>OY997274.1:215566105-220566105 GCA_963921465.1 Triticum timopheevii
GTGGATTATGGTGGAGGGGGGCACCGCACAAGGCTAAGAGATCCAAGGATCAATTGTTGTGTCTAGAGGTGCCCCCCTGCCGTCGTATATAAAAGATGGAGGAGGAGAGTCTGGCCAGCCCCTAGGGCGCGCCAGAAGTGTGGAGTCCTACTAGGACTCCCTAGTCCTAGTAGGATTCCTCCTCCCACATGGAATAGGAAAAAGGGAAGGGAAAAGGAGAAGGAAGGAAGGGGGCGCCCCCCCTCCCTAGTCCAATTCGGACCAGACTATGGGGAGGGGTGCGGCCACCTTTTGAGGCCTTTCTCTCCTTTCCCGTATGGCCCATTAAGGCCCAATACGAATTCCCGTAACTCTCCGGTACTCCGAAAAATACCCGAATCACTCAGAACCCTTCCGATGTCCGAATCCAATATATCGATCTTTACGTCTCGACCATTTCGAGACACCTCGTCATTTCCCCGATCTCATTCGGGACTCCGAACTCCTTCGGTACATCAAAACACATAAACTCATAATATAACCGTCATCGAACTTTAAGCGTGCGGACCCTATGGGTTAGAGAACTATGTAGACATGACCGAGACACGTCTCCGGTCAATAACCAATAGCGGAACCTGGATGCTCATATTGGCTCCCACATATTCTACGAAGATCTTTATCGGTCAAACCGCATAATAACATACGTTGTTCCCTTTGTCGTCGGTATGTTACTTGCCCGAGATTCGATCGTTGGTATCTCAATACCTAGTTCAATCTTGTTACCGGCAAGTCTCTTTACTCGTTATGTAATGCATCTTCCCGCAACTAACTCATTAGTCACATTGCTTGCAAGGCTTATAGTGATGTGCATTACCGAGAGGGCCGAGAGATACCTCTCCGACAATCGGAGTGACAAATCCTAATCTCGAAATACGCCAACTCAACATGTACCTTCGGAGACACCTATAGAGCTCCTTTATAATCACCCAGTTACGTTGTGACGTTTGGTAGCACACAAAGTGTTCCTCCGGTAAACGGGAGTTGCATAATCTCATAGTCATAGGAACATGTATAAGTCATGGAGAAAGCAATAGCAACATACTAAACGATCAAGTGCTAAGCTAACAGAATGGGTCAAGTCAATCATATCATTCTCCTAATGATGTGATCTCGTTAATCAAATGAAAACTCATGTCTATGGCTAGGAAACACAACCATCTTTGATCAACGAGCTAGTCAAGTAGAGGCATACTAGTGACACTATGTTTTTCTATGTATTCACACATGTATTATGTTTCCGGTTAATACAATTCTAGCATGAATAATAAACATTTATCATGAAATAAGGAAATAAATAATAACTTTATTATTGCCTCTAGGGCATATTTCCTTTAGTCTCCCACTTGCACTAGAGTCAATAATCTAGTTCACATCGCCATGTGATTTAACACCAATATTCACATCTGTATGTGATTGATACCCATAGTTCACATCGTCATGTGATCAACACCCAAAGGGTTTACTAGAGTCAATAATCTAGTTCACATTGCTATGTGATTAACACCCAAAGAGTACTTAAGGTATGATCATGTTTTGCTCGTGAGAGAAGTTTAGTCAACGGGTCTGTCACATTCAGAGCCGTATGTATTTTGCAAATATTCTATGTCTACAATGCTCTGCACGGAGCTACTCTAGCTAATTGCTCCCACTTTCAATATGTATCCAGATTGAGACTTAGAGTCACTTGGTTTGGTGTAAAAGCTTGCATCGTTGTAACTTTTTACGACGAGCTCTTTTATCACTTCCATTATCGAGAAATATTTCCTTAGTCCTCACTAAGGATATTCTTGACCGCTGTCCAGTGATCTACTCTTAGATCAAAATTGTACTCCCTTGCCAAACTCGGAGCAAGGTATACAATAGGTCTGGTACACAGCATAGCATACTTTATAGAACTATGACTGAGGCATAGGGAATGACTTTTCATTCTCTTTCTATTTTATGCCATGGTCGGGTTTTGAGTCTTACTCAACTTCACACCTTGGAACACAGGCAAGAACTCCTTCTTTGACTGTTCCATTTTGAACTACTTCAAAATCTTATCAAGGTATGTACTCATTGAAAAATCTTATCAAGCGTCTTGATCTATCTCTATAGATCTTTGATGCTCAATGTGTAAACAGCTTCACCGAGGTCTTTCTTTGAAAAACTCTTATTCAAGTATCCTTTTATGCTTTCCAGAAAAATTCTACATTATTTCCGATCAACAATATATTATTCACATATACTTATCAGAAATGCTGTAGTGCTCCCACTCACTTTCTTGTAAATACAGGCTTCTCCAAAAGTCTATACAAAACCGTATGCTTTGATCAACTCATCAAAGCGTATATTCCAACTCCGAGATGCCTGCACCAGTCCATAAATGGATTGCTGGAGCTTGCACACTTTGTTAGCTCCTTTAGGATTGACAAAACCTTCTAGTTGCATCATATACAACTCTTCTTTAATAAATCCATTAAGGAATGCAGTTTTGACATCCATTTGCCAGATTTCATAAAATGTGGCAATCGCTAACATGATTCGGACAGACTTAAGCATCGCTACGAGTGAGAAAATCTCATTGTAGTCAACACCTTGAACTTTGTCAAAAACCTTTTTCGACAAGTCTAGCTTTGTAGATAGTAATACTACTTATCAGCGCCTGACTTCCTCTTGAAGATCCATTTATACAATATGGCTTGCCGATCATCGGGCAACTCCACCAAAGTCCACACTTTGTTCTCATACATGGATCCCGTCTCAGATTTCATGGCCTCAAGCCATTTCGCGGAATCTGGGCTCATCATCGCTTCCTCATAGTTCGCAGGTTTATCATGGTCTAGTAACATGACTTACATAATAGGATTACCATACCACTCTGGTGCGGACCGTACTCTGAAAGACCTATGAGGTTCTGTAGTAACTTGATTTGAAGTTTCATGATCATCATCATTAGCTTCCTCACTAATTGGTGTAGGCATCACTGGAACTGATTTCAGTGATGAACTAGTTTCCAATTCGGGAGAAGGTACTATTACCTCATCAAGTTTCTACTTTTCTCCCACTCACTTCTTTCGAGAGAAACTCCTTCTCTAGAAAGGATCCATTCTTAGCAACGAATATCTTGCCTTCGGATCTGTGATAGAAGGTGTACCCAACAGTTTCCTTTGGGTATTCTATGAAGACGCACTTCTCCGATTTGGGTTTGAGCTTATCAGGATGAAACTTTTTCACATAAGCATCGCAACCCCAAACTTTAAGAAATGACAAGTTGGGTTTCTTGCCAAACCACAGTTCATAAGGTGTCATCTCAACGGATTTAGATGGTGCCCTATTTAACGTGAATGCAGTTGTCTCTAATGCATAACCCCAAAACGATATTGGTAAATCGGTAAGATACATCATAGATCGCACCATATCCAATAAAGTGCGGTTATGACGTTCGGACACACCATTACGCCGTGGTGTTCCATGTGGCGTGAGCTGTGAAATTATTCCACATTGTTTTATATGAAGGCCAAACTCGTAACTCAAATATTCTCCTCCACGATCAGATCGTAGAAACTTTATTTTCTTGTTATGATGATTCTCCACTTCACTCTGAAATTCTTTGAACTTTTCAAATGTTTCAGACTTGTGTTTCATTAAGTAGATATACCCATATCTGCTCAAATCATCTGTGAAGGTCAGAAAATAACGATCCTTGCCACGAGCATTAACACTCATTGGATCGCATACATCGGTATGTATTATTTCCAATAAGTCAGTAGCTCGTTTCATTGTTCTGGAGAACGGAGTTTTAGTCATCTAGCCCATAAGGCACGGTTCGCAAGCATCAAATGATTCATAATCAAGTGATTCCAAAAATCCATTTTTATGGAGTTTCGTCATGCGCTTTACACCGATATGACCCAAACGGCAGTGCCACAAATATGTTGCACTATCATTATCAACTTTGCATCTTTTGGCATCAATATTATGAATATGTGTATCACTACGATCGAGATCCAACAAACTATTTTCATTGGGTGTATGACCATTGAAGGTTTTATTCATGTAAACAGAACAACAATTATTCTCTGACTTTAAATGAATAACCGTTTTGCAATAAACATGATCAAATCATATTTATGCTCAACGCAAACGCCAAATAACATTTATTTAGGTTTAACACTAATCCCAAAAGTATAGGGAGTGTGCGATGATGATCATATCAATCTTGGAACCACTTCCAACACACATCGTCACTTCACCCTCAACTAGTCTCTGTTTATTCTGTAACTCCTGTTTCGAGTTACTAATTTTTAGCAACCGAACAAGTATCAAATACTCAGGGGATACTATAAACACTAGTAAGGTACACATCAATAACCTGTATATCAAAATATACCCTTGTTCACTTTGCCATCCTTCTTATCCACCAAATATTCAGGGTATTTCCGCTTCCAGTGACCATTACCTTTGCAGTGTAAGCACTCAGTTTCAGGCTTTGGTCCAGCTTTGGGCTTCTTCGCGGGAGTGACAACTTGCTTGCCATTCTACTTGAAGTTCCATTTCTTTCCCTTTGTCCTTTTCTTGAAACTAGTGGTCTTGTCAATCATCAACACTTGATGCTCTTTCTTGATTTCTACCTTCATCGAAATCAACATCACGAAGAGCTCGGGAATCATTTTCGTCATCCCTTGTATACTATAGTTCATCACGAAGTTCTAATAACTTGGTGATGGTGACTAGAGAACTCTGTCAATCACTATCTTATCTGGAAGATTAACTCCCACTTGATTCAAGCGATTGTAGTACCCAGACAATCTGAGCACATGCTCACTAGTTGAGCGATTCTCCTCCATCTTTTAGCTATAGAACTTGTTGGAGACTTCATATCTCTCAACTCGGATATTTGCTTGAAATATTAACTTCAACTCCTGGAACATCTCATATGGTCCACGATGTTCAAAACATCTTTGAAGTCCCGATTCTAAGCCGTTAAGCATGGTGCACTAAACTATCAAGTAGTCATCATATTGAGCTAGCCAAACATTCATAACGTCTGCATCTGCTCCTGCAATAGGTCTGTCACCTAGCGGTGCATCAAGGACATAATTCTTCTGTGCAGCAATGAGGATAAACCTCAGATCACGGACCCAGTCCGCGTCATTGCTACTATCATCTTTCAACATAGTTTTTCTCTAGGAACATATCAAAATAAACTCAGGGAAGCAACAACGCGAGCTATTGATCTACAACATAATTTGCAAAATACTATTAGGGCTAAGTTCATGATAAATTAAAGTTCAATTAATCATATTACTTAAGAACTCCCACTTAGACAGACATCCCTCTAGTCATCTAAGTGATCACGTGATCCAAATGAACTAAACCATGTCCGATCATCACGTGAGATGTAGTTTTCAATGGTGAACATAACTATGTTGATCATATCTACTATATGATTCATGTTCGACCTTTCGGTCTCTGTGTTCCGAGGCCATATCTATATATGCTAGGCTCGTCAAGTTTAACCTAAGTATTCCGCGTGTGCAACTGTTTTGCACCCGTTGTATTTGAACGTAGAGCCTATCACACCCGATCATCACGTGGTGTCTCAGCACGAAGAACTTTCGCAACGGTGCATACTCAAGGAGAACACTTCTTGATAATTAGTGAGAGATCATCTTATAATGCTACCGTCAATCAAAGCAAAATAAGATGCATAAAGGATAAACATCACATGCAATCAATATAAGTGATATGATATGGCCATCATCATCTTGTGCTTGGCATCACGTCTTGACCATATCACATCACAATATGCCCTGCAAAAACAAGTTAGACGTCCTCTACTTTGTTGTTGCAAATTTTACGTGGCTGCTACGGGCTGAGCAAGAACCGTTCTTACCTACGCATCAAAACCACAACGATAGTTCGTCAAGTTAGTGTTGTTTTAACCTTCGCAAGGACCGGGCGTAGCCACACTCGGTTCAACTAAAGTTGGAGAAACTGACACCCGCCAGCCACCTGTGTGCAAAGCACATCGGTAGAACCAGTCTCGCGTAAGCGTACGCGTAATGTCGGTCCGGGTCGCTTCATCCAACAATACTGCCGAACCAAAGTATGACATGCTGGTAAGCAGTATGACTTGCATTGCCCACAACTCACTTGTGTTCTACTCGTGCATATAACATCTACGCATAAAACAAGGCTCGGATGCCACTGTAGGGGAACGTAGTAATTTCAAAAAAAATCCTACGCACACACAAGATCATGGTGATGCATAGCAACGAGAGGGGTGAGAGTGTCCACGTACCCTCGTAGACCGTAAGCGGAAGCGTTAGCACAACACGGTTCATGTAGTCGTATGTCTTCACAATCCGACCGATCAAGTACCGAACGCACGGCACCTCCGAGTTCAGCACACGTTCAGCTCGATTACGTCCCTCGAACTCCGATCCAGCCGAGCTTTGAGGGAGAGTTCCGTCAGCACGACGGCATGGTGACGATGATGATGTTCTACCGACGCAGGGCTTCGCCTAAGCACCGCTACGACATTATCGAGGTGGATTATGGTGGAGGGGGGCACCGCACACAGCTAAGAGATCCAAGGATCAATTGTTGTGTCTAGAGGTGCCCCCCTGCCCCCGTATATAAAGGATGGAGGAGGGGAGGCCGGCCAGCCCCTAGGGTGCGCCAGAAGTGTGGAGTCCTACTAGAACTCCCTAGTCCTAGTAGGATTCCTCCTCCCACATGGAATAGGAAAAAGGGAAGGGAAAAGGAGAAGGAAGGAAGGGGGCGCCCCCCTCCCTAGTCCAATTCAGACCAGACTACGGGGAGGGGTGCGGCCACCTTTTGAGGCCTTTCTCTCCTTTCCCTATGGCCCATTAAGGCCCAATACGAATTCCCGTAACTCTCCGGTACTTCGAAAAATACCTGAATCACTCGGAACCCTTCCGATGTCCGAATATAGTCGTCCCATATATCGATCTTTACGTCTCGACCATTTCGAGACTCCTCGTCATGTCCCCGATCTCATCTGGGACTCCGAACTCCTTCGGTACATCAAAACACATAAACTCGTAATATAACCGTCATCGAACTTTAAGCGTGCGGACCCTATGGGTTCGAGAACCTTGTAGACATGACCGAGACACGTCTCCGATCAATAACCAATAGCGGAACCTGAATGCTCATATTGGCTCCAACATATTCTACGAAGATCTTTATCGGTCAAACCGCATAACAACATACGTTGTTCCCTTTATCATCGGTATGTTACTTGCCCGAGATTCGATCGTCGGTATCTCAATACCTAGTTCAATCTTGTTACCGGCAAGTCTCTTTACTCGTTATGTAGTGCATCATCCCGCAACTAACTCATTAGTCACATTGCTTGCAAGGCTTATAGTGATGTGCATTACCGAGAGGGCCCGGAGATACCTCTCCGACAATCGGAGTGACAAATCCTAATCTCGAAATACGCCAACTCAACATGTACCTTCGGAGACACATGTAGAGCTCCTTTATAATCACCTATTTATGTTGTGACGTTTGGTAGCACACAAAGTGTTCCTCCGGTAAACGGGAGTTGCATAATCTCATAGCCATAGGAACATGTATAAGTCATGAAGAAAAAACAATAGCAACATACTAAACGATCAAGTGCTAAGCTAACGGAATGGGTCAAGTCAATCACATCATTCTCCTAATGATGTGATCCTGTTAATCAAATGAAAACTCGTGTCTATGGCTAGGAAACACAACCATTTTTGATAAACGAGCTAGTCAAGTCGAGGCATACTAGTGACACTATGTTTGTCTATGTATTCAAACATGTATTATGTTTCCGGTTAATACAATTCTAGCATGAATAATAAACATTTATAATGAAATAAGGAAATAAATAATAACTTTATTATTGCCTCTAGGGCATATTTCCTTTAACTATAGTGGCCCTAGTGGCTTCTTAGGGAGCATTGTGCCTCCACACCGCTCCAAACGGAGATTAGCATCCGCAAGGGTGTAAACTTCGAGATACATCGTCGTCTCCGCATGCCTCGGTTATCTCTTACCCGAGCCCTTTACTGATGCACTTTACTTTGTGATAGCCATATTGTTTCTTGTCATATATCTTGCTATCACTTAGTTGTTTATCTTGCTTAGCATAAGTTGTTGGTGCACATAGGTGAGACTAGTTGTTGTAGGTTTTGTGCTTGACAAATTAACCGCTAGGTTTATTCCGCATTTGTCCAAGCCTAAACCGTAATTATTTTAAAGCACCTATTCACCCCCCCTCTAGGCAACATCCTCGATCTTTTAGACATAGTGTGTGGTGAATCCATAGGTGATCATCATCATGCAAGCAATCAATGTCAAGATAGTATACTAGTGGGACAAGAGAAGTACCATCACCTATGTTACCTTTGGAGCGTTGCTCATGTGTTGTAGGTGTGGTTGCAACTTGATGGTACCATGTGGGGTGCATCTTCTTCCACCATGGCCATCAGTTTTCCCATTGGAGGGATGGACCCGTCGAGGATAGGCATGTCGTCATGTAGGAGACCTAGCACCAAAGAAAACACACTCGGAGTAGATGTTAAGTCATTAGAAATCATAGTGGCCTTATGTGCCGTCTCAACTACCTCACTCACTAAGTGTTGTGGCTCACCCACTCCCGGTAAGATGCTCTCACTCATATGGTTGGTGGGGTCACTCAAATGGCTCTCAACCTCACATAGGATGTGTGGCATGCTCTCATGTGTGGGGCTAGTGGTGGTCACACTCATCTTCTCATAGGAAATGCTCTCAATGTCACATATGGTGGAGTCACTCATATCACACATGGTGGGGTGGCTCTCCTCACATGGGAATTGGGGCATCTCATCATATGTGGGTGGCGTAGAGATAAAGGTGCAAATGTCTCCATGCTCAACTCCTATCGCTGCCTTGGTTGAAGGGATGGTCCCATGCTCAACCTCCTCATCCATAACGCCTGCGAAGATGAATGTTGTAGGATGTGGCAAATCATCACTCTCCTCCGAGACCAAAGAGAGGGTCTCATGTGAAGTGTTGTAGCTCGACTCAGAGTAAGAGTCCCATTTGGGCGCTGTCTTCATGTTGTTGAAGAGGTTCGTGCTCGTCGCTATGGTCGAAGGGGATAGCCCTTGCTCGACCGTCTTGTCGCCGTCTTGCTGTAGGAGGCCCATATGATGTAGCACCTCGTAGCCCGTCTCCATGACCGAAGGGAATTTCCCATGCTCGACCGTCTTCCTTGAGGGGCTTCCGAAGATAGAAGTGTGGCCCTCGCTCATAGGTGGTCGCCTTGGACTTGATGATGTCGAAGTAGGCGTACTCGTGGGAAGTAGGCGAAGATGTTGTGCATCCAAAGGCAAAGATGCCTTGAAGTCACTTGGCGAAGATGCCGAAGTTGTTGATGAAGCCGCAATCTTGGGGTCGATGGTGTTATTCTGTAGAGCCCGTGCGCACGAGGGTGCAGGAGGCCATGTGCACGGGGTCTCGTGTGCATGGGGGTCGAGGGCTCGTGTGCACGGGGGTGGCAAAGAAGCCAACTCTCGTCCTGAAGGTCGCTCTTCATGGTCTTGTTCGTGGTCTTGGCGGGCGTCTCAAAGATGATGACGGTGTCGCGTGGTACTTGCATCGAGTGGCCGCTCCGAAGGTGTGCGACTGGAGCGTCTTCGTCGTGAAGATGATGGAGGGGAAGAAGACTTGTAGTTGGCCAACACGTGTCGGATGTCCTCCATGTGCTCGTCCAACTTGTCGTCGAGGTAGTCTCTTTTCCTTGCTTCGGTGTGTCGTATGTCGATGGTGAGTCGCTCGATGTGGTTGAGGACCAAAGATGTTGTGCTTTGCCTATCCATCACAAGACTCGAGTAGAGGTGAGTAGGAAATGAGATAAACAATACCAAGATACCGTTTCCCAAAGTTGGATGTATCTCGTGTCACTCAATGTGGAATGAGAGAATAGTGGAATTGGTTTCGGACTTGTTCACTCACACCTACAAAGTAAAGCTTATCGAGTGGCTTGGTTAGGACAAGTGGCACAAATTTCAAGCAAATGTTAGTCCAAGATATTGAAAATGTTGAGGAAGATTCACAAAATTGCAATGTAAAGCAAATAGATCAAAGCTATGGTGACACACAGAAACACACACACGGATAGATAAATGGGGTCGTGCAACCAAGGAATGAGCTCAAAATGTGGAAGCCACGGAAAATGCTCTTCTTGCACAACTCTAGAGAGACGCTAGCTCGATTGCTCAAATGGGCAATATACGCTTTGTGCACCAACCTATGAGAGTAAACATGTCGTCTTCAATCCCAAGTATGCTATGTATGTATGGTCCAAGTGTATGTACTATGCAAAATGGCTCAATGCTATTTCTATTGCTTACAAGCTCTTTTGTATCTCCTCTTTTTCTTAAAAGCTTTTTGTTGTTTTATATGCTTGATGCTCGAGCCAAGTATGATATGAGACAAGTATGTAAGATATGCACGGGAGAGACTTATGGCACAATGATGATAGCAAGATGATTGCACGCTAAAACTAGCTATGCGGCGTAAGCATATCACTAAGGTGCACAAATAGTGTGGCTCGACAATTCTCAACTCGCTAGTCTTGATAGGCAAGGTACGCAATAGGCTCGGGGCTATCAATGCAAAGGCAAGGAATACAATGATGTCGTCGAGGTTACCGTCAATGGTTTGTCATGTGTACATAAGGACGGGTTATGATGAAGTGGTCGTTGTCGATGTCGGGACTAGAGCAATGACGACTAGCGGTGGTGTCGAAGCCGAACCATTCCTAAGTAGTTGAAACACCTTAGGAAACCGAAAAAACCGCAAACTCAAAATCTCAAATGTCTAATGTCAAATGGTGGTAGCGGACATGCGGTGGTGGTGTCGGAGATGGCAATGTGGAAGTGGTGGTGGTGGTTGATGAAGAAGCAACCGTCCCTAAGTAGCCTAAACACCTTAGGAGACTCAATTCACAACTCAAACAACCACAAATGCTAAATGGAGCAAAATGGGTTAGGTTGCGAAAGGCTATGGTGGTTTTGTGGATGATATGGTGGAGGGCCTAGGAAAAGATGCCAAAGTGTCAAAAAATTGATGCGGTCAAATGATGTTGGAACCTATCTAGGTGGATGGGGGATGTCAATAGCTACTCAATGAGCAAAAGAACATCAAAAACAGACTACAAATGCAAAAGTTAGAGCCGAAACGGTGAAGCGCTCACGGCTGCTATAGGGGGGCCGTGCGCACGGGGTCTAGGGCCCGTGGACACGGGGTCCCGTGTGCATGGTACATGTACCGAGGACATGGGGTCACCAGAGAATGGGGGGCGTGCGCACGGGGTTGGGGGCCCGTGGGCACGGGGTGGGAGGAAGTTTCGTGATTTCGTGGCAAAATTGAAGGATTTGGTGGTGGGGATTGTGTGTGGGGGGGGGGAGCTAGATCCACTTGCTAAACATCAAAATCGTGGATCAAACACAACAAATCTCACAAGAACCAACAAATTGCCCGAAAATTTTTGGGGCTATTTTTGTGGGGATTTTCGAAATTGGGCAAGAACAAGCAAAATAGGCTAGAGAACAAGGTGGGGGGGGCTCCAATTTCATGAGAAACCTTGGCTCATGATACCATAATGTTGTAGGGTGGAACCCTAGATGGAGATCTTTCACGAATTGAAGGGGGAATCCCCCAAGAACAAGAAGAACACAAGGGAGAAACAAAGAGGAGCACTCAAGAACAAGCCCAAATCACACATCCACTAGACTCACATCCAGACAAGATCCACAAAGGTACAAGAACAACAAAAGGAAAGATACATGATAGAGTTCATCTCAAATCCAAAGGAGATGAGGTCTTGATGATCTAGATAGATCCTTCCCACAAGGAGGTCTTGAATCCCTAGGGATCTTCCCTAATGGAGGTCTTGAACTCCAATAGAGCCTTCTCTCTCAAGAGGAATCCCACAAGGGGAGGTACATGAGCTAAGCTCTATTCTTAGCTTAGTCTAAATGGAGGAGATGAATGCGTATATATAGTCCTAGGGGATGAAGGGGTAAGCAGGGGCGAAATAGACATTACATGGGCAAAGCTCGCAGCAACATTCAGGGGGGGGGGGGGGCGTGTGCATGTTATAAGTGGAGCCCGTGCGCACGGGGTATCCAGAGACCTAGCGCATGAGCCCGTGCGCACGGGGTCCATGAGGCCCGTTGTCGGTGTCAAAACCGGCGGATCT
This sequence comes from Triticum timopheevii, assembly GCA_963921465.1. Classification (NCBI taxonomy): domain Eukaryota; kingdom Viridiplantae; phylum Streptophyta; class Magnoliopsida; order Poales; family Poaceae; genus Triticum; species Triticum timopheevii. Next base: position 215,578,383 of record OY997274.1, read on the forward strand.
CGGGTAGGGGGTCCCGAACTGTGCGTCTAGGCGGATGGTAACAAGAGACGAGGGACACAATGTTTTTACCCAGGTTCGGGCCCTCTCGATGGAGGTAAAACCCTATGTCCTGCTTGATTAATATTGATGATATGGGTAGTACAAGAGTGGATCTACCACGAGATCAAGGAGGCTAAACCCTAGAAGCTAGCCTATGGTATGATTGTTGAGATGTATGTTGTCCTACAGACTAAAGCCCTCCGGTTTATATAGACACCGGAGAGGGCTAGGGTTACACAGAGTCGGTTACAATGGTAGGAGATCTACATATCCGTATTGCCAAGCTTGCCTTCCACGCCAAGGAAAGTACCATCCGGACACGAGCCGGAGTCTTCAATCTTGTATCTTCGTAGTCTGGGAGTCCGACGGATATTGATAGTCCGGCTGTCCGGACACCCCCTAGTCCAGGACTCCCTCAGTAGCCCCTGAACTAGTCTTCAATGGCGATAAGTCCGGCGTGCATAATGTTCGGCATCGCAAGGCGGGTTCCTTCCTTGAATAATCCAGAGAAGATCATGAACACCAGGATAGTGTCCGGCTCTGCAAAATAAATTCCAAATTCCACCGTAGAGAGAATAAAATGCACACTTAGTTCAATCTGCTGACGTATTACGCGGCGCGTCATCACACCGCTACCAAGCCTTTGTTTGAATCGTTTTTTACTATACCACCTCAGCACGTTTAGCGAAGCGGTTTCCTTGGCACGTCCTGTCGGAGCAGAGATCGTGTCCCCCTTATTCTGGGATTCTCATCAATACGTGCGCCAACCGTTCCCGTCGCCACGCCTCCTCTATCGAAGGGGAATCCCAAACGGTCACGGAGACGACCCTTGGTATTTCTTCCCCTTTATAAGAGGACCAAGGCCAGCCCTTGTTCTTCAATCTCACATCGAATCTTTCCCCCGCTCCCAGTTCCAACACCCAGAGCCTTAGATTCGAGCGCTTCGGATCCTCAATCATGTCCGGCTCCGACCTCCAGGGCCGGTGGATGCCCTCCTCTGTCACGGAGGAGGACATACTGAAGTTGCGTGAGGCCAAGTATCTGGCCTACGAGGTTTCGCACAGGCTGCCTGCCCAAGGGCAGGTTGTGCCAGCCCCCGAGCCCGGCGAATACGTCGTTTTCGTATCCCACCTCCGCCGGGGTTTAGGCTTCCCGACGGATCCCTTCGTGAGAGGGCTCCTGTTCTACTACGGGCTGGACTTTCACGACTTGGCTCCGGAGTCTATCCTCCATATCTTCGCATTCATCATCGTCTGTGAAGCCTTCCTCCGTGTCATCCCCCACTTCGGCCTATGGCTGAAGACCTTCAAGGTGGAGCCGAAGATGATCGGGGGGCGTCAAGCGGAGTGCGGCGGGACGACCATAAGCAAGAAGGTCGATGCCCCGTGGCTCGAGGGTTCCTTCCAAGAGGAACTCGGACTGTGGCAGCAGGAGTGGTTCTATATCACCGCTCCGAGGGGCAACCGGCAAAAGCCGCCGCCCTCATTCCGCCCGGGACCTCCACGCCAACTGATGTCGTGGGTCAACCAAGGGCTCAACTGGGGGCCGTCCGAAGACGTGCCCTCACTGCAGGGCCGGATTCGAGATCTCCAAGCAAGGAAGATCGACCTGGTCAAGGTGATGCAGGTTATGCTAATCAGGCATCTCCTGCCCTGCAAACGTCGTCCTTTCCGTTTATGGGAGTTCAATCCGGAGGGACCTCGGATTCTCCAACACTTCATGGGTGCGACACCCGTGGAGATGTACAAGTTGTTCTTCGGACCGCAGGTGGCGTGTCCGGATTCAGCCGAGGATGCAGGTCTAAGCCGCATTCGCCCGGATACTCAAGTAAATAGCTCAGAGTCCGTACATTCTGTTTATGTGCCTTTCTAGAGTTCGCATCCTTACCCTTTGTTCTTTATAGGAATGGGTGGCGCGATCAAGGCTGATAAGGTGTCCGGCCCCCCTCCCAGAGACCGCACTGGAGCCCGTGCTGGTCAGAATGTTGGAGGTTGCTCCCACAGGAGGAGGCAACGGGGAAAATAGAGGAGCTAATATTTCGCCCAAAGGGGCGACAGAAGAGGAGGGAACCAAGAGTCCCTCCCTTCAGGGGGAGAAGAGGACCGCCTCCGAAGATCCGGAGGCCAAAGCCCCTAAGCGCGGGAAGAAATCTTCCCCGGGGGGTCCGGCGCCCGAAGAGAATCCGGACGCACAATCATCACCAAAGGATCGGCCCTCTAGCGAGCCGTGAGTATGAAAGAGGGAGTTAATTAGTAAGGAAATACCTTCATTTGTGCTTCTGTAGGTAACCAGAATATTTATATTGCAGTTCGGATCTGCAGCCTTCTCAGATGAGTTCATCTTCGGGGGACCTTCTTCCGGAGATGATGGAGAGCGATACGCCTCCATCCGCAGCGCCGCCAGATGAGGCGGGCGAACCCGAAGTGTCATCACGGAGGGTATCCCCGAGTCCGGAGGGGCCAGAGTGTTCGGCACCTACTAGTGTCCGGCCGGGAGAACTGAAGAATCTGCTTGAGAGGGCGTCCATTTCAGAAGATCACCGTGCGTTAATGCGTATGGTGATTGGAAGGATTTCGTCCGCCAAGAGTGGATTGCGTAATGCCGCCATGAGTTTACTGGCGGGATTTGAGGTATGCTATAATGACGCACCCCTTCGTCTTTTAACAGTTTTGCATATAAAAAATGCGCCCTGTATAGATAGTAGCCCCTGAGACTCGGTAGGTTGTCGGAAACGACAGCGTGCCGAGGATCGAAATCTTGAAATCTCAAGTAATGAATACTTCCGTCCCTATACAGGTGGCGGATAGTCCCAGGGCCAGCCGGACTAATGAGTTTGCCGAATTAAGTCGGCAACTTGACGTGGCGGATGCTGACATCGCGCTTGTCAACCAGCGACTGGACGAGTCGCAAGGTAAATAAATTCTCCACAGTTTATTTATTTAAGGGGGTCGAAGCCCTCTTCTGATAAATTGTATGCTGTTGTACAGACGGTGCTGCTGCTGTGGAGAGCCTTCGGGCCGAACTTGCTCGAGCTAAGGAGCAAGCCCGAAGGAGTGACGCGGCTGCCTCGAAGGCGGCCGAGGAGTTGAAAGCCGAAAAGGCTGCACACTGCCTAAGCAGGGCGGAGGTGGCCGAATTGGCCATGAAGGTAAAAGATGCTGCCGACCGCTATGAGGCTCTTGAGAAGGAGCGCTTATCGGAGCGGGAAGACCTGAAGAAGGCCACCGCCGAAGCCAAGGATGCCCGCTCTGCAATGCGGGCCATGAAGGAGGAGCTGCGCCAGACCGGAGAGATCGTGGCTGGCAAGCCTATTCTGCTGCGTCGCCGGTTTATGGATGCAAAGTATGCTCAATTTGAGCGGCTGTGGAGTCCGGAGGATCCGTATATGGACTTAGCTGCAAGTGCGGCTGATGCCGTTAAGCACTTCCGGAGCCAGGGGGATCACGAGACGGAAGAGCTGTATTGGTCTCAATTCCACAGTCCGGATCGCTCCCTTCTGTTGACGGACCGGTTGGCCGAATGGGCCGAGCTAAATAGATTGTCCGGACTTGCCATGACTGACATCGTGGCCCATGTCTGGCCAGAGAGGTCCACGGCGACGAGCTACTTCGGTTTACTGCAGCAATTCCTTGGAGCGGTGCCGCATATAAAGGACATGAAGCGGTCGGCCTGCATCGAGGGCGCGCGGATGGCTCTTGCCCGTGTGAAGGCGCATTGTCCGGAGATGGATGCCACCGCTGTTGCCGCCCAGGGTCCGGATGAAAGCCGGCTCCCTGCCGAGCACTACTTCGGAGAAGTCATGCGCGGCGCTCGTATAATAGAGTCGCAGTGCTCGAAGAATGTAACGTTCCAATGAACGCATTAGCTTGTAAATTAATGATTATATTATAACTGCTTTTTATACTTGTGCGTCCAAGTAAAACTTCTCCTGTGCGGCCGTTTACGTATACTTGTGTATAACCTGAAAGATGGCAGTCTTTGGCTTCAACCCCCACGCACAAGGTGCTGGGGTGTTCGCAAAAATAGCGCGTTTTCACACTTAATCCGACGTCTCGGTCCTGTTATAAGGAGGTGGTAGCGTAGCGAACTAGGCAATCCGGACTATAATGCTTTATCACTTTCACTTAGCCAGTGGAGCTCGAGGGTGGGGCTACGATATAGCCCCTGGTGGCACCGCACATCTCCGAATTCGGGGTGCGTATGTGCCTGACCGGGAAACGGTCCTTCGTCAAAGCGGGGAATTCTAAACATTCTGATAGTCGATCGAGTGGTTGACCAGACTCTCGCTGTATCATGACAGTCAGTTTTCGGCTTTCTCTACTGAGGTGCTCGCCCAGCCGAACTGGGGCACAATCGCAGTAGTTCTCCTGGTGCCGCGTTAGCCGATGATACGGAACGTAAGGCAGCAAAACACAGGAGCCGGGCAAACCCAACATTTGACCAAAGACATGATTCGGAGCTGATGCATATAATGCCTAACTCGAGACATCGAACACTCCCGAAGGTGTTCGGTCTTTATAATAATGGGCAGAAAGATGCCCTAAGCCCCTAGTGTCCGGGTACGGGCATGGTCTTCTGACGCGGCCGATGCCAAAGCGTCAGGCTCCGCTTTGGCTATAGGAAGAAACCAAGGGAGAGTAACAACAAGAGACAGTAAAAAAGGTCTACGCAGGGTCTTAATCTGAAAAGAATCCTTGCAACGGGTCCCTACTGCACGTCTGCGCCTGTGTCTCTGTTGCGCCGTTATCCTGGACGGGTATGCACGTTGTTCATCTATAGAAAGAGAGGAACGTTTAGTTTTAGAAACAATTCGTGCGAAAAATATGTAAAATAAGAAATATAAATAATTAAAGCAAGGTTTATATGAAACCGTGATTGTTTGTGCGCACAGCCCCCTGTGAAGGGGTATGCGGCTAGGGAGCCCCTAGCCTGCTGAGGCCGGATTCCTCTATCCGAGTCCGGGGTCCTTAAGTGACCCTCGCACTGAAATGGCACCACGCGGACCGGGCATCTTGAGTGTAAGAGACGCGTAATGCGGTATGGCGTTGAAGCGGACAAAAGCCTTTTGTCCCAAGAGTGCTTGATATTCACTTTCAAATGGGACGATATGAAAAATTAATTTTTTGCGTCGACAATTGTTCGGCGATCCGAACACGACTTCTAGTAATATAGAGCCTGTGCACTTGGCGTAAGGGCCTGGCGTCACTCCTTTGAAGGAAGTGCGGCTGTGTCGAATTTTGGTAGGGTCTATCCCCATCCTGCGGATTGTGTTTGAATATAGCAGGTTTAAGTCACTGCCTCCGTCCATTAGGACGTTAGTAAATTGTGATCCGTCTATTATGGGATTCAATATCAGAGGAGTCCGTCCCGCATTTCGAACGCTTTTGGAATAGTCCAGGTGGTCGAAAGTGATTGGTTTTGATATCCAATCTCTACGGTCTGCTGGGTTGGACCGTGCGAAGCTCTTTTTAGGAAGTGCCGCACTATTTTTCCGTGTTATCACATGAAGTGAGTTTACTGCTTTGACCCCTTGTGGGAAAGTCTTTTGTTTTCTGGTGCCCTGCTGGCGGGGTTTATCTTCTTCGCTTGACGCGTCGAGCCCCTTATGTTCGGCATTTTGTCGGCCGGACTGTTTAAAAACCCAACAATCCCTGTGGGTGTGATTTGCAGGCCTTACGGGGGTGCTATGGATTTGACATATCCGACCCAAAATTTTGTTTAAGTTGGACAATTCGTCACTGTCATCCTTAAGAGGCTGAGTTTTGTTATTGGGCCGTGAGCTTTTGAATCCGGCGTTGACTGCCATGCTCTTCGGGCTTTTCTCTTTATTCCGGCGCTGCTCTTTTCTGCGCCGTGATTTTCCGTTTCCATCTCTTATCTCGGATGTACTTGGGTCGCTGGTGCTGCTTCTTGCTAGCCAACTGTCCTCTCCCGCACAGAAGCGGGTCATGAGGCTTGTTAGTGCGGACATTGTCCTCGGTTTCTCTTGACCGAGGTGCCTGGCAAGCCATTCGTCTCGGACGTTGTGTTTGAAAGCTGCTAAGGCTTCGGCGTCCGTACAGTCGACTATTTGGTTCTTTTTGGTAAGAAACCTGTTCCAGAATTTCCGCGCTGACTCTCCGGGCTGTTCAGTTATATGACTTAAATCGTCTGCATCCGGAGGACGGACATAAGTCCCTTGAAAATTCGCTCTAAACGCGTCCTCGGGCTCTTCCCAACTTCCAACAGTGTTTTCTGGGAGGCTTTTGAGCCAATGACGGGCTGGCCCTTTGAGCTTGAGGGGTAGATATTTTATGGCGTGGAGATCGTCTCCTCTGGCCATGTGTATATGCAGTATATAATCTTCTATCCAGACTCCAGGGTCTGTTGTTCCATCGTAGGCCTCTATGTTTATGGGTTTAAACCCTGCTGGGAATTCATGGTCCAGCACCTCATCGGTGAAACATAGAGGGTGTGCGGCGCCTCTATACTTGTATGTGCCGCTATCACCGGACACTTGACGTGTTACTTTGCTTCCTGGGGCCTTCTTTTTGGGTCCGTAGATGGACCTGGCTGGGCCATTTGACGGTGGGGGTTTTATGGCCTCTTCGTCAAATTCTGGTAGCAGCTTACGCTTCGGGTAGCTCTTCGATTGGTGGCCATTGTCGTATTTATCTGTGGTTTTGAGTACTTTGCTCCATCTTATTCTGAGCGTGTCTTCCGCTGTTTTGAGCTTCCGCTTTTCCTTCTTCAGGCTTCTTGCCATGGCGATGAGCCTGCGCTTAAAAAGCTCTTGTTCGACGGGGTCCTCGGGCGCGACGAGTTCGTCGTCATTGAGGCTTGCTTCGTCTTCGGAGGGAGGTATATAGTTATGATCCTCAACCTCTTCGTCTGCCGCCCTTTCGTGAGGGCTTGCTTCTGCATCCTCCTGCGCTGAGTCTTGCTGGAGGGGGTTGTCTTCAGCACTCTCTGGGGTATTGTTATTTCCTGTGCCGGAATTTCTATTCTTGCTGTGGCGGGATTTAGAGCGGCGCCGCTGACGTCGGCGTTTGGGCTGCTTCTTTAAAGAGTCTGCCTCCGCTGCTTCTTCGCCATCCCCTTCTTTTGGGGTATCCACCATGTATACGTCATATGACGAGGTGCCCTTCCAGTGCCCTGTAGGCGCTGGTTCCTGTTCGTCTCCGGCATCGTCGTCCATAGAGTCGATGTCTTCGGAGTCGTAGTCTAGCATGTCGGTTAAATCCTTGACAGTGGCTACAAAGTGGGTGGTGGGTGGGCTCTGAATTTCTTCGACCTCCGTACTCCAACCGTCCTGGCCATAGTCCGGCCAGGACTCTCCCGATAACGAGAGATGCTTTAATGAATTTAGGATATCGCCAAAAGGCGAGTGTTGGAATATGTCCGCGGCGGTGAATTCCATAACCGGCGCCCAATCCGGATTGATTGGTAGGGGCGCGGGAGGTTCGGAGTCCGGCGGGGAGTCCGGCGCCTCGGATTCACGAGTTTCGCAAGGGACAAGATTGGTGTTCGGCTCCGTCGCCGTGGATGTTGAAGCCCCCAGGGCGGCGTCTATCCGCCGACCCTCGATCTGGGTGATCGGCTCCGGGCTAATGGCCGAAGTTGATCCATGTGCGGCCTCCAGAGCACTGTTCGGCGGCAGAGCTAGATCATGCCCATCGTCACAGTGTGGCGCGCTCGGCTGTGGCTCGAGTCCGTCGAAGATCAAGTCTCCGCGGACATCGGCCATGAAGTTTAAGCTTCCAAATCTGACCTGACGGCCAGGGGCGTAGCTTTCGATCTGCTCCAGATGGCCAAGAGAATTGGCCCGCAGTGCAAAGCCGCCGGATACGAAGGTCTGTCCGGGGAGAAAAGTCTCACCCTGGACAGCGTTGCTGGTTGAAGATGCCATCAAGCCTATCGGTGACGACACAGAGGAACTCTCAATGAAAGCACCAATGTCGGTGTCAAAACCGGCGGATCTCGGGTAGGGGGTCCCGAACTGTGCGTCTAGGCGGATGGTAACAAGAGACGAGGGACACAATGTTTTTACCCAGGTTCGGGCCCTCTCGATGGAGGTAAAACCCTACGTCCTGCTTGATTAATATTGACGATATGGGTAGTACAAGAGTGGATCTACCACGAGATCAAGGAGGCTAAACCCTAGAAGCTAGCCTATGGTATGATTGTTGAGATGTATGTTGTCCTACGGACTAAAGCCCTCTGGTTTATATAGACACCGGAGAGGGCTAGGGTTACACAGAGTCGGTTACAATGGTAGGAGATCTACATATCCGTATTGCCAAGCTTGCCTTCCACGCCAAGGAAAGTACCATCCGGACACGAGCCGGAGTCTTCAATCTTGTATCTTCGTAGTCTGGGAGTCCGGCGGATATTGATAGTCCGGCTGTCCGGACACCCCCTAGTCCAGGACTCCCTCACCCGTGGACACGGGGGTCCCTTGGGCATGGTACACGCCCGTTCGCACAAGATCTTCAGGACCGCCAGCCTGGGAGGCCCGTGGGCACGAGGTCGGAGGGGCCCGTGCGCACGGGGTCGCTTAGGAGCTACTGCCTTCTTCTTGGCGCCTCCTTCTCCACTTCCAGGCTTCCTTCTTGGATGGTGTAGATGTTCTCTTCTTCTTGGACTCCTCCCCGATGAATGTGTAGCTCCGCTCACACCTATGTATGCACGCACGAGAGGGGTCAAGTAGTATACCATCCTCGAAAGGTATTAGTGGACACGTGTAAAGGAGATGATTCACCTTTGTATGTATGAAGTAGATGTCGCATGTGTCACTTGCCAAATGGACTCTTGACATGGTGATGTCCATAGGATGCTACACATCACCATAGCTGATGGTGGCCACCGTCTTCGAGCTCACGAAACACCCAGATTTGACAGGGAGCAGCACATGGATGTCGTTTTTGGCAGCTCTACTCTCATGAAGCTAGCATGGATAGGTAGTTGCCATCACGCACATTTGCTCGTTTTTAGCATCAGGAGGAAGAAGATGATTCAATTTTCTTGGAAGGACTAATCCAGTGAGGATGCTGGACAAGAAAATATGTGGAATATGGATCTCAAAACCGAAGAAAAGCAGGCCACCTTGGTGGCTCTGTGCTCAGAAAAGAGGATTGTTTACTGTTTCACAAAAGTATGATTTTTCAACAGCAACTCATCCGCCTCAGTCTCGTCTTTCGTTGACGGCGGAGCACCACGTAGTAGTGTTCGGGGGCGCATCTCTATGAAAATCCATACAAGTATCGGAACCGGCTGTAGAGATGGGAAAGAGAAAATCCCTAAATGCATCTATGAAAAAATGACATTTTTTCAGTCAATGAACTAAGACTAGCAGTTCATTTTTATTCTGTAGGGGAAACTTTTTTGGATGAAATTCTGAACACTATTCAAAGATATAAGCAACTGCCATTGTCCAAGAATGCACTAATTATCTGAACATTGTTTTGTTTTTCTGTAGCAAGTTATTCTATAAATACTGAACACTATGCAAGGAAATCAGCAACTGCCACTATTCAGAGAATGAGCTAATTCTCAGAAAATCGTTTTGCTTTTCTGTAGCAAGTTATTCTATGAATACTGAACACTATGCAAGGAAATCATCACCTGCCATTGTTCAGAGAATGAGCTAATTCGCTGAAAATTGTTTTGTTTCTCTCTAGCAAATTATTGTATGGATTGGCTAAGAAATTGAGCTCTGAATATTGTTCAAATAACAGAGATAGAGCACAGTCTGTATATACATTGAGCATTAAGCTAGAAGAATTCTTAGTTAATCCTTGATGAGACATTGGTGTGCTGAATGATCTCTCTTACCCACCATAATTTATTTATTTTATATGAAATATGCATGCTTGTATGTGTTGTCCCATTTTAGTACTTGCAGTGTCATCTTCAATTTTGTCATAAATTAGGATTTTGTTTAGTTATAATTTTAGGTTCTAATATGGTGCCTGCTACTCCTTTTGACCATTTTTGCAGGTCAGAGTTGAAACAAACCCACAAGACAGAACTCAGCTCTGGATTAGTCCTTCCGGAGCTGAGTTATTTTACACCAGTTTACCCCCTTTTAGCAGCTGCCATTATTCCTGGTACTCCTTTTGACCATTTGTTAGCTGCCCTTATTTTACATCAGTTTACCCTCTTTTAGCACAAAGGAACAACTCATTTTCTCGCTACTCCTAATTTTTTATTGTGCTTTTGTGTAGGAGGAGATTTGGTTCTCATACCACAAGAACCACATAACAGCAAGGGTTATATTCAGGTTGAAATACCTCCATAGACAATCTAACCCGTATAGGGATGAGTAAGAGATGAAAAACTTCAATTGAAAGCACCACAAAGGTATCTAAGCAATGGTAACATCATTGAAGAACATCCCTTTTCTTTCCCTAATTTTTCGTAGGTTAATAACTTACAGCATAAATATCTTTTTATATGCAGTCTTTCACACTTAAACGACGACACATGCCTTACAAGATACTTCCTTGTTTCGTCCACTGTTCTTCGTGCTAGTATCAGGTTCAGTAACATACACACAAGTAAAAATGCTCATCATTTTTCTCCGTGCCCACCATGCAAAAAAAAGTGCCCCAACAAGATAATTGCCTCCTTTGCTTTCCCATAGCATCCTATGCGTGTTGTAGCTCTTTGGTCCAACCCACAGCGTCGCGTTATGTCGCTTGTTTTTGGAGGACAGTTAAAGGGAATTAGTTCCTTCAGCTTTTATATAAGAAAATATGATAGCCATAATAAATCCTATAAGATTAATACTGCAAGTCCATAAAATTTAAGCATTGCTTGGTTCTTTTGGGGACATTGTGGCTTTCGATGGCCTGGCAGCTTGCACTTGGAACACGTGACACGGACGCCGAGACGAGCACGTGACACCACTGCCACCCTGCATAGACGAGCACGTGACATCACTGCCATCCTATCTATATTAGGGTAATGCGAGTCGAGGCGGACGTCGTCGTGGTAGCGACAACGGACGCCGAGACGAGCACGTGACACCACCGCCTCGAGGCGGACGTCATCGAGCACGTCATGCCAAATTCACACAAAAAATGTTCGTGTTCTAAAAATTTGGCAAAAATTTCAGAAAATGTTCTTGTTTTCCAAAAAAAAATTCACAAATTCAAAAGTTGTTCATTTCTATAAATATGTTCTTGCTTTGAGATTTTCTTATTAATTTTTAAACTTGTTCGTAGTAGATCAATTTAATGTCGATTCAACCAAAAAGCAATGGATCAATTTACTTCAATACGCTATCTTTTGTTAACAAAATTATGTGCCTGGATAGTAATTATCGAAAGGGAATAGAGGGATAGGCTAATTTTTGTGTGTGTAAAAGTAGCAATTCGTTTTAGTTTTTTTTAGGCAAAGCAATTCGTTTTCGTTTCCGTTTTTTTTTGGTTGAAAGTGCTAGTTCATTTCAATTAAAAGTGAGATTTCCCACCCATTACTGTCCCTGAAAAACCGCTGGCCCAGAAAGGGAATGGGCGGAATAGGTAATACAGGCCCAAAAGAAAAAAACGAAGAAAGGGAATAGAGCCAAGGCTGGGCCAAACTCACGAAAGTGGAGCGCTCAAGGCCGGGATCGATCACGAAAGGGAATAGAATGAGGGGAGCTGATCGCTAACTTTGTAGTTTGCTGTTGAGATAAATACACTTGTGTTCACTGAAGTTGAGGTTAAAGGACATGTCACTGAACTTCAGAATACGCTCAATACGGTCATTGAATACGAGATACGATGATTATACGGTCACTGGCTCACTGTATAACATCATATTTTGTCTGATTGACCGGTCAAATAGTCTACTTGCCACTTAGGATAGCACTGTGTTGCGTCCCTACTCTATGGGTCCCACGTGTCAGTGAGTAGCAAAATGAAGAAAACTTATTTAATTCGTGGGGTGCAGACTCGAACTTGAGACCTAGCGATGGTAAACATCACACCGCCAACCATCCGCGCCGTCGTAATTTTGTGTGAGTAAGCCGAGGACCACCGTTTAAAACTAAACATAAGCTACCATGTTTTGACACTATCTTAATCTGGTTGTTTTCTTTGTTCCGGCATGTTTTCTCTGTGTAAGTTTTCTTTTGTTGATAACACATGCGAGCATGTTGTTTTTTTCTTTTTTGGGTTTTGCCGTGTGTGTGCGTGCGTACTTGTTAATGTGTGTTATCTGTGATTTTTCTCTCTCGTTTTCTGCTGTGAGCATGTATGTGTGCATGTGTGCTGCGTGCGGCCTGGACGTGATGTTCCGTGGAGACAAGAATCAATTGCGTAGTTGAGGTGGGCCACCTCTTGTTGGCGATAGACCTCCTCATGTGCCATGCTCGACAAGCCGGACAACTTCGTCGTGTCGACTGACGCCATAATGCGCCTCGCCGTGGCCAAGCCCTTCATCGCTCTTGACACACTCAAGTTTTTCTTTTGCTCGCCGTGGCCGACGTTCTCTGCCTGACATGCTCGGCATCGATGTGCTCCTGCATGTAGTCTCACTCGCGCAGGGGTCACTCTTGATCACCTGCCCAATCAACCCCTCGAAGAACCTCATCGCCTTGCCACCATGGCCCTAGCTCCCGCCCTGCTTCTTGTGCCTCATGCGTTGGTTGTCTAGTCTTCTCTCCATCCGAGTTCGAGAAGCTCTCGTCGTCCACTGTCGTGTGCATTCCACCGAAGCTCTAAGGCCAAGACCGCGAGTGCCTTCTGGAGCAATGCCGACAAAAAGGTGCTGCAACAGATGGCGTAGGGCGTTGTAGGATGATGAACCGAACATCGACGCACACCTCCATGCACATTGTGCGTCGCATCAGCCTTCTCGAGCAATGCCGAGCGGGTGTGCGGTGCGTTGTGTACGTGCGTGATGTGCATGCGTTGTGCACGTGCCTGTTGTCCTTGCGTGTGTGCATGCATTGCTGTTCATATTAAAAAAGAATGGTCTACATGCAACCATCTAAATGTATTGGTATGAGTTGTTAGACATGTTGTTACTAACCGAGGGATCTCGGGTTCGAATCTCTTCTCTCGACCGTAGTTCTTACTAGCAAACCCGCGCGGCCGCACACCGCGCCGTCGATTCGTTGTGTTTATATGGAGTGTCTTTATTGTTTATAGTAAGTGTTAGTTTAAGCTAAGAGATCTTGTACGTAAGACTATGGATGTAGGAAGATAAGCTAGGAAAGGATATACAGGAAATACATGTTGATACATCTTCAATAAGAGTCATTTATTCTCGTATTGCCTGGAACGTTTTACAAAAAAAGAGAGTACATGCATGACGATGCTTTTGTAATAAGATCAAAGAAAGAAGGTATATTTGCTGGTAGATCAGATTAGCCTCCCACCAGTGGCGGAGCTTTGTGAAGAGTAACCTGGGCCATGGCCCCCCCCAACCCATGAGAAAATTAGCAAATATCCCCTAGTATTCAGCCCATATGTCGAGTTAAAATCAACCTAAAAGCATGTTTCTTGCCCTCCAGTCCATTTGCCTCTCCATAAATTCAGCCCAAGTTGGTCATTTATTCATGCATGGTTGATGGGTCGATGAGCACATGTTAGACGTCTAGCAATGCATTGGCATTACCTCCAGGTATGGTAATCACCTCTTTTCTTGTAGGTATGTGAAAAAAAAAAATCAACACCCTCTCGAACCTACAATCTAAGCGACGATCGTCTTGAAACATAGAAAAAGCAAAGCCGAACATGTCAACACTAATCTGTTACGCGTTAATACCGTCAACTACTCAGGCATGCAACAAAAAAAAGACTATGTTAAACGTCGCATTAAAAATCTATCCAATATATATGTGTCAACACTCATCACGGTCTATATATCCAAACGGGAAAAAAATCATGAAGAATACCTTCGATTTTCATGCACCTAGCCGCATCCACCTCCAAATCCCATGCACATTTTCACAGTCTATGTAGTCACATTACAATGGTTTGGGTGATAACCAAACTAAAAAAAGCGAAAAAGATCATGATGACATTACCATGGAGTAGTTTAAACATAAACTGCAATAAAACATTAAATAGAACAATAGACCTGTATATAAATGATAACCTTTTTAGTACCATCTAGGCACTGAAAATCTATGTAGGCATGATACCTATTGCCCGGAATTTGATTGGCACCAACCAAAGGAACCAAATTCTCATTGAACATCATAATTTCCAAGAGAACTATTCATCACAATGGTTTGTGCTTCAAACTGGAACTTAGCAAGGGAGTTCAAACAATAGTGGTATCAATAAAAACAACACTTCATTGCTGATAACATTTTGTTTTAGGGGAATGCTAAAACTCAGTCGACTGAGACTTTACCAAGTCTCAGTCGATGAGGTTAGCTGTCCAGTTTCATCGACCTGTTTCAATCGCTGATGTATTCTTCCTTTTCAAAACGCACTAGGCCTTCCGCTACTTGGGTTGTGGGTCGTCCCATGTAAATCTGTGTATGTTTTTTCTTCTTATTTGCTGGGTTGTGTGCACTGTGTATGTATAAGAGGAAAGTTTTGTTTTGAACACACAGAAGAAGAAAGATAATCGGGCAGATGACTCTATGTTTATGTATACAGTATACATGTGTACTTGTATTTTCATTTTCGATTTTTTGATCTTTCTTTTTTAGGAAATATGGAACATTTTATATTTTTTAGGAACCTACATTTTGACACCGCATGAACAATTTTTATTCTCACATGTTGTTGTCTTATTTTTTTTATTCTGAGATGTGGTTGCCTTTTCTACATGACTTTTGTTTTATTTGCTTATTTGTATCATGTCTATATATTTTTCTTTTTTTACTTTGTTTCTCCGTGTATTACCCAAAAACAAATTTTTATTGCGTTTATATGCTATGTGTTTTTTTTCACAGGCATACACCGTAAAGTTGCATGCCTCACACTAGGCATGCAACTGCAAGTGTCGCCCTCGACTGCAACTGACCTTTGTTTTGTCGGAGAACAGTGGAAGAGGGGAGGAGTAGTTGCATGTTTGTCACTAAGCATGCAATTGCAAATGTCGCCCTCAACTGCAACTGCATGTCCACACAAGCGACTGCAATTGACTTTCGTTCTATCGATGGGCGGCAGGAGGGGGTAGTTGCATGCCTCAGACTAGGCATGCAACTGCAAGTGTCGTCCTTGACTGCAACTGCATGTCTACCCACCCGGTTGCAACTAACATTTTTCTTATGTCGGAGGACATCTGGAGGGGGGGGGGGGGGGTGCATGTATGACTGTAGGCACGCAACTGCAAGTTTCGCCCCAAACTGCAATTGTATGGCTACCCATCCGACTTCAATTGTCCTTTGTTTCGTTGGAGGGTGGCGAGAGAGGGGGAGTTGCATGTTTGACACTAGGCATGCAACTGCAAGTGTCGCCCTCGAGTGAAACTGCATGTCAACGCACCCGACTGCAACTGACCTTTGTTTTGTCGGTGGGTGGCGGGAGAGGAAGGGGGGGGGGGTAGTTGCATGTCTAACGCTAGGCACACAACTGCAAGTGTCACCCTCAATTGCAACCGACGCTTGTTTTGCCGGAGGGCGGTGGTAGAGGGACACTTGCAGTTAATTTGCTCCTTTTCCCCTTTAATATGATTTTCATTTCCCATTAGTAGAAATACATTTCCTTGCGTGTATATAAATACTTTAAAAATACATGTTTAGGTTTCTTTAAATAATTAGTGAGCACTTTTCGAATATACGGTGAACATTTTTTTAATATGCGATGAACAATTTTCTAGATTTTTCATGCAATTCTTAATAAATGTTCATGCATTTAAAAAATTGTCCATATTTGAAAACATATTTCATATATCTTTTAAACTGTCCATAAAATTGAAAACTGTTCACGGTTCTGAAAAAATGCTCATGTAATTTTTAGAAAATACTCACACACTTTTTTAAAAATTGTTTGTGTAACAAAAATGATGTATATACTGTATATACCTATGTGTTTGACCTTTTGTCCTTCTGTACTTTAACAACAGCAGGCAACAACTTCATAGCTCGCGGGCAAGCAATAGCAAGCACAAAAATATTTTTTTTCTTCAACATCTTTTCTTTGTGTTCAAATACTTTGTATTTTTTCATGAATGAAAAAATTACAATAAGTTACATGCCCATATAAAAAACAATACAAGCATCCATCGTATTGCATATACAAGATTTTTTTCCAGCAAAAAGTAATGCTATGATTTGAACAAAAAATTTACCTCACTCGTTGAGGTTGTAGCTGGATAGCAAAACACATATTATATTTGCAGTCGTACAGCCCAAGTACAAGAAGAAGAAAAGATCTGGCAACAAAGCAACAGATCACAGGGGAAAACACGAGATAAAAGCCCAGTAGAAGTACAAAGCCAGCCCATAGCAAAAAAAAAACATGCAAACAGTTCTATAAACAAAGCAGGCCTGGTTTTGTATATATGCTGATGTCATATACGTATGCTGATGTCATCAGTCGACTGAGACTTCGCGAAGTCTCAGTCGACCGAGACCTAGACAAACCCTTTGTTTTAACCATCTGTCGAACAAAAATAATAATTTCTCAACATAAATATGTGAAGTGCTTAAATGATCTAGCTAACCTACTTTACAATTGCTAACCCCCCTTTTTAACTGATTGGATCAGTTATCTGCTTTAGCATGACCAAAATTGGTGAAATAAATCATGCATAATAATATTAAACCACAATGGTAACTTCGAGACGGGGAATAAACATATTAACATGGGAACAATACATGTCACATCGCAAGCATGGATATGCTAACATCTGATGAATATTAATGGATGTCCAACACCACAAAGTAAAATAGGATTCAAATAACTTTTTTTTGGAGACAATTTAAATAGCTGTTTGGACAGTTCTCTCGATCAGAGCACCCTGTAAGTCAAACACATGCATATAATTTTAATTAGGTATACACTTGGCTTGCTTTTTTACCTTCCAGGTAGTACAGTTTACACGTAACATAAGGCTGGTTGTAATGGGAAGTATCATATACTAGTATCATGCATATGATACTAGTATATGATACTACCTCCCTAATGCATAGTATCATATATTAGTATCATGTAGTACTCTATTTATTGCCATGCATGACACAAGATAGCTTAGCATTTAATATGATACGGTATCATGATATGATACTACACCCTCTCTTTCTTCATTTAATGCTATGACACCTCACCAAAATTGCCTAGTTGGCATGCATGATACTACCTATGATACTACCATTACGACCAGCCTTGGTCTAGCGCTGCTAAGTAACTACTAATATCTCTTAAAAAAGTAAACTACTAATATGGTAGGCTTGGCTGGATTTCCGCTGCTGCTTGTTGACGAAAGACTCGTATAGGCGGCCTTACCCTCCGTACACTTGCATAACACCGCTGCTACCTTGGCGCATGCCTCCATTGGCGGGGTCTTCTCAGAGCCGTCTCAGCCGGGCAGTCACATGCTCACAGCGTCGCCCTCATGCATGCATCTGGCGGCATAGATGTAAACCTTGATGACCCCGTCCATGATCAGCTGGTCAGGAGAAGACGACGACGATTCGTCCGTCCCAACGTAGATAGTTGATGGTGCTTTGTCCATGACAACGATGATAGGTGGTCCGACTACGCGTCCGTGTGTAGATAGAGCCGACAGATTAGTGGACTCGAGGACACGGCACATGGTCCTACGATGCCCCACATTGCGCTCCCGCCACGATGCGCTCATGATGCTATGCCTTGGCGAGCTCGACACCACGGCTTGGGCGCTGCCGGTCATCGGCCACCTGCACCACCTCATCAGCGCCCTCCCGCACCATGCTCGCGCAGGTCAGGAAGAACGGTGCAGCCGGCTACTCCGCGGCGGCCGGCGGCTGTCGCTCCTTCACCACAGATGCACCACAGCAGCCCTGGCAATGATGACGGGGACGGCGCCGCCGCAGCCTTGGGCATGCCTCCGCACACACTTCGTCATTGCCCTCCCCGGTCGTGCCCTCCACGCACCATACGTCCTGGCCATCCATGGTTTCGTCGTCGTCAGGGTGGGCACAGGCAAACAGCCACCGTAGTTGCTGCTGAATCCCGAAAACCCCCCATGCCACTGCAATCCGAGGCGCGCGCGAGATCATGAAGACCCGCGACGTGTCCTCATGCATCCTTCCTGTCCAGGCCATACTTGCAGCCGATGGCGTACGGCGACACCCAGGGCCTATTCTTCGCAACCTATACAGCGACGCACGGTGGCAGCTTTGCAAGACATGCATTGCACCCTGAAGATCGTGCTCTGTTCCCGCCGTGTCCAGTCCTTGCGCCCCGCCCGCGAGGAAGAACCCGGCCGCCTCCTCCGCTCCGTCGTGGCGGCGTTGGCCTCATCTTCGCCGGAGAACCTCACTAATCACACATCTGCGTGCGTCGCATACTCCATGGTGCGCGCCATCGCTGGCGCCAGTTCAAGCAGCGGGAGTGTGGGAGACGTACTTGAGGATGCCGCAAAGAGGGGCTGAGGAGAGGAGGGAGCCGGGGCAGGGGCAGACCCTTGGTCTGGGCGGCACCAGCAAGCACATGCCAGTAGTCAGCATCCATGACGGCGACAGCGGCACGGCGGCTTCGCTTCCTGCCATGGCGTTCACGTCTGTGCGCACCACATCCAGCATCATCATCATAAACACGGGCGCGCCGATCATGCGCGCCTCCTCGCCAGCCACATCACATACCTCAAAAACTTCGCCGAGAGCCGGGTGCAGGAGGCCGGAGCTAGGAGGCGAACCGGAGGTTGATGTCTTGGTGGTGGGTGGAAAGGGCGGGGAGGAGGTGAGGTAATCCCGCTAGCGGAGAAGAGCCTATTTATATTCACCTACGGCGGTGAAGTGGTGGCACCGATTAGACGGGATCCTTCTCGATCGCCAGAGAATAAGCGGTCATGCATCAAGAGATTACCAGGAACAGCTAGCACATATGCACGTGGTCCTGTCAAAAGCGATCCATGCCATAGCATGCATGCAGCACATACAACACAATCCGACGCCCGTCAAACAGAAAAGTTTGACCAGGAACTAAATCCCTGAAAAATAGCTAGAGCCACTTCAAGTGTACACAGCCAGGTCCCCCAGTAAATAGCGTGGCAGTCTCTTATTGGCCCAATTTTCACTGATAGAATAAAGTCAAAAAAACCAGGTAAACTAAACCTGGCCAGGTTTAGTATATGTATAATTCTTTTATTTATTTATTTCACCAACTGACAGGTGGGTCCCGCCAAAAAGGGACATGTGACGATGACCAGGACTATTTGCCCGGCCAACAGTGCCATACCAGGGGCGGATCTGGGCCCCAGGCCCCCAGGGCCCAGGCCCGGGGCGTGGGAATTTTTTTAGTTATTACCTATGTATGTTTTTGAATGGGCCCGGGGCTTAGCCCAACAACATCCAGCCATCCAGGCCCAGCCATCCATCGGTCGCACCTTTGTACCGGGCGCATCAGCACCGAGCCACCGCTCGCCGCATCGCCCTGCACACCGCTCGCCGCCTCGCCCCAGACCTAGATCGACGCAGGCAGCCGCCGCCGCCGCCCGCCCGTGATTCCCCTCCGCTCCGGCGCTCCCCTGCTAGCCTACTCCGCCGTTCCCCACCTGCAGACCTGCTCGCCTGCTCCGCGGTCCGCACCTCCGCCTGCTCCTCCGCCCGCCCGCGCCCTCCGCCGCTCGCCGGCTGGTCCCCTGCTGCTCAGGCCTCCGGTGATCGCCGGCTCGCCGCCCCGGCTGGTCCCAGCCAGCCCTCCCACCGTCCCACGACTAAACGCAGTACACAGGTACCGTTATCAACATAACCCCAAATTTCCCAATTTCTGACTCAAACCTTATAATGAATGATTCATTTCCTGTTGTTCCGTTATATGATTGATACTAATGCAGGGACTGATAGAATGCATTCTTTTTCTTGTAGAATTGGCATGTACTGCTAGGTAGGCTTCTCTTATGCAAAACTGAGACTTAATTGAGAATTGTAGTGTCTTTGTAAGACCATGTTGATTTATATCACGTGCTATTGGCAAATTAATTAGAACGTTTACATGTCATACTTGTCAATTTTTTTAGGTGGACCACCCTTTTTAAATTCCTAGATCTGCCACTGGCCCCTTGCTGTACATATGGACGAAGAGCGTGTGGAACGGGGAAGCCGCCACCCTAAGAAGAAGGGGAAGCATCGTCATGAAGAGGGGAAGGCAAAGGATAAGTCGAAGCGTCACAGAGACAAAGAGGCAACCGGCACTGATGTGGCTTCAGATATCCGAGAAAACGGCAAGGAAGAGGCTGTGATAGGCATCGCGGAGGAGGGGGAAGGCCGCAAGAGCAAGAAAGGGAAGGGCCACCATGAGGAGAAGAACAAGGTGAATGTTTCAGTCGTTTCCGGCAGCATAGAGAACGGTGCTAGTGAGGAGCAGGCCAAGAAGTCGGGCTCAATGGCAATGAAGCCTTGTTCGGAGGGTGCCACGGACAAAGTCAATGTGAAGAAAGACAAGAAGAAAAAGGAGAAAAAGAAAGAGAAAGAAGCTGAGGCGACCGAGCAGAAGCAGAGTTTTGATACTACTGTTGGTAAGGAGCAAGCTGAACCTTCTGGCTTGATGGCGGTAAAGCCCCGTGTGGACTTTGCCGAGGGTGATACGAGCAAAGACAATGTGAAGAAAGACAAGAAGAAAAAGAAGGAGGAGAAGAAGGAAGAGAAAGAAGCTGAGACGACTGGGCAGAAGCAGACATTTGACACTACTGTTGAAAATTCAGGGGCAGAGCCTACAGAGAGAGACACGGTTGACGGAAAACAGTCTAGCAAGTCAAAGAAGAGCAAACGTAAGCATAATGATGGTGCACCTGCTGTAGAGGTTTCTGCTGGTGATCAAATCGTGACAAGGGAAGATAAGAAGAGAAAGAAGGAACATTCAGTTGTGCTGGAAGCGAGCAACCAAACCAAAAACACTAATGAAGGTGAGAATAGAGAGATTAAGAAGAGAGGAAAGGAAAGCAGTAAAGCCAGTCCAGACTTTAGTGAGAATGCATCTGCTGGGGGAGAGGAAGCTGGTGTAGGTGTTAATAATGATAAGAAGAAAAAGAAGAGCAAGGGGATTGGAGGAGGGAAAAAAGAGAAAGAAAAGGCAGCTCGGTCAACAAAGGGTAACCGGGTGAGTTCTGCTGATTCCGTGGAGATGTTTAGAACCGAAGGTGGTGATGGTGATGGGATTGGAGGAAGAAAAAAGAAAGAAAAGGCAGCTCCATCAAAGAAGAAAGGAAAGCGAGTGAGCTTTGCTGATTCTGCGGAGGTGTTTAGCATCGAAGGTGGTAATAATGAAGAGGATGTCAGCAGTGATGAATCTAAACGTGTGCATGGTCGGTTTACCCCAGAGGAAGACGCCACCCTCATGGAAGCTATGAGGGGTTACGCAGAGGTTGCATCTCTTGCTTTAAATTTTTGCATTCATGTGAAAATGAGCAGACTTAAACCGAATGGAAGCTATGCCCATGGCATGTTTTTTTTGAGAAAGGGCTGATTCTATTTTATAATGTAGATGGATGCTTTTTCTTTAACTTAAAATGATTGATTGCAACCATATGTTATTTTAATTTGATCCAACCTATACATGGAACTATTGTCATTTGTTTTGAATCACAGCATATCGATAGAACATGAACTTATTACAGTTACTTACTACTTATAGGTGCATGTGTTATGTATGGGTTTGTATAAAGCACTCCAGCTGATCATTTAATATGGAAGTTTTTTGTATTGAATCGAAGTGTTCTATGACGAACGGAAGTATGCTTGTCCTGTAAATAAAATGTTCGTTCCCTTAGGTGGGAACTGGCTGGGAGAGCTATCAGGAAGTTCCTTACGGTGGTTGGAATTTACAAATAATTGAATACATATATTTTCTGCATTACTATATTTTCTCCATTGTTTTTTAACTTATGTACTTATTTTCTGCATTGTCTTTACTGTTAAGAAGTATTTTCCAATGTGATTTAGTTGAACTTCATCTTGCTGTGAATTTGTAGTTTGAGTTTTAATATCAAGAAAATAATTAAATGCATGAATATGAATCCTCAAGTATATCTTGAATACTAATTTTGCTCTAATGTATGCTAAATTAGCATCTACAATGGTCTCATTTTGAAGTTAAATTATTTTGGATTTTGCGCATATTGACTAATATTCTATTTTGCTTTCTGCCTACCCTTCCTTTATCCATTAATGTTATATTGTTTTCTTTTGTGTGCTCGAGTTTTATGTGTCGAGTTTACTTTTTCTCTTTACCAGTAAATTCACTTGTGATTGCAAATGCCATGCCCAACATATTTGAGAGAGTTCTCGTTGTGTTTCTTATTTTAGATGAAGCAACTGGGGGAGAAAGGTTTAGAGATGATTGGGTCTTGTCGTAAATACCCAGAGCTCAAGGGTTGTTGGGATGATATAGGTAATCCAAAAAAAATCTGGAGCTATGTTCTTCAACGTTCCCTCTTCATGCTCTTTGTGTGTTAATGTCAGTTAAGCATGTAACCTTTATGAAAAAGTCTTTATTAAGACCCACCATCTCACGTTGTATTTCCAAGCAATCAACATTCCATCCCTTTTTCTTACCTGGATTGCAGACAACTTATAATATTTAATTGCTGATGCACATTCTTTGCAGCGAAATCATTACCCCATAGACCTTACGTGGCGATATACAGGCGAGCACATATATTACTCTATAGGAGCACCGGATGTAAATGGACACATGAAGAAAAAGAGCAGATTCAGCAGTACGCAAATTCCTTTTGCTGAGACAAAATTATATCTGCACGACCATATTTACTCAATTGACTTTAGTATTAAGAAGTAATCGTATTGTTATCTAATGTGATTAAGTTGAACTTCATGTTTGCTGCTACTTTGTAGTATGTGTTACAAATCTTTACTCCTATTCAAGATGTCAATTGGTGACAGTGTCCTGTTCGCCTCTTTGTCCCTTCCTGATGTTTATACCTTTTGCTTGGTGGTTATGTGTGTCACCATAGTTTGATAAAACAACATCAACCTGCATGTGCCACTAATGTATATTAGCAAATGCCTTTAGGTAGTCTAATTTTTTTTATCCCAATGTAACTTGTTACTCTGTTTGGTACTTTTTGCAAGTCCTCCTTGTGATCTCATAGCAGAGCTACCTGATACATGGTTCGTTGGGTTCATGGTAGAAAATAAGGTTCTCCCGACAGACAGTTCACAAACTGAATTCCAGTGCATGGACTTTGACTTCCATGCATTAATTTTGCTTTGCAGCTAATAAATTAGATTATGTAGGGGTTAAAAAATTGAAAAGTTAGGTAGGTGCTTGTTGGGCGGGCCTGGCTCCGTCGCTTGAAGTAGATGGAGTAACTAATGCAAAATTTCCATGTCACCGGTTATCAACTGCCTCATGGGCTTCTTGTCGCTGCTACCACTGTCCCAATCTGTTTACTTTGACTCAACCTAGCACCCCCACTTCCTTCAAATGGCAGAGGAAGGGGGATGAGGATATGCTTGGTTGACAGGGAAAACAGTGGTCTGATCTGATCTGTCTGACATTGGAGCAAAATCTGATGGTGACAAAGGTTAGTTGCATTGGTGAGGATGGTGACTGGTGTAAACCTTTCACGGCGTCATCACCATCAGAATGCATCACTGTTATCAATTAAGCATATGGGATTGGCACTCCCCATGAATCATACTGTGCACCAACCAATGCCAGATCATTAGCCAATCATGAATGAGATTGTGCGGTTGATTACTGTTTGCCCTGCCGTGATTGTGATACCATGATTTAGATTGAAGCACTTTCTTGATATTCGTATTGAAAAATGTTTTGATATGTCCTGTTGTTGCTTCACATGATTAAGATTAGATCATTGCATTATGACGCAGGTTTGTCGAGAAAAATGGCACAGATTGGAAAACACTGGCACAGGAACTTGGAAAGAGTGAGATCCATGTAAAACATGCTTGGAGAAGAATAAAACCTAAGAAGAAAAAAGGTGCCCCTTGCTCCTAAAGTTCTATCATATTTTAGCTAATACATTTGTCGGAACTGTAATATTTCAGCACTACTTTAACATGTATGTTCATTTTAGGATGTTTTTATTCTTCAGGCATAGTTTTTCTCGCATCATTTTGTCACAACTCCGGCAAATTTGTCATGTTAATGGTAGTAGTTTAACCCTGCTCTGCATTCTACTCCCTCCATCCCAAAATGTAAGACCATTTTTAACATTATGATGGTGTCAAAAATGATCTTATATTTTGGGACGGTGGGAGTAGTTAAATATTTGGTGCAGGTATGTCATGTGCAACAACAACAAACCTCACATATTGGTTTGCTCCAATATTGAAATTACTGACAAAAAAAGAGTTGAAACAACACCATTTTGAGTTGGGGGCTAATACCATCACAAAGTGTGTTTGTAGATGAATATTTATCCAGTTTTGAGTTGTTGACTATCAGTTAAATGCAAAGTTTGGTCATGAGATAAGCAAGGGATGATTGTATTCTTGGTAATGGAGCTTCCCTATGGAAACAATATGTCCTACCCAGTGAATGCATTATCTTTTTTTGGGGGTGAAAGTGAATACATAATCATCATGTGATAAAAATTATGCATCCTACCAAATTAATGCAGCATCATCATGTGATAAAATTTATGCATCCTACCCAGTTAATGCAGTATCATCATCATAGTTAAAAAAGGCGCGCCTAAGCGAGCGCTTAAGCGCGCCTAGGCTCTAGGCGTTGGCAAAACGCATTGCGCATAACTACGCTTAATCTGTGCATAACTGCGCATAAGCATGCGCTTTGGTCAGTAAAGCGCAAGGCGGTGGCAAAACGCACAATTAACGCCTAGCGCTTTTTTGAACTATGATCATCATGTGATACAATTTAGATCTTCTTGCTAACCTTTTCTATTTCGTGTGCATCCTTTGACTGGTTATTCTTTAGGTGCTGATGATGAAGAGGATGTCAGTGGTAGTGAATCTGAACTTGTACATGGACATCGGTTTACTGCAGAGGAAGATGCCATCCTCATGGAAGCTATGAGGGATTACGCAGAGGTTGCATCTCTTGCTTTATATTTTTTGCATTCATGTGACAGTAAGCAAACCCAAACTGAATGGAAGCTATGCCCCTAGCCTGGGGGTTTGAGGAAAGGATACAACAACAACAACAAAGCCTTTAGTCCCAAGCAAGTTGGGGTAGGCTAGAGGTGAAACCCATAAGATCTCGCAACCAACTCATGGCTCTGGCACATGGATAGCAAGCTTCCATGCACCCCTGTCCATAGCTAGCTCTTTGATGATACCCCAATCTTTCAGGTCTCTCTTAACGGACTCCTCCCATGTCAAATTCGGTCTACCCCGCCCTCTCTTGACATTCTTCGCACGCTTTAGCCATCCGCTATGCACTGGAGCTTCTGGAGGCCTGCGCTGGATATGCCCAAACCATCTCAGACGATGTTGGACAAGCTTCTCTTCAATTGGTGCTACCCCAACTCTATCTCGTATATCATCATTCCGGACTCGATTCTTCCTTGTGTGGCCACACATCCATCTCAACATACGCATCTCCGCCACACCTAACTGTTGAACATGTCGCCTTTTAGTCGGCCAACACTCAGCGCCATACAGCATTGCGGGTCGAACCGCCGTCCTGTAGAACTTGCCTTTTAGCTTTTGTGGCACTCTCTTGTCACAGAGAATGCCAGAAGCTTGGCGCCACTTCATCCATTCGGCTTTGATCCGATGGTTCACATCTTCATCAATACCCCCATCCTCCTGCAGCATTGACCCCAAATACCGAAAGGTGTCCTTCTGAGGTACCACCTGACCATCAAGGCTAACTTCCTCCTCACACCTAGTAGTACTGAAACCGCACATCATGTACTCGGTTTTAGTCCTACTAAGCCTAAACCCTTTCGATTCCAAGGTTTGTCTCCATAACTCCAACTTCCTATTTACCCCCGCCCGACTATCGTCAACTAGCACCACATCATTCGCAAAGAGCATACACCATGGGATATCTCCTTGTATATCCCTTGTGACCTCATCCATCACCAATGCAAAAAGATAAGGGCTCAAAGCTGACCCCTGATGCAGTCCTATCTTAATCGGGAAGTCATCAGTGTCGACATCACTTGTTCGAACACTTGTCACAACATTATCGTACATGTCCTTGATGAGGGTAATGTACTTTGCTGGGACTTTGTGTTTCTCCAAGGCCCACCACATGACATTCCGCGGTATCTTATCATAGGCCTTCTCCAAGTCAATGAACACCATATGCAAGTCCTTCTTTTGCTCCCTATATCTCTCCATAAGCTGTCGTACCAAGAAAATGGCTTCCATGGTCGACCTCCCAGGCATGAAACCAAACTGGTTTTTGGTCACGCTTGCCATTCTTCTTAAGCGGTGCTCAATGACTCTCTCCCATAGCTTCATTGTATGGCTCATCAGCTTAATTCCACGGTAATTAGTACAACTCTGAACATCCCCCTTGTTCTTGAAGATTGGTACTAATATACTCCGTCTCCATTCTTCTGGCATCTTGTTTGCCCGAAAAATGAGGTTGAAAAGCTTGGTTAGCCATACTATCGCTATGTCCCCGAGACCTTTCCACACCTCAATGGGGATACAATCCGGGCCCATCGCCTTGCCTCCCTTCATCCTTTTTAAAGCCTCCTTGACCTCAGACTTCATCAAAAGAGTCGTCTAGTTCAATGGTAGAGCTTTCGTTCTCCCCATTGAACAGCTTGTCGAAATACTCCCGCCATCTATGCTTAATCTCCTCGTCCTTCACCAAGAGTTGGCCTGCTCCGTCCTTGATGCATTTGACTTGGCCAATATCCCTCATCTTCCTCTCTCGGATCTTGGCCATCTTATAGATGTCCCTTTCGCCTTCCTTCATGCCTAACCGTTGGTAGAGGTCCTCATACGCCCGACCCCTTGCTTCACCAACAGCTCGCTTTGCGGCCTTATTCGCCATCTTGTACTTCTCTATGTTGTGTGCACTCCTATCCAGGTATAGGCGTCTGAAGCAATCTTTCTTCTCTTTAATCGCCTTCTGGACATCATCATTCCACCACCAGGTATCCTTATCTTCGCTTCTCCTTCCCCTGGACACTCCAAACTCCTCTGAGGCCACCTTACGAATGCAAGTCGCCATCTTCATCCACACATTGTCCACATCCCCTCCTTCCTCCCAAGGGCCCTCCTTAATGACCCTCTCCTTGAACGCCCGAGCTACCTCCCCCTTGAGCTTCCACCACTTCGTTCTAGCGACTTTAGCCCGCTTATCCCGCTGGACACGAATCCGAAAGCGGAAGTCAGCAACCACCAGCTTATGCTGGGGTACAACACTCTCTCCAGGTATCACCTTACAGTCTAGGCACGCACGCCTATCTTCCCTTCTCGAGAGGATGAAATCAATCTGGCTAGAGTGTTGGCCACTACTAAAAGTCACCAGATGTGATTCTCTCTTTCTAAAGAGGGTGTTGGCTACAATCATGTTGTAGGCTAGAGCAAAGCTTAAGACATCTTCTCCTTCTTGATTCCTGATGCCATAGCCAAAGCCCCCATGCGCCCCTTCAAAACCTGTGTTAGATGTACCCACGTGGCCATTGAGGTCTCCTCCTATGAAGAGCTTCTCACCAATCGGGAACTTTATAATTTAGATGGATACTTTTCTTTAACATAAAATGATTGATGACAACCATATGTTATTTCAACTTGATCCCATCTACATGTGGAACTACTATCAAACGTGTTTTAAATCACAGCATATCGATGAAACATAAACTTGTTATTACAGTTATTACTTATAGGTGCATGTGTTGTGGGTTTGTATAATGCACTCCAGCTGAGCAGTGAGCATTTAATATGAAGTTTTTTTTATCGAGTTGAAGTATCGTATGACCGAACTGATTTATGCTTGTCCTGTACAAATGAAATTTTCTTTCCCTTAGTTTGAAAAGTTACCAGAAAGTTCCCTACGGTGGTTGGACTTTACAAATATAGTTGAATACATATTAATTTTTTGCATTACCATATTTTCTCCATCGTTTTTTAAATATATTTACGTATTTTCTCCACCGTCTTTAATCTTTACTGTTAAGAAGTAATCATGTTAATTTTCCAGTGTGATTTAGTTGACTTTCTTCATGCTGTGAGTTAGTAGTTTGAGTTTTAATATCAAGAAAATATAAATGAATGAATATAGATCCTCAAGTATATCATGAATACTCATTTTGTGCGAATGGATGCCGACTTACCAGTGTTTTCGAGTCGATGAGTCGACGGGTCGCTCGGAGGGGGCGACTCTAGACTAGTCGTGACTAGTCTAGACTCACGGTCGACGAGTCGACGTGAGTTAAGCAGCAGGCTGTCAGGGGAGGAGCACAAGTGCACAGCAGCAGCAGCAACCAGGGGAGGAGGGGAGGAGCACACCACCAGCAGCAGTAACCAGGGCCAACTGAGAGATGGGCCACTAGTTATGCACTTCCCTGTGGCCCAAAAGCCCATCTAGTAGCTATATACTCCTCCCGTGACCTAATCCACCATCCACACTCCCTCCTCCCTCAACACAGCCGCCACACATTCTGCTGCCACTCTCTTGCCACCAGTCCACCGCTTCTCCTCCCAGCGATGGATCTCTCAACTCCCCCGCAGCAGCTCTCTTGCCACTGCTCCTCCTCCCACCCCGCTCCTCTTGCCGCTGCAGCTTCAGCAGCAGCAGCGGCGGCCAGCGCTGCAGCGGGGGCGCAGAAGCAGCAGCAGCAGCAGCAGCGAGGCAGCACAGCAGCAGCATCAGCAGCACGGTGGCGGGAGAGTGCTCCAGATCCAGCGCTGCCTCGAGTCGTTCGACCCAAAAACCGCGACTAGTCGTGACTAGTCGAGACTAGTCGCGCGAGTCGCTTGACTCATCCCAGGAGTCGAGTCGAGAGGCTGAGTCAGCCATGGAACTGCGACTCGTCGACTAGTCGATGACTAGTCGCGACTAGTCGAGCGACTCGAAATCCATGCGACTTACATCTAGAACTTTCTCATTTTGAAGTTAAATCATTCGGAAAATTTATGCTACATATGTAGGGAAAAGTGCTCTCCCATGCGATGGCATCGCAATGGGGTTTTCCTCTAATAGAGAGAGAGAGGGAGGGAGAGGGAGGGGAGGGAGGGAGTCTCCCGCCTCATGCTGACATCATCACATTAACTGCCAAATGATTTATTTCACATACCGTTCATCCGATTGATGATCCGTATTCAGGGCGAGTTAGTCTTCACGAGGGCAATTTTTTAGCAGTGAACAATTGCTACAATAATTGTGTATAGTTACCAGGCAATAGTTTTGTATGTTTTTAGACATCCACAATGTTATGCAGAGCTAGAGAGTTACTATTCAAGTGTTAACAATAAGTATGAACTGGTATGAACCCGCACAAGTACCATGAAGCAAGTCTTCTCGTGGCGTACAATGACGTTCAACAACATCGCAACCAAGTTAATTTAATCTGGCAACTAAGTGGCCAATAACCTGGCAAGTAAGCAGCACCAACCTGGGACGCTGTACTACTCTTCTTTAAAATGAAATGAAACACAAAATCTTTTTGCGTTTTCTCAAAAAAAAAAGAGAGTAAGTAACACCAACCTGGCAAGTACGGATGAAAAAAGAAGTTGTCAAAATGAAAAGTGGATCGTCAATCGGGTTAACGGTTTGAGGGATAAAACTTCTTCAAAATTGGAACTTGAAGAAATCTTTGCTGATATCAGCTTATGTGTTATTTTTACATGCATGCAAGAGATAGACGAGGCTGATGCCCCGCATGGGAAGGACTTCTTCAAATTTGAATGTGAAGAAATCTTTGATGATGTCAGGCTTATGTGTTATTGTTACATGCATGCCAGAGACAGACGAGGGTGATGCCCTGCATGGGAAGGCAACCATGCGGCACTGCTCTTAGTTCAGTCCTAAATTATTTTGGATTTTGCGCATATTGTCATACTAATATTCTATTTTGCCTTCTGCCTTCCCTTCCTTTATTCATTAATGTTAATTTTTGTGTGTGTGCTTGAGTTTTATGTGTTGATTTTACATTTTTATTTACCACTAAATTCGTCCTGATAGCAAATGCCATGCCCAACATATTTGAGACAGTTCTTGTTGTATTTCTTATTTTAGCTGAAACAACTGGGAGAGAAAGGCTTAGAGATGATTGGCTCTTGTAGTAAATACCCAGAGCTCAAGGGTTGTTGGGATGATATAGGTAAGCCAAAAACCTGGAGCTAAGTTCTTGAACATTTTCTCCTCATGTTAAGCCTGTCTTTGTGTGATAGTGTGAGTTAAGCATGTAACCTGTATGAAAAAGTATTTCTTGCGACTTACCATATCACGTTGAATTTCCAAGTAATCATCATTTCATCTATTTTTCTAACCCGTATAGAAGACAACTTACAATATTTAATTGCTGATGCACATTCTTTGCAGCGAAATCGTTACCCCATAGACCTCACGAGGCCATATACCATCGAGCACGTATATTACTCTATAGGAGTGCTGAACGTAAATGGACAGATGACGAAAAAGAGAAGATTCGGCGGTACATAAATTCCTTTTCCCGAGACAAAATTATATTTGTTTGCATGACCATATTTACTCAATTGTTTTTACTATTAAGAAGTATTATACTCCCTCTGTAAACTAATATAAGAGCGTTTAGATTACTAAAGTAGTAATCTAAACGCTCTTATATTAGTTTACGGAGGGAGTATCATATTATTGTTATCTAATGTGATTAAGTTGAACTTCATGTTTGCTGCTACTTTGTGGCATGTTTACAAATCTCTACTCCTATTGAAGATGTCCATGGTGATGGTGGTCCAATCACCTCCTTCTCCCTTCCTGATGTTTATGTGAGAAAATACGCAACATCCATTTCCATGAGGCCTTGATATATATATATATATATATATTATATATATATATATATATATATATATATATATATATATATATAGGACTGTGATATTTGGCACATGTGTGCCATATAAGCAAAACTGTCACCTCTACTTCTTTTACTTTAAAGTACCACACGATCCCCCTTCCTTCGACCCCATCTTCTTTCGAGTGACCCTGCAGGCTCGTCCGAGAAACCTGCTTCTCCCGCACATCTCGCGCGCTCACCCTCGAGAAAACTGTCACTTCTTCACGTCTATCACATGATAAAAAAAATTGCGCAAGTGGGATTCGAACCCACACCTCCTTGGCACCAAAGCACGCCACCACAACCAACTCACCCTTAGGTATTTGTTGCTCAAACTAAAGAAATTAATTGTTTTGATCCTTTTTTTTACAGTTGTGTTACTACAAAAAAGTACAGAAAATTACCATGATTTTCCCTCAAGACAAAGTTACCATGGTATTCGCATGCAATTTATCAGGCCTGTGTTGCGTCAGTTACCGTGCTATTTACATAGAACTTAACAGGTACTATGTTTCAACAACACCCCTTTCAAAGTTATCACTGTGTTTTGTACACAAGTTATAAGGTCTTCGATGTGTAAAATACCGTGGTACTTACACATAAGTTATGAGGGTATGTGTACATGAACCTCGTCCCTGGTCAAAGTTACCATGGGGGATTGTACATGAGTTACCGAGTCTACAGTTTGTATGTTATCATGGTACTTACACCTAAAAACCTGGGTGTGTTTCGGTAACTTTTTTCATAGGTCAAAAATTACCATGATGTTTTTGCGTAACTTATCACGCCTATAGTAGGTCAAAGTGGGCCGTTTTTTGGGCCAACCCACGAGCACGTGTGCCCCTCATGACACTAAACATTATGTGGTTTTTCCATGGCACATCATGTGTTGTGTTCATCTAAGAGGCCCTGCGAGGCGAGTGTATGTTTTTAACAACTTGTTTTCCTTTGGTAAAAAGTTACCATCATGTTTATATTGTAAGTTATCGGTTATGCGGTGCTTATATTATCATGTTATTCACACCAAAATTATCGGGGATGTTTTGAACAACTTTTTCCCAGGACAAAAGGTTATCATGGTGATTCTAGGTAACCTATCAAGCCCGCAGTGCTTAAAATATCATGCTATTTACACAAAATTTATCAGGGGTATGTTTCAGCAAAATTTCCCCCCACGTTCAAAAACTTATCATGGTGTTTAGTTATCGCGGTGCATATGTTTTCATGCTATTTACACATAAAAATACCAGGGGAGGGAGGTATAGTACCGTGCTATTTACACAGAAGATACCAGAGTATCTTTTCAAAAAAAAAAAGCTTCCCTATGGTCAAAGTTACCATGGTGTTTCTACCTCAGTTATCAGATGTGCACTGCGTATATTACCAACTATTTACACATAAATTATCTGGTATCTTTTCATATTTTTCTTCCCCAATGGTTAAAGTTACCATGATGTTTGTATCTAAATTATCAGGTCTATGGCGTGAATGTTATCGTGCTATTTACAGAAATTACCGAGGGCTGGGGTTCAACAAATTTCTTCCCAATGATCAAAGTTACCACGATGCTTTCACCAAAGTTATCACGCCTTCAATGCTTATGACCATGCTACTTACACATAATGTACCGCGTGGTATACAAAAGTTATCATGTTGGTGGCGCATCATTTATCGTGGTGGTGATGGAGAATTTACCACGGGAAAAGTTTATGTGCCAGGTTTGATAGGTGAAACAAAAGTTTTTCAGTGCTAAAATATTAAAGGCAAAACATGTCAAAACAATATTTTCCTTAGCTTGTTCAACAATGAGTGTCATAGGTGAGGTGGTTAGCTCACTTTGTTGATTACCTACAGACTAGAGTTCAAATCCCAATTCAAGCATTATTTTTGCCCAAAAATTTGGAAGGCGCGTTGAAAGGAAGGAAATCAGGAGGGCGGGAAAGGAAGGAGATCAGGAGGAAAGGAAGGAGATCGTGAGGACGTGCGGAAAGGAATGAGATCGGGAGGACGTGCGGGAAAGGAAGGAGATCGCGAGTACGTGCGGGAAAGGAAGGAGATCGCGAGGGCGGCCGGAACGGGCGGTGCTGGATGCGTGTGGCAGTTTTGCGATCTGCCACACGGTTGCCACTTACATATTTCAATATATATATATATACACACACACACAGAAACCCCCCTATACAATGGGGGGGTATTACATTACATGATATATGTAACTCTACCCCCTCCCTCTTTTAAATTCATGTTGAATCAACAACACTGAGTTCGGAGAGATGGAAGCTGTGCCGTGCTTTAGTCTGGGTCTTGGTGAAGATATCCGCTAAGTACAACTCGGAAGGCACATACTCTACAGCAATCATCTGATCCTGCACACGGGAGCGTAGGAAGGAGCATCAACACCAATATGCTTCACAGGGTCACGACCAATACTGATATCACTTGTACCATTGGACAAAAGAAGAGTCAGTGTAGTGACAAACACCAAAATCTTGAAGCAACCACGGTAGCCAAGTCACTTCTGCTACCAAAAGAGCCATACCTTGTGACTTAGCACTCTGCACTCGAACGGGAAACTGCAATCTGTTTCTTTGTCTTCCAGGCAATGAAAGAACCACCAAGAAAAACATAGGAAGCATAAAGCGGTCGATGATCCAAAGGATCGCTAGCCCAAGTAGTATTCAAATAGTCCTAAAGTTATAACAAACTGGATCGTGGAAAGAAAAGATGATGCGAGAGAGTCACACGAAGATATCGTAGAACTCGAAGTAGGTGACTGTAGTGAACTGACTCAGGATAAGAATTAGATGGGAGATATCCGGATGCGTGACGGTTAGGTAGACAATACTCCCAACAAGGTGACAATAGCGCGTCGGATCAGAAAGAAGCTCACCTCACCATCAGAAGCCCGGAGGTGGATGTTGAGCTCCAACAATGTGCTCATCAGCAAGAGCAGTTCAAGCAAGAAGATGTTGAATGTACTTCCATTGGGATTCCAAGAAGCCATTGGAGGTAGAAGAAACCTCAATTGTAAGGAAGTAGCATAGAGGACCAAGATCAGACATAAGAAACTGCTCACTAAGACAAGCCTTCACAAAGGCGATGCACTCAGAGTCATCATCGATGATTATATGTCGTCGATATATAGAAGAAGAGCCCGACCACAAGACGAAAGGTGGGCAAAGAGAGCGGGATCATGAGCACTCGGCGAAAAACCACTAACAATGACCAGTAAGGCTAGAACCCTTGAATCAGGCTGGAGGGGCTTGCTTAAGGTCATGAAGAGAGAGATGAAGACGACATAGCATGTTGTCAGGCATAATACCCATGCGGTGGCTGCATGTAGACCTCCTCATGCAACTCACCATTAAGGAAGGCATTATTGACAACACGCTGAGAGATTTCTGTAAAACCTGCTGTATCAAGAATGTGCTCCTGTCACTGAGTAAGCATATGGGATTGCCACTCGTTATGAATCATACTGCACACTAGCCCCTGTGAGATCACTGGCGAATCATGAATGTAATTGTGTGGTGGAGCTGTTTGCGCTGCCGCGATTGTGTTACTATGATTTAGATTGCGTTGTAACTTGTGAAGCGATTAATATCTCTTTTATACGTAGCATACTTTCTTGATATTTGTTATTGAGAGATGCTTTGATATGTCCTGTTGTTGCTTCACATAATTAAGATCAGATCACTGCATTATTGCGCAGGTTTGTCGAAATCAATGGAACGGATTGGAAGACATTGGCTCGGGAACTTGGAAAGAGTGAGATCCACGTAAAAGATACTTGGAGAAGAATGAAACCTAAGAACTTGAAAAAAGGTGCCTGTTGCTCCTGAAGTTTTATCATATTTTGGCTAAATTATTATCTGTCGGAGCTGTAATATTTCAGCGCAACTTCAACATGCAAATGCTTATTTACGCCATTTTTATTCTCCGAGCATTAGTTTTCTCACATCATTTTGTCACAGCTCAGGCATGTTTGTCATGTTAGCGATAGTAGTTTAATCCATCTTTGCATACTAGTGTTAATATTTGGTGCAGGTATGGCTCATGCACATATTGGTTTGTACTAATAAAAAGTTGAAACAACACCATTGTTGAGTTGGGGGCTAATACAGTATGCTATCACAGTGTGTTTGTAGCATTGTCTGTAAAGCGTCGCTTAGGAGTCGCCTAAGCGCTGAGGCGCCCCAGGGTGGTAAGGCATCCGTCCTGCCTTAGACATGAAACGTACGACTGCTTCAGTGAAGGGTCCACTGCTGTCAGAGGTATCTGCTACCGCCTGTTCCTCGCTGCATCATCCTTGTCGCTGCTTCTGGGGCTTGGAGACGACGGCCCCACCATCCCCCAACACTCCAGCGAGCATCCCTTCATTTGCTTGCTTCCACCATCGCCTTCCCTTGCCCGATCTACTCTGCTGTTGAGGAAGAAGGGATGCTGCAGTGAGGGAGAATTAGAGAAGGCCAGGGTCATGATCAGAAGGGAGGAGTTTTAGGTTGTGGTGAGGGAAAGAGAGCAGGTGTATGGTGGCTGTGGTGAGGGAGGAGGTAGTGAGGATTGTGGAATTAGGTCATGGCAGGAGTATATAGCTACTAGATGGGCTTTTGGCCACATGGAAGTGCATAGATCGTGGCCGATCTCTAAGTCTTTCTTATGTTTCCTTGCAATATACGTGCTAAACTGCTTGATTGTTCTGTTCCTTCTATGTCTAAGGCGTTGCCTTGCCTCACTTACATGCTTCAAAGGTAAGGCGGGGGTTAGGCGCCTCGCCTTGCCTTACCGTCTTAGGAACAATGGTTTATAGATGATTATTTATCCCGTTTTAAGTTGTTGGCTTAAATGCAAAGTTCATCCATGGGATAAGTAGGGAGGATTGTTTTGAACAAAATTCTGGGTATAGATTGAATGATTAAATTAGTAAAATTGAATGTCCTATACAGTGAATGCATTATCTCATCATTTGGTAAAATTGAATGTAGTATCATCATGTGATAAAACTTATGCATCCTAACCAGTTAATGCAGTATCATCACATGATAAAAAAATATGTATCCTACCCAGTTAATGCCGTATGTGATAAAATTTAGACCTTCTTGCTAACCTTTTCAGTTCTGTGTGCATTCTTTGACTGGTATTTTTTTCAGGACGTTGGACTCAGGATGAACACCAGAACTTGTTTGATTTGGTGAACCTTGACTTGCGTCTGAAAGCCCATCAAATAAAAAATCCTGATCATCGGATGGTTTGTAATTTACCAATGTTGTTGATATTGTGTATTTTGGTCCAGCTTTCCTGATTTGAACTGTGCTCACAGCTGTTCATATTGTTGAATCACATGATTGAACCTAATGAGGTGGCTTACTTATCATCTGTAACAGCTAAGAGATAACATTTCCTGGGAGGCCATCAGTGATAAATTGACCACCCGTAATCACAAGAATTGTTGCCTCAAGTGGTTAGTATTTCTGTTTGCTACCCATACATGTATAACTTTGTTTTCTCATTGAATTTGTACTAAACACTATGTACATTGCAATCTTTAATGCATGTTCTTTTTTCCCATCTTCTCCTATTTATTGTCTCTATATCTGAATTGTTTTTGACATTTTCAGAGATAAAGTGCAGTGGTTGTTGTTGAATTCCATCAGATTGATTTAAGTGCTTAACCGAGCATGCTTGAGTTTACTGGCTTGGAAAAGCTTATCATTAGCTTTTAGATTTTTGGGGTAACGCGATAGTGTGGGCTTGATTGAATAAACTAGTTTTAATCCTTCGTCCATAGAGCTAAAAAGTGTACTTTGTATTGCATCAGATCCGTTTATCTGAATTTATCCAACTTAGTAGACCTTGCAACTGGTTGGTTGTTAGCCATTCCACAAATACAAATTTTCTTGGAATTACAATAATTAGAGATGAAGAATCTTAGTTTGCTTAACCGGGCATGCTTGTATTTACAGAATTGAAATCTGTGTATTATTAGCTTTTGTACGTTTGGGGATTGGGGTAATGCGATAATGTGGGCTTCATTGAATTTAACTAGTTTTAACACATCCTTCATACACCTAAATCTTGTGCTTCTATATGCGTATATGTATCTTCAGACTGGGTTACACGCAAGTTATGTAACGGCAGCATGACCATTAATTCATGATGCTCTTTCAGGTTACGAAACATTAGCATCTCCGATGGTCAAGGAAGGAATCTGGTCTGATGTTGATGATTATCTACTGGTGGAAGCGTAAGATTCTACAGACTATTATAATGATTGCTTTTTTTGCCATTAAAACACTGCACATTGTTTTGCAACAGAGTATAAAAGAAATGTTTCTAAAGGTAGGGTTTAGCCTGCCTACGAAGATATTTTTTCAGCAATTCCTGAAGGTATTGACATGTGGTTGATGCCAATAATGCTGTGGGTGTGCATAGTACCATGAAGGCATGAACTTTAGAAGTAGGAATTTCAGTGATGAGGAAGGATGGAAATCAGGAATTTTTTCATTTTTGGTCATGTTGTCTGCTGCTTTTTTGCCTGGTCTTGTTGTCTATGGTGCTGTTGTTCAGGGTCACAACTCATGATGTAATGAGGAGGGATGTAGATCAGGCATTCTTACATCCCCCCCCCCCCCCCCCCCCCCCCCCCCCCCCCCTCTATTCTAGGTAGCTTGCACCAGTTTTAACTTGCATTGTAGGCTTTGTTTGGTTTTGAACTAACTGACCACTGTTATGGGCTATATGGAACGGAAGACTGTGTATGCTTATGATTGGGACTAGAGGGTACAGTAAGAGGTTGCGTGCTTGCCCTCAGGTGCATTGCATGCCTCGTTCCTGGCTGTAATGCATAGGCTCTGAGTGATCAACTTATGGTGAAATTTTTGGTTTATTTCTTATTAAACTGAAAGAGATTGATTTCTCTGGCTCATTTGTAGCAATAAGGACTGAGTCAGTGTTGTTGCAAGGCTGTGTTTGAATATTCTGTGACTCCCCCACAAGTTTGATATTCTTATGCTTGATGATTGTAGTGATGCACGCCTTGGTTATATGAGCACCCAGTTGTGGTCCTGTAAGATGTACTCTGAGATAGCGCGTGGGCTTATGTCACCATGGGGTGTGGGCAGGTAACAAACATACATGTGAGCTAATATATCATATCCATCTGCCTTTTCACCAAATCTGCACATAAGCGTTGTATCAACAGAACGAAGCACGGCGTGGGCAGGTAACAAACATACATGCGAGCTAATATATCATATCCATCTGCCTTTTCACGAAATTTGCACATAAGCTTTGTATCAACAGAACGAAACACAAGTCCTTTTTCTCTCTGAACGGTCTATTTATTTCCATCGCAGTTGGACTGAAGTTAGTGTATTAGATGTAATTTTTGTTTTTTCAGGCTTAGCCTCCTATATGTGTTATTTATTTTCAGTGTCTTGTTACCATGAAACAAAAATATACTCCCTGTGCTAATTTTTTGACAAAAAATAGGCTTCAAAAGGTTGATGCTGTCTGTATTGAAGATGTTGACTGGGACAGCCTACTTGATCACAGGTGAGTGCTGACTGCTGATCTAGCTCACACAACCTTTAACTATGCCATGTCCTTGATCACAAAGTAGTTTGGTTCAGTTACCCCATTTTATCAACTTCAATGGTCTGAAATACTCTAATGCAGTCTAAATTAAAGGTGGCATGTTATTGGAGTAAATAGTATTTCCTGTGAAGGATATGAAGCAAATACCAGCTTCCTTTTTCCTTAACAGCCAGAGTTTGTTAACAGAGCTGTTAGCTTTATTTATTTAACTGTGCCTTAGATTTAAATTTTAGCAAAATGGACATTAGCGAATAATAGTGTGCATTTGGGTTATGTACCAAGTTTGATTAAATCCTCCCAATAACCCTGGTATACACTAGTACCTTAGCGCTGGATTACTGGTATACTTGATATTTTGTCAGGAAGCTTGGGCTTCGTGTCAAGTTTCAGAAGGGCATGCATTTTCATACAGAAACAAATTCTGGTACCCTTGTGGTTATAATAACGGGGCGTTTCACTTTTTACTCAGGTCTGGGGAGGTTTGTCGTCAGAGATGGAACCAGATGGTCCGCGCCATTGGTGGCCACAGGGAGAAGCCTTTCATCGAACAAGTGGAAGTGCTGTCGAGGCGCTACTGCCCAGAAATGATTGAATACAGAAGTGAGGAAAAAGTGTAGGAATTATCATCCGTCAAACTTGTAAGCCCAAACAAAACAGCAAGCATGATCTGTGTCAAATCTTGCTCGTCACTTCCATGGTATGTGGAGTAGCCCCGTAGGATGCCAGGCTTGCGGGATTTATGGGGTGTAGAAATGTCTCAACGGTACATGGTTCGCCAGTGAGCAAGCTAGGTTATGGTTTCGTTTTCCTTCTATTTTCCTCACAAACATCTTTATTCAGACATGCTTCAGGGTTACCTTTTTCATTTACTTGGAATGCTGAGTTATTATGACTAAAATCTGAAATGCGTTTGACCCAAATTCAGGGGAAGTTTGTTCGTACCATTATTTATTTTTATTTATTTTATGGTATTCATCGAACGTAATTTGCTAGAGGCTGCAACCCATTCATCTGAATTCAGGTACTCCCTCTGCTGGATACATGATCACTTCGACCCTCCTAGGTTGCGACGAGTGACACGCTGCATGTGTGCAATTTGTCGCAACCTGAAAGTTTTTTTTTCTAGATCCGTTTATTTAAAACGTTTATCTCTTAACCGTGGGTCCAAATCTTGAACTGTTTTTATCGTTGGATTCCTTGTGTCGAGATATTATGTTGATAGGTTTCAATGAAAACTTTTCTCATATAAAAAATTGGACAAAGAAAACGGACGAGAAAACCGAATTGGGAGCATGTTTTTTTTTCCTGTCTGAAAGCCGTTTCCGACAGGCATGGCCTCGCAGAAACAAAACCGCGCCTCTCGTAGAAACAAAATTGTGTCTCTCATGAAAAAGAAAAGAACGCGTGCCTCCCACGGAAGGAAAAAGAAGAAGAGAAAACGTGTTCTTTTTCCGTTTCTGAGAGGCACAACCTCTTTCGGAAGCAAAATCGTGCCTCTCACGGAAGGAAAAAGAAAAAGAAAACACATTTTTTTTGGTTTACGAGAGGGATGGCCATGCCTCTTACGAAAGGAAAGATAAAGAGAGAAACGTGTTTATTTTTTCTGTTTCCGAAAGGCATGGCCGTGCCTCTCATGAAAGCAAAACCATGCCTCTCACGGAAGAAGAAAAAAAAGAAAACGTGTTATTTTCCGTTTCTGAGAGGCACGGTCGTGCCTCCCGCTGAAGAAAAAAAGAACCTATTTTTGCGCAAAGTTTTTTTTTCGATTTCTTTTGTTGAGAAGCTAAGAAAGACCGGTGGAAAACCGAAAACCTGAAAAAAAAACCCATCAAAAAGCTGAAAACGCGTGCAAAAAATAAAATAATCCGGAGGGAGCACCCAGAGCGTGACACATGGTGGGGAGTGAGAGCACGCAAAGTGGCACGCTCTCAGCCCACCCCAAGTAACCCTTGGGTTGGCTCTCGAAGGAGCCAGTTAGTTGCTCACATGAATACATCTGTTTGAACGACAAAAATATGAATTGGGGGGGGGGGGGGGGGGGGGGTAACATATTTTTTTTATAAAGAGATGAACTAAACAGCTTTATCGTCTGGCAGCCTATTTTGAAGGCATGTGGCCCAATCTGCTGTGAGGTCGCGGAAAGTTGCTCCTAATCATTAGTCAAAAGGTACTTTGTCTTAAAAAAAATTAGTCGAAGGGTACTTTGCAAAAGTTACTTATAACTTCTTGGTGATGGCAAGTGGTGCAGTCACATGTTTACCGTTTATCGAATGCCTAATATATATTCTGAGAGTTTTGATGTGATCTCTTTCGGAAGGTTTGTTTGTGTTATTTTTAGATCTCTTTTTCTTTTGAAATGGGGGCAAAATATTTGCCTCATATATTAATTAAGAAGAAGATAGAATTTGTGTTACAAGCCCCAAGTTACATAAACCTCACTCTCCTGGTACAATAGTTCTTAATTTTTTTGCTCCAGTGCTTGAAGACTTAAGTGTTCCTCTCATTTCAAATGGTCCAACCCATGAGCATTATAAGGGATGCCATAGCCTTTCTATTAGTGTGTTGGCGTCGGATCTCTTGGTCCACCAATCTCTGACAGCATCCTTGAGGCGCTAATCTGAAGTATCAAAGTCAATCAAGTGCAACCAATCATTTACCATGTTCCAAAGGTGCAGTGTGAAGCGGCATTTGTAGAACGATACATTTTGTGAAATGTGCGTTCAAATCACAAATCGTTCACACCGTTGCGTATGTTGCGTTGAGTCTTCAAAACTAGCCCTTGTTGATAGGTTTTAATGAATTTTTTTCCAGACAAATATGTGTTCCCAGCTAGTACTAACACGTGTGCTCCAATGTTAACTAACCTGTGCTTCCCAACATGCGCTTTCAACTAGCACTAACATGTGTCTGTCATTGCGTGGTACACCCCACCCCAGCCAGTTGGTCTCGATGAACATGACCCGTTTCAGATTCCTCGTTGCTGCATACACCCACCTTCCTATGCAACAGTTTGTTGCATGTACCCTGTTGTTGCGTATGTAACATGATACTATCATCGTACCCCAACTAGCCGGACGTTGCCTCTCGATGTACACTGCTTTGCCGATTGTTGGAGACATTCGCCCTATATACGCGAGTGCGACCGGTGCGACCGGCCGGTACACGAACAAACTAGTGCATACTTGTCCCATATTTTTGTAGCGTGGTTGTACGTACGTGTACATGATTTAGACATGACTCGTGCTACACTGGGCCATCACCGTCATTCATTGGGCCTGCATAATAGCATCCTCCCCATGGCAACAAGTGTCAACGGGTTCCATTCAAGCTCCTGGACACAACGTGACAAGAAACCGAGGGCACCGACAGCCAGTGGTGGATCCAGGATTGGAGCAAGCCGGGGGCCCAATTTTTTTTTCGATGCGATAGAAAAACTTAACGTCCATCATGCTATAGCTACCTCAAAAGAATACCTCAAATATGGCTCAATTGCACCAAAAATTTAGAATTTAAACTCAATGCTTAAAGATACAACAAAATAGATAAGAAGATAACTAAAACTATAGACAATATGTGTAGTAAAAAGAGTATCAAATCAATGGCTTGCTCCATCAGTGTCTTCCATAACTTGATCAACGGTGGAAGAAGAGCCAACACCTTAGAGAAATCAAAAGAAAAATTTCATATGAGAAGACATAAACATCAAGTGAAACAATTAACATTGTACAAAGTTGGAAACTTACTACTACGACGAGGTAAAGTTCCTTTGCGAGATCTATAGGATTGAAAGCGGTATATAATATCATCATCATCAACCTTTGCAAATATTTTTCGCTCAATATTGCACACCATGGAATAGTTCAACCAATCATCACCCATCTTATTCCTCAACTCAGTCTTGATAATGCTCATAGCTGAGAAAGCTCTTTCCACTGATGCGATTGCAACAGGCAAAATCAATGTCAACTCAATAAGACCATATACCAAAGGAAAGACCATGTGTCTATCAGTCTCAACCATCTTCATAGCAAGACTACCAAGGTCATTACAACTAACAAAACCTGAATCAACTCTCACATCTGCAATGAAGTTTTCAAGTTGGTTTCTAAGGACAAAAGAAATCTCATATATGGAGAAGTCATGAGCATACATCTAAGCAAGTTGAACAAGTTTGTCTTCATCAAAATTAGCAAATGAGTTCCTTGGATCAAGACAAGCTGCATCTCAACAACGGAGTAGATCTTTCAGCAAAGCAATTCAATTCAGATAATATACAGATAGGCCAGCCCATAACAATTGACATATTTGACATGCATGAACAAATCAATCGAGCATATTTTATAAACCATTATTGGTCCAGTGCCTAGTTCGACAAGTAATTTACAAACCATTAGCTCGCTATTTTCTAAGAATATAATGAACCGCGCACGCACAAAAGAGCTATAGTGCACCTGACACTGACCCAGCACGCATAGCTGCCATCGTCCATCAGCGTGTCAATCCCGGGCTCAGGAGGAGCGGAGCCGCCAATTCGATGACCTACAAACCTTGATCGATTGAGCCTGGGGCAGCCTCGACATCAGGGATCGCTGGTACTGCCTGAGGCGCAGTGCTCACCAGGGCTACCGCGGCCACCGGGTCTGTCCCAGCGACATCCGGCGGGATGACATTGGCTCTTGCCAGGGCTGCTGTCACGGCCCCCAGGCATGCCCCGGCGACGTCCGGTGCTGCACCCTCCTCCATCTGGGACATAAGCGCACGCCTTGTGTGGTGACCGCCACTGTCACAGTTGTCCTTGTGTTGTCGTGGTTCCTGCTCCATCGCCCGCACCATCCGCCTTACTCTGCGTCGAGTCAGCAGTATCGCCCGCTGGCGATCCCTGGCAACTTTTAGGACGACCCTGGCTAACCTGGCGGTCATACC
Source organism: Triticum timopheevii (assembly GCA_963921465.1). Taxonomy (NCBI): domain Eukaryota; kingdom Viridiplantae; phylum Streptophyta; class Magnoliopsida; order Poales; family Poaceae; genus Triticum; species Triticum timopheevii. The sequence continues at coordinate 215,621,973 of OY997274.1, forward strand.
GTGTTTCCTGCTTCCTTTAGCCGTCGTCGGGAGAGGCGACGACATGGCCGTCGACCGCCAAGCCGACCATCGCGTCGCCAGCCTCGATTCCGCCATCGCCAACTCCATCCCGTCGTCGGCCGCTGGGGGTATGCCGGTATGTGTGGGTAACTAGCTAGCAAGGGGATTAGTAGTTAATCAACGCAACCGGCCATTGTTGTGGTTATTTATAGCTAGCAGCTTCTAAGGGGATTGCCGGTTTTACAATTTACCCCTGCGGATGCGCGGGAAGTCTTCGCTGGAGCGCGGGAAGACTAAGTGGAGCACACAATTCGCAGCACACAACCGTATGCTGTGTCGCGTGCTCTCACACACGTATTAACATAAGCACACGTATGTGTAACTTACAAATCATCACACACGAGTACTCGTACCACGCATCGTGTGTGATGCTCCTAGCCATCTCAAACAACTCGTTTGCATTTTCAAAGGTTTTTCTACAAACGTAATCGCACATGAAACAACTGTAGCAACTGTCAGCAAGGGTTAGGGACATCATAAATATCATCTCCTCGCTCTCTATCGTCTCTTTCCTCTCGCAACCCCTAAATCTAGCCTTCTGTTGGGGAATGTAGTAATTTCAAAAAAATTCCTACGCACACGCAAGATCATGGTGATGCATAGCAACGAGAGGGGAGAGTGTGTCCATGTACCCTCGTAGACCAAAAGCGGAAGCGTTAGCACAACGCGGTTGATGTAGTCGTACGTCTTCATGATCCGACCGATCAAGTACCAAACGCACGGCACCTCCGAGTTCTGCACATGTTCAACTCGATGACGTCCCTCGAACTCTGATCCAGCCGAGCTTTGAGGGAGAGTTCCGTCAGCACGATGGCGTGGTGACGATGATGATGTTCTACCGACGCAGGGCTTCGCCTAAGCACCGCTATGATATTATCGAGGTGGATTATCGTGGAGGGGGGCACCGCACACGGTTAAGAGATCCAAGGGATCAATTGTTGTGTCTATGGGGACCCCCCTGCACCCGTATATAAAGGAGCAAGGGAGGAGGAGGCCGGCCCTAGGAGGGGCGCGCCAAGGGAGTAGGATTCCTACTCCTAGTAGGAGTAGGTTTCCTTCTTTCCTAGTCCAACTAGGAGAAGGGGGGAAAGGAGGGGAGTGGAGAAGGAAGGGAGAGGGGGGCCGCGCCCCAAACCCCTTGTCCAATTCGGACTGGGCTTGGGAGGGGCGCGCGCCACCTCCTGGCTGCTGCCTCTCCTTCCCACTAAGGTCCATTAAGGCCCAATACTCTTCCCCGTATTCCCGTAACTCCCAGGTACTCCAAAAAATACCCGAATCACTCGGAACCTTTCCGATGTCCGAATATAGTCGTCCAATATATCGATGTCACATCCCTAGTTCTGACAATGCTTAGTGCATGCATTAGAGTGTTGCATCATGTTTAAATTTCATGAAACTTGAAATGGGGATTGTTTAAACCCTAGCACCAAAAGAATTCAACTAGGGTCAAAAATAAAATCTTTTTCATTGAACTCAAAATGCTCTCTAAAAATGTTCAACATTTCTGGTTTGAGGTGGAAGCATCTACCAAAAATGGTTTATATTTTTGCAGGACATATTGGGCTCTGAATTAAATCATACTCTATTTGCATTTGGGCATTTAAATGCTATACAATATTTTAAATGCTCAAATAATCATAAACTAAAATGTTTGCTGTTGGTTATATTCCAAACAGTGGCATTGAGCAGTTTCATGATTTATGGATCTGTTGAAGTATTTTTAATAAAGCCCTGAAGTTACAGAGAAATAGAAAAACATTAACAAAAAGAAAGGAGAGTACCTGAGCCACTTACCTGGCCTGGCGCTGTTACAGCCCAGCTGGCCAGCACACCTGGCGGCCCAGCCCACCAGGGGCAGCCTGGTCTTCTACCTCTTGCCAGTAGGCAGAGGAGAAGCTGGGCACAGCGCACGCGCGCGCCACCTCCACCCTGCTCGCCTGCCTCCTCGACGGCCTGGACGCCTATGGCGTTGCCACGCGACCCCCAGAGCCGTCCGGCTCTCCCTCTCTCTTCCTCTGCTCGCTCTCCCCCTCCTCTGTTCTTTCCGCTACCGAACGCTGCCGTCGCCGCCGCTTGCTGCTGCCGCGGCCACCGCCTCCCCCTCGCTTCTCTGACCAGCCCACGAGCTCCGCCTAGAACCCGAGCACCTCTCCGCCGATCCACGCAAGGCCGGAGGACCCCAAGACGACGCCGCGACCCTTCTTCCCCATTCACGGCCACCGAGATCGCCGGCGACCTCCCGTCGTCACCAGCCCCTCCCCGAGCACGCCGAGGCCTCCGTTTAACTCACGGTGAGCTTCTGCGTCTTTCCCCTTCTTTACCGGGCTCGTTCCTGTCCTGTAGTCGCTGATTCCACCGGAGCCGCGAGCTCGGCTCCGCCGGCCATGTCGCCGCCGTGGCCACCGTCACCTAGAGCTACCACCGAGCGCACCGACGTGCTCAGCACAATGCCAGAAGACCAAAAACCCCTCCAATTGCTCCTGTCGGGCAACGCAACGCCGGAACCACTGAGACCCGAACTCCGGCCGCCGCCTTTGAGCTCGCCGCCGTCGATATAGATCACCCCCGGCATAACTGACTGCACCACTCGACGCGCGGGATCTTCAGCGTCACGTAGATGCCCTCCGCCGGCCATTTGGTCGCCGGAGGAGGAATTCCGACCCCCTCCGCCGTCTCGGGCTTCACCGGCGACGAGCCGTGGACCAGGTCCGGCGGGTTTGACCCCGCTGACCAGGGTTTGACCTCCCCGTGTGTCGCTGACAAGTGGGCCAGGCGCCTGCCTAATTAGTGTTAGTTTTAATCAGTGCTAATAAACCTAGTTAACTAGATGTATCACTGACATGTGGGCCCAGGCCCTAATTAAGTTCGGTTAGTATTTAACTTAACACTAACTAACAGAATTAGTTAGTTGTGTCACTGACCCATGGGTCCCACCGGTCAGGGTTGACCTGGCCGACCCAGTTGACCTGCTGACGTCACACCTATGTCATGCTGATGCAATAACCCTTTTCTGGATTTATTCTTTTACAGGAAATTCCAGAAAATAGTGCTAACTTCTAAAATTCATAGTAATTCAACCGTAACTCCAAATGAAATAATTTATATATGAAAAATGATCAGAAAAATCCAATCTATCCATCTGTACCAGTTTCATGCATGTTTAAACAAGTTAACTTGCTGTTTAGTGCAAAACATGATAAAGCACTATTTAAGATCACAAATGTGTTTGAACTTTGAATCTTTGGTTCAAAATAGCTCAAACCCATCTGGTTGTAGTTGCATTAGCCCAACACACTCATTCTTACCATGTCATGATCATGCATCATATTGTGCATTGCATTGATTGTGTTTCTTCTCTGTTGCCGGTATTTGTCCCCTCTCGATAGACGTGGTTTCGACGATGAGATCGATGACACTGATGAAGAGCTATATTATCTTCGGAAGTGCCAGGCAAGCAAAACCCCCTTGTTCATTCCGATACAATCCCACTCTCTCGCTCCTGCTCTCTTTTACTGCATTAGGACAACAACGATTCAACTGTTACTTGCTGCGGTAGCTGAACCCCTTTATCCTTTGCATGACCTGTCATTCCACAGTAAATAGATGAAACCCACTAGCATGAGTAGGAGTTGTTTGAGCCCTGTTGTGCCTACTCATAAATGCTTGTTTGTCATGCCTGCTACTGCTTAGAGTTGAGTCAGGTCTGATTCATCGGGGGTGAATCAGAGGTGTGTGAACATGTCCTACTGTGTGTGAGCTAAGTGTGTGAACACGATTTGGTAAAGGTAGCGGTGAGAGGCCATGTAGGAGTACATGGTGGGTTGTCTCATTGCAGCCGTCCTCAGGAACTGAGTTCTGTGTTTGTGATCCATGATTCAGCTACTACCACGCATTGGGCCCGAAACCAATGGACCCTCTCGGCTTCTTAATCACCCTTGTCCTCTGTCCAGGAGTTGCAAGTAGTTTCTGGTGTTTGTAGTATGCTGGAGGCCGTGGGCAGCGCTGACCGGAGGGGTGGGCTGTGATGCGGTAGGCATGTGGCCAGGTGTACCGGGCGCCCGTTTGGTGTCTCGGGAACCCTGCTCACATCGTTTGGGGATGTGAGCGAAACTCCGGCCGGATCTCCTCATGGATGGAACCCGAATAGGCGATAAACCTGGACTAGGGACTTGAGTGTTTAGGTAGGCCGTGGCCGACACCCACGTTGGGCTTCCGCTTGAAGGTTGCCGAGTACATGTCGTGTAAATGGCGGTAAGTGATGAGAGCGTGTGTGAAGAAGTACACCCCTGCAGGGTTAACATCATCTATTCGAATAGCCGTGTCCACGGAAAAGGACTTCTAGGTTGCCTGTACAGTTCATAGACAAGTGAAAGTGGATACTTTAAAATACGCAAGATAAGCGTGAGTACTATGGATGGCGTTCTCGTAGGGAGACGGGAGCGGATCCATAGTGGTGTATTGATATGGTGAATATGTGGACTCGTGTGCGCCACCTCAAAAGAGTTACTTGCAATCGTAGTTCAGGATAGCCACCGAGTCAAAGCTGGCTTGCTGCAGTTAAACCCCACCATCCCCTTTGTTGATAATGATGCATATGTAGTTAGTTCTGATGTAAGTCTTGCTGGGTACATTTGTACTCACGTTTGCCTATTTTATGTTTTTGCAGAGAGACTTCAGTCTCGCTAGTAGTTCCGCGTGGACTTCGATGTTTAGCTTGTTACCTCAGCTACGATCTTGTGCCCTCGGCAGGATCTGGTAGATAGTCAGGCTTCTAAGCCTTTTTCATTTGTAGATGTCTGTACTCAGACATGTTAGCTTCTGCTTGTGCTTTGACTTGTATGCTCTGAATGTTGGGTCGTGAGACCCATGTTTGTAATATCTCGCTCCTCGGAGCCTAATGAATAAATACTTGAGTCGTAGAGTCATGTTGTGATGCCATGTTGTATTTGCACATATCGAGCATATTGTGTGTATGTTACTGAAATGCTTGGTATGTGTGGGATCTGACTATCTAGTTGTTTATCCTTAGTAGCCTCTCTTACTGGGAAATGTCTCCTAGTGTTTCCACCGAGCCATGGTAGCTTGCTACTGCTCCGGAACACTTAGGCTGGCCGGCATGTGTCCTTCTTCGTTCCTGTGTCTGTCCCTTCGGGGAAATGTCACGCGATGAATACCGGAGTCCTGTTAGCCCGCTACAGCCCGGTTCACCGGAGTCCTTCTAGCCCAGTGCTACAGCCTGGATTCACTCGCTGATGACCGACACGTTCGATGTTGGGTCATGGATGCCTGTCCCTGTAAGTTTGTGCCACTTTGGGTTTACGACTAGCCATGTCAGCCCGGGCTCCATAACATATGGATGCTAGCAACACTATCATATACGTGTGCCAAAAGGCGCAAACGGTCCCGGGCAAAGGTAAGGCGACACCCGTGGGAATACCGTGCGTGAGGCCGCAAAGTGATATGAGGTGTTACATGATAGATCGATGTGGCATTGAGTCGGGGTCCTGACAATCGATCTTTACGTCTCGACCATTTCGAGACTCCTCGTCATGTCCCCGATCTCATCCAGGACTTTGAACTACCTTCGGTACATCAAAACACATAAACTCATAATATAACCGTCATCGAACTTTAAGCGCGCGGACCCTACGGGTTCGAGAACTATGTAGACATGACCGAGACACGTCTCCGATCAATAACCAATATTGGAACCTGGATGCTCATATTAGCTCCCACATATTCTACGAAGATCTTTATCGATCAAACCGCATAACAATATACGTTGTTCCCTTTGTCATCGGTATGTTACTTGCCCGAGATTCGATCGTCGGTATCTCAATACCTAGTTCAATCTCGTTACCGGCAAGTTCTTTACTCGTTCCGTAATACATTCCTGCAACTAACTCATTAGTTACAGTGCTTGCAAGGCTTATAGTGATGTGCATTACCGAGTGGGCGCAGAGATACCTCTCCGACAATCGAAGTGACAAATACTAATCTCGAAATACGCCAACCCAACAAGTACCTTCGGAGACACCTGTAGAGCACCTTTATAATCACCCAGTTACGTTGTGACGTTTGGTAGCACACAAAGTGTTCCTTCGGTAAACGGGAGTTGCATAATCTCATAGTTATAGGAACATGTATAAGTCATGAAGAAAGCAATAGAAACATACTAAATGATCAAGTGCTAAGCTAACGGAATGGGTCAAGTCAATCACATCATTCTCCTAATGATGTGATCCCGTTAATCAAATGACAACTCATGTCTATGGTTAGGAAACTTAACCATCTTTGATTAACGAGCTAGTCAAGTAGAGGCATACTAGTGACACTATGTCTGTCTATGTATTCACACATGTATTATGTTTCCGGTTAATACAATTATAGCATGAATAATAAACATTTAGCATGAAATAAGGAAATAAATAATAACTTTATTATTGCCTCTAGGGCATATTTCCTTCAGTCTCCCACTTGCACTAGAGTCAATAATCTAGTTCACATCACCATGTGATTTAACACTAATATTCACATCTGCATGTGATTAACACCCATAGTTCACATCGTCATGTGACCAACGCCCAAAGGGTTTACTAGAGTCAATAATCTAGTTCAGATCGATATGTGATTAACACCCAAAGAGTACTAAGGTGTGATCATGTTTTGCTCGTGAGAGAAGTTTAGTCAACGGGTCTGTCACATTTAGAGCCGTATGTATTTTGCAAAAATATTCTATGTCTACAATGCTCTGTAAGGAGCTACTCTAGCTAATTGCTCCACTTTCGATATGTATGCAGATTGAGACTTAGAGTCATCTGGATCAGTGTCAAATCTTGCATCGACGTAACCCTTTACGACAAACCTCTTATCACCTCCATAATCGAGAAACATATCCTTATTCCACTAAGGATAATTTTGACCAATGTCCAGTGATCTACTCCTTGATCACTATTGTACTCCCTTTCCAAACCAGAGCAGAGTATACAATAGGTCTGGTCCATAGCATGGCATACTTTTATAGAACCTATGACTGAGGCATAGGGAATGACTTTCATTCTCTTTCTATTTTCTGCCGTGGTCGGGATTTGAGTCTTACTCAATTTCACACCTTTGCAACACAGGCAAGAACTCTTTCTTTGACTGTTCCATATTGAACTACTTCAAAATCTTGTCAAGGTATGTACTCATTGAAAATCTTATCAAGCGTCTTGATCTATCTCAATAAATCTTGACGCTCAATATGTAAGTAGCTTTACTGAGGTCTTTCTTTTAAAGAACTCCTTTCAAACACTTCTTTATGCTTTCCAGAAAAATTCTACATCATTTCTGATCAACAATATGTCACTCACATATACTTATCAGAAAGGCTGTAGTGCTCCCACTCACTTTATTGTAAATACAGGCTTCACTGCAAGTCCGTATAAAACTATATGCTTTGATCAACTTATCAAAGCGTATATTCCAACTCCGAGATGCTTGCACCAGTCCATAGATGGATCGCTGGAGCTTGCACATTTTGTTAGCACCTTTAGGATTGACAAAACCTATGGTTGCATCATATACAAATCTTCTTTAAGAAAACCATTAAGGAATGTAGTTTTGACATCCATTTGCCAGATTTCATAAAATGTGGCAATTGCTAACATGATTCGGACAGACTTAAGCATCGCTACAGTTGAGAAAATCTCATTGTAGTCAACACCTTGAACTTTGTCAAAAACCTTTTTCGACAAGTCTAGATTTGTAGATAGTAACACTACTATCAGCGTCCGTCTTCCTCTTGAAGATCCATTTATTTTCTGTGGCTTGCCAGTCATCGGGCAAGTCAATCAAAGTCCACACTTTGTTCTTATACATGGATCCCATCTCAGATTTCATGGCCTCAAGCCATTTCGCGGAATCTGGGCTCATCATCGCTTCCTCATAGTTCATAGGTTCATCATGGTCTAGTAACATGACTTCCAGAACAGGATTACCGTATCACTCTATTGCGGATCTTACTCTGGTTGACCTATGAGGTTCGGTAGTAACTTGATCTGAAGTTACATGATCATCATCATTAGCTTCCTCACTAATTGGTGTAGGAGTCACGGGAATAGATTTCTGTGATGAACTACTCTCCAATAAGGGAGCAGGTACAGTTACCTCATCAAGTTCTACTTTCCTCCCACTCACTTCTTTCGAGAAAGCTCCTTCTCTAGAAAGGATCCATTCTTAGCAACAAAGATCTTGCCTTCGGATCTGTGATAGAAGGTGTACCCAACTGTCTTCTTTGGGTATCCTATGAAGACACATTTCTCCGATTTGGGTTTGAGCTTATCAGGATGAAACTTTTTCACATAAGCATCGCAATCCCAAACTTTAAGAAACGACAACTTTGGTTTCTTGCCAAACCACAGTTCATAAGGCGTCGTCTCAATGGATTTTGATGGTGCCCTATTTAAAGTGAATGCAGCTGTCTCTAATGCATAACCCCAAAATGATAGTGGTAAATCGGTAAGATCATAGATCGCACCATATCCAATAAAGTGCGGTTACGACATTCGGACACACCATAACGCTGTGGTGTTCCAGGTGGCATGAGCTGTGAAACTATTCCACATTGTTTTATATGAAGGCCAAACTCGTAACTCAAATAACGATCAGATCGCAAAAAATTTCTTGTTATGATGATTTTCCACTTCACTCTGAAATTCTTTGAACCTTTCAACTTTTTCAGACTTATGTTTCATCAAGTAGATATACCCATATCTGCTCAAATCATCTGTGAAGGTCAGAAAATAACAATACCCGCCACGAGCCTTAATACTCATTGGTCTGCATACATCAGTATGTATTATTTCCAACAAGTCAGTAGCTCATTCCATTGTTCCGGAGAACAGAGTTTTAGTCATCTTGCCCAAAAGGCACGGTTCGCAAGCATCAAATGATTCATAACCAAGTGATTCCGAAAATCCATATTTATGGAGTTTCTTCATGCTCTTTACACCGATATGACCCAAATGGCAGTGCCACAAATAAGTTGCACTATCATTATTAACTTTGCATCTTTTGGCATCAATATTATGAATATGTGTATCACTACGATCGAGATCCAACAAACTATTTTCATTGGGTGTATGACCATTGAAGGTTTTATTCATGTAAACAGAACAACAATTATTCTCTGACTTTAAATGAATAATTGTATTGCAATAAACACGATCAAATCATATTCATGCTCAACGCAAACGCTAAATAACATTTATTTAGGTTTAATACTAATCCCGAAAGTGTAGGGAGTGTGCGATGATGATCATATCAATCTTGGAACTACTTCCAACACTCATCGTCACTTCCCCTCAACTAGTCTCTATTTATTATGTAACTCCTGTTTCGAGTTACTAATCTTAGCAACCGAACAAGTATCAAATACTCAGGGGCTACTATAAACACTAGTAAGGCGCACATCAATAACCTATATATCAAATATACCCTTGTTCACTTTGTCATCCTTCTTATCCACCAAATATTCAGGGCATTTCCGTTTCCAGTGATCATTTCTTTTGCAGTGTAAGCACTCAGTTTCAGGCTTTGGTCCAGCTTTGGGCTTCTTTGTGGGAGTGACACCTTGCTTGTCATTCTACTTGAAGGTCCCTTTCTTTCCCTTTGCCCTTTTCTTGAAACTAGTGGTATTGTCAATCATCAACACTTGATGCTCTTTCTTGATTTCTACCTTCATCGATTTCATCATCATGAAAAGCTCGAGAATCGTTTTCATCATCCCTTGCATACTATAATTCATCACGAAGTTCTACTAACTTGGTGATGGTGATTAGAGAACTCTGTCAATCACTATCTTATCTGGAATATTAACTCCCACTTGATTTAAACGATTGTAGTACCCAGACAATCTGAGCACATGCTCACTGCTTGAGCTATTCTCCTCCATCTTTTAGCTATATAACTTGTTGGAGACTTCGTATCTCTCAACTTGGGTATTTGCTTGAAATATTAACTTCAACTCCTGGAACATCTTATATGGTCCATGACGTTCAAAACGTCTTTGAAGTCCTGATTCTAAGCCGTTAAGCATGATGCACTAAACTATCAAGTAGTTATCATATTGAGCTAGCCAAACGTTCATAATGTCTGCATCTGCTCCTGCAATAGGTCTGTCACCTAGCGGTGCATCAAGGACATAATTCTTCTGTGCAGCAATGAGGATAAACCTCAGATCATGGATCCAATCCGCATCATTGCTACTAACATCTTTCAACTTAGTTTTCTCTAGGAACATATCAAAATAAAACAGGGGAGCTAAACGCGAGCTATTGATCTACAACATAGATATGCTAATACTACTAGGACTAAGTTCATGATAAATTAAAGTTCAATTAATCATATTAATTAAGAACTCCCACTTAGATAGACATCCCTCTTATCATCTAAGTGATCACGTGATCCAAATCAACTAAACCATAACCGATCATCACATGAAATGGAGTACCTTTCAATGGTGAACATCACTATGTTGATCATATCTACTATATGATTCATGCTCGACCTTTCGGTCTCAGTGTTCCGAGGCCATATCTGCATATGCTAGGCTCGTCAAGTTTAACCTGAGTATTCTGCATGTGCAAAACTGGCTTGCACCCGTTGTAGATGGATGTAGAGCTTATCACACCCGATAATCACGTGGTGTCTGGGCACGACAAACTTTGGCAACGGTGCATACTCAGGGAGAACACTTTTATATTTGAAATTTAGTGAGAGATCATCTTATAATGCTACCGTCAATCAAAGCAAAATAAGATGCATAAAAGATAAACATCACATGCAACCAATATAAGTGATATGATATGGCCATCATCATCTTGTGCTTGTGATCTCCATCTCCGAAGCACCGTCATGATCACCATCGTCACCGGCGCGACACCTTGATCTCCATCGTAGCATCGTTGTCGTCTCGCCAACTATTGCTTCTACGACTATCGCTACCGCTTAGTGATAAAGTAAAGCAATTACAGGGCGATTGCATTGCATACAATAAAGCGACAACCATATGTCTCTGCTACGTCTTGAGCTTGCGTTGGTTTTCCTCGAAGAGGAGAGGGTGATGCAGGAAGTGTAGCGTAAGTATTTCCCTCAGTTTTGAGAACCAAGGTGTCGATCCAGTAGGAGGCTCCTCAAAAGTCCCACGCACCTACACAAACAAACTGAGAACTCGCAACCAATGCAATAAAGGGGTTGTCAATCCCTTCACGGCCACTTGCGAAAGTGAGATCTAATAAAGATAGTATGATAAGATAAATATATTTTTGGTATTTTATAATATATATGCAAAAAGTAAAGATGCAAATAAAGGTAGATTGAAAGCAAATATGATAAGAGATAGACCCGGGGGCCATAGGTTTCACTAGAGGCTTCTCTCAAGATAGCATAAGTATTACGGTGGGTGAACAAATTACTATCGAGCAATTTATAGAAAAGCGCATAGTTATGAGATTATCTAGGCATGATCATGTATACAGGCATCACGTCCATAACAAGTAGACCGACTCCTGCCTTCATCTACTACTATTACTCCACACATCGACCGACTCCTGTCCGCATCTAGAGTATTAAGTTCATAAGAACAGAGTAATGCATTAAGCAAGATGACATGATGTAGAGAGATAAACTCATGCAATATGATATAAACCCCATCTTGTTATCCTCGATGGCAACAATACAATACGTGCCTTGCAACCCTTTTTGTCACTGGGTAAGGACACCGCAAGATTGAACCCAAAGCTAAGCACTTCTCCCATGGCAAGAAAGACCAATCTAGTAGGCCAAACCAAACTGATAATTTGAAGAGACTTGCAAAGATAACTCAATCATACATAAAAGAATTCAGAGAAGATTCAAATATTATTCATAGATAAACTTGATCATAAACCCACAATTCATCGGATCTCGACAAACACATCGCAAAAAGAGTTTACATCGAATAGATCTCCACAAGAGAGGGGGAGAACATTGTATTGAGATCCAAAAAGAGAGAAGAAGCCATCTAGCTAATAACTATGGACCCATAGGTCTGTGGTAAACTACTCACAACTCATGGGAGGGGCAAGCATGTTGATGTGGAGGCCCTCCATGGTCGATTCCCCCTCCGGCAGAGTGGCGGCGAAGGCTCCAAGATGGGATCTCGCGGATACAGAAGGTTACGGCGGTGGAAATTGTGTTTCGTGGTGCCCCTGGATGTTTTCGGGGTATGTATGTATATATAGGAGGAAGAAGTACATCGGTGGCCGCCCGAGGGGCCCACGAGACAGGGGGCGCGCCCTACGGGGGGGGGGGGGGCGCTATCTCGTGGGGCCCTCGGAAGCTTCTTGACTTGCCAAGCTCTCCGGATCACGTTCGTTCCAAAAATCACGCTCCCGAAGGTTTCATTCCGTTTGGACTCTGTTTGATATTCCTTTTCTTCGAAATACTGAAATAGGCAAAAAAACAGCAATATGGGCTGGGCCTCCGGTTAGTAGGTTAGTCCCAAAAATGATATAAATGTGTAAAATAAAGCCCATAAACATCTAAAAGGGGTAATATAATAGCATGGAACAATCAAAAATTATAAATACGTTGGAGACGTATCAAGCATCCCCAAGCTTAATTCCTACTCGTCCTCGAGTAGGTAAATGATAAAAAGATAATTTTTGATGTGGAATGCTACGTAGCATAATTCATAATGTAATTTTCTTTATTGTGGCATGAATGTTCAGATCCAAATGATTCAAAATAAAAGTTCATATTGATAAAAGAAATAGTAACACTTCAAGCATATCAATCAAAGTAATCATGTCTTCTCAAAATAGCATGGCAAAAGAAAGTTCATCCCTACAAAATCATATAGTTAGGCTATGCTTCATTTTCGTCACACAAAGATGTTCCCAACTTCTATACCCCCGATGACAAGCCAAGCAATTATTTCATACTTAAATAATCTCAAACTTTTTCAACCTTCACGCAATACATGAGCGTGAGCCATGGATATAGCACTATGGGTGGAATAGAATATGATGATGGGGATTGTGTGGAGAAGACAAAAAAGGAGAAAGTCTCACATTGACGAGGATAATCAACGGGCTATGGAGATGCCCATCAATTGATGTCAACATGAGGAGTAGGGATTGCCATGCAACGGATGCACTAGAGCTATAAATGAATGCTCAACAAAAGAAAACTAGTGGGTGTGCATCCAACTTGCTTGCTCACGAAGACCTAGGGCATTTGAGGAAGCCCATCGTAGGAATATACAAGCCAAGTTCTATAATGAAAAATTCCCACTAGTATGAAAACGACAACTTATGAGACTCACTATATGAAAAACATGGTGCTACTTTGAAGCACAATATATGAGACTCACTACATGGAGAACAAGGTGCTACTTTGAAGCACAAGTGTGGAAAAAGAGATAGCAACATTGCCCTTTTTATTTATTTTCTTTTTTCTTTCTTTTTTTTCTTTTTTTTTCTTTTCTCTTTTTTTGGGCCTTTCTTTTTTTCTTTTGGCCTTTTTTGGGCAATGTTCTAATAATGATGATCATCACACTTCTATTGATTACAACATAAGAATTACAACTCGAAACTAGAACAAGATATGACTCTATATGAATGCCTCCGGCGATGTACCGGGATGGTGCAATGAATCAAGAGTGACATGTATGAAAAATAATGCATGGTGGCTTTACCACAAATACGATGTCAACTACATGATCATGCAATGGCAATATGACAAAATTAAAGTATGTCATGATGATGATGAGCGGAACGGTGGAAAGTTGCATGGCAATATATCTCGGAATGGCTATGGAAATGCCATAATAGGTAGGTATGGTGGCTGTTTTGAGGAAGATATAAAGAGGTTTATGTGTGATAGAGCGTATCGTATCACGGGGTTTGGATGCACCAGCGAAGTTTGCACCAACTCTCAAGGTGAGAAAGGGCAATGCACGGTACCGAAGAGGCTAGCAAAGGTGGAAAGGTAAAAGTGCGTATAATCCATGGACTCAACTTTAGTCAAAAGAACTCATATACTTGTTGCAAAAATTTAGAAGTCATCAAAAACCAAGTACTACGCGCATGCTCCTAGGGGGATAGATTGGTAGGAAAAGACCATCGCTCGTCCCCGACCGCCACTCATAATGATGCACAAGCTAGGTGCACTTCACGTTTCAAATTTGTTACACAACTTTAACCATACGTGCATGCTACGGGACTTGCTAACTTCAACACAAGCATTCTTTGAATTCATAATCACCCAACTAGCATGACTTTAATATCACTACCTCCATATCTCAAAACAATTATCAAGTATCAAATTGATCATAGCATCCAATTCACTTCCTATGATAGTTTTTATTATACCCGACTTGGATGCCTACCATTCTAGGACCAACTTTTAAGATCATAGCAAATACCATGCTGTTCTAAAAGACTCTCACAATAATATAAGTGAAGCATGAGAGACTAGCAATTTCTTCAAAATTAAGACACCACCGTGCTCTAAAAGATATAAGTGAAGCACTAGAGCAAAAACTATCAAGCTCAAAAGATATAAGTGAAGCACATAGAGTATTCTAGCAAATTATAATCAAATAGGCTTCTCCCAAAAGGTGTGTACAGCAAGGATGATTGTGATAAACTAAAAAGCAACGACTAATATAATACACGACGCTCCAAGCAAAACACATATCATGTAGCGAATAAAAATATAGCTCCAAGTAAAGTTACCAATGAACGAAGACGAAAGAGGGGATGCCTTCCCGGGGCATCCCCAAGCTTAGGCTTTTGGCTATTCTTGAATATCTTGGGGTGCCTTTGGCATCCCCAAGCTTAGGCTCTTTCCACCCTTTATTCCATAGTCCATAAAAGCTTTACCCAAAACTTGAAAACTTCACAACACAAAACTCAACAGGAAATCTTATAAGCTCCGTTAGTGAAAGAAAACAAAACCACCACATAAGGTACTGCAATGAACTCATTCTTTATTTATTTTGGTGTTAAACCTACTGTATTCCAACTTCCTTATGGTTTATAAACTAATTTACTAGCCATAGATGCATTGAAATAAGCAAACAACACACGAAAAACAGAATCTGTCAAAACCAGAACAGTCTGTAGAAATCTGTAACTAACGCAAACTTCTGGAACTCTAAAACTACTAACAAATAGGAAGTCCTGGACAATTTGTTTATTGAACAGCATCAAAAAGAATCAACACAAAAGCACATTCCTGTGATTTAACAAAATTACATTCATGCGCGCAAAGTTTCTGTTTTTCAGCAGAATCAAATCAACTATCATCGTAGGTTATCCTATAGGTTCTACTTGGCACAAACACTAATTAAAAGATAAAAAAACATCTAAACAGAAGGTAGATGCAAGATTTATTGCTAAACAGGAGCAAAAACAAAAAACATAAAGAAAAATTGGGTTGCCTCCCAACTAGCGCTATCGTTTAACGCCCCTAGCTAGGCATAAAAAGCAAAGATAGATCTAACGAGTGCCTTCTTTGGCACTAAATTCATCAATAGAGCGCTTGTGATCTCTAGGGATTTCTCCCCTTTTAGCAATGGCTAAACCTTTAGGCAAAGATTCAAGAAATTCATTGGTAGCAAAAGGTTCCTTAATGATAGAGAGACAATTTGGAAGAACACTTATGGATTTGAGATCCGCGTCTCCCTTACTAGAAGATTCACCCTTATTTTTAGGAACATAAATAAACTTGGCAGTTTTAGTAGGGGGTTCTGGAGTGTTTTTCGTAGGGGAAAACGCGGAACCTAAGTTTGTAATGATATCCTCAAGTTCACCGATTCTAGTAGAGTCTAGATCTATTTTTTCATTGACTATAGGTTCTTTTTCTTTAAGATTTTTCAAAGTAACTCCAATCCTAGATCCAAATTGGGTAATGTGATTATGAATCTTTTTATCCAAATTTTCAATCAACTCAACAGTGGCAATTTTATTTTCAATAATATCAAGCCGTTGCATCACATGTTCTAGAGTTAAAACCGTTCCATTAACCAAAAGAGGTGGTGGGCCAAACAAATCTAACATAGCATTATAAGCATCAAAAGTATGGTTACTCATAAAATCACCTCCGGTAGCAATATCAAGAACACATCTATTCCAAGGAGTAATGCCTACATAAAAATTGTGGAGAATAACAGAAGTAGCAAGCTTCCTAGTAGCTTTATATTGGGCATTGCAAATTCTATGCCAAGCATCTTTTAAACTTTCCCTCTCCCTTTGCTTAAAATTGTGAATTTCTTGTTCGAGAGTGAGAATAAGGATAGGGGGACTAGCCATGACGACAAGGTAAACGAACTAACTCACGAGCAAACAGAAAAATGGCAAGCGAAAAAAGAGAGAGGAGGAGATTGGGAAAGAGAGGGCGAATAAAACGGCAAGGGTGAAGTGGGGGAGAGGAAAACGAGAGGCAAATGGCAATGAATGTAAATACGAGGGAGATGAGTTTGTGATGGGTACTTGGTATGTCTTGACTTGAGCGAAGACCTCCCCGGCAACGGTGCCAGCAATCCTTCTTGCTATGTCTTGAGCTTGCGTTTGTTTTCCTCGAAGAGGAGAGGGTGATGCAGCAAGTGTAGCGTAAGTATTTCCCTCAGTTTTGAGAACCAAGGTATTAATCCAGTAGGAGGCTCCTCAAAAGTCCCACGCACCTACACAAACAAACTGAGAACTCGCAACCAACGCAATAAAGGGGTTGCCAATCCCTTCACGGCCACTTGCGAAAGTGAGATCTAATAAAGATAGTATGATAAGATAAATATATTTTTGGCATTTTATAATATAGATGCAAAAAGTAAAGATGCAAATAAAGGTAGATTCAAAGCAAATATGATAAGAGATAGACCTGGGGGCCATAGGTTTCACTAGAGGATTCTCTCAAGATAGCATAAGTATTACGGTAGGTGAACAAATTACTGTCGAGCAATTTATAGAAAAGCGCATAGTTATGAGATTATCTAGGCATGATCATGTATACATGCATCACGTCCATAACAAGTAGACCGACTCCTGCCTGCATCTACTACTATTACTCCACACATCGACCGACTCCTGCCTGCATCTAGAGTATTAAGTTCATAAGAACAGAGTAACGCATTAAGCAAGATGACATGATGTAGAGGGATAAAATCATGCAATATGATATAAACCCCATCTTGTTATCCTTGATGGCAACAATACAATACATGCCTTGCAACCCTTTTTGTCACATGGTAAGGACACCGCAAGATTGAACCCAAAGCTAAGCACTTCTCCCATGGCAAGAAAGACAAATCTAGTAGGCCAAACCAAACTGATAACTCGAAGAGACTTGCAAAGATAACTCAATCATACATAAAAGAATTCAGAGAAGATTCAAATATTATTCATAGATAAACTTGATCATAAACCCACATTTCATCGGATCTCGACAAACACACCGCAAAAAGAGTTTACATCGAATAGATCTCCACAAGAGAGGGGGAGAACATTGTATTGAGATCCAAAAAGAGAGAAGAAGCCATGTAGCTAATAACTATGGACCCGTAGGTCTGTGGTAAACTACTCACAACTCATCAGAGGGGCAAGGATGTTGATGTAGAGGCCCTCCGTGGTCGATTCCCCCTCTGGCAGAGTGCCGGCGAAGGCTCCAAGATGGGATCTCGCAGATACAAAAGGTTACGGCGGTGGAAATTGTGTTTCATGGTGCCCCTGGATGTTTTCGGGGTACGTAGGTATATATAGGAGGAAGAAGTACGCCGGTGGCCGCCCGAGGGGCCCACGAGACAGGGGGGCGCGCCCTACAGGGGGGGCGCGGCCCCCTATCTTGTGGGGCCCTCGGAAGCTTCTTGACTTGCACTCCAAGCTCTCCGGATCACGTTCATTCCAAAAATCACGCTCCCGAAGGTTTCATTCCGTTTGGACCCTGTTTGTTATTCCTTTTCTTCAAAATACTGAAATAGGCAAAAAAACAACAATATGGGCTGGGCCTCCGGTTAGTAGGTTAGTCCCAAAAATGATATAAATATGTAAAATAAAGCCCATAAACATCTAAAAGGGGTAATATAATAGCATGGAACAATAAAAAGTTATAGATACGTTGGAGACGTATCAGTCTCCTGCTAGTTGCCGATAACTCGGTTACAAAACATGACCATCTCATACAATAAAATATAGCATCATGCCTTGACCATATCACATCAGAACATGCCCTGCAAAAACAAGTTAGATGTCCTCTACTTTGTTGTTGCAAGTTTTACGTGGCTGCTACGGGCTGAGCAAGAACCGTTCTTACCTACACATCAAAACCACAACAATAGTTCGTCAAGTTAGTGTTGTTTTAACCTTCTCAAGGACCGGGCGTAGCCACACTCGGTTCAACTAAAGTTGGAGAAACTGACACCCGCTAGCCACCTGTGTGCAAAGCACGTCGGTAGAACCAGTCTTGCATAAGCGTACGCGTAATTTCGGTTCGGGCCGCTTCATCCAACAATACCGTCGAACCAAAGCATGACATGCTGGTAAGAAGTATGACTTGTATCGGCACAACTCACTTGTGTTCTACTCGTGCATATAACATCTACGCATAAAACCAGGCTCGGATCCCACTGTTGGGGAACATAGTAATTTCAAAAAATTTCCTACGCACATGCAAGATCATGGTGATGCATAGCAACGAGAGGGGAGAGTGTGTCCACGTACCCTCGTAGACCGAAAGCGGAAGCATTAGCACAACGTGGTTGATGTAGTCGTACGTCCTCACAATCCGACCAATGAAGTACCGAACGCACGGCACCTCCAAGTTCTGCACACGTTCAACTCGATGACGTCCCTCGAATTTTGATCCAGCTGAGCTTTGAGGGAGAGTTCCGTCAGCACGACGGCGTGGTGACGATGATGATGTTCTACTGACGCAGGGCTTCGCCTAAGCATCGCTACGATATTGTCGAGGTGGATTATCGTGGAGGGGGGCACCGCACACGGCTAAGAGATCCAAGGGATCAATTGTTGTGTCTATGGGGTGCCCCTGCCCCCGTGTATAAAGGAGCAAGGGAGGAGGAGGCCGGCCCTAGGAGGGGTGCGCCAAGGGAGTAGGAGTAGGTTTCCTTCTTTCTTAGTCCAACTAGGAGAAGGGGGGAAAGGAGGCGAGTGGAGAAGGAAGGGAGAGGGGGGCCGCGCCCCAAACCCCTTATCCAATTCGGACTGGGCTTGGGAGGGGCGCACGCCACCTCCTGGCTGCTGCCTCTCCTTCCCACTAAGGCCCATTAATGCCCGATACTCTTTCCCGTATTCTTGTAACTCCCCGGTACTCCGAAAAATACCCGAATCACTCGGAACCTTTCCGATCTCCAAATATAGTTGTCCAATATATCGATCTTTACGTCTCGACCATTTCGAGACTCCTCGTCATGTCCCCGATCTCATCCGGGACTCCGAACTACCTTCGGTATATCAAAACACATAAACTCATATTATAATCATCATCAAACTTTAAGCGTGCGGACCCTACGGGTTTGAGAACTATGTAGACATGACCGAGACACGTCTCCGGTTAATAACCAATAGCGGAACCTGGATGCTCATATTGACTCCCACATATTATACGAAGATCTTTATCGGTCAAACCGCATAACAACATACATTGTTCCCTTTGTCATCGGAATGTTACTTGCCCGAGATTCGATCGTCGGTATCTCAATACCTAGTTCAATCTCGTTACCGGAAGTCTCTTTACTCGTTTCGTAATACATCATCCTGCAACTAACTCATTAGTTACAATGCTTGCAAGGCTTATAGTGATGTGCATTACTGAGTGGGCCCAGAGATACCTCTCCGACAACCGGAGTGACAAATCCTAATCTCAAAATACGCCAACCCAACAAGTACCTTCGGAGACACCTGTAGAGCACCTTTATAATCACCTAGTTACGTTGTGACGTTTGGTAGCACACAAAGTGTTCCTCCGGTAAACTGGAGTTGCATATTCTCATAGTTATAGGAACATGTATAAGTCATGAAGAAAGAAATAGCAACATACTAAGCGATCAAGTGCTAAGCTAACGGAATGGGTCAAGTCAATCACATCATTCTCCTAATGATGTGATCCCGTTAATCAAATGAGAACTCATGTCTATGGTTAGGAAACTTAACCATCTTTGATTAACGAGCTAGTCAAGTAGAGGCATACTAGTGACACTATGTTTGTCTATGTATTCACACATGTATTATGTTTACGGTTAATACAATTCTAGCATGAATAATAAACATTTATCATGAAATAAGGAAATAAATAATAACTTTATTATTGCCTCTAGGGCATATTTCCTTCACCTTCTTCTCCCCTCTGTCCTTGCCTCCACAAAATGCTCCACATCACACATGTCCTCAGAAACTCGAACCACCCTCTTCATCATGGAAGGCACGGGGGAGACACAACTGATGCACACGCCGGACACTGATGACCCACAAGTATAGGGGATCAATCGTAGTCCTTTCGATAAGTAAGAGTGTCGAACTCAACTAGGAGCAGAAGGAAATGACAAGCGGTTTTCAGCAAGGTATTTTCTGCATGCACTGAAATTATCGGTAATAAATAGTTTGGTAGCAAGGTAAGTCGTAACGGGTAACAAGTAACAAATGTAACAAAGGTGCAGCAAGGTGTCCCAATCCTTTTTATAGAAAAAGACAAGCCTAGATGAATTCTTATATAAAGCAAAGCGCTCCCGAGGACACATGGGAATTATCGTCAAGTTAGTTTTCATCATGCTCATATGGTTCGCGTTCACTGCTTTGATAATTTGATATGTGGGTGGACTGGTGCTTGGGTGTTGTCCTTACTTAGACAAGCCTCCCACTTATGATTAACCCCTCTCGCAAGCATCCACAACTACGAAAGAAGAATTAAGATAAATCTAACCCTAACATTAAACATGTGGATCCAAATCAACCCCTTACGAAGCAATGCATAAACTACGGTTTAAACTTTTGTGACTCTAGCAACCCACGATCTACTGGTTACTTACCAATGCCTTTCCCTAGGCCCAAATCATGGTGAAGTGCTCTGTAGTCAAGATTCACATAACACCACTAGAGGAAAGACAACATACATCTCATCACATTGTCGAACGAATACCAAATTCACATGATTACTTATAACAAGACTTCTCCCATGTCCTTAGGAACAAAAGTAACTACTCACAAGGCATATTAATGTTCAAGATTAGAGGGGTATTGAATAGCATTAAGGATCTGAACATATGATTTTCCACCAAATAAACCAACTAGCATCAACTACAAGGAGTAATCAACACTACCAACCCACAGGTACCGATCTGAGGTTTTGAGACAGAGATTGAATACAAGAGATGAACTAGGGTTTGAGATGAGATGGTGCTGGTGAAGATGTTGATGAAAATTGGTCCTCCTATGATGAGAGGATCGTTGGTGATGATGATGGCTTCGATTTTCCCCTCCCATAGGGAAGTTTCCCTGGCGGAATCGCTCCGCCAGAGACCTAGATTTCTTCTGCCTAGGTTTCGCCTTGAGACGATGGCGCTTCATCCAGAAAGCCTTCTCTCTATTCTTTCTAGGTCAAAACACTTCATATAGCAGAAGATGGGCACTGGGGGCTGGCCAGGGGGCACGCCCCCCCAGGCTTGTGCCCACCTGGTGGGTCCCCTCCTGGTATTTCTTTGCCCAACATTATTATATATTCCAAAAAAACTCTCCGTAAAGTTTCAGGACATTTGGAGTTGTGCAGAATAGGGATCTCAGAATTTTTCCTTTCCGGTCTAGAATTCCAGCTACCGACATTCTCCCTCTTCACGTGAATCTTGCAAAATAAGATAGAAAAGGTATGAGAATTGCATCATAGTGTAATAACAGTCCATAGTGCAATAAATATCAACATAAAAACATGATGCATAATGGACAGATCAACTCCCCAAGCTTAGACCTCACTTGTCCTCAAGCGAAAGACAAAATCGATAATCATGAACACATGTTTAGAGATTGAGGTGTCGATAAAACAAAATACGGACATGAAGGCATCATGATCATCACTAGAACACTAGTATATTGTCATATAACTTCTCATTCTAAAGTGATAGTTCATTCACAAGGTAAAGTATGAACCATAAACTTCCTTGAAAACTAACAAACCATGATCTCAGTCATTGATGCAATTGCAATTTGTCATAATGTCAGAAAGAGTCTATGTAAGAGCTTTTGTTTAGCAAGTTCACATACTCAACCATCATTTAGTCTTTCAGAATTGCTAACACTCACGCGATACTTCTGAAACCACAGCTTCAGTCAGACACATAGAAAGATAGGGGCTTATAATTTCGCCTCCCAACCATTTACCTCAAGGGTAATGTCAACAATAATAACTCATGATCACCTACATCCGACTGGATATGTGTGCCTAGATCTTTCCCCAACACATGATGCTTGCCAAAAAGAGGAAAATAAAAGGGATGGTGAAGATCACCATGACTCTTGCATAAAGGTAGATATTTTGAAATAAAAGATAGACCCTTCTCAGAGGGAAGCAGAGGTTGTCATGCGCTTTTTATTTGAATGCACAAACTCTTAATGCAAACGAACATAACTTTATATTGCCACTTGTGATAGCGACCTGTATTATGCAGTCCGTCGCTTTTATTTTTCCCCATCACAAGTTTGTACAAAGCTTATTTTTCTCACACTAAAAGATCATACATATTTAAAGAGCAGTATTTATTGCTTTTCACCGATGACAACTTACTTGAAGGATCTTACTCAATCCATAGGTAGGTATAGTGGACTCTTATGGCAAAACTGGGTTTAAAGATTCTGGATGCACAAGTAGTAACTTGGTGCAGAATTTTGGCTAGCATGGGACGGAAAGCAAGCTCCACATGTTGGAGGATCCATGACAATATAACTTCTATTCGGATATAAGAAAACATAACTCATTACGTTGTCTTCCTTGTCTAACATCAACTTATTAGCATATAATATTTTAATGAGTGCTCACAGTCATAAAAATGTCCAAGAGAGTGTATTTATATGTTAGACCTCTCTTCCTTTATTACTTATCATTAATTGCAACAATGACCAATACTATGTTTGTCAACCTTCAACAAATTTCATGCATTATACTTCTTATATGTGAAGTCATCACTCTCCATAAGATTATCATATAATCTTTTATTTCCTTTATTCTTTTTCATCTCTAAGATCAAAGCAAGAACGCAAAACACTCAACTCAAAACTAATCTTTATTATATAACTCTCAAACTCGATTACATAGATAGATCACGAAGCAAAAACATAAAGACTAAATCACTAAAACTTTTATTCTACTAAATCACAATTTAACCAAAAGGATCAAACTAAGATATATGATAATGATAAAGATGGTGATACGATACGGGGACACCTCCCCCAAGCTTGGCACAAGCCAAGGGGAGTGCCCATACCCGTGTACTCAAGTCTCCTTCCTTGGAGGTGGTGATGAAGTTGAAGATGTGGGAGGCTTGTCCTCCGTCTTCCAAGGCATAGGTTCCCCATCATAGAAGGATGAACGAGTCTCTGGAATCCTGGAATCTGCAGCTAAACTCATCCTCTTAAATCTAGAGTCATACTCACAGTTTTGTTTTTGTAAGTCATAGATCTGTGCTTGGAGGTGTTCAAATCGCTCGTGAAGCTTGAAGATGGCCTCTCCAATATTATCGTTGTCCAGCTTGTGATCATAGGTGAATTCCATGATCATGGAGTGGTTGGTGTTGAGTCCGCGTTCCACCATCCCTTGGCACTTGAAGATCTCCCGCTCCACTACTTTGAGCCTGGTCTCCACGCTTTCGGGCTTCTTTGGCCCTTGAACATCCTGGATGTGAAGCATCCCCTCACGCATCTCAATGGTTTGAGGGTGTTTCATCACCTTCGGAAGGTAGGGGCTGATGACCTTCTCGTAGAACCTGTCCTTGGATGAACTTGGAGGCATCATGGCAATCTAGATCTATTAGAAAAATAGCCCAAAACATGAGCATAGGATATTGTCATAATACAGTGGTCAAAACCTCCGGGACTTTATATAATGAATTGTTACCATGCAAAACAAGTATTTGGAAGAAAACAGAGTCCGTACGGTGCACGAGGGATCCACAAGCTCGGGAGGCGCGCCCAGGGGATAGGGCGCACCCCCAGCACTACTAGGGAAAAGCCTAGCAGTAGCGCGGGTCAAATGCCTAGCAGTAGCATGGGTAGCCGCGGTATTGATACGACGCTACAACTAAATTTTAGAAGTAGAGCTTGTTGGCCCGTGCTACTGATATCTAGGGGTAGCAGTGGCATATTTTGCAGAAACGCGCTTCTGCTAACAGCTGTAGCGCCCTATTTGAAAAAGCGCTACTACTAAAGTCATACCCCGCGCTACTATTATTAGTTTTTGAATTTTTTTTGTGCTGCATATTTCCCTTTGTATTTGTACAGGTTTTATACAATAGTCTCTAGCATATCATACACATACAAATATGATCATATCATACACATACAAATAGTCTGATCAAATCGATCATGTCATCATCATAATCATAATCCAACACAAAGTGATGTCTCTCATCATCATCCCGAAATAGCAATACAAGTTATGACATGTCTCGAATACTTGCAACTACATTGTCATCCATCTAAACAATGATATAGACGAGAAGAGCTATCACTATGAGTGAGAGCGAAACTATGCAGTACATCAGGCGGCGGTTATGATTCCTCTCTCGCGCTAGCGTAAACCTCAAGTAACTAGCTTCTTCTCTTGTCTTCTTTTGAACCCTTTATGGTTGGTGACCGAGAACCACACCACTTGCGCCTGACACTCGGGCCAGTCGCTGTACACTCCCGGAACCTTCCCTATGTACATGACATAGCACTACTTCTTCGCCATCAAGGATCTAGGTACCTGTTAGAGATGCATCTTCATCAAGAGAATGTACAATCATATGCAACAAAATATACTTGAGTAACACGAAAAGAAAGGGTTAGCAAATAGATGCAACATATAGTAAACATAAATAATCAACGCAATTTCATCATATGCAAACTAATTAACTAGAGGTACGCAGGTCATCGTACCCAAACTAACAAAGTAGCGTTTACGCAAGTTCGATAGGGACCATGGACGTCACAAAGTTTCATCGCTACAGAAAGTATACAAGTTCAACCGACACATATCATCATCATCGGCATCGTAAATTACTAGAAATTCCATCCATCCATATCATTGAGGATGCACCCTAGCTTCTTGAACGGTGTGAGGTCCTGACGTTGCATGCCTATGCGAGTTCAGAAGTTAGCTTGCGGTATAGGGCCGTGGTGGAACATCCCCTTCTCTACGACGACTTCTTTCATGATGATCATCGCAATGTCCCCCTGGATGCAAAATAATTCATCTCTAAGTTTATAATCCGCTTCTATTTGGGATTCTACCCACTTGCGGATATGATCATCGCTTATGGTTGTCATGCGAAGCTGTTGGTGATCCCTTCTGAACTACATCATGAGATGGAGAAGGTAGAATCCATCGTTCCTGCTTGGTTTCGGTTGCTGGATGCCGCATAAGTTAGTTTTATGCGAGAAACCCGGCCTGTGGTTCCTTTGTTTCCTGATCTGCAGGTGGCCACTCCTCAAGCTGAAGCCGGGGAGAGCATCATCTAGAATATATATTACATGTGTGTAATCCTTCTTCTTGTAGTTTCTGGTAGGGTCGAAATACACGGCGTGGGAGACTCGCGGGTAAAGAACGACAAGGATGGCGCGCCCGTTGCTGCGGGGAAAAAACAGCTCAAATTATTCTCCATATGAGCGAGAAGGAATGATTGAAATGTATGAAGGGTTATCCGGCACCGACTTACTTTGGATGATAAGGCAGGAGGACAATTTCCTGGTCCTTATTCCTTATCATGAAGTTGTTGAGGTACTCCTAGAAGTTTTACACTCAAAGTCGCCGAGACTCAAGAAGGACTCGTGCATGTAGTATGGATCCGTCACATAGATTTTTGAGACTTGTTCTCTCTTCATGAAGAAGTTCATATGTAGCACAAAAAGGCGGGCGATTGTAAAATCGAGCCACCTTGTCAGAAACACCTCAAAATATGGTCAAACCACAGGAAGAACACCTCCGCGGGCCATGTGTCAACGTAAAACTTCCCCTTAGGCACACGAACTGCGTATGTCGGATATCCTAGATCCTTCGAGGCTAGTAGGCTTATCTCAGTCGACAACACATGATCGTGCAGTCTCCTGAGATCCCCTGACATGGCCTCCAGTGGTTTCGGTGGTAGGATCGGCTCACCCGCGACATGGAACATGGTTGCACCTTTGACGGGTACACGCTCTGCAAAATCCGCCATCTGGCTGCTATGTGCTCTGGCTTGTTTGTATGCAGCAGAGCCTTTCTTCGGCGGTCTCTTCCTCTCCTTTTTCTTGGGCTGATCTTCCAGACCCTTCCTTAACCCCTATCCCAGTGTTGTCGGGCTAAGCACTGTACGACCCTCGGCTAGTTGAGCCTGCGTTGAGGCGGCATCTTCAGGCGTGTCCTGTGAGGATTGCATGAAGAGAGACTTCTTGCAATCAACCCTACTAGGACATTCCTGCCCGGGCACATCATCCATCTCCTCATCAGCATGCTGATAGCCGTCATATGGCCGACTCTCATTTCTATGTCGTCGTCATAGGTGCCTATATTAAGGAACCTAAGAGGGTCATCCTCGTCCATCTCATCATCCAATCTTGTTCTACGGGGGAGATTACATAATCCACAATTGGACCCCCTTCCTCGTGTCCGCCGCTCTCACCCAACACTACAGTTGCTGGTAATTGTGTAGGCGGGGTGGTGGTGTTCATACCTGCTTGTTGGTGTGTGGTTATTGGTGTGCTCCCGCACGCCTCCAGACAAAGAAGATTCTTTGGCCATAGCAGCATCCAACCCTTGCAGTTTCCATGCCGCGTCGGGGTCTCGTCGTCCTCTCCCCCAAGCTGTACTGGAGGAGGCAAATCCTTGTGCCCCAATTTCACACTTGACAAGTTAACCCTGAAGTGGCCAACGGGGATCTGCTAGTCGTGGAATCTTGAGTACCAAGGGCTTCATTATCACCGCCTTTACCATGTCCACCTTCCGGCCTTTGATCAAGTAGAGTATGATGCACAGAGTTTCGTCGGCCTGGGAAGACATGTCTGCGGCATAAAACATCCGAAAGGCAACAAATTCGAAACATTCTAGATATATGTTGGTGCGATGTGTAATTACTGTGAGGGTGTCGAGCTTAGCCTAAGATGAAGGACCGCCTAGCGCGCCAGAGACAGAGGACGGGCTGCTATGAGAGGGTGCGGGAGCGAGCGCGGGAGCAAGCGCGGTTGAGTGGGCAGGTGATGGTGCGGTTGCGATGTTGACCGAGTTGCTCCCGACAAAGTTGGGCATGGGAAAATCATCTGCCGTCTTGTCTGGATTTTCCTTCGTCCAGTTGATGACAACCGAGATAAAGTTAGTAGCAAAATCATTTCTGCAGACAGCTACAACTGCAGTGACTGCCGGCTGGACCATCTCATTTTTCTCCTGAGCTGCCATTTTTGCGTCCTCAACTTCTTTTTTTCGAAGGCAAGCTTCACCTTCTCGTCGATGTTCGCCTGACTAAACTTATTTTTATGCTTCTTGGCCTCCAAGCCCTCGTTGTAAAAGACCTTCCACATGGCGCCGTCTCCGGTGTCGTGCACATGTCCATATTGCGGTCGCTGGTCCAAAGGGATTCCCTTCAATTTGTTCAAGGCCCGGTTCAGAGGGGTGTCCCACTTGGGCCTCATCGACGAAGACTCGCTTTCGGCTGCAAGCCTGTGTTGCTTCTCATGCAAAAGGAACGTGAACCATTTACAAATGTGTAGTCAACTTGATCAGAAGCTAAATGTAAGGTGGTAAAAGAATAATTACCAGTACTAGTAGAGTGTCCGTGCGTTGCCACGGGCTCTTGAAAAAGTTCGCAGGAGTTACATGTTAAATTCCACATGTACAAACAATATAACAGAAACATAATTATTTAATAACTAAGCTTTATTTTTGCAATGTAAATTGATAACATAAGAAAAATTAAAGACATGTCCATGTAACAAACTGAGCGATGTTCCAACTAAACATCTATTACAAAGCTATTAATATCTAGATGATGCGCTTAAGAAATTCTTGCACAATATCCGGTAAGTTTCCTTTAGCCTCATTCCCACGATGTTTTAGCAAGTATAACAAAAACTGCTTCCTCAATTCATACCCATCCTGCACAAACGCATACATGTAGTTAGTATGAAAATTTCATGCCGAAGGTCTTAAAACATGTAACAGACAATACTCACTGCGCAAATCGTCTTGACCAAATCTTCACCGTTCCACTAGAGCATAAAATGAAAAACAAAATAGCCAGACAAATTCCTGTAAAACATTAAATTAACAATGTAAAGAATATAGTAATAACAAAAGTAAATATTTTTGTTATGAATTCATTACCCATCTATACTCGTTGGAACACGGGACGGAAATAAACGTTGCCATTTAGATAGATCATAATTCCAACCAGGCAGCTTAATTTCAAGTGCTTCTTTGAAATCCCTTGCAAAACTTTTTAATTTCAGTGCATGCCTCAAATTTTTCTCCTCTAACGATTGTGATGTTTGAATAGGATCCATAATATATAGACGACGTGCTTCTTTGTCGATGACGTAGAAAATGTATCGGCCGATGGATGCATAGGAAAGATAAATCTACAAGTGCAGGTATTAGAAACAACAATAAACCATGATAACAATTGACAAAATAATTTACTTACCTTGTTGCACGATGAGATGTCGTTGTCCATCTCAGGCCAGCTATCAAATAATGTTGCCAAACTCTGAATAGTTTCCTTCTCGCAAAACTTCTGACCTCGTGTTGACTCTAGCATCATGGACTAAGTAAAAAAAGAAATATTGTTTCAACATGTTGATAATAATGACACATAGAATGAAGAGTTAAGATAATTTACACAAAATTGTAGATCCATGTAGTGCACAGGAGGGTATGTGAACAATACTCCCTCGTCACAAGGCAGCATACGCACGACTGTGTTGAAGCAGTCATTGTCCATGGTCTGCTCCATGTTAAGTATGCACTGAAGTTTCTTAAGACTTAAGCCCATTGGATCGGGTGTCGAGCTCCGGACCCATACCTTCCTATAAATTGGATGATAAGAAGAATAATATTATAAATCCGCACATTAAATACTGATGCATGATACTTACTCCAAACACCCAGCATCATCGATAGACATGATGTAGTTGCAGAGGCCGGCAAGTAATTCACGTTGGTCCGTGGGTATGATAGTGATTGGGGCAGGACGTTTGTCTTTGACTACATCAGATGGATTCTCCAGGATCTCAATATCAGAATTAGCTAAAGTTTCTTCATCGTCAGGTTGATGGTATATGGGATCTCCTTTTAGCTTATTCAGCTTTGAATCGAGCAAAATGACAGCCAATTTTTTCCTAAAATGTTTCATATCCTCCTACAAAATATATATAAAATAAATTTATATAATATTTTGAGATAAAATAACGAGATAATGTATAAAAATGGAATACCTGGGTGAACGTGTCTGACAGTCCATGTGATGTCCAGTATTCCATATAATTTAACATGAACAGTCCACATGATACGCTATAATATTATAAAACAATCCTTTCAATACCACACAGATAAATCAAATAAACAAAACATTGTAACATGTGCTTACCCATCGGTTTGTATTGCCTCATGAAACTGCTCTACAACCATCCATTTTGTAACATTAAGATCGGGCCACTTATGACCTCTGATAAACTCCGGACTATGCTTTACAAGTTTTAGACGCTTCTCAAGTCCTAGTAACTATTTTATATATGAGAAATATTAGGGAACAAGGCAAACAAAACATATGTTAAGATGAGTAAAAAAATATATACTTACCGTAGTAGCAAGGTCATTGCGTTTGACCCGAGAACCAAGTGAGTCCAATACTTGAATCTCACATTTTTTGGTATTGGCGACTGCTAGATACCAATGGTAGCCCGGCATGTTAATCGGAATGAATAACTGGTGTAAATATCATACAAGCCACGATCGCAATTAGATATAAATATTAATAATTCATTATAACTATGAATTAAATAAAAACAATCCATAATTATATGCATGGATAACGAGACAAAAACTAACCATATCTTGTTGTAGGTAAGTATTGACATGATGCACGATGCGGTGATATTTTGATGGGTCTATGTCTCTTTCCTCGTCTTCTTTTATCTGGCCAGATACAAACGTGCTAACAATTTCTACCTTTTCGCCCGTCCTGACTTTTAGATGGTCGTGAGCAAGCATGCAATATATGTAAGCATTTATCACCTGTAATCAACATTTACATTATATTTACAATTTATGATATTATATTTTGTTCAAATTATTAATTACAAAGTTTGTGCATTTGGGTTTGCACCGTCATGTAAGAACATATCATCTTTCATAAGGCATTCCAAATCGTCGATTGATAACAAGGCATCTCCAATGTCCACAAACTGGGTATTCTTGGGGGCAGACTTGATTGATTCGATGACTGTAATATCTCTAAGGGTACAAACACAGTCTGTCGAAATGGTAATAAAGTGAGCCAACTTAGCAATCAAAATGAGCAAAATTAGTTGAATACAAATGGAAATATCACAAAAAAATAATTGATAATGATATAAAAAAAACCTTGTGGGAGAACATGTAAATTGGCATCCTTTTTGGGTTTGTTATGACATATAACCTCGTCGACATTTTTATGTTGTGAATTTTCGTCCCCTTTCAGCGACATCGCATCCGAACCATCAATGTATTCTTTCCGTGCATCTCCAAAGTCCATATCCATGACTTCTGTAATCTGAAATAACACAAATACAAAATTAGACCTTATGTATTATCATCTATAAGATACGTACAAAGGAAGTTTAGCTATACGCACCTCTTCTCGTGGTGTTTCAGCGTGGTCTGTCATCGTTGCATCAGTGCGTATGTCGGAACCCATCAATTTATATCTATGGTAAAATATAATTAATAATTTTTACTGCATCATAATATTATTTAAAATATATAATAAAACTGAATGTGAAACCAACACAAATGTTTTATCTGCTAAAAAAAGGCATTTGATTTTATTAGAAAAATAAATATTAAAAATCATTTTACTAACACAAACATTTTGGGGAAAACAACAAACTATAATGTTTATATATAAGTAAGTAGGGGTCTGAAATTGCTTAAATTATTTTTAGTTAATTGTAGAGCATAGCGAAAATTGTCAAACAAAAACTAAAACAAACAAACCAACATTAAAAAAGTATATTTGTTTTTCCTACTATTTTGTAAAATTTGTACATTTTGTTAGGTATGTATAATGTAAATATACATGTTATTTTGTGAGGTATAAAAAATAATTTAAAAAATTTCATCACAGCACTAATAACAACTATACCATGATGAAATATATATGATGAAATAAAAATAATATTTCCTAGTACAGCATATAATTATATATAATATATAATAAAAGTAAAAGTGAAACTGACACAACTATTTGTATGCAAAAAAGAAACCTAATTGGTATTATTATAAATACATTACCATTAAATGAATGTCCTACCACATGAAAATTCGGGAAAAACAACTAAATATAATGTTCTTATATAAGTAAGTAATCATTTGAAAATTATTTAAATTATTTATGTAGGCTGTGGAAATCTGTCCAACAAAAGAAAATATAACATGCAAACAAACCTTCTTTAACAAAGTATATTTGTGTTTTCTATTATTTATCCCCTCTTATTTTTTTTGTGATGGCCTTGGTTTATTTAGTAAGTATAAAAATTGTATATTAGTATGAACCATGTATATTATTATTCACCTTTATTGATTTTGTGAGGTATGTATAGTTTTTTTATATATATGCACAGTTGATTTTTATCCACAGTATTACACAGGGCCAGAACAAGCTGGGCCAGGCCCAGCACAAGTGCATCACAGGCGACGGCCCACCTCCCCACGCGACGGTACACCTCCCCGCGCAACG
This sequence comes from Triticum timopheevii, assembly GCA_963921465.1. Taxonomy (NCBI): domain Eukaryota; kingdom Viridiplantae; phylum Streptophyta; class Magnoliopsida; order Poales; family Poaceae; genus Triticum; species Triticum timopheevii. Next base: position 215,654,212 of record OY997274.1, read on the forward strand.
GCCCACCTCCCCAGCGCGACGGCACACCTCCCCCGCCTCCCGCATAACTCGTGGCCACCTACCCCGCCCCATTCAACTTATCCATTCACTCCTCACTCCACTCACTTCATCTGCCCCTTTCCCCTCCGCCGCCGCATCGCCGCATCACCACGCGCGTCGACGAGCTGCCGGCCGCGCTCCTCCGCGCGCGTCGACGAGCTGCCGGCCGCGCTCCTCCGCCCCTTCATCGTCTACCACTCCGCCGTCTTCGGCAACTTCAAGGGCCGCACCGTCCTAGTTCGCATCCAAACCCCTCCTCCCTCTCCCCGCTTAGCTCTCCTTGTTCTTGTTGGGGGAATCCGACTGCCTGGCTCTTCGCTGGTGCCCAGTTCGACTGCGGCATCCACCTGGCCTACTCCGGCATGGCGGCGCTGCCCTACTTTGACGAGATCGACCCCTCCACCATCGACGTCCTCCTCGTCACCCAGTAAGCAACCGCACCTCCATCCCCACCTGCGCATATCTGCGTTCCTAACGCCTAATTTCCGGCCTTGGATTGGAATTGCAGCTTCCACTTGGATCTTGTTGGGGGAATCCGACTGACTGGCTCTTCGCTGGTGCCCAGTTCGACTGCGGCATCCACCCGGCCTACTCCGGCATGGCGGCGCTGCCCTACTTTGACGAGATCGACCCCTCCGCCATCGACGTCCTCCTCGTCACCCAGTAAGCAACCACACCTCCATCCCCACCTGCGCATATCTGCGTTCCTAACGCCTAATTTCCGGCCTTGGATTGGAATTGCAGCTTCCACTTGGACCACGCCGCCTCGCTGCCCTACTTCCTCGAGAAGGTAGGTAGGTAATACGCGTCGGAGGTCGATGTTCTTATGCTGTTTGGTACCTGAATTTGCTCTGTTTTTGTTTGGAGACGATGTTTAAGGGCCGCGTGTTCATGACCCACGCCACCAAGGCCATCTACAGGCTGCTGCTCTCGGATTACGTCAAGGTCAGCAAGGTGTCGATGGAGGACATGCTGTTTGACGAGCAGGACATCATCCGTTCCATGGACAAGATCGAGGTACAGTACCTTATTTTCGCTTATCTCCTTGTTTCCGGCATGTGTAAATGTGAACGACTTGATCCATTTGGTTTGGTATGGAATGCCTGTAGCCAATACGATGATGATTGATAAAGCCTGGTCGGTAGAAAACTGGAAACACTATATTTAGAGGAGAATTAGAAGAACAAATAAAGATACTACTCCCCCCTGTCTCTGAAAAGAAGGCATATAAATGTTGTCCGAAGTCAAATGGTGCATAGTTTGATCATGTTTGTAGGAAAAACCATCAACAACTACAATACTAAATAGATATAATAAGAAAATATATTTTTGTTGCGTATCCAATGATATTAATTTGGTATCGTAGTTCTTGATAGTTTTTCCTACAAATTCAGTCAAACTCTGTTCTTTAGGTAGATGGAGTTGTTGCCTACATATATATTACATGCTTGGGTAATATTTTAAAGTGAACTTAGATTTAGTCCCCCCCCCCCCCCCCATCTAGCTAGCTCCTGCTTCCCGCCTTTTGAGCGCTTATGTGTCAATATTAATTCTGAATTGTCAAAACATTTAAAAGTCGCTGTGCTGTTGGTAAAATTAAGATTTAAGAACCCTATATTATCTGGGCATTGCTTCCAAATAGCAGGATTTTTTACCTTTACAGCTGAGGCCTGATTCTGCTTGTGAGGATTGAAAGTCCACAGGGAGAATGGACATCTATTTATATATAAAAAGTATTTGACGGGTTAACCAGAAAAAAGAAAATTACGCTAGAAATTACCACAAAAATTAGAAACATCCAACCATCAATTCAATAGACAAACAAACCTGTAGCCATTAGATTAGATTTAACTTGATGTCGTAGCAATATGCATCGCCCACAACAGCCCCGCGTGGAAATATGCATCGCCAGCAATGGCCCGAGCAAAGGTACGCGATTGATAATCCCAATCTATCAAAGCCTACACTGATCATTTGCATGCACACCCTTTTGTTTTCATTCCCATGTCCTATGCACCGCTGATGGTCAATCTAATGACCCGTCCCATATTCTACACACCAATGTCACAATCCTATAAAACAATACTCACGATAAGTTACTGACACCCATCACAGGGCAAGTCTCCAGCTTTTTTACTGATTCTTGTGGACTATGTAGATATTATTCCAAATTGATATACATAGCCAAATTGGCTTTCCTAAAAAATCTCTGTGAGCGCCCCAATCTCCTTGACTGCACCATCGGCTCCATCGACCAAGTAGACCATCTCCAGTAAGTACCATCTGCAGAGATCATATAGAACTGATTTAAAGTTTAATCTTTTGCCAACAACAAGAACAGAAGCGACAGTACAACTTACGTCTTCAAGTCAAGGTATGACAACACAATCAAATATCTTTTAAATCATGTATCAATTCCCCTAGCAACATTTTAGTGGTTATTGTACATCAACTTCGCAGCCTCATTGCAATCTTATATTATTCCGAGTTCAATCATTTCTTAATGGCAACAACAGAATTGGCAGTACAACCCATATCTTGAATTCAACGTATGACAACACAATCAAATAGCTTTAAAGTTAGGGTCAGGCTCAGTTCAGTAAGGTTGGTAAGACTACGAGGTAAGTAACAAGAAAATTCGATGACGATATACCGCTTGGACATTCATCAACCTGGTCTTCCTATTATGCACGTGTACATGACTAAAAGTAACAGAAAGTCTAAAACATAGAAAATTGAGGACACAGAAAAAGGCACCAGATATGTAAGTTCTATTAAGACAGTATGAATATGAAAATTGATGCTAATTCAGAAAATTGAACAGGACATTGGAAAAAGGATGATCATGGAAATTCAGAATGTAGAAAACCCAAGCTGCAAGTGTGAGTGGTGTGATGCAATTTTCTGGTAGAGCAAAACTTTAGGTAGAGCGAGAAGCATGTCATCTTTCGTACTATGCTGCCAACAAGGCAAGGTTGACTTGCCACCATAAAGAGACCCGCCAGCTTACCGTACAAAATTGCTAAGGAGAAAAACTACATGCAAATATCATATTGTACAACTCCATGTTCGTTTTCACATCAGTGGGAGAAAAGGTAGACACAAAAATAAACAATGGCCGCAGACCTTATGTATTCAGAATGAATGGCCAAAAATACCACTGAATATGTACTCTATGATCTTGAAGGTAAGGACAAACCACACAACGCGCTGTTGTACACCTATGCCACTACAGACGAGGTGAAAAAATAGGATTAATGCATCAACATTAGAAGATAAAATGGAGCCAGCAGATCCTCAGGCTTAAAACTATGTTGGATAGAGATAATAGACTAGCAAAAAAACTCAGAATGGCAAGGGATAAATTCGAAGAAGGTGACTATCACAACATGAGATTAAGATCACATGACATGACATCTTGAATTGAAGTTCCAGCCTTGATTCTGAATGATACAACAGAGAATAGAAAAGGATGGGATATCATTGTTCAGTACAGACACGTGGCCAAGAAGAATACCATATAACCATTCAAAATTCATGGCTATGCAGTGTCCATTAATGCGCTCCTACGGAGATGGGTATAAAGGAAATATACATTATATATGAAAAGAAGGTGCAAAGGGCAAGAGAAAGCATGCAACAATGTTGGAATAATATGAGAATCATATAGAAAAACGTACTAACCAATTGGACACTTGATGGTGTGTGAAAAGCTTAAATAGTTAAATTACAGTTCAATGTGGATGAGCTTGCATGAATTTTGCAGTAAAGACTAGGTTGGATGAAAAGACATCAAGTAAAGCTAAGAACGGAATTGTATGCTGGCTTGCAAGACACAATAGAAAGAGGAGATAGAAGAGCTGAACATGTGCAAAGGAGAATACTACTACCATGTGCCATCCAACTTCATAAATAGCCCAAGACACAAAAAATTAAACTATCAAAATGCTATGCTAATATATGGGTGGGCTGGAGACACAGACTTATTTGTGACATTCACATGCAAGGCGGCTTGGCCGGAGATTCAATCTATTCTACAGGAAGTAGGCCAAGCAACATAAGAAAGACCTGATATTGTTGACAGAATTTCTACATAAAGCTCAAGGACTTCATGAGAGACATAAGAGAAAGGGACTACTTTGGAAAAACACTCGCAATTGATAACGTACTGACTTTATCGCATTTGTTATTTTCTTTTCTATAGCAAATGAACTAACAATAAGGATGATGTGGTCAAGAACATAAGCTATAGAGAAATATTCTAAAGGTAGGAACTAAAACCACACTTACAGTTGCTACTAGCCTTTCTAGGTAACCATAAGTGGATAGAAAATTAGTACACTGCAAACTGTATTCAAAATAAAAATGGCTTTTGTAAGCTAATATGGCAGAAGCTGCAGAACGAATATGAACTACTACTGCCAAAAGTACTGGAAACATGCATCAACATTTGATGGAAATAGCTCAATGATAAAAACTGTGGACACTATATATTATATGATATTTGAAGCTTATTCTACTGAATAAGCCAATAGATACAACATCCATGTATCGTTATAGTTCACATGTAGAATGCAATAGCACCTACTTATTTCATATTCACTTACTAAACTTAATTCTATCTTTGGGAAATAGTACAGCAATAGCTAATCTCAAATAACTAATTACTTATTAAAATTTGTTGAATATGTATGGGAGCAGGAGGGGCCTACACTGCCAATAGCGGTCCCAAATACGGAAAAAGTGGACGGGCATAAATAGATTTACATCTTTAACTAACAAGTTGTGCCTTAATTTCACTATATTGGTTCAGCCATACACCTGCAGAGAAAGGATAAGAAACAGGAAAAAAAAAAGAGTGAGAGGCAGCAAAAGGGAGAAGGGAGGAACCACAGGTGGAAGAACGAGCCGCCGAAGTTAGGCTACCACTGTCGAGGATGAAGATGATCTGCCGGGCCTCCTCCAATCCACAACTTCTAATCGACTCCTGCTACCCCTACATCGTCATTGACCGGCCTGAGATATTGAGGAGATGTACAGGGAGCCAAATCAGGCGCCACCCGTGGCCGCACCAGTGAGCCGAGCTGCAGAGGTGCGTGCAGGTGGGACGAGCAAGGTCATCAAGGAATCTAAGATGGGGGAATTAAGTCCGGGGCGCCAGAACTCATCTGGTAGAAGTAGATTTGGAGCGAGCAGATAGTAGGAAATGAAAAGGGGATCAGGCAAGAGCTGCGTATGAGTGTGTCAAAGGTGTGAGTGAAAGAGAATAAAAAACAAAATTTTGATGGGTGAGTGCGAGAGAATAAATGTGTGGACAGGAACATGTACGTGAGCCAGTTGGGCTTCTACCAGAAAAAATTACATTTTTCAGAAACAACACAAAAAATTCCTACTAATCAGCTATATTTGCGTACAATAATGCATCCCTAAAAATAATATAAAAAGGTAATATTTCCTACTTATCAGCTATATTTGCGTACACTAACAAATCCCTAAAAAAATAACACATCCGTTTGCTGAGACTAAATTATACAATTTTCTATGCTGCAAAATAATATAATAAATCCAAAAATATATAGTACATGATCGTTAAAAAAATCAAACCGGCACGAACCATTGTTATTTGGACAATGCATAAGGAACTACTATTTCATGTCAAGCCGACACAACTATTGACACGATTTTGCAACTGCATCCAACAAAACCATGGGTTAAAGCGAGGTGCTCATGAAGAGTTCAACAAAAAGTTTGCGCCCAACAATTTCTCGAACATAAAAGGGAAGTTCGTCTTATTATGAATACCAACAAAATATGTCTAAGGGTAAAATCATATTTACAATCAACACTTGACAAACAAACGATGAGAAGACTTTTTAGTCAATTAAACGTTGTTAAGTACTAGCCCGCGCATCGAGCGGGCCACTTTGCTAGTTGTATTAATATATAATTGTGATGCAGGTCATAGACTTCCACCAGACACTTGAAGTTAATGGCATACGCTTCTGGTGCTATACTGCTGGCCATGTACTTGATGCTGCCATGTTCATGGTGGATATTGCCTGTGTTCGCATTCTTTACACCGGTGACTACTCCCGTGAAGAAGACCGGCACCTGAAAGCTGCTGAGATCCCCCAGTTCTCCCCTGATATTTGCATTATTGAGTCAACTTATGGCGTGCAGCAACACCAACCCCGCCATGTCAGAGAAAAGCGCTTCACTGATGCCATCCACAACACTGTTTCTCAAGGGGGCGTGTTCTTATCCCGGCATATGCTCTTCGTAGAGCACAGGAACTGTTGCTTATCCTGGATGAGTATTGGTCTAACCACCGAGAGCTCCATAAGATTCCATATTAGAAAAGGTACGCTGATCTGCAACGCCAGAAGCCCCGGTACGCCGATCGTGGTGGTTCCTCCTCTACTTCTTCCATTTGTTGCTTCCCTAACCTGATCTCATCCTCGCTGTTCTATCGAGGCGCCGTGGCATGGCCACACATGGAGGGCCAGGGCGAAGACACGGCCACGGTGGTGCAGCCTGTGGTCCACATCGCCGGCAAGAAGAACCACCACGAGGTCGGGTCACGGTGGTGCAGCCTGTGGTCTTCATCGTCTACCACTCCGCCGTCTTCGGCAACCCCCCCCCCCCCCCCACTTTCGCGTCAAGGTGAGACAAACGGCCCCTCCCCCCTGCCCAGTACCCGCGAATGGACTACGGTCCGTGTTTTGCTGTAATTTGTGGCTAGCTATGTGAGCGTGTACTGCTACTATTAGTATTAGGAGAAGAGAGAGGGAGAGGTAGAGGGAGATATACAAATGTATGTGCTAGCTATTGTGAGCGTGTACTGCTACTATTAGCTTTAGGAGAAGAGAGGGAGAGGTAGAGGGAGATAGATAAATGTATGTGCTAGCTATTGTGAGCGTGTACTGCTACTATTAGCTTTAGGATAAGTGCTGTGGACGGCGACAAACTTTGGACGATACACACACGATGGTTAAAAATGGCAAGTCGCCGTCCACAGGAATGAGCTACGTATAGGAGAACAAGGATAAGCAAGGTCTATGTGATTTTCTGTGACTGATATAAATTGCAAGAGTGCTAATTTACATATTGTTGTAAACTTGATATTATCAAATATCTCGCTAATACAGTAAATGAGGACATGTTTGATTATTTTTCTCTTGTATTCTCCATGCAATAGTTCTAGTTGCACCGATCATGTTATTTTCATGTGCAAACAACATCAAAAGTAGGTTACAATGGCCTCAAACGAGTTGCTTATTCTTCCAGCTAGTACTTTTTCAAGATGCCGCACAGTATGTAACATTTTTGACTCCCAACTTGGTGGTAGTGGACATAATAAATTATGTAGATTACTTTTTCTGGTCTATTATAATATATGTGAGCAGACAAGAGTGTTGAAATAAAGTAGAGAAGAACTGGCAATATGCTCTCAATAAGATGGTGCTGGAAGTCAGCGCAGTATATTAATGAACATTTGATTATTGATCAATGTATATATCTTGCTGGCTCCGGCTTGATTGATTCGGTGGGTCTGTCAGGTGATTGTTGATGCCGGCACCGGGAGCGGCATCCTCGTTGTCTGGAGCGCTCAGGCCAGCGCCAGGACGATAGTGAGGTTTTCTTTACATGCTATTTGTAGGAGAATACATGTTCTTTATAATGTCGTCTTGCCTTCATATGCAATGGCTATAATTTGAATCCGCATGTTTGTTTATTTTGTTGGTATAAAACTGTAGCGGTGCTTCACCTCTTCTCTGGATATATTAAATATATTAAATGTTCTATGCTAAGTAAAATACCATCGTGTTACAACCCACTCTGTGCTATTTATAATATTAGACATTAGTGTTATTTTTTTGAACCTTGAACAGTAGGAGAACCTCCTACTGTTTTAAACTTATATTAGAAAAACTTTGTACAATTTACATGATATCTTTACATGTATCTACCCACCACTTTGGGGGGTGGAGAGAGAATTAAGCTATGGAGGCAAGTATGAGAGGGATAAGATGTTTGTGTTTTTCATTGACCCTATAGGTAAGGAGAGAGAAATCCTTCTTAAGTCTGTCCAGCCAAGATGTCTTTGTTAGGGTAAAATTAGGAAGCACTGCCATTAATAAATTTGGCTTTATGAATACTTTTAGACTATTCCATCGAAGCATTATGTCTCATGCAAATTATATTACATGTAATGATTTAATATTATGACTCTGATGATATTTATCTTCAGAAGATGATTAAATTTGTTTGTTTTCTGGCATGTTGAAACACTTAAGAAGTTAATTGTTTGTTTTTCTGGCTCAAATATATTTATTAGATTTCATTAAAAAGTTAGGCAATCAACTATGGTCATAACTTAAACAGTTAGGTGTATGCCACACTTGCGATGTCCAGAATAGACTGTTAGCCTATAATATTTGAAATAACTGTTTGTATTCAGTTGCATCCCATCTAATAGGACTGCCTGATTAGATCTAAAATCAATTGTATTGGCTATGATATCTTTCTAACTTGGCACTATCTCCAATGGTGTTCTTTTTTTAGATTTTGATGGTATGCCTGACCAAAGCATGACCCTAATCTAGTAATTGTTGCCCTTTTACAGAATACAAATATCCAGAAATTTTCACATACCTAGAGGACCTCGCCTTCTTGGTGCTCCTTGCTTACATAAGGTACTCCTAGGGAATTGGTGCTCCAAGTATGGGTATTATGATCCTTTGCTATCTGTGATGGGCGAAGGGAGAGTAAGGAGGGGGGGGGGGGGGGGCGAGGGATGGCAGAGGAGGTTAACATATATAGGTAGGCCATGCAGGGGAAGGCTGAGTAGCAGATATATTTCCAGTTTTACCATATATACTTACGTATGTTGTAGATATCTTTCCTTTTTTTCATCAAACACACCTCATAATAAATTAGAAAAGATGTCAGAAATCAGAACTTACTAAAAAATTAAATTGTTATATTAATTAAATAAACAACTTATCATGGCAGATAATTTACTGATTGCATGCCATATAAAAACAAAATATCTTATTTGTCTATTTAAATATTGATTCTATTTTTATTATTGTTCAGTTTGAATAGGTAAACATGACTTTTCATACGGTTAAATCAAGTTAAATAAACATTAAAATAATCTAAAATGTTTTGTTTCTGATAGATGGCAATTAACAACCTTCTGTTTTTGTTGTATGCACAATCAAAACACAGATGCACCTAATGCATCATCGACCTGTTACAACGTCAACATCGTCTGGGTACGAGCGGCCGTAGGTCACAAGGGGGCGTGGAACTGTTGCAGACCATTTGTGACAGAGCATAATCCAGCGACTTTGCCCAGGTCGGTACATCCTCTACACGACTACATGGTATCAACTTGAAGAAAATTATTCCTTTTTTTGCTTCCAAGACCTGATATCCTCCTCGATGATGTATCGAGGTGCCGTGACCGGGCCTCAAAGGCAGGGCCTGGGCGAAGAGGTATCCCCGACGGCCAAGACAAGGACACGGTGGTGAAGACTGTGGTGAGACAGAGCTGACTCCAGCGAATTTGACCAGCCAGGTACATCCTCTACACGACTAAACGGTATCAACTTGAACAAAAATTGATTTGTTTAGTATAGTAGCTTAGTAGTAGTATTGTGAGTGGTCTTGTTTATGTCGAACAATCACTGAACCGGATATGCAGGCCTGGGATAATATATGTGGGGGTCTCGATATTGTTAGTGGTCTTGTATATGTTAAGCTTGATGATAAATGCACAAATTGTGTAAGACAAACAGATTGTTTGCTTTGTTAAAATCTCATTGACGTGCAAAGCAAGATGCATCGTTGTCTTGGTTTGCTAGGATCCAATTAGCCAACCCAAATCCCATATATAAAACATTAGCAGGATAGTCTGTTTAGTAATAAGAGCCATAGAGTTCATTGTTTTCCAAATAATTTATAACAAACACTATGAATTTAATTAAATGAGAACTAAAACCTAAATTGCTTGATGATTTCCTCATTTGAAATATTAAAATTGCTAAGCTCAATTATGGCATAATCACATTTTTTTAAAATAACAATGGCGTCAATCAAATTTATAATTTCAAGTGTATCTGGCTGTTGAATATCAGTATCTTTTTTTAATCAAAATTCTTATACTTTGGTGTCGTGGTGGCTATTTGATTTCCTTGTATAAATGTCTGTTTTCAGTGCAAATGTGTCCCTTGATCAACTAAACTGAGTGAATGTAAAATCATGGGGGGCCTTGAAGCCTTCTAATGTAAGAGTATGCTCAACTCAATTTTCATAAGTGAGTCCATTACATCATTCTAATAGGGTCAAGTTAAACTATAATCTGCAGGCAAATAATGCAGGAAATGATCGTTGGAATTCAGTAACACTTGAACCTGAGGTACATAGGTTCCATCACTCTATAAATATGTAAAAACATAAAGGACGTGTTTGTACAAGTGTAAGAGTAATTTTGAACATTATTTTGTTTAATACATGTTGAATTTTTCTTGAATGCATGATGAACATATTTCAAAACACATATATAAAATTTTTTAATAGGCATGACAAAATTTTAAAACTAAGTTGAGTAGTTTTTTCTTCGGTGGAAAAAAACATGAATCTGGGAAAAGCATACAAAGAAACCTTCTGCGGGCCCATAAGAGTGCCATACATTAGAATAAAAAATAAGGCAAACACTTGAAGAGGTAAATAGCAACATGATAAATAGACATCTAGCTCACAAATAGGATTCATTTTCGTCCAATATACTTAGTCAAAGATGCGATATATATATATATATATGTCTGGCTCTAACATACCTACCATTTTAGTTTTAGGTTTTATCTATATGTACTGATCAATAAGAAAACCCATTGCTCTCTCTAATTTTTGTTTTCTATTCAGGAACACATAAAAGATAATCAGCGTTTATTTGCAAGGATGGAATTGAGTTGGGTTTACTACTCCCTAGCTGGAATGTGTTTTTTACTACGAAGAAAACCTCGTATAGTATAGCAGTGCGTGTATGGATGGAGTTATACTATACGAGGTAGTATATGTTGCGAGGCACTGAATATCTGAAAACATCACCTGCCGGTCTATGAGTACGTTGTGAACCTATCATGCATTTATACAAAAGTATTCCGGTGCACCTGGAGCACCAAACCTGGTCCAAACTAATATGGCCTTCTTCTCGTAAAATTTAGATGGATGGAAGGATAGATAGATAACCAACAAAGCTAGGGGATGCCAACATCAATCTATAGCTAGTGGATACCAACCAACATAAATATAAGAGAAAATGTCAACTGATCATCTGATCAGCACGGGCATTGAAACAGATATTTCCTAGAAAGCAACTAAACATCATTTTATTATAAGGTATTTATCGATGCAGAAGTCCTCCTTAGCCACCAATAAATCTCAACGCTGCTCTAACTTGCTCTGGAATGTTATCCTTTGCTTGGTTATCCCTAACCATCAACAGCTGGACCATTAGTCGCTTCCTGAGACTTTGTGGATCCTACAAATTATGGATAAACAAAGTCAGAAGATATATTTAGCAAATATATGCAATATGTAACCTCATTACAAAATCACTTACGTCAGTCCTAGGCATGTTATGAACCATGTCATTACCGATGGTTTCATACAGATGGGCCATCTCCTGTAGAACTTTGAATCCGGAGTCCATACTGTCACCAAAAAAAAACATATTGTATTAGCTATATTAGAGCACACACTAATATGCAAGCCAAATTTAGAATAGTACCGCCGAGGTGAAACATGAATGTTATCTTGTTTGGGCTATTCCACAAGTTGGTTGTTCCTATTAGGGGCCTCCTGTTGCAATACAGAGCTGAGTTCTTGCTTCACTAAAAGGGCTTCCCTCTGAAGTTCAGTGCCATGGGGGTCCTCCTCGAAATGAAACACATCCTGGTTCGAATAATCAATAACGATAGTCCTCTCCATTTCCATGTTCACTGCTAAAAGACCGTAGGACGAATCCACGAGTGACAGTGGTAGAAGATACTGCATTTGGTAGACAAAGGTAAATGTCAAACAAAGTAACCAACTAATTTGTAAGAATGAGAACACTTACAATTGTAGGGGTGTGAAACACGTCGTATCTTGGAAAAGGCTCAAGCACGACATTGTTAATCAGTGCATTGGTGCGCTGTTCTTGGCTTAACCAAGTCTGCCTTAGCGCCCGTGCTTGCACATGGAATCCCAAATTGAAAAAATGTGTCTTTCCAACAGAGCTGGTGCCTGCGCTCCTCTTTGCTGTGTCGGTAGTAATCTTAAGCACAGCTAAATTGAAGCATAACGGATGGACAAGTCCATCTCCTAGGATGGTGTCTCGGATGATCCGTTGGCTAATCTCGATAGGGAATGGGCGCGGGCTCCTAATCCAGATTGTGCTGTAAAAAATGAAGATCAAGGTTCATACCAATTATATGACTTCATGTAATCCTAAACTCAAACGATAAAACTGCGTTGCTGTCTATAAGATATGAATAATTAAACAGTAGTATATATCACATTAAATGACCTAAAAGATATTGTAATCTCTACCAAGTTAAGTATTTCTAATATTATGTACGGGCAATAAACTAACAGATTGAAGTGTTTTCGTAGTAGTACATGGACCTGCATAAAAATTGTTGTAGATTTTGGATGAAAAAATTCAACATGTAGTTTATAGCTTGTTCAGCATTGTTGTAAAAGGTATTAGACCCCATAGTTTTGGACCACAGTTTCATATGTATTTCGTTTCATACTTATCAGCTATTTATGTTAGACGCCGCAAAACACTGGTTTTAGACACAATTTACCAATACAAATATAATATCTGGTAACAACCATTGAATATGTATTTATATACTTGTATAAGAAAAATAACTACAAATTCAGCCTTTATAACAGAAATCTGAACTTAGACAAAGACCACGTGATCCTGACCAGGGTATATCTTCTAATCTAAACGTAAAGTATATATGTACAGGGCAGGAAGATTTTTTATGGGGGTATAACTTCTAAATGCAAAGTATACATGTACATGGCATGGCAGTGGACTTAGACGATGAAGAGCAAAAAATATTAGATCTATCGGGCCGTGAGAACTTACTCTAAAGTGCTATGAAATCGTATACGTAGTCGACTGCGTGTCGCACTCCCCCAAAATTCGCCATTGCTTCCATTGACGGGGCAAAAAGTCGGTCGTACAACTGGTAAAGCGAGAGAGGAAGGAGCCCGTAGGATTTTATTGAGTAGATACGAGGCCGTGGGGAATTGTGCGACAACAGTTAGGAAGGTGCACCCTGTCCTTCCTTATTTGCATGTTTCCATAAAAAATATTATCAACAAAATCAGCAAGATATTTGTTTTGATTACACTATGCATAAAACCAGTAACAGATTAAAAGTTGCCTAAATTATGTCTCCCTTGCCCCATAACTTTCCCAAACGAAAAAAATAAAAGAAACCGGACTTACTCTGTCGTGAGGGAGTGCAACACTCGATGCCCACCCGGAAAGCGTTGATGGTTGCGTGTTTTATGGGGCCCAGTGTTTGTCCCCCTCTAAATAAATCTCTGACCCCCTGATTTGAATGGTGGGGCCCTGATTTATTTCCCTATCAAATCTGCCCTCCCTGATTTCAACTGTGGGGCCCGGTGCCTTTCCTCTAATAAATATTTTCCCCACATTTTTTTTGTGGCGGGAATCAAGCTTACCATTAACCAGACAGCTCAGCAGAGTCGCTAGCTACAAGAGCGTCCACAAACTCAGGTGCTTGATCCTGCCACATGACTGGGGCTAACGCATCCATTACTTTATTACACATCCCGGGGCAAAACGAAAATACCACTTGGGTAAAGTTTAATCTAGCAAAGAATATTATTTATTTGAACAGCACTCCATTGGCAGCGAGGTCAAGGTTGCTGGTGTTAACAGCCTGGACCTAGTTGAGTGAATATGTCTGAGCTTGCACTCCCGTCACAACCCAACCGCCTCGGGAAAAATTATCAGGAAAGCGCTACGTGATGCATTTGGCCACCATATATTTAGATATCTACGTCACAAGCGTTAGGCTTTATTTCTTTAGTGTGAGGAAATAGCCCAGATGGTCTGCCCTGGCCCACTTAAACACAGGGACGTATTGTGGTTCCCCTACTAAAGATCGGTATGTGCATAGTCTACTGATGCCACCTCTCCCCCTCGTCCTCTATCCTTGATGCATCATGGCGCCTCTCTCCCTCATCCTATATCGATTGCAACACTGATCGGGAACCGGAATGTGAAGCTCGATTTCTAGCTTGAGAAGCTAGACCCCTCGCCGGAATAAGTTCTTTAGATAGCCTCATCATCAATGGAGTTAGGGCTTCGGATCAGTCCCTCATCATATCCCGCATTATGGAATTCTTCTCTTCTCTTTTGGGGGCTAAGCAGTAGGGTCATCTCTCTATCTCTCCCTTTCTATGGGACAATTGTAACATGATCTCAAACACCAAGAATGAGGCCTTAATGATTCCTTTGTCTGATGAAGATCTGGGAGGTCATTAACTCTGCCAACCGGAAGGCAGCCTCTTGGCCCTGATGGGTATTTTATTACCTTCTACAAGAAGTTTTGGCCTTAGCTGCATCGGCTGGTGTGTCAAATCATTCAAGGTTTCTGTGTGGGGACAATTGACATTTATCGCCTTTAAGCGTCGTGATTTACGACAAGTGATTTTCTTTTAGCGCTGATGTTTATAAGTAGGCATTGACATGTTAGTTATATATAGTTTGTATTGCCAATTATGTAGTTCATGACTTTACTGTTATAATTGACGTTAACGCACAGGAGTTATAGGGTGTGTCGCAAAACAAATGTTTAATATCCAAAACAAAAAAAAAGTATTGCCAAATAGATAATTCTCAGTACGATCCCTAACAAAGATGTAGTAGCCATTTATTTGCGACATACGAAAATGCAATGGACCATATTCAGTCGTATAAAACCCTCAATGCCGCTTTAATTTCATCTGGTATGTTTCCAGCTGCTTCATTGTTTTTTATCGTCAGCATCTGGACCAGCAGGTTCTTTCTGAGCTGTATTGAATCCTAGAGAAGATGGAAAAATAGTAATTTATAAATTGCTCGAAAATAAATCGCATGATAAACCTCTTTATTGTGTACTTACGCGAGTGGTCTTCCTACCAGAATCAGTAGTACCATTCTGGTGAGCCATCTCCTGTAGGACAAGTAAAGCGGAGTCTTTGCTGTTACAAAAAAATAACTATATTATAACTATAACGGTCTGCTTATAACGCATGTGATCGATTTACTATATTACCGCCTGCCATTTGAAGCGATGCCATGCGTTAACCAGTCATCGAGATTGGAATTCCAACCAGGGATCCTCATCTGCAACACATTGTTGAACTCTTCTTTCAACATTGTGATTTCCTTCCTCGTCTCAGTGTTATGAAAGTTGTATGGTCCACCATAGACGTCGATTGATGGATCGATTGGGAGAACCCTCCTAGTTTCCATGTCGACTACAAGTAGTCCGTACGAAGAATCCACGGAAACAAATGGTAGTAGATACTGTCGTCAATAGACACATGTTAGTACAAAATAGAATAAGCAAATTAAATTTAAAGAATAAGTATCTTACAATGTTAGAGTTGAACACATCATATTTAGAAAACGACCGAACAATGGCATTGTCAATCAGCACCGTGGTGCGTGTTTCTTGCTCCATCGAAGAGTGTCTGAGGGCCCGTGCCAGAGAATGAAACTGCAAGTCAAAAAAATATTTGTTTCCAAGCATTCTTGTACCTGCAGTGCTCTCTACTTCAGCGCTAGCAAGCTTACGAACTGCTAGATTGAAGCACTCAGGATGAATTATTCCAAAAAGGCTAATTGTTTCTTGGAGCATCCGTAGGCTAATTTCAATCTGATATGGTCGTTCGCTTCTAATCCAGATTGTGCTACCCAAAAAATGCAGACCAATCTTTACCAAATAACATTTATCCTTCTCTGTATCACATTTAGACTAACTATTTTGTATAATATAAAGCAGTGAAAAAAAGTTACTTAATTTAAAACACGCTAGCTCTTTTGCCTGTTAGCTATTTTGTCTTTAATAATGTTATAGATGAATAAAAATAACATGGGATACAGAGACACACATAAAATATTTAACAATGGTGTAACAGTGCAAAAAATATATACACTAAAATAAATAACACCTAGACAACCAAACATAATATAGTTATTTATTATGGTTAATTATGTCTAGCCTGCTGTGTTGCCCAACTGATATCTAGCCTGATGTGTTCGAGAGTAATATGAAGAGCAATACAACTTACTTTAGTGCCTCATCGTCCTGGACAACAGTGATAAATTGAAAAATGTATTCAACGGCATCTTCTGCGGCATTAACGTTGCCCGCAGCCTCCTGAGGTGCGGGAAAAGCCTCTTGTGGTGCGAGCTGCACATCAACTGGCTCGTGCACAGCCTCCATTAATGAGAGTCGTGAGTGATCGAAAATTGGTGAAGACTGGGGTGGGTGTTGAAACAGGAGCTCATCGGAGGTTATATGAAGGGATCAGTTCCTGTTTGGCAGCTGCATCATATAGACTTATAGGATGTCCAAATAATACGAAAACTTCCATTATTGAAAGCCAAATAATAAGCAAAGTTTTAATTACGCCTGATTTTCAGCATCGGATGGTACATAAGGCCGACGGAAAGTGCCCATATCATTCCATCCGTGCATGTCTATATTATTCATTTCCTAGTATAAAATAATTTCAGCTTTTGGACGGATCATATCTTGCGCGCTGCCAATTAGGATGTCGAAGCAGCATATATATAAAAGGATATATTAGTAATGCTTTTTATTGCCTGCCAAATATGTCCAGTCGTACTTAAGACGTAGATGATTCTTTCTAATTATAAAAAACGTGACGGGGGTGTATCAGATCTTTCTCCTTTTTATATAGTTGAATATTTTGTTCCAGTTCAATCTCAACGAATCGGAAAAAACAACCTTTTTATAAAACCAAATATCCCGAAGTAAGTACGCGTACAAAAAATACATACTGCCATAATGGCTACACTTAGAGTTGTCAAGCAAAAAGAAAACACACTTTAAAAGAAATGTTTGTTCTGTGTGAATACATTATTATTACAAATGTAGATAAAAGGACTGAGGGAAACGAGCTTCTGATTGAGCCGTGTTGAAAAACAAATTCATCTACTGTCCATTTTTCCAGGCTACAACTGCAACATTGACATATGATACTGTTTCGTCAAGTGTCATTAAGCAGGCTTCGTGAATATCTACGAAAAAACAATTTGTTAGTACTGATAACATCGTAATACAGAAAAGAACAAAAAAGCCATAAAAGTCGAAATAGTTTATAGAACTCACCTTGAAGATGATGAACATCATCATAAATGTCGGGGGAGAACAAGAATGTGCTCTCCCTCATAGTCTCCATGCACTTATCCCTCCGGTTAACCTGTATGTACGTAACTGCAATTTTCTCGAACAAATTATCAGTGCGCTGCAAGTGGTACAAGTGACGACCAGCATGCTCTTGGCTTAGGCGTATAAAAAGTATCTCCCGTGTGCAATGATAAAGATATGTTGATGGTAGGCAACTATCAAATATTAATAATCATATAAAACCTCAAGTACTGATTGGAGTTTACCGAAAATTCATGATGCCTATCTCAACAAAATGGACCTGCCGTCTATATACTGAATCCCACCTATGTTGTATCCTACCAGCATAGACAAGAATACCAAGAACATCTGGAAAAAATTAAGTCTGGGTGAGACAAAATGTTAAATCGATAAATATGCAAAAACAAAATAAAAGATGTTGTACCGGTAATTTGTTTGTCCCGTAGCAAGGATATGGCACCAAGTTGTGGGAAAAAAGGTGGACAAATTGTCGATGCAATACTATGCACCGATGTCCTAACCATGGTTATATCATTTAGTTGAACGACAAACTCCTTGCATAGATACCAGAAGTGACCATCTAGCATTTCCGTGGGGTTTATCCCGACGCTACTGAAGTCATAAGTTAGCCCGGTCTGGAGAATGGCGTTGAATCGATAAGCTTGGTTGCTGAAGGCAATTGCTTCAATCTTTGTTCCCTGGAAATTTCTAAAAAATCAGATAACAAGACTGTGTATATACATTAAAAAAGGTTGCTATATTTAGTGATCACTAACTTCCTGGTCCAGAAGTATGCAACGAAAGTATGGGTTTCCCATTGCATGCACCCTGATATGGGACTTCCACATCACCCGTGCTCGGATGATCCAACATCTTTGATAGATATGTTCCATCTGTACACTTTGAAAATTCAGGAACCTACATAAAATAACCCGAAATGATGGGATCAACAAACGGTGATGTTAGATAAGCGTGCATGAAGATCTGTACACTTGCCTGTTCATCGGAGGGATGGTAGGCAGAGGCATGATGGTATCCGGTGGATTCGCCATCACCCTCCTCGAGGGCCTCGAGCTGTAAGATATCACCATGGTCAGGGAGCTATTGGATGAAGTGTTAAAGAAAGATAGAGGGGCGCACGGGCATGGGTGCTGGCATTTATATATGTAGTCCAAGGGGCCAACAGGCGGGATAATCAAAATTCTTTCAACATTTGAATGTGGCCGGTTATGTCAAAAAACCTCTACTATCGAAACTATTATAAATAGTATGTTCCGAGAGTTCTTTGGCAACAAATAATTTATTGCTAAAACATTTTGAATCAATTATTTTTTTATAGAAATTTTAGATTCTTAATCTGATCGAAATCATGTCAATTATCTCACCAGTATCATTGTTTCCTTTTCGCCTCTGAATACGCTATATTCAATATAACAAACTGCGGGAATATAATTATGACTTCAGATTTTTATTTAGGAACGCAATAATAGGATATATCAAAATAATTAAGGTGATAGTGCGTTAAGGTAAGTGTAGTCATGCAATTAATATATTACCATGGATTCGCCAATATATCGTCGAATAAATATTTTACCCTTAATTACCAACATGCTGCAATTTTAAAAATCGATTATTTACTCAGCTTTTATTATACTATATATGTTATTTTATAAAATCCCAACTTATTTGATTTTATTACATGTGATGAGACGTCGTTTTGTTACTTTGCAACGACTATTTTACGGGCATTTTAAATAGTAACAAAAAATTAAATCGAAGTTAGTAGCAATAGTAATAATTAGTTTAGTCAGTCTTTGATGGCTTGATTCGTTCTGTTTTTTAATTGACGTGTCTTTTTTAATTTGATTCTATATGCACACTGTAACAGCCGCACTTTCAAAACCAGCATGCTTAATTGAGAAGCCTGTGCATTTTATGACGTAAGTTAGTTAATATAGCACAAAGGCAGCCAATGCCATTTGTAATAAAAAGAAAATTTCGAGGAAAGTACGGACTACAGCATTTGTACCGCGTATTCATATAAGAAAAAGAAAATTATAGCATGTTAGGCCACAAAGCTCAAATGGAAGCATTAAACAATATCTGTTCTTTATTCACACTATCATAGTTTGACTCCAAATCGATTACAAAGCAAACTGCTCTTAAGTAGCGTTGAAACATAAAACATAAAAAGTTGTAAAGAATATTGTATAACTACTCATGAATGCTCCTTTCAAGGCATTTCCGTCTTCTTGTCGCATGCTTGCATGTGCTTCACAAGCCTATGTTCCAACTGATTGATCTTCTTTATGAGAGTTTGCATCAGCGACATGTTTCCTTGGTTGCCTACAAAATTAGATCGTTTCTAGAACCCCAACCGTCCCCCAAACCTTCTTTCCTATCGTCTTTCGTAACGGGATATGTACTACTAATAGGCAGGTTAATAGGCTCGACGTGATTATGCATCCTAATCCTTTTTGGCTTTGGTGTGTTACCCTTAACAAAGGGACGCATCGTACATTTCATGTGTGATAAACCGATTAGGAATGTTTTTAAAAGGAAGCCAATAAAATAGTTAACATGCACATATTGTACATTTTTCATAAACACTTTTAAAATTTCCTTATACACGGGATTTTATTAGAACTACGTTGAATACTGTTTTCTTCAAATGCATTAACACTTCATTCAAGTTTGTGCCAGCTGTAACATTTACTTACATTTCCTTGTTCAAAGAGGGATGAGAACATCAAAAGATAAACAAGAATTAGGGAACTAAATAAAAAGAGACCTTCATAGCTACAGCTGTACATGAAAAATGTACACCATTTAAAACTGGGTTGAACAAAAGATATATTACACAGTCATACACACTCATAAAGCTCAAGGCAGTAGGCCAACATGTAAGATTTTAGCCATTTAATGAGTATGTAAATAAATTTATCCCACACACTGAAATTCAATGTATCAAATATAATCTGCATGCTAAATGATGACATCACATGCATGCTACAAGTTTTAATCAAACTGTACAAAGTAAATGTAATAGGTAGCGGCTCTATATGAAGCCAAACATTATTTCGGAATATCAAATTACAAATAACACGGTACGCTGTGTGACATATACATTGCTAGAAAAATTGCGATAGTGGAAAGCAAATAACAGTGATAAAGGTTAAATATTAATTAAACATGATGCAGATCTTCATGAAGCCAATCATTATTTCTGATTCTAGTCTTACACATAACACAGTATGCTATGTGACATGTACAAAATCAGATTACACATAACACAGTATAAATTTATTGAAATGCAGTTATTACTTGAACTTATTGGTGTATACCTCTAACAACCGAGATACCAAATGAAAAAATATGTCATACAACCGAATTACAGCAATTCTTGACCATCGGAAGAGTAAATTGCATATATAAATCCACCAGGTCTTATAAGACCTAACTTCACCCTGTAAGTACTTCCTTGTAGACGATGTTCTTCATTGAAGTCAGCAAGGAAACGGTCGGTCTTTTACACTTCTTCGGGTTGTTATGTTGCTTGTTGGCCTTATCCTTTGGCTTCTCCTTCTGAATAATTATTTTAATGTTTCTCTTCGCGGTGGCTCGAGACAAAGCAACATAGAGTTGACCATGAGAGAACACTGGATTAGGTAGATACACACCAACAATGGGGATGGTCTGCCCTTGAGCCTTGTTAATCGTCATAGCAAAGCTAAGCCTTATAGGAAATTGCTTCCTCTTAAACTTGAAACGAAACATGTCGTTGTCAGATGGGCATAGAGGTATTCGAGGAAGGAAGACCCTCCTACCAGCGTGTTGTCCAATCACGATTTCTGCATCAATGGTGTTCCTCTCAAAACCTCTAACAACAAGCCTAGTCCCGTTACACAGACCATTAGCTGGATCAATGTTCCTTAGAAGTATCACAGGGCAGTTCAGCTTTAGTTTGAGTGCATGCGGAGGAAGACCATTGGGAGTCAATCCGTTTAGAAACTCAGGAGCGTAGTACCCATATGGGTCGTCCTCCGCACTGTCAAAGCTATGGTAGATTACTTCATCTCCTTGGAAACGCTCTATCAAGCGGATGTTTATCTTGTCGACGTTGTCATTTGTCGTGGAAAGGATTGCGCGAGATGTCATGTAGCTCGAATCTGCCATGTTGTCATCTAGACTTGGAAACACGTGGTCAATCAGCTTCTCCAGGTCGTCAACCTCACCTGTTGATGGCAGACAAATATCATCAGGGAGTATTATGTTGCCTTGGTCGTCGGCTTCCTCAGTGCCATTACCGACCCTGAGCAAGTAATCTGCAAACCAAGTGTCATTACCAGCCCTCATGTTGGTGATGAGCCGAAGTTGCCGCATGCTCTTCCATAGATGAGAACTTCGGAGGCTTGCATCAATTATCTGGCCCCGTGACCCCCTTCTGACGACCGGAAGCACCTGCCTAAAGTCCCGGCCAAAAACAACAGTCGTTCCTCCAAAGGGTCGGTCGCGTATTCCCATGATGTCGCGCATGCTATTGTCTAATGCCTCAACCGCTTGTCGCTTAGTCATGCTGGCCTCGTCCCATAGTATCAATGAGGCCAACCTTAGCAGCTTGGCAGTCCCATTCTGCTTGGTGAAGTTGCACGACGCTTCATCATCGCAACTCAGTGGGATTTTGAACCTTGAGTGGGCAGTCCTGTCGCCAGGCATGATAGAAGCAGCGACACCCGACGTTGCGGTAGCGATAGCAATCTTGCCCTCGCGCCTCACCTTGGAGAGCATCGCCCTGTAGAGGAAGGTCTTCCCCGTACCTCCAGGACCATCAACAAAGAATATACCCCCATCACCGCGTTCAACAGACGCTAGTATTTCGTCGTATGCAGCCCTTTGCTCAAAATTCAGGGAAGATGACAATTTAGTGTCACTTTCGTCAAACTCAACAGTTGATTCCTCGATGATCTCTCTGGCCTCGCCCTCGGTTGGGTCAAACGCATCATCGATCGTTGGAAGAGCGAAATCAATAATGTCTTTACCCATAGACTGCAACATACCCCTAATGTCAAGCAACACCATCTGCTCCACCTCATTCGGGGACGTGCGTGTCCGACGGTAGTCATCGGACATAGGCTCGAGGTGTCTATCCCATAAACCACGCACGTTGCCTGGCTCGCAGTGCACCAATATTGTTGCAAAGAGCCTCCTAAGAGAACATGGCATAGCCCACTGCTCCGCCTCAGTAAGACAGTCGTCGAGCATGTTGTCTGCCTCGATGAGTCCCAACCTTTCACCGGCCTCTCTAAAGCTCCCACATTCCACGCCGTTGACGGTGAGCAAGTCCTCAAATGATGTTTTCCCCGTAACATGGTTCAACAACACACGAAGGTAGTATCGCTCCCCCTCGGCAGGATTGGCAGACACGATACGACCTATTTGAAAACGCTCCACCTGCCTCTTCCAGAACTTCTTTTTCTTCTCCCAGGGGAAATCCTTGTACAATATATGCCTTGCCCAAGGGTTTTTTTCGTTTGCCTTGAAATATTCCGTTAACATGGATTTTGAAGCATTCTCGGAGGATACAACATTCTTCAAGTCAGCCTGTGCATTGAATGCAACCCTATGCATATTCGGGAGATGAAGAGGCAACTGCAAGACAGGCGGGCAATTGGCACACAGTGGGAAACCAAATATCCTCCACATAGCCTCCGGAGGGGTGACCCATCTTGCGTCAACGTATCTCTTGATCTCATCAATGTTACCATCAGCGTCTGGCTGGTCAATGCTGAAAGAAGCCTTATCATGGCCCTTATAAATGTACTTATAAATGTATTTTACAGCCTTTATGCTAGAGCAGACCTCGACGTTGATGTGGCAATTAAACATCCGCAGAAGGTAAGGGTTATATGGCACAACCCATCGGTTGTCCAACATTTTCCCTCGAACCTTAGCGCGTCTACCATCGTCTCTACGATGATAAACTGGGTATGAGTCATTGCCTTGTATCATGTTTTCATTGAACGGCCGCGGGTATCTGCACTTGCATTCATTATCTTGCATGCAAACATTCTTCGGGTTGAGAGCATCGCATGGTCCGTGCATCATATGTTTTACCACCATTGCATACAATTCTGGATACTTCTGCTTGTCTGGGAGCTCTGCGGAAATGAGTCGGTCATACTGCTCTGGGACAAGAAGCTTATAATTTGAATCCATGATCAACAAAAAATGTGCGTGGGGGAGGCCTCTCTTCTGGAACTCGACTACGTAAACATAAGCAACAACAACACCCAGGACCATCTTCTTGAGCAACAAATCTTTCATAGCCTCTAGTTTGCCATAGAACACGCGAGCCACAATATCAGGTCGGTCTTGCGTCGTCTGTCCGGGAAGCAACTCATTTGTTATCTCTTCCCATTTAGGGTTGCAAGTCATGGTCAAGAAGATGTCAG
Organism: Triticum timopheevii; assembly: GCA_963921465.1. Taxonomy (NCBI): domain Eukaryota; kingdom Viridiplantae; phylum Streptophyta; class Magnoliopsida; order Poales; family Poaceae; genus Triticum; species Triticum timopheevii. The sequence goes on from OY997274.1 coordinate 215,678,192, forward strand.
GCTTCCCGTATGTATGGACAATTGCCATGGCATCCATATGTCTCTTCTTCATGTCGCGGTCGCCACCAGGGTAAGTTCCAGGGAGAACTATTCTCTTCCCAACAGCGCTTGCTCGGGTCTCCCCCGATGTTATCACATCAACAACTCCTTTATACAAATCAGCACGGATCTGCATCTGGTTCTTCCTGTACCACCTCAACCGACAACTCTCAATCTATGTACATGTCAACCGCCCATTGCTGCAGTAGGGGTGCTCCACAGAGAATTGGATTGAAGATTGCAAGCCTTGTTTGCAGCATGTAACAGTAGTAGTCTCTAACGGAGACGCATAGCCTGCTATTCCCCTCTGCACACGTTTGATTTAGATCGCGTGAGAATTATCTTAAAAAACAACAAGATATTTTTAACAAAGTGGGACACAAAATGACATACCTGCATCATCCTCATCATCATGAGACAAACGAGGATTTTGGACAACATTCCAATCAACATTACGTTTCGGTAGCTTCAGATGCCAACCTAGCTCCCCCATTGGATAGAATAATGGATAAGACAACGGGCTGTATGCCCCTGAGGTCACACAAATACTATGCCTTTCATTGTTGTTACCACAAAGTGTTATCTTGTGGTCAAACCTTTTTGCTAGGTCAGTGCCCTCAACCCAAATTGCAGTGACCTCAGAGGACACCGGTCTATTATACCTTCTTTGGTCCAGCCTCTTATCGGTGTTTAGGTCTATCCTATAATCATCGAGGTTGTCTTTGTGTGCACCCAAACTCCTAAGTTGCTGGGAGTATGGGTTTTCTTTGAGTATGTCTACTAACCTCTTCACGACATCTTGGTCTAATTGCTTGGTGGCCGCCTTACGATGATCTAGGTTAGGGTCGTCGTCATAGAAGTACAACTACAGATGTTCTGGACGCGATCTAGGCCCGAACGAATGGACATTGTGGTAGATGGTGCCGTGAGCTCGGAATGTGTACACCCCAGACCTCATGTTTGTGTAGTTTTCATCAAGGCTGACGCCAAGGGTGGTGAAGGCGAAATGCCCGTTGAAGAACCGTATGTTCTCCCGAAAATGTCTCGAATCTGCATCCATGCTGGACCATAGCCTCACAAGCTCTGGGATTGGTTCCGGTTGCTTAAGCTGGATCTGGCCATTGCGACAGCAGAAGCCGTCAGTCTCAGATTCAAACTTCCTGGCCTTACAGTGTTTGCAATTTTCATCGAGTTTCAGGACGTGAGTGCTGTCTGGAATGTTTGAGTAGACAGTGTCAAATGGATCAATCTCGCTAAGTTGATAAAAATAGTGACAACGGACACAATCATGTTAGAACGACATGCTGAGAATGAGCTTAAGAAACTGACAATCGCAAATTCATACCAGTGGCACCGGCAGAGTATGTCGGCATATTCGTCCCCGGATCACCATCAGATGAATCATCTTTTGCGGCCCGGGAGACGGGTGATGCGCGGCTTGGGCATGTGGGACATTCGGAGTCTGAGTTTGCTAGGTCTATAAGGGGGATTGCGATGCATTCTTTGCACGGTTTTTTTCCTTCGGTCATAATTAGCCTTCCTCTGTGCACTTGACTCCCCCTTCTCATTCGCCGACATGCTTTTGCGGCATTGCACGCCCCTCTCGCGTCTTTTTTCGTTCATTATTTCTCTGACCTCCAACGTTAATTCGTCACTTCTCTTCTGATGGCATGCTCTGCTCCTTGCGTTTTTCGCCTCCCTTTGATCGTTTGTTAAATTACGTTTCCGCTCATTGTCAGTCTGCCTCCTAGCTAGAACAGTGTCCTGAATGACAGACACGTGTAAAGTTGAAGGGGGACATGTTGCTCCCTCTTTCATTAATTCTGTAACGCTAGGGCTATTTTGGTCGTCTGGATCAAAAATAAGTTCAATTCGTATTTAGTTAATTTTGATTTATCGGATTTGGAGGAGTCACATATAGAATAGCAGGGACTGCCATAGAAACGGATATTAAACGTATGCGCATACCTGAAGTAGCAGATGCATGTTTGTTTTGATCCTGGATACACTTATCCTTGTTCCTCCAATAAGCAGCTCGCCGCAGGGCGTTTCTATGGTCTCTCTTGCGTTCTTCTTCAGTTCTTTCTTCTGTTTCTTGTATGTCATTCAAGATCCCGTCTGGAGCCATTACAAACATTACCGAAAATAAAAAATCATGGAACTAAGATGGAAGCAATTTCTGTTATAGTAGAACAAAATTAGAATACCTTGTAGCTCTATGTCATTAACGATCCCAGTCGAGACCTCCGTTGAATCAGGAAATGCTGATGCATCATCCGAGAATGATGTATAGTTAGAGCTAGTGTGGTTGCCTTGCATACAAAAGTTGTCCAGACATATTATTGCTTATTGATAAAAAAGGTTCTTAACATAATGGTTAAATCATTAATAGCATACGTGATAAATGCAGGTTGTGTGCATGTTCAACTTGTACGGTAGATTGTTTCTTCCGCCGATAGGAAGCCCTCCTCAGGGCGTTTCTATGGTCTCTCTTGCGTTCTTCTTCCGTTTTAAGCTCTGCTTCTTGGGTGTCTTACAAGATTACATTCCCGAATATTAGAGAATAAAACAGATATGCCCACGAAATTGGTGGATGATTAGGAACAATATGATTACCTTGATGCTCAGTGTTACAGATGATTCCAGATGACACCGTATTTGAACTTGGAAATGTCTCCGAGCTGGCTGGATTGTCTGGTGAACCAGATTTGACCAAACAAAATTATGCTAATTGGTTAAGACGATACCAACTATAATGTTAAAAACATTTTGAACCATACCTGTTAACACAAGGGTCTTTGCAATTTCATCTCGGACATTAGGTAGCTTTTTCCGCCGATAGGAGGCCCTTCTCAGTACGTTTCTATGGTCTCTCTTGCATTCTGCTTCCGTTCTATCCTCTGTTTCTTGGGTGTAATTATGGACTGCTACTGCATCTGATGTCATTAGGGGCAAACACAAATATTAGAGAATAGAACAGAAACATGTGAGCAATTTGTTGAATGAGTACTCAAAATATGATCACCTTCAATTACATTCTCATTATCGAGACCAGAAAGGCCCGTAGTTGTAATAGAAAATGTTGACGCATCATGCGAGAATGCTGTATAGTTAGAGTTAGCTGGGTTGTCTGGTGAACAAAAGTTGTCCAAACACATGTCAGTTAAATGGTTTTGACATACCGAATATCATGGTTAATACTCTTTAAGCTTACCTGATGATTGAAGGGCAAGTGCATTTTCATCTTGGACATTAGGTTTAGTTCTCTCCCTATCTTTGAGAACATTTGTGATATCACATAGAGACTGGCGACGGGCAGACTTCCCAATGACTTGTTGGTTACCCAAACCATCTGACAACTTGTTGCGATAAGCAGCCCGCCTACGAGCGTTGATAAGATCCCTATGATCTAATAAGTGGCAAATTATTGTGCATCATATATTCTGTTACCCGGGATATAAGCACAATATTACCTACTAAGCAACATACGTATGCACATCAAACTAAGAGTGTCCATCAAGCTTACCAGATTTTGCAACTACCGGCTGATTCTCATTTTGTAAGCTGACAATATCCTCATTTCGTTTAATCCGATAAGCTGCACGTTTCCTTGCATTGTACTGCTCCCTTGCATTATCCGCGTATTTTTTGCATTCATTATTTAATGATAGAGTTTCATGATGTTCGGAAGCAGTGTCGTCTGCATGTATAAATACAAATAAGAAAACAAATAAAACGACGGTTGGGAAGGTGGATATCATGCCTATGGATACCTTGAGAATTATCTCGTAGCTGCATGTTATGAATAGCATGATCGAGTGTTAGGCTAGCCGTAGGTGCAAATGTTTGACCATCATCATGGTACCCAGGCCTTACCCTTTCCGGTCCATCTGTAGAGTATAGTAAGCATGAATACAACTTCAATATTTGTCTGGTATGCACGCAATCAATCATGTACCTGTCTCCGTCGTGTAAAAAGGATCAACATCTGCAGCTATGGATATGATGTTTGGATTACTATCTTTCATTTTTGTCTCGCTCGTAGGTGCTGCAAGACATTAAGCATGGTACAAGTCATTGTTAGACTTGCACGTCAGGCATCACATCACAGTATTTTCACACTTTATATACCAGGTTCAATCGCGCGAATAGCATCTACTTGTTCATCAACGGGTATCAAGTTTGCGTTGTATTCTTCAGCATGTTTTACGCTCGTCTGATCTGCAATACATTATGCAAGAAGCGTAATATTAGCAGAAAAGCAAGTATTCATAGTACAGTGAACACTACCTGTAGCTATGCCGTCTTCTTGTTCATGTTCACCGGCTTTGCTTCTTGCATTACCCATTCGCAAATGAAATGACCGCTAGCTCTGGTGTTTTTGAGGCCTGGGAGATGATCGGATGGATATAATAGATGCAACATGAAAGCAAGAGAGATGGCGAACTTGAAGGCATGAATAAGAAGGTACTTTAATTCGAAGCATTAACAGTCAATCATTGAGTTCCTCGACTTTATTCTATCTTGAACTTTAAACACATCTTGCTTATGCACATTCTCATTCATGCCTTAACAGCAAATCAAGTATGGTAATCTAAACATAGAACACATTCAGCAAAAGGCACATGTACATAAGGATATTTGTTACATAGGCTTATTGTCAGTTATAATGTACGCACAAACTGTACATCTTTGAGAGCTTCATATAGTTTTCGTTTCCAATTGTTGTTTTAAGAAATGTTATTAGGGACATTGGTTCCATCATAATATGCAATTCAAAATAACAGCTAGTGTAATGGTTATAAAATGATGACCAGTCTTTTCATTCCTTGCAATGCCATTTGGTGATGGTTTTCTTACTTATTGGTCCTTTATTAATTTTCTTATTAGTGCATATTGGTCAGGCCAGCCCTCCACCTTTCTTCTAAGGATCATGGTGCTCACACTGCACCCAGGCTACGACAAAGTATCCAATGTGTGTATGTGCTGGCAGTGTGTATGTGATGGCAGGCTACGACAAAGTATCCAATGTGTGTATGCGATGGCTGTGTGTATGTGCTGGCAGTGTGTATGTGATGGCTGTGTCTATGAAATCATGTAAATTTCAGATCTGCTATGTAGGTTCATATCATTGTCTTTGTGTATGGATGTAAATTTCAGATCTAGATGTAAATTTCAGATATGTGATACCTCGAGGGCGGATCTTGTACGCCGTCGGCACTGGCGCCACGTCCTGGACCTTCCTGTTATGTAGGTTCATATCATTGTCTTTGTGTATGGATGTAAATTTCAAATTTGGACGTAAATTTCAGATATGTGATACCTGGAGGGCGGATCTTGTACGCCGTTGGCGCTGGAGCCACGTCCTGGACCTGTCCAGCATCAGGTCCAGAAGGGGATCAGCGCCGGCGCAATGGATACCGGCGGTTTTGATCCGCGCCGGATCCTCAAAGCGCTCAGCGGAGAGTTGTGCACAGGACCAGCGCCGGAGCAATGAGTCAGGCGATGGGATGGCAGGGAAGGACCGATGGGCGACGGCGGGCACTGTCTGCGTTTGGTACTCGCAAGATCCACACGAGACCTCGCTCGAGGGCACGAGTACTTGTTCGAGACCAATGCCGTTTTTTTTCGCTGGTTAATCTTCGCCGGTCTGTGGTCAGGGGTTTTTTTGTTTTTTTTCGTTCATCTCAGATAATAAGAACGGGAGGTTGTGCGGGTGCGGGACTCCATCGCGGGGTTTTTTTTGGTTTTCTGCGGTTGGGAGGGAGGTGGGAAGTAGTACCAAAGAAGTACCAAAAAAGTCGGGTGAGGTGGGATGAAAATAAAACCCGGAACGCGACCTACCAACTGAGACATTAGGAGTAGAGATTCTGATTAATTTCCTCGTGATTGGGTCTGTGTAAAAAACCTTCTTTTCCTTGTCCCACTTGTACCGGGCCCTGATGAAGTCACGCTCCAAGGGGGCGGTGAACCTCGTGAAGGGGTCTAGGATCCCCGCAACTGAACGTGTGCAGAACTTGAAGGTGTCGTATGTTCGGTACTTGATCGGTCAAAACTAGAAGAAGTTTGACTACATCTACCGTGTTGTCAAACGTTTCCGCTTACGGTCTACGAGGGTACGTAGAGTTGCTACTTCTTAAGCTTGCGTTGGTTTTTCCCTTGAAGAGGAAAGGGTGATGCAGCAAAGTAGAGATAGGTATTTCCCTCAGTTTGAGAACCAAGGTATCAATCCAGTAGGAGATAATGCACAAATCACTGAATACCTGCACAAACAATCAAACAACTTGCACCCAACGCGATAAAGGAGTTGTCAATCCCTTCACGGTTGCTTGCAAAAGTGAGATCTGGTAGAGATAGATAAACGATAAAGTAAATTTTTTTGGTATTTTTGGTTTATAGATCGGAAAGTAAAAGATTGCAAGAATAGTAGATCAGAAATTAATATGATGGAAAATAGACCCGGGGGCCATAGGTTTCACTAGAGGCTTCTCTCAAGATAGCAAATAATACGGTGGGTGAACAAATTACTGCCGAGCAATTGATAGAAAAGCGCAAAGTTATGATGATATCTAAGGCAATGATCATGAATATATGCATCACGTCCGTGTCAAGTAGACCGAAATGATTCTGCATCTACTACTATTACTCCACACATCGACCGCTATCCAGCATGCATCTAGAGTATTAAGTTCATAAAGAACAGAGTAACACATTAAGTAAGATGACATGATGTAGAGGAACTAACCCAAGTAATATGATGAAAACCCCATCTTTTTATCCTCGATGGCAACAATACAATACGTGCCTTGTGGCCTCTACTGTCAGTGGGAAAGGACACCGCAAGACTGAACCCAAAGCTAAGCACTTCTCCCATTGCAAGAAAAACCAATCTAGTTGGCCAAACCAAACTGATAGTTCGAAGAGAATTACAAAGATATCAAATCATGCATATAAGAATTCAGAGAAGATTCAAATAATATTCATAGATAAGCTGATCATAAGTCCAAAATTCATCGGGTCTCGGCAAACACACAGCAAAAAAATATTACATCAAATAGATCTCCAAGAACATCGAGGAGAACATGGTATTGAGAATCAAAGAGAGAGAAGAAGCCATCTAGCTACTAGCTATGGACCCGTAGGTCTGAGGTAAACTACTCACGCTTAATCAGGAGGGCAATAGAGTTGATGTAGAAGCCCTCCGTGATCGAATCCCCCTCCAGCAGGGTGCCAGAAAAGGTCCCTAGATGGGATCTCATGGGTATAGAAGGTTGCGGTGGCAAAAAAGTGTTTTCGTGGATGCCTCTGGTGGTTTGGGGATATATGGGAATATATAGGTGAAATAATTAGGTCAGGAGGGTCACGAGGGCCCACAAGGGTGGGGGCGCGCCCTCCGTCCTTGTGGCCACTGTCGGTGTCAACACCGGCGGATCTCGGGTAGGGGGTCCCGAACTGCGTGTCTAAGGCTAATGGTAACAGGAGGCAGGGGACATGATGTTTTACCCAGGTTCGGGTCCTCTCGATGGAGGTAATACCCTACTTCCTGCTTGATTGATCTTAATGATATGAGTATTACAAGAGTTGATCTACCACGAGATCGTAGAGGCTAAACCCTAGAAGCTAGCCTATGATTATGATTGTTCTTTTCCTATGGACGAAACCCTACGGTTTATATAAACACCAGAGGGGCTAGGGTTACACAAAGTCGGTTACAGAGAAGGAAACCTACATATCTGAATATCCAAGCTTGCCTTCCACGCAAAGGAGAGTCCCATCCGGACACGGGACGAAGTCTTCAATCTTGTATCTTCATAGTCCAACAGTCCGGCCAAAGTATATAGTCCGGCTGTCCGAGGACCCCTTAATCTAGGTTTCCCTCAGTAGCCCGTGAACCAGGCTTCAATGATGATGAGTCCGGCGCGCAAATTTTCTTCGGCATTGCAAGGCGGGTTCCTTCTCCGAATACTCCATAGAAGAATTAGAACACAAGGATCGTGTCTGGCTCTGTAAAACAAATTGTACATACCACCGTAGAGTGTATAATTTTCCACAAATCTAAACTGCCGACAACTTTTTGCGACATCACGCCATGGTCCGGTCTTTATTCGAACCATTTTCATAACCAGCCACTACACGCTCTTCGAGGCGGTTTTATTGGCACGTCTTGTTGAAGCAGAGATCGTGTCCCCCTTATCACGGAATTCTCATCAATACAGGTGTGTGTAACCCAACCGTGTTTGTTTAATATGACTCCTCGATTTTAGGCAAGTCCCAAACGGTCACGTGGAGGACGCTTGATATTCGTCCTCTTTATAAAGGGGGGCCAAGGCCTGTCCTTTTCTTCCCACCCTCGATCCTTCCCCTCCCACACCTCGAGTTCCAACACCCAAGGCTCAAGCTAAAGCACGTCGGACCTTCGACCATGTCCGGATCCAATCTTCAAGGCCGGTGGATGGCCTCCTTCGTCACAGAGGAGGACATCCAGAAGCTTAGGGAGGCCAGGTATCTCATCGCCGAAATCCCGCATAGGATGCCTGCCCAAGGGCAGGTCATCCCCACTCCCGAACCCAACGAGAGTGTCGTATTTGTTTCCCACTTCCTCCGAGGGCTAGGTTTCAGTCTCGATCCCGTCGTGAGGGGGATTATGTTCTATTACGGGCTAGATTTCCATGATCTGGCTCCGGATTCCATCATTCACATCTCATCGTTTATCGTCGTGTGTGAAGCCTTTCTCCGCATTACCCCCCACTTCGGCCTATGACTCAAGACTTTCAATGTGAGGCCGAGGGTGATTGACGGGCGTCACGCAGAGTGCGGAGGTGCTATAATAAGCAAAGGCGTCGACGCCCCATGGCCGAAGGGTTCTTTCGCGGAAACATCTGATTTATGGCAGCAAAAGTGGTTTTACATCACAGCTCCCCGAGGTACAAAGCGGGCGGCCGCTCCAGCGTTCCGCTCGCCCCCCCCCCTCCCCGCTGCAACTGGCGTCATGGGTCAACATGGGGCTGGATTGGGGGCCGATTAACGACGTGCTGACACTGCAAAGCCGCATCCGAGACCTCCTTAAGAGGGATATCTGTCTTGTCAAGATAATGCAAGTGATGCTGGTTTGTCGAGTCCTGCCCTGCCAGCGTCGTCCTCTCCGTATGTGGGAGTTCAACTCGGAAGGACCGCGAACCATTCAACAATTCTTTGGCATGACGCTCAAAGAGATGTACGGGTCATTCCTCGGATCACGAATAAAGTGTCCGGATACCATCGAGGACGTGGGTCTCAATTGCAACCGTCCGGATACCCAGGTAATACTCCTGCTAACAAACACACCATCCTTTATGTTTATTATAACATCTAAAAAATTTCTCTCTGCCAGGACTGGCTAAGGAAGGCGGAGAGGATTAGGTGTCCGGCCCCTCTTACCGAAGGCTCGCTGAATCCTTTGTTGACCAGGATGCTTGAGCGCGCGTCGTATCAGGTGCCATTAGGAGGAGACGAGGGGAGGAATAGAGAAGCCCCAGGTGGGCCTCACATTCTACACATCCAAATCGGAGGAGTAAGTGCCTCCGCGAAGGAGGATAATTGGGGAGGAGAATCTAAAATCCCCTCTCCTCAAGGTAAGAAAAAGGTCGCCTCTGAAGACTTGGAAACAGAGGCTTCCAAACGAGGGAAGAAACCCTCGCCAAAGGACCCTGCCCAGAGGGCGTCCTTACTACACAGCGCCCGCAAGGGGTCCAGCCCTCCACCGAGCCGTAAGTGAAAGAGTACTTTGGTAAACATATCCCGTTTTGTCTCTAAGGATAATGACCGAAACATATTTGTTGTAGTCCGGCTCGCAGCCCTTCCCCACAGAGTTCGTCCTCGGGGGATCTTCCTCCGAAGATGATGGAGAGCGAGACGCCTCCCCCTGCCTCCCCGTTACATGGGGCGGACGACCCCGAGGTGTCGTCACGGAGGATTTCTCCTGATCCACCAAGGCCAGAAGTTGACACTTCGGCTGCCTGGGTCTGGAATATCCAGCTCTCAAAGAGAGCTTCAGGAGGAGTCCGGGATTGTCCGGCACACAACCGGACACACTAATGGGCCTTCTGGAGCGAGCGGCCATCTCATAGACACATCATGCCTTAATGGGTATGGTGGTTGAGAGGATTTCATCCACGAAAAGCGGTTTGAATGAAGCCTTTATGAGTCTAATGAGAGACTTTGAGGTACGCAAAAAATGTATTTTTGATGGTTCCGCACATGCTAAGTGTGCTCTGTATAGATAGTAGACCCTGAGACTCTGGTTGCCATCAACATGGCAAACAGAGGATCGTAATCTCTGGTAATAAGCGCTCTGCTTTATGTGCAGGTGGCTGAGGGTCCGGCGGCCGACGGATCTGCTGATTTTGCCGAACTAAAGCGGCAGCTGGACGTGGCCGATGCCGACATCGCGCTTGTTAACAAGCGGCTTGACGAGGCCCAGGGTATGTATATTCGGCTTGTCAGCAAATGTTTAAGAGGAGCATGATGCTAGTATCTATAATATGCTGTGACTGCAGATGGAGCTGCTGCCGTGGAGACCCTTCGGGCGGAGCTTGCCCGAGCCAAGGAGCAAGCCTGGATAAGTGATGCGGCCGCTCTGAAGGCGGTCGAGGAGTTAAGAGCCGAACAGGCTGCTCATCGCCGGAGCGAAGAAAAGATAGCCCAGATGGCTACCGAGCTGGAAGATGCCACCAACCGCTGTGAGCTCCTTGAAAAGGAAAATCAAGCAAAAGCGGCTGACCTGAAGAAGGCCCTGGAGACAACCAAGGAAACCCGCTCTGAAATGAGGGGGTCGAGGGAGGAGCTTCGTGAAGCCGGAGATATCGTGGCTGGGAAGCCCTATCTGTTGCGGATGAAATTCGGAGATCCGAAGTATGCCCCTCTGGATCAGTTGTGGAGTGCGGCGGACTCATATGTGGACCTGGCAAAGAGTGCTGCTGCCGCGACCGAGTTTTTCAAAGATCGGAAAGACCATAAGGCTGAGAGGTTATTCTAGTCGCAGGTCAGTGCCCCAACGCGTCCGCTGCCATTGAATGAAAAGATGGTCGCATGGGCCGAACTCCAAAGGTTGTCCGAGCTTGCTATGAGATCTGTCGTGGATCATCTTTGGCCACAAGGAGCAAGGCCGGACATCTATTTTGGATTGGTGCAACAATTCCTTGGTGTTGTGTCACATATCGATGCTGTGAAGAGGTCGGCATGCATAGAAGGTGTGCGGATGGCTCTTGCCCGTGTTAAAACACACTGGGCTGGGATGGAAACCACCGCTATTGCAACCTGGAGTGTGGCGGACGGCCAGGACCCGGCCGAGCACTATTTCGAAGAAGTCTTAGAAGGCGCCCATTTAATAGAGGCTCAGTGCTCGAAGAGTGCCATGTTCGAATGACATGTATCGCGATTGTAAAGACAATGCTATTTTGATTATAAAGGTTGTGTTTATACTTTTGCCCGAAAGTATTATAATGCCTCCTGTGCGGCCGTTTATGTATGTATATAACCTGAAAATTTGCAGTCGTCGGCTTCAGCCCCCAGGCATATAATGCGGGGGTGTTCGAGAAAACGCGTAGTCACACTTGATCCAACGTCTTGGTCCGTTAAGGAGGTGATAGTGCGACGAACCAGGAAATCGGACTATATAGTTTTAACACTTTCACTTAGCCATAGGAGTTTGACAGTGGGGCTACTATATAGCCCCTGGTACTTTCGCGTTCAGCCGGATATGGTGCACGTATGTACGTGACCGGGAAACCGGTCCTTCCTTAATGCGGAGGAATCGTGAAGATTCCGCTGGGTCATCGAGTGGTTGACCAGTCTCGCGCTGTATCCTGACAGTCAGTTTTTGGCTTTCTCTACTGAGGTGCTCATCTAGATGAACCGGGGCACAATCGCAGTAGTTCTCCCGGTGCCGCCTTAGCCGATAGAACGGAACGTAAGGTAGCAAAACACGGGAGCCGGGCAAACCCAACATTTGACCAAAGACATGATTCGGAGCTGATGCATATAAGGCCAAACTCGCGACGCCGAACACTCCCTTAGGTATTCAGACTCTATAATGTGTACTGGGCTGAATAACACCCTTGACAATAAGCCCTGAGTTTCCAGGTATGAGCAGTAGTCTGGTGTGACAAAAATGCCGAAAAAGCCAGTATCCCTCCCGGTTGTATAAAGTTTCCGGAGGGGAAGAAGCAACAAGAGACATTAAAAAGGTTTACGCGGGGTCTTAACCTAAAAAGAAACCTTTGAGCGGGGCCCTGCTGCACGTCTGCGCCTTTATCTCCGTTGTGCCATATCCTGGAAGGGTGTAGCACGATGATCATCTATAAAAGAAAAGAAAAAACCCAGGTGAAAGACTTCGTGCGAGGTGTTCGTTAATCTGAATGAACCATGAAAATGCAATATGCTATTGTATTGATAGGGTCGAGCCAAACTATGGGCTCTTTTTGCGAGCAGCCCCTAACATCTTTTATGGGGAGATCCCAACTGGGCTATTACATTGGGTGGAGCGCCGGACTCGTCTAACCATGTACGTGGTCTTGACGACCGGCCATTTGTCCTGGTTGGAGGGACCACTCAGTGTTCGGCTGCTAGAGCCGCCACGTATTCTTCCGCGCGTAAGGAACGCTCTGTATTTCCACTAACTGTGATGACGCCGCGTTGACCGGGCATCTTAAGTTTGAGGTAGGCGTAATGCGGTATTGCATTAAAACAGGCGAAGGCCGTTCTTCCGAGTAGTGCATGATAGCCACTTCGGAATGGAGCAATGTCGAAGGTTAATTCCTCGCTTCTGAAGTTGTCGGGAGAACCGAATACAACCTCTAATACTTGAGAGCCCGTACAGTGGGCCTCGACGCCTGGTATTACTCCTTTAAAGGTAGTGTTGCTTAGGCTGATTCTTGAGGGGTCTATCCCCATTTTGCGGTCAGTGTCCTGATATATCAGGTTTAGACTACTGCCGCCGTCCATGAGGACTCGTGTGAGATGGTATCCGTCAATTATTGGGTCGAGCACCAAGGCAGCCAATCCTCCGTGCCGAATACTAGTCGGATGGTCCCTGCGATCAAAGGTGATCGGGCAGGCCAACCAGGGATTGAATTTGGGGGCAACAGGCTCAACAGCGTATACGTCTCGGAGTGCGTGTTTGCGTGTTCTCTTTGGAATGTGAGTTACGTAAATCATATTCACTGTTTTGACTTCTGGTGGGAATTTTTTCTGTCCTCCAGTGTTTGGCTAACGAGGCTCATCCTCGTCTTCACTTGGCGTCTCCCTCCCCTTTTGTTCAGCATTCAGCTTGCCGGCCTGCTTGAAAAACCAACACTCTCTGTGGGTGTGGTTTGCAGGTTTTTTGGGGGTGCCGTGAATCTGACATATTTTGTCTAGAATCTTGTTTAGGCTGGACGGTCCATCTCTGCTGCCTTTAAATGGCTTCTTCCATTGACCGGGTCAAGAGCCCCTGAATCCGGCGTTGACCGTCGTGTTCTCTGGGCTGCCATCATTGTTTTGACGCTTGTTTTTGTTGCGTCGCGGCTTCCCGTTGCCATCCTTAACTTCGGATGTGCTTGGGTCGCTGGTGCTACTATGGGCCAGCCAGCTGTCCTCGCCCGTGCAAAAGCGGGTCATAAGGCTTGTTAAGGCTGCCATTGTCCTCGGATTTTCTTGGCTGAGGTGTCTGGCAAGCCATTCGTCCCGGATACTGTGTTTGAAAGCCGCTAAGGCTTCGGCGTCCGGGCAATCGACTATTTGATTCTTCTTAGTAGGAAATCTGTTCCAGATCTTTCGGGCTGACTCTCCGGGCTGTTGAATTATGTGACTTAGGTCGTCTGCGTCCGGAGGTCGGACATAGGTCCCTTGAAAATTGGCCCTGAAAGCATCCTCAAGCTCTTCCCAACTTCCAATTGAGTTTTTGGGAAGGCTTTTCAACCAGTGCCGAGCTGGTCCCTTTAATTTGAGGGGTAGGTATTTAATGGCGTGGAGATCGTCTCCACGAGCCTTGTGGATATGAAGGATAAAGTACTCGATCCAGACCCCAGGGTCTGTAGTTCCGTCGTATGCCTCTATATTCACGGGTTTAAATCCTTTCGGAAATTCATGATCCAGTACCTCATCGGTGAAGCACAGGGGGTGTGTGGCACCCCTGTATTTGGTCGTCTCATGGCATGTTATCGACGGTTGTTGTGTTCGTTTCTGATTCCTAGCTGATGTTCGATCAATGTGATCGTTTTGGTAGCTCTGATCCTGTGCCGGAGCGCGCTTCCTAGATCCGTAGATGGATCTGGCCATACCGGACTTTTTGTCTAGGAGCTCACATAAATCGTGTGCTGACTTGTGTGCGGCATCATTAGCCGTCTTGTCACGGCCACGGGGCGGTCGGTCCGGCTAATCAGTCGTTTTCGGCTGAATGGGCTCTACGGCCTCATTGTCGAATTCGGGCAGCAGCTTGCGCTTTGGATAGCTCTTTGTGTGACGATCGTCGCCGTATTTTTCTTCTATGTCGAGCACTTTGTTCCACCTGCGGTTGAGCGTATCCTGTGTGGCCTTAAGCCTTTGCTTCTGCTTCTTTAGGCTCCTCGCGGTGGCGATAAGCCTTCTGTGGAGGTTCTCTTTTTCCAAGAGTTTTTCTGGGATGATGAGTGCATCATCGTCCGGGCTGTTCTCTTCTCCATAGACAGGTTGGTGAATTTTACCCTCGGGGTCGGCGTCATCTGACGTCGGCTCCAGACTATGCTCATCGTCCCCTGGCTCATCGTCGTTTCCTTTGGAGTCAACCGGGGTATTATTATTTCTTGCGCTGTTGTCGCTATTTTCACTGTGGCGGGATTTAGAGCGGCGTCTACGGTGCCGCTTTGGTGGCTTATCGAGGGGATTATCCTTCGTTGTATCGTCACCATCGCCTTCTTTTGGTGTGTCCACCATATATATATATATCATATGATGAGGTGGCAGTCCAGCGCCCAGTGGGCGGTGGTTCCTGTTCTTCTCCTGCATTGTCGTAAATACCGTCGACGTCTTTGGAGTCGAAATCGAGCGTGTCGGTTAGGTCATCGACTATGGCTATTAAGTGGGTGGTGGGTGGGGATCGAATTTCTTCGTCGTCCGCCTCCCACTCGAGCCGGACATAGTCCGGCCAGGAATCTCTCGACAAGGAAAGAGACCTTAATGAGTTTAGCATGTCACCCAAGGGCGAGTGCTGAAAAATATCCGCGGCGGTGAACTCCATGACCGGTGACCAATCAGATTCGATAGGCACGGGCGCGCGCGGTTCGGATCCTGTGGCTGGAGACGAGTCCGAGGGTCCGATGACACCACTCTCACAGGAGGTGGAATCAGTGTTCGGCTCCGACGCCGATGAGTGTGCGGCTTCCTTGGCGGGGTCCATCCACCCATCCCCAGAACACACGTTCTGCTCCGGATTGATTCCCGGCGCCAACGCAGGTGCGATCTCCCGAATACTGTCCGACGGTAGATCAAAGTCATGCCCGTCGTGACTGTTCGGCGCACCTGTCATGGGCTCGAATCCGTCGAAGATCAAGTCTCCGCGGATGTCTGCAGTATAGTTTAAGCTTCCAAACCTGACCTGATGGCCAGGGGCGTAGCTATTGATCTGCTCCAGATGGCCAAGTGAGTTGGCCCGTAGTACAAAGCCGCCGAATGCGAAGATCTGCCCGGGAAGGAAAACCTCCCCCTGGTCCGCATCGTTGAAGATGATCGAGGGAGCCATCAAGCCTTATCGCGACGACACAGTGGAACTCTCAATGAAAGCACCAATGTCAGTGTCAAAACTGGCGGATCTCGGGTAGGGGGTCCCGAACTGCGCGTCTAAGGCTAATGGTAACATGAGGCAGGGGACATGATGTTTTACCCAGGTTCGGGCCCTCTCGATGGAGGTAATACCCTACTTCCTGCTTGATTGATCTTGATGATATGAGTATTACAAGAGTTGATCTACCATGAGATCGTAGAGGCTAAACCCTAGAAGCTAGCCTATGATTATGATTGTTCTTTTCCTACGGACTAAACCCTCCGGTTTATATAGACACCGAAGGGGGCTAGGGTTACACAGAGTCGGTTACAAAGAAGGAAATCTACATATCCGAATATCCAAGCTTGCCTTCCACGCAAAGGAGAGTCCCATCCGGACACGGGACGAAGTCTTCAATCTTGTATCTTCATAGTCCAACAGTCCGGCCAAAGTATATAGTCCGGCTGTCCGAGGACCCCTTAATCCAGGACTCCCTCAGCCGCCTCGTGGCTCCTCCGACTTCATCTCCAAGTCTCCTGGTTGTCTTCTAGTCCAAGAAAAATCATCACGAAGGTTTCATTCCGTTTGACTCCATTTGGTATTCCTTTTTTGCGAAACTCAAAAACAAGGAAAAAACAGGAACTAGCACTGGGCTGTAGGTTAACAGGTTAGTCCCAAAAATAATATAAAATAGCATATTAATGCATATAAAACATCCAAAACAGATAATATAATAACATGGAACAATCAAAATTTATTGATACGTTGGAGACGTATCAAGCATCCCCAAGCTTAATTCCTGCTCATCCTCGAGTAGGTAAATGATAAAAACATAATTTTTGATGTGGAACGCTATGTAACATATTTATCCATGTAATTTTCTTTATTGTGGCATCAATGTTCAGATCCATAAGATTGAAAATAAAAGTTTAATATTGACAAAAAAAATAATACTTCAAGCATACTGTGGCACCCCGACTCAGAGAAAACCGGAACGCCCGTATTCCAGCCCAGAGATCGAGAAGTCTTCTGGAATACGGCACTTCTTAGCATAGAACAAACCATCTTTCTATTATTACATGAATATGAATACAAGGTCTCCGATATTACAATGAATAACATCGGTACAGCGACACTACGCCATCCTCAGTTGCTCTATGCAAGCAGCAGAACAACTCGATGCAGCGGAAGAACTCTAGCAGCGGAACAACGACGACGGTGGTGAACTCCACTCCGCAGGGACTCTAGCTGGAACGCTTATCCTAGCTCGCACGAACGGAAACCACGACAAGCAAGCAATCAAATCCTGCATGACCTGCAAACTGGCATGACACGCCAGGTTAGTACATTGAATGTACTTGCAAGCTCACAATAACCAGAAGCATTCAAGACAGATAACAGCATGGCAATTACAGGTTAAACAGGAATTATCATGAGATCATCAGAATAAAATGGCATGACCAACATAAACATGATACAGCTAACCCAACATGAGCATATTAATCCGACAATACTAGCATGCAACATGATGACACTATATGCACCACTTAATCTGCTCGGGTTACCTCGTAACCAGCTCATGCATCACTTACCAACCTCGGACATCACACGATCATCTCAGGATCAAATCAAGCTTGGTATGAACAATACCGTAGCGATCATTAAATGAACACAAGGAGCTTGACCTTTACCCATGATTCGCACAACATCACGAATATACAATGACTCGGTATCCTCGATACCATTGTGATCCTTACGACGATCACCACCCGACCAACACTTGGCCCGTGATCCTTAGGCGATCACAACCCGACCAACACTTGGCCCGTGATCCTTACGGCGATCACAACCAACTTATTTCATTGTTATTAGGCACATTATTCTTATTACTGTTGACTCATGGTGTGACCTACTTTCGACCTGGGCCCTTATCCGCGGGCGCGACTATCGATATATTTAATATACACTCTACAGAGGTTAGTACACTGTACCCACACTACGGAACCCATGGTCTCGCACTCCCATTCGGGTGGACCAACTCCGTTCCGACAAAACCGTCCTACTGCCATGACACTCTCCCGGCCACTCCGACTCACTCCCCACTGGGCTAAATCATGGGTGGCCCCGTGTCTACCTCCAGACACCTCAATGACCACCGTCGTGGCCCGTCCCACTCTGGGACATGATCCAAAAACTAACTCAACAACGGGCACACAAGGCTTATGTCCGCCTACCTAATCGAGGTAGCGCGCGCCCATAACCTTCCCTCGTTGGAGGCACCAGCGAGAGGCACAACAAGGGACCCAGTTAGGACCGTCCCATACCGGTAAGCGTGGTTGCACTGGTCAGCATCAATTCAGCGGCACCATGACTCAGCCAACAGTTGTTCAAGTTCAATTTAATCCAGTTAACTTGAATGCAAATATGTTGAGCCATGATAAAATGCATGAACATGATATCAACATAATCATGAGGGCATCACATAACTATCCACCATATCAACAGTAAATCATATCCACTTAGCATGGCATACTGACTAGTATGAACATCACCAACATCAACATGTACCACTAGCAGTCATAAACATATGAAAGGTAATACTAGCAGGTATATCATGATCACAGAGTACAAAACAACATAGTACAAAAGTGAACATGCAAATCTAAACATCACCGGAACAACGATAACCATCTTTTCAACAAGCAAACATTTATTAAATATTCAAGTTGAAAACCATGGCTACTGCATGACTATCATGCAAGTGGGTATTGTGGCTTGCCTGGGGATGAAGAAGGCACCGGGGAGAAGTGCGAGAAACTCGCGGAACGAATCGCCGGAAAACGTACTCTCTCGGAGGGGGCTGAATAAGGGCAAGGACATAATGGTCATTTTCACAGTGTCAAACCATAGTGAAAGCATGACCAACAGAACGGGCTCAACGAAACAAAGAAGTGGGCATCGGAATCACCTCATTTGGAGTTACGGTTAAAAAGTTACAAGGTGAAGAAGATCAGGGACCAATCTGTGAATATTTTCATCACCAACGGGTCCTTGGGAGGAAAAACTGAAAGCGCATAAGGATAAATCCGTTTTCTGAAAGTGAAAATGTATTCTGAACCGAAGTAGAATGAAAATACGTTTTCACGAAAGAAAAGTGTACCCGCGAGAAACCCGTCTCCACTTATCCACGTGGCAAGGAGTTGGGCCACTGGCGCGTGGGTCCCAGGCGCAGGGGGAGGGGCTGGGCGCTCGTCTTCTTCCTCCCGTGCCTTTGTTCCTCTCCTGGAACAGAGCAGGGGCAGGGGAAGGAAACGGCGAGGGGGCCGGCCAACACCGGCGATCCCCGGCCCGGACGAGGGCACCGGCGGGACCGCGGGACTGCGCCTCCTCCATTCATGGGATAATGAAGGCGCGGGGAGGAACGGAGAGGAGGGGAGGTCGCGGCGACGGGAGGCGCCAGGAGCTTCGGGCGGCGACGGTTCTCGGCCATGCGGGCACTCCGGCGAGGGGGCCATGGGGTGGGGCGGATGAGTGGGATGAGGGGAGTGCGGTGGACGTGGAGGAGAGGCGAGGGGAGGCCTGTGGTGGCCGGACCCAAGCCAAGGCCGAGGCGGCCATGGAGGGTGACGGCGAACAACGGCGAGATGCCGTTGCTCCAGTGGACTAGGAGGGACGAGGAGGGGATTGGGAGCGGCGGGGGAGGTTGGCGCATGCTTATATAGGCCGAGGGGAGGCTTTTGGAGCTCACGGGCGAGCTCCCGACCAAGCTTTAATGGTGGACAGAGGCTGGGCATGGCACGGGCATGGCGTTTGTGACGCATTTAAGGCGAACGACGACGAACCATCGATTCAGGGAGACGCAGTGCATCACGGGGGAGCTCCTGGACAAGGTTTGAGGTCGAGACTAGGAGGGAGCCGACGATAACAGGGACAAGAAGAAGCCAGAGCGTGAAATGTGCGTGACGCCACAGGGATCACCACGGGCTCTGGTGAAAATGGCGCTTTCTGGCCGGGCCGATCATGTCCAGTGGAACGACCCTAGTGACCTAAATATAAATAAGGAAACAAATCGTTCCAGGGGCAAAGAAGTGATTTGCACTTAGCTCCAAAGTAAACCAGCAGGCAAGTGTTTGTGCTGTGCAGTGGGGACACCAGCTAGGTAAGTCAGTAAAAAGCTTTTCTAGGAGGTTTATCTATCGAAGGACTTTCATCCTGGAGGTTTTGAGGGTAAATGGACCAGGTTTTACTGCAGTTGCTTCACAACTGACCAAAATGGTCCGGAGACTAGATCATGATGGTGCACTTACATGGAGGGTCAACTTGGGCTAATATTGGTCAAAGCTTAGTCATTTGGTCATGTGAAGATTCTCAAAAAGTATCATACCATTTGGCAAATCTAAAATGGTACTTGCTTCACAAACATCTCCTCTGGACAGAAACTAGGAATAATATTGGTGATTAAATGGCTCAATGAAATGATGCAAAAATGGGTTTACAGATGTTTTATGGGTATAAGAATGATCTGGTAATTTATCAGGATTTTTGAAGCAATATAAAATGCACTTGCTTCACAACCTGAAAATAATGCCAGAAGCAAAGATTTGCTCCTGTTCTCACATAGATGATTGGATGGGGCTGCAAATGTGTGAAGGGGATTAATATGATCACATTAAATTTTTTGCAAAAGTTCAACTTATTTGGGTACTCCTAGCTAGTACTTCCTTCACAAAGCCTTCTGTTTGACAAAAACTTTGAAAATTCCCTGAGGAAGATTGGCTAGGCAAATAAATTTTAAATTGTGCATGTGGCAATTATTTGGACATATAAACATGCCCAAAAAGGTTGGGAGTCAATAGGAGAAATATAAATGACACTTCCTTCACAAAGTGCCATTCAGGGCAGAATAGAAAAAGGAATATTGGGGGATTATTTTTGAACATGGAATTGAAAAGTTTTGCCATATTTGATCAAGATATGAGCCAAAAAATGTATGAGAATTATTTGGGAATTTTTGGAGTGAGGGAAATATAGGTTGCTTCACAACCTAGGGCAATTTGAGTTATTCCTTTAATAGAAAAGGAATATTCCCAATAAAAGAATATTGGGATTTGGTCCAAGGTGGAAATGGAAAGGTCTAGGGAAGGATTTGGATATGACAAGCCACTCTGAAAGCAAAGAAGAAGGCATCTTCTTTAGTTTCCATACCACAAAGGCACGAAAAAGAAAACTCAGGCAAAAACCTCGAAAAAACAAAAGAAAAAGAAAGGGCCAAAAATCAGGCTGTCACACATACTAAAAATACAATTATGTCTTCTCAAAATAACATGGCCAAAGAAAGCTTATCTCTACAAAATCATATAGTCTGGCTATGCTCCATCTTCATCACACAAAATGTTCAAATATGCACAACCCCGGTTTCAGCCAAGCAATTGTTTCATACTTTAGTATTTGCTTATGTATGTAACTAGTTCACTGCGCTGCCGTGTTTCTTTTTTTAAGGTCTAGGAGGTATCAACTGGGTTGTGGCTGCCCAGCACAGGTTTCTTTCCTTAGGACATCCGTGGCCCACAAGATGACTATGGGGATCCAGCAGGTGTATCATTTTTTCAGTGCGGGTTTTCCTTTCTGCTATGGCGGCACCTCGGCGACCCATCCTAGCCTATGGCGGCACCTCAGCGACCCATCCTAGACTATGCCGGCTAGGCCATCCCTCACCTTCGCTGCATCTCGTTTTATTTTCCGGCGGCGCCAGCTCAACCGGCCCACCCTTCACCCGAACAAGTCAACCCTCGTATTCCACTACGCATGCGTCTTCCCCGGCTCCTGTTGGTTCCGGTCTGGGGTCTCAACATCGTCCTATGCCTTGGTGCTCACACCGCGGCGCCGCCGTCTATCAATCTCAACATGGTCAAAAAACGAGAGGAATCGGGAGATGACTGTACGTGGAGACTGGGAGCTGACAGTCGGGGCCCACCAGGTCCATCGCCTAGGTTTTGTTGTTTAACATGCGCAGCCCATCGTACAGACACTGCTGATCCAGCAGGTTTCAACATTTTTTTAGGTCTAGCAGGTATCAAGCGGTCTCTGGGCTTCCCAGCTTATCTTGTTTTATA
Organism: Triticum timopheevii; assembly: GCA_963921465.1. Lineage (NCBI taxonomy): Eukaryota > Viridiplantae > Streptophyta > Magnoliopsida > Poales > Poaceae > Triticum > Triticum timopheevii. The sequence continues at coordinate 215,700,098 of OY997274.1, forward strand.
ACATCAACAGCCCAACTTATGTTTATTTTTTCAAGAGAACACACAGCTCAGTTCTATTTTTCTATAAGAATGCCAAATTGAACCTATGTTTTCCCTTCTATAATAGTATATATACATATATTTATATTTTATTTTATTACACACACACACATACATACTTACATACATACATACATACATACATACATACATACATACATACATACATACATACATACATACATACATACATGGACTATTCTGTTACTAGTAACAGAATATTATTTTGTTACCCCCCGGGCCCTATAAGGGCGCGACGCGCCTACAGGGTAGAAACTACCCTGACCCGACCCAGCCCCAACCTAACCCACTTCCTACCGCCGGAGGCAGCCGTCGCGGGCGAGTGAGCGACGGCAGCAGCCAGAGCGAGGGAGCCCGCGGGGCCGTGACCCGCCTGACGACGAGTTTGCACCACCCACCCCACCCCCACCCGATCCCCACCCACCAACCTCCCGACGCGCCGCCATCGAGCCATCTCGTCGGCCCGACCGCCGCCACCATCGCTCGCCGCACGCCTCCCTGCCGTCGGGCGTACGAGCCTCCCCGCCCATCTCCCCGCCGCCGGGCGCCAGAGCCTCCCTGCGCACCTCCCTGCCGTCTAGTGCCAGAGCTTCCCCGCGCGCCTTCTCGTCGCCTGGTGCTAGAGATTCCCCGCGCGCCTCCCCGCCGCCTGGTGCCGGAGCTTTGCCTGGGCCGTGATCCACATCCCCCGTCTCCACCCCTCACCGGACCTCGTCGACGGAGCTCTACCACAAGCAGGAGCACCATCGTCTCCCCAAGCTCCTTGCCTGCAACAATGGCTCCGCCTTCCAAGATTATGCCAATACGCCGCCAACGAGAGGAAGAAGAAGAAGTTAGATGCAAGAAGATGCCACTGCATGTGATGACCGCTTCCCACACTAATTTTCCTCATAATTTGTTTTCAGATCTGGGTTTGAATGAAGATAGATACCACATTTGTGTCAGTTCATCAGTGCTGCCATGCTCTGCCTACATGTTACACTATTAGGTTAATCAGTACTACATGTGTGCTGCATCCGTGACACATGTTCCTATGATGCAGAAGCTGACAGTACATTGCAAATGCTTGCATCAGTTCATTACACCCCTGCCACTTGATGCACAATTTCGATGTTGAGGTTACTGTCAGTACCTCTAATATGCTAGCTTCAGTTCAAGTCAAAAAAACTTAAAATTATGCATCAGACCAAGTAGCTAGTACTAAGGTTCATCTACCACTAAAAGTTGTATGTTGTTATTTGTAAGAGTACATGTCATGTAGTTGCTTCAGTTCGAACGAGTAAAAAGACTGTTGTTGAAAAAATATACAATTGTTACATAGTAAGTTGAATGATAGAGAAACTAGGAGTACTTGTAATGTAGATGCATAAGTTCTAGATGAAAGAAATAAGAGAAGCCATTCATTCATGTTTATATATATCCACATTGTTTGAAAGTTCAATGTTCAGTTTACAAGCAGTGCACTATATGTTGATTCATCAGTTCTATAGAGAAAAAAATAAAAAAACCATACATAGCAGATGCATCAGTGCTAAAAACTTTACATCAGTACATTAGTTCTTAACTTGTCCATACATCAGTTCGACTGAAACTATGTCAGATTACAAAAAGGGGCAAGTTCAACTTGTACATTACCTTCAATACATGACATGTTACCCATATCATGTACACGAGAAAATGCAGAAAAGATTAATCCCAAAACTGTTGAATGTCATTGCAGAAACAAGCAAGGCGGCACACGCAGGGAGGGTTTGATGAGCCAGGAAGATATGAGGCACCGCCTGGTTGGGTAACACCAGAAATAGCACCTAGATACTTTAACAATAGAGGCAGATTTCAAGCTACACCAGAATCATCAGAAGCACGGTCTAGTTCTTCTCTGCATCAAACACCGATTGCTGGGAATACAAGCTTTGCCACTGCTAGGGTGCAATAAGGTCTGCAATGTCCCCAGAAACAAATATTTTCCTTCCCTAGCACATGTAGAAAGTCAAGGACACCCAGGCTTCCACCAGTCACTCCATCAACATCAATCTTCCGTGCTGCAAAATTGGTTGCGACGGGAAGACCAGGCGAAAGAGATAGGAATGTTCACCACTCTAGCAGGGTGCAGAGTAGAAGATATGAGCCATATAGATAGGAGCAACCTCACAACGAATCTGAGGCAAGACTGCCGTACAATGAGAGACAGAGAGCTTCCTCAACATTGCTCCCTCCAAGAGATGTATTGTTGCATGTGCCGAGGGTGACACCACCCGCACCCATACACAAGGGTGAACAGCAAACACCGGATGCAGCACAGAGATATACACATGTAAGTATCCATTAAGAAAAAAACATACAAGCACAGTCCACCCCCTAGTATTGTGATAACCCCATCTAACATTTTCATCACTGTGTTTCTGTTTGATCACTGTTGCGTGCAGCCACCTAACATTGAAGCTTACGTTCTGCCAAGGCTAGAGATGCGCTTTGAAAGTTTCAAAGAAGCAAAGAACTTCTACAACGTCTATGCAAAGCACACGCGTTTTGCTGTTAGGGAAGGCTCCAAGGTTGAGAACAGAATCTACCTTTATTTCACGTGCTATGGAGTCTATGAATCGAAGGTGTCAGAAGCAAATAGACAGTGGAACAAGATCACAGCCAGGAATAATTGCGGGGCTAAGATGAGGCTGAAGAGGGAAAAGGATGGAACACTTGTCGTAAAAGAGATAATCTAGGAACACAACCACAGGCTACAGCTCACCCCACAAATGCTTGTCTTCTTGCACTCCCACAAAAACTTTGACAAAACAATCTTTGAGTACGTCAAGTACCTGCAGTTCAAAGGCATTGAACACGCGCAAATCATGAACATACTGGGCGGCGATGACCTTGGTAGCTACTTCCTCGAAATGAATGCCAAAGACCTAATTAGCATGTAAGTACAAACTTGTTATCCTCCCAAAAAAAACCTGTGTCTTTTTCATCTGTTAGTACAAATATATTATGCAACGCATTAGCTGATGCTAGTTCAACATGCATTTTTGCAATCACTATTCACTTTTAATATACGGCAAAGGAAAGAATTAAAGGATGGATGACGTGGACGATGTCCCGAAGACTGTCAACTGCTTTAGGGAGATGAAAGCAATAAACAGGGAATTCTTCTGCGACATACAACTTGATGAGTCCGACAGAGTGAAGAACATATTCTGGGCGAATGCAAGCTGCCGAGGGGCATATCAAGACTTTGGTGACTGCGTGACGTTTGACACCATGTATAAGACCAACAGATACCATATGCCACTTGGAGTGTTTGTGGGTACTAACAACCACTTTCAGACTACAATCTTTGCTTTCGCCCTGAGAAGAGATGAGGATGCGGATTCATTTAGATGGCTTTTCAAAATATTTTTAAAATGCATGAGAGGGAAGGCTCCTACATGCATCCTGATAGGTACAACCGCAAAACCCCCTAACCCTAAACCCACACCCCCTAAAAAAAGGAAAATAACACAATAAAAATGTTGTGTCAGTTCTGTTTGTATATATGCACAACCATCTGCTGACCACTCCAAGTCTATTTTCTCATTACCAAACCAGTGCCTGGCAATGGCTTTGGCGATCCCAGATGTTTTCAGGAACACAGTACACAGGCTATGCCGCTGGCACATTATGAAGAAGTACAAGGAACACCTCGCGTACCTGTGCAACCTCCACAAAACCTATAGGGATGAATTCACAACAATCCTCAACTGGCCCCTCATGCCAACTGAGTTTGAGACTGTTTGGAAAGAACTCATAGATACGTACAACCTCCATGATGATGCCACGATGGTCGCCATGTGGAACGAGCATGAGAGATGGATATCAACTTACTTCAAAGAAATTTTCTGTGCCAGAATGACATCGACACAACGGAGTGAGAGCATGAACTATGTGCGGAAGAAGAACTACGTATGTGAGAGACAAAACCTGCACCAGTTTGTCAGCCAGGTAAACACCTGCAACCAAAACAGGAGGCAGGCAGAAAACCAGGAGACAATGGGTAACCGGGTATAGCTCTATCACCTGTCGTAAGACAAATAATGTGCTTACTAAAGTAATTCTTTCTTAGTTAGACAAGTTTTTGCTGCAAGAAAACTAATAATTTGTTCAACACTTGCTTGCGCAGAAAAAACAAACACGCTGACCCTCTATGGCTTCGACACTCAGATGTCAAAACTTTACTCACGAGCTGTGTACAGCGAGATCAGAAAAAGGCTAAAGCTGAGCACCCTCTTCACGGTGACGGAGACGGAAGAGCCCACAAAGTACCTTGTGCACTACAACAAACCGCAAAAGTTTTGGGACCACACAGGTTCCAGCACGCATTCCAGGTGGTTGTAGACCCCGTGGGAGAAATATATGACTGCGAGTGCAAGCTCTGGGACCACACAGGTGAGGACTAAAAAAATGTTACACACTGTACTACTTATTTTTGCAAAAGTTTTTGTTCGAATGAAATGACAGAAAACATGCACCTCTTCCAAAAAAACATAGGTATTTTCTGCGTGCATGTCCTGTGCATGATGCAAACAATTAAGGCTACCAGCGTTCTAGAGAAATACATCCTCAGGAGATACACCAAACACCCAAACATCCAGCCAACCTTCAACAGAAATGACTTGAGGACAGTAGTGTCAAACAAGACCTCCCAATATTGCATTGAAAGCGATCTGCTGCAGCAGGTTTTGAGAGTGCACAGAAAAAGCTTGAGAAGCCAAGACCAAATGGCGAGGTCACGGGTCGTCATGGAAAAACTTGAAGAAGAACTTGACGCCATGCATTCTTCTGAAAACGGAGGTGTCATGGACAACAAAGCAGAAAAATTTGAGCAGGATATCGCTACAATCTTATTCGAGATGAACCATATGGGAGATATTGACCCATACGACAACGAGGAGGAGGAGCAACAGCAATCAGAGCTTACCCATGTGCACACTGAAGAGCAGCAACATGCTCATGTGCAAGATCATGAACTGGATGGTGCTCTGGGCAAATGACATGACAACAGGAGATCCTACTAGCAGGAGCAGCAGCAGCAGCAAAGGGTAATTAAACCACCCACATTCTCATGCACAAAGGGGAGGAAGAGTAAGACGCAGGCAGCGAAAGTAGCAAAAATAGGATCCAAAAAGCCGCCACGCCCCATAAAACGCGTGGAATACGGCCCGGACGGCAAACCTCTAGGGGTAAGGGCATGCGGATTCTGCAACTGGGTAACCAATCATAATTACCGCACATGCCCACACCGCGCAGATGTCGTTGCCAACAAGAAAAAGCTCCAGAAGCAGATTGGAGCTGCCCAGGTCTCTACCAATGGAGACGACAAATGTAGCAGCTACACTTGCAGCAAGTGTGGGGGGACTGATGGACATAATGCCCGCACATGCAAAGTGGGCAAGGAGGTTGATGGCGTTGAACAGAAACATGGCAAGGTCCAGAGTTCCAAAAAATCAAATGAAGAGGATGAAGAAGAAGAGTTTGATGAGAATGATGACCAATCAGACGAAGACAATGAAGATGCCAGTATTGGGGACGAGGAAACTGAAACTGACGATGAAGCTGCCAAGGCTCAAGCAAGAAAGGACGACGACAAGGGACAACATTCTGGGTCAGTTAGAAGGAGCTCAAGACCGAAGAATACATAGTGGTTATGCTGCTGCGTCACTTCAAAAAATAAGCTTGTACTCTCGGTTGCCTCAGTACACAATGAGGAATCATATCATAAACATTGTCGTTACCAAAACTTATTTAGCTTTATCATCAATTTCTCGATCTGTTCTATAGTTAAGATATAATTTGTGATTTGTGCCCGCTGGACTAGTGACATTATTATGTAAACCATTTGATAAACCTTTTGAACGCAGTCACAAATTTATTTAAAAAAATTGATCTGGATTTATGTAACGTCAACACTCCTGTTGACCAGTAACTTAGCAAAAAATTGTTAAAGAAAATTTAAACTCTTATACTACATCAGTACAAATAATTCTTACTCGTTAGTTCAAGACAGAGTAACCAAAACCACACGCGAACACCTAAAAAAAACATCGTTCAAACAAAGCTATGACTGGTTCTGCAGTCCAAGTTCAGAAAGCCCATCAATACATAAAAAGAAATACCTCCGGCAAACAGAAAAATGGAAATACAAATATAACACACATGTACCGATGAAAAACTAATTTATCTGTAAAAATACTTTCAAAGATTATGTTGACATAAACAATCATTTTCGAAAAAAATGCTCTAGAAGATTAGCATGACACACATAGTCTGACCTTTGTATTAATAAGTTCAATTACACGTCAACCACCAGTCCAAGTGACCATAGTGAGTAAAATTGTTAAAGAAAATTGAACTCTTATACTACATCAGTACAGATAATTCTGAGCCGTCAGTTCAAGATAGAGTAACCAAAACCACACATGAACACCTCAAAAAAACATCGATCAAACAAAGCTATGCCTGGTTCTGAAAGTCCAAGTTCAGAAAGCCCATCAGTACATAAAAGGAAATATCTCCAGCAAATAGAAAAAATGGAAGTACAAATATAACACACATGTACTGAGGAAAAACTAATTTATCTGTAAAAAATACCTTCAAAGATTATGTTCACATAAACAATCATTTTCAAAAAACAAAAAATGTTCTAAAAGATTAGCATGGCACACATAGTCTGACATTGTACTGATAAGTTCAACTACACGTTAATCACCAGTCCAAGTGCCCACAGTCGTGGAGTACAAAACACCATCATCACCGCCTTCTAAGACGTACAATTGGGAGCAGAAACTAATAAGTTCACCTGCACAAGACAGATCAGTTCAAAAAGTAAAAAAGACCACGCATAGAATTACGTTTGGACGGTTGGTTCTTCCAGGCCAACATACCGCGCCACACACTGGGCGGTTGCCATGATGGGCTACAAACGTCGACCCCACGAGCACTACCCCCACGTCCCCGACGAATTGCCCATCCCCCGCCCCACGTCCCCATACAAAGCATTGAGAAGGGCTCCAAATCAACTACAACTCTGCCTCATTACGAGAACCACCATTGCCGCTTCCATCTCCACTACAAACAAGCCAGAAACATCTCTCTTTGAAGCCCACAGTCGCTGAAGGACGACAATGGCGGATGAACCGTATGCCAAGCGTCAGTGCGGCAAGATGTCCAACCAGAGCAGCAACCTCGACGACGTTCACGTCCCCTGCGAGAAGCGCGCCTACACCCAAACCCTCAAAGGGGTTGATCTACACGGCAAGGAGACACTGGAGGTCGTCTACACCAACGAACTAGACAAGGCCGACGAGATGATCGACAGGCTATGGAGGAAGGCTGGCGGCATGTTTCCTAGGTTTCATCAGCGTTGATGTGGAGTATACCAAGGAAGACGAACCTCCGCAGAGAGAAGCAGTTCTACAGCTATGCGTGGAGGAACTCTGCCTGGTGTACCACATCGCAGCGGCCATAAAATGGTGAACCATCCTACTCATTTGCCATATTTGGCTCATCTGTTTAATTAGTACTGTTTCCTCAAAATTTCATGAAACTTGTTTCACAACTAGATGTACTACTGTAGTTTGTGAAAGTGGATGCACTAGTGCAGTTCCCCAGAGTAGACGCACTATAATATATTTTGAATCTGATGCACTGGACTTGATGTACTAGTGTAGTTTCTGATCTTGATCCAATAGTGTACTTTCTGCACTCAATGTATTAAAACATGTTTCTGAACTTGATGTAGTGATGTAGTTTTTGAACTTTGTCAGTTTTTATTTTCATCAGCAAAAAAACTAAGAATTAGATGTACTACTGTAGTTTGCGAAAGTGGATGCACTAGTGCAGTTCCCCAAAGTAGACACACTATAATATATTTTAAATCTGATGCACTGGACTTGATGTACTAGTGTAGTTTCTGATCTTGATCCAATAGTGTACTTTCTGCACTCAATGCATTAAAACATGTTTCTGAACTTGATGTAGTGAAGTAGTTTCTGAACTTTGTCAGTTATTATTTTCACCAGCAAAAAAACTAAGAACTTGGTGAAGCACTGGTATGTGTTTTCTATTCAACAAAAGTAAACTAAACTAGTACTAAAGCGGCACATAGATCATTGACTCAAACTGTATATTCCAAAAATAAAAATAACATGGTGTGTTTACTAGTTTATGAACTACATTCATCCATTAATTATACTATGTAAGCATCTACATCATGGATTCATCACTTGTAAAACAAACATACTGAAGAATTCAAACATAAAAAAAATATTAATCTTCAATATGTCTCTCCCCTTGCAGGCCTAAGCGCATCAAGGACATGGTGCAGCATGAGAAGTTGTTCACCTTTGCCGGTTTCTGCATTGGAGGTGACAAGGAGAAGCTAAAGCTGTCAGGTTTGGAGATCAACCCCAACAAGTACATCGACATTCAGCGCAGCTGGAGAGTTCCATCCAACGGCGAAAAAAAGTACGACTCCTTGGCAGATGTTGCAGGCAGCGTCATCCACCCATTCTACAAAACCATGAAGAAGAAGATCGACAAGAAGGAAGACCATAAGCTGTGGGGGATTAGCCCACTGCTAGATTACCTCATCGAGTACACAGCTATAGATGCGTACGCCTCCTACAAGTCATGGAAGATAATCGACAACATCACAACAGGTGCAGAAATTTCAAAGGCGCAGGAAGCTGACCCCTACTACCACTGCCACTACGCGGGATGAAGAAACATCACAGTCTGCCTTCGTGTTGCTTGTGGTTGTGCTTGCCTTTTTAACCAGTTTTCTTATGTCTTGTGTTTCTGGGTTGAAAACAATTTGCTTATGTCTTGTGTGTCTGGGTTGAAGACAATTTGCTTATGTATTGTGTGTACGGTTTAAAGACAATTTTCTTATGTAATCAAGTACAATGTTTGCTTATCTCGTTATGTAAGTTTGGTAGCTTCGTATTTTGTTTATGCATCATTTCAAAATTTAAAGTAGCTTGTGAATGGAACTTTGTGCCTGCTCTTCAATACTAGTTATGAAGCAACTAATCACACAAGGATGTTCCGTGTGTAGTTTCGATTCAGCATTCTATGGAAAAAACATAATGTTGAAAACAATCAGTTCAAATTGAGTTGCTTAACAACGGTTCAAAAGTTGTAGCAAAAAATCATAGTACTTCATTTACTGTTCTCATCTATATGTACTGCTGGAAAATTAGCAAGTACTACAACAGAAAAGTTGTAGAAGCATCAACACACACTTATATTGCTCACTGGCAGACTAAAGCAATTACAGTACAAGTACAATTGAACGGACAATACAGATTTACTAATATGAAAAGGTACAAAGAAGCATCAGTTCGCAAATCCATCAAAAAAATATATGTCAGACTAAGCACAGAAGTTTTACTTTGAATGAACCCTCAGTACAACTTAATTTACAAGCAAGTATTATAATGCTAAAAAAACTAGAAGACATTTGACAATAATCACAAGAACAAAACAAAAAAAGGCAAAAACTCAATGTCGGGCGTTGGGTGCGACATATGCCAATGGATGGCTTATCATGGTGGGAGCGAGTAGAATGTCGCCGGTGCCTGGAAGCGGGATAAGGCGTAGACACGAACGCCGGCGTACTTTACCCAGGTTTGGGGCTCTCCTAGGAGATAACACCCCTAGTCCTGCTCTGCGGGGTCTCCACATGATCACTAAAGCACAAGCGATACAATGGTGCTCCTCGAGCTGTATGCTAGAGGCAGAAGGAGGCAAGGCTAGCTCTCTCCCTGCTCTAGGGGGTGGCTAGTTCTAATGGAGTGGGAACCCTTTGCATGGGTGGCCTGGGGGGTTTATATAGGCCTACCCCCCAGGGGTGCAATGGTAATCTGGCCGGCTATTGGGCCCGGCTATCAGTGTCTCCAGCCTCCGGCTTCTCCGCCGACTGCTGGGGCCCGCCGCCTGGCGGGCCCCGCCGACTGGTTGGTGGCTGCTTACTGTAGCTGTGTCGTTGGTGACAGGGGCTTGGTCATCTTAGTGTGGCTACAGTCCCGCCGCCTGGTGGGAGGCCACTGTAGCCACACCTGGTCTTATCACCTTAATGGCGTGCTCGCCTCGGGGCTAGGGACGGCCGCCTACTGGAGGCCGGCCCCTCTCAAATCTGTCTGGTCGAGCTTCCGTCGTCTTCCTTGGGGTCACTGCACGATAGGGCCCGCCTCTGGCAGGCCGTACCGACAGGCCGACGTGGGGAACAGGGTTCCGCCTGCCCAGAACGATGTCAGGGGAGACATGGCACAGTGCCCCGTCGTGCGGGGATCTCCGTCTGTACGGAGCACTGTAGCCATGCCCGTCCTGAGCGTTGGAGGCGACGCGCCTTACTGTAGCCATGCTCTGTCTTGTACTCTTGATGGGGGGCTCGTCCGCGCCGTAGTTGTGAGGTCGCCGCCCGCCCATTGCTGCCCTCTCCGGAGGGTGGCTGCAAGGAGTCGGTCACTTGGAGCGCCGTAGACTTGGGTCGGCCGCCCTCTGGCAGCCGACTGCTGAGCCAGCCGGCCCTAGAGGGCGGAGCTTCAGCTCGGGGTCCAGCCAGGCGGGGCTGGCCCAAAAGTCTTGATAAATCCAGGGACTCGGGTGAGCCTACCCGTGGCCCGTTACTCCGACAGTAGTCCCCGAAGCCGATGAGGCACCGCGGTCGAGGGGTTGCGAAGCCTCAGCGGCTTCCTCCCTCACCGGGCTCCGGGAAGGTGCCGGCTCATCGTGCGGCCGGCCGACTGCTGAGGCCGGCCTCTTCCAGGCGAAGCTTGTAGGATTGGTTTTTGAACTTCAGGGCGGGAGATAGGTGGCGTGCCGGCTAAACTTCCCAGGCAGCCGCCCTCCACGGACGTGCCACGCGGCACACGTCAGCCTGGCCAGCATGCCACCCCATGTTCTGGACGGGACGTGACACAGGGCCGGGCCCTCCACTACCATGCCTCGGCAACCGGGCGGATTTACTGCGCCGAAGGAAACGGTTGTCGTTCCCCACGATTCTTTATAGCATGGTGAGTGTGCGCGGGAAATGGGGGGTCGTGGGGATGTGGGCGCAGTAAATCCCATGACCCCACGTCCCGCCCCCTCGGCTTCATAGCCCGGACGCTATAAGTAGGGAGGGGGAAGAGGTGCGGCCAAGCTCTTGCGCCCCCTCCCACTCTTCTTCTTCTCCTCTCAGCCTCCGCTGCTGCTGCTGCCGTAGTGCCGCCGCCGTTGCCCACTGCCGACGCGTTTCTCCTTCCCGCGCCGCCAGCCGAAGCCATGGGCGACTGGGATGGATCGACCGTGATCGAGGATCACATCTCCTTCCTCCACGACACGCGTTGGATGCCCAGCGCGGCCTTTGTCAAGGCGCGGGTGCCGCCAGAGACGGAGATCTCGCCGGTGCCGCAGGAAGGCGAATGGGTCGTCTTCCACTCGCATTTCCTTCGCGGCTTCGGCCTTCCGGCGAGCGACTTCTTCCGCACCTTCCTCAACTTCTACAACCTTCAACCTCACCACCTCACGCCCAACGCCGAGACTTTGCTCTCCGCCTTCGTCATGGCATGCGAGGGCTACCTCGGCATCCTCCCCACAATCGAGCTGTGGGGAGCATTCTTTTATGGGAAGCTCGGCACCTCCGCCAAGGAGACGGCGGCCGAGTGTGGGGGCTTCGTCGCCGTGCGCCGGCCGGCGAAGCGGAACGCCTTCCCCGTCATCAAGCTGACGCAATCAGTGAAGATGTGGCAGCAGTCCTACTTCTACGTCGAGAACGTGGACCCGGCTGCCGACTTCCTCAACCTGCCGGCCTACGAGGCTGCCCCCCCCCCCCCCACCGGAGCTCGCACTTCCTGGAAGTATAAACCGAAGCCGGTGTCGACGGACGCAGCAGCCGCCATCGGCCGACTCCAAGTGCTCCAGGAGTCGGAGGGCCTCGTGGCCTCCGACCTCCTCGTCGCCTTCATCGAGCGCCGAGTCCTCCCGCTCCAGAGCCACCCTCACCCGATCTTCCGGATGGGCAGACATCGCGATCCGTGCCAGCTGTGCACGAAAGGGATGCCGCCCACGGAAGTTTCGCGGATGGTAAACGAGATCTCCGACCTCAAGATGTCAGAGAAGGAGTGGCGGTACGGGAAGCGGCCATACTCTCGCCACAACCCGCCTCCCGCTGTAAGTTTCAACTTTTTGTCCTTTGAACTGTTTCCTTCTGCTTCGTTTCTCTTCATTATGCCGCCCTTTCTTGGTTGCAGATTTACATGTCTGAGGCAACGGCCGCCCTCCTGGGGCCGGGTGATGCCCTCCAGGCGGACAGGGCAGAGAGCGATTTGGACGACCCCGACTTGGGGGCGGCCTCCCTGGACGATGACGCAACAGGCGACGGTGGTAGAGCGGACGGTGGTAGTGGAGCAGGCGGCTCCGAGGGAGGCGGCGGCGTGGAGACTTGGCCTAACGATGACGAAGACGAAGACGAACCGCGCCCGGCCCGGAGCTCCGCCACCACCGGCGCCGGCCCCTCTTCTTGACCACCCGCCCCAGGTGGCAAGCTCAAGCGGAAACAGGGCTCGACCCTGTTCGACAGCGCTCCAAAGAATCCCAAGAACCCGGCCGCGGTGACCAGGCGGAAAGAAACTGCGGCCAAGGCGGCCCAATATCAGAGGCAGCCGAAGGTGCCTGTTATGGTGTCGGCGTAAGCATCATTCCCTCACTCCTTGTCTTTTCGTCAATCTGACGTGAAAACCCTCTGACTTGTCTTCTTGTTTCAGGGCCCCGCTAACCCTCGAGAAGTCGGGCGCCAGCTCGGTCCTCAGGTCGGCAGCGACCTCCTCGACCAGTCGGCGCATCGACCCGGCGGCCGACCTCCGGGAGGCGACAGAGCGGAACGCGCGGGAGGCGCGCGAGGAAGAGGCCGACCGCCTGGCCAGGGAGCAGGCGGCCTTATCCGCCGCGTCTGCCGAGAGGGCGCTGGCGTAGGCAGAAGCCCAGGCCGCGGAGAAGGAGCGGCTTGCGGAGGCCGTACGCCACCAAGAGCCGCTGCTCGTGGCGCCTTTGAACACCGCGCTGCCTCCGCCTAAATTCGAGGCGACGGCCGGAGGAGCCGGCGATGACTTCCCGATCCGGGAGCAGGGGAGCGGCGACGTTGCTATGCCGGACGTCTTCGTGCCGCCGCCCCCGCCGCCTCCGCCAGCCAGCGAGCCGCAGGACGAGCAGCCAGTGGTGCCGCCAGTCGACAATATGGTGGTGACGGTCCTGATTCCTACGGTCCGCCTACCCACGCGCCATCTTCTGGAGAAGGCGGCCTCAGCACCGCGGCCGCAGGAGATCGGCACCGCGAGCTCGTCGGCCCCCGATACCAAGGTGACCAGCGCCGCGCCCGTGGGTTGGATACACGGGGGCAGGACCGGCGCCCTTAACGAGGCGTCTCTTGACGTCCAGGCCAAGCTCCGGGCGGAGGCGGTGGCACTCAAGCGCTGCAACGAGGCCTACTTGGAGTCACGCACCGCCATCCGGGTAAGTTGTCTTTGGGTTTCTTCTTCGGATGATCCTTTGCTTCTCTCGTGGGGGCGCGCAAGCGCACCCACTGGGTGTAATCCCCAAATTCTGGGCCGGCTGCTGAGCAGGCGGGTCGGAACTTATCTTGCAATTGTCAACTGCTGATTCCTTCTGATGCCTATTCTATAGGACTATCACAATCTCCGGGCGACCGCCTACAACTACAAGGTTCGGGAGCTGCAGGCGCAGATGGCCCATCTGGCCGAAAGCCGGCATAAGTTTCTGTCTTCTTTCTTCGCGGGGGCGTGCTGGCGCACCCGCGGGCTGTAGTCCTCGAGGTTCGGGCCGACTGCTGAGCAGTCGGGCTGAATCTCCTCAGTTGTCTTTTTCCTTGTTAACTACTTCTTTTCTGCGGGGGCGCGCTGGCGCGCCCGCGGGCTGTAGTCCCCGAGGTTCGGGCCGACTGCTGAGCAGTCGGGCTGAATCTCCTCGGTTGTTTCTTTCATTGGCCTTGTCCGCTTGACTGATGCCTTCCTCTTTCTCTTTCTTTCTTCAGAGGCTAATGCCGCCCTGCAGCAGCAGCTGGGCGAAGCCAGGACCACCCTGTGTGGCAAGGAGGCGGAGTGCAGCAAGTTGGCGGAGGAGCGGGACCGCCTGGTCGCCCAACTTGCCTAATAGGCGGAAACCCTCAAGGCGGCCCAGCTAAAGGCGGAGACGGCGGAGACCAGCCTCCTCGCTGAGTTTGAGGTCGAGCGCTCCGCCTGGGCCGACAAGGAGGCCCAGGTGACGGCCTGCTTCAGCAGCATCGAAGACTTGGTCGATGGTAAGCCGTGCTCCCTTGGTTTCTTGCTTTGAGCTGTTGGCCCTTGCTTATAGCCTTGGCCTTTTTCTTCTTCTGCCTGGACAGACTTCTTCCCGGTCCATTCTGTGGCCGCGATCCAAATGATCGAGGCCCAGCGCGAGGAGCGAAGGGCAGAGGGTGTGCAGATCGCCGCTGACGCTCCCCGAACTCTTGGCGAACAAGTCCTCAGCATTCAGGCCCGGCTTCGTCCTGCTCACCGCGTGCTACGCCGCCTCCAGTGCATCGGAGCTTAGGCGGTCGCCGCCCTCTGGCCAGGCTTGCCGGCTCTGCGCACCCCAAGTCGGACTGCCGACTGGATGGAGGTGGCGACCGGCTGCCTGGAAGCCTGGAAGGACTCAGGAGCCTGGGCAGGGGCGCATCGGGCCTTGGAATTTGTCAAGGCGTGGTACCCTGGGCTAGATCTAGCCCAATTGGCCACGTTCCGGCTGGAGGCGCAGGAGGAGCTGGCGGCAGTGGAAGCTGAGCTCGTCAACAGGGCGGCGGCGATCGCCGACTTCACCGACACCAGTGTCTTTGTACCGGAGGTGGTCGAGGAAGGCGGCGAAGCTCCGCACGAGTGGCTCGGGTTAAACCCGGAGGACAGCGAAGATTCTGCTGAAGTCATCGACTCCAGTGACGAAGGGGAAGACGGGGAGGAGGAAGGAGAGGAGGAGGAGGAGGAAGACGAGGAGAGCGACGTCGACATGCCGGAGGTCGGGGCGGACGGTTAGCCCCAGCCTGACCGGGCCTCAAGCAACGAGCCACGCATCGAGGTGCCACCGGCTACTAGAGGCGTTCAAGTGGGGGCGGACCTGCTGCCCGTTCCTCCGACGGACGCCACCGACTCCGTCCTCCAGCACTCCAATGCCCCGCTTGCTGCTGGTGACTCCTCCGTCCAGATGGAGCCGCCTGCTGCGCCAGGTGCTGCAGCCAAGTCCTGCGTCGAGCCGGAGTCCTTGGCCACGCCATCCGGCACCGTCCAGCTGGATCCTTCTGCTGCGCTAGGCGGCGCCGCCCAGCCGGAGCCTTCTGTTGCACCAATCGGCACCGCCCAGCCAGAGTCTTCCGCTGCTCCTTAGGGTTTATCTGTTTTCTGTTTGCTGTTTTGAACATTTTTGTTAAATTCGCGCAATTCCACCCTCGGGGTGTATATCAAACTTCGTTTGAATGCCGGCTAGAGGCCTTTTATCCATGTAAATATTTATTGTTGCTTATGCTTGCAGTGCCGACTTCCATCTTTCCTTGCTTTTTACTCCTTGGTTTTTCCTTTGCCGCCCTCCCTTGGCTATCCTCTTGCCAGCCAAACAGCCACTCTGCGGACTGCGGCTAGGTTGAGTACTTAGTCATTTGGAGGAGGGCTAGTACTTACCCATTCGGGGTGTTGGCAATGAAAGGTAGGAGTCGGCTGGCCGGCTGCTCTGCAGCCGGTCAAAAGAGGTGAGATGCCGGCCTCTGCTATATGCGTTCTGTCCTCAGTCATTTTTCGTGTGAGCGCCAGTTTGGGACCCCTGCTCGCCGTACAGTCGCTCTGCGAGCTGCGGCTTCTGGCAAGGGAAGTGTCTGGTGCCAGCACACTACTTGTCTGGCTACAGGAGGCGGCATATAGCAGAAGGCGGCGTGCCTCCGGGCCGACTGATCGAACCCTGTGCTAGGCGGAAAAAACTATACATATTCATGGCATGACACTTATCATATAGATAAAAGAGGGCAGTCCCCGAGCTCTTCTTGGGGGACCTGGAGTTTTTATACATAGTACAAAAGGTAGTGTGATACATACTGCTTTCAACTGTAAAACCTTCGGAGGAGGTTTGCATTCCATGGCCTCTCCGTCTCTTTGCCTGAATCATCCCTCTTGTGTGCTCTGGGCTTCTGGGCATCGATCAGATAGTAGGCATCATTGCCCAACACCTTACTGATGATGAAAGGGCCTTCCCAAGGTGCCGAGAGCTTGTGCTGTCCGGCTGTTCGCTGGATCAGCCGGAGCACAAGGTCTCCCTCCAGGAAGGATCTTGGCTTCACCTTGCGGTTGTAGTATCGGCGCAGACTCTGCTGGTAGATGGCCGACCTGCTGAGTGCTAACAGCCGGCCTTCCTCCAGCAAGTCGATGCCGTCTTCTCGTGCTTCCTTGGCGTCTGCCTTAGTGTACATGGTGACTTTTGGGGAGTCGATCTCAATATCCGTCAGGATGATGGCTTCGGCACTGTAGACTAGGAAGAAAGGCGTGAAGCCCGTTGACTTGTTTGGGGTTGTGCGCAGGCTCCAGAGGATGGCCGACAGCTCGTCGAGCCAGCAGCCGGCCGAACGCTCCAGAGGCTCGACCAGTCGAGGCTTGAGGCTGGACAAAATGAGGCCGTTTGCGCGCTCCACCTGGCCATTTGAATGTGGGTGGGCAACGGACGCTAAGTCCAGGCGGATGCCCTGTGTTGCACAGAAACGAGCCAAGGCTCCTTTGTCGAAGTTGGTGCCGTTGTCGGTGATGATGCTGTGTGGGATGTCGTATCGCGTGGTGATGTCGGGATGAAGGTCACAGCAGTCAGCCCATTCAGCTTCTTGATTGGTTTTGCCTCTATCCACTTGGTGAATTTGTCCACGACAACAAGCAAGTGAGTCATGCCATCGCGGGCCGTCTTGAATGGCCCTACCATATCCAGACCCCAAACAGCAAAGGACCAGGCTATAGGAATGGTCTTGAGTGCAGAAGCCGATAGGTGTCGCTTGGAGCGGAATCTCTGACACCCTTGACACTTCTGAACTAGCTCTTTGGCCTCTTCCAGGGCAGTCGGCCAGAAGAATCCGTGGCGGAAAGCCTTGGCCACAAGTGATCTTGAAGCCGCGTGGTGGCCGCACTTGCCCTGGTGGATATCCCTGAGTATTGCTTGGCCTTGATACGACTCCACGCAACGCTGATAAACTCCTGTGACGCTTCACCGCACCAGCTCTCTGTTGACTATGGTGTAGGCTGCAACTCGCCTCTGCACTTGTCGGGCTGAGATTTCATCGGTTGGCAGCTCTTTATTCACCAAGAACTTGAGGATTGGCTGAGCCCATGAGGGCGCCGTAATTTCTTCGACTATGACTACTGCAACTTGTATGAGGGCGGTTGGGCCGGGAGGCGGCGGGTTGGCAGCTGCTTCCGCCTGTCATGTTGAAGAAGTCCCCGGGCCAGTTGCTGAAGTCCCCGGGGCGGGCTCTGAAGTCCCCGGGCCGGGTGTGGCCGTAGCAGTCCCCGGGCCGCCTACCGAAATCCCCGTGCCGGCCTCTGGGATCGTCAAGTCGGATCTGACTGCTTCGGGGGGAGCCGGCACAAAGATGGAGTCTGAATCAGGAGACGGCTTGACAGACGGCTACAGAAGGCGGCGTAAGGCGACGCCGGCTGGTATCGGGTGGATCCAATCCGTTCCAGGGCATCTGCTTGCTCGTTGTCATTTCTTGGCACGTGAAGGAACTCGCACCCATCAAAGTATCCGCTGAGTTGCTGCACGAGGAAGCGGTAGCTTGCCATGTTTGCATCCTTGGCATCTCAGTCGCCTGACGACTGCTGGACCACCAAGTCGGAGTCACCATAGCACAGGATCCGGTGAATGCTGAGTTCCTTGGCAAGTCGGAGCCCGTGTATGAGTGCCTCATATTCTGCTACGTTGTTGGAGGCAGCGAAGTGGACTTGCAACACGTATTTGAGCTTGTCGCCCTTGGGAGAGGTGAGGACGACGCCGGCTCCCAGACCAGTGCGCATTTTTGAACCATCAAAATGCATCCGCCAATGAGTGGAGTCTGGTGCAGGCGGCAAGTATTGGGTCTCGGCCCAATCGACGAGGAAGTTGGCCAGCACTTGTGATTTGATGGCAGAGCGAGGCTGGTAGTAGATGGTGTAAGGGGCCAGATCAATAGCCCACTTGGCCACTTGGCCAGAAGCATCCCGGCTTCCAATGATCTCAGCAAGCGGGGCTGTGCAGACGACAGTTATTGGGTGCTCTTGAAAGTAAGGCTTCAGCTTCTTGGCGGCAAAATGCACGCCGTAACACATCTTCTGGTAGTGGGGGTAGTTCTGCTTGGAGGCGGACAATACTTCGCTCAAGTAATACATCAGTCTCTGGACCGGCAATGCTTTGTCCTTCTCCTTGCGCTCTACTACCATGACTATGCTGACAACCCGACTGGTGGCTGCAATATAGAGGAGCATGGGCTCCTTCTCAGTCGGAGCCGCCAGGACAGGCGGGGTTGCCAACATCTTCTTGAGTTGGAGAAATGCTTCGTCCGCCTTGTCGTTCCACTCGAAAAAAGTGGTCTTCTTCATGAGTTGGTACAGGGGAAGAGCCTTCTCGCCCAGCCGACTGATGAAACGGCTGACTGACGCCAGGCAGCCGGTGAATTTCTGCATGTCCAGCAGTCAGGTGGGCACTTTCATCATCTCAATTGCCTTGATCTTCACGGGATTGCACTCTATGCCGTGCTCTAAGACCAGGAAACCGAGAAGCTGGCCGGCTGGCACTCCAAAGACACATTTCTCCGGGTTGAGCTTGATCTGGAATCGGCGCAGGTTCTCAAAGGTCTCCTTGAGGTCCTCCAGCAGTGTGCCACGCTTCTCCGTTTTCACCACCACATCATCCACATATACATGGGCATTTCTGCCGAGTTGCTTGAGGAGGCACTTCTGCATGCAACGCTGAAACGTGGCACCGACGTTTCTCAAGCCGAACGTCATGGTCAGGTAGCAAAAGGCTCCAAACCTCATGATGAAGGCGGTCTTCAGCCTGTCGGCCGGGTTCAGCTTTATCTGGTGATAACCTGAGTACGCATCCAAGAAACTCAACAGCTCGCATCTGGCTGTGGAGTCTATCACCTGATCAATCCTCGGCAGAGTAAAGGGATCTTTGGGGCAGGCTTTGTTGAGGCTGGTGTAGTCAATGCACATGCGCCACTGCTTGTTCTTGTTCAACACTAGGACTGGGTTGGCCAGCCACTCTGGAAAGAATACTTCCATGATGAATCTGGCTGCTAGGATCCGGGCTATCTCTTCTGCGACAACTCTTCTCTTCTCTTCTGACAGGCGGCACGAGGGCTGCCTGACCGGCTTGACGTCAGGTCGGACATGTAGCTTGTGCTCGGCGAAATCCGTCAGAACACCCGACATGTCTTTGGGAGACCATGCAAAGATGTCTCGATTCTCACGGAGGAAATCGACGAGCTCGCTTTCCTATTTGCTATCAAGGCCTATGCCTACGACAGCGTGCCTCTCTAGATGCTTCGGGTCCAAGGGTATTTTTTTTGTTTCCTTGGCCGGCTTGAACGAGCCCTCAACCTCCGACTCCTGGGGGTGGGTGACATTTCCGGCTTCTTGTCTGCCAACGCCACCACCCGGTCAAGGAGACGCTTCTCGGCTGCAATCACGAGGGACTCGGCCAGCCGGCTGCTATCTGCGGAGCAAGCGATCAACTTCTTGTAGTCTCCAACTATTGTCAGGATCCCCTTGGTACTCGGCATCTTCATATTGAGGTAGGCATAGTGGGGGACTGCCATGAACTTGGCAAGAGCAGGCCGGCCAAGTAGTGCATGGTAGGGCTCTGAAGGTCCACCACTTCAAACCAAACTGGCTCTCGGTGGAAATGATTCTTGTCTCCGAAGAGGACATCAATCTGGGTCTTGCCAATTGGTGAGCAGGAAAGGCCAGGGACTATGCCATGGAATATAGTCCGACTGGGGACGAGCTGCTTGATTCCCAACTTCTCCATTGTGTCACGGTATAGGATATTGATGCTGCTGCCGCCATCTATCAAGACTCTGGAGAAACGGGCTGCTCACCTTTCCGTTGCAAGGGTCGCTTCTAGGACCAGGGCATATGAACCAGGAGAAGGCATCACTTCCGGGTGGTCGGCCCTGCTCCAACTGATAGGCCTCTCGGACCAATGCATGAACTCTGGAGTGTTGGAGGCAACTGTTTGCACTTCTTGTTGTTGTTGCCGTCTGCTACGTCTGTCGTCGGCCATGCTGGTGAACACACCATAGGCTCCGTGTTCCTCCGGGTACTCGTCTTGTATGGCTCCGACTGGCTGGGCCGCCGGCTGCTGGGGCTGAGGAGGCGGCGGTCCGGCAGGCGAAGGAGGTAGGAGTCCATCTCCCTTGGCAATTCTGTTGAGCCAGTGACACTTCCGAGTGGTGTGGTTGGACAGCTTCGCACCGCTATGGAACTTGCAGGGTGCATCTAAGGTTTGCTTGTAAGAGAAGGCAGGCAACCAATTGGACTTGCCGCCCTTCTGCCGCTTGGGGGCCGGCTGCCCCTCTGGCTGCTGATCCTCGACCATCGCCACCTGCCGGCTGGTGGAAGCCGGCTAGGTGGCCTTCCGCTTGTTGTCACCTGGTTGCTGTCTCCGACTGGTGTCACCAGCCGGAGTCTGAGGCGCCTGAGGTGCCACCTTGCCGGACGCATCAACCAGGATTTCCACCTTCATGGAGGAGTCGGTCGTGGCATGCTTGTCAGCGATGACCAGCAGCTCATCGAGGGTCTCGGGCTCGTCGCAGAGGAACCGATGCTTGAGGAGAGTGCCCTCTCGGCACCCGGCAGTGAAGTACTCGATCGCCTGCACCTCGTGCACGCCTTCGCAGGAATTGTGCAGCTCGGTCCAGCGCGTGAGGTAGTCGCGAGTTGACTCCATGGGCCCTTGGACGCACAAGGAGAGCTGTCGGTGCTTGGGAGCCCACTTGTAGGTGCTGGTGAAGTTGCGGATGAAGGCCTCAGTGAAATCAACCCAGTTGTTGATTCTGCGGGGTTTCAGGCTATTGAGCCACGTCCGGGCAGTGCCTTGAAGCATGAGCGGGACGTACTTCACGGCAACGCGCTTGTTGCCATTTGCTATACTGACGGCCGTGGAGTAGTCGACCAGCCAGTCCTCCGGCTTCACGGAGACGGTGTACTTGGGCGTATCTCGCGGGAGGGTGAACCCCTTGGGGAAGGGCTCATCTCAGATTCGGGGGCCGAAGCAGGGCGGGCCCAGCGCATCTTCTTCTTCAAGTGCCAGGGATCGGTTGAGACGATTGATCCGATGGCGAGCATCATTCTCTCCGACTCCCTCTCGACGGCCAAGGCGGTCGCCGAGTGTCGGATGCGTGACAGGAGGCGGAGTGGGGTACCTCGCTCCACGAGGTGGGGGAGGCGGCAGGTCGCCTCGCCGCTCTACTGCACGAGGGCGGCCGTCCTCGTCCCGCTCGATGGAGAGGCGTGTCCGACTGTGGCTGGCAGTCGGCTCGTTGCCCTTTCCTGCGCGGGCGCCACCAGTCGGCGTCTGGGAGGTCGCCCCATGATCTTGGCGTGGGGGCGGCTCATTGTTCCGTCTGGCCGGGACTTCAGCGCGACAGGCGGCCTCGTGCTGCGCGGCAGCCGCGTCTAGGAGCTGCTGGACTCGCTCCGTCATGTGGCGGAGCGAGTCGCCATTGTATTTGTTCAGCTCATCCATTACTGCCTGGGCGGCCTGGATGTTCTCTGCAGGCGTGGCGTAGACGGGGCGCTCCGCCCCGAACATGCTAGCGATGGTCGCGCCACGCTGCTGAACTATGCCGAGGCGGCTAGGCCTCTCAGGAGCCGGCATGCCGCCTACGGCCCGGTCCATCTCGCACCGATAGGCGTTCGACAGCCAGCGCATGCTGGCCAGGCAGCCAGCATTTTCGACAAGCTGGAGGCGGCGTGCCTCCAGCGCTTCGGCGTCTGCGCCCTCGGGAATGGGCGCACTGAGGTCGTGCAGAGTGGCGTCGAGGGGATCTTGAGCACGCCCGTCCGAGTGCTCCTCACTGTTGATGACCAGTATCTCCGTGATGGTGCTCCCGCCGCTGTACTCGCGAGGAGGCGGCTCGTCGTAGACCACCACGTTGGTGGGGAACGCGTCGAGCGACACCGTGTCGGAGTCGATGATCATCGGATAGGTCGAGCCGACGGACTCCAGATCCACAGCAGGCTCGTTGGCAACATGGAGTTGGTCGAGGAGGCTGACGAGGCGGCTCTCAAGGCAGCTTGTGCCCTCGTCAGAGGCCGGCTCGTCCGAGAGGTCGATCTCGCCGACGAGGTCAGCGAGGCAGCTCGCCGCGCAGGCGATCTCCGTGCCATGCAGTGCGTCAGGGCTGACGCCGTCGGGCGTGCTGGGCTGGCTTCGCTCGCCGGGAAGGAACAGGGTTCCCGTCCAGAGCAGATCTCCGGGAGACGGTGCACCTCGCCCCATGGTGGGTGCCAAATGTCGGGGGTTGGGTGCGACATATGTCAATGGATGGCTTATCATGGTGGGAGTGAGTAGAACGTCGCGGGTGCCTGGAAGCGGGATAAGGCGTAGACACGAACGCCGGCGTACTTTACCCAGGTTCGGGGCTCTCCTAGGAGATAACACCCCTAGTCCTGCTCTACGGGGTCTCCGCATGATCACTAAGGCACAAGCGATAAATGGTGCTCCTCGAGCTGTATGCTAGAGGCAGAAGGAGGCAAGGCTAGCTCTCTCCCTGCTCTAGGGGGTGGCTAGTTCTAATGGAGTGAGAACCCTTTGCATGGGTGGCCTGGGGGGTTTATATAGGCCTACCCCCCAGGTGTACAATGGTAATCTGGCCGGCTGCTGGGCCCGGCTGTCAGTGTCTCCATCCTCCGGCTTCTCCGCCGACCACTGGGGCCTGCCGCCTGGCGGGCCCCGCCGACTGGTTGGTGGCTGCTTACTGTAGCCGTGTCGTTGGTGATGGGGGCTTGGTCATCTTAACGTGGCTACAGTCCCGCCACCTGGTGGGAGGCCACTGTAGCCACACTTGGTCTTATCAGCTTAATGGCGTGCTCGCCTCGGGGCTAGGGACGGCCGCCTGCTGGAGGCCGGCCCCTCTCGAATCCACCTGGTCGAGCTTCCGCCGTCTTCCTTAGGGTCACTGCCTGATAGGGCCCGCCTCTGGCAGGCCATACCGACAGGCCGTCGTGGGGAACAGGGTTCCACCTTCCCGGAACGACGTCAGGGGAGACATGGCACGGTGCCCCGTCGTGCGGAGACTCCATCTGTACGGTGCACTGTAGCCATGCCCGTCCTGAGCGTTGGAGGCGACGTGCCTTACTGTAGCCATGCTCTGTCTTGTACTCTTGATGGGGGGCTCGTCCACGCCGTAGTTGTGAGGTGGCCACCCGCCCGTTGCCGCCCTCTCCGGAGGGCGTCCGCGAGGAGTCAGTCACTCGGAGCGCCGTGGACTTGGGTCGGCCGCCCTCTGGCAGCCGGCCGCTGAGCCAGCCGGCCCCAGAGGGCGGAGCTTCAGCTTGGGGTCCAGCCAGGCGGGGCTGGCCCAAAAGTCTTGATAAATCCAGGGACTCGGGTGAGCCTACCCGTGGCCCATTACTCCGACACTCAATGACAAACGAGCAGTTCGACAAAACTCACAAGAACTACAACAAAAGTATCAGTCCAAATTACTGATGGAGTCAACTACGAGATTCAAAACCAAAAAGTAAAATTGACCGCCCATAGACAGGCAGGCCCTAGCGCAGGTTGACAGTTGAACTCGAGCCCTTGCTGAAACCATTGGCGAATCCCTAGTAAATCTCCGCAACATAGGGCCTACCGACAAAGGGCCCACAGGTCATGATAGAGAGCAAGCGCCGTGTATAAGCGCTCAGGTAAGTGTTTAGAGGAGTTTGATAGGTGGGACTCAGCAGCATTTATAAACAGGTCGAGAGGCCCCTCGCTTAGCGAGGTGGGACTAAAGGCATAGTGCACGCACAACCAACAGTCCTCAAAATCGCCCGTGAGTGCCATTTGGGCTGGAAAAGGGCCCAATAGCCTCCCTCATCTCCAAACACCCTACCCATACGGCCTGTTGAATAAACCAGAGCGCGGAGCAAAGAAAAATAAACTACAACAAAAATGTTTGAAAAATGATTAGAGAAAAGTTCAAATACTTGTTTCGTAGGCAATAATTTTAAATCCAAAAAAAATAGCTCTGCACAACAGATGATAAAAAAAGGAAAAATACAATAGAAAAACAAAGAAAGTTTAAAAAGCGGACAACTTAATAGGCTATTTGTTATAAGTACATAATTTTAACCAGCGGATTAAATTTTACTTTCAAGTTCAACTACTAAAATGCAAGAAGTTCAAATAGATATTGTTTGTCAATTCACCTAAATTTATTATTTACATAGAATCTGACTACAACTCAACTAATGATTTCGTCATAAATAATCTCAGTCCCAAAAAATTTAGTTCAAACATACATATGACATTAGTACTACAAAATCAGTCCACACACGCTGCATCAACACACCACTGTGACACCAATTTTAAAAACCTTACGCTGTATGAAATTACAATTCAGTACCCACAGCACTAACCATAAGTACACTAAAACAGAGTAAAAAAACTATAAAGGCCTAACTTAGGTTGGGACAGATGAAAATAAAAATAAGTCTCAGTTTTGAGCAACAACTCGCAGTGCACTGAAAAAGTTTTCAGATCAAGTACTAGTGTATAAGACTTCAGTGCAAAAATAAGACTTAACATCCACACTGAAAATATCACAAAAGTAAACAAACATTTAAAATAGTACAAAATGCCATCATTACCAACCCTGAGACGTGCAAGTGGAATAAGCAGCTGATAAGCACAACTTGACAAGACTAGTCAGTGCGACCAGTACAACTTGACAAGACTAGTAAGTGCGACCAGTGAATACCCTGGTAAAAAATGGCTTGGACGGTTGGTGTTTCCAGCCCACCTCGCGACCCCACATCGGCGACGAACCGCCTCCCCCACGCCCACGAAAAGACCCAAATCGACTCCACCATTGCCATATCTCCAAAAACTCACCATTGCCGCTTCAATCTCCACTACAAACAACCCAACCTAGAAACATCTCTCTCCCAAGCCCAAGGTCGCCGCAGGAAGGCAATGGCGCAGGAACCGTCTGCCAAGCGTCATCGGGGCGAGACGTCCGACCAGAGCAACAACCTCGAGGACGTTCACGTCCCCGGAGAGAAGCGCGTGTACACCTAAACCCTCATAGGGGTTGAGCTCCACGACAAGGAGATGCTGGAGATCGTCTGCACCAGCAAACCAGACAAGGCCGACGAGATGATCGGCAGGCTCAAGATGATGAGCCTCGGCTTGTATCCTAGATTCATCGGTGTTGATGTGAAGTTTACCAGAAGAGATGAACCTCCGCAGATGGCAGCAGTCCTGCAGTTATGCATGGAGGAACTCTGCTTGGTGTACCACATCGCAACAGCCACAAAATGGTAATCCATACTACTCTTCATTCATCTGTTCTATTAGTACTACTCCCTAAAAATTTCATGAAACTTGTTTCCCAACAAGATGAACTACTATAGTTTGTGAAGTGCATGCCTCAGTACATGTTTCTCAAGTAGATGCACTATAATATAATTTGCCACTGATGCACTGGATTAGCATCTGAAAAAAATTTCACCAGATTTATTTCTGAGCATGATGTACTAGCAGTTTCTGATCTTGATGCATTAGTGTACTTTATACACTTGATGTGAGAAAAGATGTTTATAAACTTGATGTACACAAGTAGTTTCTGAACCTGGTTTGATGTTATTTTTCAGCAGCAAAAAAAGTAAGAATTTGGTGAAGCACTGGTATAGGTCTTTTATTACACAAAAAAAATAAAGTTGAAGTAAGCACTGTTCAAGATATCTTCTGATATTCCGATAAATCGGCCGATTTATCGCTTACCTTAGTCTGGCCGATAAGATAAATCGGCTGACAAATTAGCCGATATGGCGATAAATTGGCCGATATGCTGATAAACTGGCCGATTTACCCCTTATCATGGGTCGACCGATAAGTTCCCGATAAGCGATATCCCCAACATTGGAAGTAAGTAGCACATAGATCATTGCCTCTGGTTATAGGTTCTAGAACTTGGTGAAGCATTTGCTGAAGCACTGAAGATAACAAAAAAGAAAAGTAACATGGTGTACTTGAATTTAATTTCAGAACTTTGTGTAATAGTTTCTGAACTACATTCATCAATGACTTATACTATATAAGCATCTACCTCATGGATTACCACTTGTAAACCATAAAACAGAAGAATTAAATCTTCAAAAAAAAGAACACTAATCTTCAATATGTGTCTCCCCCTTGCAGGCCCAAGCACCTCAAAAACTTCCTGAAGGAGCATAAATTGCACACCTTTGTTGGTTTCAACATTAAAGATGACAAACAGATGTTGAAGAGGTCTTGGTTGCAGATCAACCCCAAGAACTTCATCGACATTCAGTGCAACTGGAGAGTTCCATACAACGGTGGAAAAGAGTACGACTCCTTGGCAGATGTTGCAGCCAGCTTCATCCACCCATTCTACAAAGGCATGAAGAAGAAGATCGACAAGGAGAAAGACCATAAGCTATGGGGGATAAGCCCGCTGCCAGATTACCTCATCGAGTACGCAACTACAGATGCGTACGCCACCTACAAGTCATGGAAGATAATCGACAACACCACAACAGGTGCGGAAATTTTGAAGGAGCAGGAAGAGGATCCCTACTACCAATGCCACTACACGGGTTGAAGAGACATCAAAGTCTGCCTTCGTGTTGCTTGCGCTTGTGCTTCTCCTTTATCTTGTTGTTTCAAACTTGTACTTTGCTTTTGTTAGGTTGAACCATCTTAATTATGTCATGTGTGTCAGGGGTGAATAAGTTTGCATATGTTGTCAAGTACATCGTTCTCTTATGTTGTTAAACAAGTTTGCCGCCTTCCTATTTTGTTTATCCATCATTTGAAGTTGAAGTAGATTGTTAATGAAACTTTATGGCTGCTATGCAGTACTAGTCATGGAGCAACAAATCACACAGGGATATTTGCACAAAAAAGTGGCAGACTAAGGAGAACAACAAATACTAGACTTTGACGCTCAGTACAAGTTAGTCATGTACGATAGTACTATCACACTAAAAATTAGCTTTTAGTTTCAGCAGAAAACTAAAGAGACTAGAAAGTACTAACAACATCATGCTTATAGTTTTTAGAAAATTACTTAGTGCAACAGGAAAAACCAAGAACCATCAGTACATATTTCATAGACACTATCATACTAGGAGTGAAAGTACTGGTACACTTGAACACACAGTACATCTATAAAACAAAAATAAAAAAGGAACGGGAAGCGTCAATTCCCATTCCCTAAAAATAGTGATACACCAAGAGTAACAGTGCTAGAACAATTGAAACATCAGTACAACTTAGTCTGTACAGTAAGTACTACGAGGATACAAATAATGCCTTCAGAACAATCACAACCTAGATAAAAAAGAAGGCCATATCAGTTCGACGAAGAGAAAATTCACAAAAACCACAACAGAATTATCAGTCCACATTGACCAGTGAGGTCCTAGTGTCAAACAAACAAAAAAACGTGATCACAGTGCAAGTACAATTGGAATCTCAGTACAACTTAGTTCATACGTCAAGTACTATGATGATACCAAAATAATGCATTGATCACAACATAGAAAAAGAAGGCCAAAACTCAATCAAAAAGATTAAAGTTGAAACCAAGGAAAAAAACCAAGAACAAACAACAGAAGCATCAGTCCACATTGACCAGTGAGGTTCTAGTTTCAAGAAACAAAAAGGAATGATGACCACCCAAGGACAGGCCAGCCACACATAGGTGGATACACTTGGACTCGAGCCCAGGGCAGAACCGTTAGCGAATCCATAATAATAAACACTACGCGGGCCAGCCAACAAGGGCCCACAGGTCATGGAACAGAGAGCGAGCGCTATGCATAAGCGCCCAGGTAACTAGACATAGAAGTTCGACAGAAAAGCCACAGCAACGCTTATAAACCCGTCAAGAGCCCCCTTGCCTAGCAAGGTGCGACTAAACTCAGAGCGCACGCATAGAAAACAGTCCAAAGTCACGCGTACGAGCCACTTGGGCCGGAAAAGAGACCAATATGACTGCTAATCCCTCCTCACTAAACTCTACTCACCCCACCCCATAAAAGCCCGCTGAATAAAACCAAAGCGCGCGGAGAAGAAATAAAAACTATTACAAAAAAAATTCTAAAACTGAATATTGAAATGTTCAAATACATGTTCGTAGGCAAAATAATTCTAAAATTCAAATATAAAAATAAAATAAATTTACCTCTTCAGCATAGATAAAAGGATTAAAAATATGCTACAAAACAATGATACTCTGAAGATAATCTAAATATGCTACAAAAATAATTATGACCTTAATAGGGCTAGGGCTATCTCTTAAATGTAGCTAATTTAAACCAGGGGATTAACTTTTACTCTGAAGTTCAACTACTGAAATGCAAGAAGTTCAAACAAAAAATTGGCTCTCAAATTTGCTAAATTTCTTATATTTAAATAAAATCTGGCCATAGATCACGTAGCAAATTTCATCGTAAACAATATCAATCGCAAAAAAACTTCAGTTCTAACACATTATATGACATGAGTTCTACATAACAAGGAAGTGTCACTACACTCACACTACATCCAAAAATACTATTGTGACAACAATTTTAAAAGACTTACGAAGTATGGAATTATAATTCAGTACTCATAGAACTATACCATAAGTACAAAGAAAAGAGGGTACATAAACTATAAAGGTCCAACTAAGGTTGGGGCAGATGATAATAAAAATAATCTCACTTTTCATCAACAACTCGTAAATGCACTCGAAAAAAAGTGTTTCAGTTCAACTTGTGTATAAGACTTCAGTACAAAAATAAAACTTAACCAAAACAAATTAATGAGAAGACATACATGAGTGGAACAACTGTTCAACCACATTATCATCACCAAAAAAAGTTTGTAAAACATTGTTCCACACTTAAAAACATCACAAAGTATAGTGGTTATTACATAGTAGACAAGACATCCAAAAACTACGTACAAAGCCTACAATGCTTTCAAGACATAAATCACACAAGTATCCCATTTAATACGCAAATGATAACCATTTCTTCTATGCATCAGGAGCCAAAGCCTGAACCTCCTTGGGAAGCTCCGTCACCAGAACCTGGTTATTCCGGTTGAACACAACTGTATACAGACCCTCAGCATTCCAATCAACAATACGCGGCTACAAAACAATAAAGCAAATTATCAAAAATCATGACACATAAAAAAAGGAATAGACAATCAGCCAAACACAAAAAGTGAAAGTTGAACTAGAACTCACATCATCATTTCGAATGTTCTCAATGATCTTTTCACCATCATAGGTTTCTGCATACTTGAGAGTATAATTACCACATTCATTCATCCCTTGAAGTGGAACCTTGACAAACGTTGGTTTCTTTGCAAAAACCTCCCATCTGGGCTGCTTGCTCGCATTATACTGAGCGTCACCATACACAACCTTCATTACTTGGACCAATCCAGAGATCTGTAAAAAAAGAAAAATACCACACATTCCAGGCCTCAGAAAAGCAGAAACAAGAGGGGAAAAAATTAATCTAATACAGAAAATAAATATCACTCACAATCTTCTCGTAGTCTTTGTGATAGGTGTTCTTTGAAGGACGATGGTTCTTAGGATAAGGTAAAGGGTCGAAGATGTCAACGGTACTTCGGTACCGATTCAAGACATATAGGGAGAAGTGGTTCACTTTCAAATCCTTTGATAAAACTATAGGTTTGAATAGAGGCATCATGACCTAAAAACAAATCACCAAAAAGAGATATTAAAATATTCAAAATAAAAACCAGCATCAGAACAAACAAACAAAAACCAAAAAAATCATCTAGTAGATCTCACAAGGTCAGCACTGAGCAAGTCTTCCCCATCTTGAACATAGCTCTTGAAATCTCTCGCTGCACTCTCCACATTGAACTCTTTATCTTCATCACCGTAAAAAGTATAGTCAAGAACAACCTGTGAAATGCCAAAAAGAAATAGACAGGGGGAAGGATCAACAAGGAAAGTATTTTTAAAACTTATAAAAAATTAGGCACTCTTGTTCACAGAAACAAACAATCTGACTGATTACCGTTATGAAATGTGGACTCAGCAAGATCCTTTTTCCAGATGCGAAATCAAAATTTTGCTCGGGATCTCGCTTCCAATCATCAATGAGGAAGTCCATTACATCACCCTCCATCAGCTGTCTAGGTCCAAAAACTTCCCAGATGCGTTTGCTAGTGAAGGTAGTTACGTTATCATCGGGGTGAGGTATCATTGAGAACGCATTACTGCAGCACACACAAGAACAAAAAAAGAAGGGGAAGCAAGATAAGGCATTCATAGCAGTTCAAGTTATATAAAAATGAGCAGTTCATGACATATTTATCTAGCAGTTAGAAACAACAGAAGAAAAATAAGAGGAAACATATTGGGAGATACTCACTCGGCATACTTCTCACGTCCTTCATCACTAAGCAACAAATTATACAACTTGTGAGCCTTGTCCATGTGAGGAAATTTATGAGGGTGAAGCTTCTGCACAGGGGAGCAAAAATTTATAGGAGCTCTGGGTGCACGCTTCATGCTTGTAACATTGCCAGAATTCAAAGCAGGATCCTTCCTAGCAACACCAGCTCTACGGGCCACTATTCCAGCAAGGGGAGATAAACCCTTGGCCGCAGCGCTCCTGGTGACTCTTCCCATGCCAGTAATCTTGTCAAACGCATCATCATCACTATCTATCAATTGCACAAGATTTTTGGGTGTAGAGGGGCTCTCTGCACAAGCAGCCGTAGAACCTTTGAGAGATCCCAATCGCCCCTTCGTAACACCAGATCTTGTATTTTTGGGAGAACGCCCCTGGTTCAAATCAATAGGTACACGCTCGAGCTCCGTGAACTGGCTGCCAAAGATCATGTAGCAAAAGAACCAAGGTCCAGCCACTCACCTGCAAAAAAAGAGAAAGGAGCGCAAAACGGGTAAGTTTAAATACAGAATCGATCATAGTACTAGTAAAAGAAGTACAAGTTGGAAACAAATACAAAAGGTAAAGCATACGTACATCATTCGATGCCAAACAAACCCCGGAAGTCAACATCAAACACATCACTACTCGCGCATGTATATAGCAAAGTCTTCATGGCTGTAATCCAACATTTCAATCACACCGTCCTCCCGGCAATGATACGTCTTGCAGTTTTGTAGCAAAAGAACCCACAATCATGTCTATTAACAAAAGAAAAAAAAAGGGTACATTACAAATTGGAAATAGAGGAATACAAGCAAAATTTGGAAAACCACGAATTCCAGCAACAAAAACAACTAATAAAAATCATTAAAAATGGATACTCACATGTTTTCCTGCTGCGGCACATGGACAAACTCACAAGAGAAATCATCAACATGCGGCGGCGAGAAAAGCCCTGTCTACGCTAGACTCCCTCCAAAGCTTCTTTATATTATCTGTCATATTCCTTAAGAATCTAATTGCATCACTCCAGGTTCCATCACGGAGTGAATCTAGACACTCGAAACGATGGAACCTCAAATTTAGAACAATCAAGCACCAATGACCAACATCTTCACCAGACTTCATGTCACCCACAAATGACGGTGGATCAAATGTAGGGAAAAGAAGCTGACAAAAAAGCAGTGTAAAAATAAATTTTAAAACTATAATTATAATGAAACAATAATATTTAGTAGCCAATACAGTAAACAAAAGTGACAAAATTGATATTGAGAAGCCCAGACAGATCAGATAATCATAAGTTCTAATTGAGTAAGCAACTCAGTACAAAAAAGGGGGCACTGAAAGTTTATATCCACTGTCCAAACTTTCAAGAAACACACCAGTTTGACTTTCTTGCTACAAAAAGTTCAGCTTAAAATAAGAGCACGCATCATTCCTAAGTACATGGAAAAACAAACAGGCTATTGAAGTTCATACCCACCTTCATTATTTGCAAAAAAAACATAACAGTTCTAGTTCATGAATGAAACACTAACCGTTTCGAACGGTTCATGCGCAACCTCGTAACAGCGAAGAAGAACGAATCAACCTTAGCAACGTTAGCACCTTCTGTTTTCAGAAAAAAGAAAAAGCAAAATAAGTTTAGTACTACAAGAAAACATTACCACCATGCCATAAAATGAGAAGTACAACTTATTTGCAAGTCCTTACCTGCACTTCCAGCGTTTGACGATGGGAGTTCCTGTGACGACAGCAATATGCCTGCGCTTTCAGGGTTTGACAATAGAACATCCTGTGAGGACAACAATATGGTAGCGCTTCTAGGGTCTGAAGAAAAAAAATCCTTGGACGACAGGAGCGCCTCATTGGCCAAGGGGCCAGAAGAAACAGACAGAATGAAATCATCATCGTAACATCCCAAATTTTCAATTTGGAATGTTATACATAGGTCATCATATGCATATCATATTTTAATTGCATTTTGGTTTTGATCCTAGAAATTCTAAGCAACTCAAGGACCCACGGAGAGAGTTGGGGATTTCATTTACTTTCATATTTGAGTTTTCTCAAATTTGAAAAGAGGATCATTTTCGATTTAATGTTTTTCTCTCTGAATATTTCCAAAATAAAATAAAATAAAAGAGAGGAGATAAAATGACTTCTCCAAAATAAAAGAAATATTGGAGGAAAAATGTTAAAATCAAATGGTTTTATTTGGATTTTTATCGCTATTTTATTTGAATTAGAAAAATATGCATTTTTTCAAAATTGCATTTTACGCCAAAAAATGTTTACTTTGTTCTAAATATTTTATTTAGACGGTGAAATTGTTTTCGACATTTTTTAGATTTTTTTTAATTTATTAGGATTTTTCCTGTTCAGGCAAAAAAAATAAGTTTCCCCGCCCGACTAGGCCGAAGCCCAGCCGAGCGGGCCGACCCAGTGCCACCACCACCTCCCCGCGCCCGAGTCGCGCCCGAGCCGGACTCTGGCAGGAGTCCGGGACCGCGCCGCCGCTGCCACTTGGCCCCTTGGCCAAGTCAGACCGCCCTGCCCACACCTATAATTACCCGCCCCACCGCCACGTCTCCACCCCGTCTCGGCCCCGCCTCAGCCAACCACCGGCGTCGCTGCGCTGCAGCCCGCGCCGCCGCCCCGCGCTAGCTGCCGCCGCCCACGGAGCCCTGCCGCGTTGCCGCCCACCACCCCGCCTCGCCGGATCCCGCCGCCGCCGCCGCCGGTTTTTGTTCGCGAACCGGCACGAACTGGACCTAGTTTTTTAGGTTTTTCTGGTTTATTTCTTTAGATCGGTTCGGTTTTTTGTCGGTTATTTTACTTAGTGGACGTTCGTCCGTTCATTCGTTTTAACGAATGTTGTTTGCCGGTTAGGTTCAGACAGCGAACGTTCGTTCGTTAGCCTGTTCGTATCGTTTTATTTTCCAGGGAATTTATCTGCAATTATTTTGATCGCGATTTCTGCCCTGATCTTTAATCTAGTATATCTTTTTACTCATTCATCCAAATTAGATGAAACCAGCGCCTAAATCTTCGTCTCGAAGCCCTCTTTCTAGTTAACCAACTTGAACATGATTTTGGAACTGTAGAATTTGACTTTAGTCCAGATTAGTAAACGATCTTGTTTCGTTCGTATCTTGAGTTTCGTTGTTCCGTTTGAGTTGATTTTTTTTTTGCAAATCGAAGCTCTTCAGTTGAACTTTGTATTTGGATCTTCTTATTGGAGTTTTACCCATGCATCTATGCTGGAGTGCTTATGTATGCTATTGTTTGTTTGTGATAGAATTCCCGGAGTGCGAAGCGTGCTACTACGAGTCTCTAGGGTTTGTAGATCGTCAGCAAGGCAAGTAACACTTTGATCATATCCCTTTATTACCCAGTTTTATGAATTAGTTCAAATCCTCAAACACTGCATGATTAGGATCTGATTAACATGTGGGTTTGGGAAGTAGATGATGAGGTAGAACCTATTGCCCTTTTTTATCAAACATTCGGGAGTTACTTCTATGTTATGCTCAGGTTGCTATGCTATGCTCGTAGACGTGGATTGGTTGAGTGTATCCATGACAGATGTGAGAATTGTTAATTAATGGTTAACTTAAGGTGGCTACTTAAATACACATCTGGGTGGATTGGTTGCGGGCACCTGGAGAATCTAGTGTTGTCCTAGGATATCCCGGCGTACCCGTGTGATCATCCCACGGTTCGCCACCCAGGCTCAAAGGGATCATAAGATTATTCATGCTAGAAACTTCCATGTGCAGCCACAAGCTATTATGGGCTCTAGCATAGTTGAGTAGGTTGCATGACCTCTTTCAGTGATGGGCTAGCAGATGTAGGGGAAGTAGGTGTAACAGTCCATCCAGAGTAAAGAGTTAATGTTTCTGAAAGACTGTGTCTTGGTCATCCGTTTCTCAAACACCATGTAGTGCGAGAAATCCAATGGAGGAGATCGAGTCTTGTGGGGAAAAGTGCGCAAACCTCTGCAGAGTGTACAAACTAATCATGGTTAGCCGTGTCCCTGGTTATGGACATCTTGAGTATCTGGTTCTTGGATTATCATGTTGATCTCATCACTCTAAATTAATTTGTTGGGTTAATTGATATTGTTTAATTGGGATTGAGTTGGAGGAACCTTCTCAATGTTTAATAACCACCATGATAGTTAAATAAAATTTATTCCTTTGTTGTAGGAAAAAATTGGCTTTATGCAAAACCATTAGCCATAGAGCTTTCCACCAGCCATATATGCATGTAGTGATAGCCTTTATTCTGTTCATTGCTCGTTTGTGTTACATTGCCAACATATTCCATGTGCTGACCCATTTCACACTGCAACATATCATGTTGCAGACTTTTCAGACGACGAGTAAGGTGCGCTAGGTCGTTGTCATTCACTCAGCTATGCCGTTGGAGTTGATGGACTCACTTTATCTTCCAAGCCTTTCGTTGTTATCTTATTTAGATGGCCTTAAGCCATATTATTGTAATAAGTTCTCTTTTGAGACATTCGATGTAATAAGTGTGTGATTGAAACACTGTTATAAATCCTCGAGTACTATGTGTGTCAGCATTACCGATCCAGGGATGACACTGATGCACAGAGACTTGACCGTTTGAGGTCTGGTCGCTACAAGAAGGTATCAGAGCACACACTGACTGTAGGACACGACCACTAAGTTGAACCATAGGTCACTCTTCTCTACTCATTTCTGACTCCTCTTCCTTTCCCACTCTATAGGATGGCGGACTCAAGGAACAAGTTTACACAACCGGATGAAGACACACCTTTTGGGCGACACTTGAAGGAAGTCACTAGGTACCTGAACATCGGAATACCAAGCTTCACCGGGACCTACATCGCCACTTTACCAAAGAGGAGCGTTGGACGATTCGAGTTCAAGTTCCAAGAAGGACATTAATGCCAGTTACTGGGCCCATAGAGTTTTCCTTTGATGCACCAACCTGGAGTCTAGGAAGGAGCATGGCAGCCCACATCACCATGGGACACATCAAAGAAGTCTATCACAAGGATCTTAAGGACACTATCTACCAGATATGTGGGCGCCGAGATGAGCAATGGGAGATGATCAACGCCAGGAGGGACATGTCCATTGCAACTTTCATCCAGGAGTTAAACCAGCACATTCATCGCCAGGAGAACCAGATGTGCGCAAGCATCATAGATCTGAAGAAGGCGATGACCGGGATCATGGAGCTAGAGGAGGAACTCAAGTCTACATGCGAAGGGTATGAGGAGGAAATGATAATACTAGTGGAGAAGAATGACGACCAGACAAGGAAGCTAGGAGTATTCATGGGAGACCCCGCGCTAGGAGGAGATGACGACCATTCCAAGGACATTCGTTTGGAGGACTACATCATCATCGATGACACCGATTCTGACCCCGACGATAGCGATGATGATTACGTTGATGAAGGTGGAGCGGATATCATGGAGTCTTCTACCGATCAAAACTTCTAGTCGACCACCATATTATTAGTAGTTTTCCTCCATGTATATAGTAATAGTCCGAGCACTTTGTAACTATAGTTAGATCGATTGTATGCCCTTGTTTGAATTGATTGGTGTGATATGATTGTGTTTGTCTCATGAGCATATGGGTAGTGTTTTCCCTTTAGACCTCATTCTATTCTGTTTTCTCATCTTTTCTAAACCCATCAGATGCCTCCGAGACGTGACAATGGATTTGCTTTCCCACCAGAGCTCACTCAGTTGATCCAGCAGCAGAATACCTTGATGCAGCTACTAGTTCAGAATCAGAACCAAGGCAACAACAACAACCACCCACCACCACCACCACATGTTGATCACTTAGCCCGTTTCCTAAGGCTGGATCCGCCGGTGTTCTCTAGTAGCACCGAGCCGATTGTTGCAGATGATTGGCTCCACAAGATTGGAAGGGAGCTGACTACTGCAGGATGCACAGATGCGAAGAGAGTGCATTTTGCCACACATCAGCTTGATGGACCCGCAACATCATGGTGGGATAATTTCACAGCCACTTACCCCATTGACATTGTTACATGGGATCAGTTTCAGCAGGCTTTCCGTACTGTCCATGTTTCAGTAGGAGCTATGAATATGAAGAAGCGTGAGTTTTGCAACTTGCGCCAAGGAGGACGCACAGTGGGCCAGTATGTGGATGAGTTTAGTAAGTTAGCGTGTTATGCCCCTGATGACGTAGCTACAGATGCCGCTAAACAGGAGAAGTTTCTGGAAGGACTGAATGATGAACTAAGCATGCAGTTGATGGTGGCAACATTCAACAACTACCAGGAGTTGGTAGATAGAGCTCTTATGATTGAAGGGAAGTTGCAGCAGATAGAGAGCCGCAAGAGGAAGTATGGACAAGGGAAGTACAATTCAGCAGCTCAGCAAAGACCTCGTTTTACCCCGAACTCGGGAGGACACACTCACCATAACCATGGAGGCCATAATTCCAATGGAGGAAGTTCGCATAACCATAGTGGCCCCAAGAATGGGAATGGGAATGGAGGAAGCAGTAGCCAGAATTGTTCCAACCCAGCAACGACCGCCAAGAAGGATCTAAGTCACATTACTTGTTTCAAGTGCTAGAAGAATGGACATTATGCCACCGAGTGTTCTTAAGCAAAGAATGGAAATGGCAATGGAAGCTCTGGGAAGAAGCCCAACCCTTTCAACAGGGCACTAGTGAACCACGTTAGCGTGGAGGAGGTTGAAGAGCAGCTAGATGCAGTTATAGGTAAGTTTTTGGTTAAGTCATTTACTGCAATCGTTCTTTTTGATACTGGTGCATCGCATTCATACATATCAAGGGGATTTGTGGATAAGTATAAGTTGCCCACCAAAGTTCTTAGGATACCTATGTTAGTAAGCTCGCCAGGAGCGGAGCATATGGCAAGCCAAAGATGTTTTCAGATGCCATTGACCATAGGTAGGCATGTTTTCCCCTCGGATTTGATAATTCTGGAATCGCAAGGGTTGGATGTGATTTTGGGTATGGATTGGTTATCGATGTATGGGGGAAACATCGATTGCGTCAGTAAGTCAATTATGCTCACCACCCTAGAAGGAAGAAGGATCAAGTATGTATTCCGACATGTGCCAAAGAGGACTCAAGTGAATTCCTTATCAGGAGTTGCACAGGAGGAAGTACCAGTGGTGAAGGATTACCCCGACGTATTTCCATAGGAGTTACCAGGCATGCCACCGGATCAAGACATTGAGTTTTTGATTGTGCTTTTGCCAAGCACCGAGCCAATATCAAAGAGACCGTATCGGATGCCCGCAAAGGATTTGGAGGAAATCAAGAAGCAGGTTAAGGAGTTACTGGATAAAGGTTACATACGACCAAGCTCGTCACCTTGGGGAGCCCTAATACTTCTAGTGGAGAATAAGGATGGATCATTAAGGATGGTTGTTGATTATCGTGCGCTGAATGAAGTGGACGATCAAGAACAAGTACCCACTAGCGATGATCAATTATTTGTTTGACCAGTTGCAAGGAGCTAAAGTATTTTCCAAGATCGATCTGCGATCAGGATACCATCAACTGAAGATTCGAGAGCAGGATATACCTAAGACAACTTTTACCACAAGGTACGGGCTATACGAGTATACCGTTATGTCATTTGGTCTGACTAATGCGCCTGCCTATTTCATGAACATGATGAACAAAGTATTTATGGAGTTTTTGGATAAGTTCGTCGTGGTGTTCATTGATGATATATTGGTCTACTCGAAGAATGAAGAGGATCATAAGGAACATTTGTGTTTGGTTCTCGAGAAGCTCAGGAACACCAGTTATATGCCAAGTTCAGCAAATGTGAGTTTTGGTTGAAGGAGGTTGGATTTCTCAGACATGTTATATCCGGAGAAGGAATAGCAGTAGACCCCACCAAGGTTGTTTCTGTGACTAAATGGGTGGCACCCACATCAGTTGGAGAGATCAGGAGTTTCTCTCGGACTCGCAGGTTATCATCGGAGGTTCATTGAGAATTTCTCCAGGATTGCAAAGCCCATGACAGAGTTGTTGAAGAAGGACACCAAGTTCAAATGGACTAAGGAGTGTGAAGCTAGTTTTCAGGAGTTGAAGAAACGTTTGGTTACAGCCCCAGTGCCGATTCTTCCAGATCAACGAAAGGATTATCAAGTGTATTGCGACGCTTCACGTCGAGGACTTGGAGCAGTGCTTATGCAGGAGGGAAGAGTTGTTTCATATGCCTCACAACAGCTCAAACCCCATGAGCTGAATTATGCTACCCATGATTTGGAGTTAGCAGCTCTAGTGCATGCGTTGAAGACATGGAGACATTTTCTCATCGGAAACCACTACGAGGTATACACGGATCATAAGAGTTTGAAATATATCTTCACATAGAAGGAGTTGAACCTCAGGCAAAGGCGATGGTTGGAGCTCATTAAGGATTATGATACGAAATTGCACTATCATCCCGGAAAGGCTAATGTAGTAGCTGATGTGTTGAGTCAAAAGAGTTATGTTAATACGCTCATGAGCAGAGGATTACCCAAGGAGTTAGCAGAGGATATTCGCGAGCTATGTTTGGAAATAGTTCCGAGAGGTTATGTAGCAGCATTGGAAATTCAGTCCACGTTGATGGATAAGATCAGAGAAGCCCAGAAGACTGACAAGGAGATTGCCAAGATAAAGGAAAGGATGAGCAAAGGAAAGGCTAAAGGATTTCGTGAGGATGAGCACGATACTTTATGGTTTGAGGATCGCGTATATGTGCCTAATGACCCCGAGATAGGAAGTTGATTCTGCAGGAGGCCCATGATTCGCCATATTCGATTCACCCAGGGAATACTAAGATGTATCTGGATTTGAAGGAAAGTTTCTGGTGGACAGGAATGAAGAAGGATATTGCTGAGTATGTAGCAATATGTGATGTATGTCAGAGAGTTAAGGCAGAGCATCAGAAGCTAGCTGGATTGCTACAGCCATTGCCGATACCCGAATGGAAGTGGGACAAGCTTGGCATGGATTTTATCATTGGATTGCCCAGGACTCGTTCAGGCTATGACTCTATATGGGTTGTAGTCGATCGATTGACGAAAGTAGCTCATTTCATCCCAGTGAAGACCACTTATACGAGCACTAAGTTGGCAAAGATATACATGACCAGGATCGTATGTCTGCATGGAGTTCCGAGGACCATTATATCAGACAGAGGAACCCAGATTACCTCAAAGTTCTGGAATCAGTTGCATGAGACTTTGGGTACTAGGCTAGAGTTCAGTACAGCCTTTCATCCACAGACAGATGGATAGACTGAGAGAGTCAATCAGATTCTGGAGGACATGTTGAGAGCTTGTGCGCTAGACTATGGATCTAGTTGGGAGGACAACTTGCCATATGCAGAATTTTCTTATAACAACAATTATCAAGCCAGTTTGAAGATGGCCCCTTTCGAAGCTTTGTACGGAAGGAGGTGCATGACCCCATTATTGTGGGATGAAGTTGTAGACCATCAGTTGTTTGGACGAGATTTGATTAAAGAATCTGAAGAGAAGGTCAAGTTGATCCGCGACAGACTCAAGGTAGCCCAGCCCAGGCAGAAGAGTTATGCGGATTCTAAACGCAAGGAGACAGTTTACGAAGTCGGAGACATAGTGTACCTTCATGTGTCACCGCTTCGAGGAGTTAAGCGTTTTGGAGTTAAGGGAAAGCTAGCACCATGTTTTGTGGGACCATACAAAGTTTTGGAGCGTATGGGAGAAGTTGCTTACAAGATGGAATTGCCAGAAGGATTGTCAGGAGTTCACGATGTATTTCACGTTTCCCAGTTAAAGAAGTGCCACGCAGAGATGGCCGATATTCCTCTGAGAGATACAGTGCCACTTGAAGCGATTGAGTTGGATAGTTATTTGACCTACAAGGAGAAACAAGTGACGATTCTCAAGTTTGCCAGCCGAGTCACACGCAGCAAGGTTATCAAGTTTTGCAAAGTTCAGTGGAGCCACCATACCAAGGATGAAGCCACCTGGGAACGAGAGGAAGATCTACGGAAGGACCACCCACACCTATTTTCTAGCCAACCCAAATCTCGAGGGCGAGATTCATCTTAAAGGTGGTAGGTTTGTAACATCCCAAATTTTCAATTTGGAATGTTATACATAGGTCATCATATGCATATCATATTTTAATTGCATTTTGGTTTTGATCCTAGAAATTCTAAGCAACTCAAGGACCCACGGAGAGAGTTGGGGATTTTGTTTATTTTCATATTTGAGTTTTCTCAAATTTGAAAAGAGGATCATTTTGGTTTTAGTATTTTTCTCTCCGAATATTTCCAAATAAAATAAAATAAAAGAGAGGAGATAAAATGACTTCTCCAAAATAAAAGAAATATTGGAGGAAAAATA
This sequence comes from Triticum timopheevii, assembly GCA_963921465.1. Lineage (NCBI taxonomy): Eukaryota > Viridiplantae > Streptophyta > Magnoliopsida > Poales > Poaceae > Triticum > Triticum timopheevii. The sequence continues at coordinate 215,741,291 of OY997274.1, forward strand.
TTAAAATCAAATAAAAGGTTTTATTTGGATTTTTATCGCTATTTTGTTTGAATTAGAAAAATATGCATTTTTCAAAATTGCATTTTAGGCGTGAAAAATGTTCACTTTGTTCTAAATATTTTATTTAGACGGTGAAAATTATTTTTGGCATTTTTTAGATTTTTTTAATTTATTAGGATATTTCCTGTTTGGACGAAATTATTAAAAAAATGTTTCCCCGCCCTATTGGGCCGAAGGCCAGCGGAGCAGGCCGGCCCAGCGCCGCCACCGCCTCCCCGCGCTTGAGTCGCGCCTGAGCCGGACTCCGGCGGGAGTCCGGGACCACGCCGCCACCACTTGGCCCCTTGGCCAAGTCGGACCGCCCGGCCCCCACCTATAAGTACCCCGCCCCGCCGCCACCTCTCCACCCCGTCCCGGCCCCGCCTCAGCGAACCACCGCCGCTGCCGCGCTGTAGCCCGCGCCGCCGCCCCGCGCTAGCCGCCGCGCCCGCGGAGCCCCGCCACCTTGCCGCCCACTGCCCTGCCTCGCCGGATCCTGACACCGTCGCCGCCGGTTTTTGTCCGCAAACCGGCACGAATCGGACCCGGTTTTTTTAGGGTTTTCCGGTTTATTTCTTTAGATCGGTTCGGTTTTTCGTCGGTTATTTTACTTAGCGGACGTTCATCCGTTCGTTCGTTTAGCGAACGTTGTTCACTGGTTAGGTGCAGATAGCGAACGTTCATTCATTAGCCTGTTCGTTTTGTTTTATATTCCAGGGAATTTATCTGCTATTTTGATCGCGATTTCTGCCCTGATCATTAATCTAGTATATCTTTTTACTCGTTTATCCAAATTAGATAAAACCAACGCCTAAATCTTCGTCTCGAAGCCTTCTTTCTAGTTAACCAACTTGAACATGATTTTGGTACTGTAAAATTTGACTTTAGTCCAGATTAGTAAACAATTTTGTTTCATTCGTATCTTGAGTTTCGTTGCTCCATTTGAGTTGATTCTTTTTGCAAATCGAAGCCCTTCAATTGAACTTTCTGTTTGGATCTTCTTAATTGAGTTTTACCCGTGCATCTATGATGGAGTGCTTATGTATGCTATTGTTTGTTTGCGATAGAATTCCCGGAGTGCGAAGCGTGCTACTACAAGTCTCTAGGGTTTGCAGATCGTCAGTAAGGCAAGTAACACTTTGATCATATCCCTTTATTACCCAGTTTTATGCATTAGTTCAAATCCTCAAACACTGCATGATTAGGATCTGATTAACATGTGGGTTTGGGAAGTAGATGATGAGGTAGAACCTATTTCCCTTTTATTATCAAACCTTCGGGAGTTACTTCTACGTTACGCTCAGGTTGCTATGCTATGCTTGTAAACGTGGATTTGTTGACTGTATCCATGATAGATGTGAGAATTGTTAATTAATGGTTAACTTAAGGTGGCTACTTTAATACACATTTGGGTGGATTGGTTGCGGGCACCTGGAGAATCCAGTGTTGTCCTAGGATATTCCGGAGTACCCGTGTGATCATCCTACAGTTCGCCACCCAGGCTCGAAGGGATCATAAGATTATTCATGCTAGAAACTTCCGTGTGCAGCCACAAGCTATTATGGGCTCTAGCATAGTTGAGTAGGTTGCATGACCTCTTTCAGTGATGAGCTAGCAGATGTAGGGGAAAGTAGGTGTAACTATCCATCCAGAGTAAAGAGTTAATGTTTCTAAAAGACTGTGTCTCGGTCATCCGTTTCTCAAACACCATGTAGTGCGAAAAATCCAACGGAGGAGATCGAGTCTTGTGGGGAAAAGCGCGCAAACCTCTGCAGAGTGTACAAACTAATCATGGTTAGCCGTGTCCCCGGTTATGGACATCTTGAGTATCTGGTTCTTGGATTATCATGTTGGTCTCATCACTCTAAATTAATTTGTTGGGTTAATTGATATTGTTTAATTGGGATTGACTTGGAGGAACCTTCTCAATGTTTAATAACCACCATGATAGTTAAATAAATTTATTCCTTTGTTGTAGGAAAAATTGGCTTTATGCAAAACCATTAACCATAGAGCTTTCCACCAGCCATATATGCATGTAGTGATAGCCTTTATTCTGTTCATTGCTCTTTTGTGTTACATTGCCAGCATATTCCATGTGCTGACCGTTTCGGCCTGCAACATATCATGTTGCATACTTTTCAGACGACGAGTAAGGTGCGCAAGGTCGTTGTCGTTCACTCAGCTATGCCATTGGAGTTGATGGACTCACTTTATCTTCCAAGCCTTCCATTGTTATCTTATTTAGATGGCCTTAAGCCATATTATTGTAATAAGTTCTCTTTTGAGACATTCGATGTAATAAGTGTGCGATTGAAACTCTGTTATAAATCCTCGAGTACTATGCATGTCAGGATTACCAATCCAGGGATGACACTGATGCATAGAGACTTGACCGTTTGAGGTCTGGTCGCTACAATCATCCTCAATTGGCACCTCCTCCATGCTAGACACATCGCATCTTGCAATGCATCACCATAATCAAGCCCTCCTGGCGGGAAATTTTCCAGCGGCAATTCTTCAAAACCATAAAGATTATCACTCTCAGCAATACCAACACCGAACGATTTGGCATCAAGTATGCTGGCAGCATCAACATCCTAATTAGCAACTTTGCTACCAACATCACCCTCATTGCTCAATGGAACACCATGAGCATCACCTCCAACAGTTACGGCAGCCTCGCACTCAACATCAGTCATCTGAAAAAAATATAGAACGTGAAAGAAAATGAGCAAAACTAACAATAAAAAAACTAGCAAAGAGGTGTACAGTCTATCTTTTATAGCTACAAAGAAACTACAGCAAAAACTGCATATAAAATTAATGCAAGCACAGAAAAACAAACCTTAGCAGCATCCACAGCAACACCACTGATGTTGCTGCTGCTATCGTTCAAAGGAACATCACCGATGGTCGAACAAGGCTCATCACCAACAACAGGATCCTGATTCACAGTAATGAAGCCCAAAAAAATGTTGTTATTAGCAACAAGAAACAAAAAGTTAAACTACACTAACAAAAGGTAAAATATCACATACAAATTCATACTGAACGGTGTGCGATAGAAAAATGAACATGTAAGGCACAATGGTGCGCATGAAATTTAAAAAAAACAATAAAAAATAAAAATAACCTTGCTCTTATCAATAGATGGATCATTAACTCCACAGTCAACATCATCCTCAACATCATGACTGGGCTCCTGCATGGAAAAGAATTAAATAAGCAGATGATCATGAGAAAGTTCAACTACAATAATGACAGTAGAACAACATAGTAAAAAATGTAAAACATCAAGGACTGACTCACCTCAACAACAGGGGACTCCAAATGAACATTATTCGTATGGTGGTCAGAAACATTGGCCTTAGTACCATCACCAGCCCTGCTAGCAGTGGTAGCAGCCTCATCCTGCTCAATCTGACTAATAACAACATTAGCACTTTCTTCATATGGCTTGCAGCGAGAGTCTTAGATAGTTTTGAAACGCTTCATATTGTTCAACAGATGAACCGAGCTCTAAATTAGTTGAGCAGCACTATCACGCATATCACAAATTAAAATTCTCTCCATCTCAATGTAGTCCACTGCTTCATCAGCATTAAACTGATGACCATCAGGGAGGATACTGTTGACATAGCTCAGACGCTCAACTGTAGTTGGGACCTTTTCCAGCTTAGAACACACATTAATAAAAATATGCTTAGTGCGCTCCAACATAGAAACAGCTACATCAATACCAAAACCCTGCCTCTGTGAAGTACTAGCCTTACTAGGGCCAGGGGAACATAACCAACACTCTCAACACCACAACCATCTCTGGATTACCGTGCAGAGATGAAATCTTCAGAACCTCAGACGACATCTCCAGGACTGAACGTTTATACACCCGGAAAAAGACAACTTCATGTTGAGTTTTCCACTACAAACAAGGGGAAAAGGAGTAAATTAATCAAATGCAACACACGGGGAAAAATAAACATTATATTAACAGATTTAAATCAACAGTGCTAACTAGCTTTCACTGTCAGTGCTAATTTGTTAGTATTTACAAACAAGTCAGTCGATCAAAGAGATTCAGTTCAACCACACATGACACAACGGTACTAAAAATGATACCTAAACCTCCGAAAGCTTAAGAACTGACAAAATATAAACAGAAAACTCTGCAGTACACATGTTCACTCCAGCAAAAGCAGCTATACCTAAACAACAAAAGGTCTGCAAAGACACGACAAACATAAAACTCGCTGAAAGCTTCCCAAACACCCAAGTCTTTGGATCTGCATTGCCTCTTCTTATCAAATTTGCATCAGCCTGATCGGAAAGCTTGTTCTGATCCATGAAACATATGCGAGGGACTCGCATGTCAACCTCCAGAACCTTGCCACGGATAAGGCAATCAAGGTACATTAGTACATGCCCTATATCACAACATATGATTGCCTTCCCAAGGGTAAAACCATCTTGGTACCTGACAACAGCCCTTCTAAGCTCATCAACCATCAGCTGGCAATAATCCATATTAGCCATGTCCTCAATGACAAGATCCTCAAACATTGCCGCCTCTCTAGAAACACGAGGGGCGACACTGGCAAAACAACTTTCATAAACACAATAATGAAGAACACTTTTAGAGCAAGGTCCTCTTTGCTAGGATCCTTGAAAAGCACCTTGAGCTTATCCCTCAAATCCTTTGTCTTGATATCTCTGTTCCTCCTAATGTCAAGCTCCGATCTTAACTTCATCAGAGCTTCATCATATCCATCCTTTGAGGGCCTTGGTGCAGAACGACCACCACGAGGGAAACCAAATAGTTGCTGTATACAATCGCTAGTGATGCACAGCTTCTTATTCGCCTCACCCATGTCAAGAGTCATCGTATCAGGATTTATCTTCAGGTACAAAACTCCCATTAGAGGGCGGGAAATGTTGGACTTCACCTTCCACTTGAAGATAGAACAAAAACCAGCTGCATGAACCCTAGACACATGCCGACTCTCAAGCAAACAAGCACAAGCATCAATCTCTCTCAATGAAAATCGCGCAGTTATATTCAATCACTGTAAGTCACCTTCATCCAAAGCAACTTTTCCGTCATTGCCTCTCACCGGCTTGACCGGACTCATAACGCTAACAGGCTGCAAATGAAAATAAAGAAGGCACAACTTAATTAAATAAATATAAAAAACAAAACAAACATATGTAGCCTAGAAGGGAGAAAATATTGCACAAGTTCAACTATTAAAACAACATCAGTACCACAAAAAAACTATTGGAAGTACAACTAGATTATCTATTAAAAAAATCGGTACCACAAATAAATATTGCACAAGTTCAAATATTAAAAAAAACAGTACCACAAAATAAACTATTGCAAGTACAACTACATTAACTATTGGAAGTACAACAAAAAAACTATTGGAAGTGCAACATCAGTACCACTAAAAAATATTGCACAAGTTCAAATATTAAAACAACATCAGTACCACAAAAAAACTATTGGAAGTACAACTATAAGAAGAAAAGTGATGCAAACAATGACCAAGCCTCACCTGGCTAGCATACCAACCGGCAACAACTAAATTGTTGGAAGTACAACTAGTAAGTCACATACAGTACAAACACTTATTCCAAAAAAAACTATTACCTTACAAGTATAATTAAGACTAGTGTGCCTGACTAATACTAATAAATACAATAAATCACTAACATACTTCAGCAAAGAATAAAACAAACAAATATAATTAAAAAATGCCACTAACTAGAAAATTTCAAGCACTAAGAAAACACATACCACTGCATATTCATCTTCAGAATCAACTTCAATATCATCTCCATCAGATGCAGGATCTTCAGCTTCGACATGAGCATGCTTCTTCACACCTTTGTTCACCTTCACAGTACAAACTTTACGCTTCTTATTTTCCTTCGGAAGAGGAGATGAAGAAGGATTCTTATTTGGCAAAACTCGTGGACTCCGGCGAACAGGGGAGCCACCAAGTTTGCTTGGACCAATCTTCATAGCAACACTATTTGCATCAGCTTTGCTCTTACCGGGTTGCGAAGCAGCTTTCATACGGGGGCTACGCCACTGTGTGCCATCAGGATTCGGACATGCCATCTTCCTCTTCAAAACAACTTTCTTTTCCTTAACTGCATCATGAGGAAACACTTGTGTCAAGCGAGTCTGCAAAAGATTTGTCTTCACAGGCCTGTAAGTTCCATGAGATCCAGCATCACCAGTTGGAATGGTCGTGTCACCACCTTCATCATCTCCAGCTTGAGCAGCTTGAGCAACATCCTCGGCGCTTTGTTGCACGAGCAGCCTTTTTACGCCGTTCCAACTCCTTTCTCCTCTGAAAATCAGATTTCTTCTTTCTTTTTCCGTTCGTCCTCCAGCTGTAGCTGCATAGGAACATCCTTAGCCTGAGTAACATGCTCAGTTCCATCAACACTCTATGATTGAGTAACTGAAAATTGCAAGCTCCCATCACCATCAACAAAATTATCATTAATATCTTTTAGAACTTCAGTAATGTCCTCAGCAGCACCATGACTATCATTAGCTGCATAAATCAAAAAATAGAAGCACACACATATGCAATTCAAAACAATTAACATTGCAGAGACAAGTAAAACAAGGCACATAGCGTCAGACGCAAACAAAAGAAAAAACGGATGTAACTAAATACATTTATGTATGCAAGGATGTTAAAAAAAGCAAATAAAAGGGAAACACCAGCAACACTCGCAAGTTCTTCTAGAGGATTTGTTATCTCAAAAATAACATTCACAAGATCTTGAAAGCGTTCTGATTTGTCAGAATCAGGAGGCACCGGCACTCCAACATCTGCAACAACATCATAATCAGCAAAAAGAGAAAGACAACAAAGTAAATGAACAAGCAATCAGTTCAACTATATGCACATTACCAGTACACAAATAGGACAACACAACAATTCATGAACATCACAGCAAGCAATAAAATAATATAACCCCATAATCGCACAACGAACTTCAAAATGTTAGCTCTTTCAACATCTTAATATGTTCTTCTCAGGCTTATACAAACTATTTAGATACAACTACAACAATTCAGAATACACATGGTAATCAGTACTCCAACCTGTATGCAGGTTACAGCGACCTAAAAACTAGACATACCACACATTCCAGTGCAAAAATTAACAACTATCAAAATACATAAAACTTGTAATGTCATACGACAACACCTATACAACTAAAAACATATTAAGCACCATATCTCGTAAAAACATCATCAACAAAAAACAGGAAAAAAAAAGTTTCGGCACAATGAATTACCTGCATTCATCTTGTATGGACTGGTTGATGTACCCATTGAGATCTACAGACTTAAAAACTGCCGAAAAAGAACTGCAAGACACATGACCAAAAATCAGGGATCTCACAGGTTTCAAAAAGAAGAACACCAAACAAAGCAAAACTCTCACCTGCAAACACAAACTCCACCGTCGAATCCGGCCCAAACACCCGAGCCACTCTTCAAGAGCAAACGAACCCTAACGAATCCAGCCTAAGACTTGACGAGAGCAACACCTTACAAATACAGGAAATATATGTACAGAAGGGGACGCAAGGGGAGTGGAGGATAGAGCAAACGAACCAACAGAGCACACAGAGCTTCACCCTGAAGTTGAGCCCGCCGGCAGACGCTGCCGCGATGAAACAGGGGAAGCACCTTCTATGCTATAAGCGGAGAGGAGGGGAACAAAGAGGGAAGCGATTTGGAAATAACTAGGGGAGTGGAGGGGAACGTGGGGGGGGGGGACAGAGGTTAAAAGGTGAGTGGGAGAAAACCGATGGCTAAAGCCCATGATCGTGAAAAAAAGAAGGCAAAGCCCAATATCTCTAGGCAGTTACTAATCTCAAATAATAGAAAAAATTAAATACAATAACAAAAAAATATATAGAGGGAGAACACGAACGTATAAAGTACAAATAAGACCTCATAACAACTCAATAAAAAAATATAAAAAAAGTAAAATTCAAATGTAAAAAAATGCAATAGAAGTACAAAAATTCTAGTTTTCCCCCTAAAAAATAGATAATGGGGCAAGTCATGTTATGGACTCGCCTCCGCATGCGACGCTGCGGCACGCCGCGTCGTTGCCTCCTAGGGCTCGTTCCTGGCTCGGCCTCGCCGCGATGGGGGAGGGGCGGTCGGGACCCCCCTCCCCCCGGCTCGGTCTCACGCTAACGCGGCAGTGCGCTCGTTTGACATGCGCAGTGCGGTTATTCTATTTCCCACCCCCACTCACCCACACCCCCCTAAGATAGATAATGGGGGCAAGTCCATCAAGGAAGATGTGCCAGTACAACTATCCCCTCGGTGCAGTGCGGTTATTCTGTTCCCCCCCACGCACCCACACCCCTCTAAGATAGTTAATGGGGGCAAGTCCATACAAGGAAGATGTGTCAGTACAACTATGCCCCTCGGTGCAGTGCAGTTATTCTGTTTCCCACCCCCTCGCACCCACACCCCCCTAAGATAGATAATGGGGCAAGTCATGTTATGGACTCGCCTCTGCATGCGATGCCGCGGCACGCCACGTCGCCGCCTGCTACGGCTCGTTCCTGGCTCGGCCTCGCCGGGATGGGGGAGGGGGGGTCCCGACCCCCCTCTCCCCGGCTCGGCCTCGCGCTAACGCGGCAATGCGCTCGTTTGACAGGCACAGTGCAGTAATTCTGTTTCCCACCCCACGCACCCACACCCCCCTAACATAGATAATGGGGGCAACTCCATACAAGGAAGATGTGCCAGTACGACTAAACCCCTCGGTACAGTGCGGTTGTTCTCTTTCCCACCCCCACGCATCCACACACCCCTAAGATAGATAATGGGACAAGTCATGTTACGGACTCGCCTACCCATGTGAGGCCGCGGCATGCCACGTCATCACCTGCTACGGCTCGTTCCTAGCTCGGCCTCGCCGGGATGGGGGAAGGGGGGGGTCCCGACCCCCCTCCCCCTGGCTCGGCCTTGCGCTAACGCGGCAGTGCGCTTGTTTGACAGGCGCAATGCGGTTATTCTATTTCCCACCCCCACGCACCCATACCGCCCTAAGATAGATAATAGGGCAAGTCATGTTACAGACTCACCTCCGCATGTGACTCCGCGGCACGCCGCGTCGCCGCTTGCTACGGCTAGTTCCTGGCTCGGCCTCGCCGGGATGGGGGAGGGGGGTCCCGGCCACCTCCCCCCGGCTCGGCCTCGCGCTAACGCGGTAGTGCGCTCGTTTGACAGGCGCAGTGCGGTTATTCTGTTTCCCACCCCGACGCACCCACACCCCCTAAGATAGATAATGGGGCAAGTGATGTTACAGACTCGCCTCCGCATGCGACTCCGTGGCATGCCGCGTCGCCGCTTGCTACGGCTCGTTCCTGGCTCGGCATCGCCGGGATGGGGGAGGGGGGTCCTGACCCCTCCTCCCGGCTCGGCCTCGCGCTAACGCGGTAGTCCACTCGTTTGATAGGCGCAGTGCGGTTATTCTGTTTCCCACCCCCATGCACCCAGACCCCCCTAAGTTAGATAATGGGGCAAGTCATGTTACAGACTCGCCTCCACATGCGACGCTGAGCCGCGTTGTTGCCTGCTACGGCTCGTTCCTAGCTCGGCCTCGCCGGGATAGGGGAGGGGGGTCCCGACCCCTCCCCCTGGCTTGACCTTGCGCTAATGCGGCAGTGCGCTCATTTGACAGGCGCAGTGCGGTTATTCTGTTTCCCACCCCCACGCACCCACACCCCCCTAAGATAGATAATGGGGCAAGTCCATACAAGGAAGATGTGTCAGTACAACTATGCCCCTCGGTGCAGTGCGATTATTCTGTTTCCCACCCCCACGCACCCACACCCCCTAGGATAGATAATGGAGGCAAGTCCATACAAGGAAGATGTGTCAGTACAACTTTGCCCCTTGGTGCAGTGCGGTTATTCTGTTTCCCACCCCCACGCACCCACACCCCCCTAAGATAGATAATGGGCCAAGTCATGTTATGGACTCACCTCCACATGCGACACCGCGTCACGCTGCGTCGTCGCCTGCTACAGCTCATTCCTGGATCGGCCTCGCCGGGACATGGGAGGGGGTCCCGACCCCCTCCCCCCGGCTCGGCCTCATGCTAACGTGGGAGTGCGCTCGTCTAACAGGCGATGTGCGGTTATTCTGTTTCCCACCCCCATGCACCCACGCACCCCCTAAGATAGATAATTGGGCAAGTCATGTTATCGACTCGCCTCTGCATGCGACGCCGTGGCACGCCGCGTCGTCGCCTGCTACGGCTCATTCCTGGCTCGGTCTCGCAAGGATGGGGGAGGGAGGGTCCCGACCCCCCTCTCCTGGCTCGACCTCGCGCTAACATGGCAGCACGCTCGTTTGACAGGCGTAGTGCAGTTATTCTCTTTCCCACCCCCACGCACCCACACCCCCCTAAGATAGATAATGGGGGCAAGTCCATACAAGGAAGATGTGTCAGTACAACTATGCCCCTCGGTGTAATGCAGTTATTCTATTTTCCACCCCCACGCACCCACACCCCCCTAAGATAGATAATGGGGGCAAGTCCATAAATGGAAGATGTGTCAGTACAACTATGCCCCTTGGTGGAGTGTGGTTATTCTGTTTCCCACCCCCACGCAACCACACCCTCCTAAGATAGGTAATGGGGCAAGTCATGTTACGGACTCGCCTTCGCATGCGACACCACGGCACGCCACGTTGTCGCCTGCTACGGCTCATTCCTGGCTCGGCGTCGCCAGGATGGGGGAGGGGGGTCCCGACCCCCTCCCCCCGGCTCGACTGTCGGTGTCAAAACCGGGGATCCCGAACTGTGCATCTATGGCTAATGGTAACAGGAGGTGGGGGACACAATGTTTACCCAGGTTTGGGCCCTCTCTATGGAGGTAATACCCTACTTCATGCTTGATTGATCTTGATGAATATGAGTATAACAAGAGTTGATCTACCACGAGATCGTAATGGCTAAACCCTAGAAGTCTAGCCTATGAAGTTATGATTGTTGTGGCTAAACCCTAGAAGTATAAACCCTCTGGTTTATATAGACACCGGGCGGACTAGGGTTGTACAAAGTTGGTTACAGAGAAAGGAATCTACATATCCGAATCGCCAAGCTTGCCTTCCACGCAAAGGAGAATCCCATCCAGACATGGGACGAAGTCTTCTATCTTGTATCTTCATAGTCCAACAGTCCGGACCAAGTATACAGTCCGGCTATCCGAGGACCCCTTAATTCGGGACTCCCTCAGTAGCCCCTGAACCAGGCTTCAATGACGATGAGTCTGGCGTGCAGATTGTCTTCGGCAATGCAAGGCGGGTTCCTTCTCCGAATACTCCAACATAGCCTTCCGAACATAGAAAACGTGTCCGGCTCTACAAAACAAGTAACATACACAACCGTAGAGAGTATAATATTTCACGAGTCCAATCCGCTAACAATTTTTGTAGCACGACATTACATCATTACCCGACCATTATTTTGAATCGTTTTCTAGCCTGCAACTCCATGTTTCGGGAGGCAGTTTTTATTGGCACGTCTTGTCAAAGAAGAGATCGTGTCCCCTTAGTGCGAGATTTTCATCAACACGGGCGTGGGTAACCCAACCGTTCTGTTGGCATGATTCCTCGGGAATAGGCATGTTTTAAGGCCACAGAGGGGACGCTTGATATTCGTCGCCTTTATAAAGGGGCTAAGGCATGTCCATTTTCTTCCACAATAGTTCTTTCGTCTACCTCCCACCTCAAGTTCCAACACTCAAGGGTCAATCCAGTCGCTTTGAGCCTCCAGCCATGTCCGGACCCAGCCTTCAAGGCCGGTGGATGGCCTCTTCTATCACAGAGGAGGATGTCTCAAAGCTCAGGGAGGCAAGATACCTGACTACGGAAATCCTCCACAGGCTCCCTGCTCAAGGGCAGGTTATTCCCACTCCCAGATCCAATGAGAGGGTTGTGTTCATCTCTCACTTCCTCCGAGGTCTTGGGTTTGCTCTCCACCCCTTTGTTTGAGGGCTTATGTTTTATTACGGGCTGGATTTCCATGATCTAGCTCCAGACTCCTTCCTTCATATCTCGGCGTTCATCATCACGTGCGAGGCCTTCCTCCGGATTTCCCCACACTTAGGCTTATGGCTTAAAACCTTCATCATGAATCTGAAGATAATCAACGTTAAACAAGCGGAGTGCGAAGGCGCTTCAATAAGCAAACTTACCACTTCTCCTTGGCCAAAGAGCTCTTTCGTAGAATCTTCCGACGTATGGCAACGGGAGTGGTTTTACATTACCGAACCCCGTGGTAAAAAGTGGGTAGCTACGCCCGTGTTTTGATCTAGCCCTCCTTTACAGCTTGCATCGTGGATTAACAAGGGGCTAGACTGGGGATCTAGTGATGAAGTGCTGGCGTTGCAAAGTCGCATTCGGAGCCTCATTAAAAAGGACACCGGTCTCACCAATGTAATCCAAGTAATGCTAATCCGCCGGATCCTTCCGTGCCAACGGCGTCCTCTCCATATGTGGGAGTTCAATCCGGAAGGTCCACGGACCCTTCAACACTTCTGTCGCACAATGCTCAGAGGGATGTGGAATTTATTCTTTGTCGCACGAAAACAGTGGCCGGATACTACAGAAAACCTTGGCCTTGACTGCAACCATCCGGATACTCCGGTAAGTACTTGACCCCCGAACACGGTTTAGTCAAATTATTCATGACAATGTACTGATAAAACTCTACTCGGCCAGGGCTGGCTAAAGAAGGTGGAGAGAATCAGGTGTTCGGCTCCACTTCCCGAAGACTCTGCCGATCAGTATTAACAAGGATGCTAGATCCGGTGCCGTATCAAGTGCCGGCGGGGGAAGACAAGGAGGAGGACAAAGAGGCCCAAGGCGGCCTCCATTCTGGAGGCACACCAGGCAATTTGTCCAGGGAGATTGGAACTTCCACTTCCGAAGGTGGAAGGGAAGGGCAAGCTGACATCCCTTCTCCTTGTGGGAAGAAAAGGGCCGCCTCCGAAGACTCGAAGAGAGAAGCTCCTGCGGGGGAAGGTATCCCAGTCAGGGGGTGATGTTGACATGCAGTCACCCCACAAAGATAGGCCCTTAGCCGAATTGTAAGTGAATCTGGGTGTTTTTTAAACACGTCCCATTCTTTCCTGGCTGTAAGGGTAATATTTTAAACACATGTTTGCAGTCCGGCACACAACCCTCCTCGATAGTCCTCCTCTTTGAGGGATCTTCTTCCATAGATGATGGAGAGCAGGACGCCTCCACAGATCTCCCTGCCTGATAAGGCAGACGACGCCGAGGTGTCGTCCCGGAGGATCTTTCCCGATCGGCGAGTGGCGCAAGGGGCAATGAAGACCGGTGCTGAAGGTAATACTTTAGCCGCCCAGGGTCCGGGGTGTGCGGCCCCTACAGGTAACAACAGAAGTCCCGGACTATCCAATGTCCAAGGGATGACGCAACCTGTTCCAGATCCGGAGGCGCCGGATACATTGATGGACATATTGCAACATGCCTCCGTCTCAGAGGAGCATCGTACCTTGATGGGTACCGTGGTTGAAAGAGTTCGGTCCGTGAAAAGTGGATTGAATGGCGCCTTTTCTAGCCTACTAAGAGGCTTCGAGGTATGTAGTGTAATTTCAATTATATTGTAAGTGCAAATTGCCCCTGTGTATAGATAGTAGCCCCTGAGACTCTGGTTGACATCCAAAGGGATGCGATCAGAGGATCAAAAATACATGCCCAGGAAATGATCAAACTAATTGAAACACAGGTTGTTACATCCGTGGCGACTGTCCAAGCTACCGAGGTAGCACATCTAAAGCAGAAAGTTGATGTGGCGGATGATGACATCGCGCTTATTAACAGGCGGCTCGACGACGCGCATGGTATGTCTTTGGGGCATTCAGTACATGCTAGTATTATAAAATGAGCGTGATACTAAGAATTTGTATATGCATATGTGCAGATAATGCCGCCACCAGTTGAAACCCTTCGAGCGGAACTTGCCCAGGCCAAGGAGCAAGCTAGGATGAGTAATGCTGCTGCCAAAAAGGTAGCCGCTGAATTAAAAGTCGAGCAGACTGCTCAGCGTCAATGCGAGGAGAGGATATCTACTATGGCACTTGAGCTGAAGGATGCCACTAGCCGATGCCAAGTTCTTGAGAAAGATAACAAAGCCAAAGCGGCCGATCTTGACAAGGCCTTACAAGAGGCGAAGGAAGCCCGGTCTGAGTCTAGGGCAGCTCGGGAGGAGATCCGACAAGCTGAGGAGATCGCGGCTGGTAAGTCCTTTTTATTGCAAACTAAGTTTGGCGATCCGAAGTATGCGCCGCTTAATCAACTGTGGAGTTCTCCAGACGCCTTTATGGACCTGCCGAAGAGTGCTGCCGATGCGAATCAGTTTTTCCATGTGCAAGAAGGAAATGCAACGGAAAAGCTATTTTGGTCGCAATTTGACACGCCAAAGCGTCCACTGTTGAATGAACAGATGGCCAAGTGGGCCGAGCTCCACAAGATGTCCGACACTGCCATGAAGGACGTCATAACCCGGCTGTGGCCAACTGAACCCATTCCGAATATTTATTTTGGTTTGGTGCAGCAACTTGTTAATGCGGTGCCACATATCGACACTGTGAAGCGGTCAACATGCATAGAAGGTGCACAGATGGCCCTTGCCCGTGTCAAGATGTACTGGGCGAAGATGAAGGCCACCGATATTGCGGCGCAGAGTCCACCCAAAGGCAAGGACCTTAACGTGCCAGAAGATTACTTTGAAGATGTCCTAGAGGGTGCCCGCTTAATAGAGGGTCAGTGCTCAAAAAATATTATGTTCAAGTGAAGTGTATCAAAATTGTAATAACAATATTATGATATATTTAAGGCTATGTTTTTATATTTTTTGCCCGAAAAGTTTTGGTGCCTCCTGTGCGGCCGTCTTTTTTATATATACCATCTGAAAGTTTGCAGTCGTCGACTTCAGCCCCCTCGCGTATAACGCGGAGGTGTTCCGAAAAGCACTTGATCACACTTGACCCAACATCTTGGTCCGTTAAGGAGGTGTTAGTGCGGTGAACTAGGCAATCGTACTATAGAGCTTTAACACTTTCACTTAGCCATAGGAGTTTGATGGTGGGGCTACTATATAGCCCCTGGTATGTCCGCGGTTGTCCGAATACGATGCGTGTACATACGTGACCAGAAGGACGGTCCTTCGTTTAACACGGAGGGAATCGCGAAGATTCTGATGAGTCATCGAGTGGTTGACCAGCTCTCGCCGCATCATGATAGTCAGTTTTTGGCTTTCTCTACGGAGGTGCTCATCAGGACGAGCTAGGACACAATCGCAGTAGTTCTCCCTTTACTACCCTAGCCGATATATGGAACGTAAGGTAGTAAGCACAGGAGCCGGGCAACCCAACTATTGACCAAAGACATGATTCGGAGATGATGCATATAAGGCCAAACTCGCGACGCCGAACACTCCCTACAGGTGTCTGGACTTTTCAATATACACCGGGCTGAATACAGCCCCTGTGATAGACCCTGGTGTCAAGGCACGTATGGCGATCTGACGTGGGGAAAGAGCGCAGGTGGTGAGAGCATGAATCTCAAAACACAATACAAACCAAGCTGCTTTTATAATATCCACTTTACTAGGGGGAGCCGTATATTTACAGATAATGCCGATAACTTTCTTGGACATTTTACATGCCAGGAAAGTACAAAACAAAAGGAGATAAAGAAGGTTTATATAGGGTCTTAATCTAAAAAGAAACCTGAATACGGGGCCCTGCTGCATGTCTGTGCCTTTGTCTCCGTTGTGAAGTGTCCTTGAAGGGTATAGTATGATGGCCATCTGTAGAAAGGAAAAAACCAGGTAAAAGAATCTGGTGTGGCCGTAAGTAAAGCTAGTTCGTTTTAATGAACCATGAAATATACCTTCTGGAGTCCGAATAGGGTTGAGCTGAACTATGGAATTTTTGTGTGCAGTGTGCCCCCGTCGCCACCCAAGGAGTTTTGAGTGTATATTTATGTATACATGGCACGTGTGTTGTCTCCTTATCGGGCGGTCGATGGGGGCATAGCTGCTAATCGAGTTCAGATTTATCTGAGCTACCGCACTGAGGTGTGCGCCGGATACGTTTAGCTGGGTCCGCAGTCTTAAAGACCGATGAGCTGCTCGGCTTGAATAGGCCGTTTTGTGCTTCGACTGCTAGGACCGCCGTGTATTCTTCTATACAAAGAGAGCGCTCCGTATTTCCCATGATCGTGATGATGCCACGTGGTCCATGAATTTTGAGTTTTAGATAAGCATAATGCGGGACTGCATTAAAACGGGCGGAGGCCGTTCTTCCAAGTAGTGCATGGTAGCCGCTTAAGAACGGAGCAATGTCGAAGATTAGTTCGTCGCTTCTAAAGTTGTCGGGTGAGCCGAATACAACACCCAATGTTAGAGAGCCTGTGCAGCGGGCTTGCACGCCCGGTATAACTCCTTTAAAGGTAGTGCTGCTTGTCTTGATTCTTGACGAGTCTATCCCCATCTTGTGGACAGTGTCCTGATATATCAGATTGAGACTACTGTCGCCATCCATGAGGACTCGAGTGAGGTGGTATCCGTCGATTCTTGGGTCGAGCACTAGGGAAGCCGAACCCCGGTGATGGATACTAGTCTGATGATCCCTGCGATCAAAGGTGATCGGGCAGGCCGACCATGGGTTGAATTTGGGGGCGACGGGCTCAACAACATAGACATCTCGGAGTGCACATTTGCGCTCCCTCTTTGGGATATGAGTGACATAGATCATGTTCACTGTTTTGATCTCCGATGGAAATTTCTTCTGTCCCCCCGTGTTCGGCTGGCGAGGTTCGTCCTCGTCTTCGCTCTGAGGTTCCTTCCCTTTGTGTTCGGCGTTGAGTTTGCCGGTCTGCTTGAAGACCCACATTCTTTGTTGGTATGATTGGTTGGTTTATCGGGAGTGCCATGGATCTGGCAGGGCCTGTCTAGAATTTTATCCAGGTTGGATGGACTGTCTTTGTTGCCTTTAAATGGCTTCTTCCGTTGACCGGGTCTAGAGCCCCAGAATCTAGCATTTACCGCTGTATTGTCTGGGCTTTCTTCATTGTTCCGACGTTTGTTTTCGTTGCATCGTGGTTTTCCATTGCCATCCCTGACTTCGGATGTGCCGGGGTCGCTGGTGCTGCTAGGGACTAACCATCTGTCCTCGCCTGCGCAAAAGTGGGTCATTAATGTAGTTAAGGCTACCATTGTTCTTGGCTTTTCCTGGCCAAGGTGCCTGGCTAGCCATTCGTCCCGGACACTGTGTTTGAAGGTCGGCGTCCGGACAGTCGACGATTTGGTTCTTCTTAGTGAGAAACTGGTTCCAAAGCTTATGGGCTGATTCTTCGGGTTGTTGGATTATGTGACTTAGATCGTCTGCATCCGGGGGCCAGACATAGGTCCCTTTGAAATTGGCCCGAAAAGCATCCTCAAGTTCTTCCCAGCTTTCGACGGAATTTTCAGCGAGGCTTTTTAGCCAGTGACGAGCTGGTCCTTTTAGCTTGAGGGGTAAATATTTGATGGCGTGGAGATCATCTCCACGAGCCATGTGGATGTGAAGAATAAAGTCTTCAATCCAAACCGCAGGGTCCGTTGTTCCATCATATGCCTCGATGTTTACGGGTTTGAACCCTTCTAGAAAATCGTGTTCCAGCACCTCATCGGTGAAGCACAGGGGGTGTGCGGCATCCCTGTATCTGGCTGTGTCGTGGATTGGGTCCGACGGTTGTAGTGTTCGATATTGGTTCCGAGCCGGTAAATGACCGGTATATTTGGTTTGATAATCATGATCCTTTTTAGGAGCACGTTCCCTGGATCCATAGATGGACCTGGTTTTGCCAGCCTTTTTGTCTAGGTCCTCACGTAGATCGTGTTTTTGGTCCTAGGCCGCAACCTTCCTTCCTTTAAGGGGAGGGGGTGCGGGCGTACGACATTGCTAGCCACTCTGTCTCGACCACGAGGTGGTCGGTCCGGCCTATCAGCCGTATTGTTTTTTGGCGGTATAGGCGCAATAGCCTCGTTGTCGAATTCAGGCAGCAACTTACATTTAGGATAGCTCTTTGTTTGGCGATTACCGCCGTATTTTTCCTCAGCTTCTAGCACTTCGTTCCATCTGTCGTTGAGCGTATCCTGTGCGGCTTTAAGCTACTGCTTCTGCTTCTTCAGGCTCCTTGCAGTGGCGATAAGCCTTTGGTGGAGGCGTTCTTGTTCTAATGGTTCTTCTCAGATGACGAATTCGTCATCGCCCAGGCTGATCTCCTTTTCAGAGACAGGTTGGTAATTGCTATCTTCGGCGTCGCTGTGGACAGACAACATATCCGGACTGTGTTCGCCGTCCTCTCGCATGCCCTGCTCCAACGCTGGGTCTGCGGGGTCCTCGGCTTGGTTCAGATTATCATCATCGTCCGTGACAATGTTGCTGTTTTTCCTTTTGCCGGATCAAGGTCGGCGCTTGGGATGCCGGCGCTTAGGAGGTTCATCGACGGGCATGCTGTTATCGCCCTCGGCCTCATTCTCCTTAGGTGTGTCCACCATGTATATATCGTATGACGATGTAGCTGTCCACTGCCCTAAAGGTGGTGTTTTTGTGCTTGCTCCTCTCCGGCATCATCGTCCATACCGTAGATGTCCTCAGAGCCGTAATCGAGCGTGTCGGTTAAGTCCTCGACGGTGGCAATGAAGTGGGTGGTGGATGGAAAACGAAGTTCTTCGTCGTTCGCTTCCCAATCGAGCCGGACATAGTTCGACCGAGAGTTCCCTAACAAGGAGAGGGATTCCAATGAGTTTAACACATCACCTAAGAGCGAGTGCTGGAAGATGTCCTCGGAGCTGAACTCCAAGATCGGCGCCCAATCAGGTTCGACGAACGCGGATGCACGCAATCTGGAACCTATCGTCGGAGACAAGTCCGAGGTTCTGGTGACACAATCCCAGCCTGATGTTGGGTCTGTGTGCGGCTCGAGCGCCGCCGAGTCTGCGGCATTCGTGGCGGGGTTGAGCTTCCCATCTTTGGATGACGTAGTCCGCTCTGGCTCTAGGGCCAGGGTGGTCACATGCGCTATCTCCTGCGTGCAGGCAGATGACAGATCTAGGTCATGTTCATCGTGGTGGCCGGGGACAACCATCATGGGCTCGAACCCGTTGAAGATCAAGTCTCCGCGGATATTGGCCACGAAATTTAGGCTTCCAAATCTGACCTGACAGCCAGGGGCATAGCTATCGATCTGCTCCAGATGGCCAAGCGAGCTGGCCCACAGTGCAAAGACGCCGAATACGAAGATCTGTCCAGGGAGGAAGATCTCCCCCTGGACTACATTGTTGTAGATGATTGATGGAGCCATCAAGCCTTCGGATGACGACGCAGCGGAACTCTCAATGAAAGCACTAATGTCGGTGTCAAAACCGGCGGATCTCAGGTAGGGGGTCCCGAACTGTGCGTCTAAGGCTAATGGTAACAGGAGGCGGGGGACACAATGTTTACCCAGGTTTGGGCCCTCTCTATGGAGGTAATACCCTACTTCGTGCTTGATTGATCTTGATGAATACGAGTATTACAAGAGTTGATCTACCACGAGATCGTAATGGCTAAACCCTAGAAGTCTAGCCTATGAAGTTATGATTGTTGTGGCTAAACCCTAGAAGTCTAAACCCTCCAGTTTATATAGACACCGGGGGGACTAGGGTTGTACAAAGTCGGTTACAAAGAAAGGAATCTACATATCCGAATCGCCAAGCTTGCCTTCCATGCAAAGGAGAGTCGCATCCGGACACGGGACGAAGTCTTCTATCTTGTATATTCATAGTCCAATAGCCCGGACCAAGTATACAGTCCGGTTGTCCGAGGACCCCTTAATCCGGTACTCCCTCACCGGCCTCGTGCTAACACGGCAGTGCGCTCGTTTGACAGGCGCAGTGTAGTTATTCTGTTTCCCATCCCCATGCACCCACTCCCCCCCTACGATAGATAATGGGGCAAGTCCATGCAAGGAAGATGTGTCAGTACAACTATGCCCCTCGGTGCAGTGCGGTTATTCTGTTTCCCACCCCCACGCACCCACAACCCCCTAATATAGATAATGGGGGCAAGTCCATACAAGTAAGGTGTGTCAGTACAACTATGCCCCTTGGTGCAGTGCGGTTATTCTGTTTCCCACCCCCACGTACCCACACCACCCTAAGATAGATAATGGGGCAAGTCATGTTACGGACTCGCCTCCGCATGCGACGCCATGGCACGCCGTGTCGTCTCCTGCTACAGCTCGTTCCTGGCTCGGCCTTGCCAGGATGGGGATGGGGGGTCCCTCCCCCCTCCCCCTGGCTCGGCCTCGCGCTAACGCGGCAGTGCGCTCATTCGATAGGCGAAGTGCGTTTATTCTGTTTCCCACCCCCACGCACCCACACCCCCCTAGGATACATAATGGCGACAAGTCCATACAAGGAAGATTTGTCAGTACAACTATGCCCCTCGGTGTGGTGCTGGTTTTTCATCCATATGTAGCTGCTAGAAAATTAGCAAGTACTACAACGGAAAAGTTTAGAAGCATCAACACCGGCTTATATTGCTCACTAGCAGACTAAAGAATGACAGTACAAGTACAATTGAACAGACTGTACAGATTTACTAATATAAAAGGTACAAAGAAGCATCAGTTCGCAAATCCATAAAAAAATATGCCAGACTAAACACAGAAGTTCTACTTTGAATGAACCCTTAGTACAACTTAGTTTACAAGTAAGTACTATAATGCTAAAAAATAAAACCAGAAAACCTTTGACAATAACAACAACAACAACAACAACAACAACAACAACAATAACAACAACAACAACAACAACAAAAGAGTCAAAAACTCAATCACAAATGAACAGTTCGACA
Source organism: Triticum timopheevii (assembly GCA_963921465.1). Lineage (NCBI taxonomy): Eukaryota > Viridiplantae > Streptophyta > Magnoliopsida > Poales > Poaceae > Triticum > Triticum timopheevii. Next base: position 215,762,321 of record OY997274.1, read on the forward strand.
AAACTCACAAGAACTACAATGAAAGTATCAGTCCAAACTACTAATAGAGTCAAGTACTAGATTAAAAAAAAATGACCATCCAAAGACAGGCAGGCCCCAACGCAGGTTGACACTTGAACTCGAGCCCACGGCGATACCATTGGCGAATCCCTAGTAAATCACCCCAACGTAGGGCCTGCTGACAAGGGCCCACGGGTCATGACAGAGAGCAAGCGCCGTGTATAAGCGCTCAGGTAAGTATTCAGAGGAGTTCGACAGGTGGGACTTGGCAGCGCTTATAAACAGGTCGAGAGCCCCCTCGCCTAGTGAGGTGGGACTAAACCCAAACCACACGCGCATGCTGCACTGCATAGCCGGGCAAACGACCTATCTGGGCCGAAAACAATGCCTCCAGGGGACGGCCCAATGCAACAGTACAACCCAATACAAAATTCCTACCGATCACACACGAACCAAATTAAAAGGAACAAATGCATATAATTCAAAATAACCCTCATAAAATATTCTTCTAAAAAAATAATGTAGAAAAGTTCAAACACATGTTAGCTGTAAAAAATTAAAAAAATAAACAAATTTTTTTGAAAGATAACTATATAAAAGCATACTTCAACGTAGAAGATTGTAACAAAAATTTCACAAACAAAATTTTAAAAAGTTCAACTACTAAAATTCAGAAGGTTCAAGTAAAATTGTACTTTGCAGCAAGATTAAATTCTTTTTATTTTAAAAAATACAATAACTATCACTATTCAACTAAAAATAATAATTTGTGCTCTAAATTCCTGAGAATAGTAAGAAAAAATGCTATAAAGCAAACCAATGCGGTTGGCATTGACATCCAACAATAGTTTAGTACTACCATTAACAACATGCAAGTTCAACAAACTCAAACCAAGGGGTCCAACATCCATCATCAGCGTATATGTTTCATCTGCAAGCTATGTACATCAGTTCAATGTTAAATGTGCCAATTCAAAAAAAAATTATAAAAAAGTTCTGATTTAGCCAAAACAGGAAGCATTACATTAAAAAATAGCGCATACAATAACATAGGAACAAAAATATTCCAAACCATCTGGTAATGACATAGAATTCAACCATCTCACATGCATTGTTTAACAAAAATTACGGCAACATAGTCAAATGCACACAAATCTGACAACTAGCATCGTTTGCCACATTTAAACCTACAACACATAAATTCTAAACGTCAGAGAGTCATCTTCCCTACAGAACATGACCATAACCACATCTCCATCCTCAATTCCAGACTCTGCCACAAACTCCTTCCACCCAGTAGTTTGGTTCATCAAAGTCGATGTGGCAGGCAACTTCCATCAACTGATACCCTTTTTTGTCTGAAGTATCCATCTCCAGTATCCCAGAACTAGGAGCAACAATCCTGATTATGGGTAACATTTTCTACAAATGGGCATGGGAATAGAAAATAAAGTGAACACCTGACATAACTGAATATTTACACAGATGTACGAACTGTTGCATAACAAAGTGAAAAGAAATATCTAAACCAAAACAAAAACACCTAACTAACTAGTCATATGACCTGATAAACTAAAGAAATATACATATCAATACCCCTACGGTAAAACATCTGACAAAAACAGAACAAGGATTATACAAAAATGCATAAATGATGTTAAGTAATGAACAAATACACACACAAATCCCTACTGTTAACTTCTGACAAAAACAAATAAAAATTATAGACAAATTATTGATAAAACTAAACTACAAATTCAGTCCATGGGATTCAAAATTGGACCTACAAAAAGAAGTAAAAAAACAATGGAAACACATACCCATAATTCCTCCAAGTCCCCAACCGTCAGGCGGCAAACATAGGGCGCACGAAATCCATGGTTGCTGTACAACAAACACGAAAGTTGCCCACATCGCTGACTCTCGGTGAGCTCCAAACCAGGTTCGTACACACAGTCATCAACTATGCGCGCCATCTTCGCGAGACATCCGCATGAACAATCCTCCATGGGAAACACAGGAAAAGGGAAGAAAAACAACAGAGAGAAGAGGGAGTATCAGGACCCCGACTCATAGCCACACCGATCTAGCATGTAACACCTCATATCACTTTGCGGCCTCACGCACGGTATTCCCACGGGTGTCGCCTTACCTTGCCCGGGACCGTTTGCGCCTTTTGGCACACATATATGACAGTGTCGCTAGCATCCATATGACAAGGAGCCCGGGCTGACATGGCTAGTCGTGAATCCAAAGTGGCACTAACTTACAGGGACAGCCATACATGACCCAGCAACGAACGTGACGGTTATCAGCGAGTGAATCCGGGCTGTAGAGACTGGGCTAGCAGGACTCCGATGAACCGGGATGTAGTAGGCTAACAGGACTCCGGTAGACACCGCGTGACATTTCCCCAAAGGGACAGACACAGGAACGAAGAAGGACACATGCCGGCCAGCCTAAGTGTTCCGGAGTAGTAGCAAGCTACCAAGGCTCAGTGGAAGCACTAGGAGACATTTCCCGGTAAGAGAGGCTACCAAGGATAAACAACTAGATAGTCATATCCCACACATACCAAGCATTTCAATAACATACACACAATATGCTCGATATGTGCAAGTACAACATGGCATCACAACATGACTCTACAACTCAAGTATTTTATTCAATAGGCTCCGAGGAGCGAGATATTACAAACATGGGTCTCATGACCCAACATTCAGAGCACACAAGTCAAAGCACAAGCGGAAGCTTAACATGTCTGGGTACAAACATCTACAAATGAAAAAGGCTGAGAAGCCTGACGATCTACCAGATCCTGCCGAGGGCACAAGATCATAGCTGAGGTAACAAGCTAAATGTCAAAGTCCACGTGGAACTACTAGCGAGACTGAAGTCTCTCTGCAAAAACATAAATTAAGCAAACGTGAGTACAAATGTACCCAGCAAGACTTACATCAGAACTAACTACATATGCATCATTATTAACAAAGGGGTGATGGGGTTTAACTGCAGCAAGCTTTGACTCGGTGGCTATCCTGAACTACGACTACAAGTAACTCTTTTGAGGTGGCGCACACGAGTCCACATATTCACCAATCAATACACCACTATGGACCCGCTCTCGTCTACCAACGAGAACGCCATCCATAACACTCACGCTTATCTTGCGCATTTTAGAGTATCCACTTCAAGTTATCTATGAACTGTACAGGCAACCCATAAGTCCTTTATCACGGACACGGCTATTCAAATAGATGATGTTAACCCTGCAGGGGTGTACTTCTTCACACACACTCTCACCACTTACCACCATGTACACATCGTGTATCTCGGCAACCTTCAAGCGGAAGCCTGGCGAGGGAGTCGGCCACAACCTGACTAACCACACAAGTCTCTAGTCCAGGTTTATCGCCTATTCGGGTTCCATCCGCAAGGAGATCCGGCCGGGGTGTCGCTCACGGCCCCAAACGATGTGAGCAGGGTTCCCAAGCCCACCATCCGGGTGCCACTTGGTACACCGTGCCACTGTGCCTAGTCTGTCCCAAGCCCACCTGTACCGGGTGCCACTTGGTAGACTAATAGCACTACCTACAAACACCAAAAACTAGTTGCAACTCCTAGACAGAGATCGAGTTGATTAATAAGTCGAGAGGGGCACTTAAGCATTCCAATGTGTGGTAGTAGCTGTTCATGGATCACAAACACAGAACTCAGTTCCTGAGGACGGCTTCAATGAGTCAACCCACCATGTACTCCTACATGGCCTCTCACCGCTACCTTTACCAAATCGTGTTCACACACTTAGCTCTCAACAGTAGGACATGTTCACATACCTCCAATTCATCCCCGATGAATCAGACCTGACACAACTCTAAGCAATAGCAGGCATGACAAAAAAAGCATGAATGAGTAGGCACAACAGGGCTCAAACAACACCTACTCATGCTAGTGGGTTTCATCTATTTACTGTGGCAATGACAGGTCATGCAGACGAAAAGGGGTTCAACTACCGCAGCAAGTAACAGATGAATCGTTGTTGTCCTAATGCAGTAAAAGAGAGCAAGAGTGAGAGAGTGGGATTGTTTCGGAATGAACAAGGGGGTTTTGCTTGCCTGGCACTTCTGAAGATAGTATAGTTCTTCATCGGTGTCATCGAACTCATCGTCGAAACCATGTCTATCGAGAGGGGACAAACACCGGCAAACAAGGAAGAACACCATTAATGCAATGCACAATATGATGCATGATCATGACATGGCAATATGTTGTGGTTTGAGCTAATGCAACTAGCAGCAAGTTAAATGGAGTTGGTTTGAATCAAAGATTCAAATTCAAACTCCATATGTGATGTTTTAAATGCCCTTCTTATGATTTGTACTAAACAGCAGCTATAAGTTGTTCTAACATGCATGAAAATGGTACATATAAATAGATTGGATTTTTCTGATCATTTTTCATATATAATTTGTTTCATTTGGAGTTATGGTTGAATTTCTATGAATTTTCAAAGTTTATAACATTTTTTGGAATTTTTAGATTTGTTTCTAAATAAGAAAATACCAGGAAATGTGTTTATGACATCAGCACTGCGTCAGACTTGCGTCAGCAAGTCAACACAGTCAAAACAGACATGTGGGTCCCATGTGTCATGGACACACTAGATAACAAAGGGTTAATTTAACTTAGACAAATCTAACCTGTGGTTTAATTAGTGTGCGGGGCCCATATGTCTGTGGCACAGGAAGGGTTAATTAGCGGCTTAAACAGGGGATTAACTAGCGGCTTAACGCCGGCGATACCCCGATGCGGCGGCGGCTCGGTAGAGTGGCGCTAGATGCTGCGGCTGTTTGCGCTGAGGACACCAGGAGAGAGCCCTCGCTCGCCCGCATCCGGGGATGCACGCAGCTGGGCGCAAGGAGGCCGGGGTCAACGGCGGCGACCACTTGGGCGGCGGCTGGAGTTCGGGAGCAGTCGGGTTTGGCGCTAGAGAGCGTGGGAGGGGGAGCTGCTGGTGGCTACGGGTTCGTGGCGACGTGCTGAGCACACTGGTGTTCTCGGGCACGGTCTGAAGTGGCCATGGCCGCGTCTGCGTCATCACCGGCGGCGAGGAGCTCGCGGCTTTGGTGGAACTACGTCCTAGGCGAGGCAACAAGTGCATAAGTAAGGTGGGGACGGCATAGGAGCTCACAGCGCGTCCGATGATCAACTCAGCCAGCTCGGGGGAGGCTTGGGGACGACGGGGCGACGATGGCGATCTCGGCATCCCGAGGTTGAAGACGTCGCGGTGACGATGAAGCAGGGCTTCCGACAAGGCATGGCTCGACGAGGTGGAAGAGGGCGACGAGGCAGATCCCTGGGACGCGTCGGTGAGGCGAGGAAGAGGCTCTGGGCGCGGCAACGATGAGCGGCGGCGATTGCCTTCGGTGCGTGCAAGGGAGAGAGCCAAGGGAGGGGATGGGGGACGAGACAGAGTGAGAGAGAGCTGGGGAGGTTTGCGTGGCGCTCTTCCAGACGCGTCGGGGAGGGGCAGGCAGGCAGGGAGGAGCTGGCCTCCTCGGGCGCGCGCGTGCGAGCACGCAGCTGCTCCTACTGGTAGGGGGTAGAAGACGGGTGTGCCCCTGGTGGCCTGGGCCGCCAGGTGGCCTAGCCAGGTGGGCTGCTGCTAAGAAGCCCAGGTGAGTTTTTCTGCTTTGTTTTAATTTTTGTTCTGTTTCCTTTTATTTAAACCTGCCACTGTTTAAAATTTAGAACAAATCAAAACAGTGCCAAATATCCTCTAAGTATAACTTATGTTGCTCATTGGACATTTCCAAATGCACATAAATTATCACAGAGCATTTAAAAACATATCCATGTATATTTGAATATATTTTCAAATTCATATAGAATATTGTTTTAAATTCAGAGACCAAGTAATTCCTTAATAATGTTCCAAAATTTTCGTTTGGTATATAACCCTTGCCAAAATTCTCAAAACTATTTTTAGGGCTGTGACAACTCACCCCCACTAAGCAAGAATCTCGTCCCGAGATTCAAGACGCGAGGTGAGAAGATAGAGGGGACACAAAGCTAACACGATCCTCATGATCTAATTTCCCTTTTCGAAGATGTTGAATCATTGCTTCAAATTGATCTTGACGTCTTTGCGTTTGAGATCTTCATCCAACATGATGACGACAGAGAGAAACTCTATAGGAATCGATCTCCTTGAAGATCGAACAACTGACAATCAACTCATGGAATGGCACATAACAATATCTCTCGAGTTGAGACGCAAAACACACATCTGCAGCAATGGAAACAGGCAGATGACAAGGGTTCAATTTGGTAGGCAACAATCCCACACTTGAAAGGATGGTGGATGCGTTTCAAAGTAGCGGGGAGCTAATTGCCATGATTCCATAATGGGGCACCTCAGGGAAGGTGACTCGTAGAATTATTCCCTTAAGTGGCAAAAAGAATTACTTTGATACAAAGATCATTGAAACTCTTTATACCAGCCCAAGGCAAATCACGATCGATCATTTGGCGGCGGACGAAAAGATGGCATACCCAGACTAGAATGGATGATGTGGATTACCTTGTTGAAAACAACACAAGGGATGATTTTTGCTTATCATCAAAATTGGGTGGGACCCATGGTAGGACCACTTTTGAAGATGATCCTGAACAAGGATTACTAAGAAGGCAGCCCATAGTGAAATGGCACCATGGCGGTGCAAGCTGGGAACAAAATGCAATGGAATGATCCAACCATCATATCTGCCTGAGATTCAGATCTGGTTGGTAACGGAATATTTCAAACAACATGTCTGGAAAAGGAAGGTTGCAACACAAGTCGACGACATGACGTTCCGAGATTCTCGGGAAATGAACTACGGGGAGGAGCTTAGGGTTGTCAGTATTTGCAGGTTGTGAATTGTGTTTTGTGTTGTGTATTTTGAGAGTACTTTCAGATATGAATGTCTTTTGAATTTCAGATTTGCAGTATTGAGCATATGAAGTATTTTATGAATTCTAGAGATCTATTTTTCGCACTTAAAAAATGTAGTTTCATATAAAAGTGCAGACAATGTGATTCTCAGAGAAGAAACTGCAAGTTTCAGTTTCAGAGGCAGAGCATTTATATTAACACGCCCTTTTCAAATAGGGATAACATCATTTTGGAAGTTCTATTCATGGCCGAAAATGGAACTACCAGCCGGTTACATCATGCTGATCAACATTCATGCATAGCACATCTTCATATGATGCACAGTCAAAAAGATATGCTATTTTCAAAATGCCCACACAATGTCCAGTGTGCGAAAAATAGAGAAAATGAGGGATGAAGTTTTGGCAAGTGTTGGACGTGGTGTGCGTAGATGACAATGGGGACCCACATGTCAAGGATGGCAAAGGCAAAAAAATTGGAGATATTTTCACTGCATCATGTGGAATCGAACTCGGGCGGAACAGCGGTTGGGTAGCTAGTGTCACTTGGTCACTGGGCTAGTTCAGTTGTTTCGGTAGAAATAAGGCACAACATCTACCATTACTGTAGCATGCCTTCCCCGGCTCCGGTGGTTCGTTCTCGTCCTCCGCCTTTGTGTGCTCACCGCGGCGCCGGTGTCTGCTGTTGTGAACATGATGAACAAACGAGAGGAATCTGGAGAGGACTGTATGTGGAGAGGTGGACAGTCGGGGCCCACCAGGTCTATGGCCGTACGCAAGCAAGTGCCTCATTGAAAAAATACTTCCTCCTAATGCTATATCGATGTTGGGGCCCACGGGTTTGTTAACATAGTTACATTTTTTGAGGTGCTTCAACGTAGTTACTAAAGGAGATAAATTTACAATGAAGTCGGGGAGCTGGCTGGTATCATTTATTATCAGTCGACCATCAAGTATCAGTTGGGTTGTGGGCTGCCCCATCTAGACTTTCTTTTTTAAGATGCACAGCCCACGACTTGCCGGTTTGTATTTTATTGAGGGTCGTCATGTATCGACCGGCTTATGGACCTCCCATCCTAGGTTTTATTTTTCTTGTTTGAAGAAAACGCAGAGGTCTATTCTATTTTTCAATATAAGAATAGGAACACCAGGTCCAACTTATGTTTCCCTTCTAACTATATTATATATATTTATATTATTTCATATGTTATTATATATTATTGTTATTGTCATCATATATTTAACAGATACTTACATACATAAGAAAACAATATCCCATGTCTTATTAACTTATAAAAATAATTTTTTAACAATAAAATCCTCGATTTTTTTACATTAAGGCAACGAAAATCATGGTGATTGTATACAAAAGCTTGGTAAGATTTAAGGACCAATGTAATAATAAAGCACTTATTATTTAAATATATTTAATACAAAATGCTCAGCCCCTGTTTATTTTTTGATAACATTGCTGCGCCCAACCCAACATTATAATTTGAATCAGCCCAGCAAAATTGTGTATTTCGATAAAGTGCAAATGGGTTGTAATTTTTTAGGAAAAAAATAAATGGGCCACATGGATGCTACATTATTTGTTCAGCCAGCCCAGCAAATTCATGTATTTCGAGAAAGTGAAAATGGGCTGTAGTTTTAAAAAAATGGGTCGCATGGACGGTACATTATTTGTTCACCCAGCCCAGCAAATGGACTATAATTCTAAAAAAAAGATGAAATGGACTATAAATTCTGAAAAAATGAGTTGAATATGTGCCACATTTTTTTAGGCTGAAATGTGGGCCAATAGGTCGAAGCCAACGCAAGTCATTGTCAACTTAGTCAACAAATGATTCTGACATCGATAGCCGTTGGATTTACATCCAACGACCAAAATCCATCTTCAATCTCTCGTCTTCTTCCTCCAGCGCTGCCAGGACCACCTGCTCCCGCCTCCTGCTACCAGCAGCTTTGCTTAGCACGCCTCACTCTGAAGCGCTACCCCACCGCCGGTCAGGACGTTCCTCCACCCCTCCACACCTCCTGTTCTTCTACATCGACTGCCGAACCACGCCGCACCAGAACTAGTTAACCCTCGTACACCTCTCCGTCTGCGACTCCACTCCTGTGTCTTCCCATCTCCGGCTCATTGCTGTCCAGGGCCTCGCCGTCGTCCACCACCTTGGATGCGGTCGGCGCGGCGTGGTCAACAAAAAAATGAATACTCCCCCTACTAGCTGGGACCCACCATGGTGGGAGGCTAACTTGTGGGTCTACTAACTTGACTGGACGGAGGGCTTTGCCAACTTAGTTAATATGGACGATTCTAGCTCCAGTGACCGTACGATGTCCATCCAACGGCTGTAGTGCTTCTTCAACCTCTGGTCTTCTTGCTCTAGCCGCTCAAACCAGCGCCAGTCGTGCCGCCTACTCCTGCCTCTTGTGGTCGGTCTGCTGCCGCACAGGCCTCATCGCCCAACTCTATTCCAACCTCTGGCCAGGCCATCCCTCTACTCATCCACAACCCCTGTTATTCTGCGGCGACGACAGCCGAACCAGTCAACCCTCGTACTCCTCTCCGCGTGGGCATCCACTGTCGTGTCTTCCCCGGCTCCATGTCGCCCCCTTCCTAGGCCTCGCCGTTGTCCACCGCCTCGGTGCTCTCGGCGCGGCGTGGTCAATGTGGTCAAGGAACGACTTCCATCGGAAAAGTACTGTACGTGGAGAGGCTGACAGCTAGGTCCACATCCACAACAAGGAAGTGCAACCTTATTACGCGTAAAATAATTATTCCTCCACCTGACAGCAGGGATCCACCAGACAGGCCACCATATTATGCGAAAAAACGTTTCTCCCCATGACTGCTGGGACCCACCAGCTACATCTTCGCATGCAAGGAAGTGCCCCCATATTACGAAAAAAACGATTCTCCCCTTGACAGCTGGGACCCACCAGCAATAACTTCGCACGCAAGGAAGTGCCTTCTTATCCTCCCTGATAGTCAGGACGCACCTGGTCGAAGCGTACGTAGCATTGCTATTCTGGTCGCGAATGTGTACGTACATATTCGTCGATCGGTCTGTCTGCAGGCTGCAGCGATGAACCGTGGCCGAGTAAGGAAGGGCACGTATCGTAGTAGAGGCACGGACGTAGTATGTCACGCAGTCCCGTCAATATCGTGTACACGCACATACAGCAAGGGTGCAAGAAAGTAAATACGGCCACATACATACATATGGGCGAGGTCTCAAACACCTACTCGCGCATACGTACGACCAGGACTCATGTACATGGAGAGGCAGCGGAGAGTAGCGACGGCGTTCTGTTCATCGCAGCCAATCGGTTGGGTCAGAACAGAGAAACTGCATCGTCGTGTTCACCGGGAGGCAACAGAATGTGTCGTGTTCATCGGGAGCCAACCGGCTTGGACGGAACAACCAAAACAAGGCCTGGCATATCGCAGAATGGAGGAAACGGCCTTCTGTTCGACCGCCAACGGTCGAAACGGGATCCTGTTCACCGGGAGGGGTCTGGCTTACCGCAAAACGGAGGAAACGGACTTCTCTTCGACCTCCTACGGTCGAAACGGGGTCCTGTTGATCGGGATGGGTGTGGCGTACCGCAAAACGGAGGAAACAGACTTCTCTTCGACCTCCTACGGTCGAAACGGGGGTCCTGTTCATTAGGAAGGGTGTGGCGTACCACAAAACGAGATTCCACGGGCTACTATTCATCCACCGTCTACTGCCTCGCTCCAGCCTCCATGGGCTAGTGTTCATGCACCGTCGACCTCCTCCAGCCTCCACCTGCGACTGTTCATCTACGGCGTCTCCCTCCCCGCCTCCACCAGCTACTGTTCATCCACGGGCTCCTGTTCATCCAGCCTCCACCGGCTACTGTTCATCCAGCCTCCACCGGCTACTGTTCAACCACCCCTCCACGGGCTACTGTTCATCTAGCCCTCCACCGGCTACTGTTCAATGAACCCTCCACGGGGGCCTGTTCATCCACCCCAACTGGCTTGATCAGGGTCCTGTTCATCAAGCAGCAACGGCCTCGATCTACTACCATGGGGTCCTATTCATCCAACCCCCACCGGGAACTGTTCATCCAACCTCCAACAACGCTCACTGTTCATCAAGAAGCAACAGGTTTGATCGGCTTCAGTTAGTAGCAGTAGCGAAGGAATCGCTCGATCAGGTTTAGTTAAAAACTAGGGATCGATCGATCGCTCGGGTTCAGTAACGCGTAACCAGTGCAATCGCTCGGGTTCAGTAGGCGAACGCCTCGCTCGGGTTCAGTTAGAGCCCAAAGCCTCGCACCCATGCGCGTACGTGTATGAGAGAAACGCGTAATCCCTCCGTGCATCGCTCGGCCCCGACCACCCACCATAACCGGGAACTCCCCGATATTTTCTCCGCCCTCGCTTCTACCACGATTTTTTCCGTCATGGACAACCCAAAGAATGTCATGCAGATGTGTCTCCGGCTCGCCCAGGACGAAAAGCCCATTTTTTGTCATGATTTTTTGTCATAGAAGTAGGAGCCCACCACATCTATGATGATACCGGGTTTTGTCACAATTATCGTCATAGAAGTGTCATAAGCATGACAGGAAAAAAGTTCGTTCGGCCCAAAATGTCATGAATGTGTCTTTTTTTGTAGTGGAAAGCAATGGAAAATGATAATCATCGAGGCAAATACAAATGGAGTTCAAACATAATCATTTGCAGACCAGGCTGCAGCTGGTCTTTGCGCCAATGACGCAACGGGTCATCCAGTAGATTAATAGAGGAAAGCATTGTGGGGACCAATAAACTTTGAGTAAGCATCTCAATCATTTGACTTACAAAGCACATATGATAGAGGCATGATTTCTTTTGCCTTGTTGGGAGTGGACTTGCCCCTAGTGGGGTTCCTATTCACAACCATATCATCACCCTTGCCTTTTCCTTTATACTTGTGCCACCCACAAATACAACCTTTTGAGGGGTTGTACTCTTTTGAAGAGTGGCATTCCTCTTCGTGCTAGAACTTGGATCAAACACGTGGGCCAAGATTTGTCGAAGATACATGCGTTGCGGTCCTTTCATATGTGCCAGGCCATGATCATGATGATCAAGGATAAGACTTAGCAGAGAGAGGTTGGCGCGTGGGAGCATGAATATGCCTACCAGGCCACAAAGGGGGTCATCGAACATGCGGGCGATGCCGTCGACCGACACCAAGCGAAAACCTCATGGCAAATTTGTCGCGAGAAAGGGCATCCAATCACAAGGTGATGCATGTTTTCTAGTACCTTATCATAGAAGGAGCAATATTACTCGTGGGGGAGGCCACGTCAAGCCAACCGGCCAGCCATCCAGCAACGGTCGACAACAGCCAACCAAGACAACGCCTGGATCTGAATGGGAGCCCAAGTCATCCAATGAACGATCGATTTTGTTTAATGCATTTTTAATATAGTGCAGACGCGGATGCTCATACATTCGCACATGTACTCATCCCTATCAATGAACGCATATTGACGAAGTCATCATAGACGTCTTCGTAGTCGACGGGAACATCTCCTTCCATTGAAGGCACATCGCCGAAAGGTCTGGAAAAAGTTCAAAAAAATTCAAGCACCAATGCCAAGTCTAGGACTTTGAACCCTGGTGAGTTGGTTTCGCCACAAGGAACCTAACCATCTGAGCTTAACGCTGAGGTCGCATTCAATGCATTGTTATTGGGTAAATTTCGAGAATGATATACCACGCAAAATGACATGCACTTAGAGCATCTACAGCTAGGCGCCCCAAACCGGCCTCAAACGCCCAGGCGGCCCGCCCGGTCACTGACTGGTTACGAAAATCTAACCCAGACCGGCGCCTCGAACGGGTCTCAAACGCCCGGGCTGACCGACACCCCACATATCCAGCCCAAATATGGGACAGATATCGGGGACGTCAGGGCTCTCCCGCCACGTAGGATTGACAATGGGGTCCCACGCGGAAACCCCCGGAAACCCAGCGTCCGGCGAACGTCTCCTCCATTGCCGCGGTGTGAACACCTCGTGGCGCCGCTTCGGCTCGCCGGCCGAGGCCAAATCCGGCTATTTAATCTTGTTGTCGTCCCACAACCCTAGCCCATCCACCTCCTTCCTCTCCGCGCCGCCACCCCGTCCGTCTCCTCTCCCCCGCTCTCTGACATCGCCATGGTCCGGCGCAAGATCACGATGTACGCTATGCTGACGCTGGAGCGTCGGAGGCAGATCCCGGAGGAGATCCAGGCGAGGCGCGCCGCCCGCATTACTGTCGGTTTGCCTTCAAACTCATCGGAGCAGGAGGAGGAAGAGGAGCAGGAGCCGGAGAAGGGGGTGGAAGAGCAGCTACCGGAGCCGATGAAGGTGGCAGATCCGAAGGAGGAAGTGGCGGGTCCGGTGGATGAGGAGGCGGAGCAGCCCGCTCCAGGGTTCACCATGGAAGAGGTGGAGGCGGAGTTCGCCGTCGCCCAAGCCGCGGAGATGGCGGAGCAGCAAGCCATCCTGAAGTCCATCCAGGATGAGGCCTATGTGGAGGCCAATCAGCAGTTCCTCCGACAGGAGCATGCGGCATCCGATGTGCTCTTCGCCGACCTTGACGCGGAGATAGAGAAGGAGGAGGCCGGAGCGGAGAGCCGGAGCTATAGCTGCCACCCATGTACCCACAACCGGGGCACAGAGATTGCCGACATCTCCGACGAGGAGTAGCTACGTAGTACGTAGGTTTTTAAATTTGCATGCTTTTGTATGGATTTGAGAATTTAGTATGAGATGTGTGGATGCAATTGTGTTAATTTGAGAAGTGTCTGGTCATTACTCGCGGAAACGCCCGAGCGCGTCGATTTGTCATATGCTGCTGTAGATGATCTTAGGTACGCCCATTTAATACGGTGCAAAGACATGATCAAATACAAATATGGGCATATGAATTCGAAATAGAATAGAACAATTTCCAAATCCTGGTTGTTTTAGAAATATAAAACAAAAACGTCCCTCGGAAAGGAAAAGAAAAAACTTTCAGTTCTGTCTGTATCAGCCAGACCTCTCCTCTCGGGTATCGGCGCCGTCTCGAGCTTTCGCACCGCCTAATTCCCAAACCCGGCGCCGCCGTGTCACCCCTTCCCCTACGCCCACGGTCGCGCCTCCAGGCCTCGTCCTAAAGCGCGCCACGCCGAATTCTTCTCCCCCTCCCACCCCCCTCTACCCGATTGGCCTGGCGTGGAGATCCACCCCCGCGGATATTCTCTTCTTGGTAACGAAGACCTAGCTTGCTTTGTATATTCTATTTTTTTCTAACGTTTTCTTTTGATGCGAGCAACCGAATCTTAATACGGGGTTATGAAATTGATGTGTTGAATTATAGAACTATGTCTAGAAAGTTTCTGGCGAGGGTTGTCCGTTTATGTTTCATGTCTTGTTGATTGCCGCTGTCACGCTTGCAGGCCTGAGACATGTCTCATTATCAGGAGCACAATGTTGAGGACATGGAGGATGATTACGACATGGGTGATCCGGTAGATGACATGGATGGTGAAGATTACCTAGGGCCGGAGGCTAGGGACGACTCTGATGAGGAGGACGACGAGGATGCCGAAGCGGTGTGTATCTGTCTGTTGATTTTTGTTAATTTGATTCTGTAGGCTTTACAGTATTCTTTAGCTAATTTACTCAGGTTGTTGACTTGTGCGGCATATTAATTAAGCAGTGAAGGGATAACTAGGCAGTTGAAATTGTTGACTTACTGCTATGTTAAGTTTGGAAATAGTGTGACACCAGACTTTCAAAGGATAGCTACAAGCCTACACAACCCTGAAGCCTCATTTTGCATTCAGTTTCCCTATACATTTTCCATGGTCCCCTTCTTGTATAACTTGGGTGTAGTTCTTAATGGCCTTTTCCTATCTTTTCTCTCTTCGCTTGCTGAACTTTCATAAAATTTGTTATGGTACATATCAGTGCAGTCCAATGAGGTAGGAAAAACAATCCAGTAGTTTTTACCTTTAAGTTCTTATATATATTTTGAGCCACCAGAGCTAAGATACATATGATTCAGTTTGTATCTGGATGACTAAATAAAGCTTTTGTTTGACTATTCCCATTGCTTGTATAGTCACTGGAATGCTCTAAAAGAAATAATTGTTGCTTTAGAATAAGGCATCCGACACATCATCTGAAGAAGCAAGACATGGAAAAGACATTCAAGGAATACCATGGGATCGCTTGGAACTTACCAGAGATGGATACAGGGAGACAAGATTATTACAGTACAAAAACTACGAGAACATACCTAATTCTGCAGAAACAGCAATGAAGGTATACCTTTCAAATAAGTTAATTTGTGTGGGAGAAAATATTCTGACATTGTGAGTGGCACTTCTGTAAAACAGGCATGCAAATCTACTGAGAAAGACGGAACATATTATGAGTTCAGGCGAAATACTAGATCAGTAAAATCTACTATTCTACACTTTCAGGTGAGTTTCTATACGTCCTTGTTTAGTAAGTACTCCCTCCGCCCCATAATATAAGAGCGTTTTTGACAAAAAACACTCTTATATTATGGGACGGAGGGAGTAACATATAAATCCTGCATTTCAGTAAAGATGGTTTGTTATAAAAGTATTACCAGGGAAATTCTTATTTGAACATTTAAACTATCAGACACTAGATACTTTTTCAAAAGATGAAATGGTGCATTTGTTCAATTGCAACGTGTCCGCAGTTTTATCTAAATGTTCATACACGAAATTATGCTGTAACAATGTAACATTTATACCTAAGTACTGTATTACACAACAAGTGCCCAGTGATCAGAAATTCGATCTATATTTGCCTCTGTAATTATTTACTTACCATTTAGATGGCTGTGGAGAGGCTATTGAGAAACTTCTTAAATCATAGCCAACCTGCTCTCAACTTCTCTTCAGTTCACTATTATCACTTATGATGTATGTGCAATGTTTGTGTCTACCAATATTGCTCATAACTCTACATTTGTGCTTGTACAATACCTATTTCTGTTAGTAGTTCGCTAGAACGGGTCAATTCTGTAGTTCTTCAGGGGCTTACCTTCTTCTAACAGATAGCAGTACTAGGGAAGGGGGAACAGTCCTACCTGCTACCTGTCAGTGGCACGGTGGCGCCTGATAGCCATCTTTATGACCATGCCTGCCTCTTATTGCAGATAGATGCATTTAAAAACAATTAATTGAAGGGGTGCCTAGAGTATCTTTGATTATTAATGTATCTTATTGTGCCTATGATTGTATTTTCTATGCCTAGATGGATCGACTGTGTGAAAATAAAGTCCACCGAGAACTCCCACGGAATTTTGGGTTCTGGCTTGGTTACATTGGTCTATTAACCACCCTGCTTATTATTATTTGAGGAAAGTTATTCAAATAATGGTTTAACCTGTTCAAAGACTTCTCTGTTTCATGATTCTGCATGTAATTTTGTTTCAGTTGGTTAAAAAAAATGTGGAGGCTGCTTGTTGACAGTCTTAGTTGATGCTCCTTTATTTTTCTTCTGATACATTGATGTTAAATAAGAAATTAATCGAGCTGATCTATGGCTGCAGCTGAGAAATTTAGTATGGGCTACATCTAAGCATGATGCCTACCTAATATCACATTACTCGGTGCTACACTGGTCAGCATTGAGTGGTGTGGACACAGAAATTATGAATGTCGAAGGGCATATTGCACCAAGTGAGGTAGTGTCTGTAGTTACTAAATTTTCATTGCACTTTCATGTGTTGCTCTACCTCTATTAATGATATTTCATTATTTCATTGCAGAAACATCCAGGAAGTTTACTAGAAGGGTTTTCTCAGACTCAAGTTAGTACGCTGGCAGTCAAGGATAATTTGCTAGTAGCTGGTGGTTTCCAGGGAGAGCTAATATGCAAGGTAGGATCACTGTATCACTTTGTTTTTGCACTGACCGTAAATTTTTTTGGGAGTTCTATCTCGCAATTGACTGGGAGAACCCAAACTTGTGGGTAGCTGCATCTTGCCGCGACGATCATCTTACCCTGCCCATTCCATAGTACCCTACCAGTGACCATCACCTGTGTTTCTCCTGCCTCACTCACCCACCCTACAATTTCCCTGCCCTATCAGCCCATCTTTCATGTGTCCAACTGCCATCGGTAGCACCTTTGTCACCTTAGTGTGTCCGCGCCCCTCCCCCTGTTCACTTGCTTCACGTCCTCTGCACTGGCTTTTCCCCCTTGTGCATAGTTCTCGTGAAGCTGCAGGCACCTGACAGAACCTCCTCATGCAATCTGAAGGTCCTGCTTGACTGCAATGCCCCTGTTGCTGATCCGATGGCTTGCATTCTGTGGATACGAATTGTCTGCAGGCATTTATCTTTATAGTTCCCTTAAATTTGTCACTGTCTCCTATTTGTTACTACCTCCGATCCATAACAAGTGTCGCAGTTTTGAACTAACCTGAGTCCAAAACTGCGACACTTATTTTGGATCTGAGGGAGTATATATATGAACCCACTCTCTTAGTATTAGATTGTAACATATGATGAGGTTCCATTTTTCTTACGGAAACATGACAAGGTTCCATTGCCTCTCTTTGCTGGTGGAGATGTGTGCGAATGTGCTGTTAGCTATTTTCTCGCCTGGTTGCTAGTGCACCTCCTATTCAGTTAAATTGACGCTGTTCAATTACAAATTCTGTGGACAAGTAACTACATATTACATTTATTTCGAGCTTGAGTATGCTGAAATATATTTGTGAGCGATAGTTTTCTGATGTTAACCTTGGTCAATGTGATGCAGAACCTGGACCAAGAAGGAATAAGCTTTTGCTGCAGGACAACATATGATGATAATGCAATCACCAATGCAGTGGAGATATTCAACACCTCTAGGTAAATGTTATGCTCGGCTGTCAAAGATTCAATTTTGCGGAACATTCTTTCATCAGTGGTGCAGGACAAAAGATTAAGAAACTAGCTGGACTGTAGCCACAAGATTACTCTTCGCTGGAAACTTCTTTCATTAGAATGTCGGGAACGAGCTCATATCAATAACTGCTGCCAAGAATTCTTTTGAAAGTGAAATTAATATTGATGTTTTTTCTCTGGTCCGTAATGTCTTCAGTGGTGCTGTTCACTTCATTGCATCTATTAACGACTCCGGTGTACGAGAATATGATATGGAAAGATACCAGTTATGTAAGCATTTCCGCTTTGGTTGGCCAGTGAATGTAAGTTCTGTTATTCACATTGCCATTTACGTTTTTTGGTATTCTGTACTTCATCTAGAGCAATACTTCTATATTATCATTTCTAACAAGCTCCAGCATTTTTGTCTTCATGAAATGGTTTCCTAAACCAAACTTGATATGTATAAATTAAATCTTCTGAACTGAAGGGTCAAACCTAGAGTTGCCAACAGTCGAGGCAACCAAAGTATAGTCGATGAAATCTAATCCAATCAGAACACTAAATTAAAGGAAATAATTAAATATTGATAATGCTTATCTCTTAAGTCTTGGTGCCGAATGTGCTCCTTCCCTTACTGGCTCTTCTAGCTGACCGCCACCGTAAGGCCCATGCCATAGCCTTGACCCTATAGAAGATGGTGCTTGACCCTGGAATTCTACTATACATCTGCCCATTTCAGTGTCAACTGCTAAACCATCACTTTGTTTTT
Source organism: Triticum timopheevii (assembly GCA_963921465.1). Classification (NCBI taxonomy): domain Eukaryota; kingdom Viridiplantae; phylum Streptophyta; class Magnoliopsida; order Poales; family Poaceae; genus Triticum; species Triticum timopheevii. Next base: position 215,780,948 of record OY997274.1, read on the forward strand.
CTCCACATCTTCTTTTATTATGTGGATAATATTAATTTCTTGTCTTTCACTCGTGGCATTTAGGATAGCTGTTGAATTTACAGTATAGTTTCAATGACTGATCCTTCTATTGGCGCAGCACACGTCTTTGAGCCCTGATGGGAAGCTTGTTCTCGTTGTCGGGGATGATCCAGATGCTTTGCTTATTGATGCTAATTCAGGAAAGGTAAATCAACACTCACATTTGTTAGGTTTAAAGCATTTTGCGAGTATCTATCTATGCATCTGAAGGTATAAAAATTAAACGTTTGGATCTGGACAGACTGTTCATTCTATGAAAGGTCACTTGGATTTCTCATTTGCATCGGCTTGGAGCCCTGATGGTCGGACATTTGCCACTGGCAATCAAGACAGGACATGCCGGGTCTGGGATGCCAGAAATCTCTCGCAGTCTCTCCATGTCTTGAGGGGTAACCTTGGTGCTATAAGATCTATTCGCTACACATCAGATGGTCAGTTCCTGTCGATGGCGGAGCCAGCAGACTTTGTCCACATCTTTGATGTCAAAAGTGATTATAACAAGAGGCAAGAGCTGGATTTCTTTGGTGAGATATCAGGCATGTCTTTCAGCCCTGACACGGACACACTCTTCGTCGGTGTTTGGGACAGGACCTATGGCAGCCTACTTCAGTATGGCCGCCTCTATAACTACTCATACCTTGACTCGCTGTTCTAAGGTCAATGCAAACAAGTGTTGGTTGGGCCTCTTGTGTGTCAGTATTGCCGATTTTCGTCGGCGCGACTATTAGGTACTCCATAATCAGATTTATGTTATAGATTTGTCATTCTTTAATAATTCATGTATCCTGTTTATGTGTACAAAAGAAATGTATACAGATATAGCTTTGATTTGAGGTAGGAGTTGTAAGTTATGTTTCTAGGGCTAGTTTTCTCCATGAATTCGGATATAAACTTTTATCTGAGATGTGTACCGTGAACATCTGCTGCATTGACCGAAACCGGTATGCTTCGGTGGTATGTGCTATGCCGCAGTTGTGTGGAGCAGTTTGGATTGTATAATTGAGCCGTTATACACCTGTTTTGTGAATCCTATATACCTGAGAAGTTTGTCTCCACTATCTTATTTATCCTAACATTCAACTTATCCACCTCATCAAATGCGCAATGTCAGCAAAACAACTGCATGTCCCCACGTCGTTGACTGAGCTTATTTCATTTATGAGAGCACTATTCCAGGTGGGTGATCTTCTCCCCGTTTTCTCCATAGCAGTGCGTCCATTTTTCTTTTTAAACACCTCTCCATATATTAATTAATATATTTAAAATGTGATTACAATTGTTCATTGCAGGTGTCAAGCAAGGCGGGAAACTATTAAAAAGAGAACCACCTATCTATTATCAAAACTAAATTTAGCAATCGCATGCGCCACTGAATTGGCCCTTCTATTTATTTTGGACAACTTGAAATTTATCAGAAACCTGAAAATGCCAAGCGCTTCCTTCTTGAGGTCAATGAATGGGTATTTGTCAAAACTTTCATTTGCAAGAAAAGAAGACACAAACACACAATTAATTTTCAAAAAAAAAGGCAGGGTTAAGAAAAATACCGATATAAAGCCCAGCAAGCCATGCCTGAAGTTCCGCTTCATCCACACCAGAACATAACCCAATAAAGTCCCAAGATGAGACAATGAGATCACCGGTATAGTTCCTAGTCACCACCCCAACGCTCACAGCACTTAAACTCTTCACAAAACTTGCATCAACATTGATCTTGATATGGTTAGAAGGAGGTGGTTGCCACACCTCTTTGGATCTTACCGCGGTGTTTCTTGGACCAATACCCGCCACCACCTCCTTTCCTTTGTTATTGGTGACTACCTCATTAGTATCCTGACACGACATGAAGGAAGACCAGTAGCTTTCCGGAAATATAACGAAGCTTGTAACAGTTTCTTTTTTCTTTCCCAGAAATCAAGTCATTCCTCAAGTGCCAAACTCTCCAGAAAAGAAACAGAATGTGCTCCCTTTAAGAACAACTTAACTAGTCTAAAAAAATAAGTAACAAGTCCGAGAATAATTGAAAGCCTCTTCTCCTGGCAAATTCCAAACGTCTCTCAATGCCAGCGAAGTGCATGAGCCTTGGGGCAAGACATAAGAGCGTGAAAAGTGCTCTCATACTCAACCCCACGGATAGAGCAAGTGCAAATGGTAGCTTGATGATGCAAAACTCTAGTAACCTAAACCGCCAAGCTATCAGACGCTGCAAGCCATCCAAAAATTCTAATCTTTTACGGGATATTGGCCTTCCAAATGATATCACACAACCTCCTTTCTCCGTGAATAGCAGTACTGGATTTCCCAATATTTTTTTTCGATCCTTAAGCTTTAATGCCAGATTGTATGCACTCTTCACCGAAAACAATCAATTCTTTTCAAAATGCCAAGCAGTGAAATCACCATCCTCCAAGGATTGAATCCGCAACTTCAAGATCTCTTCCGCATCATGAGGATAAAAAAGATGTCAGTCCCAATCCCTAGACTCGCTCTTGAATAACTCCGAAACCCATTTGAGTCGTCCAATTTTCTCACCCTCCTCGACCCTAGTCGACTAGGATCATGTAACCTAGACCACGGTACCCATATAAGCTAAGGCTAGACTAGTCAATAGAACAAGAAACCAAGAGTTGGAACTCAATCCCTCGATCATCTTTGTAACACCTATACACATTCAATGCAACTGACCCAAAAGTAGGATCTTATCTCCTTCCCGAGGGCCTGAACCTGGATAAACCCGCTTGTTTCCCATCTACTCTACTTGTCTGGTAAGAGTACCCTATCAAGGGTTCTGCCAAAAATAATTTTGACTAATTGCTATAATATTGTGTCTATCACCTAGTTTAAAAATAATCATGATATTTTAGGTGAGATTTTTGGCCTTGAGAGTGCCAGGAGTACCCTAGTGAATTCTAATAACCGAGCGGGGAGGCTTCGAATTGGAGAAGGGCTATGCAAGTGTTTGCGTGTCGAGTCAATATTTTGCTTCGATTCCAAACCTTAATACTCCTGCCAAATAGAATCAAATCCTAGCCCACCATCTACCAATGATCAAAGTGTTGGAAATATGCCCTAGATGCAATAATAAAATGGTTATTATCATATTTCCCGGTCATGATAAATGTTTATTATTCATGCTAGAATTGTATTGACCGGAAACTTAGATACATGTGTGAATACATAAAGACATCTTGTCCCTAGCAGGCCTCTACTAGACTAGCTCATTGATCAAAGATGGTTAAAATTTCCTAACAATAGACATGAGTTGTCATTTGATAACGAGATCACATCATTAGGAGAATGATGTTATGGACAAGACCCAATGGTAAGCTTAGCATATGATCGTATCACTTAAGTTTATTGCTATAGCTTTCTTCATGTCAGGTACCTATTCCTAAGACCATGAGATCATGCAACTCCCGGATACCAGAGGAATACCTTGTGTGCTATCAAACTTCACTTCGTAACTGGGTGATCATAAAGATGCTCTACAGGTATCTCTAAAGGTGTTTGTTGGGTTGACATGGATCGAGACTGGGATTTGTCACTCCGTATAATGGAGAGATATCAGGGCCCTCTCGGCAATACAACATCATAAAGAGCTTGCAAGCAATGTGGCTAATGAGTTAGTCACAGGATCTTGTATTACGGGAAGAGTAAAGATACTTGCCGGTAACGAGATTGACCTACGTATGGAGATACCGACGATCGAATCTCTGGCAAGTAACATATCGCTAGACAAAGGGAATTGCATACGGGATTGACTGAATCCTTGACATCATGGTTCAACCAATAAAGATCTTCGTTGAATATGTGGAATCAATATGGGCATCCAGGTCCTGCTTTTGATTATTGATCGGAGAGGAGTCTCGGTCATGTCTACATGATTCTCGTGATGGGGAACAAAGCATGAAAATAAATAAAAAATCCTACGAACACCCAAGATCTAATCTAGGAGATGTATAGCAACGAGAGGGGAGTGGTGTCTACATACCCTTGTAGACCGAAAGCGTTAACGATCTAGAGATCATGGTTAGCGTAGTCGTACTCGCGTCACGATCCAATCCGATCCAAGTACCGCACGTGCGGCACCTCCGAGTTTAGCACACGTACGGCTCGGCAGCGTTCCCTCCTTCTTGATCCAGCAAGGGAGGGAGAGAAGGTAGATGAGATCGGAACCAACACGACGGTGTGGTGATGGTGGCATCGGAACTCCGGCAGGGCTTCGCCAAGCACTGACGAAACATGGAGGAGTAACGAGAGGGAGACAGGGCAAGCACGGAAGGGCTAGCTGCCCCCTGTTCCTCCCCACTATATATAGGGGTGAGGGAGGGCGTGGAAGGCCTAGCCCCCCTCCCAAGGCAGGGGGCGATGGCCAAGGGGGGAGGAGTGCCCTCAAAGCCAAGTGGAGGCCCTCCCTAAAGGAAATATGCCCTAGAGGCAATAATAAAGTTATTATTTATTTCCTTATATCATGATAAATGTTTATTATTCATGCTAGAATTGTATTACCAGGAAACATAATACATGTGTGAATATATAGACAAACAGAGTGTCACTAGTATGCCTCTATTTGACTAGCTTGTTAATCAAAGATGGTTATGTTTCCTAACCATGGACAAAGAGTTGTTATTTGATTAACGAGATCACATCATTAGTTGAATGATTTGATTGACATGACCCATTCCGTTAGCTTAGCACCCGATCGTTTAGTATGTTGCTATTGCTTCCTTCATGACTTATACATGTTCCTATGACTATGAGATTATGCAACTCCCGTTTACCGGAGGAACACTTTGTGTGCTACCAAACGTCACAACGTAACTGGGTGATTATAAAGGTGCTCTACAGGTGTCTCCAAAAGGTACTTGTTGAGTTGGCGTATTTCGAGATTAGGATTTGTCACTCCGAATGTCGGAGAGGTATCTCTGGGCCCTCTCGGTAATGCACATCACTTAAGCCTTGCAAGCAATGTGACCAATGAGTTGGTTACGGGATGATGCATTACGTAACGAGTAAAGAGACTTGCCGGTAACGAAATTGAACTAGGTATTGGATACCGATGATCGAATCTCGGGCAAGTAACATACCGATGACAAAGGGAACAACGCATGTTGTTATGCGGTTTGACCGATAAAGATCTTCGTAGAAAATGTAGGAACCAATATGGGCATCCAGGTCCCACTGTTGGTTATTGACCGGAGACGTGTCTCGGTCATGTCTACATTGTTCTCGAACCGTAGGGTCTGCACGCTTAAGGTTTCGATGACAGTTTCATTATGAGTTTATGTATTTTGATGTACCGAAGGTTGTTCGGAGTCCCGGATGTGATCACGGACATGACGAGGAGTCTCGAAATGGTCGAGACATAAAGATTGATATATTGGATGACTATATTCGGACACCGGAATGGTTCCGGGAGTTTTCGGAGAAAAACCTGAGTACCGGAGGGTTACCGGAACCCCCCGGGAAGTAATGGGCCTTAATGGGCCCTATTGGAGAAAGAGAGGGGCCGGCCAGGGCAAGTGGCGCGCCCCCTCCCCTTGAGTCCGAATAGGACAAGGAGGGGGGGGGGGGGGGGGGGCGGTGCCCCCCTTGCCTTCCCCCTCTCCTACTCCTTCCTTCCCCCTCCTTCTTGGATTAGGAAAAGAAGGGGGAAACCTACTTGGAGTAGGTTTCCCCCTCCTAGGGCACGCCTCCTCCTTAGGCCGGCCCCTCCTCCCTCCCTCCTTTATATACGGGGGCGGGGGGCACCCCATAGACACACAAGTTGATCATCATGATCGTTCCTTAGCCGTGTGCGGTGCCCCCCTCCACGATATTACACCTCGGTCATATTGTAGCGGTGCTTAGGCGAAGCCTTGCGACAGTTGAACATCAAGATCGTCACCACGCCGTCGTGCTGACTGAACTCCTCCCCGTACCTCTGCTGATCGGAGTTCGGGGTGCGTCATCGAGCTGTACGTGTGTCAAGAACTCGGAGGTGCCGGAGTAACGATGCTTGGATCGGTTGGACCGGGAAGATGTACGACTACTTCCTCTACGTTGCGTCAACGCTTCCGCTTCGGTCTACGAGGGTACGTAGACAACACTCTCGCCTCTCGTTGCTATGCATCACCATGATCTTGCGTGTGCGTAGGAAATTTTTTGAAATTACTACGTTCCCCAACAGTGGCATCCGAGCCTAGGTTTTATGGTTTGATGTTATATGCACGAGTAGAACACAAGTGAGTTGTGGGCGATATAAGTCATACTGCTTACCAGCATGTCATACTTTGGTTCGGCGGTATTGTTGGATGAAGCGGCCCGGACCGACATTACGCGTACGCTTACGCGAGACTGGTTTTACCGCTGTGCTTCGCACACAGGTGACTAGCGGGTGTCAGTTTCTCCAACTTTAGTTGAACTGAGTGTGGCTACGCCCGGTCCTTGCGAAGGTTAAAACAGCATCAACTTGACAAACTATCATTGTGGTTTTGATGCGTAGGTGAGATTGGTTCTTGCTTAAGCCCGTAGCAGCCACGTAAAACTTGCAACAACAAAGTAGAGGACGTCTAACTTGTTTTTTGCAGGGCATGTTGTGATGTGATATGGCCAAGACGTGATGCTATATTTTATTGTATGAGATGATCATGTTTTGTAACCGAAGTTATCGGCAACTGGCAGGAGCCATATGGTTGTCGCTTTATTGTATGAAATGCAAACGCCCTGTAATTGCTTTACTTTATCACTAAGCGGTAGCGATAGTCGTAGAAGCAATAGATGGCGTAAACGACAACGATGCTACGATGGAGATCAAGGTGTCGCGCCGGTGACGATGGTGATCATAATGGTGCTTCGGAGATGGAGAACACAAGCACAAGATGATGATGGCCATATCATATCACTTATATTGATTGCATGTGATGTTTATCCTTTATGCATCTTATCTTGCTTTGATTGACGGTAGCATTTTAAGATGATCTCTCACTAAAAATTATCAAGAAGTGTTCTCCCTGAGTATGCACCGTTGCCAAAGTTCGTCATGCCCAGACACCACGTGATGATCGGGTGTGATAAGCTCTACATCCATCTACAATGGTGCAAGCCAGTTTTGCACACGCAGAATACTCAGGTTAAACTTGACGAGCCTAGCATATGCAGATATGGCCTCGGAACACGGAGACCGAAAGGTCGAGCGTGAATCATATAGTAGATATGATCAACATAAGATGTTCACCATTGAAAACTACTCCATCTCACGTGATGATCGGTTATGGTTTAGTTGATTTGGGTCACGTGATCACTTAGATGACTAGAGAGATGTCTGTCTAAGTGGGAGTTCTTAAGTAATATGATTAATTGAACTTAAATTTATCATGAACTTAGTACCTGATAGTATCTTGCTTGTCTATGTCGATTGTAGATAGATGGCCCGTGCTGTTGTTCCGTTGAATTTTAATGCGTTCCTTGAGAAAGCTAAGTTGAAAGATGATGGTAGCAACTACGCGGACTGGGTCCATAACTTGAGGATTATCCTCATTGCTGCACAGAAAAATTACGTCCTGGAAGCACCGCTGGGTGCCAGGCCTGCTGCTGATGCAACTGACGACGTTAAGAACGTCTGGCAGAGCAAAGCTGATGACTACTCGATAGTTCAATGTGCCATGCTTTACGGCTCAGAACCGGGACTTCAACGACGTTTTGAACGTCATGGAGCATATGAGATGTTCCAGGAGTTGAAGTTAATATTCCAGAAGAATGCCCGGATTGAGAGATACGAAGTCTCCAATAAGTTCTATAGCTGCAAGATGGAGGAGAATAGTTCTGTCAGTGAGCACATACTCAAGATGTCTGGGTATTGTAATCACTTGATTCAACTGGGAGTTACTCTTCCGGATGATAGCGTCATTGACAGAATTCTCCAATCACTTCCACCAAGCTACAAGAGCTTCGTGATGAACTATAATATGCAAGGGATGGATAAGACGATTCCCGAGCTCTTCGCAATGCTAAAAGCTGCGGAGATAGAAATCAAGAAGGAGCATCAAGTGTTGATGGTCAACAAGACCACTAGTTTCAAGAAAAAGGGAAAAGGGAAGAAGAAGGGGAACTTCAAGAAGAACAGCAAACAAGTTGCTGCTCAAGAGAAGAAACCCAAGTCCGGACCTAAGCCTGAAACTGAGTGCTTCTACTGCAAGCAGACTGGTCACTGGAAGCGGAACTGCCCCAAGTATTTGGCGGATAAGAAGGATGGCAAGGTGAACAAAGGTATATGTGATATACATGTTATTGATGTGTACCTTACTAGAGCTCGCAGTAGCACCTGGGTATTTGATACTGGTTCTGTTGCTAATATTTGCAACTCGAAACAGGGACTACGGATTAAGCGAACACTGGCAAAGGACGAGGTGACGATGCGCGTGGGAAATGGTTCCAAAGTCGATGTGATCGCGGTCGGCACGCTACCTCTACATCTACCTTCGGGATTAGTATTAGATCTAAATAATTGTTATTTGGTGCCAGTGTTGAGCATGAACATTATATCTGGATCTTGTTTGATGCGAGACAGTTATTCATTTAAATCAGAGAATAATGGTTGTTCTATTTATATGAGTAATATCTTTTATGGTCATGCACCCTTGAAGAGTGGTCTATTTTTGATGAATCTCGATAGTAGTGATACACATATTCATAGTGTTGAAGCCAAAAGATGCAGAGTTGATAATGATAGTGCAACTTATCTGTGGCACTGCCGTTTAGGTCATATCGGTATAAAGCGCATGAAGAAACTCCATACTGATGGTCTTTTGGAACCACTTGATTATGAATCACTTGGTACTTGCGAACCGTGCCTCATGGGCAAGATGACGAAAACACCGTTCTCCGATACTATGGAGAGAGCAACAGATTTGTTAGAAATCATACATACAGATGTATGTGGTCCAATGAATGTTGAGGCTCGTGGCGGATATCGTTATTTTCTCACCTTCACAGATGATTTAAGCAGATATGGGTATATCTACTTAATGAAGCATAAGTCTGAAACATTTGAAAAGTTCAAAGAATTTCAGAGTGAAGTTGAAAATCATCGTAACAAGAAAATAAAGTTTCTACGATCTGATCGTGGAGGAGAATATTTGAGTTACGAGTTTGGTCTACACTTAAAACAATGTGGAATAGTTTCGCAACTCACGCCACCCGGAACACCACAGCGTAATGGTGTGTCTGAACGTTGTAATCGTACTTTACTTGATATGGTGTGATCTATGATGTCTCTTACAGATTTATCGTTTTGGGGTTATGCTTTAGAGACAGCCACATTCACGTTAAATAGGGCACCATCAAAATCCGTTGAGACGACACCTTATGAACTATGGTTTGGCAAGAAACCAAAGTTGTCATTTCTGAAAGTTTGGGGCTGCGATGCTTATGTGAAAAAGCTTCAACCTGATAAGCTCGAACCCAAATCGGAGAAATGTGTCTTCATAGGATACCCAAAGGAGACAGTTGGGTACACCTTCTATCACAGATCCGAAGGCAAGACATTCGTTGCTAAGAATGGATCCTTTCTAGAGAAGGAGTTTCTCTCGAAAGAAGTGAGTGGGAGGAAAGTAGAAGTTGATGAGGTAACTGTACCTACTCCCTTGTTGGAAAATAATACATCACAGGAACCGGTTTCTGTGACGTCAAAACTAACTAGTGAGGAAGTTGATGATGATGATCATAGAACTTCAGATCAAGTTACTACAGAACCTTGTAGGTCAAACAGAGTAAGATCCGCACCAGAGTGGTACGGTAATCCTATTCTGGAAGTCATGCTACTAGATCATGATGAACCTACGAACTATGAAGAAGCGATGGTGAGCCCAGATTCCGCAAAATGGCTTGAAGCCATGAAATCTGAGATGGGATCCATGTATGAGAACAAAGTATGGACTTTGGTTGACTTGCCCGATGGTCGGCAAGCAATTGAGAATAAATGGATCTTCAAGAAGAAGACTGACGCTGACGGTAATGTTACTGTCTACAAAGCTCGACTTGTTGCAAAAGGTTTTCGACAAGTTCAAGGGGTTGACTACGATGAGACCTTCTCACCCGTAGCGATGCTTAAGTCTGTCCGAATCATGTTAGGAATTTCCGCATTTTATGATTATGAAATTTGGCAAATGGATGTAAAAACTGCATTCCTGAATGGATTTCTGGAGGAAGAGTTGTATATGATGCAACCAGAAGGTTTTATCGATCCAAAGGGAGCTAACAAAGTGTGCAAGCTCCAGCGATCCATTTATGGACTGGTGCAAGCCTCTCGGAGTTGGAATAAATGTTTTGATAGTGTGATCAAAGCATTTGGTTTTATACAGACTTTTGGAGAAGCCTGTATTTACAAGAAAGTGAGTGGGAGCTCTGTAGCATTTCTAATATTATATGTGGATGACATATTATTGATTGGAAATGATATAGAATTTCTGGATAGCATAAAGGGATACTTGAATAAAAGTTTTTCAATGAAAGACCTCGGTGAAGCTGCTTACATATTGGGCATTAAGATCTATAGAGATAGATCAAAACGCTTAATTGGACTTTCACAAAGCACATACCTTGACAAAGTTTTGAAGAAGTTCAAAATGGATCAAGCAAAGAAAGGGTTCTTACCTGTATTGCAAGGTGTGAAGTTGAGTAAGACTCAAAGCCCGACCACTGCAGAAGATAGAGAGAAAATGAAAAATGTTCCCTATGCTTCAGCCATAGGCTCTATCATGTATGCAATGCTGTGTACCAGACCTGATGTGTGCCTTGCTATAAGTTTAGCAGGGAGGTACCAAAGTAATCCAGGAGTGGATCACTGGACAGCGGTCAAGAACATCCCGAAGTACCTGAAAAGGACTAAGGATATGTTTCTCGTATATGGAGGTGACAAAGAGCTCATCGTAAATGGTTACGTTGATGCAAGCTTTGACACTGATCCAGATGATTCTAAATCACAAACCGGATACGTGTTTACATTAAACGGTGGAGCTGTCAGTTGGTGCAGTTCAAAGCAAAGCGTCGTGGCGGGATCTACGTGTGAAGCAGAATACATAGCTGCTTCGGAAGCAGCCAATGAAGGAGTCTGGATGAAGGAGTTCATATCCGATCTAGGTGTCATACCTAGTGCATCGGGTCCAATGAAAATCTTTTGTGACAATACTGGAGCGATTGCCTTGGCGAAGGAATCCAGATTTCACAAGAGAACCAAGCACATCAAGGGACGCTTCAATTCCATCCGGGATCTAGTCCAGGTGGGAGACATAGAGATTTGCAAGATACATACGGATCTGAATGTTGCACACCCGTTGACTAAGCCTCTTCCACGAGCAAAACATGATCAACACCAAGACTCCATGGGTGTTAGAATCATTACTATGTAATCTAGATTATTGACTCTAGTGCAAGTGGGAGACTGAAGGAAATATGCCCTAGAGGCAATAATAAAGTTATTATTTATTTCCTTATATCATGATAAATGTTTATTATTCATGCTAGAATTGTATTAACCGGAAACATAATACATGTGTGAATATATAGACAAACAGAGTGTCACTAGTATGCCTTTATTTGACTAGCTTGTTAATCAAAGATGGTTATGTTTCCTAACCATGGACAAAGAGTTGTTATTTGATTAACGGGATCACATCATTAGTTGAATGATCTGATTGACATGACCCATTCCGTTAGCTTAGCACCCGATCGTTTAGTATGTTGCTATTGCTTCCTTCATGACTTATACATGTTCCTATGACTATGAGATTATGCAACTCCCGTTTACCGGAGGAACACTTTGTGTGCTACCAAACGTCACAACGTAACTGGGTGATTATAAAGGTGCTCTACAGGTGTCTCCAAAAGGTACTTGTTGAGTTGGCATATTTCGAGATTAGGATTTGTCACTCCGAATGTCGGAGAGGTATCTCTGGGCCCTCTCGGTAATGCACATCACTTAAGCCTTGCAAGCAATGTGACCAATGAGTTGGTTACGGGATGATGCATTACGTAACGAGTAAAGAGACTTGCCGGTAACGAGATTGAACTAGGTATTGGATACCGACGATCGAATCTCGGGCAAGTAACATACCGATGACAAAGGGAACAACGTATGTTGTTATGCGGTTTGACCGATAAAGATCTTCGTAGAAAATGTAGGAACCAATATGGGCATCCAGGTCCCGCTGTTGGTTATTGACCGGAGACGTGTCTCGGTCATGTCTACATTGTTCTCGAACCGTAGGGTCCGCACGCTTAAGGTTTCGATGACAGTTTCATTATGAGTTTATGTATTTTGATGTACCGAAGGTTGTTCGGAGTCCCGGGTGTGATCACGGACATGACGAGGAGTCTCGAAATGGTCGAGACATAAAGATTGATATATTGGATGACTATATTCGGACACCGGAATGGTTCCGGGAGTTTTCGGAGAAAAACCGGAGTACCGGAGGGTTACCGGAACCCCCCGGGAAGTAATGGGCCTTAATGGGCCCTATTGGAGAAAGAGAGTGGCCGGCCAGGGCAAGTGGCGTGCCCCCTCCCCTTGAGTCCGAATAGGACAAGGAAGGGGGGCGGGGCGCCCCCCTTGCCTTCCCCCTCTCCTACTCCTTCCTTCCCCCTCCTTCTTGGATTAGGAAAAGAAGGGGGAAACCTACTTGGAGTAGGTTTCCCCCTCCTAGGGTGCGCCTCCTCCTTAGGCCGGCCCCCTCCTCCCTCCCTCCTTTATATACGGGGGCGGGGGGGGGGGGGCACCCCATAGACACACAAGTTGATCATCATGATCGTTCCTTAGCCGTGTGCGGTGCCCCCCTCCACGATATTACACCTCGGTCATATTGTAGCGGTGCTTAGGCGAAGCCCTGCGACAGTTCAACATCAAGATCGTCACCACGCCGTCGTGCTGACTGAACTCCTCCCCGTACCTCTGCTGGATCGGAGTTCGGGGTGCGTCATCAAGCTGTACGTGTGTCAAGAACTCGGAGGTGCCGGAGTAACGGTGCTTGGATCAGTTGGACCGGGAAGATGTACGACTACTTCCTCTACGTTGCGTCAACGCTTCCGCTTCGGTCTACGAGGGTACATAGACAACACTCTCCCCTCTCGTTGCTATGCATCACCATGATCTTGCGTGTGCGTAGGAAATTTCTTGAAATTACTACGTTCCCCAACACTCCCCCTTAGGGTTTCCCCTCCTCCATGCGCATGGGCCTTGTAGGGGCTGGTGCCCCTGGCTCATTAAGGCCAGGGTGCCCCCTACAGCCCATGATACTATATGGGACGCGGTGGAACCCTTCGAGTACTTCTGTACCCCTCTGGAACCTTCTGGAACCTTCCGGTGGCTTGCCGATACAATACCGAAAAAACCGGACTTTTTTCATATATAAATCTTTACCTCCGGACCATTCCGGAGCTCTTGGTGACATCCCGGATCACATCCGAGACTCCGAACAACCTTCAAATTTTCTACTATTAATATCTCAATACTACCCTTGCGCTACCGAACATTAAGTGTGCGAGCCTATGGGTTTGAGAACCATGCGAACATGACCGAGACTCCTCTTCGATCAATAACCAATAGCGGAACCTGGATGCCCATATTGGTTCCTACATATTCAATGAAGATATTTATCGGTTGAACCACGATGTTAAGGATTCAGACAATCCCGTATCCAATTCCCTATGTCCAGTGATATGTTACTTGTCCGAGATTCGATCATCTGTATCTCCATATCTAGTGCTGGGGAACGTAGCATGCAATTTCAAAAAATTTCCTACATTCACACAAGATCTATCTAGGATATGCATAGCAGTGAGGGGGAGAGTGTGTCTACGTACCCTCGTAGACCGTAAGCGGAAGCGTTTCACAATGCGGTTGATGTAGTCGTACACCTTCACGATCCATCCTGATCAAGTACCGAATGTACGGCACCTCCGCGTTCAGCTCGATGACGTCCTCGCCTTCTCGATCCAGCAAGAGAGGCGAAGTAGTAAATGAGTTTCGGCAACACGATGGCGTGGTGACGGTGGTGGTGAAGAACAATTTCCGCAGGGCTTCGCCTAAGCACTACAGAAACTATGATGGAGGATAAACTAGAGGGGACGGGGTTGCTGGCACACGGCTTGGTGAATCTTGATGTGTCTTGGGTGCTAGCCCTGCCCCTCTATTTATATGTTGAGCCTTGGGGTCGAAACTTGGAGTAAAAGCCTCCTCAAAGTCGGTTTTACCCGAAAGGCAAGAGTCCTTCTCGGATTCCAGGACCAGACGCCAGGGTTCCCGGCATCTGGACCCAGACGCCAGGGACCCTGGCGTTTGGCCCATGGACTCCACAAAACTTCCTTTTGCGCTTTCCAAAAACCTCATGGGCTTTCCCCTTTGGCCCAAATAAAGTGTTCTCGTACCCAAACATTTCGAGAAACATCCGAAACCCCTTCCGGTGAATTCCGGAACCTTTCCGGATACCAAACACTATTATCCCATATATCAATCTTTACCTCTAGACCATTCCGGAGATCCTCGTCATGTCTGTAATCTCATCCGGGATTCCGAACAACATTCGGTCACCAACATACATAACTCATATAATACTATATCATCAACAAACGTTAAGCGTGCGGACCCTACGGGTTCGAGAACTATGTAGACATGACCGAGATACATCTCTGGTCAATAACCAATAGCGGAACCTGGAAGCTCTCCCACATATTCTACGAAGATCTTTATCGGTCGAACCATTATGACAACATACATTATTCCCTTTGTCCATCGGTATGTTACTTGCCCGAGATTTGATCGTCGGTATCTTCATACCTAGTTCAATCTCGTTACCGACAAGTCTCTTTACTCATTCCGTAATACATCATCTTGCAACTAACTCATTAGTCACTATGCTTGCAAGGCTTCTTATGATGTGTATTACCGAGAGGGCCCGGAGATACCTCTCCAATACTCGGAGTGACAAATCCTAATCTTGATCTATGCCAACCCAACAAACACCTTTGGAGATGCCTATAGAGCATCTTTATAATCACCTAGTTACGTTGTGACGTTTGATAGCACACAAGGCATTCCTCCAGTATCCATGAGTTGCATAATCTCATAGTTGAAGGAATATGTATTTGACATGAAGAAAGCAATAGCAATAAAACTGAACGATCAATATGCTATGCTAACGGATGGGTCTTGTCCATCACATCATTCTCCTAATGATGTGATCCCATTCATCAAATGACAACACATGTCTGTGGTTAGGAAACTTAACCATCTTTGATTAACGAGCTAGTCTAGTAGAGGCTTACTAAGGACACAGTGTTTTATCTATGTATCCACACATGTATCAAGTTTCCGGTTAATACAATTCTAGCATGAATAATAAACATTTATCATGAAATAAGGAAATATAAAATAACAACTTTATTATTTCCTCTAGGGCATATTTCCTTAATCCAGTTCAATCTCATTACTGACAAGTCTCTTTACTTGTTCCGTTATACAAGATCCCGTGACTAAACTCATTATTCACATGAAGCTTCTTATGATGTTGTATTACCGAGAGGGCCCAAAGGGAATTGCATATACGGGATTGGCTAAATCCTTGACATAATGGTTCAACCAATAAATATCTTCATTGAATATGTGGGAATCAATATGGGCATCTAGGTCCCGCTATTGACTATTGATCGGAGAGGAGTCTCGATCATGTCTACATGATTCTCGAACCCGTAGGGTTGCACACTTAACATTCGGTAGCGCTAGGGTAATATTGAAATAATAATAGTGGATAGCCTGAAGGTTGTTCGGAGTCCCGGGCGGGATCTGGGACATCACAAGGAGCTCCATAATAGTCCGGAAGTAAATATTTATATATGGAAAGTTGTTGTCAGGGTTCCGGAAAAAATTCAATTTTTTCCAGTACTGTACGGGGAAGCTTCCAGAAGGTTCCGGAGGACTCCAGAGGGGTCCAGAAGTTGGTAAAGGGTTTCACCATGTCCCATACAGTAGCATGGGCCATAGGGGATGCCCTGGTCTTATTGGGCTAGGCGCATGCTACCTCTTGAGCACTGCGTTTGTTTTCCTTGAAGAGGAAAGAGTGATGCAGTAAAGTAGCGTAAGTATTTCCCTTAGTTTTTGAGAACCAAGGTATCAATCCAGTAGGATGCTCCTCAAAAGTCCCATGCGCCTACACAAACAAACAAGAACCTCGCAACCAACGCAATAAAGCAGTTGTCAATCCCTTCACGGTAAATTGCAAAAGATGGATCTGATAGAGATAATATGATAAGATAAATATTTTTGGTATTTTTATGATATAGATTGGAAAGTAAAAAGATGCAAATAAAAGTAGATGGAAAACTTATATGATAAAAGATAGACCCAGGGGCCATAGGTTTCACTAGTGGCTTCTCTCAAGATAGCATAAGTATTACGGTGGGTGAACAAATTACCGTCGAGCAATTGATAGAAATGTGCATAGTTTTGAGATTATCTAGGCATGATCATGTATATAGGCATCACATCCGTGACAAGTAAATCGAAACAATTCTGCATCAACTACTATTACTTCACACATCGACCGACTCCTACCTGCATCTAGAGTATTAAGTTCATGAAGAACAGAGTAACGCATTAAGAAAGATGACATGATGTAGAGGGATAAACTCATGCAATATGATATAAACCCCATCTTTTTATCCTCGATGGCAACAATACAATACGTGCCTTGCTGCCCCTACTGTCACTGGGAAAGGACACCGCAAGATTGAACCCAAAGCTAAGCACTTCTCCCATTGCAAGAAATAACAATCTAGTAGGCCAAACCAAACTGATAATTCGAAGAGACTTGCAAAGATAACTTAATCACACATAAAAGAATTCAGAGGAAATTCAAATATTTCTCATAGATAAACTTGATCATAAACCCACAATTCATCGGATCTCGACAAACACACCGCAAAAAGAGTTACATCGAATAGATCTCCAAGAAGATCGAGGAGAACTTTGTATTGAGATTCAAAGAGAGAGAAGAAGCCATCTAGCTAATAACTATGGACCCGAAGGTCTGTGGTAAACTACTCACAACTCATCGGAGAGGCCTTGGAGATGATGTAGAGGCCCTCGATGGTCGATTCCCCCTTCGGCAGAGCGTCGACGAAGGCTCCAAGATTGGATCTCACGGATACAGAAGGTTGCCGCGGTGGAAATAGTTTTTTGTGTTGCTCCTGGATGTTTCCGGGGTACGTGGATATATATAGGAGGAAGAAGTAGGTCGGTGGATGCTCGAGGGGCCCAGGAGGGTGGGGGGCGCGTCCACCCCAGGGGGCGCGCCGGGCACCCTTCTGGCCGCCTCGTTTGTTGCTTGACATCCACTCCAAGTCCCCTGGATTGCGTTTGTTCCAAAAAGATCGGTCCCGAAGGTTTCATTCCGTTTGGACTCCGTTTGATATTCCTTTTCTTCGAAACACTGAAATAGAAAAAAAACAGCAATTCGGGCTGGGCCTCCGGTTAGTAGGTTAGTCCCAAAAATGATATAGAAGTGTAAAGTAAAGCCCATAAACATCCAAAATGGGTAATATAATAGCATGGAGCAATAAAAAATTATAGATACGTTGGAGACGTATCAAGCATCCCCAAGCTTAATTCCTGATCGTCCTCGAGTAGGTAAATGATAAAACAGAATTTTTTATGTGGAATGCTACCTAGCATAATTCTCAATGTAATTTTCTTTATTGTAGCATGAATGTTCAGATCGAAATGATTCAAATTAAAAGTTCATATTGACATAAGAAATAGTAATACTTCAAGCATACTAATTAAGCAATCATGTCTTCTCAAAATATCATGGCATTAGAAGGTTCATCCCTACAAAATCATATAGTTAGGCTATGTTTCATTTTCATCACACAAAATATTCCCATCAAGAACAACCCCTGTTTCAGCCAAGCAATTAGTTCATACTTTTTAACGCGCTTCAGCTTTTTTTCAACTCTCACGCAATACATGAGCGTGAGCCATGGATATAGCACTATGGGTGGAATAGAATATGATGATGGAGGTTGCGTGGAGAAGACAAAAAAGGAGAAAGTCTCACATTGACGAGGCTAACCAACGGGCTATGGAGATGGCCATCAATTTATGTCAACATGAGGAGTAGGGATTGCCATGCAACAGATGCACTAGACCCATAAATGTATGAAAGCTCAACAAAAGAAACTAAGTGGGTGTGCATCCAACTTGCTTGCTCACGAAGACGTAGGGCATTTTGAGGAAGCCCATCGTTGGAATATACAAGCCAAGTTCTATAAAAAATTCCCACTAGTATATGAAAGTGACAACAAATGAGACTCTCTATATGAAGAACATGGTGCTACTTTGAAGCACAAGTGTGGAAAAAGATAGTAGCATTTTCCCCCTTTTTTGGGCCTTTTTTGGCCTTTCCTTTTTTATTTGGCCTTTCTTTTTTAGGGATAATGCTCTAATAATGATGATCATCACACTTCTATTTATTTACAACTCATGAGTTACAACTCAAAACTAGAATAAGATATGACTCTATATGAATGCCTCCGGCGGAGTACCGGGATGGGCAATGAATCAAGAGTGACATGTATGAAAAATTATGCATGGTGACTTTGCCACAAATACGATGTCAACTACATGATCATGCAAGGCAATATGACAATGATGATGCGTGTCATGATAAATGGAATGGTGGAAAGTTGCATGGCAATATATCTCGGAATGGCAATGGAAATGCCATAATAGGTAGGTATGGTGGCTGTTTTGAGGAAGATATAAGGAGGTTTATGTGTGATAGAGCATATCATATCATGGGGGTTGGATGCACCGGCGAAGTTTGCACCAACTCTCAAGGTGAGAAAGGGCAATGCACGGTACTGAAGAGGCTAGCAATGATGGAAAGGTAAAAGTGCGTATAATCCATGGACTCACATTAGTCATAAAGAACTCATATACTTACTGCAAAAGTTTTATTAGCCCTCGAAGCAAAGTACTACTATGCATGCTCCTAGGGGGGAGGTTGGTAGGAGTTAACCATCGCGCCCCCCGACCTCCATTCAAGGGAAGGCAATCAAAAGAGCACCCCATGCAATAAATTTGTTACACAACTTTTACCATACGTGCATGCTACAGGACTTGCCAACTTTAAAACAAGTATTCTTTAAATTCACAATTACCCAACTAGCATGACTCTAATATCACCACCTCTATATCTCAAAACAATTATCAAGTATCAAATTGATCATAGCATCCAATTCACGTCCTATGATAGTTTTTATTATACCCAACTTGGATGCCCATCATTCTAGGACCAATTTTATAACCATAGAAAATACCATGATGTTCTAAGAGACTCTCAAAATAATATAAGTGAAGCATGAGAGATCAACAATTTCTACAAAATTAAACCACCGCCGTGCTCTAAAAGATATAAGTGAAGCACTAGAGCAAAATTATCTATCTCAAAAGATATAAGTGAAGCACATAGAGTATTCTAATAAATTCCAAATCAAGTGGGTTTCTCCCAAAAGGTGTGTACATAAAGGATGACTGTGGTAAACTAAAAAGCAAAGAATAATATCATTCAAGACGCTCCAAGCAAAACACATATCATGTGGCGAATAAAAATATAGCTCCAATTAAAGTTACCAATATACGAAGACGAAAGAGGGGATGCCTTCCGGGGCATCCCCAAGCTTAGGATTTGGGTTGTCCTTGGATATCTTGGGGTGCCATGGGCATCCCCAAGCTTAGGCTCTTGCCACTCCTTATTCCATAGTCCATCAAATTTTTACCCAAAACTTGAAAACTTCACAACACAAAACTCAACAGGAAATCTCATAAGCTCCGTTAGTGCAAGAAAGAAAAACCACCACATAAGGTACTATAATGAATCATTCTTTATTTTTATTGGTGTTAAACCTACTGTATTCCAACTTCTCTATGGTTCATACCCCCCGATACTAGCCATAGATGCATCAAAAGAAGCAAACAACACAAGAAAAACAGAATCTGTCAAAAACAGAACAGTCTGTAGCAATCTGTAACTTTCGAATACTTCTGGATCTCTAAAAATCCTACCAAAATAGGAAGTCCTGGGAAATGTGTCTATTGATCTACAGCAAAAAGAATCAACGCAAAAGCACGTTTCTGTGATTTACTAAATTTATTTTCGTGTGCACAAAAGTTTCTGTTTTTCAGCAGAATCAAATTAACTATCACCGTAGGTTATCCTATAGGTTCTACTTGGAACAAACACTAATTAAAACATGAAAACACATGTAAACAGAAGCTAGATGAAATATTTCTTACTAAACAGAAACAAAAAACAAGGAACAAAAATAAAATTGGGTTGCGTCCCAACAAGCGCTATCGTTTAACGCCCCTAGCTAGGCATTGATAATTTTAATGACGCTCACATGAAAGACAAGAATTAAAGCGCAAAGAGAGCATCATGAAACACATGACAAACACATCTAAGTCTAAGATACTTCCTATGCATAGGCATATTATAATCAAACAAATTTGCAAGGCAAGGAAAAACTAGCATATGCAAGGAAGAATAAAGAGACGATAGTAATCTCAACATGATGAGAGGTAATTTAGTGAGATAAAAATTTCTACGACCATATTTTCCTCTCTCATAATAATTACATGTAGGATCATAGGCAAATTCAACAAAATAGCCATCACATAACATATTCTCAACACGATCCACATGCATGTGAAGTTGACACTCTTCCAAAATAGTGGGATTATGATTAACTAAAGTCATGACCTCTCCAAACCCACTCTTATAAAAATACCATAAGATTGAACATTCTCCAAATATGTGGGATCTAAAGTTGACCCACTTTCAATATTTTTGCAAACACTATTATCAATCTCATATTCATCATGGGGCTTAAATAAATTTTCAAGATCATAAGAAGAGTCACCCCAATCATGATCATTGCAACAAGTAGTAGACATAGCAAAACTAGCATCCCCAAGCTTAGGGTTTTGGATATTATTAGCACAATTGACATCAAGAGTATTTAAAATAAAATCATTGCAATCATGCTTTTTATTCAAGGAGCTATCGTGAATCTCTTCATAAATTTCTTCATCACAATTTTCAGATTCACGAATTTCAAGCAAAACCTCATAAAGATAATCTAGTGCACTCAAATCACTAGAATTTGGTTCATCATAATTGGATCCCTTAAAGATATTAGCAAGTGGATGAGGATCCATAAAGTTTTAGCAAGTGAAGATGCAAGCAAAAAGAAGGCATATGGTAACACAAGACCGGACGGAAGAAGGGCGAATAAAACGGCAAGGGTGAAGTGGGGGAGAGGAAAATGAGAGGAAAATGGCAAATAATGTAATGCGAGGGAGATGAGTTTGTGATGGGTACTTGATATGTCTTGACTTGAGCGAATACCTCCCTGGAAACGGCGCTAGAAATCCTTCTTGCTACCTCTTGAGCACTGCGTTGGTTTTCCTTTAAGAGGAAAGGGTGATGCAGTAAAGTAGCGTAAGTATTTCCCTCAGTTTTTGAGAACCAGGGTATCAATCCAGTAGGAGGCTCCTCAAAAGTCCCACGCACCTACACAAACAAACAAGAACCTCGCAACCAACAAAATAAAGGGGTTGTCAATCCCTTCACAGCTAATTGCAAAAGTGAGATCTGATAGAGATAATATGATAAGATAAATATTTTTGGTATTTTAATGATATAGATTGGAAAGTAAAAATATGCAAATAAAAGTAGATGGAAAACTTATATGATAAAAGATAGACCCGGGGGGCATAGGTTTCACTAATGGCTTCTCTCAAGACAGTATAAGTATTACGGTGGGTGAACAAATTACAGTCGAGCAATTGATAGAAAAGCGCATAGTTATGAGATTATCTAGGCATGATCATGTATATAGGCATCACGTCCGTGACAAGTAGATAGAAACGATTCTGCATCTACTACTATTACTCCACGCATCGACCGACTCCTGTCTGCATCTAGAGTATTAAGTTCATGAAGAACAGAGTAACGCATTAAGAAAGATGACATGATGTAGAGGGATAAACTCATGCAATATGATATAAACCCCATCTTTTTATCCTCGATGGCAACAATACAATACGTGCCTTGCTGCCCCTACTGTCATTGGGAAAGGACACCGCAAGATTGAACCCAAAGCTAAGCACTTCTCCCATTGCAAGAAAGATCAATCTAGTAGGCCAAACCAAACTGATAATTCGAAGAGACTTGCAAAGATAACTTAATCACACATAAAAGAATTCAGAGGATATTCAAATATTTCTCATAGATAAACTTGATCATAAACCCACAATTAATCGGATCTCGACAAACACACCGCAAAAAGAGTTACATCAAATAGATCTCCAAGAAGATCGAGGAGAACTTTGTATTGAGATTCAAAGAGAGAGAAGAAGCCATCTAGCTAATAACTATGGACCCGAAGGTCTGTGGTAAACTACTCACAACTCATCGGAGAGGCCTTCGAGATGATGTAGAGGCCCTCCATGGTCGATTCCCCCTCCGGCAGAGCGCCGACGAAGGCTCCAAGATGGGATCTCGCGGATACAGAAGGTTGCGGCGGTGGAAATAGTTTTTCGTGGTGCTCCTGGATGTTTTCGGGGTACGTGGATATATATAGGAGGAAGTAGGCCGGTGGACGCTTGAGGGGCCCACAAGGGTAGGGGCGCGCCCACCCCCAGGGGGCGCGTTGGGCACCCTCGTGGCCGCCTCGTTTGTTGCTTGACGTCCACTCCAAGTCCCCTGGATTTCGTTTGTTCCAAAAAGAATGCTCCCGAATGTTTCATTCCATTTGGACTCCGTTTGATATTCCTTTTCTTTGAAACACTGAAATAGGCAAAAAAAACAGCAATTCGGGCTGGGCCTCCAGTTAGTAGGTTAGTCCCAAAAATGACATAAAAGTGTAAAGTAAAGCCCATAAACATCCTAAACGGGTAATATAATAGCATGGAACAATAAAAAATTATAGACACGTTGGAGACGTATCAGTGCACCAGCCCCTACAAGGCCCATGTGCCTGGGAAAGGGAAACCCTAAGGGGGAGGGCCCTCCACATGGCTTGGAGGGCACTCCTCCCCCCTTGGTCGCTGCTACCCTGCCTTGGGAGGGGGGCTAGGGCTGGCACATTGCTACTTCTTGAGCTTGCGTTGGTTTTTCCCTTGAAGTGGAAAGGGTGATGCAACAAAGCAGAGATATATATTTCCCTCAGTTAAGAACCAAGGTATCAATCCAGTGGGAGGAACACACAAGTCACCAATGATTGCACCTACACAAACAAACAAATACTTGCACCCAATGCGATAAAAGGGGTTGTTAATCCCTTCACGGTTACTTGCAAGGATGAGATCTGATAGTGATAGATATAAAAGATAAGTAAAAGTTAAAAATATAATAAAAGTATATAAATTGCAGCAAGGTATTTTTGTGTTTTTGATTTTAGATATCTGAAAATAATATGATAAAAATAGACCCGGGGGCCATAATTTTCACTAGAGGCTTCTCTCTTGAAAGAAAGAATACTGTGAATAAATAAATTACTATTGATCAATTGATAGAAAAGCACATAGTTATGACGATATCCAGGGCAACGATCATGTATATATGCATCATGTACGTGACAAGTAGATCGACTCCTGCCTGCATCTACTACTATTACTCCACACATCGACCGCTATCCAACATGCATCTAGTGTATTAACTTAACAAGAACAGAGTAACGCCTTAAGCAAGATGGCAATGATGTAGAGGGATAGATCCAAACAATATGAACAAACCCCATCTTTTTATCCTTAATGGAAAAAATAAAAATATGTGTCATGTCCCTTTCTGTCACTGGGAATAAGCACCGCAAGATTGAACCCATTACAAAGCACCTCTCCCATTGCAAGAAAAGTCAATCCAGTTAGCCAAACCAAATAAATAGATCGGAGAGAAATACAAAGTTATCTTAATCATGCATAAAAAGAGTTCAGAGAAGACTCAAATAATATTCATAGATAATCTGATCATAAACTCACAACTCATCAGATCTCAACAAATGCACCACAAAAGAAGATTACACCGAATAGACTTCCAAGAACATTGTATTGAAGATCAAAGAGAGAGAAGAAGTCATCTAGCTACTAGCTATGGATCCGTAGGTCTGTGGTAAACTAATCACACATCATCGGAAGGGCAGCAAGGTTGATGTAGAAGCCTTCCCTAATCGAATCCCCCTCTAACAGAGTATCGGAAAAGGCCTCCAGATGGGATCTGATGGTTCTGGAACTTGCAGCGGCGGAGAAGTATTTTTGGTGTGCCCCTGGTCTATGGGGAATATTTGGGTATTTATAGAAGAAGAATTAGGGTTAGAGGAGCCACAAGGGTCCCACAAGCTTGGAGGGCACTCCCCCTGAGCTTGTCGTCGCCTCATGGCCCATCTAGCCTCCTCCCGAAGCTTCCAGTGTGTCCTGTGGTCCAAGACAAATCGTCAAAAAGTTTCGTTCCATTTGGACTCCATTTGGTATTGATTTTATGTAAAGACAAAAACAAGAAAAAACAACAACTGGTACTTGGCACCAGGTTAATAGGTTAGTCCCCAAAAATGATATAAAAAGCATAATAATGCGTATAAAACATCCAAGATTGATAATACAATAGCATGGAACAATAAAAATTATAGATACGTTAGAGACGTATCAAGCATCCCCAAGCTTAATTCCTGCTCGTCCTCGAGTAGGTAAATGATAAAAACAAATTTTTTGATGTGGAATGATACCTAACATGTTTATCAGGTAATCTTTCTTTATGTGGCATGAATATTCAAATCCGCAAGATTCAAAATGAAAGTTTAATATTGACATAAAAACAATAATACTTCAAGCATACTAAAAAGCAATCATGTCTTTTCAAAATATAATGGCTAAAGAAATTTATCCCTACAAAATCATATAGTATTGTCATGCTCCATCTTCTTAACACAAAGTATTTATCATGCACAATCCCGGTGTTAGCCAATCAATTGGTTCATACTTTTTAACGCGGTTCAACTTTTTCAACTCTCACACATTATATGAGCGTGAGCCATGGATATAGCACTATAGGTGGAATAGTGTATGATGTTGGAGGTTGTGTGGAGAAGACAAAAAAGAGATAGTCTCACATTGACAAGGCTATCAATGGGCTATGGAGATGCCCATCAATTAAAGTCAATGCAAGGAGTAGGGATTGCCATGCAACAGATGCACTAGAGCTATAAGTGTATGAAAGCTCAAAATAAAACTAAGTGGGTGTGCATCCAACTTGCTTGCTCTCAAGACCTCGGGCATTTGAGGAAACCCATCATTGGAATATACAAGCCAAGTTCTATAATGAAAAGTCCACACTAGTAATATATGAAAGTGACAAAATAGGAGACTCTATCATGAAGAACATGGTGCTACTTTGAAGCACAAGTGTGGAAAAGGATAGTAACATTATCCCTTCTGTCTTTCTCTCTCATTTTTACTGTTGGGCACTTTGGCATCTTTTTTCTTGGGCTCATTGGCCTCTCTTTTTTATTTCGTCCGGAGTCTCATCCCGACTTATGGGGGAATCATAGTCTCCATTATCCTTTCCTCACATGGGACACTGCTCTAATAATGATGGTCATTACACTTTTATTTACTTACAACTCAAGAACTACAACTCGATACTAGAACAAAAATATGACTCTATATGAGTGCCTCCGGCGGTGTATCGGGATGTGCAATGATCTAGCGTGACATGTATAAAAAATATGAACAGTGGACAAGCCACAAATACTATGTCAACTATATGGTCATGCAAAGCAATATGACAATGATGATATGTGTCATAATAAAATGGAACATCGGAAGTTGCATGGCAATATATCTCAGAATGGCTATGGAAATGCCATAATAGGTAGGTATGATGGCTGTTTTGAGGAAGATGTAAGGTGGCTTATGTGTGAAAGGGCGTATCATATCACGGGGTTTGGATGCACCGGCAAAGTTTGCACCACAACTCAAGGTGAGAAAGGACAATGCATGGTACCGAAGAGGCTATCAAATTACAGAAAGTTAAGAGTGCATATAATCCATGGACTCACATTAGTCATAAAGAACTGACATACTTATTGCAAAAGTTTATTAGCCCTCTAAGCAAAGTACTACTATACATGCCCCTAGGGGGGAGGTTGGTAGGAGTTAACCATCGCGCCCCCCGACCTCCATGCAAAGGAAGACAGTCAATAATAAATCATGCTCCAGTTTCATAGCATAATGAGAGACCATACACACATGCCTCGGGAATCACAAACCTTAACACAAATATTCTTACTAAACAACAATTACTCACTAGCATGACTCTAATATCACCATATTTATATCTCAAAACAAATGCAAGGAATCAAACTTCTCATATATTCAGTGATATTCATGAAAGTTTTAACTATATCCCTCTTGAATACCCATCATATTAGGACTAAGTTCATAACCCAAGAAAATTTCCATACTATCTATAAGACTCCCAAAATAATATAAGTGAAGCATGAGAGTTCATCAATTTCTTTAAAATATAACCACTGGCGTGCTCTAAAAAGATATAAGTGAAGCACTAGAGCAACTACCTAGCTCAAAAGATATAAGTGAAGCACAAAGAGTATTTTAACAAATTCACGATTAATGTGTGTCTCTCTCAAAAGGTGTGTCCCGAAAGAATGATTGTGGCAAACTAAAAAGCAAATAAAGAAAATACTCATACAATACAAGACGCTCCAAGCAAAACACATATCATGTGGTGAATAAAAACATAGCCTCGAGTAATTTACCGATGGATTGTAGACAGAAGAGGGGATCCGGGGCAGCCCCAAGCTTAGGCGCTTGGTTGTCCTTGAATATCACCTCAGGGTGCCTTGGGCATCCCCAAGCTTAGGCTGTTTCCACTCCTTATTCCTTAGCGCATCGAAACTTTACCCAAAACTTGAAAACTTCACAACACAAAACTCAACAGAAAACTCGTGAGATCCGTTAGTAAAATAAAGCAAATCACCACCTTTAGGTACTGCTGTAAACTCATTCCAATTTTATATTTGCATTATATCTACTGTATTCTAACTTTCCCATGGTTCATACCACCCGATACAACCCATAGATTCATCAAAATAAGCAAACAACACAATGAAAACAGAATCTGTCAAAAACAGAACAATCTGTAATAATCTAAACTTAGCCAAACTTCTGTAACTCCAAAAATTCCGAAACATTAGGACAACATGGGTAATTTGTATATAAAGTGTAAAAAATTTAGAGTTTTACCACGCTCCATTAAATTTTAACAATTCTGCTACTAGACGCAAAAGTTTTTGTTTTTTCATAGAATCAAATCAACAATCTTCCAAATCATCCCAAGGATCTTACTTGGAACAAATACTAATTAAAACACTAAAGCACAATCATAACAGAAGTATAATTGCATATTTATTAAAAAACAGAAGAAATAGCAAAAACATAAAATAAAATTGGGTAGCCTCCCAACAAGCGCTACTGTTTTATGCCCCTAGCTAGGAATATTGCATAGATATAGGTATTGTCATCTTTGGTATTCAATCCATAAGTGGCCCTCATACTATATTCATATGGAAACTTAATTTTTGTTCCTGGAAAGTGTTCCATGCCCTTCCTTAATGGAAATTGGAATCTAATGTTTCCTTCTTTCATATCAGTAATTGCACCAATCTTTCTTAGGAAAGGTCTACCCAGAATTATTGGGTATATGGGATTGCAATCTATATCAAGAACAATAAAATCTACATGCACATAATTCCTATTTCTAATAATAAGAACATCATTAATTATTCCCATAAGTTTCTTAATAGTAGAATCCGCTAAGTGCAAATTTAAAGAACAATCATCAAGTTTATGGAAACCTAGTACATCACATAAAGTTTTTGGAATACTGGAAACGCTAGCACCCAAATCACACAAAGCATTGCACTCATAATCTTTAATCTTAATTTTAATAGTGGGTTCCCATTCATCATATAACTTTCTAGGGATTGAAACTTTCAACTCAAGTTTTTCTTCAAAAGATTTCGTCATAGCATCAACGATATGTTTAGTAAAAAGCCTTATTTTTATTATAAGCATGAGGTGAATTAAGAACAGATTGTAACAAGGAAAGACACTCAATCAAAGAAAAATTATCATAATTAAATTCCTTGAAATCTAAAAGAGTGGGATCATCACTAGCTAAAGTTTTGACTTTGCTAAACCCACTTTTATCAATTTTTTCATTAAGATCATCACCCTCCAAATTATTGGGACGTCTTCTAGCTAAAGTTTACTCCTCTCCAATCCCTTCTTTATCAAGTTTTATAGCAAACAAAGGTTCAATAGGAGTCACACAAATCACTTTAAGATCTTCATCATGATTCAAAGATTCAGGTCTAACAACCATTTTATTTACTAACGTAGTTTGCTTATCGAATTTGACCTACTAAACCTTCAATATGGACGAGTTGAGGTTGAAGACCAATAACTTCTTTATTAAGATCATCAAGTTGTTTATTGATATACTCTATCATAGTAGATTGTTCTTTAAGTTCATTCCTAAAGAAACTATTATGCTCAAATTGCAAGGTCATGAAGCTTTTTGCATTATTTTCAATCTCTTCCAACTTTCTGTGGTAAGGATGAAGTTTTTAAATTGAGACATGATGTCAAGGCAAGCAATCTAGCACACAAGCACACAAAAAGCAAACGAAAAAGCGAACGGAGAGAAGGTGAATAAAATGGGAAAATATTTTTGTTTTTTTCTAAAAACATTTTAGAGGTGAGGGAGAGAAAAACGGGAGGCAAATGGTGCATAATGTAAATGCAAGAGATGAGATTTTATGATGGGTACCTGGTAGGTTTGTGATACGTCTCGAACGTATCTATAATTTTTTATTGTTCCATGCTATTATATTATCAATCTTAGATGTTTTATATGTATTTATATGCTATTTTATATGATTTTTGGGATTAACCTATTAACCTAGAGCCCAATGCCAGTTTTTGTTTTTTCCCTGTTTTTGAGTTTTGCAGAAAAGGAATACCAAACGGAGTCCAATTGACCTACCAATTTTTGTGGATTTTTTATGGACCAAAAGAAGCCCCCGAAGTAAAAGAGTTGGGCCAGAAGAGTCCCGAGGCATCCATGAGGGTGGAGGGCGCGCCCTACCCCCTAGGCGCGCTCCCCTATCTCGTGGATGACTTGGAGACCCCCGTGATGTGAGACCGACGCCAAAAATTCCTATAAATAAAGAAACCCCCTGAAAAGAAACCTAGATCCGGAGTTCCACCACTGCAAGCCTCTGTAGCCACCAAAAACCTCTCGGGAGCCCGTTCCAGCACCCTGCCAGAGGGGGGATCCATCACCGGTTGCCTTCTTCATCATCCCGGTGCTCTCCATGACGAGGAGGGAGTAGTTCACCCTCGGGGATGAGGGTATGTACCAGTAGCTATGTGTTTGATCTCTCTCTCTCTCTCTCTCTCTCTCTCGATCTCACGTTCTTGATATGGCACGATCTTGATGTACCGCGGGCTTTGCTATTATAGTTGGATTTTATGGTGTTTCTCCCCCTCTACCTCTTGTAATGGATTGAGTTTTCCCTTTGAAGTTATCTTATCGGATTGAGTCTTTAAGGATTTGAGAACACTTGATGTATGTCTTGTGTGGGATACCCATGGTGACAATGGGGTATTCCATTGATTCACTTGATGTATGTTTTGGTGATCAACTTGCGGGTTCAGTGACCTTGTGAACTTATGCATAGGGGTTGGCACACGTTTTCGTCTTGACTCTCCGGTAGAAACTTTGGGGCACTCTTTGAAGTTCTTTGTGTTGGTTTGTATAGATGAATCTGAGATTGTGTGATGCATATCGTATAATCATACCCGCGGATACTTGAGGTGACATTGGAGTATCTAGGTGACATTAGGGTTTTGGTTGATGTGTGTCTTAAGGTGTTATTTTACTACGAACTCTAGGGCTGTTTGTGACACTTATAGGAATAGTCCAATGGATTGATCAGAAAGAATAACTTTGAGGTGGTTTCGTACCCTACAATAATCTCTTCGTTTGTTCTCCGCTATTAGTGACTTTGGAGTGTCTCTTTGTTGCATGTTGAGGGATTGTTATATGATCCAATTATGTTATTATTGTTGAGAGAACTTGCACTAGTGAAAGTATGAACCCTAGGCCTTGTTTCGAAGCATTGTAATACCGTTTTCGCTCACTTTTACCACTTGCTACCTTGCTGTTTTTATACTTTCAGATTATGAAAACCTATTGTTCAAAATATGCCCTAGAGGCAATAATAAAATGGTTATTATTATATTTCCTTGTTCATGATAATTGTCTATTTTTCATGCTACAATTGTGTTATCCGGAAATCGTAATACATGTGTGAAGAATACATAGACCACAACATGTCCCTAGTGAGCCTCTAGATGACTAGCTCGTTAATCAATGGATGGTTACGGTTTCCTGACCATGGACATTGGATGTCATTAATAACGGGATCACATCATTGGGAGAATGATGTGATGGACAAGACCCAATCCTAAGCATAGCACAAGATCGTGTAGTTCATTTGCTAGAGCTTTTCTAATGTCAAGTGTCATTTCCTTAGACCATGAGATCGTGTAACTCCCGGATACCGTAAGAGTGCTTTGGGTGTACCAAACTTCACAATGTAACTGGGTGGCTATAAAGGTATACTATAGGTATCTCCGAAAGCGTCTGTTGGGTTGACACGAATCGAGACTGTGATTTGTCACTCCGTATGACGGAGAGGTATCTCTGGGCCCACTCGGTAATGCATCATCATAATGAGCTCAATGTGACCAAGTGGTTGGTCACGGGATCATGCATTATGGTACGAGTAAAGTGACTTGCTGGTAATGAGATTGAACGAGGTATTGGGATACCGACGATCGAATCTCAGGCTAGTAACGTACCGATTGACAAAGGGAATTGTATACGGGATTACTTGAATCCTCGACATCGTGGTTCATCTAATGAGATCATCGAGGAGCATGTGGGAGCCAACATGGGTATCCAGGTCCCGCTGTTGGTTATTGACCTGAGAGTTGTCTCGGTCATGTATGCATGTCTCCTGAACCCGTAGGGTCTACACACTTAAGGTTCGGTGATGCTAGGGTTGTAGAGATATTAATATGCGGTAACCCGAAAGTTGTTCGGAGTCCCGGATGAGATCTCGGACGTCACGAGGAGTTCCGAAATGGTCCGGAGGTGAAGATTTGTATATAGGAAGTCCAGTTTCGGCCACTGGGAAAGTTTCGGGGTTCACTGGTATTGTACCGGGACCACCGGAAGGGTCCCAGGGGTCCATCGGGTGGGGCCACCTATCCCGGAAGGCCCCATGGGCTGAAGTGGGAGGGGAACCAGCCCCTGGTGGGCTGGTGCACCTCCCTTGGGCCTCCACCTGCGCCTAGGGTTGGAAACCCTAGGGGTGGGGGCGCCCCACTTGGCTTGGGGGGGGGGGGCAAGTTCCCCCCATGACCGCCCCCCCCTTGAGATTCAATCTCTAGGGGCCGGCGCCCCCAGGGCCCCTATATAAAGAGGGGGGAGGGAGAGCTGCGCACCCCCTGCTCCTGGTGCCTCCCTCTCCCTCCGTAACACCTCTCCCTCTCGCTGAGCTTGGCGAAGCCCTGCCGAGATCGCCGCTACTTCCACCACCACGCCGTCGTGCTGCTGGATCTCCATCAACCTCTCCTTCCCCCTTGTTGGATCAAGAAGGAGGAGACGTCTTCCCCAACCGTACGTGTGTTGAATGCGGAGGTGTCGTCCGTTCGGCGCTAGGATCATCGGTGCTTTGGATCACGACGAGTACAACTCCATCAACCCCGTTCTCTTGAACGCCGCTCGTGATCTACAAGGGTATGTAGATGCACTCCTCTCTTCCGTTGCTAGATGACTCCATAGATGTATCTTGGTGATGCATAGAAATTTTTTCTTTTCTGCAATGTTCCCCAACAGTGGCATCATGAGCTAGGTCTATGCGTAGTTTCTATGCACGAGTAGAACACGAAATTGTTGTGGGCGTTGGTTTTGTCAATTTTCTTGCCACTACTAGTCTTATCTTGTTTCAGCGGCATCGTGGGATGAAGCGTCCCGGACCGACCTTACACATACGCTTACGTGAGACAGGTTCCACCGACTGACATGCACTAGTTGCATAAGGTGGTTAGCGGGTGTCTGTCTCTCCCACTTTAGTCAGATCGGATTCGATGAAAAGGGTCCTTATGAAGGGTAAATAGAAATTGGCATATCACGTTGTGGTTTTGGCGTAGGTAAGAAACGTTCTTACTAGTAACCTATAGCAGCCACGTAAAAACATGCAACAACAATTAGAGGACGTCTAACTTGTTTTGCAGCATATGCCTCGTGATGAGGATGTGATGAATGAAATATATGTGATGTATGAGATTGATCATGTTCTTGTAATAGGAATCACGACTTGCATGTCGATGAGTATGACAACCGGCAGGAGCCATAGGAGTTGTCTTTATTTTTTGTATGACCTGCGTGTCATTGAATAACGCCATGTAATTACTTTACTTTATTGCTAAACACGTTAGCCATAGAAGTAGAAGTAATCGTTGGCGTGACAACTTCATGAAGACACGATGATGGAGATC
Organism: Triticum timopheevii; assembly: GCA_963921465.1. NCBI lineage: Eukaryota > Viridiplantae > Streptophyta > Magnoliopsida > Poales > Poaceae > Triticum > Triticum timopheevii. The sequence continues at coordinate 215,813,751 of OY997274.1, forward strand.
ATGATGATGGAGATCATGGTGTCATGCCGGTGACGATGATGATCATGGCGCCCCGAAGATGGAGATCAAAAGGAGGAAAATGATATTGGCCATATCATGTCACTATTTGATTGCATGTGATGTTTATCATGTTTTGCTTCTTATTTGCTTAGTACGACAGTAGTAAATAAGATGATCCCTTATAATAATTTCAAGAAAGTGTTCCCCCTAACTGTGCGCCGTTGCAAAAGTTTGTTGTCTCGAAGCACCACGTGATGATCGGGTGTGATAGATTCTAATGTTCACAAACAACGGGTGTAAGCCAGATTTACACATGCAAAACACTTAGGTTGACTTGACGAGCCTACCATGTACAGACATGGCCTTGGAACACAAGAGACCAAAAGGTCGAACATGATTCATATAAAAGATACGATCAACATGAAGATGTTCACCGATGATGACTAGTCCGTCTCACGTGATGATCGGACACGGCCTAGTTGCCTCGGATCATGGATCACTTAGATGACTAGAGGGATGTCTATCTGAGTGGGAGTTCATTATATAATTTGATTAGATGAACTTAATTATCATGAACTTAGTCTAAAATCTTTGCAATATGTCTTGTAGATCAAATGGCCCACGCTAATGTTGCCCTCAACTTCAACGCGTTCCTAGAGAAAACCAAGCTGAAAGACGATGGCAACAACTATACGGACTGGGTCCGGAACTTGAGGATCATCCTCATAGCTGCCAAGAAAGCATATGTCCTAGATGCACCGCTAGGTGAAGCACCCGTTTTCCCAGCAACTCAAGACGTTATGAACGCCTGGCAGTCGCGTAGTGATTATTACTCCCTGGTTCAGTGCGGCATGCTTTACAGCTTAGAACTGGGGCACCAAAAGTGTTTTGAGCAGCACAGAGCATATGAGATGTTCCAAGAGCTGAAAATGGTTTTCAAAGCTCACGCCCGGGTCAAGAGATATGAAGTCTCCAACAAGTTCTACAGTTGTAAGATGGAGGAGAATGGTTCTGTCAGCGAGCACATACTCAAAATGTCTGGGTTGCACAACCGCTTATCTCAGCTGGGAGTTAATCTCCCGGATGACGCGGTGGTCGACAGAATCCTCCAGTCGCTCCCACCTAGCTACAAGAGCTTCGTGATGAACTTCAATATGCAAGGGATGGTGAAAACCATTCCTGAGGTATATTCAATGCTGAAATCAGCGGAGGTGGAGATCAAAAAGGAACATCAAGTGTTAATGGTCAATAAAACCACTAGTTTCAAGGGTAAGAAGAAATTCAAGAAGGACGGCAAGGGATTTGCCGCGCCCGGTAAGCCATTTGCCGGGAAGAAGCCAAAGCATGGACCCAATCCTGAGACTGAGTGCTTTTATTGCAAGGGAAGCGGACACTGGAAGCAGAACTGCCCCAAGTACTTAGCGGACAAGAAGGCCGACAACACCAAAGGTATATGTGATATACATGTGATTGATGTGTACCTTACCAGTACTCGTAGTAGCTCCTGGGTATTTGATACCGGTGCGGTTGCTCATATTTGTAACTCAAAACAGGAGCTGCGGAATAAGCGGAGACTGGCAAAGGACGAGGTGACGATGCGCGTTGGGAATGGTTCCAAGGTCGATGTGATCACCGTCGGCACGCTACCTCTACATTTACCTACGGGATTAGTTTTAAACCTCAATAATTGTTATTTAGTGCCAGCTTTGAGCATGAACATTGTATCTGGATCTCGTTTAATATGAGATGGCTACTCATTTAAATCCGAGAATAATGGTTGTTCTATTTATATGAGAGATATGTTTTATGGTCATGCCCCGCTGGTCAATGGTTTATTCTTAATGAATCTCGAACGTGATGTTACACATATTCATAGTGTGAATACCAAAAGATGTAAAGTTGATAACGATAGTCCCACATACTTGTGGCACTGCCGCCTTGGTCACATTGGTGTCAAACGCATGAAGAAGCTCCATGCTGATGGACTTTTAGAGTCTCTTGATTGCGAATCATTTGACACATGCGAACCATGCCTCATGGGCAAAATGACCAAGACTCTGTTCTCTGGAGCAATGGAGCGAGCAACCAACTTATTGGAAATCATACATACTGATGTGTGCGGTCCAATGAGCGTTGAGGCTCGCGGAGGCTATCGTTATGTTCTCACTCTCACTGACGACTTGAGTAGATATGGGTATGTCTACTTGATGAAACACAAGTCTGAGACCTTTGAAAAGTTCATGGAATTTCAGAATGAGGTAGAGAATCAACGTGACCGAAAGATAAAGTTCTTATGATCAGATCATGGGGGGAATATTTAAGTCACAAATTTGGTACGCACTTAAGGAAATGTGGAATCCTTTCACAACTCACGCCGCCTGGAACACCTCAGTGTAACGGTGTGTCCGAACATCGTAATCGCACTCTATTGGATATGGTGCGATCTATGATGTCACTCACCGATTTACCGCTATCATTTTGGGGATACGCTCTAGAGACAGCTACATTCACTTTAAATAGGGCACCGTCTAAATCCGTTGAGACGACACCGTATGAATTATGGTTTGGGAAGAAACCTCAGTTGTTGTTTCTAAAAGTTTGGGGATGCGATGGTTATGTCAAGAAACTTCAACCTGAAAATCTCGAACCCAAGTCGGGAAATGCGTCTTCATAGGATACCCCAAGGAAACCATTGGGTATACCTTCTACCTAAGATCCGAAGGCAAGATCTTTGTTGCCAAGAACGGGTCCTTTCTGGAGAAAGAGTTTCTCTCGAGAGAAGTAAGTGGGAGGAAAGTAGAACTCGATGAAGTACTACCTCTTGAACCGGAAAGTAGCGCAGCTCAGGAAGATGTTCCTGTGGTGCCTGCACCGACTAGAAAGGAAGTTAATGATGATGATCAAGGTACTTCGGATCAAGTTACTACTGAACTTCGAAGGTCCACAAGGACACATTCCACACCAGAATGGTATGGCAACCCTGTCCTGGAAATCATGTTATTAGACAACGGTGAACCTTTGAACTATGAAGAAGCGATGGCGGGCCCAGATTCCAACAAATGGCTTGAAGCCATGATATCCGAGATAGGATCCATGTATGAAAACAAAGTATGCACTTTGACAGACTTGCCCGATGATCGGCGAGCAATAGAGAATAAATGGATCTTTAAGAAGAAGATGGACGCGGATGGTAATGTTACCATCTATAAGGCTCGACTTGTCGCTAAGGGTTATCGACAAGTTCAAGGAGTTGACTATGATGAGACCTTCTCACCCGTAGCGAAGCTGAAGTCCGTCCAAATCATGTTAGCAATTTCCGCATACTATGATTATGAGATATGGCAAATGGACGTCAAAACAACATTCCTTAACGGCTTTCTTAAGGAAGAATTGTATATGATGCAGCCGGAAGGTTTTGTCGATCCTAAGAATGCTAACAAGGTATGCAAGCTCCAGCGCTCCATCTATGGGCTGGTGCAAGCATCTCGGAGTTGGAACATTCGCTTTAATGAAATGATCAAAGCGTTTGGGTTTATGCAGACTTATGGAGAAGCCTGTGTTTACAAGAAAGTGAGTGGGAGCTCTGTAGCATTTCTCATATTATATGTGGATGACATACTTTTGATGGGAAATGATATAGAACTTTTGGACAGCATTAAGGCCTACTTGAATAAGTGTTTTTCAATGAAGGACCTTGGAGAAGCTACTTACATATTAGGCATCAAGATCTATAGAGATAGATCAAGACACCTCATAGGTCTTTCACAAAGCACATACCTTGATAAGATATTGAAAAAGTTCAATATGGATCAGTCCAAGAAGGGGTTCTTTCCTGTGTTGCAAGGTGTGAAATTGAGCTCAGCTCAATGTCCGACCACGGCAGAAGATAGAGAAAAGATGAGTGTCGTCCCCTATGTCTCGGCCATAGGGTCTATCATGTATGCCATGTTGTGTACCAGACCTGATGTAAACCTTGCCGTAAGTTTGGTAGGAAGGTACCAAAGTAATCCCGACATGGAACACTGGACAACGGTCAAGAATATCCTGAAGTACCTGAAAAGGACTAAGGATATGTTTCTCGTATATGGAGGTGATGAAGAGCTCGTCGTAAAGGGTTACGTCGATGCTAGCTTCGACACAGATCTGGATGACTCTAAGTCACAAACCGGATACGTGTATATTTTGAATGGTGGGGCAGTAAGCTGGTGCAGTTGCAAGCAAAGCGTCGTGGCGGGATCTACATGTGAAGCGGAGTACATGGCATCCTCGGAGGCAGCACATGAAGCAATCTGGATGAAGGAGTTCATTACCGACCTAGGAGTTATTCCCAATGCGTCGGGGCCGATGACTCTCTTCTGTGATAACACTGGAGCCATTGCCCTTGCCAAGGAGCCTAGGTTTCACAAGAAGACCAGGCACATCAAGCGTCGCTTTAACTCCATTCGTGAAAATGTTCAAGATGGAGACATAGATATTTGCAAAGTACATACGGATCTGAATGTCGCAGATCCGTTGACTAAACCTCTTCCGCGAGCAAAACATGATCAACACCAGAACTCTATGGGTGTTCGATTCATCACAATGTAACTAGATTATTGACTCTAGTGCAAGTGGGAGACTGTTGGAAATATGCCCTAAAGGCAATAATAAAATGGTTATTATTATATTTCCTTGTTCATGATAATTGTCTATTGTTCATGCTATAATTGTGTTATCCGGAAATCGTAATACATGTGTGAATACATAGACCACAACATGTCCCTAGTGAGCCTCTAGTTGACTAGCGCGTTAATCAATGGATGGTTACGGTTTCCTGACCATGGATATTGGATGTCATTGATAACGGGATCACATCATTGGGAGAATGATTTGATGGACAAGACCCAATCCTAAGCATAGCACAAGATCGTGTAGTTTGTTTGCTAGAGCTTTTCTAATGTCAAGTATAATTTCCTTAGACCATGAGATCGTGTAACTCCCGGATACCATAAGAGTGCTTTGGGTGTACCAAATGTCACAACGTAACTAGGTGGCTATAAAGGTATACTATAGGTATCTCCAAAAGCGTCTGTTGGGTTGACACGAATCGAGACTGGAATTTGTCACTCCGTATGAAGGAGAGGTATCTCTGGGCCCACTCGGTAATGCATCATCATAATGAGCTCAGTGTGACCAAGTGGTTGGTCACAGGATCATGCATTACGGTACGAGTAAAGTGACTTGCCGGTAACGAGATTGAATGAGGTATTGGGATACCGACGATCGAATCTCGGGCAAGTAACGTACCGATTGACAAAGGGAATTGTATACGGGATTGCTTGAATCCTCGACATCGTGGTTCATCCGATGAGATCATCGAGGAGCATGTGGGAGCCAACATGGGTATCCAGGTCCAGCTGTTGGTTATTGACCTGAGAGTCGTCTCGGTCATGTCTGCATGTCTCCCGAAGCCGTAGGGTCTACACACTTAAGGTTCGGTGACACTAGGGTTGTAGAGATATTAGTATGCGGTAACCCGAAAGTTGTTCGGAGTCCTGGATGAGATCCCGGACGTCACGAGGAGTTCCGGAATGGACCGGAGGTGAAGATCTGTATATAGGAAGTCTAGTTTCGGCCACCGGGAAAGTTTCGGGGTTCACCGGTATTGTACCGGGACCATCGGAAGGGTCCGGGGGTCCACCGGGTGGGGCCACCTATCCCGGAGGGCCCCATGGGCTGAAGTGGGAGGGGAACCAGTGCCTGGTGGGCTGGTGCGCCCCCCTTGGGCCTCCCCATGCGCCTAGGGTTGGAAACCCTAGGGGTGGGGAGCGCCCCACTTGGCTTGGGGGGCAAGTTCCCCCCTTGGCCGCCCCCCCTTGAGATTTAATCTCTAGGGGTCGGCGCCCCCCAGGGCCCCTATATAAAGAGGAGGGATGGAGGGCTGCGCACCCCCTGCTCCTAGCGCCTCCCTCTCCCTCCGTAACACCTCTCCCTCTCGCTGAGCTTGGCGAAGCCCTGCCGAGATCGCCGCTACTTCCACCACCACGCCATCGTGCTGCTGTATCTCCATCAACCTCTCCTTCCCCCTTGCTGGATCAAGAAGGAGGAGACGTCTTCCCCAACCGTACATGTGTTGAACGCAGAGGTGCCGTCCGTTCGGCACTAGGATCATCGGTGATTTGGATCATGACGAGTACGACTCCATCAACCCTGTTCTCTTGAACGCTTCCGCTCGCGATCTACAAGGGTATGTAGATGCACTCCTCTCTCTCGTTGCTAGATGACTCCATAGATTGATCTTGGTGATGCGTAGAAATTTTTTATTTTCTGCAACGTTCCCCAACACCTATATCTACCATCCATATTGCACTTGTATTGCCATCTCTTCACTGAACTAGTGCACCTATACAATTTACCATTGTATTGGGTGTGTTGGGTACACAAGAGACTCTTTGTCATTTGGTTGCAGGGTTGTTTGAGAGAGACCATCTTCATCCTACGCCTCCCATGGATTGATAACCCTTAGGTCATCCACTTGAGGGAAATTTGCTACTATCCTACAAACCTCTGCACTTGGAGGCCCAACAACGTCTACAAGAACAAGGTTGTGTAGTAGACATCAAGCTCTTTTCTGGCGCCGTTGCCGGGGAGGTTATGTAACGCCCCGGATTCGATGCGCCAGATGCCTTCTAGTTATTCATCGTCACTGCCATGTCATTTGCTTGCGTGTTGCATTTTGCCATGTCATCATCTGCATTTCATCTGCATGCTTTTCAAAACTTGCATTCGTTCGGGTTCCGTAGGTTCTCTCCGTTGTCCGTTCTGAGCACAGACACACTCGCACGCGCCCGCGGCACCTTCGAAATATTATTTTATAAGTGGCATGAAAATGTTCTCGGAACGGGTTGAAAGTTGGCGTGCGGTCTTTTTGTAGTGTAGGTAGACCGCCTGTCAAGTTTCGTCGCATTCGGAGCTCGTTTGATTGCCCAACCGTTAAACATATAGCGGTACCACTACCGGTACCTTCGTCGGACGTTTTCGGTCTCCGAAAACCTTTGCCGGGCTGCCATCTTCCCACTCTTCTCAGCCAATGGCCTTCTGCACAGCCCACCTGCAGCCCACCTAAAATCCCCTCCGTCCGGATCGTCGGATCGAGATCCGATGCCAGAAAATGGATGATAACCCCCCTAACCCTAGCCCCCTTGCTATATATAGACCCCTCCTTCCAATTTTTGGCCATTCCTTCCTAGCCTAAAACCTATCCCCTAGCCTTCCCTAACCTTCCAGCCGCCGCCACCTCGAATTCTGCGCCGGCCAAACCCCTCCCCGCCACTTTGCGCCGCCGCCACTGCTTCCCTCCAACCAGAGCCCGCCACATCAGCCCCGAGCAGCCCCTCCAGCCACTCCCGGCCTTCCAGGCGTCCCCCGCGCCACTCCCTCCGCTGCTGGGCCCGCCGAAGCCTGTCCGCGGCCCGCCCTAGGCCGATCTGGGCCCGAGGCGCCCGCACCGTGCCGCCCCTGCTCCCCGAGCTCCAGATCGGGAGAGGAGCTCCCGATCCAGAGCTCCGCCGCCTTGCTGCCGGCCGCCTCCGGCGACTGGGCCTCGCAGGATCGCGCTCCCGACGCAGCCTCCCCTCGCCCCCGCCTCCATCCCCGCCGCCATGCTCCGCGCCGCCGACATCGTCGTCCCTGCGCCTCGCGTCGCCCCTCACCGGAGCGCACCCGTGCCGCCCCGCCTCCTCCTCTGCGCCGGAGAACGCCGCACGCCGCCGCCCGGCCCCGTCGTCGCCGGATCCGGCGCCCCCGCACCCAGATCCGCCCGTTCCCCAGCCTCCCTGCCGCCTCGGGCCTCGCCATCATCGGAGTGGCCCTCCACCGCCGCTGCCATGTCCCTGCTCGGGACGAGCAGAGGAGCTGCTCGTCCCGCGCGCACCGCAACCGCATGGGCCAGCGGCCCCCTCCGCGGCCCATCAGCGCAGGCCCAGCCCCTCCTCTCCTCATCTTCCTGGGCCAGGCCTAGTGGTGAGCCCCCCCCCCTAAATCTCGCCCGTGCACACTTTAATTATTTGATGCTCATATGTTTTTTTCCTGGAATTGGCCAAGTCCCAAAATATTTGCATTCTGGTGCCCACTTTGACATGCCATAACTTCATTTGTGCTGCTCCGTTTCATGCATATAGTATATCAAAATGTTCATTGGGATATGCCCTACATTTCATTCCATTGTGCCATGCTTGTTTGAGTTCATCTTGATGCCATTATCATTGTTGCAAGAGTGCTATATGATGTTAACTGCTGTCTGTTAACAGAACTTGCTATTTTGTCTTTTTCATTGCATTTTGTGTGTGCATCCTATGAGCTTGATGTCTACATAAGTTTTGAGATACATCATGCCAACTTTACAGTGGTGCAATCCATGTATTTTTGTTAGTCTTGTAGTGAGTGCATCAAGCTCGTGAAGTAGGGTACTTGCTGTTACTGTTTTGCTAGGCTGTAACTGCTATATCATGATGTTATGTAAACCTGCTGCTACAAGTCATTCTATGCATAATCTGAAGATGTTCACTAAGGATGTTTTGTTATACATGTCATTCTATATCCATCCATGCCCTTGATTGCATTTATGGCCTGCTGTAGCTTGTAGTTATCATGCTCCAAACTTGCTAAATAATGTTGATGTCAGTCTGTTAACATTAAGTTCAGTTTTGCCATGTGTTTTGCTAGTGATCCATGCACCCTATGAACTTTCTCTTGCCATGTGTAGCTTCATAATTATGTGATCTTACTGTTGGTTGACTTCACATGCCATGAAATACTCTGTGGAGAGTGGTACTAGCTCACCAACATGCCTACTTATCGTTGTTCCTGCCATGTACTGTTATTCTGAATCTGTCATATCATTTGCCATGTTTGCATGGATGCTATCATCTTTTCTGATGATCTTTGGAATAAGTTCAGTAAGGGAGTTTTGTTCTTTGTCTTTATAATTAGCATGCCATGCCTTTGTTTTCCATGATAAGTTCCTGTAGCATGTTGTTTATGATCTTTGGAATAAGTTCAGTAAGGGAGTTTTGTTCTTTGTCTTTATAATTAGCATTCCATGCCTTTGTTTGCCATGATAAGTTCCTGTAGCATGTTGTTTGATAGCTCTAAACATTGCAACCTGATGTTATTTCTGCCATGCTCAGTGATTTCTGCTAAGTCTGTGAAACTGTTATTATTTGCATTCTTGCCATGCCCTTTTGAGCATGTTCTAGTGATTTATGGAGATAGCTCAGTGTTCATGTTTTGTCATGCTTTACCTGTACATCATGTCCATGCCTTTTTTTTTCATGTTGAGGTGTTGTAGCATGTTGTTTTGATGCTTGCTAGATGCCTAGTTGCTCTTTTGGACAGCTTGTCCTTTAAACTTGTTTCATGTGTATGTGTTAAACCGTTGCTCCGTTTTGAGTGTGCTCTATATGAAACTTGCTTAGATTTGCATGTAGTTTCATCTTGTAATGTTGCATACATGTTTTGGGAGTGTTTGCTTGATGGTTGTATGCATTTTGCATCAATGCCATGCTTAACTTGTTTTGCTCATATCTTCTAGGCCGTAGCTCCGAACTAATTGAACTTTATATGTAACTTGACTAGAACTTCGTGTAGATCACCTTGGTGCATATTAACTTGCTATTTAAAACTTGAACATAAGGTTTATTCAGATATGTACCAATTTCGAAATTTGCATATGAGGACTTACCGGAATTGTTATATGTTGTTTCTGGCCTCATTTAAACTTGCTTTGTTGTGTTGTTCTTGTATGCATCATCTCTTGCCATGAGTAGCATCATATAGCCTTGTCATGCATCATACTTGGTTGAGCATCATGCCATGTCTTTGTGTTGTGTGTTTACCACGTGGTTTGCTCCTTTCCGGTTGTGCTTCTTCTCGATAGTTCCTGTTTCGTTGCGACCGTGAGGATTCATTCGTCTACGCTTGGTTCGTCTTCGTGGCTTCATCTTCTTCATGGACTCGTTCTTCTTCCTAGTGGGATTTCAGGCAAGATGACCGTCACCTTGGATCTCACTACTATCATTGCTATGCTAGTTGCTTCGTTCTATCACTATGCTGCGCTACCTATCACTTGCTCTTCAAGCCTCACAAACTGCCATGTCAGCCTCTAACCTTTTCACCCTTCCTAGCAAACCGTTGCTTGGCTATGTTACCGCTTTGCTCAGCCCCTCTTATAGCGTTGTTAGTTGCAGGTGAAGTTGAAGATTGCTCCATGATGGACATGATTATGTTGGGATATCACAATATATCTTATTTTAATTAATGCATCTATACACTTGGTAAAGGGTGGAAGGCTCGGCCTTATGCCTGGTGTTTTGTTCCACTCTTGTCGCCCTAGTTTCCGTCATACCGGTGTTATGTTCCTTGATTTTGCGTTCCTTACGCGGTTGGGTTATTTATGGGACCCCCTTGAAAGTTCGCTTTGAATAAAACTCCTCCAACAAGGCCCAACCTTGGTTTTAACATTTGCCACCTAGCCTTTTTCCCTTGGGAGTCGCGCTCCCGAGAGTCATCTTTATTTTACCCCCCCGGGCCAGTGCTCCTCCGAGTGTTGGTCCAAACTAGAGCACCGTGTGGGACCGTCCCTTGGCAACTTGGGTTATGTAGGTACCTATACGCTTAGCTTATCCGGTGTGCCCTGAGAACAAGATATGTGCAGCTCCTATCGGGATTTGTCGGCACATCCGGGCAGTCTTGCTGGTCTTGTTTTACCATTGTCGAAATGTCTTGTAAACCAGGATTCCGAGACTGATCGGGTCTTCCCGAGAGAAGGAATATCCTTCGTTGACCGTGAGAGCTTGTGATGGGCTAAGTTGGGACACCCCTGCAGGGTATAAACTTTCGAGAGCCGTGCCCGTGGTTATGTGCCAGATGGGAATTTGTTAATATCCAGTTCTAGAGAACATGACACCAAATCCAAATTAAAACGCATTAACCGCATGTGTAGCCGCGATGGTCTCTTTTCGGCGGAGTCCGGGAAGTGAACACAGTGGGGTTATGTATGAACGTAAGTAGTTTCAGGATCACTTCTTGATCATTGCTAGTTTCATGACCGTTCCGTTGCTTCTCTTCTCGCTCTTATTTGCGTATGTTAGCCACCATATCATGCTTAGTTGCTGTTGCAACCTCACCACTTTACCCTTTCTTTACCCATTAAGCTTTGCTAGTCTTGATACCCATGGTAATGAGATTGCTGAGTCCTCATGGCTCACATATTACTACAACAACAGTTGCAGGTACAGCTTATGCGATGATCATGAGCGAGAGCAATGTTTGTTTTGGAGTTCTTCTTCTGCTTCTTCTTCGATCAGGGGATAGGTTCCAGGTCGGCAGCATGGGCTAGCAGGGTGGATGTCGCTTGAGTTTCTGTTTGTGTTTCATCCGTAGTCGGATGGTGCTCTTATGTACGATGTATTGTTGTATTCGTGTGGCATTGTATGCCTCTTGTATGTATCCCCAACTATTATGTAATGGTACGATGTAATGATATCCACCTTGCAAAAGCGTCTCCAATATGCGCTTCTATCCTTAGTGGGACCTTTGAGTTCCTTTAGGATAGGGTCGCATATTGGGCGTGACAGGTTAGTGCTTGAAGGTATATCTTTAGATCTTGCAATCGAATCTTTTAGTTTCTTGTTTTATCACTAGTTTAAAAATAGTCTATAAAATAAAACTACAAAAAAATGGAATTGAGGGTGTCTCATATGCTTCATCTTTTTTATATCTTTCGTGAAAATGATGGAAAGGAAAATTGTGCTCAAGTGCTAGAAGAAGAATGCATAAAATGTTTGGCACTAAATATTTGAATGATGAGCATGATTGCAATGTTGTTAGTGTGAACTCTTTGAATATCCATGATGCTAATGATATGCAAAGCCACAAGCTTGGGGAAGCTATGTTTGATGAAGATGATATTTTTAGTCCCCCAAGTTTTGATGATAAAATATATTATGATGATAGCATGCCTCCTACCTATGATGACTATTGTGATGACATTTATGCTATAAAGAGTAATGATAACCATGAAACTTGTCATCTTGATTTTAATTTTCAATTGGTTTATGCCTCACATGATAGTTGTTTTGTTGAGTTTGCTCCCACTACTATTCATGAGAAGAAATTTGCTTATGTGGAGAGTAATAAAAATTATATGCTTGTGCATCATGAAAATAATGCTTTATGTGATAGTATATTGTTGAATTCATTCATGATGCTACTGAAAATTATTATGAGGGAGGAATATAAGCTTGTAGGAATTGCAATAATATCAATTTTCCTCTCTATGTGTTGAAAATCTTGAAGCTATGCTTGTTTTGCTTTCCTATGCTAGTTGATTCTTGTTCCCATAAGTTGTTTGCTCACAAAATCCCTATACATAGGAAGTGGGTTAGACTTAAATGTTCTAGTCATATGCTTCATGATGCTCCCGTTATGTTTCAATTCTTATCTTTTATGTGAGCATCATTGTCATCATCATGCCTAGCTAAAAAGGCATTAAAGAAAATTGCTTGTTGGGAGACAACCCAATATTTACCCCTACTGTTTTTGTGTGTTCACATGATTAATCTACTGTAGTAATCATGTTTTATAGTTTTTTTTCAATAAAGTGCCAAGTAGAACCTTTGGGAAGACTTGGGTGAAAGTTAATGCGATCTTGCTGTAAAAAAACAGAAACTTTGCGCTCACGAGAATAGTTGTCATTTTTGACAGAAGAGTGCTTTTAAGTTGTGATGCCCCCGATTCAATCATACACTAATCATACACGCAAATGTGTATGATCAAGATCAGGGACTCACGGGAAGATATCACAACACAACTCTAGACACAAATCAAATAATACAAGTTGTATATTACAAGCCAGGGGCCTCGAGGGCTCGAATACAAGCTCGATACACAAGAGTCAGCGGAAGCAACAATATCTGAATACAGACATAAGTTAAACAAGGATGCCTTAAGAAGGCTAGCACAAAAGCAACAACGACCGAAGAGGCAAGGCCTCCTGCCTGGGACCTCCTAACTACTCCTGTTCGTCGGCGGTCTTCACGTAGCAGCATCCATCGACGGTGGCATCTGGCTCCAGGGATCCACCATCTGGTTGCATCAATCAGAAAGAAGAAAGAAGGGGGGAAAGGGGTAGCAAAGCAACCGTGAGTACTCATCCAAAGTACTCGCAAGCATCAGATCTATACTAAGTATGCACTGGTATCAAATGGAAGGTTTGTATATGTGGACTGAACTGCAGAATGCCGGAATAGGGGGGAAGACCTAGCCTATCGAAGACTAGCATCTTCACGCAGCTCCGAGCATCTTGCAGCATGTAGAAGAGTAAAGAATAGCAGTTTATAATTATCAAGCATGTTGTAACATTAATGCCCAGAGATCCTTCCTCGACTCCCTACGAGAAAGCAATCCCGGAGCCACATATCTAGGGTATCCATTTATAGTTGTATAAGACCAGGATATAAGTCTGAACGTCCATTACCGTGGACACGGTATTCGAATATATAACTTCCCTGCAGGGGTGCACCACGTTACCCAACACGCTCGATCACTCTGGCCAGACACACCTTTCTGGGGTCAATGCCCGCCCTCGGAAGATCAACACGTCGCAGCCCGACCTAGGCTCAGCAGAGAGGTCCCCGCCGGTCTACATCCTAAGCACTCCAGGGTCTAGGCCCATCGCGCGTTGCACTCCGGGTCGTTGTGCGCAAGGGGATACCAGCACCACCCATGAAGTGGATGGCACGATCCGGCCCAGCCACAATGCTGAACTGGACGTCTGACAAAGCTTCGGCAGATACCACGACGTCGAGGCCCATATCTATTCTCGCGTGGTGGTTAGTGCGTAAAGGGCAGAGGCCAACTCAGAGCAAATACCCAAACCATAGTGTATTATTAGCTTGCGGAGACGAGCAGAGACTCACGATCGAAAGTGACCCCGTCGCCCCGTCTCGTGGACTTACAACCAGGGCTCAGAATGCCCGGCCGTGCCACGTCATTAACTTGCAGGTGCTCTCCGGGCCCGCCCGACTTTCACCAAGGTCTCAAGTAAAGTCATTGTAACCGTGTGTCCAAACATCAAGGAGAAAACCCGAGGAATCACCCCCGGTGGATTCCACTCAATGTAATCATCAAGGTGAACGTAAGAGGGACCACCCTCGAGGTTCACACTTGAGGTGTTGAACGACAGAGCTGTATCGGGAATGGTGAAAGAGGAAATCACCCTCGATGACCACGACCGAATAGCTACACTACAGAATTATCATCAGGAGTGCGTTATGAGGGATCACCCTCGGCACTCGATAGTAGCTCTGCAGAGTCGAGCAACAAAAGGGGTGTGATGTGATGTGAGGTGTCGGGCTCTGGTCGTCGATCACGCTGATCGAGGCGTCGATGATGAAGCAGGAGCAACAAGGACAAGTGGGGGGGTCACTGATGGATCACTAACCAACCTATACTAAGCAGTTTAGGATAAGCAGGTAGGTAACAATAGCAGGTACAAAAGCAGGCTATGCATCAGAATAGGAGCAAACAATAACAGTAGCAAAATCTAATGCAAGCATGAGAGTATAGAATGGGCGATATTGGGATGATCAAAGGGGGGGGGGGGGGCTTGCCTGGTTGCTCAGACAAGAAGGAGGGGTCGTCGTCGACGTAGTCGATCACAGGGCATCAGCAGTGGTCTCGAGGTCTACCGGAGAAGAAGAGAGGGAAGAAACAGTAAATACACACAAACATAAGCATAACAAGACAATAAGCGGGGCTAGAGGTGTTCTAAAGCGGCGCTAGGCGATACTGGCAAAGGGGGAAACATCCTGGAAAGTTTTCCCGGTTCCGGACGTCTGTCAAAAAGGTTGCATGTTTGCTATGCTAGGACATGTGGCAGATGAAAGGACCGCGTATCGGTTTCGTCTCGTCGTTCTGAGCAACTTTCATGTACAAAGTTTTTCGATCCGAATTACAGTTTATTTTATATGATTTTCTAAAAATTTATAAACATTTCTGGAATTTATTTATTTATTTTAAATCGAGTTGACCAAGTCAACTGGACTGGTAAAATGGGGTGGGTGTGGCCCACATGTCATAGGCAGCAACTAAAATATTCTAGTTAATTAGATTAATTAGTCTATGGGTCCACTTGTCATAGGCTAGTAGTTAAATTAACTAGTAGTTAGTCCCTAAGCTAATTGCACACGCACGCACACACACAACACATACCCACGGCCATGGCCATGGCTGTGCCCATCAGTAGCAGCAGCAGCTATAGCAGGGCACCGGTAGCAAGGTAGCAGCAGCAACTAGCACGAGGAGCAGGAGTGTAGCTAGCAAGAGGAGCAGCAGAGCTTCAGCGGCAGGCAGCGGCCGCGAGCAACAGCAGTTGCAGGCGCGCACAGGCAAGGGCGACTACGGGCGCAACACACGACGTCGCGAGCGGCAGGGTGCGGCCAGCGCGCAACCGGACACTGCCGGGCGCGTACGGTGCGCCGTGGCGCAAGGCGCGGGCGCGGACCGTGGCCAATGGCCGGAGCTTGGAAGGCACGGGGCGGCGACATACAACGTCGGGGAGAGGGGAAGAAAGGGGAACAGGCGGAGACTCACCCCGGGGAGGCCGTGGACGAGCTCGGCGAGGCCGGGAGGCACCGATGGTGGAGATCGACGGCGAGATGCCGTGGCCGTGGCGGAAAAGCCGGCTCGATCCCGAGCGTACGGTGCGGCTTGGCTCGAGTTCTTCGTTGGGGATGAAGGAGATGACCGTGAGGAGGCTTTTGGACACCTTGGTGCGGCAAGGGGAGGCCAATGGCCGCGCGATCGACGGCGGCGCGTCGACGACCGCGCTCGGGCGAACGAAACAGAGAGGAAGAGGGGCAAACGAGGGGAGTAGGAGCGCTAGGGTTCATCGGGGGGGGGGGGGGGGTCACGGGTGATGCAGGCGCTAAGTAGGGCGAAGGGGGCGCGCCACGGCGCCACGGCGTCCGTGGATGTGCTCCACACAGCCTCCCTGCTACAGGTTGAAGGCAACCTATGTGGGCTGGGCCTGGAACAGGGAAGAAGATGGGCGACGTGCACAAGGGGCTTTCCCCATTTATTCTTTTTCTACGAACTTATTTAGCTCCGGTTTTGCAATTAATTTAGATGTCAGATGATGTTTGTACTAGTCCAAACTTTGTACATAAATACTTGGTACATACCAGAGCTGCACAAAAAGTTTCAAGCCATGTGGAATAATTTATCTATTTTTAGAAATTGAAAAGGGCAATTATTTTGCTGTTGAACCACTTAATTAATTCCTAGGGGCATTTTCGGAATCCAAAAGAGGTTGGTTTCAATATGAAAAATATCCAGGGATTATTTGCCACACTTTGAACATTTTATTTTGCATGTTTGACAAACTTGAATTTTGGACTTTAATTTGAATTGAATTTGAATTATGCTTCGAATCAAATGGGGATTAGTAATAGTAAGAATGATGACCTGACATCATTAGTAGGAGATTACTGTAGCTTAATTATCCGGGCGTCACAATTCTCCTGCACTACAAGAAATCTCGTCCCGAGATTTAAGGGGTGAAGTAAGGGGGAAAGACTCGAGAAGGACGGAGCTCAACTCAAGATAGGTACTTGGCGGCTATCTAAGTGAATGAGGCATAGAGGCATCTCTCGAGTTGAAATTCAAGAAAGTCATCGAGAGCAAGGTAAGAAGGTGCAATAAGGAGCTTCAACCGGGTAGGCAACCGTTCGTTGCCTGAAACAGAGGGTGAAAGCGGTTCATAGCAATGGGAATAAGTATTGCATCTTATACCAGAACATATCACAAGGAAGGTGGCTCGTGAATTACATACGAAAACCAAGTGTGAGAAACAATTTTATAAGACAGAGATGTACAGGAGAGTCAGGTTTCGTTCCTGTGGAACTGTGGGTTATGGGCCCACCATGTGGGTTAAAAGCAAGAAGGCGTTACATTTTGTACGATCATGATAGCAAGGTAGGTCAAAGGACAACCTGTCAGTTATGTTGGCAACAATGTTGGTACCAAGGGTGAGGGACGAAGAGAACCATTTTCCTGCTCGTTAAGACGAGGCGGACCAATAGGCAAAGTTCTCGTCCATCGGTGGCTACTGGAATGTCATCAACAATAGTAACAAGGTCTTACTGACAGAGTTTGTTCACCGAGGTGTTTACATAAGCAGGGAATTATCACTGCTCGGATATGTTAGGTTACAAGAAAGGTTAAACAACGCAATGGAGACTTGAATGAGTTATCGGTGTTCTCGAGTGCCTTAACAACTCAGAACCTATGGAAAATTTTAATCAGCGAGAATAATAGTAGATGAAAAACTCACAAGAAGTTATGTAGTACCGTGATATTCTCAAGATACCAGAGGGTAACACTCGAGGATATAGCAGAACAGAGGTTGGACGGGTGAAATGATCTACAGAAGACAAGTACTTCCACTTGTCCGAGAAATAAAATCAAAGAAGAAGAATCATGGTTGGAACCACGGTTGTGAAGGTGCAAGCATAGATACAAGACAAACTTATCACAAGAGGATTATTATATAACAAGAAGCTTCCATGATAAGTTCCACATCGGGTCCATGGGCATGAACACAAATGTTCAAGGTCGACTCCCACTTCTCTAATGCACAACTTTCCATTCACTTCTCGCCTTCGAAGAATTTGTAGCGTTGAAATTTTACCTGGCGAAAAGCCAATAGAGTATAACCCGCATAACTTTCGAGTTCACCCGGATTTAGGGAAGACATAGATTCAACCCATCGGGGCATCTTAGAAACAAATTCCACAAACTTTAGGAATAAATAACTCAAGCCCGGAAGCAGAGCATGGTAGAGGAAGCAGAAGATACAATTTACCAAAGGCATTATGTATCCGAGGAAAAGCTCACAAGGTTACTGTATATGAAGGACGCTGTCGGATAGAACCCCACAAAGGATCTGGTGGTTCACAAGGGATCTGATGTGAGCATCAGTACTCAACCAGAAGTAGAAATAATGCAAGGATGTCAGATTATAGAAGCAACTGACTAATTCAGAGTTGAAATGCAAAGGAAATACGATTTCCAAAATCAAGGGATCAGAAGCAAACGCTCTAACCAAGGATGGTTAAGTTGAATAGACTTAGGGCACAATCGATGGCAATCTGATTGGCCGAGAACTAGCTCATGTTCGGGAAGACGTCTGAGCCGGAAAGATAGTCTATAAGGATCAACTGATGATTGCGACACAGACATATCAAATCGAAAGACTCAAGATGATAATGACGAAGGACGTCAATGGATACTGCTAGGCATATGGAACTAATCAGAGTGTAGGCAGGTAAGACTTTCTAGAGCAATAGGCGATAGAGGTCATCAAAACCTCGGATTGTATTACCAAGTATCTTATGAAGCATAAGAATAACTGGGGTGAATGGATACTCGATAAGAGCGAGTAATTAACCGAAGGGGTATTCATGCGGCAAGGACTGCAGGGCAGTAAGCATAAAGGATCCTCGAAACATCGAAGAGTATTTTAGGACATCTTGTAATAACAAAAGAAACTGGGGATGAAGGTACGAACGACACCATAGGTAGTTACGCATAAGGATTTATCGGTGGTAGGGATCGCAATGCAAAGGGTACAAGGGACTTAGTAAAACATCGGAGAGTGTCTTCAGAATCTTCTGATGCACCAAGTAATCATCGGCTCTCCGGGAGAAACTATTTACGAGAACCTAGAGTTAGAGTTAGCAAAATCATTTAACCCGAGTAGAAGAGAGATCAGATTCCCAGAGTATAGATGAGGAATAAAAGATCCTAATACCACCCAATTGGCGACGTGGGCCCGTAAGCCACACAGCCATGTTAGTAAATCAGTTTTTCAAAGACTAGACTCAACTTCGGCCAAGGAGTTGGAAAGGGGAATCCTACAGGCAGTCGGCTCTGATACCAACTTGTGACGCCCCCGATTCAATCGTACACTAATCATACACGCAAATGTGTATGATCAAGATCAGGAACTCACGGGAAGATATCACAACACAACTCTAAACACAAATCAAATAATACAATTGTATATTACAAGCCAGGGGCCTCGAGGGCTCGAATACAAGCTCGATACACAAGAGTCAGCGGAAGCAACAATATCTGAATACAGACATAAGTTAAACAAGGATGCCTTAAGAAGGCTAGCACAAAAGCAACAACGATCGAAGAGGCAAGGCCTCCTGCCTGGGACCTCCTAACTACTCCTGGTCGACGGCGGTCTTCACGTAGCAGCATCCATCGACTGTGGCATCTGGCTCCAGGGATCCACCATCTGGTTGCATCAATCGGAAAGAAGAAAGAAGGGGGAAAAGGGGTAGCAAAGCAACCGTGAGTACTCATCCAAAGTACTCGCAAGCATAAAATCTATACTAAGTATGCACTGGTATCAAATGGAAGGTTTGTATATGTGGACTGAACTGCAGAATGCCGGAATAGGGGGGGGGGGGAGACCTAGCCTATCGAAGACTAGCATCTTCACGCAGCTCCGAGCATCTTACAGCATGTAGAAGAGTAAAGAATAGTAGTTTATAATTAACAAGCATGTTGTAACATTAATGCCCAGAGATCCTTCCTCGACTCCCTGCGAGAAAGCAATCCCGGAGCCACATATCTCAAGTATCCATTTGTAGTTGTATAAGATCAGGATATAAGTCTGAACGTCCATTACCGTGGACACGGTATTCGAATATATCACTTCCCTGTAGGGGTGCACCATGTTACCCAACACGCTCGATCACTCTGGCCGGACACACCTTTCTGGGGTCAATGCCCGCCCTCGGAAGATCAACACGTCTCAGCCCGACATAGGCTCAGCAGAGAGGTCCCCGTCGGTCTACATCCTAAGCACTCCGGGGTCTGGGCCCATCGCCCGTTGCACTCCGGGTCGTTGTGCGCAAGGGGATACCAGCACCACCCATGAAGTGGATGGCACGATCCGGCCCGGCCGCAATGCTGAACTGGACGTCTGACAAAGCTTCGGCTGATACCACGACGTCGAGGCCCATATCTATTCTCGCATGGTGGTTAGTGCGTAAAGGCCAGAGGCCAACTCAGAGCAAATACCCAAACCATAGTGTATTATTAGCTTGCGGAGACGAGCAGAGACTCACGATCGAAAGTGACCCCGTCGCCCCGTCTCGTGGACTTACGACAAGGGCTCAGAATGCCCGGCCGTGCCACGTCATTAACTTGCAGGTGCTCTCCGGGCCCGCCCAACTTTCACCAAGGTCTCAAGTAAAGTCATTGTAACCGTGTGACCAAACATCAAGGAGAAAACCCGAGGAATCACCCCCGATGGATTCCACTCAATGTAATCATCAAGGTGAACGTAAGAGGGATCACCCTCGAGGTTCACACTTGAGGTGTTGAACGACAGAGCCGTATCGGGAATGGTGAAAGAGGAAATCACCCTCGATGACCACGACCGAATAGCTACACTACAGAATTATCATCAGGAGTGCGTTATGAGGGATCACCCTCGGCACTCGATAGTATCTCCGCAGAGGCGAGCAACAAAAGGGTGTGATGTGATGTGAGGTGTCGGGCTCTGGTCGTCGATCACGCTGATCGAGGCGTCGATGATGAAGCAGGGGCAACAAGGACAAGTGGGGGGGGGTCACTGATGGATCACTAGCCAACCTATACTAAGCAGTTTAGGATAAGCAGGTAGGTAACAATAGCAGGTACAAAAGCAGGCTATGCATTAGAATAGGAGCAAACAATAACAGTAGCAAAATCCAATGCAAGCATGAGAGTATAGAATGGGCGATATTGGGATGATCAAAGGGGGGGTGGCTTGCCTGGTTGCTCAGACAAGGAGGGGTCGTCGTCGACGTAGTCGATCACAGGGCATCAGAAGTGGTCTCGAGGTCTACCGGGGAAGAAGAGAGGGAAGAAACAGTAAATACATACAAACATAAGCATAACAAGACAATAAGCGGGGCTAGAGGTGTTCTAAAGCGGCGCTAGGCGATACTGGCGAAGGGGGAAACATCCGGGAAAGTTTTCCCGGTTCCGGACGTTTGTCAGACAGATGAACCGAAGGGGAAAGGGTGCATGTTTGCTATGCTAGGGACATGTGGCGGATGAAAGGACCGCATATTCGGATTCGTCTCGTCGTTCTGAGAACCTTTCATGTACAAAGTTTTTCGATCCGAATTACAGTTTATTTTCTATGATTTTCTAAAGATTTTAAACATTTCTGGAATTTATGTATTTATTTTAAATCGAGTTGACCAAGTCAACTGGACTGGTCAAATGGGGTGGGTGTGGCCCACATGTCAGAGGTAGCAACTAAAATATTCTAGTTAATTAGATTAATTAGTCTATGGGTCCACTTGTCATAGGCTAGTAGTTAAATTAACTAGTAGTTAGTCCCTAAGCTAATTGCACACGCACGCACACACAACACACACCCACGGCCATGGCCATGGCCGTGCCCATCAGTAGCAGCAGCAGCTATAGCAGGGCACCCGTAGCAAGGTAGCAGCAGCAAGTAGCACGAGGAGCAGGAGCGTAGCTAGCAAGAGGAGCAGCAGAGCTTCAGCGGCAGGCAGCGGCCGCGAGCAACAGCAGTTGCAGGCGCGCACAGGCAAGGGCGACTACGGGCGCAACACACGACGTCGCGAGCGGCAGGGTGCGGCCAGCGGACGGCCAGCGCGCAACCGGACGCGGCCGGGCGCGTACGGTGCGCCATGGCGCAAGGCGCGGGCGCGGACCGTGGCCAACGGCCGGAGCTTGGAAGGCACGGGGCGGCGACATACGGCGTCGGGGAGAGGGGAAGAAAGGGGGAACAGGCGGAGGCTCACCCCGGGGAGGCCGTGGACGAGCTCGGCGAGGCCGGGAGGCACCGATGGTGGAGATCGACGGCGAGATGCCGTGGCCGTGGCGGAAAAACCGGCTTGATCCCGGGCGTACGGTGCGGCTTGGCTCGAGTTCTTCGTTGGGGATGAAGGAGATGACCGTGAGGAGGCTTCTGGACACCTTGGTGCGGCAAGGGGAGGCCGATGGCCGCGGGATCGACGGCGGCGCGTCGACGACCGCGCTCGGGCGAACGAAACAGAGAGGAAGAGGGGCAAGGTTCATTGGGGGGGGGGGGGGGGGGGTCACGGGTGATGCAGGCGCTAAGTAGGGCGAGGGGGGCCGTGGATGCGCGCCACGGCGCCATGGCGTCCGTGGACGTGCTCCACACAGCCTCCCTGCTACAGGTTGAAGGCAACCTATGTGGGCTGGGCCTGGAACAGGGAAGAAGATGGGCCACGTGCACAAGGGGCTTTCCCCATTTATTCTTTTTCTACGAACTTATTTAGCTCTGGTTTTGCAATTAATTTAGATGTCAGATGATGTTTGTACTAGTCCAAACTTTGTACATAAATACTTGGTACATACCAGAGCTGCAGAAAAAGTTTCAAGCCATGTGGAATAATTTATCTATTTTTAGAAATTGAAAAGGGCAATTATTTTGCTGTTGAACCACTTAATTAATTCCTAGGGGCATTTGGGAATCCAAAAGAGGTTGGTTTCAACATGAAAAATATCCAGGGATTATTTGCCACACTTTGAACATTTTATTTTGCATGTTTGACAAACTTGAATTTTGGACTTTAATTTGAATTGAATTTGAATTGAATTTGAATTATGCTTCGAATCAAATGGGGATTAGTGACAGTAAGAATGATGACCTGGCATCATTAGCAGGAGATTACTGTAGCTTAATTATCCGGGCGTCACATAAGTTTATTCTTTTTGCAGAAGATTAATAGACAAATTCCTCACGTCCACCAATTTATTTCAGAATTTTTGGAGTTAAAGAAGTATTCGAGAGTTACAGATTACTACAGACTATTCTGTTTTTGACATATTCTGTTTTCTATGTGTTGTCTGCTTGTTTTGATGAATCTATGAGTAGTATCGGAGGGTGTGAACCATGTAGAAGTTGGAATACAGTAGATATTACACCAATATGAATTTAGAATGAGTTCACAACAGTACCAAAAGTGGTTATTTATTTTCTTATACTAATGGAGCTTACGAGTTTTCTGTCGAGTTTTGTGTTATGAAGTTTTCAAGTTTTGGGATAAGGTTCGATGGAGGAATAAGGAGTGGCAAGAGCCTAAGCTTGGGGATGCCCAAGGCACCCCAAGGTAATATTCAAGGACAACCAAGAGCCTAATCTTGGGGATGCCCCGGAAGGCATCCCCTCTTTCGTCTTCGTTCATCGGTAACTTTACTTGGAGCTATATTTTTATTCACCACATGATATGTGTTTTGCTTGGAGCGTCATTTTCTTTTATTTTGTTTTTCTTTCTGTTTGAATAAAATATCAAGATCTGAAATACTTAAATGTTAGAGAGTATTCACATAGTTTCATAATTATTCAACTACTCATTAATCTTCACTTATATCTTTTGGAGTAGTTTGTCATTTGCTCTAGTGCTTCACTTATATCTTTTTAGAGCACGGCGGTAGTTTTATTTTGAAGAAATAGACTCTTATGCTTCACTTATATTATTTTGAGAGTCTTTTAGAATAGCATGTTAATTTGCTTTGGTTATGAATTTAGTCCTAATATGATAGGCATCCAAGAGGGATATAATAAAAACTTTCATATAAAGTGCATTGAATACTATGAGAAGTTTGATTCTTTATGATTGTTTTGAGATATGAAGATGGTGATATTAGAGTCATGCTAGTGAGTAGTTGTGAATTTGAGAGATACTTGTGTTAAAGTTTGTGATTCCCGTAGCATGCACGTATGGTGAACCGTTATGTGATGAAGTCGGAGCATAATTTATTTTTCGACTGTCATCCTTTGTGTGGATGTCGGGATCGCGCGATGGTTAACTCCTACCAACTCTTCCCCTAGGAGCATGCGTGTAGTACTTTGTTTCGATGACTTGTAGATTTTTGCAATAAGTATGTGAGTTCGTTATGACTAATGTTGAGTCCATGGATTATACGCACTCTCACCGTTCCACCATTGCTAGCCTCTCTTGTGCCGCGCAACTTTCGCCGATACCATACACCCACCATTACCTTCCTCAAAACAGCCACCATACCTACCTATTATGGCATTTCCATAGCCATTCCGAGATATATTTCCATGCAACTTTCCATCGTTCCCTTTATTATGACACGCTTCATCATTGTCATATTGCTTTGCATGATCATGTAGTTGACATCGTATTTGTGGCAAAGCCACCATTCATAATTCTTTCATACATGTCACTCTTGAATCATTGCACATCCCGGTACACTGCTGGAGGCATTCATATAGTCATATTCTGTTCTAAGTATCGAGTTGTAATCCTTGAGTTGTAAGTAAATAAAAGTGTGATGATCATCATTATTAGAGCATTGTCCCCGTGAGGAAAGGATGATGGAGACTATGATTCCCCCGCAAGTCCGGATGAGACTCCGGACGAAAAATAAAAAAAATAGAAAAAAGAGGCCATAAAAAAAGAAGAGAAGAGACCCAATAAAAAAACAAAAAAACAAAAAAATGAGATAAAAAGAAAGAAGCGACAATGCTACTATCCTTTTACCACACTTGTGCTTCAAAGTAGCACCATGATCTTCATGATAGAGAGTCTCCTATGTTGTCACTTTCATATACTAGTGAGAATTTTTCATTATAGAACTTGGCTTGTATAATCCAATGATGGGCTTCCTCAAATGCCCTAGGTCTTCATGAGCAAGCAAGTTGGATGCACACCCACTTAGTTTCTTTTTGAGTTTTCATACACTTATAGCTCTAGTGCATCTGTTGCATGACAATCCCTACTCACTCACATTGATATCTATTGGTGGGCATCTCCATAGCCCATTGATACGCCTAGTTGATGCACTAGTAGAAAAAGGGTCAAACGTGCAGCACATTAGTGCCGGTTTGTATTAGAGCCGGCACTAATGTATACATTAGTGCCGGTTCCAACGGCTAGCCGGGCCGCTCTCATTAGTACCGGTTCGTGGCTAACCTTTAGCACCGGTTCGTGCCACGAACCGGTACTAATGAGGGTGGTGGCAGGATGTTGTCAGTCTGGGCCCCCTCCAGCACGTTTAGTACCGGTTCGTGCCACGAACCGGTACTATAGGTCGACGTACATAAACCCTTCGTCCACCCGAGCCACTCTGTTCTTCCCCTTTCCCCTCACTTCTCCTCTGTTCTTCCCCTTTCCCCTCGAGCTCGTCACAAATTTTGCCCAAAATTTGTCAAGATTTGAAGGCCCCCATCCATTCAAATGATCACAAAGGTTAGCAACTTTGTCCTTTCATCTCTCATTGCTAGATTAGCTCTTGCAATGCTTTATATAGTTACTAATTTGTGAGTTTAGTAATTTGGGAGGAAATATATATATGTGCTAGTATTTGATTTATATGCAATTTGAGGTCAAAAATAACACTTAGTTTGCATATGTAGGTGTGGTTTACTTAGTGCCTTCTAAATCTCCGTCGTAACCACCGTCGATCGCCCGCACCGTCCCGTCACCGGCACCACCTTGTGGTGAGCCTCTTGTTCATGTAATTTTATATAAAAAATTGATGTTTGTGTGATTTGGATATATAGTTAATCATGTAATAATTATCTTACCCGTACGTTGTTTGTTATACATAGTGCCATGGTTTTGATATCCGTCCCCGTCGGCCCTCGTCCTTGTTATGATTCAGATGTGGTATATTCTCTTTTAAAACTATTAGTTGCATTTCGTGTTTATGACAAATTATGCCCATCAAGTTGACATAGATATTTTTATCTAGGAGGTATGTGAACCGGAAATTCCAACCGACCCTATTGTCGAGAGGTTAAATTTAGTTGAAAGAGAAAACGAGTACTTGAAAGAAAAATTGAAAAGAATTGAGGGGGAGAAGATGGAATTGGAGTTGCATGTTGCCGATGTCGTCGATGATCACAAGATCAAGATGGAGAAAATGCGCTTGAAGAATAGAAAGATTAGAAAATATGCCATCGATAGTGAGGCTTGGTATCATTATGCTGTTGGATCAATTGTTACCTTAGTTGCGATCTTGATCGCATTTGCTGTTGCATTTAAATGCTTTAGCTAGAGAGTTATTTGTTTGTTGCATTTAAGTGTTGTATGAACTTTATGTATGAACTTGTATTAATTTGGTCTATTCGGTGTTGTGTAATGAAGATGAGCCGGCAATGGATGTACGATGACTGATGCTCTCCCCAGTTTGTTGAGGGCGTGCATACTTTTCTGCTTGCGGCTGAGGCAAAGAAGCGGGCGGATGGTTTTATGCCTTGTCCATGTGGTGTCTGTAAGAATGGTCACAATTACTCTACGTCAAGAACCATTCACGTCCACCTGTTTAAGTCCGGTTTCATGCCCCACTATAATGTTTGGACCAAGCACGGAGAAAGAGGGGTTATGATGGAAGACAATGAAGAAGAAGAGGACGACGACAGCTATCCTGGCCATGGGTTCCCTGAATACGATGATACAACAATGGGGGAAGAAGCTGAGCCGGTAATGCGGGAAGAAGCTGAGCCGGCAATGCGGGAAGAAGCTGAAGAAGAGGCATCAGATGAGCCCGTTGATGATCTAGGTCGGGCCATTGCCGATGCAAAGAGAAACTGCGCAAGTGATTTGGAGAAGAAGAAGTTGCAGCGCATGTTAGAGGATCACAAAAAATTGTTGTACCCGAATTGCGTAGGTGACAAGAAAAAGCTGGGCACCACACTGGAATTGCTGCAATGGAAGGCAGAGAATGGTGTATCTGACAAGGGATTTGGAAAGTTGCCGGTAATGATAAAGGATATGCTTCCAAAGGACAACGAATTGCCCGAGAGTACGTACGAAGCAAAGAAGGCTGTCTGCCCTCTAGGGTTAGAGGTGCAAAAGATACATGCATGCCCTAATGATTGCATCCTGTACTGCGGTGAGTACGAGGATTTGAACGCTTGCCCGGTATGTGGTGCATTGTGCTATAAGATCAGCCGCGATGAGCCTGGTGATGTCGAGGGCGAGCGCCCCAGGAAGAAGATTCCTGCCAAGGTGATGTGGTATTCTCCTATAATACCACGGTTGAAACGTTTGTTCCAAAACAAAGAGCATACCAAGGCGATGAGATGGCACAGAGAAGACCGTAAGAAAGACAGAAAGTTGAGAGTACCCGCTGACGGGTCGCAGTGGAGAAAAATCGAAAGAAAGTACGGGAAGGAGTTTGCAGATGACGCAAGGAGCGTATGGTTTGGTCTAAGCGCAGATGGCATTAATCCTTTTGGGGAGCAGAGCAGCAACCATAGCACCTGGTCTGTGACTCTATGTTTGTATAACCTTCCTCCTTGGTTGTGCATGAAGCAGAAGTTCATTATGATGCCAGTGCTCATCCAAGGCCCTAAGCAACCCGGCAACGATATTGATGTGTACCTAAGGCCATTAGTTGAAGAACTCTTACAGCTGTGGAATGGAACAGGTGTACGTGTGTGGGATGAGCACATGGGGGAAGAATTTGACCTCAAGGCGTTGCTGTTCGTGACCATCAATGATTGGCCTGCTCTTAGTAACCTTTCAGGACAGACAAACAAGGGATACCGCGGATGAACGCACTGTTTGGATGATACCGACAGTATATATTTGAATAGTTGTAAGAAGAATGTGTACCTGGGACATCGTCGATTTCTTCCGAGCAGGCATCCCGTAAGAAAGAAAGGCAAGCATTTCAAAGGTGAGGCGGATCACCGGACGAAGCCTCGCCATCGTACTGGTGATGATGTACATGATATGGTCAAGGATTTGAAGGTGATATTTGGAAAGGGTCCTGGCGGACAACCTGTTCCGAAGGACGCGGACGGACGCGCACCCATGTGGAAGAAGAAATCTATATTTTGGTACCTGCCATATTGGAAAGACCTAGAGGTCCGCTCCGCAATCGACGTGATGCACGTCACGAAGAATCTTTGCGTGACCCTGCTTGGCTTCTTGGGCGTGTATGGGAAGACAAAAGATACACCTGAGGCACGGGAGGACCAGCAACGTATGCACGGAGAAGCAGACGGCATACATCAGGGTCATGCAAGCTACGCTCTTACCAAAGAAGAGAAGGAAATCTTCTTTGAATGCCTGCTCAGTATTAAGGTACCGTCTGGCTTCTCGTCGAATATAAAGGGAATAATAAACATGGCAGAGAAAAAGTTCCAGAACCTAAAGTCTCATGACTGCCACGTGATTATGACGCAACTGCTTCCGGTTGCATTGAGGGGGTTTCTACCGGAAAACGTTCGATTAGCCATTGTGAAGCTATGTGCATTTCTCAATGCAATCTCTCAGAAGGTAATCGATCCAGAAATCATATCAAGGTTACAGAATGATTTGGTGCAATGTCTTGTCAGTTTCGAGTTGGTGTTCCCACCATCCTTCTTTAACATCATGACGCACGTCCTAGTTCACCTATGCAAAGAGATTAACGTTTTGGGTCCTGTATTTCTACACAATATGTTCCCCTTTGAGAGGTTCATGGGAGTCTTAAAGAAATATGTTCATAACCGTGCTAGGCCAGAAGGAAGCATCTCCAAGGGCCATCAAAATGAGGAGGTCATTGAGTTTTGTATTGACTTTATTCCTGACCTTAAGCCGATTGGTGTTCCTGAATCGCGGCATAAGGGCAGACTGGATGGAAAAGGCACGCTAGGAGGGGAACAAATAATATGTATGGACGGACATTCTCTCACTGAAGCACACTACACAGTTCTACAGAATTCCACCTTGGTGGCTCCGTATATGGATGAACACAAGAATTTGCTACGCTCCAAACACCCGGAGCGGTCTGATGAGTGGATTACACGTGAACAAACCAGGAGTTTCGCCAACTGGTTGCAGACATGTACCATGCATGCCACCTCTATTAAAGATGACTTGTACTTGCTGTCCCAGTTACCATCTTCGAATATAATGACTTTCGAAGGGTACGAGATAAATGGTAATACATTTTACACGATTGCCCAAGATAAGAAGAGCACCAACCAAAACAGTGGTGTCCGCTTTGATGCAGAAACCAAGACGGGAAAGGAAACATATTATGGTTATATACAGGACATATGGGAACTTGACTATTGACGTGGTTTAAAGGTCCCTTTGTTTCGGTGCAAATGGGTCAATATGACACGAGGCGGGGTAACGGAAGACCCGCAGTACGGAATGACAACAGTGGATCTCAACAATCTTGCGTATGCAGACGAACCATTCGTCCTAGCCAATGATGTGGCACAGGTTTTCTATGTGAAGGACATGTCTACCAAGCCAAGAAAAAGAAAAGATAAGGAAGCGAATGCATCGTACGATGAGCCAAAGCGGCACATAGTTCTTTCTGGGAAGAGAAACATCGTGGGAGTGGATGACAAGACAGACAAGTCAGAAGATTATGAAAAGTTTGATGAAATTGCTCCATTCACAGTGAATATTGACCCGAGCATCCCGTTAAATGATGAAGATTTTCCATGGTTACGGCGCAAAAGGACACACGCGAAGAAAAAGTTTCACACCCAAAGATCTGGGATGTGATCGGCTTCACTATCATCACTTTCTTCTGTGTTTCACACCCAGGAGGGAATGTCTGTAATAGTTAGGGTAGTTATGTGTTTTGGCATTTGAAACGCGAAGAAATTTTATGTGCAAACAAATTCTTTTCATGCATTTACTGATTTTTTCCAGCTAAATGACCCTGAAATTGAAAAGCAATTCAAATGAACTCAGAAAAGGTTGAAAGTTGGCATGGTATCATAATTTCATACAAATAGCATGTGCAAGAAAGTAGAGAGGGTTACGGCAAAAACTGGATGCACTTCGTGTACAAAATGGACAATCACTTTCGAAGTATCAGGGTTTCCGACGAAAACTGAACTGTTACAAAGGCATTTCATTTTTTAAATAACCTAAGCATTACTAAATTGAATATAATGATAAAACACACTAATATTGAACATAAGAAAAAAGAATCACTGAAAAAACTTTTTTCAAAGTTAACTTATTCACAAACTAGTGATTCACACAAATTTCAAATAATTCAAAATTTAAACTATTCAAATTTGAAATCTACCGGCACTAACAGAAAGTTTGTAATTTTTTGTACCTAAAGCAAAAATATTCACAAAGAAACTCTAAATACAGCAAAAAACAACTAAAAAATAAATAAAACAAAAAAATAAAGCAAAAAAAAAATAAGAAAAAAAGCCAGCCAACTGGGCCAAGCGGCCTGCATACGACTAGCAGGACAACCTTTCATCGGGCCAGGATGCAGGCCCGCGAAGGCCCAGTTGGCCCACAAGGCGAGGAGGACAGGTAGGCCTAGTAGGCCTGATTAGGAGAGGAGCTTGAGAGAGCTACCGCACTGGGGCTTATAAACCAGTGCGGTAGCCCCTCGACTAGCGAGGTGGGACTAAA
The DNA here is from genome assembly GCA_963921465.1 of Triticum timopheevii. Taxonomy (NCBI): domain Eukaryota; kingdom Viridiplantae; phylum Streptophyta; class Magnoliopsida; order Poales; family Poaceae; genus Triticum; species Triticum timopheevii. Next base: position 215,844,227 of record OY997274.1, read on the forward strand.
CTTCCGCACCGCACCTGCGCCAGCGCACCCCCTTTAGTACCGGGTGGTGGCACAAACCGGTACTAAAGGGGGGGCCTTTAGTACCGGTTTGTGCCACCACCCGGTACTAAAGGGGGTGGCTTCCCGCCGCTTGGCCTGGCCAAAACAGACCTTTAGTACCGGTTGGTGGCTCCAACCGGTACTAAAGGTGCCTTCTATATAAGAAAACACTTCAAAATTTCGTCAGTTTCTCATCTCCCTCTGCTTCTTCTCCTCTGCACCGTCGCCCGCCGCCCCGGCCCGTCGCCGCCCCCGTCGCCGCCCCGTCCCCGTCGTCGCCGCCCCTGTCGCCGCCCCGTCCCCGTCGTCGCCGCCCCGTCCCCGTCGTCGCCGCCCCGTCGCCGCCCCGTCGCCGCCCCCGTCGCCGCCCCGGCCCGTACGTCCCCGTCCCCATCGTCGCCGCCCCGTCGTCGCCGCGCCCGTCGCCGTCCCCGTCGCCGCGCGCCCCCCGTCGCCTCTCGCCTAGCCGGCCGGTGAGCGCGCGCACACACACACATACATTTTTGGTTATAGATTTTTCTGTTTTTAAGAAATTGTTAGACATTTTTCTATTTTATAGAAATAGTTAGAAATGTTAGAATTGTTAGATTTGTTAGAAATGTTTGAAATTGTAGAATTTTTTTTGTTTTTTAGTTATAGAAATATATAGTTATAAAAAAGTTAGAATTGTTAGAAATTTTTCTGTTTTTTAGTTATAGAAATAGTTATAAAAATGTTAGTTATATATATAGAAATGTTATAATTTTTTTTCTGTTTTTTAGTTATAGAAATATTAGAAATGTTATAGAAATGTTAGTTATATATAGCATTGTTAGAAATGTTATAGAAATGTTAGTTATATAGAAATGTTAGAAATTTTAGTTATCAAAATCCAATCATTAAAAAAATGTTACTTTTTGCGGGCATATAGCTAGTATTTGTTCTCGACGATGCCCGGCCCGCATCCTCGCCGTCGACCTGTCCGCGACGACGTCCAGCCGACCCATGTCCGGGACTGGGCTCCGCCGGGCTGGCACTGGGAGGTGCTGCTTGGAGGGGCGCGCCGCTTGACGAGGAACCCGGCCGTGGGTCCAGTCGTCGACCCTGATCTCATTTGGTGGCGTTCGCGTGGGCCAGTTTCGGTGCGGAGGGACCCGGCCCCACCGGAGGTGGTACGTCGTCGTGTCAGGGAGGAGGACGAGCACGTCCATCGCTACATGGGTGCGTTAGAGGGCGGCAGGTTCTCCAATACGTGGCAGTATCTTCGGGGATCTCACTTCAGCTATGATCCTGTGAGGGTTCCTTCTCTTTGGGTGTCCACTGCCCGCGCCGGAGGAACCGCGAGTGTCCTAGATTTTTCTGTAGTATTCGATCTTTATTAGCTAATAGCCAGTGATGTACTATTCAATATTATATATTATTCGAGACGATGTATTCGAGATTATATCTATTATTCTGGACGATGTATTCGAGATTATATCTATTATTTGAGATTTGAATACTAAATTGTTTTATATTTATTTTGGATTAGTTAAACAAAAGCTATGGCAGACAATACCGACAGAGAGGGAGAACAGACCATGTTCGATATGATACGCGGGGCAGATGATAATCAAAATGAAGAAGATTATGACGGCTCCGAATTTCTAAACAACACCGGAGAGGGTGATATGATATTCGATCACGACGAAGTCATGAATGATTATGACGATGACGAAGAACATGATCCTGAAACGACAAACACCGACGAGGTATATATATTTATATAAGCAGGCATCTGGTGATCATCACATGTTTTAAATGACTTGAAGATATATTAACGAATCGATCTTTGTTCTTTCAGCCATCCGGATCGAGCAAATCTTCAGACAAAAGGACGAAACGAGGCCCGAACAAAAAGTTGAAGCCGGGCGTAAAGTACAATATCGAGGCATGCGGCCCTACTGGCAAACCATTAGCGCCTAAGAAGATTGCGGACAAGTTCGTTCGTCAGTGCGGAGTTCTTGTGAAGGACCAACTCCCGATCAAACTTCAAGAATGGAGAGCGCCAGCAAAGCCACGTCCAGATGTTACTTATGTCGACAAGAATCAAAAAGATCTGCTTTGGGATACTCTCATGGAACATTTCACCCTACCAGATCATTTCACAGAAGCAGATGTGCAAAAAGTCAAAGAGGCTGCTCTTAAGATGATGGCGACTGCATTCAAGAACTACAAGAATGGTGAATGGAACAAGTACGTCAACGGAGGAAGGAAGACTCCAGTATTCAAGGGAACACTGGAGAACCAACGTGATCATTGGGCCGATTTCGTGAAATTCAAGGATTCGGAATTAGCTAAGGAACGGTCGAGAATAAACAAGAAGAATGCCGAAAAAAGGATAAGTTCCATAAGCTGGGGCCAGGTGGCTATGCAGTGGCAATTCCTAAGTGGTATAAGTCTGAGAAAGAGATGGAGGATGCAGGTGTCACTCCGGCTACTAAGAGCTGGCCCCCCAGGGTCAGGACTTGGTTCTATGCGCATGGGGGGGAGTTGGACCGGGAGACAGGCAATGTTTCGACGAGGGCAAGTCTGAAGGGAGCCGACGATGCGATACTTGTTGCAATAGAAGAGGCACGAACGGGGGTGTTCCAGCCCAACAGAGAGAACGACGAGCTTACTCGTGCCCTGGGAAATCCTGAACACCCGGGAAGAACACGAGGCAAGGGCGCTCTGCCGTGGTATGAGGGGTTTTCAGACTGGAACAACGACTACAGAACCTGTGCGAGAAAGAAGATTGCGGAGGAGAAGAATAGGAAGATGGAGGAGGAGCAGAGGAAGCGGGACTATGAACGCCTTCAAGGCCTAGAAGCAAGTCAAGCGGAATTGGCAGTCAAATTCCAGCGGCAGCAGGAGCAGATCGACTCACTTACCCATCAAAGGGGGTCTCAGCAGCTGCAGCAGCTAGCGGATGATCCAACATTGGATAGCACCGGCCCATCCATGCCGAGAAGCAGCGTGGGTTCCGTCCCGGACGACCCAATGCTGGGTAGATACCCCGTGGATGACATCACGGAGAACACTAACTGCGAGCTACACGTCAAAATGAAGAACATATCCATGAAGGTGGCGGACGGCTGTGCTTTCACAAATCCCCCCGAGGCAACCTTCCATTGCAACCCGATTCCAGCGGGCTTTGCTCGTGTCGTGGTTGATGAGGTGGTGGACCCATATTCGGGGCTACAGCTTGACATTGCTGGAGGTGACGGCGAGCGCTTTCTCGGAGAGGCCAAACATCGTATCATCCTATGGAAAAAGGATTGCATCATCTTTCCAAGGCCACCGACACCACGTCACCCGAGTCCTCGTCAAAGTCCGCCACCGAGTCAGCAGACTCCCGCTCCTCCAAGTCCGGCAAAGTGTCAGGACAATCCTCCTCCTCCAAGTCCGGCAAAGTGTCAGGACAATCCTCCTCCTCCAAGTCCGCCACAGCGTCAGACGTCCACTCCTCCTCCAAGTCCGGCACAACCTCAGGCCACTCCTCCTCGTCCAACTCAGTCCCGTCAGCCGTCTCCGCCACCTCAGCAATCGCAGAAGAGACACCCCGCAGCTCTGGTGCGTAGCCGTACGAGTCGAGGTAGTACAGGAAGTACATGCGGAGGCAAGCGGTATAAATATGGTCTAAGCCTGAAGCCTCTTCCGCAGAGGTCTTATGACAAGTCCGAGGAGGAAATCACAGCCATATCGAAGGCCAAGGTGGAAGCCCATTTTGCACCGAAACCGCCACCGCCGCCAAGGGAGAAAGTGCCTGAGGAAACGATTGACCACTTCATTCGTATGGCTCAACCACCAGCTTCCAAGCCTGTTGACACAGACTATGAGCGCCACATCAGGAAGTTAAATCGAGCACGTCTACAAAGGGAGGCGAGCACGTCTACATCGGGATCGAGCAAACAAGAAGCAGCTGCCAAAAAATGCGGGAAAACCATTCCCCAGCTGGGAGAACAGGCGGCGCAATCGATCCCCTCGCTTGTTGTGCCAACAACAGGTGACAGTACGCGCCCCCAATATTATTGTGGGCAAACAGTGCATGTTCCCGAGGTGGGCAATGTGGTAATAACGGAGGAGCACATAATGCAGGCTGAAGTTCTCAACATCACTGTTGGACAACTCCTCGAGATCGAGCCCATGCCTTTGCTTAGAGAGGATGAAGTAAAACGGCAATATGTCCGGGGCCAACCTTTGGTCGCGCCAGACAAGGTCAAGAACCTCCCAACGAGAATGTATGAATTGCATCAATGGTACATGAACATTACCAAGATTTCAGATCGAGTGTCCCTCATGGTGAATGTCAAGAATGACCATTACTATCATGAGAAAGCTGGGTCCGTTGAGTATTTAGAACTGTTTCAGTTATACAATAAGGAAGCACTCGACAAATCTATCGTCAGTTGCTATTGTCTGTAAATGATTTCTTTCTATAATTTAAGTCTCAAGCTAGCTGTAGTGATCCTTTTGAGATCAATCATTACCTGTAATTATCCTCACTATATTCTTTTCTGTGGTATTATGCAGGATGAAGATATATGAAATGAGAAAAGGTGGACGCTATGGCATTGGGTTCATTGACCCAAACACCGTTAATGAATTCACATGGAAGATAAGTGAATGTCTTGCAAAGGAAGTAGAGGACAGCATGCTAGAGTTCTTGAAGCGCCTCAAATACAATGAAGATATACTACTTCCTTACCACTTTGGGTGAGTCACACTGTCTTGTACTACAAATTCTCTGTTTTTGCCTACTAGCTAGCTACATGTTTTTGCTAACATATGCCCGCTTAATTAAGACATGTAAACGTGTGTGCATGCAGATTTCACTGGGTCTTGTGTATCATTAAAGTTGACGCCGGAACAGTTGAAGTACTGGACTCACTAGTCTAAAAAAAACTGACTTTAACATCTTGTATGGGATAGTCAACAGGTAATTTCAATCATTATTAACTATATATCTCGGCCTATTTAGTTCGTCATTTCATGATATGAACTATTTAATAACCCCTTTATTCATTTTCTTTGTCGGCGGGCAGGGCTTGGGCAAGATTCATCAGCGTCACGCCCGGCGAATGGAAACAAAAGCTTGAATGGTTTCGACCCAAGGTAAGTAATTAAGTAGTACTAGCTAGCTGCCATCTCTTTAATTATCATGCTTGATTAATTTTTATCTGATCAAATTCCATTCTCGTAAAGGCCCTGAAGCAGGCGCAGGGGACTGATCTGTGTGCATTCTGCGTTTGCGAGAACATTCGCATGATGGCGTCCGAAAGGAGCAGATCTCAAAGACAGCAATGGGTACGCTTGTCAGAACACTATTCACAATTTTTACACCATTATCGATATCTAGCTAGTCACACAACTAATACACATGCATATTGATCTCCTTCTTAACAGTTCAAAGAGGTGCGGGAGAAGCTCATAGAAACGGAGCGCGTAGAAGCACTTCAAGAGGAAATAGCGGGATTTTTGCTCGACCAGGTCATAAATCCGAATGGAGAATTCTATTACCCGCTACCACCCCAATGAAAACCACTTTCAATTGTCATCGTGCTCCGAAGGCACCAATTAGACTGGCTCCGAAGGCAACATTCGTATGTAGGAGAAATTGTATATATCTATACATGTGTGTATGTGTGAATTAATTAATATGGTGGTTTAATTTGTGAGACATTGATGTGATATATATATGCATGATTGGTTCTACTAGAAATTATATATATATATATATATATATATATATGCATAACGTGTACAATGTGTAGTATCGTAAAATACCAGCAAATGAAAAAGAATTAAAATGGAAACACAAAATTAAATGAAAAAGAAATCATAAAACTAAAAACCCTCCAAACCTTATAGTACCGGTTGGTCTTACAAACCGGTACTAAAGGGCTCCAGGTCCCCGGAGCTGGCTCGTGCCACGTGGTTGCCCTTTAGCACCGGTTCGTGCTGAACCGGTACTAAAGGGGGGGGCCTTTAGTGACCACTAATTAGTGCCGGTTATGTAACCGGCACTATAGGGCCTTACGAACCGGTGCTAATGCCCGGTTCTGCACTAGTGATGTGAGACTATCTTCCTCTTTTTGTCTTCTCCACAATCACCATTCTATTCCACCTATAGTGCTATGTCCATGGCTCACGCTCATGTATTGCGTGGAAGTTGAAAAAGTTTGAGAATACTGAAGTCTGAAATTGCTTGGCTGAAACCGGGGTTGCGCATGATTTAAATATTTTGTGTGATGAAGATAGAGCATAGCCAGACTATATGATTTTGTAGGGATAGCTTTCTTTGGCCATGTTATTTTGAGAAGACATGATTGCTTTGTTAGTATGCTTGAAGTATTATCGTTTTGTGGCACCTCGGCTCAGAGCGACCGGTTTACCTTGCATTGCCAGCCCAGAGACCTTGTCTTCTGGCAACACACAACAACTTGGTATAGAAAAACAACCGCTTTATTCATGCTAGCGGAGCATAGTTTATATTACAACAGTTAGCGAGGCCAAGCGACACACATGGTGCGGCTGAACAATATGTACATTATTTAGTGAACATAAAGGGGCCTTGATCATGACAACTATACGGCAGCGGAACAACATCGTAGCGGAACTCCATAGCACAGGGACACCAATGTGGACACGATCTAGACTCGGACAGCACTCCTTTCCAAGGAGACTTTCCTGAAATCTGGCATGACACGCCAGGTCAGTACATTGAATGTACTTGCAAGCTCACAACAAGCATAAACATAATGACAAACAATATCATGATATTTAACCATTTAATCAACAATGCAACCATATATCCAACATGCTGTGAATATGCTCAATTGGTACTCGTCCCACGGACTTGCTTACTGGACGTGATCAAATCCAGACCACGAACATGATGATCTCAAAAACACACTCGTGATCCTTACGGCGATCACAACCCGACCAACTCATGGCCCGTGATCCTTACGGCGATCACAACCCGACCAACTCATGGCCCGTGATCCTTACGGCGATCACAACCCGACCAACTCATGGCCCGTGATCCTTACGGCGATCACTACCCGACCAATATTTGGCCCAACTCAACACAATGGCCTCACTGCCATCCTCAGTACAAACTTAGTGTGCAAATTTATTAAGTGTTGACCCATGGTGTACCCTACTTTCGAGCGTGTCCGTAACAATGGACTCGGCTATCGATAGATTAAAACACTCTGCAGAGGTTAGTACACTGTACCCACACTATGGAACCCATGGCCTCGCACTCCCATTCGGGTGGACCAACGGCATTCCAACGAAACCATTTCATTGTCATGACACTCTCCCGGCCACTCCGACTCAGTCCCCATCGAGCTAGTCCTGGGTGGCCCCGTGTCTACCTCCAGACACCTCGACCACCGTCGTGGCCACGATCCACTCTGGGACCCGGTACCAAAACTTAACTTAACAACGGGCTCACAAGGTTATGACTGCCTACCGAGCCAGGGTACAGCACGCCCATAACCTTCCCTAAATGGAGGCACCGACCAGAGGCACGACAATGAAACGCATTAAGGCCGTCCCATACCGGCAAATGTGGTTGCACTGGGAAAGACTCGTTTCAGCGGCATCATGACCCGGTCAACAACATATTCAAGTTGAGTTACTTATCAGGTTCAACTTAATGTGAAAATAACCGGTGTCATAATGCCATGCTTTGCGTCACTTAACACATGCATCACGTAACCATGCAAATAACTGAATCAACCACGCTCCCACGGAGCCATCATCAACTCATGCTACTTCTTTGGTTAAGATCACACCTCACTTAAACCAGAATCATTTCTAGCAATCTCAACATTTTTCATCATGCAAAGATAATAATTAAACTAATTATTAAACTCCATGACCATATCCTTGATTCATTACTTGTAACTAAGTTCTTCTTAGCTTATAACAAGATTTACTTCAAACTTTCTGTAATTCAAGCATTTTAACATGACAAGCATCTAACAGAATATAATCATTAAATAACTAATTTTAAATGCATAAATATTCATAAGTTCAAGTAGGAAAATCACAAATATTGAAGTGGCACTATGAAAATGTTGGTGTGGCTTGCCTTAGTGCTGATGATGTTCACAAAGCTCCTGGTGATCCTCAAGACAAGCTGGCTCTTCTGAAAATAATCGAAACGACAAAAAGAAAACACCAAGAAACCTTCTGAAAATTACCAAAAAATCTAGACAGCAATGAAAAATCCCATCTTTTGGGTGCTATTAGATTTTTGGACACAGAACGCAATGCAAAAAGAATCAATGCATTTGGACTTATAGAAAAAAGTTATAGCCATTTGAAGTTTCCTGGATTTTAAATGAATTTGAAATAAATATTAAACAGACAGGGGGGGGGGGTGCTACGTCTTGAGCTTGCGTTGGTTTTCCTCGAAGAGGAGAGGGTGATGCAGCAGAGTAGCGTAAGTATTTCCCTCACTTTTTGAGAACCAAGGTATCAATCCATTAGGAGGTTCCTCAAAAGTCCCACGCACCTACACAAACAAACTGAGAACTCGCAACCAACGCAATAAAGGGGTTGTTAATCCCTTCACGGCTACTTGCAAAAGTGAGATCTAATAAAGATAGTAAGATAAGATAAATATATTTTTGGTATTTTATAATATAAATGCAAAAGGTAAAGATGCAAATAAAAGTAGATTGGAAGCAAATATGATATGAGATAGACCCGGGGGCCATAGGTTTCACTAGTGGCTTCTCTCAAGATAGCATAAGTATTACGGTGGGTGAACAAATTACTGTCGAGAAATTGATAGAAAAGCGAATAGTTATGAGATTATCTAGGCATGATCATGTATATAGGCATCACGTCCGCAACAAGTAGACCGACTCCTGCCTACATCTACTACTATTACTCCACACATCGACCGCTATCCAGCATGCATCTAGAGTATTAAGTTCATAAGAACAGAGTAACGCATTAAGTAAGATGACATGATGTAGAGGGATAAACTCAAGTAATATGATTTAAACCCCATCTTGTTATCCTCGATGGCAACAATACAATACGTGCCTTGCAACCCTTTCTGTTACTGGGTAAGGACATCGCAAGATTGAACCCAAAGCTAGGCAATTCTCCCATGGCAAGAAAGATCAATCTAGTAGGCCAAACCAAATTGATAATTCGAAGAGACTTGCAAAGATAACTCAATCACACATAAAAGAATTCAGAGAAGATTCAAATATTATTCATAGATAAACTTGATCATAAACCCACAATTCATCAGATCTCGACAAACACACCGCAAAAAGAGTTTACATCGAATAGATCTCCACAAGAGAGGGGGAGAACATTGTATTGAGATCCAAAAAGAGAGAAGAAGCCATCTAGCTAATAACTATGGACCCATAGGTCTGTGGTAAACTACTCACAACTCATCGGAGGGGCAAGGATGTTGATGTAGAAGCCCTCCATGGTCGATTCCCCCTCCAGTAGAGTGCCGACAAAGGCTCCAAGATGAGATCTCGCGGATACATAAGGTTACCGTGGTGGAAATTGTGTTTCGTCTCGCCCCTGGATTTTTCGGGGTACGTAGGCTTATATAGGAAGAAGAAGTACGTCGGTGGCCGCCCGAGGGGTCCACGAGACAGGGGGCGTGCCCTATAGGGGGGCGCCCTCCTAACTCGTGGGAGCCTCGGCTGGTTCTTGACTTGCACTCCAAGTCCTTTGGATCACTTTTGTTCCAAAAATCACGCTCCCGAAGGTTTCATTCCGTTTGGACTCCGTTTGAGATTCCTTTTCTTTGAAATACTGAAATAGGCAAAAAAAACAGCAATATGGGCTGGGCCTCCAGTTAGTAGGTTAGTCCCAAAAATGATATAAATGTGTAAAATAAAGCCCATAAACATCCAAAAGGGGTAATATAATAGCATGGAACAATCAAAAATTATAGATACGTTGGAGACGTATCAAGCATCCCCAAGCTTAATTCCTGCTCGTCCTCGAGTAGGTAAATGATAAAAAGAGAATTTTTGATGTGGAATGCTACCTAGCATAATTCTCAATGTAGTTTTCTTTATTGTGGCATGAATGTTCACATCCAAATGATGCAAAATAAAAGTTCATATTAACATGAAAATGGTGAAACTTCAAGCATACTAATCAAAGTAATCATGTCTTCTCAAAATAACATGGCCAAAGAAAGTTATCCCTACAAAATCATATAGTCTGGCTGTTGCTCTATCTTCATCACACAAAGTATTTAATCATGCACAACCCCGATGACAAGCCAAGCAATTGTTTCATACTTTAATAATCTCAAACTTTTTCAACTTTCACGCAATACATGAGCGTGAGCCATGGACATAGCACTATATGTGGAATAGAGTGGTGGTTGTGGAGAAGACAAAAAGGAGAAGATAGTCTCACATCAACTAGGCGTATCAACGGGCTATGGAGATGCCCATTAATAGATATCAATGTGAGTGAGTAGGGATTGCCATGCAACGGATGCACTAGAGCTATAAATATATGAAAGCTCAACAAAAGAAACTAAGTGGGTGTGCATCCAACTTGCTTGCTCACGAAGACCTAGGGTACTTTGAGGAAGCCCATCATTGGAATATACAAGCCAAGTTCTATAATGAAAAATGCCCACTAGTATATGAAAGTGATAACATATGAGACTCTCTATCATGAAGACCATGGTGCTATTTTGAAGCACAAGTGTGGAAAAAGAGGTAGTAGCATTGTCCCTTCTCTCTTTTTCTCTCATTTTTTTCTTTTTTTCTTCTTTTTTCTTCTTTGGCCTTCTTTTTTTTTTCTTTTTTGGCCTTTCTCCTTTTTTTCTTTTTGTAAATCCGACATCTCATCCCGACTTGTGGGGGAATCATAGTATTCATCATCCTTTCCTCACTGGGATAATGCTCTAATAATGAAGATCATCACACTTTTATGGATTTACAACTCAAGAATTACAACTCAAAGCTAGAACAAGATATGACTCTATATGAATGCCTCCGGCGGTGTACCGGGATATGCAATAAATCAAGAGCGACATGTATGAAAATTATGAAGGTGGCCTAGCCACAAATACAATGTCAACTACATGATCATGCAAAAGCAATATGACAAAAGTAATACGTGTCATATGAACGGAACGGTGGAAAGTTGCATGGCAATATATCTCGGAATGGCTATGGAAATGCCATAATAGGTAGGTATGGTGGCTGTTTTGAGGAAGGTATATGGTGGGTGTATGGTACCGGCGAAAGTTGCGTGGCACAAGAAAGGCTAGCAATGATGGAAGGGTGAAAGGGTGCATATAATCCATGGACTCAACATTAGTCAAAAGAACTCATGTACTTGTTCCAAAAATCTAGAAGTCATCAAAAACCAAAGCACTACGTGCATGCTCCTAGGGGATAAATTGGTAGGAAAAGACCATCGCTCATCCCCGACCGCCACTCATAAGGAAGACAATCAATAAATAAAATTGTGCTCCAACTTCATCACAAAGCGGTTCACCATGCGTGCATGTTACGGGAATCACAAACTTCAACACAAGCATTCTTTAAATCCATAATCACCCAACTAGCATGACTTTAATATCACTACCTCCATGTCTCAAAACAATTATCAATCATCAAATTGATCATAGCATCCAATTCACTTTCTATGATAGTTTTTATTATACCCAACTTGGATGCTCATCATTCTAGGACCAACTTTAAAACCATAGCAAATACGTGTCAAAACTGGCGGATCTCGGGTAGGGGGTCCCGAACTGTGCATCTAGGAGGATGGTAACAAGAGACAAGGGACATGATGTTTTTACCCAGGTTCGGGCCCTCTCGATGGAGGTAAAACCCTACTCATGCTTGATTGATATTGATGATATGGGTAGTACAAGAGTGGATCTACCACGAGATCAAGGAGGCTAAACCCTAGAAGCTAGCCTATGGTATGATTGTTGTAATGGTTGTCTGTCCTACGGACTAAAACCCTCCGGTTTATATAGACACCGGAGAGGGCTAGGGTTACATAGAGTCGGTTACAATGGTAGGAGATCTACATATCCGTATCGCCAAGCTTGCCTTCCACGCCAAGGAAAGTCCCATCCGGACACGGGACGAAGTCTTCAATCTTGTATCTTCATAGTCTTGGAGTCCGGCCAATGATGATAGTCCGGCTATCCGGACACCCCCTAGTCCAGGACTCCCTCAGTAGCCCCTGAACCAGGCTTCAATGACGATGAGTCCGGCGCGCATAATGTTCGGCATTGCAAGGCGGGTTCCTCCTCCGAATAATTCATAGAAGATTGTGAACACCAGGATAGTGTCCGGCTCTGCAAAATAAATTCCACATTCCACCGTAGAGAGAATAATATGTACACAAGTTCAATCTGCTAACGTATTTCGTGGCACGACGTCATTCCACTACCAAGCCTTTACTTGAATCGTTTTTTATTATACCACCTCAGTGCGTTTAGCGAAGCGGTTTCCTTGGCACGTCTTGGAAGAAGAGATCGTGTTCCCCTTATTCCGGGATTCCCATCAATACGGACGTGGGTAACCCAACCGCGCCATTGATGGTGGCGCTTGGGAGATAAGCGAGTTTTACCAGGCCGGTGGGGACGCATAGTCTTCGTCCGCCCATATATAAGGGGATAAGGATCCACCTTTTTTACCTACGCCTTCTTCCTCCTTTGCTTATCCATCTCCGCGCACTCGAGCTCCAGCGCCCAAGTCCGCACATCTCATCTCAACCTTCTCCATCCATGTCCGGAGCGGGAGGCAAGTGGATGACCTCCTCCATTACGGAGGAGCACATCGAGAAGCTGTGCGGCGCCGGATACCTGTCCAGCAACATCGCGCACCGGCTGCCCGACAAGGGGCAGCTCATCCCCACCCCCAGGCCCCATGAGGGGGTTGTATTCCTTCCCCACTTCCTCCGCGGACTGGGCTTCCCACTTCATCACTTCGTCCGGGGGCTCATGTACTACTACGGCCTGGACTTCCACGATCTGGCGCCAAACTTCATCCTCAACATCTCGGCGTTTATCGTCGTGTGCGAGGCCTTCCTCTGCATCCAGCCCCACTTCGGATTGTGGCTAAAAACCTTCAATGTCAAGCCGAAGGTAGTGAAGGGCGTCCAAGCGGAGTGCGGAGGCGCCATGGTGGGCAAGATGCCCAACGTCCTTTGGCTCGAGGGCGCCTTTGTGGAAACCATCAAAGGGTGGCAATCGGGGTGGTTCTATATCATCGAGCCGCGGGACCCTAAATGGGCAGCGGCCCCCGAGTTTAGATCTGGTACCCCCATGCAGCTCACCTCCTGGAAAGAGAAGGGCTTGCTGTGGGGCAGTTCGGAGGAGCTGACCGGACTCCAGTCCTGTCTCCAGACCTTGGCGAACAAGAAGCTCAAGCTTGTCAACGTGATCCAGGTCATGCTCGTCCGCCGGATTCTCCCCTGCCAACAACGGGCCTTCAATCTGTGGGAGTTCGATCCGGCACAGCACCGGACCCTGAGCGGGCTCTTCGACACGACGTACAAAGCTGCCTGGAGGGTGCTGTTCAAGGGCGGAGAAGCCCCCGCGTCCGTGACTGAAGATCGCGGATTCAGCACCAAGCGCCCGGCCGGTGTGGTAAGATGTTTTATCCTTTATGGGACATTTATTTCTTTCATAGTTTGACTCTATATGGGGTCTAAAATCCCCAATGCCTTTAACAGGACTGGCAGAGGACGTCCGGACAGGTTAACTATCCGGCTCCCCTCCCTGAGGAACCAGCGGACGCCCGTTTAACGGGGCTGCTAGTCCCGGCACTTTATGTGGTGCCGGAGAAGAAGGCCAAGAAGAAGGCCACGGGAACCCGAAGGAGTTCCCGGCGCCAGGTGGTATCGGACTCATCGTCTGATGACTCCAAGGCAGACTCCTCCCCCGAAGGCGAGGAGGAGAAAGAAGACTCTCCCCAGGAGGGGGGAGAGAGGAAGAGGAAGGCTTCCCCAACGGGGGAGGCCGAGGGGTCCAAGAGGGGAAGGACCCTTCCTCCGGACAGCTCCGCCAACGCCAACGACGGCGACGAGGAGTGGCCCCCCAAGGGCCAAGCCCCTGGCAAGATCATAAGTATCCAGATTCCTGAGTGATTTGTAATTTTTCTTTTGTGCCACATAGTGTCCTTCTAATGCCGCACATCACCTGTAGCCCGGCCGAGGAGGATCTTCCCGCTTCATCCAGCGGGTCCTTGGCTCCATTGGACGTAGATTCCATTCCGACCGCCTCCACCCCTCGCGATGCTGAGGACGCCGAGGTGGGATCCCAGGAGGGGACCCGCCAAGAGGGGGATGCTCCGGAGGTGCCACAAGGCAACCTCCCGGACTTCGTGCCGGACTCCGTGCCGGAACCCGCAGTGGTTCCGGAGTCCGGCAGGCGACCCCTTCGTAAGAAGGGAAAGACCGTGACACCGGCAGCCTCCGTCCAACCGGAGGCGCCGGACAACTTGTTGGAGGCACTCAACGGCGCTTCCATCAAGGAAGAACACCGCGCTATCATGAGTGCGGTGATTCAGAAGGTTCAGCTCGCCAAAAGCGGGCTGACCGAAGCCTACAGCAGCCTTCTAACAGGCTTTGAGGTAAGAAGTTTTTTTTAAATATGTAATGTAATACCGCATAGACGGTAGCCCCTGATGCTCGGTTCGATGTTCGGAAAGAAAAACCGGACTGAGGATCTAAAAAAGATATACGCAGGAGTTCTAAAAATTATGTCAATATGGGTTTGCAGGCTGCGCTGCTGACCTCTGCCGCACTGACTGCAGAGGTCGGTGCTTTGAAGCAGAACCTCGAGCGGTCCGAGAACGAGCTCGGCCTTGCCAAGAAGCAGCTCGAGGACAAAGAAGGTGAGTAACACCGAATTAAATTTGTACATTACAGAAAAGGATTTTGGTTGCAATAGAAATAACAAGGATAACGTGGGTACTGCAGGGGCCACGAACGAGGTGGCGACCCTAAAGGAGGCCATGTCCACGGCCGAACGCAATGCGGCCGCGGAACGAGTGGAGCGAGAGAAGCAGGAGGCGCGGGTGGCGGAGGTGCGGCAAGAGCTCCAGGCTCTCATGGAAAAGCATGAGAGTTTGGAGCGCGACTCGAAGACTCGAGAGTCCGAGCTTGCCTTGGCTCTTGAAAGTGCAAAAGCCGCTAAGGCCGAGGCCCATAAGGCCCTCCAGGAGATTGAGGCGGTGAAGAAAATAGCGGCGGGTAAGGCATTTTTCATGCAAAGCAAGCATGTTAATGTTAATTACCTGTTACTTACCCGAATTCGGAGCTCTCCAGGGGCGTTTGCATATCTGCCTCGCAGCGTGTCCGATGCCGCCGCATTCTACTGGGCCGAGGAGGGGAGCTCAACGGAGAAGGTCTTCTGGTCTCAGTATGCTGAGGCCGGACATCCGGTGCCCTTAGCAACCAGCTGAAGCAGCTGGTCGAGCTCCACAAGGTAGCCGAGCAGGCCATGAAGGGCCTCATAGTCCGGCTGTGGCCTGAAGAGGCCATGCCTGGGAGCTACTTCGGCCTCGTGCGGCGGCTGGTGGATGCGTGCCCCTGGGTGGAAGTCATCAAGCGCTCCGCCTGCATTGAGGGTGCCCGTCGGGCCCTTGCCCGCGCAGAGGTGCACTGGAGCAGGCTGGATGCTGAGAGGCTTATCACGGACGCGCCGCCGGCGGGCAAGGAGTATCGTACGCCCGAAATGTACTATAAAAGTGTCCTGAAGTGTGCCCTCAAGATTGCGGATGAGTGCCCCAAAAATGTAATATTTGAGTAGACTCGCAATGTGTTATCCTGTGCGCTGAAAACTTTGTTCATATGCGCTAAGCAACGCTTATTGATTTAAAATATTACCTTCTGTGCGGCCGTTTATCAAATCTGAGAGATGGCAAGTCGTCGGCTTCAGCCCCCATGCCACGAGTGCTGGGGTGTTCGGGATAAACTTGAGCGCTCTTGTTCCCATTTTTGGGTCCATCTAGGGAGGTGCTCAACACAACGAACAAGGCAACCAGACTTATAATGGTTGAACACTCTCACTTAGCCATAGAATTCTATAATTTTAAATTTCGGCGAAGCCCCTAGTGTTCGGAAGACCGAGTTCGGGGCGCTATCCACGCCTGGGCCGGACACAGCCGATTCCTCGCTCTAAGCGGCATAAGTCTTCACGGACTCGAAAAGACCTCTCGAACAGCGACCAGCTCTCGCCTTATCATGACAGTCAGTTTTAGCTTTCTCCACTGAGGTGCTCGCCCAGCTCAACCGGGGCGCAATCGCAGTGGTTCTCCCAGTGCTACCTTAGCCGATAGAATGGAACGTAAGGTACCAAAACATGGGAGCCGGGCAAACCCAACTATTGACCGAAGACATGATTCAGAGCCGATGCATATAGTGCTATAAGTTCGGGGTGCCGCACTTGTGAAAGTGTTCAGACTTCTCACACCATAATGCGGGGAACATAAGTCCCTGGTGTATTCGGCCGTACCAAATTGTACGGGTGCAAGATGTCATAAATGAACATATATATAAAGAAAAGGAATGCAATTATAAGCGAAAAATGATGCATTGTTTATTCAAGGAATTCTGCTATGAGTGCAGAACGATACAAATAGTGCGGTAAGCAAGGGTTTAGACTATTAGACATGTCCCCCTCCAGGGGTAGGCTGCGGAATGGTGTAATAAACAGATTTAATGCTCGTAATGGAGACCACCTGATTGTTCGTCGTAGCCATTGTTCCTCCCTGGCTGTTGCATCATGAGTTCAGCAGATCTACTACCGGACGGGGCCTCTGGGAAATGGAGTCCTGTGGAAAAAAAAGGAAAAGAAAAAGAGCGACACACTTGGGAGCCCCTGGTGCGGTTGAGCCGCACTCTGGGCCTGTCGTGGTCGTGCCCCTCCCCCTATGCCCAAGGTATCTCCAGAGCGTAATGATGTACGCGGAGGGTTTGTCTTACAATCATGCAAGGGATGGGGTTGGGGCCGCATTGCTACGCGAGCTCGGAACGTGCCAGGTGGTCTTGATGTATGTTGCTCCGGGCGCGTTTAATGATGTCCGGTCTTTTAACGGCCGGACTCGAAAATTGCCTTAAGAGGCTGCTCTGTACTTCTGCCGTGAGAGCCGCTGTGTGTTCCTCTGTTCGGAGGGAGCGTTTAGTGTTTCCGTTGACCGTGATGACTCCACGAGGGCCTGGCATCTTGAGCTTGAGGTATGCATAATGCGGCACCGCGTTGAACTTTGCGAACGCGGTTCGTCCGAGCAGGGCGTGATAGCCACTGCGGAACGGGACCATGTCGAAGATTAACTCCTCGCGTCGGAAATTATCCGGGGATCCGAAGACCACTTCCAGTGTGACCGAGCCTGTACAATTGGCCTCGACACCTGGTATGACGCCTTTGAAGGTCGTCCTTGTAGGTTTAATCCTTGAGGGGTCTATGCCCATCTTGCGCACTGTATCCTGATAAAGCAGGTTCAGGCTGCTGCCGCCGTCCATCAGGACTCTAGTGAGGTGAAATCCATTGACGATTGGGTCTAAAACCAATGCGGCGAATCCGCCATGGCGGATACTGGTGGGGTGGTCCCTTCGATTGAAAGTGATCGGGCAAGAGGACCATGGATTGAACTTTCGGGCGACTGGCTCCATCGCATATACGTCCTGAAGTGCGTGCTTCTGCTCCCTCTTGGGTATGTGGGTTGTGTATATCATGTTTACCGTCCGCACTTGTGGGGGGAAACCCTTCTGTCATCTACTGTTCGCCGGCCGGGTCTCCTCCTCGTCATCGCTATGCAGCGCCTTGTCATTGTTTTCGGCAATTAACTTGCCTGCCTGCTTGAATACCCAACAATCCCTGTTGGTGTGGTTAGCTGGCTTTTCGGGTGTGCCATGTATCTGGCAAGAGCGGTCGAGTATTCGGTCCAAATTGGACGGACCCGGAGTGGTTCTTTTGAATGTCTTCTTCCGCTGACCGGGTTTAGAGCCTCTGAATCCGGCGTTGACTGTCGTATCCTCAGTGTTGTCGCCGTTGACACGACATTTGTTTTTGTTGCGACGCGACCTGCCATTGCGGTCCTTGCTGTCCGAACTACCAAAATTTTTTCTGAGGTTGTTACTGCGAGCTAGCCAGCTGTCCTCTCCCGCACAAAAGCGGGTCATGAGTGATGTGAGGGATGCCATGGATTTCGGCTTTTCCTGTCCTAGGTGCCGGGCCAGCCACTCGTCGCGGATGTTATGTTTGAAGGCTGCGAGGGCCTCTGCATCCGGACAGTCGATGATTTGATTTTTCTTTGTTAAGAACCGTGTCCAGAACTGTCTGGCCGATTCGTCTGGCTGCTGGATTATGTGGCTTAGGTCATCGGCGTCTGGTGGTCGCACATATGTGCCCTGGAAGTTATCAAGAAATGCGGCTTCCAGGTCCTCCCAACACCCAATTGTCTCTGCTGGCAGGCTGTTAAGCCAATGCCGAGCTGGTCCTTTAAGCTTGAGTGGGAGATACTTGATGGCGTGGAGATCGTGACCGCGGGCCATATGGATATGAAGGAGATAATCTTCGATCCAAACCGCGGGGTCTGTTGTGCTATCATAGGATTCAATGTTCACGGGTTTAAACCCTTCAGGGATTTGATGATCCATTACTTCATCTATGAAGCATAGTGGGTGTGCGGCGCCTCTATATTGAGCAATATCACGACGTAGCTCAAGAGAGTTTTGTCTGCTGTGTTCGGCCCGGCCGGAGTTGCTGTATCCGGCGCGATGGTAGTCCTCGTGGGTCGTGGGGTGCCTGTGTGATTCGTAGATAGATCTTGATTGTCTTGCCTTATCCTCCAATATATCCCGCAAGTCCGGCGCATTCCCCCGTGGCTTCGTGCTCTTCGAGCGGTGCCGGGGTATGGCTCTGACGGAGGGTCTGGATGCCTCTTTGTCGCGGCCACGAGGTGGTCGGTCTGCCGTATTGTGCGCTGGTGATGAAGGTTTGTATGCTTCCTCCTCTAGTCGGGGGAG
Organism: Triticum timopheevii; assembly: GCA_963921465.1. Lineage (NCBI taxonomy): Eukaryota > Viridiplantae > Streptophyta > Magnoliopsida > Poales > Poaceae > Triticum > Triticum timopheevii. Next base: position 215,863,289 of record OY997274.1, read on the forward strand.
CAACTTGCGTTTTGGGTAGCTTTTGGAGGGGCGTTCGAGTTCATACTCTTCGGCCGCGAGGACCTCGGTCCATCTGTCGGCCAGCAGGTCTTGATCAGCTTGAAGCTGTTGCTGCTTTTTCTTTAGGCTGTTCGCCGTGGCCATTAGCCTGCGTTTAAAACGCTCTTGTTCGACGGGATCCTCGGGCACGACGAATTCGTCGTCATTGAGGCTTGCCTCGTCTCCGGAGGGAGGCATGTAATTTTCATCCTCCTCGTCTGCCGCTCTCTCCTGAGGGCTGGCTACTCCGTCCTCCTGTGTTGAATCGTGCTGGAGGGGGTTGTCTTTGGCACTCTCTGGGGTGTTATTATCTCCGGTGCCGGAATCTCCATTCTTGCTGTGGCGGGATTTAGAGCGGCGCCGCTATCGTCGGCGCTTGGGCTGTTTCTTAGAGGAATCTGCCTCTGCTGCTTCTTCGCCATCCCCGTCCTTTGGGGTGTCCACCATGTATATGTCGTATGACAAGGTGGTCTTCCAGTGCCCTGTAGGCGCTGGTTCTTGATCGTCTCCGGCATCGTCGTCCCTACTGTCGATGTCTTCGGAGTCGTAGTCTAGCATGTCGGTTAGATCGTCGACAGTGGCTACAAAGTGGGCGGTGGGTGGGCTTCGAATTTCTTCGTCGTCCGCATCCCAACCATCCTGACCGCAGTCCGGTCAGGGCTCTCCATCGTCGACAGTGCCCTGTAGGCGTTGGTTCTTGATCGTCTCCGGCATCGTCGTCCCTACCGTCGATGTCTTCGGAGTCGTAGTCTAGCATGTCGGTTAGATCGTCGACAGTGGCTACAAAGTGGGCGGTGGGTGGGCTTCGAATTTCTTCGTCGTCCGCATCCCAACCATCCTGACCGCAGTCCGGCCAGGGCTCTCCTGATAGCGAGAGATACTTTAGCAAATTCAAGATGTCGCCAAAGGGTGAGTGCTGAAAGATGTCCGCAGCGGTGTACTCCATGATCGGCACCCAATCGGATTCAATTTGCAGGGGCGCCGGAGGTTCGGAGTCCGACAAGGAGTCCGGCACCTTGGAGTCACAAGCTTTGTAAGGGACAAGGTCGGTATTCGGCTCTATCGCCGTAGAAGTTGCAGCCCCCGAGGCGGTTTCCAACCACCTGTCCTCGATCTGCGCGGCCGGCTCCGAACTATAGGTCAGAGCGGACTTGTGTGCGGCCTCCAGGGTACTGTCCGGCGGCAGAGTTAAGTCATGCCCATCGTGACAGCGCGGCACGCTTGGCTGCGGCTCGAATCCATCGAAGATCAAGTCTCCGCGGATGTCAGCCGTGAAGTTTAGGCTTCCAAATCTGACCTGATGGCCAGGGGCGTAGCTTTCGATCTGCTCCAGATGGCCAAGCGAATTGGCCCGCAGTGCAAAGCCGCCGAACACGAAGATCTGTCCGGGGAGAAAAGTCTCACCCTGGACGGTGTTGTTGTTCATTGAAGAAGCCATCAAGCCTATCGGTGACGACACAGAGGAACTCTCAATGAAAGCACAAATGTCGGTGTCAAAACCGGCAGATCTCGGGTAGGGGGTCTCGAACTGTGCGTCTAGGCGGATGGTAACAGGAGACAAGGGACACGATGTTTTTACCCAGGTTCGGGCCCTCTCGATGGAGGTAAAACCCTACTCCTGCTTGATTGATATTGATGATATGGGTAGTACAAGAGTGGATCTACCACGAGATCAAGGAGGCTAAACCCTAGAAGCTAGCCTATGGTATGATTGTTGTAATGGTTGTCTGTCCTACGGACTAAAACCCTCCGGTTTATATAGACACCGGAGAGGGCTAGGGTTACACAGAGTCGGTTACAATGGTAGGAGATCTACATATCCGTATCGCCAAGCTTGCCTTCCATGCCAAGGAAAGTCCCATCTGGACACGCGACGAAGTCTTCAATCTTGTATCTTCATAGTCTTGGAGTCCGGCCGATGATGATAGTCCGGCTATCCGGACACCCCCTAGTCCAGGATTCCCTCAACCCTCAAAAAAATATACGTGAAGCATGAGAGACTAGTAATTTCTTCAAAATTAAGACACCACCGTGCTCTAAAAGTATAAGTGAAGCACTAGAGCAAAAACTATCAAGCTCAAAAGATATAAGTGAAGCACATAGAGTATTCTAGCAAATTCTAATCAAATAGGCTTCTCCCAAAAGGTGTGTACAGCAAGGATGATTGTGGTAAACTAAAAAGCAAAGACTAATATAATACACGACGCTCCAAGCAAAACACATATCATGTGGCGAATAAAAATATAGCTCCAAGTAAAGTTACCAATGAACGAAGACGAAAGAGGGGATGCCTTCCCGGGGCATCCCCAAGCTTAGGATTTTGGATATCCTTGAATATCTTGGGGTGCCTTGGGCATCCCCAAGCTTAGGCTCTTGCCACCCTTTATTCCATAGTCCATAAAATCTTTACCCAAAACTTGAAAACTTCACAACACAAAACTCAACAGGAAATCTTATAAGCTCTGTTAGTGAAAGAAAACAAAACCACCACATAAGGTACTTTAATGAACTCATTCTTTATTTATTTTGGTGTTAAACCTACTGTATTCCAATTTCTCTATGATTTATAAACTATTTTATTAGCCATAGATGCATCGAAATAAGCAAACAACACACGAAAAACAGAATCTGTCAAAAACAGAACAGTCTGTAGAAATCTGTAACTAATGCAAACTTATTGAACTTTAAAAATCCTACCAAAATAGGAAGTCCTGGAAAATTTGTTTATTGATCATCATCAAAAAGAATCAACGCAAAATCAAGTTCCTGTGATTTAACAAAATTATATTCATGCGCGCAAAGTTTCTGTTTTTCAGCAGAATCAAATCAACTATCATCATAGGTTATCCTATAGGTTATACTTGGCACAAATACTAATTAAAAGATAAAAACACATCTAAACATAAGGTATATGCAATATTTATTACTAAACAGGAGCAAAAACAAAAAACATAAAGAAAATTGGGTTGCCTCCCAACTAGCGCTATCGTTTAACGTCCCTAGCTAGGCATAAAAGCAAAGATAGATCTAACGAGTGCCATCTTTGGCACTAAGAGAGGAGGATCTCCTCTCTATAGCATTCATTCTTCTATTTAAGGTAAGCACATGGCCATTAATGGAAGAAGTAATATTAAGCACGTTACGGAAGTTTGCCTCTAAACTAGACTTCATCTCTTTAATAATTTCATTTTGATAAAAGCACAAGAGAGTAGTAGATTCAACCTTATCATTCATAGGGTGCCCAAATATGGTTTTCATTTTTTCATAAGTATCTATAGCATCCCTTTCAAGAAAACTTCCTTCAAAAATAGAGTCTAAAACTTGTTTAAAAGAAGCGGGCAAGCCAATATAAAAATTTTAAGTAATCTTCAATTTGATATTGTGGCACATAGCTAGCTCGAATCCTTAATAACCTATCCCAAGCATCTTTTAAAGACTCATCAAGTAAATAGCGAAAAATTCCAGAGTCATCCTCATCAAAATTATTCAAGCTCTCATTGGAGACCTCAGTGGGTCTTTCTATAGCATCATTATTTATGAGCTTAGAGAGGATGGAGGGGTTATCCAAGGTACTAGAACCTAGGAAAGGGCCCTTAGTTCTTTTTGATTCGGCCATGGCAACGGGAAGGCAAACGGAAGAGAGGAGGAGATTGGGAAAGAGAGGGCGAATAAAACGGCAAGGGTGAAGTGGGGGAGAGGAAAACGAGAGGCAAATGGCAAATAATGTAAATGCGAGGGAGATGGGTTTGTGATGGGAACTTGGTATGTCTTGACTTGAGCGAAGACCTCCCCGGCAACGGTGCCAGAAATCCTTCTTCCTATGTCTTGAGCTTGCATTGGTTTTCCTCGAAGAGGAGAGGGTGATGCAGCAGAGTAGCGTAAGTATTTCCCTCAGTTTTTGAGAACCAAGGTATCAATCTAGTAGGAGGCTCCTCAAAAGTCCCACGCACCTACACAAACAAACTGAGTACTCGCAACCAACGCAATAAAGGGGTTGTCAATCCCTTCACGTCCACTTGCGAAAGTGAGATCCAATAAAGATAGTAAGATAAGATAAATATATTTTTGGTATTTTATAATATAGATGCAAAAGTAAAGATGCAAATAAAAGTAGATTGGAAGCAAATATGATATGAGATTGACCCGGGGGCCATAGGTTTCACTAGTGGCTTCTCTCAAGATAGCATAAGTATTACGGTGGGTGAACAAATTACTGTCGAGCAATTGATAGAAAAGCGAATAGTTATGAGATTATCTAGGCATGATCATGTATATAGGCATCACGTCCGCAACAAGTAGACCGACTCCTGCCTGCATCTACTACTATAACTCCACACATCGACCGCTATCCAGCATCCATCTAGAGTATTAAGGTCATAAGAACAGAGTAACAAATTAAGAAAGATGACATGATGTAGAGGGATAAACTCAAGCAATATGATATAAACCCCATCTTGTTATCCTCGATGGCAAAAATACAATACGTGCCTTGCAACCCTTTCTGTCACTAGGTAAGGACACCGCAAGATTGAACCCAAAGCTAAGCACTTCTCCCATGGAAAGAAAGATCAATCTAGTAGGCCAAACTAAACTGATAATTCGAAGAGACTTGCAAAGATAACTCAATCACACGTAAAAGAATTCAGAGAAGATTCAAATATTATTCATAGATAAACTTGATCATAAACCCACAATTCATCGGATCTCGACAAACACACCGCAAAAAGAGTTTACATCGAATAGATCTCCACAAGAGAGGGGGAGAACATTGTATTGAGATCCAAAAAGATAGAAGAAGCCATCTAGCTAATAACTATGGACCCGTAGGTCTGTGGTAAACTACTCACAACTCATCGGAGGGGCAAGGATGTTGATGTATAAGCCCTCCGTTGTCGATTCCCCCTCCGGCAAAGTGCCGGCGAAGGCTCCAAGATGAGATCTCACCGATACAGAAGGTTACGGTGGTGGAAATTGTGTTTCGTCTCGCCCCTAGATGTTTTCGGGGTACATAGGCTTATATAGGAGGAAGAAGTACGTCGGTGGCCGCCCGAGGGGCCCACGAGACAGGGGGTGCACCCTATAGGGGGGTGGGGCGCCCTCCTCTCTCGTGGGAGCCTCGGTTGCTTCTTGACTTGCACTCCAAGTCCTCTGGATCACGTTTGTTCCAAAACTCACGCTCCCGAAGGTTTCATTCCGGTTGGACTCCATTTGATATTCCTTTTCTTCAAAATACTGAAATAGGCAAAAAAACAGCAATATGGGCTGGGCCTCCGGTTAGTAGGTTAGTGCCAAAAATGATATAAATGTGTAAAATAAAGCCCATAAACATCCAAAAGGGGTAATATAATAGCATGGAACAATCAAAAACTATAGATACGTTGGAGACGTTTCAGGGGGGTGACATCAAAGGCGTAAACACCCGGGGCGCCACCACTCATACCTCTTCGCGCGCGTAATGAGTGGCTGACTAGCGGGCCCTGCTATTCAGGCCAGAGGGAGGGGAGAGGGAAACAGAGGGAGGCGGCACACGCTGACGATGAGGCTTCTTGGAGTCAAACGAGAGGGAGGGATCGACAGAGGAGAAGTTTGCGCACCTGCCAGTACCCGTAGCGTAGCTAGAGGTGACCGGACGGCGTCAGAATCGACCTCTCCGGCGGAGGCAGAGGGCGGAGGTTGCCGGAGACAGAGATGACGGCGGCTTGGGGCGGCTCCATGGGCTCCAGCGGGGTGGGTTGGCCTCAGCGATGAGTGGCGGAGGCCCTTGCAGGGTCGCCTTGGCTTGGGAGGGGTCGGAGCTGCGGAGACAATCTGGAGGGGATCGCCGGCGAGCTCGGCTTTGGGACGGTAGCCCGCGGCCTGCCCGGCCGGGCTGCGGCTTCTACTGGCTCGTGCTGGATGTGGGAGTGGTTGCGGGTGCTCCAATAGGCTGGGGGTGGCGGCTTTTATAGGCGGCCGGCGAGGAGGGTTCGGGCTCCGCCGGAGGACACCTGTCCACGGCGCCCAACGACGAACGTCGCTAGAGAGAGAGGGAGAAGATGACGGAGGTCACGCAGGAACTGTGCGCGGGCGCGGACGAGCAGAGGAGCGAGGGGAAAAGCGACGAGCATAGTGCGCCGTGCACTGTGTCGTTGGCCGGACCATGCCCGTGCTCGCTGCGGCGAGCTCCGGCGTTGGCGAGTGCTAGGGGGGAGTTAAGGAGGTGGAGACGAGGATGGTGGCGAGGCGTGGCATGCTTTGGTCGGCTGGGCAGCGAGCACGCGCTCAACAGAGCACTGGGCGGCACGCAGAGCGCGTGTTTTGCATGCCAGCACGCCCGGACGAACGTGGTCACCGCGTGAACCGTGACATCAGGCCACCCTAAGCGCTAACCAAGATATCTGGCGTGTAGTCCTTAGTAGATTGAAGTGTTACCATGATTTGGTTTGGATCCAGGTGCAGTAGAAATAAATTTGTACTGCTGACAAGTTTCTGGACAGTAACTTTGGAGAGTTACTGTGGTCAAACCACTTGGAGTTAAGGGCTGAGCTTCGGGGTTTTACTTACAGTTACTAAGGTAAATAGGCACATGAAAAACCAGCTACAATGGAGCTAGTAAAAAGGTAGTTGCTGTAGAAACTACCATTTCTGTCCAGAAATGACTTTATTTTCTGTAGCCAAAATATTCCAAAGAGTGGTGAAATATTTTTGCTTAGAAAGGTGCCCTAGGGTCCAAAGAATAATTGGGATTTTTCTCAGGATTTTTAGGGAAAGAAAAATTAGGGTTGCTTTGGAGCTCAAAGGGCTAGCTAGGGTTTTGGAGGGTAAAATGAATATTTTTCATTTAAGAAAAATATTCCAAGCAATATTTTGGGTTGGACAAGAGGTGAAATGATGGTTTTGAGGAGGAGAGGGAACACTTGGGTGAAAATCAAGGCGTGCCCAAGTGGTTAAGTCCAAATGAAATGATTCAAAACTCCAAATTCAAAACCAACTCAACTAAAAATCAAGCAAAAGAAAAGAGGGCAAAAACCAGGCTGTCACACGTTTTTATGTCAATATTAAACTTTTGTTTTGAATCTTATGGATCTGAATATTCTTGCCACAATAGAGAAGATTACATTGATAAATATGTTAAGTAGCATTCCGCATCAAAAATTCTGTTTTTATCATTTACCTACTCGAGGACGAGCAGGAATTAAGCTTGGGGATGCTTGATACGTCTCCAACGTATCTATAATTTTTTGATTTTTCCATGCTATTATATTATCCATCTTAGATGTTTTATGTGCATTTATATGCTATTTTATATGATTTTTGGGACTAAACTATTAACCTAGATCCCAGTGCCAGTTTCTGTTTTTCCCTTGTTTTTGAGTTTTGCAAAAAAAGGAATACCAAACGGAGTCCAATTGACCTACCAATTTTTGTGGATTTTTTATGGACCAAAAGAAGCCCCCGGAGTAAAAGAGTTGGGCTAGAAGACTCCCGAGGCATCCACGAGGGTGGAGGTCGCGCTCCCCTATCTCGTGGATGACTCGGAGACCCCCTTGACGTGAGACCGACGCCAAAAATTCCTATAAATACAGAAACCACCCAAAAAGAAACCTAGATCGGGAGTTCCGCCGCCGCAAGCCTCTGTAGCCACCAAAAAACTCTCGTGAGCCCGTTTCGGCACCCTGCCGGAGGGGGGATCCATCACCGGTGGCCATCTTCATCATCCTGGCGCTCTCCATGACGAGGAGGAGTAGTTCACCCTCGGGGCTAAGGGTATGTACCAGTAGCTATGTGTTTGATCTCTCTCTCTCTCTCTCTCTCTCTCTCTCTCTCGTGTTCTTGATATGGCACGATCTTGATGTACCACGAGCTTTGCTATTATAGTTGGATCTTATGATGTTTCTCCCCCTCTACCTCTTGTAATGGATTGAGTTTTCCCTTTGAAGTTATCTTATCGGATTGAGTCTTTAAGGATTTGAGGACACTTGATGTATGTCTTGCGTGGGATACCCGTGGTGACAATGGGGTATTCTATTGATTCACTTGATGTATGTTTTGGTGATTAACTTGCTGGTTCAGTGACCTTGTGAACTTATGCATAGGGGTTGGCACACGTTTTCGTCTTGACTCTCCGGTAGAAACTTTGGGGCACTCTTTGAAGTTCTTTGTGTTGGTTTGAATAGATGAATTTGAGATTGCGTGATGCATATCGTATAATCATACCGCGGATACTTGAGGTGACATTGGAGTATCTAGGTGACATTAGGGTTTTGGGGAATGTGTGTCTTAAGGTGTTATTTTAATATGAACTCTAGGGATGTTTGTGACACTTATAGGAATAACCCAATGGATTGATCAGAAAGAATAAATTTGAGGTGGTCTCGTACCCTACAATAATCTCTCTGTTTGTTAACCGCTATTAGTGACTTTGGAGTGACTCTTTGTTGCATGTTGAGGGATTGTTATATGATCCAATTATGTTATTATTGTTAAGAGAACTTGCACTAGTGAAAGTATAAACCCTAGGCCTTGTTTCGAAGCATTGTAATACCTTTTTCGCTCACCTTTACCACTTGCTACCTTGCTGTTTTATAATATCAGATTACGAAAACCTATAATTACCATCCATATTGCACTTGTATTACCATCTCTTCGCCGAACTAGTGCACCTATACAATTTACCATTGTATTGGGTGTGTTGGGGACACAAGAGACTCTTTGTTATTTGGTTACAGGGTTGTTTGAGAGAGACCATGTTCATCCTACGCCTCCCACGGGTTGATAAACCTTAAGTCATCCACTTGAGGGAAATTTTCTACTGTCCTACAAACCTCTGCACTTGGAGGCCTAACAACGTCTACAAGAAGAAGGTTGTGTAGTAGACATCAGTTTGATGTAGATCCTCCCGGCAACGGCGCCAGAAATCCTTCCTGCTACTTCTTGAGCTTGCGTTGGTTTTTTCCTTGAAGAGGAAAGGGTGATGCAGCAAAGTAGATATAAGTATTTCCCCCAGTTAAGACCAAGGTATCAATCCAGTGGGAGGAACACACAAGTCACCAATGATTGCACCTACACAAACAAACAAATACTTGCACCCAACGCACTAAAAGGGGTTGTCAATCCCTTCACAGTTACTTGCAAGGATGAGATCTGATAGTGATAGATATAAAAGATAAGTAAAAGGGCAAAATAAAATAAAAGTAAGTAAATTGCAGCAAGGTATTTTTGTGTTTTTGATTTTATAGATCTGAAAATAAAATCATAAAAATAGACCCCGGGGCCATAGTTTTCACTAGAGGCTTCTCTCTTGAAAGAAAGCATATGGTGGGTAAACAAATCACTGTTGAGCAATTTATAGAAAAGCGCATAGTTATGATGATATCTATGGCAATGATCATGTATATAGGCATGACATCCGTGACAAGTAGACCGACTCCTGCCTGCATCTGATACTATTACTCCACACATCAACAACTATAAAGCATGCATCTAGTGTATTAAGTTAATAAGAACGAAGTAACACCTTAATGATGTAGAGGGATATATCCAATAATTATGGTAGAACCCCCATCTTTTTATATTTAATGGCAACAATACAAATACGTGCCTCGCTACCCCTACTGTCACTGGGTGAGGACACCACAAGATTGAACCCATCACAAAGCACCACTCCCATTGCAAGAAAAGTCAATCTAGTTGTCCAAACCAAATCAACAGATCGGAGAGAAACACAAATCTATCTTAATCATGCATAAAAGAGTTTAGAGAAGACTCAAATAATATTCATAGATAAATTGATCATAAATCCACAATTCATCGGATCTCAACAAACGCACCGCAAAAGAAGATTACATCGAATAGATCTCCAAGAACATCGAGGAGAACATTGAATTGAAGATCAAAGGGAGAGAAGAAGCCATCTAGCTACTAGCTATGGACCCGTAGGTCTGTAGTAAACTAATCACACATCATCTGAAGGGCATCAAGGTTGATGTAGAAGCCCTTCATGATCGAGTCCCCCTTAGAGTACCAGAAAAGGCCTCGAAATGGGATCTTGTGGTTCTGGAACTTGCGGCAACAGAAAAGTATTTTTGGTGTGGCCCTCGTCTAGGCGGAATATTTGACGAAGAGTTAGGGTTAGAGGAGCCACAGGGGGGCCACAAGCTCAGAGGGCTCGCCCCCGGAGCTTGTCATTGCCTCGTACCCATCTAGCCTCCTCCCGAAGCTTCTAGGGTGTCTTGTGGTCCACGAAAAATCGTCAAAAAGTTTCGTTCCATTTGGACCCCGTTTGGTATTGATTTTCTGTAAAGACAAAAATAAGGAAAAAACAACAACTCGCACTTGGCACTAGGTTAATAGGTTAGTCCCAACAAATGATGGGATTTTTATTTCTGTGCCCCTGGTTCCTTAGTCTACTCATTCTGTTGGAAATATACCCTAGAGGCAATAATAAAATAGTTATTATTATATTTCCTTGTTCATGATAATTGTCTATTGTTCATGCTATAATTGTATTAACTGGAAACCGTAATACATGTGTGAATACATAGACCACAACATGTCCCTAGTAAGCCTCTAGTTGACTAGCTCGTTGATCAGTAGATGGTTATGGTTTCCTGACCATGGACATTGGATGTCATTGATAACGGGATCACATCATTAGGAGAATGATGTGATGGACGAGACCCAATCCTAAGCATAGCACAAGATCATGTAGTTCGTTTGCTAAAAGCTTTTATAATGTCAAGTATCATTTCCTTAGACCATGAGATTGTGCAACTCCCGGATACCGTAGGAATGCTTTGGGTGTGCCAAACGTCATAACATAACTGGGTGGCTATAAAGGTGCACTACGGGTATCTCCGAAAGTGTCTGTTGGGTTGGCACGAATCGAGACTGGGATTTGTCACTCCGTGTGACGGAGAGGTATCTCTGGGCCCACTCGGTAATGCATCATCATAATGAGCTCAATGTGACTAAGTAGTTAGTCATGGGATCATGCATTATGGAATGAGTAAAGTGACTTGCCGGTAACGAGATTGAACGAGGTATTGGGATACCGATGATCGGATCTCGGGCAAGTAACGTACCGATTGACAAAGGGAATTGTATACGGGATTGCTTGAATCCTTGACATCATGGTTCATCTGATGAGATCATCGTGGAACATGTGGGAGCCAACATGGGTATCCAGATAGCGTTATTGGTTATTGTCCAGAGAGCTATCTCGGTCATGTCTGCATGATTCCCGAACCCGTAGGGTCTACACACTTAAAGTTCGGTGACGCTAGAGTTGTTATGAGAATTAGTGTGCAGTTACCGAATGTTGTTCGGAGTCCCGGATGAGATCCCGGACGTCACGAGGAGTTCCAGAATGGTCTGGAGGTAAAGATTTATATATGGGAAGTCCTATTTTGGCCACAGGAAAATGTTCGGGATTTTTCGGTATTGTACCGGGAAGGTTCTAGAAGGTTCCGGAGTGGGGCCCACCTGTATGCGGGGACCCACATGAACGTGGGTAGTGGGGGTAAGGCCCCACACCCCTGTTCAAGGCGCACCAAGATCCCCCCTTAGAAGGAATAAGATCATATCCCGAAGGGATAAGATCAAGATCCCTAAAAAAGGGGGATAACAATCGGTGGGGAAGGAAATGACGGGATTTCTTTCCTCCCACCTTTGCCAACGCCCAATGGACTTGGAGGGCAAGAAACCAGCCCCCTCCACCCCTATATATAGTGGGGAGGTGCATGGGAGCTTCACCCTTCCCCTGGCGCAGCCCTCTCCCTCCCCAACACCTCCTCCTCCTCCGTAGTGCTTGGCGAAGCTCTGCCGGAGAACTGCAAGCTCCACCACCACGCCGTCGTGCTGTCGGAGCTCTCCCTCAACTCGTTGGATCAAGAAGGAGGAGACGTCCCCGGGCTGTACGTGTGTTGAACGCGGAGGCACCGTTGTTCGGTGCTTAGATCGGATTCGGCCGCGATCTGAATCGCTTAGTGAACGACTCCACCGATCGCGTTCTTGCAACACTTCCGCATCGCGATCTTCAAGGGTATGAAGATGCACTCCCCTCTCTCTCGTTGCTAGTTACTCCATAGATTGATCTTGCTGATGCGTAGAAAATTTTGAATTTCTGCTATGTTCCCCAACAGTGGCATCATGAGCTAGGTCTATTGCGTAGATTCTATGCACGAGTAGAACACAAGTAGTTGTGGGCGTTGGTTTGTTCAATTTACTTACCGTTACTAGTCCTATCTTGATTCGGTGGCATCGTGGGATGAAGCAGCCCGGACCGACCTTACACGTACGCTTACGTGAGACGGGTTCCACCGACTAACATGCACTTGTTGCATAAAGGTGGCTAGCGGGTGCCAGTCTCTCCCACTTCAGTCGGATCGGATTCGATGAAAAGGGTCCTTATGAAGGGTAAATAGCAATTGGCATATCACCGTTGTGGCTTTTGCGTAGGTAAGAAACGTTCTTGCTAGAAACCCATAGCAGCCACATAAAACATGCAACAACAATTAGAGGACGTCTAACTTGTTTTTGCAGGGTATGCTATGTGATGTGATATGGCCAAAAGAATGCGATGAATGATATATGTGATGTATGATATTGATCATGTTCTTGTAATAGGAATCACGACTTGCATGTCGATGAGTATGACAACCGGCAGGAGCCATAGGAGTTGTCTTAATTTATTGTATGACCTGCGTGTCATTGAAAACGCCATGTAATTACTTTACTTTATTGCTAAACCGTTAGCCATAGTAGTAGAAGTAATAGTTGGCGAGACAACTTCATGAAGACACGATGATGGAGATCATGATGATGGAGATCATGGTGTCATGCCGGTGACGAAGGTGATCATGTCGTGCCTCAAGATGGAGATCAAGGGCGCAAGATGATATTGGCCATATCATGTCACTTTATGATTTGCATGTGATGTTTGTCATGTTTACATCTTATTTGCTTAGAACGACGATAGCATAAATAAGATGATCCCTCATTAAAATTTCAAGAAAGTGTTCCCCCTAACTGTGCACCATTGCGAAAGTTCATTGTTTCGAAGCACCACGTGATGATCGGGTGTGATAGATTCTAACGTTCACATACAACGGGTGTAAGCCAGATTTACACACGCAAAACACTTAGGTTGACTTGATGAGCCTAGCATGTAAAGACAAGGACTCGGAACACAAGAGACCGAAAGGTCGAACATGAGTCGTATAGTAGATACGATCAACATGGAGATGTTCACCGATGATGACTAGTCCGTCTCACGTGATGATCGGACACGGCCTAGTTGACTTGGATCATGTATCACTTAGATGACTAGAGGGATGTCTATCTGATTGGGAGTTCATTAGATGAACTTAATTATCATGAACATAGTCAAAAGGACTTTGCAAATTATGTTGTAGCTTGCACTTTAGTTCTATTGTTTAAGATATGTTCCTAGAGAAAATTTTAGTTGAAAGTTGATAGTAGCAATTATGCGGACTGGATCCGTATACTGAGGATTGTCCTCATTGCTGCACAGAAGGCTTATGTCCTTAATGCACCGCTCGGTGTGCTGAACCTCAAGCGTCGTTTGTGGATGTTGCAAACATCTGACATACACGTTTTGATGACTACGTGATAGTTCGGTGCGTAATGTTAAACGGTTTAGAATTGAGGCAGCGAAGATATTTTTTGAAACGTCACAGAACATATGAGATACTCCAAGAGCTGAAATTAGGATTTTAGGCTCATGCCCACGTCAAGAGGTATGAGACCTCCGACAAGTTTCTTAACCTGCAAACTAAGGGAGAAAAGCTCAATCATTGAGCATGTGCTCAGATTGTCTGAGTACTACAATCACTTGAATCGAGTGGGAGTTAATCTTCCAGATGAGATAGTGATGGTTCTCCATGGTCACTGCCACCAAGCTATTAGAGCTTTGTGATGAACTATAACATATCAGGGATAGACATGATGATCCTTGAGCAATTCGTGATGTTTGACACCGCGAAATAGAAATCGAGTAGGAGCATCAATTGTTGATGGTTAGTGAAACCACTAGTTTCAAGAAGGGCAAGGGCAAGAAGGGATACTTCATGAGACGACAAATCGGTTGCTGCTCTAGTGAAGAAACCCAGGGTTGAACCCAAACCCGAGACTAAGTGCTTCTGTAATGAGGGAACGGTCACTGAAGCAGAACTACCCTAGATACTTGGTAGATGAGAAGGCTGGCAAGGTTGACAGAAGTATATTGGATATACATTGTATTAAATGTGTACTTTACTAGTACTCCTAGTAGCACCAGGGTATTAAGATACCGGTTCGGTTGCTAAGTGTTAGTAACTCGAAATAAAAGAGCTACGGAATAAACAGAGACTAGCTAAAGGTGAGATGACGATGTGTGTTGGAAGTTTTTCCAAGGTTGATGTGATCAAGCATCGCCTTCTCCCTCTACCATCGAGATTGGTGTTAAACCTAAATAATTGTTATTTGGTGTTTGCGTTGAGCATAAACATGATTGGATTATGTTTATCGCAATACAGTTATTCATTTAAGGAGAATAATGGTTACTATGTTTATTTGAATAATACCTTCAACGGTCTTGCACCTAAAATGAATGGTTTATTGAATCTCGATCGTAGTGATACACATGTTCGTGCCAAAAGATATAAGATAGTAATGATAGTACCACATACTTGTGGCGCTGCCACTTAAGTTATATTGGTATAAAACGCATGAAGAAGCTCCATATTGATGGATCTTTGGACTCACTCGTTTTTGAAAAGATTGAGACATGCGAACCACGTCTATTGGTATATACGCATGAAGAAACTCCATGCAGATGGATCGTTTGGACTCACTTGTTTTTGAATCACTTGAGACATGCAAATCATACCACATGGGCAAGATGACTGAAAGGCCTCGTTTTCAGTGAGATGGAACAAGAGAGCAACTTGTTGGAAGTAATACATTTGATGTGTGCAATCCAATGAGTGTTGAGGCACGCAGTGAATATTGTTATGCTCTTACTTCACAGATGATTTGAGTAGATTCTTAGTATATTTACTTGATGAAATACAAACCTGAATTATTGAAAGGTTCAAGTAATTTCAGAGTGAAGTTGAAGATCGTCGTGACAAGAGGATAAAATGTCTATGATATGGTCATAGAGATAAATATCTGAGTTACGAGTTTGGCACACAATTAAGACATTGTGGAAATTGTTTCACAACTAATAGCGCCTGGAACACCATAGTGTGATGGTGTGTCCGAACATCGTAACTGCACCCTATTGGATATGGTGCATACCATGATGTCTCTTATCGAATTAACACTATCATTTATGGGTTAGGCATTAGACACAACCACATTCACTTTAATAGGGCACCACACAATTCCATTAAGATGATACCGTATGAACTATGGTTTAGAGAAACCTAAGCTGTCATTTCTTATAAAGTTTGGGGCTGCAACGCTTATGTGAAAAAGTTTCAGGATGATAAGCTCGAACCCAAAGAGGATAAATGCATCTTCATAGGACACCCAAAAATAGTTGGGTATACCTCCTGTCTTAGATCCGGAAGCAAAAGGGATTGTTTCTAGAATCGGGTCCTTTCTCGAGGAAAAGTTTCTCCCAAAAGAATTGAGTGGGAGGATGGTGGAGACTTGATGAGGTTATTGAACCGTCACTTCAACTAGTGTGTAGTAGGGCACAGGAAGTTGTTCTTGTGGCGCCTACACCAGTTGAAGTGGAAGCTGATGATAGTGATCATGAAACTTCGGATCAAGTCACTACCAAATCTCGTAGGTCAACAAGGACACTACTGCTTCAGAGTAGTGTGGTAATCCTGTCTTGAAGGTCATGTTGCTAGACAACAATGAACCTACAAGCTATGGAGAAGCGATGGTGGGCCCGGATTCCGACGAATGGCTCGAGGCCATAAAATCCGAGAGAGGATCCATGTATGAAACCAAAGTATAGACTTTGATAGAACTACTTGATGGTCGTAAGGCTGTTCGGTACAGATGGATTTTAAAAGGAAGATGGACAATGATGGTAAGTATCACCATTAAGAAAGCTCGACTTGTCATTAAGATGTTTTTCGACAAGTTCAAGGAGTTGACTATGATGATACTTTCTCACTCGTAGCGATGCTAAGAGTCTGTTGAAATTATATTAGCAGTTCCTGCATTATTTATGAAATCTTGCAGATAGGATGTCAAAACATTGTTTCCTCAACGATTTTCTTGAGGAAAGGTTGTATGTGATACAACCAGATGGTTTTGTCAATCCTAAAAGATGCTAACAAGTATGCAAAGCTCCAGCAATCCTTCTAAGGATTGGAGTAAGCATCTCGGAGTTGGAATATATGCTTTGATGAGATGATCAAAGATTTTGGGTTTATACGAAGTTTATTGGAAACTTGTATTTCCAAAGAAGTGAGTGGGAGCACTATAGCATTTCTGATGAGTATGTGTTGTTGACATATTGTTGATCGGAAATGATGTAGAATTTCTGGAAAACATATAGGTTATTTGAAAAGTGTTTTTCAATGGAAAACCTGTATTAAGATACTTGAACATTGAGCATCAAGATCTATAAGGATAGATCAAAAATCGCTTGATAGTACTTTCAAATGAATACGCACCGTGACAAGATTTTGAAGGAGTTCAAAATAGATCGACAAAGGATTTCTTGGCTGTGTTATAAGGTGTGAGTATTGAGTAAGACTCAAGACCTGACCACGGCTGAAGAGAGAGAAAGGACGAAGGTCGTCCCCTATGCTTTAGACGTAGGCTCTACAGCATGCTATGCTGTGTACTGCACCTAAAGTGTGCCTTGCCATGAGTCAGTCAAGGGGTACAAGAGTGATCCAGAAATGGATCACAGGACAGCGGTCAAGGTTATCCTTAGTAACTAGTGGACTAAGGAATTTTCTCGATAATGAAGGTGGTACAAGAGTTCGTCGTAAAGGGTTACGCCGATGCAAACTTTGACGCTAATCCAGATGACTCTGAGTAGTAAACCGGATTCATATAGTAGAATAGTTATATGGAATAGTTCCAAATAGTGCGTGGTAGCTGCATCTACAAGATGACGTAGAGATTTGTAAAACACACATGGATCTGAAAGGTTCAGACCCATTGACTAATAACCTCTCTCACAAGCGAGATATGATCAAACCCCATGGGTGTTGGATTCATTACGATCACATAGTGATGTGAACTAGATTATTGACTCTAGTGCAAGTGGGAGACTGTTGGAAATATGGCCTAGAGGCAATAATAAAATGGTTATTATTATATTTCCTTGTTCATGATAATTGTCTATTGTTCATGCTATAGTTGTATTAACAGGAAACCTAATACATGTGTGAATACATAGACCAAAACATGTCCCTAGTGAGCCTCTAGTTGACTAGCTCGTTGATCAATAGATGGTTATGGTTTCCTGACCACGGACACTGGATGTCATTGATAACGGGATCACATCATTAGGAGAATGATGTGATGGACAAGACCCAATCCTAAGCATAGCACAAGATCGTGTAGTTCGTTTGCTAAAAGCTTTTCTAATGTCAAGTATCATTTCCTTAGACCATAAGATTGTGCAACTCCCAGATACCGTACGAATGCTTTGGGTGTGCCAAACGTCACAATTTAACTGGGTGGCTCTAAAGGTGCACTACGGGTATCTCCAAAAGTGTCTGTTGGGTTGGCACGAACCGAGACTGGGATTTGTCACTCCATGTGACGGAGAGGTATCTCTGGGCCCACTCGGTAATGCATCATCATAATGAGCTCAATGTGACTAAGTAGTTAGTCATGGGATCATGCATTACGGAACGAGTAAAGTGACTTGCCGGTAACGAGATTGAACGAGGTATTGGGATACCGACGATCAAATCTCGGGCAAGTACCGTACCGATTGACAAAGGGAATTGTATACGGGATTGCTTGAATCCTTGACATCGTGGTTCATCTGATGAGATCATCGTGGAACATGTGGGAGCCAACATGGGTATCCAGATCCCGCTGTTGGTTATTGGCCAGAGAGCTGTCTCGGTCATGTCTGCATGATTCCCGAACCCATAGGGTCTACACACTTAAGGTTCGGTGACGCTAGAGTTGTTATGGGAATTAGTGTGCAGTTATCGAATGTTGTTCGAAGTCCCGGATGAGATCTCGGACATCACGAGGAGTTCTGGAATGGTCCGGAGGTAAAGATTTATACATGGGAAGTCCTGTTTTGGCCACCGGAAAATGTTCGGGATTTTTCGGTATTGTACCGGGAAGGTTCTAGAAGGTTCCGGAGTGGGGCCCACCTGCATGGGGGGACCCACATGAACGTGGGTAGTGGGGGAAAGGCCCCACACCCCTGGTCAAGGAGCACCAAGATCCCCCCTTAGAAGGAATAAGATCATATCCCGAAGGATAAGATCAAGATCCCTAAAAAAGGGGGATAACAATCGGTGGGGAAGGAAATGATGGGATTTCTTTCCTCCCACCTTTGCCAATGCCCCAATGGACTTGGAGGGCAAGAAACCAGCCCCCTCCACCCCTACATATAGTGGGGAGGTGCATGGGAGCTTCACCCTTCCCCTGGCGCAGCCCTCTCCCTCCCCAACACCTCCTCCGTAGTAGTAGTGCTTGGCGAAGCTCTGCCGGAGAACTGCGAGCTCCACCACCACGCCGTCGTGCTGCCGGAGCTCTCCCTCAACTTCTCCTCTCCCCGTGCTGGATCAAGAAGGAGGAGACGTCCCCGGGCTGTACGTGTGTTGAACGCGGAGGCACCATTGTTCGGTGCTTAGATCGGATTCGGCCGCGATCTGAATCGCTTAGTGAACGACTCCACCGACCGCGTTCTTTCAACGCTTCCGCATCACGATCTTCAAGGGTATGAAGATGCACTCCCCTCTCTCTCGTTGCTAGTTACTCCATAGATTGATCTTGGTGATGCTTAGAAAATTTTGAATTTCTGCTACGTTCCCCAACACATTCATCCCCACGCTCTTAACTCTTGCTCACTTTTCCCCACCTCCTTGTCTAAAACCCTCATAAATGGTCATAACGGAGGATGCTGTTGGGTCAAACCATTGACCATTAACTCTGACGAGTGGGGTCACATTGAGACACGTCAGATGAGCTTGTTTGAGGGATCCCCTTGTCTAAACCTCGAGCCACTACAACACCACACTGCTCTACCCCCTACGTCGCCGTCGTGCAGCCTCCACTGCCATCATGCCCTCCAACCACTAACCCCATTTCGCCTCCGCCGCCATCGTGCCCACCACCAGATCTACCCCCACATCCCCCTCAGGTTAAGCAGCAATGTCGGAGGAGCAGTTTCTCAAGCCCATCGACCGTGGAGAGGGTTGGGTCGAATCGGCGGAAGATAATACATGGATTACACCTAGTTAAGCATTGTTTCCCTTCTAACTGATTTGTTGATTCATACATTCGACCCTATTTGATATCTAGTTGCGTGAATCTATCAAATTTTGCTGAATTCTTCCCGGCCTAACTGTATCTTTTCCTTATTTGAATCGAATAGGATAGATCCCGCGCTTGCTTTCCGGCCGGCGGTTAGGATGGAAGTTAGTGTGCTGCGCGGTAGAAAACCGCATATGATTACTGGATTTTTCTATCCAAAGGTGGTAGAAACAAGTATGCCATTCAAAGATTTGCTCACGGCGCTCCAAAATTCTTCATGTGGGTGGAGCCTTGCAGATGCTGTTGAACTGAAATTTTTCAGCAGTATCGAGCAAAAATTTCTCCCACTGACTTGCAATGAGCATCTTGGATTGCACTTTACTTTGAATGCTGAAAGACGCTTCAGTAAAATCCTTATCGAGGTGCTTCAGCCACGCAATGAACATGACAAGGGGAAGGTTGTTCAGAAATCTTCTGTCTCCGCTAATAGCGAGCACCCCGACACTCCTTGTAGGTCAAAACCAAGCAAAGCTAGTGGTTCTAAACGTCACAATATGTCTACTGCCGCTTCGTGTGCCGCTTCTCCTGTCGCTGCTGCAGCCGATGTAGAGCAATATGCAGAGCCAGACGAAGAGGTGCCTTGAAATGATGATGAGGATGAGAATAGGTTCCCTGATCGTGTAGATATTGTTAGTAAACAAGCAATGGAAGATGAATATCAGGAGGAACCTATCAGCCACGCTAGATTTGATGACACTGATGATGAATATGATGATGAGGACATGCCAACAATTGAGTGGAATAGGGAAGATCATCAACTAGCTGTCGGCACCATATTCCAGTCAATGGTGGACTGTCGTAATGCAGTGACTACATATTTCATTCTCACTGAAAATACATATGTGATTGATAGGAGTGAGCCAACAAGGTTCACTGTTCATTGCCCATATGATAGATGTAGATGGAGGTTGCACGCATCACATATGTTGAGGAGCAAGTTTGTGTATTTCAGTTTATACTGATTCATTTTATTTTCAGATCATTGTGTAATGTTTTCTAACAATATTTTGTTTGGGTCCCATTTTGTTTCAGATAAAAAAGAACCCACACCAGCACACTTGTCCACCTAGAGGGGGAGGAGGGAAGGCTAAAACAAACCTAGCAAAGACTAGGTGGGTGGCAGATGCATTTTTGGATTGGTTGAGAGAAACACCAACACTTGGTCCAACATCACTCCATGGGAAGCTATTTGAGAAGTACAAGATTGATATACCTTACATGAGGATTTTCTATGCTAAGGAAATGGCTCTTGACAGGATTAATGGTCCTTGGAATGAGATCTTTCAGTTGCTCTACACATTTAAATCTGAAGTGGAAGCTGCTAGTCCATGCAGTTTTGTAGAGATTGACAAGCATACAGTTACATACAAAATAAAAGGGAAGTCATTTCAGAAGGAGTGCTTCAGGAGGGCTTTTGTTTGTTTCAAGGCTTGTTGGCAGGGGTTTCTTGATGGTTGCAGGCCCTATTTGGCTGTTGATGCAACTACTTTGAATGGAAGGTGGAGAGGACAACTAGTGGCAGCTTCTATAGTTGATGGACACAACTAGCTATTCCCAGTTTCATTTGGTGTGGTGGAGGCAGAGTCTGAGGAAAGTTGGGTTTGGTTTCTGTAGCAGTTGCGCAACCTTATAGGTACACCCCCAGGTTTAGCTATACACACAGATGCTTGCAAGGGTTTGGAGAGTGGAGTTAAAATTGTATTCCTTGGAGTGGAGCATAGGGAATGTTTGCGATACCTAGCACGAGATTTCAGAAACAAATTCAAAGGTAAAGTTTATGATGAGAACTTATGGCCAGCATCATACACATGCAGTGAGAGGAAGCATGTGCATCATTTGAGAGTGTTATATGCTCACAATCCTATGGTGAAGGAGTACCTAGATGCACATCATGGAAAGTTGTGGTCAAGAAGCAAATCCAATGAAATATGCAAAGTAGACTATGTGACCAGTAACCTGTCAGAGTGTTTCAATGCAAAGATCAAGTCATTGAAAGGGCTTCTGATATGGAAAATATTTGATAAGATTCGGCAGATGATCATGATAAAGATGGCTCTTCACAAAAGAATTGCATAAACAGAATATGTTGGCCATCTTATGCTCCCATCTCTTATTAAATCATTGCATGCCAAGGCAAGAGGACTGAACATAATGCATTCGAGCGGTGACACACGAGGCTGAGGTAACATATACTGACAGTAAAAACAGGGAATGGAGATATCCAGTTAACCTAGCAACTAGGAAATGCAGTTGTAGGCAATGTCAGCTCCGTGGGAAGCCATGCATACATGCCCTACATCTGATGACTGTTACAGGTGGTGAAGATGGTGAAGTTGATCAATACATCTCTGACTGTTTTTCTGTTGCCAAATTTAGGGTGATTATGCTTCCAATGTGCCTGCACTCTTGGGAAAAGACCAATGGAACGTAGTATATCTAGGGTTCAAACTACATTCTCCTGTACTGACTAGACCACCAAGAAGACCAAGGAAGAACATGATCAGAAGAGGTGAAAAGGGTCATGTAAAAAGATAGTTTAAATGCAAAAAATGTGGAACCCTAGGGCACATTGCTAGGCTATGCACCAATACAGTGGATGCTTCATTTGTAGAAGAGGAACATTGGGAAATAACAAATGCAGAGGAGAATGCAGCATTAGAGCAGATTGAAGCTAATACAGAGGAGAATGAAGCAGCAAAGCAGATTGCAGCTAATTCAGAGGAGAATGAAGTAACTGAATTAGCACTGCCAGCAGCTTGGTATGTGTGCAACAACCTCCCTTTTTTGTGCATTTATTCTCTTTTTATTGATGGATTATATTTTTTTGTTTGACCCGGCTCTAGGAAAATTAGAAGAAATGGAGAGAAAAGGCCAAGAGAGAAAGAATTAGAATATGAAGGCATGGCTTATGAAGGTTTTGAGCCTCGTCAACTGGTCAGTGCAAGTTCTCCGTCAGCACCTCGACAACCACCACCCGAAGTGAAGATCGGAAGGAAGAACAAGAAGGTGGATATCCCACGTAGGGAAACCAAGAGCAAGGCTGTTAAGCCATCTCGGAACACAAGGAGTAAGGAAAAGATGTGGAATGCAAGTTGTAAACTTTGAACTTTAAGGATTTGTACTAAGGTTTCTGTTGTCAATTGGAACAACTGCGAAAACTTGTAAGGTTTAATAATGCTATTCATACTTTGATGTGAAATTTGAGGCAAAATTTAAATATTCGGCAAAATTTGAATTTTAGGAAAAATTTAAATTTGAACCAACTCTTGAACTCCAATCCATGGTGTGATGTTGCAATGTTTGCTGAACTATTATAAACATGGGATAAAAATTAGGTGACCAATTCGACCTCTTTTGCGTGGTAAAATTTATAGTCATGCGAAAGCTCCAAATGTGCTTCGAAGCTTAGGGTAAACTGCCCCATTTGTAATCAAGTATTTTTTGGACCTACTCTAAATGAGCCAAATATTTTTTATTAACACCTATTCAATCTATATAGTGTAGATTCGAAGTCTCGCTATTTATTGAATTAATCTTCATTTTTTTTAATTTTTTAGAAAATAATGTGATTTAATAGAAAACCATTAAAAAGCATGTTTAAAATATGAAAAAAGAAAACTAAGTTCAGATCCTTCTTATTCACTTTGAAATGAAGCTTTGGTGATTTTTTTTTGATTTGTCAAAAAACCTACCTCCTTTCCTTGAACTCTCTACAATGTTGTATGTGATAGCTCATATGTGTGAAGGTTCTTTCATGAAAATGTCTTGGTAACATGTCACATAAGACAATATTGTGCGCAGATTATATATATTTTCGTTTTTTAAATTAATGGTGCTCATTTAACCACGATCATGCCAGCTAGTTTTTTTTTGAAAATCACCGTAGACCAAGTTTAGTATTATTCCTTGTTAGTGTGTCTTATAAAATGACGATTTGCGAAGGTTTCATGTTTTTTGGATTTTTTAAGTTAGTTATGCTCAGTCAAACACTAGATAACCCCATTGACCAACTCAAAACCCCTCTAAACACCGAGGGTTTCGCCTAACCCTAGCTCCAAACTTCGGCCGTCCGATCATACCCTAGCGCCAAGCGACAACCCTTAGATATGGTCTTCTAGAAGGAATTGTGAGGCCGGGCTGGGTGCAGGCTCCGCGCCGTTGGATCATCAGGACAGGTCCGCATTGTTGGATCCTTTGGCGATCCGCGAGACGTTGGTTGTGCTCACCCACCATTGCCTCCCCTGTCTTCTCTTCTTCTTCTTCTTCTACGATGACCAGAGGAGCCACTCGTCTGCTTCTTCTTCTTTGGGACTAGATATGTCGAGCTCCACTTCAACCTCACGCCCCTTGTGTCCCTAGTATGGTCCAGTGCCCATGGAGCGATGCCCTGACTGCCCATGCACCACGCAACTGAAAAGGTTGACTTCTAGGGAGGACAAGAATGGCAACTTTGGGCGCGAGTTCGTGAAATGCGAGAGCAAGCTAGAGGGGCAGGTTAGATCTCATGATTTTTCTTTGACCCTTGCTTTTTCTCTTTGCTTCTAATTCTTTTTCGTTGATTTGAGATTTAGGGTCCATGATTTCGTTTCAGATCGTGAAGAAATGCACACATTTTGAATAGATGGAGGACTACGTTCGGAGGCTTCAAGGGGAGATCTTGCTTCAATTCAATGGGGTCGCAACCCGGGAGGTCAATCTGCCGCCAGCCACTCGGAATTTGGTCTCTAAAAGTGCTGCTGCGATAGTTGGGGATGAGGATCTGAGGGGGAATTAAAGAAGTTGAACAAGAACTTGAGGCAGATGATTCAGTTGAACAAGCAGGCGAATCTGATAGCTTTAGGATTTTATTTTTGTATAGTTGCTCTAGGATTTGCTTACTTGTTGGTCATCACTCATTAGAGATGTTATTTGTTTCATGTCATGTACTCTATGATTTTCTTAAGGGTTTGTGGATCATGTGCTCTCTGTGTTGCTTAATTTTTGGATCATGTGCTCTCTGTGTTGTTTAAACTATGTCTCTATCTCCATCTCGGAATCTCTGTAGGTGTTAGTTTTTGACACTTTCAGTTTCATCAGACAACACTGAGGGCAAGAGAAAAAAAATTATTTATTGGGCCCAAAATGAATCCAAACTCTGGTTGGGTTGTCACATTGCATTGACTGTCGAAGGCCCACAAAGATTAAAGAGGCCTAGAAAAATAGTGCATGCGATGGCTCTGTTTTTCCTCTATTTTTTTGCTTGATTGTTTTTATTGCACCTACAGAGATTGAGTGCACGTTGGTTACATTACAAGAATACATTACATTGTTTGAAATTACACAACAATTGATATTTCTACCAAGAGCCACCAACAAGTAAACAATGGGCTACCCTTCAAAAATTACTTTCATCCTGCCAAATGGCCACAACTATTCAAAAATTAGCTTCTTTTTGTAGATACAATATAGGTATCCCACAATGTATATGGGCACCAACAATTCAAAAAATTTAGCTTCTTTTTCCTCTTTTCAACATCAACATGGCTCATCTTTCCAGCTTTAATTTCCTTTTTGACACCTCAACTAGTCCATTAGCCGCTCATGCCAAAACTTGGAACCAATAAAACCTATAATATAAGGGCCAACATTAATTTCATCATGCCAAATGGCCACAAACTATTCAAAAATTAGCTTGTTTTTGTTCATACAATATACGGAATAGGGCCATCAACAATTCAAAAAAATAGCTTTTCTCCTTCTTTTCAACATCAACATGGCTCATTTTTCTAGTTTTAGTTTCCTTTTTGACACTTCAACTAGTCCATTATCCATGCGTGCGAAAACTTGACCCTAAAATAGAAGGGCCTACTCTAAATGGGGCATTTAAACCTGACCTACACAAGATGAATGGGCTACCCTCCAACCATTTTTACGAGGCTAACCCCAAAACTTGCTGGTTTTCATTCAGGGATACCCTTTCATTGATTGTTTTAGCAGAAGGGCTCATCTACGGCACCATATCCATCTAGAGATATCTCATGTAAAATAATATAGAAATAGCAAGCAAACCACAGATAACCAACGACATATCAAATAATGGTAGCAAGCATAACATAGTTCTTAGGGGATAACACGACAAAGATAACACAACAGAGATAAAAAGTTCATGGTACAACCAACGACATAATTAAGATAGAAATATATAAAAGATAAAAAGCCCTAACACCCTAGGGAAAGACAATCTTCACGAGACCGGGCCTTCACCACCATCTTCACTACACTTCCTCTTCACTGCTCCTCCTCCATGTCGTCCTCGCTGAGGTAGTAGGGGAGGCTATGCATACCGTTGCCGGTGGGGAAGATGCTGTTGAAGTCGGTGAAGATATTGTAGGTGGTGAATGCGATGAACTCGCACCCACGCCAAAACACCTTGCCGAGGAGGTAGTACGCATCAAATCTGTTGGTGAATTTGACGATGAGCCCTATCGGCAGAGTGCTGGAGTTTGGATGCACTTCCTCCAGTTGGAACATCACTGGCGAGCCCACCGGGAGGTGGGCGAAGCCCGCACCAAGGAACCACTGGGCAAACTCCTTTGCGCCCCTCCAGCGTGAGAACGACGACACATGGAGTGTCATCTCCACGACGACGCCGGCAGGATACCGCCTCTCCGGCATAGTCGGTGTGAGCTCAAAGGTGGGGCCGTTGTACTGCATCCTCACCTCGCTTTGAGAGTGCTCTGGGTTTGGGTGAAGAAGAGAAGGGGGCGGCGCAAATGGATGTGTGGAGAAAAGGTGGAGGGGTGGGTGAAAGGGGAAGGAAAGGGGAGTGGCACCGGCCATGCTTTGGATTTGCTACGTTCAAACGAGCTGCGTCGATCGATATGCCACTTTAATTGCCAACATGTTTTAATTGCCACATTGAATAGATGCGAGTGGATCGAAAAGTCTGAAACCATGATCTACATCGAGGAGACAAGCGTGCAAGATGAGGACGAACCAACGGCAGCGACCGTCCCTGCTTCCGTGGCGGACCGCATGCAGAAAGAGGCTGGTCAGTGTCCGTGGCGGCTCGCGTGTAGAAAGAGGTCGGTTAGTGCATCGTGCCGGTAGGCATCAGCGCATGCAGGTAGGCTAGCTACGTGCATGCATAGCAGGTTAGCTGGACATGTCGTGCATGCATAGTAGACTTCTGTAGTTGCAGCGCGCGCAGGGCCCAACAGTTTAACCACGTCCCAACGGGCGAACAACGACATTGTCCGACGCGGCCCCAATTGTCAGGTCCAACGGGCGACACAGCCCAGCGCGGCCCCACTCGTCAGAGTTAACGGTCAAAGCACTGACCCGGCGGCATCCACCATTTGTAACCATTTCTGAGGGTTTCAGACAAGAGAGTGGGGAAAAGTGAGCAAATATTAAGAGCGTGGGGATGAATGAGTATGGCTAAGGAACCAGGGGCACAGATGTAAAAATCCCAAAAATGATATAAAATAGCATAATAATGTATATAAAACATCCAAGATTGATAGTATAATAGCATGGAACAATAAAAAAATTGTAGATACGTTGGAGATGTATCACACACCCCTCCGTCACCCCTATATATAGTGGGGAGGCGCAAGGGGCAGCCAGCCCCTCCATGCTTTCCCCGTCTCCCTCTCATTACTCCTACATGTTTCGTCAGTGCTTTGCGAAGCCCTGCCAAAATTTCGCCACCACCACCACCACCATGCCGACGTGTTGGTTCAGATCTCATCTACCTCCTTTCCCTCACTTGCTGGATCAAGAATGAGAGGATGCTGCTAAGCCATACTAGTGCTAAACTCAGAGGTGTCGTCCGTACGACACTAGATCGGATTGGATCATGATTGGATTGTGATGAGTATGACTACATCGACCGCGTTACGACGCTAATGCTTTCGATCTACAAGGGTATGTAGACACACTCCCCTCTCGTTGCCTTAAAACTCCTGGATTAGATCTTGGGTGTTCAGATGGATTTTTTTATTTTCATGCTTCGCTCCCCATCAGTGGCATCCTTTATCTTATTTGGTCTATGCCTAGATGTATATGCACAAGTAGAACACAAAGAAGTAGTGGGCGTATACGTTCAAATTACTGACTTCCTTTGTCTTATTTGGATTCGGCAGTATTGTGGGATGAAGCAGCTCGGACTAACCTTACTGTCCATGCACAAGAGACCAGTTCCACTGACTAATATGCAACTTGTATTGCATAAAAGTGGCTTTGCGGGTGTCTGTCTCTCCCACCTTAGTTGAATCTGATTTGACAAGACGGTCCTTGTAGAAGGTTAAAAGGTAACTTGTATGTCACTATTGTGGTTTTGCGTAGATAAGAAAGGTTCTTATAGTTTGCGCCAACAACCACGTAAAAATTGCAATAACAAAGTAGAGGACGTTTAACTTGTTTTTGCAGGGCATGTTGTCATGTGGTATGGCCAAAACATGATGTGATATCTATTGATGTATGAGATGATTATGTTTTGTAATAGTTGAGGGAGTCCTGGATAAGGGGGTATCCGGACAGCCGGACTATATACTTTGGCCGGACTGTTGGACTATGAAGATACAAGACTCAAGACTTCGTCCCGTGTCCAGATGGGGCTCTCCTTTGCGTGGAAGACAAGCTTGGCCATTTGGATGTTCGATCTCCTTCTTTGTAACCGACTCTGTGTAACCCTAGCCCCCTCCGGTGTCTATATAAACCGGAGGGTTTAGTCCGTAGGACAATCATAATCACAACAATAGGCTAGCTCCTAGGGTTTAGCCTCTACGATCTCGTGGTAGATCAACTCTTGTAATACTCATATCATCAGGATCAATCAAGCAGGAAGTAGGGTATTACCTCCATCGAGTGGGCCCGAACCTGGGTAAAACATCATGTCCCCTGCCTCCTGTTACCATTAGCCTTAGACGCACAGTTCGGGACCCCCTACCCGAGATCCGCCGGTTTTGACACCGATAATAGGTTCATGACTTGCATGTCGATGAGTATGGCAATAGGCATGAGCCATAGGGTTGTCTTTAATTTATTGTATGACCTGTGTGTCATGCCCAATATGCAACCCTATCCTCGAGGAACTCGAAGGTCCCACCAAGGATAGAAGAGCATATTGAAGACACTTTGCAAGGTGGATATCATTACATCATACCATTACATAATAGATGGGGATACATACAAAAGGCATACAATGCCAACAACAACATCATACATAAGAGCAACATCCGACTACGGATGAAACACAAACAGAAACTCAAACGACATCCACCCTGCTAGCCCAGGCTGCCGACCAGGAACCTATCCCTCAGTCAAAGAAGAAGCAGAAGAAGAACTCCAAAACATGTAAACATCGCTCTCACGTCATGATCATCGCATTATCTGTACCTGCAACTGTTGTTGTAGTCATCTGTGAGCCACGAGGACTCAGCAATCCCATTACCATGGGTATCAAGACTAGCAAAGCTTAATGGGTATGGAAAGGATAAGTGGTGAGGTTGCAGCAGCACTAAGCATTATATGGTGGCTAACTTACGAGTACAAGAATAATATGAGAAGCTACGCAAACGGCCGCAAACTAGTAATGATAAATAAGTGATCCTAAACTACTTACGTTCAAACATAACCCCACCATGTTCTCTTCCTGAACTTGCTCGAAAAGAGACAATCACGATTACACACATGTTTGGTGTATTTTATATTGGATCTGGTGTCAAGTTCTCTACAACCGGATATTAAAAACTCCCATCTGCCACATAACCGCGGGCACGACATTCGAAAGATTAAACCCAACAGGGGTGTCCCAACTTAGCCCATGACAAGCTCATGACCCGCGGAGACAATCCTCCATCGCGGGACAACCCGATCAAACTCGGGATCCCGGTGCACAAGACATTTCGACAATGGTAAAAAAAACCAGCAAGACCTCCCGACGTGCTGACACCCTGATAGTAGCCGCGCATATCTCGTCTTAGGCCACAACAAATGAGCAATCCGTACAGCTAAAACCTATCCTCGAGTTTCACCATGGTGGCGCTGCAAGGGGCTCTAGTTTGGACCAACACTCATGAGGAGCACTAACCCGAGGGTTGATTAAGAGTCCTCGGGTGCTAGCCGGTCCCTATGCAAGTTTTAGTTGTTATTAGGCAAATTGTAAAACCAAAGTTTGGCCTTGCTGGAAGAGTTTTATTCAAAGCAAACTATCAAGGGGGACCCATAAACCCCGACAGTGTTAGGAACGCAAAATCAAGGAACATAACACCGGTATGATGGAAACTAGGGCGGCAAGAGTGGAACAAAACACTAGGCAAAAGGTCGAGCCTTCCACCCTTTACCAAGTATATAGATGCATTAATTAAATATAAGAGATATTGTGATATTCCAAGATATCCATGATATCCATGTCCGAACATGGAACAACCTGCAGCTGTACCTGCAACTAGCAACACTATAAGAGGGACTGAGCAAAGTGGTAACATAGCCAAACAACGGTTTTCTAGGAAGGTGGAAAAGGTTAGAGGCTATCATGGCAATTTGGGAGGCTTGAAAAACAAGTGGTAGGACGCGCGACATAGCGATAGCATCGAGACAACTAGGAAAACAAAGATAGTAGTGGTATCCAGAGTAACGATCATCTTGCCTGGAGTCCTGCTAGGAAGAAGACCGAGTCCATGAAGAAGACAAACGTGAGACGAACCCAGCGTAGTTGAACGAATCCTCATGATCGCAATGAAACATGAACTATCGAGAAGAAGCACAACTGGAAAGAAGCAAACAACATGGTAAACACACAACACATAAACATGACACGATACTCAACCAAGTATGATGCATGGCAAGGATATATGATGCTACTCATGGCAAGAGATGATGCGTACAAGAACATCACAACAGAGCAAGTTTAAATGAGGCCGGGAACAACATATAACAATTCCGGAAAGTCCCCATATGCAAATGTAGAAATTGGTCCAGATCTGAATAACACATTATGTTGAAGTTGTCAAACAGCAAGTTAATATGCACCATGATGATCTACTTGTTTTTTCTAATCAAGCTATATATAAAGTTCATTTAATTCGGAGCTACGGCCTAGAAGATATGAGCAAAACAATTTAAACATGGAACTAATGCAAAATGCATTCAAACATCAAGCACACACTCAAAGCAAGGATGCAACATGACATGATGAAACTACATGCAAAACCGAGCAAGTTTCATATAGGACATGATCAAAACGGAGCAACGAATCAACACATACACACAAAACAAGTTTGAATAACGACCTATCCAAAACAGCAACTAGGCATATGGCAAGCATCAAAGCAACATGCTACAGTAACTATATGGCCACAAACTTGGTATGCACTTCACGTATAGATTACATACTTCAAATATCATTAAGGTTCAGGTACATAGGCATCAAGATTAAACGAATATGATCAATGCAAAAAGCAACTTTAGAAAGCAGATTAGGGCAGTGAAAAACTGGGCATATACATGAGCAGAGTTAATATGATGGCATGTTGGAGGCATGAAACAAGTATGCTACATTGCATAAACGTGGCATAAAAAGGTATAGCATGCTATTACATAACATGGATATCAAATAACACAACATGGCATATACATAGGAGCAACAAGTTCATGGGAATCATCAAGACAAGAGGCAAACATGAAATAAGCTGATTCTCGGACAGTAAAAATCTGGCAATGCAAAACAGGAACATTATGATGCTGACTTTGGAGGCACATAACAGCAAGCATAGCCTTTATAACATTTATGAAATTGGCATGAGCAAATAGTAGACATGGCATACTCCAACTTACTCCATGGGCACAACTCCTTATGATGCATAGATTAACTACAATGAGCTTTGCACAATGGAACATGTTGTTAACAAATTGAAAGATTTAGCATGATGAAAACTTGAGAGCAAGTTTAAGTGAGGCTACAACAAGTTTACATGGCAACCAAGGGCATGCCATGGCAGTACAAGTCACGCAATACAAAAATGATTACTGTGCTACTGTTGAAAACCACAAGAACATGTTTAAAACATCATGGCAAATTGCAAATTATAACAGTTTTGTAGACTTGGTGGAATTTACAGGACATGGCAGAAACATAATTAAGTAGGCATGTTTGCATGCTTTTGTAACTCAACACACAACATATCATGTCATTCAAACACAACCAACAGTAAGATGGCATGTTTGTGCATCTACACAGGTAAAGAATATGGTCATAGGATGCATAGAACACTAACTACGCACTTTGCAAAAATGAACTTGTTGTTAATAGGCTGACGGAAATATTTTTAAGCAATTTGAGAGCATGAAAACAACAATCTTCATTAGGATATAATTGGAACCAAAGGCATGGATGGATAGAGCATAACATGGTCTTCAAAACATGATACTGAGCATCTCCAAAATATGCATAGATTTGTCGGTAGCATCAAGTAAACATGGCAACATAATATAATAGTTACAGACTAACATAACGTACTATCTCTGAAAACAGAAAATAGTGAGTAGCCCACATTACAAGCTTGTGGTAGTCACCACAGGCATATCATGACATGTGAGTTATACCAATGCAAAGATGACATGACTATGCTCCTAAAACATGTGGACATGATGCTCAAAAGAAAATAAAAAAAGATAAGAAAATGACAAATTGGCAAGTTATATCAGCTTTAGCACTTAACAGCAACATGCACTTTTGCAATGAAGATTAGGACATGTAGATGCACCCTAACATGAACATAATAGTAACCATCATGTAAAACACATAGAGATGAACAAATGCATATAAAGAACATCACCAACGGACCAATATGCACAAAGTTACAACATGACAAAGATGCATATGTGTTGTTTGGAAAACTAGGACTTGGTCATTTTCACCTCGTAGAAAAATGGGATGGAGGGGTACAGGGTGGCTCGGTCCAGGGGATGGCGGTGCATTTGGCTCGGTTGATGACGAGATCCGGGGACGACGGGATTCGGGCGCGGGCTAGAGGAGGCCATGGCCGGAGCTACACGCCGGTGAGCTCGGTGAGGTGTCTGGGACGGCGGGGACGGGCGACGGCGGCCGGATCTAGGCGCGGCTCGCCGGGTCGGGTGACGTCAGATGCGAGCTTGGGTGCCGATGGGAGGCACGGGGGCAGCCGGCAGGCCCGGATCTATCGGGGCGAGGTGGATCCCGGCGGCGGGGAGCGCCGGCGAGACCCCGACAGAGGGCGAGGCAAGGCGCGACCACGGTGCTGGAGAGCGGTGGCGGGGTGGAGGAGAGGTGCAAACGGGGGCGCGAGTGAGAAGGCGACTTGGGTGGCAGCGGAGTTCGGGCCCGGAAGGGCCCTTGATGGGCCAGCAGGACCGGGGCAGCGGAGGACGTGGGGAGGCCATGTGGCAGGCCGGGGTTGGCTGATGGGTCACGGGGAGGCGACGTGGCAAGTGGGGAGTGGGCGTGTGCGGCGGCGCTGGTGGCGGCTGGCGGCTACGGTGGCACCAAGTGGCGGGGCAGGGGTGGAGCGGCGCAGAATCTGAGGAGGAGGGGGCTAGGAGGTACGGGAAGGGGCTAGGGTTCCAAAAATGGACTAGGGGTTGTTTATATAGGGTAGGTGGCTAGGGTTAGGGGGGTTTGGAGCGTTTCGGAGCCCTCCGATCGCGATCTGACGGCTCCGGTCGGAGGGGGTTAGCTAGGTGGGTTGTTGGGCTATGTAGGAGGCCTTGGTCTGAGAACAGAGAGATGAAGTGTGGCCCGACACGGGTTTTCAGAATCGAAAACGTCCGACAAATAGACCGGCTATATTGCTGCTATAGTCATTCGTTGGGGCATCAAACGGACTCCGAATGTGATGAAACTTGGCAGGCGGTCTACCGACAACATAACAACACTACATGCCATCCTTCATCCCATTCCTAGAATATTACTATCCCACTTATAAAATAATATTTCGGAGGTGCCGCGAGCGCGTGCGAGTGTGGTTGGACTCAGAACGGACAACAGAGAGAACTGGGAGACCCGGACGGATGCAAGTTTTGAAAAACATGCAGATGAAATGCACATGATGACATGGCTAAGTGCAACACGCAAGCAAATGACATGGCAACGACGGCGAATAACTGGAAGACATCTGGCGCATCGGTCTCGGGGCATTACACTGCGTGTCAATCATTAAACACCATGTAATTGCTTTACTTTATCGCTATGCATTAGCAATAGTTGGCTAGACAACCACGTGACGACACGATGATGGAGATCATGGTGTCATGCCGGTAACGATGGAGATCATGCTAGTGCTTTGTCTTGGGGAACGCAGTAATTTCAAAAAAATTCCTATGATCACGCAAGATCTATCTAGGTGATGCATAGCAACGAGAGGGGAGAGTGTGTTCATGTACCCTCGTAGGCCGAAAGCGGAAGCGTTTCAATAACGCAGTTGATGTAGTCGAACATATTCGCGATTCAACCGATCCAAGTACCGAATGTACGGCACCTCCGTGTTCAGCCCATGTTTAGCTCGATGATGTCCCTCGTGCTCTTGATCCAGTTGAGGATGAGGGTGAGTTTCGTCAGCACGACGGCATGGTGAGGGTGATGATGATGCTACCGGCGCAGGGCTTCGCCTAAGCACTACGATGGTATGATCGAGTAGTGTAACTGTGGAGGGGGGCACCGCACACGGTTGGGAGAGAAACTTGTGTGTTCTAGGGTGCCCCTGCCCCCTTATATAAAGGAGAAAGGGGGAGGCCGGCCGACCCCTAGGGCGCGCCCCAAGAGGGGAGTCCTACTAGGACTACTAGTCCTAATAGGATTCCACCAAGAGGGATAGAGGGGGAAGGAAGGAGAGGGAGAGGGAGTAGGAAAGGGGGCGCCACCCCCCTTCCCTAGTCCAATTCAGACCCAAGGGAGAGGGGGAGCGCGGCCTGCCCTGGCCGCCCCTCTCTCTCTCCACCAAAACCCAATGTGGCCCATTAGTTCCCCAGGGGGGTTCCGGTAACCCCTCCGGCACTCTGGTTTTACCGAAAAATTTCTGGAACACTTTCGGTGTCCGAATATAGCCGTCCAATATATCAATATTTATGTCTTAACCATTTTGAGACTCCTCGTCATGTTCGCGATCTTATCCGGGACACCGAACAAACTTCGTTCATCAAAAACACATAACTCATAATACATATCGTCATCGAACGTTAAGTGTGCGGACCCTATAGGTTCGAGAACTATGTAGACATGACCGAAACTCATCTCCGGTCAATAACCAATAGCAGAACCTGGATGCCCATATTGGCTCCCACATATTCTACGAAGATCTTTATCGGTCAAACCGCATAACAACATACGTTGTTCCTTTTGTCATCGGTAAGTTACTTTCCCGAGATTCGATCATTGGTATCATCATACCTAGTTCAATCTTGTTACCGGCAAGTCTTTTTACTCGTTCCTTAATCCTTCATCCCGCAACTAACTCATTAGTCGCATTGCTTGCAAGGCCCAGAGATACCTCTCCGAAACACGGAGTGACAAATCCTAATCTCGATCTATGCCAACCCAACAAACACCTTCGGAGACACCTGTAGAGAACCTTTATAATCACCCATTTACGTTGTGACGTTTGGTAGCACACAAAGTGTTCCTCCGGTATTCGGGAGTTGCATAATCTCATAGTCTGAGGAACATGTATAAGTCATGAAGAAAGTAGTAGCAATGAAACTGTAACTATCATAATGCTAAGCTAACGGATGGGTCATGTCCATCACATCATTCTCCTAATGATGTGATCCCATTCATCAAATAACAACACATGTCTATGTTTAGGAAGCATAACCATCTTTGATAAACAAGCTAGTCTAGTAGAGGCATACTAGGGACATTATGTTTTGTCTATGTATTCACACATGTACTAAGTTTCTGGGTAATACAATTCTAGCATGAATAATAAACATTTATCATGAAATAAGGAAATAAATAATAACTTTACTATTGTCTCTAGGGCATATTTCTTCAGTCTCCCACTTGCACTAGAGTCAACAATCTAGATTACAATGTAATGATTCTAACACCCATGGAGTTTTGGTGCTGATCATGTTTTGCTTGTGGAAGAGGCTTAGTCAACGGGTCTGCAACATTCGGATCCGTATGTATATTGCAAATCTCTATGTCCCCCGCCGACACTTGATGATAGATGGAATTGAAGCATCTCTTGATGTGCTTGGTTCTCTTGTGAAATCTGGATTCCTTTGCCAAGGCAATGGCACCAGTATTGTCACAAAAGATTTTCATTGGACCCGATGCACTAGGTATGACACCTAGGCGGATATGAACTCCTTCATTTGTTGCTTCTGAAGCAGCAATGTACTCTGCTTGACACATAGATCCCGCCACGACGCTCTGCTTGGAATTGCACCAACTGACAGCTCCTCCATTCAATAAAAATATGTATCCGGATTGTGCCTTAGAGTCATCCGGATTAGTGTCAAAGCTTGCATCAACGTAATTTACGACGAACTCTTTGCCACCTTCATAAACGAGAAACATATCCTTAGTCCTTTTTCAGGTATTTCAGGATGTTCTTGACCGTTGTCCAGTGCTCCACTCCGGGATTACTTTGGTACCTCCCTGCTATACTTACAGCAAGGCACACATCAAGTCTAGTACACAGCATTGCATACATGATAGAACCTATGGCTGAAGCATACAGAATGACTTCCATTTTCTCTCTATCTTCTGCAGTGGTCGGGCTTTGAGTATGACTCAACTTCACACCTTGTAACACAGACAAGAACCCTTTCTTTGACTGGTCCATTTTGAACTTCTTCAAAACTTTATCAAGGTATGTGCTTTGTGAAAGTCCAATTAAGCGTTTTGATCTATCTCTATAGATCTTGATGCCCAATATGTAAGCAGCTTCTCCGAGGTCTTTCATTGAAAAACTCTTATTTAGGTATCCCTTTATGCTATCCAAAATTTCTATATCATTTCCAATCAACAATATGTCAACCACATATAATATTAGAAATTCTATAGAGCTCCCACTCACTTTCTTGTAAATACAGGCTTCTCCAAAAGTCTATATAAAACCATATGCTTTGATCACACTATCAAAGCATTAATTCCAACTCCAAGAGGCTTGTACCAGTCCATAAATGGATCGCTGGAGCTTGCACACTTTGTTAGCACCCTTTGGATCAAAAAACCTTCTGGTTGCATCATATACAACTCTTCTTCCAGAAATCCATTCAGGAACGCAGTTTTGACATCCATCTGCCAAATTTCATAATCATAAAATGCGGCAACTGCTAACATGATTCAGACAGACTTAAGCATCACTACGGGTGAGAAAGTCTCATCGTAGTCAACTCCTTGAACTTGTCGAAAACCTTTCGCAACAAGTCGAGCTTTGTAGACAGTAACATTACCGTCAGCTTCAGTCTTCTTCTTGAAGATCCATTTATTTTCTATGGCTTCCCGATCATCTGGCAAATCCACCAAAGCCCACACTTTGTTCCCATACATGGATCCCATCTCAAATTTCATGGCCTCAAGCCATTTTGCGGAATCTGGGCTCATCATCGCTTCCTCATAGTTCGTAGGTTCACCATGGTCTAGTGACATGACTTCCAAAACAGGATTACCGTACCACTCTGGTGCAGATCTCAATCTAGAAGACCTACAAGGTTCAGTAGTAACTTGATCCGAAGTTTCATGATCATCATCATTAGCTTCCTCACTAATTGGTGTAGGAATCAATGGAACTGATTTCTATGATGAACTACTTTCCAAAAAGGGAGAAGGTACAATTACCTCATCAAGTTCTACTTTCCTCCCACTCACTTCTTTCGAGAGAAACTCCTCTAGAAAGGATCCATTTTTGGCAACAAATATCTTGCCTTCGGATATGTGATAGAAAGTGTACCCAACAGTCTCCTTTGGGTATCCTATGGAGACGCACTTCTATGATTTGGGTTCAAGCATATCAGGTTGAAGCTTTTTCACATAAGCATCACAGCCCCAAACTTTAAGAAACGACAACTTTGGTTTCTTGCCAAACCACAGTTCATAAGGCGTCGTCTCAATGGATTTTGATGGTGCCCTATTTAAAGTGAATGCAGCTGTCTTTAAAGCATAACCCCAAAACGTTAGTGGTAAATCAGTAAGAGACATCATAGATCACACCATATCCAATAAAGTATGGTTACGACGTTCGGACACACCATTTCGCTGTGGTGTTCCAGGTGGCGTAAGTTGTGAAACTATTCCACATTGTTTCCAATGAAGAACAAAATCGTAACTCAAATATCCGCCTCCATGATCAGATCGTAGAAACTTTATTTTCTTATTACGGTGATTTTCCACTTCACTCTGAAATTCTTTGAACTTTTCAAATGTTTTCGACTTATGCTTCATTAAGTAGATATAACCATATCTGCTCAGATCATCTATGAAGGTAAGAAAATAATAATACCCGCCACGAGCCTCAACACTCATTGAACCGCATACATTTGTATGTATTATTTCCAATAAGTCAGTAGCTCGTTCCATCATTTCGGAGAACGGAGTTTTAGTCATCTTGCCCATGAGGCATGGTTCGCAAGCACCAAGTGATTCCAAAAGTCCATCAGCATGGAGTTTCTTCATGCGCTTTACACCGATATGACCCAAATGGTAGTGCCACAAATAAGTTGCACTATCATTATCAACTTTGCATCTTTTGGCTTCAATATTATGAATATGTGTATCATCACAATCGAGATTCAACAAAAATAGACCACTCAGCAAGGGTGCATGACCATAAAAGATATTACTCATATAAATAGAACAACCATTATTCTCTGATTTAAATGAATAGCCATCTCACATTGAGGGAGTCCTGGACTAGGGGGTGTCCGGACAGCCGGACTATCATCGTCCGCCGGACTCCAAGACTACGAAGATACAAGATTGAAGACTCCGTCCCGTGTCCGGATGGGACTTTCCTTGGCATGGAAGGCAAGCTTGGCGATATGGATATGTAGATCTCCTACCATTGTAACTGACTCTATGTAACCCTAGCCTCCTCCGGTGTCTATATAAACCGGAGGGCTTTAGTCCGTAGGACAACATACATTACAACAATCATACCATAGGCTAGCTTTAGGGTTTAGCCTCCTTGATCTCGTGGTAGATCCACTCTTGTACTACCCATATCATCAATATTAATCAAGCAGGACGTAGGGTTTTACCTCCATCGAGAGGGCCCGAACCTGGGTAAAACATCGTGTCCCTCGTCTCCTGTTACCATCCGCCTAGACGCACAGTTCGGGACCCCCTACCCGAGATCCGCCGGTTTTGACACCGACATTGGTGCTTTCATTGAGAGTTCCTCTATGTCGTCACCGATAGGCTTGATGGCATCTTCAACCAACAACGCTGCCCAGGGTGAGACTTTTCTCCCCGGACAGATCTTCGTATTCGGCGGCTTCGCACTGCGGGCTAATTCGCTTGGCCATCTGGAGCAGATCGAAAGCTACGCCCCTGGCTGTCAGGTCAGATTCGGAAGTCTAAACTTCACGGCCGACGTCCGCGGAGACTTGATCTTCGACGGGCTCGAGCCACAGCCAAGCGCGCCGCACTGTTACGATGGGCATGATCTAGCTCTGCCGCTGAACAGTGCCTTGGTGCTGCACATGAATCCGCTTCGGCCTTTAGTCCGGAGCCGAACGCCCAGATCGAGGATCGGTGGATGGACACCACCTCGGGGGCTTCAACTTCCACGGCGATGGAGCCGAACACTAATCTTGTCCCCCGCGAAACTCGTGATTCCGAGGTGCCGGACTCCGAACCTCCCACGCCCCTACCAATCAATTCGGATTGGGCGCCAGTTATGGAATTCACCGCCGCGGACATCTTCCAACACTCGCCCTGTGGCGACATCCTAAATTCGCTAAAGCGTCTCTCGTTAACGGGAGAGTCTTGGCCGGACTATGGCCAGGATGGTTTGGATACGGACGACAAAGAAATTCAGAGCCCACCCACCACCCACTTTGTAGCCACTGTCGACGATCTAACCGACATGCTAGACTACGACTCCGAAGACATCGACGCCATGGACGATGATGATGGAGACGAACAGGCACCAGCGCCTACAGGGCACGGGAGGACCACCTCGTCATATGACATATATATGGTGGATACCCCAAAAGAGAGCGATAACGAGGACCAACGGGCCGCGGCAGAAGATAACCCCGCCGACAAACAACCAAAACGGTGGCGCAGACGCCGCCCTAAGTCCCGCCTCGACAACAACAACGCTCCTAAGGACCCCGCAATACAGCAGGGCACACAAGTGGACGACGAACATGCAGATAAGCAACCGTCCGAACAGGACGAGTCAGATAATCAGTCCAGGCCTGGCGAAAACGACAGTCCGGACGATCTCATGCCGGACACGCCGCCGGAGGGTAAAAACCTTCGGAAAAGACTCGTCAACACTGCAAGAAGCTTGAAGAAGGAAAAGCGGAAGCTCAAAACAGCGGAGGACACACTCACAATGAGGTGGAGCAAAGTACTCAAAACCGCGGATAAATATGGCAATGGCCACCAATCAAAGAGCTACCCAAAGCGCAAGCTGCTACCAGAATTCGACGAGGAGGCCATAGAGCCCCCACGGTCAAAAAATAAAGAGGCTGCCTGGTTGGATAGACGGCCAGATGATAGGCCAAATTCTGAAAGCGGCGCCGCACATAAACCAACTAATGAACCTGGAAAGACAGATGGCCCAGCTAGGTCCATCTATGGGCCAAAGAAGAAGGCCCCAGGAAGCAAGGCAACACGTCAAGTGTCCGAAGATAGTGGCACACCCAAATACAGGGGCGCCGCACACCCACTATGTTTCACCAATGAGGTGCTGGATCATGAATTCCCAGCAGGATTTAATCCCATAAACATAGAGGCCTACGATGGAACAACAGACCCTGGAGTCTGGATAGAAGACTATATACTACATATACACATGGCCAGAGGAGATGATCTCCACGCCATAAAATACCTACCCCTCAAGCTCAAAGGGCCAGCCCGTCATTGGCTTAAAAGCCTCCCAGAAAACACTGTGGGAAGTTGGGAAGAGCTCGAGGACGCATTTAGAGCAAATTTTCAAGGGACTTATGTCCGCCCTCCGGATGCAGATGATCTAAGTCATATAACTCAACAGCCCGGAGAGTCAGCGCGCAAATTCTGGAACAGGTTCCTCACCAAAAAGAACCAAATAGTCGACTGTCTGGATGCCGAAACCTTAGCAGCTTTTAAACACAACGTCCGAGATGAATGGCTTGCCAGACACCTCGGCCAAGAGAAACCGAGGACAATGTCCGCGCTAACAAGCCTCATGACCCGCTTCTGTGCGGGAGAGGATAGCTGGCTAGCAAGATGCAGCACCAGCGACCCAAGTACATCCGAGATAAGAGATGGAAACGGAAAATCACGGCACAGAAAAGAGCAGCGCCGGAATAAAGAGAAAAGCCCAAAGAGCACGGCACTCAACGCCGGATTCAAAAGCTCGCAGCCAAACAACAAAACACCGCCTCTTAAGGATGACAGCGATGAGCTGTCCAACTTAAACAAGATTTTGGGTCGGATATGTCAAATCCACAGTACCCCCGGAAGGCCTGCAAACCACACCCATCGAGATTGTTGGGTTTTTAAACAGTCTGACCGACTAAACGCCGAACACAAGGGGCTCGACGCGTCAAGCGAAGACGATAAACCCCACCAGCAGAGCATCGAAAAACAAAAGACTTTCCCACAAGAGGTCAAAGCGGTAAACTCACTTCATGTGATAATACGGAAAAATAGTGCGGCACCTTCTAAAAAGAGCCTCACACGGTCCAACCCAACAGACTAAAGAGATTGGATATCAAAACCAATCACTTTCGACCACCTGGATTATTCCAGAAGCGTTCGAAACGCGGGACGGACTGCCCTGATATTGGATCCCATAATCGACGGACTACAATTTACTAAAGTCCTAATGGACGGAGGCAGCGACTTAAACCTACTGTATTCAAACACAATCCGCAAGATGGGGATAGACCCCACTAAAATTCGACACAGCCGCACTTCCTTCAAAGGAGTGACGCCAGGCCCTTACGCCAAGTGCATAGGCTTCCTACTACTAGAAGTCGTGTTCGGATCACCGAACAACTTTCGACGCTAAAAACTAATCTTTCATATCGTCCCATTTAAAAGTGGATATCAAGCACTCTTGGAACGAAAGGCTTTTGTCCGTTTCAACGCCATACCGCATTACGCGTCTCTTACACTCAAGATGCCCGGTCCACGTGGCATCATTTCAGTGCGAGGGTCACCCAAAGACCCCGGACACGGATAGACGAGTCCGGCATTAGTAGGCTAGGGGCTCCCTAGCCGCACACCCCTTCACAGGGGGCTGCGTGCACAAACAACCGCGAGTTCATACAAACCCCGCTTTACTTATTTATATTTCTTCTTTCACACATACCTTTTTCGCACGAATTGTTTTCAAACTAAGCGTTCCTCTCTTTTTACAGATGAACAACGTGCATACCCGTCCAGGATAACGGCACAACGGAGACACAGGAGCAGACGTGTAGTAGGGACCCATTGCGAGGATTCTTTTCAGATTAAGACCCTGCGTAAACCTTTTTTACTATCTCTTGTTGCTATTCTTCCTTGGTTTCTTCCTATAACCAAAGTGGAGCCTGACGTTTTGGCATCGGCCGCGTCAGAGGACCATGCCCGTACCTGGACACTAGGGGCTTAGGGCATTGTTCTGCCCATTATTATAAAGACCGAACACCTTAGGGAGTGTCCGGCGTCTCGAGTTAGGCATTATATGCATCAGCTCCGAATCATGTCTTTGGTCAAATGTTGGGTTTGCCCGGCTCCTGTGTTTTGCTGCCTTACGTTCCGTATCATCGGCTAACGCGGCACCAGGAGAACTACTGTGATTGTGCCCCAGTTCGGCTGGGCGAGCACCTCAGTAGAGAAAGCCGGAAACTGACTGTCATGATATAGCGAGAGACTGGTCAACCACTCGATCGACTACCGGAATGTTTAGAATTCCCCGCTTTGACGAAGGACCGTTTCCCGGCCAGGCACACACGCACCCCGAACTCGGAGAAGCGCGGTGCCCCAAGGGGCTATATCGTAGCCCCACCCTCGAACTCCACTGGCTAAGTGAAAGTGATAAAGAATTATAGTCCGGATTGCCTCGTTTGCTACGCTACCACCTCCTTAACATGACCGAGACATCGGATTAAGTGTGAAAACGCGCTATTTTTGCGAACACCCCCGCACCTTGTGCGTGGGGGCTGAAGCCGAAGACTGCAATCTTTCAGGTTATACAAATGTATACGTAAACGGCCGCATAGGAGAAATTTTACTACTTGGGACGCACAAGTATAAAAAGCAGTTATAGCATAATCATCTTTTTACAAGCTAAAACGTTCATTTGAACGTGACATTTTTTGAGCACTGCGACTCTATTACACGAGCGCCACGCATAACTTCCCCAAAATAGTGCTCGGCGGGTAACCGGCTTTCATCCGAACCCTGGGCGGCAATAGCGGTGGCATCCATCTCTGTCCAATGTGTCTTCACACGGGCAAGAGCCATCCGCGCGCCTTCGATGCAGGCCGACCGCTTCATCTCCTTGATATGCGGCACCGCTCCAAGAAATTGCTGCAATAAGCCGAAATAACTCGTCGCCTTGGGCCTCTCCGGCCAGACATGAGCCACGATGTCAGTCATGGCAAGTCCGGACAATCTATTCAGCTCG
Organism: Triticum timopheevii; assembly: GCA_963921465.1. Lineage (NCBI taxonomy): Eukaryota > Viridiplantae > Streptophyta > Magnoliopsida > Poales > Poaceae > Triticum > Triticum timopheevii. The sequence goes on from OY997274.1 coordinate 215,906,590, forward strand.
GCCCATTCGGCCAACCGATCGGTCAACGGAAGTGCACGATCCGGACTATGGAATTGAGACCAAAATAGCTCTTCCGTCTTGTGATCCTTCTGGCTCCGGAAGTGCTCAACGGCATCAGCCGCACTTGCCGCTAAGTCCATATACGGATCCTCTGGACCCCACAGCTGGCCAAGTTGAGCATACTTTTGATCCGTAAACCGGCGACGCAACAGAAAAGGCTTGCCAGCCACAATATCTCTGGCCTGGCGCAGCTCCTCCTTCATAGCCCGCATTGCAGAATGGGCGTCCTTGGCCTCGGCGGTGGCCTTCCCCAGGTCTTCCCGCTCCGATAAGCGCTCCTTTTCAAGAGCCTCATTGCGGTCGGCAGCATCTTTTAATTTTGCGGCCAATTCGGCCATCTCTTCCCTGCTTAGACAGTGTGCAGCCTTTTCGACTTTCAACTCCTCGGCGGCCCTGGAGGCAGCCGCGTCACTCCTTCGGGCTTGCTCCTTAGCTTGAGCAAGTTCGGCCCGAAGGCTCTTCACAGCAGCAGCACCGTCTGTATCACAGCATATAATTTCTCAGAGGAGGGCTTTGACCCCCTTAATAAAGCGACTGTGGAGAACTCATTTACCTTGCGACTCGTCAAGTCGCCGGTTGACAAGTGCGATGTCCGCATCTGCAACGTCAAGTTGCCGCATTAACTCGGCAACTCCACTAGTCCGACTAGCCCTCGGACTATCCGCCACCTGCATAGGAACGGCGATATCCATTACTTGCGATTTTGATCCTCGGCACGCTGTTGTTTTCGACAACCTACCGAGTCTCAGGGGCTACTATCTATACAGGACACACTTTTATGTGCAAAACTGTCAAAAAAAACAGGTGCGTCATTCTTGCGTACCTCAAATCCCGCCAGCAAACTCGTAGCGGCATTACGCAATCCGCTCTCGGCGGACGAAATCCTTCCAATCACCATACGCATCAAAGCACGGTGATCTTCTGAGATGGGCGCCCTCTCAAGCAGATTCTTCAGTTCTCCCGGCCGGATACTAGTGGGCGCCGAACTCTCCGGCCCCTCCGGACTCGGGGACACCCTCCGTGACGATACTTCAGGCTCGTCTGCCCTATCTGACGGCGCAGCAGACGGAGGCGTTTCGCTCTCCATCATCTCCGGAAGAAGGTCCCCCGAAGACGAACTCATCTATGAAGGCTGCAAATCCGAACTGCAAGATAAAGATTTCGGTTACCCACAGAAGCACGAATGGAGGTATTTTCTTACTAATGAACTCCCCTTTTCCTACTCACGGCTCGCTGGAGGGCTGATCCTTTGGCGACGATTGTACGCCCGGATTCTCCCCGGACGCCGGACCCCCCGGTGAAGATCTCTTCCCCCGTTTAGGGGCTTTGGCCTCCGGATCTTCGGAGGCGGTCCTCTTCTCCCTCTGGAAGGGGGGGTTTTGGATCCCCCCCTCTTCAGACGCCCCTTTGGGCGAAATAATAGCTCCTCTATTTTTCCCATCGCTCCCTTTTACGGGCGCGACCTCCAACATTCTGACCAGCACGGGCTCCAGTGCGGTCTCTGGGAGGGGAGCCGGACACCTTATCAGCTTCGATCGCGCTACCCACTCCTGTGAAGAGTAATGGGTCAGGAGGCAAACTCTAGAAAAGCAGGTAAACAGAACGTCCGGACTCTGAGCTATTTACTTGAGTATCCAGGCGATTGCAGCTTAGGCCTGCGTCCTCGGTCAATTCCGGACACGCTACCTGTGGTCCGAAGAACAACTTGTACATCTCCACGGGTGTCGCACCCATGAAGTGTTGGAGAATTCGAGGTCCCTCCGGGTTGAACTCCCATAGACGGAGAGGACGGCGTTTGCAGGGCAGAAGACGCCTCATTAGCATAACCTGCATCACCACGACCAGATCGATCTCCCTCGCTTGGAGGTCTCGAATCCGGCCCTGCAATGAGGGCACGTCTTCGGACGGCCCCCAATTGAGCCCTTAGTTGACCCACGACATCAGTCGGCGTGGAGGTCCCGGGCGGAATGAAGGCGGCGGCTTTTGCTTGCTGCCCTTCGGAGCGGTGATATAGAACCACTCCTGTTGCCACAGTCCGAGTTCCTCTTGGAAGGAACCCTCGGGCCACGGGTCATCGGCCCTTCTGCTTATGGCTGCCCCGCCGCACTCCGCTTGACGCCCCCCGATCATCTTCGGCTCCACATTGAAGGTCTTCAGCCACAGGCCGAAGTGGGGAGTGACGCGGAGGAAGGCTTCGCAGACGATAATGAATGCAGAGATATGGAGGATGGACTCCGGAGCCAAGTCGTGAAAATCCAGCCCGTAGTAGAACATGAGCCCTCTCACGAAGGGGTCCGTCGGGAAGCCTAAACCTCGACGGAGGTGGGATACGAAGACAACATACTCACCGGGCTCGGGGGCGGGCACGGCCTGCCCTTGGGCAGGCAACCTGTGCGAAATCTCGTAGGACAGGTACTTGGCCTCACGCAGCTTTAACACGTCCTCCTCCGTGACGGAGGAGGGCATCCACCGACCTTCGAGGTCGGAGCCGGACATGGTTGAGAATCCGAAGCGCTCGAATCTGGGGCTCTGGGTGTTGGAACTGGGAGCGAGAAGGAGATTCGATGCGAGATTGAAGAAAAGGAACGATCCTTGGTCCTCTTATAAAGGGGGAAAAATACCAAGAGTCATCTCCGTAACCGTTCGGGATTCACCTTCGATAGAGGAGGCGTGGCGACGGGCACGGTTGGGTTACCCACGCACGTATTGATGAGAATCCCGAAATAAGGGGAACACGATCTCTGCTTCGACAAGACGTGCCAAGGAAACCGCTTCGCTAAACGTGCTGAGGTGGTATAGTAAAAAATGATTCAAACAAAGGCTTGGTAGCGGTGTGATGTCACGCCGCATAATACGTCAGCAGATTGGACTGGTGTACATTTTATTCTCTCTATGGTGGAATGTGGAATTTATTTTGCAGAGCCGGACACTATCCTGGTGTTCATGATCTTCTCTGGATTATTCAAGGGAGGAACCCACCTTGCAATGCCGAACATTATGCGCGCCGGACCTGTCGTCATTGAAGCCTGGTTCAGGGGCTACTGAGGGAGTCCTGGACTAGGGGGTGTCCGGACAGCCGGACTATCATCGTCCGCCGGACTCCAAGAATACGAAGATACAAGATTGAAGACTCCGTCACGTGTCCGGATGGGACTTTCCTTGGCGTGGAAGGCAAGCTTGGCGATACAGATATGTAGATCTCCTACCATTGTAACCGACTCTGTGTAACCCTATCCTCCTCCGATGTCTATATAAACCGGAGGGCTTTGGTCCGTAGGACAACATACATTACAACAATCATACCATAGGCTAGCTTTAGGGTTTAGCCTCCTTGATCTCGTGGTAGATCCACTCTTGTACTACCCATATCATCAACATTAATCAAGCAAGGCATAGGGTTTTACCTCCATCGAGAGGGCCCGAACCTGGGTAAAACATCGTGTCCCTCGTCTCCTGTTACCATCCGCCTAGACGCACAGTTCGGGACCCCCTACCCGAGATCCGCCGGTTTTGACACCGACACACATCAAACAAGATCCAGATATAATGTTCATGCTCAATGCTGGCACCAAATAACAATTATTTAGGTCTAAAACTAATCCCGAAGGTAAATGTACAGGTAGCGTGCCGACAGCGATCACATCGACCTTAGAACCATTACCCACGCGCATCATCACCTCATCCTTAGCCAATCTTCGTTTAATCTGTAGCCCCTGTTTTGAGTTGCAAATATGAGCAACAAAACCAGTATCAAATACCCAGGCGTTACTACGAGCATTAGTAAGGTACACATTAATAACATGTACATCAAATATACCTTTCACTTTGCCATTCTTCTTATCCGCCAAATACTTGGGGCAGTTCTGCTTCCAGTGACCAGTCCCTTTGCAGTAGAAGCACTCAGTTTCAGGCTTAGGTACAGACTTGGGTTTCTTCTCTTGAGCAACAACTTTCTTGCCGTTCTTCTTGAAGTTCCCCTTCTTCCCTTTGCCCTTTTTCTTGAAACTAGTGGTCTTGTTGACCATAAACACTTGATGCTCCTTATGATTTCTACCTCTGCAGCTTTTAGCATTGCGAAGAGCTCGAGAATAGTCCTGTTCATCCCTGGCATATTATAGTTCATCACGAAGCCTTTATAGCTTGGTGGAAGTGATTGAAGAACTCTATCGATGACACTATCATCAGGAAGATTAACTCCCGGCTGAGTCAAGTGGTTATGGTACCCAGACATTCTGAGTATGTGTTCACTGACAGAACTATTCTCCTCCATTTTGCAGTTGTAGAACTTGTTGGAGACTTCATATCTCTCAACTCGGGCATTTTCTTGAAATATTAACTTCAACTCTTGGAACATCTCATATGCTCCATGACGTTCAAAACTTCTTTGAAGTCCCGATTCTAAGCCGTAGAGCATGGCACACTAAACTATCAAGTAGTCATCAACACGCGTCTGCCAGGCATTCATAATGTCTGCAGTTGCTGGCGCGGGTGGTACACCTAACGGTGCTTCCAGGACATAATTCTTCTGTGCAGCAATGAGGATAATCCTCAAGTTGCGGACCCAGTCCGTGTAGTTGCTGCCATCTTCTTTCAACTTAGCTTTCTCTAGGAACACATTAAAATTCAAAGAACGGTAGCACGGGCCATTGATCTAAAATAACATAGACATGCAAAATAACTATTAGGACTAAGTTCATGATAAATTAAAGTTCAATTAATCATATTACTTAAGAACTCCCACTTAGATAGATATCCCTCTAGTCATCTAAATGATCACGTCATCCAAATCAACTAAACCATGTCCGATCATCACGTGAGATGGAGTAGCTTTCAATGGTGAACATCACTTTGTTGATCATATCTACTATATGATTCACGTTCGACCTTTCGGTCTTAGTGTTCCGAGGCCATATCTGCATATTCTAGGCTCATCAAGTTTAATCCAAGTATTCTGCGTGTGCAAAACTGGCTTGCACCCATTGTATGTGAACGTAGAGCTTATCACACCCGATCAGCATGTGGTGTCTCGGCACGACAAACTGTAGCAGCGGTGCATACTCAGGGAGAACACTTATACCTTGAAATTTAGTAAGGGATCATCTTATAATGCTACCGCCATACTAAGCAAAATAAGATGCATAAAAGATAAATATCACATGCAATCAAAATATGTGACATGATATGGCCATCATGATCTTGTGCTCATGATCTCCATCACGGAAGCATCGTCATGATCTCCATCGTCACTGGCGCGACACCTTGATCTCCACCGTAGCATCGTTGTCGTCTCGCCAACTATTGTTACTACGACTATCGCTACCTCTTAGTGATAAAGTAAAGCAATTACATGGCAATTGCATTGTTGGAAATATGCCCTAGAGGCAATAATAAATTAGTTATTATTATATTTCCTTGTTCATGATAATCGTTTATTATCCATGCTATAATTGTATTGATAGGAAACTCAGATACATGTGTGGATACATAGACAACACCATGTCCCTAGTAAGCCTCTAACTGACTAGCTCATTGATCAATAGATGGTTACGGTTTCCTGACCATGGGCATTGGATGTCATTGATAACGGGATCACATCATTAGGAGAATGATGTGATGGACAAGACCCAATCCTAAGCCTAGCACAAAGATCGTAGTTCGTATGCTAAAGCTTTTCTAATGTCAAGTATCATTTCCTTAGACCATGAGATTGTGCAACTCCCGGATACCGTAGGAATGCTTTGGGTGTACCAAACGTCACAACGTAACTGGGTGGCTATAAAGGTGCACTACAGGTATCTCTAAAAGTGTCTATTGGGTTGGCACGAATCGAGACTGGGATTTGTCACTCCGGCAAACGGAGAGGTATCTCTGGGCCCACTCGGTAGGACATCATCATAATGTGCACAATGTGACCAAGGGGTTGATCACGGGATGATGTGTTACGGAACGAGTAAAGAGACTTGTCGGTAACGAGATTGAACAAGGTATCGGGATACCGACGATCGAATCTCGGGCAAGTACAATACCGCTAGACAAAGGGAATTGTATACGGGATCGATTGAGTCCTTGACATCGTGGTTCATCCGATGAGATCATCGTGGAACATGTGGGAGCCAACATGGGTATCCAGATCCCGCTATTGGTTATTGACTGGAGAACGTCTCAGTCATGTCTACATGTCTCCCGAACCCATAGGGTCTACACACTTAAGGTTCGATGACGCTAGGGTTATAAAGGAAGTTTGTATCTGGTTACCGAATGTTGTTCGGAGTCCCGGATGAGATCCCGGACGTCACGAGGAGTTCCGGAATGGTTGGGAGGTAAAGATTTATATATGGAAAGTTGTTGTTCGGGTTCCGGGAAAAGTTCGGGTTTTTCCGGTATTGTACCGGGAAGCTTCCAGAAGGTTCCGGAGGATTCCGGAGGGGTCCGGAGGTCTGAAAATTGTTCCACCACATCCAATACAGTAGCATGGGCTGTAGGGGTGCACCCTAGCCTTAATGGGCCAGGGGCACCAGCCCCCCCAAGGCCCATGCGCATGGGAAGGGGGGAAACCCTAAAGGGGAGGGCCTCCACTTGACTTGGGAGGCACTCCTCCCCCCTTGGCCGCCGACCCCAACCCTAGATGGGATCTAGGGGGGCCGGCCCCCTCTTCCCCCCACCTATAAATAGTGTAGGGGTGGGAGGGCAGCCGCACCCCAAGTTTTGGCGCAACCCTTCCCCTCTCCCAAGTTCTCCTCCTCTCCCGCGGTGCTTGGCGAAGCCCTGCAGGATTGCCACGCTCCTCCACCACCACCATGCCGTTGTGCTGCTGCTGGATGGAGTCTTCCTCAACCTCTCCCTCTCTCCTTGCTGGATCAAGGCATGGGAGACGTCACCGGGCTGTACGTGTGTTGAACGCGGAGGTGCCGTCCGTTCGGCACTAGGATCTCCGGTGATTTGGATCATGACGAGTACGACTCCTTCAACCCCGTTCTCTTGAACGCTTCTGCTTAGCGATATACAAGGGTATGTAGATGCACTCTCCTTCCCCTCATTGCTGGTTTCTCCATAGATAGATCTTGGTGACACGTAGGAAAATTTTGAATTTCTGCTACGTTCCCCAACATGCATTGCATACAATAAAGCGACAACCATACTGCTCCTGCCAGTTGCCGATAACTTTGTTACAAAACATGATCATCTCATACAACTATTTATATCACATCATGCCTTGACCATATCACATCACATCAAGCCCTGCAAAAACAAGTTAGACGTCCTCTACTTTGTTGTTGCAAGTTTTACGGGGCTGCTAAGGGCTTCTAGCAAGAACCGTTCTTACCTACGCATCAAAACCACAACAATTTTTTGTCAAGTGTGATGTTTTAACCATCAACAAGGATCGACCATAGTCAAACTCGATTCAACTAAAGTTGGAGAAACAGACACCCGCTAGCCACCTATGTGCAAAAGTACGTCGGTAGAACCAGTCTCATGAACGCGGTCATGTAATGTCGGTCTGGGGCGCTTCATCCAAGAATACCGCCGAATCAAAGTAAGACGTTGTTGGTAAGCAGTATGACTATTATCGCCCACAACTCTTTCTGTTCTACTTGTGCATATAACATCTACACATAGACCTGGCTCGGATGCCACTATTGGGGAATGTGGTAATTTAAACGCAAGATATATCTAGGTGATGCATAGCAACGAGAGGGGAGAGTATGTCCACGTATCCTCGTAGACCGAAAGCGGAAGCGTTTCAATAACGCGGTTGATGTAGTCGAACGTCTTCGGGATTTAACTGATCCAAGTACCAAACGTATGGCACCTCCACATTCAGCACATGTTCAGCTCGATGACGTCCCTCGTGCTCTTTATCCAGTTGAGGACGAGGGCGAGTTCCATCAGCACGACGGCGTGGTGATGGTGATGATGATGCTACCGGCACAGGGCTTCGCCTAAGCACTACGATGGTATGGTCGATGTGTGTAACTGTGGAGGGGGGCACCGCACATGGTTGGGAGATAAACTTGTGTGTTCTAGGGTGCCCCCCACCCCCGTATATAAAGGAGCAAGGGGGAGGCCAACAATCCCCTAGGGCGCTCCCCAAGAGGGGAGTCCTACTAGGACTACTAGTCCTAGTAGGATTCCACCAAGAGGGAGAGAGGGGGAAGGAAGGAGAGGGAGAGGGAGTAGGAATGGGGGCGCCGCCCCCCTTCCCTAGTCCAATTCGGACCCAGGGGGGAGGGGGCGCGTGGCCTGCCCTAGCCGCCCCTCTCTCTCTCCACCAAGGCCCAATGTGGCCCATTAGTTCCCCGGAGGGTTCCGGTAATCCCTCCGGCACTCCGGTTTTACCTGAAACTTTCTGGAACACTTCTGGTGTCCGAATATAGCCGTCCAATATATCAATCTTTATGTATCGACCATTTCGAGACTCCTCGTCAGATCCATGATCTCATCCGGGACTCCAAACAAACTTCGGTTATCAAAAACACATAACTCATAATATATATCGTCATCGAACGTTAAGGGTGCGGACCCTACGGGTTCAAGAACTATGTAGACATGACTGAGACTCATCTCCGGTCAATAACCAATAGCAGAACCTGGATGCCCATATTGGCTCCCACATATTCTACGAGGATCTTTATCGGTCAAAACGCATAACAACATATGTTGTTCCCTTTATCACCAGTATGTTACTTGCCCGATATTCGATCGTCGGTATCATCATACCTAGTTCAATCTCATTACCGGCAAGTCTCTTTACTCGTTCCTTAATCCTTCATCCCGCAACTAACTCATTAGTCACATTACTTGCAAGCCTTATAGTGATGAGCATTAACGAGAGGGCCAAAAGATACCTCTCCGAAACACGGAGTGACAAATCCTAATCTTGATCTATGCCAACTCAACAAACACCTTTGGAGACACCTGTAGAGCACCTTTATAATCACCCATTTACGTTGTGGCGTTTGGTAGCACAGAAAGTGTTCCTCCGGTATTCGGGAGTTGCATAATCTCATAGTCTGAGGAACATGTATAAGTCATGAAGAAAGCAGTAGCAATGAAACTGTAATGATCATAATGCTAAGCTAACGGATGGGTCATGTCCATCACATCATTCTCCTAATGATGTGATCCCGTTCATCAAATAACAACAGATGTCTATGGTTAGGAAACATAACCATCTTTTATAAACGAGCTAGTCTAGTAGATGCATACTAGGGACATTATGTTTTGTCTATGTATTCACACATGTACTAAGTTTCTGGTTAATACAATTCTAGCATGAATAATGAACATTTATCATGAAATTAGGAGATAAATAATAACTTTATTATTGCCTCTAGGGCATATTTCCTTCACTTTGGAGATGGAGATAAAAAACACAAGATGATAATGGCCATACCATGTCACATATTTTGATTGCATGTGATGTTTATCTTTTATGGAACTTATTTTAATTAGGACGATGGTAGCATTATAAGATGATTCCTTCACTTAATTTCAAGATAAAAGTGTTCTCCCTAAAGTATGCAACATTGCAAAAGTTTGTCATTTTGAAGCACCTCATGATGATCAGGGGTGATAGACTCTGCGTTCGCATACAACGGGTGTAAGCCAGTTTTACACATGCAGAATACTTGAGTTAAACTTGACGAGCCTAGCATGTATAGACATGGCCGCGAAACACGGAGGACCGAAAGGTCGAACATGAGTGATATAATAGATATGATCAACATAGAGATGTTCACCATTGATGACGACCCCATCTCACGTTATGATCGGACATGGGTAGTTGATGTGGATTATCTAACACTTAGACAACTTGAGGGATGTTGATTTAAGTGGGAGTTCACTAGTAATTTGATTAAATGAACCAATTATTGTGAACATAGTCCAAATGTCTTCGCAAATTATGTTGTAGACCAGTGGATCATGTTGTAGCTCCCCTGAATTTTAGTGCATTCCTAGGGAAAGAAAAGTTGAAAGATGATGGAAGCAACTATGCAGACTAGGTCCATAATTTGAGGATAATCCTCATAGCTGCACAGAAGGCTTATGTCCTTGATGCACTGCTAGGTGAACCACCCGCTCCCGAAAATCTGGACGCTATGAACGTCTGGCAGACTAGAAGTGATGACTACATGATAGTTTAGTGCGCCATGCTTTAGGGCTTAGAACTGGAGCTCCAAAGATGTTTTGAGCACCACTGAGCATATGAGATGTTCCAGGAGCTGAAATTGGTATTTTAGGCTCATGCCCAGGTTGAGAGGCATGACACCTTCGACTAGTTCTTTAGCTGTAAGATGGAGGAGAACAACTCCGTTAGTGAGCACGTACTCAAGATGTCTAGGTAATACAGCTGCTTGAATTAATTAGCTGGGAGTTAATCTTTCGAATGAAGTAGGGATTGACAGAGTTCTTCAGTCACTGCCACCAAGCTACAAGGGCTTTGTGATGAACTATGATATGCAAGAGATGGAGAAAACGATCCCCGAGCTCTTTGCAATGCTTAAGGCTGTAGAGGTAGAAATCAAGAAAGAGCATCAAGTGTTGATGGTTAATAAGACCACTAGTTTCAAGAAAGGCAAGGGAAAGAAAGGGAACTTCAAGAAGAATGGCAAGGCAGTTGCCTCTCCCTTGTAGAAACTCAAGGCTGGACCCAAACCTGAGACTAAGTACTTCTATTGCAAAGGAAATGGTCACTAGAAGCAAACTTCCCTAAGTACTTGGCAAATAAGAAGGTTGGCAACATTAATAAAGGTATATTTGATATACATGTTATTCATGTGTACCTTACTAGTGCTCGTAGTAGCACCTGGGTACTTGATACTGGTTCGGTTGCTCTTATTTGTAACTCAAAATAGAAGCTATGAAGTAAATGGAGACTAGCTAAGGACGAGGTGACGATGCACGTCAGAAATGGTTCAAAGGTTGATGTGATCACCGTCGGCACACTCCCTCTACATCTACCTTCGAGATTAGTCTTAAACTTAAATATTTGTTATTTGGTGCCTACGTTAAGCATGAACATTATATATGGATCTTGTTTATTATGAGACAGTTATTCATTTAAGACATAGAATAATGGTTGTTTTGTTTATATGGAGAATATATTTTATGGTCATGCACCCATTGTGAATGGTTTATTCTTATTGAATCTCAATCATAGTGATACACGTATTCATAAAATTGGTGCCAAAAGATGCAACGTTAATTATGATAGTACCACATACTTGTGGCATTGCCGCTTAGGTCATATTGGTGTAAAGTGCATGAAGAAACACCATGCTGATGGACTTTTGGAATCACTTGATTATGAATCATTTGAAACATGTGAACCATGGCTCATGGGCAAGTTGACTAAAACCTCGTTTTCCGGTACAGTGGAGCGGGCAAGTGACTTGTTGGAAATAATACATACCGATGTATGCGGTCCAATGAGTATTGGAGTGTGCGGTGGATATCGTTATTTCCTAACCTTCACAGATGACTTAAGTAGATATGGGTATATTTACTTAATGAAACACAAGTCTGAAAACATTTGAAAAGTTCAAGGAATTTCATAATGAAATGGAGAATCATCGTAACAAGAAAATAAAGTTTCTGTGATCTGATCATGGAGGCAAATATTTGATTTACGAGTTTGGCACACATTTAAGACAATGTGGAATTGTTTCACAACTCATGCCACCTGGAACACCACAGCGTAATGGTATGTCCAAACGTCGTAATTGTACTTTATTGGATATGGTGTGTTATATGATATCTCTTACCGATTTTCCACTATCGTTTTGGGGTTATGCATTAGAGACAACCGCATTCACTTTAAATAAGACACCGATTAAGTCCGTTGAGACGACATCGTATGAATTATGGTTTGGCAAGAAACTTAAGCCATTGTTTCTTAAAGTTTGGGGACGTGACACTTATGTCAAGAGGCTTTAGCCTGATAAGCTTGAACCCAAATCAGAGAAGTGCGTCTTCATAAGATACCGTAAAGAGACCATTGGGTATACCTTCTATCACAGATACGAGGGCAGGATTTTTGTTGCTAAGAATGGGTCCTTTCTAGAGACGGAGTTTCTCTCTAAAGAAGTGAGTGGGAGGAAAGTAGAACTTGCACTACAGGAATCAGCTACTTTGCCATCAGCCACGGCGGACGGCAAAGGCATGGATGGCGGACGGCAAAGACCTTTGCCATTAGCCGCGGACGGCAAAAGGGGACGGCAAAGTAGGGGACGGCTAAGAGCTACGTTGCCGTCTGCTTCGGGTAGCTGACGGCAAACGGGCCTTTGCCATCAGCAGCGGACGGCAAAGAAGGCAGATGGCAATAAATGCGCTGTTACTCCATTAGGTGGTTAACGGCAGGCCTTTGCCGTCCGCTGCAGACGGCAAAGCATTTGCCGTCAGCCACTGTAGGCAAACTGACCAAATTGGTCAGCCTCCCATGAAGCACAGTTGCCTGCCACGTGGCCTCTTTGCCGTCCGCTGCTGATGGCAAAGATCCCTTTGCCGTCGGTGGCAGACGGCAAAGAGCCTGCATATTGTCTCTTTTTTTCTGTTTTTTTAATCCAACAATTTTCACAGCAAATATATATGACAGCAAATATATATCACATATCCAGCACATAAGTTTCATATCACATATCACATATCACATATCACATATCACATCAGTTTCATCCATACACATTGTTCATACATAAGCAAGTTCCATCCATACACATTGTTCATACATAAGCAAGTTCCATCATAGCAAGCTAGATACAATGCAAAGTTTCATCAAAGGAAAAGCAAGCACTCCATCATAGCAAGCTAGCTTCCATGAAGTGAATGAAATCTGCAAAATGGTAAATAAGAAAGTTAGAAATAGGTGACTAGAACAAGAAGAAGACTAGAACAAGAAGTATATGTCATTTATGAGCTAACTTAGGTGAAATGGATCATATATGAGCTAACAAAGTTGAAATGGGTTGTTTATGAGCTAACTTAGTTGAAATGGATCATTTATGAGCTAACTTAGTTGAAATGGGTCGTTTATGAGCTAACTAAGGTGAAGGGCATCGTTTTTGAGCTAAGTAAGGTGAAATGGATCGTTTTTGAGCTAACTTAGGTGTAATGGATCATTTATGAGCTTTTATGAGCTAACTTAGTTGAAATGGGTCATTTATGACCTAACTAAGGTGAAATGCCATGTTTTTGAGCTAACTAAGGTGAAATGGATCGTTTTTGAGCTAACTTAGGTGAAATGGATCATTCATGAGCTTTTATGAGCTAACTTAGTTGAAATGGGTCGTTTATGACCTAACTAAGGTGAAATGCCACGTTTTTGAGCTAACTAAGGTGAAATGGGTCATTTTTGAGCTAACTTAGGTGAAATGGGTCATTTTTGAGCTAATTTAGGTGAAATGGATCATTTTTAGCTAACTTAGGTGAAATTGATCGTTTAGGAGCAAATCTAGGTGAAATGGGTCATTTTGGAGCTAACCTAGGTGAAATGGGTCATTTTGGAGCTAACCTAGGTGAAATGGGTCATTTTAAAGCTAACGTAGGCAAAATGGATCATTTAGGAGCTAATCTACGTAAAATGGGTCATTTTAGAGCTAACTTGGATAAATTGGATCACTTGTAAGCTAACTAAGGTAAAATGAGTCATTTTAGAGCTAACTTGGGTAAAATGGATCGTTTATGAGCTAACTAAGCTAATTATGCAATTTTTGACATAAGTAACCTAAGTACATATCGTTTTAGAGCTAACTTAGGTAGAATGGATGGTTTATGAGGTCAGTAAGCATATTAAGTCATTTTGGAGGAAAAGAAGCTAACTCTAGGTCATTATGGTAAGCATATTGGAGGAAATAAAGCTAAGTCTAGGTCTTTATGCATTTGTTAAGCAAAACACTAGAGAAACTTACCGTGATCAGGGAGGTGTACGAGCGGGCTGGCTCGCGCCAGTAGCTGGAGAAGGATCGTGCAATGTGTTTCTGGAGTTAAGCTGCACCAAAGATCATTTCCAATGTCTCGTTAGCATTATGACACTCAAATGTTAAGACTAGCAAGTAATGTCCATTCTAATTAAACTCACCGTGCTCCCAGGAGCAATCACTGGCATCGGCGGAGCAGTCTGACCGGACTTCTCGCACACAGACTACACATTTGGATTTCACAACAAAGTCATACTAGTTAATAATGAGACTCAAATGTTAAGACTAGCAAGTAATCTGCAGAAGAAACTTACCACAAGGAGCTCGTACATGGCCCTTGCCTGCATGTCATTTCGTGCCCTCTCCTCCTCCAACATCTTTGTCGTCCTCCCCTCCAACTCCCGTTGCCTCTCCGCCGCCTCCGCCAGAAGTTTCTCCATTCTATCTCTCTCACTCTGTATAGCAGCCTGCAACACCACTCACATGACCATTTGTAATCATTGATGGAAGCGCACACAATGTAATGGAGAAAGATAGCTGAGTACTTATAACTAACCTTGAAGGCAAGTTGGACTGGCCGTTCATGAGGCCTTATGTCAGGAGCGGAGCTTGAATGGCGCGCCTTGATCTCCGGGAGAGTGCTAGGACAAGGGATAAGTCCATCTCCCATGGCTATGGAGCCATGGGACCTCCCGCCACCAGATATCATCAGCAGCTCTGTATCAATGGGACCCTGGCTCGGGTTAAAGTCCTCCCCTTTCCTCGCCTTCCCCTGATCTCTATATTGCACGAGCTTGTCGTGGGCGGAGATGTTGGTGAAGTTCTTTGGATCATCGAGGTCAGACGCAGAGAATGCCTTGACTTTCTTGTAAGAGCCAGTGTGGGCCATGGCATACAGGTCGTACACCTCTGGCACCTTATCCGCCTTATTGTAGCGTGCCTGAAAGAGAGAAACAAAGTAAATTAGTAATTAAAGGGCTAAAGCTAGCATGATGAATGAATTGCATGAATCATGAAGCAAACCACATACCCAGTTCCGCCTGTACTGAAATAAGTTGGAGCTGCCTTGGTGGTGTGGCACACCTTCCATTTGGGCACGTTTGTCCTTGGCCTCGTTGTGGGTGGCCCACCATTGTTTTGAGCACCACGCATTAACCAACACCTCCCAACAATCCATCCGATTCGCACACCATCTCGGAGGGGCCTAAGTTAGCAAATAGAAACTTGAGCGCTACGGCTATGAATTACTAAATGAAGGAAGTAAGTACAAGGCCTTAAGAATTACCTTCATGTACTGCTCCTTACTCAAGAACTTATCGCGGCACTCCTACTTGGGCTTCTTGATACCACGCCCAGTGTAGTAGTCTCGAACATCCTGCACCCGAACCTCATGCCGTAAGTTCTGAAGTAGGCACTTGCACTCCTTGTCGATAACATCTGCCGCCTCCTCCTCGTATCCCTCCTCAAACCTATAGAATGTCTGCAATCAAATGAGACAATGTTTATTAGTACAATTAATAACTAGCTAGTTCAAGATTTTTAATTGTGTAAAGGAGAAATTACCCAGAACTTTCTGATCACCACGTCTGCCCTCGTCTTGCACAAGACACCGTCAATAATCTCACCCGGCGGGGCCGGGGCAGCCGAGTAGTGCTCCCAACTCAATCCAACCTCTGGAAGCCGACCCTCACCAAGCAACGTGACAAACCCCGGGAAGTTTTGCCGAATCAGAACTCCAAGGACGGAGTTGGGCCGGCGGACACTTTCATGGTGGTCCCAACCCCTGCAGCATGACAAGGCCAACGCATTAGTTATTTGAAGAAATGTGAATGCAGAAGGTACAAAAAGATTAAATGCACTTACCTCTCCCCATCAGAGAAAATCAACCACCTCTGCTCGCGGGTCGCCGACACGGACGGGAGCCGTGTAGCACCACGCTGGTAGACGTTGCCCCCCTCCTCCTCAATATCAGTCGGCTCCCCGTCATCATCAGCATGGCCACTCGGCTCCCCGCCATCATCAGCATGGCCACTCGGCTCCTCAGGCTGACTCGACCAGGTACCCCATCCAGACGTGTGCTCCTCCGGGGTCTCGTGGGCCCAATTCTCATGGGCCGAAGGCCCGTCGACCGGAGGCTCGTGGGCCGAAGGCCCGTCGACCTGAGGCTCGTGGGCCGAAGACCCGTGGACCGGAGGCTCGTGGACTGGAGTCCGTGTAGCGTCCTCCTCGGACGAGTCCACCCTAGCAGTCACGTGCTCGGGTGAAACAGCTGGGGGTGGCGGCGAGGAAGGCGCCGTAAGAGTCACCCTACCTCCTCTCCCGCGACCATGTGCTCCACCTCCTCTCTTCTTCTTACCTCGTCCCCTGCTGGGCACCGCAGTCGACGAAGAAGGGCCTGGTGGTGTCAGCATACTGTCCAGCAATGCTCGGCGGAGAGGTGCGTGTGCAATGGAAGACCTTGCAACACGCGCCGACGTAGAAGGGGCCTCGGCACGCTCCCGACCAGCGCCCACCATCTTTCAACACCTGCCATGACAAAGAATAAACGAAATTAGTACAACATAAAAAAAGTACCGACATGAATAATAATATGTACATCACTTAAGTGTATCATCATCAAGTGGAGCAAAGCATATGCGTTGGATCGGGTGTTGTTTCGGGGTCGGGGGTTCGGGGTGTCGTGTCGGTGTCGGGGTGCCGTGTCGGGGTCGGGGTGCTGTTTCGGGGTCGGGGGGTCGGGGTATCGTGTCGGGGTCGGGGTGTCGGGGTCAGGGGGTCGGTTGTCGGGGTCGGGGTGTCGGGTCAGGTCAGGCTCGGGGTCGGGGTGTCGGGTCAGGCTCGGGGTCGGGGTTTCGGGGTCGGGGTGTCAGGTCGGGGTGCCGGGTCGGGGTCGGAGTGCCGTGTCGGTGTCGCGGTCGAGGTGTCCATCAGGTCAGGCTCATGGTCGGGGTGTCGGGGTCGGGGTCGGGGTCTCGGGGTCGGGGTGTCGTGTCGGGGTGCCGGGTCGGGGTCGGGGTGCCGTGTCGGGTCGGTTTTTTCCCTCTTTTTTCCTTTTCTTCTTCTTCCTCTTCTTCCTTTTCTTCCTTCTCTTCCTTTTTTTCCTTCTTCTTCTTCTTCTTCCTCCTTTCCTTTTCCTCTTCTTCTTCTCCTCCTCTCCTCTTTTTTCTTCTTCTTCTTCCTCTTCTTCTTTTTTCTTCTCCTCCTCCTCTTCTTCTTCTTCCTTTCCTTTTTCCTCTTCTTCTTCTCCTCCTCTCCTCTTTTTTTCTTCTTCTTCTTTCCTAAACCTAAACCTAAACCTAAAACTAAACCTAAATCATAAACTAAAACTAAAACTAAATCTAAATCTAAACTAAACATAAACCTAAAACTAAAAAAATAGAAAAAAGGAAAAAACTAAATCTAAACCTAAAACTAAACTAAAACTAAACCTAAAACTAAACCTAAAACTAAAACTAAAACTAAAACTAAACTAAACATAAACCTGAAACTAAAAAAACAGAAAAAAGAGGAGGTAGAGTTCATCTGGGGTAGGGCCGGTGGAGGAGGTGGCCGGTGGAGGAGGGGGGCAGGGCGGCCTGGGGCGGCGGCGCCGGGCGGCAGTGGCGACGGGGCCGGGGCCGGGGCGGTGGGGCGCGCGGGGGCCGGGGCACCGTGGGGCCGGGGCGCGGCGGCGGGGGCGACGGGGCGGGGGGCCGGTGGGGCGCCGGGTGGTTGGGCGCGGGGGGGGGGGGGGCGGAGCCGGGGGGTGGGGCGCGGGGGGGGGGGGGGGGCGGGGGCGCGATGGCGCCGAGACGGCAGGGCGGCGGGGGCGACGGGGCCGCGGTGGCACCGGGACGGGGGGCCGGTGGGGCGGCGGGGCGGTGGGGCGGCGGAGAGTGGCGGCGGAGAGTGGTGGGGCGACAGGGCGGCGGAGAATGGTGGGGGCAGCGGCGCGCATGTGAAGAGGGAGAGAATCAGAGAGAGAGGGGCAGGGTGGGGCGCGGCCGCCGTTAGGTAAGTTAAATCTTTGCCGTCCACCCCCCTTTGCCGTCCGCTTTTTTGCTCTTTGCCATCCGCTAGCGGACGGCAAAGAGGGGTGGCGTTAAGTTTTTTTAAGCAGCTCGTCAGTGGGGCCCCCTCCCTCTTTGCCGTCCGCTAGCGGACGGCAAAGAACAGGCTGATGGCAAATATGATCTTTGCCATCAGCCAGTTCTTTGTCGTCTGTTTTTTGGAAACGGACAGCAAAGACCTCCTGTGCCGTCCGCTAGCAGACGACAAAGAGAGGGCTGATGGCAAATCCTCTGATTCCAGTAGTGTTGATAAGGTAATCGTACCTTCTTTCGAATTGGAGAGTAGCACATCATAGAAAGCAGTTCCCGTGATGCCTACACCAATCGAAGAGGAAGCTAATGATTATGATCATTAAACTTCGGATCAAGTTAGTACTGAAATTCGTAGGCCGACCAGGACACGTTCTACACCAGAGTGGTACGGTAATCCTGTCCTAGAACTTATGTTGTTGGATAACGATGAACCTACGAACTATGAAGAAGCAATGATGAGCACGGATTTTGACAAATGGATAGAGGCCATGAAGTCCTAGATAGGATCCATGTATGAGAATCAAGTGTGGACTTTCGTGGACTTACCCGATGACTAGCAGGCCATTGAAAACAAATGGATCTTTAAGAAGAAGACAGACGCTGATGGTAATGTCACTATCTATAAAGCTTGACTCGCTGCAAAGGGTTTTCAGCAAGTTCAAGGAGTTGACTGCGATGAGACTTTCTCACCCATAGAGATGCTTAAGTCTGTCAGAATTATGTTTGCAATTGCTGCATTTTTCGATTATGGAATCTCGCAGATGGATGTGAAAACCACTTTCCTTAAGGAAGAATTGTATATGATGCAGCATAAAGGTTTATGGATCCTAACGATGCTAAAAAAGGTATGCAAACTCTGGCGATCCATCTATGGACTGGTGCAGGCATCTTGGAGTTGGAATATACACTTTGATGAGGTGATCAAAGCTTTTGGGTTTATACGAAGTTTATGAAGAAACTTGTATTTACAACAAAGTGAATGGGAACTCTATAGCATTTCTAATAGTATATGTGGATGACATATTGTTAATTGGAAAATGATGTAGAATTTCTAGAAAGCATAAAGGGTTGTTCAAAAGGAGTTTTGCAAAGGAAGACCTTGGTAAAGCTGCTTACATATTGGGAATTAAGATCTATAAGATAGATAAAGGCGGCTAATAGGACTTTCACAGAGCACATACCTTGACAAGATTTTGAAGGAGTTCAAAATGGATCAGTCAAAGAAGGAGTTCTTGCCTTTATTGTAGGGTGTGAAGTTGAGTAAGATTCAAAGCTCGACCATGGCAGAAGAAAGAGAAAGGATGAAAGTCGTCCCCTATGCCTCAACCATAGGTTGTATAATGTATGCCATGTCTGTTGGGAAACGTAGTAATTCAAAAAAAATTCCTACGACCACGCAAGATCTATCTAGGAGATGCATAGCAACGAGACGGGAGAGTGTGTCCACGTACCCTCGTAGACCAAAAGCGGAAGCGTTTAGTAACGCGGTTGATGTAGTCGATGTCTTCACGATCCAACCGATCCAAGTACTGAACGTACGGCACCTTCGTGTTCAGCACACGTTCAGCACGATGACGTCCCTCGAGCTCTTGATCCAGTAGAGGGTCTAGGGAGAGTTCCGTCAGCACGACGGTGTGGCAACGGTGTTGATGAAGTTACCGGCGCAGGGTTTCGCCTAAGCAGTACGACGATATGACCGAGGTGTTAAACTGTGGAGGGGGGCACCGCACACAGCTAAGAGATTGTCTGTTGTGCTTTGGGGTGCCCCTGCCCCCGCATATAATGGAGGAGAGGAGGTGGCCGATGGCTAGGAGGGGCGCACCATAGGGGGAGTCCAACTAGGATTTCCAATCCTTGTTGGAGTTCCCTTCCTTTTTCCAAGAGGGGGGAGAGGGAAGGAGGAGGAGAGGGAGAAGGAAAGAGGGGGGCGACGCCCCCTCCCTAGTCCAATTCGGTGTTGCCATGGGGGAGGGGGCGCGGCCACCCTTGCGGCCCTCCTCTCATTTCCACTAAGGCCCATGAAGGCCCACTACTTCCCCGGGGGGGGGGGGGGGTAACCTCCCGGTACTCCGAAAAATGCCTGAACTCTTCCGAAACCTTTCCGGTATCCGAACGTATCCTTCCAATATATCAATCTTTATGTCTCGACCATTTTGAGACTCCTCGTCATGTCCGTGATCTTACTGGGACTCCGGACAAACTTCGGTCATCAAAAACACATAACTCTTAATACAAATCGTCTTCGAACGTTAAGCGTGCGGACCCTACGGGTTCGAGAACTATGTGGACATGATCGAGACACATCTCCGATCAATAACCAATAGCGGAACCTGGATGCTCGTATTGGCTCCTACATATTCTACGAAGATCTTTATCGGTCAAACCGCACAACAACATAAGTTGTTCCCTTTGTCATCGGCATGTTACTTGCCCGAGATTCGATCGTCAGTATCATCATACCTAGTTCAATCTTGTTACCGGCAAGTCTCTTTACTCGTTCCGTAATGCTTCATCCTGCAACTAACTCATTAGTCACATTGCTTGCAAGGCTTATAGTGATGAGCATTACCGAGAGGGCCCAGAGATACCTCTCTGATACACGGAGTGGCAAATCCTAATCTTGATCTATGCCAACCCAACAAACACCTTCGGAGACACCTATAGAGCATCTTTATAATCACCCAGTTACGTTGTGACGTTTGATAGCACACAAGGTGTTCCTCTGGTATTCGGGAGTTGCATAATCTCATAGTCAGAGGAACATGTATAAGTCATGAAGAAAGTAGTAGCAATAAAACTGTAACGATCATAATGCTAAGCTAATGGATTGGTCTTATCCATCACATCATTCTCTAATGATGTGATCCCGTTCATCAAATGACAACACATGTCTATGGTTAGGAAACACAACCATCTTTGATGAACGAGCTAGCCAAGTAGAGGCATACTAGGGACACTCTGTTTTGTCTGTGTATTCACACATGTACTAAGTTTCCGGTTAATACAATTCTAGCATGAATAATAAATATTTATCATGATATAAGGAAATATAAATAACAACCTTATTATTGCCTCTAGGGCAAATTTCCTTCAATGTTGTGTACCATACCTGATGTGTGTCTTACCATGGGTCTGGCAAGGGGGTACAGGAGTGATCCAGGAGTGGATCACTGAACAACGGTCAAAATTATCCTTAGGCACCTAATGAGGACTGAGGAAATGTTTCTCGGTTATGGAGGTGATAAAGAGTTCATCGTAAAGGGTTACTCGATGCAAGCTTTGACACTGATCTGGATGACTCTGAGACGCAAACTGGATACGTATAGTGCAGCAGTCATTTGGAATAGCTCCAAGTGGAGCGTGGTAGCAGAATCTACAGTATGACATACAGATTTGCAAAGCACACACAGATCTGAATGTTGCAGACCCGTTGATAAAACCTCTCTCACAAGCAAAACATGATCAAACCCCAGAACTCACTGAGTGTTAATCACATAGTGATGTGAAAATAGATTATTGACTCTAGTGCAAGTGGGAGACTGTTGGAAACATGCCCTAGAGCAATAATAAAATGGTTATTATCATATTCCTCGTTCATGATAAATGTTTATTATTCATGCTAGAATTGTATTGATCGGAAACTTAGATACATGTGTAAATACATAAACAACACCGTGTCCCTAGTAGGCCTCTACTAGACTAGCTCGTTGATTAAAGATGGTTAAGGTTTCCTAACCATAGACATGAGTTGCCATTTGATAACGAGATCACATCATCAGGAGAATGATGTTATGGACAAGACCCAACCATAAGCTTAGCATATGATCGTATCACTTAAGTTTATTGCTACAACTTTCATCATGTTAGGTATCTATTCCTAAGACCATGAGATCATGCAACTCCCGGATACCGTAGGAATACCTGTGTGCTATCAAACGTTACTTCATAATTGGGTGATCATAAAGATGCTCTACATGTATCTCTGAAGGTGGCTGTTGGGTTGGTATGGATCAAGACTGGGATTTGTCACTTCATATAATGGAGAGATATCAGGGCCCTCTCGGCAATACAACATCATAAAGAGCTTGCAAGCAATGTGGCTAATGAGTTAGTCACGGGATCTTGTATTACGGAAAGAGTAAAAATACTTGCCGGTAACGAGATTGAACTAGGTATGGAGATACCGATGATCGAATCTCGGGTAAGTAACATATCACTGGACAAAGGGAATTGCATACGGGATTGACTGAATCCTTGACATCATGGTTAAAGCGATAAAGATCTTCGTTGAATATGTGGAAATCAATATGGGCATCCAGGTCCCGCTATTGATTATATATCGTAGAGGAGTCTCAATCATGTCCACATGATTCTCGAACCCGTAGGGTCGCACACTTAATGTTCGGTAGTGATAGGGTAGTATTGAGATATTAATAGTGGAAAGTCTAAAGGTTGTTCGGAGTCCCGGACGGTATATGGGACATCACGAGGAGCTTCAGTGGTAAAGATTTATATATGAAAAGTTGTTGTCGGGGTTTCCGAAAAAGTTTGGGTTTTTTTGGTATTGTACCAGGAAGCTTCCAGAAGGTTCCGGAGGACTCCGGAGGGGTCCGAAAGTCTGTAAGGTTCCACCACACCCCATACAGTAGCATGGGCTATAGGGGGGGCACCCTGGCCTTATTGAGCCAGGCGAACCATCCCCTACAAGGGCCATGCACCTGAGGAAGGGAAAACCTAAGGGGGAGGGCTCTCCACTTGGCCAGGAAGGCACTCCTCCCCCTTGGCCGCCGCCCCCTGCTTTGGGAGGGGGGCTAAGGCTGGCACGCTCCTCCCTCACCCCTATATATAGTGGGGAGGCGTAGGAGGCAGCCATCCCCTCCATGCTTGCCCCATCTCCCTCCCGTTACTCCTCCACGTTCCATCAAAACTTGGTGAAGCCCTGCCGAAATTCCGCTGCCACCACCGCCACCACCATGTCGCCGTGTTGGTTCAGATCTTATCTACCTCCTTTTCCTCACTTGCTGGATTAAGAAGAGGACGTTGTCGAGCCGTACATGTTCTAAACTTAGAGGTGCCGTCCGTTTGGCACTAGATCGGATTGGATCGCGATTGGGTCGTGAAGAGTACAACTACATCAACGGCGTTACGACGCTAATGCTTTTGGTCTACAAGGATATGTTGACACACTCCCCTCTAGTTGCCTTGCATCTCCTAGATTAGATCTTGGGTGTCTGTAGAATTTTTTTGATTTTCATGTTTCGTTCCCCATCACAAACCCCTGGTTTGATGCTTTGATGTCCCATAAAGTTAGAACATTCTTTCAGGGGAGGCGACGTTCCCGTAGACAGCAAGGTGTCTGTGGTGTCTTCGTCAATCTCAAGAACCGTCGGCTCGGTCTCTTCAAGATGTTTATAGGGGTAGAGTATGCGTGCATGCATTTATAGGGGTGAGTGTATGTACGTGTTTGTGAGCGTCTGCATATTTATTATGTTTCTCAAAAAAGATATCAACACTCATATAGCCCCAATAACATTACGGAAACACTAACGCCCACACGTGTGGGCGTTTCCATCTCGCCCACACGCGTCGTTCCGCGTCCGTTTGTGGGTGCACGAATCTTGGCATGTTTGTGGTGCCACGTAGGACTGGGCTGGTGTGTGGGCATTCATCCGGTCGCCCACACGTCTGTTTCACCATACGGAGGGGCCGGTGTGTGGGCATTTAGCAGTTCGCCCACACGCCAGTTTTCACTGCACAAGGGCTGGTGTGTGGGCATTTGTCATCTCGCCCACACGCCCGTCTCCTCTCCCACACACAAGCTGCTAGTTGCCATGTGTTTTGCGGTGTACATGACAACTGCCCTAGTGTGCTTGTAAGCATATGACAACTCTTTTTTTTTACCTGAACATGTCAGTTGCCATGTGTTTTGCAGGGTACACGGCAACTGCCTAGTGTGCATGTAAGCAGATGACAACTCTTGCCATGTGTTTTTGCATGGTACATGGCAACTGCCCTAGCGTGCACGTAAGCAGATGACAACTCTTCCTTTTACATGGCAACTGCCCTAGTGTGCTTGTGAGCACATGGCAACTCTCACAACTGCCTAGTGTTAGTAGGTGACAACTCCTAAAATTTTGAAATCATGGCAACTGCAATAGACCAGACCATACATGGCAACTGTAGTTGTCCGACATGGCAACTGTGGTTCAGTGACATGGCAACTGCAGTTAAATGAACATGGAAGAGGGTCCAGACCATGACAACTGCGGGGACGCTGGTGACTGTCACACGGGGCGTGCGGGACCATAAGGTAGGAGGTCTGACATACGGGCGTGTGGGCGTTATCTATTTTGCCCACATGCAGACATTTGAGAGGGACCGCGAGAAAAAAAAAGGCGTGTGGGCATTACTTGTTTTGCCCACACGTAGGCGTGTGGGCTAATCCTCTTAAACACCACACAAACTGTGTGAACAGACCCCTTAACGCCCACACGTGTGGGTGTTATCGGCGTCCTAACATTATCCAATTTTGAGCCTCAATATCAACTTTCAAACGGTGCCTGATTTCCCTTTCTACCCGTGCACCGGCCGACAAAATAAACCCTGCATCTAAGTGTAACTGCCGTAGATACGTCTGTTTGGCAGACAAGTTAAATTTTGTGCTCCCTAAGCAAAAGCAGAACACAAATTATGCACTTAACTGAGACTCGGGACTTGAGAAGCAGCGCATACTACTCGTCAAATAATTCAGTAATCACTTCGCCCAGAGCGTCGTCACCAGACAATAATTTGTGTTCCTAAGAAATAATCATTTGGGTGGATAAACTCAAACGTATCTATTGTGACAAACTATGTGCGTTGAAACTTGAAAGCTACCGGAAAGATTCCAACGAACCACTCACACACACTATGGGCCAGTTCTTTTGGGCGATTCTCCCAGAATCGCCCCCCTCCCTAGCTTCTCTCGGAATCGTCACACCATATTTTTTTTACAATCCTATCTAGTTAAGGTCTAATTAACTAGGGACACAAATCCTATATAGTTAAGGTCTATAGAGGCCACAAGGACAAGCCTACTGAACGTCCTCAAGAAGAAGCAGAAGCTTTTAGCCGGCAGCACCATGGAGTTGCTTCTTCTTCTTCTCGCAGGCTCTCTCATCTTCCCCCTTGCGGCTCCTGCCAGGGAGATCACCAACCCCTGCACCTCACAAGCTAATGGTACTCCCATGATACTCAGTAATATTGGCAGTGTATTTATCTCTTCTCCAGTTAGTTTTCCGTCCATCATAGCTTTTTTATTATAGAAGTTTTCATCATCGTTAGATACCATGTTGTCGCGCAGTACACAACCTAACTTGAACCGTTTGGGACCATGATAAGTAGACGGATGGATGGCTTATGGTTGAATCAGGGCTGGATACCTATTTCCTTTGTTCTTTTGGAGTTGTAGAGCTTAGATAGAGAGGATGTGGCGGTAGATGGTGTGTCAATTGTCAGGTCTACAAAATTTTCCTTGTTTATTGGTTTACTGCTTAGGACACCAATTTTGTTTATTCTTTATATAAACACATAGTATAACTCATGTGTTTTAATCCCTAGCATGCAAAGGGGTGATAACTATTAACCACCTTCGCTAACCATCTTATCAAGATTTGAGATTGCTAACCCGACCTGCGGCCCGGTTTCACTAACCTAACCATCTTAGAATCAGTTTGCATCGCAGATTTCAACTTTGTTAGAGATTAGCATTACACATTTCCAAGAACACGTACAATATGTGAAATTCACAAGGCATGTTTCTGTAGAAATTGAGGCGCCAGATAGTTACCGAACCGGATAATTAGCAAAGATAGCAACCATTAAGCTAAGCAACAGTGCTTGGGAAAAGAGAAGGTGACCATACAGAGCGAACCAAGCAGTGATAAGTGGCACGAATAGACGCTTGCGTGAACCAGTCTGACTCTCCCTCCCCGTAACTGTCGACGAATCAATTCAGTTTACTCCGTTTGACGGGTTTCCTCTGGCGTTGGACTTCTGGGTAGTACAATCATGGACAAATTGGTAACCTGTCAATAATTGATAAAGACTTGAAAGTTGTGATGTGGAGACAAATGAGAGGGCATGGCAACCGGTGCTCCATGGGATGGGAGCATCGTCTGTTGGTGCCTGGATGAGAAGAAGGGAGAAAGAGAGAAAAAAAAGGGAGAAAAAAAAGGAGATTCGGCGACAAATTTATGTTGCAGCTGGTGACAAAATGGATAGGGTTTTAGTTACATGGTTACGGAAGGCGCGTATAATTGATAAAATGGGTTGTGACAAAATTCGTCTTCATAGAATGTTAGGCCAGATTCTCCTGTTTGCTAATCTGCTGACGATCCCTTTCGTTTTGTAATTCTCCACGTCAACACCAGACCGTGACTCCCTACCAACTTATATCCAAACATCGCTGGAGTGAATAACCCGACGCGTCATAGTCGTGTGCGTACAAAGTTACGTGCAGTCCGCTGCTACCAAAATATGCAGGGGCCGGACGGTTTGTACCCTACCACCGGTGAGCTAGCAATCATCGGTTGGACGGACGGACTAGCCACATCTGAAAGCAAACCACATTGAGTAGTCAGAAAACATGCAGGCGCCACTCTCTTAGCAAGAGTAGAGTTGGAAATTTTATAAACCACCACTATCAGTTAATCTCAGCAAACAGTAACATGTTAAGATAATGACGTGAAACTATGCGATGGTTTGTTGCAGATTTTCAGCACGTGAACGGCACCGGCATGCACCTGCCGCTGCATCACCCGCAGAGCCCCTGCTCGCCGGCGCCTCTGCCCTCGGACCTCCCCTTCTCCGCCGTGATCGTCCACGACGAGGCGCGCATCGCCCGCCTCGCCTCGCGCCTCGCCAAGACTCCCTCCAGCCACCCGACGTCGCTCCGCAAGAGCACCGGCGGCGCCCACCTGGGCGACTCGCAGGCCACGTCGGTGCCGCTTGCGCCCGGCGCGTCGGTCGGCGTGGGCAACTACGTCACCCAGCTGGGCCTCAGCACGCCGGCGACCACCTACGCCATGGTGGTCGACACGGGGTCGTCGCTGACGTGGCTCCAGTGCTCCCCCCTGCGTGGTGTCGTGCCACCGGCAGGCCGGCCCGCTCTACAACCCGCGGGCGTCCACCACGTACGCCGCCGTGCCGTGCTCGGCACCGCAGTGCGGGGAGCTGCAGGCCGCCACGCTCAATCCGTCCGCGTGCTCCACCTCCGGCGTCTGCATCTACCAGGCCACTTACGGCGACAGCTCCTTCTCGGCTTCTCCCTCGGGTACCTTAGCAGGGACACCGTCTCCTTCGGCTCCGGCAGGTTCCCCGGCTTCTACTACGGCTGCGGCCAGGACAACGAGGGCCTCTTCGGCCGGTCGGCCGGGCTCATCGGCCTCGCGCGCAACAAGCTGTCGCTGCTCTACCAGCTCGCGCCGAGCCTCGGCGACTCCTTCTCCTACTGCCTGCCGACCACGGCGTCCACCGGGTACCTGTCCATCGGGTCGTACAACCCGGCGGAGTACTCGTACACGCCCATGGTGTCCAGCTCGCTCGACGCCTCGCTCTACTTCGTCCGCCTCGCCAGCATGTCCGTCGGCGGGAACCCGCTCGCGGTGTCGCCGTCAGAGTACGTTAGCCTGCCCACTATCATCGACTCCGGCACGGTGATCACGCGCCTGCCCACGGCCGTGTACACGGCGCTGAGCAAGGCGTTGGGCGCGGCCATGGGCGGGGCGCCCCGCGCGCCGGCGTACTCCATCCTGGACACGTGCTTCAAGGGCCAGGTGTCAACGCTGCGCATGCCGGCTGTGGACATGGCGTTCGCCGGCGGCGCGACGCTGAAGCTGGCGCCGGGCAACGTGCTGATCGACGTGGACGAGTCCACGACGTGCCTCGCGTTCGCGGCCACCGACAGCACGGCGATCATCGGGAACACGCAGCAGCAGACGTTCGGCGTCGTCTACGACGTCGCGCAGTCCAGGATCGGCTTCGCGGCCGGCGGCTGCAGCTGAAGAATGGACGAAATGAACCGCACCTGCATCGCATGCATGGACCCAGCTAGGGAAATCTGCAACCAGAGCACGCCAAGCTACTTGCAAATGGTACAATTACACCAAAGAAGATAAACAATGTCATAAAGCACTGATGCATGTGAAATAGTACTGTGTCAAACACAGGCAGGGCAACTGCAGTGTTTGCTCTTCTTCTGTCTGTACAAGTGCTTCAACCACTGTATGTATTGTAAATGTACAAAAGTATTGCAATGGCCAAAAGATTTGGGATATGATACACTTATGACTTGTTAATGTGCGTTGATTTCCTATTTCCATTCGACGAACAATTTCCTTATCATAAATTTTGCAATAAATGACAAATGCAAAACACTGAGGCAAAACTATTCAATTGGGTTGGATATTTTGCCGCCTCCAATAATTGCTACTCCCTCTATTCACAAATATAAGATGTTTTGGATGCTTTAATATGGACTACATACGGGCTGACTGACGTGAGTGAACAAGCACACTAAAACAAGTCTATATACATCTGATTCAGAAAAAAGCCAAAACATCTTATGTTTGTGAACGGAGAGAGTACGTGGATGGATGACAAGTACTTATCGATGTGGAGGGAGCTGCCCATGATGGATGCAAGACTTCCAGGACATGCATATATCGAAAGTGACAGCAAAACAAAGATACTGGTAACTAACCGGTGTTATTCTCTTCTAATAGAATTGCAATGCTCTTGATAAGGTTTTGTAGAAGAAAAAGAAAAACTAACACCAATTATACGAGAAAGTAAAACTAGTTTACATTTACATGCAGATAAGGACTTTGTCCATTTATAATCTGTTAATCTCTGGAGTGAAGAAGACCAAAAGTTTGAGAAGCAGCACATTCCATGCGGAGCACAGATAGATGATCCAAGAAATCATCCTACATATAGAATAATCAGTATGCTGTCATTTCAACGGTCTGTAAATCAGCTCTTCAATGGTCCAAATATCCCTAATGGGCATCCATTACGTCTCCAGGTCTTCACTGTTACAAGGGTACAATTAGTGTCAGGCACTAGATTGTGGGTCATCATAAGAAAAATAGTAGCTTCTGAGTTGTAACTAAATTTATGCATACATGTTATAGTAATGTTGTTCATGTGTCATACAGTATGAGTTGGTTTCGAACAAAATCCACAGAAGTAATTCATACTTCATAAAGTACACATGACCAACCAAGAACCAACTAACGTCATATGGTAACAGCATAAAAACAAAAACTCACAAGGGAAAATTCAGAGGTCTCTGTATTACACAATTGACATGATGCTCTAAATTTAAACCATTTCTGTATCACAGAAGTAGATGGTGTAAAATGCTGCAGGATGACCAGTTCTACATGATGAGTGATTGCTTTCTGGGGATTGACAGATCTCGCTGCCGATAAACCGATTTAATCATCTTTTGGACTAGAACCAAAAATGGAGACTAGGAATCCTTCAGAGCCAACTGGTAAGGGCTCATGTCATGTCAATGGCTGGGGCCTAACATATATTGTTCGTCGGCATACACCACAGGACAGCTGAAAGGGACCATACGAGTCTTGCATGTGGGGTAATGGCAGCGGTGTGCAAGACATCTAAATGGCTTTGGGGTGTGCTTTGTCTTGGAGTTGGCTATGGCCTACAGATAGGATAATATGAAAGGGTTCTTCGACATTGACACGTGAGCTGTGAAAGTGGAACACTTCTACGTGGTACCCACCAGGCAACTGGCTTTGACAAGAACAATTTATGATATTCAGTTTCTTATTGTTGGATTCTTTATATGGTATTAAGTGAAGGCTGCACAAAATAAAAACAAAGAGCAACAAACATGTGCTGGTTGGTGTTTCACTTTCTGATGTTGCCACATTAAACATATTTTAGGAAGGTAACTTAGGGCCATGGTCTGAGTTTTGTGACAGAAGCCTATGTCATAATAATTTTGTCATACACAAACCAATTTAGGTTACACGGTTCAGGTTCACAGCAAAATTCGGAAGAGATGGCACTGCAGAGACCTAGACCCTTGTACCAAAAGTTGGATGAACCATGTTTCTGGAAATTACGCTTAGTTCTCCAGTAGAGCAGTGTCATAAAGTAAAAAGTTCAACAATAATTTCACTTCAATTTTGGGGCCATAAGTTAGTAACCTCCCACCCCCAGGTGGTGTCGAGTTACATGCACCAGACAATTCACCCAAAAGCTCAAGGTAATCGAGAACCATGTTTTATTAGTGTCCCAAATGGTTTTCGACTTGCCTGCAATCATGTTGATAGCGCCAACGACGACTTGGGACATGTCCACGGTAATGAGGAGAACGGCCTAGGGTGGCGTGGAAGTCAGGATGCAAGCTGGACGGGACTACCCGCTCGGCCGCAACACCGCCCCGCAAAGTATGCCCGCTAAGCGCCATTGGATAGACCATATGGTCATAAGCGGGCTCAAACAATATGTCCGCTTTGTCCGGCGGGCGCTGTAGCATCCTGCATCTCCAACTAAAACATAACTCGTACTATGAGCTCTATCCAACCGGGAGAATCCCCAAAAATTCACACCAGTAAACGAGCAAGCCGCATGTACTGTACATGCACAGTAAACTCGCACCCTGAAAATTGCACGGCCGGCGGCGGTCTGCGGCAGGGCAGTGTTGCCTGAGGTGGCGCGGGAAATGGACTGCGTGGACGCGCAGTAGGGAAGCTGTGCTGGCTGCTGCGTGCTGCAGGTGAACTGTGCCCTGGATGTGAGGAAACGCCTTACGCCCTTACCTGCTTTCTAGTCCCTGTCACAGTTGCATGATTTGGGCTGTATGCGGCTTTCACGAGTTGCCGCTTAACCCATAAGGGAACACGCGAGCACATGCAAACCGCCCGGGACCACAACCACCCGCATTAGCAAGTGCAGGCTGACCGTTTCCCGCCCCGCCTACATCCTGACATGGAAGTCAAACATGGTCACAATCACAACAGTCTAGCAGTTAGTCATGGGGTCAGTGGACACACTCATGGTGGTCGCAGGCATGGCGGGTGCGTCGAAACGCATGCGGCCTTGGAAGGCTTAGACTGATGGGTCATGGCCGAGCATGGTCCCGTGCTCACTAAATGGCAAGCAGTAGATGCAAACTTCGTCCTCCCGGTCTTAAAGGCCGCGGGCATGGCATGAACACTGGCCACCCCACTATTGGCCTGGACATGAATGTTGGCTTCGACGGAAAACGATGAGCGACATGGCTAAGATGAAGGACGTGAGGGTAGCGGGAGTGGAGAGACGAAGGTCGTGAGGGCAGTGGGCTTGGACATGGAGGTGGTGAGACTAGAGGGGAGGCTAAGAGGATGTACAAGGTCATAATAGCGCAGGTAATTGTGTACTCATGATTGTAGGAGCAAATGATGTACTCATGATGTAGGAGTAGAGATCATGGTCAGATTTTTGAGAATGCAGTAGTCGGCGTAGAGACAATGTTCAAGTCTTATGTGCATAAGCAATTTTATGGAAAACACTGCCATGACAGAGAAACCTGAGTGAATCCAAGTTTTCTCTGCCACGGCAGTGACTTTCTCTAGAAATGGCAGCATCTTCTCACTATTTTGTTCGAGTAAAATATTTTGGCATGTCACTATTTTTACTGTAGTGGTTCTTAAGCCCCACTGGTAACATAAGAGCTAAAACCAGACAATATAAAGATGAAGAGAAGATGCCATATATGTGATGCGCCTAGAGAGAACCACAAGCTGTATTCAGCCACGAAAGTGAGCTTGGAAGTGGCATCAGTTGCTGTTTGTGTACAATGTAGAACATATGGAAGAGAGCTTAGAAAGCAGGTAGAATACATCCAGACGCGAGCAAATGGACTAAGAATTATGGTCCTAAAAGATAAGAATTTAATTCAGATGTTGTAAAGTAAGTACAATTGAGCAAGGGAACAACTTTGAAAGATCTTCCTAAAGAGCTACATATGGCGAAGACTACCTTGTGGTAGAGGTTAAAGGAAGGAAGGCTCATCCGTCACACCAATGTCATCAAGCACACTTTAACAGAGGAGAACAAGTTTGGCAGGATATGGTTTTCTTTATTGATCTTTGATGATCAAAGCATTTGGAAGAGCCCACATCAAAAGGATGTACAATATCATACACATCGATGCAAAGTAATTGTACCGCACTTGGGGTACTCAGAATTATTATTTGGCACCAAATGAGGATGATCCTGACCACAATAAACAGAGCCATGGTTTTAGAGAAAGTTATGTTCTTGACGGAGGTAGAAATGCCTCGACAGATGTTGATGGTGCCATTACATTTTATTGGCAAGATAGGCCTTTGAGCTTTCATGTATGAAAAAATGGTAAAGACTAGTAATAAAATCCGTGAGGCGGGAATGGTCACCAAGGTTCTACTGGCAGATGTAAGTCATGATTACATGGTTGATAGGCTTCTTCCGGCCATAAAGCAGAAAATAGTTAAACAACGGAACACAACTGCAGCACATACATACAACAAGACAACACTGTTAGGACCAATCACAGCGGTGGATTAAGTTCGCTAAAGCAAAAGGTAAACATGCTCTTCAGAGAGGAACAAATCTTTTGAGGAAAGATGCGATAATTGTTCGTGCATAGTAGATCACAGGTCTGACTATTACGATGATAATGTAGTAGGTCAGCAGATATAATAGCATGTGAAGATATATGACAACAATATAACCAAGAGGAATACTAGCTAGGAAAACAGGTATAACACCGAATGAAAACAAGCTGAATAGATAGAGACAAGCACAGAGAAGATCATGCTGACAAACAACCTAAGTACGAACTAAAAGGATGCGAACCGATAGAGTGAAACAGGGGAAAGCACGAAATACTAAAATAGATCAGATAAGTCTATCGACACAGAGCACGAAAGTAAACTGCTAAGGGAAAAGAAGTAAAGTAAAGTGAACCAGTGGTGCTCGATGGCGACAGATGAATTTGATAGACCAGTTCACCCGTCTGACAAAGGACTATGTCTGGTTGGAGGGACTTGTGATTGAACACAAGAGCAAACCTGATGCGGAGCATCCTACGAACATCACCATGTCAAGAGTCCGTTTGGCAAGTGACACGTGCCACATCTACTTCACATGATAAAGGTGAACCATCTCCTTTATGCGTGTTCACTTGGCCCCTTCGAGAATGGTATACTACTTGGACCCCTCTCGTGTGCATACATAGGTATTGTTAGAACTTCACGGATGACGAGGAGTGCAAGTGCAAGGGAACGACTACACCATACAAGGAGGAAGCGAAGAAGGAACTGTCAAGAGGAAGGCCAAGTTCCACCAACACGGACGGGAAGATCTCGAGGAAGCCGAAAGCCAATAGCACGAAGGAAGAAGACGCACCCAGGCGACCCCGTGCGCATGGCCCCTCCTGACCCCTTCAGAGAGCTACTGGACATACTCCGTGCGCACGAGCCCAGGACCCCGTGCCCACGGTACAAGCCCGTGCACATGGGCTAAGTTGTCAGGCCGCTGGATACCCCGTGCGCACGGGCTCCACTTACCCCGTGCACACGGGGCTGCCTGTGTGCAGCTGTTGGGCTTTGCCCATGTATTCCCATTTCGCCCCTCCTTACCCCTTCATGTGTTGAACCTATATATATTCCTCCATTTAGGGATAGCTAAGAATAGATCTAGACATTAGAGCTTAACTCATGTATCTCCCTTGTGGGATTCCTCTTGAGAGAGAAGACTCCATTGGAGTTCAAGACCTCCATTGGAGAAGATTATTAGGCATTCAAGACCCCTTCAAGGGAAGGTTCCTCCATGGAATTCAAGACCCATCTCTCCCAAGTGATTTGGATGAACTATCTTGTATCTTTATTTCCCTTGTTGTCTTTGGATCTTGATGCACCTCTTGTATTGCTTGTGATTTGAGGAGTACTTGGAGTGAATTTTGTCCATTAGAGTGTTCTTCTTGTGTTTTCCCCTTGTGTTCTTGGTGTTCTTCCTCAAATCCACCTCCAATTCGTGAACATCAGGCCACCTAATGGGAGGTGGATTTGAGGAAGAACACCAAGAACACAAGGGGAAAACATAAGAAGAACACGAAGTACTCCTCAGAGCACAAGTAATACAAGAGGTGCATCAAAATCGAAAGACGACAAGGGAAATAAAGATACAAGATAGTTCATCCAAATCTCAAGATAGATGGGTCTTGAATTCCATGGAGGAATCTTTCCTTGAAGGGGTCTTGAATGCCTAAGGATCTTCTCCAATGGATGTCGTGAACTCCAATGGAGTCTTCTCTCTCTCAAAAGGAATCCCACAAGGGGAGATACATGAGTTAAGCTCTAATGTCTATATATCTATTCTTAGCTATCCCTAAATGGAGGAATATATATAGGTCCAAGACATGAAGGGGTAAGGAGGCGCGAAATGGGAATACATGGGCAAAGCCCAACAGCTGCACACAGGCAGCCCCGTGTGCACGGGGTAAGTGGAGCCCTTGCGCACGGGGTATCCAGCAGCTTGACGACTTAGCCCGTGCGCACGGGCTTGTACCGTGGGCACGGGGTCTTGGGCCCGTGCGCATAGAGTATGTCCAGCGGAGGCCGGTAGCTCTTTGGAGGGGTCGTGCACACGGATCAGGAGGGGTCGTGCGCACGGGGTCGCCTGGGCGCGTTTTCTTCCTTCGTGGGCGCGTTTTCTTCCTTCGTGTTGTTGGCTTCCGGCTTCCTCGAGATCTTCCTGTCGGTGTTGGTGTAACTTGGCCTTCCTCTTGACGGTTCCTTCTCCGCTTCCAAGCTTCCTTCTTGGATGGTGTAGTCGTTCCCTTATGCTTGCACTCCTCGTCGTCCATGAAGTTCCGACAATACCTATTTATGCACACGAGAGGGGTGTCAAGTAGTATACGATCCTCGAAGGGGTCAAGTGAACACACGTGAAGGAGATGATTCACCTTTATGTATGCCAAACGGACTCTTCACATGGTGATGCCCGTAGGATGATCCGCATGAAAACCTCTCTCCGTCCTATTCTCCTTCAACTAGAAGCTGATCAGACTCCAGTTACTTTAACTTCACTCACGGTAGATACTTATTGACGATCTCCAAACCTTCGACAAACTTCTTCGCGAACCACAACTACTCTTGGTTGCCGAAGACTTTGCTTGGTGAAGACAATTACTCTTCGTCACTCAAGCTGACACCTATCGGTCTAGAGAGTGCGCAGCTCTAAGTGTAATAGGTACAAGAACCCTAACTCAGAACTACTGTGATACACAACTACTATTTCGGTTCTTGGTTTCCCTTGGTGGATTTTAAACCCAAATTTCTTGGAGAGAGGATGCTTAATCAATCTTCTCATAAATCTTAAGCAGAACAACCAACGTTGGAGCGGGGTGGCTGTTTATAGCCACAACTTTCCCTAATGGAAATTGACCAAATTGGACATGCGGATCAACCAATGGAGACACGATTCCATCGGTCGGAATTTGAGCACAACGGTAACATTCATTGCGGATCAAGAAATGCTAACTCCTCAGTCCGAAAGATATCTCATGCAGCACCGAAGAACAACGTCTTCTGTTGACAGGTAAACATTCGAGAATGTGGATCTTCATGTTGCATTGCAACATGTATATGGCACAGCCACACTCACTCGCTAACCACATATCTTCTTTATGGCAGGAAGAAGTCTATTAACCAAATAATCATGGCTTACATCCCGTGTCAGTGCCAGCTTTTCATACGAGAAAGACCAAATGCCTATATTCCAACAAACGTCATGATACAATCAATGTCATATTGACCCTACTACTACTACCAAGACCTTAAATTTCTCAATAAAACCTTAGCTCTGCTTACCGCGATAGGGATCAGCCACATCTAGTGCCCAGTTATAATCTAAGTACGACGAGTGCGGTACAATCAATTTTGATCAATGTGTATGAAACTTTACATTCCTTTGAATACAGGCCCTCCTGTAATGCTATGCAACATCGATAAACAAATTTGGATCCTGCCTAACTTGTTCTCTCGGTCAACATGGACTTGATGGCACTGATGTGACACATGAGCCTTCCTTCCTTTAATCTTTGCCACAAGGTATTATTTGCCATATGTAGCTTGTTACGAACATATTTGTAAGTTGTTTTCTTGCTCAACTCTACTTCCTTAACAACATCCGAACTAAACTCTATCCTCTTAACCATAACTCTTAGCTCGTTTGCTTGTGACTCTGTGTATTCCACCTTCTTCCTTTTGTCCCATTCATATGTTGTACACCATATGCAAGGAACAATCATTTGCTTGAGCCACTTCCAAACAATTTTTTTTGGAAGTACAACTCCCATTGAGCCGGCGGCGATAGCATGCCATGATTCTTTATAATCCTTTATCAATTGGAAAGCGTGGGTATTTCACTAATTATGTGTAGTCCTCCACTTGACTAGTGTCAGTAAGTGAAGAAGTCAAGCAATAACTTCATTTCCTTTTCGGTGCCATAAGTTAGTATTCCCCTAGATGGTATGTGCATTGCTGGAAATGGTGAGATCATCAATTGTGCCAACATATGGCATGGCATCATGGCTAACGGCATGTAAGTCGTACCAGCGTTCAAGACCCCAGTGGTAAAACCAATTACCGCAAGTATCTTATGATCCTTGCCGAATTCAGTTTTCCAAAAGTAGATTGGGTTGAATTTTAATTTTATAATAACTAAAATTTTGAAACTATCTTCGGAATATATATGTCCAAATCAAGCATTCAATCAAATGTGAAATATAAAAGGGATGGTGAGTACTAAGAAGAGAAACCAAACTCAAAAAGTTGACTTTTTTGACAATAGGGCTGAACCCATTCATGGCTACCCACTACCATAAGGAAAACAATAAGTAGAACAAAATGTTGCTCATGAGTAAAACATGGTATAAACTATATAAGTTTGCTACTGTAAACCATAATTTCTTCATTTGACATTATCTTGACTTCACCGCCGGTATAGTAACTACTCTTACAAAAGTAAATTCTAATCTGAAAACATCAATCTTACGTATGCTATTTTAATCTACTCATTGAGATCCAGGTAAGAGCTTACCAGTTTCCATTTGAGAGGCTTCCTTTGCAGCGATAACCCAAGTTGATCTTTCAGTATTGAAGCAACAAGCAAGCCCATCTCTCTCAAAAAGTTCAACTCGTCTCCTCCACCATCAGCATCCACTACTACCTTAAATCTTCAAACCGTAAACTTTACTAACTCTCAATGTGACCATCCCATAAATATGTTTATGGTACTTGATTCCTCATAGGTGTAGCTCCTTTGGGTTCATGGTACTCCAACAGTATAATAGTTCTTGAACTACTAACTGCCCCTTTTTCCATTTTATGAGGAAGCGCGAGAACCCTACACAAGGGTTATTGCAATATTACAAGTCACGGGTAATGGTTGTAAGGCAATGTACAACAGATTCTAAAAGAGAAGGTCGCTTATTCTTAGGATCCTAAAAACAGTGCAATGAAACTAGGGTTTTTATCATTTATGCCACTAGTTGTGTCCCACTACTCAGTTTTGCCACTAGGAGTTTCAACTGCTCAAAAATGACATCGTTGCATTAGGCGCATGCTCAAAAATGCCACTAGACACCATTACTGTCAGCTCAAAGCTCCTTTACCATGTTATATGACCAAAATAACCATGGACCAAAATGTCAGCTCTCCCTCTATCTCACTATGATAGTGTGGGTCCCACTCGACCCCCAACAACATTCTTATTTTCCTCTAAAATTATTTGCTTGCTTACTCATGACAAGTGGGGCCCACACTTATCGTTGTGAAATAGAGAGAGCTGACATGTGGGTCTAGGGGTATTTTGGTCATATAACACGGTCAACGGGTTCGACCTGACAGTAACGGTGTCTAATGATATTTTGAGCAAGCATCTAACGGAAGGATGGCATATTTTAGGTGTCTAATGGCATTTTTGAGCAAGCATCTCACAAAACGATGACATTTTTTAGCAGTTGTAACTTCTACCGGCAAAACTTAGTGGGACACAACTAGTGGCATAAATGATAAAAACCCATGAAACTAATCATACCAATATAATCAAGCTGGACAGAAAAAACTAGCTTTTTACTCACTACCAGCCCTATGAAGATCAAATGCAGACAACATTGATGTTCAAGTAGCAGATCTTTCATTAAATGGATGTATCAAACCCAAGACCACATCAAGACATAAACAAAGAACATTTGTACCAAGTACCTACTAACTACCCAGACTAATAATTTCAAGTATAATACTCCTGAATATTCTACCGCTCTTTTTCTACCTGATTCCGAGCATTGAAGCGCTGTTTAATTCCTATTGCAACCTATCTGAGGGCAAGCTTTTCAATTGAGTATGAATATTAAGCTCTGCATCTAAGGGCATGTTTGGCTGCCATCCATAAATTATCTCACTTTTGTGCCACAGGTATGGCAAGTGGCAGTTTTGTGGCGATCAAATTGGTCACCACACTTGTGGCAAAACTTGGGTAAATAAAGGTCTATGATAGGTGGGGTATAAATACAATGTTAGACAAGTGTGGCACGCCACAAATGTGGCTGCTACCAAACGTTTCATGCACCTGCCAAACATTTGGAAGAGTGAAAAAAAAAACATGACATAAGTTTTTAGGGTAGCAAGATCTTCTCAAACCTTCATCACGGAAAGAATATGAGATGTCAATTGAGGAAGAAGGCAATTCAATCGGTATCTGAGCTAGTTGTGAGGTCATCCACAGCAGAGTCTTCATTACTGATTTGCTCAGAAATAGCCCCTTCGCGCTTCTTAAATAAAGCAACATGCTTCTGGTAATCTTCAAGCTCCTGTTCCAGCTGCTCAATAAATTTACTGGTATGTTCAAGAGACTGTTCATACCTATATTTCTCCAAGGCCTGTGGACATGGAGTATAGATACATGATGTCAAGTCAACTGAACCAACTGAACGATAGTATGCTCAGATAGAAAGAGTACCATGAGAACAAGCAGATTTGTCGGTATAGGACTAGTGATGATTACCTTCTGCTTAGAAAGAGTATCAGGAGGTGACATAACCTTTGGCTGCACATAATTCTTTCCACGATAAAAGATAATGGTATTATTAGGTTTAATATCAATAACTGTCCCTTTGCTGAGCCTCGCCAACTCCTCTGCGTACTCATACACTTGCCCAGGTCGACAGGGCTTGCAGACTACTTGCATAGTCTCATGCTTCTTCCAGTGGAGGTGCATGTTGAGAACCACACCACCAAACACCCCTCTCCTCCCAACAGGAACATAGTTCTTTTTCTTCTCCCCAGTCCGTTTCAGATAGAACTTCTCCTCCTCGGTCAGAATCTCAGGGTCGTGAACCGGCTCCGGAGCCCTCGGGGCCTCGTACTTCCTGAGTTTCTCAATCAGCCATTCTTCTTTCCTCTTGGCCTGAATTCATATGAGAAATTGAGCATTTCAGCATTTCTCCTCAACTATACATACGAAAGGGAACAGGGTGGTAATATAACATGGTAAAACCAAGTGACCTTTTCGAGCTTGTATCTTATCCTGACTTCGGGGTTGGGCGACTTCATCTTCTTTTTGGCCTTGAGGCGATACCACTTGAGCTGGTTGACCTTGGACTTCTTGGACATCTTCTTCTTCGCCGGCGGCTGATTCTGCCCCCCATTCTGATTCGTGCCCGGATCTCCGACCGAGAACCGCGCAAAGCCGCCGTCCGTGTTCAGTGTCACCGCCGTGCTCCCGTGCCTTACCGGCGGGAGAAACCACCATATCCCCGCAGTTCCCGCGCATCCATCAACCCCCGGGGAAGGCCGGAACAGCGGGCAGGGGCGTGGGGGATTTGCGCCGTGGAATCGCATCCAAGGATCGCTGGTTAGGAGGCAATGGATAAATCAAACCCAAAATATAAGATGGCGATGGAGGCATTAACAGGAGGAGTGGCAACGAACCGTGGAGAGCGTAGAGCAACGGCGGGTTGCAGAGCCCGGCGGCCAAGGAGCCGGGGTAGGAGGGACGCCATGGCGACTGAGCAGTGAGGCGCTCCGGCCGCCGGACACCCGACGTGTTTAGTTTTTTTTAGGGATCCCCGAGGTGTTCAGTTAGGGCCAACTGGGTTTGTTTGTGTGTTTGGGCTAGCAGGGCCTGGTTGGTAAAATCCTGGATGGGCTTATGATGGGCCACACGTCTGCTACACAGAACATGGGCCGGAGATCGTCGGCCCGAAACTCAAAATTACCCTCGGCCACCGTCCGATCATGAATCGACGGTTGCCGAATCTCCTGCTGCGCAGAGCGGTTGCGGCCCAGCCAGGCCCGCGTTTTGGTGGGACTTTTGTCTCCATCCTTCCTGCCGCCGCTGTCCGTCGTCGTCCAGGTGGGGAATGCCGCGGGGGGACACGAGGCGCGCCGCTCGCGTCCCTCCTCCTCGCCCCGCCACGACAGCGCCTCGACCTCGGCGCCTCCCCGTCCTCATCAACGCCACGCGCCAAATGCGATCCCCCCGCCGCCTGCCGCTCGTCGCATTGCTCCCCACTTCGTCCGATCGGTCCGGTGGGAATGGGTACGATTTTCTGCTGCAACTTTTCGATTTCTTACTTTGATCTTCGAGCGCACGTCGAGTCCTCGTTGCTCCATGCTGCACAAATTTTCGCCGTATTTTTTGGGTTAATTTAGGCGTATGTGCTTTTAGCCCTCCTTTTCGTTTCCGACGACGACTAATTTCGTCGTTGTGGTTTGTAATTCGGCGACTTAGGGGATCGGGTATCACGCTATTTTGTAGGCAGTTCATGGAATCAGTTTAACTAAATCTAGCACTTTTGATGATTATGTGTGCAGCTACCAGCAGCAGCAACAGCAATCCATTCAGCTTCGCGTTGAGGGGGCTCCGAGACCGCGACGGTGGCAATTGTTGCAGCTACTACAGCATCCCCGACCTAGGCGATCAGCGAATAGGTAATGCTGGGTTGGACAAAATAGCATTTCACATACAAATTAATAATGCTTCCACGAGAGAACCGGCCGCTAGCTTGGTGACTAGATCTTGCGGTGGTAAACTCGCGCACCCTGCGTTCGAATCCATGCGTGAAATCCACTGAAATGTTTGGACAAAACAGCATTTCACATACAATTAATGCTTCCGCAACCACGCTAACGGTCAAACCGCTTCATACAAATAATGCTTCCACGACCACGCTAACGGTCAAACCGGTTTGTTATTCGGACAGTAACACGTGCTTGTATAAACTGCATGAAAATGAATATGCCATAATAAAAGGGGTATAGGTTGGAATAAATCGTCACATGCAAGAATGGCATGCAGGGCCAGGCGCATGTTACATGTGGGCTGTGGCTAATAGTTGTGTAATAATGATATTCTCCAAGTTTTCTGTTTTAGCGTTGGTACCCTAGGCTTTTCTTTTTACAACAATTCCATTGCAGTTTTATTGTAGCAAAACGTCCATTTTTAACCATGAGCTATGGTGCTGGGTCCAACATAAGCTCTGAACTATGAAACCGTCTATGTCAAACACTGAACTTCTAAAATCATTTAAACTGAACCCTTCCTTGGTTTTGTATAATGTTTTCGTAATTTCTGGTTTCCAAAAAATGTAAAACAGTTGATATATGCAGTAAATGTTATGATATTATATCATGCAAAAATATATTTTACGAAATGAGAATAGATAAACAGAGTACTGTTTTGTTACAGAGGACAAATACTTGGATATGTTTGGATGAAAATTTGCAGTTTCTCAGTCTTCCATACTTCAAAGCTTTCTGAAGTTTCATAGGTTCAAAACCAACCTAAATATTGTGGGAAGGCTTGAAGGGTGGTTGGTCTCCAAGGGTTACCAATAATCTGAAACAATTCATGCCTAAGGGAAATGCTATAAAGTGAGAACCATCAAAACTGCATCATACAGTATAACTATTTGTGTTCTATACAAAAAAAACACAAGAGATAAAGGAATTTGTCTTTTCACTTTTACACAGGACACATATATTCATACTGTTGATTGAATTTTCGCAGATTATCATTTCAGAGCACTCTCTACCCCTGTGAATTTTATAATTTTTTAAAATCCTATAATACAAAATCAACTATCAAGTATCACGCTATGGCTCAGGTTAAATGATTTTATAAAGTTCAGTGTTTATTATAAACAGGTTGTATAGTTAAGGGTTGAAGTTGGACCAAACAACATATTTGCAAATATATTGAACATCATAAAAAATGTTTGTCAAAGCTGCATTTAGGAACGGTGAAGGAAGTACA
Source organism: Triticum timopheevii (assembly GCA_963921465.1). Taxonomy (NCBI): domain Eukaryota; kingdom Viridiplantae; phylum Streptophyta; class Magnoliopsida; order Poales; family Poaceae; genus Triticum; species Triticum timopheevii. The sequence goes on from OY997274.1 coordinate 215,949,011, forward strand.
TCACTTATTAGAGTGCTTGGTGATGCCTTCTCCAGATAAACTGCCATACACCATTCGTGTTCTTCTTGAATCTGCAGTGCGTAATTGTGACGAGTTCCAAATAACCAAGGAGGATGTAGAAAAGATCATGGGCTGGGAGAAGACCTCCCTGGAGCAAGTTGAAATCCCATTCAAACCCTCACGTGTGATACTTCAGGTACGTCTGTACAAGGATCTAACATTAGTTGATTTCCCATATAAAACTCTTTGCATGCAGGATTTTCTAATGATACCTTGGCTTAGGATTTTACTGGTGTGCCTGTCCTTGTTGACCTTGCAAGCATGCGCGACGCAATGTCGGAATTAGGTGGCAATCCTGATAAGATTAACCCGATGGTATTAAATTATTTCCTATACTATATTTAGTCAGAGGGTATTTCCTTTCACATATTCTTTGTAGTTAATATACAGTTCCGTATTTCTGCTTTTAGGTTCCAGCAGATCTTGTAATTGATCACTCAGTAACTGCTAATGTGGTGAGGTCACAAAATGCAATACAGGCCAATATGGAACTGGAATTCGAGAGAAACAAGGAACGGTTCGCCTTCCTTAAATGGGGGTCTTCTGCATTTCACAATATGCTTATCATACCTCCTGGTTCTGGTATTGTTCATCAGGTGAAAGGAATAAAATCAAGAGTTCCCTTTTTTTATGTCTGAACTCTTATCTTATGTTATCTAGTGTAGGTAAATCTTGAGTATCTTGCCAGAGTTGTTTTCAACAGAGATGGCCTTCTTTATCCCGATAGTGTCCTGGGGACTGATTCCCACACTACAATGATAAATGGACTGGGTGTTGTTGGTTGGGGGGTTGGAGGGATTGATGCTGAGGCAGCTATGCTTGGTCAGGTACATGCTCAAATTCTTTTGGCCTTGACATGTGCTTGCATATGCAATTTCCTGGAAAACAGTATGCTGAGTGATATTTGCCTGTTTCTTTTGCTAGTTTTTCAGTTTGAAACAATTTGTCGCAGGGATCAAATCAAGTATGATGTTTATAATTGTTTGACTATTGCAACTAAAACTATTGCATAAATGGTGCAAGGACCCTGTTTTGCATGTTTTGCCTTGCTCAGATATTCAGTTATCAGCATACTTTTTTAATTCCATTATCACCATACTTAATATAAAAGCATGTCTGTTACTACAGCAGGAATTAAAGTTATTAGCAACCTAGTAATCTGTAATGTGGAACACATAAATTGCTTCCGATCAGAGTCTAGAGACCTCAACTTTCTGACTAACATGGTGGCCATTTGATTCTTCGCAAAGATAGTTCCTTTAGCTGATTCTTCATGTTATGTTCGGACCTCGAACCACCTTCAGGGCAGATAGTTTTATTTGATCAGGAGCACAGGGTTACAAGAGATTAAATTATCAATATAACAATTAACTTTAGTCTAGGTAGTTGTTGGGAACATGTAAATGATCCTGTCAGTCTGTTGCTGCAGTTTTGATGAACATTAAATGTTCAGCGACTACCGAGCCATGAATCGATAGTACATGAGAACAAAATTTTCCCACAAGCTCAGTGAATGCTTTATATATTTACCTCTTCTATATTTTGTCCGCAGCCCATGAGCATGGTATTACCTGGTGTCGTTGGATTCAAGCTACATGGAACACTAAGGGATGGGGTCACAGCAACTGACCTAGTTCTCACGGTTACCCAAATGCTTCGGAAACATGGTGTTGTTGGAAAGTTTGTGGAGTTCTATGGTATTTTACTGTCTGGATCATTGGCAGATATCCTTTGTCCTGTCACAAACAGTTAGCGGCTATTATCAGGAACTTAGCTTTGTTACTGTGTAAGTGTAGGCCGAGGTATGGAAGAGCTTGCATTGGCTGATAGAGCAACAATTGCAAATATGGCACCAGAGTATGGAGCAACTGTTGGTTTCTTTCCAGTTGACCATATCACCTTAGAATATCTTAAAATGACTGGAAGAGAAGATGAAACTGTGAGTATAATGGTTGTTTGTTCTTTCAAAATGACTTTGATACATATACATTACTATGCTTTGCAGATGCTGTTTGGAACAAAAACGTACACTAGTATATCCATGTCCTGATGGTTAACATAATTTCTACTGAGAACTACATTCTTATTCGGTAATGCTGAATGCTTTGACCATGTAGGTATCAACAATAGAGGCATATCTACGTGCAAACAAAATGTTTGTGGATTACAATGAAGTAAGTTTAATTCTTCACTGTTATCAATATAGTGAACACCATGCAGGAATAGTGACTGCGTATTCCATTATGATTTTAGCCTAAAATAGAACCGACATATTCATCATACATAGAATTGGATCTGGGAGATGTTGAGCCATGTATTTCTGGTCCGAAGAGGTAATTTATCCTGTTATGTTGTGGTATACTTCCATTCTCTTGCATGGTTTTAATACAAGCTCTTCTTGCAGACCTCATGATCGAGTCACCTTAAAAGACATGAAGACAGACTGGCATGCATGTCTGGAAAATAAAATTGGTTTCAAGGTGCGGAGATCATCAGACAAATAAAATTTGTTTGCTCATACTAATTGAAGGAATCTTGATGCCTAGATTATATATTTAAGTCTATTCCAAGTGGTTGAGGTGTTGCGCAAGAGAGCAAACATAATATATCAGAACTTACGTTAGACGTTAGTTACAGCCTATAAGTGTGCCTCTTGTCCTGTCTTCGCAAACAAATTCCAGAATTCTGGTCTCAAGTCTGTATTCATAAAAAGTTCATGGGCTGTGCTGATACATTTTAAAATTACCAATTTTGCTCATTTTCCAATAGCTTCATGCACTGACTAACATCCATGGTATTTTTAGGTCATAAGATATGTTGAGTGTGTTTGCTTTACCTAATGTAACTATTCTCTTGAGAGGACAGAAGCAAGGATGATTCATTCTATTTATTTCAGGGTTATGGTATCCCAAAAGATTTGCAAAATAGAGTTGTGAAGTTTGATTTTCATGGGCGAACTGCAGAGCTTAAACATGGGACTGTTGTCATAGCTGCTATCACAAGCTGCACAAACACCTCAAACCCCACCGTTATGATTGCTTCTGGGTTGGTTGCAAAGAAAGCTTACGAGTTGGGCCTCGAGGTCAGCACTTAGTTAATTATGGTCAATAGTTTATAGTTACTGTAGGTGTGCATCTTCCTTCTCTGCCCTTTTGGCTAGCCAGGGTACTCAATTGCCTACTTCTGTTTGGTAAGGTCAAACCATGGATTAAAACAAGTCTTGCCCCTGGGTCAGGAGTTGTTACCAAATATCTGCTTAGGAGGTATGTTTCTACATGTCACTTAATTCATCATATGCCCCTTATTGTTGTTCTTGCAATCCGGCCTGGATGCAATTATGTATTGTAACCTCCAAACATACTGATCATGGATGCAATATAACATTTTCAGTGGTTTGCTGAAGTACTTGAGCGACCTGGGTTTCAATCTAGTTGGGTATGGCTGTACTACCTGTATCGGAAATTCAGGTGATCTTGATCAAATCGTTGCAGATGAAATTACAGAAAATGGTATTATCTTCTTGCATGTGCCTCTTCACTCCTTTCAAAGTATCATATTGAAGACACTAGAATAATTTTTTATCTTTTTGTTAGACATCATCGCGGCTGCTGTTCTTTCTGGAAACCGTAACTTTGAAGGGCGGATACATCCATTAACTCAAGCTAATTATCTTGCTTCTCCTCCTCTAGTCGTTGTATATGCTCTTGCTGGCACTGTAAGTGGAAATATTGTAAATGTTTGCAATGATGCTTTCCAGCTAACGTAAAAATATGTAACTTATAGGGTATTTTGTTATGTATGTTTTGCTATTAATATCCATTAGCATAGTGGTTGTTTTGTATAGTTAAATCATGTTGCCAATTAGAAACTGTGATAATAGAAGAAGAAAAGTGGATCCTGTTCCCCAAAACGTATGGATTCTTATGTTTAGAGTGTCGTGTTTAGGTTGATATCAATTTTGAAGAGGAGCCAATTGGAACTGGAAAGGGCAACAGACCAATTTTCCTAAGGGACATCTGGCCATCTAGCGAGGAAGTATCAGAAGTAAGTTTTCTTGGAAAGCAATTGATGCACATCACATTGCAAAGGTTGAATAGGCAGCATTCACATATGCACCTTTGCACAAACAAGATTCAATTTAGCAATGGAGCTGCACTCCTGTTGGACATTGGCACTTCTAACTGTTAGAGACACACTCGGGTATCACCCTTATACACACGGGTGCTACCCTTGTACTATATATATACAAGAGGTGGAATACCACAAATATCCTAACACACACAGACACACACAACATATCCAGACACACTTGGGTATCACCCTCATACGCACGGGTACTGCCCTCACTACGTCTAACACAAACGACGTACAGGAACTTATTCAATGGTGATTCTAATTGTTGTGTGCTGACAATGCAAATCACAGATTGTGCATTCCAATGTCTTGGTTGATATGTTCAAAAGTACTTATGAGGTAATCACGAAAGGCAATCCCATGTGGAACCAACTGGTGGTTCCAACTGCAGATGTTTACTCTTGGGATCCTAATTCAACCTACATTCGTGAGCCTCCTTTCTTTAAAGGCATGAGTATGGATCCACCTGGGCCTCATAGTATAAAGGATGCCTACTGCTTGTTGAGCTTTGGTGACTGTGTAACGACAGATCATATTTCACCAGCTGGGAGCATTCACAAGGATAGCCCAGCTGCCAAGTATCTCGTTGGCCATTCTGTGAAGCAGAGGGATTTTAATTCGTATGGCAGCCGTCGCGGAAACTATGAAGTAATGATGAGGGGAACCTTCGGTAATATTAGGATTGTCAACAAGCTTTTGGATGGTGAACCTGGACCAAAAACAATTCACATTCCAACAAGAGAGAAGCTTTATGTCTATGATGCTGCCATGGTTAGTTCCTTTGCACAAAAAGACTGGTCTTGGTTTTTTCCACTGTCCATAATTCCCATATTCATGAATTAGTTGGTGGCTATTTCTCCTGCTGCAAAAGTTTTTAGAACTTTCTATTTGTGAAAAAGAGCAGTTGTGCTACTCATGTTTCTTCTGTTCTCCATACTATTGATAGAGGTATAAGAATGATGGGCAAGACACAATTGTATTGGCGGGTTCTGAATATGGGACTGGAAGTTCGAGGGACTGGGATGCAAAAGGCACTATGTTGCTGGTAAATATTTTAGTACGAAAGTTTCCTGCCTTGCACGTCCTCACTTTGTAGGCTCATGGAATAATGTGTCGCCGCAGGGAGTTAAGGCTGTAATTGCCAAAAGTTTCGAAAGAATCCATCGAAGCAATTTAGTCGGGATGGGTATAATTCCTCTGTGCTTCAAGTCTGGAGAAGATATGGACTCAATTGGTTTGACTGGACAAGAACAATACACTATTCATCTTCCAAGCAGTATTCATGAAATGCAGCCCGGCCAGGATATTGTTGTTACCACAAGCACACGAAAATCGTTTACATGTACGCTCCGCTTTGACACAGAGGTAAATGGAACCTTTACTTATTATTCTTTCCGTTTCCCTGAAAGCTGTAATATTAGACATAGATATGATCTCTAAAACACAACTTTTACTAATAAAATATCATAATATGTTTATTAAATCCAATAACAAATTACAAAGTACTTCTCAGAATATACTGCATATAATTTTCAAGTATCTAATCCTCTAGGAGCCTTTAATTTTCTGTAAAGTAATTTCCTTTTAAGGATGCTAACTAGTGCTGCTTCTGTCTGTAAGGAATGTGAAATTGAGAAGTAAATTATTTCATATATATTCTGGAGTTGTTCCTGTACTGAAAATACTTCATGCCATCTAAAACCAACCTTCTCTCTTTTGCTGCATCTATTTGTGCCGTATTATTGACGCCACATTAGGTTGACGTTTGATCATATAAAAGATACAAGATAAACATAACTCAGGAAATTCTTGAAATATATTATGAAACTATAGAATATATTTATAAGAAATGTACAAAATAAAAAAAACTGTTTAATTCTATATTTTTAATATCATGTGAGAATTTATGCTGACAACCAACAACAACAACAACAACAACAAGCTTTCAGTCCCAAACAAGTTGGGTAGGCTAGAGTGGAAACCTAAAAGATCTCGAAACCTAGTCATGGTTCTGGTACGTGGATAGCTAACTTTCACGCACCCCTATCCATGGCTATTCTTTGGTGATATTCCAGTCCTTCAGGTCCCTCTTTATGGACTCCTCCGATGTCAAGTTTTGTCTACCCTGAGCCGGTCCCAAGCCCAGATAAAGGAGGAGGGTTGTGATAGGCTTGGCGAGCCAACATCAAAATTCAGCCACTATTATGGAGATGAAACCCAAAAGAACTTCGTGTGAGAATTTATGCTAACGAAAAAATACTTCAATCTTCCTGAGCTTTAATGCAATGTCTTCAACATTTCCTTATTTATAACATCTTAGGATGCAGTAGAACGTTGATTGTTGTATGATCAAATTTCATTTCTAATGAAATATGCACAGTTTAGTAGACAGGCTGTATGATATCGCATTATTTTTATTATATATAATTTCTTCAAGTAGTATGCATACAGAATTTAAGGTTTTTCCTTAAACATGATTTTGCAGGTGGAACTGTCTTACTTTGATCATGGGGGAATACTACAATACGTTATGCGAAAACTTATCAATTCAGCACGTTAGTATCTTCGAGAGCACGTTTGCATTGGAAATTAAAGCATGAGGTCCAGAACTTTCTTCTTTTGGCGTTTCCTTGTATATATTAATTATGTCCTGTAGTATGAATTTTATGATGCTTTTTATCTTAGCTTTGAAATAAGGTGATTACAATAAACAACCAATGTTCAAGCATGATTTGTATGTATCTGACTATCCTTTAGCATGCATGTGAGATCGGATAAGAAAGAATACGTCACATGATAATACTCAATATGTTCATTTGCAGGTTCTTATTTATTTGACTTTACAACTAGACCATATTAATGAATATTATAATATAATTATGTTTTTGCATTATGCAGCAGTTTTTAGAAATCAGTAAGAATGTATATATGCTGTTCATTGGTCGATAAATCAAGTGTACTAGTCTTTAAAAATGATATAGTCTGGAATTGACTTACTGCAAGCACGATTCTACTATTTGGAAACTTTAGTCTGGAACTAATTCTGATCCATAGACGCAAACTAAAATTTACTATTCAATCTTTACTAGTATATATATAGTATTCTTAGTGTGTCATGGTGGTGAATTTACCTGTGTTCACATGACATATTTTCTGCTGGGTATTGTTGGCAAGTATAGCTTTGGAGAGACATTATATAATATTGTTGTGAAAGTACAAGATTCTCTCAAGATACATGCCTACAGAATGGCTTTATTTATTCCTGCTTTTCCCTAAAACACACAAAAGGTATGTGTTTGTTCTATTCCTTTTCTGGAGCCACGGCATTGAGGTCAATGTCAAATGGCCTGCGCCTACCTCCATCTGCAAGGGGCGGCGCTATCGACGGAGAGCCACCATCCTTATTCTCAGTGTGCTGCGTCTTGGAGGACCCTCCAGCCTCCTGCCTGGATAGCCACCCCTGGTTGAACAGCTTGGTGTAGCGTTCCATAAGCAGTTCTCTGGTGGACATGAACATGCCGCCACCTTGCCTGGGTTCCTCACCGCCACCTTTGGTTTCCTGCCTGTTCGGGTTCTGGCCTTTCTGGCTCTGATGTGCCTCCCATGCTGGTTTCATGCTGCTGGTTACCAGCCTGTTTAGGCTCCGGTCTATCTGGTTCTGATGTGCCTCCCATGTTGCTGCTGCTTGCTCATTCTGGGCCTGGATCCTCTTGTCCTTGTTGTGCGCAGCCATGTGCCCGCCCAGAGCTTGATGTGTGGGGAATTCTGCCTTGCATTGCTTGCATGTGTAAGAACGCTTGACCGTACTTGCACTGGGCACCTTCTCCTTTATACGTGCCTCTGTGCTTTCTTTGGACTTCTTCCTCCCCTTCTTCCTTGGTACCTCGACATTGCCATGTTCGTTGTGAACAACCGCATCTCCTGCCATCACTGCAACAGAACCGTGGTGCTCGTTTGGGAGCACCACGTCATCTCCTGCCATCTCTGCAAGGGAACTGCCTTGTTCGCTACGATGCACCGCATCATCTCCTGGCATCTCAGCAACTGAGGTGCCATGTTTATCACCGAGCATGACATCGCCTCCTGCCATCTCTGCAAGGGAACTGCCTTGTTCGCTACGGTGCACCACGTCATCTCCTGCCATCACTGCAGCAGAACCGTGGTGCTCGTTCGGGAGCACCACGTCAGCTCCTGCCATCTCCGCAAGGGAACTGCCTTGTTCGCTACGGTAGACCGCATCATCTCCTGGCATCTCAGCAACTGAGGTACCATGTTTATCACCGAGCACGACATTATTTCCTGCCATCTCAGCAACTGAGGTGCTATTTTTATCACCGAGCACGACATCATTTCCTGCCATCTCAGCAACTGAGGTGCCATGTTTATCACCGAGCATGACATCATCTACTGCCATCTCCACAAGGGAACTGCCTTGTTCGCTACGGTGCACCGCATCATCTCCTGGCATCTCAGCAAGAGAGGTGCCATGTTTATCACCGAGCACGGCATCATCTACTGCCATCTCCACAAGGGAACTGCCTTGTTCGCTACGGTGCACCACATCATCTCCTAGCATCTCAGCAACAGAGGTGCCATGGTTATCACCGAGCATGACATCATCTCCTGCTTGGTTCCTTACCAAATCTTCTTCAGGAACATCTAGTTCGCTGGACTCATGCTTTCTCTTGTGAGACTGATCCTGCGCTACCCCATCACCCCGTTGCTTAAGCGTGAGCATCACGTAAGCCATCATTACTTCAAATCTACTTAATTCGGGATCACGCTGGCTGTACCTGGCCACGCGACTGCTGTCGTTGGCAGGTGGCGACAGATTACCGTTGCGGCTCGGCAGTTGCGACAGATTAGCATTGCGGCTCGGCAGTGGCGACAGTTTAGCGTTGCGGCTCGGCAGTGGCGACAGTTTACCGTTGCGGCTCGGCAGTGGCCTGGGCCTGGCAGGTGGTTTGTAGCCTTTGCTTGGACGGCTTTTGAGATGACCAGAACCCTTTTTGTACCCCCTATTGGGATGGCTTCGGAGATGACCGAACATGGACTTGTCGTTCCTGAAGAGCTTCCCGCACTCAGGGCACTGCACGTTGGCACTGCTCCCATCCAATTCATAGTTGTTGCTGCTAGGCTCAACTTGAGGACCTTGTTTAACGCTGAGCAACAGATCATCTCCGTCTTCCTCTTCTTCGCCTAGAGGCCCTTCTTCTTCAACAGATCTGTTGGGATCTCTTGCATATCCATCACCGGATACCAGTTCGTCTTCATCTTCTTTTGGGTTTCTGTCACCGGATGAGAAGGCTTCGTCACCAAGGAAGCCCTCTTGGGCGAAGGCATCAGCAGGAGCAGTGAAGCCCTCTTGGGCGAAGGCGGCAGCAGGAGCAGTGAAGCCCTGTTGGGCGAAGGCGGCAGCGGGAGCAGTGAAGCCCTGTTGGGTGAAGGCGGCAGCAGGAGCAGCAGGGAGGTTGCTGAGCTCGTCGCCAGCATTGCTGGACATGACGCTGCTGCTGCTGGGTTGCCCGATCGGATCTTGACACAAAAATTCGTCTCCAATCCGAGCAGCAGCAGCAACGACGAGCTTGCGGTTGCTGCCTGCGGCCACGGGCAAGCGGAGAGAGGCAGCCTGCAGCAGCACCACCAGCGACAAGAGCAGGACGCAGAGCAGGCCGCTCCGCTTACTCATGTAGAGACGGATCAGAGGAGAGGAGGCGGAGCGAGGGAGGGGAGGGGATGGGTTTGGTGGCTGGGTGGGGAGACGAAGTCGATGGCTGCTTATAGCTGGGCGCTGCGGTGGTGGAGAAGTGGGAGGGATAGCCGCCGGCGCTTCGGGTGGCAAGGAGCAGGAACGGACGCATATATATGGTGAACGAACGCGTTCCTTCCTCGGTCGGGAGTAATGGTGGTGGGAACTGGCAAGCGCAAATCCTTATCTGGGAGACGAGGAGGAAGCCCACCGCGGCGAGTAGGTTGTGATCATGGCTCTCGTTTTTAGGAATAAAAACGGCTCCGATCTGATTTTGATCGGTTGCTATTTCTGTTTCTTCTGCTCAAATCGTCGTGGCGGGGCGTCGGGAATTCGGGTGGGTGACCGCGGCGTGGGCCCCCCCGCCCCCCGGCCTGCCCATTAAACGCTGGCGATACACATCCTGCTAAAGTATTTAGTGTACTCGATTAATGAGTTGCCTTGCATGCATACGCGGGAGTGCAGCTCCCGGCCCCGGAAGGCCTGGCTGGGTATCCGTCGGTTCTCGGGGTTTTTATTGCTTGTAACAATGACTTTATGTAAAGTTCCTTTGCTCTCTCTACCTGCTTATTATTACGAGTTACTATTATCTTCGGGCTATCGAGTTCCTCGAGAGCACCAGCGATGTTGTTTGTTTGCGTATGGTGTGGTAGCTGCCAAGGGCGCGCTCATGCAAGCGGGAGGTTGTAGACGCTGTTTGCCTTTGACCACCAGAAATGCCCAAGGAGTCATTGGCATATGTTCTTTGGTTTGACTTTTGATCGCCATATATATATATATATATATATATATATATATATATATATATATATATATATATATATATATATTGGCATATATATGTAGACATTAATTGCAAGATATGGCCAATTGTGTAGTGGCTTTTTATTGTCTTCTCTGTATAGTGCAAAGAGCTAAGAGAAAGCTATTTCCACCATCACACCATGCATGTTTCTAACCGTCCAAAAGATAATACTCCCTCCGTCGGGAAATGCTTGTCATTGAAATGAATGTATCTAGATGTATTTTAGTTTTAGATGCATCCATTTTGATGACAAGTAATTCCGGACGGAGGGGGTAGTAGATTGTGAAGAAACTCGGTCTACTCCTTGCGCCCAGATTTGAAATTTATCGAATACTTTCATGCTGAAATCTGGGATTAAATGCCTACCAAAGGAAATAGTAGCATGTTTTGGTGGTGAAACGCAAGGAAGTCGGGGCAACTAGTTATACCCTGCCATTGTATTAGATGGTCAACAACTCAACATACCTATAACCAGCTCTAAATGAGCTTTTGCATTGTCAAATAATCAGGCATGTCTATGATTATATGGGTAATTTTTTGGCAACTTTTTTCCGAACTTATTAGTTCACACAGTTGGCTACCAGAGTATTATAATGTTTGGAATAACGATACCTCAGTGTCAGCTCGTAAGCCCACTAGATTCCTTCTTTCCACCTTTTGCGGTCGCTATCGCAAGCGATCCAAGGGGAAACCCTAGCTGCCCCGCTCAACTTCTTCCTCGCTCTCTTCTACCCTTCTCGCCACCGCCTCAGAGCGTTGACGGGCGAAGTTCGGCTAGCCTCGGCAGGGCCTTCTCTCTTTCCCTTGCTTGGGGTGGCTAAGCACGGGCGAGGTAGTCGGGTGGTGGTGCAGCGCTTGCACAGGGTGTAGCAACGGCTCATGGCCTTCTGGAGGTGGTGTAAAGGGTAGTGGGTTGCGGTAGTGTGTGTTGTATTGACTGGCCTTCCTTTGCCAGATCTGTTGCTCGGCTGGATCTGGTGCCGAGGGCGGCCTGGTCGACGGGGTCTGGTCACATTGCAGTCTAGGCCGGAGGTCGTCGGCTATTGCAGCCTCCTGGCGATGCGTGCTTGCTAGATCTGGCGCCTGGTTGTCGGTGGGCGTCGCGGGGTGGTGAAGGAGGCCCTCGGGGCTGATGCATGGGTTGTGGTCCATGGCGGCATGGTGGCCTGCCGACGGTGCGGCGCTCCACAGAGGTTGGCAAGTCGCATATCGGCAGCATCTCGTGTACGAGTGGCCCTTGTGGACGGTGCCTAAGCTCTTCTGAGGCGACGGGTGGTGGCTAGTCTGGCGCTTCCCACCAGTGGGCGGGTGGATGTTGCTTACCATATGCGGTGTCAGGCTGGGAGATCTGGTGGGGCCGGCCTCGCAGGGGGTGATGTTTGGAGTGGTGGCGGGAGGGATGGGTGGCACCAACCAGGTTGGCCCACCCGTCGACGACACAAGGGGTGTCTATCATGGACATGGTATGTGCCTACAATTTCACCAATAGCCTGTCCGGCTTAGTGCCTCTCGGCCCCGAACCGCTCTGATCTAGACGACCGCTAATGGCTGCGTTGGTGGTCGTGCATGTTGTTGGGAAATATAGTAGAAAAAAAATGTTCTACCGCTGGTACCGTATCATGCTATACAAACGGTTTTAACCCCTCTCCGCCACGGCATTTGAAATCGGCGCCTAGTGAGTGTGGGCGATAGGGGGGTCCTTCCCACACGACCTAGAAACCGTCAGGGATAGGCGAGCGGCTACTGACGATCGCCATAGAATAAACGTATGAGAAGCCGTCCCAGTCCCACACGTTACATCTTGACGTTATGTTTCTGATCAGAGAGACGTCCTAAATGATTACGCTGCTATAGTTGTGTCAAAAAGGTGAACACCAACATTTAATCTACCGATATGTTTGTGATAGGTACGTTATCGCACACGGTTCAAGAATGTAAAATGTGTGCGGTGCCTCTACTAACGCCAACGTGTTCATTTTCATAACTGCGTGCGATTGGTATTCCTATCACACACGCACACCGGTTTGAAACTTTTGTCGTATTACCATGAATCGCACACACATATGAGACGAAACCGTGTGTGCGCCTGTCGGGCATCGCATACGTTTCACGTCAAAGAACCGTCTGTTCTTTATTTTTTATCACACACGCCGTTTTCTTCCTAACCGTGTGCACGTTATTTTATTCGCTCCTGTATAATTTTATTTTATTTCCTGTAATTTATTATTCGAATTGGAAATTTTGAAATATGTAACGTGCAATTCAAATTCTCAGCACAATGGTTCAACAACGAATTTATAAATAAAATTATCAGTACAATATGTTCAGTAATTACAGGATTAGACAACAATTAACTATAATGAACCAATATTTAGAGACGGTAAAGGTGAAGAGACAAGTGTAAATCATTTTGACGGCCATGGTGTTGAAGAAGCGGAATGCCCATAATGTGCCTTCCTGCATGCCATAGGCACGAACAACTTTTGTCCAACCCCTTGTGACGATCGTTCGCCCATCCTTCACCACCTTCAGGAAGACTTCTAGAGCATTATCATGGTAGCATGAATTATAACTTTAACCTTAGTTGCCTCCGCTCCAATCATGTAGTTTGCAAGGTAATCATCATTAAATAGCTTCAGAAACCACTGAAAAGAGAAAAATATCCGATACTGAGGTCTAATAGAGTAACTTGTTGTGGGCAGGGGGAAAAGGAAACACATTACTTACCATCCTAAAGTTCACTCTTGTCTTGGACAAAGTGTAAATAAAGAGCTTAATTCCCATCACCCGTTTCTTTCGCCTAACAATCTTTCTTAGTTTCCTCGCTTGACGCTTGTTCATGAATATCTCATTGCCCCATATGGAAAAGGGATCAAAGCATGGATCAGTACCGCTCATATATGTACCTACAAGTAACTAGTAAATGTTAGAAGCTAAACTAGGATTGCACAAATGATGTAAAATACAAATACCTACCTTCCTAAGTACAAGTATTTTTAGAGATTTCAATATGAACTACATACGGATGTATATAGAATTATAGATATAGTTTAGAATAGAATCTAGATTCACTCATTTTGCTCCTTATGTAGTCTATATTGGAATCTCTAAAAATACTTATATTTAGGAACAGGTGATGTATAATACATGGGATGCAGCTATAAATTTTCTAGCCATTTTGGTGAACTGAAGCATGTATTTGATGTTCAGATTTGAATTATGGACATTAAATGCCTAGGAAATTCAATTAGTGTATACAAAGGCCAAATGGACCATGAATAAGTTTAAATTTCAACACAGATATCCTGTCGTTCCATGTTGCCCTAGAAGAAAATACAAGGCGAAAAGAGACAGTGATTACGTTTCGCCCACAAGGGGGACACGTTTTCCTATCGGAACCACAAGTCTTCTTTGAGAGAAGCTCCGGTTTGTAAAAGGCTTGTAATAGAACTTGCACCAAAATAGACAAAAAAAAATTCCTCGACATATGTGTGCCATGTCGTGACACCATGTCAGGTTTCATGATTTTCGGGTGAGTTTTGGATTTATGGGGATTTAAAAATCAAGATTCTTCTCACGAAATATTTTCAAATAGCACACGGTTCACTCACGAAAGCCGTGTGCCTACCAAACCGTGGTCAATGCCTCCCCCTGCTGCGCGCGCGATCTGAGTCATGCATTCTGATTGGTCATAATGCAAACCCAACGGATCGTAAGTGTGCACCGTTGGATGCTCCCAGATCGAACAACAACCCTCAGCCCTTTCGACAGCACAAGCAGTACATGGGTAAGCACTGCGTGCATGCGTCGTGCTAGCTCACGCTTCCTTCTCTACTATGTTTTCTAAACAGGCTACCGTTTCTCGCCACTCCTCTCATCGGTATCCCGCCTCTTCTCCCATCATTTTCCTGCTACTAGTGTTAGTGCTCATTGAAGGCTAGCGGCGACACACCGGCTGTGTAAATTTCTCACACAGTTTCTAAAAGCACAAATGTGTGTGATAGGAGGGAGTAGGTCTCATAGGGTGACCAGCGTCAAACGCCTTAATGGCAAGGAGGCAATTCCTATCAGCAAGGGGCGACAATTCCTATCAGCAAGGGGCGACTTCCCATCCGCTAGCCTAGTCAATAGAACGCATAAGTTAAGCGTGCTCGGGCTGGAGTAGTCCAAGGATGGGTGACCCGGTGCGAAGTTGCATATCTCAAGCTTCATTTAAATGCCATGATACAGTCATTATAGAGATATAATATATCTCTATAGTGACCTATCATGGCAATTATATAAACCTTGGAATCCTTGTTTTGCTAATTTGTAGACTATTTTTGTTGGTTATTTTTTGCTCTAGAAAATTAAAGAATGATTGACTAGACATGTCATGGCGATTATATAAACCTGAAATCAGGTCGCATGCAGGGTATAGGGTGAAAGTGCAACTATCCTTGGGTGGTTTTGGTAATGATTAACAAAATATAGCTCATTGAACTAATGCTATTTCAAGATGAATATTTTAGGAAAGTTCAATGATTGGCATGGCATGGATTAGGAATGCCCCTCAAAATGCTAAGGACAAAGGATTGGCTCAAGCTCCAAAGCTCGAGACTCTACATTTTAATTTGTGAGATTGCATTGAGTCCATAGAAAAGCCAATACTATTAAAAAGAGATGAGGTGTTGCTTAATGGCTTGCTTGCTCAAAATGCTTAGTGATATGCTTCAAAACCCTCAACCACTTTCTCATATCCACATATGTCACAAACCAAAGTTAAATTCGGCCCCATCGATTTGATTTATCCGGCGCCACCGAGTTCATTTGACATAGCCACTGCCAGAAACCCTAGTCACTTCGGTCTCACCGAGATGGGATTGCAAACTCTCTGTTTCCCTTTGTAACGTTTCGATCTAACCGAGATGCGCGATCGGTCCCACCGAGTTCGCAATGCAAACTCTTTGTTTTTCCTTCGTAACGTTTCGGTCTCACTGAGATGAGCGAATCGGTCCCATCGAGTTTGCTTGACCAACTCTCTGGTTAGCTTATTACCAAAGTCGGTCCCATCGAGTTTGTGTAATCAGTCCAACCAAGATTACGTTATGCCCTAACCCTAAAGAAACCGGTCCCACCGAGTTGACATGTCGGTCCCACCGAAATGCCTAATGGTCACATTATGAACTAAATCGGTCTGACCGAGTTTTCTGATTCGGTCTCATTGAGTTTGGTAAATTGTGTGTAACGGTTAGATTTTGTGTGCAGGCTATATATACCCATCCACCCTTTCTTCATTCGTGGAGAAAGCCATCAAAACATGCATATACTTCCAACATTCATTTTCTGAGAGAGAACCACCTACTCATGTGTTGAGGTCAAGATATTTCATTCCAACCACATAAATCTTGATCTCTAGCCTTCCCCAAGTTGCTTTCCACTCAAATCATCTTTCCACCAAATCCAATCCTATGAGAGAGAGAGTTGAGTGTTGGGGAGACTATCATTTGAAGCACAAGAGCAAGGAGTTCATCATCAACACACCATCTATTACCTTTTGGAGAGTGGTGTCTCCTAGATTCGTTAGGTGTCACTTGGGAGCCTCCGTCAAGATTGTGGAGTTGAACCAAGGAGTTTGTACGGGCAAGGAGATCGCCTACTTCGTGAAGATCTACCCTAGTGAGGCAAGTCCTTCGTGGGCGATGGCCATGGTGGGATAGACAAGGTTGCTTCTTCGTGGACCCTTTGTGGGTGGAGCCGTCTGTGGACTCATGCATCCTTTACACTTCGTGGGTTGAAGTCTCCATCAACGTGGATGTATGATAGCACCACCTATCGGAACCACGCCAAAAATCTCCGTGTCAACATTGCATTTGCTCCCTCCAAACTCCTCCCTTTACCTTCATATGCAATGATTTACATTCCGCTGCTATACTCTTAGAATTGCATGTGTAGGTTGGTTGCTTGACTTGTGTAAAGTTGCTAAAATCTGCCAAGATTTAAAATTGGGAAAAGGCTAGATTTTTATTTGGTCAAGTAGTCTAATCACCCCCCTCTAGACACCTACAAGGGGCAGGGTGTTAAGTTCAACCATGGAGTCTTCTAGATTGTACATGGCAATTATATAAACCTTGGGATCCTTGGTCTTCTAGATTGTACATGGCAATTATGTAAACCTTGGGATCCTTGTTTTGCTAATTTGTAGACTATGTTTTTATTGGTTATTTTTTGCTATAAAAAATTAAAGAATGATTGACTTGACCTGTCATGGCGATTATATAAACCTTTTTAGGTTGCATGCAGGGTATAGGGGGCAGGGTGTTAAGTTCAACCATGGAGTCTTTTAGATTGTACATGTGGCAGAATCTGGTGGAATGTAGATGACATCAAACGGCCATTAGTGCTCGGATTTGCCATCTCTGTACCATCGGATTAGCTTCATCCAACGACCAACTTTCGAAGTTATTCGCACACTGTATAGGGGTATAGATGTGTGCCATGCTAGACCAAATAAAGTTTGAGCGCATGCGTGGGACGACCCCCCCCCCTTCCCGTCGCCGCCTTGAAGTTGGGATACCGACATCGTACGTATTGAACGAGGCTTGGAGTCGGGTACAATGTTTGGTTTCTAATGTACTTGGTGGCCCATCGAAGTTGTGCATTCGGGATTTAAATACATCAGACACCACCGTACCCATACATATTTTCGGGCCGCATGGAGTGTATACGGGGTCTTCTTATCGACCACGTCTCCCTTGTGCGGGTTTTTTGTGATGACACTCATATCTGGGGGCTCCCCGAGTGTATATATATCATCCCTTCGACCGATAACGAAGGGTATGTGTTTGCCATGAATGGATTCCTCCTAGTTCGTGTAAGGGCCGGTCACCCTCACATGCCTCTCAACCAAAGCTCGAGCTCATGCGTTGTCGGGATTCCCTCCCACATTGTCGGATTGCTTGGTTCGACCTACATCATACCCTGTGTATCTCGTCCTTAACTACCTTGCTTTCATGGTTGTTGTCTGTATGAAGAGGTAGGCACCACATCTAAATTGTACATTATTCTATATTGATGTACATCATTTTGGGATGCATGCAAGAGGTGCTAGTTTTGTGGTCCCTCTCGTGCGATTTTTATGATGGTTCAATCTATTGGCCGAAGCGGTTTATCGACAACAACAGTTGTCGTTTGACCAAACGATAGATTCATTGGTCCGTCTTATGGTAGGTCATGGCACTACAAAAAAATACACTTTCCTGATGATACGTGTTTGTCACAGTAGGTCACATTTTCTGTCATGCATGTACATCCATGACGATTTTATGACAGAATCAAGATAGTCATACATGTGCTGTCGTAGAAGTGTTCCATGACATTACCAAAATTATCATCACGGAAGTGTCCACTTCCATGACGATAAATCACGCGTCACAGAAGTGCTTTCGTCAAGGGTGACTGACACGTGGCATCCACCGTAACGGAACACCGTTAAGCTATCAGGTCCGATGTTGGATCTGATAACCCATTAACAGCCCCGACCAATGGGGATTTTCCACATGTAAAATCATCATTAGCTGGAGGAAACACGTGTCGGCTCACCGTTGGGACAGATGTCATCCACTCATTGGACCCAAGGCGCCTATGATACGTCGACACGTGGCACGGCCCAACAGAGGCCCATTCCTGTGAAAAGGCCGACCCGTTTGACTTGGTCAAAAGGTGGCGGGCCGGCCCACGACAAGCCTTAACATCTTGTTCGCATATAGCCCATTTACAGCCCGCTAACCCAGGGCTTGTTTACGGCCTATCCGAATTAGGCCCGGTAGCGTCATCTGGGCCGTCCAATATAATTCCAGCCTGTTTTAACTTCTGGCCCATGTATGGCCCATGACGTCTTTCGGCCCATATGAGGCTCTTTGTAACTCTCGGCCCATTAACGACCCATGGTAAAATTGGCCCATAATGAATAGTGTATCACTTTATACCCATTAACGGCACATGGTGAAACTGGCCCGTAATGAATAGTGTATCACTTTATACCCATTAACGGCCCATTATTCCATTGGGCCGTTTCCAGCCCATGTTATCTTTCAGCCTTCTCAGGGCCCATTTATTCTTGGGCTCATTTCTAGCATTCGTTTACTTACGGCCTGTTACTGTCATTTTCTGCTTGTGGGCCAAATTCAGCCCGTGGTTACAGTCGGCCTGTTTGTTGCCCGTTAATACATTGGGCCGTTTTCATGGCGTCATCAAATATGGCCGATTAATGATGGCCCATTATGGTTGGCCCATGAACGGACGGTTCTAAATCTAGCCCATTTACGGTCATAATGTGGTCTGTTATTGGCCCATGTTTTGCCAACCGATCATACGGCCCGTAGAAGGCCCATTGATGATACGGCTCGTAGAAGGCCCATTGATGATACGGCCCGTAGAAGGCCCATTGTGTCTATGGCCCGTATAAGGCCCATTGTTTCTACGCCCTGTAGAAGGCCCATTGTTTCTACGGCCCATAGAAGGCCCATTGTTTCTATGGCCCATAGGAGGCCCATGTTAACTACAGTAAATATGCAGCCCATGGTTCTTGTGGCCTAATTTTAAAAAGTAGGTTATTGCGGCCACTAGCAAACCGCGGGAAAAGTACCGCACTAACTACAAGAAAACAAATAAACAAGACAATAAGGAAATAAATAAGGAAGCAACTTACGCTAGGCTATCACGGCTATTACACATATTACATCCACTGGGCATCAAAGTTCGCCACCAGTGCAAATATAGGGAACAAAGCAGCATATAAACGCCGCAGCAAAACAAGTCCATATCTTGAACCACTTCAGAAGAGCTCAAGAAACAATATCCTGGGTACCCATACTACTGGCAAGATGCTTAGCAAGCTTATTAACTTTCTCTTGTTTGGCGCTTAAATCCTCCAGCACTTGCTGTTGCACCAGAAAGTATGCATCTGAATTCTGTAGGGACTTCCTCAGTCCTTCGGCTTCCTATCGCATAACATCTGATCGATGTCTTTCAACTTGAAGTTGAGACTCAAGAAGCCGAACTGATTCAGGAAGCGACTTTGAAGAGCTGGTGCCAGCAGTAGTAGCCAGTAGCTCGAACACTACATCAAGACAGGACTTTGGGGTTGTCTCACTGTCTTCCATATAGTTTTTATCAGCTTTCTTGGAGACCAACAGGGATGTCTCACTATCTTGAACCTTATCTGCATTACTTCCTTTACCATTGCATAACGGGTACTCTTCTCCAATATTTTATCCGCGTTCTAAAAGAGAAACAAACAAACACATCACAGGTTTACAATGTAGTATATGAAACTCATTTTGGTAAACTAGTTCAGTAGTAAGGTGTACAGGATAACAACATGAAACAAACATATATCTATGTAGTATGGTCACTATATGGTCTATATCATTCTGGTTTATGTTGCCAAATCAAGATAGATATAGTTGGGATCATATCTATTTAAGACAAAGCAGCATAGACAGAATATAAGTGTGGGAAACTACACATCAATAACAACACCTGTAATGTGCATGGCTTGAGAACATAACTGTTTATTCAATTGAAACTGAAATCAACATAGAGCAAATTACAACAGCAAACACATTAAAGAAACAGGTTTAAAACATATCTGTTGCGCCATTGGAGTTTCAGTTGCATCCTTCAAATTTGAAATTAGTTGGTATGAGTAAATACAATGATGCAAGAGCAAAGTGGTATGAACCATAGCTACGGAACCTGACCTGAGAACAATTGTTCTTCTGCTTTAAGCGTTGACTTGGGGTTCGGAGTGGTGGTCCTCGTGCTTTGGGCACTGCAGTTGCCTTACTAACTGCTCGTGTTTTGGTGCTCTGTGGTGGAGACGGTGTTGTGTCAATGGGAACTGGGTTACTATCTACTGGGGTTGGGGTTAGAAGGGGTGTAGTTGGTTCTCTGTCCAACTAGGTAGGGGTACAATCTGCGTGAGTCTGGGTTATGTGTGGTGGGGCTGGTTCTTGGGCAAGTACAACCGTGGTTCTATCTCCATCGACAGGTAGCACGATCTTTTCTGAAGACCATGTTTTTACTCCCATAGATACTGCCATCACCCCCTCCAATTGAAATGGCTGATAAACAAGAAAAGTAATTGAATGTACAGACATTGTAAGATAGACAAGTGCAATGGATAGTAGGGAAGAAAACAGGGCATGAAATAATTCACATTTATGTTGTCTAACCAAACAGAATAGCAGGACATAATTTCACATATATGATGGCTAATTAAACAGGATATCATGACACAATTTCACATGTATGATGGCTAACTAAACATGATAGAATGACATACTTCAAAATATGATGACTATGTAAACAGGATGACATGATATAACTATACGATGTGTCTATTAAAGTGGTTGGCATGCCATAAATCACAAACATGACGTCGATGGAAACATGATGGCACGATATAATTCACGGATAGAATGACATGATTCAAAATATGATGACTATGTAAACCGGATGAGATGATATAACTATATTATGTCTTTAGAAAATGGGTTGGCATGCCATAATTCAGATACATGGTGTCTATGTAAACAACATGGCATGATATAATTCAAATATATGATTTACATACTAAGGAAGTGAGCAGAGGGTAATCACATATATGATGTGTCAACTAAGGAGATGGCATTCAATATCGTGTATATGATGTAAAAACTAAGCATTGCAATACAACTTATGCATGATATGAGTAATATAACCCTGCCAAGTTTGAGCATACACCTCAGGGGGATAATAGGAATGGTCATCTGCCTCTGAATCCTCCTCTGAAGAGCTATCTGTAACCAGCAAGATATCTGCTTCAGCAGGTAGCATTGTCTGCTCCGAAGACCTTGTTTTCACTCCAGATTTCTCCATCACCAATTCAAATAGATGATGCACAGGAAGAGCAGTTGAATATACAAACATTGTCGAAAGTAATGAGAAATACAAAAAAGGACGGCATGATATAATTCACATATATGACGCTCGGCTAAACAACATGTCATTGCATAATTCACACATATAATGCCTTGCAACAAGATAGCATTGCATAATTCACATATATAATGTCTTGCAACAAGATGGCATTGCATAATTCACATATATGGTAATTAGACACTAAACAGGTGGCATTCACACAAAGCATGGCTAAACTAAGCAAATGGCATAGCAATGCAAGATACCATACGCACAATATGAGCAACATAACCCTGCCAAGTTAGAGCATGCACCTCGGGGGGGGGGGGGAGGGGAATAGGACTGGTCATCTGTCTCTAAATCCTCCTCTAAGGAGCTATCTGTAACCAACAAGACATGCACTTCGTCAGATAGCATTGTCTGCTCTAAAGACCTTGTTTCCACTCCAGATTTTTCCATGACCGTGCCGAATGGCTGATGCATAGGAAGAGTAATTGAATGTACTAAAATTGTTGACAAATTTAGCACATAATAAAAAAATGATGTCATGATATAATTCACATATAAGAAGACTAGCTAACTAGGGTGGCATTGCAAAATTCACATATATGATGTTTGGCTAAACAAGATGGCATTGCATGATTCACATATATGATAAAGAAACTAAACAGATGGCATTGACACAAAGCATGTCTAAACTAAGCAGATGACATCTTTGATGTATACAGTAAGCAATGCAAGGCACCATATGCATGATATTACCAACATCAGCATGCCAAGTTAGAGCGATGACCTCATGGGGTAAAGAGGAGTGGTCTTCTGCTTCTGAATCCCCCTCGGAACAGTTATCTTCCTCTTGATTACGATCTGAAATGGGTGGAGGGGGGCTGCCTTTGCGCCCACCATGGAGCGACGTCTGCATGAAATTTTATTGCCACGCAAGGCTCGTCTCTTTTGCTCTACATGTTCAGTTCCATTGTGTACAATAACTGACATGCATAGGAATAAAACATAGTGAGATTATGTAAGGGGTGCATGCACAAATCCAGAGTGATGGTAGCAAACTATGGATAGACCCAAAACCAATGATAGCAGGCAGATAATAGCTTTAGTTAAAAAATACAGATAATGGCTCCTTTAATGTTTGTTTGCACCCAACATGAAACTCATAGTAGACACCCGAGATTAACCAAATAGTAGACAGATAGTACTGATTGGTGCCCCAATATGTACCCCACAACCATTTAAAACTCAAGTTTCAGCATTAGTTTGGACCTGACTCGGAGTCTAATAGGTGAACACGATGATAAAGTAGCATGTCATCATATTAAGCGATGCATAACATAAGCAGACATGGAAGAGTGCGACATCTCTTGCGGACCCGTGTAGTCCTCAAGGTCATCTACTCAGTTGATGATGGTAATGCAGTTGTCGTGGCTGCCGGCGGCGGCGAAGAAGATCTGAGGCGGCGAAAGACAGTCTGGAGAGCGGATCCCTGTTGTGGTGAACCCTTTCATCGTTGGAGTAGCTGAGCTGGGGTGGAACACAACACCGCAGTGAAGGAAATATGCCCTAGAGGTAATAATAAAGTTATTATTTATTTCCTTATATCATGATAAATGTTTATTATTCATGCTAGAATTGTATTAACCGGAAACATAATACATGTGTGAATACATAGACAAACATAGTGTCACTAGTATGCCTCTACTTGACTAGCTCGTTAATCAAAGATGGTTAAGTTTCCTAACCATAGACATGAGTTGTCATTTGATTAATGGGATCACATCATTAGAAGAATGATGTGATTGACTTGACCCATTCCGTTAGCCTAGCACTTGATCGTTTAGTATGTTGCTATTGCTTTCTTCATGACTTATACAATGTTCCTACAACTATGAGATTATGCAACTCCCGTTTACCGGAGGAACACTTTGTGTGCTACCAAACGTCACAACGTAATTGGGTGATTATAAAGGTGCTCTACAGGTGTCTCCGAAGGTACATGTTGGGTTGGCGTATTTCGAGATTAGGTTTTGTCACTCTGATTGTCGGAGAGGTATCTCTGGGCCCTCTCGGTAATACACATCACTTAAGCCTGCAAGCATTGTAACTAATGAGTTAGTTACGGGATGAAGTATTACGGAATGAGTAAAGAGACTTGCCGGTAACGAGATTGAACTAGGTATTGGATACCAACGATCGAATCTCGGGCAAATAACATACCGACGACAAAGGGAACAACGTATGTTGTTATGCGCTTTGACCGATAAAGATCTTCGTAGAATATGTAGGAGCCAATATGGACATCCAGGTTCCGCTATTGGTTATTGACCACGAATAGTTCTAGGTCATGTCTACATAGTTCTCGAACCCGTAGGGTCCACACGCTTAAGGTTTCGATGACAGTTATATTATGAGTTTATGAGTTTTGATGTACCGAAGGAGTTCGGAGTCCCGGATGAGATCAAGAACATGACGAGGAGTCTCGAAATGGTCGAGACGTAAAGATCGATATATTGGACGACTATATTCGGAGTTCGGAAAGGTTTCGAGTGATTCGGGTATTTATCGGAGTACCGGTGAGTTACGGGAATTCGCCGGGGAGAAGTATTGAGCCTTATTGGGCCATAAGGGAAAGAGAGAGGGGCTGCCTAGGGCAGGCCGCACGCCCCCCAATGGCCTAGTCCGAATTGGACTAGGGGGAGGGGCCGCACCCCCTCCTTCCTTCCCTTCTCTCTTCCCCTTCCTTGTCTCCTATTCCTAATACATGGAAGGACTCCTAGTTGGACTAGGAAAGGGGGAATCCTACTCCCGGTGGGAGTAGGACTCCCCTAGGGCGCGCCATAGAAGAGGGTCGGCCCTCCCCTCGTCCACTCCTTTATATACGGGGGTAGGGGGCACCCCATTGACACACAAGTTGATCTACGGATCATTCCTTAGCCGTGTGCGGTGCCCCCCTCCACCATATTCCACCTCGGTCATATCGTCGCAGAGTTTAGGCGAAGCCCTGTGCCGGTAGAACTTCATCATCGTCACCACTCCGTCGTGCTGACGGAACTCATCTCCGGAGCTCGGCTGGATCGGAGGCCGGAGATCGTCATCGAGCTGAACGTGTGCTGAACTCGGAGGCCCCGTAGGTTCGGTGCTTGGATAGGTCGGATCGTGAAGACGTACGACTACATCAACCGCGTTGTGCTAACGCTTCCGCTTACGGTCTACGAGGGTACGTGGACGAACACTCTCCCCTCTCGTTGCTATGCCATCACCATGATCTTGCGTGTGCGTAGGAAAATTTTGAAATTACTACGTTCCCCAACAGTGGCATCCGAGCCTAGGTTTTATGCGTTGATGTTATTTGCACGAGTAGAACACAAGTGAGTTCTGGGCGATACAAGTCATACTGCTTACCAGCATGTCATACTTTGGTTCGGCGGTATTGTTGGATGAAGCGGCCCGGACCGACATTACGCGTACGCTTACGCGAAACTGGTTCTACCGACGTGCTTTGCACACAGGTGGCTGGCGGGTGTCAGTTTCTCCTACTTTAGTTGAACCGAGTGTGGCTACGCTCGGTCCTTGCGAAGATTAAAACAGCACCAACTTGATGAACTATCGTTGTGGTTTTGATGCGTAGGTAAGAACGGTTCTTGCTCAGCCCGTAGCAGCCACGTAAAACTTGAAACAACAAAGTAGAGGACGTCTAACTTGTTTTTGCAGGGCATGTTGTGATGTGATATGGCCAAGACGTGATGCTATATTTTATTGTATGAGATGATCATGTTTTATAACCGAAGTTATCGGCAACTGGCAGGAGCCATATGGTTGTCGCTTTATTGTATGAAATGCAAACGCCCTGTAATTGCTTTACTTTATCACTAAGCGGTAGCGATAGTCGTAGAAGCAATAGATGGCGTAAACGACAACGATGCTACAATAGAGATCAAGGTGTCGCGCCGGTGACGATGGTGATCATGACGATGCTTCGGAGATGGAGATCACAAGCACAAGATGATGATGGCCATATCATATCACTTATATTGATTGCATGTGATGTTTATCTTTTATGCATCTTATCTTGCTTTGATTGACGGTAGCATTTTAAGATGATCTCTCACTAATTATCAAGAAGTGTTCTCCCTGAGTATGCACCGTTGCCAAAGTTCGTCGTGCCCAGACACCACGTGATGATCGGGTGTGATAAGCTCTACGTCCATCTACAACGGGTGCAAGCCAGTTTTGCACACGCAGAATGCTCAGGTTAAACTTGACGAGCCTAGCATATGCAGATATGGCCTCGGAACACGAAGACCGAAAGGTCGAGCGTGAATCATATAGTAGATATGATCAACATAGTGATGTTCACCATTGAAAACTACTCCATCTCACGTGATGATCGGTTATGGTTTAGTTGATTTGGATCACGTGATCACTTAGATGACTAGAGAGATGTCTATCTAAGTGGGAGTTCTTAAGTAATATGATTAATTGAACTTAAATTTATCATGAACTTAGTCCTGGTAGTATTTTGCAAATTATGTTGTAAGATCAATAGCTTGCGTTGTTGCTTTCATATGTTTATTTTGATATGTTCCTAGAGAAAATTGTGTTGAAAAATGTTAGTAGCAATGATGCGAATTGGATCCGTGATCTGAGGTTTATCCACATTGCTGCACAGAAGAATTATGTCCTTAATGCACCGCTGGGTGACAGACCTATTGCAGTAGCAGATACAGACGTTATGAACGTTTGGCTAGCTCAGTATGATGACTACTTGATAGTTTTGTGCACCATGCTTTATGGCTTAGAATCGGGACTTCAAAGATGTTTTGAACATCATGGACCATATGAGATGTTCCAGGAGTTGAAGTTAATATTTCAAGCAAATACCCGAGTTGAGAGATATGAAGTCTTCAACAAGTTCTATGGCTAAAAGATGGAGGAGAATCGCTCAACTAGTGAGCATGTGCTCAGATTGTCTAGATACTACAATCGCTTGAATCAAGTGGAAGTTAATCTTCCAGATAAGATAGTGATTGACAGAATTCTCTAGTCACCAACACTAAGTTACTAGAACTTCGTGATGAACTATAGTATGCAAGGGATGACAAAAACGATTCCCGAGCTCTTCATGATGTTGAAATCGACGAAGGTAGAAATCGAAGAAGAGCATCACGTGTTGATGATTGACAAGACCACTAGTTTCAAGAAAAGGGCAAAGGGAAAGAAAGGGAACTTCAAGTAGAATGACAAGCAAGTTGTCACTCCCGCGAAGAAGCCCAAAGCTGGACCAAAGCCTGAAGCTGAGTGATTACGCTGCAAAGGAAATGGTCACTGGAAGCAGAAATGCCCTGAATATTTGGTGGATAAGAAGGATGGCAAAGTGAACAAGGGTGTATTTGATATACAGGTTATTGATGTGTGCCTTACTAGTGTTTATAGTAGCCCCTGAGTATTTGATACTTGTTCGGTTGCTAAGATTAGTAACCCGAAACAGGAGTTACAGAATAAACAAAGACTAGTTGAAGGGGAAGTGACGATGAGTGTTGGAAATAGTTCCAAGATTGATATGATCATCATCGCACACTCCCTATACTTTCGAGATTAGTTTTAAACCTAAATAAATGTTATTTAGCATTTGCGTTGAGCATGAATATGATTTGATCATGTTTATTGCAATACGGTTATTCATTTAAAGTCAGAGAATAATTGTTGTTCTGTTTACATGAATAAAACCTTCAATGGTCATACACCCAATGAAAATAGTTTGTTGGATCTCGATCGTAGTGATACACATATTCATAATATTGATGCCAAAAGATGCAAAGTTAATAATGATGGTGCAACTTATTTGTGGCACTGCCGTTTGGGTCATATCGGTGTAAAGCGCATGAAGAAACTCCATAAAGATGGATTTTCGGAATCACTTGGTTATGAATCATTTGATGCTTGCGAACCGTGCCTTTGGGCGAGATGACTAAAACTCCGTTCTTCGGAACAACGGAATGAGCAACAAACTTGTTGGAAATAATACATACTGATGTATGCAGACCAATGAGTATTAAGGCTCGTGGCGGGTATCGTTATTTTCTGACCTTCACAGATGATTTGAGCAGATATGGGTATATCTACTTAATGAAACATAAATCGGAAACATTTGAAAGGTTCAAAGAATTTCAGAGTGAAGTTGAAAATCATCGTAACAAGAAAATAATGTTTCTACGATCTGATCGTGGAGGAGAATATTTGAGTTACAAGTTTGGTCTTCAATTAAAACAATGTGGAATAGTTTCACAAACTCACGCCACCTGGAACACCACAATGTAATGGTGTGTCCGAACGTTGTAATCGTACTTTACTAGATATGGTGCGATCTATGATATCTCTTATCAGTTTACCACTATCGTTTTGGGGTTATGCATTAGAGACAGCTGCACTCACGTTTAATAGGGCACCATCGAAATCCGTTGAGACGACACCGTATGAACTATGGTTTAGCAGTAAACCTAAGCTATCGTTTCTTAAAGTTTGGAGTTGCGATGCTTATATGAAAAAGGTTTTCAACTTGATAAGCTCGAACCCAAATCGGAGAAGTGCGTCTTCATAGAATACCCAAAGGAAACTGTTGGGTACACCTTCTATCACAGATCTGAAGGCAAAACATTCTTTGCTAAGAATGGATCCTTTCTAGAGAAGGAGTTTCTCTCGAAAGAAGTGAGTGGGAGGAAAGTAGAGCTTGATAAGGTAATTTGTACCTTCTCCCGAATTGGAAAGTAGTTCATCACAGAAATCAGTTCCAGTGATTCCTACACGAATTAGTGAAGAAGATAATGATGATGATCATGAAACTTCAGATCAAGTTACTACAGACCCTCGTAGGTCTTCCAGAGTACAATCCGCACCAGAGTGGTACGGTAATCCTGTTCTGAAAGTCATGTTACTAGACCATGATAAACCTACGAACTATGAGGAAGCGATGACGAGCCCAGATTCCGCGAAATGGCTTTAGGCCATGAAATCTGAGATATGATCCATGTATGAGAACGAAGTGTAGACTTTGATTGACTTGCCCGATGATCGGTGAGTCATTAAGAATAAATGGATCTTCAAGAGGAAGACGGACGCTGATAGTAGTGTTACTATCTAGAAAGCTAGAATTGTCGCAAAAGGTTTTCGACAAGGTCAAAGTGTTCACTACGATGAGAGTTTCTCACTCGTATCTATGCTTAAGTCTGTCTGAATCATGTTAACAATTGCCGCATTTTATGAAATCTGGCAAATGGATAGACAAAACTATATTCCTTTATGGATTTATTTAAGAAGAGTTGTATATGATGCAACCAGAAGGTTTTGTCAATCCTAAAGGTGTTAACAAAATGTGCAAGCTCCAGCGATCCATCTATGGACTGGTGCAAGCATCTCGGAGTTGGAATATACGCTTTGATCAAAGCATATAGTTTTATACAGACTTGCGGTGAAGCCTGTATTTACAAGAAAGTGAGGGGGATCACTACAACATTTCTGATAAGTATATGTGAATGACATATTGTTGATCAGAAATAATGTAGAATTATTCTGCAAAGCATAAAGGAGAGTTTGAAAGGAGTTTTTCAAAGAAAGACCTCGGTGAAGCTGCTTACATATTAAGCATCAAGATCTATAGAGATAGATCAAGACGCTTGAAAAGTTTTTTCAATGAGTACATACCTTGACAAGATTTTGAAGTAGTTCAAAATGGAACAGTCAAAATAAGAGTTTCTTGCCTGTGTTACAAGGTGTGAAATTGAGTAAGACTCAAATCCTGACCACAACAGAAAATAGAAAGAGAATGAAAGTCATTCCCTATGCTTCAGTCATAGGTTCTATAAAAGTATGCCATGCTATGAACCAGACCTATTGTATACTCTGCCCTGGTTTGGCAAGGGAGTACAATAGTGATCTAGGAGTAGATCACTGGACATTGGTCAAAATTATCCTTAGTGGAATAAGGATATGTTTCTCGATTATGGAAGTGACAAAAGGTTCGTCGTAAAGGGTTACGTCGATACAAGTTTTGGCACTGATCCAGATGACTCTAAGTCTCAATCTGGGTACATATTGAAAGTGGGAGCAATTAGCTAGAGTAGCCCCGAGCAAAACATTGTAGACATAGAATATTTGCAAAATACATACGGCTCTGAATGTGACAGACCCGTTGACTAAATTTCTCTCACGAACAAAACATGATCATACCTTTGTACTCTTTGGGTGTTAATCACATAGCGATGTGAGCTAGATTATTGACTCTAGTAAACCCTTCGAGTGTTGATCACATGAAGATGTGAACTATGGGTATTAATCACATACATATGTGAATATTGGTGTTAAATCACATGGCGATGTGAACTAGATTATTGACTCTAGTGCAAGTGGGAGACTGGAGGAAATATGCCCTAGAGGCAATAATAAAGTTATTATTTATTTCCTTATATCATGATAAATGTTTATTATTCATGCTAGAATTGTATTAACCGGAAACATAATACATGTGTGAATACATAGACAAACATAGTGTCACTAGTATGCCTCTACTTGACTAGCTCGTTAATCAAAGATGGTTAAGTTTCCTAACCATAGACATGAGTTGTCATTTGATTAACAGGATCACATCATTAGAAGAATGATGTGATTGACTTGACCCATTCCGTTAGCCTAGCACTTGATCGTTTAGTATGTTGCTATTGCTTTCTTCATGACTTATACAATGTTCGTACAACTATGAGATTATGCAACTCCCGTTTACCGGAGGAACACTTTGTGTGCTATCAAACGTCACAACGTAACTCGGTGATTATAAAGGTGCTCTACAGGTGTCTCCGAAGGTACATGTTGGGTTGGCGTATTTCGAGATTAGGTTTTGTCACTCTGATTGTCGGAGAGGTATCTCTGGGCCCTCTCGGTAATACACATCACTTAAGCCTTGCAAGCATTGTAACTAATGAGTTAGTTATGGCATGAAGTATTACGGAACAAGTAAAGAGACTTGCCGGTAACGAGATTGAACTAGGTATTGGATACCGACGATCGAATCTCGGGCAAGTAACATACCGATGACAAAGGGAACAACGTATGTTGTTATGCGGTTTGACCGATAAAGATCTTCGTAGAATATGTAGGAGCCAATATGGACATCCAGGTTCCGCTATTGGTTATTGACCACGAATAGTTCTAGGTCATGTCTACATAGTTCTCGAACCCGTAGGGTCCGCACGCTTAAGGTTTCGATGACAGTTATATTATGAGTTTATGAGTTTTGATGTACCGAAGGAGTTCGGTGTCCCGGATGAGATCAAGAACATGACGAGGAGTCTCGAAATGGTCGAGACGTAAAGATCGATATATTGGACGACTATATTCGGAGTTCGGAAAGGTTTCGAGTGATTCGGGTATTTATCGGAGTACCGGCGAGTTACGGGAATTCGCCGGGGAGAAGTATTGGGCCTTATTGGGCCATAAGGGAAAGAGAGAGGGGCTGCCTAGGGCAGGCCGCGCGCCCCCCAATGGCCTAGTCCGAATTGGACTAGGGGGAGGGGCCGCACCCCCTCCTTCCTTCCCTTCTCTCTTCCCCTTCCTTGTCTCCTATTCCTAATACATGGAAGGACTCCTAGTTGGACTAGGAAAGGGGGAATCCTACTCCCGGTGGGAGTAGGACTCCCCTAGGGCGCGCCATAGAAGAGGGCCGGCCCTCCCCTCCTCCACTCCTTTATATACGGGGGTAGGGGGCACCCCATTGACACACAAGTTGATCTACGGATCGTTCCTTAGCCGTGTGCGGTGCCCCCCTCCACCATATTCCACCTCGGTCATATCGTCGCAGAGTTTAGGCGAAGCCCTGTGCCGGTAGAACTTCATCATCGTCACCACGCCTTCGTGCTGACGGAACTCATCTCCGGAGCTCGGCTGGATCGGAGGCCGGAGATCGTCATCGAGCTGAACGTGTGCTGAACTCGGAGGCCCCGTACGTTCGGTGCTTGGATAGGTCGGATCGTGAAGACGTACGACTACATCAACCGCGTTGTGCTAACGCTTCCGCTTACGGTCTACGAGGGTACGTGGACGAACACTCTCCCCTCTCGTTGCTATGCCATCACCATGATCTTGCGTGTGCGTAGGAAAATTTTGAAATTACTACGTTCCCCAACAGTGGCATCCGAGCCTAGGTTTTATGCGTTGATGTTATTTGCACAAGTAGAACACAAGTGAGTTGTGGGCGATACAAGTCATACTGCTTACCAGCATGTCATACTTTGGTTCGGCGGTATTGTTGGATGAAGCGGCCCGGACCGACATTACGCGTACGCTTACGCGAGACTGGTTCTACCGACGTGCTTTGCACACAGGTGGCTGGCGGGTGTCAGTTTCTCCTACTTTAGTTGAACCGAGTGTGGCTACGCTCGGTCCTTGCGAAGATTAAAACAGCACCAACTTGATGAACTATCGTTGTGGTTTTGATGCGTAGGTAAGAACGGTTCTTGCTCAGCCCGTAGCAGCCACGTAAAACTTGAAACAACAAAGTAGAGGACGTCTAACTTGTTTTTGCAGGGCATGTTGTGATGTGATATGGCCAAGACGTGATGCTATATTTTATTGTATGAGATGATCATGTTTTATAACCGAAGTTATCGGCAACTGGCAGGAGCCATATGGTTGTCGCTTTATTGTATGAAATGCAAACGCCCTGTAATTGCTTTACTTTATCACTAAGCGGTAGCGATAGTCGTAGAAGCAATAGATGGCGTAAACGACAACGATGCTACAATAGAGATCAAGGTGTCGCGCCGGTGACGATGGTGATCATGACGATGCTTCGGAGATGGAGATCACAAGCACAAGATGATGATGGCCATATCATATCACTTATATTGATTGCATGTGATGTTTATCTTTTATGCATCTTATCTTGCTTTGATTGACGGTAGCATTTTAAGATGATCTCTCACTAATTATCAAGAAGTGTTCTCCCTGAGTATGCACCGTTGCCAAAGTTCGTCGTGCCCAGACACCACGTGATGATCGGGTGTGATAAGCTCTACGTCCATCTACAACGGGTGCAAGCCAGTTTTGCACACGCAGAATGCTCAGGTTAAACTTGACGAGCCTAGCATATGCAGATATGGCCTCGGAACACGGAGACCGAAAGGTCGAGCGTGAATCATATAGTAGATATGATCAACATAGTGATGTTCACCATTGAAAACTACTCCATCTCACGTGATGATCGGTTATGGTTTAGTTGATTTGGATCACGTGATCACTTAGATGACTAGAGAGATGTCTATCTAAGTGGGAGTTCTTAAGTAATATGATTAATTGAACTTAAATTTATCATGAACTTAGTCCTGGTAGTATTTTGCAAATTATGTTGTAAGATCAATAGCTTGCGTTGTTGCTTTCATATGTTTATTTTGATATGTTCCTAGAGAAAATTGTGTTGAAAAATGTTAGTAGCAATGATGCGAATTGGATCCGTGATCTGAGGTTTATCCACATTGCTGCACAGAAGAATTATGTCCTTAATGCACCGCTAGGTGACAGACCTATTGCAGGAGCAGATACAGACGTTATGAACGTTTGGCTAGCTCAGTATGATGACTACTTGATAGTTTTGTGCACCATGCTTTATGGCTTAGAATCGGGACTTCAAAGATGTTTTGAACATCATGGACCATATGAGATGTTCCAGGAGTTGAAGTTAATATTTCAAGCAAATACCCGAGGTGAGAGATATGAAGTCTTCAACAAGTTCTATGGCTAAAAGATGGAGGAGAATCGCTCAACTAGTGAGCATGTGCTCAGATTGTCTGGATACTACAATCGCTTGAATCAAGTGGAAGTTAATCTTCCAGATAAGATAGTGATTGACAGAATTCTCTAGTCACCAACACTAAGTTACTAGAACTTCGTGATGAACTATAGTATGCAAGGGATGACAAAAACGATTCCCGAGCTCTTCATGATGTTGAAATCGACGAAGGTAGAAATCAAAGAAGAGCATCACGTGTTGATGATTGACAAGACCACAAGTTTCAAGAAAAGGGCAAAGGGAAAGAAAGGGAACTTCAAGTAGAATGACAAGCAAGTTGTCACTCCCGCGAAGAAGCCCAAAGCTGGACCAAAGCCTGAAACTGAGTGATTACGCTGCAAAGGAAATGGTCACTGGAAGCAGAAATGCCCTGAATATTTGGTGGATAAGAAGGATGGCAAAGTGAACAAGGGTGTATTTGATATACAGGTTATTGATGTGTGCCTTACTAGTGTTTTATAGTAGCCCCTGAGTATTTGATACTTGTTCGGTTGCTAAGATTAGTAACCCGAAACAGGAGTTACAGAATAAACAGAGACTAGTTGAAGGGGAAGTGACGATGAGTGTTGGAAATAGTTCCAAGATTGATATGATCATCATCGCACACTCCCTATACTTTCGAGATTAGTTTTAAACCTAAATAAATGTTATTTAGCATTTGCGTTGAGCATGAATATGATTTGATCATGTTTATTGCAATACGGTTATTCATTTAAAGTCAGAGAATAATTGTTGTTCTGTTTACATGAATAAAACCTTCAATGGTCATACACCCAATGAAAATAGTTTGTTGGATCTCGATCGTAGTGATACACATATTCATAATATTGATGCCAAAAGATGCAAAGTTAATAATGATGGTGCAACTTATTTGTGGCACTGCCGTTTGGGTCATATCGGTGTAAAGCGCATGAAGAAACTCCATAAAGATGGATTTTCGGAATCACTTGGTTATGAATCATTTGATGCTTGCGAACCGTGCCTTTGGGCGAGATGACTAAAACTCCGTTCTTCGGAACAATGGAATGAGCAACAAACTTGTTGGAAATAATACATACTGATGTATGCAGACCAATGAGTATTAAGGCTCGTGGCGGGTATCGTTATTTTCTGACCTTCACAGATGATTTGAGCAGATATGGGTATATCTACTTAATGAAACATAAATCGGAAACATTTGAAAGGTTCAAAGAATTTCAGAGTGAAGTTGAAAATCATCGTAACAAGAAAATAATGTTTCTACGATCTGATCGTGGAGGAGAATATTTGAGTTACGAGTTTGGTCTTCAATTAAAACAATGTGGAATAGTTTCACAAACTCACGCCACCTGGAACACCACAATGTAATGGTGTGTCCGAACGTTGTAATCGTACTTTACTAGATATGGTGCGATCTATGATATCTCTTATCAGTTTACCACTATCGTTTTGGGGTTATGCATTAGAGACAGCTGCACTCACGTTTAATAGGGCACCATCGAAATCCGTTGAGACGACACCGTATGAACTATGGTTTAGCAGTAAACCTAAGCTATCGTTTCTTAAAGTTTGGAGTTGCGATGCTTATATGAAAAAGGTTTTCAACTTGATAAGCTCGAACTAAAATCGGAGAAGTGCGTCTTCATAGAATACCCAAAGGAAACTGTTGGGTACACCTTCTATCACAGATCTGAAGGCAAAACATTCTTTTCTAAGAATGGATCCTTTCTAGAGAAGGAGTTTCTCTAGAAAGAAGTGAGTGGGAGGAAAGTAGAGCTTGATAAGGTAATTTGTACCTTCTCCCGAATTGGAAAGTAGTTCATCACAGAAATCAGTTCCAGTGATTCCTACACCAATTAGTGAAGAAGCTAATGATGATGATCATGAAACTTCAGATCAAGTTACTACAGACCCTCGTAGGTCTTCCAGAGTACAATCCGCACCAGAGTGGTACGGTAATCCTGTTCTGAAAGTCATGTTACTAGACCATGATAAACCTGCGAACTATGAGGAAGCGATGACGAGCCCAGATTCCGCGAAATGGCTTGAGGCCATGAAATCTGAGATATGATCCATGTATGAGAACGAAGTGTAGACTTTGATTGACTTGCCCGATGATCGGTGAGTCATTAAGAATAAATGGATCTTCAAGAGGAAGACGGACGCTGATAGTAGTGTTACTATCTAGAAAGCTAGAATTGTCGCAAAAGGTTTTCGACAAGGTCAAAGTGTTCACTACGATGAGAGTTTCTCACTCATATCTATGATTAAGTCTGTCTGAATCATGTTAACAATTGCCGCATTTTATGAAATCTGGCAAATGGATAGACAAAACTGTATTCCTTTATGGATTTATTTAAGAAGAGTTGTATATGATGCAACCAGAAGGTTTTGTCAATCCTAAAGGTGTTAACAAAATGTGCAAGCTCCAGCGATCCATCTATGGACTGGTGCAAGCATCTCGGAGTTGGAATATACGCTTTGATCAAAGCATATAGTTTTATACAGACTTGCGGTGAAGCCTGTATTTACAAGAAAGTGAGGGGGATCACTACAACATTTCTGATAAGTATATGTGAATGACATATTGTTGATCAGAAATAATGTAGAATTATTCTGCAAAGCATAAAGGAGAGTTTGAAAGGATTTTTTCAAAGAAAGACCTCGGTGAAGCTGCTTACATATTAAGCATCAAGATCTATAGAGATAGATCAAGACGCTTGAAAAGTTTTTTCAATGAGTACATACCTTGACAAGATTTTGAAGTAGTTCAAAATGGAACAGTCAAAGAAAGAGTTTCTTGCCTGTGTTACAAGGTGTGAAATTGAGTAAGACTCAAATCCTGACCACAGCAGAAAATAGAAAGAGAATGAAAGTCATTCCCTATGCTTCAGTCATAGGTTCTATAAAAGTATGCCATGCTATGAACCAGACCTATTGTATACTTTGCCCTGGTTTGGCAAGGGAGTACAATAGTGATCTAGGAGTAGATCACTGGACATTGGTCAAAATTATCCTTAGTGGAATAAGGATATGTTTCTCGATTATGGAAGTGACAAAAGGTTCGTCGTAAAGGGTTACGTCGATACAAGTTTTGGCACTGATCCAGATGACTCTAAGTCTCAATCTGGGTACATATTGAAAGTGGGAGCAATTAGCTAGAGTAGCCCCGAGCAGAACATTGTAGACATAGAATATTTGCAAAATACATACGGCTCTGAATGTGACAGACCCGTTGACTAAATTTCTCTCAAGAACAAAACATGATCATACCTTTGTACTCTTTGGGTGTTAATCACATAGCGATGTGAGCTAGATTATTGACTCTAGTAAACCCTTCGAGTGTTGATCACATGAAGATGTGAACTATGGGTATTAATCAAATACATATGTGAATATTGGTGTTAAATCACATGGCGATGTGAACTAGATTATTGACTCTAGTGCAAGTGGGAGACTGAAGGAAATATGCCCTAGAGGCAATAATAAAGTTATTATTTATTTCCTTATATCATGATAAATGTTTATTATTCATGCTAGAATTGTATTAACCGGAAACATAATACATGTGTGAATACATAGACAAACATAGTGTCACTAGTATGCCTCTACTTGACTAGCTCGTTAATCAAAGATGGTTAAGTTTCCTAACCATAGACATGAGTTTTCATTTGATTAACAGGATCACATCATTAGAAGAATGATGTGATTGACTTGACCCATTCCGTTAGCCTAGCACTTGATCGTTTAGTATGTTGCTATTGCTTTCCTCATGACTTATACAATGTTCGTACAACTATGAGATTATGCAATTCCCGTTTACCGGAGGAACACTTTGTGTGCTATCAAACGTCACAACGTAACTCGGTGATTATAAAGGTGCTCTACAGGTGTCTCCGAAGGTACATGTTGGGTTGGCGTATTTCGAGATTAGGTTTTGTCACTCTGATTGTCGGAGAGGTATCTCTGGGCCCTCTCGGTAATACACATCACTTAAGCCTTGCAAGCCTTGTAACTAATGAGTTAGTTACGACATGAAGTATTACGGAACAAGTAAAGAGACTTGCCGGTAACGAGATTGAACTAGGTATTGGATACCGACGATTGAATCTCGGGCAAGTAACATACCGATGACAAAGGGAACAACGTATGTTGTTATGCGGTTTGACCGATAAAGATCTTCATAGAATATGTAGGAGCCAATATGGACATCCAGGTTCCGCTATTGGTTATTGACCACGAATAGTTCTAGGTCATGTCTACATAGTTCTCGAACCCGTAGGGTCCGCACACTTAAGGTTTCGATGATAGTTATATTATGAGTTTATGAGTTTTGATGTACCGAAGAAGTTTGAAGTCCCGGATGAGATCAAGGACATGACGAGGAGTCTCGAAATGGTCGATACATAAAGATCGATATATTGGACGACTATATTCGGAGTTCGGAAAGGTTCCGAGTGATTCGGGTATTTATCGGAGTACCGGAGAGTTACGGAAATTCGCCGGGGAGAAGTATTGGGCCTTATTGGGCCATACGGGAAAGAGAGAGGGGCTGCCTAGGGCAGGCCGCGCGCCCCCCC
This sequence comes from Triticum timopheevii, assembly GCA_963921465.1. Lineage (NCBI taxonomy): Eukaryota > Viridiplantae > Streptophyta > Magnoliopsida > Poales > Poaceae > Triticum > Triticum timopheevii. The sequence continues at coordinate 215,987,104 of OY997274.1, forward strand.
ATGGCCTAGTCCAAATTGGACTAGGGGGAGGGGCCGCACCCCCTCCTTCCTTCCCTTCTCTCTTCCCCTTCCTTGTCTCCTATTCCTAATACATGGAAGGACTCCTAGTTGGACTAGGAAAGGGGGAATCCTACTCCCGGTGGGAGTAGGACTCCCCTAGGGCGCGCCATAGAAGAGGGCCGGCCCTCCCCTCCTCCACTCCTTTATATACGGGGGTAGGGGGCACCCCATTGACACACAAGTTGATCTACGGATCATTCCTTAGCCGTGTGCGGTGCCCCCCTCCACCATATTCCACCTCGGTCATATCGACGTGGAGTTTAGGCGAAGCCCTGCGCCGGTAGAACATCATCATCGTCACCACGCCGTCGTGTTGACGGAACTCATCTCTGGAGCTCGGCTGGATCGGAGGCCGGAGATCGTCATCGAGCTGAACGTGTGCTGAACTCGGAGGCCCCGTACGTTCGGTGCTTGGATCGGTCGGATCGTGAAGACGTACGACTACATCAACCGCGTTGTGCTAACGCTTCCGCTTACGGTCTACGAGGGTACGTGGACGAACACTCTCCCCTCTCATTGCTATGCCATCACCATGATCTTGCGTGTGCGTAGGAAAATTTTGAAATTACTACGTTCCCCAACACGCAGGAGCAGGACAAACCACACAAGGTTTTCATTGACACATATCTCTAATAGAAGTAATTGTGTTAGGGCTTGTTTGAATTTGAAGATTCTAACAATGCAAGAATAGGAAATAGAAAGGAATAGGATAGGAATGCATGTGCAAAACAGAGAATTTAAAAACACAGGATTTCTGCCAATCTGGGTGTTTGGTTCACAAGAATTGGAAGATCATAGGATGCAAAGAAGCATGGTGAGATTAAGTAAAACCACAAGAAAATGTACGGTTATAATGCTATTATGCTACTATCTCTTAGTCTTGTGCTTCATGAATAGGAATTTGAAAAGGAGGACAAGTGGAAATTAAAATTCCTACGGATTTTCTTTCAAGGAGACACTAAAGGAACAAATCCTATAGTTTTTCTTTGCTCCATTCCTTTGCACCAAATTCATGAAAAGTAGTACCATAGGAAATTTTCCAATTCCTATGTTTTTCATTCACTTTTCCTTTCAAGCACTGGTGATTCTAGTAGGCAGGCTTGAGCAATTAAAAGCCTACACTAAAAAATATTTTTGTGCTAGTTCTATTACTTTGGACCCAGGCCACTGCCCTACTAGCTCAACTCCCAGGGCCATCGACAAATGCACATCTCAAACGCGCAGTGATAAATAATGATGGCGTTCAAGAGAGTCCATCACAGATAGCTAAGTTGGCTAGTACCTCACTGCTTGTCATATAGTAGGACAAAATAATTGTATTTCCCGTTACTCCATGTGCTCAGTGGACAATATATATAACATGTAGAGTAAAAAAGAGATGCAACAAGTGTACAACCTCTTTGGTGAAGCCATATCGATCTCAGCGTGATTGGGTTGGCCGGTGAGTATGCTCCGGCTGACTTGGCGTCGGAGGAGGGGAAGAAGATCTTAGGCGTCTGGAGATGGAGCCCGAGGTACTGCTCTGCTGTGATGGAGGGTTTCGTCGTTGGAGCAGCTCCAGTGACTTGTACGACTCCAAGGCTGGAGCAGGACAAGAGAGACAACGTTAACATGAGTGGAATTCTAATAGCATCTCCAATAGATGACGTAAAATACATAACCACAAAGTTCTAGATGTAAAATACATCAGCTGCTCATCTCTGAACTTAACCGTCGAAACGGAATTTAACTGTCGAAACTGAACTTAATAGTCGGAACTGAATTTTGCTGTCAAAACTGAATTTTACTGTCGAAACTAAACGCACTAGAGGTGAGGCTACATGGCAGTCGACTGACTTTTTCATCTCTGGTCAGTCGATTTTGCCACCGTTGGATACGAAATCAAGGGCATGCAGTTCATCTTCAACCTCCACCCCCCTGAGCCGCCAGCCAGCACCGGCCAAACAACCGCCCCCTGCCGGCCCGCGCCCGGTGGTGCGCCGCCCCGCCCGCCCCGAAAACACTCCCCACTGCCGGTCCGCCACCGCCCCGGCCATCCCTCTAGGCCCCCCCGTGTCGAGCTTTTTCTCCGGCGATTCCCGCACTAGTGCCCCACCACCGTCGGCGACCACCGCGCCCACCCTGAACCCTAAGATAGATAGTGGGTACCTCTCCGCCGAGCCCCCTCCCCGATGCAGCTGGTTCTTCCTTAACTCCGGCGAGCCCCCCACCCCCTGAAAATCGACTGACCCAAAATTCGATTCAGTCGACTGAAGTGTAGCTAAATCGAAGAAGCATCGCAAGCAAGAGCAAGAGAGAGAGCTGCAGCGTGAGCAAGAGCAAGAGAAAACCATGCAAGGGGCCGAGAGCAAGAGCAGAGCAGCAATGCGAGCGAGAGCTAAAGCAGCACCAGCTCCTACTGATGTGGATGTCGCCGCCGAGGGAGTGACAACGTGGAGGAAGTGGTCGGTGATGCCGCGGTGGATGGAGCCGCGCTGTGTCGGCTCGGGACCGAGCACCGGCAGCACCGTGAGATTGAATCAAGAAGAAAATGCGGCGATTAGTGTACAACCTCTTTGGTGGCGCCGATTAGGCCGCAGCTTCATCCGAGGAAACAGTGATGATGCTGCTCTTCCGGTGGTGCAGGTGAAGACGGTGGTGTGGGAATGAAGGTGGCGCAAAAGACGAGGGGAACGTCGGGGCAGCTCCTTGGAGGTAGAGGACAGGGTGGCTGAACCAGCAGGACAACCAGATCAATGACAGATGTAACACCCCAGATGTAACATGTCCATATTTGGCAATGTATCAACTTGACCTTCATCCATTTCTTGTGGGGTTTATCATGTTTGGCCTCATCTTGTTTTGGTTATGTGTGGTTTTATTCTTTTCTTTATCATTTTCCTTTTTAGCCATTTTGCATTTGTGCTTCTTGTCATTTTGCATTCATCCTCATCATATAGTGCATCTTCATCTCATGCCATCTCATGTTGCATGTTGTCATTCATGTTGTTGCCATGAGCATCATGGGCATGACCTTGTCCCCCCCCTTCCAACCATGGCACCTTCACTTCTCCTCCTTTCCTTCTCTTATCAAGTGCTATTTTTCTTTCTCTATTAATGTTCATATTCTCCCTGTTAATCTTGCTCCTTGCCCTAAACCTCTCTGCCAAAGATATCCTTATTTGAAGTTGTTTTGGTCAGGTTCAAAAATGACACAAGTTTGAAAATATTTCAAACTTGTCTTATTTTTCTACCTCTAAAAATGCCCAATGCAATTTATTAAAATAGTGGATAATTCCAGGAGTTGGAGAGTATTTTCTTTTTGCTCTATCTCCTCTCCCTTTTTCCTGAGATTTTCTGTTTCTATTTCTGTTTATTTAAATCAAAATGAAGCAGCAGCAGCAACAGCCAGCGCAGCAACCCCCCTGGGCCTCAGCCTCCCAGACCGGCCCAGCTAGCGCCCCGCACAGCCAGCCAGAGCGCCAGCCAGCCCGCTCGCGCCCTCGTCTTTTCTCACCCACGCAAGCGCGCACCCCCGCTAGACCCTCGACACGTGGATAGGTCGGCCCCACTCGTCAGCGCCTCCCCTGTTTCCCGCACCCACCTTTTCCCTCTCCTCTCGCCGTCGCCATGGGGACCGCGAGCACGAGCGCGCGTGAGCTCGTCCGCTCGCCCTAGCCCTTTTAAGCCCCAGCTCCCGTGTCCCTCGCGTCGCCTAGGGTTTCCCTCGTCCGCCGCCGCCGTTTCCAGGTGAGTTTAGCCACCAGATCTGCCGCTTCCGCCCCGTCCCGAGCGCACCTGGGAGCGCGCCTCGTCGCCGGCGTGCTCTCCGGCCACTCCAAACCCCGCAGTTCGTGTCCATCTTCTTCCTCGCCGTCGTCTACTTCCACGACGTCGACTACGGTGCCCGGGCGACGCGTACATCGACGTCCCCTGCTTCCTCCTACCTCTCGGTCAGAAAACACGCCACGATTCAGAGCTCCACCGCGTCGCCGGCAGCTCGTCTCCGTCGACTACTCCGTGTCCTTGGGTGAGCTGGGTAACGCACCTCCCTCTCCCATCCTTTCCCTGGCGTTTAGGCAACCGTAGCGCGCGTCCGATCCATGTCTTTCCCGCGCCCACAGTGCTCCGGTGTTTCTGAATTTGTTGGTGCAGTGCGGTGCAGCCGTAGCATGATTTGCGTGTCCCCGCTCTGGTTCTCCCTCTTCGTGCTCCCGTAGCGCGCTCGCGCACTCGCTTACGCCTTCGCGCGCACCCTGCAAGCCTCCCGCAGCTCCGGCGAGTCCCTCTGCCGCTCGCCGCGGACGCCATGGCCCCGATTCGAGCAACTGCTCGAGCTCAAGTGCCCCTGCTTTCCCTCGTAGTTGCGCGCGTCCTTTTTCCCTTTCCGCACGGCCGCCGGAGGCCCTGTGCCCACTGGTTGCCGCCGTTGCCCTCGCCGGCACCGTCGTCCTCTCTGTTTGCAGCAGAGTTGCGCGACCTGGTGCATATCTAAAAGGGGCCGAAGCCCTTCCCCTATCAGCAGCGCCCGCCTAGCCCAGTGGCTGCAGTAGCAGAGCCACACCGGGGAGACCCGGGTTCGATCCCCCGCGGCTGCATATTAACCCCCCCTTTTTAATCCCATTCTTGCACTGTGCGTATGACAGGGTGGCCCCACCTGTCATACTCTCCTAACCTGTCTGTTTTTTTATTTATTTTATTTGTTTATTTTTATTTTTATTAAGTGTTTTATTCCTGTTCCTGCGAATATTCCATTTCTGGCATGTGGAACCTTTCCATTTCAGGCAAGTCCTTTTCTGGACGTTTCCACTTATGGAAAGTGCCATTTCTGTCAGTTACCATTTTAGGCAGGTTTTAACTTAATGCACTTGTGAATATTTTTCTACAGTAACCCTAACATATTATATATGTTTTTGGGGTAGAAAAATCCCACCAATCCAGTGGTGGCATTAGTTTCTGCATTTGAGCAAATTCATGAACATGTCATTTTACATCATGATGTTGTCTTGTCATTTGTGTGTGGTTTATCCCAAGCATGCTATGAGGTTGTTTTGCACAAGGATAGCTTCTTTTTCATGCCTACTTCATGCTAGTACTTGTTCCATGCCATGATATGCCTGTTAGTGAGTTAATCAAGCTTGTAAAGATGTCATGTTGAATCTGTTTTTTTTGCCATGCCCTGGAATTTCACCAAGTCTGGAACTGTTAATAAAACTTGCTATGTTTACATGGGTGCCATCATTTCTTATGGACCTTTTTGGCTCATGGTCAGTAAGGGACTTTTGATCTATGCTTTGAGTAGAATCATGTCATGCCTTGTTTTGCTATTATAAGTTCCTGTAGCTTGTTGTTTGCTTGCTCTAAACATGCCTTCCTGATGTTAATTTCTGGCATACTAGTATTTTCACTAAGTCTGTGAACCTGATATTTTTTTGCACTTTCACCATGCTTGTTTGAACCTGTTATGATGTGATTTAGCCGTAGCTCAGTGTTCCTCTTTTGTTAAGCATCTCCTGTAGATCACTGTCATATGCTTTGTTTGCATGTTGGGGGTGCTGTAGCATAGTTTCTTGTTGCATGTTAAGTAGCATCGTGCTGTTAAACGCAGATTCGCGGCATTCTTGTTTTGCTTGTCATTTGCAAACCGTGCATCCGGTTCCGGTGATCTTTATATCGATTTCAACCGAAATCATCTCATCTTTCCAGCGGCATACTTGGTTTTCCAAGTTGATGCCCGGTTCATCATTTTCCTTCCAGAGCACACATATGCATTGCATATCACATCTCGCATCGCATGTCATGTATTGCATCATATTGCTTGTGCATTGTTCCTTGTTTGATTGTGGTTCCGTTGCTTGTGTTCTTGCTTTGGGTAGAGCCGGGAGACGAGTACGTGAACGAGGAACCTGTTGAGAACGCCTACGAGGATCAAGCCTTTGACAACTCTGAGAACCTTGCAGGCAAGATGACCATACCTTCGAAATCACTTCTATCTTTGCTTGCTAGATGCTCGCTCTTTTGCTATGCCTATGCTGCGATACCTACCACTTGCTATATCATGTCACCCATATTGCCATGTCAACCTCTAACCATCCTTTCCTAGCAAACCGTTGATTGGCTATGTTACCATTTTGCTCAGCCCCTCTTATAGCGTTGCTAGTTGCAGGTGAAGGTGAAGTTTGTTCCTTGTTGGAACACGGATATTTTGGGATATCACAATATCTATTGTTTTAATTAATGCATCTATATACTTGGTAAAGGGTGGAAGGCTCGGCCTTATGCCTGGTGTTTTGTTCCACTCTTGCCACCCTAGTTTCCGTCATACCGGTGTTATGTTCCTTGATTTTGCGTTCCTTACGCGGTTGGGTGATTTATGGGACCCCCGTGACAGTTCGCTTTGAATAAAACTCCTCCAGCAAGGCCCAACCTTGGTTTTACCATTTGCCACCTAAGCCTTTTTCCCTTGGGTTTTCGCGAGCCCGAGGGTCATCTTTATTACCCCCCCGGGCCAATGCTCCTCTAAGTGTTGGTCCAAACTAGAGCCACTTGCGGTGCCGCCCTGAGGCAACTTGGGGTATCCTCGGTTGCCGTACGTAGTGTTCATCCGGATGTGCACTGAGAACGAGATATGTGCAGCTCCTATCGGGATTTGTCGGCACAATCGGGCGGCTTTGCTGGTCTAGTTTTACCATTGTCGAAATGTCATGCGAACCGGGATTCCGAGACTGATCGGGTCTTCCCGGGAGAAGGTTTATCCTTCGTTGACCGTGAGAGCTTGTGATGGGCTAAGTTGGGACACCCCTGCAGGGTATTATCTTTCGAAAGCCGTGCCCGCGGTTATGAGGCAGATGGGAATTTGTTAATGTCCGGTTGTAGAAAACCCGAAGTTGACCTTAATTAAAATACATCAGCCGCTTGTGTAACCGTGATGGTCCCTTCTCGGCGGAGTCCGGGAAGTGAACACGGTGTTGGAGTTATGTTTGACGTAAGTAGTTTCAGGATCACTTCTTGATCGCTACTAGCTTCACGACCGTGCCTTGCTTCTCTTCTCGCTCTCTTTTGCGAATGTAGCCACCATACATGCTAGTCGCTTGCTGCAGCTCCACCTCATTACACCACCCTTCCCTTAAGCTTAAATAGTCTTGATCTCGTGGGTGTGAGATTGCTGAGTCCCCGTGACTCACAGATTATACCAAAACAGATGCAGGTACCGATGATACCAGCACAGATGGCGCAACTGAGCTGAAGTGGGAATTTGATGAGGCCCTTGGTCGTTACTATGTTTCATTTCCAGACGATCAGTAGCGGAGTCTAGTTGGGACGATCGGGGATCTGTGTTGCATTTGGGGTAGTCTTCTTTTATTTTGGTTCCGTAGTCGGACCTTGAGTGTAAACTGAATGATGGATGTTTAATTATGTATTTGTGTGAAGTGGCGACTGTAAGCCAACTATGTATCTCTTTCCCTTATGTATTACATGGGTTGCGTGAAGATTACCTCACTTGCGACATTGCTTTCAATGCAGTTATGCCTCTAAGTCGTGCTTCGACACGTGGGAGATATAGCCGCATCGAGGGCGTTACAACAGATCCTCATCCGGTACGGTGGATGAGCGATGTCGAGGTGTTGCTCTGGATGACGTCGTCGGGGAAGAGGCTCCGGCTGGGTGGCGGACGGAGGAGGGTGTGGAGCTTCGGGGGGTTTTGCGGCCTCGGTGTACGAATTGGTGTGCGGATGGGATGGGAGTGGGGAACCATGGCTTAGGGACGCGCTTGTCCGAAATGTGGGGTAAGTTACTAAAGTACCCCCACCGATTTCAGGCGGTTCTTTCGGTTCAGGGGTATCATGAGCATTTCGCGTGTTGGGATTTCACAGGAGGTGGGAGTTTCTACGCGCGTTGTAATTTCGGAATAGCAAGGCGCGGGTTGAGATGGAGGGAGTTGTCAAAGAACAACGAGACAAAGATATATCTTAAATATTTTGGGGTAACAAGGCGTGGGTTGAAGAGGCGGGAGTTTAGCAGAATGATAGACAGAGATGCCTAGCTTGAAGTTTCAGCATAACAAGGCGCGGCTTGAAATTTTGGGACAACAAGCTTAACGTGTACTCCAAAAAGCAATTTAGACTAGTATGATATACTACGTACAATGTGTTTAACACGCACAACACACACACAAACACCATTTAGACTAGTAAGGTGCACGTGCATTGCACACATGAGATTTGGAAACCAAATTATGAATAAATACCACATTATAGCATGTAATCTTTGAGTCATATATGCATGATGTAGATGTTCGTTTAATTCTTATAGTTCATTTCATTCAAAATCATCTAGTATTTATAAGAAAGCTAATCTATTTTAAGATTCATGGAATTGTGCGTTGTAAGGCATAAAATAAAAAAATCATGTAGAAAAACATTTGGGCAATTCTGATACGGAAGATTCTAGAACAAAGAAGAAGTGCTTGTGTTTTGAGGTTTGAGCATTATGCTTAAGTTCAACCATAGAGTCTTCTAGATTGTACATGTGGCAAAATTTGGTGGAATCTAGATGATATCCAACAGCCAGTAGTGCTCAAATTTGCTAGCTCTGCACCATCGGATTGGCCTCATCCAACGACCATCTTTCAAAGTTAAAGTTATCCGCACACTATATAAAAAATATAAAATATAAAATATATATATATGGGGGTATAGATATAGATATGTGATGTGAAAGCCACCCATCATCTCCAATTAGAATAGTGTGTACATGCACGGATGCAATGTGGCCAAACGATGTGTGCCATCGGTATCTCAAATTCAAACCAATCTGACCTTGTTCAATGTGTATACATTACAACATGCTCGTTTCCAAACCACATCGCGCAGATCTCCGTTATATTCATGCATGCATGGGTTTCAAACATCATGATCTCTTATTCAAATATTTGAATTCAACTTTACATTGATTATGACCTCACCTAGTCTTTTACACCCACACATTCGTCTTCTCTTTATAATTGTACCACTAACTTTCTCTCATGCATGCATGCACACACACTACCAGTCGGCATTATCCACCGCACACATGCAATCTTTTTCTTCAGGTCAGTCTCCCATGGAGGCACACACATGCACACCCCCCTCTCCATCATATCGGGCATTCTTTATCTCTCATGTGCATGCGCAAGATCGATGTTCCTCTATGTGTGTGTGTGTATAGCTAGGTCTTTCATAGTTTTCCACATAGACCGATCAATCTATATATCTAGTGAGGTGTCACCCTCTTTCCCACGTCCACATCGATCAATCTATACCTCTCTATATAGGATTACACATATAGCTAATACACCCACATTAATTATATATCCAACGTCCCCCTCTCATCATCCATGCTTTCCGCTTCATCTCTCAGAACGTGCACAATGGTGAAGACAGGGGGCAGCAAGGGCCCTGTCCCCCCTAACATCACTATATATCGAGGCTAATATGAATGTGATCATTAGATAATTGCTGGTAAAAATGGTTTAAGTTGATGAATTGGCCCACCTCGTAAAGGATTAGCAATGCTTGGCCCTCTAGCGCATGTGACATTTTTCAAAGGAATTTTGGAGGATTCAAAGGATTCTCAAAGGAATTTTGGAGGATTATAATCCTTAGGAATTTTTCCTATCTTGGTTGTTTGATTCTTAGGATTGTAAACCATAGGAATTTTCCATATGATTCATTTGCACTAGATTTCATAGGAAACATCCCATCCACTCAAACCTCTTTGAAAGAATTCTGTGTTTTTTCTATGCAAAATCAAACACTCGTACAATCTTGTAGGATTCAAGACGACATTCCACTCTAATCCCATGTTTTTCCTATTCCCGCGTTTTGGAAATCCTACGAATCAAAGAGGCCCTAGGTTTTTTATAAAAACTAATTGATTTTGAATGAGACGAATTATAAGAATTAAATGAAGGTCTATATCAGGCATATATGACTCAAAGCTTACATGCTATAGTGTGGTATTTATTCCTAATTTGGTTGCAAAATCTGACGCGTGCAATGCACGTGTACCTTACTAGTACTTCGAGTATGTGCAAAACACAATGGCACGCTACATAGTGTCTCTCTTACAGTTCATGAAGCCACGTGGCACATGTGGAGGCGTTGTCGCTACATCCTTGTGTGGATTGATCACAGTGACGTGCTGCTGGTTCCAGAAGAATGTACTCGTCCTCCCTGAGCCACATTGGCGGTACATGCACGAAGCGAAGATGTGCACGCACGCCACGCATGCACTCATTCCCTCACACGCACACGCGGGTACATGGGCGGACGCAATTTTGTACCAAGATCCACCCCATGTGATAATTTGACGCGTGTAAAGTCCTTCACTTCATTGATGGTCAATTAATACAGCGCATGCAAATTGAGTGAACGCGAGGGCAGAAGAAAGACATTACTACTCCACTGCGCGCATGCGAGTAGTTAAATCATGGGTTGCTAGTAGTACTTCCATTGGTCTCCTTTGTATTTTGTGCCAATTTTTGACATTAACATAATATTTACGCATCTGAGCAGTGTAGTCTACTTGAAATTTATGTTCCACTAAACTCATCGGGAGCCGTTTCGGGCCTCGAACCCGAAACCATCAATTTATCTTTACCTTGTTCCCATCACATTCGAAAGTACTAGTGCTACAATTAAGTGCAAGACTGCTCACACCTACTAGTACGTACCAAACCTGGACGTGTTCCCATTATGCAGGTATTAGTTCTAGTGCTAGTACTTAGGTTATAAAAAGGGGAACTACATAACCGAAAATTACTCTACCTTTCCTCCTCATAAGTGCTTCTTCTTCGTCCGTCCTTGCCATGGCCGGTGCGCAGAGCTGTAGGTCGAGAACTACTCGTAACAAGGGAGCGGCAACCAAGGCTGCGGGAAAAAAAGAGAGGGCTTGCTGCCACGCAGAGACCTCGAAAGATCTCTCACGGGTAGGCGATGGCTCCCAGGAGCGCTCTAGCCGCGAAGGCGAACATGCCGAGCTAGCGGCGCTGGAGTCGTTATCCCTCGACGACATGCCCGATCAGCTCAATAAGCAGAAGGAGTTCATCCATGGCTTGGTGGAGCTGCTGAAGCATAGCCTCGACGACATGCCTGCTGAGCTCAATAAGCAGGGGGAGTTGACCGCCGGCTTGGTGATGCTGATAAAGAAGAGCATTACCTCGGAGAAGAAGGCGACCGGCAAAATCCTGCAACTTCAGGAGGACAAGGCGAAGCTCTGCCACGAACTCGACCTGCTGAAGGAGAAGAACGCTGGCTGGAAGAAGCTGCATGAGATTAGTAGTTCCTCGATGAAGATGCTACAGGCCCTCATCATGGAACATAAGGAGGAGTTGGCAAAGCTCCGCATCGAGCACCCAGCTGCTGTCAAGGTACGTAATGCGACCGTGGAACAGATGATGAAGGCTCGCGTCAAGAAATCCCGCGTCATGGACGGAATGAAGAGGATGGTGGAGGAGACGCGCAAGGAGATGGAGGTCATGGAGGCGATGAAGAAGCAGTTACGACTCCACAGCGAATTAGATCATTTGGGGTGATAATCTTCCTTCTTCTTTTGCTCCTGTGTTTCTTCTTTTGCTTCCGGTGTTTCGCCGCACGTGTCACGTTCTCTGCGAGGCATGAATAGAACAATGCTAACAATGAGATGACTAGCAAATTAGATCATTTTTTATTGCCATACGGCACTGGGCTGCCGTGTTTCGTGCTCTGGTGTCTACTACACAACCTTCTTCTTGTAGACGTTGTTGGGCCTGCAAGTGCACAGGTTTGTAGGACAGTAGCAAATTTCCCTCAAGTGGATGACCTAAGGTTTATCAATCCGTAGGAGGCGTAGGATGAAGATGGTCTCTCTCAAGCAACCCTGCAACCAAATAACAAAGAGTCTCTTGTGTCCCCAACACACCCAATACAATGGTAAATTGTATAGGTGCACTAGTTCGGCAAAGAGATGGTGATACAAGTGCAAAATAGATAGTAGATATAGGTATTTGTAATCTGAAATAATAAAAACAGCAAGGTAACTAATGATAAAAGTGAGCGTAAATGGTATTGCAATGATAGGAAACAAGGCCTAGGGTTCATACTTTCACCAGTGCAAGTTCTCTCAACAATAATAACATAGATAGATAATATAACAAGCCCTCAACATGCAACAAAGAGTCACTCCAAAGCCACTAATACCGGAGAACAAACATAGAGATTATGGTAGGGTACGAAACCACCTCAAGTTATTCTTTTGGATCAATCTATAAAAGAGTTCGTACTAGAATAACACCTTAAGACACAAATCAACCAAAACCCTAATGTCACCTAGATACTCCATTGTCACCTCAAGTATCCGTGGGCATGATTATACGATATGCATCACACAATCTTAGATTCATCCAACCAACACATAGTACTTCAAAGAGTGCCCCAAAGTTTCTATCGGAGAGTCAAGAACATGTGCCAACCCCTATGCATAGGTTCCCAATGTCACGAAACCCGCTAGTTGATCACCAAAACATACATCAAGTGGCACATGATATCCCATTGTCACCACAGATAATCACGGCAAGACATACATCAAGTGTTCTCATAAAAGACTCAATCCGATAAGATAACTTCAAAGGGGAAACTCAATTTATCACAAGAGAGTAGAGGGGGAGAAACATCATAAGATCTAACTACAATAGCAAAGCTCGGGATACATCAAGATCGTGCCGTAGAGGAACACGAGAGAGAACACGAGGGAGAGAGAGAGAGAGAGAGAGAGAGAGAGAGAGAGAGATCAAACACATAGCTAATGGTACATACCCCCAGTCCCGAGGGTGAACTACCCCCTCCTCGTCATGGATAGCGCCGGGATGATGAAGATGGCCACCGGTGATGGGATCCCCCTCCGGCAGGGTACCGGGAAGGGCTCCCGAGAGGTTTTTGGTGGCTACAAAGGCTTGCGGCGGCGAAACTCCCGATCTATCTTCTTTTCTGGAAGTTTTAGGGTACAAGAGTATATATAGGTGCAGGGAGTACGTCGGAGGAGCTATGGGGGCCCCACGAGGCAGGGGGACGCGCCCAGGGGGGTGGGCGCGCCCCCACCCTCATGGGCAGCCCGTATCTCCCCTGACGTGGACTCCAAGTTCCCTGGGTTGCTTTCCTTCCAAAAATAACTTCTCCAGTTGATTTCGTTCCGTTTTGACTCCGTCTGATATTCCTTTTCCTCGAAACACTGAAATAGGCATAAAACAGCAAATCTGGGCTGGGCCTCCGGTTAATAGGTTAGTCCCAAAAATAATATAAAAGTGGATAATAAAGCCCAATATTGCCCAAAATAGTAGATAATATAGCATGGAGCAATAAAAAATTATAGATACGTTGGAGACATATCAAGCATCCCCAAGCTTAATTCCTGCTCGTCCTCGAGTAGGTAAATGATAAAAAAGAATTTTTGATGCGGAGTGCTACTTGGCATAATTTCAATGTAATTCTTCTTACTTGTGATATGAATATTCAGATCCGAAAGATTCAAGACAAAAGTTCATATTGACATAAAAATAATAATACTTCAAGCATACTAATAAAGCAATCATGTCTTCTCAAAATAACATGGCAAAAGAAAGTTCATCCCTACAAAATCATATAGTTAGGCTATGCTTCATTTTCGTCACACAAAGATGTTCCCAACTTCTATACCCCCGATGACAAGCCAAGCAATTGTTTCATACTTAAATAATCTCAAACTTTTTCAACCTTCGCGCAATACATGAGCGTGAGCCATGGATATAGCACTATGGGTGGAATAGAATATGATTATGGGGATTGTGTGGAGAAGACAAAAAAGGAGAAAGTCTCACATTGACGAGGATAATCAATGGGCTATGGAGATGCCCATCAATTGATGTCAACATGAGGAGTAGGGATTGCCATGCAACGGATGCACTAGAGCTACGAATGCTCAACAAAATAAAACTAGTGGGTGTGCATCCAACTCGCTTGCTCATGAAGACCTAGGGCATTTGAGGAAGCCCATCGTAGGAATATACAAGCCAAGTTCTATAATGAAAAATTCCCACTAGTATAAAAAGACAACTTATGAGACTCACTACATGAAGAACAAGGTGCTACTTTGAAGCACAAGTGTATGAGACTCACTACATGAAGAACAAGGTGCTACTTTGAAGCACAAGTGTGGAAAAAGAGATAGTAGCATTTCCCTTTTTTCTTTTCTTTTTCTTTTCTTTTTTTTTCTTTTTTTGGGCCTTTTTTTTCTTTTGGCCTTTCTTTCTTTTTCCTTTTTCCTTTTTCTTTTTCTTTTTGGGCAATGCTCTAACAATGATGATCATCACACTTCTATTGATTACAACATAAGGATTACAACTCGAAACTTAGAACAAGATATGACTCTATATGAATGCCTCCGGTGGTGTACCGGGATGGTGCAATGAATCGAGAGTGACATGTATGAAAAATAATGCATGGTGGCTTTGCCACAAATACGATGTCAACTACATGATCATGCAATGGCAATATGACAAAAGTAATGTATGTCATGATGAAGATGATGGAAGTTGGATGGCAATATATCTCGGAATGGCTATGGAAATGCCATAATAGGTAGGTATGGTGGCTGTTTTGAGGAAGATATAAGGAGGTTTATGTGTGATAGAGCGTATCGTATCACAGGGTTTGGATGCACCGGCAAAGTTTGCACCAACTCTCAAGGTGAGAAAGGGCAATGCACGGTACTGAAGAGGCTAGCAAAGGCGGAAAGGTGAGAGTGCGTATAATCCTTGGACTCAACATTAGTCAAAAGAACTCATATACTTATTGCAAAAATTTAGAAGCCATCAAAATCAAGTACTACGCGCATGCTCCTAGGGGGATAGATCGGTAGGAAAATACCATCGCTCGTCCCCGACCGCCACTCATAAGGATGCACAAGCCGGGTACACTTCATGTTTCAAATTTGTTACACAACTTTAACCATACGTGCATGCTACGGGATTTGCTAACTTCAACACAAGAATTCTTTAAATTCACAATTACTCAACTAGCATGACTTTGATATTATCACCTCCATATCTCAAAACAATTATCAAGCATCAAACTTATCTTAGTATTCAATTCACTCAAAAGAAAGTTTCACATATCTTGAACACTAAGTATATTAACATTAAGCAAATTACCATGCTATTTAAGACTCTCAAAATAATATAAGTGAAGCATGAGAGTTCATATATTTCTTAAAAATAAAACTACCACCATGCTCTAAAAGATATAAGTGATGCACTAGAGCAAATGACAAACTACTCCGAAAGATATAAGTGAAGATCAATGAGTAGTCGAATAATTATGCAACTATGTGAAGAATCTCCCATTTAATAATTTTAGATCTTGATACTTTATTCAAACAGCAAGCAAAGCTAAACAAAACTACATTGCAAGGATAGCACAACTCATGTGAAGAAGCAAAAACTTAGGCTCAACCGATACTAACCGATAGTTGTTGAAGAAGAAAGGTGGGATGCCTACCGGGGCATCCCCAAGCTTAGATGCTTGAGACTTCTTGAAATATTATCTTGGGGTGCCTTGGGCATCCCCAAGCTTGAACTTTTGTGTCTCCTTAATTCCTCTCATATCATGGTTTCCCTTTTTATCAAAAGCTTCATTCACAACAAACTCAACAAGAACTCGTGAGATAGGTTAGTATAAACCAATGCAAAACCTTATCATTTTATACTGTAAAAAATCACTAACATTATTATTCAACATTGAATACTAAATTCCTCTGCATATTTAATACTCCTATCTTCAAATAGAATCATTAAACAAGCAAACATATGCAAACAATGCAACCATAACAGAAATCTGCCAAAACAGTACAGTCTGTAAAGAATGCAAGAGTCATCATACTTACCTAACTCCAAAAATTATGAACTAAACTTCTCACTGTAATAAATTTATCAGAGCTCAATATTCAAAAGGATTCAACATTATACCACTCTCTGACTTTTCTAAGGAATTTTTGCAACAGCGGTAAACTTTCTGTTTTCAAACAGCAACATGTATACTAGCAAAATAAGCATGGCAAAGGCTATCCTTGACTTCTTTATTCAAACTAAAGATGCAAAACATTATTCTAAATAACAGCAAGCAAATACTAACACAAGAAAATGACGCTCCAAGCAAAACACATATCATGTGGTGAATAAAAATATAGCTCCAAGTAAAGTTACCGATGGTACGAAGACGAAAGAGGGGATGCCTTCCGGGGCATCCCCAAGATTAGGCTCTTGGTTATCCTTGAATATCTTTGGGTGCCATGGGCATCCCCAAGCTTAGTCTCTTTACCACTCCTTATTCCATAGTCCATCAAATCTTTACCCAAAACTTGAAAACTTCACAACACAAAACTCAACAGAAAACTCGTAAGCTCCGTTAGTATAAGGAAACAAAACAACCACTTAGGTACTGTAATGAACTCATTCTAAATTCATATTGGTGTAATATCTACTGTATTATAACTTCTCTATGGTTCATACCACTTAATACTAGCCATAGATGCATCAAAATAAGCAAACAACACATAGAAAACAGAATCTGTCAAAAACAGAACAGTCTGTAGTAATCTATATCAAATGTATACTTATAGAACTCCAAAAATTCTACCAAATTAGGAAGTCCTAAGCAATTTGTGTACCAATCCAGAGCAAAAAGAAAGATCATAAGCATGTTTCTGTGAATTAACAAAACTAAATTACCGGGTGCAAAAGTTTCTGATTTTCAGCAGGATCAACACAACTATCACCGTAAGCTATCCTAAAGGCCTTACTTGGCACTTTATTGAAACAAAAGCTATAAAACATGATTACTACAGTAGTATAATCATGTGGAGACACAAAAACAGTAAGGATAAATATTGGGTTGTCTCCCAACAAGTGCTTTTCTTTAATGCCTTTTAGCTAGGCATGATGATGACAATGATGCTCACATAAAAGATAAGAATTGAAACATAACGGGAGCATCATGAAGCATATGACTAGCACATTTAAGTCTAACCCACTTCCTATGCATAGGGATTTTGTGATCAAACAACTTATGGGAACAATAATCAACAAGCATAGGAAGGTAAAACAAGCATAACTTCAAAACTTTAAGCACATAGAAAGGAAACTTGATATTATTGCAATTCCTAAAAGCATATATTCCTCCCTCATAATAATTTTCAGTAGCATCATGAATTAATTCAACAATATAACCAGCACATAAAGCATTCTTTTCATGATCTACTTGCATAGAAAATTCACTACTCTCCACATAAGCAAAATTCTTCTCATGAATAATAGTGGGAGTATCATAAGAGACTTGAACACTAAAAATTGTTTCCACATTAAAAGAGTAATATTCAGAAAAAGGATAATCATAATCATGACAAGATTTGTAAATATAATCATCACTACTTTTTATAGCATAAGTTTCATCACAATAATCATCATAAGTAGCAACTTCGTTCTCATCATAATCGATTGAAACCTCTTCCAAGATAGTGGAATCATCACTAAATAAAGTTGACACTCTTCCAAATCCACTTTCATATTCATCACAATAAAATTTGACATCCTCCAAATAGTGGGATCACTCCTTCCTAAAGTTGATTCTCTTCCGAACCCACTTTCATCAATATAATCATCATAGGTAGGAGGCATGCTATCATCATAACAACTTTTCATATCAAAACTTGGGATGCTAAAAATATCATCTTCATTAAACATAGCATCCCCAAGCTTGGGACAAACAATAATTCCAGCAAATATATTCTCAAATATTTCATCCCAATCAAACATAGCTTCCCCAAGCTTGGGCCCTTTCATATCATAAGCATAATCACTCTCATCATTAAAAATATTGATAACACCAATAGTAAAGCAATTATCATCATCACAATGAGTAGTAAGAGAAACATCATTTGGGAGGGATACCTTTCTACCTTTGTTGCTCCTTCTTTTCTTCTTCTTCTTCACATTATGTGTGGGTTCAACCTTACTCTTTGAGCTCCTTATTGATGAGATTGGTTGAATAGAAGGCTCCTCCTCGTTACCTGATCCATCATAAGAAATAATAGGAGGAGATTGGCAAGTCTCTTCCCTTTCATTAGTATTCTAATCATCCTCTATTTGTTTTCTTTTCTTTATGTAATTGGTAATATAAGGATTTTCAATGCAATTCACCGCACAATACATATAAATTTCTTCTAGATCAAAATGAAGAATTCTATCAAGGGCAAATTCTGGAATAATCTTAGTTATACGTTTTATTTCTTCATAACCCAAGAGCAAACTAAGCTCATTATGATGTGCAAGGGAAATCAAGTCATCACAATTTTTGGACACGATACGATCATGAAACAATTTGGATTGGGTACTAAAATGATCACGTTCATTGCAAAGTTCACAAGTATGGCTAAGAAAAAAAAATTTCAGCACATGCATCTAGCCTTTCTTGCAACCATTTAGTTTCTAAGTACTTATGCCTCTTGCAATATCTATCTTCCCTATTTGGTGTGTCCTTGCAAGCCCAATTCACTCCACAAAAATTGACATGCTTATAAGAGGCACTTTCATCATAACTAGTGCAATCATCATTAGCATCATGGATATTCAAAGAATTCGTACTAACAACATTGCAATCATGCTAATCATTCAAAGATTTAGTGCCAAACATTTTAATGCATTCTTCTTCTAACACTTTGGCACAATTTTCCTTTCCATCATACTCACGAAAGATATTAAAAAGGTGAAGCGTATGAGACAAACTTAACTCCATTTTTTTGTAATTTTCTTTTATAAACTGGACTAGTGCTAAAACAAGAAACAAAAAGATTCGATTGCAAGATCTAAAGATATACCTTCAAGTGCTAACCTCCCCGGCAATGCCGCCAGAAAAGAGCTTGATGTCTACTACACAACCTTCTTCTTGTAGACGTTGTTGGGCCTGCAAGTGCACAGGTTTGTAGGACAGTAGCAAATTTCCCTCAAGTGTATGACCTAAGGTTTATCAATCCGTAGGAGGCATAGGATGAAGATGGTCTCTCTCAAGCAACCCTGCAACCAAATAACAAAGAGTATCTTGTGTCCCCAACACACCCAATACAATGGTAAATTCTATAGGTGCACTAGTTCGGCGCAGAGATGGTGATACAAGTGCAAAATAGATAGTAGATATAGGTATTTGTAATCTGAAATAATAAAAACAGCAAGGTAACTAATGATAAAAGTGAGTGTAAACGCTATTGCAATGATAGGAAACAAGGCCTAGGGTTCATACTTTCACTAGTGCAAGTTCTCTCAACAATAATAACATAGATAGATTAACAAGCCCTCAACATGCAACAAAGAGTCACTCCAAAGCCACTAATAGCGGAGAACAAGCGTAGAGATTATGGTAGGGTACGAAACCACCTCAAAGTTATTCTTTCGGATCGATCTATAAAAGAGTTCGTACTAGAATAACACCTTAAGACACAAATAACCCAAAACCCTAATGTCACCTAGATACTCCATTGTCACCTCAAGTATCCGTGGGCATGATTATACGATATGCATCACACAATCTCAGATTCATCCAACCAACACATAGTACTTTAAAGAGTGCCCCAAAGTTTCTATCGGAGAGTCAAGAACGTGTGCCAACCCCTATGCATAGGTTCCCAATGTCACGAAACCCGCAAGTTGATCACCAAAACATACATCAAGTGGCACATGATATCCCATTGTCACCACAGATAATCACGACAAGACATACATCAAGTGTTCTCATAAAAGACTCAATCCGATAAGATAACTTCAAAGGGGAAACTCAATTCATCACAAGAGAGTAGAGGGGGAGAAACATCATAAGATACAACTACAATAGCAAAGCTCGGGATACATCAAGATCGTGCCGTAGAGGAACACGAGAGAGAACACGAGAGAGAGAGAGAGAGATCAAACACATAGCTACTGGTACATACCCTTAGTCCCGAGGGTGAACTACTCCCTCCTCATCATGGATAGCGCCGGGATGATGAAGATGGCCATCGGTGATGGGATCCCCCTCTGGCAGGGTGCCGGGAAGGGCTCCCGAGAGGTTTTTGGTGGCTACATAGGCTTGCGGCGGCGGAACTCCCGATCTATCTTCTGTTCTGGAAGTTTTGGGGTACAAGAGTATATATGGGTGCAGGGGGTACGTCGGAGGAGCTACGGGGGCCCCACGAGGCAGGGGGGCGCGCCCAGGGGGGTGTGTGCGCCTCCACCCTCGTGGGCAGCCCATATCTTCCCTGACGTGCACTCCAAGTTCCCTGGGTTGCTTTCCTTCCAAAAATAACTTCTCCAGTTGATTTCGTTCCGTTTTGACTCCGTATGATATTCCTTTTCCTTGAAACACTGAAATAGGCATAAAATAGCAAATCCGGGCTGGGCCTCCGGTTAATAGGTTAGTCCAAAAAATAATATAAAAGTGGATAATAAAGCCCAATACTGCCCAAAATAGTAGATAATATAGCATGGAGCAATCAAAAATTATAGATACGTTGGAGACGTATCATGCTCCTCCGTCGTACTACTACTCCAGTGGAAAACTTGAGTATACCGCACGGTTCTTTGCTCCTCCTCAGGTCGTCGGCAAATTTATACGAGCAATCAAATCACAAGGCCCCGCCTTCCAGCAGTAATGAGCCATCAAATCACAAAGGCCCTCGCCTCTCGTGAAAACGACCAAGCTAGACTGCCCCGCCCTCTAGCCTTTAAAAAAATGTATACATCTGTACAATAGTAGTATTGATGGATTGCACTATGGAGCAAAACTAACAAGATGAAATTAAAGAAAAAAGGTGGTACATATAGAGAGCGCTTGTCGTCAAATTATGCATATAGTACTATTAAAGAAATAAAGAAATTAGCATACCTATTTAATTCTTGGGTTCTTATTATTATGCCTCTAGTTGTGTATCACTACTCAGTTTTGCCATTAGAAGTTACAACTACTCAAAAAATACCATCGATTGAGATGCCTGCTCAAAAATGCAATTAGATATCTAAAAATGCCATCGTTAAGTTAGATGTTTGCTCAAAAATGCCATTAGACATTGTTATTTTCACGTCAAACCCGTTGACCATGTTACATGACAAAAATAAGAAGATTCTCACAATGATAAGTTAATGGTGTCCAGCACAACACACCCCTCAAATAAAACTAAGCACCCTGGAATTCTTTGACAAAACTAAGCACCCTGAAATTCTTTGACAACTAAACTGCTGGCTATATGATGTTGGCCATATATATTGTATGTATATAATGTGAAGAAACGAGTGGTAGTACTATACCAACTAAAAGATGAAATGCAAGAAATATAACAAGAATAAACATAACATAGTTCTGCTGGGGGCTCAGCACAACACACCCCTCAAATTAAACTAAGCACACCTGAAACTAAACTAAGCAACTATTCCGATAGACACTGCATTAGAACCACCATGAGCAACGACACTGCCACCTTACTCGGAGTCCTCGTCCACGTCCTCAACTTCATCCTTGTCCCTCTTCCTCTTGGTTGATACTTCTTTGCTTGAACCCCACACTTTGCTCTTGTTCTTCATACAACCCTTGTAGATATTGAAACAAAGGTAGCCATCCATTGCAGCATACTGGATGTGGTTTATATCTAGTACATTCCACTGCCATGCATGACGATGAAACATGTGTGGAGGTTTCTCCAGTTTACCATACGAAGGATGACCCATGGCTCCTGCCAGGGTCACCATTGAAGGCTGACCACGGGAGGGCAGCAGCCGATTCTTCTGGAGGTCGAAGGGGTTGCCTACAACGAGGCCTATCCGACTCAGGACTCTTTTGCCGTTCATAAAGTCTAAAGTAACGAATTTGACTAGGCCTCCCTTGAGGAAGTTCTTAAATTCCTCGCACTCAACGTCGGCATGGCATATGTGGTAAACCAAGCATAAGTCATGCACACAAACCTGGATCACGGCGGGCTTCTTCTTGTCTTCCTCCTTTAGATGCTTCTCTTGTCCCAGGATTGTGGTGTACTCAACATCTAGCCCAATGACCCACTCATCATTTGAGTTTTCGAACATGCGTCTGAAGCGAGCAAGGCATCCTTCCACTATCGCGGAAGAACGGGTGTAGATGACATCGAACTCATCGCCGGTGATGGTTCTAACGTTGTACTCACCGTCAATCATGGAGATTTGGGACGCCATGGACTTGGGAGGAGGGTTAGGATTAGTGGAACTGCCATAATGTGAAAGGATAGGACGACTAGGAGCGAACCACCGTAATGTTAAAGGACGTCCGGGGACGAGTAGGAGCGAACTGCCAACAGTTTTTCGATCGTAAAAATGCTGAGTGGGGCATGCAAACAACAGGGTAGTGGCTTGCCTGCTCGATAAATGGATTCATGCACAGTGCTATGGGGGCCCAATTAGATGTCATGTCTACTCGACGCCCAATTAAATGGCTTTCGATGTCATGTCAAGCGTCGGGAAAATTACAGGTGATACAAAGCTTTCCATTCTCCCATGATACGGGCTTCCGTGAGCCCTTGGATCTGAGATCAAACGGTTGCATGGCGTGATTCTAGACCTATGGGTGAATATCCTATCCTGGAGGGTTATTCTGCAAATTTTCAGCAACTTAGCATGTGACCGTTTGATCTCAGATCCAAGGGCTGCCAGCAGCCCGTATCATGGTCGCGCCTACCACGACCATCGTCTCGCTCGCGTGGTCGCGCCCTTGGAGATTTAACATGGTGCATTAGGCTATCTGATGTTGGAATGTCATACACAGTCATAACTTAGTCACTCATACTACAACAAGGTTAGCTATAAGGTTGGCTATAAGAGTATTTTTTTACTTCTCTCTATCTCTTTCTTCGTAGTATTTATTGCATTTGCCAAGGAGTGACCTCTTTCAATGAAATGGTGCTTAGATGAGGTGCTAAGGGCATTAAATGGCCTAGCAATCAAGTCCCCAATGCATCGGTGCTTAGCTTTTTGTTGCTAAGTTTGGTTCATTTAATTAACCATAAACTCAAAATTGTCTTTTCACCTAGGTACACACGCTTAGCACCGTTTTCTTCCTTGGGTCACCAAACTAGTCTCTCTCTTCTTAATTAACTTGCCACATCAGACTTTATGCCTATGTGGCAAGCTTAGCACCTGCAGGAGCAAGTAAGTATAATAGTGGGCTATAAGCCTGCTTTACATGGCATTTTTGCATATGTGGAGGAAAGTGGCAAGGAAAAAGCGAAGGAGTGGGCTCTCATGCAAGAGCCAGCCTCTACATGGTGGAGCATTGGGAGAGGCACCTGTATGGAGGTGGTCAGGAATCGGGAGACTCACGCCGGTCGTAGCGCCGAAGTTAAAATTATAATGGCAAGTCAAATCACGGGGCCCCAACTATCCAGTAGTAACTCGCTGTCAAATCACACAGCCCTACATTTGCAGCAGCCTACTCCCTCATCTTCTCACATCTCTATCGAATCGACTAGGCAGAACTGCCCCGCCTATTGTGCAGGAAAAGCCCCGCCCTCGACTTTTAAATAGTACAATATACTAATTTTGTATCCATGGATTGCGCCATGGAGCAAAGCCTCAAGAAAACAGCGGTACACATGTACGGAGTATACAGCACGCCCGTCGCGTTCGTGTCGCACCCCAGACGGTCGGTCGGTCTGGCACACCGCTCTCCGAATGGAAAATGCGTCATATTGTGTTTGCACACACATGTGGGACCGCAATTGAGAACTGACCATAGGCACACTCCCCGGCCCTGCAAGTCGGGTGAGTTAATAGAAGAGAGAGATGAGCGATAGTACTAGAGAAGTGTTGTAGGAGTACATACGTTGGTACCTGGACGATACCTGCAAGACACAGAAGATCAGTTCTTCCATGCATGTGACCAGACTCCACCAGGCACGCCTGGATTGGCTATCATGTACATATCGTGCAAGCTGTGTTGTACAGGGCTGTAGTTCTGGTGAGAAATCTAAAAAAAGGTTTCTTGTCATCTCGCAAAATTAGGTGTCATGTGCTTCGGATCACTGCGAGGGTTAAATAGCGAGAACTGAGTTGGGCTAGTCATTGGGGGCACATGCACGAAGACTACTCGACTGCCATCTAGGTCAAGCCGGTTATGTTAATTAGGACATCTATCGACGGACCCCTTTTCTACGAAGTTATCTTTAATTTGAGCTTTGATCCTCATCTAGTTTATCCATCGAGATTCATCTTGTCTCCTTTGGGCAGTGAGGTTATAATTTCTTGTCATGTGGCATTTTTTCGTGTTATATGTTATAATCCGGTGCTTCAGATCAAAATGACGACAACTGCGCCTCCAGGGCACGTGCATGAAGACTTCTCGACAATCATTGCCGAGGTCAAGCTAGCTCCGGTAGACAAAAGAAAACTAGTAGTCCACTATATAGGCAAGAGCCTCCGCGCTTGCTTGCTAGTGTTGCTCTCTTCACATTGTCTCGTCCTCTCCAGATCTAAGCACGACAATGGTGGCCACACACACACACACACACTCTCTCTCTCTCTCTCTCTCTCTCTCTCTCTCTCTCTCTCTCTCTCTCTGCTCACCGCTAGTCACAGATCCAGCCGGATCCTCTCCGCCGGGGAAGGTGAGAAGGTGCAATGTTCATGCGGTCGTCCTCGGCGACGGCTCTTACCCACAGCCGGCGCGTCCCGATCAGTGTGCCTTGCCGTTCTCTCCCAAGAATCACTAGCGAGGGAGGGCCTCCCATCCCTTCTTCCTCGCTGCCGTAGTGTGGGCAGATCCGGCTTCTCGCCTCCCACCTAGTGACATCCCGCCGACCCTCAGGTATAACTTCGTTCGAAACAGGCCTTGCTCTAATTCCTGAGCTCCAGGATCGATCGACTGTTTGAAAACCACCTAATTTTTTTTACTTTTAAGAGGTAAAACTAGTTCATGCACTCGAATCTAGTACTACTTGGTTCAAACAAGGAAGAAAGGGGGTGGGGGTGGGGGAAGGTTTGTTACCTGAATCTAGGACTTGGTCGAAAGAGGAAATAATGGGGGCGAAAAGTAGCAGAGACTGGCTATCCAATTGGTCTCTAGGTCTAATAGGGAAATAAAGGGAACACAATACAAACTCAATATAAACCTGATCTATTGGTTAAAAAAGGAAAGAAAGTGGGGACTGGGGGACAAGTCAACAGAGTAAGTCCAGCACTAGATTTGCTAGCCTCACACAGTATAAGGTGGCTATACCGAACAAAAATGGGACCAACCCAGATATCCTCTTCTGATGTTTGTTGCCCCGAGCCTCTCTTATGTAATGCCACTGGTAAAATGTAGAAGTCACACTGTTAAAAGTAAGGACAGGTTAAACCAATGTTGTTTTTAATGTAATGCCTCCAGTAATATGTGTTGGGGAACGTAGTAATTTCAAAAAAATTTCTACGCACACGCAAGATCATGGTGATGTATAGCAACGAGAGGGGAGAGTGTTGTCTACATACCCTTGTAGACCGTAAGCGGAAGCGTTAGCACAACGCGGTTGATGTAGTCGTACGTCTTCACGGCCCGAATGATCAAGCACCGAAACTACGACACCTCCGAGTTCTAGCGCACGTTCAGCTCGATGACGTCCCTCGAACTCCGATCCAGCCGAGTGTCGAGGGAGAGTTCCGTCAGCACGACGGTGTGGTGACGATCTTGATGTTCTACCGTCGCAGGGCTTCGCCTAAGCACCGCTACGATATTATCGAGGTGGACTATGGTGGAGGGGGCACCGCACACGGCTAAGAGATCCAAGGGATCAATTGTTGTGTCTTTTGTGCTAGCCCTGCCCCTTTATTTATATATTGAGCCCCGGGGTCGAAACTTGGAGCAAAAGCCTCCTCAAAGTCAGTTTTGCCCGAAGGGCAAGAGTCCCACTCGGACTCGAGGACCAAATGCCACAATCCTTGGCGTCTGGCCCAGGGCCAGACGCCAGGGTCTCCGGCGTTTGCCCCCCTGGCCTTCGAAAAACTCCTTTTGCACCGACCTAAAGCCTCATGGGCTTGACCCCTTGGCCTAACCATATCATCCAATATATGAATCTTTACGTCTCAACCATTTCGAGACTCCTCGTCATGTCCCCGATCTCATCCGGGACTCCAAACTCCTTTGGTACATCAAAACATGTAAACTCATAATATAACTGTCATCGAAACCTTAAGCGTGCGGACCCTACGGGTTCGATAACAATGTAGACATGACCGAAACACATTTCCGGTCAATAACCAATAGCGGAACCTGGATGCTCATATTGGCTCCTACATATTCTACGAAGATCTTTATCGGTCAGACCGCATAACAACATACGTTGTTCCCTTTGTCATCGGTATGTTACTTGCCCGAGATTCAATCGTCGGTATCTCAATACCTAGTTCAATCTCGTTACTGGCAAGTCTCTTTACTCGTTCCGTAATACATCATCTCACAACTAACTCATTAGTTGTAATGCTTGCAAGGCTTAAGTGATGTGTATTACTGAGAGGGCCCAGAGATACCTCTCCGGCAATCGAGTGACAAATCCTAATCTCGAAATACGCCAACCCAACAAGTACCTTCGGAGACACCTGTAGAGCTCCTTTATAATCACCCAGTTACGTTGTGATGTTTGGTAGCACAAAAAGTGTTCCTCCGGTAAACGGGAGTTGCATAATCTCATAGTCATAGGAACATGTATAAGTCATGAAGAAAGCAATAGCAACATACTAAACGACCAAGTGCTAGGCTAACGGAATGGGTCAAGTCAATCACATCATTCTCCTAATGATGTGATCCCGTTAATCAAATGACAACTCTTTTGTCCATGGCTAGGAAACATAACCATCTTTGATAAACGAGCTAGTCAAGTAGAGGCATACTAGTGACACTATGTTTGTCTATGTATTCACACATGTATTATGTTTCCGGTTAATACAATTCTAGCATGAATAATAAACATTTATCATGAAATAAGGAAATAATAACTTTATTATTGCCTCTAGGGCATATTTCCTTCAGTCTCCCACTTGCACTAGAGTCAATAATCTAGTTCACATCGCCATGTGATTTAACATCAATATTCATATCTGTATATGATTAACACCCATAGTTCATATCGTCATGTGACCAACACCCAAAGGGTTTACTAGAGTCAATAATCTAGTTCACATCGCTATTTGATTAACACCCAAAGAGTAATAAGGTGTGATCAAGTTTTGCTCGTGAGAGAAGCTTAGTCAACGGGCCTGTCACATTCAGAGCCGTATGTATTTTGCAAATATTCTATGTCCACAATGCTCTACACGGAGCTGCTCTAGCTAATTGCTCCCACTTTCAATATGTATCCAGATTGAGACTTAGAGTCACCTGGATTGGTGTAAAAGCTTGCATCGTTGTAACTTTTTACGACAGGCTCTTTTATCACCTCCATAATCGAGAAACATCTCCTTAGTCCTCACTAAGGATATTCTTGACCGCTGTCCAGTGATCTACTCTTAGATCAAAATCGTATTCCTTTGTCAAACTCAGAGCAAGGTATACAATAGGTCTGGTTCACAACATAGCATACTTTATAGAACCTATGACTGAGGTATAGTGAATGACTTTTCATTCTCTTTCTATTTTCTGCCATGGTCGGGTCTTGAGTCTTACTCAACTTCACACCTTTGCATCACAGGCAAGAACTCCTTCTTTGACTGTTCCATTTTGAACTATTTCAAAAATTTATCAAGGTATGTACTCATTGAAAAAAATCTTATCAAGCGTCTTGATCTATCTATATAGATCTTGATGCTCAATGTGTAAGCAGCTTCACCGAGATCTTGCTTTGAAAAACTCCTTTTCAAGTATCCTTTCATGCTATCCAGAATTTCTATATCATTTCCAATCAACAATATGTCGTCCACATATAATATTAGAAATGCTACAGAGCTCCCACTCACTTTCTTGTAAATACAGGCTTCTCAAAAAGTCTGTATAAAACCATATGCTTTGATCAACTCATCAAAGCGTATATTCCAACTCCGAGAGGCTTGCACCAGTCCATAAATGGATCGCTGGAGCTTGCACACTTTGTTAGCACCTTTAGGATTGACAAAACCTTCTGGTTGCATCATATACAACTCTTCTTTAATAAATCCATTAAGGAATGTAGTTTTGACATCCATTTGCCAAATTTCATAAAATGTGGCAATTGCTAACATGATTCGGACAGACTTTTAAGCATCGATACGAGTGAGAAAATCTCATTGTATTCAACCCCTTGAACTTTGTCAAAAACCTTTTTCGACAAGTCTAGCTTTGTAGATAGTAACACTACTATCAGCGTATGTCTTCCTCTTGATGATCCATTTATTTTCTATGGCTTGACGATCATCAGGCAAGTCCACCAAAGTCCACACTTTGTTCTCATACATGGATCCTATCTCAGATTTCATGGCCTCCAGCCATTTCGCGGAATCTGGGCTCATCATCGCTTCCTCATAGTTCGTAGGTTCATCATGGTCTAGTAACATGACTTCCAGAACAGGATTACCGTACCACTCTGGTGCGGATCTTACTCTGAAGACCTACGAGGTTTTGTAGTAACTTGATCTGAAGTTTCATGATCATCATCATTAGCTTCCTCACTAATTGGTGTATGAATCACTGGAACTGATTTCAGTGATGAACTATTTTCCAATTCGGGAGAAGGTACAATTACCTCATCAAGTTCTACTTTCCTCCCACTCCCTTCTTTCGAGAGAAACTCCTCTAGAAAGGATCCATTTTTAGCAAAGAATATCTTGCCTTCGGATCTGTGATAGAAGGTGTACCCAACAATTTCCTTTGGGTATTCTATGAAGACGCACTTCTCCGATTTGGGTTTGAGCTTATCAGGATGAAACTTTTTCACATAAGCATCGCAGCCCCAAACTTTAAGAAACGATAACTTGGGTTTCTTGCTAAACCACAGTTCATATGGTGTCGTCTCAATGGATTTAGATGGTGCCCTTTTAACGTGAATGCAGCTGTCTCTAATGCATAACCCCAAAACAATAGTGGTAAATCAGTAGGAGACATCTTTGATCGCACCATATCCAATAAAGTGCGGTTACGACGTTCGGACACACCATAACGTTGTTGTGTTCCAGGTGGCGTGAGCTGTGAAACTATCCCACGTTGTTTTAATTGAAGACAAAACTCGTAACTCAAATATTCGTCTCTGCGATCAGATCGCAGAAACTTTATTTTCTTGTTACGATGATTTTTCCACTTCACTCTGAAATTCTTTGAACCTTTCAACTATTTTAGACTTATGTTTCATCAAGTAGATATACCCATATCTGCTCAAATCATCTTGTGAAGGTCAGAAAATAATGATACCCGCCACGAGCCTTAATACTTATTGGTCTGCATACATCAGTATGTATTATTTCCAATAATTCAGTAGCTCGTTCCATTGTTCCGGAGAACGGAGTTTTTGTCATCTTGCCCATGAGGCATGGTTTGCAAGCATCAAGTGATTCATAATCAAGTGATTCCAAAATCCCATCAGCATGGAGTTTCTTCATGCGCTTTACACCAATATGACCTAAACGGCAGTGCCACTAATAGGTTGCACTATCATTATTAACTTTGCATCTTTTGGCATCAATATTTTGAATATGTGTATCACTACGATCAAGATCCAACAAACTTTTTTCATTGGGTGTATGACCATTGAAGGTTTTATTCATGTAAATAGAACAACAATTATTCTTTGACTTTAAATGAATAACCGTATTGCAATAAACATGATCAAATCATATTCATGCTCAACGCAAACGCCAAATAACATTTATTTAGGTTTAACACTAATCCCGAAAGTATAGGGAGTGTGCGATGATGATCATATCAATCTTGGAACTACTTCCAACACTCATCGTCACTTCACCTTCAACTAGTCTCTGTTTATTCTGTAACTCCTGTTTCGAGTTACTAATCTTAGCAACCGAACAAGTATCAAATACTCAGGGGTTACTATAAACACTAGTAAGGCACA
The DNA here is from genome assembly GCA_963921465.1 of Triticum timopheevii. Classification (NCBI taxonomy): domain Eukaryota; kingdom Viridiplantae; phylum Streptophyta; class Magnoliopsida; order Poales; family Poaceae; genus Triticum; species Triticum timopheevii. The sequence continues at coordinate 216,017,236 of OY997274.1, forward strand.
TATCAATAACCTTTATATCAAATATACCCTTGTTCACTTTGCCATCCTTCTTATCCACCAAATATTTAGGGCATTTCCGCTTCCAGTGACCATTTCCTTTGCAGTGTAAGCACTCAGTTTCAGGCTTTGGTCCAGCTTTGGTCTTCTTCACGGGAGTGACAACTTGTTTGCCATTCTACTTGAAGTTTCCCTTTCTTTCCCTTTGCCCTTTTCTTGAAACTAGTGGTCTTGTCAATCATCAACACTTGATGCTCTTTCTTGATTTCTACCTTCGTTGATTTCAACATCACGAAGAGCTCGGGAATCATTTTCGTCATCCTTTGCATACTATAGTTCATCACGAAGTTCTACTAACTTGGTGATGGTGACTAGAGAACTCTATCAATCACTATCTTATCTGGAAGATTAACTCCCACTTAATTCAAGCGATTGTAGTACCCAGACAATCTGAGCACTTGCTCACTAGTTGAGCGATTCTCCTCCATCCTTTAGCTATAGAACTTGTTGGAGACTTCATATCTCTCAACTCGGGTATTTGCTTGAAATATTAACTTCAATTCCTGGAACATCTCATATGGTCCATGACGTTCAAAACGTCTTTGAAGTCCCGATTCTAAGCCGTTAAGCATGGTGCACTAAACTATTAAGTAGTCATCATATTGAGCTAGCCAAATGTTCATAACGTCTGCATCTGCTCCTGCAATAGGTTTTTCACCTAGCGGTGCATCAAGGACATAATTCTTCTGCGCAGCAATGAGGATAAACCTCAGATCACGGATCCAATCCGCATCATTGCTACTAACATTTTTCAACACAATTTTCTCTAGGAACATATCAAAATAAACATATGAAAGCAACAACGCGAGCTATTGATCTACAACATAATTTGCAAAATACTACTGAGTACTAAGTTCATGATAAATTTAAGTTCAATTAATCATATTACTTAAGAACTCCCACTTAGACAGACATCTCTCTAGTCATCTAAGTGATCACGTGATCCAAATCAACTAATCCATGTCCGATCATCACGTGAGATGGAGTAGTTTCAATGGTGAACATCACTATGTTGATCATATCTACTATATGATTCACGTTCGACCTTTCGGTCTCCGTGTTCCGAGGCCATATCTGTTATATGCTAGGCTCGTCAAGTTTAACCTGAGTATTCCGCGTGTGCAACTGTTTTGCACCCGTTGTATTTGAACGTAGAGCCTATCACACCCGATCATCACGTGGTGTCTCAGCACGAAGAACTTTCGCAATGGTGCATACTCAGGGAGAACACTTCTTGATAATTTTAGTGAGAGATCATCTTAAAATGCTACCGTCAATCAAAGCAAGATAAGATGCATAAAGGATAAACATCACATGCAATCAATATAAGTGATATGATATGGCCTTCATCATCTTGTGCTTGTGATCTCCATCTCCGAAGCACCGTCGTGATCACCATCGTCACCGGCGCGACACCTTGATCTCCATTGTAGCATCATTGTCGGTATGCCATCTGTTGCTTATACGACTATCGCTACCGCTTAGTGATAAAGTAAAGCAATTACAGGGCGTTTGCATTTCATACAATAAAGCGACAACCATATGGCTCCTGCCAGTTGCCGATAACTTCGGTTACAAAACATGATCATCTCATACAATAAAATATAGCATCACGTCTTGACCATATCACATCACAACATGCCCTGCAAAAACAAGTTAGACGTCCTCTACTTTGTTGTTGCAAATTTTACGTGGCTGCTACGGGCTGAGCAAGAACCGTTCTTACCTACGCATCAAAACCACAACGATAGTGCGTCAAGTTAGTGCTGTTTTAACCTTTGCAAGGACTGGGCGTAGCCACACTCGGTTCAACTAAAGTTGGAGAAATAGACACCCGCTAGTCACCTGTGTGCAAAGCACGGTGGTAAAACCTGTCTCGCGTAAGCATATGCGTAATGTCGGTCCGGGCCGCTTCATCCAACAATACCGCTGAACCAAAATATGACATGTTGGTAAGCAGTATGACTTGTATCACCCACAACTCACTTGCGTTCTACTCGTGCATATAACATCAAGGAATAAAACCTAGGCTCTGATACCACTGTTGGGGAACGTAGTAATTTCAAAAAAATTCCTACGCACACGCAAGATCATGGTGATGTATAGCAACGAGAGGGGAGAATGTTGTCTACATACCCTTGTAGACCGTAAGCGGAAGCGTTAGCACAATGCGGTTGATGTAGTCGTACGTCTTCATGGCCCGATCGATCAAGCACCGAAACTACGACACCTCCGAGTTCTAGCGCACGTTCAGCTCGATGACGTCCCTCGAACTCCGATCCAGCCAAGTGTCGAGGGAGAGTTCCATCAGCACGACGGTGTGGTGACGATCTTGATGTTCTACCATCGCAGGGCTTTGCCTAAGCACCGCTACGATATTATCGAGGTGGACTATGGTGGAGGGGGCACTGCACACGGCTAAGAGATCCAAGGGATCAATTGTTGTGTCTTTTGTGCTAGCCCTGCCCCTCTATTTATATATTGAGCCCCGGGGTCGAAACTTGGAGCAAAAGCCTCCTCAAAGTCGGTTTTGCCCGAAGGGCAAGAGTCCCACTCGGACTCCAGGACCAAACGCCACAACCCTTGGCGTCTGGCCCAGACGCCATGGGCCTCGGTGTCTGGCCCAGGGCCAGACGCCAGGGTCTCCGGCGTTTGGCCCCCTGGCCTCCGAAAAACTCCTTTTGCACCGACCTAAAGCCTCATGGGCTTGACCCCTTGGCCTAACCATATCATCCAATATATGAATCTTTACGTCTCGACCATTTCGAGACTGCTCGTCATGTCCCCGATCTCATCCGGGACTCCGAACTCCTTCGGTACATCAAAACATGTAAACTCATAATATAACTGTCATCGAAACCTTAAGCGTGTGGACCCTACGGGTTCGAGAACAATGTAGACATGACCGAAACAAGTTTCCGGTCAATAACCAATAGCGGAACCTGGATGCTCATATTGGCTCCTACATATTCTACGAAGATCTTTATCGGTCAGACCGCATAACAACATACGCTGTTCCCTTTGTCATCGGTATGTTACTTGCTCGAGATTCGATCGTCGGTATCTCAATACCTAGTTCAATCTCGTTACCGGCAAGTCTCTTTACTCGTTCCGTAATACATCATCTCACAACTAACTCATTAGTTGTAATGCTTGCAAGGCTTAAGTGATGTGTATTACCGAGAGGGCCCAGAGATACCTCTCCGGCAATCGAGTGACAAATCCTAATCTCGAAATACGCCAACCCAACAAGTACCTTCGGAGACACCTGTAGAGCTCCTTTATAATCACCCAGTTACATTGTGACGTTTGGTAGCACACAAAGTATTCCTCCGGTAAACGGGAGTTGCATAATCTCATAGTCATAGGAACATGTATAAGTCATGAAGAAAGCAATAGCAACATACTAAACGATCAATTGCTAGGCTAACGGAATGGGTCAAGTCAATCACATCATTCTCCTAATGATGTGATCCCGTTAATCAAATGACAACTCTTTTGTCCATGGCTAGGAAACATAACCATCTTTGATAAACGAGCTAGTCAAGTAGAGGCATACTAGTGACACTATGTTTGTCTATGTATTCACACATGTATTATGTTTCCGGTTAATACAATTCTAGCATGAATAATAAACATTTATCATGAAATAAGGAAATAAATAATAACTTTATTATTGCCTCTAGGGCATATTTCCTTCAATATGAACCAAAGGCACTTTTTTCATGTTCTGCTAAATTTCCCATTAAGATAAGTTGCTTCTTTTTGTTAGAGATGCAACTGTCCTGGTCCGCCTACTCTCCCGTGCCCAAATACCGACTCTGTAGCAGCCGTTAATGTAATGTTGCTGGTAAAATGAAGTAATGGCACCATTAAAGTAATGTCATATTTAACGGTCGTCATAGTTAATCCTAATGCCCACACTAATATCTAGCAATGCTGCTGCTTTAGGCTAGTCACAGTGGGGAGTATCATATACTAGTATCATGCATGTGATACTAGTGTATGATACTACCTTCATAGTGCATAGTATCATAAAGTAGTATCATAGGTGGTTATATTTATTGCCATGCATGACTCAAAGTAGCGGAGCATTTTACATGATACGGTATCTACCTATATTACTCTAACCTCCTCTATCTTATTTAATTGTGTGCCACATAAGCATGTTTGCTAGTCCCAAGTGCATGTTACCAGTTATGTTACTCCCACTATGGCCAGCCTTAGAACTTGCTACTGTCCTTGTACAATCGCCATTCAGATAAGGAACATGCTTCTTTTCATTTGATGCATGTTTCATCACTTGTTAGTCACCCTCCTTTCCACCTTTTTTGTGCAAACAGAGATGTACATTTCACGCTTGATCTTAGTTGAACTGCACAAATGAGATCCAAATTATAGTTGAACATTCCAGGAGCTTCACGACCAACCTTGATATTTCTCAACTTTATTGAAACTAATGAAGAAGAAGCTCTGTGGGTTTCGTTTTCTGATGGAAATGGAACTGGGACTGGAGCCCTTTTCTTATAAAACAAAAGAAGCTGCTAGCTCATGGGACATTGCTTCATTTTAGGTGAACTGCACCAAAAGGTCCCATGAATTGAATCATACATGTTAGTGACTAGTGTCATCCCTTCTACGATGGCGTTGACTGCAGATATGGTTCCCATCATGAGATATGTTCCTTTTTGGTCTGACCGTTTGCCAAAGATCCTGCATGTTGATCCTGCTCTTGTGCTACTATTTTGGCACTGCGATGATAAAGCAGTAATGTTATTATTTTGCACCTTAATCTAGTGGCACTATTAATTTGAGGCAATGTTTTGGCACCGCTAGTGCCACTATTTTTTTATATATTGAAAGAGGGGGTTCCCTCCGATTTCATTAAATAAACCCAACCATAGAGAACCATTACCTGACAACATCTCAGTGTAAATGGGCAGTTATGCAACTACTACTAGAACGGACTGAGTACTAACAGGAGACAAGTTCGCCACATAAGCTAGGCAAGTAGGGGGATGCAGCACCAGCTCGACCAAGTTTGGATTACAACCCAAATGCTACCACAGAAACATCAGGGGGAAGATAGGGACTGAAAGAGCCAGCTTCAGCATCCCAGTCTAAGCACCCCCAGCCTTCAACCTTGCGACGCACGGTACACCTCGTTTGCCACCTACTCGACCCTAGTGTCACTGATAAAATGAAGTAATAATACAGTTACAATAGAGCGAGTGTCCTCTCTATCATTTCATTTCCAATGTAGATAAAGAAAATGCTTCTCTTTGCTAATGTATGTTTCATCAACTAGTGCTATTGTTAATGTTTAAGCGTTTCTGCAAACTGGGGTGCTTAATTTTAGTTGATCTTCACAAAAATAGAGATTTGAATGTCTCAAGGCCCCTCCTTCTACTACCGTTGTACACTTATGTTCATCACTGGTAGAAGGTGTATCGAGGAGACTTGGGACGATTTCCAGTATGAGGCGTACCGTATGAGGCGTTGTAGGGCCCATCTCGCCCTCGCAGCATGCATACTATGATACTATCGCAATATTTTCTTCTATTTATTTTGTGTGTTTCATCAACTAGTGCCACTATAATGTAATCACGCTTTTTCAGTATCTATGCAAACAGGGTTATTCGACTGCATTTTGGTGGAACTGCACAAATGTACGGATGGAACCGGCATATATGCAGAGTGCGAGGTGTGCCAAGTAAAAATTACCGACACCAACCATGCTCCATGCACGCATTGGCATCCACCACCACCAGTGGGACGTGTGGCGCTCTCTGTGGATGGATCTTTCTCGGCAGCAAATCCTCTAACCAAATACTAGTAGCTTATATTGGCAGTTTTCTAGGGAGTACTCTTTTCTGAAAGAAGCACCAATCTATTTTTCTTTATTTGTACACAGTGTCACAACTTTGACCCAAAGGTCCAGAGCTATTTTAGGGTGATTGGCGTAGTACTCGGAGAATGATTGTAAGCATGATTTTCATTAGCTGTCACACTGATTGTAAGCATGAGTAGGCGGAAGATTAGGTTAGTGCGAAGCTTACCTTAAACCCTACTTCCACCATTGAAATGAGGCGAGCATCGAGGGAACCGTGGAGAACGGCGAGGAAGTGATGTCGCGCCATCCGGACTCCTCTTGCGGTAGGAGAATGAATACTCCTGTGGCTCCGGCTGGCTCTGCACCCTCACGAACGGCACACCGTACTCGATCGATTCGTTATGCTCTGGGTGCTCGACCTTCGACCTGTACGCCCACCACCTCCTCCTGACTTTCGGCTCGGGCGAATCTGTCTGCTCCATCGCCCAGAGGAGATACTTGATGAACTTGAAGGACTACGGCATGACTGCCGCCGAGGAGTACATGTACATTGCCGCCCTCATCATCGCCGTCACGCTCTTTCGCATACATTGCCACATGGCCCTCATCATCCTCGGAATCTCCCACTCATTGTCATACCAAGTAAGGATCTCCTTCAACCTGGCTAACTTTGCCTGGTCGCCGCCGGCGATCTGCCTGATTCGCTGCTGCATCCTCTCCATAGATGTCCTTCTGAGTGGTCCAGTGCTAGATTTGGAAGATGGGAGGAGATACGGTGGTGTTGCAATAGAGAAGAGGGAGAGGTGAGATAGTGGTTTTGGAATGGAGATGATGGAGAGGAGAGGAGGTGGTTTTGTATTGGAGAAGAGGGAGAGGCGACACAGTGGTTTTGGAATGGAGATGATGGAGAGGAGACGAGGTGGTTTTGCAATGGAGAAGAGGGAGAGGCGAGACAGTGGTTTTTGAATGGAGATGATGGAGAGGAGAGGAGGTGGTTTTGCAATGGAGAAGAGGGTGAGGAGCGTGCGACAGCGATTTAGGATTGGACGAGAGGGCCAGCGCACTGTGACTGGATCAAAATCAAAATCAATTTACCCTTCAATTAAGAAAGCGACCCCACATTAACTAGTCTCCCTTTTATTGTGGGTCATAATTGACCATGATTTTCACAAATAAAATATATGTTATACATTGCAAAAATAATATAATTTGAAAGTACATTCAGAAATGAACCAAACGATACAATTTTTGGTGACATGCATTCACATTTTGCTTGTCAAATACAGTACTTGGTCAAACTTTGACCGAAAATACGCAAAACAAAAAAATACTTCCAAGACCAGCGCCGCTCTTCCGCTCTTATCCTCTTAAACCACCGCCACTCCTCTCCTGTTCCAATCTAAATCCAGCGCCGCTCCTCTCCTCTTCCATTTCAAAACCACCGCGCCTCCTCTCCTGTTCCAATCCAAAACGAGTGTCGCTCCTCTCCCGTTCTAATCCAAAACCAGCGCTGCTCCTCTCCTCTTCCATTAAGAAACCACCGCCGGCGAGTGAAGGTGTTGTGGAGAAGTAGATTGATGGATGAGTACAACCGATACGTGAGGATCTCAGACGGCGACCCTGTGAAGCTAGCTAGGATGTTGGAGATACAGTCTTGGTTTGACAATAAGGACCAACTAGCGGCAACGGCGACATCCATGGCCAAATATCTGCAACAGAGCGAAAAAGCGGCGATACTGCCGGAGGAGTCACGCGGGAGTACATAGAGCTGCTCCTCTGGGCCATAGAGCAAACAGATTCACCAAATTTAATCGTGAGGGAGCGGTGGTGGGATTATCAATCCTAGATGGAGCATCCACTAGAGATTGAAGGATCAAGCATCTACAGGGTGCCGTTTGTGAGGGTGTCGTGCCAGAGCGAGCCGGTGGAGTCTTCGTCGACCGATCCCAATTGCAAGAGGAGAAAAGTAGTTGGCCCGACGACGCTTCCCCGCCATCCTCTCCCTCACCGTTCCCATCGTCTCATGGGGCGGCTGTCTGCCGCCGAGGAATAGGAGGGACTGCCCCCCCAGCCCAATAGTCGGGCAGGTTGTGAATTGTCAGGAGGAGCTTAGGGTTGTCAGTATTTGCAGGTTGTGAATTGTGTTTTTTGTTGTGTATTTGGGAGTACTTTCAGATATGAATGTCTTTTGAATTTCAGATTTGCAGTATTGAGCATATGAAGTATTTTGTGAATTCTAGAGATCTATTTTTAGCACTTAAAAATGTAGTTTCATAGGAGTATAAGAGTGCAGACAATGTGATTCTCAGAGAAGAAACTGCAAGTTTCAGTTTCAGATAAGAAACTGCAAGTTCAGTTTCGGATAACAAACTGCAACTTTCAGAGGTAGATCATTTATATTAACACGGCCTTTTCAAACAGTATTAACATCATGTTGGAAGTTTTATTCATGATCGAAACTGGAACTACCAGCCAGTTAAAATCATGCTGATCCACATTCATGCACAGGACATCTTCATATGATGCACAGTCAAAAAGATATGCTATTTTCAAAATGCCCACACAATGTCGAGTGTGCAAAAAATAGAGGAAACGAGGGACGGAGTTTTGGCAAGTGTTGGACGTGGTGTGCGTAGATGACAATGGGGATCCACATGTCAATAAAGGCAGAGGTAAAAAATTTGGAGATATTTTCCCTGCACAGGAGGAATCGAACCTGGGCGGAACAACTGTCGGGTAGTGTCACTCGGCCACTAGGCTAGTTCAGTTGTTTCGTTACTAATAAGGCACTTCCTCAGGTGGTCGGATCTCCTCCTGCGCCTTTGTGTGCTCGCCGCGACGCCGCTGTCTGTTGTTGTGAACATGCTGAACAAACGAGCGGAATCTGGAGAGGACTGTACGTGGAGAGGCGGACAGTCGGGACCCACCAGGTCTATGGTCGTATGCAAGCAAGTGCCTCATCAAAAAAAATACTTCCTCCTAATGCTATACTGACGTTGCAGCCCATGGGTTTGTCAACATAGTTACATTTTTTTAGGTGCTTCAATGTAGTAATTATAGGAGATAAATTCAGAACGAAGTCGGGGAGCTGGCAGGTATCATTTATTATCATTGGGGCAGCAAGTATCAGCTGGGTTTTGGGCTGCTCCGTCTAGGCTTTCTTTTTTAACATGCGTAGCCCATGACATGCCGGTTTGTATTTTCTTGAGGGCCGTAATGTATCGACTGGCCTATGGACCTCCCATACAAGGTTTCACTTTTCCAGAAACATCGGCAACCCAATTTATGTATTTTTTTGAAGAAAACGTAGAGGTCTGTTCTATTTTTCTTTATAAGAATAGAAACGCCTGGTCCAACTTATGTTTCCCTTCTAACTATATTATATATTTTTAAATTATTTTATATGTTACTATATATTATTGTCATGGTCATCATATATTTAACAGATACTTACATATGTAAGAAAGCAATATCCCACATCTTATTAACTTATAAAAATAATTTCTTAACAATAAAATCCTGGATTTTTTTGGCAACGAAAATCCTGGTGATTGTGTACAAAAGCTTGGTAAGATTTAAGGACCAGTATAATAATAAATCACTTATATTTAAATATATATAAAGATGCTCAGCCCCTGTTTATTTTTTGATAACATTGTTGCGCCCACCCTAACATTATAATTAGAATCAACCCAACAAAATCGTGTATTTCGAGAAAGTGCAAATGGCCTGTAATTTTTTAGGAAAAAAATAAATGGGACGCATGGACGCTACATTATTTGTTCACCCAGCCCAGCTAATGGACTGTAATTCAAAAAAAAGATCAAATTGACTGTAAATTTGACCCCGCAAAAAAGACTATAAATTCTGAAAAAATGGGTTGAATACGTGCCACATTTTTGGAGGCTGAAATGTGGGCCAATAGGTCGAAGCCAACACAAGTCGTTGTCAACTTAGTCAACAAATGATTCTGACATCATTAGCCGTTGGATTTACATCCAACGACCGACATCCATCTTCAATCTCTCGTCTTCTTCCTTCAGCGCCGCCGGGACCACCTGCTCCCGCGTCTTGCTGCTAGCAGCTCTTCTTAGCACGCTTCACTGTGAAGCGCTACTCCACCGTTGGCCAAGCCATCCCTCCACCCCTCCACACCTCCTGTTCTTCTCCACCGACTGCCGAACCACACCACACCAGAACCAGTTAATCCTCGTACACCTCTCCGTCTGCGACTCTACTCCCGCGTCTTCCCATCTCCGGCTTGTTGCTGTCCGGGGCCCCGCTGACAGGTCGGACCCACCAGCTATGCCTTCGCACGCAAGGAAGTGCCTCCTTATTACGCACAAAAAAATGAATACCATCCTGCTAGCTGGGACCCACCATAGTGGGAGGCTTACTTGTGGGCCAACTAAGTTGACGGGGACGAAAGGCTTTGTCAACTTAGTCAATATGAACGATTCTAGCTCTAGTGACCGTACGATGTCCATCCAACGGCCGTAGTGCTTCTTCAACCTCTGGTCTTCTTGCTCCAGCCGCACAAACAAGCGCCGGTCGTGCCGCGTGCTCCTGCCTCCCATGGCCGGCTGCGATGCCGTAGAGGCCTCACTGCCCCTACTACTCCCACCACTAGCCAGGCCATCCCTCTACTCACCCACACCCCCTGTTATTCTGTGGCTACAACAGCCTCACACTGCAGCGAACCAGTGAACCCTCATACTCCTCTACGCGTGGGCATCCGCTGCCGCGTCTTCCCCGGCTCCGCGTCATCCCCTTCCTAGGCCTCGCCGTCGTCCACCGCCCTAGTGCTCTCGACGCGGCGTGGTCAACGTGGTCAGGAACGACTTCCATCGGAAGAGTATTGTACATTGATAGGCTGACAGCTGGGTCCAAGGCAGCCGCAAGGAATTGGCTCCTTATTACGCGCAATATAATTATTCCTCCACCTGACAGCAGGGACCCACCAGACGGGAAACCATATTTCGAGAAAAAACGTTTCCCTCCTGACTATTGGGACCGACCAGCTACATCTTCGCACGCAAGGAAGTGCATCCGGGCAAAAAAATGATTCTCCCCCAGACTACTGGGACCCACCAGCTACATCTTCGCACGCAAGGAAGTGCCTGACAGTCGGGACCCACCTGGTCAAAGCATACGTAGCGTTGTCATTCTGGCCGCGAACGTGTACGTACATACTGGTCGATGTAGAGGAAGGCGCGTGTCATAGTAGAGGCGCGCACGTAGCATGTACACGTACGTACAACGGCCAGTGTGCAAGAAAGAAAATACGACCACGTACGTACATACAGGCGGGGTCTTGAACGCCTACTCGCACATACGTACGGCTAGGGCTCGTGTACATGGATGGGTCGAAACGGAGAATCAGCGTTGTTGTTGTGTTCATGGGGAGCCAACTGGCTGGGTCGGAACGGAATGCGTCGTCATGTTCATCGGGAGGGCTTGGACGGAACAACCGATGGAAACGAGGCATGGCGTACCGCACAACGGAGGAAACGGCCTTGTGTTCGACCGGCCACATTCGAAACGGGATCCTGTTCATCGGGAGGGGTCTGGCGTACCGCAAAACGGAGGAAAAGGACTTCTGCTGGACCTCCTACGGTCGAAATGGGGTCCTGTTGATCGGGAGGGGTGTGGCGTACTGCAAAACAGAGGAAACAGACTTGTGTTGGAGCGCTACGATCGAAATGTGGGTCTTGTTCATCGGGAGGGGTGTGGCGTACCGCAGAACGGGACTCCACGGGATACTGTTCATCTCCACCGTCGACCTCCTCCAGCCTCCATGGGCTACTGTTCATCCACCATCGACCTCCTCCAGCCTCCACCTGCGACTGTTCATCCATGGGCTCCTGTTCATCCAGCCTCCAATGCATGCTACTCCACCGGCTACTGTTCAACCAGCCCTCTCCATGGACTCCTGTTCAACCAGCCCTCCACGGGCTACTGTTCTTCCAGTCCTCCACCGTATACTGTTCATCCAGCCCTCCATGGGGTCCTGTTCATCTAGCCCCAACCGGCTCGATCGATTGGGGTCATGTTCATCCAGAGGCAACACCACGGGGTCTTGTTCATCCACCCCCACTAGGAACTTTTCATCCAAACCCCCCCAACAACGCTCACTGTTCATCCAAAGGTATCATCGATCGGCTTCAGTTGGCAACAGTAGCGAAGGAATCGCTCGATCGGGTCCAGTTAACAGCCATCGATCGATCGCTCGAGTTGAGTAATGCGTAGCCTGCAGTGCAATCGCTCGGGTTCAGTAGGTGAACTCCTTGCTCGGGTTCAGTTAGATCCCAACGCCTCGCACCCACGCACGTGCGTGTACGAGAGAAACACGCAAACCTCCATGCATCGCTCGGCCCCGACCACCGACTGTAACCGGGAACACCCCGATATTTTACTCACCCTCACTTCTACCATGGTTTTTTCCGTCATGGACGGCCCAAAGAATGTCATGCAGCTGCGGCTCCGTCCTGCCCAAGATGAAAAGCCCATTTTCTGTCATGATTTTTTGTCATAGAAGTAGGAGCCCACCACATCTATGATGATACCGGGTTTTGTCACAATTATCGTCATAGAAGTGTCATAAGTATGACAGAAAAAAATTTCGTTCGGCCCAAAATGTCACGGATGTGTCTTTTTTTTGTAGTGTGGTGACATGCATGTTTGACCAAAGTATCGATAATTACGTGCATTCACCCTGCTGACACGAAGTGGGAGGTGGTGGGCCAAGCATCCTAGCTAGCTACAACATTATGTCATTATAGATATATCCAAGAGTGCTTTGGGGTTTGCGAGGCAGGTGCCACCTAAGTTATTCATTGTGTATTTAAAGTTTTAAACATCACACCCAATATTCCTACATATATTTGGCCACTGCCAGGTGCTTCTTGACTTCTGGCCCCTCTCGTCGGTCTTTGACGACGCGCCCAACCGTGGGCCTGCGCTGTCAAAGTTGTGCATTGGAATTTTTGAACATCACAGACCACCCTTTTCACTCATGTATATTTGGGCCACATGCTGATGTGGCTATCTTATGACCCTCTCTAACTTTTTTTGCTGCAAAGGCTCTGATGACGCTCAACGGACACGGGATAATATCTTAACCGTGTGCAATGCAAGTGCGCTATGAATCACGACGACTGCACAAGCGCAAGCGAAGGTGGAGGTACTGGCTCAATCATGTTCGATGCCAGTGCGCTGTAAAATCACCACGACCGCACAAGCACAAGCAAAGGGTGGAGGTACTGGCTTAAACGTGTGTGATGCAAGTGCGCTGTAAAATCACCACCCGCGTAAGCTAAAGGCGGGTAAGTTGGAAATTAGGACGAACCGTGTGTGATAGACCAGCTAGCTAGAAATATAAAAACAAACTACCCGCCTTGCACATTGCAAAAATTGGCGCTTCCGCCACTTTTTCTTATTATCATACACGTATATTACTATATTGTTATTGGACCGTGCGCGATCTTGGGCACTCCTGCCGCGCATCAATTCCTTTACCCAAATTTTGGTAGCCGTCGTACTTCAACCGTCGCCCACACTCCTCCAGCACCGACCTAGCTTATAGTAAAATTGTAATAGCCGAGGCATTTGAACCGTCGCCCTCCCTTGTCCACCACCATCTCCACCCACCATTACTAAATTTTTTAGTAGCCGCGGCATATCCTCAAACACGCCCCTCCACAGTCCCCCCCACCTGGCCCCCTCCCCCATCGAACCCTTGCTCTCGGCCGCCGTCGGCGCCTCTGCCAACCCCTGTCGGTCTGCCCGTTCCTCCTAGCTTAGATAATAAAGTTTAGGTTACCCGGCGATTCTCATATCATCGCCCCACTCCCCTGAGTTTTTAGATGAGGCTTGCGGTGGTCCTTCCCGCCAGATCCACATCCCCTACTCCAGAATGTCGCAGCCTAAGCTCGACCACGTATCCTGGGGAGCCCAACGAGCGTTCGGCTAAGAAGAGGTTTATCATGGCCTCTTCGCCGTTCGCCCCGACCTCCGGAGCAACATGTCGCCACGGAAGCCGGCGAAGACGTTTACTGCGTTGCCATGCCGAAGGCTTCATGTCAGCGGGCTAGCGTATTACTGTATCTCGGGAAAGCTGGCTACAACATCAAGCTCGTCCACAGCGATGGCTTCACGGGGATTGATAACACACAAGTATAGGGGATCAGTTGTAGCCTCTTTCGACAAGTAAGAGTGTCGGACCCAATGAGGAGCTAATGGTAGAACAAATATTACCTCAAGTTCTATCAACCACCAATACAACTCTATGCACGCTTAACGTTTGCTTTACCTAGAACAAGTATGAACCTAGAAGTACTTTGTAGGTGTTGTAGGATAGGTTTGCAAGATAATAAAGAGCACGTAAATAAGATATTGGGGTTGTTTAGATAAAGAAACAACTAAATTAGTTTTAGTAGAGAGCTTTTTGTCACAAGAATGTTATTCGGCTGTCACACCCTGATTTTCATGCCACTACACTTAAGCTTATAATCATGATAAAATATGGGTTAACAAAAAACTTTTGAGTGTTTTGGACTTTGGTTCATTTGATTTTTGTTTGTTGGTTGCAAGTGGTCTAAAAATCAAACAAATCCTCCAACTCTTATACCCCTTCTCCTTAATCCAAAACCTTTCCTAATGATCATGCCATGTGTATAAGACATAAAAATAATTTCTTGCAAAAATAATTTGGCCAAATAGTATTTCCAAAAATTAGTTTTCCAAAAACCATTGAATTGAGGTTTGCACTACAAGTACTTGATTTGGGGTAGGAAAAATATTTCAAAGATTATATTTGAAACCTATTAGATATAGGGCTCCCATAAACCACAAAAATATAATTTTAAAAGAAATTTTCCTATTTTATTTAAAGGCTTTTTCTTTAGGACAGAAATGGTCTTTAATAGGTTAAAATTATTTAAAAGCTTCAAAAATATTTGATAAAAATCAGGGAAACTCATTGGGCATACGTTGTCCATATATAAGAGTTTCAACACATGGTCATGTTCAATATATTGGACAAAACCTCCCAAAACTATTTCTGCCCATTTCAAGGATTTGAAATATTTCTACAGGAAATATTTTCATAAAAGTCGAAGGAAAATCCAGCAAGTCACAAATGCATACTGTGATCACATTGCAAAGCCTCATCTCAATCAAGGTCATTTTGATTCACCAAAATGCCCAAAAACCCTCTCTGACCAAAATCAAATTTGAACAACTTTATACTACCAACTTTCTCTCCTTGACCCCAACTTTTGTGAGCATGTTCACATGACCAAATGAGGCCACTGCACCAAGTGGTGCATTAAGGGGAAGTGATTTTCTCAACTAGATCTACACAAGTTCATTTCTGCTAATTTCTAGGGTTTGCCAAAGTTACATTAGCAAACTCTTCCAAATAAGCTCATCTTCCTTCTACCCTCTCATTTTGTCGTGAAAAACACCCCTGCCAAATGGCACAAGAAGGAAATTAGTGCAAGTACCCCAAAACCATATCAAACACCTTCTGCATTTTAATTAAAAACCCTGTTTGGGCCTCTTCCACTAATCCAAATGAGTTCTCCTCTTTACCACACCTCCTCCTAACCTCCCTCTACCTCTGGCATTTGGCACAAGTCAATTCTCATTGATCAAGGGGATGCAACCACCAATTTTCTATTCTGGACAGCCCCATTTCCACTCTTCTCCTTCCTCTCTCTTCACCCACTGGCCACCCAAAGCATCCAAGGACAAGATCCCTTACTTAGCACCCCCAAAGACTACTGGACATGCAAGGGCGCGCCCACAAGCATAGAAAATGGCCTAGACAGCCATATAGGCACTCTGGAGCGCGCTACAGTGTGCCCTTGCACTGCAGCCGCTCTCTGCCCAAGCCACCCGACGACCCTGGGCGCCGGGAGCGTGTCCCCCGAGTCCGCCTCGGCGTGCGTGACACGCCTACTGTCGGGCCCCTCGCCCCTCGGCCTCCTTTGCCCCTGTCAACCTCACCCGAACGCCGCCCAAGCTCACCGGTCGTTGCACTCGTGCGGGACCTCCTCTGGCATCGCCCCGCTCCCCCTCTCACCTCCCTCGCTCTTGGACGAACTCCAAGAGCGCCACTGACCCATCCAGGAACCCTCCCTCGACCGCCACCACGATTTCCGCGGGCACCCATGAGCTTGGCTCACGGTGCACCATGGCCTCGCCTTATAGGGCCTCCCCTGGTCTCTACCTCATATCCATTCACTCTGTATCCTCCCCTAGTCCTTCTGGACCAGCCCTCTCTCTCTCCCACGTCCCCTATCCTCCTCCACAGCCAAAGAATCGCTGCCAAAATTCGTGATATCGCGAGCTCCTCCGCCGGCGCGAAGCACATGGACGGGATCGGAGCACTGCACTGAGTCCTCCGGTGTGCTGGCCACCGTCGCAGGTGACCGGAGCCGCCGGGACGGGCGCCGGTGCCGCTCGGCCGCTCCTCCCCTGTCGCTCCTTTCCCTCAGGCGCGAGGTAGGGGACGAACACCGCGCCAGCTGGCATGGGGCTCAACCATCAGCGGCAGAAGTGACAGAGCCGGCCCACCAGTCGAGTTAAGTGGAAACGGTTCGGGCTGATCCGCTTGCCCCGCTGGGTGGTGCCCTTCGGTAGTACGCCTTCGGCGTCACCTCCTCCCTCGCGCAGCTGAGCCACTTGGCCGAGCCTAGTGGGCGCTGTTTAGCTAGGCTTTGTCCAGTGCGCTTTATAAGGTTGACATCTTTTCCTCCTTTTTTCTTTTTTATAAATATTGTAAAATCTCCAGAGAATTCAAATGGACTCAAAATTTGATGATTCAAATTTCTAGTAGCTCATAAAATCATGATCTATCTCATGGTGCAACTTGCATGTTTTTCGAGAAACTTTTTCTTCACAAACATTTACCAAATCTTGTTTTTCCATTTTCGTGATGAACTTTTGAAAATCACAGAGAGCCCATTTTTGATCCAAACTCCCTGATTCAAATTCCTAGATGCTTATAAGTTCGAAACTTAGTTTTTAAACATTTTTGCCAGTAGTTTCTACGCCACATAAAATATTGATCCACTTCTCCATATATTGCCAACTTTGCAAATTCATAGGAAAATCATTTGAACTCCAAATCCAGTGAAACCAACTACTAGGTGCTTTATTCCTTGTGAAATGGGTGCCTTTTCTCATTTTTTTCAAAGTAATTCTTCTGTACACTTCTTGCAAATCCACAATCCCTTGATTCCATCATATTGAAATGTTCAGAGATATCCATAGATCAAATCCCAATGAAACCACTTTGGTCATCCCTCATATGACCAAAGGTATCATAGAAAAGTCCAACTTACATTTTTAGAGCACTTTTATTTTTTTTTTGCCTTGTTGTGTTGCTTATTATGATTGTTTCCGATGTTAGTTGACGAAGTAGATGGAGTACTTGGAGGAGGACCATAAGACTTGAAGACTCTGATGAACCAGGCAAGCAGCCCTTTGACCATGATGAACCCTTTTTAATCATAATAGCATTCCTTTCCGTTATTGTTGAATGCATGGCAACCTTGCTAGGCTACCTTCGTTGCATACCCTGTTGACACTTGCATTATCATGACTCTATCCTTGTTCAGAGTTGTGTTGGTGGGTTGTGCAAACATGCTATAATAGTTGGCTATGCAAAATGGGTCAGGGTTATGCATGAATAGAAACAAGTGTGGTTTGACATACTTGCAAATAGCCCCAGTGGGTGCCACTAATGCCCCTGGAAAATGATGATGAACTAGGTCACTACTTGGTGGAAAGTGGTGTACCGAAGCAAGTGAATAAGTGTTGTTTATAGAGACGGATTAGATTTAAGATTGTTCGACCGTCCCAACCAAACATGCGCAACCACTCTACCCTTATATGGGAAAGGGCATTATTGATTACCTAGGCTGATACTAGCTTGGAGCCCGCATTACTAGTGACGGGGGAGAGTTGGTGCTCTCTCCCGGGACGGGGTCGTGCCAGGTAGGGCGGCCATGACTATTTTCACAGGGCACCGGACACACCGTTGGTACCCCGTGCCAGTGGTATGTGATGAATATGGGAGCGAGGCTCCACAATTTTAAGATGTGAAATGTTGGGCATGGGGGTTACTACCAATCGAGTGGACTCTATGTTAGTGTCGTCTAGGGAAAGATAGTGATCAGGTGCTTACCCCGGGTTCTTGAGGTACCGCGGGTCGTGGATGACGCGGAAATTCCTGGATCTTGTGGGTAAAGTGTGCAACCTCTGCAGAGTGTAAAACTATTCGAATAGCCGTGTCCACGGTCAAGGACAGTTGGGTGGTGCTACTTAGACTATGTACATATGTTTCTGACAAACAACACAATTTGGGAATATTGATGATATGATTCGTGAGGATGTCACGATGAGCTTGAGCATGAGTTGTTTATAACTCTTTCTCGATGTTGGTGTCTGTAACCTCCTAAAACTTGTTCCAGAAGAATTCATGTCCTTGATAAATGTTGATCATACTTGCATGAGAAAAACTAGCTTTCCGCAAAAATGCCAATTTAGCAGTAGAACCTTGCATAATTATTCTGTTATCACTCTCGGGTTGCTTGCGAGTACATTCAAAGTACTCACTTGCTTGCCACTGGTTATTTTATTGGCCAGGCATGAAAGAACAGGATGAAGAATATTTGGTGACGAGCATGCAAGCTAGGACGCTTCCCAGTCAGAATGTCTATAGGGTTAAGGCAGATGGCATGGGTCCAAGTTGTCAACGAAGATTTCCACTGCGATGATATACTCAAGACTTGAACATAATGGTCCTACTTGTGTAAAACGGTATGTATGGATGTAAGACTCTTGTTACTCAGCTTCTGTGTGTTCAGTGAGCATTGATATCTGGGATCACTGTACACGTGCATTCGGTGATCACGACTTATGAGTCAGGGTCCCCACATCGTCCCTAGGCAATCGATAACTAGACCGGTAATCATTATTGCAATTTTATATGAGGGGGAGGCATAAGCTAACATACTTTCTCTTCTTGGATCATATGCACTTACAATTGGAACTCTAGCAAGCATCCGCAACTACTAAAGGTCATTAAGGTAAAACTAAACCACATCATTAAAGTATCAAGTCCTCTTTATTCGCATACGCAAATAGCCTACTTACTCGAGTATGTGCTTCTGTTACTCACGCCACCCACCATAAGCAAATCATGAACATATTGCAAACCCTACAGCGGGGATCCCTCATGCTTGCGCGACATAGAGAGCATCATAGGACAACACCAATAATAAAACATGCAACTCAAATCAATCACGATCATCAATCAACCCATAGGACAAAACGTATCTACTCAAACATCATAGGATAGCCATACATCATTGGAAAATAATATATAGCATTGAGCACCATGTTCAAGTAGAGATTATAGTAGGAAGAAGAGGTGTTACACCGCTGCATAGAGGGGAAGAGAGTTGGTGATGATGGCTGCGAAGTTGTTGGTGTAGATTGTCGTTGCGATGATGGCCCCGTCGGCGTTCCGGCGCCACCAAGAGAGAGGGGGAGAGAGCCCCCATTCTTCTTCTTCTTCTTCCTTGACCTCCCCCCTAGATGGGAGAAGGGTTTCCCCTCTGGTCCTTGGCTTCCATGGCGATAGAGGGGTAGGAGCCCCTTCGAGATTGGATCTCTCTCTGTTTCCTTATGTTTCTGCGCTCTGGTACCTCTTGAGCTTGCATTGGTTTTTCCCTTGAAGAGGAAAGGGTGATGCAGCAAAGCAGAGTAAGTATTTCCCTCAGCTTTTGAGAACCAAGGTATCAATCCAGTAGGAGACAACATGACAAGCCGCCGAATACCTGCACAAACAAACACCAGCTTGCACCCAACGCGATAAAGGGGTTATGAATCCCTTCACGGTTATTTGCAAAGTGAGATCTGATATAGATGGATAAATGCTAAAGTAATATTTTTGGTATTTTTGGTTTATGGAACGGAAAGTAAAATATTGCAAAGAAAGTAAATAGGAAACTAAAATTGTAGATCGGAAACTTGTATGATGGAACATAAACCCGGGGGCCATAGGTTTCATTGGAGGCTTCTCTCAAGATAGGAATTATTACGGTGGGTGAACAAATTACTGCCGAGCAATTGATAGAAAAGCACAAAGTTATGATGATATCTAAGGCAATGGTCATGAATATAGGCATCACGTCCGTATCAAGTAGACCGAAACGATTCTGCATCTACTACTATTACTCCACACATCGACCGCTATCCAGCATGCATCTAGAGTATTAAGTTCATAAGAACAGAGTAACGCATTAGGCAAGATGACATGATGTAGAGGAATTAACTCAAGCATTATGATGAAAACCCCATCTTTTTATCCTCGATGGCAACAATACAATATGTGTCGGTTCCCCTTCTGTCACTAGGATCGAGCACCGCAAGATTGAACCCAAAGCTAAGCACTTCTCGCATTGCAAGAAAAACCAATCTAGTTGGCCAAACCAAATCGATAGTTCGAAGAGACTTCAAAGATATCAAGTCATGCATGTAAGAATTCAGAGAAGATTCAACTAATGTTCATAGATAAGTTGATCATAAATCCACAATTTATCGGATCTCGGCAAACACACCACAAAAGATTATTACATCGAATAGATCTCCAAGAATATCGAGGAGAACTTTCTATTGAGAATCGAAGAGAGAGAAGAAGCCATCTAGCTACTAGCTATGGACCGTAGGTCTATGATAAACTACTCACGCTTCATCAGAGAGGCAATGGTGTTGATGTAGAAGCCCTCCATGATTGAATCCCCCTCCGGCAGGATGCCAGAAAAGAAGGTTGCAGCAGTGGAAAAGTGGTTTCCTGGCTCCTCTGGTAGTTTTTGGGGTATTTGAGAATATATATAGGAGTAAGATCTAGGTTAGGGGGTCACCGAGGGGCCCACAAGGTCGGGGGCCGCACCCTACCCCCTGGGCACGCCCTCCACCCTTGTGGCTTCCTTGTGGCTCTTCTTACTTGCACTCCAAGTCTCCTGGGTGTCTTTTGGTCCAAGAAAAATCATCGCGAAAGTTTTATTCCATTTGGACTCCGTTTGATATTCCTTTTCAACTCTAAAACAAGTAAAAAAAATAGAAAGTAGCACTGGGCTCTAGGTTACTAGGTTAGTCCCAAAAATCATATAAAATAGCATATTAATGCATATAAAACATCCAAAACAGATAATATAATAGTATGGAACAATTAAAAATTATAGATACGTAGGAGATGTATCAAGCATCCAGCATCCCAAAGCTTAATTCCTGCTCGTCCTCGAGTAGGTAAATGATAAAAACAGAATTTTTTATGTGGAATGCTACCTAACATATTTATCCATGTAATTCTCTTTATTGTGGCATGAATGTTTAGATCTGTATGATTCAAAACAAAAGTTTAATATTGACATAAAAAAAAGAATACTTCAAGCATACTAACAAAATAATTATGTCTTCTCAAAATAACATGGCCAAATAAAGCTTATCCCTACAAAATATAGTCTGGCTATGCTCCATCTTCATCACACAAAATATTCAAATCATGCACAACCCCAATCACAAGCCAAGCAATTGTTCCATACTTTTGATGTTCTCAAACCTTTTCAACTTTCACACAATACATGAGCGTGAGCCATGTACATAGCACTATAGGTGGAATAGACGGCGGTTGTGGAGAAGACAAAAAGAAGGAGATAGTCTCACATCAACTAGGCGTATCAACGGGCTATGCAGATGCTCGTCAATAGATATCAATGTGAGTGAGTAGGGATTGCCATGCAATGGATGCACTAGAGTTATAAGTTTATGAAAGCTCAAAAAGAAAACTAAGTGGGTGTGCATCCAACTTTCTTGTTCATGAAGACCTAGGGCATTTTGAGGAAGCCCATCGTTGGAATATACAAGCCAAGTTCGATAATGAAAAATTCCCACTAGTATACGTAAATGACAATAGAGGAGACTCTCTATCATGAAGATCATGACGCTACTTTGAAGCACAAGTGTGGCAAAAAGGATAGTAACATTGTCCCTTCTCTCTTTTTCTCTTTTTTTCGGGCGTTCCTTTTTTGGCATTTCTCTTTTTTTCCTTAGATGCGACAATGCTCTAATAATGGTAGTCATCACACTTCTATTTACTTACAACTAAAAAAATTACAACTCGATACTAGAACAAAAATATGGCTCTATGTGAATGCCTCCGGCCGTGTACCAGGATGTGTAATGAATCAAGAGCGACATGTATAGAAAAAGATGAACAGTGGCTTTGCCACAAATACGATGTTAACTACATCACTACTAGGGAAAAGCCTAGCAGCAGCGCGGGTTTTGGGCCTATTAGTAGCGCGGGTACCCGCACTACTAATAAGGCGCTACAGCTAACTTATAGCAGTAGCGCGGGTGCAACCCGCGCTATAGCTAACGTATAGCAGTAGCGTGGGTTGAAACCCGCGCTACTACTAATCTGTAATCTCTGAAAATTTTTTTGAAATTTTTTTCCTAATTTTCAAATTTCTGAATTATTTTAACCTCAAATCTCTAATCACCCCTCATCGCTGCTCAATTTAATCTCTAATCACCCCTCATCATTCCAAATCATCTAACTTCCCGGACGGTCACCCATCCTCTCACTACTCCAACCTGAGCACGCTTAACTTCCGGGTTCTATTCTCCCTCGTTTCCAAGTCTGCACTTGTTGTTTTCCTGACAATAGTAAGATGTCAATCCTATTAACCTCAGGAATTTAGCTTGAGCATGAAGTCACACATTTCACTATTTGAGTTTGAAACTATTGTTCTAAAAAATTAGTAACACTAATATTTCTTGAATAATTAGTTTGACCATAGTTTGACAACAGTTTGACCAGATTTGACCACAGTTTGACCATAGTTTGACCAGATTTGACCAAAATTCAAAAAAACTAAAATAATTATTTAGTAACACTAATATTCTTGAATAATTAGTTTGACCATAGTTTGACTAGATTTAAATAAAATTAAAAAAAACTGATTTTTTGAATTTTTTTGCCTCCAGATCTTAAAAGCCCCGTAACTTTTTTTCTGTTAGGCTTTTGAGGATTTTAAAAATGTTTAACGGGGTTCCGCCAGTTAAATTCGGATGTAACTTTTCGAGTAGATGCTTTTTCATATAAAAAACTTTTTCATCCGAGTTCGTATGCAAACGTTATGGCCATTTTACAATTTTCCAGAGAGATTTTGCAAATAAAGTCGAAATTCATATTTGTAAATTTTCCCAACAACTAGACCACATATCACATGGGAAACTTATTTTCTTTTATTTTTTGGACATTTTTATCATTTTCTTTTATTTTTTTTAAAACTGAAAAGGCGGTCCACCGGGGGGGGGGGGGGGGGGTAGACTTTGACAAATAGGCCATACCCCGCGCTACTACTATGACAGACGATTAGCAGTAGCGCGGGTTTTTAACCCACACTACTACTAAGTTGATAGCAGTAGCTCGGGTTAGTAGTAGCGAGGGTTAAAAACCCGTGCTACTGCTATCAACTTAGTAGTGCGAGGGTTAAAAACCCTCGCTACTACTATGGCATATCCCGGGGGGCACGGCAGAGACCGCTTAGTAGTAGCGAGGGTTACAAACCCGCGCTGCTGCTATCAACTTAGTAGTAGCGAGGTTTAAAAACCTGCGCTGCTAGTAAGTAGCAGTAGCGAGGGTTTTTAACCCTCGCTGTTGCTAAGATTCGGTGTATAGCCTTTTCCCTAGTAGTGCATGATCATGCATAGCAATATGACACTGATGGAGCGTGTCATAATAAACGGAACAGTGGAAAGTTGCATGGCAATATATCCCAGAATGGCTATGGAAATGCCATAATAGGTAGGTATGGTGGCTGTTTTGAGGAAGATATAAAGAGGCTTATGTGTGACAGAGCGTATCATATTGTCAGTGTACTAAAGTAGGGGCACTCCTTTGTACCCATTACTTGTGCACGGACAGTCAGAGCCACGCCCATGGCCACGCTTAGCAGGGCAGAGGGAGGAGTTAAAGCCGCAAGATGGTTAAAGCAATGCTAAGACACAAAGAGCAAGAGGGCAAGGTGGACTCTCCCGGCAAGACCCTTGCCGGGGCAGCCTTTGCAGCCACGGCAAGAACCTTGCCGGGGCAACTTGCCCAATGCCAGCAGAGCGTGCCACCCTTGAGCCCTGGGTCTTCCAACACCAATGACCATGCAGAAACCAAGGCTCGGAGGCACCTCCATGATGGCATGTAAATCTTCGTGAAGATCATGAACACTCCAAATCTGATGAGGATTAGAAGGCGATGAACCTCGGCGAGATCCTTGCTGAGAAAACCCACAAGACCTCCGGCAAGATCCTTGCCAGGGACGATCACAACGCCACGGCAAGACCCTTGCCGGGGCCCCGACAAGGCCCTTGCCGAGGGCATCCACGGGGCCACATCCAGGCCCACACCCGCCAAGTTTCCACCACCGCTCCCATGCAGCTGGCAGCCCACCAGCTAGGCAGGCACCTGCGTGTCGACGTGAGGCTTCCAAGCCAACCTAGCGCATGCCTATGTGGTGGCATGCAAATCTTCGTGAAGGCCCTACCACCGCTCCACCTCAGCAGCCTGCCAGCCTACATGGCAATGACCGCCTCGCTGGCCCAGGCGCGTGTCGAAGCAGGGCGAGGCGGCGGTAAAGTGAGGGGGACACCTAAGAGGCGCATTAAATGCGTTTTGTCCTGTAATGACTAAGCGATAAGCTTAGCCACCATATACCGATGCCAATTCCTGTGTGTCACTGTGGCGATCCCCTTGCCTATAAAAGGAGGCCCGAGGCATCCAGGAGAAGGATTCGGACCCTTGGACAAGTTATGCTGATCATAGCTAGCTCAAGAACTCCAAGAACACTTATATACACACCAAAGCAGGACTAGGATATTACGCATCCTCGCGGCCCGAACCTGGGTAAACGACCTGTGTGCTTGTGCTCAGTGCTGATCCCGCTCTTCTCACGACCCCACGCCCCGCAACTGTAGTAGGGATTCCCATGATCCCATAGGTGTCGTTTCCACCGACATCTTTGGCACGCCAGGTAGGGGGGGGGTGCAGTCGTGAGAATCCGGTTTAGCAACTAGTTGAACAGCTCTTCGTCGCCATGGCTCCCAAGAGGAAGACGACCACGACGATCGGTTCATCCGGAACCGGACTACTTGTACTGGTGCGGGCCAGTAGTGGGCCGATCGCGGAAAGAACCCGTGGCGCGACCCACGAACACCCACATCACCTTGGCGGTCCAGACCTGGCAAGCGGCGTCGTTCGTGCGCCAAGCGACGGGCCGCACACCACAAACTCCAGAGACAGAGTTGGCCCCCCCATGGGCAGCACGGGGCCCTCCAGGGGCATCACCATGCCGCCCGACGGCGGTGCAACGGCCTCCAAGACACCAACGCCGGCACCCACGGTGCGCTCTTCCCAAGTTGTGCTCGATGAGCAGCGCCACCCCACTGGTGACCCTGGGCGCCGCCCTGGGAAGAGTCCCGCGTGTCCTTCACGAGACGAGGAAGGCCAGCATGCACGTCGAGGCGCTGGTGAAAATGGCAGACGGCCGCAGGGCCGTGATAGAGCTCCTTCTAACATAGTTAGAAGTTGAAGCACGTCACGGTCCACGCAGCTTTCGCCACCGCCCACACCAGGAGAAGCTCTGGCGCGCGCGCAGCTGCTCCTCGACTTTCCTCCCACTGCGGAGAGGCTCGACGACTGGAGAGCCACTATCCGGAGCCTCGTCGGCATCGCTAGCAAAGATGAGCTGCGACCAGCGGGGCCCGTAGGCCGTCGCTCTGTCGAGCCACCGCATGCCAGCGGTGGGAGGGCCAGGGGCGACGCAGCCACGGTGCACTCTCCTCCCCCACGCCAGCCACCGCGGGTGTCGATCCATCGCGACGACGCTTGTGATAATATCTCCATAGCATCGTCCAATCCACGGACCCACCGCGACCAACATCAAGTTCTTCGGGAGCGAGCCCTTGAAGACGCTCGAACAACCATTGAGCACCGGCGTGATGCACTCCACCAATCAGAGAGGCGGGCAGGACCCACTATGGACTACCCGACACCGGGAGGCTACGGTGGCCTACCCTACGAGGTGGGTTGTTCGGCCTTCACCCGTGAGCTGCGGCAGTTCCAGTGGCCCTCCCACCGCACGTTCAAGCCCGACATTGGCGAGAAGTACAATGGCAAGACTCACCCGTCGGAGTTCCTCAGTATCTACACCATCGCGATGCAAGCTGCTGGAGCCCACGACAATAAGGTGCTTGCCAATTATTTCCTGTTGGCACTCAAGCCCAATGTCATGTCATGGTTGATGCACTTGCCGGTGGACTCCATTTATTCTTGGTCGGACATGTGCCATGAGTTTGTTGGCGCCTTCACTGGAGGCCATCCAGCTCATGGCTAGGCAAGCGATTTGCATATCATCCCCCAGAAGGAAGGAGAAAACCTGCGCAAGTACATCCAAAGGTTCAGCCGAGTGCAGTACAACATTCCAGACGTTCATCCCGCCGCCGTGATCAGCGCGTTCCACCAGAATGTGCGCAACTGCAAGATGCATGAAGAGTTGGCGATGAACAAAGTCAAGGATGTGGCCGAACTTTACGTTCTGGCCGACAGGTGCACTCGGGCTGAAGAAGGGAGGAAGTACCCTGGCGAAGACGTTGGTGCAGAAACCGACTCCACAGACGGCGACACCTCCACTCCGACAAAGAAGGGTCGGCGCCGTAACAGAAAGCGCAAGGGAAAGGCTATGCCTGCCGTCGAGGGATCCGACGACACCGGCACTGCCAAGAAGGCCAAGGCAAGTGACCCCGGCAAGGAGGTTACCGGATGTGCCACTTGCTGGGCCTTGGCAGCCGCTGACAAGCCAGGGGGCTCTGACAAGCAGTATTGCAAGATCCACCGTAGAAAAGGCCATGACCTCCAGAACTGTCGACAAGTTGAGTTGCTCGCTGAACAGAATGCTGAATATGAGAGGCAGGACGAGGAGAAGGGTCAAGATGGTGCCGAAGGATCCAGTAGGAAGCGTGGCGGCCGAGGAGGCCGCTGCGGCAAGGATAACCAGCAAGAGAGGCCCGCCAGGGGCCGCGACAAGAAACAGGAAGACATGATCATGACGAGGACGACGAGTCTGGCGACCACGAGTTTCAGAAAGCTACAGAGGCCATGTGCATCGATGGTGGCACCTCGCTGCACACCTCTCACCGCCAACTCAAGCAGTGGGCGCGTGAGATCACAGCGGTGGAGCCGTCACTCGATGCACGGAAGCCGCTGAAGTGGTCCAGCACGCCTATCATCTTTGACACCGAGGATCACCCCGATCACACAACCGCGGTTGGGTGTTTGCCGTTGTTGGTTTCACCAACAATCCGCAACCTCAAAGTGACGAAGATGCTAGTTTATGGCGGGGCCGGTCTGAACTTGATCTCACCGATCATGGTCAAAAGGCAGCAGATCCCTGATGGAGACCTCAAGGAGATGGGCATGTTTCAAGGGGTCAATCCGGGGAGAAGCCAGCCAAAGGGTAAGGTCACGCTGCCTGTGAGGTTTGACGGAGAGCTGAACTACAGGACGGAGGGGATTGTCATCGACGTGGCCGAGATCCCCTTGCCCTACAATGGTATCCTCGGCCGCCCGGCACTCGCCAAGTTCATGGTGGCGTCACATTACGCCTACAACACGTTGAAGATGCTGGGGCCGATGAGCATCATCACCGTCCCCTCAGACAAGAGGGACGCGCTGATCTGCACTGACCAACTCTACCGGGAAGCAGTTGCAGCAGCAGCCGCTAAGGCGCTTGCTCCTGCCGCTGGAGTCCCGGGAGGGAAGAAGACCGGCGAGACCTCTTGCACCCACTCCGGCAAGCGCACCTCTCCGGAGTGTTGTGCTCCCATCGAGGATGTGCCAGAGAGCTCCACCGGCAAGAGCAAGAAGTCCAGAGCTGCACCACCATAGACCAAGAAGGTATCCGTCAGAGAGGACGACATCGGGGGGGGGGGGGGGGGCTTTCACCATAAGCTCCACCCTCGATAACAAATAGGAAGGTGAGCTCGTCACTTTCTTGTGGGTGAATGTCGATGTATTTGCGTGGCAAGCATCTGACATTCCCGACGTTCCCAGGGAAGTGATTGAGCACCATCTTACTGTCTACCCTCATGCGTGGCCCGTCAAGCAGAAGGTCAGGAAGCAAGCTCTGGAGAGGCAGGAGTTCATCACGGAAGAGATCAGGAAGCTAGAGGCGGCAGGCTTGGTAAGTGGAGTACTCCATCCGACGTGGTTAGCCAATCCGGTGGTGGTGCACAAGGCAAACGGGAAGTGGAGGATGTGTATTGATTACAGAGATATCAATAAGGCTTGTCCAAAAGATCATTTCCTGTTGCCGCGCATCGACCAAATTGTTGAGTCCACGGCCGGGTGCGACCTGTTATCATTCCTTGACGCCTACTCAGGCTACCACCAAATTTTCATGACAAGAGAAGATGAGCAGAAGACAACATTCATCACCCCATGTGGTACGTATTGCTTTTTACAGATGCCTTTCATGTTGAAGAGTGCTGGCTCGACCTTTGCAAGAGCAGTCCAAATTGGTTTTGAGCCCCAGCTACATAGAAATATGGAAGCTTATATGGATGACATAGTGGTCAAAACCAAGGACAAGGCGACACTTGTGCAAGATTTTGAAGAGACGTTTGCAAATTTGCGCAAGATCAAGCCCAAGTTGAACCCTGAGAAGTGTGTCTTTGGTGTCCCATCCGGCAAGCTTCTCAGGTTCTTTGTGTTGCAGCGTGGGATTGAGGCAAACCCAGACAATATCAAGGCCATCGAGCAGATTGAGGCACCTAAGAGGATCAAGGATGTGCGTCGGCTCACTGGTTGCGTCACTGCCATGAGCAGATTCATCTCCAAGTCCGCTGAGCGTGTGCTTCCCTTTTTCAAGATCTTGAAGAAGGCGAGCCCAATGGAGTGGACCCCGGAGGCCGAGGCAGCGCTGCAGGATTTGAAGAAATACCTCTCCTCTACCCCAGTGCTGGTTGCGCCCAAACCACAAGAACTGTTGCTGCTGTATCTAGCGACAACAAATCAAGTGGTTAGCGCCGCACTGGTGGCGCAGAGGGAGGTCGACGAAGAGGTAGCAGCAACGGCAGAGTCGACGGATAGCGAACCAGAACTCTCCCCTGCAGGGCCTGGTCCCGGCAAGGCTGGCCCCTCAGCAAGGTCTGACACCAGCGCGACATGCTCACACAACTAGGTGAAGTGGTGCAGAAGAAGAAGATGAGGCAGCACCCGGTTTACTTCGTCAGCTCCCTCTTGCAGGGGGCTAGGTCGAGGTACTCCGGTGTGCAGAAATTGCTCTACGACCTCCTTATCGCCTCAAGGAAGCTGCATCATTACTTCCAAGCGCACGAGATCACCGTCGTCACCCGCCTCCCGTTGCAACGGATACTGCATAACCCAGATGCAATGGGGAGGATTGTGGAATGGGCCTTGGAGCTGTCAAGTTTTGGTTTGAAGTTCGAAAGCACCTCGACGATTCAGAGCAGAGTCTTGGCGGAGTTCGTTGCCGAATGGACCTCGACGCCCAACGAAGTGATCCAGGAGACCACCCTCCCCGGCAAGGAAACAAGTCGCAACTGGATTACGTACTTTGATGGGGCTTTTTCGCTATAAGGCGCCGGTGCTGGTGTGCTGCTCGTCGCACCCACCGGGGAGTGATACATCTCCAACGTATCTACTTTTCCAAACACTTTTGCCCTTGTTTTGGACTCTAACTTGCATGATTTGAATGAAACTAATCTGGACTGACGCTGTTTACAGCAGCACTGCCATGATGTTGTTTTATGTGTAGAAAACAAAAGTTCTTGGAATGTCCTAAAAATCCACGGAGGCACTTTTTGGAAAATATAAAAAATACTGGCGAAAGAATCAAGACCAGGGGGCCCACACCCTGTCCACGAGGGCGGGGGGCGTGGCCATCCCCTGGGCGCGCCGCCCTATCTCGTGGGCCCCTTGAGGCTCCACCGACCTCAAATCCAACTCCATATATTCTGTCTCGCGGAGAAAAAAATCAGAGAGAAAGTTTCATCACGTTTTATGATACGGAGCCGCCGCCAAGCCCTAATCTCTCTCAGGAGGGCTGATCCGGAGTCCGTTCGGGGCTCCGGAGAGGGGGATTCGTCATCGTCATCATCATCAACCATCCTCCATCACCAATTTCATGATGCCCACCACCATGCGTGAGTAATTCCATCATAGGCTTGCTGGACGGTGATGGGTTGGATGAGATTTACCATGTAATCAAGTTAGTTTTGTTAGGGTTTGATCCCTAGTATCCACTATGTTCTGAGATTGATGTTGCTATGACTTTGCTATGCTTAATGCTTGTCACTAGGGCCCGAGTGCCATGATTTCAGATCCGAACCTATTATGTTTTCATGAATATATGTGTGTTCTTGATCCTATCTTGCAAGTCTATAGTCACCTATTATGTGTTATGATCCGACAACCCCGAAGTGACAATAATCGGGATACTTCTCGGTGATGATCGTAGTTTGAGGAGTTCATGTATTCACTATGTGCTAATGCTTTGTTCCGGTTCTCTATTAAAAGGAGGCCTTAATATCCCTTAGTTTCCGCTAGGACCTCGCTGCCACGGGAGGGTAGGAGAAAAGATGTCATGCAAGTTCTTTTCCATAAGCACGTATGACTATATTCGTAATACATGCCTACATTACACTGATGAACTGGAGCTAGTTCTTTGTCACCCTATGTTATAGCTATTACATGAGGAATCGCATCCGACATAATTATCCATCACTGATCCAATGCCTACGAGCTTTTCACATCTTGTGCTTTGCTTATTTACTTTTCCGTTGCTATTGTTACAATCACTACAAAACCCAAAAATATTACTTTTGCTACCGGTACCTTTATTATCATACTACTATGCTACTAAATACTTTGGTGCAGATACTAAGTTATCCAGGTGTGGTTGAATTGACAACTCAACTGCTAATACTCAAGAATATTCTTTGGCTCCCCTTGTGTCGAATCAATAAATTTGGGTTTAATACTTTACCCTCGAAAGCTGTTGCGATCCCCTACCCTTGTGGGTTATCAAGACTAATTTCTGGCGCTGTTGCCGGGGAGCATAGCTCTATTCTCTGAGTCACTTGGGATTTATATCTGTTGATCACTAGAGGAACTTGAAAGACGAAAGAACCAAGATTTTGCCCTCAACTACGAGGGGAGGTAAGGAACTGCCATCTAGCTCTGCACTAGATTCTCCTTCTCTTATTAGTAAGCTTGCGACACCTAAACCTGCTACTGCTATGAATTCTGATATGTCGCATGTTATTGATGATGCCACTTCTGCTATGCATGATACTTATGATGAAACTACTTCTGTGCGTGATACTACTTTGCCATTAGGTGAATTTCTTGATGAACAACTTGCTAGGGCTAGAGAGAATGAAATTATTGAAGATGCTATTATTGATGATAGTGATGATGAAAGTTCTCCCAATGATTATGAATTGTCTGTTGTTCCTGAGGGTTATGTTATGGAAGAGGAAGCTGCTAGAGCTATCTTTGCTTGTAAAGATAGATATGATCTTAAGAAATTATTAGCTAAATGGAAGCAGCAGTCTCTTAACGCTAGAATGAAACCCGATCCTGCTTTTGCTACTTCACCTATCTGTGTTAATGATAAGGATTATGAATTCTCTGTTGATCCTGAGATTATTACTTTGGTTGAATCTGATCCTTTTTATGGCCTTGAATCTGAAACTGTTGTGGCACATCTTACCAAGTTGAATGATATAGCCACCTTTTTTTACTAATAATGATAAATCTCGCTATTATTACATCCTTAAGATATTTCTGTTCTCATTAAAGGGTGATGCTAAGACTTGGTATAATTCTCTTGCTCCTGGTTGTGTGCGTAGTCCCCAGGATATGATTTATTACTTCTCTGCTAAATATTTCCCTGCTCATAAGAAACAAGTTGCCTTGCGGGGAATATATAATTTTGTGCAAATCGAGGAAGAGAGTCTCCCACAAGCTTGGGGGAGGCTTCTTTGATTACTTAATGATTTGCCTGATCATCCTCTTAAGAAAAATGAAATACTTGATATCTTTTATAATGGACTAACCGATGCTTCCAAGGACTACTTGGATAGTTGTGTTGGTTGTGTTTTCAAGGAAAGAACAGTCGACGAAGGTGAATTACTATTGAATAATATGTTGACTAATGAAAATAATTGGACTCTTCCTGAGCCAATTTCTGAGGCAATTCCTGAACCAATTGAGCCAACTCTTGAGCCTATTCCTAAACCCACTCCAAAAAAGAGAGGTGTTTTATTTCTCAGTCCTGAAGATATGCAAGAGGCAAAGAAATCAATGAAAGAAAAAGGTACAAAAGCTAAAGATGTTAAGAATTTACCACCTATTGAAGAAATACATGGTCTTAATATACTGCCTGTTGAAGAACCACATTGTCTTGATAACCCGGCACAGGTAGTAAAGCTAAATTCTCTCTATAGATATGATAAAGTTGAAATTCCCTCTACTAAATTTCATAGCCCATGCTTAGATGAATTTGATGACTTTATGGCTAGACAAGAAAGTTTTAATGCTTATGTTGGTAGAGAGTTACAGAATAATGCTTTCGAGATAGGACGCGTGAGCGATCATATGGCTAGAGTTAAAGGTGAACTTAAACTCATTAGAAAATATGCTTCTATGGTTGCTACTCAAGCTGAGCAAGTACTTAAAGCTCAAAATGATTTGCTTGATGAATTAAATAATAAAAATGACTTTGCTGTTAGAGTGGCTACTAGAACTGGTAGAATGACTCAGGAACCTTTGTATCCTGAAGGCCACCCTAAGAGGATCGAGCAAGATTCTTAGAGAAACAATTTAGAGGCACCTAGTTCTTCTAAAAAGAAGAAAAAAGAAAAACGATAGGACTTTGCATGCTTCTAGTGAACCTGTTATAGATACACCTTAGAATCCTAATGATATTTCTATCTCTGATGCTGAAACACAATTAGGTGATGAACATGAACCTAGTGATAATGTTAATGATAATCTTCATGTTGATGCTCAACCTAGCAGAAATAATGAAGTAGAGATTGAACCTGCTGTTGATCTTGATAACCCACAATCAAAGAATCAACATTATGATAAGAGAGATTTTATTGGTCGGAAGCACGGTAGAGAAAGAGAACCATGGGTTCAGAAACCCATGCCCTTTCCTCCTAAACCATCCAAGACAAAGGATGATGAGGATTTTGAGCGCTTTGCTGAAATGATTAGACCTATTTTCTTACGTATGCACTTAACTGATATGCTCAAAGTAAACCCTTATGCTAAGTATATGAAGGATATCATTACAAATAAAAGAAAGATACCAGAAGCTGAAATTTCCACCATGCTTGCTAATTACACTTTTAAGGGTGGAATACCAAAGAAACTTGGAGATCCGGGGGTACCAACTATACCATGCTCCATTAAAAGAAATTATGTTAGAACTGCTTTATGTGATCTTGGAGCCGGTGTTAGTGTTATGCCTCTCTCTTTATATTGTAGACTTGAATTGAATAAGTTGACACCTACTGAAATATCTTTGCAAATGGCTGATAAATCAACTGCTATACCTGTCGGTATTTGTGAGGATGTACCTGTTGTGGTTGCAAATGTCACTATCTTAACAGACTTTGTTATTCTTGATATTCGCGAGGACGATAGTATGTCGATTATCCTTGGTAGACCCTTTTTGAATACTGCAGGGGCTGTTATTGATTGCAACAAAGGCAATGTCACTTTTCATGTTAATGGTAATGAGCATACGGTACACTTTCCGAGGAAACAATCTCAAGTTCATAGCATCAATTCTATTGGAAAAGTTCCAACTATCATTATTGGAGGTTTTGAATTTCCTCTTCCTACTGTCAAGAAAAAGTATGATATTCTTATTATTGGGGATGTTCATATCCCCATTGAGGTAACTTAGTGTTATTCAAAATTTCTTCGGTTCCGTGTTGTTCGGAATGAGTTTGTTAACAAGACTTGATCAACCTTGTTAGTGGATTCATTTTGATGATCACGAGATGGATGAAACTAGAAGGCACAACCTTCTGTACCCTCTTTTTACTTTCTGTTATTTAGAATAAATAAAGCAAAAATAGTATTTTCCGTCTGTTTTCTGAATTATCCGTGCAATAAAAAATATCTCGAAAATAGAAGTGCTCCAAATGCCCTGCAAATTTAGTATGATTTTTTATGGAATATTTGAGGATTTTAGGCACTAAAATCACTGCAGGAGGGGAAAGCACCAGGCCACGAGAGTGGAGGGCACGCCCACCCCCTGAGCGCACCCCCCTGTCTCGTGGGCCCCTGGTGGCCCCCCTCCACTTATGCCAGCACCCAAACACTACATCTTCTTCCCAAAAAATCCCCATCCAGCTGAAGCACGAGTTCTAGCTCATTTTGCTGTGATTTTCGATCTCCTTGCTCAAAGCTCCATTCACAAAACTGCTTTGGGATATTGTTGCTTAGTATGTGACTCCTCCATTGGTCCAATTAGTTTTTGTTCTAGTGCTTTATTCATTGCAAATTTTTGCTGCATAGGTGGCCATGTTCTTGAGCTTGCATGTTAAATTTATGAGGTCCCAAGTAATTCTAATGCATGATATAGGCTCTATCCACTTGTAGGAGTAGTTGCTACCAATCTTGCTTAGTTTTATTCACTTTTATTTTGAAGTTACTACAATTTTAGAAATTCTCAGAAAATGTTAAGGAGATTTTTGAGGGGCTCTTCTAGCCAAGGCTCCCAGGAAAAGGAAGCTAAAGAGAAGGAAAAAGCCAAGTATGATCTTCCTCGCATAGCGGAAGTACGGCCATGTGAATGGCCCTGTGATAATTTCTTGAGAGAAGCTGGAATTTATGAAGATTTTTATTCTTTGATCGAGAATGCAG
This sequence comes from Triticum timopheevii, assembly GCA_963921465.1. Taxonomy (NCBI): domain Eukaryota; kingdom Viridiplantae; phylum Streptophyta; class Magnoliopsida; order Poales; family Poaceae; genus Triticum; species Triticum timopheevii. The sequence continues at coordinate 216,052,170 of OY997274.1, forward strand.
GCCTCAACAATTTCCTCCACGACCAGATCGATCAGTATCTCTTACTCACCAATACTTTCTTGCAAAACCTTTATTATTATCCTAAGAAGTCACCGCCTTCAGTATCATTTCATTTATATGATAAATTCTAGGAAATGTCTTTACATAATTTTTGCGCGGTATGTAGGATACCCTTTGAAGGGAAATTAGAGGAACCACATCATAAAGATGTGGATGGCTTTGTTAACACTATCACTGTAGGATCCAAAGAAGGGTTCCGATGGGAGAATCTCTAGCATACACTTTCCTGTTTTACGCTACTTTGCCATATTTGCTAGTAGATGCTTGATTGGTCATGGAAATAGTGGAAACTTCAATGTTCATGATATTATCATTCTTCACCATGCCTTGTTTGGAGATAATAGTTTTAGTATGGGTGTCGTCATTGCTAAACGGCTAAGTCTGAATCGTACAAAAGGCCCCATCTTTGGAGGTATTTATGCTTCACGTCTTGCTAGACATTTTGAGATACCCATTAGGCACCATGAGAAAGAGGAGACAAAATTGCCTCCTTACATTTTAGATTACAAAAGCATGGTAGCACATGAGTTCATTGTTGACAACAAAGATAAGATGCTCTTGTATAACCTGAGATTTAATAAGAAACACAATGAGACTATTATTTTGCCTACACCTCTGTTGTTTCATTTGATTGCAGATAATTTTCTTGTCACACCGGAAGTGGTGTACGCTCATCGAGGCCAAGCATCCACTCCAGAACCTGAGCCTGAGCTGGAACCTGAACTGGACCCTTATCGTGCATCATCTTACCAGTAGGACCCGGAGATGGCCAGCCAGTGGTATCCCGATTACACCTCCCAGTACACCGGGAAGAGTAGCAGCGGTCCTTGGCACTAGACCAACTTAGGCAAAAGCCTAAGCTTGGGGGAGTACGTATTTCTCACCGACTTTACATTAATGTCACACACTATTCTAGTCGTCGGTGCTCATACTCTTTCATTGTATTATCCATGCTAGTTTAAATTTGTTTTTCTCGCTTTCTTCTTGTGTGTTTGATAAACCTTAAGAAAAACCAAAAAATTAGTTAGTTTAATTTCCATGCTTGTAGTAGAATTAAATTGAAAACCCAAAAAGATTTCTCGTTCTTCTTCTTACTTGTTGGGAGCTTTTCCATGTAAATAGTTTTATTTTCTTTTCTTTTCTTTGGGGGTCGAGAGTAGAAGACCATATTGAGAATGTTTAGTGGCTCTCATATGCATGATTGTTTATTTAACTTAAAGCCCATATTACTTTGTCTTCTCTCTTGAGTTGAATGCTTGCAGATTTCAGCTTAGTCCAATGCACATGCACTATTATTATTATACACATCGTTCGGTTGTGCAAGTGAAAGGCAATAATGACAATGTATGATGGACTGATTGAGATGAGAAAAGCTGGTATGAACTCGACCTCTCTTGTCTTTGTAAATATGATGATTTCATCGTTCCTGATTTAGCTTATTATGAAGTAAACATATTTGCAATGACCCTTAGAGATTATAGTTACTTGTGCCATGCTTGATTAGCTATGAGTTATAATGGTTTACCTTGCGTGCCAACATGCTATTAGAATGATTATGATGTGGTATGATGGGATGGTATCCTCCTTTGAATGAATTGAGTGACTCGACTTGGCACATGTTCACGCATGTATTTGAAACAAATCAACATAGCCTTCACGATATTTATGTTCATGGTGGATTATATCCTACTCATGCTTGTACTCGGTGTGAATTAATTTTAATGCATGTTCATGACTGTTGTCGCTCTCTCAGTTGGTCGCTTCCCAGTCTTTTGCTAGCCTTCACCTGTACTAAGCGGGAATACTACTTGTGCATCCAAACTCCTTAAATCCCAAAGTTGTTCCATATGAGTCCACCATACCTTCCTATATGCGGTATCTACCTGCCGTTCAAAGTAAATTTGTATGTGCCAAACTCCAAACCTTCAAATGAAATTCTATTTTGTATGCTCGAGCAGCTCATGTTTCAACTAGGGCTGCCTATATCTTTCATGCTAGGTGGGTTATTCTCAAGAGGAGTGGACTCCGCTCCCCATTCACGAGAAAGGGCCGGTAACCGGGATGCCCAGTCCCATGATCCAAAAAGATCAAAGCAAACCAAAATAATTAAACAAAACTCCCCCAGGGATGTTGTTAGTTGGAGGCACTTGTTGTTTCGAGCAAGCCATGGATTGATGCTTGTTGGTGGTTGGGGGAGTATAAACCTTTACCATTCTATTTGGGAACTGCCTATAATGCATGTAGTTGTTGCGTTGACAGTGAAAGTATGCCGCTCAAAATGTTATTCAACCTCTATTTTAAAATTGAGCTCTGGCACCTCTATAAATCCCTGCTTCCCTCTACGAAGGGCCTATCTATTTACTTTTATATTGAGTCATCACCCTCTTATTACAAAGCACCCGCAGGAGAGCACACTGTCATTTGCATTCATTATTATTGGTTTACATTGGGTATGACTTGACTGGATCTCTTTTACCAGGAATTACAATGTTTGGTCAGCCCTTGATCTTTAAAGGTGCTCTGCATTTATGTTTTGCAGTCTTAGAAAGGGCTAGCGAGATACCATTTTGTTATATCATGTTATGATTGTTTTGAGAAAGTGTTGTCATCCGAGTTTTATTATTATGGCTCGCTAGCTGATTATGCCATTGATATGAGTAACTGTGAGACCTAGGTGTTATTGTAAGTATGGTTAGTTCATAATATTTGCTGAAACCTGAATGCTGGCTTTGCATGTTTACAACAACAAGAGCAAACATAGTTTGTAAAAGTTTTTCTTTATCACTTTCAGTTTATCAACTGAATTGCTTGAGGACAACCAAAGGTTTAAGCTTGGGGGAGTTGATACGTCTCCAACGTATCTACTTTTCCAAACACTTTTGCCCTTGTTTTGGACTCTAACTTGCATGATTTGAATGAAACTAACCCGGACTGACGCTGTTTTCAGCAGAACCGCCATGATGTTGTTTTATGTGTAGAAAACAAAAGTTTTCGGAATGTCCTGAAAATCCACGGAGGCACTTTTTGGAAAATATAAAAGATACTGGCGAAAGAATCAAGACCAGGGGGCCCACACCCTTTCCACGAGGGTGGGGGGCGCTCCCACCCCCCTGGGCGCGCCGCCCTGTCTTGTGGGCCCCCTGAGGCTCCGCCGACCTCAACTCCAACTCCATATATTCCGTCTCACGGAGAAAAAAATCAGAGAGAAAGTTTCATCGTGTTTTACGATACGGAGCCGCCGCCAAGCCCTAATCTCTCTCGGGAGGGCTGATCTCGAGTCCGTTCGGGGCTCCGGAGAGGGGGATTCATCATCGTCGTCATCATCAACCATCCTCCATCACCAATTTCATGATGCTCACCACCGTGCGTGAGTAATTCCATCATAGGCTTGCTGGACGATGATGGGTTGGATGAGATTTACCATGTAATCAAGTTAGTTTTGTTAGGGTTTGATCCCTAGTATCCACTATGTTCTGAGATTGATGTTGCTATGACTTTTCTATGCTTAATGCTTGTCACTAGGGCCCGAGTGCCATGATTTCAGATCTGAACCTATTATGTTTTCATGAATATATGTGTGTTCTTGATCCTATCTTGCAAGTCTATAGTCACCTATTATGTGTTATGATCCGACAACCCCGAAGTGACAATAATCGGGATACTTCTCGGTGATGACCGTAGTTTGAGGAGTTCATGTATTCACTATGTGCTAATGCTTTGTTCCGGTTCTCTATTAAAAGGAGGCCTTAATATCCCTTAGTTTCTGCTACGACCCCGCTGCCACGGGAGGGTAGGACAAAAGATGTCATGCAAGTTCTTTTCCATAAGCACGTATGACTATATTCGGAATACATGCCTACATTACATTGATGAACTGGAGCTAGTTCTGTGTCACCCTATGTTATAGCTATTACATGAGGAATCGCATCCGACATAATTATCCATCACTAATCCAATGCCTACGAGCTTTTCACATCTTGTGCTTCGCTTATTTACTTTTCCGTTGCTATTGTTACAATCACTACAAAACCCAAAAATATTACTTTTGCTACCATTACCTTTATTATCATACTACTTTGCTACTAAATACTTTGCTGCAGATACTAAGTTATCCAGGTGTGGTTGAATTGACAACTCAATTGCTAATACTCAAGAATATTCTTTGGCTCCCCTTGTGTCGAATCAATAAGTTTGGATTGAATACTTTACCCTCGAAAGCTGTTGCGATCCCCTATACTTGTGGGTTATCAGGGAGCACCTCAAGTACGTGTTCCAGATGCACTTTCCTAGGGAAATGTCCATGAACAACACTGCTGAATACGAGGGATTGCTTGTCGGTCTCAGGATCGTGGTAGACCTCGGGGTCAAGAAGCTCATCGTCAGGGGTGATTCACAGCTTGTCGTCAGGAAGATCAACAAGGATTATCAAAGCCCGTTGATGGAAGCTTACGTGGATGAAGTGAGGAAACTGGAGGAGCGCTTTGATGGTATACAGGCAGAGTATGTCCCCGGAGTGGAGAACGACATCGCCGACTACCTATCGAAGCGCGCTGCCCTCAAGCTACCTGTGGAACCAGGTACTTTTGTGCTTCGGTTAACTAAACCATCCGTTGAACCATCAACAAAGAAGGACAAGTGAAGGAAGTCTGGCCCCGGCAAGTACTTCCCCATCGAGCTCCCTGGAGCCGCCGGCGAAGATGTTGCCGTGGACGCCGAGCCTGCCGTGGGACAACCGACTTCGACGGGGCGCCAAGCCCTTGCCATGGACGCAACTGTTCTCGCGGTGGAGGAAATGCCTTTGGTACTTGCCGTCGAGCCACAGGCTCCAGCATGGGCGCAGCATATCGTCCGGTTTCTCCAAACAGGGGAGCTCGTCGGTCAGCCCTGTACCAGTTCGTTGACAATGTTCTGTATAGAGAAAGACCAAATGGAGTGAAATTGAAGTGCATCCCTCGCGAGGAAGGACTGGTGCTGTTGGCGGAGATACATGGAGGCATATGTGGCTCCCACATAGGGTGAAGGGCCCTTGCCAGCAAGGCTTTCCGGCAAGGTTTCTTCTGGCCCACTGCCCTCCAGGATGCGACGGCGCTAGTAACCAAGTGTGAAGCATGCCAGTTCCATTCGAAGAAGCTTCATCAGCCAGCTCAAGCCTTGTAGACAATCCCTCTCTCCTGGCCATTCTCGGTCTGGGGGCTCGACATACTGGGCCCTTTTCCCCATGCCGTCGGGGGCTTTGAGTACTTGTACGTTGCAATCGACAAGTTCACAATTTCTTTAAGGGGCTAGTTTGCCGCTTTGGTGTGCCGAACAGAGGCATCACCAACAATGGCATGCAGTTCACAAGCCACACCTTCATGCAGTATATTGAAGACATCGGCAGCAAGGTCTGTTTTGCTTCCGTGGCACACCAATGGAGCAACGGCAAAGCGGAGAGGGAAAATGCTGAAGTGCTGCATGGCCTGAGGACGAAGACTTTTGACAGGATGTGCAAGAGCGGAAGGCACTAGCTTGACGAGTTGCCGGCGGTTCTTTGGTCGATCAGAATGACGCCAAATCGACCCACTGGCCAGACACACTTTGCCCTGGTATACGGGGCAGAAGCAATTCTCCCCACGGAACTCATATACGGGTCACCTCGACTGCTCGCTTATGATGAGCTTGAGCAAGAGCGATTGCGGCAAGATGACGCGATGCTCCTCGAGGAAGATCGTCTTCGGGCGGCTGTGAGAGCAGCATGCTACGAGCAAGCCTTGCGCCACTACCATAGCTGCAAGGTTCATGCCCGAAGCTTTGAGGAAGGCAACCTTGTTCTTCGGCACGTTTAGTCGGCCAAGAATTCCAACAAGTTGACACCAAAGTGGGAAGGCCCTTATCGGGTAACACGAGTCACCAGGCCTGGCGCAGTCTGCCTGGAGACAGAAGATGCCATTCCAGTGAGCAACTCCTGGAACATCGAGCATCTTCACAAGTTTTACCCATAAGGTGCGGCTGTCGGGCCCTCCGGCAAGCCACCTTTTGTACAAGCCTTGCCGACAAGCATGTAACCCTCTGTACAAAGCCAGGCGCAGACCCTGAGCATAAATAAACGAAGCTCTGGTGCCCTAAGTTATAGCATGCATGCTAGATTGAGTCTCTCCCTCGGTTAGGGTTGATAGTGCTTAGCAGCGACTAATCCCTAGCATAGAGGTCGAGTTTGCGTCTCTTTGTTCCTGTCCATCCTCTTTGGTTCGCAGGATACATAAATGTTTCCACCAAGCTAAGTGGAAGGAAGAGAACAAGCCGGCGCTCCGGCCCCGGAAAGCCAAGCTTGCCGGGGGCTGAAGACACAAAGGTCCACCCACGACAAGCTAGGGTTGCTGGGGGCTGAAGACACAAAGGTCCACCCACGGCAAGCTAGGGTTGCTGGGGGCTGCGGATTCAGATAAGTTTTCCTATCCCCTGTTATGCATTTCCATATAAAATTGGGACGTATGAAGCCTTGTTTTGTTCCAAGGCTGCCGTGCTCCCTCCATTCCTGCCATCCGAGAACCTCTTCTTGGTTCGGAATTGGGTTGTAGCCGCGGCGGCAAGGAAGCAAGCGTAGGGCCCACCCCTACTTCGCCCCTGCCTCTGCCAAAGGCGTGAGTGTAGTCGAATGGAGTAGGGGAGCGACAAGGCCTGCTGCCGGGCAACGATGTTTATGTTAAAAATAACAAGGATTCGTTCCTTGGTATGGGCTTTGCTCACACACACAAGACCCGACAAGCACCCTTTTTTCTGTAATACGTTCCACACAGGTACAGTTCGTACGGGATGTAAACATGAGCAGGGGATTACAGGTTTTAAATCTAACTAAGGCCCGTAGGCTTACAAGCTAAAAAAGATAAGGTGCATGTAATCCCTTTCTTGTCCCTCTCCTCAGGAAACAGAACAAGAAGGCAAGAGGGTAGGAGGAGCGCCTAGGCGAGGCAGCAAAAGGTGCCAAGTGAACATGCCGATGGCCGCCTAGGGGAGGGCTGGTGATGATGGTGCCGAGAAGAAAGCTGGAAGATGAGGCAGCGGTCCGTCAATACGCTACAAAGGCGTCGGTGCCATCGTACTCCGACTTGACGGCCCGCCACCCGCCTTCTTCGCCTTCTCTGGCCTTCCCATGCCAGCCGCCCCAGGAGACGACCCCAAGAAGTTCAAGGAGCCGGCTCCACCGGGAGAAGGGACCCGGTGCAGATACTGCTGCTGCCGGCACCGCTCCGAGGCGGCGGGTCCGACACCTAGTCGGACCCGTCATCCTCTTGCCTGCTACCCTCATCGTCGATGCCGCTGTCCTCCTCGTCACTCTCGCTTGAGGACGAGTCTTCGTCATTTGAGGAGCTCTCCACGCAGCACTTCAGACGAGTTCCAAAGTTGCCGAAGACCTTGACGGAGAGGACGCCATTCTCCATTAACTTGAAGTAGAGAATGAGCCCCGCCGTCAGGCTGTGGATGTGAGCAAAGGTTTCCATCCGCGGAGAAGATACATGATGTGTGGGGCTGGGAAATCAACGTCGGCCCATGTGCCACTGTTCCCGCAGCCCCTCATGTGCAGCCTCAGTGCCTGCGGCGGGTCGAGCTCCACCTCCCGAGCGAATGGAGAAGGGAGACGAAGACGACGACGTGCCGGCCGGCGCAACCTGATGAAGAACTCGCGGGGCTGGTCCCCGACGTGGCCCTCCATTGGGGGAAGGACCGCTGGCGGAGTCAAGGCCGATGCGCCGCCCCGTCCTACTCTTCCCCGAGCGCCACAGCAGCCTCGGCCTCGCCCCCTCCCCCTTCCCCTCGTGGCCGGCTCCGCTGCCACGGGCTCTTGGGGAGGAGCGGCGTGTTGTCGAGCAGATACCCTTGCCGCCACCGGCGAAGTGTCAGCGCGCCCTGTCGCCATGGCAGAAGGGAAGAAGAATGGGAAGAGGCGGATGGCGAAGGACTGAGAGGTATCGTCCCTCCCACTCCACTCCTTATAAAGGGGCGGGGTCAGGGCTCGGCCACCCCTCTTAGCCAATCCAGCTCATTAAGGTGACAGCGGGCGAGGCCGTCGACCGTCCTCCCTGCCCAACTGAAGGCGCGTGGGTATCAACCCATGCGCGCATGTCTTCCCGTATTCCGTCCTCCTGTAACCCGCCCTGCACCGTGCGTGCGGTGTACGTGGCCTGAAGGGCGGGCATAGTGGGACGCGTGGAACAACGGTTCCAAAGAAGAAAACGTAAATGAGCAGCGGCCCCGCAGTCTTGAAAAGTCATGCAAGCCGCATCTTTACTGTTCACTGCGTGATGATGCAAGCGTGCTTCAGTCACCCCACGCGTGACCCACCACGTCACGCATTCAACACAGGTCATGGAGAAGTGCAGCGGGTGTCGTGGAATTAACACGTCAGATGTCCTAGTGAGAGGACTTAGTCGTGGAGCCATCACAACGAGATTAGCTTAAAGGGGTTAAACCGGACAAAGGACACAGGGAGTTTATACTGGTTCGGCCCCTTGCGGTGAAGGTAAAAGCCTATGATCCAGTTGTGGTGGAATTGATGGGGTCTCAATGATCAGGGAGCGAATCCGCTTTGCCTGTCTCTTGAGTTGTTGTTTCTTGTCCCCGAACCGCCGCCGGGTCGTCCCTTTATATACACAGGTGGACGCCCGACGGTTTACGGAATACCGAGGCCGGCTCATGCACGTGTCCGGCTCGATTTCTACCTTTCCCTATCTTACAACACAAGTTACATATCTCATGGCGGTTTATGTCTATGGGCCCTAATCCGACCTTGGGCTCTGGGCCTCTAAGTCTCTGTAGTAAAGCGCCATATTCCTTGTCTTCATGGGCTTCAATATGGATGATTCCTTGTGAGCATAACCCGGCCCCTCCTGGGCAGTTTATACTCAGTAGTTATATCCCCAACATTAGGCCCCAGATTGATTTGAACCCGTTCATGTCAATCTTCAACACTTAGAAAAACTCCTTGAGCATCTTCGTATGAACCTTGTAAACCGCCATGACATCAGCTCCATATGAATCTTGTAAACCGCCATGACGTCATCTTCCAAGATTGTAATAAATCACTATGATGTCACCTTCTTATTAAAAACCTGTAAATACTTTCTTTTATTAATGAACCTTCGAAAATCGAGGCGATAGCTGTGTCACATATCCATTTTTTTGGGTTCCTCGATTCCCACACCTGTCACTTATCCCTTCGCCTTATAAATAGACCCAAGGGTCATTCTTTCTCTTCCCCTTCGTGCCCTTTCGCCTCGTCATCTTCCTTGCGTCACCTCAGTGCTCGAGCGCAGCCGCCGCCATCGACCTTCGCCTCTGCACCAACAACGGCCGTTGCATCAACCTGATCTGACCAGAGAAACGCGACACCTCTCTGCTACTCCTTCAACCTCTGTAAGGTTTCTTCTTCTTCATCTCAGATCTACCTGTAGCTATAGCCCATTTTTTTCATCATAGCATCTCTTCTTCAGAAAATAGATCCCATGTGGTTTTTGATTGTTCCGCTGTCACCACTTAGGGCTTTTGGAATTTTTCTCCTTTTTAGAACTGCGGTAGATCCAAAATCATAACACCAACTTGTGAAACCTGTTTGTGCAATACTTAGGAATTTCTCAGATCTGTAGCTTTCGCACCATTGTGGGCTGTTTAACCTTTAAAAGATGATAACCCGCCAGGTACCATTAGCCCTCTCTTAAACCGCCAACTCAACCTCAACGCTAAACAATCCTGTTTATTATGCATATATGCTTCAATTTCTTCTTCCTTCTGTCCTTAGGCCGGTTTATATGTATTAGTCATGAATCTTTAAACCCGCATTGATCCTTTTCCAGCTTTCCATTGAAATGGCAAAACAGTTCTATGCTTGCAATTGGGTCCCTTCCCGGGTTACTGAACAGCAACTGACTGGGTACGTTGTGACTGGCGCTTTAGCGAGCAAAGAAACCATCCACTCGAGGGTCCCCGGTTCAGAAAATCCTCCTGAACCCCAGAATGGAGAAGTGATTGTATTTACTGATCATTTGAATCGAGGGTTCAGCCCGCTCGGATCAAAATTATTTTGTGATGTGCTTGCAAGCTTCCATATCTGCCCTCAAGATATTGGACCGAACTTCGTGTCCAATATATGCAATTTTCAAGTATTTTGCGAAGTCTATCTGCAAGAGGAACCCACTATGGAACTATTTCGGGACTTCTTTTACTTAAACCGCCGTACTGAATTTACGGACGGGCCCAACACTGAACTCGGGGGCGTTTCAATCCAGAAGAGAAAGGATGTTGACTTCCCTCACGCCAAACATCATAGCCACCCCAAGGACTGGAATCAGACTTGGTTTTACTGCCGCAATATAGCTCCAGACAATGAAAATCCTCTGCCGGGTTATCGTGCATACCGGCTTACCAAAACTCATCCGATTCGTCAGCGACTAACTGCCAAGGAACGATCAAAATATACCCCTCAGCTAGCAAAACTCAGAGCTTTTGTGGCTAATGGTCTGATAGGCATTTGATTTTGTTTGATGCTGGGTTTCTTGGAGCATTTTGCCTTTAAGCCGGCGCCCCGGTTTAATGTGTGAATACACAAGGGATCTAAAAGACCCTCAGCATCATATCGACATCCAGCTCACGGATGATGAAGTCACCGAAGCTATCAAGAAAATGCTTGATGAACCGGTGGCTGCATGTAGCAGAGTAGGGCTTAGCCCCTTCTATGCGTCCAACAAACCTCCAACTGTAAGAATTGTCTTATTTTTGCCTTAATCCATCCCTTCTTAATCATTCCTTTATAACTTGTTGTCCATTTGTGCAGGGCGATGATCCGTTTTGGAAGAGGAAAACACAGGATAAACCGGCGAGAGCACCTCGCGTCACGACCAGGGTTACAAAGAAGCCCGCAAAGAAAAGAACTGCCGAACCCTCTGATTTGCCCAATGATGAAGAGCTCGATGACCCAGAATCAGAGGTAGAACTTGACTCTCTTGGTTCTTTTTTCATACACCTCATTTACAATGATTGTTATCAGGATGATGCGGAGGCTAGCCATGCTGGTGATGCAGAGGTAATTGTTCTATCCTCTGACTCAAATCATGTGCCAATACCAAAACTTCGTCGAGCAGTCCAGAAAGTAAAACGTTCACACCCTCTTGCTTATTTGGATCCGCACTTTTCTTTGAAGACACAGCAGCAAGAAGCTCGCCGCACAACCCAGCATAGTGGTCAAGTGGTTACCTCCTCCGATTTATCATATTCTTTGGTTTGCAAACGCCGTCAAGAGGTCTCTTGTTCTTCTAATACACTTTATCCCAAGGCGGGTTACTTCCGATATCCTCTTAATCCGTCTAATTCAAATTATCAGGGAACCTCCCATTCATCCTCTAGCGAGTCATCAGCCACACAGATGCCTCCACTCAAGACCGTTCCTTGGTAAGCATACAATAATTAATTTTTATGCTTTGCACTGGTTTATTGTACTAACCTCTCCATTTTGTTCTTTTTAGTGCCAAAGCCAGACTTAGCAAGAAAGCTAAGCTGACTACCCCAACTGATGATAATCCGGCCACTGAACTGGAGAAGATCTCAGAGGCTCTTGATCAGAATGCTGACATTGCTCTGGATGATCTGGTACCTCAGGGTCAGGATACTTTTGCTGAACCGCCAGAAATGAATCCAATGAGCCAATCTGCTGATCCGCCAAGCCCAACTGCCGATCAACCAAGCCTAGCAAGAACATCTGCTAAACTACCAAGCCCAGACAAGACTGTTAATGGCACGACAGATGATGTTGTGATTATCGGCTTTGGCCATACTGCTCCTGGCAACACTGTCGCTTTATCAAAGCATAGTGCCAAGGAAGAATTTTTTGCTGTGGAAAAGGGCAAGTGAAAAACAAATTTGTCAAGCTATGCCGACCTCTTTGCTCAGGACATTCACTCTGGATATTTAAACCGTCTGTAGACCAGCCGCGACTATAAAGCCGGTTTAGTAGGTCTAATGAAAGAGCGATATGAGGTAAATATCCATTCCTTTGCACAAGTTCCTTTTCCTTAGGACCTGCTTCAATTATCAACTCCAGTAGCCATCAAGGGCCGGTTCATCAATCTGAATGTGAACCGGGACTTGTGGTAGAAAGATTTTGGATTTTGCTTGTGTAGCCCCTGTAGGCCGATTTATACCTTTAGGATGAACCGGTATATTTTCTGTAATGTAGTTTCCAAAATTCCTTTCAATCATCAACATAATCCAGTTTGTGGAGAGAAACTTGATAACCTTGAAGTGATCCGATATGCATAAGCCCCCAAGTGCCAAGTATATAACTTATTATGTGCTTGGAACTTTAAAATATCAGTCGAGAAAAAGCAATCCGCATTAGCCCCCAAGTGCCGAATGTATAACTTGTTATGTGCTTGGGACTTTCAAAAAAGTATTACCAACTTATTAACTGTCTCTTGCAGGCTGACTTGACTAACAAAGATTCTCAAATCGCCGACCTCCAAGAAAACATCAAGTCCCAGCAAGCCGAAACTCCAAAGGTCAAAGAAGAGCTGAAGGGCGCTTTAACATCCATGGAACAATTGAAAGATGGCTTCAAAAGCGAGCGAGTAGATTTGGAGGCTGAAAAAGCAACTCTGTTAAAGCGTGCGGAGGATGCTGAAGCAGCCCTTAAACCGGTAACAGAAGAGCTGACTGGCCTAAAGCGGCAAATCAATGCTATGACTTCTGCCATCTTTGGTAAATACCCTTTTCATGAACTTTACTTAATCATCCTTGAAACCGCAGGTTTAACAATAATATTGTAACCATTGCAGGTAGCCGTGTTGCCCATCTCGGTTCAGAGATGCGCAAAAAACTGAAGGCTGCCTATACCTTAATAGAGCAGTTATATACCGACACTCAACAGGTCATCTGCACAACATCGTACAACAAACCGCCCCAACTTCAATCTAGGACACATTGGCAACGTTATCCATGACGCCTGCCCAGCTCGAGGAGGTAAAGAGATCAACTGCAAGGGCTGGCGCTGTGTCTACATTGACTCGGGCCAAGGCTTGGATAGCTGATCTTGATCCGAAGGACATTGGAAACGGCTACCCTAGCAAAAAAGAAGATGGGTCAGACTTTGACAATGACGCCCTCGGGGCTTCAACAAAGGAAATGCGTCCACTGGCAAGTAAGTTGGCTGAGGAGACTGATTTGTCTTTCCACCGGTCGATTTACGATGCAGACAACAGACGGATTGATGCGTCGGTTTATGAAGCGCAAAATCTTATCCCACCAATCCGTAAGCATACTTATGCCCCTGATGTTGAACCGTCCTATCTTATAAGCGACGAAGCTAGCTTCCGAGCTTTATCTGGGATTGACTGGGCAACCATTGACTTCCAGCCACTGGGTGGGTAGGCGGAGGGTGAACCGGCGCAGGATGATCCGCAACCTTCATATCAACCTGAGGAAGAATCATAATCCGGAAGCCAGTTTATCGTCTGCACACTATCATGCTTGTGAAAAACAATTATCCTTTTGGGAAGTCAAAAACGCCTTGTAATAGGCTAGCTTAAACACTTGGTCTGCTATGCCATCATGCATAGCCAATTTTCTTGATACTGTTAATCTTCCATGATATGCATTGTCTGCTTATGATCCCTAGCAGTTTTATGCAATCCTGTTTCTGCATAGAATAAACTTAGAATTGCCCTGGCGGTTTACCGCCGGACGGGTTATGATACCCAATATAAAGCCAGGGTTTATAACCAAGGCTGTAAAATAATGAAATATGAAATACATCATACCTGTGATATTGAATCACGTTGTTGGTTTACCAACTTTCTTGTAGTAAGGGTGATAACCCAAATCTTGAGTGTTGATAACTCCCACCATGCTATGCCGGTTTATAATAAGCCATGCCGGGTTATGATAAACACCGGATGATCATCCTGGTGACTTATAGTCAATGCCAGGCCGGGTTAACAAGCACCGGTTTATAATTGGTTGTGTACTAACAACTTATAGTTGAAAGCCACGCCGGGTTAACAAACACCGGGTTATATTGATGACTTATAGTCAAGCCGAGTCAATAGATGCCGGTTTACCTCAGACCGTATCAAAGGAGAAAAACTTTGACAAATAAAAGCAAATGAAAACTTGTAGTCGAGGCTTTTCTAGGGCCGCCAGGCCCAAATTCGAGGCTTTTCATGGGCTGCCAGGCCACCGAGTTAAACCATTTTACAAAGTCTTTTAATATGGGCCTCACATTAACCAATCGTCGTTTTAACTTTGACAAGTTCAGGGTTTGTATATTGACTTGTCAAACATTCGGCGGGTCATACCAGGATTACTTGGACGGAGTGGCTTACTTGATGAAGGCAGGTTAACCCGGGGTTTCAGGTGAATACACCTAGCTTCCAAGCCTGGCTTGATAGCCTATTACAAGTGTCCTTTAAAACTCTTTGTTGATGTGCACAAAGAGCCCCCAAGTAACATTATGAGCTGTGCTCAGTGGGTACCTATGTTTGAGCTGTGCATGGCAACAGACTCTCTTTGGTCCCTTGGGTGTGAAGCCCCCAAGCTTTGTTGTGGCTTTGTAAGCCGGTTTGATGGATAATCAGAACTCCGCTTTATAAGAAGAAGCCCCCACGTAACCAAGAAGATATGTAAGATGAAATGGCAGAGGCCCCGCTTTAGCAAGGATGCCGGTTTATTTATTGATCATAATATGTACATTGTCAAAAATATATACATAATAGGAACCTATGGCTCAGGTATAGTAAGGCCAAAGATGAGCAATATTCCACGGTCGGCGGGTCTCCTCCTTTGACTTGCGTGAGTCTTTGTGCTCTCGAACATTGATGAGGTAGTGTGACCCGTTGTTCAGATTCTTGCTGACCACAAAGAGCCTTCCCAAGGTGGGGATAACTTGTGCATGTCGGTCTGATCTTGGATAAGCCGAAGCACTAAGTCGCCTTCTTGAAAAGCTTTGGTTTTAACCCGACGGCTGTGATAACGCCGCAGGTCTTGTTGATAAATCGCCGAATGAGCTGCCGCAATATCCCGTTTTTCATCTAACAGGTTCAATGCATCTTGGCATGCTCTTTCATTGTCCGCTTCAACATAAGCTGCCACTCGGGGCGAGTCATGGCGAATATCACTTGGGAGAACTGCTTCCGCTCCATAAACCATGAAGAAGGGTGTATAACCCGTAGATCTATTGGGGTTGGTATTAATGCTCCATAATACGAAAGGCAACTCTTCCACCCAACAACCCGGCGTCCTCTGCAAAGGAACCATAAGCCGGGGCTTGATACCCTTCAGGATTTCTTGATTAGCTCTCTCCGCTTGACCATTAGACTGGGGGTGAGCCACTGAGGACACATCAAGCCGGATGTGCTCTCATTGACAGAACTCTTCCATAGCACCCTCGGAGAGATTCGTGCCATTATCCGTTATAATGCTGTGTGGAAAACCATAGCGGAAAATCACCTTTTTCATGAATTGAACTGCTGTGGCCGCATCACACTTTCTTACTGGCTCTACCTCCAACTACTTGGTGAATTTATCAACCGCCACCAGAAGGTGGGTCTTTTTTATCCTTGGACATCTTAAAAGGCCCAACCATATCTAGCCCCCAGGTTGCAAACGTCCAGGTGATTGGAATCATCCTCAATTCCTGGGCTGGAACATTTGCTCGGCGTGAGAACCTGACAACCGTCACACTTCCTGACCAGATCCTCCGCATCAGCATGAGCTGTTAACCAGTAAAAATTGTGTCAAAAAGCCTTAGCCACCAAGGATTTTGAACCGGCATGATGACCACAGTCTCCTTCGTGGATTTCCTGCAAGATCTCACCGCCTTCTTCAGGAGAAACGCAATGCTGAAACACCCCTGAGACACTGCAATGATGTAACTCGCCATTGACAATAGTCATGGACTTGGATCACCGGATTATCTGTCTGGCCAGAACTTCGTCCTCGGGTAACTCGCCCCGGGTCATATACACCAGGTATGGCACTGTCCAATCAGGGATAGCATGAAGAACCGCCACCAATTGAGCCTCCGGGTCAGGAACAGCCAGATCCTCCTCCGTCGGTATTTTGACCGACGGATTATGCAGAACGTCAAGAAAAACATTGGGCGGCACCAGTTTACACTGGGATCCGAGCAGGCTTAAAGCATCCGCCGCTTCATTCTTGCACCAATCAATGTGCTTGACCTGGTAACCCTTGAAGTGACCGGCAATGATATCCACCTCATGCCGATAAGCCGCCATGAGTGGATCCTTAGCATCCCAAGTACTAGACACTTGCTGAGCCACTAAATCGGAGTCACCGAAGCAACGTACCCGGATTAAGTTCATCTCCTTAGCCATCCGAAGACCATGGAGTAAGGCCTCGTACTCAGCTGCATTGTTAGCACAAGGAAACATCAAACGGAAAACATAACAAAATTTGTCACCTCGAGGGGAAGTAAGAACCACTCCAGCCCCCGAGCCCTCCAATTGTCTGGATCCATCGAAGTGAATAGTGGAGTACGTGTTATCTGGTTTATCCTTCGGCGCTTGCAACTCTGTCCAGTCGTTGATGAAATCCACGAGCGCTTGGGACTTGATAGCTGTGCGAGGCATGTATTTTACCCCGTGAGGTTGAAGCTCGATAGCCCACTTAGCAACCCGGCCAGTCGCCTCCCTATTCTGAATGATATCTCCCAAAGGAGCGGAACTAGCCACAGTAATGGGGTGGCCCTGAAAGTATTACTTAAGCTTCCGGCTCGCCATAAACACTCCATACACCAACTTCTGCCAATGCGGATATCTCTGCTTGGACTCGATACGTACCTCACTGATATAATAAACTGGCCGTTGATCCGGATACTCCTTACCAGCTTCCTTGCGCTCCACCACAATAGCCACGCTGACATCCAGGGCGTTAGCAGCCACATATAAAGCCCGGGCGTTAGAAGCCACATATAACAGCAATGGTTCTTTATCAATGGGGGCAGCAAGAACAGGCGGTTCAGCTAACTGCTTTTTCAGATCCTCAAATGCCGCATTAGTAGCATCACTCCAGACAAAGTTGTCTGTCTTCTTCATCATCTGATACAGAGGGATAGCCTTTTCTCCCAACCGGCTGATAAACCGGCTTAGCGCTGCAATATGACCCGCCAGTCGTTGAACATCATTGATACACGCCGGTTTAGCCAGGGACATAATAGCCTTGATCTTTTCCGGATTAGCTTCAATGCCCCTATTAGATACCAGAAAAACCAAGAGCTTGCCTGCTGGTACACCAAAAATGCACTTGGCCGGATTAAGCAACATCTTATAAACCCGGAGGTTATCAAAGGTCTCCTTCAAATCAGATATTAGCGTCTCCGCCTTCCTGGATTTCACCACGATATCATTCACATAAGCATGAACATTGCGCCCAATCTGATTATGAAGGCAATTCTGCACACACCGCTGATACGTCGCCTGGGCACCTTGAGCCCAAAAGGCATAGATACATAGCAGAAGGCTCCAAAGGGAGTTATAAAAGCCATCTTCTCCTGGTCCTTAACTGCCATTTTGATCTGATGATAACCCGAATAAGCATTCAGAAAACTCAACCGCTCACAACCCGTTGTGGCATCAATGATTTGATCAATACGGGGGAGGGCAAAGGGATCAGCCAGACAAGCCTTGTTTATGTCTGTGTAATCCACACACATACGCCAAGTGCCGTTCTTCTTGAGTACCATCACTGGGTTAGCCAACCACTCAAGGTGAAAAACCTCCACAATAAACCCTTCTGCCAAGAGCCGGGCTACCTCCTCACCAATGGCCTTGCATCTCTCTTCATTGAAGCGGTGGAGAAACTGCTTGATCGGTTTAATCTTGGGATCGATATTCAGAGTGTGCTCAGCGAGTTCCCTCGGTACACCTGGCATGTCAGAAGGTTTCCATGCAAAGATGTCCCGGTTCTCACAGATGAACTCGATGAGCACGTTTTCCTATTTCGGATCCAAGTTAGCGCTGATGCTAATCTGCTTGGATGAATCGCTAGGAACAAAATCAACCAACTTAGTCTCATCAGCCGATTTAAACTTCAAAGCCGGATCATGCTCTGTAGTAGGTTTCTTCAAAGAAGTCATATCAGCCGGATCAACATTGTCTTCATAGAATTTTAACTCCTCTGTTGCACAAACTGACTCAGCATAAGCCGCATCACCTTCCTCACATTCCAAAGCGACCTTTCGGCTTCCGTGCACTGTGATGGTCCCCTTATGACCCGGCATCTTGAGCTGCAGATAAACATAACACGGCCTTGCGATGAACTTAGCATAAGCCGGCCGTCCAAACAGGGCATGGTACGGACTCCTGATTTTCACCACTTCAAAGGTCAATGTTTCCGACCTTGAATCATGATCATCTCCGAAGGCAACCTCCAGAGCTATCTTACCGACCAGGTAGGCCGATTTACCAGGCATCACACCGTGAAAAACGGTGTTCGACGGTTTAAGATTCTTATCCATCAACCCCATACACCGGAAGGTTTCATAATACAAGATGTTGATACTGCTCCCTCCATCCATGAGCACCTTGGTGAACTTATAACCTCCAACCTACGGTGCTACCACCAACGCCAGATGACCCGGATTATCAACCCGGGGCGGATGATCTTCTCGACTCCACACAATAGGTTGTTCAGACCAGCGCAAGTAACGGGGCACCACCGGTTCAACGGAATTCACTACCCTTTTATGAAGCTTCTGATCGCGCTTGCACAGGCTAGTAGTGAAGGCGTGATACTGTCCACTATTCAACTGCTTCGGGTGACTTTGATAACCCGATTGTTGCTGTTGCTGATTCCCCTGTTGATTATAACCACCTTGGTTGCCCTGATTGCCCTGTCCACCTTGATTACCTTGAAACCCTGAACCAGAGTTACCTCCACCATAACCCGGCCCGTGAAACACGGGTCCTGAACCGCTGGACGGTCCATGATCATACTGGAAGAGACCTGAGTTTTTGAACTCTCGCATAATAAAGCAATCCTTCCAGAGGTGCATAGCTGGCTTCTCTTGCATCAAGTGCTTTGGGCAAGGCTGATTTAACAAGCGCTCCAGATTCATACCTGATCCTCCGCTCTGCGGGGGCGGTTTACCCTTACGATGCTGACTATTACCCTGTACATTGGTGTTAGCCATGAAATCAGAATTACTGTCCGCTTTACGCTTACCGTTATTCCCATGGCCTGCCTGGTTATGTTGCTGTCCTGTCACACCGCTGTTCTCTCTTTCCCTTCCCCGGCTTCTCATCGTCAGACTCGGGATCCTTGGTACTATCAGAATCGGCATACTGAACCAAAGCTGCCATGAGTGTTCCCATGTCATTGCAGTGACGCTTGAGTCGTCCCAACTTCAACTTCAGCGGCTTAAACCGGCAATTGCCCTCCAATGTTATAACTGCTGAATCGGCATTGATGCGGTCCGATGAATGCAAGATCTCCAAAACCCGGCGCACCCAATGAGTTGTTGATTCGCCTTCTTCTTGGACACAGGCGGCCAGAACGATAATTGACATGGGTTGCTTGCACGTGTCCTTGAAGTTTGTTATAAAACGGGCCTTCAACTCAGCCCATGAACCAACGGGGTTAACGGGCAAACTCTTTAACCAAGTGCGAGCCGTTCCATCCAACATCATTGTGAAGTATTTCGCATACGACGCTTCATCCACGTCCAGCATATCCATTGCCATCTCATAACTCTCAACCCATGACTCGGGGGTAAATCGGCGATGTAATTAGGCACCTTACACGGGCCTTTGAAATCCTTGGGTAACCGCACATTGCGTAGAGCCGGAGTGAGACACGGCACCCCCCAAGAGCTGAAGGCAAGTCCTCATTCCACTGATGTCGTTGGTCGAACTGGAGTAGACTGATGATTCGCGTATTGCGCCACTAACACTGCCTCCCGACACGCTCTACCATTATCCACCACATGCTGAGCATTTGCACCACCGCGCACCGGATTTGGCCCTCGAGGGGCGTCACAGTTTCGCGCACTGCTTGACACAACCGGTTCATCTATGTGCCTGCTGTAACTCCTGCTCGGGTGAGGGGTTGAATGGATTCTGTCTCGGCTATATGAATAGGCCTGCTGCTGTACCATAGCGGTTTGAAGGAGGTCCCTAGCCTACCGTGTCTCAACCGCCGCTGGAGACTCGCCCTCCATTGGAATAGCTGCCAATCAAGACGCGCAGCAATCATGTTATCCAAAGGGGTGGAGAAGTGTCCCGGCGAGGCTGGCATGTACTGCGGCGGGTCATCTGTTCGTCGAGGCAGGTCCATCACCTGTGGCTGATCTGGCGCTCCTGTCCCAGGTGCTTCAATCCGGTTCACTACTGCTGAATTGCTGGGTCCTGCTCGTGGCGTGTTGAAGAGATTCATTGCTTCATAAACCGGCAGCAGACGGGACCGATGCCTCCTCCTGAGCACGTCGTTCGAAGCATTCTGATCCAGCATGAGCCGGTAATTCTCTGCCTGAGTCCGCTGTGACTAGGCATCTAAAGTGGCCCGCTCATCAGCCATCCTGGTTTCCTCAGCCGCCAAGTCCTCCTTGGCCTGAGTTATCTGATCCCGCATGTCGGTGTCAAAACCGGCGGATCTCGGGTAGGGGGTCCCGAACTGTGCGTCTAGGCGGATGGTAACAGGAGACAAGGGACACGATGTTTTTACCCAGGTTCGGGCCCTCTCGATGGAGGTAAAACCCTACTCCTGCTTGATTGATATTGATGATATG
Organism: Triticum timopheevii; assembly: GCA_963921465.1. Taxonomy (NCBI): domain Eukaryota; kingdom Viridiplantae; phylum Streptophyta; class Magnoliopsida; order Poales; family Poaceae; genus Triticum; species Triticum timopheevii. The sequence goes on from OY997274.1 coordinate 216,072,994, forward strand.
GGTAGTACAAGAGTGGATCTACCACGAGATCAAGGAGGCTAAACCCTAGAAGCTAGCCTATGGTATGATTGTTGTAATGGTTGTCCGTCCTACGGACTAAAACCCTCCGGTTTATATAGACACCGGAGAGGTCTAGGGTTACATAGAGTCGGTTACAATGGTAGGAGATCTACATATCCGTATCGCCAAGCTTGCCTTCCACGCCAAGGAAAGTCCCATCCGGACACGGGACGAAGTCTTCAATCTTGTATCTTCATAGTCTTGGAGTCCGGCCGATGATGATAGTCCGGCTATCCGGACACCCCCTAATCCAGGACTCCCTCAGTAGCCCCTGAACCAGGCTTCAATGACAATGAGTCCGGCGCGCATATTGTTCGGCATTGCAAGGCGGGTTCCTCCTCCGAATAATTCATAGAAGATTGTGAACACCAGGATAGTGTCTGGCTCTGCAAAATAAATTCCACATTCCACCGTAGAGAGAATAATATGTACACAAGTTCAATCTGCTGGCGTATTTTGTGGCATGACGTCATACCGCCACCAAGCCTTTACTTGAGTCATTTTTTATTATACCACCTTAGCGTGTTTAGCGAAGTGGTTTCCTTGGCATGTCTTGTCAATGCAGAGATCGTGTTCCCCCTATTCCGGGATTCCCATCAATACGGACGTGGGTAACCCAACCACGCTCGTTGCCACGCCTCCTCTATCGAAGGCGAGTCCCAAACGGTCACGGAGACGGCCCTTGGTATTCTCCCTCTTTATAGTGGGACCAAGGCTCATTTCTTTTCTTCAATCGTCAATCGAATCTGCCCCTCGCCCCGAGTTCCAATACCCAGAGCCTCAGATTCGAGCGCCTCAGACCTTCAATGATGTCCGGATCCGACCTACAGGGCCGGTGGATGCCCTCCTCCGTCACGGAAGAGGACGTGCAAAAGCTGAGAGAAGCTAAGTACTTGATCTACGATATTTCGCATAGGCTGCCCGCCAAATGGCAAGTCATTCCCACTCCCGAGCCCGGCGAAAGCGTCGTGTTCGTGTCCCACCTCCGTCGGGGTTTAGGCTTCCCGATGCATCCTTTTGTGAGAGGGCTCATGTTTTACTATGGACTGGAATTCCACGACTTGGCTCCGGAGTCCATCCTCCACATCTCATCATTCATTGTCGTCTGCGAGGCCTTCCTCCGTACTACCCCCCACTTCGGTTTGTGGCTCAAAACTTTTAATGTGGAGCCGAAGATGATCGAGGGGCGCCACGCAGAGTGCGGTGGGGCGGTTGTAAACAGGAGGGCCGATGCTCCATGGCCCGAGGGCTCTTTGCAAGAGGAGCTCGGCTTGTGGCAACAGGAGTGGTTTTATATTACCGCTCCCAGGGGCAGCAGGCAGAAGCCGCTGCCCATCTTCCGCCCGGGACCTCCACGACGACTGATGTCATGGGTCAACCAAGGGCTCAACTGGGGGCCGTCAAAGGACGTGCCCCTATTGCAGGGCCGGATTCGAGACCTCCAAGCGAGGGACATCGATCTGGTCATGGTGATGCAGGTCATGCTGATTAGGCGTCTCCTGCCCTGCAAACGCCGTCCTCTCCGGCTGTGGGAATTTAATCCGGAGGGACCATGAATTCTCCAACACTTCATGGGTACAACACCCATGGAGATGTACAAATTGTTATTTGGATCACGAGAGATGTGTCCTGAATTGACCGAGGACGCCGGCCTAAGCTGCAATCGCCCGGATACACAAGTAGCTCCATGTCCGGACATACCGTTTGTCTGCCTTTCTACGATTCGCCTTTTAACCAATTGTCCTCTAAACAGGAGTGGATAGCGCAAGCAAAACTGATACAGTGTCCGGCCCCCCTCCTAGAGACCGTGCCGGATCCCGTGCTGGTCAGGATGCTGGAGGTTGCGCCTTTAGAGGAAGGCGAAGGGGAGTACAGAGGAACTACCGCCTCTACCGAGGAGGCTTTTGAGGAGGGGGGGGGGTCGAGAATCCCTCCTTCCAAGGGGAGAAGAGGACGACTTCCGAAGACCCGGAGGCCAAGGCCTCGAAGCGGGGGAAGAGATCCTCACCGGAGGGTCCTGCGTCCGGGTAGGCCCCGGCCGCACTATCTCCTTTACGGAATCAGCCCTCCAGCGAGCCGTAAGTAGAAAAAAGGGGGTTTTGTAATAAGGGACATCCCTATTTGTGCTTCTGAGGATAACTTAAGTTTTTACCTTGTAGTTCGGATCTCCGTCCTTCTCAGATGAGCTCGTCTTCGGGGGACCTTCGTCCGGAGATGATGGAGAGCGAGACGCCTCCATCTGCCACGCCGTCAGGTGGAGTGGACGACCCTGAGGTGTCATCACGGAGGGTATCCCCGAGTCCGGCAGAGCTGAAGAGTTCGGCGCCAACTAGTGTACGGCCGGGGGAGCTGAGGGATCTGCTTGAGAGGGCGTCTATCTCAGAAGATCACCATACATTGATGAGTATGGTGATTGGAAGAATTTTGTCCGCCGAAGGCGGGTTGTATGATGCCGTCAGAAGCTTGCTGACGGGGTTTGAGGTATGTAAAAATGACATTCCTTTTGACAGTTTTGCGCATAAAGTGCGCCCTGTATAGATAGTAGCCCCTGAGACTCGGTAGGTTTGTCGAGAGCGACAGCGTGCCGAGGATCAAAATCGCAGGTATTGATTTTCGCCTTTCCTATGTAGGTGGCGGAAAGTCTGGTGGCCAGCCGGGCTGATGGAGTTGCCGAACTAAAGCGGCAACTCGATGTTGCAGATGCGGACATCACGCTAGTCAACAAGCGACTTGACGAGTCGCAAGGTATGTTTCTTCTCCGTGGTCACCTAGTAAGGGAGCCAAAGCCCACTCCTTACAATATGTGTGCTTGATGCAGATGGTGCCGCTGCTGTGGAGGACCTTCGAGCAGAGCTTGCTCGAGCCAAGGAGCAGGCCAGGAGGAGTGATGCGGCTGCCTCGAAGGCAGCCGAAGAGCTAAAAGCCGAAAGGGCTGCTCACTGCCGAAGCAGGGAGGAGATGGCCGAAATGGCCGTGAAGCTGAAAGATGTTACCGACCGCTTTGGGGTTCTCGAAAAAGAGCGCCGAGCGGAGCAAGAAAGCCTGAAGAAGGCCACCGCCGAAGCCAAGGATGCCCGTTCTGCAATGAGGGCTATAAAGGAGGAACTGCGTCAGGCCAGAGATATTGCGGCGGGCAAGCCTTTTCTGCTGCGCAGGAGGTTTACAGATCCGAAGTATGCTCAGCTTGGCCAGCTATGGGGTCTGGAGGATCCTTATATGGATTTAGCGGCGAGTGCGGCAGATGCCGTTGTGCACTTCCGAAGTCAGAAGGATCACGAGACGGAAGAGCTGTTTTGGTCTCAATTCCATAGTCCGGAGCATTCACTTCCGCTGACCGATCGGTTGGCTGAGTGGGCTGAGCTGAATAGGCTGTCCGGACTTGCCATGACAGATATCGTGGCTCATGTCTGGCCGGATAGGCCCAAGCCGAAGAGTTATTTTGGCTTATTGCAGCAATTTCTTGGGGCGGTGCCGCATATCAAGGGGATGAAGCGGTCGGCCTGCATAGAGGGTGCACGGATGGCCCTCTCCCGTGTGAAGACATACTGGACGGAGATGGATGCCACCGCTGTTGCGACCCAGGGTTCGGACGAGAGCCGGTTACCTGCCGAGCACTATTTTGGGGAAGTTCTACGTGGTGCTCGTGTAATAGAGTCGTAGTGCTCAAAAAATGTCATGTTCAAATGAACTTTATGGTTTGTAAAACGATGTTTATAATATAAGCACTTTTTGTACTTGTGCGTTCAAGTATTGAAATATCTCCTGTGCGGCCGTTTATGTATACGTGTGTATAACCTGAAAGATGGCAGTCGTCGGCTTCAGCCCCCACGCACAAGGTGCGGGGGTGTTTGCAAAAATAGCGCATTTTCACACTTAATCCGACGTCTCGGTCCTGTGAAGGAGGTGGTAGCGTAGCAAACGAGGCAACCGGACTATAATGCTTTATCACTTTCACTTAGCCATAGGAGTTCGAAGGTGGGGCTACGATATAGCCCCTAGGGGCACCGCGCTCTCCGAATTCGGGGCGCGTATGTGCCTGACCGGGAAACGGTCCTTCATCAAAGCGGAGGAATTCTAAACATTCCGGTAGTCGATCGAGTGGTTGACCAGTCTCTCGCTGTATCATGACAGTCGGTTTTCGGCTTTCTCTACTGAGGTGCTCGCCCGGCCGAACCGGGGCACAATCGCAGTAGTTCTCCTGGTGCCGCGTTAGCTGATGATACGGAACATAAGTCAGCAAAACACAGGAGTCGGGCAAACCCAACATTTGACCAAAGACATGATTCGGAGCTGATGCATATAAGGCCTAACTCGAGACGCCGAACACTCCCTAAGGTATTCGGTCTTTATGATAACGGGCAGAACAATGCCCAAAGCCCCTAGTGTCCAGGTACAGGCGAGAATTTCTGGCGCGGCCGATGCCAAAACGCCAGCCTCCTTGCTGGTTATGGTAAAAAACCGTGGGATGTGAATCAACAAGAGACAGTAAGAAAGGTCTACGCAGGGTCTTAATCTGAAAAGAATCCTTGCGACGGGTCCCTGCTGCACGTCTACGCCTGTGTCTCTATTGTGCCGTATCCTGGACGGGTGTACACGCTATCCATCTGTAAAAAGAGAGGAACTTAGTTCGAAAAGAAGTCGTGCAAAGAATGTATTAAAAATTGAAATATGAATGAATGAATAGAGCTGAGCTTTTATTAGCTCTTTATTGCTTATACGCACAGCCCCTTGTTAAGGGGTGTGTGGCTAGGGAGCCCCTAGTTTGTTTGTGCCAGACTCGTCTAGCCGTGTCCGGGGTCTTGAACGACCTTTTAATGAGATGATGCCGCATGGACCGGGCATTTTAAGTGTAAGAGACGCGTAGTGCGGTATTGCGTTAAAGCGGACGAAAGCTTCACGTCCCAACAGTGCTTGATGGCTACTTTTAAATGGGGCGATATGGAAGATTAGCTTTTCGTGACGGAAGTTGTCGGGTGACCCGAACACAACTTCTAGTAGTAAGGAGCCCGTGCACTTGGCGTAAGGGCCTGGCGTCACTCCTTTGAAGGAAGTGTGGCTATTGTGAATTTTAGTGGGGTCTATCCCCAACCTGCGGATTGTGTCCGGATATAGCAGGTTTAAATCGCTGCCGCCATCCATCAGGACTTGTGTAAATTGTAGTCCGTCGATTATAGGATCCAACGTCAGAGCAGTCCATCCTGCGTTTCGAATACTTCTGGAATTGTCCAGGTGGTCGAAAGTCATTGGTTTTAACATCCAATCTCGGTGTTCCGCTGGGGTGGACCGTGCGGCATGTCCTTTAGCGGGTGCCGCACTATTGTTCCGCATTATCACATGAAGTGAGTTTACTGTTTTGACTTCTTGTGGGAAAGTCTTTTGTTTTCTGGTGCTCTGCTGGTGGGGTTCGTCGTCGTCCTCACTTGGCGCGTCGAGCCCCTTGTGTTCGGCGTTGAGTCGGCCGGACTGTTTGAAGACCCAACAATCTCGGTGGGTGTGGTTTGCAGGTTTCCCAGGGGTACTGTGGATTTGACATATCCGATCCAGAATTTTGTTTAGGTTGGATAGCTCATCACTGTTGTCCTTAAGAGGCAGTGTTTTGTTGTTCGGCCGCGAGCTTTTGAATCCGGCGTTGACCGCCGTACTCTTTGGGCTCTTTTCTTTATTTCGGCGCTGGTCCTTTCTGCGCCGTGATTTTCCGTTTCCATCTCTGATCTCGGATGTACTCGGGTCGCTGGTGCTGCATCTTGCTAGCCAGCTATCTTCCCCCGCGCAAAAGCGGGTCATTAGGCTTGTTAGCGTGGCCATTGTTCTTGGCTTCTCCTGGCCGAGGTGCCGGGCGAGCCATTCGTCTCGGACGTTATGTTTGAAAGCTGCTAAGGCTTCGGCGTCCGGACAGTCGACTATTTGGTTCTTTTTGATGAGGAACCTGTTCTAGAATTTGCGCGCTGACTCTCCGGGCTGTTGGGTTATGTGACTTAGTTCGTCTGCATCCGGAGGGCGGACATAAGTCCCCTGAAAATTTTTCTCTAAACGCGTCCTCGAGCTCTTCCCAACTTCCAATGGTATTTTCTGGGAGGCTTTTGAGCCAGTGCCGAGCTGGCCCTTTGAGCTTGAGGGGTAGATATTTTATGGCGTGTAGATCATCTCCTCTGGCCATGTGTATGTGCAGGATGTAATCCTCAATCCAGACTCCGGGGTCTGTTGTTCTGTCGTATGCCTCTATGTTTACGGGCTTGAACCCCGCTGGGAATTCATGATCCTGCACCTCATCGGTGAAACATAGCGGGTGTGCGGCGCCCCTGTATTTAGGTGTGCCGTTGTCTTCGAATGCTCGGTGTATTGCGTTGCTTCCTGGGGCTCTCTTTTTTGGCCCATAAATGGACCTGACCGGGCCATCTGTTTTGCGAGGATCGTGTGTCGGCTTGTGTGTGGCGCCGCTTGTCGCTTTTGGCCTGTCATCTGGTCGTCTATCCGGCCAGGCGACCTTTTTGCTTTTTGTATGTGGGGGCTCTACGGCCTCCTCGTCGAATTCGGGCAGCAGCTTGCGCTTCGGGTAGCTCTTTGTTTGGTGGCTGTTGCCATATTTGTCTGCGGTCTTGAGTACTTTTCTCCACCTCATTCTGAGTATGTCTTCCGCTGTTTTGAGCTTCCGTTTCTCCTTCTTCAAACTTCTTGCAGTGGCGACAAGCCTTTTTTGAAGGTTCTTGTGCTCCGGTGGTGTGTCCGGTGTGAGATCGTCTGGATTGTTGTTTTCGCCGGGGATGGATTGATTATCCGATTCATCCTGCTCGGATGGTTGCTTGGTTGCATGTTCGTCGCCCACTGGTTTGCCCTGCTCTATGGTGGGTCATTATGGGTGTTGTTGTTATCGAGGCAGGACTTGGGGCGGCGTTTGCGTCGCCGTTTTGGTTGTTTTTCGGGGGAATTATCCTTCGCCGTGTCCCGTTGCTCCTCGTTATTGCTCCCTTTTGGGGTGTCCACCATATATACATCATGAGTTGAGGTGGGTTTCCAGTGCTCGATAGGCGCTGGTTCTTGATTGTCTCCGGCATCGTCGTCCATACTGCCGATGTCTTCGGAGTCGTAGTCTAGCATGTCGGTTAGATCGTCGACAGTGGCTACAAAGTGGGTGGTGGGTGGGCTTTGAATTTCTTCATCGTCCGCGTCCAAACCATCCTGACCGCAGTCCGGCCAGGGCTCTCCTGATAACGAGAGATACTTTAGCAAATTTAGGATGTCGTCAAAGGGTGAGTGCTGAAAGATGTCCGCAGCGGTGAACTCCATGATCGGCGCCCAATCGGATTTGATTGGCAGGGGCGCAGGGGGTTCGGAGTCTGGCAAGGAGTCCGGCACCTCGGAGTCACGAGTTTTGCGAAGGACAAGGTCGGTATTCGGCTCCATCGCCGTAGCAGTTGCAGCTTCCGAGGCGGTGTCCAGCCACCGGTCCTCGATCTGCGCGGTTGGCTCCGAACTATGGATCAGAGTGGATTCGTGTGCGGCCTCCAAGGTACTGTCCGGCGGCAGAGCTAGATCATGCCCATCGTGACAGTGCGGCACGCTCGGCTGTGGCTCGAATCCATCGAAGATCAAGTCTCCGCGGATGTCAGCCGTGAAGTTTAGGCTTCCAAATCTGACCTGATGGCCAGGGGCGTAGCTTTCGATGTGCTCCAGATGGCCAAGTGAGTTGGCCCGCAGTGCAAAGCCGCCGAACACGAAGATCTGTCAGGGGAGAAAATTCTCACCCTGGACTGCGTCGTTGTTGATTGAAGAAGCCAGCAAGCCTACTGGTGACGGCACAAAGGAACTCTCAATGAAAGCACCAATGTCGGTGTCAAAACCGGCGGATCTCGGGTAGGGGGTCCCGAACTGTGCGTCTAGGCGGATGGTAACAGGAGACAAGGGACACGATGTTTTTACCCAGGTTCGGGCCCTCTCGATGGAGGTAAAACCCTACTCCTTCTTGATTGATATTGATGATATGGGTAGTACAAGAGTGGATCTACCACGAGATCAAGGAGGCTAAACCCTAGAAGCTAGCCTATGGTATGATTGTTGTAATGGTTGTCCGTCCTACGGACTAAAACCCTCCGGTTTATATAGACACCGGAGAGGGATAGGGTTACACAGAGTTGGTTACAATGGTAGGAGATCTACATATCCGTATCGCCAAGCTTGCCTTCCACACCAAGGAAAGTACCATCCGGACTCGGGACGAAGTCTTCAATCTTGTATCTTCATATTCTTGGAGTCCGGCCTATGATGATAGTCCGGCTATCCGGACACCCCCTAATCCAGGACTCCCTCACCGCAGCTTTGTGACCTCCGCATTATGCCGATCCTGAGTCTCCGGGGTAACTGCTATGGTCAACAATGTCGTCCGGGCATCCAATTAACCCAACAGAACTTGAGCCGGCTGACGCGCGGGGCCTCCTACCCCGGCTGCCGATCCGGAAGTCAACACTGCTACGGTTGAAGATTGAAATGTGGGCTGCATACCGGCCATGAAGATCGCAACCCGGTTTGGCGGTTCAAGGGGGTCCGGAATACTGTCGCCATCGGAACAACCCCCAAACCAGCCATCTTGTAGTTGGTACAGCGACTCAGTCTCGCCGGTGGATGATCGCCATCAGAGTAAATGACCGTCTCACCATCGGACACCGGTTCAGATTTCGCACCATGGATGAATCCCACGAGTGCATGCTTCATGGCAGGCTGAATCCAGGCAGGGCTTGCATGCTTAGCCGTCTCAACGAGGTCGGTGCAGATGTCCAGCTCAGGGCCCGGTTCGCCGATCTTGCCGACGAAGACGTGAATTCCTCCAAAGGGGACCCGGTACCCGTACTCGATTGAGCCGGCCTCGGGGCCCCGGCCTGCATCGTCGATGTAGAGCTTGCCGCGATGACTCTTGGTCATCCGGCCAACCGCGTATCCCGTGAGACCTTCAAAGTTGCCCTTCAAGAACTCGAAACCATTGTGCGATAGCCCCATGGTGGGCGCGAACTGTCGTGGAATTAACACGTCAGATGTCCTGGTGAGAGGACTTAGTCGTGGAGCCATCGCAACGAGATTAGCTTAAAGGGGTTAAACCGGACAAAGGACACAGGGAGTTTATACTGGTTCGGCCCCTTGCGGTGAAGGTAAAAGCCTACGATCCAGTTGTGGTGGAATTGATGGGGTCTCAATGATGAGGGAGCGGATCCGCTTTGCCTGTCTCTCGAGTTGTTGTTTCTTGTCCCTGAACCGCCGCCGGGTCGTCCCTTTATATACACAGGTGGATGCCCAACGGTTTACAGAATACCGAGGCCGGCTGATACACGTGTCCGGCTCGGTTTATACCTTTCCCTATCTTACAACACAAGTTACATATCTCATGGCGGTTTATGTCTATGGGCCCTAATCCACCCTTGGGCTCTGGGCCTCTAAGTCTCTGTAGTAAAGCGCCCTATTCCTTGTCTTCATGGGCTTCAATATGGATGATTCCTTGTGAGCATAACCCGGCCCCTCCTAGGTAGTTTATACTCAGTAGTTATATCCCCAACATTAGGCCCCATATTGATTTGAACCAGTTCATGTCAATCCTCAACACTTAGAAAAACTCCTTGAGCATCTTCGTATGAACCTTGCAAACCTCCATGACATCAGCTCCATATGAATCTTGTAAACCGCCATGACGTCATCTTCCAAGATTCTAATAAATGACCGTGATGTCACCTGCTTATTAAAAACCTGTAAATACTTTCATTTTATTAATGAACCTCCGAAAACCGAGGCGACAGCTGTGTCACATATCCATTTTTTGGGTTCCTCAATTCCCGCGCCTGTCACTTATCCCTTCGCCTTATAAATAGACCCAAGGGTCATTCTTTCTCTTCCCCTTCATGCCCTTTTGCCTCGTCATCTTCCTTGCGTCACCTCAGTGCTCGAGCGCAGCCGCCGCCATCGACCTTCGCCTCTGCACCAACAACGGCCGTTGCATCAACCTGATCTGACCAGAGAAACGCGACACCTCTCTGCTACTCCTTCAACCTCTGTAAGGTTTCTTCTTCTTCATCTCAGATCTACCTGTAGCTATAGCCCATTTTTTTCATCATAGCATCTCTTATTCAGAAAACAGATCCCATTTGGTTTTTGATTGTTCCGCTGTCACCACTTAGGGCTTTTGGAATTTTCTCCTTTTTAGAACTGCGGTAGATCCAAAATCATAACACCAACTTGTGAAACCTGTTTGTGCAATACTTAGGAATTTCTCAGATCTGTAGCTTTCGCACCATTGTAGGCGGTTTAACCTTTAAAAGATGATAACCCGCCAGGTACCATTAGCCCTCTCTTAAACCACCAACTCAACCTCAATGTTAAACAATTCAGTTTATTATGCATATATGCTTCAATTTCTTCTTCCTTCTGTCCTTAGGCTGGTTTATCTGTATTAGTCATGAATCTTTAAACCGGCATTGATCCATTTTCCAACTTTCCATTGAAATGGAAAAACAGTTCTATGCTTGCAATTGGGTCCCTTCTCGGGTTACTGAAGAGCAACTGACTGGTACGTTGTGACTGGCGCTTTAGCGAGCAAACCATCCACTGGAGGGTCCCCGGTTCAGAAAATCCTCCTGAACCCCAGAATGGAGAAGTGATTGTATTTACTGATCATCTGAATCGAGGGTTCAGCCCGCCCGGATCAAAATTCTTTCGTGATGTGCTTGCAAGCTTCCAGATCTGCCCTCAAGATATTGGACCGAACTCCGTGTCAAATATATGCAATTTTCAAGTATTTTGCGAAGTCTATCTGCAAGAGGAACCCACTATGGAACTATTTCGGGACTTCTTTATTTAAACCGCCGTACTGAATTTACGGACGGGCCCAACACTGAACTCGGGGGCGTTTCAATCCAGAAGAGAAAGGATGTTGACTTCCCTCACGCCAAACATCATAGCCGCCCCAAGGACTGGAATCAGACTTGGTTTTACTGCCGCAATATTGCTCCAGACAATGAAAATCCTTTGTCGGGTTATCGTGCATACCGGCTTACCAAAACTCATCCGGTTCCTCAGCGACTAACTGCCAAGGAACAATCAAAATATACCCCTCAGCTAGCAAAACTCAGAGCTTTTGTGGCTAATGGTCTTATAGGCATCTGATTTTGTTCGATGCTGGGTTTCTTGGAGCATTTTGCCTTTAGGCCGGCGCCCCAGTTTAATGTGTGAATACACAGGGGATCTAAAAGACCCTCAGCGTCATATCGACATCCAGCTCACGGATGATGAAGTCACCGAAGCTGTCAAGAAAATGCTTGATGAACCGGTGGCTGCATGTAGCAGAGTAGGGCTTAGCCCCTTCTATGCGTCCAACAAACCTCTAGCTGTAAGAATTGTCTTATTTTTGCCTTAATCCATCCCTTCTTAATCATTTCTTTATAACTTGTTGTCCATTTGTGCAGGGTGACAATCCGTTCTGGAAGAGGAAAACACAGGATAAACTAGCGAGAGCACCTCGCGTCACGACCAGGGTTACAAAGAAGCCCGCAAAGAGAAGAACTGCCGAACCCTCTGATTTGCCCAATGATGAAGAGCTCGATGACCCGAAATCAGAGGTAGAACTTGACTCTCTTGGTTCTTTTTTCATACACCTCATTTACAATGATTGTTATCAGGATGATGCGGAGGCTAGCCACGCTGGTGATGCAAAGGTAATTGTTCTATCCTCTGACTCAAATCATGTGCCAATACCAAAACTTCGTCGAGTAGTCCGGAAAGTAAAACGTTCACACCCTCTTGCTTATTTGGATCCGCACTTTTCTTTGAAGACACAGCAGCAAGAAGCTCACCGCACAACCTAGCATATTGGTCAAGTGGTTACCTCCTCCGATTTATCGTATTCTCCGGTTTGCAAACGCCGTCAAGAGGTCTCTTGTTCTTCTAATACACTTTATCCCAAGGCGGGTCACTTCTGATATCCTCTTAATCTGTCTGATTCAAATTATCAGGGAACCTCCCATTCATCCTCCGGCAAGTCATCAGCCACACAGATGCCTCCACTCAAGACCGTTCCTGGGTAAGCATACTATACTTAATTTTTATGCCTTGCATTGGTTTATTGTACTAACCTCTGCATTTTGTTCTTTTTAGTGCCAAAGCCAGACTTAGCAAGAAAGCTAAGCTGACTACCCCAACTGATGATAATCCGGCCACTGAACTGGAGAAGACCCCAGAGCCTCTTGATCAGAATGCTGACATTGCTCTGGATGATCCAGTACCTCAGGGTCAGGATACTTTTGTTGAACCGCCAGAAATGAATCCAATGAGCTAATCTGCTGATCTGCCAAGCCCAACTGCCAATCAACCTAGCCCAGCAAGAACATCTGCTAAACTACCAAGCCCAGACAAGACTGTTGATGACACGACAAATGATGTTGTGATTACCGGCTTTGGCCATACTTCTACTAGCAACCCTGTCGCTTTATCAAAGCATAGTGCCAAGGAAGAATTTTGTGCTGTGGACAAGGGCAAGTGGAAAACAGATTTGTCAAGCGTTGCCCACCTCTCTGCTCAGGACATTCACTCTGGATATTTAAACCGTCTGTATACAAGCCGCGACTATGAAGCCGGTTTAGTAGGTCTAATGAAAGAGCGATATGAGGTAAATATCCATTCCTTTGCACAAGTTCCTTTTCCTTAGGACCTGCTTCAATTATCAACTCCAGTAGCCATCAAGGGCCGGTTCATCAATGTGAATGTAAACCGGGACTTGTAGTAGAAAGATATTGGATTTTGCTTGTGTAGCCCCTGTAGGCCGGTTTATACCTTTAGGATGAACCGGTATATTTTCTGTAATGTAGTTTCCAAAATTCCTTTCAATCATCAACATAATCCGGTTTGTGGAGAGAAACTTGATAACCTTGAAGTGATCCGATATGCATTAGCCCCCAAGTGCCAAGTATATAACTAGTTATGTGCTTGGGACTCTAAAATATCAGTCGAGAAAAAGCAATCCGCATTAACCCCCAAGTGCCGAGTGTATAACTTGTTATGTGCTTGGGACTTTCAAAAAAGTATTACCAACTTATTAACTGTCTCTTGCAGGCTGACTTGACCAACAAAGATTCTCAAATCGCCAACCTCCAAGAAAACATCAAGTCCCAGTAAGCCGAAACTTCAAAGGCCAAACAAGAGCTGAAGGGCGCTTTAACAGCCATGGAACAATTGAAAGATGGCTTCAAAGGCGAGCGAGCAGATTGGGAGGCTGAAAAAGCAACTCTATTAAAGCGGGCGGAGGATGCTGAAGCAGCCCTTAAACAGGTAACAGAAGAGCTGACTGGCCTAAAGATGACTTCTGCCATCTTTGGTAAATACCCTTTTCATGAACTTTACTTAATCATCCTTGAAACCACCGGTTTAACAATAATATTATAACCATTGCAGGTAGTCGTGTTGCCCATCTCGGTTCAGAGATGCGCAAAAAACTGAAGGCTGCCTATACCTTGATAGAGCAGCTATATACCGACGCTCAACGGGTCATCTGCACTGCATCATACAACAAACCGCCCCCAACTTCAATCAAGGACACATTGGCAACGTTATCCATGACGTCTGCCCAGCTCGAGGAGGTAAAGAGATCAGCTGCAAGGGCTGGTGCTTTGTCCGCATTGACTCGGGCCAAGGCTTGGATAGCTCATCTTGATCTGGAGGACATTGGAAACGGCTATCCTAGCCAAAAAGAAGATGGGTCAGACTTTGACAATGATGCCCTCAGGGCTTTAACAAAGGAAATGCATCCACTGGCAAGTAAGTTGGCTGAGGAGACTGATTTGTCTTTCCACCAGTCGATTTATGATGCAGACAACAGACGGATTGATGCGTCGGTTTATGAAGCGCAAAATCTTATCCCACCAATCCATAAGCATACTTATGCCCCTGATGTTGAACCGTACGACTTTATAAGCGACGAAGCTGTCTTCCGAGCTTTATCTGGGATTGACTGGGCAACCATTGACTTCCAGCCACTGGGTTGGGAGGCGGAGAGTGAACCGGCGCAGGATGATCCGCAACCTTCACATCAACCAGAGGAAGAATCATAATCCGGAAGCCGGTTTATCGTCTGCACACCATCATGCTTGTGAAAAACAATTATCCTTTTGGGCAGTCAAAAACGCCTTGTAATAGGCTACTTAAACACTTGGTCTGCTATGCCATCATGCATAGCCACTTTGCCTAATACTGTTAATCTTCCATAATATGCATTGTCTGCTCATGATCCTTAGTAGTTTTATGCAATCCTGTTTCTGCATAGAATAAACTTAAAATTGCCCTGGCGGTTTACCGCCGAACGGGTTATGATACTCAATATAAAGCCAGGGTTTATAACCAAGGCTGTAAAATAATGAAATATGAAATACATCATACCTGTGATATTGAATCACATCGTTGGTTTACCAACTTTCTTGTAGTAAGGGTGATAACCCAAATCTTGAGTGTTGATAACTCCCACCATGTTGTGCTGGTTTATAATAAGCCATGCCGGGTTATGATAAACACCGGATGATCATCCTGGTGACTTATAGTCAATGCCAGGACGGGTTAAAAAGCACCGGTTTATAATTGGTTGTGTACTAACAACTTATAGTTGAAAGCCACGCCAGGTTAACAAACACCGGGTTATATTGATGACTTATAGTCAGGCCGAGTCAATAGATGTCGGTTTACCTCAGACTGTATCAAAGGAGAAAAACTTTGACAAATAAAAGCAAATGAAAACTTGTAGTCGAGACTTTTCAAGGGCTGCCAGGCTCAAATTCGAGGCTTTTCATGGGCTGCCAGGCCACTGAGTTAAACCATTTTACAAAGTCTTTTAAGATGGGCCTCACATTAACCAATCGTCGTTTTAACTTTGACAAGTTTAGGGTTTGTATATTGACTTGTCAAACGTTCGGCGGGTCATACCAGGATTACCTGGATGGAGTGGCTTACTTGATGAAGGCAGGTTAACCCGGGGTTTTAGGTGAATACACCTAGCTTCCAAGCCTGGCTTGATAGCCTATTACAAGGGTCCTTTAAAACTCTTTGTTGATGTGCAAAAAGAGCCCCCAAGTAACATTGTGAGCTGTGCTCAGTGGGTACCTGTGTTTGAGCTGTGCGTGGCAACAGACTCTCTTTGGTCCCTTGGGTGTGAAGCCCCCAAGCTTTGTTGTGGTTTGTAAGACGGTTTAATGGATAATCAGAACTCCGCTTTATAAGCAGAAGCCCCCACGTAACCAAGAAGATATGTAAGATGAAATGGCAGAGGCCCCGCTTTAGCAAGGATGCTGGTTTATTTATTGATCATAATATGTACATTGTCCAAAATATATACATGATAGGAGCCTATGGCTCAGGTATAGTAAGGCCGAAGATGAGCAATATTCCACGGTCGGCGGGTCTCCTCCTTTGACTTGCGTGAGTCTTTGTGCTCTCGAACATCGATGAGGTAGTATGACCCATTGTTCAGATTCTTGCTGACCACAAAGGGCCCTTCCCAAGGTGGGGATAACTTGTGCATGTCGGTCTGATCTTGGATAAGCCGAAGCACTAAGTCGCCTTCTTGAAAAGCTTTGGTTTTAACTCGGCGGCTGTGATAACGCCGCAAGTCTTGTTGATAAATCACCGAACGAGCTGCCGCAATATCCCGTTTTTCATCTAACAGGTTCAGTGCATCTTGGCGTGCTCTTTCATTGTCCGCTTCAACATAAGCTGCCACTCGGGGCGAGCCATGGCAAATATCACTTGGGAGAACTGGTTCCGCTCCATAAACCATGAAGAAGGGTGTATAACCCGTAGATCTATTTGGGGTGGTATTAATGCTCCATAATACGGAAGGCAACTCTTCCACCCAACAACCCGGCGTCCTCTGCAAAGGAACCATAAGCCGGGGCTTGATACCCTTCAGGATTTCTTGATTAGCTCTCTCCGCTTGACCATTAGACTGGGGGTGAGCCACTGAGGACACATCAAGCCAGATGTGCTCTCATTGACAGAACTCTTCCATAGCACCCTTGGAGAGATTCGTGCCATTATCCGTTATAATGCTGTGTAGAAAACCAGAGCGGAAAATCACCTTTTTCATGAATTGAACTGTCGTGGCCGCATCACACTTGCTTACTGGCTCTACCTCCACCCACTTGGTGAATTTATCAACCGCCACCAGAAGGTGGGTCTTTTTATCCTTGGACCTCTTAAAAGGCCCAACCATATCCAGCCCCCAGGTTGCAAACGGCCAGGTGATTGGAATCATCCTCAATTCCTGGGTTGGAACATTTGCTCAGTGTGAGAACCTGACAACCGTCACACTTCCTGACCAGATCCTCCGCATCAGCATGAGCTGTTAACCAGTAAAAACCGTGTCAAAAAGCCTTAGCCACCAAGGATTTTGAACCGGCATGATGACCACAATCTCCTTCGTGGATTTCCCGCAAGATCTCACCGCCTTCTTCAGGAGAAATGCAACGCTGAAACGCCCGTGAGACACTGCATTGATGTAACTCGCCATTGACAATAGTCATGGACTTGGATCGCCGGGTTATCTATCTGGCCAGAACTTCGTCCTCGGGTAACTCGCCCCGGGTCATATACGCCAGGTATGGCACTGTCCAATCAGGGATAGCATGAAGAACCGCCACGAATTGAGCCTCCGAGTCAGGAACAGCCAGATCCTCCTCCGTCGGTATTTTGACCGACGGATTATGCCGAACGTCAAGAAAAACATTGGGCGGCACCGGTTTACGCTGGGATCCGAGCCGGCTTAAAGCGCCCGCCGCTTCATTCTTGCGCCGATCAATATGCTCGACCTGGTAACCCTTGAAGTGACCGGCAATGATATCCACCTCACGCCGATAAGCCGCTATGAGTGGATCCTTAGAATCCCAAGTACTAGACACTTGCTGAGCCACTAAATCGGAGTCACCGAAGCAACATACCCGGATTAAGTTCATCTCCTTAGCCATCCGAAGACCATGGAGTAAGGCCTCATACTCAGCTGCATTGTTAGTACAGGGAGACATCAAACGGAAAAAATAATAAAATTTGTCACCTCGAGGGGAAGTAAGAACCACTCCAGCCCCCGAGCCCTCCAATTGTCTGGATCCATCGAAGTGAATAGTCCAGTGTGTGTTATCCGATTTATCCTCCGGCGCCTGCAACTCTGTCCAGTCATTCATGAAATCCACGAGTGCTTGGGACTTGATAGCTTTGCGAGGCATGTATTTTACCCAGTGAGGTCGAAGCTCGATAGCCCACTTAGCAACCCGGCTAGTCGCCTCCCTATTATAAATGATATCTCCCAAAGGAGCGGAACTGGCCATAGTAATGGGGTGGCCCTGAAAGTATTGCTTAAGCTTCCGGCTCGCCATAAACACTCCATACACCAACTTCTGCCAATGCGGATATCTCTGCTTGGACTCGATAAGTACCTCACTGATATAATAAACCGGCCGTTGAACCGGATACTCCTTACCAGCATCCTTGCGCTCCACCACAATAGCCACGCTGATAGCCAGGGCATTAGCAGCCACATATAAAGCCCGGGCGTTAGCAGCCACATATAACAGCAATGGTTCTTTATCGATGGGGGCAGCAAGAACAGGCGGTTCAGCTAACTGCTGTTTCATATCCTCAAATGCCGCATTAGTAGCATCACTCCATACAAAGTTGTCTGTCTTCTTCATCATCTGATACAGAGGGATGGCCTTTTCTCCCAACCGGCTGATAAACCGGCTTAGCGCTGCAATATGACCTGCCAGTCGTTGAACATCATTGATACACGCCGGTTTAGCTAGGGACGTAATAGCCTTGATCTTTTCCAGATTAGCTCCAATGCCCCTGTTAGATACCAGAAAACCCAAGAGCTTGCCTGCTGGTACACCAAAAACGCACTTGGCCGGATTAAGCATCATCTTATAAACACGGAGCTTATCAAAGGTCTACTTCAAATTAGATATTAGCGTCTCCGCCTTCCTAGATTTCACCATGATATCATCAACATAAGCATGAACATTGTGCCCAATGTGATTATGAAGGCAATTCTGCACACACCGCTGATAAGTCGCCTGGGCACTCTTCAGCCCAAAAGGCATAGATACATAGCAGAAGGCTCCAAAGGGAGTTATAAAAGCCGTCTTCTCCTGGTCCTTAATTGCCATTTCGATCTGATGAAAACCCGAATAAGCATCCAGAAAACTTAACCGCTCACAACCCGTCGTGGCATCAATGATTTGATCAATACGGGGGAGGGCAAAGGGATCAGCTAGACAAGCCTTGTTTAAATCTGTGTAATCCACACACATACGCCAAGTGCCATTCTTCTTGAGTACCATCACTGGGTTAGCCAACCACTCAGGGTGAAAAACCTCCACAATAAACCCTGCTGCCAAGAGCCGGGCTACCTCCTCACCAATGGCCTTGCGTCTCTCTTCATTGAAGCGGTGGAGAAACTGCTTGATCGGTTTAATCTTGGGATCGATATTCACAGTGTGCTCAGCGAGTTCCCTCGGTACACCTGGCATGTCAGAAGGTTTCCATGCAAAGATGTCCCGGTTCTCACGGATGAACTCGATGAGCGCGTTTTCCTATTTCGTATCCAAGTTTGCATTGATGCTAATCTGCTTGGATGAATCGCTAGGAACAAAATCAACCAACTTAGTCTCATCAGCCGATTTAAACTTCAAAGCTGGATCATGCTCTGTAGTGGGTTTCTTCAAAGAAGTCATATCCGCCGGATCAACATTGTCTTTATAGAATTTTAACTCCTTTGTTGCACAAACCGACTCAGCATAAGCCGCATCACCTTCCTCACATACCAAAGCGACCTTTCGGCTTCCGTGCACTCTGATGGTCCCCTTTTGACCCTGCATCTTGAGCTGCAGATAAACATAACACGGCCTTGCCATGAACTTAGCATAAGCCGGCCGTCCAAACAGGGCATGGTACGGACTCCTGATTTTCAGCACTTCAAAGGTCAATGTTTCTGACCTTGAATCATGATCATCTCCAAAAGCAACCTCCAGAGCTATCTTACTGACTGGGTAGGCCGTTTCACGGTGTTCGACGGTTTAAGATTCTTATCCATCAACCCCATACGCCGGAAGGTTTCATAATACAAGATGTTGATACTGCTCCCTCCATCCATGAGCACCTTGGTGAACTTATAACCTCCAACCTGTGGTGCTACCACCAACGCCAGATGACCCGGATTATCAACCCGGGGCGGATGATCTTCTCGACTCCACACAATAGGGTGTTTAGACCAGCGCAAGTAATGGGGCACCATCGGTTCAACGGAATTCTCTGCCCTTTTATGAAGCTTCTGATCGCGCTTGCAGAGGCTAGTAGTGAAGGCATGATACTGTCCACTCTTCAACTGCCTCGAGTGACTCTGATAACCCGATTGTTGCTGTTGCTGATCGCCTGTTGATTATAACCACCTTGGTTGCCCTGATTGCCTTGATTGCCCTGTCCTCCTTGATTACCTTGAAACCCTGAACCAGAGTTACCTCCACCATAACCCGGCCCGTGAAACCCGGGTCCTGAACCGCCGGACAGTCCATGATCATACCGGAAGAGATCTGAGTTTTTGAACTCTCGCATAATAAAGCAATCCTTCTAGAGGTGCGTAGCTGGCTTCTCTTGCGTCCCGTGCTTTAGGCAAGGATGATTTAACAAGCGCTCCAGATTCATACCTGATCCATGCCTGCGGGGGCGGTTTACCCTTACGACGCTGACTCTTACCATGTACAATGGTGTTAGCCATGAAATCGGAATTACTGTCCGCTTTACGCTTACCGTTATTCCCATGGCCTGCCTAGTTATGTTGCTGTCCTTTCACACCGCCATTCTTCTTTCCCTTCCCCGGCTTCTCATCGTCAGACTCGGGATCCTTGGTACTATCAGAATAGGCATACTTAACCAAAGCTGCCATGAGTGTTCCCATGTCATTGCGGTGAAGCTTGAGTCGTCCCAACTTCAACTTCAGCGGCTTAAACCGGCAATTGCCCTCCAAGACTGCTGAATCGGCATTGATGCGGTCCGATGAATGCAAGATCTCTGAAACCCGGTGCACCCAATGAGTTGTTGATTCGCCTTCTTCTTGGACACAGGCGGCCAGATCCACAATTGACATGGGTTTCTTGCACGTGTCCTTGAAGTTTGTTATAAAACGGGCCTTCAACTCGGCCCATGAACCGACGGAGTTAACGGGCAAACTCTTTAACCAAGTGCGAGCCGTTCCATCTAACATCATGGTGAAGTATTTCGCATACGATGCTTCATCCACGTCCAGCATCTCCATTGCCATCTCATAACTCTCAACCCATGACTCGGGGGGGGGGGGGTAAATCGGTGGTGTAATTAGGCACCTTACGCGTGCCTTTGAAATCCTTGGGTAACCGCACATTGCATAGAGCCGGAGTGAGATGCGGCACCCCCTAAGAGCTGAAAGCAAGTCCTCGTTCCACTGACGTCGTTGGTCGAACTGGAGTAGATTGATGATTCGCGTACTACGCCGCTAACGCTGCCTCCCGACGCGCTCTACCATTATCCACCACATCCTGAGCATTTGCACCACCGCGCACCGGATTAGGCCCTCGAGGGGCGTCACAGTTCTGCGCACTGCTTGACACAACTGGTTCATCAATGTGCCTGCTGTAACTCCTGCTCGGGCGAGGGGTTGAATGGATTCTGTCTCGGCTATATGAATAGGCATGCTGCTGTACCATAGCGGTTTGAAGGAGGTCCCTAGCCCGCCGTGTCTCAACTGCCGCTGGAGACTCGCCCTCCATTGGAATAGCTGCCAATCGAGACGCCGCAGCAATCATGTTATCCAAAGGGGTGGAGAAGTGACCCGGCGGGGCCGGCATGTACTGCGGCGGGTCATCTGTTCGTCGAGGTAGGTCCATCACCCGTGGCTGATCTAGCACTCCTGTCCCAGGTGCTTCAATCCGGTTCACTGCTGCCGAATTGCTGGGTCCTGCTCCTGGCGTGTTGAAGAGATTCATTGCTTCATAAAGCGGCAGCAGACGGGACCGATGCCTCCTCCTGAACACGTCGTTCGAAGCGTTCTGATCCAGCATGAGCCGGTAATTCTCTTCCTGAATCCGCTGTGACTAGGCATCTAAAGCGGCCCGCTCATCCGCCATCCTAGTTTCCTCAGCCGCCAAGTCCTCCTTGGCCTGATTTATCTGATCCCGCGGCTTTGTGACCTTCGCATTATGCTGATCTTGAGTCTCTGGGGTAACTGCTATGGTCAACAATGTCGTCCGGGCGTCCAATTAACCCGACAAAACTTGAGCCGGCCGACGCGCGGGGCCTCCTGCCCCAGCTGCCGATCCGGAAGTCAACGCTGCTGCAGTTAAAGATTGCAATGTGGGCTGCGTACCGGCCATGAAGATCGCAACCCAGTTTGGTAGTTCCAGGGGGTCCAGAATACTGTCGCCATCGGAACAGCCCCCAAACCGGCCATCTTGTACTTGGTACAGCGACTCAGTCTCGCCGGTGGATGATTCGCCATTAGAGTAAATGACCGTCTCACCATCGGACACCGGTTCAGATTCCGTACCATGGATGAATCCCAGGAATGCACGCTTCATGGCAGGCTGAATCCAGGCAGGGCTTGCATGCTGAGCCGTCTCGACGAGGTCGGTGCAGATGTCCGGCTCAGGGCCCGGTTCGCCGATCTTGCTGATAACCCACAAGTATAGGGGATCACAACAGTTTTCGAGGGTAGAGTATTCAACCCAAATTTATTGATTCGACACAACGGGAGCCAAAGAATATTCTCAAGTATTAGCAGCTGAGTTGTCAATTCAACCACACCTGGAAATTAGTATCTGCAGCAAAGTGTTTAGTAGCAAAGTAATATGATAGTGGTGGTAACGGTAACAAAAGTAAAGACAACAAAAGTAATGTTTTTGGTATTTTGTAGTGATTGTAACAGTAGCAACGGAAAAGTAAATAAGCGAGAACCAGTATATGGAAAACTCGTAGGCACCGGATTAGCGATGGATAATTATGCCGGATGCGGTTCGTCATGTAACATTCATAACATAGGGTGACACAGAACTAGCTCCAGTTCATCAATGTAATGTAGGCATGTATTTCGTATATAGTCATACGTGCTTATGGAAAAGAACTTGCATGACATCTTTTGTCCTACCCTCCCGTGGCAGTGGGGTCCTATTGGAAACTAAGGGATATTAAGGCCTCCTTTTAATAGAGAACCGGAACAAAGCATTAGCACATAGTGAATACATGAACTCCTCAAACTATGGTCATCGCCGGGAGTGGTCCCGATTATTGTCACTTCAGGGTTCCCGGATCATAACACATACTAGGTGACTATAGACTTGCAAGATAGGATCAAGAACACACATATATTCGTGAAAACATAATAGGTTCAGATCTGAAATCATGGCACTCGGGCCCTAGTGACAAGCATTAAGCATAGCAAAGTCATCGCAACATCAATCTCAGAACATAGTGGATACTAGGGATCAAACCCTAACAAAACTAACTTGATTACATGATAAATCTCATCCAACCCATCACCGTCTAGCAAGCCTACGATGGAATTACTCACGCACGGCGGTGAGCATCATGAAATTGGTGATGGAGGATGGTTTATGATGACGACGGTGACGAATCCCCCTCTCCGGAGCCCCGAACGGACTCCAAATCAGCCCTCCCGAGAGAGATTAGGGCTTGGCAGCGGCTCCGTATCGTAAAACGCGATGATTTCTTCTCTCTGATTTTTTCTCCCTGAAAGCCAATATATGGAGTTGGAGTTGGCGTCGAAGGGCCACCAGGGGGCCCACGAGGTAGGAGGCACGCCAAGGGGGGGGGGCGCCCCCACCCTTGTGGACAGGGTGTGGGCCCCCTGGTCTTCATCTTTGGCAAGGATTTTTTATTGTTTTTTCTAAGGTGTTCCGTGGAGTTTCAGGTCATTCCGAGAACTTTTATTTTCTGCACATAAAACAACACCATGGCAATTCTGCTGAAAACAACGTCAGTCCGGGTTAGTTCCATTCAAATCATACAAGTTAGAGTCCAAAACAAGGGCAAAAGTTTTTGGAAAAGTAGATACGACGGAGATGAATCAACTCCCCCAAGCTTTAACCCTTGCTTGTCCTCAAGAAATTCAGTTGACAAACTGAAAGAGAAAAAGAAAAACTTTTACAAACTCTATTTGCTCTTGTTGTTGTAAATATGAAAAGCCAGCATTCAAGTTTCAGCAACTATTATGAACTAACCATACTCACAATAACACGTAGGTCTCACAATTACTCATATCAATAACATAATCAGCTAGCGAGCCATAATAATAAAACTCAGATGACAACACTTTCTCAAAATAATCATAACATGATATAAGAAAATGGTATCTCGCTAGCCCTTTCTGAGACCGCAAAACATAAATGCAGAGCACCTTTAAAGATCAAGGACTAACTAAACATTGTTATTCATGGTAAAAGAGATACAGTAAGGTCATACCCAATATAAACCAATTATAATGAATGCAAACGACAGTGTGCTCTCCAGCGGGTGCTTTTTAATAAGAAGGGTGATGACTCAACGTAAAAGTAAATAGATAGGCCCTTCACAGAGGGAAGCAGGGATTTGTAGAGGTGCCAGAGCTCGGTTTTCAAATAGAGATAAATTATATTTTGAGTGGTATACTCTCATTGTCAACATAACAACTAAAAGACGACAATATCTTCCATGCTAAACAGATTATAGGAGGTTCCCAAACAGAATGGTAAAGTTTATACTCCCCCTCCTCCACAAGCATCAATCCATGGCTTGCTCGAAACAATGAGTGCCTCCAACATTCAACGGGTCCCAGGGGGAGTTTTGTTTGCAGTTATTTTGATTTAGTTTGCATAAAGCATGGGACTGGGCATCCCGGTTACCATCCATTTTCTCGTGAATGAGGAGCGGAGTCCACTCCTCTTGAGAATAACCCGCCTAACACGGAAGATAAGGGTAGCTCTAGTTGACATATGAGCTAATCGAGCATGCAAAACAGAATGTTTATTTGAAGGTTTAGAGTTTGGCACATACAAATTTACTTGGAACGGCAGGTAAATACCGCATATAGGTAGGTATAGTGGACTCATATGGAACAACTTTGGGGTTTAAGGAGTTTGGATGCACAAGCAGTATTCCCGCTTAGTACAGGTGAAGGCTAGCAAAAGACTGGGGAGCGACCAACTGAGAGAGCGACAACAGTCGTAAACATGCATTAAAATTAATTTACACCGAATACAAGCATGAGTAGGATAGAATCTACCATGAACATAAATATCATGAAGGCTATGTTGATTTGATTCAACTACATGCGTGAACATGTGCCAAGTCTAGTCACTCAATTCATTTAAAGGAGGATACCATCCCATCATACCACATCATAATCATTCTAATAGCATGTTGGCACGCAAGGTAAACCATTATAACTCATAGCTAATCAAGCATGGCACAAGCAACTATAATCTCTAAATGTCATTGCAAATATGTTTACTTCATAATAGCTGACTCAGGAACGATGAATCATCATATTTACAAAAACAAGAGAGGTCGAGTTCATACCAGCTTTTCTCATCCCAATAAGTCCATCATATATCATCATTATTGCCTTTCACTTGCATGACCGAACGATGTGTATAATAATAAGAGTGCACGTGCATTGGACTAAGCTGGAATCGGCAAGCATTCAACTCAAGAGAGAAGACAAGTAATATGGGCTCTAAGTTAAATAAGCAATAATGCATGTAAGAGCCACTAAGCATTTTCAATATGGTCTTCTCGACCCCCAAAGAAAGGAAAAGAAATAAAAACTATTTACACGGGAAAGCTCCCAACAAGCAAAATAAGAATGGGAAATATTTTTGGGTTTTTCTTTTTAATTACTATGACAAAGGAATAAACTACTACTAATTTTTTTGGTTTTTTATTAAGGTTTATCAAACACACAAGAAGAAAGCAGGAAAAAGAAAATAAACTAGCATGGATATTACAATGAAAGAGTATGAGCACCGACATCTAGCAAATGAGTGTGTGTGAACATAAATGTAATGTCGGTGAGAAATACGTACTCCCCCAAGCTTAGGCTTTTGGCCTAAGTTGGTCTATTGCCAGGGATAGCCTGGCAGATACCCGAAGGTGTAGCTGGGGTCGTATTGTGACGAAGAAGGCTCCGGCTGCCACTGGCTGGCAACCTCCTCTCGATCCCAACAATAAACAGATAGTCATGGAGGCTCATCTTGTGGCTCCGGTTCCGGGATGGTGCAGGATTCCGATAGGCTTGAACAGCCGACCACGGAACGATGTGAGGACCTGCAGATAAGTTAAACAAAGAAGGAGCAGGCAAAGTAATAGTCTCAGGGTGATGTTTATCAAAGTATAATTTGTATTTGAGCTCCCCTTCGCGATTCTTAACAAGAAAGTCATGCGCTATCATACTCTTATAATCTAAATAAGCACAAGGCAGTGTTGTTTCTTCTTTCTCCTCATGCCTAATAGGTATTTCAAAATGTTCAGCTAGGCATGAAGCATAAAGGCCTCCAAAAATGGGGCCCTTAGTACAGTTCAGACTTAACCGTCTAGCAACAATTCCACCCATACTAACAGTTATTGCGGTATAACCATGGAACAAAATAATAATATCAGGAATACTAAGGTTCCCACAGTTCCCGCGTCCAATCAAGCAACGACTAGGAAATAAGGCAAAGTAGTGTAAAACAGGAAAATGTATGCTAGTGATCCTTGCATCAGAAACCTTCCTGGTTTCTCCCGTAGTGATAGTGTTAATAAAAGCTTCTACTTCGTTACGGTGGGGTTCATCTAAGGTGCCCTCAAAGGGTATTCTGCAAACCATGTAGAATTCAGCTAATGCCATCTCTTTAACAACGTCATATAAATGAAACTCTACTGTTGGAGGTGATTTCTTAGGGAAAAAGTAGAAGTTTTGCACAAAAGTATTTGTGAGTAAGAGATACTGATGACGTTGGTCGCGGAGGAAGTCGGTGAGGCCAGCATTCTCAATCAATAAATAGAAATCCTCATAAATCCCGGCTCTCCTCAAAAAGTCATCGGAAGGCCATTCACACGGCCGGACCTCCGCGGTGCGAGGCAAATTAAATTTGGGCTTTTGCTCTTCTTCCTTTTGTTTTCCCTTCGAGCTTCGGCTCGACGAGCCCCTCAAAAGTCTCTTCATTATTTCTGAAACAATCTGAAATTTTTAATAACCTCAAATAAAAGTGAACCAACTTCAATAAAATTGATAGCAACAACTCCCACAAGTGCCTAGGGCCTATATCAAGCATTAGAACTACTTGGAACCATATAAATTTGACATGCAAGCTCAAGAACATGGCCACCTATGCAGCACAAATTTGCAATGAATAAAGCACTAGAACGAAAACTAATTGGACCAATGAAGGAGTCACATACCAAGGAACAATCTCCCCAAGCAGTTTTGCAAGAGGTGCTTTGAGCAAGGAGATCGAAAATCACAGCAACGGGGGCTGGAACTCGTGCTTGAGTTGGTTTTTCGTCTTTGTGTGAGGCAGAGGAAGAAGATGGGTGCAGGGATAAGTGGAGGAGGGCCACCATGGGCCCACGAGGTAGGAGTCGTGCCCAGGGGGTAGGGCGCGCCCTCCACCCTCGTGACCAGGTGGCAGCTCCCCCCGTGGTAACTTTTGCACAGTAAATCCTCAAATATTCCCGAAAAAATCATATTAAATTGGCATGGCATTCTGAGGACTTTTATTTTCGGGATATTTTTATATTGCACGGATAAGTCAGGAGACAGACCGAAAAATACTATTTTACTTTATTTCTACTAAATAACAGAAAATATAAAAAGGGTACAGAAAGTTGTGCTTCTAGTTTCATCCATCTCGTGATCATCAAAATGAACCCACTAACAAGGTTGATCAAGTCTTGTTAACAAACTCATTCCGAATTATCACGGAACCGGAGAAATTTCGAATGACACTAAGTTACCTCAACGGGGATATGAAAATCCCCAACAATAAGAATATCATACTTTTTCTTGACAGTAGGGAGAGGAAATTCAAAACCTCCAAATATAATCGATGGAACTTTTCTAATAGAATTGATACTATAAACTTGAGGTTATTTCCTCGGAAAGTGTACCATGTGCTCATTGCCATTAACATGAAAAGTGACATTGCCTTTGTTGCAATCAATAACAGACCCTGTAGTATTAAGGAAAGGTCTTTCAAGAATAATAGACATACTATCATCCTCGGGAATATCAAGAATAACAAAGTCCGTTAAAATAGTAACGTTCGCAACTACAACAGGCACATCCTCAAAAATACCGACAGGTATAGCAGTTGATTTATTAGCCATTTGCAAACATATTTCAGTAGGTGTCAACTTATTCAAGTCAAGTCTACGATATAAAGAGAGAGGCATAACACTAACACCGGCTCCAAGATCACATAAAGCAGTTTTAACATAATTTCTCTTAATGGAGCATGGTATAGTAGGTACTCCTGGATCTCCAAGTTTCTTTGGTATTCCACCCTTAAAAGTATAATTAGCAAGCATGGTGGAAATTTCAGCTTCCGGTATCTTTCTTTTATTAGTTATGATATCCTTCATATACTTAGCATAAGGATTTGTTTTGAGCACATCAGTTAATCGCATACGCAAAAAGATGGGTCTAATCATTTCAGCAAAGCGCTCAAAATCCTCATCATCCTTTTTCTTGGATGGTTTCGGAGGAAAAGGCATGGGTTTCTGAACCCATGGTTCCCTTTCTTTACCATGTTTCCTAGCAACAAAATCTCTTTTATCGTAACGTTGATTCCTTGATTGTGGGTTATCAAGATCAACAGCAGGTTTAACTTCTACATCATTATCATTACTAGGTTGAGCATCAACATGAACATTATCATTAACATTATCACTAGGTTCATGTTCATCACCTGATTGTGTTTCAGCATCAGAAACAGAGATATCATTCAGATTCTCAGGTGGTTCAGCAATAGGTTCACTAGAAGTTTGCAAAGTCCTATCATTTTTCTTTTTCTTCCTCTTAGAAGAACTAGGTACATCAATATTATTTCTCTGAGAATCTTGCTCGATTCTCTTAGGGTGGCCTTCAGGATACAAAGGTTCCTGAGTCATTCTACCAGTTCTAGTAGCCACTCTAACAGCATAATCATTTTTTTCTTACTATTCATTTCATCAAGCACTTCTTTCTGAGCTTTAAGTACTTGTTCTACTTGAGTGGTAACCATAGAAGCATGTTTGCTAACAAGTTTAAGTTCACCTCTAATATCAGCCATATAATCACCCAAGCGTTTAATCATAAAGGTATTCTATTTTAATTGTCTACCAAAATAAGCATTAAAGTCATCTTGCTTAAACATAAAGTCATCAAACTCATCCAAGCACTGACTAGCAATTTTAGTAGGAGGGACTTCAGCTTTATCATATCTATAGAGAGAATTTACCTTTACTACCTGTGTCGGGATATCGGGAGGTTCTTCAGTAAATAAGTAATTGAGATCATATACTTCTTCAGCAGGCGGTAAATTAAGACCATGTATTTCTTCAATAGGAGGTAAATTCTTAACATCTTCAGCTTTAATACCTTTTTCTTTCATAGATTTCTTTGCCTCTTGCATATCTCCGGGACTGAGAAATAGAATACCTCTCTTCTTCGGAGTTGGTTTAGGAATAGGCTCAGTAATTGGCTCTGGAGCTGGATCAGGAGGTGGCTCAGGAGGTGCCAATTATTTTCATTTGTCAACATATTATTCAATAGAATTTCAGCTTCATCCGGTGTTATTTCCCTGAAAAGAGAACCAGCACAACTATCCAGATAATCTCTGGAAGCATCAGTTAGTCCATTATAAAAGATATCAAGTATTTCAGGTTTCTTAAGAGGATGATCAAGCAAAGCATTAAGTAACTTGAGAAGCCTCCCGCAAGCTTGTGGGAGACTCTCTTATTCAATTTGCACAAAGTTGTATATTTCCCTCAAAGCAGCTTGTTTCTTATGAGCAGGGAAATATTTAGCAGAGAAGTCATATCCTGGGGACTTTGCACACAACCAGGATCAAGAGAATTAAACCATATTTTAGCATCACCCTTTAATGAGAACGGAAATATTTTGAGTAAATGAAGGTAGCGCGATCTCTCATTATTAGTAAACAGGGAAGCTATATCATTTAACTTAGTAAGATGTGCCACAACAGTTTCAAATTCGTAGCCATAGAAAGGATCAGATTCAACCAAAGTAATTATGTCTGGATCAACAGAAAAATCATAATAATCCTTATCGGGAACACAAATAGGTGAAGTAGCAAAAGCAGGGTCAGGTCTCATTCTATCTCTAAAAGATTCTTTACTCCATTTAACTAGCAGCCTCTTAAGTTCATATCTATCCTGGCAAGCAAAGATAGCTGCAGAAGATTCAGCATCAAAAAGATAACCCTCAGGAATAGAAGGCATATTCTCATCATCACTAACATCATCGTATTCAGGTTCGATAATTTCTCTTTCCCTAGACCTAGCAATTTGCTCATCAAGAAATTCACCAAGGGGCACAGTAGTATCAAGCATAGAAGTAGTTTCATCATAAGTATCATGCATAGCAGAAGTGGCATCATCAATAACATGCGACATATCAGAATTCATAGCAGTAGTAGGTTTAGGTGTCGCAAGCTTATTTATAACAGAAGGAGAATCTAGTGCAAGGCTAGATGGCAGTTCCTTACCTCCCCTCGTAGTTGAGGGCAAAATAGTAGTTCGATCATCTTTCAAGTTCTTCATAGTGTCCAGCAGATATAAATCGCAAGTGACTCATAGAATAGAGCTATGCTCCCCGGCAACGGCGCCAAAAAAAGGTCTTGATAACACACAAGTATAGGGGATCGCACCAGTTTTCGAGGGTAGAGTATTCAACCCAAATTTATTGATTCGACACAAGGGGAGCCAAAGAATATTCTCAAGTATTACCAGTTCAGTTGTCAATTCAACCACACCTGGAAACTTAGTATCTGTAGCAGAGTGTTTAGTAGCAAAGTAATATGATAGTGGTGGTAACGGTAACAAAAGTAAAGACAGCAAAAGTAATGTCTTTGGTATTTTGTAGTGATTGTAACAGTAGCAACGGAAAAGTAAGTAAGCGAGTACCAGTATATGGAAAACTCGTAGGCACCGGATTAGCGATGGATAATTATGCCGGATGCGGTTCGTCACGTAATAGTCATAACATAGGGTGACACAGAACTAGCTCCAGTTCATCAATGTAATGTAGGCATGTATTCTGTATATAGTCATACGTGCTTATGGAAAAGAACTTGCATGACATCTTTTGTCCTACCCGCCCATGGCAGCGGGGTCCTATTGGAAACTAAGGGATATTAAGGCCTCCTTTTAATAGAGAACCGGAACAGAGCATTAGCACATAGTGAATACATGAACTCCTCAAACTATGGTCATCACCGGGAGTGGTCCCGATTATTGTCACTTCAGGGTTGCCGGATCATAACACATCGTAGGTGACTATAGATTTGCAAGATAGGATCAAGAACACACATAAATTTGTGAAAACATAATAGGTTCAGATCTGAAATCATGGCACTCGGGCCCTAGTGACAAGCATTAAGCATAGCAAAGTCATAGCAACATCAATCTCAGAACTTAGTGGATACTAGGGATCAAACCCTAACAAAACTAACTCGATTACATGATAAATCTCATCCAACCCATCACCGTCCAGCAAGCCTACGATGGAATTATTCACGCACGACGGTGAGCATCATGAAATTGGTGATGGAGGATGGTTGATGATGACGACGGCGACGAATCCCCCTCTCCGGAGCCCCGAACGGACTCCAGATCAGCCCTCCCGAGAGAGATTAGGGCTTGGCGGCGGCTCCGTATCGTAAAACGCGATGATTTCTTCTCTCTGATTTTTTTCTCCCCAAAAGCCAATATATGGAGTTGGAGTTGGCGTCGGAGGACCACCAGGGGGCCCACGAGGTAGGGGGGTGCGCCCAGGGGGGCGCACCCCCACCCTCGTGGACAGGGTGTGGGCCCCTGGTCTTCATCTTTGGCGAGGATTTTTTATTATTTTTTCTAAGGTGTTCCGTGGAGTTTCAGGTCATTCCGAGAACTTTTATTTTCTGCACATAAAACAACACCATGGCAATTCGGCTGAAAACAGCGTCAGTCCGGGTTAGTTCCATTCAAATCATACAAGTTAGAGTCCAAAACAAGGGCAAAAGTGTTTGGAAAAGTAGATATGACGGAGACGTATCACTTGTCGATGAAGACGTGAATTCCTCCAAAGGGGACCCGGTACCCGTACTCGATTCAGCCGGATCGGGGGCCCAGCCTGCGTCGTCGATGTAGAGCTTGCCGCGACGACTCTTGGTCATGCGGCCAACTGCGTATCCCTTGAGTCCTTCAAAGTTGCCCTTCAAGAACTCGAAACCATCGTGCGATAGCCCCACGGTGGGCACCAACTGTCGTGGAATTAACACGTCAGATGTCCTAGTGAGAGGACTTAGTCGTGGAGCCATCGCAATGAGATTAGCTTAAACGGGTTAAACCAGACAAAGGACACAGGGAGTTTATACTGGTTCGGCCCCTTGTGGTGAAGATAAAAGCCTACGATCCAATTGTGGTGGAATTGATGGGGTCTCAATGATCAGGGAGCGAATCCGCTTTGCCTGTCTCCCGAGTTGTTGTTTCTTGTCTGTGAACCGCCGTCGGGTCGTCCCTTTATATACACAGGTGGATGGCCGGCGGTTTACAGAATACCGAGGCCGGCTCATACTCGTGCCTGGCTCGCTTTCTACCTTTCCCTATCTTACAACACAAGTTACATATCTCATGGAGGTTTATGTCTATGGGCCCTAATCCGCCCTTGGGCTCTGGGCCTCTAAGTCTCTGTAGTAAAGCGACATATTCCTTGTCTTCATGGGCTTCAATATGGATGATTCCTTGTGAGCATAACCCGGCCCCTCCTGGGCGGTTTATACTCAGTAGTTATATCCCCAACGTGTTGCGCTTATGGGTGGCCCAGGCCCGGGGGCTCCTGTCGGTGTACTAAAGTAGGGGCACTCCTTTGAACACCTTACTTGTGCACAGACAGTCAGAGCTGCGCCCACGGCCACGCTTAGCAGGGCAGAGGGAGGAGTTAAAGCCGCAAGATGGTCAAAGCAACGCCAAGACACAAAGAGCAAGAGGGCGAGGTGGACTCCCCTGGCAAGACCCTTGGCAGGGCAGCCTTTGCAGCCACGTCAAGAACCTTGCCGAGACAACATTCCCAATGCCAGCAGAGCGTGCCACCCTTGAGCCCCGGGTCTTCCAACACCACCAAGCATGTAGAAACCAAGGCTCGGGAGGCACCTCCATGATGGCATGTAGATCTTCATGAAGATCATGAACACTCCAAATCAGATGAGGATTAGAAGACGACGAACCTCGGCGAGATCCTAGCCGAGAAAACCCACAAGACCTCCAGCAGGATCCTTGCCGGGGACGATCACAACGCCACGGCAAGACCCTTGCCGGGGCCCTGGCAAGGCCCTTGCCGAGGACATCCGCGGGGCCACAGCCAGGCCCACACCCACCAAGTTTCCACTGCCGCTCCCATGCAGCTGGCAGCCCACCAGCTAGGAAGGCACATGCGTGTCGACGTGAGGCTTCCAAGCCAACTCAGCGTATGCCTCCGTGGTGGCATGCAAATCTTCATGAAGGCCCTACTACCGCGCCACCTCAGTAGCCTGCCAGCCTATATGGCGCTGACCGCCTCGCTGGCCCGGGCGCGTGTCGAAGCAGGGCGAGGCGGCGGTAAAGTGAGGGGGACACCTAAGAGGCGCATTAAATGCGTCTTGTCCCGTAATGACTAAGCGATAAGCTTAGCCACCATATACCGATGCCACCTCCTGTGTGCCACTGTGGAGATCCCCTTGCCTAAAAAAGGAGGCCCGAGGCATCCAGGAGAAGGATGCGGACCCTTGGACAAGTTACGCTGATCGTAGCTAGCTCAAGAACTCCAAGAACACTGATATACACACCAAAGCATGACTAGGGTATTACGCATCCTCGCGGCCCGAACCTAGGTAAACGACCTGTGTGCTTGTGCTGACTGCTGATCCCGCTCTTCTCACGACCTCGCGCCCCGCAACCGTAGTAGGGATTCCCGTGATCCCATAGGTGTCGTTTCCACCGACACATATCACGGGGTTTGGATGCACCGGCGAAGTTTGCACCCACTCTCGAGGTGAGAAAGGGCAATGCACGGTACCGGCGAGGCTAGCAATGATGGAAGGGTGAGAGTGCGTATAATCCATGGACTCAACATTAGTCATAAAGAACTCACATACTTATTGCAAAAATCTATTAGTCATTGAAACAAAGTACTACGCGCATGCTCCTAGGGGGATAAATTGGTAGGAAAAGACCATCGCTCGTCCCCGACCGCCACTCATAAGGAAGACAAAAAAATCTCATGCTCCAACTTCGTTACATAACGGTTCACCATACGTGCATGCTACGGGACTCACAAACTTCAACACAAGTATTTCTCAAATTCACAACTACTCACTAGCATGACTCTAATATCACGATCTTCATATCTCAAAACAATCATAAGAATCAAACTTCTCATAGTATTCAATGCACTTTTTATGAAAGTTTTTATTATATCCCTCTTGGATGCCTATCATATTAGGACTAATTCTATAACCAAAGCAAATTACCATGCTGTTTAGAGACTTTCAAAATAATATAAGTGAAGCATGAGAGTTCATCAATTTCCACAAAATAAAACCACCGCCGCGCTAAAAAAATATAGGTGAAGCACATAGAGCAAAATTGCCTAGATCAAAAGATATAAGTGAAGCACTTAGAATATTCTAATAAATCACGATTCATGCGTGTCTCTCCCAAAAGGTGTGTATATCAAGGATGATTGTGGAAAACTAAAAATCAAAGACTCAAATCATACAAGACACTCCAAGCAAAACGCATATCATGTGGTGAATAAAAATATAATCTCAAGTAAAGTTACCGATAGACGAAGACGAAAGAGGGGATGCCTTCCTGGGGCATCCCCAAGATTAGGCTCTTGGTTGTCCTTGAATATTACCTTGGGTTGCCTTGGGCATCCCCAAGCTTAGGCTCTTGCCACTCCTTATTCCATAGTCCATCAAATCCTTACCCAAAAGTTGAAAACTTCACAACACAAAACTCCAACAGAAAATCTCGTAAGCTTCGTTAGTATGAGAAAATAAATCACCACTTTTGCTACTATTGTGAAATCATTATTTATTTGTATTGGTGTAATATCTAATGTATTCCAGTTTTTCCATGGTTCATACTCCCCGATACTAGCCATAGATTCATCAAAATAAGCAAACAACACGCGAAAAACAGAATCTGTCAAAAACAGAACAGTCTGTAGTAGTCTGGATATTTCGAATACTTATGTAACTCAAAAAATCTTGATAAATTAGGAAGTCCTAAGAATTTTTTTATTAATCTTTTGCAAAAATAATCAACTTGAAAGCACGTCTATATGATTTATGAAAATTATTTTTGTGTGTGCAAAAGTTTCTGTTTGTCAGCAAGATCAAATCCACTATCACCATAGGCTATCCCAAAGGTCTTACTTGGCACAAACACTAACTAAAACACAAAACCACATCTAACTAGAGGGTAGATGAAAAATTTATTGCAAAACAGAACCTAAAAAGCAAAAATTAAATAAAATTGGGTTGCCTCCCAACAAGCGCTATTGTTTAACGCCCTCAGCTAGGCATAAGACACGAATAGATCTAAGTATTATCATCTTTGGCATGCAGTACATAAGTGGCTCTCATAATAGATTCACAAGCCAATTTAATTTATTTCTAGGGAAATTTTCCAATGCCTTTCCTTAACGGAAATTGAAATATAATGTTTCATTCTTTCATATCAATAATTGCACCAATCGTTCTAAGGAAAGGTCTACCAAGAATAATAGAACATGTAGGATTGCAATCTATTTCAAGAACAATAAAATCTACGGGCACATAATTCTTATTTGCAACAATAAGAACATCATTAATCCTTCACATAAGTTTCTTAATAGGGGAATCCACAACATGTAAATTTAAGGAACAATCATCAAATTCACGGAAACCTAACACATCACACAAAGTTTTCGGAATCGTGGAAACGCTAGCACCCAAATCACACAAAGCATAGAACTCATAATCTTTATTCTTAATATTAATAGTAGGTTCCCACTCATCATAAAGTTTTCTAGGGATAGAACTTCCAATTCAAGATTTTCTTCAAAAGATCGCATCATAGCATCAACGATATGTTTAGTAAAAGCTTTGTTTTGATTATAAGCATGAGGAAAATTCAACATGGATTGCAACAAGGAAATACAATCAATTAAAGAATAATTATCATAATTAAAGTCCTTGGAATCAAAGAGTGGGTTCATTGCTACCTAAAGTTTTGACCTCTCCAATCCCACTTTTATCAATTTTGCATCAAGATCTAAAAAGTCTGAATCATTGGGACACCTTCTAACTAAAGTTGATTCGTCTCCAGTCCCATCTTTATAAAGATTCACATTGGAAAATAAAGATTTAATAGGAGTCACATCGATTACTTCAAGATCTTCATCATTATTTTTCAGCCTCTGGCTTGGCGACCATTTTGTTTACTAAAGTAGCTTGTTTATCAGAGATTTGGCCTACTAAATTTTCAAGATGCGAACTGAGATCTCAAACCATAAAATTCCTTCACATATCATCAAGTTCTTTATTCATGTATTCCATAAAACTTTTCTGCGCCTTGAGCTCGTTTCCAAAGAAATTGTTATGCTCAAATTGCAAAGACATGAAGCTTCTAACATTATTCTCAATATCGTCTAACCTCCTAAGGTGAAGGTCAACGTTTTTCGGAGGTGTCATGGTGACAAAGCAAGCAATCCAACACACGAGCACACAAAAAGCAAATGAAGAAGATGAACGGAAGAGGGGCGAAGAAAAGGCAAATCTTTCGAAAATCGTTTTAAAAGTGGGGGAGGAAAACGAGAGGTGAATGGCGAATAATGCAATGCGAGGGGTGTGAGTTTATGATGGGTACTTGGTATGTCTCGGCTTCACGTAGATCTCCCCGGCAACGGCGCCAGAAATTCTTCCTGCTACCTCTTGAGCTTGCGTTGGTTTTTCCCTTGAAGAGGAATGGGTGATGCAGCAAAGTAGAGTAAGTATTTCCCTTAGCTTTTGAGAACCAAGGTATCAATCCAGTAGGAGTCAACGCGATAAGCCACTGAATACCTGCACAAACAGACACCAACTTGCACCCAACGTGATAAAGGGGTTGTCAATCCCTTCACGGTTATTTGCAAAGTGAAATCTGATATAGATGGATAAACGCTAAAGTAATATTTTTGGTTACGGAATGGAAAGTAAAAGATTGCAAAGAAAGTAAATAGGAAACTAAAATTGTAGATCGGAATCTTGTATGATGGAAAATAGACCCGGGGGCCATAGGTTTCACTAGAGGCTTCTCTGAAGATAGGAATTATTACGGTGGGTGAACAAATTACTGCCGAGCAATTGATAGAAAAGCGCAAAGTTATGACGATATCTAAGGCAATGATCATGAATATAGGCATCACATTTGTATCAAGTAGACCAAATCAATTCTGCATCTACCACTATTACTCTACACATCGACCTCTATCCAGCATGCATCTAGAGTATTAAGTTCATAAGAACAGAGTAACGAATTAGGCAAGATGACATGATGTAGAGGAATTAACTCAAGCATTATGATGGAAACCCATCTTTTTATCCTCGATGGCAACAATACAATACGTGTCGGTTCTGCCACTAGGATCGAGCACCGCAAGATTGAACCCAAAGCTAAGCACTTCTCCCATTGCAATAAAAACCAATCTAGTTGGCCAAACCAAATTGATAGTTCGAAGAGACTTGCAAAGATATCAAATCATGCATATAAGAATTCAGTGAAGATTCAAATAATATTCATAGATAAGCTGATCATAAATCCACAATTCATCGGATCTCAGCAAACACACCACAAAAGAGTATTACATCGAATAGATCTCCAAGAACATCGAGGAGAACTTTGTATTGAGAATCAAAGCGAGATAAGAATCCATCTAGCTACTAGCTATGGACCTGTAGGTCTATGGTAAACTACTCACGCTTCATCAGAGAGGCAATGGTGTTGATGTAGAAGCCCTCCGTGATCGAATCCCCCTCCGGCAGGATGCCAGAAAAGCCCCCTAGATGGGATCTCACGGGTACAGATGGTTGCGGCAGTGGAAAAGTGATTTCGTGGCTTCCCTGGTAGTTTTGGGGGTATTTGAGAATATATAGGAGGAAGTTCTAGGTCAGGGGATCACCGAGGGGCCCACAAGGTTGAGGGGCGTGCCCTCCACCCTTATAGCTGCCTCGTGGCTCTTCTG
Source organism: Triticum timopheevii (assembly GCA_963921465.1). Taxonomy (NCBI): domain Eukaryota; kingdom Viridiplantae; phylum Streptophyta; class Magnoliopsida; order Poales; family Poaceae; genus Triticum; species Triticum timopheevii. The sequence goes on from OY997274.1 coordinate 216,110,567, forward strand.
ACTTGCACTCCAAGTCTCTTTGGTGCCTTCTGGTCCAAGAAAAATCATCGCAAAAGTTTTATTCCGTTTGGACTCTGTCGTGGATTTGTCACGGCATATGTCCTAGTGTGAGGATTTGTCATGAGGCCAACACAAAGAGGTAGTAGCTTGAACGGGGTTGATCGTAGTCGAGAGACGCGAGGCGGGTTAACACACAAGACAAGGGTTTAGACAGCTTCGGGCCCTGGAAAACATCATCCGGTAATAGTCCTACATGCTATTTGTGGCTAGGTCTCATTATGCTCATGAGGGAGTTGTTGTATAAGCCGGCTCCCCTTTTGTTGTATCTAGCCTTAGAGATTATTCAGCCTGTCCCTCTTGGGGTGCCCTGCCCCTCCTTATATAAGTTGAAGGGGCGGGTTACATGACTAGTCCTAGTATGATTAGGATTAGTTTATCTTCTAATACAAACTGGATAGAAGTCCGGGGCTTGATTCCTTGTAAGGGAAATATTCCTCACACCATTTCTCTTAAGCCGGCCCAACATAACATGAGCTAGCCCTCTGGGCCTTGTCGCCCGTCTGACCCGCCTGCCGGGTCACCAGTGAGTCACAATGTCTAGGCGGGTTGCCCGTAAACCGCTAGGTCCGAGCGGATTGCTAGTTAGTCGCCAAGCTCCTGCCGGGTCATACATTCGGTGGGTTACACCGTGGGGTATATCCCCGACATTAGCCCCCAGTTTAGCTTGGATTTATCCATGGTAAACTTATGCTGTAAAACAAACACAAGAACAAATTTGACAGGTTGTGCTCCGGATTAAAAGTTTTCCTGAGCCGGCACCTGATCATATCCTTAAGTCCTTGTCATTTCCTTCTTCTGGAAAGTCCGGGTCAATAGGTCAGCCTCATAATCAATTTGCTGACATTGGTTTCTCACAAAAAAATATTGTGAAGAATAATTCATTTGAATCGGCCTTCAATGCTTTGATTTGACAAAAACATTAGTCTTGAAATATTCAACTGATATTCAGCCTTCTTGAAGATGTAGTCCTTGCCGAGTCATGATTGCCAAAATTGCCGGTTTTCTAAATATTGATAACACTGGGTCATACTTGTTGCTAATACCAAGCTTGAAAGTGTACCTCCCTTATATGCATATCACCTGTAGCCCCCAAGTCTTAAGAAGGGAGCATAGTAACAGCTTAAGACTTGCTTCAATATAAATGTTGAAACCTTGAAGAAATCCAGGTTGTTCATCTCAATCACTAGTCAAAACCGAATATTCCACATATGTAGCCCCCAAGTACCGGCTTGTCATGCTTGTAGGAACCTGGGACTTGTAATTGCCTTATGCTCATAAAAACTTCAACCAGTTTAGCCCCCAAGGGCCGGGTCATTATGCAATAATGAGCAGGGACTTTGTAGATATGATCATGTAGACTTGAACAGTAAGGTATAGCCCCCAAGGGCCGGGTCAGCAAGACAATACTGAGTTGGGACTTTATATATACTTCATTGAAAATAACATCGTATGATGTGGCCTCCACCGTAGGGTTTGAACCCACAACCACAAGGTTAAGAGCCTTGTGCTCTACCAACTAAGCAATAGACCCTTCAATATAATGGCTGGATTAAGTCTTGTGTACTTTGAATTTTTGACAGGTACAATTGGTAGCCCCCAAGGGCTGGCTCATTATGATGTGATGAGTCGGGTCTTCAATAAGGCAAGCAAAAAATGACTTTGCATTTGCCCCCAAGTGCCATGGTGCATGCTGGCAGTGACATGGGACTTGCATATTTGATGTAATCTCAACTTGAATATGTAGCCCCCAAGTGTCGGGTCGTAAGCTTGCAGTGACTCGGGACTATTCCTTCCATTGCGGAATAAATCATATCCATTGACAAAGAAATAATAGCCATTACGCTGAAGTGACTTTGAAAACCTCAATCATAATACTGGTTATTAATAACCATAATAAAAATCCAGCCATGTTGGCTATTCAAGATTTGAATAATATAATCCAATATGAAAACCTCAATCATTCAATATCATCATGAAAATCCAACCAAGTTTGGCTATTTAAGATTTGAATACCTTATCGGTTGACAAGTAAATCCAGATTTAAATACCCGGCGGCTCTTGGCCGATGGCGACTTAATACACATCCATTGTGATCCGGGGATTTTTGTAACCCGACGGCTTATAGCCTTTGTGAAAATCAATAATTGATAACCCTTTTGAAACACCAATTTCAATTTTTGATGATGGGCTTGAACTTAATCATTTATATAAGTCAGAGCTCTGCAAATCCCGCACACAGTTTAAACAACATATGCCCTGGCGACTTAACGTTGAAAGCCAGGGCAGGTAACAACTCAAACATAATATAGTCTCATATAATTATGGAAAAGACTAGCATTAAGGCCATTCAAGCCTAAACATACTGGCAACTTAAAGTGAAAAGCCAGGGTGGGTTATCAAACCTCGCATATTCATATAACCAGGAAAACATACCTGTAGGATTGATTTGTACTGCTGGCTTACATTGCCATACCCAGTGAAGGTAACAATCCAATGATTTATAAGCACATGATTCCAATGGCGCAATCCGAAATATACTAGCGACTTAACGTCCAGAACCAGGGCGGGTTATCCCTTCAAAATCACATGTATTTTCAAAATAACATGGCCAAAGAAATCATCACATAGACAGTACCTCATCCTGGGAACGAGACCAGTGCATAACAAGGTTTTTCCATTCAATGTCTTCTAAATTTAGCACAGGGGACTTCACCAGAAATTCGTTTATAGACTTGCCATCAAAGTGTGATTTCCTCAGGTAACACCGATACTGCTGCAATGCTTCCTTGAAAAGCATAAGCAAGCTTTGCTCGTCATGACTATCTAGATTGACCCTCGCCTAATTACAACAATGTAATGTAAATCATTGATGTGTTCAATCAGCAGAAAACAAGAAAATAATAACCATGAATAATAGCACTTACACGTAAGCTGGACAGGAAGATGTGAAAATGGCGTTTGTCTTCACTATAATCTTTCCATGATGGGAATATATGCACGTAGTCCCTAACAACATTGAAAGCATTGTCTTTTAAACTGGGAATAACTGCAATGGGGTTCCAATCTGCAGGAATTGGTTGTCTCTGCAGTTGGGATAGGTCTTTGGCCGATGGACTTGCTGTACTTTTTGCTGGAGTGGGATTTTTCTGTGGTACGGCTGGTGCTATGGCAAATGAAATCGGTATACCTTTTGCTGGAGTGCAGGTCCTGTGTGGTGGGGCTAGTGGTGTAGCCAGTGAAGTATGTGTACAGTCTGCTGGAATCGGTCCTACGTTTTGTGTCACTGGTTGTACAGCCAATATAAGTGGGGTGCTGTCTGATTTCTCCGGCACCACCACGTTTTTCAAGGACTTTGCCGGTGCTCCTTCAGGTTCAGCAATCACCCTCTTCCTTTTTGATGTCTGATGCACAAGAACATCATTTGAGTGGAAAAACATGGTATGATGACAGATGGAATATGTATTGATAATGGATGGGCATGGCATCTCGACATATATGATGAGTAAACTAAGCTGATGGCGGTGTAACAAAGTAGAAGAAATGCAAGACAACATATGCAAGATACACGCAATCAATTAAACCTTGCCAAATTAGAACAGGCACCTTGATGGGTGAACAGGACAGGCCATCTGCCTTTGACTCCTCGAGGTTAGAATAGTCATTAGGATCATATTCTGAACAAGAATCAACAGGTGGGGAGCGTATGAGTTTCATTGCATCCAGAATGGCACTCAATGCCTTGGTGACAATTTTGTAAGTCATTGCAGTGTTTAGCTTCAAGAGTGGACTGCTGCTAGTGCGACACAAAGCAGCTACACAGATCATAGTGTAGATATAACAGGAAAACTGTAAGCATCAGAGTAAAATCAGCAAAGTGGAACTTGCTGGAATATATGTGCTAGTATTGTCGGTACGGCTAGAAAGGATTCGGATAGCAGTTCTCTTCAACTGAAGGTGCAGTATTATTAATATCAGTGTAACTCTCAAAGGCGACACAACTCCCCGCATTTCTTTGCTATTATTATAGGATTCAAGTGGGCAGGCCACTACAAATCCTATTCCTATGTTTACAAAATCCTACGAATCAAAGAGGCTCAACGTGTCCATCACAAACGACCGTATAGACCTCTACACTGCAAATGTCCCTGCTCATCTTCAGTACAAGGAACATATTGTACTACTATCATACTCCCTCCGTCCCAAAATATAAGTCTTGGTAGAGATTTCCACTATGGATCACATACAGACGTATCCAGATACATTTTAGAGTGTAGATTCACTCATTTTGCTCCATATGTAGTCCATGGTGGAATCTATACAAAGACTTGTATTTAGGAACGAAGAGAGTACATATTAAAGAAGAATGGAAGAGGAACATGGTAAAGAAGAGCAAGCAGATTTTGGATAATAAAATGTTGGTTGCGCAGTGCCCACACATGATGAACCAGAGCGCATTAAGAATGCAACTCCCTGCTGTCTCTCGACCATTTCAGGCGGTTGGATGAAGATCCTACGTCTCCTAACCCTTCTTCTTCCTCGTCTCTAATTCTTCCCATATAGAACACCGCACGGGCCGCCGGCCGGACCACCGGCCCCCACCGCCTGTGTCCCTCCGCCACCCCGCCCCACCCGTGTCGAGTTTTCTTCGTTTGGCGAGGCCCCACCATCCCCCCCCCAACCACCCGAGCCCCTTCGTTCGCACCGGCGAACTCCGGCAAGCTCTGAAAAATTGACTGACCCAATTTTGAAATTTAGTCTACTTTGATTTAACTAGTGTGGAATATAAAGGGGGAAAACCATAAGCATTGGGAGTATAGTGTTGAGCGTGCTATGGCCGATCTGAAGGTGCAAACCGGACAAAGGCAACTTCACAACCAAGACAAGAAATAAGAGTAAAGCAGTGGCGATCTATTTTCTTGCTGCGATAAATAAGTTGAGCAGATACGAAAGAGTACCGCCTCTGGTGCAGTGCCGTGGATGGATATGCTGAGAATTTGACGGTGCTGTGGTAGCGATGGTTGTCGGCAGCGTGGAAGCAGATCTAGGAGGGTAGACGGTGGCGGTGGGGCGCGGTGGATGAGACGGTCATAGGAACGGCGCCGGCAAGGTGGACGACGGCGGGGATGAAGCGAGAGGACGGGATGCAAGGATCCCGGTCCGAAGCCGTGGATGAGAGAGGTCGATCTCTTGTAATGGATGGCGGCGTCGGGGTATCAGCTCCGGCATGGTGGAGGAGGAACGCGGTGGATGGGGTGGCGGACGGAGGAGGCTAGGATGGAGAGGGTGTTTTGGTGCCCACGGAGTACGAATGGGGAAAAGGGAGGTAGAGAGGAAGGGGAGAACCATGTATTCAGGGCGCGCTTGTCTCAAATGCGAGGAAATTCACAAACTTAGCCCCCGTTTCAAATTTCCTACATCACAACAATATTAGTCGGTTGGTGATAGGACGGTAATCTCGTATACACCGAATATTTGCCGACGAGAGTTTGTTTTTGGCGCCCACCGTGTATGAATCGGGGAGGGAGTCGATTTCGGCCGAGGAAACACTATGTTTTGGCGCCCACCGTGTATGAATCTGGGTGAGAGGCAGTTATGTCACGTTTGGGTGAAATTACAAACCTACCCCTATCGAAACCTATAGAAATCCAGCAGATAGGCTTTGCGTGGCAGGGATAGGCAGTAGTAATTTCCATCTCGCAGATTTTGGTTTCGGGCGGTTACTGCGACTTTCCCTGCTTCGTTCAAATTTTGCAGAGTGCACGTTTACCGTGCCAACTCAATTCGAATCCCGTTTGTATTCTATTTTTTTCAGGCAGGATCCATTTTTGATTGGAATTAAATTCTATATACATCGTTTTTTATATATACTTTTAAAAGCACAACAAAGAATTCTGCTCCTTTATATGTACAATATGATTTACAAATACAATTATCTCAAAATCATAAGGTTGAATTCAAAAAATTTAAACCAAATTATGTTCTACTAAAATGTATGGATCAGTAATATCTACATATTAAATAACATAGATGCGCGTGAATTCATATGAGTATGCATGTTTGGTAGATCAATTTTGGTTCGAGTATGGATTACATGTATCATCATCTCAAATTCAAATATTTGAATCCCTTTTATGTTCACGCCTTTCACGCCCATCTCTCTCGCATGCATGCTCCTTCATGTAGCTATCAATCTCTTTTCTCCAGCTCACCCGCACGCTCACTTCATGTTTCTCCTATCCTCGCAAACATGGTCTCTCGATGTCTCCCTTGAGAAGTGTCACACTCTCCCTATCATTATACATTACACGGTTTTCATTATCTCTCACATCTCTATTGTTCCCTGGTATCACTCCGTACCTAAGCTTTCTTTTTCACCGCCACACACAGTCTCCTCTCATCTTTCACATTGTATTTCTCTCTATGGGATTCTCTCACACACCCTATATGTCTCTAGATATGACTCATACCACTAAAATTACTCTCTCTCTCTCTCTCTCTCTCTCTCTTGTAGACACAACATTTGTTGCAGTCTCCTTTTCGTCTCCATCCCAAACTGACATTATTCATTTGTTTACCGATCAGACAACCCCCCCCTCTCTCTCTATCACACACACACACACAACTCCTGCTTCCACTCCCCTTCCCGACTACCATCTCTCTCTAACACACACACAAAACTCTCGCTTTCACACCCCAACTCATATTTCTCTCACAAACATTTATCGATTAGCCTCTAGATAGGTTTATACACCCGCACACTCGTGCTTCCACTATCGCATACATGTCTCTCTCCCGCTCCTTGTATCTATGTAGATTTTTCTTCCCTTCTTGAGACACGCCCTCTCAATTGTGCACACACACACTATCGCCTCATTTTAAGCTGATACCTCTCGCACACACACTCTTTGTGCCTTTGTCACAGATGCACTCCGTCCTCCTCCACTCTCCCTCTCTCTCACACAGACATGGTCTTTTTGCAACAACTAGCAAGATGCCCATGCGTTGCAAGAAACATCAAGATGCATTTGTATGAGTAGTTTATCTTGTGGGGGAAAAGGGTGAACGAGGGATGGCCTTATTTGCAAATGTGGAGAGGGGTGTGGGTATCTTTTTGCAAAATTGCCATAGTTTCCTTCCCATCCGTCAGATATAGATCAGACGGCCTATATTGCAGGATGGCAAGCACACGATCATCACTGACTATGCTTTTTATAAGAGTAGGGATAAAAATAGAGTTGGTGATGATGGTGGGCCTGCCATCCTGCAATGTAGGTCGTCCGATTTATATCTGACGGATAGGAAGGAAAATATGGCAATTTACCCACACTCCTCACCACATTTGCAGATAAGGCCTTCCCTCGTTCATCCTTTTCTCCCACAAGATCTTGATGTTCCCTGCAACGCACGGGCATCTTGCTAGTAGGAGTAGAAATTAGACATATACCACTTCTCGAATCTTGAAACCAACAACATTCCTCCCTTATCTCATCAAAATCACCAAAGGAATATATTTTGAGTGAAACATAACATATTTTAGTGATATACGTATTTCAAAACTAGACTTTTTTTCTATCAAATCGGTGAATATGTATTAATCTACTTTGATCGTGTGGCAACGCATTGGCACATTGCTAGTAGTTATTATAATTTTTTGGACACCAGACAAATGGTGGAGTACATATATGAAGAGAAGAGGCGCACACACGTAGTTGGTCTCTCGCTGTCTCGCACACATGAGTGTTATGTAAAGGCAACGTTAACAAATAAACCCTAAAACCCTAGGTGCACGATTGTTGCATTCGTGGGCATCGAGTACGTGGTGGAGCACCTTTGTAGGAATAGTCAGCTCGCGTGATAATTTGATCCGTATGAGTTGATGGTCGGGATCACAGGTGAACGACTTGGAGGCGGTGGCTCGCCAGTTGCCACAAATCTGGTAGCCATGTTTAAAATATCATTTTTTAGCGGGGTTAAGAGTTCCGGTTTTCAATGGCGCATTATAAGTACTAAGTAGTTTTTAGAACGATTGGTATGGAGCGAAAATGGAATTCATAGTACTACGTACCTCCTTGGCGTATGCTTGTATGGGTTTATGTTCCGAGATGTTGAACCTGGTAGTTCTAGGGAAAATACTATGGTTTAGATTTAGATGCTGGTTTTCAATAATGAAAATCGGAAGGGGGAAACCCTTCTTTGATTAAAAAAACTACTACCTCCATTCTGGTTTACTAGTCCCCATCGTATTTTGGGTCAAAGTTTGTCCTCAAATTTTACTTCTAAAATGTGAACAGAAAACGAGATTTTGTTATACCCAAACAAAAAAGGACTGGAGGGAGTGATTGCTCTGACACGGACACGACCTCTCATAGCACAGGCATTGAACCGGCGCGCCGGCCAAGAGGACCCCACTCGCTGCAGGCCCGGCTGAGCACGCCTCCTCGCCGCGTGCAACCAGCTTCAGACTGCCCTGCCTGCCTTCATTGAATCCGCGCGTGTGCCAGCAACACGTCCTTCCGCGAGCCGGCCGGCATTTTAGAACACAAAAAATGACTAAAATATAATTAATTTATGCATGGTCTTGACTTGTTGTGCTCGCACTGGTAGCAGGAACTAGTAGAGGTTTTTCTTTATTTATAACTCTCCTCACATTTTTTGGCTTTGAAGGGAATCATGGTTGTGGACATTATGTATGAATGTGCAGATATCTGTGAACATGAGTTTGATGTGGAAGTTGAACTTGGAATGTCGGGCTTGCGCGTGAACTATACCATGCTCAATGCTTCGTCTATTATTGTTTGGAAAGTAATTGCTATTATTACATGACCCGAAAAAATATATTTTGTGCCACATCAATAGATGCACGGACATCACAATAGGCATGCTGACTGGATAAACATTTGAACCTAGCTATTATGAAGGAAATTTTGTATTGACAATAGTTTTAGATAGCAGGAGACGCCTAGCCTGCTCTGCCTCTGCTAGCTTATTTCTGGCTTCTTCCATCTCTTCTTTGGCTTGGGTGAAGAGAGCATCTGATTGCTCTTTCTGCTTCTTCAGGAACTCAGCAACATTCTCAAGGGCTACTGCACGCTTTCTTTCAGCCTTTACTAGAACCACGAGGACACGAACAACTGACGACTCCACCTGGCTTGTGTGTAATCCAGCATCATCTAGGAATTTGCACCTTGTGTCTAATCCAGCATCATTACAGAACTGGCACCTTGTGTGTAATCCAGCCTCATTTTGGAAACATGATCTCGAGGTTGACCATACTTCCCTCCTCGTAGGAACTGCATCCTGACATGAAGCTACTTCTTTTTTAGATCAATACTTAGAGCAACCCAGATCCATTTAGTAGAAGCCAGATAAACAGATCTCGGAGAAGTGAATTCAAAAGGAAAAAAATATAAAAACAGACTACAAGGTGAGAACACCCACTTCCTACATCAAGCTAAAAACGAAAGCATTACGACGATTAAGCTTCTTCTTATTACACATGAAAGAACACGAGGCTTAAGAGAAATAGAAACTACAACATATACACATCGAAGAACACGAGGCTAAACGAAAGTAATTGAAAGGGTGTTACTAACCAAAGCTCGTTTTACAGGTTCGGTGCAGCTCCTCTTTAACTTGCCACGCTCCTTGAAGATGTCCCCTATATCCCGTGTTTGGTCTTCATTGCTACTCTGCATGTTCGCACTCGTGGTTTTAAAATCTCAACATGACAAGAAAAATATACTACTAGTAATACTCGCGCATCTTGTGGGCAACATTAAAGCACTCGTCTGCCATCTTAGAGCATCTCCAACAGAATCGCAACGCACGGCGCTTTAGAAAAGCATTTAGAGTGCTGAGATCAAGAAGTAGAGAGACTGGAGAGTAGAGGATAGTTCTCAGCATTGATAGATAAAAAAATAGATAATTCAACTACTCCTCCTCGTCCGACTCCTCCTCGGTGATGTCCTCCTCCGACGTCTGACTGTAGGCGTGAAGATACCGATCATTGTCAGATTCCTAGGGCGATGCTGTTCCTAGCCTCATGTTGAATTGAGCGTCCGCTTTTCGCATATGATTGTCCTCACGATAGGCGGCTTGCTCCGCCCTCCTCTTATCCCTCTCCGCCCTCCTTTGCGCGTATAACTCATGCTCATTGATGATGTCCTAAGGGAAGCATTGGTGCCACAGCGCCATGGCTTCCTCGTCCATCTCGGTGATGCCGAGGCGGTGCTCCTGCTTTCGGTTGTCGCGACGATCCTCGTCGGTGCTAAGCCGCGGCAGAGGCACGAGCTCCTGCGTCCGCTCCCGCATCAGCACGTTGGGGAAGTTCGATGTTCTATGAGGCCACCGGAGGCGCGACGCCGCCTCGTCGTATGCACGGGCGGCCTCGTTGGCGGTGTCGAAATTGCCGAGGCCGAGGCGCATCCCGTGGAACCGGATCTCGGCGGAGAAGCCGCTGGAGGGGCGCGCGCGGACGCCGCGGTATCCCCAAGTTTCCCGGCGACGCGGCGGCATGGTGGCGCGGCGGCAACGAGGTGTGAAAGAGCGGGGAGAGAGCAGTGGCAAGGCACAGAGTGGGGAGAGAGCGGTGTCAAGGCACAGAGCGGTGGGAGGGCGTTGGATTTTATAAAGCGCGCCGAAAGCCGTGCGCCAAAACTAGCGCACGCCCGACCGCGCGATCCTTTCCCGACGTCTCTGCTCTGTACTCTCTTCTCTACTATTACATTTATTTTATATTTAATATTTATCTCTACTTCTCTATTGTCTACTTTTTTTCTCTATACTTTTTTCTTATAAAAACAGAGTTGGTGATGATGGTGTGCCCGCCATCTTGCAATATAGGCCGTCCGATTTATATCTTATAGATAGGAATGAAACAATGGGAATTTTGCAAAAAGATACCCATACCCCTATCCAGATTTGCAAATAAGGCCTTCCCTCGTTCATCCTTTTCTCCCACAAGATAAACTACTCATACAAATGCATCTTGATGCGTGCAACGCATGGGCATCTTGCTAGTTCTAAAAAAACTTTCCATCATTTGCCACACTACTGGTTGCAGATGAAAAACCTACTGTAACAGCCTGGATTTTGGCCCTTTTCTTTTTCTTTTGATTTATTTGGTTCTTGCTCTGTTTTTCTTTTTGGAGTGGTTATGTGGCCTTGCCACCTGGGAAATCACCCTCATTACCCCTCCCAAGTGGCTAATCATTCTCAAAACCTTGCCAAGATCATGTCACTTCACTCCTTGACCCAAACCCTAAAACTCTTTTTCCTAGGGAATATTCCTTTTTCATTAAAGGGATAACCCTATCTGCCCTAGGTTGTGAAGCAACCTATATTTCTGTCCATCCAAAAACTCCAAAATAATTCTCATAATTCCTTTGGGTCATATATAACTCAAATATGCCCAAACATTTCCTTGGCCATTTCAAAAATAATTCCCCAATATTCCTTTTTTATTCTGCCCTAAATGGCACTTTGTGAAGGAAGTGTCATTTATATTTTTCCTAGTGGCACCCAACCTTTTTGGGCATGTTTATATGTCCAAATAATTGCCTCACGCACAAGTTCAACTTTATTTGCCTAGCCAATCTTCCTTAGTGAATTTTCAAAGTTTCTGTCAGACAGAAGGCTTTGTGAAGGAAGTCCTAGCTAGGAGTACCCAAATGAGTTGAACTTTTGCACACTCCTTAATGTGCTCATATTAACCCCCTCCAACTATTTGCAGCCATATCCTATCATCTATGTGAGCACAGGAGAAAATCTTTGATTCTGGCAATATTTTCAGGTTGTGAAGCAAGTGTATTTTATATTGCTTCAAAAATCCTGATAAATTATCAGAACATTCTTATACCCATTAAACATATCTCCACCCAATTTGGCATCATTTCAAGAAGCCATTTGACCACCAAAATTATTCCAAGTTTCTAGACAGAATCGATGTTTGTGAAGCAAGTGCCATTTTGGCTTGTCAATTTGGCATGAGCTTTTTACAGCATCTTTATATGTCCATACAATGAGGATTTGCCAAGTTGCATCCATTCCATAACTCCAGGTGAGTGCATCATCCAAATCTTGATTCTGGATTGGGGTTACACAACAACTATATTATTTTGTGGCCCATTATGCTCCAAAACCTCCAGGACTGTAGTCCTTCGATCGATAAACATCCCAGACATAAATTTTGACTCATAGCATCTCTCTATTGATCACATTGAGCTGATCAAGTTTACTGCACTAAACTTCAGAGCTCATTTACCATTTAACCACTGCACCTTTAACCAAGCTACCACCGCAGTTAAAACCTCCCTTCAAAGGACATACCCCTGGACAACAATGGCCAGCCATTTGGCTCTTCTTGATGCCAGTCTGCGCGGTGACCACTGCTTTGGTGTGCAACGGCCGCGCCGAGAGCATCTTCTTGCTCGGGCCCCTCCCCCTCTCGTCGTCTTCGCGCACGTGAGTGTGTCCACCAGCTGGCCCGTGTCATCGCCGTCTCCCTGGAGACATCTCCCCTCCGTAAGACCTCCATCATCGCTCGTCGCCGCGCGCCCACGGGCGCACTGTAGCTGACCGAGCATTAATGGCGCCATGGCCGCTTCCCCTCTATGCCCCTCCGCCCCCTGCCTTGTGTGCCTCTGTAGCTCGTCCGCTCTCCCCTCATCACCTTCCCCGTGACTCCCCGTGACCGCTGTGGCCGCCAGAGCTTCGGCCGGACGTGCTCGGCGGCACCCGAGCCCGTGCCCCTCGCCCTGCCTATAAATGACCAGCCCCGAGGTCATCCGAGCTCACGTCTCGCCTCACTCCTCCCCAGGAGCCCGCCTAGCCTCTCTCCCGAGCCAGGAGAGCTCCCCTTGCCTTGGTTGACCTCCATCGTCGCCGCTCTGCTCCTCCTAAATTCGCGCAGGCCGGAGCTCTTCCTCTCTTCTTTTCACCACCAGTAGATCCCAACCACTCCGGCAATCCTCCCCATGCCCCCTCCCCCTCGCCGGAGCCCTTGTTGCTGCCGCCCCCTCGATCGACCACCGCCGCCTGTAGCTTCTGCCACCACGCGGTGCCGCGGCCACACCCCTCCCCGGCGCTTGCTTCTGCTCCAGGCGAGAGCAGCTCCTCTTCCTGCACTTGCCGGTGCCCGCAGCTCGCCCGGAGGTTGCCGGGAACGGCGGAGCCAGCACTGGCGTTGCGCGGCCTCGCTTCTGCCTCTGCCCATCGTGGGGAAGAAGAAGGAAGCCGGAGGGAGGAAGGGAGTCAGCCGTGGGCCCCGCATGTAAGCCACACGGCGTCGACCCCGCTCGGTCCGACGTGGATAAGTGACGGGCCCCACCCGTGTGGGACCCGCACGTCAGTGTCACACGAGCCGGTCCCGCCTCTGATGATGTGGCAAGTGGAAACGCATTTTGGGCATGTACGTTTTCATCTACAGAAAACGTATTTCCAATTTTGCCACTCTGCCTTATCCACTCAGGGACCCGTCTGTGAATATTCCTTTTGCAGAAAAGTCCCTGATCTTCTACACCTCATAACTTTTCAACCATAACTCCAAATGAAGTGATTCCAAAGCCTATTTCTTCGTTTCGTCGAGCCCGTTCTGATGGAACCATTTTCACCATGTTTTAACATTCTGAAAATGACCATTTTGCCCTTGCCCTTATTCAGCCCCCTCCGAGAGAGTACGATTTTCGGTGATTCATTCCACGAGTTTCTCTCACTTTCTCCCGGTGATTTCTTCCACCCCAGGAAAGCCACACCCTCCATTTGCATCACTGTAATGCAGTGACATGATTTAATCTATTTGAACTTGTTTAAAATATTGCTTTAGCTACATGACTTTGTGCATGGCATTTTCTCGGAGTATTATTTTGATCTTGCTGTTGCCATGCTATTGTTTGGATTACTAGAAGTTATGTTTGCAGTTGATGAGTATCATGTTGCCATTGGAGTATTAGTGGTTGATACATCTCCGTCGTATCTATAATTTTTTATTGTTCCATGCCAATATTATTCAACTTTCATATACTTTTGGCAACTTTTTATACTATTTTTGGGACTAACATATTGATCCAGTGCCCAGTGCCAGTTCCTGTTTGTTGCATGTTTTATGTTTCGCAGAAACCCAATATCAAACGGAATCCAAATGGGATAAAAACGGACGGAGAATTATTTTGGAATATTTGGGATTTTCTGGAGGAAGAATCAACGCAAAACGGTGCCCGAGGTGGCCACGAGACAGGGGGGCACGCCCTCCCCCGGGCACGCCTGGCACCCTCGTGGGCCACCCGTAAGGCGGTTGATGCTCTTCTTTTTCTGCAAGAAAGCTAATTTTACGAGAAAAATCTGGGCAAAAGATTCACCCCAATCGGAGTTACGGATCTCCGGATATAAAAGAAACGGTGAAGGGGAAGGATCTGGGAACGCAGAAACAGAGAGAGACAGAGAGATAGATCCAATCTCGGAGGGGCTCTCGCCCCTCCCAAGCCATGGGAGCCAAGGACCAGAGGGAAAACCCTTCTCCCATCTAGGGAGAAGGTCAAGAAAGAAGAAGAAGAAGGGAGGCCCTCTCCCCCTTGCTTCCGGTGGCGCCGGAACGCCGCCGGGGGCCATCATGATCACCGTGATCTTCATCAACAACTTCACCGCCTTCATCACGAACTCTTCCCCCCTCTATGCAGCGGTGTAACTCCTCTCTTACACGCTGTATTCTCTACTTAAACCTGGTGGACAATGCTATATATTATTTCCCAATGATGTATGGCTATCTTATGATGTTTGAGTAGATCTGTTTTGTCCTATGGGTTAATTGATGATCGTGATTGGTTTGAGTTGCATGTTTTATTATTGGTGTTGTCCTATGGTTCTCTCCGTGTCGTGCAAGCGTGAGGGATCACCTCTGTAGGGTTTGCAATATGTTTATGATTTGCTTATGGTGGGTGGCGTGAGTGAAGAGAAGCGCAGACCCGAGTAAGTAGGTTGTTTGCATATGGGATAAAGGGGAGTTGATACTTTAGTGATATGGTTGGGTTTTACCTTAATGATCTTTAGTGGTTGCGGATGCTTGCTAGAGTTCCAATCATAAGTGCATATGATCCAAGAATAGAAAGTATGTTAGCTTATGCCTCTCCCTCAAATTAAATTGTAATAGTGATTACCGGTCTAGTTATCGATTGCCTTGGACAAATAACTTTCTCGTAACAAAAAATCTCTCTACTAATACTTACTTTATTGCATCTTTATTTAAACAGCCCCTACTTTTTATTTACGCATTCTTTATTATCTTGCAAACCTATCCTATCACACCTACAAAGTACTTCTAGTTTCATACTTGTTCTAGGTAAAGCGAACGTCAAGCGTGCGTAGAGTCGTATCAGTGGCCGATAGGACTTGAGAGAGTATTTGTTCTACCTTTAGCTCCTCGTTGGGTTCAATGCTCTTACTTATCGAAAGAGGCTACAACTATCCCGTCAAGCGTGCGTAGAGTCGTATCAATGCTCTTACCTTGAGCATGCTTGTTATGTGCGACACCATATATCTTAAAAAGGGAAACTTTTACTGGATCAAATTCATCATTTGCAATGCTATGCTTGGAATTTGTGTGAAATATATGATATTACTTGTTGTTCTGAAAACCCTAAGAAACACCTTCCCTACCAATGTGAGTTTATTAATAATGGAATCGTATCTTCATATGCTAAGGGTGTTTATAATTACTATGAGGTTCAACAAATTGAAGAATTTGTTGCTTTTAAGGGTGCTTATGAAATTGCTTCTTTGATTGAAAAGTATGAGGCTACTCTCTACAAATCTGAAAAATTTGCCATACTTGAATATTGTAATGATAATTATGCTTCTAATGCCTATGTTAAACTATATATTAAGAAATTCTCCGCTGTCCAAGAAGAGACTAATATTTTGCAGGAAGCTATGGAAGAAGGAATTGATGAAACTGTGAGCTCATTGGATGAAAAAGATGATGAGGAGAGCCAAGAACAAAAGGAGGAAGAGCGGATTGAGCACCCGTGCCCACCTTCTAATGAGAGTAACTCTTCAACTCATACATTGTTTAATTCCCCTTCGTGCTTACTAAAGGATGATTTCTATGATAATTGCTATGATCTCGTTGATTCTCTTGAAATACCCCTTTTTGATGATGCTTGCTATGCTTGTGGCCAAGATGCCAATATGAATTATGCTTATGGAGATGAACTTTCTATAGTTACTTATGTTAAACATGAAATTGTTGCTATTGCACCCACGAATGATAGTCCTATTATCTTTTTGAATTCTCCAAACTACACTATATTGGAGAAGTTTGTGCTTATTAAAGATTATATTGATGGGTTGCCTTTTACCGTTGCACATGATAATTTTGATGAATATAATATGCCTGTGCTTGCTGCTCCTACTTTCAATTATTATGAGATAGGAACTATATCTCCACCTCTCTATGTTTCCAATATGATAAAATTGCATAAAACTGCTTATACTATGCATTGGCCTTTACTTTGTGTGCATGAATTGTTCTTTTATGACATGCCGATGCATAGAAGAGAGTTAGACTTCGTTGTTGCATGATATATGTTACTTTGTGCTCACTACTTAATTAAAAATCATTGTTAACTAAAATTGGCTTGGATATACCTTGGGATCCGGGTCGATCCATTACTTGAGCACTAAATGCCTAGCTTAATGGCTTTAAAGAAAGCGCTGCCAGGGAGACAACCCAGAAGTTTTAGAGAGTCATTTATTTCTTTTGAGTGCTTTTATATAGTCTAAAATCAAAAAAATAAAGAGGGGAACCCAAAAACTTTTCAAAAAGAAAAGCAAAAGTGAGAGAGACAAGCATTGTTGAAGTGGGAGCTAGCCTTGATCTTTTTTCATGCTCATGGAAACTTTGTGAATCTTAATTACAGAAACTTTTCATCAAAAATAATTATCCCCTTGTACAATTCCACTGTATTATAAAAATAATGTGCCAAGGTTTGCCTTTAGGATGTTTACAATGCTTGTTGGTTTGTACGGTGCAGGATAGAAACTTTGGATGTAGTGCGCGATTTTACATTTTTAACTGGAACGTCAAATGGTTCTGATTCTTTTTGCACTGTCTTTCTGTACAAATTTTTTATTGTTTCTAATTTTGGTATAATTTTTGGGGTACCATAAGTATGGTGAATGTTCAGATTGCTACAGACTGTTCTGTTTTTGACAGATTCTGTTTTTGATGCATAGTTTGCTTGTTTTGATGAATCTATCAATTTATATCAGTGGATTAAGCCATGAAAAAGTTATGTTACAGTAGACACAATGCAAAAACAAAATATGAATTGGTTTGCAACAGTACTTAGAGTAGTGATTTGCTTTATTATACTAATGGATCTTACCGAGTTTTCTGTTGAAGTTTTGTGTGGATGAAGTGTCTAATCGAGGATGTCTCGATATGAGGAAAAGTAAGAGAGGCAAGAGCTCAAGCTTGGGGATGCCCAAGGCACCCCAAGTAAATATTCAAGGAGACTCAAGCGTCTAAGCTTGGGGATGCCCTGGAAGGCATCCCCTCTTTCTTCAACAAGTATCAGTATGTTTTCGTATTCGTTTCGTTCATGCGATATGTGCAAGTCTTGGAGCGTCTTTTGCATTTAGTTTTCATTTTTATTTTATGCACCATGCTGGTATGAGATAGTCCTTGGTTGATTTATAGAATGCTCATTGCACTTCACTTAAATCTTTTGAGTGTGGCTTTATAAAATGCTTCATGTGCTTCACTTATATCATTTGAAGTTAGGTTTGCCTGTTTCTCTTTACTTAGAAAACTGCCATTTGTAGAATGCTCTTTTGCTTCACTTATATTATTGAGAGTGTGGGCATATCTTTTGTAGAAAGAATTAAACTCTATTTCTTCACTTATATCTATTTAAAGAGATGGCAGGAATTGTTCATTCACATGGTTAGTCATAAAATCCTACATAAACTTGTAGATCGCTGAATATGATATGTTTGATTCCTTGCAATAGTTTTGAGATATAAATATGGTGATATTATACTCATGCTAGTGGGTGGTTGTGGATTGTAGAGACACTTGTGTTGAGGTTTGCAAGTCCCGTAGCATGCACGTATGGTAACCGTTGTGTGACAAATTTGAAGCATGGAGTGTTTCTTTGATTGTCTTCCTTATGAGTGGCGGTCGGGGACGAGCGATGGTCTTTTCCTACCAATCTATCCCCCTAGGGGCATATGTAGTAGTACTTTGCTTCAAGGGATAATAAACTTTTGCAATAAGTATATGAGTTCTTTATGACTAATGTGAGTCCATGGATTATACGCACTTTTACCTTTCCATCATTGCTAGCCTCTTCCGTATCGTGCATTTCCCTTTCTCACATCAAGAGTTGGTGCAAACTTCGCCGGTGCATCCAAACCCCGTGATACGATACGCTCTATCACACATAAGCCTCCTTATGTCTTCCTCAAAACAGCCACCATACCTACCTATCATGGCATTTCCATAGCCATTCCGAGATATATTGCCATGCAACTTCCATCATCATCACATACATGTCTTGAGCATTTATTGTCATATTGCTTTGCATGATTGTAAGATAGCTAGCATGATGTTTTCATGTATTGTCCGTTTTTTGATGTCATTGCTACGCTAGATCATTGCACATCCAGGTACATCACTGGAAGCATTCATATAGAGTCATATATTTGTTCCAGTATCGAGTTGTAATATCGAGTTGTAAGTAAATAAAAGTGCGATGATCATCATTATAGAGCATTGCCCCATGAAAAAAATGAAAAAAAAAGAAAAAAAGGAAAGGCCAAAGAAGCCTAAATAAAAAAGGGGGCCAAAGAAGCCCACCCAAAAAGAAAGAAAAAAAAAGAAAAAAAAAGAAAAAGAAAAGGGGCAATGTTACTATCCTTTTTCCACACTTGTGCTTCAGAGTAGCACCATGTTCTTCATATAGAGAGTCTCCTATGTTATCACTTTCATATGCAAGTGGGAATTTTCATTATAGAACTTGGCTTGTATATTCCAACGATGGGCTTCCTCAAATGCCTAGGTCTTCATGAGCAAGCAAGTTGGATGCACACCCACTTAGTTTTCAGTTTGAGCTTTCATACACTTATATATCTAAAGCATCCGTTGCATGGCAATCCCTACTCCTCGCATTGACATAAATTGTTGGGCATCTCCATAGCCCATTGATTAGCCGCGTCGATGTGAGACTTTCTCCCTTTTTTGTCTTCTCCATATAAACCTCCACCATCATATTCTATTCCACCTATAGTGCTATATCCATGGCTTGCGCTCATGTATTGCGTGAGGGTTGAAAAAGCTGAAGCACGTTAAAAAGTATGAACCAATTCCTCGGCTTGTCATCGGGGTGGTGCATGATGGGAGCATTTTGTGTGACGAAAATGAAGCATGGACAAACTATATGATTTTGTAGGGATAAGCTTGCTTTGGCCTTGTTGTTTTGAAAAGGCATGATTGCTTTATTAGTACGCTCGAAGTATTATTATTTTTATGTCAAACAATAGACTATTGCTTTGTATCACTTGTGTCTTAATATTCATGCCATGATTAGACATATGATCAAGATTATGCTAGGTAGCATTCCACATCAAAAATTATCTTTTTTATCATTTACCTACTCAAGGACGAGCAGGAATTAAGCTGGGGGATGCTGATACGTCTCCGTCGTATCTATAATTTTTGATTGTTCCATGCCAATATTATTCAACTTTCATATACTTTTGGAAACTTTTTATACTATTTTTCGGACTAACATATTGATCCAGTGCCCAGTGACAGTTCCTGCTTGTTGCATGTTTTATGTTTCACAGAAACCCAATATCAAACGGAATCCATACGGGATAAAAATGGATGGAGAATTATTTTGGAATATTTGGGATTTTCCGGAGGAAGAATCAACGCGAAACGGTGCCCGAGGTGGCCACGAGACAGGGGGGCACGCTCTCCCCCCTGGGCGCGCCTGGCACCCTCGTGGTCCACCCGTAAGGCGGTTGATGTTCTTCTTTTGCCGCAAGAAAGCTAATTTTATGAGAAAAATCTGGGCGAAAGATTCACCCCAATCGGAGTTACGGTTCTCCGGATATAAAAGAAACGGTGAAGGGGAAGGATCTGGGAACGCAAAAACAGAGAGAGACAAAGAGATAGATCCAATCTCGGAGGGGCTCTCGCCCCTCCCAAGCCATGGGAGCCAAGGACTAGAGGGGAAACCCTTCTCCCATCTAGGGAGAAGGTCAAGGAAGAAGAAGAAGAAGGGGGGCCCTCTCCCCCTTGCTTCCGGTGGCGTCGGAACGCCGTCGCGGGCCATCATCATCACCGCGATCTTCATCAACAACTTCACCGCCTTCATCACCAACTCTTCCCCCCCTGTATGCAGAGGTGTAACTCCTCTCTTACCCGCTGTAATCTCTACTTAAACATGGTGCTCAATGCTATATATTATTTCCCAATGATGTATGGCTATCTTATGATGTTTGAGTAGATCCGTTTTGTCCTATGGGTTAATTGATGATCGTGATTTGTTTGAGTTGCATGTTTTATTATTGGTGTTGTCCTATGGTTCTCACCGTGTCGTGCAAGCGTGAGGGATCACCTCTGTAGGGTTTGCAATATGTTTATGATTTGCTTATGGTGGGTGGCGTGAGTGAACAGAAGCGCAGACCCGAGTAAGTAGGTTGTTTGCATATGGGATAAAGGGGAGTTGATACTTTAGTACTATGGTTGGGTTTTACCTTAATGATCTTTAGTAGTTGCGGATGCTTGCTAGAGTTCCAATCATAAGTGCATATGATCCAAGAATAGAAAGTATGTTATCTTATGCCTCTCCCTCAAATAAAATTGCAATAGTGATTACCGGTCTAGTTATCGATTGCCTTGGACAAATAACTTTCTCGTAACAAAAAAGCTCTCTACTAATACTTACTTTATTGCATCTTTATTTAAACAGCCCCTACTTTTTATTTACGCGTTCTTTATTATCTTGCAAACCTATCCTATCACACCTACAAAGTACTTCTAGTTTCATACTTGTTCTAGGTAAAGCGAACATCAAGCGTACGTAGAGTCGTATCAGTGGCCGATAGGACTTGAGAGAGTATTTGTTCTACCTTTAGCTCCTCGTTGGGTTCGACACTCTTACTTATCGAAAGAGGCTACAACTATCCCGTATACTTGCGGGTTATCAAGAGTGGTTGATATTATGATTGTTTCATGATGATATCTGTTAGTATATTTTGGAGTATTACTTTGGATGTCATGCTACCTTTGGATTATTAGTGGTTAGTATGATTATTTTCATGATGCTAGTTGATGTTCTGTTGCTTGGAGTATTATTTTCGGAGATGGTGTTTACATGTGGATCTTACCTGGATAGCTTGTTCTTGCATATTGGAGTAGTAGTATTATTGTTTTCAGATTCATCATAATAGTAGTGTTATGCTATCCTTGGAGTATTTTGGTATGATGATATTATGCTTGGCTTATTTGTTGGATATTGCTATGACTTGGATTATAGTTTGACAGCTTATATCGGAGTATTAGTTGTCAAAGTTATATTTTTGGGGTCAAATTCCGTCATTAAGTTAGTCAGGTGCCACCAAACCGGGCTTTCCCAGTGCAACCACATATTCCTTTTATGGGAAGGCCCTAATGCGATCCTATTGTCATGCCTCTCGCCGGTGCCTCCAATGAGGGAAGGTTATGCGCGGGCGTTACCCTGATCAGGTAGGACAGCATAAGCCTTGTGTGCCCGTAGTTGGTATTGAGATCTCTTGTCCCCGTTTGGGATCGTGTTGTTTTGCCGGGACGGTGGCCGTTGGTGTATGGGGTAGACACGGGGCCACCCATGACTTAGCCCAGTGGGGAGTTAGTCGAAGTGGCCGGGAGAGTGTCATGGCAGTAGATCGGTTTTGTTGGAACGCCGTTGGTCCACCCGAATGGGAGTGCGAAGCCATGGGTTCTATGGTGTGGGTAAAGTGCGCTACCTCTGCAGAGTGTGTGTGTGTTTAATCTATCCATAGTCGCATCCTCGGTCATGGGCATAAGTTCGTACTAGGTCACACCATTCAATCAACACTCACATGACGGAATGACATATAGGTGATGTATATGTTGATATTGTGAGCTGTAACAGTTTGGCAAGATGATGATGATGATGTTGGGATGATCTTGAGAAGGATCATTCAGTTTGTGATGTGGTCACGAGGTGATCATGTGGATGTTCCATTTGTGATATGTGAATGATCACCGTTCGGTTACAAGGTAACCCGTTAAACCCGGTGTGGTTCCGTTTGTGATCCGTGAGTGATCATCGTTTTGTTTTGGTCATGAGGTGACCGAGATGGTACATTGCTTGGCCGGTTAGCCAAGTGTGAGATGGTTCATGTAGTACTTGAGATCTGAGATGATGGCTTATCAATATTCTATTAGTTCATATCGTGATTATTAGTTGCTTCATCATGGTATCTGTTAAGTTAATTAACCTGCTTAATGCTATGTTGTTGTCTTGCCTTTATGATTTTGGTTGTTGTGAGCTTGCAAGTACATTCAATGTACTGACCTGGCGTGTCATGCCAGATTGCAGGTGATGCCGTGATTGCTTGATTTCTTGTCGTGGTTTCTGTTCGTGTGAGCTAGATCATGTCCCAGCCAGAGTCCCTGCGGAGTGGAGTTCACTACCTTCGTCGTTGTTCGCTGCTAGAAGATTTCCACTGCTACGAGTTGTTCCGCTGCTAGCATAGAGCTAGTGTAGTATCGCAGGCGTAGTGTAGCCATGCTGATGTGCTTCTTTGTAACATCAGACCCTTGTATTATTATTCTTGTAATAAGAGCTGATTTGTTCTATGTCAAGCAGTGTCGTATTCCAAAGACTTCTCCTCGATCTCTGGGCTGGAATACGGGGTGTTCTAGTTTCTCTGAGCCGGGGTGCCACAGGCTTGGTATTAGAGCAGGTCTAGCTGTAGGACACCCTATTTAGTGCGAGCGGTAGAAACCGGTAAAAATAGGTAGCATAGAGTCTGGCTTGATGATTGCATTTGGTTGATGCATTTGTTTGTTGCATAGCATGCATATAGAATTATTATTTGTTACTAACGGTTTATCTGGTGAGTGTAGCTGGCATCGGTTCGGATCCACTACAACTCAGCCTTTACATTTCTCCATCCCCTTTTCTTTCGGTGTTTGGTGTCATTTCATTCCCAACAGAGTGATGCCAAGTGATCCCGACACTGTTTGCAAAAATGGTGCTCAGGTATCGCACCGATGTCTTTCTTTTAGTCCCGTCTATCGTTTCGATGATGGACATGCTTCTATCCCAGGTCGTTCTTTTATTTTGTCATGTTGGCAACCCTTAATGATCTTAGTAATCAAGAAAGGGCAATGTCAGCAGCCTCAGTTTTTCCCTGCAATCCTATTTCTTGGATGAGTACGAATCTTTTTCCGTCTGCTTGATAATAATGTTGTTGCGACCTTCATGTCCAACTGCATATTACCGAGTACGTCCTCACCTCCGAGCTAGTTCTGGTTGCCACCTAACTAAGCTAGGACTTGGTGTAGCGCTGTTTACACCAATTCTTCCACACATTTATTCGTCCTCGTGCACATCGTCACAACATGCTAGATCGTAGAACCGGAGATCCCGCGAGATTTGTGTGCTTAAGTAGGCATGCATATTGTGTGACTAGCAGTAATATTTGACATTGATTGTGTGTGTATTGATTGTTGTTGTGTGCTTTTGTTTAGTTGAGTTTTCTTTTGCTTCTTTCTTTTTGGGCCCTGGTGTTACATTATCTTTCCCCTGTAAAGAGTTGCTCATCAACTGACACCGGACTTGAATAAGCAATAAGGATTTCAAAATTTTGGAAC
Organism: Triticum timopheevii; assembly: GCA_963921465.1. NCBI lineage: Eukaryota > Viridiplantae > Streptophyta > Magnoliopsida > Poales > Poaceae > Triticum > Triticum timopheevii. The sequence goes on from OY997274.1 coordinate 216,134,517, forward strand.
AAGCTCAGCTAAACATTTTGGTCTACCCAATCAACAGCATTATAGCATTAATATCTGCTCAGGATACCAATGGTGTCTTGGATTGACTATCAGCATCGAGTCTACATCAGTACCAAATCCTCACAACAGTTATGATCCAGCAAACAGAAAAACAAGTCAGGTACAAGGTCAACGGTATATTTTCAGACAGAGGTATGGATCATATACAAAGTTTTGGCTCAATAATGCATGGTGATTGAAATATGTTATCATCCAAAATAAAGTCAGAATGTGATATGCTCAAGGAAGACGGTCAACCCATTTTTCTCATGCAAATAATCCGCCTGAGAATATTATGGGCGTGTGTATGGATTTCAGTATACATATAAGTATGAAGCTTTGGATGTAAGAAACTCAGTATTCTTCCACACGCTATCAAAAGAAATTTATGATGCAAGGCTCCTCAAATTTCCTCAGCATGATATGTGAACAATTTCCGGCCCATGATACCCGGTCTTTCTCAGCAAGATACCTTGGTAAAAGCTTTTGACAAACGGAAATGAAATTTTCTGAACAAGAAAACCTAAGGAGAAGCTTCTCAAGTATGAACTCGGGCTTCTCCAGCACAATACTCAGGACAAGCTTCATGTGTAACCTATAGAGCCTTCTTCTGCATGATACCCAGACAAAAGATTTGAGCAGAAGTTAACGAGTCTTCCTCAGCAAGCTACTCAGATGGCTTCTCTCGTAATCCACCCAATCTGCGTCAGTACCACAATATTGCACCGTCCTCAGAGATTATATGATGATTTGCCAATATGGCAACACCGCTCAAGAACCAGACTTGCAATAATTTTGTTAAAGGTACAATTCAGTCAAAACATATGCCTACCACAAGGATCGAGTGCTCGGTGGCATATCCTTCTTACATATGGTGAGCATGCATCCCCAGATATATCAGTAACTCATACGAGATGCGACAGTGATCAAGCAGATGTACCGAAGGAAAGTAAGGATCCCACAACCTTGCGAGTCAGGCAAAGGAAAATAAAGATGAGCAGAAATACATATCATCAATTACAAGGATCAACAATATTTGGAGATGACATCATCGAATCAATAGTCTTGACAATGGTCATCAAGGTCATTATTCCCGCAACTGACAAGGTGATATCATGAAATCTTGTCACCTTCTTGTATGATTAGCCTCAGCAATGAGATCCATACCGCTACAAACCCCGGGTATATGTCATATGTGTGCGGACCCAGGTCAGAAAACAAGCACAAGGACTAATGTCAAAAATATGGCACTAATCGCATCCATGGTCTTACGAAGAATCAAGGACATGTGTTACCAAGTTATTTCAGTAAGGTATCCTGACAAAGAAAACCATGATCGTAAAAAGGATGAGACTGACAGCGAAGGGATTTTCATATCCCGCTGACCCGCTTGACATGGTTAGCATGGAATATCCAAGTCTATTTTGTCATATCCAAGAATTCTTTGCAAGCTCAGCAGTCTGACTTCAGCGGCAGCATGAAAGCATATCACAGATGGGTATATCGACCACATGAGGAAAATCAAAAGCCGAACAATCAGCTCAAACCCGGGATACTCACCGACAGAATCAAGTACATGGCCAGTCTGTCAGGAAAAGCATTTGTCCGTCAACCCCTGTCGGGCCAGTCTCAAGATGTAAATAGTTGAGGAATGACACAACTATAACTCCATACACTGTTATATTGCTCACGATAGAAGGCAGTCAAATCTTTGGTACATATCTCATGCTCGAGCCAAAGAAATAAATCAAGATAAATCAGTGCCACCTATGAGCAGTCACATCCCGTCAGAAGATGGCCATGATAATTCTTAGTATTATTGAAACCAGAGGGCCTGCATTTATTTGAAGCAACCCCATGACAGAGGAAAAAGGTTTCATGACCAAAGGAAAATTTATGCTCAGGTCCATTGGATATCACCGCGGATATGAGAAAATTTGCGTCAGCAAATGGATTTGGTATGTGAGCGACAACCCGTCAGAATTTGGGGAAAGGTGAAGCAAATCACCCTAGAGCAAGGTAAGTTGATCATCTGAAATTCTTGGGGGGACAATAAATAAAGGAAAAAGGATACCCGAGTTGGAGACGGTGTCCACAAGTCATACTTGTTCCCAGAGCAACTAAATCTCGAGGACGAGATTTCTTTAAGGGGGTAAGGATTGTAACAGCCTGGATTTTGGCCCTTTTCTTTTTCTTTTGATTTATTTGGTTTTTGCTCTGTTTTTCTTTTTGGAGTGGTTCTGTGGCCTTGCCACCTAGGAAATCACCCTCATTCCCCCTACCAAGTGGCTAATCATTCTCAAAACCTTGCCAAGATCATGTCACTTCACTCCTGGACCCAAACCCTAAAACTCTTTTTTCTAGGGAATATTCCTTTTTCATTAAAGGGATAACCCTATCTGCCCTAGGTTGTGAAGCAACCTATATTTCTGTCCATCCAAAAATTCCAAAATAATTCGCATAATTCCTTTGGGTCATATATAGCTCAAATATGCCCAAACATGTCCTTGGACAGTTCAAAAATAATTCCCCAATATTCCTTTTTCTATTTTGCCCTGAATGGCACTTTGTGAAGGAAGTGTCATTTATATTTTTCCTAGTGGCTCCCAACCTTTTTGGGCATGTTTATATGTCCAAATAATTGCCTCATGCATAAGTTAAACTTTATTTGCTTAGCCGCTCTTCCTCAGTGAATTTTCAAAGTTTCTGTCAGACAGAAGGCTTTGTGAAGGAAGTACTAGCTAGGAGTACCCAAATGAGTTGAACTTTTGCACACTCCTTAATGTGCTCATATTTACCCCCTCCACCTATTTGCAGCCCCATCCTAACATCTATGTGAGCACAGGAGCAAATCTTTGATTCTGGCAATATTTTCAGGTTGTGAAGCAGGTGTATTTTATATTGCTTCAAAAATCCTGATAAATTAGCAGATCATTCTTATACCCATAAAACATATCTCCAGCCAATTTGGCATCATTTCAGTAAGCCATTTGACCACCAAAATTATTCCAAGTTTCTGGACAGAATTGATGTTTGTGAAGCAAGTGCTATTTTGGCTTGTCAATTTGGAATGAGCTTTTTATAGCATCTTTATATGTCCATATAATGAGGATTTGCCAAGTTGCATCCCATTCCATAACTCCAGGTGAGTGAATCATCCAAATCTTGATTCTGGACCAATTTTGGGGCTACACAGGATCTATATTATTTTGTGGCCCATTATGCTCCAAAACCTCCAGGACTGTAGTCCTTCGATAGATAAACATCCCAAACATAACTTTTGACCCATAGCATCTCTCTGTTGATCACATTGAGCTGATCAAGTTTACTGCAGTAAACTTCAGAGCTCATTTACCATTTAACCACTGCACCTTTAACCAAGCTACCACCGCAGTTAAAACCTCCCTTCGAAGGACTTACCCCTAGACAACAATGGCAAGCCGTTTGGCTCTTGTTGATGCGAGTCTGCGCGGTGACCACCGCTTTGGCGTGCAACGGCTGTGCCCAGAGCATCTTCTTGCTTGGTCCCCTCCCCCTCTCGTCGTCTTTGCGTGCGTGAGCGTGTCCACCAGCTGGCCTGCGTCGTCGCCGTCTCCCTGGAGCCATCTCCCCCTTTGTAAGCCCTCTGTCATCGCTCGTCGCCGCGCGCCCATGGGCGCACTATGGCCGACCGAGCATTAATGGCACCGGGGCCACTTCCCCTCTGTGCCCCTCAGCACCCCTGCCCTGTGTGCCTCTGTAGCTCGTCTGCTCTCCCCTCGTCACCTTCCCCGTGCCTCCCCGTGAACACTGTGGCCAGCAGAGCTTGGGCCGGACTTGCCCGGCGGCACCCGAGACTGTGCCCCTCGCCCCGCCTATAAATGGCCACCCCCGAGGTCCTCCGAGCTCACGTCTCGCCTCACTCCTCCCCTAGGAGCCCGCCTAGCCTCTCTCCCGAGCCAGGAGAGCTCCCCTCGCATCGATTAACCTCCATGGTTGCCGCTCGGATCCTCCTAAATTCGCGCACGCCGGAGCTCTTCCTCTCTTCTTTTCACCACCAGTAGATCCCCACCACTCTGGCAATCCTCCCCATGCCCCATCCCCCTCGCTGGAGCCCTTGCTACTGCCGCCCCCTCGATCGACCGCCACCGCCTGTAGCTTCTGCCACCACGCGGTGCCGCGGCCACACCCCTCCTCGGCGCCTACTTCTGCTCTAGGCAGGAGCACCTCCTCTTCTCGCACTTGTCAGTACCTGATACATCTCCAACGTATCTATAATTTTTTATTGTTCCATGCTATTATATTACCCCTTTTGGATGTTTATGGGCTTTATTTTACACATTTACATCATTTTTGGGACTAACCTACTAACCAGAGGCCCAACCCGTATTGCTGTTTTTTTGCCTATTTCAGTATTTCAAAGAAAAGGAATATCAAACGGAGTCCAAACGGAATGAAACCTTCGGGAGCGTGATTTTTGGAACGAACGTGATCCAGAGAGCTTGCAGTGCAAGTCAAGAAGCAGCTGAGGCCCCCACGAGATAGGAGGCCGCCCCCCCCCCTGTAGGGCGCGCCCCCTGTCTCGTGGGCCCCTCGAGCAGCCACCGACGTACTTCTTCCTCCAATATATACCTACATACCCTGAAAACATCCAGGGGCACCACGAAACACAATTTCCACCACCGTAACCTTCTGTATCCGCGAGATCCCATCTTGGAGCCTTCGCTGGCACTCTGCCGGAGGGGGAATCGACCACGGAGGGCTTCTACATCAACATCCTTGCCCCTCCGATGAGTTGTGAGTTGTTTGCCACAGACCTACAGGTCCATAGTTATTAGCTAGATGGCTTCTTCTCTCTTTTTGGATCTCAATACAATGTTCTCCCCCTCTCTTGTGGAGATCTATTCGATGTAAACTCTTTTTGCGGTGTGTTTGTCGAGATCCGATGAATTGTGGGTTTATGATCAGGTTTATCTATGAATAATATTTGAATCTTCTCTGAATTCTTTTATGTATGATTGAGTTATCTTTGCAAGTCTCTTTGAATTATCAGTTTTGTTTGGCCTACTAGATTGGTCTTTCTTGCCATGGGAGAACTGCTTAGCTTTGGGTTCAATCTTGCGGTGTCCTTACCCAGTGACAGAAAGGGTTGCAAGGCACGTATTGTATTGTTGCCACCGAGGATAACAAGATCAGTTTTATATCATATTGCATGAGTTTATCCCTCTACATCATGTCATCTTGCTTAATGTGTTACTCTGTTCTTATGAACTTAATACTCTAGATGCATGCTGGATAGCGGTCGATGTGTGGAGTAATAGTAGTAGATGCAGGTAGGAGTCGGTCTACTTGTTATGGACGCGATGCCTATATACATGATCATGCCTAGATAATCTCATAACTATGCGCTTTTCTATCAATTGCTCGATAGTAATTTGTTCACCCACCGTAATACTTATGCTATCTTGAGAGAAGCCTCTAGTGAAACCTATGGCCCCCGGGTCTATCTCTTATTGCTACCTCTTGAGCACTGCGTTGGATTTCCCCGAAGAGGAGAGGATGATGCATCAAAGTAGCGTAAGTATTTCCCTCAGTTTTTGAGGTATCAATTCAGTAGGAGACCACGCACAAGTCCCTCATACCTACACAAAATGATAGCAGCTCGCAACCGACGCGATTAGGGGTTGTCAATCCCTTCACGGTCACTTATGATAATGAGATCTGATAGAGATGATAAATAATATTTTTGGTATTTTTGATAGATAGATGCAAAGTAAAAAGTAAAAGGCAAAGTAAAAACAAAGCAAGTAAATAAAGTGATAGAGATTGATATGATGAGAATAGACCCGGGGGCCATAGGTTTCACTAGTGGCTTCTCTCAAGAGCATAGATATTCTACGGTGGGTGAACAAATTACTGTTGAGCAATTGACAGAATCGAGCATAGTTATGAGTATATCTAGGCAATGATCATGTATATAGGCATCAAGTCCAAAACAAGTAGATCGAAACGATTCTGCATCTACTACTATTACTCCACTCATCGATCTCTATCCAGCATGCATCTAGAGTATTAAGTTAAAAACAGAGTAACACCTTAAGCAAGATGACATGATGTAGAGGGATAAATTCATGCAATATGATAAAAAAACCATCTTGTTATCCTCAATGGCAACAATACAATATGTGCCTTGCAACCCTTTCTGTCACTGGGTAAGGACACCGCAAGATTGAACCCAAAGCTAAGCACTTCTCCCATTGCAAGAACTACCAATCTAGTTGGCCAAACCAAAAAGGATAATTCGAAGAGACTTGCAAAGATAACTCAATCATACATAAAAGAATTCAGAGAAGAATCAAATATTTTCCATAGATAATACTGGATCATAAACCCACAATTCATCGTTCTCAACAAACACACCGCACAAAGAAGATTACATCGAATAGATCTCCATAAGAGAGGGGGAGAACATTGTATTGAGATCCAAAAAGAGGGAAGAAGCCATCTAGCTACTAGCTATGGACCCGAAGGTCTGAAGTAAACTACTCACACTTCATCGGAGGGGCTATGGTGTTGATGTAGAAGCCCTCCATGGTGGATGCCCCCTCCGGCAGAGCTCCAGAACAGGCCCCAAGATGGGATCTCATGGATATAGAAGGTTGCGGCGGTGGAATTAGGTTTTTGGCTCATGTTCTGATCGTTTCAGGATACGTAGGCATATATAGGAGGTAGGAGTACGTCGGTGGAGCGTCAGGGGGCCCACGAGGTAGGGGGGCGCGCCCTCCACCCTCGTGACTGCCTCTGGCACTTCTTGGAGAAGGGTCCAAGTCTCCTGAATCACGTTCGGTTGGAAAATCACGTTCCCGAAGGTTTCATTCCGTTTGGACTCCGTTTGATATTCCGTTTCTTCGAAACACTTAAATAGGCAAAAAAAAACAGCAATTCTAGGCTGGGCCTCGGGTTAATAGGTTAGTCCTAAAAATAATATAAAAGTGGAAAATAAAGCCCAATATAGTCCAAAACAGTAGATAAAGTAGCATGGAGCAATCAAAAATTATAGATACGTTGGAGACGTATCAGGCATCCCCAAGCTTAATTCTTGCTCGTCCTCGAGTAGGTAAATGATAAAAAAAGAATTTTTGATGCGGAGTGATACTTGGCATAATTTCAATGTAAATCTTCTTAATTGTGATATGAATATTCAGATCCGAAAGATTCAAGACCAAAGTTCATATTGACACAAAAATAACAATACTTCAAGCATACTAATCAAAGCAATCATGTCTTCTCAAAATAACATGGCAAAAGAAAGTTCATCCCTGCAAAATCATATAGTTAGGCTATGCTTCATTTTCGTCACACAAAGATGTTCCCAACTTCTATACCCCCGATGACAAGCCAAGCAATTGTTTCATACTTAAATAATCTCAAACTTTTTCAACCTTCACGCAATACATGAGCGTGAGCCATGGATATAGCACTATGGGTGGAATAGAATATGATGATGGGGATTGTGTGGATAAGACAAAAAAGGAGAAAGTCTCATATTGACGAGGCTAATCAACGGGCTATGGAGATGCCCATCAATTGATGTCAACATGAGGAGTAGGGATTGCCATGCAACGGATGCACTAGAGCTATGAATGCTCAACAAAAGAAAACTAGTGGGTGTGCATCCAACTTGCTTTCTCATGAAGACCTACGGCATTTGAGGAAGCCCATCGTAGGAATATACAAGCCAAGTTCTATAATGAAAAATTCCCACTAGTATGAAAGTACAACTTTATGAGACTCACTATATGAGGAACAAGGTGCTACTTTGAAGCACAATATGAGACTCACTACATGAATAACAAGGTGCTACTTTGGAGCACAAGTGTGGAAAAAGAGATAGTAGCATTGCCCTTTTTTCTTTTTTTTGGGCCTTTCTTTTTTTCTTTTGGCCTTTCTCTTTTTTTAATTTTTATTTGGGCAATGCTCTAGTAATGATGATCATCACACTTCTATTGATTACAACATAAGGATTACAACTCGAAACTTGGAACAAGATATGACTCTATATGAATGCCTCCGGCGGTGTACCGGGATGGTGCAATGAATCAAGAGTGACATGTATGGAAAATAATGCATGGTGGCTTTGCCACAAATATGATGTCAACTACATGATCATGCAATGGCAATATGACAAAAGTATGTATGTCATGATGATGATGGTGGAAGTTGCATGGCAATATATCTCAGAATGGCTATGGAAATGCCATGATAGGTAGGTATGGTGGCTATTTTGAGGAAGATATAAGGAGGTTTATGTGTAATAGAGCGTATCGTATCACGGGGTTTGGATGCACCGGTGAAGTTTGCACCAACTCTCAAGGTGAGAAAGGGCAATGCACGGTACCGAAGAGGCTAGCAAAGGCAAAAAGGTGAGAGTGCGTATAATCCATGGACTCAACATTAGTCAAAAGAACTCATATACTTATTGCAAAAATTTAGAAGTCATCAAAAATCAAGTACTACGCGCATGCTCCTAGGGGGATAGATTGGTAGTAAAAGACCATCGCTCGTCCCCGACCGCCACTCATAAGGATGCACAAGCCAGGTACACTTCATGTTTCAAATTTGTTACACAACTTTAACCATACGTGCATGCTACGGGACATGCAAACTTCAACACAAGTATTTCTCAAATTCATAATCACCCAACTAGCACGACTTTGATATTATCACCTCCATATCTCAAAACAATTATCAAGCATCAAACTTATCTTAGTATTCAATGCACTCAAAAGAAAGTTTCACATATCTTGAACACCAAGTATATTAACATTAAGCAAATTACCATGCTATCAACTACTCTCAAAATAATCTAAGTGAAGCATGAGAGATCAATAGTTTCTTTAAAACAAATCCACCACCGTGCTCTAAAAGATATAAGTGAAGCACTAGAGCAAAAATTATCACGCTCAAAAGATATAAGTGAAGCACTATGAGCAAAACTATCAAGCTCAAAAGATATAAGTGAAGCACATAGAGTATTCTAACAAATTCCAAATCATGTATGGCTCTCTCAAAAGGTGTGTACAACAAGGATGATTGTGGTAGACTAACAAGCAAAGACACAAATAATACAAGATGCTCCAAGCAAAACACATATCATGTGGTGAATAAAAATATAGCTCCAAGTAAATTACAGATGGAAGTGGACGAAAGAGGGGATGCCTTCTGGGGCATCCCCAAGCTTTGGCTTTTTGGTGTCCTTGGATTATCTTGGGGGTGCCATGGGCATCCCCAAGCTTTTTTTTTTTGAAACGAGGCAAAAGATTTGCCTCATATATTAATTAAGAGAGAAGAAAGAGTTTCAGGGTTTACAACACCGCCTTACAAAGGGACTACTCTCCCGGCATGATTGAACTCAACTTCTTAGCACCGGCGGCGACCCAAAGTGCCGCCTCCTCTTTGATGAGGGCTAGAATTACAAATGGCGGGGCACTTTTGTGGCACAACACCCTCGCATTACGTTCGTTCCAGATGGCCCAAGAGGTGAGCAATGTGAGGGAGGCCACCGCCTTCCTGTTGGGGACGGAGTAGTCGGAGAGCGCGATCCACCACTCCTTGGCGGATTCAAAGTGTTGCCAGCTTGCGGTATCAATGCTTTCAATCTGCAGCCACCCCTTGATCATGTTCCATACCCGGATGGTGAACCGACATCGGAAGAGAAGGTGATCCACTGTTTCTTGCTCACGCCTACAGAGGGGGCAAAGGCCACAGTTTGGCCATCCACGTTTGGCCAATCGGTCAGCGGTCCACACTCTGTTTTGGGCGGCCAACCAAGCGAAGAACTTCACTTTGGGAGGGGCCCAAACTTTCCAAATAACATGCTCCAGAGGCGAGCGGATCATCCCCAAGATTAGGCTCTTTCCACTCCTTGTTCCATAATCCATCAAAAGAATTCACCCAAAACTTGAAAACTTCACAACACAAAACTCAACAGAAATCTCGTGAGCTCCGTTAGAGAAAGAAAACAAAAGACTAGTTCAAGGTACTGTAATGAACTCATTATTTATTTATATTGGTGTTAAACCTACTGTATTCCAACTTCTCTATGGTTTATAAACTATTTTACTAGCCATAGATTCATCAAAATAAGCAAACAACACACGTAAAACAGAATCTGTCAAAAACAGAACAGTCTGTAGCAATATGTAACTAACGCAAACTTCTGGAACCCAAAAACTTCTACCAAAATAGGAAGTCCTGGAAAATTTGTTTATTGAACATAAGCAAAAAGAATCAACGCAAAAGCACGTTCCTGTGATTTAACATAATTATATTCGTGCGTGCAAAGTTTCTGTTTTTCAGCAGAATCAAATCAACTATCATCGTAGGTTATCCTATAGGTTCTACTTGGCACAAACACTAATTAAAACATAAAACCACATCAAAACAGAAGGTAGATGGATTATTTATTCCTAAACAGAAGCAATAACAAAAAACACAAAATAAAATTGGGTTGCCTCCCAACGAGCGCTATCGTTTAACGCCCCTAGCTAGGCATAAAAGCAAGGATAGATCTAGGTATTGTCATCTTTGGTAGGCAATCCATAAGTGGCTCTCATGATAGATTCATATGGTAATTTTATTTTCTTTCTAGGGAAGTGTTCCATGCCCTTCTTTAAGGGAAATTGGAATCTAATATTCCCTTCCTTCATATCAATAATTGCACCAATCGTTCTAAGGAAAGGTCTACCAAGAATAATAGGACATGAAGGATTGCAATCTATACCAAGAACGATAAAATCTACGGGCACATAATTCCTTTTTGCAACAATAATAACATCATTAGTTCTTCCCATAGGCTTTTAAATAGTGGAATCCGCAAGATGCAAGTTTAGAGAGCAATCATCAAAGTCACGGAAATCTAGCAAATCACACAAAGTTTTGGGAATAGTAGAGACACTAGCACCCAAATCACACAAGGCATGAAACTCATAATCTTTGATTTTAATTTTAATAGTAGGTTCCCACTCATCATAGAGTTTTCTAGGGATAGAAACTTTCAACTCAAGTTTTTCTTCATAAGATTGCATCAAGGCATCAACAATGTGTTCGGTAAAGGCTTTGTTTTGACTACAAGCATGAGGAGAATCTAGCACGGATTGCAACAAGGAAATACAACCAATCAAAGAGCAATTTTCATAATTAAATTCCTTGAGATCCAAAATAGTGGGTTCAGCAACATCTCGGTTTTTATTTATTTCAATCCCACTTTCATCAATTTCATCATCAAGATCTAGAAACTCTGAATTCTTAGAACGCCTTCTAGGTAAAGGAAAATCATGTTCAGTTTCATCAAGATTTATATTGCAAAACAAAGATTTAATAGGGGACACATCAATAACTTTTAGATCTTCATCTTGATTTTCATAGGAATTGGAAGAACACGCTTTAATAAAGGCATCTTTGGAAGCGCGCATCCAGCGGTTCTTTTCTTGCACTCATCAATGGAAATTCTCATGGCTTTGAGAGACTCATTGATATCATGCTTAGGAGTAATAGATCTAAGCTTTAAAGAATCAATTTCAAGAGAAATTCTATCAACGTTCCTAGCCAAATCATCAACTTTAAGCAATTTCTCTTCAAGCAAAGCATTAAAATTCTTTTGTGAATTCATAAACTCTTTAACACTATTCTCAAATTCAGAGGGCATCTTATTAAAATTTCCATAAGATTTGTTGTAGGAATTTCCATAATTATTAGAAGGATTACTAGGATAAGGCCTAGGATTAAAATTCCCTCTATAAGCGTTGTTTCCAAAACTATTCCTACCAACAAAATTCACATCCATAGATTCATTATTATTCTCAAGCAAAGTAGACAAAGGCATATCATTGGGATCAAGAGGAGTTTTTTAGGAGCAAACATCTTCATAAGTTCATCCATCTTTTCACTCAAAACATTGATTTCTTCTATAGCATGCACTTTTTTACTAGAAGATCTTTCGGTGTGACATTGAGAATAATTAGCCATAATATTATCAAGAAATTTGGTAGCATCTCCTAACGTAATTTCCATAAAAGTGCCTCCTGCGGCCGAATCTAAAAGATTTCTAGAAGCAAAATTCAATCCGGCATACAAAATTTGTATGATCATCCATAAATTCAAACCATGAGTAGGGCAATTGCGAAGCATTAATTTCATTCTTTCCCAAGATTGGGCAACATGCTCATGATCAAGTTGTTTAAAATTCATAATATCGTTCCTAAGAGATAAAAGCATCTTTGCACTTGTTCCAAGAATCAATACTATTTTTAGGCAAAGATGAAAACCAAATTTTAGCACGATCTCTAAGTGAAAATGGAAATAACTTCAATTTGAAAATATTGTTATCCGTATCTTTCTTCTTTTGCATATCACATAAATCAACAAAATTGTTTAGATGAGTAGCGGCATCTTCACTAGGAAGGCCAGCGAATTGATCTTTCATAACAAGATTCAGCAAAGCGGTATTGATTTCACAAGACTCATCATTATTAAGAGGAGCAATCGGAGTACTAAGGAAATCATTATTATTGGTATTCTAAAAATCACACAATTTGGTATTATCTTGCACCATGGCAGCAAGTAATCCAACACACAAGCAAACAGAAAGGCAACAAGAAAAGGCAAACAGGAAAGAGAGGAGGAGATTGGGAAAGAGAGGGCGAATAAAACGACAAGGGTGAAGTGGGGGAGAGGAAAACGAGAGGCAAATGGCAAATAATGTAATGCGAGAGATAGGGATTGCGATGGGTACTTGGTATGGTTGACTTGCTTGCGTGAGCCTCCCCGGCAACAGCGCCAGAAATTCTTCTTGCTACCTCTTGAGCACTGCGTTGGATTTCCCCGAAGAGGAGAGGATGATGCATCAAAGTAGCGTAAGTATTTCCCTCAGTTTTTGAGAACCAAGGTATCAATCCAGTAGGAGACCACGCACAAGTCCCTCGTACCTACACAAAACGATAGCAACTCGCAACCAACGCGATTAGGGGTTGTCAATCCCTTCACGGTCACTTATGATAGTGAGATCTGATAGAGATGACAAATAATATTTTTCGTATTTTTGATAGATAGATGCAAAGTAAAAAGTAAAAGGCAAAATAAAAACAAAGCAAGTAAATAAAGTGATAGAGATTGATATGATGAGAATAGACCCGGGGGCCATAGGTTTCACTATTGGCTTCTCTCAAGAGCATAGATATTCTATGGTGGGTGCACAAATTACTGTTGAGCAATTGACAGAATCGAGCATAGTTATGAATATATCTAGGCAATGATCATGTATATAGGCATCATGTCCAAAACAAGTAGATCGAAACGATTCTGCATCTACTACTATTACTCCACTCATCGACCGCTATCCAGCATGCATCTAGAGTATTAACTTAAAAACAGAGTAACGCCTTAAGGAACATGACATGATGTAGAGGGATAAATTCATGCAATATGATAAAATCCACATCTTGTTATCCTCGATGGCAACAATACAATACGTGCCTTGCAACCCTTTCTGTCACTAGGTAAGGACACAGCTAAGCACTTCTCCCATTGCAAGAACTACCAATCTAGTTGGCCAAACCAAAAAGGATAATTCGAAGATACTTGCAAAGATAACTCAATCCTACATAAAAGAATTCAGAGAAGAATCAAATATTTTCCATAGATAATATTGGATCATAAACCCATAATTCATCGGTCTCAACAAACACACCGCAAAAAGAAGATTACATCGAATAGATCTCCACAAGAGAGGGGGAGAACATTGTATTGAGATCCAAAAAGAGAGAAGAAGCCATCTAGCTACTAGCTATGCACCCGAAGGTCTGAAGCAAACTACTCACACTTCATCGGAGGGGCTATGGTGTTGATGTAGAAGCCCTCCATGGTGGATGCCCCCTCCGGCGAAGCTCCAGAACAGGCCCCAAGATGGGATCTCGTAGATACAGAAGGTTGCGACGGTGGAATTAGGTTTTTGGCTCCTGTTCTGATCGTTTGGGTATACGTAGGTATATATAGGAGGAAGGAGTACGTCGGGGGAGCGTCAGGGGGCCCACGAGGTAGGGGGAACCCAGGGCGGCGCGCCCTCCACCCTCGTGACCGCCTCTGGCACTTCTTGGAGTAGGGTCCAAGTCTCCTGGATCACGTTCGGTTGGAAAATCACGTTCCCTAAGGTTTCATTCCGTTTGGACTCCGTTTGATATTCCGTTTCTTCGAAACACTGAAATAGGCAAAAAAACAGCAATTCTGGGCTGGGCCTTCGGTTAACAGGTTAGTCCCAAAAATAATATAAAAGTGGAAAATAAAGCCCAATATAGTCCAAAACAGTAGATAAAGTAGCATGGAGCAATCAAAAATTATAGATACGTTGGAGACGTATCACTTATCATATTTGCGTTCAATCTACTTTTATTTGCATCTTTACTTTTTGCATCTATATTATAAAATACCAAAAATATATTTATCTTATCATACTATCTTTATTGGATCTCACTTTCGCAAGTGGCCGTGAAGGGATTGACAACCCCTTTATTGCGTTGGTTGCGAGTTCTCAGTTTATTTGTGTAGGTGCGTGGGACTTTTGAGGAGCCTCCTACTGGATTGATACCTTGGTTCTCAAAACTGAGGGAAATACTTACGCTACACTTGCTGCATCACCCTCTCCTCTTCGAGGAAAACCAACGCAAGCTCAAGACATAGCTACAAGGATTTCTGGCGCCATTGCCGGGGAGGTCTTCATTCAAGTCAAGACATACCAAGTACCTATCACAAACCCATCTCCCTCGCATTTACATTATTTGCAATTTGCCTCTCGTTTTCCTCTCCCCCACTTCACCCTTGCCGTTTTATTCGCCCTCTTTTTCCCAATCTCCTCCTCTCTTTTCGTTTGCCTTTTTTTGTTTGCTTGTGTGGTTGATTACTTGTTGCCATGGCGCAAGATAATACCAAATTGTGTGATTTCTTGAATACCAATAATAATGATTTCCTTAGTACTCCGATTGCTCCTCTTAATGATGTTGAATCTTGTGAAATCAATACTGCTTTGCTGAATCTTGTTATGAAAGATCAATTCGCCGGCCTTCCTAGTGAAGATGCCGCTATTCATCTAAACAACTTTGTTGATTTGTGTGATATGCAAAAGAAGAAAGATACGAATAACAATATTGTCAAATTGAAGTTATTTCCGTTTTCACTTAGAGAACGTGCTAAACTTTGGTTTTTGTCTTTGCCTAAAAATAGTATT
Organism: Triticum timopheevii; assembly: GCA_963921465.1. Lineage (NCBI taxonomy): Eukaryota > Viridiplantae > Streptophyta > Magnoliopsida > Poales > Poaceae > Triticum > Triticum timopheevii. The sequence goes on from OY997274.1 coordinate 216,149,812, forward strand.
CATTCTTGGAACAAGTGCAAAGATGCTTTTATCTCTAAGTATTTTCCTCCCGATAAGATCATCACTCTTAGGAACGATATTATGAATTTTAAACAACTTGATCATGAGCATGTTGCCCAATCTTGGGAAAGAATGAAATTGATGCTTTGCAATTGCCCTACTCATGGTTTGAATTTATGGATAATCATACAAAAATTTTATGTCGGTTTGCACTTTGCTTCTAGAAATCTCTTAGATTCGGCCGCGGGAGGCACGTTTATGGAAATCACGTTAGGAGATGCTACAAAACTTCTTGATAATATTATGGCTAATTATTCTCAATGGCACACCGAAAGATCTTCTAGTAAAAAAGTGCATGCTATAGAAGAAATCAATGTTTTGAGTGGAAAGATGGATGAACTTATGAAGATGTTTGCTACTAAAAATACTCCTCTTGATACCAATGATATGCCTTTGTCTTCTTTGATTGAGAATAATAATGAATCTATGGATGTGAATTTTGTTGGTAGGAATAGCTTTGGAAACAATGCTTGTAGAGGAAACTTTAATGCTAGATCGTTCCCTAGTAATTCCTCTAATAACTATGGAAATTCCTACAATAATTCTTATGGTAATTTTAATAATATGCCCTCTGATTTTGAGAATAATGTGAAAGAATTGATGATTTCTCAAAAGAATTTCAATGCCTTGCTTGAAGAAAAATTGCTCAAAGTTGATGATTTGGCTAGGAACATTGATAGACTTTCGCTTGATGTTGATTCTATTAAACTTAGATCTTCTCCTCCTAAGCATGATATTAATGAGTCTCTCAAAGTAATGAGAATTTCCATTGATGAGTGTAAGGAAAGAACCGCTAGATTGCGTGCTAAAAGAGATAGTTTTATAAAAGCGTGTTCTTCTAGTTTCCGTGAAAATAATGATGAGGATCTTAAAGTTATTGATGGTTCTCCTATTAGATCTATGTTTTGCAATATGAATTTTAATGATTATGGGACTGATGATGAATCAACTTTGCCTAGAAGGCGTCCCAAGAATTCGGAGTCTTTAGATCTTAATGCTAAATTTGGTAAAAGTGAGATTGGAGAATCCTCAACTTCCAATAATATTGAACCGACTATCTCGGATTTCAAGGAATTTGACTATGATAATTGTTCTTTAAAAGGTTGTATTTCCTTATTGCAATCCATTGTTAATTCTCTTCATGCTTATAGTCAAAATAAAGCCTTTACCAAACATATTGTTGATGCCTTGATGCAATCTTATGATGAAAAACTTAATTTGGAAGTTTCTATAGCTAGAAAACTTAATGATGAGTGGGAACCTACTATAAAGATTAGAATTAAAGATTATGAGTGTTTTGCTTTGTGTGATTTGGGTGCTAGTGTTTCCACAATTCCGAAAACTTTATGTGATATTCTAGGTTTCCATGATCTTGATGATTGCTCTTTAAATTTGCACCTTGCGGATTCCACCATTTAAAAGCCAATGGGAAGAATAAATGATGTACTTATTGTTGCAAATAGAAATTTGGTGCCCTTAGATTTTATCGTTCTTGATATAGATTGCAATCTTACTTGCCCTATTATTCTTGGTAGACCTTTCCTTAGAACGATTGGTGAGATTATTGATATGAAGGAAGGGAATATTAGATTCCAATTTCCATTAAAGAAAGGCATGGACCACTTTCCAAGAAAGAAAGTCAAATTACCTTATGAATCTATCATGCGTGCTACTTACGAATCTAGTGCCAAAGATGGCACTATTTAGATCTATCTTTGCTTTTATGCCTAGCTAGGGGCGTTAAACGATAGCGCTAGTTGGGAGGCAACCCAATTTTCTTTATGTTTTTTGTTTTTGCTCCTGTTTAGTAATAAATCTTGCATCTACCTTCTATTTAGATGTTTTTTTATCTTTTAATTAGTGTTTGTGCCAAGTAGAACCTATAGGATAACCTACGATGATAGTTGATTTGATTCTGCTGAAAAACAGAAACTTTGCACGCACGAATATAATTTTGTTAAATCACAGGAACGTGATTTTGCGTGGATTCTTATTGCTCCTGTTCAATAAAAAAAATTTCCAGGACTTCCTATTTTCTTAGGATTTTTAGAGTTCCATAAGTTTGCGTTTGTTACAGATTGCTACAGACTGTTCTGTTTTTGACAGATTCTGTTTTTCGTGTGTTGTTTCTTATTTCAATGCATCTAAGGCTAGTAAATTAGTTTATAAACCATAAGGAAGTTGGAATACGGTAGGTTTAACACCAAAATAAATAAATAATGAGTTCATTGCAGTACCTTATGTGGTGGTTTTGTTTTCTTTCACTAACGGAGCTTATAAGATTTCCTGTTGAGTTTTGTGTTGTGAAGTTTTCAAGTTTTGGGTAAAGCATTTATGGACTATGGAATAAGGAGTGGCAAGAGGCTGAGCTTGGGGATGCCCAAGGAACCCCAAGATATTCAAGAATAGCCAAAAGTCTAAGCTTGGGGATGCCCCGGGAAGGCATCCCCTCTTTCGTCTTCATTCATTGGTAACTTTACTTGGAGCTATATTTTTATTCGCCACATGATATGTGTTTTGCTTGGAGCGTCGTGTATTATATTAGTCTTTGCTTTTTAGTTTACCACAATCATCCTTGCTGTGCACAATTTTTTGGAGAAGCCTATTTGATTAGAATTTGCTAGAATACTCTATGTGCTTCACTTATATCTTTTGAGCTTGATAGTTTTTGCTCTAGTGCTTCACTTATATCTTTTAGAGCACGGTGGTGTCTTAATTTTGAAGAAATTGCTAGTCTCTCATGCTTCACTTATATCTTTTTGATTGTCTTTTAGAACAGCATGGTATTTGCTATGGTCATAAAGTTGGTCCTAGAATGATGAGCATCCAAGTTGGGTATAATAAAAACTATCATAGAAAAAGAATTGGATGCTATGATCAACTTGATGCTTGATAATTTTTTGAGATATAAAGGTAGTAATGTTAGGGTCATGCTACTGGGTAATTATGAAATTGAGAAATACTTTTTTTGAAGTTGGCAAGTCCCGTAGCATGCACGTATGGTAAAAGTTGTGTGACAAATTTGTTGCATGAGGTGCTCTTTTGAGTGTCTTCCTTATGAGTGGCAGTCGGGGACGAGCGATGGTATTTTCCTACCAATCTATCCCTCTTGGGGCATGCGTAGTAGTACTTTGCTTCAAGGGCTAAGTAGGCTTTCGCAATAAGTATATGAGTTCTCTTTTGACTAATGTGAGTCCATGGACATAGGCACACTCATCCTTTTTATGTTGCTAGCCTTTATTATTACCGCGCAACTTTCGCCGGTATCATAAACCCCTTATTTACCTTCCTCAAAACAGTCACCATACCTACCTATTATGGCATTTCCATAGCCATTCCGAGATATATTGCCATGCAACTTTCAACCGTTCCGTTTATTATGACACGTTCCATTATTGTCATATTGCTCTTTGCATGATCATGTAGTTGACATCGTATTTGTGACAAGGCCACCTTCATAATTTTGTCGCTCTTGATTCATTGCATATCCTGGTACACCGTCGGAGGCATTCATATAGAGTCATATCTTGTTCTAGCTTTGAGTTGTAATTCTTGAGTTGTAAATCCATAAAAGTGTGATGATCTTCATTATTAGAGCATTGTCCTAGTGAGGAAAGGATGATGAAGGCGATGATTCCCCCACAAGTCGGGATGAGACTTTGGACTTTAAAAAAATAAAAAAAAATAGAAAGGCCAAAAAGAAAAAAAAGCCAAAGAAAAAAAGAGAAGAAAGAAAAAAAAGGAGAAAAAGAAAGAAAAGAAAAGAAAAAAATAAAAATGAGAGAAAAAGAGAGAAGGGACAATGCTACTATCTCTTTTTCCACACTTGTGCTTCAAAGTAGCACCATGATCTTCATGATAGAGAGTCTCCTATGTTGTCACTTTCATATACTTAGTGGGAATTTTTCATTATAGAACTTGGCTTGTATATTCCAATGATGGGCTTCCTCAAAATGCCCAAGGTCTTCGTGAGCAAGCAAGTTGGATGCACACCCACTTAGTTTCTTTTGTTGAGCTTTCATATATTTATAGCTCTAGTGCATCCGTTGCATGGCAAATCCTACTCACTCACATTGATATCTATTGATGGGCACCTCTATATAGCCCGTTGATACGCCTAGTTGATGTGAGACTATCTTCTCCCTTTTTGTCCTCACAACCACCACCCTATACCACCATAGTGTTATGTCCATGGCTTACGCTCATGTATTGCGTAAGGGTTGAAAAAGCTGAAGCGCGTTAAAAAGTATGAAACAATTGCTCGGCTCGTCATCGGGGTTGTGCATGATGGGAGTATTTTGTGTAATGAAAATGAAGCATGGCCTAACTATATGATTTTATAGGGATAAGCTTTCTTTGGCTATGTTATTTTGATAGGACATGATTATTTGTTAGTATGCTTTGAAGCATTATTATTTTTATGTTTTATAAGCTTTTATTTTGAATCATTTGGATCTGAACATTCATGCCTCAATAAAGAAAATTACATTGAGAATTATGCTAGGTAGCATTCCACATCAAAAATTTCCTTTTTATCATTTACCTACTCGAGGACGAGCAGGAATAAGCTTGGGGATGCTAGATATGTCTCTAACGTATCTATAGTTTTTGATTGTTCCATGCTATTATATTACCCCTTTTGGATGTTTATGGGCTTTATTTTACACATTTATATCATTTTTGGGACTAACCTACTAACCGGAGGCCCAGCCCGTATTGCTGTTTTTTTTTGCCTATTTCAGTATTTCAAAGAAAAGGAATATCAAACGGAGTCCAAATGGAATGAAACCTTCGGGAGCGTGATTTTTAGAACGAACGTGATCCGGAGAGCTTGGAGTGCAAGTCAAGAAGCAGCCAAGGCCCCCACGAGATAGGAGGCCACCCCCCCCCCCTTTAGGGCACGCCCCCCTGTCTCGTGGGCCCCTCGGGCGGCCACCGACGCACTTCTTCCTCCTATATATACCTACGTACCCCGAAAACATCCGGGGGCACCACGAAACACAATTTTCACCACCGCAACCTTCTGTATCCGCGAGATCCCATCTTGGAGCTTTCGCCGGCACTCTGCCGGAGGGGGAATCGACCACGGAGGGCTTCTACATCAACATCCTTGCCCCTCCGATGAGATGTGAGTAGTTTACCACAGACCTACGGGTCCATAGTTATTATCTAGATGGCTTTTTCTCTCTTTTTGGATATCAATACAATGTTCTCCCCCTCTCTTGTGGAGATGTATTCGATGTAAACTCTTTTTGCGGTGTGTTTGTCGAGATCGGATGAATTGTGGGTTTATGATCAAGTCTATCTATGAATAATATTTGAATCTTCTCTGAATTCTTTTATGTATGATTGAGTTATCTTTGCAAGTCTCTTCGAATTATCAGTTTGGTTTGTCCTACTAGATTGATCTTTCTTGCCATGGGAGAAGTGCTTAGCTTTGGGTTCAATCTTGCGGTGTCCTTACCCAGTGACAGAAAGGGTTGCAAGGCACGTATTGTATTGTTGCCATCGAGGATAACAAGATGGGGTTTATATCATATTGCATGAGTTTATCCCTCTACATCATGTCATCTTGCTTAATGCGTTACTCTATTCTTATGAACTTAATACTCTAGATGCATGCTGGATAGCGGTCGATGTGTGGAGTAATAGTAGTAGATGCAGGCAGGAGTCGGTCTACTTGTTATGGACGTGATGCCTACATACATGATCATGCCTAGATAATCTCATAATTATTCGCTTTTCTATCAATTGCTCGACAGTAATTTGTTCACCCACCGTAATACTTATGCTATCTTGAGAGAAGCCTCTAGTGAAACCTATGGCCCTCGGGTCTATCTCTTATCATATTTGCTTTCAATCTACTTTTATTTGCATCTTTACTTTTTGCATCTATATTATAATAAAATACCAAAAATATATTTATCTTATCATACTATCTTTATTAGATCTCACTTTCGCAAGTGGCCGTGAAGGGACTGACAACCTCTTTATTGTGTTGGTTGCGAGTTCTCAGTTTGTTTGTGTAGGTGCGTGGGACTTTTGAGGAGCCTCCTACTGGATTGATACCTTGGTTCTCAAAACTGAGGGAAATACTTACGCTACACTTGCTGCATCACCCTCTCCTCTTCGAGGAAAACCAATGCAAGCTCAAGACGTAGCAGTACCCGCAGCTCGGCCGGAGGTGGCCGGGAACGGCGGGGCCAGCGCCGACGCCGCGCGGCCTCGCTTCCGCCTCTGCCCGTCGCGGGTAAGATGAAGGAAGGCTGAGGGAGGAAGGGAGTCAGCCATGGGCCCCGCATGTAAGCCACACGGCGTTGACCCCGCTCGGTCCGACATGGATAAGTGACGGGCCCCACCCGCGTGGGACCCGCACGTCAGCGTCACACGAGCCGATCCCGCCTCTGATGACGTGGCAAGTGGAACCGCATTTAGGGCATGTGTGTTTTCATCTATAGAAAAAGTATTTCCAATTTTGTGCCTCTGCCTTATCCACTCAGGGACCCGTCTGTGAATATTCTTTTTGTAGAAAAGTCCCTGATCTTCTACACCTCATAACTTTTCAACCGTAATTCCAAATGAGGTGATTCCAAAGCCTATTTCCTAGTTTCGTCAAGCCGATTCTGATGGAACCATTTTCACCATGTTTTAACATCCTAAAAATTACCATTATGCCCTTGCCCTTATTCAGCCCCCTCCGAGAGAGTATGATTTCCGGCGATTCGTTCCGCGAGTTTCTCGCACTTTCTCCCGGTGATTTCTTCCACCCCAAGCAAGCCACACCCTCGATTTGCATCGCCGTAATGCAGTGACATGGTTTAATCTATTTGAACTTGTTTAAAATATTGCTTTAGCTACATGACTCTGTGCATGGCATTTTCTCGGAGTATTATTTTGATCTTGTTGTTGCCATGCTATTGTTTGGATTACTAGGAGTTATGTTTGTAGTTGATGAGTGATACGTCTCCAACGTATCTATAATTTATGAAGCATTCATGCTATATTATTATGTGTTTTGAATGATTGCGGGCTTTATTATACACTTCATATTACTTTTGGGACTAACCTATTAACCGGAGGCCCAGCCCATATTGTTGTTTTATTGCCTGTTTCAGTATTTCGAGGAAAAGGAATATAAAACGGAGTCCAAACGGAATGAAACCTTCGGCAGCGTGACTTTTTGGAAGAATATCATCCTGGAGACTTGGAGTTCATGTCAGAAGATCCTCGAGGAGGCCAGGAGATAGCCCCCCTATTGGGCGCGCCCCCCTGTCTCGTGGGCCCCTCGAGCACCTCCCGACCGACTTCTTTCGCCTATATAATCCTATGTAGCCACCAAGATAGATCAGGAGTTCCGCCGCCGCAAGCCTCTGTAGCCACCAAAAACCTTTTGGGAGCCCATTTCGGCACCCTGCCGGAGGGGGAACCCATGACCGGTGGCCATCTTCATCATCCCGGCGCTTTCCATGACGAGGAGGGAGTAGTTCACCCTCGGGGCTGAGGGTATGTACCAGTAGCTATGTGTTTGATCTCTCTCTCTCTCTCTCATGTTCTCTCTATGGCACGATCTTGATGTATCGCGAGCTTTGTTATTATAGTTGGATCTTATGATGTTTCTCCCCCTCTACTCTCTTGTGATGAATTGAGTTTCCCTCTTGAAGTTATCTTATTGGATTGAGTCTTTGATTTTAGAACACTTGATGTATGTCTTGCCGTGTTTATCTGTGGTGACAATGGGATATCACGTGCCACTTGATGTATGTTTCAGTGACCAACTTGCGGGTTCCGCCCATGAACCTATGCATAGGGGTTGGCACATGTTTTCTTGACTCTCCGGTAGAAACTTTGGGGCACTCTTTGAAGTACTTTGTGTTGGTTGGATGAATCTAAGATTGTGTGACGCATATCATACAATCATGCCCACGGATACTTGAGGTGACAATGGAGTATCTAGGTGACATTAGGGTTTTGGTTGATTTGTGTCTTAGGGTGTTATTCTAGTACGAACTCTTTAATAGGTCGATCCGAAAGAATAACTTTGAGGTGGTTTCGTACCCTACCATAATCTCTACATTTGTTCTCCGCTATTAGTGGCTTTGGAGTGACTCTTTATTGCATGTTGAGGGCTTGTTATATGATCTATCTATGTTATTATTGTTGAGAGAACTTGCACTAGTGAAAGTATGAACCCTATGCCTTGTTTCCTACCATTGCAATACCGTTTACGCTCACTTTTATCATTAGTTACCTTGCTAATATTTTCAGATTACAAAACCTATATCTACTATCCATATTGCACTTGTATCACCATCTCTTCGCCGAACTAGTGCACCTATACAATTTATCATTGTATTGGGTGTGTTGGGGACACAAGAGACTCTTTGTTATTTGGTTGCAAGGTTATTTGAGAGAGACCATCTTCATCCTACGCCTCCCACGGATTGATAAACCTTAGGTCATCCACTTGAGGGAAATTTGCTACTGTCCTACAAACCTGTGCACTTGCAGGCCCAACAACGTCTACAAGAAGAAGGTTGTGTAGTAGACATCAAGCTCTTTTTTGGCGCCGTTGCCGGGGAGGCTAGGTAAGCGGTACTCACACCCCGTCAACTAAGCTCTTTTCTGGCGCCGTTGCCGGGGAGGTGAGTGCTTGAAGTTATATCTTTAGATCTTGCAATCGAATCTTTTTGTTTCTTGTTTTATCACTAGTTTAGTTTATAAAAAAACTAAAAAATGGAGTTAAGCTTGTCTCATACGCTTCATCTTTTTAATATCTTCCATGAGTATGATTAAAAGGAAAATTGTGCTCAAGTGCTAGAAGAAGAATGCATTAAAATGTTTGGTACTAGATCTTTGTGTGATGAGCATGATTGCAATGTTGTTAGTATGAATTCCTTGAATATCCATGATGCTAATGATATGCAAAGCCACAAGCTTGGGGAAGCTATGTTTGATGAATATGATATTTTTTGTCCCCCAAGTTTTGATGAGCAAATTTATTATGATGGTAGCATGCCTCCTATTTATGATGGTTATATTGATGAAAGTGGGTTTGGAAGAGTGTCAACTTTAGGAAGTAGTGATCCCACTGTTTTGGAGGATGTTGAATCTTATTGTGATGAATATGAAAGTGGATTTGGAAGTGTGTCAACTTTATTTAGTGATGATTCCACTATTTCGGAAGAGGTTCCAATTGATTATGAGAACAAAGTTGCTATCTACGATGATTATTGTGATGACTTGTATGCTATTAGGAATAATGATAACCATGAAACTTGTCATCATGATTTTAGTTTTCAATTGGATTATGCCTCACATGATAATTATTTTGTTGAGTTTGCTCCCACTACTATTGATGAGAATAAATTTGCTTATGTGGAGAGTAGTAAAAATTCTATGCTTGTAGATCATGAAAAGAATGCTTTAGGTGCTGGTTATATTGTTGAATTCATTCATGATGCTACTAAAAATTATTATGAGGGAGGAACATATGCTTGTGGGAGTTGCAATAATGTCAAGTTTCCTCCCTTTGTGTTGAAAATCTTGAAGCTATGCTTGTTTTACCTTCCTATGCTAGTTGATTATTGTTCCCATAAGTTGTTTGCTCAGAAAATCCCTATGCATAGGAAGTGGGTTAGGCTTAAATTTGCTAGTCATATGCTTCATGATGCTCCCGTTATGCTTCAATTCTTATCTTTTATGTGAGCATCATTGTCATCATCATGCCTAGCTAAAACGGCATTAAAGAAAAGTGCTTGTTGGGAGACAACCCAATATCTATCCTTACTGTTTTTATGTGTTCACATGATTATGCTACTTTAGTAATCATGTTTTATAGCTTTTGTTTCAATAAAGTGCCAAGTAAGACCTTTAGGATAGCTTATGGTGATAGTTGTGTTGATCTTGCTGAGAATCAGAAACTTTTGCACCCAGTAAATTAGTTTTGTTAATTCACAGAAACGTGATTCTGATCTGATTCTTTTTGCTCTGTATTGGTACACAAATTGCGTAGGACTTCCTAATTTGGTAGGATTTTCGGAGTTCAGAAGTATACGTTTTATACAGATTACTACAGACAGTTCTGTTTTTGACAGATTCTGTTTTTCGTGTGTTGTTTGCTTATTTTGATGAATCTATGAGTAGTATCGGAGGGTATGAACCATAGAGGAGTTGGATTACAGTAGATATTACACAAATATGAATTTAGAATGAGTTCATTACAGTACATAAGTGGTGGTTTTATTTTCTTATACTAACGGAGGTTACAAGTTTTCTGTTGAGTTTTGTGTTGTGGAGTTTTCAAGTTTTGGGTAAAGATTCGATGGACTATGGAATAAGGATTGGAAAGAGACTAAGCTTGGGGATGCCCAAGGGACCCCAAGGTAATATTCAAGGACAACCAAGAGCCTAAGCTTGGGGATGCCCCGGATGGCATCCCCTTTTTCGTCTTCGTTCATCGGTAACTTTACTTGGAGCTATATTTTTATTCACCACATGATATGTGTTTTGCTTGGAGCGTCATTTTATTTTGTTAGTATTTGCTTACTGTTATTTAGAATAATGTTTTGCATCTTTAGTCTCAATAAAAAAAAGTCAAGGATAGCCTTTACCATGCTTATTTTGCTAGTATACATGTTGCTGTTTGAAAACAGAAAGTTTACCGCTGTTGCAAAAATTCCCTAGAAAAGTCAGAGAATGGTATAATGTTGAAACTTTTTGCATATGGAGCTCTGCTAAATTTACTACAGTGGTAATTTTATTTCATAATTTTTCGAGTTAGGTAAGTATGATGAATCTTGCATTCTTTACAGACTATACTGTTTTGACATATTGCTGTTATGTTTGCATTGTTTGCATATGTTTGCTTGTTTAATGATTCTATTTGAGGATAGGAGTATTAAATATACAGAGGAATTTAGTATGCAATGTGGAATAATAATTGTAGTGATTTGTTACAGTATAAAATGATAAGGTTTCACATTGGTTTATACTAACCTATCTCACGAGTTCTTGTTGAGTTTGTTGTGAATGAAGCTTTTGATAAAAAGAGAAACCATGATATGAGAGGAATTAAGGAGACACAAAAGTTCAAGCTTGGGGATGCCCAAGGCACCCCAAGATAATATTTCAAGAAGTCTCAAGCATCTAAGCTTGGGGATGCCCCGGTAGGCATCCCACCTTTCTTCTTCAACAACTATCGGTTAGTATCGGTTGAGCCTAAGTTTTTGCTTCTTCACATCAGTTGTGCTATCCTTGCAATATCATTTTATTTTGTTTTGCTTGTTGTTTGAATACAATACCAAGATCTGAAATTCTTAAATGAGAGAGAGTCTTCCTATAGTTACATGATTATTTAGCTACTCATTGATCTTCACTTATATCTTGTTGGAGTAGTTTGTCATTTACTCATGTGCTTCACTTATATCCTATGAGTAAATGGTTGAATGAGTTGATTGCCATAAATCTGAAATTTTATATGTCTCATTTTCTTATCCCATGGGGAGTTATGACTTCACATCTAAGAAGTATAGGTTGTAAATTTATTGAAGGTTAGCAAACATTGTATTGGTCATTTGAACAATTCATGAAAGAATATTGAAGGGGGAGAGATTTCACATATAAATACACTATCCTAGACATATTTTATAATTGGGAGCACTCATTAAGTATGACATGCTAAAGAGTTGATGTTGGACAAGGAAGACAACGTAATGGTTTATGTTTTTCGACATCTCCTTAAAGTATATTGTCATGGATCATTCAAACATGTTGAGCTTGCCTTTCCCCCTCATGCTAGCCAAAATTCCTTGCACCAAGTAGAGATACTACTTGTGCTTCCAAATATCCTTAAACCCAGTTTTGCCATGAGAGTCCACCATACCTACCTTTGGATTGAGTAAGATCCTTCAAGTAAGTTGTCATCGGTGCAAGCAATAAAAATTGCTCTCTAAATATGCATGACTTATTAGTGCGGAGAAAATAAGCTTTGTACGATCTTGTTATGGAAGTAATAAAAGCGACGGACTGCATAATAAAGATCCATATACAAGGGGCAATATAAAGTGACGTTCTTTCGCATTAAGATTTTGTGTATCCAACCCTAAAAGTGCATGACAAGCTCTGCTTCCCTCTGCGAAGGGCCTATCTTTTACTTTATGTCTTTTACTTTATGCAAGAGTCAATGTGATCTTCACCTTTCCCTTTTTCATTTTATCCTTTGGCAAGCACGTTGTGTTGGGGTGATCCTGATATATATATATATCCAACTGGATGTAAGTTAGCATGAACTATTATTGTTGACATCACCCAAAGGTGAATACGTTGGGAGGCAACACTATAAGCCTCTATCTTTCTCAGTGTCCAATTGAAACTCCACAACCATTAATATTGCGTGAGTGTTAGCAATTGTAGAAGACTATATGATAGTTGAGTATGTGGAGTTTGTTATTCCTGAAAAATAAGATGAATTGCAATTGTTTGATGACTGAGAATGAAGTTTGCTAGTTTTCAAGAAAGTTTATGGTCTATGCTTTGACATGTGAATTGCTTGTTACTTTATCGTGAGAAGTTTTATGGGATGAACTACTGTTATGACATATTATCATGCTAGAAAAGGTGATTGAAATTATCATTGATCAAACTTGTGCACCTTCTAGCATTCACACTTCATAAATTCTTTCTTTTATCATTTACCTACTCGAGGACGAGTAGGAATTAAGCTTGGGGATGCTGATACGACTCCAACGTATCTATAATTTATGAACCATTCATGCTATATTATTATGTGTTTTGAATGATTGCGGGCTTTATTATACACTTTTATATTACTTTTGGGACTAACCTATTAACCGGAGGCCCAGCCCATATTGCTGTTTTATTGCATGTTTCAGTATTTCGAGGAAAAGGAATATCAAACGGAGTCCGAACGGAATGAAACCTTCGGCAGCGTGATTTTTTGGAAAAATATCATCCTGGAGACTTGGAGTTCATGTCAAAAGATCCTCGAGGAGGCCAGGAGATAGGGGCACCCCTCCCCCTACTAGGCGCGCCCCCTGTCTCGTGGGACCCTCGAGCACCTCCCGACCGACTTCTTTCGCCTATATAATCCTACGTACCCTAAAACCATCGATCAAGATAGATCGGGAGTTCCGCCGCCGCAAGCCTCTGTAGCCACCAAAAACCTCTCGGGATCCCGTTCCGGCACCCTGCCGGAGGGGGAACCCATCACCGGTGGCCATCTTCATCATCCCGGCGCCTTCCATGACGAGGAGGAAGTAGTTCACCCTCAGGGCTGAGGGTATGTACCAGTAGCTATGTGTTTGATCTCTCTCTCTCTTGTGTTCTCTCTATGGCACAATCTTGATGTATCGCGAGCTTTGTTATTATAGTTGCATCTTATGGTGTTTCTCCCCCTCTACTCTCTCGTGATGAATTGAGTTTCCCTCTTGAAGTTATCTTATTGGATTGAGTCTTTGATTTGAGAACACTTGATGTATGTCTTGTCGTGTTTATCTGTGGTGACAATGGGATATCACGTGCCACTTGATGTATGTTTCGGTGACCAACTTGCGGGTTCCGCCCATGAACCTATGCATAGGGGTTGGCACACGTTTTCTTGACTCTCCGATAGAAATTTTGGGGCACTCATTGAAGTACTTTGTGTTGGTTGCATGAATCTGAGATTGTGTGATGCATATCGTATAATCATGCCCACGGATACTTGAGGTGACAATGGAGTATCTAGGTGACATTAGGGTTTTGGTTGATTTGTGTCTTAAGGTGTTATTCTAGTACGAACTCTTTAATAGATCGATCCGGAAGAATAACTTTGAGGTGGTTTCGTACCCTACCATAATATCTACGTTTGTTCTCCGCTATTAGTGGCTTTGGAGTGACTCTTTGTTGCATGTTGAGGGCTTGTTATATGATCTATCTATGTTATTATTGTTGAGAGAAATTTCACTAGTGAAAGTATGAACCCTATGCCTTGTTTCCTACCATTGCAATACCTTTTACGCTCACTTTTATCATTAGTTACCTTGCTGTTTTTATATTTTCAGATTACAAAACCTATATCTACTATCCATATTGCACTTGTATCACCATCTCTTCGCCGAACTAGTGCACCTATACAATTTACCATTGTATTGGGTGTGTTGGGGACACAAGAGACTCTTTGTTATTTGGTTGCAGGGTTGTTTGGGAGAGACCATCTTCATCCTACGCCTCCCACAGATTGATAAACCTTAGGTCATCCACTTGAGGGAAATTTGCTATTGTCCTACAAACCTGTGCACTTGCAGGCCCAACAACGTCTACAACGAGAAGGTTGTGTAGTAGACATCAATGAGTATCATGTTGCCATTGGAGTATTAGTGGTTGATATTATGATTGTTTCATGATGATATCTATTAGTATATTTTGGATTGTTACTTTGGATGTCATGCTATGTTTGGATTATTAGTGGTTAGTATGATTATTTTCATGATGCTAGTTGATGTTCTGTTGCTTGGAGTATTATTTTCGGAGATGGTGTTTACATGTGGATCTTAGCTGGATAGCTTGTTCTTGCATATTGGTGTAGTAGTATTATTGTTTTCAGATTCATCATAATAGTAGTGTTATGCTATCCTCGGAGTATTTTGGTATGATGATATTATGCTTGGATTATTTGTTGGATATTGCTATGACTTGGATTATAGTTTGACAGCTTATATCGGAGTATTAGTTGTCACAGTTATATTTTTGGGGTTAAATTCCATCATTAAGTTCGTCAGGTGCCACCAAACCGGGCTTTTCCAGTGCAACCACGTTTTCCTTTTATGGGAAGGCCCTAATGCGATGCTATTGTCGTGCCTCTCGCCGGTGCCTCCAACGAGGGAAGGTTATGCGCGGGCGCTACCCTGATCAGATAGGACGGCATAAGCCTTGTGTGCCCATAGTTGGTATTGAGATCTCTTGTCCCCATTTGGGATCATGTTGTTTTGCCACGACGGTGGTCGTTGGTGTCTTTGGTAGACACGAGGCCACCCATGACTTAGCCCAGTGGGGAGTTAGTCGGAGTGGCCGGGAGAGTGTCATGGCAGTAGATCGGTTTTGTCGGAACGCCGTTGGTCCACCCGAATGGGAGTGCGAGGCCATGGGTTCTGTGGTGTGGGTAAAGTGCGCTACCTCTGCAGAGTGTGTGTCTGTTTATTCTATCGATAGCCGTGTCCTCGGTCATGGGCATAAGTTCATACTAGGTCACATTGTTTGATCAACACTCACATGACGGAATGACTTATAGGTGATGTATATGTTGATATTGTGAGCTATAACAGTTTGGCAGGAGGATGATGATGATGATGATGTTGGCATGATCTTGAGAAGGATCATTCAGTTTGTGATGTGGTCACGAGGTGATCATGTGGATGTTTCGTTTGTGATCTGTGAATGATCACAGTTCTGTTACGAGGTAACCCGTTGAACCTGGTGTGGTTCCGTTTGTGATCCGTGAGTGATCACCATTTTGTTTTGGTCACAAGGTGACCGAGATGGTACATTGTTTGGCCGGCTAGCCAAGTGTGAGATGGTTCATGTAGTACTTGAGATCTAAGATGATGGCTTATCAGTATTCTAGTAGTTCATATCGTGATTATTAGTTGCTTCATCATGGTATCTGTTAAGTTAATTAACCTGCTTAATGCTATGTTGTTGTCTTGCCTTGATGTTTTTGGTTGTTGTGAGCTTGCAAGTACATTCAATGTACTGAACTAGCGTGTCATGCCAGATTGCAGGTGATGCCATGATTGCTTGATTGCTTGTCGTGGTTTCCGTTCGTGCGAGCTAGTTCGTGTCCCAGCCAGAGTCCCTGCGGAGTGGAGTTCACTACCTTCGTCATTGTTCAACTGCTAGAAGATTTCCATTGCTACGAGTTGTTCTGCTGCTAGCATAGAGCAAGTGTAGTATCGCAGGCATAGTGTCGCCGTGCTGATGTGCTTCTTTGTAACATTAGACCCTTGTATTAGTATTCTTGTAATAAGAGCTGATTTGTTCTATGTCAAGCAGTGTCGTATTCCAAAGACTTCTCCTCGATCTCTGGGCTGGAATACGGGGCGTTCCGGTTTCTCTGAGCTGGAGTGCCACACCTACCCAAGCACAGCGCGATACAGGAGCGACGCACAATTACAAGCTGATATTCTGTTAGACAATCGAGTCTATAACCAATTACTTTTTGCGGGAACAATAGCACCCAGGAAATTTGAAGGGTAGGTATGAACAAAATTGGAACTTCACATGTACTGCTAAGTGATTCAACACACACATTACCAATCGAGGAGGAGAACGATGGTCGCGGCGGCCTCTATGAGTCATGGTCAGCAACGGGAGTCAGTTCATTGTCCACGACGGTGGTGCTTCTGCGCTTGGTGTCGGCTTTTGGGAAGCAGATCCGAGATCGTGGAAGATGCTGCTAGGGAAGAGGCTCCGTGTAAGATGACGATGGTGGACCGGCTCCAGTGCGGTGTACGAGGTCGTCGATGAGTGCTATGTCTTGAGCTTGCGTTGGTTTTCCTTGAAGAGGAAAGGGTGATGCAGCAATAGTAGCGTAAGTATTTCCCTCAGTTTTTGAGAACCAAGGTATCAATCCAGTAGGAGGCTCCTCAAAAGTCCCACGCACCTACACAAACTAACAAAGAACTCGCAACCAACGAAATAAAGGGGTTGTCAATCCTTTCATGGCCACTTGCGAAAGTGAGATCTAATAAAGATAGTAAGATAAGATAAATATATTTTTGGTATTTTATAATATAGATCCAAAAGGTAAAGATGCAAATAAAAGTAGATTGGAAGCAAATATGATAAGAGATAGACCCAGCGGCCATAGGTTTCACTAGTGGCTTCTCTCAAGATAGCATAAGTATTACGGTGGGTGAACAAATTACTGTCGAGCAATTGATAGAAAAGCGAATAATTATGAGATTATCTAGGCATGATCATGTACATAGGCATCACGTCCGCAACAAGTAGACCGACTCCTGCCTGCATCTACTACTATTACTCCACACATCGCCCGACTCCTGCCTGCATCTAGAGTATTAAGTTCATAAGAACAGAGTAACGCCTTAAGCAAGATGACATGATGTAGAGGGATAAACTCATGCAATATGATATAAACCCCATCTTGTTATCCTCGATGGCAACAATACAATACGTGCCTTGCAACCCTTTCTGTCACTGGGTAAGGACACCGCAAGATTGAACCCAAAGCTAAGCACTTCTCCCATGGCAAGAAAGATCAATCTAGTAGGCCAAACCAAACTGATAATTCGAAGAGACTTGCAAAGATAAATCAATCATACATAAAAGAATTCAGAGAAGATTCAAATATTATTCATAGATAGACTTGATCATAAACCCACAATTCATGGATCTCAACAAACACACCGCAAAAAGAGTTTACATCGAATAGATCTCCACAAGAGAGGGGGAGAACATTGTATTGAGATCCAAAAAGAGAGAAGAAGCCATCTAGCTAATAACTATGGACCCGTAGGTCTGTGGTAAACTACTCACAACTCATCGGAGGGGCAAGGGTGTTGATGTAGAAGCCCTCCATGGTTGATTCCCCCTCCGGCGGAGCACCGGCGAAGGCTCCAAGATGGGATCTCGCAGATAGAGAAAGTTACGGCGGTGGAAATTGTGTTTCGGTTGCTCCCTGGATGTTTTCGGGGTACGTACGCTTATATAGGAGGAAGAAGTACGTCGGTGGACGCCCGAGGGGGCCCACGTGATAGGGGGGCGCCCTATAGGGGGGCGCGCCCTCCTATATCGTGGGAGCCTCGGCTGCTTCTTGACTTGCACTCAAGTCCTCTGGATCACGTTCGTTCCAAAAATCACGCTCCCGAAGGTTTCATTCCGTTAGGACTCCGTTTGATATTCCTTTTCTTTGAAATACTGAAATAGGCAAAAAAAAAGCAATACGGGCTGGGCCTCCGGTTAGTAGGTTAGTCCCAAAAATTATATAAATGTGTAAAATAAAGCCCATAAACATCCAAAAGGGGTAATATAATAGCATGGAACAATCAAAAATTATAGATACGTTGGAGACGTATGAAGCATCCCCAAGCTTAATTCCTGCTCGTCCTCGAGTAGATAAATGATAAAAAAGAAATTTTGATGTGGAATGCTACCTAGCATAATTCTCAATGTAATTTTCTTTATTGTGGCATGAATGTTCAGATCCAAATGATACAAAATAAAAGTTCATATTAACATGAAAATGGTGATACTTCAAGCATACTAATCAAAGTAATCATGTCTTCTCAAAATAACATGGCCAAAGAAAGTTATCCCTACAAAATCATATAGTTTGGCTGTTGCTCTATCTTCATCACACAAAGTATTTAATCATGCACAACCCCGATGACAAGCCAAGCAATTGTTTCATACTTTAATAATCTCAAACTCTTTCAACTTTCACGCAATACATGAGCGTGAGCCATGGACATAGCACTATATGTGGAATAGAATGGTGGTTGTGGAGAAGACAAAAAAGGAGAAGATAGTCTCACATCAACTAGGCGTATCAACGGGCTTTGGAGATGCCCATTAATAGATATCAATGCGAGTGAGTAGGGATTGCCATGCAACAGATGCACTAGAGCTATAAATATATGAAAGCTCAACAAAAGAAACTAAGTGGGTGTGCAATCCAACTTGCTTGCTCACGAAGACCTAGGGCACTTTTGAGGAAGCCCATCATTGGAATATACAAGCCAAGTTCTATAATGAAAAATTCCCACTAGTATATGAAAGTGACAACATAGGAGACTCTCTATCGTGAAGATCATGGTGCTATTTTGAAGCACAAGTGTGGAAAAAGAGGTAGTAGCATTGTCCCTTCTCTCTTTTTCTCTCATTTTTTCCTTTTTCTTTCTCTTTTTTTTCCTTTTTTCTTTTTTTTCTTTGGCCTTCTTTTTTTTGGCCTTTCTCTTTTCCCCCCCTTTTTTTTTCTTTTTGTAAAGTCCGAAGTCTCATCCCGACTTGTGGGGGAATCATAGTCTTCATCATCCTTTCCTCACTAGGACAATGCTCTAATAATGAAGATCATCACACGTTTATGGATTTACAACCCAAGAATTACAACTCAAAGCTAGAACAAGATATGACTCTATATGAATGCATCCGGCGGTGTACCGAGATGTGCAATGAATCAAGAGCGACATGTATGAAAATTATGAAAGTGGCCTTGCCACAAATACGATGTCAACTACATGATCATGCAAAGAGCAATATGACAAAAGTAATGCGTGTCATATGAACGGAACGGTGGAAAGTTGCATGGCAATATATCTCGGAATGGCTATGGAAATGCCATAATAGGTAGGTATGGTGGCTGTTTTGAGGAAGGTATATGGTGGGTGTATGGTACCGGCGAAAGTTGCGCGGCACAAGAGAGGCTAGCAATAATGGAAGGATGAGGTGCGTACAATCCATGGACTCAACATTAGTCAAAAGAACTCATATACTTGTTGCAAAAATTTAGAAGTCATCAAAAACCAAAGCACTACGCGCATTCTCCTAGGGGGATAGATTGGTAGGAAAATACCATCCCGCTCGTCCCCGACCGCCACTCATAAGGAAGACACTCAATAAATAAAATTGTGCTCCAACTTCATCACAAAGCGGTTCACCATACGTGCATACTACGGGAATCGCAACCCTTAACACAAGT
Organism: Triticum timopheevii; assembly: GCA_963921465.1. Lineage (NCBI taxonomy): Eukaryota > Viridiplantae > Streptophyta > Magnoliopsida > Poales > Poaceae > Triticum > Triticum timopheevii. Next base: position 216,169,586 of record OY997274.1, read on the forward strand.
ATTTTTCATAATCACCTCAACTAGCAAGACTCTAATATCACTACCTCCATATCTCAAAACAATTATCAAGCATCATATTGATCATAGCATCCAATTCTTTTTCTATGATAGTTTTTATTATACCCAACTTGGATGTTCATCATTCTAGGACCAACTTTATGACCATAGCAAATACCATGCTGTTCTAAAAGACTCTCAAAAAGGTATAAGTTAAGCATGAGAGACTAGCAATTTCTTCAAAATTAAGACACCACCGTGCTCTAAAAAATATAAGTGAAGCACTAGAGCAAAAACTATCAAGCTCAAAAGATATAAGTGAAGCACATAGAGTATTCTAGCAAATTCTAATCAAATAGGCTTCTCCCAAAAGGTGTGTATAGCAAGGATGATTGTGGTAAACTAAAAAGCAAAGACTAATATAATACACGACGCTCCAAGCAAAACACATATCATGTAACGAATAAAAATATAGCTCCAAGTAAAGTTACCAATGAATGAAGACGGAAGAGGGGATGCCTTCCCGGGGCATCCCCAAGCTTAGGCTTTTTGCTATCCTGAATATCTTGGGGTGCCATGGGAACCCCCAACCTTAGCCTCTTGCCACTCCTTATTCCATAGTCCATAAAAGCTTTACCCAAAACTTGAAAACTTCACAACACAAAACTCAACAGGAAATCTTATAAGCTCCGTTAGTGAAAGAAAACAAAACTACCACATAAGGTACTGTAATGAACTCATTATTTATTTATTTTGGTGTTAAACCTACTGTATTCCAACTTCTCTATGGTTTATAAACTATTTTATTGGCCATAGATGCATCAAAATAAGCAAACAACACACGAAAAACAGAATATGTCAAAAACAGAACAGTCTGTAGAAATCTGTAACTAACGCAAACTTTTGGACCTCTAAAAATCCTACCAAAATGGGAAGTCCTGGCCAATTTGTTTATTGATTAGCAGAAGAATGAATCAACGCAAAATCACGTTTCTGTGATTTAAAAAAACTAAATTCGTGGGTGCAAAGTTTCTGTTTTTCAGCAGAATCAAGTCAACTATCATCATAGGTTATCCTATAGGTTCTACTTGGCACAAACACTAACTAAAAAAATAAAAACACATCTAAACAGAAGGTAGATTCAAGATTTATTACTAAACAGGAGCAAAAACAAAAAACATAAAGAAAATTGGGTTGCCTCCCAACTAGCGCTATCGTTTAACGCCCCTAGCTAGGCATAAAAGTGAAGACAGATCTAAGTAGTGCCATCCTTGGCACTAAATTCATAAGTAGCACGCATGATAGATTCATAAGGTAATTTGACTTTCTTTCTTGGAAAGTGCTCCATGCCTTTCTTTAATGGAAATTGGAATCTAATATTCCCTTCCTTCATATCAATAATCGCACCAATCGTTCTAAGGAAAGGTCTACCAAGAATAATAGGGCAAGAAAGATTGCAATCTATATCAAGAACGATAAAATCTACAGGCACCAAATTTCTATTTGCAACAATAAGAACATCACTGATCCTTCCCATAGGCTTTTTAATGGTGGAATCCGCAAGGTGCAAATTTAAAGAGCAATCATCAAGATCATGGAAACCTAGAATATCACATAAAGTTTTCGGAATCGTGGAAACACTAGCACCCAAATCACACAAAGCAAAACACTCATGATATTTAATTCTAATCTTTATAGTAGGTTCCCACTCATCATTAAGTTTTCTAGGTATAGAAACTTGCAAATTAAGTTTTTCATCATAAGATTGCATCAAGGCATCAACAATATGTTTGTTAAAAGCTTTATTTTGACTATAAGCATGAGGAGAATTAACAACGGATTGCACCAAGGAAATACAACCTTCTAAAGAACAATTATCATAATCAAAATCCTTGAAATCAAAGATAGTGGGTTCAATACTATTTAAAGTTGTGACCTCTCCAATCCCACTTTTACCAAATTTAGCATCAAGTTCTAAAAACTCCGAATTCTTGGGATGCCTTCTAGGCAAAGTTGATTCATCATCAGTCCCATAATTATCAAAATTCATATTGCAAAACATAGATCTAATAGGAGACGCATCAATAACTTTAAGATCCTCATCATTATTTTCATCTAACTTTTCTGGTTTGGCGGCCTTCTTATTGACTAAGGTGGCTTGCTTATCACAAATTTTGGCTATAGCATTTTCAAGACGGGTAATTTGAGCATTAACACCATAAAATTCTTTATTCATATCATCAAGCTCTTTGTTCATAAACACCAAAAACCCTTTTTGTTCCTTAAGCTCTTTTCTAAAGAAATTATTGTGCTCAAATTGCAAATTCATAAAGCTTCTAATATTTGATTCAATCTCCTCCATCCTTCTAAGAAGGTGGTCAGAACCCTTAGGCGAAGCCATAAGGTCAAACAAGCACGCAAGCAAATAGAAAAAGGCAAGCGAAAAGAGAGGAGAAGATTGGGAAAGAGAGGGCGAATAAAATGGCAAGGGTGAAGTGGGGGAGAGGAAAATGAGAGGCAAATGGAAAATAATGTAAATGCAAGGGAGATGAGTTTGTGATGGGTACTTGGTATGTCTTGACTTGAGCGAAGACCTCCCCGGCAACGGCGCAAGAAATCCTGCTTGCTACATCTTGAGCTTGCGTTGGTTTTCCTTGAAGAGGAAAGGGTTATGCAGCAATAGTAGCGTAAGTATTTCCCTCAGTTTTTGAGAACCAAGGTATCAATCCAGTAGGAGGCTCCTCAAAAGTCCCAAGCACCTACACAAACAAATAAAGAACTCGCAACCAACGCAATAAAGGGGTTGTCAATCCCTTCACGGCCACTTGCGAAAGTGAGATCTAATAAAGATAGTAAGATAAGATAAATATATTTTTGGTATTTTATAATATAGATGCAAAAAGTAAATATGCAAATAAAAGTAGATTGGAAGCAAATATGATAAGAGATAGACCCGGGGGCCATAGGTTTCACTAGTGGCTTCTCTCAAGATAGCATAAGTATTATGGTGGGTGAACAAATTACTATCGAGCAATTGATAGAAAAGCGAATAATTATGAGATTACTAGGCATGATCATGTATATAGGCATCACGTCCGCAACAAGTAGACCGACTCCTGCCTGCATCCACTATTATTACTCCACACATCGACCGACTCCTGCTTGCATCTAGAGTATTAAGTTCATAAGAACAGAGTAACGCCTTAAGCAAGATGACATGATGTAGAGGGATAAACTCATGCAATATGATATAAACCCCATCTTGTTATCCTCGATGGCAACAATACAATACTGTTGGGAAACGTAGTAATTTCAAAAAAATTCCTACGCACACGCAAGATCATGGTGATGCATAGCAACGAGAGGGAAGAGTGTTGTCCACGTACCCTCGTAGACCGAAAGCGGAACCGTTATGACAACGCAGTTGATGTAGTCGTACGTCTTCACGATCCGACCGATCCAAGTACCGAATGTACGGCACCTCCGAGTTCAGCACACATTCAGCTCGATGACGACCCCGGACTCCGATCTAGCAGGGTGTCGGGGATGAGTTCCGTCAGCACGACGGCATGGTGACGGTGATGATGTTCTACCGACGCAGGGCTTCGCCTAAGCACCGCTATGATATGACCGAGGTGGAATATGGTAGAGGGGGTCACCGCACACGGCTAAGGAACGATCACGAAGATCAACTTGTGTGTCTAGAGGTGCCCCCCTGCCCCAGTATATAAAGGAGCAAGGGGGAGGCCGGCCGGCCCTAGGGGCGCGCCAAGGAGGGGGGGAGTCCTCCTCCTAGTAGGAGTAGGACTCCCCTTTCCTAGTCCAACTAGGAAGAGAGAGGGGGGAAGGAAAGAGAGGGAGAGGGAGAGGGAAAGAGGGGTCGCCCCCCCTCCCCTAGTCCAATTCGGACTCCTCATGGGAGGGGCCGCGCCACCTCCTGGGCTGCTGCCCTCTCTCTCCCCTCAGGCCCACTAAGGCCCAATACTTCCCCGGGGGGTTCCGGTAACCCCTTCGGCACTCCGGTTTTCTCCGAAATTACTCGAAACACTTCCGGTGTCCGAATATAGTCGTCCAATATATCAATCTTTATGTCTCGACCATTTTGAGACTCCTCGTCATGTCTGTGATCACATCCGGGACTCCGAACAACCTTCGGTACATCAAAACTTATAAACTTATAATAAAACTATCATCGTAACGTTAAGCGTGCGGACCCTACGGGTTCGAGAACTATGTAGACATGACCTAGAACTGTTTCTGGTCAATAACCAATAGTGGAACCTAGATGCTCATATTGGCTCCTACATATTCTACGAAGATCTTTATCGGTCAAACCGCATAACAACATACGTTGTTCCCTTTGCCATCGGTATGTTACTTGCCCGAGATTCGTTCGTCGGTATCCAATACTGTCGGGGATATACCCCGCGGTGTAAACTGGCCGGAAGTTTAACCCGGCCGGACTGGACGACTCACTGGTAACCCGCCCGGAGCTTGGCGGTTCACGGGATACCCGCCCGGTCTTGGCGGTTCATTCGTAACCCGGCGGGCGGGTCAGATGGATGACGAGGCCCGTGGCCCAGAAGGCCGGTTCACGTTTAATGGTGGGCCAGTTTATGAGGAAAGCTTAAGGACTATTCTCCTACAAAGGAAGCAAGACTAGGACTCCACTTGTAATAGAGTAATCCTAATCCAACTAGGACTAGTCATGTAAACCGCCCCTTCAACATATATAAGGAGGGGCAGGGCTCCCCAAAGAGGGACAAGCTACAAGCAAGAAGAAACAATCTTAGGGCTAGACACAAAGAGGAGAGCCGGTTTACGGCGACTCCCTCGTGATGATAATGAGACCTAGCCTCAAACAGCATGTAGGGTTTTTACCGGATGGGCCCGAAGCTGTCTAAATCCCTGTCTTGTGTTGCGTCTCTCGATTCTGCTCAACCCCTCTCAAGCTACCACATAGGTGCGTTGGCCTCGCGACTAAGTCCTGACACTATGGACATCTAACGTGTTAATTCCACGACAGTTGGCGCCCACCGTGGGGCCTGCGCACGGTGGTGTTGAGTTCTTGGAGGGATCTTTACCAGGGATCAAGAATCTTGCAGTCAGCCGGATGATGAAAAGACGGTGCGGAGGATCTACATCAACTCTGAAGTTCGTCGCCCAAAAATTAGAAAAAGCTCGGGGGACAACATAGGTCACGTAGAGTTCGTCATGGTCGAGACCGACAAGAGTTTCCGTCGGATCAAACATACTGTATTGCAATATTCCGCCAAAACCGCCACCTCAATTTCTGCGGCCGAGTCCGATTGCGACTGCTTTTCACGTCTACATCAGCTGTTGTTAAACTAGAGGATCAAGTCCAATCGGCCGCCACTACTCCGAGGCGTGGAGACCGAGGCCTGCACATCAATTCACAAGTACCGCTGTATGTATGAGAAAATTCATAAGCAATCAGCCAGTACTACTTTAATTGGTACTCCGGCTCATGTACAAGACAAGATCGATTGACTGATAACTTCCGTCGTCTGCAACGGAAGACCCGGGGACGAACGCACAGCCCGCCGTCCTTATGTCCAGTTTATGTCAACATGTCGAAGGCAGCCTAAGTGTTCGGTTACAAGTCGCCGCTCGACGGATGCGCGCGGCGCTCGCCGCCTTAGTGGTCCCTGTCAATTTCAGCATGCCGGGAGGAACAGAACAAAGGTTAATTATACTGTCAGTACATAGGCGTTGGCGTTTTTGGATGGAGCAACGTACAAAACAATTTGCTGGCATGCTTTTGCAATGCATACATACTACATGGAGCAAAAGTGCTGCTTTTTCCGTCACGTCAAAGAATCAAGTCCAATCGGTCCACATTTTTGAAAGGGTCAAGGGAAAAGTCCACAAGGATTATCTAATGCAGTCTCTAATGGCACGCTCCACAAGGAAAATCAAGCCGAAGGACAATTGGTACTGCCACGGATATGCTATTCCACGTGAAGAGGCAAGAATCAATTCTTCTACGGAGCCCTACTTTTTGCTCCTTGCTTGATTGAAGGCAAATAAAACAAACAGAAGACCGTGCTTGGAGGAAACTTTTTGGAAAGTATTTTATGGGCCGCCCGCCGGTCCGTCCCGAGTCAAACCCGCAGCTGCAAGCTATCATTGCGTCCAACTCCGAGTCACCTGCCTCGAGTCGCCAACCACAGACCAGACACGGCCGCGCCTCATCAACCCACTGCTGCCGCGGGTGCACCATGTCGACCTACTAGAGCGCCCTCGTTGCAGCATCCGAGCACATGCAAAGCCACTATTACGACCGTGTTTAAAGCCACCCCTACTGGAGTCGCCTGAGCCGCCCAGTTGCCAGCTGGGCCGTCCCGCGTCAAGCCGCCACCGGAGAGCAGCCGTCCGCTTCATTGCATGCCTGCGCATCAAGCAGCCCCGACGGCCTCGTCCTACTGGAGCGGCCATTGAGCCGCTAGATGAAAAAAGTTATGCAAGGACCAACAGGAGAGAAGAGATTAATTAAACGAAGCGATCCAGCAAGACGGACAAGAATTCGTGTGTCGCCGAGTATACCATCACTTCTACAGCGTGCTGCTTCTTCTTCCCATCAAAAAACAGCGGCGTTTCAGCCTCAAAAGCTGATCCCACGTGCATCAAGATATCAAGTGGAGTATTACTTGGACTCGAATATGGATTAAGTGCAAAGGACAAAAAAGGAAAAGGACACGTACGGAAGTTGCTAGCTAGCAAGTATGTTGCATGGTTCTCTCGTGAGCAGTGTTGGGCTCCCCAACCAACGCCATACCGCCGCGCTAGAGGCTGCCGCCTCCGCTGCCGAAGCCCGACGTTGTGGTCTCATCTTGATGGGCGTAAGTCGCCGACGCTGATCATCCTTCGCTGATGTCTGCCGCCGGGTTGAACCCGTTCTGCTGCCACAAGTTGCCGCCACCAAGTTACCTCGCTGGCGTGTCGAGCCACCCTGGCCACGCCGCCTCGACAAATTGCACAACAGATGTCTACGAATGTAATCAGATCTATTCAGCTCAAGAGTTTTCTTCTGGCGTTTTTATTGCGTCACTTCCAACAATCTTTTGAGTCGCCATGACGCGCGATTCAGACAGCAGATGTGCGATTAAAAAACCCGGGTGTTTAATAAGGGAAGCGGGAGTTCAACTTGCACGAGCGACCCACCTCCGGATCAGTCTTCGTGATTGACTCGCCCGTCAGCACCAGTTTACCACACCGCGTCCGGTGCACCCGTGAGCGACTTCAACTTCACCTAACGATTATCAATTTCATGGGGGATTATTTCCGGCCTGGCACATCAGGTGATATCCATCTAAAATATATTTTATTGGTACATATTATTTTTTGTCAAAGAGCAGTTTATCTTTGTCTTGGTCTGCAACATTGTTGATGCAGCACAATTGTTCACTACATCAAAACGACGTGGTTAACTTGCCCGTCCGCGCCGGTTTACAACACCGCGGCCGGTTCATCTGTTTGAGCCACTTCTGACGCGGAGGTCATCTTTTCCGTCCGCCTCTCGCGGCCTGGTCTACATCAACACACCGGGCCGCACCTGTCTGCATGAGCTATTTATTGCGTATGAGCAAGTCACAACTTGGGTAGCCCGGTTTTTCTTTCAGCAAATTGGAGGCAAGTTATCATCAGTCACCGTCTGCGCTGGATGGTTCAATGGACATGCGCACAAATCACTGCCACTACAGTTTGGTCAACTTCAAACAGCCAGTTGGAAGGAACCATTGGCCGAGTTGCTGACACGGCTCATACGGGATCATTTATAACCCGCCGCAGTCACCTCAATCTTCTATGGATTTACATCGCGTTATCAACACCAATGATATATACCGTCTGCTATGGTCAAAGTACGGAGAATCTCAAGACAACTCCTTGAGTCATCTTAAGACTCGGGGGCTACGATGATATGATTCAGCAAGTCTTGCCAGTTTCAGCAAATTCAAGTGCCCCAGGATGTTGAAGGGAAAGATAACCCGGTCCCGAAGGCTACTGTTATATTTAAAGGCTGTCAGAAATATTCCGGTTCACGATGATGCTTCCGGTTTATAGTCCGGTTTAAAGAAAGTCCCGTCTCCCACACAGCGCTGAAGCCCTTAGTATCTGGTTCAAATCTGGTTTAAAAATGTCTGGTCCAAAAAAGGAATTAACTTCTCGCAAGTTCGAGTTTAAAGGCCGTCAGAAAATTTCCGGCTGAAAATGAAGATTCTGGTTTAAAATCCGGTTCAAGGGAAAGATGTCTCCCGCAAAGCTTTGAAGCTCTCAATATCCGGTTTAACGTCCGGTTCAAGAAGGATTTATCTCTTGCAAAAAGTTAAAGGGTGCCAAAGAGGACTTGCTGCCATGATGCGCGGTTCAAACATGGGTATCATGCCTTATTGGCTTATCATGTTATTGATCACTTGGGGGCTTGGTCATGTCTGAACCATAGTCACACCTCTTGATCGGCACAATGCCAAAATATCACTTGGGGGCTTGGTCGCGTCCGAACCAATGCAACACCTTTTGATAGGCGAAAGCCACCAGATCACTTGGGGACATGGTCAAGTCTGAACTAGTCACGCATCTTGATCGGCCTAAGGCCACAGAATCACTTGGGGGCTTGGTCGAACCCGAACCATTGCCATGCCTTTTGATCGGCATATATGCCACGGTTTCAGTTGGGGACCTGGCTGACTTAAACCATCGCCACACCTATTGGGGGCTTGGTCCTGTACGACCATGGTAACACCATCTGATCAGCTCAATAAAGCATCTTTCTTGCAAACGGTTTTATCATTGCCTTTTGCTTCAGTCTTTTTCTTAAATGACTATTATTTTTGTTGCGTTTTTTAAAACCGACAAGTGTTTTAAACCGGTTCAAAACTGTCAATTGACGGAACACAGTTAAATCTTAATCCGGAGATTATCTGCCCGGTTTGATTTTATGTTACCATCTTATTATGGAGTAAACTGATGTCCATTAACCCGGCTTGGCTTTCAATTACAAGTTGTCAGTACATGATCAAATCATAATCCGGAGACTGTTAGCCCGGTCTGGTTTGACTACGAGGCGCCAGTATTATATATGGTTATCCGGTGTTTATCACAACCCGGTACGGTTTTATCATAAACCGGCATAGTATGAAAGGAGTTATCATTACTCAAGATTGGGGTTATCACCCTTACTACAAAAAGTTGGTAAACCAATGATGTTATTCAATGTCACAGGTATGATATATTTCATATTTGATTATTCTTAAGTGCAGTCTTGGTTATAAACCTGGGTTATATGTTGGGCATTATGACCCGTCCGACGGTAAACCGCCAGGACACTTTAACTTGTTGTATGCAGAAATAGGTTGAATAAAGCATGATTATAAGTTATCCAGTGTTTATTAAACCGGCCTGGTTTTAAGATGATAAGTCGCCAGTATATGATGAGAAATTATCCGGTGTTTTGTTAAACCGGCCTGGCTTTTGATTATAAGTCGCCAGTATATATTTGGATTGCGCCATTGGAATCATGCGCTTATAAATCATTGGGTTATATTATTCAAATAGCCAAACTTGGCTGAATTTTCATTATGATACTGAATGAATAAGGTTTTCATACAGGATTATATTATCTTGAATAGCCAACGTGGCTGGATTTTATTATGGTTATTAATAACCGGTATTATTGAGGTTTTCAAAGTCGCTTTAGCGCCATGGCTATTATATTATCAATAGATATGATTTTTTCTACAATTGAAGGAATAGTCCCGAGTTGCTGCAGGCTTACGACCCGGCACTTGGGGGCTACATTATTTAAAGTTGCGATTACATCAAATATGCAAGTCTCATATCACTGCCAGCATGCACCATGGCACTTGGGGGCTAATGCAAAGTCATTGTTTGCTCACCTTATTGAAGACCCGATTCATCACATCGTAATGAGCTGGCCCTTGGAAGCTACCAATTGCTCCTGTCAACAATTCAAGGTACACAAATTTTCATTTATCATTGAAGGGTCCACTACTCAGTTGGTAAAGCAAAAGGCTCTTAACCTTGTGGACATGGATTCAAGCCCCATGATGGGGGTTACATCATATGATGTTATTTTCATTGAAGTATATATCAAGTCCCAGCTCAATATTATCTTACTGAGCCGACCCTTGGGGGCTACACCATTGCTGTTCAAAGTTTACATGATTATATTTACAAAGTCCCTGCTCATTATTGCATAACGACCCGGCCCTTGGGGGCTACACTGGTTGAAGTTTTTTATGAGCATCAAGAAATTACAAGTCCCAGGTTGCTGCAAGCATGACAACCCGGTACTTGGGGGCTACATAATATGGAGTATTCAGTTTTTACTAAGTGACTGGGATGAACAACATGGATTTCTTCTTAAGTGGCAGTATTCATATTGAAGCAAGCCTTAAACCATCACTTTGTTCTGCTCAAGACTTTGGGGGCTACAGGTAATATGCATATAAGGAGAAATATTTTCAAATTCTCAGTTTTGAGCAAACCAGATTGACCCAGCGTCACCAATTAATCATTACAACCATGTGACTGCAACTCGGCATCATCAACAATCATGAATCGGCGTTGCCAACAGTCATGACCCGGAATTATCAGTTTTTTATAACCCGACAATGGTGGTTATCATAAACCGACAAGTTCTACATCTTCAAACCGGCTGAATATCAGATGAGTATTTCAAGACCAACATTTCTTAAGCCGGCGCTTTGGAAACCGACTCAAGTGGATTATTCTTCACAATATTTTTCTATGAGAAACCAACGTCAGCAATTTAAGTATGAAGCTGGTTGTTGACCCGGATTTTCTAGAAGGAGGAAATGACAAGGATTTAAGGACGATCAGGTGTCGGTTACAAGAAATCTTAACCCAGAGCATAATCAGTCAAATTTGTTCTTGTGTTTGTTGTACAGGATCGGTTTAACATGGATAAATCCAAGCTAAAGTGGGGGCTAATGTCGGGGATATACCCCGCGGTGTAAATCGGCCGGAAGTTTAACCCGGCCGGACTGGACGACTCACTGGTAACCCGCCCGGAGCTTGGCGGTTCACGGGATACCCGCCCGGTCTTGGCGGTTCATTCGTAACCTGGCGGGCGGGTCAGATGGATGACGAGGCCCATGGCCCAGAAGGCCGGTTCACGTTTAATGGTGGGCCGGTTTATGAGGAAAGCTTAAGGACTATTCTCCTACAAAGGAAGCAAGACTAGGACTCCACTTGTAATAGAGTAATCCTAATCCAACTAGGACTAGTCATGTAAACCGCCCCTTCAACATATATAAGGAGGGGCAGGGCTCCCCAAAGAGGGACAAGCTACAAGCAAGAAGAAACAATCTTAGGGCTAGACACAAAGAGGAGAGCCGGTTTACGGCGACTCCCTCGTGATGATAATGAGACCTAGCCTCAAACAGCATGTAGGGTTTTTACCGGATGGGCCCGAGGCTGTCTAAATCCCTGTCTTGTGTTGCGTCTCTCGATTCCGCTCAACCCCTCTCAAGCTACCACATAGGTGTGTTGGCCTCGCGACTAAGTCCTGACACTATGGACATCTGACGTGTTAATTCCACGACAAATACCTAGTTCAATCTCATTACCGCCAAGTCTCTTTACTCGTTACGTAATGCATTATTCCGTAACCAACTCATTGGCCACATTGCTTGCAAGGCTTATAGCGATGTGCATTACCGAGAGGGCCCAGAGATACCTCTCCGACAATCGGATTGACAAAACCTAATCTCGAAATATGCCAACTCAACATGTACCATTGGAGACACCTATAGATCTCCTTTATAATCACCCAGTTATGTTGTGACGTTTGGTAGCACACAAAGTGTTCCTCCGGTAAACAGGAGTTGCATAATATCATAGTTGTAGGAACTTTGTATAAGTCATGAAGAAAGCAATAGCAACATACTAAATGATCAAATGCTAAGCTAACGGAATGGGTCAGGTCAATCACATCATTCTCCTAATGATGTGATCCCATTAATCAAATGACAACACATGTCTATGGTTAGGAAACATAACCATCTTTGATTAATGAGCTAGTCAAGTAGAGGCATACTACTGACATTAAGTTTGTCTATGTATTCACACATGTATCATGTTTCCGGTTAATACAATTCTAGCATGAATAATAAACATTTATCATGATATGAGGAAATAAATAATAACTTTATTATTGCCTCTAGGGAATATTTACTTCATGTATTCACACAGTAATGATTCTAACACCCATGGAGTCTTGGTGCTGATCATGTTTTGCTCATGGAAGAGGCTTAGTGAACGAGTTTGCACATTCAGATCCGTATGTATCTTGCAAATCTCTATGTCTCCCACCTGGACTTGGTCCCGGATGGAATTGAAGCGTCTCTTGATGTGCTTGGTCCTCTTGTGAAATCTGGATTCCTTTGCTAAGGCAATTGCACCAGTATTGTCACAGAAGATCTTCATTGGTCCCGATGCACTAGGTATGACACCTAGATCGGAAATGAACTCCTTCATCTAGACTCCTTCATTTGCTGCTTCTGAAGTAGCTATGTGCTCCGCTTCGCATGTAGATCCCGCCACGATGCTTTGTTTAGAATTGCACCAACTTACAGCTCTAACGTTTAATCAAAACACGTATCCGGTTTGCGATTTAGAATCGTCCGGATCAGTGTCAAAGCTTGCATCGATGTAACCATTTACAACTAGCTCTTTGTCACCTCCATAAACGAGAAACATATCCTTAGTCCTTTTCAGGTATTTCAGGATGTTCTTGACCGCTGTCCAGTGATCCACTCCTGGATTACTTTGGTACCTACCTGCCAAGCTTATTGCTAAGCATACGTCAGGTCTGGTACACAGCATTGCATACATGATAGAGCCTATGGCTGAAGCATAGGGAACATCTTTCATTTTCTCTCTATCTTCTGCTGTGGTCGGCCATTGAGTCTGACTCAACTTCACACCTTGTAATACAGGCAAGAACCCTTTATTTGCGTGATCCATTTTGAAATTTTTCAAAACTTTATCAAGGTATGTGCTTTGTGAAAGTCCAATTAAGCGTCTTGATCTATCTCTATAGATCTTGATGCCCAATATGTAAGCAGCTTCACCGAGGTCTTTCATTGAAAAACTTTTATTCAAGTATCCCTTTATGCTATCCAGAAATTCTATATCATTTCCAATTAACAATATGTCATCTACATATAATATCAGAAATGCTACAGAGCTCCCACTCACTTTCTTGTAAATACAGGCTTCTCCGAAAGTCTGTATAAAACCATATGCTTTGATCATGCTATCAAAGTGTTTATTCCAACTCCGAGATGCTTGCACCAGTCCATAAATGGATCTCTGGAGCTTACACACTTTGTTAGCACCTTTTGGATCGACAAAACCTTCCGGTTGCATCATATACAACTCTTCTTCCAAAAATCCATTCAGGAATGCAGTTTTGACATCCATCTGCCAAATTTCATAATCATAAAATGCAGCAATTGCTAACATGATTCGGACAAACTTAAGCATCGCTACGGGTGAGAAAGTCTCATCGTAGTCAACCCCTTGAACTTGTCGAAAACCTTTCGCAACAAGTCGAGCTTTGTAGACAGTTACATTACCATCAGCGTCAGTCTTCTTCTTGAAGATCCATTTATTCTCGATGGCTTGCCGATCATCGGGCAAGTCAACCAAAGTCCATACTTTGTTCTCATACATGGATCCCATCTCAGATTTCATGGCCTCAAGCCATTTTGCGGAATCTGGGCTCATCATCGCTTCTTCATAGTTCGTAGGTTCGCCATGGTCAAGTAACATGACTTCCAGAATAGGATTCCGTACCACTCTGGTGCGGATCTTACTCTGGTAGACCTACGAGGTTCAGTAGTAACTTGATCTGAAGTTTCATGATCAATATCATTAGCTTCCTCACTGATTGGTGTAGTTGTCACAGGAACCGGTTCTTGTGATGAACTACTTTCCAATAAGGGAGCACGTACAGTTACCTCATCAAGTTCTACTTTCCTCCCACTCACTTCTTTCGAGAGAAACTCCTTCTCTAGAAAGGATCCGAATTCAGCAACGAAAATCTTGCCCTCAGATCTATGATAGAAGGTGTACCCAATAGTCTCTTTTGGGTATCCTATGAAGACACATTTCTCCGATTTGGGTTCAGCTTATCTGGTTGAAGTTTCTTCACATAAGCATCGTAGCCCCAAACTTTAAGAAACGACAACTTTGGTTTCTTGCCAAACCACAGTTCATAAGGCATCATCTCAACGGATTTTGATGGTGCCCTATTTAACGTGAATGCAGCCGTCTCTAAAGCATAACCCCAAAACGATAGCGGTAAATCAGTAAGAGACATCATAGATCGCACCATATCTAGTAAAGTACGATTACGACGTTCGGACACACCATTTTGCTGTGGTGTTCCGGGTGGCGTGAGTTGCGAAACTATTCCGCACTGCTTCAAATGTAAACCAAACTCGTAACTTCAATATTCTCCTCCACGATCGGATCGTATAAATTTTATTTTCTTGTTACGATGATTTTCCACTTTACTCTGAAATTCTTTGAACTTTTCAAATGTTTCAGACTTGTGTTTCATCAAGTAGATATACCCATATCTGCTCAAATCATCTGTGAAGGTGAGAAAATAACGATACACGCCGTGAGCTTCAATATTCATTGGACCACATACATCAGTATGTATGATTTCCAATAAATCAGTTGCTCGCTCCATAGTTCCGGAGAACGGCGTTTTAATCATCTTGCCCACGAGGCACGGTTCGCAAGTACCAAGTGATTCATAATCAAGTGATTCCAAAAATAATCAGTATGGAGTTTCTTCATGCGCTTTACACCGATATGACGTAAACGGCAGTGCCACAAATAAGTTGCACTATCATTATCAACTCTGCATCTTTTGGCTTCAACATTATGAATATGTGTATCACTACTTTCGAGATTCAATAAAAATAGACCACTCTTCAAGGGTGCATGACCATAAAAGATATTACTCATATAAATAAAACAACCATTATTCTCTGATTTAAATGAATAACCGTCTCGCATCAAACAAGATCCAGATATAATGTTCATGCTCAACGCTGACACCAAATAACAATTATTTAGGTCTAAAACTAATCCCGATGGTAGATGTAGAGGTAGCGTGCCGACCGCGATCACATCGACTTTGGAACCATTTCCCACGCGTATCGTCACCTCGTCCTTAGCCAATCTTCGCTTAATCCGTAGTCCCTGTTTCGAGTTGCAAATATTAGCAATAGAACCAGTATCAAATACCCAGGTGCTACTGCGAGCATTAGTAAGGTACACATCAATAACATGTATATCACATGTACCTTTGTTCACTTTGCCATCCTTCTTATCCGCCAAATACTTGGGGCAGTTCCGCTTCCAGTGTCCAGTCTGCTTGTAGTAGAAGCACTCAGTCTCAGGCTTAGGTCCAGACTTGGGTTTCTTCTCTTGAGCAGCAACTTGTTTGCTGTTCTTCTTGAAGTTCCCCTTCTTCTTCCCTTTGCCCTTTTTCTTGAAACTGGTGGTCTTATTGACCATCAACACTTGATGCTCCTTCTTGATTTCTACCTCCGCAGCCTTTAGCATCGTGAAGAGCTCGGTAATAGTCTTGTCCATCCCTTGCATATTATAGTTCATCACGAAGCTCTTGTAGCTTGGTGGCAGTGATTGAAGAATTCTGTCAATGACACTATCATCAGGAAGATTAACTCCCAATTGTATCAAGTGATTATTATACCCAGACATTTTGAGTATGTGTTCACTGACAGAACTATTCTCCTCCATCTTACATCTATAGAACTTATTGGAGACTTCATATCTCTCAATCCGGGCATTTGCTTGAAATATTAACTTCAACTCCTGGAACATCTCATATGCTCCATGACGTTCAAAACGTCGTAGAAGACCCGGTTCCAAGCCGTAAATCATGGCACACTGAACTATCGAGTAGTCATCAGCTTTGCTCTGCCAGATGTTCTTAACGTTGTCAGTTGCATCTGCAGCAGGCCTGGCACCCAGCGGTGCTTCCAGGACATAATTCTTCTGTGCAGCAATGAGGATAATCCTCAGGTTACGGACCCAGTCCGTGTAATTGCTACCATCATATTTCAACTTAGCTTTCTCAAGGAACGCATTAAAATTCAACGGAACAACAGCACTAGCCATCTATCTACAACAAACATAGACAAGCAAAATAGTATCAGGTACTAAGTTCATGATAAATTTAAGTTCAATTAATCATATTACTTAAGAACTCCCACTTAGACAGACATCCCTCTAGTCATCTAAGTGATCACGTGATCCAAATCAACTAAACCATGTCCGATCATCACGTGAGATGGAGTAGTTTCAATGGTGAATATAACTATGTTGATCATATCTACTATATGATTCACGTTCGACCTTTCGGTCTCCGTGTTCCGAGGCCATATCTGTATATGCTAGGCTCGTCAAGTGTAACCTGAGTATTCTGCGTGTGCAACTGTTTTGCACCCGTTGTATTTGAACGTAGAGCCTATCACACCCAATCATCACGTGGTGTCTCAGCACGAAGAACTTTCGCAACGGTGCATACTCAGGGAGAACACCTCTTGATAATTTAGTGAGAGATCATCTTAAAATGCTACCGTCAATCAAAGCAAGATAAGATGCATAAAGGATAAACATCACATGCAATCAATATAAATGATATGATATGGCCATCATCATCTTGTGCTTGTGATCTCCATCTCCGAAGCACCGTCGTGATCACCATCGTCACCGGCGCGACACCTTGATCTCCATCGTAGCATCGTTGTCGTTTACGCCATCTATTGCTTCTACGACTATCGCTACCGCTTAGTGATAAAGTAAAGCAATTACAGGGCGTTTGCATTTCATACAATAAAGCGACAACCATATGGCTCCTGCCAGTTGCCGATAACTTCGGTTACAAAACATGATCATCTCATACAATAAAATATAGCATCACGTCTTGACCATATCACATCACAACATGCCCTGCAAAAACAAGTTAGACGTCCTCTACTTTGTTGTTGCAAATTTTACGTGGCTGCTACTGGCTGAGCAAGAACCGTTCTTACCTACGCATCAAAACCACAACGATAGTTCATCAAGTTAGTGCTTTTTTAACCTTCGCAAGGACCGGGCGTAGCCACACTCTGTTCAACTAAAGTGAGAGAGACAGACACCCGCCAGTCACCTTTAAGCAACGAGTGCTCATAGCAGTGAAACCAGTCTCGCGTAAGCGTACGCGTAATGTCGGTCCAGGCCGCTTCATCTCACCATACCGCTGAACCAAAGTATGACAGGCTGGTAAGCAATATGACTTGTATTGCCCACAACTCACTTGTGTTCTACTCGTGCATATGACATCTACGCATAAAACCAGGCTCGGATGCCACTATTGGGAAACGTAGTAATTTCAAAAAAAAAAATCCTACGCACACGCAAGATCATGGTGATGCATAGCAACGAGAGGGAAGAGTGTTGTCCACGTACCCTTGTAGACCGAAAGCGGAAGCGTTATGACAACGCGGTTGATGTAATCGTACGTCTTCACGATCCAACCGATCCAAGTACCGAACATACGACACCGAGTTCAGCCCACGTTCAGCTCGATGACGATCCCCGGACTCCGATCCAGCAGGGTGTCGGCGATGAGTTCCGTCAGCACGACGGCGTGGTGATGGTGATGATGTTCTACCGATGCAGGACTTCGCCTAAGCACCACTACGATATGACCGAGGTGGAATGTGGTGGAGGGGGGCACCGCACACGGCTAAGGAACGATCACGAAGATCAACTTGTGTGTCTAGAGGTGCCCCCCTGCCCCCGTATATAAAGGAGCAAGGGGGAGGCCGGCCGGCCCTAGGGGTGCGCCCAGGAGGGGGGAGTCCTCCTCCTAGTAGGAGTAGGACTCCCATTTCCTAGTCCAACTAGGAAGAGAGAGGGGGGAAGGAAAGAGAGGGAGAGGGAGAGGGAAAGAGGGGTCGCGCCCCCCTCCCCTAGTCCAATTCGGACTCCTCATGGGAGGGGGTGCGCCACCTACTGGGCTGCTGCCCTCTCTCTCCCCTCAGGCCCACTAAGGCCCAATACTTCCCCGGGGGGTTCCGGTAACCCCTCCGGCACTCCGGTTTTCTCCGAAATTACTCGGAACACTTCCGGTGTCCGAATATAGTCGTCCAATATATCAATATTTATGTCTCGACAATTTCGAGACTCCTCGTCATGTCCGTGATCACATCCGGGACTCCCAACAACCTTCGGTACATCAAAACTTATAAACTCGTAATAAAACTGTCATTGTAACGTTAAGCGTGCGGACCCTACGGGTTCGAGAACTATGTAGACATGACCTAGAACTGTTTCTGGTCAATAACCAATAGCGGAACCTAGATGCTCATATTGGCTCCTACATATTCTACGAAGATCTTTATCGGTCAAACCGCATAACAACATACGTTGTTCCCTTTGCCATCGGTATGTTACTTGCCCGAGATTCGATCATCGGTATCCAATACCTAGTTCAATCTCGTTACCGGCAAGTCCCTTTACTCGTTACATAATGCATCATTCCGTAACCGACTCATTGGCCACATTGCTTGCAAGGCTTATAGTGATGTGCATTACCGAGAGGGCCCAGAGATACCTCCCGACAATCGGAGTGACAAAACCTAATCTCGAAATATGCCAATTCAACATGTACCATTGGAGACACCTGTAGAGCTCCTTTATAATCACCCAGTTATGTTGTGACGTTTGGTAGCACACAAAGTGTTCCTCCGGTAAACGGGAGTTGCATAGTCTCATAGTTGTAGGAACTTTGTATAAGTCATGAAGAAAGCAATAGCAACATACTAAACGATCAAATGCTAAGCTAACGGAATGGGTCAGGTCAATCACATCATTCTCCTAATGATGTGATCCCGTTAATCAAATGACACCACATGTCTATGGTTAGGAAACATAACCATCTTTGATTAATGAGCTAGTCAAGTAGAGGCATACTAGTGACATTAAGTTTGTCTAAGTATTCACACATGTATCATGTTTCTGGTTAATACAATTCTAGCATGAATAATAAAAATTTATCATGATATGAGGAAATAAATAATAACTTTATTATTGCCTCTAGGGCATATTTCCTTCAAATACGTGCCTTGCAACCCTTTCTGTCACTGGGTAAGGACACCGCAAGATTGAACCCAAAGCTAAGCATTTCTCCCATGGCAAGAAAGATCAATCTAGTAGGCCAAACCAAACTGATAATTCGAAGAGACTTGCAAAGATAACTCAATCATACATAAAAGAATTCAGAGAAGATTCAAATATTATTCATAGATAAACTTGATCACAAACCCACAATTCATCGGATCTCAACAAACACACCGCAAAAAGAGTTTACATCAAATAGATCTCCACAAGAGAGGGGGAGAACATTGTATTGAGATCCAAAAAGAGAGAAGAAGCCATCTAGCTAATAACTATGGACCCGTAGGTCTATGGTAAACTACTCACAACTCATCGGAGGGGCAAGGTGTTGATGTAGAAGCCCTCCGTGGTCGATTCCCCCTCTGGCGGAGCACCGGCGAAGGCTCCAAGATGGGATCTCGCGGATACAGAAGGTTACGGCGGTGGAAATTGTGTTTCGGTTGCTCCCTGGATGTTTTCGGGGTACGTAGGCTTATATAGGAGGAAGAAGTACATCGGTGGACGCCCGAGGGGCCCACGAGACACGGGGCGCGCCCTATAGAGGGGGGTGCACCCTCCTATCTCGTGGGAGCTTCGGTTGCTTCTTGACTTGCACTCCAAGTCCTCTGGATCACGTTCGTTCCAAAAGTCACGCTCCCGAAGGTTTCATTCCGTTTGTACTCCGTTTGATATTCTTTTTCTTCGAAATACTGAATAGGCAAAAAAACAGCAATATGGGCTGGGCCTCCGGTTAGTAGGTTAGTCCCAAAATGATATAAATGTGTAAAATAAAGCCCATAAACATCCAAAAGGGGTAATATATAGCATTGAACAATCAAAATTATAGATACGTTGGAGACGTATCAATGAGGCAGATGCGCTGTGGTGGACGAGTGCGCCGATGTAGAAGGGGAGGAGCATGAAGGCTGCGGTGCCTTGGAGAAGTCTAGTTTGCGGTGGGGATAGAAAATTGGGAGTATTCAGGTGTACTACTCTGGGTGCCGGGGTGGGGTTAGCTGGGTAGGGTGAACCTAAAGTCCCCTACCAAGCGTCATCTGTAAGCCTGTTCCGAAGGCTATGATGATAACTACCCACTGCTCGAATCAGGGTCGCGGGAGATTTTCCTGCCGACCTCAAAATTTTGTGACACTGAACTCCCCGTGTGGCGTGTTGAGTGATTCGGCTAAGCAACTAGCGAGTAGTACTAGTAAACTCTGCATATTAGGTTTGACCGAAGTCAAACTTCCTAAAGTTTGACCAAGTTTATAGAAAAATATAAACATTTACCATAACAAATATGTATGATGTGAAAGTACATTCAATAATGAATCTAATGATATTTATTGGTTATTGTATATGTTAATATTTTTTGTTATAAGCTTTCTGAGAGTTTACAAAACTTGACTTTGACCAATGTTAATACGCGGGCTTAAATAAAAATGGAGGGAGTGCACATTTGTTTTCTTAGTTTGTAGTGAACTAATAATTTGTTGAAATTGTGAAATAAATATATTAGGCTACTGACTTTGCATGTAATGGTCTATACAATTCAATAGTTACAATCATTGTCGAATTCCAAGATGTATACAAGGTTTATAGTACTTCACAACATGCTCAAACTCACATAATCCCAGTCAAATGAGAATCTAAATGCATTTCATAGTTATTACTTTGTAGGATGCAACAAAACCAAGCACAACTCTACATCAGCCATTATAGAAGCAACATTTTGAACATATTCGATGTGTGAATGAAATGTGCAGAGCGAGCTTGTGAAGATGGAGCAGATAGGGCGGGAAAGATTGTATGTATGTGGACGGATAGTAGGAGACAAACCTAACGAGATAGAGAGAGAGATATAGAGAGAGAAAGAGAGATGAAGAAGTTAGGTCTGTGAGAAAGATGGAGACATGTAATATACGTGAGATGGGGTGCATCCGGATTCTGTATACGTGGAAGGAGAAGAGACAACAGGTTTGAGGAGAGAGCTGAAAAAACATGGACGAGAGGGGAAGGATCTCGTGGGTTGTGGGATTGATACTTTTGTGTGGGGGAGAGAGGGATTGGTAACTTTGTGCGAGAGAGAGAGAGAGGGTGGGGGAGGAGTCAGTCAGCCGTCGTCATATCATCCTGCTTCCAAATGGCCCCGCATTCTCTAGCGCGGTGTGGTCGCCGTCTTCAATCTCCTTGATGCCCTCTTTGAAGATTGAGGTGTTGTGCATGCTAGGGTGCAAAGAAGCACAAGCGGGAGTGGTCGCCATATAACCTTGGATGGGGATGAATTGTGTGCTCGGAGGAGGGTGTGTGTGTGTTGTGCTGTGTGTGTGTGTGTGTGTGTGTCAGATATTGAGAGAAAACAAACCTAAGGAGAGAAATGTGTATTCATGGAGAGATTGTACGGGCCTTGAGGTGGGTAGGGGCCAGGTGAGGGTGTCAAAATGTGCGTGTTGATGCATGTGTAACATGCGATCGTGCGAGGGACGGACGAACCGATAGAGATGGTTGTTGTGTTACGGATGCTCCCCTCTCTCTCTCTCTCTCTCTCACACACACACAAGTAAACTAGAAGACTGTTCTCTCATGTATACACAACGTATTGGCATCTGTCTATGTCTCACTCATGCATGATCATTTGCACATTCACACCTCTCTATGTCTGTATCACACGCACACCGTCTCCACATTGCCCTTCTGCCACAACACACATATGGACACATACACACGTTCTCTCTCAGTCACACACACAAAATCAGTATTAAAAAAATAGGGCGTACCTAAAACGTCCAAATCCAAATAAACATGAACTGGAGCTAAATTCAAATATATGGAAATATTGTAGCGTCAAGAACTTTTCCAGGAAAAAAAGTTGAGTAATATTCGGGGATTGTTTTCACACACACAAAAAGGTTCGGTGGATGTCCTTCGAGCGCAACATGGTGATGCACCGTTCGATCGACCACGCAGCCGCGGTTCACGCGCTTGCACAGGATTTCGTATCATGGCTATGGTACTAACTAATAAAAAGCGTTGCCTAAGTTTAATGTTTAAGTGTCCTAGTACAGTTTTCTTTTAAGTTTGACAAACCCTATATAAAACTAAAGTAAGCCGCCGCCACCGTTGCGCATGCCGGCGCCTGCCTGCTCCGGCCAACAATTTCTTGCCCATCACCATCGTGTCGCCGCCATCCCTGTGTCATGAAGCCGAAGGCTAGCCCGCTCACGTCGTCTGCAGTCCCTCCTCGCGATGCCGCCGCGCTGCCAAGCACATGAGCAGCTGGTGGAGCCGCGTATATGCATGCAGCGTACGAAGAGGAGGGCGAGCGCGTGCTGCAGCACGCCGGCGAGGAGGAACTAGTGTGTCATTGTCGTCTCCGCCCACGCGGAGGAGGCGCGCATGGTGGTTGTCGCGGTGGAAGCCGGTCGCGCGTGCGTCGAGCCTACAAACCGGGTGCGGACGCAGAATCTACCTTCAAGACCTTGAATGCCATGTGGATCTTGCAATCTGAAGGAGCAATTTGGGTCAGTCGACTGTTGTGAGCCGTTTGATGCAATATGGAAGGCTAGAAGGGCTTCTTCCACCTCTTCTGTCATCTTCTTCCTTCGCTCCGTCGAACTTCTTTCACAAATCGACTGACCCAAATTATACTACTAGTACGAACGTATTAAGTATAGTAGGAACATGAAGATACAAGCAGTAGTACAACCTGCAAGAAGAACATTAGTAAGACATAGTACTAGTACTACTGTACGTACTAAAGAGTTCAAATAACGAGAAAGAACATAGACATAGTTCTGCTGGGGCCTCAGCACAACACACCCTTGAAAATAAACTAAGCAACTAGTCCGCTTGACACTTCAGTAGAACCAGCATGAGTGACGGCACTTCCACCTACTCGGAGTCCGAGTCCACGTCCTCGACTTCATCCTCGTCCCTCTTCCTCTTCCTCTTCACCGACGCTTCTTTGCTTGAACCGGACACTGGGCTCTTGTCAGGACCGGATTTCGAGATATTAATTTCCCTGAAAATGGCCCTTATGCTCACCAGCCCCAGGATTACTGTTAGCTAGCAATCCACAAACTTGATACAATAACTCCAAGAAAAATACATAATATGTAGTACAAGACCATTCTGGCCTGTGAGTACAACACAAGGTTTCTAGTGATTGATGGCGGAAGCGGTTTGTGGTCATCAGCGTCTGTGGAACTCCATTTCCCACAGGAACAGCTGACCTGGATAACTCCTATCTTCGCGAGGCTGCTATCACCATTGATTTGGTTCCGGGGCTGTCATCTCGCTGCTCCTCTCCGCGCAAGAAATCTGGCCAAGACAATAGCCAGGGACAAGCCAGTGAGTACTTTGAATGTACTCGCAAACATTTTGAACACGGGTATAATATAGCAAATGATAATCATGCTCTGAAATATTCTACGATCACAACGTCAGTCACAGAAATAAAATCCATGATGCACGCAAACAAGTTATTCACGTAACACATGAATAATGCAATTTGAGAGTAGACATAGAATGCCTCAGTCGGGCGTCTGAGCGACACCACTGAGAGGGCTCATAAGTGAAATAAGTAACAAACGTGTCGCAGTCGGGCGTCTGTGCAACGCCACATAAAGGGCTTATAAAGTGAATACATAACGAGCGTGCCACAGTAGGGCGTCTCAGGGACACCACATAATGGGCTTATATGGTAAATAAATAACAAACATGCCACAGTCAGGCGTCTGTGCGACACCACGTAAAGAGCTTATATGGTAAATAAATAACAAACATGCCACAGTCGGGCGTCTATGCGACACCACATAAAGGGCTTATATGGTAAATAAATAACAAGCATGCCACAGTCGGGCGTCTGTGCGACACCACGTAAAGGGCTTATATGGTAAATAAATAACAAGCATGCCACAGTCGGGCGTCTATGCGACACCACATAAAGGGCTTATAACAGAATAATCACAGTGAATATCCAGGAGGTAGAACCGTCCCAGGGATACTCCATAAATCAAGTAATAAAAATAGTTAGTCCACAATAATAATAATCATAATCATCATATGTCACCGATCACAATCAATGTTCTGACTTAGTTGTTTTTCCTCCGAAGACCGACACTTGACCCAACCCAGATTGTAGTCCTTAACCATGGACACGGCTACTCGAATAGATATAATCTCTGCAGAGGGTGTACTCTTTACCCACGATAACGGATTTTGTTAGTCCATCTGGACTAATTCCGCTTACGGTCTTTTAGTTGAAAACACACCCAACCGCGTACACCAGCTTGACTCATCGGTGTCTGGAATCACCCATGACACTTGTTAAGCAAAACTCTAAGTGGGGAGGCTACAACCTCGATTAGCATGGGATCACAAAATTTATACCGCGCGCAAACTGGGGAAGCTACCCCTTCGGCTACAACCGAAACACCCATGCCCCCTGACCAGATGACTGGCTTTAATCCATGGCCATGGAACCCTCATCCCGGCCCCTCTGTATGGTGTGTGCTAGAAAGGGGTTGACAACTTACTGAACCGTACCCTACCTATGGCAGAGACACATGGTAGTACGAAACAAGTTGTGGGGGTTACCGGAACAAGACTCGATCTATGGTCGACTCAGGAGGTTTAAGTGTTACCTGCACGATGAGCATAACAAATATGTTTTCAACCAACAGACATAGCCACCACTCATCATGTCTCACTTTGCCGTACCGGACACAATCGTCTCAACGACCGGAGTCAAGCTCGTGTCTACCCAAGACAGAGGCTTTTCCTGGTTTCCTTCCGGTGTGCACGAGAGGCATGTGATGCTGACTATTATCCCAAGCATGTCAAACTCCAACAGCAAGAATCATCAATATGCACTCATGAGTCTGAACATATCATCACAAACGACAAATTCCAAGACGCGAGGTGTTGCAATCGTATCAAACAACACACTACATTATTATGCCAGGGTTCAGAATGCTTGCCTTCAAGGTGTGGAGAGGTGAGGTGCATTCCAAAACTTTGAAAGTTTTCTTCTCTCTCCAAAAATCCTATTTAAATTTTTTGAATCAATATATAGTTTCAAAAACAGTACAAAAAAGTTGTCTGAAATTTTTTCAAATAAATCTGAAAATAAACTATACAATATTTGAGAGAGGTAGGAAAAAGAATCAACTTATTTGGAGTTCTATTTAAAAAGTTATAGACAGTCAAAGTTTTGGTCAAAAATCCGTTTTTTTCATAAAACAGAAAAAGGAAAAACGTTTCGAATACTGACCACGTCAAAGGCGTATTTTGGTTTTACGTATCCACTTATTCAGCGTGGACTGGCTTGTGGTCACTGACAGTGGGTCCAGGGGGCCCACTAGTCAGGTTTGACCGGTCGTCCTTCCCTCCTCTTCCTCTGCCCCGAGCAGAGGCGGGACTCCGGCGACGCTCGCCGACGAACGGCGGCACCGTTCGAGAAACCGAGGGTGGGGATGGATCCACCAGTCCAGGGCGGTCCTCCCGGTGGTCGCTAGTCAGGTGGGGACGGAGGGAGTCGCCGGCGGTGAGCTCCTCGACGGAGATAGCTTCGGGTCGATTTGGGGGTTTCGTGCCATGGTGGTTCCCGAGTGAGATTGAGAGGTTGGGCAGCTCTGCACAGTCGAAGGGAGTCGGGTGGTGGTGTTGGTTGGTCGGGGGACGGCCTGGCTGCGATGAACGGCACCGGAGGGCGGCGGCGGCCGAGATGGCCGGAGATGAGGAAGACAGCCTCCCACCATTGCTTGCTGGTCGTGGGGCGCGCTAGAGGGGTGGTACGAGGCTGCTGAGGAGGCTCGAGCGAGGCCTGGGGCTATATATAGCCGGGGAAGGTCGGTTCCGCCATCGCCGGGGATAAGATCGCCGGCCGACCATTTTTGCTGCGGCAGAGCGACGTGGCGATGGCCGGAGCAGGGTTGGTGCTAGCGGACGGGTTTGGAGATAAGAATGGCCTGCTCACGAGGGCAGCTGGCGAGGAGTTGTGGCTCGGGTGGCGCCGTCCGTGGCAAAGGCGCACTGCAGACGCCGGTGTGCCACCAAGAGGGCTCTGACGGCGGCGCTGTAGGGCACCAGGGCAACTTGGCGCGTTCTGGTGAGTGGTCAAGGGCGGGGAACGGCTCTGCAGGCGAGCAAGGGCCAGGGGCGCGACGCGGCAGCTCGGTGCACGCGCATGCAAAGCGTGCGCTCTATGCGCGCCCAGAGCACGCACGCTAGGTGCTCGGCGTAATGCCAGTGCATGCTAGGAGGCTAGGATGGAGCTGGGGTTTAACAGGATTAGGCTAGGGTATCCTAGAGGCTTAGTGGACAAGCTAGTTTGATCAGAGGATCAAGTTCACAATGCAAACCAAAACTTATGCCAAATCTGCTCATGCACTCAAGGTGTTTGACAAAAAGCTAGGGGCATCTAGGCAGTTCTTGGAGTAGCCAAAATCTCGAGATCAGTTTTGGCCAGAAACTAAAGGCTGTCATTTCATGGACCAAAAATATTCCAAATGGTTCATGCTCTTGGACTTAAGGGTTTTGTAGGAAGGACTACAAGTAGGAAAAAGAACCATGGGTAAAAGAGCAAGTAAAAATATGGTTGTAGTACAAATCCTCAAGTTGGGCCAGAATGAAAATGAGGTTGATTCACTCAAAATTTTCAAAGGACATAACTGGGTTTTTGTATAAAGGTGGATAATATACTCCTACTGACCTCCCCTAATTTTGGTGGAAGTTTTAAAGAAATATTTAAATAGGTTGTAGTGCAAAATTGCCCACTGGACCAGATTTGAAAATTAGGTGTAGAGCTCATAATCTCCAATGAACAGAAGATGCTTTTGCATAAAAGTGATTTAGGGACATCATATGTCATCCCCAAATTTTGGTGAATTTTTTTGATGCATTTATCAAATGGTTGTAGTGTAAAAGAGGCTCCAAAACTTATGAAAAATCATTTTAAAAGAATAAAGTTCAGGAAAAACAATTATGCAAATAAAACCACTAATTAAGAATTGTTTTATTGAGAGAGTATACAAGTCCAATAATATTTTTGGAAAGTTTCACTTGGGGAAAAACTCCTCAATATTAAAGGAAAGTGGTTCTGAAATCAACAGAAAATACAGAAAGCAAAAATTTTAAACTCCTGGCAAAGTTTTAATAATTCAAAACATGGTTAAATTTTTGGGGTGTTACAACACTACCCCCCTTAAAAAAATCTCGTCCTCGAGATTTGACAAGGGTTGTTAAAAAAAATTTACTCCTACTATCACAAAAACAACCATCCTACTCCTGAAATTAAAACGTAGCTACAATGAGAGGGCAATAAGTGGTGTAAAACCACAGTGTGGTACACTGGCGATGCGTGGAAAAATTTACGGTCAGTTTCTACTATCGGTTACAATAAATTTAGAATAAACTTCTAAATTACTGAAAATATACGCTGGTCGTACCCGAGAGCACAGGGTTCTCTGTGGCTGACAAGTGGACCCGGGGCCCACTGTCGGTCTCTTCCTCTACCTCTGGCTCTCTCTTCTTCCTCTCTCGCGCGCGCTTTCCCGCGCTTTCTCCACCGGCGACGTCTAGCTCGTAGGGCATCTAGGCCGTACTGCGGTAGTGCGCGGCGTGCTAGTTGCCGGCGCAGCATGCACTCACCTCGCGGGCCAGTGCGTTATCGGCACTGCTCGCGGATTCGCCTCCGAACACCGGCGATCGAGCGACAAGCGGCGCTGGTGGACTTCGCCCACCATACACTGATCTCGAGCTATAAAACGACTGCGGTGCTCCTTCTTCTTCCTCCATCTGACCTCGCTTCTCCTTCTCCTCCCTTCTCCTTCATTTTTGTCTGTAGGAGCTCGAGACGAGGCTCTAATGGCGGAGGTGATGCCGGACTGGTACGTGATCCTGATGTGCGGAGGGTTGGCGGCATTGTTGCGGTTCTCCGTGCTCCTGTGTGTGATGATCCTCGATGATCGTCGTGATGCGGCCGCTCAAGTGTTAGCTCTCCGCGGCGGCGGTGACCATGATGATTAGGTGCGGTGTTAGGTGCTAACTGCTGTCAGGGTGCTGGAGGTAATCTGTACCTGACTAATTACTCACAAATCTCTCCCTCTGAGACAGTGGGGGTTTTAGGGAGGTGATTAGCTTGGTGCAAAAATGTGCACGTGGATTTTCACTAGGTCGCGTGGTTGAGGTCGTGAGTCTGCTGCTATGGTGCTGTGTGAAATAAAAATCTATGTTGTGGAGAAATGTATGCTGCAGCAACTCCGAGAAAAACTCGCTTCAGGATTTACTGAGAGTGAAAACAGTTAATAAATTTTTACCGTAGTAGAATCACTCACATTGACTGAAACTAACGATTTAATTCATCGCACAAATTTAGGATACCACACACA
The DNA here is from genome assembly GCA_963921465.1 of Triticum timopheevii. Classification (NCBI taxonomy): domain Eukaryota; kingdom Viridiplantae; phylum Streptophyta; class Magnoliopsida; order Poales; family Poaceae; genus Triticum; species Triticum timopheevii. The sequence continues at coordinate 216,198,232 of OY997274.1, forward strand.
AGTTGCAACACATAAATAAACGCAGGGACCATAAACACAGCAATGACATCTACAATGACAATGGTAATTGGACAGGGTCCTGAGAATAAGTCTCTGGAATCGGGGCACACTCTTCTTCTATCGGGGGAAGTGGATTGACCAGTCAATGAATGTGCCTCTCCTGGTTGGGCCTCAGTGGTCTGCCGATGGCGATCTGAGGATTCAAATCAGCGAGGCTCTGGAGATATCCCATTACTCGCTGGGCCAAACGCTCTTGCGCGATGACATACTGGGCAAGATTGGCCAGTACTGGGTCTCTCTTGATTCGTTCATCGGGAAAAGATGCTACTTCTCCGGGTGTTGCACAACTCGGGAAATAATAATACCCCCGTTCGCTGGCATATGGTACCGCGAATCGAAGGCGTGTAAGCGCCTCATACGCAGCAGGTTCTATGGCCATATGAGGAGTCGGCATAGATTTCCCCACGAAGGAAGCTTCCGTGGGGTCTTGGTTTGGATTTGTGGGAGGGACGTGCACCACTGCCCAATATTTCAAGGTGGATGGGGTGATCCTCGATTTGAGCAACTCATACTAGGGTGGATGGATAGCACTCATGGTACTGCAGGTAAAGTCCCACAAGACTTTAACAAAGCTACCTGGAGTTGCATCTGGAGTTCTCAGATAAATACTAGGGCTCGGCATGGCAATGGAAATGGTTGTGCGAGTGGTGCTCAAGGTGAGGGGTACTTGGCAAGGTTGCGGGGTGGCCTTTTATATAGCATTGGGGCTAGGTTAATTACCGTGGTGAAGTGTAACTAGTCTATCGCGTCTGCTCCATGGGGTCGGGGTCAATGCTACAACTACACATATCTCGTAAAAGTGACGTATTATTGTGGGCGGCGTCGGTGTGATTTTGGTGGTTGTGCCCGAAAAAATGCAATCGCATGTTCACATATTTAATGCAAGGATACTATTTAAAACAGAGGCACACAAGTAGGCTGTGATTATTCAAGTCGATGCAAGGTTACATAATTACAGGGCGCGAGCGTACTGAGGCTCGGTACTACTCGAGTGACTTAGTCTACCTCGTTTATATCTAAACGAGCCTGCCTTGTGGACGTCGAGGCTACTCCACGGGTTTCACCGTCGGGATTAGCTGGAGGGGGTTGAGGGGCTGCCGGGTCGGGGTAGCGATGATGACCATCCCGGGGATTGTTGGCCACAATCCCGCTGGAGCGTGTTCCCAAAAGGCGACTAAGCACTTCTGGGGACACCAAAGTATTGTGGTCGATGGCTGGGGTAGTTCTCAACGACTCGATCGGGTGTCCGAACAGCACGACAGGATTGTCGGCGTCGGGCTCATCTTCTCCTCTCGCCGGGGCTCGGCAAACCAGCTCTCCACGAGCTGCGATTAGATCAAGGGTGATTTGATCGAACAGTTCCTCTAGTGCACCTACAAAGCGCACTAGATGCAATAATGCAGGATCCGTCTCGTGATCTCCGTTGACAACCTGGGGTGGCCTACCATACCCATCATGGCTGGGGTAGTAGTAGAACGAGCGACAGTTAACTCTGGGCGACAAGTGCCGGAGTTGAACTATAGCCTCTCGAGCAGCTAGTTGAATGGCTTGTGGCTCAAAGGAAGTTGTTCTTCCGGTGAACCTGTAGGGGCGTTCTGGCGATAGACCCCTACCATAGATGTGTACAGTGGCCCAGAATTGACGGCTCTCACCGCTCATGGGTCCTTGGTACACAACATACTCTGGGGGCTCCTCTAATGCAAAAGCACGGCGGGTGAGGTTTGCTAGCACGGTCACAAATCCTACAAGGTTATTTGCTGTGGTTTCATTGTGCACGACGGGGCCAGGCATTATGGCTCGGTTTGGGGAAGGAGGTTGTGTAGTACTGTGTTGAGGTTAGTGTGCCCTTCTTATAGAAAAAGAGAGCGGAGTCTTCCTTCGCACGCTTGCGAATGAGACAATTTAGGTGTCGGTCACTAGCGCGTGATCGACAGGCTAGGCTGATAGGTTGGGCATCGACTGCCCAAAAGGTGTCGGGTCACTGTGGAGGCAATCTTACGCGAGAAGCTTGGCCGGGGTTGGGTTATGGTCTGGTGGTTTGGTTAACCTAGGTTTTTTGACTTGGCTAAGATAGGATTAGCCAATGGTCAGCCTAGCTCTGATACCAAGTCTGTCCGGACCGGATTTCGGGATATTAATTTCCCTGAAAATGGCCCTTATGCTCACCAGCCCCAGGATTATTGTTAGCTAGCGAGACACAAACTTGATACAATAACTCCAAGCAAAATACATAATATGTAGTACAAAACCATTCTGGCCTATGAGTACAACACAAGGTTTCTAGTGATTGATGGCGGAAGCGGTTTGTGGTCATCAGCGTCTGTGGAACTCCATTTCACACAGGAACAGCTGACCTGGATAACTCCTATCTTCGCGAGGCTGCTATCACCATTGATTTGGTTCTGGGGCTGTCATCTCGCTGCTCCTCTCCGCGCAAGAAATCTGGCCAAGACAATAGCCAGGGACAAGCCAGTGAGTACTTTGAATGTACTCGCAAACATTTTGAACACGGGTATAATATAGCAAATGATAATCATGCTCTGAAATATTCTACGATCGCAACGTCAGTCACAGAAATAAAATCCATGATGCACGCAAACAAGTTATTCACGTAACACATGAATAATGCAATTTGAGAGTAGACATAGAATGCCTTAGTCGGGCGCCTGAGCGACACCACTGAGAGGGCTCATAAGTGAAATAAGTAACAAACATGCCGCAGTCGGGCGTCTACGCGACGCCACATAAAGGGCTTATAAAGTGAATACATAACGAGCGTGCCACAGTCGGGCGTCTCAGCGACACCACATAAAGGGCTTATATGGTAAATAAATAACAAACATGCCACAGTCGGGCGTCTATGCGACACCACGTAAAGGGCTTATATGGTAAATAAATAACAAACATGCCACAGTCGGGCATCTGTGTGACACCACGTAAAGGGCTTATATGTTAAATAAGTAACAAGCATGCCACAGTCGGGCGACTGTGCGACACCATTTAAAGGGCTTATATGGTAAATAAATAACAAGCATGCCACAGTCGGGCGTCTATGCGACACCACATAAAGGGCTTATAACAGAATAATCATAGTGAATATCCAGGAGGTAGAACCGTCCCAAGGATACTCCATAAATCAAGCAATAAAAGTAGTTAGTCCACAATAATAATAATCATAATCATCATATGTCACCGGTCACAATCAATGTTCTGACTTAGTTGTTTTTCCTCTAAAGACCGACACTAAGACCGACACTTGACCCAACCCAGACTGTAGTCCTTAACCATGGACACGGCTACTCGAATAGATATAATCTCTGCAGAGGGTGTACTCTTTAACCACGAGTAACGGATTCCGTTAGTCCATCCGGACTAATTCCGCTTACGATCATTTAGTTGAAAACACACCCAACCGCGCACACCAGCTTGACTCATCGGTGTCTGGAATCACCCACGACACTAGTTAAGCAAAACTCTAAGTGGGGAGACTACAACCTTGATTACCATGGGATCACAAAATTTATACCGCGCGCAAACTGGGGAAGCTACCCCCTTCGGCTATAACCGAAACACCCATGCCCCCTGACCGGATGACTGGCTTTAATCCATGGCCATGGAACCCTCATCCTGGCCCCTCTGTACGATGTGTGCTAGAAAGGGGTTGACAACTTACTGAACCGTACCCTACCTATGGCAGAGACACGTGGTAGTACGAAACAAGTGTGGGGGTTACTGGAACAAGACTCGATCTATGGTCGACTCAGGAGGTTTAAGTGTTACCTGCACGATTAGCATAACAAATATGTTTTCAACCAATAGACATAACCACCACTCATCATGTCTCACTTTGCCGTACCGGACACAATCATCTCAACGACCGGAGTCAAGCTCGTGTGTACCCAAGACAGAGGCTTTTCCCGGTTTCCTTCTGGTATGCGCGAGAGGCATGTGATGGTGACTATTATCCCAAGCATGTCAAACTCCAACAGCAGGAATCATCAATATGCACTCATGAGTCTGAACATATCATCACGAACGACAAATTCCGAGACGCGAGGTGTTGCAATCGTATCAAACAACACACTACAATATTATGCCAGGGTTCAGAATGCTTGCCTTCAAGGTGTGGAGAGGTGAGGTGCATTCCAAAACTTTGAAAGTTTTCTTCTCTCTCCAAAAGTCCTATTTAAAATTTTTGAATCAATATATAGTTCAAAAACAGTACAAAAAAGTTGTCTGAATTTTTTTCAAATAAATCTGAAAATAAACTAGACAATATTTGAGAGAGGTAGGAAAAAGAATCAACTCATTTGGAGTTATAATGAAAAAGTTATAGACAGTCAAAGTTTTGGTCAAAAATCTATTTTCTTTAATAAAACAGAAAAAGGAAAAACATTTTGAATACTGACCACATCGAAGGCGTATTTTGGTTTTACGTATCCACTTATCCAGCGTGGACTGGCTTGTGGTCACTGACAGTGGGTCCAGGGGGCCCACTGGTCAGGTTTGACCGGTCGTCCTTCCCTCCTCTTTCCCTGCCCCGAGCGGAGGCGGGACTCCGGCGACGCTCGCCGGCGAACGGCAGCACCGTTCGAGAAACCGAGGGTGGGGATGGATCCGCCAGTCCAGGGCGGTCCTCCCGGTGGTCGCTAGTCAGGTGGGGACGGAGGGAGTCGCCAGCGGTGAGCTCCTCGGCGGAGATAGCTTCGGGTCGATTTGGGGGTTTCGTGCCATGGTGGTTCCCGAGCGAGATTAAGAGGTTGGGCAGCTCCGCAAGGTCGAAGGGAGTCGGGTGGTTGTGTTGGTTGGTCGGGGGAGGGCCTGGTTGTGATGAACGGCATCGGAGGGCGGCGGCGGCCAAGATTGCCGGAGATGAGGAAGACAGCCTCCCGTCATTGCTTGCTGGTCGTGGGCGTGCTAGAGGGGTGGTACGAGGCTGCTGAGGAAGCTCGAGCGAGGCCTGGGGCTATATATAGCAGGGGAAGGTCGGTTCCGCCATCGCCGGGGATAAGATCGCCGGCCGACCATTTCTGCTGCGGCAGAGCGACGTGGCGATGGCCGGAGCAGGGTTGGTGCTAGCGGACGGGTTTGGAGATAGGAACGGCCTGCTCACGAGGGCAGCTGGCGAGGAGTTGTGGCTCGGGCGGCGCCGTCCATGGCAGAGGCGCACTGCGGACGCCGGCGTGCCGCCAAGAGGGCTCTGACGGCGGCACTGTAGGGCACCAGGGCAACTTGGTGCGTTCTATCGAGTGGTCGAGGGCGGGGCGCGGCTCTGCAGGCGAGCAAGGGCCAGGGGCGCGACGCGGTGGCTCGGTGCACGCGCGTGCAAACTGTGCGCTTTGGGCGCGCCCAGAGCATGCACGCTAGGTGCTCGGCGTAATGCCAGTGCTTGCTAGGAGGCTAGGGTGGAGCTGGGATTTAACAGGATTAGGCTAGGGTATCCTAGAGGCTTAGTGGACAAGCTAGTTTGATCAGAGGATCAAGTTCACAATGCAAACCAAAACTTATGCCAAATCTGCTCATGCACTCAAGGTGTTTGACAAAAAGCTAGGGGCATCTAGGTAGTTCTTCTAGTGGCCAAAATCTAATCTGTGTCTCCTTAGGTGTAGGTGGTGGTGGCCAGGTTAGTTTGCCAAATGAAGAAACTTGTTAGTGCAAATATTTGAGAAAATCAGTTTTGGGCAGAAACTAAAGGCTGTCATTTCATGGACCAAAAATATTCCAAATGGTTCATGCTCTTGGACTTAAGGGTTTTGTAGGAAGGACTACAAGTAGGAAAAAGAACCATGGGTAAAAGAGCAAGTAAAAATATGGTTGCAGTACAAATCCTCAAGTTGGGCTAGAATGAAAATGAGGTTGATTCACTCAAAATTCTCAAAGGACATAACTGGGTTTTTTATAAAGGTGGATAATATACTCCTACTGACCTCCCCTAATTTTGGTGGAAGTTTTAAAGAAATATTTAAATAGGTTGTAGTGCAAAATTGCCCACTGGACCAGATTTGAAAATTAGGTGTAGAGCTCAAAATCTCCAATGAACAGAAGATGCTTTTGCATAAAAGTGATTTAGGGACATCATATGTCATCCCCAAATTTTGGTGAAATTTTTTGATGCATTTATCAAATGGTTGTAGTGTAAAAGAGGCTCCAAAACTTATGAAAAATCATTTTAAAAGAATAAAGTTCAGGAAAAACAATTATGCAAATAAAACCACTGATTAAGAATTGTTTTATTGAGAGAGTATACAAGTCCAATAATATTTTTGGAAAGGTTCCACTTGGGGAAAAACTCAATATTAAATGAAAGTGGTTCTGAAATCAACAGAAAATCCAGAGAGAAAAATATTTAAACTCCTGGCAAAGTTTTAATAATTCAAAACATGGTTAAATTTTTGGGGTGTTACAGCTCTGCTTCTTCATCCAACCCCTATAGATATTTAAACAAAGGTAGGCATCCATTGCTGCGTACAGGATGTGATCTTCATCTAATGTCTCCGACTCCCATGTATGATAAAACTCGTGATGAGGTTTCTTCAGTTTAGCATACAAAGGATCAATCATGGCTGCTGCCAGGGTCAGCATTGAAGGCTGAGAGGAGGACACCAGGCTTGCCTTCTGGAGATCGAAGGGCCAGCCTACAACAAGACCTATCCGACGCAGGACATCCCTGTCGTTCCTAAAGTCTATAATAACGAATTTCACTCTTTCGTCCTTGAGGAAGTTCTTAAAATCCTGGCACTCAACGTCGGCATGGCATATGTGCTAGACCAAGCAAACGTTATGTACGCAAACCTGGATCACGGCGGGCTTCTTCCTCTCTGCCTCCTTTAGAATCTTCTCTCTTTCCAGCACTGTGGTGTACTCAACATCTAGCCCAATGACCCACTCATCCGTTGAACTGTTGAACATGCGTAGGAAGCGAGCAAGCCATGCTTTCACCGTCGCGGATGCACGTGTGTAGATGACGATGAACTCATCGCCGGTGATGGCTCTAACCTGGTACTCAGCGGCGACCATGGAGATTCGGGAGGCCATGGATTTTGGAGGAGGGTTAGGAGAAGTTGAACTGTTGTACCCCACAAAAAAACTGGGAGCGAACTAATGTGAAATGACGGGATGACTGGGAGCGAACTGTTGTAAGGTAGAAGACGGGGACGAGTAAGACGTGCGAACGGCGTGGGTTTGCTGACTTGCCCGGTGGATAAACGGCTGCAAGCCCCCAAAGAGTTCTTGAGAACTATGTGGGGCCCACTAGATGTCATGTCTACTAGAACCATATCGTAGGCCTGACGGTATAGCTTCTGCCTGTTCGCCCGCCATGCGAGCGCGTGGATGTAACTTCACTTAATTTCGTCAACCGTCGCGCTTCCCACGACTTTCGCCTCCCTCGCGTGGTCGTGCCCTTTGAGACTTCGACCGGCTATAAATGAGCAATTTTTTTGCCTACTCTGCATGCATGATACTCCCTCTGGTCCTTTTTACTTCCGTCAACCGTTTGGAAAGTGTTTGACCAAATTTATACTAAAAATATCAATATCTACAATACTGATTATAATGAGTATAAGAACTACGTTTTATAATGAGTATAAAAATATTGATTTGACATTGTGAATGTTGATACATTTTTCTATAAGTTTGGTCAAAGTAGAGGTACACTGACTTCAGACAAAACTTAAATGCACAATGCAGACTAGTTCCTCCATCCAGGTGCGTGCCATGTCCTATCTTGTCATCACAACAAGGTTAGCTATTAGAGTAATACTACCTCCCTTCTAGTTTAAAGGGCTCGATTCAAAATTTTCACCTACTCTTAGCAATATAGAGGCGGTGGAATAGTTTTTTAGTCTGCAAAAGTACTCAACTAATGCTGTCGTTCTTCACAAAAAATGTGTTTACCAATGCATGCATGAACACTAGTTACTCTAACCCCCTCTCTTCTTTAATTCTTTGCCACATCAGCATGTTTGCTATTCCCGTGTGCATGATACCAGCTAAGATACCACCATTATGGCCAGCCTTAATCATCGCATGCAATAATTTAGTGCACCTTGAAATATGAACATGTGTGGGGCGTGTATGTTTTCAATGACTTGAGATTATACCTAGCCCGACATGCAAGATGACTTATTATGCACCGTTCCCCATACCTGCAGGAAGCCCGTTCGTCTCCAAATATTTTCCTCTCCATGTGTGGAAACAATATGCCTGCCAGACTCTCCTTCTCCCTCCGGAGGTCCCACCACTCCACCCCGTGTGGAAAAAATCTGCATGCATGACTCTCCTCCCCCCACGCTCGTCCAATCCGTTGTGACCAGCAATATTTCCACCCCTTCCCTCCCCCGTAATTTACTCCAACAAATATGCTCACATAGCTGTTACGTTAATCACGCAACATATCTTCCGGGACGCTGCTTCAGTTACTTAACTGCAGGTGCATTGGGTCACTGACATATGGGCCCAACAAGTGTATGGCCCACATGTCAGTGATGCAACTGGACCTGCAGTTAAGTCAGTGCAGCTCAGTCCATATCTTACGTAGGTGTGCCATTACTTGCTATAAATACTGCGCCTCCCACGGCATTCGGAAGAACGCTCACGTTCATCGCTATCTCCTCCCCCTCCCTCTCACGTCGACCACCATGGAATCGCCCCTCCCAAGCCCTAGGCGCCCCTCGCTGCACCACCCAGACGGTCACGCGTCACTGTTCTGTTCCTCGCTGCCACTAGTCGAGGAGGACGCGTCGGCGCTCCACTCCTCGCTGCGACGCGTCGAGGTGGACGCGTCGGCGTTCCCAATCTCGCCAGCACGCGCGTCGGAGGACGCGTCGGCTCCCCGCTACGAGGAGAACGCCGTGCCGCCCGCCGAACCCCCCGGCCTTGAGGAGCTTTGGAATGAAATGGATGTCGCCATGTGGGAGGATTTGCCGCCGGGAGAGCACGCCAAAATAGAGGCGGAGAAGAAGGCCGAGGAAGAGAAGCGCGTCACGGGGCAAGCTGCCTGGCAGGTCTATGTCGCTTCCAAGAGAGTTAGGCAATTGGCTCTTTGGAAGAAGGCTCATGCAAGGGCCGTGAGGGTGGCGGAGGACGCCCGTGCCAAAGCCCTGAGTGCAGTCGGGCCCAAGCGCCTCATCTACGCTTGGCGGTACGTGGACCGGGTGCACGCTTCCTGCAAGGAGGAGTACCTGCTGGCACCGGATCACCACACCGGTGAGATCGCGCTCGCCCACTGGCAAGCCGCCAATCAGCACCTCGCGAGTTGCGAGGCTGAGGAAGAGGCGTTGTGTCAGCGCACTGGGAAACGGCCGCACACCAGGGTACTCGTGGCGCACCGCAAGCGCTCCTACGAGCGTCGTGGCTTTTAGTAGGAGTATAATTTAGTTTCGTAAGGTGATCTCATTAGTTTTGGGATGCAAATGATAAATCTGGAACATTTGGGAATTATTAGCGTCCTTAATTAAGTATATAAGAGGGAAAGTTTGGAAACCTTGTGTATTCGTACACATTTTGTAAGTAGGTGCATACAGCACAAACTTTAGTACTATATACTATCGCACTACACGTCTCTCTCTATATATGCTTGCAGACTGTGCTACTCCCTCCGTCCAGGTGAATAAGTTATCTTTGGTTGTGCACCGTGACCAAGAAGGAGGGAAGACTTTATACACCTAGACGGAGGGAGTACTAGTATTACTTATGTACGGCCAAATGCACGTTTTAACATTACGATGCGGTTTTTGTAAAATTAGAAAAATAGCACTAGTCAAGCTTGTGAAATGATTCAATGCAAAAATGCTCGTTTGAGTTTACTTTTAGCTTCCTTCTCTGTGGTTATCTCTCTGTCGTACTTTGTACGGAGTATCTCACCGGTCGGAAAGGCATGCAAATTCCCAAACCGCTTCCTACACCATGTATCGAATTTTTTGCCTAACAAGTTGTGTCGTGCAATTGGAATTCCAACTTGAGTACTAGTACTACTAGTAGGAGTACCAGGGGCCAGTTTGTTTAGGCTTCTAGATTAGTAGTAATCCCATTACTACTAGCTCAGTCCTAGTTTAATGGTCCCCATTGTAATCTATGTCAAATTTTGATCATAAATTTAACTAATGAAATGTTTGTGATGTCACATGCACTAACATTTTATCAGTTAAATCTTTGGTCAAAATATACCACAAATTACAATGGTGACGAATAAACCAGGACGGAGGTACTCCCTCCATTTTTGTATACAAGGCCACTATAAAAATACATTTTGCATCTATACAAGGCCACCAACAGTAATCGAGACAAATATTAATGATGTTTCCTCGTACTAGTAACCCATGGCTTAATTACTAGCATGCATGTAGTGGATGATAATGACAAACTCATCTACTTCCTCTCTCACGGCCACTCAATTTCTTCTAATGTGCATGCACCCTATTAATTAACCCGGTAAACGAGAAAATAAATTGACTTCTAAAGCACACATTGATTTTTATCTTGGTACCTATAATTTGAGTTTGTGGCCTTGTATATAAAAATGAAGGGAGTACTAGTAGTAGTTTAGAAGCCCAAATAAATGAGTGAGGCGCCTTAATGTTACTCTCCACTGTGACTATTCTTATGGGAAAAGTTGGGGAAGAGACGGCTTATTTTTTAAGCCGCCAAAAGAACTAGCCCTAGGAGTAGTAACTAGGGATACTAGGAGTAGCAGCTAGGGATCGAGTGTGCGAGATGAACCGGAGAAAGTAAATGGAGAGAGATGAAATGCAAAAAAGACGGAGGGATATGATGGTTGCTTGTCTGTTTATTTTACCGGGCCACTTATTACTGGTAGTGGTTGGGTTTTGTGATATGACGGCTTTACTGCCACGCCACGAGCGGGCTGAGACTCCCATGCAGCGCCGCCCTCTACACTTGTACTACATCGGTCGTGATTTATTAGTCCTCCATTGAATTTGACTGAAGATTTAACTGACAAAATGTTAGTTCATGTCAACAAAAACTATATCATTGGATTCGTATTTGAACATAGTTTTCAATGATATAATTTTAGGTGACATGCATCAGCATTTATCGTACTATATATAATGTTAGTTCAATTTTTGGTCGTACTAATCTATAGTAGCCAGGTGCTCGTGCGTTGCACGAAAGAGTGAAATGCATTGATCGGGGAGTTGTTTATTTTGAAAAAGGATGTGGGGGTCATCTCATGTGTAACGGGTATCGATAGGTTTCTTCGGATATTATTTCATCTCTAGAGCTCACAAACATCCGGGTGAAATAGATAAAAAGGTATCTTTTGCAAACAAAAGCGTTCAACTGTTCAACCTGCATCCAAAACTTGTGAAGAAATAACACTTATTGTGCTTTGCAAGAAATGATCTTTAAGAATTAGTTTTTGAGTATCGATTGTTATACATGTTGGCTACTGATGACATGGCACTTTCTTGTAGTCAACCGTTGGCTATACTATTAAGTATTAACAATGCCCTTATACACCTAGACGGAGGGATTAAATCAGGATGACTTGGAAGGGGCAGAGGAGATGTAAGAAATGGTTCATAGTAAGTCTTTCACCAGTACTGTAGTAAAAGTTCATACATGGAAGATTCTAGACTAAACCATAAACGGATACACTTTTATTCATGCGCGATACTCTAATAGAGCAAGATCATGCATGGAATTCTCCACATGCTTAAATAGCAGATTACATTGAGCGAAGACTAATGATCAACATTTAACTTGATAATGCGTATGTCCAGGTGAACCTCCTTGGAGTCCCTGTGCACCGTGTTGGCGGGTAAATAAGACCATGGGTTTTCCATGTCCACATCGGCGGGAAGGTCCCACCTCCGTAGAGTCCAAGTCAGTTTGATGTAGCCGATGTCGCCGCCCACGTGACCCGGAGGGGTAGTAACACTGAGCACACACCCGTACATCGGCCTCGTGTCAATGTCAGCATCAGCGGCGTCGCCCTTGACGCGCACTACAGAGACGGGGCGGCGGCCTGCGCGGGCCTCGCCGGTGCCCACAATCAAGAGGAAGATGCTGCCATCCTCCTCCGAGACTAGCAGGCGGCGGTGATCCTCCAGCGACTCCAGCATGGTGAACAGGTAGCACGTCTCGTACTTGATGTTCTCCACCAAGGGCCAGTAGTGACCGCTGCACGCATCCGTGAGGTGATGCACCATGTCCTCCGCCGAGCCCCAAAACGGCATCGGGCACTCATAGCAGTAGACGAAGGGCTCCTTGGAGGCATCGACCAGGTCGTCCATGAAACGGGAGTGGCTGTAGGGGACATTGCGCCAGTTGAATATATGAGCAAGTTACTACGAGATTTAATCCGAATAAGCACAAAATAAATCATGACGGCTATAACAGAGATGAAACTAATCATGTGGACTAGCATAGTAGTAGGATACAGAGTAGAAACATGAATTCTACCACGATTTCGAACAGGAAGAACAGAAACACATACGGTGCAATGGGAGCAGCACCGTTGGCGTTGAGGTTGTCGCCCATCTCGTTGAGGAAGAGGTTGCCGAGGTCGGGGAAGAAGTTGTCGTCGGTGAAGTCGTGGCTGCCAGCAGTCGCGAGAGTGCGCTCCCCAAATTTCAACAGTGCCCGCCGAATGGAGCGCAGGAGGGAGTGGCTGTAGGGGACGTTGCGGCCGCCGAATGGAGCGCAGGAGTAGCACACGAAGCAGTAGATGGTGTCCTTACTAGTACTCCCTAGTCTCTACTCTTATAGAAAACCGAGTTGGTGATGATGGTGTGCCTGCCGTCTTATAATATAGACCGTCCGATCTATATCTGACGGATAGAAAGCCAACTATGACAATTTTAGAAAAGATACCCGCACCTCTCTCCACATTTACAGATAAGGCCTTGCCTCGTTCATCCTTATCTCCCACAACCTCGTGCTCCTCCCTAAGTCTCTATCTCTACTCTTATCTCTATCTCTACCACTCTTATTTGTCTTTTATAACAAATCGAATAGTACTGCACCGTCCGTTGCACGCCCGGCTGAACACGCCTCCTCGCCTCCATCATCACCAACTGAGTCTTTTATAGGAGTAGGAGTAGAGAAAAAACCGAGTTGGTGATGATGGTGTGTCGTGCAATGCACGGGCATCTTGCTGTTTTTTTTGCATATAATTCCAAACACCATGTAGGCACGGTCTTTGACCATTTTACAACTATGTTAGTATCATTGTTTTTTTTTGACGGGATGTTAGTATCATTGTTAGTGGTCAGCCGGTGCAAGTTATTGCCCCGGGTGTTTTAACCTTTTTTAGTAGTGATATCTGGCGATTGTTCGGCACGAGCTCAATCCTGGAGAATCCGACGTAACTGTCATATTTCCATCCCACGGTGGCATGTTTTTAAGCCATACACATGTACTGTAACTGCGTCGCGGGCGTTTGCAACTGCCATGTCTCCCAGCAAACGTTTGCTGGGGATTGGAGTTAGCACGGTTCGTAGTCATTCCATGCTCGGGCATTGATGTTTGTAACTATTTTAGATTAGAATATACTACTCCTCCGGTGCTAGTAGTAGAGCAGAGTCCTACTCTACTACTCTACTCAAGCAAGTTAGGGCATAGTAGTAGGTACTGTAGGGAGTACCAGTACTGTGATCACTCAAGCAAGTTGTCTGGCATCGATATGACCCTACACTACTGGTATGTGTCTCGTAAGTCAACCGGCGTGCTCTAGTCATCATCACCTGTCCACTTCCCGCAGCACATATTTGCTTCTCCATCTTTGTCCACACATAATCTCGTCCAATCTTCCATCCCCACTAAGGCGCCTCCCCCCTCGTCCGAAACCCAAGCACTAACAATGGTAGAACCGAGCAGCGTCCGCCGAAAGAGTGGCTGGAATTCGCTCCCCACAGAGGTAATCAAGCTCACTGTTTCACGTGTGGACAATCTCAGTACCATGCCGCTCGCCACGTGCTCGTCGGGGCTGTACCGTTTACTCAAAGCCCTCAGGACAGAGCTTTTTAAGCCAGCTCCTTGCTTGCTGATGCTGCCTGATCTTTAGAAATGGCGTGTCACGTAGCATAACAATCGTAGGGTAGCATCAACCCCCTTGACTGCGATCCGATCCCCGTCACCTCAACTACATTAACGGTATGTACTCGGTCGGCATGAACACGTCTTGGATGGTGCTCATCGACGGTCACGGCAGCTGGATGCTCGTGGAGGTCTACACCCGGCGATTGATCCCCCTTCCTTTGATTAAAACTGCACTACTTTGGCACCGCGGCCCAGAATACTTGGAATCTTACAGTAGCCAACATGATACCAAGTTTGATTTGCTCAAGGTTGTAATCTGCCAAGTGCCCACAAGATATGTGAATTATAAAGACTTCAGGCTAATTGCGTTCTTCAACCGCGTCTCGCCTATCTGATGGGTCACTGCGGTAAGTGGACAAATCTGCACGTCCATCGCAGGATCATACATCCTCCATGGTTCTCTGATGCCATTGAACACAAGGGCTTCATTTACGCTATCGACTCCTTCTATGGTTGGACGTATTGCTGGCCTACTCCAGTCATCACTACAAACGGCTGTTATAGCAGTATGTTACTTTCCTATGATATCATGATGGCTTGCTTATATTACTGTCAACATTTACTGAAAAAACATTCATGCTCATAACATGTTGTTCTTAAGATTGACTACATCAAGAGCCCTTTTTTATTCGACTCCAACTTGATATGATGTTGTAGGCCGCCTAGTATCCCTACCCTTCCTAATCCCAGAACCCTTCAAAGAAAAGCGACATGGCAGTTGCAGGTGGTTCCTGGCTCGATCAGACGACGGCGAACGATTGATGATCGTTCGCATGTACCGTACGTGTTGTTTTGCGGAATACAATCACAGTCACTGCAAGGTCTTTGAGCAGGATCCCAGCTTCTCTGGGCCTTCAGGAATTTTTGACTGGAGGCTGGTAAGTAGCCTTGGTACATGCTCTCTTTTTGTCGGACTAAATTATCCAATTAACCAGGAGATAACCGCCGACAAGGATCATGATGGCAGCGCGGTTTCGTTCATTAGGCAAAACTGTTGTACACTGCGTACCATGCGTCTCTGCATGCAACATACCCTGATATGTGCCGCCATGCTTTGCAGCCCAAAGTAGGAGAGAGGGTCGCAAGTATCAGACTTTGACCTGCTGGCTGGAGTTTTCCCCGTCAGGCACCCATCTGGCTCAAGCCGCCAGCCAATCTCCACAACTTAATAAATAGTAACGTCTAACTAAGACAGTTAGTTAGATGCGTTACACTTGGTGTAGTTGTTGGGGAACGTTGCAGAAAATTAAAAAATTTCCTACGGTTTCACCAAGATCCATCTATGAGTTCATCTAAGCAACGAGTGATAGGAGTGCATCTACATACCCTTGTAGATCGCGAGCGGAAGTGTTCAAGAGAACGGGGATGATGGAGTCGTACTCGCCGTGATCCAAATCACCGATGACCAAGTGCTGAACGGACAGCACCTCCGCATTCAACACACGTACGGAGCGGATGACATCTCCTCCTTCTTGATCCAGCAAGGGGGAAGGAGAGGTTGAGGAAGAAGGCTCCAGCAGCAGCACGACGACGTGGTGGTGGTGGAGATGCAGTACTCCGGCAGGGCTTCGCCAAGCAACCGCGGAGGAGGAAGAGGTGTAGCAGGGGGAGGGAGGCGCCAAGACTCAGGGGGTGCGGCTGCCCTCCCTCCCCCCTCCTTTATATAGGCCCCCAGGGGGGGCTCCGGCCCTGGAGATGGGAATCTCCCAAGGGGCGGCGGCCAAGGGGGGTGGAGTGCCCCCCAAGGCAAGTGGTGCGCCCCCCACCCTAGGGTTTCCAACCCTAGGCGCAGGGGGGCCAAGGGGGGCGCACCAGCCCACTAGGCGCTGGTTCCCCTCCCACTTCAGCCCATGGGGCCCTCCGGGATAGGTGGCCCCACCCGGTGGACCACCGGGACCCTTCCGGTGGTCCCGGTACAATACTGGGTGACCCCGAAACTTTCCCGATGGCCGAAACAACACTTCCTATATATAAATCTTCACCTCCGGACTATTCCGGAACTCCTCGTGACGTCCGGGATCTCATCCGGGACTCCGAACAACATTCGGTAATCACATACAAGTCTTCCTAATAACCCTAGCGTCACCGAACCTTAAGTGTGTAGACCCTACGGGTTCGGGAATCATGCAGACATGACCGAGACAGCTCTCCGGCCAATAACCAACAGCGGGATATGGATACCCATGTTGGCTCCCACATGTTCCACGATGATTTCATCGGATGAACCACGATGTCGAGGATTCGATCAACCCCGTATACAATTCCCTTTGTCAATCGGTACGTTACTTGCCCGAGACTCGATCGTCGGTATCCCAATACCTCGTTCAGTCTCGTTACCGGCAAGTCACTTTACTCGTACCGTAATGCATGATCCCGTGATCAAACACTTGGTCACTTTGAGCTCATTATGATGATGCATTACCGAGTGGGACCAGAGATACCTCTCCGTCATACGGAGTGACAAATCCCAGTCTCGATCTGTGTCAACCCAACAGACACTTTCGGAGATACCTGTAGTGCACCTTTATAGTCACCCAGTTACGTTGTGACGTTTGGTACACCCAAAGCACTCCTACGGTATCCGGGAGTTACACGATCTCATGGTCTAAGGAAAAGATACTTGACATTGGAAAAGCTCTAGCAAACGAACTACACGATCTTGTGCTATGCTTAGGATTGGGTCTTGTCCATCACATCATTCTCCTAATGATGTGATCCCGTTATCAACGACATCTAATGTCCATAGTCAGGAAACCATGACTATCTGTTGATCGACGAGCTAGTCAACTAGAGGCTTACTAGGGACATGTTATGATCTATGTACTCACACGTGTATTACGATTTCCGGGTAATACAGTTATAGCATGAATAAAGACAATTATCATTAACAAGTAAATATAATAATAACCTTTTATTATTACCTCTAGGGCATATTTCCAACAGTAGTAGGATCTTTATTTAGTTTGATGCATACACTTGTTCTTTTTTGGTAGCCCTTTTGTAATAATGGCTGATGTTTGGTTTGGAAGAGAGAGCTGCGTCTTCACTCTTCTGGCCTGCTAACTTCTTCTGTTGCACCCCGAGCCCTGGTTGCTGCTGCTGCTGTTTTCAATGTACAATCAGTAGTACATTTTGTCTGTTGGTTGAATAAATGTGTTGTTAGAACGACAAACACAATGTTTTGAAAGTCGTTGCACGGCTCGATCCTTAGTGCCCTGTACCGTACGTAACGCATACTATTTTTCGTACGGAACACATTTTCCACTTGTTGATAACATGCAGCTCACTGATGAAGGCCCAATAGTGGAGCCCATAATTAACTGGAAGGGAGGCTCTCACATGAATCCGGCCCAGGTACATGCTCATGGTCCCCTAAACATAAATAAGTAAACAAATAAATAAAGCTAAATGCTCATGCACCAGTCCTTTAAATTAATGATTTAACAGGAGGATATTATTTCCTATGATAGTGTCGTTACATTCAGTCGATATTATTCTTAGGCAAAGATAGCCACCAGTCTTCTTTCTCCTAGCATTTTCTTCCTGCAACCAGCGGACCCATGCAAATCATAGTCAACGTTGTAAATAGTTCCGGTCCATTTTTATTTTTCAATAAGAATGTCCAACCCAGCCCAACACATTGGCGATAGCACTTTATCCTCCGCCTTGGTGCGCTCGCCGTGGCGCCGCCGTCCGGCCTTGTCAACATAGTTTTTTTTTGAAATGGTCCCTATCAACAGAGTGAATCGGGAGAGAACTGTAGTTGTGAGTATGACAGTACGGACCCACCAGGTCCACTCCCGAACACAAGCAAGTGCCTCTTTTACTACTCAGATGCACCCCTCGTTTTTTTACTCTAATCCACCCTGCTGATATCTGGGACCCACATCATTTTTAACGTATAGTCAATTAACGATAGAATTGCACAACTTTTTTTTGAGTAGTAATTCGGAGGAGCAGGCTATAAATTGGGTTGTGCGGTCTCTGTGGCCCGTCCAACAACATGACCAGCCCAGCAGGTTTTTCTTTGGGAAAATAGGTAGCCCAGTATTTCTTTTTGAAGAATACCCAAGCTAGGCCTATTTGTTTTCTTCGACTTACTGGGCTGCAAATCTTTCAAGACGAGGAGGGATGCATTCCAGCCTGGCCAAAGAGTATGGTCAGTGTCTGTTAAAAGTAATATCAAAGGGGTTGAAAATTCCAAAAAAAATTATAGCAAATGGGCTATTAGTTTTTTTTGTTTTTGTTCTTCACTGATATTTTATAGTATTTCATTGGATTTAACATGACATAGTACTAATTTATTTTTAAATTTGTTTTAGTATGGCTACTAATTTTTGGATTAAGAATATTTTGTTCCCCAGCAAAAATTTGCGAAATTTTAAAATTTCGCACATATTTAGTTAATTTTTTTAACCCTGGTACTGACCAGAAAATGGGCAGCAATTCTAAAAATGGAAAATGGGATGCAATAAATTCCATATGAATTATAAAATGAGTAAAAATTATAAAATAATAACAAATGGGCTGTACACGTCACAGATTTCGAGGCTGACTTGTTTACGCAAGGCTTTGTCAGTCAACACACGATTCTAGCAACAGTGGCTGTTGGTTGTCCATCCAAAGGCCGACGTGCTTCTTCAATCTCTGATCTTCCTGCTCCAGCCGCCTCAACTAGCGCCGGCGGGACTGCCTGCTCCCTCCTCTTGTGGCCCGCTGTGATGCCGCGCAGGCTTCCCCGGCCCACCCTACTCCCTCCGCTGGCCTGGCCGCACGCAATCAACTGCCTCCTTATTACGCGAAAAAAATGATTCCTCCCACTGACATCTGGGGCGCACCGATTGGGAGGCTGACCTGTGGGCCTACTAAGTTGACGCGTACGCAGGGCTTGTCAACTTAGTCAACAAACGATTGTAGCAGCAGTAACCGTTGGATTTGAATCGAACAGTCCTGCTGCTTCTTCAAGTGGTGCTCTTCTTGCACCAGCCGCCCAAACCAGCGCCGGCGAGACTGCCTGCTCCTGCCTCCAGTGGCCGACTGTGCTGCCGTTGAGGCCTCACTGCCCCCTACTACTCCCTCCGCTAGCCAGGCCCTGCGGCAACGGCAGCCTCACACCGCAGCCGAACCAGTGAACCCTCGTACTCCTCTCCGCATGGGCATCCACTGCCGCGTCTTCCCCGGCTCCACGTCGTCCCCTTCCTAGGCCTCGTCGTCGTCCACTGCCCTGGTGCTCTCGGCGCGGCATGGTCAACATGGTCATGGAACGACTTCCATCGGACATGGACTGTACGTGGAGAGGCTGACAGCTGGGTGCACGGCCGCAGACAGGGAAATGCCTCCTTATTACGCGCAAAATAATGATTCCTCCAGCTGACATCTGGGACCCACCGGAAGGGCCTCTATATTTCGCGAAAAAAACGTTTCCCCCGCTGACAGGTCGGATCCACCAGCTATATCTTCGCACGCAAGGAAGTGTCTCCTTATTACGCACAAAAAAATGAATACCCCCTGCTAGCTGGGACCCATCACAGTGGGTGGCTGACTTGTGGGCCTACTAAGTTGACGGGGACGGAGGGCTTAGTCAACTTAGTCAATACTCCAGTGACCGTATGATGTCCATCCAACGGCCATAGTGTTTCTTCAACCTCTAGTCTTCTTGCTCTAGCCGCCCAGAGCAGCGCCGGTCGTGCCGCCTGCTCCTGCCTCCCGTGGTCGGTTGTGCTGCTGCGGAGGCCTCACCACCCCCATACTACTCCCACCGCTGGCCAGGCCATCCCTCTACTCACCCACACCCCCTGTTATTCTGCGGCGACGGCAGCCTCACACCGCAGCCGAACCAGTGAACCCTCGTAATCCTCTCCGCGTGGGCATCCACTGTGGCGTCTTCCCCGGCTCCGCGTCGTCCCCTTCCTAGGCCTCACCGTCGTCCACCGCCATGGTGCTCTCGGCGCGGCAAGGTCAACATGGTCAAGGAACGACTTCCATCGGACTTAGACTATACGTGGAGAGGCTGACAGCTGGGTCCACGGCCGCAGCAAGAAAGTACCTCCTTATTATGCGGAAAATAATGATACCTCCACCTGACAGCAGGGACCCACCGGACGGGCCACTGTATTTCATGAAAAAAATGTTTTCCCCCTGACTGCTGGGACCCACCAGCTACATCTTCGCATGCAAGGAAGTGCGTCCGGGCAAAAACATAATGATTCGCCCCCTGACTGTTGGGACCCACCAGCTACATCTTCGCACGCAAGGAAGTGCCTGACAGTCAGGACCCACCTGGTCGAAGCGTACGTAGCATTTTCATTCTGGTCGCGAACGTGTACGTACATACTGGTTGATGTAGAGGCGTGCATGTGTCGTAGTAGAGGCGTGCACGTGTCGTAGTAGAGGTGCGCACGTAGCATGTACACGTACGTACAACGGCCAGGGTGCAAGAAAGTAAACACGGTCACGTACGTACATACGGGCGGGGTCTCGAACGCCTACTCGCTCATACGTACGGCCAGGGCTCGTGTACATGGCTGGGTCGGAACGGAGAAACATCGTCGTTGTTCATGGGGATCCAACCAGCTGGGTCGGAACAGAATGTGTCGTCGTGTTCATCGGGAGGGCTTGGACGGAACAGGCGATGGAAACGAGGCCTAGCATACCGCAGAATGGAGGAAACGACCTTGTGTTCAACCGACCATGTTCGAAACGGGATCCTGTTCATCGGGAGGGGTCTGGCGTACCGCAAAACGGAGGAAACGGAATTGTGTTGGACCTCCTACGGTTGAAACGGGGTCCTGTTGATCGGAAGGGGCGTGGCGTACCGCAAAATGGATGAAACGGACTTGTGTTGGAGCGCTATGGTCGAAACGGGGGTCCTGTTCATCAGGAGGGGTGTGGCATACCGCAAAACGGGACTCCACGGGATACTGTTCATCTCCACCGTCGACCTCCTCCAGCCTCCACGGGCTACTGTTCATCCACCGTCGACCTCCTCCAGCCTCCACCTACGACTGTTCATCCACGGGCTCCTGTTCATCCAGCCCCCACCACACGCTACTCCACCGGCTACTGTTCATCCACCGCTCTCCACGGGCTCCTGTTCAACCATCCCTCCACGGGCTACTGTTCATCCACCCCTCCACCGTATACTGTTCATCTAGCCCTCCACGGGGTCGTCCTGTTCATCCAGCCCCAACCGGCTCGATCGATCGGGGTCCTGTTCATCCAAAGGCGACACCACGGGGTCCTGTTCATCCACCCCCACCGCTCACTGTTCATCCAAATCCCCCCTCCCGCAACACTCACTGTTCATCGAGAGGCAGCATCGATCGACTTCAGTTAGCAGCAGTAGCGAAGGAATCGCTCGATCGGGTTCAGTTAACAGCCATCGATCGATCGCTCGGGTTCAGTAACGCGTAGCCTGTAGTGCAATCGCTCGGGTTCAGTTATAGCCCAACACCTCGCTCGGGTTCAGTTAGAGCCCAACGCCTCGCACACACGCGCATACGTGTACGAGAGAAACGCGCATCGCTCGGCCCCGACCACCCACTGTAACCGGGAACACCCCGATATTTTCCTCGCCCTCGCTTCTACCACGGTTTTTTCCGTCATGGACGGCCCAAAGAATGTCATGCAGCTGCGTCTCCGACCCGCCCAGGAAGAAAAGCCCATTTTCTGTCATGTTTTTTTTGTCATAGAAGTAGGAGCCCACCACATCTATGATGATACCGGGTTTTGTCACAATTATCGTCATACAAGTGTCATAAGTATGACAGAAAAAAATTTCGTTCGGCCCAAAATGTCACGAAAGTGTCTTTTTTTTATAGTGATAGAAGCCTTTTTGGGTAAAAAACATCTTATATTTTAAGACAGAGGTAGTACGTGTTATGTTTACCAATATATATTGTTATGTTGTTTGTCTTCAAAATACAAAATGAAATGATGCCAAAATTTTGAACTTTATGTTGTTTCATTTTTCGTTCCACCTCTCGAACTAAATATAGGACCGAAACCAACCCGTTCTGCTTTTTTGCTTGTACCAAACATAGAAATAGAATCGACATGTTCCTCTGAAATAGAACTGTTCTATTCCATTACGGTTTGGTTCCCCACCAGGGTTAGGTTCCTTCTGGTTGAACCAAACCACTAGCTTTCAAGTCATAGACATGGGTGCATGCATATTTCTGATTTATTTAAAGCTTTTCGATGATGTTCGTTCAGTGGGAGGAGACGTTAACGTCAACTACGAGGCACCAGTGGTGAGTTTGTCAATCTCAAGTTACCTCGAAGGTGCTCGTAGGTGAACCATCCTGGTTTATTAGAGAAACTACAACCAGACCAACCATACATGCCCCAAACGCCAAGATGGGCTGTCCGGTCAGTGTCCAGACGAAAAAGTGCCACCCAACCAACATCCCCATATCCAACCCAAATCTAGGGTGGATTATGGGGACACCTTGACATGCCCACCATGTCGGACTGGCCGCTAGGGCCTGTGCCAATTCGCTCGTATCTGCCTCCCTCTCCTTGCCCGAATAGCACTCTACACTTCTCTATTCTCCCTCCTCCACATAGCCGCCACCGGACTTCCGCCGGTATCGATGCTCTACTACCATTCCCAACTCAGGGCTTCTCCATTGGACACCCCAATGCACACCACGGCCGACCAGGGCGCCACCAAATGCTGTCCCGCTATGTCAAACTCCCCCATATTTTCACCCGGTGCTCTATGTGTTTGATGAAATGCCCGAGCCGGTTTTTAATTCTTTCGATCATTACTTCTAGGTCACCAATGGATTCGACATGGAATGATGGCTATGGAAACGATGATCTTACGAATTAATATTCAAAGAGTTCATCCCATAGTAGGATTCAGACAATGAGGATGCTGAAGTGATGATGAAGATGAGCATCCAAGAGGAGTTTGAGAAGGCAGAGGATCACGTCCTAAACTTCAAGGGTTCAATCAAGGGCCAGAAAGTGATTCCGCGTGATAGGATTGCCGGTGCATGACTTTTATTCACAGACTACTTCACAACTGTCCTAACATTCCATGAAACATTCTTTCACCGTCGCTACCGCGGATGAGCAGAAACTTGTTCTTGCATGTAGTGGAAGGCTTGGAGAATGTTGATGACAACTTCAAGCTGAGGAAGGATTGTTGCGGAAAAATTTCTCTCTCCTATGCAGAAATGCACTAGTACTCTCAGGATGCTTGCTTATGGTAAAGCAGCAGATGCAATTGATGTAGGAATCCGGAATCGGGGAGACCATGGTCTTGAACACCACGGTGCAATTTGCACGCACTGTGGTGAAGGTATTCGGAGAAGGGTACGTGAGAGAGCCAACTATGGAGGACACAAAGAAATTGTTGGCAATTGGAGCAACAAGAGGATTGTCGGTATGCTAGGTTCAGTTGATTGCATGCACTGGCAGTGGAAGAACTACCCAAAAGGTTTGCATGGGCAATACTAAGGTCACGTCCGAGAAGCCACCATCATACTTGAAGCAGCCACATCACATGACTTGTGGATTTGGCATTCTTTCTTTGGCATGCCAGGTTCGTGCAGTGACATCAATGTGCTCCAACGATCTACTTTATTCAAGAGATTCTGTGATGGGGAAGCTCCACCGTGTAACTATACCGTCAACAAACACAACTACACCATGGGGTACTACCTTGCCGATGATATTTATCCTCAATGGGCGGCGTTTGTGATGACCATATATAATCGCTAAGTCAACATACAAACCCGCTTTGCAATAATGCAAGAGGAACCTAGGAAGGATGTGGAGAGGGCATTTGGAGTGCTCCAAGCTCGTTGTGGTATTATTTGTGGAGCTGTGATGATGTGGGAACCAGAGACATTTTGGCAGCCCATGACATGTTGTTATCTTGCACGATTGTCAAGGATGAGGGTGAAGGGGTAGTGCGCACACGTGATTTTGAGAAGTCTGATGTTCAGGTCTTTCTCTCAGAACAAGAGTATTGCCAACTTTCTAGAGATGTATCAACAAATGCAAGATCAATAAGTGCATGCAACTTCTGGGTGACCTTGTCGAGCATATGTGAACACACACTGAAAATCAGTAAACTTGTTTTTTTTATCAGTTATGCATTATAAATAAAATTTACGTTTGAAC
Source organism: Triticum timopheevii (assembly GCA_963921465.1). Taxonomy (NCBI): domain Eukaryota; kingdom Viridiplantae; phylum Streptophyta; class Magnoliopsida; order Poales; family Poaceae; genus Triticum; species Triticum timopheevii. The sequence continues at coordinate 216,222,493 of OY997274.1, forward strand.
TATATGTGAATTATATATTACTATTGAGTATGAAAAATATTTATCCAAAATAATCGACGTGCATGTGCTTGCATTGATTTGGTGTTTTGAAAATAGCGACCGTGGTTACAAATGATAAGTTTTGATGCACATCCGTTCACTATCCGCGAGCGTGTCTGCGGGAGTGTAGGGGTTCGGATTAGCTATCCGTGTGGTGTAGATGCTCTTAGTCCCTATATTTAGAGTCATATTTTGACCATAATTTTAACTAATAAACTATAAGTTATACAGTATATAACAATAATAATGTCTTTGGAAACTATGTCGAAATATGAATATGTGTATAACATTTCCATGACATCATTAAAATTCTGTTAGTAATTAATTTATGATCATTGTTTTCTAACACAAAATACGAAGAGAATCAATAAACCGCTGTCGGAAAAAGCACGGTCATTCTGGCAAGCGGTGATTCGTCTGATGTTGATCTTGCGTACTGGGACCTACATTAGAGTAGGCGCTGGATCCGGTACCCTGTTCTGGCTTGATAGGTGGGTTGGGACCCGACCCTTTGCGGAACGCTTTCACGCGTTATTCTCGATTTGTGCCCATCCACAACTTTCTGTGTCTGTGGCTTTAGCTGACTTGGGAGCTATCGCCTTCCGCCGCATCTTCGGGGCGACGGAGCACAAGCAATGGGACGAATTGCTTGCGTGTATTGCCCTCCACCCCTCGCTTGAGTCCGATTCGCTGTCTTGGCACCTCGAACCAAGCAGCAGATTCTCAACTAGGTCTCTGCTATATCAGGCGATTGTCCCTTCTCCTGGACCAGTGCAACTAGCGGTTCTTTGGGAGATCAAACTCCCCTTGAAAATCCTCTTATTTCTTTGGCAATAGGTCCGAGGCCGCCTCCCCTCGGGCACGGAGGTCCAAAAACGTAATGGCCCTAGGGATGGCCTCTGCCCCATTTGTTTGGTACCGGAGGACTGTGACCACATCTTCTTTCGGTGCCCGGCGGCGCAGTTCCTATGGAGTTGCTTCCGGGAGGTGATTGGTGGCAATTGGTGCCACGACAACCTCCCATACTTGTTTGGGGAGGTCCTTAGGCTCCCCGGTACTAGTCGCCCCCACCTGGGTGGCTCTGGGTACCCTGGCTTGGACCCTCTGGTGTGCCCGCAATAAACTTGTCATCGAACGTGTGATTTCATGCCGTGTGTAATGCAATCTACAAAATGCGTGGCTTCCTACAGCTTTGGAGACCGCTTAGCAAGCGGCGGGACCGAGACGTCATCGACAACATCATTGCGGGTCTTCGTTCCTCGGCATCGACTTTTGCTCCACCACCTCCCGGGCCGGATTATTCTTTTTTAGCTTTGTTTGGGGCTTGTCCTGCTATGCCCCGGCGCGACTCTTGATTGTACTTTGTACTGATGTGTTGATGCTTGGTTGGTTGTCATGGCGCCGACCACGCATGAAGATGTGTCGGGATCTAAGTCAAGGGCAGGGCGGGGGCGTATCCCGGTGTCCGACCGTTCTGCGGAGGCCCAACCGGAAGCTGCGCCGTCATCGCAGCGAGGGGCGTCGACAACACAGGATGAGGTGTCGGGATCTAGGTCGAGGGCAGGGCGGCGGCGGCGGCGGCGGCGTATCACGGTATCAGACGAGTCTGCGGAAGCCCAACCAGAAGGTGCGCCGTCATCGCAGCGAGGCAAGAGGAAAGCCTCCCCGGAGCCGTCGTCCGCAGCATCGCAGGGACGCAGGAGGCAGAAGAGAACCGCCAAGAAGCGGAAGAGAACTGACCAGAAGAAAGCCGCTAGCAGCAAGGGCGAGGAGGCCGCGGCGACGATCTCAGCTTCACCAGGCGCATCGCATGCCTCCTCCTCCTCCGAGGCTTCCTCTGCGGCCAGCTCTCCTCTGCGTTGCCCTCTTCCCCCCGCCCCCGCCATGGGCGCAGGACGTAACTACGACCCTGCGATGGAGCCTGCCTACGAAGCCTATATGGACTTGAGTTCAAAGTACCATGCGAAAAGAAGTAAGTTTGGGACTTTCCTTTTCATCATATAGCCATTATTGAATGCTGCTAGAGATTTTGATATAGTACTCCCTCTTGTGTGCCATCAAGATCTTATATTGTGGGACAGAGGGTTGGATATCGTATTGCCCTCTTGTGTGCCATAAAGAACATTTCAGCACGCAGTTATGCATGCATGACTGAATACTACATCTAGGGAACTAGATATGGCAGAAAATTGCATATGGAGGAAGAGTATGATATTGTTCTCCCTCTTGTCTGTAGTAACAATGCCTCGGCGGGCATGTATGGTTGGATCCTGCGAGAGGCAAGATATGGTAGAAGTTTGTGTATTGACTTGAGAGGATGCGGTAGAGAGTTGTATAAAATGTTGCAACAGTTTGGCTGACACTAGGCAATACTTTGGTGCTAGGTGTGGCCCTAACACTCCGCTTTCATTCCATCTGATTAGTAGGATGTCTCTTTTGCTTAAGATAATATGGATTTTGAATACAATAGACTGATTCGCCATTTTTTTTGCATGTTAACCTGAAGAGCGCCAACTTCAACTTGTAACACTTGATCGCTCCAAGGCTTCTTCATGTATGGTAAATGAGAAATTGCAGAGTGTTCGTGAGTCTGCAACAAAAACAGTTCTTCAAGTAGCTAAAGTTGTTCTTGGCTTTTCGTCCTATGTCGGTATGTAACACATTGCCTTTATTCGATCTCTCTCTATCCTTTGTCTTCATCTAATCTATTATTGCATCTACAGATGGTAAACTGATGGCACAATCATCGGGCTTTCTAATTGATTGGGATGAGAGGAGTAAAGCAGGCACAGTTTTGACATCTGCGCGCATAATCTGTTCAAAGTATTCAGCCCTAAGCCAGTGGTCAGGTACAGATGAGTATGCACCTAATGCTGAGGTGAGTTCACAAACAAATGAATTTTGGAATTTTGGTTTATATGCATGCCAATGTATTTTTGTACTTACAAGTATGCTAAATGCACATTTATGTTATCTTTTGTATCCATCTTTAGATTGTTGCTCATTTATTGGATCAAGATGATGCTACTGTACCAGCACTATTGCTTCATTATGACAAGCACGTCAACATTGCTTTGATTAAGGTTGAGATAGAATTATGTGCTAAGATTCCTAGCTTCAGTGGTGACGTGATCTATGGTCAAGAGATATTTGTGCTTGGTAGAGATGAACATCAAAATTTGACTATTCATCATGGACGTGTTCAATTTATGGGCCCAAATAAATTTCAACGCCATCATTATCTCTTCAGTGGTTGTGTGATTAATCAGGTATAATTAATCGTACATCATGATTGTCTCATAAATTATTATTAACTTATGTTGCTTATAATTCTAATGTTGGCAATTTAAATATTTTAGCCTAGCATTGGAGGGCCTGTTATTGACTTGAATGGACAAGTTTGGGGGATGGCTAATTTTCCAGGAACGGCATTTATTCCTTCCTCTATTATATTGAAGTGCTTGGATATGTGGAAGAAATATCAGTAAGTTTTCTTTCGTTGCTATCATAGTATGATATATTGAACAAATATCTTGAGAAAACCGAAACATGATAGATGTTGTTGTGCACTTGTGTTCACCCCAGTTCAATCTCACGGACAGAACTTGAGAGCATAAGAAACAAAGCACTTTGAGATAAAATTACAGTATCAAGCAAGGGACCGGTTTCCCACCGTAAATAAGAGGGAGCGAGGTAATTTTAGGACGTGCATGCAAGTAAATTAGATCCCGCATGTGAGAAGCAATTGGCGTATCAAAGTCGTTACGGTGGGCGTTCCTGACATCTCTTTTTGGATAAGGCAGCGTTTCATTTTTTTTTTTTGCGTGGATGTAATGACCCAGATAAGCTCCTGCCGGAAACTATAGAAAAAAACATCCAGTAATGGCAAAATGCATCAAATAGAATGGTCTTTTTGCACTTCTCTGTACCCCAGTTTTAGGATGATTCTCAAATACAAGAAGCCAACAACAGAAAAGAACATATAACACAAGGTAATATCTGGGATAAATACAAAAATAAAGGATATCACAAGGTAAAATTATAGCAAATATTCTACAAACTAACTAATAGGCAAGTGAATAGTAAATTTAGAATCATCTTATGGGAAGACCTCACAGATATAACATCTTTTTCTGCACTACGTAGTTTCACATGAAAGAACAATGAGATCCATGGATAGGTGCACCTACATCATATTACCGAAAAAGGCTTTCGCCCCGCTTTATAAATAAAGCAAACCGCCACAACCAACAAGAATCACACGCGAGTTCAACACACACACACACACACACACACACACACACAACAAGAAGTACGAGGTTCTGCTGAGGGCACAGCTCAACAAGCCCAAATAAACAAGAAAGACTGGAATCACCGGAAAGCCATGGAGACTAATCAGGCTCAGGAGGTGGCGGAGGAAGCGGCGGAGCCAATCTGAGAGCCATCGCACGAAGATCGGAGATGATGATGGAGATGGCGTCCCGGTCCTGGGGCGGCTAAGAGGCCGCCAGAGCTGCTAGAAACCACACAGTTTGAACAATGTGTCAGTAGCCCGTCGAAGAGGAATCCGCTGTATTACTAGGCCAAGGCCCCTATGGTCAGCCACCTAATGTGGCGACGCGTAGGGGGCGAGGCCTGGATTTCGGCGAGGAGGTCCGGGAAGTTGGTACGGCACCAGTTTCCACCGAATGACTCGCGAGCACAGCTCCACAGGAACTGGGCCGAGACACAAGAGAAGAATATGTGGTTTGCGTCCTCGGGGGTCCCACACAAGGGGCAGAGCACGTCGCCCGGGCCATTTTGTTTACGCACCTCAACACCGGATGGGAGGCGGCCCCGGATCTATTGCCACAAGAAGATTCGGATCTTCAGGGGTATACGGATAGTCCAGATCACCTCGAAGGGGACAGGGGCGGGGGTGGCCACAATGGTGCGGTAGAGGGACCTCGTGGAGAAACGGCCCGAGGCCTCGAGGCGCGAGGACACACGGTCGTGCCCTGGCGTGAGGTCCGACTCATGGAGAGCAATGACATCTAAGAGGTCATGCCAGGAGGCTAAATCCGCGGCCCCAAAAGGGTGGCGGAATGCGAGACGCCCTAAGTCAATAAGGGCCGTCTCGACTGAAAGTGCAATCATGCCCTTACATCATGTTTTGATGTTGATGACAATTTACATGTAGGGAACTAACTATGTTCGTCAAGTGAATCTCAGGTGTTAGTCCCCGGATCATTGAAGGTGCATGGATCATGAACATATGGAGCTGATTTTCCTCAAGAAAGAAGTATCAAAATGATTTTATATTTGTTTTTCTTGAGTACAGGATCGCGCACTATTAAGAGGGGATCGGTAGGGTTAGTGAAGGACTTGCTCATGCCACAAAATTCCTAGCCTCAGAATCTTAGGGTCTCACGAAATATTCTGGCGCAAATAGTTCTGGTTCTGCTCTCAAGACGGATGTCCGGGCCTCCATGCCGGATGTCCGGGCCCTTCATGTTCCCCGGATATCCGGGCAGCCCAAGCCGGATGTTCGGCCCCGCCTATCCAGACTGCATCATATTGTGTTTTTATTGCCGGATGTCTGACCCTCCATGCCGAATGTCCGGGCTCTCCTTGCTCCGCAGATTTTCGGTCTGCCCAAGCCGGTTGTCCGGCTTGTGCTATCCAGGGAGCGATTCGGCTCTGTGAACTTGTCGGATGTCTGGCCATCTTGCCGGATGTCCGGGTCTTCCTGTCTCGCCGGATGTCCGGCCCCTCTGTTTTGTCCTCTGTTTTCTGCTTCATGTCACTAGTGCTATGCTAGGCTGGATGTCCGGCCCCTGTTCCGGATGTCCGGCCTACCCTGTCACTTACACTACAACGGCCATATTTGCACCCACACTATATATAGCCCTCTTCCCCCATGGGAGAGTTGACATTCACTTTGAGCAAACCCTAGAACACATTTCTCTCTCTCTCTCTCCCTCTCTCTCTCTCTCTCTCTCCAAATCTTAGATCCCCAAGGGATTTGAGAGCATTTGAGAGAAGTTGTCCATCCAAGTGATAGATGATGGATTCATGTACCTAGGGTAGGGTCATAGGCCTGACCTAAATGTCCTACCCAAGGACACCCTTAGAAGAGATCACCTTCCAGTCGACCAACGAGGAACCCACTCGACTGACTAGAAGGACTCGACCATGGAGACTCACTCGACCATGAAGATACACTCGACCACCAGAAGGTCAGAAGGCACTCTGCACTGCAACGGCCTGTAATTGAATAGACTTAATGATAGTTAAGGCACTTTATGTGGGGCGTTACCAGTAACGCCCCAGACTTAATGTACTTTAACCCCTTCATTATGTGGGCTGGCAGGGGTCCTGGCGCACTCTATATAAGCCACCCCCCTCCACAGGCAGTGGGGTTCGCACTCTTGTAACACCTATACACATAATCCACTCGACCGCCTCAGGGCTCCGAGACGTAGGGCTTTTACTTCCTCCGAGAAGGGCCTGAACTCGTACATCGCTTGTGTTTACAACCTCTCCATAGCTAGGACCTTACCTCTCCATACCTACCCCCCACTCTACTGTCAGACTTAGAACCACGACAGTTGGCGCCCACCGTGGGGCAGGTGTTTTAGCGATTTTGTGGAGAAGTTGCGGTACTTCCGAGTACTTTCATCATGATGACTGCTGGAGTTTTGGTCGAGGGGCATGAGATCCGTCTCGGCGCTCTCACCTTTGTCGCCGACGACTCCGCGTGGCTCCAGGAGGCTCCACTCGACGTTGATGCGCTCCCCGTCCGCGGTGCGACGCATTTCCGCGCATGTGTCCGCGGTGTTCTGCTGCGGCAACCGTCGACCCCGTATCGGTCGACTCCCCTATCGGTCGCCCGTCTGGTCTCCCACCAGCGCAAACGCTCTGGTCGGTCGAGGCTTCAGCGGTGGGTGAAGCACGCGGTGGCTCGCCAGACGGCCATCGCCCAGGTCGCGGCAATTGAGCCCGACGAATCCCTCTACGGCCTGTTCGATCTGTCGACTGGCTCCGTAGAGACTGCATCCGAATGTGATAGCAGTGATCCGGCGGCGGAAATTCTCATGGTCGACGGACCCCGCAGTCCTCCCGGCTTCGCCCTCGGGGGCGGAGCGGGTGGTGGAGGTGACCCCGCGCAAGACCACGAAGAGTACCAGCCTGAGACACTCGACTCTCTGCAGAGAGAAGAGCTTCGCCGCAGGAACATGGATGCCCTGCATACTCCCATCGCGGGAGAAACCCCCGAGGCTCGCGCCTTGGAGGAAGCACGTTTGGCCAATGTGGTTGAACGCGCTCGTCTGGAGAACCTTCAGCGAGCACTCGACGAGCGCGCGTGGCAGCGAGTTCCCGAAGCCAGTCGACTCTTCCCGCCGACTCAGGTATACCGCACGCCAATTCAGAATTTAGCAGCTGCAACCCGTATAGCAGAGTCCATCCAGCCTTCACAGTCGGAAGCTGGGAGAGGCTTGATGCAGATCAGAGATTTACTCCGAGCAGCAGGAGACCAGAACTCAGCCGTGTCGCAGTCGCGCAACAGAATTCACAGTCGATCCATCGCTGCGAATACGGTTCAGTCGGCTCACAGTCCCAGATCGCCTCCGCGGCGGGAAGGGCGCGACAACCGGCGAGATCAGTATGGAGACCGACACGACCGAGATGACAGGCGTCGAGTGCCCGTTTCCCCTCCGAGGGAAGGGTCTTACGCTCCTCGGCGATAGGATGACAGGCGTCAGTTCAGTACGGGGCGAAGAGCTCCAGTCGACCCCAGAGAACCAGGCTTCGACGCGCGATCCATTATCGTGCAAGGCTTGGTCGACCGGAACAGAGCCCATCGAGGTGGACCCGAGAGAGATGCACCCACGAGCAGTCGAGTGCATGTTTCTGGTCCAGAGTGTTTTAGCAGGGCTATCAGAGCCGCAGTGATTCCCCCCAATTTCAGGTTGGCAACAGGAGTTAGCAAATTCACTGGGGAGTCCAAGCCTGAAACATGGCTTGAAGATTACCGAGTGGCTGTCCAGATTGGTGGTGGGAATGACGAGGTGGCCATGAAGCATTTGCCCCTCATGTTGGAAGGTTCTGCCAGAGCGTGGTTGAATCAGTTACCTCCTAGCAGTATATACACTTGGGAAGATTTGTCCCGAGTGTTCGTCAGAACTTTTGAAGGAACTTGCAAGCGACCAGCTGGTTTGACAGAGCTGCAAGTCTGTGTGCAGAAGACCAATGAGACTCTCCGAGAGTACATTCAGAGGTGGATCACTCTGCACCATACTGTGGAAAATGTATCTGATCATCAGGCAGTTTGCGCCTTCAAAGATGGCGTCAAGAACAGAGAATTGAGTCTGAAGTTTGGTCGAACCGGGGACATGACCCTGAGTCGAATGATGGAGATTGCTACCAAGTACGCCAATGGCGAGGAAGAGGACCGACTCCGAAGCGGCAAGTACAAGCCAAGTCAGTCGGAGAAGGGAAATTCCAGTCGGAAACAGAAGCGGAAAGCCGAGCCAGCAGCTCCTGGGGAGGCCCTGGCCGTGACTCAGGGAAAGTTCAAGGGGAAACCAAAAGGATCCTGGAATCCTAAGAAAGTAAAGGATAAAGAAGGAAACGACGTGATGGATATGCCATGCCATATCCACACGAAGAAAGATGAAGAGGGCAACATCATTTACGCAAAGCACACCACTCGCCAGTGTCGACTCCTGATCCAACAGTTCTAGGGAAAACAGTGAAGGACAAGGAAAAGGAGTCGGACAAGGCCGGAGACAAAGAGGACCTGAGGAAGAATATCCGCATGTCAACTCCACTCTGATGATCTTCGCAGATGTGGAAAGCAAGAGTCGACTGAAAGTCATTAACCGTGAGGTGAACATGGTTGCCCCAGCAAAACCAAGTTATCTGAGATGGTCCCAAACACCCATCACATTCGACCAATCTGATCACCCGACTCATATTGCCACCCCTGGGAGGCAAGCTTTGGTGGTCGATCCAGTTGTCGAAGGCACTCGACTGACGAAAGTGCTGATGGACGGTGGTAGTGGGCTGAACTTGTTGTATGCAGACACACTGAAAGGAATGGGCATCCCGATGTCCCGACTGAGCACCAGCAACATGAGTTTCCACGGAGTCATACCAGGGAAGAAAGCCGACTCACTCGGCCAAATAGCTCTGGACGTGGTTTTTGGTGATTCCAAGCATTTTCGCAAGGAAAAGTTGACCTTTGAGGTCGTGGATTTTCAGAGTGCGTATCACGCCATTTTGGGGAGGCCAGCCTACGCACGGTTCATGGCTCGACCATGTTACGTGTACCTCAAATTGAAAATGCCAGGTCCCAAAGGAGTGATCACTGTCACCGGGGATCGGAAAAAGGCAGAAGAGTGCTTTCAGAAGGGCTCAAAGATTGCTGATTCCCAGGTGACAGCGGTCGAGTTCGAAGAGTACAAGCAAAACGCAGATCCGAGTGATTTGTTGAGATCTAAGAAACCCGCCACAGAATCTGCATTTCAGTCGTCTGGTGAGACGAAACCTGTTCACATTCACCCGACCGACCCCAATGCAGCACCGACCCACATCTCCACGACACTCGACCCGAAATAGGAAGAAGCGCTCATCCAGTTCCTCCGTGAGAACTGGGACATTTTTGCATGGAAGCCCGCTGACATGCCAGGTGTTCCCAGGGGACTGGCTGAGCATCGCCTCAGAGTCGACAAGTCAGCAAAACCAGTCAAAGAGCATCTTCGGCGGTCCGCCGTCCAGAAGAGAAAGGCTATTGGTGAAGAAGTGGCTCGACTGTTGGCAGCAGGATTTATCCGAGAGATATACCACTCCGAGTGGCTCGCTAATGTCGACATGGTTCCCAAGAAGGACAAGTCACTCCGCATGTGCATTGATTTCAAGCACATCAATCGGGCCTGCCTGAAAGATCATTTTCCTCTCCCTCGCATAGATCAAATTGTTGACTCGACCGCGGGATGTGAGAGATTGTCTTTTCTAGACGCATATTCCGGGTATCATCAGATCCGTCTGTATGGACCCGACGAAATAAAAACAGCTTTCATCACTCCATTCGGGTGCTTCTGCTATATCACCATGCCATTCGGCCTCAAGAATGCCGGAGCCACATTTATGCGAATGATTCAAAAGTGTCTTCTCACTCAAATCAGTCGGAATGTGGAAGCGTATATGGATGATATCGTCGTTAAGTCGCGAAAAGGTTCCGACCTGCTTGCCGACCTCGCCGAAACATTTGCCAACCTCAGAAGGTATGATATCAAGCTCAATCCATCGAAGTGCACATTCGGAGTTCCTGGTGGAAAGTTACTCGGTTTCCTCGTTTCCGAGCGAGGGATCGACGCTAATCCAGAGAAGATCGGCACTATTCTCCGAATGAAACGCCCTGTGCGAGTGCACGATGTCCAGAAGCTTACTGGATGCTTGGCCGCATTAAGTCGATTCATCTCACGACTCGGTGAAAAGGCATTGCCTCTTTACCGACTGATGAAGAAGGCAGACAAGTTCGAGTGGACTCCAGAAGCTGATGCAGCGTTTGCCGAGCTAAAAGCTCTGCTCTCCACCCAGCCGGTGCTTGCTGCTCCAATCAGCAAAGAGCCTCTGTTGCTTTATATTGCAGCCACAGGACAAGTCGTCAGTACAGTGCTTACGGTCGAGCGGGAAGAGGAAGGAAAAGCCTTCAAAGTTCAGCGCCCGGTGTATTATTTGTCTGAAGTCTTGACTCCATCCAAGCAGAGATATCCTCATTATCAGAAGCTTGTGTATGGAATATACATGACCACGAAGAAGGTTGCTCATTATTTCTCTGATCATTCTATCACAGTCGTCAGCGACGCCCCACTATCAGAGATTCTGCACAACAGAGATGCAACTGGTCGAGTGGCGAAATGGGCGATTGAACTTCTTCCCCTTGATATCAAGTTTGAGGCAAAGAAAGCCATTAAGTCCCAGGCAATAGCAGATTTCCTCGCCGAGTGGATTGAACAACAGCAGCCGACTGAAGTTCACTCGGAGCATTGGACCATGTTCTTCGATGGCTCTAAGATGCTGAATGGTTCTGGTGCTGGGGTTGTTCTGGTTTCCCCTAGAGGAGATAAGCTTAGGTATGTGCTCCAGATTCACTTTGATTCCTCCAACAATGAGGCAGAGTATGAGGCCCTTTTATATGGATTGCGCATGGCCATCTCACTCGGCGTCCGTCGCCTGATGGTTTATGGCGATTTAGATTTAGTGGTCAACCAGGTGATGAAGGAGTGGGACGTGAGAAGCCCAGCCATGACTGGATACTGCAATGCAGTGAGGAAGCTGGAAAAGAAGTTCGAGGGATTGGAGCTCCACCACATCCCCCGACTGAAAAATCAAGCAGCAGATGATCTGGCAAAGATAGGTTCCAAAAGAGAAGCCATTCCGAGTGGTGTGTTTTTGGAACATATACACACTCCGTCAGTTAAAGAATATCCCTTCACAGAGGAAGCTCCACAGCCCAAGAGTGCCACAGATCCGACTGAGGTTGAGGTCCCAGCAGTGGTCGACTTGGTCATGGAGGTTTTAGTGGTCACTCCCGACTGGACAATTCCCTATATCGCATATATCCTGAGAAAAGAGCTCCCAGAGGATGAGGAAGAGGCTCGGCAGATCGTCCGTCGATCCAAAGCCTTTATCGTTATCAAAGGACAGCTGTATAGAGAAAGCCCGACTGGAGTTGGTCAAAAATGCATAACGCCAGAAGAAGGTCGAATCATTCTCAATGATATCCACTCGGGGACCTGTGGTCACCATGCGTCCTCTCGGACCATTGTAGCCAAAGCATACCGAGCTGGATTTTATTGGCCGAGGGCGAATGAGATGGCAAAGGAAATAGTGGACAAGTGCGAAGGATGTCAGTTCTACTCCAATATGTCACACAAGCCTGCGTCAGCTCTGAAGACCATTCCACTCGTCTGGCCGTTCGCAGTATGGGGGTTGGACATGGTCGGTCCCTTGAGAACAGGTCGAAGTGGTTTCACGCACGTACTGGTCGCAGTCGACAAGTTCACGAAGTGGATTGAGGCTAAACCAATCAAGAATCTTGACGCCGGTACTGCGGTTACCTTCATCAGGGAGCTGACGTTCAGATATGGAGTCCCGCACAGCATCATTACGGATAATGGGTCAAACTTTGACTCGGAAGAATTCAAGGATTTCTGCAACGCTCAAGGCACACGAGTCGACTACGCTTCAGTCGCTCATCCACAGTCGAATGGACAAGCAGAGCGAGCCAATGGCTTAATCCTCAAGGGTTTAAAACCCCGACTGATGCGTGATCTCAAGCACGCGGCTGGAGCATGGGTCGATGAACTCCCTTCGGTGCTTTGGGGTTTGCGGACCACACCCAATCGGTCGACCGGAAGAACTCCATTCTTTTTGGTCTATGGAGCTGAAGCAGTCTTGCCGAGTGATCTTCTTCACAATGCTCCTCGAGTTGAACTCTACAACGAAGCAGAAGCTGAGCAAGCGCGTCAAGACGCAGTCGACCTTCTAGAGGAAGAAAGGGAGATGGCTCTGATCCGATCGACCATCTACCAACAGGACTTGCGTCGCTTTTACGCCAGAAATGTGAGAAGTCGAGCCTTCCAGGAAGGAGATCTAGTGCTCCGAGTGGATCGGCAGAAACCACACAAGCTCGCTCCTTCTTGGGAAGGACCATTCATCGTCACCAAGGTCCTCCACAACGGGGCATACCGTCTTTACAACGTCGAACACAACATAGAAGAGCCCCGAGCCTGGAATGCGGATCTGCTCCGCCCATTTTACACTTAAAGTTTTTTCACTCGGATGAGTTGTAACAAAGTACTTCTGTAGTTCATGGATTTCAAAATAATAGTGTCATAATTCCTTCATAATTTTTGTCACTTTTTATTTTTGTCCAGTAAAAATTTCCCCCAGTGGGTGGCTTAGCCGCGAATCCGTTTCGCCTAAGTTTGTAAAAATCCTACCGAGTGGTAAGCCAGACTTCCACTCGGAGGCTTAGCCGCGAATCCGTTTCGCCTAAGTTATAAAAAATCCTACCGAGTGGTAAGCCAGACTTCCACTCGGGGGCTTAGCTGCAGCCAAGTGCTCGCCTAAGTTATAAAAAAAAATCCTACCGAGTGGTAAGCCAGACTTCCACTCGGAGGCTTAGCTGCAGCCCAGTGCTCGCCTAAGTTATAAAAAATCCTACCGAGTGGTAAGCCAGACTTCCACTCGGAGGCTTAGTTGCAGCCCAGTGCTCGCCTAAGTTATAAAAAATCCTACCGAGTGGTAAGCCAGACTTCCACTCGGAGGCTTAGCTGCAGTCCAAGTACTCGCCTAAGTACAATGTACGCTCGCAAGGAGGACGAGGTGCAGGTCGACTGCGACCCTCTCCTCCGAGCTACGCCATAAGTACAATATGTGCTCGCAAGGAGGACGAGGTGCAGGTCGACTGCGACCCTCTCCTCCGAGCTGCGCCATAAGTACAATGTGTGCTCGCAAGGAGGATGAGGTGCAGGTCGACTGCGACCCTCTCCTCCGAGCTACGCCATAAGTACAATGTGCGCTTGCAAGGAAGGCGAGGTGCAGGTCGGCTGCGACCCTCTCTCCTGAGCTTCGGCACAAATACAACGTAAAAACCCTACCGAGTGGAGAGCAAACCTCTCACTCGGGGGCTTAGCTGCAGCCCAGTGCTCGCCTAAGGTATAAAAAATCCTACCGAGCGGAGAGCAAACCTCTCACTCAGGGACTTAGCTGCAGCCCAGTGCTCGCCTAAGGTATAAAAAATCCTACCGAGCGGAGAGCAAACCTCTCACTCGGGGGCTTAGCTGCAGCCCAGTGCTCGCCTAAGGTATAAAAAATCCTACCGAGTGAAGAGCAAACCTCTCACTCGGGGGCTTAGCTGCAGCCCAGTGCTCGCCTAAGGTATAAAAAATCCTACCGAGTGAAGAGCAAACCTCTCACTCGGGGGCTTAGCTGCAGCCCAGTGCTCGCCTAAGGTATAAAAAATCCTACCGAGTGAAGAGCAAACCTCTCACTCGGGGGCTTAGCTGCAGCCCAGTGCTCGCCTAAGGTATAAAAAATCCTACCGAGTGAAGAGCAAACCTCTCACTCGGGGGCTTAGCTGCAGCCCAGTGCTCGCCTAAGGAATAAGTCGACTGCAGTGGGCATATTGCTGTGAACCTGCAAAGGACAATTCGAGCCAAAAGCAATCATATCCAAACATCAAATCCAAGTTTAGGTCGATACCTAAAGGAACCGAGAGTGCTCAGGCATTAAGCCTGTTAAGGTTTATCGGTTACAATTCCACTCGGCATACCGAGGCAAATTTAAAGTGTAGGACTTAAAGAAAGTTTTTTACCCCTCCTGTGGAGGGCTGGAAGGAGCAACGAACTCATCGAGGTCGATCCCGTCTGCGATCCGGGTAGCAGCAATGATGAAAATTTCCATGAAGGACCTGAAGTCGTGTTTCTTGGTGTTGGCCACTCGGAGAGCCGCCAGCTTCTCTTCTCGCGCGTCCTTGCAGTGGACTCGGGCCAGACACAGGGCAACATCTGCGCCACACCGAGCCGAGGACTTCTTCCACTCTTGCACACGGTCGGGGACCGCGTTTAGTCGAGCCATCAACGACTCGAGGTCATTCTGAAGTGTCGCCCTGGGCCAAAGCGTCGAGTCAATGCGAGAAGTGGCGGCCTTCAGCCTTGCAAGATAGTCCACGACAGCTGCAACGCGGGACTCCAGTCGGAAGACATTCATGGCAACTTCATCATTCACCGGAGAATTGACAGGGTCAAGGTTCGGCTCCAACTGGCTAGTTTCTTCTTCAAAGTTTCGACAGAATTCTGCAAAGACAAAACGCCGAGTCAAGACAGTGGTCGAATGTAAGCATCACAGTTGGAAATGTCGGTCGAGTGTAAAAGATTACCTTCGAGCATAAGGAACAATTTCTTGGCAAGACCACCCAGGAAGCCTTCCAGGTCATTCTTCTTCCCAGTCAACTGGTTGATCTTCTCGGTCAGAGTGGTCTTGTCAGTTTTCAGTCGGTCGACATCCTTGGTGGCAATCGCCAGAGCAGCTTTTAGATTGGTATTTTCCTGTTCAAGCTTGGTGACTGAAGCTAACTTCTCGTCAGCAGGCTTGGTCTTCTCAGCTAGCTCAAGCTCCTTCTTCTTCTGGGCCTCCTTCACCTTGCCTGCAAGTTACAACAAAGTCAGATTTTGAAACAAATGGAAGGAAAAAGGAGTCTTCGAGGTCTCACCGAACATACCTTTGGTCTCCTCCTTCGCCTTCGTCAGATTCTCCTGCACTAGCTTCAGATCCAGCTCGAGCTGAATGTGCTTCTGCTCCAGTTCCGTATAGCGAGCCGCAAGGTCACAGGATTTCTACAAAGAACCAATCGACAAAATATCAAAGATGATTCACTTCCGAGTGGATAGGAAAAAATCATACGTTTCTAAGACTACAGTCGAATGCAAGCATTCGACCGTAGTCTCGGGGACTACACCCAGTGGGTGCACTCAGCGTGCTCCCACTGGTTCTATTCAAGACAGAGTCGACCAGTCGACCAAAAAAAAAATCTTCTTCAGACTGTAATCAACTGCCAGCAGTCGACCACAGTCTCGGGGACTACACCCAGTGGGTGCACTCAGCGTGCCCCCACTGGTTTCGGAAACCCATTCGCCCCAGTCGAATGACGAACAACCTTTACTTATAAAGCCTAAGGCCGACTGCCAGCAGTAGACCTTAGCCTTGGGGACTACACCCAGCGGGTGCACTCAGTGTGCCCCCGCTAACACGGAGTTTTTTATCGACACACCTAGTGGGTGATTGCTATGGATTTCAGAAAGAAAAAGTTTTGATAGCATATCCTAACAGAACAGGCGGTGGTCGACTGACCTGAACATTGCTTTGAAGGGCGGAGCTGGCGTCATAAGCTGCTTGGCTTGCATCCCGGATGATCTTCACCTGCTCCATCATGATCCCTGCTTGGCGTATCGCCTCCTTAGCAGCGCTGGCTTGGTCCTCTGGGACGTGGTGTGTTGTGAAGAGCGAAGGTTGTGCAGCACTCGACGAAGTGGGATGAGCACTCGTCAACGGCACCGCGAAAGACACGGTGTGTCGAGTGGTGTTCTCCCCCTCCGTGACCACAGTCTCGGGCGCCGTCGCATCCTGGGTTGCCTTACCAGTAGACGCCTTCCTGCTCCTCCTATGCCTCAGCGGTTCTTCATCCTCATCATCATCATCATCAGGAAGGGTGATAATGTCATTGGGTGGAGCTTTAGAAAAGAATCAAAGTTAGAAGTCATGAGTCAGTCGACTAAGGACAGAATTAAGAGTATAGTACCAGGATTTGAGGTTGCTGCGTCCTCCATCTCATGGTCGTCAGCCTTGCCTGAGGTCTCAGAAGTTGCAGCACTGAAGTTCCAAAGAATCAGTCGACTAACTCAAGTATCAACCAGAGATAAAGCTTATACAAAACAAGAGGACTTAAGCAACATGTTTACCCTGATATGGTGGGGATGGACGCCTTCATCTTCGGCAGGAGCTTGGTTGGCTTTGACGGAGCCACCTTCGACTGCTTCGGCGCCTTTTCAGTCGGCGCCGGAGAAGCGGTCCGAGGGCGCTTGGTCGACTGCGAAGCAGTCGCAACCCCCTTACCGCGTTTAGTCGCTGGGTCATGGACGAGTTTCGACCGCCTTTCCGAGCGCGGTGGTGCAACCTCCTCCTCCTCTTCTTCTTCGTCCTCATCATCGTCGTCGTCATCGTCGTCATCTTCGGCAGCGTCTGAATCCCACTCATCCTGGCTCTCGCCCCCGCTGGCTTCTCCCTCCTCAGTCGGAGCCTGAGCTCCATTGGGCATCGAGTACAGCTCGGTAAGGGCCTGGAAGACGTCAAGACAGAGATCAATCGACCAAGTTGCAGAACATACAGAAACAAATTCGACAAATATACAATGGAAGGCAGAGCAAATGTACCTTATCTGGAACGCTGTGATGGTCGAGTGGAGGAATCCTCCTGGATTCACGGGGATTATCCTTGTTCCCAGTGACCGCGGCCATCCATCTTTCCACCGTGGCGTCATCGACTGCTTCCGAGTGGACTCGAGTCTCGTCTTCAGTTCCGCAGTACAACCACATGCAATGGCTCCGGAACTGAAGAGGCTGGATACGCCGCCGAAGGAAAACCTCCAGAAGGTCCATGCCAGTCACGCCGTCCCGAACCAACTGCACCACGCGATCCATCAACATCTTCACATCGGCTCTCTCCTCCGGAACCACCTTCAGAGAGGAGGGCTTGTTCACTCGGCTCATGGTGAATGGAGGGAGTCCACTCGACTGCCCCGGCGTCGGCTCATTCTGGCAGTAGAACCAGGTCGACTGCCAGCCCCTGACCGACTCGGGAAACGTCATAGCTGGGAAGGTGCTCTTATTCCTCACTTGAATTCCCAGGCCCCCGCACATTTGGACAACTTGGGTTTTCTCATCGCCTGGACTCGCCTTCTTCACGGTCTGAGAACGACACGTGAAGATGTGCTTGAACAAGCCCCAGTGCGGTCGACAGCCCAGGAAGTTCTCGCACATGGATACAAACGCAGCAAGATACGCGATGGAGTTCGGAGTGAAGTGGTGGAGTTGGGCTCCAAAGAAGTTCAGAAAACCACGAAAGAAAACGCTCGGTGGCAGAGAAAATCCTCGATCGACATGAGTGGCCAAGAGCACACACTCACCCTCTTCCGGCTGGGGTTGCCACTCTTTTCCTGGAAGTCTTGCGACGCCGTGGGGGATCAGCCCGTCGTCGGCCATGTCGAGGAGATCCTTCTCCCTGATGGTCGACTGGATCCAATCTCCCTGGACCCAGCCCTTCGGCAGGCGGGATCTCGACGAAGACCCGCTGCGGCTGGTGGATCTCCCCTTCGCCTTCTCCGCCGCCGACGCCTTCTTTGCGCGCTCCAGCACCGCCGTCTTCTCCTTGACCATGGCTGCCGGCGAGATGCGCGAAGAAGAGCTTTGCAGAGGCGAAAGCAGGTGCGTTGGGCGGAGACGAGGAGAGCAGAGGAGAAAGAATGGAGCACTGTTCAGAAACCCTCACTAGTCGCATTTATAACATCCCTTCCGAGTGGATGACAGGTGGACCCGGTCAATCTAATCATATCCCGAAACAGTTGCATTGACACGATACGTGGCGGAAAAAGCGGCGCGGAGATCGAGGCGTCTATGTCCTGTCCCGTCCGAGCACCGCGGTTCGTTCCGCTTTGTGCGCTTCCCCAAATTTCGTATCCCGTGGAATCCGCGAGCGGCAGATCGGTCTGTCAAGCGCGAGATTTCCTGCGATCCGTCGCTCGGGAACCGGCAAAGTCTAAAAGATCACTCGACGAAAGACAAGAATGGATCGAGTCGACTGAAGAAAAGTTGCTCGTTATCAACAAAGAAGATCTTGGTCAAGAACGACGCATAGCCAGTATGCCAAAAATCAATCGGAAACAGCATCAACTCCTTCCTCATTCAAGCCTCAATCCATTCGGGGGCTAATGATGGATTCATGTACCTAGGGTAGGGTCATAGGCCTGACCTAAATGTCCTACCCAAGGACACCCTTAGAAGAGATCACCTTCCAGTCGACCAACGAGGAACCCACTCGACTGACTAGAAGGACTCGACCATGGAGACTCACTCGACCATGAAGATACACTCGACCACCAGAAGGTCAGAAGGCACTCTGCACTGCAACGGCCTGTAATTGAATAGACTTAATGATAGTTAAGGCACTTTATGTGGGGCGTTACCAGTAACGCCCCAGACTTAATGTACTTTAACCCCTTCATTATGTGGGCTGGCAGGGGTCCTGGCGCACTCTATATAAGCCACCCCCCTCCACAGGCAGTGGGGTTCGCACTCTTGTAACACCTATACACATAATCCACTCGACCGCCTCAGGGCTCCGAGACGTAGGGCTTTTACTTCCTCCGAGAAGGGCCTGAACTCGTACATCGCTTGTGTTTACAACCTCTCCATAGCTAGGACCTTGCCTCTCCATACCTACCCCCCACTCTACTGTCAGACTTAGAACCACGACAATAGATCCACTCCTTCCCCTTCTTTGCACCAAAGGAATTCGTGATTTGAGCAAGTCTTGAGCTTTTCCCCATCGATCTTGTTACTCTTGGAGGTTGGAGACTCCTAGACGGTAGGAGTCTTTCGGAGAGGAATCGTCCATTGTGATTACCCCCGGAAAGTTTGTGAGGGTTTGGAGACCACCCCAAGGTCTACCACTAGTGGTTGAGAAGCGCCTTCGTGGTGTTGTCTCAAAGGGAGAATAGGGTGAGCCTTCGTGGCGTTGGTGTGCCTTCGTGGTAACATCCACCTCTCTAACGGTGACGTATCTTCCCTCCAAGGAAGTGAACATCGGCATACATCCTCGTCTCTCAGAGTTGCGGTTATACCTAACCCTAACTCTCTACTTGTTGTTACTTGTCTCTTAGTCTTTACTTATATCATATTGTGCTTGCTCTCACACTTACTTGTGTTACTTGTTTACCTTGCTTAGCTCTTAGCATCATATTTGCAATTGTTAGGCTAAACTTCATATTCTGCATTATTGCCTAAAATTGCTAAGTAACAATTAAAATTTGTAGTTGTACCTATTCACGCCCCCTCTAGGTCCATCTCGATCCTTTCATCGACCGAGACTCGAGGGTCGACTGCTATGGAGAATAGATCCGGGAAGCGGGCCACGAACGGCGCATCACCAACCCATCTGTCGAACCAGAAAAGGGTGGCTGCACCCGAGCCCACTGAGATGGAGGTACCGATGCACATGACAGGCAACAGCTGAATGACAGATTGCCAAAACTGCGAGCCGTCGGACCGCTGACAGAAAGCTAGGGGCCGACCACCCAGGTATTTATTCCAGATGATTTGAAGCCAAAGGCCACCTTCCCCATTGGCAATGCGCCATAGCCAACGGGTCAGGAGGGCAATGTTCATACGCTTGGATGACATGATGCCGAGCCCGCTTTGGTCCTTAGGCTTGCAGATCTCAGACCACCGCACCATGTGGTATTTCTGCTTGTCACCCTCGCCCACCCAAAAGAAGCGGGCTTGGATCGTACCGATCTCGTGGTGGAGCATCTCGGGCAGGCTATAGAAGCTTATGAGGAATAGCGGGAGGCTGGTCAGGGAGGAGTTGATCAGAATAGTGTGCGCCGCCTTAGACAACCATCTACCCTGCCAGGGCTCAATGCGGAGACTGATTTTGCCCACCGAAGGTCTTAAGTCCGCGACAGAGAGACGGGCGTCACTGATGGGGGGATCCCCAGGTAAGAGGTGGGGAAGAAGCCAAGTGGACAGTTGAGGTGGTTGGCAATACTCTGGCTCTCAGCTGGCGAATAGCCCAGAACCATTACTTCGCTCTTCGCAAAGTTGATCTTAAGGCCCGACATCTCCTGAAAGCATATGAGAAGAAATTTGACGTTCGCTATGTCACTACTAGACCCTTCCATCATGATGATGGTATCGTCGGCGTACTGGAGGAGGGAAACACCGTTCCCTCCCATCAGATGGGGGACTAGCCCTCTAATGTGATCGGCCGCCTTGGCCTTGTCGAGAATAGTAGCCAAGGCGTCAACCACCATGTTAAATAGGAATGGGGAGAAGGGGTCGCCCTGTCTCACCCCACAGAATGTGGGGAAATAGGGGCCGATCTCGCCGTTAATATTAACCGCAGTCTGACCCGAGGACACCATCTGCTTGACCCTGGTGACCCAGCGGTCGTCAAACCCCTTCCGCAGAAGGACTTCCCGAAGGAAGGGCCAACTAACTGTATCATAGGCTTTGTGGAAGTCGATTTTCAGGAAGACGGCCTGGTGACGTTTAGAGCGAACTTTGTGCAGCACCTAGTGGAGGACCAAGACGCCATCCAGGATGTACCGACCCTGGATGAAGGCCGACTGGTCCGGGTGGGTGATGCGGTTGGCCAAAGGGGTCACCCTATTGCCGTACCCCTTGGCCAAGATGCGGAAGATCACATTGATCACCGTGATTGGTCGAAAATGCTGGATGTCCGTGGCCCCAGGCACCTTGGGATGAGGGAGATGATCCCGAAGTTGCGGTGCTGGAGATCGATAGACCCAACATAGAATTCCTCGAAGAGGGCCATGATCTCAGGTTTGACTACATTCCAGAAGGTCACCTGCATCATATTGGATTACCAAATGTAAATACACTGATGATACTCATACTACTTTGCACTACCCATTCAGTTTTGCTTAGAGGAAGACACTCCAGCACCTAATTGACACAATCAAATGCGTCATAATCTGTTCTGATAGACTTTACTGGCTAAAAATCATCAGATCCACCACACCAAGAGATGGAACGGATTAAAAGTGCAACACTACTAACCTGGGAACCCCAAGAAAGCTCTAATTTTCACAGTTCTGCACCAAAGAGTCATTTTGTAGGCGGCTGATCCTTGCACGTCGTGGAGCGTCTGGTTGAAGCGCCATTTCTGTTGTTGGGGCTTCCTCCGCAGCTGCTGCTCATTGCTACTGGTTGGCCGGAATCGCCGGAGGAGGCGATGCATAACACCCCTCAGGAGTTGCTCTTATCGAAAAAGGCTTTTGCCCCATTTTATTTATAAAGCACCGACCATCAAGCATCCAATACAAACACACGCCACCGCAACACACGCACACACCCAAGGCAGGATACATAGGTGCTGAGCATAGCAACACCACCCCTAGCACTACCACCACGAAGAGATGAAGCTACATATGACGAACCATGTGCTCCAAGGCGGCGCCTTTAGGAAGGGTACGACACCGGAGCGCCGCCACCGCCCGATCCAAGGACCAGAGTTTCCCCTGGAGCCGCATGACGGGCAATGAGAGCCGCGATGACGCCTTCAAGAAGGGAACAATCTTCGCCGCCGCCAGTCCGTCCGAAGATAGAACAGGTTTTCACCTCGGCCAACACTCACCGCCACCGAACGCCACACCCCGGCAACCACGCCGCCCACACGGCCATGGTGACCGGGCAGCGCCAAGGCACGGGCTCTGCCCAAGAGCACCGTGCTACCACCACCAGGGCTGCCGCCCCGGCATCGAAGACCTTGACACCACCTCACACGAGACCCGCCTCAATCCCAACTAAAGAGACGAGCGGAAAGGTCCCACCTTTCACACTCCTGGGCGACCGCCAGCGTCGAGACCCGATAGGCCGGCCAGAACTGGCATCCACCAAACCGTCCTGCTGCCCCGAGCGCGAGATGAGCTCGGTCCTGCAGCACCGAGAGGGGGACGAGGTCAGTCCTGCTGCACCGTGCGTGAGACGAGCTCAATCTGGCTGCACCGTGCGCGAGACGAGCTCAGTCCTGCAGCACCGGGCGCGAGACGAGCGGTGTACCGCAGCTGGAAGAGGACCAGCCCTTTGATGGGAGTAGCGCCCGAACGACGAGGAGATGGGGCAAAGGTCGAGACGGTCCGAACGCAGACAAGCCGACGCCGGAGAAGCCGGCCGCTGCCGCGGGCAGATCCGTCGAGCCACTGTGAAGCCGCCACGACACCGGGAGGCCACCATCGCCGGACCTCCCCACACCGCCGCCCACGGCCGGAGCAGCGGCCACACCCGACCGTTGCCCTACCCCCGTCGCCTGGCGAGCTCCAAGCGCCGGAGCCGCCGGGCACGCACCACCGGTTCCACGCGCCGCCGGCCGATCCCCAACGCCAGATCCCGCCGAATCCAGCAAGAGACCAGCCGCACGCACCACACCCCTGCGTCTCGGCGCCCTGGCCAGGACCAGCCGGTGCCCAGCCACTCCACCGGAGGAGGATGAACCCTGGCTGCAGCACCAACACCTTAGAGGGGCCGCCGGTCACCACTGCAGCCGCCAACCGCCACCACGAGCCGGATCTGGGCAGGGGTTGCCAGATCCGCTGCCAGCACGCCCCTGGGCCTCCAGAACCCCACGAGCCGAGGAGGAGGGGGGGGGGGGGAGGAGCGGCGCCGGTAGGTCACCAGGACGCGAGGAGGAGGAGGGCAGCCGGGACAGAGGCAGGCCGGCGCCCGACGCCACCGAGCAGGGGAGGCCGCCCTGCGACGACCGCCACCCGCGCGAGGGAGAGAGCCGCCCCGCCGCCGCCTGCGCCACGCGGCCTTTGGCCGGCGACGCCACCGGCGGCGGCAAGGGAGGGGGGGCGGGGTGAAGGGACGGGGGCGGCGGCGCTAGGGTTTCCTCCCGGGGGTGCCCGCGGGAGCTCCTCGGGAGGGGAGGGAGCCGCAGCTTCAGGAGTTGCTCTTTGCTGGATCTTGGTGCTCACCTCCTGATTCGGTCCTGCATGCATTCTCTTCTCATTCCCTGGACTATCGTACATCTATGTATGATGGAGCATCACGGAGCAAGCAGCTGCTTCATCCACCAGCATCACGGAGCAAGCAGCTGGTTCATCCACCTGCATACCATGGACCTAAAACGTCTTATAAAAGTTTAAAAGTTTACAGAGGGAGTAGCTTCTAGGTAGAGCTTTCGCAGTAATGAATCGCTTGCAACTACCTAATACTAACAACAAAATCGAAATGCTCAATAGCATACTGGTTATGCAAATGATGGAAAAATCATGCAGATAATCATGTAGATGAATAAATAAATGGGACTAAATAAATGTGGTAGTGATAAAAAGAGAAAGGAAACAAATTAGTCATATTTGACCCTTAAGACAAGAAAACATGTTAAAGAAGACCAAAAGCAATGCCTTACAGTTTATAAGAATCTGAAACAAAAAATGTTGGTATGGATCCCTATAGAACCAATGGCTGGGCAATAAGTATACAATTATGTTTCTTTCACGAATGTGCCAAAACTGATGTTAAGAGGTATAAGCTCCAGTAGAAACAAGAAACTCGATAAATGATTCTTGTTTTAGTAGTAAGTTTTTCTTTTTATTTTACATGAAAAGTTGCATATCTAGTCATTAGTTAGTAATATAGCTAAGCACATTACATGCCAACATTGCAAGAGCATCTTTCGAATATCAACCTTTAATAGACAAACGCTTATAAGTAGACCCTCCCAAACAAGCTGAATGTATTTCTGAAGGAAATAAAAAAGGCTGAATGGAGGAAAATTCCATCAGAAATTAGGGCCTAATAATTGTGAGACAACATTACAAGTAGTAAGCCCATAATATGCATCGGCTAGAAGGATTTACCTTTGACGACAGAGATCTGACGCAGAACTTGGATCTCCGAAACAAGCATCTGCAAATACTAGGTTTGGAGCAACACAAATTAAAACTGGACCACAGAATGTCAAATGAGAAAAGTAATACAATCTAAACTAATGGATTCAGGCTTGAGCACACCTTAGGCCACAACAGGCTACAACACGAACACAAAAAACAATGGTTAAACCATTGTTTGTAGAAACAGAAACTAGAATAAATCAGCAAGACTGAAATGTAGAAGTAAAAGTAAGTAATACTAGTTACCCTTGTTTTACCGAAAAAGGCTTTCGCCCCGCTTTATATATAAAGCAAACCACCAAGACACAACATCCGACAGAGTTCAAACAACACCCACACACCCACACGGAGGTCTCACAAGTAACAGGTTCAGCGAGGGTACTGCTGAGGCACAGCTCAACAAGCCCTGAAAATAAAACACACTACAGCAGCATAGGAAATTCATATGGGAAAAGCCAATTCATATGGGAAATTACCCTTGTTTTATCAACTGAAATATAAGAAAGCAAATTATATCTGGTGACAACTCGTCTTTAAAAGCCAATTCATATGGGAAAATCCAGTACAATTCATCCTGATTCTGCACCTATAGACCCGAGATACTTCTCATCTCAGTACGAGCTGTAATGTTTGCTTCATCTTCTTTGAGCTAAACTGTTCTCTTCAAGCCCAGTACACGAACCCAATTATCTTACAGACCACGTTTTATTGCCTAATTCTGTCGGTACGACCCAGAGACATGAAACCTACATAGATCTAATAATGATTACACTAATTATCTCTTATTTGTTAATCAAATAACTACATTTGATGGACCACGACAGACAGAAAATGCAGCATAGATACAAAGCTCCATTCATCGAATTGTTATTTTTGCAAGGTGTATCCCTCGGCTGCATATTGGGATGAAGCTTTCACCCATTAAATTTCTTGATCCAATTCATGTGGAGAGGATCTTTCGTAGGTGTAATGTCGATTCGGGTCTAATAGTTCATGAGGTATATGTTGTCCACTATTCCTTGTTTTCTTTAAAAATGTACACTTTTCCCTCTGTTGAGTAGGTGCATGACAAATTGAACTGTAGGTGTCTCATGGATCAGTTGCTGACGAACTAGGAGTTAGACCCGGTGATATCATTGACTCCGTGAATCGAGAGCACATTGCTACCACAATTGAGGTAATTATCTTAGCAGTAATAGCAGTAATTGTGTTATGTTGTTTTGTGAGTTAAGTGGATAGAAAACTTACGTCTCATGTTTATGATCTTAATAACTCACATTTATTATTCTTGTTGCTGCTATCAGTTGGAGAACTTACTTATGAGAATATATGTGAGAGTCATCTTGACGAAGGAGGAGTCATCGGCTCCTGTGTGGACATACCAGTAAGTTTATTTTTACTATGTTTGACTGCAGTTTACTTTTATATCTACTGCAAAAGGCCTTATGTTTATCCATAGTTACAAGACATTTATTAGTAGGCTGACCACACGGAATGAGGGAAATGCAGAAATATGATCGTAAGAAGACGTCTGTTTACTATATAAAAGGCACAAGTTTTCATGTAAATCACTTAAAAAATATTCAGATTATTCTATTTTTTTCTCACATTAGTGTTTGTTACTCTTTTATTTAAGATAGGATTCTCCATTTTCCCATTGTGCATGAATGGAAAATGAGATACCGTATAGGTAGAAGATGGAAATATATTTCAAAAGCCAAAGAAAGTATGGTAAGCAGAATTAACTAACTCAAACTAGCCTTTCGACACCTGAAAAAAATGGGAGAAAATAGATTACTGGACACCAAAAGCACATCCTTCTTTTGTCACATTTCTCTCATGCTTCATCTTGCCATCCCCCTTTTTCGCATCCTGTAGCTTCCCCCATGCAGGCTATATCAGGAGCATGAAGGAAGTACGTTAGCAGAAACATGTTGGCTAGCAGCATCCCATCCCATGAGTTATACTGGATACTGCAACATCCCTTACAATCATTGTAGGAGTTCTTGTTTGTTCATCCTGTTCAACAGCTCTGCTTTATCTGTTTTAGCAGCACACATGCGTGGAGAATTATCTCACTAGGAGATTAAAATCAATATTTTCAAGGCTGTATCTATTTCTTAACTTCCAAATTCCCCAACACACAGCTGCTAAGCCTAGTACATGAATTCTTTTACCTTTGGGTGAGAATTTCTCGGCCCATGATTTTTTTTAGCTGATTGAGGAATAACATCAGCATGAATGAACATAGCAATCTCTCTCCAAATATCCTCAGGCATAGCAGATTCAAATAAAAAAATGTTGGACAGCTCCAGGATGGCCTCAGATGTACTAGTATTTTTTTTATCACCCAGCCATTTCCTTTTTATCATTTTGTCTTCTTAACAGCGCACCTTTTCTAACAACAACAAAAATGTTTTAACTTTGATAGATATTTCGGCTTTCTATATGTGTGTAAAAGAACTATCACCATATCTATCATCTATACAAATTTCACTGTAAACCTGCCTTTATAGTTTATTCCCCCAAGACCTTGTGGTAACATCAGGAGCAACAGACAGACTAATCTGTTGAGCTTGTGACAATACAAAATCCTCTTTATGACACCTGTTAACCATCTCCTAAAACTTCGCTGCCATTGGTAATAGCATTGACTCACTGATTTATCCTTCTTATCACATATATCATAAAGAGCAGGGTATTATTGAGCAAAATTTATCACCAATCTATTTAGCCTCTCATTATTTGGTACTATCACCATTACAAATAATAGACTTTCTTGCCTTTCAAATTAATATTTTGATCCTT
The DNA here is from genome assembly GCA_963921465.1 of Triticum timopheevii. Classification (NCBI taxonomy): domain Eukaryota; kingdom Viridiplantae; phylum Streptophyta; class Magnoliopsida; order Poales; family Poaceae; genus Triticum; species Triticum timopheevii. Next base: position 216,249,584 of record OY997274.1, read on the forward strand.
TAGTAGGCTAGCACAAGTCATCTGCCTTCTTTTTCATTGACATTCTTCTGCTATAAATGTTCCTGTTTTTAGAGTTTCCACCATCATTTATTAGGGAGATTTACATTCATTTCCTCATAGTTTTAATAGCAAGAACTGTTTCTTTTTTGACGACAAATGTTATCCCAATTGACCTGGTGATATGTTCCATTTGTCCCAGCGCTTTGCTAGACAGTGTTCAGAAATAAGAGCATACAGCAAGCAGGGATGTTGGATAACTGGGATTAATCAATGTAGTCCTGCCATCAGTTTACATATATATCCCTGGTAGATATCAAGCGTTCTCATGATTTTCTCGTCTACTTTCTCCTAGTCAATGACATGAGTTCTGTTAGGAATAAGCAACTTGTATTCCCATGAGGCCATAGGCCGATATATATACATGTACAGGTGTGGAACATATGCAGGAAACCCCTTATACAACGGGATAAATACAAAGGGGTACATGACTTATATTATAACTCTTAACACCCCCCCCCCCCTCAAACTCATGGTGGATGAACAACACTAAGTTTGGAGAGATAAAAGCCATGTTGTGCTCTAGTCTGGGCCTTCGTCAGGAAATCCGCCAACTGTAACTCGGAAGGCACATACTGAAGAGCAATAACCTGATCCTGCACACCAGCGCGCACATAGAAAGCATCAACACCAATATGCTTGGTGAGCTCATGCTTCACAGGATCACGCGCAATGCTAATAGCACCTGTACTGTCAGATAAGAGCAGAGTCGGTGTAGTGACAGAAACACCAAAATCCTGAAGTAACCACCGTAACCAAGTCACCTCTGCCGTCAAAAGAGCCATTGCTCGCAACTCAGCCTCGGCACTCGAACGGGAAACTGCAATCTGTTTCTTCGTCTTCCAGGCAATGAGAGAACCACCAAGAAAAACACAGTAAGCGGAAAGTGAACGGCGATCTGAAGGATCACTAGCCCACGTAGCATCCGAATAGGCCTGAAGCTGTAAAGAACTGGAGCGAGGAAAGAATAGACGGTGAGAGATCGTGCCCGAAGATATCGGACAACACGAAGGAGATGACTATAGTGAACCGATGTGGGAGCAGAGACAAACTGACTCAGAATATGAACCGGATAAGAGATGTCCGGACGAGTGACAGCTAGATAGACAAGACTGCCAAGAAGATGACGATAACGCGTCGGGTCGGGGAGAGGATCACCATCGGTAGCACGGAGGTGAACATTGAGCTCCATAGGAGTCTCAACAATGTGCTCTTCAGTAAGAGCAGCACGAGCAAGAAGATCCTGGATATACTTTTCCTGGGATATAAAATAGCCATCAGAGGTAGAAGAGACTTCAATCCCAAGAAAGTAGCGAAGAGGTCCAAGATCAGACATAAGAAACTGCTCACTAAGACGGGCCTTTACAAAGGCAATATACTCGGAGTCATCCCCAGTGATGATCATGTCATCAACATAGAGAAGAAGAAGAGTCCGACCACGAGGAGAAAGATGAATAAACAACGTTGGATCATGATCACTTGCTGAAAAACCAGCGGCAGTGACCACAGAGGCAAAATGCTCAAACCAGGTGCGGGGGGCTTGCTTAAGGCCATATAGAGAGCGACGAAGACGACATACCATGCCATCAGGAACAGAATACCCAGGTGGTGGCTGCATGTACACCTCCTCACGGAGCTCACCATTAAGAAAGGCATTCTTAACATCAAGCTGAGATATAGACCAGTGGCGTGCAGAGGCAACAGCAAGAAGTGTACGAACAGTGGTCATATGGGCCACAGGAGCAAAAGTCTCGTCATAATCACGACCATGCTCCTGCTGAAAACCACGAGCCACAAGACGAGCTTTATGACGCTCAAGAGAACCATCGAAGCGAGTCTTAACCTTGTAGACCCACTTACAAGTGATGGGGCGGACTCCGGGAGGAAGAGAAACAAGATCCCAAGTACCGGTGCGTTCAAGAGCAGCAATCTCCTCTGCCATCGCAAACTGCCATTCAGGATGAACAACAGCCTGACGATAAGAAGTCGGCTCAAGAACAGCAGCACCAACGGTGGGAAATCCAAAGCGATCAACAGGCGGACGAGGACGAGAACGCAAGCCATAAGTAGGCTGAGAAGAAGATGACGACGCATCCACAGAGGCATCCACAGGTCGTGAACGACGAGTGTAATGCTGAGGAAAAGATGGAACAATAGAAGGAGGAATCACCAAGGTAGAATCAGGGGGAGGCGACGAAGAAGTCACCGGAGATGAAGGTGTAAAATCCGGGGACATGCTAGGCGAGGAGACCGGGGAAGATGGTGGCTGCAAATCGACTAGAGGTGGAGAAGCAGAGGGAGTGGAACGAAGAGGCACATGCTCGACGGGGATGATAGGTGAGTCAGGAAAAGTGAGGAAAGAGATATCGTCCACTGAAAAAGTCGAGGAAGATGGGCGTGGGTAGAAGGAACGAGACTCATCAAAAGTCACGTCTCGAGAGATACGCATCCGATGACCGATAGGATCCCAACAACGATAGCCCTTATGCTCATCACTGTAGCCTAAGAAGACACACTCAACAGACTGAGCGGTCAGTTTGGTGCGTTCGCGAGGGGCAAGAAGAACATAGCAAACACAACCAAACAAGCGAAGCATCGAATAATCGGGAGAATGATCAAAAAGACGCTCGAAAGGAACACCACCCTGTAGAGCAGCGGAAGGCTGTATATTGATAAGATAGGTGGAGGTAGAGACGGCCTCAGCCCAAAAATGAGGCGGGAGAGAGGCAGCAATCATCAATGCACGAGCCGTCTCAAGAAGATGTCGATGCTTTCGCTCAGCCACACCATTCTGAGCATGAGCACCAGGACAAGAGAATTGAGAGAGAGTTCCTTGCTCAGCAAGAACACCACGCAACATCTTAGAGATATACTCGCCAGCGGAGTCAGCACGAAAAACACGAATGGGTGAAGAGAACGGAGTATGCACCATGGCAGCAAAACGCTTATAAATAGACAACACCTCACTACGAGAAGTCATGAAATAAAGCCATGTGTAACGAGAGAAATCATCTATGAAAATAATATAGTATTTATGACCACCTTTCGAAGCGAAAGGAGCCGGACCCCATACATCAGAATGGACTAAATCGAAAGGACGCTTAGACACTGACTCACTATGTGAATATGGTAACTGAATCTGCTTGCCAAGACGACAACCCTGACACTCTAAAGAGACATCTCCTGAGACAGACCCCAGAAGACCTCGACGAACTAAAGACGACAACCGAGAACCACACAGATGACCAAGTCGATGATGCCACTGCTTGAAGGAACCAGTAACGGAGGCAACTGAAGCGGAGGAACTGGCAATGGTGGTGGCAGCGGAAGGAACATGAAGCCAGTCCAACTCCCAAAGACCCTGAGAATCACGGCGGCGAGGGCCAGCCCCAACCAGAGTGTGCGTGCGACAGTCCTGGACAGAACAAGAGTCAACGTCAAGGATGACGCGACAACCAGAATCAGTAAGTTGACCAGCAGAAAACAGATTCATGGTAAGTCGAGCAACATGAGCAACATCAGGAACAGAATAAGAAGGAGTGAAAAGATTGCCTCTACTAGCAACAGAAAGTGGAGTACCATCAGCAGTGAAAACATGAGCAGGAGAATCCAGCGATCGAAGAGAGGACAAAGTGGAAGAATGAGAAGACATATGAAAAGAAGCTCCAGAGTCCAGAACCCATGGGGATGTACCTGACTGTGTAGAGGGCGGTTGCTCAGGGCGGGAAGCATCAGTCACAGAATCAACAGTACCCGTCGAGGAAGAACCTGAAGCCGCAAGCAGACGCTTAAGTCTCAGAATATCCTGCTCAGTCAAAGCAATGGCTGAAGCTGTCGAGGTAGATGACGAAGTCCCTGAAGATGATGATCGCGCCTTGCGCAGGTGTTTCCTCTTCGTGTAGCACTGGGACTCAATATGACCATCATTGTTGCAGTAGTCGCAATGTGGACGGGGGCGACCTGAGCCTCCAGAAGGAGTGGGCAAGAGTGGCGGAGCACTCGAGCGAGAAGAGGTCGGTGCAGCAGGTGGCGTGGAAGAAGACCGAGTAGCGAGCACAGATGGAACCTCCAGCAAACCAGCACCACGTAAGCGAGTCTCCTCAGCACGAATCTCAGAAAGCGCCTCCATGAGAGAAATGCGGCCACAAGCAAACAACTGAGCACACCGGGGCTCAAAGTCCTTACGGAGCCGAGACAGGAACTCGTAGACGCGATGAAACTCCAAATTGGCCTGGACAGCCTGGCAACAGGGGCAAGTACGACAACCAGCAGTGCGGAGAGAATCAAGCTGGCGCAAGATAGCAGAACTCTGTGCATAGAAATCATCAACAGTAGAGTCATCCTGCTGAAGAGCATGCTCCTGACGGACCACAGAGAGGTATAAGGCATCACCCTTGGGCTCATAGCGCTGACGAAGACTGGTCCACATCTCAAATACAGTAGGAAGGCCCAAAAACTCAGAAGCAAACTGAGGCAGAACACTAGCAGTGAGAACAGCTGCAGCACGGGCATCATCATCAAGCCACTGGGTGTAAATAGACAAAGCACCATGATATGTCTGAAGAGCCTCATAAGCCAAAACCTGCTCATCATAAGCACGATCAGCAGCCTCATCAACAAGCTTAGCCGCATCCTTTGCGGCCTGATTAGCATTCGTAGGAAGAACCGATGGAGTCGGCGGAGTAGGGGCCACTGGAGGAACCGGACGTGGCGGACAGCAGACCTCGCCAGAAAGAACACCCCATAGGCGGATGCCACGCATATGAATGCGCATGAAGCCAACGAACTTGGTGTAGTTAGAGCCATCAAAAATCACAGGGCAACGAGGAACATCAACATAGCCTGATCCAGTAGACATTTTTTTTTGGGCGCGCACGGCGGTAACAGATCAGGAGTTGGGCCCCTGCGTCTGGCAACCAGCAAGTCGATCGGCTAGAGCAATGCCTGAGAATTCGTCCTAAAGCAGGAGGCGAACAAGCGGTCTGGAGCAGGGCGTCACGTGAAGCTGGCGATTTCCAATCGGGAGCAGGGGGAGCCGCCGATCCAATCGGGAGATAAAGGGGGGGGGCGATCGATCCGACTTCGAGTGCGATTCGGGAGCGGAGAGGAAATCGATCGAAGCCGGCGGGACCTACGCGAGCGATCGATCGGGAGAGGCCCGACTGTGGGGCGACGACGACCAGATCGGGAGAGGCCCAAGGCCCAACTGCGGGGCAGCGCAGAGCGATCAGATGGATCGGGAGACCGGCGGGCGAACGGAAGACGACGGGGCGAGGCGGGCAGATGAAACCCAGCGGCCGGAGTAGCGGATCAATGGCACGAGTTGCGGCGTGCAAAAAATTGACCTAGCTCTAATACCATGTTAGGAATAAGCAACTTGTATTCCCATGAGGCCATAGGCCGATATATATACATGTACAGGTGTGGAACATATGCAGGAAACCCCTTATACAACGGAATAAATACAAAGGGGTACATGACTTATATTATAACTCTAACAAGTTCTAAGATGCAGTAACAGCTGCCCCTAGGTATTTGATTGGAAAGTTTCCTATTTGATGATTGAACATGTTTGCATGAGAAAGGGCTAGTTCATCATCTTTCCCAATAGTCATTATCTCATCTTTCCCAATAGTCATTCTCTCACCTTCAGCTAAATGGCTAAATTAATTTTTTGAACATACAACAGAAGCACCATTTTCTGGAATCTGTATTTTGGAAGAAGGATGACCATCACATAATCAGTCTGTAGGGATATTGCATGATCAACATTTGGAAGAAGGGTGACTATCACATAATCTAACCCCTAGCATCAAATTTATTGTTGCAAAACTCTTGAGAGTAGGAGTGTATGCATGATATAATTTGAAAATGTCCTACACCTATGGGGAAAAAAATCCATAAAAGTCCATCAAGACCAGCAGTTCTGTTGGATTTCATTTTAAAAAGAGCATTCCTTTTAGTTTCTTCTTCAGTAAATGGATCTATTTCAACATAGTTGATGTTTGATTGTCTCCGCTGCTAAAAATACTAGTTAGATGCCTGTGCGACATTTGATTGAGAGGTAACGTGTGTAGTTTCTGACAATACTGTTATGCCTGTTCATCATCTTCCTATGTCATACTCTTTCGGTTTGTTTTCTCGTAGCAGAGCGTCTCCTTATCCAATCTGTCTACATTAGCATCCCCCTGCCTAGCCCTCGACTCATCCTCGTGTTGTCTTGTCTGCATTAGCTCTTGTCCCTACACCGCCTCATCCACATTGACTTATCCTCGCATGCCCTAGATCATCTTTAGCAGTACCTGCCGCTTTGTTCACCTACCTGCTTATCCTCACACTGCTAAGTGACACCTCTTGTCACATGGCATGACAAGGCACAATAAGCAATCTGGGCCACATTCTGTTCTGGCCCAATTTAAGAACCCCCCGCCCCCCCAAATCCAGGTACTATCACCCATTACATTTTGAGCCAACCCAGCTACTGCAGCTCATTAAATTTGGCCCAATTTATGGCCTTTTCATTCTCATATTTCGGAGCAGCTTACTAATATTCTGTATAACAATGTCATATCGTGCAGCCCCAAGGCTTTTTAAAATATCTGTATCACAACAACACATTAAACATCACACAGAAATTTAGCCATTCCACTAATTGAGCCAAGTGCAATTGACCTATTCAATCACCGTTTACCAAGATACAGCAAGGAATTGTTTCGTGCATGAAAACAATAAAATGTTTGTTGACCAAGTAGAGAAACCTTCTGAAGAAAACTTTTCGCAACCATAAATTTAGCTATTCCGGTGTCATACTAAAGGAATTGTATTGCACATTGCACGTATTGTTACTTACTAGTCCTCTCATTTTTTCAGAACGGACCCCTAACTGAACTGAACATTTGTATTTGTATATTTTAGAAGCCAAATGTTCAACCAAAAAATCTACAGCCTGATGCTCGACTGACTAATACTGCTCATTACTATCCAAAGGGTAAAGAAATATGAATACAATTTTTAAAGCAAACTACACTTTAGTCCAGATATATATTGCACTTTTAAATCTGTACAACCACAATGTAACCTCAGTTTTTTGTGATCGAAATATTAGGAAGCAGATTAACTGCAACTGTCAAGGACTAGTACAGATGCAGTAACCATCTATTTAAGTCGACCAGTGCTCCTTGGTCGAATGTGAGAAGCATAATATAGGTTTGCTTCATTTAAAAATATATTTTCTTTTGGTCTTGTGATAGTTATACTCGTTCGTAGGATAACCAACATGTATTTTGACAAACCGATGTGTATCTTTTATCCACTTTCAGTTACAGTCAAGCTAAATGAGTTGAATCGAATTGAAAATGTACACAAAAGTAGAACTCTAGTAAGCTACAGACTTAGTCCTTCAAGTGACACTGAAAAATACACCTCAAACCCTAGCAATCACAACTCCTCTCTCTGAACACAAGCTCAAGAATTTCAAGAAAGGACCATTTGGCGGTGACTCATGTGAGCCTTTATACCATTTCAGCTGCTACATCATGTTTGTGAAAACCATGGACAGGTTATAGGTAAGAAACAAAATTGAAGCCACTTTAACATAAGCACGGGCCGATGATGGGACCTTTTTCTGATTTTGTTCTCCTAGGGGGCTCCCCAATTTTGCGTTGCAGCAACCTACTACATGACCCATGTTAGCATGAAAAATTCAGCCCCGCTGACCTGCAAACAAAGTAGCATGAGCACAACTGAACCAAAGAAGATCACAAGATTAAAAGATAGAGCAGCATTATAGACAAAAGACATTAGAGATGGTTGAATAAAATAACTCTTTCTCCTCAATCTAACATAGCAGAGTATGCAGGACTAAAATCACTGCACATATCTAATCTAGTTTCTATAAGATTCAATAAACTAACAACCATGTTGCACACATTTTCTTCACAAAATGCAACGAGGATTTAGATTTTAATACTGAGCAAGCACACCCCATTAGCTACATAATTTACCTGCTTTACATGCTATTTAGACATTTAGATTTCTTTGGAGGCAGGGTCTTAAAGAAAGGAATGTGTTTGGTGCAAAACCAACATAAGGCAAACTGGCGTTGTTCTATCCTTACTATTTGGAGTGCATTAGTAAGAAAACTAAAACGGTTCTTTGCACATTCGAGTAAGAAGATACAAACGCACTCCACCACCACACTCAACGCACACACCCAAGGCGAGATACAAAGGTGCCGAGCACCGAAAACACCACCCCAACGACGACTAAGCACCCTAATGATAAGCCGAAGACCACCATGAAGATGAACAATCAACCGAGGAGCGGTGAGATGGTGATAGGAGCTAGGGTTCTCCCCGGTCTCGGATGTAAGCTGTAGGGGAAGGAGGGAGGAGGGCGCGGGCTGGAGCGCGGCGGCCGGCGGCGAGGCGCCATCCTTGCGCGGTGCGGCGGCAGCGAAGGAAGGAGGCGGCTAGGGTTTAGGGTTTCCGGCTCCTCTGGGAGCCGGGCAATAGAAATAGTCTTATTGCTTAAATCTCAAAATAGTCTTACAAGTTGTATATATAACCACGATGTGAAATAAAAAAACTAAGATAACTTGCGGGCTAAGCTTGCCCGGTGGGCCTCCTACGGCCGTAGGTCCGGCCGGTCATAACATCTCTCCCCGCCTGCGCAAACAACTCATCCTTGAGCTGAAAGTCGGGGTAGTGTTGGCGGAACTCCTCGCGCTGCTCCCAAGTAGCGTCCTCCTCTGAAAGGCCAGCCCACTGAATCAACAGCTACCAAGAGCCGCGACGCAGCTGAGCCTTCAACGCCTTCTCCGGCTCAGGAAGTAGACGCCCGTCAGTGACCAGCGGAAGCGCTGGAGGAACCGTGGGTGGCTCGCCACGGAAGGGCTTGAGCAGCCCCACATGGAAGACATCATGGATCCGCGCACCTGCTGGAAGCTGAAGACGGTAAGCCACCTTCCCAATGCGTTCCAGGATAGCAAAGGGACCGGCATAGCGAGGACCCAGCTTCCTCTTCGCGCGTGGGTCCAGGGACTGCGTAGAACGATGAAGGAGACGCAGCCACACCCAATCACCCACCGCGAACTCCGCCTTGCGATGGTTGCCGTCGTAGTAGTGTTTGGCCAACTGCTGGGCCTGAAGGAGGCGTTGCGGACTTCTGCCAGCATCTCGTCACGGTTCCGCAGAAGAACACCGGCCGCCTCGGTCCGTGCCAAGGCCAGATCAATAGGAAGAATCGGCGGAGGTGGCCGGCCATAAACCACCTCAAAAGGCGTAGCACGGAGGGTGGAGTGATAAGATGTGTTGTAGCAGTACTCCGCCCACGACAGCCAGTCCACCCATGCGCGAGGACGATCACCTGTGACACAACGCAAATACATGGCAATCACCTTGTTAACGACCTCGGACTGGCCGTCCGTCTGAGGATGGAAAGCTGTACTCAGGCGGAGCTTAACGCCTGCCAGCCGGAAGAGGTCGCGCCACACATGTCCCGTGAACACGGGGTCCCGATCACTGACGATCGAAGATGGGAACCCGTGGAGACGGACAATGCAGTCGAAGAAAGCCCGAGCGACAGACGCCGCCGTGTAGGGATGCCCGAGCGCGATGAAGTGGGCATACTTCGAGAAGCGGTCGACCACCGTGAGAATGACGGACTTGCCACCCACCTTAGGGAGGCCCTCGATGAAGTCCATGGAGATGTCCGCCCAGACCTGGGACGACACCTCCAAAGGCTGGAGCAAGCCAGCCGACCGTAGAGTCTCCGTCTTGTTGCGCTGGCACGTCACACAAGACCGTACCCAGTCATGGACCAGGGCACGACCACCTGGAATGTAGAAGTCGGCGCGGAGATGAAAGGACCACGATGTCGCCTAGAGGGAGGGTGAATAGGCGTTTTAAAAGCTTCTACGGATTTGGCTTAATCCTAATGCGGAAATAAACTAAGAGGATACTTTTCAAGCACAAATCCTAAATACACTAGGCTCAACTAAGTGCACCAACAACTTATTATAAATAAGATGAGCACAACAAGGATACTAACAAGAACAAGTAAGTTACACAAACTTACTTGAGCAATATGACAAGATATGGAAGTGTATGACACAAGTTAGCAATTCACACTAAACACAAGATATATCAATAGTAGCAAGTATGAATTGCGGGATATAAAGTGTAGGCCTAAATAATCTCTTCAAGGAAATAGCCAACACAATATAATGAGGACAACAATATATAGTGAATGCAAGGTCAAGAGACCAAAGTTGGCTAGGGTTAGAGATAACCGAAGACACGGAGACGAGGATGTATCCCGATGTTCACTTCCTTGGAGGGAAGCTAGTCACCGTTAGAGAGGTGGATGTTACCACGAAGGCACACCAACGCCACGAAGGCTCACCCTATTCTCCCTTTGAGACAACACCACGAAGGCGTTTCTCAACCACTAGTGGTAGACCTTGAGGCGGCCTCCAAACCTTCACAAACTTTTCGAGGGTAAATCACAAGTTGATTCCTCACCGGAGCACTTCTACCGCCTAGGAGTCTCCAACCTCCAAGAGTAACAAGATCAAGGGGGAAATGCTCAAGAGTTGCTCAAATCATGAATTCCTTTGGTCACAAGAGGGAGAGGGAGTGGATCTATCACTTGATTGGAAAATCTCTTAAGAACTCCCACGAATCTCTCCGGGATCTACGATTTGGTGTAGGAGAAGTGAGAGGGAGCCTTTTTGTGTTCTAGGGTTCATATGAATGTGTTACTCAACCTTCTCCCGGGGTGGAAGAAGGTTATACATAGTGGTAGTGCAAATATGGCCGTTGGAGTGTAAGTGGCTGTGTCGGCCCGGACATCCGGGCCTGGGGCCGGACATCCGGACGCTGTGAAGTGTGCACACACGTACGCAGAAAAACAGGTTACAGGGCCCGGACATCTGGCCAAACTTGGGGCCCCGGCCATCCAGCCAAGGGCCGGCCATCCGGCGTATACAAACAACATTTTGGTAAGGTTTCTGGACATCTACGGCCGGACATCCGGGCCAGGGGCCGGACATCCGGGCCAGGGGCCGGACATCCGGCGATTTCACACAAATCAGACGCCCTCTGGATAGCAGTGTCCGGATATCCGGGGAAAAGCCCGGACATCCGGCCAACACAAAAACTGCAGCCGCCCCAAAAGTAAAACATGCATAACTTTCACATCCGGACTCCGATTTTGATGATCTTGGAATCGTTTTGAAGCTATGGAAAAGCTTTAGGTCCTCACATAGAGAACCACCCAAGATAAACCAAAATGGATGGTGCAAAGTATGGAAAGGTAAGATCATATACTTTGGGGAACCTATTTGGCTATGGATTTTCTTTGGTAGATGTGTAGGCGTTTTGTATTTGCATTGGATAGGAGTGAAATATGCCTATGTTGGAATATGATGTGAGAAGAATAGAAATAGATGATGTTGACTTGAGCAAATCCATCACTAACCCCTTTGATCCCCTCTTAATAGTGCGGGATCCCTATAACTCAAGAATCATAAAAGAACTATACTAGATAGCTTCCGGAAACTCATTCTTGAGCATATATCCTTTTCGATGGTCATCGATCCTCACTTCTAAAGCCAAAGGAACTGATACCTTTGACTAGAGCCTTTCACTTGAGCTTTATATTGATGTTTCTTCATGGCTCAAGTTGAAGGCAAGACATTGGAGAAGTCTTCAAGTAGCTCCCCCATACACAATGTGGGAAGCTTTGCTTTGCATTCATCTTCACTTGTACATCATCATTAATTACTTGATGACATCCTTCGGTGAGCACCAAGCTCATGAGAATTACCTAACCCACATAACATAGACAACACATAGTATGGGTTAATACACAAAGAGCAATTGATAAATTCTTACCATGCCACAAGATCTCATGTGGCACATGATATGCGCTTGTGTGTTGTCCATCTTAGAGGTCAATCTTTGATCTTCATCTTGGTCAACATTTATCTTTGCTCCATGATTAATATTGATGTCTTGAAGGCCCTATTGATATCTTCACTATGCTTCATTTCTTCAAGACATAATAACCAATATCTTAATTCATCATGACCATATCAATTTTCTCCTTGAATATCATATTGGACCTCATTTGCTCGTTCTCATGCTCCAACATAGTATCTTGAGAGGCACAATGAATTCTTCACTTGAATTACTTGCTTAATGACATACTAATCCATGACTCAACATATGAGCTCATAATGATCCTATCTTCAAGCATATGTAGAATTCTTCTCTTTAATCATTCTCTCAAGATCTTGATCCATCATGGTTCAACCCATAAGCCTTGATGCATGCACAACAATATGTATGTGGCATTCATTTAAAATCCATTCTATCTCCTTCTTGCATCACCATGGAATAAACATCCTTCAGTTCATCCAATATTCTTCATGCATTGGAAATGGAACTTTCCTTCAAATGTATAACTTAATGCAAACATTAGTCCGTTAGGATTGTCATTAATTACCAAAACCACACATGGGGACTACATGTACTTTCAGGAGATGATGGAGTGTTTTCTGCACACCCTCATGGCCCGCCGAGTGGGCGAGGCGCAGTACCTGATGATGCAGATCATCATGCGCCGAAACAAAGACCCGACGCCCATGGAGGAGCAACCCGTCGGCGAGGCGCCACGGCTCATCCAGCTCCCCCGCAGCCAGCTGCTGCTGAAGGAGGAGTGCGTCGGCCGCGGCTGCTGTCGCGGGCTGGATGTCGGTGAAGAGGGCGAAGGAGGGCCCTGTGATGATGCAGAAGGCCGCCCCCTCAGCCGCACCATCGTCCACGTCGGCGTCACACCGAGACAGGGCGTTGGCGACAGTGTTAAGGCGACCCGGACGGTACTCGACAGGGAAGTCAAACCCGAAGAGTTTACTGATCCACTGGTGCTGCGGCACGGTCGAGAGCCTCTGATCCAGCATGAACTTGAGGCTGTACTGGTTCGTACGGATCCAGAAGGATCGACCCCAAAGATAGGGCCGCTAGTGACGCACCGCCTGTACCAAGCCAATGAGCTCGCGCTCATAGGCCGCCAGCTTAAGATGGTGGGCGGCAAAGGGCCGGCTGAAGAAGGCGAGGGGTCCATCACCCTGATGTAGGACCGCACCGAACCCCGCACCGGAGGCGTCGCAGTCGATGGTGAACGGTAGGTCGAAATCAGGCATCTGCAGGACGGGACCCGTCGTGAGGGCCCCCTTGAGGGCCTCGAATGCTGTGGTGGCCTCCTCATCCCAAGAGAAGGCGTCGCGACGGAGGAGGCGCGTGAGCGGGGCCGCGATGAGGCCAAACTCCCGGATGAATTTTCGGTAGTACCCCGCTAGGCCCAGAAATCCGCGAAGAGCTCGCGGAGACTGCGGAATCGGCCAGGCGGCGACGGCTGCCACCTCGTCGGCGTCCATGGCCACCCCCTCGGCCGAGATGACGTGGCCAAGGTAAGCGACATAAGGCGTCCCGAACGAGCACTTCGAGCGCTTAAGATGAAGATGATGCGTCCGAAGCTCGTTGAAGACGATGGCCACATGCTGGAGGTGCTCTGCCCAAGAGGCGCTGTAGATAAGAATGTCATCAAAGAAAACAAGCACAAACCGATGTAAGTAGGGCCGGAGGACATCATTCATCAAGGCCTGAAAGGTAGCCGGGGTGTTGGAGAGGCCGAAAGGCATCACCAAGAACTCGAAGTGGCCGTGATGAGTCCGAAACGCCGTCTTGGCGATGTCGTCTGGGTGCATGCACACCTGATGATACCCTGACCGGAGATCCAGCTTGGTGAAGAAGCGCGCCCCATGCAGCTCATCGAGAAGCTCATCGACCACCAGGATAGGGAACTTGTCCTTAAGTGTGAGAGCATTAAGGGCGTGGTAGTCGATGCAGAAACGCCACGTGCCGTCCGACTTGCGAACGAGGAGGACCGGCGCAGTGAATGGCGACGTGGAGATCCGGATGATGCCCGCGGCAAGCATGAGTGCACACTGCCGCTCCAACTCGTCCTTCTGCAGCTGAGGATACCGGTAGGGCCGTACGGCCACCGGGGCCGATCCTGGAAGGAGGTGAATATGGTGGTCGTAGACCCGGGCCGGCGGAAGGCCCTGCGGCTCCTCAAAGGGATCACGGTGCTGCTGCAGGAGGTTGTCCAACAGCGGATGCTCGGCCTCGGTGGTGACCGCCGCCAGCTGGAGCGGGGGCGTCACCGGGGTGCCTCCAATGCCCTCCCAGCGGACGTGGCGGCCGAGACGCCAGAAGGTCATCGTCAGGGCGTCGAAGTCCCAAAGGATGGGACCGAGAGTCCGCAAGAAGTCGACGCCGAGGATGAAGTCGAAGCAGCCCAAGTCTATGCCGGCGCAGGTGATGGTGAAGTGCTCGTCGCCGATAGTGATGGGCACGTCGCGGGCGAGCCCATGGCAGCGTAGACGGTCGCCATTAGCGACGGTGACCCGCAGCTGCTCCCCACCTGTCAGCTATAGCGCGAGGCGCCGGATGTGATCTCCGGTAGGAAGTTATGCGTGGAACCTGTGTCCAGGAGGTCCACCAGACGCTCGCCATGGATCGTGACCGGTAAAAGCATCATCCGTTCATCACGGATGCCGGCCAGCGCGTGGAGCGAGACGACGAGGGCCGTCGCCGGAGCAGGCGCGGGTGCCGGCGCGGGCTCCGCGGCGGCTGGGGCGCTGAGGCCATCCTCCGGTGTGTCATCCTCGGTCTCGTCGGTCGTCTCCAAGTAGAAGAGGCGCGGGCAGACATGGCCCGGGGCATAGGGCGCATCACAGTTGAAGCAAAGTCCCAAGCGCCGGCGCTCGAGCTGCTCCTCCTGAGAAAGGCACCTGAAAGGGCGCGTCGTGGCCGGGGTGGCCGCCGGTGCTGTCGGAGGTGGCCGGCCCCCACGAGACGCGGGTGGCCGCATCAAGGCCTGGGCGCGCTGCTCGAATGCCCGAGCGTAGTACATGGCCGTCTGAAGGTCTTGGGGCCCCTTCATCTCAACGTCCACGCGGATGTGGTCGGGAAGGCCACCGACGAAGAGTTCAGCCCGCTATAAGGCCGTTACACCCGGCGCGTGACACGCCAGGGCCTGGAAGCGGTCGGCGAAATCCTGCACCGTGGAGGTGAAAGGCAGGCGGCCCAACTCGGCCAGTCGGCTCCCGTGCATCGGCGGTCCGAAACGAAGAAGGCACAGCTCGCGGAAACGCTCCCACGAGGGCATGCCGCCCTCGTCCTGCTCGAGGGCGTAGTACCATGTCTGGGCTGCCCCGCGGAGGTGGTAGGAAGCCAGCCAAGTGCGCTCCGACGTGGGCGTGCGCTGCCCACGGAAAAACTGGTCACACTGGTTGAGCCAGTTAAGCGGGTCGTCCGAGCCGTCACAGGTGGCGAAGTCGATCTTGGCGAACCGGGGCGGCGTCTGGGTCGGCGTGCCATGGCCCACCGGCTCGGCGATGCGGAGAGCTGATGACGGCGCCCGGTCCATGGTGGGAAGGCCGGCGTAGGCCCCCGTGGAGCCCGACGAGGCCCCGGACTGCAGCGGGGGCACCAACGGATCCCCGGCCTCCGTGTAAACCGGCGGAGGCGACGTCCCGTTGAGCCAGGCCGGAATCGGAGATGGTGACGGTGGAAACCGGACCTGCTGGATCGGAAGACCACCCGGCGTGGACTGGCCCAGGCTAGAGCTGGGCGGCGGCGGCGGAACCTGGACCAGCGCCGCAGGTACGGATGGCGCGGCGGGGGCCGGCGCGGGTGGTGCCGCGAGCGCGGGCGCCGGCCACTAGGGTTAGGGCGGCCGGCGACGGGAGCGCCGGGTAATCCCCGGCGATTGCCGCGGGAACCGAGTACCACGACAGGGCCGATTGTTCGGAGGGAACGGCCGGCGGCAGCGGCGGTGGCGGCCCATATGGGCTGGCCAAATAAAGGCGGATGCCCTGGACCGCGACCACCAGGTCATTGAGGACACCGGCCATGGCCTCCGGGGAGTAGTGGTTCGGCATGGTGGACGGTGATGGCGGCGGATCCTTGACGGGGGACGGCGACTGGCGAGTCGACGTGCCGGAGGTGGAAGCCATCGGCACCGAAGGGAGGGCCAGCGAGGCCGTGGGCCCGTGGCGATCGGCGAGGACGCGGCGGCGGTGGTGGCGAGGGGCAGCGGCGGGGTCGGTGGTGGTGATGACATGGTCGAAACCAAGCTAGCTGATACCAAGGTGATAGGAGCTAGGGTTCTCCCCGGTCTCGGACGTAAGCTGTAGGGGAAGGAGGGAGGAGGGCGCGGGCTGGAGCACGGCGGCCGGCGGCGAGGCGTCATCCTTGCGCGGTGCGGCGGCGGCGAAGGAAGGAGGCGGCTAGGGTTTAGGGTTTCCGGCTCCTCTGGGAGCCGGGCAATAGAAATAGTCTTATTGCTTAAATCTCAAAATAGTCTTACAAGTTGTATATATAACCACGATGTGAAATAAAAACTAAGATAACTTGCGGGCTAAGCTTGCCCGGTGGGCCTCCTACGGCCGTAGGTCCGGCCGGTCATAACAGATGGACACGGTCGGAGCGGGGACTCCCAAGACGATGCCTTCATGAAGGATACGGCCGTAGAAAGCCGTCATCGTCTGATCCCGAAGATCAAGTTTTCACCCGGAGTGACACGCAGGAAGTGGGAGCACCACGACGGAGCCTGCAGGGAGGGAATGACGTCCACGGACGCTGCCTCCGTCGGCCAGTATCGGGACTGGGCAAGTGGTGAACCCGGTGCTCCTACCCCTCCGTTGCAACCCCGCTCCGTCAACCACCCGCAACCATGCCGCCCAAGCGACCGTGGCTGCCCGCCCGCACCCGAGCTGCGCGGCCAGCCCACGACCAACGCGCCTCCCACTGCCAGAGCCGCCGCCCTGCCTCCAGACCACCCTGATGATCACCAAAGGCCGAGACTTTTAACAAATCCACACCCCAACCGCCTCTGAGACCGCCGGCCAACCGCCTCTGCCTGGAGCAACGCCGAAACCAAGAACATGCGAGGATGGGGAAGGGGGAGGGGGAGGAGTGGCCCACGGCCACGACCGGCAACCACCTTAGGCCGGCGACGGGCAGCTCAGCAGCGGAGCCCCCGTCCCTCCAATCAGCTCCCCGCCTCGAAACCACCGGTTTCGCCCCACCCAGCCATTGGCCCGGCCCCGCGCGAGACCACGGCAGCGGCCCGTCGCCGGAGCAGAGGAAGCAGAGCCCTCGCCGCCACGTCCATGGATGGCCATCAGAGGAGTCTCCCGCGCCGTACGACGCCGACTAGCTGCAAGGGCCTGACCGGGCAGCGGCGCACGCATCCACCCGCTGCCGTGCCGCCTTCCCGCCCATGAGCCATGGCAGGGAAGGCCGACCGTGACCCAGGTCGCCCACGACCCGCGGCTCCAGAGGCGGATCTGGGTGCGCCGCCACCACCACCAGCCTCCAGCCCGCACCACCTCCGCGCTGCCCGTCGCATCGCCGTCACGCACCGTCGCCGGCCCACTCCGGAGCGCCGCCGAGTTGCCGCGCCTAGCGTCGAAGCCGCATCCGGCCTGAGGAATCCGGCTCGCGCCATATCCCCCTTGCGCGAAGACGAGAGCCCCACCGCCGCCCGCGACGAGCGGGCTTCGGCCGCTCGCGCCCCCCGGCGGCGGCGAGGGAGGAGGGAGTGGAGGAGGAAGGGACCGGCAGCGGTGCTAGGGTCAGGCTCCCCGGAAGCCCGCGGGAGGAAGGGGACCTGCGGACATGTGTTTTGCCTACAGAAATCATTAGTCAGTTGCATTTTTATGCGAATTTTTGTCCCATTAATGGTTTTTTCACCGTTTGCAGTTGTGGTGTTCTTTCTCTTTCTACTACCATTAGCTATCCTACAGAATACTCTGTGTTGTGATCACCTTTCAACAGCGTACCCTTTTTTGGTACCAGTATAATTCATTAATTCTTCCTCAGCATGAAGTTTTGCAACTAAACTTGAAATTGTTTTGTAGAAGGCTATTTTCGTGTTCCTTGAAGAGTTTCCAATTTAATTGCTTCATGTTTAAATAACTATAGCTTATTTTTCTAGCTGCCCTGTCCACACACACACACACACACACACACACACACAACCCATTGGCACTCGTAGCGTGTGCTCCTCACATGGGTTGAGCCGCAGGCTGTGCACCACATTCTGTAGGTTTTCTAGACTTGGTTACAATGCCACATGTCGTCTTAACCCGCCGTCGAGTTTTTCAAAAAAGAACAACCCCGTCCTTGAAAGTATTATGTATTTTTTCCTCTTTTATTTGTATTTTATCAATATCAATAATATCTTAACCTGACTAGCTTGTGCCAGGTTCACTTAACTAGTCTTGAAAATGAGGATGTTGGAGCCAATGCAGCTCAGATATGAATATGGGTGGTCTGTTATGACTGAGATCTATCGTTCTTTTGCATTTCTACATGCATGCTTCCAATCCTATAAAGAACCTATCGCTTTTTTTAATGCTTTAGAATTTGTGATTTAGGGGTATAGAAGGCCCTGAATCCTCTGCCTTCCTTTTTGAAAAATTACAATTTTATTTTATTTTCCTAGAGCACTCATTCTGTGAACGCAAGGGATAAACTTCTCTGCAAGCTTTTTAAACCATTTTGATGACTTGGTCAAATCTCCACCAGAGCATCTCTTATAGTAGCACCCATACATCTGCTTTTCTCATGATATCTATCTGATAAAGTTTCAAAGGAGTTGGAATGTTTAGTACTACTACCTTTCAAATTTCTCTTGCTTGAGTATGCATGTTCTTATCTAATAAAATTCTCTTTCAAAGCAGTCTTTCACCTTTAACTTGTCTTGTGACTGGGAAGGCTCGTGGTCCTTCTGGGTTGCTCAACATTGAGTTTTTTTTTCTATCCTTTTGTGTTCCACCACCTTCTATCCATCATTTAAAGCTTCAATATTTACTTCAGTCTTCTTAAGATCACCTTTCTATGTTATGATGATACCTTCTTCACCAGGCTTCCTGTTTTTTTTGCGTATCATCTACATATGGTTCACATTCTTCCTCACCTTAGCAGCTCAAATTGAATGATCAACTTCGTTCTTTTCGCCAGTCCCCCATGACCTTAGCAGGAGCAGATTTGGATTTGGCATGAGTAGGTTTTGGGCACAGTGTTTTATCAGAACAAGAGTAGAAAGCATTCTTAGAGCAAAATATTTTCACCACTCTTATAAATTTTTAAAGCTTTCTTAGATTCTTGTTTGAGTAACTTTTTCCTTCTTACCACCATCTCTTTATCATTTGCATTGTTTTTCAATTTACAGGTTGGTATATTGCACGTGCGGAAAGGTCGCAAAGATCCGAGGCGCAGGCGCACTTTAAGTCTGAGATTAAATGTAGCAGAAGGCGTAGAGGCGTTCACAAGTGGTATGCATCCTTTCAACTAGTACGAGGCTTCTAGTAAAAGGCATATGGATTTGGGGCTCGGGCCAATAGGGTTGTACTCCCTCTGTAAACTAATATAAGAGCATTTAGATCACTACATTAGTGATCTAAACGCTCTTATATTAGTTTACAGAGTGAGTATGTTTTATGTTTGTATATCCGAATGTGTGTTTCCCTCCGTTCATTTCTATGTGAGATAGATGTTTTAACAATGAAATTCCACTTTCCAGGTACTTTAACTGTCGAAGTATGAGATACTTGTCACTGCAAGAGAGTGCGCCTAGTTGATTTGATGAATATGGTGGGATAGGCATTTTAACTTTCCCCCCTCTAGGTGCTTAATATATTATTATATGAAATAAAGATGGGCACTGATAGGCGCCGGCGCACCGGCCGAACAGCTGGGCCGGTCAACGCGCGAGCGTCCGATTCAGCATATTTCACCCGTTCGATTTGGGTCTCGCAATAGAAAAAAAAAGTGCATCGCGCTCCGCTTTAGATCTCGGTTCCTCCTTCCTCGCGCTCCGCTTTCGATCTCGGTTCCTCCATCCTCTTGGGAACACAGCGCTGCCGCCGTGGCCTGCAGCAGGCGCTCCGGTCTTGCCAGTCCTTGCCCTTGCCGCCAATTGCCACCCCTCGCTGCCGCAAAAACAGGAGATGGGGGTAGCAGATTGGTAAGCTGGTTCGAGCAAAACACACAACACGGTAGCAAAAAACTGACTGGTTCCAGCAAAAAATGAAGACGATGGTAGCAAAAAGAATATCGATCATAGCAAAAAGAAGGCGGTTGCAGCAAAAAATCATCGTCATCGCCGTCCTCGTCTGCAGCTCCGTCGTGATTGGATGTAGCAAATCATCTTGCCGGTTGTAACAAAAAGAGATTACGGTTGTACCAAAATCATCATCACCAAAAATGCAGTAGAAAAACAGAGTAGCGCTCGCCATGGCCACCATGGTTGCAACTCTAGCACCTGCCGGTTCCAGCCCAAGGTGACTACGGTTGCAACGTCAATAGCATCATCGCCTCCGGCTCGCCGCGGGTCGGAGTGCCAAGCAACAAAAATCTGGAAGCAACAAAAATCTTTAGTTGGTCGGTTGAAGCAAAAAATTACTAGGTTCCAGCAATAACAAAAGCCAATTCCAGCAAAAACAAAGTCAGCAGGAAAAAGCTCCCAATGGCGATTGTAGCAAAAAAAATAGCTAGTTCCAGCAAAAACACACAGTGGTTCCAACAAAAATAAGGTTGTCGCCGGCGGCAAGGGCCCGTCGGGATTTGCCGCCATGGTTCCAGCATCTGGAAGCCACGGATTCCAACATTTCAAACTGCTGGGTGTAGCACCGCAGGAGCTGCTCCATGCAATCGCCGTTGAATCACCTCGATGCAGCCCACTGTCGACGCGGCGCAGCCGCCATGGGAACTCCTCTCGCTCTTTTTTGCAGCAAAAACAACAAGGATGGGAGAGGTGAGGGGGTTCGGTGAGCGGCCATGGCTGGCTCCAAGTAGCAGCGGCCGGTGCTAAATCTCATGAGGAGGGATTTCTCTCGCTGGACAAAGAGAGAGAGAAAGATGTGGAGGGGATGGGGTGAAGGGAGGAAGAGGATAAGGGAGGGAGGTGGAAAGAAGAAGATAAGGCAGAGAAAAAACTGGGCGTGCGGTGGAGTCAGGGGGCGTACGATTGTGATGGGATCGAACGCTGCGCATGAGACCGGCCCAATGTTCCGCCGGTGCCCCGGCCCCAAACGTTTCCCAATAAAGATTGATCATATATCTGCTTTTTTATTGCAGAAGAAAAGCGGCACCACTAGTCAACGAATTGGAGTCCGTGACTTGCCTAGAGTGCAACTGTCTGGATGAACGCTTGTCCAGTAGGTAGTTTATGCATGCAGGGAGTAGCAAGGAGACCAGGGTGCTGCTGTGACACTGGTGGCCTAGATGATTGGTTTCAGGGTTGTTGATCAGAGTTAAAATTTATGGCAACTTTGTTCTGGGGCTACCATTATAGGCATTCGTTGATGACGGTTTCAGGGAGACGTGCTTGTGTTGGATCAGCTGATTTGCTGACATAAACAAATGATTAGCGTTTTTCTTGTATTATTAATGGTTGGATTTACAAGCATTTGTTGTATTCTCTTAGTTAAAATTATGATTTCCAGATGTGCTGCCTAGAGCATCTCCAAAAGCAGACCAAAAAAATGAGCGCTATACCTAAGAATTAAACTGTTTTTTTGGGCCCAAAATTCCAACAGCAGACTTACGGCATCACTTTATCTTCTACTCCCTCCGTTCCAAATTACTCGTCGTGGTTTTAGTTTGAACTAAAATCATGACGAGTAATTTGGAACAGAGGGAGTAGTAACCTAAGGGCAACTCCAACCGTCTAATCCATTTTATCCATTTGGGTCTGTGAGGGCAAAAACCACGGCCCAACGAAATGACCCAGTTTGCGAAACTGTTTGTTTTGTGTTTGCCCTGATGCAAATCCGCCTCAAATTTGGGCCACGTTTTCTGTCCATACAGATACGAGACAGACGTGTCACACTTTTGCTCGTTGTCCGACCTGGACATTGGCCACCCAACCACACCCGCTGGTCCTCTTCAATTTAGGGGGCCCATCACTTCCCTGTCGGTCCTTTTTAATAGCACCCAATGACGTCAGGCCGTTGCCGGTCCAATGAGCCAAACGTAGCGTTTCCCCCGGTACTCGAAGAGGGACATGACAAAAGGCCATGGTAGCGCCTTCAAGATGGGGACGACACCAGCATCGGCAAGTTGAGGAAGGATTTCACCCCCGGCCTTTGACCGAACAACCCCGAATGTCGTCATCGAACAACCCTGAATGTCGTCAGGTCAGGAATTGGAGAAAACCATATCGTTGTCCAAAATCTTCACTGCATGAAGGAGAGTGTACCCATCACAAGACATGAAGCTGGCATGGGACTCGCCGGACGCACCACCACCAATGAATCCTCATCACAAACATCCAAACGCCACCAAGCACCAACCGCCATGGTCCAAATTTGAGCAGAAGTGGCCCAGATCCGCCGCCACCAGCAGCATCACAACCAATTGAGAGGAGAGAGGCACGGCTGGACTGAGACACTAGGAGGAGCAGCCGACAAGGTGGTTGAAGCAGCCGTAGGTCGGGGCGAGGGGGGGGGGCTCGGTTAGCTGGAGCACGGGGAGGGGACGCGCTACACCGACTACAGGCCTATGACGGCGGCGAGGGAGCGAGAGGACAGCTGCCGCCATCGCAGATCTGCGATGCCAGGGAAGGGACGCGCACCACCATGCGAGGCCGCCGGCCGCCAGACCAGGGGCCGTGCTGCCCCTCGCCGCCAACTGCTAGGGCACCCATAGCATTGGGCCGCGAATTGCAGGGACACGTGCGTGAAGGAGGGTGACCCCACCGCCGCAGCCACAACATGGGCTTTGCCCGAAGGTGGCTGCCCACGGCGGAGGGGAGGAACCGGATGTGGGGGTGCCGGAGGCGGCGTAGAGTGGGACACCGCCCATGTCATTTAGGGTTACACGACTTGGCAACCAGCAGAGTTCCTCTTAACCATTCAACCACATGCTTGTTCTCTTGAAGCGTTTATTTTGGTAACGAGGTGACAAAGATGATGCATTGGCACACAAATGATGATGGAGTAGTACTGAGACACCTGGCCGATGCAAGGTAACAACGTCCTATGTTACAAAAAACTACTTTTGCGACTAGCAACAATGAAGGCAAGCCAATTAGGATGCACGGTAAACAAGACCTTCTGTGCAGGAAAAAAAAAATCCAACTTTTGCAACTGGCGCTGAAGGTATGTGATATGGATGGATATATTTGAAAGCTCACTTGTGCCGGCTAGCCGTGCAATTTTAGCCTCAGCTTCGGAATCACGGACGTTGATCCCGATCCACTTACGTCTGCACACGCTGTTTATACGTGCGCGAAGCTTTGGGCTGACCGTGGAAGCATATAAACAAGAGCAACCACACGCACTAGGCTGAGAATAACCATTTTATATG
The DNA here is from genome assembly GCA_963921465.1 of Triticum timopheevii. Lineage (NCBI taxonomy): Eukaryota > Viridiplantae > Streptophyta > Magnoliopsida > Poales > Poaceae > Triticum > Triticum timopheevii. The sequence continues at coordinate 216,273,091 of OY997274.1, forward strand.
CCCACATATCTGATATCAGTCGCCATAGAAGAACCCAGCTGCTAAACAAGAACAATGCTGACGTCCTCGACGTACCTCATGTGCTCATTCATGGCTATATATAGGCAGGCTTCCGCCAGGTACCATGCAACTACCACCCGGCTTCCGATCTCCACTACTAGCTACACGTTACGATCGAGATGGCTTCCGCCGTTCCCTGTCTGCTCTTGTGCTTGCTCGTTCTTGCTCCTCATCTCGGCAGCTCCTACCGCACAGGCTCCATCAATGGTGGGAAGCATGTCATCACCCGTTCGTCCCATGAGTCCAAGAAACCATCGACCTGCTCCTCCGACCCTTCTGGTGAAAATTCTGTAGTATATATCTTCACGTGCTTGCTCTCTTTATGCTAAGTTGCTAACTCGTCTACACCTTGCAGGAGATGGCAATGGACTGGCTGTGACGCATCGGCTGAGTCCGTGCTCTCCTTCTGCCGCCGGTCTGGGCCAGAGCATGCCCTCGGTCGGCGACGCCTCCAGCCGCGACGCCCTCCGCCTACGCGGGCTCCTCGACGACTCAGCGGACAGCCCTGGTCTGACGATCCCCTCGACCGGCACCCCACTGGTGGATCTTCCGGACGCACCGGAATACCACGTCGTCGTCGGCCTCGGTACTCCGGCGCAGAACATCACCGTGGGATTCGACACGGCCACCATCGGAGCCACGCTTCTCCAGTGCAAGCCATGCGCCGCCGGGGACCCATGCGACAAGGTCTTCGACCCCTCCCACTCATCATCCCTTTACGACATTCCATGCGGCAGGACATGGGAAGGCTGCCCCTTTACCCGTTGCTCCACCCCCGGCTGCACGTTCCGCGTGACACACAACGGCTCCCTCGTGTTGAACGCGTCCATGGAGAAGGACACCCTCACGGTGGCGCCGTCGGTCCACCTGCGCGGCTTCAGGTTCCTTTGCATGGAGATGATGCGCGAGGTGCCGACGGACGGCACGTCGGGAGTCCTCGACCTCAGCAGGAACCACTACTCGCTGGCCTCACGGGTCCTTCTGTCCCCGGACACGGTTGCCTTCTCCTACTGCCTGCCGAGGGGCGCCGAGTCCCAGGGCTTCCTCTCCTTCGGCACCATCCGGCCCGAGCTCGCCGGCCGCAGTGTGAGCTACGCCACCCTGCACAGCAGAGCCCCCCGCCGGAACCTCTACTTCCTGAGGCTCATCGGCGTGAGCGTCGGCGGGCTGGACCTCCCAATCGCCGCCGAGGCTCTCGCCGGCGACGCGCTGGTCGAGGTGCAGACCACGTTCACCTACCTGAAGCCGAAAGTGTACGAGTACCTGCGCGGCCTGTTCAGGCTGTGGATGATCAGTTACAAGGTGGCGCCGGCGTCGGGCGAGCTCGACACGTGCTACGACTTCACCGACATGGACGCTATCGGTGTGCCGAGCATCTCGCTCAGCTTTGAGGGCGGGGCGAGCCTGGAGCTCGGATTGGAGCAGATGATGTACTTCAGCAAACCCCACAACATCTTCTCGGTGGCGTGCCTCGCGTTCGCGCCGGCGCCGGCGTACGGGTCGGGCGTCTCCGTCATCGGGTCGCTGGCGCAGGCGTACACGGAGGTGGTCTACGATCTGCGTGGAGGCAAGGTCGGGTTCGTCGACAACCGCTGCTGATCGATCAAGCCACTCAAAGCAGCACGTCGCATGCATGCATGCATCTATCTATGCATCGGGGTCCGGCTCATATGCAGGGCTCCCTGCAGGATTTATCGTGCAGGGCCAATAAGCTAGCGCCGCGTATTCTTGTGGGCCAGCGCTTCCTTCTCCTTGCAATAATTGAATAACGCATGTACTGCTTGTGTTTTCTTCTCGTAGACAGCGTCTCTTCTTCATTGCTGCGCCCAGCGGCCTAGCCGCCATGCCTGGAAGACCTTGCATGTGTTCAGCTTGTGAGATCAATTGACGCCTCCTGGCCAAAGAAATTGTGCAGAAGTGCTCTAAATTGGGAGATTTTATTTTTAGAAGTCGTCTTTTTTAGACCAACGGAGCATCGCCGTGTGTTGGTCTCCTTCTCCGGCGAGATCTCACCCCTCGCCCAACACTATCGAAATCAGCTATTCAAAAAGAGGGCACCCGGATCAGTGACTGTGAGCACTCACGAATGCGTCCGTTCCGTTTGCCACTGCGTGCCCACGACGAAGATTGAGAAACTCGGGGGATGAGCTCCGAGGCACACCAGCGTCAGCCCAACGTGGTGCTCATCCCGCAGCCGACTTCGAGCGAGGGGGTACTATTTTCTTCGTTTTGCGTATGGTTCCGGTGAGGAAGGGCCCGAATAACAGGAACAAGAAAGAATAAATTAATTGAAGTACTTGGCCCACAAGAATACGTGGCACTAGCTTATTGGCCCTGCACTATAAATCCTGCAGGGAGCCCTACAGGTGAGCCGGACCCTATGCATCGCATGCATGTTACCAGTATATTGAAGGTTGGTTCTTCAGAAATAAGGCTCACGCACGTCACTAGCTAGATAGATGATGGTTCTTAGTAAGAAAAATAAGACCCAGAAGAGTTGCAGGTGACGTGTAAGTGTGGAGTGGAGTCATCTCCGCCTAGCTAGCTGATGGATAAGCAGCAGCTACATAGTTAGTGTTATGCGGCCCGGCATCTTGCTTGTTTTCAGGTGCTGTATCGACCGATAGACCAACATGCTTGGCATTAATAAATAAATAAATGTCGTTGCAAATTGTTGTTCGTTCCAAAAGGAGATTAAGTTGAACACAAGCTGAAAGGACCCTGAAAAAAAAGATGCTTGTTTGCTAGACCGCCTTTTTGCCGAAAAAGATCTAGATCTATTTCAAAGTTCATCGGACCACTACCGCCAGAAGAACAAGACCTTACATATCGAGAAAACACATTTGGCGGCTTCTACAAATGTATGTGCTCGTTTCGTTCCCTAAAAAATGATTTTTAGTTTATAGAGTAGTTTTTAGTGTATGTGCTCATTTAGTTTTTCTAGATTTAGAAGCAATCTATTTGTTGAGTATATATGATCTGTTTATACTGTGTATTGGGCCCGTCTTCTAGTCCCTGTATAGTTGAGGTCCGTGGCCCACCTTTGTACTTATATATATGTGCCTATGCACGAAGAGCAATACATCGTGCAATTCACATATTCTACATGGTATCGGAGGCGACCGCAGATCTCAAATATATGGTTTTCCGCGTAACCCTAAAACCCTCCCAAGGCGATTAGGGCACGGCGGACCTGGAGGCGACCGCAGGTCTCATCGGCGGGGCGCACCGACGGCCGGGACAGATGGCGAGACCATCAGGCTCGGGAACTTCAGGCAACAACGGTGGCTCATCGCTGCGCTCTGCGAGGGCGCAGATGGAGGAAGCGCTTGGGAAGCTCGACATATCGGAGGAGGAGGCGACTCCGCTCGTGATCAACGATCTGGAGGATGGGACAGCACCGAAGTGGCTCCTGGCAGGCAAGGTGTTGTTCAGGAACCTGTTCCACATCCAAACAATCACCAATGCCCTCCGCCCTGCTTGGGGGAACCCTAGGGGCTTGGCTTTCCGTCCGCTTGGAGAGAATAGATTCGTAGCTGAATTTGAATCCAAGCGTGATAGGGATCGTGTCTGGGAGGGCGCTCCCTGGCACATCAATAAGCATGCAGTGATCTTAGAGGAATTTGAGTCTCACATGCAGCCATCTGAATTGAAGTTTGACAAGATGCAAATCTGGGCTAGGGTAGTCAATCTACCCTACAACCTGAGGAACGATAAGTGGGGGCTCGCTATAGCCCGACTGATTGATAAGGAAGCTACGGTGGTGCAGATCGATCCAGTTGGAGGGTTTCTTCGGGCAAGAGTGACGATTGATGTCAAGAAACCGCTGCGCAGATGGATCGCGATTGATTCGGCTAGGAGGAACAAGATTGATTGGTATGATATCGAGTACGAACAAATTCCTCACTTTTGTTTCTCCTGTGGTCGTCTTGGGCACTCTGACCTCTACTGCCCTACCCTGGGCACAAGGGATGAGAACGGCCACCTGCCATTTAATCAAAGCCTACGGGCTAGTGAGGATCGTAAGAAAGCAAGCTCTGGGGACAACACGATGAAGGACAAGCCGGAAACGCAAAACAGCACCAAGGAATCATGTTTGTCTAGTGTCCCCCAGAAGCAACAGAAGGAGGTAACTTCCCCGGTCAAGCCTGTGCCGCAAAAACGCAAAGGAGCTCCACAACAAAATCAGGTATACAAGCCGGTGGTGAAATCTGCCCTCGCTATTACTCAAGGTAGGGGGGAAGATGGAAACAACAATATGGTGGGTACAGTGTTCTCTGGGGGCGAACAAAGTACTGATGAGACTGAATCTTCTGAGAAAGAGCCTAAGAAGAAAAACCAACGCCACCATCTTCTGATATTTCGGCAGAGGCTGCTCGACAGCCCTGCCAGAATCAATGAATACGCTCAGTTGGAACTGCCGAGGGCTTGGGAACCCTTGGTCAGTTCGAGAGCTTCGCAAAGTTGTGAAGCAAGAAGGCCCCGCCCTTTTATTTGTAATGGAAACTAAAATAAAGGGCAGAAAAGTGGAGGAATTGAAGGCCTCCCTAGGTTTTTCCGGGTGTTTTGCCGTCGACAGTGACGTGCTTAGTGGTGGTATAGGTTTGTTTTGGACAAGAGATGTTGATGTTACTTTACAAAATTTCAGCAAGGCTCATATTGATGTAACCGTCAAGCAGGACAACAATGAATGGCGGTTTACAGGCTTTTACGGAGCGCCACGAGTGGAGAACCGACACCACAGCTGGCGCTTTCTACGCACCCTGTTCGCTCTTCCGCACCAAGCGTGGATCTGTATGGGAGATTTTAACGAAACTCTGTTTGCAGAAGAGCATTTTGGAACAAATGCGAGGCCTGAGAGCCAAATGAGAGCATTCCGAGAAGCAGTAGAGGAATGTGCTCTCCAGGATCTAGGGTGGAGGGGGGTCCCATTCACATGGGATAATAGGCAATCTGGAGCTGCCAATGTGAAAGCAAGGCTAGACCGGGCCCTTGCAAATGCAACCTTCCTAAACCTCTTCGAGTTTACTACGGTAAAACACATTAGCAGCGCTGAATCAGATCATTGCTATGTCCTAGCACAACTCAGATCACAGGAGGCAAGCAAATGGTCACGAGCAGCGAGAAGCTTTCGCTACGAGAATGTCTGGCAGTCACATGCGCAATACGACAAACTTGTTCGTTCGTTATGGAGGTGTGGAGCCGGCCAGATGGGGCTCCAGGGAGTAGTTGATGCATTGGCAGTGGTCCAGCAAAAGCTGGGATCTTGGGGCGCGAGGGAGTTTGGTAACCTGACGAAAAAGGTACGACAGCTCCAGCAACGCCTAGATCGCCTACGGCACTCCTCGATTGGCCGGGGGCCGTCGGAGGAGGAAAAGAAAGTGGCATCGCAGCTGCGGGAAGCACTCCGTCAGGAGGAGGTGTGGCTCAAATAACGCTCGCGGGTGTTATGGCTTAAGGAGGGCGACCGCAATATGGGCTACTTTCAAGCTCAGGCCGCACTCAGGAAGCGGATAAACAGAATTAATTCACTGGAACGATCAGATGGTTTTACCTGTACTGAACCAGATGAAGTCAAAGCTGAAATATCCAGTTTCTATCATACATTATACCAATCACAGGGCTACAAGGAGATGGAGGATCTACTAAACTGTGTGACTCCTACTGTAACAGATGGTATGAATGATCAGTTGCAGAAAGACTATACGACTGTAGAAGTCAAGAAGGCCTTATTTGATATGGCCCCATCAAAGGCTCCGGGCGTGGACGGCTTCACAGCCGGATTTTACCAACGGCACTGGGACGTGCTAGGTGAGGATATCTCACGTGCTGTGTTGGATTTCTTGAACGGGGGAGAACTACCTTTTGGTCTAAATGACACCTCGATCACGTTGATACCTAAGGTACGGAACCCACAAAGGATTTCTCAGTTTCGCCCTATCGCTTTATGTCCGGTCTTATATAAAATTGCTGCCAAGGTGATAGCAAACAGGGTGTGACTGATCCTTGATGAAGTTATTGGGGAGGAGCAGAGCGCTTTTATCCCGGGGCGGTTGATCACCGACAATGTGCTCGTTGCCTACGAAAGTGTCCATACTATCAGAAGGAGGAAAGAGGCAAAAACTCTTGCTGCGCTGTTAAACTTGATATGCTAAAAGCCTATGATAGGGTGGAGTGGCATTACCTAGAAGCCATGATGAACAAGCTAGGTTTCAATGCCAGTTTTATCAGCTTAGTAATGAAGTGCGTGACATCTGTTAGATTCACGATTAAGGTCAATGGCGAGCTCCTACCATTTTTTGATCCCTCCAGGGGTCTCCGCCAAGGATGCCCATTGTCACCTTACTTATTTCTCATCTGCGCCCAAGGACTAACATCTTTGTTAAATCATTTTGGTGGTCAGCAGATTGACAGAGGGATCCGGGTCAGTTTCAACTCGCCTTGGGTATCTCATTTACTGTTCGCCGATGACAGCTTAATATTCATGAGTGCAAATGTTCAGAGTGTTCTCAGACTGAACAACGTTCTTCAGATTTATTCGGACTATTCGGGACAAGCTGTCAACCGGGAGAAGAGTTCTATCTTCTTCAGTGGTAACACAGAAGCGCCTGCTCGAGGAGAGCTAAAGCGTATCCTTGACATTGCAGTAGAAGCGTTTTCAGAGCGCTACCTGGGCTTACCAACGGCGGTTGGTCGTATCACAAGCGGCTCGTTTGAGCACATCATTGAAAGAAGCCGGGGGAAAATGCAGGGATGGTCGGAACGGAACATGGCTTGTGCTGCACGCGAAGTCCTGCTCAAATCAATCACACAATCGATACCGACGTTCAGCATGAGTTGCTTTTTGTTGACAAAGAAGGTATGCAAGGGGTTGACCTCTTGCATGGCCAAATATTGGTGGGCAAGCTCTTTGGACAAGCGATCCCTACACTGGGTTTCCTGGAAGAATCTTGCAACACCCAAATCAAAGGGCGGAATGGGCTTCAAAGATCTGCACCTCTTTAATCTAGCCATGTTAGGGAAGCAGGGGTGGCGTTTAATCACTCACCCGGATTCCCTATGTTCCAGAGTTCTGAAGGGGAAGTACTTCCCGCTTACAGATTTCCAATCTGCTACAGCCCCAGTTCGGTCTTCAACCACATGGAAAGCTATTGTAGCAGGGCGGAAGGCACTCGACACGGGACTCATTAAACGTGTCGGGGATGGGACGTCGATCGCCACATGGACAGATCGATGGATCCCCAACACTACGTCTCTGAAACCTACAGGTCGTATTGGCGATGCCCAAATTGACAGAGTTTCAGACTTGATTGACAACTACACAGGAGGGTGGAATGTGAAAGTTGTAAGGCAGAACTTTCTTCACCCAGATGCAGAGGCCATATTGAACATCCCCTTGAACCCTGTGGGAGGCGAAGATACAACTGCTTGGGCCCTCGAAAAATCCGGCATCTACTCTGTTAAATCAGCGTATCGTTCTCTTGTGACTCGCAACGAGCTTGGAACTCTAGAGGAAGGGACGATCACAGAAACTTCAAGGACAGATAAACAGTTGTGGGATGCTCTCTGGAAACTTCATGTGGTGCCCAAAGTACGAGTATTCTGGTGGCGAGTCTTGCGAGGTATCCTTCCGGACTCTGTCACTCTTCAGTATCGACATATCAAAACTCAGGGCTTATGCGACATTTGCAAAGCCATGAACAAGGATCTGATGCATGCACTCATACATTGTGTGCACGCCAAAGCTTTCTGGATAGCAGCGAAGGATCGATTTGAGTTCACACTCCCGAGACTTCACCCAGCTTCTTGGGCCAGAGATATCTTGCTCGATGACATGTTTTCGAATGACACAAGATGCAAGATTATTACCATCATGCATTCCATCTGGAGCTCACGGAATCATTGGACACATGACAGGGAAGGTTATGAACCTGTTAATGCGATCAAGTGGGTGCATGAAACGTTGACAATACTGGAATTGCCAGTAAGCAAACCTAAACCTTCTCCCATGCAGTGTTGGCGGCCACCGGACGTGGGATGGGTGACAATCAACACAGACGGCGCGATCAACTCTGATGCTATGAAAGGTGGAGCTGGTGGTGTTGCCCGCTCGCACCTAGCATTCCTAGCAGCATGGAGCAAGCCACTGCCCGGCGTGACGGACCCTTTCATCGCCGAGCTCAAAGCATTCCGGGAGGGAGTGGTTTTCGCCAACCTCCGTGGATACTCACATGTGACCATGCAGGTCGACTGCCTCGAGTTAGTCAACCTCTGGCACTCGCGAGACAATACGCGGTCTATTGCCTCGCCTATTCTCTCAGAACTAGGTGACATGATAAACAGTTTTGCTTCCTTCTCTGTTAGTCATGTTGGAAGAACTATCAATCATCCGGCTCATCTATGTGCCCAGCGAGCTGGCGCCCAAGATAGAACGGAGAGCTGGCTCGATGTGAGCCCTAGTTTCCTCATAAGTAGCCTGCGGGCAGATTGTAATCTACTCTTACTCCATTAATAAAGCTTCCTAGTTCGTTGCAAAAAAAAAATATTCTACATGGTATCAGTTTTCGGGTTCTAACCCTACCTTTCCGCCGCCGCCGCCGCCGCACGTCTCCTCCGCGCAGCCGCCACCCAACCGCCACTGTCTGCGCGCCTCCTGCGCCGGCCGCCGCCTTCCGCCGCCGCCGCGCGTCTCCTCCACGCTGCCGCCGCCACCCAGCCGTCGCCGCTGCTCGCGCGTCCTCTGCGCCGGCCGCCGGCTAGCCCTGCCCGATCCCTACCCGCCTGCGCTCTCGCCCGCCAGCCGTTGCTCCCGCTCGAGCGCACGCACGCCCGATCGCCACCACACGCGCCCGCTCAATCACGTGTTGGAGTTCCGCCTAGTTGTGTGATCAATCGATCGACGACTAGTACGTGGTACGTGCATGTACTAGTATCCTACGATGCGTGAAGAATCGATCCAGGAGCATAGCTAGCTAGCTTGCTTCACGTCAAAGGACAAATCCATCCAGCTCCCTGTCCGCCAGCGCCTTGCCAGCCGCCGTTGCACCCGAAGCCGCTGGTGCCGCCGGGGCCATGTCGTCTGTCACGTCTTTCGCGTCCGGCCCGTCGGCCGTCGCCTCTGCCATCCTGCCAATGTTTTCCTCTGACGAGGCTCTACCGCCGGCGTCCTACGGTGCGGCCCTGCCACCGCCGGCGCACTCTGGCCAGTCCCGCTACGGGCCCTCTGGTGCAGCTCCGCCGCCTGTGTCCTACGGCGCGGCCCCGCCACCGCCGGCGCTCTCCGGCCAGTCCATCGTCGCCCCGCCGCCGGCGCCGCCTCAGCACGTTCCCACGTACGGGTATCCTACGTACGGGACATAGGGGCTCCGCCTGTGTATGGGTCTACCGGATACTGGTGGGGGTCGTCAGCGGGCCAGCACTCGCCCGCTGGGCAGCAGCCAGATGGCGCCCAGCACCTGCAGCAGCCATGGACTGGTGTCGTTCCTGCACCGACGCTTCCCGTGCCATGCCTGCCAGCGCATCATGCGTACTTCGCGGCTCCGCAGTTGTATGGAGAGTACCCACCGCCGCAGCTGAGCGGTGGCTACGGTTTCCCCGTGGCGTCTTCGTCCTTCTTGCCGGCCCTGTCGCCGGCGCCCTGGGACACCGCGGTACATGCCGCTCCTACGCCGAACAACTATACTGGCGATGTTGCTTGGTACATGGACACTGGTGCTACGGCTCACATGTTTGCTCATCCTGATAACCTTGCCTCTTTCGCTCCTGTCTCCACCGACCGCCGCATCATTGTCGGCGATGGTTCCACACTTCCTATCACACATGTTGGGCACACTACTTTTCCTTCTACTTCCACACCTTTATCCTTGTCTAACATACTTGTGTCTCCTGATCTTATTAAGAACCTTGTTTCTGTTAAATGTTTCACTCGTGAAAATCCTATTACTGTTGAATTTGACGGCATTGGTTTTTGTGTCAAGGACGCTCGAACCAGGATGGTACTCCACCGCTGTGACAGCCCCGACGAGCTTTATCCGGTGCATCCGTCTTCTTCCACCACCGCCGCACCGGTGGCTCTCTCCGTTGGCGTCGATCTCTGACACGCTCGCTTGGGTCATCCCAACCCTGTCACACTTCGTCATATTCTTAAGAGTTTCAGTTTCAGTTCCACTAAGATTGAGGATCACACTTGTCATGCCTGTCGAGTCGGCAAACATGTTCGTCTGCGTTTAATAATTCCACCACCATTGCTTCCTTTCCTTTTCAGTTGATTCATAGCGATGTGTGGACCTCTCCAGTTCCTAGTAATTCAGGCTATTTATATTATCTAGTCATTCTTGATGATTACTAGCGGCTGGGGCGCGCCCTAGGCGCGCCTCCTATGCGTTTCTATGTTGTACCAATCTAGTTTGTGTATTTGTGAACGTGCATGTTTGATCCAGAGGAGCACAGTTGTTAAAATATGAATACTGTTCAGAGGACATGTGAATAATTGGAAGCTAAGATGAAAAAAAAAATACTCCTTCTGTCCCAAAATAAGTGTCTCAAACATAACACAATTTTATACTAAAGATTTTTTATAAAAAAAACTTTATAGTAAAATTAGTACAAAGTTAAGACACCTATTTTGGGATGCTGGGAGTAATTCACAGCAGCAGATAAAAAGAACAGTTTCTAATTTAGGTGCTACTCCCTCCATAAATAAATATAAGAGCGAGTACTATATCAGCAACTTAAATGTAACAGAGGGTGAACCCATACGACCAACGGTGAAAAAAAGCAGCAGATTTGATTCATAATTATAAATTGGTGATCGAGATTTATCAAGATAACACGATTATTTCAGCACCTAAATACGACAATATGCTTGACCGAGATACAATGACAGTAAACATACATGGTCTATGTTCTCGAAATAACCATGTCACCTGTATCATCTCTATGAGCAAACATAGATAGCAAGGTTATACGCATAAATGTTCAGTGAAAGGAGCTAACAACTATTCGCTGCAAACGCAGTGGCCTTTGCATATCCACGGCTGAATTATCCAAGTTTCATATACAAGCAAGGAAGGTAGCATGACATAGTTTAGCTCTTCAGTAAAAATGAATGTAAACAGAGTGATACGCGATGGTCATCAGTGAAATGAATGTTGGCTTTTGCAGAAGAACAATGGCTCTTTAGGTTTTTAGGAGCTTCAGCAAGTGAATGAAGCAATAAGAATTTTTAAAAATAGGCGTGCAAATTATAGAAGATCAAACAGAGCAACCCAACATTTTCGCAAAAAAGAAAAAAACAGAGCAACCCAATATTGTTGTATTTATGGATTTAGATCTGCCAGAGTGTGGAGCAAGTATATAGAAAGAACAAGAATACAACAGCTGAGTTGTGTCGTTTGATACATGTGAATTATCAAATTTCAACATTTCATGGCAATGAAATATTCAGAAAAAAAAACAGCTGGAGACCTGAATATAGAGAAATGAAGCTCACTTCGAAAGAACACTCATAAAGAATAACAAAATAAGAACAAAGTGATAATAGCACTCATTTCATGTGGTAAATCAAAAAAAGAGAAGCTTCCCTGATTTTCATGGCTACATCTCTAATTTTCTGGATTTGAACATCAACCTGTTCTGGAAAGCCCACATCCCAGTTTTTATTACATGATTCTTAAATCCAAATACTTTCTTTGGTATGTATGCAGTACATTTTACAGATCACACGACTACTCCACAATCTAAAACAGAGAAACATCTCATAAGGCAAAGTAGATGAACCAAGAGCAACCTATATATCATTCATGTGAGAAATAGCTAAGCAATGATTTATCGAAAGTTTCCTAGGAAAAGGCGGGCAGAGAGTGGAAGTGAATCAATCCTCAAGCCGGGGACAACTCCTGCTCCGCGCCGCCTCGCCTCGCCTCGGGCCTCATCCTCGAGATGTGCGCCAGGTGCGTCGCCGCGGACGGCTTCTCCTACTCCACGCTCCTCGCCGCGCTCACCTTCCTCCCGCTCATGGAGGCCGACGCCGTGGCGCCGGACCTCGTGCTCTTCTCCAACCTCATCCACCTCGCCCTCCGCGCCGGCGTTGCACCCAAGGCGCCCGCGCTCTTCTCCAGCCTCCGCGCCGCGGGGATCAGGTCCGACCTCAAGGCCTACCACGCCGCCTACTGCAAGCCCGACCTGCTCTGCGACGCCAAGTGTAAGGGTCGAGCTCGATCTACGCGTGGAAGCTAGGGTTCATGGCGAATTGGGGAAAATTAAGCAGCGTGTTTATCCTCCCAACCTCCCTCACTGCACTAACGATTACAATCGGCCGAAGCCGCCGTCCGCCCAAAGCCACCTCACTCGAACGTTACAAGGAGTATTTAAACTACAGCCAATCCGGGCCGGCGTGCCATCTGGGCTTCGACTTCACCGAGTGGGCCGCGCCGCAGGCCCACGAGGACTTTTGAATCTTTCCGCCTCGTTGCTGCTTGTCGGATGAGGAACAGGGCCTTCGCCTGTTGTCGCTGCCTCCTGGCCATCTGAAGCGACCTCCGGTGTGCTGACATTCCTCCCTCCTTGAGAGCCGGCTTGACCCCAAGCCGGAGCACGGGGAAACTGCTGCTTCAAATGCTCCAAATCCTCCCAAGTAGCATCTGCAGGAGAAGACTTAGACCAATGAACCAAACCCTGGGCAATAGTCTTGTTACCTTGAGAGCGCACTCGCTTCTGCAGTATACTGAGAGGAACTTGTATAGCTGCCCTGACTGTAGGCAATGTCTGACTGGGAATGGTCTCACGAGGCAAAAACTTCTTGAGCTGAGAAACATGAAAAACAGGATGTATCCTACTGTCATCAGGAAGGCCCAACCGATAAGCTCGATCCCCAATGCGCTCCAGAACTGGAAAGGGTCCATAATACTTGAAAGCCAGTTTCTGATTTGCTCTGGAATACAATGATAACTGAGCATAGGTTGCAACTTGAGAAAAACACTATCCCCAACTGCAAAAACTCGTTCAGTTCTCTTCTTGTTAGCCTGATGTTTCATGCGCTGTTGTGCTCTCAACAAGTGTTGTCGAGCTGTTTCTATAACTGCTTGACGAGATTGCAACCATTCTTGCATTTCCAAGGGAGCCACTATGTCAGTTGCAGAGATACCAAAATATCTAGGAGTATAACCATACAAGATTTCAAAAGGAGACTTTCCTAATGCAGAATGCCAATTGGAGTTGTACCAGAATTCACACAAGGGCAACCACTTACTCCATTTGTGTGGTTGAGCACTAATAAAGCATCTTAAATAACATTCCACTTGCTGATTCACTCTCTCAGTCTGCCCATCTGTTTCAGGATGATTTGCTGTACTCATATTCAATTGAGTTCCTGTTCTTGCAACCAACAACTTCCAAAAATGACTAGTAAACAGTGGATCTCTGTCAGATATGATCACATTAGGCATACCATGTAATTTATACACATTATCCAAGAATACTTCAGCCACCTTCTGAGCATTGAAAGGGTGTTTGAGTGGAATTAAATGACCATATTTAGAAAACTTGTCAATCACCACTAAAATATAGTTGTACTGAGATGATTGGGGAAGACCATTAATGAAGTCCATAGATACAGTATCCCATGCTTGATGTGGAATTGGCAAAGGAGATAACAAACCAGGATAAGGTACTCTTTCAGGTTTAGCTTTCTGACATATTAAACAAGATTGCACCTGTTGTAGAATAAACTTCTTCATTCCATTCCAAGTAAACAGAGCATGAATCCTCTTGTATGTCACTGGAAATCCTGAATGACCTCCCAAGGGACTATCATGAAAAGCAGAGAAAATTTTGTGATGTAATTCAGGAACAGGGCCAACCCAAATACTCTGCTTATATCTCAGAAGACCATTAACCAAACTGTAAGGTGGTTTAGAAGCTGGTTGCACAGCCAACTGTTGCATAATTGCCATGGCTCTCTCATCCTATTTATAACTGTCAACAATCTCAACTAACCAAGTGGGTTGGTTACTGGAAATTGCAAACAACTGAGAATCATCAGGAGGTCTTCTAGATAAAGCATCAGCTGCACTATTTGCTACACCTTGTTTGTACTGAATTTGGTAATGCAATCCAAGGAGTTTAGTAAGACACTTCTGTTGCCAAACTGTATGCAATCTCTGGTCTTGCAGATGAGCCAAACTTCTCTGGTCAGTTTTAATAGTGAACTGCTGAACTTGCAAATAAGGCCTCCATTTATCCACCGCCAACAAGATAGCCAAATACTGTTTTTCATATACTGACAGAGCTCTATTTTTGGATCCCAGAGTTTTACTGACAAATGCTAGTGGGTGTCCTTGTTGCATCAATACTGCACCAATACCATAGTCACAAGCATCAGTCTCAATCATGAATGGCTTACTAAAATCTGGTAATGCCAGTACAGGAGTAGACACTAAGGCATTCTTAAGTGTAACAAAAGCCTCCTCTGCAATGCTGGTCCATACAAAAGGAACCCCTTTCTTAAGCAGATCAGTTAAAGGCCTTGCAATAATTCCATAATGTTTAATAAACTTTCTATAGTAACCACTCAACCCAAGGAAACCCCTCACTTCTTTCACATTCTGTGGAGTAGGCCATTGCTTCACAGCCACTATCTTATCAGGGTCAGTAGAAACTCCTTCTGCAGAAATAACATGCCCCAAATATGCTATCTTGGGCTGAGCAAAATCACATTTAGACATTTTAACCTTCCACTGCTCCTTATGCAAAATAGACAACACCTCATCCAAATGTCCCCAATGCTCTTCCAAGGTCTTACTGAATATCAGGATATCATCAAAAAAAACCAAAGCAAACTTCCTCAAAACAGGAGAAAGATCAAAATTCATTTGCCCTTGAAATGTGCCAGGTGCTCCTGTCAGTCCCATGCCCATCACATTAAATTCATAATGACCATTTTGAGTTTGGAATGCAGTCTTGTATTCCTCTCCTGGTGCTAACATGATCTGATAATAACCAGCTTTCAAATCCAACTTAGAAAACCAACAAGCTCCTGCAAGTTCATCCAGAAGTTCATCTATGACAGGCACCGGATATTTCCCCTTTTCTGTGATAGCATTGAGTTGTCTATAATCAACTACCATTCTCCAAGTCCCTTCTTCCTTCTTCTTAACTAACAACACAGGAGAAGAGAAAGCACTGTTACTATGCCTAATCATTCCTGAGTCCAGCAGCTTTTTAATCTGTTTTTCCAACTCATCCTTCAGATGTGGAGCAATCCTGTAGGGTCTAACAGGAACTGGCCTGGCCCCAGGAATCAAGGGAATGGTGTGATCCTTAAGTCTTCTAGGAGGTAATGTAGTTGGATTTTCAAACACTACAGCATGCTTATCCAGCAACACTTTTAACTCTGGCTGAATCAGTTTCTGCTCCACAGGTTTGATCAGGGAAACAGAAAACACTGTAACTGCCACATCTTCAGGCAACAGCCCTTGCAATGTAACTGTATCTCCTTGATAGTAAAATGACATCCACTTCTGAACCCAATCAACCTGCATAGGACTGTGCTGAGCAAGCCAATCCAGTCCTATAATTCCATCATAACTGGCTAGAGGAAGCAGTCTAAAACTGGTAGCAAATTCTACTTGAGCACAGCTCCAGGAACAAGACTTCAACACAGAACTGCATTGCAATGTACCTCCACCAGCTACAGAGACTGTCACAGGATCATGTGTTTGAATATTTGTCAACCTGTTCTGCAAACTGCTATCAATAAAAGAATGTGTACTGCCTAAATCAACAAGGAAGATAAGTTCCATGCCTTGCAACTCAATCAACAACTGCAAAGTAGGTGCACTAGACTGTTTCCCTACAGCAGCAGCAGACAGATGCATACTACAGACAGACATCTGGTCCTGAGGACTACTGTCAATAGTGGATGTGTCTTCTGATTGAATGTGATCAATAAGCTCCTGCACTATATGCAACTGGACTGACGACTTGCACATATGATTCTTAGACCATTTCTCCCCACGAACAAAGCACAGACCCTTGGACTTGCGATAATTTCTTAAAGCAGACCATTTATCTTCAGACTGACTTGTTTTCTGAACTTCAACACTTCTTTTATCATCAGAATTGCGATGTTTATACGGTGGCAGTGGCAATGGCATAGGCCCTGATCTAGCAGCAGGAACATGGTTAAGTGGAGTAAGTCCTTCACCCAACTCCTCATGCAACAAAGCTAAATCATATGCAGCATTCAAATCGCGTGGTCTCTGCAGAGCTACAGCAACACGGACACCAGGTTTAAGTCCATCTAGGAACCTAGTTGTATAATGTAGAGAATTGGGCGCCTCTTCATACGCAGACAATTGGTCATACAAATCAGCAAAACGCTCCACATAATCTGCTACTGATGAGGTCTGAGCTATTCGAAACAACTGACGAAGCAATGTCTGATGTTGATTACGCCCAAAGCGGTTCTGCAGATTCTGACAGAATTCAGACCAACTTGCCTGTGGCTGTCGACGTTGCATTGATTCCAACCAACGAGCAGCAGCACCCTCAAATTGAGCCGTTGCCAGAGAAATCCATCGATGAGCCGGAGTACACCACAGCCTAAACTGATCTTCACACCGCGTTTGCCACAGACGCGGATTGGCGCCATCAAATCGCGGCAATTCCAAGCGAGCACCAAACACAAACGAATCAGTAGCATCATAGGAACTCGACTCGCGGCCCAGAGAAGGACAGAACGAAAAATTGGACTCACACGCACCTCTGACCGGAGGAGGGACATAAGTATTATGTGCCTTCCCCCGGTAATCATTGTCGAAGCCGAGGGAACCAGTCGGGCCACCGCCGCGACCATTCCTAGCCACACGCGACGGAGACGGATCTTCCTGCGGAGGAGTACTCCCTTTCAATGGCTCACCCCGGATCTGCTCTATCTCGCGCGAAGAGAGCAAGCCATCAAGGGTTGAAGTATTTGTCGAAATCAGCTTCTCCATGGCCTTGAGGAGATCCGCACCTTGGTCGCGGAACCGCTTGTCGAGGTCGACCGCGAGATCCGCCCGAAGAAGCTCGTAGACTCCACGCCCATCCTCCAACAGCTTCTCCATCACCGCCGCTCGCCGCCGATCCCGCCACCGCGTCTCGTGATGGTGTTGGGGAAGCGCCAGGACCGCCGAATCTGATACCAAGTGTAAGGGTCGAGCTCGATCTACGCGTGGAAGCTAGGGTTCATGGTGAATTGGGGAAAATTAAGCAGCGTGTTTATCCTCCCAACCTCCCTCACTGCACTAATGATTACAATCGGCCGAAGCCGCCGTCCGTCCAAAGCCACCTCACTCGAACGTTACAAGGAGTATTTAAACTACAGCCAATCCGGGCCGGCGTGCCATCTGGGCTTCGACTTCACCCGAGTGGGCCGCTCGGCAGGCCCACGAGGACTTTTGAATCTTTCCGCCTCGTTGCTGCTTGTCGGATGAGGAACAGGGCCTTCGCCTGTTGTCGCTGCCTCCTGGCCATCTGAAGCGACCTCCGGTGTGCTGACACCAAGCGCCTGCTGCTCCTCGACGTCCCCGACGACGGCGTGGCCCCCGACGCCAAGTCTTACGCCCCGGTCCTCGTCGCGCTCGCGCGCCGCGGCTGGCAGCTCGCAGCGGTCTCGCTCTTCTCGCACATGCGCGCCGTGGCGCGCTCAAGCCCGATCGACCACTCCGTCTTCAACATCGTGCTCAACGCGTATGGGCAGTTGGACCCCGCGCGCGACGCCGACCGGCTCTTCTGTTCCATGCGCCAGGCCGGGGTGCCACCGAGCATCGTCACGTACAACACCATGCTCCACGTGTACGGCGACGCCGGGCTGTTCGGGGAGGCGGTCCACCTGTTCGGCCTCATGTGCAGCAGCAGCACCGCCTCCGAGGGCGTCGTCAGGCCCAACGTGGTGACGTATACAACACCATGATCGCCATCCACGGCAAGGCGCTGGAGGACAACAAGGCCGGGAGCCTGGTGTAGCAAATGCAGGCCAGCGGCATCCAGCCCAACGCCGTCACCTACTCCACCGTCCTGTTCATCTGGTTGAAGGTCGGGAAGCTCGACCGCGCCATGAAGCTCTTCGAGAAGCTGCGGGAATCCGGCACGGAGATGGACCCGGTGCTGTACCAGACGATGGTGGTCGCGTACGAGCGCGCCGGGCTCGTCTCACAGTCCACGCGACCGCTGCGTGAGCTCAGAGACCCGGACCAGGCCATCCCCAAGGAGACGGCCATGAAGATCCTGGCCAGTGCCGGGCGGGTGGAGGAGGCCGCGTGACTATTCGTAAAACAAGCACGGACGGAGGGAGATGGTAGCAGGGCGTACCTGCACTTGTCGTAGAGGACGGCGAAGCCGCCGGATTGCAGCGGTCAGCCCTTCCTCCACTCCCCCGGATTGCAGAGGCGTTGCGTGCGCTTGGGACAGAAAGTGGAGACGAGGAAAGGGAAGGCAGGCGTTTCTCTCTTCAGAGCGCAGTAGTACACCAACCGCCGCAGTACAACGCTAGTAGTACATCGCACGAAGCAAATGGTTTCATAGCTCAGTAGTACAATCCCTGCAATAGTACATCGCGCGTCGTTTCCTATCCTACGTGGACATGCCCAGGAAGCGCTCCTTACGCGACCGTTAATGAGTTGTATTCTCGTTACGTGTGGACTTTTCCTTTGCACAGAAAGTCAGATGCACTCTCCACCTTGACGGCTTTTTACTTCTATGTCCGCACACAGTTTGGGCGTCCCATCCTTGCGTTTCAGACGGATAATGAAAAAGAGTTCGACAACCTCGCCTTCCGCACCTTTTTGTCGCATCATGGCATAGTTTTCCGCCTCACATGTCCGTACACTTCCCAGCAGAACGGTCGAGCCGAACGCGTCCTTCGCACTCTGAACGACTGCGTTCACACGCTCCTGTTTCATGCTAACGTGCCGCCTCGCTTCTGGCCGGACGCGCTTGCTACGGCATCCCTTCTCCTTAACATTCGACCCTGCCGACCACGGTGGAATTTTGCACCTCATCACCTCATGTTCGGTACGCCACCCTCTTATGATGGTTTGCGTATATTCGAGTGCCTTTGTTATCCTAGCACTGTCGACTCCGCTCCTCACAAGCTCGCACCTCGTTCTGTCGCTTGCATCTTCATCGGCTACCCCTCTACCTCCAAGGGATATCGGTGCTACGATCCCGTCTCCCACCCTGTGTTCACTTTCCGGCACATTTACTTTGATGAGCATGTGTTTCCGTTTCACCAGGTACCCCCGGCTGTTCCTCCCACCACCGGTGACGCGGGCTCCTCGACGCCTCTCACAGGGCGCTCGCGCGCCTCTCTTGGCCCACCCCCTGGGTTTGAGGCGCGCCCCCGGCGATGGCGCCCGCGGCCCCCTCGGCGCCCCTGGCGCCACCGTCGCCCACGGCCCCCTCGGCACCCGTCGCCCCTTGGGCGCCCCCTGGGCGCCCGCGGCCCCCTCGGCACCACCGGTGCCTGCCCCCCCCCCCCCCCCCCCCCCCCCCGGCGCCTGTGGCCGGTCCGGTCACCCGTGCCCGTATGGGCGTTTTCGCCCAAGCTCACGCCACGCCTCGGATGACTACGTCCATGCGGCATCCACCTCTGAGCCATCGCCTTTGCCTTCCTCCGTTCGAGCCGCTCTTCGTGACCCGCTCTGGATGGCTGCGATGCAAGAGGAGTTTGACGCCCTACTGCGCAACCGGACGTGGCAGCTTGTTCCCCGTCCCCGGCACGCCAACGTGATTAAAGAGAAGTGGGTCTTTAAACACAAGCTCCGTCCTGATGGTACCCTTGATCGCTATAAAGCGCGATGGGTTGTTCGTGGCTTCCGACAGCGTGCTGGCATCGACTTCACCAACACCTTTGCTCCGGTCGTCAAGCCCGGTACGATACGCACGGTTCTCCAGCTTGCGGTCTCCCGTGCTTGGCCGGTGCACCAGATGGACGTCTCCAACGCTTTCCTCCATGGTCACCTCGAGGAGCAGGTCTTCTGCCAGCAACCCACCGGGTTTGTTGACCCGGCACTTCCTGACCACGTGTGCCTGCTTTCGCGGTCCTTGTACGGACTCAAGCAGGCTTCGCGCGCTTGGTACCAGCGCATCGCGGCGTTTTTTCACCAGCTTGGGTTCCGCTCTACCCGGTTGGACGCCTCGCTCTTCGTCTATCATCAGGGCTCTGACACGGCCTACTTGCTTCTCTATGTCGACGACATCATCCTGACGGCATGTACGGCTGGTCTCCTCAGTCAGCTCACGGCTCATCTTCGCACCGAGTTCGCCATCAAGGACTTGGGTCCTTTGCACTACTTCCTCGGTGTCGAGGTGGTGCGCCGTCCGGATGGCTTCTTCCTTCATCAGCGGAAGTACGCTCACGAGCTCCTGGAGCGCGCCGGCATGCTTAACTGCAAGCCCGCCGCTACGCCTGTTGATACGAAGGCCAAGCTTTCTGCCACGGATGGTTCTCCTGCTTCGGATGCTGCTTTCTATCGTTCTATCGTTGGTGCTCTCCAGTACCTCACTCTGACTCGACCAGAGATCCAGTATGCCGTGCAGCAGGTGTGTCTTCATATGCATGCTCCTCGAGACGTTCACTGGGCTGCCATCAAGCGGGTTCTCCGCTATATCTGTGGCACTATGGACCTTGGCGTGACGCTTCACGCCTCCGCCGGCACCGTCCTCACCGCCTACTCCGATGCAGACTGGGCGGGCTGCCCTGACACTCGTCGCTCCACTTCAGGGTATTGTGTCTACCTTGGACCCTTACTTATCTCGTGGTCGTCCAAGCGGCAGCCTACGGTCTCTCGTTCCAGTGCTGAGGCTGAGTATCCTGCGGTGGCCAATGCCGTCACCGAGTGTTCGTGGCTTCGCCAGCTGCTTCAGGAGCTCTCTTGCCCTGTTGACCGTGCCACGGTGGTCTACTGCGACAACGTTTCGGCGGTCTACCTCTCTGCTAATCCGGTGCATCATCGACGGACCAAGCATATTGAGTTGGATATTAATTTTGTTCGGGAACAGGTGGCCCTTGGCCATATTCGTGTTTTACACGTCCCTACTTCCCAACAACTTGCCGATATCATGACCAAGGGCCTGCCTACGGCGTCATTTGAGGAGTTCCGGTCCAGTCTTTGCGTCAGCCGCGGTGCCGCTTCGACTGCGGGGGGGGGGGGGGGGGGGGGGGGGGGGTTGAGTATATATGATCTGTTTATACTGTGTATCGGGCCCGCCTTCTAGTCCCTGTATAGTTGAGGTCCGTGGCCCACCTTTGTACTCATATATACGTGCCTATGCACGAAGAGCAATACATCGTGCAATTCACATATTCTACACTATTCGTATAATCCATGAATTGAACGGAAAAGTTCATAAAAATGAAAAAGTTCATCGATTTTGAAAAAAATTCATGAATTCGAAAAAAGTTCATCAAATTTCGAGAAATTGTTCATCAAATTTCAAAAAAGTTTATTGAATTTGAAAAAAGTTCATAGAATTTGAAACAAATTCATCAAATTTGAAAAATTGTTCATTAAATTTCAAAAAAAGTTCATCATATTTGAACAAAGTTCAACGAATTTTAAAAAAAGTTCATCAAATTTCAAAAATATCAACGAATTTGAAAAAAAGTTCATCGAATTTGAAAAGAGTTCAACAATTTACAAAAAAGTTCACTTATTTAACGAAGAAGTTCATGTATTAAAAAACCCACGCAATAAGGAAAACAAATTAGATGAGAAAAAAGAATAAACCGAGCTGTGGAATGAAATAAACACAGGAAAATGAACTAGAGGCGATCGCTTACAACGGAATGTTGTGAGTTCGAACCCCACTTCAAGCACTATTTTTTATCTTTCGAAAACAAGAATGGGCCGGCCCAATTTGGAAATGCCCCCCTCGCCTTCAACTATCATCTTGACGCTGCGGGGTTGGGGGGCCTCGGATCTTCAAGACCTCTATATTCTTCGTCAACGTCCAGTTATCATCACAGTTGTGTGAGAATAAGTTTCCCCTTATTGTTTTGGCGGTGCCATGAGGTTGGAGAGTTTTTTGTCCTTGCAGATCCGACTGTTTGGATCTGGTGAGTTTATATTGCTGTGTCAAGCTTTTTTTGGTTGTCTTTGTGGAGGTGAAATCTTTCATCGGCACGATGGTGAAGATATAGTGATTCGACGACCTTCACTTCTAGGAGATCATCCCCAGCCCAAATACATTCATCGATCAATGCTTCCCATCTTTCTTGATGGGCGACTCAAGGTGCTTTCAAAAATCATTATTGATAATGTTCGTGCGCGTGAAAGAGTGACAACATCGTTGCTCCAGTCTAATTGTAGACTCTTTACAGAAGTCTTTGGAGTATTTCTTTGAGCAGAAATTGATACTGCGAAGAAGGTGTTTACAAGAGATTTCATTGTAATTCTTAGTCATATGAGTTACTTTGTATTTTCTTGCATCTTAGGTCTATATTAGTGTACGTGTAATTGTTATGACTATTAATAAAGTTACATGTGTTTCTTCTAAAAAAAAGAGAAGCAGCAAGCTGCACTAACAATAATATTACGAGCGAAACAAAGATTCAGCCGACCTATCCGACGCAATGGCTCGCATCATCCTCCCTCATCGGATCCATCGCGCCGAGGCGGCAGCCAAGCTCCTGCTCGGCTCGTCCGAGGCGCAAACCTTGGCAACAGCGACGCCTGTTTTTTGCTTTTCGTGATTATGTCGAACCTGATACGACGCCTATATAAGGATTCGGAGCACTGCCGCTCCATTCATTCACCTGTGCGAGACAAAGACCTTGAGCTGTTCTTGCAATGGCGTCGTCCCGACTGCCGTCGCTCTACGGCGGCCTGCTGGTGCTGGTGCTGGTCCTCCTCTGCGGCGGCGCTCTGGCGGCTCCGCCGAAGCGCTATCTCTCCGTCAGCCTCGACCAGGTGGTCGCCTCCAAGGCTCGAGCCCAGTGCTATGATCCCTCCTCGTTTTCAGGTATGGGTCAGAGCACTACACCTGTACAAAAATACGCCAAAGAAAAGGTATGGAGTACTACGGGTGTGAAATTACCGTAGAAACTTCTGATGCTTCGTTAAAAAAAAAAGATGTTGCTGCTTTCTCGGGAGAGTGATTTTTCTACCATGCACGAGATATATCATGCATGCATTCACCATCTGTCTTTAATTTGAGATTTGAGGCGCGTTTTCTGTTTTTTGATACATTTTGTCTTGTTTGAAAATATTACATGTTCTCTTTTACTTTTTTCAAAGTGCATCGTCGTGTTTTATCGTGTACCAAATTCGCTAGGAAACAAGGCACTCTTATTTGTGGTAGGCAACGAAAATATTATGACACATTTTAAAAGAAGAAAATCAATAAAAACGTTGGGCGACACTATGAAATAGAACAAATTTTGTCACACAAACTAAAGAAAGTGTGATATGAATCTCAAAGCAGAGGTAAAAATTATGTCCATAATTTTCTCGCAAAACAAAAAAAGAAATTATTTCCATCCTTGCCAGGCTAGCTGTGACAACTCGCCTGGACAACTCCGCACAAAACAACTTGTGTCTAGAGTGTGAAGCAAATCTATACATATACAGCTACATCTTTTTCTTTTTTTGAGAAATATATACAGCTATATCCATCCACTAGATCACTACGCGTATATTATAATATGGCGAAAGCTTTAATTTAGGCACAAATAGGTTTTATAATGTTATAAGAACAAAAACATTTACTTTTATCATTATTACAGAAAGAGCAATACATATATGTAACATGTGATATGTAAATGATTGACAGGCGAGACTTCTGGCAACAAGTTCGCCATCCATCCATCTTGCCGCGCGGCCGAGCAGGCGGGACGCAATCGCGACATCGCCAGCCACGACAGAGCCCGACTGAGCACCATCCGCCAAAGGTCTTATCCTTCAGCCATGCCTCCGATGGCCATGCCTCCGATCCCTCCTTTCCTTCTCCCACCAAGCCCCACACCAGGTTCAGCACCAGCAAAGGGCATGCCTCCGATGTTACCGGTCGTCGCCTTCCCTCCGATGTTCTTCCCGCCAAATCCCGCACCATCAGAGGGGATGCCTCCAGTCCCAGCCGTAGCCTTCCCTCCGATGTACTTCCCGCCGGCCCCTGCACCAGCGGAGGGGCCGTCAGTCACCATCCCGGACATCCCGGGGACCAGCGGCTACAACATATCGGAGTTTATCGTCGTCGTTGGCTTCGGCACGCCGCCTCAGCCATCTGCTCTCTTGTTTGACACCGGCAGCGACCTGTCGTGGGTCCAGTGCCAGCCGTGCACGGGCCACTGTTACCAGCAAAACGGCCCGCTCTTCGACCCGACCAAGTCTTCCACCTACGACGTGGTGCGCTGTGGCACGCCAGAGTGCTCGGTGGCCGGCGGCATGTGCAACGGCACCACCTGCCTCTACCAAATCGGCTATGGCGACGGCTCGTCCACGACTGGTACGCTCTCACAGGAGACACTGACGTTCTCCTCGTCGCGTACCTTCTCCAGCTTCCCGTTCGGATGCGGCACCACCAACCTGGGCGATTTTGGCAGCGTCGACGGGCTGCTTGGCCTTGGCCGTGGCCAGCTCTCGCTGGCCTCGCAGACGGCCTCCTCGTACGACGGCACCTTCTCCTACTGCCTGCCGTCTCACAACATGTCGAGGCCCGGGTTCCTCAGCATCGGCGCGGCCCCGGACACCGGCAAGGTCCAGTACACGGCGATGATCAAGAAGCCACAGTACCCGTCCTTCTACTTCGTGGAGCTCGCGTCCATCAACATCGGTGGCTACGTCCTGCCGGTGCCGCCATCCGTGTTCACCAGCAAGGGCACGCTGCTCGACTCCGGCACCACCCTCACGTACATCCCCTCGAAGGCCTACACCTTGCTCAGCGACCGCTTCAAGTTCACCATGAAGGGGTACAAGCCGGCGCCGCCCTCCGAAGAGCTCGACACCTGCTACGACTTCTCCGGCCACAACGCCATCTTCATACCGGGGGTGTCGTTCAAGTTCAGCGACGGAGCCGTGTTCGAGCTCGACTTCTTCGGGATCATGATGTTCCCTGATGACGCGCAGCCGGCCTACGGGTGCCTCGCGTTCGCGGCCGGCGATGATTCCTTCTCCATCATCATCATCGGCAACACGCAGCAGCGTTCCGCCGAGGTGATCTACGATGTTGCAGCCGAGAAGATTGGTTTTGTTCCCTTCAGTTGCTGATTTCCTTCCTGGTAGAAAAGAAGTGACCCACGCGTATCGATCACCACTCTATGTACCTGCATGTGCCTGTAATTCTGTATCGTGTACTGTTTGTTTTCGATTTCCCGCTATGAATAAAGGGGTTGAGGCGGTGTGTGCATATGGAAAACGTTTGCCCAGCTGATTTGAGAAGAATCTTGGTCGCCCCCACAACCGGCCACGTCCTCCCCTCCTATCATGCACTTTTTTTTACGTCGATAACTGCCACACGTGTAGTATGTAGTAATACCGTCCACACATTTTTTTACATTAAAGCTGTCATCCCAAAAAAGAATCTAAAAAACTAAAACTTACCATCCAAACAGAAAGTTGCCATAAAAAACGTGTGGGCGGAATTCCTTTGTGCCACACGTATAGGCTTTATCATTTGGGGTTTTAGGGTCACCATCACAGTTTGTTTAAACATCAATAACATCTGGTACAAAGAGAATATCCGAAGTGGTGGATAATCAAATAGCCCCCCCCCCCCCCCCCCCCCCCCCCCCCCCCCCCCGCAAGAAACCGAGGGCCTAGCAAGATCATTTGCTTCTCTTGCTTGGATTACTTCAGAAACTTGAAACTACAGCATTCTCCGCTTGATGTCTCCAATGATGGTCACTGATTTTCCCAAGAAAACATTCTTCGGATGGTTGACAGTATCGACACAATCCGTGGCTATCAAGACACTACTAAGATGGAGATCCTCCGCCAAAGAGAAAGCCTCGCAACAAGTGTGTGCTTCGAGACACTCAGGATCAACTAGTCCATCGAAAACAGTGACTGAGGCGCCAATGTATCGACCCTCACCATCGCGGCATATTGTTGCACTTGCACCCCGATTGCCATTCTTTGAAACTGCCACATCCACTTTAAACTTTGTAACTCATGTCGGGCCCTTTAACCATTTTCTACTCGGAACACTAACTGGTGCACTCCGATTCATATTTTGCTTGGTCAGCAACAACTCAAGATCAGCTAAGTAGTTTTGAATAAAGGCAAAGGTGGACAATGGGCTTTGAAAAATTTCCTCGTGCTTTGTTTTCCTCCTAGCCCACCAATAGCCCAAAGTTCCCTAAAAAACAATAGCCCAAAGGGTGACTAGTATCTTAGCAAAATCTTTCTCACCGACAAAATCCTGCATGACGGAGAGCCATAGTTTTGTGTCGTCATAGGTGCAAGCAATCATATGTTCCACTAGGTCCTCGTCCATCAGTGCCCAGACACAATTCTATGTTCAACAATTTATAAAGGCATGGCGGCAGGTATCAGCTGCCGAATTGCACAGAAAACAAAGTGTCATTGTCTGCAATATGTCACTGGCAGAGTAGTTCTCCTGCCACGATTGAATCTTTGGCCAATCTCCACGCAAATTTTTTGACGTTTCCACGCACCTTAGCTTTCCATAGTTTATGCCATTGTTTCTTTGAAGCCCTAGTGTCAGAGTTACTCTCTCGATTCTCCAATCAATCTTCTCTCTTGCGTTTTGTTTCAACTAGCAAACAATAAGTAGAGTGAACTGAAAAACACCATTTCTCTCGTAATGCCATGCCCATGAGTCGCTGGTCCTCGAGGTGCTCAGGGGAATACTCAAAATTGCATCAGCTTCAACCTGATTCATGTGATAGTGAACAACTACATGATTCCAACTTCGAGTCGGACCCTCGACCAAATCTGAAACTAGGACAGTCATTTGAAGATGGGTGTAACGCTCAAAGCATATAATCTCTAGGGATCCAATTGTGGTTCCACACTAAAGTAGACTCGCCATCACCGATCCTCAGGATCAATCCCTGTTTATGTACCTCCAACCCTACATGTACTGATTGCCAAACCTGAGATGGTTGGGACCCTAGCTCTAAGTCCAAAAGATTAACTGAGGGGAAATATTTAGCTTTTAGGATTCTTGCACTAAGGGAATCTGGGTCTTGTAGTATCCTCCACCCTTGCTTTGCTAACATGGCAAGATTAAACAGTTCTGTGTCACGAAAACTTAATCATCCCAAATACTTAGGCATGGTCAATTCTTCCCAGGACACCCACACGGTCTTCCTCTTCTCCTCCTTGCGGCCGCCAAAAAATTTCCGAAGCATCGTATCCACTTGCTTGCACAGACCTCGGGGTAGAAGAAAGCATGACATGGAGAAAGTTGGGATCGCTTCCATGATTGACGTGATCAATATCTCCTTCCCTGATGATGCCAAACAATGTTCAATATAGCCCAGAACTTTTGACCATAGCTTATCTTTAATATATTGAACGAACCCTTCTTGCACTTCCCACATCTGATGGTAGCCCGAGATACGTTCATTCAAAGATTCATTGGGGACTGTAAGAATGTTTTTTATGATATTTCTTTGGTGCTCCAGACAACCTTTCCCAAAGAAAATAGATGATTTTGCCAAGTTAACTCTCTGACTAGACGCATCACAATATTGCTGAACCGTGTCTCAAATATGGTCGCAGCCTCTTCATTTGCTTTGAACATGAGCAAATTATCGTCCTCAAACAAAAGGTGATTCACCGCCGGTGTCGTGGGTGCAACCTTTACGCCCCGCACATTCTCATTGGTTCCTTTGGACTTCAGCAAACATGAGAACCCTTCTGCCGCTAAAATAAATAAATAAGGGGAGATTGGATCTCCTTGGCGGACCCCCCTAGATGGCCTAAACTCCTCCTGTCGGACACCATTTAACAGGGCAGAAAAAGACATTGTCGTCGCACATTGCATTACCTTGCTGAGCCAAATTGGATGCAAAATTTTAAGCATAACAGCCTCCTGGTAATTCCATTCCACTCTATCGTACGCCTTCATCATGTCTAACTTCAATGCACAATGGGAGTTATTCTTACTCCGAGACCTTTTCATAAAATGAAGACACTCATATGCAGCTATAACATTGTCCGTAATGAGCCTACCTGGAACGAATGCAGATTGCTCTTGGGATATAATCTCCTATCATGCATCTTATTCAACAAGCGTTGTGTAGTATTTATTCACCTAAATGGCCTTATTTGCACTTAAGAGCATCCATGACCCTACGAAGACCGTCAACTTCATCACTCTGCCTGCTAACGTGACACTGCCGGACTCATCCTTCCGATATTCGCTGTTAGGAAACGTTGCATGGAAAACAAAAAAAAATCTATGCACACACAAGATCTATCCATGGAGATGCATAGGAACGAGGGGGAGAGTATGTCTACATACCCTCATAGACCGTAAGAGGAAGCGTTTAGTAACACAGTTGATGTAGTCGAACTTTTTCGCTATCCAACCGATCGAGTACCGAACGTATGGCACCTCCGCGTTCAGCACACGTTCAGCTCGGTGACGTCCTCGCCTTCTTGATCCAGCAAGAGGCGAAGTAGTGGATGAGTTCCGGCAGCACGATGGTGTGGTGACGGTGATGGTGAAGCTATCTCTGTAGGGATTCACCTAAGCACTACAAAAATATGACCAAGGGACGAAACTGTCAAGAGGGGCACCGCACACGGCTAAGAGATTGTTGTGGCTTATGTGTGGTGCCCAATCCCACATATATATAAATGGGGGGAGAGGGAGCTGCTAAGGGGGTGTCCCAAGGAGGCTGAATCCTCCTAGGGTTCCTTCCCTAGCCGCGCCCCTTACCATATTTGCCAGAGGGGGAAAGGAAAGGGGGGAGAGGGAAGGAATGGGGAGGCCGAATCCTCCTCCTTCCTTTCTCCCATAGGCCGACTGCCATAGGGGGGGTGCGCCAGCCTCTTGTGGGCTGGTGTGCTCCCCTCTAATGGCTCAAAAGGCCCATCGTCCCCCCGGGGCTTCCCCTTCTGGTGATCCGATGACTACCCGCTGCACTCCGAAACTTTTCCAGTGTCTGAATATCATCGTCCTATATATCGATATTTACCTCTCAACCATTCTGGAGCTCCTCATCATGTCCGTGATCTCATCCGGGACTCCTAACAACATTCGTCCACCAAATCATATAACTCATATAACACTATATCGTCAGCGAACGTTAAGCATGCGGACCCTACGGGTTCGAGAACTATGTAGACACGACCAAGATAACTCTCTGATCAATAAGAAATAGCGGAACCTGGATGCGCATATTGGCTCCTACATATTCTACGAAGATCTTTATCGGTCGAACCTTATGACAACATACGTTATTCCCTATGTCTGTCGGTATGTTACTCTCCTGAGATTCGATCGTCGGTATCTTCGTACCTAGTTCAATCTCGTTACCGGCAAGTCTCTTTACTTTTTCCGTAATACATCATCTTGTAACTAACTCCTTAGTAACTTTGCTTGCAAGGCTTCTTATGATGTGTATTACCGAGAGGGCCCAAAGATACCTCTCCGGTACACGGAGTGACAAATCCTAATCTCGATCTATGCCAACTCAACAAACACCTTCGGAGATACCTATAGAGCATCTTTATGACCACCTAGTTACATTGTGATGTTTGATAGCACACAAGGTATTCCTTCGCTGTCTGGGAGTTGCATAATCTCATAGTCGAAGGAATATATATTTGACATTAAGAAAGCAATAGCAATAAAACTGAATGATGTTATGCTAAGCTAACAGATGGTTCTTGTCCATCACATCATTCTCTTAATGATGTGATCCTGTTATCAAATGAAAACACATGTCTATGGTTAGGAAACCTTAACCATCTTTGATCAACGAGCTAGTCCAGTAGAGGCTCACTAGGGACATGACATTTGTGTATGTATTCACACATATATTTAAGTTTCCGATCAATACAATTCTACAATGAACAATAAACCTTTATCATGAATAAGGAAATATAAAATAACAACTTTATTATTGCCTCTAGGGCATATTTCTTTCAGCCTCCCACTTGCACTAGAGTCAATTATCTAAATTACATTGTAATCAATCTAACACCCATGGAGGTTTGGTGTTGATAATGTTTTGCTCGGGGAAGAGCCTTAGTCAACGGGTCTGCAACATTTAGATCCGTATGTATTTTGCAAATCTCTATGTATCCATCCTTGACCTTTTTGCGAATGGAGTTTAAGCGGCTCTAGATGTGTTTGGTTCTCTTATGAAGCCTGGATTCTTCTCCAAGGCTATTGCTCCAGTGTTGTCACAACAGATTTTCATTGGACCCGATGCACTAGGTATTACACCTAGATCAGATATGAACTCCTTCATCCAGACTCCGTCATGTGCTACTTCCGAAGTAGCTATGTACTCTGCTTCACACGTAGATCCCGCCACGACGCTCTGCTTGGAACTGCACCAACTGATAGCTCCACCATTCAATATAAATACATATCCGTTTTGTGACTTAGAGTCATCCAGATCAGTGTTGAAGCTAGCATCGACGTAACCATTTACGGCGAGCTCTTCGTCACCTCCATAAACGAGAAACATATCCTTGTTCCTTTTCAGGTACTTCAGGATGTTCTTGACCGCCGTCCAGTGATCCACTCCTGGATTACTTTGGTACCTCCCTGCCAAACTTATGGCAAGTCACACATCAGGTCTAGTACACAGCAAAGCACGAACCTATGGCTGAGGCATAGATAATGACTTTCATTTTCTCTATCTTCTACAGTGGTCGGGCTTTGAGTCTGACTCAATTTCACACCTTGTAACACAGGCAAGAACCCTTTCTTTGACTGATCCATTTTGAACTTCTTCAAAACTTTATTAAGGTATGTGCTTTATGAAAATCCTATTAAGCGTCTTGATCTATCCCTATAGATCTTGATACCCAATATATAATCACCTTCATCGAGGTCTTTCATTGAAAATTTCTCATTCAAGTATCCTTTTATGCTATCCAGAAATTCTATATCATTTCCAATCAACAATATGTCATCCACATATAATGTCAGAAATGCTACAGAGCTCCCACTCACTTTCTTATAAATACTGGCTTCACCTTAAGTCTGTATAAAACCATATGCTTTGATCACCTCATCAAAACGTGTATTCCAATTCCGAGATGCTTGCACCAGTCCATAGATGGATCATTGGAGCTTGCACACTTTGTTATCACCTTTAGGATCGACAAAACCTTCTGGTTGCATCATATACAACTGTTCTTTAAGAAATTATTAAGGAATGCAGTTTTGACGTCCATTTGCCAGATTTCATAATTATAAATGCGGCAATTGGTAACATGATTCGGACAGACTTAAGCATCACTACGGGTGAGAAAGTCTCATCGTAGTCAACTCCTTGAACTTGTCGAAAACCTTTCGCGACAAGTCGAGGTTTGTAGACAGTAACATTACCATCAGCGTCAGTCTTCTTCTTGAAGATCCATTTATTTTCTATGGCTTGCCGATCATCAAGCAAGTCCACCAAAGTCCATACTTTGTTCTCATAGATGGATCCTATCTCAGATTTCATGGCCCCAAGCCATTTATTGGAATCTGGGCTCATCATAGCTTCTTCATAGTTCATAGGTTCGTCATGGTCTAATAACATAACTTCCACAATAGGATTACCGTACCACTCTGGTGCGGATCATGCTCTGGTCGACCTACGAGGTTTAGTAGTAACTTGATCTAAAGTTTCTTGATCATCATCATTTGCTTCCTCTCTAGTTGGTGTAGGCATCACGGGAACAGTTTTTTGTGATGTGCTATTTTCCAATTTCAGAGAAGGTACAATTACCTCATCAAGTTCTATTTTCCTCCCACTCTCTTCTTTAGAGAGAAACTCCTTCTCTAGAAAGGACCCATTCTTAGCAACTAAGATCTTGCCTTTGGATCTGTGGTAGAAGGTGTACTCAATAGTTTCTTTAGGGTATCCTATGAAGATGCCTTCTCCAATTTAGGTTCGAGCTTGTCAGGCTGAAGCCTTTTGACATAAGTGTCGCATCCCCAAACTTTAAGAAACGACAACTTAGGTTTCTTGCCAAACCACAGTTCATACGACATCGTCTCAACAAATTTAGACGGTGCCCTATTTAACATGAATGTGGCTGTCTCTAGTGCATAAACCCAAAATGATAGTGGTAAATCGGTAAGGACATCATAGAACGCACCATATCCAATAAAGTACGGTTACGACATTTGGACACACCATTATGTTCTGGTATTCCAGGTGGCGTGAGTTGTGAAACAATTCCACATTTTTTTAAATGAAGGCCAAACTTGTAACTCAAATATTTGCCTCCGCGATCAGATCATAAGAACTTTATTTTCTTATTATGATGACTCTCCACTTCACTCTGAAATTCTTTGAACTTTTTAAATGTTTCAGACTTGTGTTTCTTCAATTAGATATACCCATACCTAATCAAATCATCTGTGAAGGTCAGAAAATAACGATACCCATCGCGTGCCTATACCCATACCTAATCAAATCATCGGTATGTATTATTTCGGAGAACGGAGTTTTAGTCATCTTGCCCATGGGCATGGTTCGCAAGTATCAAATGATTCATAATCAAGTGATTCCAAAAGTCCATTCGCATGGAGTTTCTTCATGTGCTTTACACAAATATGACCTAAACGACAGTGCCACAAATATTTTGCACTATCATTATCAACTTTGCATCTTTTGGCATCAATATTATGAATATGTGTATCACTACGATCGAGATTCAACAAGAATAGACCATTCATCAAGGGTGCATGGCCATAAAATATATTAATCATGTAAATAAAACAACCATTATTCTCCGATTTAAATGAATAACCGTCTCGCAATAAACAAGATCCATATATAATGTTTATGCTCAACGCTGGCACTAAATAACAATTACTGAGGTGGCTGCGCCAAGAACGACAAGGTGGCTTGCCCAACACCAACACCCCCAAGCAGGATGCTAAGGATCCGTCCTTCAAAGCGCCCATGGCAAGGGTTAATGCGCCAGCAAGCCTATCCAACTAAGCGCAGGGTGTAGTACATACAAGGAGAAATCAATCAGGGAAACAACATGCATTTATTTCAAAGCACAACAAAGTTATATTACATCAATGAAAATGCCGCAGTTCTAACTTAAGATAAAACTGTCTTGGGTGCGAACTCATAGCAGCAACAAGGAATGAAGCAGCTAATCCCGATGCTGTCCCTCTAGCCTCTTGACTTTGCGGACACAGCTGATGATGGGCTCGATGTGCTCCTCGAGTGCTTGGAGGTCGACGCCCTCCGGCAAGCTATCAAGTGATACATCTCCAACGTATCTATAATTTATGAAGCATTCATGCTATTTTATTATCTGTTTTGAATGTTTATGGGCTTTATTATACACTTATATTATTTTTGGGACTAACCTATTAACTGGAGTCCCAACCCATATTGATGTTTTCTTGCCTCTTTCGAAGAAAAGGAATATCAAATGGAGTCCAAACGGAATGAAACCTTCGGGAGCGTGATTTTGGAACGAACATGATCCAGGAGACTTGGAGTTGAAGTCAAGGAAGCTTCAAGGTGGCCACGAGGGTGGGGGGCGCCCCCCCTACTGGGCGCGCCCCCTGTCTCGTGGGCCCCTCGAAACTCCCCCGACCGACTTCTTTCACCTATATAAGTCCATATACCCTAAACCTTCGAAGCGAACAATAGATCGGGAGTTCCGCCGCCGCAAGCCTCTGTAGCCACCAAAAACCTCTCGGGAGCCCGTTTCAGCACCATGCCGGAGGGGGGATCCCTCACCGGTGGCCATCTTCATCATCCCGGCGCTCTCCATGACGAGGAGGGAGTAGTTCACCCTCGGGGCTGAGGGTATGTACCAATAGCTATGTGTTTGATCTCTCTCTCTCTCTCTCTTGCGTTCTCTCTATGGCACGATCTTGATGTATCGCGAGCTTTGCTATTATAGTTGGATCTTATGATGTTTCTCCCCCTCTACTCTCTTGTAATGGATTGAGTTTTCCCTTTGAAGTTATCTTATCGGGTTGAGTCTTTAAGGATTTGAGAACACTTGATCTATGTCTTGCCGTGCTTATCTGTGGTGACAATGGGATATCACATGATCCACTTGATGTATGTTTGGGTGATCAACTTGCGGGTTCCGCCCATGAACCTATGCATAGGGGTTGGCACACGTTTTCGTCTTGACTCTCCGGTAGAAACTTTGGGGCACTCTTTGAAGTACTTTGTATTGGTTGAATAGATGAATTTGAGATTGTGTGATGCATATCGTATAATCATGCCCACGGATACTTGAGGTGACAATGGAGTATCTAGGTGACATTAGGATTTTGGTTGATTTGTGTCTTAAGGTGTTATTCTAGTATGAACTCTATGATAGATTGAACGGAAAGAATAGCTTCTTGTTATTTTACTATGGACTCTTGAATAGATAGAACAGAAATGATAACTTTGAGATGGTTTCGTACCCTACCATAATCTCTTCGTTTGTTCTCCGCTATTAGTGGCTTTGGGGTGACTCTTTGTTGCATGTTGAGGTATAGTTATATGATCCAATTATGTTATTATTGTTGAGAGAACTTGCACTAGTGAAAGTATGAACTCTAGGCCTTGTTTCCTAGCATTGCAATACCGTTTGCGCTCACTTTTATCATTAGTTACCTTGCTGTTTTTATACTTTCAGATTACAAAAACCTATATCTACCATCCATATTGCACTTGTATCACCATCTCTTCGCCGAACTAGTGCACCTACACAATTTACCATTGTATTGGGTGTGTTAGGGACACAAGAGACTTTTTTTTATTTGGTTGCAGGGTTGTTTGAGAGAGACCATCTTCATCCTATGCCTCCCATGGATTGATAAACCTTAGGTCATCCACTTGAGGGAAATTTGCTACTGTCCTACAAACCTCTGCACTTGGAGGCCCAACAACGTCTACAAGAAGAAGGTTGTGTAGTAGACATCAAGCTCTTTTCTGGTGCCGTTGCCGGGGAGGTGAGTACTTGAAGGTATATCTTTAGATCTTGCAATCGAATCTTTTTGTTTCTTGTTTTATCACTAGTTTAGTTTATAAAATAAAACTACTTAAAAAATGGAGTTAAGTTTGTCTCTTACGCTTCATATTTTTAATATCTTTCGTTAGTATGATGAAAAGGAAACTTGTGCTCAAGTGCTAGAAGAAGAAGTCTATAAAATGTTTGATATTAAATCTTTGAATGATGAGCATGATTGCAATGTTGTTAGTATGAACTCCTTGAATATCCATAGTACTAATGATGATTGCACTAGCTATGATGAAAATGTCTCATATAAGCATGTCGATTTTTGTTGAGAGCATTGGATTTGCATGGACACACCAAATAGAGAAGATAGATATTGCAAGAGGCATAAGCATGTATAAACTAAATTGTTGCAAGAAAGACTAAGGGTGAGTGCTGAAAATTTATATTTCCTTCGCCGTACTTGTCAACTTTGCAATGAAAGTGTTCATTTACATCTCCGATGCAAATTGTTTCATGATCGTATCGTGTCCAAAAATTGTGATGATTTGATCTCCCTTGCACATTATAATGAACTTAGTTTGCTTATGGGTTACGAAGAAATGAAACATTTCTTCCAGAATTTGCCCGTTACAACCTTCTTGAGTTTGATCTAGAGGAAATTTATATGTATTGTGCGGTGAATTGCATTGAAAATCCTTACATTGCTAATTACATAAAGAAAAGAAAGAAAATAGAAGATGATGAGAATACTAATGAAAGGGAGGAGACTTCCCAAACTCCTCCTATTATTTCTTATGATGAATCAGGTAATGAGGAGGAGCTTTCTATTCAACCAATCTAATCAATAAGGAGCTCAAAAAAGAAGGTTGAACCCACACATAATGTGAAGAAGAAAAAGAAAAGCAGGAGCAATAAAGGTAAAAAGGTATCTCTCTCAAATGATGTTGCTCCTACTACTCATTGTGATGATGATCATTGCTATACTATTGGTGATATCCATACTATTAATGATGAGAGTGATTATGCTTGTGATATGAAAAGGCCCAAGCTTGGGGAAGCTATGTTTGATGAGGATGACATATTTGAGAATATATCTGCTGAAATTAATGTTTGTCCCAAGCTTGGGGATGCTACGTTGAATGAATATGATATTTTTAGCCTCCCAAGTTTTGATATGCAAAGTTGTTATGATGATAGCATGCCTCTTACCTATGATGATTATATTGATGAAAGTGGGTTTGGAAGAGTGTCAACTTTAGGAAGTAATGATCCCACTATTTTGGAGGATGTTGAATCTTATTGTGATGAATATGAAAGTGGATTTGGAAGAGTGTCAACTTTATTTAGTGACGATTCCACTATCTTGGAAGAGGTTTCAATCGATTATGATGAGAACAAAGTTGCTACTTATGATGATTATTGTGATAAAACATATGCTACAAAAAGTAGTGATGATTATATTTATAGAACTTGCCATGATTATGATTACCCTTTTTCTGAACTTTACTCTTTTAATGTGGAAACAATTTATTGTATTCGAGTCTCTTATGATACTCCCACTATTCTGAATAAGAAGAATTTTGCTTATGTGGAGAGTAGTAAATTTCTATGCAAGTAGATCATGAAAAGAATTCTTTAGGTTCTGGTTATATTGTTGAATTCATTCATGATGCTACTTAAAATTATTATGAGGGAGGAACATATGCTTGTAGGAATTGCAATAATATCAAGTTTCCTCTCTATGTGCTTAAAATCTTGAAGTTATGCTTGTTTTGCCCTCCTATGCTAGTTGATTATTGTTCCCATAAGTTGTTTGCTCACAAAATCCCTATGCATAGGAAGTGGGTTAGACTTAATGTGCTAGTCATATGCTTCATGATGCTCCCGTTATGTTTCAATTCTTATCTTTTATGTGAGCATCATTGTCATCATCATGCCTAGCTAGAAAGGCATTAAAGAAAAGCGCTTGTTGGGAGACAACCCAATATTTAAACTTACTGGTTCTTGTGTCTCCACATGATTATACTACTGTATCAATCATGTTTTATAGATTTTGTTTCAATAAAGTGCCAATTATGACCTTTAGGATAGCTTACGGTGATAGTTGTGTTGATCCTGCTGAAAATCAGAAACTTTTGCACCCAGTAAATTAGTTTTGATAATTCACAGAAACGTGCTTATCATCTGATTCTTTTTGATCTGGATTTGTACACAAATTACTTAGGACTTCCTAATTTGGTAGGATGTTTCGAGTTCCATTAGTAGACGTTTGATACAGATTACTACAGACTGTTCTGTTTTTGACAGATTCTGTTTTCTATGTGTTGTTTGCTTATTTTGATGAATCTATGAGTAGTATCGGAGGGTATGAACCATAGATAAGTTGGATTACAGTATATATTACACCAATATGAATTTAGAATGAGTTCATTACAGTACCTAAGTGGTGGTTTTATTTTCTTATACTAACGGAGCTTACGAGTTTTCTGTTGAGTTTTGTGTTGTGAAGTTTTCAAGTTTTGGGTAAAGATTCGATGGACTATGGAATAAGGAGTGGAAAGAGCCTAAGCTTGGGGATGACCAAGGCACTCCAAGGTAATATTCAAGGACAACCAAGAGCCTAAGCTTGGGGATAGCCCGGATGGCATGCCCTCTTTCGTCTTCGTCCATCGGTAACTTTACTTGGAGCTATATTTTTATTCACCACATGATATGCGTTTTGCTTGGAGCATCATTTTATTTTGTTAGTATTTGCATGCTGTTAATTAGAATAGTTTTTTGCATCTATATTTTCAATAAAAATGTCAAGGATAGCCTTTACCATGCTTATTTTGCTAGTATACATGTTGCTGTTTGAAAACAGAAAGTTTGCCGCTGTTGCAAAAATTCCCTAGAAAAGTCAGAGAATGATATAATGTTGAAACGTTTTGAACAATGAGCTATGATAAATCTTATGCAAATTAGTATTTTTCTCATAATTTTTGGAGTTAGGGAAGTATGATGAATCTTGCATTCTTTACACACTATACTGTTTTGGCAGATTGCTCTTATGGTTGCATTGTTTGCATATGTTTGCTTGTTTAATGATTCTATTTGAGGATAGGAGTATTAAAGATGCAGGGACATTTAGTATGCAATGTGGAATAATAATTTTAGTGATTTGTTACAGTAGAAAATGATAAGGTTTTGCATTGGTTTATACTAACTTATCTCAAGAGTTCTTGTTGAGTTTGGTGTGGATGAAGCTTTTGAGATTTAGGAAACCGAGATATAAAATGAATTAAGGAGACACAAAAGCTCAAGCTTGGGGATGCCCAAGGCACCCCAAGATAATATTTCAATAAGTCTCAAGCATCTAAGCTTGAGGATGCCCCGGTAGGCATCCCACCTTTCTTCTTCAACAATTATCGGTTAGTATCGGTTGAACCTAAGTTTTTGCTTCTTCACATGAGTTGTGCTATCCTTGCAAAGTCATTTTATTTTGCTTTGCTTGCTCTTTGAATAAAGTACCAAGATTTGAAATTATTAAATGAGAGAGAGTCTTCACATAGTTACATAATTATTCGACTACTCATTGATCTTAACTTATATCTATTTGGAGTAGTTTTTCATTTATTCGTGTGCTTCACTTATATCCTGTGAGTAAATGGTTGAATGAGTTGAATGTCATAAATCTGAAATTATATTTGTCTCATTTTCTTATCCCATGGGGAGTAATGACTTCACATCTAAGAAGTAGAGGTTGTAAATTTATTGAAGGTTAGCAAGCATTGTATTGGTCATTTGAACAATTCATGAAAGAATATTGAAGGAAGAGAGATTTCACATATAAATATACTATCTTAGACATATTTTATAGTTGTGAGCACTCATTAAGTATGACATGCAAAAGAGTTGATGTTGGACAAGGAAGACAACGTAATGGGTTATGTTTTCTCACATATTAGTTAAAGTATATTGTCATGGATCATTCAAACATGTTGAGCTTGCCTTTCCCCCTCATGCTAGCCAAAGTTCCTTGCACCAAGTAGAGATACTACTTGTGCTTCCAAATATCCTTAAACCTAGTTTTTGCCATGAGAGTCCACCATACGTACCTATGGATTGAGTAAGATCCTTCAAGTAAGTTGTCATGTTGCAAGCAATAAAAATTGCTCTCTAAATATGTATGACTTATTAGTGCGAAGAAAATAAGCTTTATATGATCGTGTGATATGGAAGTAATAAAAGCGACGGATTGCATAATAAAGGTTCATATCACAAGTGGCAATATAAAGTGGTGCTCTTTTGCATTAAGATTTTGTGCATCCAACCCTGAAAGCACATGACAACCTCTGCTTCCCTCTGTGAAGGGCCTATCTTTTACTTTATGTCTTTTATTTTGTGCAAGAGTCAAGGTGATATTCACCTTTTCCTTTTTCATTTTATCCTTTGGCAAGAACCTCGTGTTGGAAAGATCCTGATATATATATCTAATTGGATGTAAGTTAGCATGAACTATTATTGTTGACATAACCCAAAGGTGAATACGTTGGGAGGCAACACTATAAGCCCCTATCTTTCTCAGTGTCCGATTAAAACTCCATAACCATAAGTATTGTGTGAGTGTTAGCAATTGTAGAAGACTATATGATAGTTGAGTATGCGGAGTTTGCTAAATCAAAGCTCTGACATAGACCCTTCCGGAAAATAAGATGAATTGTAGTTGTTTCATGACTGAGAATGAAGTTTGCTAGTTTTCAAGAAAGCTTATGGTCTATGTTTTAACATGTGAATAGCTTGTTACTTGATCTTGAGAAGTTTTATGAGATGAACTACTGTCATGACATATAATCATGCTAGAAAAAGGTGATTGAAATTATCATTGATCAAACTTGAGCACCTGCTAGCATTCACACTTCATAAATTCTTTCTTTTATCATTTACCTACTCGAGGATGAGCAGAAATTAAGCTTGGGGATGCTGATACGTCCCCAACATATCTATAATTTATGAAGCATTCATGCTATTTTATTATCTGTTTTGAATGTTCATGGGCTCTATTATACACTTTTATATTATTTTTGGGACTAACCTATTAACCGGAGGCCCAACCCATATTGCAGTTTTCTTGCCTATTTCAGTGTTTCGAAGAAAAGGAATATCAAACGGAGTCCAAACGGAATGAAACCTTCGGGAGCGTGATTTTTGGAACGAACGTGATCCAGGAGACTTGGATTTGAAGTCAAGGAAGCTTCGAGGTGGCTATCGGTGTCAAAACCGGCGGATCTCAGGTAGGGGGTCCCGATCTGTGCGTCTTAGGCTGATGG
Source organism: Triticum timopheevii (assembly GCA_963921465.1). Classification (NCBI taxonomy): domain Eukaryota; kingdom Viridiplantae; phylum Streptophyta; class Magnoliopsida; order Poales; family Poaceae; genus Triticum; species Triticum timopheevii. Next base: position 216,313,580 of record OY997274.1, read on the forward strand.
TAACAGGAAGCAAGGGACACAATGTTTACCCAGTTTCGGGCCCTCTCGATGGAGGTAAAACCCTACTTCCTGCTTGATTAATATTGACGATATGAGTAGTACAAGAGTAGATCTACCACGAGATCGTAGAGGCTAAACCCTAGAAGCTAGCCTATGATGATTATGATTGTAATTGTGATCAGCCTTCTAAGGACCAACCTCTCCGGTTTATATAGACACCGGAGAGGGATAGGGTTTACACGGAGTCGTTTACAAGGAAGGAAATACAATATCCGGATCGCCAAGCTTTTCTTACACGCAAAAGAGAGTCCCATCCGGACACGGGACGGAGTCTTGAGTCTTGTATCTTCACGCTCCAATAGTCCGGACGATGTATATAGTCCGGCTGTCCGGATACCCCCTAATCCAGGACTCCCTCAGTAGCCCCTGAACCAGGCTTCAATGACGATGAGTCCGGCACGCAGTCTTGTCTTCGACATTGCAAGGCGGGTTCCATCTCCGAATACTCCAAAGTAATTATCGAACACTTAGACCGTGTCCGGATCTGCGAGATGATTCTCACATACCATCATAGGGAACATAGCATAAATCTGATCTACTGGCAATCTTCGTACGTCGTGCCTTTGCATCGTGGCCCGGCCCAACACGAACCGGTATTTCTCGCCCCACCTCGACTCGCGTTGCGAGGCGGTTTTATAAGCACGTCCTGCCAAAGCAGAGATCATGTTCCTCTTATTACGGGATCTTCCATCAATATCGGCATGCGTAACCCCACGACGACCGTTGGCATGACTCCGTGTGCTTTTAGATAAGCCTCAAGCGGTCATCCTGAGGACTCTTGATATCCATCCCCTTTATAAAGGGGCCGAGGCCTATGCCTCTTTTCCACCTCCATTGCGCCTTCCCGCACCTCGAGTTCTAACACCCGAGACCTAAGCTCCAGCACCCCAGATTGTCCAATATGTCCAGATCCAACCCTCAAGGCCGGTGGGTGGCCTCTTCGATCCAAGAGGAGGACATTGCAAGGCTTAGGGAGGTCGGATATCTGACCGCCGACATCCAGCATAGGCTTCCTGCTCCAGGGCAGGACATCCAGCCCGTCGATTACCTTTGGTTTCACGTTAAAGGTCTTAAGCCATAAGCCAAAGTGTGGGGAAATACGGAGGAAGGCCTCGCACGTGGTGATGAACGCCGAGATGTGGAGGAAGGAGTCCAGGGCTAGATCGTGGATATCTAGCATGTAATAAAACATGACCACTCGAACAAAGGGATGGAGAGCAAACCCAAGCCCTCGAAGGAAGTGAGAGATAAACACCACCCTCTCATTGGATCCGGGAGTAGGAATAACCTGCCCTTGAGCAGAAAGCCTGTGGTAGATTTCCGCAGTCAAGTAGCTTGCCTCCCTCAGCTTCGAGATATCTTCCTCTATGATAGTAGATGCCATCCACCGGCCTTGAAGGTCGGGTCCGGACATGGCTGGAAGCTCGGAGCGACTGGATTGACCCTTGGGTGTTGGAACTTGAGGTGGGGGTGAAGGAAAGAACTAGCATGGAATAAAAAGGACAGGCCTTAGCCCCTTTATAAAGGCAACGAATATCAAGCGTCCCCTCCGTGGCCTTAAAACATGCCTATTCCCAAGGAATCATGCCAACAGAACGGTTGGGTTACCCACGCCCGTGTTGATGAAAATCCCGCAATAAGGGGCACGATCTCTGCTTCGACAAGACGTGCCAATAAAAACCGCCTCGCAAAACGTGGGGTAGCAGGCTAGAAAGCGATTCAAAATAATGGCCGGGTAATGACGTAATGTCGTACTACCAAAATTCTCAGCGGATTGGACTCGTAAATATTATACTCTCTATGGTGGTTTCTAGAACTTGTTTTGCAGAGCCGGACACGATTCTTGTGTTCGAGATCTACTTTGAAGTATTCGGAGAAGGAACCCGCATTGCAATGCGGAAGACAATCTGCGCGCCGGACTCATCGTCATTGAAGCCTGGTTCAGGGGCTACTGAGTGAGTCTTGGACTAAGGGGTCCCCGGAAAGCCGGACTATATACCTTGGCCGGACTGTTGGACTATGAAGATACACGATAGAAGACTTCGTCCCGTGTCCGGATGGGACTGTCCTTTGCGTGGAGGGCAAGCTCGACGATTCGGATATGTAGATTCCTTTCTCTGTAACCGACCTTGTACAACCCTAGTCCCCTCGGTGTCTATATAAACCAGAGGGTTTAGACTTCTAGGGTTTATCCATAACAATCATAACCTCATAGGTTAGACTTCTAGGGTTTTAGCCATTATGATCTCGTGGTAGATCAACTCTTGTAATACTCATATTCATCAAGATCAATCAAGCAGGAAGTAGGGTATTACCTCCATAGAGAGGGCCCGAACCTGGGTAAACATTGTGTCCCCCGCCTCCTGTTACCATTAACGCACAGTTCGGGACCCCCTACCCGAGATCCGCCGGTTTTGACACTGACACTTGGTGCTGGCCACAAGCTCGTTGTGCCCAACGGCGGTGTTCTGCAGCAGCTACCTCTCATTTGCGAGATTGTTGATCAAGGTCTTTTCGTGGGCACTGGTCTCCGAGAGCATCTTCTCCAGGCCCTCCAGCTTCAGCTTCAGATCGGCAATGGAATCGTTGGCCTTGGAGAGAAGCTTGGTCTTGTCGGAGATGGTGACTTGCAACTCCGCCAAGGTGTGGACAGTCATGTCCCTGTCCTTCTTTAGCTTCGAGGTCTCCTTCCTCAGCTCCTCCAGCTCCAGCTCCAGCTTCTCCACCTTGCTGGCCAGCTCAACCTTGGCGGCCTCTACGGCCTCAGCGCCGTCGACAGCCTCCTTTAGCTTGCCGGCATGGTCCAGGACCAGGGCAAGAGTGCTTCTTTGTGCTCCTGCTTCTGCTACTGGGTTTGCTGCGCGACGAGCTTTTCAACCTCTTCGTCCTTGGCGCAAAGCGTGGTGGCGAGCGCCGCTTCGCGGGGAACCTAGTTCTCTTCCTGGGCATCAAGCAAGATGCAGTGCTGCATCTGGTCAGACTCATCCTTGGCGGCCTTTGCTTTCGCCACCTCTTGTGCCTTGTCGAAGTCGGCCTGCTTTAGAAGAAGCTCCCGCTGGCGCTCGTCCAGCTTGATCTGAGTGGCCTTCAGATCCTCCCAGGCCTCGGCAAACTAGACTTGCATTTGAGCAACACGCTCTTTGAAGTCTACCTCCGCCTTGTCCACCGCGGCCATCCTGGAGTCCACCTAGTCCTGGCGGGTGCGGTAGAGCGCCTGGAGCTTCTGAAAGTTGGCGCTCATGGCCTGGAGGAGCTTATCTTCCTTGGTGCTGCTGGTGGTGGTGGTGCTCAGTTCATCGACGACCTGAAGCCCGACAGCGGTGAGGACCTCGTCGTCGAACACCTCCCCTTTGGCTGGCGCTCCGGTGCTCGCCATCCCTGGGAGGGTGACGAACAGATCGTCACCCACCTTCAAGTACCTGCTCGGGGCAGGGGCTGAAGAGGAAGAAGGCTGGTCGTTGACCACGTCCTCCCCAGGAGGCTCCTTGGCGGCCTCCCTAGTGGTGGCCTTGCCGACCTCCTCGGCAGGCCCCGTGGCGGCCTCCTTGGCAGCAGCCTTGCCGGCCTCCCCGGCAGGCCCCATGGCGGCCTCTTCAGTGGCAGCCTTGCCGGCCTCCTCGGCGAATCCCTTGGCGGCCCCCTCAGCAGCAATGTTGGCGGCCTCAGCCTCGACGTCCTTGGCGGGTTCCTCGACCAAAAAATTGACGTCTGCCTAGTTTACCAGGGGAGGATCTGGAGACCGAAAAGGGGGGTGAGGCAGGGCCAAAACCAAAAAGTTCAAGACAAATAAAAGAAAGAAAATCACGGCGATGATGGCAAGGAGCGAAGGCGAGTAGCTTGCCTGCAACAAGTGGGGAGGATGCGTCTCCCTCCTCGGCAACATTCGTAGGCATCTAAGCTTGGGGATGCCCCGGTATGCATCCCACTTTTCTTCTTCAACAATTATCGGTTGAGCCTAAGTTTTTGCTTCTTCACATGAGTTGTGCTACTCTTGAAATGTCATTTTATTTTCATTTTGCTTGCTGTTTTAATAAAATAATTAGACCTGAAAGTTTTAAATAAAATAGAGTCCTCAAATAGTTGCTAGGGAGGCTAAGTAAGCGACATTCACAACCCGTCAGCGAAGCTCTTTTCTATGGAATTGCTCTAGTGCTTCACTTATATCTTTTTGAGCATGGTGTGATTTAGTATTTTTGAAGAAATTCTCTCTTGCTTCGCTTAAATTAATTTGAGAGAAAGAAATATTATGCTCATGATCTTCACTTATATCTTTTTGGAGTAGCTTGTCATTTACTCTTATCCTTCACTTATATCCTATGAGTAAATTGTCGAATAAATTGAATGTCATGAAGTTGAAATCATATCATGCCTAGTGGTAGCTTCACATTGGGTTTAGAAAATGAAATATTTTGAGGCTTGACAATCACAATATTGGTCATACAAGCAATTCACGAATAATTAGTATAAGGAAGAGAACTTTCACATATAAATACACTATCCTAGAAATCTTTTGTGATTATGAGCCCCCATCGGAATATTATATGACAAAATTGTTGACGTTGGACAAGGAAGACAACGTAATGGTTTATGTTTATTGATATTCACAAAGAAGTTATATAGTCATAGATCCTTCAACATGTGGTGCTTGCTGCCATCTTTGCTAGCCAAAAATTCCACACCAAGTAGAGATACTACTTGTGCATCCAAAAACCCTTAAACCCAAATCTTATTTTCAAGAGTCCACTATACCTACCTAAGGATTGAGCAAGATCCTTCAAGTAAGTTGACATCGGTGCAATAAGGCAATAAAAATTGCTTCTAAAAGTTTTAGATCATTAAGTGTAAGAGAAAATTGAGCGTTGTACGAACTTGTGGTTGCAAAGCAATAAAAGCGACAGACTGCATAATAAAGGTTGCTATCATAAGGGGTAATATAACGTGACGTTCTTTTGCACTAAGGGGTTGAGCATACAAACAAATAAGCGCATGGCAACCTCTGCTCCCCTTTATGAAGGGCCTATCTTTTACTTTTCAGTATTTACTTTTATGCAAAGGGTCAAATTTTTTCTCTCTATTCCTTTTTATTTTTCTCTTTTGGCAAGCATCATGTGGTGAGGAAAGATCTAGGCACATATGTCCAGTTGAATATGGGTAGCATGAGTTATTATTGTTGACATCACCCTTGAGGTGAATACGTTGGGAGGCAAAACAAAAAGCCCATATCTTTCTATGTGTCCGATTGAAACGTTTTGTGCATGTGTACGCGGTGAGTGTTAGCAATCATAGAAGACTATATGATGGTTGAGTATTTGGAGCTCTTAAACTCTGTTGAATAAGTTGAATTGAAATTGCTTGGTGACTGAGAACATAGGTTGTTGAGTTTCAAGAGAACTCATTGTTTGAACCTTAACATGTGAATTGGTTGCCACTATAACATGAGAAATATTATGAGAAAGAATTGCTCTTAAAATGCTAGGAAGAGTGATTGAAATTGTCATTGATCAAACCTGTGCACTTTGCTAGCATTCACACTTCATAAATTATTTCTTTTATCATTTACCTACTCGAGGACGAGTAGGAACTAAGCTTGGGGTTGCTGATACATCTCCAACGTAACTATAATTTATGATGTATTCATGCCATTATATTATCATTGTTGGATGTTTTACAATCATTTTATAGCAACTTTATATCATTTTTTGGGACTAACCTATTGACCCAGAGCCCAGTGCCAGTTGCTGTTTTTTGCTTGTTTTTTACATCGCAGGAAATCAATATCAAACGGAGTCTAAACACCGCGTAACTCCTTGGAGAATTTTTATGGACTAAACACGCAGGATGGGCCAGTGTAGCACCTGGGGGGGGGGGTGCCCCAAGGGGGGCACAACCCACCAGGGCACGCCAGGGCCCCCTGGCGTGCCCAGGTGGGCTGTGCCCACCTTGATGGCCTCTCGCACCCCCTTTTTGCACTATAAATTCCAAAATATTCTGAAACCCTTCGGGGTAGCCCTAGATCAGAAGTTCCGCCGGTGCAAGGGCTCTATATCCACAAAAACCAATCTAGACCCCGTTCTGGCACCCTGCCGGATGGGGGAATCGTCTCCGGTGGCCATCTTCATCACCCCGGCGGCCACCATGATGAGGACGGAGTAGTCCACCCTCGGGGCTGAGGGTTTGTACCAGTAGCTATGTGTTTGATCTCTCTCTCTCTCGTGATCTATATCATGGGCTTTGTTAATATAGTCGGATCATATGATGTTTCTCTCCTCTATACTCTTATTATGATGAATTGAATCTTTACCCTTCAAAGTTTTGTCTTGTCGAATTGAATATTCAGAGGTGAGAACACATGATGACAAAGGGAACAATGTATGTTGTTGTGCGGTTTGACCGATAAAGATCTTCATAGAATATGTAGGAGCCAATATGAGCATCTAGGTTCTGCCGTAGGGTCCACACGCTTAACGTTTGATGACGATTTGTATTATGAGTTATGTGTTTTGGTGACCGAAGTTTGTTCGGAGTCCCGGATGAGATCACAGACATGACGAGGAGTCTCTAAATGGTCGAGAGGTAAATATTGATATATTGGAAGGTGGTATTCAGACACCGAAAGGGTTTCGGTGTGTATCGGGTACAATACCGGAGGGGTTACCGGAACCCCCGGTTCGAAGATATGGGCCATATGGGCCATAGGAAGGAGGATAACCAGCCCACAAGGTAGGAGGCTGAATTGGAGTAGGGAAGGGGGCGGCATCCCCCTTTCCTTCTCCTTCTCCCTCTCCTTTCCCCTTTCCTTCTCCGGTAAAAGGGAAAAAAGAAGGGGGGGTCGAATCCTACTAAGAGCGGAGTCCTAGTAGGACTCCCCCCATGGTGCGCCCCTTGGTGGCCGGCCTCCTCCTCCCCTCCTTTATATACGGGGGCAGGGGCACCCCAAAGGCACAAAATGGTCTTAGCCGTGTGCGGTGCCCCCTCCACCATTTACTCCTCCGATAGTATCATTGTACTGCTTAGACGTAGCCCTGCGCGGATCACATCATCAACACCGTCATCATGCTGTCGTGCTGACAAAACTCTCCCTTGACCCTCTGCTGGATCAAGAGTTTGAGGGACGTCATCAAGCTGAACGTGTGCTAAACTCGGAGGTGCCGTACGTTCAGTACTTGGGTCGGTTGGATCATGAAGACGTTTGACTACATCAACATCGTTCAACTAACGCTTCCGCTTTCGGTCTACGAGGGTACGTTCACACACTCTCCCCTCTCATTGCTATGCATCTCCTAGATAGATCTTGCGTGAGCGTAGGAAAATTTTGAAATTACATGCTACGTTCCCCAACAGGATAGCGGTCGATGTGTGGAGTAATAGTAGTAGATGCAGGCTGGAGTCGGTCTACTAATCTTGGACGTGATGCCTATATAATGATCATTGCGTGGTATCGTCATGATTATTTGAAGTTCTATCAATTTCCCAACAGTAATTTGTTTACCCACCGTATGCTATTTTTCTCGATAGAAGCCACTAGTGAAATCTACGACCCCCTGGTCTCTTCTTTATTATATTTGCCTTCGCAATCTATTTTTATTTGCTTTTATTTTCAGATCTATTAATCTAAAAATAAAAAAATACCTTGCTGCAATTTATTATTATTTATTTTATCTCGCGTTCCCGTGAGATCTATTTATCCAATCTACTACAATTTTACCTATCTTTTTACCCATGAGGGATTGACAACCCCTCTCTTACGTCGGGTTGCAAGTATTTGTTCTTTGTGTGCAGGAGCTGTTTACGTGGTGTTGCGTGGTTCTCCTACTGGTTCGATAACCTTGGTCTCATCACTAAGAGAAATAACTACCGTAGTTGTGCTGCATCATCCCTTCCTCTTTGGGGAAATACCAACATAGTTCAAGCCACATCAGGTTGGTTCGGGCTGCTTCTTCCCACAATACCGTCGAATCAAAATAAGACTTTGGTGGTAAGTAGTATGACTATCACCGCCCACAACTCTTTGTGTTGTACTCGTGCATATCATCCACGCATAGACCTGGATCGGATGCCACTGTTGGGAAACGTTGCATGGAAAACAAAAAAAATTCTACGCACATGCAAGATCTATCCATGGAGATGCATAGCAACAATGGGGAGAGTATGTCTACGTACCCTCGTAGACCATAAGAGAAATATTTTGTGACGCGGTTGATGTAGTTGAACTTCTTCGCGATCCAACCGATCAAGTACCGAACGTACGACACCTCCGCGTTTAGCACACATTCAGCTCGGTGACGTCCTCGCCTTCATGATCCAGCAAGCCGGCGAAGTAGTGGATGAGTTCCGGCAGCACGATGGCATGGTGACGGTGATGGTGAAGCTATCTTCGCAGGGCTTTGCCTAAGCACTACGAAAATATGACCGAGGGACGAAACTGTGGAGAGGGGCGCCACACATGGCCAAGAGATTGTTGTGGCTTATGTGTGGTGCCCCCTCCCACATATATATAGGTGGGGGTTGAGGGAGCTACCAAGGAGGCCAAATCCTCCTAGGGTTCCTTCCCTAGCCACGCCCCTCTTACCATATTTGCCGAAGGGCGAAAGGAAAGGGGGAAGAGGGAAGGAAGGGGGAGGCCGAATCCCCCTCTTTCCTTTATCCATAGGCAGGCTGCCATCAGGGGGTGCGCCAGCCCCTCGTGGGCTGGGGTGCTCCCCTCTAATGGCCCAAAAGGCCCAACATCCTCCCGGGGCTTCCCAGAACCCCTTCCAGTGATCCGATGACTACCCGGTGCACTTCGAAACTTTTCTGGTGTCCGAATATCATCATCCTTTATATCAATCTTTACCTCTGGACCATTTCAGAGCTCCTCGTCATGTCCGTGATCTCATCTGGCACTCCAAAAAACATTCGGTCACCAAATCATATAATATAACACTATATCGTCAACGAACGTTAAGTGTGCAGACCCTACGGGTTCGAGAAATATGTAGACATGACCGAGACACCTCTCCGGTCAATAACCAATAGCGGAACCTAGATGCACATATTATCTCCTACATATTCTATGAAGATTTTATCGGTTGAACCTTATGGCAACATACGTTATTCCCTATGTCTGTCGGTATGTTACTTGCTCGAGATTCGATCGTCGGTAAGTTTCTTTACTCGTTTCGTAATACATCATCTTGTAACTAACTCCTTACTCACTTTTCTTGCAAGGCTTCTTATGGTGTGTATTACTGAGAGGGCCCAGAGATACCTCTCCGATACACGGAGTGACAAATCCTAATCTCGACCTATGCCAACTCAACAAACACCTTCAGAGATACCTGTAGAGCATCTTTATGATCACCAGTTACGCTGTGATGTTTGATACCACACAAGGTATTCCTTCGGTATCCGGGAGTTGCATAATCTCATAGTCAAAGGAATATATATTTGACATTAAGAAAGTAATAGTAATAAACCGAACGATCATATGCTAAGCTAACGGATGGGTCTTGTCCATCACATCATTGTCCTAATGATGTGATCCCATTATCAAATGACAACAAATGTATATGGTTAGGAAACCTTAACCATCTTTGATCAACGAGCTAGTCTAGTAGAGGCTCGCTAGGGACACGGTATTTGTTTATGTATTCACACATGTATTTAAGTTTCCAATCCATAGAATTCTAGCATGAACAATAAACCTTTTTCATGATAAGGAAATATAAAATAACAACTTTATTATTGCCTTTAGGGCATATTTCCTTCATCTGCGACAAGTTGTGTGCACTAATATTGTATGCCATAGCCATTTAGTCACAATTGAATCCCGTTGTCGCCTTTAACCATGTCAGGTGCACTAGCATCATGTTAGCACGCCTGATGGTCACGTACGTGCTAGAGAAATGACGTGTCACCTGTATCTACAATGTCATAGGAGAAAACGTGTTTGTTTTGTTTCAGACACAATACAAGGTGTCGTGACAGTTTTTAAGTAATGTGTTAAACAATAAGTCGTCGTCCATGGAAGGAACATATGTAGTTGTGTTCCTTTAATGCTACCTGCCACCCGTTAGCCATCTCTCAAACAGTGCAAGGATCAATAGAAAGTCATCAAAACAACATTTTTTCACTGGACACCGCTCTAGAATTGGCTTTGATGCCCTCGCATCAGACCACTCTTGTGTTGTCATCTATTAGGATTTAAAACTTGCATCATAACTATATTGTTTAGCCCTCACTACAATTTGCATTTACGATATGTGTAGCACTGCCATCTTATCAGATCATCAGTGGAACACCAACTTTTTCATATATTTCTTGTGCTCAGTATATTAGCCACATTTTCAAATTGTAAGTCACTATAGTACGTATTTGTCAGTTCTTTGGTTGCTTGTAGAAACTCAAACCTCGATATTCACATTGATATGAAAAACGTTTGCGTTCACCCAACTGATTTGAGAAGAATTCTAGGTCGCCCCCACAACCGCCCACATCTCATGTCCTATCATGCATCTTGTACCAAGAGTTACGTAAGTATTTATTCGTCTAAATGTCCTTATTTTACACTTAAGTGCATCCATGACCCTGCGGAAAATTTATATGCTCGTCTCCTCCCCCTCCAGGAACGACTATCCGCTAGGAGTGTTCTTTACATAAGACAGGCGAAACGGGTTGCCATATTTGATCGTCAATGGTCAACGGTCGTCACTCCGCCTGTCGAACACGTCCTTTTGATATCCGCCACAGCGTTTGTCGCCACTAACATTGTATGTGATGGGGAGCGTTGCATGAAAATAAAAAATTCTTGCAAATCACCCAAGATCTAATCTAGGAGATTCATAGCAAAAAGAGGTGAGTGTGCCTAGCTACCCTTGTATACCAAAAGCGTTAGCATCGTAACGTGGTTGATGTAGTCGTACACGTCGTGATCCAATCACAATCCAATCGGATCTAGTGCCGAACGGATGACACTTCCGAGTTTAGCACACGTACAGCTCGGCGGCATCCTCTCCTTATTCAACAAGCGAGGGAGAGGAGGTAGATGAGATCTGAACCAACACAACGGTGTGGTGATGGTAATGGCAACATAACACCGATAGGGATTCGCCAAGCGCAGACGGATCAAGGTGGAGGCTTATCAGGAGAGAGAGGAGGCTTGGGTTTTGTGTTTCCAGCCCTTGTGCTCCCTCCCCACTATATATAGCGGTGTGGGAGCGAGGGTTGGGGGCGCAGCCCTAGCCCCTCCTCCATGGAGGGGAGGCGTCCAAGCAAGGAAACTTGCCTCCAAGGCAAGTGGACTCCCTCCCACTTAGGGTTTTTTGGAACCCTTAGAGGACCTCTGGACCCCTCTGGAACCTTCTGGAACCTTTCGGTGACTTCCTGGTACAATACCGAAAACGGATTTTTTCCCGGAACCCCGACAACAACTTTCCATATATAAATCTTTACCTCTGAAACATTCCGGAGCTCCTCCTTGCATGCCGGATCCCATCCGTGAGTCTGAACAACCTTCAGATTTTCCACTAACCGAGACTCCTCTTTGGTTAATAACCAATAGCGGGACTTGGATGCACATATTGGTTCCCATATATTCCACAAAGATATTTATCAGTTGAACCACGATGTCAAAGATTCAGTTAATCCCGTATACAACTCCCTTTGTCCAGTTATATGTTACTTGCCTGAGATTTAATCATCGGTATCTCCATACCTAGTTAAATATCGTTATGGGAAAGTCTCTTTACTCGTTCCGTAATAGAAGATCTGGTGACTAAACTCATTATTCACATGCTTGCAATATTCTTCTTATGATGTTGGATTAGTGAGAGGGCCTAGAGACATCTCTCCGTCACATAGAGCGACAAATCCCAGTGTCAATCCGTGCCAACGCAAGAAAGACCTTCAGAGATACCTATAGAGCACCTTTATGATCATCCAATTATGAAGTGACGTTTAGATACACTAAGTATTCCTCCAGTGTCAGGGAGTTGCACGATCTCATGGTCTAAGGGACAGATACTTGACATGATGAAAGTTGTAGCAAATAACTAAACAATCTGATGCTAAGCTTGTGGCTTGGTCTATCCATCACATCATTCTCCATATGATGTGATCCCGTTATCAAATGACAACTCATGTCTATGGTTGGGAAACCTTAACCATCTTTGATCAATGAGCTAGTATAGTAGAGGCATACTTGGGACATGGTGTAGATTATGTACTCACACATGTATTTAAATTTTCGGTCAATACAATTCTAGCATGAATAATAATCATTAATCATGAACTAGGAAATATGATAATAACCAATTTAATATTGCCTCTAGGGCATAATTAAAATAGTCTCCCACTTGCACAAGAGTCAATAATCTAGTTCACATCACTATGTGATTAACACCCAATGAGTTGTAGGGATTGACCATGTTTTGCTTGTGAGAGAGGTTTTAGTCAATGGGTCTATAACATTCAGTTTTGTGTGTACTTTACAAATATCTATTTCATACTATAGATGTTGCTACTACGCTCCACTTGGAGTTTTTTCAAATGACTGCTCCACTGTACGTATCCGTTTTACGACTCAGAGTCATCCGGGTCGACTTCAAAGCTTGCATCGACGTAACCCTTTACGACGACTCTCTATCACCTCCATAACCGAGAACCATTTCCTTAGTACTCTTTAGGCACCTAAGGATAATTTTGACTGTTGTCCAGTGGTCCACTCCTGGATCACTCTTGTACCCCCTTGCCAGACTCGTGGTAAGGCACACATCAGGTATGGTACACAGCATGGCATGCATTATAGAGCCTATGGCCGATGCATAGGGGATGACCTTCATCCTTTCTCTTTCTTCTATAGTGGTCGAGTGATGGCTCATGTCCGCGTCAGTATTTTCCCCGAAGAGGAAGGGATGATGCAGCACAGCTATGGTAAGTATTTCCCTCAGTGATGCAACCAAGGTTATCGAACTAGTAGGAGAACGAAGCAACACTATGTAAACGGTACCTGCACACAAAGAACAAATACTTGCAGCCCGACGCGAAAGAAGGGTTGTCAATCCCTCTCAGGTAAAAGATAGATTGGTCCGTATAGTGGATTGGTTAAATAGATCTCGCAATAGAACAAAATAAAATAAATAAAGAAAAAGTGCAGCAAGGTATTTTTGGGTTTTTGGATTAATAGATCTGAAAATAAAAGCAAATAAAAATAGATCTCAAGGCAGATATGATAAATAATAGAGCCGGGGGCTGTAGATTTCACAAGTGGCTTCTCTCAAGAAAAATAGCATATGGTTTACGAATTACTATTGGGCAATTGATAGAACTTCAAATAATTATGACGATATCCAGGCAATGATCATTATATGGGTATCACGTCCAAGATTAGTAGACCGACTCCTGCCTACATCTACTACTATTACTCCACACATCGACCGCTATCCAGCATGCATCTAGTGTATAAAGTTCATGGAGAAATGGAGTAATGCAATAAGAACGATGACATGATATATACAAGATCTATTCATGTAGGAATAGACCCCATCTTGTTATCCTTAATAGCAACGATCAATATGTGTCTTGCCGCCCCTTCTGTCACTGGGAAAGAACACTTCCCGACTGAACCTATCACAAAGCACCTCTTCCCATGGCAAGAAAAATCGATCTAGTTGGCCTCACTAAACCAAAGATTCGAACAAAAATATGAGTCTATAAGTAATCATGCATATAAGAGATCAAAACTCAAATAACTTTCATGGATAAAATAGATCTCATCATAAACTCAAAGTTCATCGGATCCCAACAAACACACCGCAAAAAGAGGTTACATCAAATAGATCTCCAAGAGACCATTGTATTTAGAATCAAGAGAGAGACAGAGAGAGAGAGAGAGAGAGAGAGAGAGAGAGAGAGAGAGAGAGAGAGAGGAAGCCATCAAGATACTGCCTACAGACCCGTAGGTCTACAATGAACTACTCACGCATCATCGGAGAGGCACCAATGAGGATGATGAACCCCTCCGTGATGGTGTCTAGATTGGATCTGGTGGTTCTGGAACTTGCAGCCGCTGGAATTTATTTTCATCGACTCCCTCAGGGTTTCTGGAATATTGGGTATTTATTGAGCAAAGAGGCGGTGCAGGAGGCCACCGAGGTGGGCACAACCCACCTGGGCGTGCCTGGGCCCCCAAGCGGGCCCTGGTGGGTTATGCTCCCCTCGGAGCCCACCTCTGGTACTCCTTTGGCCCAACACGTGTCTTCTGGTCCAGATAAAATCTCCAAAAAGTTTTGCTGCGTTTGGACTCCATTTGGTACTGATTTTCTGTGAAGTGAAAAACAAGCAAAAAAAGCAACTAGCACTGGGCACTATGTCAATAGGTGTCCCAAGAAATTATATAAAGTTGCTATAAAATGAGTGTAAAACATCCAAGAATGATAATATAACAGCATGGAACAATAAAAAATTATAGATACATTGGAGAAGTATCAGCATCCCCAAGCTTAATTCCTTCTTGTCCTCGAGTAGGTAAATGATAAAAACAGAATTTTTGATGTGTAATGCTTTCTAACATGTTCATCACATATTATTTTCTTTTGTAGCATGGACATATGGAATTTTATGTGATTCAAAGCAATAGTCTAGTTTTGACATGGAGATTTCAATACTCAAGCATATCAACAAACAACCAAGTCTTTCAAAATATCAAAGCTAAAACAAGTTATCCCTAGCCCATCATGCTGAATCGTTGATCCATTCATGAAACACACTCGCATATTAGCTACACCCAATGCTCAAGTACGACCATAGTGCCCTTAGTTGGTGCTTTATAAGAGAAGATGGAGACTCAGATAAAAAAAATTGCATATAAATAGAAAGGCCCTTCACGGAGGGAAGTAGGGATTTGTAGAGGTGCCAGAGCTCAAAGCGGAAAAAAAGATAAAATTTTTTGGGTGGCATGCCTTTCTTGTCAACAAAAATGGCCGAGTAATTCCCAACACTTTCCATGCTAGATATATCATAGGCGGTTCCCAAACAGAAAATAAAGTTTATCCCTTTTTCACCATACTTTCACATTCCATGGCTAACCGTATCCACGGGTACCGTCCATACCAGCACTTTCCAAGGAATCTATTACTTCACAACCACTACTGCAAGATGTTGCTAACGCGACACTACGATCAGAGATCCTTCGACGAAACTGTGTGCGATGCAATAATTGCAAACGGTGGTGTAAAAAACCCGTCAAAAAGGTGCAAAATGTTTGCGATGACGGATGCATCAAACATGGTTCAGATTTCAATTGCGTGTGCGATGCACGGCATATGGTTCAGTTTAATGAACTGTTTGCGATGAGGAAGAAGAACGGAAATGGGCAGCCAGATGAAGGCGTGTGCGATATACGGCATACAGTTCAATTGGATTAACTGTTTGTGACGAGGCGGAACAACAGAAACGGACAGCTAGATAAAGGTGTGTGCAATTGAGGGCATACGCTTCAGAAGGATTAACTGTTTGTGATTAGGCAACATAACGGAAATGGTCAGCCAGACCAAACGTGTGTGCGATTGATGGCATGCACTTCACACAGATGAACTATTTGCGATTAGCCACAACAAACAGAAATAGTTAGACAGATCAACGTGTGTGTGCTAGACGGGCACACATTCTAATTAAAAGAAGCGTGCGCGATGGTAATAACGAGCGCGCATGGTTCTTGGAACAAGATGTGTGCTGACATTGCCTATTGCGGAGCACCAAAAGCCACGTACGCGGCCGAGAAAGCGTGCCCACGTTACGCCATCCGGGAATAGTGCCACACTTAGAAATTATAGAACCGTCAATAAATTTTGAGCTTGTGTCTTGTCAGCTTCCAAATTGCAAACATGTTCACACCAATCAAAACCTAAACGGTTTCCCACTTAGGTCCGTATTAGTACTCGGTTATAAATATTGTACTATGTCAAGATGACTGCACATTCCTTCCTCAACTCCTCATCCACAAAATTGAACAAGTCATTCAACACCATTCTCTTGAGTCTGCCATGGCCAGATTGAGTTCTCGATCGAGAGATTACCACCAGGGAGAGGCGAGCATAGAAGCAGAAGCATGACAGATGTCCCGCTTAGCCACGAAAGCAGCCAATATAGCCCGCCGCACCGCCAAAGCAGCATGGAGCTCACACGCGCCACCGAAGCAGCACGGAGGTCCCGCCGCGCCGTCGATGCAGCAGACTGCTCCGGCCGCATTTCGGAAGCAGCAAAGATGTTCTGCCGCACCGCGAATGCAGCAGAGATGTCCTCCCGCACGACGGCGGCCTGGGAAAATCTCTCGCGGGCAGGCGAGGACTCTTACAGTTGCATGCATGCGATCGTCCATAGCCAGATGGATCAAATCCCCGGCTGGATGAAGTTGCAGGACGAGTTGAATGCTTCGTTTGAACAACTCTGGGCCGAGCGCAACCTACTAAGGGCGAAGATTGCTGGAAGGGCAAAGCAGGCGGAGAAGACCGCTGCCTTGTTAAAGAGGACGGGTGGCATCGTCAAGAAACTTATGGACGAGAATGCCATGCTCCGCATCAAGCACGAAAGGCTGGTGGAGGAACCCGCGGTTGCTGCCGAGCAGCGTATTAAGGAATTGAAACTAATGAAAGAGATCATCGCCGCTCGCCGCGAGAACTAGTCTCCGTGACCTGCAGCGCATCAAGAAAGTAGAGATTAGCAAGCCAGATCGTTGTATGCGTCTTCCTTATTCTTTTGCCCTTGTGTATTTCGAGCAAGCCGCATGTGGCTTTTTTAGTTATCTTCCTAGATATATAAGACAATTATTATCCACTGTCATCGTCCTTATATTCATCATGCTTGCTATAAGTCGCAGTCGATGCTATATGGGTCCGTTAGATCTTACATCAAGATCCGTGCAAAGCTTTCTTTGCAGATTTTCACTTTTCTCTCTAAAATCTCAGTCCAGTGAGACATAGCCACACCGTGAAAAAGGGGCTCGGGCGCCATTAATGGAGACGTTCGGAGAGAGGTGCGCAGCGGATAGAGGTCAAAGGGCTCTCCTCCTGATGAGCACGTGCAGGGGCCTAATCGCACGCCTCCCATACTCAAATAGCTACCCCACACGGCACCTCCTAGCCAATAAAAAAGGGACACATGGTGGCACGTAATTGGTAAGTAGAACGCCCACAGTTTCAATAATAGTTGTGTTTCTGATTTGTAACATGACAACACTTGTTCCAGATTGACTTTGTTGATTTTTAATGTGTGCGCCTTTGCAAATCGGATAGAAAAATTACCACAGCATGGTGGTGCCATGTCATGACACCATGCCAAGTTTCATGATTTTTAGGTGTGTGTTGGATTTACAGGAATTAAAAAGCGAAGTTTCTCAATCTTTCCGGTCGAGCCACGACGCCCAGATGTTTGAATTTCATTCTCATTTCTTGCATGCGACCTAGAAATTCACCCAAGGACACACATGTGATTTTTCAACCAACTTTGGTGCACTGGAGCATGTGCTTCTAGTTCAAATTTGAATTATGCACATTAAATGCCTAGAAATTCAGTCCAAACAAACCCGGAATAATTCCAAAATTTAGCACGACACTTCTATTTGGTCTAATTTACTTGTGTAAAAAAATTAAGGCGGGAGAAGGAAGTGTACATATGTTGTTTCACACACAGAGGTGACACGTTCCCTCTCGGAACCATGAGCCTTCTTGAGAGAAGCTCCAGATTGCAAGAAGCTTATACCAAAGCTTGTCCCAATTCAGCCAAAAAAATTATAGCAGCAAGTTGGTTCCATGTCATGACACCATGCCAAGTTTCATGATTTTCAGACGTGGTTTGGATTTACATGAATTAAAAACCAAGTTTCACAATCTTTCCGGTCGAGCCACGACGCCCAGATGTTTGAATTTCATTCCCATTTCTAGCATGGGACCTAGAAATTCACCCAAGGACACACATGTGATTTTTCAACCAACTTTGGTGCACTAGAGCATGTGCTTGGAGTTCAAATTTGAATTATGCACATTAAATGCCCAGAAATCAAATTAATGTACAAAAAAGGCCAAACGAACCTGGAATAATTAAAAAATTTAGCAAGATATTTCTATTTGGTCTAATCTGTCTGTGTAAAGAAATTAAGGCGAGAGAAGGCAATGTACATATGTCATTTTGCACACGGAGGTGACACGTTCCCTCTTGGAACCACGAGCCTTCTTGAGAGAAGCTCCGGTTTGCAGGAAGCTTATACCAAAGCTTGTCCCAATTCGGCCGAATAATTTACCGCAACATGTTGGCGCCATGTCATGACACCATGCCAAGTTTCATGATTTTCAGGTGTGTTTTGGATTTACATGAATTAAAAACCAAGTTTCTCAATCTTTCCGGCAGAGCCACAATGCCCAGAGGTTTGAATTTCATTCCCATTTCTTGCATGGGACCTAGAAATTCACCTAAGGACACACATGTGATTTTTCAACCAACATTGGTGCACTACAGCATGTGCTTGTAGTTCAAATTTGAATTATGCACATTAAATGATCGGAAATTCAATTAATCTATAAAAAAGGCCAAACGAACCTGAAATAATTAAAAAAATTAGCAAGATACTTCTATTTGGTCTAATCTACCTGTGTAAAAAAATTAAGGCGGGAGAAGGCAGTGTACGTATGTCCTTTCGCACACGGAGGTGACACGTTCCTCTCAGAACCACGAGCCTTCTTGAGAGAAGCTCCGGTTTGCAAGAAGCTTATTCAAAAGCTTGTCCCAATTCGGCCAAAAAAATTACCGCGGCATGTTGGTGCTATGTCATGACACCTTTCCAAGTTTCATGATTTTCAGCGTGTTTTGGATTAACACCAATTAAAAAACCAAGTTTATCAATCTTTCCGGCCGATCCACGACGCCCAGATGTTTGAATTTCATTCCCATTTCTTGCATGGGACCTAGAAATTCACTCAAGGACACACATATGATTTTTCAACCAACTTTGGTGCATTGGAGCATGTGCTTGTAGTTCAAATTTGAATTATGCATATTAAATGACCAGAAATTCAATTAATGTATAAGAAAGTTAAAAAAAACCCGGAATAATTCCAAATTTTAACACGACACTCATATAGTTCTATGTTGCCTCTGTAAAAAAAATAAGGGGGGGGGAGGTAGCGTATGTCGTTTCGAACACAAAGGTGACACGTCCCCCCTTGGGAACCACGAGTCTTCTCGAGAGAAGCTCCGGTTTGCAAGAAGCTTATACCAAAATCTTGTCCAAATGCTGCCAACTTTTTACCACAACATTTTGGTGCGATGAAATGACACCATTCCAAGTTTCATGATTTTCAGGCGAGTTTTGAATTTCCAGGAATTTAAAAACCAAGTTTCTCAATGTTCCTGACCGAGCCACGATGCCTAGATGTTTGAATTTCATTCCCATTTCTTGCATGGGACCTATAAATTCACGCAAAGACACACATGTGATTTTTCAACAAACTTTGGGGCACTGGAGCATGTGCTTGTTGTTCAAATTTGAATTATGCACATTAAATGCCGAGAAACTCAATTAATCCATAAAAATGCCAAACGAACCCGGAATAATTCCAAATTTAAACACGACACTCATGTAGTTGCATTTTCACTATACATAAATGTTCTAGCAATTGAAACACCATCCTTTCCCTCTGTAACACCATTTTGTCTTTCAAAACATAATAAAAAAGTTAGGTATACCACAAAGAGTTTACTAGAAAGAATCGTGTGGGATGCGATATAAAATATCATGGTGCATCGTCTTGTCTGGCTTACGCGGGAAGCTTCGTCATCTACAGTCCACTGCCCCCGCTTGAACCACACTTGCGCGCCAATTTCTTGCGGCACCGAGCGAAAAAAATTTGCCACCGCGGAAATATCTATCTCCCTGCCCCCTCCCTCCCACCAAAAGCCACATTCCCATCATTCCTCCTTGCTTTACAAGTTCAAACCTTCACTACTGCTTACTGGCAGCTCAGCCTCCTCACCGGCGACCCTTCTTCTTGAAGTGCCACCTCCTCGCCGGCTACCCTTCTTCTTGCAGCACCGCCTCCTTGGCGGCAACCCTTGTTCTTGCAGCTCCGCCTCCTCACCGGCGACCCGTCTTCTTGCTGCGCAGCCTTGTCGATATGGTCAGGTAATCCAAAAACCCCACCCACATCAACCTCCTAATTTCCCATCCCACATACCCGGACCGACAGCGTGACACCTTCCGCCAAAATCACTGTCCCCCTCCTCCAATTAAGCGCCGCCCATAGCCATTTTGCACGCAGTATAACATGGAGCTCAGTAGCATCTGGCAACGGAGAAGCAAATCGCGGCCGCACGCGTGCACGAGGTCGCTATGGCTGCCATGCGTGTCGACCGCCAGATCTTGGAGGAGCACCTCGTCTTCGAGGCCACCGTCCACACCGCCACATGGTTGTCTACTTTAAAATGCAGTTCGTGATGTTTTCTCGAGGCCACCGCCAATGCCTTCTAGTGATTTGTCCTCTGTAATGTTAATATGCAATCTTATGTTCAGTTTACAGTTTGGTCTTCTGAAATGTAATGTTTAGTTAACACTTTGGTCCTCTGAAATGTAATGTTCAGTTAATAGTTTGGTCCAACAATTGCTACATTTCGTAGTAGTGTTCTCAAGCATTCTTTGTTTTGTTAACTGTCTTATCTTCAAGTACATGTTTCTATTCTCCAATGTCGTGCTTAGTTAACTATTTTGGTTCATTTGGTTGCTGTCCATTTAACTGTTTGGTTCAGTTCTGCAATTTGATTTTCATTTGTTGTGGGTACAATTTTGTATTGTTATGCATGTGAAATAAATCGAATTTGGTTGTACTCAATACATATTCTACTAATAGTATGACAACTCTTAGTTAACCTGATTAAGATCTTCCTTATGTGTGTTGCAGGGAAACAATGGGAGACAATGTGGTTTACCATCGAGGTTTGTTCAAGCATGGTTGTCGGTGTCAAAACCGGCGGATCTCGGGTAGGGGGTCCCGAACTGTGCGTCTAGGCGGATGGTAACAGGAGACAAGGGACACGATGTTTTTACCCAGGTTCGGGCCCTCTTGATGGAGGTAAAACCCTACTCCTGCTTGATTGATATTGATGATATGGGTAGTACAAGAGTGGATCTACCACGAGATCAAGGAGGCTAAACCCTAGAAGCTAGCCTATGGTATGATTGTTGTTCGTCCTATGGACTAAAACCCTCCTGTTTATATAGACACCGGAGAGGGCTAGGGTTACACAGAGTCGGTTACAATGGTAGGAGATCTACATATCCGTATTGCCAAGCTTGCCTTCCATGCCAAGGAAAGTCCCATCCGGACACGGGACGAAGTCTTCAATCTTGTATCTTCACAGTCTTGGAGTCCGGCCGGTGATGATAGTCCGGCTATCCGAACACCCCCTAGTCCAGGACTCCCTCAGTAGCCCCCGAACCAGGCTTCAATGACGATGATTCCGGCGTGTACATTGTCTTCGGCGTTGCAAGGCGGGTTCTCCTCCAAATTCCGTGTGTTTGCCGAATAGTGTCCGGCTTCCTTATAAATGTTGCACTCCTTGGCTTCTACGCCCAATAATGGCCCTCTTCCACGTGTCGTACGAATGCGAAAGGCCAGGATATCTTTACATTTTACCCCCTAGCTGCGCGAATAAGCTGCCTATAAGAGAGGCAAGAATTCAGATCCAAATCACACCATCTTCCTTTCGCGAGTACTCATCGGAGCGCTTCTGACCAAAATCCATTCCATCATGGACCATCGACGCGGCTCCTCCTCTCGTGCTCCCAGCCCTCAGCCAGGAGATTGGAGGAGATGTTCAGTCCCGCACAGCGAGCTAGTGACGCTCCAAGCGGAGGGATACCTTCCTCCGGCCTTTATGGTCCCGGTTCGAGCCGGGCTGGCCACCTACAAAGGTGGAAAGCAGGCGGAGAACACCCCCAATCCCTCCAAAGGAGAGCGGGTGTGCTTCGTCCCTTATCTAATAAGGGGGCTTGGATTTCCCATACATCCATTTCTCCGGGGGCTTCTGGAGATCTACGGACTCCAGCTTCATCACCTTACGCATGCCTCCATTCTGCACATTGCGGGCTTCGTAGCTCTTTACGAGCTGTTCCTGGGGATCGAGCCCCATTTCGCGCTGTGGAAGAGACTGTTTTGCCTCGTACCCCGTTCTCACAAGGGGTCGATATATCAAGTGGGTGGAGCCAAAATATGGCGCATCGCTGGGACCGGATATCTATCCGGAACCCCAAAGAGGGCGTCCGAAGACTAGCCCTCAGAATGGTTTTATGTGGAAGACGCTCCACTGCCGGACCCAGTTCGGATCGGCCTCCCGGAGTTCAGCAATGCTCCTCTGAAGAAACGCCTGAGTTGGCGCCCGCGGAGCCCTCAACAGGAGGATGACAGGAGTGTCCATTATCTGATGGGCCGGATAAGGTTGCTGGCTCATTCCGGATTGACCATGATTGGAGTCATGGCCACGTGCATTATGCGAGGGGTGCAGCCGCTCCAATATAGGGGCCACCCCATGTGGGATTTCAACGGGGAGAATGACGCCACCCGTCATGGCCGCAAAGGGCCGGGATCGGCCGCAGATCTGGTGAAGATCCTGGACGGCTTGTACAAGGGGGAGAAGGAGGACTTCCTCCAAACGAGCCCACTGAACGCATTCTCCATGAATAACCCTCGGAGCTAGGTAAGCGGACGTTTATTCATCCGATCCGTGCTTTCAAAGTTAAGTGTCTTACTTTATGATTTTGACGCAGGAACTGCGCCGGGATGTGGAGGGCATACACAGTCCGGCTCCACAACCCGAGGATCTAGGAAGATCCCTTGATCCGGCCTCCGAAGAGCATCCGGACATAAAGGTGGAGCTGATTGATAGGGTGTTCCACCAACTTAGCATGGACAATGCTCTAGTCGCCATTACGGCTGACTACCCCGGTTTATCTCCGGCTTCCCAGGTAACTATGACCGAAGCTCTGACACCATTACTTCGTCCGTGCTTATTTCTAACCGCCGTATACCGACGGTGTCTCGCAGGAGGTGCCTTCAAGGCGCGAAGTGGATTCCGCGGCGGCTGACCAACAAGGGTCAGTCCGGCCCAGCAGGCGGAAGAGGGGTGCGGTGCGAATTGAAACATCACCGCAAAGGAATGTCACGCCGCCGTTTTTAAGGAAAAGACCCCTGTGAAGTACATTAATGTTCATGACTCTTCCAGGAGAAAGAGTGCTCGCCGGACTGTGCCCAGAGAGGTTGCCAACCAAGCCTCCGCCAGCCAGGCCCCAACGCCTGGTCCGGAGAGGGAAGCGAGCGCAAGGCGCGAGACGGATGCTCCTCCAACGGAGGATGCCGACAGGCTGTCCGCCACCAGGTCTGAGGTGGAGAGCGCCATGAATCACAGGCGCCGCCGGACAATTCTTCGTGACGCGTGTTTCTCCCCGGAGGCGTTGAATGCCTTTAACGCGGGAGACGCGCACCTCCGTGCCGCTCAAGATGGTTTAACCAGAGCCACGGAGCAGTATGTGAAAGACATACGGGTAAGGAATTTTAATAGTTATATATGCATGTAGCCCCCGAGACTTAAAGTAGTTAAAATAACTGATTTATGGATCATTTGATATGCAGGATCTTACGGAGAAGAATACCCACTTGTCTCAGGAGCTTCAAGAGTGCAAGGCCCAACTTGAGGCCGCACTAGCCGCCGCAGGAGGAGACACAGAGACCCCCTCCGGTAACACATATTTCAAAAAGACAAACGGTGTGCGGCGTGCGTATAAATCTGACGATAATATTGCAGATGTCGCCGGACTTGATCCGGACAAGCAACAGCTACTGCGCCAGCTGAAGGCCGGCGAGAGGGTGCTTATGAAGGTGCAGCAGGAGAGGAATAAACTCCAAGATGCCCACACCCAGCTGGGGGAAGAGCTAAAGGGTGTTCGGGCCCAGCTGTCTGGCTCCGTGAAGGAGAATCAGCGGCTTCGTCGCGGCATCTATAGTAAGTGCTTGAGCAAACTCTTTTGAAAAGAAGAGTTCGGCGTGGAAGTCGATTGAAGAAATATGTCTGTAGGTGTGCTCACAGGTCGCCCTGCGGAGGAAATGCCCGGTTCAACGGGTGACCAACTTCCCGAGCTGGTGCAATTGCACGTACGTGTTCGGCAGGCAATGAGTGGCGTCGCCCAGGCCCTATGGCCATCCGTCTCCCTACCCGAGGGTCTTGGAGGGCTTGCGGAGAAGCTTCAGGGAGCACGGCAGCGCTTCCGTCTATGGAAGATATCGGCCTGTCATCAAGGCGCCAGGGAGGCTTGGGCCATGGTGAAGACGCGGTACAAGAAGGCGGATCCGAACCACATGGCCGAGGTCGGACCTGTGAGGCCCGATGGGAAGGAGATCCCTGTGAGCTTAGTGTACGGCCAAGTAGAGTTGGCCGCTAAGTATTCCCAGTGGGACTGTAAATTAGACAACCTGTTAGATGGGATTGAGAGGAGTACAATCAGTAAGTGTGACGATGTATTTTTAAAATGACATATATAATGCCTTCTATCCGGATTGTAGATCGTTTGTCATTGCGGACCTTTTCGCTTCAACCTCGGGACCCAACAGTCCGGATTGTGTCCGAATACCCTCGCGGTTATGCAAAAACCGGGGCATGCATGGAGACCAGGCGTAGGGGTCATTAGTTCTTTATAAAACAAGTGCCCAACTAGTTATGTTATATTACATGGTTAGTAAGAAACATCTTCCAGGGAGAATAGTTCCGTTCAGGGTTCCTTTCCCTGGGAGGCATGCCCTAAAGTGCATGTCCGGACTGCGAAAAGAGCAGGAAAACATCTGGGGACAAATAAATAAATAAATGAGAAATCATCTTTCAAGTCACCGACCGAATATTCCCTTAAGAACGCTAGCTTTTGGCTTCACCCAGTTTGAGGTACACATCCGGCTGACCCGGCAGTAACAATTG
The DNA here is from genome assembly GCA_963921465.1 of Triticum timopheevii. Lineage (NCBI taxonomy): Eukaryota > Viridiplantae > Streptophyta > Magnoliopsida > Poales > Poaceae > Triticum > Triticum timopheevii. Next base: position 216,338,621 of record OY997274.1, read on the forward strand.
CAGAGGTGCTCCCTTTACCTCCTAGCCGAACAATCGGGAACGTAGGGGTAAGCACAGGAGCCAGGCAACCCAGCTTGGCCAAAACTTAAGTCACATCGATGCATATAATGGTGAAGAAAAGGTACATGCGGAAGTTTGACGCATGTGTTGGGCATAAAGCCCGTATAAATAAGCTTTTGTTAAAGAAGCCCCCAGGTAGAATGAGTGCGAGTAGCATGTCAAGTGTGTGCGGACAATGCGCGAATCAACCCTCAAGGGCTTTATGAAAAAGGTGGGAGAAAAGAGAGAAACAAAAGACAACTGAAGTATAAAATGTGGATGGAGGAAGGAGACGAACTCTGAGTCCGGCGCTAGGCGTAGAATCTTCGGAGGCGAGCTGCGTTCCATGGGTTCGGCTCGAGTCGGTTGTCCGATGCGTTTCGTAGACGGTATGCTCCACCGGTCAGGACTTGGTCGATGATGAAGGGGCCTTCCCATTTGGGCTTGAGTTTGTCGTTTTTCTTGTCCGACAGGCGTAGAACTAGTTCGCCAACATTGTAAGTTTTAGCCCGTACTTCTCTGCTTTGATATCTTCGAGCCTGCTGCTGATAGAATGCGGAACGAGCCTTTGCCACGTCACGCTCCTCCTCCAATGCGTCCAAGCTGTCCTGCTGATCCAACTCGGCTTCTCTTTCTTCGTACATGCGCACTCGAGGTGAGTCATGAATTATATCGCAGGGCAAAGCTGCCTCTACGCCGTATACCATAAAGAATGGTGTGAATCCGGTAGTACGGTTTGGCGTGGTCCGCAGCCCCCAGAGTACGGAGTCGAGCTCCTCTACCCAGTGCGTGTTAGATTCTGTAAGGGACTGCACTAATCTGGGTTTGATGCTGCTCATGATTAGACCATTTGCTCGTTCAACTTGACCGTTGGTTTGAGGGTGATAGACTGAAGCATAGTCGAGCTTAATGCCCATATTTTTGCACTAGAGTTTAACCTCGTCAGCCGTGAAGTTCATGCCGTTATCAGTGATGATGATGTGGGGGACGCCATAATGGTGTACTACCCCGGATATGAAGTCTATCACTGGCCCGGATTCGGCTGTTTTAACTGGCTTGGCCTCTATCCATTTGGTGAATTTGTCCACCATGACCAATAGGTACTTTTGTTTGTGGGTTCCCCCTTTAAGGGGTCCAACCATGTCAAGCCCCCAGACTGCGAACGGCCAGGTGATGGGTATAGTTTTGAGGGCGGTGGGTGGCATGTGGCTCTGATTAGCAAAGAGCTGGCAACCGATGCATCGTTGGACTAAGTCTTGAGCATCTGCCCGGGCCGTCGGCCAATAGAATCCTGTACGGAAGGCCTTGCCTACAAGGGCCCGGGCTGTAGCGTGGTGCCCGCCGAGTCCAGCGTGAATTTCAGCTAGAAGATTTCGCCCTTCCTCTTCGGAGATGCACCTTTGAAGGACTCCGGTTGTGCTTTTCTTATAAAGCTCTCCCTCATGGACTTTGTAGGCTTTAGATCGCCGTACTATACAGCGGGCCTCATTTTGGTCTTCGGGGAGTTCCTGCCTAATTAAGTAGGCTAGGAATGGTTCCGTCCATGGGGCAATGACTGCCATTATTTCGTGGGCTGAAGGTGTTATGTTATTAGCAGAGCCACCGGTTGTGTCAGAATGTTCGGTGTTGGGTGGTGCGGTTGGTTCCGGATTGTTATTTCCGGACTCCTCTTCCCATACTACGGATGGCTTAAAGAGCCGCTCCAAGAATATGTTTGGAGGGACGGCATCACGTTTTGCGCCGATGCATGCCAACACGTCGGCTGCCTGGTTATTATCCCGGGCTACATGGTGGAATTCGAGTCCTTCGAACCGAGCTGACATTTTTAAGATGGCATTACGATAGGCTGCCATTTTTGGATCCTTGGCGTCAAAGTCTCCATTTACTTGGGATATTGCAAGGTTTGAATCCCCGCGCACCTCTAGGCGTTGAATACCCATGGAGATTGCCATTCGGAGACCATGTAGGAGGGCCTCATATTCGGCTGCATTGTTGGAGTCCGTGTACATTATCTGAAGTACGTATTGGACTGTGTCTCCGGTTGGTGACGTCAATACGACGCCATCCCCCAAGCCGGCCAACATTTTGGAGCCGTCGAAATGCATGATCCAATTGGAGTATGCGCCGTACTCTTTAGGGAGTTCGGCTTCAGTCCATTCAGCGATGAAGTCAGCCAAGACTTGCGACTTTATAGCTCGCCGTGGTTTATAGGTTATGTCGAATGGTAAGAGCTCGATTGCCCATTTTGCAATCCTGCCCGTTGCGTCACGGTTGTTTATAATGTCGTTGAGGGGTACTTCGGAGGCCACTGTTATCGAACATTCTTGAAAGTAGTGTCGCAGCTTCCGGGATGCCATGAACACCGCGTACGCTATCTTTTGGTAATGCGGGTACCGGGACTTGCATGGAGTTAAGACAGTGGATACGTAGTACACTGATTTTTGAAGAGGGAATTTATGTCCTTCTATTTCTCGTTCGACGACGAGCACCGCGCTTACAGCTTGATGTGTTGCCGCGATATATAACAACATTGGTGCGCCCAAGTTGGGCGTGGCCAGGACCGGATTTGTTGCCAATATGGCCTTTATTTCTTCGTGTCCGGCCGAGGCAGCATCCGTCCACTCGAAGTGTTCGGTGCGCCTGAGGAGGCGATAGAGGGGCAATGCTTTTTCTCCCAAACGGGAGATGAAGCGGCTTAGAGCCGCCACGCATCCAGTTAATTTTTGTATTTGTTTGAGGTCTTTTGGGATATCCAACTATGACAGAGCTCGGATCTTGGCTGGGTTTGCTTCAATTCCTCTAGCGGATACAATGAAGCCCGGGAGCTTTCTGGCTGGTACGCCGAAAACGCATTTTTTCGGGTTGAGCTTAATGTCATATGCTCAGAGGTTGTCGAATGTGAGCCTCAAGTCGTTTACTAGAGTTTCGACGTGTTTGGTGTTGACGACCACGTCGTCTACGTATGCCCCCACTGTTTTGCCGATCTGGGTAGCCAGACATGTCTGAATCATGCGCTGATATGTTGCGCCAGCGTTTTTGAGTCTGAAGGGCATTGTGTTGAAGCAGAATGGTCCGTATGGAGTAATGAATGCCGCTGCGGCTTGGTCTGCCTCCGCCATCTTGATTTGATGGTAGCCGGAGTATGCGTCGAGGAAGCACAATGAATCGTGTCCTGCGGTAGCATCGATGATTTGATCGATGCGGGGAAGGGGGAAAGGATCCTTTGGACAAGCCTTGTTAAGGTCTTTAAAATCGACACACAGGCGCCAGGATTTGTCCTTTTTTGGTACCATTACCAGGTTCGCTAGCCAGTCCGGATGTTTGATGTCTCTGATGAATCCGGCTTCCAATAGTTTGGCTAGCTCCTCTCCCATTGCCTGTCTTTTGGGTTCGGAAAATCGCCGAAGAGCCTGTTTGACTGGCTTGAATCCTTTTAGGATGTTTAGGCTGTGTTCTGCCAATCTATGTGGGATTCCTGGCATATCTGAAGGGTGCCAGGCAAAGATGTCCCAATTCTCCCAAAGGAATTCTCGGAGTGCGGCGTCTACATCAGGGTTTAACTGTGCCCCAATGAAGGCTGTCTTTGTGGGGTCCGTTGGATGGACCTGGAATTTGACTATTTCGTCCGCTGGTTTAAAAGAGGTGGACTTGGATCTCTTATCGAGTATCACATCGTCCCTGTTCACCGTAGAGTGCAACGCATTGAGTTCCTCTGCCGCCAGGGCTTCGAATAGTGCCTCTAGGGCCAGTGCGGATGTATTGTTTTCGGGGCAGAGTGCTATGTCCGGATCACTGGCAAGAGTGATGGTTCCCTTGGGCCCGGGCATTTTAAGCTTCATGTACCCGTAATGGGGTATGGCTTGGAAAATTGTGAATGCCTCTCGCCCTAATAAAGCGTGATATCCGCTGCTGAACGGGGCCACATGGAACGTGACTTCCTCGGACCTGTAATTGTCCGGCGAGCCGAACACCACATCAAGTGTAATTTTTCCTGTGCAGCGTGCTTCCCGACTAGGGATTATTCCTCTAAAGGTTGTGCTGCTTTGCTCAATGCGGCTCCAGTCTATCTCCGTTTTTCGAAGGGTTTCCTCGTAGATGAGGTTTAATCCGCTGCCGCCATCCATGAGTACCTTGGTAAGACGAAAGTCGTCTACTATTGGACTGAGGACCAATACGGCTGGTGCTCGGGCTGTTCGGAATTTAGGTTCGTCGCTGGCGTTGAAGGTGATAGCCGAGTCGCTCCATGGATTTGTTGTTGCTACTTGGCATACTTCGGCGAGGCTGCGGATTGTTCGTTTCCGCATATTATTTGATGCAAAACTCTCAAAGACTGTTAATACCGTACTGGTACTGTTGGGGTGGTTCTCCGGGGCTAGAAGCTCTTCGCCACTTTTGGCCACCTGCCGCAGTATCCAACATGCTCGAAGGCTATGTGTTGGAGTGGCGCCCTCTGTACTATGGATTTTACAGGGTCCGCTAAGCCATCCCTCCAGTACGGTTACGTGCCCTTTATGGGGTTTTTGCTTTTTGGTTTTTGTCCCGCGTGCCTGAGCATGATGCACCCTTTTGTTTCGGACTAGGGTTGTGTTCGGAGCCGGATTGTCCCAAAACTTAGTTTCGGTTTTCCGGACACTCTCCATCGCACAGTACTTTCGTACTATGGATGCCAGGTCGGTGAATCGTGTAATTTCACGACGACTTACGGCGTTGAAGATTCCCTTGTCCATGCAATTGTTGCAGAAAATTGAAATTGCGTTTTCCTCACGGTAGTCCTTTATCCTATCCATAACCAGGAGGAATCTGGTCCAGTAATGATGTACTGTTTCAGCGGGCTCTTGCCGGATTTGAGATAGATCGCATATGTTTGGGTGGGTGGGTGGAATTGAGTCCGGAACCCTACCCAACTTGAGGCTCAAGGGCCGAAAAGTTTCCGAATTTGGAAGCTTGGATTGCTGGACGTTGTCCAATGAGTCTGGTCCGCTGCCTGACTTTAGGTTCAGTACTTGATCGACTTCCGTCCCTCCGCGGGAATCCGGCATGGAGGGATCAGGAGTCTGGACATAACTGGTCTTTAATACAGAAGAAGAGTCACCGCGTTGTTCCTCTACCACCGCAACGTGGTGGGTAACCTGGGGGGAGTTAATCTCTCTCAGATCGGTTTTAAGCCCAATCTGATCGTAGTCTGTAGAGACCCCCAGGGCGGCGATGCGATCCAGGAGCTCATTTACAGAAGAGAGCTCAATCGGATCCAGCTGCTCGGCGAATTCCGAGCTGATGCGAAGATCGCTTTTGATGACCCAAGAGGTCATCGTCGAAGCGGCGGCCGAACAGGCGGCCATAAGAAAACCACCTAGCCGGATAGTTTGGCCGGCGGCCAAAGATCCTTTGGCAATGGTACCGTCTTTAAAGACGGGAAGAGGCATCCTTCCTGATCGTGACGGCAAAGAGGAACTCTCAATGAAAGCACCAATGTCGGTGTCAAAACCGGCGGATCTCGGGTAGGGGGTCCCAAACTGTGCGTCTAGGCGGATGGTAACAGGAGACAAGGGACACGATGTTTTTACCCAGGTTCGAGCCCTCTTGATGGAGGTAAAACCCTACTCCTGCTTGATTGATATTGATGATATGGGTATTACAAGAGTGGATCTACCACGAGATCAAGGAGGCTAAACCCTAGAAGCTAGCCTATGGTATGATTGTTGTTCGTCCTATGGACTACAACCCTCCGGTTTATATAGACACCGGAGAGGGCTAGGGTTACATAGAGTCGGTTACAATGGTAGGAGATCTACATATCCGTATTGCCAAGCTTGCCTTCCACGCCAAGGAAAGTCCCATCCGGACACGGGACGAAGTCTTCAATCTTGTATCTTCACAGTCTTGGAGTCCGACCGGTGATGATAGTCCGGCTATCCGGACACCCCCTAGTCCAGGACTCCCTCAATGGTCCTTTGGCTAATAGAACATTATTGCGTAGTTGTAGGAATCATTCTAATATTTAGGTTTCTTAAAATTTTGTCTTGCACATGTAGGTCCTGCTATCAGAGGCTTAGACCGACTGTTCGACCCATGTTGCATATGGGGAAATGAGATGTCCATGAATATCAGTCAAGTTAAGAAACTCAAAAAGATAGTTAGGATGAAGAAACTTGCGAAGAATAATAGCAAGATCTTTGTTTGCACAATGAAGAAGACATCAGCCAACTATGGGATGGTACTAACTCTTTTACCTTGTTTTTACCCGTTGCGCCATCGGTCAACTATAGTATGGTACTAACTCTTTTACCTTGTTTGCATATCTTTGTTTTCAGTACTTTCCAAAGCAGTTCACCGATGATTACCTCTCAAACCACCTGCATGGTCAAGAGGCGAGGAAGGTATTCATTCAACACCCATGATACAATATTGAAGTATTGCTGAAGAGGATGAAGGTTGGGCGGGCAATTATCCATAGCCACTGGCCTAAAGTTGCAAGGACATTCAACATCACTGAAGGCTCAACATTTGCCTTCCGCTTCTGCAATCTCCAACATGAGATTCATCTGTCTATTTACCGTGTATGATGCTACTTTCCAAAGGTTTTTTATGTTGCATGTGAAACTTGGTGTTGTTGTGTAATGGCGGAACTGAGTGCCGAAGCTATCTGATGTAATTCGATTTTCAAATCCTGGTTGCTGTTATACACATATGAAATATCTGGTGTGTTTTTATAAGAAATATCAATTTGATTAGTACATGGATTCTCAATAATAGGCTAATTACACTCCTTGTTGGGGTTTTCTATTGCAGACGGTTACTCAGACAACACTGTGGGCGATGAACTCAAACAACATGCACGGTTTCTAGAAAGTAGGCGTGTTCGATCAACTAACAATCACACATGGCTTCCGGTAGAGAACTGTTTGCGTTAGGCCACCTTGCACAAACATTTCCACACAAAAAACTGTGAGTGATATACAAATGAGCGGAAATGTTTTTCTGGGATTCATCGTGTGGAATGTACATACGAACGGAAACAGTTGGGTTTCGATGCCTCGCCTGATTGCACATGAGCCAGCTTGTGTGCCAGGAAGGCCTATCCCCGACGGTTTCTGGGTCATGTGGGAAGAACCCCCCCTATCGGCCACACTCACTTCGCGACGGTTCCAAATGCCATCGCAGAAAGGGGTTAAAAACCGTTTGTATAGCACTTCGTTGTACCAGTGAACATAAAGTAAATTCATTTTCCATTTCAGGACTTTGCCGTACTCTCGTGCAATGACAAGTGAATAAACACTAATCTTGAGAGTAACACATCTAGCATGAAAACAATTGGCCACCCCCTGCCGCTTCATGAGCGGTACAAGCACACAAAAGAGAACATTACTTTGAAAATTAGAGATGACACATACAAATTTGCTTAGAACGACACGGGTATACCGCATATAGGTAGGTATGGTGGACTCATATGGAAAAATTGGTTTTAAAGGGTTACAAATGCACAAGTAGCAATCTCACTTAGTACAAGTGAAGGCTAGCAAAAAGATTGAGAAGCATCTAACCAAGAAACGAAAAATCACATAAGAGAGCATTAAGCATAACTAACACCGAATAATGCACCATAAGTAGGATGTAATTTCATTGCATAACTATTGACTTTCATGCTTGCATAGGGAATCACAAAACTTAACACCAATATTCTTACTATATCATAATTACTCATTAACATGACTCACATATCACTATCATCATGTCGCAAAACTATTACGCAAAATCAAGTTTATTTTGTCCAATAATCTTCATGAAAGTTTTTATAATATCCCTCTTGAATTCACTTTTGGACTAGTTTCATATTTTGCTTTTGATAAGCTCAAACAAATCTAAGTGAAGAACATGAGCATACAATTTTGTTCTCTCAAAATAATATAAGTGAAGCATGAGAGAATTTCTTCAAAATTTCACTAACTCCCAGATAAATCTAAGTGAAGCATGAGAGAATTTCTTCAAAAAATATTAAAGCACACCATGCTCACAAAGATATAAGTGAAGCACTAGAGCAATTCCATAGTTCAAAAAAAAGTAAGTGTAGCATGAAGAGCAATTCTAACAAATCATAGCATAATTTTGGCTCTCTCAAATAGGTGTGTCTAGCAAGGATAGATGACACAAAAAAGCAAAACAAGCAAAGACTCATATAATACAAGACGATCCAAGCAAAACTCATGATATGTGACGAATAAAAATATAGCTCCAAGTAAAATACCGATGGTCGTTAGAACAAAGACGGGATGCCACTCGGGGCACCCCGAAGCTTAGTTGCTTGTTCCTCTTTGGATAATAACTTGAGGTGCCATGGGGCATCCCCAAGCTTAGGCTCTTCTTACTCCTTATTCCATCATCCATTGTGATCTCACCCAAAACTTGAAAACTTCAATCAAACAAAACTCAACAAAACCTTCATGAGATCCATTAGTATAACAAAGCAAATCACCAATCTAAGTACTTTTGCAAACCCATTCATATTTTATTTTTGCATTATATATACTGTATTCCAACTTTTCCAGCTTACCCAATAAAGTCCATAGGTTCATCAAAATAAGCACACAATGCAAAGAAAACAGAATCTGTCAAAAACAGAACAATCTGTAGCAATCTGGAAACTTGGTATAATTGTAACTCCAAAAATTCTGAAAAATTAGGACAACATGGGAAATTTGTATATAATCTTGTGTAAGCAATTCAGAATTTTATCGTGCTTCTGTGATTTTTAATAATTCTGTGACTGGCGCACAAAGTTTTTGTTCTTCAACAAGATCAAATCAACTATCACCCAACATGATCCCAAAGGCTTTGTTTGGCACAAACACTAATTAAAACATACGAAACACAATCATAACAGTAACATAATTGTGCAAACACTCAAGAACAGAAAGAAAAATACAAAAATAAAATTTATTCATTGGGTTGACTCCCAACAAGCGCTATCATTTTACGCCCCTAGCTAGGCATAAAGCATAGATATAAGTTTTGCCATCTTTCTTCTTATTTTCTATAGATGTGTTCTTATCAGGAGGCTTTGCAAAAATAACTTGGAACACATTATCCATAGAAATTTTAGCATTATCAAGTTGTCCATCTACGTATCACCTTTGATTTCTGGCAACAATCGAAGAATAGTGTTGATTAACATCATTAAAAACTTGTTGGATTATATCTAAAACGGGATTTCCTTTTTAAGATTGTCATTTTTATTATTATTCCAAGCAAATGTATCAACATATAATCACTATTATAAAGGATCTCATTTATCACCGGTTTTTCACGGCTTATCCCATAAAATTTAAAATTTCCCTAGCTTCTCGTAGTATGTAGTCAAATTCATTCATAAGAACGAGGGTAGCTAGCTTTTTAGCCTTAGGATCCTTTATAACGGGTAGCTCATAAAACAATCTTTGCAAAGTAGGATGGGTACAGATAAATCTATTTTGAAGTTTCATAACTAGTGCTAAAATAGCTTCCGCATAGGATTTAGTTCTTTTAAGTATAGGAGCATCATTAAGCGTCAAATTTCCAACACAATTGAGAAATTCTTAGATATGTTCTTTTCCCATAACATTCCCTTGCCCCAAAAGAAAAGTTTTAACATCCAAATTGCCAGATCGTATAATTTTAGGAGTTAGGCCATCATCTGTTTCTACCATACCAAAATCACTCATGATGACAAGTTCAAGCAAATAAGAGATCTGCCGAGAAAAACAGCGAACGAAAAAGAGAGGGAATAAAACAGAAAATTTTTGTGAAGTGGGGGAGATGAAAACGAGAGGCAAATGGAAAATAATGTAAATGGCAAAGAGATGATATTTGTGATTAGGAACTTGATAGATGTTGATGTTGTCTCCCCGGCAACGGTGCCAGAAATCCTTCCTTGATGGCTCATGTCCGCGTCAGTATTTTCCCCAAACAGGAAGGGATGATGCAGCACAACTATGGTACATCAGTGATGAAACCAAGGTTATCGAACCATTAGGAGAACCAAGCAACACTATGTAAATGGTACCTGCACACAAAGAACAAATACTTGCAACCCGATGCTAAAGAGGGGTTGTCAATCCCTCTTGGGTAAAACATAGATTGGTTTGTAGTGGATTGGATAAATAGTTCTCGCAATAGAACAAAATAGAATAAATAAAGAAAAAGTGAAACAAGGTATATTTGCGTTTTTGGATTAAAATATCTAAAAATAAAAGAAAGTAAAAATAGATCTCAAGGCAAATATGATAAAGAATAGACCCAGGGGCCGTAGGTTTCAGTAGTGGCTTCTCTCGAGAAAAATAGCATACGATGGGTAAACAAATTACTATTGGGCAATTGATAGAACTTCAAATAATTATGACAATATCTAGGCAACGATCATTATATAGGCATCACGTCCAAGATTAGTAGACCGACTCCTGCCTACATCTACTACTGTTACTCCACACATCGACTGCTATCCAGCATGCATCTAGTGTATTAAGTCCGTGGAGAAACAGAGTAATGCAGTAAGAACAATGACATGTAGTAGACAAGATCTTTTCATGTAGGAATAGACCCCATGTTGTTATCCTCAATAGCAACGATAAATACGTGTCTTGACGCCCCTTCTGTCATTGGGAAAGAACACCGCACGACCGAACCGATCACAAAGCACCTCTTCCCATGGCAAGAAAAATCGATCTAGTTGGCCTAACTAGACCAAAGATTCGAATAAGAAATACGAGGATATAAGTAATCATGCATATAAGAGATTGAAACTCAAATAACTTTCATGGATAAAATAGATCTGATCATAAACTCAAAGTTCATCGAATCCCAACAAACACACCGCAAAAGGAGTTACATCAAATAGATCTCCAAGAGACCATTTTATTGAGAATCAAAAGAGAGAGAGGAACCCATCTAGATACTGCCTACGGACCCGTAGGTCTACAATGAACTACTCATGCATCATCGGAGAGACACCAATGAGGATGATCAACCCCTCCATGATGGTGTCGAGATTGGATCTCGTGGTTCTGGAACTTGCGGCGGCTGGAATTGCGTTCTGTCGACTCCCCTAGGGTTTTTGGATTTTCGGGGTATTTATAGAGTAAAGAGGCAGTGCGGGAGGCGGACGAGGTGGTCACAATCCACCAGCCCAGGCGCGCCCAGGTGGGTTGTGCTCGCTCAGAGCCCCCTCTGGTACCTCTTTGGCCCAAAGGTGTCTTCCGGTCCAGAAAAATCTCCAAAAAATTTCGCTGCGTTTGGACTCCGTTTGGTACTGATTTTCTACGAAGTAAAAAAAAGAAAAATACAACAACTTGCACTGGGCACTATGTCAATAGCTTAGTCCCAAAAAATGATATAAAGTTGCTATAAAATGATTGTAAAACATCCAAGAATGATAATATAACAACATCGAACAATCAAAAATAATAGATACATTGGAGACGTATCATCGAGCTTTGATTCGTACTGAACTTCATACCTTACAACTCAAGCAAGAACTGCTTCTTTGGCTGATCCTTTTTGAACTCCTTCAAAATCTTGTCTAGGTATGCTCTATGTGAAAATCTTATCAGGCGTCTTGATCCATCTCTATAAATCTTGATACCCAATATGTAAGCAGCTTTACCTAGGTCTTCCTTTGAAGAACTCCTTTCAAACAACCCTTTATGTTTTCCAGAAATTCTACATAATTTCCAATCAACAATATGTTATCCACATATCCTTATCAGAAATGCTATAGAGCTCCCACTCACTTTCTTGTAAATACAAGTTTCTTCAAAAACTTTGTATAAATCCAAAAGCTTTGATCACCTCATCAAAGTGTATATTCCAACTCCGAGATGCTTGCACCAGTCCATAGATGGATCGCTGGAGCTTGCATACCTTTTTAGCATTCTTAGGATCCACAAAAGCTTTTGGCTGCATCATATACACCTCTTCCTTAAAGAAAGTGGTTTTTGCATCCATCTGCGAGATTTCATTAATAAAAAATGTAACAATTGATAACATAATTCTAACAGACTTAAGCATCACTATGGATTGAGAAAGTCTCATCATAGTAAACTCCTTGAACTTGCAGAAAACCCTTTGTGGCGAGTCGAGCTTATAGACAGTGGCATTACCATCAGCGTATGTCTTCTTCTTAAAGATCCATTTGTTCTCAATGGCCTGCCGGTCATCGTTTAAGTCTACGAAAGTCCACACTTGGTTCTCATACATGGATCCTATCTCGGATTTCATGGCCTCTAGCCATTTGTCAGAATCCGGTCCCATCATCGCTTCCTCGTAGTTCATACGCTCATCGCTGTCTAACAACATGACTTCAATGATAAGATTACTATACCACTTAGGGAAGTACATGTCCTTGTCGAACTACGAGGTCCGGTAGTGACTTGATCCGAAGTTTCATGATCATCTCATTAGCTATCTCTTGAATTGGTGTACGCATCACAGGAACACCTTTCTGTGATGCGCTACTTTCCAATTCAAGTGAAGGTTCAATAACCTCATCAAGTTCTACCTTTCTCCCACTCATTTCTTTCAAGAGAAAACTCCTTCTCTAGAAAGGAACCATTCTCGACAACAAATATTTGCCTTCAGATCTGTGATAGAAGGTATTCTATGAAGACACACTTCTCCTCTTTGTGTTCGAGCTTATCAGACATAAGTGTGCATCCCCAAAATTTAAGAAACGACAACATAGGTTTCTTGCTAAAACATAGTTCATGCGGTGTTGTCTCAATGGATTTAGATGGTCCCTATTTAAAGTGAATGTAATTGTCTCTAATGCATAACCCATAACTATAGTGAAAAATCAATAAAAGACAACATAAAATGCACCATATCCAATAGAGTACGGCTATGGCGCTCGGACACACCATTACGCTGTGGTGTTCCAGGTGGCATGAGTTGTGAAACAATTTTCACATTGTCTTAAATACATACCAAACTCGTAACTCATATATTCACCTCTACAATCATATCGTAGACTTTGTATCTTATTTTCATGATCATCTTCAAGTTCACCCTGAAGTTGCTTGAACTTTTTAAAAATTTCAGACTTGTGTTTCATCAAGTAAATATATATGTATCCACTCAAATCATCTATGAAGGTAAGATAATAATGATATCCACCGTGTGCTTCAACACTCATTGGACCACTACATCAGTATGTATTATTTCCAACAGGTCAGTTGCCCGCTCCATTCTTCTAGAAAATGGGGTTTTAGTCATCCTGCCCATGAGGCATGGTTCACATGAATTAAATGATTCATAATCAAGTGATTCCAAAAATCCATCAGCATGGAGTTTCTTTATGCGCTTTATACCAATATGACCTAAGTGGAAGTGCCACAAATATGTGGTACTATCATCATTAACTTTGCATCTTTTGGCATCAATATTATGAACATGTGTATTACTATGATTGAGATTCAACAAGAATAAACCATTCACATTAGGTGCATGATCATAAAAGATATTATCCATATAAATAGAACAACCATTATTCTCTATCTTAAATGAATAACCATATTAAATTAAACAAGATCTAGATATAATGTTCACGCTTAACGTAGGCACCAAATAACAATAATTCAGGTTTACAACTAATCTCAAAGGTAGATGTCGAGGGAGCACGCCGACGGTGGTCACATCAACCTTTGAACCATTCCTGACACGCATCGTCACCTCGTCCTTAGCTAGTCTCTATTTACTCTGTGTTCGCACACGAACACGTCACCGTGTACCTCCAACACCGAGGGTGATGCACCGCAGCTCACGTTGAAAGAGGCCCATCCAGAAACGCGGTACACAAGCAATCCGGCGGGTGCTTTTAAGCACCCAAAATCCCACGTGCCCGGGAGGGACCCCGTCTGGATGCGCGGCACCTATGGGCTACCCTATGTCGGTTCGCCCGCCCCTAGGGCCTCGACGATCGTTGACCTTCAATACAAATAACGAATGAAGAACGAGAGAGAAAGAATAAGGGAGAGATGTAAAACTAGGGTAAAAAGTAGATGGGTATTGCGATTGTGTGTTGTTCAATCGGCCATCACCTCTTGTCTATATAAGAGGTGGATGGACTTCCGGTACAAAGAAAGGACTTGCCTAGCTGTCAAAATCATCAAAACCTAACAAAACACGGATTATTCACGACCTCCGGCCCGGATGTCCGGCTCAAGGCCTGGATGATCCGACCTAGTCCAGTTTTCTGACAGCAGCTCACTAATCGGGCAGTAACTTTTACATACGAACTCGGATTAAGATGATTTTTATATTGAAATCAACCGTTACGATGAGATGCACAACTTTGCAGTTGAAGACTTTGATTCGAGGTCATCTGGAGTGTGTATCGGTCCGTTTTCTAACACCTGCAGCAGGAAAAAGTTGTCCGGACGTCCGGATCCTTGCCCGGATCGTCTGGCCCTTACCCGGATCATCCGGGACTACACCTTGACCATTCGGCTTCACTTTTTAGCTTCTTTTGTTTGGGTAATCTTTTCGGTCTCTGGCCAGATGATCTGGACCTCGGCCCTAATGATCCGGTCAAACACTGCTACAGCGCATACTTTTGGCCACAGAATCTACATACGACCTCGGATGGAGACGAGTTTGATATCAGAATTGTCCGCTTCGACGAGATGAAGAACTTTGCAGTTTAGACTTTTTTGATCATATGCCATCTTGATAGTGTTTTGTGCCATGCAAAAATCTAGTGTCAATACATGCCCCCTGTTTTTGGGCAAAGCTTGCGCGCCGAAAAATAACTTGCAATACGTTTCTTAAGGACGATGTCAACACTCCATCAGCCATTTATATGCGCTTAGGGCGATAATTTCTGTATCGGCCATGTTTATGCTTAGGGCGATAATTTTATATCGGCCATTGATTTTAACTTCTTGTTCACATCATACCTTGTAACCGATTACCACCAGTAGCCTTTAAAGATATGGGAATGAACCCATTCCTTGTAGCACTAAGGAAATCAAATTCTGACAGGTCATGCCCCATTAAGGAAGTAACATCGGGATGATTCCAATCCACCAATGCATCGGCCAAAGCAACACAAGCCGAATTATCCCGTGAATGACTTCTACCTCATCATCGACCCATTGTATTAAGAATTGATGCATGATAGATGGCACACATTGGTTAGCATGAACCCAATCGCGGCCTAATATAACATTATAGTTACCTTGTGATGTCTGCTAGAACTACGTCGGTATTTCCCCAAAGAGGAAGAGATGATGCAGTATAGAGACGATAGTTATTTCCCTCAATGATAAGACCAAGGTTATCAAACTAGTAGGAGAACATCCTCACACCACGTAAACAGCACATGGACACAAATAACAAATACTCGCAACCCGACGTGTTAAAGGGGTTGTCAATCCCTTTCGGGTACGGCGCCTCAAGATAGGCAAATAATGTGAGATGAAAGTTATAGATAGGATAAATAGATCGCGGAACAAATAAATTGCAGCAAAGTATTTTGTATTTTTGGTTTAATAGATCTCAAAATAAATGCAAAGGAAAATAGATCACAAAAGAAAATATGATGAAAATAGACCAGGGGCCGTAGGTTTCACTAGTGGCCTCTCTCCAGAAAAATAGCAAACGGTGGGAAAACAATTATTGTTGGGAAATTGATAGAACTTCAAATGATCATGACAATATCCAGGCAAAATGATCATTATATAGGCATCACGTCCAAGATTAGTAGACCGACTCCTGCCTGCATCTACTACTATTACTCCACACAACGACCGCTATCCAGCATGCATCTAGTGTATTAAGTTCATGGATGTCGGGGGTTGGGTGCGACATATGCCAAAGGGTGGCTTATCGTGGTGGGGGCGAGTAGAACATCGCCGGTGCCTGGAAACGGGATGAGGCGAAGACATGCACGCCGGCGAAGCTTACCCAGCTTCAGGGCTCTCCGAGGAGATAACACCCCTACTGCTGCTCTGCGGGGTCTCCGCATGATCACTAGGGCAAAGTGGCTACAATGGTGCTCCTGGAGCTGTATCGGGAGGCAGGAGAGGGCAAGGCTAGCTCTCTCCTCCCTATGCTATCTGGCCTATCTCTATCAAGGTCCGAACCCTTTGCATGGGTGCCCCGGGGGGTTTATATAGGCCTACCCCCCGAGGGTACAATGGTAATCCGGCTGGGCGCGGGTCCCAGCCGTCTGTCTCTCAGACCGCCGTCCTTCCCGCCGGCTTCTGGGGCCCGCCGACTGGCGGGTCCCGCGGACAGGCTTGATACTGTAGCAGCACTCCTGATGATGCAGGCTTGGTCATGGGGTCGTGGCAACAGTGCCGCCGTCTATCGGGCGATCACTGTCGCCATTCCCCATCCTTTCTGGTTAATGGCTCGTGGGGCCCTGGGGAGGAGTCGGCCGACTCCTGGGAGGCCGACTCCCACAGGTCCGTCTTCGGGCGCTCAGGCCGCCTTCGATCCACCCACTGACAGGCGGCCCCGCGGTCTTCGGGTCGTACAGGCCGGCGTCATGGGCACAATGCGTTGCGCACTGTGGCTGAGGTCAGGGCAGGCATGGAAACAGTGACATGCCTCGCCGGAGATCTTCCAGCGATACGGCTCACTGTAGCCATGCCGGTCCTTCGTAGGCAGGGGGAGAACGGCCACGCCGTGTCCGTACCCCGCATCGTGCCTCGAGATGAGGGAGGAGTCAGGGGCCGACTCTCCATAGTCGGCCTCTCTGGAGGTCGCCAGCTTGGAGTCGACTTATCTCGGAGTCGCCGTTTGGGACTCGGCTTGTCTTGGAGTCGGCTCCTGGGACTAGGCCTAAGGGGCGCGGGCTGCCCCGACGTCTTGAAAGGTCCTGGGTCTCGGGTTAGCCTACCCATGGCCCATTACTCCGACAGTAGTCCCCGAAGCTGGTGAAGCCCCGCGGATGCTGCATTGTGGGGCTTCAACAGTTTCAACCTCCCCGGAGCGGACTCTAGAACTCGGCTGCCGTCTTCTCTTGGGTCGACTGTCGAGAGTCTGATTTTTTCTAGGGAGGAGCCGCAGCTTGAAAGTTGCGGCGGGAAACCAGGCGGCGTGCCTGATACGCTTCCCTGCTGCCATCGAGGCAGTCCTATCGCGTGGCGCCACGTGGAGAGGACAGTCTGCCCACCCACGCGCGCGACGGGACGGGCCGTCAGGCGGGGCCCGCCACTACCGTTCCTCGGCATATGAACAGATCCGTTGCGGCCGTGGATGGTTGGTTTTCCCACGTTATTACTGCGCGTGTGGGGCATCGTGCGCAGTTAATCGTGGGGTGGCCTGGGGCATCGCGCGCAGTTAATCCCACGCCCGCCCCCTCGGCTTCTCAGCCCATAGGGCTATAAGTAGGCAGGGGGAGCGGAGCGGCACCGCACACGCGCCCTTCTCCCCCATTCCCCCGCCTCATCTTGCCTTCTCTCCCTCCTGCCTCTGTCGTTGAGCGAGAGTACTCCACACCACGGCGATGAGCTCCTCCTTCGCCGCGGCCCCCGCCGTGCACTCCGGCGTGTGGGACGGCTCGGAGGTAGAAGAGGAACACATCGAGTTCCTCCGCCAGACACGCCGTCTCCCCAGCGCGGACCTCGTGCGCGCCAGCCCCACGCCGGAGGGGGAGACCCAACCAGCGCCGGAGGAGGGCGAGCGGGTCATCTTCTGCTCGCACCTCATGCGCAGCCTGGGGCTGCCGGCGAGCGGCTTCTTCCGCTCGTTCTTGAAGTTCCACAGCCTTCAACCGCACCACCTCACTCCGAATACGGTGGTGTTGCTCTCCGCCTTCGCCACTCTGTGCGAAGGATTCCTCGGCGTTCTCCCCATCCTCGAGCTGTGGGGAGAATTCTTCTCTTCTAAGCTCGGCACGCAAGTCGCCGGCATACCGGCTCAGTGCGGTACCTACATCGCGGTGCGGCGCTCGACAGCCGACAACCCTTTTCCTCACATTGCGCTGATCAAGTCGGTGAAGATGTGGCAGCGCTCATATTTCTACGTGAAGAACCTCTCCTCCGACGGCGACTGGGTCAACCTGCCGCCTTACAATGCCGCCCCCTAACTGGGAGGCTCCCCAGCTGGTCTCACCGAGTCAAGACGCTGACTCCCGCCGGAGCCGCCGCCATAGCGCGACTCCGAGTCTTGGCGCAGTCGGAGGGTCTCGTCGGAGCCATCTTGCTGGCCGCCTTCGTGGCGCGCCGAGTTCTCCCGCTCCAAGGCCGGCCTCACCTGATCTATCAGATGAGCGGCCTCCGGGACCCAAGTCGGATGAGCACCAAGGAGATGCCCCGCAAGGAGGTGGCGAACTTGGTGAACCATATCGCGCACTGCGAGTTCGAGGAGGACTGGCAGTTCGGCAAGGAGCCGTACTCGCGCGACAACCCCCCGCCAGTGGTAAGTCGCGTCCCCCTATTGTTTTGTCTTCTTTGCGGCCAACTCCGGCTTCTGACTCTTGTCGGTTTCTTCTGAGCTAGAACCCCCTCATGCAGCCTGCAGCCGGCGCCACGAGACAGCCCCGCGAGTATGTTCCCGATCGTGCGGACAGCGACGTTGACGACCCCGACTTGGGGGCGGCGGCGATGGAAGCCGATGCCGAAGGCGGGGGAGAAGGAACAGAAGGCGGCTTCAGGCCCTCGGCCACCTTCGCCGACTGGCCTGACGATGACGCCGAAGGGGAAGTCTCCCCGCGCCACCAGCCGAGGGCCAGCTTGTCGGGCGCCGGCTCCTCCGCCGGCCTGGCTGGCCAAGGCGGCGCGAAGAGGCGTCACGCCGGGCCGAGTGCGCCCGGCGGCAAATTGAAGAAGCTCAAGGGGGCGGCCGCCGCGACCTTACGGGAGGAGGCGGCCGCGAAGGCCAACCGCTTCCGAAGGGAAGTGAGAAGGCCGCCGCTAGTCTCTGCCTAAGTCTTTATGCTCTTTTATTTTCCTTCGTTGAATCTTGTCCGAGTCTTCTTTTATTCTCCCTCCGTTCCTCTTCAGGGCCCCTCTTTCCCTTGAGAGAGTCGCCATCCCCTCTGTCATGGGGTCGGCAGAGACATCCGCCAATACTCGGCGGGCCGATCCCGCCACCGACCTCCGGGAGGCGACGGAGCAAAACCCGCGGGAGAAGCGCGTCGAGGAGGAGGCCGACCATCTGGAGAAGGCGCAGGCTGAGAAGGCGGCATCCAACGCCCAGAAGATGCTGGAGGATGCCGAAGCCGCCCTTGTGGCGAAACGGCGTGCCGAGGAGGCCGCGCGTCGCCGATCGACGATGCTCGTCCCCCCATTGTCGTCTGCGCCACCGCCTCTGGAGTTCACGGGGCAGACCGGAGAGGCCGGCACCGAGAACCCCTTCATGGAGAAGGAGAGTGGCGAGGCTTCTATGTCGGACACTCTCGTGCCGCCACCGCCGCCTCCGCCGCCATCTGGGAGACCGCACGGCAAACAGCCGGTGGGTTAGTCGGAGCCGCCGATCGCGGACGAGGCCGAGGTGCGGCTGCTTCTTCAATTCGCCTCGCCGGTGCGCTGCCGTCTTGAGAGGGCGACCTCGGCGCCGCGACCTCGGGAGACCGGCGCTGCTAGCTCGGCAACCCTAGACGCCGAGGCCACAAGTGCAGCGCCCACCGGGTGGTTGCGCGGAGGTGGCACCGGGCCGCTGAACCAAGCGCTCCTGGACGTTCAGGCAAAGCTGCGCGCTGAAGGCGACGCCCTTCAAGCCTGCACCAGGGTGCATCTGGCCGCGCGGACATCCGTCCGAGTACGTTTCCCTCTTCTTTTTTATTCTTGTTTTTCTCTGTGGGGGCGCGCCAGCGCACCCACTGGGTGTAGTCCCCGAGTTCCGGGCCGGCTGTAGAGCAGGCGGTTCGGAACTCCCTCTGGCGAGTTCCAAATACTTACTTTGTCTCCATTGACTTATTACAGGAGTATCATAACCTCCGCGCCACTGCCTTCAACCGCAATGTTGAGGAGTTGAACAACCGGACCGCTGACTTGACGGAAAGCCGGAGTAAGCTCTTTTTCCTTTTCTTCGCGGGGGCGTGCTGGCGCACCCGCGGGCTGTAGTCCCCGAGATTCGGGCCGACTGCTGACCAGTCAGGCTGGATCTTCCCGGCGATCTACTTTGCTGACGACTTATTTGTCTCTCCTTTCATTCTTCGGGCCCCAACGCCGCTCTTCAGGAGCAGCTAGGTGAGGCCAATACCGCCCGGCGTGCCAAGGAGGAGGAGTGTGGCAGGCTTGCCACGGAGCGCGACCTGCTGGCGGCTCAGCTGGCCGAGCAGAAGGAGCTGCTCAAGAAGGCGCAGGACGAGGCCGAGAAGAGGGAGACTGCTCTCCTGGCCGAGTTTGAGAGCGAGCGCTCCTCCTGGACTAACAAGGAGGCGATGTTGACCTCCGGCTTCCATGAGGTCGAGGATATCCTTGATGGTACGTTTCTTTCGTTTCTTCGGGCTTCCGACTATGCGTTAGTCCGACTTCAGATTTTTCGACTTGCTTCTTTTTTGTCTTGGCAGACTTCTTCCCTGGTCACTCGCAGGCAGTCCCTCTGGCCATCGAGGCTGCTCGAGAGGCGCGAAGGGCAAATAGTGAGGACATCGCCACTAACGCCCCCCGAACCATCGATGAGCAGCTTTTGAGCATTGAAGCCCGTCTTCGTCCGGCTCACCGGCTGTTGCACCGGCTTCAGCGTGCCGGTGCCCTGGCGGTTGCCGCCCTGTGGCCAGACATGCCGGCTCTGCGCACCGCCAGTCGGACCGCCGACTGGCTGGAAGTCGCCGCCGGCCGTCTTGAGGCTTGGAAGGGCTCCTCGGCCTGGGCCGGAGCGCGCCGGGCCTTGGAGTTCGTCAAGGCGTGGTATCCAGGGCTGGACCTGGACCGTCTGGCCGCGTTCCGGTCAGAAGCCCAGGATGAGCTGGAGGCCGTGGAGGGCGCCCTTATCGAGCTTGCGACGGCCATCGCCGTGTATACGGACACCAGTGTCTTCGTGCCCGAGCGGGCTGACGGCGGCGAGGAAGTGCCGCCAGAGTGGTTCGGGATGAACCCGGAGTATGGCAAGGACTCGGCGGAGGTGATCGACTCCAGCACCGAGGAGGAGGACGAGGCGGAGGACGGAGGCAAGGCGGAGGTGCCAGAAGACGGAGTAGGCGGCCAGCCTCAGCTCGACCGCGCCTCCAGCAACGAGCCGCATGGAGAGAAGGCGACTGCCGCCGGAGGCGACCAAACCGAGACCGCCCAGCCGACTGCCCCAGCGCCTGACACCGCCGTCTCCTCCGACCCTCCGATCCCAGATGCCGCCTCCTAGGCTGCCTTTTCCGCCTTTGTTTGTCTATCTTAGTAATCTTTTGAAAACTTTGTTAGATTCAAACAGTTCCACCCGCGGGGTGTATCTTGAACTTCTATTCGAAGATTCGGCCAAGGGCCTATGTAAATATTTATCCGATTTCCGCCTTTCCTTGCTTACTGCTCTTTAGGCTTTTCCCTTTGCCGCCTTCCTTTAGTTGCTGCCTTGCCAATTGGACAGCCGCTCTGCGGACTGTCGCTGGGTCAAGTGCTTGGCTACTTCGGGAAGGCAAGTACTTGGCCGTTTAGAGTTTCTTTAGCAAGTCGGCTAGAAGCGACAGGCCGACTACCCAAGAGTCGGCCGTCCTTGAGAGAGGCTAAGACGGCAAGCCGACTACTCATGAGTCGGCTTTCTGTTTCAGAAATGCTGGAGGCCGTCTGACGCTATGTTTGTGCTTTAGGTCCTTAGCCATTTTCGTGTGGGCGCCCGCTCTTCCTCACTCATGCCCGCCTCACAGTCGCTCTGCGAGCTACGGCTTTGGCAGGAGGCGGATTGGGCACCGCGCAGTACTTGTCTGACTGCAGGAAGCTCCTCATAGCGCAAGGCGGCGAGTCCCCGGGCCGACTAGTCTGGCCTGGTGTCAAGCGGCTTGTAATGAAAGTACTGTACTCGAAGGCATAATTCTTATCATACAGATAAAAAAAGGGCAGTCCCCGAGCTCGCCTCGGGGGCCCAAGGTCTTTGGTACTTTTAATACAAAGGGGGTAGTGCGATACATACTGCATCAACTGTAAAATCTTCGAAGAAGATTTGCATTCCATGGGCGCTCTGTTTCTTTGCCGGAGTCGTCCCTCTTGCGCGCTCGAGGCTTCTGAGCGTCGATTAGGTAGTAGGAGCCATTGCCCAGGACTTTGCTGATGATGAAGGGGCCTTCCCAAGGCACCGACAACTTGTGCTGGCCGGCTGTTCTCCCAATCAGCCGGAGCACAAGGTCGCCCTCTTGAAACGATCTCGGCTTGACCTTTCGGTTGTAGTATCGGCGCAGACTCTGCTGGTAGATGCCGGACCGGCTGAGTGCTAACAGCCGGCCCTCTTCCAGCAGGTCAACGCCGTCTTGGCGTGCTTCTTCAGCTTCCTCTTCGGTGTACATGGTAACTCGTGGAGAGTCGAACTCTATGTCCGTCGGGATGACGGCTTCGGCACCGTAGACGAGGAAGAAAGGCGTGAAGCCGGTTGACTTGTTTGGAGTCGTGCGCAGACTCCAGAGGATGGATGGTAGCTCCTCAACCCAACAGCCGGCCGAACGCTCGAGTGGTTCCACCAGCCGAGGCTTGATGCCGGACAGGATGAGGCCGTTTGCTCGCTCCACCTGGCCGTTTGACTGTGGATGGGCAACGGATGCTAAGTCCAGTCGGATGCCCTGCGTCGCGCAGAAACGGGCCAAGGCACCTTTGGCAAAGTTTGTGCCATTGTCGGTGATGATGCTGTGTGGTATGCCATACCGCACCGTGATGTCGGCGATGAAAGTCACTGTAGTCGGACCGTTCAACTTCTTGATGGGCTTTGCTTCTATCCACTTGGTGAACTTGTCCACCGCGACAAGTAGATGAGTTAGGCCGCCTCGGGCCGTCTTGAATGGTCCCACCATGTCCAGGCCCCAAACTGCGAAGGGCCAGGCGATGGGGATTGTCTTCAGCGCGGAAGCCGGCTGAAGTGGCTAGGAGCGGAACTTCTGGCACCCCTTGCATTTTTGGACTAACTCTTTAGCCTCTTCCAGGGCAGTCGGCCAGAAGAAACCGTGCCGAAAGGCTTTGGCGACGAGTGCTCTTGAAGCTGCATGGTGGCCACACTCGCCCTGATGAATGTCTCTAAGAATTGCTTGGCCTTGTTCTGGCTCTACGGAGCGCTGGTAGACACTAGTGACGCTGCGCCTGACCAGCTCTCTGTTGATTATGGTGTATGCTGCTGCTCGGCGCTGCACTTGCCGAGCGAGGATCTCATCGGTCGGTAGCTCTCTGTTCACTAGAAACTTGAGGATGGGCTGCGCCCATGAGGGTGCTGCTATTTCTTCAACTGCTACCACTGCGACTTGGACAAGGGTGGCTGGGCTGGGAGGCAGCAGGCTGGAGTCTGCGGCCGCTTGCTGGATTGACGGAGTCCCTGGGCCGACTGGCACAGTCCCTGGGCCGACTGGCGCAGTCCCGGGGCCGGGTTCTGAAGTCCCCGGGCCGGCTTCAACTATGATTTTCTTGGGGCCGTCTGCTGGGGCTCTTGAGTAGGATCCGACTTCTTCTGGAGGAACCGGCAGAAAGATGGAGTCTGACTCTGGTGAAGGCTTGATAGACGGCTTGAGGAGGCGCTGAAGAGCGACTCCGGAAGGTATTGCTTGGCGGGTGGAGCCGACTCGTGCCAAGGCGTCTTCTTGATCATTGTCGTTTCTTGGCACGTGAAGGAACTCGCACCCCTCGAAGTATCCGCTGAGTTGCTGCACCAGGAAGCGGTAGCTCGCCATGTTTGCGTCTTTGGCATCCCAGTCGACGGATGACTGCTGGACCACCAAGTCGGAGTCGCCATAGCACAGGATCCGGCGAATGCTGAGTTCTTTGGCAAGCTGGAGCCCATGAATGAGCGCCTCGTATTCGGCGACGTTGTTGGAGGCGGCGAAGTGTATCTGTAGCACATACTTGAGCTTGTCGCCTTTAGGGGAGGTGAGGACGACGCCGGCTCCCAGGCCAGTGCGCATCTTGGAGCCGTCGAAATGCATCCGCCAATGGGTGGAGTCGGGCGCTGGCGGCAGGTACTGGGTCTCAGCCCAATCGACGAGGAAGTCGGCCAGCGCTTGCGACTTGATGGCGGTGCAGGGCTGGTAGTAGATGGTGTAAGGAGCCAGATCTATGGCCCATTTGGCTACTCGGCCGGAGGCGTCTCAGCTTCCAATGATCTCGGCCAGCGGGGCCGTGCAAACCACGGTGATTGGATGCTCTTGAAAGTAAGGCTTCAGCTTCTTGGCGGCAAAATGCACACCGTAGCACATCTTCTGGTAATGGGGGTAGTTCTGCTTGGAGGTCGACAGTACCTCGCTCAGGTAATATACCGGTCTCTGGACAGGGAGCGCCTTGCCTTCCTCTTTGCGTTCGACTACGATGACTGTGCTGACTACTCGGCTGGTGGCAGCGATGTACAAGAGCATGGGCTCTTTAGGAGTCGGAGCCGCCAACACAGGGGGAGTAGTCAACATCTTCTTCAGCTGGAGAAATGCTTCATCCGCCTTGTGGTTCCACTCAAAAAAGGTGGTCTTCTTCATCAATTGATACAAAGGCAGAGCTTTCTCGCCCAGCCGACTGATGAATCGGCTGATGGATGCCAAGCAGCCGGTGAACTTCTGCACATCTAACAGTCAGCTGGGTACCTCCATCCTCTTGATGGCCTTGATCTTCACGGGGTTGCACTCTATGCCGCGTTCGGATACTAGGAAGCCAAGGAGTTGGCCGGCCGGTACTCCGAAAACGCACTTTTCAGGGTTGAGCTTGATCTGGAATCGGCGCAGGTTCTCAAAGGTCTCCTTGAGGTCTTCTAGCAGCGTCCCATGCTTCTCCGTCTCCACCACCACATCATCCACGTAGACGTGGGCATTCCTGCCAAGTTGCTTGAGGAGGCACTTCTGCGTGCAACGCTGAAAGGTGGCGCCGGCATTCCTCAAGCCGAACGTCATCGTCAGGTATCAGAAGGCTCCGAATGGTGTGATGAAGGCGGTCTTCAGTCTGTCTGCCGGGTTCAGGTTGATCTGGTGATATCCTAAATATGCATCTAAGAAACTCAGCAGCTCGCATCCGGCTATGGAGTCTATCACCTGATCGATTCTTGGCAGGGCAAACGGATCCTTTGGGCATGCTTTGTTGAGGCTTGTGTAGTCAATGCACATCCGCCGCTGCTTGTTTTTCTTCAGTACCAAAACCGGGTTTGCCAGCCACGCTGGAAAAAACACCTCCATGATGAAGCCGGCCGCAAGAAGCCGGGCTATTTCCTCTCCAACAACTCTTCTCTTCTCTTCTGACAGGCGGCGCAAGGGCTGCCTGACGGGTTTCACATCCGGCCTGACATGTAGCTTGTGCTCGGCGAATTTCGTCGGTACACCTGGCATGTCTTTGGGGGACCATGCAAAGATGTCTCGATTCTCACGGAGGAAATCGACGAGCTCGCCTTCCTATTTGCTGTCAAGGTTTGCACCTATGACAGCGTGCCTCTCTGGGTGCTCAGGGTCCAAGGGTATCTTCTTGGTCTCTTTGGCCGGCTTAAACGAGACCTCGGCTTCCGACTCCTTGGGGTCGGGCGACATCTCTGGCTGCTTTCCGGCCATCGCCACGACTCGGTCAAGGAGCCGCTTCTCAGCTGCGATCACCAGGGACTTGGCCAGTCGGCTGCTCTCGGCCGCGCAGGCGGACGACTTCTTGTAGTCGCTGGCTACGGTCAGAATTCCCTCGGAACTCGGCATCTTCATCTTGAGGTAGGCGTAGTGAGGAACCGCCATGAACTTGGCCAAGGCAGGTCGGCCAAGCAGTGCGTGGTACGGGCTTTCCAGGTCCACTACTTCAAACCAGACTGGCTCTCGGCGGAAATGATCTTTGTCTCCGAAGAGAACGTCTATCAGGATCTTGCCGATTGGTGAGCAGGAAAGGCCGGGTACAATACCATGGAACACAGTCCGGCTGCTCTGCAGCTGTCTTTGCTTGATTCCTAGCTTCTCCATAGTATCTTTGTACAGGATTTGATGCTGCTGCCTCCGTCTATCAGCACTCTCGAAAAGCGGGCGGCCCGCCTATCAGTGGCCAAGGTGGCACCTAGGACCAAGGCATAGGAGCCTGGATTCGGCATCACCTTTGGGTGATCCGCTCTGCTCCAACTAATAGGCTTCTCGGACCAATGCATGAACTCTGGAGTATCTGTTACCACTGCATTTACTTCTTGCTGCTGTTGCCGTCTGCTGCGCCGATCATCAGCCACGCTGGTAAACACTACGTAGGCTCCATGCTCTTTTGGGTACTCGTCTTGCACTGCGCCGACTGGCCGAGCGGCCGGCTGCTGGGGCGGCGGTGGAGGCGGCGGCCCCGCAGGCGGCGGAGGAAGGAGGTCGTCTCCCTTGGCGATTCTGGTGAGCCAGTGGCACTTTCGGGTGGTATGGTTTGACGGCTTCGCGCCACTGTGGAACTTGCAGGGACCATCCAGAGTCTGCTCATAGGAAAAGGCCGGCAACCAATTGGATTTGCCGCCTTTCTGCCATTTGGCCGGAGGCTGCCCCTCCGGCTGTTGATCTTCAACTGTCGCAACCTGCCGACTATTGGAAGTCGGCGGTTGGGCCTTGCGCTTGTTGTCGCTCTGTTGTTGGCGCCGACTGGTGTCTCCAGCTGGAGTTCTGGGAGCCTGAGGGGTCACCTTGCCAGCTGCGTTGACTTGAATCTCCGTCTTCATGGATGAGTCGGCTGTGGCGTACTTGTCTGCTATAACCAGCAGTTCATCGAGGGTCTCCGGCTCGTCACAGAGAAGCCTGTGCTTGAGGAGGGTGCCTTCTCGGCACCCGGCAGTGAAGTACTCAATAGCCTGCACCTCGTGCACGCCTTCGCAGGAGTTCCAAAGCTCGCCCCAGCGCGTGAGGTAGTCGTGTGTTGACTCGTCAGGGCCTTGTACACACAGGGAAAGCTGGCGCGGCTTGGGAGGTCGCTTGTACGTGCTCGTGAAGTTGCGGATGAAGGCTTCGGTGAAGTCGACCCAGCTGTTGATGCTGCGGGGCTTCAGACTGTTCAACCATGTCCGGGCCGTGCCCTGGAGCATGAGTGGAACGTACTTTACGACAACCTGCTTGTTGCCGTTCGCTATACTGACGGCTATGGAGCAATCTATCAGCCAGTCTTCTGGCTTGACGGAGCTGGTGTACTTGGGTGTGTCTCGAGGGAGCGTGAACCCTTTGGGGAAGGGCTCGTCTCGGATGCGGGGCCCAAAGCAAGGCGGACCCAGCTCGTCTTCTTCTTCCAGTGCCAGGGATCGGTGGAGTCGGTCGATCCGATGGCGGGCGTCGTTCTCTCCGACTCCCTCTCGACGGCCGAGGCGGCCGCCAAGAGTCGGATGCTCAACAGGCGGCGGGGAAACTCGCCGCTCTCTTCTGGGTGGGGGAGGCAGATAGTCGTCCCGCCGCTCCGCTGCTGTCAGCCGGCCGTCTTGGTCGCGCTCAATGGTGATGTGAGTCCGACTGTGACTGACAGCCGGCTCCTTTTCTTTCCTTCCGCGGACTCCGCCAGTCGGCATCCGAGATGTCACGCCTTGATCTCGGCGGGGAGGCAAGTCGTCGTTCGGTTGCTGCAGCGCATCCGCACGGCCGCCGGCCGCGTTCTGCGCAGCAACCGCGTCGAGGAGCTGCTGGACTCGCTCCGTCATCATGCGGCGCTCTTCGCCCTTGAAGTTCTTCACCTCGTCAGTCGCCGCTTGGGCAGCGCGGATGTTCTCCACAGGGGTGGCGTATACGGGGCGTTTAGCCCCGAACAAGTCGGCGATGGTTGCGTCGCGCTGCCGGACAGCGCCTAGACGGCTCGGCCCAGTTGGAGCCGGCGAGCCGCCCATAGCGCGATCCATCTCGCGCTGGTATGCTTATGACAGGCGCCTCATGCTCGCCAGCCTCTTGGCGCCTTCGATGATCTGAAGGTGGCGTGTCTCCAGCATCTCGGCGTCTACGTCCTCTGGAATGGGCGACGTTAGGTCTTGCAGGGCCGCAGCGAGCGGGTCCTGAGCTTCTTCGCCGGAGCGCTCATCGTGACTGATGACGAGCACTTCCGTGACGGCGCTTCCGCCACTCTCCTCGTGAGGAAGCGGCTCGTCGTAGACCACCACGTTGGTGGGGAAAGTGTCAAGCGACAAGGCGTCGGAGTCGACTAGCATCGGGTCGGTGGAGCCTACGGACTCCAAGTCCATGGCAGGCTCGCCGGTGACGTGGAGTTGGTCGAGGAGGCCCACGAGGAGACTCTCGGGGCCACCCGTGCCTGCGTCGGATGCAGGCTCGTTGGAGAGGCGCACCTCGCCGACAACTTCGGCGAGGCTGCTCGCCGCACAGGCGGCCTCAGCGCCGCGCAGCGTGTCGATGCAGACTCCATCTGGCGAGCCTGGCTGGCTGCGCTCGCCAGGGAGGAAGAGGGTTCCCGTCCAGAACAGATCTCCGGACGACGGTGTACCAGGCCCCACGGTGGGCGCCAAATGTCGGGGGTTGGGTGCGACATATGCCAAAGGATGGCTTATCATGGTGGGGGCGAGTAGAACATCGCCGGTGCCTAGAAATGGGATGAGGCGAAGACAATCACGCCGGCGAATCTTACCAAGCTTCAGGGCTCTCTGAGGAGATAACACCCCTACTGGTGCTCTGTGGGGTCTCCGCATGATCACTAGGGCAAAGTGGCTACAATGGTGCTCCTAGAGCTGTATCGGGAGGCAGGAGAGGGCAAGGCTAGCTCTCTCCTCCCTATGCTATCTGGCCTATCTCTATCAAGGTCCGAACCCTTTGCATGGGTGCCCCAGGGGGTTTATATAGGCCTACCCCCCGAGGGTACAATGGTAATCCGGCTGGGCGCGGGTCCCAGCCGTCTGTCTCTCAGACCGCCGTCCTTCCCGCCGGCTTCTGGGGCCCGCCGACTGGCGGGTCCCGTGGACATGCTTGATACTGTAGCGGCACTCCCGATGACGCAGGCTTGGTCATGGGGTCGTGGCAACAGTGCCGCCGTCTATCGGGCGATCACTGTCGCCATTCCCCATCCTATCTGGTTAATGGCTCGTGGGGCCCTAGGGAGGAGTCGGCCGACTCCCACAGGTCCGTCTTCGGTCCACCCACTGACAGGCGGCCTAGCGGTCTTCGGGTCGTACAGGCCGGCGTCGTGGGCACAGTGCATTGCGCACTGTGGCTGAGGTCAGGGCAGGCATGGCAACAGTGACGCGCCTCGCCGAAGATCTTCCAGCGATACGGCTCACTGTAGCCATGCCGGTCCTTCGTAGGCAGGGGGAACGGCCACGCCGTGACCATACCCCGCATCGTGCCTCGAGATGAGGGAGGAGTCAGGGGCCGACTCTCCATAGTCGGCCTCTCTGGAGGTCACCAGCTTGGAGTCGACTTATCTCGGAGTCGCCGTC
This sequence comes from Triticum timopheevii, assembly GCA_963921465.1. Lineage (NCBI taxonomy): Eukaryota > Viridiplantae > Streptophyta > Magnoliopsida > Poales > Poaceae > Triticum > Triticum timopheevii. Next base: position 216,368,075 of record OY997274.1, read on the forward strand.
TGGGACTCGGCTTGTCTTGGAGTCGGCTCCTGGGACTCGGCCTGAGGGGCGCGGCCTGCCCCGATGTCTTGAAAGGTCCTGGGTCTCGGGTTAGCCTACCCGTGGCCCATTACTCCGACAATGGAGAAACAGAGTAATGCAATAAGAACGATGACATGATGTAGACAAGATCTATTTATGTAGAAATAGATCCCATGTTGTTATCCTTAATAGCAATGATACATACATGTCGTTTCCCTTTCTGTCACTGGGATCGAGCACCGTAGGATCGAACCCATCACAAAGCACCTCTTCCCATTGCAAGATAGATAGATCAAGTTGGCCAAACAAAACCCAAATATCAGAGAAAAATATGAGGCTATAAGCAATCATGCATATAATAGATCAAAGAAGACTCAAATAACTTTCATGGATAAAAACATAGATTTGATCATAAACTCGAAGTTCATCGGATCCCAACAAACACACCACAAAAAGAGTTACAACATATGGATCTCCAAGAGACCATTGTATTGGTAATCAAAAGAGAGAGGAAGACATCTAGCTACTAACTATGGACCCGTAGGTCTACAAAGAACTACTCACGCATCATCGGAGAGGCACCAATGGAAGTGGTGAACCCCTCTGTGTCTAGATTGGATCTGGTGGTTCTGGACTCTGCGGCGGCTGGAATATATTTTCGTCGACTCCCTTAGGGTTTCTGGAATATTGGGGTATTTATAGAGCAAAGAGGCAGTTCAGGGGGCACCCGAGGTGGGAACAACCCACCTGGGCACGCCTGGGCCCCCAGGCGCGCCCTGGTGGGTTGTGCTCCCCTAGGAGCACCCCCAGGTGCTTTCCTGGCCCACTGGGATGTCTTCTGGCCTAATAGAATCCTCAAGAAGTTTCACTGCGTTTGGACTCCGTTTGATATTGATTTCCTGCGATGTAAAAAACATGCAGAAAACAACAACTGGCAATGGGCACTATGTCAATAGGTTAGTACCAAAAATGATATAAAATGGCTATAAAATGATTGTAAAACATCCAAGAAAGATAATATAACAGCATGGAACAATAAAAAATTATAGATACGTTGGAGACGTATCAGCATCCCCAAGCTTAATTCCTGCTCGTCCTCGAGTAGGTAAATTATAAAAATAGAATTTTTAATGTGGAATGCTGCCTAACATGTTCATCACATTTCTTTTCTTTATAGCATGGACATTTGGACTTCTATATGATTCAAAGCAATAGTCTAGTTTTGACATGAAGACTTTAATACTCAAGCATACCAACAGGCAACCATGTCTTTCAAAATATCAACACTAAAGCAAGTTATCCCTAGCCCATTATGCTCAACCATTAATCCATTCATGAGACACACTCGAATATTAGCTACACTCAATGCTCAAATAGGATCATAGTGCCCCTTAGTAGTGCTTTATAAGAGAAGATGGAGACTCAAATTCAAAATAAAAATTGCATAAGGAAAAGAAAGGCCCTTCGCGGAGGGAAGTAGGGATTTGTAGAGGCGCCAGAGCTCAAAGCTTAAATTGGGAGATAAAAACATTTTTGAGAGGCATACTTTTCCCACCAATGAAAACAACTTAGAGCTCCCAACACATTCCATGCTAGATACATCATAGGGTTCCCAAACAGAAAATAAAGTTTATTCCTTTTTCCACCATTACTTTCACATTCCATGGCTAGCCGAAACCACGGTTGCCCTCCATACCAACACTTCCCAAGGAATTTGTTATTTGACAACATAAAGTAAATTCATTTTTCATTTCGGGACTGGGCATCCCTAATACCTTTGCCGTACTATCGTGCAATGACAAGTGAATAAACACTCATCGTGAGAATAACACATCTAGCATGGAAAATATTGGCCACCCTTCACCGCCTCGCGAGCGATAGAGCACACAAAGAGAAATTTATTTTGAAATTAGAGATGGCACATGCAAATTTGCTTAGAACGGCATGGAAATACTGCATATATGTAGGTATAGTGGACTCATAAGGCAAAACTGGTTTAAAGGGTTTTGGATGCACAAGTAGTGATCATACTTAGTGCAAAATGAAGGCTAGCAAAAAGATTGAGAAGCGACCAACCAAAAAGCGAAAAATCTCGTACCCAAGCATTAAGCATAAGTAACACCGAATAATGCACCACAAGTAGGATATAAATTTCATTGCATAACTATTGACTTTCGTGCTTGCATAGGGAATCACAAACCTTAACATCAATATTCTTACTAAAGCACAATTACGTATCAACATGACTCACATATCATATCATCATATCTCAAAACCATTACTAAGAATCAAGTTCATTTTGTCCAATGATCTTCATGAAAGTTTTAATTATATCCTCCTTGGATATATATGACTTTGGGACTATTTTCATATGTTGCTTTTGATAAGCTCAAACAAATTTAAGTGAAGAACATGAGCATAATTTTTCTTTCTCTCAAAATAATCTAAGTGAAGCAAGAGAGAATTTCTGAAAATTTTACTAACTCCCAAATAAACCTAAGTAAAGCAAGAGAGCATTTCTTCAAAAATAACAAAGCACACAGTGCTAAAAAAAGATATAAGTGAAGCACTAGAGCAAATCCATGGCTCTAGAAATTTAAGTGAAGCATAGGAGCAAGCATAACATAATTTTTGGCTCTCTCAAAAGGGTTTATTCAGTAAGGATTCAACACTTAAAACACATAGCAAAAAAAGAAAAGACTCATATCATACAAGACGCTCCAAGCAAAACTCATAATATGTGACGAATAAAAATATAGCTTCAAGTAAAATACCGATGGTTGTTAGAAGAAAGCGGGGGTGCCACTCGGGGCATCCCCAAGCTTAGTTGCTTGCTAATTCTTGAATATTATCTTGGGGTGCCTCGGGAATCCCCAAGCTTAGCCTTTTGCTAATCCTTATTCCTTCATCCATCGTAAGATCACCCAAAACTTGAAAACTTCAATCACACAAAACTCAACAAAACCTTCGTGGGATCCGTTAGTATAACAAGCAAACGACTACTATAAGTATTGTTGCAAACCTATTCATATTTTTTTTTGCATTATATATACTGTATTCAAACTTTTCTATGGCAAAAACTCATAAAAGAAAACCATAAAATCATCAAAACAAGCACACAACGCAAAGAAAATAGAATCTATCAAAAATAGAACTGTCTATAGCAATCTGAATATTTGGAGTACTTCTATAACTCCAAAAATTCTGAAAAAACTTGATTGACGTGAGAAATTTGTCTATTAATCTTCTGCAAAAAGAATCAACTCAAAATCACTCTTCTATTCAAAATGAAAAACAATCTCATGACTACAAAAGTTTCTATTTTTCAGCAAGATCAAATCAACTTTCACCCAAATCATCCCAAAGGCCTTGCTTGGCACAAACACTAACTAAAACACAAAAAACACAATCATAACAATAGCATAATTGTGCTAACAGACAAGAACAGAAAGCAAAAAGCCAAAATAAATTTTATTCATTGGGTTACCTCCCAACAAGCGGTATCTCTTTACACCCCTAGCTAGGCATAACGCGTAGGATCTATGTTTTGTCACCCTTATCCTTGTTTTCCTTGGAGTTATTTGTGTCGGGAGGTTTTGCAAATAAAACATAAAACACATTGTCCATGGAAACCTTAGCACTATCGAGTTGCTTTTTATCATAACCCCTTTGATTCCCGGCAGTGATCCAAAATATTGTTGATTAACATCATTAAAAACTTGTTGGGTCATATCTAAGACGGGGACTTGCTTCTTAAGATTCTCATCAAAGATTTGGTTATCCCCAAGCAAATGTCTCAAAGAATAATCACTATTATAAAGAATTTCATCAATCACGGGGTTTTCATGTCATGCCATAAAAATCAAAGATTTCCCTAGCTTCCCGTATTATGTAGTCAAATTCATTCATCAAAACAAGAGTGGCTAACTTTTTAGCTTTAGGATTCTTTATAACGGGCAACTCATAGAACAATCTTTGCAAGATAGGATGAGTACGGATAAATCTAGTTTCAAGTTTCGGAACAAGTGCCGAAATAGCTTCTCATAAGATTTAGTCCTTTTAAGTATAGGAATATCATCGAGACTTCATTTTCTGACACAATTGATAAATTCTTGGATATGTTCTTTTCCCATAAAATTCCCTTGCCCCAAGACAAAAGTTTTGGCATCCAGATTACCCGAATGCTCCAATTTAGGAGTTAGGCCATCATCTGTTTCTGCCATGCCAAAGTCACTCATGGTGACAAGTTCAAGCAAATAAAAGATCTGACGAGAGGGCGAATAAAACGGCAATTTTTGTGTGAAGTGGGGGATAGGAAAATGAGAGGCAAATGGAAAATAATGTAAATTTCGAGGAGAAGAGATTTGTAATTAGGAACCTGGTTGATGTTGAAGATCCTCCCCGGCAACAGCACCAGAAATTCCTTTTGATGTCTGCTAGAACTACGTCGGTATTTTCCCAAAGAGGAAGGGATGATGCAGTATAGCGACGGTAGGTATTTCCCTCAGTATTGAGACCAAGGTTATCGAACCAGTAGGAGAACCTCCTCACACCACGTAAAAAGTACTTGCACATAGATAACAAATACTCGCAACCCGACGTGTTAAAGGGGTTGTCAATCCCTTTCGGGTACGACGCCTCAAGATAGGCAAATAATGTGTGATGAAAGTGGTAGATAGAAAAATATATCGCGGGACAAATAAATTGCAACAAGGTATTTTTGTATTTTTGGTTTAATAGATCTGAAAATAAATGCAAAGGGAAATAGATCGCAAAGGCAAATATGATGAAAAGAGACCACGGGGCCGTAGGTTTCACTAGTGGCTTCTCTCGAGAAAAATAGCAAACGGTGGGAAAACAATTACAGTTAGGCAATTGATAGGACTTCAAATAATCATGACGATATCCAGGCAATGATCATTATATAGGCATCACGTCCAAGATTAGTAGACCGACTCCTCCCTGCATCTACTACTATTACTCCACACAACGACCGCTATCCAGCATGCATCTAGTGTATTAAGTTCATGGAGAAACTGAGTAATGCAATAAGAACGATGACATGATGTAGACAAGATCTATTTATGTAGAAATAGACCCCATCTTGTTATCCTTAATAGCAATGATACATACATGTCGTTTCCCTTTCTGTCACTGGGATCGAGCACCGTAAGATCAAACCCATCACAAAGCACCTCTTCCCATTGCAAGATAATTATATCAAGTTGGCCGAACAAAACCCAAATATAGGAGAAGAAATGAGAGGCTATTAGGAATCATGCATATAAGAGATCAAAGAAGACTCAAATAACTTTCATGGATAAAAACATAGATCTGATCATAAACTCAAAGTTCATCGGATCCCAACAAACACACCGCAAAAGGACTTACATCATATCGATCTCCAAGAGACCATTGTATTGATAATCGAGAGAGAGAGAGAGGAAGCCATCTAGCTACTAACTACGGACCCATAGGTCTACAAAGAACTACTCACGCATCATTGGAGAGGCACCAATGGAATTGGTGAACCCCTCCGTGATGGTGTCTAGATTGGATCTGGTGGTTCTGGACGTTGCGGCGGCTGGAATTGATTTTCTCGACTCCCCTAGGGTTTCTGAAATTTTGGGATATTTATAGAGCAAAGAGGCGGTTCAGGAGGCACCCGAGGTGGGCACAACCCACCTAGGCACGCCTGGGTCCCCATGCATGCCCTGGTGGGTTGTGCTCCCCTTGGAGCATCCCCCAGGTGCTTTCCTGGCCCACTGGATGTCTTCTGGCCCAAAAAATCTTCAAGAAGTTTTGTTGCATTTGGACTCTGTTTGATATTGATTTCATGCGATGTAAAAAACATGCAGAAAACAGTAACTAGCACTGGGCACTATGTCAATAGGTTAGTACCGAAAATTATATAAAATGGCTATAAAATGGCTATAAAATGATTGTAAAAGATCCAAGAATGATAATATAATAACATGGAACAATCGAAAATTATAGATACGTTGGAGACGTACCACCTTGCACCTTGGCGATGAGGAATGTGGTGGCCAAAGTTTGGCTTACCACGGTGAGTTCCATGCACATCACACCTTTGGCCTCAGTCCTTTCTTTACCTTCAAATCCATTAAGTACCATATTGGTCTTCATCAATGCATCATAATCTAACCCCAACTTTTTGAAGACCGATTAGGGCATAAGATTTACCACAGCACCACCATCAACAAGCATCCTAGCAACTGACGATCCGTTAATATAACCTTCGAGGAATGGCTTCACGTGTTTCACCGGTTCTTTTGGATTCTCGAAGATAGCATTCTTAGGACCAAAATCTAGCTGGGCCACCTCCTCTTCTTCACCTATAGCATGAAATTCGGCAGGTAAGTAATACACCATATTAATATCCATACCTTCCTGAACCGGCGTAGATTCGTAATCCACCATCTCATCTTCGTCTCCCAATGTGTATATTGGGCTTAAAGTTTCCTCAATTGAAGGGGATGTTTCAGGTGGTGTGGACGATGTAATAGGGGTCGCATCATCCTCTTTTGGCGGGAAGGTGTTGATGTAGCTAATGTAGAAGCATCTACGTTTTCTTTTTGTTTAGGCCTCCACACTTGTTTTGTGAGTGCCATGGGATGAATGTCATTAAACAATTCGTCCCTTTGCTTCTCTTCTCTGCGCTCTACCTTCTTGTGGTTCATCATGCATTGTAATCTCCTTTTCATGGTCTTAGTTAAACCGGAGGACACCACTTAGGTTGGGTATATTTGGGATCCCTAGGTTTGGCCTTGCTTGTGCTAGCCTCATGATCATTAACCATGGAACCCTGGTGAACAACAACAATATCACCATTAGAATTAGCCAAACTACCAACAACCAGCTTTTTTATCTCCTTTTGCTTATCGCATTCCGAAATTTCCGCATTAGGTGACTTAATACGCCACACTTTTTGTTGGCCTTGCTTGGAGAAATTTTTGTTGGACGATTAGCACCATATATAGCTCAAACGGTCTTGTGCGGGATAATAGAGCCTCTCGCGAGTAGTCCTTCTAGGTGCTGCCCACTTCATATGAAAAGCATAAGGAGCCATTGGGGGCTGCCCCCATCCTCCATTGAAGTCTCTCATGTAATATGGCGCATACGGGGTTGTGACATCCATGAAGTCGGTATCCATGACCCATATGGCCTTGCATAGCATCGAAACTCTTGCTTCATAGGCAATTTTGCATGCTTTGAATGTGATGGCCGATTAGAGCTAGAACCGGCCGCTTGACTTGCATATTTGGATAGCAACATATCAAAAGTTGGCTTGATTCGCTTGCGCTTGGCTTCACTCTTTTCCCACTTGCCAACCTCAGAATTATTGGGCTTGATAAATTTAACATGAGTATCTTCTTGTACTTGTGGTTGCCCCCTAAGTGCAGGATTTTTTATGGTGATCTTCAATACTTCCTTGCCATCAGGTTGCTTATCAAGCACAACCTCTCTTCCAAGACTTTGTCGCCCTCCTTGCACTTCCTAGGTTCACTAATAACAACATTATCTTTATTAGCAGATTCGGCTATGCTATGCCGAATTAAAATTTTCTTTCCTCCAAGTCCATGGTGTTTATCGGGAAGGGCTGTTTATCTACTTGCATCTCAGCAAAATTCAATCTTCCATCATTAATGGCCGGTTGTATCTGTCGTCGAAAAACATTGCAATCATTAGTAGCATGAGAAAATGAAATATTGTACTTGCAATGAGCGCGCCGTTTAGATCCTCAAACGGTGGTACAGTGTGTGTGATATTCTAATCATCTTGTCTTGCGAGAGAGCATCAAATATTCTATCACACTTAGATATATCAAAAGCGTACTCTTCTCATCATCACGATTCTTGTGAATCGGCTTAAGAGCATTGCATGTATAGGGTTTGGCCTTTGAGGACCAAACAAACTCAGTAGTATAGACATCAACCTCATTGTCCAAATTATCATCATTGTATTCAACCATATGCATTCTAGGATGATAGGTTGTAGACCTACGGACCACCTTACTTCGACTCTCTTGAGCCAAAAAAAAATTGTAAGACTTGTTTAATATTCAAAAACTCATAAGTTTCTAGCCTCTCTTTAATATGAGTTTTCAAGCCATTAAGAACAAGATCCGCCAAGTCTCTCTCGCTTATCACCAAGCTATAACATCAGGTTTTTAGATCTCTAAATCTCTTGACATAATTGATGACTGATTCATCATGTTTTTTGCCTAACCGGTGTAAGATGTGACAACTTAAGCTCATTATCGCCGCTATAAAACAATTGAACCATGTGGTAAAGCAGAAAAGCATGAAAATGCGGTGCTAGTTAAAGATAAGGGAAATAAATGCGCTTTCAATTCTTCTATGGAACCTGCTTCACCTAACTACGCTAAATACTGACTAACATGCTCCCATGTTGTTTTCATACCCTCTCCACTAAATTTAACAAAATCGGGAACCTTGTAACCTTGAGGGTAGAAAACTGCATCAAAGTGTTCGGGATAAGGCTTTTGGTACACAAGACTCTTTACTTTTGACTCGTTTATTAAATTTTCTAGAAACATCTTATGCAAATCCTCCCTTAATTTAGCTAAAATTGGATCCGAGGTAGATGAAGATGTTTGTGGCAATGACATAGGAGCAACCTGAGTACTAGCTAGTGGTGCAACTTGTGGGATGGGCGCCGAAACATAATTCAGCGGAAGACCAAACATGCTTGCGCCTATTGGGTGGTGTGACAAAGTGATTCGGTGTTAACGCCAAATTGGGCACAGTCATAATAGGATTAGGATATGTAGGTGCAGCCACAAGCTGGTTGGTTTGACTAGGGTAAAAATTCAATGACATACTATATTGTTGTTGCATAGGAGGTGCTGATGAAATAGGTAAAGTTGGACTAGGGTTTTTAGATAAACCAATAGTACCACTAGATGACGGAGGCATATTTTTCTGAGCATTAGTACTTGCTATGAAAGAATTGTATGTCATCACATTACCCTCACTAACAAGACTTTCCATCACAGCCACTTGCTCTAGAGAAAAAGCTTTACTCACAGTGATTACATCTTGTTCGCCAATGAGAGGAGGGAAATGACGTTTCCATCCAGGGTGATTTTGCCTTGAGGGTCTTTCTTGAAACTGGAAAGAAACACCTCCAAATGCTGCTCCTCGCGCTTCTTCTTGAGCGCCTCAAAAGCCTCTTCACGCTACTTCTTGAGCGCTTCATAGGCCTGGCAATGTTCATCTAATAGTTCATCAAGACCGGGCTTAATGAAGTTATCGGCACTAACTTCGGAGGGCTTGGGGAGTCGCCAAAAAGTGTGTTCGCACATGAACACGTCACCATGTACCTCCAACGCCAAGGGTGATGCACCGCAACTCACGTCGAAGGAGGCCCGTCCGGAAGCGCAGTACGCTAGCAATCCGGGGGGCTTTTGAGCACCCAAAACCCCACGCGCCCGGGAGGGACCCTGTCTGGACGTGTGGCGGCTATGGGCTTCCCTAGGCCGGATCGCGTACCCCAAGAGCCTCGAGGATTTCTGCCCTTCAATATGAAGAACGAACGAAGAACGAGAGAGAAAGAACAAGGGACAGATGTAAAACTAGGGTAAAAGGTAGATGAGTTTTGCGATTGTGTGTTGTTGTTCAAATTGGTCGTCACCTCTTGTCTATATAAGAGGCGGATGGACTTCCCGTACAAGAAAAGGACTTGCCTAGTGATGACCCACAAGTATAGGGGATCTATCATAGTCCTTTTGATAAGTAAGAGTGTCGAACCCAACGAGGAGCAGAAGGAAATGACAAGCGGTTTTCAGTAAGGTATTCTCTGCAAGTACTGAAATTGTAGGTAACAGATAGTTTTGTGATAAGATAATTTGTAACGGGTAACAAGCAATGAAAGTAAATAAAGTGCAGTAAGATGGCCCAATCCTTTTTGTAGCAAAGGACAAGCCTGGACAATTTCTTATAATGATAAAAGCGCTCCCGAGGACACATGGGAATTATCATAAAGCTAGTTTTCATCACGCTCATATGATTCGCGTTCGATACTTTGATAATTTGATATGTGGGTGGACCGGTGCTTGGGTACTGCCCTTTCTTGGACAAGCATCCCACTTATGATTAACCCCTATTGCAAGCATTGCAACTAAAAAAGAAGTGTTAAGTTAAACCTAACCATAGCATGAAACTAGTGGATCCAAATCAGCCCCTTACGAAGCAACGCATAAACTAGGGTTTAAGCTTCTGTCACTCTAGCAACCCATCATCTACTTATTACTTCCCAATGCCTTCCTCTAGGCCCAAATAATGGTGAAGTGTCATGTAGTCGACGTTCACATAACACCACTAGAGGAGAGACAACATACATCTCATCAAAATATCGAACGAATACCAAATTCACATCACTACTAATAGAAAGACTTCACCCATGTCTTCAAGAACAAACGTAACTTCTCGCAAAGCATATTCAAGTTCATGATTAGAGGAGTATTAATATGCATTAAGGATCTGAACATATGATCTTCCACCAAGTAAACCAATTAGCATCAACTACGAGTAATCAACACTACTAGCAACCCCCAGGTACCAATTTGCGATTTTGATACAAGATTGGATACAAGAGATGAACTAGGGTTTCGAGAGGAGATGGTGTCGGTGAAGATGTTGATGGAGATTGACCCCCTCCCGATGAGAGGATCATTGGTGATGACGATGGTGATGATTTCCCCCTCCCGGAGGGAAGTTTCCCCGGCAGAACAGCTCCGCCGGAGCCCTAGATTGGTTCCGCCAAGGTTCCACCTTGTGGCGGTGGAGTTTCATCCCATAAGCTTGCTTATGATTTTTTCCAGGGTAAGAGACTTCATATAGCAGAAGATGGGCACCGGAGGTCCACCAGGGGGACCATGAGATAGGGGGCGCGCCCAGTATGGGGGGGTGCCCCCACCCTCATGGCCAGGGTGTGGGCCCCATCTTGTACTTTCTTTGCTCAATAATTCTTATTAATTCCAAAAATGACTTCCGTGGAGTTTCAGGATTTTTGGAGCTGTGCAGAATAGGTTTCCAATATTTGCTCCTTTTCTAGTCAGAATTCCAGCTACTGGCATTCTCCCTCTTTATGATAAACCTTGTAAAAGAAGAGAGAATAGACATAAGTATTGTGACATAACGTGTAATAACAGCCCATAATGCAATAAATATCGATATAAAAGCATGATGCAAATTGGACGTATCAACTCCCCCAAGCTTAGACCTCGCTTGTCCTCAAGCAGAAGCCGATATCGAAAAATATGTCCACCTGTTTAGAGATAGAGGTGTCGATAAAAATAAAATACAGACATGAGGGCATCATGATCATTCTTATAACAGCAACATATGTAGATTTTTTCATATGATTTCTCATGCTCAAGTAACAATCTATTCACAATGTCAAGTACGGATCATAAACTTCATTGAGAACAAGCAACTATAATCTCAGTCAAGAATAGAGCTTTTCAGCAAGTCCGCATACTCAACTATCATATAGTCTTCTACAATTGCTAACACTCACGCAATACTTATGGTTATGGAGTTTTAATCGGACACTGAGAAAGATAGGGGCTTATAATTTCGCCTCCCAACGTATTCACCTTTGGGTGATGTCAACAATAATAGTTCATGCCAACTTACATCGAATTGGATATATATATATATATAAGGATCTTTCCAACACGAGGTGCTTACCAAAGGATAAAATAAAAAAAGGGAAAGGTGAAGATCACCTTGACTCTTACAAAAAGTAAAGACATAAAGTAAAATATAGGCCCTTCGCAGAGGGAAGCAGAGGTTGTCATGTGCTTTTAGGGTTGGATGCACAAAATCTTAATGCAAAAGAACGTCACTTTATATTGCCACTTTTGATATGAACCTTTATTATGCAGTCCGTCGCTTTTATTACTTCCATATCACATGATCGTATAAAGCTTATTTTCTCCACACTAATAAGTCATACATATTTAGAGAGCAATTTTTATTGCTTGCAACATGACAACTTACTTGAAGGATCTTACTCAATCCATAGGTAGGTATAGTGGACTCTCATGGCAAAACTGGGTTTAAGGATATTTGGAAGATCAAGTAGTATCTCTACTTGGTGCAAGGAATTTGGCTAGCATGAGGGGGAAAGGCAAGCTCAACATGTTTGAATGATCCATGACAATATACTTAACTAAGATGTGAGAAAACATAACCCATTATGTTGTCTTCCTTGTCCAACATCAACGCTTTAGCATGTCATACTTAATGAGTGCTCACAATCATAAAAGATGTCCAAGATAGTATATTTATATGTGAAAACCTCTCTGTCTTTATTACTTCCTATTAATTGCAATGATGACCAAAACTATGTTTGTCAACTCTCAACAACTTTTAAGCCTCATACTTTCTATATGTGAAGTCATTACTATCCATAAGATCAATATGAACTCTTTTATTTCTTTTATTCTTTCTATATGCTCAAGATCATAGCAAGATAGTAAAGCCCTTGACTCAACACTAATCTTTATTATATAGCTCATGGACTCGATTACATAAAGGGATCACAAAGCAAAACTCAAAACTAATTCATACCAAAACTTCTATCTACTAGATCAAGATATTACTAAAAGGATCGAACTAAGTAAAATGGTAAAGATAGGAGTGTGATGGTGATACGATACCGGGGCACCTCCCCCAAGCTTGGCAGTTGCCAAGGGGAGTGCCCATACCCATGTGATTATTTCCTTGGTGGTGATGAAGGTGGTGATGATGATGGTGGATAATCGCACATCGAGCATAAAAGCTCCTCCAACTTGCGGATAATGCCCTTGAGTGCGACGATATGATCCTTCAATAAAATATTTTCATGTGTGAGATACTTGTTTTGTATGCGAGCTAACTCAATCATCTTGAAAGCTTCAATCTTAGTTGGGGTAAAGAGGTTAGGTAGAGGTTGAGGGATGTTTTCTTCTTCCGCTGCCGGAGCTTGATCCTCCATGGCCTTCTTGATCCCTTCATCCTTGTTGATCCCCTCTGGTTCTTCTCTTTTCAGCTCTATCTTCAATAGCCAAGCATCCTTGTCTTCATTGTTGGAGGAGGGTGACGTCATGATGCTCTAAATCTGTCAGAAAAACAGCTCGAAATGAAAACAAAAGATTTTTGCGTGATACGGTGGTCAAAACCTTCGGGAGATTATATAATGAATTTTTTTTGACCAAAAGAAGTATTGTGCAAGAAAACAGAGTCTGGGAGGCACACGAGGTGCCCACGAGATAGGGGGCGCGCCCAGTAAGGGTGGGCGCGCCCTCCACCCTCATGGAGGCCTCGTGTCCTTCCCGGATTACTTTTTGCTTTCCAAAATTCTTAAATATTCCAAAACGGAGAAAAATTGCCATTAGAATTGTTTTGGAGTCGGTTTACTTACCGTACCACATACCTATTCCTTTTCGGAGTCTAAAACGTTCTGGAAAGTGTCCCTTATGTATTCCTCCAGGGTTACAGTTTCAATAATATTAGTTTCAACATTTATAGGATTACCTAAGATATAGTGGTTGATTATTTGACTGTTCACCACCTTCGGATTTGTGCCTTCGAAGTTGTTGATTTTTATGGCACCGGAACGATAGACCTCCTCGATAACGTAAGGATCTTCCCAATTAGAGAGAAGTTTTCCTGCAAAAAAACTTAAACGAGAGTTAAATAGCAACACATAATCACCTACGTTAAATTCACGCTTTTGTATTCTTTTGTCATGCCATCTTTTAACTTTTTCTTTGAAGAGCTTGGCATTCGCATATGCTTGGGTTCTCCATTCATTGAGTGAGCTAATATCAAATAACCTCTTCTCGCAGGCAAGTTTGAAGTCATAGTTGAGCTCTTTAATGGCCCGATATGCTTTATGTTCAAGTTCGAGAGGTAAGTGACATGCTTTTCCATAAACCATCTTATACGGAGACATACCCATAGGATTTTTATATGCAGTTCTATAGGCCCATAATGCATCATCAAGTTTCTTGGACCAATTCTTCCTAGATCTATTAACAGTCTTTTGCAAAATTAATTTAATCTCTCTATTACTCAACTCTACTTGACCACTAGACTGTGGGTGATAAGGAGATGCAAGTCTATGATTAACATCATACTTAGCAAGCATTTTACGAAAGGCACCATGAATAAAATGTGAACCACCATCAGTCATAAGATATCTAGGGACTCCAAACCAAGGAAAAATAACTTCTTTAAGCATCTTAATAGAGGTGTTATGATCAGCACTACTAGTTGCAATAGCTTCCACCCACTTAGTAACGTAATCAACAGCAACTAAAATATGTGTACATCCATTAGCGGTAGGAAAAGGTACCATATAATCAAAGCCCCAAACATCAAATGGTTCAATAACAAGAGAGTAATTCATAGGCATTTCTTGACGTCTACTAATATTACCAATTCTTTGACATTCATCACATGACAAGACAAACTTACGAGCATCTTTGAATAGAGTAGGCCAATAAAAACCGGATTGCAATACCTTATGTACAGTTCTATCTCCAGCGTGGTGTCCTCCATATGGTTCGGAGTGACACTTGCGTAGGCTCTGTTCCTATTCATGCTCAGGTACACAATGTCTAATAACACCATCTACTCCTTCTTTATAAAGGTGTGGGTCATCCCAGAAGTAATGTCTTAAATCATAAAAGAACTTTTTCTTTTGCTGGTATGTGAAGCTAGGTGGTATAAATTTAGCAACAATGTAATTAGCATAATCATCATACCATGGAGCAGTACGAGAAGCATTAATGACCGCTAATTGTTCATCAGGAAAGCTATCATCAATAGGTAGTGGGTCATCAAGAACATTCTCTAACCTAGACAAGTTGTCTACAACAGGGTTCTCAGCTCCCTTTCTATCAATAGTATGCAAATTAAATTCTTGGAGCAAGAGAACCCATCTAATAAGTCTAGGTTTAGCATCTTTCTTTTCCATAAGATATTTAATAGTAGCATGATCAGTGTGAATAGTTACTTTAGAATCAACAATATCAGGTCTGAACATATCACATGCAAATACAACCGCTAAGAATTCTTTTTTAGTAGTAGCATAATTTCTCTGGGCAGCATCAAGAGTTTTACTAGCATACTGGATAACATTTAATTTCTTATCAACTCTTTTCCCTAGAACAACACCTACAGCATAATCACTAGCATCACACATAATTTCAAAGGGTAAATTCCAATCAGGTGGCTGAACAATAGGTGCAGTGATCAAAGCTTTCTTAAGTATTTCAAATGCTTCTACACAATCATCATCAAAGACAAAAGGAATATCTTTTTGCAATAAATTAGTTAGAGGCCTAGAGATTTTAGAAAAGTCCTTAATGAACCTCCTATAGAAACCAGCATGACCAAGGAAACTTCTTATACCTTTAATGTCATTGGGACATGGCATCTTTTCAATAGCATCAACTTAAGCTTTATCAACTTCAATACCTCTTTCAGAAATTTTATGCCCCAAGACAATGCCTTCATTAACCATAAAGTGGCACTTTTCCCAATTCAAGACAAGACTAGTGTCTTCACATCTCTGCAAAACTCGATCAAGGTTGCTCAAGCAATCATCAAAAGAGGATCCATAAACAGAGAAGTCATCCATGAATACCTCACAAATATTTTCACAAAAGTCAGAGAATATAGCCATCATGCATCTTTGAAAGGTAGCAGGTGCCTTACATAAACCAAAAGGCATACGTCTATAAGCAAAAGTACCGAAAGGGCAAGTAAAAGTAGTTTTTGATTGATCCTCCGCTGACACAGGTATTTGAGAGAAACAAGAGTAACCATCTAGAAAGCAGAAATGTGTATGTTTGGTTAGTATTTCTAGCATTTGATCAATAAAAGGTAAAGGGTAATGATCTTTCTTAGTAGCTTTATTTAATTTACTGAAATCAATTATCATCCTATAACCTGTAATAATTCTTTGCGGAATCAATTCATCTTTATCATTAGGAACAACAGTAATACCTCCCTTCTTAGGGATGCAATGGACAGGACTTACCTAATCACTATCAGCAACAGGATAAATTATACCTGCCTCAAAGAGCTTTAGTATCGCCTTTCTTACCACTTCTTTCATCTTAGGATTTAAACGCCGTTGATGATCTCTAACTGGTTTGGAACCTTCGTCCAATTTAATTTTATGTTGGCATAGAGTGGGACTAATGCCCTTAAGATCATCCAGAGTACATCCAATAGCAGCACGGTGCTTCTTCAAAGTTTTCAATAATCTTTCCTCTTCTTGCTCTGAAAGGTCAGCACTAATAATAACAGGATATATCTTCTTTTCATCAAGATAAGCATATTTAAGATTATCGGGTAATGGTTTAAGCTCAAACACGGAATCACCCTTGGGTGGAGGAGGATCCCCTAGGATTTCAACAAGCAAGTTGTGTTTCAGAATAGGACCCTGTTAAAGGAATACTTCATCTATTTCCCTTCTTTCATTCATAAACATATCATTTTCATGGGCCAGCAAATATTGTTCTAACGGATCAGTAGGAGGTACGGCAATAGAAGCAAGACCAATAATTTCATCCTTACTAGGCAATTCTTTATCATGGGGTTGTCTAGGAAACTTAGCGAAATTAAATTCATGAGACATATCCCATAAGCCAATTGTAACAACATCCTTTTTGCAATCAATCCTAGCATTAACAATATTCAACACTACTGGAATCAGAGGATTTGCCATCAGCCCTTTCTTTGCCGTCTGCTAGCGGACGGCAAAGGAGGTCTTTGCTGTCCGTTTCCAAAAAACAGACGGCAAAGAACTGGTTGATGGCAAAGATCATATTTGCCATCAGCCAGTTCTTTGCCATCTGCTAGCGGACGGCAAAGAAGCTTTGCCGTCGGCTAGCGGACGGCAAAGAGGGAGGGGGGCCCACTGACGAGCTGCTTAAAAAAACTTAACGGCCCCCCTCTTTGCCGTCCGCTAGCCGGCGGCAAAGAGCAAAACAGCGGACGTCAAAGATTTAACCTATCTAACGGCGGCCGCGCCCCACCCCGCCCCTCTCTCTTTGTTTCTCTCCCTCTTCACACGCGCGCCGCCGCCCCCACCACTCACCGCCGCCCCGTCGCCCCACCACCCCGCCGCCCCGTCGCCCCACCACCCCGCCGCCCCACCGGCCACCCGCCCCGTTGCCACCGCGGCCCCGTCGCCCCCTCCGCCCTGCCGTCTCGGCGCCACCGCGCCCCGCCCCCCCCCCCCCCCCCCCCGCCCCCGCGCCCCACCGCCCCGGCTGCGGCCCCCCCGCGCCCACCACCCGGCGCCCCACCGGCCCCCCGCCCCGTCGCCCCCGCCGCCCTGCCTTCTCGGCGCCGCCGCGCCCCGGCCCCACGACACCCCGGCCCCCCCGCGCCCCACCGCCCCGGCCCCGGCCCCGTCGCCACTGCCGCCCGGCGCCGCCGCCCCAGGCCGCCCCGCCCCCCTCCTCCAGCGGCCACCTCCTCCATAGGCCCTGCCCCAGGTGAGCTCTACCTCCTCTTTTTTTCTGTTTTTTTCTGTTGTTTTAGTTTTAGGTTTATGTTTAGTTTAGATTTAGTTTTAGTTTTAGGATTAGTTTTAGTTTAGTTTTAGGTTTAGATTTAGTTTTTTCCTTTTTTCTGTTTTTTTTAGTTTTAGGTTTATGTTTAGTTTAGATTTAGTTTTAGTTTTAGTTTTAGGTTTAGTTTTATATTTAGGTTTAGTTTTAGGTTTAGGAAAGAAGAAGAAGAAAAAAAGAGGAGAGGAGGAGAATAAGAAGAGGAAAAAGGAAAGGAAGAAGAAGAGGAGGAGGAGGAGAAGAAAAAAGAAGAAGAGGAAGAAGAAGAAGAAGAAGAAGAAGAAGAAGAAGAAGAAGAAGAAGAAGAAGAAGAAGAAGAAAGAGGAGAGGAGGAGAAGAAGAAGAGGAAAAAGGAAAGGAGGAGGAAGAAGAAGAAGAAGAAGAAGAAGGAAAAAAAGGAAGAAAAGGAAGAAAAAGAAGAAGAGGAAGAAGAAGAAAAGGAAAAAAGAGGGGAAAAACCCCGACCCGACACGGCACCCCGACCCCGAGACCCCGACCCCGACCCCGACACCCAGACCCCGACCCCGATCCAAAGGCCGACGGGGTCATATATTTGTGAATTATTAGTTAGGTCATATATTTTTTGATTTTGTTATGAAAAACATCATATATAATTGTGTTGATCAGGTAGTTTTAAATCTCCAGTTGTTTCATCGCTGCGAGGTTTGGTGTTCGACGACCTCACTGTGCGTTTGACGAGCTGTGCCCCATCGTTCGTGGGTGAGCAGAAATGACATGTCCTCCTCCCCCATTAATTATTTGATAGCTAGCTATATATGTGTCTTGAATCATCAGTATGCGTAACCAACATGTGTCTCCCATTCGAAAGCGTCATAGTTATAAATATGCATGCATTTGCATATTTATAACCATGACTTTTGAATTGTCCAACGCTATCCATTGACAGCCCGAGTATGTGTAGATTGGGTTCATTTTCCCATATTCTTGGCTTCGGATCCGATGCATAAATTTCGTCAGTGCCTCCCCTGTTGTTCTCCGGGTACACATCCTCTCTGTTTATTGCAGAGACGTGTATCAGGAGAACAGTGGGGAGGTGCTGCCGAAATTTTGCGTTGGATCCGGAGCATAGCATGGGAAAATGAACCCAATCTACACATACTCGGGTGGGATTAGGACCTATCATTACCTATTAGAGTGTAGGTTGCATGGACGTAATAAAATTGACAAAGTAGATCAACTGATGAATATATACATGGTGAATTATATATATAATTGTTGTGTGTCCAGTAGCTCTGAAAGTCAAGATGAGTGATCGTGCATGGATGTATACCGGTCACACTGGTCAGAACAAATGGAGCGCTGAATGGTTCACAAAAACCAAGGGGTTTGTGCAAGCCGCATTTGCAAATGGCTAGAGGAAAACTTGGTGCCCCTGTTTCCGATGCGGCAATTGGGAAAAGAGGACAGAGGCTGAAATGGGTAAACACCTGCAGAAGAATGGTTTTACGCCCAATTATACGGTGTGGACATTTCATGGTGAGTCTGCCCAACGTGACCGAGCTGAGGTGGATCGTCGTCGCACCGACGAGCATGGTACCGAGATGGAAAACATGGTGCAAGACTATGATGATGCTCGGGATTCAAACAAGGAGATGGAGGAATCTGCAAAGGCCTTCAATGAAATGTTGGAGTCTTCAAAACGTCCCCTCCATGAGCACACTGAGCTATGTCAGTTGGATGCCATCTCACAAGTAATGGCTCTGAAGGCTCAGTTCAACTTGGGCAGAGAATGCTACGACGCAATTATGACAGTATTTGGACGCTTTCTACCCAAAGGCCATGTAATGCCTGCAAACCTATACCTGTCGGACAAAATCCTCCGTGCACTGAAGATGCCCTATGAGAAGATACATGCCTGTGAGAAAGGATGTGCCTTATTTAGGCTTGACTATGCGGACTTGAACTATTGTCCCATTTGCAAGTCTTCCAGGTATATTGTGGTAGACAACGGTATGGGTGAGAAGACGCAGACCAAAATCCCCGTTAGTGTTCTTCGGTATATGCCAATCGTACCAAGACTTCAACGTCTTTTCATGGTCGAAGAGACGGCCAGACAGATGACATGGCACAAAACAGGCAAAAGAACCGAACTAGATGCAGATGGGAATCTGATGATGGTACACACATCGGATGGTGTTGCATGGAAAAAGTTTGATGAATTACATGCTGACAAAGCGGTAGATCCGAGGCATCCTCGAGTCGGCATCAGCACCGATGGGTTCAGTGTGTTTGGTATGACGGCAGGCCAATACAGTTGTTGGCCCGTATTTGTCTTTCCACTCAATCTCCCCACCCCCCCCCCCGGACAGATTATGCAAAGAAAGAACATTTTCCTGACGTTGATAATTCCAGGGCCCAACTATCCGGGGAAAAATATGAATGTGTACATGCAACCGCTTAAGGACGAATTGCAAGAAGCCTGGGATAATGGGTTCAAGACATACGACGCCTATAGCAAACGAAACTTCATAATGCGTGTCTGGTACATGTACTCGACGCATGACTTGCCGGTGTATGCGCTATTCATTGGCTGGTGTGTGCATGGAAGGTTCCCGTGCCCCACATGCAAGGGAGCTCTTGAGTTTCGTTGGCTTCAGGCCGGTCGCAAGTTTTCTTGCTTTGACATGCACAGACAGTTCCTGGATCCTCGCCATAAGTTCAGGAAAGACAAGAAGAACTTCATCAGAGGTTGAGTTGTAAAAAACTCTACACCACCTGCATTGACAGGCCAACAGACCCTGGATCAGCTAAACGCTCTTGAGCCAGATCCAGAGCATCCAGGGTACTTCAAGGGGTATAATTCTAAGCACGCTTGGACTCACAAAACATGCTTATGGGATCTGCCTTACTTCAAAGACCTCCTTTGCCTACACAACATCAACATGATGCACACTGAGAAGAATATCACCGAGGAACTTTTTGGTACATTGTTCGGCATAGATGGGAAGTCAAAGGATAATACTAAGGCTAGAGTCAATCTGGAGGCGCTATGTGATAGGCCGTTACAAAACATGAAAGAACCGAAAGGAAAGCAGAACTGGACGAAGCCAAAGGCATGGTTCAATCTTGGAAGGCCAGCTATGAGGGAAATTATCTTGTGGGTGAAAATGCAGTTGATGTTCCCCGATGGGTATGCAGCGAATCTAAAGAGGGGAGCGAGTCATGATAAATTGAAGATATTTGGTCTCAAGAGTCATGATTGGCACATATGGATTGAGCGGGTAATGCCGGTGATGTTGCGTGGCTTCATCCCTGAGGATGAATGGCTAGTACTGGCAGAACTTAGCTATTTCTTTCATGTTCTTTGTGCGAAAGAACTATCGCCTGGCGTGCTAGAAGAAATGGAAGAGTTGGCGCCGGAGTTGATCTGCAAGTTAGAGAAGATCTTTCCACCGGGCTTCTTTAATCCAATGCAGCATTTGATTTTGCATCTCCCGACCGAGGCAAGATTGGGGGGGCCCGTGCAAAATCGTTGGTGCTACCCAACTGAGAGGATGCAGAAGACGCTTCGAGAAAAATGTGAAAATAAACGTAGAATTGAAGCGTCGATGGCTGAGGCATTCATCACTGAGGAGGCGACAAACTTCATGACAGCACACTACGAAACTAAAAATCGTCATTTGCATAATCCGAAGCCTCGGTACAATGCTGACGAGCCTAAAAAGTGTGGATCCAACCTCAGCCTATTCAAAGGGAATCTCGCACCAGCCAGTGTTTCAAATCCAGTATCTTTGGATAACAAAGAATGGCGGACCATTTCGTTGTATATCTTCAACAACCTGAT
Source organism: Triticum timopheevii (assembly GCA_963921465.1). Classification (NCBI taxonomy): domain Eukaryota; kingdom Viridiplantae; phylum Streptophyta; class Magnoliopsida; order Poales; family Poaceae; genus Triticum; species Triticum timopheevii. The sequence continues at coordinate 216,389,527 of OY997274.1, forward strand.
AGAAGTGCGGCCGTACATCGAGTAAGTTCTCGGTACATTGTTTTGCAACTTCTATTTCCTTTGAACTGCTCTTATTCCTGTATATTTCATACAGTCGATACGTCGCCCTATTCTCGTATGGAGTGGTGATCCAAAAGGATTCCATCGAAGAGTATGAGCTTCTCGCAAAGCAAGGAGGCGGCTATCCCGGTTTCATCTCTTGGTTCAAACAAATGGTAAATTCTATTAGACAATTTCATTTCATTCGCTAATTTGTGCGTAATGCAACAATCCTTTCATATTAAACTTGTAGGCTAATTCAGAGTCTATGGACGCCGAATTGAGACAAGTCGCTAATGGTTTTGACTATAAGGTCCGTCCATTTGACAAATAAGACATCAACGGGTATCGCTTTCGTACCTATGGCAAAGAGCTATCTATGGCCGACCGAAAGTCTACAAATTGTTGTGTATCTGCTATCGGCGAAGGAGGTACCGAGTATTATGGGAGAGTTGAAGCAATTTATGAACTTCTATTCTATGGTGAAAACCCACCGAATGTCGTAGTCTTCAAATGTTATTGGTTTCAGCTGAAGGAGACTAGAAGGACTCATGAACATATAGGGCTAGTTGAAATCAACCAAAGCACCCATTTAGATGTTCCTGATGTCTATATTATGGCTCAACAGGCGACCCAAGTATTCTATCTACCGTGGGCCTGCCAAACTAATCCGAATCTGAAAGGTTGGGATGTCGTTTATGAAGTGTCGCCACGTGCTAGACTATCTCCCCCAAAGGAAGAGGATTATGAACCTCACATTAACCCAGACACATATGAAGGAGAATTCTTCCAAGAGACACGTCTTTCCAAAAAGCGTTTCAAGAACCGGTATACTTCACCCCAAAACATTGAAGTAGACAGCGACAGTGAATCCCACATCACCCCAGAGGAGGAACAAGAAGAGCCGAAACAAGAAGAGGTTACCGCTGCGGATGACCTCTCAATGCTTGACCGATTACGTAAAGGTGGCCTTCCACATGTTGATGCCACTGAACCCTATGAGCCCGACATTGATTATAGTGATGATGATGATTATGAATTTATTGATGATACCGATCGAGATTATTAGTAGTGTCAGGTATTCAATTTTTTTATGTTGTACTTGATGATGATACACTTAAGTGATATACATATTATTATTCATGTCGGTATTTTTTTATGTTGTACTAATTTCGTTTACTCTTTGTCATGGCAGGTGTTGAAAGATGGAAGGGGAGCCGACTGAGGCCAAGGACAAACGTGCCCAAATTGAAGGTGTGCCATACCATCAAGGTAGCTCCAGCTTATATCAGTTCGGGCGGAATTGGGTATGTGGTTTGCTTCATGATTAATGCAATTCATTCATCATGCTAGCTTGAGCCCTTTAATTACTAATTTACTTTGTTTCTCTCTTTTAGGCATGCTACAATAAGAAGGATAAGGTGCCAGAGGGGTACGACCTGTATGCCATGGCCCACACTTCCTCTTACAAGCAAGTCAAGGGGAAGGCGAGGAAAGGGGAGGAGTTTAACCCGAGCCAGATTCCCTACAATCCAGAGCAGGTGATGATATCTAGTGGCGGGAGGTCCCGTGGCTCCATAGCCATTGATCCAGAGATTGCTCCTGAGACCACGGTGAGTTTAATTTGAATGGACGTTACTTGCTAGTCTTAACATTTGAGTGTCATCATGCTAACGAAACACTGGAAATGATCTTTGGTGTAGCGTAACTCCACACAAGCATCACACGATCCTTCTCCAGCTACTGGCATGAGCCAGCCCGCTCCCACACCTCCATGATCAAGGTAAGTTTCTCTAGTTTTTTGCTTAACAAATGCATAAAGATCTAGACTTAGCTTTATTTCCTCCAATATGCTTACCTTAATGACCTAGAGTTAGCTTCTTTTCCTCCAAAATGACTTAATAAGCTTACTGACCTCCAAAACCAGCCATTTTACCTAAGTTAGCTCTAAAACGATCTATAATTAGCTTTGTTTCCTCCAAAATGACCTAAGTTAGTTATAATATGCTTAGTTAACTACGTTTGCTCAATAATGACATGTACTTAGCTTACTTATGTAAAAAATGGCATAATTAGCTTAGTTAGCTCATAAACGATCCATTTTACCTACGTTAGCTCTAAAATGATGCATTTTACCTAAGTTAGCTCATAAATGATCCATTTCACCTAAGTTACCTCACAAACGATGGCGTGCTTCTTCTTCTAGTCACCTTTTCCTAACTTTCTTATTTGCCATTTTGCAGATTTCATTCACTTCTCGGAAGCTAGCTTGCTATGATGGAGTGCTTGTTTTTTATTTCGTTCTCTTCTAGTATTCTTTTAGCTTGCTACGATGGAACTTGCTATCTTGATGAAACTTTGCATTGTAATATGTATGTGCAACTTCCTAATGGTTGCAACTTATGTGTATGTGCAACTTGCTATGTATGAATGGATGGAACTATATATGTATGTACGATGAAACTTATCTGCTGTTAAATAGCCCTGTGAAATATATCTATATATGTCATATATATTTGCTGTAAAATTGTTGGATTAAAAAACAGAAAAAAGAGACAATATGCAGGCTCTTTGCCGTCTGCCACCGACGGCAAAGGGCTCTTTGCCATCAGCAGCGGACGACAAAGAGGCCACGTGGCAGGCAACTGTGCTTCCTAGGAGGCTGACCAATTTGGTCAGTTTGCCTACAGTGGCTGGCGGCAAAGAGAAAAAACTTTGCCTACAGCGGCGGATGGCAAAGGCCTGCCGTGTAGTGACGTCGGCTGACATCATTCGGCAGACGGCAAAGGCCTTCCGAAGTTTGCCGTCAGCGGCGGACGGCAAAGGCCTGCCGTTAACCACCTAACGGAGTAACAGTGCATTTATTGCCGTCTCCATTCTTTGCCGCCCGTTGCTGATGGCAAAGGCCCCTTTGCCGTCAGCCGCCCGAAGCAAACGGCAACGTAGCTCTTAGCCGTCCCCTACTTTGCCATCTCCTTTTGCCGTCCGCGGCGGACGGCAGGGCGACAAAGACCTTTGCCATCCGCCATCCATGCCTTTGCCGTCCGCCGTGGCAGATGGCAAAGTAGCTGATTCCTGTAGTGCAAGAAGGGTCTACCAAATATAATGGGACAGAAGTCGTCTTATGGGGAACCAAGAACAAGAAAATTAGCAGGATATTTAACTTTACCACACAGGACTTCAACATCTCTAACAATCCCAACTGGTGAAATAGTATCTCTATTGGCAAGCTTAATAGTAACATCAATACCTTCTATTTCGGCGGGTGCAATATCATGCATAATTTCTTCATATAAGGAATGAGGTATTGCACTAGCACTAGCACCCATATCACATAAGCCATGAGAACAATGATCTCCTATCTTAACAGAAATAACAGGCATGCCTACAACAGGTCTATGTATCTTAGCATCTGGTCTAGCAATATTAGCAGCCTATTCACAGAAGTAAATAACATGCCCATCTATATTATCATCCAAGAGATCTTTAACCATAGCAATACTAGGTTCAACTTTAATTTGCTCAGGAGGTGTATATGTTCTAGTATTACTCTTACGAACCACAGTTGAAGCTTTAGCATGATCCTTTATCCTAACTGGAAAAGATGGTTTCTCAAACATAAGTAGTAGGAACAACATGATCATTATAGGTGATAATCTTTTCTTCAACTGTAATAGGTGCAACTACTTTTACTTCAGTGGGAGGATTATATTTAAACCACTTCTCCTTAGGGAGATCAATGTGAGTAGCAAAAGATTCACAGAAAGAAGCTACTAGCTCAGAGTCAAGCCATATTTAGCGCTAAATCCACGAAAAGCATCGGTATCCATAAAAGATTTAACACAATCAAACTTAGGTGTCATACCTGACTCCTTACCATCGTCGGAACCCCAATCTTCAGAGTTGCGTTTAATTCTTTCCAATAAATCCCACTTGAATTCAGTAGTCTTCAGCATATAAGAACCAGCACAGGAAGTATCGAGCATGGTGCGATCATTGAGAGAAAACCGAGCATAAAAAGTTTGAATAATCATTTCTCTTGAGAGCTCATGATTGGGGCAAGAATATAACATTGAATTAAGCCTCCCCCAAGCTTGAGCGATGCTTTCTCCTTTGCAAGGCCAGAAATTATATATGTAATTACGATCACGATGAACAAGATGCATAGGATAGAACTTCTCGTGAAATTCCAATTTCAATCGTTTATAGTTCCAAGATCTCGTATCATCACATAGCCTATACCATGTCAATGCATCTCCCTTCAAAGATAAAGGGAAGACCTTCCTCTTAAGATCGGGAATACCTGCAAGCTTAAATAATCCACAAACTTCATCCACATAGATAAGGTGTAAATCGGGATGCAATGTTCCATCTCCTGCAAAGGGATTAGCTAGCAGTTTCTCTATCATACCCCAAGGAATCTCAAAGTAAATATTTTCAGTAGGTTCAGTAGGTTGAGGAGCAACTCTTTGCTCTACTGGTCGGGGCAAAGATGCCCCGAACAAGCCCCTCAAAGGATTAGTTTCCATAGTAACAAGTGACAGAAAATTTCAGCACACTATATAAATGTTTCCTTACCAAGTTCCACTCACCAAAGGCGCTTCACTCCCCGGCAATGGTGCCAGAAAAGAGTCTTGATGACCCACAAGTATAGGGGATATATCGTAGTCCTTTCGATAAGTAAGAGTGTCAAACCCAACGAGGAGAAGAAGGACATGACAAGCGGTTTTCCGTAAGGTATTCTCTGCAAGCACTGAAATTGTAGGTAACATATAGTTTTGCGATAAGATAATTTGTAACGGGTAACAAGCAATGAAAGTAAATAAAGTGCAGCAAGATGGCCCAATCCTTTTTGTAGCAAAGGACAAGCCTGGAAAATTTCTTATTATGAGAGAAGCGCTCCTGAGGACACATGGGAATTATCGTCAAGCTAGTTTTCATCACGCTCATATGATTCGCGTTCAGTACTTTGATAATTTGATATGTGCGTGGACCGGTGCTTGGGTACTGCCCTTTCTTGGACAAGCATCCCACTTATGATTAACCCCTATTGCAAGCATCCGCAACTACAAAAGAAGTATTAAGGTAAACCTAACCATAGCATGAAACTAGTGGATCCAAATCCGCGCCTTACGAAGCAACGCATAAACTAGAGTTTAAGCTTCTGTCACTCTAGCAACCCATCATCTACTTATTACTTCCCAATGCCTTCCTCTAGGCCAAAATAATGGTGAAGTGTCATGTAGTCGATGTTCACATAACACCACTAGAGGAGAGACAACATACATCTCATCAAAATATCGAATGAATACCAAATTCACATGACTACTAATAGCAAGACTTCACCCATGTCCTCGGGAACAAACGTAACTACTCACAAAGCATATTCATGTTCATGATCAGAGGAGTATTAATATGCATTAAGGATCTGAATATATGATCTTCCACCAAGTAAACCAATTAGAATCAACTACAAGGTGTAATCAACACTACTAGCAACCCATAGGTACCAATTTGTGGTTTTGATACAAGATTGGATAAAAGAGATGAACTAGGGTTTTGAGAGGAGATGATGCTGGTTGATGACCCACAAGTATAGGGGATCTATCGTAGTCCTTTCGATAAGTAAGAGTGTCGAACCCAACGAGGAGCAGAAGGAAATGATAAGCGGTTTTCAGCAAGGTTTTCTCAGCAAGTACTGAAATAAGTGGTAACAGATAGTTTTGTGATAAGATAATTGTAACGAGCAACAAGTAACAAAAGTAAATAAAGTGTAGCAAGGTGGCCCAATCCTTTTTGTAGGAAAGGACAAGCCTGGACAAACTCTTATAATAGGAAAAGCGCTCCCGAGGACACATGGGAATATCGTCAAGCTAGTTTTCATCACGCTCATATGATTCGCGTTCGGTACTTTGATAATTTGATATGTGGGTGGACCGGTGCTTGGGTACTGCCCTTACTTGTACAAGCATCCCACTTATGATTAACCTCTATTGCAAGCATCCGCAACTACAACAAAAGTATTAAGGTAAACCTAACCATAGCATGAAACATATGGATCCAAATCAGCCCCTTACGAAGCAACGCATAAACTAGGGTTTAAGCTTCTGTCACTCTAGCAACCCATCATCTACTTATTACTTCCCAATGCCTTCCTCTAGGCCCAAATAATGGTGAAGTGTTATGTAGTCGACATTCACATAACACCACTAGAGGTTAGACAACATACATCTCATCAAAATATCGAACGAATACCAAATTCACATGACTACTAATAGCAAGACTTCTCCCTTGTCCTCAGGAACAAACGTAACTACTCACAAAGCATATTCATGTTCATAGTCAGACGGGATATAATGTGCATAAAGGATCTGAACATATGATCTTCCACCAAATAAACCAACTAGCATCAACTACAAGGAGTAATCAACACTACTAGCAACCTACTAGCACCAATCCCGGACTTGGAGACAATAATTGGATACAAGAGATGAACTAGGGTTTGGAGATGAGATGGTGCTGGTGAAGATGTTGATGGATATTGCCCTCTCCCGATGAGAGGAGCGTTAGTGATGACGATGGTGATGATTTCCCCCTCTCGGAGGGAAGTGTCCCCGGCAGAACAGTTCTGCCAGAGTCCTAGATTGGTTCCGCCAAGGTTCCGCCTCGTGGCGGCGGAGTCTCGTCCCGAAAGGTTGCTTCTGATTTTTTTTCTCATCGAAAGACTTCATATGGGAGAAGATGGGCGTCGGAGAGCCACCAGGGGGCCCACGAGGTAGGGGGGCGCGCCCAGGGGGGAGCGCGCCCCCCACCCTCGTGAGTAGGGTGTGGGCCCCCTGATCTTCATCTTTGGCGACGATTTTTCTTTATTTCTTTTAAGATATTCCGTGGAGTTTCAGGACTTTTGGAGTTGCGCAGAATAGGTCTCCAATATTTGCTCCTTTTCCAGCCAGAATTCCAACTGCCGGCATTCCCCCTCTTCATGGTAAACCTTGTAAAATAAGAGAGAAGAGCCATAAGTAATGTGACATAACGTGAAATAACAGCCCATAATGCGATAAATATCGATATAAAAGCATGATGCAAAATGGACGTATCAACTCCCCCAAGCTTAGACCTCGCTTGTCCTCAAGCGAAAAGCCGATAACAATAAATATGTCCTCATGTTTAGAGGTAGAGGCATCGATAAAAAATAAAATACGGACATGAAGGCATCATGATTATTTTCATAACAGCAACATAAATAGATTTTGTCATATGATTGCTCATGTTCAAATGATGATCTTTTCAAAGTGCAAAAGTATGAATCGGAAACCTAATTGGGCACTAACAAATTATAACCTCAGTCATTAAAACAATTGCAATTTATCATAACAGCGGAAAGAGTCTATGTCAGAGCTTAAAAGCAAGTTCACATACTCAACTATCACTTAGTCCTTCATAATTGCTAACACTCACGCAATACTTGTGGTTACGGAGTTTTAATCGAACACAGAGAAAGATAGGGGCTTATAGTTTTTCCCCACAACCTTTTACATCAAGGGTAATGTCAACAATAATAATTCATGCTCCCCTACATCCAGTTGAATATATATATCATGTTCTTTCCAACATGCTGAGCTTGCCAAAGGATAAAATGAAAAAGGAAAGGTGAAGATCACCGTGACTCTTGCATAAAGTAAAGGATAATAATAAAAGATAGGCCCTTCGCAGAGGGAAGCAGAGGTTGCCATGCGCTTTTATGGTTGGATGCACAAAATCTTAATGCAAAAGAACGTCACTTTATATTGCCCCTTGTATGTGAACCTTTATTATGCAGTCTGTCGCTTTTATTGCGTCCACAACAAGTTCGTACAAAGCTTATTTATCTGCACTAATAAGTCATGCATATTTAAAGAGCAATTTTTATTGCTTGCACTGATGACAACTTACTTGAAGGATCTTACTCAATCCATAGGTAGATATGGTGGACTCTCATGGCTAAACTGGTTTAAGGGTATTTGGAAGCACAAGTAGTATCTCTACTTGGTGCTGAGAATTTGGCTAGCATGAGGGGGAAAGGCAAGCTCAACATGTTAGAGGAACCATGACAACATACTTTATCTCAGATGTAAGAAAACATAACTCATTACGTTGTCTTCCTTGTCCAACATCAACTCTTTAGCATGTCATATCCTAATGAGTGTTCCCAATCATAAAAGATGTCAATGATAATATATCTATATGTGGAACCTCTCTCTCCTTATTACTTCCTATTAATTGCTACGATGACCAAAGCTATATTTGCCAACTCCAAACAACTTTTTAATCATCATACTCTTTCTATGTAAAGTTATTACTCTCAATAAGATCAATATAAACTCTTTGTTTCTTTTTATTCTTTTCTTTTATTTACCCAAGATCATGGCAAAACAATCAAGCCCTTGACTCAACACTAATCTTTATTATATATAGCTCACGAACTCGATTGCATAGAGGTATCATAAAGCAAAACTTCAAAACTAGATCATGCCATGACTTTATTCTACTAAATCAAGATACTACTAATATGATCCAACTAAGAAAAACGGTAAAGATAGGAGTTGTGATGGTGATACGATACCGGGGCAACTCCCCCAAGCTTGGCAGTTGCCAAGGGGAGTGCCCATACCCATGTGATTATATCTCCTTCTTTTTTGTTGGCAGTGGAGGTGTTGTTGATGATGGAAGCTTGTCGTCCACCTTCCATGGCATAGGCTCACCCTCATGGAAGGATGATCGAGTCTCCGGAATCCTCAAATCTGCAATGGAAACAGCTCGAAACGAAAACAGAGGATATTTGCGTGATACGGTCGTCAAAACCTTCGGGAGAATATATAATGAATTTTTACCGACCAAAATACATATCGTGCAAGAAAACGGAGTCTGGAGGGCACACGAGGTGCTCACGAGGTAGGGGGCGCGCCCAGGGGGGTAGGGTGCGCCCTCCACCCTCGTGGAGGCCTCGTGTCCTCCCCGGACTACTACTTATTTTTCTATTTTTCTAAATATTCCAAAACGGAGAAATATTGCTTTAAAAATTGTTTTGGGGTCGGTTTACTTACCGTACCACATACCTATTCCTTTTCAGAGTCTGGAACGTTCTGGAAAGTGTCCCTTATGTATTCCTCCGGGGTTACGGTTTCAATAATATTGGTTTCAACATTTATGGGATTACCTGAGATATAATGTTTGATTCTTTGACCGTTTACCACCTTCGGATTTGTGCCTGCGAAGTTGTTGATTTTTATGGCACCGGAACGATAGACCTCCTCGATAACGTAAGTACCTTCCCATTTGGAGAGAAGTTTCCTCCAAAAAATCTTAAACGAGAGATGTATAGCAATACATAGTCACCTACATTAAACTCACGCTTTTGTATCCTTTTATCATGCCACCTTTTAAGTTTTTCTTTAAATAGCTTGGCATTTTCATAAGCTTGGGTTCTCCATTCATCAAGTGAGCTAATATCAAACAACCTCTTCTCACCGGCAAGTTTGAAGTCATAATTGAGCTCTTTGATAGCCCAATACGCCTTATGTTCTAATTCAAGAGGTAAATGACATGCTTTTCCATAAACCATTTTATACGGAGACATACCCATAAGATTGTTGTACGCAGTTCTATAGGCCCATAATGCATCATTCAGTTTTTTGTACCAATTCTTTCTAGACCTATTGACAGTCTTTTGCAAAATTAATTTGAGCTCTCTATTGCTCAACTCTACCTGACCACTAGACTGCGGGTGATAAGGAGATGCAATTCTATGATTAACATCGTATTTAGCAAGCATCTTACGGAAAGCACCATGAATAAAGTGTGAACCACCATCAGTCATTAAGTATCTAGGGACTCCAAACCTCGGAAAAATAACTTCCTTAAGCATTTTAATAGAAGTGTTATGATCAGCACTACTAGTTGGAATAGCTTCTACCCACTTAGTAACGTAATCAACAGCAACTAGAATATGAGTGTAACCATTAGAGGCAGGAAAAGGTCCCATATAATCAAAGCCCCAAACATCAAATGGCTCAATAACAAGTGAATAATTCATAGGCATTCCTTGACGTCTACTGATATTACCAATTCTTTGACATTCATCACAAGACAAAACAAACTTACGGGCATCCTTGAAGAGAGTAGGCCAATAAAAACCAGATTGCAATACCTTATGTGCAGTTCTATCTCCAGCGTGGTGTCCTCCATAAGCTTCGGAGTGACACTTGCGTAGGATCTGTTCCTGTTCATACTCAGGTACACAACGTCTAATAACACCATCTACTCCTTCTTTATAAAGATGTGGGTCATCCCAAAAGTAATGTCTCAAATCATAAAAGAACTTTTTATTTTGTTGGTATGTGAAGCTAGGTGGTATAAATTTAGCAACAATATAATTAGCATAATCAGCATACCACGGAGTGCTACGAGAAGTACTTATGACATTTAATTGCTCATCAGGAAAGCTATCATCAATAGGTAGTGGGTCATCAAGAACATTCTCTAGCCTAGACAAGTTGTCTGCAACGGGGTTCTCAGCTCCTTTTCTATCAACAATATGTAAATCAAATTCTTGGAGCAAGAGAACCCATCTAATGAGTCTAGGTTTAGCATCTTTCTTTTCCATAAGATATTTAATAGCAGCATGATCGGTATGAATAGTTAGTCTAGAATCAACAATATAAGGTCTGAATTTATCACAAGCAAATACAACTGCTAAAAGTTCCTTTTCAGTAGTAGCATAATTTCTTTGAGCAGTGTCTAGAGTCTTACTAGCATAATGGATAACATTCAATTTCTTATCAACTCTTTGCCCTAGAACAGCACCTACAGCATAATCACTAGCATCACACATAATTTCAAAGGGTAAATTCCAATCAGGTGGCTGAACAATAGGTGCAGAGACTAATGCTTTCTTAAGTATTTCAAATGCTTCTACACAATCATCATCAAAGACAAATGGTACATCTTTTTGTAATAAATTAGTCAGAGGCCGAGAAATTTTTGAGAAGTCCTTAATGAACCTCCTATAAAATCCGGCGTGACCAAGGAAACTTCTTATACCTTTGATATCCTTGGGACATGGCATCTTTTCAATAGCGTCAACCTTGGCTTTATCAACTTCAATACCTCTTTCAGAAACTTTGTGCCCCAAGACAATACCTTCATTAACCATAAAGTGGCACTTTTCCCAATTCAAGACAAGATTAGTTTCTTCACATCTCTGCAAAACTCGATCAAGATTGCTCAAGCAATCATCAAAAGAGGAACCATAGACGAAAAAACGTCCATGAAAACCTCACAAATCTTTTCACAAAAATCAGAGAATATAGCCATCATGCATCTTTGAAAGGTAGCAGGTGCATTACATAAACCAAAAGGCATACGTCTATAAGCAAAAGTACCAAAAGGGCATGTAAAAGTAGTCTTTGATTGATCTTTAGCCGACACAGGTATTTGAGAGAAACCAGAATAACCATCTAGAAAGCAATAATGTGTATGTTTACATAATCTTTCTAGCATTTGATTAATGAAAGGTAAGGGGTAATGATCTTTCTTAGTAGCTTTATTTAACTTACGGAAATCAATTACCATCCTACAACCTGTGATAATTCTTTGCGGGATCAATTCATCTTTTTCATTAGGGACAACAGTAATACCTCCCTTCTTAGGGACACAATGGACAGGACTTACCCACTGACTATCAGCAACGGGATAAATTATATCTGCCTCCAGAAGCTTGAGTATTTCTTTTCTTACCACTTCTTTCATTTTAGGATTCAAACGTCGTTGAGGATCACAAACTGGTTTGGCATCAGCTTCCAAATTTATTTTATGTTGACATAGAGTGGGACTGATGCCCTTAAGATCATCCAGAGTATATCCAATAGCGGCACGATGCTTTTTCAGAGTTTTCAATAATCTTTCTTCTTCATGCTCTGAAAGGTTAGCACTAATAATAACAGGATATATTTTCTTTTCATCAAGATAAGCATACTTAATATTATCAGGCAACGGTTTAAGCTCAAACACGGGATCACCCTTGGGTGGAGGAGGATCCCCTAGGATTTCAACAGGCAAATTGTGTTTCAGAATAGGTTTCTGTTCAAAGAATACTTCATCTATTTCCCTTCTTTCATCCATGAACATCTCATTTTCATGGTCTAGCAAATAGTGTTCTAAAGGATCACTAGGAGGTACGGCAATAGAAGCAAGACCAATAAATTCATCCTTACTAGGCAATTCTTCCTCACGATGTTGTTTACTAAATTTAGAGAAATTAAACTCATGAACCATATCATCCAAGCCAACAGTAACAACATTCTTTTTACAGTCTATCGTAGCATTAACAGTATTCAAGAAGGGTCTACCAAATATAATGGGACAAAAGCTATCTTGTGGGGAACCAAGAACAAGAAAATCAGCGGGATATTTGGTTTTCCCACACAAGACTTCAACATCTCTAACAATTCCCATTGCAGAAATAGTATCTCTATTGGCAAGTTTAATTGTGACATCAATACCTTCTAATTCAGCAGGTGCAATTTCATTCTTAATTTCTTCATATAAAGTATGTGGTATAACACTAGCACTCGCACCCATATCACATAAGCCATGATAACAATGATCTCCTATTTTAACAGAAATAACAGGCACGCCTACCACAGGTCTATGTTTATCTCTATCACAGGGTTTAGCAATTCTAGCAGTTTCACCAGAGAATTCAATGACATGCCCATCAATATTATCGGACAAGAGATCTTTAACAATACTTTGACTTGCTCAGGAGGTGTATAAGTTCTAGTATTGCTTTTACGAACAACAGTTGAAGCTTTAGCATGATCCTTTACTCTAGCAGGGAAAGGTGGTTTCTCAACATAAGAGGTGGGAACAATAGGATCATTATAAGTGATGGTCTTTTCTTCAACTTTAATAGGTGCAGCTACTTTTACTTCTATGGGAGGATGATATTTAAACCACTTCTCCTTGGGGAGATCAACATAAGTAGCAAAAGATTCATAGAAAGAAGCTACTATCTTAGAGTCAAGTCCATATTTAGTGCTAAACTTACGGAAAATATCGGTATCCATAAAAGATTTAACACAATCAAACCTGGGTGTCATACCTGACTCCTTACCTTCGTCGAGGTCCCAATCTTCAGAGTTGCGTTTAATTCTATTCAATAAATTCCATTTGAATTCAATAGGCTTCATCATAAAAGAGCCAACACAAGAAGTATCGAGCATGGTTTTATTATTATCAGAGAGTCGAGCATAAAAATTCTGAAGAATTGTCAATTTTGAGAGCTCATGATTGGGGCATGAATATAACATGGATTTAAGCCTCCCCCAAGCTTGAGCAATGCTTTCTCCTTCGTGAGGCCAAAAATTGTATATATAATTGCGATCACGATGAACAAGATGCATAGGGTAATATTTTTGATGAAACTCCAATTTCATTCTTTTATAATTCCATGATCTCGTATCATCACATAGCCTATACCATGTCGATGTGTCTTCCTTCAAAGATAAAGGGAAAGCCTTCTTCTTAATAACATCATCGGGTATACCTCCAAGCTTAAATAATCCATAAATATCATCCAAATAGCGTAGATGCTCGTCAGGATGCTTTGTCCCATCTCCTGTAAAAGTATTAGCCAACAGTTTTTCCATAATACCCGAAGGAAATTAAAAAGGAATTTCATTTTCAATAGGTTCAGTAGGTTGAGGAGCAACTCTTTGCTCTACTGGACGGGGTGAAGATACCCCGAACAAGCCCCTCAGAGATTTAGTTTCCATAGTAACAAGTGACAGAAAATTTCAGCACACTATATAAATTTTTCCTTACCAAATTCCACTTACCAAAGGCGCTACACTCCCCGGCAATGGCACCAGAAAAGAGTCTTGATGACCCACAAGTATACGGGATCTATCATAGTCCTTTCGATAAGTAAGAGTGTCGAACCCAACGAGGAGCAGAAGGAAATGATAGTTTTCAGCAAGGTTTTCTCTGCAAGTACTGAAATAAGTGGAAACAGATAGTTTTGGGATAAGATAAATTGTAACGAGCAACAAGTAACAAAAGTAAATAAAAGTGCAGCAAGGTGGCTCAATCCTTTTTGTAGAAAAGGACAAGCCTGGACAAACTCTTATGATAGGAAAAGCGCTCCCGAGGACACATGGGAATATCGTCAAGCTAGTTTTCATCACGCTCATATGATTCGCGTTCGGTACTTTGATAATTTGATATGTGGGTGGACCGGTGCTTGGGTACTGCCCTTACTTGGACAAGCATCCCACTTATGATTAACCTCTATTGCAAGCATCCGCAAATACAACAAAATTACTAAGGTAAACCTAACCATAGCATGAAACATATGGATCCAAATCAGCCCCTTACGAAGCAACGCATAAACTAGGGTTTAAGCTTCTGTCACTCTAGCAACCCATCATCTACTTATTACTTCCCAATGCCTTCCTCTAGGCCCAAATAATGGTGAAGTGTTATGTAGTCGATGTTCACATAACACCACTAGAGGTTAGACAACATACATCTCATCAAAATATCGAACAAATACTAAATTCACATGACTACTAATAGGAAGACTTCTCCCTTGTCCTCAGGAACAAACGTAACTACTCACAAAGCATATTCATGTTCATTATCAGAGGGGATATAATGTGCATAAAGGATCTGAACATATGATCTTCCACCAAATAAACTAACTAGCATCAACTACAAGGAGTAATCAACACTACTAGCAAACTACTAGCACCAATCCCGGACTTGGAGACAAGAATTGGATATAAGAGATGAACTAGGGTTTGGAGATGAGATGGTGCTAGTGAAGATGTTGATGGAGATTGCCCTCTCCCGATGAGAGGAGCATTAGTGATGATGATGGTGATGATTTCCCCCTCCCAGAGGGAAGTGTCCCCGGCAGAATAGCTCTGCGGGAGCCCTAGATTGGTTCCGCCAAGGTTCCGCCTCGTGGCGGCGGAGTCTCGTCCCGAAAGGTTGCTTCTGATTTTTTTTCTCATCAAAAGACTTCATATAGGAGAAGATGGGCGTCGGAGAGCCACCAGGGGGCCCACGAGGTAGGGGGCGTGCCCAGGGGGGAGGGGTGCGCCCCCCACCCTCGTGAGCAGGGTGTGGGCCCCCTGGTCTTCATCTTTGGCGACGATTTTTCTTTATTTCTTTTAAGATATTCCGTGGAGTTTTAGGACTTTTAGAGTTGCCCAGAATAGGTCTCCAATATTTGCTCCTTTTCCAACCAGAATTCCAGCTGCCGACATTCCCCCTCTTCATGGTAAACCTTGTAAAATAAGAGAGAATAGCCATAATTAATGTGACATAACGTGAAATAACAGCCCATAATGCGATAAATATCGATATAAAAGCATGATGCAAAATGGACGTATCACTGGTCAAGATGTTAATGGAGATTGACCCCCTCCCGATGAGAGGATCGTTGGTGATGACGGTGGTGATGATTTCCCCCTCCCGGAGGGAGGTTTCCCCAGCAGAACAGCTCCGCCGGAGCCCTAGATTGGATCTGCCAAGGTTCCGCCTCGTGGCGTCGGAGTTTCGTCCCGTAAGCTTTTTGTGATTTTTTTTCAGGGTAAGAGACTTCATATAGCAGAAGATGGGCACCGGAGGGCCACAAGGGGCCCATGAGACAGGGGGGCGCACCCAGTAGGGGGGGCGCGCCCCCCACCCTCGTGGCCAGGGTGTGGGCCCCCTCTGGTACTTTCTTTGCTCAATAATTCTTATTAATTCAAAAAATGACTTCCGTGGAGTTTCATGATTTTTGGAGCTGTGCAGAACAGTTTCCAATATTTGCTCCTTTTCCAGTCAGAATTCCAGCTGTCGGCATTCTCCCTCTTTATGATAAACCTTGTAAAATAAGAGATAATAGCCATAAGTATTGTGACATAATGTGTAATAACAGCCAATGCAATAAATATCGATATAAAAGCATGATGCAAAATGGATGTATCACCTAGCTGTCCAAATCATCAAAACCTAACAAAACACGGACTATTCATGACCTCCGACCCGGATGTCCGTCTCAAGCCCCGGATGATCCGGCCTAGCCCAGTTTTTCGACACCAGCTCACTAGTCGGGCTGTAACTTTTGCATACAAACTCGGATTAAGATGATTTGTATATCGAAATCAGCCGTTTCAACGAGATGCACAACTATTTGGTTGTACACTTTTCGATTTGAGGTCATATTGAGTGTGTCTCAGGCTGTTTTCTAACATCTGCAGTAGGAATAAGTTGTCCGGACGTCCGGATCCTTGCCCGGATCGTCCGGCCTGTACCCGGATCATTCGGGACTACACCCACATCATCCGGCTTCACTTTTTAGCTTCTGTTATTCGGGTCATTTGTTCGGTCTTCGGCCGGATGATCTAGACCTCGGCCCGGATGATCCAGCCAAACACTGCTGCAGCACACGTTTTTTGGCCGTAGAATCCACATATGACCTCGGATGAAAACAATTTTTATATCAAAATTGTCCACTTCAACGAGACAAAGCACTATGCAATTGAAACTTTTTCCATCCGATGTCATCTTGATTGGGTTTTGTACCATGCAAAAACCTGGTGTCAACACTCCATAGCTTCTGTTTCAAGTTACAAATAAGAGCAACCAAACCAGTATCAAATACAAAGGCGTTACTACGACTACTAGTATGGTACACATCAATAACATGTATATCAAATATACCTTTATTGATGTTGCCAGCCTTCTTATCTGCCAAGTACTTAGGACAGTTCCGCTTCCAGTGACCATCCCCCTTGCAATAGAAGCACTTAGTCTCAGGTTTGGGTCCAGCCTTGGGTTC
Organism: Triticum timopheevii; assembly: GCA_963921465.1. Taxonomy (NCBI): domain Eukaryota; kingdom Viridiplantae; phylum Streptophyta; class Magnoliopsida; order Poales; family Poaceae; genus Triticum; species Triticum timopheevii. The sequence continues at coordinate 216,406,436 of OY997274.1, forward strand.
CTTCACGGGAGCGACAACAACCTTGTCATTCTTCTTGAAGTTCCCTTTTCTTTCCCTTGCCTTTCTTCATTTCTACCTCCATGACCTTAAGCATCGCGAAAAGCTCAGGGATCGTCTTCTCTATCCCTTGCATATTATAGTTCATCACAAAGCCCTTATAGCTTTGGTTGTAGTGATTCGAGAAGTCTATCAATCGCTACTTCATCTGGAAGGTTAACTCCCAATTGATTCAAGTGGTTGTAGTACCCAGGCATCTTCAGTACGTGCTCGCCAACAGAGTTGTTCTCCTCCATCTTGCAGCTAAAGAACTTGTTGGAGGTGTCATACCTCTCAACCCGGGCATGAGCCTGAAATACCAATTTCAGCTCCTGGAACATCGAATATGCTTCGTGGTGCTCAAAACATTTTTGGAGCCATGGTTCTGAGCCGTAAATCATGGCGCAATAAACTATCATGTAGTCATAACTTCTAGTCTACAGACGTTCATGGCGTCCAGATTTGTGGGAGAGGGTGGCACACCTAGTGGTGCATCGAGGATATAATCCTTCTGTGCGGCAGTGAGGGTCATCCTCAAATTACGGACCTAGTCTGCATAGTTGCTTCCATCATCTTTCAACTTTTCTTTCTCTAGGAACGCATTAAAACTCAAGGGAGCTACAGCGCGAGCCATTGATCTACAACATAATTTTTGCAAAGACACTAAGACTATGTTCATGATAATTGGTTCAATTAATCATATTACTAATGAACTCCCACTTAAATCAACATCCCTCAAGTTGTCTAAGTATTGCATGATCCAAATCAACTACCCATGTCCGATCATCATGTGAGATGGGGTCATCATCAATGGTGAACATCTCCATGTTGATCATATCCACTATATGACTCATGTTCGACCTTTCGGTCCTCCATGTTCCAAGGCCATGTCTGTACATGCTAGGCTCGTCAAGTTTAACAAAAGTATTTTGCATGTGTAAAAACTAGGTTACACCCATTGTATGTTAACATAGAATCTATCGCACCCGATCATCACGAGGTGCTTCGAAACGACAAACTTTTGCAACGGTGCATACTTACGGAGAACACTTTTATCTTGATATTAAGTGAACCGATCATCTTATAATGCTACCATTGTCCTAAGCAAAATAAGATGCATAAAAATATGAACATCACATGCAATCAATATACGTGACATGATATGGCCATTATCATCTTGTGCGTTTTATCTCCATCTCCAAAGCACCGGCATGAACTCCATCTTCACCGGCATGACACCATGACTCCATCATCGTGTCGTCACGTGGTTGTCTTGCTAACTATTGCTTCTACAACTATTGCTAACGCATAGCGATAAATTAAAGCAATTACATGGCATTAAATCATTGACACGCAGGTCATACAATAAATTAAAGACAACCCTATGGCTTCTGCCGGTTGCCATACTCATCGACATGCAAGTCGTGAACCTATTACAAAACATGATCATCTCATATGTCAACATATATCACATCATGTTTTGGCCATACCACATCACAACATGTCCTGCAAAAACAAGTTAGACGTACTCTGCTTTGTTGTTGCAATTTTTACGTGCTTGCTGGGGCAAACTATAAGAACTATTCTTATCTACGCAAAATCACAACAGTGACATACAGGCTGCATTTTAACCTTCTACAAGGACTGTCTTTGTCAAATCAGATTCAACTAAAGTAGGAGAGACACGCACCCGCAAAGCCACTTTTATGCAATACAAGTTGCATGTCAAACTGTGGAACCGGTCTCATGCGCGAGGACATGTAAGATTGGTCCGAGCCGCTTCATCCTACAATACCACCGAATCCAAATAAGACAAGGGAAGTAAGCAATCTGAATAGCAACGCCCACAACAACTTTGTGTTCTACTTGTGCATATCCATCTACGCATAGACCTAGCTCTGATATCACTGATGGGGAACGTTGCATGAAAATCAAAAAATTCCTACCAAACACCCAAGATCTAATCTAGCTATGCATAGATCTAGCTCTGATGCCACTGATGGGGAACGTTGCATGAAAATCAAAAAAATTCCTACCAATCACCCAAGATCTAATCTAGGAGATGCATAGCAATGAGAGGTGAGTGTGTCTATGTACCCCTGTAGATTGAAAGCATTAGCGTCATAATGCGGTTGATGTAGTCGAACTCATCGCGATCCAATATTGATTCAATCCGATCTAGTGCCGAACAGACGGCACCTTCGAGTTTAGCACACGTACGGCTCGGCGGCATCCTCTCCTTATTTATCCAGCAAGCGAGGGAGAGGGCGTAGATGAGATCTGTTCCAACACGACGACTTGGTGGTGGTAATGGCAGCGGAACACCGACAGGGCTTCGTCAAGCGCTGACGGATCGAGGTGGAGGTTTATCGGGAGAGAGATGAGGCTTGGGTTTTGTGTTTACAGCCCTTGCACCCCCTCCTCACTATATATAGGGGTGTGAGAGGGATGGGGGCGCAGCCCTAGCCCCTCCTACAAGGAGGTGAGGCGTCCAAGGGAGGAAACTTGCCTCCCAAGGCAAGTGGACTCCCTCCCACTTAGGGTTTCTCCTTCCCAGGCGCATGGGCCTTGTAGGGGTTGGTTCCCTTGGCCCATTAAGGCCAGGGCACCCCCCCTACAGCCCATGCTACTGTATGGGACATGTTCGACCCTCCGAGGACTTTCGGACCCCTGCGGAAACTTCCGGTGGCTTCCCGGCCGATACAATACCGAAAGAAGCGGACTTTTTTCCGGAACCCCGACAACAACTTTCCATATATAAATATTTACCCTCGGACCATTCCGGAGCTCCTCGCGACATTCCGGATCCCATTCGGGACTCCGAATAACCTTCAGAATTTCCACTATTAATATCTCAATACTACCCTAGCGCTACCGAACGTTAAGCGTGCGACCCTACGGGTTCGAGAATCATATAGACATGAGCGAGACCCCTCTCCGGTAAATAACCAATAGCGGGACTTGGATGCCCATATTGGTTCCCACATATTTCACAAAGATATTTATCGGTTGAACCACGATGTCAAGGATTCAGTTAATCCCGTATACAATTCCCTTTGTTCGGTGATATGTTACTTGCTCGAGATTCGATCGTCGGTACCTCCATACATAGTTCAATATCTTTATCGACAAGTCTCTTCACTCGTTCTATAATAAAATACCTCATGACTAAACTCATTAGTCACGTGCTTGCAAGCTTCTTGTGATGTTGAATTACAGAGAGGGCCCCGTCACACCAAGCGACAAATCTCAGTCTTGATCCGTGCCAACCAAACAAACACCTTCAGAGATACCTGTAGAGCACCTTTATAATCACCCAGTTATGAAGTGATGTTTGGATACACACTAAATATTCCTTCAGTGTCAGGGAGTTGCACGATCTCATGGTCTAAGGGACAGATACTTAACATGATGAAAGTTGTAGCAAATAACTAAATGATCTAATGCTAAGCTTACGGCTGGGTCTGTCCATCACATCATTCTTCTAATGATGTGATCTCGTTATCAAATGACAACTCATGTATATGGTTAGGAAACCTTAACCATCTTTGATCAACGAGCTAGTCTAGTAGAGGCATACTTGGGACACGGTGTAGTTTATGTATTCACGCATGTATTTAAGTTTTCGTCAATACAATTCTAGCATGAATATAAACAACATTTATCATGAACTGGAAAATATGATAATAAAAATTTATTATTGCCTCTAGGGCATATTTCCAACAGTATGCTAGTGCCTTTTTAGTCACAACCGAATCATGTTGTTGATGTTAACCGTGTTAGGCTCACTAGCACCATGTTTGTCCGCCTGACAGTCTCGTATGCGCTAGACCAATGGCTGTGTCACCGATATCTAAAACGACATACGAGAAGGCGTGTTTGTTTTGTTTTTGACGACATACAAGGTGTCGTGACAGTTTAAGTAATGTGCCAAACAATAAGTGGTCTTCCTTTGCCATTGACGGAACATTTGTAGTCGTGTTCCTTTAATGCTACCGGCCATCCATTAGTTGTCTCTTGAGCAGTGTGATGACCAATAGAAAGCCATCAAAATAACCTTTTTTTCTCTCTCACGGGACACCGCTCTTGGTTGGTCTTTGATCCCCTTGCATTGAGCCGTGCTTGTGCCGTCATTTATTAGGGTTTAAAACTTGGTTTTTGTTATATTGTTTAGCCTTCGCTATAGTTTGCAACTACAAGATGTGTAGGACTATCATCTTGTCAGATCATCGGTTGAACCCCAGCTTGTTCATCTATTCCGTGTGTTCGGTTTATTATCAGTAATTTCATATTGCAAGTTACTATAGATCGTGTGGATTATTCGCTTGCTTGTAGGAACTTAAACCTCGTTGTTCACATTGATTGTGCCTACCACAAACCGGATATTGGTTTAGTGATTGCGGATGTGTGTTGTTGGGTAGGGTATAGTTGGGTCGTCTAAGTCAAATTCCACCAAATCGATTGCTATCCCCACTCATTGAAAGATCGGGCTGCCACCACATTAGTGCCACCTTCCTTCCTTTCCGCTGCCGAGCTTGTCTTTCCCGACAAGACGTGGCGACGGAGGGCAAGATCGTTCATGCTTGACACGGGCTGCCACCACATTAGTGCCCCTTCCTCCTGACCAGCGGTTCCGCCATGGCACTCTGGTCGACCCAAGTGACTTGGCGATGACCACCGTATCAAAGGACCTCTTGGGCACACTACATCCGGACGCGGTGCGCGGTTGGTGTTGTTCGGGGCCATGGCGACAACGTTCACCCAAGACGATGCAAGAGGTGTAGTGGCACGCAAATATGGTGGTGCCTTCTCTACAGCACCGACAACTACTGCACACAGGGTGGTGCCTTCTCTACACCGTTGACAATGGCCTTCAAGGAGACGCTGCCTGTGCTCCGTCTCAAAGACGACGACCGGCGTTTCATAGATCACGAACGCGCGGAAGGTCACTGATACTAACATGTTGCTCGACACCTGATGGTCTACGCATTTTGGTGTATCGGTAGATATACAACACTTGCAAACAAGCAAGATGCCAAGGCAGCATAACAGAAAGGGTGTGATTAGGTCCCAGTCGATTGAGACTTAACCAAGCCTCAGTCAAGTGATATATATAAAGTTGTACGAATTTTCATGCAGGATCAAAGGAATATAACATTGACTGAGACATAATGAAGCAAAACTGCAACAGTAACTTATGTGGCTGCTACTTATCCATCAGTGTATGGTCATTTAGTTGCTGAAATTAAGTCATTAATAGTCAGTAATTCCAGAAACTTCATACTAGGTCTCACAATAGAGTTGCAGATTGCGCAAGGTATAATCACTTTGAACGTGTCACGGATGTGTGGCTCGACAGAGGACACCGTATAGTGAGGATCTCTTGCCTCTGGATTGTAACCCTCTTATCTTGGAATAAACTACTATTATCTTGAAAAGAAAACACAATTTGCAATGACCTGCTTTATTTAGTTTAATACGGCACCTGGAAACAAGCAAGATGCCGAGGCAGTATAACACTAACTTATGTAGCTGCTGCTCCCTCAAAAACAAAAAGAAAAAACTTATGTAGCTGCTGCTTATCCATCAGCAAGCTAGCTGTGGAGATAGGTCCACTACACACCATCGACCTAGTGACTTGTGACTTGTGAGCGCCTTATTTTTGAAGAACCAACCTTCAATATACTGTTATGCATGCGATGCATGCATGCTACGTGCTGCTTTGACTAGCTTGATCGATCAGCAGCGGTTGTCAACGAACCCGACCTTGCCTCCACGCAGATCGTAGACCACCTCCGTGTACGCCTGCGCCAGCGACCCGACGACGGAGACGCCCGACCCGTACGCCGGCGCCGGCGCGAACGCCAGGCACGCCACCGAGAAGATGTTGTGGGGGTCGCTGAAGTACATCATCTGCTCAAACCCGAGCTCCAGGCTCGCGCCGCCCTCGAAGCTGAGCGTGATGGTCGGCACGTCGACGCCGTTCAGGCCGGTGAAGTCGTAGCACGTGTCGAGCTCGCCGGACGACGGCGCCACCTTGTAACCGCTCATCACGAACCTGAACACCTCGCGCAGGTCCTCGTACACGCGCGGCTGCAGGTAGGTGAAGGTCGTCTGCACCTCGATCAGCGCGTCGCTGGCGAGCGACTCGGTGGGGATCGGGAGCTCCAGCCCGCCGATACTCACGCCGATGAGCCTCAGGAAGTAGAGGTTCCGGCGGGGGGACCTGCTGTGCAGGGTGGCGTAGCTCACGCGGCGGCCGGCGAGCTCCGGCCGGGTGGTGCCGAAGGAGAGGACGCCCTGGGACTCAGCGCCCCTGGGCAGGCAGTAAGAGAAGGCGACCGTGTCCGGGGACAGACTGACCTGTGAGGCCAGCGAGTAGCGGTTCCTGCTGAGGTCGAGGACTCCCGACGTGCCGTCCGTCGGCACCTCGCTCATCATCTCCAGGCAAAGGAACCTGAAGCCGCGCACGTGGACCGATGGCGCCACCGTGAGGGTGTCCTTCTCCATGGTGGCGTTGAACACGAGGGAGCCATTGTGTGTCACGCGGAACGTGCAGCCGGGGGTGGTGCAACGGGTAATGGGGCAGCCTTCCCATGTCCTGCCGCATGGAATGTCGTAAAGGGTTGATGACAGGGAGTGGGACGGGTTGAAGACCTTGTCGCATGGGTCCCCGGCGGCGCATGGCTTGCACTGGAGAAGCGTGGCTCCGATGGTGGCCGTGTCGAATCCCACGGTGATGTTCTGCGCCGGAGTGCCCAAGCCGATGACGACGTGGTATTCCGGTGCGTCCGGAAGATCCACCAGGGGGGTGCCGGTCGAGGGGATCGTCAGACCAGGGCTGTCCGCCGACTCGTCGAGGAGCCCGCGTAGGCGGAGGGCGTCGCGGCTGGAGGCGTCGCCGACCGAGGGCATGCTCTGGCTCAGACCGGCGGCAGAAGGTGAGCACGGGCTCAGCCGATGCGTCACCGGCAGTCCATTGCCATCTCCTTTACAAGGTGTAGATAAGTTAGCAACTATCAAATTCATGCTCCAGTGAACTCATTCAAAAGTCCGAACTGATGGAGGGACGAAGGTGGGCAATATATTTCAAGAACTTCGCATAAAGAGTAAATTTAGTTGCAAGCACATGATGAAGATACTGTAGAATTTTCACCAGAAGGGTTGGAGGAGCAGGTCGATGGTTTCTTGGACTCATGGGACGAACGGGTGATGACATGCTTCCCACCATTGATGGAGCCTGTGCGGTAGGAGCTGCCGAGATGAGGAACAAGAACGAGCAAGCACAAGAGTAGACAGGGAACGGCGGAAGCCATTGTAGCTAGTGGAGGTCGGAAGCCCGGTGGTGGTTGCATGGTACCTGGCGGAAGCCTGCCTGCTATATATAGCCATGAATGAGCACATGACGTATGTCGAGGACGTCAGCATTGTTCTTGTTTTAGCAGCTGGGTTCTTCTATGACGACTGATTGTGATATCAGATATGTAAGTGGGCATACAAAATGGTTATTCTCAGCCTTGTGCATGTGGTTTCTCTTGTTTATATGCTTCCACGATCAGCCCAAAGCTTCGCGCACGTATAAGCAGCGCGTGCATACGTAAGTGGATCGGGATTAACGTCCGTGTGGTTCCAACAGGGATGCCAAAATTACACGGCTAGCCGGCACAATGAGCTTCCAAAGATATATATATCGGTACCTTCATCGCCAATTGCAAAAGTTGGACTTTCCCCCCTCCACATAGTTTAGGTATTGTTACCTTGCATCCTAATTGGCTTTACCCTTCATCGCCGGTCGCAAAAGTAGTTCTTTGTTACATAGGACGTTGTTACCTTGCATCGGCCAGGTGTCTCGGCATCATGCTTGTCTCGTCACCATTTTGATCGTCTGCGCTCTGATGCATCATGCTTGTCTCGTTATTACCAGATAAACACTTCAAACATGATGGAATGGTAAAAAGATAGTACATCTGTTTTTTTTAGATGAACAGGGAGGTCCATCCTCCCCGGTTCCATTACTCAGCATGAAACCAAACTCGATCTCCAGTTATACAGCAGCTCACTTAGAGGAACAGTTCAGCCTAAAAAATGACACTACGATATTGAAAGAGAAAGCCGGGAGTACAGATCTAAAAAGATCAAACGGCACGCATGCCCAAGCTAGAGTAATCAGACTGAAATCTCCAGGGTTGCGTCGGCATCCATCTCCGCAGCTTTCCTGAGCTTGAATGGTGGAGCTGAGGCTGCTTGAGGAGACCAGCAGGCAAGCGTCGAAACTAGGCTGCTCAGCACGCTTTTGCCCTTCAGAGCACTCTGCTTCTTCGGTGAATGGAAACGCCAGTCATCGTCAGAGATCTTCAGCTTGCCCTACTGATTCACGACCCCATCCCTCGTGCAACCCTCCAGCATCAGCCACTCATTATTCTCAGCGGCTGTAGCAAGAAAGCTGTTAGTACTGTCAGGAAAATCTCCAGACGAACCTTGCCACTTTCTGGCGCCAAGATCGCCCAGAACTTGAGGTTCTGAGGATCAACCTCCAAACCTACAAAATCGATGTCCAAACGGTGTTGTTAAAGATTATAGAGTTCCTATACTTCCACAAACACCAAAGGACAACCGATGAGACCATGTTTAGAGCAAAAAATTTCTTATTGGATACCCAAAATCTGGCAACAGATTCATACTCTATTCCTATCCTGACTTGAAAGTGGTCAGCCACAAACGACCAAATGTTTTTTGCTACGATGCATTCAAAAAACAGGTGAGTGTTAGTTTCATTTTCAGAGCAAAAGACGCAATCCAGAGGTTTAATGATGTGCCTTTTCCTCAGGTTATCTCTGGTCATCAACCTGTTGTACGAGAAAAGCCACAGGAAAACGTGGATTTTCGGGGGCACATAAAGTTTCCACACCGCAGGAATGAAAACTGGGTGCCCCCCCCCCCCCCCCCGAAAATTGATCACGTGATACAGCGAGCTTGAGGAGTACACACCCTTGCTCTCAAGCTGCCATATCAGTGAGTCTATGTCCTCACATAGAGCAATGCTTCTGCCACATTCTACCAGGTGGTGCCATTGCTCCATGAGTTTATCATCAAAATTTCTTCTGAAGGTCAGCTTGAGAGTTTCCCCATCCCAGACTTCTTTAATAGTTTTAGATTGCTCACTGCAGATGATGTACACAGGCCAGAATTGTGTGGCTAGAGGGGAGGTCCCAAACCAAGTCTCTTCCCAGAATATAATTCTCTCACCATTACCTACCTTCCATCTAAATCCAAACTTCAGGTTTTGGATTATGGATTGAAATCCCTTCCAAAACCTAGAGGAGTTTGGAGTAGGGCTACCAGCAAATAGATTAGGCTTCCCAGACACATACTTTTGTTCTATAATGGATTTCCAGGGTTTCTCTCCTTCCTCATAGAATCTTTTGATCCAAGATCCCAAAAGGCATGTGTTCACCTCTTGAAGGTTTGGGATTCCAAGACCTCCAAATTCTTTTTTTATACATACCATTTTCCAACTAGCAAGGTAAAGTTTCCTATGCCCTTCAAAGTCATTCCATAGGTAGTTAGCCATCTGGGAATTAATCAATTCTACGGCCCACTTAGGGAATTTGAAAAAGGAAAGAAGGTAAATGGGGATACTAGCCAGACATGCTTGAATGAGCACAAGTCTGCCTTTGTAGGAGAGTAGTTTTCCTCTCCACCCAGCAATCCTTTTCATGATTTTATCTATAAGGGGTTGTATGTCCTCCCTTCTAAGCTTGTCGTAGTGAAGGGGTATCCCCGGGTACTTAATAGGGAAAACCCCTTCAGCACATCCTAGTGTTTGAATGAAGCTAGCAGTTTCCTCCTTATCCATATTAATGGGGATCAACTCACTTTTACTGTAATTAATTCTCATCCCTGAGACCTGCTCAAAGCAGTTCAACACCATCTTCAGGTTTGAGGCATGTTGTAGGTCTTTATCTAGGAAGAGGATGGTATCGTCTGCATATTGTAGGCAGATGATATCTAGGAAGAGGAAAGTCCCATCCAGACACGGGACAAAGTCTTCAATCTTGTATCTTCATAGTCTTGGAGTCCGGCCGATGATGATAGTCCGGCTATCTGGACACCCCCTAGTCCAGGACTCCCTCAGTAGCCCCTGAACCAGGCTTCAATGACGATGAGTCCGGCGCGCATATTGTTCGGCATTGCAAGGCGGGTTCCTCCTCCGAATAATTCATAGAAGATTGTGAACACCTGGATAGTGTCCGGCTCTGCAAAATAAATTCCACATTCCACCGTAGAGAGAATAATATGTACACAAGCTCAATCTGCTGACGTGTTTCGTGGCGTGACGTCACGCCACTACCAAGCCTTTACTTGAATCGTTTTTTACTATACCACCTCAGCGCGTTTAGCAAAGCGGTTTCCTTGGCACGTCTTGTCGAAGCAGAGATCGTGTTCCCCTTATTCCGGGATTCTCATCAATACGGACGTGGGTAACCCAATCGTGCCCGTTGCCACACCCCCTCTATCGGAGGCGAGTCCCAAACGGTCACGGGGACGGCTCTTGGTATTCTCCCCCTTTATAATGGGACCAAGGCTCGTTTCTTTTCTTCAATCCTCAATCGAATCTACTCCTCGCCCCGAGTTCCAACACCCAGAGCCCCAGATTCGAGCGCTTCGGACCTTCAACAATGTCCGGCTCCGACCTACAGGGCAGGTGGATGCCCTCCTCCGTCACGGAAGAGGACGTGCTAAAGCTGCGAGAGGCCAAGTACCTAACTTACGAGATTTCTCATAGGTTGCCCGCCAAAGGGCAAGTCGTTCCCACCCCCGAGCCCGGCGAGTATGTCGTGTTTGTGTCCCACCTCCGTCGGGGCTTAGGCTTCTCGACTGATCCTTTTGTGAGAGGGCTCATGTTTTACTATGGGTTGGAATTCCACGACTTGGCTCCGGAGTCCATCCTCCATATCTCTTCATTCATTGTCGTCTGCGAAGCCTTCCTTCGCATTACCCCTCACTTCGGCTTATGGCTCAAGACCTTCAACATGGAGCCGAAGATGATCGAGGGGTGTCAAGCAGAGTGCGGCGGTGCGGTTGTAAGCAGAAGGGCCGATGCTCCGTGGCCCGAGGGCTCTTTCCAGGAGGAGCTCGGCTTGTGGCAGCAAGAGTGGTTCTACATAACCGCTTCCAGGGGCAGCAGGCAGAAGCCGCCGTCCATCTTCCGCTCGGGCCCTCCACCGCGGCTGATGTCATGGGTCAGCCAAGGGCTCAACTGGGGGCCGTCAAAGGACGTACCCCTATTGTAGGGCCGGATTCGAGACCTCCAGGAGAGGGAGATCAATCTGGTCGTGGTGATGCAGGTTATGTTGATTCGGCGTCTCCTGCCCTGCAAGCGTCGCCCCCTCCGTCTGTGGGAGTTCAATCCTGAGGGGCCGCGAGCTCTCCACCACTTCATGGGTACGACACCCGTGGAGATGTATAAATTGTTCTTCGGGTCACAAGAGATGTGTCCGGAATTGACTGAGGATTCCGGCCTAAGCTGCAATCGCACGGATACTCAGGTAAGTGGCCCCGCGTCTGAACACACCGTTTGTTTACGCCTTCTTGAATTTGCCTTTTAACCCATCGTCTCTTGAATAGGAGTGGATAGCGCAAGCGAAACTGATACGGTGTTCGGCCCCCCTCCCGGAGACCGTGCCGGATCCCGTGCTGGTCAGGATGCTGAAGGTTGTGCCTTCAGAGGAAGGCGAAGGGGCGAACAGGGACACCACCGCCTCTACCAAGGAGGCTTTGGAGGAAGGGGGAATCTAGAATCCCTCCTTCCAAGGGGAGAAGAGGAACGCCTCCGAAAACCCGGAGGCCAAGGCCTCGAAGCGGGGGAAGAGATCTTCACCAGATGGTCCTGCGTCCGGGGAGGCCCCGGCCGCACTATCTCCCCTAAGGAATCAGCCCTCCAGCGAGCCCTAAGTAGAAAAAGGGGGGTTCTATAGTAAGAGGCATCCCTATGTTTGCTTCCGAGTATAACTGAAGTTTTTACCTTGTAGTTCGGATCTCCGTCCTTCTCATATGAGCTCGTCTTCGGGGGACCTTCGTCCGGAGATGGTGGAGAGCGAGACGCCTCCATCCGCCGCACCATCAGGCGGGGCGGACGAACTTGAGGTGTCATCGCGGATGGTATCCCCGAGTCCGGCGGGGCCGAAGAGTTCGGCACCGGATGGTGTGCGGCCGGGGGAGCTGAAGGATCTGCTTGAGAGGGCATCTATCTCAGAAGATCACCGTACATTGATGAGTATGGTGATTGGAAGAATTTCGTCCGCCGAAGGCGGGTTGCATGATGCCGTCAGAAGCTTGGAAGCACAAGAGTAGACAGGGAACGGCGGAAGCCATTGTAGCTAGTGGAGGTCGGAAGCCCGGTGGTGGTTGCATGGTACCTGGCGGAAGCCTGCCTGCTATATATAGCCATGAATGAGCACATGACGTATGTCGAGGACGTCAGCATTGTTCTTGTTTTAGCAGCTGGGTTCTTCTATGACGACTGATTGTGATATCAGATATGTAAGTGGGCATACAAAATGGTTATTCTCAGCCTTGTGCATGTGGTTTCTCTTGTTTATATGCTTCCACGATCAGCCCAAAGCTTCGCGCACGTATAAGCAGCGCGTGCATACGTAAGTGGATCGGGATTAACGTCCGTGTGGTTCCAACAGGGATGCCAAAATTACACGGCTAGCCGGCACAATGAGCTTCCAAAGATATATATATCGGTACCTTCATCGCCAATTGCAAAAGTTGGACTTTCCCCCCTCCACATAGTTTAGGTATTGTTACCTTGCATCCTAATTGGCTTTACCCTTCATCGCCGGTCGCAAAAGTAGTTCTTTGTTACATAGGACGTTGTTACCTTGCATCGGCCAGGTGTCTCGGCATCATGCTTGTCTCGTCACCATTTTGATCGTCTGCGCTCTGATGCATCATGCTTGTCTCGTTATTACCAGATAAACACTTCAAACATGATGGAATGGTAAAAAGATAGTACATCTGTTTTTTTTAGATGAACAGGGAGGTCCATCCTCCCCGGTTCCATTACTCAGCATGAAACCAAACTCGATCTCCAGTTATACAGCAGCTCACTTAGAGGAACAGTTCAGCCTAAAAAATGACACTACGATATTGAAAGAGAAAGCCGGGAGTACAGATCTAAAAAGATCAAACGGCACGCATGCCCAAGCTAGAGTAATCAGACTGAAATCTCCAGGGTTGCGTCGGCATCCATCTCCGCAGCTTTCCTGAGCTTGAATGGTGGAGCTGAGGCTGCTTGAGGAGACCAGCAGGCAAGCGTCGAAACTAGGCTGCTCAGCACGCTTTTGCCCTTCAGAGCACTCTGCTTCTTCGGTGAATGGAAACGCCAGTCATCGTCAGAGATCTTCAGCTTGCCCTACTGATTCACGACCCCATCCCTCGTGCAACCCTCCAGCATCAGCCACTCATTATTCTCAGCGGCTGTAGCAAGAAAGCTGTTAGTACTGTCAGGAAAATCTCCAGACGAACCTTGCCACTTTCTGGCGCCAAGATCGCCCAGAACTTGAGGTTCTGAGGATCAACCTCCAAACCTACAAAATCGATGTCCAAACGGTGTTGTTAAAGATTATAGAGTTCCTATACTTCCACAAACACCAAAGGACAACCGATGAGACCATGTTTAGAGCAAAAAATTTCTTATTGGATACCCAAAATCTGGCAACAGATTCATACTCTATTCCTATCCTGACTTGAAAGTGGTCAGCCACAAACGACCAAATGTTTTTTGCTACGATGCATTCAAAAAACAGGTGAGTGTTAGTTTCATTTTCAGAGCAAAAGACGCAATCCAGAGGTTTAATGATGTGCCTTTTCCTCAGGTTATCTCTGGTCATCAACCTGTTGTACGAGAAAAGCCACAGGAAAACGTGGATTTTCGGGGGCACATAAAGTTTCCACACCGCAGGAATGAAAACTGGGTGCCCCCCCCCCCCCCCCCCCCGAAAATTGATCACGTGATACAGCGAGCTTGAGGAGTACACACCCTTGCTCTCAAGCTGCCATATCAGTGAGTCTATGTCCTCACATAGAGCAATGCTTCTGGCACATTCTACCAGGTGGTGCCATTGCTCCATGAGTTTATCATCAAAATTTCTTCTGAAGGTCAGCTTGAGAGTTTCCCCATCCCAGACTTCTTTAATAGTTTTAGATTGCTCACTGCAGATGATGTACACAGGCCAGAATTGTGTGGCTAGAGGGGAGGTCCCAAACCAAGTCTCTTCCCAGAATATAATTCTCTCACCATTACCTACCTTCCATCTAAATCCAAACTTCAGGTTTTGGATTATGGATTGAAATCCCTTCCAAAACCTAGAGGAGTTTGGAGTAGGGCTACCAGCAAATAGATTAGGCTTCCCAGACACATACTTTTGTTCTATAATGGATTTCCAGGGTTTCTCTCCTTCCTCATAGAATCTTTTGATCCAAGATCCCAAAAGGCATGTGTTCACCTCTTGAAGGTTTGGGATTCCAAGACCTCCAAATTCTTTTTTTATACATACCATTTTCCAACTAGCAAGGTAAAGTTTCCTATGCCCTTCAAAGTCATTCCATAGGTAGTTAGCCATCTGGGAATTAATCAATTCTACGGCCCACTTAGGGAATTTGAAAAAGGAAAGAAGGTAAATGGGGATACTAGCCAGACATGCTTGAATGAGCACAAGTCTGCCTTTGTAGGAGAGTAGTTTTCCTCTCCACCCAGCAATCCTTTTCATGATTTTATCTATAAGGGGTTGTATGTCCTCCCTTCTAAGCTTGTCGTAGTGAAGGGGTATCCCCGGGTACTTAATAGGGAAAACCCCTTCAGCACATCCTAGTGTTTGAATGAAGCTAGCAGTTTCCTCCTTATCCATATTAATGGGGATCAACTCACTTTTACTGTAATTAATTCTCATCCCTGAGACCTGCTCAAAGCAGTTCAACACCATCTTCAGGTTTGAGGCATGTTGTAGGTCTTTATCTAGGAAGAGGATGGTATCGTCTGCATATTGTAGGCAGATGATATCTAGGAAGAGGAAAGTCCCATCCAGACACGGGACAAAGTCTTCAATCTTGTATCTTCATAGTCTTGGAGTCCGGCCGATGATGATAGTCCGGCTATCTGGACACCCCCTAGTCCAGGACTCCCTCAGTAGCCCCTGAACCAGGCTTCAATGACGATGAGTCCGGCGCGCATATTGTTCGGCATTGCAAGGCGGGTTCCTCCTCTGAATAATTCATAGAAGATTGTGAACACCTGGATAGTGTCCGGCTCTGCAAAATAAATTCCACATTCCACCGTAGAGAGAATAATATGTACACAAGCTCAATCTGCTGACGTGTTTCGTGGCGTGACGTCACGCCACTACCAAGCCTTTACTTGAATCGTTTTTTACTATACCACCTCAGCGCGTTTAGCAAAGCGGTTTCCTTGGCACGTCTTGTCGAAGCAGAGATCGTGTTCCCCTTATTCCGGGATTCTCATCAATACGGACGTGGGTAACCCAATCGTGCCCGTTGCCACACCCCCTCTATCGGAGGCGAGTCCCAAACGGTCACGGGGACGGCTCTTGGTATTCTCCCCCTTTATAATGGGACCAAGGCTCGTTTCTTTTCTTCAATCCTCAATCGAATCTACTCCTCGCCCCGATTTCCAACACCCAGAGCCCCAGATTCGAGCGCTTCGGACCTTCAACAATGTCCGGCTCCGACCTACAGGGCAGGTGGATGCCCTCCTCCGTCACGGAAGAGGACGTGCTAAAGCTGCGAGAGGCCAAGTACCTAACTTACGAGATTTCTCATAGGTTGCCCGCCAAAGGGCAAGTCGTTCCCACCCCCGAGCCCGGCGAGTATGTCGTGTTTGTGTCCCACCTCCGTCGGGGCTTAGGCTTCTCGACTGATCCTTTTGTGAGAGGGCTCATGTTTTACTATGGGTTGGAATTCCACGACTTGGCTCCGGAGTCCATCCTCCATATCTCTTCATTCATTGTCGTCTGCGAAGCCTTCCTTCGCATTACCCCTCACTTCGGCTTATGGCTCAAGACCTTCAACATGGAGCCGAAGATGATCGAGGGGTGTCAAGCAGAGTGCGGCGGTGCGGTTGTAAGCAGAAGGGCCGATGCTCCGTGGCCCGAGGGCTCTTTCCAGGAGGAGCTCGGCTTGTGGCAGCAGGAGTGGTTCTACATAACCGCTTCCAGGGGCAGCAGGCAGAAGCCGCCGTCCATCTTCCGCTCGGGCCCTCCACCGCGGCTGATGTCATGGGTCAGCCAAGGGCTCAACTGGGGGCCGTCAAAGGACGTACCCCTATTGTAGGGCCGGATTCGAGACCTCCAGGAGAGGGAGATCAATCTGGTCGTGGTGATGCAGGTTATGTTGATTCGGCGTCTCCTGCCCTGCAAGCGTCGCCCCCTCCGTCTGTGGGAGTTCAATCCTGAGGGGCCGCGAGCTCTCCAACACTTCATGGGTACGACACCCGTGGAGATGTATAAATTGTTCTTCGGGTCACAAGAGATGTGTCCGGAATTGACTGAGGATTCCGGCCTAAGCTGCAATCGCACGGATACTCAGGTAAGTGGCCCCGCGTCTGAACACACCGTTTGTTTACGCCTTCTTGAATTTGCCTTTTAACCCATCGTCTCTTGAATAGGAGTGGATAGCGCAAGCGAAACTGATACGGTGTTCGGCCCCCCTCCCGGAGACCGTGCCGGATCCCGTGCTGGTCAGGATGCTGAAGGTTGTGCCTTCAGAGGAAGGCGAAGGGGCGAACAGGGACACCACCGCCTCTACCAAGGAGGCTTTGGAGGAAGGGGGAATCTAGAATCCCTCCTTCCAAGGGGAGAAGAGGACCGCCTCCGAAAACCCGGAGGCCAAGGCCTCGAAGCGGGGGAAGAGATCTTCACCAGATGGTCCTGCGTCCGGGGAGGCCCCGGCCGCACTATCTCCCCTAAGGAATCAGCCCTCCAGCGAGCCCTAAGTAGAAAAAGGGGGGTTCTGTAATAAGAGGCATCCCTATGTTTTCTTCCGAGTATAACTGAAGTTTTTACCTTGTAGTTCGGATCTCCGTCCTTCTCATATGAGCTCGTCTTCGGGGGACCTTCGTCCGGAGATGGTGGAGAGCGAGACGCCTCCATCCGCCGCACCATCAGGCGGGGCGGACGAACTTGAGGTGTCATCGCGGATGGTATCCCCGAGTCCGGCGGGGCCGAAGAGTTCGGCACTGGATGGTGTGCGGCCGGGGGAGCTGAAGGATCTGCTTGAGAGGGCATCTATCTCAGAAGATCACCGTACATTGATGAGTATGGTGATTGGAAGAATTTCGTCCGCCGAAGGCGGGTTGCATGATGCCGTCAGAAGCTTGCTGGCGGGGTTTGAGGTACGTAAAAATGGCGTACCTTTTGACAGTTTTGCACATAAAGTGCGCCCTGTATAGATAGTAGCCCCTGGGACTCGGTAGGTTGTCGAGAGAGACAGCGTGCCGAGGATCAAAATCGCAGGTATTGATTTTCGCCTTTCCCATGCAGGTGGCGGATAGTCCGGTGGCCAGCCGGACTGATGGAGTTGCTGAACTAAAGCGGCAACTTGACATTGCGGATGCGGACATCGCGCTGGTCAATAAGCGACTTGACGAGTCACAAGGTAGGTTTTTCTCCGTCGTCACCTAGTAAGGGAGCCGAAGCCTACTCCTTACAATATGTGTGCTTAATGCAGATGGTGCCGCTGCTGTGGAGAGCCTTCGGGCAGAACTTGCTCGAACCAAGGAGCAGGCCAGAAGGAGTAATGCGGCTGCCTCGAGGGCGGCCGAAGAGTTAGAAGCCGAAAAGGCTGCTCACTGCCGAAGTAGGGAGGAGATGGCCGAAATGGCCGTGAAGTTGAAAGATATTACCGACCGCTCTGAGGTTCTTGAAAAGGAACGCCGAGCGGAGCAAGAAGGCCTGAAGAAGGCCACCGCCGAAGCCAAGGATGCCCGTTCTTCAATGAGGGCTATAAAGGAGGAGCTGGGCCAGGCCGGGGATATTGTGGCTGGCAAGCCCTTTCTGCTGTGCAGGAGGTTTACTGATCCGAAGTACGCTCAGCTTGGCCAGCTGTGGGGTCCGGATGATCCTTATATGGACTTAGCGGCGAGTGCGGCAGATGCTGTTGTGCACTTCCGAAGTCAAAAGGATCACGAGACGGAAGAGCTTTTTTGGTCTCAATTCCATAGTCCGGAGCGTTCACTTCCGTTGACCGATCGGTTGGCTGAGTGGGCTGAGCTGAATAGATTGTCCGGACTTGCCATGACGGACATCGTGGCTCATGTCTGGCCGGATAAGCCCAAGCCGAAGAGTTATTTTGGCTTATTGCAGCAATTCCTTGGGGCGGTGCCGCATATCAAGGCGATGAAGCGGTCGGCATCTATTTCCCTTCTTTCATCCATGAACATCTCATTTTCATGGTCTAGCAAATAGTGTTCTAAAGGATCACTAGGAGGTACGGCAATAGAAGCAAGACCAATAAATTCATCCTTACTAGGCAATTCTTCCTCACGATGTTGTTTACTAAATTTAGAGAAATTAAACTCATGAACCATATCATCCAAGCCAACAGTAACAACATTCTTTTTACAGTCTATCGTAGCATTAACAGTATTCAAGAAGGGTCTACCAAATATAATGGGACAAAAGCTATCTTGTGGGGAACCAAGAACAAGAAAATCAGCGGGATATTTGGTTTTCCCACACAAGACTTCAACATCTCTAACAATCCCCATTGCAGAAATAGTATCTCTATTGGCAAGTTTAATTGTGACATCAATACCTTCTAATTCAGCAGGTGCAATTTCATTCTTAATTTCTTCATATAAAGTATGTGGTATAACACTAGCACTCGCACCCATATCACATAAGCCATGATAACAATGATCTCCTATTTTAACAGAAATAACAGGCACGCCTACCACAGGTCTATGTTTATCTCTATCACAGGGTTTAGCAATTCTAGCAGTTTCACCAGAGAATTCAATGACATGCCCATCAATATTATCGGACAAGAGATCTTTAACAATACTTTGACTTGCTCAGGAGGTGTATAAGTTCTAGTATTGCTTTTACGAACAACAGTTGAAGCTTTAGCATGATCCTTTACTCTAGCAGGGAAAGGTGGTTTCTCAACATAAGAGGTGGGAACAATAGGATCATTATAAGTGATGGTCTTTTCTTCAACTTTAATAGGTGCAGCTACTTTTACTTCTATGGGAGGATGATATTTAAACCACTTCTCCTTGGGGAGATCAACATAAGTAGCAAAAGATTCATAGAAAGAAGCTACTATCTTAGAGTCAAGTCCATATTTAGTGCTAAACTTACGGAAAATATCGGTATCCATAAAAGATTTAACACAATCAAACCTGGGTGTCATACCTGACTCCTTACCTTCGTCGAGGTCCCAATCTTCAGAGTTGCGTTTAATTCTATCCAATAAATTCCATTTGAATTCAATAGGCTTCATCATAAAAGAGCCAACACAAGAAGTATCGAGCATGGTTTTATTATTATCAGAGAGTCGAGCATAAAAATTCTGAAGAATTGTCAATTTTGAGAGCTCATGATTGGGGCATGAATATAACATGGATTTAAGCCTCCCCCAAGCTTGAGCGATGCTTTCTCCTTCGTAAGGCCAAAAATTGTATATATAATTGCGATCACGATGAACAAGATGCATAGGGTAATATTTTTGATGAAACTCCAATTTCATTCTTTTATAATTCCATGATCTCGTATCATCACATAGCCTATACCATGTCGATGTGTCTTCCTTCAAAGATAAAGGGAAAGCCTTCTTCTTAATAACATCATCGGGTATACCTCCAAGCTTAAATAATCCACAAATATCATCCAAATAGCGTAGATGCTCGTCAGGATGCTTTGTCCCATCTCCTGTAAAAGTATTAGCCAACAGTTTTTCCATAATACCCGAAGGAAATTAAAAAGGAATTTCATTTTCAATAGGTTCAGTAGGTTGAGGAGCAACTCTTTGCTCTACTGGACGGGGTGAAGATACCCCGAACAAGCCCCTCAGAGATTTAGTTTCCATAGTAACAAGTGACAGAAAATTTCAGCACACTATATAAATTTTTCCTTACCAAATTTCACTTACCAAAGGCGCTACACTCCCCGGCAATGGCACCAGAAAAGAGTCTTGATGACCCACAAGTATAGGGGATCTATCATAGTCCTTTCGATAAGTAAGAGTGTCGAACCCAACGAGGAGCAGAAGGAAATGATAGTTTTCAGCAAGGTTTTCTCTGCAAGTACTGAAATAAGTGGAAACAGATAGTTTTGGGATAAGATAAATTGTAACGAGCAACAAGTAACAAAAGTAAATAAAAGTGCAGCAAGGTGGCTCAATCCTTTTTGTAGAAAAGGACAAGCCTGGACAAACTCTTATGATAGGAAAAGCGCTCCCGAGGACACATGGGAATATCGTCAAGCTAGTTTTCATCACGCTCATATGATTCGCGTTCGGTACTTTGATAATTTGATATGTGGGTGGACCGGTGCTTGGGTACTGCCCTTACTTGGACAAGCATCCCACTTATGATTAACCTCTATTGCAAGCATCCGCAAATACAACAAAATTACTAAGGTAAACCTAACCATAGCATGAAACATATGGATCCAAATCAGCCCCTTACGAAGCAACGCATAAACTAGGGTTTAAGCTTCTGTCACTCTAGCAACCCATCATCTACTTATTACTTCCCAATGCCTTCCTCTAGGCCCAAATAATGGTGAAGTGTTATGTAGTCGATGTTCACATAACACCACTAGAGGTTAGACAACATACATCTCATCAAAATATCGAACAAATACTAAATTCACATGACTACTAATAGGAAGACTTCTCCCTTGTCCTCAGGAACAAACGTAACTACTCACAAAGCATATTCATGTTCATTATCAGAGGGGATATAATGTGCATAAAGGATCTGAACATATGATCTTCCACCAAATAAACTAACTAGCATCAACTACAAGGAGTAATCAACACTACTAGCAAACTACTAGCACCAATCCCGGACTTGGAGACAAGAATTGGATATAAGAGATGAACTAGGGTTTGGAGATGAGATGGTGCTAGTGAAGATGTTGATGGAGATTGCCCTCTCCCGATGAGAGGAGCGTTAGTGATGATGATGGTGATGATTTCCCCCTCCCAGAGGGAAGTGTCCCCGGCAGAATAGCTCTGCGGGAGCCCTAGATTGGTTCCGCCAAGGTTCCGCCTCGTGGCGGCGGAGTCTCGTCCCGAAAGGTTGCTTCTGATTTTTTTTCTCATCAAAAGACTTCATATAGGAGAAGATGGGCGTCGGAGAGCCACCAGGGGGCCCACGAGGTAGGGGGCGTGCCCAGGGGGGAGGGGTGCGCCCCCCACCCTCGTGAGCAGGGTGTGGGCCCCCTGGTCTTCATCTTTGGCGACGATTTTTCTTTATTTCTTTTAAGATATTCCGTGGAGTTTTAGGACTTTTAGAGTTGCCCAGAATAGGTCTCCAATATTTGCTCCTTTTCCAACCAGAATTCCAGCTGCCGACATTCCCCCTCTTCATGGTAAACCTTGTAAAATAAGAGAGAATAGCCATAATTAATGTGACATAACGTGAAATAACAGCCCATAATGCGATAAATATCGATATAAAAGCATGATGCAAAATGGACGTATCACTGGTCAAGATGTTAATGGAGATTGACCCCCTCCCGATGAGAGGATCGTTGGTGATGACGGTGGTGATGATTTCCCCCTCCCGGAGGGAGGTTTCCCCAGCAGAACAGCTCCGCCGGAGCCCTAGATTGGATCTGCCAAGGTTCCGCCTTGTGGCGTCGGAGTTTCGTCCCGTAAGCTTTTTATGATTTTTTTTTCAGGGTAAGAGACTTCATATAGCAGAAGATGGGCACCGGAGGGCCACAAGGGGCCCATGAGACAGGGGGGCGCACCCAGTAGGGGGGGCGCGCCCCCCACCCTCGTGGCCAGGGTGTGGGCCCCCTCTGGTACTTTCTTTGCTCAATAATTCTTATTAATTCAAAAAATGACTTCCGTGGAGTTTCATGATTTTTGGAGCTGTGCAGAACAGTTTCCAATATTTGCTCCTTTTCCAGTCAGAATTCCAGCTGTCGGCATTCTCCCTCTTTATGATAAACCTTGTAAAATAAGAGATAATAGCCATAAGTATTGTGACATAATGTGTAATAACAGCCAATGCAATAAATATCGATATAAAAGCATGATGCAAAATGGATGTATCACCTAGCTGTCCAAATCATCAAAACCTAACAAAACACGGACTATTCATGACCTCCGACCCGGATGTCCGTCTCAAGCCCCGGATGATCCGGCCTAGCCCAGTTTTTCGACACCAGCTCACTAGTCGGGCTGTAACTTTTGCATACAAACTCGGATTAAGATGATTTGTATATCGAAATCAGCCGTTTCAACGAGATGCACAACTATTTGGTTGTACACTTTTCGATTTGAGGTCATATTGAGTGTGTCTCAGGCTGTTTTCTAACATCTGCAGTAGGAATAAGTTGTCCGGACGTCCGGATCCTTGCCCGGATCGTCCGGCCTGTACCCGGATCATTCGGGACTACACCCACATCATCCGGCTTCACTTTTTAGCTTTTGTTATTCGGGTCATTTGTTCGGTCTTCGGCCGGATGATCTAGACCTCGGCCCGGATGATCCGGCCAAACACTGCTGCAGCACACGTTTTTTGGCCGTAGAATCCACATACGACCTCGGATGAAAACAATTTTTATATCAAAATTGTCCACTTCAACGAGACAAAGCACTATGCAATTGAAACTTTTTCCATCCGATGTCATCTTGATTGGGTTTTGTACCATGCAAAAACCTGGTGTCAACACTCCATAGCTTCTGTTTCAAGTTACAAATAAGAGCAACCAAACCAGTATCAAATACAAAGGCGTTACTACGACTACTAGTATGGTACACATCAATAACATGTATATCAAATATACCTTTATTGATGTTGCCAGCCTTCTTATCTGCCAAGTACTTAGGACAGTTCCGCTTCCAGTGACCATCCCCCTTGCAATAGAAGCACTTAGTCTCAGGTTTGGGTCCAGCCTTGGGTTCCTTCACGGGAGCGACAACAACCTTGTCATTCTTCTTGAAGTTCCCTTTTCTTTCCCTTGCCTTTCTTCATTTCTACCTCCATGACCTTAAGCATCGCGAAAAGCTCAGGGATCGTCTTCTCTATCCCTTGCATATTATAGTTCATCACAAAGCCCTTATAGCTTTGGTTGTAGTGATTCGAGAAGTCTATCAATCGCTACTTCATCTGGAAGGTTAACTCCCAATTTATTCAAGTGGTTGTAGTACCCAGGCATCTTCAGTACGTGCTCGCCAACAGAGTTGTTCTCCTCCATCTTGCAGCTAAAGAACTTGTTGGAGGTGTCATACCTCTCAACCCGGGCATGAGCCTGAAATACCAATTTCAGCTCCTGGAACATCGAATATGCTTCGTGGTGCTCAAAACATTTTTGGAGCCATGGTTCTGAGCCGTAAATCATGGCGCACTGAACTATCATGTAGTCATAACTTCTAGTCTACAGACGTTCATGGCGTCCAGATTTGTGGGAGAGGGTGGCACACCTAGTGGTGCATCGAGGATATAATCCTTCTGTGCGGCAGTGAGGGTCATCCTCAAATTACGGACCTAGTCTGCATAGTTGCTTCCATCATCTTTCAACTTTTCTTTCTCTAGGAACGCATTAAAACTCAAGGGAGCTACAGCGCGAGCCATTGATCTACAACATAATTTTTGCAAAGACACTAAGACTATGTTCATGATAATTGGTTCAATTAATCATATTACTAATGAACTCCCACTTAAATCAACATCCCTCAAGTTGTCTAAGTATTGCATGATCCAAATCAACTACCCATGTCCGATCATCATGTGAGATGGGGTCATCATCAATGGTGAACATCTCCATGTTGATCATATCCACTATATGACTCATGTTCGACCTTTCGGTCCTCCATGTTCCAAGGCCATGTCTGTACATGCTAGGCTCGTCAAGTTTAACAAAAGTATTTTGCATGTGTAAAAACTAGGTTACACCCATTGTATGTTAACATAGAATCTATCGCACCCGATCATCACGAGGTGCTTCGAAACGACAAACTTTTGCAACGGTGCATACTTACGGAGAACACTTTTATCTTGATATTAAGTGAACCGATCATCTTATAATGCTACCATTGTCCTAAGCAAAATAAGATGCATAAAAATATGAACATCACATGCAATCAATATACGTGACATGATATGGCCATTATCATCTTGTGCGTTTTATCTCCATCTCCAAAGCACCGGCATGAACTCCATCTTCACCGGCATGACACCATGACTCCATCATCGTGTCGTCACGTGGTTGTCTTGCTAACTATTGCTTCTACAACTATTGCTAACGCATAGCGATAAATTAAAGCAATTACATGGCATTAAATCATTGACACGCAGGTCATACAATAAATTAAAGACAACCCTATGGCTTCTGCCGGTTGCCATACTCATCGACATGCAAGTCGTGAACCTATTACAAAACATGATCATCTCATATGTCAACATATATCACATCATGTTTTGGCCATACCACATCACAACATGTCCTGCAAAAACAAGTTAGACGTGCTCTGCTTTGTTGTTGCAATTTTTACGTGCTTGCTGGGGAAAACTATAAGAACTATTCTTATCTACGCAAAATCACAACAGTGACATACAGGCTGCATTTTAACCTTCTACAAGGACTGTCTTTGTCAAATCAGATTCAACTAAAGTAGGAGAGACACGCACCCGCAAAGCCACTTTTATGCAATACAAGTTGCATGTCAAACTATGGAACCGGTCTCATGCGCGAGGACATGTAAGATTGGTCCGAGCCGCTTCATCCTACAATACCACCGAATCCAAATAAGACAAGGGAAGTAAGCAATCTGAATAGCAACGCCCACAACAACTTTGTGTTCTACTTGTGCATATCCATCTACGCATAGACCTAGCTCTGATATCACTGATGGGGAACGTTGCATGAAAATCAAAAAATTCCTACCAAACACCCAAGATCTAATCTAGCTATGCATAGATCTAGCTCTGATGCCACTGATGGGGAACGTTGCATGAAAATCAAAAAAATTCCTACCAATCACCCAAGATCTAATCTAGGAGATGCATAGCAACGAGAGGTGAGTGTGTCTATGTACCCCTGTAGATTGAAAGCATTAGCGTCATAATGCGGTTGATGTAGTCGAACTCATCGCGATCCAATATTGATTCAATCCGATCTAGTGCCGAACAGACGGCACCTTCGAGTTTAGCACACGTACGGCTCGGCGGCATCCTCTCCTTATTTATCCAGCAAGCGAGGGAGAGGGCGTAGATGAGATCTGTTCCAACACGACGACTTGGTGGTGGTAATGGCGGCGGAACACCGACAGGGCTTCGTCAAGCGCTGACGGATCGAGGTGGAGGTTTATCGGGAGAGAGATGAGGCTTGGGTTTTGTGTTTACAGCCCTTGCACCCCCTCCTCACTATATATAGGGGTGTGAGAGGGATGGGGGCGCAGCCCTAGCCCCTCCTACAAGGAGGTGAGGCGTCCAAGGGAGGAAACTTGCCTCCCAAGGCAAGTGGACTCCCTCCCACTTAGGGTTTCTCCTTCCCAGGCGCATGGGCCTTGTAGGGGTTGGTTCCCTTGGCCCATTAAGGCCAGGGCACCCCCCCTACAGCCCATGCTACTGTATGGGACATGTTCGACCCTCCGAGGACTTTCGGACCCCTGCGGAAACTTCCGGTGGCTTCCCGGCCGATACAATACCGAAAGAAGCGGACTTTTTTCCGGAACCCCGACAACAACTTTCCATATATAAATATTTACCCTCGGACCATTCCGGAGCTCCTCGCGACATTCCGGATCCCATTCGGGACTCCGAATAACCTTCAGAATTTCCACTATTAATATCTCAATACTACCCTAGCGCTACCGAACGTTAAGCGTGCGACCCTACGGGTTCGAGAATCATATAGACATGAGCGAGACCCCTCTCCGGTAAATAACCAATAGCGGGACTTGGATGCCCATATTGGTTCCCACATATTTCACAAAGATATTTATCGGTTGAACCACGATGTCAAGGATTCAGTTAATCCCGTATACAATTCCCTTTGTTCGGTGATATGTTACTTGCTCGAGATTCGATCGTCGGTACCTCCATACATAGTTCAATATCTTTATCGACAAGTCTCTTCACTCGTTCTATAATAAAATACCTCATGACTAAACTCATTAGTCACGTGCTTGCAAGCTTCTTGTGATGTTGAATTACAGAGAGGGCCCCGTCACACCAAGCGACAAATCTCAGTCTTGATCCGTGCCAACCAAACAAACACCTTCAGAGATACCTGTAGAGCACCTTTATAATCACCCAGTTATGAAGTGATGTTTGGATACACACTAAATATTCCTTCAGTGTCAGGGAGTTGCACGATCTCATGGTCTAAGGGACAGATACTTAACATGATGAAAGTTGTAGCAAATAACTAAATGATCTAATGCTAAGCTTACGGCTGGGTCTGTCCATCACATCATTCTTCTAATGATGTGATCTCGTTATCAAATGACAACTCATGTATATGGTTAGGAAACCTTAACCATCTTTGATCAACGAGCTAGTCTAGTAGAGGCATACTTGGGACACGGTGTAGTTTATGTATTCACGCATGTATTTAAGTTTTCGTCAATACAATTCTAGCATGAATATAAACAACATTTATCATGAACTGGAAAATATGATAATAAAAATTTATTATTGCCTCTAGGGCATATTTCCAACAGTATGCTAGTGCCTTTTTAGTCACAACCGAATCATGTTGTTGATGTTAACCGTGTTAGGCTCACTAGCACCATGTTTGTCCGCCTGACAGTCTCGTATGCGCTAGACCAATGGCTGTGTCACCGATATCTAAAACGACATACGAGAAGGCGTGTTTGTTTTGTTTTTGACGACATACAAGGTGTCGTGACAGTTTAAGTAATGTGCCAAACAATAAGTGGTCTTCCTTTGCCATTGACGGAACATTTGTAGTCGTGTTCCTTTAATGCTACCGGCCATCCATTAGTTGTCTCTTGAGCAGTGTGATGACCAATAGAAAGCCATCAAAATAACCTTTTTTTCTCTCTCACGGGACACCGCTCTTGGTTGGTCTTTGATCCCCTTGCATTGAGCCGCGCTTGTGCCGTCATTTATTAGGGTTTAAAACTTGGTTTTTGTTATATTGTTTAGCCTTCGCTATAGTTTGCAACTACAAGATGTGTAGGACTATCATCTTGTCAGATCATCGGTTGAACCCCAGCTTGTTCATCTATTCCGTGTGTTCGGTTTATTATCAGTAATTTCATATTGCAAGTTACTATAGATCGTGTGGATTATTCGCTTGCTTGTAGGAACTTAAACCTCGTTGTTCACATTGATTGTGCCTACCACAAACCGGATATTGGTTTAGTGATTGCGGATGTGTGTTGTTGGGTAGGGTATAGTCGGGTCGTCTAAGTCAAATTCCACCAAATCGATTGCTATCCCCACTCATTGAAAGATCGGGCTGCCACCACATTAGTGCCACCTTCCTTCCTTTCCGCTGCCGAGCTTGTCTTTCCCGACAAGACGTGGCGACGGAGGGCAAGATCGTTCATGCTTGACACGGGCTGCCACCACATTAGTGCCCCTTCCTCCTGACCAGCGGTTCCGCCATGGCACTCTGGTCGACCCAAGTGACTTGGCGATGACCACCGTATCAAAGGACCTCTTGGGCACACTACATCCGGACGCGGTGCGCGGTTGGTGTTGTTCGGGGCCATGGCGACAACGTTCACCCAAGACGATGCAAGAGGTGTAGTGGCACGCAAATATGGTGGTGCCTTCTCTACAGCACCGACAACTACTGCACACAGGGTGGTGCCTTCTCTACACCGTTGACAATGGCCTTCAAGGAGACGCTGCCTGTGCTCCGTCTCAAAGACGACGACCGGCGTTTCATAGATCACGAACGCGCGGAAGGTCACTGATACTAACATGTTGCTCGACACCTGATGGTCTACGCATTTTGGTGTATCGGTAGATATACAACACTTGCAAACAAGCAAGATGCCAAGGCAGCATAACAGAAAGGGTGTGATTAGGTCCCAGTCGATTGAGACTTAACCAAGCCTCAGTCAAGTGATATATATAAAGTTGTACGAATTTTCATGCAGGATCAAAGGAATATAACATTGACTGAGACATAATGAAGCAAAACTGCAACAGTAACTTATGTGGCTGCTACTTATCCATCAGTGTATGGTCATTTAGTTGCTGAAATTAAGTCATTAATAGTCAGTAATTCCAGAAACTTCATACTAGGTCTCACAATAGAGTTGCAGATTGCGCAAGGTATAATCACTTTGAACGTGTCACGGATGTGTGGCTCGACAGAGGACACCGTATAGTGAGGATCTCTTGCCTCTGGATTGTAACCCTCTTATCTTGGAATAAACTACTATTATCTTGAAAAGAAAACACAATTTGCAATGACCTGCTTTATTTAGTTTAATACGGCACCTGGAAACAAGCAAGATGCCGAGGCAGTATAACACTAACTTATGTAGCTGCTGCTCCCTCAAAAACAAAAAGAAAAAACTTATGTAGCTGCTGCTTATCCATCAGCAAGCTAGCTGTGGAGATAGGTCCACTACACACCATCGACCTAGTGACTTGTGACTTGTGAGCGCCTTATTTTTGAAGAACCAACCTTCAATATACTGTTATGCATGCGATGCATGCATGCTACGTGCTGCTTTGACTAGCTTGATCGATCAGCAGCGGTTGTCAACGAACCCGACCTTGCCTCCACGCAGATCGTAGACCACCTCCGTGTACGCCTGCGCCAGCGACCCGACGACGGAGACGCCCGACCCGTACGCCGGCGCCGGCGCGAACGCCAGGCACGCCACCGAGAAGATGTTGTGGGGGTCGCTGAAGTACATCATCTGCTCAAACCCGAGCTCCAGGCTCGCGCCGCCCTCGAAGCTGAGCGTGATGGTCGGCACGTCGACGCCGTTCAGGCCGGTGAAGTCGTAGCACGTGTCGAGCTCGCCGGACGACGGCGCCACCTTGTAACCGCTCATCACGAACCTGAACACCTCGCGCAGGTCCTCGTACACGCGCGGCTGCAGGTAGGTGAAGGTCGTCTGCACCTCGATCAGCGCGTCGCTGGCGAGCGACTCGGTGGGGATCGGGAGCTCCAGCCCGCCGATACTCACGCCGATGAGCCTCAGGAAGTAGAGGTTCCGGCGGGGGGACCTGCTGTGCAGGGTGGCGTAGCTCACGCGGCGGCCGGCGAGCTCCGGCCGGGTGGTGCCGAAGGAGAGGAAGCCCTGGGACTCAGCGCCCCTGGGCAGGCAGTAAGAGAAGGCGACCGTGTCCGGGGACAGACTGACCTGTGAGGCCAGCGAGTAGCGGTTCCTGCTGAGGTCGAGGACTCCCGACGTGCCGTCCGTCGGCACCTCGCTCATCATCTCCAGGCAAAGGAACCTGAAGCCGCGCACGTGGACCGATGGCGCCACCGTGAGGGTGTCCTTCTCCATGGTGGCGTTGAACACGAGGGAGCCATTGTGTGTCACGCGGAACGTGCAGCCGGGGGTGGTGCAACGGGTAATGGGGCAGCCTTCCCATGTCCTGCCGCATGGAATGTCGTAAAGGGTTGATGACAGGGAGTGGGACGGGTTGAAGACCTTGTCGCATGGGTCCCCGGCGGCGCATGGCTTGCACTGGAGAAGCGTGGCTCCGATGGTGGCCGTGTCGAATCCCACGGTGATGTTCTGCGCCGGAGTGCCCAAGCCGATGACGACGTGGTATTCCGGTGCGTCCGGAAGATCCACCAGGGGGGTGCCGGTCGAGGGGATCGTCAGACCAGGACTGTCCGCCGACTCGTCGAGGAGCCCGCGTAGGCGGAGGGCGTCGCGGCTGGAGGCGTCGCCGACCGAGGGCATGCTCTGGCTCAGACCGGCGGCAGAAGGTGAGCACGGGCTCAGCCGATGCGTCACCGGCAGTCCATTGCCATCTCCTTTACAAGGTGTAGATAAGTTAGCAACTATCAAATTCATGCTCCAGTGAACTCATTCAAAAGTCCGAACTGATGGAGGGACGAAGGTGGGCAATATATTTCAAGAACTTCGCATAAAGAGTAAATTTAGTTGCAAGCACATGATGAAGATACTGTAGAATTTTCACCAGAAGGGTTGGAGGAGCAGGTCGATGGTTTCTTGGACTCATGGGACGAACGGGTGATGACATGCTTCCCACCATTGATGGAGCCTGTGCGGTAGGAGCTGCCGAGATGAGGAACAAGAACGAGCAAGCACAAGAGTAGACAGGGAACGGCGGAAGCCATTGTAGCTAGTGGAGGTCGGAAGCCCGGTGGTGGTTGCATGGTACCTGGCGGAAGCCTGCCTGCTATATATAGCCATGAATGAGCACATGACGTATGTCGAGGACGTCAGCATTGTTCTTGTTTTAGCAGCTGGGTTCTTCTATGACGACTGATTGTGATATCAGATATGTAAGTGGGCATACAAAATGGTTATTCTCAGCCTTGTGCATGTGGTTTCTCTTGTTTATATGCTTCCACGATCAGCCCAAAGCTTCGCGCACGTATAAGCAGCGCGTGCATACGTAAGTGGATCGGGATTAACGTCCGTGTGGTTCCAACAGGGATGCCAAAATTACACGGCTAGCCGGCACAATGAGCTTCCAAAGATATATATATCGGTACCTTCATCGCCAATTGCAAAAGTTGGACTTTCCCCCCTCCACATAGTTAAGGTATTGTTACCTTGCATCCTAATTGGCTTTACCCTTCATCGCCGGTCGCAAAAGTAGTTCTTTGTTACATAGGACGTTGTTACCTTGCATCGGCCAGGTGTCTCGGCATCATGCTTGTCTCGTCACCATTTTGATCGTCTGCGCTCTTATGCATCATGCTTGTCTCGTTATTACCAGATAAACACTTCAAACATGATGGAATGGTAAAAAGATAGTACATCTGTTTTTTTTTAGATGAACAGGGAGGTCCATCCTCCCCGGTTCCATTACTCAGCATGAAACCAAACTCGATCTCCAGTTATACAGCAGCTCACTTAGAGGAACAGTTCAGCCTAAAAAATGACACTACGATATTGAAAGAGAAAGCCGGGAGTACAGATCTAAAAAGATCAAACGGCACGCATGCCCAAGCTAGAGTAATCAGACTGAAATCTCCAGGGTTGCGTCGGCATCCATCTCCGCAGCTTTCCTGAGCTTGAATGGTGGAGCTGAGGCTGCTGTAGGAGACCAGCAGGCAAGCGTCGAAACTAGGCTGCTCAGCACGCTTTTGCCCTTCAGAGCACTCTGCTTCTTCGGTGAATGGAAACGCCAGTCATCGTCAGAGATCTTCAGCTTGCCCTACTGATTCACGACCCCATCCCTCGTGCAACCCTCCAGCATCAGCCACTCATTATTCTCAGCGGCTGTAGCAAGAAAGCTGTTAGTACTGTCAGGAAAATCTCCAGACGAACCTTGCCACTTTCTGGCGCCAAGATCGCCCAGAACTTGAGGTTCTGAGGATCAACCTCCAAACCTACAAAATCGATGTCCAAACGGTGTTGTTAAAGATTATAGAGTTCCTATACTTCCACAAACACCAAAGGACAACCGATGAGACCATGTTTAGAGCAAAAAATTTCTTATTGGATACCCAAAATCTGGCAACAGATTCATACTCTATTCCTATCCTGACTTGAAAGTGGTCAGCCACAAACGACCAAATGTTTTTTGCTACGATGCATTCAAAAAACAGGTGAGTGTTAGTTTCATTTTCAGAGCAAAAGACGCAATCCAGAGGTTTAATGATGTGCCTTTTCCTCAGGTTATCTCTGGTCATCAACCTGTTGTACGAGAAAAGCCACAGGAAAACGTGGATTTTCGGGGGCACATAAAGTTTCCACACCGCAGGAATGAAAACTGGGTGCCCCCCCCCCCCGAAAATTGATCACGTGATACAGAGAGCTTGAGGAGTACACACCCTTGCTCTCAAGCTGCCATATCAGTGAGTCTATGTCCTCACATAGAGCAATGCTTCTGGCACATTCTACCAGGTGGTGCCATTGCTCCATGAGTTTATCATCAAAATTTCTTCTGAAGGTCAGCTTGAGAGTTTCCCCATCCCAGACTTCTTTAATAGTTTTAGATTGCTCACTGCAGATGATGTACACAGGCCAGAATTGTGTGGCTAGAGGGGAGGTCCCAAACCAAGTATCTTCCCAGAATATAATTCTCTCACCATTACCTACCTTCCATCTAAATCCAAACTTCAGGTTTTGGATTATGGATTGAAATCCCTTCCAAAACCTAGAGGAGTTTGGAGTAGGGCTACCAGCAAATAGATTAGGCTTCCCAGACACATACTTTTGTTCTATAATGGATTTCCAGGGTTTCTCTCCTTCCTCATAGAATCTTTTGATCCAAGATCCCAAAAGGCATGTGTTCACCTCTTGAAGGTTTGGGATTCCAAGACCTCCAAATTCTTTTTTTATACATACCATTTTCCAACTAGCAAGGTAAAGTTTCCTATGCCCTTCAAAGTCATTCCATAGGTAGTTAGCCATCTGGGAATTAATCAATTCTACGGCCCACTTAGGGAATTTGAAAAAGGAAAGAAGGTAAATGGGGATACTAGCCAGACATGCTTGAATGAGCACAAGTCTGCCTTTGTAGGAGAGTAGTTTTCCTCTCCACCCAGCAATCCTTTTCATGATTTTATCTATAAGGGGTTGTATGTCCTCCCTTCTAAGCTTGTCGTAGTGAAGGGGTATACCCGGGTACTTAATAGGGAAAACCCCTTCAGCACATCCTAGTGTTTGAATGAAGCTAGCAGTTTCCTCCTTATCCATATTAATGGGGATCAACTCACTTTTACTGTAATTAATTCTCATCCCTGAGACCTGCTCAAAGCAGTTCAACACCATCTTCAGGTTTGAGGCATGTTGTAGGTCTTTATCTAGGAAGAGGATGGTATCGTCTGCATATTGTAGGCAGATGATATCTAGGAAGAGGAAAGTCCCATCCAGACACGGGACAAAGTCTTCAATCTTGTATCTTCATAGTCTTGGAGTCCGGCCGATGATGATAGTCCGGCTATCTGGACACCCCCTAGTCCAGGACTCCCTCAGTAGCCCCTGAACCAGGCTTCAATGACGATGAGTCCGGCGCGCATATTGTTCGGCATTGCAAGGCGGGTTCCTCCTCCGAATAATTCATAGAAGATTGTGAACACCTGGATAGTGTCCGGCTCTGCAAAATAAATTCCACATTCCACAGTAGAGAGAATAATATGTACACAAGCTCAATCTGCTGACGTGTTTCGTGGCGTGACGTCACGCCACTACCAAGCCTTTACTTGAATCGTTTTTTACTATACCACCTCAGTGCGTTTAGCGAAGCGGTTTCCTTGGCACGTCTTGTCGAAGCAGAGATCGTGTTCCCCTTATTCCGGGATTCTCATCAATACGGACGTGGGTAACCCAATCGTGCCCGTTGCCACGCCCCCTCTATCGGAGGCGAGTCCCAAACGGTCACGGGGACGGCTCTTGGTATTCTCCCCCTTTATAATGGGACCAAGGCTCGTTTCTTTTCTTCAATCCTCAATCGAATCTACTCCTCGCCCCGAGTTCCAACACCCAGAGCCCCAGATTCGAGTGCTTCGGACCTTCAACAATGTCCGGCTCCGACCTACAGGGCAGGTGGATGCCCTCCTCCGTCACGGAAGAGGACGTGCTAAAGCTGCGAGAGGCCAAGTACCTAACTTACGAGATTTCTCATAGGTTGCCCGCCAAAGGGCAAGTCGTTCCCACCCCCGAGCCCGGCGAGTATGTCGTGTTTGTGTCCCACCTCCGTCGGGGCTTAGGCTTCTCGACTGATCCTTTTGTGAGAGGGCTCATGTTTTACTATGGGTTGGAATTCCACGACTTGGCTCCGGAGTCCATCCTCCATATCTCTTCATTCATTGTCGTCTGCGAAGCCTTCCTTCGCATTACCCCTCACTTCGGCTTATGGCTCAAGACCTTCAACATGGAGCCGAAGATGATCGAGGGGTGTCAAGCAGAGTGCGGCGGTGCGGTTGTAAGCAGAAGGGCCGATGCTCCGTGGCCCGAGGGCTCTTTCCAGGAGGAGCTCGGCTTGTGGCAGCAGGAGTGGTTCTACATAACCGCTTCCAGGGGCAGCAGGCAGAAGCCGCCGTCCATCTTCCGCTCGGGCCCTCCACCGCGGCTGATGTCATGGGTCAGCCAAGGGCTCAACTGGGGGCCGTCAAAGGACGTACCCCTATTGTAGGGCCGGATTCGAGACCTCCAGGAGAGGGAGATCAATCTGGTCGTGGTGATGCAGGTTATGTTGATTCGGCGTCTCCTGCCCTGCAAGCGTCGCCCCCTCCGTCTGTGGGAGTTCAATCCTGAGGGGCCGCGAGCTCTCCAACACTTCATGGGTACGACACCCGTGGAGATGTATAAATTGTTCTTCGGGTCACAAGAGATGTGTCCGGAATTGACTGAGGATTCCGGCCTAAGCTGCAATCGCACGGATACTCAGGTAAGTGGCCCCGCGTCTGAACACACCGTTTGTTTACGCCTTCTTGAATTTGCCTTTTAACCCATCGTCTCTTGAATAGGAGTGGATAGCGCAAGCGAAACTGATACGGTGTTCGGCCCCCCTCCCGAAGACCGTGCCGGATCCCGTGCTGGTTAGGATGCTGAAGGTTGTGCCTTCAGAGGAAGGCGAAGGGGCGAACAGGGACACCACCGCCTCTACCAAGGAGGCTTTGGAGGAAGGGGGAATCTAGAATCCCTCCTTCCAAGGGGAGAAGAGGACCGCCTCCGAAAACCCGGAGGCCAAGGCCTCGAAGCGGGGGAAGAGATCTTCACCAGATGGTCCTGCGTCCGGGGAGGCCCCGGCCGCACTATCTCCCCTAAGGAATCAGCCCTCCAGCGAGCCCTAAGTAGAAAAAGGGGGGTTCTGTAATAAGAGGCATCCCTATGTTTGCTTCCGAGTATAACTGAAGTTTTTACCTTGTAGTTCGGATCTCCGTCCTTCTCATATGAGCTCGTCTTCGGGGGACCTTCGTCCGGAGATGGTGGAGAGCGAGACGCCTCCATCCGCCGCACCATCAGGCGGGGCGGACGAACTTGAGGTGTCATCGCGGATGGTATCCCCGAGTCCGGCGGGGCCGAAGAGTTCGGCACCGGATGGTGTGCGGCCGGGGGAGCTGAAGGATCTGCTTGAGAGGGCATCTATCTCAGAAGATCACCGTACATTGATGAGTATGGTGATTGGAAGAATTTCGTCCGCCGAAGGCGGGTTGCATGATGCCGTCAGAAGCTTGCTGGCGGGGTTTGAGGTACGTAAAAATGGCGTACCTTTTGACAGTTTTGCACATAAAGTGCGCCCTGTATAGATAGTAGCCCCTGGGACTCGGTAGGTTGTCGAGAGAGACAGCGTGCCGAGGATCAAAATCGCAGGTATTGATTTTCGCCTTTCCCATGCAGGTGGCGGATAGTCCGGTGGCCAGCCGGACTGATGGAGTTGCTGAACTAAAGCGGCAACTTGACATTGCGGATGCGGACATCGCGCTGGTCAATAAGCGACTTGACGAGTCACAAGGTAGGTTTTTCTCCGTGGTCACCTAGTAAGGGAGCCGAAGCCTACTCCTTACAATATGTGTGCTTAATGCAGATGGTGCCGCTGCTGTGGAGAGCCTTCGGGCAGAACTTTCTCGAACCAAGGAGCAGGCCAGAAGGAGTAATGCGGCTGCCTCGAGGGCGGCCGAAGAGTTAGAAGCCGAAAAGGCTGCTCACTGCCGAAGTAGGGAGGAGATGGCCGAAATGGCCGTGAAGTTGAAAGATATTACCGACCGCTCTGAGGTTCTTGAAAAGGAACGCCGAGCGGAGCAAGAAGGCCTGAAGAAGGCCACCGCCGAAGCCAAGGATGCCCGTTCTTCAATGAGGGCTATAAAGGAGGAGCTGGGCCAGGCCGGGGATATTGTGGCTGGCAAGCCCTTTCTGCTGTGCAGGAGGTTTACTGATCCGAAGTACGCTCAGCTTGGCCAGCTGTGGGGTCCGGAGGATCCTTATATGGACTTAGCGGCGAGTGCGGCAGATGCTGTTGTGCACTTCCGAAGTCAAAAGGATCACGAGACGGAAGAGCTTTTTTGGTCTCAATTCCATAGTCCGGAGCGTTCACTTCCGTTGACCGATCGGTTGGCTGAGTGGGCTGAGCTGAATAGATTGTCCGGACTTGCCATGACAGACATCGTGGCTCATGTCTGGCCGGATAAGCCCAAGCCGAAGAGTTATTTTGGCTTATTGCAGCAATTCCTTGGGGCGGTGCCGCATATCAAGGCGATGAAGCGGTCGGCATCTATTTCCCTTCTTTCATCCATGAACATCTCATTTTCATGGTCTAGCAAATAGTGTTCTAAAGGATCACTAGGAGGTACGGCAATAGAAGCAAGACCAATAAATTCATCCTTACTAGGCAATTCTTCCTCACGATGTTGTTTACTAAATTTAGAGAAATTAAACTCATGAACCATATCATCCAAGCCAACAGTAACAACATTCTTTTTACAGTCTATCGTAGCATTAACAGTATTCAAGAAGGGTCTACCAAATATAATGGGACAAAAGCTATCTTGTGGGGAACCAAGAACAAGAAAATCAGCGGGATATTTGGTTTTCCCACACAAGACTTCAACATCTCTAACAATCCCCATTGCAGAAATAGTATCTCTATTGGCAAGTTTAATTGTGACATCAATACCTTCTAATTCAGCAGGTGCAATTTCATTCTTAATTTCTTCATATAAAGTATGTGGTATAACACTAGCACTCGCACCCATATCACATAAGCCATGATAACAATGATCTCCTATTTTAACAGAAATAACAGGCACGCCTACCACAGGTCTATGTTTATCTCTATCACAGGGTTTAGCAATTCTAGCAGTTTCACCAGAGAATTCAATGACATGCCCATCAATATTATCGGACAAGAGATCTTTAACAATACTTTGACTTGCTCAGGAGGTGTATAAGTTCTAGTATTGCTTTTACGAACAACAGTTGAAGCTTTAGCATGATCCTTTACTCTAGCAGGGAAAGGTGGTTTCTCAACATAAGAGGTGGGAACAATAGGATCATTATAAGTGATGGTCTTTTCTTCAACTTTAATAGGTGCAGCTACTTTTACTTCTATGGGAGGATGATATTTAAACCACTTCTCCTTGGGGAGATCAACATAAGTAGCAAAAGATTCATAGAAAGAAGCTACTATCTTAGAGTCAAGTCCATATTTAGTGCTAAACTTACGGAAAATATCGGTATCCATAAAAGATTTAACACAATCAAACCTGGGTGTCATACCTGACTCCTTACCTTCGTCGAGGTCCCAATCTTCAGAGTTGCGTTTAATTCTATCCAATAAATTCCATTTGAATTCAATAGGCTTCATCATAAAAGAGCCAACACAAGAAGTATCGAGCATGGTTTTATTATTATCAGAGAGTCGAGCATAAAAATTCTGAAGAATTGTCAATTTTGAGAGCTCATGATTGGGGCATGAATATAACATGGATTTAAGCCTCCCCCAAGCTTGAGCGATGCTTTCTCCTTCGTGAGGCCAAAAATTGTATATATAATTGCGATCACGATGAACAAGATGCATAGGGTAATATTTTTGATGAAACTCCAATTTCATTCTTTTATAATTCCATGATCTCGTATCATCACATAGCCTATACCATGTCGATGTGTCTTCCTTCAAAGATAAAGGGAAAGCCTTCTTCTTAATAACA
Source organism: Triticum timopheevii (assembly GCA_963921465.1). Classification (NCBI taxonomy): domain Eukaryota; kingdom Viridiplantae; phylum Streptophyta; class Magnoliopsida; order Poales; family Poaceae; genus Triticum; species Triticum timopheevii. The sequence goes on from OY997274.1 coordinate 216,444,481, forward strand.
TCATCGGGTATACCTCCAAGCTTAAATAATCCACAAATATCATCCAAATAGCGTAGATGCTCGTCAGGATGCTTTGTCCCATCTCCTGTAAAAGTATTAGCCAACAGTTTTTCCATAATACCCGAAGGAAATTAAAAAGGAATTTCATTTTCAATAGGTTCAGTAGGTTGAGGAGCAACTCTTTGCTCTACTGGACGGGGTGAAGATACCCCGAACAAGCCCCTCAGAGATTTAGTTTCCATAGTAACAAGTGACAGAAAATTTCAGCACACTATATAAATTTTTCCTTACCAAATTTCACTTACCAAAGGCGCTACACTCCCCGGCAATGGCACCAGAAAAGAGTCTTGATGACCCACAAGTATAGGGGATCTATCATAGTCCTTTCGATAAGTAAGAGTGTCGAACCCAACGAGGAGCAGAAGGAAATGATAGTTTTCAGCAAGGTTTTCTCTGCAAGTACTGAAATAAGTGGAAACAGATAGTTTTGGGATAAGATAAATTGTAACGAGCAACAAGTAACAAAAGTAAATAAAAGTGCAGCAAGGTGGCTCAATCCTTTTTGTAGAAAAGGACAAGCCTGGACAAACTCTTATGATAGGAAAAGCGCTCCCGAGGACACATGGGAATATCGTCAAGCTAGTTTTCATCACGCTCATATGATTCGCGTTCGGTACTTTGATAATTTGATATGTGGGTGGACCGGTGCTTGGGTACTGCCCTTACTTGGACAAGCATCCCACTTATGATTAACCTCTATTGCAAGCATCCGCAAATACAACAAAATTACTAAGGTAAACCTAACCATAGCATGAAACATATGGATCCAAATCAGCCCCTTACGAAGCAACGCATAAACTAGGGTTTAAGCTTCTGTCACTCTAGCAACCCATCATCTACTTATTACTTCCCAATGCCTTCCTCTAGGCCCAAATAATGGTGAAGTGTTATGTAGTCGATGTTCACATAACACCACTAGAGGTTAGACAACATACATCTCATCAAAATATCGAACAAATACTAAATTCACATGACTACTAATAGGAAGACTTCTCCCTTGTCCTCAGGAACAAACGTAACTACTCACAAAGCATATTCATGTTCATTATCAGAGGGGATATAATGTGCATAAAGGATCTGAACATATGATCTTCCACCAAATAAACTAACTAGCATCAACTACAAGGAGTAATCAACACTACTAGCAAACTACTAGCACCAATCCCGGACTTGGAGACAAGAATTGGATATAAGAGATGAACTAGGGTTTGGAGATGAGATGGTGCTAGTGAAGATGTTGATGGAGATTGCCCTCTCCCGATGAGAGGAGCGTTAGTGATGATGATGGTGATGATTTCCCCCTCCCAGAGGGAAGTGTCCCCGGCAGAATAGCTCTGCGGGAGCCCTAGATTGGTTCCGCCAAGGTTCCGCCTCGTGGCGGCGGAGTCTCGTCCCGAAAGGTTGCTTCTGATTTTTTTTCTCATCAAAAGACTTCATATAGGAGAAGATGGGCGTCGGAGAGCCACCAGGGGGCCCACGAGGTAGGGGGCGTGCCCAGGGGGGAGGGGTGCGCCCCCCACCCTCGTGAGCAGGGTGTGGGCCCCCTGGTCTTCATCTTTGGCGACGATTTTTCTTTATTTCTTTTAAGATATTCCGTGGAGTTTTAGGACTTTTAGAGTTGCCCAGAATAGGTCTCCAATATTTGCTCCTTTTCCAACCAGAATTCCAGCTGCCGACATTCCCCCTCTTCATGGTAAACCTTGTAAAATAAGAGAGAATAGCCATAATTAATGTGACATAACGTGAAATAACAGCCCATAATGCGATAAATATCGATATAAAAGCATGATGCAAAATGGACGTATCACTGGTCAAGATGTTAATGGAGATTGACCCCCTCCCGATGAGAGGATCGTTGGTGATGACGGTGGTGATGATTTCCCCCTCCCGGAGGGAGGTTTCCCCAGCAGAACAGCTCCGCCGGAGCCCTAGATTGGATCTGCCAAGGTTCCGCCTCGTGGCGTCGGAGTTTCGTCCCGTAAGCTTTTTATGATTTTTTTTTTCAGGGTAAGAGACTTCATATAGCAGAAGATGGGCACCGGAGGGCCACAAGGGGCCCATGAGACAGGGGGGCGCACCCAGTAGGGGGGGCGCGCCCCCCACCCTCGTGGCCAGGGTGTGGGCCCCCTCTGGTACTTTCTTTGCTCAATAATTCTTATTAATTCAAAAAATGACTTCCGTGGAGTTTCATGATTTTTGGAGCTGTGCAGAACAGTTTCCAATATTTGCTCCTTTTCCAGTCAGAATTCCAGCTGTCGGCATTCTCCCTCTTTATGATAAACCTTGTAAAATAAGAGATAATAGCCATAAGTATTGTGACATAATGTGTAATAACAGCCAATGCAATAAATATCGATATAAAAGCATGATGCAAAATGGATGTATCACCTAGCTGTCCAAATCATCAAAACCTAACAAAACACGGACTATTCATGACCTCCGACCCGGATGTCCGTCTCAAGCCCCGGATGATCCGGCCTAGCCCAGTTTTTCGACACCAGCTCACTAGTCGGGCTGTAACTTTTGCATACAAACTCGGATTAAGATGATTTGTATATCGAAATCAGCCGTTTCAACGAGATGCACAACTATTTGGTTGTACACTTTTCGATTTGAGGTCATATTGAGTGTGTCTCAGGCTGTTTTCTAACATCTGCAGTAGGAATAAGTTGTCCGGACGTCCGGATCCTTGCCCGGATCGTCCGGCCTGTACCCGGATCATTCGGGACTACACCCACATCATCCGGCTTCACTTTTTAGCTTTTGTTATTCGGGTCATTTGTTCGGTCTTCGGCCGGATGATCTAGACCTCGGCCCGGATGATCCGGCCAAACACTGCTGCAGCACACGTTTTTTGGCCGTAGAATCCACATACGACCTCGGATGAAAACAATTTTTATATCAAAATTGTCCACTTCAACGAGACAAAGCACTATGCAATTGAAACTTTTTCCATCCGATGTCATCTTGATTGGGTTTTGTACCATGCAAAAACCTGGTGTCAACACTCCATAGCTTCTGTTTCAAGTTACAAATAAGAGCAACCAAACCAGTATCAAATACAAAGGCGTTACTACGACTACTAGTATGGTACACATCAATAACATGTATATCAAATATACCTTTATTGATGTTGCCAGCCTTCTTATCTGCCAAGTACTTAGGACAGTTCCGCTTCCAGTGACCATCCCCCTTGCAATAGAAGCACTTAGTCTCAGGTTTGGGTCCAGCCTTGGGTTCCTTCACGGGAGCGACAACAACCTTGTCATTCTTCTTGAAGTTCCCTTTTCTTTCCCTTGCCTTTCTTCATTTCTACCTCCATGACCTTAAGCATCGCGAAAAGCTCAGGGATCGTCTTCTCTATCCCTTGCATATTATAGTTCATCACAAAGCCCTTATAGCTTTGGTTGTAGTGATTCGAGAAGTCTATCAATCGCTACTTCATCTGGAAGGTTAACTCCCAATTTATTCAAGTGGTTGTAGTACCCAGGCATCTTCAGTACGTGCTCGCCAACAGAGTTGTTCTCCTCCATCTTGCAGCTAAAGAACTTGTTGGAGGTGTCATACCTCTCAACCCGGGCATGAGCCTGAAATACCAATTTCAGCTCCTGGAACATCGAATATGCTTCGTGGTGCTCAAAACATTTTTGGAGCCATGGTTCTGAGCCGTAAATCATGGCGCACTGAACTATCATGTAGTCATAACTTCTAGTCTACAGACGTTCATGGCGTCCAGATTTGTGGGAGAGGGTGGCACACCTAGTGGTGCATCGAGGATATAATCCTTCTGTGCGGCAGTGAGGGTCATCCTCAAATTACGGACCTAGTCTGCATAGTTGCTTCCATCATCTTTCAACTTTTCTTTCTCTAGGAACGCATTAAAACTCAAGGGAGCTACAGCGCGAGCCATTGATCTACAACATAATTTTTGCAAAGACACTAAGACTATGTTCATGATAATTGGTTCAATTAATCATATTACTAATGAACTCCCACTTAAATCAACATCCCTCAAGTTGTCTAAGTATTGCATGATCCAAATCAACTACCCATGTCCGATCATCATGTGAGATGGGGTCATCATCAATGGTGAACATCTCCATGTTGATCATATCCACTATATGACTCATGTTCGACCTTTCGGTCCTCCATGTTCCAAGGCCATGTCTGTACATGCTAGGCTCGTCAAGTTTAACAAAAGTATTTTGCATGTGTAAAAACTAGGTTACACCCATTGTATGTTAACATAGAATCTATCGCACCCGATCATCACGAGGTGCTTCGAAACGACAAACTTTTGCAACGGTGCATACTTACGGAGAACACTTTTATCTTGATATTAAGTGAACCGATCATCTTATAATGCTACCATTGTCCTAAGCAAAATAAGATGCATAAAAATATGAACATCACATGCAATCAATATACGTGACATGATATGGCCATTATCATCTTGTGCGTTTTATCTCCATCTCCAAAGCACCGGCATGAACTCCATCTTCACCGGCATGACACCATGACTCCATCATCGTGTCGTCACGTGGTTGTCTTGCTAACTATTGCTTCTACAACTATTGCTAACGCATAGCGATAAATTAAAGCAATTACATGGCATTAAATCATTGACACGCAGGTCATACAATAAATTAAAGACAACCCTATGGCTTCTGCCGGTTGCCATACTCATCGACATGCAAGTCGTGAACCTATTACAAAACATGATCATCTCATATGTCAACATATATCACATCATGTTTTGGCCATACCACATCACAACATGTCCTGCAAAAACAAGTTAGACGTGCTCTGCTTTGTTGTTGCAATTTTTACGTGCTTGCTGGGGAAAACTATAAGAACTATTCTTATCTACGCAAAATCACAACAGTGACATACAGGCTGCATTTTAACCTTCTACAAGGACTGTCTTTGTCAAATCAGATTCAACTAAAGTAGGAGAGACACGCACCCGCAAAGCCACTTTTATGCAATACAAGTTGCATGTCAAACTGTGGAACCGGTCTCATGCGCGAGGACATGTAAGATTGGTCCGAGCCGCTTCATCCTACAATACCACCGAATCCAAATAAGACAAGGGAAGTAAGCAATCTGAATAGCAACGCCCACAACAACTTTGTGTTCTACTTGTGCATATCCATCTACGCATAGACCTAGCTCTGATATCACTGATGGGGAACGTTGCATGAAAATCAAAAAATTCCTACCAAACACCCAAGATCTAATCTAGCTATGCATAGATCTAGCTCTGATGCCACTGATGGGGAACGTTGCATGAAAATCAAAAAAATTCCTACCAATCACCCAAGATCTAATCTAGGAGATGCATAGCAACGAGAGGTGAGTGTGTCTATGTACCCCTGTAGATTGAAAGCATTAGCGTCATAATGCGGTTGATGTAGTCGAACTCATCGCGATCCAATATTGATTCAATCCGATCTAGTGCCGAACAGACGGCACCTTCGAGTTTAGCACACGTACGGCTCGACGGCATCCTCTCCTTATTTATCCAGCAAGCGAGGGAGAGGGCGTAGATGAGATCTGTTCCAACACGACGACTTGGTGGTGGTAATGGCGGCGGAACACCGACAGGGCTTCGTCAAGCGCTGACGGATCGAGGTGGAGGTTTATCGGGAGAGAGATGAGGCTTGGGTTTTGTGTTTACAGCCCTTGCACCCCCTCCTCACTATATATAGGGGTGTGAGAGGGATGGGGGCGCAGCCCTAGCCCCTCCTACAAGGAGGTGAGGCGTCCAAGGGAGGAAACTTGCCTCCCAAGGCAAGTGGACTCCCTCCCACTTAGGGTTTCTCCTTCCCAGGCGCATGGGCCTTGTAGGGGTTGGTTCCCTTGGCCCATTAAGGCCAGGGCACCCCCCCTACAGCCCATGCTACTGTATGGGACATGTTCGACCCTCCGAGGACTTTCGGACCCCTGCGGAAACTTCCGGTGGCTTCCCGGCCGATACAATACCGAAAGAAGCGGACTTTTTTCCGGAACCCCGACAACAACTTTCCATATATAAATATTTACCCTCGGACCATTCCGGAGCTCCTCGCGACATTCCGGATCCCATTCGGGACTCCGAATAACCTTCAGAATTTCCACTATTAATATCTCAATACTACCCTAGCGCTACCGAACGTTAAGCGTGCGACCCTACGGGTTCGAGAATCATATAGACATGAGCGAGACCCCTCTCCGGTAAATAACCAATAGCGGGACTTGGATGCCCATATTGGTTCCCACATATTTCACAAAGATATTTATCGGTTGAACCACGATGTCAAGGATTCAGTTAATCCCGTATACAATTCCCTTTGTTCGGTGATATGTTACTTGCTCGAGATTCGATCGTCGGTACCTCCATACATAGTTCAATATCTTTATCGACAAGTCTCTTCACTCGTTCTATAATAAAATACCTCATGACTAAACTCATTAGTCACGTGCTTGCAAGCTTCTTGTGATGTTGAATTACAGAGAGGGCCCCGTCACACCAAGCGACAAATCTCAGTCTTGATCCGTGCCAACCAAACAAACACCTTCAGAGATACCTGTAGAGCACCTTTATAATCACCCAGTTATGAAGTGATGTTTGGATACACACTAAATATTCCTTCAGTGTCAGGGAGTTGCACGATCTCATGGTCTAAGGGACAGATACTTAACATGATGAAAGTTGTAGCAAATAACTAAATGATCTAATGCTAAGCTTACGGCTGGGTCTGTCCATCACATCATTCTTCTAATGATGTGATCTCGTTATCAAATGACAACTCATGTATATGGTTAGGAAACCTTAACCATCTTTGATCAACGAGCTAGTCTAGTAGAGGCATACTTGGGACACGGTGTAGTTTATGTATTCACGCATGTATTTAAGTTTTCGTCAATACAATTCTAGCATGAATATAAACAACATTTATCATGAACTGGAAAATATGATAATAAAAATTTATTATTGCCTCTAGGGCATATTTCCAACAGTATGCTAGTGCCTTTTTAGTCACAACCGAATCATGTTGTTGATGTTAACCGTGTTAGGCTCACTAGCACCATGTTTGTCCGCCTGACAGTCTCGTATGCGCTAGACCAATGGCTGTGTCACCGATATCTAAAACGACATACGAGAAGGCGTGTTTGTTTTGTTTTTGACGACATACAAGGTGTCGTGACAGTTTAAGTAATGTGCCAAACAATAAGTGGTCTTCCTTTGCCATTGACGGAACATTTGTAGTCGTGTTCCTTTAATGCTACCGGCCATCCATTAGTTGTCTCTTGAGCAGTGTGATGACCAATAGAAAGCCATCAAAATAACCTTTTTTTCTCTCTCACGGGACACCGCTCTTGGTTGGTCTTTGATCCCCTTGCATTGAGCCGCGCTTGTGCCGTCATTTATTAGGGTTTAAAACTTGGTTTTTGTTATATTGTTTAGCCTTCGCTATAGTTTGCAACTACAAGATGTGTAGGACTATCATCTTGTCAGATCATCGGTTGAACCCCAGCTTGTTCATCTATTCCGTGTGTTCGGTTTATTATCAGTAATTTCATATTGCAAGTTACTATAGATCGTGTGGATTATTCGCTTGCTTGTAGGAACTTAAACCTCGTTGTTCACATTGATTGTGCCTACCACAAACCGGATATTGGTTTAGTGATTGCGGATGTGTGTTGTTGGGTAGGGTATAGTCGGGTCGTCTAAGTCAAATTCCACCAAATCGATTGCTATCCCCACTCATTGAAAGATCGGGCTGCCACCACATTAGTGCCACCTTCCTTCCTTTCCGCTGCCGAGCTTGTCTTTCCCGACAAGACGTGGCGACGGAGGGCAAGATCGTTCATGCTTGACACGGGCTGCCACCACATTAGTGCCCCTTCCTCCTGACCAGCGGTTCCGCCATGGCACTCTGGTCGACCCAAGTGACTTGGCGATGACCACCGTATCAAAGGACCTCTTGGGCACACTACATCCGGACGCGGTGCGCGGTTGGTGTTGTTCGGGGCCATGGCGACAACGTTCACCCAAGACGATGCAAGAGGTGTAGTGGCACGCAAATATGGTGGTGCCTTCTCTACAGCACCGACAACTACTGCACACAGGGTGGTGCCTTCTCTACACCGTTGACAATGGCCTTCAAGGAGACGCTGCCTGTGCTCCGTCTCAAAGACGACGACCGGCGTTTCATAGATCACGAACGCGCGGAAGGTCACTGATACTAACATGTTGCTCGACACCTGATGGTCTACGCATTTTGGTGTATCGGTAGATATACAACACTTGCAAACAAGCAAGATGCCAAGGCAGCATAACAGAAAGGGTGTGATTAGGTCCCAGTCGATTGAGACTTAACCAAGCCTCAGTCAAGTGATATATATAAAGTTGTACGAATTTTCATGCAGGATCAAAGGAATATAACATTGACTGAGACATAATGAAGCAAAACTGCAACAGTAACTTATGTGGCTGCTACTTATCCATCAGTGTATGGTCATTTAGTTGCTGAAATTAAGTCATTAATAGTCAGTAATTCCAGAAACTTCATACTAGGTCTCACAATAGAGTTGCAGATTGCGCAAGGTATAATCACTTTGAACGTGTCACGGATGTGTGGCTCGACAGAGGACACCGTATAGTGAGGATCTCTTGCCTCTGGATTGTAACCCTCTTATCTTGGAATAAACTACTATTATCTTGAAAAGAAAACACAATTTGCAATGACCTGCTTTATTTAGTTTAATACGGCACCTGGAAACAAGCAAGATGCCGAGGCAGTATAACACTAACTTATGTAGCTGCTGCTCCCTCAAAAACAAAAAGAAAAAACTTATGTAGCTGCTGCTTATCCATCAGCAAGCTAGCTGTGGAGATAGGTCCACTACACACCATCGACCTAGTGACTTGTGACTTGTGAGCGCCTTATTTTTGAAGAACCAACCTTCAATATACTGTTATGCATGCGATGCATGCATGCTACGTGCTGCTTTGACTAGCTTGATCGATCAGCAGCGGTTGTCAACGAACCCGACCTTGCCTCCACGCAGATCGTAGACCACCTCCGTGTACGCCTGCGCCAGCGACCCGACGACGGAGACGCCCGACCCGTACGCCGGCGCCGGCGCGAACGCCAGGCACGCCACCGAGAAGATGTTGTGGGGGTCGCTGAAGTACATCATCTGCTCAAACCCGAGCTCCAGGCTCGCGCCGCCCTCGAAGCTGAGCGTGATGGTCGGCACGTCGACGCCGTTCAGGCCGGTGAAGTCGTAGCACGTGTCGAGCTCGCCGGACGACGGCGCCACCTTGTAACCGCTCATCACGAACCTGAACACCTCGCGCAGGTCCTCGTACACGCGCGGCTGCAGGTAGGTGAAGGTCGTCTGCACCTCGATCAGCGCGTCGCTGGCGAGCGACTCGGTGGGGATCGGGAGCTCCAGCCCGCCGATACTCACGCCGATGAGCCTCAGGAAGTAGAGGTTCCGGCGGGGGGACCTGCTGTGCAGGGTGGCGTAGCTCACGCGGCGGCCGGCGAGCTCCGGCCGGGTGGTGCCGAAGGAGAGGAAGCCCTGGGACTCAGCGCCCCTGGGCAGGCAGTAAGAGAAGGCGACCGTGTCCGGGGACAGACTGACCTGTGAGGCCAGCGAGTAGCGGTTCCTGCTGAGGTCGAGGACTCCCGACGTGCCGTCCGTCGGCACCTCGCTCATCATCTCCAGGCAAAGGAACCTGAAGCCGCGCACGTGGACCGATGGCGCCACCGTGAGGGTGTCCTTCTCCATGGTGGCGTTGAACACGAGGGAGCCATTGTGTGTCACGCGGAACGTGCAGCCGGGGGTGGTGCAACGGGTAATGGGGCAGCCTTCCCATGTCCTGCCGCATGGAATGTCGTAAAGGGTTGATGACAGGGAGTGGGACGGGTTGAAGACCTTGTCGCATGGGTCCCCGGCGGCGCATGGCTTGCACTGGAGAAGCGTGGCTCCGATGGTGGCCGTGTCGAATCCCACGGTGATGTTCTGCGCCGGAGTGCCCAAGCCGATGACGACGTGGTATTCCGGTGCGTCCGGAAGATCCACCAGGGGGGTGCCGGTCGAGGGGATCGTCAGACCAGGACTGTCCGCCGACTCGTCGAGGAGCCCGCGTAGGCGGAGGGCGTCGCGGCTGGAGGCGTCGCCGACCGAGGGCATGCTCTGGCTCAGACCGGCGGCAGAAGGTGAGCACGGGCTCAGCCGATGCGTCACCGGCAGTCCATTGCCATCTCCTTTACAAGGTGTAGATAAGTTAGCAACTATCAAATTCATGCTCCAGTGAACTCATTCAAAAGTCCGAACTGATGGAGGGACGAAGGTGGGCAATATATTTCAAGAACTTCGCATAAAGAGTAAATTTAGTTGCAAGCACATGATGAAGATACTGTAGAATTTTCACCAGAAGGGTTGGAGGAGCAGGTCGATGGTTTCTTGGACTCATGGGACGAACGGGTGATGACATGCTTCCCACCATTGATGGAGCCTGTGCGGTAGGAGCTGCCGAGATGAGGAACAAGAACGAGCAAGCACAAGAGTAGACAGGGAACGGCGGAAGCCATTGTAGCTAGTGGAGGTCGGAAGCCCGGTGGTGGTTGCATGGTACCTGGCGGAAGCCTGCCTGCTATATATAGCCATGAATGAGCACATGACGTATGTCGAGGACGTCAGCATTGTTCTTGTTTTAGCAGCTGGGTTCTTCTATGACGACTGATTGTGATATCAGATATGTAAGTGGGCATACAAAATGGTTATTCTCAGCCTTGTGCATGTGGTTTCTCTTGTTTATATGCTTCCACGATCAGCCCAAAGCTTCGCGCACGTATAAGCAGCGCGTGCATACGTAAGTGGATCGGGATTAACGTCCGTGTGGTTCCAACAGGGATGCCAAAATTACACGGCTAGCCGGCACAATGAGCTTCCAAAGATATATATATCGGTACCTTCATCGCCAATTGCAAAAGTTGGACTTTCCCCCCTCCACATAGTTAAGGTATTGTTACCTTGCATCCTAATTGGCTTTACCCTTCATCGCCGGTCGCAAAAGTAGTTCTTTGTTACATAGGACGTTGTTACCTTGCATCGGCCAGGTGTCTCGGCATCATGCTTGTCTCGTCACCATTTTGATCGTCTGCGCTCTTATGCATCATGCTTGTCTCGTTATTACCAGATAAACACTTCAAACATGATGGAATGGTAAAAAGATAGTACATCTGTTTTTTTTTTAGATGAACAGGGAGGTCCATCCTCCCCGGTTCCATTACTCAGCATGAAACCAAACTCGATCTCCAGTTATACAGCAGCTCACTTAGAGGAACAGTTCAGCCTAAAAAATGACACTACGATATTGAAAGAGAAAGCCGGGAGTACAGATCTAAAAAGATCAAACGGCACGCATGCCCAAGCTAGAGTAATCAGACTGAAATCTCCAGGGTTGCGTCGGCATCCATCTCCGCAGCTTTCCTGAGCTTGAATGGTGGAGCTGAGGCTGCTTGAGGAGACCAGCAGGCAAGCGTCGAAACTAGGCTGCTCAGCACGCTTTTGCCCTTCAGAGCACTCTGCTTCTTCGGTGAATGGAAACGCCAGTCATCGTCAGAGATCTTCAGCTTGCCCTACTGATTCACGACCCCATCCCTCGTGCAACCCTCCAGCATCAGCCACTCATTATTCTCAGCGGCTGTAGCAAGAAAGCTGTTAGTACTGTCAGGAAAATCTCCAGACGAACCTTGCCACTTTCTGGCGCCAAGATCGCCCAGAACTTGAGGTTCTGAGGATCAACCTCCAAACCTACAAAATCGATGTCCAAACGGTGTTGTTAAAGATTATAGAGTTCCTATACTTCCACAAACACCAAAGGACAACCGATGAGACCATGTTTAGAGCAAAAAATTTCTTATTGGATACCCAAAATCTGGCAACAGATTCATACTCTATTCCTATCCTGACTTGAAAGTGGTCAGCCACAAACGACCAAATGTTTTTTGCTACGATGCATTCAAAAAACAGGTGAGTGTTAGTTTCATTTTCAGAGCAAAAGACGCAATCCAGAGGTTTAATGATGTGCCTTTTCCTCAGGTTATCTCTGGTCATCAACCTGTTGTACGAGAAAAGCCACAGGAAAACGTGGATTTTCGGGGGCACATAAAGTTTCCACACCGCAGGAATGAAAACTGGGTGCCCCCCCCCCCCCCCCGAAAATTGATCACGTGATACAGAGAGCTTGAGGAGTACACACCCTTGCTCTCAAGCTGCCATATCAGTGAGTCTATGTCCTCACATAGAGCAATGCTTCTGGCACATTCTACCAGGTGGTGCCATTGCTCCATGAGTTTATCATCAAAATTTCTTCTGAAGGTCAGCTTGAGAGTTTCCCCATCCCAGACTTCTTTAATAGTTTTAGATTGCTCACTGCAGATGATGTACACAGGCCAGAATTGTGTGGCTAGAGGGGAGGTCCCAAACCAAGTATCTTCCCAAAATATAATTCTCTCACCATTACCTACCTTCCATCTAAATCCAAACTTCAGGTTTTGGATTATGGATTGAAATCCCTTCCAAAACCTAGAGGAGTTTGGAGTAGGGCTACCAGCAAATAGATTAGGCTTCCCAGACACATACTTTTGTTCTATAATGGATTTCCAGGGTTTCTCTCCTTCCTCATAGAATCTTTTGATCCAAGATCCCAAAAGGCATGTGTTCACCTCTTGAAGGTTTGGGATTCCAAGACCTCCAAATTCTTTTTTTATACATACCATTTTCCAACTAGCAAGGTAAAGTTTCCTATGCCCTTCAAAGTCATTCCATAGGTAGTTAGCCATCTGGGAATTAATCAATTCTATGGCCCACTTAGGGAATTTGAAAAAGGAAAGAAGGTAAATGGGGATACTAGCCAGACATGCTTGAATGAGCACAAGTCTGCCTTTGTAGGAGAGTAGTTTTCCTCTCCACCCAGCAATCCTTTTCATGATTTTATCTATAAGGGGTTGTATGTCCTCCCTTCTAAGCTTGTCGTAGTGAAGGGGTATCCCCGGGTACTTAATAGGGAAAACCCCTTCAGCACATCCTAGTGTTTGAATGAAGCTAGCAGTTTCCTCCTTATCCATATTAGTGGGGATCAACTCACTTTTACTGTAATTAATTCTCATCCCTGAGACCTGCTCAAAGCAGTTCAACACCATCTTCAGGTTTGAGGCATGTTGTAGGTCTTTATCTAGGAAGAGGATGGTATCGTCTGCATATTGCAGGCAGATGATATCTAGGAAGAGGAAAGTCCCATCCAGACACGGGACAAAGTCTTCAATCTTGTATCTTCATAGTCTTGGAGTCCGACCGATGATGATAGTCCGGCTATCTGGACACCCCCTAGTCCAGGACTCCCTCAGTAGCCCCTGAACCAGGCTTCAATGACGATGAGTCCGGCGCGCATATTGTTCGGCATTGCAAGGCGGGTTCCTCCTCCGAATAATTCATAGAAGATTGTGAACACCTGGATAGTGTCCGGCTCTGCAAAATAAATTCCACATTCCACCGTAGAGAGAATAATATGTACACAAGCTCAATCTGCTGACGTGTTTCGTGGCGTGACGTCACGCCACTACCAAGCCTTTACTTGAATCGTTTTTTACTATACCACCTCAGCGCGTTTAGCGAAGCGGTTTCCTTGGCACGTCTTGTCGAAGCAGAGATCGTGTTCCCCTTATTCCGGGATTCTCATCAATATGGACGTGGGTAACCCAATCGTGCCCGTTGCCACGCCCCCTCTATCGGAGGCGAGTCCCAAACGGTCACGGGGACGGCTCTTGGTATTCTCCCCCTTTATAATGGGACCAAGGCTCGTTTCTTTTCTTCAATCCTCAATCGAATCTACTCCTCGCCCCGAGTTCCAACACCCAGAGCCCCAGATTCGAGCGCTTCGGACCTTCAACAATGTCCGGCTCCGACCTACAGGGCAGGTGGATGCCCTCCTCCGTCACGGAAGAGGACGTGCTAAAGCTGCGAGAGGCCAAGTACCTAACTTACGAGATTTCTCATAGGTTGCCCGCCAAAGGGCAAGTCGTTCCCACCCCCGAGCCCGGCGAGTATGTCGTGTTTGTGTCCCACCTCCGTCGGGGCTTAGGCTTCTCGACTGATCCTTTTGTGAGAGGGCTCATGTTTTACTATGGGTTGGAATTCCACGACTTGGCTCCGGAGTCCATCCTCCATATCTCTTCATTCATTGTCGTCTGCGAAGCCTTCCTTCGCATTACCCCTCACTTCGGCTTATGGCTCAAGACCTTCAACATGGAGCCGAAGATGATCGAGGGGTGTCAAGCAGAGTGCGGCGGTGCGGTTGTAAGCAGAAGGGCCGATGCTCCGTGGCCCGAGGGCTCTTTCCAGGAGGAGCTCGGCTTGTGGCAGCAGGAGTGGTTCTACATAACCGCTTCTAGGGGCAGCAGGCAGAAGCCGCCGTCCATCTTCCGCTCGGGCCCTCCACCGCGGCTGATGTCATGGGTCAGCCAAGGGCTCAACTGGGGGCCGTCAAAGGACGTACCCCTATTGTAGGGCCGGATTCGAGACCTCCAGGAGAGGGAGATCAATCTGGTCGTGGTGATGCAGGTTATGTTGATTCGGCGTCTCCTGCCCTGCAAGCGTCGCCCCCTCCGTCTGTGGGAGTTCAATCCTGAGGGGCCGCGAGCTCTCCAACACTTCATGGGTACGACACCCGTGGAGATGTATAAATTGTTCTTCGGGTCACAAGAGATGTGTCCGGAATTGACTGAGGATTCCGGCCTAAGCTGCAATCGCACGGATACTCAGGTAAGTGGCCCCGCGTCTGAACACACCGTTTGTTTACGCCTTCTTGAATTTGCCTTTTAACCCATCGTCTCTTGAATAGGAGTGGATAGCGCAAGCAAAACTGATACGGTGTTCGGCCCCCCTCCCGGAGACCGTGCCGGATCCCGTGCTGGTCAGGATGCTGAAGGTTGTGCCTTCAGAGGAAGGCGAAGGGGCGAACAGGGACACCACCGCCTCTACCAAGGAGGCTTTGGAGGAAGGGGGAATCTAGAATCCCTCCTTCCAAGGGGAGAAGAGGACCGCCTCCAAAAACCCGGAGGCCAAGGCCTCGAAGCGGGGGAAGAGATCTTCACCAGATGGTCCTGCGTCCGGGGAGGCCCCGGCCGCACTATCTCCCCTAAGGAATCAGCCCTCCAGCGAGCCCTAAGTAGAAAAAGGGGGGTTCTATAATAAGAGGCATCCCTATGTTTGCTTCCGAGTATAACTGAAGTTTTTACCTTGTAGTTCGGATCTCCGTCCTTCTCATATGAGCTCGTCTTCGGGGGACCTTCGTCCGGAGATGGTGGAGAGCGAGACGCCTCCATCCGCCGCACCATCAGGCGGGGCGGACGAACTTGAGTTGTCATCGCGGATGGTATCCCCGAGTCCGGCGGGGCCGAAGAGTTCGGCACCGGATGGTGTGCGGCCGGGGGAGCTGAAGGATCTGCTTGAGAGGGCATCTATCTCAGAAGATCACCGTACATTGATGAGTATGGTGATTGGAAGAATTTCGTCCGCCGAAGGCGGGTTGCATGATGCCGTCAGAAGCTTGCTGGCGGGGTTTTGAGGTACGTAAAAATGGCGTACCTTTTGACAGTTTTGCACATAAAGTGCGCCCTGTATAGATAGTAGCCCCTGGGACTCGGTAGGTTGTCGAGAGAGACAGCGTGCCGAGGATCAAAATCGCAGGTATTGATTTTCGCCTTTCCCATGCAGGTGGCGGATAGTCCGGTGGCCAGCCGGACTGATGGAGTTGCTGAACTAAAGCGGCAACTTGACATTGCGGATGCGGACATCGCGCTGGTCAATAAGCGACTTGACGAGTCACAAGGTAGGTTTTTCTCCATGGTCACCTAGTAAGGGAGCCGAAGCCTACTCCTTACAATATGTGTGCTTAATGCAGATGGTGCCGCTGCTGTGGAGAGCCTTCGGGCAGAACTTGCTCGAACCAAGGAGCAGGCCAGAAGGAGTAATGCGGCTGCCTCGAGGGCGGCCGAAGAGTTAGAAGCCGAAAAGGCTGCTCACTGCCGAAGTAGGGAGGAGATGGCCGAAATGGCCGTGAAGTTGAAAGATATTACCGACCGCTCTGAGGTTCTTGAAAAGGAACGCCGAGCGGAGCAAGAAGGCCTGAAGAAGGCCACCGCCGAAGCCAAGGATGCCCGTTCTTCAATGAGGGCTATAAAGGAGGAGCTGGGCCAGGCCGGGGATATTGTGGCTGGCAAGCCCTTTCTGCTGTGCAGGAGGTTTACTGATCCGAAGTACGCTCAGCTTGGCCAGCTGTGGGGTCCGGAGGATCCTTATATGGACTTAGCGGCGAGTGCGGCAGATGCTGTTGTGCACTTCCGAAGTCAAAAGGATCACGAGACGGAAGAGCTTTTTTGGTCTCAATTCCATAGTCCGGAGCGTTCACTTCCGTTGACCGATCGGTTGGCTGAGTGGGCTGAGCTGAATAGATTGTCCGGACTTGCCATGACGGACATCATGGCTCATGTCTGGCCGGATAAGCCCAAGCCGAAGAGTTATTTTGGCTTATTGCAGCAATTCCTTGGGGCGGTGCCGCATATCAAGGCGATGAAGCGGTCGGCCTTCATAGAGGGTGCACAGATGGCCCTCGCCCGTGTGAAGACATACTGGACGGAGATGGATGCCACCGCTGTTGCGACCCAGGGTTCGGACGAGAGCCAGTTACCCGCCGAGCACTATTTTGGGGAAGTTCAGCGTGGTGCTCGTGTAATAGAGTCGCAGTGCTCAAAAAATGTCATGTTCAAATGAACTTTATGGTTTATAAAACGATGTTTGTAATATAAGCGCTTTTTGTACTTGTGCGTTCAAGTATTGAAATATCTCCTGTGCGGCTATTAATGTATACTTGTGTATAACCTAAAAGATGGCAGTCTTCGGCTTCATCCCCCACGCACATAGTGCAGGGGTGTTTGCGAAATAGCGCATTTTCACACTTAATCCAACGTCTTGGTCCTGTTAAGGAGGTGGTAGCGTAGCAAACGAGGCAACCGGACTATAATGCTTTATCACTTTCACTTAGCCATAGGAGTTCGAAGGTGGGGCTACGATATAGCCCCTAGGGGCACCGCGCTCTCCGTATTTGGGGCGCGTGTGTGCCTGACCGGGAAGCGGTCCTTCATCAAAGCGGAGGAATTCTAAACATTCCAGAGGTCGATCGAGTGGTTGACCAGTCTCTTGCTACATCATGACAGTCAGTTTTCGGCTTTCTCTACTGAGGTGCTCACCCGGCCGAACCGGGGCACAATCGCAGTAGTTCTCCTGGTGCCGCGTTAGCCAATGATACAGAACGTAAGGCAGCAAAACACAGGAGCCGGGCAAACCCAACATTTGACCAAAGACATGATTCAGAGCTGGTGCATATAAGGCCTAACTCGAGACGCCGAACACTCCCTGAGGTGTTCGGTCTTTATGATGATGGGAAGATCAATGCCCTAAGCCCCTAGTGTCCAGGTACACGCAAGGTCCTCTGACGCGGCCGATGCCAAAATGTCAGCCTCCTCTCTGGTTATGGTGAGAAACCAGGGGATGTATAGCAATAAGAGACAGTAAAAAAGGTTTACGTAGGGTCTTAATCTGAAAAGAATCCTTGCAACGGGTCCCTACTGCACGTCTGCGCCTGTGTCTCCGTTGTGCTGTATCCTGGACGGGTGTAACACGCTGTTCATCTGTAAAAGAGAGGAACTTAGTTTGAAAAGTAATCGTGTCAAAAAATGTATTTAAAACAAAGCATGAATAAATGAATAAAGTTGAGCTTTTATTGGCTCCTTATTGCTCATACGCACAGCCCCTTGTAAAGGGGTGTGCGGCTAGGGAGCCCCTAGCTTATTTATGCCGGACTCGTCTAGCCGTGTCCGGGGTCTTTAACGACCTTTTAGTGAGATGATGCCGCGTGGACCGGGCATTTTAAGTGTAAGAGACGCGTAGTATGGTATTGCGTTAAAGCGGACAAAAGCTTCGCGCCCCAATAGTGCTTGATGGCTACTTTTGAATGGGGCGACATGAAAGATTAGCTTTTCGCGTCGGAAGTTGTCGGTTGACCCGAACACAACTTCTAGTAGTAAGGAGCCTGTGCACTTGGCGTAAGGGCCTGGTGTCACTCCTTTAAAGGAAGTGCGGCTATGTCGAATTTTAGTAAGGTCTATCCCCATCTTGCGGACTGTGTCCGGATATAGCAGGTTTAAGTCGCTGCCGCCATCCATTAGGACTTGTGTAAATTGTAATCCGTCGATTATAGGATCCAATATTAGAGCAGTCCATCCTGCGTTTCGAATACTTCTGGAATAGTCCAGGTGGTCGAAAGTGATTGGTTTTGACATCCAATCTCGAGGTTCCGCTGGGGTGGACCGTGCGACACCTACTTTGGCGGGTGCCGCACTGTTGTTCTGTATTATCACATGAAGTGAGTTTACTGTTTTGACTTCTTGTGGGAAAGTCTTTTGTTTTCCGGCGCTCTGCTGGTGGGGTTCGTCATCATCATCGCTTGGCGCGTCGAGCCCCCTGTGTTCGGCGTTGAGTCGGCCGGACTGTTTGAAGACCCAACAATCTCGGTGGGTGTGGTTTTGCAGGCCTTCCGGAGGTACTGTGGATTTGACATATTCGATCCAAAAATTTGTTTAAGTTGGATAGCTCGTCACTGTTGTCCTTAAGAGGCAGTGTCTTGTTGTTCGGCCGCGAGCTTTTGAGTCCGGCGTTGACCGCCGTGTTCTTTTGGCTTTTTTCTTTATTTCGGCACTGGTCCTTTTTGCGCCGTGATTTTCCGTTTCCATCTCTGATCTCGGATGTACTCGGGTCGCTGGTGCTGCATCTTGCTAACAAGCTGTCTTCCCCCACGCAAAAGCGGGTCATGAGGCTTGTTAGCGCGGCCATTGTTCTCGGCTTCTCTTGGCCGAGGTGTCTGGCGAGCCATTCGTCTCGGACATTATGTTTAAAAGCTGCTAAGGCTTCGGCGTCCGGACAGTCGACTATTTGGTTCTTTTTGGTAAGGAACATGTTCCAGAATTTGCACGCTGACTCTCCGGGCTGTTGAGTTATGTGACTTAAATTGTCTGCATCTGGAGGGCGGACATAAGTCCCTTGAAAATTTGTTCTAAACGCGTCCTCGAGCTCTTCCCAACTTCCAATAGTATTTTCTGGTAGGCTTTTGAGCCAATGCCGGGCTGGCCCTTTGAGCTTGAGGGGTAGATATTTTATGGCGTGGAGATCATCTCCTCTAGCCATGTGAATGTGCAGGATGTAATCCTCAATCCAGACTCCGGGGTCTGTTGTTCCGTCGTATGCCTCTATGTTTACGGGCTTGAATCCCGCTGGAAATTCATGATCCAGCACCTTGTCGGTGAAACATAGTGGGTGTGCGGCACCCTATATTTAGGCGTGCCGTTATCTTCGAGCATGTGGCGTGTTGTGTTGCTTCTTGGGCCCTCTTTTTTGGCCCATAGATGGACCTGACCGGACCATCCGTTTTGTGAGGATATTTATATGTGTCATGTGCTGGCTTATGTGCGGCGCCGCTTGCCGCTCCTGGCCTGTCATCTGGTCGTCTATCCGGCCAGGCGGCCTCTTTGCTTTTTGCCTGTGGGGGCTCTATGGCCTCCTCGTCGAATTCTGGCAGCAGCTTGCGCTTCGGGTAGCTCTTTGTTTGGTGGCCGTTGCCATATTTGTCCGTGGTCTTGAGTACTTTGCTCCACCTCATTCTGAGTATGTCTTCCGCTGTTTTGAGCTTCCGTTTTTCCTTCTTCAAACTTCTTGCGGTGGCGACAAGCCTTTTTTGGAGGTTCTTGCGCTTCGGTGGTGTGTCCGGCGTGAGGTCGTCCGGACTGTTGTTTTCGCCGAGGATGAGCTGGTCATCCGGTTCATCCTGTTCTGATGGCTGCTTGGTTGCATACTCGTCACCCATTGGTTTGCCCTGCTCTATGGCTGGGTCATTATGGGTGTTGTTGTTATCGAGGCGGGACTTGGGGTGGCGCTTGCGTCTCCATTTTGGTTGTTTTTCGGATGAATTATCCTTCGCCGTGTCCCGTTGTTCCTCGTTATCACTCCCCTTTGAAGTGTCCACCATATATACATCATGAGTTAAGGTGGCCTTCCAGTGCCCCGTAGGAGTTGGTTCTTGATCGTCTCCGGCGTCGTTGTCCATACCGTCGATGTCTTCGGAGTCGTAGTCTAGCCTGTCGGTTAGATCGTCGACAGTGGCTATAAAGTGGGTGGTGGGTGGGCTTTGAATTTCTTCGTCGTCCACATCCCAACCATCCTGACCGCAGTCCGGCCAGGGCTCTCCTGATAACGAGAGATGCTTTAGCGAATTCAGGATGTCGCCAAAGGGTGAGTGCTGAAAGATGTCCGCGGCGGTGAACTCCATGATCGGCGCCCCATCGGATTCGATTGGTAGGGGCGCCGGAGGTTCGGAGTCCGACAAGGAGTCCGGCACCTCGGAGTCACAAGCTTTGTAAGGGACAAGGTCGGTATTCGGCTCTATCGCCGTAGAAGTTGCAGCCCCCGAGGCGGTGTCCAACCACCTGTCCTCGATCTGCGCGGCCGGCTCCAAACTATGGGTCAGAGCGGCCTTGTGTGCGGCCTCCAAGGTACTGTCCGGTGGCAGAGTTAACTCATGCCCATCGTGACAGTGCGGCACGCTCGGCTGCGGCTCGAATCCATCGAAGATCAAGTCTCCGCGGATGTCAGCCGTGAAGTTTAGGCTTCCAAATCTGACCTGACGGCCAGGGGCGTAGCTTTCGATCTGCTCCAGATGGCCAAGTGAATTGGCCCGCAGTGCAAAGCCGCCGAACACGAAGATCTGTCCGGGGAAAAAAGTCTTACCCTGGACGGCGTTGTTGTTGATTGAAGAAGCCATCAAGCCTATCGGTGACGACACAGAGGAACTCTCAATGAAAGCACCAATGTCGGCGTCAAAACCGGCGGATCTCGGGTAGGGGGTCCCGAACTGTGCGTCTAGGCGGATGGTAACAGGAGACAAGGGGCACGATGTTTTTACCCAGGTTCGGGCCCTCTCGATGGAGGTAAAACCCTACTCCTACTTGATTGATATTGATGATATGGGTAGTACAAGAGTGGATCTACCACGAGATCAAGGAGGCTAAACCCTAGAAGCTAGCCTATGGTATGATTGTTGTAATGGTTGTTCGTCCTACGGACTAAAACCCTCCGGTTTATATAGACACCGGAGAGGGCTAGGGTTACACAGAGTCGGTTACAATGGTAGGAGATCTACATATCCGTATCGCCAAGCTTGCCTTCCACACCAAGGAAAGTCCCATCCGGACACGGGACAAAGTCTTCAATCTTGTATCTTCATAGTCTTGGAGTCCGGCCGATGATGATAGTCTGGCTATCCGGACACCCCCTAGTCCAGGACTCCCTCAGTCCCAAACCAAGTATCTTCCCAGAATATAATTCTCTCACCATTACCTACCTTCCATCTAAATCCAAACTTCAGGTTTTGGATTATGGATTGAAATCCCTTCCAAAACCTAGAGGAGTTTGGAGTAGGGTTACCAGCAAATAGATTAGGCTTCCCAGACACATACTTTTGTTCTATAATGGATTTCCAGGGTTTCTCTCCTTCCTCATAGAATCTTTTGATCCACGATCCCAAAAGGCATGTGTTCACCTCTTGAAGGTTTGGGATTCCAAGACCTCCAAATTCTTTTTTATACATACCATTTTCCAACTAGCAAGGTGAAGTTTCCTATGCCCTTCAAAGTCATTCCATAGGTAGTTAGCCATCTGGGAATTAATCAATTCTATGGCCCACTTAGGGAATCTGAAAAAGGAAAGAAGGTAAATGGGGATACTAGCCAGACATGCTTGAATGAGCACAAGTCTGCCTTTGTAGGAGAGTAGTTTTCCTCTCCACCCAGCAATCCTTTTCATGATTTTATCTATAAGGGGTTGTATGTCCTCCCTTCTAAGCTTGTCGTAGTGAAGGGGTATCCCCGGGTACTTAATAGGGAAAACCCCTTCAGCACATCCTAGTGTTTGAATGAAGCTAGCAGTTTCCTCCTTATCCATATTAATGGGGATCAACTCACTTTTACTGTAATTAATTCTCATCCCTGAGATCTGCTCAAAGCAGTTCAACACCATCTTCAGGTTTGAGGCATGTTGTAGGTCTTTATCTAGGAAGAGGATGGTATCGTCTGCATATTGCAGGTAGATGATCCCACCTGGGTAGGCTTCTGGGCAGAGCCCAGCAATCATATCCTAATTGGTTGCCTTTATCAGCATTCTGGTGAGAGCATCCACTACTAGGTTAAATAACAGTGGGGAAATGGGGTCTCCTTGCCTGAGCCCTGTCCCTGTGAGGAAGAAATCACTTTCACTGTTGTTCACCTTGACTCCAATGGACCCCCCATGGGTGATTGGCTTAATCAATTGAATCCATCTCCCCCCAAACCCTCTAAACTTAAGTAGCTCCTCTAAGAATTCTAGGTTGACCTTATCAAAGGCTTTTTCATAGTCTAGCTTTAACACCAACCGTTGTCTCTTGCTAGAATGAATAGAGTGCAGCACCTCATGTGCTGTGACTACACTTTCTAGGATATACCTGCCTTTTAGGAAGGCAGATTGGTTGCTAGCTACCAGCCTTCGTAGGATCTTTGAGAATCTATTGGTGAGCACCTTAGTGAAAATCTTGAAGCCAGAATTCAAAAGGCTGATGGGCCTAAATTTCTTCATAGAGGAAGCATCTGGTTCTTTAGGGATTAGTGTCAGCATGGCAAAGTTAAGTCTGTGTATGTCAAACTCCCCTTTGTGGAAGTCTGAAAACATATTCATCAGATCTTTCTTCACCAGCTCCCAAAAGTGTTGGTAGAAAAAGAAGGGAATCCCATCAGGCCCTGGGGCTCCATCAGAGAATGAGTCAAAAACAGCCTGTTTGACTTCTTCTTCTGAAAAAGGAGCTTCTAATGTGACATTCTCTTCAGTAGTTACTTTTTCTCCTTCAGAGAAAAAGTTTTGATTCATTTTAAATCCATTCCTATCTTCTTTTTTAAAAAGGTCTTTGTAATAGTCACTAGCAATTTTAAGCATCTCGGCATTATCAGTGACTGGCCCTTCAGGCCCATCCAGAGAGTGGATGATAGATTTCCTCCTTCTCTGGTTGGCCACTGCATTGAAGTATGCAGTGTTCCTGTCACCTTCTTTTATCTCTCTATCCCTAGATCTCTATTTTGCTTTAACCTCTTCTCGGAGCCAGATTTTCTGGAGCTCAGAGTGGATGAATCTAATTCTAGCAAATTCAACTTCAGAAAGGTTTGTGGTTTCAGACTTAATATCAAGCTTATCAAAATCTTCTAAGAGGATTTTTTTGTACCTTCTAAGTTGGGCTTCCTCATTGGAGCTCCACCCTTTTGTGGTTCTCCTGAGCTTTCTGATCTTATTCTGCCAGTTCTCAATATGGGAGGAGGCATTAGTGGTCTCATTCCAAATTCTAGTAACTAGCTTGGAGAAGTCTTCTTTAAGGAGCCACCACTTCTCCATTTTATAACTACTGCATTTAGGGGTTTGGTTTAAACCAGAATCCCAAATTAAAGGAACATGGTCACTCCCACACCTAGGCAAAGCCCTACAGGATGCCATGGGGAAGATCATGTCCATTTCAGTATTACAAAAAAGCCTATCTATTGTGGACATAATTAGGTCCACTTGCTTGTTGGCCCAAGTAAATCTCCTGCTAGACAGCTTAATCTCAAGCAAGCTCCAGATTTCAACCCAGGCATTAAAATTCTCACTCCATCTATGGTTAATATTGCCATTACTTTTATCTTTGGCATATCTTACTAAATTAAAATCTCACCCTATAAGAGTGGGGAGAGGTTCTTCTAAGAACAAGGTATGAAGTTGAGAGATAAAATCTTCTTTTCCTTCTTCATAAGGAGAACCATAGACAGTAATGACTCTAAATGGATTATCATTAGTTTTCAACTTCATAACACAACTAATAGAAGATTCTAAATTGGACCACGAGACAACATCTAAGATGTCCAGATCCACTCCCATCAGGATGCCTCCAGTAGAGCCCTGGGCTGGTAAGTGATGCCAGGAAAAGTTTCTATTACCTACTAAGGATTTTAAAAAGGAGTCCGAAAACTCCTCTTTCTTAGTTTCTTGAAAACCTACAATGGAAGCATGGGTTTTAGCCATAGTTTCTAAGATCATAGTTTTTCTACTAGGGGCAGTAATCCCTCTCACATTCCAGAATAGAGCTTTCATGCTACAAGTCTAGTTCTGGGGTGCTTGCCCCTTCTATTCTTACAAACCAAATACCACAACTCACTATTGCTAGATTCAACATTACCATCACTAGGTATTTTCTTTGGGGTGATGAAGTCTGAAGCAGAACCTTCAGTTCTGTCAGGTATCACCCCCCCCTCCCTACATCTATCAGCTACATTGTTGGAAGGGTCAGCATCTATTTTTTCTTCCAAAATAACATCTATACCTACTTTATTAGCAACAGGAATGAAACTGGGATTATTGAAAAGGGAGAAGGGTTTGTTTATACCTTCTCTGGTGGTTCTTGCATCTTGAGCACTCTTGAACTGTTGAGCCTTCTGAAGTATGGTTCTGTTGTCTTCAGCAACCCTTGCACTCATTCTGGCCGCTTGGATAGGGCCCCAATTTTTTGCATTGTTCTGTTGTTGGATTGGTGGGAAGTCTTCTTCATACCTCTTCTCCTCCACAGCTTCTTCAGCATTGCTTCAAGGCAGGTGCAGGGTTTCCATTGACATGGCATCTTCTCCATCTTCAGTGCAAATTCCATCATCCTCCCAGCTTTCCATTTCCCTCAGGAGGCTGAAGCCATCCCCTAGGTCCCCATCATCTAGCAGGCGACTAAGTGCATTGCTTTTGATGTTCTGCAGTGAGTCTGGCAGCTTGTTCTTTAGTAGAGTACTTGGGGTGGGGGGTCCACCTCTTCCTGGCAGTAATCACTGGATCTCCTATTCATTCCACTACTAGAGCTGGTCCTGGATCCATTATCTGAGCTTTTGGAACTTTTATGAGAGGTTGTATCATCACTGTTTTTGCTGTTGTGGTTGTTGTTAGTCCCTCCACTTTGCTGATCACCTGTGGTTTGTCCTTGGGCTTGTTCTTCCACAACAGCATTTGGTGGCTCGACCTCAACTTTGATTTTGTACAGCTTCCCATGGATTCCAAAAATTCTCTCCTTTGGCACCCTGGAGTGGTCTTTACAGGCTATTTTCACTCTGATAGTTTCATAGAAGTTCTGGAAGTTGTGCTGCCAGTCCACATCCAGCAGGACACCAAACGTAGATGTGATCTGGTCCAGCAGTGACCATTCACACCACTTGGGGTTCATGCTTCTTAACTTGATCTAGACTTTCTGTAACTCTTCTTCAGCAGTGATCTCCCCTTTCCATACTTCTACATTCACTATAGTGTTTTCTTTGGACAGGCCAAAGCAGGGATATCCAAACACCTGTTCCACATCTATCTCAGGAGGGAATTTGACTAGAAATGTCCACTCATCTAGAGCATTGATGGGCCAGGGCCAATTAGTTTTGTAGATGCTGGCAAACTCTGTCGCTAGTTCCTGCTTTGAGACCTCCCCAGACTCAACAAAAACTATGCCAACGTTCTTCAGCCACCCAGTGTGCTGGGCATTCACATCAGGGGCATCCAGGTGGCAAAAGCCAAGTCCCTGTGCAGCACTCCCTACAAACTTTGATGTCGAGTGCGGCTTCTTCCTGACTGGGCGGTCTTCTACTTTGTGATTGATCATTTTGCAGATAAAGCAGCATTTGGGCTTTGTACACTTGTCTTTGTGGTGTCCAGGGTCACCACAATTGTAACAGGTTACTCCAGAATAGGACATCATACCTAGGTTGGCAGCTAGAGCCCTCTGATTTGCATCCTTGCCTTTCTTCTGCTGATTCTTGACTTGAGACCTGCTCTGTTGTTGGTTACCACCAAGAGCTTCACCTTGATCCCCCCTTGCCCGCTAGATTGCCCCTGAGACGGCTGCCGGGGGGGCGAACCACTGCTGCTGCGGGCATCCCCATGGCGGAGGGTACGGTCCTGGAAACTGACCTAGGAACGCACATGGCAGCGGCGGGCCCTGGTAATCGAAACCAAAGAACGGCTGCTGCTGCTGCTGAACCCCGCTCCCCTGATTGATCTGCCGGTGGTCGGGAGGCCAATTCCCTGCTTGATCCCCCTACCGCCTCTGTTCCTGGCTCTGCCCCGCCCGCGCCCTCCATCTGCCATGAGATCTGGATCGGGGGTGGTAGCCGCCGCTGTAGCGAGGGTGGTCGGGAGAGGTGGAACCCTAGCTTCTCCTCCCTCCACCCCACTTTTTATAGTCTCCCAGAGATGACTGTACCACCCTTCCGCCCCATCAATATGATCACCTGGCAGTCTGGTGGGTGAGTTGGCTTCTGCGTCAGCCGTGTGGCCATTTTGAATCCTGCCGCTTCTCCTCAAGTCCACGAATCTGAACCCCCCCTAAAGCCTCCATGACCAGAAGCGCCCCTAATTTTTGCTTCTATCCGGAATTTGCTACTGGGGCGTTGTCAGGTCCACGGTGATTGCGATGCTCTCCTGCAGTTGCAGTCTCCAGAAAGCTTGCCAACGGATCCGCCTCGCCCTCAGCGGTGATTCCTGTGCCGCCATTGCCCAGGAAATCACCACCCTCGCCGGTGTCGATCTGCCTGTCAGGAACAAGGACAGTTCGTGATCCGTGGTGAACGACGGGATCCTGGTAACCAGCTTCGGCACTAAGTCGCGACCTCTCCTTGGGATCCTCATTGATGTTGTCTCTGTCAGTATCACTTCTGAAATCTCTTCTTCCTCGCTGATCTGAGCTTGGGTAAATGCTGTCTCTCATCGGTCGCTCATGGCGAGTGGGTGTGGACGGCGGCATGGGCTCACTCTGCTTGGACAGCTCTTTCCAGGCCCCCTCCACTGAGAAGATGCATTCAGCCAACGCACTGTGCACCCCAAGTCTGGCTCCACAGTCCTCATGCACTGCACAGTAACTGTCCCCCGTGACCGAAATTGCCAGAGTATCGAGATTTAGGGGTTGTAGTCGCCGCAATCCCGATCCGGTACCGGAGACAGGTAGGGCCATGGATCCACCTCCTCCAAGTCCGAAGGGTGGCTGGAAGGCAGGCGCCCGAGGATCCCTTCCCAGCGCGCCCTGCGGCGGGCATCGCCGCACTTCGCTTCTGATTTCGCCCAGACAACGAACGCCTCCCGCTGCTCCCTCGGACTGGGCATCTGGGCCTTCTCCGCCTTCGTGCCTTCGAAGTAGATCCTCCGAGCGAGGTTGAGCAGCTCTCGATCTGCTTGGATCTCGCAAGTCTGAGCGTACCTCAATTTGCAGAGTTTTTGAAACGGATCCAGACTCCTCTCTGCATCGAGATCTGCCTCCATCCACTCCTTCACGCACTGCATCCACGAGTCGGCATCGTCGCAGATCCTCATCGCCCTCTCTGTCTACCTCTACATCCTTGTTGCCTGAAGCGTCGCCGGAGAGACCGATCCAATCAGGCGCAGCTTCTCTGGGAAAGCCTTGTAAACGAATGGCAGAGGCATCCGAATCACCATCGAGCCCTGCGGGACCCCGGGAGGGAGGGACCTGGGGGGCGAGCCTGTGGATCTGGTCTGGCGAGGCGTGGGGGCGCCGAGCGGTGGCTGCGGGGGTGGTGGGGGGCGAGCCATCGACGGTGGCGGTGGGGGTAGGTGGGGAAGGGGAAGGGGGGCACGCGGTCGTAGGAGCGGGCATGCGAGCGAGTGTCCGCCAATACATCTGTTTATAAATGTAAGACGTTTTGTAGTCCAATTGGTGTACCATACAATGAGCAATGGCGCCAGGATGGCAATGTTGTGGTGTCATATATATTTTTAGTCTATGAATGCAAGGACTATTGCAAGATTTCTTGCTAATCAAAAGAAGGTTTTCAAAACCCTTCAAAAAAAGAGAAGGTTAAAAAAAATCTATGGGGTCCGTTGACCCTACAGATTACACGTAGCTTCACCACAGCATACAAGCCCTTTGCAACAGCACCACTTCATCCGCATTATCATCATCTTCATTTGTACCCCCTTGTATGGGATGTGTCCGTTTTTTCAAAAATGTGGTTGGAAACCTCGGCCCTTCATAGATTGATGCAAACCAGGGCCGGTCTTGAGATTTTGTTGGGCCAGAGGCGATGATAGAAACCGAGGCTTTTTAATATAAACGTTGGAGCAAGTATAAGACTAGCCACAATGGGTAGTAACATAGAGTAGTAACATGCCCATGTTACTACTCTATGTTACTACCTCTATAGTGGAGAGTAATATATGTGTGGTAACATGCAACACTTCATTTATTAAGCTATAGACTCATCTTGCCTTGATATGTATGATGTTACTCATATTATTAGTAACTAGATATGTTACCACATGCCTCTCTTTCTTCATTTATTCCTTGCCACATCATCTATTTTATCTAGATATGTGTGATGTTACTACCTATGTTACTCCCACAGTTGGTAGTCTAAGGTACAGTCAGCAGACTATAAGGATCAAAATATTGTATGTTTGCTGAGTTGGATGAGAGAGAAGAGAAGAGAGAAGGAAAGCAGATTGTAGATTAGTAGCCAACTATAGCACATGCTCCAAGAAACAATGTAAGAGTGTAAGGTGGGCCATCTATTAATGAAGTAGTATTACTTAGTAACTAGCTACTTTCAATGTTGGCTATTAGGTTGGCTATATATGATGTGGCAACCTCATATAGCCAATTGTTGACTACACTATTAACCATGCTCTTAAAGTAATAATACCCTTGCCCCACTTTATATATAAAACAACTGACCAACTTACAATAAAACTCATACAACTCGACACCACACACACAAGACAAGCTACAAGGATGTTAAGAACAACTACACTATCCCATACAACTCCAAGCCATCTACAGGAAGGAAGAAAGAGCACCACTTGAAGTCTCTGGAGCCCTTTATTGTGAACGAATCACTGCGAAGAGTCAAAGCCATGCATGACAAACCGTGTACTCTAAAACGGTGCCTTTAGAAAGGGCACGACATCATAGCACCGCCACCCCCCGATCAAGGGATTGAGGTTTTCCCCAAAACAACATGGAGGACAAAGAGGAACCATGGTGATGCCTTCACTAGTAGAAAAGGGGGAATTTGTCCCGGTTCGTAAGGGCCTTTAGTCCCGGTTCATGAACCGGGACTAATGGGTTGTTACTAATACCTCCCCCCTTTAGTCCTGGTTCTAACACGAACCGGGACAGATGGTCCTCCATGTGGCCGGTGCGCCAAGCCCAGGCAGGGGGGCCTTTGGTCCCGGTTGGTGGCACCAACCGGGACCAAAAGGCATCCACGCGTCAGCATTCCAGTGGCTGGGGTTTTTGTTTTTTTTTTGAAAGGAGGGGGGGTGTTGGGGGTTTTGGGGGGTTAATTTAGGTGTTTCATATATTGTGTTAGCTAGCTAATTAATTAATAGAGAGAAGTGTCCTCTCTTATGTCCGTACTTGGTCGATGCTACATACTATACATAGAGAGGCCCTCGACACACTAGCTAGTAAGAAAATGAAGGGAACCATTAAGTATAGAAGTTCGTCATGCATACCGAGAGAAGTGATCGATCGACCTCTCCTTCTCTGAGAGATTGGTCGAACAACAAGTTTTCGTATTATCTATCCGACGCTACTGGCTACATACATGTACAACATGTAAGATCTCTTAATTACAATCCCCTAGCAATTGGAATCAACTTCCACATGGTATTCTCCGGCTTTATTGATGACGTGGTCAAGAAAGAATCCCGCCAATTCCTCTTGAATTGCTTTCATGCAATCTTGTTCTAGGAGTTCATTCCGCATCTGCCACGTCTAATTTGAAGAAGGGGGTTAATTAATACATATATATGAATGAAACTCAACAGAAATGATGGTGTAATAAAATGAAATTGTGAATATTATTGCTTACACACTTCATATTGTCTTTTAGAGTAGCCCCGCTTATTTTTCAAAGTCGCGTTGTCGATGAACTCGCACATGTAGTATCCACAGAAATCATTCCCTTGTTCCTGCCACAAGCACTTTACGAGAAATAGAGGTCAATCAAGCTGATAATGAAGCATTATAAGTGGCATTGATGAAAGTATAGCTATAGAATCAACGGGAGATGCGCGCAACTAGCTAGCCAGTAGTACTTACTTTCGGGTATGTATATCGCAGCTCCTTCGGCAGTCCCGGAGCTTCTGCGGTGAACTGTTTCCAAACCCTGCAAGACAAAGAAAATAATTATTATTACTTGAGATATCAGGAAATGAACAAAAAGTTGCCGATATGGTGCGATAATGATCGATTGAACTTACTTGTTGAGCAATTTAGTCATGTCCGCATAGGTTTCGGGATCTTTCCGTCTCGAGTCTAAGACGGTTACTAGTCCCCGCTCAAGCTTAATCTCCAGAAGAACATAGTGGAAGCTGCGCACGCATGCATAACTCATCAATTACATTACTATAACCTCGCTCGAGTAATAAGGGAAACCGAATATGCACACGACAGTAACACTCACTCGCCGTTGTTAGGAAAGAGTATGGTATCTTTGTTCTAATTTTTGATCAACAATTGTAGCAAGTTGGCCTCGGCCTCTTCGACGTGCTTTTTAATCGGATTATCATCTATGATATTTGTGTTAATGAACCCAATATCATAGATTTCTTGTTTTCTGCACTCGACGATCTTCAATCTGCATAATATAGTGAGGATAATAGATTATAAATACATGCAATGAAAGAGCCGAGCTATATATAGAGACTTAATGACAGAAATAGTACTTACAGACAGTAGCAAAAGACCGTTAATTTATCAAGGTCCTTTTGATTGAAGAACGCGAAGAACTCCTCAAATGGAACACACAGCAGATCAGTTCCAATGAGGTTGTGCTCCTCTTTAATGTGCAGATACAAACTATTCGTCCCCCCAGACTCTCTGCAGGTTTTCATGTACCAATTATGGAATCTTCGCATCATCGTTGTTAGAGATTTTTCATCTTTGACAAGAGGCTTCCCGTACTCGTATCTGTGTTCGTCCACCTCCATGAAATCAGGAAGTTGATCGTCAGGCAGGTAATCTTGTAGATTGCCATAATCGGGCACCATCCCCGGAGCATTAGCGACGATGTTGCCGATAGACACATTGAGCGGGGGGCACGATTGATTTGCTTGTTCGCCGAGCTTGGCAACTTTTTTGGCAGCTGCTCGTTCTCTTGACCTTTGATGTCTGACAGTACTTCCCGACCGCTCCGCTTGGAGATATGTCCGTTCAGTAATGCGGTCATAGTTGGTTCTTGGCGGAGACTTTGCCGGTTTCCTCAGGGCATCGAGAGTGCGCTTTGCTTTCACCAGATCTACCTTCTCCTCCGGAGGTGGATGTCTCTTTGCTTTCACCCCCTCAAAGAACTCCTTCACGTGGGTCCGCACGATCGTCTCGTTTTCCTCCTCGGTCCTCTCGTACGGTAACTTCTCTAGAGGCTTGAGAGGTGGACCATATTTGTATTGCCTCCCGCCTCTGGTTGTGCTGCTAGACGCCGGAGCTGACGGAGCGGCTGCGGCGTCTGTCTTCTTTCGTGCTTGCTTACGAGGCGGAGGAGAAGGACTACGACGCGCTGGAGCAGCCGGGGCAGCGGCGGGTCTCTTCCGCCCTTGCTGGCGAGGCGGAGAAGGAGGAGGCTGCTGGCTGCTCGGGCGCGCCGGCGCATGCGGAGAAGGAGGCGGGGTGCCGCCACGCGCCAGAGAAGGAGGCCCAGTGCCCTGATCATCACTCGCCAGAGGAGGAGGTGGTGGAGGAGGCGGAGTGCCCTGACTCGCCGGAGGAGGAGGAGGAGGCGGAGGCGTCCAGTTCGGAAGGTTGATGAGCTCCTTCCGCCATAGGCATGGAGTCTTCAGAGCAGAACCCAGCCTAGTCTCCCCTTCACCGGTAGGGTGGTCAAGCTGGAGGTCCTCAAATCCCTCCGTTATTTCATCCACCATCACCCTAGCATATCCTTCTGGAATCGGCCGGCATTGATAAGTTGCGTCGGGTCCAGTAGGATAAACAGAGCCAACAACCGCCTTGACCTTCAAATTCATCCATCGCGTCATAATGTGGCAATTTTGAGACTCCGTGATAGCATCCACGGGATAGCTGGCAGGAGCCGTCAAGACATACTCTGGCTGAAGCAGCTCGGTGGAAGCCATGCTGCTTCTTCGCTGAGATGGCGGGGTAGCTTCGGCAGGTCATTTGCTGCGATCTGCTGCTTCTCGTTCCTCTTCTCGTTCCTCTAGCCCCATTACCCTTTCGTGCGGTGCCTGCAGTTGGCCCTGCTCCAGTTTCTTCCTCCTCTCATGGGTTTTGTAACCCGCTGCGTCCGGAAAACCAACCTTCCATGGAATGGAGCCTAGCGTGCCTCTTGTCTATCCAGGGTGCTCAGGATTCCCGAGGGCCATTGTGAGCTCGTCCTTCTCCCTGTCTGGAACGAACGTCCCTCGCTGCGCTGCATTGATATAGTGCCGAAGGTTCTTGACTGGTATTTGCAGTTGCTCGTCCGTCCAATGGCACTTCCCTGATACAGGGTCCAAGGTTCCGCCAGCCCCGAAGAACCAAGTCCGGCAACGGTCTGGCCAGTTCATTGTCTCTGGTTCGATCCCTTTATCAAGCAGATCATTCTCAGCCTTGGACCACTTAGGCCGGGCTTTGAGGTAGCCACCTGACCCCGTGCGATGGTGAAACTGCTTCTTCGCAGCATTTTTCTTGTTTGTCGCCGACATCTTCTTACTCTTTTCCGATGTCTTGTGGGCCACAAATGCGGGCTAGTGATCTTTGATCTTCTCATATTTGCCGATGAATTCTGGTGTCTCTTTTTTGTCGACAAACTTGTTCAGCTCTTTCCTCCACCTCCTGAATAGGGTTGCCATCTTCTTAAGAGCACAAGACTTGACTAATTGCTCTTTAACTGGCTTCTCCGGATCCTTCAGCTAAGTCCAAAGATCTTCTTTCTGCATATCATTGACATAAGACACCTCAGGGTCTTCCTCCTTAGGCTTATACCATTGCTGGATGCTGATCGGGATCTTGTCCCTAACAAGAACCCCGCACTGAGTAGTAAATGCGTTCCTTGTCCGGATGGGTTCAACCAGTTCGCCGTCGGGCGTGATTTCTATGATCTCAAACCTTTCATTCAAGCTCAACTTTTTCTTCGGGCCTCGTCTCCTTACCGAAGTTGTGCTCGATCCGGAGGGCTAGAAAAAGGAATAAAGACGAGAGTTAATTAATATGTGTACATATACCAAAACAATGAATGCATCAATTAACTAGTCAGCACGGGCTTAACTAATATATATATATATATATATATATATATATATATATATATATATATATATATATATATATACCTGGCCGGACTCGGTTCGGTCACCGGAGCCATCATGAACATAGCCCTCTTCTTGTAACGGCATTAATGGGCCGGAGCCATCATCAACATAGCCCTCTTCTTCACCCAGTCCTTCTTGACCATCAGTGTCGTTGAGAAATGACGCAACGACATCACTTGCTTGTGCGATTATGTCCCCCAACATCGCTTCTGTTGCTTCGTCTCGGGAGTGCTCCATAGTTTCTGCAAATATTACAACATGTCAATTATTATTCAAACATGGTACAGATGGATATATATTAGTTGCAAACGTAGAACTAGCTAGCTAATCACAATAAGGAATCATGTTAGTGGCCTCGACGCTGCTTCTCTAGGGTTTGGGGTGGCCTCGACACAATGCTTCAAGGGTTTGGGGTGGCCTCGACGACAACGCTCTTTTAACTTGGTAAATTTGGGTGGCCTCGAGAGAGTTAATTTTTCGGGTTGGGGCGCGGCGGGAGGGGGTAGGAGACCAACATCGTTTTCTCTCTAGGGTTTGGGTGTCCTCGAGAGTTTTGGTTGAGCGAGAGGGCCGAGGGGGGTGCTGCCGTGGTATAAGTGATCACGGTCGAGAGGGGGTATATATATCGACGGCCCCTCATGTCGAAGTTATCTCGAGGGGGTTATATCGACAATGACGCGACATACATATACATGGGAAAATAATGTTATCGGGGAGGGGGTATCGGTACCCCCCCCCCCCTTGTGTTGAAGTTTCTTCTTTCTCCTCTATTCCTTTCCTTCTTCTCCTCTTCTTTTCTTCTCCCTCGAGAAAGGAAAATAAGGAAAAGGAAGAAAAGAGGAAGAAGGAAGAAGGAAGAAGAAGAAGAAAAAAAGAAAAAAAAGAGGAGAAGAAAGGAATAGAGGAGAAGAAGAAAAAATAGAATTTTTTTTCTATTTTTTATTCTTCTCCTCTATTCCTTTCTTCTTCTCCTCTTCTTTTTCTTCTTTTTTCCTCTTCTTATTTATTTCTCCTCTTCTTCATCTCCTCTTCTTCTCCTTTCTTCCTCTTCATATTTTCCTTTTTCCTCTCATTCTTTTTCTTCTTCTTCTTCCTTCTTCCTTCTTCCTCTTTTCTTCCTTTTCCTTATTTTCCTTTCTCCTCTACACTAACCTAAAATGCACTAACCTAAAATCGATATCTATTAACAACCTAAATAAAAAATTAATACATATATGAAAAAACAAATATAAACAAAAAATACTATGAACATTATATTCATACATACATAGCCACATCCATTCATCATATATATAGCTACCACATACATATATACATTATATATATGAAAAAAATGGAATGAACAAAAAAATACACTTATGAAAAAAATACTATGAACATGTACACATATATACACATACAAACACATATACACAAAAAAATGCAAAAAAATGCTATGGAAATTGCTATGAAAAATGCAGGGCAGGGGCGGCGGGGCGGCGCACGGCGGCCGCGCAGGGTAGGGGCGGCGACGCGGTGGCCGCGCAGGACAGGGGCAGCGCGCGCCGGCCGCGCAGGGCAGGGGCGGCGACGCGGCGGCCGCGCAGGGGCGCGGGACGGGAGGGGCGCGGGAGCAAGCTGTGCTCACAGGGGGCGGCGGCGACGGCGAAGGCGAGCAGCCTAACGGCGGCGACGGCGAAGGCGAGCAGGGGCGTCGGGCGGCGACGGCGACGAGGAGGAGCAGGGGCGTCGGGGGAGAAGTGGGGGATTTGGTCGAAACTGCTAAGTGTTGTATATATAGCAAGAGCATTGGTCCCGGTTCGCGAAACCAACTGGGACTAATGCACCCCTTTAGTCCCGGTTGGTGTCAGCAGCCCAAAGGGCGGGAAGCGGCGACCTTTGGTCCCGGTTGGTGGCACCAACCGGGACTAAAAGGGGGGCATTGGTCCCGGTTGGTGCCACGAACCGGGACCAAAGGGTGGCATTGGTCCCGGTTTGTGGCACCAACCGGGACCAATGGCCTTGCACAGTGGCGTGGTGGTGGGAGTTTAGTCCCACCTCGCTAGTTGAGAGCACCCCGCACCTATTTATAAGCTCCGCTGCCTCTTCCCACTCGAACTCCTCTGAACTACAGGCCAATGGGCCTAATCTGACACTGCTTTGCCTGTGGGCCTGCTGGGCCTTCTGCGGGCCTGAATCCTGACGCATGGTAGGGTTTCTAGTCGTATTCAGGCCGTGGGTGCCCAGTAGGAGGCACTTTTTTGTATTTTTGTTTTCTTTACTTATTGTTGCTATTTTTATTTTTTTTTCCAGTATTTTTGTTTTGTTTTCTGCATTATTTATTTTCTTTTATCTTTTGCTTTATTTTTTAATTCTTTTTGCTTTTAGTTTTAGGAAAATTATAAACTTTCTGTCAGTGCCATTAGTTTTCAAATTTGAAAACACTTTTTTTTCTTTCTTGCTTTATTTATTTTATTTTGTTTCTACTTACAACAAAATACTCATTGTTGCTATTTTTAATTATTTTCTAGTTTTTTTATTTGTTTTCTGCATTATTTATTTTGTTTTATTTTTTGCTTTTTTTAAATTCTTTTTTGCTTTCAGTTTTAGAAAAAATATAAACTTTCTGTTAGTGCCATTAGTTTT
The DNA here is from genome assembly GCA_963921465.1 of Triticum timopheevii. Taxonomy (NCBI): domain Eukaryota; kingdom Viridiplantae; phylum Streptophyta; class Magnoliopsida; order Poales; family Poaceae; genus Triticum; species Triticum timopheevii. The sequence continues at coordinate 216,480,667 of OY997274.1, forward strand.
CAAATTTGAAAACACTTTTTTTGTTTTTTTGTTTTCTTTGTTGCTTTATTTATTTTCTTTTGTTTTTTGCTTTATTTTTAATTCTTTTTTCTTTTAGGTCAGCAAAATTATAAACTTTCAGTTAGTGCCATTAGTTTTCAAATTTGAATAGTTAAAATTTGAATTCTTTGAAATTTGTGTGAATCACAAGTTTGTGATTAACTTTAGTAAAAAATGAACATAGATGCGCCTATAGAGTGTTCTTGGTGAGAACATAGTTGACAAGGAGCGAAACGGGATTAATGGTATTACGAGGGCCGAACCATAAGACATTAAAGCATTTCAAATGAACTCTGAAAAAGTTGAAAGTTGGCATGGTATCATAAATTCACCCACATAGCATGTGCATGTACAAAATGGACAATGGTATCGTACTCGTCTGTTACACAGTTGGCATGGTATCATCATAATAGTTGTGGGAGAAAGTCTTCACTTTTTCTTCGCTTGTGTCATTTGCTTATTGCGCCGTAACCATGGATAATCTTCATCGTTTATCAAGATGCTGGGGTCAGCCTTGACTTTGAAGGGAGGAATTTCATGAAACTTTTCATAATCTTCAGACATGTCTGTCTTGCCCTCTACTCCCACGATGTCCCTTTTTCCTGAAAGAACTATGTGGCGCTTTGGCTCATTGTATGATGTATTCGCTTCCTTATCTTTTCTTTTTCTCGGTCTGGTAGACATGTCCTTCACATAGATAACCTGTGCCACATCATTGGCTAGGACGAACGGTTCGTCAGTGTACCCAAGATTTTTCAGATCCACTCTTGTCATTCCGTACTGTGGGTCTACCTGTACCCCGCCTCCTAACAGATTGACCCATTTGCACTTAAACAAAGGGACCTTAAAATCATGTCCGTCCCTGCATATTATTGAGTCCCTTCCAAGCGTGCCTTTTCTAGTCAGTCTCCCCTCATACCGCAATTTAGGGAAACCTATCTTCTTAAGGCCAGGAATGAAGTCAACACAAAACCCAATGACATCCTCTGTTTGATGGCCCATGGAGATGCTTCCTTCTGGCCTAGCACAGTTACGGACATATTTATTTAGGACTCCCATGAACCTCTCAAAGGGGTACATATTGTGTAGAAATACGGGGCCCAGAATGACAATCTCGTCAACTAGATGAACTAGGACGTGCGTCATGATATTGAAGAAGGATGGTGGGAACACCAGCTCGAAACTGACAAGACATTGCACCACATCACTCCTTAGCCTTGGTATGATTTCTGGATCGATCACCTTCTGAGAGATTGCATTGAGGAATGCACATAGCTTCACAATGGCTAATCGGACGTTTTCCGGTAGAAGCCCCCTCAATGCAACCGGAAGCAGTTGCGTCATAATCACGTGGCAGTCATGAGACTTTAGGTTCTGAAACTTTTTCTCTGCCATATATATTATTCCCTTTATATTCGATGAGAAGCCAGTCGGGACCTTCATACTAAGCAGGCATTCAAAGAAGATTTCCTTCTCTTCTTTGGTAAGAGCATAGCTGGCAGGACCTTCATACTGCTTTGGAGGCATGCCGTCTTTTTCTTGCAAACGTTGCAGGTCCTCCCGTGCCTCAGCTGTATCTTTTGTCTTCCCATACACGCCCAAGAAGCCTAGCAGGTTCACGCAAAGGTTCTTCGTCACGTGCATCACGTCGATCGAAGAGCGGACCTCTAGGTCTTTCCAGTAGGGTAGGTCCCAAAATATAGATTTCTTCTTCCACATGGGTGCGTGTCCCCCAACGTCACTCGGAACAGCTAGTCCGCCGGGACCCTTTCCAAAGATTACGTGTAAATCATTGACCATAGCAAGTACGTGATCACCGGTACGCATGGCGGGCTTCTTCCGGTGATCTGCCTCGCCTTTGAAATGCTTGCCTTTCTTTCGACATTGCACTAGTAGAAAAAGGGTCAAACGTGAAGCACATTAGTGCCGGTTTGTATTAGAGCCGGCACTAATGTATACATTAGTGCCGGTTCCAACGGCTAGCCGGGCCGCTCTCATTAGTACCGGTTTGTGGCTAACCTTTAGCACCGGTTCGTGCCACGAGCCGGTACTAATGAGGGTGGTGGCAGGATGTTGTCAGTCTGGGCCCCCTCCAGCACCTTTAGTACCAGTTCGTGCCACGAACCGGTACTATAGGTCCTCCTGCATATAAACCCTTCGTCCAGCTTGCTCTGTTCTTCCCCCTTTCCCCTCTCCTCTCCTCTCTGTTCTTCCTCTTCCCCTCGAGCTCACCACAAAATTTGCCCAAAATTTGTCAATATTTGAAGGCCCCCATCCATTCAAATGATCACAAAGGTTAGAAACTTTGTCCTTTCATCTCTCATTGCTAGATTAGCTCTTGCAATGCTTTATATAGTTACTAATTTGTGAGTTTAGTAATTTGGGAGGAAATATATATATGTGCTAGTATTTGATTTATATGCAATTTGAGGTCAAAAATAACACTTAGTTTGCATATGTAGGTGTGGTTTACTTAGTGCCTTCTAAATCTCCGTCGTAACCTCCGTCGATCGCCCGCACCGTCCCGTCACCGGCACCACCTTGTGGTGAGCCTCTTGTTCATGTAATTTTATATAAAAAATTGATGTTTGTGTGATTTGGATATATAGTTAATCATGTAATAATTATCTTACTCGTACGTTGTTTGTTATACATAGTGCCATGGTTTTGATATCCGTCCCCGTCGGCCCTCATCCTTGTTATGATTCGGATGTGGTATATTCTCTTTTAAAACTATTAGTTGCATTTCGTGTTTATGACAAATTATGCCCATCAAGTTGACATAGATATTTTTATCTAGGAGGTATGTGAACCGGAAATTCCAACCGACCCTATTGTCGAGAGGTTAAATTTAGTTGAAAGAGAAAACGAGTACTTGAAAGGAAAATTGAAAAGAATTGAGGGGGAGAAGATGGAATTGGAGTTGCATGTTGCCGATGTCGTCGATGATCACAAGATCAAGATGGAGAAAATGCGCTTGAAGAATAGAAAGATTAGAAAATATGCCATCGATAGTGAGGCTTGGTATCATTATGCTGTTGGATCAATTGTTACCTTAGTTGCGATCTTGATCGCATTTGTTGTTGCATTTAAATGCTTTAGCTAGAGAGTTATTTAGTTCATCATTTCATGATATGAACTATTTAATAACCCCTTTATTCATTTTCTTTGTCGGCGGGCAGGGCTTGGGCAAGATTCATCAGCGTCACGCCTGGCGAATGGAAACAAAAGCTTGAATGGTTTCGACCCAAGGTAAGTAATTAAGTAGTACTAGCTAGCTAGCTAGCTAGCTGCCATCTCTTTAATTATCATGCTTGATTAATTTTTATCTGATCAAATTCCATTCTCGTAAAGGCCCTGAAGCTGGCGCAGGGGACTGATCTGTGTGCATTCTGCGTTTGCGAGAATATTCGCATGATGGCGTCCGAAAGGAGCAGATCTCAAAGACAGCAATGGGTACGCTTGTCAGAACACTATTCACAATTTTTACACCATTATCGATATCTAGCTAGTCACACAACTAATACACATGCATATTGATCTCCTTCTTAACAGTTCAAAGAGGTGCGGGAGAAGCTCATAGAAACGGAGCGCGTAGAAGCAATTCAAGAGGAAATAGCGGGATTTTTGCTCGACCGGGTCATAAATCCGAATGGAGAATTCTATTACCCGCTACCGCCCCAATGAAAACCACTTTCAATTGTCATCGTGCTCCGAAGGCACCAATTAGACTGGCTCCGAAGGCAACATTCATATGTAGGAGAAATTGTATATATCTGTACATGTGTGTATGTGTGAATTAATTAATATGGTGGTTTAATTTGTGAGACATTGATGTGATATATATATGCATGATTGGTTCTACTAGAAATTATATATATATATATATATATATATATATATATATATATATATATATATGCATAACGTGTACAATGTGTAGTATCGTAAAATACCAGCAAACGAAAAAGAATTAAAATGGAAACACAAAATTAAATGAAAAAGAAATCATAAAACTAAAAACCCTCCAAACCTTATAGTACCGGTTGGTATTACAAACCGGTACTAAAGGGCTCCAGGTCCCCGGAGCTGGCTCGTGCCACGTGGTCGCCCTTTAGCACCGGTTCGTGCTGAACCGGTGCTAAAGGGGGGGGGGGCCTTTAGTGACCACTAATTAGTGCCGGTTATGTAACCGGCACTATAGGGCCTTACGAACCGGTGCTAATGCCCGGTTCTGCACTAGTGTTGATGGTTGGTCGTAAGAAATCGATGATGGCCCAGGTACACATTCTTCCTGCAGCTTCCCAGGTATATACTATCGGTGTCAAGTAAACAGTGCGTGCATGTGTGGTATCTCTTGTTTGTTTGTCCTGAAAGGTTACTGAGAGCGGGCCAATCGTTGATGGTCACGAACAGCAACGCCTTTATGTCAAATTCCTCCTGTTTGTGCTCATCCCACGTACGTACACCGTTTTCATTCCACAGTTGTAAAAGTTCTTCAACTAATGGCCTTAGGTACACATCAATGTCGTTGTCGGGTTGCTTAGGGCCTTGGATGAGAACTGGCATCATAATGAACTTCCGCTTCATGCACATCCAAGGAGGAAGGTTATACATATATAGGTCACGGGCTAGGTGTTGTGATTGCTGCTCTGCTCCCTGAAAGGATTAATGCCATCTGCGCTTAAAGCAAACCATACGTTCCTTGGGTCACTTGCAAACTCATCACAGTACTTTCTCTCGATTTTTCTCCACTGCAACCCATCAGCGGGTGCTCTCACTTCCCGTCTTTCTTACGGTCCTCACTGTGCCATTGCATCAACTTGGCATGCTCTCCGTTTCTGAACAGATGTTTCAACTGTGGTATTATAGGAGCATACCACATCACCTTCGCAGGAACCCTCTTCCTGGGGGGCTCGCCGTCAACATCACCAGGGTCATCTCGTCTGATCTTATACCATAATGCATCGCATACCGGGCATGCGTTCAGATCCTTGTACGCACCGCGGTACAGGATGCAGTCATTAGGGCATGCATGTATCTTCTGCACCTCCAATCCTAGAGGGCATACGACCTTCTTTGCTGCGTATGTACTGTCGGGCAATTCGTTATCCTTTGGAAGCTTCTTCTTCAATATTTTCAGTAGCTTCTCAAATCCTTTGTCAGGCACAGCATTCTCTGCCTTCCACTACAGCAATTCCAGTACGGTACTGAGCTTTGTGTTGCCATCTTCGCAATTGGGGTACAACCCTTTTTTGTGGTCCTCTAACATGTGATCGAACTTCAGCTTCTCCTTTTGACTTTCGCATTGAGTCCTTGCATCGACAATGACCCGGCGGAGATCATCATCATCGGTCACATCGTCTGGTTCCTCTTGATCTTCAGCAGCTTCGCCCGTTGCAGCATCATCGTGCACATCGTCTGGTTCCTCTTGATGTTCAGTAGCATCACCGTATTCAGGGGGCACATAGTTGTCATCGTACTCTTCTTCTTCGCCGTCTTCTATCATAACCCCTATTTCTCCGTGCCTTGTGGAAATATTATAGTATGGCATGAAACCCTTGTAAAGCAGGTGGGTGTGAAGGATTTTTCGGTCAGAGTAAGACTCCGTATTCCCACATATAGGGCATGGACAACACATAAAACCATTCTGCTTGTTTGTCTCAGCCACTTCGATAAAATCATGCACGCCCTTAATGTACTCGGAGGTGTGTCTTGAACCGTACATCCATTGCTGGTTCATCTGCGTGCATTATATATAATTAAGTGTGTCAAAAATCATTACAGAACATCATGAATAGATAATTAAGTGACCAAATTAATAGAAGTTCATCATCACATTAAAATCAAAGTGCATACATAGTTCTCATCTAACAACATAAAGCTCTGCAGAGCATCTAAATTAATTAAACCATACATTGAAACTATGTAAAACATTTCAATGCGAAAACAAATGCGATCATAATCGCAACCAATGTAACAACTGATCCAACGGCATAATGATACCAAGCCTCGGTATGAATGGCATATTTTCTAATCTTTCTAATCTTCAAGCGCATTGCATCCATCTTGATCTTGTGATCATCGACGACATCCGCAACATGCAACTCCAATATCATCTTCTCCTCCTCAATTTTTCTATTTTTTTCCTTCAAGAAATTGTTTTCTTCTTCAACTAAATTTAACCTCTCGACAATAGGGTTGGTTGGAATTTCCGGTTCAACAACCTCCTAGATAAATAAAATCTATGTCACGTTGGTCGGCATAATTGTCATAAACAATAAATGAACCAATAGTTATGAAAAGATAATATATACCACATCCGAATCATAGACAGGACGAGGGCCGACGGGGGCGGATACCAAAACCATCGCACTATATAAGATGCAATAATAAAAGTAAGAAAATTATACAAGTATCTATATAAACATACAAGTAAGAATTTTTTTTCCTTTCAGAAAGAAGATAAGAATAAGAGGCTCACCACGGTGGTGCTGGCGACGAGATCGGCGCGGGCGATCGACGGCGGTGAAGACGGGGATGGGACGTGACGGACCGCTAAACCTAGACAAATATTGAGGAAAATGGAGCTTGGAGGTCGAGCTTGGAGAGGACAAAGCTTAAGTAGTGTGGCTCGGGCATTCCATCGAACACCTCGTGTGCATAAGAGGTGAGCTAGAGCACCACAAAGCTCTCTTCTCGCCGGCCACGAAAAATAGAGCAGTGGGAGTGCTCTGCTCACGGGCGAGGGGTATATATAGGCAATTAATTGGTTCCGGTTCGTGGCTTGAACCGGGGACTAAAGGGCAGCCTTTGGTCCCGGTTCAGGCCACAAACCAGGACCAATTGTGGTGGGCCAGGAGCGAGGCACATTGGTCCCGGTTCGTCCCACCAACCAGAACCAAAAGGTCCAAACAAACCGGGACCAATGGCCCACGTGGCCCGGCCGGCCCCCGGGGCTCACGAACCGGGTCCAATGCCCCCATGTGTCCCGGTTCTGGATTGAACCGGGACTAATGGGCTGACCTGGCATGGACCATTGCCCCCCGTTTCTACTAGTGCTTCAAGAAAGATACAACGTCCATAGGCGCCGCCGCCGCCAACCTGGCAGAGCCAGAGAGGGGTTTTCACCCCGGCAAGCCCTCGTCGCCTCCGAGACGGAGTGCGGCAAACCATGGACACCTAACGTACCACCGCCACCGACCGTCCCACCCTAGCTACCACCGCCACCGACCGTCGCACCCTAGCTACCACGCTGCCCGCATGACCATGGTAACCAACCAACATCCCAACTGTGAGCTCCACCCACAAGCACCGTGACTCCCACCAAGGTCGCCACCCCTCGACCTCCGCCGCCGCACACAGACATCGTAAACCGGTTAGGGGGCAGAAAAGACCCTTCCTTCGGCCCCAAACGAACCCCTTTGACAGGACCGGCGCCTAGCCCGCCAAATCCGGGCAGGGGAAGTCGCCGGCGGCCGGCAACCACCCGACACGCCCGATCTGGCACCCCAATCACGGCGTACATCGAGTCCACCTGTGCCTCTCCCCTCGAGGCGCCCCTGCTACCCCTCGGCCAGCCTTGAGCCACCACCTCGAGCCCAAAAGGAGTCGCAACTAGCCATCGTACCATGTGCCACCACGGACAGAGAAAAGGAACTCGAGCCACACCGTTGCGGTGCCGCCACCTCCACCAGCCATCGCCGCAACTGAGACGGCCGCCCGCGACCCGTGCCATCCACAGTCCTTGCCGCCGTAAGAGGAAAATGGCCGACCGCCGCGCCGCTACAGCTGTGAGCTACCACCGCACCTAGCGGCGTCCCCGCAAGGCAGCTACCGCACATAGGGTGCCTTCTCTAAGCCACCGACGACAGGACTACTGCACGCCGTCGACAATGGCATGCAAGGAGGCGCTACTTGTGCTGCAGCTCAATGACGAAGACCGGCAGTCTATGGATCACAGACGACAAGGTAGCTGATGGCCTACGCGTTGGGGGTGCCTTTGCAATTATCCAGGGAACATGTTCACAGACAAATTGGGGTTTCCTTGGAGATGGGCTCGTTTCGGGACCGGCTACTGACTGAAAATAAAAGTTGGGTTAGTCGCCTGACCCAAACTTGTTTCAGCCGAGCTTGCTGGCAACGACGTGTGCACAGTGCACTTATCGAGCTTCATACTCATGGATGTCCACGTTGCATGTCACGGCTTAAATTTTGTCAACTGCGTTGGCCGCATGCAGCTGCACTTATCGTGTCGAGAGCAAGTAAAAGCAGCTCCAACTTGGAGCCTCCGAGCTAACTGGTCCATACCTTTTTCACGCATAATTAGATGACTTAGATTTTCTCACGCTGATTAAAACAAGTACTCTACACTGTCCTGCTCCCATATATAATAGTTCCTAGAAGCACATATACACATAAGCTAGCTTCGCATGTTGGCCAGCTAGCCACGTGACCACACGTAACAATGTCGCTCGGGCGAGCGGCTCCAGTCTCGTTGGTTAAAACTTCAAACATCACCACAATCGGGAGTGCTTCTTTAAAAATGCTACATCCACAGAGAGCTTGTTACCGATCATATTTACATCCAAAAAATGGAAAAACACATAAAACAAACAATGACAGAAAATTGCACACAATTTGCATGAAAATTGCAGCTTTTCATAATATGCAAAAATAAGCATATAGTGGTGCAATTTTAGATAGTTGTACGAATTGTACCCACATTGCATAAAAATGTTATGGGGGCTATTATTTGATAGGCGCCTAATTTTTTGGGCATTCAGTCAAATCGTCTCCATCACCCGACGAAGATCCAAAGGCCCAGCCACCTTCTTCTTTCTCTAGCCTTCTTTCCCCTATACTAACACTAACACCCCCCCCCCCCCCCCCCAAAAAAAAGTTTTCTAGAGAAGAATGAATTAGTGATTAGTGGCATTGGTATTACCCTTTAAGAAAAAGAAAATAAGAAACTAAAAAGAGTGACAAAATTTGCACTATTTTGTAATGGTGGATTTTTTTTGGCAAAAGTAAGTTTTCTAAGAAGGAATAAATTAGTTGCATTGGCATTACCCTTAAAGAAGAAACAAAATAAATAAAATCAAAGTAATCATCATAATGAAGTTTTCTAAGGGAGAACGAATTACTAGCATTCGTATTACCCTTTAACAAGAAAGAAAATAAAACTAATACAAAATCAAAATAGTGAAGTTCACTAATTAAGAATGAATTAGTGGTGTTGGTATTACCCTTTAAGTATTTTTATAAAATACAAATCAAACAATGAAAAAACTTACACACAATATACACAAAATACGCACTTTTCTTTAATGTGCAAGAATAAGCATACAATAGTGGAATTTTCACAAAAAACAAATTCACAAGAAGGGATGAATCAGTACCATAGATATTACTTTAAGAAGAAATTAAATAAAATAACAACTAAAATAAAATTTTAATAAAAAATTTATAAGAAAAAAATAATTAGTGGCATTGGTATTACCCTTTAAGAAGAAAGAAAATGAAATAAAAAAGGGAAATCAAAATAGCGAGGTTCTCTAAGAAATAATGAATTTTTCTAAGATGGAATGAATGAATTACATACACATTACCCTTAAAGAAGAAAGTAAATTTAACAAAAAGCAAAAGGAAATAAAAACAATAAAGTTTTCTAAAAAATAATAAATGACATTGCTATTACACTTTAGCAAGAAAGATAATAAAACAAATAATGATAAAAATTGCAAACAATTTGACATAAATTACGATTTTTTCTAATTTGGAAGAATAAGCATATAATAGTGATATATTTGCAATAAAGAAAATTTCCTAAGAAAGAATGAATTAATGACACTTGTGTTACAATTAAATAAGAAATAAAATAAAACTCAAACTAAATGAAAAATAAAATAATGAAGTTTTTCTAAGAAAGAATGAGTTAGAAGCCTTAATAATACCCTTTAGGAAGAAAGAAACTAAAATGAAAACTAAATAAAAATAAAAATAATGAAGTTTTCTAAGAAAGAAAGAATTAGTGACATTGGTATTAACCTTTAAGAAGAAAGGAAACAATAAAATAAATAAAATGAGAAATTTGTACACAATTTACACATAAATTGCATTTTTTTTGTAATATGCAAGAATAAGTATATAATAGTAGAATTCTCACAAAAAAGAAAGTTTCATAAGAAGAAATGAATTAGTGACATTGGTATTATCATTAAAAAAGAAAATGAAACAAACACTAAATCAAAAACAAAATATGAAGTTTTGTAAGAAAAAATGAATTACTGGTTTTGGTAATACTCTTCAGAAGAAAAAAAATATGAAATAACTACTAAAATAAAATCAAAATGATGAAATTTTCTAAGTAAGAATGAGTTAGTTGCATTGATATTACCTTTTAAGAAGAAAAAATAGTAAAATAATAAAACAATAACAAAATTCACACACAATATATACAAAAAATTGTGCTTTCAATAATATGCAAGAATATGCATATGGTAGTGGAATTTTCACAGAAATACAATTATAATGAAACTGCACTATTTTAGTAGTATGTAATAGTGCAGTTTTCACATAATTACAACTTATACACATATTATAAATTACTACGTGTATATATTTTGTATTCACCCAACATTCAAAATATACCCGTAAAAACCGACAAAAAAACAGAAGCAAAAACGCACACAAACAGCCTAATAAGAAAACACGTAACAGGTTCGGCCCAACAAGGAATAGACAGACCCAAAATTAAGGTCAATCAAAAAACGTCCAGCCCAATACGGGACAGCACACACAAGATGAAAAAACAACCGGCACGCATCTTGGAGCTGCAATCAACAGTTAGGAAATCGACTGACCCAATAGTTAAAACTCAGTCAGCTAACATGTAGCTAAAGTGGCTCGTTTCATGTTTTGTTATTCCACTTTAGTGAAGGTATTCGGTTAAATTAACTTTGAAGGGCACCAAGTAATCTGAAAGCCGCACTACAGTACACTCCAAACAAATCCCAGCAAGAAAAAAAATGAATAAATAAATTGTACAGTCATCAGTAGTACCAAAGAAGCACAAAGATCATCAGGACTTCTCAAAGAATAAACAACTCCAACAGGCAAACTTTGGAACTTCAGTTCAAGATATCTCAACAGTCATGCAAGTGCTAAAGACATTGCTACAAATTTATCTGAAGAAAGACATTTGCAGATCAGTTCGAAAGTTTGAGCAACATAGCCGAAAAAGCTTTATTGCTATTTCTAGAGGTAATCCATGTTGATGTAATCAGCCCGTTTTCAGAGTCCCGCAACACCTTCTTTACCTTCACGCCATCTTTACCTTGTGATCAGCCCGTTTCAGAAATTAATGTAGCCTTAGCTAATGCTTGGCAATGGTACTTGGTAAGTTAATTTTATTATTTTGGGGCAAATGCAACAGAATTATAGTATGATGTAGCCCATTTTGCCTTGTTTATAAATGTTGCTATCACATACTGACAACTGCATGAGCCGGTGGCCTCATCTGAATCAATAGCATGTCGCTTCTGTTGGTAAGCATTAGGGTGGCTGTTTGATTTTATCCAGGACATCTGCAAAATAAACTTACTATAGGTAATCCTATTTGTGCAAGAGAGGGCAAAATGGAAATTATAGCAGCAGGTTGTACTTGTACCAGTCGCGGCCGTTTCTGTCGGGAAATAATATTTGTATTGGGCAGCCGCATCATAACCTTATGGTTAATCTTATTACACAAGAAAGGACAAAATGGAAATAGTATCAACATGACAAAAGTGGGACATCATATACCTAAAGTGAAATTTATCCACCAAAGCTAGCATTTTGCAAACCAACCTGAGCTATATCTAATGCACAGTAGAGGTGAAAACCATTGGATTCATGATGGGCAACTAATCACTAATCTATATATAAAAAATGGTGCCATAACCAAGTATGAACCATAGCTCAGGGCCAAATTAGTAGATAGATGACGACGGATTGATCATAGGGCATGCTTGGTTTGCAGCCAAAAACTGGCTTGCCAAGCCAATATTTTGCAATGTCAACTGCCCTGAACTCGGCAACTTTCACATATATTGTCAAAACAAGGTAGGCAACCAATTGATAGCCAATACTTTGGCTTTGCCCACATATTGGCAAGTCAAAATTTGGCATCAACCCAAGCATGTTCATACTGATTTAAATAAGATATCCTTATATACCATCACATCTTAAGCAAATTGAAGAATGTCAACGGAAAGAAAGTCTATCATGATTTAAGCCTTATTAAGTATTAATGTCAGGAGACACGCCCCGAAGTGAAGGAAAACTCCTAATGCGTACAGATTACCATTGCATCCAGTGATCTAACATGGGCTACATGAAATGAGAACCATACAGGACTGAAATAAAATGTGCCCAAACCAAATATGTTGACACAAAAATAGTCCTAAAAAGGACAGAAGACAAGCGTCAAATCATATAGATAAATAAAAAGAATCATCATGGTTACCTGATTCATTATGCAGATACTCCCTCCGTCCAGAATTAGTTGACGCTCAAACAGATGTATCTAGATGTGTTCAATGCTAGATACATCCATTTGAGCATCAACTAATTTCGGAAGGAGGAAGTACTTGTTAAGCGCACAAGGAATGTAGGAGGGATTAGAATTTGCTGATCTCTTGGCACTGAATGGCATTGGCCCTCCCACTATCTTGCTCCTCATGTCAATAGTGAGAATCCATGCATCATGGTCCCTTGATTTTTCTTGGCCATGAAACAAACAATGGCATCACTACACATGGTTGGAAAAGATGTTTTCAGGGTTTTCAATGGAAATTTTACAGCACCATTGTAGCCGAAATCTGGATGAGGCAACGAGGCACTTCCAAGTTCACCTACATGGACCACGCTGTCCTTGCACCAATGGTCCCAAAAGACCTCCCTAGACCATGTAGTGAGCCTCCGACCAACAAACTCTTCTACTTGCTCCACCTCCGTTGGATCAAACGCTTCAGAATCAAATAATAGATCCTTGGTTGAGGCATCAGGAATGATGGTTCTGATAGCATACAAATATTCCAACTCAACAAACCTGATTATCAAACCATCGGGGCAGTTGACATCACGAAAGTGCCGCGCCACCACTTTGTCGCTGTGTCGTCGGTTATCAGGCAGAGGCTTCGCAGTGGAACAAACCACGCTGTCATAGGCTCCCTCAGCACATCGCAAAGTAAAATGCCCTTCCAGAGATCGACAAAGCCCAGCATCCACCTTATAAAGCAATCACCTTGTTGGGAGAAATTCTACCCCCTTTCTTGGTCACCCAAGAAGGAAGATGAGGGAGCAACAACAGCTCTGTAGTCCAGGCACGCCACTTTGATCTGAAGACATGGAGTTTGTAGTGCACTGGATCCTTTCTAAAAGCAGCCAAGTCGAAAGTTGTGCTCCCGTCGCCGTCAGGCAAGATGCTGATGAGGTATGGTTTGAACTCGAAGCCAGGCCGGGCACGCCTTGGAACCAGGGGCTACTATCGGCATTCTGGAAACGGGGGTACGCAGACATGCCTGCTTGCGGCCCAACACGCGGCCCCATCGATGACCCAGTACAGCCCAGCTTAAAGACCTCACGGGCAAGACCCTCGCGAGGGGCCTCAGCCTCGCAAGGGGAGCGACGCCAAGACCTCGCGAGGAGAGCCTCCCCGGGCTGCCTTCCGAGCGGCGAAGATCTCTATGCAAGCCTCCCGCCTCGCAAGGCGCGTGGTGCCGTGAGCCGTGACGACCAAGGCCAGGCGGGCGCCAGCGGGTGCAGGAGGGGCAGTTTCCTCTTTGGTGCTAGAGAGACAAGGATAGGCGCGGATTCCCAAGGGAGGCCCCAAAGGTTTCCCTTTGGGTGCAACAAGAGCACGAGCACAAACTCGGCAGGACGGACGTCATCGCCGAGCCCACCACTGCGTCATGGCCAAGACCTTTGCAGGCGGAGACATTCATCAGGATAAGATGTACTTCCTGTCCCCTTTCAAAATTGGCTGTTGTGGGATCCCTTCTTGCGCGATAAGGGAAGAGGACCAAGGCCACTATAAATAGGGACTAGCCTCCGCCGTAGAATGCGGTCTATCCACTCTCTCCTCATAGCCCTCACGAGGTTGCTCACCCACTGTACTAGTTCATCCCAGGCTCCTCGTGAGGCCAATCCACCAAAAGCAAGAGTAGTGTTTTACACCCCAAGGTGGCCCGAACCTGGGTAAATCTCGGTGTTCTTCCTTGTTCTACAATCACGCGCGCTCGGTGAGATCAAGCTGTGGGTGTGACGAGCTGAGCGATTCCATGAAGAGAGATCCTTCGCACACGCCCCAGAGTTCAAACCTTGTTGGGTCTGCGGAGCCCTCATTCCGACACTTTGGCCATGTTATTTTGAGACGACATGATTGCTTTATTAGTATGCTTGAAGTATTATTGTTTTTGTGTCAATACTAAACTTTTGTTTTGAATCTTATGGATCTGAACATTCGTGCCACAATAAAGAAGATTATATTGATAAATATGTTAGGTAGCATTCACACTTCATAAATTCTTTCTTAAGGACGAGCAGGAATTAAGCTTGGGGATGCTTGGCCCTATCAAAAATTATAGATACGACGGAGACGTATCACCCCTCCGCGGGTTCACTTGGCCCTACCAATAGGCTCCAAGGCGCTTGACTCCTAAACCTGGACTCGTAGAAGGCCCGCGCTAGCGTTCCCCCGGGATAAGGAGTGGCATTTCTCCAGAGAGTCGGACCATTGGCCGGCGTCGCCACTCGAGTTGTAATGGCATGACCTCACTCGGGCCCTGAGTCTACCTCCTCCGAGGGACAAACGAATGCCACCGGGTTTTTCTTGGCGATCAACAGCACCCGGTCATCTGGGTAAACCTGTAGTACAAAATCCGTTGTGTTTTCGTACAAGGAACAACGAACCACGATTCGGAAACATATTCCGAATGCTCCTGCAACACTCCGACTTAACCGAAGGATCGACTCTTCTGTCCTACGAAACCACAATCGATTCGGGGGCTAATGATGAGGTCACCTATTGCAGGTAGGGTCAAGGACCCATCATTTGGGACCCACATGGGGCCCATCACCACCTTGGGTAGGTCCCTGTACCACGCCACCATTCTGATGCATACAACAAGGAGTCCACTCGGACGCCTCGACGGCACTTGGATGACCGCCCGCCACTCGGCTGACGAACCACCACTCGGACCAAGGAGGCAAGCGGGCGGCATGGGAGCTGCAACGATCGAGGAATCCTAAGTCATCTATTATACAGAGTCGTGATCGTTACCTGTAACTACCGTAGTAGAGGCTCATTACACCTGTAACTGGCGCATTCGGTGTCATTTAATGCCCAAGCGACATGAAGGACGTGGGGCTACGGCACACTCTATATAAGCCGCACCCCTCTCCATAACCTGGCATGAGCAACCTTTGTAACCATATCCATCAAATCAAAGCAAGCCTCAGGGCACGAGATGTAGGGCTTTTACCTCCACCGAGAGGGGCCTGAACTCGTTAAACACCGAGTGTTACAACTGCGCCGTAACTAGGTTATGCCCCTTATTGGTCCCCTAGTACTCATTTGTCAGGATCGTGTGACCCCGATGCACCACACATCATACTAGCTAGCCAACCAGACGTGGATTTTTTGTGCTCGGGTTTCCGGACACCTCTTATCCTTATCCTTCAATGTTGCTTTGAGATCCGTGCCACACAACTAACTTAGTACATGAATTTTTTTTCTTCAAAACAAAATAACGTATGAACTTCAAACTTTGCACGACAACAAAAAAATCTTACTATAATTACGGGGTGAAACTTTCCAGATTTTTTGGTCCAACATAAATAGTTACAAAACAAGATATGTTTGGTTAAAAAAAATCATATTTTTTGGATTTATGATGCACGAAAAAATCTGAAAGTTTTTTCCTACATTCTAGTTAGAATGTTTTGTTGTGCTGCAAAATTTGAAATTCATATGTTGTTTTGCATGGGAGAAAAAAATACTTGCATGAATCGCGATGCAAAATTAGACGGCTAGATAAGGGGTGCCCAGGAGCCTAAGCTCCACAATATGTTTTCGCTAGCCAGCCGTGCGGCAAGCTGCTCTGGTAATAATTTTACAAGCGAAAAAAAGCTTCAACCCGACGGGATCGGTTGCATCAGCCGACCTATCTGACGGAATGGGTTGCATCATCCTCATCGGATCCATCGTGCCGAGGCCGCAGCCAAAGCTCCTGCTCAGCTCGTCCGAGGCGCAGGCCTTGGCAACGGCCACGCCAGTTTTTGTTTCTCGTGATCATGTCGGACCTGACACGATGCCCCGCGTCCGCCTATATAAGGATTCGGAGCACTGCCGCTCCATCCATTCACCGGTGCGAGGAAAAAACCAACCTTGAGCTGTGCATGCAATGGCGTCCTCCCGGCGGTCGTCGCTCTACGGCCTGCTGGTGCTGGCCCTCCTCTGCGGCGGCGCTCTGGCGGCTCCGCCGACGCGCTACCTCTCGGTCAGCCTCGACCGGGTGGTCGGCTCCAAGGCTCGAGCCCAGTGCTATGATCCCTCCTCGTTTTCAGGTATGGATATCGGGCTACTACACCTGTCCAAAGAAACATGTCAAAAGAAAAGGTACGGTGTACTGCGGCCGGGTGTGAAAGTACCGTACAAAGTGCCAATGCTTCGTTTCAAAGAGAAGTGTTACTGATTTTTCTACTTATCATGCATGCATTCCCCATTTGCCTTTGCTTTGAGATTTGTGCTGTGTTTTCTGATTTTTGATACAATTTATCTTGTTTATATATATTACAAGTTTTTTTTTCTTCTCAAAGTGTATTGTGGTGTTTTATTGTGTACCAGCAAATCTGCTCTGAAACAAGGCACTCTTATTGGTGGTAAACAATGCAATATTATGATACACATTTTGAAACCAGAAAACTAATGAAACATTATGTAACACTATATGAAATAAAGCAAATTTGCTTGATCGCAGAAAAGAAGTTGTATCTAGAGTACGTGTACCATATCTATGCAGCTATATATGTCCATCCACTGGATCACAGCACGTATTATAATTTGCTGAACATGCCAACGTTTTAATATAGGCACATATAGGTTTTAGAATGTTATAAAAATAAGAGACATTTACTTTTTCAAATGCATTTTTTACCGTTATTATAGAAAGAGCAATACGTATACGTATATGTAACATGTGATATGTGATATGTAAATGATTGACAGGCGAGACTTCTGGCAACAAGTTCACCATCCATCCATCTTGTGGCGCTGGCGAGCAAGCGGGACGTAAGCGCGACATCCGCAGCCATGACAGAGCCCGGCTGAGCACCATCCGCCCTTCGGCCATGCCTCCCATGTATTTCCCACCGACCCCCGCACCAGCCGCCGCCTTCCCTCCATTGCTTTTACCACCAAACCCCGCACCAGTTCCAGCATTAGGGGACCTGCCTCCTATCAGCATCCCGGATCACCCGGGCACCTACTTCCCGCCAAGCCCCGCGCCAGGTTCAGCACCAGCCGATGGCATGCCTCCGATATTACCAGCCGTCGCCTTCCCTCCTATGTTCTTCCCGCCAAACCCCGCACCATCAGAGGGGATGCCTCCTACCCTAGCCGCCGCCTTTCCTCCATTGCTTTTCCCACCAAGCCCCGCACCGCTTCCAGCATCAGGGGACCTGCCTCCTATCAGCATCCCGGACCACCCGGGCACCTACTTCCCGCCAAGCCCCGCGCCAGGTTCAGCACTAGTCGATGGCATGCCTCCGATGTTACCAGCCGTCGCCTTCCCTCCTATGTTCTTCCCGCCAAACCCCGCACCATCAGAGGGGATGCCTCCTACCCCAGCCGCCACCTTTCCTCCATTGCTTTTCCCACCAAGCCCCGCACCGCTTCCAGCATCAGGGGACTTGCCTCCTATCAGCATCCTGGACCACCCGGGCACCTACTTCCCGCCAAGCCCCGCGCCAGGTTCAGCACCAGCCAATGGCATGCCTTCGATGTTACCAGTCGTCGCCTTCCCTCCTATGTTCTTCCCGCCAAACCCCGCACATTCAGAGGGGATGCCTCCTATCCCAGCCGCCGCCTTCCCTCCATTGCTTTTCCCACCAAGCCCCGCACCGCTTCCTGCATCAGGGGACCTGCCTCCTATCAGCATCCCGGACCACCCGGGCACCTACTTCCCGCCAAGCCCCGCGCCAGGTTCAGCACCAGCAGATGGCATGCCTCCGATGTTACCGGCCGTCGCCTTCCCTCCTATGTTCTTCCCGCCAAACCCCGCACCATCAGAGGGGACGCCTCCTACCCCAGCCGTCGCCTTCCCTCCGAAATACTTCCCGCCGGCCCCTGCACCAGCGGAGGGGCCATCCGTCACCATCCCCGACGCGCCGGGGACCAGCGGCTTCAACATAACGGAGTTCATCGTCGTCGTTGGCTTAGGCACGCCGTCTCAACCATCCGCTCTGATGTTCGACACCGGCAGCGACCTGTCCTGGGTCCAGTGCCAGCCATGCACGGGCCACTGTTACCAGCAAAACGACCCGCTCTACGACCCGACCAAGTCCTCCACCTATGACGTCGTGCGTTGCGGTACGCCAGAGTGCTCTGCGGCTGGTGGCAAGTGCAATGGCACCACCTGCCTCTACAACATCAACTATGGTGACAGCTCGTCCACATCTGGTGCGCTCTCACAGGAGACGTTGACGTTCTCCTCGTCGCGCAAGTTCTCCAGCTTCCCGTTCGGATGCGGCACGACCAACCTGGGTGACTTTGGCAGCGTCGACGGGCTGCTTGGCCTTGGCCGTGGCCAGCTCTCGCTGGCCTCGCAGACGGCCTCCTCGTTCGACGGCACCTTCTCCTACTGTCTGCCTTCTCACAACATGACGAGGCCCGGGTTCCTCAGCATCGGCGCCGCCCCAGACACCGGCAAGGTCCAGTACACGGCGATGATCAAGAAGCCGCAGTACCCGTCCTTCTACTTCGTGGAGCTCGTGTCCATCGACATCGGTGGCTACGTCCTGCCGGTGCCACCATCCGTGTTCACCAGCAAGGGCACCCTGCTCGACTCAGGCACCACGTTCACGTACATCCCCGCGCAGGCCTACACCTTGCTCCGCGACCGGTTCAAGTTCACCATGAAGGGGTACAAGCCGGCGCCGCCCTTCCAAGACCTCGACACGTGCTATGACTTCTCTGGCCAGAGCGTGATCTTCCAACCAGGGATGTCCTTCAAGTTCAGCGATGGAGCCGTGTTCGATATCGACATCTTCGGGGTCATGATATACCCTTATGTGGACCACCCGGCCATCGGGTGCTTCGCGTTTGCGTCGAGTGATCCCACGGATCAGTTCTCCATCATCGGCAACACTCAGCAGCGTTCCGCTGAGGTGATCTACAACGTCGTAGCCGAGAAGATTGGTTTTGTTCCGCTGAGTTGCTGATTTCGTGGTAGAAAAGTGAGCAATGCATGTCGCCACCCAATGTACCCACTGGTGTCAGTATCTTGTACTCCCTCCGTTCGGAATTACTTGTCTCGAAAATGAATGTATCTAGAACTGAAATACGTCTAGATACATCCATTTCCGAGACAAGTAATTCCGAACGGAGGGAGTACTTTGTTTTACATTTCCAACTATGAATAAAGGGGTCGAAGTGATGGGTGCTTTCTTTGCATATGGAAAACGTTTGCGTAAACCCGGCTGATTTGAGAAGAATTCTCGGTCGTGCATGCATGCATGCATCGTATTCCAAGAGCTACTTGTATCTCACGCTTTTTATGAGCGTGTGTCTACTTCGTCTAATCGCAATTTGGGTATTTAATGAAAAGAATCATATACAGGGAACTTAGTACCACTTTTTGGTTAGGGCATGAGGAACCACACCATCTTCGCACTTAAAGAAGAGCAATGATTGTAAGATTTGCTCACGAAAACCGATAGGTAGGCCCCACTTATCAGGCTGACATGGCGAATACTAAAAAATTTTGACCAACTGATGTGCCAAATGAGACGTGACCCCACCTATCAATGACTAGATGGTCATCTTCTTCACATCTCTCTCTCTCTCTAAGAGGCATTTCATCGAACAACTTTTGGGCGCTAATACTTTTCCTCTCGGTGGAGAGATGCGCAACGGCAGCTCGTCCGCCTCTCCATGGAGTGCTGGAGGGTAGTTGTTCTCGTAAGCATGGCTTCCCACACCACGTCATGCAGCCGTAGCCCCCACAATACCACGTCTTGCCTGCCATGAGCCAGCTCCACGGTTCATCCGCTGGCAACGGAATGCTCGTAACTCCTCTCTCTCCGTCTCGTGCCGCTCCATTGTCAGGGGGCCGTCGTTCCACGCCATGAAGACCGCGGCCTAGTGGAGTTATCTGGCAAGGTTGAGAGCGAGCGCAAACTCCCGGTACGGGAGCTCTGCGGTGCAAGCCAGCGCCTTCTCCTGCTTGCTGGTGAAGTGGACCTCCAGAGCCTCCCTGTGTTGATCGCAGATAGGTGCGACTTCCAAGGCTTCATTGTCTGCCATGGCTCAACGCAACGCCCACTAACTGTCCTACTGCCTCAAGACCGGAGCCCGGAGCGACGGCGCTCCAAGGAGTGGATCCGGAGCTTGGGCTTCCAGATCGAGCAGGTCCTGCACCCTCGCGTGCTGCCATCACTCCTCAGCCAGCCGCTTCCTCTTCCGCGTGGGATTTCTCTGCAGACGACTCCTCCACTCAGCTCCACCATCGCCGAAATTAAGCTCCAGGACATCGCCAACACCCGGACACGACTTGCTTGATAAAATGCCATGAAGAAACATAGGAAGATGTAAAAATAAACCTAGGAAGAATATAAACACCGAGTCATTGACAGAATGAGAGGTTGGACCCATCTCCGCCTCAGCAAAATGTACATGTAGACAAGCCATGTCAGCCCGATAGGTGGGCCCAACCTATCGGTTTCCCTATTTTCGCGAGCAAATCTGACAATCAATACTCTCTGCCAGTCGTTACGCGCAATTCCTCGTGCTCTGATTGAGAAGTAGTGTTGAGTTGTTACTCTAGCTCTAAATGTGTTAGTTTTTCGTAAGGATTCCTTTTCGTAATACCCCATGATGATACAACGTTTTCTCACGCTTGTTTTCCTCTGCACGTGCACGGTTCCCTTAAGCCATATAGCTGATTATTTCTTCTTCTTTTCTGCGGGAATCCATAGCTGATTCCAGTCCATACTTTTCTTTGTTCACAGCTAAGTGTTGATGGCATGTAGTATTTTTTTAGAAGAAAAGGGCTGCGCCCCTGTTCCATTTCAGTAGAAAAGAAACAACGATCCAGAGTGTATTACATCATGTAGCTCACGACGGACAGCAGGCACGCTGCCGTAGTAAAACGAAAAGCGTCACACTGCTACTACAAAGCCAGAACATAGCTAAAGCCAGAAAAGGAAAAGCGAACACACACAGCTACTGCTCAGCGAAGGCCTACGGTGATACTACAAGTTCACTGCCAAAGACCAGAGGCTAAAATGTGTCACCACGCCTCAGCCAGGATCTGGCCACAGTAGCAGAGGAGGGCTTCTCGCTATCTTCTCCAACTCTTTCGTAGCCCACACCAGCTTGTCCCTAGCACATCCTGAGGAAAGGCACTCCCACGTAGATAGATTTGACGTTGTTCTCCTCCAGATAGTCTGCAAACCAGGCCAACAAACATTATTGAAAACCATGTCGTTGCGAGTTTTCCAGATCGCCAACAATCCAGCCGCATGGACAGTGTTGATCGCAGCAAACTTGTCTCCCCTAAGCCAGTATGAGGAGATAGACATCATACTAATATCTTCTCTCACTCCTGTAAGGGGACAGATGGCTTTGCAGAACTCAACAGCAACAACACAGGTACTGAATAAATGAGAACAAGATTCTTGTTCAGAACAAAACACACAAGTAGGATCAGCAACCTCCTGTCTTTTGCTCAGGTTGTCTCTAGTCAACAATTTATTATTGACCAAAAGCTAGAGAAAATTTTGAATCCTAGGAGGAATTTTAAGGTTCCACACAACAGGAGAACTAGTAGGCAGAACTCCTCTGAAATTGATAAATTAATAAAAGAATTTAACTGTATAGACCCCTTTAGAATTCAGATTTCAAACAGGGGAGTCATCCTCATCTATCAAATGAATGGAACGAGCAATTTCTAAAAGCTCAAACCAAAGGGCCATCTGTTCCTGGGTGAAGCATCTTCTAAAAGTGAGCTTCTGGGTATAGCCATCCCAGATTTTATCTATGATGGCATTATGCTCATTAGCTAGGTTATAGAGATCCCAATACTGGGTAGCCAAAGTAGCATTGCCAAACCAATGACCCTCCCAGAATCTAGCCCTCTTGCCATTACCAATCTTCCAAGAAAAGCCAATTTTAGCAGCTTGTGCTGCCCAAAGCACTCCCTTCCAGAAAGGGGAGGCTCCAGCAGTAGAACAAGCAAAAATGTTGCTATTCTGGGGTTATATTTGAAATCAATAATATTCATTAATAAGTAAAAGTGAGTTATCTACGACCTCTTATAGCGATTTCATCTTGCCAGAGGTTGGATCGTGCTTACCAATAGTCCAGATCGCATGGTCGTTCGTCCCGTAGTTCACTTTTGACGTTTTTCTTCCTTCTCTGGAAATCCTAGGTGCCGCATTTTTTTTTGAGTTGTCCTAGGTGCCGCATAGTCGGGGATTCGCACACAGAGCTAAACAAGATGGGCCGACCCAGTTTTGGTTTTTTAATGTTTTCCTTTTCTCTTTTTGTTTTTGTTTATTTTCTTTCCTTTTTTGTTTTCTTTTTATTTTTTAATTTTTCATTTTTTTAAACTATTTGCATTTTTAAAAATGTTGGTATTTTTTATATATTTTAGTTTTCACAAATTGTTTTCTTTAAGTTGCCGTTTGCAAACTTCAAAAAATATTGCCGTTTACAAATTAATTTCTTCTCCTACATAATTTCCGTTGTATAAATACCATGTTTAATTCTCTAAGATTGTGTCATATATACTATATTTCTGAACGCGAGCAGTAACAATACACAAATTAAGATACACCACCTGGTTCCAATTCTCAACAGAAATTTGTTCCACGGCATTAATCTGCCACTAGCTTCTCTAGTTGAGGACGTAGCATTTCTTCCTTATGTCTCCGTCACCGCCGGTAAGCACGCCGACGTTGCCCATCTTGATCATGGACTCGCTGAAATCCCTGAAGAACGCGTCGTCAGATTTACCGGTAGCGACGCGCCGGACGTATTCCTCGGTGGTGGCGACAGTGAGCAGAGCAGCGTCGGAGCGGAAGAGTCCCCTGCGCTTGGCGACGTGGCGGTAGTAGCTGGTGTCGAAGGTCCTGTAGCTGCCGGGATCCATCTCCGACAACATGCTCTTGTCGTCGACGCTCTTGCACTTCAGCCTCAGCTTGTCGGCGTACTCGCTGTCCAGCGACGGGTCTACGAGGCCATTGCCGGTGCTGTTGTAGAGCCGGTCGGCGAACGACGGGCAGTGCGCCGTGCCGAGCGTGTGCGCGCCGGAGAGGACGACGAGGTCCTTGAGGCCGAGCCCCTTGGAGGCGAAGATCCGGGCGAGCAGAGGGACGTCGCCGAAGGAAGGAGGCAGCTCGTCGCTCGCCTCGGTGGCACTGGACATGCTCCCGTCTCTCCTGCCAAGCGCCACGGGCCAGGATGGGCCCTTGGCCAGGACGACGGCGTCGCGGGCCATGAGCGTGAGCACGTCGGCGCAGGACACAACGCCCGGGCATGCGGCCTCGAGCTTGGCCTTCACCCGCTCCACGGAGCCGAATCCTCGCAGGCTCTTGTTGGGCTTGGCGTCCCTCTCTGCCAGGTTGCCCTTGGTGGAGTCCAGCAGCACAGACGCGTCACAGCCCTGCATTTTGCGTTGCGTTTGCGTGCATCATCCATCAGTACACGGACATGCATACTTGTGCAAGTGCACAAATACTGGAGATGATCAATGGAACGCAGAGTGTTGAGAGATGTGCTTACCCTGACAAAGCAGTCGTGGAAATGAAGCCGGAGGAGCGGGCCGGCGAGGCTGGGCGCGGCGGAGATGATCTTCACCATCTCCTCGCGGACTATCGCCTCCACGTCCGGGCATGACTTGCGGTAGTATCCAATCTCCAGCTGGGCCACGGCCGAGCTCGCGGCGAGAACCAGCAGGGACAGCGGGATCAGGAAAGACCCCATCGCCATGAAGCTTCAGAAGCAAGGATGTCTTGCTACTGGATTGTTAAGTGATCTGCGTAAGATCGATGAAACGTGGGTGGATTGATATGTCCTTGCAGTTCCCGGTATTTATAGATGTGTCAGGAGGGCCGCTGATTACGTAGTAGACGTACTCGGGTGGATATGTATCTGTGTGACGGACACCCTGTTTCTGCGTATACACGCATGTGCTAACTTCTACGGTTCCACCTCAATTAGCTACCACCAGCTATGTACATGGTTAAGAAATACACACAGAATTATGCAACGAAGCATTGACGCGAAACAAATTAGACACCGGCCAGTTCGTGACCGCGTCCATCACAAAATGACATGCTGTATCTATGTCATCTTGCCCGAGCTTAGCTAGCTTCAGCGGACGGGAAGGCATGCAATTATCCTCGACTTAAAAAAGGAACACCGGAGTACATAGACGAAGGGAATAAAACTCCATGTGCCTGGCCAATGATTTGGGCAGTTCGTCGCCAAGGGAATAGTATAGCTCTGTGATGAGGAGGAATTCTTGGGTGATGCGGCGGATTTCAATGGCACGTCCCGTAACGTACGTGAAGGTTACGAAAGATGCACGTTCTCCGCAGCATTGGCAGGTAGGTTGACCATGCCCGTTTGGCCTTTTGCGCGCCAACATGGAGGGTTTGGAACAACCTGCAGACCGATCGATATGTACACTGATTATTTGACAGGCAGAGTTCTAATTCATTGTCTGGTAAACAGGCGTTACAACGTCATTGCATCGAGCTTTACCGCAAAGCCTGTCATGAAACCACAAATTTCAGTTGAGGATATCTATCGGGCATCGGCGGGGTAAGTGTCTGGACTCTGGAGGAGACGAGAGCGGGGAAGGGCGAAGGGGTGACCGAGCGAGAACTGAGAAGAGATGAGGAAGGATCAAGCAAATTACAAGAAAAAAAAATCACCATGGGCTAGGGTGCAAGTTTGCTACGAGTACCACATCTTTTTTTTCTTCAAAAAGCCACTATTTTATAGGCCTATTGGTTACAAATTGCACTGGTCTTGGGCTTACCATGTTTTGACAACGGACGAGCGGGACCCGTCTGTCAGGCTGATGTGGCATGCATATGTGGACAAATGCTTGAGGTGGATCTGGGTCCCACATGTCATCCTCATTCCATCTCTTCTTCTCCCCCCTCCCCCCCCCCCCCCCCTCTCTCACACACACACACCCGAACACCTTCCTCCCGACATTCGAAATTTAAATCACATAAGAATTCAACCAAAAACAATAACAAAGAGCATCCAAAAGCCAACATATTTAACAAAGTTCAAAACCTGACACATCCAACACAGTTCTTAAAAAGCGACCACATGCAGCATAAATCACACACTCCCATTTCCGCTATCCCTATCTTGGTGTTTTGGAAGCCAAGTTCTCTCCACGAGTGAGCCCCCAATAATATCTTGACATGTCATCCATGTGACGCCCGGATAATTAGGCTACAGTAGCCCCACGTTAACGATGCCACGTCACCTCGAATTACTTTTGATAATCCCGCGTTAGTTCGAAACGATTCATATTCAAAATTTGAATTTAAGTTAAACAATTAAAGTTTTCAAAAGTCAAAACTAAATTGTTCCTAATGTGTCAAATAATCCTTAGTAAATATTGGTGGATAAATTATCTTTTAATAAAATTGAAATGCACTAAAGTAATAGAAATGACAGCAAAAACAATTAATTAGATGCCTTTTATAAGGTTCTAATAATAAAACTAAATTAGTAGTGTGCCAAAATAATTGTGGCAGTGGACTGATTAGTAATACTAATTTAGGTGCTGACTGGGTATTTTATAAAACTAAAATAAAAGAAACTTTAAATGAAAACAGTAAAGAAAATAAGTAAAAAGAAATAAAAAAGAAAAGCAAACCCCCATCACTGGGCTCCGGCCCAGCAGGCCACCAGCCCAACTGGGCAAAGGCCCAGCCGGCCGGCCCAACCGGCCCCTCACTCCCGATAACCACCCCATCGATGGGAAACCCTATCCCGTCGCACCCACTCCCCCACTCACTCCCCACATCCCTCCTTCCCCCTCCCTCGATCCAGATCTGGATCGGGGATGAGCCCCCTCGCCGCTCGTCTACACCATCCACCCCGACGACCACTCCCAGCACTCCCGACCCCGTCGCCGCCCCGGCCACTCCGTCGTCGACCCGTCTCCCTCGTCCTCGCCTCCTCCCTGCGCCGTCCTCGCGTCGTCGCCTCTCAGGAGCCCGATCCCTCGCCCTCCACCCCGACGCCGATGCCGGCGCCCGGAGCTCCCTCGCCGGCCTGCTTCCTCCTCCCCACCGGTCTGCCTCCTCTTCGCTCGCGTCGTCCCCGTCGTCCTCCCCGAGCCCCGCTGCCATGTCCCTACATCGTACGGTGAGGCCCTCAGCCACCCCTCTTCCTCACGCACCGCGGTCGACCACCCCCGGTTTCCTCTCCTTCCCCGTCCCCATGTGCACACCACGCCCTCGCGTGCCGTTAGCCACGACCACATGCCGCGGCCACCCCGTACCCACCGTGCGCAGCCACCGCGCACGTCCGCGCTCACCACGGCCGCGTCGACCACGCGCTGCATCACCCCGGCCGCGCTCACCGCGGCTCCGCCTCCACCGGGCCCGATCGTCGCCGTCCTTGCCCGGCCCCGCGGGCGCACGACCACTGCCTTCCCCGCCACGAGCATGCCTCCTCCCGCGCCTCCTAGGTTGCTCGCGCACCCGCGCCCGACTCTGCCTGACCTCGCTGGCGGCGACCCGCATCCGCCTCACGATCACCCCTGCCGGCCACCGCGCCACCGCCCTGGCCGGCGCCCCACTGCAGCCCCGGTTGGCCTCGCTGCGCCTATGGTCGGCCCCTCTGTCGATCTGGGCGAGCGCCATATCGGGCTGGCGCCCAGCGCCTGTCGCCCGCACCTGTTTGGCCCCTAGGCCAATGACATGGGGGCCCTGCCCCAGAACGTTTTAATAAAAAATGGAAAATAAAATAAAAATAAATTATTAATTAATTAATTAATTAATTAGTGGATTAACTAAGTTAATTAATCATGTTTAATTAATCTAATTAACTAGTTAGTTTACTTAAACAGTAATTAGTTTAACCTAAACCCTAATCAACCTAACAGTGTATGACAGGTGGGTCCCACTGGGCCCACACGTCAGTTTGACTAGTCAACACCTCTGTTGACTGCTGATGTCATGCTGATGTCATGATGACATCAGCAAACACTGTTATGGATAATGTTGAATTAAATTAAATTAATTAAAATTTTAAAAATGATTTAAATATTTTAAAATTAATATAAAATAACCGTAGCTCGGATGGAAAAACTTTGTACATGAAAGTTGCTCAGAACGACGATACGAATCCAGATACGCAGCCCGTTCATCCGCCATGCGTCCCTAGCATAGTGAACCTGCAACATTTCACCTCCGGTTCATCTGACCGAAAACACGAAACACCGGGGATACTTTCCCGGTTGTTCACCCCCTTCATCGGTATCACCTCATACCGTGTTAGGGCACCCCTAGCACCGTTACTTGTCATGTCATGCATCGTTATGCATCTGTTTGCTTAAGTATTTATTGTTTCTTCCCCCCTCTTCTCTCGCTAGACACCGAGACCGACGCCGCTGCTACCCAGTACGACTACGGTGTTGACGACCCCTCCTTGCCAGAGCAACCAGGCAAGCCCCCCCCCCCCCTTGATCACCAGATATCGCCTATTCTTCTCTATACTGCTTGCATTAGAGTAGTGTAGCATGTTACTATTCGATTACTCCTATTCTGTTGCATAGCCTGTCATTGTTGCTACAGTCATTGATACCTTACCCACAATCCTAAATGCTTAGTATAGGATGCTAGTTTATCATCATTGGCCCTACACTCTTGTCAGTCTGCCTTGCTATCTATCGGGCCGTGATCACTTGGGAGGTGATCACGGGCATATATTATACATACATACATACTATACAGATGGTGACTAAAGTCGGGTCAGCTCGTTGAGTACCCGCAAGTGATTCCGATGTGGGGGCTGAAAGGACAGGTGGCTCCATCCCGGTAGAGGTGGGCCTGGGTTCCCAATGGCCCCCGACTATTACTTTGTGGCGGGGCGACAGGGCAGGTTGAGACCACCTAGGAGACAGGTGGGCTTGGCCCTGGTCGGCGTTCGCGGTTGCTTCATAATAACACGCTTAACGAGATCTTGGTATTTGATCTGAGTCTGGCCATTTGGTCTATACGCACTAACCATCTACGCGGGAGTAGTTATGGGTATCCCGGCGTCGTGGTATCAGCCGAAACCTTCGTGACGTTAGCGACGGAGCGGCGCGCGCCGGATTGGACTGCGTAACGCGACTTCCTTTGTAATGGAGGTTGCTAGGTCTGCTTCCGGCCACCCACGCAACATGCAGGTGTGCAATGGGCGATGGGCCCAGACCCCTGCGCGCATAGGATTTAGACCGGCGAGCTGACCTCTCTGTTGTGCCTAGGTGGGGCTGCGACGTGTTGATCTTCCGAGGCCGGGCATGACCCAGGAAAGTGTGTCCGGCCAAATGGGATCGAGCGTGTTGGGTTATGTGGTGCACCCCTGCAGGGAAGTTAATCTATTCGAATAGCCGTGTCCCTCGAAAAAAGGACGACCCGGAGTTGTACCTTGACCTTATGACAACTAGAACCGGATACTTAATAAAACACACCCTTCCAAGTGCCAGTACAACCCGGTGATCGCTCTCTAACAGGGCGACGAGGAGAGGACCGCCGGGTAGGATTATGCTATGCGATGCTACTTGGAGGACTTCAATCTACTCTCTTCTACATGCTGCAAGACGGAGGCTGCCAGAAGCGTAGTCTTCGACAGGATTAGCTATCCCCCTCTTATTCTGGCATTCTGCAGTTCAGTCCATTGATATGGCCCTTTACACATATACCCATGCATATGTTGTGTAGCTCCTTGCTTGCGAGTACTTTGGATGAGTACTCACGGTTGCTTTCTCCCCCCTTTTCCCCCTTTCCTTTCTTTCTGGTTGTCGCAACCAGATGCTGAAGTCCAGGAGCCAAACGCCACCGTCGACAACGACTCCTACTACACTGGAGGTGCCTACTACTACGTGCAGGCTGCTGACGACGACCAGGAGTAGTTTAGGAGGATCCCAGGCAGGAGGCCTGCGCCTCTTTCGATCTGTATCCTAGTTTGTGCTAGCCTTCTTAAGGCAAACTTGTTTAACTTATGTCTGTACTCAGATATTGTTGCTTCCGCTGACTCGTCTATGATCGAGCACTTGTATTCGAGCCCTCGAGGCCCCTGGCTTGTATTATGATGCTTGTATGACTTATTTATGTTTTTAGAGTTGTGTTGTGATATCTTCCCACGAGTCCCTGATCTTGATCATACACGTTTGCGTGCATGATTAGTGTATGATTGAATCGAGGGCGTCACAAGTTGGTATCAGAGCCGACTGCCTGTAGGAATCCCCTTTCCAACTCCTTGGCCGAAGTTGAGTCTAGAAGCCGAAAACTGTTTTACTAACTTGGCTGTGCGGCCCCTGGGCCGACGTCGCCATTGGGTGGTATTAGGATCTTTTATTCCTTGTCCATACTCTAGGATTCTAATCTCTCTTCTATTTGGGTTAAATGATTTTGCTGAAACCTAACTCTAGGTTCTCGTTATCACGTCCTGCCGGAGAGCCCCTTCATTACAGATGATCGACCGCTTCAACAGAAGATTCTGACAATACTCTCCGATGTTTCCCCGAGACCATTGTGCCCTTCGCCATTGCAATTCCATACCACCGATAAATCCCTTTGGAAAGCTATACACTTGTCGTCCATAACTTCATTCCCAGTTGATCTTGTTATTACAAGATACCTCGAAAATTCTATCTATTATTCCGAGAATACTTTGTACCTACTGCCTTGCCGTTCGTTATCCACATATACACCCCTATGGATAATTACTCGCACTTACCGAGTATCCACCCATCCCTAGTTGTTTGTGTGTTTCACTAAGTTCTTCAAAATAATATCCGAACTTCCGAAAATCCTGAGTAGCCTATTGCTCTTGAAATTCTTGCTTGCTTGCATTATGGTTAATCCCATAAGTCTAGTAATCTTATTGGCATCCTTTGTCACTATCATTTTAAGTCCGTTGATTCTATATGTGTGTGAATGCATACAATCATCAGTTGATCCTGATAAATTACCTTTCCGTCTCAGACGTCTTTCGAACATGAGCTGGTTCTCGGCCAATCAGATTGCCATCAATTGTACCCCTAAGCCTACTCAACTTATCCATCCTTAATCAGAGCGTTTGCTTCTGATCCCTTGATTTGAAAATCATAATCCCTTTGTTAGTTAATCGTTGGATTATTCAGATGTTCTATAAACCGATGCATTTGCATTCTTTCTCCCTCTGGTTGGGTACCGATGCTCACATCAGCTCCGTTATGGACCGTTGGGTCCCTTGATGAATTATCATCCGATAGTGTCCTTCGTATCCAAAAATCTCGAGAAGTTCTGATACATAATACCATTGATAAATCTTATTCTCTGTTTCGGCCAACCATGCTCTGCTCTCGAGCTAGTGATGTTTACTATGAAGTTTGTGGTATATGTTCCTATGATGCCCCGATGGGTTGAACCAATGCCTTACCTAATCTGTGTGAGCCCGAAAGATTTCACGGGCCATACTCTTCTGGTATTTTGCTAGATAAAGTTTCAACATCACAACTTCTTCGAAAATGGGAAGTGAATGAAAGGTTATGCATTAGAGAAGTGGGAGTCGACCTTGAACTTTGTGTTCATGCCCATGGACACGATGTAGATCTTATCATGGAAGCTTCTCTTAAATTAATTATCCCCTTGGTATAAGTTCATCTTATATCTGGGATTTGATCTTTTGCAATCGTGGTTCCGGCCATATTGTTCTTCTTTGATCCCATTTCTCGGACAAGTTAAATTACTTGTCTTCTGCACATCATTTCACCTCTCAAGCTTCTATTCTACTCTACTTCGAGTATTACCCACTGGTATCTTAAGGATATCAACCCATTGCACTTCATCTTATGAATTTCTGACGAAGTAATACCTTTCCCCGTCATAGTCACTCCACGGGTTCTAGGTTGTCGTCAACCGAAAACACCAGGTTGTGAATCGAATCAACACTGAGATTTAGTACTCCCAGTACTTTGTTGTTGAGAATTCTAATACTCCATCAAGTCATTCCTAGCCTGATCGGCTATATCGTTATCATGCTAAATTTTAACCGTGCTACCTGGTCCTTATTCCCGGAGCACAACTTTCGACGATAGCTAAGCTTACGACGATCGTCCTCGGCATATCATTTCGCCTTGAACAACAATCTTTGATTTCAAGTTTGTATTGTACTAGTGGTTTCAATAACCTTTCGCTTCATCATTCCTTTGACTTGTTGTCATTGCTGATCAATTACACCTTCATGAAATCTCTCGACAATTGTGTCGGATCACCTTCAACACTTTGAATTCTTTCGAGATGTTAACTGTGTTCATGATGAGAAATACCCTCCTTGCCCTCGATGCTTTTATTATCATCGACAACACCCTTGACTTCCTTTCATCGCGAGCTTGTCCACATTATGAATACAACCTGCTCTCCAGCTAATGTTGTGTTCTGCCTTGAATTATTACTGTCTTTTCTATCAAGAATGTTGTGAGGATTGCTCCACCTCTTAAGAATTCTTGAAATAGTGATACTTCTCCCCATCACCTTCTTTCTTGGTCCTCGTGTTGTTTCTAACCGGAATACCGACAATTGAACTACGATGTGTGAATTAAAAAGTCCTAGCAACCCTATTGCTTTGAAGTGAATGGTCAATAACTCCATTCTAAGTCTTTTTGTTATTGAATCGCCATTCTAACGTTGATCATGCTACCTAAGCCCATATTTCGGGTGCACCTTTCAACCAATGTTTAATTGTGTATGTTTCCCTCGAGCATACATCATTATATCATCAGATCTGACAAATGTTATCTCCTTGTCCGCATAATTGTGGGACCCCATCTTTTTAGAAATCTCAATGAATTTTTGCTGAGTCCATCAGCCACCTCCTCATCCCCTCCTTGGTGTAATGATGAACTATTGTTTCAGGAACCCGCTCCCATAGTTCATTTCCCAAGAATCTTGCAATGTCATTTCATCGAATTGGTGTTGCACCTTTTCTTCTCGGACATCCCGAGTTTGAGGTATCATGACACTAACCGGATCCGAATCTCAGTCAGATATGATGGTTGGGACAACTTTCCAGGAGTTATTATGTTGGTCCTTTGATGACCCGGTAATATGATGTCATGCCTAGCACCCCCCCCCCCAGCTGGAGGACCTATCATTATAATTTCTTTTGCAAGTATAACCATTCTCCTGGAGGAAACTGTAAAACTTATTTTATAAGTTGCTCATGATGGATCATTTGTGTATCCAAAGTTTGGCCCTTGATTGAAACACCATATCATTGCTATCTCGAAGCATGTCTATGCTACTCCGATCATCAATAAGAGAATTTGAAGCACAATGCTAAATTCTCTTTATCAATTATCCAAACACCATTGTATGGGTAATGTCATGTAATTTCTCTCCCCTTTCCTAAAGGGTTTTCTACGTTATATCCTGTCATGGATATCATGCTCTGTTTGTCCTTGGGAAGGATATACCCTTGAAATATGTGATTAAACACATTTTCCTTTTCATTGTTATGTTTAATCTGAAGATCACCTTTCCCTTTCCATTGTTTTGTTTAACTTTTCTGGTGTTCTATATGATCTAAGCAGTAATATTCTTCTGCTTATGTAAACACCTCGGTGTACAATTCTGTCAGCAAGGCCCTGTTACTATTGTTGATGACATTCCGGTAGCCACCGATGGACGAGAACTTTGCCTATTGGTCTGCCTCGTTCAACGAGCAGGAAAATGGTTCTCTTCGTCCCTCGCCCTAGGTACCAACGTTGTTGCCGACATAACTGACATGGTACTCTCTGACATGCCTTGCTATCATGACCGTGCAAGATGTCACTGCTCCTTAAAAAAACACATGGTGGGCCCATAACCCACGGTTCCACAGGATCGAAACCTGACTCTTCTTTATAACCCGGATTCTAATGGTTATTCCTCACACTTGGCTTCGTATTTAATTCACGGGCCACCTTCCTAGTGCTCTATTCTGGTATCAGACGCAATACTTACTCTCGCTGCTCTGAACCCCTTTCTCACTCTGGTTCAGACTTCGAGCAACTATCTATCCTCTTGGAACCTCTTATTGTACCTTCGTACCTTACTCTCGATGTATTTTATATGTTCAACTCGAGAGATACTCTTATGCTCATTCATGGGTTAACCCCAGATTGTTTCCCTCATAAGCATTTTGTCGTAGTCGAGCTGCCCCTTACCGATTAGTAAGTACGATGGAGATCCCGAAGAAAGGATGACGGCTCCATCATGATGACCTAGAGCAGAGAAATGAAGACTTCAACATAATGGATCCACCTCTTCGAGAAGAGCAACCAAAGACGAGAAGATTCGTTAGGATTTCGTAACCAGACCTTCCCCCTAGTCCCCCTCTTAAATCTCGGGACGAGATTTCTTGTAGTGGAGGAGATTTGTGACGCCCGGATAATTAGGCTACAGTAGCCCCACGTTAACGATGCCACGTCACCTCGAATTACTTTTGATAATCTCGCGTTAGTTCGAAACGATTCATATTCAAAATTTGAATTTAAGTTAAACAATTAAAGTTTTCAAAAGTCAAAACTAAATTGTTCCTAATGTGTCAAATAATCCTTAGTAAATATTGGTGGATAAATTATCTTTTAATAAAATATTGAAATGCACTAAAGTAATAGAAATGACAGCAAAAACAATTAATTAGATGCCTTTTATAAGGTTCTAATAATAAAACTAAATTAGTAATGTGCCAAAATAATTGTGGCAGTGGACTGATTAGTAATACTAATTTAGGTGCTGACTGGGTATTTTATAAAACTAAAATAAAAGAAACTTTAAATGAAAACAGTAAAGAAAATAAGTAAAAAGAAATAAAAAAGAAAAGCAAACCCCCCATCACTGGGCTCCGGCCCAGCAGGCCACCAGCCCAACTGGGCAAAGGCCCAGCCGGCCGGCCCAACCGGCCCCTCACTCCCGATAACCACCCCACCGATGGGAAACCCTATCCCGTCGCACCCACTCCCCCACTCACTCCCCACATCCCTCCTTCCCCCTCCCTTGATCCAGATCTGGATCGGGGATGAGCCCCCTCGCCGCTCGTCTACGCCATCCACCCCGACGACCACTCCCAGCGCTCCCGACCCCGTCGCCATCCCGGCCACTCCGTCGTCGACCCGTCGCCCTCGTCCTCGCCTCCTCCCTGCGCCGTCCTCGTGTCGTCGCCTCTTAGGAGCCCGATCCCTCGCCCTCCACCCCGACGCCGATGCCGGCGCCCGGAGCTCCCTCGCCGGCCTGCTTCCTCCTCCCCACCGGTCTGCCTCCTCTTCGCTCGCGTCGTCCCCGTCGTCCTCCCCGAGCCCCGCTGCCATGTCCCTACATCGTACGGTGAGGCCCTCGGCCACCCCTCTTCCTCACGCACTGCGGTCGACCACCCCCGGTTTCCTCTCCTTCCCCGTCCCCATGTGCACACCACGCCCTCGTGAGCCGTTAGCCACGACCACGTGCCGCGGCCACCCCGTACCCACCGTGCGCAGCCACCGCGCCCGTCCGCGCTCACCACGGCCGCGTCAACCACGCGCTGCATCACCCCGGCCGCGCTCACTGCGGCTCCGCCTCCACCGGGCCCGCTCGTCGCCGTCCTTGCCTGGCCCCGGGGGCGCACGACCCCTGCCTTCCCCGCCACGAGCCTGCCTCCTCCCGCGCCTCCTAGGCTGCTCGCGCACCCGCGCCTGACTCCGCCTGACCTCGCTGGCGGTGACCCGCATCCGCCCCACGACCACCCCTGCCGGCCACCGCGCCACCGTCCTGGCCGGCGCCCCACTGCAGCCTCGGTTGGCCTCGTTGCGCCTATGGTCGGCCCCTCTGTCGATCTGGGCGAGCGCCATATCGGGCTAGCGCCCAGCGCCCGTCGGCCGCACCTGTTAGGCCCCTAGGCCAATGACATGGGGGCCCTGCCCCAGAACGTTTTAATAAAAAAAGGAAAATAACATGAAAATAAATTATTAATCAATTAATTAATTAATTAGTGGATTAATTAAGTTAATTAATCATGTTTAATTAATCTAATTAACTAGTTAGTTTACTTAAACAGTAATTAGTTTAACCTAAACCCTAATCGACCTAACAGTGTATGACAGGTGGGTCCCACTAGGCCCACACGTCAGTTTGACTAGTCTACACCTCTGTTGACTGCTGATGTCATGATGATGTCATGATGACGTCAGCAAACACTGTTATGGATAATGTTGAATTAAATTAAATTAATTAAAATTCTAAAAATGATTTAAATATTTTAAAATTAATATAAAATAACCGTAGCTCGGATGGAAAAACTTTGTACATGAAAGTTGCTCAGAACAACGATACGAATCCAGATACGCAGCCCGTTCATCCGCCACGCGTCCCTAGCATAGTGAACCTGCAACATTTCACCTCCGGTTCATCTGACCGAAAACACGAAACACCGGGGATACTTTCCGGGTTGTTCCCCCTTCATCGATATCACCTCATACCGTGTTAGGGCACCCCTAGCACCGTTACTTGTCATGTCATGCATCGCTATGCACCTGTTTGCTTTAGTATTTATTGTTTCTTCCCCCCTCTTCTCTCGCTAGACACCGAGACCGACGCCGCTGCTACCCAGTACGACTACGGTGTTGACGACCCCTCCTTGCTAGAGCAACCAGGCAAGCCCCCCCCCCCTTGATCACCAGATATCGCCTATTCTTCTCTATACTGCTTGCATTAGAGTACTGTAGCATGTTACTATTCGGTTACTCCTATTCTGTTGCATAGCCTGTCATTGTTGCTACAGTCATTGATACCTTACCCACAATCCTAAATGCTTAGTATAGGATGCTAGTTTATCAT
The DNA here is from genome assembly GCA_963921465.1 of Triticum timopheevii. NCBI lineage: Eukaryota > Viridiplantae > Streptophyta > Magnoliopsida > Poales > Poaceae > Triticum > Triticum timopheevii. Next base: position 216,517,051 of record OY997274.1, read on the forward strand.
CATTGGCCCTACACTCTTGTCAGTCTGCCTTGCTATCTATCGGGCCGTGATCACTTGGGAGGTGATCACGGGCATATATTATACATACATACATACTATACAGATGGTGACTAAAGTCGGGTCAGCTCGTTGAGTACCCGCAAGTGATTCCGATGTGAGGGCTGAAAGGACAGGTGGCTCCATCCCGGTAGAGGTGGGCCTGGGTTCCCGACGGCCCCCGACTGTTACTTTGTGGCGGAGCGACAGGGCAGGTTGAGACCACCTAGGAGACAGGTGGGCCTGGCCCTGGTCGGCGTTCGCGGTTGCTTCATAATAACACGCTTAACGAGATCTTGGTATTTGATCTGAGTCTGGCCATTTGGTCTATACGCACTAACCATCTACGCGGGAGTAGTTATGGGTATCCCGGCGTCGTGGTATCAGCCGAAGCCTTCGTGACGTCAGCGACGGAGCGGCGCGCGCCGGATTGGACCGCGTAACGTGACTTCCATTGTAATGGAGGTTGCTAGGTCTGCTTCCGGCCGCCCACGCAACGTGCAGGTGTGCAATGGGCGATGGGCCCAGACCCCTGCGTGCATAGGATTTAGACCGGCGGGCTGACCTCTCTGTTGTGCCTAGGTGGGGCTGTGACGTGTTGATCTTCTGAGGCCGGGCATGACCCAGGAAAGTGTGTCCGGCCAAATGGGATCGAGCGTGTTGGGTTATGTGGTGCACCCCTGCAGGGAAGTTAATCTATTTGAATAGCCGTGTCCCTCGGAAAAAGGACGACCCGGAGTTGTACCTTGACCTTATGACAACTAGAACCGGATACTTAATAAAACACACCCTTCCAAGTGCCAGTACAACCCGGTGATCGCTCTCTAACAGGGCGACGAGGAGAGGATCGCCGGGTAGGATTATGCTATGCGACGCTACTTGGAGGACTTCAATCTACTCTCTTCTACATGCTGCAAGACGGAGGCTGCCAGAAGTGTAGTCTTCGACAGGATTAGCTATCCCCCTCTTATTCTGGCATTCTGCAGTTCAGTCCACTGATATGGCCCTTTACACATATACCCATGCATATGTAGTGTAGCTCCTTGCTTGCGAGTACTTTGGATGAGTACTCACGGTTGCTTTCTCCCCCCTTTTCCCCCTTTCCTTTCTTTCTGGTTGTCGCAACCAGATGCTGGAGTCCAGGAGCCAGACGCCACCGTCGACAACGACTCCCACTACACTGGAGGTGCCTACTACTACGTGCAGGCTGCTACGACGACCAGAAGTAGTTTAGGAGGATCCCAGGCAGGAGGCCTGCGCCTCTTTCGATCTATATCCCAGTTTGTGCTAGCCTTCTTAAGGCAAACTTGTTTAACTTATGTCTGTACTCAGATATTGTTGCTTCCGCTGACTCGTCTATGATCAAGCACTTGTATTCGAGCCCTCGAGGCCCCTGGCTTGTATTATGATGCTTGTATGACTTATTTATGTTTTTAGAGTTGTGTTGTGATGTCTTCCCGTGAGTCCCTGATTTTGATCGTACACGTTTGCGTGCATGATTAGTGTACGATTGAATCGAGGGCGTCACAATCCACCCCGCTCGCGTCCATGAGCATGATCCTCTACTCTTGCTCCTTCCTCTTGTTCATCTCCTTCTTTGCCTTGATCATCAACCACATCTCCTTGGTAGCAAACGCATGTTCATCATGGGTGTCATCTCCTAAAATCTCCATCGAATGTGTGTGCCTCAGTACTAGCGTTCACCCACAACCACTTCTCAATATGTTTGAGCTCCAACCATCCAACCATCTTCTCTTGCTTGTGTTGGGGCGTTGTGCTACCAACTCCTTCCTCGTCTTGATCCACGCATTGAGTTCTTCTTTGTATCCACCCACTCTACCATCCTTTTTAGCCTCTTTCTCTTTTCTTTCTCCCATCCAGCCGAGAGCTTGGAGTGGGGCTTCTCCCCTTATCATCCTCACCCCTGGTCATTCTCCTTAAGATCGATAGAAGATGATACGCTCAATCTTGACGTGCTCGGTGTTATTGTTTCATAATTTCTCCTCACCCACTTCACATTTCCTTTAAGCAGCTTGTAACAATGCAACAAAGTAAATGGCGTGTTCCCATTCATCTTGAATTTTTCCTACATAGCTCTAGGTCGTAGATGCCATACCAATCAATTGTCACTCCAATAGAAGGTGTGGTCTTCACTTCATCAACACATTCCGAGCACCGGTTGCAACCACCTTGAATTACACTCTAGCTGTGTGCGAGAGAACTTTGCGTTTGGTTGGAGAGAACCTTGACATTGGTTGCATACTATTCATCAATCCTCTTTCAAAATGTTTCATTGGTTGGATTGGTGCCAACCACGACATCAGGAGAGACGAACATCCAAGCATAGCGCAAGTCCACATCCTGCTTGGGCATGTAGTTTCACAATCTCGTTTTCTTTTTCTCTATGAGATGTGGCTCGATCTCCTACGTTGTGGAATACTATTTCACATTTCTTGGCTATCATTCATTAGAGAGAATGCAATGTCCTCAAGCCAAATGGTGTTAGAGTCATTCAGCATGGACATGAAGTTTTATATCCCACCTCGTTATGTTTCGCTAGAACAATGTAGAAGTGCAAAAAAATCACCATCCCATGATCATCCTTCTCCCTGATCTCCCAACAACCGCCACGTCGTTGGCCACCCCTGCCCATTTTCTCCAAGCCGATCCATCATCCTTCTCAAGCTCCCCATTGCTGACCACCTTCCCTATGCCAAGGTGCTATAGGCCATCGCGTGCTCCTCCTCATGTTCCCCGTTGTTGGCCACCTTCCTATTCTCCCACATGTTCCATGCCATGGCAAGCTCCTCCTTGAGCCCCCTCCCCCCCTCACCATTTTACCGAGCCCACGGCCAACCACAATTTTTGTTTATATTCGTACATACTAGAAACACAATTTATTGTTTTATAAAGCATGGTTGTGAAATTATTTGAGTTATGGTTATAAATTAATGGATTACTTAATTTGTGGTTTGGTAGTGGAATTAGTGGAGTATTATATTGTTTTTTCTGAAATTAGTGGAATTATTGAAAATTGTATTGTTGAAACTTGTAAAATTAGTGAAATTGTTGAAATTTGTGTTGCTAATTTTTTCAAAATTAGTGGAATTGCTGAAATTCATGCTACTAAATCGTAAAATTATATAAAGACCTGTTTTTGAAAATTGTGAAATTATTATAAAAATTATGGAATTATTAAAATTTGTGTTTCTAAAAGTTTTAAACTTGTTGAAATGTCATTCAAATTTTCTGTTAATGATTTTTTTAAAATATTACTGTAAATATGTTTATGACTTTTTAAAATCATTGAAATATGTGTTCTGGAAACATTTAAATATTACTTAAAGTATTGAAATATTCTTACTGTTTTTTAAGTGATTGAAAATTGTGTCTAGAAATTTTGCAATTATTGGAGTTTATGATTCTCATTTTTTTGAAAATGAACAAAAAATGTGTTCTATGTTTTTGAATTGTTGAAATTTTAGTAAATAATTTAAATATGTTTCTATTTTTTTAATGATTGAATATTGTTTCCGCAATTATTAACATAAATTTGTTGCTTTGTGGGCTTTTAAAAATAGTCACTGAAATAATATTTTGAAATGCTCGCTGAAAATTAATTTTGATTTTGTAAAATTATTGCAAATTCCAAAAATGCAATTTTCCATATTCCTAGTTACGTTAATGTTTGTTTATTTTATTTTAAAAAAATTTAGGTTTCGGGTATATCAAATTTTGAAAATCAAATGCATATAGGAAAGGAATATATTACAACATGCATGCCATGTTTAGAACGTGGCAACCTCTTATAGGTGAGCGGAAGTCCGCTACCTAGCGACTCTGCTAGAAACATGTATTGGCGTCTAAGGATTGGTTATTAGGCCTTGTACAATGCAAGGTGGTTAGTAAAGGTGCTTATAGAAATAAATCAGTTTTTTCTTAAGCATCGTGCCTATTCGTAAATGGTATATGCTTAATTAGATACCCCGCCTGTAGGGATAAGCATCCATGTTTAAAAACACGATTTATTTTACTAAAAAGCCTCTAAGCACCTTGCAATGTTCAAGCCCTTGTACGTTTGTCCCGACTGCGCCCGTTGCTAGGATGAGCAATAAAATGTTGACTCAAGATTCAAGATTTTAATTGCTAACTATATATACCCTCAATACATGGTATCATCCACCGCCGTCCAAGTATAATGTTTTGCTAAAACGCCTTCTTACCTAGGGTTTAGACAAAAGCCAATAATTGTGACGGTTGTGCTCCGACTATGCATGTATCGACTCGCTCATGAACTAGCCTCGAATTGTTTCACAAAAAATGAACTGGCCTCGCGCCACCCATTTTTCTCCCGTTGTAGACGCGCACCGGCGGTTCATATATATCTGTGCATTTGTTAATTGAGGGGGTTGCATCAGAGAGGAAGTTAGGACATGCATGTGTGCACAGAAACAGGTTGCCGCGCCAAAGTCTACGTAGCTGGCACATCTAAAAATTCAGGGAACTCCGAGAACATTCCCATCCAACCAATCCTACATCACGTTACGAAGAACAAGAACAAGCAGACAATCTCGCTGCGGAACGAAGCTCCATTTACTTACGTAACTAGTCAAGGTCCATGGCGAACGTGTCTTTCCCTGCTGGTTCTCGCAGCTAGCTCGGCCGTGGGCCAGCTGGAGATCGGCTACTACCGCATGTCATGCCAGGACGTGGAGGCGATAGTCCGCGAGGAGATGGTGAAGATCATCTGCCGCGCCGAGCCTCGCTGGTGTTAGAATTAATGGGCTAGCCCATAGCAATTTCTGAAATCTTAAATAGTAGCTCATGTGTAAAATGACACTCTGACAGCGGCGGGCCAAATTTGTAAAAGGAATGGTCCGGGATTGGAATTTTGTGCCCTTTGTGGCGCGCCGGAGAACATGAATCATATTTTTTTCAGTGTGTTTTGGCCAAGCTGGTTTGTGTTAAATTATGATCCAAATTATACTGTGTTGGACTAGATGTAGTACAACCGGTGTGGGCCTTTGCATTGACGTCGACTCGTACAAGTACAACTCGTTTACTTGTCCTCCAAGGACTCTCATGTATTGCCCTCATATATACCCCATGTAGTCGCACCTCAGACGGTCTGTCGTCTCGTGCTTGTAATACTCCGTGATTGCGCCTTCGTGCGTCCGTGGTTTTCTCCCGCAAGGGTTTCCACGTAAAAATCCTTGTGTTTCTTTGTCTCGTTTATTTTCTCGTTATTATCTAATAAGTGGTATACAATGCCAAGTTTCAGATACGAGATACGAGTTCGAGGAGATTAGGGTTACGCGCGCCGCCGCCCGCGTCTCGACGATCTGTCGAATCCGACTGGAGATTAATTTCTGCTACTGCAGCCGCACGTAGCCGAGTCTGATCCGAGTTCTGCTGCTGCTCCCGAGGATAAGGCCCCTCCCAATGCTTCACCTTGTACGGGTACTAAGCCTTCCACGTAGGTAAAAAATTTGATGTGGCAAGTTATTTAAGAGGAGAGAGATGAGTGCGGTGACCCCAGGAAGAAACAATGCTAAGCGCGTGAACCTAAGCAAAACATTTAAAAGAAGGAAGCCCACCAATACATGAAGAGCTTTAGTTGCTAAATCATTAAATGAAGCTAGCTTAGCAACCATAAGCTAAGCACCTATGCATTGGGGAGTATAGTTGCTAAGCTATTTAATGTGCTTAGCACCTCATCTAAGCAACCATGCATTGGCAGTAGCCTAAAGCAAGGCGAGAGAAGCAGCAGCAGCGGTGTACGCAACCAGCATCCGCGTGTGCATCAAGTCCGAGGTCTCGAAGCAAGCGATCCACGCATTGGCCAAGTCGCCGTGTTCGCGTTGCTGCATATCCACGTACAGGCGAAAGTACTACTTTTCCCCTCTCATCACGTGAAGCTTCAAGTCTAATCGTGAAGGCTACAGGAGGGGTACAGTACTAGTTGTTTGATCTAGTACTACTTCCCGTAGATTGCTACGTCCACATCCAGCAACTACCAGGTGTTATTTCTTCTGGTTCTTTGTCCGCATATTAATTCTGTCAAGAATTTTTCTACCAGCTTGTACTATTTTGTGCACAAATTTATCTACTCATGGCTTTCATGAAGTATGATCTTTCGCCGCTGGACCGTGACACAAGGTTTACCCTATGGCAAGTCAAGATGCGGGCGTTGTTGGCACAGTCTGACTATGATGAAGCACTGGGTAGTTTTGGGAATAACAGAATTCAGGACTGGACTGATGAGGAGAAAAGAATTGATTGTAAGGCTTTGTCACAAATTCAACTCCATTTGCATAATAATATTTTGTAGGAAGTTTTGAGCGAGAAAACTGCCGCCGCTCTATGGTTAAAGCTGGAAGGGATTTGCATGACTAAAGATCTCACCAGCAAGATGCATCTGAAGCAAAAAATTATTCCTGCATAGGTTACCTGAGGGAGGTAATGTTTTGAATCATATTTCAGAATTTAAAGAGATCATATCTGATCTAGCTGCAATGGAGGTTAAGTATGAAGAGGAAGATACTGCTTTAATGTTACTTTGTTCACTGCCAAGTTCTTATACCAATTTTAGAGACACCATATTATACAGTCCTGATACTCTCACGCTTAATAAAGTTTATGAAGCTTTGAACTCCAAGGAGAATATGAAATTAATGGTGCCTCATGATGGTTCAAGTTCATCCCAAGCCGAGGGATTATCTGTTCGTGGCAGGACAAAGGAGAAGAACTCCAATAATGGAAACAAAGGCAAAAGTAAAAACGGCTATAGGGGCCGGTCACAATCCAGAGACAAGAAGTATTGCAGGTATTGCAAGAGAGACGGGCATGACATCTCTGAGTGTTTCAAGTTACAGAACAAGGAAAAGAGGAAAGGTAACAAACAAGGTGAAAATTCTGCTAACGTTGCTCGTGATGATAGTTCTGATGATGCTCTTGTCGTTATTGCTGGATGTGCTGAGACCAAAGATGAGTAGGTACTTGACACTGCATGCACTTTTCCTATGTGTCCACATTGAGATTGGTTTAATACTTTTGATTCCAGTACTTCTGCTAGTTCCGTTTTGGGTTTTGATAATTCACCATGCAAGATTGAAGGCATAGGTTCTATTCAAATCAAGATGTTTGATGGCATAATCAGAACTTTGACAGATGTTCGGTATATTCCAAGATGAACAGAAATCTTATTTCTATGAGTGCCCTTGATGCAAAGGGGTACAAGTATTCAGGTGGATATAGTGTTTTGAAAGTCACCAAAGGTTCCCTTATTGTGATGAAAGGTGATTTAAGTTCGACCAATGGTCTTTACTACCTTCGAGGTTCTACCGTTTCAGGTAACGCTACTCTAGTTATTTCAAAGAATTCTGATTGTGATGCTGCTAACCTTTGGCATATGCGTCTTGGACATATGAGTGAACTTGGTTTAGCAGAGTTAAATAAAAGAGGTCTTCTTGATGGATATGAACCTGGTAAATTGAAATTTTGTGAGCATTGTATCTTCAGCAAGCACAAGAGGGTGAAGTTCAACACTTCGACTCATACAACCGAAGGTATTCTTGATTATGTGCATTCTGATTTATGGGGACCATCTCGCAAGAAGTCATTAGGTGGTGCTAGTTACATGCTGACTATTATTGATGATTATTCGATAAAAGTTTGGCCTTATTTCTTGAAGCATAAATATGAAGCATTCTCAGCATTTAAGGAGTGGAAGATTATGATTGAGAGACAAACTGAAAAGAAGGTAAAAATACTTTGCACTGATAATGGTATGGAATTCTGTTCTAAGCAATTTAAGAATTATTGCAAGCCTGAAGGCATTGTTAGACACTACACCGTTCCTTATACTCCTCAACAAAACGGTGTTGCTGAGTGTATGAACATGACCATTATTTCCAGAGCCCATTGCATGTTGTCCAATGCAGGTTTGCATAGGCGTTTTTGGGCTGAGGCCGCTTCCACTGCTTGTTATCTCATTAACCATTCACCATCTATTGCTCTTAATTGAGGTATGGTCTGGTTCACCTGCTGATTATTCACAATTGAGAGTTTTTGGTTGCATTGCTTATGCTCATGTTGATAATGGAAAGTTGGAGCCTAGGGTTGTTAAGTGCATCTTTCTTGGTTATAAGCCTGGTGTTAAAGGTTTTAAATTGTGGAATCCTGAAAACCAGAAGGTTGTTATTAGCAGAAATGTTATCTTTAATGAAACTGCTATGTTACATGATGTTTCATCTACTAATGTTTCTGTTGAGAGTGAACAGCAGCCTACTATTCAGCAGCCTACTATTCAGGTAGAGCATGTTATTGAAACAGGTGATACATCTGGTAATGAAATTGTTGATGCACATGATGAACCCGTCGTTGATGATGAATATGTCACTCACACTCCAAATCAGCCTATTGTTCCACCCAGTTGGAATCTTGCACGTGACAGAGTTAGGCGGGGTATTAATAAACCTGGCAGGTTAATTGAAGAGTGCAATATTGTTTCTTTTGCTTTATCCGTTGCAGAAGAAATTTAAGGTAATACTGAGCCTTCTTCATATTCCGAGGCTATTATTTCTAGTGATAGTAATAAGTGGATGACCGCTATGCATGATGAGATGGAATCACTTGAAAAGAATGGCACTTGGGATTTAGTAAAATTGCCTAGAGAGAAGAAACCTATTCGTTGCAAGTGGGTTTTCAAGAGGAAAGAAGGTGTTTCTCCTAATGATGAGACAAGATATAAAGCAAGGTTAGTTGCTAAAGGTTATAGCCAGATTCCAGGTATTAACTATAACGAAGTCTTTTCTCCTGTTGTGAAGCATAGCTCTATTCACACTTTACTCGGTATTGTTGACATGCATGATCTTGAGCTTGAACAATTGGATGTTAAAACTGCATTTTTACATGGAGAATTAGAAGAGGGTATTTATATGGAACAACCTGAAGGTTTTGTTATTCCTGGAAAAGAAAAGCTTGTCTATAAGTTAAAGAAATCTCTTTATGGATTGAAGCAATCCCCTAGACAGTGGTACAAGATTTTTGACACCTTTATGCTCTCTCAAGGTTTCAAAAGGTCTAATTATGATAGTTGTGTTTATTTGAAAACTGTCAAAGGTTCGACTATTTATTTGCTCCTTTATGTCGATGATATGCTTATTACTGCAAAGAGTATGTCAGATATTAATGAACTAAAGAAGAAATTGAGTAATGAATTTGAGATGAAGGATTTGGGTGCAGCAAAGAAAATACTTGGCATGGAAATATCCAAAGATAGACCATCTGGAAAAGTGTATCTCAGTCAGAAGGGATATATTGATAAAGTTCTTCATCGTTTTAATATGCATAATGCCAAGCCGGTGAGTACTCCGTTAGCTGCACACTTCAAATTATCATCAACATTATGTCCTAAGTCAGATGCAGATATTGAGTACATGTCTAGAGTTCCCTATTCGAGTGCAGTTGGTTCACTTATGTATGCCATGGTTTGTTCTCATCCTGATTTATCATATGTGTTGAGTGTTGTCAGTAGATACATGGCTAATCCTGGAAAAGAGCATTGGAAAGCAGTTTAGTAGATTTTCAGATACCTGCGAGGTACTTCTAATGCTTATTTACAGTTTGGGAAAACTGGAGATGGACTTGTTGGTTTTGTTGATTCTGATTTTGCTGGTGATTTGGATAAGAGAAGATCACTCACAGGTTATGTTTTCACCATTGGTGGTTGTGCTGTGAGTTGGAGAGCAACTTTGCAGTCTATTGTGGCTTGTTCCACTACTGATGCCGAGTATATGGCTATTTCTGAGGCATGCAAAGAAGCTATCTAGTTGAGAGGTTATACACTGAGCTTTGTGGAGATTCATCTTGCCCTACCGTATTGAGTGACAGTGAAAGTGCCATATATCTTACAAAGAATCCAATGTATCATGAGAGGACAAAGCACATTGATGTCAGATATCACTATATTCGAGATGTTGTTGCTGAAGGTGATTTGAAGGTATGCAAGATAAGTACTCATGATAATCCTGCTGATATGATGGCAAAGCCAGTTCCGAACAATAAGTTTGAGCTTTGCTCAGGCTTAGTTGGTATTTCTCATTAGTCCTATGGACTTTGACGCACAAGGTGTTTATGCTGATTTCGATGGAGTTATTTACTTTCTTCGACTACTGGAGGGAATTTGGATCAAGGTGGAGATTTTTAAATTATGATCCAAATTATACTGTGTTGGACTAGACGTAGTACAACCGGTGTGGGCCTTTGCGTTGATGTCGACGCGTACGAGTACAACTCGTTTACTTGTCCTCCAAGGACTCTCATGTATTGCCTTCATATATACCCCATATAGTCGCACCTCAGACGGTCTGTCGTCTCATGCTTGTAATACTCCTCATAGTGATTGCGCCTTCGTGCGTCCGTGGTTTTCTCCTGCAAGGGTTTCCACGTAAAAATCCTTGTGTCTCTTTGTCTCGTTTATTTTCTCGTTATTATCTAACAGTTTGGAGTTGTGTGAGATCTTGGCTCCATGTCTCATGGGACCCCTCTTCTTTTTCTGAACTCTGGGCCCTCGCTAACCCTTTGAGTGGTGCCACTAAAAGGGTATTTTGGGTTGGTCTTGGAGCGATCTGTTGGTCTATGTGGACCATTAGGAATAAGTTTACCATCGAGCATGTTTTTCCTGCTAAACCTGCTGACTGCTTATTTAAATCATGTATGTTCTTGCAGCAGTGGAGATCATTGACTAGGAGGGAGGACCATGATGCTCTTGATCTCCTGGTCTCTAAAGTGCGGGCCTCAGCGTCTTCTCTATCCATACAGGAGCATGCTGCTTAATTGTGTTTTGTTGTGCCTCGACTAGTTGCTGGCTAGGTCGCTTCTTTTATTTCCGGCCTGCGTGTCGTGTGCTGGTTTCTAGGTTTCTCTCCTTAATAATTTGGGGCTAATCTGTGTTTGTGATTTCTAGGTTGGTTGTTTACCTATATGCTTGACTATGCCTGGTGGCTTTATTTATAAAGTCGGGCGAATGCCTTTTCTCTAAAAAATGTGTAAAATGGCAAGTGGTGGTGCTAAAGTTTAGACCCACCCTGAAAGTTGAAGAAGAGTTGGACCTCTTTATATAGTGGGTTCTCTCCGCCACTCTCTAATTGGTGTGTTGAGAAGAGAAAGTGAAGACCACATGCGCTCGCTCGCTCGCTCGCCTCGCCGGACCGTGGCGAGGCGAGGTGAGGCATACGTGCGACATGTGCGTGGATGGTGCAGAGACACACCGAAAACACCTAGGGTTTTGTCTCATCTCGCAACTTGCGCCGGCGGCGTGCATCGGCGCGTGGGAGAGCAGGTCTCCGGAACCGTTCGTCCTTGAGATCCCACACCAGTAGAGGACGAATTAGCTTTTTGGGAAGCGCTCTGCGCAACTGCTCAAATTCGTCATCACGGGTCGTCTTTCGGCCAAGTCGGATGGTTCTACTCATCGTCGTCTTCATCGCCGTCAGTAGCAGATCATCGCCAACACCGCCACACCCACAATAGCTAATGAACAATAGATCCAACATCATCTGTTCATGTCTGTCTCTACAGCTGTTGTTTCGTGTGCGCTGCTGTTCTGCATGTTTTGTTGTTCTTCTAGTTTGCTAGATTGTTGCATGCTAGTATCTATTCTAGTCATGAATTATTTACTGGAATTTATCATGAACTTGCCTAACACTCCAACAATCCAAAAACCTAATTGTAGGCAATTTCCTGAGTTAACTATGGCTGGATTCGCTAACGCACTAAGGCTGGATAAGTTTACCGGTGTGCGCTTTAAGAGGTGGCAGGTGAAGACCATGCTCTGGCTTACAACTCTGAAAGTTTTCCATGTTAGTGTTGGTGCTCCAGAGGGAATGACTGACTAAGATCAGAGAAAATTCTAGGAAGCCAATACTATGTTTGTGGGATGCATTGTTCTTGCTGACCGTCTGTGTGATGTGTACATGCACATAGATGACAGAAAGACTCTGTGGGATGCACTGAATGCAAAATTCGGTGCAACAGATGCATGCAGTGAACTGTACATCATGGAGAGTTTTCATGACTACAAGATGGTGAATAACCATTCTGTGGTTGAACAAGCTCATGAGATATAGTGCATTGTGAAGGAATTTGAACTCCTTAAGTGTGTTCTACCCGACAAATTCGTGGCTGGGTGCATGATTGCGAAGTTGCCTCCTTCATGGAAGAATTTCGCCACAACTCTGAAACATAAGAGACAGGAGATATCAGTTGAAAATCTGATTTCATCTCTTGATGTTGAAGAAAAAGCTCGAGCTAAAGACACTACTGAGAAAGAGGTAAGGTTCAGCCTACCGCCAATATGGTGCAAAGGTACCCACAGAACAAGAACAAAGGAAAGAACAAACCTGTTTTCAATAAGCCTACCAAGACTACTACCTTCAAGAAGAAGAAGTTCCACAAGGTTGAGCTAGAGTGCTACGCTTGTGGGAGCCCGAATACTTTTCCAAGGAATGCCCTGAACATGCAGACCGCAGAGGGAAAACGAGCTCCAAGACTGTCAACATGGTGACCGCTAGCAATACTAATGGGTATGGTAATTTACCTATTGTGCTTTCAGTATTTCAATCATCTACGTGGTGGACTGATTCGGGTGCTAATGTTCATGTGTGTGCTGACGTCTCCCTGTTTACTTCTTATTAGGTCGCAAAGGATTCTTCCGTCAAAATGGGGAATGGGTCACATGCTTCTGTTCGTGGCATCGGCACGCTGGACTGAAGTTTACTTCTGGAAAGATCGTGCAACTAAGGAACATGCAGCATGTCCCTACTATGAACAAGAATCTAGTTAGCGGCTCCGTTCTATGTTGAGATGGGTTTAAGGTAGTTTTAGAGTCGAATAAAGTAATCGTGTCGAGATTTGGACAATTTATAGGCAAAGGCTATGAGTGCGGAGGCTTGTTCCACTTTTCCCTTTCAGATTTTTGCAATAAGTGAGTAAACCAAATTTGTGCTAGTGTTAAAGATGATGCAAGTATTTGGCACTCTTGTTTATCTCATATTAATTTTGGTTTAATGTCTCGGCTATCCAGTATGAGTTTAATTCTGAATTTCACCATTGTCAAAGGTTCTAAGTGCCATAGTTGTGTACAATCGAAGCAACCTCGAAAGCCTCATAAGGCTGCCGAGGAGAGAAACTTGGCACCTCTAGAACTCATACATTCTGATCTTTGTGAGATGAATGGTGTGTTGACAAAAGGTGGAAAGACATATTTCATGACTTTGATTGATGATGCGACTAGATTTTGCTAAGTTTATTTGTTGCAAACTAAAGATGAAGCATTAGACTACTTTAAAATCTATAAAGCTGAAGCTGAAAATCAACTAGGGAGAAAGATCAAGCGTCTTAGGTCCGATCATGGTGGAGAGTATTTTCCCAAAGTATTTGATGAATTTTTTGAGGAACATGGTATTATTCATGAGAGGACGCCTCCCTATTCACCCCAATCAAATGGAGTTGCCGAGAGAAAAAACCGCACGTTGACTGACTTGGTGAATGCCATGTTAGAGACTGTTGGTTTATGTAAGGCATGGTGGGGGGAGGGGGGCTCTATTGACTTCATGTCATATCCTGAATAGAGTTCCTAACAATAATAAGGAGAAAACCCCTTATGGGGAGTGGGTTGGGAGAAAACCATCACTTTCTTATTTGCGCACTTGGAGATGTTTGGCAAAGGTCAATATTCCTATTCCTAAGAATCGCAAACTTGGAGCAAAGACAGTGGATTGTGTCTTTCTAGGGTATGCTCAACGGAGCATTGCTTATAGATTTTTAGTGGTAAAATCTGAAGTACCTGATATGCCTGTTGATACTATAATGGAATCTCGTGATGCAACATTTTTTGAGAACATATTTCCTATGAAATATATGCATAGCGTTGCTAGATTTTCTTCTAAGATAATTCCTGCATCTAGTACAACTGATGCATATTTCGAACAATCACATGAGGAAGTCCTTGAGAAGGATAATAATGAAGTTCCTATAATGAACAAGAGACAAAGGATTGCAAAATCCTTTGGTGATCATTTCGTTGTAGTGGACGACACACCCAAGTCTATTACAGAGGCATATGCATCTCCAAATGTAGATGATTGGAAAGAAGCTGTTCATAATGAGATGGACTCAATTATTTCTAATGGAACTTGGGAACTAACTGATAGACCATATGGTTGTAAACCTGTGGACTGTAAGTGGGTGTTCAAAAAGAAGCTAAAGCCTGATGGTACTATTGATAAGTACAAGACGCGGCTAGTGACCAAGGGCTACACTCAGAAAGAGGGCAAAGATTACTTTGAGACATATTCACCCGTTGCTAGAATGACCACCATTCGAGTGTTACTTTCCTTGGCTGGTTCTTATGGTCTTATTATTCATCAAATGGATGTAAAGACAGCTTTCCTCAATGGAGAGTTGGAGGAGGAAATCTATATGGATCAGCCTGACGGTTTGTAGTAAAGGGTGAAGAGAGAAAGGTGTGCAAGTTGTTAAAATCTTTGTATGGCTTGAAACAGGCACCTAAGCAATGCCATGAGAAGTTTGAAAGAACTCTGACTTCTGCAGGATTTGTCATTAACGAAGCCGATAGGTGTGTTTACTATCGCCATGGTGGGGGCAATAGGGTCATATTATGTTTGTATGTGGATGACATACTGATCTTTGGTACAAACATTAATGCGATCAATGAGGTCAAGTCTTTTCTATCAAAAAGTTTTGACATGAAAGATCTGGGAGAAGCCGATGTAATTCTAAACATCAAGCTTATTAAGGATGAGAGTGGGATTACTGTGACGCCCGGATAATTAGGCTATAGTAATCCCGCGTTAACGATGCCACATCACCTCGGTTGCTGTTGCTAACCTCGCGTTAGATCGAAACTGATTCGAAATCAAATTCAAAATCAATCAAAAAATAAAAGTTTTCAAATTTTAAAACTAAAATGTTCAGAGTGAACCAAATATTGTATAGGTAATTATGGTGGAGAAGCCACACCTTAATAAAATGTTTAAATACTATAAGATGAATAAAACAACAGCAAAAACAATTATTTAAATACCTTTTGTAATAAATAAAATGTCAAACTAATTTATTTGAGGACTAGACTTCTCGTGACAATGGACTAAGTTGAAATAATAATTTAGATACCAAGTGTATATTTTAATAAAACTAAAATAATAGGAAACAAAACTAAAATAGAAAAGGTAAAGTAAATAAAAAGTAAAAACAAAACAAAATAGGAAAAAAAAGCCCCCCCCCCTTAACTGGGCCGACTGGCCCAGCTGGCCACCGCGCCCCCCATGGGCCTTAGGCCACCTGGCAGCCCAACAGGCCATGTGGCCCACACCCTCCCCACCAGGTCGCCTTCCCCTCCACTCTGCGAGCGACCGCGCGCGCACGTCGCCGCCGAACCACCTCGCCGGCCACGCAGCTACAGGCGCCGCGGGGAGGATAAGGGCAGCCCCGACGCCTCGGGCTCCCTCCCCACTCGCCCACTTGCCCCCTCTCCCCCTCGTCGCTCTCTCCCTCGCTCTCCAGATCCCCTCCCCGCCTCAACCGACGCCACCGTCGCCATGGATGTGCTGCAGCCGCGGCCACGGCCACCCCGCGCCTCGCCAGCACGTCCACGAGACGCGCCGTCCTCGACTACACCCTCTGCACCAACTAGAGCGAGAAGGGAGCCACCACCGCGAGCCCGACGACCCATTCTTCCTCCTGCGGCCGTCTTTGTCTCCAGCGCCGATACGCCGCCGTCTTCCTCCTCTCTCCCGACAAGCTTCGCCGTCGTTCTTCTTCATCGCCGGCGACGCCCCTGCAGCTACTAACCAATTCACCGGCCGTAGTGTGTGCCGCTAGGTGGGCTGCCTCCCTCCTCCGCCCTCTAGCTCCCCTAGCTCACGCGGTAACTAACTCGTCGTCGTGCCCGGGCTCCAGTCACCGCGGTGTACCTCGCCGCCTTGGACCCATCCGCCGTCACGCTCGTCCGAGCTCACCGTTGTGCTCCTGGGGTCCCTAGGAGCCCAACGCGCCTAAGAATGCTCCCTCCCGTGCCTCCTAGCGCCGTCCCCGATGAGCGCCCGAACGCGTCGCCGCCTGCGCTCGTCGCCGGCGTGCTTCCGGTGACCAAATGGTCACGGGACAGCGCCCGTTGCATTCGCCACCTGACGCATGCCTCGCCTGGCCTCTCAGTTCGCTCGCTAGCGGGCTACGTCGAAGTTTCCTCTTGCGTCCGACTCCGGCCGTCCGCCGATGAGCTCGCCGCGCTCGAATCCGGTCACCCCTGCCGCCACAATCACCACCGTTGGACGCGGCACAGCCGTAGCTCTCGAATGTGCCCGAAAACTCGACGAACGATGCCCTGTAGGTGTTTTCCGGCCACCTCCCGAGCCGCGCCGCTGCGTTTTGCCTCACCGGCATAGTTCCGGCACCGTCCGCCGACGTGGCTACGCGGGCCCCACCCCTGGGTCACTGCCAGCGGGCCATGGGGGCCCCGTTGACTGGGTTGACCCAGTCAACGTGCTGACTGGGCAGCCCAGTGGCACTGACATGCGGGCCCATGTCATTTAAAACATTTTATAAATAAATAAAATTCTAATTATTTCATTAATTAATTTAATTAACGAAACAGTCGCTGACTATTGGGTCCCACCCACTAATTAATCCATTTAATTAGTCTAAACCCCCATGTTAGTACCCTCTCAATGACATGTGGGCCCCACTGGACCCACCTGTCTGGTTTGACTGGTCAACCGACCAGTTGACCTGCTGACATCACTCTGATGTCATGCTTGCGTCATCACACACTGTTTTGGATAATGTTGGCTTTAGATAAATAAGTAAAATCAGAAAATGATTTAAATCTTTAGAAAATCATATCTTTTAATCCGTAACTCGGATGAAAATACTTTCTACATGAAAGTTGCTCAGAACGACGACACGAATCCGGATATGCAACCCGTTCGTCCGCGACACACCCCTAGCATGCCGAACACGCAACTTTCCCCCTCCGGTACCTCTGCCCGAGAACGCGGAATCCCGGGGATACTTTCCCGGATGTTTCCCCCATTCGTCGGTACCACCTACTACCGCGATTGGGCACACCTAGCATCGTTACTTGTCTTGTCATGCATCAATATGCATCTGTTTGCATGGTATTCATTGTTTCTTCCCCCTTTTCTCTCCGGTAGACTACGAGACCGACGCTGCTGCTGCCCAGTTCGACTACGGTGTTGACGACCCCTCTCTCTTGCCAGAGCAACCAGGCAAGCCCCCCCCCCCCTTGATCACCAGATATCGCCTATTCTCCTCTATACTGCTTGCATTACAGTAGTGTAGCATGTTACTGCTTTCCGTTAATCCTATTCTGATGCATAGCCTGCCATTGTTGCTACATCTGTTGATACCTTACCTGCAATCCTAAATACTTAGTATAGGATGCTAGTTTATCATCATTGGCCCTACATTCTTGTCAGTCTGCCTTGCTATACTATCGGGCCGTGATCACTTGGGAGGTGATCACGGGTATATACTATACATACATACATACATACTATACAGATGTTGACTAAAGTCGGGTCAGCTCGAAGAGTACCCGCGAGTGATTCACGGATTGGGGGCTGAAAGGACCTTTGTCCCGACGGCCCTCTGTGTGGATCTTTGTGGCGGAGCGACAGGGCAGGTTGAGACCACCTAGGCGAGAGGTGGGCCTGGCCCTGGTCGGCGTCCGCGGTTGCTTCATAATAACACGCTTAACGAGATCTTGGTATTTGATCTGAGTCTGGCCATTTGGTCTATACTCACTAACCATCTACGTGGGAGTAGTTATGGGTATCCCGGCATCGTGGTATCAGCCGAAGCCTTCGTGACGTCAGCAACTGAGCGACGCGCGCCGGATTGGACTGGAACGCCACTAGGCTAGGTCTGCTTCCAGCCGCCCACGCAACGTGCAGGTGTGCTCAGGGCGATGGGCCCAGACCCCTGCGCGCTTAGGTTTAGACCGGCGTGCTGACCTCTCTGTTGTGCCTAGGTGGGGCTGCGACGTGTTGATCTTCCGAGGCCGGGCATGACCCAGGAAAGTGTGTCCGGCCAAATAGGATCGAGCGTGTTGGGTTATGTGGTGCACCCCTGCAGGGAAGTTAATCTATTCGAATAGCCGTGTCCCTCGGTAAAAGGACGACCCGGAGTTGTACCTTGACCTTATGACAACTAGAACCAGATACTTAATAAAATAGACCCAGATAAGTTCCACAGACAACCCGGTGATCGCTTTTCCACAGGGCGACGAGGGGAGGATCGCCGGGTAGGATTATGCTATGCGATGCTACTGGAGATGCTACTTGGAGATGCTACTTGGAGATGCTACTTGGCGATGCTACTTGGAGGACTTCAGTCTACTCTCTTCTACATGCTGCAAGACGGAGGCTGCCAGAAGCGTAGTCTTCGACAGGATTAGCTATCCCCCTCTTATTCTGGCATTCTGCAGTTCAGTCCACCGATATGGCCCTTTACACATATACCCATGCATATGTAGTGTAGATCCTTGCTTGCGAGTACTTTGGATGAGTACTCACGGTTGCTTTCTCCCCCCTTCCCCCCCCCCCCCCTTTCCTTTCTTTCTGGTTGTCGCAACCAGATGCTGGAGCCCAGGAGCCAGACGCCACCGTCGATGACGACTACTACACTGGAGGTGCCTACTACTACGTGCAGCCCGCTGACGACGACCAGGAGTAGTTTAGGAGGATCCCAGGCAGGAGGCCTGCGCCTCTTTCGATCTGTATCCCAGTTTGTGCTAGCCTTCTTAAGGCAAACTTGTTTAACTTATGTCTGTACTCAGATATTGTTGCTTCCGCTGACTCGTCTATGATCGAGCACTTGTATTCGAGCCCTCGAGGCCCCTGGCTTGTATTATGATGCTTGTATGACTTATTTATGTTTTAGAGTTGTGTTGTGATATCTTCCCGTGAGTCCCTGATCTTGATCGTACACATTTGCGTGCATGATTAGTGTACGATTGAATTGGGGCGTCACAAGTTGGTATCAGAGCCGACTGCCTGTAGGAATCCCCCTTCCCCAACTCCTTGGCCGAAGTTGAGTCTAGAAGCCGGAAACTGTTTTACTAATTTGGCTGTGCGGCCCCTGGGCCCACGTCACCATTGGGTGGTATTACGATCTTTTATTCCTCGTCCATACTCTGGGATTCTAATCTCTCTTCTATTCGGGTTAAATGATTTTACTGAAAACTAACTTTAGGTTCTCGAAAATACTTTCTCCCGGAGAGCCCCTCTGAGGGAGTCCTGGACTAGGGGGTGTCCGGACGACCGGACTATCATTATCCACCGGACTCCAAGACTACGAAGATACAAGATTGAAGACTCCGTCCCGTGTCCGGATGGGACTTTCCTTGGCGTGGAAGGCAAGCTTGGCGATACGGATATGTAGATCTCCTACCATTGTAACCGACTCTGTGTAACCCTAGCCTCCTCCGGTGTCTATATAAACCGGAGGGCTTTAGTCCGTAGGACAACATACATTACAACAATCATACCATAGGCTAGCTTCTAGGGTTTAGCCTCCTTGATCTCGTGGTAGATCCACTCTTGTACTACCCATATCATCAATATTAATCAAGCAGGACGTAGGGTTTTACCTCCATCGAGAGGGCCCGAACCTAGGTAAAAACATCGTGTCCCTCGTCTCCTGTTACCATCCGCCTAGACGCACAGTTCGGGACCCCCTACCCGAGATCTGCCGGTTTTGACACCGACATTGGTGCTTTCATTGAGAGTTCCTCTGTGTCGTCACCGATAGGCTTGATGGCATCTTCAACCAACAACGCTGTCCAGGGCGAGACTTTTCTCCCCGGACAGATCTTCGTATTCGGCGGCTTTGCACTGCGGGCCAATTCACTTGGCCATCTGGAGCAGATCGAAAGCTACGCCCCTGGCCGTCAGGTCAGATTTGGAAGCTTAAACTTCACGGCCGATGTCCGCGGAGACTTGATCTTCGACGGACTTGAGCCACAGCCAAGCGCGCCGCACTGTGACGACGGGCATGATCTAGCTCTGCCACCGAACAGTGCCTTGGTGGCCGCACACGGATCCGCTTCGGTCATCAACCCGGAGCCGATCGCCCAGATCGAGGGCCGGTGGATAGACGCCGCCCTGGGGGCTTCAACATCCACGGCGATGGAGCCGAACACTAATCTTGTCCCCTGTGAAACTCGTGATTCCGAGGCGTCGGACTCCTCGCCGGACTCCGAACCTCCCGCGCCCCTACCAATCGATCCGAATTAGGCGCCGGTTATGGAAATCACCGCCGCGGACATCTTCCAATACTCGCCTTTTGGCGATATCCTGAATTCATTAAAGCACCTCTCGTTATCGGGAGAGTCCTGGCCGGACTGTGGCAAGGATGGTTGGGGTACGGACGACGAAGAAATTCAGAGCCCACCCACCACCCACCTTGTAGCCACTGTCGACGATCTAACCGACATGCTAGACTACGACTCCGAAGACATCGACGCTATGGACGACGATGCCGGAGACAAACAGGAACCAGCGCCTACAGGGCACTGGAAGACCACCTCGTCATACGACATATACATGGTGGACACCCCCAAAGAGGGGGACGGCGAAGAAACAGCGGAGGCAGACTCTTTAAAGAAGCAGCCCAAATGCTGGCGTCAGCGGCGCCGCTCTAAATCCCGCCATAGCAAGAATGGAGATTCCGGCACAGGAGATAATAATACTCCAAAGAGTGCTGAAGATAATCCCCTCCAGCAAGATTCAGTGCAGGAGGACGCAGAAGCAAGCCCTCAGGAGAGGGCGGCAGATGAAGAGGTTGAGGATCATAACTATATGCCTCCCTCCGAAGACGAAGCAAGCCTCAACGATGATGAATTCGTCGTACCCGAGGATCCCGTCGAACAAGAGCGCTTCAAGCGCAGGCTTATCGCCACAGCAAACAGCCTAAAGAAAAAGCAGCAACAGCTTCAAGCTGATCAGGACCTGCTGGCCGATCGATGGACCGAGGTCCTCGCGGCCGAAGAGTATAAACTCGAACGACCCTCCAAAAGTTACCCAAGACGCAAGCTGCTTCCCCGATTAGAGGAGGAAGCATACATACCTCCATCACCAGCACACGATATGGCTGACCGACCACCCCGTGGTCGTGACAGAGAGGCATCTAGGCCCCCAGCCAAGACCGTACCCCGGCATCGCTCCAAAAGTACGAAGCCAAGAGGGAACGCGCCGGACTTGCGAGACATATTGGAGGACAAGGCAAGGCAATCCAGATCCATCTACGGATCACGTGGGCGCCCTACGACCCACGACGAATACCGTCGCGCCGGATACAATAACCCCGGACGGGCCGAACACAGCAGACAGCGCTCTCTCGAGCTGCGTCGCGATATCGCTCAATACAGAGGCGCCGCACACCCGCTATGCTTCACTGACAAAGTAATGGATCATCAGATCCCCGAAGGGTTTAAACCCGTAAACATCGAATCTTACGATGGCACAACAGACCCCGCGGTTTGGATCGAAGACTATCTTCTCCACATCCATATGGCCCGCGGCGACGATCTCCACGCCATCAAGTACCTCCCACTCAAGCTTAAAGGACCAGCTCGGCATTGGCTTAACAGCTTGCCCGCAGAGTCAATTGGGTGTTGGGAAGACCTGGAGGCCGCATTCCTTGATAACTTCCAAGGCACATATGTGCGACCACCAGACGCCGATGACCTAAGCCACATCATTCAGCAGCCAGACGAATCGGCCAGACAATTCTTGACACGGTTCTTGACGAAGAAAAATCAAATCGTCGATTGTCCGGATGCAGAGGCCCTTGCAGCCTTCAAACATAACATCCGGGACGAATGGCTAGCCCGGTACCTGGGGCAGGAAAAGCCGAAATCCATGGCAGCCCTCACATCGTTAATGACCCGCTTTTGCGCGGGAGAGGACAGCTGGCTAGCCCGCAGCAACAATCTCCGTAAAAATTCTGGCAGTCCGGATACTAAGGACAACAACGGCAGGTCACGTCGAAACAAAAACAAGCGCCACATTAACGGCGACGATAAGGAGGATACGGCAGTCAACGCCGGATTCTGAGGCTCTAAACCCGGTCAGCGGAAGAAGCCATTCAAAAGAACCACTCCGGGTCCGTCCAATCTGGACCGAATACTCGACCGCTTATGCCAGATACATGGCACCTCTGAAAAGCCAGCTAACCACACTAATAGAGATTGCTGGGTGTTCAAGCAGGCCGGCAAGTTAATTGCCGAAAACAATGACAAGGGGCTAAACAGCGACGACGAGGAAGAGACCCGACCGCCGAACAACAGAGGACAGAAGGGTTTTCCCCCACAAGTGCGAACGGTGAATATGATATACGCGACCCACATACCCAAGAGGGAGAGGAAACGCGCACTAAGGGACGTCTATGCGATGGAGCCAGTCGTCCCAAAGTTCAACCCATGGTCCTCTTGTCCGATCACTTTCGATCGAAGAGACCATCCGACCAGCATACGCCATGGCGGATTCGCCGCATTGGTTTTAGACCCAATCGTCGATGGGTTCCACCTCACGAGAGTCCTGATGGACGGCGGCAGCAGCCTGAACCTGCTTTATCAGGATACAGTGCGTAAAATGGGCATAGACCCATCAAGGATTAAACCTACAAAGACAACCTTTAAAGGTGTCATACCAGGAGTGGAAGCCAACTGCACAGGCTCAGTCACACTGGAAGTGGTCTTCGGATCCCCGGATAATTTCCGGAGCGAAGAGTTAATCTTCGACATAGTCCCGTTTCGCAGCGGCTATCACGCTCTGCTCGGACGAACCGTGTTTGCAAAATTCAACGCGGTGCCGCACTATGCATACCTAAAGCTCAAGATGCCAGGCCCTCGTGGAGTCATCACGGTCAATGGGAATACAGAACGCTCCCTCCGAACTGAGGAACATACAGCGGCTCTCGCGGCAGAAGTACAGAGCAGCCTTCTAAGGCAATTCTCAAGTCCGGCCGTTAAAAGGCCGGATGCAGCAAAGCGCGCCCGGAGCAATGCCAACCAAGACCACCTGGCGCGATCAGAGCACGCGTAGCAATGCGGCCCCAACCCTCGCCCATGCACGATCGCAAGAGTAACACTCCGCGTACATCCTTACGCTTTGGAGATACCATGGGCACAGGGGAGGGGGCACGATAGCAACGGACCCAGAGTGCGGTTCGACCACACCAGGGGCTCGCAAGTATGCCCCCCTTTTTCTTATTTTTTTTGTACACAGGACTCTGTTAACCAGAAACCCTGTCCGGCGGCGAACCTGCCGAACTCATGATGCAACAGTCAGGGGCTAAAGAAGGCCGCGATGAACACTCAGGTGGTCTCAATTACGAGCATTAAATTCGATTATATACACCAAGTCCGCAGCTCATCCCTGGAGGGGGACATGTTTACTTAGTCCAAATCCCTTGCTTACCGCGCTATTTGTATCAGTCCGCTCTACTAGCAGACTTTCTTTCATAAATAATGCAGCAACTTTTTGATCGCAATTGCATTACCTCTTATATACATATATATATATATATATATATATGCTCATTATGTGACATCTTGCACCCGTATATTTTGGTACGGCCTCATACACCGGGGGCTTATGTTCCCCACTCTATGGTGTGATAAGTCCGAACACTTTCACAAGTGCGGCACCCCGAACTTATAGCATTATATGAATCGGCTCCGAATCATGTCTTGGGTCAATAGTTGGGTTTGCCCGGCTCCCACGTTTTGGTGCCTTACGTGCCGTTCCGTCGGCTAAGGTGGCACTGGGAGAACCACTGCGATTGCGCCCCGGTTGAGCCGGGCGAGCACCTCAGTGGAGAAAGCTAAAACTGACTGGCATGATAAGGCGAGAGACTGGTCGCTGTTCGAGAGGTTTTTTCGGGTCCTTAAAGACTCACGCCGCTTCGAGCGAAGTTCCGGATAATGTCCGCTGAAGGCGTGGATAGCGCCCCGGATTCGGCCTTCCGAATACCAGGGGCTTCGCCGAAATTTAAAATTATAGAATTCTATGGCTAAGTGAGAGTGTTCAAGCATTATAAGTCCGGTTGCCTTGTTCGTTGTGTTGAGTGCCTCCCTCGATGGACCCAACAATGGGAACAAGAGTGCTCAAGTTTATCCAGAACACCCCAGCACTCGTGGCTTGGGGGCTGAAGCCAACGACTTGCCATCTCTCAGATTTTATAAACGGCCACACAGAAGGTAATATTTTAAATTAAACAAGCGTTGCTTAACGCGCACATGAACAAAATTTCAGCGCGCAGGATAATACATAGCGAATTCACTCAAAGATTACATTTCGGGGGCACTCATCCGCAATATTGCGGGCTCCCTTTAGGACAGTTCTATAATACATCTCGGGCGTGCGATACTCCTTGCCCGGCGGCGGGGGGTCCGTGAGAAGCTTCTCCGCATCCAACTTGCCCCATTGCACCTTTGTGCGGGCAAGAGCCCGGCGAGCGCCTTCAATACAGGCGGAGCGCTTGATGACATCCACCCAGGGGCATGCATCCACCAGCCGCCGCACGAGGCCAAAGTACCTCCCTGGCATGGCCTGTCCAGGCCACAGCCGGACTATAAGGCCCTTCATGGCCTCCTCAGCTACCTTGTGGAGTTCGACCAGCTGCTTCAGCTGGTCGCTTGGGGGCACCGGGTGTCCGGCCTCAGCATACTGAGACCAGAAGACTTTTTCCGTCGAGCTCCCCTCCTCGCCACGGTAGAATGCAGCGGCATCGGACGCACTACGCGGCAGATCTGCAAACGCCCCTGGAGAGCTCCGAATGCGGGTAAGTGTCAGGTATTTTACATTAACATGCCTGCTTTGCATGAAAAATGCCTTACCCGCCGCTATTTTCTTTATATCTTCAACCTCCTGAAGGGCCTTACGGGCCTCGGCCTTGGCGGACTTGGCACTTTCGAGAGCCGAGGCAAGCTCGGACTCTCGAGTCTTGGAGTCACGCTCCAAACTCTCATGCTTTTCCATGAGAGCCTGGAGCTCTTGCCGAACTTCCGCCACCCGTGCCTCCTGCTTTTCTCGCTCTGCCCGTTCCGCGGCCGCACTGTGTTCGGCCGCGGACACAGCATCCTTCAGGGCTGCCACCTCGTTAGTGGTCCCTGCAATACACATATTATACCTGTTCATTTTATTGCAACCAAAATCCTTTTCTGTAAGGTACCTATTCAAAGTGGTGTTACTCACCTTCTTTGTCCTCGAGCTGCTTCTTCGCATGGCCGAGCTCTCGCTCGGACCGCTCGAGATCCTGCTTCAGCACATCGACCTCCGCCGTTAATGCGGCAGAGGCCAGCAACGCAGCCTGCAAACCCATATTGACATATTTTTAGCAACCCTGCGCATATCTTGTTAGATCCTCAGTCCGGCTTTTCTTTCCGAACACCGAACTGAGCATCAGGGGCTACTGTCTATGCGGTATTACATTACATAATTTTAACTTCTTACCTCAAAGCCTGTTAAAAGGCTACTGCAGGCTTCGGTCAGCCCGCTTTTGGCGAGCTGAACCTTTTGAATCACCGCACTCATGATAGTGCGGTGTTCTTCCTCGATGGAAGCGCCTTTAAGCGCCTCCAACAAGTTATCCGGCACCTCCGGTTGGACGAAGGCCGCCGGTGTCACGGTCTTGCCCTTCTTTCGAAGGGGCCGCTTGCCGGACTCTGGAACCACTGCGGGTTCCGATGTAGAGTCCGGCGCAAAGTCCGGGAGGTTGCCTGACGGCGCCTTCGGAGCCTCCTCCTGATGGGTCCCTCTCTGGGATCGCACCTCGGCGTCCTCGTCGGCTCGTGTGGTAGAGGCAGGTGGAAGTGAATTCACATCCGACGAGGCCAACGACCCGCTCGATGAGTCGGGGAGATCGTCATCAGCCGGACTACGGACAGAATGAGGTGTTAGAAGGACACTACGTGACATAAAAATATTGCGTATAAAGGATCCGGACACTTACGATCTTGCCGGACGCCTGACCCTTGGAGGCCACTCATCCTCGCCAACGCTGGTGTTGGCGAAACTGTCCGGGGGGATAACTCTCCCCCTCTTGGACCCCTCGGCCTCCCCGATTGGGGAAGCCTTCCTCTTCTTCTCTCCCTCCTCCGGGAGAGAATACTCCTCCTCCTCGTCTTCAGGGGAGGAGTCCTCGTCGTCGTCAGACGCCTGATTGCGGGAACTCTTTCGAGTCCCCGCGGCCACCTTCTTGGCCTTCTTCTCCGGCACCACGTGCGGTGCCGGAACCAGCAGCCCTGCTAAGCGGGCGTCCACTGGGTCTTCTGGCATGGGAGCTGGGCTGATAAGCAGCTTGGCCTTCTCCATCCATTCCTGTCAAAGGAAGAGGCAGAATGAAACCTCACTAGAGTCAATTTAATTATCACAAGTGTCCCGTAATGGGTTTGAATCACTTACCTCGTCAGTTGGATACTGCGAGCTGAATCCGCGGTCTTCCGTCGCGGATGCGGGGGCTTCGGCGCCCTTGAACAGCACCCTCCAGGCGCCTTCGTATGTTGTATCGAAGAGCCCGCTTAGCGCCTGGTGCTATTCTGGATTGAACTCCCACAAATTGAGTGCCCGTTCTTGGCATGGGAGGATCCGCCGGATGAGCATGACTTGGACCACGTCGACGAGCCTGAGCCTATTGCTCACCATCTTCTTGATGCAGGCTCGGAGTCCCGTCACCTCCACCGGATTGCCCCACTGCAAGCCCTTCTCTTTCCAGGAGGTGAGCTGCGTGGGGATGCCAGATCTAAACTCGGGGGCCGCCGCCCATGTAGGTTTGCGCGGCTCGGTGATGTAGAACCACCCCGATTGCCACCCCTTGACGGAGTCCACAAAGGCCCCTTCGAGCCAAAGGACATTGGGCAATTTGCCCAACATGGCGCCTCCGCATTCCGCTTGCGTGCCCTTCACAACCTTCGGCTTGACGTTGAAGGTCTTGAGCCACAGGCCGAAGTGGGGCCGGATGCAGAGGAAGGCCTTGCACACGACGATAAACGCCGAGATGTTGAGGATGAAGTTCGGCGCCAAATCGTGGAAATCCAGGCCGTAGTAAAACATGAGCCCCCGGACAAATGGATGGAGCGGAAAGCCCAGTCCACGGAGGAAGTGGGGGAGGAAGACGACCCTCTCATGAGGCCCAGGGGTAGGGATGAGCTGCCCCTCGTTGGGCAGCCGATGCGCGATATCGCCGGAAAGGTATCCGGCACTGCGCAGCTTGGTGATGTCCTCCTCCTTAGCGGTGGAGGCCAACCATTTGCCTCCCGCTTCGGACATATTCGGAGAAGGTCGAGGCGAGATGCACGAGCTTGGGCGTTGGAGCTTGAGTTCGCGGAGATGGATAAGCAAAGGAGGAAGAAGGCGTAGGTGAGAAGGTGAATCCTTATCCCTTATATATAGGCGGACGAAAACTATGCGTCCCCCACCGGCCTGGTAAAACTCTCTTATCTCCCAAGCGCCACCATCAATGGCGCGGTTGGGTTACCCACGCACGTATTGATGAGAATCCCGGAATAAGGGGAACACGATCTCTGCTTCAACAAGCCATGCCAAGGGAACCACTTCGCTGAACGTGCTGAGGTGGTATAGTAAAAAATGATTCAAACAAAGGCTTGGTAGCGGTGTGATGTCACGCCGCATAATACGTCAGCAGATTGAACTAAGTGTACATTTTATTCTCTCTACAGTGGAATGTGGAATTTATTTTGCAGAGCCGGACACTATCCTGGTGTTCATGATCTTCTCTGGATTATTCAAGGGAGGAACCCGCCTTGCAGTGCCGAACATTATGCGCGCCGGACTTATCGTCATTGAAGCTTGGTTCAGGGGCTACTGAGGGAGTCCTGGACTAGGGGGTGTCCGGACGACCGGACTATCCTCCAAGACTACAAAGATACAAGATTGAAGACTCCGTCCCGTGTCTGGATGGGACTTTCCTTGGCGTGGAAGGCAAGCTTGGCGATACGGATATGTAGATCTCCTACCATTGTAACCGACTCTGTGTAACCCTAGCCTCCTCCGGTGTCTATATAAACCGGAGGGCTTTAGTCCGTAGGACAACATACATTACAACAATCATACCATAGGCTAGCTTCTAGGGTTTAGCCTCCTTGATCTCGTGGTAGATCCACTCTTGTACTACCCATATCATCAATATTAATCAAGCAGGACGTAGGGTTTTACCTCCATCGAGAGGGCCCGAACCTGGGTAAAAACATCGTGTCCCTCGTCTCTTGTTACCATCCGCCTAGACGCACAGTTCGGGACCCCCTACCCGAGATCCGCCGGTTTTGACACCGACACCCTCACTTCTGATGATCGTCTGCTGCACGTGAAGACACTGAAGATACTCTCCGCTGTTAACCCGAGAACTTGTGTTCATCACGTTTGCAATTCCTCTTCCACCGTAAACCCTTATGGATAACTACTTGCAGTTGTTATTCTTACCTTCATCCCCAGTTGGTCTTGTTATTACAAGATACCCTGAAAAACTCGTCGTTGTTTTGATAATCCTTTGAGCTTACTGCCTTGCTGTTCTTTGTCACCTGAATACCCCTACGGTTAATTCTCGCACTTATCGAGTATCCGCTCATCCCCCAGTTGTTCATGTGTTACACAAAAGTCTTCAAAATGCTATTTGAACTTCCGAAAATCCTGAGTCGCCTATTGCACTTGACATTCTTGCTTGCTGGCATTATGGTTAATCCCATAAGTCTCGTAGTCTTATTGACCTTCCTTGTCATTATCATTTTGAGTCTGTTGACTCAATATGTTTGCGAATACACGCAATCATCATTGATCCTTATAAATTACCTTTCCAGCTGAGCTGCCATTCTTTTAACTGGAATTAGTTCTCGACCAATCCAATTGTCGTTGATTGTACCCTAAGGCTATTCAACTTATCCATCCCTAATCAGAGCTTTGCTTCTGATCCCTTGATTTGGAAATCATAATTCCTTTGCATTTGACAATTGAGTTAGTCAGTTGTTTCTATAATCTGATCTCCTTGTATTCTTCTTCCTCTAGTTGAGTACCGATGCTCATGTTAGATCCCTTGTGGACCACCGGATCCTTTGTTGGATTTTATCTGACAACGCCCTTCATATTCAATAACCTTGTGAGCCTTTCCATGGGTATGTAATGCCTTTGGTAATTTGTATCCTCTACTTTGATAACCATACTCTAGTTTCGAGCTTGTATTATCTACTCCGAAGCTTGTGGTACATTTTTCTAAGAAGCCCTTATGGGTTGAACATATGCCTTCTCTAAACCGTGTGAACCCGAAAGTTTTCACGACTCATACCTTTCTGGTATTTTTACCAGATAATTTTCTGCTCTACAACTTCTTCGAAAAACGAGAAGTATATGATAGGTTAGGCATTGAAGAAGTGGGAGTCGACCTTGAACTTTGTGTTCATGCCCATGGACACGATGTAGATCTTATCATGGAAGCTTCTCTTAAATTAATTATCCCCTTGGTATAAGTTCATCTTATATCTGGGATTTGATCTTTTGGAATCGTGGTTCCGACCATATTGTTCTTCTTTGATCCCGTTTCTCGGACAAATTAAATTACTTGTCTTCTGCACATCATTTCACCTGTCAAGCTTCTATTCTACTCTACTTCGAGTATTACCCCCTGGTATCTCAAGGATATCAACCCATTGCACTTCATCTTATGAATTTCTGACGAAGTAATACCTTTCCCCGTCATAGTCACTCCACGGGTTCTAGGTTGTCATCAACCGAAAACACCGGGTTGTGAATCGAATCAACACTGAGATTTAGTACTCCCAGTACTTTGTTGTTGAGAATTTTAATACTCCATCAAGTCATTCCTAGCCTGATCGGCTATATCCTTATCATGCTAAATTTTAACCGTGCTACCTGGTCCTTATTCCCGGAGCACAACATCCGACGATAGCTAAGCTTACGGCGATCGTCCTCGGCATATCATTTCGCCTTGAACAACAATCTTTGATTTCAAGTTTGTATTGTACTAGTGGTTTCAATAACCTTTCACTTCATCATTCCTTTGACTTGTTGTCATCGCCGATCAATTACACCTTCATGAAATCTCTCGACAATTGTGTCGGATCACCTTCAACACCTTGACTTCTTCCGAGCTGTTAACTGTGTTCATGATGAGAAATACCCTCCTTGCCCTCGATGATTTTATTATCATCGACAACACCCTTGACTTCCTTTCATCGCGAGCTTGTCCACATTATGAATACAACCTGCTCTCCAGCTAATGTTGTGTTCTGCCTTGAAGTATTACTGTCTTTTCTATCAAGAATGTTGTGAGGATTGCTCCACCTCTTAAGAATTCTTGAAATAGTGATACTTCTCCCCATCACCTTCTTTATTGGTTCCCGTGTTGTTTCTAACTGGAATACCGACAATTGAACTATGACGTGTGAATTCAAAATTCCTAGCAACCCTATTGCTTTGAAGTGAATGGTCAATAACTCCATTCTAAGTCTTTTGGTTATTGAATCGCCATTCTAACATTGATCATGCTACCTAAGCCCATATTTCGGGTGCACCTTTCAACCAATGTTTAATTATGTATGTTTCCCTCGAGCATACATCATTATATCATCAGATCTGGCAAAATGTTATCTCCTTGTCCGCATAATTGTGGGAACCCATCTTTTTGGAAATCTCAATGAATTTTTGCGACTCCATCAGCCACCTCCTCATCCCCTCCTTGGTGTAATGATGAACTATTGTTTCAGGACCCCGCTCCCATAGTTCATTTTCCGAGAATCTTGCAATGTCATTTCATCGAATTTGTGTTGCACCTTTTCTTCTCGGACATCCCGAGTTTGAGGTATCATGACACCAACCGGATCTGAATCTCAGTCAGATATGATGGTTGGGACAACTTTACAGGAGTTATGATGTTGGTCCTTTGATGACCCGGTAATATGATGTCATGCCTAGCACCCCCCCCCCAGCTGGAGGACCTATCATTATAATCTCTTTTGCAAAGATAACCATTCTTCCTGGAGGAAACTGTAAAACTTATTTTATAAGTTGCTCCTGATGGATCATTTGTGTATCCAAAGTCAGACCCTTGATTGAAACACCATGTCATTGCTACCTCGAAGCATGACTATGATACCCCGCTCATCAACAAGAACATTGGAGGCGCGATGCTAAATGTTCCTTGGTCAGTTATCCAAACACCATTGTATGGGTAACATCTTGATGAATCCTTGCCTCTTTATCTGAATGGTTGGGTACTTGCTCTCCTACCCAGTATGCCATGTTCTGCTTGCCCATGAGAAGGATATACTCCTAATAATTGTGTGTAATCACAATTTTTCTTCCATTGGTCTGTTTAATCTGATAACCACGTTTTCCTTTTCATTCTTTTGCTTAACCTTTCCTGTAATCTGACTTAACTGAGCAGAGATAATTCCCTGCTTAGGTAAGCACCTTGTTGTACCACTCTGTCTATAAGACCCTGTTACTATTGTTGATGACATTCCGGTAACCACCGATGGGTGAGAACTTTGCCAATTGGTTCGCCTCGTTCAACAAGCAGGAAAATGGTTTCTCTTTGTTCCTCGTCCTTGGTACCGACATTGTTGCCGACATAGCTAACAAGCTATCCACTGACATGCCTCCCTGTCGCGGTTGTGCAAGATGTCACCACCTTTCCTACTTTCAACCCACATGGTGGGCCCATAACCCACAGATCCACTGGATCGAAACCTGACTCTTCTTCACAACCCGGATTCTAATGTATCCTTGGCACCTGGCTTCATGTGTGATTCACGAGCTAAATGCTATACCATTATTCATCCTGGGATCAAACATCATGTTATTCTTGTAGTTCAAACCCCCATTCCAGCTTCTGTCTAGTCATCGAATGATTGCCTACCTATTTGAAACTTTGGTACCAGCGTATATTGCACTCAACGAATTCACTGAAATACAACTCGTGGGGTACCTTGTGTATTTCCCATTGAGTTCACCGTCGGATGCCCAGCTTTGTGGAGATGCGTTCTTCCGAAGTTTTTTTTCCCTTGGTCGCGTTCGTAGGACGATGGAGATCCCGAAGAAAGGATGACAACTTGGTCAAGGTGACTTGAAGCAGAGAAACGAAGACATCAGCATAATGGATCGACCTCTTTGAGAAGAGCAACCAAGACTGGGAACACTCGCTAGAATTTCGTAACCAAAACTTTCCCCCTTACACCCCTCTTAAATCTCGGGACGAGATTTCTTGTAGTGGAGGAGAATTGTGACGCCTGGATAATTAGGCTACAGTAAACCCGCGTTAACGATGCCACGTCACCTCGGTTGCTGTTGCTAACCTCGCGTTAGATCGAAACTGATTCGAAATCAAATTCAAAATCAATCAAAAAATCAATCAAAAAATAAATAAAATGTTCAGAGTGAACCAAATATTGTATAGGTAATTATGGTGGAGAAGCCACACCTTAATAAAAATGTTTAAATACTATAAGATGAATAAAACAACAGCAAAAACAATTATTTAAATACCTTTTGTAATAAATAAAATGTCAAACTAATTTATTTGAGGACTAGACTTCTTGTGACAATGGACTAAGTTGAAATAATAATTTAGATACCAAGTGTATATTTTAATAAAACTAAAATAATAGGAAACAAAACTAAAATAGAAAAGGTAAAGTAAATAAAAAGTAAAAACAAAACAAAATAGGAAAAAAAAGCCCCCCCCCTCAACTGGGCCGACTGGCCCAGCTGGCCACCGCGCCCCCCATGGGCCTTAGCCCACCTGTCAGCCCAACAGGCCATGTGGCCCACACCCTCCCCACCAGGTCGCCTTCCCCTCCACTGTGCGAGCGACCGCGCGCGCACGTCGCCGCCGAACCACCTCGCCGGCCACGCCGCTACACGCGCCGCGGGGAGGATAAGGGCAGCCCCGACGCCTCGGGCTCCCTCCCCACTCGCCCACTTGCCCACTCTTCCCCTCGTCGCTCTCTCCCTCGCTCTCCAGATCCTCTCCCCGCCTCAACCGACGCCGCCGTCGCCATGGATGTGCCGCAGCCGCGGCCACCGGCCACCCCGCGCCTCGCCAGCACGTCCACGAGACGCGCCGTCCTCGACTACACCCTCTGCACCAACTGGAGCGAGAAGGTAGCCACCACCGCGAGCCCGACGACCCATTCTTCCTCCTGCGGCCGTCTTCGTCTCCAGCGCCGATACGCCGCCGTCTTCCTCCTCTTCCCCGACAAGCTTCGCCGTCGTTCTTCTCCATCGCCGGCGACGCCCCTGCAGCTACTAACCCATTCACCGGCCATCGTGCGTGCCGCTAGGTGAGCTGCCTCCCTCCTCCGCCCTCTAGCTCCCCTAGCTCGCGCGGTAACTAACTCGTCGTCGTGCCCGGGCTCCGGTCGCCGCGGTGTACCTCGCCGCCTTGGACCCATCCGCCGTCACGCTCGTCCGAGCTCACCGTTGTGCTCCTGGGGTCCCTAGGAGCCCAACGCGCCTACGAATGCTCCCTCCCGTGCCTCCTAGCACCGTTCCCGATGAGCGCCCGAATGCGTCGCCGCCTGCGCTCGTCGCCGGCGTGCTTCCGGTGAACAAATGGTCACGGGACAGCGCCCGTTGCATTCGCCACCTGACGCATGCCTCGCCTGGCCTCTCAGTTCGCTCGCTAGCGGGCTGCGTCAAAGTTTCCTCTTGCGTCCGACTCCGGCCGTCCGCCGATGAGCTCGCCGCGCTCGAATCCGGTCACCCCTGCCGCCACAATCACCACCGTTGGACGCGGCACAGCCGTAGCTCTCGAACGCGCCCGAAAACTCGACGAGCGGTGCCCTGTAGGTGTTTTCCGGCCACCTCCCGAGCCGCGCCGCTACTTTTGCCTCGCCGGCGTCGTTCCGGCGCCGTCCGCCGACGTGGCTAGGCGGGCCCCACCCCTGGGTCACTGCCAGCGGGCCATGGGGGCCCCGTTGACTGGGTTGACCCAGTCAACGTGCTGACTGGGCAGCCCAGTGGCACTGACATGCGGGCCCATGTCATTTAAAACATTTCATAAATAAATAAAATGCTAATTATTTCATTAATTAATTTAATTAACGAAACAGTCGCTGACTATTGGGTCCCACCCACTAATTAATCCATTTAATTAGTCTAAACCCCCATGTTAGTACCCTCTCAATGACATGTGGGCCCCACTAGACCCACCTGTCTGGTTTGACTGGTCAACCGACCAGTTGACCTGCTGACATCACTCTGATGTCATGCTTGCGTCATCAGACACTGTTCTGGATAATGTTGGCTTTAGATAAATAATTAAAATCAGAAAATGATTTAAATCTTTAGAAAATCATATCTTTTAATCCGTAACTCGGATGAAAATACTTTCTACATGAAAGTTGCTCAGAACGACGAGACGAATCCGGATATGCAACCCGTTCATCCGCGACACACCCCTAGCATGCCGAACACGCAACTTTCCCCCTCCGGTACCTCTGCCTGAGAACGCGGAACCCCGGGGATACTTTCCCGGATGTTTCCCCCATTCGTCGGTACCACCTACTACCGCGATTGGGCACACCTAGCATCGTTACTTGTCTGGTCATGCATCAATATGCATCTGTTTGCATGGTATTCATTGTTTCTTCCCCCTTTTCTCTCCGGTAGACTACGAGACCGACGCTGCTGCTGCCCAGTTCGACTACGGTGTTGACGACCCCTCTCTCTTGCCAGAGCAACCAGGCAAGCCCCCCCCCCCTTGATCACCAGATATCGCCTATTCTCCTCTATACTGCTTGCATTAGAGTAGTGTAGCATGTTACTGCTTTCCGTTAATCCTATTCTGATGCATAGCCTGCCATTGTTGCTACATCTGTTGATACCTTACCTGTAATCCTAAATACTTAGTATAGGATGCTAGTTTATCATCATTGGCCCTACATTCTTGTCAGTCTGCCTTGCTATACTATCGGGCCGTGATCACTTGGGAGGTGATCACGGGTATATACTATACATACATACATACTATACAGATGTTGACTAAAGTCGGGTCAGCTCGAAGAGTACCCGCGAGTGATTCACGGATTGGGGGCTGAAAGGACCTTTGTCCCAACGGCCCTCTGTGTGGATCTTTGTGGCGGAGCGACAGGGCAGGTTGAGACCACCTAGGCGAGAGGTGGGCCTGGCCCTGGTCGGCGTCCGCGGTTGCTTCATAATAACACGCTTAATGAGATCTTGGTATTTGATCTGAGTCTGGCCATTTGGTCTATACGCACTAACCATCTACGTGGGAGTAGTTATAGGTATCCCGGCGTCGTGGTATCAGCCGAAGCCTTCGTGACGTCAGCAACTGAGCGGCACGCGCCGGATTGGACTGGAACGCCACTAGGCTAGGTCTGCTTCCGGCCGCCCACGCAACGTGCAGGTGTGCTCAGGGCGATGGGCCCAGACCCCTGCGCGCTTAGGTTTAGACCGGCGTGCTGACCTCTCTGTTGTGCCTAGGTGGGGCTGCGACGTGTTGATCTTCCGAGGCCGGGAATGACCCAGGAAAGTGTGTCCGGCAAAATAGGATCGAGCGTGTTGGGTTATGTGGTGCACCCCTGCAGGGAAGTTAATCTATTCGAATAGCCGTGTCCCTCGGTAAAAGGACGACCCGGAGTTGTACCTTGACCTTATGACAACTAGAACCGGATACTTAATAAAATACACCCAGATAAGTTCCACAGACAACCCGGTGATCGCTTTTCCACAGGGCGACGAGGGGAGGATCACTGGGTAGGATTATGCTATGCGATGCTACTGGAGATGCTACTTGGAGATGCTACTTGGAGATGCTACTTGGAGATGCTACTTGGAGATGCTACTTGGCGATGCTACTTGGAGGACTTCAGTCTACTCTCTTCTACATGCTGCAAGACGGAGGCTGCCAGAAGCGTAGTCTTCGACAGGATTAGCTATCCCCCTCTTATTCTGGCATTCTGCAGTTCAGTCCACCGATATGGCCCTTTACACATATACCCATGCATATGTAGTGTAGATCCTTGCTTGCGAGTACTTTGGATGAGTACTCACGGTTGCTTTCTCCCCCCTTTCCCCCCCTTTCCTTTCTTTCTGGTTGTCGCAACTAGATGCTGGAGCCCAGGAGCCAGACACCACCGTCGATGACGACTACTACACTGGAGGTGCCTACTACTACGTGCAGCCCGCTGACGACGACCAGGAGTAGTTTAGGAGGATCCCAGGCAGGAGGCCTGTGCCTCTTTCGATCTGTATCCCAGTTTGTGCTAGCCTTCTTAAGGCAAACTTGTTTAACTTATGTCTGTACTCAGATATTGTTGCTTCCGCTGACTCGTCTATGATCGAGCACTTGTATTCGAGCCCTCGAGGCCCCTGGCTTGTATTATGATGCTTGTATGACTTATTTATGTTTTACAGTTGTGTTGTGATATCTTTCCGTGAGTCCCTGATCTTGATCGTACACATTTGCGTGCATGATTAGTGTACGATTGAATCGGGGGCGTCACAATTACTCTAACGCAATTGCACTATGTTGAGAAGGTCTTGAGCCAGTTTGGCTTTATCGATAGCAAGCCTTCTCCAACACCTTGTGATTCTAGTGTGACACTCAGAAAGAACAAGAAAGAAACGAGAGATCAATTAAGATACTCTCAAATTGTCGGTTCACTCATGTACTTAGCTAGCGCTACAAGGCCAGATATCTCTTTTGCTATGAGCAAACTGAGTAGGTTCATGTCCAACCCGGGTGATGATCATTGTCATTCACTAGAAAGGGTCTTGCGTTATCTGAGAGGTACTATGAGTTACAGAATTACTTATTCAGGGCATCCTGTTGTGCTAGAAGGATATAGTGATTCAAACTGGGTCTCCGATGTTGATGTATTCTACGCAACAAGTGGGTATGTATTTACTCATGGAAGTGGCGCATTGTCATGGAGGTCTTGCAAGCAAACCATATTGACGAGGTCAACTATGGAAGTAGAATTAACTGCTTTAGACACAACTACTGTTGAGGCGGAATGGCTGCGTGAGCTCTTGATGGACTTGCCTGTGGTTGAAAAACATGTAATGGATATTCTTATGAATTGTGATAACCAAACGGTTATCGCTAAAGTGAATAATTCTAAAGATAATGCGAAGTCATCAAGACACGTGAAGAGACGTTTCAAGTCAGTCAGGAAGTTGAGAAACTCCGGAGTAATAACTGTTACGTATATTCAAACAGACAAAAACCTGGCAGATCCCTTTACAAAGGGACTATCACGAAATATGATAGATATTGCATCGAGGGAGATGGGTATGAGACCCATAGATGTTACACCAAAGTAGTAACCCAACCTTTGCGATCGGAGATCCCATGAATTAGGATCTGGGAAGAACAAGCTATTGGTTAACTGAGGAGAGTAATAACTATATGACCGTCTCTAAGTGAAGATGCAAAACTGTTAGAGTTGTAAGGCTCAGAGCTGTAAGGAAGGTTGGCAACATGCCTTAATGTGGTTATATTGGCCATAATTAGCAAAGATGTTGTCCTACAGAGCAGTGTTGAAAGAACACACTATATGAGTTCCGACTGTAAACATCACAGTCTATGAGATTTGGGTGATCTCTAGTAAGCTCACGAAGGGACCAGGGAGTATGACTATGACGTATAAGCTCCAAACCGCGGGGTAGCCTAGTGGCAGCCAGGTACTGGTTAAGACTTTGAGTGAAACCTGTTCACACAAAACTAGCAATTCAAGGCATAGTCCATTGTCAAGTTGTGAATGGATGTAGCTTAAAGTTCTAGGCAGAAGTTCAACTTAACAGTCCTACTGAAACACGGATATATTAAACAAGTGGTGAGAGAAGGCAAATCTCTAAATGAGTATTAGATCTAGTGGGGGGTTGTTAGAATTAATGGGCTAGGCCCATAGCAATTTCTGAAATCTCAAATAGTAGCCCATGTGTAAAATGGCAAGGTGGTGGTTTTAAAGTTTAGTCCCACCCCGAAAATTGAAGAAGAGTTGGATCTCTTTATATAGTGGGTTCTCTCCACCACTCTAAGTGGTGCGTTGAGAAGAGAAATGGAAGACCACACGCGTTCGCTCGCTTCGCCTGGCCGAGGCGTGGCGTGGCGAGGCGAGGCGAGGCAAGGCAAGGTGGCGCTTACGTGCGACATGCGCATGAATGGTCCGCCAAAATTCGGCCCGTTGCCTTGCAGGGGCGCAGCTTCCTTTTGCCATTTTATTTTTATGTCTTGGCACACAAGTTAATAATTTTCTTGTTCGGTAAATATACGAATTAGAAACCAAGTCGGTTTGGGATTGTGATCGCGACACAATACTGCCTCTGGTCCTAATATATATACAACTATCGGCTGCGGCCAAAGGCACACCGAAAACACCTAGGGTTTTGTCTCATCTCGCAACTTGCGCCGCCGTCGTAGTCTACTCCATCCCAAACGCCGGCGTGCATCGGCGCGTGGGAGAGCAGGTCTCCGAAACCGTTCGTCCTTGCGATCCTGCACCGGGAGTAGGTTTTTGGGAAGGGCTCTGCACGACTGCTCAAATTCGTCATCACGGGTCGTCTTCCGTTCAAGTCGGGCGGTGCTACTCATCGTCGTCTTCATCGCCGCCAGCAGCAGATTGTCGCCAACACCATCGCACCCACAATAGCTAACGAGCAGTACGTCCAACATCATCTGTTCATGTCTATCTATACAACTGTTGTTTCGTGTGCGCTGTTGTTCTGCATGTTTTGCTGTTCTTCTAGTTTGCTAGATTATTGCATGTTAGTATCTGTTCTAGTCATGAATTATTTATTAAAATTAATCATGAACTTGCCTAATTTTCCCACAGCTGGCCCGCTCCTCAGGCTTCATTTCCATGACTGCTTCGTCAGGGTAAGCACATCTACAAACTCTCCGTTTCGTCGGTCAATAATATCTTTGTTTGTGTAGTGACAGCGGTCGCGCATCTTATGTGGTTGCTGGGTCGTGGAAAAGAGGTGGTGACAACACACAAGTGACGTTGATGACGGTGCTATTCGAGCACCCAGTCTCGAGCTGCGGGTTGAAAGCCTAGGTCTGACGTTCTGTCAGTTATACCTAGCAATGGCGAGGTTTTTACGTTGTTACCTTGTTGAAGGCATTGCTCAGATATGTTCGGACTGATCCTTCAGGGTGAAAACCTAGATTCTGGCCATCGATGGTTGGATCCGGTGACGGCGGCGATTGAGCGCCACTCCTTCTTGAAGGTGTTGTTGTTGAAGAATTTCATCGTCCATGTGGTGCCATGAGATGGTCGTTGCGGATATGGTCTTTGTTGTAGTTTGCCGATCACGGTTTGTATCGCTTTGGGGTTCTTTTTCCTTTTTTTTCCTTGCCCATGCATAGCTTTGGTCTACATGACTTTGCTATTCGCCGGCGAGGTTTTGTGTGCGTGTGTTAGTGTTGGCTATGTGCATCTTAGCTATGCAGAGGTCGGGTGCGTGCTCATTGTGTTTGTATCCTCTTATGCTTCATTTTGAGTCAATAAAGTCCATCCTTTATTGAAAAAATAATATCTTTGTTTTCCAAAAAATAAATGTCTTTGTTCACTTGCAGAACAGCACGAACATGTTACAATGTCCGTGTACCAATGGTGTACGTACGGAAATGCAACGCAAAATGCAGGGTTGTGACACGACGTCCCTCTGCTCACCCGGATCTTCGCCTCCAAGGGGCTCGGCCTTAAGGACCTCGTCGTCCTCTGCAGCGCCCACACGCTCGGCACCAGCCCGTCGTTCGCAGACCGGCTCTACAACACAACCGGCAATGGCCTCGTGGACCCGTCGCTGGACAGCGAGTACGCGACCAAGCTAAGGCTGAAGTGCAAGAGCGTCGACGACAAGAGCATGCTGTCGGAGATGGATCCCGGCAGCTATAGGACCTTCGACATCAGCTACTACCGTCACGTCGCCAAGCGCAGGGGGCTCTTTCGCTCCGACGCTGCGCTGCTCACTGACGCCACCACCGAGGAATACGTCCGGCGCGTCACTACCGGTAAATTCAACGGCGCATTCTTCAGGGACTTCAGCGATTCCATGATCAAGATGGGCAACATCGGCGTGCTCACCGGTGCCGACGGAGACATCAGGAAGAAGTGCTACGTGCTCAACTAGGGAAGCTGGCTACTAGCGGACGTGGAGTAATTGGTCACGAGCTCATATGAGCTCGTTATCTAGGTCGTCGATAAGCGTCTCGGGATCTGGGCTATTTTCCTATACCCGCGCGTGCGGTGCGCCAGAAATTGAGAACTGTAGGTAAATACGTAGGCGGCAGCGGAGGGTGGTGGGCCATTGGGACGGGGCAGAGTAGACGGCCGTCAGTCGTCGGGGAGGCGAGCCGTGGATCAGAATCGGCGTTCCCGTCTGATCCATGGATCGGAAAGTTCGCTTTCCGTCTAATGGCTGCAGACCGGAATTGAATGCAGAACCGAGAGTCCTCTCGCCTAG
The DNA here is from genome assembly GCA_963921465.1 of Triticum timopheevii. Classification (NCBI taxonomy): domain Eukaryota; kingdom Viridiplantae; phylum Streptophyta; class Magnoliopsida; order Poales; family Poaceae; genus Triticum; species Triticum timopheevii. Next base: position 216,557,664 of record OY997274.1, read on the forward strand.
GGCGTGGGTCATTTGGAAGCTGAGGAATGCGGGGATAGAGGGAAGGAGCGCCGGCGGCGAGACACCATGGAGTTTCTGATGCAGCCCATCGGCAGGTATGTGGATCTCTGCTTTCCCGGCGATGCCGTCTCGATCCATAGGATTGGTTTTTCCCAAGTTTAAGATCCACTCTGCTTGAAGAGGTAGGGATAGTTTGGTGCCGGCTCCTGCGGCTCTGGGGTGGGGGGTTTTGAGGTGGCACAGCCGGTGGAGCGCGAGGCGGCGCAGCATCGGAAGGTGGACACTGCCATAGTGGCGAGGCACAAATCTTCTTGGGGAAGGAGACGGCGGCGGACAGAGGAGAGAGCTCGCCGCCGACATCCGAGCTGTCAACGAGGAAAATGAACCTCCAAGCCCCTGGGTGGACCACGAGGTTAGTGATTAGCAACCTGCATTCTATTAGAGATTCAGTCATTTAGGAAATTAAATTAGAAATGACCAAATAAATCATGCATATGCCTCTGCAGGCTGATTCAGAAAATGAAATTAGAGATTCAGAAAATAAAATTAGAAATGGATTTAAAGATTCAGAAAATTCATCTTGTATGTGCCTCTGTTTGCAGGTTGATTGCTGTCTGCAACCAGAAAATTCATGCTATATGTGCCTCTGTTTGCAGGCTGATTGCTCTCTACAGTCAGAAAATTCCTGTGTTTGCAGGTTGTTTGGTCGCTGCATTCAGAGAAGTCATGCTGTATGGTGCCTATGTTTGTAGGCTGATTGTTGCCTGCATTTAGAAATTCATGCTATATGTGATGTGTTTGGCTGGCTGATTGCTCTCTATAGTCAGAGAAATTAAAGATTTATGTGCTGCTATTTGCAGGCTGTTTGCTCTCCTCATTCATAAAATTCATACTATATGCCTGTGTTAATTTGCAGGCTGATTGCTCAATGCAATCAGAAAACTCATGATGTATGTGACTGTGTGTGCAGGCTGAGGATTGGTGTTGCTGCACCGAGCAGAACACCCTGCCCAAATCGTATAAATGCGTTCGAGAAGGCAGTCAGGTGTTTTGCAAAGAACCCAGCTGAAAATGTGATCTCACCAGTTCGTGGTACTACTTTCGACTCTTTGGGCAAGGCGTATGGATTTTACAACTTTTGTTTGCGAATAGTATGAAGTTTACAACTTGAATTCATGGGAGAAGGGTTTTGGTAGGAAGATGACAGGAAGCTCAGGGAGCAAGAGAAGGATTTCGAGGTTGCGAGGAAGTGTCGGGAGGACGCAGAGAGGAACGCGATGAAACACTTTGTTGAAATTTGTTGATTATTGGGCATGTCGAAGATGGTAGTTGTATGTGTTGGTGCAGCCACAGATGAGGAGATCGCACACACATCTCGAGATGTTGCTGCTAGTGGGCCTGTATATAATGCTGCTCAGGAATCAACCCGGAAGGTGGTGGCATGCAAGGTAAAAATGAGAGAATTTAGAGATGTTGCTGCTGGTGAGCCTGTACTCATTTTGTTCTCGTGTTGCGGATGTAGGTGGTTAGACAAGTTTGGATGATGGTGGCATTGATCGGAGCTGGCAATTAAACTACGGTGGTAAGTCCGAAAAACAAAATCAAGAAAGAGAATGAAAAAATATGATTATCGGGGAGTATGACATACCTAGTGACCCAATGTGTGGTTCGCAGGGCAGAATCGCAATACTAGACGTGCCAGTGGTGGTGGGAGCAGCACTGTGAAGCGGTCTCGACGCCGGAAGGGCAATAAGAGAGCAAAAAGAAGAAGGAATACGAGGTGGAGTTAGTTCGGTTCTCTAATATTGTTGAAATGATATGCACATGTCTCAGAGAGCTCAGAAAACAATGGCACAAGCAGTGACGATAGCAACAACGCTAGTGGTGAAGACATGGGTTATACTGGCCGCGCAAGCAAGGAAACAAATATTTGTGGAAATGCTTTATTTTTGTTTGTTCATGGAACCGTATGTGCTAAACCTTACATCATCAGGATGTAAAACAGAGCCAAGGGATATATTGGTGGCACGGGACAGGGTGCAACCGGATGAATTCGAATAATGATCTCTCCTGAAAGTGTAGTCTGTATTGTTTCTTGTGCTTTCTAGAACTGGTCAGTGCAATCATCATGTTGTAGCTGCTGTGGTCAAAGATTATTGTGATTTAGATGAACAGTCTGAGCATGAGTAATGTCTTTCCTGTGAAACAAATTTAATTAAGTATCAAGTGTTCAGTCCCTAAATTTGTTTGCATGGATGGAGTTTGCATTCGAACTTCTGAATGTGTTGCAAAATTGTTCAGTATAACTCACTATGTACAGTGCAAAGAGGATTTGTCTAGATTTGCGAAAAATTATAGGTTGTCCTCTTGCCTGCCAAGCATGATCACCTGAGATGCAGCAAAAGGTACAGTTGTAGTAAGAAAATGATGACTGCATTTAGCTTTGTACATTTATTGCCTCCTTGTACGAGTAGATATCAACTGTACAAGCTACAGAGAGTTTGAATGTTTGAATTTTGAAATACGGGTAGGAGGGCACAACACCCAAGTATAATAAAAGGAGGTTGCCTTGAGGTGAGCTGCAGCTTCAGGCTTGGTCTGGTAGAGAGAAGTGCAGCACACAGAGGGGATAAGAGATTTCATAGCCTCTCACAAGATGGATGCATCGGCCAGTGAGGGATGCAAATCGGTTGTGACAGAGGTGACAGTTTATGGCGCTGATGCGCGTGTGTGCGGTCTTCTTTACTGTTTTGTACTGCAATTTCATGGTTGTTTTGTGTTGACTAATGTCCTGAGCATGGATTGCAGTGTTCTGGAGGCGGAGTTGCTTCAGAGGCTAGTGTCAAGGCGGCCATGGATGACGAGGATGCTAGCGTGCAGACGATCATCTCATACGGGTCACAGAAGGTAAGCCGGCCATGGTTGCAGATGTGGTTCATCGAGGCGAGGTTGAAGAAGGAGAGAAGAGGGGAACAAATCTTCGGGCAGAAGGCTAGTTCGTTTGGTGGTGTCGGTAATTAATGGGCCAGCTGACGCTCGCCGTTTGGGGTTGCACGTCTGAGCCGTGGCCCAAGACTGGTACGGTACGTTTGAGCCGTCTCGCACGAGACGGCGAGCGTCGCAATAAATGTAGCCGGTCCATGGGTCGTGTCACGTGAAAAGACCACATATACTGGTTGGAATACAGCGAAATATATATGGGGCCGTTTGAATCTTAGCGCAGCAGGACGGCTTAGATATCGAGCACATCTCAGCTCGAGCTCAGAATATGACTTCCGGCTACTAGCGGATTATTTCCGTGGAACAAACGTTTGTTGAGAAGTGAAGATCTGTGAATCTTAATCGTAATCGTAACACTTTCGCAGCACCACATGGTGTATGTTAATTTGTCTTCGAAGGTACCCCCTCTCTTAAATCTTTTATGTCTTTTAATAATTCCAAAGTATCTTCAAATATTACTAGACTTGGGTTGTCACTAGGACGTAATGACAATGAGATAGATTTTTCGGTCAAGGCTCTAAAACAAATGGAGTTCGATCGGCTTATGGTTGCTCCGAAGTTATCGAGCTTTGTCGACCCTCTAGTGTCAGATGAGGAGGTGGAGGATGCTGATGCCAGTCATGAAGGCAAGCTCCTCTCTCATTTGATTAATGACACGAGTGAAGTAGACCTTGATGACACTGTACGTGACACTACGCTTTTTGAGCTTGTCGCGATGGTGCGCAAGAACAAGTCTAACTCAGCAAAGAAAAGAGGGCGCTCTTCTAAGAAAGTAAAGGTCTCTAAACATAAAGTTGGTTCAGCATGAGAGGCATGTTCTGGAATAGTAGAGGTCTTGGCGACTTGGCTTAACACAAACACATTGCCGATTGTGTAAAGGATCATTCGTTGGACTTTGTGGCTACCACTGAGTCGGGTAAACGTGATTTTCCAACACGCGATCTGGACCATTTTTCATGTGGTTTTGATTACGAATGGCACGTCTTACCGCCGACAGGAAGGTCCGGGGGAATTTTGCTACGTATTAACTCTACATACTTACAAATATTGTCCACGTCTAAGGGGGAGTATCATATTAAATTCCACCTTCGAAATAAGTCCGACAACTTCATCTGGAGCCTGGTGGCTGTATATGGCGCCGCTCAAGAGGAATTTAAGTCTCCATTTCTAAAAGAATTAGTCAACACCTATCGAGACAATCCCCGTCCCATGTTAATCGGGGGGGGGGGGGGAGGGGGGGGGGGATTTTAGTATCCTTCGATATCAACAGGAAAAAAAATGATCGGTTTGACACTAGGTGGCCTTTCCTCTTTAATGCTGTTATTGACAGCCTGGATCTGAGGGAGATCACGATGTCTGGTCGTCAGTATACCTGGGCCAATAACCGATCGGTGCCAACCTTTGAAAAACTAGACCGGGTGCTAGTTACCACTAATTGGGAATATAAATATCCCCTAGCCTCGGTTCGGGCACTAGAAAGAATTGAGGCCTTATCGGATCACGCTCCATTGCTAACCGATTTTGGACAACCAATCCCATGTTCTAACCGTCATCAGTTTAAATTTGAACTGGGATGGCTCACTAAAGAGGGATTTCATGAGCTGGTTAAGAAGGTGTGGGCGCGCCAGCCTCGCGGTAACACACCCATTCAACGGTGGAATAATCGAATCCGCGCCTTGTGTCGATTCCTTCTAGGATGGGCCAAACATACTGCTGGTATTTACAAAAAAGAAAAAAATGCGATTGTCTAACTTAATTGATACCCTTGATAAATTGCGGAGGTGAGGTCTCTGTCTGCTGTTGAGATTGAACAAAAAAGTAGTCTTAACGAGCAGATTGCCCGCTTACTACGCGAGGAAGAGATTAAATGGTACCAACGTAGTAAGGCGGACTCGCTGTTGGAAGGTGATGATAATACGAAATACTTTCAAATGCTAGCCAATGGCAGGCATGGAAAGAAGCGTATATTCGCCCTTGACCAGGAGGAAGGCCGAATAGAGGGGGAAGTACCACTTAGAAATTTTATTACTAAGTTTTACAAAGACCTTTTTGGGCCTTCAGCTGAAACTAATTTTCAGTTGGACGAATCTGTTACTCATGACATTACTCAAGTAACAGAAGCGGAAAATGAATTCCTAACCTCTTCGTTTTCTGAGGAGAAAATTCGAGCTGCTGTGTTTCAGATGGAACACAACAAGGCGTCGGGACCGGATGGCTTTCCCGCAGAGTTCTATCAATGCTTTTGGGATGTGATTAAGGCAGACATGGTTCAGTTGTTTAACCAACTGCATTCTGAGGACCTTGATATTTCTCGTTTAAACTTTGGGGAAATTATCCTATTGCCTAAGATTAAGGAGGCTAGTCGGATTCAACAATATCGACTGATTTGTCTTCTGAATGTAAGTTTTAATTTTTTTACGAAGGTAGCGACTAATCGATTGAATGGCGTAGCTGATCATGTCGTAAAACCCACTCAAACAGCATTAGATGGAGTGGTTGTCCTGCACGAAACTGTACATGAACTGCACCGGAAAAAGTTGAACGGTGTCATTCTTAAAATTGATTTTGAGAAAGCCTACGACAAAGTTAAGTGGCCCTTCCTGTTGCAAACCTTGCGCATGAAGGGGTTTTCACAAAAATGGTGTCGCTGGGTAGAGAGCTTTGTCTCTGGAGGTAGTGTGGCCATAAAAGTTAACGACGATGTTGGCAACTATTTTCAGACACGTAAGGGGCTTCGTCAAGGCGACCCCGCATCTCCCATTCTGTTTGACATAGTCGCTGACATGCTAGCTACCCTTGTTGAGAGGGCTAAGATGGATGGTCAAATTAGTGGAGTCATTCCACACTTGGTAGAAGATGGTCTATCCATTATACAATATGCGGATGACACGATACTATTCTTGGATCATGATTTAGGTAAGGCACGAAATCTCAAGCTGCTGTTATGTGCTTTTGAGGAACTTTCAAGCCTCAAAATTAATTTTCATAAAAGCGAACTTTTTTGCTTTGGCAATGCTGCAGAATCAGCACCCGAATATGCCGAGATTTTTGGATGCCAGCTTGGGCAGTTTCTGATTCGGTATCTGGGTATTCCCATACACTATCGGCGGTTAACTATCGCTGAGTGGAGGCATGTGGAAGAGAGACTTGAGAAACGATTAGCCAGTTGGAAGGCCAAACTCTTGTCTTATGGGGGCCGACTGATCCTGATCAATTCCGTCCTAAGCAACATGGTTTTGTATATGTTGTCATTCTTCCACCTACCAAAAGGGGTTCTACAGCGGCTAGATTACTTTAGATCCAGATTTTTTTGGCAGTGTGATAACGAAACCAAGAAATATCGACTTGCTAGGTGGAGCGTATTATGCAGACCTAAAAGTCAAGGGGGGCTGGGAATCCAAGACCTTGAGATTAAAAATATCGCTCTTCTCAGCAAGTGGGTTTATAAACTACTCACTGAGAATGGAGTATGGCAGGAAATCATTCGCAACAAGTATGTGGGATCCAATGCCATTTCTCAACTACATTGGAAACCTGGGGATTCACATTTTTGGAGTGGTGTCATGAAGGCCAAGGAATTCTTCTTTCAATTTGGGACCTTCTCGGTTAGGGACGGCTCTCAGGTTCGTTTTTGGAAAGATACCTGGCTAGGGAACAGCTCACTAATGGTGCAATATCCGAGCTTGTACCGGATTGTTAGGCATAAATTCGTCACGATCAAACAAGTCTTAGGACAAGAAAACCCCGATATTTCTTTTCGTAGGGATCTTTTGTGCACTCGCACAACATGGAATGAATTACTCACTCGCCTGGAGGACATTCAACTGTCAGATGAGCCAGACACTTTTCGATGGAATTTGCATTAGAATGGCAGATTTTCGGTCAAATCCATGTATGATGCAATGGTCCATTGTGATGTTCCAGTTGATAATAGAAAATTGTGGAAGCTAAAAATCCCTCTAAGAGTAAAGATATTCCTTTGGTTTCTAAACAAAGGAGTCCTCCTAACTAGAGATAACCTCACACGACGAAACTGGAACGGGTCTAAGACATGTGTCTTTTGCCAACATGACGAGACTATCAAACACTTATTTTTTGAGGGCAAGTTCGCTCGGGCAGTTTGGGCCATGGTCCAAGTAGCTTCGAATTTATACCCACCACGTAGTGCACGAAATATGTTCGGCAACTGGTTGCGGGGTATTGATAAACAATTTTCTGCACATATTCTTGTGGGAGCGGCGGCCTTATGCTGGGCAATGTGGCTTACCAGGAATGATGTGGTTTTTAACAATAAATGTGTCTCATCTCCTATGCAGGTTATCCATGTTTGTACACGATGGCTCCGTACGTGGTCTATCCTGCAGAAGCCGGAGGACAGGGACCTTTTTATGATGGCGTCTACACGGCTGGAGCGTACGGCCAGGGAGGTTTTCTACCCACATGGATGGCGGTGTGATTTACGGATAGGATCTACCGTTTCTTAGGATGGACACGTTTTATTGCTTGGCATTGTATCGAATTATTTTATTTTTAGGGTGCTCTGGACTTTTTGGCTGTGTGCATCTAGCTATGCAGAGGCCGGGCTTTCTTTCAATACGATTGTATCACCTCTATATATCTATGCAATGAAAAGTCCTTTATCGAAAAAAATGTTAATTTGTCTATTGTTACTGCTCGAGTTCAGAAAAATATATGACACAAACATAGAGAATTACATATCTTTATATCTATGGAATTTAAAAAAAAATTGTGGCCTGTTTTAAAAGTTTGTGAACAATTTTAAAACTTGTGAACTTTTTTAAAATTCATGAATATTTTTCATATTTGTGAACAATTTTTAAAGTTACGAACATTGTTTAAATTCATGACATTATTTACAATTTTTGAACATTTTTGTAAATTTGTAAAAAAGAATCCATTATTTTTCAAAAATATTATAAGTGTTTTAATAGAAAACCAAATGAAATAACAAAATCGGTTGAAAAATCGAGCAGAAAAATATTTGTCAGCGCAATACGCAGAAATCACTATATCGATCTTGCCCCGTGTGTCTGCTCGCAATCCTAATTTTTTAAAAAATACTGGAAAGTATTTTATTAGAAAAATGACCAAAATAAAAATTTCTTCTGAAAAACTTATCAAGAAAAACTTGCCAGCGCAATACCCACATAGCGCTACAAGTGTGGCCCCCTATTGCGCGTTTTCTTGCTATCACACGTGTTAACCCAGGACAGAAGCTCTCAAACTCGGTTATTGGGCTCTCACTCTCTCCCCACCGCACGCGCCGCGGGCCACTCCGGCCGCGGCGGCCACCAACTCGTCCCACCCAATTACTCCGGCTGCCGGCCTAGGGGCTATGCCTCCTCGCTCCTCTGCGAGTGCCCCGGCCTCGCCGGCTGCGAGCGCTCGATGGGAGACGCCCGATAAGGAGGAGATCGAGGAGATCCAGGGCGGATCCAGCGGTCCGTCGGAGGTGCCGGCGACCCCTCCCACCCCGTCGCCGCGGTTTCCCCGGAGCCCGAACTGTCACCCGTCTGGATCCGGGCCGGGTCTCGGGGACGCTGGCTTTGGACCGGCGGCTGGAGGCGTGGCTCCCCCATCTGAGCGCCCCCGCCTAAAATCCATTGTGGTAAGTGCGAATCCCCTTCCCTCTCCGGTCACCGACGACATTGAAGCTGGATGGGAGATCCAGAAATCGCGCAAGAAACGCCGCGCCAGTCAGGATCCCATTACTGTTGGGCGGAGTGGGAGGAGCCGGCCACCTCGCCACGGTCGCTCCCATGGGCACTCGGCGGGCAGGGACGCCTTTTTAAGCAGATTCAAGGGCCTCTGCTTCTGCTGCCTCAGCACCCACCACCGTAGAATAGACTGCAGAGACCCTCTCCGGTGCATAATCTGCAAACGCCAGGGCCATTTCGGCCGCAAGTGCCCTGAGAATCCGCGCAACAAAGTAGCTGCCGCCCCTCCGCGCTCCCCGCGCCGGCCAGTCCGCGAGCGCCTGACCTTCCCGCCTCCGTCGGCACCCTCGCGCCCTGCTATGGAGCTGGGCGCCCTCATCAACCACGGCCGGCGCCCACGCAACAGCCATAAGGTCATCGCCTCGTCGCCGGCAATGGAGCACCAGCTCTTCCTGCTGACCCAGCACGCGGTCGTGGTCACTGCGATGGGCACCAAGGCGCATGCGGCGAGCCCGCTCTCCCTCGGCCGCGTGATCGAGCGCGAGCTCAAGATCCCCCCGCACCTGCTCCGCATCACCAACCACGACCCCGAAGACTTCTTCGTCTATTTCACCATGCCAGCGCACAAGGACCTAGCGGTGCGGCGCGGCTCGCTGTCGGTGGACGGCGTGCCGTTCTTGCTCAAGCCATGGCAGGAGGACGCCCACGCCATACGGCTCAAGTGGATGTTGCATGCTCGGGTCGTCATCGAGCGGCTCCCCATGCAGCTATGGACGCTCGAGGGTGCGATCGAGGCCATTGGCGACAAGGTCATCATCGACCGCCTCGACAGCCGGACCCATGAGCGCGTCGACACCAAGTTGTTCGCTTGCTGGTCTGGTGCTGGGATGTCGCCCACATCCCCACAAAGCGCATAATTTGGAAGCATGCCCGAGGCGCGGTGCGCGTGGACGAGATGGTGGGCTACTCCTCGCCCAGCCGCGCCGTTGCGCCACCACCAGAGCTGCTGCAGTATGATCTGCTCATCCACCTCGACCACGTAGAAGACTGGACCGCGCTCTCGCCGCGCTCCTCCGTCTCGCCGCAGAGCGGTGTCCCCTCCGATGACGACGAGCCCGACGAGCGCCCCTTCCCACGGATCGAGCCGGGCGTCTGGGCGGAGCGCGTGGAGGACGGCCGGTCTGCGATTGCCCCGGCACCTACCCTGCGCCCCCAACCACGTGTCGCCTCGACAGGGTGCAAGGGCATGCCGGGCACTGAGGGCCGACGCGACGACGATGGAGGTGACCCCGGGTACCAGAGGCGGAGCTGGAAAGACACTCTCCTTGGCAGGGGGCGTGCCAGCAACCGCAGCTCGGCCCCTGCCCCAGCGCCGCCAACGGGCCGTTCGCGTAGCCGGACACCCGCCTCGCGCCACCGTCAGGGCGCACCGCGGGGCCGGCAGCTGTGCATCGACAAGCAGGCCGCGGTCGAACCTGCAAAGAGGAAGGAGGCGGCAGCTGCACCCTCCCGCCAGCCCAAAGCCCGAGGAACGAGCAAGGCCCGGCGCTCGCACGGTGGATCAACGGTGGCAGAGTCATCGGGCGGCCCCTCGCTTCTCGCTCCACCGCGCCCGCTCAGCCAGGACCGTGCCGGGGAGCCGGTGGCGGTGGCAGACCCGGTCGAGGCGTTCTTCCAAGGCGCAAAGAAGAGCATCCCCCCCTCCCCGCCCTGATGCCATGGCCTCGAAGATTGACGAGGTGATCGCTGCCAAGCTAGACAAGCCTCTCTGCTTCGACGATGAAGATGACGGAGGCAGCGGCGGCTCTTTCGACATGGGCCCGGCCCTCTCCCTGGCCCGCCACACACCGCAGGTGGCGGATACGCATGCGATGCAACTAGGCGTGGTCACGCAGAGGGTGACGGAGATGCAACTCAGAGAGGATGGAGCTGACGACAAGTCCCGGCTGGCCCTCTTCTCCAAGCCGGCGCTAGCGATCGTTGGGAAGCCACCGACAAGGAACAAGACGCCTGCCAGGGCTCGGCCTCAAGCTACGCCGGTCAGGCAGAGTGCCCGCCAAGCTGCAAATCCCTCCCCGGTGCCGGTCTCTCAGAGGGCTACGCTCCGGCTGGTGCAGGGCCTCGGCGTCCTCGGGCCAAAGGAGAAGATGACGGCACGGGCTGCTGAGGCCCTCATCCGCCGCTTCGATGAGCCCTTGTCTGACGAGGACATTGCGGCCATCGCAAAGCTCACCTGCCTCGACGCCCACGCGCTCAAGGCGATCGCTGGCATGCCCAGGCAGCAAGGAGATGCCGAGGTGCCCCAGTCCCCATGTTAGAGGACCGTAGCTTAGTGTTAGGCTGGCGACGACCAGCAGTCAGCGGGGTAGAGTTAGGGTTTAATTTCTGCATGATGAGTTGTCTCAGTAGCCAGGTTAGAGGTTTAGATGTTCGCCGGCGGGGTTTTGGGCCTATTGGTGGCCGTCGGCGACCCCAGGTTGTAATGGAGGTGTTCCTGTGCTTTATGATTCCTGTAGTAGTTAGTCGTCGGCAACCTGGTGTGCACTACCCTGATCACCACCACCGTAGAAAGAGCTTGGCCAGGTTAACCCATGGATGACACAAACATGCCAATCATGAGCTGGAACGTGAGAGGACTAAACACGCCAGCGAGGCGCTCGGTCATTCGCGATGCTGCACACACGCACAAAGTAGCGATCCTCTGCATACAGGAAACCAAAATCGACTGCTGGTCCACCAGTTTAGCTAGAGAGATAGGAGGCACCTGGCTCGACCAGTGCATAGTCCTTCCTGCAATTGGAACTAGGGGAGGGGCGGCCATCTTCTGGAACTCCAGCATGCTGACAATGCAATCTCACTCGATAGGGCAGTTCTCTATCACAGCGAAAGTACAGACAGGAGGTTTAGACAAAGAATTTTGGCTAACCACGGTTTATGGGCCATCTGATGAGGATAGGAAAGATGACTTCCTCGCGGAAATAGCTAGAGTCGCCCCGCCAATTGGCCAAGCATGGCTCATCAATGGCGATTTCAACATCATATACGAGGCTAGAGATAAGAATAACACCAACATCAACCGTAGGCTCATGGGTAAATTTAGAGCAGCAATTGATGTTGCTGGCCTACGCGAGATCAAGTGCAAAAAACCGTCGTTTTACCTGGAGCAATGAGCGCCGCAACCCCACCCTAGTTAGCATCGATAAATTTTTCTGCACCATTGCTTGGGAAGGGCTCTTCCCGTCCTTCCTTCTGCACACGGCATCAACCTCATGCTCATACCACTGCCCTTTGCTCCTCGCGCCTGCAGCAACCCCTCGCCGTCCAGCAACATTTAGATTCGAGTCGTTCTGGCCCCGGTTCCCGTGCTTCCAGGAAATGGTGCAACATGCCTGGAATCGCCCAACAGCAACGAGATGTGCTTTCGCGAGGCTACATGTGAAACTGAGGAGGGTAGCTGCAGATCTCAAAATCTGGAGCAAATCCCAGTTTGGAGGGGCCAAGCTCCATATGCACATTGCAACAGAAGTAGTACTACGCCTAGACGTTGCCCAAGAAACTAGACCCCTCTCTGATGCAGAGTTCCAACTTAGGAAAATGCTGAAACTCAAAATCTTAGGCCTTGCTGCAGCTGATCGAGCACGGAAGCGCCAGGCATCTAGTATTACTTGGCTACATGCTGGAGACGCGCCAACTACCTTCTTCCAAGCGAAGATAAACGCCAGGAGACGGAAATCACACATCCACATGCTCCACGGCCCGGCCGGCGTAGTCACCAGGCAGGAGGACAAGGAAACCGTAATCTACGACCACTTCTCCTCCTTGCTGGGTACGGCAACACACCGCGACACAACCATCGGCTGGTGTGCACTAGACATGCCCAGGCTGCAGGGAGTTGGACTGGACAACCCGTTCACGGAGGATGAGGTGTGGCTATCAAGGCGTCGCCGGCAGCGCCGGGCCCGGACGGTTTCTCCGGCACTTTCTTCAGGGCATGATGGGCAACTATCAAAGACGACATCATGGCGGCGTTCAACCAGTTTTACAATCTAGTAGGCAGCAGTTTTGGAGCACTCAACACTGCGGTAGTTGCACTTCTGCCAAAAAAAGATGGAGCGATGACAATCAACGATTACGAGGCCGATTAGCCTAATCCACTCCATAGCAAAACTCATCTCCAAAGTGCTCTCCCTCAGGCTAGCTAGTGTGATCCACACACTCATCTCGCTGGCCCAATCAGCCTTTCTTAGGACAAAATGCATTCATGATAGCTTTCTGTATGTTCAAAACTGCATCAAGGCCCTTCATAGACGGAAAAAACCGGCTCTTCTTCTCAAATTGGATATAGCAAAGGCTTTCGATAACGTGGCATGGGAGTATATCCTTGAGCTTCTGCAACAAAGAGGATTTAGTGCGCGGTGGAGGGATTGGATAGCACTGTTGCTGGCCTCCTCCTCTTCGTCCTTTCTCCTCAACGGCATCCCCGGAAAGAAGGTCCGGCACCGGAGAGGCCTACGGCAGGGTGACCCACTGTCACCTTTCCTCTTCATCCTGGCGATCGACACACTACACCACCTTCTACAGGCTGCAGCTGAGCAACACATCATTGCTCCGCTGCCAGGAAGAGAGATAAAGTTTAGGATTAGCCTCTACGCTGACGACGCGGTTATCTTCGCAAATCCTGTTAGGGAGGAGATTGATGCACTCATGGAGATTCTTCGTAATTTTGGTGTAGCCTCGGGGCTGCACATCAACCCCTCAAAGTCGATGGCCCTACCCATTAGATGCCAAAATATAGACCTGGGACATATATTGCAAAATTTTGGAGGATCAGTGGGGAACTTCCCAACCACCTACCTGGGTCTGCCGCTGACCCTAGCCAGGCTGCGCATCGCGAATTTGCAGTTCATCATAGATAGGATCAAAGCCCGACTGGCGGGATGGAAAGGGAAGCTGCTACCTCTGGCTAGCCGCCGTGTGCTCGTTCGATGTGTCCTCAGCGCCATGCCTACATTTGCTTTGACTGTCCTTCGAGTGCCGAAGAAGCTTCTAAAGGAGATTGACAAGTGCAGGCGCAGATTTTTGTGGAAGCAGGATGAGGAGATCACGGGTGGGAGCTGCAAGGTTAATTGGACAGCAGTATGCGCTCCCACATCGCTCGGAGGACTGGGCATCCTCGACCTTGAGAGGTTCAGCCGAGCCCTCAGATTGTGATGGCTATGGACCTCCTGGACCGACCCGGAGCGAGCATGAGTCGGTACAGAGCCACCGTGCAGCAACATTGATAAAAGCCTTTTCAGGGCTGTGACAACGGTCACCATCGGTGACGGCGCAACGACTCTCTTCTGGCACTCCTCCTGGATCGGGACGCAAAACCTAGCCGCCTCTTACCCCCTCCTCTACTCGCACTCTAGGCGGAAAAACAGGACGGTGCGCGAGGCGCTCTCAGGAGAAACATGGATAAAAGACCTGCGACACGGGAACCTACAGCCACTACTGCCGGAATTCATTAGGCTACAGCGCACCATCTCCTTGATTGTGCTAACTGACAGGAGCAGGGACAGGATTAGATGGACTCTCGAAGCGAACAGCCTATACTCCGCAAGCTCGGCCTATGCCGTGCAATTCCAGGGACGTGTTCAAGTTGACTGGCAGAAGCTGATCTGGGAAGCAAAGGTGCCAGGATGCATAAAGATTTTTAGCTGGCTCCTCCTGCAGAACCGTCTATGGACGTGCGATAGACTACAACGGCGCGGCTGGCCGAACACCTATTTTTGCCCGCTCTGCGTCCGCAACCTGTAGACAGCACTCCACCTAGTCTGGACATGCCCGCTGGCCCGGGAGGTTTGGGAGAAGGTGGCTGCAAGACGAGGATGCCAACAGTTCCAACCAGGGCAACAGTTCCATGAAGATAGCATTGCCGCTGTTTTCCAGCAAATAGCGGCAAACACCCAGCCGGCGCAACAGAGGGCCAGCAATGCCGTTATGCTCCTAACTTGCTGGGAGATTTGGCAAGAGCGGAACCGGTGCGTGTTCAGGGGGAAAATACCGTCAGTTCAAGGCATCACTCAGGCCATCGAGCAATCCATTGAACTTTGGCGACAAGCGGGAGCAACTCACCTAGAGAGACCCTTTTGGGATCCACCATGAGAAGTCCATATAGAGGAGTTTTTTGTTCTTCTCCTGTTTTACCTTCTTCTTCTTTTCGTTTTCATCAGTTCTTGAACTGATTGGTCCTAGGACCTTCATCCCACCCTTTGTATTTTCCCATTGCTTCCTGCTTATCAATGAAACGCCAGCAATATGCTGGGTCTTTCAAAAAAAAACTCGGTTATTATAGTCGGTTCATTCCGTTCGGTTTTAGTTGTGTGAGGTTACCCTTTAATTATGCTAGACATGGTGGTGTGTTGCTTAGTTGGCACCGTCTTGGCTTGTTGTTCTATGGAATATTTGTTTGTTGGGGGAAGGTAGATGATGGACAATGGTGATCACGTGAGCTCGTTTGTTCCCCCACAAAACTAATTGACCACAAGCAAACAACAGAGTTGGCGCCTTAAGCACCCGATATAGACTAGCTTGCAAACGAGCGCACACCCCCTCCCTTCCTACAGTTCTTAATGGGCCGGCCCATCGAAGCGCGTGAGAGAGAACACACCAAGTGGAGCAGGATCTCACCTCAGGAAAAAAAACAACAAGTGGAGCAGGTGTAATTATAGTAAACATCACAAATGATATACAAGTAGTGGACAGTAAAAAATATACTTTAATAAATATGTCTGTACTTTTTCAACACAATAATACAATGGTCAAATATAAATTTTCCAATAATCATGCACATTTTGACCTTATTCATTATGTATTCGATATACTTCAGTTTAGTTGAATTTCTTTATGAAGCCTATTATGAGCGCACTAATTTCCTCTGGCTTTTCTTCATTTATGAAATGCCCCACATCTTTCATTATCACCACGTCATCCAGTAATGGAACAAACTTCTTGAGACCACCTTTGTTAATGAAAACTTTTGCGCCTGCAATATTGTATGTTAGATCTAAGTTGCCAACTGTGAACTTCGTTGGCACCATTATCTCAGCTCCCGTCCATGGCGAAGTTAACTCCCATGTCCTAAACATAGAACAAATATTGTTGTTAGACAAGAATGTTGTGTGGTGCGGTCCAGTTACCCTAGAAGAACTTTTCTTCCATAATTTCTTTGAGAGATATATGGTAATTACATTTCTACTATTGGATTGTGGATGATGTACCACATTGGTTTATAAGACAACTTCGCGTGGTATGATTGCGGACAAAATGTAAAAGTATACTCCCTCAGTCCGGGAATACTAGTCGGAGAAATGGATATATTTTCGGATGAAGGGAGTAAAAGTTTTGGGTAAGTAAATGGTTAAATCAATATGGAATTATTCTGGACAAATGTGAAAAAAAATTGGTCAGGTAAATGACACAATCAATATATTATGAGTAATAATATATTACAGGTTTTGCAGCATCTTAGCAAAGTGAACTTGCTCTTGAGACATACTTTACAGATTCATGGTAAATATTTCTTGGAGCTCCATTTAATTTGGGGAAATCATTTGTCACTCATTGAGTTAATTCTAAATGGAGTAATCAGTGTTTCCAAAAATCTGAAGTTATATATTATATATTTTTTAATAATATTGGTCATATCTACAATACAGTTTTGAATTTGGACATTATATAGAGCATTCCAAAAATTGTAGATATATTTGCTTTGAATCAAATCTAGTCTCTTTTTCTCTAGAAAATTCCTACAACTTTCTAGAAAACATTTTGTTAAGCTTTGGATCAAATTTCAAGTTTAGGTCTTCATAATTAGGTTAGAAAAGCACAAGAAGAAAATAGTCCAAAGTAAGAGTAACTTAATTACTTATTCAGGGCACGGTAGTAGTTGAATCCCCCGGTGAAACCAGACTTGTCAAACTGGGTCGTGTAATACTTGACGTCCTCCTCTGTGATCCAGCTCGGCAAGGGCACCTCATCATCTGGTGAGCCCCACCCGCTCTTCGGGATGAACAGTGGGCCAGGAGTTCGATCAGCGAAAAACTTTCTTAGCACCAACTCTGTACCAAGGCGTTTGAATTCTGCTTCAATTGCCCCAGGCTCCTACAATTAAATTAGCACCAGATCGGTCATGTTGATTTCGCGTGCAACTCCGGAGACAATATATGGATTGAAAAGGCAATGGTTTCATCACTCATGAAATCTCTGTAAAATAAAGTGGCATTTAACTGTTCTTAGGTTGTTATACACTCACTTTGTTAACCAACTTCCAAAACAAGTATGGCTTCAGGCTCGCAGCAAGACTTTCGCCTTGCATGGTAGCATCTACGTACCTGGAAGCTGCAGATGTAAAAGTCGTCGCCGTAGAGAGCCCTGACAGCATCGACGGGCTTCACCGCCGGGCTCCGAGGGATGAAGGGGACGCTCAAGGCGACCAGCGCCTTCACCCTGTCAGGCCGGAACAGGCACAGGCTCCAGGCTATTATGGCGCCCCAGTCGTGCCCCACCACGAAGACCCGCTCCTGGCCGAGGGAGTCGATGAGCGCGACAAGGTCGCCGACGATATGCAGCGCGGTGTACTGGTCCGGGCCGGCGGAGGGCGCCTCGGAGTCGCCGTAGCCGGGCATGTCGGGGGCGACGGCGCGGTAGCCCGCCGCGGCCAGCGCGGGCATCTGGTGCCGCCAAGTGTACCACAGCTCCGGGAAGCCGTGCAGCAGCAGCACCACGGGCGCGCCCGCCGGGCCGGCCTCCGCGACGTGGAGGCGCACCCCGTTGACCTCGACGCTGCGGTGCGTGATGACGCCGTCGGAAGCCATGTCTTGGTTAGTTCGTCACCGCGAACTGACGATGGGAGTAAGCAGGAGCAGCAGCTGGCTTAGAGCTCGTTGAGGTTGATGGTGGATGTGGCTGGACTGGACGGGCCGGAACGCACTATATATAAGGAGTGTGGGTGGATCGCAGGGGTTGCGTGTTCTGCAGGCGCATGCATGGTTACGGGTGCAAGAGTATTGCACGACATCTCCATGTCGCCTTGTTCTTTCCGCCCCCTGCTTAAGGCCTTGATACGCTGTTTATCAAGCTGGTTTCGTGTAATCTCTTCGAACCGTGTAACAAACTAAAATCACGTTTTGGTGGCCCAACAGAAATGTGGATAAGCAGAATTGGGTTTCCACAAAGCCAGAAAAATGCATCTTGTGAAAAAACCACCAATACTCGTTTTTGTACAAACACGTTTACAGAAAACATGTTCCCCGCCTGTAAGTAGGTCGCCGGAAACCTTTAAGGGCATGACCAATGCTCCACGGTGGACAGCTGCCCTAGCTATCCACCTAGGCTTGGGTGGTCCAAAATGACGCATGGTGTCGCTTGAAGAGCCAAACCGACTCCTGCAGAAGAGACGGGCTCCTCCTTGACAAAAGTGGAAAAGGTAGAGAGGTAGGAAGAAAAGTATAGACATGCAAGGGCTCTCTAGGGTGTGTGACTTTCATCCACGGTTTGGAATTGATTAAAAGATGAAGGAAGAGAGATTAAGTGTGGACCTAGTGAGGCAGCTATGCATTGGGTGATTACAACTTCATACTACTGCTCTAACACATTTATCTATGTGGAAAGGCTGGGGCAGCATCAAAGTGATGCTTCCATTGTACATGCCCTAATGGCGTGGCGAGCTCGGGCTGGGTCGAGCAACTATAGGAACAGAGAAAGAACGAGAAGCAGGATTGCCGGTTTGGGACTTTGGGGTAAGAAGCGGAATCGCGCGAGCTTACGGAAGAAACAGGGGAAAAGTACTAACGTACTAATCCAAACACGTTTTTATCACATCTTGTGTCAACGTTTTCTCACTCAAACGAGTTATACCACAAACCCATTGTAACATAAATTCTCCCCTAAACTGGTTTTCCTAAAAACACTCTTAAAAATTGTTTTCCAAATTCTAGGTTATATTTTTGATATCCAAACAACCATTAAGGGCATTTCTAACCGATCCTTTATAATTGGTTAAAATTTTACTTCTCTAACCATCACCCAGCCGATCCCCAATTCACTGTAAGAGAGTAATTTTTTTACTCCAACCCTAACTTTCTTCCTAAATATACTCCGCTGAGAGCCTGAGATAGGTTGGAATAAAATTACCTTCGCACTCTCGCCTCCCCCTGCTTGGCCTGCACGACCCCATGCACACCACCGCCGATGTCGTGACCCCATGCGCGAGCCCCGCCGTCGCTGCCACCTCCTCACCTGCTTTGCTCGGTCACGCCATGGTTGTCGCCTCCTCACTAGCTATGATCGGTCGTGCCATGGCCAGGTCTCCCTCCTCATCTTCTCTGCCCGAGCATGTGATGGCCGATCTGGGCGCAGGGGACGATGTGGAGGCAGCAGGCAGCTGGTGGTGGAGGCAGGGCCACGACGAGGTTCGCACTGCTGGTGGGGCCATGAACTCCTCGAGGCCATGAGGGCTTCGCCGGCAGCCCTAGTCCTCCGCGCCCCCGGCCACGCCTGCCACCAACCGCAGGGCTTCGCCTAAGCACTACGACAATATGACCGGAGGAGTAAATGGTGGAGGGGGGCACCGCACATGGCTAAGAACAATTGATGTGCCTAGAGGTGCCCCCCCGCCCCTGTATATAAAGGAGGGAGAGAGGAGGAGGCCGGCCCTAGGGCGCGCGTCATGGGGGGAGTCCTACTAGGACTCCTAGTCCTATTCGTCCCCCTTCCTTCTAACGGAGGGGGAAAGGGGGAAGGGGAGGGAGAGGGAGAAGGAAAGGGGGCCCGCGCCCCCTCCCCTTTTCCAATTCGGACTCCCCATGGGGGCAGGCGCCACCCCCTTGCGGGCTGCCTTGCCTCTCCCCTATGGCCCATGTGGCCCATTACTTCCCCCGGGGGGTTCCGGTAACCCCTCGGTACTCCGATAAATTCCCCAAACACCCAGAACCATTTCAGTGTCCGAATACCACCTTCCAATATATCAATCTTTACCTCTCGACCATTTCAAGACTCCTCGTTGTGTCCGTGATCTCATCCGGGACTCCGAACAACCTTCGGTCACCAAAACACATTACTCATATAATACATATCGTCATCGAACGTTAAGCGTGCAGATCCTATGGGTTCGAGAACTATGTAGACATGACCGAGACACCTCTCTGGTCAATAACCAATAGCAAAACCTGGATGCTTTGGTTCCCACATATTCTATGAAGATCTTTATCAGTCGAACCACAATGTCAACATACGTTATTCCCTTTGTCATCGGTATGTTACTTGCTAGAGATTCGACCGTCGGTATCTTCATACTTAGTTCAATCTCGTTACTGGCAAGTCTCTTTACTCGTTCCGTAATGCATCATCCCGCAACTAACTCATTAGTCACATTGCTTGCAAGGCTTCATATGATGTGCATTACCGAGAGGGCCCAGAGATACCTCTCCGATACTCGGAGTGACAAATCCTAATCTCGATCTATGCCAACCCAACAAACACCTTCGAAGATACCTGTAGAGCATATTTATAAACTCCCAGTTACCTTGTGAAGTTTGATAGCACACAAGGCATTCCTCCGGTGTCCGGGAGTTGCATAATCTCATAATCAGAGGAATATGTATTTGACATGAAGAACGCAGTAGCAATAAACTGAACGATCATTATGCTAAGCTAACGGATTGTGGGGACCCTGACTCATAAGTCGAGATCACCGAATGCACGTGTACAGTGATCCCAGAGATCAATGCTCACTGAACACACAAAAGCTGAATAACAAGAGTCTTACATCCATACATACCGTTTTACACAAGTAGGACCATTATGGTCAAGTCTTGAGTGTATCATCGCAGCGGAAATCTTCGTCGATAACTTGGACCCATGCCATCTGCCTTAACCCTACAGGCATTCTGACTGGGAAGCGTCCTAGCTCGCATGCTCGTCACCAAGGTACTCTTCATTACATCCTGTTCTTTCATGCCTGGCCAATAAAATAACCAGTGGCAAGCCAATGAGTACTTTGAATGTACTCGCAAGCAACCCATGTTTTGGTTCAAGATACAACAGTGCATGATATAGGTAAATTTTTGCGGAAAGCTAGTTTTGAGTGCAATGACATGTTCAACAACTTGTAAGACATGCATCAGGAGAAATCAAGTAACCATGAGAACAGGTTACAGATATCAACATAAATAGAGTGGGCACCAACCCAACATAAATAGAGTGGGCACCAACCCAACATAAATAGAGTGGGCACCAACCCATCTCAAACATGTCAAGTCCCTTGTCTTGACCCAATTCATTTTATCAACACACACACACACACAGTTGAAAACTCTGGACGTAGTTTAAGCAGCACCGCCCAACTGTCCTTGACCGTGGACACAGCTATTCGAATAGTTTTACACTCTGCAGAGGTTGCACACTGTACCCACAAGATCCGGGGAACTTCTGTGTCATCCACGACCCGCGGTACCTCAAGTACCCGGGGTAAGCACCCGATCACTACCTTTCCCTAGACGACACTAACATGGAGTCCACTTGATTGGTAGTAACCCCCGTGCCTAACATTTCACATCATAAATTTGTGGAGCCTCGCTCCCATATTCATCATATACCACAAGCACGGGGTACCAATGGTGTGTTCGGTGCCCTGTGAAAACAGTCATGGCC
The DNA here is from genome assembly GCA_963921465.1 of Triticum timopheevii. NCBI lineage: Eukaryota > Viridiplantae > Streptophyta > Magnoliopsida > Poales > Poaceae > Triticum > Triticum timopheevii. The sequence continues at coordinate 216,579,035 of OY997274.1, forward strand.
GCCCTACCTGGCACGACCCCGTCCCGAGAGAGAGCACCAACTCTCCCCCGTCACTAGTAATGCGGGCTCCAAGCTAGTATCGGCCTAGGTAATCAATAATGCCCTTTCCCATGTAAGGGTAGAGTGGTTGCGCATGTAAGGTTGGGACAGTCGACAAATCTTAAATCTAATCCGTTTTCGAAAACAACACACACAATTGACTCGGTACACCACTTCGTCATCAAGTGGTTACCCAATTCATCATCTCCCTCGGGCATAAGTGGCACCCAACGGGGTTTTCGAAAAAGTCTTTTGAAAATACTTTGCCTCCTTCACCATGCATATACCCGTCCCTTTTTGCGTAGCAACTACTTTAGCATCCTAACTACTCCCACCGGCATAACCCTCATAAGAAGGTAGGGTCATGCACAATGCAGGTATCAACGAGGAAGTACGGTGGCAACCATCGAAGTGGTTATCACCCCATCATGATTCCGTTGCAACAACGGTAAGGTAATATATGACATGCATAAAAAGGTTTCATAGACATGGTCAAAGGGCTGCTTGCCTGGTTCATCAGAGTCTTGAAATCTTCTGGTCCTTCTCCAAGTACTTCGTCTACTTCGTCAACTAACGTCGGAAACAAACACAATAAGCAACACAACAAGGCAAGAATAAATGTGCTCTAAAAATGTGAAGTTGACTTTTATCGGATACCTCTGGTCATATGAGGAATGACCAAAGTGACTTCATTGGAAGTGGAACAATGGACATCTCTGAACATTTCGATATGATGGAATCAAGGGGTTTATGGAATTGCAAGAAGTGTACAGAAGAATTATTTGAAAAATGAGCAAAGGCACCCATTTAACAAAGGATGATTTTAGAAGCATCTAGGAATTGGTTTCACTGGATTTGGAGTTCAAATGGATTTCCTATGAATTTCCAAAGTTGGCTATATATGAAGAAATAGACCATTATTTTATGTGCTACAGAAAGTATTAATAAAAATGTTCATAAACTAAGTTATGAACTTAGAAACATCTAGGATTTTGAATCATGGAATTTGGATCAAAAATGGGCTCTCTGTGATTTTCTAAAGTTCATCACAGAAATAGGAAAATGGGGATTTGATAAATATTTGTGAAGGAAATGCTTTTGTAAAAATGTGACAATAGCACTATGTGGTAGGGAATGATTTTAGAAACTACTAAAAATTTGAATCATCAAATTTGGAGCTAATTTGAATTGTTTATGGAATTTTGAAGTTGACTGGAAAAAAAGAAAAGACAAAGGAAGGGGTTATACCTATACTGCGCACCGTGCGCAGTATAGCGCCACAGCGCATTGGGCCGGCCCAGCTGCTCGGCCACGCGGGCGACAGGGGCCACGTCGAAGGCGGCTCCTGGAAATACGCCTTCGCACGGGGAAGGCGGTAACGGCGGAAGCCGTCTCCACTTAAACGGCGGGGCCCGCCCACCGGTCGCTGACGAGCGGGGCCCGCTTGTCGAGTTCGTCCCCAACCTCCCGCTCGAACAGAGCAGAGGCAGGGGCGGCGTCGTCGGCGGCTTGCCGGCGCCACAGGCCACTGTTTCCGGTGAGCTGGCCACCGGCGTGCTCAGGGGGTCCGGCTGCGTCCAACCGTGGGTGGCACGGTCGCCCAGAGGCACCGGGTCGAGCAGGGAGTCGGCCGTGGCGGGCGAGGCCGATGGCGATGGCGGCTTTGGTGCTGCGGGGTACCGGAGCAGAGGAAGAAGAGGGGGAAGGTTCCTCCATGGCCTGGGGGTTTCCTGATGAAGAAAGGAGGGGAGGAGGAGGCCTCATTCGCGGGAATTTAAGAGGAGGCCGGCGGCTCGGCTTCGGCCATGGAGGAGCAAGGAGGGCTCGGGAGGAAGGATGGGTTGGCCTGGGTGGTGTTTGGGAGAGAGAGAGAGAGCAAATGGAGCAGAGAGGGGGCTCGGGGGCGGCCTCAAATAGGAGGGGGCGAGGTGCACAGCGGGCCATGCGCCGGCGAGGCCGTAGCCATCGCTGGAGGCCACTGGAGCTCGTGGGCGCATGTCTGGGGCGTTTGTGGGCGTGGACTACGCCCAGGGGGAGAAGAGAGGGAGCGGGAAACGCGGCAAAGCGGGTCCCCGCCGTGGCCAGCGACTGGCGCCCTCGGGCAGCGCTCTGTCCGCACGCGAGGAGAGCCAGAGAGGGAGAGAGAGGAGGGGGACGACAGCATAGCGTGCTACAGACATCGAGGTGACCTCGGGGGACACGAGGGGGAGGCCCTAGGTGGCCGGAGGCGTTTGGAAGGGGGCGGCTACAGTGAAGGTGTGCACTGTAGCGCACTCTGGAGCACGCCAATTGCATGCCAGGGCATGCCTTTGGCTTGTAGGGCGTGGCCACTTGTGTCTAGGGTGTTTAGGGAGGAGTAAACAAAGGGGAGGTGGCCTTGGATGCCCTGGTGAACCACTAGGAGAGGAGAGAGGTTGAGGGAGAGAGAGAAATGGGCCGTCCAGAGAGAGAAAGTGGGGTTTTACCCCTCCAATAATTGAGCTATGGATTTGCCATTGCTACTGGACGTGCAAGAGGACTAGGAGGGGCTGTGGTAAAAAGTTGAGCTCATGGAGAATAGTGGAAGTGGTCAAAATGATGATTTTGGAAAAATGGCAGAAGGTGTTTGTTGTTGGTTTGGGCAAGAAAATTAATTCCACTTGCCATGAGGATCCACAGGGTGAAATGGTACACATAATTAGGGCCTTACACCCATTTTGAGCTCATTTGGGCAAAGTAGCCAATGTAACTTTGGTAAACCCTAGAAATCAACAGAAATGGCTTTACCAAGATTTAGTCATGCAAATAAATTATCCTTGATGCACCACTTGGTTTGGTGGCCTCATTTGGTCATGTGATCATGCTCACAAAAGTTGGAGTCAAGGAGAAAAAGCTTGCAGTACAAACTTGTTCAAATTTGATTCTGGTCAGAGAGGGTTTTGGGGTACTTTGATCAAGATAGAATTCTCTCCAACTTGTGCCATTTGGTCTAGATGCATTATTACACCATTTGAGAATGTGCACCAAGTTTTAGAACATTTGGACATGTTTGGCAATGTAAAATTGCTCAAACTTCAAAATGGACATAAATGGTTTTGAGGGGATTTCATGGATTTATACTATTCTCCATGACATGATACTTGTCAAGATCATCAAACATGTCATATGTGACATGATGGAATTTTCTTGGAATTTTTGGAGAATATTTCCTTTGTAAATATTTCAAAAGCTTGAAATATCCAGAAAGGGTTTTCGAGGGATTTGACCAATATCTTGAACATGACCATGTGTTGAAACTCTTATATATGGACAATATATGTCCTATGAGTTTCCCTAAATTTTGTCACATATTTTTGAAGCAATAAAATAATTTTGCCCTATTAAAGACCATTTTTGGCCTTAAGAAAAAGCCTTTAAATAAAATAGGAAAATAGTTTTTAAAATTATATTTTTGTGGTTTATAGGAGTCCTACATCTAATAGGATTCAAATATACCTTTTGAAATATTTTTCATAACCCAAATCAAGTACTTGCAGTGCAACCTCAATTTAGGGGTTTTTGGAAAACTAATTTTTGAAAATACTTTTTGGCCAAATTATTTTTGTAAGAAAATACTTTTATGTCCTATACACATGGCATGATCATTGGTTCAAGAGTTTGGAGCAAGGAGATGAAGTATAGGAGTTGGAGGATTTATTTGATTTTTAGAGCACTTGCAAACAGTAGACAAACATTCAATCAAAGCAAAGACAAAACACTCAAAAGTTTTTGTCAAACCACATTTTATCATGATTTATTAGCTTAAGTGTTGTGGCATGAAAATCAGGGTGTGACAGACCTACCCCCCTTACAAGAATCTCGTCCCCGAGATTCCCAGACTAGGCGCAGAAAGGAGTATGGAAACTTGGATTCGGGGTAGTCTTCACGTCCTCATACTGCTTCTGCTTCCGTGTAGTGCTCCATTGAGCTTGAAGTACTTGCTGGTGTGGCTTCGTGTATGACGTTCTTCTCGATCCAGGTTTCTAAGGTGTTGCTTGCGGTGGTCATACTGGGCTGGAGGTCGATGGCTCGGTGGTCAATGCCCTTGCAGAGATCGGGCAAGTTAGGAAGTTGGAAACACTTCCGGGGTTGTGATGCATGGAAAGCGTTGCGCTCATCAGGTAACTCAGGTGGTAACTCTAGCTGGTAGCCGTCTACTCTTCGTCTTGGAGTGATCTCGGAGGGGGTTGTTAAATTTTGGAGTGATCTTGAAGGGGGCTGATGAATCTTGGTGTGGGTCTCCTTGTCACGGGAATGCTTGGTTCCTTAGAGAGAAGTGGCCCGTAGATACACCTGGTCTTCAACGCGGATGTTTACTTCTTGATGATGGTGGTAGGTGTAGTTCTTCCTCCTTGGCATGGCGGTCTTCAAATGTTCCTTGACTAGCTGAACGGCTCTTCTTCCGTCTTCGGGTGGACAGGTAGGTCACCAAATGATGATGACAATTATCTTGTCTAAGCACTCCATGGAGGCTTTGTTCACGGGGTACATAAAGTAGGCTGGGGAATTAGTGGTGGTCAGGGTTGAGTATGGTCCAAGGTGTTCTAGATCTAGTGTGAAGGCCCTAAGGTCCTGATCCGACCATGTTGTAGCTTGGTAGGGCTTAAGGGTTTCAAGGATTCTAGGGTGCGAGCGAACCTTTGTTACCTCATCCTTAAGCACGGTTCCTGAGATGCCAATTGTTCTATCTAGTCCTTTGAACAAATAACCTTATACCACTGAAAGCATCAACTCTTGTAGGCCAGCTCCAATCATCCCTCATGTTATTCATATCCTCATGGCTCCCGAGAGGAGGTCTAACAAAATCATATATGTCTACAATCCCCAAACCCATATGTATGTCTACCCCTAAAAATCCATGGGTAGAACATATAAGCTGTTAAGCTGGAATAAAACAGGACAATCCAAGTGATCATTCTATTCCTCCAAGGTCCATGCTAGTGCATCTCTATCTTAAGGAAACACGTCGTATGCCACTCCAAAATCTTGTTTCCTTTGCTATGAATCAACTCCAACAACCTGTTAACTTCCATTAATCACTACATAATCCATTAATTCTACAAATCCAACGCCTATGCTGGTGTTCCACATGATCTCCTAAAGTCCTTATAATCCCCAATACTTGAAAGGGCTTCCTTACTATAGTCAGTCCACCAATTCCCGTTATTGTGATCTAGTAATACTCCAAGGTCAAGCTCACAAAGATGCCTAAATAAACTCCAACAATTAGTCTAATCTCCTAGTTTATTGTCCTCCAAGAAACATGGTATCATGATCGAGATCATCAGTCTAAATCCAATTTACTCCGAACCATGTAGACTCACTCATCATCTATACTCAACTAGAATCAGCTACTTAAATCCAAATCTCTTGTCCAACGAGAATCCCTACATATTTCCCCTAAGTAATATCATCTACCTCCTATCAATATCCCATGGCTAAGTTAAATCCAAATACTTCCAAGAATTCCAACTTGTGAACACAATTATCCTACTAAATCCAATTTACTCAGGGGTAATGAAAGCTATGCTAATCTATACTCATGATCCCACCAAGTTCATCAACTAACATAAAAGCCTTATAATCCTCCGAAGAGTCTCAAATAATTCCTCAAGGTCACTGATATAAACTCATCGAGTCATTTGTCCTCAATTCCTATATCCTCAGATTGGTCCTCCCTATGGCATCATCAGTTTTGGTGCTATCTTAGAATGATAATGTGCTCGTTCACTATGTCCACTAGTTCCATAATGAACCCAATGATAGGCAAGGTTACGGAGGCTTAACAGGTTCTTTTGCAATTCCGTAGGTTAAGCTCATGGTTAAGGATTCGAGCTGGTGTATCTCGTGAAGTCTCGAAGGGTCTAGGAATGGGTTTCTAATCTTGAGGTGTAAACATACGAGGTTGTACTTGGTCGAGGAGGTTGTAGCAAAAAGTCTTCAGTGCTGGTTGGTTGCCAAAGTAGAATCCTTGGTGTATCTTGTCTTGCTAGCCTTCAGTTGAGGAGAGAGATGAGAGGGAAAAGTAGCATAGAGGAGGGGAATGCCTAAAGGGGGTTCTATAGTGCAGGTGCAACAAACAAGTGCCAAAAAGGCCAAACACAAACAACAAAATAAGGCGGGTGATATAGTCGCGTACTTGTTGCCTAGGGAAAAAAGGGCGACTGATACCAAAAACACAACAAATAAAAACAAGCAACACACAATCATGGTTCTACTCGAACCATCATACGGACTCGACTGCGCATAGGGGGTACACGACTCATCCTACCCTAGGGGTTCTCGGACTCCATAGTCGTGCCTTGTGCCTCGTGCAGTCTTCTGAGTTTTCCTCAGGTGTTGCTACGTCTCTTGTAGTTGTTCGATGAAACAATCCGGGTTGATCCTGAAGATTCTTCAACAACTTCTCGCCTGTTGAAGTGATGGGGTGAAGGTGGCTCCTCGTAACTGGCATTGGCTTGGTCTTCTATTGTCTTCTTAATCACGACGATCCCTTTTTGTCTTCTAAGCCGTCGATGGTACCAGGTAGGTAATCCTTTATGCAATGACATTAACAAGGCATATTAGAGGCCCAATCTGTCAGACACATTGTTGACAATATCGTCACCGAGAGCGGGGGATGAAGAGAACCGTTTTCCTACTCACTATAGTGAGGCGGACCAAATGGCTAGGTTCTCATCCACCGGTGGTTGCCGATACAACAACGGTAGTGACAGGGTTACCCTATTAGCGATGTATATCATGATCTTGCATAACCCATGCCCTGATCGTCGTAGGTTAAGGTTGCATCAACTTGGGGCAGTGTCAAGGGTGTCACCATCTCCTGGGTCTTCAGGTCATCATTCCTCGAGGATGCATCTTCTGTTGGTATCGTCTTGTTATGATGTCGCCAATCTTGTGGTCAGGAGATGTGGGTGAATGTCTGGCAAGGCATCTTCCTTCTTGATTATCCATGAGGATTACAAAGAATCCAGTGGTTAGGGGCATAAGGGTTCTAGCGACCATTAAATTTTGAAGGGGAAGAGGAAAGTATATCTTAGTTTTTTGAAAAACTCAGAAGGGGAAGAGAAGTATAGATAGTTTTGAAAACTAGTAGTAGTTTTGGAAATAGTTTTACCCTAACTAACGACCATGCTAACTAAGGCTTTCTACAGTCAGGATGGCTCTGATACCAGCTCTGTGGGGACCCCGACTCATAAGTCGAGATCACCGAATGCATGTGTACAGTGATCCCAAAGATCAATGCTCACTGAACACACAGAAGCTGAATAACAACAGTCTTACATCCATACATACCGTTTTACACAAGTAGGACCATTATGGTCAAGTCTTGAATGTATCATCGCAGCGGAAATCTTCGTCGATAACTTGGACCCATGCCATCTGCCTTAACCCTACAGGCATTCTGACTGGGAAGCGTCCTAGCTCGCATGCTCGTCACCAAGGTACTCTTCATTACATCCTGTTCTTTCATGCCTGGCCAATAAAATAACCAGTGGCAAGCCAATGAGTACTTTGAATGTACTTGCAAGCAACCCATGTTTTGGTTCAAGATACAACAGTGCATGATATAGGTAAATTTTTGCGGAAAGCTAGTTTTGAGTGCAATGACATGTTCAACAACTTGTAAGACATGCATCAGGAGAAATCAAGTAACCATGAGAACAGGTTACAGATATCAACATAAATAGAGTGGGCACCAACCCAACATAAATAGAGTGGGCACCAACCCAACATAAATAGAGTGGGCACCAACCCATCTCAAACATGTCAAGTCCCTTGTCTTGACCCAATTCATTTTATCAACACACACACACACAGTTGAAAACTCTGGACGTAGTTTAAGCAGCACCGCCCAACTGTCCTTGACCGTGGACACGGCTATTCGAATAGTTTTACACTCTGCAGAGGTTGCACACTGTACCCACAAGATCCGGGGAACTTCCGTGTCATCCACGACCCGCGGTACCTCAAGTACCCGGGGTAAGCACCCGATCACTACCTTTCCCTAGACGACACTAACATGGAGTCCACTCGATTGGTAGTAACCCCCGTGCCTAACATTTCACATCATAAATTTGTGGAGCCTCGCTCCCATATTCATCATATACCACAAGCACGGGGTACCAATGGTGTGTTCGGTGCCCTGTGAAAACAGTCATGGCCGCCCTACCTGGCACGACCCCGTCCCGAGAGAGAGCACCAACTCTCCCCCGTCACTAGTAATGCGGGCTCCAAGCTAGTATCGGCCTAGGTAATCAATAATGCCCTTTCCCATGTAAGGGTAGAGTGGTTGCGCATGTAAGGTTGGGACAGTCGACAAATCTTAAATCTAATCCGTTTTCGAAAACAACACACACAATTGACTCGGTACACCACTTCGTCATCAAGTGGTTACCCAATTCATCATCTCCCTCGGGCATAAGTGGCACCCAACGGGGTTTTCGAAAAAGTCTTTTGAAAATACTTTGCCTCCTTCACCATGCATATACCCGTCCCTTTTTGCGTAGCAACTACTTTAGCATCCTAACTACTCCCACCGGCATAACCCTCATAAGAAGGTAGGGTCATGCACAATGCAGGTATCAACGAGGAAGTACGGTGGCAACCATCGAAGTGGTTATCACCCCATCATGATTCCGTTGCAACAACGGTAAGGTAATATATGACATGCATAAAAAGGTTTCATAGACATGGTCAAAGGGCTGTTTGCCTGGTTCATCAGAGTCTTGAAATCTTCTGGTCCTTCTCCAAGTACTTCGTCTACTTCGTCAACTAACGTCGGAAACAAACACAATAAGCAACACAACAAGGCAAGAATAAATGTGCTCTAAAAATGTGAAGTTGACTTTTATCGGATACCTCTGGTCATATGAGGAATGACCAAAGTGATTTCATTGGAAGTGGAACAATGGACATCTCTGAACATTTCGATATGATGGAATCAAGGGGTTTATGGAATTGCAAGAAGTGTACAGAAGAATTATTTGAAAAATGAGCAAAGGCACCCATTTAACAAAGGATGATTTTAGAAGCATCTAGGAATTGGTTTCACTGGATTTGGAGTTCAAATGGATTTCCTATGAATTTCCAAAGTTGGATATATATGAAGAAATAGACCATTATTTTATGTGCTACAGAAAGTATTAATAAAAATGTTCATAAACTAAGTTATGAACTTAGAAACATCTAGGATTTTGAATCATGGAATTTGGATCAAAAATGGGCTGTGTGTGATTTTCTAAAGTTCATCACAGAAATAGGAAAATGGGGATTTGATAAATATTTGTGAAGGAAATGCTTTTGTAAAAATGTGACAATAGCACTATGTGGTAGGGAATGATTTTAGAAACTACTAGAAATTTGAATCATCAAATTTGGAGCTAATTTGAATTGTTTATGGAATTTTGAAGTTGACTGGAAAAAAAGAAAAGACAAAGGAAGGGGTTATACCTATACTGCGCACCGTGCGCAGTATAGCGCCACAGCGCATTGGGCCGGCCCAGCTGCTCGGCCACGCGGGCGACAGGGGCCACGTCGAAGGAGGCTCCTGGAAATACGCCTTCGCACGGGGAAGGCGGTAACGGCGGAAGCCGTCTCCACTTAAACGGCGGGGCCCGCCCACCGGTCGCTGACGAGCGGGGCCCGCTTGTCGAGTTCGTCCCCAACCTCCCGCTCGAACAGAGCAGAGGCAGGGGCGGCGTCGTCGGTGGCTTGCCGGTGCCACAGGCCACTGTTTCCGGTGAGCTGGCCACCGGCGTGCTCAGGGGGTCCCGCTGCGTCCAACCGTGGGTGGCACGGTCGCCCAGAGGCACCGGGTCGAGCAGGGCGTCGGCCGTGGCGGGCGAGGCCGATGGCGATGGCGGCTTTGGTGCTGCGGGGTACCGGAGCAGAGGAAGAAGAGGGGGAAGGTTCCTCCGTGGCCTGGGGGTTTCCTGATGAAGAAAGGAGGGGAGGAGGAGGCCTCATTCGCGGGAATTTGAGAGGAGGCCGGCGGCTCGGCTTCGGCCATGGAGGAGCAAGGAGGGCTCGGGAGGAAGGATGGGTTGGCCTGGGTGGTGTTCGGGAGGGAGAGAGAGCAAATGGAGCAGAGAGGGGGCTCGGGGGCGGCCTCAAATAGGAGTGGCGAGGTGCACAGCGGGCCATGCGCCGGCGAGGCCGTAGCCATCGCTGGAGGCCACGGGAGCTCGTGGGCGCGTGTCTGGGGCGTTTGTGGGCGTGGACTACGCCCAGGGGGAGAAGAGAGGGAGCGGGAAACGCGGCAAAGCGGGTCCCCGCCGTGGCCAGCGACTGGCGCCCTCGGGCAGCGCTCTGTCCGCACGCGAGGAGAGCCGGAGAGGGAGAGAGAGGAGGGGGACGACAGCATAGCGTGCTACAGACATCGAGGTGACCTCGGGGGACACGAGGGGGAGGCCCTAGGTGGCCGGAGGCGTTTGGAAGGGGGCGGCTACAGTGCAGGTGTGCACTGTAGCGCGCTCTGGAGCACGCCAATTGCATGCCAGGGCATGCCTTTGGCTTGTAGGGCGTGGCCACTTGTGTCTAGGGTGTTTAGGGAGGAGTAAACAAAGGGGAGGTGGCCTTGGATGCCCTGGTGAACCACTAGGAGAGGAGAGAGGTTGAGGGAGAGAGAGAAATGGGCTGTCCAGAGAGAGAAAGTGGGGTTTTACCCCTCCAATAATTGAGCTATGGATTTGCCATTGCTACTGGACGTGCAAGAGGACTAGGAGGGGCTGTGGTAAAAAGTTGAGCTCATGGAGAATAGTGGAAGTGGTCAAAATGATGATTTTGGAAAAATGGCAGAAGGTGTTTGTTGTTGGTTTGGGCAAGAAAATTAATTCCACTTGCCATGAGGATCCACAGGGTGAAATGGTACACATAATTAGGGCCTTACACCCATTTTGAGCTCATTTGGGCAAAGTAGCCAATGTAACTTTGGTAAACCCTAGAAATCAACAGAAATGGCTTTACCAAGATTTAGTCATGCAAATAAATTATCCTTGATGCACCACTTGGTTTGGTGGCCTCATTTGGTCATGTGATCATGCTCACAAAAGTTGGAGTCAAGGAGAAAAAGCTTGCAGTACAAACTTGTTCAAATTTGATTCTGGTCAGAGAGGGTTTTGGGGTACTTTGATCAAGATAGAATTCTCTCCAACTTGTGCCATTTGGTCTAGATGCATTATTACACCATTTGAGAATGTGCACCAAGTTTTAGAACATTTGGACATGTTTGGCAATGTAAAGTTGCTCAAACTTCAAAATGGACATAAATGGTTTTGAGGGGATTTCATGGATTTATACTATTCTCCATGACATGATACTTGTCAAGATCATCAAACATGTCATATGTGACATGATGGAATTTTCTTGGAATTTTTGGAGAATATTTCCTTTGTAAATATTTCAAAAGCTTGAAATATCCAGAAAGGGTTTTCGAGGGATTTGACCAATATCTTGAACATGACCATGTGTTGAAACTCTTATATATGGACAATATATGTCCTATGAGTTTCCCTAAATTTTGTCACATATTTTTGAAGCAATAAAATAATTTTGCCCTATTAAAGACCATTTTTGGCCTTAAGAAAAAGCCTTTAAATAAAATAGGAAAATAGTTTTTAAAATTATATTTTTGTGGTTTATAGGAGTCCTACATCTAATAGGATTCAAATATACCTTTTGAAATATTTTTCATAACCCAAATCAAGTACTTGCAGTGCAACCTCAATTTAGGGGTTTTTGGAAAACTAATTTTTGAAAATACTTTTTGGCCAAATTATTTTTGTAAGAAAATACTTTTATGTCCTATACACATGGCATGATCATTGGTTCAAGAGTTTGGAGCAAGGAGATGAAGTATAGGAGTTGGAGGATTTATTTGATTTTTAGAGCACTTGCAAACAGTAGACAAACATTCAATCAAAGCAAAGACAAAACACTCAAAAGTTTTTGTCAAACCACATTTTATCATGATTTATTAGCTTAAGTGTTGTGGCATGAAAATCAGGGTGTGACAGACCTACCCCCCTTACAAGAATCTCGTCCCCGAGATTCCCAGACTAGGCGCAGAAAGGAGTATGGAAACTTGGATTCGGGGTAGTCTTCACGTCCTCATACTGCTTCTGCTTCCGTGTAGTGCTCCATTGAGCTTGAAGTACTTGCTGGTGTGGCTTCGTGTATGACGTTCTTCTCGATCCAGGTTTCTAAGGTGTTGCTTGCGGTGGTCATACTGGGCTGGAGGTCGATGGCTCGGTGGTCAATGCCCTTGCAGAGATCGGGCAAGTTAGGAAGTTGGAAACACTTCCGGGGTTGTGATGCATGGAAAGCGTTGCGCTCATCAGGTAACTCAGGTGGTAACTCTAGCTGGTAGCCGTCTACTCTTCGTCTTGGAGTGATCTCGGAGGGGGTTGTTAAATTTTGGAGTGATCTTGAAGGGGGCTGATGAATCTTGGTGTGGGTCTGCTTGTCACGGGAATGCTTGGTTCCTTAGAGAGAAGTGGCCCGTAGATACACCTGGTCTTCAACGCGGATGTTTACTTCTTGATGATGGTGGTAGGTGTAGTTCTTCCTCCTTGGCATGGCGGTCTTCAAATGTTCCTTGACTAGCTGAACGGCTCTTCTTCCGTCTTCGGGTGGACAGGTAGGTCACCAAATGATGATGACAATTATCTTGTCTAAGCACTCCATGGAGGCTTTGTTCACGGGGTACATAAAGTAGGCTGGGGAATTAGTGGTGGTCAGGGTTGAGTATGGTCCAAGGTGTTCTAGATCTAGTGTGAAGGCCCTAAGGTCCTGATCCGACCATGTTGTAGCTTGGTAGGGCTTAAGGGTTTCAAGGATTCTAGGGTGCGAGCGAACCTTTGTTACCTCATCCTTAAGCACGGTTCCTGAGATGCCAATTGTTCTATCTAGTCCTTTGAACAAATAACCTTATACCACTGAAAGCATCAACTCTTGTAGGCCAGCTCCAATCATCCCTCATGTTATTCATATCCTCATGGCTCCCGAGAGGAGGTCTAACAAAATCATATATGTCTACAATCCCCAAACCCATATGTATGTCTACCCCTAAAAATCCATGGGTAGAACATATAAGCTGTTAAGCTGGAATAAAACAGGACAATCCAAGTGATCATTCTATTCCTCCAAGGTCCATGCTAGTGCATCTCTATCTTAAGGAAACACGTCGTATGCCACTCCAAAATCTTGTTTCCTTTGCTATGAATCAACTCCAACAACCTGTTAACTTCCATTAATCACTACATAATCCATTAATTCTACAAATCCAACGCCTATGCTGGTGTTCCACATGATCTCCTAAAGTCCTTATAATCCCCAATACTTGAAAGGGCTTCCTTACTATAGTCAGTCCACCAATTCCCGTTATTGTGATCTAGTAATACTCCAAGGTCAAGCTCACAAAGATGCCTAAATAAACTCCAACAATTAGTCTAATCTCCTAGTTTATTGTCCTCCAAGAAACATGGTATCATGATCGAGATCATCAGTCTAAATCCAATTTACTCCGAACCATGTAGACTCACTCATCATCTATACTCAACTAGAATCAGCTACTTAAATCCAAATCTCTTGTCCAACGAGAATCCCTACATATTTCCCCTAAGTAATATCATCTACCTCCTATCAATATCCCATGGCTAAGTTAAATCCAAATACTTCCAAGAATTCCAACTTGTGAACACAATTATCCTACTAAATCCAATTTACTCAGGGGTAATGAAAGCTATGCTAATCTATACTCATGATCCCACCAAGTTCATCAACTAACATAAAAGCCTTATAATCCTCCGAAGAGTCTCAAATAATTCCTCAAGGTCACTGATATAAACTCATCGAGTCATTTGTCCTCAATTCCTATATCCTCAGATTGGTCCTCCCTATGGCATCATCAGTTTTGGTGCTATCTTAGAATGATAATGTGCTCGTTCACTATGTCCACTAGTTCCATAATGAACCCAATGATAGGCAAGGTTACGGAGGCTTAACAGGTTCTTTTGCAATTCCGTAGGTTAAGCTCATGGTTAAGGATTCGAGCTGGTGTATCTCGTGAAGTCTCGAAGGGTCTAGGAATGGGTTTCTAATCTTGAGGTGTAAACATACGAGGTTGTACTTGGTCGAGGAGGTTGTAGCAAAAAGTCTTCAGTGCTGGTTGGTTGCCAAAGTAGAATCCTTGGTGTATCTTGTCTTGCTAGCCTTCAGTTGAGGAGAGAGATGAGAGGGAAAAGTAGCATAGAGGAGGGGAATGCCTAAAGGGGGTTCTATAGTGCAGGTGCAACAAACAAGTGCCAAAAAGGCCAAACACAAACAACAAAATAAGGCGGGTGATATAGTCGCGTACTTGTTGCCTAGGGAAAAAAGGGCGACTGATACCAAAAACACAACAAATAAAAACAAGCAACACACAATCATGGTTCTACTCGAACCATCATACGGACTCGACTGCGCATAGGGGGTACACGACTCATCCTACCCTAGGGGTTCTCGGACTCCATAGTCGTGCCTTGTGCCTCGTGCAGTCTTCTGAGTTTTCCTCAGGTGTTGCTACGTCTCTTGTAGTTGTTCGATGAAACAATCTGGGTTGATCCTGAAGATTCTTCAACAACTTCTCGCCTGTTGAAGTGATGGGGTGAAGGTGGCTCCTCGTAACTGGCATTGGCTTGGTCTTCTATTGTCTTCTTAATCACGACGATCCCTTTTTGTCTTCTAAGCCGTCGATGGTACCAGGTAGGTAATCCTTTATGCAATGACATTAACAAGGCATATTAGAGGCCCAATCTGTCAGACACATTGTTGACAATATCGTCACCGAGAGCGGGGGATGAAGAGAACCGTTTTCCTGCTCACTATAGTGAGGCGGACCAAATGGCTAGGTTCTCATCCACCGGTGGTTGCCGATACAACAACGGTAGTGACAGGGTTACCCTATTAGCGATGTATATCATGATCTTGCATAACCCATGCCCTGATCGTCGTAGGTTAAGGTTGCATCAACTTGGGGCAGTGTCAAGGGTGTCACCATCTCCTGGGTCTTCAGGTCATCATTCCTCGAGGATGCATCTTCTGTTGGTATCGTCTTGTTATGATGTCGCCAATCTTGTGGTCAGGAGATGTGGGTGAATGTCTGGCAAGGCATCTTCCTTCTTGATTATCCATGAGGATTACAAAGAATCCAGTGGTTAGGGGCATAAGGGTTCTAGCGACCATTAAATTTTGAAGGGGAAGATGAAAGTATATCTTCGTTTTTTGAAAAACTCAGAAGGGGAAGAGAAGTATAGATAGTTTTGAAAACTAGTAGTAGTTTTGGAAATAGTTTTACCCTAACTAACGACCATGCTAACTAAGGCTTTCTACAGTCAGGATGGCTCTGATACCAGCTCTGTGGGGACCCCGACTCATAAGTCGAGATCACCGAATGCACGTGTACAGTGATCCCAAAGATCAATGCTCACTGAACACACAGAAGCTGAATAACAAGAGTCTTACATCCATACATACCGTTTTACACAAGTAGGACCATTATGGTCAAGTCTTGAATGTATCATCGCAGCGGAAATCTTCGTCGATAACTTGGACCCATGCCATCTGCCTTAACCCTACAGGCATTCTGACTGGGAAGCGTCCTAGCTCGCATGCTCGTCACCAAGGTACTCTTCATTACATCCTGTTCTTTCATGCCTGGCCAATAAAATAACCAGTGGCAAGCCAATGAGTACTTTGAATGTACTCGCAAGCAACCCATGTTTTGGTTCAAGATACAACAGTGCATGATATAGGTAAATTTTTGCGGAAAGCTAGTTTTGAGTGCAATGACATGTTCAACAACTTGTAAGACATGCATCAGGAGAAATCAAGTAACCATGAGAACAGGTTACAGATATCAACATAAATAGAGTGGGCACCAACCCAACATAAATAGAGTGGGCACCAACCCAACATAAATAGAGTGGGCACCAACCCATCTCAAACATGTCAAGTCCCTTGTCTTGACCCAATTCATTTTATCAACACACACACACACAGTTGAAAACTCTGGACGTAGTTTAAGCAGCACCGCCCAACTGTCCTTGACCGTGGACACGGCTATTCGAATAGTTTTACACTCTGCAGAGGTTGCACACTGTACCCACAAGATCCGGGGAACTTCCGTGTCATCCACGACCCGCGGTACCTCAAGTACCCGGGGTAAGCACCCGATCACTACCTTTCCCTAGACGACACTAACATGGAGTCCACTCGATTGGTAGTAACCCCCGTGCCTAACATTTCACATCATAAAGTTGTGGAGCCTCGCTCCCATATTCATCATATACCACAAGCACGGGGTACCAACGGTGTGTTCGGTGCCCTGTGAAAACAGTCACGGCCGCCCTACCTGGCACGACCCCGTCCCGAGAGAGAGCACCAACTCTCCCCCATCACTAGTAATGCGGGCTCCAAGCTAGTATCGGCCTAGGTAATCAATAATGCCCTTTCCCATGTAAGGGTAGAGTGGTTGCGCATGTAAGGTTGGGACAGTCGACAAATCTTAAATCTAATCCGTTTTCGAAAACAACACACACAATTGACTCGGTACACCACTTCGTCATCAAGTGGTTACCCAATTCATCATCTCCCTCGGGCATAAGTGGCACCCAACGGGGTTTTCGAAAAAGTCTTTTGAAAATACTTTGCCTCCTTCACCATGCATATACCCGTCCCTTTTTGCGTAGCAACTACTTTAGCATCCTAACTACTCCCACCGGCATAACCCTCATAAGAAGGTAGGGTCATGCACAATGCAGGTATCAACGAGGAAGTACGGTGGCAACCATCGAAGTGGTTATCACCCCATCATGATTCCGTTGCAACAACGATAAGGTAATATATGACATGCATAAAAAGGTTTCATAGACATGGTCAAAGGGCTGCTTGCCTGGGTCATCAGAGTCTTGAAATCTTCTGGTCCTTCTCCAAGTACTTCGTCTACTTCGTCAACTAACGTCGGAAACAAACACAATAAGCAACACAACAAGGCAAGAATAAATGTGCTCTAAAAATGTGAAGTTGACTTTTATCGGATACCTCTGGTCATATGAGGAATGACCAAAGTGATTTCATTGGAAGTGGAACAATGGACATCTCTGAACATTTCGATATGATGGAATCAAGGGGTTTATGGAATTGAAAGAAGTGTATAGAAGAATTATTTGAAAAATGAGCAAAGGCACCCATTTAACAAAGGATGATTTTAGAAGCATCTAGGAATTGGTTTCACTGGATTTGGAGTTCAAATGGATTTCCTATGAATTTCCAAAGTTGGCTATATATGAAGAAATAGACCATTATTTTATGTGCTACAGAAAGTATTAATAAAAATGTTCATAAACTAAGTTATGAACTTAGAAACATCTAGGATTTTGAATCATGGAATTTGGATCAAAAATGGGCTCTCTGTGATTTTCTAAAGTTCATCACAGAAATAGGAAAATGGGGATTTGATAAATATTTGTGAAGGAAATGCTTTTGTAAAAATGTGACAATAGCACTATGTGGTAGGGAATGATTTTAGAAACTACTAGAAATTTGAATCATCAAATTTGGAGCTAATTTGAATTGTTTATGGAATTTTGAAGTTGACTGGAAAAAAAGAAAAGACAAAGGAAGGGGTTATACCTATACTGCGCATCGTGCGCAGTATAGCGCCACAGCGCATTGGGCCGGCCCAGCTGCTCGGCCACGTGGGCGACAGGGGCCACGTCGAAGGCGGCTCCTGGAAATACGCCTTCGCACGGGGAAGGCGGTAACGGAGGAAGCCGTCTCCACTTAAACGGCGGGGCCCGCCCACCGGTCGCTGACGAGCGGGGCCCGCTTGTCGGGTTCGTCCCCAACCTCCCGCTCAAACAGAGCAGAGGTAGGGGCGGCGTCGTCGGCGGCTTGCCGGCGCCATAGGCCACTGTTTCCGGTGAGCTGGCCACCGGCGTGCTCAGGGGGTCCGGCTGCGTCCAACCATGGGTGGCACGGTCGCCCAGAGGCACCGGGTCGAGCAGGGTGTCGGCCGTGGTGGGCGAGGCCGATGGCGATGGCGGCTTTGGTGCTGCGGGGTACCAGAGCAGAGGAAGAATAGGGGGAAGGTTCCTCCGTGGCCTGGGGGTTTCCTGATGAAGAAAGGAGGGGAGGAGGAGGCCTCATTCGCGGGAATTTGAGAGGAGGCCGGCGGCTCGGCTTCGGCCATGGAGGAGCAAGGAGGGCTCGGGAGGAAGGATGGGTTGGCCTGGGTGGTGTTCGGGAGAGAGAGAGAGAGCAAGTGGAGCAGAGAGGGGGCTCGGGGGCGACCTCAAATAGGAGGGGGCGAGGTGCACAGCGGGCCATGCGCCGGCGAGGCCGTAGCCATCGCTGGAGGCCACGGGAGCTCGTGGGCGCATGTCTGGGGCGTTTGTGGGCGTGGACTACGCCCAGGGGGAGAAGAGAGGGAGCGGGAAACGCGGCAAAGCGGGTCCCCGCCGTGGCCAGCGACTGGCGCGCTCGGGCGGCGCTCTGTCCGCATGCGAGGAGAGCCGGAGAGGGAGAGAGAGGAGGGGGACGACAGCGTAGCGTGCTGCAGACGTCGAGGTGACCTCGGGGGACACGAGGGGGAGGCCCTAGGTGGCCGGAGGCGGTTGGAAGGGGGCGGCTACAGTGCGGGTGTGCACTGTAGCGCGCTCTGGAGCACGCCAATTGCATGCCAGGGCATGTCTTTGGCTTGTAGGGCGTGGCCACTTGTGTCTAGGGTGTTTAGGGAGGAGTAAACAAAGGGGAGGTGGCCTTGGATGCCCTGGTGAACCACTAGGAGAGGAGAGAGGTTGAGGGAGAGAGAGAAATGGGCTGTCCAGAGAGAGAAAGTGGGGTTTTACCCCTCCAATAATTGAGCTATGGATTTGCCATTGCTACTGGACGTGCAAGAGGACTAGGAGGGGCTGTGGTAAGAAGTTGAGCTCATGGAGAATAGTGGAAGTGGTCAAAATGATGATTTTGGAAAAATGGCAGAAGGTGTTTGTTGTTGGTTTGGGCAAGAAAATTAATTCCACTTGCCATGAGGATCCACAGGGTGAAATGGTACACATAATTAGGGCCTTCCAACCATTTTGAGCTCATTTGGGCAAAGTAGCCAATGTAACTTTGGTAAACCCTAGAAATCAACAGAAATGGCTTTACCAAGATTTAGTCATGCAAATAAATTCTCCTTAATGCACCACTTGGTGTGGTGGCCTCATTTGGTCATGTGATCATGCTCACAAAAGTTGGGGTCAAGGAGAAAAAGTTTGCAGTACAAACTTGTTCAAATTTGATTCTGGTCAGAGAGGGTTTTGGGGTACTTTGATCAAGATAGAATTCTCTCCAACTTGTGCCATTTGGTCTAGATGCATTATTACACCATTTGAGAATGTGCACCAAGTTTTAGAGCATTTGGACATGTTTGGCATTGTAAAGTTGCTCAAACTTCAAAATGGACATAAATGGTTTTGAGGGGATTTCATGGATTTATACTATTCTCCATGACATGATACTTGTCAAGATCATCAAACATGTCATATGTGACATGATACAATTTTCTTGGAATTTTTGGAGAATATTTCCTTTGTAAATATTTCAAAAGCTTGAAATATCCAGAAAGGGTTTTTGTGGGATTTGACCAATATCTTGAACATGACCATGTGTTGAAACTCTTATATATGGACAATATATGTCCTATGAGTTTCCCTAAATTTTGTCAAATATTTTTGAAGCAATAAAATAATTTTTCCCTATTAAAGACCATTTCTGGCCTTAAGAAAAAGCCTTTAAATAAAATAGGAAAATAGTTTTTAAAATTATATTTTTGTGGTTTATAGGAGTCCTACATCTAATAGGATTCAAATATACCTTTTGAAATATTTTTCATAACCCAAATCAAGTACTTGCAGTGCAACCTCAATTTAGGGGTTTTTGGAAAACTAATTTTTGAAAATACTTTTTGGCCAAATTATTTTTGTAAGAAAATACTTTTATGTCCTATACACATGGCATGATCATTGGTTCAAGAGTTTGGAGCAAGGAGACGAAGTATAGGAGTTGGAGGATTTATTTGATTTTTAGAGCACTTGCAAACAGCAGACAAACATTCAATCAAAGCAAAGACAAAACACTCAAAAGTTTTTGTCAAACCACATTTTATCATGATTTATTAGCTTAAGTGTTGTGGCATGAAAATCAGGGTGTGACACAGATGGGTCTTGTCCATCACATCATTCAACTAATGATGTGATCTCGTTCATCAAATGACAACTCATGTCCTTGGCTAGGAAACTTAACCATCTTTGATCAACGAGATAGTCTAGTAGAGGCATACTAGGGACACGGTCTTTTGTCTATGTATTCGCACATGTATCAAGTTTCTGGTTAATACAATTCTAGCATGAATAATAAACATTTATCATGAATAAGGAAATATAAAATAACACCTTTATTATTGCCTCTAGGGCATATTTCCTTCAGTCTCCCACATGCACTAGAGTTAATAATCTAGATTACATTGTAATGAATCTAACACCCATGGAGTCATGGTGCTGATCATGTTTTGCTCATGGAAGAGGCTTAGTCAACTGGTCTGCCACATTCAGATCCGTATGTATTTTGCAAATCTCTATGTCTCCCTCCTTGATCAAATCTCGGATGGAGTTGAAGCGTCTCTTGATGAGTTTGGTCTTTTTGTGAAATCTGGATTCCTTCGCCAAGGCAATTTCTCCAGTATTGTCACAAAAGATTTTCATTGGACCCGATGTACTAGGTATTACACCTAGATCGGATATGAACTCCTTCATCCAGACTCCTTCATTTGGTACTTCTGAAGCAGCTATGTACTCTGCTTCACACGTACATCCCGCCACGACGCTCCGCTTGGAACTGCACCAACTGACAGCTCCACCATTCAATACAAATACGTATCTGGTATGTGATTTAGAGTCATCCGGATCAGTGTCAAAGCTAGCGTCGACGTAACCACTTACGACAAGCTCTTTGTCACCTCCATAAATGATAAATATATCCCTAGTCCTTTTCAGGTACTTCTGGATGTTCTTGACTGCTGTCCAGTGAACCACTCCTGGATTACTTTGGTACCTCCCTACTAAACTTATAGCAAGGCACACATCAAGTCTGGCACACAGCATAGCATACATGATAGAACCTATGGCTGAAGCATAGGGAATGACTTTCATTTTCTCTCTATCTTCTACAGTGGTTGGGCATTGAGTCTGACTCAACTTCACACCTTGTAACACAGGCAAGAACCCTTTATTTGACTGATCCATTTTCAACTTCTTCAAAAATTTATCAAGGTATGTGCTTTGTGAAAGTCCTATCAAGCGTCTTGATCTATCTCTATAGATCTTGATGCCCAATATATAAGCAGCTTCACCGATGTCTTTCATTGAAAAACTCTTATTCAAGTTTCCCTTTATGCTATCCAGAAATTTTACATCATTTCCAATCAACAATATGTCATCCACATATAATATTAGAAATGCTATAGAGCTCCCACTCGCTTTCTTGTAAATACAGGCTTCTCCAAAAGTCTATATAAAACCATATGCTTTGATCACCTCATCAAAGCATATATTCCAACTCCGAGATGCTTACACCAGTCCATAAATGGATCGCTGGAGCTTGCTCACTTTGTTAGCACCTTCGGGATCGACAAAACCTTCTGGTTGCATCATATACAACTCTTCTTTAAGAAATCCATTAAGGAATGCATTTTGACATCCATTTGCCAGATTTCATAATCATAAAATGCGGCAATTGCTAACATGATTCAGACAGACTTAAGCATCGCTACGGGTGAGCAAGTCTCATCGTAGTCAACTCCTTGAACTTGGAAAACATTTTGCGGCAAGTCAAGATTTATAGACAATAACATTACCATGAGCGTCAGTCTTCTTCTTGAAGATGCATTTATGCTCTATGGGTCGCCGATCATCGGGCATATCCACCAAAGTCCACACTTTGTTCTCATACATGGATCATATCTCAGATTTCATGGCCTCAAGCCATTTATTGGAATCTGGGTTCATCATAGCTTCTTCATAATTTGTGGGTTCATCATGGTCAAGTAACATGACCTCCAAAACAGGATTACCATACCACTCTGGTGCGGATCATGCTCTATTTGACCTACGAGGTTCTGTAGCAACTTGATCTAAAGTTTCATGATCTCTATCATTATCTTCCTCTCCAGTTGGTGTACGCATCACGGGAACTGATTTCTCAGATGATCTATTTTCTAAATTGAGAGAAGGTACAACTACCTCATCGAGTTCTACTTTCCTCCCACTCACTTCTTTCGAGAGAAACTCCTTCTCTAGAAAGTTTCTGTTCTTAGCAACAAAGATTTCACCTTCAGATTTGTGGTAGAAGGTGTACCCAATTGTTTCCTTAGGGTATCCTATGAAGACACACTTCTCCGATTTGGGTTTGAGCTTATCAGGCTGAAGCTTTTTGACATAAGCATCGCATCCCCAAACTTTAAGAAACGACAGCTTAGGTTTGTTGCCAAACCACAGTTCATACAGTCTCGTCTCAACGGACTTTGACGGTGCCCTGTTTAACGTGAATGCAACTGTCTCTAATGTATAACACCAAAATGATAGTGGTAAATCGGTAAGAGACATCATAGATCGCACCATATCCAATAAAGTGCGGTTACGATGTTCGGAACACCATTACGCTGTGGTGTTCCAGGTGGCGTGAACTGTGAAACTTTTCCACATTGTTTTAAATGAAGGCCAAACTCGTAACTCAAATATTCTCCTCGACGATCAGATCGTAGAAACTTTATTTTCTTGTTACGATGATTCTCCACTGCATTATGAAATTCTTTGAACTTTACAAATGTTTTAGACTTGTGTTTCATTAAGTAGATATACCCATATCTGCTAAAATCATCTGTGAAGGTCAGAAAATAATGATACCCGCCACGAGCATCAACACTCATCGGAACGCATACATCGGTATGTATTATTTCCAATAAGTCATTAGCTCGTTCCATTGTTCCGGAGAACGGAGTTTTAGTCATCTTGCCCATAAGGCACGGTTCGCAAGTATCAAATGATTCATAATCAAGTGATTCCAAAAGTCCATCTTTTTGGAGTTTCTTCATGCGCTTTACACCGATATGACCTATTCGGCAGTGCCACAAATAAGTTGCACTATCATTATCAACTTTGCATCTTTTGGCATCAATATTATGAATATGTGTATCACCACGATCAAGATTCAATAGAAATAGACCACTCTTCAAGGGTGCATGACCATAAAAGATATTACTCATATAAATAGAACAACCATTATTCTCTGGTTTAAATGAGTAATCGTCTCGCACTAAACAAGATCCAGATATAATGTTCATGCTCAACGCTGGCACCAAATAATAATTATTCAAGTCTAAAACTAACCCCGAAGGTAGATGTAGAGTTAGCGTGCCTATGGCGACCACATCGACCTTGGAACCATTCCTGACACGCACCGTCACCTCGTCCTTAGCCAATCTTCGTTTGATCCGTAGTCCCTACTTTGAGTTACAAATATGAGCAACTGAACCGGAATCAAATACCCAGGCACTACTACGAGAGTTAGTAAGGTACACATCAATAACATGTATATCAAATATACCTTTGTTCACTTTGCCATCCTTCTTATCCGCCAAATACTTGGGGCAGTTCCGCTTCCAGTGACCAGTCCCTTTACAGTAGAAGCACTCAGTTTCAAGCTTGGGTCCAGCTTTGGGTTTCTTCCCGGGGGTGACAACTTGCTTGTCATTCTTCTTGAAGTTCCCCTTCTTTTTACCCTTGCCCTTGTTCTTGAAACTAGTGGTTTTTTTAACCATCAACACTTGATGCTCCTTCTTTATTTCTACCTCTGCAGCCTTTAGCATTGCAAAGAGCTCGGGAATAGTCTTTTACATCCCTTGCATATTGTAGTTCATCACGAAGCCTTTGTAGCTTGGTGGCAGTGATTGAAGAACTCTGTTAATGACACAATCATCTAGAAGATTACCTCCCAGTTGAGTCAAGTGATTATGGTACCCATACATTCTGAGTATGTGCTCACTAACAAAAATGTTCTCCTCCATCTTGCAGCTATAGAACTTGTTGGAGACTTCATACTCTCAACTCGGGCATTTGCTTGAAATATTAACTTCAACTCCTGGAACATCTCATATGGTCCATGACGTTCAAAACGTCTTTGAAGTCCTGATTCTAAGCCGTAAAGCATGTTACACTGAACTAACGAGTAGTCATCAACACGCGACTGCCAGGCATTCACAATGTCTGTAGTTGCTGGGGCGGGTGTAACGCCCCGAGAATCATGCTACAGTAATCTCCTCCTAATGATGGCCATGCCATCATGATTACTAAGCAAATTGCCACCTGGCCAAATTCAAAGTCATTATCAAATTTATAATGCAAGTCAAATTAATTACTTCTTCAAACTGCAAAAGTAAAATGTTCATCATGTGGCAAATTTCTCTAACTAATTAACAATCATTAACCAACATGATTGGGAATGTTTATATGCCTCTAGGATAATTAAAACAGGAGCAAACAACATTTAAATTAATCTTTTAAAAATAAATAAATATTTATCCTTTTTTCAAATGGTTTGAAACCTTGTGTGCAGCTCCATTATATGACCCAATATTTATGTGCCAAATTTTGTATTAAGAAAAATTCATTTGACAGCTGAAACAAAAAAAACAGAAACTATAAAATGTAAAAGAAAAGAAAATACAAAAAAGGAAAGGAAGAGGTGAGGAATAGAGAGAGAACACCCCATTGCTCCCTGGGCCTTAGCCCATAGGTTGGCCCAGCCCACCGACGCCCAGGGGTTGTCCCTTCCTCTGTACAGCCGACCGGGGTCGAAACAGGGGCGCGGTTCCGCCCCAACCACCTCGCCAGCGATGCCCCGACGAGGGGATAAGGCCCCGCGCCCCCCACCTCCTCGTTACCCGCATCTACTCAACCCCGCTCACCTCACCCCTCTCCGCCTCCCCTCTCACATCCTCTTTCGCCTTCTCGTCAGGTGCGGTTGTCGCTGTCGCCGTGTCACCACCGCGGCCACCGCCACCACGAGGCCTCACCGCCGTGTACCTCGTCTCCACCGTCGTCGTCCACTTCGTCTCCGTCCATGAACATGAGTTGGGAGCCGCTGTAGAGGGCGAATCGAGCCGCCCCTTTTGCTTTGGTCGCCGATGCTTCTTTGCCGATCCACTCCGTTCTGCTGCTCCTAAACTCCCACGGGCCTGTGTGTGTGCCGCTCGGTGAGTCCCGCTACCACCTCCCCTCTCTTACTGGCCCACCCCCTGCGCCATTGCTTACTGTCCTCATTGCCGCGTTCCGGCCGCCGCCGTTGAAGGAAATATGCCCTAGAGGCAATAATAAAGTTATTATTTATTTCCTCATATCATGATAAATGTTTATTATTCATGCTAGAATTGTATTAACCGGAAACATGATACATGTGTGAATACATAGACAAACATATAGTCACTAGTATGCCTCTACTTGACTAGCTCATTAATCAAAGATGGTCATGTTTCCTGACCATAGACATGTGTTGTCATTTGATTAGTGGGATCACAACATTAGAAGAATGATGTGATTGACATGACCCATTTTGTTAGCCTAGCACTTGATCGTTTAGTATACTGCTATTGCTTTCTTCATGACTTATACAAAGTTCCTGCAACTATGAGATTGTGCAACTCCCGTGTACCGGAAGAACACTTTGTGTGCTACCAAACGTCACAACGTAACTGGGTGATTATAAAGGTGCTCTACAGGTGATTCTGAAGGTTCATGTTGAGTTGGCATAATTCGAGATTAGGATTTGTCACTCCGATTGTCGGAGAGGTATCTCTGGGCCCTCTCGGTAATGCTCATCACCTAAGCCTTGCAAGCATGTAACTAATGAGTTAGTTATGAGATGAAGTATTACAGAACGAGTAAAGAGACTTGCCGGTAACGAGATTGAACTAGGTATTGGATACCGACGATCAAATCTCGGGCAAGTAACATACCGATGACAAAGGGAACAACGTATGTTGTTATGCGGTTTGACCGATAAAGATCTTCGTAGAATATGTAGGAACCAATATGGGCATCCAGGTCCCGCTATTTGTTATTGACCAGAGATGTGTCTCAGTCATGTCTACATCGTTCTCGAACCGTAGGGTCCGCACGCTTAAGGTTTCGATGACAATTATATTATGAGTTTATGTATTTTGATGTACCGAAGTTTGTTCGGAGTCCCGGATATGATCACGGACATGACGAGGAGTCTCGAAATGGTCCAGACATAAAGATTGATATATTGGACGGATATATTTGGACACCGGAAAGGTTCCGGAGAAATTTGGAGCTCCGGGAGGTTACAGGAACCCCCCGGGAGGTATATGGGCCTTATTGGGCCCATGTAGGAGGAAGAGAGAAGGAGCAAGGGAGGGGGGCGCGCCCCCCCAAGCCCAATCCGAATTGGGGAGGGGGGCCGGCCCCCCCTTTCCTTTCTCCTTCCCCCTCTCTTCCATCCTACTACTAGTACTACTTCCTAATACTAGTACTCCTTCCTTCCCCCTCCAAATAAGATAAGGAAAAAGGGGGGAAACCTACTTGGAGTAGGTTTCCCCTCCCTATGGCGCGCCCCCCCTTGGGGCCGGCCACCTCCTCCCTCCCTCCTTTATATATGGGGGTAGGGGGGCACCCTAGGACACACAAGTTGATCATTGATCGTTCCTTAGCCGTGTGCGGTGCCCCCCTCCATGATATTACACCTCGATCATATTGTAGCGGTGCTTAGGCGAAGCCCTGCGACAAGAGAACATCAAGATTGTCACCACGCCGTCGTGCTGACGGAACTCCCCCTCGGAGCCTCTACTGGATTGGAGATCGAGGGTGCGTCATCGAGTTGTACGTGTGTCAAGAACTCGGAGGTGCCGGAGTAACGGTGCTTGGATCGGTCGGACCGGGAGGACGTACGACTACTTCCTCTACGTTGCGTCAACGCTTCCGCTTCGGTCTATGATGGTACGCAGACAACACTCTCCCCTCATTGTTATATCATCACCATGATCTTGCGTGTGTGTAGGAATTTTTTTGAAATTACTACGTTCCCCAACAGTGGTATCAAAGCCAGGTTTTATGGTTTGATGTTATTTGCACGAGTAGAACACAAGTAAGTTGTGGGCGATATAAGTCATACTTCTTACCAGCATGTCATACTTTGGTTCAGCGGTATTGTTGGATGAAGCGGCCCGGACCGACATTACGCGGACGCTTACGCGAGACTGGTTTTACCGCCGTGCTTTGCACATAGGTGACTAGCGGGTGTCTGTTTCTCCAACTTTAGTTGAACCGAGTGTGGCTACGCCCGGTCCTTGCGAAGGTTAAAATAGCATCAACTTGACAAACTATCGTTGTGGTTTTGATGCGTAGGTGAGATTGGTTCTTGCTTAAGCCCGTAGCAGGCACGTAAAATTTGCAACAACAAAGTAGAGGACGTCTAACTTGTTTTTGCAGGGCATGTTGTGATGTGATATGGTCAAGATGTGATGCTATATTTTATTGTATGAGATGATCATGTTTTGTAACCGAAGTTATCGGCAACTGGCGGGAGCCATATGGTTGTCGCTTTATTGTATGAAATGCAAACGCCCTGTAATTGCTTTACTTTATCACTAAGCGGTAGCAATAGTCGTAGAAGCAATAGATGGCGTAACGACAATGATGCTACGATGGAGATCAAGGTGTCGCGTCGGTGATGATGGTGATCACGACGGTGCTTCGGAGATGGAGATCACAAGCACAAGATGATGATGTCCATATCATATCACTTATATTGATTGCATGTGATGTTTATCCTTTATGCATCTTATCTTGCTTTGATTGACGGTAGCATTTTAAGATGATCTCTCACTAAAATTATCAAGTAGTGTTCTTCCTGAGTATGCACCGTTGCCAAAGTTCGTCGTGCTGAGACACCACGTGATGATCGGGTGTGATAAGCTCTACGTCCATCTACAACGGGTGCAAGCCAGTTTTGCACACGCAGAATACTCAGGTTAAACTTGACGAGCCTAGCATATGCAGATATGGCCTCGGAACACGGAGACCGAAAGGTCGAGCGTGAATCATATAGTAGATATGATCAACATAATGATGTTCACCATTGAAAACTACTCCATCTCACGTGATGATCGGTTATGGTTTAGTTGATTTGGATCACGTAATCACTTAGATGACTAGAGAGATGTCTGTCTAAGTGGGAGTTCTTAAATAATATGATTAATTGAACTTAAATTTATCATGAACTTAGTACCTGATAGTATCTTGCTTGTCTATGTTTGTTTGTAGATAGATGGCTCGTGCTGTTGTTCCGTTGAATTTTAATGCGTTCCTTGAGAAAGCAAAGTTGAAAGATGATGGTAGCAATTACACGGACTGGGTCCGTAACCTGAGGATTATCCTCATTGCTGCACAGAAGAGTTACGTCCTGGAAGCACCGCTGGGTGCCAGGCCTGCTGCTGATGCAACTGACGACGTTAAGAACGTCTGGTAGAGCAAAGCTGATGACTACACTATAGTTCAGTGTGCCATGCTTTACGGCTTAGAACTGGGACTTCAACGACGTTTTGAACGTCATGGAGCATATGAGATGTTCCAGGAGTTGAAGTTAATATTTCAAGCAAATGCCCGGATTGAGAGATATGAAGTCTCCAATAAGTTCTATAGCTGCAAGATGGAGGAGAATAGTTCTGTCAGTGAACATATACTCAGAATGTCTGGGTATAACAATCACTTGATTCAACTGGGAGTTAATCTTCCTGATGATAGTGTCATTGACAGAATTCTTCAATCACTGCCACCAAGCTACAAGAGCTTTGTGATGAACTATAATATGCAAGGGATGAACAAGACTATTCCCGAGCTCTTCGCGATGCTGAAAGCCGCGGAGGTAGAAATCAAGAAGGAGCATCAAGTGTTGATGGTCAACAAGACCACTAGTTTCAAGAAGAAGGGCAAAGGGAAGAAGAAGGGAAACTTCAAAAAGAACGGCAAGCAAGTTGCTGCTCAATAGAAGAAACCCAAGTCTGGACCTAAGCCTGAAACTGAGTGCTTCTACTGCAAGCAGACTGGTCACTGGAAGCGGAACTGCCCCAAGTATTTGGCGGATAAGAAGGATGGCAAAGTGAACAAAGGTATATGTGATATACATGTTATTGATGTGTACCTAACTAGAGCTCGTAGTAGCACCTGGGTATTTGATACTGGTTCTGTTGCTAATATTTGCAACTCGAAACAGGGACTACGGAATAAGCGAGCACTGCCCAAGGACGAGGTGACGATGCGCGTGGGAAACGGTTCCAGAGTCGATGTGATCGCCGTCGGCACGCTACCTCTACATCTACCATCGAGATTAGTTTTTAATTGTTATTTGGTGCCTGCGTTGAGCATGAACATTATATCTGGATCTTGTTTGATGCGAGACGGTTATTCATTTAAATCAGAGAATAATGGTTGTTCTATTTATATGAGTAATATCTTTTATGGTCATGCACCCTTGAAGAGTGGTCTATT
The DNA here is from genome assembly GCA_963921465.1 of Triticum timopheevii. Taxonomy (NCBI): domain Eukaryota; kingdom Viridiplantae; phylum Streptophyta; class Magnoliopsida; order Poales; family Poaceae; genus Triticum; species Triticum timopheevii. Next base: position 216,608,737 of record OY997274.1, read on the forward strand.
TTTATTGAATCTCGATAGTAGTGATACACATATTCATAATGTTGAAGCCAAAAGATGCAGAGTTGATAATGATAGTGCAACTTATTTGTGGCACTGCCGTTTAGGTCATATCGGTGTAAAACGCATGAAGAAACTCCATACTGATGGACTTCTGGAATCACTTGATTATGAATCACTTGGTACTTGCGAACCGTGCCTCATGGGCAAGATGACTAAAACGCCGTTCTCCGGAACTATGGAGAGAGCAACAGATTTGTTGGAAATCATACATACAGATGTATGTGGCCCGATGAATGTTGAGGCTCGTGGCGGATATCATTATTTTCTCACCTTCACAGATGATTTGAGCAGATATGGGTATATCTACTTAATGAAACACAAGTCTGAAACATTTGAAAAGTTCAAAGAATTTCAGAGTGAAGTAGAAAATCATCGTAACAAGAAAATAAAGTTTCTACGATCTGATCGTGGAGGAGAATATTTGAGTTACGAGTTTGGTTTACATTTGAAACAATGCGGAATAGTTTCGCAACTCACGCCACCTGGAACACCACAACGAAATGGTGTGTCCGAACGTCGTAATCGTACTTTACTTGATATGGTGCGATCTATGATGTCTCTTACCGATTTACCGCTATCGTTTTGGGGTTATGCTTTAGAGACGGCCGCATTCACGTTAAATAGGGCACCATCAAAATCCGTTGAGACGACGCCTTATGAACTATGGTTTGGCAAGAAACCAAAGTTGTCGTTTCTTAAAGTTTGGGGCTGCGATGCTTATGTGAAGAAACTTCAACCAGATAAGCTCGAACCCAAATCGGAGAAATGTGTCTTCATAGGATACCCAAAGGAAACTGTTGGGTACACCTTCTATCACAGATCCGAAGGCAAAACATTTGTTGCTAAGAATGGATCCTTTCTAGAGAAAGAATTTCTCTCGAAAGAAGTGAGTGGGAGGAAAGTAGAACTTGATGAGATAACTGTATCTACTCCCTTGTTGGAAGGTAGTTCATCACGAGAAACGGTTCCCGTGACAACTACACCAACTAGTGAGGAAGCTAATGATATTGATCATGAAACTTCAGATCAAATTTCTGCTGAACCTCGTAGGTCTACCAGAGTAAGATCCGCACCAGAGTGGTACGGTAATCCTGTTCTGGAAGTCATGTTACTTGACCATGATGAACCTACGAACTATGAGGAAGCGATGATGAGCCCAGATTCCGCAAAATGGCTGGAAGCATGAAATCTGAGATAGGATCCATGTATGAAAACAAAGTATGGACTTTGGTTGACTTGCTCGATGATCGGCAAGCCATTGAGAATAAATGGATCTTTAAGAAGAAGACTGACGCTGATGGTAATGTTACTGTCTATAAAGCTCGACTTGTTGCGAAAGGTTTTCGACAAGTTCAAGGGGTTGACTACGATGAGACTTTCTCACCCGTAGCGATGCTTAAGTCAGTCCGAATCATGTTGGCTATTGCTGCATTTCATGATTATGAAATTTGGCAAATGGATGTCAAGATTGCATTCTTGAATGGATTTCTAGAAGAAGAGTTGTATATGATGCAGCCGGAAGGTTTTGTTGATCCAAAAGGTGCTGACAAAGTGTGCAAGCTCCAACGTTCCATTTATGGACTGGTGCAAGCATCTCGGAGTTGGAATAAACGTTTTGATAGTGTGATCAAAGCATATGGTTTTATACAGACTTTTGGAGAAGCCTGTATTTACAAGAAAGTGAGTGGGAGCTCTGTCGCATTTCTAGTTTTATATGTTGATGACATATTATTAATTGGAAATGATATAGAATTTCTGGATAGCATAAAGGGATACTTGAATAAAAGTTTTTCGATGAAACACCTCAGAGAAGCTGCTTACATATTAGGCATCAAGATCTATAGAGATAGATCAAGACGCTTAATAGGACTTTCACAAAGCACATACCTTGACAAAATATTGAAAAAGTTCAATATGGATCAGGCAAAGAAAGGATTCTTGCCTGTGCTACAAGGTGTGAAGTTGAGTCGAACTCAATGCCCGACCACAGCAGAAGATAGAGAGAAAATGAAAAATGTTCCCTATGCTTCAGCCATAGGCTCTATCATGTATGCAATGCTGTGTACTAGACCTGACGTATGCTTAGCAATAAGCTTAGCAGGAAGGTACCAAAGTAATCCAGGAGTGGATCACTGGACAGCGGTCAAGAACATCCTGAAATACCTGAAAAGGACTAAGGATATGTTTCTCGTATATGGAGGTGACAAAGAGCTAGTCGTAAATGGTTACATCGATGCAAGCTTTGACACTGATCCGGACGATTCTAAATCACAAACCGGATACGTGTTTTTATTAAACGGTGGAGCTGTAAGTTGGTGTAGTTCTAAACAAAGCGTCGTGGCGGGATCTACATGTGAAGCGGAGTACATAGCTGCTTCTGAAGCAGCAAATGAAGGAGTCTGGATGAAGGAGTTCATTTCCGATCTAGGTGTCATACCTAGTGCATCGGGACCAATGAAGATCTTCTGTGACAATACTGGTGCAATTGCCTTGGCAAAGGAATCCAGATTTCACAAGAGGACCAAACACATCAAGAGACGCTTCAATTCCATTCGGGACCAAGTCCAAGTGGGAGACATAGAGATTTCCAAGATACATACGGATCTGAATGTTGCAGACCCGTTGACTAAGCCTCTCTCACGAGCAAAACATGATCAGCACCAAGACTCCATGGGTGTTAGAATCATTACTATGTAATCTAGATTATTGACTCTAGTGCAAGTGGGAGACTGAAGGAAATATGCCCTAGAGGCAATAATAAAGTTATTATTTATTTCCTCATATCATGATAAATGTTTATTATTCATGCTAGAATTGTATTAACCGGAAACATGATACATGTGTGAATACATAGACAAACATATAGTCACTAGTATGCCTCTACTTGACTATCTCATTAATCAAAGATGGTCATGTTTCCTGACCATAGACATGTGTTGTCATTTGATTAGTGGGATCACAACATTAGAAGAATGATGTGATTGACATGACCCATTTTGTTAGCCTAGCACTTGATCGTTTAGTATACTGCTATTGCTTTCTTCATGACTTATACAAAGTTCCTGCAACTATGAGATTGTGCAACTCCCGTGTACCAGAAGAACACTTTGTGTGCTACCAAACGTCACAACGTAACTGGGTGATTATAAAGGTGCTCTACAGGTGATTCCGAAGGTTCATGTTGAGTTGGCATAATTCGAGATTAGGATTTGTCACTCCGATTGTCGGAGAGGTATCTCTGGGCCCTCTCGGTAATGCTCATCACCTAAGCCTTGCAAGCATGTAACTAATGAGTTAGTTATGAGATGAAGTATTACAGCACGAGTAAAGAGACTTGCCGGTAACGAGATTGAACTAGGTATTGGATACCGACGATCAAATCTCGGGCAAGTAACATACCGATGACAAAGGGAACAATGTATGTTGTTATGCGGTTTGACCGATAAAGATCTTCGTAGAATATGTAGGAACCAATATGGGCATCCAGGTCCCGCTATTTGTTATTGACCAGAGATGTGTCTCAGTCATGTCTACATCGTTCTCGAACCGTAGGGTCCGCACGCTTAAGGTTTCGATGACAATTATATTATGAGTTTATGTATTTTGATGTACCGAAGTTTGTTCGGAGTCCCGGATATGATCACGGACATGACGAGGAGTCTCGAAATGGTCGAGACATAAAGATTGATATATTGTACGGATATATTTGGACACCGGAAAGGTTCCGGAGAAATTTGGAGCTCCGGGAGGTTACCGGAACCCCCCGGGAGGTATATGGGACTTATTGGGCCCATGTAGGAGGAAGAGAGAAGGAGCAAGGGAGGGGGGCGCGCCCCCCCAAGCCCAATCCGAATTGGGGAGGGGGGCCGGCCCCCCCTTTCCTTTCTCCTTCCCCCTCTCTTCCATCCTACTACTAGTACTACTTCCTAATACTAGTACTCCTTCCTTCCCCCTCCAAATAAGATAAGGAAAAAGGGGGGAAACCTACTTGGAGTAGGTTTCCCCTCCCTATGGCGCGCCCCCCCTTGGGGCCGGCCACCTCCTCCCTCCCTACTTTATATACGGGGGTAGGTGGGCACCCTAGGACACACAAGTTGATCATTGATCGTTCCTTAGCCGTGTGCGGTGCCCCCCTCCACGATATTACACCTCGATCATATTGTAGCGGTGCTTAGGCGAAGCCCTGCGACAAGAGAACATCAAGATCGTCACCACGCCGTCATGCTGACGAAACTCCCCCTCGGAGCCTCTACTGGATTGGAGATCGAGGGTGCGTCATCGAGCTGTACGTGTGTCAAGAACTCGGAGGTGCCGGAGTAACGGTGCTTGGATCGGTCGGACCGGGAGGACGTACGACTACTTCCTCTATGTTGCGTCAACGCTTCCGCTTCGGTCTACGAGGGTACGTAGACAACACTCTCCCCTCGTTGTTATATCATCACCATGATCTTGCGTGTGCGTAGGAATTTTTTTGAAATTACTACGTTCCCCAACACGGTTTACCTCACCGTCGTGGCAACTGGCCGCCCCAGGGCTAGCTGAGCACATGGGAGCACTTAGTGCTCCACCACGAAGCCACCTGACCTGTTCGTTGGATGAACCCAAGCCCTAGCACACGATTCGCTCGAAGCCCGAGCTCCGGTCGCTGCCATGCTGGTCACCGCCATCGTTCTAGGCCTCTACTGTCGCTGCAGACTGCCCAGATGGATGCGCACGAGCTACCTCAAACGAACGATGCCCTTCGCTTCTCAATTGGTCGCCGATGGCGTTTTTCCGAGCCTCGCCGTCTGCCTTTGTGGTCGCCGCTGGCGCACCACCGCATTTAAAATGCCAGTGGGCTGCTGTCCAGTGGGGCCCAGTGGTTAGCCCACCAATCCTACACCTAAGCACTCACTGACTAGTGGGCCCGTATTGTAGTGTTTAGGTTAGAGCTAATTAACGTACTGACTAACAGAGTCACTTGCAAGATGGGCCCACCTAACTAATTAACTTAGTTAGCCTAGTTAAGCCACTAACTAATCTATTGTCACTGTTGACTAGGTCCCACTGGACCCAGTTGACTAGTCAACCAGCTGACTGGACCAGTCCAGTCACTACAGGTGGGTCCAGTGGGCCCCCTTTGACCAGTCAAGCCCTCAGTTGACTATTGATTGGGCAGTCAACTGGGGCCCACTATCAGCCACACCAGCACCCTGCTGGGTGCACTAGTGGGTACCCGTAGCGTTTTCAGTTTAAAATAATACAAATTAAAATTAATCCAGAAATTCCAAAAAATGAATAAAAATTTGATAAATTGTAGAAAATAAACCGTAACTCAGATCAAAAAACTTTATACATGAAAGTTGCTCAAAACGGCGAGACGAATCTGATCGTGTCGTTTGTTTTCATGTCGGAACCCTCTACATAGGTGAACCCGTAACTTTTAGCCTATTTCCGGTAGATGAATAGTGCATATACACCGGTTAATAATTCCAACTTAAATCCTAAAATAAAATAACTGATATGACTTAGACATGTTTTTAGGCAACCCTGCACTACACATTAGCATAGCATACTCTATATTGCATCTGTTTGCTCTGTATTTACTGTTTCTTCCCCCTCTTCTCTGTGGTAGACCCCGAGACCGATGCTACCCTTGTGATCGACTACGTCACCGACGACCCTTCTTCCTTTGCAGCTGAGTTTCCAGGCAAGCACCCCCCCTTTTGAACATTCTGATATCACCTATTCTCTTCTCTCTTATGCTTGCATTAGAAATTGCTGTTGCTACTGCTTTACCTATTCTGATGCATAGCATGATCTTGTAACCTGCGATGGTTACCTACCTATTTATCCTAAACTGCTTAGTATAGGCTGGTTAGAGACCTATCAGAGACCCCATGTTGACCCAACTGCCCCGCTGGTTTATTAGAAGACCTGATCAACAGGATTGAAAACCAGGCCCCGGCACCGCACAACACTCCCCTTAGTTGTGAGACACCGCAGCGTTATTATCGAGTGCCGAGGGTTATACCTTGTTAGCACTTCTGATGCTAACTTTGTGGAGTAGTTACCCGATCGTGGTCATCGAGGGTGATTCCTCCTTTTCTACTTCCAATAACGACGTTGTCGTGCAACACCTCAAGTGTGAACCTCGAGGGTGATTTCCTCTTACGTTCACCTTGATGTTTACATCAGGTGGGAATCCAACGAGGGTGATGTCTCGGGTTCCTTCTTGATGTGGTAGCCACACGGATTGCCTTTACATTACTATTGTTACTGATTAAAGTGGATAAAGACGGGTCGGCCCTGAGGGGTACCCTCACGAGCATATTTGCGAGTGATGTGGAGCCAGGTTGACCTGGAAGGTGCCCGCGAGATAACTACGTGGCGTAGCCAGGCATTCTTATCCCTTGCTGCAAGTCCACGAGATGGGGCGACGGGGCCACATTGATCGTGAGTCCCTGCTCGTTACCGTGCGCTCCTAGTCCACTAACGGTTTGGATATTTGATCCGAGGGGAGTCTGGCCTGATAGCACTAACCACCACGCAGGAATAAGTGTGGGCACTCTGCATTGTATGTATCAGCCGAAAGCTCAACTGCTGCGTACGCAACGTGCAAGAGTGCAAAGGGCGATGGGCCTGATATGTCTCCAACGTATCTACTTTTCCAAACACTTTTTCCATTGTTTTGGACTCTAATTTGCATGATTTGAATGAAACTAACCCGGACTGACGCTGTTTTCAGCAGAACTGCCATGGTGTTGTTTATTGTGTAGAAAACAAAAGTTCTCGGAATGACCTGAAAATCCACGGAGATAACTTTTGGAAAATATAAAAAATACTAGCGAAAGAATCAAGGCCAGGGGGCCCACACCCTGTCCACGAGGGTGGGGGCGCGCCCCCTCCACTGGGCGCGCCCCCCTGTCTTGTGGGCCCCCTGATGCTCCACTGACCTCAACTCCAACTCTATATATTCCGTTTCACGGAGAAAAAAAATCAGAGAGAAAGTTTCATCATGTTTTACGATACAGAGCTGCCGCCAAGCCCTAATCTCTCTCGGGAGGGCTGATCTGGAGTCCGTTCGGGGCTCCGGAGAGGGGGATTCATCGCCGGTCTTCATCATCAACCATCCTCCATCACCAATTTCATGATGCTCACCGCTGTGTGTGAGTGATTCCATCGTAGGCTTGCTGGACGGTGATGGGTTGGATGAGATATACCATGTAATTAAGTTAGTTTTGTTAGGGTTTGATCCCTAGTATCCACAATGTTCTGAGATTGATGTTGCTATGACTTTGCTATGCTTAATGCTTGTCACTAGGGCCCGAGTGCCATGATTTCAGATCTGAACCTATTATGTTTTCATGAATATATGTGAGTTCTTGATCCTATCTTGCAAGTCTATAGTCACCTATTATGTGTTATGATCCGAAAACCCCGAAGTGACAATAATCGGGATACTTCTCGGTGATTGCCATAGTTTGAGGAGTTCATGTATTCACTATGTGTTAATGCTTTGGTCCGGTACTCTATTAAAAGGAGGCCTTAATATCCCTTAGTTTCCACTAGGACCCCACTGCCACGGGAGGGTAGGACAAAAGATGTCATGCAAGTTCTTTTCCATAAGCATGTATGACTATATTTGGAATACATGCATACATTACATTGATGAACTGGAGCTAGTTCTGTGTCACCCTATGTTATAGCTATTACATGAGGAATCGCATCCGACATAATTATCCATCACTGATCCAATGCCTATGAGCTTTTCACATATTGTGCTTCGCTTATTTACTTTTCCGTTGCTACTGTTACAATTACTACAAAACTGATATCTTTACTTTTTCCGCTGTTACCATTACTATCATACTACTTTGCTACTAAATACTTTCCTGCAGATACTAAGTTATCTAGGTGTGGTTGAATTGACAACTCAACTGCTAATACTTAAGAATATTCTTTGGCTCCCCTTGTGTCAAATCAATAAATTTGGGTTGAATACTCTACCCTTGAAAGCGGTTGCGATCCCCTATACTTGTGGGTTATCAGGGCCCGAGACCCCTACACTTAGGAGGTAGACCGGCGTGCTGGCCTCTCTGATGAGCCTAGGTAGGACTGTGGTGTGTTGATCAGCCAATGGCGGTCATGACCTGATGGTGTGTCCGGCAGGAGTTGATCGAGCGTGTTGGGTAAGTTGGTGCACCCCTGCAGGGAAGAAAACATCTATCGATAGTTTGTCCTACGATTGCGGACACTTGGAGTTTTACCCCGATCGATACAACTAGAACTGGATAGTTGAGATGAGAAATGGATAGTATGGCTCTGGGATTGCTTTCTCGCAGGGAGTCGAGGAAGGATCTCCGGGCGAGGTTGATGACACTACTACTACTTTACTTTATGCTAGTATGCACTGTTCTAATGCTGCAAGACCGCTGAAGATGCTAAAGATGCTAGTCTTTGATAGGACTAGGCTCTCCCCTCTATTCTGGCATTTCTATGATCCAGTCCAGAATGTTGCATATGTAGTGTAGATCCTTGCTTGCTGAGTACTTCGGATGAGTACTCACGTTTGCTTTGCTTTCTCCCCCCATATCTATTTGATGCAACTAGATGACGGAGCCCCGGAGACCACTGCCACCGCCGACGACTACTACTACCCCGAGGGTGCCTACTACCACATGATGGACGCCGATGGCTAGGAGTAGTTTGGAGGCTCCCAGGCAGGAGGCCTTGCCTTTTCGATCGATGTTGCTTTTGTGCTAGCCTTCTTAAGGAAAACTTGTTTAACTCATGTCTGTACTCAGATAATGTTGCTTCTGCTGACTCGTTTGTATTCGAGCTTATGTATTCGAGCCCTCAAGGCCCCTGGCTTGTAATATAAAGCTTGTATTAGTTTAATTTGTGCCTAGATTTGTGTTGTGATATCTTCCTCTGAGTCCCTGATCTTGATCATACACATTTGTGTGTATGATTAGTGTATGATTAAATCGGGGGCGTTACAAGTTGGTATCAGAGCCGACTGCCTGTAGGGAGCCCCCTTTCCAACTCCTTGGCCGAAGTTGAGTCTAGTCATTGAAAAACTTTTACTAACATGGTTGTACGGCTTATGGACCCACGTCGCCATTGGGTGGTGTTTGGATCTTTTACTCCTCGTCTATATTCTGGGACTCTGATCTCTCTTCTATTCGGGTTAAATGGTGTTGCAAACTCTAACATTAGGTTCTCGTAAACACTTCCTCCCGGAGAGCCGCTCATTCCAGATGATCGCCTGCTTCACCAGAAGATTATGAAGATACTTGCTCATGTTTTTCTGAGACCCTTGTGCCCATCACTTTTGCAATTCCCTTCCATCGACAAACCCCTATGGATGACCACATACACTTGTCATTCATAAAATTATTCCCCGTTGATGTTGTTATTACAAGATACCCTGTAATACTTTCAGATATTTCGAGAATCTATTGTGCCTGCTGCATTGTAGCTCCTTTTCCGCATGAATACATATACGAATAATTCCTCACAATTACCGGGGATTTGTTCATTCCCAGTTGTTCATGTGTTCACAAAAATCTTCGAAATACCATTTGATCTTCCGAAAATTCTCAGCAGCCTATTGTTGTTGAAATTCTTGATTTCTTGCATTATGGTTAATCCCATAAGTCTAGTAATCTTATTGGCATCCTTTGTCACTATCATTTTGAGTCCGTTGATTCAATATGTTGCAGGTGCTCGCAATCCTCAGTCAAAACTAGACCTCGTCCTTTTGGCTCAAACGTCACTCCAGACATGAGCTGGTTCTTGGCAAGTCAAACCTTGATTGCTGGTCCATCTAGTTCAGTTCAACTTACTCATATCTTGACCAGAGCTTTTGCTTCCGATCCCTTGATATAGAAATCGCAATTCCTTTGTATTTTATATACTTCAGATTATCCAGATGTTCTATAATCCGATGCCTTGAATTCTTTCTTCTTCTGGTTGAGTAGCGATACTCACCTCAGATCCTTGTGGACCGTCAAATCCTTTGTTGGATTATTATCCGATGGTGTCCTTCACATTCAAAATTCTTGCGAGTTCTTCCCATGATACTTAATGCCTTTCTTAAGTTGTATCCTTTGGGAACCATGCTTTGATTTTGAGCTTGTGTTATTTACTCCTAAAGATTGTGGTATATGTTCCTAAGATGCCCCTATGGTTAAACCTATGCCTTCCATAAATCCTGTGAACCCGAAAGATTTCATGGGTCTTACTCATCTTGTCGTGGAATTGTCACGGCAGATGTCCTAGTGCGAGGACTTAGTCGTGGAGCCATCGCAACTAGGTTAGCTTAAAGGGGTTAAACGGGACAAAGGACACATGAGTTTATACTGGTTCGGCCCCTTGCGGTGAAGGTAAAGGCCTAATCCAGTTTGAGGTGGTATTAATTATGTCACGATTACTAGGGAGCGATTCCGCTTGACCTAGCTTTCGATCTCTTATTTCTTGCCCTGAACCGCCGCTGGGTCATCCCTTTATATACACAGGTTGACGCCCAGCGGCTCACAGAGTCCTGGCCGGCTCATAGACAACGTGTCCAGCTCGGTGACTAAATATACTTGCCTTACAATATAAGTCATACACATATGGCGGTTTACCTCTATGGGCCTTAAGTCGCCCTTGGGCCTTGGGCCCTTGCTTCATGAACCGCCATCTTCAACATCCTCATGGGCTTCGTATTGATGAACATCCATAGGTATAACCCGGCCCCTCCTGGGCGGGTCATACCTAATAGTCATATCCCCAACATTAGGCCCCAGATTGATTTGAACTCGTTCATGTCAATCTTCAACACTTAGAAAAATCCTTCCTTCTTTATTCATGCAAGATCTCATAACCCGCCATGACGTCAGCTCCTGCGATTGTGATAACCCGCCGTGACGTCACCTGTCATTAATATTACACAATACCCAATATATATTAACAGATCCTTATCTTTAATAACCATCCCGAAAATCGAGGCATCCAAACCGCTGGATAATCATTCTTTGGCTTCCTCGTTTTTTGCGCCCACCTGTTACCCTTCTCCTTATAAACAGGGTCAAGCAGCCCTCCTTTCATTTCCCCCTCTTTTCCTTCTCGTCTTACGATGCATCTGTATGCCTGAGCACCACCACCGCCGCGAAGCTCCTCGTCTTCCTCGTCCTTGGCCGCTGCATCAACCTAAACAGGACCAGAGAAAACTGCAGCGCCTCTTCACTGCTCCTCGAATCTGGTAAGCACCTTATCTTCTCCACCGTAGATCTCCATTAGGGTTTATGCAGTTCTTGGAGTTCTTAATCGTTCTTCACTGTACCTCTAGTTAGTCCTTGCTTAGATCCAAATATGTCCTTTAAGATGCGCGGAATCTATTTCTATTCCTTCTCTTAACAAAAAACTTACTTCACAGATGCAAAAATCTCGCCCTTGTGCTAGTTCCTCTATTGCTACAATATTTAGGCTTTGATTTACTTTCTCTTTTCACACAGCGCTAGATCCAAATCACCTGCTCCAGTCTGTAAAACCTTTTTATTCAACACTTAGCAGATTTCCCTGTTGATAGATATGAATCTGGTCATGGTGGCTTACATCATCGGTTATCACTTAGCCATATATCATTAGGCCCCTTTTAAGCCGTCACTCTGAATATATACTGTAGCGTTTTACTTCCAGCTTAATGAATCAACTTAAACCGGCAAAATTGTTCTTTCTTTTAGGCTTCTTTCTTCACAATGGCACCAAAGGCAACCACTTCATGTAATTGGGTTCCGTCCATTGTCAGTGAGAACACGCTCAAAGACTATGTCAAAACCGGCTACTTACCAACAAAAACTTTCATGCATTATCGCTCCCCCAATATAGAAGAAGAAAGACCTCAGCCAAAGGATGATGAGGTCATTGTTTTTACTAATCACATGAATTGAGGCTTCTCACCGCCCGGTTCTAAAATTTTCCGAGATGTTCTGCACTTCTTTCAGCTTCATCCTCAAGAAATCAGACCCAATTCCGTGTCAAACATCTGCAACTTTCAAGTTTTCTGTGAAGTATACCTTCAAGAGGAGCCCAATGTTGAACTGTTTAGGGAATATTTTTATTTGAACTGCCAAAACGAGTTTATGAGCGGACCCAACTTGGAACTTGGCGGAATCTCAGTTCAACGGAGAAGAGATGCTATCTTCCCCTATGCTTGCTTGCCGAGTCACCCCAAAGATTGGAACCAAACATGGTTTTATTACCAAGATACCTCTCCGGCTGACGAGAATCCACTACCAGGCTATCGTGCCCAGCGTCTTGACCCAAAACATCATCTTCCTGAAAAGCTTACCACTGCTGAACATGCAAAGCTCGCCCCCACCATTGCAAAGGTCAAGGATCTGCTGGGAAATGGTTTAACTGGCATTGACTTGGTTCGATGCTGGGTTGCTTGGCGAATCATACCCTTGAGTCGCCGATCCGGCTTAATGTGTACTTACACGGGTGGTAAAAAGGATCTACTACGCCACAGCTCCGTGCGTTTAACTGATGAGGCAATCAATGAAATGACAAAGACCCTTCTGAATGAAGATCCAGAAGACTGCAGCAAAGTCGGCTGAACCCTTTCTGGAAACTCAACCCACCACCAGACATGAGTCTTTAAATTACTTACTTTTACCTTCATCACTCCAATATTCTATTAACTCCACTTTGATGACTTTCACAGGCTAAATCTGATTTTTGGAAAAATAAATATGACCATGAAGCTGCCAAAAAGGCCAGGGCTGCCAAGAAAACTGCCAAGAAGAATAAGAAGAAATCAAGTACTTCCGAGCTGTTTGAACTGGACGAAAACTCTGAGTCGGAGGTAGCTCTTGATTCTCTTGGCTCCTTTTTTAACTATCTTATTGAAATTGATTATCATCAGGATGACATGGGGGCCAGTCAAGCTGGGGAGGAAGAGGTAACTATCATTTCCTCCGACTCCAAGCCTTTGTCAAGATAGAAAATTTGAAGAGTAACCCGGAAAGTAAGCTTTTCACACCCCTTAGCTCATCTGGATCCTCACTTTCTTTTGAAGCAACAACAGCAGGAGAGCCGGCGACAGACTGATGACCCACAAGTGTAGGGGATCTATCGTAGTCCTTTCGATAAGTAAGAGTGTTGAACCCTACGAGGAGCAGAAGGAAATGATAAGCGGTTTTCAGTATGGTTTTCTCTGCAAGCACTGAAATTGTAGGTAATAGATAGTCTTGTGATAAGATAAATAGTAACAAGCAACAAGTAAATAAAGTGCAGCAAGGTGGACCAATCCTTTATGTAGCAAAGGATAAGACTGGACAATTTCTAATAATGAGGAAGGAGCTCCCGAGGACACATTGGGAATTATCGTCAAGCTAGTTTTCATCACGTTCATAAGATTCGCGTTTGGTACTTTGATAATTTGATATGTGGGTGGACCGGTACTTGGGTACTGCCCTAACTTGGACAAGAATCCCACTTATGATTAACCCCTATTGCAAGCATCCGCAACTACAAAAAGGAGTATTAAGGTAAACCTAACCATAGCATTAAACATATGGATCCATATCAGCCCCTAACGAAGCAACGCATAAACTAGGGTTTAAGCTTCTGTCACTCTAGCAACCCATCATCTACTTATTACTTCCCCATGCCTTCCTCTAGGCCCAAATAATGGTGAAGTGTCATGTAGTCGACGTTCACATAACACCACTAGAGGAAAAGAGAACATACATCTCATCAAAATATCGAACGAATACCAAATTCACATGACTACTAATAGCAAGACTTCACCCATGTCCTCAGGAACAAACGTAACTACTCACAAAGCATATTCATGTTCATAATCAGAGGAGTAATAATATGCATAAAGGAGCTGAACATATGATCTTCCACCAAGTAAACCAATTAGCATCAACTACAAGGAGTAATCAACACTACTAGCAACCCACAGGTACCTATTTGTCGTTTTGATACAAGATTGGATACAAGAGATGAACTAGGGTTTTGAGAGGAGATGGTGCTGGTGAAGATGTTGATGGAGATTGACCCCCTCCCGATGAGAGGATCATTGGTGATGACGTTGGTGATGATTTCCCTCTCCCGGAGGGAAGTGTCCCCGGCAGAACAGCTCCGCCAGAGCCCTAGATTGATTCCGCCAAGGTTCCGCCTCGTGGCGGCGGAGTTTCATCCTGTAAGCTTGCCCATGATTTTTTCCAGGGTAAAAGTGATGATATAGCAGAAGATGGACGACGGAGGCCCACCAGGGGGGACCCAGGAGATAGGAGGGCGCGCCCCTGTCTCCTGGGCCGGGTGTGGGCCCCCTGGCCTATTTCTTTTGCTCATAAATCTGATTAAATTCAAAAGGTTGTTTCGTGGAGTCTCAGGACTTTTGGAGTGCAGAATAGGTTTTCAACGTTTGCTCCTTTTCCAGCCAGAATTCCAGCTGCCTTCCCCCTCTTCATGGTAAACCTTGTAAAATAAGAGAGAATAGCCATAAGTATTGAGATATAATGTGTAATAACAGCCCATAATGCAATAAATATTGATATAAAAGCATGATGCAAAATGGACGTATCAACTCCCCCAAGCTTAGACCTCGCTTGTCCTCAAGCGGAAGCCGAAATCGAAAAATATGTCCACATGTTTAGAGATAGAGGTGTCGATAAAAATAAAAAAGGACATGAGGGCATCATGATAATTCTAATAACAATAAATATATAGATTTTGTCATATGATTTCCTATGCTCAAGTAATAAGCATGTCACAATGTCAAGTATGGTTCAAAAACTTCATTGGGAACTAACAAACTATAATCTTAGTCACCGAAGCAATTGCAATTTATCGTAACATCAGAAAGAGTCAATAATAGAGCTTTTCAGCAAGCTGACATACTCAACTATCTCGTAGTCTCCTATAACTGTTAACACTCACACAATACTTGTGGTTATAGAGTTTCAGCCGGACACTGAGAAAGATAGGGGCTTATTGTGTTGCCTCCCAATGTATTCACCCTTAGGTGATGTCAACAATAATAGCCTATGTCAACATACATCCAATTGGATATATATATCATGATCTTTCAAACACGAAGAGCTTGCCAAAGGATAAAATGAAAAAGGGAAAGGCGAGGATCACCTTGACTCAAGCATAAAGTAAAAACATAAAGTAAAAGATAGGCCCTTCACAGAGGGAAGCAGAGGTTGTCATGCGCGTTTAAGGTTGATGCACAAAATCTTAATGCAAAAGAACATCACTTTATATTGCCCCTTGTATGTGGACCTTTATTATGCAGTCCGTCGCTTTTATTACTTCCACAACAAGTTCATACAAAGCTTATTTTCTCTGCACTAATAAGTCATACATATTTAGAGAGCAATTTTTATTGCTTGCACCGATGACAACTTACTTGAAGGATCTTACTCAATCCATAGTAGGTATGGTGGACTCTCATGGAAAAACTGGGTTTAAGGATATTTGGAAGCACAAGTAGTATCTCTACTTGGTGCAAGGAATTTGGGTAGCATGAGGGGGAAAGGCAAGCTCAACATGTTTGGAAGGTCAATGACAATATACTTTAACTGAGATGTCGGAAAAACATAAACCATTACGTTGTCTTCCTTGTCCAACATCAACTCTTTTAGCATGTCATACTTAATGAGCGCTTCACAATCATAAAAGATGTCCAAGATAATATATTTATATGTGAACCCCTCTCTCCTTATCACTTCCTATTAATTGCAACAATGACCAAGGCTACGTTCATCAACTCTCAACAATTTTTATGCCTCATACTTTCTATGTGTGAAGTTATCACTATCCATAAGATCAATATGAACTCTTTTATTCTTTCTACTTTCTCAAGATCATAGCAACATAGCAAAGCCCTTGACTCAACACTAATCTTTATTATAGATAGCACACGGACTCGATTACATAAAGAAATCACAATGCAAAACTCAAAACTACTTGATATCAAAACTTCAATCTACTAGATCAAGATACTACTAAAAGGATCGAACTAAGTAAAGCGGTAAAGATAGGAGTGTGATGGTGATACGATACCAGGGCACCTCCCCCAAGCTTGGCAGTTGCCAAGGGGAGTGCCCATACCCATGTGATTATTTCTCCTTCTTCACGGTTGGTGTTATGATCTTCTTGGCGATGATGCTCTTCAGGATATAGTTCTCCTCCTCGAGCTTATTGACTTGTTGTTTGAGGTCCATAATTTCTTTACGGAGCTTGCCCGTAACGGCCAAAGCTCCTTTTACCCAAGGATGCTGCATAGCTTCTGGAGAACACATGAAACTCTTTTTCATATTTTCATAAGAAAGAAATCTAGAGTTGGAAGGGATGACCGAAGTAGGGACAGCCAGGCTAGGTAGTTCCCCCATAGTGAATTCTGCTTGGAGACGAGAGGTAACTTCTTGATCTTCCTCCATGGCATCTATCCTTTTCAAACCAGCCTCCATCTCATCCTCCGTTGATGGTCCAAAGTGATAGGCATCGCTATTTTCTCCTGGATCTGGCATTGGGTGAGACACCCGGCTCTCCCCAACAGACTCCTGAGAAGACATCTTGCTTTATTCTGCAACAGGAACAGCTCGAAACGAAAATAGAGGATATTTGCGTGATACGGTGGTCAAAACCTTCGGGAGTATATATAATAAATTTTTACCAACCAAAATATGTAACGTGCAAGAAAACGGAGTCCGGGAGGAACACAAGGTGCCCACGAGACAGGGGGCGCGCCCTACAGGGGGGCACCCTCCACTCTCGTGGGGGCCTCATGTCCCTTTCGGACTACTTCTTTCTTCCTAAATTTCTTTAAATAATCCAAAACTGATAAAAATTGCCATTAGAGTTGTTTTGGAGTCGGTTTACTTACCGTACCACATACCTATGCCTTTTCGGAGTCTGGAACGTTCTGGAAAGTGTCCCTTATGTATTCCTCAGGGGTTATGGTTTCAATAATATTAGTTTCAACATTGATAGGATTACCTGAAATATAATGTTTAATTCTTTGACCGTTAACCACCCTCGGATTTGTGCCTTCGAAGTTGTTGATTTTTATAGCACCAGAACGATAGACCTCCTCGATAACGTAGGGACCTTCCCATTTTGAGAGAAGTTTTCCTGCAAAAAGTCTTAAATGAGAGTTGAATAATAACAAATAATCTCCTACGTTAAACTCACGCTTTTGTATCATCTTATCCTGCCAGCGTTTGACTTTTTCTTTGAAAAGCTTGGCATTCTCATAGGCTTGGGTTCTCCATTCATCAAGTGAGATAATATCAAACAACCTCTTCTCACCAGCAAGTTTGAAGTCATAATTGAGCTCTTTGATAGCCCAGTATGCCTTATGTTCAAGTTCAAGAGCTAAATGACATGCTTTTCCATAAACCATCTTATAAGGAGACATACCCATAGGATTTTTGTATGCAGTTCTATAGGCCCATAATGCATCATCAAGTTTTTTGGACCAATTCTTTCTAGATCTATTCACAGCCTTTTGCAAAATTAATTTGAGCTCTCTATTGCTCAACTCTACTTGACCACTAGACTGCGGATGATAAGGAGATGCTATTCTATGATTGACATCATACTTAGCAAACATCTTACGGAAAGCACCATGAATAAAATGTGAACCACCATCAGTCATAAGATATCTAGGGACTCCAAACCTCAGAAAAATAACTTCTTTAAGCATTTTAATAGAAGTGTTATGATCAGCACTTCTAGTTGGAATAGCTTCTACCCACTTAGTAACGTAATCAACAGCAACTAAAATATGTGTATAACCATTGGAGGCAGGAAAAGGTCCCATATAATCAAAGCCCCAAACGTCAAACGGTTCAATAACAAGAGAATAATTCATAGGCATTTCTTGATGGCTACTAATGTTACCTATTCTTTGACATTCATCACAAGATAAGACAAACTTACGAGCATCTTTGAAGAGAGTAGGCCAATAAAAACTAGATTGTAGTACCTTGTGTGCAGTTCTATCTCCAGCGTGGTGTCCTCCATAAGGTTCAGAGTGACACTTGCGTAGAATCTGTTCCTGTTCATGCTTAGGCACACAACGTCTAATAACACCATCTAGTCCTTCTTTATAAAGGTATGGATCATACCAGAAGTAATGTCTTAAATCATAAAAGAACTTTTTCTTTTGCTGGTATGTGAAACTAGGCGGTAAATATTTAGCAACAATGTAATTAGTATAATCAGCATACCAAGGAGCAGTACGAGAAGCATTGACAACCGCTAATTGTTCATCAGGAAAGCTATCATTGATGGGCAGTGGGTCATCAAGAACATTCTCTCACCTAGACAAGTTATCTGCAATGGGGTTCTTAGCTCCCTTTCTATCAATAATATGCAAGTCAAATTCTTGGAAATGGAGAACCCATCTAATGAGTCTAGGCTTAGCATCTTTCTTTTCCATAAGATATTTAATAGCAGCATGATCAGTGTGAATAGTAGCTTTGGAATCAACAATATAAGGCCTAAACATATCACATGCAAACACAACTGCTAAGAACTCTTTTCAGTAGTAGCATAATTTCTCTGGGCAGTATCAAGAGTCTTACTAGCATACTGGATAACATTCAATTTCTTATCGACTCTTTTCCCTAAAACAACACCTACAGCATAATCACTAACATCGCACATAATTTCAAAAGGTAAATTCCAATCAGGCGGCTGAACAATAGGTGCAGTGATCAAAGCTTTCTTAAGTGTTTCAAATGCTTCTACACAATCATCATCAAAGGCAAAAGGAATATCTTTTTGCAATAAATTAGTCAGAGGCCTAGAGATTTTAGAAAAGTCCTTAATGAACCTCCTATAAAAACCGGCATGACCAAGGAAACTTCTTATACCTTTTATGTCCTTGGGACATGGCATCTTTTCAATAGCATCAACTTTGGCTTTATCAACTTCAATACCTCTCTCGGAGATCTTGTGCCCCAAGACAATGGCTTCATTAACCATAAAGTGACACTTTTCCCAATTCAGGATGAGATTAGTGTCTTCGCATCTCTGCAAAACTCGATCAAGGTTGCTCAAACAATCATCAAAAGAGGATCCATAAATTGAGAAGTCATCCATAAATACCTCACAAATCTTTTCACAAAAATCAGAGAATATAGCCATCATGCATCTTTGAAAGGTAGCAGGTGCATTACATAAACCAAAAGGCATACGTCTATAAGCAAAAGTACCAAAAGGGCAAGTAAAAGTAGTCTTAGATTGATCCTTTGATGACACAGGTATCTGAGAGAAGCCAGAATAACCATCTAGAAAGCACAAATGAGTGTGTTTGGATAGCCTTTCTAGCATTTGATCAATAAAAGGTAAAGGGTAATGATCTTTCTTAGTAGCTTTATTTAACTTACGGAAATCAGTTACCATCCTATAACCTGTAATAGTTCTTTGCGGGATCAATTCATCTTTATCATTAGGAACAACAGTAATACCTCCCTTTTTAGGAACACAATGGACAGGGCTTACCCATTCACTATCAGCAACGGGATAAATAATACCTGCCTCAAGGAGCTTTAGTATCTCCTTTCTTACCACTTCCTTCATCTTGGGATTTAATCGTCTTTGAGGATCTCTAACTGGTTTGGCATCTTTCTCCACTGAAATTTTGTGTTGACATAATGTGGGACTAATGCCCTTAAGATCATCCAGAGTATATCCAATAGCAGCTCGGTGCTTCTTCAGAGTTTTCAATAATCTTTCTTCTTCTTTCTCTAAAAGGTTAGCACTAATAATAACAGGATATATTTCTTTTTCATCAAGATAAGCATACTTAAGATTATCAGGTAATGGTTTGAGTTCAAACATGGGATCACCCTTGGGTGGAGGGGGATCCCCAAGAATTTCAACGGGAAGGTTATGTTTCAGCATAGGTTCCTCTTGAAGGAACACTTCATCTATTTCTTCCCTTTCCTTCATAAACATATCGTTTTCATGGTCTAGCAAATATTGTTCTAATGGGTCAGTTGGAGGAACAACAATGGAAGCAAGACCAATAATCTCATCCTTACTAGGTGGTTCCCTTTCACGAGGTTGTCTACTAAACTTAGCAAAATTAAACTCATGAGACATACCATCTATGCCAACAGTGAAAATGTTATTTTCACAATTAATCCTAGCACTAGCAGTATTCAAGAAGGGTCTACCAAAAATAATGGGACAAAAATCATCTTGTGGGGAACCAAGGACAAGAAAATCAGCAGGGTATTTAACCTTCCCACACAAAACTTCAACATCTCTAACAATCCCAACAGGTTTAATGGTATCCTATTAGCAAGCTTAATAGTGACATCAATGTCTTCTAATTCAACGGGTGCAATGTCGTGCATAATTTCTTTATAAAGATCATAAGGTATCGCACTAGCACTAGCACCCATATCACATAAGCCGTGATAACAATGATCTCCTGTTTTAACAGAAATAACATGCATGCCTACAACAGGTCTACATGTCTTAGTATCAGGTCTAGCAATATTAGCAGTCTCACCCAAGAAAGAAATAACATGCCCATCAAAGTCCTCATCCAAGAGATCTTTAATCATAGCAATACTAGGTTCAACATTAATTTTCTCAGGAGGTGTATAAGTCCTAGTATTACTCTTACGAACAACAGTCGGAGCTTTAGCATGATCTTTTATCCTAACAGGAAAAGGAGGTTTTTCAACATATGCAGTAGGAACAATAGGATCACTATAGGTAATAGTCTTTTCTTCGACTGTAATAGGTGCAACTACTTTCACTTCAACAGGAGGATTATATTTAAACCACTTCTCTTTAGGGAGATCAACGTGAGTAGAAAAAGTTTCACAAAAAGTAGCTACTATCTCAGAGTCAAGTCCATACTTAGCGCTAAATCCACGAAAAGCATCGATATCCATAAAAGATTTAACACAATCGAACTTAGGTGTCATACCTGACTCCTTACCATCGTCAGAACCCCAATCTTCAGAGTTGCGTTTAATTCTTTCCAATAAGTCCCATTTGAAATCAATAGTCTTCAGCATATAAGAAACAGCACAGGAAGTATCGAGTAGGTTGCGATTATCAAGAGAAAGCCGAGCATAAAAATTCTGAATAATCATTTCCCGAGAGAGCTCATGATTGGGGCATGAATATAACATTGACTTAAGCCTCCCCCAAGCTTGAGCGATGCTTTCTCCTTCTGAAGGCCAGAAATTATATGTGTAATTACGATCACGATGAACAAGATGCATAGGATAGAACTTCTGGTAAAATTCCAATTTCAATCGCTTTTAATTCCAAGATCTCGTATCATCACATAGCCTATACCATGTCAATGCATCTCCCTTTAAAGATAAAGGAAAGACCTTCCTTTTGACAACATCATCGGGAATACCTGCAAGCTTAAATAATCCACAAAGATAAGGTGTAAATCGGGATGCAATGTTCCATCTCCTGCAAATGGATTAGCTAGCAGTTTTTCTATCATACCCGAAGGAATATCAAAGTAAATATTTTCATAAAGTTCAGTAGGTGGAGGAGAAACTCTTTGCTCTTCTGGTTGGGGTGAAGATACCTCAAACAAGCCCCTCAAAGGATTAGTTTCCATAGTGACAAGTAATAGAAAATTTCAGCACACTATATAAATGTTTCCTTACCAAGTTCCACTCACCAAAAGCGCTACACTCCCCGGCAACGGCGCCAGAAAAGAGTCTTGATGACCCACAAGTGTAGGGGATCTATTGGAGTCCTTTAGATAAGTAAGAGTGTCGAACCCAACGAGGAGCAGAAGGAAATGATAAGCAGTTTTCAGTAAGGTTTTCTCTGCAAGCACTGAAATTGTAGGTAATAGATAGTTTTGTGATAAGATAAATAGTAACGAGCAACAAGTAAATAAAGTAAATAAAGTGCAGCAAGGTGGCCCAATCCTTTATGTAGCAAAGGATAATACTGGACAATTTCTAATAATGAGGAAGGAGCTCCCGAGGACACATTGGGAATTATCGTCAAGCTAGTTTTCATCACGTTCATAAGATTCGCGTTCGGTACTTTGATAATTTGATATGTGGGTGGACCGGTACTTGGGTACTTCCCTAACTTGGACAAGCATCCCACTTATGATTAACCCCTATTGCAAGCATCCGCAACTACAAAAAGGAGTATTAAGGTAAACCTTACCACTGCATTAAACATATGGATCCATATCAGCCCCTAACGAAGCAACGCATAAACTAGGGTTTAAGCTTCTGTCACTCTAGCAACCCATCATCTACTTATTACTTCCCCATGCCTTCCTCTAGGCCCAAATAATGGTGAAGTGTCATGTAGTCGACGTTCACATAACACCACTAGAGGAAAAGACAACATACATATCATCAAAATACCGAACAAATACCAAATTCACATGACTACTAATAGCAAGACTTCACCCATGTCCTCAGGAACAAACGTAACTACTCACAAAGCATATTCACGTTCATAATCAGAGGAGTAATAATATGCATAAAGGATCTGAACATATGATCTTCCACCAAGTAAACCAATTAGCATCAACTACAAGGAGTAATCAACACTACTAGCAACCCACATGTACCAATTTGTGGTTTTGATACAAGATTGGATACAAGAGATGAACTAGGGTTTTGAGAGGAGATGGTGCTGGTGAAGATGTTGATGGAGATTGACTCCCGATGAGAGGATTGTTGGTGATGACGTTGGTGATGATTTCCTCCTCCTAGAGGGAAGTGTCCCCGGCAGAACAGCTCCGCCAGAGCCCTAGATTGATTCCGCCAAGGTTCCGCCTTGTGGCTGCGGAGTTTCATCCCGTAAGCTTGCCCACGATTTTTTCCAGGGTAAAAGTGATGATATAGCAGAAGATGGACGCCGGAGGCCCACCAGGGGGCCCAGGAGATAGGAGGGCGCGCCCTATAGGGGGGGTGCCCTGTCTCCTGGGCACGGTGTGGGCCCACTGGCCTATTTCTTTTGCTCATAAATTCTTATTAAATCCAAAAAGTTGTTTCATGGAGTCTCAGGACTTTTGGAGCTGTGCAGAATAGGTTTCCAATGTTTGCTCCTTTTCCATCCAGAATTCCAGCTGCCGGCATTCCCCCTCTTCATGGTAAACCTTGTAAAATAAGAGAGAATAGCCATAAGTATTGAGATATAATGTGTAATAACAGCCCATAATGCAATAAATATTGATATAAAAGCATGATGCAAAATGGACGTATCGCAAACTCGGACCAGCGGAGGTCAAGAATTATCTTTCGGTTTACCAAATGCTCCAACTCCGAGGAAACATCGAAACGAGGTCATCCAAAATTTAAACTCTTTTTATCCTTTGGCAGATCTCATTCGCCAGCCACTTAATTTTTCCGATTCAAATTATCTGGAGACTTCTCGCTCCTCTTCCAGCGACTCACCATAGTCGCATCTACCGGCTTTCAAAACTGCTCCTGGGTAATAACAATTACTTATTATTTGTCTCCTTATGCTCCTTTATATTTACACTGACCTCTCATGACCCATGTAGTGGAAAGGCCAAGCCTAGCAAGAAGGCAAAGGTGAACAAACTGGCTGAAGACCCCAAAGTTCCTGAACCGGAGCAACAAATTCCAGCATCTGACACCTCCGTCCCACAACCAAAAGAACCTGTTCATGGTGTTCCACCAAAAATTCCTGACCCTTCCATTGACCAGACAAACAACAATCCTTTGAATACTGAGTCATCAAGCAAAATTAAACTGTCTAAAACACATGCCGATGGCGTGATGATTACCAGCACCGGCTTTAGAGAGCCGGGAAGACCTACTCTCTTGGCCAAACACTCCGCCAAAGAAGAATATATTCAGAAACAAAAAGTGAGATTTGACATTGCCAACTAATCTCAACTGTGTGTTAGTGAAGTATTCTCTGGTTATCTCAATCAAGTGCACACCAGCCGCGACCATGAAGTTGACATGGTGAAGTAGATGCATCAAAAATATGAGGTATAAACTCCTTCTTTACTGAGTTATGCATATCCTGTTAGCCCCCAAGTTATTGTGTATGATAGGATTGAATATGTTGTAGACTTAGAATAACCATGAGTATAAATAGTACCCTTGATTGAATCTTTCAAAATCTGGCTTACTTATCCGAGTTAAAGCAGATCTTTAATGATTAACACTGCATCTATAGCCCCCAAGGGCCGGTTTAATCAACATGAATGAGCCGATACTGTTCGTCATTGTTTATAAACCAAAGCTTACTTGTGTAGCCCCCATGAGCCGGCTGTGATCGTTTGAGGCACAAATGGGTCATCATAAAGTAGTAAGAAGACACACGCAATATGCATTAGCCCCCAAGTGCCAAGCATTCTTGCTTGCAAAGTGCTTTGGACTTATTTACATAAGCCATTATATGAATAATTTTTTTGGCAGGCATTAGCCCCCAAGTGCCAAGTGTTGTTGCTTGCAAAAGGCTTGGGACTTCTTTTCTGTAACCCAAACATGAACATGATTTTGAATCGGTGTATGTACAGGACACCACTGCTCAGCTTCAATCGCAATTGACTGACGTGAAAACCCGGCTGGAGCACCAAGAATCTGAGACCAGAAAAGCGGACTCAAAATTCCGATTTAGCTTGCCTGAAACGGAAAAACTAAAGACCAACTTTGAGGCTGAAAGAAACGCTTGGGATGAAGGGAAAACTGCCTTGACACAGCGGGCTGAAAAAGCAGAGGCGACTCTTCAGGACGTGACCACTGAGCTTACCGGTTTAAAACACCATGTAACCCAGATGGTTTCTGCTATCTTTGGTGAGTCGCCTTGCTAGTATCAAATTTGAATCTCTTCCTTGATGGTATAAACCACCTCTAACCAATCCATAATTATTATTCTGGTCCCAGGAGCAATAATCTTAGTCAAGAGATGCTTGTGAAGCTCAAGGCTGTTTATACACTTGTTGAATAGTTATATACTGGAACTCAGCGCGCACTGGCCACAATTTCTCTGACTAATCAAGCACCTACTCTCTTGAGTGATGTCTTGAAAAAGCTTTTTGTTCTTCCTGAGAGGATTAACTAGATGAAGTGATCATCTGCAAGAGCCAGTGCTATGACAGCTTTAAGCCGGGCCAAGGCATGGCTAGCAGAGGTAGACCCGACCGATATAGCTACCTGGTATCCAAGCTTAAAAGAAGAAGGCACTCCCTTTGAGAAGAAAGACTTCGCTGCCTGCGTGAAGGAGATACGTCCCCTAGCCAGCCTGATTGCAAATGAAACAGATCTTTCAAGATACCAACCGGCTTATGACATGGAGAATCAGAAGCTGCCTACACCGGCTTATAAAGTGATGGATCTAATTCCCCCAATCCATAAGCACACTTTCGCTCCTGAAGTTGAACCGTCCGGGTTTATAGATGATGAAGCTGAATTCCAAGCCTTGTGTGGCATTGACTGGTCATCACCAAACTTCCAGGCAGCAGAGGAGGACGAAGAATCAGAGAAGGATGATCCAGAAGCTTCAAGCCGTCAGGGCCCAGAAAATTGATCCGCTGGGTGGTTCATATATTTGATCTTCTGAAAACACTTAATCATTTTGGCTCATTGAGTCATGTAATAGGCTAGTAAAAACTTCGACCTGTCGTGACATCGTGCACGTTTTGTTTTGCCCAACACTGTTTGATCCGCCACTTTGAAAACTATCATCTTACACTTATGATGACATTGATTTATGCAGATGAGATTTAGTACTATCCTGCATAGAAGTATATCACAAGAGCCTTGGTGGTTTACCGCAGGGCGGGTCATAATATCCCGTATAAAACCACTGATGATTAAAATAGTTTATATGTAGGGCTGGTTTAATCATAATTAGATATAATCATAACAAAAAATATCATACCTGTGATATTGAATCGTACTGTCGGCTTATGATACCCGTGCAGTAAGGGTGATAACCCAAAACTTAGAAGACAAAACTTCTAAGTATTTAATATCATCATATGCTGGCGATTTATCTTCCGAAGCCAGGCCGGGTTATCGTAAACCACGGATATACCCAAATATGAGATGTAAAAATTAAGGCTATATGGCCTGAATCACTTTAAACCATAGGTCAATATGGTACCAAGATGAACCCAAAAAATGTTCAAAAACTAAGCAAAGCGACAAAATGAGGCTTTTGTAGGCCGCCAAGCCTAAAGCTCCAATGCTTTCATGGGCCGCCAAGCCACTGAGTTAATCTTTTACACTTTGTGAAACCGGCCTCACATGACCGCCGTTTTAAGCTCGACAAGTTCAGGGTCTATGTAAGATTGACTGTCAAGAGTACAGCTTGTCATTCCAGGATTACCCGGGCGTAGTGGTAGTTTCTACAAAGCAGGAGAACCCGAAAGGATTTGGTGAATACACCTGGTGTTCCAAACCAGCTCACAAGGGTAGTAACGCTATGTTCTCTTTGGTGAATACATCTATGTTTGAACAGGAAGCCCCCAAGTGCTTGTGGCATTGAGCCGATCAAGAGGGATATTCACAGCTATGTTCTCTTTGGTGAATACACCTATGTTTGAACATGAAGCCCCCAAGTGACCTTTGAAATTGTGGCATTGCACCGATCAAGAGGGATATTCATAGCTATGTTCTCTTTGGTGAATACACCTATGTTTGAACAGGAAGCCCCCAAGTGACCTTTGAAATTGTGGTATTGCGCCGATCAAGAGGGATATTCACAGCTATGTTCTCTTTGGTGATACACCTATGTTTGACAGGAAGCCCCCAAATGATCTTTTTGTGATGAAAAAGACTCATTATTCTTGGAGATGAAACGACAGAGGCCCTGCTTTATCAGGGATGCCGGCTATATTATAATCATCATAATATATAGATTATCAAAATATGTACATCATAAGAGCCGGTGGCTCAAGTGTAGTAAGGCCAAAGATGAGCAATATTCCATGGCCGGCGGGTCTCCTCCTCCGACTTACGTGAGTCCTTGTGGTCTCGAATATCGATAAGGTAGTATGACCCATTGTTCAAATTCTTGCTGAGCACAAAGGGTCCTTCCCAAGGTGGGGATAGCTTGTGCATATCAGTTTGATCCTGGATAAGCCGGAGCACCAAGTCACCTTCTTGAAAGGTTCTGGTCTTAACCCGGCGGCTGTGATAACGGCGTAGATCTTGTTGGTAAATCATCGAGCGAGCCGCCGCAAGGTCACGCTTCTCATCTAACAGGTCAAGTGCATCCTGACGTGCTTTTTCATTATCAGCTTCAACATAAGCCGCCACGCGGGGTGAGTCATGACGGATGTCACTAGGGAGAACCGCCTCTGCTTCGTAAACCATGAAGAAAGGCATGTAACCCGTAGATTTGTTGGGGGTAGTATTGATACTCCATAGCATTGAAGGTAACTCCTCCACCCAACAACCCAGCATCCTCTGCAAAGGAACCATATGCCGGGGCTTGATGCCTCTCAAAATTTCTTGATTGGCTCTTTCAGCTTGACCATTGGATTGAGGGTGAGCTACTGACGATACATCAAGTCAAATATGCTCATGTTGACAAAACTCTTTCATAGCACCCTTGGACAGATTAGTGCCATTATAAGTTATAATGCTGTGGGGAAAACCAAAGCAAAAAAACACTTTTTTGATGAATTGAACCGTCGTTGCCGCGTCACACTTACTGACTGGTTCTGCTTCGACCCACTTTGTGAATTTGTCAACCGCCACCAAAAGGTGGTTATTTTTATCCTCGCAACTTTTAAAAGGCCCAACCATATCAAGCCCCGAAACTGCTAATGGCCAAGCAATTGGAATCATCCTCAATTCTTGAGCCGGCACGTGAGCTCGTCGTGAAAATTTCTGACAACCATTCACATTTACTAACCAAATCCTCTGCATCAGCATGAGCCGTCAGCCAGTAAAACCCATGATGAAAAGCTTTAGCCACAAGACACTTCGAACTGGCATGATGACCACAGTCTCCTTCATGAATCTCGTGAAGAATTTCACGTCCCTCTTCAGGGGGGACGCAATGTTGAAATGCCCCAGTAACACTGCAATGGCGCAGCTCCCCATTAACAATTGTCATTGACTTGGACCGCTGGGTTATCTGTCTAGCCAAAGTTTCATCCTCAGGTAACTCGCCCCGGGTCATATAAGCCAAATATGGAACTATCCAATCAGGAATAGCGTGAAGAGCCACCACCAATTGTGCTTCCCGGTCAGGAATAGCCAGATCTTCCTTTGTAGGCAATTTGACAGGTTATGCAGAATATCCAAGAAAGTGTTAGTTGGCACTGCCTTATGCTGGGACCCTAACCGGCTTAAGGCATCGACCGCCTCATTTTTCTTGCGATCAATGTGTTCCACTTGATAACCCTTGAAGTGCCCAGCAATAGCGTCAACATCGCGGCGATAAGCCTCCATGAGTGGATCCTTAGAATCCCATTTGCCTGAAACTTGCTGAGCCACCAAGTCTGAGTCGCCAAAACATCTCACCCGGCTTAAATTCATCTCCTTAGCCATCCGAAGACCATGGAGCAAGGCTTCATACTCAGCTACATTGTTAGTACAGGGAAACATCAACCTTAAAACATAACAAAACTTGTCACCTCGAGGGGAAGCTAAGACAACTCCAGCCCCCGAGCCCTCCAATTGCCTAGACCCATCAAATTGAATAGTCTAATATGTGTTATCTGGCTTCTCTTCAGGCATCTGTAGCTCTGTCCAACCATTGATGAAATCCACATGAAAGTGCGTTATATCGACTAGAGGGGGGGTCAATAGGCGATTTTTAAGAATTCTTCACTGAGGAATTTGCTGGTGAGGAAATTCCTTAGCAAAGAACTACTTGCAGCGGAATATGTACTCAGAAGTAAACATAACAGGATACAAACATAGTCAGCATGATGAAATGAAGACTAACACAGAGTACGGAAAGCGTAAACACAGGATAGCAAGATGAAGACAAACAGACTGAAGAAATTGAACTGAGGAATTTGTGAAAGTCTTCAGTCAAAGTCTTCAAGCACAGATATGAACAACATTCAACACAGTAATGAGGAAATGAAAGAGTTGAGGAAATAGAACCAGTCAGTTGGTGAAGACAAAGATTTGGTAAACCAGTTCCAACTGCTGTCTCAGTTGTACGTCTGGTTGGAGCGGCTGAGTATTTAAACTCGAGGACACACAGTCCCGGACACCCAGTCTCTGAGCCGCAACTCAGGACACCCAGTCCTCACCGTATTCTCCTTGAACTAAGACCACGCAGGCCTCGTCCAATCACTCGTGGTAAGTCTTCAGGTGACTTCCAAACCTTCACAGACTTGGTCACTCGGCGATCCACAATTCCTCTTGGATGCTCTAGACCTTGACGCCTAACCGTCTGGAAGAAGCACAGTCTTCAAAGGTAACAAGCGTCGGATCCACGCAGGATCAATTTCTTCAGTGATGCTCAATCACTTTGGGTTTGTGGGGGTTTGGTTTTGGGATTTTCCTCACTTGATGATTTTCGCTCAAAGTCCTCGAAGGATGGGTTGCTCTCAAATGACAAGTGTCAAGTTCTCTCGGAGCAGCCAACCAGCTAGTGGTTGTAGGGGGCGGCTATTTATAGCCTAGGGAGCAGCCCGACATGATAAGACATAAATGCCCTTCAATGATATGACCGTTAGGTGGATAAGATATTTTGGGACAGCCGGCGCGCAGCACAGCAACGGTCGGAAATTTGACTCTCAAATTCCTCAGGGCTATCTTGTTCCTCACTGTGTAGGCAATTCACACTGGTGAATTCCTAACTCCTCAGTCAGAGCAAAGTCCTCAGTGAACAGAAGAACTGCGTCTCTGTCACTGACGAATTTGACTGAACTGTATGAGATTTCCAATGGCTTCACTCGAAGGGATTGGTAGGTGTAGGATTTTGAGTTGAGCATCACATGGAAAATTTTCCTTAGTATTTCCTCGACCCCCTTTAACAGTACGGTGTTTCCTATGACTCAAGAAAGAGAAAATGAAACTACGAAAACAAAAGTCTTCACGCTTCATATTCCTCGAATGAATATTAAGTCTTCAAGGTCACACCAATTTCTTCACTTTCAAAGTCTTCAGAAAGTCTTCAGAATATCAAAGTCTTCAGTCGAAGAACTTCATTTTTAGGGGTCGACTTTCTCTGTAAATATCAAACTCCCCATAGACTTATAGACCTGTGTACACTCACAAACGCATCAGTTACTTAACCTATAAGTCTTCAATACACCAAAATCACTAAGGGGCACTAGATGCACTTACAATCTCCCCCTTTTTGGTGATTGATGACAACATAGGTTAAGTTTTCAACGGGGATAAACATATGAAGTGTAAATACTGATATTGAGGAATTTGATTGCAAGATATAGAAGAACTCCCCCTGAATATGTGCATAGTGAGGAATTTGCTTTTGAGGCATTGCACATTTGAAGAATCGAATCATGGAGATCTCCCCCTATATCTTTTAATTCATGCACGCATTTGATATATAATATGAAGAATTTGAAATGCATGATGAAATATGGTGCCTGATGAGATTCAGCATGCGTGCAATAATATTGACAAGGAATAAGCATGTGGAATAGCACATCAAAAGTTTCAGAGCTCAGTGCATCAAAGCAACAGAGCACGACCAAAAGTATCAAGGCACCATCGGATTTAAGATTACAACTCGATCCAATAAAAGTTTTGGAAGAACGAGAGTTGTAACTTAAAAAAATGCCCATAATATAAACCCGCTTGAAGACTAACTCAGATTTCTCCCCCTTTGTCATCAAATGACCAAAAGGATCGAAACTGAGGACTAACGCCCCTAAAGATTTTCAAGTTGATGGAGGAGCGCCAGCGTTGTCGGGGTTGGTTGTTGAAGTAGGGCCTGCCGCAGTGTCGTCCAAATCTTCATGTTCATCAGTTTCACGCGATGAAGAATAAGAACTGGCCACCAGATCAGGAACTTTGACTCTCTTGAATTTCTTCGGAGGTGGTGCGGACCAGTCAAATGCTTCCTGGAGACCCATAGTCTTCAATTCTTCCGCGGAATATACATGATTGAGAACAACCCAGGTGCGGTTGAGGGTTTCATGAAGGTAGTACTGATTTTTCTTCACTGCATTATGTGTTGAGGTCATGTTGTGAAGAATTGCGGCAAATTGACGCTTCACCCATTTCTGATTGCGTTCGACCTTCTGATGAAGACTGAGGAGTAACTCACGGTCAGTCATCACCCTGGGTGCTGTTGCTTGAGGCTTTTTCTTGGCTGAGGTATTTGCGCCAGTGTCATGTGTTGCAG
Organism: Triticum timopheevii; assembly: GCA_963921465.1. NCBI lineage: Eukaryota > Viridiplantae > Streptophyta > Magnoliopsida > Poales > Poaceae > Triticum > Triticum timopheevii. The sequence continues at coordinate 216,640,087 of OY997274.1, forward strand.
AATCGTCATTGGTGGAGTAAGATGTAGCGAGACGGAATTGACCATCCAATGGACGAGTGCCTTCATCAATCACAGCTGCTGCCTTGCCCTTATCATCAGATGATGAAACTGGTCGCTTGAGGACTTCAATGGGCGGCAAGTAGCTGCCATGGTTCAGAGTGTCAGCCTTGTAATTCAGTGAAGATCTTGCCCTTATGAATCTCATAATCCAAGGCGCATAGGGCTTCAGCTCAAAAGGTGACATTGCAACATTAGCCAGAGTCCTCATGAAGAAATTATGGAAGTTGACGGGAACGCCATGAATGATGTTGAAAAGCATGTTCTTCATGATGCCAATGACATCTTCTTCATTTGAGTCGTGGCCTTTGATGGGACTCATTGTCTTCGTCAGGATTCGATAGACAGTTCGAGGCACATACAACAGTTCCTTGGCAAGGAATTTGGTTCGAGGGGCCTGCCCTGGCTTCAAAGGCTTCATGAGCACTTGCATAAAATGATCAGTCAGCTCGCGGTCATTGTAGATGCAACGTGCACTTTCATGGGGAGGATCAAGAGGAAGGACACGAAGCAATTCAGTTGCTGGTGCCTTGTAGTGAGTGTTTTCTGTCATCCAATCCAGCACCCATGAATTGACATCTTCAGCATCTCCGGTGATGTGCAAAGTGGCGTAGAACTGAAGAATGAGTTCTTCATTCCAATCACAGATATCAGTGCAGAAATTTAGGAGTCCTGCATCATGAATAACTCGGAGTACTGGCTCGAAGCACGGCAGAGATTCCATATCCACATGAGGAATATGCTCATGATCGAAGATCTTGTCCTTGTCAAAGAGCACTGAGGAATAGTAGTTGGCTTGAGTAGCAGTCCAGAAGCGTCTTTTCCTTATGCGAGCAGAGTCATATGGATTGTAAGCAGTGAAGAACACATGCTCAGAAAAGAAGTCTTCAACCTTGAATTTTTGCTTGCTCGAGAACGGATTCTTCGGTTTGGGCAGAGGAATGTCAGTAATTTGCAGCACAACCTCAGGAATCGCGATCTCAGGTGCTTCAGGCTGAGGAATTTCTGGTTCCTCTTCTTGTGCAGTTTGGGGATCAGCAGCAGGTTCTTCAGCACTAGCGGCTGGAATTTCCTCATTAACAGACGATGTGGGATGAGTTTCTTCAGAGCCCAATTGAACAGTTGTAGCCGGGGACTGAGGAATTTGCTGAATCGGAGTGAAGAGAGGAGTATTGGGATGCTGACTTTCCCAAAAGTCATCGTTCATCACTGGTGTAGTGCATCCAATATCCATGTCTTCATCTTGTTTTTCAATTTCCTCAACACCAGCCTCTTCAGCTGTGAATTGAGGCATGGGTGAGGAAACAACTGGTGATGAAGGGAATGTTTCCACTTCAATTTCTTCATCAAACTGTTCTGAGGTAGCAACAGATTGATTTTCTTCATCATATCCGCTTGGGATCTTGTAGTCTTCTCCATAAGGAACAATTTCCTTAGATGACATGGAGGAAATGGGAACGACATCTATAGGATTTTCAAGCGAGCTGGTCATTGGCTTCATTTTCTTCGCAGCCGAAGAATTTGACGCAGCAGATGCCTTCCTCTTCTTCACTGCAGCTCGTTCTGCAGCCTTTGTCTTCTTCACTTCATAAGTAGAAGGAAGAATTGGAGTTGGTGTTGGCGCAGGAGGAGCTGAGGACTGTGGTTCAGTTTCTTCAGGCGCAACTGGTGCAGTTGCCCTGATCTCTTCAGTTTCTTCAGGCACACCGCTAGTGGATGCCCTGGGAATTTCTTCAGCGGCTGGAATGGAGTCATCAGCCCTGGAACTTGTATTCTCATTAGCAGGCTGAAAGTCATCAGCAGTGCTGGCATGTTCTTCAACAGGCTGAGCAGAGTCTGCAGCCTGAGGATTTTCTTGTTGCGATGGGGCTGCAACAGTTGTCATTTTCTTCGTCAAATTGACGAATCTCACCTTGGCTCCTTGCCAATCAGCATTGTAAGCATCGAAATCCTTGCTGAGGGCTTGGATTTCAGATTGTGCTTTGAGAAGTTCTTCAGGAGTCAGGTTGACGATGTTCTTCCGCAGAAGCTTCTCCTTTCTGGCTTGTGTTCTCTTTATCTCACGAGCCTTTTCAAATTTCCATTTCTCTTCAGCGATGAAATGGCTCAGCATATGACTTTGACCAGGAGTCAGTGGCAGATCAGGCATGGGAGTGTTTGGATCCTGATGCCATAGGTCGATGAAGTCAAGGATCTTCTTCGGATCCAAAAGCAGAGGCACAGTTGTTCCTTTGGCTCTAGCGGCCTTGGTTAGTCTGTCTCTGATGATTTCTGCAAGTTCTTCATCAGAAGCTTCGTAATCAGAGGGCACGTTGAAGGCAACCTGTTTCTTTCTAGGACTTGGCCGAGGACCGCGTCCAGCAGTTGCTTTTGTCTTCAGCAGAGTGGGGCCTGATGATGACATTGGTGCAGCTGAGGAACTTGCTGAGACACCAGAAGCAATCGAGAAACCCTGAGTCCTTTGACAGGTAGCAAGATGCACAGGAGTTGAGGACTTGGAGGGAGCTGCTGAGGATTTTGAGGGAGCAGCAGCAGTCTGAGGAATTTGCCGTGAGGGCGCGGCTGAGGAACTGGGCCGTGAGGGCGCTGATGGTGAAGCACTTGGCTTGCGAGCAGGATTCTTCGGCATTGATTTCCTCGGCTTGACCGAGGTCTCAGCGGTAGCAGCAGCAGAGTCCTCATTGAATTTCCTCACTGCCTCCTTGGCCTGTCTTGCCAATTTGGCTTGGCACCTGGACCATTCTTCAGGAAAGTCTTCACCACGCTTCATGCTGGTGGGATCAGCTACTTGGCCAGGTGCCAAAGGAGCTCTTGGGCATGGAGGGTTTAAGGCGAATTTCTTCATGTATTTGGGAGTAACATAGCGATATTCCCTCCATTCTCGTGCCCATCTTCGTTCTATCCTCTGGATGCGCACTTTGCGCTGATTTTTGTTCTCCTTGCCAAACTTGGCTTCATCAGGTGTGCAGTAATCTTTGTAAATTTCATCAGGGATCTCAAAGGCAGTCATGACCTCCGGTTTCTTTCCTCCCTTCTGCGGTCTCTTGCCTTCTGCCATTTTCTTCAGATGATGAATTTGGACAATAGAACACTCTGAAGAAGTATGCAGTTTTTCTTCGAGGAACGCTGCAAATGAGTTAAGTTGATGAGAACCTAGTGATTCAGCAGCGAACATGAGTACCTGTGAACAGAGTGTAGGTGCGAGGAATTTGGAGAGGTCATATGCGTTCTCAGAAGATTTTTCGAAAAAGACAAGTTTTGAGGAATTTGACCAGTTGAGCCTTGAGGAATTTGCTAAGCGTTTCGTCTTAGGTTCCAGAGTTGTACAGATTGAAAATCCGCACAATTGAGGAATCTTGAAGAAATGGATGCTTAGAGAGATAAATCAAGAGCATATAGTGTGTGAGGTGTTCATATGTGAAGATTTGAAGAACAAAAACACCTTTGAAGATTTTCAGAAAAGTTTGAGAATCAAGGCGAGTAATAAAAGTGACTTTTAATTACCTGAACTGAAGAACACGACGAACAGAGATGAACCATGGTGAAGTTCGTCACGTTAGATCTCCCACGCCCTAACTTGGCAGAGGGAGACAGCTATGGCGGCGGCAGAGTGAAGATTTCCGCAGCCGGCGCGAGTACGACGGCGACGAGGTCGAGGCAGTGAAGCTCTTCCTCACCGACGGTGATGGAGTAGCGGCGGCGCTAGGGTTTGAGGAGAGCTCGAGCAAGAGACAGCGATCGAGCGGAGTAAATGAAGTAAGGAAGGGAGAGGGGTATTTATAGCCACGGTAAAAACTGTTCGCCCGAAGATTTTGGGACGAACATGCCCCTGCCCTTTCTCCTTCACGCGACATGTGTCACCCACGCACTGTGCAGATGAGATCGTGTAAGATCGTGGGTGAATAAACTAATGTATCGTGGGATGCGGAACGGTTTGAGCGGTAAAACCGAAAATCTGGATAAGCTTTGTGTAAAAATTTCGTTCGCAATTTCTTCAGCTGTCAAGGACACAGTGAAGACTTTGAACAAGTTTCAATCAGAACGCACATGAAGAATTTGTGAATAGATTGGGTTGAGTATAGCATAGAGGGGGAAGGGTCCGATCACATTCACTTAGCAGAAATCGCAACTTGAAGAAATAGCAATAAGTGAATGCTGTAGAGGACATAAACTCACACACACACACACACACACACACACACACACACATATATATATATATATATATATATATATATATATATATATATATATATATATATATATATAGCCAATGAAGAAAAACGACGGAACTAGTGAAGATTTTGCAAAGTTGAAGAATTTGTAAAACTGAAGAATTTCAAAAATGAGGAAAAACTCAAATTGAAGATTTTCAACTTTGGTGGTGGCGTATCCCACTGTATAAGAATGATGATTTCAGACACCGCGTACAATTGTCGTAGGGTTCTGAGAATCAGATTCTTCATTAATTTCTTCACACTTAGAATGTTATTCTTCATTGATTGAAGAGAAACGTTTCTTCATGTGTTGCACATCTAAGTCATCAATTCTGCATAAGGGTTAGGATGTGTGTCCTTTTCAAAGAACATTCGAAGATTCTAAGATATTTAGCTCACACCGCAACTTGCTAAATCTCTTCTCATCCAAGGGCTTAGTGAAGATATCAGCTAGCTGTTCTTCAGTCTTCACATGCTCGATGGAGATATCGCCCTTCAACACATGATCACGAAGAAAATGATGACGAATCTGGATGTGCTTAGTCTTCGAGTGCTGAACTGGGTTGTGAGCAATCTTGATGGCACTCTCATTGTCGCAGAGGAGAGGCACATTCTTCACGTTGATGCCATAGTCCTTGAGGGTTTGCTTCATCCAAAGCAGTTGAGCACAGCATGAGCCAGCAGCAATGTATTCAGCTTCAGCAGTAGACAGTGATACGCAGTTCTGTTTCTTCGAGGACCAACAGACCAAAGATCGTCCGAGGAAATGACAAGTGCCAGATGTTGACTTGCGGTCCACACGATCACCAGCATAGTCAGAGTCAGAATATCCAATGAGATCAAAAGCAGAGCCCTTGGGGTACCATAATCCTAGTGTTGGTGTGTGAGCTAGATATCGAAGAATATGCTTCACAGCCTTATGGTGTGATTCCTTCGGTGCAGCTTGAAATCGGGCACACATGCAAACACTAAGCATTATATCTAGCCTAGATGCACATAAGTACAATAAAGAACCATTCATGGAGCGGTATACCTTGTGATCGAAGTCAATACCATTTTCATCAGTGCATAGATGGCCATTTGTGGGCATAGGAATTTTGACGCCTTTGCAATCTTGCATGCCGAATTTCCTCAGTACATCTTTGAGGTATTTCTCCTGAGATATGAATATGCCATTGCGCCGCTGACGAATTTGAAGACCTAAGAAGAATTTCAATTCTCCCATCATAGACATTTGATATTCTTCACTCATCATATAGGCAAATTCATCCCTATATCGTTGGTTAGTACAGCCAAAGATAATATCATCAACATATATTTGGCACACAAACAGTTCACCATCATATGATTTAGTAAATAGAGTAGGGTCGAGTGAACCGGGTGTGAAGCCATTCTTCACGAAGAATTCCTTCAATGTGTCATACCACGCCCGAGGGGCTTGCTTGAGGCCATAGAGGGCCTTATTGAGTCTGAACACTTTGTCAGGATTCTTGGGATCTTCAAAACCTGGGGGTTGAGCAACATATACTTCTTCCTCAAGCTTACCATTGAGGAATGCACTTTACACATCCATTTGATATAAGATGATATCGTGATGGTTAGCATAGGCAAGTAAAATGCGAATAGCCTCAAGTCTAGCAATAGGTGCAAAAGTTTCATCGAAATCAATTCCTTCAACCTGTGTGTAGCCTTGAGCTACTAGTCGTGCCTTATTCCTCACCACAAGGCCATTTTCATCTTGCTTGTTGCGGTAGATCCACTTTGTGCCAATGATATTATGCTTGCGAGGATCTGGGCGATTGACCAATTCCCAGACCTTGTTCAGCTCGAACTGATGTAATTCTTCTTGCATAGCCTGAATCCACTCCGGCTCCAGAAATGCTTCATCTACCTTAGTGGGCTCTGTGATAGAGACAAAAGCATAGTGCCCACAAAAGTTAGATAAATGCGAAGCTTTTGAGCGTGTGAGAGGACCTGGTGCGCTAATGTCATCGATGATCTTCTCCACTTGCACTTCTTTTGCAATGCGTGGATGAGTTGGCTGTCGCTGAGGATTTTGATCAGCGTTTTCTTCAGCACCATTTTCCTCATCATGTTCTTCAGGTGCATCAGCTCGACGTTCTTCACGAACAGGAATGAATTCTTCAGCAGATTCTTCAGTAGGAATGACATCCTCAATTGCCTTGAGCTTGATAGCATCCTCAGGTGCTGGTTCATCTAACACAGAAGGTAGGTGCTCTCTTTGCGAGCCATTAGTTTCATCGAACCGCACATCTACAGTGTCAACAATCTTGTGAAGAACAATGTTGAAGACTCTGTAGGTGTGCGAGTCCTTTCCGTAACCAAGCATAAAACCTTCATGTGCTTTCGGTGCAAATTTAGAGTTGTGGTGAGGATCTCTAATCCAACATTTAGCACCGAAGACTTTGAAATAACTCACATTGGGTTTCTTGTCAGTGAGGAGTTCATAGGCAGTCTTCTTGAAGAATTTGTGAAGATATACTCTGTTGATGATATGGCAGGCAGTATCAATTGCATCAATCCAAAAATGCTGAGGCGTTTTGTATTCATCAAGCATAGTGCGAGCCATCTCAACAAGAGTTCTGTTCTTGCGCTCCACGACGCCATTCTGCTGAGGAGTATAAGGAGCAGATAACTCATGAGTAATACCAAGTTCATCAAGATAGGCATCAAGACCAGAGTTCTTGAACTCAGTTCCATTGTCACTTCTGATATGCTTGATCTTCACACCAAAGTTGGTTGAAGCCCTCGAGGAAAATCGTTTGAAGACTTCCTGCACTTCATGTTTGTAAGTAACAATGTGTACCCATGTATATCGAGAATAATCATCAACAATGACAAAACCATATAAAGATGCATCATTAGTGACTGCTGAATAATGATTAGGTCCGAAGAGGTCCATGTGAAGCAATTCGAATGGACGGGTAGTGGTCATGATAGTCTTCGCTGGATGCTTGACCTTGGTCATTTTTCCGGCTTCACATGCTCCACATAAGTGATCCTTGAGGAATTTGACATTCTCAATGCCAATGACATGCTTCTTCTTCGCAAGCGTGTTCAAATTCCTCATGCCTGCATGACCAAGTCGTCGATGCCATAGCCAGCCTTCTGAAGCTTTTGCAAGTAGAGACACGGCTGGTTGTGGTCCTGTAGAGAAATCAACAATATACAGATCTCCTCTCCTAAAGCCTTCGAAGACTTAGGAATTGTCAGCTTCCATAATCACAACACAGCGATATTTGCCAAAGACAACAACCATATCAAGATCACAAAGCATTGAGACTGACATGAGATTGTATCCTAAGGACTCAACAAGCATGACTTTGTCCATGTGCTTATCCTCAGAGATAGCAACCTTACCAAGACCCAATACCTGACTTTTGCCTTTGTCAGCAAAAATGATATGCTTCAGAGGTGACGGTGATAAGGGAACATCCATCAATAGATTCTTGTCACCAGTCATGTGATTTGTACATCCACTATCGAGGACCCATTCAGTGGTTTTGGGTTGATCATCCTGCAGATGAATTAGTGTAGCTTACAATCTCATATGCTTCATCAGTGAAGAATATGATATCAAGTTCATCAGATGAATTTCATCAAGCAGTAAACAGATATAGCAGTATGAGGACGTGTGAAATGAAAGTTCATTTTATCATGATTCGCCTGCGTCCTTTCAGGCATTTTTGTCAGGTCCCCAGCAAAATCTTTAGACGTTAGAGCACGTCTGGAGACCTGACCCTGCAGAAGAGATTAGTTCTTTTTCTTCACCACCCACATCTGGAGGGGTGGCAAAGAGTTCATCATCCTGCGAGCACCATGTGAGAAAGGTGGCAAAGATGCCAAACCATTTCGCTTAGCATAGGAGGGGTTAGGGTATGCATATGAATAAGCAGAGTAATTCTTCGAGGACTTATGAACATAATGGGAGAATAATGCACATATTCATAGCCCTTAGCTCTACCCTGCGAGACAGGGTTGTTAGCACGATGATAATCATATGAGGACTTTGATCCAGTTGAGGAATTTGATCCATGTGAAGAATTTGATCTGGGGTTCCTGTTCTTCACAGGTGGTGTCATGAGGACATTCACCTGAAGACTTTCAACACATCTTTTGGGAACCCAGATTTTCTTCATGGGGGAACCGTTCCTGCAGTTAGTGCCAACATATCTAGCAAATACTTCACCATTCTGATTTTTGAACAGTTTATAGTTGGAGTCAAATGACTCATTAGAGGAATGAGAAGATTCACACGTAAAGCCAGATAAGTTAGATGGATCAACTAGAGGTCCCTTTGCAGCAACCCATGAGGTTTTGGGGTACTGCTCAGGCTTCCAATATGTTCCATCGGCATTGAGTTTCCTCTCAAAGGCAATACCCTCTTTCCTAGGGTTTCTGTTGAGGATCTGCTTTTTGAGCACATCACAAAGTATCTGATGCCCTTTGAGGCTTTTGTACATGCCTGTCATGTATAATTCCTTCAGCCCTGCATTGTCAGTGATACTAGCAATGTCCTCAGATGAGGAATTAGTGATAGCAGTGGCAGATGAAGAATTTGTAACATTTGAAGCATTTGAACATTCAGGTGAAGAATTAGCAGATTCACGTTCAATGCACTTTAAGCATGGAGGAACAAATTCTTCCTGAGAAGCGCTGATTTGTTGAGCTAGTAATGAATCGCGCTCCTTCTGAAGATCTTCATAACACACTCTTAGCTTTTCAAGATCTTCCTTTCTTTGAATAGCTTCAAGAGAAAGCTTCTCATGATCTTGCTTTTCTTGAAGAAATTCATAAGAAAGTTTCTCATGATCAGACAAGAGAGAGCTATGATGACCTTGAAGGTTATCATACCTAGACTGAAGTCTCTGAAGATTTTCAATCAAGGCTTTAGTGCGATCCATTTCTTCACCCAACATATCATCACTTTTATCTAGCATGTTTTGAACCTTTTCAAGAGCCCGTTGTTGTTTCACAGCAATTTTAGCAAGTTTAGAGTAGCTGGGCTTGAGATCCTCATCAGATTCATTTTCACTAGAATCAGAGGAGTTGTATTTGAGTACCTTAGCTCCTTTTGCCATGAAGCAATAGGTGGGAGCGTAGCCATCATTATCTTCATCAGGCTTGTCGGTGGAGTCAGTTTCTTCAGTGTTGAAGATGGACTTGCTGACGAAAGCAGTAGCAACGGTCAGACTCGCCACACCAGACTCAGATTCTTCAGACTCCTCCTCTTCATCATTTTCCTCAGATTCAGCTTCAGAGTCCATTTCCTTGCCAATGAATGCCCGAGCCTTCTTGGAGCTGCCCTTCTTGTGAGATGAGGACTTCGAGGATTTCGATGACGAAGATTTTGACGATTTCTTCTTCTTCTTCGCATCATCAGAACTGTAATCCTTGTATTTCTTCTTCTTCATTTCCTTTTCCCACTAAGGACAATCTTGAATATAGTGACCAGGCTTCTTGCATTTGTGGCAAAGTCTTCTCTTATAGTCACTGGATGAGGAGTCATTTCCTCTTGAGGATTTTCCAAAGCGACCTCGTCTTGTGAATCTCTGGAATTTCTTCACAAGCAGTGCTAGGTCCTGGCTCAGTTCTTCAGGATCACCAAGGCTACTACTAGAATCCTCACATTCAGAGTCAGACACAACCTTAGCCTTCAGGGCACGTGGTTTGCCATAGTTTGAGCCATAGAGATCTCTCTTTTTAGCAAGCTGGAACTCGTGAGTGTTTAGCCTTTCGAGGATATCAGCGGGATCAAGCGACTTGTAGTCAGCACGTTCTTGTATCATCAGTCCCAGAGTATCAAATGAGGAATCAAGCGATCTCAGCAGTTTCTTCACAACTTCATGATAAGTGATGTTAGTGGCACCGAGGGCTTGAAGCTCATTTGAGATGTCAGTGAGGCGATCAAAGGTTTGTTGGACATTTTCATTGTCGAGTCTTTTGAAGCGGTTGAAGAGATTCCGAAGAACATCGACTCAAGAGTCACGCTGAGTTGAAACTCCTTCATTTACTTTGGACAGCCTATCCCAGATAAGCTTAGCAGTTTCCAAAGCACTCACTCTTCCATACTGTCCTTTGCTCAGATGGCCACAAATGATATTCTTCGCTTGAGAATCGAGTTGTTTGAATCTCTTCACATCGGTAGCGTTCAGTGTGGGAGTGACAGAGGGGACACCATTTTCCACAACATACCAGAGATCATTGTCAATTGCCTCAAGATGCATTCGCATCTTGTTCTTCCAGTAGGGGTAGTCCGTTCCATCAAAGGTAGGACACCCAGCCGAGACCTTGATCATACCTGCGGTCGACATAACTAAAACTCCAGGCGGTTAAACCAAAATCACACAGAAAAAGGGAGTACCTTGCTCTGATACCAATTGAAAGTGCGTTATATCGACTAGAGGGGGGGTGAATAGGCGATTTTTAAGAATTCTTCACTGAGGAATTTGCTGGTGAGGAAATTCCTTAGCAAAGAACTACTTGCAGTGGAATATGTACTCAGAAGTAAATATAACAGGATACAAACATAGTCAGCATGATGAAATGAAGACTAACACAGAGTACGGAAAGCGTAAACACATGATAGCAAGATGAAGACAAACAGACTGAAGAAATTGAACTGAGGAATTTGTGAAAGTCTTCAGTCAAAGTCTTCAAGCACAGATATGAACAACATTCAACACAGTAATGAGGAAATGAAAGAGTTGAGGAAATAGAACCAGTCAGTTGGTGAAGACAAAGATTTGGTAAACCAGTTCCAACTGCTGTCTCAGTTGTACGTCTGGTTGGAGCGGCTGAGTATTTAAACTCGAGGACACACAGTCCCGGACACCCAGTCTCTGAGCCGCAACTCAGGACACCCAGTCCTCACCGTATTCTCCTTGAACTAAGACCACGCAGGCCTCGTCCAATCACTCGTGGTAAGTCTTCAGGTGACTTCCAAACCTTCACAGACTTGGTCACTCGGCGATCCACAATTCCTCTTGGATGCTCTACACCTTGACGCCTAACCGTCTGGAAGAAGCACAGTCTTCAAAGGTAACAAGCGTCAGATCCACGCAGGATCAATTTCTTCAGTGATGCTCAATCACTTTGGGTTTGTGGGGGTTTGGTTTTGGGATTTTCCTCACTTGATGATTTTCGCTCAAAGTCCTCGAAGGATGGGTTGCTCTCAAATGACAAGTGTCAAGTTCTCTCGGAGCAGCCAACCAGCTAGTGGTTGTAGGGGGCGGCTATTTATAGCCTAGGGAGCAGCCCGACATGATAAGACATAAATGCCCTTCAATGATATGACCGTTAGGTGGATAAGATATTTTGGGACAGCCGGCGCGCAGCACAGCAACGGTCGGAAATTTGACTCTCAAATTCCTCAGGGCTATCATGTTCCTCACTGTGTAGGCAATTCGCACTGGTGAATTCCTAACTCCTCAGTCAGAGCAAAGTCCTCAGTGAACAGAAGAACTGCGTCTCTGTCACTGACGAATTTGACTGAACTGTATGAGATTTCCAATGGCTTCACTCGAAGGGATTGGTAGGTGTAGGATTTTGAGTTGAGCATCACATGGAAAATTTTCCTTAGTATTTCCTCGACCCCCTTTAACAGTACGGTGTTTCCTATGACTCAAGAAAGAGAAAATGAAACTACGAAAACAAAAGTCTTCACGCTTCATATTCCTCGAATGAATATTAAGTCTTCAAGGTCACACCAATTTCTTCACTTTCAAAGTCTTCAGAAAGTCTTCAGAATATCAAAGTCTTCAGTCGAAGAACTTCATTTTTAGGGGTCGACTTTCTCTGTAAATATCAAACTCCTCATAGACTTATAGACCTGTGTACACTCACAAACGCATCAGTTACTTAACCTATAAGTCTTCAATACACCAAAATCACTAAGGGGCACTAGATGCACTTACACCACAAGTGCTTGAGACTTGATGGCCGTGCGAGGCATATACTTCAAACCATGAGGTCCAAGCTCAATGGCTCACTTGGCTACACGACCTATGGCTTCTCTGTTTTGAATAATATCCTCTAAGGGAGCAGAACTAACCACAGTGATGGGATGACCCAAAAAATATTGCTTAAGCTTCTGACTGGCCATGAACACCCCATATACGAGCTTCTGCCAGTGCGGATACCTCTGCTTGGACTCAATAAGCACTTCACTGATATAGTAAACCAGTCATTGAACCGGATATTCCTTGCCTGCTTCTTTCCGTTCCACCACAATAGCTACACTGACAGCCCAGGCATTAGCAGCCGCATATAATAACAACGGCTCCTTATCAATAGGAGCAGCAAGGACTGGCGGTTCAGCTAGCTGTTTCTTCAAAGCTTCAAACACGTCATTAGCAGCATCACTCTAGACAAAGTGATATGTTTTCTTCATCATCTGGTACAGTGGTATAGCCTTCTCACCCAACCGGCTTATGAACCTGCTTAAGGCAGCAATACGACCCGCCAGACGTTGAACATCATTGATACATGCCGGTTTTGCCAAGGAGGTAATTGCCTTGATCTTCTCCGGGTTAGCTTCAATGCCTCTGTTAGAAACCAAAAAACCCAAGAGCTTGCATGCTGGCACACCAAAAACACACTTGGCCGGGTTAAGCATCATCTTGTAGACCCGGAGATTGTTGAAGGTCTCCTTCAAATCCTCTATCAAAGTTTCCTTCTCTCTGTATTTCACCACAATATCATCCACATAAGCATGAACATTGCACCCAATCTGACTATGAAGGCAATTCTGCACACATCGCTGGTAAGTCATCTGGGCACTCTTGAGCCCAAAAGGCATAGACACATAGCAGAAGGCTCCAAAGGGAGTGATAAAAGTTGTCTTCTCCTAGCCCTTAACTGCCACCTTGATCTAATGATAACCAGAATAAGCATCCAAAAAACTCAAACGCTCACAACCCGCCGTAGCATCAACGATCTGATCAATACGAGGGAGAGCAAAAAGATCAGCCGGGCAGACTTTGTTTAAGTCCGTGTAGTCCACACACATATGCCAAGTGCCATTCTTCTTAAGTACCGGCACCGGATTAGCCAATCACTCAGGATGAAAAACTTCAATAATGAACCCAGCTGCCAAGAGCCAGGCCACTTCTTCACCAATGGCCTTACGCCTCTCCTCATTGAAGCAACGAAGGAATTGCTTGACCGGTTTAAACTTTGGATCAATATTAAGAGTGTGCTCAGCGAGTTCCCTCGGTACACCTGGCATATCAGAAGGTTTCCATGCAAAGATGTCCCGGTTCTCACGGATGAACTCGATGAGCATGCTTTCCTATTTTGGATCCAGGTTAGCACTGATACTAAACTTCTTGGATGAATCGCCAGGAACAAAGTCAATTAGCTTAGTGTCATCGGCCGACTTAAACTTCAATACCGGATCATGCTTTGTAGTTGGCTTTTTCAAAGATGTCATATCCGCCGGATCAACATTGTCTTTGTAGAACTTCAATTCCTCTATTGCACAGACAGATTTAGCATAAGCAGCATCACCTTCTTCACACTTCAAAGCTATTTTTCGGCTTCCGTGCACTGTGATGGTCCCATTGTAACGCGGCATCTTGAGCTGCAGATAAACATAACAAGGCCCTGCCATGAACTTGGCATAAGCCGGCCGTCCAAGCAGAGCGTGATACGGGCTTTTAATCTTGACCACTTCAAAGGTTAGTCTCTCGGCCCTGAAGTCATGTTCATCCCCAAAGGCTACTTCCAAATCAATCTTTCCTACAGGATACGCCGACCTACCAGGCACTACCCCGTGGAAAACAGTATTGGACGGCTTAAGACTTTTGTCAGTCAGCCCCATGCGACGAAAAGTATCATAGTAAAGGATATTAATGCTGCTACCCCCATCCATGAGTACTTTATGAATTTGTATCCACCAACTTGAGGCGCCACCACCAAAGCCAAGTGACCCGGATTATCAACCCGGGCGGGTGATCCTCTCGACTCCACATAATGGGTTGCTCAGACCATCGCAAGTAATGGGGAACTGCCGGCTCAACGGCGTTCACAACCTTTTATGGAGCTTCTGGTCCCGCTTGCATAAACTTGTGGTGAAGACGTGATACTGCCCATTATTCAACTGCTTCGGATGACTTTGATATCCAGACTGGTGCTGCTGCTGACCCTCCTGACCTGATTGTTGATTGTAACCACCCTGATTACCTTGATGGTTTTGGTGACCCTGGAAACCGGAACTAGAACCGCCACCACCGTAACCCGGGCCATGAGAACCGCCACCACTAGAACCTGAGCCGCCGCCCGACCCATGATTGTTCTGGAACAAATCAGAATTTTTGAACTCCTTCATAATTTGACAGTCCTTCCAAAGGTGATTGGACGGTCTTTCCTTCGTACCATGCTTTGGGCAGGGTTGATTCAGCATCTTCTCAAGATTGAGACCTGATCCGCCTGCCCAAGGAGGTGGCTTCCCCTTACGACGTTGACCATTGTTCTGTGTATTGGTATTGGCCACAAAATCTGAATTACTATCAGCCTTATGCTTACCGTTGCCCCCCCTGACTCGCTGGGTTATGCTGCTGACCCTTGGTGTTGCCACTCTTCTTTCCCTTTCCCGGCTTTTCATCATTAGACTCGGGGTCCTTGGTACTATCAGAGTCGACATATTTAATTAGAGCCACCATCAGCTCCCCCATATCATTGCAATGGCGCTTGAGCCGCCCTAGCTTCTGTTTGAGAGGCAAAAAATGGCAATTCTTCTCTAACATTAGGACTGCCAAGCCGGCATTGATGTTATCCGATGAGTGCAGGATAGCCTTTGACCCGGCGCACCCAATGGGTCGTTGACTCGCCCTCTTCATGGGCGCAAGCATCAAATCCACACCCGACATGGGTTGTTTGCATGTATCTTTAAAGTTCTGGATAAACCGGGCTTTTAGCTCGTCTCATGACCCGATGGAATTGGCAGGCAGCCTTTTCAACCAAGTACGGGCGTCCCATCCAGCATCATGGTGAAGTATTTGGCACACGCAGCATCGCTGACCTCCAACAGTTCCATGGCCATCTCGTAACTCTCAATCCATGCCTCAGGGGGTAAGTCGGCTGTGTAGTTAGGCACCTTATGAGGTCCTTTGAAATCCTTGGGCAGACGCTAATTCCGCAGAGCCGGCACTAAACATGGTATACCCGTGGTCCTAGAGGTCACACCTGCCTCTACCGAAGTCGCCAGATAAACTGGAAGATGTTGATGAGCCGCCTGCTCAGCCTCTCGATGTGCCCTGTCTTGATCGACCAAATCATGAGCACCATCACGCACTGGGTCATGCCCACGCAGCTGGTTACGGCGCCTGTCATTGCTTGAAACGACCGGTGAGTCCATGTGTCTGCTATAACTCCGGCTTGGGCGAGGGGTCGAATGAATTCTCTCTCGACTGTAAGAATATGCCTCCTACTGTACCAATGCTGTTTGAAGAAGCTCTCTAGCCCTCCGCGTCTCAACTTCAGCTGGAGAATCGCCTTCAACTGGTAGAGCCTCCCATCGTGTCGCCACAGCGATCATATTATCCAAAGGGTTGGAATAATGACCCGGTGGTGTTGGCACATACTGAGGCGGAGTATTATTTAGACGAGGTGGCTCTGTCGTGCGCGGTTGAGCTGGCGCTCCAGCCCCAGGTGCTTCAACCCGGTTTATCTCTGGTTGGTTACTAGTCCCCGCTCCAGGCATGCAAAAGAGGTTCCTTGCCTCGTAAACCGGCGGCAGACGACTCTGGTGCCTTCTTCTCATGATTTCGTTTGAAGGGTTCTGATCCAATGAGAGCCCGAAGGAATTAGCCTAGATCCGTTGTGCCTGAGCATCCAAAATGGCTCGCTCTGCTGTCATCCTAGTGTTCTCCGCCGCTAGGTCTTCCTTGGCTTGCGCTACCTCGTCACACAGTTTTGCAATTTCCGCATTATGCTGAACTTGATTCGCCGGGTTAACATCTGTTGTTAATAAGGTGGTCAGATTATTCCAGCAAATCAGTCAAAACCTGAGCCGCCGGGCGCGGCCTCCTGCCCCAGCTGCCATCGCCGTTGCTGACCCGGAGACTATTGCTGCCGCAGTCGAAAAATTCAGCGCGGGCTGCGTACCGGCCATGAAGATTGCGACCCTATTCGGCGGCTCATAGGGGTCCGGAATACTATCGCCCTCGTAACAGCCCCCAAGCCTGTCGCCTTGCAGTTGATATAATGAAGTAGTCTCGCCTGTGGATGACTCACCATAAGAATAGATGGCGGTCTCACCGCCAGACATGGATCCTTCCTCAAATTCCTCCCCATGGATGAATCCCACGAAGGCACGTTTCATGGCGGGCTGAGCTCGGGCAGGTCGTGCACGCTGAGCCGTCTCGATGATGTCGGTGCAGATGTCCGGCTCAGGGCCCGGCTCGCCGATCTTGCCGATGAAGATGTGAATTCCGCTGAAGGGGACCCAGTACCCGTAATCAATTGAGCCGGCCTCAGGGCCCCAGCCTGCATCGTCGATGTAGAGCTTGCCGCAACGACTCTTGGTCATCCGGCCCACAGCGTATCCCTTGATCCCTTTGAAGCTACCCTTCAAGAACTCAAAACCACCATGCGCTGGCCCCATGGTGGGCGCCAACTGTCGTGGAATTGTCACGGTAGATGTCCTAGTGTGAGGACTTAGTCGTGGAGCCATCGCAACTAAGTTAGCTTAAAGGGGTTAAACGGGACAAAGGACACAGGAGTTTATACTGGTTCGGCCCTTGCGGTGAAGGTAAAGGCCTAATCCAGTTTGAGGTATGTATTACTTATGTCACGATTACCAGGGAGCGATCCCGCTTGATCTAGCTTTCGATCTCTTGTTTCTTGCCCTGAACCGCCACCGGGTCGTCCCTTTATATACACAGGTTCATGCTCAGCGGCTCACAGAGTCCCGGTCGGCTCATAGACAACGTGTCCGGCTCGGTGACTAAATATACTTTCCTTACAATATAAGTCATACACATATGGCGGTTTACCCCTATGGGCCTTAAGTCGCCCTTGGGCCTTGGGCCCTTCCTTCATGAACCGCCATCTTCAACATCCTCATGGGCTTCGTATTGATGAACCGCCATAGGTATAACCCGAACCCTCCTGGGCGGGTCATACATAATAGTCATATCCCCAACACATCTCGTATTTCACCAGGTAAAATTTTCAACACTAATGCCATTTTTGAAATAGGAAGTGAATGAAAGGTTATGCATTGGAAAAGTGGGAGTGGACCTTGAACTTTGTGTTCATGCCCATGGACACGATGTAGATCCTATCATGGAAGCTCCTTGTAATAACAACTTTTTCCTTGATATAATATCATCTTGTATCTGTGAATTGATCCTTGGCAATCATGGTTCTGACCATATTTTCTCCTTGATTCCATTTCTCAGAGAAGTTAAGCACTTGTCTTCTGCCGATCAACACATCTCTGCAACCTCTATTTTGATCTTCCTTCGAGTATTACCCTCAAGTATCTCGAGAATATCAAAGAATTGTGTTGCTTCCTATGAGTCTCCATCTAGTATTGCTTCCAACTGATTTCGGATTTCCCTCGGGTTCTGAGTTATTAGTCACTCGAGAACACCGATAAGTGAATCGATTCTGCACTCCGATTCAATAACTCTAAGTAATCTCTATTACTTATGAGTTTAATAATCCTTCAAGTCATTCCTAGCCTGATCAGGTATATAATTATCTTGTTAAATTTTAACTGTGCCATATGGTCCTTCGTCCCGGAGCACAATTTTTGACGATGAGCTAAGCTTACGTTGATTTTTCCTTGTCATATCATTTCTCCTTGAACAGCAAGCTTGATTTTGATTTTGTGCCATACCCATGGATCCAATAACCTTTTGCTTCATCATTCCTTTGACTTGATGACATCGCCGATCGATTACATCTTCCTGAAATCTCTCGACAATTGTGTTGTGATCATCATCAACAATCTGTAATCTTCCAAGATATCAATCGACTTCACGATGAGAAATATCGTCCTTTGCCCCTTGATGAATTGTGTACCATCGACAACATTATTGCCTTCGCTCTAGCACTAACTTGTTCAGGTTATGGAGCTCCTTGATATCTAGCATATGTTATGTTCTACCTTGTAGTATTACCATCCCTTATGTCAAGAATGTCATGAGAATTTCACCACCTCTTAAGAAATCTTGATACAAGCGATACGTATCACCATCACAATCCTAACATTGAACATGCTGCTCAGTCGACATCTCCGGGTACACTTTTCAATCAGTCTTTAATTATGGATGTTTTCCCCGAGCATACCCATTATATCATTTAGTCCGGTCATTGCTATCACCTTTTTTACTAGATTGTAGAAATCCATCCTTATGGAAATCTCGATGCATTGTTTCTGAACCGTCGGGCACTTCCTCACCTTTTCCTTGCTAAAATTGTATGACTTATTTAATAAGTTGTTTCTGATGAATCCTTTATGTATCCAAAGTCTGACCTTACCTAATGACCTAGTCAATGTTATCCCGAGACATGACTCTGGTACTCCGAATATCCAAAAGAGCATTGGAAGCTCAATGCTAAATGTTTCTTGAGTAAACTACCCAAACACCATCACAATGCTAAACTACCCAAACACCATGGTATGGGTAAACCTCATAAATTCATTTCCCTTTTGTCTACACGGTTTTATATTTGGAGTCCTGTCATGTATATCATGCTCTGCATTTCCTTGGGAAAGGTATATTCTTGATACCCGGATACAAACACATTTTCCTTTCCGTTGGTCTGATTAATATACTAATCATATTTTCCTTTCCAATGTTTTGTTTAACCTTTTCCTATAATCTAACTTATCTGAGAAGAGATAATTACCTGCTTAGGTAAACACCTCAGAGTACAACTCGGTTAGTAAGACCCTGTTACTATTGTTGATGACATTTCGGTAACCACCAATGGACGAGAACTTTGCCTATTGGTCCGCCTCATTTCAACAAGCAGGAAAATGGTTCTCCTCGTCCCTCACCCTTGGTACCGACGATGTTGCCAATAGAACTGAAAGGCTATGCTCTAACATGCCTTGCTAACCGTGCGAGATGTTAGCGCCCTTCCTACTTTGAACCCACATAGTGGGCCCATAACCCACATTTCCACATGATCGAAACCTGACTCTCTTGTACCCCCCCCCCCAATTTCCAAAGTTATTCCTCACGCCTGGCGTCGTGTGTGAATCACGAGCCACCTCCATAGGGATCTACTCTAGTATCTAACGCAATTATTATTTTCTTTGCTTTGAACCCCTTTCACCTTTTGATTAGGCATCGAACGATTGTCTGCCCACTTGAAACTTCTCATGGTACCTTCTTACTTTGCTCTCGATACTTCTTAAGTTTTAATTCGAAAGTTACTTTCCGCCACCTTCCCTAATGTTATCTACCCAATAAGCTGACCTTGTAGAGGACCGTTCTTACAAAGTTACCCCTTGTCCTTCCGTAAGTACGATGAAGACCCCAAAGAAAGGATGATGACTTCTTCATAATGACCTCAAGTAGAGAAACGAAGACATCAACGAGAGGATTCAACTTCTTTGAGAAGAGCAACCAAGACCGAGAAGACTCGTTAGAGTTTCGTAACCAGAACTTTACCCCTTACTCCTCCTCTTAAATCTCGGGGCGAGATTTCTTGTAGTGAAGGAGATTTGTAACGCTACAATAGTCTCCTCCTAATGATGGCCATGTCATCATGATTACTAAGCAAATTGCCACTTGGCCAAGTTCAAAATCATTATCAAATTTATAATGCAAGTCAAATTATTACTTCTTCAAACTGCAAAAGTAAAATGTTCATCATGTGGCAAATATTCTCTAACTAATTAACAATCATCAACCAACATGTTTGGGAATGTTTATATGCCTCTAGGATAATTAAAACAGGAGCAAACAACATTTAAATTAACCTTTTAAAAATAAATAAATAATTTCTCCTTTTTTCAAATGGTTTGAAACCTTGTGTGCAGCTCCATTATATGACCCAATATTTATGTGCCAAATTTTATATTAAGAAAAATTCATTTGACAACTAAAACAAAAAAACAGAAACTATAAAATGTAAAAGAAAAGAAAATACAAAAACGGAAAGGAAGAGATGAGGCCGAGAGAGAGAGAGAGAGAACACCCCTGCTCCCTAGGCTAGGCCCATAGGCCGGCCCAGTCCACCGGTGCCCAGGGGTCGCCCCTTCCTTTGTCAGCCGACCAGGGTTGGAACAGGGGCACGGTTCCGCCCCAACCATCTTGCTGGCGATGCCCTGGCGAGGGGATAAGACCCCGTGCCTCCCCGCCTCCTTGTTACCCGCATCCACTCACCCCCGCTCACCTCGCCCCTCTCCGCCTCCCCTCTCAGATCCCCTCTCTGAAGGAAATATGCCCTAGAGGCAATAATATAGTTATTATTTATTTCCTTATTTCATGATAAATGTTTATTATTCATGCTAGAATTGTATTAACCGTAAACTTAGTACATCTGTGAATACATAGACAAAACACATTGTCCCTAGTATGCCTCTACTAGACTAGCTCGTTAATCAAAGATGGTTATGTTTCGTAACCATAGACATGTGTTGTCATTTGATGAACGGGATCACATTATTAGGAGAATGATGTGATGGACATGACCCATCCGTTAGCTTAGCATTATGACCATTACAGTTTCATTGCTACTGCTTTCTTCATGACTTATACATGTTCCTCAGACTATGAGATTATGCAACTCCCGAATACCGGAGGAACACTTTGTGTGCTACCAAACATCACAACGTAAAAGGGTGATTATAAAGGTGCTCTACATGTGTCTCCGAAGGTGTTTATTGAGTTGGCATAGATCGAGATTAGGATTTGTCATTCTGTGTTTCAGAGAGGTATATCTGGGCCCTCTCGGTAATGCTCGTCACTATAAGCCTTGCAAGCAATGTGACTAATGAGTTCGTTGCGGGATGAAGTATTACAGAACAAGTAAAGAGACTTTCTGGTAACGAGATTGAACTAGGTATGTTGATATCGACGATCGAATCTCAGGCAAGTAACATACCGATGACAAAGGGAACAACGTAAATTGTTATGCGGATTGAGCGATAAGGATCTTCGTAGAATATGTAGGAGCCAATATGAGCATCCAGGTTCCGCTATTCGTTATTGACCGGAGATGTGTCTCGGTCATATCTACATAGTTCTCGAACCCGTAGGGTCTGCACGCTTAATGTTCGATGATGATTTGTATTATGAGTTATGTGATTTGATGAACCGAAGTTTGTTCGAAGTCCCGGATGAGATCACGTACATGACGAGGAGTCTCGAAATGGTTGAGACATAAAGATTGATATATTGGAAGGCTATATTCGGACATCGGAATGGTTCCGGAGAAGTTCGGGTATTTTCCAGAGTACCGGGAGGTTAACGGAACCCCCCGGGAAAAGTTATGGGCCTTATGGTCCATAAGAGGAAGCACACCGCGTTCATGAGACTGGTTCTACCGACGTGCTTTTGCACACAGGTGGCTGGTGGGTGTCTGTTTCTCCAAGTTTAGTTGAATCGAGTTTGACTACGGCCGGTCCTTGTTGAAGGTTAAAACATCATACTTGACGAAAAATCATTGTGGTTTTGATGCGTAGGTAAGAACGGTTCTTGCTAGAAGCCCATAGCAGCCACGTAAAACATGCAACAACAAAGTAGAGGACATCTAACTTGTTTTTGCAGGGCTTGTTGTGATGTGATATGGTCAAGGCATGATGTGATATAAATTGCTGTATGAGATGATCATGTTTTGTAACAGAGTTATCTACAACTGGCAGGAGCCATATGGTTGTCGCTTTATTGTATACACTGCAATCGCCATGTAATTGTTTTACTTTATGACTAAGCGGTAGTGATAGTTGTAGAAGCAATAGTTGGCGAGACGACAATGATACTACGATGGAGATCATGGTGTCACGCCGGTGACGATGGAGATCATGACGATGCTTCGGTGATGGAGATCATGAGCACAAGATGATGATGGCCATATCATGTCACATATTTTGATTGCATGTGATGTTTATATTTTATGCATCTTATTTTGCTTAGTACGCGGTAGCATTATAAGATGATCCCTTACTAAATTTCAAGGTACAAGTGTTCTCCTTGAGTATGCACCGTTGCTATAGTTTGTCATGCCGAGACACCATGTGATGATCGGGTGTGATAAGCTCTATGTTCACATACAATGGGTGCAAGCCAGTTTTGCACACGCAGAATACTTGGGTTAATCTTGACGAGCCTAGCATATGCATATATGGCCTCGGAACACTGAGACCGAAAGGTCGAGCGT
Source organism: Triticum timopheevii (assembly GCA_963921465.1). Classification (NCBI taxonomy): domain Eukaryota; kingdom Viridiplantae; phylum Streptophyta; class Magnoliopsida; order Poales; family Poaceae; genus Triticum; species Triticum timopheevii. The sequence goes on from OY997274.1 coordinate 216,662,730, forward strand.
GAATCATATAGTAGATATGATCAACATAGGGATGTTCACCATTGAAAACTACTCCATCTAACGTGATGATCGGACATGGTTTAGTTGATATGGATCATGTGATCATTTAGATGACTAGAGGGATGTCTATCTAAGTGGGAGTTCTTAAGTAATATGATTAATTGAACTTTAATTTATCATGAACTTAGTCCTGATAGTATTTTGCAAATTGTGTTGTAGATCAATACCTCGTGTTATAGCTTCCCTATATTTTTATATGTGTTCCTAGAGAAAAATAAGTTGAAAGATGATAGTAGCAATGATGCGGAGTGGGTCCGTGATCTAAGGTTTATCCTCACCGCTGCACAGAAGAATTATGTCCTTGATGCACCACTAGGTGACAGACCTATTGCAGGAGTAGACGCAGACGTTATGAATGTTTGGCTAGCTCAATATGATGACTACTTGATAGTTTAGTGCACCATGCTTTACGGCTTAGAACCGGGACTTCAAAAACGTTTTAAACGCCACAGAGCATATGAGATGTTCCAAGAGATGAAATTGCTATTTCAGACTCATGCCCGTGTCAAGAGGTATGAGACCTCCGACAAGTACTTTGCCTAAAATATGGAGGAGAATTGCTCAGCTAGTGAGCATGTACTCCGAATGTCTGGGTACTACAATCGCTTGAATGAAGTGGGAGTTAATCTTAAAGATAAGACAATGATTGACAGAGTTCTCTAGTCACCATCACCAAGTTACTGGAACTTCGTGATGAACTATAGTATGCAAGGGATGACAAAAATGATTCCCGAGCTCTTCGTGATGGTAAAATCGACGAAGGTACAAATCAAGAAAAAGCATCAAGTGTTGATGGTTGACAAGACCACTAGTTTCAAGAAAAGCGCAAAGGGAAAGAAAGGGAACTTCAAATAGAAAGCACGTTGTCACTCCCGGGAAGAAGCCCAAGTCTAGATCTAAAGCCTGAAACTGAGTGATTCTACTGCAAAGGGACTGGTCACTAGAAACAGTACTGACCCGAATATTGGGCGGATAAGAAGGATGGCAAAGTGAACAAAGGTATATTTGATATACATATTATTTATGTGTACCTTACTAGTGCTCGTAGTAATCCCTGGGTATTTGATACTTGTTCGGTTGCTAATATTAGTAACTCGAAACAGGAGTTACAGAATAAATAGAGACTAGTTAATTAAGGGTGAAGTGACGATGTATGTTGGAAGTAGTTCCAAGATTGATATAATCATCATCGCACACCCCCTATACTTTCGGGATTAGTGTTGAACCTAAATAAATGTTATTTTGTGTTTTCATTGATCATGAATATGATTAGATCATGTTTATTGCAATACGGTTATTCATTTAAGACAGAGGATAATTGTTATTCTATTTACATGAATAAAACCTTCTATGGTCATACACCCAATGTTGATGGTTTATTAAATCTCGGTCGTAATGATACACATAATATTGATGCCAAAAGATGCAAAGTTGATAATGATAGTGCAACTTATTTGAGGCACTACTGTTTGGGTCATATCGGTGTAAAGCGCATGAAGAATCTCCATAAAGATGGACTTTCAGAATCACTTGATTATGAATCATTTGATACTTGTGAACCGTACCTTATGGGCAAGATGACTAAAACTCCGTTCTTCGGAACAATGGAACAAGCTAATTACTTATTGGAAATAATACATACCAATGTATGCAGTCCGATGAATGTTGTGGCTTGTGGCGAGTATCGTTATTTTTTGACCTTCACAAATGATTTGAGCAGATATGAGTATATCTACTTAATGAAACACAAGTTTGAAACATTTGAAAAGCTCAAAGAATTTCAGAGTGAAGTGGAGAATCATCGTAGCAATAAAATAAAGTTTCTATGATCTAATCATGGAGGAGAATACTTGAGTTATGATTTTTTTCTTTCATTTAAAACAATGTGGAATAGTTTCATAGCTCATGCCACCTGGAACACCACAACGTAGTGGTGTGTCCGAACGTCGTAACCGCACTTTATTGGATATGGTGCGATCTATGATGTCTCTTACCGGTTTACCACTATCGTTTTGGGGTTATGCATTAGAGACAGTTGCATTCACTTTAAATAGGGCACCATCAAAATCCGTTGAGATGACACCTTATGAACTGTGGTTTGGCAAGAAACCAAAGTTGTCATCTCTTAAAGTTTGGGGTTGTGATGCTTATGTGAAAAAGTTTCAACCTGATAAGCTCGAATCCAAATCAGAGAAGTGCATCTTCATAGGATACCAAAGGAAACTATTGGGTACACCTTCTATCACAGATCCGAAGGCAAGATATTCGTTGCTAAGAATGGATCCTTTCTAGAGGAGGAGTTTCTCTCGAAATAAGTGAGTGGGAGGAAAGTAGAGCTTGATGAGGTAATTGTACCTTCTCTCGAATTGGAAAGTAGTTCATCACAGAAATTAGTTCAAGTGATTCCTACACCAATTAGTGAAGAAGCTAATGATGATGATCATGGAACTTCAGATCAAGTTACTACCGAACCTCGTAGGTCAACCAGAGCAAGGTCCGCACCAGAGTAGTACGGTGATCCTATTCTGTAAGTCATAGCAATGTGAACTAGATTATTGACTCTAGTAAACGCTTTCGTTGTTGGTCACATGGCGATGTGAACTATGGGTGTTAATCACATACAGATGTGAACTATTGATGTTAAATCACATGGCGGTGTGAACTAGATTATTGACTCCAGTGCAAGTGGGAGACTGAAGGAAATATGTCCTAGAGGCAATAATAAAGTTATTATTTATTTCCTTAATTCATGATAAATGTTTATTATTCATGCTACAATTGTATTAACCAGAAACTTAGTACATGTGTGAATACATAGACAAAACACATTGTCCCTAGTATGCCTCTACTAGACTAGCTTGTTAATCAAAGATGGTTATGTTTCCTAACCATAGACATGTGTTGTCATTTGATGAACATGGTCACATCATTAGGAGAATGATGTGATGGACATGACCCATCCGTTAGCTTAGCAGTATGATCATTACAATTTCATTGCTACTACTTTCTTCATGACTTATACATGTTCCTCAGACTATGAAATTATGCAACTCCCGAATACCGGAGGAACACTTTGTATGCTACCAAACGTCACAACGTAAATGGGTGATTATAAAGGTGCTCTACAGGTGTCTCCGAAGGTGTTTGTTGGGTTCGCATAGATCAAGATTAGGCACTCCGTGTTTCGGAGAGGTTTCTATGGGCCCTCTCGGTAATTCTCACCACTATAAGCCTTGCAAGCAATGTGACTAATGAGTTAGTTGCGCGATGAAGTATTACGGAATGAGTAAAGAGACTTTCCGGTAACAAGACTGAACTAGGTATGTTGATACCGACGATCGAATCTCGGGCAAGTAACATACCGATGACAAAGGGAACAACATATGTTGTTATGCGGTTTGACCGATAAGGATCTTCATAGAATATGTAGGAGCCAATATGATCATCCAGGTTCCACTATTGGTTATTGACCGGAGATGTGTCTCGATCATGTCTACACAGTTCTCGAACCCGTAGGTCCGCACGCTTAACGTTCGATGACAATTTGTATTATGAGTTATGTGATTTGATGAACCAAAGTTTGTTCGGAGTCCCGGATGAGATTACGGACATGACGAGGACTCTCGAAATGGTCGAGTAATAAAGGTTGATATATTAGAAGGCTATATTCGGACATCAGAATGGTTCTGGAGAAGTTTGGGTATTTTCCGGAGTACCGGGAGGTTACCGGAACCCCCTGGGAGAAGTTATGGGCCTTATGGGCCATAAGAGGAAAGCACACCAGCCCACAAGGGGCTGGTGCGGCCCCCCTCCCTTGGGAAGGAGGCCGATTAGTACTAGGAGAAGGGGGCTGGCCCCCCTTTCCTTCTTCTTCTCCCTTCCCCCTTTCCTACTCCATGTGGGAGATGGAATCCTACTAGGACTAGGGAGTCCTAGTAGGACTCCACACCTTGGCGTGCCCCCTAGGGTCGGCTGCCTCTCCCTCTCCCTCCTTTATATACGGGGGGAAGGGGGCACCCTCGAACACACAAGTTGATCTTTAGCCGTGTGCGGTGCCCCCCTCCACAATTTTGCACCTCGGTCATATCGCCGTAGTGCTTAGGCGAAGCCCTGCGCCGGTAACTTCATCATCACCGTCACCATGCTGTCATGCTGACGGAACTCTCCGTCGGCCTCAGCTGGATCTAGAGTTCGAGGGACGCCATCGAGTTGAACGTGTGCAGATCGCGGAGCTGCCGTGCATTCGGTACTTGATTGGTTAGATCGCGAAGACGTTCGACTACATCAACCGCGTTACTTAACGCTTCCGCTTTCGGCCTACCAGGGTACGTGGACACACTCTCCCCTCTCGTTGCTATGCATCACCTAGATAGATCTTGCGTGATCGTAGGATTTGTTTTGAAATTACTGCATTCCCTAACACTTTCCCCTTCTCGTCAGGCGTGGTCGTCGCCATTGCCGCGCCACCACCGCGGCCACCACCACCACGAGGCCTCACCGCTATGTCCCTCATCTCCAAAGTTCTCGTCCACTTTGTCTTCGTCCATGAACGCGAGCTAGGAGCCGCTGCAGAGGGCGAATCGAGTCGCCCCCTTTGCTTCGGTCGCCGGCGCTTCTCCACCGATCCGCTCCTTTCCGCGGCTCCTAAACTCCCACGGGCCTGCGTGTGTACCGCTCGGTGAGTCCCGCTACCACCTTCCCTCTCATACTGCCCCCCCCCCCCTCCCGTACGCCGTTGCTTACTGTCCTCTATCGCGTTTCGGCTACCGCCGTTTACCTCACCATCGTGGCAACTAAACGCCCCAGGGCCTGCTGAGCACCTGGGGGCACTTAGTGCTCCACCACGAAGCCGCCTGACCCGTTCATTCGATGAACCCGAGCCCTAGCACACGATTCGCTCGAACCCGAGCTCGGTCACCGCCACGCTGGTCACCGCCGTCGTTCTAGGCCTCTGCTGCCGCTGCCGACTGCCCAGATGGATGCACGCGAGCTCCCTCGAACGAACGATCCCCTCTGCTTCTCATTTGGTCGACGAAGGCGTTTTCTGAGCCTCGTCGTCGCCTGTGTGGTCGCTGTCGGCGCGCCACCACATTTTTAAATGCCGGTGGGACCTCTTGGTTATCCCACTAATCTCGCGCCTAAGCACTCACTGACTAGTGGGCCCGTTCTGTAGCATTTAGGTTAGAGCTAATTAACCTACTGAATAACAGGGTCACTTGCAAGATGGACCCACCTAACTAATTAACTTAGTTAGCCTAGTTAACCCACTAACTAAGTTGCTGTCACTATTGACTGGGACCCACTAGACCCAGCTGACTAGTCAACCAGCTGACTGGACCAGTCCAGTCACTGGCAGGTGGGTCTAGTGGGCCCCCTTTGACTAGTCAAGCCCTCAGTTGACTGTTGACTGGGCAGTCAACTGGGGCCCATTGTTAGCCACACTAGCACCATGCTGAGGGTGCACTAGTGGGTACCCGTAGCATTTTCAGTTTAAAATAATTCAAATTAAAATTAATCTAGAAATTCCAAAAAATGAATAAAACTTTGATAAATCGTAGAAAATAAACCGTAACTCAGATGAAAAAACTTTATACATGAAAGTTGCTCAGAACAGCGAGACGAATCTGATCATGTCTTCTATTTCCATGTCGGAACCCTCTACATAGGTGAACCCATAACTTTTAGCCTGTTTCCGGTAGATGTATAGTGCATATACACCGGTTAATAATTCCAACTTAAATCCTAAAATAAAATAACTAATATGACTTAGACATGTTTTTAGGCAACCCTGCACTACACGTTAGCATAGCATATTTTGTGTTGCATCTGTTTGCTCTGTATTTATTGTTTCTTCCCCCTCTTCTCTCCGGTAGACCCCGAGACCGATGCTACCCCTGTGATCGACTACGTCACCGACGACCCTTCTTCCTTTGCAGCTGAGCTTCCAGGCAAGCACCCCCCTTTTGAACAATATGATATCGCCTATTCTCTTCTCTCTTATGCTTGCATTAGAAATTGCTGCTGCTACTGCTTTACCTATTCTGATGCATAGCCTGATCTTGTAACCTGCTATTGTTACGTACCTGTTTATCCTAAACTGCTTACTATAGGCTGGTTAGAGACCCATCAGAGACCCCATATTGACCCAACTGCCCCGCTGGATTATCAGAAGACCCGATCAACGGGATTGAAGACCAGGCCACGGCACCGCACAACATTCCCTTAGTTGTACGACACCACAATGTTACTATCGAGTGCCGAGGGTGATACCTCGTTAGTACTTCTGATGCTAACTCTATGGAGTAGTTACCCGGTCGTGATCATCGAGGGTGATTCCTCCTTTTCCACTTCCGATAACGATGTTGTCGTGCAACACCTCAAGTGTGAACCTCAAGGGTGATTTCCTCTTATGTTCACCTTGATGTTTACATCAGGTGGGAATCCAATGAGGGTGATGCCTCGGGTTCCTTCTTGATGTGGTAGCCACACTGATTGCCTTTACATTACTACTGTTAATGATTAAAGTGGACAAAGACGGGTCGGCCCTGAGGGGTACTCGCGCGAGCATATTTGTGAGTGATGTGGAGTTAGGTTGACCTAGAAGGTGCCCGCGAGATAACTACGTGGCGTAGCCGGGCATTCTTAGCCCTTGCCGCAAGTCCACGAGACGGGGTAACGGGGTCACATCGATCGTGAGTCTCTGCTCGTTACCGCGCGCTCCTAATCCACTAACGGTTTGGAAATTTGATCCGAGGGGCCTCTAGCCTGATAGCACTAACCACCATGTGGTAATAAGTATGGGCACTCTACAGCGTATGTATCAGCCGAAAGCTGAATGGACGTCAGCGATGGAGCTGCGTGCGCCAGGTTGGACTGGAACGCCTCGCCTTGTATAAGGGGGGCTAGGTCTGCTCACCGGCTGTGTACGCAACATGCAGGAGTGCAAAGGGCGATGGGCCTGAGACTGTTGGGGAACGCAGTAATTTCAAAAAAAATCCTACGATCACGCAAGATCTATCTAGGAGATGCATAGCAACTAGAGGGGAGGGTGTGTCCATGTACCCTTGTAAACCGAAAGCGGAAGCATTTAGTAATGTGGTTGATGTAGTCGAACTTCTTCACGACCCAACCAATCCAAGTACCGAACGTACGGCACCTCCACGTTCAACACACGTTCAGCTCGATGACGTCCCTCGTGCTCTTTATCCAGTTGAGGACGAGGGTGAGTTCCGTCAGCACGACGGCGTGGCGACGGTGATGATGATGTTACCAGCACAGGGCTTCACCTAAGCACTACGGTAATATGATCGAGGTGTATAACTATGGAGCAGGGCACCACACATGGCTAAGAGAAGACTGGTGTGTTCTAGGGTGCCCCCTGCCCCCATATATAAAGGATGGAGGAGGAGGAGGCCGGCCCTAGAGGGGGCACGCCAAGGTGGGGAGTCCTACTTGGACTCCCGGTCCAAGTAGGATTCGCCCCCCCCCCCTTCCTATTCTAGCTAGGAGAAGGAGGAAGGGCGAGAGGAGGGAGAAGGAAGGAGAGGGGGGCGTCGCCCCCTCCTAGTCCAATTCGGACTAGCCCATGGGGGGTGCGCGGCCACCCCTTGTGTCCCTTCTCTCCTTTACCCTAAACCCATTAAGGCCCATTAACTCCCTGGGGGGTTCCGGTAACCTCCCAGTACTCCGGAAAATACCCGAACTTCTCCGGAACCTTTCCGATGTCCGAATATAGCCTTCCAATATATCAATCTTTATTTCTAGTGCATTTCAAGACTCCTCGTTACGTCCGTGATCTCATCCGGGACTGCGAACAAACTTCGGCCATCAAAACACATAACACATAATACAAATCGTCATCGAACATTAAGCGTGCGGACCCTATGGGTTTGAGAACTATGTAGAAATGATCGAGACACATCTCCAATCAATAACCAATAGTGGAACCTGGATGCTCATATTGGCTCCTACATATTCTACAAAGATCTTTATCAGTCAAACCGCATAACAACATATGTTGTTCCCTTTGTCATCAGTTTCCTTGGTCTAGCAGGTTTTTATCATCGCTTTGTGAAAGACTTTAGCACTATTGCCGCACTATTGCATACTTTGAGTAAGAAGATTGCACACTTTGTTTGGGAACCCTTGCAATCTACCGCATTTGATGAGATCAAATCTTTGCTTACACATGCCCCAATTCTTGCATTGCCTAATTTCAACAAAACTTTTGAGGTTCGTTGTGATGCTAGTGGTAATGGAATTGGAGGAGTTTTGATGCAAGAAAAGCGACCCATTGCATACTTTCGTGAAAAACTCTCTGGTGCTCAACTTAACTACCCCATCTATGACAAAGAATTGTATGCTTTAGTGCGAGTATTGCATGTTTGGGAGCATTATCTTCGCCCACATGAATTTGTCATACATACCGATCACGAGACACTTAAGTACCTAAAGGGTCAAACCAAGTTGAATAAACGACATGCTAAATGGAGTGAATTATTGAATATTTTCCTTATGTGATCATGTACATTATGGGTAAAGAAAATGTGGTGGTGGATGCTCTTTCCTGCAAATGCATGTTAGTTACTCAACTTGAATAGAATCTGATTGGCTTTTGAGCATGTTAAAGATCTTTATGCCAATGATCCTTCCTTTGCGCTTCCTTATGCAAAATGTCTTGCTCACAATTGTTGGGAGAAATACTATCTCCAGAATGCCTACCTTATGCGTGCTAAAAACTTTGTATACCCGAGTCCTCTCTTCGTTTGTTACTTTTGCAAGAGGCTCATGGAGGTGGACTTATGAGACGTTTTGGACGTGACAAGACCTTTGCCACACTCTCCAACAAGTACTTTTGGCCAAAGATGTTCCGCGATGTGGCACGCTTCACCAACTGATGCTTTACATGCCGCAAAGCTAAGTCAAAAGCTCGATCTCATGGTTTACGTATGCCACTTCCAATTCCATATCAACCATGGGAAGATATTAGTATGGATTTTGTGCGTGGTTTGACTAGGACTCAAAATGGAAAGGATTTTGTATTTGTTGTTGTGGACCGATTCTCAAAAATGGCTCATTTCATCCCATGCAATAAGATGGATGATGCTTCACATGTTGCAAATCTTTTTTGTAGGGAAATCTTGAGGCTACATGGAGTGCCAAAGACCATTGTGTTGGACCCCGACGTCAAGTTCCTAAGCTACTTTGGAAAGACGATAGGTGCCAAGCTCAGCATCAAGCTTCTATTCTACATGGCATATCATCTGCAAACCGACGGCAAACCAAAGTTACCAACCCAACGCTATCTACTCTCCTACATGTGTTGATTAAGAAGAACATCAAGGAGTGGGAGGAGTGCTTACCCATCATCGAGTATGCCTACAATCGAGCTCGACACTCTACTACCGGCAAGTCCCCCTTCGAGGTTGTCTACGGCTTCAATTCATGTCCCCATTGGATGTTCAACCTCTCCCGCTACAAGAACGCACAAACATGGATGTGAGTGCAAGGGCAAGCTTTCTCAAGAATATGCATGAAGATACAAGGGCAACGATCGAGCGCCAAGTACATCGCATCACCAACAAGCTCCACATCAACAAGACAACAATGGTGTTCCAACCGGGAGATCTCGTATGGATTCATCTTCGTAAGGATCGCTTCCCCAACGAACGCAAGTCCAAGCTACTACCACGAGCCGATGCACCCTTCAAGGTGCTAGCACTCTACAATGACAACGCTTACAAGATTGACATCCATGCGACAAGTACAACGTAAGCGACATCTTCAACATCAAAGACTTGGCCAAGTACCATGGTGATGAAGATCATGATCCATGGACGGATCTTTCCCAAGGGGGGAGATGATATGGAGCATCCGTCCATCATCCACATGGACTCTACACCAACGCATCAACCACCACATGGACCTATGACAAGAGCTAGAACACGCGCAATGGAAACCGAGGTGAACTCCTTCCTACTTGATATGCATATGGACACAAGCGCAACTTGGATCCTACCTCACCAAAATGCACTATGTATCATTAGGTACGAAGAGGAACATCACCAAGGAGAAGGAAATGCACCCCGAGCCCATCAGGTCCAAGGAGAAGCACACGGAGGCCAACAGCTGGAAGGAGAACCGCCCAGGTGACCCCATTCCCACAGGATCTTCGGACCCCGTGCGCATGGGCTACCCGCAAAGTCTCTGGATACCCCGTGTACACGGGCCCAGAAGACCCCATGTGCATGGGCCCCCTTGCTGTAGAAGTTGCTAGCCCGTGCACACGGGCGTGTATCGTGCCCACAGGGCCGCCGTGCGCATGGACCTCACTTACCCCGTGCGCACGGGCTCATCAGGATGGACGGCTATGATCTCATATTTGCGCCTCCACTTCATCCCTCTCCTGCAACCACCTATATATTCTGTACCTAGGCCATTTGTTAGGGTCGGCAAAGACATCTATGAGATATTTGTGAGCTTTGCTCCTTCAACCACTCCATTGGAGATCAAGGCCTCTTAGAAGAGGATCCACTTGATTCCAAGACCTCCATCTTGGAGAAGACTACCATCATCAAGACCTCATCTCTAACGAGTGGGAAGTACTCTACCTAGTGCTTGTTTCCTTTGATTGTGCTTGTAATCTTGTGGATCTCATGTATGCTACTCTAGTAGATGTGTGATTTGGGTTTTCTTTGAGTGTTTTCTCCTTGTGTTCTTGTGTGTTCATCACTTTCCCCACCTCCAAGTGTGAAAAGATCCCTTCTAGGGTTCTACCCTACAAGATCTTGGTATCCAGAGCCAGGATGATTCACATCTTGGAGTCCCTACCCTCCACTTTCTAGCTTGATTTTGTTGTCTTTCGTCCTAATTCGAAAATCCCCACCAAAAATAGCCCCACCAATTTTCTTGCAATTTGTTGGTTCTTGTGAGATTTGGTTGATTTGATCCACAAATTTGGTGTTTGACAAGTGGATCTACCCCCTACCACCTTCCACCATCTTTCCATCCATCTTTTTTGGCCAGATTTTGCAGAATTTCTACGGATCCAGAGGTGTTCATCCGCTCCCTGAACACCCCATGCACACGGGCCATCGGGACCCCGTGCAGACGGGCATCACTTGCCCCATGCGCACGGGCTACTTAGAGCACTTTGGCCATTCCCATTTTCCTTCTTTTTGCCTTTCCACCACCACTATTGATCTTCCGCATTACTTCTTGTGGTTTTTGAGTTTTGGGTTGTGGTTTCTCTCGTGTCCTAAGGTGTTTCGGCTACTTAGGCGCGATTTGACATCATCATCACCGCCTCTCGACATTTGACTCGGACTCCACTTTGACATCGTCAATTCCATCTTCATACCAACCGTAAGCAAGGATGATAACCTCGACAACACCATAGCATTACCCTTGCCATTACCTTGATAGTTTCGAGCCTCTTTTGCATCGCTTACCCATCGGGACTAGCGAGTTGAGAATTGTCAGGCCACGTCTTAGTGCACCTTTAGTGTTACGTCTCTCCCATGCATATACCACTTGTTGATTCACATTGTGGCTCGCATATCAAGGATTGTGGCATAGTAGATAAAAGCTTTCAAGCAAAAGAAAAAGAAGAGAATTAAAGAGCTTGTAAGCAATAGCATCGAGCCAAACATCGTTACATCATCTTGGTCACTACATGCATAAGCATACTTGGGATAGTAGACGACCCGTTTCTCTCTTAGGTTGGTGCACTAGCGTATCTAGCCATTAGAGCAATCGAGCTACGTCTCTCTAGTATCCGTACAAAAAGAGCATTTCCGTGGTTCCACCTTAGAGCTCACTCCTTGGTTGTGTGGATCCCATTTATCTTTTGTGTGTGTGTTCCTAGTGATATCCTTGGGTTTGATCTATTTGTCCTACTCGTGATTCATGCATTTTCTCAACTTTTTCAATATCTTGACTAAGATTTGCTTGAATTATTTGTACCATTTCCTAACCGAGATCCATCATAAGCCTCTTACTTGTAGGTGTGAGAAACAAAACCCGGTACCAATTCTACTATTACAGCATCACGTGGAATCGTACTTGACACATCCACAATCTTCAGAAAAGGTATCCTTTGTATTGTTCTCCCATTTTCCTACTCACCACCACTTTTACATGGTGGATAGGCCTTCTGTTGGGGAACGTAGTAATTTCAAAAAAATTCCAACGCACACGCAAGATCATGGTGATGGCATAGCAACGAGAGGGGAGAGTGTTGTCCACGTACCCTCATAGACCGTAAGCGGAAGCATTAGCACAATGCGGTTGATGTAGTCGTACGTCTTCACGATCCGACCGATCCAAGCACCGAACGTACGGCACCTCCGAGTTCAGCACACGTTCAGCTCGATGACGATCCCCGGGCTCCGATCTAGCAAAGCTTCGGGGATGAGTTTCGTCAGCACGACGGCGTGGTGACGATGATGATGTTCTACTAGCGCAGGGCTTCGCCTAAACTCCGCGATGATATGACCGAGGTGGAATATGGTGGAGGGGGGCACCGCACACGGCTAAGGAACGATCCGTAGATCAACTTGTGTGTCTATGGGGTGCCCCCCTGCCCCCGTATATAAAGGAGCAAGGGGGAGGCCGGCCGGCCCTAGGGGGCGCGCCAAGGAGGAGGAATCCTCCTCCTAGTAGGAGTAGGACTCCTCCTTTCCTACTCCTACTAGGAGGGGGGAGGAAAGAGGGGGGCGCCCCCCCCCCCCTCCTAGTCCAATTCGTACCAGAGGGAGAGGGGGCGCGCGGCCCACCCTGGCAGCCCCTCTCTCTTCCCCACTAAGGCCCATAAGGCCCATTACTCTCCCGGGGGGTTCCGGTAACCCCTCCGGCACTCCGGTTTTCTCCGAAATCACCCGGGACACTTCCGGTGTCCGAATATAGTCATCCAATATATCAATCTTTATGTCTCGACCATTTTGAGACTCCTCGTCATGTCCGTGATCACATCCGGGACTCCGAACAAACTTCGGTACATCAAAACTTATAAACTCATAATAAAACTGTCATCGTAACGTTAAGCGTGCGGACCCTACGGGTTCGAGAACTATGTAGACATGAACTAGAACTATTCTCGGTCAATAACCAATAGCGGAACCTGGATGCCCATATTGGTTCCTACATATTCTACGAAGATCTTTATCGGTCAAATCGCATAACAACATACGTTGTTCCCTTTGTCATCGGTATGTTACTTGCCCGAGATTCGATCGTCGGTATCCAATACGGATACCTAATTCAATCTCGTTACCGGCAAGTCTCTTTACTCGTTACGTAATGCATCATCCCGTAACCAACTAATTGGTCACATTGCTTGCAAGGCTTATAGTGATGTGCATTACCGAGAGGGCCCAGAGATACCTCTCCGACAATCGGAGTGACAAAACTTAATCTCGAAATACGCCAACTCAACATGTACCTTTGGAGACACCTGTAGTACTCCTTTATAATCACCCAGTTACGTTGTGACGTTTGGTAGTACCCAAAGTGTTCCTCCGGTAAACGGGAGTTGCATAATTCTCATAGTTACAGGAACATGTATAAGTCATGAAGAAAGCAATAGCAATATACTAAACGATCAAGTGCTAGGCTAACAGAATGGGTCATGTCAATCACATCATTCTCCTAATGATGTGATCCCATTAATCAAATGGCAACACATGTCTATGGTTAGGAAACATAACCATCTTTGATTAATGAGCTAGTCAAGTAGAGGCATACTAGTGACTATATGTTTGTCTATGTATTCACACATGTATCATGTTTCCGGTTAATACAATTCTAGCATGAATAATAAACATTTATCATGATATGAGGAAATAAATAATAACTTTATTATTGCCTCTAGGGCATATTTCCTTCAGTCTCCCACTTGCACTAGAGTCAATAATCTAGATTACATAGTAATGATTCTAACACCCATGGAGTCTTGGTGCTGATCATGTTTTGCTCGTGAGAGAAGCTTAGTTAACGGGTCTGCAACATTCAGATCCGTATGTATCTTGCAAATATCTATGTCTCCCACTTGGACTTGGTCCCGAATGGAATTGAAGCGTCTCTTGATGTGCTTGGTCCTCTTGTGAAATCTGGATTCCTTTGCCAAGGCAATTGCACCAGTATTGTCACAGAAGATCTTCATTGGTCCCGATGCACTAGGTATGACACCTAGATCAGAAATGAACTCCTTCATCCAGACTCCTTCATTTGCTGCTTCAGAAGCAGCTATGTACTCCGCTTCACATGTAGATCCCGCCACAACGCTTTGTTTAGAACTGCACCAACTTACAGCTCCACCGTTTAATAAAAATACGTATCCGGTTTGCGATTTAGAATCGTCCGGATCGGTGTCAAAGCTTGCATCAACGTAACCATTTACGACTAGCTCTTTGTCACCTCCATATACGAGAAACATATCCTTAGTCCTTTTCAGGTATTTCAGGATGTTCTTGACCGTTGTCTAGTGATCCACTCCTGGATTACTTTGGTACCTTCCTGCCAAGCTTATTGCTAAGCATACGTCAGGTCTGGTACACAGCATTGCATACATGATAGAGCCTATGGCTGAAGCATAGGGAACATCTTTCATTTTCTCTCTATCTTCTGCTGTGGTCGGGCATTGAGTTTGACTCAACTTCACACCTTGAAGCACGGGCAAGAACCCTTTCTTTGCCTGATCCATTTTGAACTTTTTCAAAATTTTATCAAGGTATGTGCTTTGTGAAAGTCCTATTAAGCGTCTTGATCTATCTCTATAGATTTTGATGCCCAATATGTAAGCAGCTTCACCGAGGTCTTTCATTGAAAAACTTTTATTCAAGTATCCCTATATGCTATCCAGAAATTCTATATCATTTCCAATTAATAATATGTCATCTACATATAATATCAGAAATGCTACAGAGCTCCCACTCACTTTCTTGTAAATACAGGCTTCTCCAAAAGTCTGTATAAAACCATATGCTTTGATCACACTATAAAAGCGTTTATTCCAACTCCGAGATGCTTGCACCAGTCCATAAATGGATCGCTGGAGCTTGCACACTTTGTTAGCACCTTTTGGATCAACAAAACCTTCTGGATGCATCATATACAACTCTTCTTCCAGAAATCCATTCAAGAATGCAGTTTTGACATCCATTTGCCAAATTTCATAATCATGAAATGCAGCAATAGCTAACATGATTTGGACAGACTTAAGCATCGCTACGGGTGAGAAAGTCTCGTCGTAGTCAACCCTTGAACTTGTCGAAAACCTTTTGCAACAAGTCGAGCTTTATAGACAGTTATATTACCATCAGCGTCAGTCTTCTTCTTAAAGATCCATTTATTCTCAATGGCTTGCCGATCATCGGGAAAGTCAACCAAAGTCCATACTTTGTTTTCATACATGGATCCCATCTCAGATTTCATGGCCTCTAGCCATTTTGCGAAATCTGGGCTCATCATCGCTTCCTCATAGTTCGTAGGTTCATCATGGTCAAGTAACATGACTTCCAGAACAGGATTACCGTACCACTCTGGTGCAGATCTTACTCTGGTAGACCTACGAGGTTCAGTAGAAACTTGATCTGAAGTTTCATGATCAATATCATGAACTACTTTCCAATAAGGGAGCAGATATTGTTATCTCATCAAGTTCTACTTTCCTCCTACTCACTTCTTTCAAGAGAAACTCCTTCTCTAGAAAGGATCCGATTTTAGCAACGAAAATCTTGCCTTCAGATCTGTGATAGAAGGTGTACCCAATAGTCTCTTTTGGGTATCCTATGAAGACACATTTCTCTGATTTGGGTTCGAGCTTATTTGGTTGAAGTTTCTTCACATAAGCATCGCAGCCCCAAACTTTAAGAAATGACAACTTTGGTTTCTTGCTAAACCACAGTTCATAAGGCGTCGTCTCAACGGATTTTGAAGGTGCCCTATTTAACGTGAATGCGGCCGTCTCTAAAGCATAACCCCAAAAGGATAGCGGTAAATCAGTAAGAGACATCATAGATCAAACCATATCTAGTAAAGTACAATTACGACGTTCGGACACACCATTTCGTTGTGGTGTTCCGGGTGGCGTGAGTTGCGAAACTATTTCGCATTGTTTCAAGTGTAGACCAAACTCGTAACTCAAATATTCTCCTCCACGATCAGATCGTAGAAACTTTATTTTCTTGTTACGATGATTTTCCACTTCACTCTGAAATTCTTTGAACTTTTCAATTGTTTCATACTTGTGTTTCATCAAGTAGATATACCCATATCTGCTCAAATCATCTGTGAAGGTGAGAAAATAACGATACCCGCCGCGAGCCTCAACATTCATTGGACCACAAACATCAGCATGTATCATTTCCAACAAATCAGTTGCTTGTTCCATAGTTCCGGAGAATGGCGTTTTAGTCATCTTGCCCATGAGGCACGGTTCGCAAGTACCAAGTGATTCATAATCAAGTGATTCCAAAAGCCCATCAGTATGGAGTTTCTTCATGCGCGTTACACCGATATGACCTAAACGGCAGTGCCACAAATAAGTTGCACTATCATTATCAACTCTGCATCTTTTGGTTTCAACACTATGAATATGTGTATCACTACTATCAAGATTTAATAAAAATAGACCACTCTTCAAGGGTGCATGACCATAAAAGATATTACTCATATAAATAGAACAACCATTATTCTCTGATTTAAATGAATAACCGTCTCGCATCAAACAAGATCCAGATATAATGTTCATGCTCAACGCTGGCACCAAATAACAATTATTTAGGTCTAAAAATAATCCCGATGGTAGATGTAGAGGTAGCGTGCCGACCGCGATCACATCGACTTTGGAACCATTTCCCACGCGCATCGTCACCTCATCCTTAGCCAATCTTCGCTTAACCCGTAGTCCCTGTTTCGAGTTGCAAATATTAGCAACAGAACCAGTATCAAATACCCAGGTGCTACTGCGAGCATTAGTAAGGTATACATCAATAACATGTATATCACATATACCTTTGTTCACTTTGCCATCCTTCTTATCCGCCAAATACTTGGGGCAGTTCCGCTTCCAGTGTCCAGTCTGCTTGCAGTAGAAGCACTCAGTTTCAGGCTTAGGTCCAGACTTGGGTTTCTTCTCTTGGGTAGCAACTTGTTTGCTGTTCTTCTTGAAGTTCCCCTTCTTATTCCCTTTGCCCTTTTTCTTTAAACTGGTGGTCTTGTTAACCATCAACACTTGAAGCTCCTTCTTGATTTCTACCTCCGCGGCTTTTAGCATTGCGAAGAGCTCGGGAATAGTCTTGTTCATCCCTTGCATATTATAGTTCATCACGAAGCTCTTGTAGCTTGGTGGCAGTGATTGAAGAATTCTGTCAATGACACTATCATTAGGAAGATTAACTCCCAGTTGAATCAAGTGATTATTATACCCAGACATTTTGAGTATGTGTTCACTGACAGAACTATTCTCCTCCATCTTGCAGCTATAGAACTTATTGGAGACTTCATATCTCTCAATTCGGGCATTTTCTTGAAATATTAACTTCAACTCCTGGAACATATCATATGCTCCATGACGTTCAAAACGTCATTGAAGAACCGGTTCTAAGCCGTAAAGCATGGCACACTGAACTATCGAGTAGTCATCAGCTTTGCATCAGCAGCAGGCCTGGCACCCAGCGGTGCTTCCAGGACGTAAATTTTCTATGCAGCAATGAGGATAATCCTCAGGTTACGGACCCAATCCGTGTAATTGCTACCATCATCTTTCAACTTTGCTTTCTCAAGTAACGCATTAAAATTCAACGGAACAACAGCACGAGCCATCTATCTACAAACAAACATAGACAAGAAAAATACTATCAGGTACTAAGTTCATGATAAATTTAAGTTCAATTAATCATATTACTTAAGAACTCCCACTTAGACAGACATCTCTCTAGTCATCTAAGCGATCACGTGATCAAAATCAACTAAACCATGTCCGATCATCACGTGAGATGGAGTAGTTTCAATGGTGAACATCACTATGTTGATCATATCTACTATATGATTCACGCTCGACCTTTCGGTCTCCGTGTTCCGAGGCCATATCTATATATGCTAGGCTCGTCAAGTATGACCTGAGTATTCCGCGTGTGCAACTGTTTTGCACCCGTTGTATTTGAACGTAGAGCCTATCACACCCGATCATCACGTGGTGTCTCAGCACGAAGAACTTTCGCAATGGTCCATACTCAGGGAGAACACTTCTTGATTATTAGTGAGAGATCATCTTAAAATGCTACCGTCAATCAAAGCAAGATAAGATGCATAAAGGATAAACATCACATGCAATCAATATAAGTGATATGATATGGCCATCATCATCTTGTGCTTGTGCTCCATCTTCGAAACACCGTCGTGATCACCATCGTCACCGGCGCGACACCTTGATCTCCATCGTAGCATCGTTGTCGTTTACGCCATCTATTGCTTCTACGACTATCGCTACCACTTAGTGATAAGTAAAGCAATTACAGGGTGTTTGCATTTCATACAATAAAGCGACAACCACATGGCTCCTGCCAGTTGCCGATAACTTCGGTTACAAAACATGATCTGTTGGGGAACGTTGCAGAAAATTAAAAATTTTCCTACGGTTTCACCAAGATCCATCTATGAGTTCATCTAAGCAACGAGTCAAAGGAGTGAGTTTGCATCTACATACCACTTGTAGATCGGGTGCGGAAGCGTTCACGGGAAGGGTGATGATGGAGTCGTACTCGTCGTGATTCGGATCACCGATGTCCAAGTGCTGAACGGACAGCACCTCCGCGTTCAACACACGTACGGAACGCACGACGTCTCCTCCGTCTTGATCCAGCAAGGAGGAAGGAGAGGTTGAGGAAGATTGCTCCAACGGCAGCACGACGGCGTGGTGGTGTTGGTGCAGTAGTACTCCGACAGGGCTTCGCCAAGCGCGTAACGGAGGAGGAGAGGTGTTGGGGAGGGGAGGGGCTGCGCCTTTGGATGTGTACAGCAGCCCTCCCCTCACCCCTCTATTTATAGGGGAATGGGCAAGGGGGGCCGACCCCTCTAGATGGGCTCTAGAGGGGGGGCGGCGGCCAGGGAGGGGGGACTTGCCCCCCAAGCAAGGGGGGCGCCCCCCTTAGGGTTTCCCCTCCAACCCTAGGCGCATGGGCCCAAGGTGGGGGGCGCGCCCAGCCCTCCAGGGGCTGGCTTCCTCCCCTTTGCGGCCCATGTGGCCCTCCGGGAGGGGTGGCCCCTCCCGGTGGACCCCCGGAACCTCTCCGGTGGCCCCGGTACAATACCGATAAGCCCCCGAAACTTTCCGGTGTCCATATGACAACTTCCCACATATAAAACTTCACCTCCAGACCATTCCGGAACTCCTCGTGACGTCCGGGATCTCATCCGGGACTCCGAACAACATTCGGTAATCACATACAAGTCTTCCTAACAACCCTAGCGTCACCAAACCTTAAGTGTGTAGACCCTACGGGTTCGGGAGACATGCAGACATGACCGAGACTACTCTCCGGTCAATAACCAACAGCGGGATTTGGATACCCATGTTGGCTCCCACATGTTCCACGATGATTTCATTGGTTGAACCACGATGTCGAGGATTCGATCAAACCCTGTATACAATTCCCTTTGTCAATCGGTACGTTACTTGCCCGAGACTCGATCGTCGGTATCCCAATACCTTGTTCAGTCTCGTTACCGGCAAGTCACTTTACTCGTACCGTAATGCATGATCCCGTGACCAACCACTTGGTCACTTTGAGCTCATTATGATGATGCATTACCGAGTGGGCCCAGAGATACCTCTCCGTCATACGGAGTGACAAATCCCAGTCTCGATCCGTGTCAACCCAACAGACACTTTCGGAGATACCGTTAGTGCACCTTTATAATCACCCAGTTACGTTGTGACGTTTGATACACCCAAAGCACTCCTACGGTATCCGGGAGTTACACGATCTCATGGTCTAAGGAAGAGATACTTGACATTGGAAAAGCTCTAGCAAACGAACTACACGATCTTGTGCTATGCTTAGGATTGGGTCTTGTCCATCACATCATTCTCCTAATGATGTGATCCCGTTATCAACGACATCCAATGTCCATAGCCAGGAAACCATGACTATCTGTTGATCAACGAGCTAGTCAATTAGAGGCTCACTAGGGACATATTGTGGTCTATGTATTCACACGTGTATTACGATTTCCGGATAATACAGTTATAGCATGAATAAAAGACAATTATCATGAACAAGGAAATATAATAATACTTTTATTATTGCCTCTAGGGCATATTTCCAATAGTCTCCCACTTGCACTAGAGTCAATAATCTAGTTACATTGTGATGAATCGAACACCCATAGAGTTCTGGTGTTGATCATGCTTTGCTCGCGAGAGAGGTTTAGTCAACGGATCTGCGACATTCAGATCCGTATGTACTTTGCAAATATCTATGTCTCCATCTTGAACATTTTCACGGATGGAGTTGAAGCGACGCTTGATGTGCCTGGTCTTCTTGTGAAACCTGGGCTCCTTGGCAAGGGCAATAGCTCTAGTGTTGTCATAGAAGAGTTTGATCGGCCCCGACGCATTGGGTATGACTCCTAGGTCGGTGATGAACTCCTTCACCCAAATTGCTTCATGCGCTGCCTCCGAGGCTGCCATGTACTCCGCTTCACATGTAGATCCCGCCACGACGCTCTGCTTGCAGCTGCACCAGATTACTGCTCCACCATTCAACATATACACGTATCCGGTTTGTGACTTAGAGTCATCCAGATCTGTGTCGAAGCTAGCGTCGACGTAACCCTTTACGACGAGCTCTTCGTCACCTCCATAAATGAGAAACATGTCCTTTGTCCTTTTCAGGTACTTCAGGATATTCTTGACCGCTGTCCAGTGTTCCTTGCCGGGATTACTTTGGTACCTTGCTACCAAACTTACGGCAAGGTTTACATCAGGTCTGGTACACAGCATGGCATACATAATAGATCCTATGGCTGAAGCATAGG
Organism: Triticum timopheevii; assembly: GCA_963921465.1. Lineage (NCBI taxonomy): Eukaryota > Viridiplantae > Streptophyta > Magnoliopsida > Poales > Poaceae > Triticum > Triticum timopheevii. The sequence goes on from OY997274.1 coordinate 216,683,829, forward strand.
GGATGACACTCATCTCTTCTTTATCTTTTTCCGTGGTCGGGGACTGAGCCGAGCTCAATCTCACACCTTGTAACATAGGCAAGAACCCCTTCTTGGACTGATCCATTTTGAACTCTTTCAAAATCTTATCAAGGTATGTGCTTTGTGAAAGACCTATGAGGCATCTCGATCTATCTCTATAGATCTTGATGCCTAATATATAAGCAGCTTCTCCAAGGTCCTTCATTGAAAAACATTTATTCAAGTAGGCCTTAATGCTGTCCAAAAGTTCTATATCATTTCCCATCAAGAGTATGTCATCTACATATAATATGAGAAATGCTACAGAGCTCCCACTCACTTTCTTGTAAACGCAGGCTTCTCCATAAGTCTGCATAAACCCAAACGCTTTGATCATCTCATCAAAGCGAATGTTCCAACTCCGAGATGCTTGCACCAGTCCATAAATGGATCGCTGGAGCTTGCATACTTTGTTAGCATTCTTAGGATCGACAAAACCTTCCGGCTGTATCATATACAGCTCTTCCTTAAGATGTCCGTTAAGGAATGCCGTTTTGACGTCCATCTGCCATATCTCATAATCATAGTATGCGGCAATTGTTAACATGATTCGGACGGACTTCAGCTTCGCTACGGGAGAGAATGTCTCGTCGTAGTCAATCCCTTGAACTTGTCGATAACCCTTAGCGACAAGTCGAGCTTTATAAATGGTAACATTACCATCCGCGTCCGTCTTCTTCTTAAAAATCCATTTGTTTTCTATCGCTCGCCGATCATCGGGCAAGTCTGTCAAAGTCCATACTTTGTTTTCATACATGGATTCTATCTCGGATTTCATGGCTTCAAGCCATTTGTTGGAATCTGGGCCCGCCATCGCTTCTTCATAGTTCGAAGGTTCACCGTTGTCTAACAACATGATTTCCAGGACAAGGTTGCCGTACCACTCTGGTGCGGAACATGTCCTTGTGGACCTACAAAGTTCAGTAGCAACTTGATCCGAAGTACCTTGATCATCATCATTATTTTCCTCTTCAGTTGGTGTAGGCATCACAGGAACATTTTCCTGCGCTGCACCACTTTCCCGTTCGAGAGGTAGTACTTCATCGAGTTCTACTTTCCTCCCACTTACTTCTTTCGAGAGAAACTCTTTTTTCCAGAAAGCATCCGTTCTTGGCAACAAAGATCTTGCCCTCGGATCTTAAGTAGAAGGTATACCCAACGATTTCCTTAGGGTATCCTATGAAGACGCATTTTTCCAACTTGGGTTCGAGCTTTTTACGTTGAAGTTTCTTGACATAAGCATTGCATCCCCAAACTTTTAGAAACGACAGCTTAGGTTTCTTCCCAAACCATAATTCATACGGTGTCATCTCAACGGATTTAGACGGTGCCCTATTTAAAGTGAATGTAGCTGTCTCTAGAGCGTATCCCCAAAATGATAGCGGTAAATCGGTAAGAGACATCATAGACCGCACCATATCTAATAGAGTGCGATTACGACATTCGGACACACCGTTACGCTGAGGTGTTCCAGGTGGCGTGAGTTGTGAAACGATTCCACATTTCCTTAAGTGTGTACCAAATTCGTGACTTAAGTATTCTCCTCCACGATCTGATCGTAGGAACTTTATCTTTCGGTCACGTTGATTCTCTACCTCATTCTGAAATTCCTTGAACTTTTCAAAGGTCTCAGACTTGTGTTTCATCAAGTAGACATACCCATATCTACTCAAGTCATCAGTGAGAGTGAGAACATAATGATATCCTCCGCGAGCCTCAACGCTCATTGGACCGCACACATCGGTATGTATGATTTCCAACAAGTTGGTTGCTCGCTCCATTGTTCCGGAGAACGGAGTCTTGGTCATTTTGCCCATGAGGCATGGTTCACATGTGTCAAATGATTCATAATCGAGAGACTCTAAAAGTCCATCGGCATGGAGCTTCTTCATGCGCTTGACACCAATGTGACCAAGGCGGCAGTGCCACAAGTATGTGGGACTATCGTTATCAACTTTACATCTTTTGGCATTCACACTATGAATATGTGTAATACTACACTCGAGATTCATTAAGAATAAACCATTGACCATCGGAGCATGACCATAAAACATATCTCTCATATAAATAGAACAACCATTATTCTCGGATTTAAATGAGTATCCATCTCGCATCAAACGAGATCCCGATACAATGTTCATGCTCAAACTTGGCACCAAATAACAATTATTAAGGTTCAAAACTAATCCCGTAGGTAAATGTAGAGGTAGCGTGCCGATGGTGATCACATCGACCCTGGAACCATTCCCGACGCGCATCGTCACCTCGTCCTTCGCTAGTCTCCGTTTATTCCGCAGCTCCTGCTGTGAGTTACAAATATGAGCAACGGCACCGGTATCAAATACCCAGAAGTTACTACGAGTACTGGTAAGGTACACATCAATTACATGTATATCAAATATACCTTTGGTGTTGCCGGCCTTCTTATCCGCTAAGTATTTGGGGCAGTTCCGCTTCCAGTGACCCTTCCCCTTGCAATAAAAGCACTCAGTCTCAGGCTTGGGTCCATTCTTTGACTTCTTCCCGGTAACTGGCTTACCGGGTGCGGCAACATCCTTGTCGTCCTTCTTGAAGTTCTTCCTGCCCTTGCCCTTCTTGAACTTAGTGGTCTTATTGACCATCAACACTTGATGTTCTTTCTTGATTTCAGCCTCTGCTGACTTCAGCATTGAAAACACTTCAGGAATGGTCTTCACCATCCCCTGCATGTTGTAGTTCATCACAAAGCTCTTGTAGCTTGGTGGGAGCAACTGGAGGATTCTGTCAATGACCGCCTCATCAGGGAGGTTAATGTTCAGCTGAGTCAGGCGGTTGTGCAACCCAGACATTTTGAGTATGTGCTCACTGACAGAACTGTTTTCCTCCATCTTACAACTATAGAACTTGTCGGAGACATCATATCTCTCGACCCGGGCATGAGCTTGGAAAACTAGTTTCAGCTCTTCGAACATCTCATATGCTCCGTGATGCTCAAAACGCTTTTGGAGCCCCGGTTCTAAGCTGTAAAGCATGCCGCACTGAACGAGGGAGTAATCATCAGCACGAGACTGCCAAGCGTTCATAACGTCTTGGTTCTCTGGGACGGGAGCGTCACCTAGCGGTCCTTCTAGGACATATTGTTTCCTGGCAGCTATGAGGATGATCCTCAGGTTCCGGACCCAGTCCGTATAGTTGCTGCCATCATCTTTCAGCTTGGTTTTCTCTAGGAACGCGTTGAAGTTCATGTTGACATGAGCGTTGGCCATTTGATCTACAAGACATATTTGCAAAGGTTTTAGACTAAGTTCATGATAATTAAGTTCATCTAATCAAATTATTACAATGAACTCCCACTCAGATTAGACATCCCTCTAGTCATCTAAGTGTTACACGATCTGAATCGACTAGCCCGTGTCCGATCATCACGTGAGACGGACTAGTCATCGTCGGTGAACATCTTCATGTTGATCGTATCTTCCATATGACTCGTGTTCGACCTTTCGGTCTCCGTGTTCCGAGGCCATGTCTGTACATGCTAGGCTCGTCAAGTTAACCCTAAGTGTTTTGCATGTGTAAAACTTTCTTACACCCGTTGTATGTGAACGTAAGGATCTATCATACCCGATCATCACGTGGTGCTTCGAAACGATGAACTGTAGCAACGGTGCACAGTTAGGGGAGAACACTTCTTGAAATTGTTGTAAGGGATCATCTTATTTACTACCGTCGTTCTAAGTAAACAAGATGCATAAACATAATAAACATCACATGCAATTATATAGTAGTGACATGATATGGCCAATATCATATAGCTCCATTGATCTCCATCTTCGGGGCTCCATGATCATCTTGTCACCGGCATGACACCATGATCTCCATCATCATGATCTCCATCATCGTGTCTTCATGAAGTTGTCACGCCAACGACTACTTCTACTTCTATGGCTAACGCCTTTAGCAATAAAGTAAAGTAATTTACATGGCGTTCTTCAATGACACGCAGATCATACAAAAAATAAAGACAACTCCTATGGCTCCTGCCGGTTGTCATACTCATCGACATGCAAGTCATGAATCCTATTACAAGAACATGATCTCATACATCACAATATATCAATCATCATTCATCACAACTTCTGGCCATATCACATCACATGAACAATCGCTGCAAAAACAAGTTAGACGTCCTCTAATTGTTGTTGCATCTTTTACGTGGCTGCAATTGGGTTCTAGCAAGAACGTTTTCTTACCTACGAATAACCACAATGTGATTTTGTCAACTTCTATTTACCCTTCATAAGGACCCTTTTCATCGAATCCGCTCCAACTAAAGTGGGAGAAACAGACACCCGCCAGCCACCTTATGCAACTAGTGCATGTCAGTCGGTGGAACCGGTCTCACGTAAGCGTACGTGTAAGGTTGGTCCGGGCCGCTTCATCCCACAATACCGCTGAAGCAAGAAAAGACTAGTAGTGGCAAGCAAGTTGACAAGATCCACGCCCACAACAAAATTGTATTCTACTCGTGCATTAGAGAACTACGCATAGACCTAGCTCATGATGCCACTATTGGGGAACGTTGCAGAAAATTAAAAATTTTCATACGGTTTCACCAAGATCCATCTATGAGTTCATCTAAGCAATGAGTCAAAGGAGTGAGTTTGCATCTACATACCACTTGTAGATCGGGTGCGGAAGCGTTCACGGGAAGGGTGATGATGGAGTCGTACTCGTCGTGATTCGGATCACCGATGTCCAAGTGCTGAACGGACAGCACCTCCGCGTTCAACACACGTACGGAACGCACGAAGTCTCCTCCGTCTTGATCCAGCAAGGAGGAAGGAGAGGTTGAGGAAGATTTCTCCAACGGCAGCACGACGGCGTGGTGGTGTTGGTGCAGTAGTACTCCGACAGGGCTTCGCCAAGCGCGTAACGGAGGAGGAGAGGTGTTGGGGAGGGGAGGGGCTGCACCTTTGGATGTGTACAGCAGCCCTCCCCTCACCCCTCTATTTATAGGGGAAGGGGCAAGGGGGGCGACACCTCTAGATGGGATCTAGAGGGGGGGCGGCGGCCAAGGAGGGGGGACTTGCCCCCCAAGCAAGGGGGGCGCCCCCCTTAGGGTTTCCCCCCCAACCCTAGGCGCATGGGCCCAAGGTGGGGGGCGCGCCCAGCCCTCCAGGGGCTGGCTTCCTCCCCTTTGCGGCCCATGTGGCCCTCCGAGAGGGGTGGCCCCTCCCGGTGGGCCCCCCGAACCTCTCCGGTGGCCCCGGTACAATACCGATAAGCCCCCGAAACTTTCCGGTGTCCGTATGACAACTTCCCATATATAAAACTTCACCTCCGGACCATTCCGGAACTCCTCGTGACGTCCAGGATCTCATCCGGGACTCCGAACAACATGCGGTAATCACATACAAGTCTTCCTAACAACCCTAGCGTCACCGAACCTTAAGTGTGTAGACCCTACGGGTTCGGGAGACATGCAGACATGACCGAGACTACTCTCCGGTCAATAACCAACAGCGGGATCTGGATACCCATGTTGGCTCCCACATGTTCCACGATGATTTCATCGGTTGAACCACGATGTCGAGGATTCGATCAAACCCTGTATACAATTCCCTTTGTCAATCGGTACGTTACTTGCCCGAGACTCGATCGTCGGTATCCCAATACCTTGTTCAGTCTCGTTACCGGCAAGTCACTTTACTCGTACCGTAATGCATGATCCCGTGACCAACCACTTGGTCACTTTGAGCTCATTATGATGATGCATTACCGAGTGGGCCCAGAGATACCTCTCCGTCATACGGAGTGACAAATCCCAGTCTCGATCCGTGTCAACCCAACAGACACTTTCGGAGATACCTGTAGTGCACCTTTGTAATCACCCAGTTACGTTGTGACGTTTGATACACCCAAAGCACTCCTACGGTATCCGGGAGTTACACGATCTCATGGTCTAAGGAAGAGATACTTGACATTGGAAAAGCTCTAGCAAACGAACTACACGATCTTGTGCTATGCTTAGGATTGGGTCTTGTCCATCACATCATTCTCCTAATGATGTGATCCCATTATCAACGATATCCAATGTCCATAGCCAGGAAACCATGACTATCTGTTGATCAACGAGCTAGTCAACTAGAGGCTCACTAGGGACATATTGTGGTCTATGTATTCACACATGTATTACGATTTCCGGATAATACAGTTATAGCATGAATAAAAGACAATTATCATGAACAAGGAAATATAATAATACTTTTATTATTGCCTCTAGGGCATATTTCCAACATGATCATCTCATACAATAAAATATAGCATCACGTCTTGACCATATCACATCACAACATGCCCTGCAAAAACAAGTTAGACGTCCTCTACTTTGTTGTTGCAAATTTTACGTGGCTGCTACGGGCTTAGCAAGAACCGTTCTTACCTACGCATCAAAAACCACAAAGATAGTTCGTCAAGTTAGTGTTGTTTTAACCTTCACAAGGACCGGGCGTAGCCACACTCGATTCAGCTAAAGTGAGAGAGACAGACACCCGCCAGCCACCTTTAAGCACGAGTGCTCGTAACGGTGAAACCAGTCTCGCGTAAGCGTACGCGTAATGTCGGTCCGGGCCGCTTCATCTCACAATACCCCCGAACCAAAGTATGACATGCTGGTAAGCAGTATGACTTGTATTGCCCACAACTCACTTGTGTTCTACTCGTGCATATAACATCAACGCATAAAACCTAGGCTCGGATGTCACTGTTGGGGAACGTAGTAATTACAAAAAATTTCCTACGCACACGCAAGATCATGGTGATGGCATAGCAACGAGAGGGGAGAGTGTTGTCCACCTACCCTCGTAGACCGTAAGCGGAAGCGTTAGCACAACGCGGTTGATGTAGTCGTACGTCTTCACGATCCGACCGATCCAAGCACCGAACGTACGGCACCTCCGAGTTCAGCACACGTTCAGCTCGATGACGATCCCCGGGCTCCGATCCAGCAAAGCTTCGGGGATGAGTTCCGTCAGCACGACGGCGTGGTGAAGATGATGATGTTCTACCGACGCAGGGCTTCGCCTAAACTCCGCGACGATATGACCGAGGTGGAATATGGTGGAGGGGGGCACCGCACACGGCTAAGGAACGATCCGTAGATCAACTTGTGTGTCTATGGGGTGCCCCCCTGCCCCCATATATAAAGGAGCAAGGGGGGAGGCTGGCCGGCCCTAGGGGGCGCGCCAAGGAGGAGGAATCCTCCTCCTAGTAGGAGTAGGACTCCTCCTTTCCTACTCCTACTAGGAGGGGGAAGGAAGGGGGAGAGTGGGAAGGAAAGAGGGGGGCGCCCCCCCCCCCTCCTAGTCCAATTCGGACCAGAGGGAGAGGGGGCACGCGGCCCACCCTGGCTGCCCCTCTCTCTTCCCCACTAAGGCCCATAAGGCCCATTACTCTCCCGGGGAGTTCCGGTAACCCCTCCGGCACTCCGGTTTTCTCCGAAATCACCCGGAACACTTCCGGTGTCCGAATATAGTCGTCCAATATATCAATCCTTATGTCTTGACCATTTCGAGACTCCTCTTCATGTCCGTGATCACATCCGGGACTCCGAACAAACTTCGGTACATCAAAACTTATAAACTCATAATAAAATTGTCATCGTAACGTTAAGCGTGCGGACCCTACGGGTTCGAGAACTATGTAGACATGACCTAGAACTATTCTCGGTCAATAACCAATAGCGGAACCTGGATGCCCATATTGGTTCCTACATATTCTACGAAGATCTTTATCGGTCAAACCGCATAACAACATACGTTGTTCCCTTTGTCGTCGGTATGTTACTTGCCCGAGATTCGATCGTTGGTATCCAATACCTAGTTCAATCTCGTTACCGGCAAGTCTCTTTACTCGTTACGTAATGCATCATCCCGTAACCAACTCATTGGTCACATTGCTTGCAAGGCTTATAGTGATGTGCATTACCGAGAGGGCCCAGAGATACCTCTCCGACAATCAGAGTGACAAAACCTAATCTCGAAATACGCCAACTCAACATGTACCTTTGGAGACACCTGTAGTACTCCTTTATAATCACCCAGTTACGTTGTGACGTTTGGTAGTACCCAAAGTGTTCCTTCGGTAAACGGGAGTTGCATAATTCTCATAGTTACAGGAACATGTATAAGTCATGAAGAAAGCAATAGCAATATACTAAACGATCAAGTGCTAGGCTAACGGAATGGGTCATGTCAATCACATCATTCTCCTAATGATGTGATCCCATTAATCAAATGACAACACATGTCTATGGTTAGGAAACATAACCATCTTTGATTAATGAGCTAGTCAAGTAGAGGCATACTAGTGACTATATGTTTGTCTATGTATTCACACATGTATCATGTTTCCGGTTAATACAATTCTAGCATGAATAATAAACATTTATCATGATATGAGGAAATCAATAATAACTTTATTATTGCCTCTAGGGCATATTTCCTTCACCTTATTCTTTGGTGAACCCTCTCTTAGAGGAACAAGATGACGAACACGACTATGTCACCAAGAATAACTCACTACTAGGGAAAAGGCTAGCAGCAGCGCGGGTTTTTAGGCTAGCAGCAGTGCGGGTGGCCGCGCTAGTAATAAGGCGCTACAGCTAACTCATAGTAGTAGCGCGGTCCTAACCCGCGCTACTACTGTTGACGATATCAGCAGCGCTTTTTGTGAACGCGCTACTATTAACTAGCTGTAGCGATTTCGCCATCCCTCGCTACTTCTATATCTTTCATCATTTTCCCACTGCCCCATTCCCTTTCAGTTCTCCTTTCAGATACTAGATACTAGGTACTGCTAGTAGATATCAAATTCATAAACCATTACTAGGTGCGGTAGTACTCCCTTCGTTCCAAATTACTCGTCGTGGTTTTAGTTCAAACCACGACGAGTAATTTGGAACGAAGGGAGTACTAGATAACAATTTCATGCATAGCCAACATGCATCCTCAAGCAGTACAAGGTCATATCAACGGCCATCATCATATGTAGTTCTAGATGATATCGACGACGATCATCATATGTAGTTCTAGATGATATAGCCACACACACATATGTAGTTCTAGATGATATAGCCACACACACATATGTAGTTCTAGATGATATAGCCACACACACACATATGTAGTTCTAGATGATATCGAAGACAATCATCATCCTCAAGCCTGGGCGGTTGGTGTTCCTGATAGTAATTAGGATGGCCTGTCCAACACGAAGATTCTTGCCATCGAGGAATTTCTTCCACCCAACCGAGTTTAAGTGTGTGCGACCGTCCGTGTCCACGCGGTAAGTACAGGTTGTGACGGAGCCCCTTGCAGTAAGGCGTAGTCCAGCTGAGCCTTCTTCATCAGGCTCGATACCATAACTCACAGATATGCTCTTTGCCAATTTCTGAATAAGAAAAACATATCAATTAATAAGCATGTGATCGAACTCTACACTAAAACATATATATCATCGACTAGATTCCACACAACATACCATATCATTGGACTGTACACTAAGTAATTCACACTATTAATTTGCATTTGTAAGTATAACATACCATATCATGTCGATCAACCATTGTATTTGTCAAGCGGGTCACGAATGGCACCCCGACAAAGTCAGCACGTGGCGGAATTATGTCCCACACATTGGACACCTCCTCCTCACTCAGCCTTGTTCTTTGAGCTATGATGGCTTCATGAAGTGGGTCCTCATCATCTTCATCGAGTGGGTCCTCATTATCTTCATCATCTTCATCATCTTCGTCATCTTCATCATCTTCCACCAGGTTGAGATAAATGACAGCTAGCTTGGGTCTTTCTGCTCGGAAGTTGAAGCTGATCAACTCACCACTAGTAAGATGCATGCGAGCGACGAAACGGGCCCATCCATCTCCTCCAATCTGCGACATATTGCGTCCTTTCTCGACCTCCATAGTGTACGGCCCCCCAGGAGCCTCAAATGTCACAGTGTCTCCTATCAGCTTATTGAATTTCAACCTCACATTGCATGGGACGATCTGTGTAGAATAAGCAAAATGACACAACGCAGTAATGCCAACACTAAAAATAAAATAGTTATTACATTTCATCTAATTTCTTACCGCCGCATGACGAAAACTCGGCTGGAAGTAGATGCCGAACAGCTTGCCAGTTGCAAGACTGCTGGCGCATCTTGACTTGCACATTTAACATAGTGGTGGTGGTGGTGGCGCCATTCTTCCTAAAGCAATATGAGCAAAGGATTAACGATCAACTAAATCAAAATGTTCTAAGTCAACTAAATCAACTAGCCTACTAAATCAACTAAATCAAAATGTTCTAAGTCAACTAAATCAACTAGCCTAATAAATCAACTAAATCAAAATGTTCTAAGTGAACTAAATCAACTAGCCTACTAAATCAACTAAATCAAAATGTTCTAAGTCAACTAAATTAACTAAATGAATTAGCCTACTAAATCAACTAAATCAAAATGTTCTAAGTCAACTAAATCAACTAGCCTACTAAATCAACTAAATCAAAATGTTCTAAGTCAACTAAATCAACTAGCCTACTAAATCAACTAAATCAAAATGTTCTAAGTCAACTAAATTAACTAAATGAATTAGCCTACTAAATCAACTAAATCAAAATGTTCTAAGTCAACTAAATCAACTAGCCTACTAAGTCAACTAAATTATATCAACTAAATCAAAAAGTTGAATATGAGCATGAGGGAGAAGGAGGGGCGACTCGAGGAGGGAGAAGAGAGTAGGATGGAGGAGGAAGGCGGAGCGAGGAGGGGTCGGCCGGCGCGGCCAGTTGAGGGAGGACGGAGGAGGAAGGCTGAGCGAGGAGGGGCCGGCCGGCACGGCCAGTTGAGGGAGGACGGAGGAGGAAGGCGGAGCGAGGAGGGGCCGGCCAGCGGTGAGTGGAGAGGGAGGACGGAGGAGGAGGCCAGTACCGAGTCCAGCAAGGAGGAGGAGGTGACAGCGCGCGGCGCAGACGGAGGAGGGGCGACGGGGGCGCGCGGCGCAGACGGATCGAAGAGGATTGAGTGGCTGTGTGTGTGAGTGGATCGGAATGGAGAAGATGGGGGAGATGAATGGCTTAGCAGTAGCGCTCTTTAGGAAAAGACGCTACTGCTAAGCTATCTAGCAGCAGCGCCTTTCACAGTAAAGCGCTACTGCTATGTGTCAGCATGTAAAAATAGACTTTGTTCAATATATCAAAAATACATTGATCATCAACGATCTTTTTGTGTACAATCTGATTTGTCAATATGAGTCCTCACCGGTTTAGGAACAGGTGAAGACTCATATTGCAGCCACAAATTCTACACATAGAGTTCAATGAAGATCAAGTGCTTGTCAAAGTTTGAGAAGTAACATATTTAAGGTGGTAGAAACTCTCTTCACGGAGCAAGGTGGGACTAAATTTTTGTAGGAAACTTAGCAGTAGCGCTTATCTGAGAAATGCGCTGCTACTATGCTACGTAGCAGTAGCGCGCATCACTATAACTAGCCTCGCGGCAGCCTTGTAGGAATTATAGCAGCAGCGCGTCTTTGGGAGGACACGCTACTGCTATATTTGTGTCAGCAGCGAGTTTCATCTGTCCGCGCTACTGGTAGTTAGCAGCAGCGAGTTATTTTGAAGCGCGCTGCTGATAAGATTCTATGTATAGGCTTTTCCCTAGTGGTGACTTCTTCATCGCGCAACGAGCTCTACATCAAGAGAGTGAAGCTTTGGGTGATCGCATCGAGAAGCTCGCCACCGACCTACGATAATCGGAAGCACGACAACGGGACTATTTGGATGCCAAGCTCTCCAAACAAATGGACGAATTCCACAACATGATCGCAAGCCACACGTCCTCCTCTACTTCATCACCAAGACGGCGCCACTCAACTCATCACGGATACGTCTCCAATGTATCTACTTTTCCAAACTATTTTGCCCTTGTTTTGGACTCTAAATTGCATGATTTGAATGTAACTAACCCGGACTGACACTGTTTTCAGCAGAACTGTCATGGTGTTATTTTTGTAGAGAAATAGAAGTTCTCGGAATGACCTGAAACTTCATGGAGTCACTTTTTGGAATTAATAAAAAATACTGGCGAAAGAATCAGCAGAAGGGGGCCCACACCCAATCCACGAGGGTGGGGGCGCCCAACCCCCTGGGAGCGCCCCCTGCCTCGTGGGTCCCCTGGAGCTCCACCGAACTCAACTCCAACTATATATATTCATGTTCGGGGAGAAAAAAATCAGAGAGAATGATTCATCGCGTATTACGATACGGAGCCACCGCCAAGCCTTGATCTTCCTCGGGAGGGCTGATCTGGAGTCCGTTCGGGGCTCCGGAGAGGGGAATCCAGCGCCATCGTCATCATCAACCATCCTCCATCACCAATTTCATGATGCTCACCGCTGTGCGTGAGTAATCCCATCGTAGGCTTGCTGGACAGTGATGGGTTGGATGAGATTTACCATGTAATTGAGTTAGTTTTGTTAGGGTTTGATCCATAGTATCCATTATGTTCTAAGATTGATGTTGCTATGCTTAATGCTTGTTACTAGGGCCCGAATGCCATGATTTCAGATCTGAACCTATTATGTTTTCATCAATATATGAGTGTTCCTGATCCTATCTTGCAAGTTATAGTCACCTACTACGTGTTATGATCCGGCAAACCCCGGAGTGACAATAGTCAGGACACTTCCCGGTGATCACCGTAGTTTGAGGAGTTCATGTATTCACTAAGTGCTAATGCTTTGGTCCGGTACTCTATTAAAAGGAGGCCTTAATATCCCTTAGTTTCCATTAGGACCCCGCTGCCACGAGAGGGTAGGACAAAAGATGCCATGCAAGTTCTTTTCATTAATCACGTATGACTATATTCGGAATACATGCCTACATTATATTGATGAACTGGAGCTAGTCTGTGTCACCCTATGTTATAACTGTTGCATGATGAATGCCATCCGACATAATTATCCATCATTGATCCATTTCCTATGAGCTTTTCACATATTGATCTTTGCTTAAGTTACTTCTCCGTTGCCACTGTTACGATTGCTACAAAACTGCTACTATTACTTTTGCCACCATTAACGTTACTTCCATACTACCTTGCTACTAAATACTTTGCTACAGATATTAAGTCTTTCAGGTGTGGTTGAATTGACAACTCAGCTACTAATACTTGAGAATATTCTTTGGCTCCCCTTGTGTCGAATCAATAAATTTGGGTTGAATACTCTGCCCTCGAAAACTGTTGTGATCCCCTATACTTGTGGGTTATCAGCCACCCATTGTCATATTCTTCTTCCGATGCGAGCCCTCCTCGACACGAGGACACTCAAGACTGTCAAGCGCAAGAAATCCCGTTCCATGGCAATGGCCTACAAGACCGAGTTCGAGCATGTGAGAAGGTGCAACGCCAAGAACAAGAAGCTATGGAGCATGATCTACCTCCACAATTTCCTCGTCAAGCATCTCCAAACGGTGATGCTATCCGGCAAGAGCAACAAAGTCGTGAAGCTCAAGCTCAAGTGGCTCAAGACGCACTCCGAGAGTCCACTCGAGTTGTTGCCCAACGTAGTTGTCAAGTACATGAGCAAGAGGAAGCCCTGCATCTTGCATGACAAGAAGAAGCCGCTCGACGTGAAGAACAACAAGAAAGGAGAAACCGGGAACATATGCCTCGACCGCCTCCACGTCAAGCGGATTGACTGCTCGAAGACCCACCTCCATGCGTCAAGAGCGACACCAAGAAGATCGTGTCCTCGAAGACCCTATTTCGTGCCAAGAGTGACATCAACATCGTCACTATGGTGAAGAAATCCGCTATGGGAAGCTCAAGTTCACCGTGCCCAAGTTCTCTGAAAGCAATGATCCCAAAGAATATCTCTCATGGGCATTGAAAGTCAACAAGATATTTCGTCTTCACAAATATGACGAGGAAAAGAAGATTACCATGGCATCTCTCAAGTTTCAAGACTACATTCTTATTTGGTGGGAACAAGTGATCGAGCGACGCCACGAGAAGGGCGAACCACCTATCACGACTTGGACACAAATGAAGGACGACACGTGAGCTCGCTTTGTGCCTACCGACTACACTTGTGATCTATTCAAGAAGTTACAACTTCTCAAGCAAGGCATGAGGACGGTGGAAGAATACTACCAATAAATGGAGATTGCCATGATACGAGCCAATGTCAGAGAAGATGATGAGCAAACAATGGCACGCTTCTTGAACGGCCTCAACCACCCAATAAGGAAAATTGCTAATTTCCAACCCTATTCCAACCTTCTCGAGCTAGTTCATCAAGCGATCAAGGCGGAGAGACAAGTGCAATAAGACTTCAAGTACGCCAAGTACTCATCCAATATCTATGGATCATACACTCAAGCTACCTCTACTATGACTTCGGCACCTCCTACCGCCACTAGAGCCTCACCAAGTACCGACAACAATTCAAGTTCCAAGCAAGCGTCACCTTCCTTGACTCGTCCTCCGGCAAGAACCTACAAGAACAAGACCTTTTCTTCTTCGGCACAACCGGACGATCCCGTCAAGACAAGTTCTATCAAGTGCTTCACATGTGGTGGCCGTGGACACAAGTCTCGCAAATGCATCAACAAGCGAACCATGATTTCCAATGCTGATGACACGTACGATTCCATGAGTGAATACGAAATGGAAGCACTCAAGCATGTCACCATGCACCGCCAGGTGAATGAAGAAGAAGATGCTCAAGTCTATTGTGACAATGATTCAAGCCCCGCTCTAGTGGTCTCCAAGGTCTTAACACTTCAACACCAACTAGACGAAGACCAACGGTGTCACATCTTCCACACCAAGCCTGGCATCAATGGGCGCTCCATGAAAGTCATCATCGACAGAGGAAGTTGCCATAACTTGGCAATTGAAGAGCTATGTTCCAAGCTACAATTGGTCAAGAAGAAGCATCCTCGTCCCTACAAGGTCCAATGGCTTAGCGACTCCGGCACCATTCAAATGGAGCACACTGTGCTAGTTTCCTTCAAGATAGGCACTTACGAGGACATCTTGGAGTGTGAAGTGGTTCCTATGTCTGTGTGCCATCTTCTCTTGGGAAGACCCTAGCAATTCGACCGCGGCATCATCCACAACGGGAGAACAAACGACTATAGTTTCAAGATGAAGGGAACGGAGTACATGCTACGACCTATGTCACCAAGCCAAGTGATAGCCGACAAGCAAGCATCCACCCATCATGGAGAGACTAGTGAGAGAGTGAACCACCAAAAAGTGAGTGAGTGCCACAAGCCACAATTGAGTGACTCTTCGCCAAAAGAGAAAAACTTGGTCCTCCTAGCCACAAAAAGAGAGATGAGTGAAGTGTGTGAGAACCCATCGAGTGTCATGCACTATGTCCTATTGTGCAAAGATGGGGTGGCAAAGACTAACACTCCTAATCCTCTTCCTCTAGTGTTGTCTGATTTGTTGAAGGAATTTGTGGATGTCTTTCCCGGAGAGCTAGCTCCCGATCTTCCTCCTCTACGTGGCATCGAACCTCGAATCAACCTCATCCTCGGCGCACCTCTTCCTAACAAGGCTCCATACCACGTCAATCCAGAAGAAACCAAAGAAAGACAAAGGCAAGTCCAACATCTCATAGATCATGGACATGTGCGTGAAAGTTTGAGTCCTTGTGCCATACCGGTAATTCTTGTGCCAAAAAGAGACGGTAGCTTTCGCATGAGTTCCGATTGTAGACCTATCAATGCTATCACCGTTCGATATAGGCACCCCATTCCACGCCTTGATGATATGCTAGATGAGCATAGCGGTGCCTCCATTTTCTCTCAAATTGATCTTAAAAGTGGCTATTATCAAATCCGCATACAAGAAGGTGATGAATGGGCAACCGCTTTCAAAACAAAATTCGGCTTGTACGAGGGCTTAGTTATGCCTATGGGTTTATCCGAAGCACCCGGTACTTTCACGAGAGTTATGCATTACGTGCTTCGCCCTTACATTGGTGTGTTCATTGTAGTTTACTTTGACGACATTCTTGTGTTTAGCAAATCCCTCAAGGAACATGTAGATCATCTTAGGGCCATTTTGCGAACTCTTAGAAAAGAGCGAGTTTATGCTAATATGGAAAATGCACATTTGGCGTTGACATGATTGTTTTCTTGGGCTTCGTTGTGTCTTCAAAGGGTGTTCATGTAGATGAGTCTAAAATTGAAGCAATTAAAACTTGGCCACAACCCACTAATTTGCAACAAGTGGGTAGTTTCCTTGGTCTAGTAGGTTTTTATCATTGCTTTGTGAAAGACTTTAGCACTATTGTCGCATCGTTGCATGCTTTGAGTAAGAAGAACGCACCCTTTGTTTGGGGACCGTTGCAATCTACCGCATTTGATGAGCTAAAAATCTTTGCTTACACATGCCCCAATTCTTGCATTGCCTAATTTCAACAAAACTTTTGAGGTTCATTGCGATGCTAGTGGTAATGGAATTGGAGGAGTTTTGATGCAAGAAAAGCGACCATTGCATACTTTAGTGAAAAACTCTCCGGTGCTCAACTTATCTACCCCATCTATGGCAAAGAACTGTATGCTTTAGTGCGAGTATTGCATGTTTGGGAGCATTATCTTCGCCCACATGAATTTGTCATACATACTGATCACGAGACACTTAAGTACCTAAAGGGTTAAACCAAGTTGAATAAACGTCATGATAAATGGAGTGAATTTATTGAATCTTTTCCTAATGTGATCAAGTACATTAAGGGTAAAGAAAATGTAGTGGTGGATGCTCTTTCCCGCAAATGCATGCTAGTTACTCAACTTGAATTGAAGTTATTGGCTTTGAGCATGTTAAAGATCTTTATGCTAATGATCCTTCCTTTGCGCTTCCTTATGCAAAATGTCTTGCTCACACTTGTTGGGAGAAATACTATCTCAAGAATGGCTACCTTATGCGTGCTAACAAACTTTGTATGCTCGAGTCCTCTCTTCGTTTGTTACTTTTGCAAGAGGCTCGCGAAGGTGGACTTATGGGACATTTTGGACGCGACAAGACCTTTGCCACACTCTTCACCAAGTACTTTTGGCCAAAGATGTTCCGGGACGTGGCATGCTTCACCAACCGATGCTCTACATGCCGCAAAAATAAGTTAAAACCTCAATCTCATGGTTTACATATGACACTTCCAATTCCATATCAACCATGGGAAGATATTAGTATGGATTTTGTGCTTGGTTTGCCTAGGACTCAAATGGAAAGGATTCCATATTTTTTGTTATGGACCGATTCTCAAAAATGGCTCATTTCATCCCATGCAATAAGATGGATGATGCTTCACATGTTGCAAATCTTTTTTGTAGGGAAATCTTGAGGCTACATGGAGTGCCAAGGACCATTGTGTTGGACCGCGACGTCAAGTTCCTAAGCTACTTTTGGAAGATGATATGCGCCAAGCTTGGCATCAAGCTTCTAGTCTCCACGGCATATCATCCGCAAACTAATGGCAAACCGAAGTTACCAACTGAACGCTATCTACTCTCCTACGTGTGTTGATTAAGAAGAACGTCAAGGAGTGGGAGGAGTGCTTACCCATCGCCGAGTACGCCTACAATCGAGCTCTACATTCTACTACCGGCAAGTCTGCCTTCGAGGTTGTCTACGGCTTCAATCCATTTTCCCCATTGGACGTTCTACCTCTCCTGCTACAAGAACGCACAAACATGGATGCGAGTGCAAGGGAAAGGTTTCTCAAGAAGATGCATGAAGATACCAGGGCACAATTGAGCGCCAAGTACATCGCATCACCAACAAGCTCAACATCAACAAGACAGACTGGGAGATCTCGTATGGCTTCATCTTCACAAGGACCGCTTCCCCAACGAACGCAAGTCCAAGCTACTACCACGAGCCAATGGACACTTCAAGGTGCTAGCACGCTACAATGACAATGCTTACAAGATTGACATCCCACGCGACAAGTACAACGTAAGCGACATCTTCAACATCAAAGACTTGGCCAAGTACCATGGTGATGAAGATCACGATCTGTGGACGGATCTTTCCCAAGGGGGGGATATGATGCGAAGCATCCTTCCATCATCCCCATGGACTCTACACCAACGCATTAACCACCACGTGGACCTATGACAAGAGCTAGAACACGCGCAATGGAAACCGAGGTGAACTCCTTCCGCTTGATATGCATATGGACACAAGCGCAACTTGGATCCTACCTCACCAAAATTCACTATGTATCATTAGGTACGAAGAGGAACATCACCAAGGAGAAGGAGATGCACCCCGAGCCCAACAGGTCCAAGGAGAAGCACACAAAGGCCAGCAGCTGGAAGAAGGAGAACTACCCAGGCGACCCCGTTCCCACGGGCTCTTCGGACCCCATGCGCACGGGCTACCCACAAAGTCTCTGGATACCCCGGGTACACGGGCCCAGAATACCCCATGCGCACGGGCCCCCTTGCTGTAGAAGCTGCTAGCTCGTGCACACGGGCGTGTACCGTGCCCATGGGACCCCCGTGCGCACGGACCTCACTTACCCCGTGCGCACGGGCTCATCAGGATGGACGGCTCTGATCTCCTGTTTGGGCCTCCACTTCGTCCGTCTCCTCCAGCCACCTATATATTCTGCACCTAGGCCATTTGTTAGGGTCAGTAAAGACATCTATGAGATATTTGTGAGCTTTGCTCCTTCTACCACTCCATTGGAGATCAAGGCCTCTTAGGAGAGGATCCACTTGTGGATTTCAAGACCTCCATCTTGGAGAAGACTACCATCATCAAGATCTCATCTCTAAGGAGTGGGAAGAACTCTACCTAGTGCTTGTTTCCTTTGATTGTGCTTGTAATCTTGTGGATCTCATGTATGCTACTCTAGTAGATGTGTGATTTGGGTTTTGTTTGAGTGTTTTCTCCTTATGTTCTTGTGTGTTCATCACTTTCCCCACCTCCAAGTGTGAAAAGATCCCTTCTAGGGTTCTACCCTACAACACGAAGACTCGCTAAAGAAAAACTGGAATCACTCATGTCGTTGTATGATAGGTCCATATCTAATCTCGAGTTCGCTGCCGTCTAGAACCGTGCCACAATGCCCTCTTCTCCGATGATCCAGCCAGGCCGGGCCACTTATGAAGATCTCCATGATGGATCCCTCCAGCCGCCGTTGGGTTCACCAATGTCGTCGTCCCACACCGCCTGATAAAGGCCGCCACTCGAGCATACATCTCCTTGACCACCCTACGGCAACCCTCCAGCACCTCCACGGCAGGTTCCCTTGATCTGTACCTCCCCGCCACCACCGGCGTCACGCCCTGGCGGCAGCTAGAGGAGGCGGACGCCTGGTGCTGGCTAATGCTCTCTCATCGCCTCTCTAACAAAACGATTTGTTTCTCTTCACGTGTTACCGAATAGTTTGTTTGCCATGTCGTGAACTTGTAGAATAGTAAACAATGAGAACCATGCTCACATGGAACACCTACCAAATCATGAATTCCAATGCGCTCAACCTCAAGAAGACCAATTGAATCTAGCAAAATAAAATTATATACTCGCGTGTACACAGCAT
The DNA here is from genome assembly GCA_963921465.1 of Triticum timopheevii. Lineage (NCBI taxonomy): Eukaryota > Viridiplantae > Streptophyta > Magnoliopsida > Poales > Poaceae > Triticum > Triticum timopheevii. The sequence continues at coordinate 216,703,501 of OY997274.1, forward strand.
AAAGACAAATAATAATAGTCGTGTACACGTGTAACATATTTAGACGATATTCATGATGTACAAAAATTGCCAATGCATACCGACATATTATTTGACATAATTTGAAGACGTACAACGGAATCCCAAAACGAGGTGCACATGTTCTATTCTTTCAGGGACACAAAGCAAACTCAAAAGAATAATGATTCTGCTAACGAGAAACAAGATGTAATCACTGAACCCTACTTGACAAGTTAAACCCAAAGAAAACATATCTTCTTTGGGGATTCCGTTGTATGTCTCTAGAACACTTCATATCATGTTTGAACCAAAAGGGTTAACATATATGTTTTTCCAAAATATTTAACGTACTCAGTTAAAACATATTTTTATTTCACAAAACTATTTTCGTATTTTTTGAAAGAATTGATCATGTTTTAAAACAGAAAATGTTTGCATTGTTTAAATAAATTGTTCTTGTACTTATCATCAAACATGCATGATGTTAAAACAAAAGTTCACGCTTTTTGCCAAAAAAGAAGTTGACACTTTTAAAGATACGTTCACTTACTTTGGAAAAATGTTCATGTTATTTTACTACATAAGTTCATGTTTATAATTTTCTTTGCATATTTTAAAAATATTTTATGCTATAAAACTTGTCTGTGTACTTTGAATAATTGTTCACGGTGTTCAAACAAATTGTTCATGCATTTTTAATTAAAAAAATTGTGATGTTTGTATACTTTAAATAAAATGTTCATGTTATTCACAAGAAATTTTTGCACTTTCACAAAACTTTAACGTCATTCAACAATATATGTTTTTGAGATGCCCTGCACTTCTATAAAAATGTTCACATGTCTTAATTTTTTGTTTATGGAGATCTAAGAAAATAGGTGTCTTTTACCCCGTAGAAAATAGAAGCAAAAGTAAAAAATAATAACAAGAAAACAACATAAAAACATAAACCTAAATACAAATACAAAGATAGAAAAGCAAGAGGGAAATGAGAGAAGGGAAAAAGGAAAAGAAATAAAACAAAAAATAATCCAAGGAAAAACATTGAAACCGGATAGAGAAACAACTCCCGACAAACATATGCAAAAACATTCAAAAAATAGTTCCCCAAAAATGCAAAACGAAGGAAAACCCGCCTATTTGGTTTGCTACTGCTATGAACCAGGCAAAAGTGCTGAAGGCAAGCGCTTCGTCTTGGCGTAAGCGAACTGATGAATAACTCTTGATACTTGGACATCGTGGAAGGATGGCTCGCTCCCACCAACGATCAACTCGCCACCTAGCTCCGGCCGCCTCCAGTGGCCCAACCCACGGCGGCCGCGTCCCACACCCTCAACCCCACCCGCCGGTTCCTCGCTCCGAGGGCCGTCGGCCAGATAACGCCTCAGGACGGCACAGTTTCGCTGCGGCATCTTCGTCCCGATCTGTAGCGGATGCACCCCTTCCGGGTCGCTCGCGGCCAGCCTCGGTCGATTTGGAGCCAGACGGTGACGGTTGGATTCAAGTCCACAACTGTCGACGGCAGCCCCGTTATGTGGCGGACTCCGCCATCAATCAGCCCTCTACCTCCAAGCTTAGGATCCCCCGGTGGCTTTGGGGGCGATGCTTTAAATGCCTGGATGTGGGGCACCAAAAAGCTTCTTGCTCCGGTGAGATTCGCTACCACAAGTGCTGGATCTCGGGGCATCTCGCCCATGACTTCTCCTTCTCCCCTAGCTAGGCGCAGCTCTCCCCCTTTGCGCATCCCAGATCCAATCGGGATTCCTCTTCGTCAGGCGCCGCCCGTCCTCCCCATCCACCTGCTCTTACCGTCCGCCCCCGTTCCCACCGCCACCTCCTGCTCCACCTCATCGCCCCCGTTCTCGCCCTCCACCCCTGCTCACCATGGAGCACTATCCGCCTCTGGCTCACCAGCGCTTCCCTGGCAAGCTCCTCACCCATGGAGACCCGGATCTGCGGCCTGAGAGGGGTGGCGGCATCATCGCGCGGACGCCGGGGATGGAGGCGCTCGAGGCGGATTTCTGCAACAGGGCCCTGCTCGCTATGGTGGGAGGCCGGAGGCCAGCGGTCTCTCCGGAGGCCTTGGTCCAGTCTCTCGCCAGAATCTGCAGCGGCGAAAGGAGGCATGTTCGGGTCGAGGTCACACACCCGGCGGACTTATTCATCACCTTTGCCTCCAATGCGGACTGCGACAATGTCTTCTCATTCTCCAACAAGCTTCGCTGCGCGGGCGCTCCTATCTCGTTCCAGAAGTGGCATAGGTGTGCCCAAGCCTCCAGTGGCAAGCTGGATTTCTTCTGCAAGCTAGGGATTGAGGGGATGCCGGCTAGCGCCTGGGAGTGTGGGGCGATTGGCCAGCTGATCAATAATCTGAATGGCCAACTGGTGGAGATCCTGCCGCCGGACGACCGTTGGCAACTCGAGGTCACCGCCTGGATGAGGAACCCCTCGGGCATCCCCAAGGTCTATGACATGGAGATCCCGGGACCGGTTGGCCAGCCAGACTCGTTCGACGAGGAGTTCCAAGTGTCACCGTCGCATCCAGCGCCACCAACGGAGAGGCCAACACTGATTCATCCCCTCACCATCCATGTCTTGGATGTGGTGGACCGTACTATCCCCTACCTCCAGTACAGGCCCGATTTCGAGCCAGAGGACGACGAAGATCTCACAAGGAGGCATGACTACTCCGGGAGCTGCTTTAGGGGCAGAATAGATGGCACTGGCCATGGAGGGCCCAACTCTGGGGCCCATCCCTTTGCTGGTCCGAGTGGGTACGGCATGGCGGGTGACTAGCGCAGTGCTCGCCGCGTCAATGGTGTGGTTCCGCCAGCGGGCGGGCGGGCGCTCTCCTGCCATCCTCAAAGATCTGGTTCCCAACACTCACCCGGGGAGGCCTCAGGCGTCAAGACCGGTGGCAGGGCCAGTATGGGGGAGACTCCTCGCTCAGCTGTGATGGTGGTTGGCTCGAGGACGGTCATCTCCACACCAATTCTGCAGTACTCGACTACACCCACGGCGGCGGGCTCGGGAGCTCTGGTCTCCACTCCAACTTTAGACATAGCTGCCCTCCGGGTCACGGCAGTACCGTGTAGGCTGTCCTTCAGCCCTCCGTCTGGTGGTGTTGGCACACCAAGGAAAGAAGGGGCACTTCCTGAAGCAAGTAGAGGGCATGTTCAGGGTTTGTCGGCGCTCTCTTCGCACTCGGCTGTAGGCATTAACCCTGCACCTAAGATGGATCAGCTTGAGGATCGGCGAGAGACTGCTCCGGAGGAGCGAGTTGAGTCAGAAGATGTGGGGGGTCTCAATGAGGATGCGGCTATGGATCCAAATACGGCGCGAACCATTGGTCTTTCTATTCAAATTCAGCATCCACGTAAGGCTAGCCAGAGTCCCACACACACATCGATCACCGTGCCACTGGAGGGACACCAGCTGCTGCCGCGTGTGATGGACGGTTTGCTGTCCGACGGGGAGACAATCAGGCAAGGTCTTGCGCTCATTCCTGTCCCATCCATTCTGGGACCAAGACCGGTGTCTTCTGCCCCAACGCGTAGAAAGAAGAAAATTCCTCCAAATTTTGCCCCACGGAGAAGTGCTCGGTTGTGCAAGGCTGCAGGAGGGGCCAATCTGGGGCTAGTGAGGCGCGCTCAGACTGTTTTGCTCCGACAGATGGGGGTGATTCAGGCCGAAGAACAAGTTTCTGATGCAGCCCTGGAAGAGTATATCAAGCTTTTCGACAAGCCTTTGGCACCGCACCATGTCAAGGCGGTGATAGCTCTTTTGGCCCCAGGTGAAGTTGACTTTGATGAACCAATGTAGCCAGACTACAGCACCTTCTCCCTTCCTGAAGCTGTGGAGCCATGTGGCGCCTAGGTGTGTGCGTGTGGGTTTCTGTGGTCATCTATGTATGATATGGAATCGTCTCTGGGTGTGTTAGTTTGGAATACTAGGGGGCTTAATAACCCTGTGAGGAGGTGTTCAATTAGACTTTTCATACAATCCTACAATGTATCCCTAGTTTGTTTTCAAGAATCTAAATTGGCACCGGTGGATGCCACGGTGGTATGTGAAACCTTGGGCCCGACCTTTGATCCATTTGATTTTTTGCCGGCTGACGGCACAAGAGGAGGAATTCTGTTAGCCTGGAAGTCGGACAGGTTGTGGATCTCCAACATTCAGAAGGAGGAGTTTATGATCTCAACTCACATGTTCTCTCTGGAAGATGGTAAGGAATGGATGGTGTCATCGGTTTACGGACCTCAAGGAGATGATGACAAATTGAGATTTCTAGAGCAAATGGTGCAGTTTAGTGAACAAGTACACATACCTTGGATTTTAAATGGGGATTTCAACTTGACCTTCTTGGAGTTGGAGCGCAGCTCAGGGAGAGGTAATAGGAGACTCATGTCGAAATTTCGACATGCTATTAATAGGTTGGGATTACATGATATGCCAACAATGGGAAGGCGGTATACTTGGTGCAACCAGCAAGAGCAATCGGTGATGGCTAGGTTGGACCGAGTGCTCTTCAACAATGCCTGGGAGAATGTATACCCCATGAGTGATCTTCATCCGCTCAGCTCTAATATCTTGGACCACACACCCCTGCTTCTCACTTGTTTCTCAGCTAGGCCGCGCACTGGCCGTTTCTGGTTTGAGAATTTCTGGTGCAAACTTCTGGGGTTTCTGGAGGTAGTTAAGGAAGCATGGGGACAAGAGGTCTCTGGCTGCGACCCAATGAAGATCTTGAGGACCAAACTTCAGCGTATAGCTAAAGCTTTGAGGAGTTGGGGTCAGCGGAGTGTGAACAGGCTGAATCTCCAGTTCCAGATTGCTAGTGAAGTCATTTGGAGACTTGATGGGGCGCAAGAGAACAGGCTGTTGTCTGCCGAGGAGCGTAATTTGAAGGCTTTCCTCGAAGGAAAATGTTTGGCTTTTGCTTCACTTGAGAGGGTGCGGTTAAGGCAGTGTGCGAGGGTGCGGGACCTCGAGGAAGGTTACGCAAATTCCAAGTACTTCCACATGAAAGCTAACGGGAGGCGTAGAAAGCACCTGATACCATACCTCAAGGCTGGTGCCCAGACGGTTACGACTAATGAGGAGAAGTTGGACATGGCTAGCCAATTCTTCAGTAAACTAATGGGCACCCTAGATCACAGAGGCCACACGATCCGTCTTGATGATCTCAACGTGGGACAGCTTCACCTGTTATGGCTAGGAGTCTGGAAGAGCCTTTCTCCGAGGAAGAGGTTAAGAGGGTGATCATGGACATGCCCTCAGATAGGGCGCCGGGGCCTGATGGGTTCTCAGGGCTATTCTTCAAGGTGTGTTGGGAGATAATAGCACAAGACTTCATGGCAGTTTTCAAGGCCCTGTTTGATGGCCGCTTTTACTCCTTTAGTGAGCTTAACTCCTCCATTATCACGCTGCTGCCTAAGAAATCTGAGTCTCTAGAGGTCAGTGATTTCAGACCTATCAATCTAATTCATGGGGTGGCGAAGATCTTTGCCAAAGTGCTTGCCACTCGTGTTGCACCTTTTCTGCCACTATTATATCACAAGCACAGTCCGCGTTTATGTGTAAATGCAATATGCATGAGAACTTTAAATTTGTGCGCAACACCGCTAGATGGCTCCATCAGAAGCGCAAGCTGGCGGTTTTAATGAATATCGACATTTCCAAAGCTTTCGATACCTTGTCATGGGAATTCCTTCTTCAGGTGTTGGTGAAGCGAGGGTTTGGCAGACGGTGGTGCTCCTGGATTTGCGGTCTGCTGTCAACTGCATCTTCCTCGGTCCTCATAAATGGAGAAGTTGGCCAACCTTTTGCCCTGGGTCAAGGAGTGAGACACGGAGATTCTCTATCTCCTACTCTGTTCATCCTTGCTATGGATACTTTGCATAGCATGTTGCAGTGGGCGGCACAAAACAATTTACTCTCTGATATCGGCTGCAACTCTAAGATGCCTCGAGCCTCCATCTTTGCGGATGATGCCATTTTATTCTTCAAGCCGGTGCATTCTGATCTCCAGACCATCTCCAGTATTTTACATCTCCTTGGGGAAGCCTCGGGACTGAGGATTAACATGCACAAGAGTACTGTCACCACCATCCGTTGTGACGAGGTGGCTGCGGCAGTAGTGGAGGAGCACTTTCAGTGTAGGAGGCAGAACTTCCCTATTCAATACTTGGGCTTGCCTCTTTCCATCTACCGACTTCGACGCCAGGATCTTCTTCCTCTCATTGAAAAATTCTCAGGAAAGATGAAAGGTTGGAAGCCGAAGATGCTGGCTGCTGCGGGTCGTCTAACCCGCACTCGCTCTGTTCTTATGGCTTTGCCCATTCACCTGATGGCGGTTCTTCCTTTGCCGGCTTGGGCATTAAAGATCACTAATAGACGCTGTCGAGGTTTTATATGGAAGGGGGAAGAGGAGATCAGTGGAGGGCATTGTTTGCTACCTTGGTCTAGAGTCTGTTTACCCTTGGAGATGGGAGGTCTTGGTATAATTAACCTCAAGTGGTTAGGCATGGCCCTTCGCTGCAAATGGCCATGGTTAAGATGGGATACGGAGGAGAGACCTTGGCAGCTGTTGCCCGATGCTACTGAGAAAGACGTGCAGGCCATGTTCAGCGCAGCGTGTAGTATCAGCCTGGGCGATGGAGAGAGAGCAAGGTTTTGGACTGACAATTGGCTCCCGGATGGTTAGTCTATTGCTAAATTGGCACTGGAGCTGTTTTCATTTGTCAGGAACAGGGATAGATCGGTCAAAGATGCCCTGCTAGCCCGGGCCTGGGTCCGTGACATCTCAGGAGGCTTAACACTTATAGCTTTGGCCCAATATCTGAAAATCTAGGACATTGTTCAGGCCACGTCTCTTGTTTCAGGTACTAGGGACCGGCCGATCTGGAAGCTCACACATGATCACCAGTTCTCGGTCAAGAGTGTCTATCAATTGTTCTTCCTCGGGAACTTACGGTTTGCTTGTCACAAGCTGATCTGGAGATCCAAAGCGTCGCCGCGGTGCAAATTTTTCATGTGGCTTGCTGTGCACAGAAGATGTTTGACGACAGATAATTTGGAACGAAGGAACTGGCCATCCAATGGCATCTGCCCTTTTTGCTCTTCTGCACCCGAAACATGTACGCATCTATTTGTGCAATGTGACTTTACCAGAATGGTTTGGCTGCGGTTTAGGGCATGGACAAGTACTTATTTCATAATACCGGAGGACAACTCAGTACTACAGAAGAGTGGTGGTTGAAGGCGAGGAAGGGAATACCGAAGCCAATGAGGAAGAACTTTGACACTATTGTCATTCTGTTACACTGGAGGGTCTGGAAGGAAAGGAATGCGATGATCTTTGATAATGTGAACAGCTCTGTAGATAGGGTTCGGGATCTGGTCCTAGAAGATATCGGCATGTGGAGGGCAGCGGGCTGCATCGGCGACCTCAATGCCTGAATCTGTAGGCATGTCTTGGTTTCTTGTAATTTCTGTTTTTGCCGCTAGGTTGTACCATCCTGGTTGCAGGTCTAGTTCTCCTAGACTGTAGCCCTCTGTACTTCCCCTGCTTTCATTCTAATAAAGTTCGGCCAACGGCCCTTCGACGCAAGCGATACTTACGCGATATATAACAATGTCACTATATAGTGAGCACTAAACCACGTGACACATGTGGTAAACAATCCAAATTATTCCAAAAAAGTGAGAGCACCAAGTCCGCGCATAGCACGTTATTATAGCACCTAGTCCGCTCATATTGCATTATTATGAGACCAAACATTCACCCCGACGCCATCGACCGTTTATTTCCAGTTATCTTAGCCGGTAGTGTAGCAAACCGTCCGTAGGGCGCATCTGGGCAGGGTCTTACGTGCTTTCTTTCAATGTTTGCTAAACTAGAATTTTTTTTCATGTATCTTAAAAGGTCTTCAAGAATTTGATAAAAAAACTATGGGTTTAAAATATCCATGAATTTGAAAAGATGTTCCAGAAATTAATAAATATGTAGGAAATGTATAGAAATATTTTTGTATTAAATAAATGTTCATGTTGTTTAGAAAATTGTTCATGCACTTTAATATAAAGTTCACTCTTCATAAAATGTTCACGTACTTTAAATAAAATGTTCATGCTACTAAACAAATCGGTACTTTGAATAAATGTTCATGGTGTTTGGAAAAATGTTCATGTTCTGGTAATAAATCTCCACATTGTTACAAAAATATTCACATATGTTCGCGTACTTTAACAAAACATTTAAGTTTTTTAATAAATGTTCATGTACTTTGGTAAAGACACCGTGTAGTATCATAAAAATGTTTACATGCCTAAAAATATTTAAAAAATATTTAGGAAGCTCTACGAAAATAGGTGTACTTTACCCAGTAGAGTAAATAAAAATGAAATAAAAGTGAAAAACGCAACTGAAAACTAAAAAAGAAACCGAAGTAAATCAAATACAAATATAACAAGTAAAATAAGGAAACAAAGAACAGAAATAAGGAAACAAAAAAAATCTAAGAACAAACATAAAAAATCGAACAGAGAAACAACTCCACGTAAAACAAACCTAAAAGCACTACGAAAAACGCTCCCCGAAAATAGATGTAAAACTAGAGAAACCCGGCTCTGAGTGTTGCTACTGGGCGTGTCCGAGGTGAAATCTGTAAATGCTAGCCCTCCGTACGTCTTGCAGTAAGGCGATGTTACATTGACATTGGCGCTATATACAACTAGTAAGTATGCATGTGCAACGCACGCATAGACGTCTGTCACATTATGTTTGCTAATGAATAAATAAGGATTATCTGAGATGATACGTACAACATTTTCAAAATATTCCTAGGATAACAACTTAATTATTAGAAGTGCATTATCTGACCATTTACACACAGAATTAAGAGATGAATTGAACAGTGGGCAAAAATGGATCTTCAATATTAAACAAGGTGTTTGAGCCAGCCGAAAACAAAAATAGAAACTATGATAACAACGTCCATGATAAAAAACAGAAAATACATGGATAACTATGACATGTTTGCTCTTCATATGAAGACTCAGCTACTCCCCGATTGATTTAGTCGATTCTTATTAGGCTTTTATGAGCATAGTTTAAACAACAATAGTGCATGAAAGAAACCGAAACTGGCAAGGAACTCCTTTCGGGAAATCAACTCTTAACTGTTGAGGAGAACTGGATTCCCTCCGACTTGAGTGGTAAAAGAGGTTGCTTTGGTTTCTTGAAAATCATCACGAAACCAATGAGAAGTTAACAAAATATGCCTGAATAGAATTGACAGTTGTGAAGTTAAATCAGAATACATGTCCACTAAGACATCTCTAATGAAATCTCAATTTATTACACAGATCTCGTATGCTTCTTTAATTCTGGATGATCAACTTTAACCAATATTTCCATGATGAAAATAACAACTACTCTCACATCCACGCATAAATTTTATAAATATAGTATTGCAATCTCAAACAGAATATTGTAGCACCAATTTCGTTAACATAATTGTACTATTGCTAGTTCGACGGAACAAAGGGATATACACCAGCGGAAAGCACCTTCTTACTGTAGGTTAGAATTTGTAGTGCAGCAAGGCTAGGTTTTTTTACCACTGGCCAACCATATTTCATTAGAGATAGTAATTCTCAATTGAAATGTAATTTAAGAATATAGAGGCGATGCATTATCAGCACCTTCTATGGGCAGCCAATCCACGTAAATTGGATAAAAATGGATTCATACTTCATTGTCCGACTTGAATCAAGGCTGCTACAACTTTTCAGTAAAAACACAATGCCATCCCATTAGTAGTAGACTCAAGGAAGCATCAATACATATAATTTGTTAGATTTTCTGTATGATGGTGGTGCTTTTGCTGCAAGTATGGACTAATGCAAATACACCTGAAATACATAACACCCTAGCAGAAATCTAAGATACAAAAAACATAGGCTTTGCCGACTTTTGATATGTTTCAGACCTTGATTTAAGCCATTCTTACACATGGATACATGAACATTCGTTTTGACGGTCTTGATGGTCTTGTGAATTGCGAAATATGAGCGGTGGCTGGATAAAATGTGTTCGATGCAGTATGGGAGCTTAATCACTCCAGTAGATCAGTGCCAAACCTACCCTGCATGTCCGTAGTCACACTCAAGCAAGCAGAGCACACTGATAGTCAGATAGTGGTAGGTGGGCATAGAGAGAAGATAAGATCGACCCACCCAAGCAACCAAAGCAAACGAACCCATGGCGGAAGCGGAGGTGCACTTGCTGGAGCAGATCCGCGTGGCGCCGGCGGCGAGGACACCCATCTTCGGAGCTCCCCATCACTTGTTTGACGACCTCGCCTGGCTCTTCATGGACTCCGGCAAGCGCCTTTTCTTCTACCCCCACTTCGACCGGGCCGCCATGTTCCCACTGCCTTCCTGTCGTATGTGCTCACCCGCTTCTTCCCGCTCGCCGGCACCATCCTCAGCCCCGCCTCCCGCTGCTTCTCCTAGTCAAACGGCCACGATGTGCTCGACCTCGTCCTCGCCGTGTCAATGCAGGACTTCAACTGAGTTGAGTATGAGATTACCCCTCCTTCGCTGCATCAAGATGGTAGTAGCTAGAGCATTCATTAAATCAAAATATGGATCAACTTCAAGATAATGCCACAAGATTTATCTTTCAGTGTCAGAGTCTGACAATCAACATTCTATACGACCATTCCATTTCTTCGTAAATGCACGTCCATTGTTTTAAGAGTGTGGCCTTACCTCCCTGTAGGAGATCAAGATCTCATCCTGTCCATTCTGTTGCGTCAGCCTCAAGAGAGTCAACTCCTTTTTCGTGTGAGGCAAATCAACCTCCCTGTACAAAAAAAGGAACGATGGAGGCGAGGCAGGACGAAACGTGGCCACTCCTTTTTTTTCGACGGCAGACGTGGGCTCTCCTTTTTTTTGACAGGACACGTTGCCTCTTCTTTTCGTGAGAGTTTCGTTCGCCCTGAAAATGTTTTCTTGTTTAATAGTAGTATAGATAAGAGCACGCACTCCTTCGGTCGACTCCTTTTTTTTCTAGTCGATTATTTATTTCTAGTTTTCTTAGCCAACGGCGTAGCAAACCGTCCGTATGGGCGCACCTGGGTAGGGTCTTGCTTGGTTTTTTCCTATGTTCGCTAATTTTATAAAGGTCACGGATTTTAATAGGTGTTCAAGAATTTGAAAATAGGAGTAGTTCGTTGATTTGACAAATATACACGATTTTAAAATTTGAAATATCTTCACACACTATACACAATTTGAGATGTTCATGAATTCAGAAAAATCCTCATAAATTTTAAAATATTCTAAAATTTATAAAAATGTCATGAATTTGTAAACATATAACAGTTCACAAATTAGAAAATGACCGCGAATTTTATGATATTCTAAACCTTTACAAATTTAATGCTTTTGAAAGATGTATTTACAGATTAAATACGAAAAAGGAAGGAAAAAAGGAAAGAACAAAACGTGATAAACCACATAAAAAAGAAATAAAATAGCAAAATGAAAAGAGAGGAACACAGAAAAAGGGCAGTCCTGCACGGAAGCTTCCAATAACACTAGCCGGCCTGTCGTGGATTTGCTCCAGCGACGTACCACTTTGGGAACAGGATCCAGGGTATGAGAATTTTCTATAGAGGTAATAGCACCACATGTCCCTGAACTTGTCATGGAGGTGATGGTTTGGTCCTTAAAACTTGAAAAAGCTGAGGCTTCGTTCGGTTTGGAGGCAAAAAAAATGAAGGAATAAGTAACTACACAGGAATAGAGTAGAGTGACTAGAGCGAGCCTGTGAAGCCTTCTGCCCTGTTCGGTGTGCAGGAAATGGAGCCCTTGGAGTACGATGAAGAGATGGACGTTCTCACCGTTGATTAGAGTTTTTTATTGTCTCTAGAAGTGATGACCTCCCATGCAGCCATTGTTTATTTGGCTGGACCGCACTATAGCAAGAGCTTAGCCTCGCGCCTCGGTCAGAACATGAGGTTCTGGTGGATTTTTCATTTCCTGTGAAAAGTACAGGTTCACGTGACTTTTCATTGGAACAGGCTATCAGATTCTTGTGAAACGAACGCACTGTAGGTAGAAATTACTAAGGAAACTGATCCTCCAAAAATTCCAGTGAGATTCCTGCGTACCGAACAGAGCTTGATTATTTCATCCTTCAACTTGTCATGGAGGTGCAAGTTTGGTCCTGGTCCAATCAAAACTCGCCAAGTGGAGCCAGCTCGGCTGGGCCGGTCAGCGCCGCGCATTTTGCAGTTTGCCCCCTGCCTTTAGCCCTTATCAACCCGCAGGAGGCCATTTGTGCAGCTGGGCATGAACATGCTCGCCCAGGTACCTGTTCGTTCTGAACGAGAGGCACCTGTTCATAGCCGCGCCGAGTGGGGGACCGTGTGATGTCTACCTCTTCTTCGGGATAAATTGACATCCTGCAAGACTACGACATAACCAAGAAGCTGGAGCACGCCTACAAGTCTTTCCCGGTCAACCCTGGCTGCATTTCCGCTGTGGATCCCAAGCTCTGCTCGAGGAGGTTCCACGATTTCATGCAAGACTACTGACTTTTTACATCTTGCATCATGAGATGCGCGCGGGGGGGGGGGGGGGGGGTTCGGACGGAGGAAGTACATTACAAACCTTCCTTGCGTGTGTGTGTAATGCGCTAGATGTGCTGAAGCCCAACACAAAGCCCAGTTTCAGATCAATCATCCAATCTGCGCCTGCCGCCGCTGGCTGCGATGCTAATAGCCAGCAGCCGATCGTCGTTACGGCACCGTAGCTGATCGCCATCAGTTACTAGCATCCGCGACTGACGACATCGCCGCACTGCCATGCTAGCCAGTCCAGTCGTGTCTCCCTGTGTAGATCCTCCCGCATGATGATCAGTGTGCTTGCCATCGAGACCGAGACTCCATCGATCGCTCAAGCCTGAAGGTACCACATGGTCATTTTTCTCATAGATTGGATAACGTATAGTTAAATTGACTGTCTAACTTGCATCTGTATGTAAGACACAGTTGATTAATTTACAAATTAGATGTGTGTTTCATTCATCTGAGATGATTTCTGAAATAATAGTTTGCTATGCTGAAAAATATAAAACTGCAAAGTTCACCATAATGAGATAATCTTATTTTTCGATCAGCTTGGTAGCTAGTTACAAAGCTAAATATAATCCCATTGTTTAATTTTCATTTGCAAAATAATAAAAAAATAATCCCATTGAAATGATGCCATTTGTACATTGCCAAAAATATAATGTCATTTTTTATCTCAATGGTATTGTTAGTCATGATATATTATGACGTTTATCTTCAAAATTTTCTTCCAATACAAAACCACACACACTTAGAAGTGTTTGAGGAAAAAAAATTCAGTATGTACGATCCTTATCTCCTCCGGCCCCCTCTTCCCCAAATCCTGGCTCTGCCCATAATGAGATGGATCCATTGGTGAATGAAGCTCATGGTATGATGGCGTTGCTGATCCCGAGCATGCGCTGAAACAATGCAGCTGGTGGGATGGTTTGGCTTTGGCCACCATACTGCTGGATGGTTCTCTTGTCTGAATAGGCGGCTGCGAGGAGATGGCTGGCTCTGCCAACAGTCATGCTGAAATCGGAAGGATGGCGGAGCTAAACTACGGGCATGCAAAGCGCCGTCTTTTGGAAGACTTGTGAGGGTCCAAGTGCCTACTCCATGATTGCAGAGCTTTGAGTCCAGATATTCCATGGCTAGCTTAGCTAGCCCCTGCCTCTGCTTTGTAGTGCTCTTTTGTAGTTTGTTTCTTCCTTTTGTACCTACCAAGAACCAATTTTTTCTGGGATTCATTCTTGGTGTGATGTGCTGAATAGCGGGTATGGCCTTGCACAGGAGTGGTCGAGTGGGAGTGAATCAGGCCTGGTACTCCCTCCGTCCCAAAATTTTTGTCTTACATTTGTCTAGATATGGATGTATCTAACACTAAAACGTAATTAGGTACATCCGTATTTAGACAAATCTAAGACGAGAATTTTGGGACGGAGGGAGTATATGTACACGTTGCCTTGCACTATCAAGACAATTTATTGGACTGATGAAAACTGATGCATCGATCTTGTCGAACGAAATTCAGAAAAAGGAACCAGGTTGTCCATCCATCTCGCCTTCTTCGGTAACACCTGCAGCTCTCACCTTTGCTTGCAGATGCATATGCAGATGGCCAATCTCGGCCGTCCGGTTAAATTTTCAGGAGACGTCTCATTCGTCGTTCAGAGAAAAGAACCTGCGCCCCTAGACATTCTTGCCCTCTTTGCAAGCATTTAACATGTGCATTGATTTTTTTTGGCCCTTAACAATGTAGAAGAAATTAAGCATGTGCATTGATAAGGGCTAAAGGCAGGGGGTAAACTGCAAAATGCATGGCGTGGACCAGCCCAGCCGAGCTGGCTCCACTTGGCAAGTTTTGATTGGACCAGGATCAAACTTGCACCTCCATGACAAGTTGAAGGATGAAATAATCAACCTTTTCAAGTTTAAGGACCAAACTATCACCTTCATGACAAGTTCAGGGACCTGTGATGCTATTACCTCTTTCCTATACGCCGCATTTTGCAGCAAAATAGTCTAGGCTACGCACGCCTAGATCGATAGATGGACCAGCCTGCTAACCGTGTGAGCCACCACTTTTGCAGCCTAATAACCAGATTTGGAAACCTTCTGGAAGGTTCTCCTGACTCAGTTTCTTTTTACCTTTTGTTTCTTTTACTGGTTTCTGAGGTTTTTCTGTTTTTCGTTTTCTTTTTTACTGTTAATTATTTATCTAATAACCATAAATTTAAAAAATGTCCCATATATTAAAAAAAATTGGAATTTTTAAAAAAATTAAATGTAGGTGCCTTATAAACTGTTCATAATTTAAAAACAAATCTAGCATCGTCAACTACTGCTGCACTTCATCTAGATCATCTTCAGACTGAATTTCCTGCACCGCCTGAAGGTACACGACTTGAGTGAGCCCTCACGGCACAAGCCATTATATTGGTCCACTGAGATAGCCTGGCAAGAAGAGTAATTAGATCAAATTCCTTGCCGTTTCGTGCTCAATCTAGTTGGAGCAGAAGTCCCTTGGAAAATAGATTCATGTTTCAGTAAATATTCAGAATTCATAAAATGTTCAAATTTTCAAAAATTGTTCATGTTTCTAAATATTTTTAAATTTTTTAAAAATGTTTGCTTTCTTAAAAAAAGATCATGTTTTTCGTGTTTTTGGAAGGAAAAAAAAGTCAGGCGCTACAACAACAGAGCCACTACTGCGCTATTGGGCTGGCCCTGTCGGGATCGCCCTAGCGCATCGCGCCCGCAATTAGCCACCATGAGCCGCATATACTCGAGATCATTAGTTAAGGAGTACTCGTTGCGAAGATCACTCCATCTTTCCCAGGTTGCGACAAGTGGCGCTAGGAGTTTTTCCTTTTTTCATAGATCCGTTTATTCAAAACGTTTTATCTTTTAAACCGTGCGTCCAAATCTCGAACCGCTTTCGCCATTGGATTCCTCGCGTCGAGATCTTTAGAACTAGATACCATGTTGATAGGTTTTGACAAACTTTTTTTTCACGAGGAAAAACCGGACGAAAACACCGAACCGGAAGCACGGATTTTTTCCCATTCCGAAAGAGGCGCGCCCGTGCCTCTGACGAAATCACAACCGTGCCTCTCGCGGAAGCAAAACCGTGACTCTCGCGAAAGAAAGAAAAAAACAGAAAACGCGTTTTTTCTTGTTTCCGAGGAGGCACAGCCGTGTCTCTTGCGAAAGCACAACCGAGCCTCTCGCGGAAGCAAAATCGTGACTCTCGCGAAAAAAACCAGAAAACATGTTTTTTTCGTTTTCGAGAGGCACGGCTGTGACTCTCGCAAAAACACAACGATGCCTCTCGCGGAAGCAAAACCGTGACTCTCGCGAAAGGGAAAAAACAGAAAACGCGTTTTTTTCCGTTTCCGAGAGGCACGGCCGTGACTCTCGCGAAAGCAAAACCGTGCCTCTCGCGGAAGCAAAACCGTGACTCCCGTAAAAGAAAAAAACGCGTTTTTTCGCAAAAAAAAATCCATAATTAGGGAAGACCGGTGGTAAACCAAACGTCGAAAAAACCCGGAAAAAACCGTTTAAAAAGCCGAAAACACGTGCGGAAAAATAAAAAAATAAGATCATAAGGGAGCATCCAGAGCGCGACACGTGGCGAATGGCTAAGAGTGCAACACGCGGCGAATGGCTGAGAGCGCGCTAAGTGGCGCTGATCGTTGCGAGGCTCTCGAAGGAGCGCTCATTAATTAGTTGCTCTCGCATATACTACCTGCCCTGGCTATGCTCCGTCATTGAAAGTAAGCAACTCTTGTGTACTGCACCCATTAGAATATCTTCAGCGGATCCCGTAAAAGACCGCCCGCCACCGACCGATATGCGGATTTGGGCATTTTTGTGGACGGAACAGATTCTGTATATCAGCCTGGCCCATAAATTTTTTTAGGCCGACTCGGAAATTCGGCCCCTCCGCCGCTATATACACGGTACCATGGGTTTAAGGTTAGCCCCTCGGATCTCCTCTGTCACTAGCTCTAGCCAACTCCCGCGAGAAATTCAATCCGCATCTCTTCTGCATTTTTCCCTTGTCAATGGTCGGCGGCACTACTGGAACCACGTCGGGTCTCCTCCGAGCAAGCACGCACGACACGATGCGGAGGCCGACAACTCCAGCCGCCATGGTAGTTGACGCAGGCGTTGTACCATGGTCGCTCTCCCGGAACGGCAGGCCGAACCCTTGGGCTGGTTTCGATGTGCTCAACGAGCACATCTTGCCACACATCGAGAGGTGCCATGCCGTCGATGAGGAGCTCGTCGGGGCGGAGCGTGTGGCGGTGGCGAGAGAAGAAGGTGCCGCTGACCGCCTCGCCGCCGCCAAGGAGGAGCACGACCTCACACACGTCCTCCGCAAGACTGCGTCCAAGTACTACCTCGACGTTGATGAGTGAGGACGCCGTCAACAATGGTTACTATCACGAACTATGTATTTCGTATGTATGCACCGTTGTGGGTGGCGACGAACAAGTTCTAAGGCGAAGTTGTTCTTAAACTATACTCCCATCGTAAGTAAATATTTGTTTTTCTAGAAATTTCAAATGGGCTACCACGGATCTATATAGGTACTCCCTCCGTAAATTAATATAAGAGCATTTAGATCACTATTTCAGTTATCTAAACGCTTTTATATTAGTTTACAGAGGGAGTATATTTTAGAGTGTAGATTCACTCGTTTTGCTCCGTATGTAGTCACTTGTTGAAACCTCTAGAAAATAAATAATTTAGAAATGAAGGAAATAGTATCAGTTTATGAGATCTATTTTGTATGAGCATACGGGAACCCGTAAAAGCGTGTTGGGATATACTCCCTCCGTTCGGAATTAGTTGTCGCAAAAATGGATGTATCTAGACGTATTTTAGTTCTAGATGCATCCATTTCCGAGACAAGTAATTCCGAACGAAGGGAGTACACTTTTAGAAAATCTGCTTTTTTAGGCAATTTAAAGAATCTGCTTTTTTTAAGCGTGTTGATGATACTACTAAACCTTAGTTTTAGCCCAGGCGGCCCACGTAAGATGTGAGCACAACATTTGGGCTAACAAAGTCAGAAAAGCACACACCGAGCGAGAGACTCGCACCCTCGCGAGCCGTGACAGGAACCACGCCGGCGGGCGTCGGCACGAGGCCCCCGCTGCTCCTTGGCACGCGTCGGCGTGCGCCGACACGCGGAGCACTGCCTCGCAGCCAGGGCAGCGAGTCAAGAACCCTCGGCATGCAAAGCGACCCACACCAGCTCACCTTGTCAGGTCGGCCACCCTAGCTCTAGCCCTCAGTGGAAGAAACCCTGGGATGCCGCCAGCCCGCCACGTACACGCCAAGCACCCAATGCCATTGCCGCCGGCCCACCACCGCTCGCATGCTTTTATAAAGCCATCTCACCCCCCTACCCGTCCTCTGCTCGTCCTCCACTGATTCTTTCCTCGCGTCTCACGTCAGTCGGCCGAATAGAGCTTTGCTTCCCTCCGAGGCCTCGTGCTCCCGTCCAAGGCATAGGAAGGCACCTACGCACAGCGACTGGTGCGTTCAGCCGGGAAGGCGAGAATGGGCAAGTCATGGGCGCTCCTCACCCACCTCCACTCCGTCGCCGGGTACGCGTCTACGTAATCTTCTTGCAAATCATGGCTTCATAGCGGTGTTGAGAGTCGAGTGGTGTCTGATATGCTCCTCGGATTCGTTTCCCTGCGCAGGCCAAGCATCACGCTGCTGTACCCTCTGTAAGTGCGGGGTAGTGTTGATCAATCGTCTGTAGGTATGCGTAAATTCCTTGGATTGGATGTGACGCTGGCGGATCTGTATGCAGGTATGCGTCGGTGTGCGCCATGGAGAGCCCGTCCAAGGTGGACGACGAGCAGTGGCTGGCCTACTGGATCCTCTACTCCTTCATCACCCTCCTGGAGATGCTCGCCGAGCCCGTCCTCTACTGGTAACTTACCCTCCAGTCCAGCAGCTACTGATTTCAGTATATTGGTGATGCTTGCCGGTCGATCTCATTTTTTTGTTGGTGATGCGTGCGTCCAGGATACCGGTGTGGTACCCGGTGAAGCTGCTGTTCGTGGCGTGGCTGGCGCTCCCGCAGTTCAAGGGCGCCTCCTTCATCTACGACAAGGTCGTCAGGGAGCAGCTCAGGAAGTACCGCGGCAGGAACCGCAACGCCGACGCCGACCACAAGGTGCACATACTCAAGGTAACCAAGGATTTTTAGTGCTCTCTGCCGGGGAGGCCCGAGTTTCTTCTGTTTCTAATGTTCCTTGTTGGGGAAAATGAAATTGCAGGCCGAGGCTGACCATGGTCATGTGCACTGAGGAAAGGGGCAAGGCACCGGGAGATCCAGGAGCATAACCTACTGTTGTGCAGAACTGCAGAATCTTAACTACTAGGTGTATCTTGTATCTGTCGTAAGCACATCGAGAAGTATTAACACACCACGCATGCCCTCGCCTAATAAATCAGGGCCGTCGTCTTTGATAATTTGACTTCCTGTCGCCGTGGTTTGCAGATGTGGTTCTTTTTTTACGGAATCTTGTCAGAGGGCCAGGGGCTCTGGCACTGCATTATAGCAGAACAAAGTTGGTTCAGTTTAATACCGGCACTGCATTATAGCAGAAGAAAGTTAGATCCAGTTTAATACCGGATCGAAAACTTCAAACTGGCCAGTTTATAAGAAAAACCGAACCGAAAAACGCACAAGCAACGAAGCCTCGTTGACCACACCACACAAGGCCAAGGCCATAAGAGCAACTCCACGAGCAACTCCAACGGGCCGACCTAAACGGACGGCGATTTTGTCTACATTTTGCATTCAAACATATAATCAAATAACATAATTTCAACCGAATAAAATGCATAGTTTTACAAGCCGAATGCAAGTAAAAATGTCTTTCATAGTTTTGCAAGCCGAATAAAGAAGATACATTTATTGATTGCCAACATGAGCCCATATATGCTCAACCAAATTATTTTGTAGTTGCAACTGAAACTGAAATCCTTGATTCTCATCCTGAAACTGAAACTGAAACACTTGATCAGACATTTTGGGCGCTCATCTTTCACTATCATATTGTGCATGATCACACAAGCAGTCATCATCTCCCACAGTTTTTCGCGTGTTTCAGGTATTAGCAGGATACCGAATGATGCCCCATCAAGATTGCAAAACACCAAAGGCACGCTCGACATCCTTTCTAGCACTCTCTTGCTCTTGGGTAAATTTTTTCCTCTTCACTCCGTCAGGGCTGGGGATTGTTTTGACAATAATGGTTCATTGAGGATAAATACCGTCACCAAGGTAGTATCCTTTCTCGTAGTAGTGACCGTTGACAGTAAAGTTCATCGGTGCGCTGTTGCCTTCGGCAAGCCTAGCAAACACCAGCGACTGCTGAAGCACGTAGATATTATTGTGTGATCCGGCCATGTCAAAGAAAGAGTGTCAGATCCAGAGATCTTGAGACGCCATGGCCTCAAATATGATAGTGTAAACCCTAACATGACCCTTATACTGCCCTTACCAAGCGGAAGGGCAGTTCTTCCACTTCCAATGGATACAGTATGCTGCCAAACATCCCTGGGAAGCCCCTGCTGTCATTCATCGCCAACAAACTGCCAAGCATCCCTAGGAAGCCCCTGCTGGCATTCATCGCCAACAAACATGCTGTATCTTCAGCAGTCGGCTCTCTCAAGTACTCAGGGCCAAACACAGCAATAACAGCCTTGCAGAACTTGTACAGGGACTCTAGGCATGTAGACTCGCTCATATGGACATACTCATCAATGAGATCAGCGGGCACTCCGTATGCAAGCATTCGGATGACGGCAGTGCATTTTTGATAAGATGAGAAACCAATCTTTCCAACGCATCCTCTTTGCACTCAAAGTAGTCATCGTAGCCGACCACCCCCTCTCTAATACGATTGAAAAGATACCTACTCATACGAAAACGGTGGCGGAATTTCTGATGTTTGAACAACGGATTTGTTGTATCAAAGTAGTCCTTCCAAAGAAGGAAATACCCGCTCTCCCGGTTGCGATTCAACGCCGGAAGGTGACCCGAAATGGAGCTACGGAACAACGGCCGTTGGCTATTGAGGTGGTGATGGATCAATACGGCAGCCAATATGTCCTCCTCGTCATCGGCCGATGAATCATTAGAGTCGCAAAGGAAATTGTGAAAAAAGAACTCATCGGCGGAGTCCATTTTGTACCTTGGCAAACTGTCGAACAACTTGCAGGCGTCGACGAAAAGACGGCCGGCAAAGGGAGTCGCGGCGCGCATGGACCAGCTAGCTGCCCTGCCGGCGTCCGACGAGCGGGCCGATGAGGGTCTGGCGGGGGATGGCGAGGTGTTTGCTTGGTTGCGGGGGTGTCGGGGTGGGAAGCGGTCGGTTCCCGGCGGCAGGACGACGGTGGCGACGTAAGAGGTGGTGGCGTTGCTCAGAGGATGTTACGGGCGCCGGAAACTGGCAGAGTCATCAGAAAAATGAGCGGCGGCGACAACGACGAAGGAGGCGGGCGTGGTTGCTGTTGGATGGGGGAGGCCAATGTGCCACCGACAAGCGAGCCCGGGGGGAGAAGAAGGCGAGCGCGCGCGCATCTGTCTCGTGTCCGCACCGATGTAAATCTGGTTTAAAAATGGGCCTGAAATGGGTTGCCCGCGGATGAAACGCGGACGTGCGTCCATTTGGGTCGGTGCGTTGGGCCGACTTTTGTGTCCGCGCCATTTCAAACGGACGCCAGCAGACGAAAAGGGTCGCCCCGTTGAAGTTGCTCTAATTGCAACAAAAACACACACACACACACCCGGCTCGGAGCCGCTGCTCTGACATCTTCGACATCGCTCACGAGCCTTGTAGCCTTGCTCCACCAGATGACTGTGCGTAGACCCACAAACGTGTAGATGATTGTCCGTAGACCACGAACGTGTGCCAAACATCCTGGGCTACCAACCCCTCCGGCCGGGCCGCCGTCCCGACTTCCTGCCAAACCAATCCCTCAGGCCGGGCCGCCGTCCTCGCTACCGTTGCATCGCCATCCGAGACCGCCGCCTCGGCATACTTCCATCGTCCAAAGTCGATGCCCTCCACCACCTAACCACAACGCAAGCCTGCACAATTGTCGTGAACCAAATGTCAAGGATTTTAAGATGGTGCCTTCAAGAAGGTAATGGCATATTGTCATGAATCCAAGGTGATGCATCAAGAAGGTAAAGGCATAAATGTCACCATCACTCCAAATGTCAAGGATCTTAAGGTGGTGCCTTCAAGAAGGTAATGGCATATTGTCATGAATCTAAGGTGATGCCTTCAAGAAAGTAAAGGCATAAATGTCGTCATCATTGAGCTTGGTTTTTCACCCAAAATCATGTAATTGTCGCCACACTGACTACTAAGAAAAACTCTAGTAGTAGCATTAGGGTAATGTGTGTAGTAGCACGGGGTCCATGCTATGGGCGCTGTAGCAGTAGCGCCTGTTGTTGCTCCTCGCCACTACTATTAGTGTATATTTTCTAGATTTATATTATCTTTATACATCATTATATAATTTTTTATATACTCCCTCAGTTCCTAAATATTTGTCTTTCTAGAGATTTCAACAAGTGACTACATACGGAGCAAAATGAGTGAATCTACACTTTAAAATATGTCTATATACATCTATATATGATAGTCCATTTGAAATCTCTAAAAATACAAATATTTAGGAACGGAGGGAGTATTTTTATACGGTAGCAATGAAAAGATTGGAAAAGAAACACAGGTTGAATTAAAGTTGATGGATCCAAGTGAACAAGTTGAACTAATAGGATGATACTTGTGTGTCGTCCCAACATCATATTGTCATATTAATTCAATTGCTCACTTGGATCCATCTACTTTAATCTAATCCATGTTACCCAATGATATAGCAACTTATCATCCGTAATCATATAATAATAACTCTTCATCATCATCTATAGTCATATAATAATAACTTATCATCCATAGTCATATATATAATAACTCGTTATCATTCTAGCACATGCCAAATAGTACGGGCTCATCATCATCACGTAGTCATATAACAACTCGATCATCATCCTTAGTCATATAATAACTCACCATCAAATATATCACATGGCAAGTTAACCAACACTAGATAAGGGTAGTCATCCTAGGCAAACCAAGGACCTACTCCTTTCTCTTAGGTAAAATATCATAAAACAGGTAAACCCCTTCATCTCCAAAATGAAAAATAGAGATTCATCTGTCTCCAACTTGTGGCATGTGCACATTCATGTTGCCTTCAATTGCTTGCTTGCGCGCATTCATTACTTGGCTTCATCCTTTGATTTTGAGGCTTTCATCTTTTAGAGAAATCGAGTATGCACTATGGAAAGCCACGGGCGGATTTGATCGTAAGCTAACCATACGACCTTCGGTATACATTAGGTCAGGCACAACATCCTTCGAGAGCTTCTGTTGAAGAACATAATAGTCACATAGCTATGTAGTTTACTTAAGAAGGATGTATGCAACCATAACGAAATCTTACCATGCTATTTGCACGGATGTTACCATCATTCAATTCGGAGCCTAGTGGCACATGATTTTACCTAATTTCATAATTGATCTTAAAAATTGCAACATAATTAATAAATAAGATAAGATAAACTTTATCCTCCTAAGTTAGTTCTGAGCCATAACGGTAGTAGGTCTTGTCTACAGCCTTGTGTGTATTTCTTGGAAAAAAGAATAAACTGTGAATTATAAATAAACAAGTTCAGTAAAGGGATGAATGCCAATTATTTCTAAATAAACAATATAAATTACTTAAAAAATTGTTTAACAAACTCACATAGAGGTAAAACTGAAATCATGTCCACGTCCACCCAAATGTCGATATTATCTTGAGGATCATCTTCAGGACCAATCGAAGGTTATTTTCATATCCTCCTGAAATCCGTAGGTCTTGCATAGTCCTCTCCAATTTGAAAAACCAAAATATGAGTGATTTACTCCATTGTAGAGCTTAACCGCAAAAATGAAACCACGTTTCGTCTTTATGTGAGCTTTCTTCGTCTCCATACTCTGCTTATCTTTGAAACCGAGGTTCTCTAAGACATACAGTCTTGCATAGCAGAGGATGCACTAGTCGAATTGTAAAAGGCAGAAATTACACATTAAAGAAAAAGCAGAAGTCATGTTTAATTACGAAAAAATACTTGTCGTTGTTACATACTGGAAAATGTTCGAAGGCCTCTTCAGCGTGAGGGTGAAGCAGCTATCGTTATCCAGGTGAGGCATGTCACATCGTTGGTGTAGTAATAATACTCGGGGATCCTACCGTCGTCAAAAATTTCATGTGTTCATAATTCAAAGATTAAAAATCAATGGCAATTAGAAGGAATTCAACACACAAATCATTATCCAGCACGAGTTGACTTTCGATCTGTCGAGTCTTTCTTGAAAACTTTCATCTCGCATGGTGTATATGGTGGGCACTCCCTCTCTGATATTGCGACCGTCGGTGATGGTTGCTCCTCCCTTCTTTCCCGAGTGCATTACATCAAAATGTCTAGCACACGGGGAAAGAAGGAGAAGTGACCCCCATGACATTAGTCGATATTCTTCCTCTATGATATATCGACCATCGGTGATGGTTGTAACCCCCTCTTCCCTCGCTACATATATCAAGTAATGACATTAAAAAATGGCCTATGTTTTGCCGGAATGTCGTTTAATTTTTGTTTCGGAAAATCAAGGGCACTCGATATTTCCTGCTTTATAGCACAAGTCATGTTGAAATCCACGAAATATTTTGGCATGAACTTTTCTAAAATAGGACATATCGAGCGCCTGAAATATGCTGGAACAAAAATAAATCAACATTCCGGCAAAACATAGGCCACTCGGGGGTGTTCCCTACAAAATCATACACATGTCCAAAGAGACAACCAGTACATGTCCAAATATCATCATATATACAAACCATACCCCTCTCGACCGATTTTTTATGGCATGAGTGGAGGATGAAGAGGAGGAGGTGGAATTTTAGCGCACCCACTCGGCTGTGGAGGAAGTAGAGGACACTACTAGGGAAAACCCTAGTAGTAGCGCTGGAAATAGTGCTAGTAGTAGCGCGGGTGGCCGCGCTGCTACTATGGTGGTGCAGCTAAACCTTAGCAGTAACGTGGGTTAACCAGCACTACTGCTAACCATATATAGCAGTAGTGTGCCTGCTAAACCATGTTGTTGCTAATAGCAGCAGCGCCGCTATCCAGAGTGCGCTGCTACTAAACCAACGCTACTGCTATGTGCATGCCCCGCGCTATTGCTAAAATTTCCTGTATTTCTTTTCTTCTGCATATTGGCGTTGTATTTGTACATGTTTTATATAGTTGTATCATCATATTCCCTCCTTTCCTTTATATAAGGTGTATTTGTTTTTTGATAAAATTCCAGAATGTCAGGTGCATTTCTTTTAATTTCTCATAACTCCCTTGTTATCCCTCGACAAAAAAGTGAAGTATCTCTCTCCTGATTGTTTGTATATCTCCTTATAGCAAAAGAAGGAAAGTATCTCTCTGTCGATTGCATATATCTCTACTTGCCTGAATTAACTGATTTACTTGCCATTAACAAACAATTTCACCAAGGGTAATTTCATCCTAACTTGTCTATAATCATGTCCCTTGGTCACCGTGCCGAAAATAATACACCTTACATAAAGGAACGGAGGGAGTCTGATTTTATGATCATGATGAGTTATTATATCAGTGGGTGAAAGAGACGTGGATTAGATTCAAGTGAAGGCAACATGGTGCAGACCCAAAGTACTACTAATCCAAACTTGATCACTTTAGTTTGGATTAGTAGTACTTTCGATCTGCACCATGTTGTCTCCACTTGAATCTAATACACGTTTATTTCACCCACTAATATATATAATAAATCATCATGATCATAACGATATAACAACTCAGCATTCATCATCATCATAATAACAACTCATCATTGTTTTCAGAATAACAAGTCATACTCATTATCATCATAGTCATCTAACAACTTCTATTTGTTATAATAATAACAAGTCTACTTATCATCATCATAGTCATCTAACAACTTCTACTCGTTATCATAATAACAAGTCATACCCATCATCATCATCATAGTCATCTAACCAACCCTAGTTAATTGCTCTTGGCACATGATCATAAGTATTAGCTAGGACCTGCTACCCTCTCTAAGGTAAAATAGCATAAAACAACATAGCCCCTGACTCTCCATTATGGAGAATGGAGATTATCCTGCCTGCAATTCATGGGCTTCGCACCATGTTGCCTGGAAGTAGCTCCCTGCGATTATTCATGACTTTTTCCATCCTTTGATTGTGAGGTCTTCATCTCTTTTAGAAATAGTGTATGCAGAGCGGACAACCGTGGGCAGACTTGGCCGTAAGCTCATAATATCAATGTCACCTTTCGTATGCATCAGATGAGGCACACAATCCTTCGGGATTTTCTGTTGAAGAGCATAATAATAGTGTAGTAATCAATGTAGTTTAACTTTAATTAGAAGAATGCATGCAAAAGATCCACTGGTGTCATAATAGTAAAAAATCTTACCATGCCATTTCCATGGATGTTGTCGTAGTTTAACATGTGGACTAGTGGCATGTTTGACCATATTGTGGAGGAGTTTCATAATTCTTATTGAAAGTCTCAACATAATAAATGAGACAAGATGATCTTTCTCCTCGCAAGTTAGTTCAGAGCCATCAGTGTAGTAGGTTTTGTCTACTACTTTCCGTACATTTTGAAGAATGGAAATAAGCTGTCAACTATTTTTTTTAAATAAACAATATAAATCACTTATTAAATATGTTTGAGAAACTCACATAGAGGTAGAAGTGGAAGCGTATCAACATCAACTCAAATGTCGATATTATCGTCATAGATATTATCCTTGTGGATGTCATCTTCAGGATCACCAAGATCGAAGGTGACATGCATACCCTCCTGAAAACCATACGCCTTGCATAGTTGATGCAGAGCACCCTACAGTCATCCCCATGGACCTACCTTCGTCTCCCACGACACCACTTGGACCAATGACAAGAGCACGTGTGTGAGCTATCAAAACCGAGGTTAACTCTCTCCTTGTTGAACTCCCATTTGACCCACTTGAGACATGGCAACTACATTAAACGGAGATGCTTTGTGTGCTTAGGTACCAAGGAGAAGTTACAATGCAAGATGGACATCGAGAGCATGAAGACAATTTGCCCAGCCCAGAAGGACTGGTACAGCCGCCCATGTACCGCCCAACAACCGCCCGAGCGGTACAACCGCTCGACTATCGCCCAACTACCAGTCCAGCTTCTGTAATTGAGCGGTGCAAGGCCGGTACAGCACCAGTTTATCCCCGTAACAGCCAGAAGACCGGTACAACCGCTCCAAAGACCGAACAACCGCTACCCCCTTGCGTGAACACCTCCAGGAACCAGCACCTGAGCTCCCGGCGGTTCAACCGCCCCCATGACCGGTACAACCACCCTGCCTGCGTGCAGTGAAAGGGGTTTCACCCCATGTATCTCCCACTTACCCCTTGGACTATATATACTTGTCCCCTAGCTCCGTATTAGGGTTAGCATTGTGATAGCTCATACTTGAGATAGAGCTTTGCTCATCCACTTGTTTACTTCTCCTCGGAGCTCACGACCTCTTCGGAGAAGATCCCCCAAGCGGATTCAAGACCCCATCACAGGAAGACCCTTCAAGACCTCCTCACGGAGAAGACCTTTTGTATCGTCCTTTGTTGACTTTGAATCGTGTATCATTCTTTGTGTTTTGAGGATCTAGCATATGTGTAACCAGATCTTGTTGGTTGAGCGATTTCTCTCGTGTTCCCCTCGTTTCCCCCTCGTGGTCTTCGTGTTATTCATAAGATTCCCTCCAATCGTGAAAGATCGGGCATCTAGGGTTCTACCCTGCATCATCTTTGGTATCAAGAGCCACATTGATCACGATTTTGGAGCCCCTACCCTCTTTTTCTAGCCTAATTTTGTTGTGTTCTTCCCCAATTTCGAAAATCCCCACAAAAAAGTAATCCAATTTTTTTTTTGTGATTTGTTGGTGTGATGATGCTTTGCCACGAGTGGATCTAGCTCCCCCTCAAGTTTCACCTCTTTCCATCCAGGAAATCCACCCAATTTTGCCCCTAAAATCATCCATTTCCGCCCCAATTTTGCCCCATTTCGGATCTCAGATTTTTCCCGACACGAGTGGTACTATCGCCCTCTCCAAGCGGTACTACCGCTGGGATCCACAAGCGGTACTACAGCCCTTCCAAGAGGTACAACCGCCCCTCCCAGTTTCAGCTTCGGCTGCTTGACAGTTTTCCCCATAACTTCCACATCCGGAGTCTGATTTTTGCATTCTTTAGCTCGTTGAGAAGCTATTGACATCCGCCATCCACCTAGATAGGTTACAACATCATTTTACACCATCAAAGTTTTCGAATTATGGCATCTTTGCCTAGGGCTTTTACCACATCACCCGCTATACCACCACCAACTTCCGCAACTTAACCCATTTCGTTTCCCATAGCATTTATGGTTGTTTGAGTTGTGATTCGAGTCTCCTAAGGTGTTTTGGCTACTTAGGGACAGTTGCTTCTTCATCAACCACCTCCACCGCTTTCCGCAAGCACCACCATCACTTACCTGCTATCAACCCCAACAATTTTGACACATTTTGGTCTGAGAATTTGAGTTGTGGTTCCCGTGTCCTATTGTGTTTCGGCTATATAGGTACGTGCTATGTCTTGAGCTTGCGTTGGTTTTCCTTGAAGAGGAAAGGGTGATGCGGCAATAGTAGCATAAGTATTTCCCTCAGTTTTTGAGAACCAAGGTATCAATCCAGTAGGAGGCTCCTCAAAAGTCCCACGCACCTACACAAACAAACAAAGAACTCGCAACCAACACAATAAAGGGGTTGTCAATCCCTTCACGACCACTTGCGAAAGTGAGATCTAATAGAGATAGTATGATAAGATAAATATATTTTTGGTATTTTATAATATAGATGCAAAAAAGTAAAGATGCAAATAAAAGTAGATTGGAAGCAAATATGATAAGAGATAGACCCGGGGGGCCATAGGTTTCACTAGAGGCTTCTCTCAAGATAGCATAAGTATTATGGTGGGTGAACAAATTGTTAGGGAACGTAGTAATTTCAAAAATTTCCTACGCACACGCAAGATCATGGTGATGCATAGCAACGAGAGTGGAGAGTGTGTCCACGTACCCTCGTAGACCGAAAACGGAAGCGTTATGACAACGCGGTTGATGTAGTTGTACGTCTTCACGATCCGACCGATCCAAGCACCGAACGTACGGTACCTCCGTGTTCAGCATCGGGGATGAGTTCCGTCAGCACGACGGCGTGGTGACGATGATGATGTTCTACCAGCGCAGGGCTTCGCCTAAACTCCGCGACGATATGACCGAGGTGGAATATGGTGGAGGGGGGCACCGCACACGGCTAAGGAACGATCCGTAGATCAACTTGTGTGTCTATGGGGTGCCCCCTGCCCCCATACATAAAGGAGTGGAGGAGGGGAGGGCCGGCCCTCTCTATGGCGCGACCTAGGGGAGTCCTACTCCCACCGGGAGTAGGATTCCCCCTTTCCTAGTCCAACTAGGAGTCCTTCCAAGTATTAGGAGTAGGAGACAAGGAAGGGGAAGAGAGAAGGGAAGGAAGGAGGGGGTGCGGCCCCTCCCCCTAGTCCAATTCGGACTAGGCCATGGGGGGGGGGAGCGGCCTGCCCTAGGCAGCCCCTCTCTCTTTCCCGTATGGCCCAATAAGGCCCAATACTTCTCCCCGGCGAATTCCCGTAACTCTCCGGTACTCCGATAAATACCCGAATCACTCGGAACCTTTCCGAACTCAGAATATAGTCGTCCAATATATCGATCTTTACGTCTCGACCATTTCGAGACTCCTCGTCATGTCCCCGATCTCATCCGGGACTCCGAACTCCTTCGGTACATCAAAACTCATAAACTCATAATAAAACTATCATCGTAACGTTAAGCGTGCGGACCCTACGGGTTCGAGAACTATGTAGACTTGACCTAGAACTGTTTCCGGTCAATAACCAATAGTGGAACCTGGATGTTCATATTGGCTCCTACATATTCTATGAAGATCTTTATCGGTCAAACCGCATAACAACATACGTTGTTCCCTTTATCATCGGTATGTTACTCGCCCGAGATTTGATCGTCGGTATCCAATACCTAGTTCAATCTCGTTACTGGCAAGTCTCTTTACTCGTTCCGTAATACATCATCCCGTAACTAACTCATCAGTTACAATGCTTGCAAGGCTTAAGTGATGTGTATTACCGAGAGGGCCCAGAGATACCTCTCCGACAATCGGAGTGACAAAACCTAATCTCGAAATACGCCAACCCAACATGTACCTTCGGAGACACCTGTTGAGCACCTTTATAATCACCCAGTTACGTTGTGACGTTTGGTAGCACACAAAGTGTTCCTCCGGTAAACGGGAGTTGCATAATCTCATAGTTGTAGGAACTTTGTATAAGTCATGAAGAAAGCAATAGCAACATACTAAACGATCAAGTGCTAGGCTAACGGAATGGGTCAAGTCAATCACATCATTCTTCTAATGATGTGATCCCGTTAATCAAATGACAACTCATGTCTATGGCTAGGAAACTTAACCATCTTTGATTCACGAGCTAGTCAAGTAGAGGCATACTAGTGACACTATGTTTGTCTATGTATTCACACATGTATTATGTTTCCGATTAATACAATTCTAGCATGAATAATAAACATTTATCATGAAATAAGGAAATAAATAATAACTTTATTATTGCCTCTAGGGCATATTTCCTTCAGTCTCCCACTTGCACTAGAGTCAATAATCCAGTTCACATCGCCATGTGATTTAACACCAATAATCATATCTGTATATGATTAACACCCATAGTTCACATCGTCATGTGACCAACACCCAAAGGGTTTACTAGAGTCAATAATCTAGTTCACATCGCTATGTGATTAACACCCAAAGAGTACAAAGGTATGATCATGTTTTGCTCGTGAGAGAAGTTTAGTCAACGGGTCTGTCACATTCAGAGCCGTATGTATTTTGCAAATATTCTATGTCTACAATACTCTGCACGTAGCTACTCTAGCTAATTGCTCCCACTTTCAAAATGTATCCAGATTAAGACTTAGAGTCATCTGGATCAGTGCCAAAACTTTTACCGACGTAACCTTTTACGACGAACCTTTTGTCACCTCCATAATTGAGAAACATATCCTTATTCCACTAAGGATAATTTTGACCAATGTCCAGTGATCTACTCCTAGATCACTATTGTACTCCCTTGCCAAACCAGGGCAGAGTATACAATAGGTCTGGTTCACAGAATAGCATACTTTATAGAACCTATGACTGAGGCATAGGGAATGACTTTTCATTCTCTTTCTATTTTCTGCTATGGTCGGGTCTTGAGTCTTACTCAACTTCACACCTTGCAACACAGGCAAGAACTCCTTCTTTGACTGTTCCATTTTGAACTACTTCAAAATCTTGTCAAGGTATGTACTCATTGAAAATCTTATCAAGCGTCTTGATCTATCTCAATAGATCTTGATGCTCAATATGTAAGTAGCTTTACTGAGGTCTTTATTTTAAAGAACTCCTTTCAAACACTCCTTTATGCTTTGCAGAATAATTCTACATTATTTCCGATCAACAATATGTCATTCACATATACTTATCAGAAATGCTGTAGTGCTCCCACTTACTTTTTTTTGTAAATACAGGCTTCACTGTAAGTCTGTACAAAACTATATGCTTTGATCAACTCATCAAAGCGTATATTCCAACTCTGAGATGCTTGCACCAGTCCATAGATGGATCGCTGGAGTATGCACATTTTGTTAGTACCTTTAGGATTGACAAAACCTTCTGGTTGCATCATATACAACTCTTCTTTGAGAAAACCATTAAGGAATGCAGTTTTGACATCCATTTGCCAGATTTCATAAATTGTGGCAATTGCTAACATGATTCGGACAGACTTAAGCATCGCTACAGTTGAGAAAATCTCATTGTAGTCAACACCTTGAACTTGTCAAAAACCTTTTTGCGACAAGTCGAGCTTTGTAGATAGTAACACTACTATCAACGTCCGTCTTCCTCTTGAAGATCCATTTATACAATATGGCTTGCCGATCATCGGGCAACTCCACCAAAGTCCACACTTTGTTCTCATACATGGATCCCATCTCAGATTTCATGGCCTTAAGCCATTTTGCGGAATCTGGGCTCATCATCGCTTCCTCATAGTTCGTAGGTTCATCATGGTCTAGTAACATGACTTCCAGAACAGGATTACCGTACCACTCTGGTGCGGACCGTACTCTGGAAGACCTACGAGGTTCTGTAGTAACTTGATCTGAAGTTTCATGATCATCATCATTAGCTTCCTCACTAATTGGTGTAGAAATCACTGGAACTGATTTCAGTGATGAACAATTTTCCAATTCGGGAGAAGGTACAGTTACCTCATCAAGTTCTACTTTTCTCCCACTCACTTCTTTCGAGAGAAACTCCTTCTCTAGAAAGGATCCATTTTTAGCAACGAATATCTTGCCTTCGGATCTGTGATAGAAGGTGTACCCAACAATTTCCTTTGGGTATTCTATGAAGACGCACTTCTCCGATTTGGGTTCGAGCTTATCAGGATGAAACTTTTTCACATAAGCATCGCAGCCCCAAACTTTAAGAAACGACAACTTGGGTTTCTTGCTAAACCACAGTTCATATGGTGTCATCTCAACGGATTTAGATGGTGCCCTTTTTAACGTGAATGCAACTGTCTTTAATGCATAACCCAAAAACAATAGTGGTAAATCAGTAAGAGACATCATAGATCGCACTATATCCAATAAAGTGTGGTTACGATGTTTGGACACACCATAACGTTGTGGTGTTCCAGGTGGCGTGAGCTGTGAAACTATTCCACATTGTTTTAATTGAAGACCAAACTCGTAACTCAAATATTCGTCTGCGCAATCAGATCGCAGAAACTTTATTTTCTTGTTACGATGATTTTTCCACTTCACTCTGAAATTCTTTGAACCTTTCAACTATTTCAGACTTATGTTTCATCAAGTAGATATACCCATATCTGCTCAAATCATCTTGTGAAGGTCAGAAAATAACGATACTTGCCACGAGCATCAACACTCATTGGATCGCATACATCGGTATGTATTATTTCCAATAAGTCAGTAGCTTGTTCCATTGTTCCGGAGAACGGAGTTTTAGTCATCTTGCACAAAAGGCACGGTTCACAAGCATCAAATGATTCATAACCAAGTGATTTCGAAAATCCATCTTTATGGAGTTTCTTCATGCGCTTTACACCGATATGACCAAAACGGCAGTGCCACAAATAAGTTGCACTATCATTATCAACTTTGCATCTTTTGGCATCAATATTATGAATATGTGCATCACTACGATCGAGAGCCAACAAACTATTTTCGTTGGCTGTATGACCATTGAAGGTTTTATTCATTTAAATAGAACAACAATTATTCTCTGATTTTAAATGAATAACCGTATTGCAATAAACATGATCAAATCATATTCATGCTCAACGCAAATGCCAAATAACATTTCCCGAAAGTATATGGAGTGTGCAATGATGATCATATCAATCTTGGAACTACTTCCAATACTCATCGTCACTTCCCCTTCAACTAGTCTTTGTTTATTCTGTAACTCCTGTTTCGAGTTACTAATCTTAGCAACCGAACAAGTATCAAATAATCAGGGGCTACTATAAACACTAGTAAAGCACACATCAATAACCTGTATATCAAATATACCCTTGTTCACT
The DNA here is from genome assembly GCA_963921465.1 of Triticum timopheevii. Classification (NCBI taxonomy): domain Eukaryota; kingdom Viridiplantae; phylum Streptophyta; class Magnoliopsida; order Poales; family Poaceae; genus Triticum; species Triticum timopheevii. Next base: position 216,737,096 of record OY997274.1, read on the forward strand.
TTGCCATCCTTCTTATCCACCAAATATTCAGGGCATTTCCGCTTCCAGTGACCATTTCCTTTGCAGTGTAAGCACTCAGTTTCAGGCTTTGGTCCAGCTTTGGTCTTCTTCACGGGAGTGACAACTTGTTTGCCATTCTACTTGAAGTTTCCCTTTCTTTCCCTTTGCCCTTTTCTTGAAACTAGTGGTCTTGTCAATCATCAACACTTGATGCTCTTTCTTGATTTCTACCTTCGTTGATTTCAACATCATGAAGAGCTCGGGAATCGTTTTCGTCATCCCTTGCATACTATAGTTCATCTCGAAGTTCTAGTAACTTAGTGATGGTGACTAGAGAATTTTATCAATCACTATCTTATTTGGAAGATTAACTCCCACTTGATTCAAGCGATTGAAGTATCCAGACAATCTGAGCACATGCTCACTAGTTGAGCGATTCTCCTCCATCTTTTAGCTATAGAACTTGTTGGAGACTTCATATCTCTCAACTCGGGTATTTGCTTGAAATATTAACTTCAATTCCTGGAACATCTCATATGGTCCATGATGTTCAAAACATCTTTGAAGTCCCGATTCTAAGCCATAAAGCATGGTGCACAAAACTATCAAGTAGTCATCATATTGAGCTAGCCAAACGGTCATAACGTCTGCATCTGCTCCTGCAATAGGTCTGTCACCTAGCGGTGCATTAAGGACATAATTCTTCTATGCAGCAATGAGGATAAACCTCAGATCGCAGATCCAATCCGCATCATTGCTACTAACTTTTTCAACACAATTTTCTCTAGGAACATATCAAAATAAACATATGAAAGCAACAATGCAAGCTATTGATCTTACAACATAATTTGCAAAATACTACCAGGACTAAGTTCATGATAAATTTAAGTTCAATTAATCATATTACTTAAGAACTCCCACTTAGACAGACATCTCTCTAGTCATCTAAGTGATCACGTGATCCAAATCAACTAAACCATAACCGATCATCACGTGAGATGGAGTAGTTTTCAATGGTGAACATCACTATGTTGATCGTATCTACTATATGATTCACACTCGACCTTTCGGTCTCCGTGCTCCGAGGCCATATCTGCATATGCTAGGCTCGTCAAGTTTAACCTGAGTATTCTGCGTGTGCCAAAACTGGCTTGCACCCGTTGTAGATGGACGTAGAGCTTATCACACCCGATCATCATGTGGTGTCTGGGCACGACGAACTTTGGCAACGGTGCATACTCAGGGAGAACACTGCTTGATAATTTTTAGTGAGAGATCATCTTAAAATGCTACCGTCAATCAAAGCAAAATAAGATGCATAAAGGATAAACATCACATGCAATCAATATAAGTGATATGATATGGCCATCATCATCTTGTGCTTGTGATCTCCATCTCCGAAGCACCGTCGTGATCACCATCGTCACTGGCGCGACACCTTGATCTCCATCGTAGCATCGTTGTCGTTTACGCCATCTATTGCTTCTACGACTATCGCTACTGCTTAGTGATAAAGTAAAGCAATTACAGGGCGTTTGCATTTCATACAATAAAGCGACAACCATATGGCTCCTGCCAGTTGCCGATAACTTCGGTTACAAAACATGATCATCTCATACAATAAAATATAGCATCACGTCTTGACCATATCACATCACAACATGCCCTGCAAAAACAAGTTAGACGTCCTCTACTTTGTTGTTGCAAGTTTTACGTGGCTGCTACGGGCTGAGCAAGAACCGTTCTTACCTACGCATCAAAACCACAACGATAGTTTGTCAAGTTGGTGCTGTTTTAACCTTCGCAAGGACCGGGCGTAGCCACACTCGGTTCAACTAAAGTGGGAGAAACTGACACCCGCTAGTCACCTGTGTGCAAAGCACGGCGGTAAAACCAGTCTCGCGTAAGCGTACGCGTAATGTCGGTCCGGGCCGCTTCATCCAACAATACCGCCGAACCAAAGTATGACATGCTGGTAAGCAGTATGACTTGTATCGCCCATAACTCACTTGTGTTCTACTCGTGCATATAACATCAATGCATAAAACCTAGGCTCTGATACCACTGGTAGGGAACGTAGTAATTTCAAAAATTTCCTACGCACACGCAAGATCATGGTGATGCATAGCAACGAGAGGGGAGAGTGTGTCCACGTACCCTCGTAGACCGAAAGCGAAAGCGTTATGACAATGCGGTTGATGTAGTCGTACGTCTTCACGATCCGACCGATCCAAGCACCGAATGTATGGTACCTCCGTGTTCAGCACACGTTCAGCTCGATGACGTTCCCCGGGCTCCAATCCAGCAAAGCGTCGGGGATGAGTTCCGTCAGCACGACGGCGTGGTGACGATGATGATGTTCTACCGGCGCAGGGCTTCGCCTAAACTACGCGATGATATGACCGAGGTGGAATATGGTGGAGGGGGGCACCGCACACGGCTAAGGAACGATCCGTAGATCAACTTGTGTGTCTATGGGGTGCCCCCTGCCCCCGTATATAAAGGAGTGAAGGAGGGGAGGGTCGGCCCTCTCTATGGCGCGCCCTAGGGGAGTCCTACTCCCACCGGGAGTAGGATTCCCTCTTTCCTAGTCCAACTAGGAGTCCTTCCAAGTATTAGGAGTAGGAGACAAGGAAGGGGAAGAGAGAAGGGAAGGAAGGAGGGGGTGCGGCCCCTCCCCCTAGTCCAATTCGGACTAGGCCATGGGGGGGCGCGCGGCCTGCCCTAGGCAGCCCCTCTCTCTTTCCCGTATGGCCCAATAAGGCTCAATACTTCTCCCCGGCGAATTCCCTAACTCTCCGGTACTCCGATAAATACCCGAATCACTCGGAACCTTTCCGAACTCCGAATATAGTCGTCCAATATATCGATCTTTATGTCTCGACCATTTCGAGACTCCTCGTCATGTCCCCGATCTCATCCGGGACTCCGAACTCCTTCGGTACATCAAAACTCATAAACTCATAATAAAACTATCATCGTAACGTTAAGCGTGCGGACCCTACGGGTTCGAGAACTATGTAGACTTGACCTAGAACTGTTTCCGGTCAATAACCAATAGTGGAACCTGGATGTTCATATTGGCTCCTACATATTCTATGAAGATCTTTATCGGTCAAACCGCATAACAACATACGTTGTTCCCTTTGTCATTGGTATGTTACTCGCCCGAGATTCGATCGTCGGTATCCAATACCTAGTTCAATCTCGTTACCAGCAAGTCTCTTTACTCGTTCCGTAATACATCATCCTGTAACTAACTCATTAGTTACAATGCTTGCAAGGCTTAAGTGATGTGTATTACCGAGAGGGCCCAGAGATACCTCTCCGACAATCGGAGTGACAAAACCTAATCTCGAAATACGCAAACCCAACATGTACCTTCGGAAACACCTGTAGAGCACCTTTATAATCACCCAGTTACGTTGTGATGTTTGGTAGCACACAAAGTGTTCCTCCGGTAAACGGGAGTTGCATAATCTCATAGTTGTAGGAACTTTGTATAAGTCATGAAGAAAGCAATAGCAACATACTAAACGATCAAGTGCTAGGCTAACGGAATGGGTCAAGTCAATCACATCATTCTTCTAATGATGTGATCACGTTAATCAAATGACAACTCATGTCTATGGCTAGGAAACTTAACCATCTTTGATTCACGAGCTAGTCAAGTAGAGGCATACTAGTGACACTATGTTTGTCTATGTATTCACACATGTATTATGTTTCCGGTTAATACAATTCTAGCATGAATAATAAACATTTATCATGAAAAAAGGAAATAAATAATAACTTTATTATTGCCTCTAGGGCATATTTCCTTCACAAATTACTGTCGAGCAATTGATAAAAAAGCGAATAATTATGAGATTATCTAGGCATGATCATGTATATAGGCATCACGTCCGTAACAAGTAGACCGACTCATGCCTGCATCTACTACTGTTACTCCACACATCGACCGACTCCTGCCTGCATCTAGAGTATTAAGTTCATAAAGAACAGAGTAACGCATTAAGCAAGATGACATGATGTAGAGGGATAACCTCAAGCAATATGATATAAACCCCATCTTTGTATCCTCGATGGCAACAATACAATACGTGCCTTGCAACCCTTTCTGTCACTGGGTAAGGACACCGCAAGATTGAACCCAAAGCTAAGCACTTCTTCCATGGCAAGAAAGATCAATCTAGTAGGCCAAACCAAACTGATAATTCGAAGAGACTTGCAAAGATAACTCAATCATACATAAAAGAATTCAGAGGAGATTCAAATATTATTCATAGATAAACTTGAGCATAAACCCACAATTCATCGGATCTCGACAAACACACCGCAAAAAGAGTTTACATCGAATAGATCTCCACAAGAGAGGGGGAGAACATTGTATTGAGATCCAAAAAGAGAGAAGAAGCCATCTAGCTAATAACTATGGACCCGTAGGTCTGTGGTAAACTACTCACAACTTATCGGAGGGGCTATGGTGTTGATGTAGAAGCCCTCCGTGGTCGATTCCCCCTGCGGCGGAGCGCCGACAAAGGCTCCAAGATGGGATCTCACGGATACAGAAGATTATGGTGGTGGAAATTGTGTTTCGTTGGCTCCCTGGATGTTTTCGGGGTACGTAGGCTTATATAGGAGGAAGAAGTACGTCGACGACCGCCCGAGGGGCCCACGAGATATGGGGGGCGCCCTATAGGGGGGGCGCCCTCCTATCTCGTGGAGGCCTCGGCTGCTTTTTGACTTGCACTCCAAGTCCTCTGGATCTCGTTCGTTCCAAAAATCACGCTCCCGAAGGTTTCATTCCATTTGGACTCTGTTTGATATTCCTTTTCTTTGAAATACTGAAATAGGCAAAAAAACAGCAATACGGGCTGGGCCTCCGGTTAGTAGGTTAGTCCCAAAAATGATATAAATGTGTAAAATAAAGCCCATAAACATCCAAAAGGGGTAATATAATAGCATGCAGCAATCAAAAATTATAGATACGTTGGAGACGTACCAAGCATCCCCAAGCTTAATTCCTGCTCGTCCTTGAGTAGGTAAATGATAAAAAGAGAATTTTTGATGTGGAATGCTACCTAGCATATTTCTTAATGTAATTTTCTTTATTGTGGCATGCATGTTCAGATCCAAATGATTCAAAATAAAAGTTCATATTGATAAAAGAAATAGTAACACTTCAAGCACACTAATCAAAGTAATCATGTCTTCCCAAAATAACATGGCAAAAGAAAGTTCATCCCTACAAAATCATATAGTTAGGCCATGTTTCATACTTAAATAATCTCAAACTTTTTCAACCTTCACGCAATACATGAGCATGAGCCATGGATATAGCACTATGGATGGAATAGAATATGATGATGGGGATTGTGTGGAGAAGACAAAAAAGGAGAAAGTCTCACATTGACGAGGATAATCAATGGGCTATGGAGATGCCCATCAATTGATGTCAACATGAGGAGTAGGGATTGCCATGCAACGGATGCACTAGAGCTATAAATGAATGCTCAACAAAATAAAACTAGTGGGTGTGCATTCAACTTGCTTGCTCACGAAGACCTAGGGCATTTGAGGAAGCCCATTGTAGGAATATACATGTCAAGTTCTATAATGAAAAATTCCCACTAGTATGAAAAAGACAACTTATGAGACTCACTATATGAAAAATATGGTGCTACTTTGAAGCACAATATATGAGACTCACTACATGAAGAACAAGGTGCTACTTTGAAGCACAAGTGTGGAAAAAGAGATAGTAACATTGCCCTTTTTATTTATTTTCTTTTTTTCTTTTTTTTTCTTTTTTTTGGGCCTTTCTTTTTTTTTGGCCTTTCCCTTTTTTTTTCTTTTTTTTCTTTTGGGCGATGCTCTAATAATGATGATCATCACACTTTCATTGATTACAACATATGAATTACAACTCGAATACTAGAACAAGATATGACTCTATATGAATGCCTCCAGCGGTGTACCGGGATGGTGCAATGAATCAAGAGTGACATGTATGAAAAATAATGCATGGTGGCTTTGCCACAAATACGATGTCAACTACATGATCATGCAATGGCAATATGACAAAATTAAAGTATGTCATGATGATGAACGGAACGGTGGAAAGTTGCATGGCAATATATCTCAGAATGGCTATGGAAATGCCATAATAGGTAGGTATGGTGGCTGTTTTGAGGAAGATATAAGGAGGTTTATGTGTGATAGAGCGTATCATATCACGGGGTTTGGATGCACCGGTGAAGTTTGCACCAACTCTCAAGGTGAGAAAGGGCAATGCACAGTACCAAAGAGGCTAGCAAATGGCGGAAAGGTAAAAGTGCGTATAATCCATGGACTCAATATTAGTCAAAAGAACAACTATACTTATTGCAAAAATTTAGAAGTCATCAAAAATCAAGCACTACGCGCATGCTCCTAGGGGGATAGATTGGTAGGAAAAGACCATCGCTCGTCCCCGACCGCCACTCATAAGGATGCACAAGCCAGGTACACTTCATGTTTCAAATTTGTTACACAGTTTTAACCATACGTGCATGCTATGGGACTTGCTAACTTCAACACAAGCATTCTTTAAATTCATAATCACCCAACTAGCATGACTTTAATGTCACTACCTCCCTATCTCAAAACAATTATCAAGTATCAAATTGATCATAGCATCCAATTCACTTCCTATGATAGTTTTTATTATACCCAACTTGGTGCCTACCATTCTAGGACCAATTTCATAACGATAGCAAATACCATGCTGTTCTAAAAGACTCTCAAAAAGATATAAGTGAAGCATGAGAGACTAGCAATTTCTTCAAAATTAAGTCACCAGTGTGCTCTAAAAGGTATAAGTGAAGCACTAGAGCAAAAACTATCAAGCTCAAAAGATATAAGTGAAGCACATAGAGTAATCTAGCAAATTATAATCAAGTAGGCTTCTCCCAAAAGGTGTGTACAGCAAGGATGATTGTGGCAAACTAAAAAGCAAAGACTAATATAATACACGACGCTCCAAGCAAAACACATATCATGTGGCGAATAAAAATATAGCTCCAAGTAAAGTTACCAATGAACGAAGACGAAAGAGGGGATGCCTTCCCGGGGCATCCCCAAGCTTAGTCTTTTGGCTATCCTTGATTATATTGGGGTGCCTTGTGCATCCCCAAGCTTAGGCTCTTGCCACTCCTTATTCCATAGTCCATAAAAGCTTTACCCAAAACTTGAAAACTTCACAACACAAAACTCAACAGGAAATCTTATAAGCTCCGCTAGTGAAAGAAAACAAAACCACCACATAAGATACTGTAATGAACTCATTCTTTATTTATTTTGGTGTTAAAACTACTGTATTCCAACTTCTCTATGGTTTATAAACTATTTTACTAGCCATAGATGCATCGAAATAAGCAAACAACACACGAAAAACAGAATCTGTCAAAAACAGAACAGTTTGTAGCAATATGTAACTAATGCAAACTTCTGGAAATCTAAAAATCCTACCAAAATAGGAAGTCCTAGACAATTTTTCTATTGATCATCAGCAAAAATAATCAACGCAAAATCGCATTTCTGCGATTTAACAAATCTAAATTCGTGCGCGCAATGTTTCTGTTTTTCAGCAGAATCAAATCAACTATCATCATAGGTTATCCTATAGGTTCTACTTGGCACAAACACTAATTAAAAGATAAAAACACATCTAAACAGATGGTAGATGCAAGATTTATTACTAAACAGGAACAAAAACAAAAAACACAAAGAAAATTGGGTTGCCTCCCAACTAGCGCTATCGTTTAACGCCCCTAGCTATGCATAAAAGCGAAGATAGATCTAAGTGGTGCCATCTTTGGCACTAAATTCCTCAATAGAGCACTTGTGATCTCTAGGGGTTTCTCCCTTTTTAGCAATGGCTAAACCTTTAGTCAAAGATTCAAGAAATTCGTTGGTAGCAAAAGGTTCCTTAACGATAGAGAGACAATTGGGATGAACACTTATGGATTTGAGATCCGTGTCTCCCTTACTAGAAGATTCACCCTTATTTCTAGGAACATAAATAAACTTGGCAGTTTTAGTAGGGGGTTTTGGAGTGTTTTTCTTGCAGGAAAACGCGGAACCTAAGTTTGTAATGATATCCTCAAGTTTACCGATTCTAGCAGAGTCTAGATCTATTTTTTCATTGACTATATGTTCTTTTTCTTTAAGGTTTTTCAAAGTAACTCCAACCCTAGATCCATATTGGATAATGTGATTATGAATCTTTTTATCCAAATTCTCAATCAACTCAACAGTGGCAATTTTATTTTTAATAATCTCAAGCCGTTGCATAACGTGTTCTAAAGTTAAAACAGTTCCATTGACCAAAAGAGGTGGTGGGCCAAACAAATCTAACATAGCATTATAAGCATCAAACGTATGGCTACTCATGAAATCGCCTCCGGCAATAGTATCAAGAACACATCTATTCCAAGGAGTGATGCCTACATAAAAATTGCGGAGAAGAACGGAAGTAGAAAGCTTCCTAGTAGATCTGTATTGGGCATTGCAAATTCTATGCCAAGCATCTTTTAAATTTTCTCCCTCCCTTTGCTTAAAATTGAGAATTTCATGTTCGGGAGTGATAATAAGGATAGGAGGACTAGCCATGACGACAAGGTAAACGAACTAACACACGGGCAAACGGAGAAAGGCAAGCGAAAGAGAGAGGAGGAGATTGGGAAAGAGAGGGCGAATAAAACGGCAAGGGTGAAGTGTGGGAGAGGAAAACGAGAGGCAAATGGCAAATAATGTAAATGCGAGGGAGATGAGTTTGTGATGGGTACTTGGTATGTCTTGACTTGAGCAAAGACCTCCCCGGCAACGGCGCCAGAAATCCTTCTTGCTACGTCTTGAGCTTGCATTGGTTTTCCTTGAAGAGGAAAGGGTGATGCAGCAATAGTAGCGTAAGTATTTCCCTCAGTTTTTGAGAACCAAGGTATCAATCCAGTAGGAGGCTCCTCAAAAGTCCCACACACCTACACAAACAAACAAAGAACTCGCAACCAACGCAATAAAGGGGTTGTCAGTCCCTTCACGGCCACTTGCGAAAGTGAGATCTAATAGAGATAGTATGATAAGATAAATATATTTTTGGTATTTTATAATATAGATGCAAAAAAGTAAAGATGCAAATCAAAGTAGATTGGAAGCAAATATGATAAGAGATAGACCCGGGGGCCATAGGCTTCACTAGAGGCTTCTCTCAAGATAGCATAAGTATTACGGTGGGTGAACAAATTACTGTCGAGCAATTGATAGAAAAGCGAATAATTATGAGATTATCTAGGCATGATCATGTATATAGGCATCACGTCCGCAACAAGTAGACCGACTCATGCCTGCATCTACTACTATTACTCCACACATCAACCGACTCCTGCCTGCATCTAGAGTATTAAGTTCATAAAGAACAGAGTAACGCATTAAGCAAGATGACATGATGTAGAGGGATAACCTCAAGCAATATGACATAAACCCCATCTTTTTATCCTCGATGGCAACAATACAATACGTGCCTTGCAACCCTTTCTGTCACTGGGTAAGGACACCGCAAGATTGAACCCAAAGCTAAGCACTTCTCCCATGGCAAGAAATATCAATCTAGTAGGCCAAACCAAACTGATAATTCGAAGAGACTTGCAAAGATAACTCAATCATACATAAAAGAATTAAGAGGAGATTCATATATTATTCATAGATAAACTTGATCATAAACCCACAATTCATCGGATCTCGACAAACACACCGCAAAAAGAGTTTACATCGAATAGATCTCCACAAGAGAGGGGGAGAACATTGTATTGAGATCCAAAAAGAGAGAAGAAGCCATCTAGCTAATAACTATGGACCCATAGGTTTGTGGTAAACTACTCACAACTCATCGGAGGGGCTATGGTGTTGATGTAGAAGCCCTCCGTGGTCGATTCCCCCTCCGGTGGAGCGCCGACAAAGGCTCCAAGATGGGATCTCGCGGATACAGAAGGTTACGATGGTGGAAATTGTGTTTCGTTGGCTCCCTGGATGTTTTCGTGGTACGTAGGCTTATATAGGAGGAAGAAGTATGCTAGTGGCCGCCCGAGGGGCCCACGAGACAGGGGGCGCGCCCTAAGGGGGGGCGCCCACCTATCTTGTGGAGGCCTCGGCTGCTTCTTGACTTGCACTTCAAGTCCTCTGGATCACGTTTGTTCCAAAAATCACGCTCCCAAAGGTTTCATTCCGTTTGGACTCCGTTTGATATTCCTTTTCTTTGAAATACTGAAATAGGCAAAAAAAACAGCAATACAGGCTGGGCCTCCGGTTAGTAGGTTAGTCCCAAAAATGATATAAATGTGTAAAATAAAGCCCATAAACATCCAAAAGGGGTAATATAATAGCATGGAACAATCAAAAATTATAGATACGTTGGAGACGTATCAGTACGGTTCGAAATCAACATCACCACTGCTCATCTTCGTCAAGGACTCGTCATAGCCAACAACCGCTCTTGCTGACAAACAACTACCTCGACGGTAACTTTGACGACATCTTTGTCTTCACATTGCCATTGCATTGATAACCCCCTAGCCCATTTTGCGTACCTTACCTATCGAGACTAGCCATTTGAGTTTTGTCGGCAACGCTACTTGTGCACATTAGTGATCATACTTCCCATAGCATACATATCCTATCACCGTGGTACATATCTTGGTGTCATCTTTTGTGTCACAAAGTTGTCATCGCATACACAATTGCTATCTTGGTTCGTGAAGTTTTGCATGAGAAAAGAGCTCAAAAGAGGAAGAGCCAAACAAGCTTTTAAGCAAAAGGAAAAGATAAGCAAAGAGCTTTTAAGCAAGAACCATAGCATCAAACTACATTAAGATTGTCATACTCGATCATCTTGGATCATATTACCGGAACACCATACATATAGCATACTTGGGATAGAAGTCGTTGCATTTTTGCTTAGTAGATTGTGAACAAGTTTCGTATCCGCCTATTGTGCAATCGTGCTAGCGTCTCTCTGGTGTTGTGCAACAAGAGCATTTTCGTGGAATCCACATTTTGGCTCATTCCTTGGTTGCATGACCCCACTTATCTATTTGCGTGTGTGTTGCCGTGTACCACTACTTGCTTGGTCTACTTGCTGCATTTGCAAATTTGTTAATCTTTTCGAACATTATTGAGGCTCACTAACAATTGCATCAAATTTTGTGCCACCATCCTAACCGAGCTCCACCATAAGCTTTTACTTGTGTAGGTGTGAGATCTGACAAGAATTAGTACCAATTGTGCTATTTCCTTGTTCTACATTTGAGTGATCATTGATCCATCTTCAACATCGGTCAAGGTACATTTGCTATAAGTTCTTCTCTTTCTCCCACTCACATATTTGCTTGGAATGATGGATAAGCCAAGTTCTTCTACAAACCCACTCTTCATCGAGCAAGACGACGACATGTCATCCTATGTCACCAGGAGCCACCTCTTCGGTGCACAAAGAGCTTTGCATAAAGAACAACAAGCAATGAGTGACCGCATCGACAATCTCGCCACTGGCTTGCGACTCTCCGAGCAACGAACAAGAGACTACTTCGACAACAAGCTCGCCGCACACAATCAAGAGAACGATGCAAGAATGGACGAGATTCGTGCCTTGTTGGTAAACCACTCTTCTACCACTCCGTCCTACTCAAGACGGAGCCGCTCGAGTCAACACTCCGACGACATCCTCTCTGTCTCAAGTACACCGGCATCAAACACTCTATGTCGAGCCGCGTGCCAAGACCGTCAAGCAACTCGCAATCCTCTACACGACAATCATCCACAAGAGCAATTCAACGAGCAAGCACATCGTCATCACCAGAACCAAGTTACTCTTGCACAAGCACAAGAAAGGCAACGTCAACGTCACAAAGAGGAAGAGCGAGCGCGCCAACACCAAGACAAACAAGATGTCGAGGCTCAACGTCTTCAACAACAACAACAACGTGAAGCACAAGCACTTGAGGCGCAATGTGCCCTTCGAGAGTCAAGTCGAGCCATCGCCAACCGCAACCAAGATACGCGCAATCAAGAGGAAGCACTTCGTGAAGAAATTCAAGAGCGAAACTACCAAGCAAGAGTGCATCGTCAAGTTCCTCAAGCTCCTCCACAAGCTCGACAAGCTCCTCCACAACCTCAAGTTCACCAAGAGCATGATGACTATGGAAATCCTCCACGCCAAGAGCAATATGAGGTTGACAATCATCCACATCAAGGGCGTCATCATCACCCTCGACCCCAATACAATGAAGAGCAACGCTATGGAAAGCTCAAGTTCACCATGCCCAAGTTCAACGGAAGCAATGATCCCGAAGAGTACCTTTCATGGGCATTGAAGGTCGACAAAATCTTTCACTTGCACAACTATGAGGAAGAGAAGAAGATCGCTATGGCATCCCTTGAGTTCCAAGACTATGTCCTCATATGGTGGGAACAAGTCCTTGAGCATCGAGAAGCAAGAGGTGAACCACCAATCACCACGTGGGATCAAATGAAGGATGTCATGTGAGCATGCTTTGCGCCAACCTACTACAACCGCGACCTCTTCAAGAAACTCCAACGCCTCAAGCAAGGAACAAAGAGCATTGAAGAATACTACAAGGAAATGGAGATCGCCATGATAAGAGCCAATGTCACGGAAGATGATGAGCAAACTATGGCCCGTTTCTTGAATGGCCTCAATTATCCTATCAAGAAGATTGCCGACTTTCAACCCTACTCCAACCTCATTGAGCTAGTGCATCAAGCTACCAAAGCGGAACGTCAAATGCAAGATGACTTCAAGTACGCCAAGTACTCTTCCAAGAGCTATGGCTTCTCCAACAACCAAGCTTCTACGACTCCAACACATTCTACCTCAAACAAAGCCATCTACAAGCAACGGCGACAAGTCAAGTTACAAAAAAACTTCGACAACCTCAAGTCGTCCTCTTACTACAAGCAACTTCAAGCCACGAGCTTCATCATCTACTCTAACCGATGAGACCGTCAAGACAAGTTCCATCAAGTGTTTCACATGCGGCGGCCAAGGCCACAAGTCCTTTGAGTGTACCAACAAGCGCACCATGATCCTCAATGACGATGGAACCTATGACTCCATGAGTGAAGAGGAAATGGAAGCCATTGAGCAAGTGGACATGCACCGGCAAGTGAACGAAGATGAAGATGATCAAGTCATTTGTGACAAAGATTCGATCCCCGCTCTTGTCGCCTCCAAGGTTTTGACTCTTCAACATCAACAAGACAAAGACCAAAGATGCCATATCTTCCACACCAAGGACGACATCAATGGAAGGTCCGTGAAGGTCATCATCGATGAGGGAGTTGCCATAACTTTGCGAGTGAAGAGCTATGTTCCAAGCTCCAATTGGTCAAGATTAAGCACCCACACCCCTACAAGGTCCAATGGCTAAGCGACTCCGACACTATCCAAGTCGAGCATATGGTGCAAGTTTCCTTCAATATCGGAGCATACGAAGACACTTTGGAGTGTGATGTCGTCCCGATGTTCGTTTGCCACCTCCTTCTTGGTCGACCATGGCAATTTGACCGAGGCGTCATCCACAACGGGCGTACCAATCACTATAACTTCAAGATGAAAGGAAAGGAGTACGTGCTATGACCTATGTCTCCAAGTCAAGTAATCGCCGACAAGCAAGCCACCCATCATGGAGAGAATAGTGAGAGAGCGAACCACAAAGAGAGTGAGCGCCACAAGCCACAATCGAGTGCCTCCACGTTGAGCGACAAGAAAAACTTAGTCCAATTTGCTACCAAAAGTGAGATGAGGAAGTCTGTGAGAACCCATCAAGTGTTATGCACTATGTCCTTGTGTGCAAGGATGAGGCAACAAAAACTAACACCTCTCACAATCTACCTTTAGTGTTGTCTTCTCTTTTGCAGGAATTCCAAGATGTTTTCCCCGACGAGCTACCTCCGGGTCTACCTCCACTACAGGGCATTGAACACTGAATCGACCTCATCCCCGGAGCACCTCTACCTAACAAGGCTCCCTACAACGTCAACCCCGAGGAAACTAAGGAGATCCAACGGCAACTATAAGAACTCATCGACAACGGTCATGTACGTGAAAGCTTGAGCCCTTGTGCCGTTCCGGTAATTCTTGTTCCAAAGAAAGACGGTACTTATCGCATGTGTTCGATTGTCGTCCCATCAATGCTATCACCGTTAGATATCGTTACCCTATTCCACGCCTAGATGATATTCTTGATGAGCTTAGCGGAGCCACCATTTTCTCTAAGATTGATCTTAAGAGTGGCTACTATCAAATACGCATCTAAGAAGGTGATGAATAGAAAACCGCATTTAAGACCAAATTTGGCTTATATGAATGGCTAGTTATGCCCATGGGTTTATCCGAAGCACCTGGTACTTTCATGCGAGTCATGCATTTTGTTCTTCGACCCTATATTGGTGTATTTGTTGTGGTCTATTTTGATGATATTCTTGTATTTAGCAAATCTCTCAAAGATCATGTCACCCATCTTAGAACCATGTTGCAAACCCTTAGGAAAGAGCGCCTTTATGCTAATATGGACAAATGCCTTTTCGGTGTTGATAAGCTTGTTTTGTTGGTTTTCGTTGTATCTTCTAAGGGTGTTCATGTAGATGAATCTAAGATCAATGCTATTAAAACTTAGCCCCAACCAACCAACTTGCAACAAGTGCGTAGTTTTCTTGGTTTAGCCGATTTCTATCGTAGATTTGTGAAGGATTTTAGCACCATTGCTTCACCTTTGAATGCTTTGAGTAAGAAGAATGTGCCATTTGTTTGGGGACCATCCCAAGATACCGCATTTAATGAGCTTAAGAATTTGCTTAGTCATGCTCCCGTGCTTGCATTACCCAACTTTGACAAACCTTTTGAAATTCATTGCGATGCTAGTGGTAATGGCATAGAAGGTGTGTTAATGCAAGAAAAGCGCCCCATAGCATACTATAGTGTGAAACTTTCCGGAGCGCAAGTCAATTATCCCATCTATGACAAAGAGCTCTATGCTTTAGTGCGAGTTTTGCGCGAATGGGAACATTATCTTCGCCCTCATGAATTAATCATTCATACCGATCATGAAACGCTTAAGTATCTTAAGGGTCAAACTAAGTTGAACAAGCGTCATGCTAAGTGGAGTGAATTCATTGAGTCATTTCCTTATGTCATAAATTACATCAAAGGTAAGTAAAATGTGGTGGCGGATGCTCTTTACCGCAGATGCATGCTTGTCACTAAACTTGAATTGAATCTCATTGGCTTTGAGCACATAAAGGATTTATATGCGCATGATCATACTTTTGCTATTCCTTATGCCAAATGTTTGATGCATACGTCTTGGGAACGCTATTACCTCAAGGATGATTATCTTATGAGAGCTAACAACCTATGTATCCCTGAGTCTTCTCTTCATTTGTTACTTTTGCAAGAGTCTCATGGAGGAGGACTAATGGGACACTTTGGACGCGACAAGACATTCGCCATGCTCTCCAAGAATTTTGGCCCAAGATGTTCCGCGACATCTCACGCTTCACCAACCGATGCTCTACATGATGCAAAGGTAAGTCAAAAGCTCAATCCCATAGTCTTTACATGCCCCTTCCAATTCCATATCATCCACGGGGAGATATTAGCATGGATTTCGTGCTTGGTTTGCCTAGAACTAGAAATGGCAACGATTTCGTGTTTGTTGTTGTGGACCGATTCTCTAAGATGGCTCATTTCATACCATGCAACAAGATAGACGATGCTTCACATATTGCAAATCTTTTTTGTAGGGAAATCTTGCGCCTCCATGGAGTCCCAAAGACGATTGTCTCGGACCACGACGTCAAGTTCTTGAGTTACTTTTGGAAGACTCTATGCACCAAGCTCGGAATCAAGCTCTTATTCTCTTCGGCATACCATCCTCAAACCGACGGCCAAACGGAGGTGACGAACCGTACGCTATCCACTCTACTACGCGTGTTGATCAAGAGGAACATCAAGGAGTGGGAGGAGTGTCGACCCATCGCCGAGTACGCCTACAACCGAGCAAGACATTCAACTACCGGCAAGTCCCCCCTCGAGGTCGTCTACGATTTAAACCGCTGTCCCCATTGGACATTCTCCCTTTACCGCTACGAGAGCGCATCAACATGGATGCGAATGCACGAGTGACCTACCTCAAGAAGATGCATGAAGATACAAGGCACACCATCGAGCGCCAAGTACAACGACTCGCGACCAAGCTCAACATCAACAAGCAACCCATGATATTCAACGTTGGAGATCTCGTGTGGCTACATCTTCGTAAGGAACGCTTCCCCAATGAACGCAAGTCCAAGCTTCTACCTCGAGCCGACGGACCATTCAAGGTGCTAGCACGCTACAACAACAATGCATACAAGATCGATCTCCCATGCGACAAGTACAACGTGAGTGACGTCTTCAACATCAAGGATCACTCTTCCTACCATGGTGATGAGGCTTTCGATTCGAGTCGGATCTTCCCCAAGGGGAGGGGGGAGATGATGCAGAGCATCCTACGGTCATCCCCATGGACCTACCTTCGTCTCCACGACACCACTTGGACCAATGACAAGAGCTCGTGCGAGAGCTATCAAAAATGAGGTTAACTCTCTCCTTGTTGAACTCCCCTTTGACCCACTTGAGACAAGGCTACTACCTCAAACGGAGATGCTTTGTGTGCTTAGGTACCAAGGAAGCAACCAAGGAGAAGTTATGATGCAAGATGGACATCGAGAGCATGAAGACAATCTGCCCAGCCCAGAAGGACCGGTACAGTCGCCCAACAACCGCCCGAGCGGTACAACCACTCGACTACCGCCCAACTACCGGTCCAGCTTCTGTAATCGAGCGGTGCAAGGCCGGTACAACACCAGTTTATCCCCGTAACAGCCAGAAGACCTGTACAAACGCTACCCCCTTCCGTGAACACCTCCAGGAACTAGCACCTGAGCTCCCAGCAGTTCAACCACCCCCATGACCGATACAACCGCCCTACCTGCTGATACGTCTCCAACGTATCTATAATTTTTGATTGTTACATGCTATTATATTACCCCTTTTGGAGGTTTATGGGCTTTATTTTACACATTTATATCATTTTTGGGACTAACCTACTAACCGGAGGCCCAGCCCGTATTGCTGTTTTTTTGCCTATTTCAGTATTTCTAAGAAAAGGAATATCAAACGGAGTCCAAACGGAATGAAACCTTCGGGAGCGTGATTTTTGGAACGAACGTGATCCAGAGGACTTGGAGTGCAAGTCAAGAAGCAGCCAAGGCAGCCACGAGGGTGGGGGGCGCGCCCACCTGTCTCGTGGGCCCCTCGGGCGGCCACTGATGTACTTCTTCCTCCTATATATACCCATGTACCCCAAAAACATCCAGGAGCCAATGAAAAACAATTTCCACCACCGTAACCTTTTGTATCCGCGTGATCCCATCTTGGATCCTTCGCCGGCGCCCCGCCGGAGGGGGAATCGACCACGGAGGGCTTCTACATCAACACCATAGCCCCTCCGATGAGTTGTGAGTAGTTTACCACTGACCTTCGGGTCCATAGTTATTAGCTAGATGGCTTCTTCTCTCTTTTTGGATCTCAATACCATGTTCTCCCCCTCACTTGTGGAGATCTATTCGATGTAACTCTTTTTGCGGTGTGTTTGTCGAGATCCGATGAATTGTGGGTTTATGATCAAGTTTACCTATGAGAAATATTTGAATCTCCTCTAAATTCTTTTATGTATGATTGAGTTATCTTTGCAAGTCTCTTTGAATTATCAGTTTGGTTTGGCCTACTAGATTGATCTTTTCTTGCCATGGGAGAAGTGCTTAGCTTTGGGTTCAATCTTGCGATGTCCTTACCCAGTGGCAGAAAGGGTTGCAAGGCACGTATTGTATTGTTGCCATCGAGGATAAAAAGATGGGGTTTATATCACATTGCATGAGTTTATCTCTCTACATCATGTCATCTTTCTTAATGCGTTACTCTGTTCTTATGAACTTAATACTCTAGATGCATGCTGGATAGCAGGTGATGTGTGGAGTAATAGTAGTAGATGCAGGCAGGAGTCGGTCTACTTGTTGCGGACGTGATTCCTATATACATGATCATGCCTAGATAATCTCATAATTATTCGCTTTTCTATCAATTGCTCGACAGTAATTTGTTCACCCACCGTAATACTTATGCTATCTTTAGAGAAGCCACTAGTGAAACCTATGGCCCCGGGTCTATCTTTTATCATATAAGCTTTCAATGTACTTTTATTTGCATCTTTACTTTTCTTATCTATATTATAAAATACCAAAAATATATTTATCTTATCGTACTATCTCTATCAGATCTCACTTTCGCAAGTGGCCGTGAAGGGACTGACAACCCCTTTATTGCGTTGGTTGCGAGTTCTTTGTTTGTTTGTGTAGGTGCATGGGACTTTTGAGGAGCCTCATACTGGATTGATACCTTGGTTCTCAAAAACTGAGGGAAATACTTACGCTACTATTGCTGCATCACCCTTTCCTCTTCAAGGAAAACCAACGCAAGCTCAAGACGTAGCAAGAAGGATTTCTGGCGCCGTTGATGGGGAGGTCTTCGCTCAAGTCAAGACATACCAAGTACCCATCACAAACTTGTCTCCCTCGCATTTACATTATTTGCCACTTGCCTCTCATTTTCCTCTCCCCCACTTCACCTTTGCCGTTTTATTTGCCCTCTCTTTCCCAATCTTCTCCTCTCTTTTTCGCTTGCCTTTTTCTGTTTGCTTGTGTGTTGGATTACTTGTTGCCATGGCGCCAGATAATACCAAATTGTGTGATTTCTCCAATACCAATAATAATGATTTCCTTAGTACTCCGATTGCTCCTCTTAATGATGTTGAGTCTTGTGAAATCAATACATCTTTGATGAATCTTGTTATGAAAGATCAATTCGCCGGCCTTCCTAGTGAAGATGCCGCTACTCATCTAAACAACTTTGTTTATTTGTGTGATATGCAAAAGAAGAAAGATACGAATAATGATATTGTTAAATTGAACTTATTTCCATTTTCACTTAGAGATCGTGCTAAAGTTTGGTTTTCGTCTTTGCCTAAAAATAGATTGATTCTTGGAACAAGTGCAAAGGCGCTTTTATCTCTAAGTATTTTCCTCTCGCTAAGATTATCACTCTTAGGAACAATATTATGAATTTTAAACAACTTGATCATGAGCATGTTGCCCAATCTTGGGAAAGAATGAAATTGATGATTCACAATTGCCCTACTCATGGTTTGAATTTATGGACGATCATACAAAAAATTTATGCCGGATTGAACTTTGCTTCTAGAAATCTGCCGCGGGAGGCACGTTTATGGAAATCACTTTAGGAGATGCTACAAAACTTCTTGATAATATTATGGCTAATTATTCTCAATGGCACACCGAAAGATCTACTAGTAAAAAAGTGCATGCTATAGAAGAAATCAATGTTTTGAGTGGAAAGATGGATGAACTTATGAAGTTTTTTGCTACTAAAAATAATCCTCTTGATCCCAATGATATGCCTTTGTCTACTTTGATTGAGAATAATAATGAATCTATGGATGTGAATTTTGTTGGTAGGAATAGTTTTGGAAACAACGCTTATAGAGGAAACTTTAATCCTAGAACGTTACCTAGTAATTCCTCTAACAATTATGGAAATTCCTACAATAATTCTTATGGTAATTTTAATAAGATGCCCTCTGATTTTGAGATTAGTGTGAAAGAATTTATGATCTCTCAAAAGAATTTTAATGCCTTGCTTGAAGAAAAATTGCTCAAAGTTGATGATTTGGCTAGGAACGTTGATAGACTTTCGCTTGATGTTGATTCTCTTAAACTTAGATCTACTCCTCCTAAGCATGATATCAATGAGTCTCTCAAAGCCATGAGAATTTCCATTGATGAGTGCAAGGAAATAACCGCTAGATTGCATGCTAAGAAAGATTGCTTTGTAAAGGCGTGTTTTTCTAGTTTCAATGAAAATATTGATGAAGATCTTAAAGTTATTGATGTGTCTCCTATTGGATCTTTGTTTTGCAATATGAATATTAATAATAATGGGACTGGAGATGAGTCCACTTTAGTTAGAAGGCGTCCCAATAATTCAGAGTTTTTAGATCTTGATGCTAAATTTGGTAAAGGTGGGATTGGAGTGGTCATGACTTTAAATAGCATTGAACCCACTATCTCGGATTTCAAGGAATTTGATTATGATAATTGTTCTTTAAAAGGTTGTATTTCCTTGTTGCAATCCGTTGTGAATTCTCCTCATGCTTATAGTCAAAATAAAGCTTTTACCAAACATATCGTTGATGCCTTGATGCAATCTTATGATGAAAAACTTAAATTGGAAGTTTCTATACATAGAAAACTTAATGATGAGTGGGAACCTACTATAAAGATTAAAATTAAAGATCATGAGTGTTTTGCTTTATGTGATTTGGGTGCTAGTGTTTCCATGATTCCGAAAACTTTATGTGATATTCTAGGTTTTCATGATCTTGATGATTGCTCTTTAAATTTGCACCTTATGGATTCCACCATTAAAAAGCCAATAGGAAGGATCAATGATGTTTTCATTGTTGCAAATAGAAATTTGGTGCCCGTAGATTTTATCGTTCTTGATATAGATTGCAATCTTTGTTGCCCTATTATTCTTGGTAGACCTTTCCTTAGAATGATTGGTGCGATTATTGATATGAAGGAAGGGAATATTAGATTCCAATTTACATTAAGGAAAGGCATGGAGCACTTTCCAAGAAAGAAAATAAATTACCTTATGAATCTATCATGCGGGCTACTTATGAATTGAGTGCCAAAGATGACACTACTTAGATCTATCTTCGCTTTTATGCCTAGCTAGGGGCGTTAAACGTTAGCGCTAGTTGGGAGGCAACCCAATTTTATTTGTGTTTTTTGTTTTTGTTTCTGTTTAATAATAAATTTTTCGTCTACCTTATGTTTAGATGTGTTTTTATGTTTTAATTAGTGTTTGTGCCAAGTAGAACCTATAGGATAACCTATGGTGATAGTTAATTTGATTCTGCTGAAAAACACAAACTTTGCACGCACCAAATTAGTGTTGTTAAATCACAGAAACGTGATTTTGCGTTGATTCTTTTTGCTGCTGATCAATAGATAAATTTACCAGGACTTCCTATTTTTGTAGGATTTTTAAAGTTCCATAAGTTTGCGTTAGTTACAAATTTCTACAGACTGTTCTGTTTTTGACACATTCTGTTTTTCGTGTGTTGTTTGCTTATTTTGATGCATCTATGGCTAGTATTAAGTGGTATGAACCATAGAGAACTTGGAATACAGTAGGTTTAACACCAAAATAAATAAATAATGAGTTCATTACAGTACCTTATGTGTTGGTTTTGTTTTCTTTCACAAACGGAGCTTATGAGATTTCCTGTTGAGTTTTGTGTTGTGAAGTTTTCAAGTTTTGGGTAAAGATTTGATGGACTATGGAATAAGGAGTGGGAAGAGCCTAAGCTTGGGGATGCCCATGGCACCCCAAGATATTCAATAATAGCCAAAAGCCTAAGCTTGGGGATGCCCCCGGAAGGCATCCCCTCTTTCGTCTTTGTTCATTGGTAACTTTACTTGGAGCTATATTTTTATTCGCCACATAATATGTGTTTTGCTTGGAGCGTCGTGTATGATATTAGTATTTGCTTTTTAGTTTTCCACAATCATCCTTTCTGTACACACCTTTTGGGAGAAGCCCACTTGATTAGAATTTATTAGAATACTCTATGTGCTTCACTTATATCTTTTGAGCTAGATAGTTTTTGCTCTAGTGCTTCACTTATATCTTTTAGAGCACATCGGTGGCTTAATTTTGTAGAAATTGCTAGTCTCTCTTGCTTCACTTATATTATTTTGAGAGTCTTTTGGAACAGCATGGTATTTGCTATGGTTATAAAATTGGTCCTAGAATGGCAGGCATCCAAGTTGGGTATAATAAAAACTATCATAGGAAGTGAATTGGATGCTATGATTAATTTGATACTTGATAATTGTTTTGAGATATGGAGGTAGTGATATTAAAGTCATGCTAGTTGGGTGATTAAGAATTTAAAGAATGCTTGTGTTGAAGTTAGCAAGTCCCGTAGCATGCGCGTATGGTTAAAGTCGTGTAACAAATTTGAAACATGAAGTGTCCTTGGATTGTGCATCCTTATGAGTGGCGGTCGGGGACGAGCGATGGTCTTTTCCTACCAATCTATCCCTCTAGGAGCATGCGCGTAGTGCTTGATTTTTGATGACTTCTAAATTTTTGCAATAAGTATATGTGTTCTTTTGACTAATGTTGAGTCCATGGATTATACGCACTTTTACCTTTCCGCCATTGCTAGCCTCTTTGGTACCGTGCATTGCCCTTTCTCACCTTGAGAGTTGGTGCAAACTTCGCTAGTGCATCCAAACCCCGTGATACGATACGCTCTATCACACAGAAACCTCCTTATATCTTCCTCAAAACAGCCACCATACCTACCTATTATGGCATTTCCATAGCCATTCCGAGATATATTGCCATGCAACTTTCCACCGTTCCGTTTATCATCATGACACGCATTACTTCTGTCATATTGCCACTGCATGATCATGTAGTTGACATCGTATTTTTGGCAAAGCCACCATGCATAATTTTTCATACATGTCACTCTTGATTCATTGCACCATCCTGGTACACCGCCGAAGGCATTCATATAGAGTCATATCTTGTTCTAGTTTCGAGTTGTAATTCATGTGTTGTAATCAATAAAAGTGTGATGATCATCATTATTAGAGCATTGTCCCAAAGAAGAAAAAAGGCCAAAAGAAAAAACCCAAAGAAAGGAAAAGAAAAAAAAGGAAAAGAAAAAAAAATAAAAAAATAAATAAAAGGGGCAATGTTACTATCTCTTTTTCCACACTTGTGCTTCAAAGTAGCACAATGTTCTTCATATAGCGAGTCTCATATATTGTGCTTCAAAGTAGCACCATGTTCTTCATATAGTGAGTCTCATATGTTGTCACTTTCATATACTAATGGAAAATTTTCATTATAGAACTTGGCTTGTATACTCCTACGATGGGCTTCCTCAAATGCCCTAGGTCTTCGTGAGCAAGCAAGTTGGATGCACACCCACTAGTTTTCTTTTGTTGAGTTTTCATACATTTATAGCTCTAGTGCATCCGTTGCATGGCAATCCCTACTACTCATGTTGACATCAATTAATGGGCATCTCCATAGCCCGTTGATTATCCTCGTCAATGTGAGACTTTCTCCTTTTTTGTCTTCTCCACATAATCCCCATCATCATATTCTATTCCACCCGTAGTGCTATATCCATGGCTCATGCTCATGTATTACGTGAAGGTTGAAAAAGTTTGAGATTATTTAAGTACGAAATATGAAACAATTGCTTGGCTTGTCATCGGGGGTGTAGAATATGGGAACATTTTTGTGTGACGAAAATGAAGCATAGCCTAACTATATGATTTTGTAGGGATGAACTTTCTTTAGCCATGTTATTTTGAGAAGACATGATTGCTTTGATTAGTATGCTTGTAGCATTACTATTTCTTATGTCAATATGAACTTTTATTTTTAATCATTTGGATCTGAACATTCATGCCACAATAAAGAAAATTACATTGAGAATTATGCTAGGTAGCGTTCCACATCAAAAAGAATCCGTTTTTATCATTTACCTACTCGAGGACGAGCAGGAATTAAGCTTGGGGATGCTTGATATGTCTCCAACGTATCTATAATTTTTTATTGTTCCATGCTATTATATTACCCCTTTTGGATGTTTATGGGCTTTATTTTACACATTTATATCATTTTTTGGACTAACCTACTAACCGGAGGCTCAGCCCGTATTGCTGTTTTTTTTGCCTATTTCAGTATTTCGAAGAAAAAGGAATATCAAATGGAGTCCAAACGGAATGAAACCTTCGGGGGTGTGATTTTTGGAACGAACGTGATCCAAAGGACTTGGAGTGCAAGTCAAGAAGCAGCCGAGGCGGCCACGAGGGTGGGGGGTGCGCCCACCCCTACACGGTGCGCCCCCCTGTCTCGTGGGCCCCTCGGGCGGCCACCGACGTACTTCTTCCTCCTATATATACCTATGTACCCCAAAAACATCCAGAAGCCAACGGAAAACAATTTCCACTGCCGTAACCTTCTGTATCCGCGAGATCCCATCTTGGAGCCTTCGTCGGCGCCCCGCCGGAGGGGGAATCGACCATGGAGGGCTTCTACATCAACACCATAGCCCCTCCGATGAGTTGTGAGTAGTTTACCACTGACCTTCGGGTCCATACTTATTAGCTAGATGGCTTCTTCTCTCTTTTTGGATCTCAATACCATGTTCTCCCCCTCTCTTGTGGAGATATATTCGATGTAACTCTTTTTGCGGTGTGTTTGTCGAGATCCGATGAATTGTGGGTTTATGATCAAGTTTATCTATGAGAAATATTTGAATCTCCTCTGAATTATTTTATGTATGATTGAGTTATCTTTGCAAGTCTCTTTGAATTATCAGTTTGGTTTGGCCTACTAGATTGATCTTTTCTTGCCATGGGAGAAGTGCTTAGCTTTGGGTTCAATCTTGCGGTGTCCTTACCCAGTGACAAAAAAGGTTGCAAGGCACGTATTGTATTGTTGCCATCTTGGATAAAAGATGGGGTTTATATCATATTGCATGAGTTTATCCCTCTACATAATGTCATCTTTCTTAATGCGTTACTCTATTCTTATGAACTTAATACTCTAGATGCATGCTGGATAGCGGTCGATGTGTGGAGTAATAGTAGTAGATGCAGGCAGGAATCGGTCTACTTGTTGCGGACGTGATGCCTATATACATGATCATGCCTAGATAATCTCATAATTATTCGCTCAGTAATTTGTTCACCCACCGTAATACTTATGCTATCTTGAGAGAAGCCACTAGTGAAACCTATGGCCCCGGGTCTATCTTTTATCATATAAGCTTTCAATCTACTTTTATTTGCATCTTTACTTTTCTTATCTATATTATAAAATACCAAAAATATATTTATCTTATCATACTATCTCTATCAGATCTCACTTTCGCAAGTGGCCGTGAAGGGATTGACAACCCTTTTATTGTGTTGGTTGCGAGTTCTTTGTTTGTTTGTGTAGGTGCGTGGGACTTTTGAGGAGCCTCCTACTAGATTGATACCTTGGTTCTCAAAAACTGAGGGAAATACTTACGCTACTATTGCTGCATCACCCTTTCCTCTTCAAGGAAAACCAACGCAAGCTCAAGACATAGCACCTGCGCGCAGTGAAAGGGGTTCCACCCCATGTATCTCCCAATTACCCCTTGGACTATATATACTTGTCCCCTAGCTCCGTATTAGGGTTAGCATTGTGATTGCTCATACTTGAGATAGAGCTTTGCTCATCCACTTGGTTACTTCTCCGCGGAGCTCACGACCTCTTCGGAGAAGATCCCCCAAGCGGATTCAAGACCCCATCACGGGAAGACCCTTCAAGACCTCCTCACGGATAAGACCGTTTGTATTGTCCTTTCTTGACTTTGAATCGTTTATCACTCTTTGTGTTTCGAGGATCTAGCATATGTGTAACCGGATCTTGTTGGTTGAGTGATTTCTCTCATGTTCCCCTCGCTTTTCCCCTCGTGTTCTTTGTAGGATTCCCTCCAATCGTGAAAAATTGGGCATCTAGGGTTCTACCCTGCATCAATAGTGCTTCCCAATTCGAGCAACCAAAACGGGAGTAGGTCACCTCGTTGTCTAGCTTTACATCAAAAGGATAACCATGATGGGTCCTGAGGTAAACTCTCTTTATCTCCATATTCTCATGATCTTTGAGATCCAGCTTCTCCAAGACATAACGTCTTGCATGGCAGGGGATGCACTAGTCGAATTGTAGAAAACGAAAATTACATGTTGAACAAGAAGAACTCATGCCTAATTACGAAAAAGACTTGTCGTCGTTGCGTACCGTATAGACATCGAAGGTCTCCTCGAGCTTAATATTGAAGCATTGATCATCTTGCAGGTGAGGCCTGTCGCACAGACCATGGTTGTCGCCATAGTAGTCACACTCAGGGATCATATCATCATCAGATATTTCCTATGTTCATAATACAAAGACTAAACTTCTGAAATTCAATATATGTACTACAAAAACTAAACTACATCATTATTATTCACTACGGGTTGACTTTCGGTCTATCAAGTCTTTTCTTGAAAACTCTCATCTCATATGGTGGACACCCCTCACAGTTTTTTCGACCGTCGGTGATGGTCGCTTCCCCTCCTTTCTTGTGCATTACCAAGGTACATCACGAGCAGAAGAAAGAGGAAGCGACGCCCACGACAATAGTTGGGATTCTTCCTATTAGACATTTGCGACCGTCCGTGATGGTAGCTCCTTCTTTCATTCCAAAGTGCATTACACCAAAATTTCTAGCACCTTGGAATGAAGAAGAAGCTACCCACACGACAACAGTCAGGATTCTTCGTCCTCTCTCATGTATGGTGGACACTCCTTTACTAACTTTTCGACAGACCGAAAGTCACACAAGGACCCTGAAAGAATGACGGTCAAACCGTTACATATATCGAGTAATGACAAATAAAAATTACCTATGGTTTGCCGGAATATCATTTAATTCCTGTTCTGGCAAATCACGTTCATTCGATATTTCCTACTATCTAGCACAAGTCATGCCAAAATTCACGGGAAAATCCGGCAGGACCTTTGCTAAAAAGGACATATCGAGCGCCTGCAATTTTCCAGAACGGAAATCAATCAACACTCCGGCAAAACATAGGCCATTCGGAGCTGTTCCCTTGAAACATAGGCCACTTGGGCAAGCACTAGTAGTACACAACACTACATATCACATGTCTAAATCTCCATCATATTGAGCAACACTAGTACACAACACTAGATATACATGTTCACTCACTATAGACGATGGTTTCAAGGATGCGGGTGTCGTCGGTGATCTTCTGGGCGTCGTCGACCGGCTCTTCGGTGATATACCCTGCTCCACATATGAGCATAAACACGTGAGTATCTGTATAGAAAATTTCAAACTTGGTATGCTCATTGCATTTCAGTGGTTTAATTTTGACAGCAAGCATAACATTTCATTTTTCTTTGCAAAACCATTTCATATCATTAGGTCTCTTTCTCTCTCTCTCTCTCTCTCTCTCTCCAAATTCACTAGGCATCAACTACATCCAAACATATGAACAAAATTATTTAACTTTTGGAATTTTTCTATACCTAAATTAGTACTAATTTTTTTGTAACAAAACTACTAACATTTTCTATAACAACATTATACCTCAACATTCATAGTACTTTCTATAGCGAAACTACTAAAGTTTTCTATAACAACATAATACCTAAAAATTTGTCTAACGTTTCTATAACATAGAGGAGAGGTGGGAGGAGGGAGGAGTAAGGAGGAGGGAGGAGTAAGGAGGACGGAGGAGGAGGAGGAGGATGGAGGAGGAGGAAGGAGTAGGGCGGCTGGAGGAGAGGGGGGATGTCGGTGGGAGGAGGGCTGCCAGAGGAGGAAGTGGCTGGAGGAGGAGGAAGGAAGGCGCGACCGGAGGAGGAGGGAGGAGGGAGGTGGGAGGAGGAGGGAGGAGGGAGGAGGGTTGCGGCATACCGAAGAAGGGTGGAGGACGGTTGCGGCAATGCAGTGGCGGCGGAGGTAGGAGTGAGGGAAGGGAAGAGGTCGGGCATGGGGAGTTAATTTGATGAGATGGCATTAGCAGTAGCGCTGGTCAGGGGCGCGCGCTACTGCTAATCCCAATAGCAATAGTGTGGGTCAGCGGCCCGCGCTGCTGCTAAGTGCGGCCCACCTGCTACCACAGTGCACCCGTAGTGGTAGTGGTGGTTCATAGGCACGCGCTACTGCTATAGCTTTAGAAGTAGCATGGGAATGGCGGCCCGCGCTGCTACTACGGGTAACCCCGGTCGCTAAGGTGGTAAGCCCGTGCTACTTCTACATGCTTACCAGTAGTGCCGGTTTGTGACCAGCGCTACGGCTAAGTAGCAGTAGCGTGGGCACTTGACCCCGCGCTACAGTTAAGCTTCTACCTATAAGGTATTTCCTAGTAGTGGGAAGCTCCGACGACGATCACAGCAGGGAGACACGACACTAGAAAGCTTGCATATTCCACAGAGTGAAAATTTTAGATCATCATATCTCATATAGCATTCTTGATGAAAAAGTGAGAATGACGTAGAAATAATTTGCAATATAATTGGAAACAACATTTTTATATTTTGTTCGATACCTAAAATATTTAAAAGTATTTGGTTAATGTAAAAACCTAAAAAATTATATTTTATTCGACACCTAAGACATTTTATATTCAAAAACCTATTCTTTTCTATTACTAATTTTCTATTCTAATTAAAAGACTTACATTTACTGAAAGTTTTGTATTGCATTCAAAAAATCTACATTCTATTGTATTCAAAAAACCTATTCGATACCTAAATTTTTCTATTATATTACTAAATTGCTATTCTATTCAAAAGACTTACATTTACTGAAAATGTTCTATTCTATTAAAAAAATTCTACATTCTATTGTATTAAAAAACCTATTGGATACCTGAAATTATCTATTCTATTCAAAAGATCTACATTTACAGAAATTTTTTATTCCATTCAAAATACCTACATTTACTGAAAATATTCTATTCTATTCAAAAGGCCTACATTTACGGAATTTTTTTATTCTATTCAAAAAATCTACACTATATTGTATTAAAAAAACCTACATTCTACAAGCAAATTCTACCAATTCAGTGGACATGATTACTAGAACATTCAAAAAAACCTAAATTCTACAAGAATAGAGGAAGGAGGGAGGAGCTACTCGGTGGAGGAGGAGCGGCAGCATCGGCGGCGGCAGCGAGGATAGAAGAGCGCGAGAGAGTGAGGAGAGTGAGAGTGATGAGAGATTAAGAAACGGACGACCAGGTAGGGGTTAACGTGAGCTTAGTAGTAGCACAAGGCACAGGGCCCATGCTACTGCTAAGTCAAATACCTGTAGCGCCGGCCTGAGACCTGCGCTGCTGCTAAATAGGGCCCCACAACTAGCCCCGTGTAAGGGTAGTGGCAGCGCGGGCTATATGCCTAGGGGTGGGCATATAACCCGAAAACCGATTTACCGAATCGGTTTAACCTGGACCGAAGCCGAAGTGACCGAAACTGAAACCTTCGGTATGAAGCTCGGTTAGCAATTCTAGAAAACCGAATTAAGTTCGATGAATTTGGTTTGTACCCTCGGTCCACCGAACTGACCGAAGCACCGACGCCCTACACCTAATTCCTATCATGCCAGTTGCCGCACAACCGCAGCCCCGCACGATATGCCCCACGCTACAGCTACCAAATTAGTTGTAGTGCGGGGTATATAGCCAACGCTGCTACTACTGCTCGACCCGGGGGTACCTTGGAGCCCATAGCAGCAACGTGGGGTGTGCCAACCCACGCTACTACTACCATGTACCTGTAGTGTGGGGTACTTCCTCGCTACTGCTACTTAACAGCAGCGCTATGCACTTACCCATCGCTACTGCTAAGCATCGACCTATAAGGTATTTCCTAGTAGTAAGTGGATGAATGTATCTCCATGATGAGGCCTTCAGAAAGGGATGCGGCGCTCAAGAACCATCATCAGCGCTGACGGAGAAGGTGCAAGACTTTTGCCCGGAGAGCAACACTTGTGCAAGGAGCATTTCAGCCAACCACCAAACCCCACCTGCACGACGCAACGGAGCACCGCACCGTGCCATCACACCTCCAGCCACAACGACAACCACCTCAAGCCCAACCCTCTGCTATGCAACAAGCAAAAGATGAGCACACCAGCACGAGGCCGAATACCAAACTCCACAACCACAGTAGCACATACACCGCCGCGCCACCGTCCAAAAATTGCGGCTCTCCGCAGCCACCGTAGGTCCCCCCAGCCGCGGCTCTCCGCTGCCACCGCAACTCCCCCAATCGTGGGAGGAGAACCCAGCACCCAGCGCACCTAGCATCCGCTGCACGCCGCAACACCGTCACTGCAACGCGCTAGGGTGCCACCACCGCCAGATCTGAATGCCGGGCATCAAATCCAGGAGGTCGGCCTTAGCATTGCCCCGCACACCCTTAGCAGAGAGTAGGAAGGAACAGTGCCACCACCTTGCCTGAGGCCGCCGCCCCGGTTTGCCTGCGTCGGTGAGAGGGGTCATCACCGCCGGTCACAACTAGGAGTGGAGCTCCGTCTAGGGCCGAAGACGCACGCCATGCGACGAGGAGGCCCCCTCGCCGCGGTCCGCCAAGCAGGCTTTTTTTTGCAGATAGAAGATTGTATTACTCAATCATGATAGAAGATTGTAGGAAGGCCCAAGCATTTCAAGCGGGCTTTGCCCGTCAGCATCCCCCGATGGTGGCAAGGGAGTGAGGAAGGAGCGAGGAGTGGGGTGGCGGCGGCTAGGTTATCGGTCGTTGTCGGTGTCAAAACCGGCGGATCTCGGGTAGGGGGTCCCGAACTGTGCGTCTAGGCGGATGGTAACATGAGACAAGGGACACGATGTTTTTACCCAGGTTCGGGCCCTCTCGATGGAGGTAAAACCCTACTCCTGCTTGATTGATATTGATGATATGGGTAGTACAAGAGTGGATCTACCACGAGATCAAGGAGGCTAAACCCTAGAAGCTAGCCTATGGTATGATTGTTGTTGTGTCCTATGGACTAAAACCCTCCGGTTTACATAGACACCGGAGGGGGCTAGGGTTACACAGAGTCGGTTACAATGGTAGGAGATCTACATATCCGTATCGCCAAGCTTGCCTTCCACGCCAAGGAAAGTCCCATCCGGACACGGGACGAAGTCTTCAATCTTGTATCTTCAGAGTCTTGGAGTCCGGCCGATGATGATAGTTCGGCTATCCAGACACCCCCTAGTCCAGGACTCCCTCAGTAGCCCCTGAACCAGGCTTCAATGACGACGAGTCCGGCGCGCATATTGTCTTCAGCATTGCAAGGCGGGTTCCTCCTCCAAATAATTCATAGAAGATTGTGAACACCAGGATAGTGTCCGGCTCTGTAAAATAAATTCCACATACCACCGTAGAGAGAATAATATTTACACAAGTTAAATCTGTTGACGTATTTTGTGGCGTGACGTCACACCACAACCAAGCCTTTACTCGAATCGTTTTTATCATACCACCTCAGCGCGTTTAGCGAAGCGGTTTCCTTGGCACGTCTTGTCGAAGCAGAGATCGTGTTCCCCTTATTTCGGGATCCTCATCAATATGGACGTGGGTAACCCAACCGCGCCCGTTGCCACGCCCCCTCCATCGAAGGTGAGTTTCAAACGGTCACGGGGACGGCTCTTGGTATTCTCCCTCTTTATAATGAGACCAAGGCCCGTTCCTTTTCTTCAATCCTCAATCGAATCCGCCCCTCGCCCTGAGTTCCAACACCCAGGGCTCCAGATTCGGGCACATCGGACCTTCGATAATGTCCGGCTCCGTCCTACAGGGCCGGTGGATGCCCTCCTCCGTCACGGAAGAGGACGTGCTAAAGCTGAGAGGCGCCAGGTACTTAACCTACGAGATTTCGCATAGGTTGCCTGCCCAAGGGCAAGTCATTCCTACTCCCGAGCCTGGCGAGAGTGTCGTGTTCGTGTCTCACCTCCGTCGGGGTTTAGGCTTCCCGATGGATCCCTTCGTGAGGGGGCTCATGTTTTACTATGGGCTGAAATTCCACGACTTGGCTCAAAACCTCCGCACTAACCCTCACTTCGGTTTGTGGCTCAAAACCTTCAACGTGGAGCCGAAGATGGTTGAGGGGCGTCAGGCAGAGTGCGGCGGGGCGGTTATAAGCAAGAGGGCCGATGCTCCATGGCCCGAGGGCTCTTTTCAGGAGGAGCTCGGCTTGTGGCAACAGAAGTGGTTGAAGGAAATATGCCCTAGAGGTAATAATAAAGTTATTATTTATTTCCTCATATCATGATAAATGTTTATTATTCATGCTAGATTGTATTAACCGGAAACATGATACATGTGTGAATACATAGACAAACATAACATCACTAGTATGCCTCTACTTGACTAGCTCATTAATCAAAGATGGTTATGTTTCCTAACCATAGACATGTGTTGTCATTTGATTAATGGGATCACATCATTAGGAGAATGATGTGATTGACATGACCCATTCCCTTAGCCTAGCACTTGATCGTTTAGTATATTGCTATTGCTTTCTTCATGACTTATACATGTTCCTGTAACTATGAGATTATGCAACTCCCGTTTACCGGAGGAACACTTTGGGTGCTACCAAACGTCACAACGTAACTGGGTGATTATAAAGGAGTACTACAGGTGTCTCCGAAGGTACATGTTGAGTTGGCATATTTCAAGATTAGGTTTTGTCACTCCGATTGTCGGAGAGGTATCTCTGGGCCCTCTTGGTAATGTACATCACTATAAGCCTTGCAAGCAATGTGACCAATGAGTTGGTTACGGGATGATGAATTACGTAACGAGTAAAGAGACTTGCCGGTAACGAGATTGAACTAGGTATTGGATACCGACGATCGAATCTCGGGCAAGTAACATACCGATGACAAAGGGAACAACGTATGTTGTTATGCGGTTTGACCGATAAAGATCTTCGTAGAATATGTAGGAACCAATATGGGCATCCAGGTTCCGCTATTGGTTATTGATCGAGAATAGTTCTAGGTCATGTCTACATAGTTCTCGAACCCGTAGGGTCCGCACGCTTAACATTACGATTACAGTTTTCTTATGAGTTTGTAAGTTTTGATGTACCGAAGTTTGTTCGGAGTCCCGGATGTGATCACGGACATGACGAGGAGTCTCGAAATGGTCGAGACATAAAGATTGATATATTGGAAGCCTATGTTTGGACATCAGAATTGTTCCGGGTGAAATCGGTATTTTACCGGAGTACCGGGGGGTTACCGGAACCCTCCTGGGGGTTATTGGGCCTACATGGGCCATAAGGGAGAAGAGGAGAGGAGGCAAGAGGTGGGCCGCGCCCCCTCCCCTCCCTAGTCCGAATAGGACAAGGAGAGGGGGCGGCGCCCCCCCTTTCCTTCCCCTCTTCCTCCTCCTTCCCCCTTCTCCTACTCCAACTAGGAAAGAAGGGAGTCCTACTCCCGGTGGGAGTAGGACTCCCCCCTTGGCGCGCCCTCCTTGGCCGGCCGCCTCCTCCCCCTGGCTCCTTTATATACGGGGGCGGGGGGCACCCCATAGACACACAAGTTGATCTACGGATCGTTCCTTAGCCGTGTGCGGTGCCCCCCTCCACCATATTCCACCTCGGTCATATCGTCGCGGAGTTTAGGCGAAGCCCTGCACCGGTAGAACATCATCATCGTCACCACGCCGTCGTGCTAACGGAACTCATCCCCGAAGCTTTGCTGGATCGGAGTCCGAGGATCGTCATCGAGCTAAACGTGTACTGAACTCGGAGGTGCCGTACGTTCGGTGCTTGGATCGGTCGGATCGTGAAGACGTACGACTACATCAACCGCGTTGTGCTAACGCTTCTGCTTACGGTCTACGAGGGTACATGGACAACACTCTCCCCTCTCGTTGCTATGCCATCACCATGATCTTGCGTGTGCGTAGGAAATTTTTTGAAATTACTACGTTCCCCAACAGTGGCATCAGAGCCTAGATTTTATGCGTTGATGTTATATGCACGAGTAGAACACAAGTGAGTTGTGGGCGATACAAGTCATACTGCTTACCAACATGTCATACTTTGGTTCGGCGGTATTGTGAGATGAAGCGGCCCGGACCGACATTACGCGTACGCTTACGCGAGACTAGTTTCACCGTTATGAGCACTCGTGCTTAAAGGTGGCTGGCGGGTGTCTGTCTCTCTCACTTTAGCTGAATCGAGTGTGGCTACGCCCGGTCCTTGCAAAGGTTAAAACAGCACTAACTTGACGAACTATCGTTGTGGTTTTGATGCGTAGGTAAGAACGGTTCTTGCTAAGCCCGTAGCAGCCACGTAAAATTTGCAGCAACAAAGTAGAGGACGTCTAACTTGTTTTTGCAGGGCATGTTGTGATGTGATATGGTCAAGACGTGATACTATATTTTATTGTATGAGATGATCATGTTTTGTAACCGAAGTTATCGGCAACTGGCAGGAGCCATATGGTTGTCGCTTTATTGTATGAAATGCAAACGCCCTGTAATTGCTTTACTTTATCACTAAGCGGTAGCGATAGTCGTAGAAGCAATAGATGGCGTAACGACAACGATGCTACGATGGAGATCAAGGTGTCGCGCCGGTGACGATGGTGATCACGACGGTGCTTCGAAGATGGAGATCACAAGCACAAGATGATGATGGCCATATCATATCACTTATATTGATTGCATGTGATGTTTATCCTTTATGCATCTTATCTTGCTTTGATTGACGGTAGCATTTTAAGATGATCTCTCACTAATAATCAAGAAGTGTTCTCCCTGAGTATGCACCGTTGCGAAAGTTCTTCGTGCTGAGACACCACGTGATGATCGGGTGTGATAGGCTCTACGTTCAAATACAACGGATGCAAAACAGTTGCACACGCGGAATACTCAGGTCATACTTAACGAGCCTAGCATATACAGATATGGCCTCGGAACACGAAGACCGAAAGGTCGAACGTGAATCATATAGTAGATATGATCAACATAGTGATGTTCACCATTGAAACTACTCCATCTCACGTGATGATCGGACATGGTTTAGTTGATTTGGATCACGTAATCACTTAGATGACTAGAGAGATGTCTGTCTAAGTGGGAGTTCTTAAGTAATATGATTAATTGAACTTAAATTTATCATGAACTTAGTACCTGATAGTATTTTGCTTGTCTATGTTTGTTTGTAGATAGATGGCTCGTGCTGTTGTTCCGTTGACTTTTAATGCGTTCCTTGAGAAAGCAAAGTTGAAAGATGATGGTAGCAATTACATGGACTGGGTCCGTAACCTGAGGATTATCCTCATTGCTGCACAGAAAAGTTACGTCCTGGAAGCACCGCTGGGTGCCAGGCCTGCTGCTGATGCAACTAACGACGTTAAGAACATCTGGCAGAGCAAAGCTGATGACTACTCGATAGTTCAGTGTGCCATGCTTTATGGCTTAGAACCGGGTCTTCAATGACGTTTTGAACGTCATGGAGCATATGAGATGTTCCAGGAGTTGAAGTTAATATTTCAAGCAAATGCCCGGATTGAGAGATATGAAGTCTCCAATAAGTTCTATAGCTGCAAGATGGAAGAGAATAGTTCTGTCAGTGAACACATACTCAAAATGTCTGGGTATAATAATCACTTGATTCAACTGGGAGTTAATCTTCCTGATGATAGTGTCATTAACAGAATTCTTCAATCACTGCCACCAAGCTACAAGAGCTTCGTGATGAACTATAATATGCAAGGGATGAACAAGACTATTCCCGAGCTCTTCGCAATGCTAAAAGCCACGGAGGTAGAAATCAAAAAGGAGCATCAAGTGTTGATGGTTAACAAGACCACCAGTTTCAAGAAAAAGGGCAAAGGGAAGAAGAAGGGGAACTTCAAAAAGAACAGCAAACAAGTTGCTGCTCAAGAGAAGAAACCCAAGTCTGGACCTAAGCCTGAAACTGAGTGCTTCTACTGCAAGCAGACTGGACACTGGAAGCGGAACTGCCCCAAGTATTTGGCGGATAAGAAGGATGGCAAAGTGAACAAAGGTATATGTGATATACATGTTATTGATGTGTACCTTACTAATGCTCGCAGTAGTACCTGGGTATTTGATACTGGTTCCGTTGCTAATATTTGCAACTCGAAACAGGGACTACGGATTAAGCAAAGATTGGCTAAGGACGAGGTGACGATGCGCGTGGGAAATGGTTCCAAAGTCGATGTGATCGCGGTCGGCACGCTACCTCTACATCTACCATCGGGATTAGTTTTAGACCTAAATAACTGGTATTTGGTGCCAGCGTTGAGCATGAACATTATATCTGGATCTTTTTTGATGCGAGACGGTTATTCATTTAAATCAGAGAATAATGGTTGTTCTATTTATATGAGTAATATCTTTTATGGTCATGCACCCTTGAAGAGTGGTCTATTTTTATTAAATCTCGCTAGTAGTCATACACATATTCATAGTGTTGAAACCAAAAGATGCAGAGTTGATAACGATAGTGCAACTTATTTGTGGCACTGCCGTTTAGGTCATATCGGTGTAAAGCGCATGAAGAAACTCCATACTGATGGGCTTTTGGAATCACTTGATTATGAATCACTTGGTACTTGCGAACCGTGCCTCATGGGCAAGATGACTAAAACGCCGTTCTCCGGAACTATGGAGCGAGCAACTGATTTGTTGGAAATCATACATACTGATGTTTGTGGTCCAATGAATGTTGAGGCTCGCGGCGGGTATCGTTATTTTCTCACCTTCACAGATGATTTGAGCAGATATGGGTATATCTACTTAATGAAACACAAGTCCGAAACATTTGAAAAGTTCAAAAATTTTAGAGTGAAGTGGAAAATCATCGTAACAAGAAAATAAAATCTTTACGATCTGATTGTGGAGGAGAATATTTGAGTTACGAGTTTGGTCTACACTTGAAACAATGCGGAATAGTTTCACAACTCACGCCACCCGGAACACCACAACGAAATGGTGTGTCCGAACGTCGTAATCGTACTTTACTAGATATGGTGCGATCTATGATATCTCTTACTGATTTACCGCTATCGTTTTGGGGTTATGCTTTAGAGACGGCCGCATTCACGTTAAATAGGGCACCATCAAAATCCGTTGAGACGACGCCTTATGAACTGTGGTTTGGCAAGAAACCAAAGTTGTCGTTTCTTAAAGTTTGGGGCTGCGATGCTTATGTGAAGAAACTTCAACCAGATAAGCTCGAACCCAAATCAGAGAAATGTGTCTTCATAGGATACCCAAAAGAGACTATTGGGTACACCTTATATCACAGATCTGAGGGCAAGATTTTCGTTGCTAAAATCGGATCCTTTCTAGAGAAGGTGTTTCTCTCGAAAGAAGTGAGTGGGAGGAAAGTAGAACTTGATGAGATAACTGTATCTGCTCCCTTATTGGAAAGTAGTTCTTCACAAGAACCGGTTCCTGTGACAACTACACCAATAAGTGAGGAAGCTAATGATATTGATCATGAAACTTCAGATCAAGTTTCTATTGAACCTCGTAGGTCTACCAGAGTAAGATCCGCACCAGAGTGGTACGGTAATCCTATTCTGGAAGTCATGTTACTTGACCATGATGAACCTACGAACTATGAGGAAGCGATGATGAGCCCAGATTCCGCAAAATGGCTAGAGGACATGAAATCTGAGATGGGATCCATGTATGAAAACAAAGTATGGACTTTGGTTGACTTGCCCGATGGTCGGCAAGCCATTGAGAATAAATGGATCTTGAAGAAGAAGACTGACGCTGATGGTAATGTAACTGTCTATAAAGCTCGAGTTGTTGCAAAAGGTTTTCGACAAGTTCAAGGGGTTGACTACGATGAGACTTTCTCACCCGTAGCGATGCTTAAGTCTGTCCGAATCATGTTAGCTATTGCTGCATTTCATGATTATGAAATTTGGCAAATGGATGTTAAAACTTCATTCTTGAATGGATTTTTGGAAGAAGAGTTGTATATGATGCAGCCAGAAGGTTTTGTTGATCCAAAAGGTGCTAACAAAGTGTGCAAGCTCCAGCGATCCATCTATGGACTGGTGCAAGCATCTCGGAGTTGGAATAAATGCTTTGATAGTGTGATCAAAGCATATGGTTTTATACAGACTTTTGGAGAAGCCTGTATTTACAAGAAAGTGAGTGGGAGCTCTGTAGCATTTCTGATATTATATGTAGATGACATATTATTAATTGGAAATGATATAGAATTTCTGGATAGCATAAAGGGATACTTGAATAAAAGTTTTTCAATGAAAGACCTCGGTGAAGCTGCTTACATATTGGGCATCAAGATTTATAGAGATAGATCAAGACACTTAATAGGACTTTCACAAAGCACATACCTTGATAAAATTTTGAAAAAGTTCAAAATGGATCAGGCAAAGAAAGGGTTCTTGCCCGTGCTTCAAGGTGTGAAGTTAAGTCAAACTCAATGTCCGACCACAACAGAACATAGAGAGAAAATGAAAGATGTTCCCTATGCTTCAGCCATAGGCTCTATCATGTATGCAATGTTGTGTACCAGACCTGACGTATGCTTAGCAATAAGCATGGCAGGAAGGTACCAAAGTAATCCAGGAGTGGATCACTGGACAGCGGTCAAGAACATCCTGAAATACCTGAAAAGTACTAAGGATATGTTTCTCGTATATGGAGGTGACAAAGAGCTAGTCGTAAAGGGTTACGTTGATGCAAGATTTGACACTGATCCAGACGATTCTAAATCGCAAACCGGATACGTATTTTTATTAAACGGTGGAGCTGTAAGTTGGTGCAGTTCTAAACAAAGCGTCGTGGCGGGATCTAAATGTGAAGCAGAGTACATAGCTGCTTCTGAAGCAGCAAATGAATGAGTCTGGATGAAGGAGTTCATTTCTGATCTAGGTGTCATAACTAGTGCATCGGGACCAATGAAGATCTTCTGTGACAATACTGGTGCAATTGCCTTGGCAAAGGAATCCAGATTTCACAAGAGGACCAAGCACATCAAGAGACGCTTCAATTCCATTTGGGATCAAGTCCAAGTGGGAGACATAGAGATTTGCAAGATACATACGGATCTGAATGTTGCAGACCCGTTGACTAAGCCTCTCTCACGAGCAAAACATGATCAGCACCAAGACTCCATGGGTGTTAGAATCATTACTATGTAATCTAGATTATTGACTCTAGTGCAAGTGGGAGACTGAAGGAAATATGCCCTAGAGGCAATAATAAAGTTATTATTTATTTCCTCATATCATGATAAATGTTTGTTATTCATGCTAGAATTGTATTAACCGGAAACATGATACATGTGTGAATACATAGACAAACATAACGTCACTAGTATGCCTCTACTTGACTAGCTCATTAATCAAAGATGGTTATGTTTCCTAACCATAGACATGTGTTGTCATTTGATTAATGGGATCACATCATTAGGAGAATGATGTGATTGACATGACCCATTCCCTTAGCCTAGCACTTGATCGTTTAGTATATTGCTATTGCTTTCTTCATGACTTATACATGTTCCTGTAACTATGAGATTATGCAACTCCCGTTTACCGGAGGAACACTTTGGGTGCTACCAAACGTCACAACGTAACTAGGTGATTATAAAGGAGTACTACAGGTGTCTCCGAAGGTACATGTTGAGTTGGCATATTTCGAGATTAGGTTTTGTCACTCCGATTGTCGGAGAGGTATCTCTGGGCCCTCTCGGTAATGTACATCACTATAAGCCTTGCAAGCAATGTGACCAATGAGTTGGTTACGGGATGATGCATTACGTAACGAGTAAAGAGACTTGCCGGTAACGATATTGAACTAGGTATTGGATACCGACGATCGAATCTCGGGCAAGTAACATACCGATGACAAAGGGAACAACGTATGTTGTTATGCGGTTTGACCGATAAAGATCTTCGTAGAATATGTAGGAACCAATATGGGCATCCAGGTTCCACTATTGGTTATTGACCGAGAATAGTTCTAGGTCATGTCTACATAGTTCTCGAACCCGTAGGGTCCGCACGCTTAACGTTATGATGACAATTTTATTATGAGTTTGTAAGTTTTGATGTACCGTAGTTTGTTCGGAGTCCCGGATGTGATCACGGACATGACGAGGAGTCTCGAAATGGTCGAGACATAAAGATTGATATATTGGAAGCCTATGTTTGGACATCGGAAGTGTTCCGGGTGAAATCGGTATTTTACCGGAGTACCGGGGGGTTACCGGAACCCTCCTGGGGGTTATTGGGCCTACATGGGCCATAAGGGAGAAGAGGAGAGGAGGCAAGAGGTGGGCCGCGCCCCCTCCCCTCCCTAGTCTGAATAGGACAAGGAGAGGGGGGCGGCGCCCCCCCTTTCCTTCCCCTCTTCCTCCTCCTTCCCCCCTTCTCCTACTCCAACTAGGAAAGAAGGGAGTCCTACTCCCGGTGGGAGTAGGACTCCCCCCTTGGCGCGCCCTCCTTGGTCGGCCGCCTCCTCCCCCTGGCTCCTTTATATACGGGGGCGGGGGGCACCCCCATAGACACACAAGTTGATCTACGGATCGTTCCTTAGCCGTGTGCGGTGCCCCCCTCCACCATATTCCACGTCGGTCATATCGTCGCGGAGTTTAGGCGAAGCCCTGCGCCGGTAGAACATCATCATCGTCACCACGCCATCGTGCTGACGGAACTCATCCCCGAAGCTTTGCTGGATCGGAGTCCGGGGATCGTCATCGAGCTGAACGTGTGCTGAACTCGGAGGTGCCGTATGTTTGGTGCTTGGATCAGTCGGATCGTGAAGACGTACAACTACATCAACCGCGTTGTGCTAACGCTTCCGCTTACGATCTACGAGGGTACGTGGACAACACTCTCCCCTCTCGTTGTTATGCCATCACCATGATCTTGCGTGTGCGTAGGAATTTTTTTGAAATTACTACGTTCCCCAACAGTGGTTTTATATCACCGCTCCCAGGGGCAGCAGGCAGAGGCCGCCGCCCACCTTTCGCTCGGGCCCTCCACAACGGCTGACGTCATGGGTCAACAAAGGGCTTGACTGGGGGCCGTCCAAGGACGTACCCCTATTGCAGGGCCGGATTCGAGACCTCCAAGAGAGGAAGATCAATCTGGTCGTAGTGACGCAGGTTATGTTGATTCGGCGTCTTCTGCCCTGCAAACATCGCCCTCTCCGCCTGTGGGAATTCAATCCGGAGGGACCACGAGCTCTCCAACTCTTCATGGGTACGACAACCGTGGAGATGTACAAACTGTTCTTCGGATCACAAGAGATGTGTCCGGACTTGACCGAGGACGCTGGCTTAAGCTGCAATCGCTCGGATACTCAAGTAAGTAGCCCTGTGTCCTGACATATCGTCCATTTATTTATAATGGATTTGCCTTTTAACCAGCTATCCCGTGGACAGGAGTGGATAGCGCAAGCAAAACTGATACGGTGTCCGGCCCCCCTCCCTGAGACCACGCCGGATCCCGTGTTAATCAAAATGTTGGAGGTAGCGCCTTCGGAGGAGGGCGAAGGGGGGAACAGGGAAACTACCACCTCTGCTAAGGAGGCTCTCAGCAAGGGGGGAATTAAGAATCCCTCCCTCCAGGGGGAGAAGAGGGCCGCTTCCGAAGACCCGGAGGCCAAGGCCTCAAAGCGGGGAAAGAAATCTGCACCGGAAGGTCCTGTGCCGGGAGGAATCCCGGCCGCACAGTCTCCCCAAAGGAATCAGCCCTCCAGCGAGCCGTAAGTAGAAAAAGGGGAGTTTTGTAATAAGGGACATCCCTTATTTTATTTCTAAGGATAACCGAAGTTTTTACCTTGTAGTTCGGATCTCAGCCCTTCTCAGCAGAGCTCATCCTTGGGGGACCTTCGTCCGGAGATGATGGAGAGCGAAACGCCTCCATCTGCCGCCCCGTCAGGCGGGGCGGACGACCCTGAGGTGTCGTCACGGAGGGTCTCCCCGAGTCCGGCGGGGCCGGGAAGTTCGGCACCCACTGGAGTACGGCCGGTGGAGCTGCAGGATCTGCTCGAGAGGGCGTATATCTTAGAAGATCACCGCACATTAATGAGTACGGTGATTGAAAGGATCTTATCCGCTGAGAGCGGGTTGCATGAGGCCGTCGGAAGTTTACTGACGGGGTTTGAGGTACGCAAAAAATGACATACCTTTTGTCAGTTTTGCACATAGAGTGCGCCCTGTATAGATAGTAGCCCCTGAGACTCGGTATGTTGTCGAAAGCGACAGCGTGCCGAGGATCATAATCTCAGTTATAAAATATCGCCTTTCCTATGCAGGTGGCGGATCATTCGGTGGCCAGCAGGACTGATAGAGTTGCCGAGCTGAAGCGGAAACTCGACGTTGCGGATGCGGACATCGCGCTGGTCAATAAACGACTTGACGAGTCACAAGGTAGGTGGTTTCTCCGTGGTCACCTAGTAAGGGAGCTGATGCCCACTCCTTACAACATGTATGCTTAATGCAGATGGTGCCGCTGCTATGGAAGACCTCCGGGCAGAGCTTGCTCGAGCCAAGGAGCAAGCCAGAAAAAGTGATGTTGCTGCCTCGAAGGCAGCGGAGGAGCTAAAAGCCGAAAAGGCTGCTCACTGTCGAAGCAGGGAGGAGATGGCCGGAATGGCCGTGAAACTAAAAGATGCTACCGACCGCTATGAGGTTCTTGAAAGAGAACGCCAAGCAGAGCAAGAGGACCTGAAGAAGGCCACCGCCGAAGCCAAGGATGCCTGTTCTGCAATGCGGGCTATAAAGGAGGAACTGCGTCAGGCCGGAGACATTGCGGCTGGAAAGCCCTTTGTGCTACGTAGGAAGTTCACGGATCCGAAGTATGCTCAGTTGGGCTAGTTGTGGGGTGCGGAGGATCCTTATCTGAATTTGGCGGCGAGTGCGGCGGACGCAGTCGTGCACTTCCGAAGTCAGAAGGATCACGGAATGGAAGAGCTTTTTTGGTCTCAATTCCAGTCCGGAGCGTCCACTTCCGTTAACCGATCGGTTGGCTGAGTGGGCTGAGCTGAATAGATTGCCGGATTTGCCATGACGGATGTGGTGGCTCATCTGTGGCCGGAAAGGCCCAAGCCGAAGAGTTATTTTGGCTTATTGCAGCAATTCCTTGGGGCGGTGCCGCATATCAAGGCGATGAAGCGGTCGGCATGCATGGAGGGTGCACGGATGGCTCTCGCCCGTGTTAAGACATACTGGGCGAAGATGGATGCCACCAATGTTGCATCCCGGGGTTCGGACAAAAGCCGATTACCCGTCGAGCACTATTTTGAGGAAGTCCTGCAGGGCGCTCGTTTAATCGAGTCGCAGTGCTCGAAAAATGTTATGTTCAAATGACATGTATGATTTGTGAAACCATATTTATAATGTAACGCCTTTTTATACTTGTGCGTTCAAGTATTGAAATATCTCCTGTGCGGTCGTTAATGTATATGTATGTATAACCTGAAAGATGGCAATCTTTGGCTTCAACCCCCACGCACATGGTGCGGGGGTGTTTGCAAAAAAAAGTGCATTTTCACACTTAATCCAACGTTTTGGTGCTTTGAAGGAGGTGATAGCATAGCAAACTAGGCAACCGGACTATAATGCTTTATCACTTTCACCTAGCCATAGGAGCTCGATGGTGGGGCTACTATATAGCCCCTAGAGGCACCGCGTTCTCCGAACTCGGGGCGCGTGTGCCTAACCGGGAAGCGGTCCTTCGTCAAAGCGGAGGAATTCTAAACATTCCAGTAGTCGATCGAGTGGTTGACCAGTCTCCCGCTATATCATGACAGTCAGTTTTCGGCTTTCTCTACTGAGGTGCTCGCCCGGCCGAACCGGGGCACAATCGCAGTAGTTCTCCTGGTGACGCGTTAGCCGATGGAGCGGAACGTAAGGCAGCAAAACACAGGAGCCGGGCAAACCCAACATTTGACCAAAGACATGATTCGGAGCTGATGCATATAAGGCCTAACTCGAGACGCCGAACACTCCCTGAGGTATTCGGTCTTTATGATAACGGGCAGAACAATGCCCTAAGCCCCTAGTGTCCAGGTACGGGCGAGAACTTCTGACGCGGCCAATGCCAAAACGCCAGCCTCCTCCTCGGTTATGGTAGGAAACCGGGAGATGTGTATCAACAAGAGACAGTAAGAAAGGTTTACACAGGGTCTTAATCTAAAAAGAATCCTTGCAATGGGTCCCTGCTGCACGTCTGCGTCTGTGTCTCCGTTGTGCTGTATCCTGGACGGGTGTAGCACGTGGTTCATCTGTAAAAGAAAAGAACTTAGTTTGGAAAAAATATCATGCAAAAAATGTATTTAAAACAGAGTATGATTTGGAAGATGAATAAAGTTGAGCTTTATTGGCTCTCATTGTTCATATGTGCAGCCCCTTGTAAAGAGGTATGCGGCTGGGAAGCCCCTTGTTTATTTATACCGGACTCGCCTAACCGTGTCCGAGGTCTGA
This sequence comes from Triticum timopheevii, assembly GCA_963921465.1. Lineage (NCBI taxonomy): Eukaryota > Viridiplantae > Streptophyta > Magnoliopsida > Poales > Poaceae > Triticum > Triticum timopheevii. The sequence continues at coordinate 216,781,450 of OY997274.1, forward strand.
ATGACCTGTTTTTAGGGGCTTTGATCAGCAAGGCCGGATTAGTGTGTGGCTGTCAAGTAGTCTCACGTTTTCTGTGGTCGAGGAACACTCGGAGTTACCCTTTAATGAGATTATGCCGCGTGGACCGGGCATTTTAAGTGTAAGAGATGCGTAATGCGGTATTGCGTTAAAGCGGGCGAAAGCTTCGCGGCCCAGTAGTGCTTGATGGCTACTTTTGAATGGGGCGATATGGAAGATTAGCTTTTCGCGATGGAGGTTGTCGGATGAACCGAACACAACCTCTAGTAGTACAGAGCCTGTACAATTGGCATAAAGGCCTGGCGTCACTCCTTTGAAGGAAGTGCTGCTATGGAGAATTTTGTTAGGGTCTATCCCCATTCTGCGGATGGTGTCCTGGTATAGCAGGTTTATATCACTGCCGCCATCCATTAGGACTTTTGCGAATTGTAGTCCGTCGATTATGGGATCCAATATCAAAGCAGTCCCTCCTGCGTTTCAAATACTTCTGGAGTAATCCTGATGGTCAAAAGTAATTGGTTTTGACATCCAATTGCGGGACTCCGCTGGGGTGGACTGTTTTGACTTCTAGTGGGAAAGTCTTCTGTTTTCCGGCGTGCTGCTTGTGGGGTTCGTCATCGTCTTCGCTTGGTGTGTCGAGCCCCTTGTGTTCGGCGTTAAGTCGGCCTGACTGCTTGAAGACCCAACAATCTCTGTGGGTATGGTTTGCAGGCTTCCCGGGGGTACTGTGGATTTGACATATCCTATCCAAGATTTTGTTTGGGTTGGATAGCTCGTCACTGTTGTCCTTAAGAGGCAGTGTTTTGTTATTCGACCGAGATCTTTTGAACCCGGCGTTGACCGCCGTGCTATTTGGGCCATTTTCCTTGTTCCGGCGCTGATCTTTTCTGCGTCGTGATTTCCCATTTCCATCCCTGACTTCGGATGTACTCGGGTCGCTGGTGCTGCATCTTGCCAGCCAGCTATCTTCCCCCGCATAAAAGCGGGTCATGAGGCTTGTTAGCGCGGCCATTGTTCTTGGTTTTTCCTGACCGAGGTGTCTGGCGAGCCATTCGTCTCGGACGTTATGTTTAAAGGCTGCTAAGGCCTCGGCGTCCGGACAGTCGACTATTTGGTTCTTTTTGGTGAGGAACCTGTTTCAGAATTTGCGTGCTGACTCTCTGGGCTGTTGAGTAATGTGACTTAAATCGTCTGCATCCGGAGGGCGGACATAAGTTCCCTGAAAATTTGCTCGAAACGCATCCTCGAGCTCTTCCCAACTTCCGATGGTATTTTCTGGGAGGCTTTTGAGCCAATGCCGAGCTGGCCCTTTGAGCTTGAGGGGTAGGTATTTTATGGCGTGGAGATCGTCTCCTCTAGCCATATGTATGTGTAGGATATAATCCTCAACCTAGACTCCGGGGTCTGTTGTTCCGTCATATGCCTCTATGTTTACGGGTTTGAATCCCGCTGGAAATTCATGATCCAGTACCTCATCGGTGAAACATAGTGGGTGTGCGGCGCCCCTGTATTTAGGTGTGCCGTTATTTTCGAACACTCGGCGTGTTGTGTTGCTTCCTGGAGCCTTCTTTTTTGGCCCATAGATGGACCTAACCGGGCCAACCTTTTTGTGAGGATCCTTATGTGGATCATGTGTCGGCTTGTGTGCGGAGCCGCTTGCCGCTCTTAGCCTGTCATCTGGTCGTCTATCCGGCCAGGCGGCCTCTTTGTTATTTGACTGTGGGGGCTCTACGGCCTCCTCGTCAAATTCGGGCAACAGCTTGCGCTTCGGGTAGCTCTTTGCTTGGTGACTATCGCTGTATTTATCTGCAGTCTTGAGTACTTTGCTCCATCTCATACTGAGTACGTCTTCCACTGTTTTCAGCTTCCGCTTCTGCTTCTTCAAACTTCTTGCAGTGGCGACGAGCCTTTTGTGAAGGTTCTTATGCTCCGGTGATGTGTCCGGCGTGAGATCGTCTGGACTGTTGTTTTCGCCGGGGATGGGTTGCTCGTCCAATTCATCCTGTTCGGATGGTTGCTTGGTGGCATGTTCGTCGTCCACTGGTTCGCCCTGCTCTACGGCTGGGTCAGTATGGGTGTTGTTGTTATCGAGGCGGGACTTCGGGCGGCGCTTGCGTCGCCATTTTGGTTGTTTTTCGAGGGAATTATCCTTCGCCGCGTCCCGTTGTTCCTTGTTATCGCTTCCTTTTGGTGTATCCACCATGTATACGTCATGAGTTGAGGTGGCTTTCCAGTGCCCAGTAGGCGCTGGTTCTTGGTCGTCTCCGGCATCGTCGTCCATACCGTCGATGTCTTCGGAGTCGAAGTCTAGCACGTCGGTTAGGTCGTCGACAGTGGCTACGAAGTGGGTGGTGGGTGGGCTTTGAATTTCTTCATCGTCCGCATCCCAACCGTCCTGACCATGATCCGACCAGGGCTCTCCTGATAACGAGAGATACTTTAGCGAATTCAGGATGTAGCCAAAAGGTGAGTGTTGAAAGATGTCCGCGGCGGTGAACTCCATGATCGGTGCCCAATCGGATTCGATTGGAGGGGGCGCGGGAGGTTCGGAGTCCGGCAAGGAGTCCGGAACCTCGGGGTCACGAGTTTCACAAGGGACAAAGTCAGTATTCGGCTCCATCGCCGTAGAGGTTGCAGCCCCCGAGGCGGTGTCTAGCCACCCGTCGTCGATCGGCGCAGCCGGCTCCGAACTAAGGGTCGGAGCAGACTCATGTGCGGCCTCCAGGGCACTGTCCGGCAGCAGAACTAAATCATGCCCATCGTGACAGTGCGGCGCGCTCGGCTGTGGCTCGAATCCATCGAAGATTAAGTCTCCGCGGATGTCAGCCGTGAAGTTCAGACTTTCAAATCTGACCTGACGGCCAGGGGCGTAGCTTTCGATCTGCTCCAGATGGCCAAGCGAATTGGCCCGCAGTGCAAAGCCACCGAATACGAAGATCTGTCAGGGGAGAAAAGTCTCACCCTGGACTGCGTCGTTGTTGCTGATGATCGAAGGAGCCATCGAGCCTATCGGTGACGACACAGAGGAACTCTCAATGAAAGCACCAATGTCGGTGTCAAAACCCGCGGATCTCGGGTAGGGGGTCCCGAACTGTGCGTCTAGGCGGATGGTAACAGGAGACAAGGGACATGATGTTTTTACCCAGGTTCGGGCCCTCTCGATGGAGGTAAAACCCTACTCCTGCTTGATTGATATTGATGATATGTGTAGTACAAGAGTGGATCTACCACGAGATCAAGGAGGCTAAACCCTAGAAGCTAGCATATGGTATGATTGTTATTGTGTCCTATGGACTAAAACCCTCCGGTTTATATAGACACCGGAGGGGGCTAGGGTTACACAGAGTCGGTTACAATGGTAGGAGATCTACATATCCGTATCGCCAAGCTTGCCTTCCACGCCAAGGAAAGTCCCATCCGGACACGGGACGAAGTCTTCAATCTTGTATCTTCATAGTCTTGGAGTCCGGCCGATGATGATAGTTCGGCTATCCGGACACCCCCTAGTCCAGGACTCCCTCAGTCGTGCCGCCCCTCAGGAGCGACGCGAGCACACGTTGATCTTTAGAGCAACTCAAGCCTATAGATCGATCGCAGATGTTGTTTTAACATATGCCCCATCTTGGACGTATGTCTCAAAACATGGTAATACCTCTACGCCTTTATGCGTCAAGTGGTGATCTTGTATAGCTGCATATTCTTGCTTTACATGGTAGAATATTTTATTTGCGCCGGTATAGCCTACCGTATCTCAACAACCTCTAGGTCGAAAAAATGGTGAGGGCTTTGATAAATTATTTTTCTCTTCGATTTTTGTTCCAAAAAGCTTGGGAGTTCTATTTTGCATCTTGTGGCCGCATATGTAGGATATTTAGAATGTCAAATATCCCCTAAATAGGTTAATGTTCCATGGAACGGGCAGAAATAATGAATTATGAAAGCATAACGACAGTAGTGGCACAAAACATTAGAAAAGAACTCGGGCGATGGTGACTAGCCGCTGTCACTTTTATTTTAGTTAAGAAAAAACAACCCAAGCACACACACTACAAAGCAGGGTAGCGGCACTAGACAGGAAAAAATAAATAGAGAGTGAAATGTAAAGAAAATAATAGTTGCATACATATGTGAAATTGTGCGACACAATACTACAACGGGCTTAATACAAATTATCCATCAAGCATCTACATTTTGTCCATGTTCCATGATGTGTTCGTTACTCCTCATTTTAGTCGAATTTCTTTATGAAACTGATTATGTGGGCACTAATTTCTTCTGGTTTTTCTTCATTTATGAAATGCCCGACATCTTTCATTACCACCACATCGTCCAGTAATGGAACAAACTTCTTGAGGCCACCTTTGTTAATAAAATCATGTGCGCCTGCGACATGGTATGACAAGTCCACATCACCAACTATAAACTTGGTTGGTACCTTTATCTCAGCTCCGGTCCATGGCGACGTTAGCTCCCATGTCCTGAACACAGACCAAATATGGTTGTTAGACCAAAATATCGTGCGTCCAGTTGACCTAGCAATCCTTCTCTACAAACATATATATTTGGGAATCTATAGTAAAAATTCCATTTATTCGAGTGGAGTGCAATGATATACATTGTTGGTTTTATACGACAAGATCACAAATATTGCCGAAGAACAGGGAAACTAAAGTTTTGGACACGTAAATTCAATATGGAAAAAAATGTTAAGCTTGGAATCATATTTTAAGTTTGGGTATTCATATTTAGGTTACGGTAATAGTTAAAGCACACTAATCATAAGATAAAAAATATCTTACAAAAAAAAGGAGTCAAAGAAGTAGCTTAATTACTTGTTCAGGGCACGGTAGTAGTTCAATCCCCCGGTGAAGCCAGACTTGTCAAATTGAGCCGCGTAGTACTTGATGTCCTCCTCTGTGATCCAGCTTGGCAAGGGCACCTCATCATCTGGTGAGCCCCAGCCACTCTTGGGGATGAACAGAGGGCCAGGAGTTCGATAAGTGAAAAACTTTCTTAGCACCAGTTCTGTTCCAAGCCGTGCGAATTCTGCTTCAATTGCTCCAGGCTCCTACAAATTAGCACCATCTCAGTCATGTTGTTTTCACATGCAACTACAAGAACAACATACTACTTATATGAATTGAAAAGGAATTGGCTTTAGTTATGGCCCGGCCACGCTGGAGCAGATGCCGATACCAGACGTGGGTTTCAAACAGTTCTTTACTTGGTACGAAACTAGATGAGCATCAAGCAGTCTTGTGCAATTGTAGGTGGGTGGGGAACAAAATAATCAAACCTAATTTGGAGAACCAATGCCTTCATCACTCCGCGGTGATCGGAACCAAACTTATATACAGAAAAAAACAACATTTGTTAGCAGCCAGTCATGTGGCCTGTCCTGCAACGACGCTAGGTCCTTTTAGTTTGTCCCGGACTTTTATTTGTTTGACTCTACGTTCTAAACAACCTTACAGAAGATCCTCAAAAAGAAAAGAAAAACTTACAGAGAAACAGAGAAATGTAAGAATTTGATACTTATCTAACTTAACATGTCGAATTGAATCCTATGCGGACAGAGAAATACATTATATATAAAATATAATAGACGTTGTCTTCTTGCATCATAGGGAAACAGTACCTTTCTTGAAGGATTAGGTGCATTACATCGTTTTCAATTTTCATACACGAAACATTTCCTTTGAAATTGTATGCAAAGGAGATCATAGAAAAAAATTCCTATGATTTTCAGTTGCAATCCAAAAAAGTCTGTAGTAAAGAAAATCCTATGACATGTTTCTGAACCTTTGTATTTCCGTTCATTTGCAATGGAAAGGGGTATAGCCCGGTTCGAAAAAAAAGTAAAGAAAATGTAAAATTCATCTGCAATTTCTTTGAACTAAAGAAGGCCTTCACAGTTTCCTAGTACTACTAGTTATAGCATGTACTGTAATGTTTTGTATTATTCGTAATAGACCCAATTGTTAACAAACTTCTGCGACAAGTATATGCCTTCAGGTTTGGTCCGCACAAGGACTGTAGATTGTGGCAGCACAACATGAACGAAAATATCTTTTCTAAAAACGTTTGTTCACAGTTGCCATGGTTATCCATCTGGATAACCATGAGTTCTAGTACTACATGGCCTCTACGCTACGCACCTGGATACGGCAGATGTAGTACTCGTCCCCGTAGAGAGCCTTCAAGCCGTCGACGGGCTTCCTCGCCGGGCTCCGGGGGCTGAAGGGGACGCTGAGGGCGACGAGCGCCTTCACCCTGTCCGGCCGGAACAGGCACAGGCTCCACGCGATCATGGCGCCCCAGTCGTGTGCCACGACGAAGACCTGCTTCTCGCCGAGCGAATCGATAAGGGCAACAAGGTCGCCGACGACGTGCAGCGCGGTGTACTGGTCCGGGCCGCCGGAGGGCGCGTCGGAGCCGCCGTAGCCGCGCATGTCGGGCGCGACGGCGCGGTAGCCCGCCGCGGCCAGCGCGCGCATCTGGTGGCGCCAGGTGTACCACACCTCCGGGAACCCGTGCAGCAGCAGCGCCGTGGGCGCGCCCGCCGGGCCGGCCTCCGCGACGTGGAGGCGCACGCCGTTGACGTCGACGCTGCGGTGCGTGATGGCGCCGTCGGAGCCCATGTCTTGGTTGGCGGCGCGCGGTGAGGAAGGCGGGAGTATGCAGGAGCAGCAGCTGGCGCAGAGCTCGCTGAGGCAGGCCTTGATCATGGAATTGGCAGGACGCGACGGGACGGACCGCACTATAAGGGCCTGTGCGGGTGGGGCGCAGGGGCATAGTCGTTGTGAGGGGGACCTGGCGGGCGAGGTGCGCTTTGGAATCGTGTTCCGCATGGCGCCGCTGTACGACGTACTGTAGTTTGGCTGTCGATCCGAGGATTTTGGTAATCCTTTGCACATGTATTAGTAGTACGACAATACTCTGCCAGTTGTGTTGTGCATTTTATAGTAGGGTATGAAATTCTTAACTGTCCTCATAAGCAATGGACAGCTGTGAAGCACACAGCTTTTTGGTCATAAAGCTTTGGTAGAGTAGTATAACGATATAATGATAAAAACAGATAGACAGACCAAACATAATCAAAAGAAAGACTTGAGACTTGTATAACAATAAAATATGAGGACGCACATACTGGTGTCGGCGTCCATGTTCGCCTGTGATGCCCAGCCCAGTTCAGAGTTCAGACAACCTGTCTTGTCATTCAGTCCTCCTCCTGCGACGCTGCACATGGCTGCAAAGAGAGGCCGGCCAAGACGGCCGCAAGCAAGCAAGAAGCACAGCTTCAAACTGCACTGCTCCGGAGACAGTATACGCGGTTTGATTGCGATCTCGATCGCTCGGTGGATAGGATCGGATTACTAAGAAACCGAAAGCATGGTCCATGGGATTCGTTGTTTAAGGAGAGCGAGTGGGGAGAAGGTGGGGAATTGCTTAGCAGTTGTGGATTAGGAGCACTGTTGTTTAAGCTAAAGCGGCGACTAAAGTTTCAAGCACGAGGAATGCGGGGCTGCTTTCGCCAAGGCGCGCGCTGTGGCAGTATGATTTAGAAGCAGGTTATTTCTCGTCAAAGGGTTAAGCAAAGATGACAAATCATGGGTTTTCATGATACGTCCTCCTTACTGGTCCGTCAACGGCGATAGAATTTCTTGACGGTCATTGGGCGGTGAACCTCTAATTCACCCTGGATGTCGCGGGTCACCGATAGTTTACAGTCTTTTTGCGAAAAAATTCCGATCTAAGTCATTTTTAATCTTAGCAGTACAACGAACATCAGAAATAATAAAAATTATATCCAAATCCGTAGGCGACCTAGCGACGACTACAAGCACTGAAGCGAGCCGAAGGCACGCCGCCGTCATCGCCCCTTCATTGCTGGAGTCGAGCACAACTTGTTGTAGTATATAGTCGGGAAGTCGTTGTGCTAAGGCCCCCATAAAAACAGTGCACCAACTGCCGCCGATGAAGAATAACGTATGCCAGAAGGATCCAACCCCAAGACACATAAACGTAGACAAACAATGACGAGACCCGAGCAAATCCACCAAAGATAAATCACCGAAGACACACCTCCACACGCCCACCAACGGCGCTAGACGCATCGCCGGAACGGGGCTAGGCGGGTAGACCTTTATTTCATCTTCAGGAAGCCGTCACCGTCTCGCTTTCCTGAGCAAGACACAAACCCTTACCGAGATCCACCATGCCCCCATGGCCCTAGGGCCACCGGAGAGGAGAAGGACTTGCCGCGATGAGAGGCAGGAATCCTAACTTTTTTTAGAGGATTAAGAGTTGCTTGGGCAAGAGGCCACCGATAGTTTACAGTTGTTTTGGTAGTTCCTGTTCTTTTTCAAAAGGAAGGATACACTTTTTTGAAGAGGAAGGACCCATCAGGTTGAAGCTTACGCATGAAAAAGGAGCATTAATATCATGATAATCTATGTTGTAACCAGGCCATGTCGAATAGGCATTAACTCATAATTGGATAAATACATCATAGAGAGAATACGGACACAAACTATTAACACAACTCAAACTGATATCATAAAAGAAAGTTTATAACAAGTACTGCCTCCATCCGGGTTTATTAGTCTTCTTCATATTTTATGCCAAATTTAACCATTGATTTAACCAACAAAATATTAATGCATGTCATAAAAAATTATATCATTGGATTTGTATTTAAACCGATTTTTCAATGATACTATTTTTATGATATGCATTATTATTTTGTTAATTAAATCTATGGTTAAAATATGACACAAATATTAAGAGGACCAATAAACCAGGACGGAGATGGTATTCAACAGTAAACATTTGTATTCTTCCTGGAAGGATAAACATACAAAGAGAGTGAGAGTACACACAAGTAGAAACACAACTTAACATCGACTATTAGAAAAGAACAAAGGTACTCTCTCCTATCCAAAATAATTGGCGTGATTAATTTAAATTAAAACCATGACACTTATTTTCCGAAACACGTTATTCGGGACGTGGCTTCACGGGATAGGTTCCGAAACAGCGAGACACATTCATGTATGAGTATGCGCTTTACTATGGGCAGTCTGTAACTGCAGAAATGATTTGGTTTTTAACAGAACAACAAATACTCATTTTTTCCAGGTTATTTTCCGAGCCACTGCGTTGATCCGTATGTGATCGCTACTCACTCCAACGGAGGCCGGGGAGCATTTGGTTACTGGATCTATCCGATGGAAGATGGTAGCTCGGGCTATTTTCAACTGGTTTGGATGGCGGTCATGTAATAGGATAAGCAATTAGTTTTTCTATCTTTTTTTTTGCCAGCCGGTTGTGGCTTTACTTTTACCGTTCTGCTCTTTGTGAGCTTTTTTTTGGTTCGTTCGTTTGAGACTTCAAGACCTTTGTTGAACTTATTTGCTTTTTAATAAATATGGCCATATGCATCGCTCTAATGCAGAGGCCGGGGATTCCACCCTTTTCGGAAAAAAATGACACTTATTTTGAATCGGAGAGAGTAACATTTACTCTAACATTCTGGGCCATGTATTGACGGTCTACACCTAGGACCCAGCAAGTTATAAAGTTTAGCCTAAATCGTGACGGCCAGATTGTGTACGAGTGAATCGATCATGACAAATACGCATCAGCCGGTTCATGTATCGGTCTCACTCGTATACGTACAGGTCTCCAGCAACAATGCTGGGTACACAACATTTACACTACAAAACATGTGATCATTTGTGCCGTAAACCCTAGTGATGGGAAAGAACCGTCACCTAAAATCATTTTCTATGACGGTGATCGTCACAAATTGATGCCTTCTCAGGGCAACCGCCAACATCTTAGGTGACTGTTTGCTCCAGTTTTAGGTGATGCAATTGGGCGTCTCAATTCATTTCCATTTTTTGGGATGGTTCTCAGCGTCACACAAAATGTTGAAGGAGTTAGTGCAAGGAATTTTAAAAAAAATCTGAGGCTATGGGGTTGAAATTCATGATCTTGGCCATGGCAGAGTTTTAGACATACTCGAGTGAAATATGTTTTACCTATGACTTGAGTTCCTCAAATCGAAAACCGGTGATTCCTTTTCCTACACGCTCACGTTGATACTGTCAATCCCACAACATGGCATTTCTATGTTGCTTTTATATTTAAAATTTCTGTATCACAAACATTTTTGCAAGAAATGGGTAACTATCTTAACATACCATAAATGATGCTTAGCACTATAGTTTGACATGATATATAAATACATCTTCAAGCATGCACACGAACATATCATGATAGACCTATATACCATTAAAAAAACTTAACACTACTTAATATTAGTGTATGCCTACACCATAACGATATGATGTCCGATGGCACATCTAGAAACGAACATCTTGTCTTTACAGTGCATAATTAGTTTAAATAGACAACAAATATTTGGTACATCGGCACGTCATGACCAAAAGTACCACGAGTAGTGGAGCATCAACAGATAGTAGAGCAGCAGGACAGAACTACTCTTCATCAAATATTTCAAATTCATCAAGAATGGTTGTGATAAAGAGAAAAACCCCATCACTTCTAGGGTGGATCACACAGATCAGTCTATTTCCAACTGCCATTTTGTACTCACCGAGTACATCCTTGCACCCATTCATGATGGCACGCCCATCTGTTTCTACTGACATAGCATAGTAAGTTGTCGAATTATATACAAGCAAGATTAGTTCAAACATTAACAAGTAATTGAGAGTATATACTATCTGGAGTCAACTTTGAATTGTTGTGTGCGTTTAAGAACGCTTACACTCATGGATGATTAAAACATTGTTAGAATCCACTGTGATTTTCGAATCATGTATGTTAATATCAAAGTATAACTTGATACCAACATGGAATTTGTAGACATTGGCAAATTCTTTCCAAGTTGGTCCACTGATAAATGTTTGCCCTTTATAGTTAGTGATATAACAATAGAAAAGAAAGTTTTTTTTCGCTTGTGGTGTAACAGCTGTCATCTAAAATGATGGAACTAACAACTCTTCGGGACTAGTTCTCTTGCAAAGCATGGGATGAACTATGAAAAATTAAAGTGAAACAAAAATTACCCTACTATGACATAAATTGCGACATGGCTTTATCAGAAAATATATTGTTCTATTCGTCAGAGTTCTTTATTTGCGGAATATGTGTGAAAATAATTACATATACCAACAATTTTCCAATTTATAAGACTTACGTCATGGTGAAAACCTAAACAATCATTTAAGTACTGGACTACTAGTAAAATAGGCTGAACTAAATAACATCAAATTAGCCACACCATGTTTTACAAAACAGCCTGTTAAAAACATACTGGCTTATTTTTGAAGCCCTCCTCAAAGCCTGATGCAGAAGTGCTTCACATGCATTACATGGCCATTGTCGCACAAACCCTTGGTGTCCAAACACTTTAGGCACTACGAATCCAAACCATCAATTCAATAAAAAATGTATTTGGAATCTTATTCGAACGGGATTCAAAGAGATCGATGAATATTTACCTGTATTTTGTCTGGGTGAATCAGCCCGCCTAGGCTTTTTAGGGGTCATCAAGGTGGTGGACGACGATAAGCAGCGGCAACATGCGATGACGATCATCCGCGGAGATGATAGAGGTCAAAGGGCATCTGAGATAGTCGTGGACGAGAGGCGGGAATTGGGGATTGGGTTGGTTGGTGGAGAACAGGCCCATGACCTCGGCCATTATGGATGCACACCTAACCAGTGGGATGAGAGTAGTATACTGATCGTATGTCACATGTTGTTCTTGTTGTATGAGAATTTAACGTAGCATGTAAGCTAGGGTGGCATTGTCAAGGCCGTGATGACCGCCTGAACTGAATGTCAGTGGTGTACTTAATGATCTGGTCACCTTTTGGGTTCCTCCTCAGGCAATTGTGTGGCTCCTTTATAGAAAACATCAGTGGGTACAGAGTGGTAGCCACATGAGGAAACAACTAGTACTACTAATATGGATTTTTAAATCCCGAAGAAACTGTTTTGTTCTTACTAATGCATCAAATTGGATTCCATTCCACTGAAGCTTCTACAAATTTAAATATTTAGATATTGAAAGTCACATGTCCTCATATAACGACAAATGGATTAGACGAATATATGCCACTGATGAACTCACAATTCATAGCATGTGAAGAAAATCTCATAAGCATTTCTTTAAAATAAACAAAATTGTGTTTTTTTGGCCGAAAAGAATGTGTATATATAGTTGGGCCTATGTAGGCGGACACAATTATGTAACAAGCATGTGATGCGGTAAGAGCTGAAATGCTAGTATAGTGGATCTGAGAGACCTCGTTTTCTTATGAAAACCCCATTTCTTAGAATAGAAGAATCTCGATTTGTCAAGTCTCATGATCATACCATGATCTATTCTTATTTGAAGAAGATTGAGACGAGTTTAATTGCAATCAATTAGAAGAATAAAGAAGAATTACTACATTTCCCAACCTAATTTTTTTCTCCTTTTATTTCGTTCCCATATAGCGCTTCAGGCACCCCTTTGTCTCAATAGCAAGCCGCTTGTATGGGCCGGTCCATATAATCCCTCGCTATTGTTTCCTCCACTAGTTATTTTCCTATTTTCTTTTAGTTAATCAGTTGACTATTGACCACCAGAAATAAAAAATGAAATTTCGAAAAAGGTGTAAAAGGAAAAAAAATGACGATATCAAAAAGTTCAAAATTTTGAAAGTAGTTCGTAAATTTGAGAAAACTCACCAAATTTCTATAAATGTTTGAGTTTAAAAAATTACATAAAATTCAAAACAGTTGCAAGAAATAAAATAAAATAATAGCAAAAATGTAAAAGGTTCTTGAATTTGGAAAAGGTTCATAAAATTTTAGAACAAGTTCATGAAATAAAAAAGTCTAATTTTTTGAATATGGTTCATGAATTTTGAAAAGTTTGCATTTTAAAATATATAATTAGAAAACATAAAGAAAAGATACAAAAAAACTGGACAAGACCCAGTCCAAAAACTCAGACAAAAAAATAGGAAGCTTGAAGCTTCGCAAAACCTGGCTGGAATTTTTTTTTCAGGGGTAACTGGGCCGGAAAGCTAGCAGAAGCTTCTCAAAACCACAACGAAATCCCGTTATTGTCTAATTATTATTTTTGTGATGAAATCCCGTTATTTTTTAAATTACTTTTTTATGGAGCAACTAATTAACGAGCGCTCCTTCGGGAGCCTCGCAACGATCATCGCCACTTGGCGTGCTTTTAGCCATTCGCCACGTGTCGCGTTCTAGGCGCTTCCTCCGGATTTTATTTTTTATTTTTTCGCATGCGTTTTCGGCTTTTTAAACGGTTTTTAATGTGTTTTTTTACGTTTTGGTTTTTCACCGGTCTTTCCTAGCTTTTCGACCAAAAAAATTTCAAAAAAAAATTGCGCAAAAAAAATGCATTTTTTTCGCGAGAGTCACTGTTTTGTTTTCGCGAGAGGCACGGTTGTGCTTTCACGAGAGTCACTGCCGTGCCTCCTCGGGAACGGAAAAAAATGTGTTTTCTTTTTTTTCATGAGAGCCACTGTTTTGCTTCCTCAAAGGCACGGTTGTGATTTCGTCAGAGGCACAGGCGTGCCTCTTTCGAAAAGGGAAAAAACCCATGCTCTCGTTTGGTTTTTTCGTCTGTTTTTTTCATGAAAAAAAATTCGTCAAAACCTATCAACATTGGATTTAGTTTTGAAGATCTCGACATGAGGAATCCAACGGTGAAAACAGTTCGAGATTTGAACGCACGGTTTAAGAGATAAAACGTTTTGAATAAACGGATCTACGAAAAAAGAGAAAACTCTCAGGTTGCGACAAGTGGCGCAAATGCAGCGCACCACTTCTCGCAACCTGGGAAAGTTCTAGTGATCTCCGCAAGAAGTATTCCTTAACTAATGATTTTGACTTTTTTAGGGGTAGAAATCCCGTCATTGGATCCTATATTGGCCAGCCCATTCGCTAGCTAGGTGGAATCGGCCGTGGCCTATTAACTGGTGCCTTAAGCGTGTCCCAAAAAAAATATGGCGTCTTAAGCGCCAAATAGGTAATGCTTGGATCTGAATATTGCCTGACAAAGATGATCGTTACCCAAAGAAACGGATAGCGTCATACTGATAATCAGCAAAAGCGACATTGTTGCTGTTGGCTGATCGAACACATCTACCATTTTGAATGATTTTTCCAAGAGTCAATTATATCACTGGTACTAGAAGTTGGCATGAATTGTCACTTTAGTGCTACAAGTTGTAGTGTACATTAAAGTGGTGTAAAAACTTGATTTTATGGTGCAAATATGATGCAAAACTCGTTTCTATACATCCATGACGCTGATGAGGCATGTCAGCGTGCCATGGGCCTATTGTCAGTGACTGGACGATGGGACATGGCGTGTGACCTATTCTTTTTGCAAAAAAGTACCTCAGTTAATATTTTTTCGCGCAAAAAATACATCAGTGTGAGGCCGGCTTGGCAAAAACAGCGCAAATCATATTTATAGGAAAATTGTACCCACTGGTTCCGAACCTCGAACCCTCATGTATATCCAGCGAGCATTACCAAATAAACCAATCACGTTTGCTGTTCATTTGTGATCGGTAAGTTATATAATCTTTAGACTAACAGCGTAAATTTTTTTTTGAACACAAATGAAAAGGGGCAAGTAACTCAGGGGTTCGTAACAAGGACCTACATATTTTACAAATTGGCGATTAACCACCAGGCCTGCCGGCATTTAGTTTTTTCTATACCAGTTTGGCCTAACAACATAAATTAAAACTCTAAACTCGAGTGAAAAAAATCCAACAGTCAAAATAGCGAACTCCTATCCCGATAGTGCAAACCAACATCCGACGAAGATTGATTCTTATACATAGGCCAATGGTTCTTTTATATTGAAGCCACATTTCTATTCTTTAGAAAAATATAATAGTTTCCTTATAAATGTGCAAATGATTTATCATGAAGAATAAATATTCGCATAATTTCATATATTCACGTTTTTAATAAAATATTCATGGAGTATATGAACTTTTTCATGTTTTCGAAAATGTTTATGAACTTTTAGGAAACAAATGTGTGCAATACTTATAAGTAAAAATTATATTGTCTAAATAATATATATAATAAAATAAATAATATATATGTGTGGTCTCAATATACAATAGCCTATTTAGCATACACATTTTGGCGGCCTTGGTAGTTAATCGCGTATGCCTGAAATCTTCAGGTAGTGGGATTCCCTATTTGGCGCTGCAGGCGCCGGTTAATACTGTTTTTGCAAACCGGCGCCTGCAGCGTACCGACCTCTGCCGCGACTGGGCCGGCCCATGTATGCTTTATTCTATTTAGAACAAAAAAGGTACGCGGCAACGAGAGTTCGAACTCACAATCTCCTCCTCCTACGTCAACACAGCAACCACTAGGCCAGTGACCCACTCGTCTTTTCTTGCTTCTTTCCTCCATTTTATTTCCCTCCTCAGTCACGGGAGTCCTCCGGTTTTGGCAAGCTTCCCAAACCCTTTTTTTGGTTCGCTGGTCATTTCCCCGAGCGGTTTTATTTGCGTTTTCTTTATTTCCTTTTTATTTTGTTCTTTTTTGTTTCTTAAATGCGTCTTTTATTTGAAGTTCATGTTTTTAAAGAAAAATCAATGATTTTTTCTTTTTAGTGCTTTAAAAAAACCCGATGAACTTTTTGCAAATTGATGAACTTTTTCCCAAACACGATGAACCTTTTTCCAAAGACGATGAACTTTTTTCAAATTTAGTGAACTCCTTTTTCAAAATCAGTGAACTTATTTTTCAAACTTAATGAACTTTTTTTTCATTTTTTTGAATTTTTTCTCAAAATCAATGAATTTTTTTTCAAAATTGATGAACTTTTTTCAAAATTGATGAACTTTTTTGCAAATTTGATGAACTTTTTTATTCAAATAGATGACCTACTTACATTGTTCGATGAACCTTTTTTAACTTCGTAAACTTTTTTTTGAATACATGAACTTTTTTAATTTGCTGAACTTTTTTCGCATGCTCATGAACTTCATTTGTAATATGTGCACATTTTTTGAAATAATTGGAAAATCTAAAAGCTACAGTGTAATAAGAAATTAATAGTTCGTCAACGTTTCTATTCTTTAAATGGTTTACGCTGTAAATAAGCACTAGCATTTGGCTGGTCGAGTGGTTACCCTCGCTGTTTGTCAGCGCTAGGGCGTGAGATCGAATCTCGATCGATAGCAGGTTTTTGTCCGTGCTTTTTTCGCGCAACGCTCTTGTGGGCCGGCCCATCCAGTCACTGCTGCAGGCGCCAGTTAGTTTGCGCGGCGCTGAAGGCGCCCAATAGGAGGTCCCTCAGGTAGTTAATCCGGGCCGATGGTTAGGTGCGCTCGCATGTTACCTGCTGATGGGCCTCCCAGCGTTATTTTTCCTCAATTTCTTTTGTTCATGTGGGCCTCCCAGCGTTATTTTTGTGCAGAAAAAAAGCGACTTTTTTTTGGGCAAAAAGAGCAGGTCACACACCTTGTCCTCATCATCCAGTCATTGACAGCGGGCCCCATGCCTCGTTGGCATGCCCCGTCAACACCGTGGATGTATACAAACGAGTTTTGTACCGTATTTACACCGCGAAGCCAAATTTTTGCACCATTTCAATGTACATCACAACTTGCAACACCAAAGTGACCATTCATACCGAGTTCTGGCACCAGTGGTATAATTGACTCTTTTTCCAATGCAAAGGTAGGTCGGCATATGGCACCGCGTGCAACTCCGACGTACATTGCCAAGGACAATATGACAATGCAACATGTATATCCAATTAGGGCGACGGAAGTAATGTAATAATGTTCATGCTTGCCTAGTTTTCTCCGTATGTCTTCGATGAGTACAAATCGAAATGCCAACGACATTGGCCGATAAATACTCACCTGATCGACCGTACATGACAAGCAAGACCCTGGGACATGACAGCCATGGGTTCCCCCGTGCTCTGGTGCGCTCTGTTATGCTGCCTCTACTCCGTCGCAGTTGGAGGCAAGGAGCAAAACTTCGTAGTGGTGCCAGCCAGCTCCTTCGAGCCAGAAGCAGCATGTTCCACATCAGTAACTTCTGAGCTGCCAAACCGTGCGTCCGTGCCCCTGGCGCACCGGCACGGACCGTGCGCGCCCTCGGGTGCCAGCGGCAAGCCGTCTCTCGCCGAGAGGCTCCGCAGGGACCGCGCCCGCGCCAACTACATCACGAGCAAGGCCTCGGCGCGCAGGAGAACGTTGTCAGAAGGAGACGCGAGCGTCCCGACGTTCCTCGGCGACTCGGTCGACTCGCTGGAGTACGTGGTCACCCTGGGCATCGGCACGCCGCCCGTGCAGCAGACCGTGCTCATCGACACCGGCAGCGACCTGTCATGGGTGCAGTGCGAGCCCTGCAACTCCACGCAGTGCTACCCGCAGAAGGACCCCCTGTTCGACCCCAGCAAGTCGTCCACGTTCGCGACCATCCCGTGCGCCACCGACGCGTGCAAGGCGCTCTCGGTCGACGGCTACGACAACGGCTGCACCAACGGCACGGACGGCGGGGCCTCCCTGTGCGGGTACGCGATCGAGTACGGCAACCACGCAGTCACCACGGGGGTGTACAGCACGGAGACGCTCACGCTCAATGCCGGCGTCTCCGTCAGCAACTTCAGCTTCGGCTGCGGCAGCAACCAGCACGGGCCCTACGACAAGTTCGACGGCCTCCTCGGCCTCGGCGGCGCGCCGGAGTCGCTCGTGTCGCAGACGTCGTCCGTGTACGGCGGCACCTTCTCCTACTGCCTCCCGCCGACGAGCGGCAGTGCCGGGTTCCTCACCCTCGGCGCGCCGAGCAACAACACGGCCGACTTCCTGTTCACGCCGATGCGCCACCTATCCCCGGAGCTCACGACGTTCTACGTCGTCACGCTCACCGGCATAAGCGTCGGCGGGACAGTGCTGGACATCGCGCCGGCGGTGTTCTCCAAGGGCATGATCATCGACTCCGGCACGGTCATCACGGGGCTCCCGAAGACGGCCTACGCGGCGCTGCGGACGGCGTTCCAGAGCGCCATGTCCCAGTACCCGCTCCTGCCGCCGTCGGAGAACGGGCTCGACACGTGCTACAACTTTACCGGCAACAGCAGCGTCACCGTGCCCAAGGTGGCCCTCACGTTCAGCGGCGGCACCACCGTCGACCTCAGCGTACCGTCGGGGGTTCTGGTGGAAGGATGCCTCGCCTTCAGGGGAGAAAGCTCCGACGGCAGCAGCGGGATCATCGGCAATGTGAATCAGCGTACCTTGGAGCTCTTGTACGATTCTGGCCGCGGAAGCGTCGGATTCAGGTCTGGTGCCTGCTGAGTGTGTGTGACCCCGTTGAACTGGTGCTTCGTTCAAGAGCACGTACAACTACTCTCTCTGTCCGATAATATAAGAACGTTTTTACATCAGTGTAGTGTCAAAAATGTTCTTATATTATGAGACGGAGGGAGTAGTATACTACGTGAGTACTTTATTTTTTGTTCAAATAATTCGCCTCATTTTATTAAATAAAGACGAAACTGAAGTTAACCAAGTCCACACTCTCGAAGGGCACAACCCAAAATTTCAAAAGCAAAACCTGTGGGCATCTCCAACGGTTGCCTTAATTTAGGGCACCTCTAAGCAATCTCTGAAAAAGCCTTTTCTTTTTGTGGGGTCCTAAAAAGCTATAGAGAAATAAAATTTCAGTTTTACTCCTCTGATCGACCCCGGTTAGTGGAGTAAAAAGTTTACTCCTTGGCACCGCAGGCTCCTATTTTTACTTAGTGTCACCCGCCCGAGCAAAAAAGAGCCCCCTCCTCCATCCGCCGCACCCATCCCAACCTTGCACCACGTCTACTCCAGCGCCTCCCCTCTAGCCTCCGCCGGCCACCACGGGCCACTGTCGATGCCTGTAGGACCCGCCGCGTTCCCTCGCCCGCCCCCACCCAAATTTGGTCCTCTCCTGCCGTCGTCAGCACCGGATTAGGCGCATCCCGGCCGCCGACACCGTCGTGTTTTGGATGGATTCACTGGAGACCAAATAACCTTGTCCCCGCAACAACTCAGTGTCGCATCTCGGTATGTCCTTCCTCTCTCGGCGCTCGAATCTCACTCGTCGATCGGCCATGGGCACAACCACTTCCGGCCATCAGTCGGGCTCAACGGTAGCCCAACAGCTCGTCGGCCTCCCGCTGTCGATTATCAAGTGTGACCACTACCTGTGGCTGGTACTGCGCTAAGTTTCGAGCACGCCAAACATCCTAGATGGGTATTGTTGAGTATATGTGTTATGTGCATATTGTGTATTTGGCCCGCCTTCTAGTTCCTCGTATAGTTGAGGTCCATGGCCCACCTTTGTACATCATATATACGTGCCTATGCACGAAGAACAATACATCGTGCAATTCCCACAACATACATTGCATCAGTTTTTTAGGCTTCTTTCCTCGCTTTCGATCCGCCGCCGCCGCTCCAAGCCGCCGCCGCCCCCGCCCTCTTGTCGCGACCCGCCGCCGCCACTTTCTGCCACCTGCAGCCGCCAGACCCGAGCCGTTGCTGCCGCTTTTCCCCGCCGAAGCTGCTCCACCCGCCGCTGCATCTCCCGCCCGATTTCTCGATCCCCAGCGTCGCCTGACCAGTCCCGATCGCCAGCACGCAGCGCCCGCCCGGCTCGTTCCCGATCGCTACCGCCCGCGGCGCGCTTCCCTCGCCTGTTCGCCTCACCACACCGGGCCAACTCGCTAGCCCGATCGCTACGCCACATCGGGCCAACTCGCTAGCCGCGCGCATCCACTACACCCCGATCGCTGCACGCGCCCACCCACAACCCGACTATTGCACGCGCCTGCTTCGCCCGATCGTTGCTGCTTTGCCCGATCGCTGCTGCCACTTCTTCCGATCGTTGCCACCGGTTCTTTGCCCGATCTCCTGTCTGCCGCTCGATGCCATCCCTCTTCGTGTCGTCCGTCACCTCCTCCACGTCCACCAAATCCAACCCGTTTGCCGAAGTCAACCCTCCCAACGTGAACGACATCCGCAAGATGAACATTTTCGAGCGGGTGTCGGTTCTTCTCTCCCAGACGGACTCCTCCTACTACACATGGAAGACGTATTTCTCCCTCGTGTTTCGGGAGTATCATCTCATCGACCACGTGGACGACACCCTCGACTCTAGCCTCGTCCCCAAGTTTCATGACTGGTCCATCATCGACACCACGATCATCCGGTGGTTCTTCCTCACCATCTCGCCTGACCTCTTCCAGATGGTCTTGGCAGACAGTGACGATGCCTGCGCCGTGTGAACCAAGTTGAACGGGCTCTTCACCGACAACCAGCTCCAGCGTCGCGTTTTTTTGCAGCAAGAGTTATTTGGTGTCCCTAGGACAACACCTTCGTCGACGACTATTGTCACCGCCTGAACACTCTCGCTGACGAGCTCCGCGATATTGGCGCGGTGATCGGTGATGAACTCCTCCTTAGCACGCTCACCGTCGGGCTCAACAAGGACTTCGGCAACGCCGCAGCGAACCTCAGCCTCATCGCCAACCTGTCCTTCGCCAAGTTCATTGCGTACCTCCGCTTGGAGGAGCGGCGGATGAAGCAGGTGAAAGCGCGGGCCATCCACACCGCCCTCGCTGCCGGCACCACCGTGGCGGCTCCTCGGCGCCTCCCGCCACCCCGGTCGCGCCTCCGACACAGCGCTACCGCCGTACCTGGCCACCCAGCAGCCGGGGCTGCTCCTGCTGCCCTATGGGCCGCCCGCCCCTCCCGCCAAACAACTTCGCGGGGGCCGGCAAGGTGGGGGCCGGCGCGGCGGGCAGCAGCAGTAGTCGCAGGGCACCGGCCCGCCCCGTCAGCAGCAGCAGTTCCACCCCTCTGTGGGCCTCTGGCTACAACCCGTGGACCAGTGTTGTTCATGCCTACACCATGCCGGTTCCACCGGCTCCTACACCAACCCTTCCTGTGCCGTGCCCGCTGGTGCACCAGGCGTATTACGCGGCTCCGCAGCCGTACGGAGGATACCCACCTTTGCGGCTAAGCGGCGCCTACGGTCTCCCTGCGGACCCGCTGTCGTGGTTCTAAGTCTGACAGTAGAGTGGGGGTAGGTATGGAGAGGCAAGGTCCTAGCTATGGAGAGGTTGTAAACACAAGCGATGTACGAGTTCAGACCCTTCTCGGAGGAAGTAAAAGCCCTACGTCTCGGAGCCCTGAGGCGGTCGAGTGGATTATGTGTGTGTGTGTTACAGGGGTGCGAACCCTTCTGCCTGTGGAGGGGGGTGGCTTATATAGAGTGCGCCAGGACCCCTGCCAGCCCACGTAATGAAGGGTTTAAAGTACATTAAGTCTGGGGCGTTACTGGTAACGCCCCACATAAAGTGTATTAACTACCATAAAGTCTATTCAATTACAGGCCGTTGCAGTGCAGAGTGCCTCCTGACCTTCTGGTGATCGAGTGAGTCTTCATGGTCGAGTCCTTCGAGTCAGTCGAGTGGGTTCCTCGTAGGTCGACTGGAAGGTGATCTCTTCTAAGGGTGTCCTTGGGTAGGGCACTTAGATCAGGCCTATGACCCTACCCTAGGTACATGAATCCATCATTAGCCCCCGAATGGATTGAGGCTTGAGTGGGGAAGGAGTTGATGCTGTTTCCGATTGATTTCTGCATACTGGCTATGCGTTGTTCTGGATCAAGACCTTCTTTGTTGATAACGAGCAACCTTTCTTCAGTCGACTCGATCCATTCTTGTCTTTTGTCGAGTGATCTTTTGGACTTTGCCGGTTCCCGAGCGACGGATCGCAGGAAATCTCGCGTCTGACAGACCGATCTGCCGTTCGCGGATTCTACGGGGTACGAAATTTGGGGAAGCGCGCGAAGCGGAACGGACCGCGGCGCTCGGATGGGATAGGACATAGACACCTCGATCTCCGTGCCGCTTTTTCCGCCACGTATCACGTCAATGCAACTATTTTGGGATATGATTAGACTGACCTGGCCCACCTGTCATCCACTCGGAAGGGATCTTATAAATGCGGCCAGCGAGGGTTTTCTGAACAGTGCTTCATCATTTCCTCTCAGCTCTCCTCGTCTCCGCCCACCGCGCCCGCTTTCGCCTCTGCAAAGCTTCTCTTCGCGCATCCCGCTGGCAGCCATGGTCAAGGAGAAGACGGCGGTGCTAGAGCGCGCAAAGAAGGCGTCGGCGGCGGAGAAGGCGAAGGGGAGGTCCACCAGTCGCAGCGGGTCTTCGTCTAGATCTCGCCTGCCGAAGGGCTGGGTCCAGGGAGATTGGATCCAGTCGACCATTAAGGAGAAGGATCTCCTTGACATGGCCGACGACGGGCTGATCCCCCACGGCGCCGCAAGGCTTCCGGGGAAAGAGTGGCAACCCCAGCCGGAAGAGGGTGAGTGCGTGCTCCTGGCCACCCATGTCGACCGCGGATTTTCTTTGCCACCGAGTGTTTTCTTTCGTGGTTTTCTGAACTTCTTTGGAGCCCAACTTCACCACTTCACACCGAACTCCATCGCATATCTTGCTGCGTTTGTATCCATGTGTGAGAATTTTCTGGGTTGTCGACCGCACTGGGGCTTGTTCAAGCACATATTCACGTGTCGCTCTCAGACCGTGAAGAAGGCGAGTCCAGGCGATGAGAAAACCCAAGTTGTCCAAATGTGTGGGGGCCTGGGGATCCAAGTGAGGAACAAGAGAACTTTCCCAGCCATGACGTTTCCCGAGTCGGTCAGAGGCTGGCAGTCGACCTGGTTTTACTGCCAGAATGAGCTGACGCCGGGGCAGT
This sequence comes from Triticum timopheevii, assembly GCA_963921465.1. Lineage (NCBI taxonomy): Eukaryota > Viridiplantae > Streptophyta > Magnoliopsida > Poales > Poaceae > Triticum > Triticum timopheevii. The sequence goes on from OY997274.1 coordinate 216,804,327, forward strand.
CGAGTGGACTCCCTCAATTCACCATGGACCGAGTGAACAAGCCCTCCTCTCTAAAGGTGATTCCGGAGGAGAGAGCTGACGTGAAGATGTTGATGGATCGCGTGGTGCAGTTGGTTCGAGACGGAGTTACTGGCATGGACCTTTTGGAGGTTTTTCTTAGGCGGCGTATCCAGCCTCTTCAGTTCCGGAGCCACTGCATGTGGTTGTACTGCGGAACTGAAGACGAGACTCGGATCCACCCGGAAGCAGTCGACGACGCCACGGTGGAAAGGTGGATGGCCGCGGTCACTGGGAACAAGGATAATCCCCGTGGATCCAGGAGGATTCCTCCACTCGACCATCACAGCGTTCCCAACAAGGTTCGTTTTGCTCTGCCTTCCATTGTATTTTTGTCGTATTTATTTCTGTATGCTCTGCAAATCGGTCGATTGATCTCTATCTTGACGTCTTTCAGGCCCTCATCGAACTGTACTCGATGCCCAATGGAGCTCAGACTCCGACTGAGGAGGGAGAAGCAAGCGGGGGCGAGAGCCAGGAGGAGTGGGACTCCGACGCTGCCGAAGATGACGATGATGACGACGACGATGATGAGGACGAGGAAGAGGAGGAGGAGGAGGTTGCACCACCGCACTCGGAAAGGCGGTCAAAACTTGTCCATGACCCTTCGACTGAACGTGACAAGGGGGTTGCGACTGTCACGCAGTCGACAAAACGCCCTCGAACCACTTCTCCGGCGCTGACTGAAAAGGCGCCGAAGCAGTCCAAGGTGGCTCCGTCAAAACCAACCAAGCTCCTGCCGAAGATGAAGGTGTCCATCCCCACCATATCAGGGTAAACATGCTGCTTAAGTCTTCTTGTTTTGTGTAAGCTTTATCTCTAGTTGATACTTGAGTTAACCGACTGATTCTTTGGGGCTGTAGTGCTGCTACTTCTGAGACCTCAGGCAAGGCTGACGACCATGAGATGGAGGACGCAGCAACCTCAAACCCTGGTACTATACTCTTAATTCCGTTTTTTAGTCGACTGATTCATGATCTCTGATCTCTGATTCTTTTCTGTAGCTCCATCCAATGTTGTTATCACTCTTCCTGATGATGATGAGGATGAGGAACCACTGAAGCACAGAAGGAGCAGGAAAGCATCTGCCGGCAGGGTGGCCCAGGATGCGACGGCGCCCGAGACTCTGGTCGCGGGGGAGGAGAACACCACTCGACACACCATGTCCTTCGCGGTGCCGTTGACGAGTGCTCATCCTGCTTCGTCGAGTGCCGCACAACCTTCTCTTTTCACGACGCACCACGTCCCAGAGGACCAAGCGAGCGCTGCTAAGGAAGCGATACGCCAAGCAGGGATCATGATGGAGCAGGTGAAGACCGTCCGGGATGCAAGCCAGGCAGCTTATGACGCCAGCTCCGCCCTTCAAAGCAATGTTCAGGTCAGTCGACCACCGCCTGTTCTGTTAGGATATGCTATCAAAACTTTTCTTTCTGGAATCCATAGCAATCACCCACTGGGTGTGTCGATAAAAAACTCCGTGTTAGCGGGGGCACGCTGAGTGCACCCGCTGGGTGTAGTCCCCAAGGCTAAGGTCGACTGCTGGCAGTCGGCCTTAGGCTTTACAAGTAAATTCTTTTCGTCATTCGACTGAGGCGAATGGACTTCCGAAACCGGTGGGGGCACGCTGAGTGCACCCACTGGGTGTAGTCCCCGAGACTGTGGTCGACTGCGTGCAGTCGATTACAGTCTGAAGAACATGTCTCTTTTTTTTTGTGGGTCGACTGGTCGACTCTGTCTAGTGGGGGCACGCTGAGTGCACCCACTGGGTGTAGTCCCCGAGACTACGGTCGAATGCTTGCATTCGGCTGTAGTCTTAGAAACGTATGATTTTCTATTATCCACTCGGAAGTGAATTATCTTTGATATTTTGTCGATTGGTTCTTCGTAGAAATCCTGTGACCTTGCGGCTCGCTATACTGACCTGGAGCAGAAGCACATTTAGCTCGAGCTGGATCTGAAGCTGGTTCAGGAAAATCTGACGAAGGCGAAGGAGGAGACCAAAGGTATGTTCGGTGAGACCTCGACGACTCCTTTTTCCCTTCATTTGTTTCAAAATCTGACCTTGCTGTAACTTGCAGGCAAGGTGAAGGAAGCCCAGAAGAGAAAAGACCTTGAGCTAGCTGAGAAGACCAAGCTTGCTGACGAGAAGTTAGCTTCAGTCACCAAGCTTGAACAAGAAAATACCAATCTGAAAGCAGCTCTTGGGATTGCCAAGAAGGAAGTCGACCGACTGAAGGCTGACAAGACTACTCTGACCGACAAGATCAACCAGTTGACTGGGAAGAAAAATGGCCTGGAAGCCTTCCTGGGTGGACTTGCCAAGAAATTGTTCCTTATGCTCGAAGGTAACCCTTTATACTCGACAAAGATTTTCAACTGTGATGCTTCCATTCGACTACTGTCTTGACTCGGCGTTTGTCTTTGCAGAATTCTGTCGAAACTTTGAAGAAGAGACTAGTCAGTTGGAACCAAACCTTGATCCCGTCAATTCTCCAGTGAATGATGAAGTTGCCATGAATGTCTTCCGACTGGAGTCCCGTGTTGCAGCTGTTGTGGACTATCTTGCAAGACTGAAGGTCGCCACGTCCCGCATCGACTCGACGCTCTGGCCCAGGGCGACACTCCAGAATGACCTCGAGACGCTGATGGCTCGACTGAACGCAGTCCCTGACCGAGTGCAGGAGTGGAAGAAGTCCTCGGCTCGTTGCGGTGCAGATGTTGCTCTGTGTCTGGCCCGAGTCCACTGCAAAGACGCGCGAGAAGACAAGCTGGCGGCTCTCCGGGTGGCCAACACCAAGAAACACGACTTCAGGTCCTTCATGGAAACCTTCATCGGTGCTGCCACTCAGATCGCAGACGGAATCGACCTTGATGAGTTCGTTGCTCCTTCCAGCCCTCCACAGGAGGGGTAAAAAACTTCTTTTAAGCCCGACACTTTAAATTTACCTCGGAATGCCGAGTGGAGTTGTAACCGATAAACCTTAACAGGCTTAGCGCCTGAGCACTTTCGGTTCCTTTAGGTATCGATCTGAACTTGGATTTGCTGTTTGAACATGATTGCTTTTGGCTCGAAATGTCCTTTGCAGGTTCACAACAAGATGTTCTCTGCAGTCGACTTATTCCTTAGGCGAGCACTGGGCTGCAGCTAAGCCTCCGAGTGAGAGGTTTGCTCTTCACTCGGTAGGGTTTTTATATCTTAGGCGAGCACTGGGCTGCAGCTAAGCCTCCGAGTGAGAGGTTTGCTCTTCACTCGGTAAGGTTTTTATATCTTAGGTGAGCACTGGGCTGCAGCTAAGCCTCCGAGTGAGAGGTTTGCTCTTCACTCGGTAGGATTTTTATACCTTAGGCGAGCACTGGGCTGTAGCTAAGCCTCCGAGTGAGAGGTTTGCTCTTCACTCGGTAGGATTTTTATATCTTAAGCGAGCGCTGGACTGCAGCTAAGCCCCCGAGTGGAAGTCTGGCTTACCACTCGGTAGGATTTTTTATAACTTAGGCGAGTACTTGGACTGCAGCTAAGCCCCCGAGTGGAAGTCTGGCTTACCACTCGGTAGGATTTTTGTAACTTAGGCGAGCACTGGGCTGCAGCTAAGCCTCCGAGTGAGAGGTTTTCTCTTCACTCGGTAGGATTTTTATATCTTAGGCGAGCACTGGGCTGCAGCTAAGCCTCCGAGTGGAAGTCTGGCTTACCACTCGGTAGGATTTTTGTAACTTAGGCGAGCACTGGGCTGCAGCTAAGCCTCTGAGTGAGAGGTTTGCTCTTCACTCGGTAGGATTTTTATATCTTAGGCGAGCACTGGGCTGCAGCTAAGCCTCCGAGTGAGAGGTTTGCTCTTCACTCGATAGGATTTTTATATCTTAGGCGAGCACTGGGCAGCAGCTAAGCCCCCGAGTGAGAGGTTTGCTCTTCACTCGGTAGGATTTTTATATCTTAGGCGAGCACTGGGCTGCAGCTAAGCCTCCGAGTGAGAGGTTCGCTCTTCACTCGGTAGGATTTTCACGTTGTACTTGTGGCGAAGCTCAGAGGAAAGGGTCACAGTCGACCTGCACCTAGTCCTCCTTACGAGCGCACGTTGTACTTATGGTGTAGCTCGGAGGAGAGGGTCGCAGTCGACCTACACCTCGTCCTCCTGCGAGCGTACGTTGTACTTAGGCGAGTACTTGGACTGCAGCTAAGCCCCCGAGTGGAAGTCTGGCTTACCACTCGGTAGGATTTTTTATAACTTAGGCGAGTACTTGGACTGCAGCTAAGCCCCGAGTGGAAGTCTGGCTTACCACTCGGTAGGATTTTTTATAACTTAGGCGAGTACTTGGACTGCAGCTAAGCCCCCGAGTGGAAGTCTGGCTTACCACTCGGTAGGAATTTTGTAACTTAGGCGAAACGGATTCGTAGCTAAGCCTCCGAGTGGAAGTCTGGCTTGCCACTCGGTAGGATTTTTGTAACTTAGGCGAAACGGATTCGCAGCTAAGCCTCCGAGTGGAAGTCTGGCTTGCCACTCGGTAGGATTTTTACAAACTTAGGCGAAACGGATTCGCGGCTAAGCCTCCGAGTGGAAGTCTGGCTTGCCACTCGGTAGGATTTTTACAAACTTAGGCGAAACGGATTCGCGGCTAAGCCACCCACTGGGGGGAAAATTTTATGGGACAAAATAAAAAGTGACAAAAATTATGGAGGAATTATGACACTAATATTTCGAAATCCATGAACTACAGAAGTACTTTATTACAACTCATCCGAGTGAAAAAAACTTCAAGTGTAAAATGGGCGGAGCAGATCCGCGTTCCAAGCTCGGGGCTCTTCGATATTGTGTTCGACGTTGTAAAGACGATATGCCCCGTTGTGGAGAACCTTGGTGACGATGAAGGGTCCTTCCCAAGAAGGAGCGAGCTTATGTTGTTTCTGCTGATCCACTCGGAGAACTAGATCTCCTTCCTGGAAGGCTCGACCTCTCACATTTCTGGCGTGAAAGCGACGCAAGTCCTGTTGGTAGATGGTCGATCGGATCAGAGCCATCTCCCTTTCTTCCTCTAAAAGGTCGACTGCGTCCTGACGCGCTTGCTCAGCTTCTGCTTCGTTGTAGAGTTCAACTCGAGGAGCATTGTGAAGAAGATCACTCGGCAAGACTGCTTCAGCTCCATAGACCAAAAAGAACGGAGTTCTTCCAGTCGACCGATTAGGTGTGGTCCGCAGTCCCCAAAGCACCGAAGGAAGTTTGTCGACCCATGCTCCAGCCGCATGCTTGAGATCACGCATCAGTCGGGGTTTTAAACCCTTGAGGATCAAGCCATTGGCTCGCTCTGCTTGTCCATTCGACTGCGGATGGGCTACTGAAGCGTAGTCGACTCGCGTGCCTTGAGAGTTGCAGAAATCCCTGAATTCTTCCGAGTCAAAGTTCGACCCATTATCTGTAATGATGCTGTGCGGGACACCATATCTGAATGTCAGCTCCCTGATGAAGGTAACAGCAGTACCGGTGTCAAGATTCTTGATTGGTTTAGCCTCAATCCACTTGGTGAACTTGTCGACTGCTACCAGTACATGAGTGAAGCCACTTCGACCTGTTCTCAAGGGACCGACCATGTCCAACCCCCATACTGCGAAAGGCCAGACGAGTGGAATGGTCTTCAGAGCTGATGCAGGCTTGTGTGACATATTGGAGTAGAACTGACATCCTTCGCACTTGTCCACTATTTCCTTTGCCATCTCATTCGCCCTTGGCCAGTAAAATCTGGCTCGGTATGCTTTGGCTACAATGGTCCGAGAGGACGCATGGTGACCACAGGTCCCCGAGTGGATATCATTGAGAATGATTCGACCTTCTTCTGGCGTTATGCATTTTTGACCAACTCCAGTCGGGCTCTCTCTATACAACTGTCCTTTGATAATGGTAAAGGCTTTGGATCGACGGACGATCTGCCGAGCCTCTTCCTCATCCTCTGGGAGCTCTTTTCTCAGGATATATGCGATATAGGGAATTGTCCAGTCGGGAGTAACCACTAAGACCTCCATGACTAAGTCGACCACTGCTGGGACCTCAACCTCAGTCGGATCTGTGGCACTCTTGGGCTGTGGAGCTTCTTCTGTGAAGGGATCTTCTTTGACTGACGGAGTGTGTATATGTTCCAAGAACACACCACTCGGAATGGCTTCTCTTTTGGAACCTATCTTTGCCAGATCGTCTGCTGCCTGATTTTTTAGTCGGGGGATGTGATGGAGCTCTAACCCCTCAAACTTCTTTTCCAGCTTCCTCACTGCATTGCAGTATCCAGTCATGGTTGGGCTTCTCACGTCCCACTCCTTCATCACTTGGTTGACTACTAAATCTGAATCGCCATAGACCATCAGGCGACGGACACCGAGTGAGATGGCCATGCGCAATCCATATAAAAGGGCTTCATACTCCGCCTCATTGTTGGAGGAATCAAAGTGAATCTGGAGCACATATCTGAGCTTATCTCCTCTGGGGGAAACCAGGACAACCCCAGCACCGGAACCATTCAGCATCTTAGAGCCATCAAAGAACATGGTCCAATGCTCCGAGTGAACTTCAGTCGGCTGCTGCTGTTCAATCCACTCGGCGAGGAAATCTGCTATTGCCTGGGACTTAATGGCTTTCTTTACCTCAAACTTGATATCAAGGGGAAGAAGTTCAATCGCCCACTTCGCCACTCGACCAGTTGCGTCTCTGTTGTGCAGAATCTCTGATAGTGGGGCGTCGCTGACGACTGTGATGGAATGATCAGAGAAATAATGGGCAACCTTCTTCGTGGTCATGTATATTCCATACACAAGCTTCTGATAATGAGGGTATCTCTGCTTGGATGGAGTCAAGACTTCAGACAAATAATATACTGGGCGCTGAACTTTGAAGGCCTTTCCTTCTTCTTCCCGCTCGACCATAAGCACTGTACTGACGACTTGTCCTGTGGCTGCAATATAAAGCAACAGAGGCTCTTTGCTGATTGGAGCAGCAAGCACCAGCTGGGTGGAGAGCAGAGCTTTTAGCTCGGCAAACGCTGCATCAGCTTCTGGAGTCCACTCGAACTTGTCTGCCTTCTTCATCAGTCGGTAAAGAGGCAATGCCTTTTCACCGAGTCGTGAGATGAATCGACTTAAAGCGGCCAAGCATCCAGTAAGCTTCTGGACATCGTGCACTCGCACAGGGCGTTTCATTCGGAGAATAGTGCCGATCTTCTCTGGGTTAGCATCGATCCCTCGCTCGGAAACGAGAAAACCGAGTAATTTTCCACCAGGAACTCCGAATGTGCACTTTGATGGATTGAGCTTGATATCATACCTTATGAGGTTGGCAAATGTTTCGGCGAGGTCAGCGAGCAGGTCGGAGCCCTTTTGTGACTTGACGACGATATCATCCATATACGCTTCCACATTCCGACTGATTTGAGTGAGCAAACACTTCTGAATCATTCGCATAAATGTGGCTTCGGCATTCTTGAGGCCGAATGGCATGGTGATATAGCAGAAGCACCCGAATGGAGTGATGAAAGCTGTTTTTATTTCATCGGGACCATACAGACGGATCTGATGATACCCGGAATAGGCGTCTAGAAAAGACAATCTCTCGCACCCCGCGGTCGAGTCAACAATTTGATCTATGCGAGGGAGAGGAAAATGATCTTTCGGGCAGGCCCGATTGATGTGCTTGAAATCAATGCACATGCGAAGCGACTTGTCCTTCTTGGGAACCATGACGACATTAGCGAGCCACTCGGAGTGGAATATCTCTCGGATAAATCCTGCCGCCAACAGTCGAGCCACTTCCTCACCAATAGCCTTTCTCTTCTGGACGGCGGACCGCCGAAGATGCTCTTTGACTGGTTTTGCTGATTTGTCGACTCTGAGGCGATGCTCAGCCAGTCCCCTGGGAACACCTGGCATGTCAGCTGGCTTCCATGCAAAAATGTCCCAGTTCTCACGGAGGAACTGGATGAGCGCTTCTTCCTATTTCGGGTCGAGTGTTGTGGAGATGTGGGTCGGGGCTGCATTGGGGTCGGTCGGGTGGATGTGAACAGGCTTCGTCTCACCAGACGACTGAAATGCAGATTCTGTGGCGGGCTTCTTGGATCGCAACAAATCACTCGGATCTGCGCTTTGCTTGTACTCTTCAAACTCGACCGCTGTCACCTGGGAATCGGCAATCTTCGAGCCCTTTTGAAAGCACTCTTCTGCCTTTTTCCGATCACCGGTGACAGTGGTCACTCCTTTGGGTCCTGGCATTTTCAGCTTGAGGTACACGTAACATGGTCGAGCCATGAACCGTGCATAGGCTGGCCTCCCCAAAATGGCATGGTACGCACTCTGAAAATCCACGACCTCAAACGTCAACTTCTCTTTGCGAAAATGTTTTGAATCACCAAACACCACGTCCAGAGCTATTTGGCCGAGTGACTCGGCTTTCTTCCCTGGTATAACTCCGTGGAAGCCCATGTTGCTGTTGCTCAGTCGGGACATCGGAATGCCCATTCCTTTCAGTGTGTCTGCATATAACAAGTTCAGCCCACTTCCTCCGTCCATCAGCACCTTTGTCAGTCGAGTGCCTTCGACAACTGGGTCGACCACCAAAGCTTGCCTCCCAGGGGTGGCGATATGAGCCGGGTGATCAGACTGGTTGAATGTGATGGGTGTTTGGGACCATCTCAGATAACTTGCTTTTGCTGGGGCAACCATGTTCACCTCACGGTTAATGACTTTGAGTCGACTCTTGCTTTCCACATCCGCGAAGATCATCAGAGTGGAGTTGACATGCGGATATCTTTCCCCACTGTCCTCCTTGTCTTCGGCCATGTCCGACTCTTTCTCCTTGTCCTTAAACTGTTTTCCTTGAAACTGCTGAATCAGGAGTCGACACTGGCGAGTGGTATGCTTTGGGTAAATGATGTTGCCCTCTTCATCTTTCTTCGTGTGGATGTGACATGGCATATCCATCACGTCGTTTCCTTCTTTATCCTTCACCTTCTTAGGGTTCCAGGATCCTTTTGGCTTGCCCTTTAACTTTCCCTGAGTGACGGCCAGAGCCTCTCCAGGAGCTGCTGGTTCGGCCTTCCGCTTCTGCTTCCGACTGGAGTTTCCCTTCTCCGATTGACTCGGCTTGTACTTGCCGCTTCGGAGTCGGTCTTCTTCCTCGCCGTTGGCGTACTTGGTAGCAATCTCCATCATCCGACTCAGGGTCATGTCTCCGGTTTGACCAAATTTCAAACTCAATTCTCTGTTTTTGACGCCATCTTTGAAGGCGCAGACTGCCTGATGATCAGACACATTTTCCACAGTATGGTGCAAAGTGATCCACCTCTGAATATACTCTCTGAGAGTCTCATTGGTCTTCTGCACACAGACTTGCAGCTCTGTCAATCCAGCTGGTCGCTTGCAAGTTCCTTCAAAGGTTCTGACGAACACTCGGGACAAATCTTCCCAAGTGTAAATACTGCTAGGAGGTAACTGATTCAACCACGCTCTGGCTGATCCTTCCAACATGAGGGGCAAATGCTTCATGGCCACCTCGTCATTCCCACCACCAATCTGAACAGCCACTCGGTAATCTTCAAGCCAAGTTTCAGGCTTGGACTCACCAGTGAACTTGCTGACTCCTGTTGCCAACCTGAAATTGGGGGGAATCACTGCAGCTCTGATAGCCCTGCTAAAACACTCTGGACCAGAAACATGCACTCGACTGCTCGTGGGCGCATCTCTCTCGGGTCCGCCTCGATGGGCTCTGTTCCGGTCGACCAAGCCTTGCATGATAATGGATCGCGCGTCGAAGCCTGGTTCCCTGGGGTCGACTGGAGCTCTTCGCCCCGCACTGAACTGACGCATGTCATCCTGCTGCCGAGGAGCGTATGACCCATCCCTCGGAGGGGAAGCGGGCACTCGACGTCTGTCATCTCGGTCGTGTCGGTCTCCGTACTGACCTCACTGATTGTCGCGCCCTTCCCGCCGCGGAGGCGATCTGGGACTGTGAGCCGACTAAACCGTATTCGCAGCGACGGATCGACTGTGAATTCTGTTGCGCGACTGCGACACGGCTGAGTTCTGGTCTCCTGCTGCCCGGAGCAAATCCCTGATCTGCATCAAACCTCTGCCAGCCTCCGACTGAGAGGGCTGGATGGACTCTGCTATACGGGTTGCAGCTGCTAAATTCTGGATTGGGGTTCGATATATCTGAGTCGGCGGAAAGAGTTGACGTCGATTGGCGTCGGGAACTCGTTGCCGCGCGCGCTCGTCGAGTGCTCACTGGAGGTTCTCCAGACGAGCGCGTTCAGCCAGATTGGCCAAACGTGCCTCCTCCAAGGCACGAGCCTCGGGGGTTTCTCCCGCGATGGGAGTATGCAGGGCATCCATGTTCCTGCGGCGAAGCTCCTCCCTCTGCAGAGAGTCGAGTGTCTCGGGCTAGTACTCTTCGTGGTCTCGTACGGGGTCGCCTCCGCCGCCTGCCCCGCCCTCGTGGGCGAAGCCAGGAGGACTGCGGGGTCCGTTGACCATCAGGATTTCTGCCGCCGGATCACTGCTATCACACTCGGATGCAGTCTCTACGGAGCCAGTCGACAGATCGAACAGGCCGTAGAGAGACTCGTCGGGCTCAATCACCGTGACTTGGGCGGTGGCCGTCTGGCGAGCCACCGCGTGCTTCACCCATCGCTGGAGCCTCGACCGACCAGAGCGCTAGCGCTGGTGGGAGACCGGACGGGTGACCGATTGGGGAGTCGACCGATATGGGGTCGACGGTTGCCGCAGCAGAACGCCGCGGACACATGCGCGAAAATGCATCGCACCGCGGACGGGGAGCGCATCAACGTCGAGTGGAGCCTCCTGGAGCCACGCGGAGTCGTCGGCGACAAAGGTGAGAGCGCCGAGACGGATCTCGTGCCCCTCGACCAAAACTCCAGCAGTCATCATGATGAAAGTACTCGGAAGTATAGCAACTTCTCCACAAAATTGCTAAAACGCCGGCCCCACGGGGGGCGCCAACTGTCGTGCTTCTAAGTCTGACAGTAGAGTGGGGGGTAGGTATGGAGAGGCAAGGTCCTAGCTATGGAGAGGTTGTAAACACAAGCGATGTACAAGTTCAGGCCCTTCTCGGAGGAAGTAAAAGCCCTACGTCTCGGAGCCCTGAGGCGGTCGAGTGGATTATGTGTGTGTGTGTTACAGGGGTGCGAACCCTTCTGCCTGTGGAGGGGGGTGGCTTATATAGAGTGCGCCAGGACCCTGCCAGCCCACGTAATGAAGGGTTTAAAGTACATTAAGTCTGGGGCGTTACTGTTAACGCCCCACATAAAGTGTATTAACTACCATAAAGTCTATTCAATTACAGGCCGTTGCAGTGCAGAGTGCCTCCTGACCTTCTGGTGGTCGAGTGAGTCTTCATGGTCGAGTCCTTCGAGTCAGTCGAGTGGGTTCCTCGTAGGTCGACTGGAAGGTGATCTCTTCTAAGGGTGTCCTTGGGTAGGGCACTTAGATCAGGCCTATGACCCTACCCTAGGTACATGAATCCATCACCCGCCGTTGCCCTCGCCGGCCCTGCCGCCGGTGCCTTGGGATCCGGTGCTCCTCGCCGCGCTGCACACCGCGCCTATGCCGAACAACTACACTGGAGGAGGTGACTGGTACATGGACACCAGGGCTACGGCTCACATGTTTGCTCATCCTGGTAATCTTGCCTCCTTTACTCCCGTCACCAGCGACCGCCATATCATTGTTGGCGACGGTTCCACACTCCCTATCACACATGTCGGGCACACTTCTTTTCCTTCTAATTCCATGCCTATTACTTTGTCTAACATACTTGTGTCACCTCATCTTATTAAGAACCTTGTTTCGGTTCGTTGTTTAACTCGTGAAAATCCTGTTACTGTTGAATTTGACGAGCTTGGTTTTTGTGTCAAGGACGCTCGAACCAGGATGGTACTTCACCGATGTGACAGCCTCGACGAGCTCTATCTGGTGCTTTTGTCGTCCTCCTCCACCACCGCACCGGTTTCTCTCTCCGTCGGCGTCGATCTCTGGCACGCTCGTTTGGGTCATCCCCCGTCACACTTCGTCATATTCTTAGGAGTTTCAGTTTCAGTTGTAATAAGATAGAGGATCACACCTGTCATGCCTGTCATGTCGGCAAACATGTTCGCCTCCCGTTTAATAACTCCACCACCATAGCTTCTTTTCCTTTTCAGTTGATTCATAGTGATGTGTGAACCTCTCCGGTTCCTAGTAACTCGGGCTCCTTATATTATCTGGTTATCCTTGATGATTATTCTCACTACGTGTGGACGTTTCCTTTACGGCGAAAGTCGGATGCACTCTCCACTTTGACGGCCTTTTACTCCTATGTCAGCACGCAGTTTGGGCATCCCATCCTTGCTCTTCAGACTAACAATGGAAAAGAGTTCGACAACCTTGATTTCCGCACTTTTCTGTTGCACCACGACACAGTTTTTCATCTCACATGCCTGTATACTTCACAGCAGAATGGGCGAGCCAAACGCGTCCTTCGCACTCTGAACGACTGTGTTCGTACGCTCATGTTCCATGCTAATGTGCCGCCTCGTTTCTAGCGGACGCACTCACTACTGCTTCGCTTCTCCTTAACCTTCGCCCCTGCTGTCCACGGTGGAACTATGCACCTCACCATCTTCTCTTTGGTATGCCCCCATCTTATGATGGCTTGCGTATTTTCGGGTGCCTTTGCTATCCTAGCACTGCCGACTCCGCTCCTCACAAACTCGCACCTAGTTCTATCGCTTGCATCTTCATCGGCTACCCCTCCAACTTCAAGGGATATCGGTGCTACGATCTCGTCTCCCACCGTGTGTTCACTTCCCGACACGTTTACTTTGATGAGCATGTGTTTCCGTTTCAGCAGGTACCCCCAGGTGTTCCTCCCGCCACCGGTGATGCGGGCTCCTCGACGCCTCTACCAGGGCACTCGCGCGCCTCTGTTGGCCCGTCCCCTGACTTTGAGGTGCACCCCCCGCATGTGGTGCCTCCTACAGCTGTGGCTTTGCCGCCCCCGGCGCCCCCGACGTAGGCGCCTGCGGCCCCTCCGGCCTCCTCAGCGCCCGCGGCCTCCTCGGCGCCACCGGCGCCCCCGCCCCCGCCCATGGCGCCCCCCCGGCGCCTGAGGCCAGTCCGGTCACCCACGCCCGTACGGGCGTTTTTCGCCCGAGCTCTCGCTACGTCTCGGATGACTACGTCCATGCGGTGTCCACCTCTGAGCCGTCGTCGTTGCCGTCCTCCGTTCGAGCCGCTCTTCATGACCCGCTCTGGATGGCTACGATGCAAGAGTTTGATGCCCTGTTGCGTAACCGGATGTGGCATCTTGTTCCCTGTCCCTGGCACGCCAACGTGATTACCGAGAAGTGGGTCTTTAAACACAAGCTCCGTCCTGATGGTACCCTTGATCGCTACAAAGCGTGCTGGGTCATTCATGGCTTCCGACAGTGTGCTGGCATCGACTTCACCGACACCTTTGCTCCGGTCGTCAAGCCCGGCACAATACGCATGGTTCTCCACCTTGCGGTCTTCCATGCTTGCCGGTGCACCAGATGGACGTCTCCAACGCCTTCCTCCATGGTCACCTCGAGGAGCAGGTCTTCTGCCAGTAGCCCACCGGGTTCGTTGACCCGGCGCTTCCCGACCACGTGTGCCTACTTTCGCGGCCCTTGCACGGACTCAAGTAGGCTCCGCGCGCTTGGTACCAGCGCATCGCGGTGCTTCTCCACCAGCTTGGGTTCCGCTCTACCCGCTCGGATGCCTCGCTCTTCGTCTACCATCAGGGCTCTGACACGGCCTACTTGCTGCTCTATGTCAACGACATCATCCTGACGGCATGTACTGCTGGTCTCCTCAGTCAGCTCATGGCTCCTCTTCTCACTTAGTTCGCCATCAAGGACTTGGGTCCTTTGCACTACTTCCTCCGTATCGAGGTGGTGTGCCGTCTGGATGGATTCTTCCTTCATTAGCGGAAGTACGCTCACGAGCTCCCGGAGCGTGCCGGCATGCTTAATTGCAAGCCCGCCACTACGCCTGTTGATACGAAGGCCAAGTTTTCTACCATGGATAGTTCTCCTACTTCGGATGTTGCTTTCTATCGGTCTATCATTGGTGCTCTCCAGTAACTCACTCTGACTCGACCGGAGATCCAGTATGCCATGCAGCAGGTGTGTCTTCATATGCATGCTCCTCGAGACATTCACTGGGCCGCCGTCAAGCGGATTCTCCGCTATATCTGTGGCACTATGGATCTTGGCGTCACGCTTCATGCCTCCACCGACACCGCCCTCACCGCCTACTCCGATGCAGACTAGGTGGGCCACCCTGACACTCGTCGCTCCACTTCGAGCTATTGTGTCTACCTTGGACACTCACTTATCTCGTGGTCGTCCAAGCGGCAGCCTACGGTCTCTCGTTCTAGTGCTGAGGCTGAGTATCGTGCGATGGCCAACGCCGTCGCCAAGGGAAAAGCGTTCCTGGGGCCATATTGACAGGCAAAAAGTCAAGCCACCAGCCCAGATTTGCCTCCTGCCCCCCGCGCTCGGCCGCCACCCTTGCGCCACCCTACCGATCCCGGCGCCGACCACCACCCGCCGCAGCTAGGTAGACCATCTCATGCCGGGAAAAAGAAGGGGTTTCTTCGAGGCAGCCTCTTCGTCACCGCCCCGGGCACCTTTTCCGGCGCTCCGACCACGCAGGGCCTGTACGCGGCGGGCTTGCGCCCACCTCGCCCACAAGGTGTTCGGTGAATTGCCCGGCCTGGCGATGGACTCCGAAGATGAGGAGGGGCTCGCGGCGTTGCTGGATGAGGAAGACGAAGCCGACGTCTAGGAGCAGGAGCATCTCATGGTGCTCGCCACCCTCGCCGGCCTGCTCGCGAGCAGTGAGAAGCCGCGGCGAGGTGGCTCGATGGTTGGGCGGGTGAAAGCAAAGAACCGGCATCGTCTGGAAGGCTATTGCATGCTCTACTCGGACTACTTTGCCGACGCTCCATTGCACGGTGAGAAAACATTTCGGCGCCGTTATCGGATGAGCCGAAAGCTTTTCCTCCGGATTGTGAATTCCATCCGGGAGTTCGACAGCTACTTCAAGTGCAAGAAGGATTGCACTGGCACACTTGGATTCACCTTGATCCAGAAGTGCACGACAGCTATGAGGATGCTTGCATACGGAGCTCCCGGTGATTCACTCGACGACTATGGGTGCATGGCCGAGTCCACCACCATTGAGTGTTTCTACAAGTTCTGCAGGGTAGTGGTGGCAGTGTTTGGACCGCAGTACTTGCGAACACCCAATACGGAAGACACTGCTCGGATCCTAGCACGGAATGAAGCAAGAGGATTTCCTGGGATGCTTGGAAGCATCGACTGCATGCATTGGAAATGGAAGAACTGTCCATTTGCTTAGCAGGGGTTGTACAAAGGCGCCAAAGGCGGTTGCAGTGTGGTGCTTGAGGCAGTGGCCACACATGACCTCTAGATTTGGCACTCTTTCTTTGGGATGCCAGGAACTCACAGTGACATCAACGTCCTGCAGTGCTCCCCAGTCTTTGCCAAGCTTGTTGAAGGTCATTCTCCTCCGGTGAACTTCGAGGTCAATGGACGGTAGTACAACAAGGGGTACTATCTAGCTGATGGCATCTATCTGAGATGATCGACATTTGTGAAGACCATCTCAAACCTTGTGCCAGGAGGCAAGAACGCCTGGTTTGCGAAGATTCAGGAGGCTTGCAGGAAGGATGTCGAGCAGGCATTTGGTGTGCTCCAATCTCGATTTGCTGTTGTCCGGTACCCCGCTCAGACCTAGTCGAAAGATCAAATGTGGGAGATCATGACTTGCTGTGTCATATTGCACAACATGATCATTGAGAGCGAGCAGGAAGAGCCAGTGTTTGACACTGAACCATACCACTGGCAGGGTCCTCTTGCCCAAGTTGATCACCAGCTACCGGCAAACTGGACTGACTACCTCAATATGCATCAGGAGATCCGAGACCCACAGGTGCATCAAGAACTGCAACACGATCTGGTGGAGCACCTATGGAGGCTCAAGGGCGAGGCCGGGAATGACATGTGATGAAACTTGAGTTTTTATTGTTAAACTGTATAATTTGTAGTGAACTATTTGATTTATGTGATGAAACACGCCGAAACATGCCGAACTATGTGACGAACTAATTGATTTCTATTTGTATGCGAAAATTCACGCCGAAACCCACCAAACTGCGCCGAATATGGACCGATTCGTGGAGTTATCGGGCCGTTTTTGGACATATTTGGACCGAAAGATGGGCTAAATTCGGCACCTGGGGGCGACGGCTGGGTGCTGAACCGCCCCCAGCACCGAGTTTATCATCGGTGCACCCCCAGGCCGCTCTTTTTCAGTGCCCTGGGGGGGGGGGGGGGCGAACGGCTGGAGATGCTCTAAAGAGGAAGGGAAGCTAATCTTGAATCATGGTCATAGCCGGATGGGAAGCGGAAATGGATGGAAGAGCACATGGGTCGTCATCTCCGGTAGCTAGTTGCGCAACTTTGCAAATGCCGGAATTCAGTCACAGAGCCGGTCCATGGTTCAAACCTGGGTTTGGATGACAAACAAAGAGAAATACTTGCACTTGGGGAGCCCAAATATTCCAAAATTTGAAATTAATCTGTGACAGCCTGGTTTTTGCCCTCTCTTCTTTGCCTGGTTTTCAGTTGATTTGGATTTGAGTTTGGAGTTTTTGAATCATTTCTTTTGGACTTAACCACTTGGATACCCCTTGACTTTCACCCAAGTGCTTCAACTCCTTCTCAAACCATCACTCCATCTCTGGATCGTCTCAAAATATCACTTGGAATATTTTTCTTAAATGAAAAATATTCATTTTGCCCTCATAAACCCTAGCTAGCCCTTTGTGCTCCAAAGCAACCCTAATTTTTCTTGCCCATAAAATCCTGAGAAAAATACCAATTATTCTTTGAACCCTAGGGCACCTTTCTGAGCAAAAATATTTCATCACTTTTTGGAATATTTTGGCTACAAAAAATATTTTCATTTCTGGACAGAAATGGTAGTTTCTACAGCAACTACCATTTTACTAGCTCCATTATAGCTGGTTTTTCTTGTGCATCTTCACCTTAGTAAGTGTTGGCTAGCCTCCAAAGCCCAGCCCTCAACTCCCAGTGGTTTGACCACAGTAAACCTCCAAAGTTATTGTCCAGAAACTTACTTGGAGTACAAATTCATTTTCACTACACCTGGAACCCAACCCAACCGTGGTAACACTCAAAACTACCAAGGACTACACGCCAGACATGAAGTTAGTGCTTAGGTTGGCCTGATGACATAGTTCACGCGGTGACCATGTTCGTCCAGGCGTGCTGGCATGCAAAACACGCGCTTTGAGTGCCGCCGAGCGCTCTGTTGCGCGCGTGATCGCTGCCCAGCCTGCCCGAGCATGCCAAACCGCGCCACCATCTCCGTCTCCACTCCCTTAACTCCTCCTTGGCACTCGTCGACGCCGGAGCTCGCCGCAGCGGGCACGGGCGCGGTCCGGCCAATGACACAGTGTGCAGCGCACTGTGCTCGTCGTCTTCCCCCTCACCCATGTGCTCGTCCGCGCTCGCCAATAGTTCCCGCGTGAACTCCGTCCTCTTCCCCCTCTCTCACTGGCGCTGTTCGTCGCTGGGCGCCGTGGACAGGTGTCCTCCGACGGAGCCCGAACCCTCCTTGCCGCTCGCCTAGAAATGCGGCCACCCCCAGCCTCCTCGAGCACCCGCAGCCACTCCCACACACCTCACAAGCTAGTAGAAAGCCGCAGCCCGGCCGGGCAGGCCGCGGGCTGCCGTCCCCGAGATCGACCTTGCTGGCGATCCCCTCGGGTCGTCCCCGCAGCTCCAGCCCCTCCAGGCCAAGGCAACCCTGCCAGGGCCTCCGCCAATCTCCGGTGGAGCCGTTTCACCCTGTTGGAGCCCCTGGAGCCGCCCCTAGCCGCCGTCGTCTTCATCTCCGGCGACCGCTGCCCTCTGCCTCCGTTGGAGAGGCTGTTTCCGACGTCGTCCAACCACCCCTAGCCACGCTACAGGTACGGGTAGGTGCGCCTCCATCTTCTCCTTCGATCCCCCCTCTCGTTTGGTCCCAAGAGCCCTCGCCGCCGGCGTGCGCTCCGACGAAGCTCCGCCACTCTCTGTTTCCCTCTCCCCCTCCTCCTCACCTGACTAGTGGGGCCCGCTAGTCAGCTACTCTGTACGCGCGTGAAGCGGTATGAGTGGTGGCGCCCTGGGCTTTTACGCCTTTGACGTCACCCCCCCAGTCTGTTTTATTTTAATTCAAATTCATTTAAATCCAGAGAACTTCAAATAGCCATAAGTTTTTATCTATAAGTCCAAATGCATTGGTTCTTTTTGCATTGTGTTCTTTGTCCAAAAATCTAGCAGCTCACATAAGATGGGATTTTCCCCTGCTGTCTAGATTTTATGGTGAATTTCAGAAGGTTTCCTGATGTTTTCTTTTTGTGTTTTTATTTATTTTTAGAAGAGCAGGCTTGTCTTGAGGATCACCAGGAGGCTTGTGAACCTCATCTGCACTAAGGCAAGCCACAACAACATTTCCATAGTGCCACTTCAATATTTGTGATTTTCCTACTTGAACTAATGGTTATTCATGCATTTAAATTATTAATGTGTTAATTATATTTTGTTATATGCTTGTTATAGTAAATATGCTTGATTTACAGAAAGTTTGTAGTGAACCTAGTTAGTAAGCTAACAAGGATATAGTTCTGAGTAATAAGAAGATAATATGGTTATGGACATAAATAATTAGTGAGATTATTTTTGCATGATGAAAAATGATAAATTTGCTAGAAAAGATTCTGGTTAAAGTAAGGTTTGATCTTAACCAGAGGAGTATCATGAGTTGTTGATTGCTCTGTGAGAGCGTAGTTGATTCAGTTATTTTCGTTGATATGTAATGCATATGTTAGTGATGCATGTCATGGCATTATGACGTCGGTTACTTTCACTTTAAGTTGAACCTGATAATAACTCAACTTGAATATGTTGTTGACCGGGTCATGGTGCCGCTGAAACGAGTCTTTCCCAGTGCAACCACATTTGCCGGTATGGGATGGCCTTAATTCGTTTCATTGTCGTGCCTCTGGTCGGTGCCTCCATCTAGGGAAGGTTATGGGCGTGCTGTACCCTGGCCTGGTAAGCAGGCATAACCTTGTGAGCCCGTTGTTAAGTTTTTGGTATCGGGTCCCAGAGTGGATCGTGGCCACGATGGTGGTTGATGTGTCTTGAGGTAGACACGGGGCCACCCAGGACTAGCCCGATGGGGATTGAGTCGGAGTGGCCGGGAGAGTGCCATGGCAATGAAGTGGTTTCGTTGGAATGCCGTTGGTCCACCCGAATGGGAGTGCGAGGCCATGGGTTCCGTAGTGTGGGTCCAGTGCGCTACCTCTATAGAGTGTATTAATCTATCGATAGCCGAGTCCACAATTACGGACACGCTCGAAAGTAGGGTACACCATGGGTCGACACTTAATGAATGTGCACAGTAAGTATGATGTTTGCACCGTGGTGGTGGCAGAAAGGCCATCGTGTTGAGTTGGACCAGACATGGTCGTGATTGTGATCACCGTAAGGATCACGGTCCATTTATTGGTCGGGTTGTGATCTCCGTAAGGATCACGGGCCATTTATTGGTCGTGGTTGTGATCGCCGTAAGGATCACGGGCCATTCATTGGTCGTGGTTGTGATCGCCGTAAGGATCACGGGTTTGTCTCTGTGTTCAATGCGTTTGTGATCTGGAAACGATCACGTTCGGTAAGCCAGTCCAAGGGACGAGTACCACTTGAGCATAGTCACAGCATGTTGGATATTTTGTTGCATTGTTATTAATTGGTTAAATATCTTGATATTGTTTGTCAGTATGTTTATGCTTGTTGTGATCTTGCAAGTACATTCAATGTACTGACCTGGCATGTCATGCCAGATTTCAGGAAAGTCTTGTTGGAAAGGAGAGTTGTCCGAGTCTAGATTGTGTCAACATCGGTGTCCTTGTGCTATGGAGTTCCGCTATGACGTTGTTCCGCTGCCGCGTAGTTGTCATGGTCGAGGCCCCTTTATGTTCACTAAATAATGTACATATTGTTCAGCCGCACCGTGTGTGCCGCTTGGCCTCGCTAACAGTTCTAATATAAACTCTGATCCGCTAGCATCAATAAAGCGGTTGTATTTCTGTACCAAGTTGTTGTGTGTTGCCAGAAGACAAGGTCTCTGGGCTGGCAATGCATGATAAACCGGTCTCTCTGAGCCGGGGTGCCACAACGCTTGGTATCAGAGTCACGCTGACTGTAGGCCACGCTAGACTACGACGAGTTAACCGGATGCTAGATACGAGTTGTAGTTGAGTGCCGGTAGCATTTGTAGCTAGTTGTTGTAATGCATGCATTGATTTTATTTTTATGCTAACCTGCTAATGGTTGTGAGTGTAGATGGCTCTGGTGCTGTATCCGTGCCAGTTGCAGCTGATGTCGTACACGTCGCCGCATCTCCTTCGTAACGTGTGGCGTCGGCTGTACCCCCACAATGACGATCCAGTCTATCGTGTGTACCAGGAGCGTCTAGCTGACTCAGTGTATGAGTATCACGCCGTGGTTACTCAGCGCACCAGTTCTGATTCCACCACTTACACTCATACCTCTCAGAGCGGTTACGCTTCCACGGCTTCTCAAGCCGTCCAGTTTGCTGCATTCGAGGTACTTGTTGAGCTCCGCTACAATGAGGTACAGATGCTGAACCACCCAGGTTTCCACTACTATCCTTCTCTGCACGATAATGGTCGTGTCCGTTTCCCTGTCACTGATCCGGAGTCTGATAGTGTTGCTAGCCACCTTTCTCGCTATATCACTGCTACCTATCTTCTGATCTACGAGCTGGCTCGAGAGCTGAGTCGTGCCCGTACTGCTTTAGCCTCTGCTTTAGTCTCTGCTAGATCAGTCACTACTCTAGCATCGGTAGGATTTACTCCCTATATTCCTGCTAGTTCTAGTTCCCCTGTTTCCGCGGTTACTCCTCCGAGTAGCTCGGGCACCGCGACAGTGAGTCCACTTAGTTCTCCTGCTGAGTGGGTTTCACTTCTCGCCACTCCTGTAGCCCCGATGATTCACCCTCCACCTGCCCCGAAGGGAGAGCCTTCGAGACAGCGTCGTCGTGTCACCTTTAACCCGGAGGTCTCAGTTAACCCCGTCAGTTCAGGATCCGAGTCCGCTTAAGGAGAGGACCCCGCAGCACCAGCAGAGTAGTAGAGCTTCCGAGTATTCGCAGTCGGCAGGATGGAGTACGGAGGTAGTCGTACGAGTCATGATGTTTCATTTCATGTATGAGAGTAGTTGAACCTGGCATGTTGTTATCTTTCATGTATGAGTCTATGTATAATTATGTTGGAACTTTATTTTTATTCGCCGTATTTTCTTTGCTATTTCGGTTTTTCTCGGGATTTTGTTGCTGGCTTCTCCCCAGTTTATTTTGACTGCTTCTCATCTCGGTTGCGTTGCCCTGGGAAAAGTCATATTAGGATGACGCGGGGAGGCTGCAGTAGAAACGTTCGCGAGGGTTCTCCTGTTCGTCGTTCCACACGACAGGCAGGACAATCACCCGAGCCATACATTCCAGCACCGCCTCCACCGCCAAATCCGCCCTCCACCGAGCAAATTCTGTGTATGTTTGAGGAAAGACAGAATAATGATCTGATTGAAATATTAAGAAGTCTTCAAGCTGTGGTTGGACAGAATGGGAATCAGCCCGGTCATCACTCCAAGCTATCAGATTTTCAAAGGACTAAGCCTCCCAGTTTCAGTCAGGCCATTGATCCCTTGGATGCAGATGATTGGTTGAGAACTATGGAGAAGAAGCTTGGGGTTGCTCGAACTGATGAAGGAGATAAGGTTCCATTTGTAACACATTATATTGAAGGCGATGCTGCCATATGGTGGGAAAACGAAAGAGCCATGTGGTCTGCTGATGAAGAAATTACCTGGTCAAGATTCAAGGAACGATTCCGGAAATACCATATCCCTGCGGGAATTATGAAGACCAAGCAGCGTGAATTTCTCGCGCTCCTCCAAGGAAGTCAGTCTGTGGGAGAATATTTGCAGAAATTCAATCATCTGTCACGTTACTCTCTATATGACGTGGCCACTGAGGAAAGAAAGATTGACAGATTTCTTGGTGGATTAAACCCGCAACTCCGGTGTACTGTCAGCATGTTCGGTTTCCCCGACTTCCAAACCCTGGTGAACAAGGCTTTCATTGCTGAAAGGGAGCACAAGCTTGTATCGGATAATAAGTCTGCCAACAACGATCACAAGCGCAAGTTTGAGCCAAGGAAGGAAATACAACCAGTGTAGAAGGCTCGTACCTGGAAATAGACTCACGTAGCATACAAACCCAATTGGCAACAAAATGTTAACAAGACCACCACCCAAGTCAAGAATGATGTACCCAACTCAATTCAAGAGGAGCGTTTGCGCAGCAATTCTTGTTACAGTTGTGGTCAAACCGGACATTATGCCAAACAGTGTCCCAAGAACAACCGGAAAAATGCTATATTCAGGCCACAAGTCCATTATATGGAGGCATGCCCGGACAAGCACGACATCACGGGATACGTTCATCACATCTCTGCCAGTGAAGTCCAAGAGAACCCCGAAGTCGTCATTGGTATGTTCTCTGTTAATAACATACCTGCAGTGATTTTATTTGACTCTAGGGCTTCCCACTCTTTTATTTCTTGGAGTTTTGTTGCCTAAAACAAATTTTCTTGTTCGCTTTTGGGCAAGAATATGCTGGTACAAACCCCGGGATCTCTTATCAGAAGCAATCTAGTCTGCCGCAATCTGGAAGTCAATATCAACGGAGTCTGTTTTCCAACTTCTTTGATACTTATTGAGTCTGATAAGTTGGATGTTATCTTGGGTATGAATTGGCTGACTCAGTATCAAGTGTGCATAAATTGTGTGACCCGAGAAGTCACTTTGACCAGCGAAGAAGGGCAGACTACAAAATTTTATGCTCGTAGAAGTATACCCTCAAAGGAAATGGCCTTCACTGTAGTGGCTGAATTGGAATTAATTTCGGTGGCCAGCGAGTTTCCTGATGTATTTCCAGAAGAACTGCCAGGCATGCCACCTGATCGAGAGCTTGAGTTTGCAATAGATCTTGCGCCCGGGACCACACCAATACACAAGAAGTATTACCGAATGTCGTCATCAGAATTAGTGGAGCTAAAGAAGCAGCTTGATGAAATGCTCCAGAAAGGATATATCCGTCCCAGCTCTTCACCGTGGGGATCACCTGCTATCTTTGTGGACAAAAAGGACGGCATCCTCCACATGTGTGTGGATTACCGTCAGCTGAATGATGTCACAATCAAAAACAAATATCCACTACCAAGAATTGATGACCTATTTGATCAGCTCAGTGGGGCCAAGGTATTCTCCAAGATTGATTTACGGACATGATACTATCAGCTTAAAATAAAAAAGGAGGATATTCCTAATACCGCATTCACCACTCGATACAGTCTTTATGAATATACATTTATGTATTTTGGCCTCACCAACGCCCCTGCCTTCTTCATGCACATGATGAATAAAGTATTCATGGATTTCCTTGATAAGTTCGTGGTAGTATTCATCGATGATATACTCATTTACTCAAGAAGTGAAGAAGAGCATAAGGAACACCTCCGAGCAGTGTTACAACGACTCCGTGAGAATCAGTTATACGCCAAATTCAGTAAATGTGAGTTCTGGCTCAAGCAAGTTGGATTCCCTGGACATGTGCTATCTTCCGAAGGTATAGCCGTGGACCCAAGCAAAGTAAAGGATGTACTCGATTGGTTGCCACCCACAACCGTATCTCAGATTCGGAGTTTTCTTGGATTAGCCGGATATTACCGCTGTTTCATTGAAGGGTTTTCCAAGATTGCTAAACCCATGATAGAGCTGCTCAGAAAGGATAAGAACTTTGAATGGACTAAGGACTGTGAGAAAAGTTTCAATGAGTTAAAGAAACGGCTGACAACTGCACCGATATTAACTCTTCCAGATATCTACCGCAGTTTTGATGTGTATTGTGACGCTTCCAGGCAAGGACTGGGATGCGTACTTATGCAAGACAGTAAGGTAGTAGCGTACGCCTCACGACAGCTATGACCCCACGAGGGAAATTATCCCACTCATGATTTGGAATTGGCCGTGGTGGTTCATGCTTTAAAAATTTGGAGACACTATCTCATCGGGAAAAGGTGCCAAATTTTTACCGAGCACAAAAGCCTCAAGTACATATTTACTCAGCCAGATTTAAATCTCCGTCAATGAAGATGGCTTGAGTTGGTCAAGGATTATGACCTTGGAATAAATTACCACCCGGGTAATGCCAACGTGGTTGCCGATGCGCTCAGTCGAAAGCCCGTTAGTTTAAATGTCATATTGGACTTTGCCTCCTGAACTTAAAGAAGAGATTGCTCAGCTCAACCTGGTCATAGTTGAGGTTGGCCTTGCTAATGTTTTGGAAGTTACCCCTACTCTTGAGGAAGAGATCTGCAAGGTCCAGACAGACGACGCCGATCTGCAGAAACGTGCCAAGCATGTGGTGGCAAATCAGACTTCCGATTTCTCGAAGGATCAGTTCGGTACCCTCCGATTCCGAGGAAGGATTTGTGTGCCCAATCAAGCAGATTTAAAGCAGAAGATCCTGTCAGAAGCCCACGAATCCTTGTATTCAATTCACCCTAGAGGTACGAAAATGTACGAAGACCTTCGACAAATATTTTGGTGGGATGGAATGAAGAAAGACATTTCTTATTTCGTGGCCTGTTGCGAATATGCAACAAAGTGAAGGCAGAACATTAGAAGCCAGCCAGACTTCTCCAACCGCTGCCAGTGTCACAATGGAAATGGGATGATGTCTGTATGGATTTCATCACAAGACTACCTAAGACCCGACGGAGCAATGATGCAATCTGGGTCATAGTGGATACATTAACCAAGGTAGCCCACTTCATCCCGATCAGAACCTCATATCGAGCAGATGAACTTGCACAACTGTATGTATCCAGAATAGTCAGTCTGCATGGAGTCCCCCGAACCATCACTTCTGACCGAGGTTCACTTTTTACCTCCGCTTTTTGGTCCCGTCTCCATCAAGCCTTGGGGACAGAATTGAAATACAGTACCGCTTATCATCCTCAGACTGATGGACAGACAGAGCGGGTAAATCAAATACTCGAAGATATGTTGCGAGCCTGTGCTTTGGCCCAAGGCCCAAAATGGGAAGATTGTTTGTTGTACGTCGAGTTCTCATATAACAATAGCTTCCAGACCAGTTTAAAGATGTCACCGTATGAAGCTTTGTATGGCCGTAAGTGCCACACCCCGTTAAATTGGTCTCAAACCGGAGATAGCCATATTTTTGGAACGGATCTCATGCTGGAAGCCGAGAAGCAAGTCAAGGAAATCAGAGACAGATTGCAATTGGCCAAATCTCGACAGAAAAGTTATTATGATGCAAAGCACTGACAGATCAGCTTTGAACCCGAAGAACATGTATAACTTTGAATCACGCCTATGAAAGGTATCAAGAGATTTCAGACTCGTGGAAAATTGGCACCCAGATTTATTGGTCCATTTCCCGTTATGACACGAGTGGGTGCTGTTGCATATCAGTTGGAGTTACCCCTTGAATTGTCGGACGTGCACAACGTGTTCCATGTTTCACAATTACGGCGATGCATATCGCTGCCTGAGAAAAAGACTGATTTGACAGAAATAGAGCTGGCAAAGGATTTCACATATGAAGAGAGGCTGGTGAAAATTTTGGATCAGATGGAAAGAGTCACTCGCAGTGAAGCAAGGAAGTTTTACAAAGTCCAATGGAAGCATCACACAGAGTCAGAATCAACATGGGAATCAGAAGAATTTCTAAGGGCACATTAACCAGAATGGTTTCCAAGCAACCAAATCTCGAGGACGAGATTCATTCTAAGTGGGGGAGGTTTGTGACACCTGGTTTTTGCCCTCTCTTCTTTGCCTGGTTTTCAGTTGATTTGGATTTGAGTTTGGAGTTTTTGAATCATTTCATTTGGACTTGACCACTTGGGTAACCCTTAACTTTTACCCAAGTGCTTCAACTCCTTCTCAAACCATCACTCCATCTCTGGATCATCTCAAAATATCACTTGGAAATGAAAAATATTCATTTTGCCCTCCTAAACCCTAGCTAGCCCTTTGTGCTCCAAAGCAACCCTAATTTTTCTTGCCCATAAAATCCTGAGAAAAATCCCAATTATTCTTTGAACCCTAGGGAACCTTTCTGAGCAAAAATATTTCATCACTTTTTGGAATATTTTGGCTACAGAAAATATTTTCATTTCTCGACAGAAATGGTAGTTTCTACATCAACTACCATTTTACTAGCTCCATTGTAGCTGGTTTTTCTTGTGCATCTTCACCTTAGTAAATGTTGGCTAGCCTCCAAAGCCCAGCCCTCAACTCCCAGTGGTTTGACCACAGTAAACCTCCAAAGTTACTGTCCAGAAACTTACTTGAACTACAAATTCATTTTCACTGCACCTGGAACCCAACCCAACCGTGGTAACACTCAAAACTACCAAGGACTACACGCGAGGCATGAAGTTAGCGCTTAGGTTGGCCTGATGTCATAGTTCACGCGGTGACCGCGTTCGTCCAGGCATGCTGGCATGCAAAACACGCGCTCTAAGTGCCGCCGAGCGCTCTGTTGCGCGCGTGCTCGCTGCCCAGCCTGCCCGAGTGTGCCAAACAGCGCCACCATCTCCGTCTCCACTCCCTTAACTCCTCCCTGGCACTCGCCGACGCCGGAGCTCACTGCAGCGGGCACGGGCACGGTCCGGCCAATGACACGGTGCATGGCGCACTGTGCTCGTCATCTTCCCCCTCGCCCCTATGCTCGTCTGCGCTCGCCAATAGTTCCCGCGTGAACTCTGTCCTCTTCCCCCTCTCTCACTGGCGCCGTTCGTCGCCGGGCGCCATGGACAGGTGTCCTCCGGCGGAGCCCGAACCCCCCTCGTCGCTCGCCTATAAATGCGGCCACCCCCAGCCTCCTTGAGCACCCGCAACCACTGCCACACACCCCACAAGCTAGTAGAAAGCCGCAGCTCGGCCGGGAGGCCGCGGGCTGCCGTCCCCGAGCTCGAGCTCGCCGGCGATCCCCTCGGGTCATCCCCGCAGCTCCAGCCCCTCCTAGGCCAGGGCAACCCTACCAGGGCCTCCTCCACTCTTCGGTGGAGCCGTTCCGCCCTATTGGAGCCCCTGGAGCTGCCCCTAGCTGCCGTCGTCTTCATCTCTGGTGACCGCTGCCCTCTGCCTCCGCTGTAGAGGTTGTTTTCGACGCCATCCGGCCACCCCTAGCCACGCTACAGGTACGGGCAGGTGCGCCTCCATCTTCTCCTTTGGTCCAAAGAGCCCTCGCCGCCGGCGTGCGCTCCGGCGAAGCTCCGCCACTCTTTGTTTCCCTCTCCCCCTCCTCCTCACCTGACTAGCGGGGGCCGCTAGTCAGCCACTCTATACGTGCGCGAAGCAGTACGAGTGGTGGCGCCCTGGGCTTTTACGCCTTCGACGTCACCCCCCCAGTCTGTTTTATTTTAATTCAAATTCATTTAAATCCAGAGAACTTCAAACAACCATAACTTTTTATCTATAAGTACAAATGCATTGATTGTTTTTGCATTGTGTTCTTTGTCCAAAAATCTAGCAGTTCCCATAAGATGGGATTTTTTCCTGCTGTCTAGATTTTTGGTGAATTTCAGAAGGTTTTTTGATGTTTTCTTTTTGTGTTTTTATTTATTTTCAGAAGAGCATGCTTGTCTTGAGGATCACCACGAGGCTTGTGAACCTCATATGCACTAAGGCAAGCCACACCAACATTTTCATAGTGTCACTTCAATATTTGTGATTTTCCTACTTGAACTAATGGTTATTCATCCATTTAAATTATTAATGTGTTAATTATATTCTGTTATATGCTTGTTATAGTAAATATGCTTGATTTACAGAAAGTTTGTAGTGAACCTAGTTAGTAAGCTAACAAGGATATAGTTATGAGTAATAAGAAGATAATATGGTTATGGAGATAAATAATTAGTGAGATTATTTTTGCATGATGAAAAATGATAAATTTGCTAGAAAAGATTCTGGTTAAAGTAAGGTTTGATCTTAACGAGAGGAGTATCATGAGTTGTTGATTGCTCTGTGAGAGCGTAGTTGATTCAGTTATTTTTGTTGATATGTGATGCATATGTTAGTGATGCATGTCATGGCATTATGACGCCGGTTACTTTCACTTTAAGTTCAACCTGATAATAACTCAACTTGAATATGTTGTTGACCGGGTCATGGTGCCGCTGAAACAAGTCTTTCCCAGTACAACCAAATTTGCCGGTATGGGACGACCTTAATTCGTTTCATTGTCGTGCCTCTGGTCGGTGCCTCCATCTAGGGAAGGTTATGGGTGTGATGTACCCTAGCCCGGTAAGCAGGCATAACCTTGTGAGCCTGTTGTTAAGTTTTTGGTATCGGGTCCCTGAAAGCACAAGTGCTCCCTAGGTGGTTTTGGTAATTAATGTCAACATATCTCTTGTTGGACTAACACTTTTATCTAGTATGTTTCAGATAAGTTCAACATTGGAGTGGCATGGACTAAAGGGTGTGGGAACTCCTTCAAGATGCTAAGGACAAAGGATTGGCTCAAGCTTCAAGCTCAAGACTCTTCATTTTACATTTTAGTGATCCAAGATCACATTGAGTCTATAGGAAAAGCCAATACTATCAAGGAGGGATGAGGTGTTGCTTAATGAGTTTCTTGCTCCACAGTGCTTAGTGATATGCTCCAAAACCCTCAACTACTTTCCCACTTCCACACATATGTCCTATACCTAAAGTCAAACTCGGCCCCGCAGATTCTTTCTATCCGGCGCCACCGAGTTCAGATGACATAGCCACTGCCACAAACCCTAGGCAAATCGGTCTCACCGATAGGGATCTCGGTCTCACCGAGATGGGATTGTAATCTCTCTGTGTATGTCCATTATCAAAGTCGGTCTCACCGAGTTTGAGAAATCGGTACTACCGAGATTACAATGCAAACTTCCTGGTTGACTCATTACCAAAATCGGTCCCACCGAGTTTGTGTAATCGGTTCAACCGAGTTTGCCTGACCAACTCTCTGGAAAGCTAATTACCAAAATCGGTCTAATCGAGCTTGTGTAATCGGTCTCACCGAGATCACGTTATGCCCTAACCCTAACTACATCGGTCCTACCGAGTTGCATGTCGGTCCCACCGAAAATCCTAACAGTCACTAGGTTTACTAAATCGGTCCGACCGAGTCTGTTGAATCGGTCCCACCGAGTTTGGTAAATTGTGTGTAACGGTTAGATTTTGTGTGGAGGCTATATATACCCCTCCACCTCCTCTTCATTTGTGGAGAGAGCCATCAGACTGAACCTACACTTCCAGCATACATTTTCTGAGAGAGAACTACCTACTCATGTGTTGAGGCCAAGATATTCTATTCCTACCATATGAATCTTGATCTCTAGCCTTCCCCAATTTGCTTTCCACTCAAATCTTCTTTCCACCAGATCCAAAACCTATGAGAGAGAGTTGAGTGTTGGGGAGACTATCATTTGAAGCACAAGAGCAAGGAGTTCATCATCAACGCACCATTTGTTACTTCTTGGAGAGTGGTGTCTCCTAGATTGGCTAGGTGTCACTTGGGAGCCTCCGACAAGATTGTGGAGTTGAACCAAGGAGTTTGTAAGGGCAAGGAGATCGCCTACTTCGTGAAGATCTACCGCTAGTGAGGCAAGTCCTTCGTGGGCGACGGCCATGGTGGGATAGACAAGGTTGCTTTTTCATGGACCCTTCGTGGGTGGAGCCCTCCGTGGACTCATGCAACCGTTACCCTTCGTGGGTTGAAGTCTCCATCAACGTGGATGTACGATAGCACCACCTATGGGAACCACGCCAAAAACATTCGTGTCTTCAATTGCGTTTGAATCCTCCAAAACCCTTCCCTTTACATTCTTGCAAGTTGCATGTTTTACTTTCCACTGCTCATATACTCTTTGCATGCTTGCTTGATATGTATTGTGAATGTTAAACTTGTGCCTAAACTCCACTTAAACTTAAAGATCTTAAAAATTGCAACTTTGGTACTTAGTGTCTAATCACCCCCCCTCTAGACACCTCTTCTCAAGGTCCTACAAGTGGTATCAGAGCCTTGGTCTCCATTGCCTTGGTTTAATCACCATCGGAGGAAGATGGATGATTCTACTTTGGGGAGTCTTAGACATAGAGTGCCTATACTTGATGGAGAGTATTTTCATGAGTGGAAAAATGAGATGCTTGTAATTTTCAATCAATATCATTTGAACAAGTACATTGCTAGCCCTTGTGCACCTCATGTTGATCCTATGCATCCTACCCTTGATGAGTCTATTGACATGATCTGCAATCTTAGAACTGCCGAACATATCATTAGAGGATTTCCTAGAAACTTAATTAGAAACTTGCCTACTCTTGAGTGTGCCTACACTATATGGAAATTTCTTGAGGAACGATTTCCAAATTATTCCTTGAAAAATCTAGATGAAATTCTCCATAAGTCTATTGCCTTGAGTAAGATGAATACTAGTGATCCTATGTTTGGTGATCGTCTATTTGAGCTTACAAACCTTATGCGTGCCAAAGGAGATGTTGGAATTATTAGTGATATTATTTCCGAAGCTATAAGAATTCATAAGCAAGATCATTGTCAAACTCACTCTAACGAATCACCCTCTCTAGGATTTGATCCACCACATGACGATGTTGAACATGGATACTATGATGAGGATGATGATAGTGACTTCGATCTTGATGATGCAATGAGACACTTTGGTCTTATGGCAAATCTTCGGGGATATATGTCAGGAGGAAAGGAATCGGTTCTTGATAGTGGATGTACCGATCACATGACCGGAGATAAAGACATGTTTCATGAGCTTGCTGAAAATGATAGTCCTCGAAAGTATGTCACCTTCGGTGACAACTCAAAGGGTAAGGTGGTTGGCCTCGGTAAGGTGGCCATATCACATGATAGCTCCATACAAAATGTCATGCTCGTTGAATCTCTTGGATACAACTTACTTCCAGTATCTAGACTTGCTGGTTTTGGTTTCAATGTCTTATTTACTGAAGTAGATTGCCAAGTGTTTCGTCGAGACAATCATAAAATGGTCTTTACCGGTGTGCGTAGAGGTAATCTATACATTGTTGATTTCACTAAAAAGGCTCAACCTAAAACTTGCTTCATTGCTAAATCCTCAAAAGGTTGGTTATGGCATAGACGACTAGGTCACGTTGGCATGAGAAACCTTGACAAGCTTATTAAAGGGAATCATATCCTTGGTGTTAACGATGTCATATTTGATAAGGATAGACTTTGCAGTGCTTGTCAAGCAGGTAAACAGGTTGGAGGAAGGCATCCCGTGAAGAACATTATGACCACAAGGAGGCCACTCGAGCTACTTCACATGATCTTTTTGGTCCCAACTCTTACAAGAGTCTCGGTGGAAATTCTTTTGGTCTAGTTATAGTTGATGATTTTTCAAGATTTACATGGGTGCTCTTTGTCGATGATAAATCGCAGGTCCAAAAGATCTTCAAAAACTTCGCTAGGAAGGCCCAAAATCAATTTGAAGTGAAGATCAAGAAGGTTCGCAGCGACAATGGAACAGAGTTCAAGAACGCAAATGTGGACACCTTTCTTGACGAAGAAGGGATCTCACACGAGTTCTCAGCTACGTACACACCTCAACAAAATGGAGTTGTTGAGAGGAAGAACCGGACGCTCATCGAAATGGCGAGAACGATGCTTGATGAGTACAATACACTGAAGCATTTTTGGGCAGAAGCGGTTGAGACAGCTTGTCATGCAACAAATCGCTTGTATCTTCACAAGCTACTCGGCAAGACGGCATAAGAGCTCCTCACCGGTAACAAACCCCAAGTTGGATACTTTCAAGTATTCAGCTCAAAGTGCTACATTCTTGATAAGCATCATCGTTCTGAATTTGCTCCTAAGTGTCTGAAGGTTTCCTACTAGGTTATAGCTCAAACTCTCACACTTACCGTGTCTACAACAATTTCACACGAAAGGTTGAAGAAACGGTAGATGTGAAGTTTGATGAATCTAACGGCTCGCAAGTAGAGCAATTGCCAATTGATGTAGGAGACAAAGATCCTTCGGAAGCAACCCAAGACTTATCTATTGGCAAGGTTCGTCCAACGGAGGTGAAGGAGAGTACCTCGTCTGTCCAAGTGGAAGCTTCTACTTCACGACAAGGTGAACCAAGAGTTGATACGGAAGCATCCACAAGTGGGACACACCAAGATGAAGAAAACGAGGAAGTGCATCAAGATGAACGTCAACAACCTCCTTCTCCACCACGACAAGAGAACGACAACGCCAACAATGAAGAAGGCCAAGAAGAAGAACAAGATGAAGAAGAAGTTCAACCAAGAAACAAGCAAAAGCTTTCACGAGTTCGAGCAAGAATTGCTAAAGATCATCCCGTCGAGCAAATCTACAATGACATTCAAACCGGGAGAATCACTCGCTCTAAAACTCGTTTAGCTAACTTTTGTGAAAACTATTCTTTCATCTCTAGCATTGAACCTATGAAGGTCGAAGAAGCATTGGAAGATCCGGATTGGATAAATGCTATGCATGAAGAGCTACACAACTTTGAGAGGAACCAAGTGTGGACATTGGTTGAGAAGCCCGACAACAACCACAACATCATCGGTACCAAATGGGTGTTTCGCAACAAGTAAGATGAAGATGGACAAGTAGTTCGCAACAAAGCATCTCTCGTCGCCCAAGGCTACACACAAGTCGAAGGTATGGACTATGGTGAGACTTACGCTCCCGTTGCTAGACTTGAGTCCATCCGCATCTTACTTGCCTATGCTAATCACCATGATATCACCTTGTACCAAATGGACATTAAAAGTGCTTTTCTAAATGGTGAAATTGAGGAGCAAGTTTATGTTAAGCAACCTCCCGGCTTTGTCAATCCTAAGAAACCCAATCATGTTTACAAACTTCACAAAGCTCTTTATGGTCTTAAACAAGCTCCTAGAGCATGGTATAAATGCTTGACCAAGTTCCTTATTGAAAAAGGCTTTGAAATTGGGAAAATTGATTCAACACTTTTTACTAAAAGGGTTAATGGAGAACTATTTGTGTGCCAAATCTATGTTGATGATATTATATTTGGTTCAACTAACCCTCATTTTAGTGAAAAGTTTGGGAAGCTAATGTCGGAGAAGTTTGAGATGTCTATGATGAGTGAACTCAAATTCTTTCTTGGTTTGCAAATCAAGCAAACTAAGGAAGGTACCTTTGTTTCTCAAATAAAGTACACCAAGGACTTATTCAAGAAGTTCAATATGCAAGAATGCAAAGGTATGTCTACACCCATGCCTACTAGTGGACATCTTGATTTGACCAAAGATGGTGAACCGATTGATCAAAAGGTTTATCGCTCTATGATTGGTTCATTGTTATATCTATGTGCTTCACGTCCCGATATCATGTTAAGTGTGTGCATGTGTGCAAGATATCAAGCTGCTCCCAAAGAATGTCATCTTAAGGCCGTGAAAAGGATAGAGAGATACTTAATCCATACACCAAATTTTGGCATTTGGTATCCTAAGAGGGCCTCTTTCGATCTTGTTGGCTACTCCGACTCGGACTATGCCGAAGACAAGGTTGATAGAAATTCCACTTCGGGTACTTGTCAATTTCTTGGTAGATCTCTTGTGTCTTGGTCCTCCAAGAAACAAAACTCGGTATCCTTATCCACCGCTGAAGCGGAATACATTACCGCTGGCTCATGTTGTGCTCAATTACTTTGGATGACCCAAACTCTTAAAGACTATGGGATATATGTTAAACATGTTCCATTGCTTTGTGACAATGAAAGTGCTATTAAAGTTGGTCATAACCTGTACAACATTCTCGAACTAAGCATATTGAAGTTCGTCATCATTTCATTCGAGATCATGTTGCTAAGGGTGACATTGATCTTAAGCATGTTCGCACCGAAAAGCAATTAGCGGATATATTCACTAAACCTCTTGATGAGAAAGTGTTTTGCAGGTTAAGAGGAGAATTGAACATCATTGATGCTTCAAACTTGGAGTAGAAACTCCATTGGATACATGCGATGAAAATCTTATGTCTTGGATATACTTGCAACTTGCATGTTATCTAACCCATGTAGGTACTTGGTTGAATCAAATTCCATGAGATTGTAATCTACTCACATCTTGAACAATCTCTACATCACCAAGTTTCTACACTATGGTGGTTGAAGACAAGGAAGTACGGAACCACTCAAACATATCCTTTGACAAATTCAATGTTGAGCTTCATGATTATCATTTTTGGATACACAAGTGCTCTTCCTTGCAAGAACTAACCCATGTAGGTAGATGGACTCAAATTCCAAGTGGTGCTCCCAACTCTTGATGAGCTACATCAACCTTGAGCAACCCACACAAGTTCAACTACATGGACAACACCAGCAACCAAGGTATGTCATTCCATCTTAGAGAAGCCTTACTCCGAGTCATGAGCTAAAGCAACTCGACAAGATATGAATACATCAAGATGCTTGAACGAAAGATGGTAACCCCATTTTGAGCTTAAACGGTGAGTATGACCTATGATCAAGTGATCTCACTTGACTCCTAAGTCAATATACTCTAACATAGGTGACTTTGTTGCCAACCATCTCTAGATGAAGTTCTCTTGTGTTCTTTTCTGTGTTTTTGCATTTGTCTCATGCATATTTGTTTCCCCTTTCAAAAAAAACTTCATCTAGATTTCTTTCTGTTCTACATTTTCTGCATCCAATTCACTGCATATCATTCAGTTAATTCCTTGCAAATCTTTGTGAGATTTTATTAGTCTAGTGAGCTGAGGTGACAAGTGTTTTCTCTGCGACGCACTCGGTTACACCGATTTGTTGTTTTCGGTCCAACTGAATCCTTTCGGTACAACCAAAGCATACCACTCGGTGCCACCAATTTCACAACAGGAAAAACAATTTGCCACTTAATATTTGTTTCTTCTGATCCAGCTCCACTCAATGAATCTTGTCCTCTACAGGCATCACATTTTTATCGTTGCCTTGTGCTGTGACTCAAGGACCAAACCCATTCGACAGATTCCAGAAAACCCTTCTTGGAAATTGATGTCAAAGGGGGAGAGAGAGATCACATCAAAGCTTCTTATCACTTAAAGAGATCACATCAGAGAGAAAGTATCACCTCCTCAGGGGGAGAAAGATATCTCCAGGGGAGAGAATACTCAAGTAGAAAGTATTTCTCAAGGATCCCAGATGCTTGGTGTTCAAGAGGAGAGATGCCACATGTCTTCTTGAGGGGAAAGACATGTTCATATGTGCTTATTTGCATTAGCTTGCATTAGCTCTGTTCATTTATATATCTTTCAGCTCTAATTTTCTGTTCCCTATCTTCTCCCAGTATCCTATGCTAGATTCGGGGGAGCAAGACATCTAAGGGAAAGAAATCATTTAAATTCATTGCATATCTTTATTCTTGGGAACATGTCTAATCCAATGTGGTACTTAGTACTCACTCTCTACATGTCATCCCAGTCTTGGTATTCTTGTGGTTTCTTCTGTTTGCTCTGGCTAGTAGATGTACCTGTGTTATCTAACCTTGTTTATACAGGTTCATTCCATCCTAAGCCAACTCAAGACTACAAGGTAAGTATATGCATCACAATCATGTGTATGAGGAATTCTTGCTGATGTACATACTGTTTGCAAGAAGGACTCATGAGAATGAAGGTGTTTTCTTTAATATTCTTTGCTCTGATGCATATGGCCAAGATACATGTAACACATTGCCTACTCCATCATGGTTATTCTCTCACATGCTTCTATATTCCATATTCACATGATTGCATAAATGTAGGGGGAGCCTATGCTTGTTGCATGTCTTTCCAAAGCTTTACTTGCTATTCTTTATATATTTATCTAAAGCTTTGATGTATGTTGTTATAAATTACCAAAAAGGGGTAGATTGAAAGCACAAGTGCTCCCTAGGTGGTTTTGGTAATTAATGTCAACATATCTCTTGTTGGACTAACACTTTTATCTAGTATGTTTCAGATAAGTTCAACATTGGAGTGGCATGGACTAAAGGGTGTGGGAAATCCTTCAAGATGCTAAGGACAAAGGATTGGCTCAAGCTTCAAGCTCAAGACTCTTCATTTTACATTTTAGTGATCCAAGATCACATTGAGTCTATAGGAAAAGCCAATACTATCAAGGAGGGATGAGGTGTTGCTTAATGAGTTTCTTGCTCCACAGTGCTTAGTGATATGCTCCAAAACCCTCAACTACTTTCCCACTTCCACACATATGTCCTATACCTAAAGTCAAACTCGGCCCCGCCGATTCTTTCTATCCGGCGCCACCGAGTTCAGATGACATAGCCACTGCCACAAACCCTAGGCAAATCAGTCTCACCGATAGGGATCTCGGTCTCACCGAGATGGGATTGTAATCTCTCTGTGTATGTCCATTATCAAAGTCGGTCTCACCGAGTTTGAGAAATCGGTACTACCGAGATTACAATGCAAACTTCCTGGTTGACTCATTACCAAAATCGGTCCCACCGAGTTTGTGTAATCGGTTCAACCGAGTTTGCCTGACCAACTCTCTGGAAAGCTAATTACCAAAATCGGTCTAATAGAGCTTGTGTAATCGGTCTCACCGAGATCACGTTATGCCCTAACCCTAACTACATCGGTCCTACCGAGTTGCATGTCGGTCCCACCGAAAATCCTAACAGTCACTAGGTTTACTAAATCGGTCCGACCGAGTCTGTTGAATCGGTCCCACCGAGTTTGGTAAATTGTGTGTAACGGTTAGATTTTGTGTGGAGGCTATATATACCCCTCCACCTCCTCTTCATTTGTGGAGAGAGCCATCAGACTGAACCTACACTTCCAGCATACATTTTCTGAGAGAGAACTACCTACTCATGTGTTGAGGCCAAGATATTCCATTCCTACCATATGAATCTTGATCTCTAGCCTTCCCCAATTTGCTTTCCACTCAAATCTTCTTTCCACCAGATCCAAAACCTATGAGAGAGAGTTGAGTGTTGGGGAGACTATCATTTGAAGGACAAGAGCAAGGAGTTCATCATCAACGCACCATTTGTTACTTCTTGGAGAGTGGTGTCTCCTAGATTGGCTAGGTGTCACTTGGGAGCCTCTGACAAGATTGTGGAGTTGAACCAAGGAGTTTGTAAGGGCAAGGAGATCGCCTACTTCGTGAAGATCTACCGCTAGTGAGGCAAGTCCTTCGTGGGCGACGGCCATGGTGGGATAGACAAGGTTGCTTTTTCATGGACCCTTCGTGGGTGGAGCCCTCCGTGGACTCGTGCAACCGTTACCCTTTGTGGGTTGAAGTCTCCATCCACGTGGATGTACGATAGCACCACCTATGGGAACCACGCCAAAAACATTCGTGTCTTCAATTGCGTTTGAATCCTCCAAAACCCTTCCCTTTACATTCTTGCAAGTTGCATGTTTTACTCTCCGCTGCTCATATACTCTTTGCATGCTTGCTTGATATGTATTGTGAATGTTAAACTTGTGCCTGAACTCCACTTAAACTTAAAGATCTTAAAAATTGCAACTTTGGTACTTAGTGTCTAATCACCCCCCTCTAGACACCTCTTCTCAAGGTCCTACAGTCCTAGAGTGGATCGTGGCCATGACGGTGGTCGATGTGTCTTGAGGTAGACACGGGGCCACCCAGGACTAGCCCGATGGGGATTGAGTCGGAGTGGCCGGGAGAGTGCCATGGCAATGAAGTGGTTTCGTCGGAATGCCGTTGGTCCAGCCAAATGGGAGTGCGAGGCCATGGGTTCTGTAGTGTGGGTCCAGTGCGCTACCTCTGCAGAGTGTATTAATCTATCAGTAGCCGAGTCCAGGGTTACGGACACGCTCGAAAGTAGGGTACACCATGGGTCAACACTTAATGAATTTGCACACTAAGAATGACGTTTGCACCATGGTGGTGGCGGAAAGGCCATCGTGTTGAGTTGGACCAGACATGGTCGTGGTTGTGATCACCGTAAGGATCACGGGCCATTTATTGGTCAGGTTGTGATCGCCGTAAGGATCATGGGCCATTTATTGGTCGTGGGATCGCCGTAAGGATCACGGGCCATTCATTGGTCGTGGTTGTGATCGCCGTAAGGATCACGGGTTTGTCTCTGTGTTCAACGCGTTTGTGATCTGGAAACGATCACATTCGGTGAGCCAGTCCAAGGGACGAGTACCACCTGAGCATAGTCACAGCATGTTGGATATTTTGTTGCATTGTTATTAATTGGTTAAATATCATGATATTGTTTGTCATTATGTTTATGCTTGTTGTGACTTGTGAGCTTGCAAGTACATTCAATGTACTGACCTCGCGTGTCATACCAGATTTCAGGAAAGTCTCATTGGAAAGGAGAGCTGTCCGAGTCTAGATCGTGTCCACATCGGTGTCCCTGTGCTATGGAATTCCGCTACGATGTTGTTCCGCTGCCGCGTAGTTGTCATGATCGAGGCCCCTTTATGTTCACTAAATAATGTACATATTGTTCAGCTGCACCGTGTGTGCCGCTTGGCCTCGCTAACTGTTGTAATATAAACTCTGATCCGCTAGCATCAATAAAGCGGTTGTATTTCTGTACCAAGTTGTTGTGTGTTGCCAGAAGACAAGGTCTCTGGGCTGGCAATGCATGGTAAACCGGTCGCTCTGAGCCGGGGTGCCACATAATCTTATGTTACTTCTGAGTTGCCATAATTAAACTGTTTAGAATTCTTCACTCACATACTCTTTCTTTCAAGTTGTAAAATGATGAGTGTGTTTGACAAAAAATTCTTTGCAGTAAAATTTTATATTGCAAGACCTTGTCTCAAGTGGAGGTATGATCTTTGAATTTTCCATTTTGTAAAGGCTTGACGAAGGTCAAGACTTCTTTCTTCCTGAGAGGCTCATTTGTGATTGTTGATGGCCAATCTACGAGTTTCTAGAAACACACATGGCTTGGAGACGGTCCTCTTGCATTACAATATCCCACGCTTTATAATGTGGCGCATAGAAAAGATGCTACGATTCAGTATATTCTTGGATCATCTCCCTTGAACATCCAATTTAGGAGGGCCTTGATTGGAGATAAATGGATGTCCTAGATATATTTGCTTCGTAGGTTCATGATCAATCTTTCTCATTCGCCACATGTTTTTAGACGGAGACTAAATACCAATGGGGTGTTTAATGCCAAGTTTATGTATGCATGTCTTATTAATACGGGGCCGGTGTTCCATAGAAAGCACATTTGGAAAATCAAAGTTCCATTAAAGATAAAAGAATTCATGTGGTTTGTTCAACGATAGGTGATTCCCATTAAGGATAACCCGGCTAAAAGAAACTGGAATGGATGTAAAATATGTTGTTTTCGTGATGAAGAGGAAACAACTCGGCATCTTTTATCTCCCACTTTTTTACTGCTTTGATTTGGCGCACTATTCACGTGGCTTCTAACTGTCACCTCCAACTAGTATCACTAATTTGTTTGGGAACTGGTTGGTTGGCAATAATAAAAAACTTAAGGGTCATATCTGTGTAGGGGCTTATGCCTTACTTTGGGCAATTTGGAATTGTCAGAATGACTGTAGTTTTAACAAATCATAATCTCCTATAGGTTATCTTCCTGGCCACTTCTTCAATTTGGACATGGCGTTACTTCAGCGTGGGGAAGCTGCGGAGCTCATGGCCTTTGAGTGCAACCGTCTGGAGATGGTTGCACATGCATTATTCAGCCGATTTGGCTGGCATCTCACTAATAGATTATGTGGTTAATGAGTCATGTAATCATTTTTATTGATCGGTTGTGGTTTGTTTACTTTTCCATTTAGTTGAGGTTGGTGAATTACTTATATTATTTTTAATAAATTGATTGTGTGCATCCGTTGATGCAGAGGTCGGGGTACACCCTCTTTTCAAAAAACATTTACTCTCACTACACATCATTTTCAATTCTATGACAATTCTCAAACTATGTAATAAATGGTGGACATGATTAAGTCCCATTTTGATAATTATTGTTTCTATCAAATACTACAAAAAAGACCCTACAACATAAACAAGAAATTATATGTGTCCACGAGAACTTCAATCCAAGTGGTGGGTAAATCCACTTCCCCAACCAAGTGAATTGAGTCGACAGAGCATGGCTTATCTAAATGTGTGGGTGGTCTCTCCCACGAGCAATATGTCTCATATCACTAATCTTTTAGATGAGAGGGACAAACCTCCTATTTTTTCTGTTGCTATGTGATAGCGCTGGAGTACACAAGTGACACAATGGGGGTTCAGAACGCTGGTTTAGTGGATCATGATAGCGTAAAATGTGGTATCAAATACTAGCTACCTATGTCGATGGATTCACGTTTGCTGGTCATTGTTATTCCCACATCAGTTGTGGTAGGATGAACATCATGATTGTCGAGATGCTGACATAAGGATAGTGGCAGACCCAAGGTTTGGAGGGTATTCAAAAGAACATTCCAAATGTGTAGTGTTAGATATTCACAACAGAAAAACTCAGCAAGCATTGTTAGCTTAGAGTTCACATCATATAGTCTTTAAAGAAAATTTCAATTGTAGATGTTTTAGCACTGTTTCCGGATTAATATTAATTTATACTTATATTTTCAATGTTTTTGAGGGTATTTGAGAAAGCATGTCAAATGGAGTATGTGTGCGAGTTTTTGTAATATTTTTACAGAAATGGTATTGATCTAACATTCCGTGGGAAGGATTTTTCTCAAGGAACACCCTATGGCATGTCCGATAGTCCTCCCATGAATCTCAGGGCATTCATTGGAAAGACCATTGAAAGGAAACGTTTGAGCAGAACACAATCATTCACTCGTTTAACGCTACCCGAGGGAACGACCTTCGTCGGGGAACCTTTTCCCTATACTAGTGTCATGGCAATTTCTATGTGAGACATGGCAGTTCTTATGATGCAACAATGACAAATTTCTAAAGGCATGCGTGTCAATCTCTCTTCTACAACATGGCAATTCTCCATGCTATAGCATAACAATTCTCCTCTTTGCAGCATTACAAATCATGGACATTTGTGGTAACTTTCTCCTATTGTAGATGACAATGTTTTTCCATGTGCAGATCTTTGGTACGCATGACAATTTACTTTGCTGGAGCATCTCAAATTCTTGACAATTCTTTCTGCTAGCATGATTTTTTTTTCAACATTAAAAACCTTTCTGTACTACCATGATAAATGTATATGTTATAGCATGAATTATTTTTGAACGTTCTATGCGAGTGATTTTTTGACAAAACACTCCCTAGTAGGGTCGTACAGAGAACGATCGTTAGCTCGTTAGCTCGAATGATCTTCCCAAGAGAACGTCGGCGCGTTATTGCCATTTCTTTACCCTTGAAAATAGAATCTTAACTAAGCTTTACAAGTGGCTTCATATGCATCATGCTACGTTTAACATTTCTACTCCCTCAATTTCAAAATATTTAAAGTTCTAATTTTATTAAGTCAAACTTTGTTAAGTTTTACCGAGTCTACAGAAAGATAAACCAACATTGACAACACCACATAGAGCCAAAAAAACTGTAGACCTTTGCAACAAAATAAAAGGGAAAATTTTGTTTTTGCCACTCTAGTTTTTGCCAACTTTGCGTATGCCACTCTAGAATTTAACATATCACTTTTGCCATTCTCAGCTTTTGACAATTATCACAATTGCCATTCCGTGGCAAAAGCAATAATTTTTTATTTCACTTTTGCCACCCTTAGATTTTGACAATGTATCATAATTGCCACTCTCAAAATTTTGCTTTTGCCA
The DNA here is from genome assembly GCA_963921465.1 of Triticum timopheevii. Taxonomy (NCBI): domain Eukaryota; kingdom Viridiplantae; phylum Streptophyta; class Magnoliopsida; order Poales; family Poaceae; genus Triticum; species Triticum timopheevii. Next base: position 216,846,457 of record OY997274.1, read on the forward strand.
CGAAATGGCAATTGTGATAATTGTCAAAAGCTGAGAGTGGCAAAAGTGATATGTCAAATTCTAGAGTGGCATAAGCAAAATTGGCAAAAGCTAGAGTGGCAAAAACAAAGTTTTCCCAAAATAAAATCATTTAGGAAAACCATAAAGCCCAGAAAAATATCTGACTGACTACTTTTATTCGCTTATCTGCTTACTAAATCCTAATCCCCTCCCCTCGTCTTCTCCCCCACAAAAGCAAACGCGCTGCTCCATTCCGAGCCGCGGCCATGGAGCTCGCCACCGCGGCCGTCGTCTCCACAGCCTCCATCCACCCCGGCCGCAGCCACTTCTCGACCCCACGCGCAGCCTCCTGGTCTAGTTCCTCGACTCCGTCCTCCTCTCGGTCCCTGTCCACCTCCGCCTCCACCTCGCGGTCCCAGAGGCGTCGACTCCCCGTCGCCTCGGCCGCCGTAGAGCTCCGCGAGGCCGCCGCAGGTGGTGGAGACTCCGTCCGCGTCATCGAGACGCCGCAGCCCAACTCCAGTGTTAGCCCCGACTCTGCTCAATTAACAGCCTCCCTAATTGTATATGAGTTGGAGAGCCACGCAGTTCTGCAATGTGGAACTTTGCCTCAATTTGGTGCGATGCTTAGTGCTAGAATAGGACTTGTACTTATGAATTAATGCTTGAGTCTAACGGCCGTGGTGTGCTGCTTTGCAGGTTAAGTTCAGCGTGGAGGTGCCTCCCTCGATATGCCAGGAGTGCTACCAAACAACTCTTCTCGAGTACTCAAAGCGTTTCAAGGTACCATTTCTGTACTAAAACCTGTATCAAATGAAGAACATTGGAATTCGTGAGGACAAACATTATGCAAAGAGTTACAAAGCACAGCCAGGAATGTGGGCTTATACCGAAGTTTAACGGCTACCTGATGCATTCACAAAATGGAAATACTCATGTAATCTAGTATCTTCAGCTTGTATCAAATTTTACAATCAGTTGATCATAGCTAAATCACTAAGACCAGACGGTTCGGAAGTGGAAAAGAGATAATTCTACATGGTGTCTGTGACGCTGCTCTATATTCTACAGTTTTTATTGTATGCCCCTGCTATTCCTTCTTATCAGGTTCCTGGATTTCGGCCTGGAAAGATAGTTCCAGAAAATGTACTTTTAAACTACGTTGGACCACAACATGTGCGGGCTGCTACAGTCGAAGCTATCTTAAGACATACACTTCCTCAAGCATTGTCCTCGGTATGAACTTCTCCCCAGTCCTGTTTACAAAGCAATGCCCTGATATTTAACACAATGGATTCTTTGTTTCCAACCATTCATGACAAGCAAAATTAGTTCTTGTAACCTGTATTTGTCTTGCATCATTTATTATCAGAGTGATGATATAGTTGAAAATTTTGAAGTAGAGATTACCATTTCATATGAACTGAACTGGCAGATCATCAGAGAGGAAGCGCTGTTTAACATTTTGGCAGATATTTTGCTGAGAACATTTCTCACTGCAGACCCCTTCGCTGATGATCCAATCTCTTGCTGAACCATGACTTGTCTTTCTCCCTCTAAAAATATACTATGTGCTATGTTATACTCCCTCTGTAAAGAAATATAAGAGCGTTTAGATAACTAAAGTAGTGATCTAAATGCTCTTATATTTCTTTACGGAGGGAGTACTTTATATTACATCTGATCAGCTGATATCGTCATCTTTTTTTATAGGTAGAAGAGAGGGCATTAGAAGATTCTGTGCGCATTCTCACTAAGTTTGATGATATGAACGAGGCTTTCTCCCTTGACCATGTCTTTAGGTAGACAGTTACTACCATCTTGGTCTCCTGCTTATTTCATTATCTGAACTTATTTAAAATTGTTGTTTTGATCATATATTTTTCTTTATACCAATATTTGATCAGATATGATGTTGCTGTGGATGTTGTTCCTGAAGTCCGTTGGTTATCTGAAGACAAATATAAGAACCTCAAAGTGGTTATTGAAATAGATGAAATTGTTGATGCAGAAAAGGCAGCCGAGTTAGAGCTTAAGCGTCGTCGTAAATCTCTAGGGCTGCTTCGAATAGTAACTGACAGAGGCCTACAGGTGATTTCTTGCAGTTGCTCTAGTATGTAAATGCAATATTAATATACCATGAAACCTTTACCGTATGTTAGCTTTAGTTTATTCAGGACTCACTAGCTCTGAGATATTTATCCTGTACATGAGCCATTTTTGAACCTCAGACTTTGTTACATACTTTGCTTAATAATATGGCTGCATGCATCATTCTGATGCAGAGGCCGGGGGCCATCCTCCTTTTCCAAAAAAAAAAGTTTATTCAGGACTCTCATTTCCCCTTTCAAGTAACCGGCAGAAATCGGCGAAATTTCTTAGTAGTATCTGACAAAGTGACAAACTATTCTTCTTATTCCATTATTTCCATATATTTGTGTCTTCCTGATTTTATGGTCTGCAGTCTTACGTTCCCCACACTCTAACTTATACTATTAATATAATATCACGGTATTTGCTAGTGCCTGCATTATAGCTCAGGGCTATTATGGCTGATAAAGTGATTATTATCTGGTTCTAAAAGGAAAATTGAGCCCTGGTTGTACTACCTGAGCAAAACAGTTCCAGGAGCTTCTTGATGTTACACTGTGTACCTTTTATATCTATAGGTGTTTCCACTAGTTTTAGCATTATGATAGCTCACCAACTTGTACTGATGGTCTGATAGTTGAGTAAGTCAGCAATGTCGTATGGCATCTACCGAAATTCAAAAATAACAATGATAATGGGGGCAATAGCAAATGTGCCAACAGCGATAGTTCAGTCCAGTGAACACAATTGCTAGTCGACGATGAACATTAATCTTGCTAAGATCCGCCCAGATCAGAGTGAGTGGCTATGGATGCTCACTGAATCTCATGAAGATGAGATAAGACCATGAGGGTGTGAGTCAATACGGCCTATATCTACACATATTTTAAACAGGGGGTAATCTGGTCATTTTGAAGCAGATCTCATTGTTCTGCATTTGCCAATTCTGGCAAAGAAGGTGGCGAGGCTTGGATGACTACGGCTAGAGATTTCCCTACTAGCATGTCAACTTAGGAAAATAATAATTATTCACAAATATGCACCTTATTCTAGTTGAAACAGTTATTATATACAAAAGAGAGTTATGGGCCTAGCAGAAATATTGACCACAGCCAAGCCATCATGTACATATATACGCTTAACAGTTTCCTTGTCAGTATCAAACAGCATTATGACTTCTGTTGAAAAAAAAACAGCATTATGATTTTCATAATAAATGAAGGGTGTATGAACTGTGTGGCTTCCTTTTTTGAATTTGGCATGTTAGATTAAACTTATTTCATGGTAAGTATCAGTAATGCTGTTATATTGTAAAAGCATCCTCTTTTGGACCATGTAGGTAGGTGATCTAGTTGTACTGGATATATTGGCTGAAACTATCACGACCGACGGCTCTAAAGGTGAAAAAATTCCATCAGCTGAGAGTACAGGTTTGTTTGTTTTTGCACAACTGCATTCTGTTTGATTTTCACAACTTCATTGTTTGCCTATTATGATAATATGCTGTTATATATTTAAAATATTTTCCCAATTGTCTCTGGCTTTGTACGCCACTTTGATTGCAACTGACTAATGTAGTGATGTGATTTTCAAGTCTACATATCCTCAGAATTCTCTTTTGTATACCAGAATACTCCTACTTGATAAGATAGAATGCACACTATTGCTTGCATTCTATCTTGTGATGCATATCTACTATGATTACAGGATTCCACTTGGACACTGAGGAAAACACTAATCTTGTTCCTGGATTTCTGGGTTCGCTAATTGGGATCCGTCCTGGTGAGACTAGAACTTTTCCTATTCAGTTCCCTGAGTCGTTTGAGCAGGAAACTCTACAAGGTGTCCGTGCCCAGTTTACTGTGAGTATGACTTCCTCCTAAAGACCGAGATGTATATACCTGTGTACTCCACTCTTATTACCAATTAGTAATCACATTATATTGTGCCTATATCACATGGAAGTCATTACACTTAGGAATTACTTTTACCGTCACATCTGTTACTATGATTTTCATGTGGGAAATATAGATGCACGTCTATATTACTCCTGTTTGACTGCACACAAACTACGGTGACACAGTTTTTTATTCTATATCTATAGCTAGTGCTGGAGTTTTCATTCCCATTTTGACTGTATTATGCAGGTTGTCTGTAAAGAACTTTTCTTCAGAGAGTTGCCAGAATTGGATGATTCGCTTGCCGCAAAGCTCCTTCCAGGATGCAATACCATCGACGAGGTTTCTATTCTACCGCTGTACTATTTGTTTCACTTGGTAGTTAATAATAGGCATTGAAATCAACATCTCTGGATATGTATCTGTTGAACCAGTTTTCTTTTTGGAAAAGTACCCCCGATTGATCGTGGTTTGCAGTTCACCCTGCGAAATATTAGCTGTAAACTGTGATCATAATACGATACGATGGTTGATGAATTTTTTCAACTGTTTTAAAATCATCTCTTCTGATTGAAACAGGTTAAAGAACGAATTTTGGAAAGATGCAAAGAAGTGGAGAAGACGGCTATAGAACAAGCAACAGATAATGCAATCCTCGACCAACTGGGAAAGGTTGTGGGCTTGCTTCTGAAATAGCTTTTCAATTCCGAATTATTATTTTTGCAGGGAGATCATCCATATGTTACCTTTGGTTCCATTATCAAATTCCTCTCTCCAAGATTGCATAAGCTTGCACTAATGTTTCCATTGGTTTGTGTAGTTGGTAGACGTTGATGTTCCACGTTCCTTGTTTCAAGAACAAGGCCAACAGTTGTATGGAGCCAAACTTCTGCAACTTCAGGTACTGAACAAGCAGTTAACACTAGGTTGGCCTTTTTATATCTTGCTTTCTCAATGTATTTATGCATTCCTGCAGGCAGAAAGGAAGCTAGACAAAGACCAACTAGCATCCCTTTCAAGCGAAAAGTCTGTCCAGGAGTACCTGAAAAGTGAGAGGGAGAACATTACTAGGATCATTAAGCAAATGTTGGTTGTTGGTGAAATATTCAAGGCCGAAAATTTGCAGGTAAATAACATGATTGTTGTTCATTTGTGATTCGAGTGATAGAACCCCTACTTTTGACATTTCTATAGCCACACATTTTTTATCCTTGCATTAACAACATATCATCATGCAGTACTCGACAGACCAACTCGTCAAGGAAGTTGAGAACTCTATAGAAGAGTTCAAACGCTATAATCAAGACTACGACGAGGGGAACATCAAGCAGCAGGTTCTTAACTGTTCTTTTTCTTCTTCTGATATTTTCAGTGCTGAATTCCTTCAGTTTGCTGTGGTCTGGCAACACCGTTTTGATCTTACTGCGACAATTTTTCTCTACTACTCCCTCCGTTCCAAATTAATCGTCGTGGTTTTAGTTCAAATTTGAACTAAAACCACGACGAGTAAATTTGAACTAAAACCACGACGAGTAATTTGGAACGGAGGGAGTAGAATATATACGCGCTAGATGATAGTTAAATCCCCAGAAGATGACGGTTAAACAGCCACGCCTAGTAGTATTAAGTGAACCAAGGCAATGTCAAGGAAATTATCTCCCTACCTATGCTTGTTCCCATGGCTGGAAAATCTCATTCTTTGTCTGCTGTGGGATTGAAAACCATGCAGGTTCAGGATGTTCTCGAGGCTGCCAAGGTGCTTGAGTGGCTCAAGGAGAACTGCACGATCGAGTACATCAAAAAATGAGCGCGACGCTAGATGCTCTGTCAGTTTTCAAGGATGGCAGGCGTGCAGACTCTCTCTGCTCCCACCTTGGTTTTGCAGACAGAAGGGTTTGCTTTGTTTATAGCACAAGAGACTAGTCTCGTTTACATGTAGATGTCAAGTTTGCTCTATACGTACTGAAAGTGTTACTCTCTAATCCCGAGCTCAAATATCATAAACAACATACTTCGTTTGTTTCTTTTTACTCCGCATGACTGCATATAAGATTTTTCTAAAGTCAGGCTTCATAAAGTTTGACCAGCTTTATAGAAAAAAAACACCAACATTGACTAGACGAAATCGATATCACAGATGCATCATGAAATTATTTTTCATATTTATAACTTTACTATTGTAAATGTTTATATTTTTTCCTAAAGTTTGACTTCAGACAATGCGTGGACTAAAAAGAAACGGATGTAGTACTATATTATATGATGAGTGGATATCCAAATATTGTTTTCTCTTTACAGCGTTAAATTTCCATTTTCTGCCAAGACATGGCCAAGTTCGTCCTGGAGAAACATGCATGCTTGCATCTACATCATCAATGGCGATAGTCCGCACAAATAATTTCGATCTGATTATTCATGTGCAATCCTGAACTGGTCTATGCACTTGGTGCCATGGCCATGCTCTCTCCGGGAGTTCATGAACTCTGTGACGGTGAAAGCCCGGTAACGCTGCTGCTTTCCCGCCGTCAAGAGCTCCGGGAGGGGCCCGAACAAGTCGGATTCCTGGCGCTTGGCAGGATTAAAGAAGAGTGCAATGGACACCCTGGCATCTTGACCAGACCTCCACGCTCGCGTACTCATCATTTGAGACCACCTAAATTTTCTTGCCATCCGCAAGTAAATCATCGTAGTGGTAGATTGGTAGCAGTTCACATCCACAGAGCTGGAGGCACAACGCACCTTGAGCACGTCCCCGATGTTGACCAGAAGCGCGCCGGGCACCGGCGGCACGTCGGCCCACCGTCCGTCGTGGAGGCGCACCTGAAGCCCTCCCACCCCGTCCTGCGCCAGGACGGTGAAGAGGCTGGGATCCGTGTGCTCCAGGCTGCCCACCACCCGCGCCGGCTCCGGGCACGGCGGGTAATAGTGGCACGCCATCAGGAAGCCTTCCACCTGCATCGCCCTCTCCAGCCGCCCCGCGCCGACGCCGAGCGCCTCCGACAGCAGCCCAGCCATCTTCTTCCCGAGCTCCGTCGTGAGCAGCTGGTACTTGAGCAGCGCGTCCCGGCAAGCCGGCGGCAGATGGGCGAGGTCGGGCGCCGGAGGAGGGCCGAAGCGGACCTGGAGCGTGTCGCGCCAGGGGAGGAGAGGGCCGGCGGAGTTTTTGCCGGGCTGGATGGGGATGGTGGAGTAGGTGACGCTCCCGACGGACGCGGGCGTGTAGAACGCCGAACGGACGGCGAGGGGCAGCTCGTGGAAGGCCCGGACGGCGGACACCGCGGAGTCGACGGCGGCGGCGTCGACGCCGTGGTTGGTGACATGGAAGAAGCCGCACGAGCGCGCGGCGGCGCGGATGAGCGGCAGGGTGGATGAGGGCGGGAGTGCGAGGTCAACGCTTGGGATGGTGAAGAGGATCTCGTTCTCGACTGGCGGTGGGGAGGGACTGCTGGTTCTGGGCTCGGATGTGAGGAAGAGCGGCGGCACGGAGGTGATGCCGGACTCGACGAGGCCGCGGACGCCGGCGCGGGCCGCCTGAAACTCGGCCAGCGCGACCGCTCCGTCGTAGCCGTCGGCTGCTGCCATCTTTTGTTCGGAGAGATACAATTGTGTTTGCCGGGCGAACTGCGTTTGTTCGGCCTTGTTGCCAACCTTGGCCGGCGTTTTTCTCTCGCGTGGGATTTAGAAAGAGAAAAATTCACTCTAGTCATTAAACTTGAGCCGGGTGACACATTAATATCACTACTTTAAAATACCCGAACTATGGTCCAAATACTTGCGCAAGGTGTTCAGTTTGGTCCATATATACGATTCAGCTGCCGCCAACTCGGCTTTGACCGCCACACTGTCGTTCCTTCGGTGAATACCAGTCCATCCGTTTTTTTTTGCAAAACGGCATGACCATAAAAACCAGCCACCTGGTCGGACCGCACCAGCTCGCTGTCTCCCTCTCCTCCCGCACCCGCTCGCTGTCTCCCTCTCCTCCCGCACCCTCTCTGCTCATCGTCGCTGTCGAGGTCCTCGAGCTCGTCGGCGTCGAGGACGGCTCGATGAGCACGTCGTCGGACGCTGAGCCGCCACTGTCCGTGCCGTTCGGGAGGGGCCTGCCCGACGTCCCTCTTGCTCCTACGTGTCATCGTGATGATGCCTCGCCGCCCCTGTATGGTACGTCGCCGTCGCCAGCAGCTCCGGTGCTCGATCTGTAGAATTTAGCTCCGGTAAACAGTTCCTGGTGGGATCAATTGCGCGTACGAGCTAGGGTTAGGGCTTTTGTTGTACTTTCTGACGGATTGGGTGTGGATGGTAGGGTTTTAGCAGTTCTTGATGAACTTAGTGGCAGGCCAAAAATAGTGCTGCGTGCTGTGTTAGGATGGGGGGTTCACAGTTGTTGTAGAGACCTGGAGTGGTTAGGGTTCTTTCTCCCCCAATTTGTCATGGGTCCAGGGGCCTAGCGTTTAAGTAGTAAAGGTTGATTTCAATATCAGAGTTCACTTGATGTGACCTGCTTTTAATTTGCAATTACATTAGCTCTGATTTACCAAAAATGGTTGCTCTATGACCTGTAAGATCATACATTTGTTAATTGGAGGCTAGGAATCTCTGCTTTTGTTTCTGAAAATTCGGAATTCTGTACTGTCTGAACCTCTCTGTACTTGCCTTTGTCTGAAATGTCTGAACTTTTTTCACTTTGATTGTTTTGTAGGACCCTTAAGCAACCACTTATCTGTTGAGGTCATACGTGGTGGCTATTTTCTTTGTGCCGGCAAGCATAGGGATTATCACAAAGGTCACTCCATTTGGTATGATTACTGTGACATAGATAATTAGACACCTAATGTTGTTGCCAGTCTAGTGGAGGAAATTGGATATGAGTTTGAGGGCAGGATCAGGGCTTATTGGTGTGTTCCTGGGTTGACAGTCTACAAGAATGGATTAAGAGAGATTAAGTTAGGGGACAACACTATGACAAAAAACATGAAGGATTGTGCTCTGAATGGCAACCACTTCCAACAGATTTGCCTTGATCATGATGAGAGCATGAGATCATTTTTTCTCATGTTCCTGTTCACTGTAATGATGAGGATCCTCCAGTTGCCAGGTTTAGTGGCATTAGGCCCAAGAAGGAGAATGCACACCAGTAGCAAAAGGAGCAGCCACAACAGCAGCAAGAGGAGCAGGTTGAGCTCACTCTAGTGGAACAGGAGCAGGCTGAGCTGCCTCAAGTGGAACAGGAGCTGCCTCAGCATGATCAAGAGCATGAGCATGAGCAAGATGAAGCAGAGTCAGAAGAAGATGATTTCATACTAAGTCCACCCCAGCCAGGAACTACTTACCTTTCATCTCAGTTTGGGTTTAGAGTCAGAAGATCCTGTAGGTTTTTGAACATGGATGCAACAGATGCAGTTGGTGATTTAGTAATCCATGGTTCAGATGAAGAATACAATCCTCAGCTTGTTGATTCAGACATTGATCTTGAAGATGATGATGAATTATTTGCCAAGAATGTTGATTGTGAGAAATGTAAAGGTGTAGCAGTGCAAGAAGAACATGATGATCCTACTGAAGATGTGGATATGTGCCTGCCTTCTTCTAATAAAGATAAGGTGAAGCTGAATTTCAAAAGTTTTAGAGAAGAAGACCTCACTAAACCACAGTTTCATGTTGGCCAGACCTTTGGATCTGTTGAGTTCCTGAGGAAAGCTATCAAAGAGTACAACTGTCAGGAGAGAGTTGACATTAAATGCCCCAGAAATGATAGGAAAAGACTAAATGCCATTTGTGAAGATGGGTGCCCTTGGACCTTGTCTGCATCATTTGATGGGAGAATCAACTGCTTCATGATAAAAAAATACAACCCAAAGCATACATGCATAAAGAAACGGTGTGTTAAGTCATTCACTGCTCCTTTTATGGCTGGAAAATATGTTGATTCTTTCAGAGCAGATGAAAACATGAATATGAAATTTTTTGCAAGGGTGGTTCAGAAAGATTGGAACATGACAGCAACAAGGAGCAAGCTCATAAGGGCTAAGAGGCTAGTGAAGAAAGTCATTGAAGGAGATGAGTTGGAGCAGTACAACAGTATGTGGGATTATGCACAAGAATTCAGAAGATCAAACCCAAGTAGTTCTTTCTATGTGGGTGTCAGTGATGGCATATTTGGAAGTTGTTATTTCTCTCTGGATGCCTGCAAAAGGGGTTTCATGCAAGCTTGTAGGCTTGTCATTTGTTTGGATGGATGCCACCTGAAGACAAAGTATGGAGGTGTTATGATGTGTGCTGTTGGCATGGATCCTAATGACTGCATTTACCCTCTAGCTTTTGCAGTTGTTGAGGTAGAGAACACTGACACATGGAAATGGTTTCTGTCAAATCTGAAGAGTGACTTGGGAATTGTAAACACAGAGCCATGACCTATAATGTCAGACAAGCAAAAGGGGCTGATCAAGGGAGTGAGGCAGCACTTTCCTGATGCAGAGCACAGACACTGTGTTAGGCATATATGGCAGAATTTTCAGCAAACACACAAAGGAGATGTTCTTAAGAACAGTTGTGGAAGTGTGCAAGGAGCACAACACCAGAAATGTGGGCTGAAAGCATGGATGAAATGAAGGCCATCAACCTACAAGCATACAAATGGCTTGAGCAGCTACCACCCAACACTTGGGTTAGGGGCTTCCAAAGAGAATTGGTTAAGTGTGATATTCTTATGAACAACAACTGTGAGGTTTTCAACAAATATATTCTTGAGGCTAGGGAGATGCATCTCAGATCAATGATTGACAAGATCAAAACATAGCTCATGGTCAGATTCTACAACAAAAGAAAGGAGGCAGAGACCTGGCCTGGCTTAATATGCCCAAAAATTAGGAAAAGAATTGAGAAGAATATAGAGCTGTCAGCTACATGCATGGTTTCAGGGGCCGGTGATGGCATCTTTCAGGTTGACAACAGGAACAGAACATATATTGTTGACATGAAGGAAGAAAGTTGTACATGCAAAAGGTGGGATCTTAGTGGAGTTCCATGTCACCATGCAATTGCATGCTACAAGCATGAGAGGATTGATCCTGAGAGTTTGGTGCACTCCTATTACAGTATAGAAGCATTTAAGCTAGCATACAAACCCATTATCAAGCCCTGCAGAGATAGGAGTGAGTGGCAGAAGATGAATGGTTGTGAAATCAAGCCAGCTGTCTATGAAAAAAAAAGTAGGAAGGCCTTCAAACAAGAGTAGGAGAAAGCAGCCTTATGAGATTGAAAAGAAAGATGGAACCAAGGTGATGAGCAGACATGGAATCATAATAACATGTTCATACTGTCATGAATCAGGCCACAACATCAAAGAATGTCATCAAAGAAAGGCTGGCATTTTGCCAAACCTAGCAGAGAGAACAACAAGAAGGGGTCCAAGGGCCATTCCTGATGATGTGTCTGTTGGGGAACGTAGTAATTTCAAAAAAATTCCTACGCACACGCAAGATCATGGTGATGCACAACAACGAGAGGGGAGAGTGTTGTCTACGTACCCTCGTAGACCGAAGCGGAAGCGTTGACGCAACATAGAGGAAGTAGTCGTACGTCCTCCCGGTCCAACCGATCCAAGCACCGTTACTCCGGCACCTCCGAGTTCTTGACACGCGTACAGCTCGATGATGCACCCCGATCTCTGATCCAGCAGAGGCGCAGGGAGGAGTTCCGTCAGCACGACGGCGTGGTGACGATCTTGATGTTCTCCTATCGCAGGGCTTCGCCTAAGCACCGCTACAATATGACCGAGGTGTAATATCGTGGATGGGGGGGCACTGCACACGGCTAAGGAACGATCTCAATGATCAACTTCTGTGTCCTAGGGTGCCCCCCTACTCCCGTATATAAAGGAGGGAGGGAGGAGGTGGCCGGCCTCAAGGGGGGCGCGCCATAGGGAGGGGGAAACCTACTCCAAGTAGGTTTCCCTCTCTTTTCCTTATCTTATTTGGAGGGGGAAGGAAGGAGTACTAGTATTAGGAAGTAGTACTAGTAGTAGGAAGGAAGAGAGGGGGAAGGAGAAAGGAAAGGGGGGGGGGGGGGGCGGCCCCCCTCCCCAATTCGGATTGGGCTTGGGGGGGCGCGCCCCCCTCCCTTGCTCCTTCTCTCTTCCTCCTACATGGGCCCAATAAGGCCCATATACCTCCCGGGGGGTTCCGGTAACCTCCCGGAGCTCCAAACTTCTCCGGAACCTTTCCGGTGTCCAAATATATCCGTCCAATATATCAATCTTTATGTCTCGACCATTTCGAGACTCCTCGTCATGTCCCCGATCTCATCCGGGACTCCGAACTCCTTCAGTACATCAAAACTCATAAACTCATAATATAACTGTCATCGAAACCTTAAGCGTGCGGACCCTACGGTTCGAGAACAATGTAGACATGACCGAGACACGTCTCCGGTCAATAACCAATAGCGGGACCTGGATGCCCATATTGGTTCCTACATATTCTACGAAGATCTTTATCGGTCAGACCGCATAACAACATACGTTGTTCCCTTTGTCATCGGTATGTTACTTGCCCGAGATTCGATCGTCGGTATCCAATACCTAGTTCAATCTCGTTACCGGCAAGTCTCTTTACTCGTTCCGTAATGCATCATCTCACAACTAACTCATTAGTTGAAATGCTTGCAAGGCTTAAGTGATGTGTATTACCGAGAGGGCCCAGAGATACCTCTCCGACATTCGGAGTGACAAATCCTAATCTCGAAATACGCCAACCCAACAAGTACCTTTGGAGACACCTGTAGAGCACCTTTATAATCACCCAGTTACGTTGTGACGTTTGGTAGCACACAAAGTGTTCCTCCGGTAAATGGGAGTTGCATAATCTCATAGTCATAGGAACATGTATAAGTCATGAAGAAAGCAATAGCAACATACTAAACGATCGGGTGCTAAGCTAACGGAATGGGTCATGTCAATCAGATCATTCAACTAATGATGTGATCCCGTTAATCAAATAACAACTCTTTGTCCATGGTTAGGAAACATAACCATCTTTGATTAACAAGCTAGTCAAGTAGAGGCATACTAGTGACGCTCTGTTTGTCTATATATTCACACATGTATTATGTTTCCGGTTAATACAATTCTAGCATGAATAATAAACATTTATCATGATATAAGGAAATAAATAATAACTTTATTATTGCCTCTAGGGCATATTTCCTTCAGTCTCCCACTTGCACTAGAGTCAATAATCTAGATCACATCACCATGTGATTAACATTGATAGTTCACATCATCATGTGATTAACACCCATAATTCACATCGCCATGTGACCAACACCCAAAGGGTTTACTAGATTCAGTAATCTAGTTCACATTGCTATGTGATTAACACCCAAAGAGTACTAAGGTGTGATCATGTTTTGCTTGTGAGAGAATCTTAGTCAACGGGTCTTTCACATTCAGATCCGTTATGTATTTTGCAATTTTCTATGTCTACAATGCATGCTCTGCACGGAGCTACTCTTAGCTAATTGCTCCCACTTTCAATATGTATCTAGATCGAGACTTAGAGTCATCCAGATCGGTGTCAAAACTTGCATCGACGTAACCCTTTACGACGAACCTTTTGTCACTTCCATAATCGAGAAACATATCCTTATTCCACTAAGGATAATTTTGACCGCTGTCTAGTGATCTACTCCTAGATTACTATTGTACTCCCTTGCCAAACTCAGTGTAGGGTATACAACAGATCTGGTACACAGCATGGCATACTTTATAGAACCTATGGCCAAGGCATAGGGAATGACTTTCATTCTCTTTCTATCTTCTGCCGTGGTCGGGTTTTGAGTGTTACTCAATTTCACACCTTGTAACACAGGCAAGAACTCTTTCTTTGACTGTTCCATTTTGAACTACTTCAAAATCTTGTCAAGGTATGTACTCATTGAAAAAACTTATCAAGCGTCTTGAACTATCTCTATAGATCTTGATGCTCAATATGTAAGCAACTTCACCGAGGTCTTTCTTTGAAAAACTCCTTTCAAACACTCCTTTATGCTTTACAGAATAATTCTACATTATTTCTGATCGACAATATGTCATTCACATATACTTATCAGAAATGTTGTATTGCTCCCACTCACTTTCTTGTAAATACAGGCTTCACTGCAAGTCTGTATAAACTATATGCTTTGATCAACTTATCAAAGCATATATTCCAACTCCGAGATGCTTGCACCAGTCCATAAATGGATCGCTGGAGCTTGCACACTTTGTTAGCTCCCTTTGGATCGATAAAACCTTCTGGTTGCATCATATACAACTCTTCCTCCAGAAATCCATTCAGGAATGCAGTTTTTACATCCATATGCCAAATTTCATAATCATAAAATGCGGCAATTGCTAACATGATTCGGACAGACTTAAGCATCGCTACGGGTGAGAAGGTCTCATCGTAGTCAACCCCTTGAACTTGTCGAAAACCTTTTTGCGACAAGTCGAGCTTTGTAGATAGTAACACTACTATCAACGTCCGTCTTCCTCTTGAAGATCCATTTATTTTCTATGGTTTGCCGATCATCGGGCAAATCCATCAAAATCCATACTTTGTTCTCATACATGGATCATATCTCAGATTTCATGGCCTCAAACCATTTTGAGGAATCTGGGCTCATCATCGCTTCCTCATAGTTCGTAGGTTTGTCATGGTCAAGTAACACGACCTCCAGAATAGGATTACCGTACCACTCTGGTGCGGATCTCACTCTGTTTTACCTACGAGGTTCGGTAGTAACTTGATCTGAAGTTACATGATCATCATCATTAGCTTCCTCACTAATTGGTATAGTAGTCACAAGAACAGATTTCTGTGATGAACTACTTTCCAATAAGGGAACAGGTATAGTTACCTCATCAAGTTCTACTTTCCTCTCACTCACTTCTTTCGAGAGAAACTCCTTCTCTAGAAAGGATCCATCTTAAGCAACGAAAATCTTGCCTTTGGATCTGTGATAGAAGGTGTACCCAACAATTTCCTTTGGGTATTCTATGAAGACGCACTTCTCCGATTTGGGTTCGAGCTTATCAGGATGAAACTTTTTCACATAAGCATCGCAACTCCAAACTTTAAGAAACGACAACTTGGGTTTCTTGCTAAACCACAGTTCATATAGTGTCGTCTCAACGGATTTAGATGGTGCCCTTTTTAATGTGAATGCAGCTGTCTCTAATGCATGATCCCAAAACGATATTGGTAAATCGGTAAGAAACATCATAGATTATACTATATCCAATAAAGTACGGTTATGACGTTCGGACACACCATTATGATGTGGTGTTCCAGGTGGCATGAATTTGTGAAACTATTCCACATTGTTTTAATTGAAGACCAAACTCGTAACTCAAATATTTGTCTCCGCGATCAGATCGTAGAAACCTTATTTTCTTGTCACGATGATTTTTCCACTTCACTCTGAAATTCTTTGAACCTTTCAACTATTTAAGACTTATGTTTCATCAAGTAGATATACCCATATCTGCTCAAATCATCTGTGAAGGTCAGAAAATAACGATACCCGCCGCGAGCCTTAACACTCATTGGATCGCGTACATCAGTATGTATTATTTCTAATAAGTCAGTTGCTCGCTCCACTGTTCCGGAGAACGGAGTCTTAGTCATCTTGCTCATGAGGCATGGTTCGCAAGAATCAAGTGATTCATAATCAAGTGATTCCAAAATCCCATCAGCATGGAGTTTCTTCATGCGCTTTACACCAATATGACCTAAACGGCAGTGCCACAAATAAGTTGCACTATTATTATTAACTTTGCATCTTTTGGTTTCAATATTATGAATATGTGTATCACTACGATCGAGATCCAATGAACCATTTTCATTGGGTGTGTAACCATATAAGGTTTTATTCATGTAAACAGAACAACAGTTTATTCTCTTACTTAAATGAATAACCGTATTGCAATAAACACGATCAAATCATATTCATGCTCAACGCAAACACCAAATAACATTTATTTAGGTTCAACACTAATCCCGAAAGTATAGGGAGTGTGCGATGATGATCATATCAATCTTGAAACTACTTTCAACACACATCGTCACTTCACCCTTAACTAGTTTCTGTTTATTCTGCAACTCCCGTTTCGAGTTACTACTCTTAGCAACTGAACCAGTACCAAATACCGAGGGGTTGCTATAAACACTAGTAAAGTACACATCAATAACATGTATATCAAATATACCTTTGTTTACTTTGCCATCCTTCTTATCCGCCAAATACTTGGGGTAGTTCTGCTTCCAGTAACCAGTCCCTTTGCAGTAGAAGCACTTAGTCTCAGGCTTAGGTCCAGACTTGGGCTTCTTCACTTGAGCAGCAACTTGCTTGCCGTTCTTCTTGAAGTTCCCTTCTATCCCTTTGCCCTTTTTCTTGAAACTAGTGGTCTTGTTAACCATCAACACTTGATGTTCTTTCTTGATTTCTACCTTCATCGATTTCATCATCATGAAAAACTCGGGAATCATTTTCATCATCCCTTGCATACTATAGTTCATCACGAAGTTCTACTAACTTGGTGATGGTGACAAGAGAATTCTGTCAATCACTATCTTATCTGGAAGATTAACTCCCACTTGATTCAAGCGATTGTAGTACCCAGACAATCTGAGCAAATGCTCACTAGTTGAGCGATTCTCCTCCATCTTTTAGCTATAGAACTTGTTGGAGACTTCATATCTCTCAACTCGGGTATTTGCTTGAAATATTAACTTCAACTCCTGGAACATCTCATATGGTCCATGACGTTCAAAACATCTTTGAAGTCCCGATTCTAAGCCATAAAGCATGGTGCACAAAACTATCAAGTAGTCATCATATTGAGCTAGCCAAACGTTCATAACGTCTGCATCTGCTCCTGCAATAGGTCTGTCACCTAGCGGTGCATTAAGGACATAATTCTTCTGTGCAGCAATGAGGATAAACCTCAGATCGCGGATCCAATCCGCATCATTGCTACTAACATTTTTCAACATAACTTTCTCTAGGAACATATCAAAATAAACATATGAAAGCAACAACGCAAGCTATTGGTCTTTACAACATAATTTGCAAAATACTACCAGGACTAAGTTCATGATAAATTTAAGTTCAATTAATCATATTACTTAAGAACTCCCACTTAGATAGACATCCCTCTAATCCTCTAAGTGATCACGTGATCCAAATTCAACTAAACCATAACCGATCATCACGTGAAATGGATTAGTTTTCAATGGTGAACATCTCATGTTGATCATATCTACTATATGATTCACGCTCGACCTTTCGGTCTCCGTGTTCCGAGGCCATATCTGCATATGCTAGGCTCGTCAAGTTTAACCCGAGTATTCTGCGTGTGCAAAACTGGCTTGCACTCGTTGTAGATGGACGTAGAGCTTATCACACCCGATCATCACGTGGTGTCTGGGCACGACGAACTTTGGCAACGGTGCATACTCAGGGAGAACACTTCTTGATAATTAGTGAGAGATCATCTTAAAATGCTACCGTCAATCAAAGCAAGAATAAGATGTATAATAGATAAACATCATATGCAATCAAAATATGTGACATGATATGGCCATGATCATCTTGCGCCTTTGATCTCCATCTCCAAAGTACTGTCATGATCTCTATCGTCACCGGCACGATACCATGATCTTCATCATCTTGATCTATATCAATGTGTCATCACATGGTCGTCTCACCAACTATTGCTCTTGTAACTATTGCTATCGCATAGCGATAAAGTAAAGCAATTATTTGGCACTTGCATCTTATGCAACAAAGAGACAACCATAGGGCTTCTGCCAGTTGCCGATAACTTCAACAAAACATGATCATATCATACAACAACTTATATCTCATCACGTCTTGACCATATCACATCACAACATGCCCTGCAAAAACAAGTTAGACGTCCTCTACTTTGTTGTTGCAAATTTTACGTGGCTGCTACGGGCTTAAGCAAGAACCAATCTCACCTACGCATCAAAACCACAACGATAGTTTGTCAAGTTGGTGCTGTTTTAACCTTCGCAAGGACCGGGCGTAGCCACACTCGGTTCAACTAAAGTTGGAGAAACTGACACCCACTAGTCACCTGTGTGCAAAGCACGGCGGTAAAACCAGTCTCGCGTAAGCGTACGCGTAATATCGGTCCGGGCCGCTTCATCCAACAATACCGCCGAACCAAAGTATGACATGCTGGTAAGCAGTATGACTTATATCGCCCACAACTCACTTGTGTTCTACTCGTGCATATAACATCAAACCATAAAAACCTGGCTCTGATGCCACTGTTGGGGAACGTAGTAATTTCAAAAAATTTCCTACGCACACGCAAGATCATGGTGATGCACATCAACGAGAGGGGAGAGTGTTGTCTACGTACCCTCGTAGACCGAAGCGGAAGCGTTGACGCAACGTAGAGGAAGTAGTCGTACGTCCTCTCGGTCCAACCGATCCAAGCACCGTTACTCCGGCACCTCCGAGTTCTTGACACGCGTACAGCTCGATGACGCACCCCGATCTCTGATCCAGCAGAGGCGCGGGGAGGAGTTCCGTCAGCACGACGGCGTGGTGACGATCTTGATGTTCTCCTGTCGCAGGGCTTCGCCTAAGCACCGCTACAATATGACCGAGGTGTAATATCGTGGATGGGGGGGCACCGCACACGGCTAAGGAACGATCTCAATGATCAACTTCTGTGTCCTAGGGTGCCCCCCTACTCCCGTATATAAAGGAGGGAGGGAGGAGGTGGCCGGCCTCAAGGGGGGCGCGCCATAGGGAGGGGGAAACCTACTCCAAGTAGGTTTCCCTCTCTTTTCCTTATCTTATTTGGAGGGGGAAGGAAGGAGTACTAGTATTAGGAAGTAGTACTAGTAGTAGGAAGGAAGAGAGGGGGAAGGAGAAAGGAAAGGGGGGGGGGGGGGCGGCCCCCCTCCCCAATTCGGATTGGGCTTGGGGGGGCGCGCCCCCCTCCCTTGCTCCTTCTCTCTTCCTCCTACATGGGCCCAATAAGGCCCATATACCTCCCGGGGGGTTCCGGTAACCTCCCGGAGCTCCAAACTTCTCCGGAACCTTTCCGGTGTCCAAATATATCCGTCCAATATATCAATCTTTATGTCTCGACCATTTCGAGACTCCTCGTCATGTCCCCGATCTCATCCGGGACTCCGAACTCCTTCAGTACATCAAAACTCATAAACTCATAATATAACTGTCATCGAAACCTTAAGCGTGCGGACCCTACGGTTCGAGAACAATGTAGACATGACCGAGACACGTCTCCGGTCAATAACCAATAGCGGGACCTGGATGCCCATATTGGTTCCTACATATTCTACGAAGATCTTTATCGGTCAGACCGCATAACAACATACGTTGTTCCCTTTGTCATCGGTATGTTACTTGCCCGAGATTCGATCGTCGGTATCCAATACCTAGTTCAATCTCGTTACCGGCAAGTCTCTTTACTCGTTCCGTAATGCATCATCTCACAACTAACTCATTAGTTGAAATGCTTGCAAGGCTTAAGTGATGTGTATTACCGAGAGGGCCCAGAGATACCTCTCCGACATTCGGAGTGACAAATCCTAATCTCGAAATACGCCAACCCAACAAGTACCTTTGGAGACACCTGTAGAGCACCTTTATAATCACCCAGTTACGTTGTGACGTTTGGTAGCACACAAAGTGTTCCTCCGGTAAATGGGAGTTGCATAATCTCATAGTCATAGGAACATGTATAAGTCATGAAGAAAGCAATAGCAACATACTAAACGATCGGGTGCTAAGCTAACGGAATGGGTCATGTCAATCAGATCATTCAACTAATGATGTGATCCCGTTAATCAAATAACAACTCTTTGTCCATGGTTAGGAAACATAACCATCTTTGATTAACAAGCTAGTCAAGTAGAGGCATACTAGTGACGCTCTGTTTGTCTATATATTCACACATGTATTATGTTTCCGGTTAATACAATTCTAGCATGAATAATAAACATTTATCATGATATAAGGAAATAAATAATAACTTTATTATTGCCTCTAGGGCATATTTCCTTCAGTCTCCCACTTGCACTAGAGTCAATAATCTAGATCACATCACCATGTGATTAACATTGATAGTTCACATCATCATGTGATTAACACCCATAATTCACATCGCCATGTGACCAACACCCAAAGGGTTTACTAGATTCAGTAATCTAGTTCACATTGCTATGTGATTAACACCCAAAGAGTACTAAGGTGTGATCATGTTTTGCTTGTGAGAGAATCTTAGTCAACGGGTCTTTCACATTCAGATCCGTTATGTATTTTGCAATTTTCTATGTCTACAATGCATGCTCTGCACGGAGCTACTCTTAGCTAATTGCTCCCACTTTCAATATGTATCTAGATCGAGACTTAGAGTCATCCAGATCGGTGTCAAAACTTGCATCGACGTAACCCTTTACGACGAACCTTTTGTCACTTCCATAATCGAGAAACATATCCTTATTCCACTAAGGATAATTTTGACCGCTGTCTAGTGATCTACTCCTAGATTACTATTGTACTCCCTTGCCAAACTCAGTGTAGGGTATACAACAGATCTGGTACACAGCATGGCATACTTTATAGAACCTATGGCCAAGGCATAGGGAATGACTTTCATTCTCTTTCTATCTTCTGCCGTGGTCGGGTTTTGAGTGTTACTCAATTTCACACCTTGTAACACAGGCAAGAACTCTTTCTTTGATTGTTCCATTTTGAACTACTTCAAAATCTTGTCAAGGTATGTACTCATTGAAAAAACTTATCAAGCGTCTTGAACTATCTCTATAGATCTTGATGCTCAATATGTAAGCAACTTCACCGAGGTCTTTCTTTGAAAAACTCCTTTCAAACACTCCTTTATGCTTTACAGAATAATTCTACATTATTTCTGATCGACAATATGTCATTCACATATACTTATCAGAAATGTTGTATTGCTCCCACTCACTTTCTTTTAAATACAGGCTTCACTGCAAGTCTGTATAAACTATATGCTTTGATCAACTTATCAAAGCGTATATTCCAACTCCGAGATGCTTGCACCAGTCCATAAATGGATCGCTGGAGCTTGCACACTTTGTTAGCTCCCTTTGGATCGATAAAACCTTCTGGTTGCATCATATACAACTCTTCCTCCAGAAATCCATTCAGGAATGCAGTTTTTACATCCATATGCCAAATTTCATAATCATAAAATGCGGCAATTGCTAACATGATTCGGACAGACTTAAGCATCGCTACGGGTGAGAAGGTCTCATCGTAGTCAACCCCTTGAACTTGTCGAAAACCTTTTTGCGACAAGTCGAGCTTTGTAGATAGTAACACTACTATCAACGTCCGTCTTCCTCTTGAAGATCCATTTATTTTCTATGGTTTGCCGATCATCGGGCAAATCCATCAAAATCCATACTTTGTTCTCATACATGGATCATATCTCAGATTTCATGGCCTCAAACCATTTTGAGGAATCTGGGCTCATCATCGCTTCCTCATAGTTCGTAGGTTTGTCATGGTCAAGTAACACGACCTCCAGAATAGGATTACCGTACCACTCTGGTGCGGATCTCACTCTGTTTTACCTACGAGGTTCGGTAGTAACTTGATCTGAAGTTACATGATCATCATCATTAGCTTCCTCACTAATTGGTATAGTAGTCACAAGAACAGATTTCTGTGATGAACTACTTTCCAATAAGGGAACAGGTATAGTTACCTCATCAAGTTCTACTTTCCTCTCACTCACTTCTTTCGAGAGAAACTCCTTCTCTAGAAAGGATCCATCTTAAGCAACGAAAATCTTGCCTTTGGATCTGTGATAGAAGGTGTACCCAACAATTTCCTTTGGGTATTCTATGAAGACGCACTTCTCCGATTTGGGTTCGAGCTTATCAGGATGAAACTTTTTCACATAAGCATCGCAACTCCAAACTTTAAGAAACGACAACTTGGGTTTCTTGCTAAACCACAGTTCATATAGTGTCGTCTCAACGGATTTAGATGGTGCCCTTTTTAATGTGAATGCAGCTGTCTCTAATGCATGATCCCAAAACGATATTGGTAAATCGGTAAGAAACATCATAGATTATACTATATCCAATAAAGTACGGTTATGACGTTCGGACACACCATTATGATGTGGTGTTCCAGGTGGCATGAATTTGTGAAACTATTCCACATTGTTTTAATTGAAGACCAAACTCGTAACTCAAATATTTGTCTCCGCGATCAGATCGTAGAAACCTTATTTTCTTGTCACGATGATTTTTCCACTTCACTCTGAAATTCTTTGAACCTTTCAACTATTTCAGACTTATGTTTCATCAAGTAGATATACCCATATCTGCTCAAATCATCTGTGAAGGTCAGAAAATAACGATACCCGCCGCGAGCCTTAACACTCATTGGATCGCGTACATCAGTATGTATTATTTCTAATAAGTCAGTTGCTCGCTCCACTGTTCCGGAGAACGGAGTCTTAGTCATCTTGCCCATGAGGCATGGTTCGCAAGAATCAAGTGATTCATAATCAAGTGATTCCAAAATCCCATCAGCATGGAGTTTCTTCATGCGCTTTACACCAATATGACCTAAACGGCAGTGCCACAAATAAGTTGCACTATTATTATTAACTTTGCATCTTTTGGTTTCAATATTATGAATATGTGTATCACTACGATCGAGATCCAATGAACCATTTTCATTGGGTGTGTAACCATATAAGGTTTTATTCATGTAAACAGAACAACAGTTTATTCTCTTACTTAAATGAATAACCGTATTGCAATAAACACGATCAAATCATATTCATGCTCAACGCAAACACCAAATAACATTTATTTAGGTTCAACACTAATCCCGAAAGTATAGGGAGTGTGCGATGATGATCATATCAATCTTGAAACTACTTTCAACACACATCGTCACTTCACCCTTAACTAGTTTTTGTTTATTCTGCAACTCCCGTTTCGAGTTACTACTCTTAGCAACTGAACCAGTACCAAATACCGAGGGGTTGCTATAAACACTAGTAAAGTACACATCAATAACATGTATATCAAATATACCTTTGTTTACTTTGCCATCCTTCTTATCCGCCAAATACTTGGGGTAGTTCTGCTTCCAGTAACCAGTCCCTTTGCAGTAGAAGCACTTAGTCTCAGGCTTAGGTCCAGACTTGGGCTTCTTCACTTGAGCAGCAACTTGCTTGCCGTTCTTCTTGAAGTTCCCTTCTATCCCTTTGCCCTTTTTCTTGAAACTAGTGGTCTTGTTAACCATCAACACTTGATGTTCTTTCTTGATTTCTACCTTCATCGATTTCATCATCATGAAAAACTCGGGAATCATTTTCATCATCCCTTGCATACTATAGTTCATCACGAAGTTCTACTAACTTGGTGATGGTGACAAGAGAATTCTGTCAATCACTATCTTATCTGGAAGATTAACTCCCACTTGATTCAAGCGATTGTAGTACCCAGACAATCTGAGCAAATGCTCACTAGTTGAGCGATTCTCCTCCATCTTTTAGCTATAGAACTTGTTGGAGACTTCATATCTCTCAACTCGGGTATTTGCTTGAAATATTAACTTCAACTCCTGGAACATCTCATATGGTCCATGACGTTCAAAACATCTTTGAAGTCCCGATTCTAAGCCATAAAGCATGGTGCACAAAACTATCAAGTAGTCATCATATTGAGCTAGCCAAACGTTCATAACGTCTGCATCTGCTCCTGCAATAGGTCTGTCACCTAGCGGTGCATTAAGGACATAATTCTTCTGTGCAGCAATGAGGATAAACCTCAGATCGCGGATCCAATCCGCATCATTGCTACTAACATTTTTCAACATAACTTTCTCTAGGAACATATCAAAATAAACATATGAAAGCAACAACGCAAGCTATTGGTCTTTACAACATAATTTGCAAAATACTACCAGGACTAAGTTCATGATAAATTTAAGTTCAATTAATCATATTACTTAAGAACTCCCACTTAGATAGACATCCCTCTAATCCTCTAAGTGATCACGTGATCCAAATTCAACTAAACCATAACCGATCATCACGTGAAATGGATTAGTTTTCAATGGTGAACATCTCATGTTGATCATATCTACTATATGATTCACGCTCGACCTTTCGGTCTCCGTGTTCCGAGGCCATATCTGCATATGCTAGGCTCGTCAAGTTTAACCCGAGTATTCTGCGTGTGCAAAACTGGCTTGCACTCGTTGTAGATGGACGTAGAGCTTATCACACCCGATCATCACGTGGTGTCTGGGCACGACGAACTTTGGCAACGGTGCATACTCAGGGAGAACACTTCTTGATAATTAGTGAGAGATCATCTTAAAATGCTACCGTCAATCAAAGCAAGAATAAGATGTATAATAGATAAACATCATATGCAATCAAAATATGTGACATGATATGGCCATGATCATCTTGCGCCTTTGATCTCCATCTCCAAAGTACTGTCATGATCTCTATCGTCACCGGCACGATACCATGATCTTCATCATCTTGATCTATATCAATGTGTCATCACATGGTCGTCTCACCAACTATTGCTCTTGTAACTATTGCTATCGCATAGCGATAAAGTAAAGCAATTATTTGGCACTTGCATCTTATGCAACAAAGAGACAACCATAGGGCTTCTGCCAGTTGCCGATAACTTCAACAAAACATGATCATATCATACAACAACTTATATCTCATCACGTCTTGACCATATCACATCACAACATGCCCTGCAAAAACAAGTTAGACGTCCTCTACTTTGTTGTTGCAAATTTTACGTGGCTGCTACGGGCTTAAGCAAGAACCAATCTCACCTACGCATCAAAACCACAACGATAGTTTGTCAAGTTGGTGCTGTTTTAACCTTCGCAAGGACCGGGCGTAGCCACACTCGGTTCAACTAAAGTTGGAGAAACTGACACCCACTAGTCACCTGTGTGCAAAGCACGGCGGTAAAACCAGTCTCGCGTAAGCGTACGCGTAATATCGGTCCGGGCCGCTTCATCCAACAATACCGCCGAACCAAAGTATGACATGCTGGTAAGCAGTATGACTTATATCGCCCACAACTCACTTGTGTTCTACTCGTGCATATAACATCAAACCATAAAAACCTGGCTCTGATGCCACTGTTGGGGAACGTAGTAATTTCAAAAAATTTCCTACGCACACGCAAGATCATGGTGATGCACATCAACGAGAGGGGAGAGTGTTGTCTACGTACCCTCGTAGACCGAAGCGGAAGCGTTGACGCAACGTAGAGGAAGTAGTCGTACGTCCTCTCGGTCCAACCGATCCAAGCACCGTTACTCCGGCACCTCCGAGTTCTTGACACGCGTACA
Source organism: Triticum timopheevii (assembly GCA_963921465.1). Classification (NCBI taxonomy): domain Eukaryota; kingdom Viridiplantae; phylum Streptophyta; class Magnoliopsida; order Poales; family Poaceae; genus Triticum; species Triticum timopheevii. The sequence goes on from OY997274.1 coordinate 216,871,905, forward strand.
GCTCGATGACGCACCCCGATCTCTGATCCAGCAGAGGCGCGGGGAGGAGTTCCGTCAGCACGACGGCGTGGTGACGATCTTGATGTTCTCCTGTCGCAGGGCTTCGCCTAAGCACCGCTACAATATGACCGAGGTGTAATATCGTGGATGGGGGGGCACCGCACACGGCTAAGGAACGATCTCAATGATCAACTTCTGTGTCCTAGGGTGCCCCCCTACTCCCGTATATAAAGGAGGGAGGGAGGAGGTGGCCGGCCTCAAGGGGGGCGCGCCATAGGGAGGGGGAAACCTACTCCAAGTAGGTTTCCCTCTCTTTTCCTTATCTTATTTGGAGGGGGAAGGAAGGAGTACTAGTATTAGGAAGTAGTACTAGTAGTAGGAAGGAAGAGAGGGGGAAGGAGAAAGGAAAGGGGGGGGGGGGGCGGCCCCCCTCCCCAATTCGGATTGGGCTTGGGGGGGCGCGCCCCCCTCCCTTGCTCCTTCTCTCTTCCTCCTACATGGGCCCAATAAGGCCCATATACCTCCCGGGGGGTTCCGGTAACCTCCCGGAGCTCCAAACTTCTCCGGAACCTTTCCGGTGTCCAAATATATCCGTCCAATATATCAATCTTTATGTCTCGACCATTTCGAGACTCCTCGTCATGTCCCCGATCTCATCCGGGACTCCGAACTCCTTCAGTACATCAAAACTCATAAACTCATAATATAACTGTCATCGAAACCTTAAGCGTGCGGACCCTACGGTTCGAGAACAATGTAGACATGACCGAGACACGTCTCCGGTCAATAACCAATAGCGGGACCTGGATGCCCATATTGGTTCCTACATATTCTACGAAGATCTTTATCGGTCAGACCGCATAACAACATACGTTGTTCCCTTTGTCATCGGTATGTTACTTGCCCGAGATTCGATCGTCGGTATCCAATACCTAGTTCAATCTCGTTACCGGCAAGTCTCTTTACTCGTTCCGTAATGCATCATCTCACAACTAACTCATTAGTTGAAATGCTTGCAAGGCTTAAGTGATGTGTATTACCGAGAGGGCCCAGAGATACCTCTCCGACATTCGGAGTGACAAATCCTAATCTCGAAATACGCCAACCCAACAAGTACCTTTGGAGACACCTGTAGAGCACCTTTATAATCACCCAGTTACGTTGTGACGTTTGGTAGCACACAAAGTGTTCCTCCGGTAAATGGGAGTTGCATAATCTCATAGTCATAGGAACATGTATAAGTCATGAAGAAAGCAATAGCAACATACTAAACGATCGGGTGCTAAGCTAACGGAATGGGTCATGTCAATCAGATCATTCAACTAATGATGTGATCCCGTTAATCAAATAACAACTCTTTGTCCATGGTTAGGAAACATAACCATCTTTGATTAACAAGCTAGTCAAGTAGAGGCATACTAGTGACGCTCTGTTTGTCTATATATTCACACATGTATTATGTTTCCGGTTAATACAATTCTAGCATGAATAATAAACATTTATCATGATATAAGGAAATAAATAATAACTTTATTATTGCCTCTAGGGCATATTTCCTTCAGTCTCCCACTTGCACTAGAGTCAATAATCTAGATCACATCACCATGTGATTAACATTGATAGTTCACATCATCATGTGATTAACACCCATAATTCACATCGCCATGTGACCAACACCCAAAGGGTTTACTAGATTCAGTAATCTAGTTCACATTGCTATGTGATTAACACCCAAAGAGTACTAAGGTGTGATCATGTTTTGCTTGTGAGAGAATCTTAGTCAACGGGTCTTTCACATTCAGATCCGTTATGTATTTTGCAATTTTCTATGTCTACAATGCATGCTCTGCACGGAGCTACTCTTAGCTAATTGCTCCCACTTTCAATATGTATCTAGATCGAGACTTAGAGTCATCCAGATCGGTGTCAAAACTTGCATCGACGTAACCCTTTACGACGAACCTTTTGTCACTTCCATAATCGAGAAACATATCCTTATTCCACTAAGGATAATTTTGACCGCTGTCTAGTGATCTACTCCTAGATTACTATTGTACTCCCTTGCCAAACTCAGTGTAGGGTATACAACAGATCTGGTACACAGCATGGCATACTTTATAGAACCTATGGCCAAGGCATAGGGAATGACTTTCATTCTCTTTCTATCTTCTGCCGTGGTCGGGTTTTGAGTGTTACTCAATTTCACACCTTGTAACACAGGCAAGAACTCTTTCTTTGATTGTTCCATTTTGAACTACTTCAAAATCTTGTCAAGGTATGTACTCATTGAAAAAACTTATCAAGCGTCTTGAACTATCTCTATAGATCTTGATGCTCAATATGTAAGCAACTTCACCGAGGTCTTTCTTTGAAAAACTCCTTTCAAACACTCCTTTATGCTTTACAGAATAATTCTACATTATTTCTGATCGACAATATGTCATTCACATATACTTATCAGAAATGTTGTATTGCTCCCACTCACTTTCTTTTAAATACAGGCTTCACTGCAAGTCTGTATAAACTATATGCTTTGATCAACTTATCAAAGCGTATATTCCAACTCCGAGATGCTTGCACCAGTCCATAAATGGATCGCTGGAGCTTGCACACTTTGTTAGCTCCCTTTGGATCGATAAAACCTTCTGGTTGCATCATATACAACTCTTCCTCCAGAAATCCATTCAGGAATGCAGTTTTTACATCCATATGCCAAATTTCATAATCATAAAATGCGGCAATTGCTAACATGATTCGGACAGACTTAAGCATCGCTACGGGTGAGAAGGTCTCATCGTAGTCAACCCCTTGAACTTGTCGAAAACCTTTTTGCGACAAGTCGAGCTTTGTAGATAGTAACACTACTATCAACGTCCGTCTTCCTCTTGAAGATCCATTTATTTTCTATGGTTTGCCGATCATCGGGCAAATCCATCAAAATCCATACTTTGTTCTCATACATGGATCATATCTCAGATTTCATGGCCTCAAACCATTTTGAGGAATCTGGGCTCATCATCGCTTCCTCATAGTTCGTAGGTTTGTCATGGTCAAGTAACACGACCTCCAGAATAGGATTACCGTACCACTCTGGTGCGGATCTCACTCTGTTTTACCTACGAGGTTCGGTAGTAACTTGATCTGAAGTTACATGATCATCATCATTAGCTTCCTCACTAATTGGTATAGTAGTCACAAGAACAGATTTCTGTGATGAACTACTTTCCAATAAGGGAACAGGTATAGTTACCTCATCAAGTTCTACTTTCCTCTCACTCACTTCTTTCGAGAGAAACTCCTTCTCTAGAAAGGATCCATCTTAAGCAACGAAAATCTTGCCTTTGGATCTGTGATAGAAGGTGTACCCAACAATTTCCTTTGGGTATTCTATGAAGACGCACTTCTCCGATTTGGGTTCGAGCTTATCAGGATGAAACTTTTTCACATAAGCATCGCAACTCCAAACTTTAAGAAACGACAACTTGGGTTTCTTGCTAAACCACAGTTCATATAGTGTCGTCTCAACGGATTTAGATGGTGCCCTTTTTAATGTGAATGCAGCTGTCTCTAATGCATGATCCCAAAACGATATTGGTAAATCGGTAAGAAACATCATAGATTATACTATATCCAATAAAGTACGGTTATGACGTTCGGACACACCATTATGATGTGGTGTTCCAGGTGGCATGAATTTGTGAAACTATTCCACATTGTTTTAATTGAAGACCAAACTCGTAACTCAAATATTTGTCTCCGCGATCAGATCGTAGAAACCTTATTTTCTTGTCACGATGATTTTTCCACTTCACTCTGAAATTCTTTGAACCTTTCAACTATTTCAGACTTATGTTTCATCAAGTAGATATACCCATATCTGCTCAAATCATCTGTGAAGGTCAGAAAATAACGATACCCGCCGCGAGCCTTAACACTCATTGGATCGCGTACATCAGTATGTATTATTTCTAATAAGTCAGTTGCTCGCTCCACTGTTCCGGAGAACGGAGTCTTAGTCATCTTGCCCATGAGGCATGGTTCGCAAGAATCAAGTGATTCATAATCAAGTGATTCCAAAATCCCATCAGCATGGAGTTTCTTCATGCGCTTTACACCAATATGACCTAAACGGCAGTGCCACAAATAAGTTGCACTATTATTATTAACTTTGCATCTTTTGGTTTCAATATTATGAATATGTGTATCACTACGATCGAGATCCAATGAACCATTTTCATTGGGTGTGTAACCATATAAGGTTTTATTCATGTAAACAGAACAACAGTTTATTCTCTTACTTAAATGAATAACCGTATTGCAATAAACACGATCAAATCATATTCATGCTCAACGCAAACACCAAATAACATTTATTTAGGTTCAACACTAATCCCGAAAGTATAGGGAGTGTGCGATGATGATCATATCAATCTTGAAACTACTTTCAACACACATCGTCACTTCACCCTTAACTAGTTTTTGTTTATTCTGCAACTCCCGTTTCGAGTTACTACTCTTAGCAACTGAACCAGTACCAAATACCGAGGGGTTGCTATAAACACTAGTAAAGTACACATCAATAACATGTATATCAAATATACCTTTGTTTACTTTGCCATCCTTCTTATCCGCCAAATACTTGGGGTAGTTCTGCTTCCAGTAACCAGTCCCTTTGCAGTAGAAGCACTTAGTCTCAGGCTTAGGTCCAGACTTGGGCTTCTTCACTTGAGCAGCAACTTGCTTGCCGTTCTTCTTGAAGTTCCCTTCTATCCCTTTGCCCTTTTTCTTGAAACTAGTGGTCTTGTTAACCATCAACACTTGATGTTCTTTCTTGATTTCTACCTTCATCGATTTCATCATCATGAAAAACTCGGGAATCATTTTCATCATCCCTTGCATACTATAGTTCATCACGAAGTTCTACTAACTTGGTGATGGTGACAAGAGAATTCTGTCAATCACTATCTTATCTGGAAGATTAACTCCCACTTGATTCAAGCGATTGTAGTACCCAGACAATCTGAGCAAATGCTCACTAGTTGAGCGATTCTCCTCCATCTTTTAGCTATAGAACTTGTTGGAGACTTCATATCTCTCAACTCGGGTATTTGCTTGAAATATTAACTTCAACTCCTGGAACATCTCATATGGTCCATGACGTTCAAAACATCTTTGAAGTCCCGATTCTAAGCCATAAAGCATGGTGCACAAAACTATCAAGTAGTCATCATATTGAGCTAGCCAAACGTTCATAACGTCTGCATCTGCTCCTGCAATAGGTCTGTCACCTAGCGGTGCATTAAGGACATAATTCTTCTGTGCAGCAATGAGGATAAACCTCAGATCGCGGATCCAATCCGCATCATTGCTACTAACATTTTTCAACATAACTTTCTCTAGGAACATATCAAAATAAACATATGAAAGCAACAACGCAAGCTATTGGTCTTTACAACATAATTTGCAAAATACTACCAGGACTAAGTTCATGATAAATTTAAGTTCAATTAATCATATTACTTAAGAACTCCCACTTAGATAGACATCCCTCTAATCCTCTAAGTGATCACGTGATCCAAATTCAACTAAACCATAACCGATCATCACGTGAAATGGATTAGTTTTCAATGGTGAACATCTCATGTTGATCATATCTACTATATGATTCACGCTCGACCTTTCGGTCTCCGTGTTCCGAGGCCATATCTGCATATGCTAGGCTCGTCAAGTTTAACCCGAGTATTCTGCGTGTGCAAAACTGGCTTGCACTCGTTGTAGATGGACGTAGAGCTTATCACACCCGATCATCACGTGGTGTCTGGGCACGACGAACTTTGGCAACGGTGCATACTCAGGGAGAACACTTCTTGATAATTAGTGAGAGATCATCTTAAAATGCTACCGTCAATCAAAGCAAGAATAAGATGTATAATAGATAAACATCATATGCAATCAAAATATGTGACATGATATGGCCATGATCATCTTGCGCCTTTGATCTCCATCTCCAAAGTACTGTCATGATCTCTATCGTCACCGGCACGACACCATGATCTTCATCATCTTGATCTATATCAATGTGTCATCACATGGTCGTCTCACCAACTATTGCTCTTGTAACTATTGCTATCGCATAGCGATAAAGTAAAGCAATTATTTGGCACTTGCATCTTATGCAACAAAGAGACAACCATAGGGCTTCTGCCAGTTGCCGATAACTTCAACAAAACATGATCATCTCACACAACAACTTATATCTCATCACGTCTTGACCATATCACATCACAACATGCCCTGCAAAAACAAGTTAGACGTCCTCTACTTTGTTGTTGCAAATTTTACGTGGCTGCTACGGGCTTAAGCAAGAACCAATCTCACCTACGCATCAAAACCACAACGATAGTTTGTCAAGTTGGTGCTGTTTTAACCTTCGCAAGGACCGGGCGTAGCCACACTCGGTTCAACTAAAGTTGGAGAAACTGACACCCACTAGTCACCTGTGTGCAAAGCACGGCGGTAAAACCAGTCTCGCGTATGCGTACGCGTAATATCGGTCCGGGCCGCTTCATCCAACAATACCGCCGAACCAAAGTATGACATGCTGGTAAGCAGTATGACTTATATCGCCCACAACTCACTTGTGTTCTACTCGTGCATATAACATCAAACCATAAAAACCTGGCTCTGATGCCACTGTTGGGGAACGTAGTAATTTCAAAAAATTTCCTACGCACACGCAAGATCATGGTGATGCACATCAACGAGAGGGGAGAGTGTTGTCTACGTACCCTCGTAGACCGAAGCGGAAGCGTTGACGCAACGTAGAGGAAGTAGTCGTACGTCCTCTCGGTCCAACCGATCCAAGCACCGTTACTCCGGCACCTCCGAGTTCTTGACACGCGTACAGCTCGATGACGCACCCCGATCTCTGATCCAGCAGAGGCGCGGGGAGGAGTTCCGTCAGCACGACGGCGTGGTGACGATCTTGATGTTCTCCTGTCGCAGGGCTTCGCCTAAGCACCGCTACAATATGACCGAGGTGTAATATCGTGGATGGGGGGGCACCGCACACGGCTAAGGAACGATCTCAATGATCAACTTCTGTGTCCTAGGGTGCCCCCCTACTCCCGTATATAAAGGAGGGAGGGAGGAGGTGGCCGGCCTCAAGGGGGGCGCGCCATAGGGAGGGGGAAACCTACTCCAAGTAGGTTTCCCTCTCTTTTCCTTATCTTATTTGGAGGGGGAAGGAAGGAGTACTAGTATTAGGAAGTAGTACTAGTAGTAGGAAGGAAGAGAGGGGGAAGGAGAAAGGAAAGGGGGGGCCGGCCCCCCTCCCCAATTCGGATTGGGCTTGGGGGGGCGCGCCCCCCTCCCTTGCTCCTTCTCTCTTCCTCCTACATGGGCCCAATAAGGCCCATATACCTCCCGGGGGGTTCCGGTAACCTCCCGGAGCTCCAAACTTCTCCGGAACCTTTCCGGTGTCCAAATATATCCGTCCAATATATCAATCTTTATGTCTCGACCATTTCGAGACTCCTCGTCATGTCCCCGATCTCATCCGGGACTCTGAACTCCTTCAGTACATCAAAACTCATAAACTCATAATATAACTGTCATCGAAACCTTAAGCGTGCGGACCCTACGGTTCGAGAACAATGTAGACATGACCGAGACACGTCTCCGGTCAATAACCAATAGCGGGACCTGGATGCCCATATTGGTTCCTACATATTCTACGAAGATCTTTATCGGTCAGACCGCATAACAACATACGTTGTTCCCTTTGTCATCGGTATGTTACTTGCCCGAGATTCGATCGTCGGTATCCAATACCTAGTTCAATCTCGTTACCGGCAAGTCTCTTTACTCGTTCCGTAATGCATCATCTCACAACTAACTCATTAGTTGAAATGCTTGCAAGGCTTAAGTGATGTGTATTACCGAGAGGGCCCAGAGATACCTCTCCGACATTCGGAGTGACAAATCCTAATCTCGAAATACGCCAACCCAACAAGTACCTTTGGAGACACCTGTAGAGCACCTTTATAATCACCCAGTTACGTTGTGACGTTTGGTAGCACACAAAGTGTTCCTCCGGTAAATGGGAGTTGCATAATCTCATAGTCATAGGAACATGTATAAGTCATGAAGAAAGCAATAGCAACATACTAAACGATCGGGTGCTAAGCTAACGGAATGGGTCATGTCAATCAGATCATTCAACTAATGATGTGATCCCGTTAATCAAATAACAACTCTTTGTCCATGGTTAGGAAACATAACCATCTTTGATTAACAAGCTAGTCAAGTAGATGCATACTAGTGACGCTCTGTTTGTCTATATATTCACACATGTATTATGTTTCCGGTTAATACAATTCTAGCATGAATAATAAACATTTATCATGATATAAGGAAATAAATAATAACTTTATTATTGCCTCTAGGGCATATTTCCTTCAGTCTCCCACTTGCACTAGAGTCAATAATCTAGATCACATCACCATGTGATTAACATTGATAGTTCACATCATCATGTGATTAACACCCATAATTCACATCGCCATGTGACCAACACCCAAAGGGTTTACTAGATTCAGTAATCTAGTTCACATTGCTATGTGATTAACACCCAAAGAGTACTAAGGTGTGATCATGTTTTGCTTGTGAGAGAATCTTAGTCAACGGGTCTTTCACATTCAGATCCGTTATGTATTTTGCAATTTTCTATGTCTACAATGCATGCTCTGCACGGAGCTACTCTTAGCTAATTGCTCCCACTTTCAATATGTATCTAGATCGAGACTTAGAGTCATCCAGATCGGTGTCAAAACTTGCATCGACGTAACCCTTTACGACGAACCTTTTGTCACTTCCATAATCGAGAAACATATCCTTATTCCACTAAGGATAATTTTGACCGCTGTCTAGTGATCTACTCCTAGATTACTATTGTACTCCCTTGCCAAACTCAGTGTAGGGTATACAACAGATCTGGCACACAGCATGGCATACTTTATAGAACCTATGGCCAAGGCATAGGGAATGACTTTCATTCTCTTTCTATCTTCTGCCGTGGTCGGGTTTTGAGTGTTACTCAATTTCACACCTTGTAACACAGGCAAGAACTCTTTCTTTGACTGTTCCATTTTGAACTACTTCAAAATCTTGTCAAGGTATGTACTCATTGAAAAAACTTATCAAGCGTCTTGAACTATCTCTATAGATCTTGATGCTCAATATGTAAGCAACTTCACCGAGGTCTTTCTTTGAAAAACTCCTTTCAAACACTCCTTTATGCTTTACAGAATAATTCTACATTATTTCTGATCGACAATATGTCATTCACATATACTTATCAGAAATGTTGTATTGCTCCCACTCACTTTCTTGTAAATACAGGCTTCACTGCAAGTCTGTATAAACTATATGCTTTGATCAACTTATCAAAGCGTATATTCCAACTCCGAGATGCTTGCACCAGTCCATAAATGGATCGCTGGAGCTTGCACACTTTGTTAGCTCCCTTTGGATCGATAAAACCTTCTGGTTGCATCATATACAACTCTTCCTCCAGAAATCCATTCAGGAATGCAGTTTTTACATCCATATGCCAAATTTCATAATCATAAAATGCGGCAATTGCTAACATGATTCGGACAGACTTAAGCATCGCTACGGGTGAGAAGGTCTCATCGTAGTCAACCCCTTGAACTTGTCGAAAACCTTTTTGCGACAAGTCGAGCTTTGTAGATAGTAACACTACTATCAACGTCCGTCTTCCTCTTGAAGATCCATTTATTTTCTATGGTTTGCCGATCATCGGGCAAATCCATCAAAATCCATACTTTGTTCTCATACATGGATCATATCTCAGATTTCATGGCCTCAAACCATTTTGAGGAATCTGGGCTCATCATCGCTTCCTCATAGTTCGTAGGTTTGTCATGGTCAAGTAACACGACCTCCAGAATAGGATTACCGTACCACTCTGGTGCGGATCTCACTCTGTTTTACCTACGAGGTTCGGTAGTAACTTGATCTGAAGTTACATGATCATCATCATTAGCTTCCTCACTAATTGGTATAGTAGTCACAAGAACAGATTTCTGTGATGAACTACTTTCCAATAAGGGAACAGGTATAGTTACCTCATCAAGTTCTACTTTCCTCTCACTCACTTCTTTCGAGAGAAACTCCTTCTCTAGAAAGGATCCATCTTAAGCAACGAAAATCTTGCCTTTGGATCTGTGATAGAAGGTGTACCCAACAATTTCCTTTGGGTATTCTATGAAGACGCACTTCTCCGATTTGGGTTCGAGCTTATCAGGATGAAACTTTTTCACATAAGCATCGCAACTCCAAACTTTAAGAAACGACAACTTGGGTTTCTTGCTAAACCACAGTTCATATAGTGTCGTCTCAACGGATTTAGATGGTGCCCTTTTTAATGTGAATGCAGCTGTCTCTAATGCATGATCCCAAAACGATATTGGTAAATCGGTAAGAAACATCATAGATTATACTATATCCAATAAAGTACGGTTATGACGTTCGGACACACCATTATGATGTGGTGTTCCAGGTGGCATGAATTTGTGAAACTATTCCACATTGTTTTAATTGAAGACCAAACTCGTAACTCAAATATTTGTCTCCGCGATCAGATCGTAGAAACCTTATTTTCTTGTCACGATGATTTTTCCACTTCACTCTGAAATTCTTTGAACCTTTCAACTATTTCAGACTTATGTTTCATCAAGTAGATATACCCATATCTGCTCAAATCATCTGTGAAGGTCAGAAAATAACGATACCCGCCGCGAGCCTTAACACTCATTGGATCGCGTACATCAGTATGTATTATTTCTAATAAGTCAGTTGCTCGCTCCACTGTTCCGGAGAACGGAGTCTTAGTCATCTTGCCCATGAGGCATGGTTCGCAAGAATCAAGTGATTCATAATCAAGTGATTCCAAAATCCCATCAACATGGAGTTTCTTCATGCGCTTTACACCAATATGACCTAAACGGCAGTGCCACAAATAAGTTGCACTATTATTATTAACTTTGCATCTTTTGGTTTCAATATTATGAATATGTGTATCACTACGATCGAGATCCAATGAACCATTTTCATTGGGTGTGTAACCATATAAGGTTTTATTCATGTAAACAGAACAACAGTTTATTCTCTTACTTAAATGAATAACCGTATTGCAATAAACACGATCAAATCATATTCATGCTCAACGCAAACACCAAATAACATTTATTTAGGTTCAACACTAATCCCGAAAGTATAGGGAGTGTGCGATGATGATCATATCAATCTTGAAACTACTTTCAACACACATCGTCACTTCACCCTTAACTAGTTTCTGTTTATTCTGCAACTCCCGTTTCGAGTTACTACTCTTAGCAACTGAACCAGTACCAAATACCGAGGGGTTGCTATAAACACTAGTAAAGTACACATCAATAACATGTATATCAAATATACCTTTGTTTACTTTGCCATCCTTCTTATCCGCCAAATACTTGGGGTAGTTCTGCTTCCAGTAACCAGTCCCTTTGCAGTAGAAGCACTTAGTCTCAGGCTTAGGTCCAGACTTGGGCTTCTTCACTTGAGCAGCAACTTGCTTGCCGTTCTTCTTGAAGTTCCCTTCTATCCCTTTGCCCTTTTTCTTGAAACTAGTGGTCTTGTTAACCATCAACACTTGATGTTCTTTCTTGATTTCTACCTTCATCGATTTCATCATCATGAAAAACTCGGGAATCATTTTCATCATCCCTTGCATACTATAGTTCATCACGAAGTTCTACTAACTTGGTGATGGTGACAAGAGAATTCTGTCAATCACTATCTTATCTGGAAGATTAACTCCCACTTGATTCAAGCGATTGTAGTACCCAGACAATCTGAGCAAATGCTCACTAGTTGAGCGATTCTCCTCCATCTTTTAGCTATAGAACTTGTTGGAGACTTCATATCTCTCAACTCGGGTATTTGCTTGAAATATTAACTTCAACTCCTGGAACATCTCATATGGTCCATGACGTTCAAAACATCTTTGAAGTCCCGATTCTAAGCCATAAAGCATGGTGCACAAAACTATCAAGTAGTCATCATATTGAGCTAGCCAAACGTTCATAACGTCTGCATCTGCTCCTGCAATAGGTCTGTCACCTAGCGGTGCATTAAGGACATAATTCTTCTGTGCAGCAATGAGGATAAACCTCAGATCGCGGATCCAATCCGCATCATTGCTACTAACATTTTTCAACATAACTTTCTCTAGGAACATATCAAAATAAACATATGAAAGCAACAACGCAAGCTATTGGTCTTTACAACATAATTTGCAAAATACTACCAGGACTAAGTTCATGATAAATTTAAGTTCAATTAATCATATTACTTAAGAACTCCCACTTAGATAGACATCCCTCTAATCCTCTAAGTGATCACGTGATCCAAATTCAACTAAACCATAACCGATCATCACGTGAAATGGATTAGTTTTCAATGGTGAACATCTCATGTTGATCATATCTACTATATGATTCACGCTCGACCTTTCGGTCTCCGTGTTCCGAGGCCATATCTGCATATGCTAGGCTCGTCAAGTTTAACCCGAGTATTCTGCGTGTGCAAAACTGGCTTGCACTCGTTGTAGATGGACGTAGAGCTTATCACACCCGATCATCACGTGGTGTTTGGGCACGACGAACTTTGGCAACGGTGCATACTCAGGGAGAACACTTCTTGATAATTAGTGAGAGATCATCTTAAAATGCTACCGTCAATCAAAGCAAGAATAAGATGTATAATAGATAAACATCATATGCAATCAAAATATGTGACATGATATGGCCATGATCATCTTGCGCCTTTGATCTCCATCTCCAAAGTACTGTCATGATCTCTATCGTCACCGGCACGACACCATGATCTTCATCATCTTGATCTATATCAATGTGTCATCACATGGTCGTCTCACCAACTATTGCTCTTGTAACTATTGCTATCGCATAGCGATAAAGTAAAGCAATTATTTGGCACTTGCATCTTATGCAACAAAGAGACAACCATAGGGCTTCTGCCAGTTGCCGATAACTTCAACAAAACATGATCATCTCATACAACAACTTATATCTCATCACGTCTTGACCATATCACATCACAACATGCCCTGCAAAAACAAGTTAGACGTCCTCTACTTTGTTGTTGCAAATTTTACGTGGCTGCTACGGGCTTAAGCAAGAACCAATCTCACCTACGCATCAAAACCACAACGATAGTTTGTCAAGTTGGTGCTGTTTTAACCTTCGCAAGGACCGGGCGTAGCCACACTCGGTTCAACTAAAGTTGGAGAAACTGACACCCACTAGTCACCTGTGTGCAAAGCACGGCGGTAAAACCAGTCTCGCGTAAGCGTACGCGTAATATCGGTCCGGGCCGCTTCATCCAACAATACCGCCGAACCAAAGTATGACATGCTGGTAAGCAGTATGACTTATATCGCCCACAACTCACTTGTGTTCTACTCGTGCATATAACATCAAACCATAAAAACCTGGCTCTGATGCCACTGTTGGGGAACGTAGTAATTTCAAAAATTTTCCTACGCACACGCAAGATCATGGTGATGCACATCAACGAGAGGGGAGAGTGTTGTCTACGTACCCTCGTAGACCGAAGCGGAAGCGTTGACGCAACGTAGAGGAAGTAGTCGTACGTCCTCTCGGTCCAACCGATCCAAGCACCGTTACTCCGGCACCTCCGAGTTCTTGACACGCGTACAGCTCGATGACGCACCCCGATCTCTGATCCAGCAGAGGCGCGGGGAGGAGTTCCGTCAGCACGACGGCGTGGTGACGATCTTGATGTTCTCCTGTCGCAGGGCTTCGCCTAAGCACCGCTACAATATGACCGAGGTGTAATATCGTGGATGGGGGGGCACCGCACACGGCTAAGGAACGATCTCAATGATCAACTTCTGTGTCCTAGGGTGCCCCCCTACTCCCGTATATAAAGGAGGGAGGGAGGAGGTGGCCGGCCTCAAGGGGGGCGCGCCATAGGGAGGGGGAAACCTACTCCAAGTAGGTTTCCCTCTCTTTTCCTTATCTTATTTGGAGGGGGAAGGAAGGAGTACTAGTATTAGGAAGTAGTACTAGTAGTAGGAAGGAAGAGAGGGGGAAGGAGAAAGGAAAGGGGGGGCCGGCCCCCCTCCCCAATTCGGATTGGGCTTGGGGGGGCGCGCCCCCCTCCCTTGCTCCTTCTCTCTTCCTCCTACATGGGCCCAATAAGGCCCATATACCTCCCGGGGGGTTCCGGTAACCTCCCGGAGCTCCAAACTTCTCCGGAACCTTTCCGGTGTCCAAATATATCCGTCCAATATATCAATCTTTATGTCTCGACCATTTCGAGACTCCTCGTCATGTCCCCGATCTCATCCGGGACTCCGAACTCCTTCAGTACATCAAAACTCATAAACTCATAATATAACTGTCATCGAAACCTTAAGCGTGCGGACCCTACGGTTCGAGAACAATGTAGACATGACCGAGACACGTCTCCGGTCAATAACCAATAGCGGGACCTGGATGCCCATATTGGTTCCTACATATTCTACGAAGATCTTTATCGGTCAGACCGCATAACAACATACGTTGTTCCCTTTGTCATCGGTATGTTACTTGCCCGAGATTCGATCGTCGGTATCCAATACCTAGTTCAATCTCGTTACCGGCAAGTCTCTTTACTCGTTCCGTAATACATCATCTCACAACTAACTCATTAGTTGAAATGCTTGCAAGGCTTAAGTGATGTGTATTACCGAGAGGGCCCAGAGATACCTCTCCGACATTCGGAGTGACAAATCCTAATCTCGAAATACGCCAACCCAACAAGTACCTTTGGAGACACCTGTAGAGCACCTTTATAATCACCCAGTTACGTTGTGACGTTTGGTAGCACACAAAGTGTTCCTCCGGTAAATGGGAGTTGCATAATCTCATAGTCATAGGAACATGTATAAGTCATGAAGAAAGCAATAGCAACATACTAAACGATCGGGTGCTAAGCTAACGGAATGGGTCATGTCAATCAGATCATTCAACTAATGATGTGATCCCGTTAATCAAATAACAACTCTTTGTCCATGGTTAGGAAACATAACCATCTTTGATTAACAAGCTAGTCAAGTAGAGGCATACTAGTGACGCTCTGTTTGTCTATATATTCACACATGTATTATGTTTCTGGTTAATACAATTCTAGCATGAATAATAAACATTTATCATGAGATAAGGAAATAAATAATAACTTTATTATTGCCTCTAGGGCATATTTCCTTCAGTGTCAGATGATGAACTTGTTCTGCCACAACAAGTTGATGGCCAAGGTACACAGGAGGAGGTTCATGGCACACAAGATGATGGTCAAGTTACACAGGAGGAGGTCCATGTTGATGGCCAAGTTAGACATGAGGAGGTCCATGTTAATGGACAAGATACACATGAGGAGGTCATTGTCACACAAGATGATGGAGCAGATACACCAGTTGTTTTTCAGGAAAATTCTCTACTTTTGTCCCTTCCTTTTTTAGTTATATTTTTCAGGCCCATTCCTTTTTTGTTGTACTGATACTAGCATGTGATGAATGTTTTGCACAGGTGCAACACCTTGGATTTACAATGTTGGATAGGATGCAACAATCCAGACCTGTTCTTAGAGAAGATACTGAAAGCATTTTGCCAAATTCATCATTCATCTCACTGGCAGCAACTTCTCACACTTTAGCACAGACAGCAACATCTACAAATGAAGGCAACCAGACCATGAAGTTGCTGAAGATGAAAAGAGAGAAGGAAAGACAAATGGCAGCCAGGAGAGATGCGGTACTTGAGGCCATGAATGAGATGGCAGAGAAGAAAGCAGAGGAGGCAGAGGCAAAAAGGCAAGAAATTGCAAGGAGGAAAGCAGAGAAGTCAGAAAGAAGAAGAAGAGCAGCACAAGAGAAGAAAGTTGTGGAATCTGCAGCAAGGCTAGAAGCTGCAGCAGCAAGAAAAGCTACATTGCAAGAAGAGAAGGAGGCCAGAGCCCTTGAAGCAATGGCAGCTAAAGCAGAGGCAGCACTGAAGAGAAAAGAAGATCAAGAAGCAAAGAGAACTATGGCATCACTAAAGAGAAAAGAAGATCAGGAAGCAAGGAAGAAACGGCAAGAAGAGGCCAAGAGAATAAGAGCTGAGCAGAGGAAGCAAGCAGGGCCAAGTGGACATGTGCCCAAGAAGCTGAAGAGAGTGAACATGTTTGATGAGTTTAGATTATTCAGTGTTGTTGCACTTGTAATTTTTTGGCAAAAGCTACAATGAGACTCTTTCAAACTGTTAGAGCTGAGTTGATTCAGTGCTGTTGCACTTGTAAATTTTTGGCAAAAATTTCAGTGATATGATTCAGTGTTGTTGCACTTGTAAACCATGTGTGCTTATCTCTTCACAATGAGATGAAGTCAGAAAATCACTGAATTCAAAATGAAAACTGCTAGAGTGGTTTTGTACTTATCTCTTCACTGGTTTTTATACTTAACTGCATAAAATAAAAAAAATAAAAAAATAAAAACAAAAAAGGGGTGGCCTGAGTCTCGAACCTAGGACCTGTGGTATTGAACGTTGGGGGCAATGCCAATCGGGTAAGTACTAGTGCTTTGATCAAGGGCAGATACTAAACTAACTATTTAGTAGTTGCTAGTGGCTAGCCCATGTCTTTTCGGTTTCCTTCTCTGCTCTTTAAGCCCACCCACCCACCGCTCCACTCGCCACTCACATACAGTCCATAGTCCACCCACGTCGCCTTGGTTACCCCGCTTCCAAACCCCCACTCTGCCCTCGCCGCCGACCACCACACCGCCGCTACCAACATGGAGAACATCCTCGTCTCGCAGAGGGTCATCGATGACCTCGCAGGCGACGATAAGGCGATGCGCGCGGACCTGACGGAGATCGAGAAGTGGTTCCCGAGCATTGTGATGATGTGTCACCATGCGCTTGGCCTCCTCAAGGTCATGACCGATGACGAGCTGGACCGCGCCTGCACCGACCGCTTCGGTATCCCTCCTGCGCTCGTCGTCCGCTTCGTGATGTAGGAGATGCACTCCGACGACCAGGCCCAGCGAGCCCGGTGGTGGAGGTACCGGTCCTCCACCGTGCCACGGCAGCCGGATCCGTCGTGCGCTGGCTCGCGAGAGGAGCACATCCACAACATCAAGGTGGCCATCCCCGCGCCTGTTAACACGGCCTACTGGGACCACTACCAGCCCAACCTCCTCGGGCGTGACGACCTCTCCGATTACATCTCGTCCGACTTGGAGTACGACTCTGGCTCCGATGATGACTCTGGCTATGCCGCCGACTCATCCTGGTCGACTGGCTGGGAGGAGCCGGAGGTGATTGTCCTCTCTGATGACGAGCAATATGTTCAGTTTGCAGCAAATTCAGCAATACAAATTCAGGCATACAAATTCAGTCATAGAAAGCAGCAAATCTTTCCAAAATAAGAAACACTGACAGTTAACTTCAATTTCTTACCTAAATTTAGTTATCTTAACCCAATTTAGTTATCTGAACCCAATTTAGATAACATTTAACAGAAAGTACAAATGACACAAATCTAGGAGGAGGTTCATGTTCATTTGACATAAAGTACACATTGTAGGAAAGATACAAAGTCATTTTTTTACAATGACACAAATTCAATCAAATTCATTCAGCATGGCCTTCAGCTTCATTATCTTCTCCCCGGTGGCCTCTTTGTCTTTGAATAGGTCACCAATCATGTACTCAAGCTTCCTTTTCTCATGCTTCAAATCATCCCTCTCTTGAATCACTTGGTCCCTCTCCTGCACTGCTTGGTCCCTCTCTTTCTCTGCTTTAACCCTGAAGACCTGATGAATGTTGGTTACTGACTTGTCTGTCATATTCTTCTTCTCAAGTTCTTCCTTTAAATCAGTCAGAGCAAGTTGTGTGCTGCCTAATTGGCTCATTGCCTGCTCCTTCTCAGCCACCATCTTAGCAAAATCAAGCTTGAAATGCCTCAACTCATTCTCCATCTTCTTCTTCTTCTCATCAAGAACCTTCAAGTTTTCTTCAGCACTCACAACATTCTGTCTGAGCCTCTGTTTTTTCTCCTCTTCATACATGGTCCATATACTATCTAGGCTCATCTTCAGAGCATCAGGCCACTCAGGGTCAACCCACTCAACATACCTCCATTTAGGTACCTCCTAACAATTTAGACCAAACAAAAAATTCAGCTAACTGCCAGTATTCAGTTATGTGCATGATGATGAAACTTAAAACATACTACAAATGACTTCCTGTTTAACAGTGCCAAATGAAAAAAAATTACTAACCTTCTGTGCACAAGCTAGAAACCTTCTGCCACTATCAATAGATTCAAATGCCACATGCTTCTCACACAAAGATCCATGCCCACATCTAAAGCTATGCAGATCTGTAGCCAAGCCACTCCATTCCTCACATGAAATTGTGGCAGGTGGCTAAACAAAAGAGAGACATTTGGAATCAATTGACAGAGAAACCCTAGCTGAGAAACCCTAGACTGTGGGTGGGGAGCACACTAACCTTGCTGGTCACAGAGTCATCTTCAGAAGAACTGGGAAGATCATACCAGGAAACCATGGTTACTGCTGGATGAATATGAGAAGGGGATCTGTTGGTGCTATTGGACAGAGGAGAGAAGGGATCTGGTGGTGCACAAAATTGAAGATGACAGATGAGGAAGAAGAAGGGGATCTGGTGGTGGTGGTGGTGGTGGACCAAAGCTACCTCTAGAGTGCAAGTTGCTGGGTGGGTGTTTGCAGCAGGTGCAAGTACATGCTTGCTTTTGAGTTCAGTTGTGTTGAGAAAGGGGACCTGGGATGGCATGAGTTACATTTATGACAGCAATTAGTTAACATAAGTTAGTTCAGTTATGAGAGCAGTTAGATAAGTGCATTTCTGTCAGCAATTAGTTATGAAAGCATTTCTGTCAGTAATTTGAAAGCAATGAGGTTAAGTACAATTCCGACAGACTTCAAATACACTTCAATTAGTTAAACTACACTTCTGACATCAAATACATATGTCAGTAATTTCAAAGAAATTAGGTCAAGCAGACTTCATATTACCGACATATTATCCATTACAACAAGCATTACAACCAAGACTTCATACTGAGCAAACAAGAGATCTCTACACTGGCATTTAGTATGCTCAATTTAGAACAAGAGATCTCTTAGAACACCTACACCTTCTCATTTAACAACACTTCACTTCTTCATAATTAAGGTGAAACACATCACACAAAGCACTATAACAAAAGCCATCAGCAGCTTTAGCAGCAACAAAATCTCTCTATCTAATCCTAAAAGCATAGCAATTTGCTGCTTGGTAGCATACGTATTCTTACTGGAGTTTGCATAATTAGCTCTGCCTACAGTGCCTCTTCCAGCCATGCCCCTTCCAGTTGTGCCTCTGCTTGCCATTGATTCAATCCTCTGCCTCTCAAGCTCTTCCCTCCTATCCTCAGCTGCACCAATTGCATCTACAGCAGCATCACCAACCAGACACCTTGTTTCAATCAGATGCTCCACATATTCAAGCTCCTAGCCCCAGAAATCACAAGTGACCTGAGAACAAAAATTATAGAGTGACAGTAAAGTTCAGAGTGCATGAATCAATGGCAGACTAGTTAACCAACTACTTCTGTCAGTAATTTTGCAAACAAGGTAGTCTAAACTACTGTATTAATCAGAGCAATGACCAGTTAACCAACTAATTTTGCAACCAAGGAGAGCACCTAAGACCAATTTAATCAGTGCTCTGCTTCAATACTATAGTGAACTGACACGGCATGAATCAATCAACAAGAAGCTAGGAACTGGCACTTAAAGTGTGGTTGACGCACTTGTAGAAGATCCATCCATCGTGCTCATCGGTGCTAGACCGGTAGAACCTCACCTGCTCGCCGCAATCCGGGCACCCGATCAATGGTACAGCAACGGAGCGGCCACGCAATGCAGAGCGGACGGAGCTGGAAGACGACATGACGGCGGGTATGGAGGAGGCAGAGAAGGGCGTCGGCAATGGCTGCGTCGGCGGAGGGCGTCGACGTCGGCAATGGCTGCGGCGGCGGGGACGGTAGTTTGGGCTAGGGTTGGGAGGAGAGGAAGAGGAGAGCGAGGGGATAAGCGAGCGGCCGACCAGGTGCGACTAGGTGCGCGGTCGGTCTGACTAGGTGCGACCAGGTACTGGTGTTTTTGCAAAAAAAACCGGATGGACTACTATTGACCATAGGCTCGACCAGGTGGCGGTCAAAGCCGAGCTAGTGGCCGGTGACTTGACCAAGTCAGCGAATACGTAGACGAAATCATACATACGGACCAAAGTGAGCCCTGTGCGCAAGTACGGATTGTAGTTCGGGTATTTTGAAGTAGTGGTACTAAAGTGTCACCCGGCTCAAGTTATGTGACCTACAGTGAATTTTCCTCATTTAGAAAAGAACCAAGGCTGCATTAGTTTTTTAACATAGTATAGACGCAAGCGCTCATATACACGTGCATACACTCATCCATATGAACGCGCACACACACACCCTATCCTTGTGAGCACCTCTGAAATACTGAGCCGACATATCATCTTGAAGTTTACGAAGTCACCGTAGGCACCTCGTGGTCGATAGGAACGTCTCCTCTCACTGAATGCACATTGCCGAAAATCCTAAAATAAATCCAGGAATAAATGCAAGCACCAGGATTTGAACTCTGGTGGGCTAGGGATACCACAGTCCCTCTAACCATCCAACCACAGGTTGGTTCGCAAGGATGCATTAGTTACTCTCTTGGTTCCAATATAATTCAAGTTCTAGGTTTAACTATTGACTCAACATATAAGTTTGCTAAGATCTACAACATCAAATACACGTAGTATGAAAACATATTTCATAAAGAACGGTTACTCTATATCTCAGGTGCCTGGAAATTGTCTTCACATCAGCCACTTTTTCTATTTCATCTGAAGAGGCAGCCCCACTATATATCTTAGAAGAAGCCATTGCCTCACTATCTATCTTACGGGGAAGCCATTGTTTCATTATCTATCCTTGGGGGTGCGGGTGCATGGGATCACCAGAGTTCTTCAATGGTGTGGCGGGGCTTAGAGGGATGGCTGAGGCGACGACCAGCAACAAGGGTGGGAGGAGGTTGAGGGGATGGAAGGGGGACAAGGTGGTGCGCGGTAGCGCCCGTCGGCCGCGGATGGTGGAGGCCGATGGTTAGGGTGGGGTAGGTTGGGGGCGTCCCGACGAGGAAGAAGGAAGGGGGTGGGAGAAGATGAACAATGCGCGATCTGTTTTGGACGGTTGGATGAAGATCTGACGGTCTATATCAAAAGTGACTAATGCAATCGGTTTTTTGCAGTGACGATTGACCTCAGGGGCCATTTTTTCCTTGGAGATGTTGAAGAGCCTCCCCTCACCGCCCTGAGTCACTCGGACTATCGAGCTTTAGTTTGGGTTTGGTAGTGGTGCTTTGTTTGGCTAGAGTTTGCTCTTATTTCTAGTTGGGTTTTTCGCATGACGTGTCAATCATGTCGTTGTGTGATTTTAAGCCTAGTATTCCATATAAGTCGTCTCAATTTTTTTCTATTCTCAATCAATGAAATCGGTAAAGCTCGTGCCTTCTCATCAATCTTTTTTATAAAAGAACTAAAGATGATTGAATCATGCATGTACTAATATCGAACAATATAGACAATTGCTTCTGAGTTGTAAAGGAGACACAAATATTTTATATGTAATTAACGTGGTTACATAAAAATTGGATGTTGCCTACGAATTGAATCAACACGTCCTTAGAAAAATTAATGCTTTTTTGAATTATCAAGGAAGACATCGTTCCATTTGGTAATAAGACATGTGCGGTTTTCAACGAAAACCAATGGGAAAAAACCAGAGGAGTAAGGGGGGGGGGGGTAGGAAGTGAAGCGAAACATGAGTGTGTTAAAGAGGAAATCAAAATCTTTTTTAGATAGATACTCTAACCATCCCCGCCATTTTTTTCTTCTGTTTTTATAAGGACCTATCTATTATAAAGGTTCATGGTAAGGATAAAACATCCCAAATATAATAAAAATTACATTGAGGTCATGGACCACCAAACCACCACTGTCACTACAAAAAACCGAATCGTCAACGCCCGTTATCACCCTCCCATACAAGAGCTGGTTTGACCTTGTCGATGACAGCCGGGAAGTCTTTGTGAGCGTGCCCCTAAGGAACAACACCCTTGACCAACAGTCGTTGTCGTTGAATCGATACGAAGAACCCGACACCAAATCTCGTCATCGCTAATGCACGACGAGAAACTCTAACATCGCCGCCCCAAGGAGCTAGAAGGAATCTATGTTAAGCTCCATCTAATCCACCCCGACAGTCAAACTTAAGAAGGATTGAAGCTCGAGAGACCGACTCGGAGAAGAAGCTTCGCCACCTGTCCAAGCGCTCTTCTCTGCGTGTGTGCGCGCGCGTGCAAAAACGTCTTATCTTTTGAAACAGAGATGTGGGCTAACAGGAACATGGTTGAAGTTGCTCTTACAGATTTTCATACTTCTTTTACCAAACTCAACATGCATATGTGTTAGTTTTTTTAGGTTATGTATATGTGTTAGTTAATAGTACAAAGTACTATGTCTTACATGCATGATTTTAGTTAGATACGTTCGACTTTGATAATTTTTATAGAAATTCTTGAACTTATATATACATATGACCTTTCACTAAGTCATGATGGCGTTCTTAGTATCACTTTCCCTCAAGGGGGCATCGTTTTGAAGCAAGTGATGGCTGGAGGTGACAAGAGGAGGAGCGGTGCTTCATCATACACATTGATGGTGTCGGATCTTGATGGCATGGCACCCTGGAGATTAGGCGTCTGATGTGCGATGATGGACTCGCATAGGAGGTCGACGCTGTCTGGCGTCGTGGTGGCATCGGCGACAGCTAGACCGGGCAAGGTTCATGCAGCAGTACATCTCTGAAGATGGATTGGTGGCAGGTGGCTGCGGTGGCCTCATACCCGGCAGGCATCCTGGTTGAGGAGCACGCCGGACTAGTGGGTGCCCATACCCGGCAGGCAGCCTGGTTGGGACCTCAGGTCTTAGATGTTAGGTTTGGCAGCGAGGTCTGTTTGGTATTAGGCCCAAACTATCAGTGCCCCTTCATGAACTGGATAGGTGGATAGGAGTAGCAACAGATGTTGCTTAGACGGTGACTTTAGTCTTATTATTGTATGACTTTGTAAGGTCTTGTGTTAATAATTAATAAAATGGTTGTATGCATTGCCCAGATGCAGAGCCCGGGGGTCATCCTCCTTTTCTAATCTTGTATAACTGCATTTATGCAAAGTTTAAAAATGGGAAATATATTTTCCTAATCTTGTAGGTGGATGGTATCATGCTTGCTAGCAGTGATGTTAGTCTACTACAAGAAACAAAGAAATTCTTATCCTCAAATTGTTGACATAACAGATCTTGGTGAAGCATCATATGTTTTGGGCATAAAAATTCACCGAGATAGGAACAATGGAGTGTTAGGACTATCGCAGAAAGCATATTTAGAAAAGGTTCCTAAAAAGTATAATATGCATGTGAGTAAAGCCACACCTGCTCCTATAGTTAAGGGCGATAGTTTTGGGAAATTCCAATGTCCCAAAAACCAGTATGAGATCGATCAAATGAAAGGAGTACCATATGCTTCGGCAGTTGGCAGCTTACAGTATGCACAAGTGCGCACTCACCCTGACTTAGCCTTTATCACCGGGGTACTCGGTAGATATAACAGAATCCAGGCATAGATCACTGGAAGATGGTAAAGAAAGCATTGCGTTATGCGCAAGGCACAAGGACTACATGCTAACATACAGGAGAAGTGATTCCCTAGAGATAAAAGGGTATTCAGACGCAGATTTTGCGGGAGACAAATATGATGGAAAATCCATGTCAGGATACGTATTCACCCTCGCGGGGGGAGCTATTTTGTGGAAAAGCTCCAAGCAGTCGATAGTTGCATCATCCACGATGTATGCAGAATTCATAGCATGCTTCGAAGCCACGGGGCAGGCGATATGGCTAAAGAAATTTTTACCCGACTTGAAAGTGGTAGATTGTATTCACAAACCACTAAAGATGTACTGCGACAACCAGGCCATGGTATTTTACGCTCACAACAACAAGTCGAGTAATGCTGCCTAAACAATAGAGATAAGGTATTATGTTGTGAAAGATAAAATCCAGGATCAAACTATAAGTCTCGAGCATATAAGGACAAAAGATATGCTTGCGGATCCGCTAACGAAAGGCTTACCACCCAATGTGTTCAAGGAACACTTAGCCGGCATGGGTTTAAGGGAAAGCCTTATGATTCCTGGATAGGCCCAAAAGGAACATAATTTGTTTCTGAACATAACGTATGTTGTAGCTGTATGATTCTATCGGCAATTGAGCTGTGACGATGAAACATGCTCTATGTACCAATAGGTGATGAAACAAATAAACTAGAAAGTATAAGGTTAAAAGTAAAGTTGAGATCAAGGGGGAGAATGTTAGGTTGATCTCTATCCCGTTCGAACCCAACGGGTCGAACGGGCCCCTGACTCACGCCCTGATCGGGGGCGCCCAACCAAACCATGGTTGGTGGGCCCCTGTCGCCAGCGCAATATAAAGAGGTGGGGTGCCGGGGCACGCATCACAAGGTTGACCGTGCACCACAACACCACCAACACACCAATCCGATCTAGGGTTGCGCTAGGCCGATGGGAAGCTCCACCACTGCCGCCATTCACTCTCTGCCATCACCGGCCACCGTCACCATGGCCGGCACCGGGAGTTCCTCATCCGCACCTGGAGAAGGTAGGTCTACTGTGGATATCCAACACATGCGATCCCGACGGATCTATCAATGGTATCAGAGCCTTTCTTGTGTTGATATTTTTGGTAAGTGAAAGAAAAGAAAAGTTACTCCTCCCCCCAAGAACCCTAACCCCAGAACAAAAAAGAGGGGAAAAGAAGGGCAAAGAAAGCATGCCACCGCAAGGCCGCGCCGTTCCTCTCTATCCGGACGCGCATCAGCAAGCCGAGGCGTCCAGAAGAAGAACCACCGGAGCAAGCAATTGCTCACCGGAAAAAAGGAAAGGGGCCAGCACCGTGGCCAAATCCCTCGACAGCGGCGCGCCCGCCACTAGGGAGGATGCGCGAACGGTGAGGAGGATGGTCACGGCGCGATCTGGCCACGATTCACCTCCTCTCGCTGAGAAGGAAACGGGGGAGCCTCGATGCGTCTCTCTGTCTTGCAGAAACGGAGCGGGGAAGGGGAAGGGGAAGGCTCGCGCGGCGCGGCTCGAGCCGTCGCTGGCGGTCGGCGTGACCCCAACCCGCCGCATCGGGATCTCTCTGCTCTCTCTCTCTCACTCTCTCTGCTGCGGGAGAAGGGGAGATACAGAGGAAAGAAAAGAAAGAGAAGTGGAGGTAGAAGGTGACGGGGAGTGGGCTCGTGCACCGCAGTGGCTCAACGCCGCCGTCGGCCGCCGCCATAGCACCCGCTGCTACGAACAGGTAGTGACACTCGGGTGGAAAGGTAGCGGCGCTCGGGAGGCGAAGAATGACTAGGGTTTCCCCGTTCGTCGGTTTTGACCAGGCGAAGCGTGCGCGCGGCCGTTGGATGGCGTCGATCAGTATCGGACGGCAGCGACAGAATCCCTAGCACCACAGTGGGTTGTTCGGACCGATAGGCCGCCGCGCGTACTGGTTTGTGTCGCCCTCTCCAGCAGTGGGCCGTGGGCCTAGTGGCTCGGGCGACAGAGTAGCGAACTCGCGCAACCCGTGGGTCGGGCCGAGATGTTATTCTGTTATAGCAATTTTAGAGATTTTTGCTTAGTTTTTTATTTTCCTATTCAGACTGATCCAACGAGATGTTTATTTTAGAAAATAGAAAAGTAAAAGAAAATGTTCTGAAAAGTAAAATAGAAAAGGTTCTAAAAATTAAAATAGAGAATTTAAAAAAGATATGTTCATGAATTTTATAAAGAAAGTCAAAAAGTTCATGATTTTTTATTCGGTCTAAGGAAAAGTTTCTGTAAAGAGTAAAAGTTCAAGAATTTTTATTCATGATTTTCCGTTGTGTAAATAATTAATAGTGCTCTTTTACAAAGTAAATAAAAGTTTAAAAATAATTAAGATTTAAAGAGCATATTAAAGTAATTATTGAAATGAAATGATTGTGTTATTTTTATGACTAACGTTCTTAATAACATTATCATCTTTATTATTGAAAATAAAAGTGCTCTTTTAAAAGTGAATAGAATTAAAGTAAAAGATTAAATTGTTGCTTCTCTAATGTATTTTTGAACCAACCGGTTAAAATTGCTTAGAAAGTAAAAGAGTACAGAATTGTTTTTGAATAAAACATTGTAAAGTTCCCGCTGTAAAGTAAAAGTTTTATCCTCCAATGAAATTGAAACCAACGGGAAAATTTAATTGGAAGAAATGTTCTTAGGAATGTTTTCCCCTGTGGGTGAAATAAGATGCAGATAGTTTCCGCTATGACAAAAGAAAGATATTTGTTTTAAAGTTAAAATATGGTATTGTTATTTTCTGACCAATGTTGATGATAACAGTGCTATAATTCTATGAGTCTTATGTTCAAAGTTTAAATCTCTGATAATTTTGTATCAAAGTGATTAATTTTCAGAGAACGCATAAAGATCAAGAAATGCTCTTCAACTAGAGAAATGTATATTTCTTGTTCCCGCTGCAATAAAGTTGATGATGATGATTAATTCTTAGCAAAGTTGTTTAATAGAAAAACTATCGTCACATTGTTTATGAGTTATATGCATTATTTCCATTTTCGCCCAACGGTGATATGGAATTAATGTAGAAGGATGATGTTTATTCTAATTCTGCCATGGCGGTGATTTAGCGTATAAAGGAAAGTTTCAAAAGTTTAATGTGCATTTTTTTAACCAGAGCAACATAGGGTTATTTTTATGCCCATTATTGTTGATTATTGCCTAAGTTTTTTCAGACTAAAAGTTTTCCATGCTTTCATTAATGAAAGCGAATGGCTGGGTACTTGTGACCCGAAAGATGACCGAGAAAGGTCATAACGTGAGGGAGTATGTTGTCTCTAAAGAATGGCATCAAAAGAAAAAAAGATAGATCATTGAGAGTCTTGCTTGATGAATGTTTTTCATGTACTAGTTTATGAAGAAGATTTTTCAGTCAACATGATTTGAGATGAAACAAGCAACATGCGAGTTTAATTTGACCAATGTCGGATCAAGCATGTGTGTCAAAGAACATTCTGATTTATTCCTAAGTTTCACTACAAAAAAATACACTTTCGTGATGATACGTGTTTGTCACAGTAGGTCGCGTTTTTTGTCATGCATGTACATCCATGACAAATTTATGACAGAATCAAGATAGTCATACCTGTGCTGTCGTAGAAGTGTTCCATGACATTACCAAAATTATCATCACGGAAGTGTCCACTTCCATGACGAGAAATCACGGGTCACAGACGTGCTTTCGTCAAGGATGACCGACATGTGGCATCCACCGTAACGGAACACCGTTAAGCTATCGGGTCGGGTTTTGGATCCGCTAACCTGTTAACAGCCCCGACCAATGGGGATTTTCCACGTGTAAAATCATCATTGGCTGGAGGAAACACGTGTCGGCTCACTGTTGGGACAGATGTCATCCACTCATTGGACAGAAGGCGCCTATGATACGTCGACACATGGCCCGGCCCAACAGAGGCCCATTCCTATGAAAAGGCCGGCCGTTTGACTTGGTCAAAAGGTGACGGGCCGGCCCATGGAACGCCTGTTAACGACCTATTCGCATATAGCCCATTTACAGCCCACTAACCCAAGGCCCATTACGCCCTACCCGAATTAGGCCTAGTAGCGTCATCCGGGCCATCCAATATGATTCCAGCCCGTTTTCACTTCTAGCCTATGTATGGCCCATGATGTCTTTCGGCCCATATGAGGCCCTATGTAACTCTTGGCCTATTAACGGTCCGTGGTGAAACTGGCCCGCAATGAACAGTGTATCACTTTAGACCCATTAATGGCCCGTGGTGAAACTGGCCCGTAATGAACAGTGTATCACTTTATACCCATTAATGGCCCGTTATTCAGTTGGGCCGTTTCCAGCCCATGTTATCTTTCGGCCTTCTCAGAGCCCATTTATTCTTGGGCTCATTTCGAGCATTCGTTTACTTACGGCCCGTTACTGTAATTTTCTGCTTGTGGGCCAAATTCACCCCGTGGTTACAGTCGGCCCGTTTGTGGTCCGTTAATACATTGGGCCATTTTCATAGCGTCATCAAATACAACCTATTAACGATGGCCCGTTATGGTTGGCACATGAACGGATGATTCCAACTCTAGCCTGTTTACGGCCATAATGCGGCCTGTTATTGGCCCATGTTTGGCCAATTGATCATACGGCCCGTATAAGGCCCATTGATGATAGGGCCCGTAGAAGGCCCATTGTTTCTACGGCCCGTAGAAGGCCCAATGTTTCCATGGCCCGTAGAAGGCCTACTGTTTCTACGGCCCGTAGGAGGCCCAGTGTCACTACAGTAAATATAGGCCATGGTTATTGTGGCCTAGTTTTAAAAAATAGGTTATTGCAGCCACTAGCAAACCGCGGAAAAAAACTGCACTGACTACAAGCAAACAAATAAACAAGACAACAAGAAAATAAATAAGCAAGCAACTTATGCTAGGCTATCACGGCTATTACACATATTACATCCACTGGGCATCAAAGTTCACCACCAGTGCAAATATAGGGAACACAACAGCATATAAACGCCGCAGCAAAACAAGTCCAGAACTGAAACCACTTCAGAAGAGTTCAAGAAACAATATCCTTTGTACCCATAATGTTGGCAAGATGCTTAGCAAGCTTATTAACTTTCTCTTGTTTGGCGCTTAAATCCTCCAGAGCTTGCTGTTGCACAAGAAAGTACGCATCTAAATTCTACAGGGACTTCCTCAGTCCTTCGGCTTCTTGCCGCAGCACAGATGACTGATGCCTTTCAGCTTGTAGCTGAGACTGAAGAAGCCGAAGTGATTCCTGCAGCGAGTTCGAAGAGCTTGTGCCAGTGGTACTGGCCAGTAACTCGAACACTACATCAACGCAGGAATGTGGGGTTTTCTCACTGTCTTCAAGATCGTTTTTATCACTTTTCTTGGAGACTAACAGGGTTGTCTCACTATCTTGAACCTTATCTGCATTACTTTCTCTACCATTGCATAGTGGGGTGCTCTTCTCCAATATTCTGTTTGCATACTACAAGAGAAACAAGCAGACACATCACAGGTTTAGCTTGTAGTATACCAAACTCATTTTGGTAAACCGGTTCAGTAGTAAGGTGGACAGGATAACAACATGAAACAAACATATATCTATGTACTATGGTCACTGTATTGTCCGTATCATTCTAGTTTATGTTCCCTAATCAAGATAGAGACACAGTTCAACTCATATATTTTTAAGACACAACAGCATAGACAGAATATAAGTGTGAGAAACTACACAGCACTGGCAGCACTTGTAATGTGCATCACATGAGAACATAACTGTTTATACAACTTAAACTGAAATCAACATAGAGCAAGAAGTTAGAACAACAATCCATTAAAGAAATAGGTTTAAAACATAGCTATTGCGCCATTGGAGTTTCAAATGGATCCTTCAAATTCGAAAGTAGTTGGTATGAGTAAATACAGTGATGCAACAGCAAAGGAGTATGGACCATAGCTACGGAATCTGACCTGAGAACAATTGCTCTTCTACTTTAAACGTGGAGTTTGGGTTAGCTGTGGTGGTCTTTGTGCTTTGGGCACTGCAGTAGCTTTACAAACTGCTCGTGTGGGGGTACTCTGTGGTGGACATGGTGCTTTGTCAACTATAAGTGGGTTACTATCCGCTGGGGTTGCGGTTAGATGGGTTGTAGCTGGTTCTCTGCCCAACGGTGTAAGTGTGCAATCTGGAAGAGTCTCAATTATGTGTGGTGGGGCTAGTTTGTGGGCCAGTACAACCATGGTTCTATCTGCATCGACGGGTAGCACTGTCTTTTGTGAAGAACGGGTTTTTGCTCCCTTAGATACTGCCATCACCCCCTCCAATTCAAATGGCTGATAAACAAGAAAAGAAATTGAACGTACAGACATTGTATGATAGACAGATGTGGTAATTCAGATATATGTTGTCTAACCAAACAGGACAGCATGACACAATTTCACATATATGATGCCTAACTAAACAGGATAGCATGACATAGTTTCAGATATATGATGGATAACTTAACAGGATATAATGGCATAATTCAACATATGATGAGTACCTAAACAGGATGACATGACAAAACTATATGATGTCTTTCTAAAATAGGTTGGGATGAAATAATTCACATACATGTTGTCTAAGTATACAGGATGGCATGATATAATTGACATAATTGATTCATATACTAAGCAGCTGGAACTCACATGTATGATCTCTAAACTAAGCAGATAGAATTCAATATTGTGCATATGATGTCTAAACTAAGCAATTCAAGACACCATATGCATCATATGAGAAATATAAACATTGCAACTTAGAGCATACACCTTAGGTGGGATATAGGACTGGTCATCTATCTCTGAATCCTCCTCTGAGGAGCTCCCTGTAACCATCGAGATATATGCTTCAACATGTACCATTGCCTGCTCTGAAGACCTTGTTTTCACTCCAGATTTTTCCATAACCGTCTCAAATGGCTGATACACATGAAGAGTAGTTCAATATACACAGATTGTCGACAAATGGAATACGTAATGAAAAAAAAGATGGCATGAGATAATTCACATATATGATGCCTGGCTCCATGGCAGTGCATAATTCACATATATGATAACTGGCTGAAAAACATGGCATTGCATACTTCACATATCTGATATAGAAAGCAAACAGGAGGCATTCACACAAAGCATGTCTAATCTAAGCAGATGGCATGGCAATGCAAGACACCATCTGCATGATATGAGCAATATAACCCAGCCAAGTTAGAGCATGCACCTTGGGGGGGGATACGACTGGTCATCTCTCTCTGAATCCTCCTCTGAGGAGCTATCTGTAACCAGCAAGAAATCTGCATCGACAGGTAGCACTAACTGCTCAGAAGACCTTGTTTTCACTCCAGATTTTCCCATGACCGACTCAAATGGCTGATGCACAGGAAGAGTGGATGAATGTATAAACATTGCTGACAATTGGAACACATTATGGAAAAAAATATGGCATGATACAATTCACATATACGATGACTAGCTAAACAGGATGGCATTGCATGATTCACGTATATGATGCTTGGCTAAAGAAGATGGCATTGCATAATTCCCATATACTCCATCTGTTCCTAAATATTTGTCTTTTTAGAGATTTCAAATGGACTACCACATACGGATGTATATAGACATATTTTAGAGTGTAGATTCACTCATTTTGTTCCGTATGTAGTCACTTGTTGAAATCTCTAAAAAGACAAATATTTAGGAATGGTGGGAGTATGATATAGAAACCAAACAGGTGGCATTCACACAAAGCAAATCTAAACTAAGCTGATGACATATAAGATGTATAATGTAAGCAATGCAAGGCGCCATATGCATGATATGACCAACATCAGCATGCCAGGTTAGAGCAAACACCTCAGGTGGTAAACAGGCATGGTCGGCTCCTTCTGAATCTCCATCTGAATAGTTATCTTCCTCTGGAATACAATCTAGAAATGCAGGAGAGGGGGGGGGGGCACTTCACCCACAATGGAGCTGCGTCTGCATGACATTATATTCGCACGCAACGGTCTTCTCTTTTTCTCTACATGTTATGATTGTGTACAATATCTGACATGCATAATAAAAAAAATAGTTAGATTTTGTAAGGCCTAAGGGGTGCATGCAAAAATCAAGACTGATGGTAGCAAACGAGTGGATGGATCCAAAACTAATGATAGCAGGTAGATTATAGCTTCAGTTTAAAAAGATAGACAATGGATCATCTATTGTTTGTTGCCCACCCAACATGAACCACATAGAAGACCCCAGATGAACCAGATAGTAGACAGATACTATTCGTTGCTGGCTCGATATGAAACCCATGGGCAATTCAAAACTGAAGATTGAACGATAAAGTAGCAGGTAATAATAACCGATGTATAACGTAAGCAAACACGAAAGACTGCGACCTCTCTTCCGGAACTGTCTAGTCCTCAGGTTCATCTGCTCAGTCGATGATGGTAATGCAGTTGGCGTGGCTGCCAGCAACGGGGAAGATGATCTGAGGCGGCGAAAGAAAGTCTGTAGGGGGGATCTCTGCTACAGTGAACGCTTCTGTCGATGGTGCACCTCAGGTGGGGTGGATGACGGCATGGCAGGAGCAGGACATAACACACAGAGTTTTCTTTGACGCCAATCTAAAAATGAAGTAAATATGTAAGGGCTCCTTAGAATTGGAGAATTCTATAAATGCAGGGATAGGAAAAACACCGGAATAGGATAGGAATGCACGTGCAAAACAGAGCATTTGGAAACATAGGATTTCAGTCAACCTGGGTGTTTGGCTCACATGAACTAGAAGAATAGAGGAATGGAGAAACAAAGTGATGCGACGAGTGTACAACCTCTTTGGCATAGCCTTGTGGACCTCAGCATCATTGGGTTGGACGTGGAGGATGGTGATGATGCTGGTGTGACTGTCGGAGGCGAGGAAGAAGATCCGAGGCCTCTGGAAATGGCGCCGAGGGTACTGCTCTGCTGTGATGGACGGTTCCGTCGTTGAACCAGCTCCGCTAAGGTGTACGGCGACGAGGCTGAAGCATGACAAGACAGACAACTTTAATCTGAAGTGGGACCCTAATATCTTCTGCAATAGATGATGTAAAATACATCACCAAAAAGTGCTAGATGTAAAACGCATCAGCCGCGCCACGGCCGCTCCGACAGATGCTGTAAGTACTGTTCACTCTGAACTTAACTGAAGAAAATGAACTTCATAGTTGAAACTGAATTTTACTGTCGAAACTGATTGAACTAGTAACAGAGCATTGCAATAGATGTTTAGGGCGTTCGAGCACTAGTAGCAGAGAAGCAGTGATCTAAATTAGCAGACGCTCGAGCAGGGAACACACTAGCAGAGAGCAAGTCGTGTAGTAGCACCACGAGCGAGTGCTAAAGCAGCAACTCCTGTAGCTGCCGGAGGTCGTCCAGCAGCAGTAGCAGCGCAAGCGAGAGCAAGAGCAGAGCAGCAGCACGAACGAAAGCAGGAGCAGTGCAGCAGCGCGACCGACAGCAAGAACAGAGCCGCAGCGCGAGCGAGAGCCGGAGCAGCTGCAGCTAGTGCCGTTGTGGAAGTCGCCGCCGAGGAAGCAACGACATGGGGGAGAGACGCCGTGGATGATGTGGCCAGCGATGGCGCCATCAATAGAGACGCCATGTCTGCTCGGTATCGAGCACCGGCAGCCACGTGAGATCGAATAAAAGATAAAATGCAGCAGTGAGTGCAGAACCTCCTTGGTGGCGCCGAGTTGGCCTCGGCTTCATCGGAGGAATTGGTGACGGTGCTGCGGTTCTGGTGGGGCAGGTCAAGACGGCGCTGTGGGGATTGAGGTGGCGCGATAGACGAGGCGAACGTTGGGGTAGCTCCTTGGAGGTGGAGGACGGGGCGGCTGATCCGGCGGGACGACGAGATCGATAACGGATCCTCATCCGATGCGGTGGATGAGGGACGGCAAGCTGTTGCGGTGGACGACGTAGTCGGGGAAGAGTCTCCGGCTGGACGGAGGAGCGCGTTTTGGCGGCCTCGTTGTACGAATGGGGGGGAGCCAAGCTTAGGGATGCGCTTGTCCGAAATGTAGGGTAAGTTACCAGCGTACCCCCACCAGTTTTGACACCGCGACGTGGAGCTTCATTTCCGGTGAGGGGCAGAAGGGGGATTTCGTGTGTCTGGGCTGCGGGAGCGATTTCGGATGAGGAGGGAGTTCTTGCGCGCGTCCAAATTTCGGGATAACAAGGCGCGGCACGGGTTGAAGAAGCGGGAGTTTCAAAGCACGTGAGACAAAAGGTACTCGAGCTTGAAAATTTCGGGATAACAAGGTGCGGATTCCTTGTTCGGCAGAACATACTTAACGTGTAAAAAAAGACAAAAGAGAGTCATGTCCCCTTTTACTATATTGCTATAGATGCCATTGAAAAAACTACAAGAAAAATGTAAAAAAAATCGGGAGAACATGATTACCCTGCACAGTACCAAATCGATTCGCACTTCCCTCAACAACAACAAAAAAATCAATTCCCACCAAAGAAAGAGTAATGTCCCTTTTTATATGATTACAGATGCCATGATCTCGAATTTCAATTTTTGAATCCACGTTATGTTGAATTCGAATATATCATTAGGTGACCTTGTGGTTTATAATTGATGTAGTCATACATTTTGATCTTCCATCATATATGAACATTTTACTCCACCATGTGAACATATATATTGTCGTCTACCATATGGACTAAATTTGAATCAATTTTCCTTATTTGAATATGATTGTTGTCAAGTTATACAATAATTTAAATATTATCTTGATAACAAAAAGACATGCATATAGCAGTAATCATATTTCACTATGAACTACATGTACCATACGCTCTCCAATTCAAATATCTGTATCCATTTTATGTTGAATCCAAATCATAGTACATTATTGGTCTAGGTAGCGAGATGTTCAGGATAATCTAAACCCTGTTTTCATACGTATAATTTTTGGCTGAATTGGGACATGTTTTGGTACAAGCCTCTTGCAAAACCGGAGATTCTCTCAACAAGCCTCATGGTTCCGAGAGGGAACGTGTCACCTTTGTGTGCGAAACGATATACGCTGCCTCCCCCCTGATTTTATTTACAGAGGCAACATAGAACTATATGAGTGCCCTGTTAAATTTTGGAATTATTTCGGGTTCATTTGGCCTTTTTATACATTAATTGAGTTTCTGGACTTTTAATGTGCATAATCTAAATATGAATTGCATGCACATGCTCCGGTGCACCAAAGTGGGTTGAAAAATCACATGTGTGTCCTTGGTTGAATTTCTAGGTCCCATGGAAGAAATGAGAATGAAATTCAAACATCTAGGCGTCATGACTCTGCCGAGAACATCGAGAAACTTAGATTTTAAATTCATGTAATGAAACTTCGCATGGTGTCATGGCACTAACATGTTGTGGTAAAAAATTGGGCCGATTTGGAAGCTCGTGGTTCTAAGAGGGAACATGCCCCCCGCCCTTGAGTTTCTTAACAAAGGCAACATAGAACTACATTAGTGCGCAACATAGAACTACATTAGTGCCATGTTAAATTTTGGAATTATTCTGGGTTCGTTTGTCATTTTTTATACATTAATTGAGTTTCTGGTCATTTAATGTGCATAAGTCAAATTTGAACTACAAGCACATGCTCTCGTGCACCAAAGTTGGTTGAAAAATCACATTTGTGTCCTCGGGTGAATTTCTAGGTACCATGCAAGAAATGAGAATAAAATTAAAACATCTGGGCATCGTGGCTCGGCCGAGAACATTGAGAAACTTGGTTTTAAAATTCTTGTAAATCCAAAACACGTCTGAAAATCATGAAACTTGGTATGGATGTCAAGTCATGGTACTTCCATATTGTGGTAAAAAAAATGGCCGAATAGGAACAGATTTTGGTATAACCTTCTTGCAAACCGAAGCTTCTCTCAAGAAGGCTTGTGGTTCTGAGAGGGAACGTGACACCTTTGAGTGCGAAACGATATACGTTGTTGTAAGTGCATCTAGTGCCCCTTAGTGATTTTGGTGTATTGAAGACTTATAGGTTAAGTAACTGATGCGTTTGTGAGTGTACACAGGTCTATAAGTCTATGAGGAGTTTGATATTTACAGAGAAAGTCGACCCCTAAAAATGAAGTTCTTCGACTGAAGACTTTGATATTCTGAAGACTTTCTGAAGACTTTGAAAGTGAAGAATTTGGTGTGACCTTGAAGACTTGATATTCATTCGAGGAATATGAAGCGTGAAGACTTTTGTTTTCGTAGTTTCATTTTCTCTTTCTTGAGTCATAGGAAACACCGTACTGTTAAAGGGGGTCGAGGAAATACTAAGGAAAAATTTCCATGTGATGCTCAACTCAAAATCCTACACCTACCAATCCCTTCGAGTGAAGCCATTGGAAATCTCATACAGTTCAGTCAAATTCATCAGTGACAGAGACGCAGTTCTTCTGTTCACTGAGGACTTTGCTCTGACTGAGGAGTTAGGAATTCGCCAGTGCGAATTGCCTACACAGTGAGGAACATGATAGCCCTGAGGAATTTGAGAGCCAAATTTCTGACCGTTGCTGTGCTGCGCGCCGGCTGTCCCAAAATATCTTATCCACCTAACGGTCATATCATTGAAGGGCATTTATGTCTTATCATGTCGGGCTGCTCCCTAGGCTATAAATAGCCGCCCCCTACAACCACTAGCTGGTTGGCTGCTCCGAGAGAACTTGACACTTGTCATTTGAGAGCAACCCATCCTCCGAGGACTTTGAGCGAAAATAATCAAGTGAGGAAAATCCCAAAACCAAACCCACACAAACCCCAAGTGATTGAGCATCACTGAAGAAATTGATCCTGCGTGGATCCGACGCTTGTTACCTTTGAAGACTGTGCTTCTTCCAGACGGTTAGGCGTCAAGGTCTAGAGCATCCAAGAGGAATTGTGGATCGCCGAGTGACCAAGTCTGTGAAGGTTTGGAAGTCACCTGAAGACTTACCACGAGTGATTGGACGAGGCTTGCGTGGTCTTAGTTCAAGGAGAATACGGTGAGGACTGGGTGTCCTGAGTTGCGGCTCAGAGACTGGGTGTCCGGGACTGTGTGTCCTCGAGTTTAAATACTCAGCCGCTCCAACCAGACATACAACTGAGACAGCAGTTGGAACTGGTTTACCAAATCATTGTCTTCACCAACTGCCTGGTTCTATTTCCTCAACTCTTCCATTTCCTCATTTTGTGTTGCATGTTGTTCATATCTGTGCTTGAAGACTTTGACTGAAGACTTTCACAAATTCCTCAGTTCAATTTCTTCAGTCTGTTTGTCTTCATCTTGTTATCCTGTGTTTACGCTTCCCGTACTCTGTTCTAGTCTTCATTTCATCATGCTGACTATGTGTGCATCCTATTATGTTTACTTCTGAGTACATATTACGCTGCAAATAGTTCTTCGCTAAGGAATTTCCTCACCGGCAAATTCCTCAGTGAAGAATTTCATAAAAATCGCCTATTCACCCCCCCTCTAGTCGATATAACGCACTTTCAGTTGTCCCCCTTGAGTTTATTTACAAAGGCAACATAGAACTACATGAGTGCCCTGTTAAATTTGGAATTATTTCGGCTTCGTTTGGCCTTATTTACACATTAATTGAGTTTTTGGTCATTTAATGTGCATAATTCAAATTTGAACTACAAGCACATGCTCCCGTGCACCAAAGTTGGTTGAAAATCACATTTGTGTCCTCGAGTGAATTTCTATTCCCATGCATAAAATGAGAATAAGATTCAAACATCTGGGCATCGTGGCTCGGTCAAGAACATTGAGAAACTTGGTTTTAAAATCATGAAACTTGGCATGGTGTCATGTCATGGTAGTACCATGTCGTGGTAAAAAAATTGGCCGAATAGGAACAAATTTTGGTATAAGCTTCTTACAAATCGGAGCTTCTCTCAAGAAGGCTCGTGGTTCTGGGAGGGAACGTGTCACCTTTGTGTACATAATTCAAATTTGAAATACAAGCACATGTTCCGGTGCACCAAAGTTGGTTGAAAAATCACATGTGCGTCCTCGGGTAAATTTCTAGGTTCCATGCAAGAAATGGGAATGAAATTCAAAATTCTGGGCATCGTGGCTGGGTTGGAAACATTGAGAAACTTAGTTTTTTAATTCCTGTAAATCCAAAACACGCATGAAAATAATGGAACTTGGCTTGGTGCCATGACATGGCACCAACATGCTGTGGTAAATTTGCAGTCCGATTTGCGAAGGCGCACACATTAACAATCAACAAAGTCATTTTGGAACAAGTGTTGTCACGTTACAATCGGAAACACAAGTATTATTGAAACCGTGGGCGTTCTACTGACTAGTACCATTTACGTGCCGCCACACGTCCCCATTTTTTATTAGCTAGGAGGCGCTGTGCAGGGTAGCTATTTGAGTACGAGAGGCGTGCGATCAGACCCCTGCGCATGCTTATCGGGAGAAGAGCCCTTTGACCTCCATCTGTCGTCCACCTCTCACCCAATGTCTCCATTAATGGCGCCCGAGCCTCTGTTTAATGGCGTGGCTATGTCTCACTTGACCGAGATTTAAGAGAGAAAAAAGAAAATCTGACAGCACGGATCTTGATGTAAGATCCAACGGACCTATATAGCATCTACTGCGACTTATAGCAAGACTGATGAATATATAAGGACGATTTTTTTATCAAAGAAGGGCTTGCCCCTTCCGATTTTCATTACTGAAAACCACCACAATTCACAAGAAGTTCAGCACAACTCCAGCCTAACACGAAGGACTAAAAGTACCAGATTGAAATCGCAACATCCCAAGAGGCCAACAAAGGCCAAACATCCGCGCTAGAACCCAACATTTCACAACCGACGACACAATCGACATCCTAAACCGAATATTACATCAAAAGAAACCAGGAAACTGAAGGAAGCCTAGCAGCAACTAGAAGAACAGCAACGCCAGGGTTGCCACAGCAAGAGTTTTCTTCATTCCAGCCTCGCAACATTGATTTTCCACAAAAAGATAAGGTTGATTAATTGTCTTACATAATTAGAAAGATAATTAAAAAAGCCACATGCGACTACACTCGAAATACACAAGGGCAAAAGAAGAAGAAAGACAAGGATCTGGCTCGTTGATCTCTACTTTCTTGATGCGTTGCTGTAGGCCGCGAGAACTAGTCTCCGTGGCGAGCGGCGATGAGCTCTTTCTTGTCCTCAAGACGCTGGTTGAGAACATCCACGGATTCCTCCGCCAGCCTTTGGCACTCGTTGCGGAGCATGTCATTCTCATCCAAAAGTTTCTTGACGATGACGCCGGTCCTCTTCAACAAGGCACTGGTCTCCTCCTGCTGGTCTGCACTTCGGACGATCTTCTCCCACAGCAGGTCGCGCTCGGCCCGGAGCCTCTCATTTCCCTCCCTTAGTTGCCGGATGATGCCGGTAGCCTGTTTAAACGAGGCTTTCACATCGTCCTGCAACCTCGCCAAGCCAGAGATCTGATCCATCTGGATATGGACGATCGCATGCATGCGCCTGTAACAGTCGTCGCCTGCCCGCAAGAAATTTTCCCAGGCCGCCGCGGCGCGGCGGGACATCTCTGCTGCATTCATGGTGCGGCGGGACATCTCTGCTGCTTCCGCGGCGCGGCCGGACCAGTCTGCTGCATCGACGGCGCGACGGGACCTCCGTGCTTCTTCAGCGGCACGGCGAGACCTCTGTGCTGCTACTTCCGTGCGGCGGGACATGTCGGCTGCTCTCGCAGCGAGGCGGGACATCTCTCGTGCTTCCGCTTCCATGCTCGCCTCTCCCTGGTAGCAATCTCTCGACCCAGAACTCACGCTGGCCATGGCAGACGCAAGGGAAGGATGTTGAATGACTTGTTTGTTTTTGTGGATGAGGAGTTGAGGAGGAATGTGCAGTCATCTTGGCATCTACTAGTATTTATAACCAAGTACTAATACGCTCCTAAGTGGGAAACTGTTTAGGTTGTGATCGGTGTGAACAGGTTTGGAATTCAATATACTAGCGTGGTACTAATACGCTCCTAAGTGGGAAACCGTTTAGTTTGTGATCGGTGTGAACAGGTTTGCAATTCAATATAGCGTCGAGTAATTTTGAATGTGACGAGACGCAAGCTCAAAAACTTGTACTCTGAGTTTAGTAGTATGTTATACAGGAAGAGAAGAGGTGCACGCACTCACTCGTCCTCTCACACACGCGTCTGTTTTTTCTTGAAAAGGAGGATGATGACCCTCGGCCTCTGCATCTGGGAGTCAAACACGCATCTGTACCTACGAATTGTAGTGTTCTCAACCATCCGATTGGCTCTATCATGGATGTACCTATATACTAAAACATGTCTAGATACATCTATATTTTGACAAATGGAAGGCATGTCTATTGTGGAACGGAGGGAGTGCTTGTCATCAAAAATGCATAAAAAGGGACGTGTCTAGAACTAAAATACGTCTACATACATCTCCTTTTATCCATTTTGATGACAAGCAGTACTCTTACCCAAAGGAACTTTATATCCAACAGACAGAAAATATCCGTTCGACTGTTGGAAATTACTGATTTGATGTCAAAGTAATTGCTGCAGCGCCACCAAAACCGACCATTTCTTAAGCTAAAGTAGACCAAGGTAATCCCTATATTAGAATATTACTAAGATAAACAGAAGGCACTGTCGAAACATTTAGGACGTGAGCTTGTCAATCTGAATGTGGAGGGACACAAGCTTAGCCCCGGCCAGCAGCTTGGGCGGAACTGTCAAGAAGGTCAGCTCCTGCACGTCGACGTCACCGGGATCCTTGCTGCTTGTCACCTCCATTTCCACCTTGACGGCATCGGTCGTGCCTTTGGGCTCCCCCAGCAGGCCGTCCGCCCACAGCTTGGCCAAGTAGTGCGGCAGTGGGGACGCCCCCGCTCTGATGCAGACGACCGACACGGCGATAGGCGCGCCGATGTCGAGCATGCCGCTGACCAAGAAAAACGTGCGGTGGTCCTCCTCCGTGAATAGCAAGAGCCGTGGCTCTGACAGTGGCACTTGCAGCTGGAGCACCTTGCCGTACTGGATCCTGTGCACGGGCATGGGATGCGCGGTGCTGATGTGGTGGTAGAGCGCCGGCGGCAGGCCTTCGTAGCCGCAGAAGGGCACGGGGCATTTGCTGGGCGCGAGCGGACACACGCTCTGGTGATCGGCGAGCTTGTGGTAAGTGACATAGAGCCCACAGCCTTCGTGCGGGCACTCCACCCTCACCGACGAAAGGACGGAGTCCACCGCCGTGTTCCGCACGATGAAGCCACCGCCGCGCTCGCACTTCTGGCACTGCCGCTGGTTCCCGGGGCGCTCGACGCGGCAGTCCGCGCAGGACAGGTGCCCTCCCTTGCACTGCAGAAATCAATCCAACAGCACATCAATCAAGAAACCTGCACCTTGCTCAATCAGCCGAACGGATGAGGTGTATTCGAAACCTTAGAGAGCAGCACAGAGGTCTCGCCGTGAGGTCCATCGAGACCTTAGAGAGCTCCATCGTCGGGTCCTGTTCCTGTTCGGTCTGCATGATCTCGCCCTCCTCGCGCACAACCATCCTTCAAGGTGCATTAAATCAACACATGCAAGTACTATCAAAAGAAGAGTCACGGCATGCATGCATGCGTTGTAATTAATGCATCGGTAAACGCAAATTATTGAAATATATCGAGTGCAGTGCTTTGATGTGTTGCGTCAACTCGTACATCAACGAGAAGTTTGATTATCCTCTCCCTCGCGGACTTAACTGCACCTGCCTTTGGCTGTATGACAGGTTGGTCACACACCTGTCAGGCCCACCTGTCATACACGCAAAGACAGGAGCGTCCCTCCCTCTCCCATGAGCGTGGTGGCTGGCAAGACTAGGAGAACCTTTCGCTACACGCTCTCCCTCCCGCACGCGATGGACATGCAGCAGTTCAATAGGTGCCAGATGGCCAGAAGCATACTGTAGTACTCCTCCAGTGCAGTAGTACACCATCATTGTTCGACTTCCCGAAGAGGCGAAGAGCCAAGCGCAGCCCGGACGCTCGTGTGGCAGTTTCATGTGTAGAGTAGTCTAGATAGCGTGTACCGTGCCTGTAAGCTTAAAATCATTGGGGTCGGCTCCATGCTATGTGGCCGCCTCGAGGTTTTTTTAAAATTAAAATAGTCTTCTGGCCCTACCTGTCACCCTGGTGATTGTAGTTCGCACGCTCATCTGGTCAAGATAGGAATATATATTTTAATTTGTTTTTTCGAAAAGGGGGGACTCCCCGGCCTATGCATCAGAACGATGCATACGGCCACATATATTTCAATTTGTGGTGGGTAAATGTTAGAGGTTGCAGCAAATATATTGTACACTACGGGTCTTTCAGCCAAGTTTAGAGGCAAGCATGTGGGGCCAGTGCTATGATGTGTCGCGTCAACTCGTAGAACGAGGAGAAGCTTATTTTACTACACGCCTTATCCCTCGCCCATGCATGCGGTTGCTCGCAAACGAGGACAGGCTTTTGCTTAGTAGTAGTACTTCCACAACAAGATATCCGTTTGTGAGTGTACACAGGTCTATAAGTCTATGAGGAGTTTGATATTTACAGAGAAAGTCGACCCCTAAAAATGAAGTTCTTCGACTGAAGACTTTGATATTCTGAAGACTTCCTGAAGACTTTGAAAGTGAAGAATTTGGTGTGACCTTGAAGACTTGATATTCATTCGAGGAATATGAAGCGTGAAGACTTTTGTTTTCGTAGTTTCATTTTCTCTTTCTTGAGTCATAGGAAACACCGTACTGTTAAAGGGGGTCGAGGAAATACTAAGGAAAAATTTCCATGTGATGCTCAACTCAAAATCCTACACGTACCAATCCCTTCGAGTGAAGCCATTGGAAATCTCATACAGTTCAGTCAAATTCATCAGTGACAGAGACGCAGTTCTTCTGTTCACTGAGGACTTTGCTCTGACTGAGGAGTTAGGAATTCGCCAGTGTGAATTGCCTACACAGTGAGGAACATGATAGCCCTGAGGAATTTGAGAGTCAAATTTCCGACCGTTGCTGTGCTGCGCGCCGGCTGTCCCAAAATATCTTATCCACCTAACGGTCATATCATTGAAGGGCATTTATGTCTTATCATGTCGGGCTGCTCCCTAGGCTATAAATAGCCGCCCCCTACAACCACTAGCTGGTTGGCTGCTCCGAGAGAACTTGACACTTGTCATTTGAGAGCAACCCATCCTCCGAGGACTTTGAGCGAAAATCATCAAGTGAGGAAAATCCCAAAACCAAACCCACACAAACCCCAAGTGATTGAGCATCATTGAAGAAATTGATCCTGCGTGGATCCGACGCTTGTTACCTTTGAAGACTGTGCTTCTTCCAGACGGTTAGGCATCAAGGTCTAGAGCATCCAAGAGGAATTGTGGATCGCCGAGTGACCAAGTCTGTGAAGGTTTGGAAGTCACCTGAAGACTTACCACGAGTGATTGGACGAGGCCTGCGTGGTCTTAGTTCAAGGAGAATACGGTGAGGACTGGGTGTCCTGAGTTGCGGCTCAGAGACTGGGTGTCCGGGACTGTGTGTCCTCGAGTTTAAATACTCAGCCGCTCCAAC
This sequence comes from Triticum timopheevii, assembly GCA_963921465.1. Lineage (NCBI taxonomy): Eukaryota > Viridiplantae > Streptophyta > Magnoliopsida > Poales > Poaceae > Triticum > Triticum timopheevii. The sequence goes on from OY997274.1 coordinate 216,915,514, forward strand.
CAGACGTACAACTGAGACATCAGTTGGAACTGGTTTACCAAATCATTGTCTTCACCAACTGCCTGGTTCTATTTCCTCAACTCTTCCATTTCCTCATTCTGTGTTGCATGTTGTTCATATCTGTGCTTGAAGACTTTGACTGAAGACTTTCACAAATTCCTCAGTTCAATTTCTTCAGTCTGTTTGTCTTCATCTTGTTATCCTGTGTTTACGCTTCCCGTACTCTGTTCTAGTCTTCATTTCATCATGCTGACTATGTGTGCATCCTGTTATGTTTACTTCTGAGTACATATTCCGCTGCAAATAGTTCTTCGCTAAGGAATTTCCTCACCGGCAAATTCCTCAGTGAAGAATTTCATAAAAATCGCCTATTCACCCCCCCTCTAGTCGATATAATGCACTTTCAATTGGTATCAGAGCGAGGTACTCCCTTGTTCTGTGTGATTTTGGTTTAACCACCTGGAGTTCTAGTTATGTCGACCGCAGGTATGAAGAAAGTGACATGCCCTATCTTTGACGGTCATGACTATCCCAAGTGGAAGGCCATGATGAAGAAGCGCGTCATGGCAAAGAACAGCGAGCTGTGGACCGTCACTGAGATTGGTCTTACTGATCTATGCAAGATGGCGAATGCTGATGATATTCGCAAGTACACTCGACTTGATATCATAGCGAAGGATATCATCTGCTCCTGCCTATCCAGAGACCAATTCGGGCGAATTATGCATCTTGGCAATTCAAAGCTCATCTGGGACCGAATCTCTGATGTCTATGAAGGTCATCGAACTTGTCATGATCCCTGGTTTGAGGACTTCAAGGAATCTCTCAAAACGATGACTTTCGAGCCAGAATCATCATCGTCTGCATCTTGTCTTATGGCAAATGGTGCTGAGGTAACCGAATGCTCCTCATCCGAGTCTTGTGATGATGAATCTGATAATGATGAATCTGATAATGATGAATCTGATGATGACATTGAATCCTGCTATACTAAACTCATTTGTGTCGCCACTAAACAACAAACGGTTTTAGAACAAACTCAAGATATGCTAGAAAGAAGTGATAATATGTTGTGCAAAGAAATGGATCAGTCAAAAGCATTGGGTGAATGTCTTCAGAGAATTCACTCCAAGTTTGACGCCCTCCAAGATCAGCATAATACCCTCTTGACTGATCATGAGAAACTTTCTCTTGAAGCTCTTCAAAGAAAGGAAGATCTTGAAAAGCTAAGAGTGTGTTATGAAGATCTTCAGAAGGAGCGCGATTCATTACTAGCTCAACAAATCAGCGCTTCTCAGGAAGAATTTGTTCCTCCATGCTTAAAGTGCATTGAACGTGAATCTGCTAATTCTTCACCTGAATGTTCAAATGCTTCACATGTTACAAATTCTTCATCTGCCTCTGCTATTACTAATTCCTCATCCGAGGACATTGCTAGTATCACTGACAATGCAGGGCTGAAGGAATTGTACACGACAGGCATGTACAAAAGCCTCAAAGGGCATCAGACACTTTGTGATGTGCTCAAAAAGCAGATCCTCAACAGAAACCCTAGGAAAGAGGGTATTGCCTTTGAGAGGAAACTCAATGCCGATGGAACATATTGGAAGCCTGAGCAGTATCCCAAAACCTCATGGGTTGCTGCAAAGGGACCTCCAGTTGATCCATCTAACTTATCTGGCTTTACATGTGAATCTCCTCATTCTTCTGATGAGTCATTTGACTCCAACTATAAACTGTTCAAAAATCAGAATGGTGAAGTATTTGCTAGATATGTTGGCACTAACTGCAGGAACGGTTCCCCTATGAGGAAAATCTGGGTTCCCAAAAGCTGTGTTGAAAGTCTTCAGGTGAATGTCCTCATGACACCACCTGTGAAGAACAGGAACTCCAGATCAAATTCCTCATATGGACCAAACTCTTCATATGGATCCAAATCCTCATATGGACCAAATTCTTCACGAGGATCAAATTCCTCAACTGGATCAAAGTCCTCATATGATTATCATCGTGCTAACAAATCTGTCTTGCAGGGTAAAGCTAAGGGCTATGAATATGTGCATTATTCTTCAAACCATTATGTTCATAAGTCCTCGAAGAATTACTCTGCTTATTCATATGCTTACCCTAACTGATGAAATTCATCTGATGAAATCGATATCATATTCTTCACTGATGAAGCATATGAGATTGTAAGTTATACTAATTCATTTGCAGGATGATCAACCCAAAACCACTGAATGGGTCCTCGATAGTGGATGTACAAATCACATGACTAGTGACAAGAATCTATTGATAGATGCTCCCTTATCACCGTCACCTCTGAAGCATATCATCTTTGCTGACAAAGGCAAAAGTCAGGTATTGGGTCTTGGTAAGGTTGCTATCTCTAAGGATAAGCACATGGACAAAGTCATGCTTGTTGAGTCCTTAGGATACAATCTCATGTCAGTCTCAATGCTTTGTGATCTTGATATGGTTGTTGTCTTTGGCAAATATCGCTGTGTTGTGATTATGGAAGCTGACAATTCCAAAGTCTTCGAAGGCTTTAGGAGAGGAGATCTGTATATTGTTGATTTCTCTACAGGACCACAACCAGCCGTGTGTCTACTTGCAAAAGCTTCAGAAGGCTGGCTATGGCATCGACGACTTGGTCATGCAGGCATGAGGAATTTGAACACGCTTGCGAAGAAGAAGCATGTCATTGGCATTGAAAATGTCAAATTCCTCAAAGATCACTTATGCGGAGCATGTGAAGCCGGAAAAATGACCAAGGCCAAGCATCCAGCGAAGACTATCATGACCACTACCCGTCCATTCGAATTGCTTCACATGGACCTCTTCGGACCTAATGATTATTCAGCAGTCACTAATGATGCATCTCTATATGGTTTTGTCATTGTTGATGATTATTCTCGATATACATGGGTACACATTGTTACTTACAAACATGAAGTGCAGGAAGTCTTCAAACGATTTTCCTCGAGGGCTTCAACCAACTTTGGTGTGAAGATCAAGCATATCAGAAGTGACAATGGAACTGAGTTCAAGAATTCTGGTCTTGATGCCTATCTTGATGAACTTGGTATTACTCATGAATTATCTGCTCCCTATACTCCTCAGCAGAATGGCGTCGTGGAGCGCAAGAACAGAACTCTTGTTGAGATGGCTCGCACTATGCTTGATGAATACAAAACGCCTCAGCGCTTTTGGATTGATGCAATTGATACTGCCTGCCACATCATCAACAGAGTATATCTTCACAAATTCTTCAAGAACACTGCCTATGAACTCCTCACTGACAAGAAACCCAATGTGAGTTATTTCAAAGTCTTCGGTGCTAAATGTTGGATTAGAGATCCTCACCACAACTCTAAATTTGCACCGAAAGCACATGAAGGTTTTATGCTTGGTTACGAAAAGGACTCGCACACCTACAGAGTCTTCAACATTGTTCTTCACAATATTGTTGACACTGTAGATGTGCGGTTCGATGAAACTAATGGCTCGCAAAGAGAGCACCTACCTTCTGTGTTAGATGAACCAGCACCTGAGGATGCTATCAAGCTCAAGGCAACTGAGGATGTCATTCCTACTGAAGAATCTACTGAAGAATTCATTCCTGTTCATGAAGAACGTCGAGCTGATGCACCTGAAGAACATGATGAGGAAAATGGTGCTGAAGAAAATGCTGATCAAAATCCTCAGCGACAACCAACTCATCCACGCGTTGCAAAAGAAGTGCAAGTGGAGAAGGTCATCGATGACATTAGCGCACCAGGTCCTCTCACCCGCTCAAAAGCCTCACACTTATCTAACTTTTGTGGGCACTATGCTTTTGTCTCTATCTCAGAGCCCACTAAGGTAGATGAAGCATTTCTGGAGCCGGAGTGGATTCAGGCAATGCAAGAAGAATTACATCAGTTCGAGTTGAACAATGTCTGGGAATTGGTAAATCGCCCAGATCCTCACAAGCATAATATCATTGGCACAAAGTGGATCTACCGCAACAAGCAAGATGAAAATGGCCTTGTGGTGAGGAATAAGGCACGACTAGTAGCTCAAGGCTACACACAGGTTGAAGGAATTGATTTCGATGAAACTTTTGCACCTGTTGCTAGACTTGAGGCTATTCGCATTTTACTTGCCTATGCTAACCATCATGATATCATCTTATATCAAATGGATGTGAAAAGTGCATTCCTCAATGGTAAGCTTGAGGAAGAAGTATATGTTGCTCAACCCCCAGGTTTTGAAGATCCCAAGAATCCTGACAAAGTCTTCAGACTCAATAAGGCTCTCTATGGCCTCAAGCAAGCCCCTCGGGCGTGGTATGACACATTGAAGGAATTCTTCGTGAAGAATGGCTTCACACCCGGTTCACTCGACCCTACTCTATTTACTAAATCATATGATGGTGAACTGTTTGTGTGCCAAATATATGTTGATGATATTATCTTTGGCTGTACTAACCAACGATACAGTGATGAATTTGCCTATATGATGAGTGAAGAATATCAAATGTCTATGATGGGAGAATTGAAATTCTTCTTAGGTCTTCAAATTCGTCAACAGCGCAATGGCATATTCATATCTCAGGAGAAATACCTCAAAGATGTACTGAGGAAATTCGGCATGCAAGATTGCAAAGGCGTCAAAATTCCTATGCCCACAAATGGCCATCTATGCACTGATGAAAATGGTATAGACTTCGATCACAAGGTATACCGCTCCATGATTGGTTCTTTATTGTACTTATGTGCATCTAGGCCAGATATAATGCTTAGTGTTTGCATGTGTGCCCGATTTCAAGCTGCACCGAAGGAATCACACCATAAGGCTGTGAAGCATATTCTTCGATATCTAGCTCACACACCAACACTAGGATTATGGTACCCCAAGGGCTCTGCTTTTGATCTCATTGGATATTCTGACTCCGATTATGCTGGTGATCGTGTGGACCGCAAGTCAACATCTGGCACTTGTCATTTCCTCGGACGATCTTTGGTCTGTTGGTCCTCGAAGAAACAGAACTGTGTATCACTGTCTACTGCTGAAGCTGAATACATTGCTGCTGGCTCATGCTGTGCTCAACTGCTTTGGATGAAGCAAACCCTCAAGGACTATGGCGTCAACGTGAAGAATGTGCCTCTCCTCTGCGACAATGAGAGTGCCATCAAGATTGCTCACAACCCAGTTCAGCACTCGAAGACTAAGCACATCCAGATTCGTCATCATTTTCTTCGTGATCATGTGTTGAAGGGCGATATCTCCATCGAGCATGTGAAGACTGAAGAACAGCTAGCTGATATCTTCACTAAGCCCTTGGATGAGAAGAGATTTAGCAAGTTGCGGTGTGAGCTAAATATCTTAGAATCTTCGAATGTTCTTTGAAAAGGACACACATCCTAACCCTTATGCATAATTGACGACTTAGATGTGCAACACATGAAGAAACGTTTTTCCTCAATCAATGAAGAATAACATTCTAAGTGTGAAGAAATTAATGAAGAATTTGATTCTCAGAACCCTACGACAATTGTACGCGGTGTCTGAAATCATCATTCTTATACGGTGGGCTACGCCACCACAAAAGTCGAAAATCTTCAATTTGAGTTTTTCCTCATTTTTGAAATTCCTCAGTTTTTCAAATTCTTCAACTTTGCAAAATCTTCAATGTTTCCGTCGTTTTTCTTCATTGGCTATATATATATATGAGTTTATGTCCTCTACAGCATTCACTTATTGCTAATTCTTCAAGTTGTGATTTCTGCTAAGTGAATCTGATCGGACCCTTCCCCCTCTATGCTATACTCAATCCAGTCTATTCACAAATTCTTCATGTGCATTCTGATTGAAACTCGTTCAAAGTCTTCACTGGGTCCTTGACAGCTGAAGAAATTGCGAAAGAAACTTTTAAACAAATCTTATCCAAGTTTCCGGTTTTACCGCTCAAACCGTTCCGCATCCCACGATGTATTAGTTTAATCACCCACGATCTTACACGATCTCATCTGCACAGTACGTGGGTGACACATGTCGCGTGAAGAAGAAAGGGCAGGGGCATGTTCGTCCCAAAATCTTTGGGCGAACAGTTTTCACAGTGGCTATAAATACCCCTCTCCCTTCCTTACTTCATTTACTCCGCTCGGTCGCTGTCTCTCGCTCGAGCTCTCCACAAACCCTAGCACCGCCGCTACTCCATCGCCGTCGGTGAGGAAGAGCTTCACTGCCTCGACCTCGTCGCCGTCGTACTCGCACCGGCCGCGGAATTCTTCACTCCGCCGCCGCCGTAGCCGTCTCCCTCTGCCAAGTTAGGGCGTGGGAGATCTAACGTGACGAACTTCACTACAGTTCATCTCTGTTCGTCGTGTTCTTCAGTTCGGGTAATTAAAAGTCACTTTTATTACTCGCGTTGACTCTCAAATCTTTCTGAAAATCTTCAAAGGTGTTCTTGGTCTTCAAATCTTCACATATGAACACCTCACACACTATATGCTCTTGATTTATCTCTCTAAGCATTCATTTCTTCAAGATTCCTCAATTGTGCGGATTTTCAATCTGTACAACTCTGGAACCTAAGACGAAACGCTTAGTGAAATTCCTCAAGGCTCAACTGGTCAAATTCCTCAAAACTTGTTCTTTTGAAAACTCTTCTGAGAACGCATATGACCTCTCCAAATTCCTCGCACTTACACTCTGTTCACAGGTACTCATGTCCGCTGCTGAATCACTAGGTTCTCATCAACTTAACTCATTTGCAGCGTTCCTCGAAGAAAAACTGCATACTTCTTCAGAGTGCTCTATTGTTCAAATTCCTCATCTGAAGAAAATGGCAGAAGGCAAGAGACCACAGAAGGGAGGAAAGAAACCAGAGGTCATGACTGCCTTTGAAATTCCTGAGGAAATATACAAAGATTACTGCACACCTGATGAATCCGAGTTTGGCAAGGAGAACAAAAATCAGCGCAAAGTGCGCATACAAAGGATAGAACGAAGATGGGCACGAGAATGGAGGGAATATCGCTATGTTACTCCAAAGTACATGAAGAAATTCGCCTTAAATCCTCCATGCCCAACAGCTCCTTTGGCACCTGGCCAAGTTGCTGATCCCACCAGCATCAAGCGTGGTGAAGACTTTCCTGAAGGATGGTCCAGGCGCCAAGCCAAACTGGCAAGACAGGCCAAGGAGGCAGTGAGGAAATTCAATGAGGATTCTGCTGCTGCTGCCGCTGAGCCCTCGGTCAAGCCGAGGAAATCAATGCCAAAGAAGCCTGCTCGCAAGCCAAGTGCTTCACCGTCAGCGCCCTCACGGCCCAGTTCCTCAGCCGCGCCCTCACGGCAAATTCCTCAGACTGCTGCTGCTCACTCCAAATCCTCAGCAGCTCCCTCCAAGTCCTCAACTCCTGTGCATATGGCTACATGTCAAAGGACTCAGGGTTTCTCAATTGCTTCTGGTGTCTCAGCAAGTTACTCAGCTGCACCAATGTCCTCATCAGGCCCTACTCTACTGAAGACAAAAGCAACTGCTGGACGCGGTCCTCGGCCAAGTCCAAAGAAGAAACAGGTTGCATTCAATGTGCCCTTTGATGATGAAGCTTCTGATGAAGAACTTGAAGAAATCATCAGAGACAGACTGACCAAGGCCGCTAGAGCCAAAAGAACAACTGTGCCTCTGCTTTTGGATCCGAAGAAGATCCTTGACTTCATCGACCTATGGCATCAGGATCCAAACACTCCCATACCAGATCTGCCACTGACTCCTGGTCAAAGTCATATGCTAAGCCATTTCATTGCTGAAGAGAAATGGAAATTTGAAAAGGCCCGTGAACTAAAGAGAACACAAGCCAGAAAGGAGAAGCTTCTGAGGAAGAACTTAGTCAACTTGACTCTTAAAGAACTTCTCAAAGCTCAATCAGAAATCCAAGCCCTCAGCAAGGATTTCGATGCTTACAATGCTGATTGGCAAGGAGCCAAGGTGAGATTCGTCAATTTGACGAAGAAAATGACAACTGTTGCAGCTCCGTCGCAACAAGAAAATCCTCAGGCTGAAGACTCTGCTCAGCCTGCTGAAGAACATGCCAGCACTGCTGATGACTTTCAGCGTGCTGATGAGAACACAAGTTCCAGGGCTGATGACTCCATTCCAGCCGCTGAAGAAATTCCCAGGGCATCCACTAGTGGTGCGCCTGAAGAATCTGAAGGAAACAGGGCAACTGCACCAGTTGCGCCTGAAGAAACTGTACCACAATCCTCAGCTCCTCCTGCGCCAACACCAACTCCAATTCTTCCTTCTGCTTATGAGGTGAAGAAGACAAAGGCTGCAGAACGAGCTACAGTGAAGAAGAGGAAGGCATCAGCTGTGTCAAATTCTTCGGCTGCGAAGAAAATGAAGCCAATGACCAGCTCGATTGAAAATCCTATTGATGCCATTCCCATTTCCTCCATGTCGTCCAAGGAAATTGTTCCTTATGGAGAAGATTACAAGATCCCAAGCGGATCTGATGAAGAAAATCAATCTGTTGCTACCTCAGAACAGCTTGATGAAGAAATTGAAGTGGAAGCATTCCCTTCAACCCCAGTTGTTTCCTCACCCGTGCCTTAGTTCACAGCTGAAGAGGCAGGTGTTGAGGAAATTGAAAGAGAAGACGAAGATGTGGATATTGGGTGCACTACACCAGTGATGAACGATGACTTTTAGGAAAGTCAGCATCCCAATACTCCTCTCTTCACTCCGATTCTACAAGTTCCTCAGTCCCCGGCTACAACTGTTCAATTGGGCTCTGAAGAAACTCATCCCACATCATTTGTCAATGAAGAAATTCCAGCCACTAGCGCTGAAGAACCCACTGTTGATCCTCAGATTGCACAAGAAGAGGAACCAGAAATTCCTCAGCCTGAAGAACCTGAGATCGCGATTCCTGAGGTTGTGTTGCAAATCACTGATATTCCTATGCCCAAACCGAAGAATCCGTTCTCTAGCAAGCAAAAATTCAAGGCTGAAGACTTCTTTCTTGAGCATGTGTTCTTCACTGCTTTTAATCCTTATGACTCTGCTCGTATGAGGAAAAGACGCTTCTGGACTCCAACACAAGCAAACTTCTATTCCTTAGTGCTATTTGACAAGGACAAGATCTTCGACCATGAGCATATTCCTCATGTGGATATGGAATCACTGCCGTGCTTCGAGCCAGTACTCCGTGTTCTTCATGATGCAGGGCTACTGAATTTCTGCACTGATATCTGTGACTGGAATGAAGAACTCATTCTTCAGTTCTATGCCACCCTGCACATCACCGGAGATGCTGAAGATATCAATTCATGGGTGCTGGATTGGATGACAGAGAATACTCACTACAAGGCACCAGCAACTGAATTGCTTCGTGCCCTTCCTCTTGATCCTCCCCATGAAACTGCACGTTGCATCTACAATGACCGTGAACTGTCTGATCACTTTATGCAAGTGCTCATGAAGCCGTTGAAGCCAGGACAGGCCCCTCGAACCAAATTCCTCGTCAAGGAATTGCTGTATGTGCCTCAGACCGTCTATAGAATCTTGACGAAGACAATGAGTCCCATCAAAGGCCACGACTCAAATGAAGAAGATGTCGTTGGCATCATGAAGAACATGCTTTTCAATATCATACATGGCGTTCCCGTCAACTTCCATGATTTCTTCATGAGGACTCTGGCTAATGTTGCAATGTCGCCTTTTGAACTGAAGCCATATGCGCCTTGGATCATGAGATTCATAAGGGCAAGATCTTCACTGAACTACAAGGCTGACACTCTGAACCATGGCAGCTACTTGCCGCCCATTGAAGTCCTCAAGCGACCAGTTTCATCATCTGATGATAAGGGCAAGGCAGCAGCTGTGATTGATGAAGGCACTCGTCCATTGGATGGTCAATTTCGCAAGGCTGCATCTTACTCCACCAATGACGATTCTGCAACGCATGACACTGCCGCAAATACCTCAACCAAGCAACAGCCTCAAGCAACTGCACCAAGGGTGATGACTGATCGTGAGTTACTCCTCAGTCTTCATCAGAAGGTTGATCGTAATCAGAAATGGGTGAAGCGTCAATTTGCCGCAATTCTTCACAACATGACCTCAACACACAATGCAGTGAAGAAAAATCAGTACTACCTTCATGAAACCCTCAACCGCACCTGGGCTGTTCTCAATCATGTATATTCCGCGGAAGAACTGAAGACTATGGGTCTCCAGGAAGCATTTGACTGGTCTGCACCACCTCCGAAGGAATTCAAGAGAGTCAAAGTTCCCGATCTGGTGGCCAGCTCTTATTCTTCATCGCGCGAAACTGATGAATATGAAGATTTGGACGACACTGCAGCAGGCCCTACTACAACATCCAACCCCGACAACGCTGGCGCTCCTCCATCAACTTGAAAATCTTCAGGGGCGTTAGTCCTCAGTTTCGACCCTTTTGGTCATTTGATGACAAAGGGGGAGAAATCTGAGTTAGTCTTCAAGCGGGTTTATATTATGGGCGTTTTTTATTAAGTTACAACTCTCGTTCTTCCGAAACTTTTATTGGATCGAGTTGTAATCTTAAATCCGATGGTGCCTTGATACTTTTGATCGTGCTTCGATACGTTTGATGCTCTGATTTTGATACGTGTTAAGCTCTGATGCTTTTGAAGCACTAAGCTCTGAATGTGATATTTGAGCTCTGAAACTTTTGATGTGATACTCTGGATGCTTATTCCTAGTCAATATTATTGCACGCATGCTGAATCTCATCAGGCACCATATTTCATCATGCATTTCAAATTCTTCATATTATATATCAAATGCGTGTATGAATTACAAGATATAGGGGGAGATCTCCATGATTCAATTCTTCAAATGTGCATTGCCTCAAAAGCAAATTCCTCATTATGCACATATTCAGGGGGAGTTCTTCTATATCTTGCAATCAAATTCCTCAATATCAGTATTTACACTTCATATGTTTATCCCCGTTGAAAACTTAACCTATGTTGTCATCAATCATCAAAAAGGGGGAGATTGTAAGTGCATCTAGTGCCCCTTAGTGATTTTGGTGTATTGAAGACTTATAGGTTAAGTAACTGATGCGTTTGTGAGTGTACACAGGTCTATAAGTCTATGAGGAGTTTGATATTTACAGAGAAAGTCGACCCCTAAAAATGAAGTTCTTCGACTGAAGACTTTGATATTCTGAAGACTTCCTGAAGACTTTGAAAGTGAAGAATTTGGTGTGACCTTGAAGACTTGATATTCATTCGAGGAATATGAAGCGTGAAGACTTTTATTTTCATAGTTTCATTTTCTCTTTCTTGAGTCATAGGAAACACCGTACTGTTAAAGGGGGTCGAGGAAATACTAAGGAAAAATTTCCATGTGATGCTCAACTCAAAATCCTACACGTACCAATCCCTTCGAGTGAAGCCATTGGAAATCTCATACAGTTCAGTCAAATTCATCAGTGACAGAGACGCAGTTCTTCTGTTCACTGAGGACTTTGCTCTGACTGAGGAGTTAGGAATTCGCCAGTGCGAATTGCCTACACAGTGAGGAACATGATAGCCCTGAGGAATTTGAGAGTCAAATTTCCGACCGTTGCTGTGCTGCGCGCCGGCTGTCCCAAAATATCTTATCCACCTAACGGTCATATCATTGAAGGGCATTTATGTCTTATCATGTCAGGCTGCTCCCTAGGCTATAAATAGCCGCCCCCTACAACCACTAGCTGGTTGGCTGCTCCGAGAGAACTTGACACTTGTCATTTGAGAGCAACCCATCCTCCGAGGACTTTGAGCGAAAATCATCAAGTGAGGAAAATCCCAAAACCAAACCCACACAAACCCCAAGTGATTGAGCATCACTGAAGAAGTTGATCCTGCGTGGATCCGACGCTTGTTACCTTTGAAGACTGTGCTTCTTCCAGACGGTTAGGCGTCAAGGTCTAGAGCATCCAAGAGGAATTGTGGATCGCCGAGTGACCAAGTCTGTGAAGGTTTGGAAGTCACCTGAAGACTTACCACGAGTGATTGGACGAGGCCTGCGTGGTCTTAGTTCAAGGAGAATACGGTGAGGACTGGGTGTCATGAGTTGCGGCTCAGAGACTGGGTGTCCGGGACTGTGTGTCCTCGAGTTTAAATACTCAGCCGCTCCAACCAGACATACAACTGAGACAGCAGTTGGAACTGGTTTACCAAATCATTGTCTTCACCAACTGCCTGGTTCTATTTCCTCAACTCTTCCATTTCCTCATTTTGTGTTGCATGTTGTTCATATCTGTGCTTGAAGACTTTGACTGAAGACTTTCACAAATTCCTCAGTTCAATTTCTTCAGTCTGTTTGTCTTCATCTTGTTATCCTGTGTTTACGCTTCCCGTACTCTGTTCTAGTCTTCATTTCATCATGCTGACTATGTGTGCATCCTGTTATGTTTACTTCTGAGTACATATTACGCTGCAAATAGTTCTTCGCTAAGGAATTTCCTCACCGGCAAATTCCTCAGTGAAGAATTTCATAAAAATCGCCTATTCACCCCCCCTCTAGTCGATATAACGCACTTTCAGTTGTCCCCCTTGAGTTTATTTACAAAGGCAACATAGAACTACATGAGTGCCCTGTTAAATTTGGAATTATTTCGGCTTCGTTTGGCCTTATTTACACATTAATTGAGTTTTTGGTCATTTAATGTGCATAATTCAAATTTGAACTACAAGCACATGCTCCCGTGCACCAAAGTTGGTTGAAAATCACATTTGTGTCCTCGAGTGAATTTCTACTCCCATGCAAAAAATGAGAATAAGATTCAAACATCTGGGCGTCGTGGCTCGGTCAAGAACATTGAGAAACTTGGTTTTAAAATCATGAAACTTGGCATGGTGTCATGTCATGGTAGTACCATGCCGTGGTAAAAAAATTGGCCGAATAGGAACAAATTTTGGTATAAGCTTCTTACAAATCGGAGCTTCTCTCAAGAAGGCTCGTGGTTCTGGGAGGGAACGTGTCACCTTTGTGTACATAATTCAAATTTGAAATACAAGCACATGTTCCGGTGCACCAAAGTTGGTTGAAAAATCACATGTGCGTCCTCGGGTAAATTTCTAGGTTCCATGCAAGAAATGGGAATGAAATTCAAAATTCTGGGCATCGTGGCTGGGTTGGAAACATTGAGAAACTTAGTTTTTTAATTCCTGTAAATCCAAAACACGCATGAAAATAATGAAACTTGGCTTGGTGCCATGACATGGCACCAACATGCTGTGGTAAATTTGCAGTCCGATTTGCGAAGGCGCACACATTAACAATCAACAAAGTCATTTTGGAACAAGTGTTGTCACGTTACAATCGGAAACACAAGTATTATTGAAACCGTGGGCGTTCTACTGACTAGTACCATTTACGTGCCGCCACACGTCCCCATTTTTTATTAGCTAGGAGGCGCTGTGCAGGGTAGCTATTTGAGTATGAGAGGCGTGCGATCAGACCCCTGCGCATGCTTATCGGGAGAAGAGCCCTTTGACCTCCATCTATCGTCCACCTCTCACCCAAGGTCTCCATTAATGGCGCCCGAGCCTCTGTTTAATGGCGTGGCTATGTCTCACTTGACTGAGATTTAAGAGAGAAAAAAGAAAATCTGACAGCACGGATCTTGATGTAAGATCCAATGGACCTATATAGCATCTACTGCGATTTATAGCAAGACTGATGAATATATAAGGACGATTTTTTTTATCAAAGAAGGGCTTGCCCCTTCCGATTTTCATTACTGAAAACCACCACAATTCACAAGAAGTTCAGCACAACTCCAGCCTAACACGAAGGACTAAAAGTACCAGATTGAAATCGCAACATCCCAAGAGGCCAACAAAGGCCAAACATCCGCGCTAGAACCCAACATTTCACAACCGACGACACAATCGACATCCTAAACCGAATATTACATCAAAAGAAACCAGGAAACTGAAGGAAGCCTAGCAGCAACTAGAAGAACAGCAACGCCAGGGTTGCCACAACAAGAGTTTTCTTCATTCCAGCCTCGCAACATTGATTTTCCACAAAAAGATAAGGACGATTAATTGTCTTACATAATTAGAAAGATAATTAAAAAAGCCACATGCGACTACGCTCGAAATACACAAGGGCAAAAGAAGAAGAAAGACAAGTATCTGGCTCGCTGATCTCTACTTTCTTGATGCGTTGCTGCAGGCCGCGAGAACTAGTCTCCGTGGCGAGCGGCGATGAGCTCTTTCTTGTCCTCAAGACGCTGGTTGAGAACATCCACGGATTCCTCCGCCAGCCTTTGGCACTCGTTGCGGAGCATGTCATTCTCATCCAAAAGTTTCTTGACGATGACGCCGGTCCTCTTCAACAAGGCACTGGTCTCCTCCTGCTGGTCTGCACTTCGGACGATCTTCTCCCACAGCAGGTCGCGCTCGGCCCGGAGCCTCTCATTTCCCTCCCTTAGTTGCCGGATGATGCCGGTAGCCTGTTTAAACGAGGCTTTCACATCGTCCTGCAACCTCGCCAAGCCAGAGATCTGATCCATCTGGATATGGACGATCGCATGCATGCGCCTGTAACAGTCGTTGCCTGCCCGCGAGAAATTTTCCCAGGCCGCCGCGGCGCGGCGGGACATCTCTGTTGCATTCATGGTGCGGCGGGACATCTCTGCTGCTTCCGCGGCGCGGCCGGACCAGTCTGCTGCATCGACGGCACGACGGGACCTCCGTGCTTCTTCAGCGGCACGGCGAGACCTCTGTGCTGCTACTTCCGTGCGGCGGGACATGTCGGCTGCTCTCGCAGCGAGGCGGGACATCTCTCGTGCTTCCGCTTCCATGCTCGCCTCTCCCTGGTAGCAATCTCTCGACCCAGAACTCACGCTGGCCATGGCAGACGCAAGGGAAGGATGTTGAATGACTTGTTTGTTTTTGTGGATGAGGAGTTGAGGAGGAATGTGCAGTCATCTTGGCATCTACTAGTATTTATAACCAAGTACTAATACGCTCCTAAGTGGGAAACTGTTTAGGTTGTGATCGGTGTGAACAGGTTTGGAATTCAATATACTAGCGTGGTACTAATACGCTCCTAAGTGGGAAACCGTTTAGGTTGTGATCGGTGTGAACAGGTTTGCAATTCAATATAGCGTCGAGTAATTTGGAATGTGACGAGACACAAGCTCAAAAACTTGTACTCTGAGTTTAGTAGTATGTTATACAGGAAGAGAAGAGGTGCACGCACTCACTCGTCCTCTCACACACGCATCTGTTTTTTCTCGAAAAGGAGGATGATGACCCTCGGCCTCTGCATCTGTAGATGTACCTATCATGGATGTACCTATATACTAAAACATGTCTAGATACATCTATATTTTGACAAATGGAAGGCATGTCTATTGTGGAATGGAGGGAGTGCTTGTCATCAAAAATGCATAAAAAGGGACGTGTCTAGAACTAAAATACGTCTACATACATCTCCTTTTATCCATTTTGATGACAAGCAGTACTCTTACCCAAAGGAACTTTATATCCAACAGACACAAAATATCCGTTCAACTGTTGGAAATTACTGATCTGATGTCAAAGTAATTGCTGCAGCGCCACCAAAACCGACCATTTCTTAAGCTAAAGTAGACCAAGGTAATCCCTATATTAGAATATTACTAAGATAAACAGAAGGCACTGTCGAAACATTTAGGACGTGAGCTTGTCAATCTGAATGTGGAGGGACACAAGCTTAGCCCCGGCCAGCAGCTTGGGCAGAACTGTCAAGAAGGTCAGCTCCTGCACGTCGACGTCACCGGGATCCTTGCTGCTTGTCACCTCCATTTCCACCTTGACGGCATCGGTCGTGCCTTTGGGCTCCCCCGGCAGGCCGTCCGCCCACAGCTTGGCCAAGTAGTGCGGCAGTGGGGACGCCCCCGCTCTGATGCAGACGACCGACACGGCGATAGGCGCGCCGATGTCGAGCATGCCTCTGACCAAGAAAAACGTGCGGTGGTCCTCCTCCGTGAATAGCAAGAGCCGTGGCTCTGACAGTGGCACTTGCAGCTGGAGCACCTTGCCGTACTGGATCCTGTGCACGGGCATGGGATGCGCGGTGCTGGTGTGGTGGTAGAGCGCCGGCGGCAGGCCTTCGTAGCCGCAGAAGGGCACGGGGCATTTGCAGGGCGCGAGCGGACACACGCTCTGGTGATCGGCGAGCTTGTGGTAAGTGACATAGAGCCCACAGCCTTCGTGCGGGCACTCCACCCTCACCGACGAAAGGACGGAGTCCACCGCCGTGTTCCGCACGACGAAGCCACCGCCGCGCTCGCACTTCTGGCACTGCCGCTGGTTCCCGGGGTGCTCGACGCGGCAGTCCGCGCAGGACAGGTGCCCTCCCTTGCACTGCAGAAATCAATCCAACAGCACATCAATCAAGAAACCTGCACCTTGCTCAATCAGCCGAACGGATGAGGTGTATTCGAACCTCATACACTGGAGGCATCAAGGGGCGGAGGCACAAGGGGCAGTGGAGCACGGTGAGGTCCATCGAGACCTTAGAGAGCTCCATCGTCGGGTCCTGTTCCTGTTCGGTCTGCATGATCTCGCCCTCCTCGTGCACAACCATCCTTCAAGGTGCATTAAATCAACACATGCAAGTACTATCAAAAGAAGAGTCACGGCATGCATGCATGCGTTGTAATTAATGCATCGGTAAACGCAAATTATTGAAATATATCGAGTGCAGTGCTTTGATGTGTCGCGTCAACTCGTACATCAACGAGAAGTTTGATTATCCTCTCCCTTGCGGACTTAACTGCATCTGCCTTTGGCTGTATGACAGGTTGGTCACACACCTGTCAGGCCCACCTGTCATACACGCAAAGACAGGAGCGTCCCTCCCTCTCCCATGAGCGTGGTGGCTGGCAAGACTAGGAGAACCTTTCGCTACACGCTCTCCCTCCCGCACGCGGTGGACATGCAGCAGTTCAATAGGTTCCAGATGGCCAGAAGCATACTGTAGTACTCCTCCAATGCAGTAGTACACCATCATTGTTCGACTTCCCGAAGAGGCGAAGAGCCAAGCGCAGCCCGGACGCTCGTGTGGCAGTTTCATGTGTAGAGTAGTCTAGATAGCGTGTACCGTGCCTGTAAGCTTAAAATCGTTGGGGTCGGCTCCATGCTATGTGGCCGTCTCGAGGTTTTTTTAAAATTAAAATAGTCTTCTGGCCCTACCTGTCACCCTGGTGATTGTAGTTCGCACGCTCATCTGGTCAAGACAGGAATATATATTTTAATTTGTTTTTTTCGAAAAGGGGGGACTCCCCGGCCTATGCATCAGAACGATGCATACGGCCACATATATTTTAATTTGTGGTGGGTAAATGTTAGAGGTTGTAGCAAATATATTGTACACTACGGGTCTTTCAGCCAAGTTTAGAGGCAAGCATGTGGGGCCAGTGCTATGATGTGTCGCGTCAACTCGTAGAACGAGGAGAAGCTTATTTTACTACACGCCTTCTCCCTCGCCCATGCACGCGGTTGCTCGCAAACGAAGACAGGCTTTTGCTTAGTAGTAGTACTTCCACAACAAGATATCCGTCCCGCTCGCGGTGGACGGACATGCAACAGTGGATTCGACACTGTAGAAGCAGTAGTAGTAACATCATTGTTCGTCTTCTTGAAGAGGCGAAGGGGCAAGCGCAAACCGAATGTTGCAGTTGCGAACATTGGAGCATGCATATAGCCAGGCACTTGCATGAGACAAAATTGCTATGTGAGCCCACTATTGTACTAGTAGGTACAACTACTTGCTAGTATAGCCCTGTAAACCAGAAAGGAGTATTTGCCCTTCTAGAGATTTCAATAAGTGACTAGACTACACCGAGACGGAGTACATATGGAGCAAAATAAGTGAATCTGCACCGTAAATAAATACGTACTAGTTCTATCGTTTTCCTCTCCGAGGTGCACAATATTGAGTATACTGACTAGTCTCTTTTTGACATGCATTTACGGTTTTTTTTGACACAGTACAGACGCAAGCGCTCATATACACGCGCATACACTCACCCGTATGAACGCACACACACACGGCACTATCATCTTGAAATTTACGAAGTCACCATAGGCACCTCGTCGTCGACGGGTCCATAGGTGCTTGAATGCCAAGGAGGAAGAGGGTAGCGGTTCCCGAGACGTTGAACGGTCAATGATGCATCCTCAATTACACGCAGAGGGAATTAATTGGGCTGGTCACAATTACGTTGAACGGTCAATGATGCATCCTCAACTACATAGATGTTCCTACCCACTATGGAGGTAGTAACATAGTCTAGAGAAGTGTGTAAGTTACTAGCTTATGTTCTTGCCCATTGTGACCAGCCTTGGAGAAGCAGACTAGAGCCAGCACGATGTGAATGCAATAGAGTTTGGACTCTCATATAATAAAGGCGCCCCACCACTCCAATCCATCTACTCCCAAGTCTCTGCGCAACACTGCTCACTCCAATCCAAGACCAAGTGACCAGAAGCCACAAGCACCTATGGAGGCGATGGACGCGAGCGGCAGTCGGCTGTGCCAAATCATCCAAGGTGCCGGCCTGCGGCCCCGCATCGTGCAGCGTTTCCAGACGGTGCTGGCGACCGCAGGCATCGTAGCCCTCGCCGACGCTGGCTTCGCCTCTCGCATGGACGACATGATGGTCAAATCCATCCACAAGTTCACCGGCGTCGAGAAGGGCGCGGACGACCTCACTGTACTACTCCAGCCTGCGCGCCGAGGCTCCTCATTGCCTGCCACCCTCATCGTCCTACATGGTGATGAACTCTTTCAAGCCCTGGTGGCCGTGCAAGTGCCGGAGGTCGCGACGAAGAATATGCACCTCGAGTCCGCGCTCGCCGCGCAGCGCCTCCCCATGCAAGAAACCGTCGACCTGCACATCCACGTCTACGAGGAAATCGTCTACATAGGCCACTACAAGGCAAATGAGGACAGAAAGACGTTGGCCTTCTTCCAGCGGCTGGAATCTTTGGACGCCATTGTTCAGAAGCACGTCGACCTGGCCACGAAAGCCGCTGCTACTTAGGCGCCATTCGGTGGGCCGGCGCCCTGAGTCGAGGAGGTGGACGTCGTCGATGGATGCATCTCTTCTTCTTGCCTCCTGTAACCAGCACTGCATCGCCTCGTGGCCTTAATGTTTTATTAGTATAGTACTCCCTCCGTTCCCAAATATAAGTCTTTCTAAAGATTCCAGCAAGTGACTACTACATATGGAGCAAAATGAGTGAATCTACACTCTAAACTATGTCTTCATACATCTGTATGTTGTATTCCATTTGAAGTAGTATCTACAAAGGCTTATATTTATGAACGGAGGGAGTATATGGCATTTTTTATTCCAGTCGTAACGTTTTCACTGTGAGGTGGGGCCGCAGTTGAGCAAACCCACCCCACCCACCGGGCGTCGGCCGAGTTTTAGAGAGTAGAAGAGAGAAACGAGGGAGGAGGGCTAGCTGTAGCACGGATGCCGTTGTCAGATGGGACTCGTGTTTATAGAATAAGAGTACTGAGCACTCGTGCCTCTTTTCTTTTGAGGGAAAAATTAGTCGTACCACTAGTTGGGTGCGTGCGACCTATAGCTGTCATCACTTTAGGTCTACTTTTTGAACCGCGGCTACGCTTCACAGTACATATTTTTCACGCATTTATCCTCCTATATGTACTCCTAGGCTATTTCCACGCGCTCCCATTCGCCGACATGTGGGACATAGAGCATCTGGGTCGTAGTGCATGCACGACTCGGAGCATATGCCGGGGTACTTTACATTTCAGACCTCACGAATTACATGCAAACCCCCCGCAGAAGAATAAATAAATTAATGAATTACTACATGAAACCGGATTGTTTTCATGGAAACCGGAGCACATTCATTAAATTTTGGACATAACACGTTTATAAAAAATGACCGGACCTAAACCAGTCTAAGGGCCTCTTTGATTTTTCCTGAAAAAAGGGCCTCTTTGATTCGCAGGATACTGAAAACACAGGAATGGGGAAAGTATGATGGCGATGAACCGAGATGAGGAGAACTCTAACTCAGTTAGAGGTTAGAGTTAGATTCTAACCCTGAACTAACTCTAAACCAAAGAGGTGTATGGATAGCAGGGTTAGATTGACAATAAATACTCTATCTCAATCATTTGACTACTTTGGACCCTATTTTTAGTCAGACTAAAATAAGTCCCTTGGATCCAAGCACCCTCTTGGTGGCCGGCTCTTCTGTGGCCTCCTCCTGCTCACAATTGACATAAACGAGCCATCTATACAATCAAGCATGCAAAACATGATAATTTTTACTTTGTCCATACAAATGAGATATCCCACTTAAACATACAAGTCGCCAATCAAGCTTCACAAAATAAAAAAACACTTCATGAAACAAAGAATGAGCTAACTCATCACGGAAGTTGTTCACGATAGGGAGGGAGCCCGGAGCCCCTCACGCACCGAGGGAGGAGCTCGCCATCGTCGCTTTGGAGGAAGGCTCTATAGAGCCGAAGCCCCGGGAACCCCTCCGACGCTGGCCCTTGCGAGTTGAGGTCGACACCGGCATGGGTAGCAGGGCCGCTTGCCGCCGACTGGGAACTTAATCTTTGGGCCTCTATAAATAATGCAAGCCTGTAACTAAAATACATAGAAAGGTGAACTGAATCTTTGGGCCTCTAGAAATAATGCAAGCCTGAAACTGAAATACCTAGAAAGGTGAACTGAATCTTTGGGCCTCTAGAAATAATGCAAGCCTGAAACTTAAATACCTAGAAAGGTGAATTGAATCTTTGGGCCTCTAGAAATAATGCAAGCCTGAAACTGAAATACCTAGAAAGGTGAACTGAATCTTTGGGCCTCTAGAAATAATGCAAGCCTAAAAATGAAATACCTAGAAAGGTGAACTGAATCTTTGGGCCTCTAGAAATAATGCAAGCCTGAAACTCAAATACCTAGAAAGGTGAACTGAATCTTTGGGCCTCTAGAAACAATGCAAGCCTGAAATTGAAATACCAAGAAAGGTGAACTGAATCTTTGGGCCTCTACAAATAATGCAAGCCTGAAATTGAAATACCTAGAAAGGTGACCTGAATCTTTGGGCCTCTAGAAAGGTTTATTTCCTCCTCAAGCAGCATCAAACAATTCCATGCGTGCACCACAAATCTATAGCAAGTTTGATCAGGATCTACTTTTCCAAATCAAAATTAGCGCTAGAGCAAGCAAGATCAATGATATGGCCATGAGACAGAGAAGGAACGAACAAACTCACCCCTCTCACGACCTCCCTGGTAGATGCGCCGCCACCGCGCACGACGGAGGGAGAAAAACGACTGGTGAAGGGGGAGCGGGGCGACCTTCGAAGGTCGGAGGGAGAGGGCGTCCGGAGTAGGGCCGCGGAGGCCGGAAGGAGAGGGCGGCCCGAGGAGAGAGAGGGCGAGCGGCGCTTGGGCGGACGGCCCTATGGGGAACAGAGAGGAGTCGTGTGAGAGGGGGGGAGCGATCTGGTGCGGGCAGGTGATATTTTTTTATGGGAGCGATCTGGTGCGGGCAGGTGAGATATCTTTAGTTCTGTTTTAGTGGGACCAGGATAACTAACCCAATTAGAACCTCTCCACCGAACTAGTTTTTTTAGCTGGGTTAGAGCAAACTAGCTCAAACTAACCCCTCTTGTTTCGATAATTTGAGGCTATTTCAACCCAAACTAGCTCTAACTGAGGGATCCAAACAAAGACAAGTGTTACTGTACATGCTACAGTGTGGACCGTAGCACATTGTTTTTTATGGCCATATCACCACATTATTGTTTTCTACTGCTGGTTCACTGGGCTACCGTGGTTCGCACGGCTGGTTCACTGGGCTGCCGTGGTTCGCACTCCTCCGACCTGAGTAGTACTCCCTCCGTTCCTAAATATAAGTCTTCGTAGATATTTCACTGTGGAGCACATACGGATGTATATAGATGCATTTTATGTGTAGATTCACTCATTTTTCTCCGTATGTGGTCCATAGTGAAATCTCTCCAAAGACTTATATTTAGGAACGGAGGGAGTAGTATAGTACTAGTATATACCGCATCATTCTTTGCTCCTTCTTACTACTCCGACATGTGGGAGAGCCAGCATCCGGGTCGACGTGTCATGCACCAGATTAGAGCGCAGAACGGAAGGGGGGCATCACCCCGGTCGGAGCGCCAGTAATTCATGACTATAGTGAGTGGTCATATCACATGTCTTTCCAGCAGTAACGCGCCGTCAAATCGCACAGCCCCACTCGCTCACCCTCCTCGCCTCTCTGTCAAACCGCCTACCCGAAAACGGCCGCGCGTACTGCCCCGGGAAAAGCCCCGCCCTCAACTTTTAACTACGCGAAAATAGTTTGAGCTTGTTCGTTCTATATAAATACAGTACTTACTGTATGTTTATTCACCCGTGGGGTTGTTCAATGAATGGAGGGGCGGGGAGCACAAGTGAACAATACTACCTCTGTCCGGGTTTATTGGTCCCCATTGTATTTCGTGCCAAATTTTGACCATAGATTAAACTAAGAAAATGTTCACGCATGTCACCAAACATTATATTTTTCAAAACTATGTTCAAATACAAATCCAATGAGATAATTTTTCTTGACATGCATTAACATTTTGTTAGTTAAATCTTTAGTCAAAATTTGGCACAAACTATAAAAGGGACCTATAAACCAGGACGGAGGTAGTACTGTAGTAGTAGTAAGTAGGAGTCATAGAGTAGTCACCTTAAATAGAGAGTTTCTTTTCTTTAATGCCACGTACACAAATTGAAACGCTTGTTGTGGAGAGAAAAAAGATAATCACTCCACTATATATGGACGCAGGGGCCTGAGCACTTGCTTTACTAGGGTTGTTCTCTTCATTCTCTCATCCTCTCTAGATATAAACAAGATAGCGGTAGCGACATTTTCTCTCTACTCACCGCTGGTCACAGATCTGGCCAGATCCCTTCGGCCGGTGTGTGTAGAGGACTAAAAGGTGCATCATTCACGCGGTCATCACCGCCGAGGGAGGAAACCCACAGCTGCCGGAGGGGCCCGATCCTCTGCCCGTGCCGTTCTCTCCGACACAGCGCCGACTCGGGAGGTCCTCTGATTCTTCTTCCTCCTTGCCGTATTGTCCGCAGATCCGACCTACCGCCGCCGACATCTCGGCGACCCTGAGGTATAAGTTCTTCGAAAGCGGCCTTGCTCTACTGCCCCAACTCCCCACGTGTCTGCATGTGCATCTTTTTCTACTCCCATCAGCTCTTCCAAAGCCACCTAAATTTTTAGTATTATTAGAGGTAAAGCTACTTCATGCATTCGAATCTAGGGCTTTGTTCAAACAACGAAGAAAGGGGGGAAAGTTGTAGCATGAATCTAGGACTTGATTCAAAGAGGAAATAATATGGTGAAAGTAGTAGAGACCGGATACCCAATCGGTCTCTTGGTTGAAAAGGGAAATGATGGGAAAACGTAGTACAAACTGGATAAGGAACAAATCTATTATTGGTTGAAAAAAGGATAGAAAGTGGCGGCTGGTGGACAAGTCAACAGAGTATGTCCAGGATTAGATTTGCTGCCATCACATAGTAAAAGGTCTCCAGGATTAGATTTGATGCCCTCACATAGTAAAAGGTCTCATGATTAGATTTGCTGCCCTCACATAGTAAAAGGTCTCAGGATTAGATTTGCTTCCCTCACATAGTAAAAGGTCTCAGGATTTGATTTGCTGCCCTCACATAGTAAAAGGTCTCAGGATTAGATTTGCTGCCCTTACATAGTAAAAGGCCTCCAGGATTAGATTTGCTGCCCTCACATAGTAAAAGGTCTCCAGGATTAGGTTTGCTGCCCTCACATAGCGTGAACAAGCTCGGCATCACCACTTTATGCCTCCTTGTAGGTACATTGTGCTGATGCATCCACTGTCGCATGTCCTTATACCAACCTTTTGCTGTTTTTTTCGCGGGTAACCAACCTTTTGCTGTAAGGGCGCATGTAAAATGAAGCAATCACACTGTTACCTTAGGGACATGTCTAACCAGTGTTATTGTTAATCTAATGCCTCCAGTGATAAGATACAATTAAAGTGTGTTACAAATGGCACTCCTGCTGTTTTCCCCAGTATGATAAGTAAGTTGCTCCTTTACGCTGCTGAGTGTCCTGGTGTCCCCACGATCCCATGCCCTTAAACCAACTCTTTAGCTGCTGTTGATTTACTGTGTTTGGTAAACAAGCAATGCCACCATTAAAGTAATCCCATATCTGAGGAATCTCATTGTTGATCGTAATGCTTCTGGTAACATGAAGCATTGCTAACGTTTTAAAATTTCTATTGTCCTTGTGTGATTTCCATGAACATAATTAAGATGCTTCTTTTCATTTTGTATATGTTTCGTATATTCTTATTGACCAGCAACTGTTTACTTTCTATCATTTTGTGCAGATAGGGATATCCATTTCACCTTGTTGCTATTGTGACCTTTTGGTGAACTACACAAAACACTTTTTTTTGGAATGAGTGTCTTGTGCAGTTCAACTAAAATGTCACGTGGGCAACATCTCTCAATTTTGGTGGAACTGCACAAAATGGTTAAACTAAAGTGAAACCATGCTCTCCTGTCTCCTTGTTTGTGCTATGCAAACATGCTGTTGCAAACAGGAATACTCTACTACAGATGTTGTGACAGTCAAGAGCAACATCTCTCAATTTTGGTGGAACTGCACAAAATGGTTCAACTAAAGCGAAATCATGCTCTCTTGTCTCCTTGTTTGTGCTATGCAAACATGCTGTGCAAACAGGAATACTCTACAACAGATGTTGTGACGGTCAAGAGCATTCGCCAAGTTCTTCGATTGTATGACATGGCTAGCCAAGATGGATTTAATCCCGATATTCACTTTATCAAAAGGCTCTAATGGGTTGGTTCTGAATCTTGCAAGCTGGGAATCAGTGAGATGTGTAGGCATCTTTGTTGTACTTATTATTTGAATCTTATTTGTTGGTTCTGAATCTTGCAAGCTGGGAATCAATGAGACGTGTAGGCATCTTTGTTGTACTTATTATTTGGATCTTATTTGTTGGTTCTGAATCTTGCAAGCTGGGAATCAATGAGATGTGTAGGCATCTTTGTTGTACTTATTATTTGGATCTTATTTGTTGGTTCTGAATCTTGCAAGCTCGGAAACACGGCATGATGATGCAAAGGACAGCAACCATAACAAAAAATTCAAACTTGGTAGTATTATCTTTGTGAAAGTGAGACAAATGTGCTGATCGTGTGCATCCTGAGAATAATAATTCTAATTGTTGTGCATGTTGATCCCGTGGCACTGATAGAATGAGCCAATGCATTGCTTGTTTTAAATATAAATTTCTACTAAAGCTAATTAAATTTAAGTAAAGTGACCACTAACTCCTGTTATTACAGTACCAATACAGACCCGCTCGTGAACCGACGTGTGGCCGGAGTAGGTTTCCTAATGGAGGCGTTTGAATGCGCCGAGGGTGCATCTTCTGTCGGGCGTGCAGCGAACGAGGGAGGGGTAGTAACTGTTGTCGCCTGTACACACTCAGCTTACTGTTGAATCCAGTTCCCCAAGAGCTAAAAAATGAACTGCTGTCGCCGCCTACACACTCGTTCACTCAAAGAGACTCCAATTGCGATCCGAGGGGTGAGCCTGCTGGATATGGACTTCAGCAAGGAGTTAGTTCGCCGTTCAGTCCTATGGCTGCACCAAGTTGAATGTGATGTACACCAACGATACGGACTCGGTGAAGCTCTGCCTCGCCTCAGTCCTATGGCTACACCAGGTTCTGGAGCATTCTCCCGTTTCATCGGCAGCGCCGACTGCACCTTCGCTACGGTGGAGAGAAGGAAGAACGCGACGATTCGGCCATCTGGTGCAACAAGCTTGTCGACATCCAGAAGCAATACAAGATCATCAGCAACGGGCAGGAGAAGGACTCCGTGGTTGACCTCGCTAAGACCATCATCGACCCCTGATACGCCAACATGAAAGAAGACGACCTGAACACGTGGGAGGTACCTCTGAATCTAGCCTACATAACCTACGCGGCCAAGGACGCATATGCATGCTACGACATGTACAGGCAGATCTTGGACATGAGTGCGTGTCTGCTTCCCGTAACCGATGAGTACACGAACAGCTGCAGCGTCATGATCAAGCGTGCCAGGAAGGTCTAGATGTTGTACTTTATCTGTTTATAAGCACCTTTATCATCTGAGTGTTTCATGCATTAGCCTATGTGTCGTAATTATCTGTTTTGTCCGAAATATTTCTTTTAAGAACCCATTAACCTGATTGCTTTTTTTAGCGGCTATTTGCTAATGTATGTAAACTAGTTCACTTGTCCGTAAAAAAACTAGTTCACTCGGCTGCCGTGCTTTGAATCTCCTTCCTCCCAACATATTCCTCTCCTCAGGTGGACCCAGCAGGTCTCTAAATTTTCTCCCACTTTCTTTTTCAATGTAAACTGAGTTTTCTCCCAGTACTTTCCCCTAGAACCAACTCAACTGTCCCATGTCTAGCCTAAAAAATAATAATACCCCACGTACTATTAACTCATCAAATTAAAATGGTATTTTATTTCGTAAGTTGAAAGTTCTTACAAAATAATAATAATAATTGTTTATATATAACTTGCCAAGTTAACTCCTAGTGATTGCGTACATAAGCTTGCAAAGATTTTACTGACGTGCAATCATGTGTTTATGTTTTTATAACATTTCTCCGTCTAGCCCAACATGATATTTTCACCCAGCCCAGCAAGTCCGTGAATTTTGAGAAAAATGCAAATGGGATTTAAACGGGCTGCATAGATGCTACATCATTGTTTCACCCAGCCCACCAAATGGACTAAAAAACAAATGGACTGGCTGACATGTGGGCCAGTAGGTTGAAGCCTAAGAAGGCGTCGGATTTACATCCAACGGCCGCATTCTTCTTCAATCTCTCGTCTTCTTCTCCCAGCGCTGCCAGAACCGCCTGCTGTAGCCTTCGGCGTCCAGCGGCGTTGTTTTGCGCTCCTCAGCGAAACGCTACCCCGCCGACGGCCAGACCATCCCTCCACTCTGCACCTCCTGTTATTCTCTGCCGAGTGTAGGCCCACCCCGCACCCGAACCAGTCAAGTTTCCCACTCCTCTCCGTCTGCGACTCCACT
The DNA here is from genome assembly GCA_963921465.1 of Triticum timopheevii. Lineage (NCBI taxonomy): Eukaryota > Viridiplantae > Streptophyta > Magnoliopsida > Poales > Poaceae > Triticum > Triticum timopheevii. Next base: position 216,942,743 of record OY997274.1, read on the forward strand.
ACCGCGTCTTCCCCATCTCCGGGTCATTCCAGTCTGGGGCCTTGCCGTTGTCCACCGCCTCGGTGCGCTCGGCGCGGCGTGGTCAACATATGAGAGTCATCGGAAGAGGACTGTACGTGGAGAGCCTGACGGCTGGGACCCACGAGGTCCACGGTCGCACACAAGGAAAGTTCCTCCTTATTATGCACTGTACGTGCAGTGTACATGGGAAGGGCTTCTGTATTTCGCGAATAAAACGTCCCCCCCCCCCCCCCCCCGCTAACAGGTCGGACCCACCAGCTATATCTTTGCACGCAAGGAAGTGCCTCCTTATTACGCACCAAAAAATGAATACCCCCTGCTAGCTGGGACCCACCATAGTGGGTGGCTGACTTGTGGGCCTACTAAGTTGACGAGGACGGAGGGCTTTGTCAACTTAGTCAATATGAACGATTCTAGCTCCAGTGACCGTACGATGTCCATCCAACGGCCATAGTGCTTCTTCAACCTCTGGTCTTCTTGCTCCAGCCACCCAAAGCAGCGCCGGTCGTGCCGTGTGCTCCTGCCTCTCGTGGCCGGCTACGATGCCGCGGAGGCCTCACCGCCCCCTACTACTCCCACCGCTGGCCCAGGGTATCCCTCTACTCACCCACACCCCCTGTTATTCTGCGGCGACAGCAGCCTCACGCCGCAGCCAAACCAGTGAACCCTCGTACTCCTCTCCGCGTGGGCATCCACTGTCGCGTCTTCCCCGGCTCCTTGTCATCACCTTCCTAGGCCTCGCCGTCGTCCATCGCCTTGGTGCTCTCGGCGCAGCATGGTCAATGTGGTCAACGACCGACTTCCATCGGAAGAGTACTGTACGTGGAGAGGCTGACAGCTGGGTCCAAGGCCACAGCCCAGTTTTTTTGTGATTTGCCAAGTAGGTCGCTTTGTCATGCCTGTTGGGCTGCAAATCTTTCAAGACGAGGAGAGCTTCATTCGGCTGGCCGAGAAAATGGCTTATCAGTAATGAGAAATGGGTTGTACATTTCTAAAACACATCAAACCGGCAATTAGTTTCAAATATCTTTTTTTCATTTCGAGATTTTAAATTACATTAATTTTTATGCATGGAGAATTTGTTGGATTTTATATTGATATACATTTATTTTTAAAATCAGTTTGAATGCGAGTCGAAATTTCGGGATTAAAAACAGTTCGGACCACACCGAAATATGCAAAATTTCGTATAATTTTTTAACCGTGGCCACAATATGGGCTGTAATGCTAACAAAAAGAATATGGGCTCCAAACAAAACCTTAAGAATTAGCAAATGGGCTGTAAATTATTAGAAATAATGGCGGATGGGTTGTATGCTATTTTTCACAGATTTGAGGCTTTCCTAAAAAAATCTCGGGCCCCTCACCCTCTTTGGGTGGGGTGGTCCCTTCTTCTTCTTTCTCCCCTTCGGGGGAGGAGTGTGCCTCATCGTCTTCGAACGAGGCTTCTGGCGCAACCTTACGTCGGAGACCCTTTCGGATCCCCGGGGCTTTCTTATCGGCCTTCTTCTCCGGCACCTTGTAGGGCGCCGGGACCAACATCTCCGTTAGGAGAGCATCAGCTGGGCTTTCTGGCAGCAGAGCCGGACAGTCAATCTTCTCAGCTGTCTCCACATAATCCTGGACAAATATGCACAATTACTTAAGGCTCCCCCATGAATATATTGGGAAGAACCGAATCCGGTGGTGGCTTGAAAACTCACCTGGCTAGGAGGCCGCGCGGCGTGGAACCCACGGTCCTCGGATGTGGGAGGAGGTACTTCGGAGGCCTTGAACAACGCCTTCCACGCGTCTTTGTGCTTCATGCCGTAGAGTGATAACCCACAAGTATAGGGGATCGCAACAGCTTTCGAGGGTAGAGTATTCAACCCAAATTTATTGATTCGACACAAGGGGAGCCAAAGAATATTCTTGAGTATTAGCAGTTGAGTTGTCAATTCAACCACATCTGGATAACTTAGTATCTGCAGCAAAGTGTTTAGTAGTAAAAGTGGTATGATAATAAAGGTAGCGGTAGCAAAAGTAAAGATAAATGTTTTTGGGTTTTTGTAGTAGTTGTAACAGTAGCAACGGAAAAGTAAATAAGCAAAGAATAATATGTGAAAAGCTCGTAGGCAATGGATCAGTGATGGATAATTATGCCGGATGCGATTCCTCATGCAATAGTTATAACATAGGGTGATATAGAACTAGCTCCAATTCATCAATGTAATGTAGGTATGTATTCCGTAAATAGTCATACGTGCTTATGGAAAAGAACTTGTATGACGTCTTTTGTCCTACCCTCGCGTTGAAGCGGGGTCCTAGCGGAAACTAAGGGATATTAAGGCCTCCTTTTTATAGAGAATCGGACCAAAGTATTAACACATAGTGAATACATGAACTCCTCAAACTACGGTCATCACCGAGAAGTATCCCGATTATTGTCACTTCAGGGTTGTCGGATCATAACACATAATAGGTGACTATAGACTTGCAAGATAGGATCAAGAACACACACATATTCATGAAAACATAATAGGTTCAGATCTGAAATCATGGCACTCGGGCCCTAATGACAAGCATTAAGCATAGCAAAGTCATAGCAACATCAATCTCAGAACATAGTGGATACTAGGGATCAAACCCTAACAAAACTAATTTGATTACATGGTAAATCTCATCCAACCCATCACCGTCCAGCAAGCCTACGATGGAATTACTCACGCACGGCGGTGAGCATCATGAAATTGGTGATGGAGGATGGTTGATGATGACGACGGCGACGAATCCCCCTCTCCAGAGCCCCGAACGGACTCCAGATCAGCCCTCCCGAGAGAGATTAGGGCTTGGCGGCGGCTCCGTGTCGTAAAACGTGATGAAACTTTCTCTCTGATTTTTTTCTCCCCGAGACGGAATATATGGAGTTGAAGTTGAGGTCGGAGGAGGTCCAGGGGGCCCACGAGATAGGGGGGCGCGCCCTGGGGGGGCGCCCCCTGTCTCGTGGACAAGCCGTGGGGCCCCTGGCACTAATTATTTCGCCAAAAATACTTATTAAATCCAAAAAGTGCCTCCGTGGATTTCCAGGACATTCCGAGAACTTTTCTTTTCTACACATAAAACAACATCATGGCAGTTCTGCTGAAAACAGCGTCAGTCCAGGTTAGTTTCATTCAAATCATGCAAGTTAGAGTCCAAAACAAGGGCAAAAGTGTTTGGAAAAGTAGATACGTTGGAGACGTATCAACTCCCGCAAGCTTAAACATTTGCTTGTCCTCAAGCAATTCAGTTGATAAACTGAAAGTGATAAAGAAAAACTTTTACAAACTCTGTTTGCTCTTGTTGTTGTAACATGAAAAGCCAGCATTCAAGTTTCAGCAAATATTACGAACTAACCATACTCACAATAACACATAGGTCTCACAATTACTCATATCAATAGCATAATCAACTAGCGAGCCATAATAATAAAACTCGGATGACAACACTTTCTCAAAATAATCATAACATGATATAAAAAAATGGTATCTCGCTAGCCCTTTCTGAGACCGCAAAACATAAATGTAGAGCACCTTTAAAGATCAAGGACTGACTAAACATTGTAATTCATGGTAAAAGAGATCCAGTCAAGTCATACCCAATATAAACCAAAAATAATGAATGCAAATGACAGTGTGCTCTCCAGCGGGTGCTTTTTAATAAGAAGGGTGATGACTCAACATAAAAGTAAATAGATAGGCCCTTCGCAGAGGGAAGCAGGGATTTGTAGAGGTGCCAGAGCTCGATTTTAAAATAGAGATTGAATAACATTTTGAGCGGCATACTTTCGCTGTCAACGCAACAACTATGAGATGGCTGTATCTTCCATACTACATGCATTATAGGCAGTTCCCAAACAGAATGGTAAAGGTTTATACTCCCCCAACCACCAACAAGCATCAATCCATGGCTTGCTCGAAACAACGAGTGCCTCCAACATACAACAGCCCTGGGGGAATTTTATTTAATTATTTTGATTTGCTTTGATCTTTTTGGATCATGGGACTGGGCATCCCAGTTACCGACCCTTTCTCGTGAATGAGGAGCAGAGTCCAGTCCTCTTGAGAATAACCCACCTAGCATGGAAGATATAGGGAGCCCTAGTTGAAACATGAGCTGCTCGAGCATACAAAACAGAATTTCATTTGAAGGTTTGGAGTTTGGCACATACAAATTTACTTGGAACGACAGGTAAATACCGCATATAAGAAGGTATAGTGGACTCATATGGAACAACTTTGGGGTTTAAGGAGTTTGGATGCACAAGCAGTATTCCCGCTTAGTACAGGTGAAGGCTAGCAAAAGACTGCGAAGCGACCAACTGAGAGAGCGACAACAGTCGTAAACACGCATTAAAATTAATTCACACTGAGCACAAACATGAGTAGGATATAATCCACCATGAACATAAATATTATGAAGGCTATGTTGATTTGTTTCAACTACATGCGTGAACATGTGCCAAGTCGAGTCACTTAATACATTCAAATGAGGATACCATCCCATCATATCACATCATAATCATTCTAATAGCATGTTGGCATGCAAGGTAAACCATTATAACTCATAGCTAATCAAGCATGGCACAAGTAACTATAATCTCTAAATGTCATTGCAAATATGTTTACTTCATAATAGCTGACCCAGGAACGATGAACTCATCATATTTACAAAAACAAGAGAGGTCGAGTTCATACCAGCTTTTCTCATCCCAATAAGTTCATCATATATCGTCATTATTGCCTTTCACTCGCACGACCGAACGATGTGTATAATAATAAGAGTGCACGTGCATTGGACTAAGCTAGAATCTGCAAGCATTCAACTCAAGAGAGAAGACAAGTAATATGCGCTCTAAATTAAATAAACAATCATGCATATAAGAGCCACTAAACATTTTCAGTATAGTCTTCTCGACCCCTAAAGGAAAGAAAAGAAAATAGAACTATTTACACAGGAAAGCTCCCAACAAATAAGAAGAAGAACTAGAAATCTTTTTGAGTTTTCATTTTAATTTCTACTACAAGCATGGAAATTAAACTAACTAATTTTTTTGGTTTTTCTCAAGGTTTATCAAACACACAAGAGGAAAACTAGAAAAAGAAATTTAAACTAACATGGATAATACAATGAAAGAGTATGAGCACTGACAACTAGTGTGTGAACATGAATGTAAAGTCAGTGAGAAATACGTACTCCCCCAAGCTTAGGCTTTTGGCCTAAGTTGGTCTAATACCAATGACCGCATGGCTGATATCCATAAGTGAAACTGGGGTAGTACTGAGATGCAGAGGCGACCGCCTCCTGAGCAGCAGCGTGTTGGCGAGCTGCCTCCATTCCCCTCTCATATTCAGTTGCTTCTTCCCTGGTGACAACATATCTTCCTTTTGCCTGATAATCAAAAAGGTAGGGAGCAGGAAGAGTAACAGAGGCGACGTTGCGTCTGTCATAGATTAGTCGATAATGGAGGAATTGTTCATTCCTCTCAAGAAAATGATGATCAAACATAGCTTATTTATCCAAATAAACAGGAGGTACAATCATATCCCCCTCTCGTGGAGCTATATTAAGAAAATTAGCCACACGGGTTGCATAAATTCCTCCAAAGAAATCTCCCCTTCTACTATTATTCTACAACCTACGTGCAACTATAGCCCCCAAGTTATAACCTTTATAACCTAACACAGCTCTCTTGAGGACACAAAGATTAGGGGCACACATGTGACATACTTCGTCCTTACCGTTAATGCATCTACCAATAAATAGAGAAAAATAATGTATAGCAGGAAAATGAATGCCCCCTATGGTAGCTTGTGCTACGTCCCTAGATTCTCCAATAGTAATTCTAGCAAGAAAATCTCTAAATTCAGATTTGGGAGGATCATTAGTATTACCCCACTGCGGGAGTTTGCAAGCAGTTGTGAAATCCTCTAAATCCATGGTATAAGATGTATCATAAATATCAAACATGACACTAGCAGAATTACACGCAGAAATATATTCGAACCACCGCACAAAGGAATCAGTCAATTGATAATATTGAGGACACTTATCTTGTAAGAAGTCCTCCAGGTCGGCATTACGCACATACGCGTCAAATTCCTCCTTGAAGCCTGCTTCGACCATAAAATCATCGGATGGCCACTCACAAGCCCGTACATTTGCGTCCCTCGGCAATTCAACATCTTGCTCACGTATAGCAATCCTTGGCCCTTTCTTTGCCGAGGAACCTCCTTGGTACATTCTTCTAAGCATATTTCTTTTTTTGAAAATTTATGAAATTTTAGTAACTTCAAAATAAAAGTGGATAAAACTAAACAAGATTGGTAGCAACTACTCCTACAAGTGCCTAGAGCCTATATCAAGCATTGGAATTGCTTGGGACCTCAAAAATTTAACATGCAAGATCAAGAACATGGTCACCTATGAAGCAAAAATTTGCAATGAATAAAGCACTAGAACAAAAACTAATTGGACCAATGGAGGAGTCACATACCAAGCAACAATCACCCAAAGCAGTTTTGTGAATGAAGCTTTGAGCTAAGAGATCGAAAATCGCAGCAAAACGAGCTAGAACTCGTGCTTGAGCTGGATGGGGATTTTTTTGGGTAGAAGATGAAGTGTGTGGGTGCTGGCATAAGTGGAGGGGAGCCACCAGGGGCCCACGAGACAGGGGGCGCGCCCTATAGGGGGGGCCTCCTCTCTCGTGGCCTGGTGCTTGCCCCTCTTGCAGTGTTTTCAGTGCCTAAAATCCTCAAATATTCCAGAAAAAATCATACTAAATTTGTAGGGCATTTGGAACACTTTTATTTTTGGACTATTTTTTAATGCACAGATAAATCAGAAAACAGACGGATAATACTATTTTTGCTTTATTTATTCTAAATAACAGCAAGTAAAAAGAGGGTACAGAAGGTTGTGCCTTCTAGTTTCATCCATCTCGTGATCATCAAAATGAACCCACTAACAAGGTTGATCAAGTCTTGTTAACAAACTCATTCCGAATAACACGAAACTGGAGAAATTTCGAATAACACTAAGTTACCTCAACGGGGATATGAAAATCCCCAACAATAAGAATATCATACTTTTTCTTGACAGTAGGGAGAGGAAATTCAAAACCTCCAAAAATTATAGTTGGAACTTTTTCAATTGAATTGATGCTATGAACTTGAGATTGTTTCCTCGGAAAGTGTACCGTATGCTCATTACCATTAACATGAAAAGTGACATTGCCTTTGTTGCAATCAATAACAGCCCCTGCAGTATTAAGAAAAGGTCTACCAAGGATAATAGACATACTATCGTCCTCGGGAATACCAAGAATAACAAAGTCCGTTAAGATAGTGACATTTGCAACCACAACAGGCACATCCTCACAAATACCAACAGGTATAGCAGTTGATTTATCAACCATTTGCAAAGATATTTCAGTAGGTGTCAACTTATTCAATTCAACTCTACGATATAAAGAGAGAGGCATAACACTGACACCGGCTCCAAGATCACATAAAGCAGTTCTAACATAATTTCTTTTAATAGAGCATGGTATAGTTGGTACACCCGGATCTCCAAGTTTCTTTGGTATTCCACCCTTAAAAGTGTAATTAGCAAGCATGGTGGAAATTTCAGCTTCCGGTATCTTTCTTTTATTTGTGATGATATCCTTCATATACTTAGCATAAGGATTTACTTTCAGCATATCAGTTAAGCGCATACGTAAGAAAATAGGTCTAATCATTTCAGCAAAGCGCTCAAAATCGTCATCATCCTTTGACTTGGATGGTTTAGGAGGAAAGGGCATGGGTTTATGAACCCATGGTTCTCTTTCTTTACCGTGCTTATCATAACGTTGATTCTTTGATTGTGGGTTATCAAGATCAACAGCAGGTTCAATCTCTACATCATTGTCTTTGCTAGGTTGAGCATCAACATGAACATTATCATTAACATTATCTCTAGGTTCATGTTCATCACCTCATTGTGTTTCAGCATCATAAATAGAAATATCATTGGGATTCTCAGGTTTGTCTATAGTAGGTTCACTAGAAGCATGCCAAGTTCTATCGTTTTTCTTCTTCTTCTTCTTGGAAGAACAAGGTGCCTCTAAAATATTTCTCTGAGAATCTTGCTCGATTCTCTTAGGGTGGCCTTTAGGATACAAAGGTTCCTGAGTCATTCTACCAGTTCTAGTAGCCACTCTAACGGCAAAGTCATTTTTATTATTTAATTCATCAAGCAAATCATTTTGAGCTTTAAGTACTTGCTCAGCTTGAGTGGCAACCATAGAAGCATATTTGCTAACGCAGTGAAGTTCATCTTTATCTCTAGCCAGATTATCACCTACACGTCCTATCTCGAAAGCATTATTCTTTAACTCTCTACAAACATAAGCATTAAAACTTTCTTGTCTAGCCATAAAGTCATCAAATTCATCTAAGCACGGGCTATGAAATTTAGTAGAGGGTATTTCAACTTTATCATATCTATAGAGAGAATTTACCTTTACTACCTGTGTCGGGTTATCAAGACAATGTGGTTCTTCGGGCGGTAAATTAAGACCATGTATTTCTTCAATAGGTGGTAAATTCTTAACATCTTCAGCTTTAATACCTTTTTCTTTCATTGATTTCTTTGCCTCTTGCATATCATCGGGACTGAGAAATAAAACACCTCTCTTCTTCGGAGTGGGCTTAGGAATAGGCTCAGGAGTTGGCTCAATTGGTTCAGGAATTACTTCAGGAACTGGCTTGGGAAGAGTCCAATTATTTTCATTAGTCAACATATTATTCAATAGTATTTCAGCTTCATCGACTGTTCTTTTCCTGAAAACACAACCAGCACAACTATCCAAGTAGTCCTTGGAAGCATCGGTTAGTCCATTATAAAAGATATCAAGTATTTCATTTTTCTTAAGAGGATGATCATGCAAAGCATTAAGTAACCGGAGAAGCCTCCCCCAAGCTTGTGGGAGACTCTCTTCTTTGATTTGCACAAAATTATATATTTCCCACAAGGCAGCTTGTTTCTTATGAGCAAGGAAATATTTAGCAGAGAAGTAATAAATCATATCCTGGGACTACGCACATAACTAGGAGCAAGAGAATTATACCAAGTCTTAGCATCACCCTTTAATGAGAACGGAAATATCTTAAGGATATATAAATAGCGAGTCTTCTCATCATTAGTAAACAGGGTGGCTATATCATTCAACTTGGTAAGATGTGCCACAACAGTTTTAGATTCAGGGCCATAAAAAGGATCAGATTCAACTAAAGTAATAATATCAGGATCAATAGAGAATTCATAATCCTTATCAGTAACACAGATAGGTGAAGTAGCAAAAGCAGGATCGGGTTTCATTCTAGCATTAAGAGACTGCTGCTTCCATTTAGCTAATAATTTCTTAAGATCATTTCTATCATTGCAAGCAAGGATTTCCATAGCAGCTTTTCATTCATAACATAACCCTTAGGAACAACAGGTAATACATAATCATTGGGGGGACCTTCATCATCACTATCATCAGTAATAGGATTTTCAGTAATATCATTCCCCCTAACTCTAGCAAGTTGTTCATCTAGAAATTCAGCTAATGGCAAAGTAGTATCAAGCACAGAAGTAGTTTCATCATGCATAGCAGAAGTGGCATCATCAATAACATGCGACATATCAGAATTCATAGCAGTAGAAGGTTTAGGTGTCGCAAGCTTACTAATAACGGAAGGAGAATCTAGTGCAGAGCTAGATGGCAGTTCCTTACCTCCCCTTGTAGTTGAGGGAAAAATCTTGGTTTTAGCGTCTTTCAAGTTCTTCATAGTGATCAACAGATATAAATCCCAAGTGACTCAGAGAATAGAGCTATGCTCCCCGGCAACGGTGCCAGAAATTAGTCTTGATAACCCACAAGTATAGGGGATCACAACAGCTTTCGAGGGTAGAGTATTCAACCCAAATTTATTGATTCGACACAAGGGGAGCCAAAGAATATTCTTGAGTATTAGCAGTTGAGTTGTCAATTCAACCACACCTGGATAACTTAGTATCTGCAGCAAAGTGTTTAGTAGCAAAAGTGGTATGATAATAAAGGTAGCGGTAGCAAAAGTAAAGATAAATGTTTTGGGGTTTTTGTAGTAGTTGTAATAGTAGCAACGGAAAAGTAATTAAGCGAAGAACAATATGCGAAAAGCTCGTAGGCAATGGATCAGTGATGGATAATTATGCCGGATGCGATTCCTCATGCAATAGTTATAACATAGGGTGATATAGAACTAGCTCCAATTCATCAATGTAATGTAGGCATGTATTCCGCAAAAAGTCATATGTGCTTATGGAAAAGAACTTGTATGACGTCTTTTGTCCTACCCTCCCGTTGAAGCGGGGTCCTAGTGGAAACTAAGGGATATTAAGGCCTCCTTTTAATAGAGAACCGGACCAAAGCATTAACACATAGTGAATACATGAACTCCTCAAACTACGGTCATCACCGAGAAGTATCCCGATTATTGTCACTTTGGGGTTGTCGGATCATAACACATAATAGGTGACTATAGACTTGCAAGATAGGATCAAGAACACACATATATTCATGAAAACATAATAGGTTCAGATCTGAAATCATGGCACTCGGGCCCTAGTGACAAGCATTAAGCATAGCAAAGTCATAGCAACATCAATCTCAGAACATAGTGGATACTAGGGATCAAACCCTAACAAAACTAACTTGATTACATGGTAAATCTCATCCAACCCATCACCGTCCAGCAAGCCTACGATGGAATTACTCACGCACGGCGGTGAGCATCATGAAATTGGTGATGGAGGATGGTTGATGATGACGACGGCGACGAATCCCCCTCTCCAGAGCCCGAACGGACTCCAGATCAGCCCTCCCGAGAGAGATTAGGGCTTGGCAGCGGCTCCGTGTCGTAAAACGCGATGAAACTTTCTCTCTGATTTTTTTCTCCCCGAGACGGAATATATGGAGTTGGAGTTGAGGTCGGAGGAGGTCCAGGGGGCCCACGAGATAGGGGGGCGCGCCCCCCTATCTAATGGACAGGCCGTGGGCCCCTGGCACTAATTATTTCGCCAAAAATTCTTATTAAATCCAAAAAGTGCCTCCGTGGATTTCCAGGACATTCCGAGAACTTTTCTTTTCTACACATAAAACAACATCATGGCAGTTCTGCTAAAAACAGCGTCAGTCCGGGTTAGTTTCATTCAAATCATGCAAGTTAGAGTCCAAAACAAGGGCAAAATTGTTTGGAAAAGTAGATACGTTGGAGACGTATCATAGAGCCTCTGAAGCGTCTGGTGTTCGGCCGGGACGAACTCCCATAGATTGAATGCCCGCATTTGGCACGGTAGAATCCGGCGAACGAGCATGACATGGATCACGTTGACAAGCTTGATGTTCTTGTCCTTCATGCTCTTGATGCAGTTTTGTAGTCCGGTCAGCTCTGTAGATTCGCCCCAGGACAGGCCCTTCCTTTCCCAGGAGGTGAGCCGCGTGGGGGTTCTGGATCGGAACTCGGGGGCCGCCGCCCAGTTGGCGCCGCGCGGCTCGGTGATGTAGAACCACCCCGATTGCCACCCCTTCGCGGTTTCCGCAAAGGAGCCGTCAAGCCAGGTGACGTTAGGCATCTTACCCACCATGGCTCCTCCGCACTCCGCTTGCTGGCCGCTCACAATCTTTGGCTTCATGCAGAAGATTTGCAGCCACAAGCTGAAATGAGGCTTGATGCGGAGGAAGGCCTCGCATACGACGATGAATGCCGAGATGTTGAGGACGAAGTTCGGGGCTAGATCGTGGAAATCTAGCCATAGTAGAGCATGAGCCCGCGAGAAGTGGAAACCCCAGTCCACGGATGAAGTGGGCGAGAAACACAACCCTCTCGTGGGGTCCTGGGGTTGGAATGACCTACCCATCGTTCGGTAGCCGGTGCGCTATGTCTGCGGCCAAGTATCCGGCCGCCCGAAGATTCGCGATATCCTTCTCCTTCACGGTGGAAGCCACCCACTAGCCTCCTGCTCCGGACATGTTTAGCTGTGCGGAGAAGACTTGGGCTAGGGCGCTGGAGCTCGAGGGGGCAAGAGTGGGAAAAGGAGGAAGAAGGCGTGGGTAAAAATGGGGAACTCTTATCCCTTTATAGAGGCGACGGAAGCGGTGCGCCTCCCCACTTGCCCGTTGGGAATCGCTCACCTCCCAAGCGCCACGATTGATGGCATGGTGGGATTACCCATACCCGTATTAATGAGAATCCCGTGATAAGGGGACATGATCTCTGCTTTGACAAGACGTGTCAAGGAAACCGCTTCGCAATATGCATTGTGGCTGGTTGTAGGAAAACGGCTCGAATAATGACCCGAGCTTAATGACATGTCACGTTGTCTAAAAAGTTGTCAGCAGATTGCATTTGTGAAATATCATTCTCTCTCTACAACGGTATGTGAAGATCATTTTGCGGATCTGGACACGGTCTACGTGTTCGATAATTACTTTGGAGTATTCGAAGAAGGAACCCGCCTTGCAATGCCAAAGACAAGACTGCGCGCCGGATTCATCGTCATTGAAGCCCGGTTCAGGTGCTACTGAGGGAGTCCTGGATTAGGGGGTATCCGGACAGCCAGACTGTATACATTGTCCGGACTATTGAAGCGTGAAGATACAAGACTAGGGACTTCTGCCCATGTCCGGATGGGACTCTCCTTTGTGTGGAAGGCAAGCTTGGCGATCCGAATATTGTGTTTCCTTCCTTGTAACCGACTCCATGTAAACCCTAGCCCTCTCCGGTGTCTATATAAACCGGAGAGGTTGGTCCTTAGAAGGCCGATCACAATTACAATCATACCATCATAGGCTAGCTCTTAGGGTTTAGCCTCTACGATCTCGTGGTAGATCTACTCTTGTACTAGTCATATCTTCAATATTAATCAAGCAGGAAGTAGGGTTTTACCTCCATCGAGAGGGCCCGAACCTGGGTAAACTTTGTGTCCCTTGCTTCCTGTTACCATCAGCCTAAGACGCACAGATCGGGACCCCCTACCCGAGATCCGCCGGTTTTGACACCGACAAAGATCTTTATCGGTCAAACCGCATAACAACATACGTTGTTCCCTTTGTCATCGGTATGTTACTTTCCCGAGATTCGATCATCAGTATCTCAATACCTAGTTCAATCTCGTTACCGGCAAGTCTCTTTACTCGTTCCGTGATACATCATCCTACAACTAACTCATTAGTTACAATGCTTGCAAGGCTGATAGTGATGTGCATTACCGAGTGGGCCCAGAGATACCTCAACGACAATCGGAGTGACAAATCCTAATCTCGAAATATCCCAACCCAACAAGTACCTTCGGAGACACCTGTAGAGCACCTTTATAATCACCCAGTTACGTTGTGTTTGGTAGCACACAAAGTGTTCCTCCGGTAAACGGGAGTTGCATAATCTCATAGTCATAGGAACATGTATAAGTCATGAAGAAAGCAATAGCAACATACTAAACGATCAAGTGCTAAGCTAACGGAATGGGTCAAGTCAATCACATCATTCTCCTAATGATGTGATCCCGTTAATCAAATGACAACTCATGTCTATGGCTAGGAAACTTAACCATCTTTGATTCACGAGCTAGTCAAGTAGAGGCATACTAGTGACACTATATTTGTCTATGTATTCACACATGTATCAAGTTTCCGGTTAATACAATTCTAGCATGAATAATAAACATTTACCATGAAATAAGGAAATAAATAATAACTTTATTATTGCCTCTAGGGCATATTTCCTTCAAAAATATGGGGTGCCGCTTAAAGAAATCCATTTATGAATTAAAGCAAGCCTCTAGACAGTGGTATTTAAAGTTTAATGAAATGATTAAAAGTTTTGGATTTAAAGAAAATATTGAGGATAGCTGCATTTATGCAAAGTTTAAAAATGGGAAATATATTTTCCTAATCTTGTAAGTGGATGATATCCTGCTTGCTAGCAGTGATGTTAGTCTACTACAAGAAACAAAGAAATTCTTATCCTCAAATTGTTGACATAACAGATCTTGGTGAAGCATCATATATTTTGGGCATAGAAATTCACCGAGATAGGAAGAATGGAGCGTTAGGACTATCGCAGAAAGCATATTTAGAAAAGGTTCTTAAAAAGTATAATATGCATGCGAGTAAAGCCACACCTACTCCTATAGTTAAGGGTGATAGTTTTGGGAAATTCCAATGTCCCAAAAACCGGTACGAGATCGATCAAATGAAAGGAGTACCATATGCTTCGGCAGTTGGCAGCTTACAGTATGCACAAGTGTGCACTCGCCCTGACTTAGCCTTTATCACCGGGGTACTCGGTAGATATCAAGAGAATCCAGGCATAGAGCACTGGAAGATGGTAAAGAAAGCATTGTGTTATGCGCAAGGCACAAGGACTACATGCTAACATACAGGAGAAGTGATTCCCTAGAGATAAAAGGATATTCAGACGCAGATTTTGCGGGGGACAAAGATGATAGAAAATCCACATCAGGATACGTATTCACCCTCGCTGGGGGAGCTATTTTGTGGGAAAGCTCCAAACAGTCGATAGTTGCATCATCTACGATGTGATGTGGGCATAGATACGTCTACAAATATTACACGACACAATTTTCAGGTAATTTCTATTGATCATTATATGATATTATATTTTATTATCAGTGACAAAAATACTACACAATTTTATTTATTGTGTAGAGTTCTTGAAGGCATCTGCAAAATAAATATGAAGATGTTGAAGATTGCATGGCCCATGCAAGTGCACACACACACGCATCAGAAAGGAGCAAAGGTGCTTGGAGAGATGAGGGCCATCCATGTTGCATGCTACACGTACAAGTCTTTTAAAATACGAAAGAAGAGAAGAAGGATTAGACTTAATGGACCAGAGAAGCTACGTGCACACCAGCCCATCTCATTGATTAAAGAAGGAATTAATCCCAGAAGGCCAAATATCCGGTCAAACATATGGGCCGGCTCCAGGTGAACTTTTCCTTCGACCCGTAGCAGTCCACGCTGGACATCGACGCGCAGCGCCACAGTTAGCGGCGGCCGCGTATAATAAATACCTAGTCTAGGTTAGGGTTTAGACTTGGGTTTTGTTTAGAGAAGTTTAGCTATTGCTACTTTTATTTGTCTTCGCTCGTAGCGGCTAGTGCGACCGTTAAGACATCTATCGGAACCCCAACTTGTGAGATTTATTCATCTAGCATATCCGCAATTTCAGATTGCTCGGCTATTATTTTCTTGCATGTTCTTCGATTTGCTTGCAGGAAAAATCCTTCGTGGATAGGTTGATCGCGTCGTTGGCTCGGCCGGTAACACCGTGGAGTTGGTTCAGCGATTGTCGTGGATATCAGTCGTGTACGGTCCTCCCTATACGGTTGGTAGCCGGATCGTGAGGGTCAAGTCCCACCCAAAATCGTAGTTATCGTCTCTCATCGAAAGATCGGGTCCCCAGTTCACATCAAGTGGTATCAGTTTTTAGGTTCATCGGTGAGAGATTTACAGTTTTATTAGATTAGATTAATTTTAGTCCTACAACCCACAAAAAGCCAAAAAAATAGATTAGTTCATCCGCTGCACCTATCTTTTTAGCCTCTAGCAATTTTTGCATCTAGTATTTGTGTAGTTGAATTTTTGGTTGCATTCATCTAATACTAGTGCTGGTTTAGATTCGTTTAGAAATAAAACTGTCTACTAGATCAAACTTGTTTTTGTCCACTTCCCTGATCTGTTCGCTGCCGCGCACCGCGCAAAGCGTCTGTCAAAGTTTCTTGTGCCATCACCTCACCGCATCGTCCGCCACTTTCCACGCATTCACCTTCCTTCTCCTGCACTTCCACGTACTCCAGCCTAGCCACGCGTTTTTCTCATACACCCAAGTCTCGAGTGCATGCCGCTGTCCCATCACTTGCACAGTCTTACATGCATGCAACACACGTTCCATCCCACACAAGTTGTGTCTTGCTTTCTTTCTGATTAGATTGCTTTGCCATCTCTTTTGCAGTACTTGTAGCACACAGACCTGTCTTGAAGCGTTGTTTTTCTAATTTCGCTTGCTAGTAACCGGCTTGATAAAAAGAAAAAAAGATAAAGAAAAAAATAGAAAAAAAGGGGAAAAAAGAGTGACAAAAAAAGAGAGAAAAAAGGAGAAGAAAAAGAAAAAAAATTGTAAAAAAAAAATCAGGCCGACTAGCATCTCTTTTGAACTGCTCTATTCTATTGCTACTCAGGATACTATTTTTGCTGCTACTTGATCGCCACTCCATCTATCATATATTTTCGAGCTTTGTCATACATTGTGGATATACCTCACTTATATCTAGCTACTCGGAGCTATCATATTTTCATCCGGTTTTCACTCCCTTGATTCAGTATCTGGGCTTAGATTGTTTTATCTCTTACTAGTCGACTGCCAGCACTAGTTAGGAGTTTGAGCAATTATTCAACTTGCATTGCTTTTTGCTAAATTGTGCCACTGATATTGTGAGTTGAGAAGCCTTTGCCAAGCTACACTTTTTCTACCAATAAGTACAGGTTCCGGCTCTACTGATTCCTGGTTATCGCTCCATTCAATCTTCATCGGTCGTTTGAGGCCAACACCAACGCGCCGATCACCACCTGCTGCATTGGTAAGAACGAGTAAGAATTTGATACTAAGCTTGAGTGTGAGAGAAATTTTGTCCACCACATCCTGTTAGTCGATAGGGATTATAAATTGTGTTTTTTTCTCTTTCGCTAACAATGACACAGGATCAACCCACACTTGAGGGTCTCACCGCGGATGTGAAAGTCACCAGCGAGTGTCTTGCCCAACTTGAGGGTGCTCAGATTGCGACCGAAGAAAGGCTCAAGGCCATAGAGGATGCACAAGGTGTTGCAAACACACAGCTAAAGGACATCTTGTCACGTCTTGACGAGTTGCGGACTGCACCCCCCATCAACAACAATGTTGATCCTCGCAGCTCCACGGGTGGCGGCGCTATTTCGCGAGCTCGGCATGTGCCCATGGGTCATCCACAACACCCAGCTACTGCTACTGATGCCGCCACCATAAACCAGCACCAACAAATTCCTCCCGCCGTCGAGCAACATGGGGACAACTACGAGGATTATTCTGGTGACACCGAAGACGACCAAATGGTCAACCACCACAATGGGGACAACTACGTTTCAACCGTCACGGTATGGCACGAGGTCAACCCAGGTATGCTGTTAGAGATTATGAACACTCTAGTGCCAAAATTAAATTTACTATGCCTGCTTTCAATGGTAAATATAATCCAGACGTTTATCTTGATTGGGAACTTTCAGTTGAACAAAAATTTGCATGTCATGATATTCCTGAGAACCAAAGAGTTAGGGCAGACACTAGTGAATTTACAAACTTTGCTTCCATGTGGTGGAGTGAATATTGTCGTATTAATGCAGATAATATACCTACTACTTGGGATGCTTTAAAACGAGCTATGCGACAACGTTATGTTCCTTCATATTATGCTCGTGATAAGCTAAATGAATTGCAATGTTTAAAACAAGGTAGTAGATCTGTAGAGGATTATTATCAAGAATTGCAAATTGGCTTAGTGCGATGTGGATTAGTTGAAACCGAAGATGCTATGATGGCTAGATTTTTAGGTGGTTTGAATCGTGATATTCAGGATATATTGGACTATAAGGAGTACAATTCTATTACTCGTTTGTTTCATTTTGCTTGTAAAGCTGAAAGGGAAGTACAGGGACAACACAACAAGGGACGGGGTAATTTTTCTGTAGGTCGCCGCTCATCATGGGCACCCTCTCCTACAGTTCCGTCCACTACTGAGTCAACACCACCTATCTTGAACAATGGTGCACACCCATCAAGTTCAAAATCAGCTCCACAATCATCCAAGACTTCAAAAGCAATTTCTCTAGCACCCACCACTTCGTCTGGATGCACAAGGGACATGAAGTGTCATATATGCAAAGGTGGCGGGCACTTGATGAAGGACTGTCCAAATAAACGAACATTCATTGTGCGGGAAGATGGTGAGTACTCATCTGCTAGTGATTTGGATGAAGATACTCGTGCTATTCTTGCCACTAATAATGCAGGTGACACTAAGGAGAATGACACGGAGGAGATACATATTCATGCTGATATGGCAGATCAATATCCAAGCCTTGTAACCATGCAGGTACTTAGTGCCCAGGTGGGGCATGCCGAGTTACATCAACGCCATAATCTTTTTCAAACTAAGTTCGTTGTCAAAGGGCATTCAGTTCGTGTGATCATTGATGGTGGGAGCTGCAATAATTTAGTGAGTACAGAGATGGTAGAGAAGCTTTGCCTCGCAACTACGCGACAACCCAATCCATATTACATCCAATGGTTCAACGACTGTGGTAAGTTAAAGGTAACACGTCATGTGAGAGTACATTTTACACTTGGTTCATATCATGATTATGTTGACTGTGATGTTGTACCTATGCAAGCTTGTTCTTTATTGTTAGGTCGACCTTGGCAATATGATAATAGTGTTACCCATCATGGTAAAACAAATTCGTATACTCTCGTGTTTGAAGGAAAAACCATTAACTTGTTTCCAATGACCCCCGATGATATAATAAATGATGGGAAAGCTAAATCAACAGATCATGCTATGCATAGTATGCTTGCGATCAATTCTGAAATTTTTCCATTGTGTGTCTCAACTTTTGAACTAGACATATCGCATACTCAGGTGGTTCATTTGTGTCCCCTTAATTCATACATAGAATCTGTGTGGGATAAAAAAAATTCATGGTATTCCTAATTGTGTTGTTACAAATTTATTTCACCCTCAGAAGCCAACGCCACCGGAATGGCCTACATATGGTGCATCTATTTTTGCATTGCTCTATAATGTGTTTCAGATAAATGAAAGCCGAGGACGGCTTTGTTTTCAAGAAAGGGAGGATGATGTGGGCATAGATACGTCTACAAATATTACACGACACAATTTTCAGGTAATTTCTATTGATCATTATATTATATTATATTTTATTATCAGTGACAAAAATACTACACAATTTTATTTATTGTGTAGAGTTCTTGAAGGCACCTGCAAAATAAATATGAAGATGTTGAAGATTGCATGGCCCATGCAAGTGCACACACACACGCATCAGAAAGGAGCAAAGGTGCTTGGAGAGATGAGGGCCATCCATGTTGCATGCTACACGTACAAGTCTTTTAAAATACGAAAGAAGAGAAGAAGGATTAGACTTAATGGATCGGTCACTCCAGTTTACTCTGATCGGTTTTTCGAAATGAGCGGACCGTTAGGCTCTCTCCCTGGCGACGGCCCAGGCTCCCCGTCGCGGGTGCCTGTGGATCCGGCCACCGAGGGATGGGAGGTGGTCCGGCGCGGCGTTTGCTCCTCCCCGGCGCGGACGGGGCCTGCCCTCGGGGTCGGCGCGGCGTTGGCACCAGTTGGGGGGCGCTTCTGGTCGCTGGCTGAGCTCGGTTCGGAGGATGAGGACGACGACGATGCGGAGGTCAAGGATCGGGATGTGGTGCCGGCGAGGCCGTCGCTTGGCGATTTCGTGGCCCGAGCGCACGCGGAGGGGAGCGGTGTCGCGAGGGAGCGCCGCCGTTTCGCTCCGGGCGGCAGGGGCTCGCGTGTGACCGCTGTACGTGCTTGGAGATCTTCCCTGTCTCCGGGCAGGGGCTTGGCGTCCCCTGGGGATGCCGCGCAGGGCATCCGGGAGAAGGCGGCGATGGCTCTTTTGGCTCCGTTGGAGTCGGTGGAGGAGTGGCCGGGCCTGCCGGCGTCGGCGGCGGCCGGAAGGGAGCAGGCAACGGCAGCAGCACCGCGGGCGGCGGCAGATGGATCTGACTCTCGGCTGGCTAGGGTTGCCGGTTCTGGGCCCGGGGGCGCAGTGGGCCTGGCGGTCAGCGGATCGGCCCACTCGCCTAGGCCGGTTGGGACCGGAGTCGGCCCAATTGCTGGGGGGACAGTGTTCCCTCTGGGAGCTGGGGGCTGGCTTCAACTGGGCCCGCGGGTTATGCCCGGCCCGCCTCGGGCCTGCCTCGGCCACGGCCCAGGTCTGGCGCCTATATATGGCTCCGGCGTGGGTGCCGCGACCCCTCACTAGGGTTTCCCGCAGCCAGATCTGAGGTGCGGCGCTGGGCTCACCTTGCTCGCGTCATCCACCCTGTCTCCCCTCCCCCTCCTCTCTCCATTTCGTTTGCGGCGGCGGTGATGAGCGGGCGGCGTGCGGAGAAGAGGCCTATGGAGCCACCGGTCTCGGATGGGGAGCGGCGGCGGGAGCGAGATCTGCAGGACAGGGCGAAGAAGGAGATGCGTGCAAGGCCGAGCGAAAGAGGCGAGCGGAGCCTAGAGCAAGAGGGGCGAGAGGGGGATTGGGGTCCTCCTCCCCCGTGGTGGATCCAGCAGCAAGAGCGCAGGAAGAAGAAGAAGGAGATGGCGCGGCGCAGGGAGCTCGAGCGCAAGTCTGTGGATCTCCCCAACTATGGTGGTGGCCATGGGGACCCCCTGACCAAGAAGCTGAAGGAAATATGCCCTAGAGGCAATAATAAAGTTATTATTTATTTCCTCATATCATGATAAATGTTTATTATTCATGCTAGAATTGTATTAACCGAAAACATAATACATGTGTGAATATATAGACAAACAGAGTGTCACTAGTATGCCTCTACTTGACTAGCTTGTTAATCAAAGATGGTTATGTTTCCTAACCATGAACAAGGAGTTGTTATTTGATTAACAAGGTCACATCATTAGTTGAATGATCTGATGGACATGACCCATTCCGTTAGCTTAGCACACGATCGTTTAGTATGTTGCTATTGCTTCCTTCATGACTTATACATGTTCCTATGACTATGAGATTATGCAACTCCCGTTTACCGGAGGAACACTTTGTGTGCTACCAAACGTCACAACGTAACTGGGTGATTATAAAGGTGCTCTACAGGTGTCTCCGAAGGTACTTGTTGAGTTGGCGTATTTCGAGATTAGGATTTGTCACTCCGAATGTCGGAGAGGTATCTCTGGGCCCTCTCGGTAATACACATCACTTAAGCCTTGCAAGCATTTCAACTAATGAGTTAGTTGTGAGATGATGTATTACGAAACGAGTAAAGAGACTTGCCGGTAACGAGATTGAACTAGGTATTGGATACCGACGATCGAATCTCGGGCAAGTAACATACCGATGACAAAGGGAACAACGTATGTTGTTGTGCGGTATGACCGATAAAGATCTTCGTAGAATATGTAGGAACCAATATGGGCATCCAGGTCCCGCTATTGGTTATTGACCGGAGACATGTCTCGGTCATGTCTACATTGTTCTCGAACCGTAGGGTCCGCACGCTTAAGGTTTCGATGACAGTTTCATTATGAGTTTATGTATTTTGATGTACCGAAGGTTGTTCGGAGTCCCGGATGTGATCACGGACATGACGAGGAGTCTCGAAATGGTCGAGACATAAAGATTGATATATTGGACGGATATATTTGGACACCGGAAAGGTTCCGGGTGAGATTGGAAATATACCGGAGCTCCGGGAGGTTACCGGAACCCCCCGGTAAGTATATGGGCCTTATTGGGCCTTAGTGGGATGGAGGGAGAAGGAGCAAGGGAGGGGGCGCCCCCCCCCCCCAAGCCCAATCCAAATTGGGAAGGGGGCCGGCCCCCCTTTCCTTCTCTCCTCCCCCCTCTTCCTTCTCCTACTCCGAATAGGAAAGGGGGGGCCAAACCTACTTGGAGTAGGTTTGCCCCCCTAGGGCGCGCCTCCCCTTGGGCCGGCCTCCTCCTCCCTCCCTCCTTTATATACGGGGGTAGGGGGGCACCCTAGACACAGAAGTTGATCATTGAGATCGTTCCTTAGCCGTGTGCGGTGCCCCCCTCCATGATATTACACCTCGGTCATATTGTAGCGGTGATTAGGCGAAGCCCTGCGACAGGAGAACATCAAGATCGTCACCACGCCGTCGTGCTGACAGAACTCCTCCCCGCGCCTCTGCTGGATCGGAGATCGGGGTACGTCATCGAGCTGTACGCGTGTCAAGAACTCGGAGGTGCCGGAGTAACGGTGCTTGGATCGGTCGGACCGGGAGGACGTACGACTACTTCCTCTACGTTGCGTCAACGCTTCCGCTTCGGTCTACGAGGGTACGTAGACAACACTCTCCCCTCTCGTTGCTATGCATCACCATGATCTTGCATGTGCGTAGGAAATTTTTTGAAATTACTACGTTCCCCAACAGTGGCATCCGAGCCTAGGTTTTATGGTTTGATGTTATATGCACGAGTAGAACACAAGTGAGTTGTGGGCGATATAAGTCATACTGCTTACCAGCATGTCATACTTTGGTTCGGCGGTATTGTTGGATGAAGCGGCCCGGACCGACATTACGCGTACGCTTACGCGAGACTGGTTCTACCGACGTGCTTTGCACACAGGTGGCTAGCGGGTGTCAGTTTCTCCAACTTTTGTTGAACCGAGTGTGGCTACGCCCGGTCCTTGCGAAGGTTAAAACAACATCAACTTGACAAACTATCGTTGTGGTTTTGATGCGTAGGTGAGATTGGTTCTTGCTTAAGCCCGTAGCAGCCACGTAAAACTTGCAACAACAAAGTAGAGGACGTCTAACTTGTTTTTGCAGGGCATGTTGTGATGTGATATGGCCAAGACATGATGCTATATTTTATTGTATGAGATGATCATGTTTTGTAACCGAAGTTATCGGCAACTGGCAGGAGCCATATGGTTGTCGCTTTATTGTATGAAATGCAAACGCCCTGTAATTGCTTTACTTTATCACTAAGCGGTAGCGATAGTCGTAGAAGCAATAGATGGCGTAAACGACAACTATGCTACGATGGAGATCAAGGTGTCGCGCCGGTGACGATGGTGATCATGATGGTGCTTCGGAGATGGAGATCACAAGCACAAGAAGATGATGGCCATATCATATCACTTATATTGATTGCATGTGATGTTTATCCTTTATGCATCTTATCTTGCTTTGATTGACGGTAACATTTTAAGATGATCTCTCACTAAAAATTATCAAGTAGTGTTCTCCCTGAGTATGCACCGTTGCCAAAGTTCGTTGTGCCCAGACACCACGTGATGATCGGGTGTGATAAGCTCTACGTCCATCTACAACGGGTGCAAGCCAGTTTTGCACACGCAGAATACTCAGGTTAAACTTGACCAGCCTAGCATATGCAGATATGGCCTCGGAACATGGAGACCGAAAGGTCAAGCGTGAATCATATAGTAGATATGATCAACATTCAAAACTACTCCATCTCACGTGATGATCGGTTATGGTTTAGTTGATTTGGATCACGTGACCACTTAGATGACTAGAGAGATGTCTATCTAAGTGGGAGTTCTTTAGTAATATGATTAATTGAACTTAAATTTATCATGAACTTAGTACCTGATAGTATCTTGCTTGTCTATGTTGATTGTAGATAGATGGCCCATGTTGTTGTTCCGTTGAATTTTAATGCGTTCCTTGAGAAAGCTAAGTTGAAAGATGATGGTAGCAACTACGCGGACTGGGTCCGTAACTTGAGGATTATCCTCATTGCTGCACAGAAAAATTACGTCCTGGAAGCACCGCTGGGTGCCAGGCCTGCTGCTGATGCAACTGACGACGTTAAGAACGTCTGGCAGAGCAAAGCTGATGACTACTCGATAGTTCAATGTGCCATGCTTTACGGCTTAGAACCGGGACTTCAACGACGTTTTGAACATCATGGAGCATATGAGATGTTCCAGGAGTTGAAGTTAATATTCCAGAAGAATGCCCGGATTGAGAGATATGAAGTCTCCAATAAGTTCTATAGCTGCAAGATGGAGGAGAATAGTTCTGTCAGTGAGCATACACTCAAGATGTCTGGGTATTGTAATCACTTGATTCAACTGGGAGTTACACTTCCGGATGATAGCGTCATTGACAGAATTCTCCAATCACTTCCACCAAGCTACAAGAGCTTCGTGATGAACTATAATATGCAAGGGATGGATAAGACGATTCCCGAGCTCTTCACAATGCTGAAAGCTGCGGAGGTAGAAATCAAGAAGGAGCATCAAGTGTTGATGGTTAACAAGACCACTAGTTTCAAGAAAAAGGTCAAAGGGAAGAAGAAGGGGAACTTCAAGAAGAACAGCAAACAAGTTGTTGCTCAAGAGAAGAAACCCAAATCTGGACCTAAGCCTGAAACTGAGTGCTTCTACTGCAAGCAGACTAGTCACTGGAAGCGGAACTTCCCCAAGTATTTGGCGGATAAGAAGGATGGCAAGGTGAACAAAGGTATATGTGATATACATGTTATTGATGTGTACCTTACTAGAGCTCGCAGTAGCACCTGGGTATTTGATACTGGTTCTGTTGCTAATATTTGCAACTCGAAACAGGGACTACGGATTAAGCGAACACTGGCAAAGGACGAGGTGACGATGCGCGTGGGAAACGGTTCCAAAGTCGATGTGATCGCGGTCGGCACGCTACCTCTACATCTACCTTCGGGATTAGTATTAGACCTAAATAATTGTTATTTGGTGCCAGCGTTGAGCATGAACATTATATCTGGATCTTGTTTGATGCGAGACGGTTATTCATTTAAATCAGAGAATAATGGTTGTTCTATTTATATGAGTAATATCTTTTATGGTCATGCACCCTTGAAGAGTGGTCTATTTTTGATGAATCTCGATAGTAGTGATACACATATTCATACTGTTGAAGCCAAAAGATGCAGAGTTGATAATGATAGTGCAACTTATTTGTGGCACTGCCGTTTGGGTCATATCGGTATAAAGCGCATGAAGAAACTCCATACTGATGGACTTTTGGAATCACTTGATTATGAATCACTTGGTACTTGCGAACCGTGCCTCATGGGCAAGATGACCAAAACACCGTTCTCCGGTACCATGGAGAGAGCAACAGATTTGTTGGAAATCATACATACAGATGTATGTGGTCCGATGAATGTTGAGGCTCGTGGCGGATATCGTTATTTTCTCACCTTCACTGATGATTTAAGTAGATATGGGTATATCTACTTAATGAAGCATAAGTCTGAAACATATGAAAAGTTCAAAGAATTTCAGAGTGAAGTTGAAAATCATCGTAACAAGAAAATAAAGTTTCTACGATCTGATCGTGGAGGAGAATATTTGAGTTACGAGTTTGGTCTACACTTAAAACATTGTGGAATAGTTTCGCAACTCACGCCACCCGGAACACCACAGCATAATGGTGTATCCGAACGTCGTAATCGTACTTTACTTGATATGGTGCGGTCTATGATGTCTCTTACAGATTTACCGCTATCGTTTTGGGGTTATGCTTTAGAGACGACCACATTCACGTTAAATAGGGCACCGTCGAAATCCGTTGAGACGACACCTTATGAACTATGGTTTGGCAAGAAACCAAAGTTGTCGTTTCTTAAAGTTTGGGGCTGCGATGCTTATGTGAAAAAGCTTCAACCTGATAAGCTCGAACCCAAATCGGAGAAATGTGTCTTCATAGGATACCCAAAGGAGACAGTTGGGTACACCTTCTATCACAGATCCGAAGGCAAGACATTTGTTGCTAAGAATGGATCCTTTCTGGAGAAGGACTTTCTCTCGAAAGAAGTGAGTGGGAGGAAAGTAGAACTTGATGAGGTAACTGTACCTACTCCCTTGTTGGAAAATAATACATCACAGGAACCGATTTCTGTGACGTCAAACCCAACTAGTGAGGAAGTTGATGATGATGATCATAGAACTTCAGATCAAGTTAATACAGAACCTCGTAGGTCGAACAGAGTAAGATCCGCACCAGAGTGGTACGGTAATCCTATTCTGGAAGTCATGCTACTAGATCATGATGAACCTACGAACTATGAAGAAGCGATGGTGAGCCCAGATTCCGCAAAATGGCTTGAAGCCATGAAATCTGAGATGGGATCCATGTATGAGAACAAAGTATGGACTTTGGTTGACTTGCCCGATGGTCGGCAAGCAATTGAGAATAAATGGATCTTCAAGAAGAAGACTGACGCTGACGGTAATGTTACTGTCTACAAAGCTCGACTTGTTGAAAAAGGTTTTCGACAAGTTCAAGGGGTTGACTACGATGAGACCTTCTCACCCGTAGCGATGCTTAAGTCTGTCCGAATCATGTTAGCAATTGCCGCATTTTATGATTATGAAATTTGGCAAATGGATGTAAAAACTGCATTCCTGAATGGATTTCTGGAAGAAGAGTTGTATATGATGCAACCAGAAGGTTTTATCGATCCAAAGGGAGCTAACAAAGTGTGCAAGCTCCAGAGATCCATTTATGGACTGGTGCAAGCCTCTTGGAGTTGGAATAAACGTTTTGATAGTGTGATCAAAGCATTTGGTTTTATACAGACTTTTGGAGAAGCCTGTATTTACAAGAAAGTGAGTGGGAGCTCTGTAGCGTTTCTAATATTATATGTGGATGACATATTATTGATTGGAAATGATATAGAATTTCTGGATAGCATAAAGGGATACTTGAATAAAAGTTTTTCAATGAAAGACCTCGGTGAAGCTGCTTACATATTGGGCATTAAGATCTATAGAGATAGATCAAGACGCTTAATTGGACTTTCACAAAGCACATACCTTGACAAAGTTTTGAAGAAGTTCAAAATGGATCAAGCAAAGAAAGGGTTCTTGCCTGTATTACAAGGTGTGAAGTTGAGTAAGACTCAAAGCCCGACCACTGCAGAAGATAGAGAGAAAATGAAAAATGTTCCCTATGCTTCAGCCATAGGCTCTATCATGTATGAAATGCTGTGTACCAGACCTGATGTGTGCCTTGCTATAAGTCTAGCAGGGAGGTACCAAAGTAATCCAGGAGTGGATCACTGGACAGCGGTCAAGAACATCCTGAAATACCTGAAAAGGACTAAGGATATGTTTCTCGTATATGGAGGTGACAAAGAGCTCATCGTAAATGGTTACGTTGATGCAAGCTTTTACACTGATCCGGACGATTCTAAATCGCAAACCGGATACGTGTTTACATTAAACGGTGGAGCTGTCAGTTGGTGCAGTTCAAAGCAAAGCGTCGTGGCGGGATCTACGTGTGAAGCGGAATACATAGCTGCTTCGGAAGCAGCTAATGAAGGAGTCTGGATGAAGGAGTTCATATCCGATCTAG
This sequence comes from Triticum timopheevii, assembly GCA_963921465.1. Taxonomy (NCBI): domain Eukaryota; kingdom Viridiplantae; phylum Streptophyta; class Magnoliopsida; order Poales; family Poaceae; genus Triticum; species Triticum timopheevii. Next base: position 216,970,031 of record OY997274.1, read on the forward strand.
GTGTCATACCTAGTGCATCGGGTCCAATGAAAATCTTTTCTGACAATACTGGAGCGATTGCCTTAGCGAAGGAATCCAGATTTCACAAGAGAACCAAGCACATCAAGAGACGCTTCAATTCCATCCGGGATCTAGTCCAGGTGGGAGACATAGAGATTTGCAAGATACATACGGATCTGAATGTTGCAGACCCGTTGACTAAGCCTCTTCCATGAGCAAAACATGATCAACACCAAGACTCCATGGGTGTTAGAATCATTACTGTGTAATCTAGATTATTGACTCTAGTGCAAGTGGGAGACTGAAGGAAATATGCCCTAGAGGCAATAATAAAGTTATTATTTATTTCCTTATCTCATGATAAATGTTTATTATTCATGCTAGAATTGTATTAACCGGAAACATAATACATGTGTGAATATATAGACAAACAGAGTGTCACTAGTATGCCTCTACTTGACTAGCTTGTTAATCAAAGATGGTTATGTTTCCTAACCATGGACAAAGAGTTGTTATTTGATTAACGGGATCACATCATTAGTTGAATGATCTGATTGACATGACCCATTCCGTTAGCTTAGCACCCGATCATTTAGTATGTTGCTATTGCTTTCTTCATGACTTATACATGTTCCTATGACTATGAGATTATGCAACTTCCGTTTACCGGAGGAACACTTTGTGTGCTACCAAACGTCACAACGTAACTGGGTGATTATAAAGGTGCTCTACAGGTGTCTCCAAAGGTACTTGTTGGGTTGGCATATTTTGAGATTAGGATTTGTCACTCCGAATGTCGGAGAGGTATCTCTGGGCCCTCTCGGTAATACACATCACTTAAGCCTTGCAAGCATTTCAACTAATGAGTTAGTTGTGAGATGATGTATTACGGAACGAGTAAAGAGACTTGCCGGTAATGAGATTGAACTAGGTATTGGATACCGACGATCGAATCTCGGGCAAGTAACATACCGATGACAAAGGGAACAACGTATGTTGTTGTGCGGTATGACCGATAAAGATCTTCGTAGAATATGTAGGGACCAATATGGGCATCCAGGTCCCGCTATTGGTTATTGACCGGAGACATGTCTCGGTCATGTCTACATTGTTCTCGAACCGTAGGGTCCGCACGCTTAAGGTTTCGATGACAGTTTCATTATGAGTTTATGTATTTTGATGTACCGAAGGTTGTTCGGAGTCCCGGATGTGATCACGGACATGACGAGGAGTCTCGAAATGGTCGAGACATAAAGATTGATATATTGGACGGATATATTTGGACACCGGAAAGGTTCCGGGTGAGATTGGAAATATACCGGAGCTCCGGGAGGTTACCGGAACCCCCCGGTAAGTATATGGGCCTTATTGGGCCTTAGTGGGATGGAGGGAGAAGGAGCAAGGGAGGGGGCGCCCCCCCCCCCCCCCCAAGCCCAATCCGAATTGGGAAGGGGGCCGGCCCCCCTTTCCTTCTCTCCTCCTCCCTCTTCCTTCTCCTACTCCGAATAGGAAAGGGGGGGCCAAACCTACTTGGGCGCGCCTCCCCTTGGGCCGGCCTCCTCCTCCCTCCCTCCTTTATATACGGGGGTAGGGGGGCACCCTAGACACAGAAGTTGATCATTGAGATTGTTCCTTAGCCGTGTGCGGTGCCCCCCTCCACGATATTACACCTCGGTCATATTGTAGCGGTGCTTAGGCGAAGCCCTGCGACAGGAGAACATCAAGATCGTCACCACGCCGTCGTGCTGACAGAACTCCTCCCCGCGCCTCTGCTGGATCGGAGATCGGGGTACGTCATCGAGATGTACGCGTGTCAAGAACTCGGAGGTGCCGGAGTAACGGTGCTTGGATCGGTCGGACCGGGAGGACGTACGACTACTTCCGCTACGTTGCGTCAACGCTTCCGCTTCGGTCTACGAGGGTACGTAGACAACACTCTCCCCTCTCGTTGCTATGCATCACCATGATCTTGCGTGTGCGTAGGAAATTTTTTGAAATTACTACGTTCCCCAACAGAAGCCCAGGGCGGCGACCGAACCTCTGGTGGTGGCTCTTCCCCCGGGAGCGAAGGGCACGGCGGGTGAGACCATTCCGGTGGAGGACGCGTCGGAGGCGCTGGAGGTGGAGTGCTTCAAGTGCGGAAGGCTTGGCCACTACCAGTCCAGGTGCAAGTTCCAGCCCCTGTGTGTGCTATGCAAGGAAGAAGGGCACGCATCTGCGCACTGTCCGACGAGGGGTCGGCAGCCTAGCTTGCAGATCATGGGGAGCGCCATCTCTGGAGAAGGGTTCTTCTGCCTGCAGTTCGAAGAGGAGGCGGAGGTTGAGGGCCCTCAGCTGCTCTCGGTTGGCAATGCTGCGATTCTGTCTGCAGAGCCGGGCCGTTTGAATCTGCGGATCCTCAAGCAGGAGCTCAAGCACATGGTTACGGGGGATTGGGACTGGCAAGTTACCCAGGTGGGAGGAGATGACTTCATGGTGGTTTTCCCCTCTACAGATCTACTTCACATGGCTCGGACAAGCGGCAAGTTGTTCCTCTCCATCAATGACATCACTGCTAGGGTGCGCGATGTGGTTCATGAGGTGGTTCCCCCTTTGGTTATGCCAGAAGCTTGGGTGCGGCTACATGGGATCCCGGAGAAACATCGCAAGGTCGAGCGTATCAAGGAGGCTTTAAAGATGCTGGGACGGCCAATTGTGGTGGACGAGCTCTCCATCATCAAATTGGGCCCGGTGAGGATGAAGTTGGCCTGCAAGTCTCCGGCCAAGCTGAACGGCACGGTGGAGGTGTGGTTCAACCACGAAGGGTACCAGATCAGAGTTGAGCTGGAGCAGCCCACGCGCAGGCTGGGGGCTGGTGGAGGGGCTCCAGGGGCGGGCCCCTCCGCCCCACCGCCTGACACCCACAACGGCAATAGTGGGAATCACAAGTCTGGTCCCCTAGCGGGCAATTCCTCCAAGGTTGCCGCCAATGGTGCGTGTGTGCCTAAGGTTGCGGCGGTGGTGCCATCGAAGGGAGCGGCTGGCTCTGGTGCGAAAGCAGTTGGCCAAGACACGGTGATGAGGGAGTTGGCTGAAGAGCAGGAAGACAGTATGCAAGATACGTCCATTGACACGGAGACATGGGAGAAGTTGGGGGTGTTCGTGACTCAAGACACGGCTGTTAGCCTTCCCCCCCTCGCTCGCTCCCTGGACTCGTCCTTCGAGGTGTTGGGTGAGCAAGTGCCTCTGCCACTGGTGGCTATGGAGACCGCGGTCGCGCCTGCCTCCCTGCAGCTCGTCGGGGGTGCGGGGCTGGAGTGTGTCCCCATGGATGCGGGCCCCACACCGGCCTCGGAGCGGCGGCTGTCGAGCGGCTCCGGGCGCCAGAACAAGAAGACTGCTGGGCGGAAGACAGGGAGCAAGCCTTGGGAGTCGGTTGCAGCTGGATCGGGGTCGGCGCTGGGAGGTGAACTGGGGGCGGAGTTGGCGGCGGCGGGGCCGGCTTCCAAGGCCAAGCGTACAAGGGCAACCCCGGTGGCGTCTCAGGCACCTAGCGTTCGCGCCAAGGCCAAGCTAGGGGACATGACGTCCCTGGAAAGCGCCAAGCTCCGCGCGGCTGACAAAAACATGGATGTTGCAGGTAACCCTCCCCCCTCTTTCAAGATCCTGAATGCTTTTTCCGATGACCATCTTGCGGAGATCCTCCACGATAGCGGCGTTGCGATAGATGATACGAATTTAGACATTATTTCGCTAGTGAGAGCGCGTGAAGAAGCACAGGCTGCCCTCGCGGCTGCGGCTGCCAGAGAAGAGCCAGTCCAGCCCGTGGATGGCGGGCCTGCGGCACCAGTAGGGACTGGTGCTGACATTGTGCCCACCGAGGGAGACGAGGCCTGGGTGGCCTCGGACCTGCCCTCCTCCAGCCGAGCGCCGGCTAGGAAACGCGTGGCCAAGGCGGTGAGCTCACGTGGAGTTCGCCTGCGCAATCGAATAATCTGATGCGGTACTTTTTCTGGAACATTCGTGGGTGCGGGCATGTGGGACGGCGTACGCAGCTTCGCGAGTACATGTCTAAAGAACGCATCGACTTTGTCGCGCTCCAAGAGACGATTAAGGTTGATTTTTCGTTTAGAGACCTAATTGCGTACGACCCGCTTCAGCATTTTGATTGGTTCTGGTCTCCTTCGGTGGGCCTCTCCGGTGGCCAACTGATGGGATGTAATAAAGATGCTTGTGATGTTATTTCATGGGAATCTGGTGTGTTTTATATCGCTGCCACAGTGCGCCATCGGGTTTCTCTTGCATCTTGGGTCATCGTAAGCGTGTACGGGCCGGCTAATCATGTGCGGTCTGCTGAGTTCTTGGGAGAACTCACAGCGTTGGTTGGGACCAAACAAGCGTCTAACTTACCTATTTTGGTGGGTGGCAATTTTAACTTGATCCGCTCGGGGGCGGACAAGAACAATGACAACATTGATTGGACTAGGGTGTCCCTGTTCAATAATGCCATCGCGGCAGCGGCTCTTAGGGAGATTTCGCGTACTGGGGCTAGATACACGTGGACGAACAAACAGCGGGAGCCAGTGCGCTGTGTCCTTGACCGTGTTTTTTGTTCGTGCGACTGGGAGGCTCTTTTTCCCCTATGTACCCTAGTGGTTGAGACGCGCATTGGATCAGACCACGTCCCGCTGGTTCTCTCCTCAGGGGAGGAGAGTGTGCACCGAAGCCGCAGATTCTTCTTCGAGACAGCGTGGTTCAAACACGAAGGGTTCGGCCAACTTGTCACGAATCGATGGTCCCTGATAGGTAATCAGGTTGGTTGACAAAGAGGACCAGTCGAGTTTTGGTCCTCGGCGGCCGCTGCCTTGCGGGCTTTCCTTAGGGGATGGGGAGCCAATCATGGCAGCGAGTCTAAACGGGCCAGGGAGCGCATAGTGGGTGAAATTGCTCTCCTTGACGCCCAGGCGGACGTAAGACCCTTCTCTGGGGACGAGTGGGAGCTTAGATACAACTTAGAGAACCAAGTCTTGGCTATTCTAAGAGAGGAGGAGGAGTATTGGCGCCGCAGGGGCGGCGTCAAGTGGGTCGTGAAAGGCGACGCCAACACGGGATATTTTCACGCGTACGCTAACGGGCGGAAGCGCAAAAGCATGATCCTTAGGCTGCAGTCCGAGGGCGAGACTTTGGTCACCCAAAACGAGATAGTTGCACACATTTTCGACTTCTTTGTGGAGCTGTTGGGTACGGCCGAAACAAAGAACTTAAGTCTCAGGGAGGACCTGTGGGGTTGGCATGAGCGGGTCTCGCAACAGGAAAACGACGCCTTGATGGTGTCCTTCTCGCCCCAAGAACTCGACCGTGCGTTAGCAGGGATGAAGAACGACACGGCTCCTGGGCCGGATGGATGGCCGGTGGAGTTCTTCAAACGGTTCTGGCCGTCGCTTAAGGACTTGTTCCTAGCGATTCTCAACGGGTTCGCCCTAGGAACGGTGGACCTGGCACGGCTCAACTACGGTGCTATCTGCTTGATCCCCAAGGTTAAAGGGGCAGATTCTATTAAGCAGTTTCGGCTGATCACGCTCATTAACGTCCCTTTCAAGATCTGTGCGAAAGCCTACGCATCCAGGTTAGCGCCGGTAGCTCAACATGTCATTAGCAAAAGCCAGACCGCTTTCCTGAAAAACAGAAACATCCTGGAAGGGCCAATTGCACTCACAGAGATAATCCATGAGGTGAAGCGTACGCATGGACAGGGTGTCATTCTCAAACTAGATTTTGAGAAAGCGTACGACCGAGTAAACTGGGAGTTTATTCGGGAGGTCCTCCTCAAAAAGGGTTTTGAGGCAGGGTTTGTCCACCAGATCATGCACCTGATCTCGAGCGGCAACACCTCGGTCATTGTCAATGGCGACATGGGTAAATTCTTCCGCAATCGGAAAGGTCTGCGACAAGGCGACCCTGTTTCCCCCCTAGTTTTTAACTTTGTGGCGGACGCCTTGGCTGCCATGTTGTCCAAAGCCAGGGAGGCCGGACACATTAAGGGGCTAGTTCCGCACCTCATCCCAGGTGGGGTGACGCACCTCCAATACGCAGATGACACTTTGCTGCTCTTCAACCCGGACGAACATAGCATTGCCTCGATTAAGCTATTGCTACTAGCTTTTGAGCTCCTCTCCGGACTCAAGATTAACTTCCTTAAGAGCGAGGTCATCACCATGGGGATTGATGGCCAGCACAGCACTCGTGTCGCTAACGTGCTTAATTGTAAGCTAGGGAGCTTTCCAATTAAGTACCTTGGGCTACCTATCTCGCACCGCAAACTTTCAATAGTAGAGTGGGAGCCCCTTTACGGGAAAGTGGCCAACGGGGTAAGTCCATGGCGCGGAAGATTCATGTCTTCTGCCGCTAGGCTCATCCTGACGAACTTGAGTCTCTCTTCCCTTCCCCTCTTCACAATGGGGATGTTCTTACTAGCTAACGGTGTCCACGCCAAGTTAGACACTCCAAGAGCTCGGTTCTTTTGGGAAGGAACCTGAATCAAGAGGAAGTATCACCTAGTTAAATGGGCAGCAGTCTGCAGGCCAAAAAAATACGGTGGTTTGGGAATTCTCAACTCCAAACTGATGAATGTGGCCCTCCTGGCCAAATGGTGGTGGAGGCTGGCCCAAGGTGAGACGGGGCTTTGGGCAAGCCTGTTAAAAGCAAAGGATTTCCCAAACGGGAACCCATTTACTGCCCCGGCCAATGGTTCCGCGTTCTGGAGAGGGCTCCAAGCGGTGTGCCCGGCCTTTGACTTAGGGGCCAAATATTCGACTAGCAATGGTCAATCAACCCGGTTTTGGCTTGATCATTGGCTCGGTGCTTCTCCTCTGTGGCAAAGTCATCCCACCTTGTATAGGTTAGCCACTGACACTAACATCCTAGTAGGGGAGGCACTCCGGACTGTCCCTCCGGCGATCCACTTCATGCGGCACCTTTCGATCGCGAAGCGCGAGTCCTGGAACGAGTTGAACCAGCTGATCGGTGTCAACCGCCTAGGCACGACGAGTGACACGGTAGAATGGGGCTTGACCGCTTCGAAGAAATTTTTGGTCAAGTCCCTATATAACAAGCTCACTGAAGGGCCAGTGCTTGATATAGCTAAGTTGCTTTGGAAGGCAAGCCTGCCTCTGAAGATCAAAATCTTCATGTGGCAAATGCTCCGAAACCGGCTGCCTACGTCGGACAACGTGGCCAAGCGCAACGGCCTGGCCGACGGCACTTGCGGGCTCTGTGGTCTTGCCGAAGATGCGAACCATGTGTTCTTTAGGTGCCATTTGGTTAGGTTCGCTTGGAGTGTGGTGCGGGAGGCCTTCCACTCGGACTGGAATCCAGCATAGGGACACCAACTTGTCTCCCTTCTCAAGTCCACTAAAGGGACCTCAAGTAGGATAGCTTGGCGTTGCGTAGGGGCGCTGCTTTGGTCTATCTGGACGACCCGTAACAAGTTTACGATCGAGAAAAAATTTCCTCGTCACCCCGCGGATGTCATCTTCAAATGTCACTTATTTCTGCAGATGTGGACACCCCTGGGGAAGGAGCGCGATGTTGAGCGCATGACAGCAGCTATGGCGAGCATCAAGGAGATTCAGGTGAAGGCAAGACAGGCGCCAGCAAGCTGATGACGCTTTTTGAGTGTCTTTTGAGGCATGCTAGTTTGGTCGACGCGAGTTGAACTTTAATGGAAGTTTGTAATATTTGTTGTGTCGAACCTTGTGTTTCGTAGTGAGCCGTGCGGGGCTCGTCAGAACTATTTCCTTATTTCCGCTTTTCGCTCTGGTGGTATCTTATGTACTTCTGGCCTATGGGCTTTATTAATTTAAAGCCGGACGCCTCTAGCGTCTACGTTCCAAAAAAAATGATTAGACTTAATGGACCAGAGAAGCTACGTGCACACCAGCCCATCTCATTGATTAAAGAAGGAATTAATCCCAGAAGGCCAAATATCCGGTCAAACATATGGGCCGGCTCCTGGTGAATTTTTCCTTCGACCCGTAGCAGTCCACGCTGGACACATCGACGCGCAGCGCCACAGTTAGCGGCGGCCGCGTATAATAAATACCTAGTCTAGGTTAGGGTTTAGACTCGGGTTTTATTTAGAGAAGTTTAGCTATTGCTATTTTTATTTGTCTTCGCTCGTAGCGGCTAGTGCGACCGTTAAGACATCTATCGGAACCCCAACTTGTGAGATTTATTCATCTAGCATATCCGCAATTTCAGATTGCTCGGCTATTATTTTCTTGCATGTTCTTCGATTTGCTTGCAGGAAAAATCCTTCGTGGATAGGTTGATCGCGCCGTTGGCTCGGCCGATAACACCGTGGAGTTGGTTCAGCGATTGCCGTGGATATCAGTCGTGTACGGTCCTCCCTATACGGTTGGTAGCCGGATCGTCAGGGTCAAGTCCCACCCAAAATCGTAGTTATTGTCTCTCATCGAAAGATCGGGTCCCCAGTTCACATCACGATGTATGCAGAATTCATAGCATGCTTCGAAGCCACGGGGCAGGCGATATGGCTAAAGAAATTTGTACCCGACTTCAAAGTGGTAGATTGTATTCACAAACCACTAAAGATGTACTGCGACAACCAGCCCGCGGTATTTTACGCTCACAACAAGTCAAGTAATGCTGCCAAAACAATAGAGATAAGGTATTATGTTGTGAAAGATAAAATTCAGGATCAAACTATAAGTCTCGAGCATATAAGGACAAAAGATATGCTTGTGGATCCGCTAAAGAAAGGCTTACCACCCAATGTGTTCAAGGAACACTTAGCCGGCATGGGTTTAAGGGAAAGCCTTATGATTCCTGGATAGGCCCAAAAGGAACAGAATTTGTTTCTGAACATAACGTATGTTGTAGCTATATGATTCTATCGGCAATTGAGTTGTGACGATGAAACATGCTCTATGTACCAATATGTGATGAAACAAATAAACTAGAAAGTATAAGGTTAAAAGTAAAGTTGAGATCAAGGGGGAGAATGTTAGGTTGATCTCTATCCCGTTCGAACCCAACGGGTCGAACGGGCCCCTGACTCGCGCCCTGATCGGGGGCGCCCAACCAAACCATGGTTGGTGGGCCCCTGTCGCCAGCGCAATATAAAGAGGTGGGGTGCCGGGGCACGCATCACAAGGTTGACCGTGCACCACAACACCACCAACACACCAATCCGATCTAGGGTTGCGCTAGACCGACAGGAAGCTCCACCACGGCCGCCATTCACTCTCTGCCATCACCGGCCACCGTCACCATGGCCGGCACCGGGAGTTCCTCATCCGCACCTGGAGAAGGTAGGTCTACCATGGATATCCAACACATGCGATCCCGACGGATCTATCACATATGACCACAAAATTCCGTAGGATGCGTTGCATTATGTTTATCTTGCTGGCAAGCTACATGTAGGATCTCAAAATACTAGTCTCTTCGTCTCATAATGTTAGACGTTCTTACGTTATGGGACATCTTACATTATAAAACAGAGGGAGTAACATAATGTAAGACGATTTTACATTATAGAACGATCTTACATTATGGGACGTCTTACATTATCCGCTCCATAATTATCCGCCTATAATGTAAAACGTTCTTACGTTATAAGATGGAGGGAGTAACATAACGTAAGACGTTATTACATTACTGGACAGAGGGAGTAACATTCAATCCTCTGTACAGCGTCTGCAGATGCTCTGGCTAGCCGCTAGCATGGAACGGATTCGTCCAATCTGTGCAACACGCTAACGCAGTTCCGTATGTGCAACATCCATTTTTCTTCCAGATAATGGCGTGCACGAAATACATACATGCATTCTCCATGCGATCGAAAAATAAGCTTAGTGCAACATGTATAGATTTTGAGCTGTACTTTTTTGACACACGAATCTGTACAATTTAACAGGCACATATGATACTTCTACTCAAACTTTCTACTAGCGTAATTTCAGTTCACCTGAATTACACTATGAAGTTGAATAAAAGCGCGCACGTGCATGCTAAACTGCAGAACATCACAACGGTCAAAATGCTTGCACATATTGTAAGAAGCCTCGTACAAAGAATGCAACCTTCCTTTCCAGAAATCCAAAATGTTCCAAGAAATCTGACTAAATGGGCAGCTGATCCGTTTATAGCATTGCAATAGTAGTAACCTAGGAGCTGTCCATCATGCTATCAGTCCCAGCCAAGTTGACCACACCGAAGTTACTGCCATCCGGGAGCTTAGCTTCGGTGGCTCCAAATGTGAAATTACTCGGGATGTTATTCGGGCTGACCCGCTCAAAGATGGACCCTGGAGCCTGCTGGTTAAAGATGGGCACCTGGACATCACCAGACGGCTTCGGAAAACCAAATCCAAGAGAAGGGAACGAATCCGTGGGAGCAACATTGGAACTGAAAAGCTTCTGCTCAAACTCAATCAACTGCTGCTGTGCCGCTGTAGAAAAAATAACTTTCTTTAGCCCACCACGAATTTCATACAACTGCCACATAAAGCATGAACCTTTGAAACATGCACATAATTCCAGCCTCCCTCATAATTTTCACGCTATTTGCTACCATGCTTTTTTTAATTTGATTTGATGTTTCCAACTAGGGCGTAGTACAGCAATGAAGATTTAAGTTCTCCAATTCAGATATTGGAATCAGAGAAGAACAATTACAGCGTAAATTCAACCTTATTTTCTTCCGGTTTCTCATAATAATTCATCTTTTTTTTTTGAAAGGCATAATAATTCATCATGAATGTCAGCAAAAGTTTTGCACAAGTGTAAATTATAGAAGTTACCATCAGCCAGTTGCACTTGTGGCCTCCGTTCTTTCACCCACTGAAAACATTGTGCAAGTCGCCAGCCTCTGGACTTCATCAAGAAGGCTACTACAAATGCAGCTGACCTGATCAATGTGTTTTTGAATGCATTAATCAAAGATGTCCTAGCAATGTCAAAAACAATGACTGCTAAAGAGAACTAATGTTATACGTACACACCTACTTTTCCCTGACATGCAATGGACTAGCACTCGTGCTTTATCCCTCTCGCATTGTTCTGAAGTTGTAAACAACAAAATGAGTACGTATAGGATGTACTTATTGACTGAGCACCAGATAAACCTATGTTAAATATGGGATGCTAGGCAGACTGGGAGATTAAGAGTGAAGAATGTTTTATGCTAAAAGAGAGTGAATGTCTGCCACAAAAAACAAATGTCAATCTTGCAGGATAGAACAATGGAAATGGTAAGCATCATTTGTGCCTATTTGTTGCAGGCTGGAGACTAGAAGAACAGCACCATACCTAGGAATTGGATTGCATCATCAAACTGCAAAGTCTTGTCGTCTTGAAGGCAGTGGTAAGTGAAAGAGTTCCGGTAAAGGTTTTGGCATAGGGGTACAGTCTGTCAGGTAGAGAGCAGTGTAAAATATCATTTCAGTTTCAAACAGAGCAAGAATATTTGAGAAGTTTCAGACTGACATGTGACATGTTTAAACAAAAGAAGATCAGGCAAAGTCAGTTAGTAAGGGTTTTACCACTGCACAGTCCGCCAGTGACACAGCCAGGCAAAGAGCTGGTAAGATATCATTCCTTCTTCAAACAGAACAACAATATTTGCAATGTTTCAGATGACACATCTAAGCGATGGAGGACCAGTCCAAGGTAAGATATCAGCTAGCTGGTCCGCATTTGCCTAGTTATCAACTTATCATTGACCTATTGACAAATCTCAGCAAGACATCAATGTACAACTAAACAACCAAGGCCTCCAACTATTCAATCCAACTGTAGTGTCTATCACAATCACAAGTTATTACCATTCCAATACTTATTAACCTGGCATGTTCACAAACCACACATATATATCGTGAGCAAAGAAATCATGGCTAAAGACGCTATCTAAAAACAGAATCGCAGGATTTACAATGATCCTCCACCTCCCTCTGTCCTCACCCATTCTCTTCCACTTGTAACCTCCACCTCCTACGATTCAAAATCTCCACAACTACATCACGCCCTGCCAGTTCAGTTGCCCTTCCGCACGGCCAATGTATGCGCCACATGGCGAAGGCGATCACACAGGGTAAGGAGAGTTGTTCTTGTATAAAATGTAGGTATCTTGGACACCTCTATTATTATTTGAAACTACGCTATGCATACCCACCCAAATAGACCTTCACATGGGTCATAAAAAAGGAGTATTGTTTGAAATTATGGTCTGCATACTCACCCAAATACACCTTCATGTGGGCCCTAAAAAGAGGAGATACAAATAAAATATCTCCCGCTCTCTCTGCCAAACATTATATTGTCATTTTCTCTCTCATCTGCCTGTTTCGTTTCATCTGACCTCACCTTCGCAATCCGACAAATCCCTCAGCGTCTCTAATCGTTCGTGTACAGGGCAGCAGCTGTTGCCTTCATGAACTATGGGCTCTAGAGCGCCAGGTTTAACCTACAGGAAATCTCACAGAAACATTGGAAATATGCACCCCCGAAATTCACAGATCAAACTAAACTCCTTGCAGCACACCTGTGATGTACTATGTAGACTGTATAAGCAGAGGAAGCAACACACATGAACATTTCTGAACATTTGCCTCCATTTCTAAACAGTTGGAAACTAAGGGCAACTCCAATGCGCCTACGCATTCTGTCCGCGTGCGTTCGTTTGGGTTGAAACGGACACAAACTGTGGCCCAACGCGCCGACGCAAACGGGCGAGCGTCAGCTTTTTGTCTGCAAGCGACCAATTTCAGGCTCAAATTTGAGCCGGGTTCGCGTCAGCACGGACACGCGCGAAGCCCATCCTTTTCTCCCTCTGGCCCACCAGTTGGTGGCACATTGGCCATTCTCCCCCTCTCTCATCCACAGCCAAGACACCCGGTCACCCCGCCCTCGCCGCCGTCGCCCAGTTCCGACCGGTCGGACGCTGCCCAGGCCGCCGCCCGCACCCACAAACCAGCACGCCGCACCCGACGGCCGCTCTTGTCGGCGTTGGTGGCCTGTTTTCACCGCCGTCGTAGCACCCCCTCGCCTCCGCCACCGCCGGCAACGCTCCAAGCCCGGCGTTCTCGCTCGATGTTCGCCACGACGGTCGCCTCCACACCGACAGGCCTACTGCCTGGTCTAGGAGAGGCGCAGGGCTCTTCACCGGCTGGCTTCTTCAACCATGCCCGCAAGGTGTTCGATGTTCCGCCCGCAAGGTACAAATGGATAGTAATGATGAATACTTTTTCAACAACTTCATTTGCGATTCAGACGATTCGCCGTCGGATGATGAGTTTGTGGTTGCTACTTTGGTCGTCCATGACCACATTGCTAGGCAGCGGCTGATGTTTAGGGGCATAATTGCGGGCCATGCTCCGGCATTGAATCGCAGAGAGAGCGGCCATTGCCTACTCTAGGAAGACTACTTCAAGTCCTCTTCCCCACTCTTCAAACACAAGCTATTCCGGCGCCGCTTCCGGATGGCTAGACATGTGGTGTACAATGATTATTTCGTATGCAAGGAGGATGCCCTCGGAAAAGTTGGCTTATCCTATTATCAGAAATGCACTGCAACTATTTGGATGCTTGCATACGAAATACCCGGTGATCTTATTTATGAGTATGTCCACATGAGTGAGTCCACGTGCCTAGAATCCATGTACTGGTTCTGCAAGGCTGTGGTATCAGTGTTTGGCCCGGAGTACTTGAGGGAGCCAACTGATGCGGATACAACCCGATTGTTGGCGATCAATGCAGATAGAGGCTTTCCAGGGATGCTTGGTAGCATAGATTGTATGCACTGGAAGTGGAAGAACTATCCATCTGCTTGACAGGGGCAGTATAGGGGCCATGTGAAAGCTTGCACTATCACACTTGAGGTCGTGGCTTCATAAGATCTTTTGATTTGGCACTCTTTTTTCGGCATGGCCATCTCTCACAATAACACCAACGTGTTTCAACGTTCTGGTGTTCGGAAGGCTTGCAAAAGGGAACTGCCCAGAGGTCAATGTTGAGATCAATGGCCACCACTACAACAAAGGATACTACTACCTAGTTTATGGTATCTATCCTCAGTGAACTACTCTTGTGAAGACAATCCCCAACCCGATAGGAGAGAAGAGGCAAAGATTTTGCCCAAGCTCAAGAGATTGCTAGGAAGGATGTGGAGTGTGCTTTTGGTGTTCTTCAATCTCAATGGGGCATCGTTCGTTATCCTGCTAGAAGTCGTGGGAGGTGATGACTGCTTGTGTGACCATACAACATGATCATAGAGGATGAAACCTTCGATCAAGGGTTTCAATTTCAGGGTGAAAATGTTGTGCCTGAGCATGGAGGAGCGGCAATGTTCGCACAGTTCACCCAATTTCATCATGAAATGCGTGATTGGGCAACTCACATTCAACTACAAAATGATTTGGTTGAGCATATGTGGGCTCACCTTGGCGACAAATAGAAGTATCGGCTCTTTTCTTTCAAATGTATTTGTGACAATTCAAATTTCATTTGGTTTGTGAATTATGAGATTTTTATTTGATTGTAGAACTATCATAATTTTATTTGGTTATGAATTATGTGAACTTTAGGCAAAGTTTTTGATGTGTATGCAAAAAAGGTGCAAAAATATGGGCCGCGCGAACAAAAATGTGTAGGCCCGTTGGGCTCACTGACCACCCAAACAAGAACGGGGCGGGCACCGCCCAAAACACCGATCCAAGCGGACAAAAAAGGGGACAAAATCCGCATCTCGGCGCGTTGGAGTTGCCCTAAATAGCTAGAACACTAAACGTTGCCCCCATATTGTCACGCCATCACTGTCAGTTTACTGTGGAAAAGCTTTGACAAAACGAACATTCAATCAATTGCTCACGCTATAATCCTATTCTTGTTGCGAAAGTCCTACATCGTGAATCGAGTCCGGAGCAACCAAACCCGATCGGAAAGAAGCAGAAATCTACCATTCCCGAACCCAACCGCACGGTCCAGCGCAGGAAATGGAAAGCCATGCATCCATCCATCCATCCATGTAAGCTTAATAAGCAGAAGATCGCATACGTTGAGGATGTGGGAGATGCCGATGGTCTTGAGGAGCTCGGAGCGGGAGGCGTTGTCGTAGCTGCCGAGGAAGAGGAAGTCTTTGAGTATCTCCGAGGGGAAGGCCGACTCCTGCCGCGGCGCCGCCGCCGCCCCGGCGGTCCCCAGCGCCGGCGGGCGGTGGCCGCACACCCCGCACGGCTCCCCCTCCTCGTACTTGTGGTAGTGCCCGCAGATCCCGCACGGGTTCTCCCGCTCCCGCTTCCTCATCCCCTCCCCTCCCCTCGTCTCGTCTCGCCGCCGATCGAATCGGGGGGATTCTGCTCGGGGAGTGATCGAATCGGGGTGGCGTGGAGGAGGAGCTGGATGGAAGAGAGGGGCGCTTCCGTTTCCTATTTTTAATTTCTGGAAGATCTTTTGTGGATTTTGTTTACTGGTATAGTAGATCGGATCGGTTGGGCGGGCGGGCGCCCATAGAAACAGACGGGTCAAAGCGAGGTGGCGTGGCGAGGCGACGGAGGAACCTGGATCATTCCTGAGGATCAAGGGCGGAGATCGCGTCCAAGTTGTTCCGGGTTTTGGTAAGCGCTGCGCCGACGGTGACGGGTGATCTCTGTCACGTACAGTATTTTTCACAGGGATCCTACTGTAGTAGAGGTGCAAATTGGTGGCACTACGGGCGCGTTTGGTTGCAGTAGTGAATGGTAGCTGCATTGCATACACATCTCAACCCAGCCTAGTTGAGCAAAAACAGTCCCAAATGTGTCATCTGCAAGTTGTTTGGTTGCCTGCATCTAGGGTCCCTGCATTAGGTAATACGCAAGTGCATTTTGTTTGGTTGTCTGCATTGGCCCAAGCGGCACATGAATACGGTGTTTGGTTGCACGCATGAGGTATGATTAAGAGCTGGCACTTGCACTTAGCACACAGGGTTAAGAGCTAGCAGAGGGAGGGGGGGAGAAATGCAGTGTGCGTCGGACAATGGCGATTGCGGTGGATAGTGGTCGTGGCGCGTGTGTCCGACATGGCGAGCATGGAGGCGTCGATGAGCGACCACGTCGGCGGCACGGCGAGCGACACCGTCGGTGAACTAGTTACGGTGCTCGCGCAAAGACAGTCGACAGAGGAGGAGAATGCAGTGCTCGCGCCATGGTATCGTCAGTGCAGTGGACGAGAGAGGAGGCCGAGATGATCGACACCGGAAACAACTCCAGTGTCGTAGGGCAAGAGAGAGGAGGCCAAGATGATCGACCCCGTCGGCGGCGTGGCGAACTGTAGTGTGCACAGAGGCAGAGGACACAAGAAAGCAGTGTACGCGTCATTGCAGCGTCAGTGCAGTAGGAGGACGACAGAGAATACGCCGAGATGAGCGACACCGGAAACGACTCTAGTGTAGTAGGACATGGGCAAGGAGATCAAGGAGAAGGGCGTCGGCCTCGAGAGGGACGAGGGCTCTGAGCAGAGGATAGAGGAGCTCGACATGGCGGTGGCAGTGCAGTAGGCTGCTGTTCAAAGAGAGATGAAGTTACGATCGTCGAAACCAAAAATTTACAACACGAATGTTGTGTGGAACTGCCAGATTAGGCTGTTGATCAAAGGAAATTAAACAATAGATCGTGCGCGACGAATCTGACGAAATTCGTCCAGAATATCTTCAAACAGGAAGATGAAATTAAGAACTTACGGCTGACGAAACTGCGGACCGATCGACTGAATGGAACCGTAGCATCGAGGTGCATCTTTTTCGTGTAGAGCTTACCTTGAATCGAAGCGCCATTGTGTAGATCGGAAGGGGCTAGGAAGAACAAAATTAGAGAGAAGGTTACTGGAGGTAGGAGAAGATAAGCACGCATAGGTTGCATACCAGCTCGTATCCCTCCCATCTCCCCTCGTGCAAGTGGCCCACCATGTGCGCTCGCCTCAGCCTGGCTCGCTAGAAACTGCCGATCTGAGTGTTTCCAGCGAGGCAGGCCCAAGTGTGCTTTAAGTTTCGTGTTGTGCAGGCCCAACAATAAATGCAACCAACCGAATAGGCTCAATCTTTCCCGCACGGGCCAGGCTGGGCCTAATGCAGGCAACCAAACACGTCCTAGGGCAACTCCAACAGTGATCATCAAACGACTACACCCGAATATCCACAAATATGACCGAGCATGTTCAAGGACACAGCGGTCGGGATGTCGACCATCGAATCATAGGGCGTGTTTAGTTACCTGCATACACCTAGCCAGGCCCATGTCGTGCAAAATGCCCGTTTGGTAGTCTGCATTTACTGTTTGACCTGCATAGCATGAACCTTAAAGGACCCTCAGCTAGGCCCGCTAGGAATGACCAAATCGGGTGTTTCCTCTCAACCAGGCTCGGGTGATGCAATGGAGGAGGACGCGGCACCGAGCTCATGCGACCACGGAGATGGCGTGAGCTCAGGAACGTCTTCGGAAAAAGCGGCAGGAGGAAGTGGGGTCACCCCCTGCCGAATTAGTCGCCCTACATAGCCACCCACGCCTCACCGCCCAAACTCCCGCCACTATTCCCCCCCTTTCGAGCTCTCCCTCCCACGCGGATTGATACCGACGAGCAGGTAAGCGACCCTTCTTCTCCATCCGGCGGTACACGGCGACGGCGGTTCGTGTCCTCTTCTCCGACGTGTTCCGCGCGCTCATGGATGTGAGTTTGATCACTCCCCCTCTCTACTGGTTCTAGCTATATATGTAGGCATGTGATACAAGTGGATTTGTGAGCATGTTGTAGCATTGTACACTGTTGATATGTGAGAATGTGATATTGTGGTGGCTAGTGGTGATGGATTCTTTGCTCGTAGGATTTGATGAGCTTCATGTTGTTTCCATGTCGGCAAGGATGATGATACGTCCATTTTGCATCATGTTTTCCTACTGTTATTTATGTTGCTTTTTGGACTAATTCTAATGCCTTTTCAATCATAATATGCAAGGTATACACAAAGAGGGAGAATTCTGGCAGCTAGAAATCTGGACCTGAAAAGCTATGCCAAGCTACCTATTCTGCACAACTCCAAATGAGCTGAAACTCCACGAGGAAATTTTATGGAATATTTATGAATTATTGGAGCAAATAAGTACCAGAGGAGGGCCACCAGGTGGGCACAACCCACCTGGGCATGCTAGGAGGCCCAAGCGCGCCCTGATGGGTGCTGCCCTCCTCAGCCCACCTCCGGTGCCCATCTTTTGGTATATAAGTCATTTTAACCTAAAATAATTAATAGGAGGACTTTCGGGATGAAGCGCCGCCTCCTCGAGGCGGAACTTGGGCAGGAGCACTTTTGCTCTCCGGCGGAGCGATTTTGTCGGGGGAACTTCCCTCCCGGAGGGGGAAATCAGTCATCATCATCACCAACAACTCTCCCATCTTGGGGAGGGCTATCTTCATCAACATCTTCAACAGAGCACCAACTCCTCTCAAACCCTAGTTCATATCTTGTGTTCAATCTTTGTACCAAAACTATAGATTGGTGCTTGTGGGTGACTAATAGTGTTGATTACATCTTGTAGTTGATTACTGTATGGTTTATTTGGTGGAAGATTATATGTTCAGATCCATTATGCTATTTAATACCCCTCTGATCTTGAGCATGATGATCATTTGTGAGTAGTTACTTTCATTCTTGAGGTCACGAGAGAAATCATGTTGCAAGTAATCATGTGAACTTGATACGTGTTCGATATGTTGATGATATGTATGTTGTCATTCTCTTAGTGGTGTCATGTGAACATCGACTACATGACTCTTCACCATATTTGGGCCTAAGGAAATGCATTGTGGAGTAGATATTAGATGGTGGGTTGCGAGAGTGACAGAAGCTTAAAACCCAGTTTATGCGCTATTCTGTAAGGGACCGATTGGATCCAAAAGTTTAATGATATGGTTAGAATTTATTCTTAATACTTTTCTCGTAGTTGCGGATGCTTGTGAGAGGGGTAATCATAAGTAGGAGGTTTGTTCAAGTAAGAACAGCACCTAAGCACCGGTCCACCCACATATCAAATTATCAAAGTACCGAACACGAATTAAGCCAACATGATGAAAGTGACTAGATGAAATTCCCGTGTACCCTCAGGAACACTTTGCTTATCATAAGAGACCATTTTGGCCTGTCCTTTGCCTCGAAAGGATTGGGCTACCTTGCTGCACTTTTGTTACTACTATCATTACTTGCTCGTTATAAATTATCTTGCTATCAAACTACTCCGCTACTTACAATTTTAGCACTTGCAGACAATACCTTGCTGAAAACCACTTGTCATTTCCTTCTGCTCCTCGTTCGGTTCGACACTCTTACTTATCGAAAAGGCTACAATTGACCCCATATACTTGTGGGTCATCAAGGCTATTTTCTGGCGCCGTTGCCGGGGAGTGAAGCGCTCCTGGTAAGTGGAAATTGGTAAGGGAACATTATTACTACGTGCTGAAATTTATTGTCACTTGCTACTATGGAAAATAATCCTTTGAGGGGTTTGTTCGGGGTATCTTCACCTCGACCGGAACCACAATTAGTTGCCCCTCAACCTAATGCACCTATGAAAATATTGAATATGAAATTCCTTCGGGTATGTTAGAACAACTGCTAGCTAATCCTTATGCAGGAGATGAAACCAAACATATTGATATGCACTTGATATATGTGGATGAAATTTGTGGATTGTTTAAGCTTGCAGGTTTGCCCAGAGATGAAGCTAAGAAGAAGGTTTTCCCTTTATATTTGAAGGGAAAAGCATTGACATGGTATAGGCTATGCGATGATATTAGATCTTGGAACTGGAATCGTTTGAAATTGGAATTTCATCAAAGAACTTATCCAATGCATCTAGTTCATCGTGATTGGAATTACATATATAATTTGGCCTCGTGAAGGAGAAAGTATCGCTCTAGCTCGGGGAGGCTTAAGTCAATGTTATATTCATACCCCAATCATGAGCTCTCAAGTGAAATTATTATTCATAATTTTTATGCCCGACTTTCTCGTAATGATCAATCCATGCTCGATACTTCTTGTACTGGTTCTTTTATGATGAAGACCATTGAATTCTGGTGGGATCTTTTAGAAATAATTAAACACATCTCTAAAGATTGGGAACTCGACGAAGGTAAAGAGTCAGGTATTGAACCTATGTTTGATTGTGTTAAATCTTTTATGAATACCGATGCTTTTCAAAAGTTTTGCACTAAATATGGACTTGACTCTGAGATAGTAGCTTCCTTTTGTGAATCTTTTGCTACTAATGTTGATCTCCCTAAGGAGAAGTGGTTTAAATATCACCCACCAATTAAAGAAAAGGTTAAAGAACCGGTAAAGGCTAAAGAAGAAACTATCATTTACAATGTTGATCCAGTTGTTCCCACTGCTTATATTGAAAAACCACCTTTCCCTGTTAGTATGAAGGAACATGCTCAAGCTTCAACTGTGGTTAACAAAAGTTATGTTAGAACACTCAAACCATCTGAACAAATCAGAGTTGAACCTAGTGTTGCTATGGTTAAAGATCTCTTAGTCGATAATATTGATGGGCATGTTATTTACTTCTATGATGAAGCTTCTAAAATTGTCAAACCTGAAGGAAAATATAAACATAAACCAGTTGTTGGCATGCATGTTGTCTCAGTTAAGATAGGAGATCACTGTTATCATGAGTTATGTGACCTAGGTGCTAGTGTGAGTGCTATTCCTTTTTTCTTATATCAAGAAATTAAGGATGAAATTGTTGGGGAACGTAGTCATTTCAAAATTTTCCTACGCACATGC
Organism: Triticum timopheevii; assembly: GCA_963921465.1. Classification (NCBI taxonomy): domain Eukaryota; kingdom Viridiplantae; phylum Streptophyta; class Magnoliopsida; order Poales; family Poaceae; genus Triticum; species Triticum timopheevii. The sequence continues at coordinate 216,990,842 of OY997274.1, forward strand.
AAGATCATGGTGATGCATAGCAATGAGAGGGGAGAGTGTGTCCACGTACCCTCGTAGACTGAAAGCGGAAGTGTTATGACAACGCGATTGATGTAGTCGTACATCTTCATGATCCGGCCGATCTTAGCACCGAACGTACGACTCCTCCGTGATCAGCACACATTCAGCTCGGGGACGTCCCTCGTACTCTTGATCAAGTTGAGGTCGAGGGAGAGTTTCGTCAGCACGACGGCGTGGTGACGGTGATGATGAAGTTACCGGCGCAGGGCTTCGCCTAAGCACTACGATGATATGACTGAGGTGTGTAACTGTGGAGTGGGGCACCGCACACGGCTAAACAATGTCAACTTGTGTGTTCTAGGGTGCCCCCTGCCCCCGTATATAAAGGAGCAAGGGGGAGGTCAGCCACCCTTCGGGCGCGCCAAGGAGAGGGGGGATTCCTCCTCCTAGTGGGAGTAGGACTCCCCTTTCCTAGTCTAACTAGGAAGGAGGAAGGGGGGAGGAAGGAGAGGGAGAGAGGGAGGAAAGAGGGGGCGCCACCCCCCTCCTTGTCCAATTCGGACTCCCAAGGGGGGGGGCAGCCCTAGGCCCTCTCCTTTCTCTCCCACAAGGCCCATGTTGGCCCATTAGTTACCCCCGGGGGTTCCGATAACCCTCCGACACTCCGATAAATATCCGGTGACCCCCGAAACTCATCCGGTGTCCGAATATAGTCGTCCAATATATCAATCTTTATGTCTCGACCATTTCGAGACTCCTCGTCATGTCTGTGATCGCACCCGGGACTCCGAACTATCTCTGGTACATCAAAACACATAAACTCATAATACCGATTGTCACCGAACTTTAAGCGTGCGGACCCTACGGGTTCGAGAACTATGTAGACATGACCGAGACATGTCTCCGGTCAATAACCAATAGCGGAACCTGGATGCTCATATTGGTTCCTACATATTCTACGAAGATCTTTAGCGGTCAAACCGCATAACAACATACATTGTTCCCTTTGTCATCGGTATGTTACTTGCCCGAGATTCGATCGTCGGTATCTCAATACCTAGTTCAATCTCGTTACCGGCAAGTCTCTTTACTCGTTCTGTAATACTTCATCCCGCAACTAACTCATTAGTCACAATGCTTGCAAGGCTTATAGTGATGAGTATTACCAAGAGGGCCTAGAGATACCTCTCCGAAACACAGAGTGACAAATCCTAATCTCGATCTATGCCAACCCAACAAACACCTTCGGAGACACCTGTAGAGCACCTTTATAATTACCCTTTTACGTTGTGATGTTTGGTAGCACGCAAAGTGTTCCTCTGGTATTCGGGAGTTGCATGATCTCATAGTTTGAGGAACTTGTATAAGTTATGAAGAAAGCGGTAGCAATGAAACTAACACGATCATAATGCTAAGCTAACGGATGGGTCATGTCCATCACATCATTCTCCTAATGATGTGATCCGGTTCATCAAATGACAACACATGTCTATGGTCGGGAAACTTAACCATCTTTGATCAATGAGCTAGTCAAGTAGAGGCATACAAGGGAATATAAGTTTTGTCTATGTATTCACACATGTACTAAGTTTCCGGTTAATACAATTCTAGCATGAATAATAAACATTTATCATGAATTAAGGAAATAAATAATAACTTTATTATTGCCTTTAGGGCATATTTCCTTCAGTTTCCCACTTGCACTAGAGTCAATAATCTAGATTACATAGTAATGATTCTAACACCCATGGAGCTTTGGTGCTGATCATGTTTTGCTCGTGGAAGAGGCTTAGTCAACGGGTCTGCAACATTCAGATCTGTGTGTATCTTGAAAATCTCTATGTCCCCTTCCAACACTTGATGACGGATGGAATTGAAGTGTCTCTTGATGTGCTTGGTTCTCTTGTGAAATCTGGATTCCTTTGCCAAGGCAATTGCACCAGTATTGTCACAAAAGATTTTCATTGGACCCGATGCACTAGGTATGACACCTAGATCGGATATGAACTCCTTCATCCAAACTCCTTCATTTGCTGCTTCTGAAGCAGCAATGTACTCTTCTTCACACGTAGATCCCGACACGACGCTCTGCTTGGAACTGCACCAACTGACAGCTCCTCCATTCAATAAAAATACGTATCCAGTTTGTGACTTAGAGTCATCCGAATCAGTGTCAAATCTTGCATCGACGTAACCATTTACGACGAGCTCTTTTTCACCTCCATAAACGATAAACATATCCTTAGTCCTTTTCAGGTATTTCAGGATGTTCTTGACCGCTGTCCAGTGCTCCACTCCGGGATTACTTTGGTACCTCTCTGCTATGCTTATAGCAAGACATACATCAGGTCTGGTACACAACATTGCATACATGATAGAACCTATGGCTGAAGCATAGGGAATGACTTTCATTTTCTCTCTATCTTCTGCGGTGGTCGGGCTTTGAGTCTGACTAAACTTCACACCTTGTAACACAGGCAAGAACCCTTTCTTTGATTGATCCATTTTAAACTTCTTCAAAACTTTATCAAGGTATGTGCTTTGTGAAAGTCCAATTAAGCGTCTTGATCTATCTCTATAGATCTTGATGCCCAATATGTAAGCAGCTTCTCCAAGGTCTTTCATAGAAAAACTCTTATTAAGGTATCCCTTTATGCTATCCATAAATTCTATATCATTTCCAATCAACAATATGTCATCTACATATAAGATCAGAAATGCTACAGAGCTCCCACTCACTTTCTTGTAAATACAGGCTTCTCCAAAAGTCTGTATAAAACCATATGCTTTGATCACACTATCAAAACGTTTATTCCAACTCCGAGAGGCTTGCACCAGTCCATAAATGGATCGCTGGAGCTTGCACACTTTGCTAGCACTCTTTGGATCGACAAAACCTTCCGGTTGCATCATATACAACTCTTTTTCCAGAAATCCATTCAGGAATGCAGTTTTGACATCCATTTGCCAAATTTCATAATCATAAAATGCAGCAATTGCTAACATGATTTGGACAGACTTGAGCATCGCTACGGATGAGAAAGTCCCATCGTAGTCAACTCCTTGAACTTGTCAAAAACCTTTCGCAACAAGTCGAGCTTTGTAAGCAGTAACATTACCGTCTGCGTCGGTCTTCTTCTTAAAGATCCATTTATTTTCTATGGCTTGCCGATCATCGGGCAAGTCTACCAAAGTCCACACTTTGTTCTCATACATGGATCCCATCTTAGATTTCATGGCCTCAAGCCATTTCGTGGAATCTGGGCTCATCGTCGCTTCCTCATAGTTCGTAGGTTCATCATGGTCTAGTAACATGACTTCCAGAATAGGATTAGTGTACCACTCTAGTGCGGATCTTACTCTGGAAGACCTACGAGGTTCTGTAGTAACTTGATCTGAAGCTTCATGATCATCATCATTAGCTTCCTCGCTAATTGGTGTAGGAATCACAGGAACTGATTTCTGTGATGAACTACTTTCTGATAAGGGAGCGGGTATAATTACCTCATCAAGTTCTACTTTCCTCCCACTCACTTCTTTTGAGAGAAACTCCTTCTCTAGAAAGGATCCATTCTTAGCAACAAAGATTTTGCCTTCTGATTTGTGATAGAAGGTGTACCCAACAGTTTCCTTTGGGTAGCCTATGAACACGTACTTCTCCGATTTGGGTTCGAGCTTATCAGGTTGAAGCTTTTTCACATAAGCATCACAGTCCCAAACTTTAAGAAACGACAACTTTGGTTTCTTGCCAAACCACAGTCCATAAGGCATCGTCTCAACGGATTTTGATGGTGCCATATTTAAAGTGAATGCAGTCGTCTCTAAAGCATAACCCCAAAATGATAGCGGTAAATCAGTAAGAGACATCATAGATCGCACCATATCTAATAAAGTACGGTTACGACATTCGGACACATCATTTCGCTGTGGTGTTCCAGGTGGCGTCAATTGTGAAACTATCCCATGTTGTTTCAAATGAAGACCAAACTCGTAACTCAAATATTCTCCTCCACGATCAGATCGTAGAAACTTTATTTTCTTGTTACGATGATTTTCAACTTCACTCTGAAATTTTTTGAACTTTTCAAATGTTTCAGACTTATGCTTCATTAAGTAGATATAACCATATCTACTGAAATCATCTGTGAAGGTAACAAAAAAACGATACCCGCCACGAGCATCAATACTCATTGGACCGCATACATCGGTATGTATTATTTCCAATAAGTTAGTAGCTCGGTCCATTGTTCCAGAGAACGGAGTTTTAGTCATCTTGCCCATATGGCACGGTTCGCAAGCACCAAGTGATTCATAATCAAGTGATTCCAAAAGTCCATCAGTATGGAATTTCTTCATGCGCTTTATACCGATATGACCCAAACGACAATGCCACAAATAAGTTGCACTATCATTATTAAACTTCAATCTTTTGGCTTCAACACTATGAATATGTGTATCATTACTATCGAGATTCAACAAAAATAGACCACTCATCAGGGGTGCATGACCATAAAAGATACTACTCATATAAATAGAACAACCATTATTCTCTGATTTAAATGAATAACCGTCTCGCATTAAACAAGATCCAGATATAATGTTCATGCTTAACGCTGGCACCAAATAAAAATTATTCAGGTCTAAAACTAATCTTGATGGTAGATGTAGATGTAGCGTGCCGATCGTGATCACATCGACTTTGGAACCATTTCCCACGCGCATCGTCACCTCGTCCTTAGCCAATCTTCGCTTAATCCGTAGCCCCTGTTTCGAGTTGCAAATATGAGAAACAGAACCAGTATCAAATACCCAGGCGCTACTGCGAGCATTAGTTAAGTACACATCAATGACATGTATATCAAATATACCTTTCACTTTGCCATCCTTCTTATCCGCCAAATACTTGGGGCAGTTCCGCTTCCAGTGACCAGTCCCTTTGCAGTAGAAGCACTCAGTTTCAGGCTTAGGTCCAGACTTGGGTTTCTTCTCTTGAGCAGCAACCTTTTTGCCATTCTTCTTGAAGTTCCCTTTCTTCCCTTTGCCCTTTTTCTTGAAACTAGTGGTCTTATTGACCATCAACACTTGATGCTCCTTTTTGATTTCTACCTCCGCGGCTTTTAGCATCGCGAAGAGCTCGGGAATAGTCTTGTTCATCCCTTGAATATTATAGTTCATCACGAAGCTTTTGTAGCTTGGTGGCAGTGATTGAAGAACTCTATCAATGACACTATCATCAGGAAGATTAACTCCCAGTTGAGTCAAGTGGTTGTGGTACCCAGACATTCTGAGTATGTGTTCACTGACAGAACTATTTTCCTCCATTTTACAGCTGTAGAACTTATTGGAGACTTTATATCTCTCAATTCGGGCATTTGCTTGAAATATCAACCTCAACTCCTGGAACATCTCATATGCTCCATGACGTTCAAAACATCGTTGAAGTCCCGGTTCTAGGCCATAAAGCATGGCACACTGAACTATCGAGTAGTCATCAACACGCGTCTGCCAGGCATTCACAATGTCTGCAGTTGCGGGCGCGGGTGGTTGATGACCCACAAGTATAGGGGATCTATCGTAGTCCTTTCGATAAGTAAGAGTGTCGAACCCAACGAGGAGCAGAAGGAAATGATAAGCGGTTTTCAGTAAGGTTTTCTCTGCAAGCACTGAAATAGTAGGTGATAGATAGTTTTGTGATAAGATAAATAGTAACGAGCAAAAAGTAAATAAAGTAAATAAAGTGCAGCAAGGTGGCCCAATCCTTTATGTAGCAAAGGATTGTTGGGGAACATAGTAATTTCAAAAAATTTCCTACGCACACGCAAGATCATGGTGATGCATAGCAACGAGAGGGGAGAGTGTTGTCTACGTACCCTCGTAGACCGAAGCAGAAGCGTTGACGCAACGTAGAGGAAGTAGTCGTACGTTTTCTCGGTCCAACTGATCCAAGCACCGTTACTCCGGCACCTCCGAGTTCTTGACACACGTACAGCTCGATGACGCACCCCGGGCTTTGATCCAGCAAAGCTTCGGGGAGGAGTTCCGTCAGCACGACGGCGTGGTGACGATCTTGATGTTCAACCGTCGTAGGGCTTCGCCTAAGCACCGCTACAATATGACCGAGGTGTAATATCGTGGAGGGGGGCACCGCACACGGCTAAGGAACGATCACGAAGATCAACTTGTGTGTCCATGGGGTGCCCCCTGCCCCCGTATATAAAGGAGTGGAGGAGGGGAGGGCCGGCCCTCTCTATGGCGCGCCCTAGGGGAGTCCTACTCCCACCAGGAGTAGGATTCCCCCTTTCCTAGTCCAACTAGGAGTCCTTCCAAGTATTAGGAGTAGGAGACAAGGAAGGGGAAGAGAGATAGGAAGGAAGGAGGGGGTGCGGCCCCTCCCCCTAGTCCAATTCAGACTAGGCCTTGGGGGGAGGGGGGGCGGCCTGCCCTAGACAGCCCCTCTCTCTTTCCCGTATGGCCCAATAAGGCCCAATACTTCTCCCGGCGAATTCCCGTAACTCTCCGGTACTCCGAAAAATACCCGAATCACTCGGAACCTTTCCGAACTCCGAATATAGTTGTCCAATATATCGATCTTTACGTCTCGACCATTTCGAGACTCCTCGTCATGTCTCCGATCTCATCCGGGACTCCAAACTCCTTTGGTACATCAAAACTCATAAACTCATAATAAAATTGTCATCGAAACCTTAAGCGTGCGGACCCTACGGGTTCGAGAACTATGTAGACATGATCTAGAACTATTCTTGGTCAATAACCAATAGTGGAACCTGGATGCCCATATTGGCTCCTACATATTCTACGAAGATCTTTATTGGTCAAACCGCATAACAACATACGTTGTTCCCTTTGTCATCGGTATGTTACTTGCCCGAGATTCGATTGTCGGTATCCAATACCTAGTTCAATCTCATCACCGGCAAGTCTCTTTACTCGTTCCATAATACATCATCTCGCAACTAACTCATTAGTTGCAATGCTTGCGAAGCTTAAGTGATGTGCATTACCGAGAGGGCCCAGAGATACCTCTCCGACATTCGGAGTGACAAATCCTAATCTCGAAATACGCCAACCCAACAAGTACCTTTGGAGACACCTGTAGAGCACCTTTATAATCACCCAGTTACGTTGTGATGTTTGGTAGCACACAAAGTGTTCCTCCGGTAAACGGGAGTTGCATAATCTCATAGTCATAGGAACATGTATAAGTCATGAAGAAAGCAATAGCAACATACTAAACGATCGGGTGCTAAGCTAACGGAATGGGTCATGTCAATCAGATCATTCAACTAATGATGTGACCCCGTTAATTAAATAACAACTCTTTGTCCATGTTTAGGAAACATAACCATCTTTGACTAACAAGCTAGTCAAGTAGAGGCATACTAGTGACACTGTGTTTGTCTATATATTCACACATGTATTATGTTTCCAGTTAATACAATTCTAGCATGAATAATAAACATTTATCATGATATAAGGAAATAAATAATAACTTTATTATTGCCTCTAGGGCATATTTCCTTCAGTCTCCCACTTGCACTAGAGTCAATAATCTAGATCACATCACCATGTGATTAACATCGATAGTTCACATCATCATGTGATTAACACCCATAGTTCACATCGCCATGTGACCAACACCCAAAGGGTTTACTAGATTCAGTAATCTAGTTCACATCGCTATGTGATTAACACCCAAAGAGTACTACGGTGTGATCATGTTTTGCTTGTGGGAGAATCTTAGTCAACGGGTCTTTCACATTCAGATCCGTCATGTATTTTGCAATTTTCTATGTCTACAATGCTCTGCACGGAGCTACTCTAGCTAATTGCTCCCACTTTCAATATGTATCTAGATCGAGACTTAGAGTCATCCAGATCGGTGTCAAAACTTGCATCGAGGTAACCCTTTACGACGAACCTTTTTGTCACTTCCATAATCGAGAAACATATCCTTATTCCACTAAGGATAATTTTGACCACTGTCCAGTGATCTACTCCTAGATCACTATTGTACTCCCTTGCCAAACTCAGTGTAGGGTATACAATAGATCTGGTACACAGCATGGCATACTTTATAGAACCTATGGCCAAGGCATAGGGAATGACTTTCATTCTCTTTCTATCTTCTGTCATGGTCGGGTTTTGAGTCTTACTCAATTTCACACCTTGTAACACAGGCAATAACTCTTTCTTTGACTGTTCCATTTTGAACTACTTAAAAATCTTGTCAAGGTATGTACTCATTGAAAAAACTTATCAAGTGTCTTGATCTATCTCTATAGATCTTGATGCTCAATATGTAAGCAGCTTGACCGAGGTCTTTCTTTGAAAAACTCCTTTCAAACACTCTGAGGGAGTCCTGGACTAGGGGGTGTTCGGATAGCCAGACTATCATCGTCGGCCGGACTCCAAGACTATGAAGATACAAGATTGAAGACTTCGTCCCGTGTCCGGATGGGACTTTCCATGGCGTGGAAGGCAAGCTTGGCGATACGGATATGTAGATCTCCTACCATTGTAACCGACTCTGTGTAACCCTAGCCCTCTCCGGTGTCTATATAAACCGAAGGGTTTTAGTCCGTAGGACAACACAACCATTACAACAATCATACCATAGGCTAGCTTCTAGGGTTTAGCCTCCTTGATCTCGTGGTAGATACACTCTTGTACTACCCATATCATCAATATCAATCAAGCAGGAGTAGGGTTTTACCTCCATCGAGAGGGCCCGAACCTGGGTAAAAACATCGTGTCCCTTGTCTCCTGTTACCATCCGCCTAGACGCACAGTCCGGGACCCCCTACCCGAGATCCGCCGGTTTTGACACTGACATTGGTGCTTTCATTGAGAGTTCCTCTGTGTCGTCGCCGATAGGCTTGATGGCTTCCTCAATCAACAACAACTCAGTCCAGGGTGAGACTTTTCTCCCCGGACAGATCTTCGTATTCGGCGGCTTCGCACTGTGGGCCAATTCACTTGGCCATCTGGAGCAGATCGAAAGGTACGCCCCTGGCCATCAGGTCAGGTTTGGAAGCCTAAACTTCACGGCAGACATCCGCGGAGACTTGATCTTCGATGGATCCGAGCCGCAGCCGAGCGTGCCGCACTGTCACGATGGTTATGATCTAACTCTGCCGCTGGACAGTACCTTGGAGGCCGCACACGAATCCGCTCCGACCCATAGTTCGGAGCCGATCGCACAGATCGAGGACGGGTGGCTGGACACCGGCTCGGGAGCTGCAACTCCCACGGCGTTGGAGCCGAACACTGACCTCGTCCCTTATAAAGCTCGTGACTCCGAGGTGCCGGACTCCCCGACGGACTCCGAGCCTCCTGCGCCCCTGCCAATCAAATCCGATTGGGCGCCGATCATGGAGTTCACTGCCGCGGACATCTTTCAACACTCACCCTTTGGCGACATCTTAAATTCGCTAAAGCATCTCTCGCTATCCGGAGAGCCCTGGCCGGACTACGGCCAGGATGGTTGGGATGCGGACGACGAAGAAATTCAAAGCCCACCCACCACCCACTTTGTAGCCACTGTCGACGATCTAACCGACATGCTAGACTATGACTCCGAAGACATCGACGATATGGACGACGATGCCGGAGACGATCAAGAACCAGCGCCTACAGGGCACTGGAAGACCACCTCGTCATACGACATATACATGGTGGACACCCCAAAAGATGGGGACGGCGAAGAAGCAGCGGATGCAGATTCCTTAAAGAAACAGCCCAAGCGCCGACGTCAGCGGCGCCGCTCTAAATCCCGCCACAGCAAGAATGGAGATTCTGGCACAGGAGATAATAACACCCCAGAAAGTGCCGAAGACAACCCCCTCCAGCAGGATTCAGCGCAGGAGGATGCAGAAGCCAGCCCTCACGAGAGAGCGGCAGACGAAGAGGTCGAGGACGATAATTACATACCTCCCTCCGGAGACGAGGCAAGCCTCGACGACGACGAATTCGTCGTGCCCGAGGATCCCGTCGAACAAGAGCGTTTCAAACGCAGGCTAATGGCCACGGCAAATAGCCTAAAGAAAAAGCAACAACAGCTTCAAGCTGATCAAGACCTGTTGGCCAACAGATGGACCGAGGTCCTCGCGGCCGAAGAGTATGAACTCGAACGCCCCTCCAAAAGCTATCCAAAACACAAGTTGCTCCCCTGATTAGAGGAGGAGGCATATAAACCTTCACCACCAGCGCACAATACGGCAGACCGACGACCTCGTGGCCGCGACAGAGAGGCATCTAGGCCCTCCACCAGGACCGTACCCCGGCATCGCTCGAAAAGTACGAAGCCACGGGGGAACGCGCCGGACTTGCGGGATATATTGGAGGACAAAGCAAGACAATCCAGATCCATCTATGGATCATGTGGGCGCCCCACGACCCACGACGAATACCGTCGCGCCGGATACAGCAACTCCGGCTGGGCCGAACACAGCAGACAACGGTCTCTTGAGCTACGTCATGATATTGCTCAATATAGAGCGCCGCACACCCACTATGCTTCACAGACGAAGTAATGGATCATCAAATCCCTGAAGGGTTTAAACCCGTCAACATTGAATCCTACGATGGCACAACAGACCCCGCGGTTTGGATCGAGGATTATCTCCTTCATATCCATATGGCCCGCGGCGACGATCTCCACGGCATCAAATATCTCCCGCTCAAGCTTAAAGGACCAGCTCGGCATTGGCTTAACAGCCTGCCCGCAGAGTCAATTGGGTGTCGGGAGGACCTGGAAGCCGCATTCCTTGACAACTTCCAGGGCACATATGTGCGACCACCAGACGTCGATGACCTAAGCCACATAATTCAGCAGCCAGACGAATCGGCCAGACAATTCTGGACACGGTTCTTAACAAAGAAAAATCAAATCGTCGACTGTCCGGATGTAGAGGCCCTCGCAGCCTTCAAACATAATATCCGCAACAAGTGGCTGGCCCGGCACCTAGGACAGAAAAAGCCGAAATCCATGGCAGCACTCACATCACTCATGACCCGCTTCTGTGCGGGAGAGGACAGCTGGCTAGCTCGCAGCAATAACCTTAGCAAAAATGCTGGCAGTCCGGATACTAAGGACCACAATGGCAGGTCGCGTCGAAACAAAAACAAACGCCGCGTTAACGGCGATAACAATGAGGATACGACAGTCAACGCCGGATTCCGAGGCTCTAAACCCGGTCAGCGGAAGAAGCCATTCAAAAGAACCACTCCTGGTCCGTCCAATTTGGACCGAATACTCGACCGCTCTTGCCAGATACATGGCACCCCCGAAAAGCCAGCTAACCACACCAACAGGGATTGTTGGGTATTCAAGCAGGCAGGCAAGTTAATTGCCGAAAACAATGACAAGGGGTTGCACAGCGACGACGAGGAAGAGACCCGCCCGCCGAACAGTAGAGGACAGAAGGGTTTCCCCCCACAAGTGCGGACGGTAAACATGATATACGCAACCCATATACCCATGAGGGAGCGGAAGCGTGCACTTAGGGACGTATATGCGATGGAGCCAGTCGCCCCGAAGTTCAATCCATGGTCCTCTTGCCCGATCACTTTCGATCGAAGAGACCATCCGACCAGTATCCGCCATGGCGGATTCGCCGCATTGGTTTTAGACCCAATCGTTGATGGATTTCACCTCACTAGAGTCCTCATGGACGGCGGCGGCAGCCTGAACCTGCTTTATCAGGATACAGTGCACAAGATGGGCATAGACCCCTCAAGGATCAAACCTACAAAGACGACCTTCAAAGGCGTCATACCAGGTGTCGAGGCCAATTGTACAGGCTCATTCACACTGGAAGTGGTCTTCGGATCCCCGGATAATTTCCGAAGCGAGGAGTTAATCTTCGACATAGTCTCGTTCCGCAGCGGCTATCACGCTCTGCTCGGACGAACCGCGTTCGCAAAGTTCAACGCGGTGCCGCATTATGCATACCTCAAGCTCAAGATGCCAGGCCCTCGTGGAGTCATCACGGTCAACGGAAATACGGAACGCTCCCTCCGAACGGAGGAACATACAGCGGCTCTCGCGGCAGGAGTACAGAGCAGCCTTCTAAGGCAATTTTCGAGTCCGGCCGTTAAACAACCGGACACGACCAAACGCGCCCAGAGCAACTTCAATCAAGACCACCTGGCACGTTCCGAGCACGCGTAGCAATGCGGCCCCAACCCCAGCCCTCGCATGATTGCAAGACCAGCTCTCCGCATACATCATTACGCTCTGGAGATACCATGGGCATAGGGGGAGGGGCACGACCACAACAGGCCCAGGGCGAGGCTCGACCACACCAAGGGCTCCAAAGTGTGTCGCTCTTTTCATTTTTATTTTCCTTCTTTTTATACACAGGACTCCGTTCACCAGAGGCCCTGTCCGGCGGCGAACCTGCCGAACTCACGATGCAACAGCCAGGGAGGGACAAAGGCCGCGACGAACACTCAGGTGGTCTCCATTATGAGCATTAAATTTGTTAAATACACCAGTCCGCAGCCTACCCCTGGAGGGGGACATATTTAAATAGTCCAATCCCTTGCTTACCGCACTATTTGTATCGTTCTGCACTCATGGCAGAATTATTTGAATAAACAATGCATTATTTTTTGCCTATAATTGCATTACTTTATATATATATATGCTTATTCTTGACATCTTGCATCCGTACATTTTGGTACGGCCAAATACACCAGGGGCTTATGTTCCCCGCATTATGGTGTGATAAGTCCGAACACTTTCACAAGTGCGGCACCCCAAACTTATAGCATTATATGCATCGGCTCCGAATCATGTCTTGGGTCAATAGTTGGGTTTGCCCGGCTCCCATGTTTTGGTACCTTATGTTCCATTCTGTCAGCTAAGGTAGCACTGGGAGAACCACTGCGATTGCGCCCCGGTTGAGCTGGGCGAGCGCCTCAGTGGAGAAAGCTAAAACTGACTGTCATGATAAGGCGAGAGACTGGTCGCTGTTCGAGAGGTCTTTTCGAGTCCCTAAAGACTTATGCCGCTTCGAGCGAAGAACCGGATAATGTCCGGCCAAGGCGTGGATAGCGCCCCGAACTCGGTTTTCCGAATACTAGGGGCTTCGCCGAAATTTAAAATTATAGAATTCTATGGCTAAGTGAGAGTGTTCAAGCATTATAAGTCCGGTTGCCTTGTTCGTTGTGTTGAGCGCCTCCCTAGATGGACCCAAAAATGGGAGCAAGAGTGCTCAAGTTTATCCCGAACACCCCAGCACTAGTGGCATGGGGGCTGAAGCCAACGACTTGCCATCTCTCAGATTTAATAAACAGCCGCACAGAAGGTAATATTTTAAATCAATAAGCATTGCTTAGTGCATATGAACAAAGTTTTCAGCGCACAGGATAACACATTGCGAGTTTACTCAATAATTACATCTCTGGGGCACTCATCCGCAATCTTGCGGGCACCCTTCAGGACAGTCTTATAGTACATCTCGGGCGTACGATACTCCTTGCCCGCTGGCGGCGCGTCAGTGATAAGCCTCTCCGCATCCAGCCTGCCCCAATGCACCTTTGCGCGGGCAACGGCCCGACGGGCACCTTCAATACAGGCGGAGCGCTTGACGACTTCCACCCAGGGGCACGCATCCACCAGCCGCCGCACGAGGCCGAAGTAACTCCCAGGCATGGCCTCTCCAGGCCACAGCCGGACTATGAGGCCCTTAATGGCCTGCTCAGCTACCTTGTGGAGTTCGACCAGCTGCTTCAGCTGGTCGTTAGGGGGCACCGGATGTCTGGCCTCAGCGTACTGAGACCAGAAAACCTTCTCCGTTGAGCTCCCCTCCTCGGCTCGGTAGAATGTGGTGGCATCAGATACACTGCAAGGCAGATCTGCAAACGCCCCTGGAGAGCTCCGAATTCGGGTAAGTAACAGGTAATTTACATTAACATGCTTGCTTTGCATGAAAAATGCCTTACCCACCACTATTTTCTTCACCGCCTCAATCTCCTGGAGGGCCTTATGGGCCTCAGCCTTAGCGGCTTTGGCACTTTCAAGAGCCGAGGCAAGCTCGGACTCTCGAGTCTTCGAGTCACGCTCCAAACTCTCATGCTTTTCCATGAGAGCCTGGAGCTCTTGCCGCACCTCCGCCACCCGCGCCTCCTGCTTCTTTCGCTCCGTCCGTTCCGCGGCCGCATTGCGTTCGGCCGCGGACACGGCCTCCTTCAGGGTTGCCACCTCGTTCGTGGCCCCTGCAGTACCCAGGTTATCCTTGTTATTTCTATTTGCAACCAAAATCCTTTTCTGTAAGGTACAAATTTCAAAGTGGTGTTACTCACCTTCTTTGTCCTCGAGCTGCTTCTTGAAAAGGCCGAGCTCTTGCTCGGACCGCTCGAGGTCCTGATTCAAAGCACCAACCTCCACAGTCATGCAGCAGAGGTCAGCAGCGCAGCCTGCAACACCCATATTGACATAATTCTTAGCACTCCTGCGTATATCTTTTTTAAAGATCCTCAATCCGGTTTTTCTTTCCGAACACCGAACCGAGCATCAGGGGCTACTTTCTATGCGGTATTACATTACATATTTTCAACTTCTTACCTCAAAGCCTGTTAGAAGGCTACTGCAGGCTTCGGTCAGTCCGCTCTTGGTGAGCTGAACCTTCTGAATCACCGCACTCATGATAGTGCGGTGTTCTTCCTCGATGGAAGCGCCATCGAGCGCTTCCAACAAGTTGTCCGGCGCCTCCGGTTGGACGGAGGCCGCCGGCGTCACGGTCTTGCCCTTCTTGCGAAGGGGCCGCCTGCCGGACTCCGGAACCACTGCGGGTTCCGGCGTGGAGTCCAGCGCAAAGTCCGGGAGGCTGCCTTGTGGCGCCTCCGGAGCCTCCTCCTGATGGGTCCCTTCCTGGGATCCTACCTCGGCGTCTTCAGCGTCGCGAGGGGTGGAGGCAGTCGGGATGGAATCTACATCCGACGGAGCCAACGACCCGCTCGATGAAGCGGGGAGATCATCATCGGCCGGACTGCAGGCAGTGTGCGGCATTAGAAGGACACTATGTGACACAAAAGAGAAATTATAAATCATTCAGGGATCCGGATACTTACGATCTTGCCGGAGGCCTGGCCCTTGAGGGCCACTCTTTGTCGCCAACGTTGACGTTGGCGGAGCTGTCCGGGGGAATAGTCCTTCCCCTCTTGGACCCTTCGGCCTCCCTCATTGGGGAAGCCTTCCTCTTCCTCTCTCCCCCCTCTGGGAGAGAGTCCTCTTTATCCTCCTCATCTTCGGGGGAGGAGTCCGCCTCGGAACCATCGGACGATGAGTCCGATATCACCTGGCGCCGGGAACTTCTTCGAGTTCCCATGGCCTTCTTCTTGGCCTTCTTCTCCGGCACCACATAGAGTGCCGGGACCAGCAGTCCCGTTAAACGGGCGTCCGCTGGGTCTTCGGGAAGGGGAGCCGGACAGTCTACCTGTCCGGACGTCCTCTGCCAGTCCTGTTAAAGGCATTGGGAGTTTTAGATCCCACATAGAGTCAAACTATAAAAGAAAATGAGTGTCCCATAGAGGATAACAAAGCTTACCTCACCGACCGGGCGCTTGGTGCTGAATCCGCGATCTTCAGTCGCGGACGCGGGGGCTTCTCCCCCCTTGAACAGCACCCTCCAGACGGTTTCGTACGTCGTGTCGAAGAGCCCGTTCAGAGTCCGGTGCTGTGCCAGATCGAACTCCCACAGATTGAAGGCCCGCTGTTGGCAGGGGAGAATCCGGCGGACGAGCATGACCTGGATCACATTAACAAGCCTAAGCTTCTTGTTCACCAAGGTCTGGAGACAGGACTGGAGTCCTGTCAGCTCCTCCGAACTACTCCATAGCAAGCCCTTCTCTTTCCAGAAGGTGGGCTGCATGGGGATACCAGATCTGAATTCGGGGGCCGCTACCCATTTAGGGTCACGCGGCTCGGTGATGTAGAACCACCCCGATTGCCATCCCTTGATGGACTCCACGAAGGCCCCCTCGAGCCTGGTGACGTTGGGCATTTTGCCCACCATGGCGCCTCCGCACTCCGCTTGGACGCCCTTCACTACCTTCGGCTTGATATTGAAGGTCTTGAGCCACAAGCCGAAGTGGGGCTGGATGCAGAGGAAGGCCTCGCACACGACGATAAACGCCGAGATGTTGAGGATGAAGTTTGGCGCCAGATCGTGGAAATCCAGGCCGTAATAGAACATGAGCCCCCGGACGAAGGGATGAAGTGGGAAGCCCAGTCCGCGGAGGAAGTGGGGAAGGAACACGACCCTCTCATGGGGCCTGGGGGTGGGGATGAGCTGCCCCTTGTCGGGCAGCCGGTGCGCAATGTCGCTGGAAAGTTATCCGGCGCCGTGCAGCTTTTCGATGTGCCCCTCCGTGACGGAGGAGGCCAGCCACTTGCCTCCCGCTCCGGACATGGCTGGAGAAGGTTGAGGCGAGATGTGCGAACTTGGGCGCTGGAGCTCGAGTACGCAGAGATGGATAAGCAAAGGAGGAAGAAGGCGTAGGTAAAAAGGTGGATCCTTATCCCCTTATATATGGGCGGACGAAACTATGCGTCCCCACCGGCCTGGTAAAACTCGCTTATCTCCCAAGCGCCACCATCAATGGCGCGGTTGGGTTACCCACGTCCGTATTGATGGGAATCCCGGGATAAGGGGAACACGATCTCTGCTTCAACAAGACGTGCCAAGGAAACCGCTTCGCTAAACGCGCTGAGGTGGTATAATAAAAAACGATTCCAGTGAAGGCTTGGTAGTGGTGTGACGTCGCGCTACAAAAAACGTCAGCAGATGGAACTTGTGTACATATTATTCTCTCTATGGTGGCATGTGGAATTTATTTTGCAGAGCCGGACACTATCCCGGTGTTCACAATCTTCTATGAGTTATTCGGAGGAGGAACCCGCCTTGCAATGCCGAACATTATGTGCATCGGACTCATCGTCATTGAAGCCTGGTTCAGGGGCTACTGAGGGAGTCCTGGACTAGGGGGTGTCCGGATAGCCGGACTATCATCGTCGGCCGGACTCCAAGACTATGAAGATACAAGATTGAAGACTTCGTCCCGTGTCCGGATGGGACTTTCCTTGGCGTGGAAGGCAAGCTTGGCGATACGGATATGTAGATCTCCTACCATTGTAACCGACTCTGTGTAACCCTAGCCCTCTCCGGTGTCTATATAAACCGAAGGGTTTTAGTCCGTAGGACAACACAACCATTACAACAATCATACCATAGGCTAGCTTCTAGGGTTTAGCCTCCTTGATCTCATGGTAGATCCACTCTTGTACTACCCATATCATCAATATCAATCAAGCAGGAGTAGGGTTTTACCTCCATCAAGAGGGCCCGAACCTGGGTAAAAACATCGTGTCCCTTGTCTCCTGTTACCATCCGCATAGACGCACAGTTCGGGACCCCCTACCCGAGATCCGCCAGTTTTGACACCGACACACTCCTTTATGCTTTGCAGAATAATTCTACATTATTTCCGATCTACAATATGTCATTCACATATACTTATCAGAAATGTTGTAGTGCTCCCACTCACTTTCTAGTAAATACAGGCTTCACCGCAAGTCTGTATAAAACTATATGCTTTGATCAACTTATCAAAGCGTATATTCCAACTCCGAGATGCTTGCACCAGTCCATAGATGGATCGCTGGAGCTTGCGTATTTTGTCAGCACCTTTAGGTTTGACAAAACCTTCTGGTTGCATCATATATAACTCTTCTTTAAATCCATTAAGGAATGTAGTTTTGTTTATCCATTTGCCAGATTTCATAAAAAAGTGACAATCGCTAATATGATTTGGACAGACTTAAGCATCGCTACGAGTGAGAAAATTTCATCGTAGTCAACACCTTGAACTTTGTCAAAAACCTTTTTCGACAAGTCTAGCTTTGTAGATAGTAACACTACTATCAACGTCCGTCTTCCTCTTGAAGATCCATTTATTTTCTATGGTTTGCCGATCATCGGGCAAATCCATCAAAGTCCATACTTTGTTCTCATACATGGATCATATCTCAGATTTCATGGCCTCAAACCATTTTGCGGAATATGGGCTCATCATCGCTTCCTCATAGTTCATAGGTTCGTCATGGTCAAGTAACATGACCTCCAGAACAGGATTACCGTACCACTCTGGTGCGGATCTTACTCTGTTTTACCTACGAGGTTCGGTAGTAACTTGATCTGAAGTTACATGATCATCATCATTAGCTTCCTCACTAATTGGTATAGTAGTCACAAGAACAGATTTCTGTGATGAACTACTTTCCAATAAGGGAACAGGTACAGTTACCTCATCAAGTTCTACTTTCCTCCCACTCACTTCTTTCGAGAGAAACTCCTTCTTTAGAAAGGATCCATTATTAGCAACGAATGTTTTGCCTTCGGATCTATGATAGAAGGTGTACCCAACAATTTCCTTTGGGTATTCTATGAAGACGCACTTCTCCGATTTGGGTTCGAGCTTATCAAGATGAAACTTTTTCACATAAGCCTCGCAGCCCCAAACTTTAAGAAAAGACAACTTTGGTTTCTTGCTAAACCACAGTTCATATAGTGTCGTCTCAACGGATTTAGATGGTGCCCTATTTAACGTGAATGCAGCTGTCTCTAATGCATGATCCCAAAACGATATTGGTAAATCGGTAAGAAACATCATAGATTGTACTATATCCAATAAAGTACGGTTATGACATTCAGACACACCATTATGATGTGGTGTTCTAGGTGGCATGAATTTGTGAAACTATTCCACATTGTTTTAATTGAAGACCAAACTCGTAACTCAAATATTTGTCTCCGCGATCAGATCGTAGAAACTTTATTTTCTTGTTACGATGATTTTTCCACTTCACTCTGAAATTCTTTGAACCTTTCAACTATTTCAGACTTATGTTTCATCAAGTAGATATACCCATATCTGCTCAAATCATCTTGTGAAGGTTAGAAAATAACGATACTTGCCACGAGCATCAACACTCATTGGATCACATACATCGGTATGTATTATTTCCAATAAGTCAGTAGCTTGTTCCATTGTTCTGGAGAACGGAGTTTTAGTCATCTTGCACAAAAGGCACGGTTCGCAAGCATCAAATGATTCATAACCAAGTGATTCCGAAAGTCCATCTTTATGGAGTTTCTTCATGCGCTTTACACCGATATGACCAAAACGGCAGTGCCACAAATAAGTTGCACTATCATTATTAACTTTGCATCTTTTGGCATCAATATTATGAATATGTGCATCACTACGATCGAGAGCCAACAAACTATTTTCGTTGGGTGTATGACCATTGAAGGTTTTATTCATTTAAATAGAACAACAATTATTCTCTGATTTTAAATGAATAACCGTATTGCAATAAACATGATCAAATCATATTCATGCTCAAGGCAAACGCCAAATAACATTTATTTAGGTTTAACACTAATCCCGAAAGTATAGGGAGTGTGCGATGATGATCATATCAATCTTGGAACTACTTCCAACACTCATCGTCACTTCCCCTTCAACTAGTCTTTGTTTATTCTGTAACTCCTGTTTCGAGTTACTAATCTTAGCAACCGAACAAGTATCAAATACTCAGGGGCTACTATAAACACTAGTAAAGCACACATCAATAACCTGTATATCAAATATACCCTTGTTCACTTTGCCATCCTTCTTATCCACCAAATATTTAGGGCATTTCCGCTTCCAGTGACCATTCCCTTTGCAGTAGAAGCACTTAGTCTCAGGCTTAGGTCCAGACTTGGGCTTCTTCACTTGAGCAGCAACTTGCTCGCCGTTCTTTTGAAGTTCCCTTCTATCCCTTTGCCCTTTTCTTGAAACTAGTGGTCTTGTTAACCATCAACACTTGATGTTCTTTCTTGATTTCTACCTTCATCGATTTCAACATCATGAAAAACTCGGGAATCATTTTCATCATCCCTTGCATACTATAGTTCATCACGAAGTTCTACTAACTTGGTGATGGTGACTAGAGAATTCTGTCAATCACTATCTTATCTGGAAGATTAACTCCCACTTGATTCAAGCGATTGTAGTATCCAAACAATCTGAGCACATGCTCACTAGTTGAGCGATTAGCCTCCATCTTTTAGCTATAGAACTTGTTGGAGACTTCATATCTCTCAACTCGGGTATTTGCTTGAAATATTAACTTCAATTCCTGGAACATCTCATATGGTCCATGATGTTCAAAACATCTTTGAAGTCCCGATTCTAAGCCATAAAGCATGGTGCACAAAACTATCAAGTAGTCATCATATTGAGCTAGCCAAACGTTCATAACGTCTGCATCTGCTCCTGCAATAGGTCTGTCACCTAGCGGTGCATTAAGGACATAATTCTTCTATGCAGCAATGAGGATAAACCTCAGATCGCGGATCCAATCCGCATTATTGCTACTAACATTTTTCAACACAATTTTCTCTAGGAACATATCAAAATAAACATATGAAAGCAACAACGCAAGCTATTGATCTTACAACATAATTTGCAGAATACTACCAGGACTAAGTTCATGATAAATTTAAGTTCAATTAATCATATTACTTAAGAACTCCCACTTAGATAGACATCCCTCTAATCCTCTAAGTGATCACGTAATCCAAATTCAACTAAACCATAACCGATCATCACGTGAAATGGATTAGTTTTCAATGGTGAACATCTTATGTTGATCATATCTACTATATGATTTACACTCAACCTTTCGGTCTCCGTGTTCCGAGGCCATATCTGCATATGCTAGGCTCGTCAAGTTTAACCCGAGTATTCTGCGTGTGCAAGACTGGCTTGCACCCGTTGTAGATGGACATAGAGCTTATCACACCCGATCATCACGTGGTGTCTGGGGACGACGAACTTTGGCAACGGTGCATACTCAGGGAGAACACTTCTTGATAATTAGTGGAAGATCATCTCAAAATGCTACCGTCAATCAAAGCAAGAATAAGATGTATAATAGATAAACATCATATGCAATCAAAATATGTGACATGATATAGCCATGATCATCTTCCGCCTTTGATCTCCATCTCCAAAGTACTGTCATGATCACTATCGTCACCGGCACGACACCATGATCTTCATCATCTTGATCTATATCAATGTGTCATCACATGGTTGTCTCACCAGCTATTGCTCTTGCAACTATTGCTATCGTATAGCGATAAAGTAAAGCAATTATTTGGCACTTGCATCTTATGCAACAAAGAGACATCCATAGGGCTTCTACCAGTTGCCGATAACTTCAACAAAACATGATCATCTCATACAACAACTTATATCTTATCACGTCTTGACCATATCACATCACAACATGCCCTGCAAAAACAAGTTAGACGTCCTCTACTTTGTTCTTGCAAATTTTACGTGGCTGCTACGGGCTTAGCAAGAACCGTTCTTACCTACGCATCAAAACCACAACGATAGTTTGTCAAGTTGGTGCTGTTTTAACCTTTGCAAGGACCGGGCGTAGCCACACTCGGTTCAACTAAAGTTGGAGAAACTGACACCCGCTAGTCACCTGTGTGCAAAGCACGGCGGTAAAACCAGTCTCGCGTAAGCGTACGCGTAATGTCGGTCTGGACCGCTTCATCCAACAATACCGCCGAACCAAAGTATGACATGCTGGTAAGCAGTATGACTTATATCGCCCACAACTCACTTGTGTTCTACTCGTGCATCTGACATCTACGCATAAAACCTGGCTCTGATACCACTGTTGGGGAACGTAGTAATTTCAAAAAAATCCTACGCACACGCAAGATCATGGTGATGCATAGCAACGAGAGGGGAGAGTGTTGTCTACGTACCCTCGTAGACCGAAGCGGAAGCGTTGACGCAACGTAGAGGAAGTAGTCGTACGTTTTCCCGGTCCAACCGATCCAAGCACCGTTACTCCGGCACCTCCGAGTTCTTGACACACGTACAGCTCGATGACGCACCCCGGGCTCCGATCCAGCAAAGCTTCAGGGAGGAGTTCCGTCAGCACGACGGCGTAGTGACGATCTTGATGTTTAACCGTCGCAGGGCTTCGCCTAAGCACCGCTACAGTATGACCGAGGTGTAATATCGTGGAGGGGGGCAACACACACGGCTAAGGAACGATCACGAAGATCAACTTGTGTGTCCATGGGGTGCCCCCTGCCCTCGTATATAAAGGAGTGGAGGAGGGGGAGGGCCGGCCCTCTCTATGGCGCGCCCTAGGGGAGTCCTACTCCCACCGGGAGTAGGATTCCCCCTTTCCTAGTCCAACTAGGAGTCCTTCCAAGTATTAGGAGTAGGAGACAAGGAAGGGGAAGAGAGAAAGGAAGGAAGGAGGGGGTGCGGCCCCTCCCCCTAGTCCAATTTGGACTAGGCCTTGGGGGGGGGGGGCGCGGCCTTCCCTAGGCATCCCCTCTCTCTTTCCCATATGGCCCAATAAGGCCCAATACTTCTCCCGGCGAATTCCCGTAACTCTCCGGTACTCCGAAAAATACCCGAATCACTCGGAACCTTTCCGAACTCCGAATATAGTCGTCCAATATATCGATCTTTACGTCTCGACCATTTCGAGACTCCTCGTCATGTCCCCGATCTCATCCGGGACTCCGAACTCCTTCGGTACATCAAAACGCATAAACTCATAATAAAACTGTCATCGAAACCTTAAGCGTGCGGACCCTACGGGTTCGAGAACTATGTAGACATGACCTAGAACTATTCTTGGTCAATAACCAATAGTGGAACCTGGATGCCCATATTGGCTCCCACATATTCTACGAAGATCTTTATCGGTCAAACCGCATAACAACATACGTTGTTCCCTTTGTCATCGGTATGTTACTTGCCCGAGATTCGATCGTCGGTATCCAATACCTAGTTCAATCTCGTTACTGGCAAGTCTCTTTACTCGTTCCATAATACATCATCTCGCAACTAACTCATTAGTTGCAATGCTTGCAAGGCTTAAGTGATGTGCATTATCGAGAGGGCCCCAGAGATACCTTTCCGACATTCGGAGTGACAAATCTTAATCTCGAAATACGCCAACCCAACAAGTACCTTTGGAGACACCTGTAGAGCACCTTTATAATCACCCAGTTACGTTGTGATGTTTGGTAGCACACAAAGTGTTCCTTCGGTAAACGGGAGTTGCATAATCTCATAGTCAAAGGAACATGTATAAGTCATGAAGAAAGCAATAGCAACATACTAAATGATCGGGTGCTAAGCTAACGGAATGGGTCATGTCAATCAGATCATTCAACTAATGATGTGATCTCGTTAATCAAATAACAACTCTTTGTCCATGGTTAGGAAACATAACCATCTTTGATTAACAAGCTAGTCAAGTAGAGGCATACTAGTGACACTCTGTTTGTCTATATATTCACACATGTATTATGTTTCCGGTTAATACAATTCTAGCATGAATAATAAACATTTATCATGATATAAGGAAATAAATAATAACTTTATTATTGCCTCTAGGGCATATTTCCTTCAAGGATAAGCCTGGAAAAATTCTAACAATGAAGAAGGAGCTCCCGAGGACACATTGGGAATTATCGTCAAGCTAGTTTTCATCACGTTCGTAAGATTCGCGTTCGGTACTTTGATAATTTGATATGTGGGTGGACCGGCACTTGGGTACTGCCCTGACATGGACAAGCATCCCACTTATGATTAACCCCTATTGCAAGCATCCGCAACTACAAAAAGGAGTATCAAGGTAAACCTAACCACAACATTAAACATATGGGTCCATATCAACCCCTAACGAAGCAACGCATAAACTAGGGTTTAAGCTTTTGTCACTCTAGCAACCCATCATCTACTTATTACTTCCCTATGCCTTCCTCTAGGCCCAAATAATGGTGAAGTGTCATGTAGTCGACGTTCACATAACACCACTAGAGGAGAGACAACATACATCTCATCAAAATATCGAACGAATACCAAATTCACATGACTACTAATAGCAAGACTTCACCCATGTCCTCAGGAACAAACGTAACTACTCACAAAGCATATTCATATTCATAATCAGAGGGGTAATAATATGCATAAAGGATCTGAACATATGATCTTCCACCAAGTAAACCAAATAGCATCAACTACAAGGAGTAATCAACACTACTAGCAACCTAGAGGTACCAATTTGTGGTTTTGATACAAGATTGGATATAAGAGATGAACTAGGGTTTTGAGAGGAGATGGTGCTGGTGTTGACCCCCTCTGATGAGAGGATCGTTGGTGATGACGTTGGTGATGATTTCCCCCTCCCGGAGGGAATTGTCCCCGGCAGAACAGCTCCACCAGAGCCCTAGATTGATTCCGCCAAGGTTCCGCCTCGTGGCGGCGGAGTTTCGTCCCGTAAGCTTGCCCACGATTTTTTCCAGAGGGAAAATGATGATATAGCAGAAGATGGACACCGGAGGCCCACCAGGGGGCCCAGGAGATAGGGGGTCGCGCCCCCTGTCTCCTGGTCAGGGTGTGGGCCCCCTGGCCTATTTCTTTTGCCCATAAATTCTTATTAAATACAAAAAGTTGTTTCGTGGAGTCTCAGGTCTTTTGGAGTTGTGCAGAATAGGTTTCCAACATTTGCTCCTTTTCCAGCCAGAATTCCAGCTGCCGGCATCCCCCCTCTTCATGGTAAACCTTGTAAAATAAGAGAGAATAGCCATAAGTATTAAGATATAATGTGTAATAACAGCCCATAATGCAATAAATATTGATATAAAAGCATGATGCAAAATGGACGTATCAACTCCCCCAAGCTTAGATCTCGCTTGTCCTCAAGCGGAAGCCGAAATCGAAAAATATGTCCACATGTTTAGAGATAGAGGTGTCGATAAAAATAAAATACGGACATGAGGGCATCATGATCATTCTTATAACAGAAACATATATGGATTTTGTCATATGATTTCCTATGTTCAAGTAATAAACAATTCACAATGTCAAGTATGGTTCAAAAACTTCATTGGGAACTAACAAACTATAATCTCAGTCATTGAAGCAATTGCAATTTATCGTAACATCAGAAAGAGTCAATAATAGAGCTTTTCAGCAAGCTCACATACTCAACTATCTCGTAGTCTCCTATAATTTTTAACACTCACGCAATACTTGTGGTTATAGAGTTTCAGCCGGACACTGAGAAAGATAGGGGCTTATTGTGTTGCCTCCCAACGTATTCACCTTTAGGTGATGTCAACAATAATAGCCTGTCCCAAGTTGCATCCAATTGGATATATGTATCATGATCTTTCAAACACGAGGATCTTGCCAAAGGATAAAAATAAAAGGGGAAAGGTGAGAATCACCTTGACTCAAGCATAAAGTAAAACATAAAGTAAAAGATAGGCCCTTCGCAGAAGGAAGCAGAGGTTGTCATGTGCGTTTAGGGTTGATGCACAAAATCATAATGCAAAAGAATGTCACTTTATATTGCCCCTTGTATGTGGACCTTTATTATGCAATCCGTCGCTTTTATTACTTCCACAACAAGTTCGTACAAAGCTTATTTTCTCTGCACTAATAAGTCATACATATTTAGAGAGCAATTTTTATTGCTTGCGCCGATGACAACTTACTTGAAGGATCTTACTCAATCCATAGGTAGGTATGGTGGACTCTCATGGCAAAATTGGGTTTAAGGATATTTGGAAGCACAAGTAGTATCTCTACTTGGTGCAAGGAATTTGGCTAGCATGAGGGGGAAAGGCAAGCTCAACATATTTGGAAGGTCAATGACAATATACTTTAACTGAGATGTCGGAAAACATAAACCATTACGTTGTCTTCCTTGTCCAACGTCAACTCTTTTAGCATGTCATACTTAATGAGTGCTTCACAATCATAAAAGATGTCCAAAATAATATATTTATATGTGAACCCCTCTTTCCTTATCACTTCCTATTAGTTGCAACGATGACCAAGGCTACGTTCATCAACTCTCAACAATTTTTATGCCTCATACTTTCTATGTGTGAAGTTATCACTATCCATAAGATCAATATGAACTCTTTTGTTCTTTCTACTTTCTCAAGATCATAGCAACATAGCAAAGCCCTTGACTCAACACTAATCTTTATTATAGATAGCACACGGACTCGATTACATAAAGAGATCAAAATGGAAAACTCAAAACTACTTGATATCAAAACTTCGAACTAATAGATCAAGATACTACTAAAAGGGTCGAACTAAATAAAGCAGTAAAAATAGGAGTGTGATGGTGATACGATACCGGGGCACCTCCCCCAAGCTTGGCAGTTGCCAAGGGGAGTGCCCATACCCATGTGATTATTTCTTCGGAGGTGGTGAAGTAGGAGTTGTTGATGATGTAGGCTTGTCGTCCGTCTTCCAAGGCATAGGCTCTCCATCATAAAAGGATGATCGAGTCTTCGGGATCCTTAAATCTGCAGCCAAACTCATTCGCTTGAATCTATATTCATACTCACAGTTCTGGTTTTGCAGGTCATAAATCTGGGCTTGGAGGTGCTCGATTTTCTCTTGAAGCTTGAAGATGGTCTCCCCAATGACTTTGGCATCCAGCTTGTGGTTGTTGGTGAACTCCGTGATCATCATCTGGTTGGCGTTGAGTCCACGCTCCACCATCCCTTGGCACTTGAAAACTTCTTGCTCCATGGCTTCGAGCTTTGTCTCCACGCTCCCGGTACACCTTGGTTCCTCCACATCACGGATGTGCAACACCCCCTCACGCATCTCAATGGTTTGAGGGTGATGCAGCACCTCCGCAAGATAGGGGTTGATAACCCTCTCGAAAAATTTGTTCTTGGGAGCGCTTGGAGACGACATGATGCTCTAGATCTGAAACAGAAACAGCTCGAAACGAAAACAGAGGATATTTGCGTGATACGGTGGTCAAAACCTTCGGGAGTATATATAATGAATTTTTACCGACAAAAATACGTAACATACAAGAAAACGGAGTCCGGGAGGCACACGAGGTGCCCACGAGACAGGGGGCGCGCCCTACAGGGGGGGGCGCCCTCCTCTCTCGTGGGATCCTCGTGTCCCTTTTGGACTACTTCTTTCTTCCTAAAATCTTTAAATAATCCAAAACTGATAAAAATTGCCATTAGAGTTGTTTTGGAGTCGGTTTACTTACCGTACCACGTACCTATGCCTTTTCGGAGTCTGGAACGTTCTGGCAAGTGTCTCTTATGTATTCCTCAGGGGTTATGGTTTCAATAATATTAGTTTCAACATTGATAGGATTACCTGAAATATAATGTTTAATTCTTTGACCGTTTACCACCCTCGGATTTGTGCCTTCGAAGTTGTTGATTTTTATAGCACCAGAACGATAGACCTCCTCGATAACGTAGGGACCTTCCCATTTTGAGAGAAGTTTTCCTGCAAAAAATCTTAAACGAGAGTTGAACAATAACACATAATCTCCTACGTTAAACTCACGCTTTTGTATCCTCTTATCATGCCACACTTTTTCTTTGAAAAGCTTGGCATTCTCATATGCTTGGGTTCTCCATTCATCAAGTGAGCTAATATCAAACAACCTCTTCTCACCGGCAAGTTTGAAGTCATAATTGAGATCTTTAATAGGCCAATATGCTTTATGTTCAAGTTCAAGAGGTAAATGACACGCTTTTCCATAAACCATCTTATATGGAGAGATACCCATAGGATTTTTGTATGCAGTTCTATAGGCCCATAATGCATCATCAAGTTTTTTGGACCAATTCTTTCTACTATTCACAATCTTTTGCAAAATTAGTTTGAGCTCTCTATTGCTCAACTCTACTTGACCACTAGACTGCGGGTGATAAGGAGATGCGATTCTATGATTGACATCATACTTAGCAAGCATCTTACGGAAAGCACCATGAATAAAGTGTGAACCACCATCAGTCATAAGATATCTAGGGACTCCAAACCTCGGAAAAATAACTTCTTTAAGCATTTTAATAGAAGTGTTATGATCAGCACTACTAGTTGGAATAGCTTCTACCCACTTAGTAACGTAATCAACAGCAAGTAAAATATGTGTATAACCATTGGAGGCAGGAAAAGGTCCCATATAATCAAAGCCCCAAACATCAAATGGTTCAATAACAAGAGAATAATTCATAGGCATTTCTTGACGTCTATTGATGTTACCTATTCTTTGACATTCATCACAAGATAAGACAAACTTACGAGCATCTTTGAAAAGAGTAGGCCAATAAAAACCAGATTGTAGTACCTTGTGTGCAGTTCTATCTCCAGCGTGGTGTCCTCCATAGGATTCAGAGTGACACTTGCGTAGGATTTGTTCATGTTCATGCTCAGGCACACAACATCTAAGAATACCATCTACTCCTTCTTTATACAGGTGTGGATCATCCCAGAAGTAATGTCTTAAATCATAAAAGAACTTTTTCTTTTGCTGGTATGTGAAACTAGGCGGTATATATTTAGCAACAATGTAATTAGCATAATCAGCATACCAAGGAGCAGTACGAGAAGCATTGAAGACCGCTAATTGTTCATCTGGAAAACTATCATTAATAGGCAGTGGGTCATCAAGAACATTCTCTAACCTAGACAAGTTGTCTGCAACGGGGTTCTCAGCTCCTTTTCTATCAATAATATGCAAATCAAATTCTTGGAGCAAGAGAACCCATCTAATGAGTCTAGGCTTAGCATCTTTATTTTCCATAAGATATTTAATAGCATCATGATCAATGTGGATAGTAACTTTGGAATCAACAATATAAGGTCTAAACTTATCACATGCAAACACAACTGCTAAGAATTCTTTTTCAGTGGTAGCATAATTTCTCTGGGCAGTATCAAGAGTCTTGCTAGCATAATGGATAACATTCAATTTCTTATCGACTCTTTACCCTAAAACAGCCCCTACAGCATAATCACTAGCATCGCACATAATTTCAAAAGGTAAGTTCCAATCAGGTGGCTAAACAATAGGTGAAGTGATCAAAGCTTTCTTAAGTGTTTCGAATGCTTCTACACAATCATCATCAAAGACAAAAGGAATATCTTTTTGCAATAAATTAGTCAGAGGCCTAGAGATTTTAGAAAAGTCCTTAATGAACCTCCTATAAAAGCCGGCATGACCAAGGAAACTTCTTATACCTTTTATGTCCTTGGGACATGTCATCTTTCCAATAGCATCAACTTTGGCTTTATCAACTTCAGTACCTCTCTCGGAGATCTTATGCCCCAAGACAATGCCTTCATTAACCATAAAGTGACACTTTTCCCAATTTAGGACGAGACTAGTGTCTTCGCATCTCTGCAAAACTCGATCAAGGTTGCTCAAACAATCATCAAAAGAGGATCCATAGAGGGGGAAGTCATCCATGAATACCTCACAAATCTTTTCATAAAAATCAAAAAATATAGCCATCATGCATCTTTGAAAGGTATCAGGTGCATTACATAAACCAAAAGGCATATGTCTATAAGCAAAAGTACCAAAAGGGCAAGTAAAAGTAGTTTTAGATTGATCCCTCGGTGATACAGGTATCTGAGAGAAGCCAGAATAACCATCTAGAAAGCAAAAATGTGTGTGTTTGGATAGCCTTTCTAGCATTTGATAAATAAAAGGTAAAGGGTAATGATCTTTCTTAGTAGCTTTATTTAACTTACGGAAATCAATGACCATCCTATAACTTGTAATAATTCTTTGCGGGATCAATTCATCATTATCATTAGGAACTACGGTAATACCTCCCTTTTTAGGGACATGATAACCCACAAGTATAGGGGATCGCAACAGTTTTCGAGGGTAGAGTATTCAACCCAAATTTATTGATTCGACACAAGGGGAGCCAAAGAATATTCTCAAGTATTAGCAGCTGAGTTGTCAATTCAACCACACCTGGAAACTTAGTATCTGCAGCAAAGTGTTTAGTAGCAAAGTAATATGATAGTGGTGGTAACGGTAACCAAAGTAAAGACAGCAAAAGTAATGTTTTTGGTGTTTTGTAGTGATTGTAACAGTGGCAACGGAAAAGTAAATAAGTGTAAACCAGTATATGGAAAACTCGTAGGCACCGGATTAGCGATGGATAATTATGCCGGATGCGGTTTGTCATGTAACAGTCATAACATAGGGTGACACAGAACTAGCTCCAGTTCATCAATGTAATGTAGGCATGTATTCCATATATAGTCATACGTGCTTATGGAAAAGAACTTGCATGACATCTTTTGTCCTACCCTCCCGTGGCAGCGGGGTCCTATTGGAAACTAAGGGATATTAAGGCCTCCTTTTAATAGAGAACCGGAACAAAGCATTAGCACATAGTAAATACATGAACTCCTCAAACTACGGTCATCACCGGGAGTGGTCCCGATTATTTTCACTTCGGGGTTGCCGGATCATAACACATAGTAGGTGACTGTAGACTTGCAAGATAGGATTAAGAACACACATATATTCATGAAAACATAATAGTTTCAGATCTGAAATCATGGCACTCGGGCCCTAGTGATAAGCATTAAGCATAGCAAAGTCATAGCAACATCAATCTCAGAACATAATGGATACTAGGGATCAAACACTAACAAAACTAACTCGATTACATGATAAATCTCATCCAACCCATCACTGTCCAGCAAGCCTACGATGCAATTACTCACGCACGACGGTGAGCATCATGAAATTGGTGATGGAGGATGGTTGATGATGATGACGGCGACGAATCCCCCTCTCCGGAGCCCCGAACGGACTACAGATCAGCCCTCCCGAGAGAGATTAGGGCTTGGCGGCGGCTCCGTATCGTAAAATGCGATGAAACTTTTTCTCTGATTTTTTTCTCCCTGAAAGCCAATATATGGAGTTGGAGTTGGCGTCGGAGGGCCACCAGGGGGACCACGAGGTAGGGGGGCGCGCCCAGGGGGAGGGGCGCGCCCCCCACGCTCGTGAACAGGGTGTGGGCCCCCTGGCCTTCATCTTTCGCGAGGATTTTTTATTATTTATTCTAAGATATTCCGTGGAGTTTCAAGTCATTCTGAGAACTTCTGTTTTCTGCACATAAAACAACACGATGGCAATTCTGCTGAAAACAGTGTCAGTCCGGGTTAGTTCCATTCAAATCATACAAGTTAGAGTCCAAAACAACGGCAAAAGTGTTTGGAAAAGTAGATACGACGGAGAGGTATCAACTCCCCCAAGCTTAAACCCTTGCTTGTCCTCAAGCAATTCAGTTGACAAACTAAAAGAGAAAAAGAAAAACTTTTACAAACTCTGTTTGCTCTTGTTGTTGTAAACATGAAAAGCCAGCATTCAAGTCTCAACAATTATTACGAACTAAGCATACTCACAATGGCACGTAGGTCTCACAATTACTCATATCAATAGCATAATCAACTAGCGAGCCATAATAATAAAACTCGGGTGACAACACTTCCTCAAAATAATCATAACATGATATAACAAAATGGTATCTCGCTAGCCCTTTCTGAGACCGCAAAACATAAATGCAGAGCACCTTTAAAGATCAAGGACTGACTAAACATTGTAATTCATGGTAAAAGAGATCCAGTCAAGTCATACCCAATATAAACCAATAATAATGAATGCAAACGACAGTGTGCTCTCCAGCGGGTGCTTTTTAATAAGAATGGTGATGACTCAACATAAAAGTAAATAGATAGGCCCTTCGCAGAGGGAAGCGGGGATTTGTAGAGGTGCCAGAGCTCGGTTTTGAAATAGAGATAAATTATATTTTGAGTGGCATGCTTTCATTGTCAACATAACAACTAAAAGACGACGATATCTTCCATGCTAAACAGATTATAGACGGTTCCCAAACAGAATGGTAAAGTTTATACTCCCCCTCCTCCACAAGCATCAATCCATGGATTGCTCGAAACAATGAGTGCCTCCAACATTCAACGGGTCCCAAGGGGAGTTTTGTTTGTAGTTATTTTGATTTAGTTTGCACGAAGCATGGGACTGGGCATCCCGGATACCAGCCATTTTCTTGTGAATGAGGAGCGGAGTCCACTCCTATTGAGAATAACCCGCCTAACACGGAAGATAAGGGCAGCTCTAGTTGACATATGAGCTATTCGAGCATGCAAAACAGAATGTTTATTTGAAGGTTTAGAGTTTGGCACATACAAATTTACTTGGAACGGCAGGTAAATACCGCATATAGGAAGGTATGGTGGACTCATATGGAATAACTTTGGGGTTTAAGGAGTTTGGATGCACAAGTAGTATTCTCGCTTAGTACAGGTGAAGGCTAGCAAAAGACTGGGAAGCGACCAACTAAGAGAGCGACAACAGTCGCAAACATGCAATTAAATTAATTCACACCGAGTACAAGCATGAGTAGGATATAATCCACCATGAACATAAATATTATGAAGGCTATGTTGATTTGATTCAACTACATGCGTGAACATGTGCCAAGTCGAGTCACTCAATGCATTTAAAGGAGGATACCACCCCATCATACCATATCATAATCATTCTAATAGCATG
The DNA here is from genome assembly GCA_963921465.1 of Triticum timopheevii. Classification (NCBI taxonomy): domain Eukaryota; kingdom Viridiplantae; phylum Streptophyta; class Magnoliopsida; order Poales; family Poaceae; genus Triticum; species Triticum timopheevii. The sequence goes on from OY997274.1 coordinate 217,023,369, forward strand.
TTGGCACGCAAGGTAAACCATTATAACTCATAGCTAATCAAGCATGGCACAAGCAACTATAATATCTAAATGTCATTGCAAATATGTTTACTTCATAATAGCTGAATCAGGAACGATGGATCATCATATTTACAAAAACAAGAGAGGTCAAGTTCATACCAGCTTTTCTCTTCCCAATAAGTCCATCATATATCATCATCATTGCCTTTCACTTGCACGACAGAACGGTGTGTATAATAATAAGAGTGCACGTGCATTGGACTAAGCTGGAATCTGCAAGCATTCAACTCAAGAGAGAAGACAAGTAATATGGGCTCTAATTTTAAATAATCAATCATGCATATAAGAGCCACTAAGCATTCTCAATATGGTCTTCTCGACCCCCCAAGAAAGGAAAAGAAATAAGAACTATTTACACAGGAAAGCTCCCAACAAGTAAAAGAAGAACGGGAAATATTTTTGGGTTTTCTTTTTAATTCTACTACAAGCATGAAAAGTAAACTAACTAATGTTTTTGTTTTTTCTTAAAGTTTGTCAAACACACAAGAAGAAAGCAAGAAAAAGAAATTTAAACTAGCATGGATAATACAGTGAAAGAGTATGAGCACCGACATCTAGCAATGAGTGTATGTGTGAACATAAATGTAATGTCGGTGGGAAATACGTACTCCCCCAAGCTTAGGCTTTTGGCCTAAGTTGGTCTATTGCCAGGGATGGCCTAGCGGATATCCGTAGGTGAAGCTGGGGTCATAGTGTGACGAAGAAGACTCCGACTGCCACTGGCTGGCAGCCTCCTCTGGATCCCAAGAATAAACAGATAGTCGTGGAGGCTCATCTTGTGGCTCCGGCTCCGGGGATGGTGCAGGGCTCTGATAGGCTTGAATAGCAGACCACGAAACAATGTGAGGTTCTGCAAACAAGTTAAACAAAGAAGGAGCAGGCAAGGTAATAGTCTCAGGGTGATGTTTATCAAAGTATAATTTGTATTTGAGCTCCCCATCGCGACTCTTAACAAGAAAATCATGCACTATCATACTCTTGTAATCTAAATAAGCACGGGGCAACACTGTTTCTTCTTTCTCCGCATGCCTAATAGGTATTTCAAAATGTTCAGCTAGGCGTGAAGCATAAATGCCTCCAAAGATGGGGCCCTTAGTACGGTTCAAACTTAACCGTCTAGCAACAATTCCTCCCATACTAACAGAGTTATCACGGTATAAACCATGGAGCAAAATAATAATATCAGGAATACTAAGGTTCCCACAATTCCTGCGTCCAGTCAAGCAACGACTAGCAAATATGGAAAAGTAGCGTAAAACAGGATAATGAATGCTAGTGATCCTCGCATCAGAAACCTTCCTGGTTTCTCCCACCGTGATAGTGTTAATAAAAGCTTCTACTTCATTACGGTGGGGTTCATCTAAGGTGCCCTCAAAGGGTATTATGCAAACCTCGCAGAATTCTGCTAATGTCATCTCTTTAATAACGTCATATAAGTGAAACTCTACTATTGGAGGTGATTTCTTAGGGAAAAAGTAGAAGTTTTGCACAAAAGTATTTGTGAGTAAGAGATACTGATGACGTTGGTCGTGGAGGAAGTCGGTGAGGCCGGTGTTCTCAATCAATAAATAGAAATCTTCATGAATCCCAGCTCTCCTCAAGAAGTCATCGGAAGGCCATTCACACGACCGGACCTCCGTAGTGCGAGGTAAATTAAACTTGGGCTTCTCCTCTTCTTCCTTTTGTTTTTCCTTAGAGCTTTGGCTCGACGAGCCCCTCAAAAGTCTCTTCATTATTTCTGAAACAATCTGAAATTTTTAGTAACCTCAAATAAAAGTGAACCAACTTCAATAAAATTGATAGCAACAACTCCCACAAGTGCCTAGGGCCTATATCAAGCATTAGAACTACTTGGAACCATATAAATTTGACATGCAAGCTCAAGAACATGGTCACCTATGCAGCACAAATTTGCAATGAATAAAGCACTAGAACAAAAACTAATTGGACCAATGGAGGAGTCACATACCAAGGAACAATCTCCCCAAGCAGTTTTGCAAGAGGTGCTTTGAGCAAGGAGATCGAAAATCACAACAACGGGGGCTGGAACTCGTGCTTGAGTTGGTTTTTTGTGTTTGTGTGAGACAGAGGAAGAAGATGGGTGCAGAAATAAGTGGAGGAGGGCCACCGTGGGCCCACGAGGAAGGGGGCGCGCCCAGGGGGGTAGGGCGCGCCCTCCACCCTCGTGGCCAGGTGGCAGCTCCCCCTGCGGTAATTTTTGCACAGTAAATCCTCAATTATTCCCGAAAAAATGATATTAAATTGGCATGGCATTCTGAGGACTTTTATTTTCGGGATATTTTTATATTGCACGGATAAGTCAGGAGACAGACAGAAAAAATATCATTTTACTTTATTTCTACTAAATAACAGAAAATATAAAGAGGGTACAGAAGGTTGTGCTTCTAGTTTCATCCATCTTGTGATCATCAAAATGAACCCACTAACAAGGTTGATCAAGTCTTGTTAACAAACTCATTCCGAATAATCACGGAACTGGAGAAATTTCGAATAACACTAAGTTACCTCAACGGGGATATGAAAATCCCCAACAATAAGAATATCATACTTTTTCTTGACAGTAGGGAGAGGAAATTCAAAACCTCCAAATATAATCGATGGGATTTTTCCAATAGAGTTGATACTATAAACTTGAGGTTGTTTCCTCGGAAAATGTACCGTGTGCTCATTGCCATTAACATGAAAAGTGACATTGCCTTTGTTGCAATCAATAACAGCCCCTGCAGTATTAAGGAAAGGTCTTCCAAGAATAATAGACATACTATCATCCTCGGGAATATCAAGAATAACAAAGTCTGTTAAAATAGTAACGTTTGCAACCACAACAGGCACATCCTCACAAATACCGACAGGTATAGCAGTTGATTTATCAGCCATTTGCTAAGATATTTCAGTAGGTGTCAACTTATTCAAATCAAGTCTATGATATAAAGAGAGAGGCATAACACTAACACCGGCTCCAAGATCACATAAAGCAGTTTTAACATAACTTCTTTTAATGGAGCATGGTATAGTAGGCACTCCGGGATATCCAAGTTTCTTTGGTATTCCACCCTTAAAAGTGTAATTAGCAAGCATGGTGGAAATTTCAGCTTCAGGTATCTTTCTTTTATTAGTAATAATATCCTTCATATACTTAGCATAAGGATTTGTTTTGAGCACATCAGTCAATCGCATACGCAAAAAGATGGGTCTAAACATTTCAGCAAAGCGCTCAAAATCCTCATCATCCTTTCTCTTGGATGGTCTGGGAGGAAAAGGCATGGGTTTCTGAACCCATGGTTCTCTTTCTTTACCATGTTTCCTAGCAACAAAGTCTCTTTTATCATAACGTTGATCCTTTGATTATGGGTTATCAAGATCAACAGCAGGTTCAACTTCTACATCATTATCATTACTAGGTTGAGCATCAACATAAACATTATCATTAACATTATCACTAGGTTCATGTTCATCACATGATTGTGTTTCAACATCAGACATAGAGATATCATTTGGATTATCAGGTGGTTCAGCAATAGGTTCACTAGAAGTTTGCACAGTCCTATCATTTTTCTTTTTCTTTCTCTTAGAAGAACTAGGTACAACAATATTGTTTCTCTGAGAATCTTGCTCAATTCTCTTAGGGTGGCCTTCAGGATACAAAGGTTCCTGAGTCGTTCTACCAGTTCTAGTAGCCACTCTAATAGCATAATCATTTTTCTTACTATTCATTTCATCAAGCACTTCTTTCTGAGCTTTAAGTACTTGTTCTACTTGAGTGGTAACCATAGAAGCATGTTTGCTAACAAGTTTAAGTTCACCTCTAATATCAGCCATATAATCACTCAAGCGTTTAATCATAAAGGTATTATGTTTTAATTGTCTACCAAAATAAGCATTAAAGTCATCTTGCTTAAACATAAAGTCATCAAACTCATCCAAGCACTGACTAGCAATTTTAGTAGGAGGAACTTCAGCTTTATCATATCTATAGAGAGAATTTACCTTTACTACCTGTGTCGGGATATCGGGAGGTTCTTCAGTAAATAAGTAATTGAGATCATATACTTCTTCAACAGGCGGTAAATTAAGACCATGTATTTCTTCAATAGGAGGTAAATTCTTAACATCTTCAACTTTAATACCTTTTTCTTTCATAGATTTCTTTGCCTCTTGCATATCTTCGGGACTGAGAAATAGAACACCTCTCTTCTTCAGAGTTAGTTTGGGAATAGGCTCAGTAATTGGCTCAGGAGCTGGCTCAGGAGTTGGCTCGGGAGTTGGCTCAGGAGGTGCCCAATTATTTTCATTTGCCAACATATTATTCAATAAAATTTCAGTGTCATCCAGTGTTCTTTCCCTGAAAAGAGAACCAGCACAACTATCCAGGTAATCTCTGGAAGCATCAGTTAGTCCATTATAAAAGATATCAAATATTTCAGGTTTCTTAAGAGGATGATCAGGCAAAGCCTTAAGTAACTTGAGAAGCCCCCCCCAAGCTTGTGGGAGACTCTCTTCTTCAATTTGCACAAAATTGTATATTTCCCTCAAAGCAGCTTGTTTCTTATGAGCAGGGAAATATTTGGCAGAGAAGTAATAAATCATATCCTGGGGACTTTGCACACAACCAGGATCAAGAGAATTAAACCATTTCTTAGCATCACCCTTTAATGAGAACGGAAATATTTTAAGTAAATAAAGGTGGCGTGATCTCAGATTATTAGTAAACAGGGCAGCTATATCATCTAACTTACGAAGATGTGCCACAACAGTTTCAGATTCATAGCCACAAAAAGGATCAGATTCAACCAAAGTAATTATATCTGGATTGGCAGAAAAATCATAATAATCCTGATCAGGAACACAGATAGGTGAAGTAGCAAAAGCAGGGTCGGGTCTAATCCTACCTCTAAAAGATTCTTTACTCCACTTAATTAGCAACCTCTTACGTTCAAGACTATCCTGGCAAGCAACAACAGCTTCAAAAGATTCAGCATTAAAAAGATAACCCTCAGGAATAGCAGGCATAGGTTCATCATCACTCACATCATCGTGCTCAGGTTCAATAATTTCTATTTCTCTAGACCTAGCAATTTGCTCATCAAGATATTCACCAAGTGGCACAGTAGTATCAAGCATAGAAGTAGTTTCATCATAAGTATCATGCATAGCAGAAGTGGCATCATCAATAACATGCGACATATCAGAATCAATAGCAGTAGTAGGTTTAGGTGTCGCAAACTTACTCATAACAGAAGGAGAATCTAGTGCAAGGCTAGATGGCAATCCCTTACCTCCCCTCGTAGTTGAGGGCAAAATAGTAGTTCGATCATCTTTCAAATTCTTCATAGTGTCCAGCAGATATAAATCCCAAGTGATTCAAGGAATAGAGCTATGCTCCCCGGCAACGGCGCCAGAAAAAGGTCTTGATAACCCACAAGTATAGGGGATCGCAACAATTTTTGAGGGTAGAGTATTCAACCCAAATTTATTGATTCGACACAAAGGGAGCCAAAGAATATTCTCAAGTATTAGCAGCTGAGTTGTCAATTCAACCACACCTGGAAACTTAGTATCTGCAGCAAAGTGTTTAGTAGCAAAGTAATATGATAGTGGTGGTAACAGTAACCAAAGTAAAGACAGCAAAAGTAATGTTTTTGGTGTTTTGTAGTGATTGTAACAGTAGCAACGGAAAAGTAAATAAGTGTAAACCAGTATATGGAAAACTCGCAGGCACCAGATTAGCGATGGATAATTATGCCGGATCCGGTTCGTCATGTAACAGTCATAACATAGGGTGACAAAGAACTAGCTCCAGTTCATCAATGTTGAAAGGACATGCGGTGCCCCCATGTGTGGTTTTGGTAATTGATGACATTCTCTATGGACTAATGGTTGCATCGAGTTATATTTGAAGGATGTTTCCATAGGCATTTCTTGAAGTCCATGTGTTGGTTTCAAGGAGTTTATGGGTTGACCAAGGTGCTATTAAGGAATTATCCAAAGATTGGTCATGTGAGTTTTGAGCTTATTGCAAGCATGTCTTGAAGAAGAAGATTGTGTGATCATTCATATTTACCTTCAATACATCATCCAAATGAAGAGAGTTGGAAAGATTCAAGGGTGATCAATACTAAGTCAAGAGTGAATCAAGTTGATCAACTCACAAAGCATAGAAGATGTACCGAGTGGGACCAAGTGTTTCCATGGTATGGTAAGCATTGTCCATTACGCTTTCTGTACTAACCCATGGTCTATGTGAGAGTTCTTTGTGGGGTTAGGTATGTTTCCATGGTCTTGCATCAAGAGGAAGATCCCATACAACCCATGGAGGATGACATCAAGTGGTGATCGTCATCAAGTTTGCAGTGTGCAAGTTCAAGTGGAGCAACACAAAGAGTGGCTCACCCATAATGGAGTATGGGGGAGCAATCAAGTTTGAATCTTGCCATCCATTGTGGTTTCAATGGACTTGTGAAGATGTGCCGAAGAGTCGCTCACCCATAGTGACTATGGGGGAGCAATCATCTAGTCTTCATCGAGCCAATGCAATCAAGAAAGGTGGTCCAACTTGAGGGAGTCAAGATCATCATCATCTAGCTCAAGTGGACCATGTGCAAGGCAAAGGTTTGCCCTTGATAGGTTTTCTATTTTACTGGTCTCATGGTGGTAGTTGGGAGACCGGGTTATAGGATCGATAGTCGTACTATCAAGGGGGGCTCTCAAGTGAGTAGCTTGATCGTATTGTTCGTCGAGAGCTCAAACCATTGCATCCTTGCATCATGTTTCTTGGTCCTTGTTTGATTCTCTTTGTGAGTCTTAGAGCTTATGGTCATCTTTATGACAAGCTTGAGTTCATCGAAAACGGAGTTTGCATGCGTCTTCTATGATGTTTTCGGTGTTGGAGGTTTTACCGGTCTTCTCCGAGGAAGGGTTATCACCATTTTCTTTTGGGACTTTTCTCATTTGCTTATTATTGGTATTTATTTCAAGATTGTGTTAGCCCTTGTCGCTAGCTTTCCAACAAATTTGGTTTCATCGAATTCGGAGTCCGTTTGCAAAAGTTGTGGCTGTTTTGGTGAAGGCTGCAGCGGTACTACCGCGACTAGAGCGGATGTAATTTTTTACTACCGCTCTAGAGCGGTACTACCGCGGCTCCTGAGCAGTACTACCGCTCCTGAGCAGTACTACCGTGGCTCCTAAGCGGTAGTACCGCCCCGGACCAAAAACTCGTGTTTTCTCTCTCGTTTGGGCTGTTTTGAGCGTGCTAAGCCGTAGTACCGCTCCTCCAAGCGGTAGTACCGCTCCTCCAAGCGGTAGTACCGCTTGTGCACGACCTGAGCACATAACGGTTGGATTCGGGAGGTCCTATAAAAGGGGGTCTTCTTCCCCATTGAACCTTATCCTTTGAGCTCGTGTTCTTCCCCCATTGTTGACCTTCTTCGAGCTTGCTAACTCTCAATCCCTCCATGGATTCTTGCTAGTTTTTGAGGGAAAAGAGAGAGGAGATCTAGATCCACATTTCCACCAATCACTTTCTCCTCTATGTGAGGGGAACCCCTTGGATCTTGATCTTGGAGTTCTTGGTGTTCTCCTTCTTGTTCTTCCTCTCATTTTCCTCCCTAGCATTAGTTGCTTCGGTGGGATTTGAGAGAGAAGGACTTGGGCACTCCGTGTGCCCTTGCCATTGCATTTGGTGCATCGGTTTGAGTTCTCCACGGTGATACGTGGAAGTGAAGTTTGAGAAGCTTATTACTCTTGGGTGCTTGGTGCCCTTGAGCTTGTTCCTCTTGGGTGCTTGGGCGCCCTAGACGGTTGGTGGTGTTCGGAGCTCAATCATTGTGGTGTAAAGCTCCGGGCAAGCGTCGGTGTCTCCAATTAGGTTGTGGAGATCGCCCCGAGCATCTTGACGGGTTTCGGTGACCGCCCCCAAGGGTTGCCGAAGTGTACGGGTTCGGTGACCGCCCCCAAGGGTTGCCATTTGTACGGGTTCGGTGACCGCCCTCAAGGGTCCCTTAGTGGAATCACGTCATCTTGCATTGTGCAAGGGCGTGAGGAGATTATGGTGGCCCTAGTGTCTTCTTGGGGAGCATTGTGCCTCCACACCGCTCCAAATGGAGATTAGCATCCGCAAGGGTGTGAACTTCGGGATACATCGTCGTCTCCGCGTGCCTCGGTTATCTCTTACCCGAGCCCTTTACTTATGCACTTTACTTTGTGATAGCCATATTGTTCTTTGTCATATATCTTGCTATCACATAGTTGCTTATCTTGCTTAGCATAAGTTGTTGGTGCACATAGGTGACCCTAGTTGTTTTAGGTTTTGTGCTTGACAAATTAACCGTTAGGTTTATTCCGCATTTGTTCAAGCCTAAACCATAATTATTTTAAAGCGCCTATTCACCCCCCCCCCCTCTAGGCGACATCCTCGATCTTTCAATTGGTATCAGAGCCTCGTCTCTCTTTGTTGGGCTTAACTGCCTAGAGAGTAAAGATGTCGACTAGAGGATTAGGATTCTCTGACACTCTTAGTTTCGATGGCACAAATTTTGATGTTTGGGTAATTCGCATGCTTAATCTCTTTAGGGTCATGGACCCAAATTTAGAGTGAATTGTAGATATGGGTTTTTCTCCTCCAAAGGATCCCCAAAGATTATCTTTAGAGGATGAGAAAAACTCTTATCTCAATGCTCAAGCCTCTAATGTGCTTTTCGATGCTTTGAGCAATGTAGTTATTTTTCAACTCATGGCCGTTCCGGGATGCTCATGAGTTATGGACAAAGCATCAAGATAAATATGGTGTGTCCAAGATTTGTGGGGATGGTTGTTCTCCCTCCACCTCCAGTCATATAGTCTTCTCAACTTCTTCTACTTCACCTACATGTGGTTTGCCACAAGGTAATGATATGGTGAGTAGTGTTGGTCATTGCAATGATGATAATATGCTTATTGTGGATGATCCTTCATCACTATATTATTGCAATGCTCCCTCTTTGGGCTTTAACACTTCGAGCACTCCAAATGTTTCACATGCTTGTGTTGATAGTCCTTGCATATCATGTAGAAATTGCTTGACTAAATATCATGATGATATGCTTGCTATGTCTTGTTGCCATGATAAAAATGCATCTATTTCCTCGAATTGTTGTGCTAACAATGTAGAGGAAACCAAACACTCCATGGAACAAGATGTGGTGTTTAATGGTGCCTCAAGGGATCCTACATCATCATCTATTGCGTTTTGCCTTATGGCTAAGGCGTCAAAGGTATCTCCTACTTTGTACCCCAATATGTCTCTTGATGATGATGTTGATGCTAACGATGATGAGGATAATGATGAAGAGAATGATAATGTTGCCTCCTTAAAAATTAAGGGGGAAATGGTTTTTAAAGCTCTTCATAAAAATAAAATTGCTCGTTCCAACTTCATGGAAATTATGTCCATTGCTATTGAGAGCAAGAAATATATTGATGAGTTGGAATCTCGTCTTGAGGAGCATGAGGTCACCATTGATAAAATGAAAGGTCATGGGCGTGATTACACTAATGAGATTGCGGACCTCTCTCAAGCTCTTGAACTTGAACAAACCACCAAGGAATCTCTTGAGGAGACTTTTGCTCTAGAATTGTCTAGAGTGAAGGAATCTACTGATAGAGCCCTTGAGGTGGCCAATGTTTTTGAAACTAAAAATGCTAAGCTTGAAGTTGCTCATGCTAGACTCCTTGAGGATTTTGAGCACCTCGAAAATGGCTCAAGGGTCATCAAGGGTGAGCTCATCAAACTCACCGAGTCTCGTGCTCAACTTGAAGCTTCTTATTTAAAAGAGCTTGCCAAGTTGCCTTCTCCTCTTGTTGTTAATGATGATGCTTGTGCTACTAATTCTATTACTTGTGAAGCATCCATTTTGAAGGAGAATGTTGAGCTACGGGCTCAACTTGAGGTGCTATCTTGCAATTATGGGAAATTGGAAGAAAGTCATGAAAAGCTCTCAAGCTCTCATGATGATCTTCTAGTATCCCATAGTGTGCTAAAGATAGCTCATGAGGCCATGATTGCTAAGGTAACATCTAGTGAGCCTCATGTGGATACTAGCACTACTTCTAGTCAAAATAGTATATTGCCATGTGCTAGTCCTTGTAATTCATCTACTCACAATTTTGGTACATCTTGTGATGAATTGCTTTCCTTGCCTTGTTTCTCTAACGATGAAGCTTATACTTCCTCTAGTACTTGTGTTCAGACTAACCATGTAGAGGAAATCAAAGAGCTCAAGGCCCAAGTCACTTCTTTGAAGAAAGACTTGAAAAAGTGTCATGAAGGGAAATCCGCACTCAACAATATCTTGAGTGTGCAAAAATCCCCCAATGACAAAGGTGGACTTGGATTCAACTCCAATAAGAAGAAGAAGTCCAACATGAACAAAAAGAAGGGCCAAGAACAAGTCAAGAATTCGGCCAAGATTGTTTGCTTCAAGTGCAAAGTAAAAGGGCATCATGTTAGATCTTGCCCATTGAAGAAGAAGGCCATTAGTGTCAAGCAACAAGGGAAGAGGGCACAAGTTCAATCTCATGCTCAACCTCAAGTTGAAGAAATGCCACTTCCCAAGAAGACTCAAGCTAATGCTTCTCTTGTGGAAAAATCAAGTGAGAAGAAAGTGAAGAGTAGACGTTGCTACTTATGTCGTGAGAAAGGTCACGTCGCTTCTTCATGCACTAGTGGTAACTTATCCAACCCAATTATTATTGATGATATCTATTCTCTTGGGAAGGATAAGGTTGGCAATGTGTTTGCCAAGTTTGTTGGTACTCAAAGTGGTGTCAAGAAAAGAACTATTTGGGTAGCCAAGCCTATTGTGACTAACCTCTTAGGACCCAACTTGGTTGGGGACCAACAAGCTCAAACTTGATCAATAGGTGTTTTTGGAGGGCATTGGAGACTTGGCTACATTATGAAGAATTAAGGGGACTTCATCATTCTTTTTGTCACAAGCCAAGTCAATTGGATTATCAAGTTTCTATCTTATATCCAATGTGCCTCCTTGCGGTAACTTGTACTTAAATTGTTTACTTTGAAAGTTAGTTGCCCCCTTGCATGTTTTGGTTTTGTTCCTTGCATGTGTTTGTATATGTTACGCTTCCAACTTGCTTATGTATGTTGGTGTGCACTTCATGTACGTGTGAGTTGTGTGTTGAGCCTTTGTGCATCTTCTTTGTATCTTAGTTGGCTCTTGTGAGAGATTAATGGAATATCCCATTATTGGGGAGTGATGTGCTTTGTGCACCTCACACTCCTATAAGTGTGTGTACATGAGGAATACCATCTAGTATTGATATTACAAGATTATCTAGTTACTATGTGGTATGTCTTCTCATGAGAAATTCAAATTCTAAATTGTCCATTAATTATCTCTTGTTGGATCCTCTTATTGCCTCTTGTTAAGTTTTCTTCTTTGGTATCACATTATGGGGGAGTAATGTGCTATGTATATTACTAGCCTAGAAAATGTGTACATTTGAGATATTGTCACGTAGTGTTGATATTGTAGATTATCTTGTTCCTAGGTGGCATGTTAGCTCTACAAGTTGCAATCTGCTTGTGTGTGGTGTGAAGATGATGTTGGATATCCTTGCTATCTACCACCGGGAATTCTTTCCATCTACTTCTTGTCTTTTGACAATTGGTAGTCATTTATGTGTGGTAGAATTTATTGATCATCTTTACATTGGCTTTTGTTTTACTTGCCTCTTCTCTTGCCAAGGATTGTGTCAACTCCCGTTGTCTTCCATACCACTTGTGGATCTTGTTTATTTCTTGTTCTTGTCTAGTGTTTTCTAGATATAGTGAAAGCGGTGATCCCACCTTGTGCATTTTGTATTCAAATACAAATCCTATATAATGCACAACTCGTGGGGGAGCTATTCTATTTTCTTCAGAACACTCTTCTTGTGATCCTTATCAAGTGTGTTTTGGTGGAAGGCAAGCCATTTCTTTTTGGTACTTTGTGCCATCATGAAACTTTGTTGAGGGCTTGGTTTGTTTTAAACCATCCTCTCTTTGGGAGTTTGACATCTTTAGTTTAGTGTGTATCAATGGATATCTCATTCCTTGATGTATCTTTAATGATATCTTCCAAGTGATGATTTCTCCATTTAGTATCCTTTTCACTTGGAATTTCTTTGTCTTTTGGTTTCGGGTTTTGAAAGTCTTGAGCATGCATGTTTACTTCATGTATTTCAGTTGGCATGCTTTCTTTCTTTGACTCAATATATAGGGGAAACTCCACCTAGTCTCAATTTGGATGAGATGCGCATGAAATTCATTTTCATATCTATATGCACATATTTATGTGGAGTTTGTCCTATGTATTGGTGTTTCTAACTATTTGGTCCCGATGAGTTTGGGTACCGTTTAGTTTGTGTTGTTCTTCTAGGAACATTTGGAGATGCATTGGATGCTCGGCTCACTCACAAGGAAGGTGTTGTCACCATGTGCATATTGGAGTCAAGCTAGGATGATCAATGAACTACTATCTACCTTCAATTGGTATCTACTACATCCTTCCAATGATATCTCGGTAACAAGTATCTATTCATGCTTTCCTCTCTTGCATTCAACCTTGTGTAGGCTGTATCTTGGCATGATATTCATTTCATATCTTGTGATACTTGTTTCCTTTCTCAAAGCATCCCAACGATGATCTCTGTTGCTAGTTGTGATGCCCTTGATGGATGTGTGTTTGGACTTCATTTATATACAATAAGACCATATCTAGCCAAGTGCTATGCTTTCAAGCAAATATCTTATTGGTATATTTATGACTTCCTTGTGGATATCTTGTTCCTTCGTGGTGTAACTATTTCGGGTGTACATCCTTCTTTGTAGATATATATATATCATCTTGATTTCATCTACATAGAACCTTATACACTTGAGAGAAATTACATCTCTAGTTGATATCCTTTCTTTCACGTCCACCTTGTCTTTCTTATGTTATTTCTTTGGTGGCTCCGTGAAAGCTTTTGCCTTGAGTGCGTGTCCTCTATCGTTGCATCTTTATGCACTCTTGTGTGGTGAAGATTATTTTCTTCATGCTTATCTTTACAAGGCTTTTGCCATCTTAATTGGCATCCCTCATCTTGATGAGGCTTTCATCTTCTATCTTCACCATGGGTTGTCACAAGCATAAGTTCTTTATATGCTTATTAGTAAGCTTGTGAACCCATTTGCTAGTTGTGTGTGTGGGAATGATAGGCCTTGCACCGTGTGCCTCATTATTTCAAGACTATGTTGATGCTTAATGCTCATCCTATTTTTAGTCCTCTCAAGTGCTTCGCCATGACTCACACACATCATTTTGGTTGAGCCTATTCTTAAGTTGCCTCTTTTACATGTTGCTCAACCATGTGCTTGTTGCAAGCGCTAGGCTTTGTTTCCTATATGCTCACTTGCACTGGATGTGAGTTTCTATTGATTTTGGGGGAGCTATGATCCTATTTTGTGCACTTTGTATTCAAATACAAAAATTATTATGTGTGCACAAATCATGGGGAGCTTCTCTAGTTTCTTTAGAACACTCCTTTGCGTTTATCATAATATCTTTTTTCTTGTGGCATGTAGGATCATTGGTCTAGTTGGTTCAATTGATATCCGTTGATTGCTTGCTTCAATTGGTATCTTCTGATTGCTTGTGTCTCTCTTTGTTATGTCTTTGTGTCATATATTTTTGTTGCAATCTTTGGGCCTCAATATAGTTTGTCATCCTCCAAGTATTGGCAGTTGGATATGTGTATTGCATTCCACTCTCTTGTTGAGAAATACACAATTTATGGAGGAACACCTTTTATTTTGGCCTTTTCAGCTTCTCACCCATTTTGGCAATCGATGCCAATGGGGGAGGAGTTTCAGAGAGTTTTGTGGAGAAGTCTTCTGAGTTTTCTCCTTGCTTTGGTTTTGGTCCTAAGCATTTGCATCTCATTCTCCTGCATCATTGGTTGTTGCATTGCATTGTGATGCATAATTCCTTATATAAACTCTCTTGAAAGTGATTGTCATCAATTACCAAAATGGGGGAGATTGAAAGGACATGCGGTGCCCCCATGTGTGGTTTTGGTAATTGATGACATTCTCTATGGACTAATGGTTGCATAGAGTTATATTTGAAGGATGTTTCCATAGGCATTTCTTGAAGTCCATGTGTTGGTTTCAAGGAGTTTATGGGTTGACCAAGGTGCTATTAAGGAATTATCCAAAGATTGGTCATGTGAGTGTTGAGCTTATTGCAAGCATGTCTTGAAGAAGAAGATTGTGTGATCATTCATATTTACCTTCAATACATCATCCAAATGAAGAGAGTTGGAAAGATTCAAGGGTGATCAAGACTAAGTCAAGAATGAATCAAGTTGATCAACTCACAAAGCATAGAAGATGTACCGAGTGGGACCAAGTGTTCCCATGGTATGGTAAGCATTGTCCATTACGCTTTGTGTACTAACCCATGGTCTACGTGAGAGTTCTTTGTGGGGTTAGGTATGTTTCCATGGTCTTGCGTCAAGAGGAAGATCCCATACAACCCATGGAGGATGACATCAAGTGGTGATCGTCATCAAGTTTGCAGTGTGCAAGTTCAAGTGGAGCAACACAAAGAGTGGCTCACCCATAATGGAGTATGGGGGAGCAATCAAGTTTGAATCTTGCCATCCATTGTGGTGTCAATGGACTTGTGAAGATGTGCCGAAGAGTCGCTCACCCATAGTGACTATGGGGGAGCAATCATCTAGTCTTCATCGAGCCAATGCAATCAAGAAAGGTGGTCCAACTTGAGGGAGTCAAGATCGTCATCATCTAGCTCAAGTGGACCATGTGCAAGGCAAAGGTTTGCCCTTGATAGGTTTTCTATTTTACTGGTCTCATGGTGGTAGTTGGGAGACCGGGTTATAGGATCGATAGTCATACTATCAAGGGGGGCTCTCAAGTGAGTAGCTTGATCGTATCGTTCGTCGAGAGCTCAAACCATTGCATCCTTGCATCATGTTTCTTGGTCCTTGTTTGATTCTCTTTGTGAGTCTTAGAGCTTATGGTCATCTTTATGACAAGCTTGAGTTCATCGAAAACGGAGTTTGCATGCGTCTTCTATGATGTTTTCGGTGTTGGAGGTTTACCGGTCTTCTTCGAGGAAGGGTTATCACCATTTTCTTTTGGGCCTTTTCTCATTTGCTTATTATTGGTATTTCTTTCAAGATTGTGTTAGCCCTTGTCGCTAGCTTTCCAACAAATTTGGTTTCATCGAATTCGGAGTCCGTTTGCAAAAGTTGTGGCTGTTTTGGTGAAGGCTGCAGCGGTACTACCGCGACTAGAGCGGATGTAATTTTTTACTACCGCTCTAGAGCGGTACTACCGCGGCTCCTGAGCAGTACTACCGCTCCTGAGCAGTACTACCGTGGCTCCTAAGCGGTAGTACCGCCCCGGACCAAAAACTCGTGTTTTCTCTCTCGTTTGGGCTGTTTTGAGCGTGCTAAGCCGTAGTACGCTCCTCCAAGCGGTAGTACCGCTCCTCCAAGCGGTAGTACCGCTTGTGCACGACCTGAGCACATAACGGTTGGATTCGGGAGGTCCTATAAAAGGGGGTCTTCTTCCCCATTGAACCTTATCCTTTGAGCTCGTGTTCTTCCCCCATTGTTGACCTTCTTCGAGCTTGCTAACTCTCAATCCCTCCATGGATTCTTGCTAGTTTTTGAGGGAAAAGAGAGAGGAGATCTAGATCCACATTTCCACCAATCATTTTCTCCTCTATGTGAGGGGAACCCCTTGGATCTTGATCTTGGAGTTCTTGGTGTTCTCCTTCTTGTTCTTCCTCTCATTTTCCTCCCTAGCATTAGTTGCTTCGGTGGGATTTGAGAGAGAAGGACTTGGGCACTCCGTGTGCCCTTGCCATTGCATTTGGTGCATCGGTTTGAGTTCTCCACGGTGATACGTGGAAGTGAAGTTTGAGAAGCTTATTACTCTTGGGTGCTTGGTGCCCTTGAGCTTGTTCCTCTTGGGTGCTTGGGCGCCCTAGACGGTTGGTGGTGTTCGGAGCTCAATCATTGTGGTGTAAAGCTCCGGGCAAGCGTCGGGGTCTCCAATTAGGTTGTGGAGATCGCCCCGAGCATCTTGACGGGTTCCGGTGACCGCCCCAAGGGTTGCCAAAGTGTACGAGTTCGGTGACCCCCCCCCCCCCCAAGGGTTGCCATTTGTACGGGTTCGGTGACCGCCCTCAAGGGTCCCTTAGTGGAATCACGGCATCTTGCATTGTGCGAGGGCGTGAGGAGATTACGGTGGCCCTAGTGGCTTCTTGGGGAGCATTGTGCCTCCACACCGCTCCAAACGGAGATTAGCATCCACAAGGGTGTGAACTTCGGGATACATCATCGTCTCCGCGTGCCTCGGTTATCTCTTACCCGAGCCCTTTACTTATGCACTTTACTTTGTGATAGCCATATTGTTCTTTGTCATATATCTTGCTATCACATAGTTGCTTATCTTGCTTAGCATAAGTTGTTGGTGCACATAGGTGAGCCTAGTTGTTTTAGGTTTTGTGCTTGACAAATTAACCGTTAGGTTTATTCCGCATTTGTTCAAGCCTAAACCGTAATTATTTTAAAGCGCCTATTCACCCCCCCCCCCTCTAGGCGACATCCTCGATCTTTCAAATGTAATGTAGGCATGTATTCCGTATATAGTCATACGTGCTTATGGAAAAGAACTTGCATGACATCTTTTGCCCTACCCTCCCGTGGCAGCGGGGTCCTATTGGAAACTAAGGGATATTAAGGCCTCCTTTTAATAGAGAACCGGAACAAAGCATTAGCACATAGTGAATACATGAACTCCTCAAACTACGGTCATCACCGGGAGTGGTCCCGATTATTGTCACTTCGGGGTTGCCGGATCATAACACATCGTAGGTGACTATAGACTTGCAAGATAGGATCAAGAACACACATATATTCATGAAAACATAATAGGTTCAGATCTGAAATCATGGCACTCGGGCCCTAGTGACAAGCATTCAGCATAGCAAAGTCATACCAACATCAATCTCAGAACATAATGGATACTAGGGATCAAACCCTAACAAAACTAACTCGATTACACGATAAATCTCATCCAACCCATCACCGTCCAGCAAGCCTACGATGCAATTACTCACGCACGGCGGTGAGCATGATGAAATTGGTGATGGAGGATGGTTGATGATGACGACGGCGACGAATCCCCCTCTCCGGAGCCCCGAACGGACTATAGATCAGTCCTCCCGAAAGAGATTAGGGCTTGGCGGCGGCTCCGTATCGTAAAACGGATGAAACTTTTTCTCTGATTTTTTTCTCCCCGAAAGCCAATATATGGAGTTGGAGTTGGCGTCGGAGGGCCACCAGGGGCCCACGAGGTAGGGGGCGTGCCCAGGGGGGAGGGGCACGCCTCCCACCCTCGTGAACAGGGTGTGGGCCCCCTGGCCTTCATCTTTGGCGAGGATTTTTTTATTATTTATTCTAAGATATTCCGTGGAGTTTTAGGTCATTCCGAGAACTTTTGTTTTCTTCACATAAAACAACACCATGGCAATTCTGCTGAAAACAGCGTCAGTCCGGGTTAGTTCCATTCAAATCATACAAGTTAGAGTCCAAAACAAGGGCAAAAGTGTTTGGAAAAGTAGATACGACAGAGACGTATCAGGACACAATGGACAGGGCTTACCCATTCACTATTAGCAACGGGATAAATAATACCTGCCTCAAGGAGCTTTAGTATCTCCTTTCTTACCACTTCCTTCATTTTGGGATTTAATCGTCTTTGAGGATCTCTAACTGGTTTGGCATCTTTCTCCACTGAGATTTTGTGTTGACATAATATGGGACTAATGCCCTTAAGATCATCCAGAGTATATCCAATAGCAGCTCGGTGCTTCTTCAGAGTGTTCAATAAACTTTTTTCTTCTTTCTCTGAAAGGTTAGCACTAATAATAACAGGATATATTTCTTTTTCATTAAGATATGCATACTTAAGATTATCAGGTAAGGGTTTGAGTTCAAACACGGGATCACCCTTGGGTGGAGGGGGTCCCCAGGAATTTCAAGGGGAAGGTTATGTTTCTGTTGGGGAACGTAGCAGAAATTCAAAAATTTTCCTACGTATCACCAAGATCTATCTATGGAGAGACCAGCAACGAGTAGAAAGAGAGTGCATCTACATACCCTTGTAGATCGCTAAGCGGAAGCGTTCAAGAGAACGGGGTTGAAGGAGTCATACTCGTCGTGATCCAAATCACCGGAGATCCTAGTGCCGAACGGACGGCACCTCCGCGTTCAACACACGTACAACCCGGTGACGTCTCCCATGCCTTGATCCAGCAAGGAGAGAGGGAGAGGTTGAGGAAGACTCCGCCCAGCAGCAACACAACGGCGTGGTGGTGGTGGAGGAGCGTGGCAATCCTGCAGGGCTTCGCCAAGCACCGCGAGAGAGGAGGAGCACTTGGGAGAGGGAGGGCTGCGCCAGGGACAAGGGTGAAGCTCCCATGCGCCTCCCCACTATATATAGGGGTGGAGGGGGCTGGTTTCTTGCCCTCCAAGTCCATTGGGGCGTTGGCAAAGGTGGGAGGAAAGAAATCCCATCATTTCCTTCCCCACCGATTGCTATCCCCCCTTTTTAGGGATCTTGATCTTATCCCTTTGGGATATGATCTTATTCCTTCTAAGGGGGGATCTTCGTGCGCCTTGACCAGGGGTGTGAGGCCTTTCCCCCACTACCCACGTTCATGTGGGTCCCCCCATGCAGGTGGGCCCCACTCCGGAACCTTCTAGAACCTTCCCGGTACAATACCGAAAAATCCCGAACATTTTCCGGTGGCCAAAATAGGACTTCCCATATATAAATCTTTACCTCCGGACCATTCCGGAACTCCTCGTGATGTCCGGGATCTCATCCGGGACTCCGAACAACATTCGGTAACCACATACAAACTTCCTTTATAACCCTAGCGTCATCGAACCTTAAGTGTGTAGACCCTACGGGTTCGGGAGACATGTAGACATGACCGAGACGTTCTCTGGTCAATAACCAACAGCGGGATCTGGATACCCATGTTGGCTCCCACATGTTCCACGATGATCTCATCGGATGAACGACGATGTCAAGGACTCAATCGATCCCGTATACAATTCCCTTTGTCTAGCGGTATTATACTTGCCCGAGATTCGATCGTCGGTATCCTTATACCTTGTTCAATCTCGTTACCGGCAAGTCTCTTTACTCGTTCCGTAACACATCATCCCGTGATCAACTCCTTGGTCACATTGCGCATATGATGATGTCCTACCGAGTGGGCCCAGAGATACCTCTCCGCTTACACGGAGTGACAAATCCCAGTCTCGATTCGTGCCAACCCAACAGACACTTTCGGAGATACCTGTAATGCACCTTTATAGCCACCCAGTTACGTTGTGACGTTTGGTACACCCAAAGCACTCCTACGGTATCCGGGAGTTGCACAATCTCATGGTCTAAGGAAAAGATACTTGACATTAGAAAATCTCTAGCAAACGAACTACACGATCTTAGTGCTAGGCTTAGGATTGGGTCTTGTCCATCACATCATTCTCCTAATGATGTGATCTCGTTATCAATGACATCCAATGTCCATAGCCAGGAAATCATGACTATCTGTTGATCACAACGAGCTAGTCAACTAGAGGCTCACTAGGGACATATTGTGGTCTATGTATTCACACGTGTATTACGATTTCCGGATAATACAGTTATAGCATGAATAAAAGACAATTATCATGAACAAGGAAATATAATAATAACTAATTTATTATTGCCTCTAGGGCATATTTCCAACAGTCTCCCACTTGCACTAGAGTCAATAATCTAGTTCACATTGATATGTGATTAACACTCAAGGTCACATCCCCATGTGACTAACACCCAAAGAGTTTACTAGAGTCAATAATCTAGTTCACATTTACCATGTGATTAACACTCGATGAGTTCTGGGTTTGATCATGTTATGCTTGTGAGAGAGGTTATAGTCAACGGGTCTGAACCTTTTAGATCCGTGTG
This sequence comes from Triticum timopheevii, assembly GCA_963921465.1. NCBI lineage: Eukaryota > Viridiplantae > Streptophyta > Magnoliopsida > Poales > Poaceae > Triticum > Triticum timopheevii. The sequence continues at coordinate 217,043,530 of OY997274.1, forward strand.
TGCTTTACAAATCTCTATGTCATCTCCTAGATGTAGCTACCACGCTCTATTTGGAGCTATTCCAAATAACTGTTCTACTTGGAGCTATATTAAAAGTTGCTCCATTATACGTATCCGGTATCTCTACTCAGAGCTATCCGGATAGGTGTTAAGCTTGCATCGACATAACTCTTTACGTTGAACTCTTTTCACCTCCACAATCGAGAAAATTCCTTAGTCCACTAGTTACTAAGGATAACTTTGACCGCTGTCCTGTGATCCATTCTTGGATCACTCTTGTACCCCTTGACTGACTCATGGCAAGGCACACTTCAGGTGCGGTACACAGCATAGCATACTGTAGAGAGCCTATGATAAAAGCATAGGGGACGACCTTCGTCCTTCCTCTTTCTTCTGCCGTGGTCGAGCTTTAAGTCTTAACTTCATACCTTACAACTCAGGCAAGAACTCCTTCTTTGACTGATCCATCTTGAACACCTTCAAGATTATGTCAAGGTACGTGCTCATTTAAAAGTACTATTAAGCATTTTGATCTATCTTATAGATCTTGATGCTTATTGTTCAAGTAGCCTAATCCAGGTTTTCCATTGAAAAACAGTTTTCAAATAACCCTATATGCTTTCTAGAAATTCTACATCATTTCTGATCATCAATATGTCAACAACATATACTCATCAGAAATTCCATAGTGCTCCCACTCACTTCTTTGGAAATACAAGTTTCTCATAAACTTTGTATAAACCCAAAATCTTTGATCATCTTATCAAAGTGTACATTCCAACTCCGAGATGCTTACTCCAGTCCATGGAAGGATCGCTGGAGCTAGCATACCTTTTAACATCCTTAGGATCGACAAAAACTTTCTGATTGTATCACAAACAACCTTTCCATACGAAGACTGGTAAGGAAACTCGTTTTGTCATCCATCTGCCAGATTTCATAAATGCAGCTAATGCTAACATGAATCCGATGGACTTAAGCATCGCTACGGATGAGAAAATCTCATCGCAGTCAACTCCTTGAACTTGTCGAGAAACATCTTAATGACAAGTCGAGCTTTCTTAATGGTGAAATTTACCATCATTGTCCGTCTACCTTTTAAAATCCATATGTACCTAACAGCCTTACAACCATCAAGTAGTTCTTCCAAAGTTTACACTTTGTTTTCATATATGGATCCTTTCTCGGATTATATGGCTTTGAGCCATTCGTCGGAATCCGGGCCCACCATCGCTTCTCCATAGCTCGTAGGTTCATTGTTGTCTAGCAACATGACTTCCAAGACAGGATTACTGTACTACTCTGAAAGTAGTATGTATCCTTGTCACCCTACGAGGTACGGTAGTGACTTGATTCGAAACTTCATGATCATTATCATAAGCTTCCACTTCAATTGGTGTAGGTTCCACAGGAACAACTTCCTGTGCCCTGCTACACACTAGTTGAAGTGACGGTTCAATAACCTCATCAAGTCTCCACCATCCTCCCACTCAACTTCTTCGAGAGAAACCTTTCCTCGAGAGAGGACCCGATTCAAGAAACAATCCATATTGCTTTCGGATCTGAATTAGGAGGTATACCCAACTGTTTTGGGTGTCCTATGAAGATGCATTTATCCGCTTTGGGTTCGAGCTTATCAGCCTGAAACTTTTTCACATAAGCGTCGCAACCTCAAACCTTTAAGAAATGACAGCTTAGGTTTCTCTAAACCATAGTTCATACGGTGTCATCTCATCGGAATTACGTGGTGCCCTATTTAAAGTGAATGTGGTTGTCTCTAATGCCTAACCCATGAACGATAGTGGTAATTCGATAAGAGACATCATGGTACGCTCCATATTCAATAGGGTGCAACTATGATGTTCGGACATACCATCACACTATGGTGTTCCAGGCGGTATTAGTTGTGAAACAATTTCCACAATGTCTTAATTCTGTGCCAAACTCGTGATTGAGATATTCATCTCTATGATCATATCATAGACATTTTATTCTCCTGTCACAATGATCTTCTACTTCACTCTGAAATTACTTGAACCATTCAATAATTCAGACTTGTGTTTCATCAAGTAAATATTCTCAACATCTACTCGAATCATCTGTGAAGTAAGAACATAACGATATTCACTGCATGCCTCAGCACTCATTGGACTGCACACATCAAAATGTATTACTTCCAACAAGTTGCTTTCTGGTTCCATTTTACTGAAACCGAGGCTTTCAGTCATCTTGCCCATGTGGTATGATTTGCATGTCTCAAGTGATTCAAAATCAAGTGAGTTCAAATGGTCCATTCGCATGGAGTTTCTTCATGCATATCTACCAACAAACATGGTTCGCATGTCTCAATCCTTTCAAAAACGAGTGAGTCCAAAGATCCATCAATATGGAGCTTCTTCATGCGTTTTACACCAATATGACTTATATGGCAGTGCCACAAGTAAGTGGTACTATCATTACTATCTTATACCTTTTGGCATGAAAATGTGTATCACTACAATCGAGATTCAATAAACCATTCCTTTAGGTGCAAGACCATTGAAGGTATTATTCAAATAAATAGAGTAACCATTATTCTCCTTAAATGAATAACCGTATTGCGATAGACATAATCCAATCATGTCTATGCTCAATGCAAACACCAAATCTCGATGGTAGAGGGAGCGTGCGATGCTTGATCACATCAACCTTGGAAACACTTCCAACACATATCGTCAGCCCACCTTTAGCTAGTCTCCGTTTATTCTGTAGCTTTTATTTCGAGTTACTAACACTTAGCAACCGAACCGGTATCCAACACCCTGGTGCTACTAGGAGTACTAGTGAAGTACACATTAACATAATGTATATCCAATATACTTCTATCGACCTTGCCAGCCTTCTCATCTACCAAGTATCTAGGGTAATGCTGCTCCAGTGGCTGTTCCCCTTATTACAGAAGCACTTAGTCTCGGGTTTGGGTTCAACCTTGTGTTTCTTTATTAGAGCAGCTGATTTGCTGTTTCATGAAGTATCCCTTCTTGCCCTTGCCCTTCTTGAAACTAGTGGTTTCACCAACCATCAACAATCGATGCTCCTTCTTGATTTCTACTTTCGCGGTGTCAAACATCACGAATACCTCAAGGATCATCATATCTATCCCTGATATGTTATAGTTCATCACGAAGCTCTAGTAGCTTGGTGGCAATGACTTTTGGAGAAACATCACTATCTCATCTGGAAGATCAACTCCCACTCGATTCAAGTGATTGTTGTACTCAGACAATCTGAGCACAAGCACAACAATTGAGCTTTTCTCCATTAGTTTGCAGGTTAAGAAAATCGTCGGAGGTCTTATACCTCTTGACATGGGCACGAGCCTGAAATCTCAATTTCAGCCCTCAAAACATCTCATATGTTCCGCGACATTTCGAAAAACGTCTTTGGTGCCTCAACTCTAAACCGTTTCACTGAACTATCACGTAGTTATCAAAACGTGTATGTCTGATGTTCGTAACATCCACAAACAACATTTGGGGTTCAGCACACTGAGCGGTGCATTAAGGACATAAGCTTTCTACTGTCCGCATAATCGCTACTGTCAACTTTCAACTATATTTTCTCTAGGAACATATCTAAACAGTAGAACTATAGCGTGAGCTATGACATAATTTGCAAAAGGTCCTTTTTGACTATGTTCAGGATAATTAAGTTCATCTTATGAACTCCCACTCAGATAGACATCCCTCTGGTCATCTAAGTGATCACATGATCCGAGTCAAACTAGCCCGTGTCCGATCATCACGTGAGACGGACTAGTCATCATCGGTGAACATCTTCATGTTGATCGTATCTACTATACGACTCATGCTCGACCTTTCGGTCTCCGTGTTCCGAGGCCATGTCTGTACATGCTAGGCTCGTCAAGTTAACCCTAAGTGTTTTCGCTGTGTAAAACTGTCTTACACCCGTTGTATGTGAACGTAAGAATCCATCACACCCGATCATCACGTGGTGCTTAGAAGCGACGAACTGTAGCAACGGTGCACAGTTAGGGGAGAACACTTCTTGAAATTGTTGTAAGGGGTCATCTTATTTACTACCGTCGTTCTAAGTAAACAAGATGCAAAAACATGATAAACATCACATGCAATCAAATAGTGACATGATATGGCCAATATCATTTTGCTCCTTTTGATCTCCATCTTCGGGGCTCCATGATCATCATCGTCACCGGCATGACACCATGATCTCCATCATCGTGTCTTCATGAAGTTGTCTCGCCAACTATTACTTCTACTACTATGGCTACCGGTTAGCAATAAAGTAAAGTAATTACATGGCGTCGTTTAATGACACGCAGGTCATACAATAAATTTAAGACAACTCCTATGGCTCCTGCCGGTTGTCATACTCATCGACATGCAAGTCGTGATTCCTATTACAAGAACATGTTCAATCTCATACATCACATATCATTCATCACATTCTTGTTGGCCATATCACATCACATAGCATACCCTGCAAAAACAAGTTAGACGTCCTCTAATTGTTGTTTGCATGTTTTATGTGGCTGCTATGGGTTTCTAGCAAGAACGTTTCTTACCTACGCAAAACCACAACGTGATATGCTAATTGCTATTTACCCTTCATAAGGACCCTTTTCATCGAATCCGTTCCGACTAAAATGGGAGAGACTGGCACCCGCTAGCCACCTTATGCACCAAGTGCATGTCAGTCGGTGGAACCTGTCTCACGTAAGAGTACGTGTAAGGTCGGTCCGGGCCGCTTCATCCCACAATACCGTCGAAACAAGATTGGACTAGTAACGGTAAGCATATTGAACAAAATCAACGCCCACAACTACTTTGTGTTCTACTCGTGCAAAGAATCTACGCAATAGACCTAGCTCATGATGCCACTGTTGGGGAACGTAGCAGAAATTCAAAAATTTTCCTACGTATCACCAAGATCTATCTATGGAGAGACCAGCAACGAGTAGAAAGAGAGTGCATCTACATACCCTTGTAGATCGCTAAGCGGAAGCGTTCAAGAGAACGGGGTTGAAGGAGTCATACTCGTCGTGATCCAAATCACCGGAGATCCTAGTGCCGAACGGACGGCACCTCCGCGTTCAACACACGTACAGCCCGGTGACGTCTCCCATGCCTTGATCCAGCAAGGAGAGAGGGAGAGGTTGAGGAAGACTCCGTCCAGCAGCAACACAACGGCGTGGTGGTGGTGGAGGAGCGTGGCAATCCTGCAGGGCTTCGCCAAGCACCGCGAGAGAGGAGGAGCACTTGGGAGAGGGAGGGCTGCGCCAGGGACAAGGGTGAAGCTCCCATGCGCCTCCCCACTATATATAGGGGTGGAGGGGGCTGGTTTCTTGCCCTCCAAGTCCATTGGGGCGTTGGCAAAGGTGGGAGGAAAGAAATCCCATCATTTCCTTCCCCACCGATTGCTATCCCCCCTTTTTAGGGATCTTGATCTTATCCCTTTGGGATATGATCTTATTCCTTCTAAGGGGGGATCTTGGTGCGCCTTGACCAGGGGTGTGAGGCCTTTCCCCCACTACCCACGTTCATGTGGGTCCCCCCATGCAGGTGGGCCCCACTCCGGAACCTTCTAGAACCTTCCCGGTACAATACCGAAAAATCCCGAACATTTTCCGGTGGCCAAAATAGGACTTCCCATATATAAATATTTACCTCCGGACCATTCCGGAACTCCTCGTGATGTCCGGGATCTCATCCGGGACTCCGAACAACATTCGGTAACCACATACAAACTTCCTTTATAACCCTAGCGTCATCGAACCTTAAGTGTGTAGACCCTACGGGTTCGGGAGACATGTAGACATGACCGAGACGTTCTTTGGTCAATAACCAACAGCGGGATCTGGATACCCATGTTGGCTCCCACATGTTCCATGATGATCTCATCGGATGAACGACGATGTCAAGGACTCAATCGATCCCGTATACAATTCCCTTTGTCTAGCGGTATTATACTTGCCCGAGATTCGATCGTCGGTATCCTTATACCTTGTTCAATCTCGTTACCGGCAAGTCTCTTTACTCGTTCCGTAACACATCATCCCGTGATCAACTCCTTGGTCACATTGCGCATATGATGATGTCCTACCGAGTGGGCCCAGAGATACCTCTCCGCTTACACGGAGTGACAAATCCCAGTCTCGATTCGTGCCAACCCAACAGACACTTTCGGAGATACCTATAATGCACCTTTATAGCCACCCAGTTACGTTGTGACGTTTGGTACACCCAAAGCACTCCTACGGTATCCGGGAGTTGCACAATCTCATGGTCTAAGGAAAAGATACTTGACATTAGAAAAGCTCTAGCAAACGAACTACACGATCTTAGTGCTAGGCTTAGGATTGGGTCTTGTCCATCACATCATTCTCCTAATGATGTGATCTCGTTATCAATGACATCCAATGTCCATAGCCAGGAAATCATGACTATCTGTTGATCACAACGAGCTAGTCAACTAGAGGCTCACTAGGGACATATTGTGGTCTATGTATTCACACGTGTATTACGATTTCCGGATAATACAGTTATAGCATGAATAAAAGACAATTATCATGAACAAGGAAATATAATAATAACTAATTTATTATTGCCTCTAGGGCATATTTCCAACAGTTTCAGCATAGGTTCTTGTTTCAGGAACACTTCATCTATTTCTTCCCTTTCCTTCATAAACATATCGTTTTCATGGTCTAACAAATATTGTTCTAACGGATTAGTTGGAGGAACAACAATGGAAGCAAGACAATAATTTCATCCTTACTAGGTGGTTCCCTTTCACGAGGTTGTGTACTAAATTTAGCAAAATTAAACTCATGAGACATACCATCTATGCCAACAGTGACAATATTCCTTTCACAATTAATCTTAGCACTAGCAGTATCCAAGAAGGGTCTACCAAAAATAATGGGACAAAAATCATCTTGTGGGGAACCAAGAACAAGAAAATCAGCAGGATATTTAATCTTCCCACACAAGACTTCAACATCTCTAACAATCCCAATAGGTTTAATGGTGTCCCTATTAGCAAGCTTAATAGTAACATCAATGTATTCTAATTCAACAGGTGCAATATCGTGCATAATTTCTTTATAAAGATCATAAGGTATCGCATTAGCACTAGCACCCATATCACATAAACCATGTTAACAATGATCCCCTATTTTAATAGAAATAACAGGCGTGCCTACAACAGGTCTACCTGTCTTACTATCGGGTCTAGCAATATTAGCAGTTTCACCCAAGAAAGAGATAACATGCCCATCTAAGTCCTCATCCAAAAGATCTTTAATCATAGCAATACCAGGTTCAACGTTAATTTGCTCAGGAGGTGTATAGGTCCTAGTATTACTCTTACGAACAACAGTCAAAGCTTTAACATGATCTTTTATCCTAACAGGAAAAGGAGGTTTTTCAACATAAGCAGTAGGAATAATGGGATCACTATATGTAATAGTCTTTTCTTCGACTGTAATGGGTGCAACTACTTTAACTTCAACAGGAGGATTATATTTAAACCACTTCTCTTTAGGGAGATCAACATGAGTAGCAAAAGTCTCATAAAAAGTAGCTACTATCTGAGAGTCAAGTCCATACTTAGAGCTAAATCCACGGAAAGCATCGGTATCCATAAAAGATTTAACACAATCAAACTTAGGTGTCATACCTGACTCCTTACCATCGTCGGAACCCCAATCTTCAGAGTTGCGTTTAATTATTTCCAATAAGTCCCATTTGAAATCAATAGTCTTCAGCATATAGGAACCAGCACAGGAAGTATCGAGCAAGTTGCGATTATCAAGAGAAAGCCGAGCATAAAAATTCTGAATAATCATTTCCTGAGAGAGCTCATGATTGGGGCATGAATACAACATTGACTTAAGCCTCCCCCAAGCTTGAGCGATGCTTTCTCCTTCGCGAGGCCAGAAATTATATATGTAACTACGATCACGATGAACAAGATGCATAGAATAGAACTTCTGGTGAAATTCCAACTTCAATCGCTTATAATTCCAATATCTTGTATCATCACATAGCCTATACCATATCATTGCATCTCCCTTCAAAGATAAAGGGAAGACTTTCCTTTTGACAACATCATCGGGAGTACTTGCAAGCTTAAATAATCCACAAACTTCATCCACAAAGATAAGGTGTAAGTCGGGATGCAATGTTCCGTCTCCTGCAAAAGGATTAGCTAGCAGTTTTTCTATCATACCCGAAGGAATCTCAAAGTGAATATTTCCATAAGGTTCAGTAGGTTGAGGAGCATCTCTTTGCTCTTCTGGTTGGGGTGAAGATACCCCAAACAAGCCCCTCAAAGGATTAGTTTCCATAGTGACAAGTAACAGAAAATTTCAGCACACTATATAAATGTTTCCTTACCAAGTTCCACTCACCAAGAGCGCTACACTCCCCGGCAACGGCGCTAGAAAAGAGTCTTGATGACCCACAAGTATAGGGGATCTATCATAGTCCTTTCGATAAGTAAGAGTGTCGAACCCAGCGAGGAGCAGAAGGAAATGATAAGCGGTTTTCAGTAAGGTTTTCTCTGCAAGCACTGAAATAGTAGGTGATAGATAGTTTTGTGATAAGATAAATAGTAACGAGCAAAAAGTAAATAAAGTAAATAAAGTGCAGCAAGGTGGCCCAATCCTTTATGTAGCAAAGGATAAGCCTGGACAAATTCTAATAATGAAGAAGGAGCTCTCGAGGACACATTGGGAATTATCGTCAAGCTAGTTTTTATCACGTTCGTAAGATTCACGTTCGATACTTTGATAATTTGATATGTGGGTGGACCGGCACTTGGGTACTGCCCTAACATGGACAAGCATCCCACTTATGATTAACCCCTATTGCAAGCATCCGCAACTACAAAAAGGAGTATTAAGGTAAACCTAACCATAGCATTAAACATATGGGTCCATATCAACCCCTAACGAAGCAACGCATAAACTAGGGTTTAAGCTTCTGTCACTCTAGCAACCCATCATCTACTTATTAATTCCCTATGCCTTCCTCTAGGCCCAAATAATGGTGAAGTGTCATGTAGTCGACGTTCACATAACACCACTAGAGGAGAGACAACATACATCTCATCAAAATATCGAACGAATACCAAATTCACATGACTACTAATAGCAAGACTTCACCCATGTCCTCAGGAACAAACGTAACTACTCACAAAGCATATTCATATTCATAATCAGAGGGGTAATAATATGCATAAAGGATCTGAACATATGATCTTCCACCAAGTAAACCAAATAGCATCAACTACAAGGAGTAATCAACACTACTAGCAACCTAGAGGTACCAATTTGTGGTTTTGATACAAGATTGGATACAAGAGATGAACTAGGGTTTTGAGAGGAGATGGTGCTGGTGAAGATGTTGATGGAGATTGACCCCCTCCGATGAGAGGATCATTGGTGATGACGTTGGTGATGATTTCCCCCTCCCGGAGGGAATTGTCCCCGGCAGAACAGCTCCGCCAGAGCCCTAGATTGATTCCGCCAAGGTTCCGCCTCGTGGCGGCGGAGTTTTGTCCTGTAAGCTTGCCCATGATTTTTTTTCCAGAGGGAAAGTGATGATATAGCAGAAGATGGACGCCGGAGGCCCACCAGGGGGCCGCGCCCTAGGGGGGTTGCCCCCTGTCTCCTGGACAGGGTGTGGGACCCCTGGCCTATTTCTTTTGCCCATAAATTTTTATTAAATCCAAAAAGTTGTTTCGTGGAGTCTCAGGTCTTTTGGAGTTGTGCAGAATAGGTTTCCAATGTTTGCTCCTTTTCCAGCCAGAATTCCAGCTGCCGGCATCCCCCCTCTTCATGGTAAACCTTGTAAAATAAGAGAGAATAACCATAAGTATTGAGATATAATGTGTAATAACAGCCCATAATGCAATAAATATTGATATGAAAGCATGATGCAAAATGGACGTATCAGTGGTACACCTAACGATGCTTCCAGGACATAATTCTTCTGTGCAGCAATGAGGATAATCCTCAAGTTACGGACCCAGTCTGTGTAGTTGCTGCCATCATCTTTCAACTTAGCTTTCTCTAGGAACGCATTAAAATTCAAAGGAATGGTAGCACGGGCCATTGATCTACAACAACATAGACATGCAAAATACTATCAGGTTCTAAGTTCATGATAAATTAAAGTTCAATTAATCATATTACTTAAGAACTCCCACTTAGATAGACATCCCTCTAATCATCTAAGTGATCACGTGATCCTAATCAACTAAACCATGTCCGATTATCACGTGAGATGGAGTAGTTTTTAATGGTGAACATCACTATGTTGATCATATCTACTATATGATTCATGCTCGACCTTTCGATCTCAGTGTTCCGAGGCCATATCTGCATATGCTAGGCTCGTCAAGTTTAACCCGAGTATTCCGTGTGTGCAAAACTGGCTTGCACCCGTTGTATGTGAACGTAGAGCTTATCACACCCGATCATCACGTGTTGTCTCGGCACGATGAACTGTAGCAACGGTGCATACTCAGGGAGAACACTTGTACCTTGAAATTTAGTAAGGGATCATCTTATTATGCTACCGACGTTCTAAGCATAATAAGATGCATAAATGATAAACATCACATGCAATCAAAATATGTGACATGATATGGCCATCAACATCTTGTGCTCATGATCTCCATCACCAAAGCATCGTCATGATCTCCAACATCATTGGTGCGACACCTTGATCTCCATCGTAGCATCATTGTCATTTCGCCACCTATTGTTACTACGACTATCGCTACCGATTAGTGATAAAGTAAAACAATTACATGGTGATTGCATTGCATACAATAAAGCGACAACCATATGGCGCCTGCCAGTTGCCGATAACTTTGTTACAAAACATGATCATCTCATACAACAATTTATATCACATCATGCTTGACCATATCACATCACAGCAAGCCTGCAAAAACAAGTTAGACGTCCTCTACTTTGTTGTTGCAAGTTTTACGTGGCTGCTACGGACTTCTAGCAAGAACCGCTCTTACCTACGCATCAAAACCACAACGATTTTTCATCAAGTGTGCTGTTTTAACCTTCAACAAGGACCGGGCGTAGCCACACTCGATTCAACTAAAGTTGCAGAAACAGACACTCACCAGCCACCTATGTGTGATGCACGTCGGTAGAACCAGTCTCGCGTAAGCGTGCGCGTAATGTTAGTCTGAGCCGCTTCATCCAACAATACCGCTGAATCAAAGTATGACATGCTGGTAAGCAGTATGACTATTATCGCCCACAACTCTTTGTGTTCTACTCATGCATATAACATCTACGCATAAACCTGGCTCGGATACCACTGTTGGGGAACGTAGTAATTTCAAAATTTTCCTACGCACACGCAAGATCATGGTGATGCATAGCAACGAGAGGGGAGAGTGTGTCCACGTACCCTGGTAGACCGAAAGCGGAAGCGTTATGAAAACGCGGTTGATGTAGTCGTACGTCTTCACGATCCGACCGATCTTAGCACCGAACATACGGCAGCTCCGCGATCAGCACATGTTCAGCTCGGGGACGTCCCTCGTACTCTTGATCCAGTTGAGACCGAGGGAGAATTTCTTTAGCACGACGGCGTGGTGATGGTGATGATGAAGTTACCGGCGCAGGGCTTCGCCTAAGCACTACGATGATATGACTGAGGTGTGTAACTATGGAGGGGGGCACCACACACGGCTAAACAATGTCAACTTCTGTGTTCTATGGTGCCCCTGCCCCCGTATATAAAGGAGCAAGGGGGAGGCCGGCCACCCTTGGGGGCGCCAAGAAGAGGGGGGAGTCCTCCTCCTAGTGGGAGTAGGACTCCCCTTTCCTAGTCCAACTAGGAAGGAGGAAGGGGGAAGGAAGGAGAGGGAGAGAGGGAGGAAAGAGGGGGCACCGCCCCCTCCTCCTTGTCCAATTCGGACTCCCAAGGGGGGGTGCGCACAGCCCTAGGCCCTCTCCTCTCTCTCCCACAAGGCCCATGTTGGCCCATTAGTTCCCCCGGGGGTTCCGATAACCCTTCAACACTCCGATAAATATCCGATGACCCCCAGAACTCATCCGGTGTCCGAATATAGTCGTCCAATATATTAATCTTTATGTCTCGACCATTTCGAGACTCCTTGTCATGTCCGTGATCACATCCGGGACTCTGAACTATATTTGGTACATCAAAACACATAAACTCATAATACCGATCGTCACCGAACTTTAAGCGTGCGGACCCTACAGGTTCGAGAACTATGTAGACATGACCGAGATGTGTCTCCGGTCAATGACCAATAGCGGAACCTGGATGCTCATATTGGTTCTTACATATTCTACGAAGATCTTTATCGGTCAAACCGCATAACAACATACATTGTTCCCTTTGTCATCGGTATGTTACTTGCCCGAGATTTGATTGTCAGTATCTCAATGCCTAGTTCAATCTCGTTACCGGCAAGTCTCTTTACTCGTTCTGTAATACTTCATCCTGCAACTAACTCATTAGTCACAATGCTTGCAAGGCTTATAGTGATGAGTATTACCGAGAGGACCCAGAGATACCTATCTGAAACACGGAGTGACAAATCCTAACCTCGATCTATGCCAACCCAACAAACACCTTCGGAGACACCTGTAGAGCACCTTTATAATCACCCTTTTACGTTGTGACGTTTGGTATCACACAAAGTGTTCCTACGGTATTCGGGAGTTGCATAATCTCATAGTCCGAGGAACTTGTATAAGTTATGAAGAAAGCAGTAGCAATGAAACTAACACGATCATAATTCTAAGCTAACGGGGTCATGTACATCACATCATTCTCCTAATGATGTGATCCTGTTCATCAAATGACAACACATGTCTATGGTCAGGAAACTTAACCATCTTTGATTAACGAGCTAGTCAAGTAGAGGCATACTAGGGACTATAGGTTTTGTCTATGTATTCACACATGTACTAAGTTTCCGGTTAATACAATTCTAGCATGAATAATAAACATTTATCATGAATTAAAGAAATAAATAATAACTATATTATTGCCTCTAGGGCATATTTCCTTTAGAAATAGCACCTGCTGAAATAGAAGGCAGAAATGTCACTATTAAACTTGCTAATAGAGATACTATATCACCAATTGGGATTCTTAGAGATGTTGAAGTCTTGTGTGGAAAAATAAAATACCCTACTGATTTTCTTGTTCTTAGCTCCCCACAAGATGACTTTTGTCCCATTTTTGGTAGATCTTTTTTGAACACCGTCAATGCCAAAATAGATTGTGAGAAACAAACTGTCGGTGTTAGCTTTGGTGATGAATCTCATAAATTTAATTTTTCCCAAGTTTAGTAGACAACCTCATAAGAAAGATTTGCCTAGTAAGGATGAAATTATTGGTCTTGCTTCTATTGTTGTGCCTCCTACTGATCCTTTGGAACAATATTTGCTAGACCATGAAAACGATTTGCATATGCGTGAAAGAAATGAAATAGATAGAATCTTTTTCAAACAACAACCTCTGCTTAAACACAATTTGCCTATTGTAACTCTAGGAGGTCCTCCTCCACCTAAAGGTGATCCTGTGTTTGAATTAAAACAATTGCCAGACTCTTTGAAATATGCTTATCTCGATGAGAAAAAGATATATCATGTTATTATTAGTGCTAACCTTTCAGAACATGAAGAAGAAAGACTATTGAAAGTTCTAAGGAAGCACAGAGCTGCTATTGGATATACTCTTTATGATCTTAAGGGCATTAGTCCCACTCTATGTCAGCACAAGATTAATATGAAACCTGATGCTAAACCCGTTGTTGATCACCAACGTCGGTTAAATCCAAAAATGAAAGAAGTGGTAAGAACGAAAATATTGAAACTTCTGGAAACAGGTATAACCTATTATAGCTGAAAGTAGATGGGCAAGTCATGTTCATTGTGTCCCTAAGAAGGGAGGTATTACTGTTGTTCCTAATGATAAGAATGAGCTCATTCCACAAAGAATTGTCACAGGCTATAGAATGGTAATTGATTATAGAAAATTAAACAAAGCAACTAGAAAAGATCATTACCCTCTGCCTTTTATTGATCAAATCTTAGAAAGATTATCTAAGCACACACATTTTTGCTTCCTTGATGGATATTCTGGTTTTTCACAAATACCTATTTTACAACCTGATCAAGAAAAGACCACTTTTACTTGTCCTTTTGGAACCTTTGCTTATAGATATATGCCTTTTGGTCTATATAATGCACTTGCTACCTTTCAAAGATGTATGACTGCTATATTCTCTATTTTTTGTGAAAAGATTGTTGAGGTTTTCATGGATGATTTTTCTGTTTATGGGAAGTCTTTTGATGATTGTTTAAGCAATCTTGATCGAGTTTTGCAGAGATGTGAACAAACAAATCTTGTCTTGAATTGGGAGAAGTGCCACTTTATGGTTAACAAAGGTATTGTTTGGGGCCATAAAATTTCTAAAAAAGGCATTGAGGTGGACAAAGCCAAGGTTGATGCAATTGAGAAAATGCCATGTCCTAAAGATATCAAAGGTATTCGTAGTTTCCTAGGTCATGCTGGTTTCTATATGAGGTTTATCAAAGACTTTTCTAAAATTTCTAGGCCTCTTACGAATCTTTTTGCAAAAGGATATTCCATTTGTGTTTGATGATGATTGTCTGGAAGCCTTTGAAACACTAAAGAAAGCCTTAATTACTGCACATGTTGTTCAACCACCTGATTGGAACTTGCCTTTTGAGATTATGTGTGATGCTAGTGATTATGATGTTGGTGATGTTCTAGGACAAAGAGATGATAAGGAACTGAATGTTATTCATTATGCTAGTAAAACTCTAGACAATGCTCAACGAAATTATGCTACTACTGAAAAAGAATTCTTAGCAGTGGTGTTTGCTTGTGATAAATTCAGATCTTACATTTGTTGATTCTAAAAGACTGTTCACACTGATCATGCTGCTATAAAATATCTTATGGAAAAGAAAGATGCTAAACCTAGACTCGTTAGGTGGGTTCTTCTGCTACAAGAATTTGATTTGCATATTACTGATAGGAAGGGAGCAGAGAACCCCGTAGCTGATAACTTGTCTAGGCTTGAAAATATTATTGATGACCCACAACCTATTAATGATAGCTTTCCTGATGAACAACTAGCTGCAATAAATTTTTCTAATAGTACACCTTGGTATGCTGACTATGCTAATTATATTATTGCTAAATACATACCACCTAGCTTCACATACCAACAAAAGAAAAAAATTCTTCTATGATTTAAGACATTACTTTTGGGATGACCGACATCTTTATAAAGAAAGAGTAGATGATATTATTAGACGTTGTGTACCTGAGCATGAACGGAACAAATCCTACAATGTCACTCTAAAGCTTATGGAGGACATCACGCGGGAGACAGAACCGCTCATAAGGTATTGGAATCTGGTTTTTATTGGCCTACTCTCTTCAAAGATGCCCGTAAGTTTGTCTCGTCTTGTGATGAATGCCAAAGAATAGGTAATATTGGTAAGCGTCAAGAAATGCCTATGAATTATTTACTTGCAGTTGAACCATTTGATGTTTGGGGTTTTGATTTCGTGGGACATTTTCCTTCCTCTGATGGGTATACACATATTTTGGTTGTTGTTGATTATGTTACTAAGTGGGTAGGAGCTATTCCAACCAGTAGTGCTGATCACAACACCTCTATTGAAATGCTTAAGGAAGTTATTTTCCCAAGGTTTGGAGTCCCTAGATATTTAATGACTAATGGTGGTTCACACTTTATTCATGGTGCTTTCCGTAAAATGCTTGCTAAGTATGATGTTAACCATAGAATTGCATCACCTTATCATCCTTAGTCTAGTGGTCAAGTTGAACTTAGAAATAGAGAAATAAAATTAATCTTACAAAAGACTGTCAATAGGTCTCAAAAAATTGGTCTAAGAAATTAGATGATGCACTTTTGGCTTATAGAACAACATATAAAAATCCTAGGGACAATTCCATTTCGGCCCCTAATTGGAACCAACTACTCAAATTTGCCCCTAATTTCAATGTGTGCTCAAATTTACCTCTCTGTCGTTAGTTGCCCTTACAGAAATGCCCTTCTGCGCCGTTACCGTCCGGTAAAACAGCTTTGACCATCTTGAAAAAATAGCAAAAAAAATTAAAAAATCTAAAATTTTGAGGGATCAAAGATACTCATGTGCGCAAGGTGCGTGGAAATTTTCGTTCTATTTGGGCATTCTAGGAGGTCGTGGCAAAGGAAAAACAGTAAATATGTATGCCTGCGAATAGTAAATTCAAAAAATAGCAAGAAAATCAAAAAATATGAATTTTTTTGGCATCCAAAATGCTCAGGTGCGCAAGGTGTGTGCAAAATTTTGTTGTGTTTGGACATTGTACGAGCTCGTGGAGAAAAAAACAAAATTTATCTCAGAAAAAACTTTTTAAAAAATACACTATTTTAATTTTTTTTGCTAGAGCTCCTGCATGTCTTTTGATAACAAAATATTGCACACACCTTGGGCACTTGAGCATCTTGCATGCAAAAAAACATATATTTTTTTGAATTTTCTTGCTATTTTTAATTTACTATTAAAAGATGTACAGATTTATTGTTTTCCTTTGCCACGAGCTCCTGGTATGTCTAAATAGCACGAAAATTTGCACGCACCTTGTGCACCTGATTATCTTTGATCCCTCAAAATTTTAGATTTTTTTAAAAAAAATTGCTATTTTTTTGAGATGGTCAAAGCTGCTTGACCAGACGGTAACGGCGCAGAAGGGCATTTCTATAAGGGCAACTAACGGCAGAGGGGCAAATTTGAGCACACATCGAAATTAAGGGCAAATTTGAGTAGTGGATTCCAGTTAGAGGCAGAAATGGAATTGTCCCAAAATCCTATGGGTATGTCTCCATATAAAATGGTTTATGGAAAAGCTTGTCATTTGCCTCTTGAGTTAGAACATAAAGCATATTGGGCAATTAAAGAACTCAATTATGATTTCAAACTTGCTGGTGAAAATAGGCTATTTGATATTAGCTCATTAGATGAATGGAGAAACCAGGCTTATGAAAATGCAAAGTTATTCAAAGAAAAAATTAAAAGATGACATGACAAAAGAATCCAAAAGCGCCAGTTCAAAGTTGGAGAATATGTTCTTTTGTACAACTCTCGTTTCAGATTCTTTACAGGAAAACTCCTCTCCAAATGGGAAGGACCCTATGTCATTGAGGAGGTCTATCAATCCGAAGCTATCAAAATAAATAATGCCGAAGGTACTAACCCAAAGGTTGTCAATGGGCAACAAATAAAACACTATATCTCAGGTACGCCCATTAATGTTGAAAGCAATATTATCCAAACTTTGCCACCGGAAGAACACATAAAGAAAACCTTCCGGAACACTCCAAAATCATGAAAAAAGGGAGGTACGTGATACGGTAAGTAAACGGACTCCGAAAAAATCCGCAAAAATATTTTTTGTCAGTTTTGGAATATTTAAAAAATTAGGAAAATAAGAAACTTCCAGGGAAGTGACCCTGGTGGGCACGATACACCAGGGATATATATATATATATATATATATATATATATATATATATATATATATATATATATATATATATATATATACACCTCCCGAACCTATTGACCTCCGTATCGCGGAGAAATCTCATGTTTTCTTTTCTTGTTGTTTTCTGTTAGATCCAATCCATCATGGCCGCTTCAAGCTCCTCCAAGGACAAGTTCTTCGACAACGTCATCAACCCATATCTGCGGGAGGTGATGCAGCACCCTCAAGCTATCCAGATGCGCGATGGGGTGCTGCACATCCTGATATGCAAGGACCCAAGGGGACTGGATCCGTGGAGGCCAGGCTTGAAGCTATGGAGCAGGACGTCTTCAAGTGCAAGGGATGGTGGAACGTGGACTTAATGCCAATCACCTCATGATCGCGGACCACACCCGTGATCTCAAGGTGGATGGCAAGTCCATAAAGGACATCATCTTCTCCCTCAACGAGCAAATCAACTTCCTCCATAGCCAGATCCACAACCTTCAAAGCCAAGTCTTTGAATATGAGGCAAGGTTTAAAGGTATGAGTTTGGCTGCCAGTTGCAGGATCCGAGAGACTCACTCTTCCTCTTAAGATGGTGAGCCTCTCCCATGGAAACCCGAGGACAAGAAACCTTCTACTTCATCACCACCACTTCCTTCTTCACCACCAAAAGAAAACTGAGTATCATGTATGGGCACTCCCCTTGGCTTTCGCCAAGCTTGGGGGAGGTGCCCCGGTATCGTATCATCTCCACTATCTTTTGCCTTACTTTCTTAGTTTGATCCATGATTATCTTTTGCTTTTAGATGAATAAAAATTTAGTTTGATCCTTTCTTTTTGAGAGTTTGCTTAGTGATCAATCCTTGTAATCGTGTACGAGATATATAATAAAGTTTAGTTTGAGTTTTTCCTTCTTTACTTTCTTGTTTTAATAAAAAGAAAGGAAATAAATAAAAAAGATCATATGCTAAGCTTATGGTAGGTGATGACATTACACAAGGAAAATTATAAGTAGAAAATTTTATTGTAGATTGACAAACATAGCATTGGTCAATGATGCAACTCATGAAAGAATTAATAAAGGAAGTGAAGATTCACATATAAATACACAATCCAGGAAATCTTTTGTGATTGTGAGCACCCATCAAAATATTATATGCCAAATTTGTTGATTGGACAAGGAAGACAACTTAATGATTTATGTTTGTTCATGTTCACATAGAAGTTATATTGTCATAGATCCTTCAACATGTGGTGCTTGCCCCTATCTTTGCTAGCCAAAAACTCCGCACTAAGTAGAGATACTACTTGTGCATCCAAAACCCTTAAACTCAAATCTTGTTTGAGAGTCCACCATACCTACCTATGGATTGAGTAAGATTCTTCAAGTAAGTTGTCGTCGGTGCAAAAAGGGCAATAAAAATTGCTTCTAAAAGTGTAAGATCATTTAGTGTAGGGAAAATTGAGCGTTGTACAAACTTGTGATGGTGAAGAATAAAAGCGGCAGACTACATAATAAAGGTTACCATCACAAGTGGCAATATAACGTGATGTTCTCTTGCACTAATGGGTTGAGCATACAAACAAAAAGCGCATGGCAACCTCTCCTTCCCTCCGTGAAGGGACTATCTTTTATTTTCATGTATTTACTTTCATGCAAGAGTCAAACTTTTCTCTCTATTCCTTTTATTTTTCTCCTTTGGCAAGCATCATGTGGTGAGGAAAAATCTAGGCACATATATCCAGTTGAATATGGGTAGCATGAGTTATTATTGTTGACATCACCCTTGAGGTGAATGCGTTGGGAGGCGAAACTATAAGCCCCTATCTTTCTATCTGTCCGGTTGAAACATTTTGCTCATGTGTACGCGGTGAGTGTTAGCAATCATAGAAGACTAAATGATGGTTGAGTATGTGGACTTGCCTAAAGGCTCCAATACATGAACCTTGCTGAAAAGATGATGAATTGTAGTTGCAAAATTGACTGAGAACATAGTTTGTTTGTTTCCAATAGAGTTTATGCTTTTTTACTTCGATGTTGTGATGAATTGTCACTTGTTCATGAGAAGTCTATGATAAAAGTTTTATGTTAAAGTTTGTTGCTGTTATAATAAGTTACATGATGCTGTTATGTCTGTATTTTTGTTTTTATCGACACCTCTCTCTCTAAGCATGTGGACATATTTTTGATTTGGGTTTTCGCGTGAGGACAAGCGAGGTCTAAGCTTGGGGGAGTTGATACGTCCATTTTGCATCATGTTTTCCTACTGCTATTTATGTTGCTTTATTGTATAATAATGCTTTTTGGAGTAATTATAATGCCTTTTCTCTCATAATATGCAAGGTATACACAAAGAGGAGAATTCTGGCAGCTGGAAATCTGGACCTGAAAAAGCTACGTCAAGCTACCTATTCTGCACAACTCCAAATGAGCTGAAACTCCACGATGATTTTTTATGGAATATTTCAGAATTATTGGAGCAAATAAGTACCAGAGGGGGGCCACCA
Source organism: Triticum timopheevii (assembly GCA_963921465.1). NCBI lineage: Eukaryota > Viridiplantae > Streptophyta > Magnoliopsida > Poales > Poaceae > Triticum > Triticum timopheevii. Next base: position 217,063,656 of record OY997274.1, read on the forward strand.
GGTGGGCACAACCCACCTGGGCACGCCAGGAGGCCCAGGCGCGCCCTTGTGGGTGCTGCCCTCCTCGGCCCACCTACGGTGCCCATCTTCTAGTATAAGTCAGTTTAACCTAAAATAATTAAGAGGAGGACTTTCGGGACGAAGCGCCGCCGCCTCGAGCCGAAACTTGGGCAGGAGCACTTTTGCTCTCCGGCGGAGCGATTTCGCCGGGGGAACTTCCCACCCGAAGGGGGAAATCACCGTCATCATCATCACCAGCAACTCTCACATCTTGGGGAGGGCTATCTTCATCAACGTCTTCAACAGCACCAACTCCTCTCAAACCCTAGTTCATCTCTTGTGTTCAATCTCTGTACCAAAACTATAGATTGGTGCTTGTGGGTGACTAGTAGTGTTGATTACATCTTGTAGTTGATTACTGTATGGTTTATTTGGTGGAAGATTATATGTTCAGATCCATTATGCTATTTAATACCCCTATGATCTTGAGCATGATTATCATTTGTGAGTAGTTACTTTCGTTCTTGAGGTCACGAGAGAAATCATGTTGCAAGTAATCATGTGAACTTGATATGTGTTCGATATTTTGATGATATGTATGTTGTCATTCTCTTAGTGGAGTCATGTGAACGTCGACTACATGACACTTCACCATATTTGGGCCTAAGGGAATGCATTGTGGAGTAGTTATTAGATTGCGGGTTGCGAGAGTGACAGAAGCTTAAACCCCATTTTATGCGCTACTCCGTAAGGGACCGATTGGATCCAAAAGTTTAATGATATGGTTAGAATGTATTCTTAATACTTTTCTCGTAGTTGTGAATGCTTGCGAGAGGGTTAATCATAAGTAGGAGGTTTGTTCAAGTAAGAACAGCACCTAAGCACCGGTCCACCCACATATCAAATTATCAAAGTACCGAACACGAATTAAGCCAACATGATGAAAGTGACTAGATGAAATTCCCGTGTACCCTCAAGAACACTTTGCTTATCATAAGAGACCATTTTGGCCTGTCCTTTGCCTCAAAAGGATTGGGCTACCTTGTTGCACTTTTGTTACTACTATCGTTACTTGCTCGTTATAAATTATCTTGCTATCAAACTACTCCGCTACTTACAATTTTAGCACTTGCAGACAATATCTTGCTAAAAACCACTTGTCATTTCCTTTTGCTCCTTGTTGGGTTCGACACTCTTACTTATCGAAAAGGCTACAATTGACCCCATATACTTGTGGGTCATCGGATGATACTATGGTAGATATAGTAGTGTGTTGAACTCCATGGTACGCCATGAGATCGAAGAACGGTCATAGGGTGGTGTGTTGAACTCAATAATCCGTGTGTACAATGCTTACTGTCTATGTTTAGTGCTCGTTTGTACTATTCATGTTTACTGCTCGTTCATACCGTCCATATGTAGTGGTTCCACTCTCACTGATGCTAACGCTTGTAGGGCATGAGCACGTAAGATTTTAGTCAGCCCATTGTCTTGTCTGAAGCCAATTCCCACCGTCCTATGTAGAGCACTCCCAACCTATTATCGAGGAGAAGATGCCTCGGATTCAGATTTCTTCGAGGGGTCTACTATCCTTCCACCATTTGTGCCTACAATATTTGTGTCGGTCGTGCCTAATGTTGTTGCTGCTACACAAAAGGCGGCCATCAAAGGCTGCAAAGGCAAAGAAGGATGCGAGGGGGGACTCGATGAAATGATAGTCATTCATGTGTACACTTGTTCTTAACAAGATGTGATATCATAGCTGGTGGGGTGAGGACTGACAAGTGCTTCAAGGAGGTGCACTTGAACTCTGTTGCCAAGCAGGTGTTCGAGTTATGTGGCCAAGAGGTCACCTTGACCCAAGTCTACAACCACCCCAGGAAGTGGAGAGTGAGATGGATCAGAGTGTCCAAGCTCAGAGACATTAGCGGCGCGTCATGGGATCATGACACTCAGAGCACTACCAAGGCCACACAGCGATTATCCCACATACCACTTGTCCAAGCATGTCTAACGTGCCAATAACACCTAACTATGATGTGTTTCTTTCTTAGGACCACCCACAAGGACACTGAGTTTCTCAACACACTCATCCGGAACTACCCGCAGATGTAAATCTTCTCCTTTGGGATGGAAACCAGCAAGCATGCCATGGTTCCAGTGAGCCGCTCAGTTCACATATGCCTAACTATCCAGACGCCCATGAGTCAGACACCATCAACCTTTATGTTCCCGATAAAGGGTGGTGATCCCGTTCATGTGCTCGATAGAAAGAGGAAGATGGGTGACTTGATGGAGGACGAGCTGGGATTCTTCAGCAGCATGACTGATGCTGCCAAGGAGGTGGCAACCGCCATTAGGGAGCAAGTCGGTCGACATTCACCCTGACCTGTACAACTTCATCATGGACCAAGGTGGCTTTAGTCTAGAGGCTCTGGTGTCTGCTTTGAGCCACCTGCTGGACAACAAGGCGTGCATGATCCTCGACGATGAAGGTGATGACATGACGATGTACATTTTGTGGTAGTTAGGGCTTGAAAACTGTTGTTGGTCTGTATATTTTGATGAGGTGGCATATACTAACCCCTCACGCTGATGGTGAAGTTACGGTGGTAATATTACACCCTCTTTTCGGTGTGGTGGTAGGATGACACCATATTAGTTAGGATGAACTTGCTCTACCTTATGATCATGCATGTCTAAGTTTTTTATGTTCCATGTGTAGTGTGCTCCTTTGCTTATTGTTTGAATTGTTGCCCCAGGGATTTACAATCATTGCGAACATGCCAAGAACAAGTGAGCTGTTACACATGCCAAGAACAAGTGAGCGGTTACACAGACAACTCCTTCAAAGGGTTTAAGACTAGACAAGTAGCAACTCCTTTTTTTTCGAGAGTACACCAAATGGTGTACCTTAGCTTTATAGAAGACAGAGAATATTTACAAGAGATTACAAAGCGAAAGACACAACAAGCTTGTGCCTAAGCCCCACCCTACTCCAACTCCTGATTCTAACGCGATTACTCAATAAATTGTTGAACTCCTTTAGCTCCTGCCTTAGCCCATAGCTTTAGCTCTTGGAATACTAAATCGGTCGTGCCCCATTCATTGAGGATCCTATCGCCACCAAACACCATGTCATTCCTTTGCTTCCAAAGACACCAACATATGAGTGCTATGGATGTCAAATCCTTTCCTTCTCTTCTTGGGAGCACGCTTCCTCACAGTTGCCCACCAATCCTCCATGCTTGCATGGAGCATAGGCAACATTGCCAAGTTGATCTCTGCCCTAGAAAAACATTGGAACCAAACTTGCCTTGCAAACACGCATTGTAGGAGAATGTGATCCACCGTGTCCTCTTCTTGGCCGCACATGAAGCAAGGGGGCATCCTGTCTTGCAGCCCATGCCCGAATCTTCTGTCCGGAGTCCACAGCCTGTATTGCACCGCCAGCCACACAAAGATCTTGCAGGCTAGTGGCGCTCCATTCTTCCAGATAGCAGAGGATAACTGGAATCTGATCCCCCCTTCACACAACATCCTGTACGCCGATACAACAGAGTACTCTCTTTGTTCTGTCCATGCCCAAACTGGTTTATCCTCAATGTCTGCTGTGAGGTGCACCTCCGTCAGAACCTCCCATAGCTGTATGAACTGCGCCAGTCCATCTGTATTCATGTCACCCACGATATCATTAGTCCAGGCGTGTGAAGTTAAGCCCTCCTGGACGGATCTCCTGTTGGCTACTTGGGTCCTCACCTTGTTTGCAACCAGTGGCGCTATTTCCTCAATCTTATACCCTCTGATCCATCTGTCTTTCCAAAACAAAGTCGTTTTCCCATCCCCTATCTACCACTGTACTAGACTCGCAAACGACTCCATGACCCTCTTATCCGTCGTTAGTTTCAGTCCCTGCCAAGGTCTAGCTGCGTCAGTTCTTCGAAGCCATTCCCATCTGAGTCTAAATGCGATGCCTTGTTTTTGCAGATCGATCGCGCCTAAACCACTGAGATATTTAGGCAGCAACTCCTTCAAAGAGTTTAAGACTAGGCAAGCGGCAGATGATACTAGCTCTAAGGTCATGCTCGAACAGGCAAGCAATGTTAAAATAGGCAAGGCTCCTCGTCAGTTTGTGATGAAGAACTTTATCATCATAGGGATGAAGAACTCAGGCGTCAGCGGCAAATCAGAGTATCACAAGCAAACGTGGGAAAACAAAAGGAAACAAAAAATGATAGCCATGCTAATAGGATTAGGAGGCAACGACCAGGCAGGGCACACAAAAAGGTTATTTCAACGGCTAACAACACAGACCAGCAAAGTCTATACTACAACGTCTGATCACAGGTAGTAGAAAATAGTACGCCTCGGTGAAACTAATCAAAAGTGGAACACCACTTTACATCAGGAGCAAACAAACCCTGGCCAGGTAGCCGGACTACGGAGGGGTCGATGGACGTCACATGTACTCCCTCTCCTCGCTACAAACACAGCACATTATATTAGCACAAAACAATGGAAAAAACATCAGCAAATGTCCTCTTCTTTATCTTCTAATACACCATATTAGGTCAGGATCACGGCGTGGTCGGAGCCATATCGGTGCCGGAGATGTGGGAGGATGCGTCTTCCTTGGCAGCTGCGGCGGCGGCTCCGTTCCCCGGAGACGATGCGGCCTTCGTCGCGCTGTCTCTCTTGCTGTCCTTCCCCCCAGACCTTCCATTCTGCTGACCACTGATCGATAGTCTTCTGCTCGGAGGAGTGCCGTTCATGGAGGTGCCGTTGGACTTTGGGCCGGGTAACTTCTTTGCCGTAGCCGGCCTGTTGGGGCTGACTCGCGATCCAAACGGCCCTTCATGGTCAGTGTTCAGTTTCTGCTCGACATAGCGCTTTTGTTCCTGGGATGTTAATGCAACACACAAAATGGAGAGTTAATGTTATGGAAATGGGCTGCATATAGAAACATCAGCCCTAGGTACTAGTGATGAATCAAGTGGTGTTTCTGTCCAAGTTCCATTTTTCCTACCTATGATTACATGTAACAGCATCCTAACAAACTGAACCCAAAAGTGTACAAACCAGACAATCAATGCCTATTTCTAAACACAGTGAGCATGTTTAAAACACTGACGGCGTACAAGAGACGCTCAAAATAATTGAACTGACAACTCAAGGGTATTCTAAACTGGGGAATGATTGGCTTCCAATTTTACGAGAACATACCTTCATTCTTTTCTTGTCTTCTTCTCTTTCCTCCCTTAGCATAACATACTCGTCCAACATAGCTAGAAGCGGTACACCGTCATACATAAAGGACAGACCACGACTCTCTTCCCATGCCCTAGTCTTGGCCACCAGAGTTTCAACAAGCGCTGGAATGGAAGCATTGATTGCATTAGCAACAAAAAGGATTAGATGTGTAGAATAAATACATGACCGGAAGAAAATCCAATAAACATAAATTGGTCTCCGAGGTATACAAATGTTCATAGCAGATGTTCATGTTTGTATTTCAGAAAGTACCTGGAATCTTGCTGACAAGAATACGAGCTTTTTCTGCACGTTTGAGATTCAGATGGGCACCTCGGCTGGAGTTATATCTGTTGTCATCCTGCAGAAGGATTTTCAATTTGTGCGTGAGAAGCTAGTCCCAAAACCAGCAGCACTGATTTGCAAAAGTAAATTATTAGCATACCCTGTTATAATCTTCAAGCCAACTTTCTTCTTCACACGCAGACATCCATTTTTCAACTTTATCTAATATATCCTTTCTGCTCAATGCTTCTTCCTTTGCTTTTGCTATCTGACCTTCCATATCTGCAATTAGTTCTGTTGGTTCTATGTTCCCTGCCTCAATCAGTGCCAACAATTTCATATGGGCAGCTGCGGTGTCTATTACTGTGTGAGCACCGGCATAGATGTCTTCCAACTCAGTTTGCTTCTTGAAAGCGATTTCTTTCATCTTACTGTATTTTAGCTGGTCTAGCCTTTGAACCTCTGTCTCAGCCTGAATTGGAAGAAAAGGCCAAATAGAGCTGAACAAACAATTCATACCAGGTAATAATTCTACCAGATAATTTCAGATGTAATCTAACCTGTTCAATTAAATCAAGTGCAAGTGCTCCAGGAGCAGTGACTTCATCTACAGATGCTGATCTGTTGCAGGTAACATGATCAAACATGCTCCTTTCTTGTGTGGGAGCATCCATGAGATCCCAAAGATCATACAGTTGACCAGCAAGCTCTTGAAGCTGAGAATACAAAATAAGCCATTAATGAGATTGTGCATGTAATAAAATAGGGCATGCGCTTCAGATTTTAAGAAATTTTATTTTATTTTTACCTTGCTTAGCCTCAACTTTTTATCTTCATGAAGTGTGGCTACTGTCTTGTCAAGTTTTGATAATGTATCATCGCTGATGCTCTTGCAGTTATCAGCAATGGAGTCATCTAGACTGGGATGAACTTCAGTCACGGTGCTGAGAAAATCCATGCCCAAGACGGTACATAGATCATGTACCATGCTTACATAGTCAAGAACCTTCTCCAACCTATTGCTCTGCAAACCAATTTTCAAGCAGAAAGAAACTCTTGTTAGCCATTGGGAACCAGAGGCAAAGAAATAGTAAAAACATCATGATAAAACATTTTATCTTCGATCATGTAAAAATCAAAAACCGGGTATTACCTTCTCTTTCTCAAGCTCCTGGAGTTGGGACCGAAAATCTTCAAGCCTCTCAAGTGTCAAATCATCCTCGTTGACCTGTGGTGTAGCCACCTGCTCACCGACCTCTGTGGTGCCAGCAATCTCACCACATATTTGATCAATTTGTGACTGTACACTAACAAATTCCCTCTTTCTCTCATTCTTCTTCTTATTCAACTGCTCAAGTGTTGGGGCGATAGCAGCTAACTGTTGCTTGATTGTCCCTGATGTCTTCTCAGGCTGCATGCATTCATAATTGATAATTCTCAACTTACTTCCAATAATTAAAAAACTGGCTTTACGCACTCATAGTGAGTTATCATTTCACTTCTGAGCTATGACAATCAATATCATGCACAGCGAGAGGAAAAGAATGAGGTGGGAACTGCTAATGCAGAAAAGCTTCATAGGTCGGTTCCTAGTTCCACTGAATATGCACTAGAATGTATCATGCATGTACCGCACAGAATTGTCTAGGATGAAAATCAACCAGGAATTCTAAGCGTAGCGACAATATTAACTTACAGTTCTCGCAACAGCTTTTTCCCCAAGGGCAGAAAGAAGTCTGGCAAGCTCGATCTTCGAGTCATCCAGCGCCTGGATGAGGAGATCCCTAGAGTTGGTGGCCTGGTCAACTTTCCTCTTGTAGACATCCAGGCACTCCTGGTCCAGCTGGTACAGGACCTTGTCACGGTCCTCGTCGCTCTCACCAACTTCATCCCATACAAGCTATAGCAGGAAGATTTCAGGTAAGAAGCATGTCACCATCAATTGCACAATCCAAGTTGGCAAACAAAAAACAACCTTGTTGCGGCTCGCAAAGTGCAAAGGGGAACCACATACCTGTAATTTCTGCAGCAAGGATCCACAGGTGATGCCGCCGGCCATTTCAGAACAACCTGTAAGGAAGGAGCATCACCTGAGAATAAATCTTGGTTGCCAAACAAGTAATCTTAGCACGAAATGTACTCCTAAACCTGACTGCATCAATGGTTAATCGAGCCAAACCCACCCAAACAATCACGTCGGCCCATGGTAGGCATCAAATCTCACATGCACTGCAAGTGTCGCATTCGTGAGCCCTATCACCAACTTATGATATACTTATCCCCAAATTAGCAGCACCCTAATAATTAAAAATGAAATCTAGATGGCCCTACTGAAGTAGAGCACCCCATGATGGTCACCAATAATGACATCTGAACGGCTAAACGCTAGGGGATCCCACTTTACCAAATCTAATAGTATATCTGGCCTTAAACCCAGCAATAAGCCAGTAACATCCAGGAACCCTAGAATCCGACTCCAAAACATGGAAACCCGCGGGCTGTTGACCGGCCCCATCTGGCCAAGCAGCAAAGGAGCTCCAGAAGATCGCGATCTGAGCAGCCAGCTCTCACAAATCGAGCACCCAAGAGAACAATTTGATTTTTATTATGACTTCAGTCTCAACACCCAAACCAGAATGCTACGCCATCAAACAGATGCAGCATGGAGAGAAGATCCCGCTAAATCCACCGCCCCAAACCCACACCTCCCAGCTAAACCCCCGGCGCGCACCGCCGCCATTACGCCCCGCATGGACGCATCCCCAGATCTCCGCCCCCGGCAGCTCCCCTACAACCCCACAATAACGAGGCGGAGGAGAAGAGATAGCAGAGCAAAACAAAAGGCACTCACCAGATCACGCGGCCGGCGCGAGCGGGCGGCTGCACCGAAGCGCGCAGGATTCAGACGGACGGGGCTTAATCGTAGACTCTGGAGCCTCGTCGCCGGAGGAGCCCGCCGCCGCTGGCGAGGAAAGCAGGAGCAGAGCAGTGGCGAGAGTGGGCTGAGCTGAGACTGGACCTCCCTGCTGCTGCTGCTGCTGCTGAAGTGGTGATGCTGCCGCGGGACGGGGCAGCCAGCCCAATTAATGGGGGTAGGTGGGTGGCGGTCCCGCCGCCGGATGCGAGCGGTCGGGGCATCGGACGGCCCGGATGGCCCGGGGCGGTGTTTTTTACCGCGGGTGTCGGTGAATAAACGGTACGGCGAGAATAATGCGGCCGGTGGGCCCGCGCGGCGCGGGGAGGAAGGACGGGCGAGCGGCTTGGGAGCTGTAAATTCCGTGCGTCAAATTTTGGTGTCTGGTGCCCTCGGGCGGCGTTATTAACGAAAAATGGTGGCTTGTTTAGTCGGTTAAATCAAGGGAGTGTTGACCGGTCAGAGTTGTCCCGTTGCGATCTGGGCTTCCCGCATTTCCAGCGGTGTTTCAGTGCGGTTTGGGGTTTAGGTATCTCTCTGGTTTCTCCTGCTTGTACCCACGTGATTAGCCGCGATGCTCCTTCGTGCTCGGGGAAGGGGATAGGAGTGCGCGGTTTTGTTTAGGAGCACCAGGTCTTCTTTTTTTTGAAACAAGGCAAAAGACTTGCCATTTTTATTGATTAAGAAGGAGTGAGAATTGCCTGATTAATTGACGGAAAACCGGGCTAAAACTGATACAACCAACCCACATAAAGTGGGTACCACCGGTCAACCTGGCCACCGACATGGGATCACACAGCTACAAAGAGGGAAAGACATCCGCCGAGCAGTCGCAAGCGTCATCGTCATCACCGGCTACCTCCGAACGGGAGACTCCGACTTCACCATAGACCTTCATCGTCGAAGCCGGCCCGCAAACAGCTGCACAGAAACCATGACGGCACATGCCAACAGAAGGCCACACGCGCGAACAACCGACAGCTCCGACTCTGACGACGATCATCACAAGAGAAATATGCAGGACCTGCGTCAACCGTGCCCTAAAGAGCACCTCGGACACGCCGGGAAGATCCGACTACCGAAGCCCGAGCCGCGACCAAAGCTCCTCTCGACGCCATCATCGTTGCCAAACAGAAATCAGCGCCCGCGAAAAGGCTGCCTCGGCAAACTACGCGGCGAAGATGCCGCAAACCACGTGTCGAAGATGCCGCAACCCCCGCGGCGAAGATGCCGCCATCCACCGGTCTCCCAGTCGTAGCCGGCTCCGAGACGATGCCCCCAAGGAGGAGAAAGACGCGAAGACGCCTCCATCGCCCGATCCAGCGGATCTGAGGTTTCCCTCCGGAGCCAAAGCCGCGGGGAGAAGCAGGAGCACCTCCACGATGACGCTTCCAAGAAAGATCACGGTACCCGTGGGCACCGCCGTCACCGGCTCCGACGGAGACCGGAGCAAGGATTTCTCCTGGAGTTGCGCCGTCCACCATCCCCCACCGACCACCGCCTACTAACCACCACCCCTGCTGAGAGCAACCTCACTCCGGCCGCGGGATCCCTCGATCCACCGCAACCAGACACGCACCACCCCCCGGGCCGTAGCCGCCGCCACCACCACATCCGGGGCCGCCGCCCCGGCAACCGAAGACCTCCACCGCGCGGCAGCCGCACGCTGCACAACCAGAGAGGAAACCCGAGCAGGGAGGGGGGGCCGCCACCCCACCCCAACTCGCCGGACGAGCTGCCAGATCCGCCGCCTCGTCAGCCGAAACACCAGCCGGCACCACCACGACACCAAGCAGGAGAATGCAGCAAGGGCCCCTCCACGACGAGCAGCAGGGGGCCGAGCCTCCCTCGAACCCAGCACCACCGTCCGCGCCGGCCGCAGCTCGCGAGGATCCAGATCGGGCCCGCATGGGCGCCACGACCGCGACCGCCGCTCGCAACGGCGCGCCCAGCTTCGCGACCAGATCCCGAGCCTCATGCCGGAGACCTCCTCCACCGCGAGCCAGGACACCGCCCCGGAGCCAAGCGACGGCCAGCCGCCGCCCACACGCCGAATCCCCCTCCCTCGAGCGAGCAGCAGCCAGAGAAGCACCCCGCCGCCGCCGGCTCCGTGCAGGCTTTGCCTGCCGGAGGCCACCGGCGACGGCGAGGGGGAGAAAGGAGACGGGAGGGGCGGAGGCTGTGGGGGTGGGAGCCGCCGCCCATGTCGCCCCGGGGAGGGAGCGGCGCAGGGACCGGGGGGGAGTGCAAAGAAATGTCGCCACAAGCCACGGAGCACCAGGTCTCGCTAGAAAGGATTCAGCCTCAATCGGTTGGAGACGAAACTTCCACGCATCATACGAGCTCGTCTATCTCGTCCGACCTGGTTTACAGTCATCTCCAATGCCTGTCTTTAATCCATGAACAATGACTTGAAGCATACGCGCGCCTTACTGGGTTGTTCTATTTTCTACCGTTTATTTGTTTGATTGTTAATTCACAAATAGATTTCTTGCTGCTCTATTTGCAGGTCGGGGTTGTTGTTTATTTCATGAGCCTTTTGTGTTTTGGCTTCCATAATTTTGGGGTCAGAACACTCTTTATTGCACTGCAGAGTATGTCTAGTTGCTAGGACACGTCATCATTTACTTGGTAGGATACTACTTTGTTTTTTTACAACTATTATTCTTCGCAAAAATGATATGTTAGCAGCACTATCAAAAACATATCCAAAGTAGGGGTATAGTCAAACATGTCATGGACCTGCAGGGTTAAAACATACTACTGAATGGACATGATAATGTAAATCTGCAAAACTAATTCAAAACTATGATATGCATAACTAAGGCTTGTGATGTAGTATCATCTACAACAATCATACAACTCTATGATTTGACCAACCAATATTTCATAACTTACCTTGGTCACAGACAAATAATATAAAGCACCAACAATAATGGTCTGCAATAATGATAAAAGGGAAGTGAAAGTGAGAAATACTTGGAAGTTGCAACACAGCACCAAAGTATATGGCTTTTGGTTTTCAATATTGATCATTCATATGCGTAGTTAGAATCGAAATAGAAAGACCATATTTGAAATAAAAGCAACGATTTGCATAGACTAATGACAGGAAAGGGAATGAAGCATGTTTATAGCGGCTTCTAAGAGAAAGAGATGGAAATGGGAGGATAGAGAGATAATAGTACAAGTGATTGATCTCAGTTTTCATTTGAATGTAATATTATTGATGCATTAATAAGGCCTGATTAGCTGTGTATAAGTGACCCAGTGACAATTAAGCAAATTATCTTCAAAAAAAACCTAGTTATCATTAGCTATGTACATAACTGACCCAGAGACCATGCTCCTTAGGCGTGGAACGATATGCTAATTAATACTCCCTCCAATACATACTTTGTTTTGAAAAGTCAAACGTACCAATGTTTGACCAAGTTTTTTTAAAAAAAAAATCAACATCCACATGTACCGTTATAGTTTATTTATTCAATACTTTAAATATTGATAGTTTATTCTAGAAACTTGGTCAAATGGACATCTTTGATTTTTGAAAAATTAATATGCACTACATTGTGGAACAGAGGCAGCATAAAACATGCCATGTATAAACTGCATGAGGTTGTTAATCCACAAGCACGGAGATGTACTCAAGCAGTGAAACATGAGGCTTTTAAACTGAAGCCTTACACAATGAGATAAAATCATGGTATAATTTGCTACTTGTTTAGCACCGAAGCGAGCGAGATTGAATTTGAATCAGGCTACCAAAGAAAGGATGACAGAGGGAGAGGAAGGAGGTATAGGGAGTTGTACTGCAGACCTTGTGGGCCATGGCATGTTGATGAAGGTGACCAAGTTCCAAAGACGACAGTTGTCTCCAGGCCCCGAGTGTCGTTGTCGTTGGACGTTAACTACTGCACAGAATAAAGGGAGAAAGATGGAGCGATGGGCCGGGTGTGCCGCATGGTGGTGGACAGGCAAAGTCCCTGCAACCTTGTGGTGCGGAGGAGGCGGTATGGGACGGGCGCCCATGCAACCGTGTGGTGCGGATGAGGCGGTGATGGACTGGCGGTGTCGCGCAACCATATGATGCGAAGGAGCTAGTGATGGGTCGGGTGCCTGTGCAACCGTGTGGTGCGGAGGAGGCGGTGATAGCTCGGGCGTACCGCCATGAAAGAAGAGGATAAAGATAGAGAGATGGGCGGGGCATGCGGCGTGGTGGTGGACTGACGGCGCCCATGCAGCCATTGAGAAACAGTAAAACGGAGCCACCTAGGAGCCTCCACAGCGATTTTGGCTCATCAGCCATTCGATCGTGCTCATCGACGCTTTGGATCAGTTGGTCGTCCCAGTACTCCACATCGTTACGCTATAATTACGCACCGCATGTAGAGCACACCGTTTTGCGGGCCGCTACTCCGCAGAATGAGCTGCGGTTTTTGTCCGTAGTCGGGCCGTAAGGTAGAAGGCCCAGTCCAGTCCCATATCCTGATTCGTCCAGTTTTCCGTTCGGCGACGCAATCCCCATCCCCGAGCTACGAACTGCTCCTCTGTTCCTCGATGCCCGGCCGCTGCCGTCATCCGTCTCGGCGTCGAGCTAGGTTTGCTTCTGCCTCTGTGCCCTCCACTCCCCCTCTGAAGGCCCTCACGGTGGCTCTCTTCTTTATCTCTTTTCTAATGTTGCGTCTTGCAGTGTTCTTCCATGGCGGCTGCGGCGGACACACGCGCCGTCGGCGTCCATCACCGGTTGTCTTCATCTTGCTTCCGCCTTATTGGCCTTGCAGCTGTAACGCACGTCCCTCCCCATTCTGTACCTAAAGATTATCACCCTGTACTGGGGAAGCGGCGGCGGAATTATGGCGATGAAGCTTGACACACCCTTCTGTAAGTTCTGCTGGTGGTTGGCGTTATTTGTTGTCTGTTTGCCTACTTTTCTTGCATACCTTTTTTCACACGAGATTGTTTCAGATCATCTCCCTTTCCACTCATGCGGTATGTTTCTACATTTTTCAGATGATGACCCTACACACAGCCTAGGGTTGTGACATTCTGTAACTTCTCTGCTGCAGATATCTGGGAATACAAAAAATGAGGTGCAATGCATATGCCGCTTATGGTGCTCTAAGTGCCTAGGGAGTTCATTCACAGCATCATGCTTTTCTTGAGCAGGTGACACGCAGTTTCTACTCTGGTTATTTTAACAGTACATCATTAGCTGGGAGTTGTTATCATTTAAGGCTTCTTATAGGATGCTGTTGTAGTGCTCTGGTCCCAGGAAGCGTTAAGGCAGTTTTATGGATTGTAAGAGCAATTGTGAGGATTCTTTACTTATGCATCTCAGGCTACCAATTGCTTTGCTGCATATCGTTGCAGATACTACATGCCACCCTTCCGTGTTTGATCCTCACCTTCTTGAAAATTACCAAGTTTTGCCTTGCCAGTCGGGTATGTAGCCGTTGATTTGTTTTTACTTACTAAAATTTCCCTGAACATTGCAGCTCCTAACGCCTTTTATCTCGGTAGATTATTTTATGTTGTTATCGCGGGAAGCTATAAAGTTTCTTGACAATGGCAAGTATGCTATTTCTTGACACATAGGTTTCCAAAGTACTAGAATCAAGAACATTTTACAGACCAACCGCAGATTAGAAAATCGAGAATTGCATGATTTGACAAAATACGAGAAAGGAGAAGAAATTAGTTAGAACCATCAAATAGACCAAATCAGAATCAAGAGAAGTGTGGGACAACACTTCCTGTATAGCTCATCTGCAACCTATTTGTCAGACATGCCCCCCTATAAGACATTGTAATCTTTCTCTCTCTAATATTTTATTATTTTTGTTGCTAAGATGACGAGCGCGGCAACACGCGCATTTATGTTCTAGTATGACATAGAGGAGGCGGTGATAGGCCAAGCTGGTGGTGACCGTGCCGCTATGCGATGATACATCACTTTGATGTACATGAGCGACATGTAAACCTTTTTCTTCTCGCAAAAAAAGTAGTCCCTCTGATGTACAATAAATATCGCGGTTTTAGTTTAGGGAGTAAGTGACACGTAACACATCAAGTGTTGGACACATGTAGTTGGATGGTTGGCCCAGACAGTAAACAACACGTAATGTTGGATGGTTAGGTGGACATTGCTATTCCCTCCCACCAGAGTCCCAAACCTTACATTGGTACTCGCATTTTTCTGGATTTATTCCAGGCCTTTCGGCGGTGTGCATCAGTGGGAGGAGACATTCCCACCAACTACGAAGGCATCCGTGGCGACTTCATCAATCTTAAGATGATGTGTCCTCTCAGTCTCTCAGAAATGCTCATAGAGGTAAGGTGTGCATGCGTGCATTCGTAGGGGGTGAGTATATGCTTGTGTATGTGAGCGAGTCCGATTGTACTGTGATCAAGAAAAATAATACCTACTTATTTAATAAAAGACCATGGTTAAATCTAAATGGTTCTTTAAAAAGAATAAGCGACATGCCCACTTGACCCTCTCAGCCCCGAAGCGCTCACAGCCCTTACATTCAAGTGAGCTTAGATATTGTAGCGATACCCGAACCGGCCATCCAAAGCTCGTAGTAAACGCCCGCCCACAACGTGAACAAGTTTGGATGTAGTTCACACAAACATGACGGAAATCTTTCAAACAGACATAAGTTGATGTTTTTTACATAAATAATATTTCGTCTGTTCAATTAATAAAATGTAGAAAAACTAAACGAGCATGTAGCCGAACGATGATCTTGTACGCGTGCCCGAGCTGGCTGGCGGCACCTCGTCATTGTATGTGTCGTTGTCGGGATGATCCTTCCAGCGGCGGAAGAGCACGGGAGGCATGACAGCCCTGCCCAGCAGCCGCTTGGCGCTCGCGAACGAGCCGCTCTGCTTCCTCCCGCGCCATGCGGAAGGCCGCCACAGCCAACACTGACCGTGCCCGGGGAGCCTTGCCCTTGCCGGCGGCGGTGGCGGTCTTGTCGAGAGACCACTCCTCGCCAACCTTAGTGAGGTCCCAGTTGAGGCGGCGTGGTCGCCGCGTGACCTTCTCCGCCGTGTCATCGACCAATCACGAGCCCGGGCCTCCGCAAAGTTGGTGTCCGCGTAGGTCGAGACCAGCGCCTCATCGATCTTTACGAACGCGGCGTCGCTGCCATGGCCGCCCTTTTCTAGACAGGCACAATGCTTTTCAGCTACGAGGAGCCGCGACCGCCACGGGAGGAGTGGTTGAGGAGGCGCCCACGTGCCTTCTGATACGTCTCCAACGTATCTATAATTTATGAAGCATTCATGTTATATTATTATGTGTTTTGAATGTTTACGGGCTTTATTATACACTTTTATATTACTTTTGGGACTAACCTATTAACCGGAGGCCCAGCCCATATTGCTGTTTTATTGCCTGTTTCAGTATTTCGAAGAAAAGGAATATCAAATGGAGTCCAAACGGAATGAAACCTTCGGCAGCGTGATTTTTTGAAAGAATATGATCCTGGAGACTTGGAGTTCACGTCAGAAGATCCTCGAGGCAGCCACGAGATAGGAGGGCGTGCCCCCCCTGTAGGGCGCGCCCCCTGTCTCGTGGGCCCCTCGAGCACCTCCTGACCGACTTCTTTCGCCTATATAAGCCTACGTACCCTAAAACCATCGAATATCAAGATAGATCGGGAGTTCCGCCGCCGCAAGCCTCTATAGCCACCAAAAACCTCTCGGGAGTCCGTTCCGGCACCCTGCCGGAGGGGGAACCCATTACCGGTGGCCATCTTCATCATCCCGGCCTATCCATGACGAGGAGGGAGTAGTTCACCCTCGGGGCTGAGGGTATGTACCAGTAGCTATGTGTTTGATCTCTCTCTCTCGTGTTCTCGACTTCACACGATCTTGATGTATCGCGAGCTTTGCTATTATAGTTGGATCTTATGATGTTTCTCCCCCTCTACTCTCTTGTGATGAATTGAGTTTCCCTCTTGAAGTTATCTTATCGGATTGAGTCTTTGATTTGAGAACACTTGATGTATGTCTTGCCGTGTTTATCTGTGGTGACAATGGGATATCACGTGCCACTTGATGTATGTTTTGATGACCAAGTTGCGGGTTCCACCCATGAACCTATGCATAGGGGTTGGCACACGTTTTCTTGACTCTCCGGTAGAAACTTTGGGGCACTCTTTGAAGTACTTTGTGTTGGTTGAATAGATGAATCTGAGATTGTGTGATGCATATCGTATAATCATGCCCACGGAAACTTGAGGTGACAATGGAGTATCTAGGTGACATTAGTGTTGGGGAACGTAGTAATTTCAAAAAATTTCCTACGCGCACGCAAGATCATGGTGATGCATAGCAACGAGAGGGGAGAGTATTGTCCCCGTACCCTCGTAGACCGTAAGCGGAAGCGTTATGAAAACGCGGTTGATGTAGTCGTACGTCTTCACGATCCGACCGATCCAAGTACCGAACGTATGACACCTCCGAGTTCAGCACACGTTCAGCTCGATGACGATCCCCGGGCTCCGATCCAGCAAAGCGTCGGGGATGAGTTCCGTCAGCACGACGACGTGGTGACAATGATGATGTTCTACCGGCGCAGGGCTTCGCCTAAACTCCGCGACGATATGACCGAGGTGGAATATGGTGGAGGGGGGCACCGCACACGGCTAAGGAACGATCCGTAGATCAACTTGTGTGTCATGGGGTGCCCCTGCCCCCATATATAAAGGAGCAAGGGGGGAGGCCGGCTGGCCCTAGGGGGCGCGCCAAGGAGGGGGGAGTCCTCCTCCTAGTGGGAGTAGGACTCCCCTTTCCTAGTCCCACTAGGAAGGAGGAAGGGGGAAGGAAATAGAGGGAGAGGGAGAGGGAAAGGGGGGGCCGCGCCCCCTCCCCTAGTCCAATTCGGACTACTCATGGGGGGGCGTGCCACCTCCTGGGCTGCTGCCCTCTCTCTCCCCTCAGGCCCACTAAGGCCCAATACTTCCCCGGGGGGTTCCGGTAACCCCTCCGGCACTCCGGTTTTCTCCGAAATCACCCGGAATACTTCCGGTGTCCGAATATAGTCGTCCAATATATCAATCTTTATGTCTCGACCATTTCGAGACTTCTCGTCATGTCCGTGATCACATCCGGGACTCCGAACAAACTTTGGTACATCAAAACTTATAAACTCATAATAAAACTGTCATCGTAACGTTAAGCGTGCGGACCCTACAGGTTCGAGAACTATGTAGACATGACCTAGAACTATTATCGGTCAATAACCAATAGCGGGACCTGGATGCCCATATTGGCTCCTACATATTCTACGAAGATCTTTATCGGTCAAACCGCATAACAACATACGTTGTTCCCTTTGTCATCGGTATGTTACTTGTCCGAGATTCGATCGTCGGTATCCAATACCTAGTTCAATCTCGTTACCGGCAAGTCTCTTTACTCGTTATGTAATGCATCATTTCGTAACTAACTCATTAGCTACATTGCTTGCAAGGCTTATAGTGATGTGCATTACCGAGAGGGCCCAGAGATACCTCTCCATCAATCGGAGTGACAAAACCTAATCTCAAAATACGCCAACCCAACATGTACCTTTGGAGACACCTGTAGTACTCCTTTATAATCACCCAGTTACGTTGTGACGTTTGGTAGCACCCAAAGTGTTCCTCCGATAAACGGGAGTTGCATAATCTCATAGTTACAGGAACATGTATAAGTCATGAAGAAAGCAATAGCAATATACTAAACGATCAAGTGCTAGGATAACGGAATGGGTCATGTCAATCACATCATTCTCCTAACGATGTGATCCCGTTAATCAAATGACAACTCATGTCTATGGTTAGGAAACTTAACCATCTTTGATTAACGAGCTAGTCAAGTAGAGGCATACTAGTGACACTATGTTTGTCTATGTATTCACACATGTATTATGTTTCCGGTTAATACAATTCTAGCATGAATAATAAACATTTATCATGAAATAAGGAAATAAATAATAACTTTATGATTGCCTCTAGGGCATCTTTCCTTCAGTCTCCCACTTGCACTAGAGTGAATAATCTAGTTCACATCGCCATGTGATTTAACATCAATATTCATATCTGTATATGATTAACACCCATAGTTCACATCGTCATGTGACCAACACCCAAAGGGTTTACTAGAGTCAATAATCTAGTTCACATCGCTATGTGATTAACACCCAAAGAGTACTAAGGTGTGATCATGTTTTGCTCGTGAGAGAAGCTTTGTCAACGGGTCTGTCATATTCAGAGCCGTATGTATTTTTGCAAATTTTCTATGTCTTCAATGCTCTACATGGCGCTACTCTAGATTAATTGCTCCCACTTTCAATATGTATCCAGATTGAGACTTAGAGTCATCTGGATCAGTGTAAAAAATTTCACCGATGTAACTTTTACAACGAACTCTTTTATCACCTCCATAATCGAGAAACATCTCCTTAGTCCTCACTAAGGATATTCTTGACCGCTGTCCAGTGATCTACTATTAGATCAAAATTGTATTCCTTTGCCAAACTCAGAGCAAGTATACAATATGTCTGGTTCACAGCATAGCATACTTTATAGAACCTATGACTGAGGCATAGGAAATGACTTTTCATTCTCTTTCTATTTTCTGCCATGGTCGGGTCTTGAGTCTTACTCAACTTCGCACCTTGCAACACAGGCAAGAACTCCTTCTTTGACTGTTCCATTTTGAACTATTTCAAAAATTTATCAAGGTATGTATTCATTGAAAAATCTTATCAAGTGTCTTGATCTATCTATATAGATCTTGATGCTCAATGTGTGAGCAACTTCACCGAGGTCTTTCTTTGAAAAACTTTTATTCAAGTATCCCTTTATGCTATCTAGAATTTCTATATCATTTCCAATCAACAATATGTCATCCACATATAATATTAGAAATGCTACAGAGCTCCCACTCACTTTCTTGTAAATACAGGCTTCTCAAAAAGTCTGTATAAAACCATATGCTTTGATCAACTCATCAAAGCGTATATTCCAACTCCGAGATGCTTGCACCAGTCCATAGATGGATCGCTGGAGCTTGCACATTTTGTTAGCACCTTTAGGATTGACAAAACCTTCTGGTTGCATCATATACAACTCTTCTTTAATAAATTCATTAAGGAATTCAGTTTTGATATCCTTTCGCCAGATTTCATAAAATGTGGCAATTGCTAACATGATTCGGACAGACTTAAGCATCGCTACAGTTGAGAAAATCTCATTGTAGTCAACACCTTGAACTTGTCAAAAACCTTTTTGCGACAAGTCGAGCTATGTAGATAGTAACACTACTATCAACGTCCGTCTTCCTCTTGAAGATCCATTTATTTTCTATGGTTTGCCGATCATCGGGCAAGTCCACCAAAGTCCACACTTTGTTCTCATACATGGATCCTATCTCAGATTTCATGACCTCCAGCCATTTTGCGGAATCTGGGCTCATCATCGCTTCCTCATAGTTCGTAGGTTTATCATGGTCTAGTAACATGACTTTCAGAACAGGATTACCGTACCACTCTGGTGCAGACCGTACTCTGGAAGACCTACGAAGTTCTGTAGTAACTTGATCTGAAGTTTCATGATCATCATCATTAGCTTCCTCACTAATTGGTGTAGGAATCACTGGAACTGATTTCAGTGATGAACTATTTTCCAATTCGGGAGAAGGTACAAATTACCTCATCAAGTTCTACTTTCCTCCCACTCACTTCTTTCGAGAGAAACTCCTTCTCTAGAAAGGATCCATTTTTAGCAACGAATATCTTGCCTTCGGATCTGTGATAGTAGGTATACCCAACATTTTCCTTTGGGTATTCTATGAAGACGCACTTCTCCGATTTGGGTTTGAGCTTATCAGGATGAAACTTTTTCACATAAGCATCGTAGCCCCAAACTTTAAGAAACGACAACTTGGGTTTTGTTGCTAAACCACAGTTCATATGGTGTCATCTCAACGGATTTAGATGGTGCCCTTTTAACGTGTATGCAGCTGTCTCTAATGCATAACCCCAAAATAATATTGGTAAATCAGTAAGAGACATCATAGATCGCACCATATCCAATAAAGTGCGGTTACGACGTTCGGACACACCATAACGTTGTGGTATTCCAGGTGGCGTGAGCTGTGAAATTATTCCACACTGTTTTAATTGAAGACCAAACTCGTAACTCAAATATTCGTCTCCGCGATCAGATCGCAAAAACTTTATTTTCTTGTTACGATGATTTTTCCACTTCACTCTGAAATTCTTTGAACCTTTCAACTATTTCAGACTTATGTTTCATCAAGTAGATATACCCATATCTGCTCAAATCATCTTGTGAAGGTCAGAAAATAATGATACTTGCCACGAGCCTTCATACTCATTGGTCTACATACATTAGTATGTATTATTTCCAACAAGTCAGTAGCTCGTTCCATTGTTCCGAAGAACGGAGTTTTTGTCATCTTGCCCAAAAGGCACGGTTCGCAAGCATCAAATGATTCATAACCAAGTGATTACGAAAATCCATCTTTATGGAGTTTCTTCATGCGCTTTACACCAATATGACCCAAACGGCAGTGCCACAAATAAGTTGCACTTTCATTATTAACTTTGCATCTTTTGGCATCAATATTATGAATATGTGTATCACTACGATCGAGATCCAACAAACTATTTTCATTGGGTGTATGACCATTGAAGGTTTTATTCATGTAAATAGAACAACAATTATTCTCTGATTTTAAATGAATAATCGTATTGCAATAAACATGATCAAATCATGTTCATGTTCAACGCAAACGCCAAATAACAATTATTTAGGTTTAACACTAATCCCAAAAGTATAGGGAGTGTGCGATGATGATCATATCAATCTTGGAACTACTTCCAACACTAATCGTCACTTCCCCTTCAACTAGTCTCTGTTTATTCTGTAACTCCTATTTCGAGTTACTAATCTTAGCAACCGAACAAGTATCAAATACTCAGGGGCTACTATAAACACTAGTAAGGCACACACCAATAATCTGTATATCAAATATACCCTTGTTCACTTTGCCATCCTTCTTATCCACCAAATATTCAGGGCATTTCCGCTTCCAGTGACCATTTCCTTTGGAGTGTAAACACTCAGTTTCAGGCTTTGGTCCAGCTTTGGTCTTCTTCATGGGAGTGACAACTTGTTTGCCATTCTACTTGAAGTTTCCCTTTCTTTCCCTTTGCCCTTTTCTTGAAACTAGTGGTCTTGTCAATCATCAACACTTGATGTTCCGAGGCCATATCTGTATATGCTAGGCTCGTCAAGTTTAACCTGAGTATTCCGCGTGTGCAACTGTTTTGCACCCGTTGTATTTGAACGTAGAGCCTATCACACCCGATCATCACGTGGTGTCTCAGCACGAAGAACTTTTGCAGCGGTGCATACTCAGGGAGAACACTTCTTGATAATTTTTAGTGAGAGATCATCTTAAAATGCTACCATCAATCAAAGCAAGATAAGATGCATAAAGGATAAACATCACATGCAATCAATATAAGTGATATGATATGGCCATCATCATCTTGTGCTTGTGATCTCCATCTCCGAAGCACCGTCGTGATCACCATCGTCACCGGCGCGACACCTTGATCTCCATCATAGCATCGTTGTTGTTACGCCATCTATTGCTTCTACGACTATCGCTACCGCTTAGTGATAAAGTAAAGCAATTACAGGGCGTTTGTATTTCATACAATAAAGCGACAACCATATGGCTCCAGCCAGTTGCCGATAACTTTGGTTACAAAACATGATCATCTCATACAATAAAATATAGCATCACGTCTTGACCATATCACATCACAACATGCCCTGCAAAAACAAGTTAGACGTCCTCTACTTTGTTGTTGCAAATTTTACGTGGCTGCCACGGGCTGAGCAAGAACCGTTCTTACCTACGCATCAAAATCACAACGATAGTTCGTCAAGTTAGTGCTGTTTTAACCTTCGCAAGGACCGGGCATAGCCACACTCGGTTCAACTAAAGTTGGAGAAACAGACACCCGCTAGTCACCTGTGTGCAAAGCACGGCAGTAAAACCAGTCTCGCGTAAGCGTACGCGTAATGTCGGTCCGGGCCGCTTCATCCAACAATACCGCTGAACCAAAGTATCACATGCTGGTAAGCAGTATGACTTGTATCGCCCGCAACTCACTTGTGTTCTACTCGTGCATATAACATCAACGCATAAAACCTAGGCTCGGATGCCACTGTTGGGGAACGTAGTAATTTCAAAAAAATTCCTACGCACACGCAAGATCATGGTGATGCATAGCAACGAGAGGGGAGAGTATTGTCCACGTACCCTCGTAGACCGTAAGCGGAAGCGTTATGACAACGCGGTTGATGTAGTCGTACGTCTTCAAGATCTGACCGATCCAAGTACCGAACGTACGGCACCTCCGAGTTCAGCACACGTTCAGCTCGATGACGATCCCCGGGCTCCGATCCAGCAAAGCGTCAGGGATGAGTTCCGTCAGCATGACGGCGTGGTGACGATGATGATGTTCTACCGGCGCAGGGCTTCGCCTAAACTCCGCGATGATATGACCGAGGTGGAATATGGTGGAGGGGGCACCGCACACGGCTAAGGAACGATCCGTAGATCAACTTGTGTGTCATGGGGTGCCCCCTGCCCCCGTATATAAAGGAGCAAGGGGGGGAGGTCGGCCGGCCCTAGGGGGCGCGCCAAGGAGGGGGGAGTCCTCCTCCTAGTGGGAGTAGGACTCCCCTTCGCTAGTCCCACTAGGAAGGAGGAAGGGGGAAGGAAAGAGAGGGAGAGGGAGAGGGAAAGGGGGGGGCCGCGCCCCCTCCCCTAGTCCAATTCGGACTCCTCATGGGGGAGGGGGGCGCCACCTCCTAGCTGCTGCCCTCTCTCTCCCCTCAGGCCCACTAAGGCCCAATACTTCCCCGGGGGGTTCCGGTAACCCCTCCGACACTCTGGTTTTCTCCGAAATCACCCGGAACACTTCCAGTGTCCGAATATAGTCGTCCAATATATCAATCTTTATGTCTCGACCATTTCGAGACTCCTCGTCATGTCCGTGATCACATCCGGGACTCCGAAGAAACTTCGGTACATCAAAACTTATAAACTCATAATAAAACTGTCATCGTAAGGTTAAGCGTGCGGACCCTACGGGTTCGAGAACTATGTAGACATGACCTAGAACTATTCTCGGTCAATAACCAATAGCGGGACCTGGATGCCCATATTGGCTCCTACATATTCTACGAAGATCTTTATCGGTCAAACCGCATAACAACATACGTTGTTCCCTTTGTCATCAGTATGTTACTTGCCCGAGATTCGATCGTCGGTATCCAATACCTAGTTCAATCTCGTTACCGGCAAGTCTCTTTACTCGTTACGTAATGCATCATTCCGTAACTAACTCATTATCTACATTGCTTGCAAGGCTTATAGTGATGTGCATTACCGAGAGGGCCCAGAGATACCTCTCCGACAATCGGAGTGACAAAACCTAATCTCGAAATATGCCAACCCAACATGTACCTTTGGAGACACCTGTAGTACTCCTTTATAATCACCCAGTTACGTTGTGATGTTTGGTAGCACCCAAAGTGTTCCTCCGGTAAACGGGAGTTGCATAATCTCATAGTTACAGGAACATGTATAAGTCATGAAGAAAGCAATAGCAATATACTAAACGATCAAGTGCTAGGCTAACGGAATGGGTCATGTCAATCACATCATTCTCCTAATGATGTGATCCCGTTAATCAAATGACAACTCATGTCTATGGTTAGGAAACTTAACCATCTTTGATTAACGAGCTAGTCAAGTAGAGGCATACTAGTGACACTATGTTTGTCTATGTATTCACACATGTATTATGTTTCCGGTTAATACAATTCTAGCATGAATAATAAACATTTATCATGAAATAAGGAAATAAATAATAACTCTATTATTGCCTCTAGGGCATCTTTCCTTCAATTAGGGTTTTGGTTGATTTGTGTCTTAAGGTGTTATTCTAGTACGAACTCTTGAGTAGATTGATCCGAAAGAATAACTTTGAGGTGGTTTCGTACCCTACCATAATCTCTTCGTTTGTTCTCCGCTATTAGTGGCTTTGGAGTGACTATTTGTTGCATGTTGAGGGATTGTTATATGATCTATCTATGTTATTATTGTTGAGAGAACTTGCACTAGTGAAAGTATGAACCCTAGGCCTTGTTTCCTATCATTGCAATACCGTTTACGCTCACTTTTATCATTAGTTACCTTGCTGTTTTTATTATTTCAGATTACAAAAACCTTTATCTACTATCCATATTGCACTTGTATCACTATCTCTTCGCCGAACTAGTGCACCTATACAATTTACCATTGTATTGGGTGTGTTGGGGACACAAGAGACTCTTTGTTATTTGGTTGCAGGATTGTTTGAGAGAGACCATCTTCATCCTACGCCTCCTACGGACTGTAAACCTTAGGTCATCCACTTGAGGGGAATTTGCTACTGTCCTACAAACCTGTGCACTTGCAGGCCCAACAATGTCTACAAGAAGAAGGTTGTGTAGTAGACATCAAGCTCTTTTCTGGCGTCGTTGCCGGGGAGGTGAGTGCTTGAAGGTATATCTTTAGATCTTGCAATTAAATCTTTTTGTTTCTTGTTTTATCACTAGTTTAGTTTATAAAAGAAAACTACAAAAAAAGTGGAGTTAAGTTTGTCTCATGCGCTTCGTCTTTTTAATATCTTTCGTGAGTTTGATGGAAAGGAAAATTGTGCTCAAGTACTAGAAGAAGAGTGCATTAAAATGCTTGGTATATCTTTGAATGATGAGCATGATTGCAATGTTGTTAGTATAAACTCCTTGAATATCCATAGTACTAATGATGATTGCTCTAGTCATGATGAAAATATCTCTTATGAGCATGTCAACTTTTGTGGAGTGCATGTTTGCATGAACACACCAAATAGAGAAGATATATATTGCAAGAGGCATAAGTATTTGAAAACTAAAGGTTTGCAAGAAAGTCTTGATGAGTGTGCTAAAAGATTCAATATTTTCCGCGCCCCTTGTGAACTTTGCAATGAACGTGGTCATTTAAATCTTCAATGCAAATTGTTTCATGATCGAATCGTGTCCAAAAATTGTGATAACTTGATTACCCTTGAGCATCATAAAGAGCTTAGTCTTCTTTTGGGGTATGAAGAAATGAAACGTATAACTGAGGGTATTCCAAAATTTAATCTTGATAGATTTCTTGATTTTGATCTAGAGGATATTTATATGTTTTGTGTGGAGAATTGCATTGAAAATCCTTATATTGCCAATTACCTAAAGAAAAGAAAGCAAATAGAAGATGAAGAGAATACTAATGAAAGGGAAGAGACTTCCCAATATCCTCCTGTTATTTCTTATGATGAATCAG
The DNA here is from genome assembly GCA_963921465.1 of Triticum timopheevii. Taxonomy (NCBI): domain Eukaryota; kingdom Viridiplantae; phylum Streptophyta; class Magnoliopsida; order Poales; family Poaceae; genus Triticum; species Triticum timopheevii. The sequence goes on from OY997274.1 coordinate 217,089,565, forward strand.
GTAACGAGGAGGAGCTTTCTATTCAACCAAGCTCATCAATAAGGAGCTCAAAGAGGAAGGTTGAACCCCCACATAATGTGAAAAAGAAAAAGAAAAGTAGGAGCAACAAAGGTAGAAAGGTATCCCTCACAAATGATGTTGCTCCTACTACTCATTGTGATGATGATAATTGCTTTACTATTGGTGCTATCCATATTTTTAACGATGAGAGTGATGATGCTTATGATATGAAAGGGCCCAAGCTTGGGGAAGCTATGTTTGATGAGGATGACATATTTGAGAATATATTTGCTGAAATTAATGTTTGTCCCAAGCCTGGGGAAGCTATGTTTAATGAAGATGATATTTTTAGCATCCCAAGTTTTGATATACAAAGTTGTTATGATGATAGCATGCCTCCTACCTATGATGATTATATTGATGAAAGTGGGTTTGGAAGAGTGTCAACTTTAGGAAGTAGTGATCCCACTATTTTGGAGGATGTTGAATTTTATTGTGATGAATATGAAAGTGGATTTGGAAGAGTGTCAACTTTATTTAGTGATTCCACTATCTTGGGAGAGGTTTCAATCGATTATGATGAGAACGAAGTTGCTACTTATGATGATTATCGATGAAACTTATGCTATAAAAAGTAGTGATGATTATATTTATAAATCTTGTCATGATTATAATTACCCTTTTTCTGAACATTACTCTTTTAATGTGGAAACAATTTTTAGTGTTCAAGTCTCTTATGATACTCCCACTATTCCGGATGAGAAGAATTTTGCTTATGTGGAGAGTAGTAAATTTGCTATGCTTGTAGATCATGAAAAGAATGCTTTAGGTGCTGGTTATATTATTGAATTCATTCATGATGCTACTGAAAACTATTATGAGGGAGGAATATATGCTTGTAGGAATTGCAATAATGTCAAGTTTCCTCTTTATGTGTTGAAAATCTTGAAGCTATGCTTGTCTTACCTTCCTATGCTTGTTGATTATTGTTCCCATAAGTTGTTTGCTCACAAAATCCCTATGCATAGGAAGTTGGTTAGACTTAAATGTGCTAGTCATATGCTTCATGATGCTCCTGTTATGTTTCAATTCTTATCTTTTATGTGAGCTTCATTGCCATCATCATGCCTAGCTAGAAAGGCATTAAAGAAAAGCGCTAGTTGGGAGACAACCCAATATTTATCCTTACTGTTTTTGTGTGTCCACATGATTATGCTACTGTAGTAATTATGTTTTATAGCATTTGTTTCAATAAAGTGCCAAGTAAGACCTTTAGGATAGCTTACGGTGATAGTTGTGTTGATCCTGCTGAAAATCAGAAACTTTTGCACCCAGTAAATTAGTTTTGTTAATTCACAGAAACGTTCTTCTGATATGATTCTTTTTGCTCTGGATTGGCACACAAATTTCTTAGGACTTCCTAATTTGGTAGAATTTTTGGAGTACCATAAGTACACGTTTGGTACAGATTACTATAGACTGTTCTGTTTTTGGCAGATTCTGTTTTCTATGTGTTGTTTGCTTATTTTGATGAATCTATGAGTAGTATCGGAGGGTATGAACCATATATAAGTTGGAATACAGTAGATATTACACCAATATGAATTTATAATGAGTTCATTACAGTACCTAAGTGGTGGTTTTATTTTCTTATACTAACGGAGCTTACGAGTTTTCTGTTGAGTTTTGTGTTGTGAAGTTTTCAAGCTTTGGGTAAGGATTCGATGGACTATGGAATAAGGAGTGGCAAGAGCCTAAGCTTGGGGATGCCCAAGGCACCCCAAGATAATATTGAAGGACAACCAAGATCCTAAGCTTGGGGATGCCCCGGAAGGCATCCCCTCTTTCGTCTTCGTTCATCGGTAACTTTACTTGGAGCTATATTTTTATTTGCCACATGATATGTGTTTTGCTTGGAGTGTCATTTTATTTTGTTTTGCTTGCTGTTTGAATACAATACCAAGATCTGAAATTCTTTAGTGGGAGAGAGTCTTCATATAGCTACATAACTATTTAGCTACTCATTGATCTTCACTTATATCTTTTTGGAGTAGTTTATCATTTACTCGTGTACTTCACTTATATCCTACGAATAAATTGTTGAATGAGTTGATTGTCATAAATCTGAAATTATATATGCCTCATTTGCTTATCCCATGGGGAGTAAGGACTTCACATCTAAGAAGTAGAGGTTGTAAATTTACTGAAGGTTAGCAAGCATTGTATTGGTCATTTGAACAACTCATGAAAGAATATTGAAGGAAGAGAGATTTCAACATATAAATATACTATCCTAGAAATCTTTTATAATTGGTAACACTCATTAAGTATGACATGCTAAAGAGTTGATGTTGGACAAGGAAGACAACGTAATGGGTTATGTTTTCCGACATCTCAGTTAAAGTATATTGTCATGGATCATTCAAACATGTTGAGCTTGCCTTTCCCCCTCATGCTAGCCAAAATTCCTTGCACCAAGTAGAGATACTACTGGTGCTTCCAAAAATCCTTAAACCCAATTTTGCCATGAGAGTCCACCATACCTACCTATGGATTGAGTAAGATCCTTCAAGTAAGTTGTCATCGGTGCAAGCAATAAAAATTGCTCTCTAAATATGTATGATCTTTTGGTGTTAAGAAAATAGCTTTATACGATCTTGTTATGGAAGAAATAAAAGCGACGGACTACATAATAAAGGTCCATATACAAGTGGCAATATAAAGTGACGTTCATTCGCATTAAGATTTTGTGCATCCAACCCTAAAAGCGCATGACAACCTCTGCTTCCCTCTGCGAAGGGCCTATCTTTTACTTTATGTCTTTTACTTTATGCATGAGTCAAGGTGATCTTCACCTTTCCCTTTTTCATTTTATCCTTTGGCAAGCACTTTGTGTTGGGGTGATCCTAATATATATATCCAATTGGATGTAAGTTAGCATGAACTATTATTGTTGACATCACCCAAAGGTGAATACGTTGGGAGGCAATACTATAAGCCCCTACCTTTCTCAGTGTCCGATTGAAACTCCATAACCATTAGTATTGCGTGAGTGTTAGCAATTATAGAAGACTATATGATAGTTGAGTATGTGGAGTTTGTTATTCCTGAAAATAAGATGAATTGCAATTGTTTGATGACTGAGAATGAAGTTTGCTAGTTTTCAAGAAAGTTTATGGTCTATGCTTTGACATGTGAATTGCTTGTTACTTTATCGTGAGGAATTTTATGAGATGAACTACTCTTATGACATATTATCATGCTAGAAAAGGTGATTGAAATTATCATTGATCAAACTTGTGCACCTTCTAGCATTCACACTTCATAAATTCTTTCTTTTATCATTTACCTACTCGAGGACGAGTAGGAATTAAGCTTGGGGATGCTGATACGTCTTCAACGTATCTATAATTTATGAAGCATTCATGCTATATTATTATGTGTTTTGAATGTTTACGGGCTTTATTATATACTTTTATATTACTTTTGGGACCAACCTATTAATTGGAGGCCCAGCCCATATTGCTGTTTTATTGCCTGTTTCAGTATTTCGAAGAAAAGGAATATCAAACGGAGTCCAAACGGAATGAAACCTTCGGCGGCGTGATTTTTTGGAAGAATATGATCCTGGAGACTTGGAGTTCACGTCAGAAGATCCTCGAGGCAGCCACGAGATAGGAGGGCGCCCCCCTGTAGGGCGCGCCCCTGTCTTGTGGGCCCCTCGAGCACCTCCTGACCGACTTCTTTCGCCTATATAAGCCTACGTACCCTAAAACCATCGAATATCAAGATAGATCAGGAGTTCCGCCGCCGCAAGCCTCTATAGCCACCAAAAACCTCTCGGGAGTCCGTTCCGGCACCCTGCCGGAGGGGGAGCCCATCACCGGTGGCCATCTTCATCATCCCGGCGCCATCCATGACGAGGAGGGAGTAGTTCACCCTCGGGGCTGAGGGTATGTACCAGTAGCTATGTGTTTGATCTCTCTCTCTCGTGTTCTCGACTTCACACGATCTTGATGTATCGCGAGCTTTGCTATTATAGTTGGATCTTATGATGTTTCTCCCCCTCTACTCTTTTGTGATGAATTGAGTTTCCCTCTTGAAGTTATCTTATCGGATTGAGTCTTTGATTTGAGAACACTTGATGTATGTCTTGTCGTGTTTATCTGTGGTGACAATGGGATATCATGTGCCACTTGATGTATGTTTTGGTGACCAACTTGCGGGTTCCGCCCATGAACCTATGCATAGGGGTTGGCACACATTTTCTTGACTCTCCGGTAGAAACTTTGGGGCACTCTTTGAAGTACTTTGTGTTGGTTGAATAGATGAATCTGAGATTGTGTGATGCATATCGTATAATCATGCCCACGGATACTTGAGGTGACAATGGAGTACCTAGGTGACATTAGGGTTTTGGTTGATTTGTGTCTTAAGGTGTTATTCTAGTACGAACTCTTGAATAGATTGATCTGACAGAATAACTTTGAGGTGGTTTCGTACCCTACCATAATCTCTTCGTTTGTTCTCCGCTATTAGTGGCTTTGGAGTGACTCTTTGTTGCATGTTGAGGGATTGTTATATGATCTATCTATGTTATTATTGTTGAGAGAACTTGCACTAGTGAAAGTATGAACCCTAGGCCTTGTTTCCTATCATTGCAATACCGTTTACGCTCACTTTTATCATTAGTTAACTTGCTGTTTTTATTATTTCAGATTACAAAAACCTTTATCTACTATCCATATTGCACTTGTATCACTATCTCTTCGCCGAACTAGTGCACCTATACAATTTACCATTGTATTGGGTGTGTTGGGGACACAAGAGACTCTTTGTTATTTGGTTGCAGGGTTGTTTGAGAGAGACCATCTTCATCCTACGCCTCCTACGGATTGATAAACCTTAGGTCATCCACTTGAGGGAAATTTGCTACTGTCCTACAAACTTGTGCACTTGCAGGCCCAACAACGTCTACAAGAAGAAGGTTGTGTAGTAGACATCACCTTCGCAGTCGCTAGCGACACCACCTCCTTCATGGCCTTGCCGCCCCAGACGTGGCACGGCAACGATGTTGGCCGGTCGATGCGGCCGTACCGGCTATGCGGTGCCGATGCATGTTGGTGTCAAAACCGACAGATCTCAGGTAAGGGTGCCCAAGCTGCGCGTTTGAGGATCAATGGTGACAATGGACAAAGGGTCACAATGTTTACTCAGGTTTGGACCCTCTTAAAGGAGGTAAAACCCCGCGTCCTGCTTGATATTATTCGATGAGTATAGGGGTTACAAGAGTTGATCTACCTCGAGATCGTAATGGCTAAACCCTAGCTTGTCTAGCCTATGAATATTATGATTGTCCCTGTGGACTAAACCCTCCGGTTTATATAGACACCGGAGGGGCCTAGGGTTGTACATAGTCGGTTTATAGGGAAAAGAAATAGCCTATCCGACACCAATCTTGCCGTTCATGCATACGGGAGTCCTACCCGGACACGGGAGGTGGTCTTCTTCCTTTATCTTCACGGCCCATCAGTCTAGCCCATATCGAATAGACCGGACGCCCGAGGACCCCTTAGTCCAGGACTCCCTCAGTAGCCCCTAAATCAGTCTTCAATGATGAAATGTTCGGCATGCGGATTGTCTTCGGCATTGCGAGGCGGGTTCCTCTTCTTGAATATCATATGTCAGCTTCCCTTATAAAAGAAGTGTATCCGGCTCTGTATAGTCAACACAACCCTTAGCCACGAAGGCAAGATATAAAAATAGAAATAGTGTCTTTACTGACAACTTTCCCTGGCGAAGCGTCACACTTGACTCTTCAGTATTTTGAATCGTTTTCACACTCCCCATTTCGTGTTTTGAGGTCGAGCCCCCCTTGGCCCGTCTCAAAACAGAGATCGTGCGCACTTATTACGGGATTCTCATAAATGGGATTTGGGTAACCCAACCGCTCCTGGCGCATGATCTCATTGGGAATAGGCAAGTTTTAAGGCTTAAGTGGGGGATGATTGGAATTTTCACTATCTATAAGAGGGGAGAGATTCCTCCTTTCTTCCCCACGCCTCCCTCTAGCCTCTATCTTCCAATCTTCCAAGCTACAACGCCCAAAAGAGCTCCCATCTTTCCCACTGCCACCACCCTCCCCAGCCATGGCCGGGTCAGGCTCCAAGGGCAAGTGGGAGGCCTCCTCCGTCACTGGTAAGGACGTGAAGGATCTCTGGAGCGCGGGGTACCTATCTGCGAACATCGCGCACAAGCTTGCCGACAAGGACCAAGTCATCCCCACTTCGACGCCCGGCGAAAGGGTTGTGTTCCTCCCCCATTTCCTCAGGGGCTAGGGTTTCCCCTCCACCCCTTCGTCTGTGGCCTTATGTTCTACTACGGGCTAGGTTTCCATGATCTAGCCCCGAATTCCTTCCTCCACATATCGGCGTTCATCATCGTGTGTGAGGCTCTGCTCCGCATCCCACCACACTTCGGCCTGTGGCTTAAGATCTTCAATCTGAAGCCGAAGGTGGTCGACGGACAACATGCAGACTGTGGCGGGACCATGGTAAGCAAGTTGCCCGACGCCACATGGCCCAAAGGGGCCTTTATCGAGACCGTCAAGGTCTGGCAGCAGGAGTGGTTCTACATCACTGAACCCCGCCGTGCCAACTGGGTGGCAATTCCTGAGTTCAGATCCGGACCCCCTATGAGGCTCACCTCGTGGACTGCTAAGGGCCTTGATTGGGGGTCCCAGACGGAGGTGAAAATTTTGCAGAAGCGCATCACCAACGTGCTGGGCACGAACATCGGCCTCACCAATGTGGTGCAGATCATGCTCTTCCGCCGCGTCCTCCCCTACCAACACTGGGCCTCCCCCATGTGGGAGTTCAATCCGGAGGAGCCGTAGACCCTGAAGCGCTTCTTTGGCACTATGCACGAAGAGATATGGAAGCTGCTCTTCAAGGCCCAGAAGAGCTGGCCCATGAAGACCGGGGACATCAGGCTCGACATCAAGAATCCGACCTCAAAGGTAATTATTAGTTTTTCCGACGAGCTATTCAGTCAATGCTTCAATCAATAGAAATCTTATCAGCTCCCTTCCTCACAGGGTTGGACAGCAAAGACGGAGCGGATCGACAGTACGGCTCCGCTTCTGGAGGGCCCAACCACTCTGAGCTGACGCAGATGCTGGTCCCGGCGCCCTATCAGGCGCCGGAGAAGAAGGGCAAGGAGGCCAAGGGTGGCCCCTGCCGCAGAGGCCCTTCGGACGCTATGTCCAGAGAGACCGAGATCATCTCCTCTCATGGGGGAGACAAGGAAGAAGAGGAGGACAAGGAGGTGGAAAGCGATTCCCCTACAAGGGGAGGAGGAAGAAGAGGATGACCTGCGAAGACCTGGAGGGGGTGGTGCCGAAGAGGGGGAAGATCACCCTTTCGGACAATTCAGACTCAGAGTCCGAACACATTCCCGAAAGACCTCCCAGGGTGAAGCCCCTTGGCCGAATCCTAAGTATTCGTAATCTTACTATTCGTTTTCCGCTTACCTGCCTTTGTTATGTAAGTTATATTATTATTTGCCATCCAGCCCTCCCCGTGAGATTCCGAACACCCCCTCGTCGGAGGGGAACTCCTTGCCACCTGAGCAGGAGGAGAGCGACGCGCTGTCGTGAGCCCCCTCGCCTACTGCCATGGAGGACACCGAGGTGTTGTCTCGAAGGACTTCTCCTGGCTAAGGAGGGGCGGACGAGGCCGTCGAGAAGGCGCCTGAGGTTGACACCTTAGTCGCCAAAGACCCGGGGGAGGCGACCCCCATGACAAACAACGGGGAGCCCCATCAGTCCAGGCCCCCGCCGCACACTGTTCTGGAGACTAATGCAGCTCCGGGATGGGATATGCAGCCCCCTTTAAGAGAGGGGGAGGAGCAACAGATCCATCAGTAGCCTCCGTTAATACGGAGGCGGCTCGTGCTCTGGAGGAAGCACTGCAACGCGCTTCCATCATGGAGGAGCACCGCACCCTGATGGGTGCGGTTATGGAAAAGGTTCAGTCTGCAAAAAGCGGACTGAACGAAGCCTTCAGCAGCCTACTAATGGGCTTTGAGGTATGCAATGTAATGCTCTAAAATACTTTGTATATTAAAGGATGAACCTGTGTAAAGCACATAGGGGGTGCGGCACCTCTATACCTGGCTACATCATGACGAAGTTCGGATGACATATGTGTTTGATGATGACCTCGAACTTGATGATGTTCATCGCGCTAGGTTTGGTGGCCGTCATCTCGTGTGGGAGCACATCCTCTGGATCCGTAGATTGATCTGGTTTGGCCGGCTTTACTGGCCAGATCCTGACGTAAGTCATAAGTGTAGTCCGGCGCCGCTGTCTCCTTGCCTTTACGGCGAGGTGGTGCGGGTTGGTGTTCGGCATGATGAGCCGTTTTGTCCTGTCCACGTGGTGGTCGGTCTAGTTGATCAGCATAATTATATTTTGTTGGAATTGGCTCAAGGGCTTTATCATAAAATTGTGGTAGCATCCTGTGCTTGGGGTAACTCTTTACTGTCCGCTGAAGGGCGTATTCTTCGGCGGATAGGACCTTGGTCCATCTATCATTGAGCGTGTCCTGTTTAGCTTGAAGCTGCTGCTGTTTATTTTTCAGGCTCCACGTGGTGGCGATGAGTTGTCGCTTGAAGCGTTCTTGTTCGAGGGGTTCCTCTGGGACGATGAAATCTTCGTCGCCGAGGCTCACATCCTTTTCGGAGGCAGGTGAGTAGTTGCTATCTTCCGAATCCTCGTGATCAACGTGTTCGGGGCTGTACTAACCCTCCTCCCTCTTGTCCTGTTCGGACGTGGGTTCAACGGGGTGGTCGCGGTCTTCAGCGTTATCCGGAGTATCATAATTTCTAGTGCCGGTATTACTATCCTTTGCCCGACGCGATCGTGAGCAACGCCGCTAACGCCGGCGCTTTGGTGGTTCATCGACGGGCTTATCCTTGCCTGGATCTTGAATGCCATCGTCGTCCATCTTCTCAGGAGTGTCCACCATGTATACATCATAGGTAGAAGTGGCCGTCCATTGCCCAGTGATGGGCGGGTTTTGGCTTTGTTCGGCATTGACATCATCGTCCATGCCATCGATGTCTTCGGAGGCGTAGTCTAGCATGTCGGTTAAATCCTCGATGATGGCTATTAAGTGGGTGGTGGGTGGGGTGTGAAATTCCCCGATTTCAGCCCCCAGCCTGAGCTAGGTGTAGTTTGGAGGCAAGGCTTCCGTAATGGCGAGAGATTGTATTAAGCCCAGTGCTTCGTCTAAGAGCGAAAGCTGGATAGGAGTCTGCAGGTCTGCAGGGCCGGGCACTTGATCGAGCCCCATGGATGCAGACCTTGACAGTTCGGAGTCATCGTCCAGAGGTGAGTACGGATCTATGATGACTAGGAGAGTCCCGTTTAACTCCGGGTTCACCAACGGCGCGATCACATCTGGGTCTCTGGTTGGGAGCTCCATGATAGGAGAAGGTCCGGCGGGGTCAATCCTCCCGTCTTTGGACAACATGATCTGCCTCGGATCTAAGGCCGAGGCAAGTGCGAACATTGACCCCTGGATGGGATTTGATAGTGGATCCAAAGGGCCTTCTTCATGAGGGTAGGGAGCGGCAGACAAGGCCGCGAACCCCTCGAAGATCAGATCTCCTCGGATATCGGTGATGTAATTCAGGTTCCCAAACCTGATTTGGTGACCGGGGGCGTAGATGTCGACCTGCTCAAGTTGGCCGGTCGAGTCAGCACGTAGCACGAAGCCGCCGAACACAAAGACCTGTCCAGGGAGAAAGGTCTCTCCAGACACGGCGTCATCATTGATGATGAGGTGCGCCATCAATCCTTATGTTGACGACGCAGCAGAGCTCTCAATGAAAGCACCAATGTCGGTGTCAAAACCGGCAGATCTCGGGTAGGGAGGCCTAAGCTGTGCGTCCGAGGATCAATGGTGACAATGGACAAAGGGACACAATGTTTACCCAGGTTCGAGCCCTCTTAAAGGAGGTAAAACCCTACGTCCTGCTTGATTGCATTCGATGAGTATAGGGGTTACAAGAGTTGATCTACCTCAAGATCGTAATGGCTAAACCCTAGCTTGTCTAGCCTATGAATATTATGATTGTCCTTGCAGACTAAACCCTCCGGTTTATATAGAGACCAGAGGGGCCTAGGGTTGTACAGAGTCGGTTTACAGGGAAAAGAAATAGCCTATCTAGACACCAATCTTGTCGTTCACGCATACAGGAGTCCTACCCGCACACGGGAGGTGTTCTTCTTCCTTTATCTTCACGACCCATCAGTCTGGCCCATATCGAATAGATCGGATGCCCGAGGACCCCTTAGTCCAGGACTCCCTCAACGCCGACTCCGCCTTCACGCACTAGAGAGGCAGTGGCATCGAGTCCTCCTTGACACAGGGTTGCGGCAACGAGGGCGGCGCCAGACCACGGCCCGCTAGCGAGCGATCAATCATGAGCTCCATTTGCCGTTGGCACTCACCATGAGTGACCGCCGCCTGCTGAGGAGGTGGAGCCGCTGCTGCGGAGGTTTCCTCCTCATTGCGAGAGGATATAATGACCTCCTCCTTGTTGGAGGAGTCGTGCTCCGTGGAGGTCAAGGGCCCCAAAGTGACCGCTCAATCATGAGCTCCATTTGTCGTTGGCACTCATCATCCGTGCCTGCCGCCTCCATGAGGGGGTGCAGCTGCTGTGGCAGAGGCTCCTCCTTGTCGCCGAAGGAGATGATGATATCCTCCTTGTCGAAGGAGCCAGCCTCCATGGAGGTCAAGGACCCCTGAGAACAGCGGTGGATGCACCAAGATCCACATCCGTAAAGAGATCTAGAGCGCGGCCTGGTGGCATGGTGAGGTGTAGTGTGAACGGGGTAGGCGGGTAGTGGTGCAGTGTGGTATGGACGACACCGAAGCCGTGCTTAAACAGGTGAGGTGAGAAGTTCACTTTAATGTGGCACACCAAGCGGAGTAGGCTTACTGGACGCTGACGGAGTGCTAAATTAGGGAGTGGTTGGCACGTCGGTCACTGGTCCATTGGGGTGGGCCGAGGAACCTGCTAAACTTATCATCTGGTGGGCCTCTTTCATCTGGACTATGAATGACTGGAAGGAATGATTCGAAGACTTTGCGTGTACTCCAAGATCCAGAGGTGGCGCATTTGCCCCAAGGTCAACCGACTTATCTATAAACCCTAGTTACCTCGATGTCTATATAAACTGAGGTGCCAGGGCTATAGAACGGACATTCATTCTCACACGATCTCAAGGTAGATCACATGTACCCTATTGGGGATATAACTCCAAGATATGACCCGCCCGTTTAGGGTCGGGTCATTCTACGGTGACTTGAAGAAGAAGACCTCCAGAAGACCAAGGCCCAGAGGATAAGCCACCAGGTGGGTTGGCTTATGACCCACGGACTGATGTGCCTTTGTAGTCGAGGCGCCCAAGGAGTTTTCTTACCTAGCAAGATAAGTAGGAAGCATACTAGTACACGAGTTGCAATGTGACTTGGACTCTATTGTAAGCCCAGGGCCTCAACCTATGTATGAAGGGGAGCCCTGGGCAGAAGGACTAGGTTACGAGCTCTCAAGTACTAGGTTAGCCAAGTTGCACCCTTGTAATCGAGATCATCATCATCAATAACACACAAAGCGGGATGTAGGCTTTTATCTCCACGGTGAGGGGGCCGAACCTGGGTAAACCCTTGTCTCTCGATTCCGATCAACCTCATTCAAAAAATCACCTAGCGGTGATGGCCTCATGACTAAGTCCTTTCACGAGGACATTTGCCATGACAAAACCACGACAATTGGCAACCACCGTGTTGCTATCGCTCGGTGGTGTTGAGTTCTTGGAGGGAGCTCTCCTAGGGATCGAGGGATACGCGATCGGCCGCATGACCAAGAGTCACCGTGCCAAGCTCTACATCGATGACTCAGGCTGGGACCCCAAGGCTGACTCGATCGAGTATGGGTACCGGGTCCCCTTTGGCAAGATCCATGTCTTCATTGGCAAGATCGGCAAGTCAGGACCCGAGCCGGACATCTGCACCGACATCGTCGAGCTGGCTCGACGCACGCAACCCGCTCGGGCTCAAGCCGGTCGGAACCACGTCTTCGTTGGCTTCACCCAGGGAGTTGACCTTGCAGACAATTCAGCATCGAGTGATGACACCCTTGTCTACTCCGATGACGAGTCATCGGTTGGGGAGACGGAGTCAATCCGCCCCTTGTAGGACAGCAGACTTGGGGGCTACTCTAACAACGAGTCACCCCCGGTTGGCCATGAGTCACCCCGTTGGACCACCGTCTATACGGTGGGCACCGCTCCAGCTCTTGAATCCTCTGCTGTCGGCGCTGTGAACGGGACCGGCCCTTTGGTGACCGATGCGAAGGCATCCGACCCAGTTAAACCGATGGCTCAAGTCCTTTCCGAGTTAGTCACTGCTTTAACAACGCTCCTTGAGTCGCCATTGGCACCGGAGAACCAGGCCGAGCGCAACACTGAAGTGGCTAAGATCCATGAGCAGATGGCCAAGGCTCAAGAGGACGTCAATGCCAATAATTACAACTTCAAACTCATATTCAACAGGAGAAGGCGGGCCTGAGGACATAGGCTTGGCGCCTAGGTTTTTGTCAGCACACTTCTGAGGCGGTTCATAGGATTCATCATGAGACTCACCTCCCCCATGGATTTGAGGGAAGATGTTTATTCGACACGCCTACACCAGGTGCTGGTCCGAGCACTCCTGGGACACCGGGTTATACCCCAATTGAACTGGGTCGTCCCACAAAACGGTAATGGTAGGCCATCCCCGAACCAATCAGCTCCAAACCAGCCGCCCATTCGGACGACTCCCGGTCGTTTCGTGATGCCAGCGGGTCACTTCTCTAACCCTGTTGACAACCTGGTGGCAGCAGCTGCCAATCTTGTCTCTATACACGTTGTTACCAAAATTGTTCGTACCAACAGAATTCACATCCACAGATTCATTACTATTCTCAATCAAAGTGGACAAAGGCATATCATTAGGATCAGAGGAAACACTTTTATTAGCAAATAATTTCATAAGTTCATCCATCTTTCCACTCAAAACATTAATCTCTTCAATTGCATGAACTTTTTTACTAGTGGATCTTTCAGTGTGCCATTGAGAATAATTAACCATAATATTATCTATGAGCTCAGTACCTTCTCCTAAAGTGATTTCCATAAAAGTGCCTCCCGCGGCCGAATCTAAAAGATTTCTAGAAGCAAAATTCTATCCGGCATAAAAAAATTGTATAATCATCCACAAATTCAAACCATGTGTAGGGCAATTACGTATTATCAATTTCATCCTCTCCCAAGATTGTGCAACATGCTCATGATCAAGTTTCTTAAAATTCATAATATCGTTCCTAAGGGAGATGATCTTAGCGGAAGGAAAATACTTAGAGATAAAACCATCTTTACACTTATTCCATGAATCAATACTATTTTTAGGTAAAGATGAGAACCAAGTTTTAGCATGATCTCTAAGCGAAAACAGAAATAACTTCAATTTAACAATATAATTATCCACATCTTTCTTCTTTTGCATATCGCACAAATCAACGGAATTATTTAGATGGGATGCATCATCTTCACTAGGAAGGCTAGAAAATTGATCTTTCATAACGAGATTCAACAAAGCGGCATTAATCTCACAAGATTCAACATTAGTAGTAGGAGCAATCGGGGTGCTAATAAAATCACCGGGAATTTTTAGCCCTTTTGCTTCGAGGGCTTCTTCTGGTCCATAAAAAACCACCGGTAATTTTTAGCTCGTTTGGACCGCGTTTGATATTCCTTTTCTGTAAAACTCAAAAACAAGGAAAAATAGAAACTGGCACTGGGCTCTAGGTTAATAGGTTAGTCCCAAAAATCATATAAAATAGCATATAAATACATATAAAACATCCAAGATGGATAATATAATAGCATGGAACAATAAAAAATTATAGATACGTTGGAGACGTATCATGGTCAAGCCGGCAGTTCCTCAGTATTTCAATTGGTCAGAGTAACTAGTCACTTGGAGCAAGGCTGATCACCCGCCATGGGTTGATAACCCCGGTGGATTAGCTCTGGTGGTGGCACCTCAAGTTGATGGACATAAGCTCACAAAGGTACTGATGGACGTAGGAAGCAGTATCAACATCATATATTATGAAACATTCAGACGTATGAACTTATCTGAGAAGCAACTCTCACCCTCTTCAACTATTTTTCACGGGGTCGTCCCCGAAAAATCTGCCTACCCCTCGGGTGCATCAAGCTAGAGGTTGCGTTCAGCGTTGAGTATAACTACAGAACAGAGTTTCCGACGTTTGAGGTGGTCAAGATCAAGAGCCCTTATCATGCTTTGTTTGGACGACCGGCTTATGCTCATTTCATGGCTCGGCCTTGTTAATTGTATATCAAGCTCAAGATGCCTCGGCCAAAGGGAACTATCATGGTCAATGGGGACAGAAAAATTGCTCGTGAGTGTGAAGAAGGGGACGTGGATTATGCTGAGTTGACCTGTGCAACGGAGGAGTTGAAGTTCTACACATCCAATGTTGACCTGGCTGACATGACGTCTCTAAAGAATCCCACCACAGAGTCTAACCCGCTCCTCAAGTTTAAGTCGGCCGAAGACAGAAAGCAGGTTGGTTTTACCCCCGGCGACTCATCTCAGTAGTTCACTATTGGAACTGGCGTGGATCCTAAATAGGAAAGCGCGCTCATCGAGTTCATCCGTGAGAATCAGGACATCTTTGCATGGAAACCTTCTGACATGCCCAGTGTACCGAGATAATTCGCTGAGCGCCACCTTAACGTTGATCCTAAGATGAAACCAATCCGGCAATGCCTCCTCATTTTAATGAGGAGAGGCGCAAGGCTATTGGGAAGAAGTGGCTCGGCTCCTAGCTGCCAGGTTCATTGTGGATGTATTCCATCCTGAATGGCTGACTAATCCAGTACATGTCCTAAAGAAGAAGGGTACCTGGCGTATGTGTGTTGATTACACACATATTGCTACCTCTTGAGCTTGCGTTGGTTTTCCCTTGAAGAGGAAAGGGTGATGCAGCAAAGTAGCGTAAGTATTTCCCTCAGTTTTGAGAACCAAGGTATCAATCCAGTAGGAGACGATGCACAAGTCACCGAATACCTGCACAAACAATCAAGAACTTGCAACCAATGCGATAAAGGGGTTGTCAATCCCTTCACGGTCACTCGCAAAAGTGAGATCTAATAGAGTTAGATAAATGGTAAAGTAAATATTTTTGGTATTTTTGGTTTATGGATTGGAAAGTAAAGATTGCAAAATAGTAGATCGGAAACTAGCAAGATGTAAATGAGATGCAATAATATGGAAAAGAGACCCGGGGGCCATAGGTTTCACTAGTGGCTTCTCTCAAGATAGCATATATTACGGTGGGTGAACAAATTACTGCCGAGCAATTGATAGAAAAGCGCATAGTTATGATGACATCTAAGGCAATGATCATGAACATAGGCATCACGTCCATGTCAAGTAGACCGACTCCTGCCTGCATCTACTACTATTACTCCACACATCGACCGCTATCCAGCATGCATATAGAGTATTAAGTTCATAAAGAACGGAGTAATGCATTAAGCAAGATGACATGATGTAGAGGAATTAACTCAAGCAATATGATGAAAACTCCATATTGTTATCCTCGATGGCAATAATACAATACGTGCCTTGTTGCCCCTACTGTCACTGGGAAAGGACACCGCAAGATTGAACCCAAAGCTAAGCACTTCTCCTATTGCAAGAAAGATCAATCTAGTAGGCCAAACTAAACCGATAATTTGAAGAGACTTGCAAAGATATCAAATCATGCATATAAGAATTCAGATAAGAACCAAATAATATTCATAGATAATCTAATCATAAATCCACAATTCATTGGATCTCGGCAAACACACCGCAAAAGAATATTACATCGAATAGATCCCCAAGAACATCGAGGAGAACTTGGTATTGAGAATCAAAGAGAGAGAAGAAGGCATCTAGCTAATAACTATGGACCCGAAGGTTTGTGGTAAACTAATCACGCTTCATCGGAGAGGTAATGGTGTTGATGTAGAAGCCCTCCGTGATCGAATCCCCCTCCGGCAAGACGCCGAAAAAGGTCCCTAGATGGGATCTCACGGGTATAGAAGGTTGCGGTGGTGGAAAAGTGGTTTCATGGATCTCCTCGATGTTTTTAGGGTATGAGAGTATATATAGGCGAAGGAACTAGGTCAGGGGAGCTACGAGGGGCCCACGAGGGTGGGGGCGCACCCTACCCCCCTGGGCGCGCCCTCCTGCCTCGTGGCCGCCTTGTTGCCTCTCTGACTTCATGTCCAAGTCTTCTGGTTTGCTTTCGGTCGAAGAAAGATCATCACGAAGGTTTCATTCCGTTTGGACTCCGTTTGGTATTCCTTTTCTGCAAAACTTTAAAATAGGCAAAAAAACAGAAACTGGCACTGGGCCCTCGGTTAATAGGTTATTTCCAAAAATAATATAAAATAGCATATTAATGCCCATTAAACATCCAAAACAGATAATATAATAGCATGGAACAATCAAAAATTATAGATACGTTGGATACGTATCAGATATCAACAAGGCTTGTCCCAAAGACACGTTTGCTCTCCCCCTCATCGATCAGATCATCGATTCCACTGCTGGCTGTGAGAGTTTATGTTTCCTGGATGCTTACTCCGGCTATCATCAGATTAAGATGGCCATTCAGGACCAGGAAAAGACTTCATTCATTACACCCTTTGGGGCTTTCTGCTATGTCTCAATGCCTTTTGGGCTTAAGAGTGCTGGGGCGACTTATCAGTGCTGCGTTCAAAGTTGTTTTCACAATCAGATTGGGCGCAATGTTCATGCTTATGTTGACGATATCATCCTCAAGTCTCGGAAGAAGGAGAATTTGCTGGATGATCTCAAGGAGACCTTCGAAAACCTTCGGCTGTACAAGATGATGCTAACCTGACTAAGTGTGTCTTTGGAGTTCCAACAGGCAAATTGTTGGGTTTTCTAGTGTCTGAACAAGGAATCAAAACCAACCAAGAGAAAATCAAAGTGGTGACCTCCCTGGGTAAGCCGACCAATATCAATGACGACAACGCATGGTGGGTCGAATAGCCGCCTTGAGCAGGTTCATATGCCGCCTAGGAGAGAAGGTCATTCCTTTGTATCAGATGTTGAAGAAAACAGATAACTTCGTTTGGAGCGATGCTGCCAACAATGCTTTCGAATCCCTCAAGAAACAGTTGGCTGAGCCGCCTGTCTTGGCTGCACCTATCGACAAAGAGCCTATGCTCCTTTACATTGCTGCTAATGATAAAGCGGTAAGGGTTGCAGTTATCGTGGAGCGCAAGGAGGCAGGGAAAGAATATATTGTACCTCATCCACAATCAATACAACAAAACAGGGCGTAGGGTTTTACCTCTTTGAGAGGGCCCGAACCTTGGTAAATACCAGTGTCTGGTGTGTCCTATTACCATCTAGCCAAGGGTACCAGCTCAGGACCCATACCGGAGATCTGCAAGATTTGACTCTGCCAGCCATCGCCTTGGCATTGAAGCGGTGCTACCTGCACATTCGATCGCATCACTCGGGTCGGTATCAATTTCGTGGAGTCATGTCCGCTCTGGAGCAACGCTGACTTGCATGAATGCATGGCAATCGAGTCGTGCCAGATGGGTTTTTTGGGCAGGGAGGTTTTTGGGTGGGACCGGGGTGTCGGACGCGTACCTGGTTGCGGTCTAGACGCTTACAAAGCCCTACTAGTTTGCACCCGGCTTGCGAGAAATTAGACAACCGGACTAGTCCACGGATAGAGGAGGTACCCGCGTTGGATGGTAAAGTGCGTCCGGACACATCGGTTTTACGTTCACACGTGTTTTGAGGGTCCGTGTTGGATATGCCCTTATTTCCTCTACATTTGGTACCTCGTACCTGAGAGAGAGTGAGGCATCGGGCATTGTGTGTGGGTGTGGGGGGGGGGGGGTCACCTTCTGGACTCTCTTTCCTCCTACTCCCGGTGGGATACAACAACGATGGTTGTCTTTGATACGTCTGCAACGTATCTATAGTTTTTTATTGTTACATGCTGTTATATTATCATTCTTGGATGTTTTACAATCATTTTATAGCAACTTTATATCATTTTTTGGGACTAACCTATTGACATATTGCCTAGTGCAAGTTGTAGTTTTTTGCTTGTTTTTTTACTTCGCAGAATAACAGTACCAAACAGAGTCCAAACGCAGCAATTTTTTTTGGAGAATTTTTCTGGACCAAAAGACACCTGTTGGGCCAAAGAAGTACCAGAGGGGGGCTCCGAGGGGAGCACAACCCACCTGGGCGCGCCTGGGGGCCCAGGCGCGCCCTGGTGGGTTGTGCCCACCTCGACCGCCTCCCGCACTGCCTCTTTTCTCTATAAATACCCTGAAAATCCAAAAACCCTAGGGGATTCGATGAAACACAATTCCAGCCATCGCAAGTTTCAGAACCACCAGATCCAATCTAGACACCATCACGGAGGGGTTCATCATCCTCATTAGTGCCTCTCCGATGATGTAGTTCATTATGAAGGAAATATGCCCTAGAGGCAATAATAAAGTTGTTATTTTATATTTCATAATTGATGATAAATGTTTATTATTCATGCTAGAATTGTATTAACCGGATACTTGATACATGTGTGAATACATAGACAAAACACTGATGTCTACTATGCAACCTTCTTCTTGTAGACGTTGTTGGGCCTCCAAGTGTAGAGGTTTGTAGGATAGTAGCAAATTTCCCTCAAGTGGATGACCTAAGGTTTATCAATCTGTGGGAGGCGTAGGATGAAGATGGTCTCTCTCAAACAACCCTGCAACCAAATAACAAAAAGTCTCTTGTGTCCCCAACACACCCAATACAATGGTAAATTGTATAGGTGCACTAGTTCAGCGAAGAGATGGTGATACAAGTGCAGTATGGATGATAGATATAGGTTTTTGTAATCTGAAAATATAAAAACAGCAAGGTAACTAATGATACAAGTGAGCTTAAACGGTATTGCAATGCTAGGAAACAAGGCCTAAGGTTGATACTTTCACTAGCGCAAGTTCTCTCAATAATAATAACATAATTGGGTCATATAACTATCCCTCAACATGCAATAAAGAGTCACTCCAAAGTCACTAATAGCGGAGAACAAACAAAGAGATTATGATAGGGTACGAAACCACCTCAAAGTTATTCTTTCTGCTCGACCTATTCAAGAGTCCGTAGTAAAATAACACGAAGCTATTCTTTCCGTTCAATCTATCATAGAGTTCGTACTAGAATAACACCTTAAGACACAAATCAACCAAAACCCTAATGTCACCTAGATACTCCATTGTCACCTCAAGTATCCGCGGCATGATTATACGATATGCATCATACAATCTCAGATTCATCTATTCAACCAACACAAAGTACTTCAAAGAGTGCCCCAAAGTTTCTACCGGAGAGTCAAGACGAAAACATGTGCCAACCCCTATGCATAAGTTCATTGAACCTGCAAGTTGATCACCAAAACATACATCAAGTGGATCACGTGAATATCCCATTGTCACCACAGATAAGCACGGCAAGACATATGTCAAGTGTTCTCAAATCCTTAAAGACTCAAACCGATAAGATAACTTCAAAGGGAAAACTCAATCCATTACAAGAGAGTAGAGGGGGAGAAACATCATCAGATCCAACTATAATAGCAAAGCCCGCGATACATCAAGATCGTATCACCTCAAGAACACGAGAGAGAGAGAGAGAGAGAGAGAGAGAGAGAGATCAAACACATAGCTACAGGTACATACCTCAGCCCCGAGGGTGAACTACTCCCTCCTCGTCATGGAGAGAGCCAGGATGATGAAGATGGCCACCGGTGATGGATTCCCCCTCCGACAGGGTGCCGGAACGGGCTCCCGAGAGGTTTTTGGTGTCTACAGAGGCTTGCGGCGGCGGAACTCCCAATCTATTCTGCTCGTCGAAGGTTTTAGGGTATATGGACTTATATAGGAGAAAGAAGTCGGTCGAGGGAGCCTCGAGGGGCCCACGAGGGTGGAGGGCGCGCCCAGGGGGTGGGCGCCCCCCTGTCTCGTGGCCTCCTCGAAGCTTCCCTGACTTCAGCTCCACGTCTCCTGGATCATGTTCGTTCCAAAAATCACGCTCCCGAAGATTTCATTCCGTTTGGACTCCGTTTGATATTCCTTTTCTTCGAAATAGGCAAGAAAACAACAATATGGGTTGGGCCTCCAGTTAATAGGTTAGTCCCAAAAATAATATAAAAGTGTATAATAAAGCCCGTAAACATCCAAAACAGATAATATAATAGCATGAATGCTTCATAAATTATAGATATGTTGGAGACGTATCAGCATCCCCAAGCTTAATTCATGCTCGTCCTCGAGTAGGTAAATGATAAAAGAAAGAATTTATGAAGTGTGAATGCTAGCAGGTGCACAAGTTTGATCGATGATAATTTTAATCACCTTTTCTAGCATGATTATATGTCATAACAGTAGTTCATCTCATAAAACTTCTCAAGATCAAGTAACAAGCTATTCACATGTTAAAGCATAGACCATAAACTTTCCTGAGAACTAGCAAACTTCATTCTCAATCATCAAACAATTACAATTCATCTTATTTTCAGGAGGAGTCTATGTCAGAGCTTTGATTTAGCAAACTCCACATACTCAACTATCATATAGTCTTCCATGATTGCTACCACTCAAAGCATATTCTTAGAACAAATAGCATCCATTGAACACAGAGAAAGATAGGGGCTTAGTGTTTCGCCTCCCAACTCACTTATCATATAGATAATTGTCAACAATAATAATTCATGATCGAATATATTTACATGGCCATATATGCTTAGATCTTTCCCCAACACATGATGCTTGGCAACTAAGGAGTAGGTAGGAATGAGAAGGAATACTACTCACTCTTGCATAAAAGTAAAAGATAGGCCCTTCGCAGAGGGAAGCAGGGATTTGCATAGGTGCTAGAGCTCGATTTTGAAATAGAGATAAATAATTTTGAGAGGTATGATCTCATTGTCAACATAACAACCAAGAGTTCCCAATATCTTCCATACTACATACATTATAGGCGGTTCCCAAACAGAATGGTAAAGTTTTTACCCTCCCTCCACCAACAATCACACTCCATGGCTTGTCCGAAACAAAGGGTGCCGTCCAACTAACATCAATCCAGGGGGAGTTTTGTTTGCAATTATTTTTTATTTGACTTTGATCTTTTGATCATGGGATTGGGCATCCCGGTTATCAGCCATTTTCTCGTGAATGATGAGTGGAGTCCACTCATCGTGACAATAACCCACCTAGCATGGAAGATACTAACAACCCCTAGTCGCTACATGAGCGATTCGGGCATACAAAACAGATTATTATTTCAAGGTTTAGAGTTTGGCACATGCAAATTTACTTGGAACGACAGGTAAATACCGCATATAGGTAGGTATGGTGGACACTCATGGAAGAAACTTGGTTCAAGGAATTTGGATGCACAAGCAGTATTCCCGCTTAGTACAGATATTTTGGCTAGCAAAGGATTCTAAAAAGCAAGCACCACATGTTGGAGGATCTATAACAATATAACTTCTATACAAATACACCCAAGCATAAGTCATTACGTTGTCTTCCTTTTCCAACTTCAACTAATTTGCTCAGGTTTGAAACTAATTAATGGGGCTTCACAATCATAGAAGATGTCTAAGATAGTATATTATATGTGAAATTTCTCTTCCTTTAATATTCTTTTATGAATTGTTCAAGTGACCAATACAATGCTTGCTAACCTTCAATAAATTTACTACCTCTACTTCTTAGATGTGAAGTCATTACTCCCAACGGGGTAAGCATATGAAACATATATAATTTCAGATTTATGACATTCAACTCATTCAACCATTTACTCATAGGGTATAAGTGAAGCACACGAGTAAATGACAAACTACTCCAAAAAGATATAAGTGAAGATCAATGAGTAGTTAAATAATTATGTAAGTATGTGAAGACTCTCTCTCATTTAAGAATTTCAGATCTTGGTATTTTATTCAAACAACAAGAAAAGCAAAATAAAATGACATTGCAAGGATAGAACGACTCATGTGAAGAAGCAAAAACTTAGGCTCAACCGATACTAACCGATAATTGTTGAAGAAGAAAGGTGGGATGCCTACCGGGGCATACCCAAGCTTGGATGCTTGAGACTTCTTGAAATATTATCTTGGGGTGCCTTGGGCATCCCCAATCTTGAGCTTTTGTGTCTCCTTAATTCCATCTATATCTTGGTTTCCTAAATCTCGAAAGCTTCATCCACACCAAACTCAACAAGAACTCGTGAGATAAGTTAGTATAAACCAATGCAAATACCTTATCATTTTCTACTGTAACAAATCACTAAAATTATTATTCAACATTGCATACTAAATGCCTCTGCATATTTAATACTCCTATCCTCAAATAGAATCATTAAACAAGCAAACATATGCAAACAATGCAAACATAACAGCAATCTGTCAAAACAGTATAGTCTGTAAAGAATGCAAGATTCATCATACTTCCCTAAATCCAAAAATTATGAGAAAAATACTACGGTGTAGAATATTTATCAGAGCTCAATATTCAAAAAGTTTCAACATTATATCATTCTCTGACTTTTCTAGGAAATTTTTGCAACAGCGGTAAACTTTCTGTTTTCAAACAGCAACATGTATACTAGTAAAATAAGCATGGTAAAGGCTATCCTTGACATTTTTATTGAAAATATTGATGCAAAACATTATTATAAATAACATCAAGCAAATACTAACAATAAAAAATGACGCTCCAAGCAAAACACATATCATGTGGTGAATAAAAATATAGCTCCAAGTAAAGTTACCGATAGACGAAGACGAAAGAGGGGATGCCATCCGGGGCATCCCCAAGCTTAGGCTTTTGGTTATCCTTGAATATATTGGGGTGCCATGGGCATCCCCAAGCTTAGGCTCTTGCCACTCCTTATTCCATAGTCCATCGAATCTTTACCCAAAACTTGAAAACTTCACAACACAAAACTCAACAGAAAACTCGTAAGCTCCGTTAGTATAAGAAAATCAATCACCACTTAGGTACTGTTGTGAACTCATTCTAAATTCATATTGGTGTAATATCTACTGTATTCCAACTTATCTATGATTAATACCCTCCGATACTACTCATAGATTCATCAAAATAAGCAAACAATACATAGAAAACAGAATCTGTCAAAAACAGAACATCTGTAGTAATCTGTATCAAACGTATACTTATGGAACCCTAAAATTCCTACCAAATTAGGAAGTCCTAAGAAATTTGTGTACCAATCCAGATCAAAAAGAATCAGATCCGAATCACGTTTCTGTGAATTATCAAAACTAATTTACTGGGTGAAAAAGTTTCTGATTTTCAGCAGGATCAACACAGCTATCACCGTAAGCTATCCTAAAGGTCTTACTTGGCACTTTATTGATACAAAAGCTATAAAACATGATTACTACAGTAGCATAATCATGTGAACACACAAAAACAGTAAAGATAAATATTGGGTTGTCTCCCAACAAGCGCTTTTCTTTAATGCCTTTTTAGCTAGGCATGATGATGGCAATGATGCTCACATAAAAGATAAGAATTGAAACATAATGGGAGCATCATGAAGCATATGACTAGCACATTTAAGCCTAACCCACTTCCTATGCCTAGGGATTTTGTGAGCAAACAACTTATGGGAACAATACAACTAGCATAGGAAGGCAAAACAAGCATAGCTTCAAGATTTTCAACACATAGAGAGGAAACTTGACATTATTGTAATTCCTACAAGCATATGTTCCTCCCTCATAATAATTTTTCAGTAGCATCATGAATGAATTCACGAATATAACCAGCACCTAAAGCATTCTTTTCATGATCTACTTGCATAGAAAATTTACTACTCTCCACATAAGCAAACTTCTTCTTTATGGCATACGTATCATCACAATAATCATCATAAATAGGAGGCATGCTTTCATCATAATAAATTTGCTCATCAAAACTTGGGGGATAAAAAAATATCATCTTCATCAAACATAGCTTCCCCAAGCTTGTGGCTTTGCATGTAATAAGCATAATGGATATTCAAGGAATTCATACTAACAACATTGCAATCATGCTCCTCATACAAAGATCTAGTACCATACATTTTAATGCATTCTTCTTCTAGCAATTGAGCATAATTTTCCTTTCCATCATTCTCACGAAAGATATTAAAAAGATGAAGCGTGTGAGGCAAACTCAATTCCATTTTTTGTAGTTTTCTTTTATAGACTAAACTAGTGATAAAACGACAAACTAAAAGATTCGATTGCAGGATCTAAAGATATACCTTCAAGCACTCACCTCCCCGGCAACGACGCCAGAAAAGAGCTTGATGTCTACTACGCAACCTTCTTCTTTGAGACATTGTTGGGCCTCCAAGTGCAGAGGTTTGTAGGATAGTAGCAAATTTCCCTCAAGTGGATGACCTAAGGTTTATCAATCCATGGGAGGCGTAGGATGAAGATGGTCTCTCTCAAACAAGCCTGCAACCAAATAACAAAAAGTCTCTTGTGTCCCCAACACACCCAATACAATGGTAAATTGTATAGGTGCACTAGTTCGGTGAAGAGATGGTGATACAAGTGCAATATGGATGATAGATATAGGTTTTTGTAATATGAAAATATAAAAACAGTAAGGTAACTAATGATAAAAGTGAGCGTAAACGGTATTGCAATGCTAGGAAACAAGGCCTAAGGTTCATACTTTCACTAGTGCAAGTTCTCTCAACAATAATAACATAATTGGATCATATAACTATCCCTCAACATGCAACAAAGAGTCACTTCAAAGTCACTAATAGCAGAGAACAAACAATGAGATTATGGTAGGGTACGAAACCACCTCAAAGTTATTCTTTCTGCTCGATCTATTCAAGAGTCCGTAGTAAAATAACACGAAGCTATTCTTTCCGTTCAATCTATCATAGAGTTCGTACTAGAATAACACCTTAAGACACAAATCAACCAAAACCCTAATGTCACCTAGATACTCCATTGTCACCTCAAGTATCCGTGGGCATGATTATACGATATGCATCACACAATCTCAGATTCATCTATTCAACCAACACAAAGTACTTCAAAGAGTGCCCCAAAGTTTCTACCGGAGAGTCAAGACGAAAACATGTGCCAACCCCTATGCATAAGTTCATTGAACCCGCAAGTTGATCACCAAAACATACACCAAGTGGATCACGTGAATATCCCATTGTCACCACAGATAAGCACGACAAGACATACGTCAAGTGTTCTCAAGTCCTTATAGACTCAATCCGATAAGATAACTTCAAAGGGAAAACTCAAACCATTACAGGAGAGTAGAGGGGGAGAAACATCATAAGATCCAACTATAATAGCAAAGCTCGCGATACATCAAGATCGTATCACCTCAAGAACACGAGAGAGAGAGAGATCAAACACATAGCTACTGGTACATACCCTCATCCCCGAGGGTGAACTACTCCCTCCTCGTCATGGAGAGCGCCGGGATGATGAAGATGGCCACCGGTGATGGATTCCCCCTCCGACAGGGTGCCGGAACAGGCTCCCGAGAGGTTTTTGGTGGCTACAGAGGCTTGCGGCGGCGGAACTCCCGATCTATTCTGCTCCTCAAAGGTTTTAGGGTATATGGACTTATATAGGCGAAAGAAGTCGGTCGGGGGAGCCTCGAGGGGCCCACGAGGGTGGAGGGCGCGCCCAGGGGGGTGGGCGCACCCCCCTGCCTCGTGGCCTCCTCGAAGCTTCCCTGACTTCAGCTCCACGTCTCCTGGACCACGTTCGTTCCAAAAATCATGCTCCCAAAGGTTTCATTCCATTTGGACTCTGTTTGATATTCCTTTTCTTTGAAACACTGAAATAGGCAAGAAAACAACAATATGGGCTGGGCCTCCGGTGAATAGGTTAGTCCCAAAAATAATATAAAAGTGTATAATAAAGCCCGTAAACATCCAAAACAAATAATATAATAGCATGAATGCTTCATAAATTATAGATACGTTGGAGTCGTATCAAACACCATGTCCCTAGTACGCCTCTACTAGACTAGCTCGTTGATCAAAGATGGTTAAGTTTCCTAGCCATGGACATGTGTTGTCATTTGATGAACGGGATCACATCATTAGGAGAATGATGTGATGGACAAGACCCATCTGTTAGCATAGCATAATGATTATTTAGTTTTATTGCTACTGCTTTCTTCATGTCAAATACATATTCCTCCGACTATGAGATTATGCAACTCTCGGACACCGTAGGAATGCCTTGTGTGCTATCAAATGTCACAACGTAACTGGGTGATTATAAAGATGCTCTATAGGTATCTCCGAAGGTGTTTGTTGGGTTGGCATAGATCGAGATTCGGATTTGTCACTCCGAGTATCGAAGAGGTATCTCTGGGCCCTCTCGGTAATGCACTTCATATGAACCCTTGCCAGCAATGTGATGAATGAGTTAGTTGCGGGATGATGCATTATGGAACGAGTAAATAGACTTGCCGGTAACGATATTGAACTAGGTATGAAGATACCGACGATCGAATCTCGGGCAAGTAACATACCGATGACAAAGGGAATAACGTATGTTGTCATAGCGGTTCGACCAATAAAGATCTTCATAGGATATGTGGGAACCAATATGAGCATCCAGGTTCCGCTATTAGTTATTGACCAGAGAGATGTCTCGGTCATGTCTACATAGTTCTCGAACCCATAGGGTCCGCACGCTTAACGTTCGATGACGATTTGTATTATATGCGTTGTGTTTTTTGGTGACTGAATGTTCTTAGGAGTCCCGGATGATATCACGGACATGACGAGGAGTCTCGAAATGGTCGAGAGGTAAAGATTGATATATTGGAAGGTAGTATTCGGACACCGGAAGTGTTCCGGAATGTATCGGGTACATATCGGAGTACCGGGGAGGTTACCGGAACCCCCCGGGGGAAGATATGGGCCATATGGGCCATAGGAAGGAGGCACACCAGCCCACATAGGGGTGGCGCGCCCCCCTCAGGGAAGGAAACCGAATTGGACAAGGAGAAGGGGCGGCGCCCCCTTTCCTTCTCCCCCCTCTCTCTTTCCCCCTTTCCCCCTCCGGTAAAGGAAGGGGGGTGAATCCAAATAGGAGCCCAAGTAGGACTCCTCCTACTTGGGGCGCGCCTAGGGCCGGCCCTCTCCCTCTCCCTCCTTTATATACCAGGGGGCGTCTACAACACACATCAATTGTTCCAAGCCGTGTGCGGTGCCCCCCTCCACACTTTACGCCTCTGATAACCCACAAGTATAGGGGATCTATCGTAGTCCTTTTGATAAGTAAGAGTGTCGAACCCAACGAGGAGCAGAAGGAAATGACAAGCGGTTTTCAGTAAGGTTTTCTCTGCAAGCACTAAAATTGTAGGTAACAGGTAGTTTTGTGATAAGATAAATTGTAACGAGTAACAAGCAATGAAAGTAAATAAAGTGCAGCAAGGTGGCCCAATCCTTTTTTGTAGCAAAGGACAAGCCTGGACAATTTCTTATAATGAGAAAAGAGCTCCCGAGGACACATGGGAATTATCGTCAAGCTAGTTCTCATCACGCTCATATGATTCACGTTCGGTACTTTGATAATTTGATATGTGGGTGGACCGGTGCTTGGGTACTGCCCTTACTTGGACAAGCATGCCACTTATGATTAACCCCTATTGCAAGCATCCGCAACTACAAAAGAAGTATTAAGGTAAACCTAACCACAACATTAGACATGTGGATCCAAATCAGCCCCTTACGAAGCAACGCATAAACTAGGGTCTAAGCTTCTGTCACTCTAGCAACCCATCATCTACTTATTACTTCCCAATGCCTTCCTCTTGGCCCAAATAATGGTGAAGTGTCATGTAGTCGACGTTCACATAACACCACTAGAGGAAAGACAACATACATCTCATCAAAATATCAAACGAATACCAAATTCACATGACTACTAATAGCAAGACTTCACCCATGTCCTCAGGGACAAACGTAACTACTCACAAAGCATATTCATGTTCATAATCAGAGGAGTAATAATATGCATTAAGGATCTGAACATATGATCTTCCACCAAGTAAACCAATTAGCATCAACTACAAGGAGTAATCAACACTACTAGCAACCCACAGGTACCAATTTGTGGTTTTGATACAAGATTGGATACAAGAGATGAACTAGGGTTTTGTGAGGAGATGGTGCTGGTGAAGATGTTGATGGAGATTGACCCCCTCCCAATGAGAGGATCGTTGGTGATGACGATGGTGATGATTTCCCCCTCCCGGAGGGAAGTTTCCCCGGCAGAACAGCTCTGCCGGAGCCCTAGATTGGTTCCGCCAAGGTTCCGCCTCGTGGCGACGGAGTTTCGTCCCGTAAGCTTGCCTCTGATTTTTTCTAGGGTAAAAGCCTTCATATAGCAGAAGATGGGCACCGGAGGGCCACCAGGGGGCCCAGGTGACAGGGGGTGTGCCCAGTAGGGGTGGGCGCGCCCCCCACCATCCTGGCCTGGGTGTGGGCCCCCTCTGGTAGTTTCTTCGCTCAGTAATTCTTATTAATTCCAAAACTGATTTACGTGGAGTTTCAGGATTTTTGGAGCTGTGCAGAATAGGTTTCCAATATTTGCTCCTTTTCCAGTCAGAATTCTAGCTGCCGGCATTCCCCTTCTTCATGGTAAACCTTGTAAAATAAGAGATAATAGTCATAAGTATTGAGATATAATGTGTAATAACAGCCCATAATGCAATAAATATTGATGTAAAAGCATGATGCAAAATGAACGTATCAGCCTCCAGTCATATTCTCGCAGTGCTTAGGCGAAGACCTGCGCGGATCACATCGCCATCACCGTCACCACGCCGTCGCGCTGACGGAACTCATCTACTTCCTCGACCCTCTGCTGGATCAAGAGCTCGAGCGACATCATCGTGCTGAACGTGTGGAGAACTCGGAGGTACCGTACATTCGGTACTTGATCAGTCGGAATAAGAAGACGTTCGACTACATCAACCGCATTAAGCAAACGCTTTCGCTTTCGGTCTACGAGGGTACGTGGACACACTCTCCCCCTCTTGTTGCTATGCATCTCCTAGATAGATCTTGCGTGAGTGTAGGATTTTTTTTGAAATTGCATGCTATGTTCCCCAACACATTGTAGACCTACGGGTCCGTAGGCAGTAGCTAGATGGCTTCCTCTCTCTTTTTGATTCTCGATACAATGGTCTCTTGGAGATCTATTTGATGCAACTCTTTTTGCGGTGTGTTTGTTGGGATCCGATGAACTTAGAGTTTATGATCAGATCTATTTATCCATGAAAGTTATTTGAGTTTCTTTGATCTCTTATATGCATGATTACTTATAGCCTCGTATTTCTTCTTCAAATCTTTGGTTTCCTTAGGCCAACTAGATCGATTTTTCTTGCCATGGGAAGAGGTGCTTTGTGATGGATTCGGTTGTGCGGTGTTCTTTCCCGGTGACAGAAGGGGCAGCAAGACACGTATTGGTCGTTGCCATTAAGGATAACAAGATGGGGTCTATTCCGACAAGAATAGATCTTATCTACATCATGTCATCGTTCTTATTGCATTACTCCGTTTTTCCATGAACTTAATGCATGGATAGCGGTCGATGTGTGTAGTAATAGTAGTAGATGCAGGCAGGAGTCGGTCTACTAATCTTGGACGTGATGCCTATATAATGATCATTGCCTGAATATCGTCATAATTATTCAATGTAATATCAATTGCCCAGCAGTAATTTGTTTACCCATCATGTGATATTTCTTGAGAGAAGCCACTAGTGAAATCTACGACCCCCGGGTCTATTTTCCATCATATATTTACAGATCTACATTGTTATTTGCCTTTTTTTATTTGCATCTTTTATTTTCAGATCTATATTATTAAAAAACCAAAAATACCTTGCTGATTTTTATTTGCCGTTATCTACATCTATCAATCTTTCACAATTTTTACTCCGTCAACGTGCGAATTTCTGGCACCGTTACCCGAAAGGGATTGACAACCCCTTTTACACGCCAGGTTGCAAGTATTTGTTCTTTGTGTGCAGGTATCGTTTACATAGTGTTGCTTGGTTCTCCTACTAGTTCGATGATCTTGGTTTCATAACCGAGGGAAATACCTACCAAAGTTGTGGTGCATCATCACTTCCTCTTTGGGGAAATACCGACATAGTTCAAGCGACACCAGTCTTCCTTGGACTCAATGGCTCCGATGACCATTGACGACGACGTGTGCCATGTCCTCCTTGAGCCCTAGATGCTTGCGCCTCCTCGAGCGACAATGGCGAAGGATAGGGATAGGGAGGCGATTTGGGAGGTGGTCGGCAAACAATGGTGGTAGGGGCTAGGGATTTAGGATGAGGGAAAATTTCACTACATCATGCACTACACACCGACTTCAAAAGAAAAAAAAGCGCATGCAAGTGGCCTATGCACCCTCAATTTATTCTTGAATATGGTG
Source organism: Triticum timopheevii (assembly GCA_963921465.1). NCBI lineage: Eukaryota > Viridiplantae > Streptophyta > Magnoliopsida > Poales > Poaceae > Triticum > Triticum timopheevii. Next base: position 217,120,287 of record OY997274.1, read on the forward strand.
ACTAGTGACTTTGGAGGACAAGTCCAATGATCGTCGATGAATTTCACTCCGCTGAAAGTACATACCTAGACGGTCAATCAGTCCAATAGTATGCCACATCAGCAAAATACGGATCCATGGTGTACGCGGTGACCGTTGATGTTCGTGTTGGAAAATGTTGCATGGAAAAATATATATTCTACGCATATGCAAGATCTATCCATGGAGATGCATAAAAACGAGGGGAGAGTGTGTCTTCGTACCCTCGTAGACCGTAAGCAGAAGCGTTTGACAACGCGGTTGATGTAGTCGAACTTTCTTCGCGATCCAACCGATCGAGTACCGAACGTATGACACCTTCGGGTTCAGCTCGGTGACGTCCATGCTTTCTTGATCCAACAAGACAACGAGGTAGTGGATGAGTTCTGCCAGCACGACGGCATGGTGGCGATGATGGTGAAGTTATCTCCGCAAGGCTTCACCTAAGCACTACGAAAATATGACCGGGGGTGTAAACGGTGGAGGGGGCGCCGCACACGACTAAGACAATGTTGTATCTTATGCTAGGCACCCCCTCCCACATATATATAGGTGGGGGGTGGAGGGAGCAGCCAGGAGGCGCCCCCAAGTAGGCCGAATCCTACTTGGGGTCTTTCCCCAAGTGGCACCCCCTTATTTGGAGTGCGGGAGGAAGGAAGGAGGAGGTGGCGCCCCCCCTCTTTCCTTTCTCTCTTGAGGAGGGAAAGGCAGGAGGGGCCACCCCTCCCCTTTCCTTCCCCTAGGGCCGTCCAGACAAGAGAAGCGGTGCACCAGCCCCTTCGTGGGCTGGTCTGTTCCCCCTTTGGCCCATAAGGCCCATACACTTGCCGGGGTGCCTGGAACCCCTTCCGGTGACTCGATGAGTACCCGGTGCATTCCGAAACTATTTCGGTGTCCGAATACCATTGTCCTATATATAATCTTTACTTCTCGACCATTTCGAGACTATTCGTCATGTCCGTGATCTCATCCGGGACTCCGAACAATATTCGGTCACCAAATCATATAACTCATATAACACAATATCATCAACAAACGTTAAGGGTGCAGACCCTATGGGTTCGAGAACTATGTAGACATGACCGAGACACCTCTCCAGTCAATAACCAATAGCGGAACCTGGATGCCCATATTGGCTCCTACATATTCTACGAAGATCTTTATCGGTCGAACCATTATGACAACATACGTAATTCCCTTTGTCCATCGGTATGTTACTTGCCCGAGATTCGATCGTTGATATCTCTATACCTAGTTCAATCTCGTTACCGGCAAGTCTCTTTACTCGTTCCGTAATACAACATCTCGTAACTAACTCATTAGTCATTTGCTTCCAAGGCTTCTTATGATGTGTATTACCGAGAGGGCCCAGAGATACCTCTCCGATACTCGGAGTGACAAATTCTAATCTTGATATATGCAAACTCAACAAATACCTTCGGAGATACCTGTAGAGCATCTTTATAATCAACCAGTTACATTGTGACATTTGATAGCATAAAAGGCATTCCTCCGGTATTCGGGAGTTGCATAATCTCATAGTTGAAGGAATATGTATTTGACATGAAGAGCGCAATAGCAATAAACTGAACGATCATTATGCTAAGCTATCGGATGGGTCTTGTCAATCACATCATTCTCTTAATGATGTGATCATGTTATCAAATGACACCACATGTCTTATGGTTAGGAAACCTTCATCTTTGATTAACAAGCTAGTCTAGTAGAGGCTTATTAGGGACACGGTATTTGTTAATGTATTCACACATGTATTTAAGTTTCTGATCAATACAATTCTAGCATGAATAATAAACCTTTATCATGAATACGGAAATATAAAATAACAACTTTATTATTGCCTCTAGGGCATATTTCCTTCAGTTCGCTTATGACTTTCTTGATCGTATTTCGGGTATTCCTAAATCCAATGACTGAACTAAAATTTAGGGGCGAGTCCAGTTACCTCCGGTGAATTATCTACCAAACAACTAGTAACGTTTCATCTCCCTCGAGCAATTTTATCTCCCTGGCCCAGTTTCACGCAGCATACGAACTAATCTCTCTTTCCGGATCAATTTCTCTCCAATACCTCGCCTTTGGTGAGGTCCTGTCCGAGCTCTTATTAGCGGCATTTGTGGCGGGTAGTGGTGTCCCCATCTCGATATAGGCGACTACCCAGTTTGAACAACAGCAAAAACAAAGAAAAACATGCCCGCATCGGTCAACCCTTGTCCTCGCCTCTACTAGCGACGTCACGGTTAGTCGTGCCATCCTGTCTCTGCCGAAGTTCGGACTCGTTGGGGCATCGCGGTCGGCCGCATCATCCCGTCTCGGCCATGGAGTGCTATGCCCCCCCCCCTTCAAAATTGACTGGCAAAAATGTTTTTTTCAAGCAACTAACAAATTGCAAATGCATTTTTTTTTCCATATAAATCAAAAAACTATGCGTGGATGCAAATCTTGCCGGATATATTAGCAGTTTTTCGATTAATGTAATCCACGAGTAAACAGTAAAAACGGTATTTACAGTACGCAACTCATACCAAAAATTAAAGTGGGGATAAATGAATCATACCCTCCGATTGGCCATGCTAAGGCCGCAAGAAACGCAACAACTTCGGAGCCGTCGGCCATGGAGTCAATGCAGGGGAAGTAGTCGAAGCAGAGAAGGACGGATCAAGAGTCGTCACACCTATGTGTGAGTTCGGCTCGAGTCATTCCCGCGGCCCACGCGACGTGACGAGGCGGGCGGTGGAGGAGGAGGAGCGTGCATGAACAAGTTCTCTTCTCAAGCTTTCAATGGCATGTGGTAGAGCAACCCTTGTAAAGGGATCCACCACTGGTACTAGTATGGTACTGAACTTCCCACAATTTTTCATACACCTAAATGAGACTCAGAGATTAACCAGGAATCATTGTATTATATGGGCCAAAAGTTCATTTATAATTCAATAAATCACTCTTGCTGCTTCGATTCGTGGTGGGTATTTTGGCGAATCATATGCTGGAAGTGTTTAAGGGGTTTCTTATCCGATTAAAAAGTAAGGGCTGAGAAATTTGGCACTTGCTGACACATGAGGAAAGTGAGGATGAATGCGGTACAGCTTTTGGTCCCCTGATGAGTACAGTTTGTGCTGATCTAAGCAAATGCATAAAATGCCTTCACTTTTTTTTTTTTTTTGCGGGTCGCCTTCACATTCAACCCAAGAAGACTTTACCCCAGAGGACAGATAGTACATCCACCACTATTTTCTTCTTCTTTTTTTGCGGGTAGCAATAAAGCCAAGAGAGCCTCGTTTTATTTTGATGTCACTGTTACAACCAGAATTTTGTTCAACGCCGTTTCCTTAATGATTTTGCTTGGTCTTATTGCATAATACGACTTTCAGGTGCCATACCAACTATCAAGATGCTAGCTTTGGTGCGGACGAGTAGGTCGTCACTTGATTGCTCTTATGAAGTCAAACCACACCCATCAAGGCAAAAGTGAGAGGGTGTTGGTTAGGACACAAAATTGGTTAACCGGAATCGTAACGAGAACGGTGGCCGAAAACGTACCCAGCACTCTTCTGTTTTGCTAGTGCTAAAAATGGCCACCCCAGTTATAGCAAACCCAATACTTCATTCAAGAAGAAAGGGTACGTCATGTTGAGACCAGGAGTGAAAGCTTTTCTCATGTTTCAATAGGGTTGTTGATCCGCCCTTCCGTTCTTTTCTCCACAATCGATTCATTACATTGTCAGGGTAATTTAACAGAGTTTTCCATACTTATCAAGCCAGCCACTAGTGTCAAAAACGTTCATATATTATGAGACAGAGGAAGTATTTATGAAAACGTCTCGCCGCATCGTCGTCGCCATGTCCGGCCATTTTACCTTGTCAAAGACATTCCTGTGAAGCCGCGGGTACTACTCATTTTGTCCAGGTTTATTAGCTATTCTTAGATCAAAGTTTGACCATAAATTTAACTAATAAAAAATAAAATTATAAAATTTTCTCACAAAAAATATACCATGAAAACCTCTTTCGAATACAGATCCAGCAACAAACCTTTTGTATCGTATACTCCATACTTTGTTAGTCATATAAATGGTCAAAGTTTGGCCCAAAATATGAGGACCAAACAAACCTGAACAGAAGGAGTACTGCCATATCTTGTAGTGATTCGATCATATCTCCCTTTGTCTGTCCTCCCAAAGAAAGGCGGTTAGAGTTTCTGCCTTCCGTTGGTGGCGCCGCCGATCTGCCACGTCTCCTGTGCCCTTAGAGTCATGGGTGCACATTGGGTCCCGGCCCTTGCCGGCAGGAGGGCTTTGTCTTTAGCTATTTTTTTTAAGTTTTGTTAGAGTTTGTGTCTTGCTCAGGAAGACGAGACTGCAGCGCCCTCCTGAAGATGGAGTAACGTTCTCCCCGCCTAGTCCCCGTCCTAGTGGTGCGTTTAGCATCGTCAGAGGGCGGATCTCACGGGATTCGGTCGGTGGTTGTCGTTGCTGGATCTGCTTGGATCTGGTATTTGTTCGTGAGTCTTCAGGTTGGATCCTTTCGATCTACGCTTCTCTTCATCGGCGGCAATTGCTATTCTGCTGCATTGGTCCTATGGGTCTTAGCACGACGACTTTCCAATTGTTTACTACAACAAGTTGTGCCCAGCTCTGACGTGGGAGGGGCGATGACGGCGGCGCGCCGTTGACTCGCTTCGGTGCTTGTAGTCGTTGCTAGGTGGTCTACAGATCTGAATGGTATTTTAATTATTTTTGGTGTTCGTCGTATTGCCATGGTTGAAGATGACTAAAACGAAAGTTTCTCAAAAATAATTAATAAGGGTGAGGGTTTTAACCTTCTTTTCAAAGAAACTTGTGTTTAATGAGTATCTGAGTTGAGGTTTGAGCACGGTAAGTTAACAAGCTGAGCCGAGTCACATTATTAACTTATGAGTACAGTATTTGCGAGTATAGGTAGATTGATATCCACCGCTATGTTTTCGGGTCGTACAACCACTCCTATTTGGGGATATCTGAAGGGAACCAACCCAATAATATTATTAGATATTCATATGTATTTGATGTATATATTATTTTATGTTCATGTTATATAATTTATACATACATTTGACACAATTTTATATCATTTATTGGACTAACATACTAATCTAATGCCAAAAGCCACTTCGTTTTTTCTAGTATTTTTGGACTTTCCAATAAAAGGATATTTTCGGGGGCGTGAAAAATAAAATAAAATATGAAAACTATTTTTACACCAGAAGAAACTATGGGCGGAAAGGGGGGCAGAGGAAGGCCACAACAAAAACAAAAGGCAACAAAAATATTTTGTGTTGTGTTTCTTTGAAATCTTCTTGTTTTGAATTTGTTTTTAAGAAAAGATCAAAATGATTTCTCTTTGTTTGTTCTTGTGAATTTTTATTTGGTTCTTTTTGGTTATTTTTTGGATCTTTTCTTTTGTTGTTTCTGTTGTTTCTCTTTTTGTTCTTTTCTTCTTTGTATTTGGGTTCTTTGTTTTCCTTTGCAAAACCAAAAAATCCAAAAAGTTTCTCATTTGCGTCCTATTGAGTCGTGTGTTTCAGAAAGAGAAAAGCTTGAAAAATATTTCTATTTGGGTCTTATTTGCTTTATCCTCTGAACTAATGGAATGGAAAGCTCCTTTTGCACAACAGTTTTTAGCTTCAGTCACGGCGACACTTGCACTATATTATTACTGGTTATCCATGCTATTCAAGTTGTGCAAGTGAAAAAGCAATAATGACGATTACTTGGTGAAGTTGTTGCGACAAACAAAGTTGGTATGATCATGCTTGGTTTCGCTTATGTACAAATGTTCATCTTCATGATTGCTTCGTTCTGTTTTATGACACTCATTCTATCATATTGTGCATAATGAGAGTTCGACGATTCATGATTTCTCATGATGAGTTTTAATTAACTAGGAGCGTCTATAATGAACTATCTTGAATATTAACATGCATTAAAATGTGACATAATGTGGTATGTTGGCACGCTATTCTCTTCTGAAGTAATCAAGGGGCTTTACTTGGCACATCTTCATACACGATTTATCAATTCCACTTCAACCTCGAAGGTGTTATGAATTTATAATATAGTATCATGTTCATATTACCGCTTAATGCTTGCTTATATAAGATGCATAATTATGATGGATATGCTCTCTAGTTGATCGATTGTCAGTCTATTGCTAGCCTTCACATGTACTAAGCATGAATTCTCCTTGTGCATCCAAAATATTGATCCAAGGTTTATGCCCTAAAGAGTCCGCCATACCTACCTATCATGGCTTAGAAAAGTCATTCCAAGTAAATTGTCATCGTTGCACCCAAAAATATTTTGTTGTCTAAGTTTTCGAAGAGGAGAAAAGAGTAGTTTCCTATTCATCTTGTAATGGCAGCAATCATATAAATCAGCTCTATCCAAAAATTCCAAAGAGAAAGGGAAATAAACAAATAATTTAAAGTGCAAGTTCCAAACAACTATTATAAGAAGAACGCAAACATGCCTTTCTACTTTTCAATTCTGAAAACGACCACCGAAATAAGGCATCATAAGTTTGCCAGATTTATAAAAATAATTGCATGGCAAACCTGCTTCCTTACGTGAAGGGTCTAGCTATTTACTTTTCTATTGCGCCATCACCTTCCTAGAGCACCAACTCAGAGAGAGTTATCACTCTTAGTGTAACTTGCATTTGTCTAAGTAACATTGGGCGATGCATGGGCATGATGCTTTATTCTAAATCTTGATATCTAGTTACTGCATGAATTTCATTGGTGTTTGGCTTTATGTTTTTCTTCACAAAAGGACTAACGGGATACCATGTTGTCATATTGCATCATGATCATGAAGGAAATATGCCCTAGGGGCAATAATAAAGTTGTTATTTTATATTTCCTTATTCATGATAAAGGTTTATTATTCATGCTAGAATTGTATTGATAAAAAACTTAAATACATGTGTGAATACATAAACAAATATCGTGTCCTAGTGAGCCTCTACTAGACTAGCTCGTTGGTCAAAGATGGTTAAGGTTTCCTAACCATGGACATGTGTTGTCATTTGATAACGTGACCACATCATTAGGAGAATGATGTGATGGACAAGACCCATCCTTTAGCTTAGCATATTGATCGTTCAGTTTATTGCTATTGCTTTCTTCATGTCAAATACATATTCCTTCGACTATGAGATTACGCAACTCCCGGATACTGGAGGAATACCTTGTGTGCTATCAAACGTCACAACGTAACCGGGTGATCATAAAGAAGCTCTACAGGTATCTCCGAAGGTGTTTGTTGAGTTGGCATAGATCAAGATTATGATTTGTCACTCCGCGTATCGGAGAGGTATCTCTGGGCCCTCTCGGTAATACACATCATAAGCTTGCAAGCAGATGACTAAGGAGTTAGTTACGAGGTGATGTATTACCAAACGAGTAAAGAGACTTGCCGGTAACGAGATCGAACTAGGTATGAAGATACCGACGATCGAATCTCGGGCAAGTAATGTTGGGGAACGTAGTAATTTCAAAAAAATTCCTACGCACACGCAAGATCATGGTGATGCATAGCAACAAGAGGGGAGAGTGTTGTCCACGTATCCTCGTAGACCGAAAGCGGAAGCGTTAGCACAACATGGTTGATGTAGTCGTACGTCTTCACGGCCCGACCGATCAAGCACCGAAACTACGACACCTCCGAGTTCTTGCACACGTTCAGCTCGATGACGTCCCTCGAACTCCGATCCAGCCGAGCTTTGAGGGAGAGTTTCGTCAGCACAACGGCGTGGTGATGATGATGATGTTCTACCGATGCAGGGCTTCGCCTAAGCACCGCTACAATATTATCGAGGTGGATTATGGTGGAGGGGGCACCGCACATGGCTAAGAGATCCAAGGGATCAATTGTTGTGTCTCCAAGGGGTGCCCCCCTCCCCGTATATAAAGGAGTGGAGGAGGGGGAGGGCCAGCCCTCTCTATGGCACACCCTAGGAGGAGTCCTACTCCCACCGGGAGTAGGATTCCCCCCCCCCCTTCCAAGTAGTAGGAGTAGGAGTCAAGGAAAGGGGAGAGAGAAGAGAAGGAAGGAGGGGGTGCAGCCCCTCCCCCTAGTCCAATTTGGACTAGGCCTTGGGGGGGTGCCCAACCTCTCCTCTCTCTTTCCCCTAAAGCCCAATAAGGCCCATATACTCCCTGGTGAATCCCCGTAACTCTCTGGTACTCCAAAAAATACCCGAATCACTCGGAACCTTTTCGATGTCCGAATATAATCTTCCAATATATCGATCTTTACATCTTGACCATTTCGAGACTCCTCGTCATGTCCCTGATCTCATCCGGGACTCCGAACTCCTTCGGTACATCAAAACACATAAACTCATAATATAACCGTCATCGAAACCTTAAGCGTGCGGACCTTACGGGTTCGAGAACTATTTAGACATGACCAAGACACGTTTCCGGTCAATAACTAATAGCGGAACCAGGATGCTCATATTGGCTCCTACATATTCTACGAAGATCTTTACCGGTCAAACCGCATAACAACATACGTCGTTCCCTTTGTCATCGGTATGTTACTTGCCCGAGATCCAATCGTCGTATCCCAATACCTAGTTCAATCTCGTTACTGGCAAGTCTCTTTACTCGTTATGTAATGCATCATTCCGTAACTAACTCATTAGCTACATTGCTTGCAAGGCTTATAGTGATGTGCATTACCGAGAGGGCCCAGAGATACCTCTCCGACAATCGGAGTGACAAATCCTAATCTCGAAATACGCCAACTCAACATGTACCTTCGGAGACACCTATAGAGATCCTTTATAATCAACCAGTTACGTTGTGACGTTTGGTAGCACACAAAGTGTTCCTCCGGTAAACGGGAGTTGCATAATCTCATAGTCATAGGAACATGTATAAGTCATGAAGAAAGCAATAGCAACATACTAAACGATCAAGTGCTAAGCTAACAGAATGGGTCAAGTCAATCACATCATTCTCTAATGATGTGATCCCGTTAATCAAATGACAACTCATGTCTATGATTAGGAAACTTAACCATCTTTGATTAACGAGCTAGTCAAGTAGAGGCATACTAGTGACACTATGTTTGTCTATGTATTCACACATGTATTATGTTTTCGGTTAATACAATTCTAGGATGAATAATAAACATTTATCATGAAGTAGGAAGTAAATAATAACTTTATTTTTGCCTCTAGGGCATATTTCCTTCAGTCTCCCACTTGCACTAGAGTCAATAATCTAGTTCACATCACCATGTGATTTAACACCAATGTTCACATCTGTATGTGATTAATACCCATAGTTCACATCGTCATGTGATCAACACCCAAAGGGTTTACTAGAGTCAATAATTTAGTTCACATCACTATGTGATTAATACCCAAAGAGTACTAAGGTATGATCATTGAGGGAGTCCTGGACTAGGGGGTGTCCGGACAGCCGGACTATCATCGTTAGCCGGACTCCAGGACTATGAAGATACAAGATTGAAGACTTCGTCCCGTGTCCGGATGGGACTTTCCTTGGCGTGGAAGGCAAGCTTGGCGATGCGGATATGTAGATCTCCTACCATTGTAACCGACTCTGTGTAACCCTAGCCCTCTCCGGTGTCTATATAAACCGGAGGGTTTTAGTCCGTAGGACAACACAACCATTACAACAATCATACCATAGGCTAGCTTCAAGGGTTTAGCCTCCTTGATCTCGTGGTAGATCCACTCTTGTACTACCCATATCATCAATATCAATCAAGCAGGAGTAGGGTTTTATCTCCATCGAGAGGGCCCGAACCTGGGTAAAAACATCGTGTCCCTTGTCTCCTGTTACCATCCGCCTAGACGCACAGTTCGGGACCCCCTACCCGAGATCCGCCGGTTTTGACACCGACATTGGTGCTTTCATTGAGAGTTCCTCTGTGTCGTCGCCGATAGGCTTGATGGCTTCTTCAATCAACAACAACTCAGTCCAGGGTGAGACTTTTCTCCCAGGACAGATCTTCATATTCGGCGGCTTCGCACTGCGCGCCAATTCACTTGGCCATCTGGAGCAGATCGAAAGCTACGCCCCTGGCCATCAGGTCAGGTTTGGAAGCCTAAACTTCATGGTAGACATCCGCGGAGACTTGATCTTTGATGGATCCGAGCCACAGCCGAGCGCGCCGCACTGTCACGATGGGCACGATCTAACTCTGCCGCCGGACAGTGCTTTGGAGGACGCACACGGATCCGCTCCGACCCATAGTCCGGAGCCGATCGTGCAGATCGAGGACGGGTGGCTGGACACCGCCTCGGGGGCTGCAACTGCTATGGCGATGGAGCCGAATACTGACCTTGTCCCTTATAAAGCTCATGACTCCGAGGCGCCGGACTCCTTGCCGGACTCCGAACCTCCTGCGCCCCGGCCAATCGAATCCGATTGGGCGCCGATCATGGAGTTCACGGCCGCGGACATCTTTCAACACTCACCCTTTGGCGACATCCTAAATTCGCTAAAACATCTCTCGCTATCCGGAGAGCCCTGGCCGGACTATGGCCAGGATGGTTGGGATACGGACGACGAAGAAATTCAAAGCCCACCCACCACCCACCTTGTAGCCAGTGTCAACGACTTAACCGACATGTTAGACTACGACTCCGAAGACATCGACGGTATGGACGACGATGCCGGAGACGATCAAGAACCAGCGCCCACAGGGCACTGGAAGACCACCTCGTCATACGACATATACATGGTGGACACCCCAAAAGATGGGGACGGCGAAGAAGCAGCGGAGGCAGATTCCCTAAAGAAACAGCCCAAGCGCCGACGTCAGCGGCGCCGCTCTAAATCCCGCCACAGCAAGAATGGAGATTCCGGCACAGGAGATAATAATACCCCGGAAAGTGCCGAAGACAATCCCCTCCAGCAAGATTCAGCGCAGGAGGATGCAGAAGCAAGCCCTCACGAGAAAGCGGCAGACGAAGAGGTCGAGGATGATAATTACATACCTCCCTCCGGAGACGAGGCAAGCCTCGACGACGACGAATTCGTCGTGCCGGAGGATCCAGTCGAACAAGAGCATTTCAGACGCAGGCTAATGGCCACAGCAAATAGCCTAAAGAAAAAGCAGCAGCAGCTTCAAGCTGATCAAGACCTGCTAGCCGACAGATGGACCGAGGTCCTCGCGGCCGAAGAATATGAACTCGAACGCCCCTCCAAGAGCTACCCAAAACGCAAGTTGCTCCCCCGACTAGAGGAGGAAGCATACATACCTTCATCACCAGCGCATAATACGGCCGACCGACCACCGCGTGGTCGCGACAGAGAGGCATCCAGGCCCTCCATCAAGACCGTACCCCGGCATCGCTCAAAAAGTACGAAGCCGCGAGGGAATGCGCCGGACTTGCGGGATATATTGGAGGACAAGGCAAGACAATCTAGATCTATCTATGGATCACGTGGGCGCCCCACGACCCATGACGAATACCGTCGCGCCGGATACAACAACTCCGGCCGGGCCGAACACAGCAGACAGCGCTCTCTTGAGCTACGACGTGATATTGCTCAATATAGAGGCGCCGCACACCCATTATGCTTCATAGACGAAGTAATGGATCATCAAATCCCTGAAGGGTTCAAACCCGTCAACATTGAATCCTACGATGGCACAACAGACCCCGCGGTTTGGATCGAGGATTATCTCCTTCATATCCACATGGCCTGCGGCGACGATCTCCACGCCATCAAATATCTCCCGCCCAAGCTTAAAGGACCAGCTCGGCATTGGCTTAATAGCCTGCCCGCAGAGTCAATTGGGTGTTGGGAGGACCTGGAAGCCGCATTCCTTGACAACTTTCAGGGCACATATGTGCGACCACCAGACGCCGATGACCTAAGCCACATAATTCAGCAGCCAGACGAATCGGCCAGACAATTCTGGACACGGTTCTTAACAAAGAAAAATCAAATCGTCGACTGTCCGGATGCAGAGGCCCTCGCAGCCTTCAAACACAACATCCGCGACGAGTGGTTGGCCTGGCACCTTGGACAGGAAAAGCCGAAATCCATGGCAGCCCTCACATCACTCATGACCCGCTTCTGCGCAGGAGAAGACAGCTGGCTAGCTCGCAGCAACAACCTTAGCAAAAATGCTGGCAGTCCGGATACTAAGGACCATAATGGCAGGTCGCGTCGAAACAAAAACAAACGCCGCGTTAATGGCGACAACAATGTGGATACGGCAGTCAACGCCGGATTCCGAGGCTCTAAACCCGGTCAGCGGAAGAAGCCATTCAAAAGAACCACTCCGGGTCCGTCCAATTTGGAGCGAATACTCGACCGCTCTTGCCAGATACATGGCACACCCGAAAAGCCAGCTAACCACACCAACAGAGATTGTTGGGTATTCAAGCAGGCAGGCAAGTTAATTGCCGAAAACAACGATAAGGGGCTGCACAGTGATGACGAGGAAGAGACCCGGCTGCCGAACAGTAGAGGACAGAAGGGCTTCCCCCCCACAAGTGCGGACGGTAAACATGATATACGCAACCCATATACCCAAGAGGGAGCAGAAGCGTGCACTGAGGGACGTATATGCGATGGAGCCAGTCGCCCCGAAGTTCAATCCATGGTCCTCTTGCCCGATCACTTTCGATCGAAGAGACCATCCGACCAGTATCCGCCATGGCGGATTCGCCGCATTGGTTTTAGACCCAATCGTCGATGGATTTCACCTCACGAGAGTCCTGATGGATGGCGGCAGTAGCCTAAACCTGCTTTATCAGGATACAGTGTGCAAGATGGGCATAGACCCCTCAAGGATTAAACCAACAAAGACGACCTTCAAAGGCGTCATACAAGGTGTCGAGGCCAATTGTACAGGCTCAGTCACACTGGAAGTGGTCTTCAGATCCCCGAATAATTTCCGAAGCGAGGAGTTAATCTTCGTCATAGTCCCGTTCCGCAGCGGCTATCATGCTCTGCTCGGACGAACCGCGTTCGCAAAGTTCAACGCGGTGCCGCATTATGCATACCTCAAGCTCAAGATGCCAGGCCCTCGTGGAGTCATCACGGTCAACGGAAATACGGAACGCTCCCTCTGAACGGAGGAACATACAGCGGCTCTCGCGGCAGAAGTACAGAGCAGCCTTCTAAGGCAATTTTCGAGTCCGGCCGTTAAACGACCGGACACGGCCAAACGCGCCCGGAGCAACATCAACCAAGACCACCCGACACGTTCCGAGCATGCGTAGCAATGCGGCCCCAACCCCAGCCCTCGCATGATTGCGAGACCAGCTCTCCGCGTACATCATTACGCTCTGGAGATACCATGGGCATAGGGGGAGGGGCACGACCACAACAGACCCAGAGTGCGGCTCGACCACACCAGGCGCCTCCAAGTGCGTCGCTCTTTTTATTTTTTATTTTCCTTCTTTTTATACACAGGGCTCCGTTCACCAGAGGCCGTGTCTGGCGGCGAACCTGCCGAACTCACGATGCAACAGCCAGGGAGGGACAAAGGCTGCGACGAACACTCAGGTGGTCTCCATTACGAGCATTAAATTTGTTAAACCCACCATTCCGCAGCCTATCCCTGGAGTGAGACACGTCTAATTAGTCCAATCCTTTGCTTACCGCACCATTTGTATCATTCCGCACTCATAGCAGAATTCCTTGAATAAATAATGCAGCACTTTTTGCCTATAATTGCATTACTTTACATATATGTTCATTAATGACATCTTGCACGCGCATATTTTAGTACGGCCGAATACACCAGGGGCTTATGTTCCCCGTATTATGGTGTGATAAGTCCGAACACTTTCACAAGTGCGGCACCCCGAACTTATAGCATTATATGAATCGGCTCCGAATCATGTCTTGGGTCAATAGTTGGGTTTGCTCGGCTCCCAAGTTTTGGTACCTTACGTTCCGTTCTGTCGGCTAAGGTAGCACTGGGAGAACCACTGCGATTGCGCCCCGGTTGAGCTGGGCGAGCGCCTCAGTGGAGAAAGCTAAAACTGACTGTCATGATAAGGCGAGAGACTGGTCGCTGTTCGAGAGGTCTTTTCGAGTCCCTAAAGACTTATGCCGCTTCGAGCGAAGAACGGCCAAGGCGTGGATAGCGCCCCGAACTCGTTCTTCCGAATACTAGGGGCTTCGCCGAAATTTAAAATTATAGAATTCTATGGCTAAGTGAGAGTGTTCAAGCATTATAAGTCCTGTTGCCTTGTTCGTCGTGTTGAGCGCCTCCCTAGATGGACCCAAAAATGGGAACAAGAGCACTCAAGTTTATCCCGAACACCCCAGCACTCGTGGCATGGGGGCTGAAGCCGACGACTTGCCATCTCTCAGATTTAATAAACGGCCGCACAGAAGGTAATATTTTAAATCAATAAGCGTTGCCTAGCGCATATGAACAAAGTTTCCAGCGCACAGGATAACACATAGCGAGTTTACTCAAAAATTACATCTCTGGAACACTCATCCGCAATCTTGCGGGAACCCTTTAGGACAGTCTTATAGTACATCTCACGCGTGCGATACTCCTTGCCCGTTGGCGGCGCGTCAGTGATAAGCCTCTCCGCATCCAGCCTGCCCCAATGCACCTTTGCGTGGGCAAGGGCTCGACGAGCACCTTCAATACAGGCGGAGCGCTTGATGACCTCCACCCAGGGGCACGCATCCACCAGCCACCGCACGAGGCCGAAGTAGCTCCCAGGCATGGCCTCTCCAGGCCACAGCCGGACTATGAGGCCCTTCATGGCCTGCTCGGCTACCTTGTGGAGCTCGACCAGCTACTTCAGCTGGTCGCTAGGGGGCACCGGATGGCCGGCCTCAGCGTACTGAGACCAGAAGACCTTCTCCGTTGAGCTCCCCTCCTCGGCTTGGTAAAACGCGACGGCATCGGATACACTGCGAGTCAGATCTGCAAACGCCCCTGGAGAGCTCCGAATTCGGGTAAGTAATAGGTAATTTACATTAACATGCTTGCTTTGCATAAAAATGCCTTACCCGCCGCTATCTTCTTCACCGCCTCAATCTCCTGGAGGGCCTTATGGGCCTCGGCCTTAGCGGCTTTGGCACTTTCAAGAGCCGAGGCAAGCTCGGACTCTCGAGTCTTCGAGTCACGCTCCAAACTCTCATGTTTTTCCATGAGAGCCTGGAGCTCTTGCCGCACCTCCGCCACCCGCGCCTCCTGTTTCTCTCGCTCCGTCCATTCCACGGCTGCATTGCGTTCGGTCGCGGAAACGGCCTCCTTCAGGGTTGCCACCTCATTCGTGGCCCCTGCAGTACCCACGTTATCCTTGTTATTTTCATTGCAACCAAAATCCTTTTCTGTAAGGTACAAATTTAAAGATGGTATTACTCACCTTCTTTGTCCTCGAGCCGCTTCTTGGCAAGGCCGAGCTCTTGCTCGGACCGCTCGAGGTCCTGCTTCAACGCACCGACCTCCGCAGTCAGTGCGGCAGAGGTCAGCAGCGCAGCCTGCAAACCCATATTGACACAATTTTTAGCACTCCTGCGTATATCTTTTTTAGATCCTCAATCCGGTTTTTCTTTCCGAACACCGAACCGAGCATCAGGGGATACTGTCTATGCGGTATTACATTACATATTTTTAACTTCATACCTCAAAGCCTGTTAGAAGGCTACTGCAGGCTTCGGTCAGCCCGCTCTTGGCGAGCTGAACCTTCTGAATCACCGCACTCATGATAGTGCGGTGTTCTTCCTCGATGGAAGTGCCTTTGAGCGCCTCCAACAAGTTGTCCGGCGCCTCCGGTTGGACGGAGGCCGCCGGTGTCACGGTCTTGCCCTTCTTGCGAAGGGGCCGCCTGCCGGACTCCGGAACCACTGCGGGTTCCGGCATGGAGTCCGGCGCAAAGTCCAGGAGGCTGCCTTGTGGCGCCTCCGGAGCCTCCTCCTGATGGGTCCCTTCCCGGGATCCCACCTCGGCGTCCTCAGCATCGCGAGGGGTGGAGGCAGTCGGGATGGAATCTACATCCGACGGAGCCAATGACCCGCTCGATGAAGCGAGGATATCATCATCAGCCGGACTACAGGCAGTGTGCGGCATTAGAAGGACACTGTGTGACACAAAAGAGAAATTATAAATCATTCAGGAATCCGGATACTTACGATCTTGCCGGAGGCCTGGCCCTTGAGGGACACTCTTCGTCGCCAACGTTGGCGTTGGCGGAGCTGTCCGGGGGAATAGTCCTTCCCCTCTTGGACCCTTCAGCCTTCCCTGTTGGGGAAGCCTTCCTCTTCCTCTCCCCTTCCTCTGGGAGAGAGTCCTCTTTCTCCTCCTCGTCTTCGGGGGAGGAGTCCGCCTCGGAGCCATCGGACGACGAGTCCGATATCACCTGGCGCCGGGAACTTCTGCGAGTTCCCGTGGCCTTTTTCTTGGCCTTCTTCGCCGGCACCACATAGAGTGTCGGGACCAGCAGCCCTGTTAAGCGGGCGTTCGCTGGGTCTTCGGGAAGGGGAGCCGGACAGTCTACCTGCCCGGACGTCCTCTGCCAGTCCTGTCAAAGGCATTGGGGGTTTTAGATCCCACATAGAGCCAAACTATGAAAGAAAACAACTGTCACGTAGAGGATAACGAAGCTTACCTCACCGGCCGGGCGCTTGGTGCTGAATCCACGATCCTCAGTCATGGACGCGGGGGCTTCTCCACCCTTGAACAGCACCCTCCAGACGGCTTCGTACGTCGTGTCGAAGAGCCCGCTCAGAGTCTGGTGCTGTGCCGGATCGAACTCCCACAGGTTGAAGGCCCGTTGTTGGCAGGGGAGAATCCGGCGGATGAGCATGACCTGGATCACATTGACAAGCCTAAGCTTCTTGTTCACCAGGGTCTGGAGACAGGACTGGAGTCCTGTCAGCTCCTCCAAACTGCCCCATAGCAGGCCCTTCTCTTTCCAGGAGGTGAGCTGCATCGAGATACCAGATCTAAACTCGGGGGCCGCCGCCCATTTTGGGTCACGCGGCTCGGTGATGTAGAACCACCCCGATTGCCATCCCTTGATGGACTCCACGAAGGCCCCTTCGAGCCAGATGACGTTGGGCATCTTGCCCAACATGGCGCCTCCGCACTCCGCTTAGGTGCCCTTCACTACCTTCGGCTTGACGTTGAAGGTCTTGAGCCACAAGCCGAAGTGGGGCTGGATGCAGAGGAAGGCCTCGCACACGACGATAAACGCCGAGATGTTGAGGATGAAGTTTGGCGCCAGATCGTGGAAATCCAGGCCGTAATAGTACATGAGCCCCCGGACAAAGGGATGCAGCAGGAAGCCCAGTCCGCGGAGGAAGTGGGGAAGGAATACGACCCTCTCACGGGGCCTGGGGGTGGGGATGAGCTGCCCCTTGTCGGGCAGCCGGTGCGCGATGTCGCCGGAAAGGTATCCGGCGCTGCGCAGTTTTGCGATGTGCTCCTCCGTAACGGAGGAGACCAACCATTTGCCTCCCGCTCCGGACATGATCGGAGAAGGTCGAGACGAGATGCACGGACTTGGGCGCTGGAGCTCGAGGGTGCGGAAGATGGATAAGCAAAGGAGGAAGAAGGCGTAGGTAAAAAGGGTAAATCCTTATCCCCTTATATACGGGCGGACGAAAACTATGCGTCCCCACCGGCCTGGTAAAACTCGCTTATCTCCCAAGCGCCACCATCAATGGCGTGGTTGGGTTACCCACGTCCGTATTGATGAGAATCCCGGAATAAGGGGAACACGATCTCTGCTTCGACAAGACGTGCCAAGAAAACCGCTTCGCTAAACGCGCTGAGGTGGTATAATAAAAAACGATTCCAGTAAAGGCTTGGTGGTGGTGTGACGTCATGCCACAAAATACGTCAGCAGATTGAGCTTGTGTACATAATATTCTCTCTACGGTGGTATGTGGAATTTATTTTGCAGAGCTGGACACTATCCTGGTGTTCACAATCTTCTATGAATTATTCGGAGGAGGAACCCGCCTTGCAATGCCGAACAATATGCGCGCCGGACTCATCGTCATTGAAGCCTGGTTCAGGGGCTACTGAGGGAGTCCTGGACTAGGGGGTGTCCGGACAGCCGGACTATCATTGTCAGCCGGACTCCAGGACTATGAAGATACAAGATTGAAGACTTCGTCCCGTGTCCGGATGGGACTTTCCTTGGCGTGGAAGGCAAGCTTGGCGATGCGGATATGTAGATCTTCTACCATTGTAACCGACTCTGTGTAACCCTAGCCCTCTCTGTTGTCTATATAAACCAGAGGGTTTTAGTCCGTAGGACAACACAACCATTACAACAATCATACCATAGGCTAGCTTCTAGGGTTTAGCCTCCTTGATCTCGTGGTAGATCCACTCTTGTACTACCCATATCATCAATATCAATCAAGCAGGAGTAGGGTTTTACCTCCATCGAGAGGGCCCGAACCTGGGTAAAAACATCGTGTCCCTTGTCTCCTGTTACCATCTGCCTAGACGCACAGTTCGGGACCCCCTACCCGAGATCCGCCGGTTTTGACACCGACAATCATGTTTTGCTCGTGAGAGAAGTTTAGTCAATGGGTCTGTCACATCCCGAGTCGTATGTATTTTGCAAATATTCTATGTCTACAATGCTCTGCACGGAGCTACTCTAGCTAATTGCTCCCGCTTTCAATATGTATCCAGATTAAGACTTAGAGTCATATGGATTGGTGTAAAAGCTTGCACCAATGTAACTCTTTACGACGGGCTCTTTTATCACCTCCATAATCGAGAAATATTTCCTTAGTCCTCACTAAGGATATTCTTGACTGTTGTCCAGCGATCTACTCTTAGATCAAAATTGTACTCCCTTGCCAAACTCAGAGCAAGGTATACAATAGGTCTAGTACACAGCATAGCATACTTTATAGAACCTATGACTGAGGCATAGGGAATGACTTTCATTCTCTTTCTATTTTCTGCCGTGGTCGGGTTTTGAGTCTTACTCAATTTCATACCTTTGCAACACAGGCAAGAACTCTTTCTTTGACTGTTCCATTTTGAACTACTTCAAAATCTTGTCAAGGTATGTACTCATTGAAAATCTTATCAAGCGTCTTGATCTATCTCAATAGATCTTGATGCTCAATATGTAAGTAGCTTTACTGAGGTATTTCTTTTAAAGAACTCCTTTCAAACATTTCTTTATGCTTTCCAGAAAAATTCTACATCATTTCTAATCAACAATATGTCACTCACATATACTTATCAGAAAGGCTGTAGTGCTCCCACTCGCTTTATTCTAAATACAGGCTTCAGTACAAGTCCGTATAAAACTATATGCTTTGATCAACTTATCAAAGTGTATATTCCAACTCTGAGATGATTGCACCAGTCCATAGATGGATCGCTGGAGCTTGCACATTTTGTTAGCACCTTTAGGATTGATAAAACCTTCTGGTTGCATCATATACAACTCTTCTTTAAGAAAACCATTAAGGAATGCCGTTTTGACATCCATTTGCTAGATTTCATAAAATGTGGCAATTGCTAACATGATTCGGACAGACTTAAGTATCGCTACAGTTGAGAAAATCTCATTGTAGTCAACACCTTGAACTTGTCAGAAAATCTTTTTGCGACAAGTCGAGCTTTGTAGATAGTAACACTACTATCAACGTCCGTCTTCCTCTTGAAGATCCATTTATTTTCTATGGCTTGCCGATCATCGGGCAAGTCCACCAAAGTCCACACTTTGTTCTCATACATGGATCCCATCTCAGATTTCATGGCCTCAAGCCATTTCGCGGAATCTGGACTCATCATCGCTTCCTCATAGTTCGTAGGCTCATCATGGTCTAGTAACATAACTTCCAGAACATGATTACCGTACCACTCTGGTGCGGACTGTACTTTGGAAGACATACGAGATTTTGTAGTAACTTGATCTGAAGTTTCATGATCATCATCATTAGCTTCCTCACTAATTGGTGTAGGAATCACTGGAACTGATTTCTGTGATGAACTACTTTCCAATTCGGGAGAAGGTACAAATTACCTTATCAAGCTCTACTTTCCTCCCACTCACTTCTTTCGACAGAAACTCCTTCTCTAGAAAGGATCCATTCTTAGCAACGAATGTTTTGCCTTCGGATCTGTGATAGAAGGTGTACCCATCAGTTTCCTTTGGGTATTCTATGAAGACGCACTTCTCCGATTTGGCTTCGAGCTTATTAGGTTGAAAACCTTTTTCACATAAGTATTGCAACTCCAAACTTTAAGAAACGACAACTTAGGTTTACTGCTAAACCATAGTTCATACGGTGTCATCTCAACGGATTTAGATGGTGCCCTATTAAAGTGAATGCAGCTATCTCTAATGCATAACCCCAAAACGATAGTGGTAAATCGGTAAGATACATCATAGATCGCACCATATCTAATAAAGTGCGGTTACGACGTTAGGACACACCATTATGCTGTGGTGTTCCATGTGGCGTGAGCTGTGAAACTATTGCACATTGTTTAAAAATGAAGGCCAAACTCGTAACTCAAATATTCTTCTCTACGATCAGATTGTAGAAACTTTATTTTCTTGTTACGATGATTCTCCACTTCACTATGAAATTCTTTGAACATTTCAAATGTTTCAGACTTGTGCTTCATTAAGTAGATATACGCATATCTGCTCAAATCATCTGTGAAGGTCAGAAAATAACGATACCCGCCACGAGCATCAACACTCATTGGACCGCATACATCGGTATGTATTATTTCCAACAAGTTAGTAGCTCGTTCCATTATTCCGGAGAACGGAGTTTTAGTCATCTTGCCCAAAAGGCACGGTTCGCAAGTATCAAATGATTCATAACCAAGTGATTCCGAAAATCCATCTTTATGGAGTTTCTTCATGCGCTTTACACCGATATGACCCAAACGGCAGTGCCACAAATAAGTTGCACTATCATTATTAACTTTGCATCTTTTGGCATCAACATTATGAATATGTGTATCACTATGATCAAGATTCAATAAACCATCACCATTGGGTGTATGACCATAGAAGGTTTTATTCATATAAGCAGAATAACAATTTATTCTCTATCTTAGATGAATAATCGTATTGCAATAAACATGATCTTATCATATTTATGCTCAACGCAAACACCAAATAACATTTATTTAGGTTTAACACTAATCTCGAAAATATAGGGAGTGTGTGATAATGATCATATCAATCTTGGAACTTCTTCCAACACTCATCTTCACTTCCCCTTCAACTAGTCTCTGTTTATTCTGTAACTCCTGTTTCGAGTTACTAATCTTAGCAACCGAACAAGTATCAAATACTCAGGGGCTACTATAAACACTAGTAAGGCACACATCAATAACCTGTATATCAAATATACCCTTGTTCAATTTGCTATCCTTCTTATCCACCAAATATTCAGGGTATTTCCGCTTCCAGTGACCTTTTCCTTTGCAGTGTAAGCACTCAGTTTCAGGTTTTGGTCCAGCTTTGGGCTTCTTCGCAGGAGTGACATCTTGCTTGTCATTCTACTTGAAGTTCCCTTTCTTTCCCTTTGCCCTTCTCTTGAAACTAGTGGTCTTGTCAATCATCAACACTTGATGCTCTTTCTTGATTTCTACCTTTGTTGATTTCAACATCACGAAGAGCTCGGGAGTCGTTTTCGTCATCTCTTGCATACTATAGTTCATCACGAAGTTCTAGTAACTTGGTGATGGTGACTAGAGAACTCTGTCAATCACTATCTTATCTGGAAGATTAACTCCCACTTATTCAAGCGATTGTAGTACCCAGACAATCTGAGCACATGCTCACTAGTTGAGCGATTCTCCTCCATCTTTTAGCTATAGAACTTGTTGGAGACTTCATATCTCTCAACTCGGGTATTTGCTTGAAATAATAACTTTAATTCCTGGAACATCTCATATGGTCCATGACGTTCAAAACGTCTTTGAAGTCACGATTCTAAGCCGTTAAGCATGGTGCACTAAACGATCAAGTAGTCATCATATTGAGCTAGCCAGACATTCATAACGTCTGCATATGCTCCTGCAATAGGTCTGTCACCTAGCGGTGCATTAAGGACATAATTCTTCTGTGCAGCAATGAGGATAAACCTCAGATCACGGATCCAATCCGCATCATGCTACTAACATCTTTCAACACAATTTTTCTCTAGGAACATATCAAAATAAACATATGAAAAACAACAACGCGAGCTATTGATCTACAACATAATTTGCAAAATAATACCAGGACTAAGTTCATGATAAATTTAAGTTCAATTAGTCATATTACTTAAGAACTCCCACTTAGACAGACATCTCTCTAGTCATCTAAGTGATCACGTGATCCAAATCAACTAAACCATGTTCGATCATCACGTGAGATGGGGTAGTTTTCAATGGTGAACATCACTATGTTGATCATATCTACTATATGATTCACGCTCGACCTTTCGGTCTCCGTCTTCTGAGGCCATATCTGTATATGCTAGGCTCGTCAAGTTTAACCTGAGTATTCCACGTGTGCAACTGTTTTGCACCCGTTGTATTTGAACGTAGAGCCTATCACACCCGATCATCACGTGGTGTCTCAGCACGAAGAACTTTTGCAACGGTGCATACTCAGGGAGAACACTTCTTGATAATTAGTGAGAGATCATCTTAAAATGCTACCGTCAATCAAAGCAAGATAAGATGCATAAAGGATAAACATCACATGCAATCAATATAAGTGATATGATATGGCCATCATCATCTTGTGCAAGTGATCTCCATCTCCGAAGCACCGTCGTGATCACCATCGTCACCAGCGCGACACCTTGATCTCCATCGTAGTATGTCGTTTCGCCATCTATTGCTTCTACGACTATCGCTACCGCTTAGTGATAAAGTAAAGCAATTACAGGGCGCTTGCATTTCATACAATAAAGCGACAACCATATGGCTCCTGCCAGTTGCCGATAACTCGGTTACAAAATATGCCCTAGAGGCAATAATAAATGGTTATTATTATATTTCTTTGTTCATGATAATTGTCCATTATTCATGCTATAACTGTATTATCAGGAAATCGTAATACACGTGTGAATACATAGACCACAACATGTCCCTAGTAAGCCTCTAGTTGACTAGCTCGTTGATCAACAGATGGTCATGGTTTCCTGACTATGGGCATTGGATGTCATTGATAACGGGATCACATCATTAGGAGAATGATGTGATGGACAAAACCCAATCATAAGCATAGCTCGAAGATCGTGTAGTTCGTTTAGCTAGAGCTTTTCCAAATGTCGAGTATCATTTCCTTAGACCATGAGATTGTGCAACTCCCGGATACCGTAGGAGTGCTTTGGGTGTGCCAAACGTCACAACGTAACAGGGTGACTATAAAGGTGCACTACGGGTATCTCCCAAAGTGTCTGTTGGGTTGGCACGAATCAAGACTGGGATTTGTCACTCCGTATGACGGAGAGGTATCTCTGGGCCCACTCGGCAATGCATCATCATAATGAGCTCAATGTGACCAAGTGTCTGGTCACGGGATCATGCATTACGGTATGAGTAAAGTGACTTGCCGGTAACGAGACTGAACGAGGTATTGGGATACCGACGATCGAGTCTCGGGCAAGTAACGTACCGATTGACAAAGGGAATTGTATACGGGATTGATTGAATCCTCGACATCGTGGTTCATCCGATGAGATCATCAGGAACATGTGGGAACCAACATGGGTATCCAGATCCCGCTGTTGGTTATTGACCGGAGAGGCGTCTCGGTCATGTCTGCATGTCTCCCGAACCCATAGGGTCTACACACTTAATGTTCAGTGACGCTAGGGTTGTAGAGATATGAATATGTGGTAACCCTAAAGTTGTTCGGAGTCCCGGATGAGATCCTGGACGTCACGAGGAGTTCTGGAATGGTCCGGAGGTGAAGAATTATATATAGGAAGTGTTGGTTTGGCCATCAGGAGAGTTTCGGGGGTCACCGGTATTGTACCGAGACCACCGGAAGGGTCCCGGGGGTCCACCGGGTGGGGCCACCTATCCCGGAGGGCCCCATGAGCTGAAGTGGGGAGGGGACCGGCCCCTGGTGGGCTGGTGCGCCCCCCCTTGGGCCCCCCCTGCGCCTAGGGTTGGGAACCCTAGGGGAGGCGGCGCCTCCACTTGCCTTGGGGGGGCAAGGCTCCCCCCTTGGCCGCCGCCCCCCTAGGAGATCCCATCTCCTAGGGCCGGCACCCCCCTTGGGGACCCTATATAAAGAGGAGGGAGGGAGGGCAGCCGCACCCTTGCACTTGGCGCCTTCCTTCCCCCTTGCTACACCTCTCCCTCCCGCAGACGCTTGGCGAAGCCCTGCCGGATCCCTGCTGCATCCACCACCACGCCGTCGTACTGCTGGATCTTCATCAACATCTCCTTCCTCCTTGCTGGATCAAGAAGGAGGAGATGTCACGCTCACTGTACGTGTGTTGAATGCGGATGTGCCGTCCGTTCGGCGCTAGGATCTCCGGTGATTTGGATCACTACGAGTACGACTCCCTCAACCCCGTTCTCTTGAACGCTTCCGCTCACCATCTACAAGGGTATGTAGATGCACTCCTCTCTCTCGTTGCTGGATGAACTCCTAGATTGATCTTGGTGAACGTAGGAAATTTTTTATTTTAAGCAACGTTCCCCTACAGTAGGATTCCCCCCTTCCAAGTAGTAGGAGTAGGAGTCAAGGAAAGGGGAGAGAGAAGAGAAGGAAGGAGGGGGCGCAGCCCCTCCCCCTAGTCCAATTCGGACTAGGTCTTGGGTGGGCGCCCAACCTATCCTCTCTCTTTCCCCTAAAGCCCAATAAGGCCCATATACTCCCCGGCGAATTCCCGTAACTCTCCGGTATTCTGGAAAATACCCCGTTCTCTTGAACGCTTCCGCTCACGATCTACAAGGGTATGTAGATGCACTCCTCTCTCTCGTTGCTGGATGAACTCCTAGATTGATCTTGGTGAATGTAGGAATATTTTTATTTTATGCAACGTTCCCCTACAGTGGCATCATGAGCTAGGTCTTTGCGTAGTTCTGTTTGCACGAGTAGAACACAATCTGTTGTGGGCGTAGATGTTGACAACTTTCTTGCCACTACTAGTCTTATTTTGCTTCAGCGGTATTGTGGGATGAAGCGGCCCGAACTGACCTTACTAGTTGCATAAGGTGGCTAGCAGATGTCTGTCTCTCCCACTTTAGTTGGAGCGGATTCGATGAAAAGGGTCCTTATGAAGGGTAAATAGAAGTTGGCAAATCACGTTGTGGCTTTAACGTAGGTAAGAAAACGTTCTTGCTAGATCACCTATAGAAGCCACGTAAAAACTTGCAACAACAATTAGAGGACGTCTAACTTGTTTTTGCAGCAAGTGTTTTTTGTGATGTGATATGGCCAAAGGATGTGATGAATGATATATGTGATGTATGAGATGATCATGTTCTTGTAATAGGAATCACGACTTGCATGTCGATGAGTATGACAATCGGCAGGAGCCATAGGAGTTGTCTTTATTTTTTGTATGACCTGCGTGTCATTGAAGAACGCCATGTAAACTACTTTACTTTATTGCTAAACGTGTTAGCCATAGAAGTATAAGTAGTTGTTGGCGTGACAACTTCATGAAGACACGATGATGGAGATCATGGTGTCATGCCGGTGACGAAGATGATCATGGCGCCCCGAAGATGGAGATCAAAGGAGCAATATGATATTGGCCATATCATGTCACTATTTGATTGCATGTGATGTTTATCATGTTTTCCATCTTGTTTACTTAGAACAACGGTAGTAAATAAGATGATCCCTCATAATAATTTCAAGAAAAGTGTTCCCCCTAACTGTGCACCGTTGCGAAGGTTCGTTGTTTCGAAGCACCACGTGATGATCGGGTGTGATAGATCCTAACGTTCGAATACAACGGGTGTAAGCCGGATTTACACACGTAATACACTTAGGTTAACTTGACAAGCCTAGCATGTACAGACATGGCCTCGGAACACGGAAGACCGAAGGTCGAACATGAGTCGTATAGAAGATACGGTCAACATGAAGATGTTCACCGATGATAACTAGTCCGTCTCACGTGATGATCGGACACGGGCTGGTTGACTCGGATCATGGATCACTTAGATGACTAGAGGGATGTCTATCTGAGTGGGAGTTCATTATTTGATTGGATGAACTTAATTATCATGAACTTAGTCTAACATCTTTGCAATATGTCTTGTAGATCAAATGGCCCACGCTAATGTTGCCCTCAACTTCAACGCATTCCTAGAGAAAACCAAGCTGAAAGACGATGGCAGCAACTATACGGACTGGGTTCGGAACTTGAGGATCATCCTGCTAGCTGCCAAGAAAGCATATGTCCTAGATGCACCGCTAGGTGAAGCACCCATTTCCCCAGCAACTCAAGACGTTATGAACGCCTGGCAGTCGCGTAGTGATGATTACTTCCTGGTTTAGTGCGGCATGCTTTACAGCTTAGAACCGGGGCTCCAAAAGCATTTTGAGCAGCACGGAGCATATGAGATGTTCCAAGAGCTGAGAATGGTTTTCCAAGCTCACGCCCGGGTCGAGAGATATGAAGTCTCCGACAAGTTCTACAGTTGTAAGATGGAGGAGAATGGTTCTATCAGCGAGCACATACTCAAAATGTCTGGGTTGCACAACCGCTTATCTCAACTAGGAGTTAATCTCCCAGATGACGCGGTGGTCGACAGAATCCTCCAGTCGCTCCCACCAAGCTACAAGAGCTTTGTGATGAACTTCAATATGCAGGGGATGGAAAAGACCATTCCTGAGGTATATTCAATGCTGAAATCAGCGGAGGTGGAGATCAAAAAGGAACATCAAGTGTTGATGGTGAATAAAACCACTAAGTTCAAGAAAGGCAAGGGTAAGAAGAACTTCAAGAAGGACGGCAAGGGAGTTGCCGCGCCCGGTAAGCCAGTTGCCGGGAAGAAGTCAAGTAATGGACCCAAGCCTGAAACTGAGTGCTTTTATTGCAAGGGAAGCGGACACTGGAAGCGGAACTGCCCCAAGTACTTAGCGGACAAGAAGGCCGGCAAAACCAAAGGTATATGTGATATACATGTAATTGTTGTGTACCTTACCAGTGCTCGTAGTAGCTCCTGGGTATTTGATACCGGTGCGGTTGCTCATATTTGTAACTCAAAGCAGGAGCTGCGGAATAAGCGAAGGCTGGCGAAGGACGAGGTGACGATGCGCGTCGGGAATGGTTCCAAGGTCGATGTGATCGCCGTCGGCACGCTACCTCTACATTTACCTACGGGATTAGTTTCGAACCTCAATAATTGTTATTTAGTACCAGCTTTGAGCATGAACATTGTATCAGGATCTCGTTTAATTCGGGATGGCTACTCATTTAAATCCGAGAATAATGGTTGTTCTATTTATATGAGTGATATGTTTTATGGTCATGCCCCGCTGGTGAATGGTTTATTCTTAATGAATCTCGAGCGTAATTTTACACATATTCATAGTGTGAATACTAAAAGATGTAAAGTTGATAACGATAGTCCCACATACTTGTGGCACTGCCACCTTGGTCACATTGGTGTCAAGCGCATGAAGAAGCTCCATGCTGATGGACTTTTAGAGTCTCTAGATTATGAATCGTTTGACACATGCGAGCCATGCCTCATGGGCAAGATGACCAAGAGTCCGTTCTCCGGAACAATGGAGCGAGCAACCAACTTATTGGAAATCATACATACTGATGTGTGCGGTCCAATGAGCGTTGAGGCTCGCGGAGGATATCGTTATGTTCTCACTCTCACTGATGACTTGAGTAGATATGGGTATGTCTACTTGATGAAGCACAAGTCCGAGACCTTTGAAAAGTTCAAGGAATTTCAGAATGAGGTAGAGAATCAACGTGACAGAAAGATAAAGTTCTTACGATCAGATCGTGAGGGTTAATATTTAAGTCACGAATTTGGTACGCACTTAAGGAAATGTGGAATCGTTTAACAACTCATGCCGCCTGGAACACCTCAGCGAAATGGTGTGTCCGAACGTCATAATCGCACTCTATTGGATATGGTGTGATCTATGATGTCACTTACCGATTTACCGCTATCATTTTCTGGATACGCTCTAGAGACAGCTACATTCACTTTAAATAGGGCACCGTCTAAATCCGTTGAGACGACACCGTATGAATTATGGTTTGGGAAGAAACCTAAGCTGTCGTTTCTAAAAGTTTGGGGATGCGATGCTTATGTCAAGAAACTTCAACCTGAGAAGCTCGAACCCAAGTCGGAAAAATGCGTCTTCATAGGATACCCTAAGGAAACCATTGGGTATACTTTCTACTTAAGATCCGAGGGCAAGATCTTTGTTGCCAAGAACGGGTCCTTTCTGGAGAAAGAGTTTCTCTCGAAAGAATTAAGTGGGAGGAAAGTGGAACTTGATGAAGTACTGCCTCTTGAACCGGTGAGTAGCGCAGCTCGGGAAGATGTTCCTGTGGTGCCTACAATGACAAGAGAGGAGGTTAATGATGATGATCAAGATACTCGGATCAAGCTCTTGCTGAACTTCGAAGGTCCACAAGGACACGTTCCGCAGCAGAGTGGTATGGCAACCCTGTCTTAGAAATCATGTTGTTAGACAACGGTGAACCTTCGAACTATGAAGAAGCGATGGCGGGCCCAAATTCCAACAAATGGCTTGAAGCCATGCAATCCGAGATAGGATCCATGTATGAAAACAAAGTGTGGACTCTGACAGACTTGCCCGATGATCGGCGAGCAATAGAAAACAAATGGATCTTTAAGAAGAAGACGGACGCAGATGGTAATGTCACCATATATAAGGCTCGACTTGTCGCTAAGGGTTATCGACAAGTTCAAGGGATTGACTACGATGAGACATTCTCTCCTGTAGCGAAGCTGAAGTCCGTCCGAATCATGTTAGCAATTGCCGCATACTATGATTATGAGATATGGCAAATGGACGTCAAAACGGCATTCCTTAACGGTCACCTTAAGGAAGAGCTGCATATGATGCAGCCAGAAGGTTTTGTCGACCCTAAGAATGCTAACAAGGTGTGCAAGCTCCAGCGCTCCATCTATGGGCTGGTGCAAGCATCTCGGAGTTGGAACATTCGCTTTAATGAGATGATTAAAGCGTTTGGGTTTATGCAGACTTATGGAGAAGCCTGCGTTTACAAGAAAGTGAGTGGGAGCTCTGTAGCATTTCTCATATTATATGTGGATGACATACTCTTGATGGGAAATGATATAGAACTTTTGGACAGCATAAAGGCCTACTTGAATAAGTGTTTTTCAATGAAGGACCTTGGAGAAGCTGCTTACATATTAGGCATCAAAATCTATAGAGATAGATCGAGACGCCTCATAGGTGTTTCACAAAGCACATACCTTGATAAGATATTGAAGAAGTTCAATATGGATCAGTCCAAGAAGGGGTTCTTGCATGTGTTGCAAGGTGTGAAATTGAGCTCGGCTCAGTGCCCGACCACGACAGAAGATAAAGAAGAGATGAGTGTCATCCCCTATGCATCAGCCATAGGGTCTATCATGTATGCCATGACCTGTACCAGACCTGATATAAACCTTGCCGTAAGTTTGGTAGGAAAGTACCAAAGTAATCCCGACAAGGAACACTGGACAGCGGTCAAGAACATCCTTAAGTACCTGAAAAGGACTAAGGACATGTTTCTCGTATATGGAGGTGACGAAGAGCTCGTCATAAAGGGTTACGTCGACGCTAGCTTCGACACAGATCTGGATGACTCTAAGTCACAAACCGGATACGTGTATATTTTGAATGGTGGGGCAGTAAGCTGGTGCAGTTGCAAGCAGAGCGTCGTGGCGGGATCTACATGTGAAGCGGAGTACATGGCAGCCTCGGAGGTAGCACATGAAGCAATCTAGGCGAAGGAGTTCATCACCGACCTAGGAGTCATACCCAATGCGTCGGGGCCGATTACACTCTTCGGTGACAACACTGGAGCTATTGCACTTGCCAAGGAGCCCACGTTTCACAAGACCAGGCACATCAAGCGTCGCTTCAACTCCATCCGTGAAAATGTTCAAGATGGAGACATAGGTATTTGTAAAGTACATAGGGACCTGAATGTAGCAGATCCGTTGACTAAACCTCTCCCTAGAGCAAAACATGATCAACACCAGGACGCAATGGGTGTTCGATACATCACAATGTAACTGGATTATTGACTCTAGTGCAAGTGGGAGACTGTTGGAAATATGCCCTAGAGGCAATAATAAATGGTTATTATTATATTTCTTTGTTCATGATAATTGTCCATTATTCATGCTATAACTGTATTATCCGGAAATCGTAATACACGTGTGAATACATAGACCACAACATGTCCCTAGTAAGCCTCTAGTTGACTAGCTCGTTGATCAACAGATAGTCATGGTTTCCTGACTATGGGCATTGGATGTTGTTGATAACGGGATCACATCATTAGGAGAATGATGTGAGGGACAAGACCCAATCATAAGCATAGCTCGAAGATCGTGTAGTTCGTTTAGCTAGAGCTTTTCCAAATGTCGAGTATCATTTCCTTAGACCATGAGATTGTGCAACTCCCGGATACCATAGGAGTGCTTTGGGTGTGCCAAACGTCACAACGTAACTGGGTGACTATAAAGGTGCACTACGGGTATCTCCGAAAGTGTCTGTTGGGTTGGCACGAATCGAGACTGGGATTTGTCACTCGGTATGACGGAGAGGTATCTCTGGGCCACTCGGTAATGCATCATCATAATGAGCTCAATGTGACCAAGTGTATGGTCATGGGATCATGCATTACGGTACAAGTAAAGTGACTTGCCGGTAAGAAGACTGAACGAGGTATTGGGATACTGACGATCGAGTCTCGGGCAAGTAACGTACCGATTGACAAAGGGAATTGTATACGGGATTGATTGAATCCTCGACATCGTGGTTCATCCGATGAGATCATCGAGGAACATGTGGGAACCAACATGGGTATCCAGATCTCGCTGTTGGTTATTGACCGGAGAGGCGTCTCAGTCATGTCTGCATGTCTCCCGAACCCGTAGGGTCTACACACTTAAGGTTCGGTTGCGCTAGGGTTGTAGAGATATGAATATGCAGTAACCCGAAAGTTGTTCGGAGTCCCGGATGAGATCTTGGATGTCACGAGGAGTTCTGGAATGGTCCGGAGGTGAAGAATTATATATAGGAAGTGCTGTTTCGGCCATCGGGAGAGTTTCGGGGGTCACCGGTATTGTACCGGGACCACCGGAAGGGTCCCGGGGGTCCAACGGGTGGGTCCACCTATCCCGGAAGGCCCCATTGGCTGAAGTGGGGAAGGGACCGGCCCCTGGTGGGCTGGTGCGCCCCCCCCCTTGGGCCCTCCTGCGCCTAGGGTTGGGAACCCTAGGGGAGGGGGCGCCTCCACTTGCCTTGGGGGCAAGGCTCCCCCCTTGGCCGCCGCCCCCCTAGGAGATCCCATCTCCTAGGGCCGGTGCCCCCCCTTGGGGACCCTATATAAAGAGGGGGGAGGGAGGGCAGCCGCACCCTTGCACTTGGCGTCTCCCTTCCCCCCTGCTACACCTCTCCCTCCCGCAGACGCTTGGCGAAGCCCTGCCGGATCCCTGCTGCATCCACCACCACGCCGTCGTGCTGCTGGATCTTCATCAACCTCTCCTTCCCCCTTGCTGGATCAAGAAGGAGGAGACGTCACGCTGACCGTACGTGTGTTGAACGCGGAGGTGCCGTCCGTTCGGCACTAGGATCTCCGGTGATTTGGATCACGACGAGTACGACTCCATCAACCCCGTTCTCTTGAACGCTTCCGCTCGCGATCTACAAGGGTATGTAGATGCACTCCTCTCTCTCGTTGCTGGATGAACTCCTAGATTGCTCTTGGTGAACGTAGGAATTTTTTTATTTTATGCAACGTTCCCCTACAGTAGGATTCCCCCCTTCCAAGTAGTAGGAGTAGGAGTCAAGGAAAGGGGAGAGAGAAGAGAAGGAAGGAGGGGGCGCAGCCCCTCCCCCTAGTCCAATTCAGACTAGGCCTTGGGTGGGCGCCCAACCTCTCCTCTCTCTTTCCCCTAAAGCCCAATAAGGCCCATATACTCCCTGGCGAATTCCCGTAACTCTCCGTTATTCTGAAAAATACACGAATCA
Source organism: Triticum timopheevii (assembly GCA_963921465.1). NCBI lineage: Eukaryota > Viridiplantae > Streptophyta > Magnoliopsida > Poales > Poaceae > Triticum > Triticum timopheevii. The sequence continues at coordinate 217,152,528 of OY997274.1, forward strand.
CTCGGAACCTTTCCGATGTCCGAATATAGTCGTCCAATATATCGATCTTTATGTATCGACCATTTCGAGACTCCTCGTCATGTCCCAGATCTCATCCGGGACTCCGAACTCCTTCGGTACATCAAAACACATAAACTCATAATATAACCGTCATCGAAACCTTAAGCGTGCGGACCCTACGGGTTCGAGAACTATGTAGACATGACCGAGACACATTTCCGGTCAATAACCAATAGTGGAACCTGGATGCTCATATTGGCTCCTACATATTCTACGAAGGTCTTTATCGGTCAAACCGTATAACAACATACGTCGTTCCCTTTGTCATCGGTATGTTACTTGCCCGAGATTCGGTCGTCGGTATCCCAATACCTAGTTCAATCTCGTTACTGGCAAGTCTCTTTACTCATTATGTAATGCATCATTCCGTAACTAACTCATTAGCTACATTTCTTGCAAGGCTTATAGTGATGTGCATTACCGAGAGGGCCCAGAGATACCTCTCCGACAATCGGAGTGACAAATCCTAATCTTGAAATGCGCCAACTCAACATGTACCTTCGGAGACACCTGTAGAGCTCCTTTATAATCACCCAGTTATGTTGTGACGTTTGGTAGCACACAAAGTGTTCCTCCGGTAAACGGGGGTTGCATAATCTCATAGTCATAGGAACATGTATAAGTCATGAAGAAAGCAATAGCAACATACTCAACGATCAAGTGCTAAGCTAACGGAATGGGTCAAGTCAATCACATCATTCTCTAATGATGTGATCCCGTTAATCAAATGACAACTCATGTCTATGGTTAGGAAACTTAACCATCTTTGATTAACGAGGTAGTCAAGTAGAGGCATACTAGTGACACTATGTTTGTCTATATATTCACACATGTATTATGTTTCCGGTTAATACAATTCTAGCATGAATAATAAACATTTATCATGAAATAGGAAATAAATAATAACTTCATTATTGCCTCTAGGGCATATTTCCTTCAAGTAACATATCGATAGACAAAGGGAATTACATATGTTGTCATAATGGTTCGACCGATAAAGATTTTCGTAGAATATGTAGGAACCAATATGGGCATCCAGGTTCCGCTATTGTTTATTGACCGGAGAGGTGTCTCAGTCATGTCTACATAGTTATCGAACCCGTAGGGTCCGCACGCTTAATGTTCGTTGACGATATAATGTTATATGAGTTATATGATTTGGTGGCCGAATGTTGTTCGGATCCCCGAATGAGATCACGTACATGACGAGGAGTCTTGAAATGGTCGAGAGGTAAAGATTGATATATAGGATGATGGTATTCAGACACCGGAAGAGTTTCGGAGTGCACCGGGTAGTCATCGGGTCGCTGGAAGGGGTTCCGGACACCCCCGGTAAGTGTATGGGCCTAATGGGCCAAAGGAAGGGACAAATGAGCCCACTAGGGGGCAAGCATGCCCCTCTCCTTGGCAGGCCGGCCCTAGGGGAAGGAAAGAGGAGGGGTGACCTCTCCCGCCTTTCCCTCCTCGTGAGAGAAAGGAAGGGGGGCTCCTCCTGCTGCCTTCCTCCCGCACTCATATATGGAAAGGGGGCGGCTTGGGGAAGTCCCCAAGTAGGATTCAACCCTACTTGGGGTGCATCTTGGCCTCTCCTCTATCCCCCACCTATATATATGTGGGAGGGGGGCGCCACACAGGACCACAACAATTCTTTAGCCGTGTGCGGCGGTCCCCTCCACCGTTTACACCCTCGGTCATATTTTCGTAGTGCTTAGGCGAAGCTCTGCGGAGATAGCATCACCATCGGCGTCACCACGCCGTCGTGTTGCCGGAAATCATCCACTACCTCGCCGTCTTCCTAGATCAAGAAGGCGTGGATGTCATTGAGCTGAACGTGTGTTGAACGCGGAGGTGCTGTATGTTCGGTACTCGATCGGTTAGATCGCGAAGAAGTTCGACTACATCAACCGTGTTACTAAACGCTTCCTCTTACGGTCTACGAGGGTACGTAGACACACTCTCCCCTCCCATTGCTATGCATCTCCATGGATAGATCTTGCGTGTGCGTAGAACTTTTTTTGTTTTCATGCAACGTTACGCAAAAGTTAATTTTAATCATGTTGGTGTTCGAGATAATTTATTATAACATGCTAGTTGATTGAAATCTTGTCACGAGAGAATATAGTTGGTAAACATTTGTGATTCACAAGAGGATAAGCAATAAGCTAAGCTTGGAGGAGCTGATATGTCTCACACGCATTTCTTTTTCCCGAACACTTTTACTATATTTGTATAAAACTAGCCTAGACTAATGCTTACAACAAGGATTTTTATGGTGTTATTTTCTGTATAGGAAAGTTGCTCCAAAGATTGTGGAAAAATGGGGAAAAAGTACTCAGAAGAAAAGGGTCACAAAGCTAGAAGATGGAGCCTGGGGGCATCTGTGGGGCCCATAGGTACCGCCTTTCGACGCCCTTTGGCCTATATTTTCCCTTCGCCTCAAAACCCTCTATACGACTTAACATGATTTTTCCGCGACACAGAGCCACCGCCGCCACCATAGTTCGCCTTCTCGGAGGGTCGTCTCGAGTTTGATCTCGCATTCAGAGAGGAGGATTCTTCCCCATCATCATCACCAACCTCTTCCCATCATCACCATCATGGCCTCCCCACTCATGTGTGAATATTTCATTTGTGGGCACATGTGGTGGATATAATTTGATGAGATCCTTTATGTAATAGTCATCAGATTTGTTAGAGTGTGATGCCTAGTATCCTGTATGTTCTGAGATTGATGTTGCTACGCCCTTGCTATGCTTAATGCTTGACACTAGGGTCTGAGTGCCATGATTTCATATCTAAACCATTTACGTTTTCATGAATATACATGTGTTGGATCATATTTGCTAGTTGTATGCACATGTTATAGTTCTAAACCAGAGACCTTGAAGTGAAAATAATTAGGGTATCAAAGAGTGACTATGATTTGAGGATTACATGTATTCATTGTTAATGCTTTGACCCAATACTTTGTGAAAGGAGTATCTTAATTACCCTTAATTTTCATTAGGATCCCCCAAAACACAGGGGGTACAACAAAAGATGGCGTGCAAGTTCTTATTGCAAGCACTTAGCACTACATACAAAATACATGTCTACATGCAATTGATAAGTTGGAGCTAGCCTATTATCGACGTATGTTACCGCTATTAAGTACTCTCTCGGTTTCTAGATATAAGCCTTTTTTAGAGATTTCAATAAGGACTTCATACGGATGTATATAGACGTATTTTAGAGCATAGATTCACTCATTTCTCTCTTATATAGTTCATATTGAAATCTCTAAAAAGGTCTTATATTTAGGAACGGAGGAAGTATTTGGTTCTACGCTTTTAATCACGGTTGCTCTCATTAAGTCACTTTTGTTCTTGGCAAGTGGTGAGAATTAGTGATTTTGTTACTATCCCACAATCCTACTACAATTACTACCGCGCTTTTGCTAATAATATTCTTTTGTTGAGTAAACATTTGTTTTTGGATATGGTTGAATTGATTGTTTTTCGTGAGAATTAGTGCCCATACCACCAACGAATTTCAGCTCGAAGGCAGGGAGGAGGTTACTCATCAAATTTAAATGGAAATGATAAAAATATGACATCGTATTCTTAGGCATGGCAAATCGATCATTTTTCATGGCAATTTATATTGGCACGGTGATAGCAAATACAGTTTGCGAACACGGCAATCTCCTGGCAAAAATGAACCGAGACGAATTTGTCATGCTCGCTAACTAAATTTTTCATTCTCGACGAACATTCTGCCATGAAAGACGTTCGATTTGCCGTGTATAAAAATCCGACGTTGGATTAATTTCCGGGTCCAATTTAAGGAGGGCGGCAAGAGTACAGCAGTAGCACTCCACTACAAGTAAAGCATTCGGCCGATCAGATCCGTAGGCTTTTTATTAGTACTACTAGCACGAGATCAATAGCAGCCCTTTGCATTTTGAATCACCTCTATTTTATTGCTCCTCCTAGCTCAAAAGTTGATCCACCGCCGGGAGAGGTTGCCGCGTCGAGGTTTGGTGCACCCCCCGCATCCGCGGCCACCCATTTGTGTACCTTTCCTCCCATCCCTCGACGTGTCCGCGGTGCCGCGAGGCAGAGCGAGCGGCGGGTGCCGGAGCGCGCGGGGCATGCAGAAGCCCCGCTTTTGTCCTCTTGCGTGGGCCCGTGACCACGGGGAGGAGGAGGACGACGGCGTGCGCCCGCACATGGCCGGTTCTTGCACGTGCCGCTACAGATCTCTCCTCGCCGCCCCAATCATGCGCGCCCGCCCGTGCCCGTCACGCCCTTGTCCCCAGGCCACGACCCGCGGCACCGCGGCCACGTCCGCGTCGCCCGTTTCATCCCGGCCGTTGCCGACGAGGACAGCGGACGGACGGGGACGGTGCTGGGTGGTGGTGACCTACGGCTACAGGGACGCGCGCTGTCTTTCCTTCCGCTCCTCTGTGTCTGCACACCTTTGGCGCTTCCGCGAGAACTGTTGCCGGGTGGGTCGTGTGTCGGCCCGGCCCGGCTCGGCGGGGCTGGCCGGCTGGCATCCATCCGCACGTCGGTCTCTACTGTACTGTACTGTACTGTACTGCAGGGGATGAGGATGTGGGTGGGGACGGACGCTGCTCTCCACTGCATCGGCTTGGCTGACGACGGGGGTGGCCACTGGGCACTGGCCTAGCCTTTGCTTGGATCGTGGGTTTGGTTTCTTACGGTACGGTGGTCTCTTTTCCTGATGGGAAGAAAGAGGGGGGATGCGAAAGGAAAGATGGGTTGAGGGAAAGCAGGCGATGGATCGTAAAGGTCTCGCTAGATGGACTGTAAAGCACTGTATACCGATTTGTTTGCTTCCACCGTGCAATAACAAGTGCCTCTTTTTCTTTTTTGCGAAATATAACAAGTGCCTCTTTGACCCGGAGAGCCGTAAAAACACGTAAATACAAACGGTGCTTCATGTATGTCAAAATCCAGTGTATATTATAGCTCTCTATATAATTTTTGGCCAAGTATATATATAGGGAAAATATGTTAATGTTTAGAGCACCAAGTATTTTTGAAATGAAACTTTCAATTTCATGTTCATGTTCATACTTAATCTTCTCCAAGGTGAGAGTCGAATCTTGATTAATAATCGAATCAATTTAGTCATGTAACATCGAAGTTTACAACCTATCATCCTCGCAAAAAAGAAAGAGAACAATACACTCTAATCCACTAAGGCCATGATTCTTACGAAACAATGTTAGGCCCATTACTCCATGAGCCCAATAACGCTTCACGCCTTTTTCCTCCTTTCTTTCTTCTCCACCCCGACCATTGGAGTTTCAAAGAAAGTTTCCATGGCGCTGCTACAGGTCTTTTCTTCAGTTCCACCATGTATAAAGGGTGAATCGAAAAATCAAGGCATGGAGGTTTCCCTACCAAGTCCTTCTCCTCCACCACAAGGGCGGTCGCACAGCTCGCACACCCTTATTGATGGCCCTAATACCACATTTACCTCAGTTACATGCTACCAACAAAGTCTTGACACAACATATCTTAGGAGATGCATGCTATCAAACAAAATTCAGTTTAACATGTATCAACACATACATGCTATCAAACAATTACAACTGTTATGACAAGGTTATGCATGCTAGCAAACACACCCTAAACTCTAGCCTCTTAGCCTACATCCTAACTGCTATTTACGCCCTCTTGGCCTTCTCTTCTATGAGAAACTCATGCGTCTCTCTATATCATATACCCTAAAAAAATGTCTATCACCGGCTAAATACATGGTTTAGTATTACTCTATATTTCATAAAAATTTGGCAATTTGCTCCAAATAGAGACATAGCACGGAAAATGCCCTTCTGGGTGTTTATACACCCTATATGGGGAAAATAATAATTTGAAAAGTCAAAAAAAAAGTTTAGAATTTTTTTGGGATAAACTTGACTTTCTTTTGCACTAGTAAAAAACCATCATTGACTCAGGGAATTTTTTTATTGCTATATACAAGTCACTCTTCACCCGTTTTTGGCCAAAAAAGTGTTTTTTTTCCCTAAAGTCAACTGGGTTTTTCTTTTGTGGATTTTTTTAACAAGTACTCTCTCCGTTCCTAAATATAAGTCTTTGTAGAGATTTCATTATGAACCACATACGGATGTATATAGATGCATTTTAGAGTGTGTAGATTCACTCATTTTGCTCCGTATGTAGTTCATAATGGAATCTCTACAAAGACTTATATTTAGGAACGAAGGGAGTACAATGAAAGGTCAAGTTTATTTAAAATATTTTCAGATTTTTTTGAATTTTTATTTAATTGGAGGCACGCACATACATAAATCGAAGGAATACTCAGAAAACTAAAATAGTACTCCCTCCATAAACTAATATAAGAGCGCTTAGATCACTAAGTTGTTCCTTCAGAGAACACCGCTAAACAATTTAGGTAGCACGCACATTTGCCATGCTCTACTTGGGTAGTTTTCAGTAACACACATTGACTGATAAAACAGCTCAACGTTTAGCCCACAAACATCACTTCTTTATCATCCGGACCAGGTACCGCAATCATCTTTGAAGCAACTTTAATCTGGGGATTTATAACGACAGCGCGGATTTAGATTCAAATCCTTCTCCGAAACAGTGGACCTAATTTAGACACAATCCCTTCACGTAAATTTAACTAAAAAAAACCACTGCATACCTTAAGGAACTGAGTCTAATCCCTGCCTATCTTCTAAATAAACCCATTGGAGAAAGGGTTTCCTACTAATGTGAATGCTTGATATCATCTACAAAATCGGGAATTCCGACCAGACGGTCTATATCTTCGCAATTTTGAGCGAAGCATGCTCTTCCCGGAATTCTCCGTCTGTCGAAGTACCGAGTGGCAACTGGATCGATGACAGATCAACTATGCCACTCATCTTACGGCTACCAACCGTTGTGGGTTCGACCCTGGTGGCTGACTACTGGATGCTGGACCTGAAGGATCCGTCGAGACGTGCCCTTCAACAATACAGCACTTGATTGGCTTCTCAACCTTGCCGAACGATACAGCTTTACGAGAGTACAGTTCAACAAACCTGCAGACACAAAGTACAACATGTTTTGAATAATTCGAAACCAAATGGTACAAAGAAAGAGGCCGAGCAAAGAAAATACGAGTGATTGGTCCTAGGAATTTATTCAGGCACCACTCACAACACTCTAAAATTAAGGCATGCGGGAACAAACGCCTTGCCATTGACCTTCACCCTACCCAACCAGGCGCAAAACAGTTTCGAACTAAACGGGACTGTCACTGCTTTACATTGATTGGTCAACATGCTAGATGTCCAAGATATAATACGATAACAACTCCACGACATCGTTAGGAAGATTTCATGGCCTATAGCTTGGTGGTCTTTACCCATTAATGTACACGAATACTTGGAATCAATCATAATATCAAAATAATACAAATCGGCATGGTACTTTCAAATATATATATCACACGTCATTGTGCCTGCTGGCAGAAGAAGAGTGAAATTAATGGATGCATTCCAGGAGCAAGGACATGGAGAAGATGAATAAGAATGTCCAAGATAGTACTGATGGCTATAGTTCAGTTATTTCAGCAATGTTGGATGAACAGCAGATTCAGCTAACAGTGAGCAACATCAGCAAATCTTCGTTCATTGATGAGATGAGAAGGGCTAACAATGGTTTAGGTGTTCTCTAACACTGTATTGGGGAGATTCAACAATGAGCTAACAGCATTGTTTTTTGGATTCTACAAGTACCAAGCAATAAACAAATTCCACATGGAATTTTGACGGATATCAGAAAGGAACTTGTGAAGAAACAAATAACTGTACAAGAATGTCAAAAGAGTTTGAAGAAAATAAATTACCTCGTTGCAGCGTCCACTGACTCCAGTTTGACAAATGCAAAGCCCTTACAAATAGGATCACGGGTCTTCTTAGTTCCAGAGTTTGCTGGGTTTATAGTTACCAGGCCAGGAAACCCTTTGAAAGCTAGGTTCAGGTCCTTATGTATGTTCTTCTTTTTCGGGAGGTTCCAAATACGAACATGAACGCCATCATTACTGCGATCTGTGACAACGTACAGGAAATTCATCAAGAAAATCAGGCTCATGTTCAACAATACTTTCTTCAGAACCTTCCATAGTGGCTAAATCACAAAATGAAGTGCCAACAATTTCAGAAGGTTTCCAAACTGGAAATCTGAGCTATCTACTAAGGAGAGTGGATAACAAAGAAAATGTATATAATATACAATTAATTAATTATCTCCATATGTTATTACTCTGAGAGAAAAAGATAAATAACACCATATCGACATTCACTTTAAGGCTTACGGAAACTCCATGACCATGAGGTAGTTTCTGAACATGTTTTTCTCACTGGTATTAGGCCATTGGACTTGGTGTATAAAGAGTGCAGAAATCATGTGTATATGATGTAACATCGTAAGGGCATGTCCATTGCTGGACTCTTAACGAGACGCTTATGAAGGAAAATAAACAAATACCATAAAATAGAAAATGTCTAAGCGCCCTAGCTGCCAATACATGGCGCTAACTCCATAGCCTAATTACGCAATCAGGGGGCGCTTGGTGTACCCAAGAAAAGGGCCAAGCATCGGATGCCAGCCTTTGAGTCGATGCCGCACTTGACACCGGGATTTGACGGCCCAACCGCTAATCAGCCGGGAACTCGATGGGATAATGATCTTGGAGCCTGTATAAGCGTCCAGCGTTGGACATGCCCTAAGATACCAATAATGGTCGGTGTTCGAAGGGAACAACCGAGCAGCCAAAAATCTGAGAATTATCAGCTTGTTGCTTGTAGGAACTGAGCATTTCTGAATAATCTTTGAAGTTATTCAATGCAAAGCAAAACATCTTTGCATTTTCTGCCTCACATTTTATTTAACGAGTTGGCCGCATTTTTGGCCCTTTGTACTCCCTCCCTTTCAAAATGTACCGGTAATTGTACCTGGCGAACATTCACCGTAAGGGCGTGGCAAGCGAACCATCTTGTCTGACAGTTTTAGTTGTAAAACGAGATCAAACCACCGTAAGGGGCGTGGCAAGCGAACCATCTTGGCTGACAGTTTCAGTTGTAAAACGAGATCAAACAACGGCAGTTTTTAAGCGAAAGTTGCCTTCTCGGGGAGAAACTACCATGTCTTCTGAAGAAAATGCCACCTCTCCCCACTACATCACAACTAAAACTACCATCGAATCATTCACATGTGCCACCTCCCCTGGCGAACGTTTGCCAGATAGGAGGGTCCAAGTGTATTGCATATTTTGTTTCCTAATAAGTAACTACTTGCTCCGTTCCTAAATATAAGCCTTTTAGAGATTTCAATGCGGACTACATATGTAGCAAAATGAGTGAATCTACACTCTAAATACATCTATATACATCCGAATGTAGTCCGTATCGAAAAATCTAAAAAGTCTTATATTTACAATTTGGGGGAGTACTATCCATAAGTCATTTCTTTTCTTTATGATCTAAAATTGGAAGTTGCTAGTAACTAGTACTGTAACTACTATACACAAGTTATTTATAGGGTGAAATTATCTTTAGCGAGTAGACTTTTGACATGTAATTTACTAATATCCCTGTACAACACTGTAGTGTTAGTTTTATGCTGAAGCAACAAATGCCACAACGCAGTGAGCTGAATAGCTGATGAGAACGCAGAGGGAGCTAACCTGCGCCGGTTTCTGTGGCCGAGCCGTTGGTTTTGACGCTCTTGGGCGGAGCCGATTTGCTCTTGCGCCCGGCGCCGCCGATGCCCATCTCCCGGAGAAGCTGCTCTTCGACGTCGGTGGTGTAGGTCTTCCCCACGCCGAAACCGGCCGGCTTCGGCCGGTTCTTGAGGAAGATGTCCTCGTCAACCGCCTCCTCCACGTCGTCGTCGTCCTCATCCGCCTCCTCGTCGTCGTCGTCGTCGAGGGTGGTGGGTACCGGCTCGCGGTTCCGGCGACCGTATTTCCTCAGGCGAGGGAAGGCGAAGAGGACGTGCGACGCGCGCAGCCGCGAGGGCAGCGGCCGCGAGAGCGAGAAGGGGCCCGGCGCCGACGCCGCCGCAGCGGCGCCACACGCGGTCGGCAGCTGCAGCAGTGGCATTTCACTTTTGTGTTCAGGCTGCGCGGACCAGCCATGGTGGTTTCCTCTTATCACCGCGAGACTTAACCGGCACCGTCCGATCCTTATCTCAAACGAATCGCAGCCTCTGCCTCCGCCTCGCCCCCGCACACCTGCCGCCTTCCCGCCGGCCATATTCCGGTCACGTCGCCGTCCGGTTCTTATTATGCTTTGCCTTCGCCTCCATCCTCGCCCACACTTCTCTCCGTCTCCGCCGCCGTCCCACCCCGCCTTCCCCCGCCAGTTGGCCGCCTCTCCGCTCCCACAGCTCCCCTTTCCATCCACCGTCACCGCGCTCAGAACCCGAGCCCCTCCGCTCCAGGCCGCCGTCAGCCGAGCCGCCTCCGGCGAGGAGCAACGGGCCGTGGATGAGGACGAGGAGGACGCGGACCTGCACAATGCACTCACCGAGACACGGCGGCTCGTCGAGTGCGCCATGTTCGCGTCCGTTGCTGGACTCGCCTACTTCCTCAGCAACTCCCTCGCCGTCGAGGTCCGCGCCCTTCTTCCACTCCGGCGTGCAATGCTGCTCTGTTTCTTTTGTCTTTCAATAAATTTATTTATTTGACTGCTGACGCATGAAGCTGCTGTCTTTTTTCACCGATGCAGAATTACTTCAGCTGCTTTTTCCCATTGCCGATAGTCATCTCCTCCTTGAGATGGGGATTAGAAGCTGGTAGGAAAACCATGGTGAGTCTGATCAAATGCTTCACTTGGCATTATATAGCTTTCATGTATTCTGGTTTAGTTTATTTATGGCATTGCCTCATCAGGTGGCTACTGTTTTACTGCTCTTCACATTGTCTGGCCCTGTCAAAGCATCGACTTATCTGGTAAGTATATCTTTTGTGGCATATGATTCATATCATAGTTGTGCCAATGACATGTGTTTGGTTCGGAACATTTAAAGTTGGCAACTCACATATTTACCTTGAAACTAACTGATGTTGGCGCTGCAATCGAGTGTTGCATCGGGGGCTTCAACATCATTGTCATTGAAACGAACAATAGCTCTGTATCCTGGAACAAAAAAATCAGCGTATGTTACCACTCAAAGAGATCAATGTACCGCGTGAAAAAAATCCTGTAAGTAGAGATGGCGAGCTGCGACAGTAAGGGTCAACATTCATCAATCATCGAACAACAGTATTCCTTTTTTCATCTTAGTAATTAAGTTTTGGTGTTGTTAGTAATTTACCCTTTTTCCCTTAGCTTTTTTGTTCCATTTTAGTTTTGTATCTTCTTTGGGACTTGAAAGATTAAAAGAACCCTTCGTTCATTCGTTATGACTCAGTAGATCTTTACATTTCTTGGGCTTGTTTTCCTGCAGCTTATGCACGGGATAGTTGGTCTAGCCATGGGTACTATGTGGAGGTGAGGAAAGGTGAAGCTCTCGCTTTCACTCTTGGCATATATGCAGCTGTAGCTTCCACTCGATTTTTATTGACTTTGAGTAACGTAACATTTTTCCCATCCTCTGTCATCAGGTTGGAGACCGATTGGATTGCTTCCATCATAATCTGCTCAATTGTAAATATCTCCTCTCAATTGGTATTTCATATCTATAGATGTATTGCTGGTGACATATGGATTACACATAGCCTCATAGCTTTGGATCGGAACTCGACAACATTACCTTGTGAAAGATCTACATAGAGTTAGGTCATGGATATTTTCGTAATGTTTGGCATAACTATGTAGTTTCTATTTGAAATATGAATCAAATTGTCTAGTTCACGATTTTAATAGTTGCAAATCTCTGTGTTCTTTCTTGTACACCTGTTAGATATCCTTTGGAAGAATTTTCTTTGCTTGCACAATAGAGGGTTACCTTTGTGCTAGTCCTTATCACAAAATTACCAAGCAAATTATAACCAGTCCTAAACATACTTATGTTCTTTTCGTTATTTTGAACATATGAAGTAGCAAATTGCAATTGACATCTCTTCTGGCAAGCACAGCATTGCCGGTTGGTGTTTCCTCTTAACTTTACATGATGTCTAATATGACTGGACGAAACTTCCTCATAATAGGAGAATAGAGGTGGGAGAGAGTCAAGAGACAATAGATGCTGGTGCATGAGCTCATGTGTCCTTGAGGAGAATGGGGGTAGTTGATAGGCCCACATAATATCTGAATTCAGAATCATTGGGTAGAAATAAATAAACAGCCTACTTTGCTAATAACAAAATTTAAGATCATTTGGTAAGAAATAGATACTAAGATCTAGATTGACTTAAAACTAGATCTATATCGGAATTTCGCCCAGTGATCATGTAACGCCCCTTTTCCGGTGTGATTGCCGACATGAGGTCTCTCTCTTAGTTCGCCTGACTTGAGGAAGAAGCAGAATGAGAACAAGGGGGAAGTATGAGGAGAATTTAGAGATTTATTCCTCAATTCAGACTTAGTCGTTTCTGCATAACAAACGGGCCAATATAGGCAACAGTCCCTATATTAAGATGAAGTAAGAAAGCATCAGTCCTCTTATTTTCTGTCTTCTATGAAAGAATGTAGCTCGCTCTTTCAACCCGGGCCCCCCTCTGGGGAACTGTTTGAGTTTTAGCATCGACCCCATTTCCTTTTGATCGTATTACGCTTGACTTGATGCAAAACATTTCGCTTTCTGCGCCACGCTCGTACGTGGTTTACACTCCTTGCCTTTCATCTGACTTTGCCATCCCAACACATGCTACACTGTCCCCACTTTTCAGAGCTTAACCCCCCCCCCCCCCCCTCCCCCTCCACACCACCAGGTACATAGCTGGCACACCGGTGGCGCGCTACCCTGTCTAAGACGCGTCGTTGCGCATGACGGATCATTTCCAGCTGACATTTGTGCTACTCTTATTTTTAGTCCTTAAACTGAATTTCAGCTGACAGTCTGCTTTGCAGATCCGGGCGGTGGGAGCTTGTGGATATGTGTTAGTCTCATCGTTCCTGATACGAGAAAATATTCTTCAATTGGTATGTCTATTCAACTCTATTCAGTGATTCTTCAGTTGAGAAAAGATTCTTCAATCTAATTCATCGACTACTAATCATTTCAGATAACCGTTAATGTGCATGCCTCCTTAACGTACATTCTGGCAGCGGCTGGTGTGAACGCAATTCCATCCATGGATGCAATATATGTAATCTTTGGGACACTGGTAATTTTTAACCTGCCAAATTATACCCATAGCATGAGCCAGTTCAGAAAGTAACTTCCCTGTCTTTGGCAGCTTCTACTTAATTGTGGATTCTTTGTCTTCATACTGCACATAATCTACACAATCTTCCTGACCAAGCTTGGAATCAAGCCTTCGCTGAGACCTCCACGATGGCTGGGCAAAGCAACTTTTAGTTGATAGGTAGAATGCCACCATACTCATTTTTAGTTGAAGGTTTGCGCCCTGACTGAACTTGCAGCATTTTAGTCACAACTTACAAATGCTCCCCCATTACCCGCAGCATGCCGGCGTGGCAATTGTGGCCTTTGTAATATGAGCATTATTGTTCGGCTTCCTGGTGCATGATTGTGGTTTTCCTGACAAGATTTTTGGTGATTGTGATTCATTATTGGTGGAATTGACTGATCGACAAGTGTTGTAGACTTGGTATATTGTCCTAGTCACGCCTTCTTTTTTAAGTTTGATGTTTTTTTTTTGCATTCTCTTAACCTTTTCCGTGAACTATATATTTTAAATTTTGGGGGCATTACTCCCTCCATCTCAAAATGTAAGTCCTATTCATTTTGTCCAAACTCAAACTTGCTTAAGTTTGATTTTCGGCATTCCATTAACCCTTTTCCGTTAACTATGTAATTTAAAATGTTAGGGTATTACTGCACCATCTTTTAAGTTCTCTCAAGAACTCTTCATGAAGACAGTGTCTTGTTTTCCGTCCTTTTGCATGCCTTAATGCTTAGCGACAGGACATGGTTATACATGATGTCTTTCTTGCAAGCGCCACGGAGGTATGGTGGAGTTTAGGGCAACTCTAACGCGGATCACCAAACGGACAGCACCAAATGTCCGCGGACCCTTTTGGACGTGTTCATGGATAGCCAGCCAAGTGCCGGTCATCCAACTGTAGGCACCAAATGTCTGCCCGCTTATTTTTTCCCCTATGCCTAGAGTACTAAAAATAATGAAAGATAAATAGCACAATTCTTCAATAATTGAAAGATAGATATTCCAATGCAACAATAATTCACATATAAATATTGCAATCCAAACAAAAAGTTTTGAAATGAAATAATTCAAATTTGAATTCAACTTATTTGGACACAGATACTCGATCAGATAATTCTGATGAGACTGACATGTCAATGAATAGGAGGGATAGTCTTCCACTGCTTACGTTTCGGGTTCAGATTGGAAAGATGAAATGATATGATCCTGTCTTTTGTAACATTATTACAGTACACGTTTGTCTCTTTTGTACTCTAGTTCTCAGAAGTTCTTTATGATGTATGTGTGCCAAGAGAGCTGGAGGCTGGATGCATTAATGATCTCTCAATAGCTCCAGTTATACAAAATCTGGGTTATAGTTCATCAGTTATCAGAGTACAGTACATATGCATGACTAAGTATTATTGCTGCAATTATGCTTCAGTGTTAGGCATATCAGCTTCCTTGTTCATTCCTGGCATTTCCATGATCACATCAAAGCCTTTTCATAGTGACATAAAAGGCAATTCATCAGGAATCGCGTGGTCTCTTTCCAGCTACGGCAAAAATGTACTGTTATAGTTCAGCATACTGCCGTGAGGATAGATAGTTCGATCCCTGATGATGTTCTCAACCAACCCGATTAGCCACATCATCATGTTTGTCACGTGACCGAAGGGAGATTATTCATCAGACATTGTAGCTACAGAATTTCTCACGTGCGACGAGCTTTATTCACAGAGTTGCTGCCAAAACACAGCCTGACAAAAATTGTTCACAATATTATCACTTATACACATCTCATGTCTATTACTTATCTTATTATACACTCGATTTACTATGTTGGATATATGATACTCCCTCCGTCCCAAAAAGCTTGTCTCAGATTTGTCAAGATACGGATTTATCTAGACATGTTTTAGTGTTAGATACATCCGTATCTAGATAAATCTAAGACAAGCTTTTTGGGACGGAGTTAATAGAAGTTTGTTTATATATAACTTCTTGACTAACGGTCTGGGCTTGCAGTAGAATATGCTAGGCCTATGTTGTTTGTTTGTTTGTTTGTCTAGAAGCCGACACACTGTGTATACTGAGCGTAGGCCTCCGATTGCATGCCGATTGGCGCACGGATGACTTCATCTGGAAGATCGAAGGCGTCGACGAGTTCACGAGCAACAAGCCTCACTTGGTAACTGAGGTAGTCTACCAGTTTGTGGATAGCCTGCAAGCATACAGGGGAGCATAGTAGCATCAGGTCCTGGTTCTGGTCTAAAGCCAAGGACTGACATTGCAATTTTGTATTATGGGGTTGATGACAAGCATATACAAACCTTGGCTTTGTTTGGCGCGACATAGTCTACATTCCGATATGTCCCGATGTCTTTCCAGATCCTATCGAGCGCATAAAGGTCGCAAACCAGCTTCAGTACTTCACGTGTTTTTGCATCAGGGCAACTGCATAGACACATCACAAGTCATTGTTGTCGCATTAACCTCACTGGATAAAGTCAAAAGGGTAACGAACACAACATCTCAATGGTGAGAGTACGCTTTGATAGTTCACCTTTAATTTCTGTTTGTGGTCCAGCTAAACAACAGAATGAGGATAGGGCTCAAACACAAAAAGTAGTCCTCGGTACCAGAAGTGACAATAGAACTATACTATACAAAGGGCGACAGGAGGGTTTTTCAAGGGATAATTCTACAATCCAAGCACAAATAATCATGATCGACGGGTGGTAAATTGGAGTCAGGGCGACAGGAGGGTTTTTCAATGCTTTCGCTGATATCAACCAACCAAATCTTCATTGTAAGTATTCAACAAAATCTTACTAGCAAAACTAATGTGTCAAACTAGCTAGTAAGCAATGATGGTAAGAACAATGTAACTGAGGACACAAAGACTATACCTCTTCACTGCTTCTATAAACCTTGCGAGGATGACAGCCTCAACGTGTGATTCCGCGAGCGTGAGCAGATGGTTTAAACATCTGTTCCACGCACCAAAACCTCCAAGTGTCTTCATGTGCTTCTGGAGTCGAGCAGCAACACTATGCAGTAGTCTAGATGTTCGGTACTGAGAAGAGGGTTTATGCAATCAGTGCAGGACTTCTATCCAATTGCTACTGATATTATTATGAAGATAAGACTCACTCTGAATGCATCCAGCTGAAATTTAGGATCCCTTAGATGGTCTTCCCCTTCCCACCGAGCAGTAACGGGGTTAGGCTGAGACAAGTAGGTGCTCATGGAGTCTCTCAAGTAGTTCCAGGTGACTGAGAGTGTTCCTCCCTTAAATTTTTGCTGATATTGCTTCAGGAGATCGCTGGCAACCTACAATAGCATTGTGATAAGAGGTACAGTACAATATTTGAGGTATAACTAACTTCATATCACATGAAATTACTCACCCAAACTTCTACCCACAATATGTAATTAAATGTGAGTTCTTAAATATATACCCCCTCTGTAAACAAATATAAGATCGTTTAAATGATCTTATATTTCTTTACAGAGGGAGTACTAGCCTTTCAACTATCAGTGAATCTGCCCATCAAATATTACAAAAATGAGCTTTGTAAAGGATTCCGATTGGTACCTGCTGCAGCAGAACCGTATTGTCTCCTTCAAATGTTTGAAATATATCATGGTCATTCCGCAGACCACCAAAACGATTTACAGCAGCATACCCATGGCCACCACAAGATTCTCGGCATATGCTAATAGATTTTGCTGTATATGAAGTTATGTAGGACTTCAACCCAGATGAAAGTACATGGACATCAGCGCTAATATCCTCGTCATTGGTTTTCTTCATTTCCAAGTACTTATCTACCAAATACCGCCTGGCAAAATGAAATGCATACGCTGATGCCAACATAGGCATTAGTTTGTGCTAGTGAGATTGGTAATCCAGCACACTGATTTCAGGCTGCTTAGGTGGACCAAATTGTTGACGCAGTAAAGCATATCTAACAGCAATGGTTACTGCAACTTTGAGTATACCCACAGAACTATATGCAAGACTAACTCGTCCTCCGACAAGCTCACCAAGGGTTGCTGCAAATCTTTTATTAATTGTGGGGAGACTGCTTGTGTATTTTCCATCTCGCGCCACATCACCGAATCTGTTCAGAAGATTGTCACGGGGTATCCTAACTGAACGGAATCTCAGGGCACCATTATCCACACCATTTAGGCCTATCTTGTGCCCACAATCATTGATCTCAATTCCAGGAAGAACAGCATGGGTTTCAAGGTCCCGAATCGGGACAATAAATGCATGAATTCCCATGCCAGCAGGTTCCCCTCCTTTTCCCTGAAGCGGTAAAATTAACCTCGCAAAAACAGTAGCGAATTTTCCATGAAGAGCCGAGTTGCCAATCCACCACTTAATGGCTCCATCGTTTGGTGTATCAATAATGAACTCATCAGTAACTGAATCAAATGTAGCAGTGGTCTGTAGGGCTTGAACATTGGATCCTGTCGAAAAGCAACAAACATAAACGAAGGGAATCTTTTCAAACTATTGTAAACAGTGTTCTAGGTGTTGCAAAAGTCCCAATAGACATTTAAACTGCAAATCAATCAAAGAACCAACAAGAAATCAGCAATACTGATGGAAAAATTGAATAGATAATCTAACCATGATGCAGTTCTGTCATAGCAAAACAGCCAGGATAATCCAAATTATCGATTTTGTCAAAGTACTTTTCCCTGTGCTTCTTGGTTCCCAAATTTATTATAGAACCACCCCAAAGACTGCGTTAACAAGCAGGCAAGTTAGTGGATTTATAACAACGGACAGACAAGGAAAAGGAAGCACGTAAAACCAGTAAATAATAATTACAAATGTCAAATGATGTGTTATTGTCCTGCGAAGATCATCAAAGAAAATAATCCGACATACCGCTGAGGGCATTTTGCATGAATTCCAGAATGATAAAAGGTGCAGTGTTTGAGGTTGTATGAAATGAACCACCAACCGAACTCCAGATGCATGTATACCCTAAATAATCCCAATACTTGAAACAGAATCGCCGCGACTACAGAAAATGGGTACATAAAATGCTTGACATTTCACAATAATAAACTGTGCACGCAATCATCCCTGTAGGCAATCAAATGGCTCATGAACTAACCATAACCAAAGTTGTAGCAAACCAAGCATCTTAATCAAGAAATAATGCTTCTTCTTTCGCCACAACAATGAATTAGGACGACGCTACGGCAGCAAAAAGCTATCATCTAACTATCAAGCCACCACAAAATATGAACCCATGTGCCCTCGTGCTGAAACTCTGTTTTCAGAGTCCTTGTCGCACTCATAAGTGCCTGCCCCCAAAAGGAGTGCAATTGCAACCTACCGTACATGAAGTAGGTTGCAGTTAAGCTATCAACAGATCCATGAAGTAGGTTGGGGCATTAAGTTATCAACAGATCCATGGCCACACTCATAAATCACATTCACCGACCATGCTCCAAGTTAGAGTCCTCGTGAATAGGATAATCAGTATTGTCAAGATCAGTATGATTTGTGTTATTCACAGTCAAAAGAGTAAAACAAAAAGATTTAATTACTGATACCGACAGTCAAATTAACAACTGATCCATAGATGTAGTTCGAAGTTCGCCTCGTGACATCAAGCAATTATGTAAGCCCTCTAGTTAACCTTTTTTTTCAGATGGAACCCTCTCGTTAACCACCAACTCACAATCCCCATATATATATGGAACATATGGAAGAAATTCAGGATCGAGTTGTGTTCTTTGCCAGTTTATTTGTGATGAGGGAATTACTCAATTGCCAGTAAATTAACTGCAACGCGCGGTGAAAAAGGCAAAGCGAACCAACCTGTACTGTACGCCGAACTTGACGGCGAGGGAGATGTCGAGCCCGCCGACGGCCTCCATGACGGCGAAGTACTCGTCGGGGTCGTCTGCCATGAGGCTGAGCGGCCGCACCCCGGCCTCGCGAACGAGCGCCGTCATCTGCCGGTTGCAGAGCTCGCGGTGGGCGGCCATGGGCAGCTCGACGGGCGTGTGGAGCTCCGGCCGCTCGACGAAGAACCTGTATAACCGCTCCTGCGTCGCCCAGTGCCGCCCCCGCAGGTACGCGGTGAGCGCTGCCGCGTCCACGTCCAGGCCCCCCGCCCGCCGCTTCCCCGCGCACGCGGTGGGGACCAGGGCATTAGCCCCCTCGGGAGCGGGCCGATCGGAGGGCTGTTGGAGGTGGAGGGAGAGGCGTCGGAGGCGGCGCATCGCCGGCGTGGAGTCTTCGTCGTCGGAGCGGGACATCGTGGCCATGGCGACGGCGGCGACGTGTTGGATGGAACGTGTGCGGGCCGGGGCGGGAGTGGGAGAGCGAAGCCGAGGTTGTTGGGGACGTTGCGTTAGGACGTTGCTCTCGGCCTTGCTTGGCAGGCCCCAAGGACCCCTTTCTTCCACCCCAATCCACAAACCCACCATATTTGTGGACCCTAAATCAAAAAAAATTCACCATGTCACTTTTTTTTTTTTTGCAAAACCCCATCGTAATTGTGCTGGCAGTTTACAAAAAGTTTGATCGGTCGATTACATATGTTTGAGGGAAAAACAAAACGCTGGGGCTCACTGTTAGATGCCACGTTGCCCTGGTGAAGACCACGTTGGTCACACGCCATTAGACGACGGTCGCCAAACACTAACACCCCCCCCCCACACACACACACAGACAAATCGATCCTCAACTGGTTCCTCCTTGCCACCCGCACTCGCTCCCACCCATGGAGTCTGACAGCAGCGGCTGCTCTGTCGGTGACGAAAGGGACGGTCACGACCTCTCTATCGACGGCAGGGGTAGTCGCCCATCTTTCTCTGCCCTTCGTCGCTCTCACATGCTCTAGCCCATTGCGCTCGAGAGGTAGGCTGGTCGGCCGTTGCCAGCAGAGACGAGCGCGACCAGCACCATGGTAAGTCCAAGCAGTGTACCTAAGATTGGAAGGCAAATCTGACGCAGAGCCACAACTACACTTCTTATCCAGATCTACGTCATGTCTACATATCACTGAACCTGCAGGGCCACATGCTTTAACGACTAGTGACTCATTTGAGTACTAGAGGATATAAGAGAAAGAGAGAATGGCTCCGGAAGAGTTTCGAATGATTTCGAAAGTGTTTTCAATGGGTCCGAAAGTGTCTCTTGCAAGTGCCCGAGAGTGTCCCAAAAGTGCACGAGAGCGTCTTGTAATTTTTTGAAGGTACCAGAAGGTTCCGAAATATTTGGAGGGGTCATATGAGGCCGCTCCCTTGACTGGCCCAAGCGGAGGCAACCACATGGGCCCTAAAGTGATACGGTCACTACACGTATTCTTGTCGTTCCTCTATTACTGTCAAGTAAAACATCTTCCAACCGAGAGACTTGCTATGAAAACAAGATGCAAAAGTATGTGGTTCCCACTCTACGTCATAAGAAGATCATGTGTGCTACAGAACAGAGGAGGGTCTTAGGTGTGAAGCCTGTTTTATATGCTACTGAAAGGAGATGGTCATATGCTCTACCAATTGAACGCAACAACATCGCTACAAATAATTCTTTTGTTTGTTCGGTTGCTCCTCAGATCGTGCCTCGGGAGGAAGTGAAGCCCACATTCAGAACACCCTGTGATTACTTCTATTTAGGCCAGCAGAGTGAAAGTTTGAAGGTTGCACCTGAAGGAAATATGCCCTAGAGGCAATAATAAAGTTATTATTTATTTCCTTATTTCATGATAAATGTTTATTATTCATGCTAGAATTGTATTAACCGGAAACATAATACATGTGTGAATACATAGACAATCATAGTGTCACTAGTATGCCTCTACTTGACTAGCTCGTTTATCAGAGATGGTTATGTTTCCTAGCCATGGACAAAAGAGTTGTCATTTGATTAACGGGATCACATCATTAGGAGAATGATGTGATTGACTTGATCCATTCCGTTAGCTTAGCACTTGATCGTTTAGTATGTTGCTATTGCTTTCTTCATGACTTATACATGTTCCTATAACTATGAGATTATGCAACTCCCGTTTACTGGAGGAACACTTTGGGTACTACCAAACGTCACAACGTAACTGGGTGATTATAAAGGAGTACTACAGGTGTCTCCGAAGGTACATGTTGAGTTGGCGTATTTTGAGATTAGGTTTTGTCACTCCGATTGTCGGAGAGGTATCTCTGGGCCCTCTCGGTAATGCAGATCATTATAAGCCTTGCAAGCAATGTGACCAATGAGTTGGTTACAGGATGATGCATTACAGAACGAGTAAAGAGACTTGCCAGTGACGAGATTGAACTAGGTATTGGATACCGACGATCGAATCTCGAGCAAGTAACATACCGATGACAAAGGGAACAACGTATGTTGTTATGCGGTTTGACCGATAAAGATCTTCGTAGAATATGTAGGAGCCAATATGGGCATCCAGGTCCCGCTATTGGTTATTGACCGAGAATAGTTCTAGGTCATGTCTACATAGTTCTCGAACCCGTAGGGTCCGCACGCTTAAGGTTTTGATGACAGTTATATTATGAGTTTATGAGTTTTGATGTACCGAAGGAGTTCGGAGTCCCGGATGAGATCGGGGACATGACGAGGAGTCTCGAAATGGTCGAGACGTAAAGATCGATATATTGGACGACTATATTCGGAGTTCGGAAAGGTTCCGAGTGATTCGGGTATTTTTCGGAGTACCGGAGAGTTACGGGAATTCGCCGGGGAGAAGTATTGGGCCTTATTGGGCCCTGCGGGAAAGAGAGAGGGGCTGCCTAGGGCAGGCTGCGCGCCCCCCCATGGCCTAGTCCGAATTGGACTAGGGGGAGGGGCCGCACCCCCTCCTTCCTTCCCTTCTCTCTTCCCCTTCCTTGTCTCCTACTCCTAATACATGGAAGGACTCCTAGTTGGACTAGGAAAGGGGAAATCCTACTCCCGGTGGGAGTAGGACTCCCCATGGCGCGCCATAGTAGAGGGCCGGCCTCCTCCTCCCTCCCTCCTTTATATACGGGGGCAGGGGGCACCCCATGGACACACAAGTTGATCTACGGATCGTTCCTTAGCCGTGTGCGGTGCCCCCTTCCACCATATTCCACCTCGGTCATATCATCGCGAAGCTTAGGCGAAGCCCTGCGCCGGTAGTACATCAAGATCGTCACCACACCGTCGTGCTGATGGAACTCTCCCTCGACACTCGGCTGGATCGGAGTTCGAGGGACGTCATCGAGCTGAACGTGTGCTGAACTCGGAGGCTCCGTACGTTCGGTGCTTGGATCGGTCGGATCGTGAAGACGTACGACTACATCAACCGCGTTGTGCTAACGCTTCCGCTTACGGTCTACGAGGGTACGTGGACGAACACTCTCCCCTCTCGTTGCTATATCATCACCATGATCTTGCATGTGCGTAGGAAATTTTTTGAAATTACTACGTTCCCCAACAGCACCATCAAGTTAATTTTAGTGTCAGCCTAGGAATCATACATGCAAGTATCGTACGTGTGTCCTTTTTATTTGCTTTCCACGGTTTGTTCAGATTTGGTAGTTTTCTTTTTATTTGCTACGTACAATTTGTAACAGATGAGGACTCCTCATCATTTCCTAGTTCAGGTCGGGTCTGGCCCAAGTATTAGGCACCACCTATATAAGCAAGGGGTGCACCGCTTTGTAAGGGGAGGGTTGGGACGACATGAAGAAAATACTCAGACAAGCATCTAATGGATGCGCCTTATTGGTGCTCCTGCGTCCCTTATTAGGGTTTGATATTTGCATGGTGTTTCGTCGGCGTTGATCGTCAGGACACAAGCTTCAGTTCGGTTCTTGATCAGCAAGGGTCGAATCATCTCTATTTTGCATCACATCTACTACTTTTGTTCTCTCCTCCATCTGTTAATCGCTCCGTCGCCGCCGCCGCCGCTGATCATCATTAGCATAATCCATCCATCTAATCTAGCTGTAGTACTACTACGCCACGGTGCTACTTCTTTCCACTATATTTTCTTCATCTAGCTACTACACGATTACAAGCATAGTCTATCATACTGCTGTTTGTTCTTGCTGGCGAACTCATTGCCACTTTGTGTGCGTGCGGTGAAAGATCAGGCTGTTGGGGAACGTAGTAATTTCAAAAAAATTCCTACGCACACGCAAGATCATGGTGATGGCGTAGCAACGAGAGGGGAGAGTGTTGTCTACGGACCCTCGTAGACCGTTAAGCGGAAGCGTTATGACAACGCGGTTGATGTAGTCGTACGTCTTCACAATTCGACCGATCCAAGCACCGAACGTATGGCACCTCCGTGTTCAGCACACGTCCAGCTCGATGACGTCCCCCCGGGCTCCAATCCAGCGAAGCGTCGGGGATGAGTTCCATCAGCACGATGGCATGGTGACGATGATGATGTTCTACCGGCGCAGGGCTTCGCCTAAACTCCGTGACGATATGACCGAGGTGGAATATGGTGGAGGGGGGCACCGCACACGGCTAAGGAACGATCCGTAGATCAACTTGTGTCTATGGGGTGCCCCCCTCCCCGTATATAAAGGGGGAGAGGAGGAGGGGGCCGGCCAAGGGGGAGGCGTGCCCTAGGGGGGGCAAACCTACTCCAAGTAGGTTTGGCCCCCCTTTCCTATTAGGAGTAGGAGAGGGAAGGAAGAGCGGGGAGGGAAGAAGGAAAGGGGGGCCGGTCCCCCTCCCAATTCGGATTGGGCTTGGGGGGGCGCGCCCCCTCCTTTGCTCCTTCTCCCTCCTTTCCACTAAGGCCCAATAAGGCCCATATACTTACCGGGGGGTTCCGGTAACCTCCCGGAACTCCGGTATAGTCCCAATCTCATCCGGAACCTTTCCGGTGTCCAAATATATCCGTACAATATATCAATCTTTATGTCTCGACCATTTCGAGACTCCTCGTCATGTCCGTGATCACATCCGGGACTCCGAACAACCTTCGGTACATCAAAACTTATAAACTCATAATAAAACTATCATCGTAACGTTAAGCGTGCGGACCCTACGGGTTCGAGAACTATGTAGACATGACCTAGAACTATTTTCGGTCAATAACCAATAGTGGAATCTAGATGTTCATATTGGTTCCCACATATTCTACGAAGATCTTTATCGGTCAAACCGCATAACAACATACGTTGTTCCCTTTGTCATCGGTATGTTACTTGCCCGAGATTCGATCGTCGGTATCCAATACCTAGGTCAATCTCGTTACCGACAAGTCTCTTTACTCGTTCCGTAATACATCATTTCATAACTAACTCATTAGTTACAATGCTTGCAAGGCTTAGGTGATGAGTATTACCGAGAAGGCCCAGAGATACCTCTCCGACAATCGGAGTGACAAAACCTAATCTTGAATTATGCCAACTCAACATGTACCTTTGGAGACACCTGTAGAGCACCTTTATAATCACCCAGTTACGTTGTGACGTTTGGTAGCACACAAAGTGTTCCTCCGGTAAACGGGAGTTGCACAATCTCATAGTTGCAGGAACTTTGTATAAGTCATGAAGAAAGCAATAGCAACATACTAAACGATCAAGTGCTAAGCTAACAGAATGGGTCAAGTCAATCACATCATTCTCCTAATGATGTGATCCCATCAATCAAATGACAACACATGCCTATGGTTAGGAAACATAACCATCTTTGATCAATGAGCTAGTCAAGTAGAGGCATACTAGTGACACTATGTTTGTCTATGTATTCACACATGCATCATGTTTCCGGTTAATACAATTCTAGCATGAATAATAAACATTTATCATGATATGAGGAAATAAATAATAACTTTATTATTGCCTCTAGGGCATATTTCCTTCAGTCTCCCACTTGCACTAGAGTCAATAATCTAGATTACATAGTAATGATTCTAACACCCATGGAGTCTTGGTGCTGATCATGTTTTGCTCGTGAGAGAGGCTTAGTCAACGGGTCTGCAACATTCAGATCCGTATGTATCTTGCAAATCTCTATGTCTCCTACATGGACTTGGTCCCGAATGGAATTGAAGTGTCTCTTGATGTGCTTGGTCCTCTTGTGAAATCTGGATTCCTTTGCCAAGGCAATTGCACCAGTATTGTCACAGAAGATTTTCATTGGTCCCGATGCACTAGGTATAACACCTAGATCGGAAATGAACTCCTTCATCCAGACTCCTTCATTTGCTGCTTCCCAAGCAGCTATGTACTCCGCTTCACATGTAGATCCCGCCATGACGCTTTGTTTAGAACTGCACCAACTTACAGCTCCACCGTTTAATAAAAATACGTATCCGGTTTGCGATTTAGAATCGTCCGGATCAGTGTCAAAGCTTGCATCGACGTAACCATTTACGACTAGCTCTTTGTCACCTCCATATACGAGAAACATATTGTCGGTGTCAAAACCGGCGGATCTCGGGTAGGGGGTCACGAACTGTGCGTCTAGGCGGATGGTAACAGGAGACGAGGGACATGATGTTTTTACCCAGGTTCGGGCCCTCTCGATGGAGGTAAAACCCTACGTCCTGCTTGATTAATATTGATGATATGGGTAGTACAAGAGTGGATCTACCACGAGATCAAGGAGGCTAAACCCTAGAAGCTAGCCTATGGTATGATTGTTGTAATGTATGTTGTGTCCTACGGACTAAAGCCCTCCGGTTTATATAGACACCGGAGGAGGCTAGGGTTACACAGAGTCGGTTACAATGGTAGGAGATCTACATATCCGTATCACCAAGCTTTCCTTCCACGCCAAGGAAAGTCCCATCCGGACACGGGACGGAGTCTTCAATCTTGTATCTTCGTAGTCTTGGAGTCCGGCGGACGATGATAGTCCGGCTGTCCGGACACCCCCTAGTCCAGGACTCCCTCAGTAGCCCCTGAACCAGGCTTCAATGACGATAAGTCCAGCGCGCATAATGTTCGGCATTGCAAGGCGGGTTCCTCCCTTGAATAATCCAGAGAAGATCGTGAACACCAGGATAGTGTCCGGCTCTGCAAAATAAATTCCACATTCCACCGTAGAGAGAATAAAATGTACACTTAGTTCAGTCTGCTGACGTATTATGCGGCGTGACATCACACCGCTACCAAGCCACTGTTTGAATCATTTTTTACTATACCGCCTCAGCACGTTTAGCGAAGCGGTTTCCTTGGCACGTCTTGTCGAAGCAGAGATCGTGTTCCCCTTATTCTGGGATTCTCATCAATACGGACGTGGGTAACCCAACCGCGCCATTGATGGTGGCGCTTGGGAGATAAGCGAGTTTTATCAGGCCAGCGGGGGACGCACAGTTTCGTCCGCCTATATATAAGGGATAAGGATTTACCTTCTCACCTACGCCTTCTTCCTCCTTTGCTTATACATCTCTGCGCACTCAAGCTCCAACGCCCAAGCTCGCGCATCTCGCCTCGACCTTCTCCGAATATGTCCGGAGGGGGAGGCAAGTGGTTGGCCTCCACCGTTAAGGAGGAGCACATCACCAAGCTGCGCAACGCCGGATACCTCTACGGCGATATCGCGCATCGGCTGCCCGACGAGGGGCAGCTCGTCCCTACCCCTGGGCCTCACGAGAGGGTCGTCTTCCTTCCCCACTTCCTCCGCGGACTGGGCTTTCCGCTCCATCCATTCGTCCGGGGGCTCATGTTCTATTACGGCCTGGATTTCCACGATCTGGCGCCGAACTTCATCCTCAACATCTCGGTGTTCATCGTCGTGTGTGAGGCCTTCCTCTGCATCCGGCCCCACTTCGGCCTGTGGCTCAAGACCTTTAACGTCAAGCCGAAGGTTGTGAAGGGCACGCAAGCGGAATGCGGAGGCGCCATGTTGGGTAAATTACCCAACGTCCTTTGGCTCGAAGGGGCCTTTGTGGACTCCGTCAAGGGGTGGCAATCGGGGTGGTTCTACATCACCGAGCCGCGCAAGCCCACATGGGCGGCGGCCCCCGAGTTTAGATCTGGCGTCCCCATGCAGCTCACCTCCTGGAAAGAGAAGGGCTTGCTGTGGGGCGATCCGAAGGAGGTGACTGGACTCCGAACCTGCATCCAGAAGCTGGTGAGCAACAAGCTCAGGCTCGTCGACGTGGTCCAAGTCATGCTCATCCGCCAGATTCTCCCATGCCAAGAACGGGCATTCAATCTGTGGGAGTTCAATCCGGAACAGCACCAGGCGCTGAGCGGGCTCTTCGATACGACATACGAAGGCGCCTGGAGGGTGCTGTTTAAGGGCGCCGAAGCCCCCGCATCCGCGACGGAAGATCGCGGATTCAGCTCGCAGTATCCAACTGACGAGGTAAGTGATTCAACCCCATTACGGGACACTTTGTAGTAATCAAATTGATTATAAGAGGGTTTCATCCCTTTCTTTCCTTTGACAGGAATGGATGGAGAAGGCCAGGCAGCTTATCAGCCCGGCTCCCATGCCAGAAGATCCAGTGGACGCCCGCTTAGCAGGGCTGCTGGTTCCGGCACCGCACGTGGTGCCGGAGAAGAAGGCCAAGAAGGTGGCCGCGGGGACTCGAAAGAGCTCCCGCAATCAGGCGTCTGACGACGACGCGGACTCCTCCCCCGAAGACGAGGAGGAGGAGGAGTACTCTCTCCCGGAGGGGGGAGAGAAGAAGAGGAAGGCTTCCCCAATAGGGGAGGCCGAAGGGTCCAAGAGGGGGAGAACTATCCCCCCGGACAGTTTCGCCAACACCAGCGTTGGCGAGGATGAGTGGCCTCCAAGGGCCAGGCGTCCGGCAAGATCGTAAGTATCCGGATCCTTTATACGCAATATCTTTTATGTCACGTAGTGTCCTTCTAACGCCGCATTCTGTCCGTAGTCCGACTGATGATGATCTCCCCGCTTCATCAAGCGGGTCCTTGGCCTTGTCGGATGTGAATTCACTTCCGACTGCCTCTACCCCACGCGCCGACGAGGACGCCGAGGTGGGATCCCAGAGAGGGACCCATCAGGAGGAGGCTCCGAAGGCGCCGTCAGGCAGCCTCCCGGATTTTGCGCCGGACTCTACATCGGAACCCGCAGTGGTTCCAGAGTCCGGCAAGCGGTCCCTTCGAAAGAAGGGCAAGACCGTGACACCGGCGGCTTCCGTCCAACCGGAGGCGCCGGATAACTTGTTGGAGGCGCTTAAAGGCGCTTCCATCGAGGAAGAACACCGCACTATCATGAGTGCAGTGATTCAAAAGGTTCAGCTCACCAAAAGTGGGCTGACCGAAGCCTGCAGCAGCCTTCTAACAGGCTTTGAGGTAAGAAGTTAAAATTATGTAATGTAATGCCGCATAGACAGTAGCCCCTGATGCTCAGTTCGGTGTTCGGAAAGAAAAGCCGGACTGAGGATCTAACAAGATATGCGCAGGGTTGCTAAAAATATGTCAATATGGGTTTGCAGGCTGCGCTGCTGGCCTCTGTCGCATTAACGGCGGAGGTTGATGTGCTGAAAAAGGATCTCGAGCGGTCCGAGCAAGAGCTCGGCCATGCCAAGAGGCAGCTCGAGGACAAAGAAGGTGAGTAACACCACTTTGAATAGTTACCTTACAGAAAAGGATTTTGGTTGCAATAAAATTAACAAGGATAATATGTGTATTGCAGGGGCCACTAACGAGGTGGCAGCCCTGAAGGATGCTCAGTGCGGCCGCGGAACGGGCAGAGCGAGAAAAGCAGGAGGCACGGGTGGCGAAAGTTCGGCAAGAGCTCCAGGCTCTCATGGAAAAGCATGAGAGTTTGGAGCGTGACTCCAAGACTCGAGAGTCCGAGCTTGCCTTGGCTCTCGAAAGTGCCAAGTCCGCCAAGGCCGAGGCCCATAAGGCCGAGGCCCATAAGGCCCTTCAGGAGGTTGAAGATATAAAGAAAATAGCGGCGGGTAAGGCATTTTTCATGCAAAGCAAGCATGTTAATGTAAAATACCTGACACTTACCCGCATTCGGAGCTCTCCAGGGGCGTTTGCAGATCTGCCGCATAGTGCGTCCGATGCCGCCGCATTCTATCGTGGCGAGGAGGGGAGCTCGACGGAAAAAGTCTTCTGGTCTCAGTATGCTGAGGCCGGACACCCGGTGCCCCCAAGCGACCAGCTGAAGCAGCTGGTCGAACTCCACAAGGTAGCTGAAGAGGCCATGAAGGGCCTTATAGTCCGGCCGTGGCCTGGACAGGCCATGCCTGGGAGCTACTTTGGCCTCGTGCGGCGGCTGGTGGATGCATGCCCCTGGGTGGATGTCATCAAGCGCTCCGCCTGTATTGAAGGCGCTCGCCGGGCCCTCGCCCGCACAAAGGTGCAATGGGGCAGGTTGGATGCGGAGAAGCTTCTCACGGACCCACCGCCGCCGGGCAAGGAGTATCACACGCCCGAAATGTATTATAAATCTGTCCTGAAGGGAGCCCGCGATATTGCGGATGAGTGCCCCAGAGATGTAATCTTTGAGTGAATTTGCTATGTATTATCCTGCGCGCTGAAACTTTGTTCATGTGCGTGTTAAGCAACGCTTGTTTAATTTAAAATATTACCTTCTGTGCGGCCGTTTATAAAATCTGAGAGATGGCAAGTCGTTGGCTTCAGCCCCCAAGCCACGAGTGCTGGGGTGTTCGGGATAAACTTGAGCACTCTTGTTCCCATTGTTGGGTCCATCGAGGGAGGCGCTCAACACAACGAACAAGGCAACCGGACTTATAATGCTTGAACACTCTCACTTAGCCATAGAATTCTATAATTTTAAATTTCGGCGAAGCCCCTGGTATTCGGAAGACCGAATCCGGGGCGCTATCCACGCCTTCGTCGGACATTGTCCGGAACTTCGCTCGAAGCGGCGTGAGTCTTTAAGGACCCGAAAAAAACCTCTCGAACAACAACCAGTCTCTTGCCTTATCATGCCAGTCAGTTTTAGCTTTCTCCACTGAGGCGCTCGCCCGGCTCAACCGGGGCGCAATCGCAGTGGTTCTCCCAGTGGCACCTTAGCCGACAGAATGGAACGTAAGGCACCAAAACGTGGGAGCCGGGCAAACCCAACTATTGACCCAAGACATGATTCGGAGCCGATTCATATAATGCTATAAGTTCGGGGTGCCGCACTTGTGAAAGTGTTCGGACTTATCACACCATAGAGTGGGGAACACAAGCCCCTGGCCTATTAGGCCGTACCAAAATATACGGGCGCAAGATGTCATATAATGAGCATATATATAAAAGGTAATGCAATTGCAATCGAAAAGGTGCTGCATTATTAATGAAAGAAAGTCTGCTAGTAGAGCGGACTGATACAAATAGTGCGGTAAGCAAGGGATTTGGACTAAGTAAGCATGTCCCCTCCAGGGGTGAGCTGCGGACTTGGTGTATATAATCGAATTTAATGCTCGTAATTGAGACCACCTGAGTGTTCGTCGCAGCCTTCTTTCGTCCCTGACTGTTGCATCATGAGTTCGGCAGGTTCATCGCCGGACAGGGCCTCTGGTTAACGGAGTCCTGTGTACACAAAGAAGAAAAAAAAGGGGGGCACACTTGCGAGCCCCCGGTGTGGTCGAAACGCACTCTGGGTCCGTTGCGATCGTGCCCCTTCCCCTGTGCCCATGGTATCTCCAAAGCGTAATGATGTACGCGGAGTGTTATTCTTGCGATCATGCGCGGGCGAGGGTTGGGGCCGCATTGCTACGCGTGCTCTGATCGCACCAGGTGGTCTTGGTTGGCATTGCTCCGGGCGCGCTTTGCTGTATCCGGCCTTTTAGCGGCTGGACTCGAGAATTGCCTTAAAAGGCTGTTCTGTACTTCTGCCGCGAGAGCCGCTGTATGTTTCTCCGTTCGGAGGGAGCGTTCCGTATTCCCATTGACCGTGATGACTCCGCGAGGGCCTGGCATCTTGAGCTTTAGGTATGCATAATGCGGCACCGCGTTAAATTTTGCAAATGCGGTTCGTCCGAGCAGAGCGTGATAGCCGCTGCGAAACGGGACTATGTCGAAGATTAGCTCTTCGCTCCAGAAATTATCCGGGGATCCGAAGACCACTTCCAGTGTGACTGAGCCTGTACAGTTGGCTTCCACTCCTGGTATGACACCTTTAAAGGTTGTCTTTGTAGGTTTAATCCTTGAGGGGTCTATGCCCATTTTGCGCACTGTATCCTGATAAAGCAGGTTCAGGCTACTGCCGCCGTCCATCAGGACTCTCGTGAGGTGAAATCCATCGACGATTGGGTCTAAAACCAATGCGGCGAATCCGCCATGGCGTATGCTGGTCGGATGGTCTCTTCGATCGAAAGTGATCGGACAAGAGGACCATGGATTGAACTTCAGGGCGACTGGCTCCATCGCATAGACGTCCCTTAGTGCGCGTTTCCTCTTCCTCTTGGGTATATGGGTCGCGTATATCATATTCACCGTCCGCACTTGTGGGGGAAAACCCTTCTGTCCTCTATTGTTCGGCGGTCGGGTCTCTTCCTCGTCGTCGTTGTTTAGCCCCTTGTCATTGTTTTCGGCAATTAACTTGCCGGCCTGCTTGAACACCCAACAATCTCTATTAGTGTGGTTAGCTGGCTTTTCAGAGGTGCCATGTATCTGGCATAAGTGGTCGAGTATTCGGTCCAGATTGGACGGACCCGGAGTGGTTCTTTTGAATGGCTTCTTCCGCTGACCGGGTTTAGAGCCTCGGAATCCGGCATTGACTGTCGTATCCTCCTTATCGTCGCCATTAATGCGGCGTTTGTTTTTGTTTCGACGTGACCTGCCGTTGTTGTCCTTAGTATCCGGACTGCCAGAATTTTTACGGAGATTGTTGCTGCGAGCTAGCCAGCTGTCCTCTCCCGCGCAAAAGCGGGTCATTAACGATGTGAGGGCTGCCATGGATTTCGGCTTTTCCTGCCCCAGGTGCCGGGCTAGCCATTCGTCCCGGATGTTATGTTTGAAGGCTGCAAGGGCCTCTGCATCCGGACAATCGACGATTTGATTTTTCTTCACCAAGAACCGTGTCCAGAATTGTCTGGCCGATTCGTCTGGCTGCTGAATGATGTGGCTTAGGTCATCGGCGTCTGGTGGTCGCACATACGTGCCTTGGAAGTTATCAAGGAATGCGGCCTCCAGGTCTTCCCAACACCCAATTGACTCTGCGGGCAAGCTGTTAAGCCAATGCCGAGCTGGTCCTTTAAGCTTGAGCGGGAGATACTTGATGGCGTGGAGATCGTCGCCGCGGGCCATATGGATGTGGAGAAGATAATCTTCTATCCAAACCGCGGGGTCTGTTGTGCCATCGTAGGATTCAATGTTTACGGGTTTAAACCCTTCAGGGATTAGATGATCCATTACTTCGTCAGTGAAGCATAGCGGGTGTGCGGCGCCTCTGTATTGAGCAATATCGCGACGCAGCTCGAGAGAGCGCTGTCTACTGTGCTCGGCCCGACCGGGGTTATTGTATTCGACACGACGGTATTCGTCGTGGGTCGTGGGGCGCCCACGTGATCCGTAGATGGATCTGGATTGTCTTGCTTTGTCCTCCAATATGTCTCGCAAGTCCGGCGCGTTCCCTCTTGGCTTCATACTTTTGGAGCGATGCCGGGGTATGGTCTTGGCTGGGGGCCTGGATGCCTCTCTGTCACGACCATGGGGTGGTCGGTCAGCCATATCGTGCGCTGGCGATGGAGGTATGTATGCTTCCTCCTCTAATCGGGGGAGCAGCTTGCGTCTTGGGTAGCTTTTGGAGGGGCGTTCGAGTTTATACTCTTCGGCCGCGAGGACCTCGGTCCATCGATCGGCCAGCAAGTCCTGATCAGCTTGAAGCTGTTGCTGTTTTTTCTTTAGGCTGTTTGCTGTGGCGATAAGCCTGCGCTTGAAACGCTCTTGTTCGACGGGATCCTCAGGTACGACGAATTCGTCATCGTTGAGGCTTGCTTCGTCTTCGGAGCGAGGCATATAGTTATGATCCTCAACCTCTTCGTCTGCCGCCCTCTCATGAGGGCTTGCTTCTGCATCCTCGTGCGCTGAGTCTTGCTGGAGGGGATTGTCTTCGGCACTCTCTGGGGTATTATTATCTCCTGTGCCGGAATCTCCATTCTTGCTGTGGCGGGATTTAAAGCGGCGGCGCTGACGCCGACGTTCGGTCTGCTTCTTTAAAGAGTCTGCCTCCGCTGTTTCTTCGCCGTCCCCATCTTTTGGGGTATCCACCATGTATATGTCATATGACGAGGTGGTTTTCCAGTGCCCTGTGGGCGCTAGTTCCAGTTCGTCTCCGGCATCATCGTCCATAGCGTCGATGTCTTCGGAGTCGTAGTCTAGCATGTCGGTTAGATCGTCGACAGTGGCTACAAAGTGGATGGTGGGTGGGCTCTGAATTTCTTCGTCGTCCGTACCCCAACCATCCTGGCCATAGTCTGGCCAGGGCTCTCCCGATAACGAGAGATGCTTTAGTGAATTCAGGATGTCGCCAAAAGGCGAGTATTGGAAGATGTCCGCGGCGGTGAATTCCATAACCGACGCCCAATCCGAATCGATTGGCAGAGGCGTGGGAGGTTCGGAGTCCGGCAAGGAGTCCGGCACCTCGGAATCACAAGTTTCGCGGGGGACAAGATTAATGTTCGGCTCCATCGCCGAGGAAGTTGAAGCCCCCGAGGCGGTGTCTATCCATCGATCCTCTATCCGGGCGATCGGCTCCGGACTAATGGCCGGAGCGGATTCGTGTGCGGCCACCAAGGCACTGTTCGGCGGGAGAGCTAGATCATGCCCATTGCAACAGTGCGGCGCGCTTGGCTGTGGCTCGGGTCCGTCGAAGATCAAGTCTCCGTGGACATCGGCCGTGAAGTTTAGGCTTCCGAATCTGACCTGACGGCCACGGGCGTAGCTTTCGATCTGCTCCAGATGGCCAAGCGAATTAGCCTGCAGTGCGAAGCCGCCGAATACGAAGATTTGTCTGGGGAGAAAAGTCTCACCCTGGACAGCGTTGTTGGTTGAAGATGCCATCAAGCCTATCGGTGACGACACAGAGGAACTCTCAATGAAAGCACCAATGTCAGTGTCAAAACCGGCGGATCTCGGGTAGGGGGTCCCGAACTGTGCGTCTAGGCGGATGGTAACAGGAGACGAGGGACACGTTGTTTTTACCCAGGTTCGGGCCCTCTCGATGGAGGTAAAACCCTACGTCCTGCTTGATTAATATTGATGATATGGGTAGCACAAGAGTGGATCTACCACGAGATCAAGGAGGCTAAACCCTAGAAGCTAGCCTATGGTATGATTGTTGTAATGTATGTTGTGTCCTACGGACTAAAGCCCTCCGGTTTATATAGACACCGGAGGAGGCTAGGGTTACACAGAGTCGGTTACAATGGTAGGAGATCTACATATCCGTATCGCCAAGCTTGCCTTCCACGCCAAGGAAAGTCCCATCCGGACACGGGACGGAGTCTTCAATCTTGTATCTTCGTAGTCTTGGAGTCCGGCGGACGATGATAGTCCGGCTGTCCGGACACCCCCTAGTCCAGGACTCCCTCACATATCCTTAGTCCTTTTCAGGTATTTCAGGATGTTCTTGACCGCTGTCCAGTGACCCACTCCTGGATTACTTTGGTACCTCCCTGCCAAACTAATAGCAAGGCACACATCAGGTCTGGTACACAGCATTGCATACATGATAGAGCCTATGGCTGAAGCATAGGGAACTCCTTTCATTTTCTCTCTATCTTCTGTAGTGGTCGGGCATTGAGTCTGACTCAACTTTATACCTTGTAATATAGGCAAGAACCCTTTCTTCGCCTGATCCATATTGAACCTTTTCAACACTTTATCAAGGTACGTGCTTTGTGAAAGTCCAATCAAGCGTCTTGATCTATCTCTATAGATCTTCATGCCCAATATGTAAGTAGCTTCACCGAGGTC
Source organism: Triticum timopheevii (assembly GCA_963921465.1). Taxonomy (NCBI): domain Eukaryota; kingdom Viridiplantae; phylum Streptophyta; class Magnoliopsida; order Poales; family Poaceae; genus Triticum; species Triticum timopheevii. Next base: position 217,187,754 of record OY997274.1, read on the forward strand.
TTTCATTGAAAAACTTTTATTCAAGTATCCTTTTATGCTATCCAGAAATTCTATATCATTTCCAATCAACAATATGTCATCCACATATAATATTAGAAATGCTACAGAGCTCCCACTCACTTTCTTGTAAATACAGGCTTCTCCAAAAGTCTGTATAAAACCATATGCTTTGATCACACTATCAAAGCGTTTATTCCAACTCCGAGAGGCTTGCACCAGACCATAGATTGATCGCTGGAGCTTGCACACTTTGCTAGCTCCTTTAGGATCGACAAAACCTTCTGGTTGCATCATATACAACTCTTCTTCCAGAAATCCATTCAGGAATGCAGTTTTGACATCCATCTGCCAAATTTCATAATCATAAAATGCGGCAATCGCTAACATGATTCGGACAGACTTAAGCATCGCTACGGGTGAGAAAGTCTCATCGTAGTCAACCCCTTGAACTTGTCGAAAACCTTTCGCAATAAGTCGAGCTTTATAGACAGTTACATTACCGTCAGCGTCAGTCTTCTTCTTAAAGATCCATTTATTCTCAATGGCTTGCCGATCATCGGGCAAGTCATCCAAAGTCCATACTTTGTTCTCATACATGGATCCCATCTCAGATTTCATGGCCTCTAGCCATTTTGCGGAATCTGGGCTCATCATCGCTTCCTCATAGTTCATAGGTTCATCATGGTCAAGTAACATGACTTCCAGAATAGGATTACCGTACCACTCTGGTGCGGATCTTACTCTGGTAGACCTACGAGGTTCAGTAGACACTTGATCTGAAGTTTCATGATCAATAGCATTGGCTTCCTCACTAATTGGTGTATTTGTCACAGGAACTGATTTCTGTGATGAACTACTTTTCAATAAGGGAGCAGGTACAGTTACCTCATCAAGTTCTACTTTCCTCCCACTCACTTCTTTCGAGAGAAACTCCTTCTCTAGAAAGGATCCATTCTTAGCAACGAATGTCTTGCCTTCGGATCTGTGATAGAAGGTATACCCAACAGTCTCTTTTGGGTATCCTATGAAGACACGTTTTTCCGATTTGGGTTCGAGCTTATCTGGTTGAAGTTTCTTCACATAAGCATCGCAGCCCCAAACTTTAAGAAACGACAACTTTGGTTTCTTGCCAAACCACAGTTCATAAGGCGTCGTCTCAACAGATTTAGATGGTGCCCTATTTAATGTAAATGCAGCCGTCTCTAAAGCATAACCCCAAAACGATAGCGGTAAATCAGTAAGAGACATCATAGATCGCACCATATCTAGTAAAGTACGATTACGACGTTCGGATACACCATTTCTTTGTGGTGTTCCAGGTGGTGTGAGTTGCGAAACTATTCCGCATTGTTTCAAATGTAAACCAAACTCGTAACTCAAATATTCTCCTCCACGATCAGATCGTAGAAACTTTATTTTCTTGTTACGATGATTTTCCACTTCACTCTGAAATTCTTTGAACTTTTCAAATGTTTCAGACTTGTGTTCCATTAAGTAGATATACCCATATCTGCTCAAATCATCTATGAAGGTGAGAAAATAACGATATCCGCCACGAGCTTCAACATTCGTCGGACCACATACATCTGTATGCATGATTTCCAACAAATCTGTTGCTCTCTCCATAGTACCAGAGAACGGTGTTTTAGTCATCTTGCCCATGAGGCACGGTTCGCAAGTACCAAGTGATTCATAATCAAGTGATTCCAAAAGTCCATCAGTATGGAGTTTCTTCATGCGCTTTACACCGATATGACCTAAACGGCAGTGCCACAAATAAGTTGCACTATCATTATCAAATCTGCATCTTTTGGCTTCAACATTATGAATATGTGTATCACCACTATCGAGATTCAATAAAAATAGACCACTCTTCAAGGGTGCATGACCATAAAAGATATTACTCATATAAATAGAACCACCATTATTCTCTGATTTAAATGAATAACCGTCTCGCATCAAACAAGATCCAGATATAATGTTCATGCTCAACGCTGGCACCAAATAACAATTATTTAGGTCTAAAACTAATCCCAAAGGTAGATGTAGAGGTAGCGTGCCGACCACGATCACATCGACTTTGGAACCGTTTCCCACGCGCATCGTCACCTCGTCTTTGGCCAGTGCTCGCTTATTCCGTAGTCCCTGTTTCGAGTTGCAAATATTAGCAACAGAACCAGTATTAAATACCCAGGTGCTACTATGAGCTCTAGTTAGGTACACATCAATAACATTTATATCACATATACCTTTGTTCACTTTGCCATCCTTCTTATCCGCCAAATACTTGGGGCAGTTCTGCTTCCAGTGACCAGTCTGCTTGCAGTAGAAGCACTCAGTTTCAGGCTTAGGTCCAGACTTGGGTTTCTTCTCTTGAGCAGCAACTTGCTTGCTGTTCTTCTTGAAGTTCCCCTTCTTCTTCCCTTTGCCCTTTTTCTTGAAACTAGTGGTCTTGTTGACCATCAACACTTGATGCTCCTTCTTGATTTCTACCTCCGCAGCCTTTAGCATTGCGAAGAGCTCAGGAATTGTCTTGTTCATCCCTTGCATATTATAGTTCATCACAAAGCTCTTATAGCTTGGTGGCAGTGATTGGAGAATTCTGTCAATGACGCTATCATTCGGAAGATTAACTCCCAGTTGAATCAAGTGATTATTATACCCAGACATTTTGAGTATATGCTCACTGACAGAACTATTCTCCTCCATCTTGCAGCTGTAGAACTTATTGGAGACTTCATATATCTCAATCCGGGCATTTGCTTGAAATATTAACTTCAACTCCTGGGACATCTCATATGCTCCATAACGTTCAAAACGTCGTTGAAGACCCGGTTCTAAGCCGTAAAGCATGGCACACTGAACTATAGAGTGGTCATCAGTTTTGCTCTGCCAGACGTTCACAACATCTGGTGTTGCTCCTGCAGCAGGCCTGGCACCCAGCGGTGCTTCCAGGACGTAATTCTTCTGTGCAGCAATGAGGATAATCCTCAAGTTACGAACCCAGTTCGTGTAATTGCTACCATCATCTTTTAACTTTGCTTTCTCAAGGAACGCATTAAAATTCAACGGAACAACAGCACGAGCCATCTATCTACAACAAACATAGACAAGCAAAATACTATCAGGTACTAAGTTCATGATAAATTTAAGTTCAATTAATCATACTACTTAAGAACTCCCACTTAGACAGACATCTCTCTAGTCATCTAAATGATCACGTGATCCAAATCAACTAAACCATAACCGATCATCACGTGAGATGGAGTAGTTTTCAATGGTGAACATCTCTATGTTGATCATATCTACTATATGATTCACGCTCGACCTTTCGGTCTCCGTGTTCCGAGGCCATATCTGCATATGCTAGGCTCGTCAAGTTTAACCTGAGTATTCTGCGCGTGCAAAACTGGCTTGCACCCATTGTAGATGGACGTAGAGCTTATCACACCCGATCATCACGTGGTGTCTGGGCACGACAAACTTTGGCAACGGTGCATACTCAGGGAGAACACTTCTTGATAATTTTTAGTGAGAGATCATCTTAAAATGCTACCGTCAATCAAAGCAAGATAAGATGCATAAAGGATAAACATCACATGCAATCAATATAAGTGATATGATATGGCCATCATCATCTTGTGCTTCTGATCTCCATCTCTGAAGCACCGTCGTGATCACCATCGTCACCGGCGCGACACCTTGATCTCCATCGTAGCATCGTTGTCGTTTACGCCATCTATTTCTTCTACGACTATCGCTACCGCTTATTGATAAAGTAAAGCAATTATAGGGCGTTTGCATTTCATACAATAAAGCGACAACCATATGGCTCCTGCCAGTTGCCGATAACTTCGGTTACAAAACATGATCATCTCATACAATAAAATATAGCATCACGTCTTGGCCATATCACATCACAACATGCCCTGCAAAAACAAGTTAGACGTCCTCTACTTTGTTGTTGCAAGTTTTACGTGGCTGCTACGGGCTGAGCAAGAACCATTCTTACCTACGCATCAAAACCACAACGATAGTTCGTCAAGTTGGTGCTGTTTTAACCTTCGCAAGGACCGGGCGTAGCCACACTCGGTTCAACTAAAGTTGGAGAAACCGACACCCGCTAGTCACCTGTGTGCAAAGCACGGCGGTAAAACCAGTCTCGCATAAGCGTACGCGTAATGTCGGTCCGGGCCGCTTCATCCAACAATAGCGCCGAACCAAAGTATGACATGCTGGTAAGCAGTATGACTTGTATCGCCCACAACTCACTTGTGTTCTACTCGTGCATATAACATCAACGCATAAAACCTGGCTCTAATACCACTGTTGGGGAACGTAGTAATTTTAAAAAATTTCCTACGCACACGCAAGATCATGGTGATGGCATAGCAAAGAGAGGGGAGAGTGTTGTCTACGTACCCTCGTAGACCGTTAAGCGGAAGCGTTATGACAACGCGGTTGATGTAGTCGTACGTCTTCACGATTCGACCGATCCAAGCACCGAACATACGGCACCTCCGTGTTCAGCACACGTCCAGCTCGATGACGTCCCCCGGGCTCCAATCCAGCGAAGCGTCGGGGATGAGTTCTGTCAGCACGACGGCGTGGTGACGATGATGATGTTCTACCGGCGCAGGGCTTCGCCTAAACTCCGCGACGATATGACCAAGGTGGAATATGGTGGAGGGGGCACCGCACACGGCTAAGGAACGATCCGTAGATCAACTTGTGTCTATGGGGTGCCCTCCTCCCCGTATATAAAGGGGGAGAGGAGGAGGGGGCCGGCCAAGGGGGAGGCGCGCCCTAGGGGGGCAAACCTACTCCAAGTAGGTTTGGCCCCCCTTTCCTATTAGGAGTAGGAGAGGGAAGGAAGAGAGGGGAGGGAAGAAGGAAAGGGGGCCCGGCCCCCCTCCCAATTCGGATTGGGCTTGGGGGGGGGGGCGCCCCCTCCTTTGCCCTTCTCCCTCCTTTCCACTAAGGCCCAATAAGGCCCATATACTTACCGGGGGGTTCTGGTAACCTCCCGGAACTCCGGTATAGTCCCAATCTCATCCGGAACCTTTCCGGTGTCCAAATATATCCGTCCAATATATCAATCTTTATGTCTCGACCATTTTGAGACTCCTCGTCATGTCCATCACATCCAGGACTCTGAACAACCTTCGGTACATCAAAACTTATAAACTCATAATAAAACTGTCATCGTAACGTTAAGCGTGCGGACACTACGGGTTCGAGAACTATGTAGACATGACCTAGAACTATTTTCGGTCAATAACCAATAGTGGAACCTGGATGTTCATATTGGTTCCCACATATTCTACGAAGATCTTTATCGGTCAAACCGCATAACAACATACGTTGTTCCCTTTGTCATCGGTATGTTACTTGCCCGAGATTCGATCGTCGGTATCCAATACCTAGTTCAATCTCGTTACCGGCAAGTCTCTTTACTCGTTCTGTAATACATCATTTCATAACTAACTCATTAGTTACAATGCTTGCAAGGCTTGGGTGATGAGTATTACCGAGAAGGCCCAGAGATACCTCTCCGACAATCGGAGTGACAAAACCTAATCTCGAATTATGCCAACTCAACATGTACCTTTGGAGACACCTGTAGAGCACCTTTATAATCACCCAGTTACGTTGTGACGTTTGGTAACACACAAAGTGTTCCTCCGGTAAACGGGAGTTGCACAATCTCATAGTTGCAGGAACTTTGTATAAGTCATGAAGAAAGCAATAGCAACATACTAAACGATCAAGTGCTAAGCTAACGGAATGGGTCAAGTCAATCACATCATTCTCCTAATGATGTGATCCCATCAATCAAATGACAACACATGCCTATGGTTAGGAAACATAACCATCTTTGATCAATGAGCTAGTCAAGTAGAGGCATACTACTGACACTATGTTTGTCTATGTATTCACACATGTATCATGTTTCCGGTTAATACAATTCTAGCATGAATAATAAACATTTATCATGATATGAGGAAATAAATAATAACTTTATTATTGCCTCTAGGGCATATTTCCTTCACAGGCCACTCCAAAAATCGTCTCAACGCTACTTGAGGCGTATCATAAAGGCTCATCAGTGGTGCCATCCCCTTAGGCTCGGGCGGGAGCCGCATGGGGGTGGACTGGGGTGGTGTCTTATGAGGACTCCTCTTCCCCTTAGGTCGTCCGAACCAAGGAGGGGGTTGCCCCTCCACAAGTGGTGACACACGAGTCCCCATGGAGACCACCCCCCCCCCCCCCCGCGCGCGCATAGGCACCACACCCCCTTTCTTCTTCATCTAGTTGAGAACTAGACGAATCGCCGCTATGCTCTTCTTCCTCTAGTTTTATCTTGTCAGATTTTGTTCTGGGCAACGAAGTGTTGCTGGATCGCTAATTTGGAATGCATGAATACTGCAGATAGGTCGTCTACTCCGCCCCTCAATCAGTTGAATAATTCTCATGGCAGGGAGGTATAACCTAGCTGCGAGAATTGTCGTATCGTCATCAACTTTTTCTTCCTCTCTGTTGCGATTTAGTTAGCGAGATCAGATATATCGTCATCTTCATAGTGATCCCAAGCTTGCTCATATGATGTATTCTTTTTTATTACGTAGTACGTTCCTCTACGCCTAGTGCCACTAGTCCTTCGGATCTATATTGTGAGAACAATGAAGTCATTGGACAAGCTAAGGAACCTAGATCTCATGAGAAATCTAAAGAAATACACACGCATTATTATGTCAAACGGTAGAACATTGATCAGAAAGATGTAAAGATATGCAAGGTACACATGGATTTCAATATTGCGGATCCAACGTAGCCCCGCGACCGAAGCATGAGGCGCATACAATAGCTACGAGTATTATATATGTAATGCAAATGGGAGACTGTTAGAACTATGCCCTGGAGACAATCACGATGATGATTATATTTTGTTGTAGTCATGAATTATTAAATATTTCTTAAATAATAAAGTATTGATTGGGTGCTCTATTTGTGAAACTCTATGATTCAACGGTTATTGTAAAGTAGTTTCTATTCCAAATTCATGCAAGAGACTATATGAATATTAGACTAGCACGTGTATTATTTGAAGACCATGTTTCAAAGGCAGTGGACATGGATATATCAAAACCAATAATATGAATTTATGTTAGGAACATTGGGTTCGGCAGATCCAACTTAAGCATAGCTGGAATGCTTTTTTTTTGTCTCTTACCATATGTATGTCACGACCTTAGGGTGTGTTTGGTTGTAGAACCAAGTAGAATCGAATGTAATGGTTTTATTCCAGTAGAATGTAATGGTTCCATCTTCGTGTTTGGTAGACCCGATGAGATAGAATGGAATGGTTCTGTCTCGGTGTTTGGTTAGAGGAATATGATGCAATAGGTATCACTCAAATCATTCATCTCTTGCCCCTCTCACAAACCAATTCAACAACATTGGCAATGCCAACCAAGGTAATGGCTGAAAGATACCTAAAAGAATTTGAAGGAAAACAAAAGGAGCAATAGATGGCGTCTCCTTAGGATGAAGTCAAGATTGCAGCTAAAGGCGAAGTACATGACTTGTAATTCAGCACACCGTCGGCTGCCGTTCCTGACACAAATCAATCAGATAAAATGCACATCGACGGTTGCATGAACATGGACTTGAGGTCGAGGGGGGTGGGGTCATGCCTGCGGTCATTGTGCCGGTCGAGCCGCGCGAAGAAGCTCCATCCAACCGGCGGCGCCTACATATCATCATGCCAGCGCTCACAGCTCCATCCAACGAGCGGCGCCCGTAGCTCCATCCAGTCGGCGCTCTCATCCAGCAGGCGTCTGCAACTCCATCCCACGGCGCCTGCTACTAGGTCGTTGCCGCCGCCCTGCTGCTACACGCCATGGGAGAGGAGGGACGGCGGGGATGCAAAGGACAACAGACGCTGCAGAGGTCATGAGGTAGTTTCTCTGGCGATGGCTTAGGTCAAGAGAGAGGAGAGGTGTGAGAGCATGGCGGTGCAGAGAATAGGTTCAGGAGAGGCGCGAGTGTGTTGTGCGAGTCGGGCGAGAGAAGCCGTTTCGCGTGGTCCACTCGTTTTCGAGAAACCGCCTAGTTCGGGATAACAAGGGAATATGCCGCCGTTTCTGGAACGTGTGGGTTCTAGTTCTTTCGACGAACCAAATGCAGGTGGCCTCTTGGGGCGGAATCGATTCGTCACGTTCCATCTTATGATAGAAACCAAACACACTCTTAGGCTGGCCATAGTGGGGTATCTTAGCCGGTATCATGCACTTGGGAGTAGCAAACATGCTGATATGACAGAGATTTAAAGAAGAGAAAGAGGGCTAGAGTAACATAGGTAGATACCGTAATATAATAAATGTATACTACTTTGTGTCATGGATGGTCATAGATAAGATCATTTATTATAATATACTACTCCCTCCGTCCGGAAATACTTGTCGCAGAAATGGATATAAATGGATGCATCTAAAACTAAAATACATCTAGATACATCCATTCCTCCGACAAGTATTTTCGGAGGGAGGGAGTACTCTATAATACTCTACGCCCTTCCTGGTTTATTGATCATCATTGTATTCTCTGTCGACTTTTGATCATAAATTTAACTAATAAAATGTTTATGCATGTCAGAAAAAATTATATCATTGAAAACTATGTTCAAATACGAATCCAACGATATAATTTTTGTTAACATGCATTGACATTTTATTTGTTAAATATTAGATGAAATTTGGCACAAATTTCAAAGCGGACCAATACAAATACAAATGCAGTACTATGCACTATAAAGATCGGAGTAGTATCCTTATTCTTCTTAGAGGAAGTCACATAACTGGTTGCTAATCAAAACAAAATACAAATACAAATACATACTCTTTTAATGCTTATGCTTATGGTAGTACTCCCTTCGTAAAGAAATATAAGAGCAAGAAATATAAGAGCGTTCAGATTACTATAAAGTGGTAGTATTTTTTATGGGTCTACCTAACCAAACAAGAAGTGCAGGATAAAACAAAGGGCGGCCCCGTCTTAACGGTATATTTTCCCCGACCGTTCCTCACGGCACGGGACCTGGATCAGACGGTCGGCGAGTGAGACCACGGAAAGAGCGGGGTGCAAATACGCAGCAACGCAAGGAACCTTCGCGTAAAAAACCACCCCAGCCCCACGATCGGAAAGAAGCTTCTCCTTCCCTCCCTCCCACCTCTACGGTTCCTTCCTGACGAAGCTGCGGCATCCTAGCAACGACTCCCACAGCAGAAAACCTACCCAAATCCAACAATAACCCAACCAAATCGCCGCCTCCCCGAACCCAAACCCCCAATCTCCGCCTCCGGCGATACCCTCCGCCGCCCTCTCCCGCAGCGAGGCAGCCGTCCCCCGCGGCCGATGGGGAGCGGCACGGAGCCGGCCAAGGGGCTGCTGCCCTACCTGCAGCGCGCCGACGAGCTGCAGAAGCACGAGCCCCTCGTCGCCTACTACTGTGAGAGACGACGCCCCGCCGTCTATCTGCCTTGCGACGATCGCCGCTGATTGCTAGGGTTCGATCTGAGATTTGGATTTGGTTTGGTTTTGGTTTGAACAGGTCGGTTGTACGCGATGGAGAAGGGGCTGGTGATCCCGCAGAAGGAGCGCACCAAGATGACCAACTCCATCCTCGTCTCCCTCATCAACCAGCTCGAGAAGGTGCTGTACACATCTGCCCCCTTTTACTTTCGCTCGTTTCTTTAGGGGGATACTAAGCAGCTGTGGGCTCTAATTTACTTTGGATCTGTTGCGTTTGTTGCATTAAGGGTTTGGGAACGAGAACGGCGATGTATTTAGCCGCCTGTAAGAAGAATACGGATATTTATCATTTGAGTGGTATGGTGATTTTGCTGTTAGCATGCAAGTGCACTGCAGTGAATAATTTATGAAGTCCCATGTTCCCATCGGAATCCTCGGAATTGACTCCACCTGAATTTATACTGATTCTTGCAATCAAGTAACTGAACCACTCAGCAATATGGGCTGATCTCCCATTGGCATCAAACTCCAATGGATCAATATTAGTGTATGTGCTGTGTTCTCCATGTCTTGTGACCGCTTTGATGCCACCCACTGGTTCCAAATGTTGTGGTAGTGCTACGTGATTGGATGGATTTTGGGCTTGTGATGTTAAGTGTTGCCACTTGCTCACTTGCCTGTTTTGAAGTAACAATCCTTTTTATCACACCCTTAATCTGCTCCAGTATATATAGATTAGTAAGTTCACTTCTCTCAGGTTAATTGTCCTAATTAAGTTTTGCATCCTCCAGGATAAGAAATCTTTGACCTTGGGGCCTGATGACCATCTTCATTTGGAGGGGTTTGCATCAAGTGTCTTTGCTAAAGCAGACAAACAGGATCGAGCTGGACGAGCTGACATGTATTATACTGAACTCTTCTTATTCTGTTTCAGTCATATCAGGATTAGCAATTTGTAATCTCACTAATGCACCTCAAACAAACCTGCACATTTTGCAGAAACACTGCAAAAACTTTCTATGCTGCCAGCATCTTTTTTGAGATTCTCAGTCAGTTTGGTGAGCTTCAACCTGATGTAAGTGTCTCTTGATTTAAGCCTGATACGCTAGTCTACAATTTCATTATGCAATGTTGAAACTTTCAGAATGTATGTATGTATTTGTGCTTTAACTGGCCTTTAACAGCTTGAGCAGAAGCAGAAATATGCCATCTGGAAAGCTGCTGAAATTAGAAAAGCTCTCAAAGAAGGACGAAAGCCTGAAGCTGGCCCTCCTGGTGGGGACAAAGATGAAGCACCTGCCAGCACCACTACAATTGATCATGTAACCTCCTTAACTCTGGCTATCCTTTATATACTAGTATTTGTCTGCAGATTTGGCTTTTCTATGATGCATTTGGTTGTTCACACACCGCGGAATCAATAATTTGTTAGTCATCATTATTATTTTGAAAAGGGTAAATTGTACCAGAGGTACAACAGCTCACGAGGCAGGTTGAAGTATGTGAAAAACTTAACTGTGCTCAAATACAAATGTGAGTTAGTGTAATTGCCTAATTCATTCATGGGGGGTCAAAATTACACCAGTTGGCTATTCTCACAGCATTTGGCAGTGCCAACATATTTGATGCCAGGCAGCAGCACCCCCCGCCTTCCTCTGGTATCCCTCTCTCCCTCTTTGTGTGCAAAACAGCAAAAGTGAGCACCACACTTACGTGGCACAGTGGTCACCCCTATATGCATGAGAATTGGCGACTGAGCAATTTTGATCTGTGATGAACCACTTAAACAACATCAGTGACAAATCTGAACAATGCTTTAGTTTGCTTACATGGTTGCCTGTTTGAGGGGCAGTTCTTGTGTGTATTGGTAGCCTGTATGACACCGCGTCCTTGTTTTTATCACTTCAGTCCAGTTTGTCTTCAATAAGTACCACTTCCAGTGTTCAGTTTTGAGAACTCTTAGAACCCAAGCACACACAATTATCATTTGTGGACAATAATTATCCATTCAACAAACAGACCATTCTGGTGTTCTACTCTGGAAGATACACACATGAAATATTTTGTTTGAATATGTGGCAAACTGTGGCTGTAAACCAGACATGCCCCAAGCCTTGTTATGACCAGTCTCTGTTTTCTTGCACCGTTTCCCCAAAAAAATGTCGACAACCCTCCTGAACCTTACCAACAAGGCTGGGTGCTACCTGTGTTTTCCACTTTCGAAGTTACAATCAGTTTCATCATTGCTAAGATTGTTACAAAGGGGAGAGAAAATGGCAACCTTATGCAAAGTAAACAAACAAAATTCAATACTTGGTTTCTTCATCTTGTTACTTTAACCTTGCATGTTTGATTGATTTGTGGTGATCTACAATGGACTTCAATATTGGTGCCTATATGTTTGATTATCTTTCAAACAAGATGTGATTGCTCATCAAATTGTGATGGCTCAGGAAAATGGTTTCTGTAACCATCATGTACTTTGCATTCTCACACTGTAGAAGGTGAAAAAGGTTACTTGTACCTTTTCTTCATGCTGCATCGTTTTGTTGAATTAAGGTGCATGTCTCACATTATGGAAGAATAATAGCAGACGTGAAACAGTACTGCTGTGTAGATTTCACATTCACTGATTAACGGTCACTTATTTTTGGTCTATTAATCAGGATATGGGGCGAAGCCAGTCTTTTGGTAGCCGGCAGAATGGAAATGAAGCATCACCTCATCCTATAGACAAGGTCATTCGGCTAGTGTTTATTTACTTTGTCTTTGTTGAAGAATCTTTTTTTTAGGGATTGTTGAAGAAGTTTTAGTTTTCTTAATTTTATTATCTTCCTGTATACAGGATTTTAGCAGGAGGGATAGCTTTTCTGCTGTCCAGCCAGGAAATATATCTTCTCGACAAGGTGCAGAGAAATTCAATGATCATGTCTCTGCCCAGGCACATTTTTCACCACCACCTCCGCCGTCCGAGTTCTCATCTCCACAGTCCCAGTTTTCACCCCCACCACATTCATCTTATTCCTCTCCCTCGTACCAAGGAACAGATTACCCTCCTCCTGATGTCCACACCCCACACCCCAATTATTCATCTCCCTCGTACACAAGCACAGACTACCCTACCAATGAGGTCCATAAACCACCATCCAATTATTCACCACCCCCGTACACAAGAGCAGACCATCCTTCGGATGATGGCTACAATCCTCAGAGCAATGATAAGCCGGATGTTTCTGCTTATCCTCAGACGTACCACCAGCCACCTTACACAATTGAACCCCAGCACACCTCTCAAAACTACTACGCTACAGAAACCCCACCTGCTCCATACAACTACCCTAATTTCCAGTCTTACCCAAGCTTCCAGGACAGCACGCTACCTTCTGTCACAACCCGTCAACCTTCATTCCATCCTGCTAGTGATGGTGGTGTGCCAACTGCTCCATCATACTCTCCTCCGGCATCAAATCATCCTGCACCAACGCAGTACCATCCGAGTGCTGATGCTACACACCAGGTTACCCCTCCCGCTGCGCCACCAGCTAGCCAATACGCGTATGACAGCAATTACCAGCCGGCAGTCGAGAAGATCGCCGAGGCTCACAAGGCAGCAAGATTTGCTGTTGGCGCTCTTGCGTTTGACGACGTGTCGATTGCCGTGGAGCACCTGAAGCGCGCGCTGGATCTCCTGACGAACCCTTCTGCAGAAACTCACTAGCTGCCTGGTCCTCAGAGAAGACGTCTTGTGTAAATACGCTATACTGTAATTACGACCAACATGGAGATGGAGGTGTTGCCTGGTTGCATAGATACAAGATCGCTGGGGTGGCTACACAAATCTAGGAGATGAAAGGTCTTTAGCAAACTGTTTCTTGTCACATTGAATCATTTGTTTCCAGAGTTTTGTGATAAGGCTATATTTTGCCATTGCTTGGAATGCATATCCTTGAGTGGTGATGATTGTTGATACAGTTTGCTTCATTCAAGGCCTGCTATTTTCTGGTTTGATTACCAGCCATTTTTATACCTGAATAAAACGTTTAAGATTCCCACTCTGCAAGGTAATAAATCTCTTGGATGTTTCTTTGTATTTCCTACTGTACCAAAGCCGGGGGTTACCCTATGTTTAGACTCGCATTCATTAAATCTCCATCCGGAAAATATTTAGCTCTCAAAATGGCGGCACATAGGGACTCAGGATTATCAAGCAGGCGCCACGCTTGTTTGGCTAACAAGGCCAGATTGAAACAATGTATGTCTCGAAAACCCATTCCTCCTTGGTCTTTTGGTACACACATCTTCCACCATGCCATCCAATGCATTCTCTTCTGATTGTCTTCATCACCCCGCCAAAAGTGCGACATAGGATCTTCTTTCACTTGGCAAAGCATTATGGCCGGAGTGGAGTCTCTTAAAAAAGGTTATATTTGGAGAGTTGGTAATGGACAGAATATTGATATTTGGAGAGATGCATGGATACCGAATGGGGCCAATAGGAAAATTATCACTCTTAGAAGAGGGCAGCTTCTAACAAAAGTTGTTGATCTTATAGATCCAATCAACAATTGCTGGGATGAAGATTTGGTAAGACAAACACTGTGGTCAATTGATGTCCAGAGGGTGCTTACGATCCCCCTCCCCACGTATAACATGTCGGATTTCATAGCTTGGAGCTTTACAAAGAATGGACTGTTCACGGTTCGTTCTGCTTATCTGGAGGAATGGAAAACATAACATGGGAGGAAATTGCAACAATCAGATGGCATGGGAGGAACAAGTGTTAATACTATTTGGAGCAAGATTTGGAAATTATCTTGTCCAGCAAAAGTGAAGATCTTTATTTGGCGTACCTTACATGGAACCCTCCCATGTCATGTTACACTTGCTAATAGACATATGAAAGTTTCGCCCATCTGCCCATCATGTTCGAACGGGCATGAAGATACTAAACACTTATTATTTTTGTGTCAAAAGGCAAAAAAGGTGTGGGAGAAACTGGGATTGCACGAAGCCATTAAAAAAGCTTGTGTTGTCGATCGTGCGGGAGAGGCAGTACTCGAATTTCTACTTCTTATGCCAGAACACGAGCTATCTACAGTGGTCATACAGAATGTTCGCGAATTGATCGCTATAACAACCTGGTATTTATGGTGGGAAAGACGTTCGCTAGTCCATCATGGGAACACCCAAGATGCATACCAAATTTCTATGGGAGTCCGTGCTATAACAACAAACTATGTTATTGCCCAATCCTCCAAGGCAACAAATAGAATAGAGGGATGGACAAGACCCCCTCTAGGTTTTGTCAAATTAAATGTCGATGCTTCTTTCGATCAGGACATGCTTAGAGGCACAACGGGAGCTGTACTTAGAGATGATAAAGGAAGATTTATTGTTGGCGGGAATTGGAAGATGGATTGGTGTGCAGATGTCTTAACAACGGAAGCTATGGCACTACGTTTTGGCTTATTACTTGCACAAAAGGCGGGAAGCAACCTTCTTGTTGTTAACTCCGACAATATGAAAGTAATTGACACGATGAAGAATGGAGGACATATAGCGGGAGCGGCGGCAGCTGTGTTTGATGATTGTTATTTTATGGCTTTTGATTTTCCGTTAGTTAGATTTGAACATTGTAATAGGAAGGCAAATAAAGTAGCTTATGAAATTGCCAGAGTAGCTAAATTTTCTGAGACAAGGGATTGATTTGAGGAACCTTTGAACGATATTGTAAATTTTCTTATAGACGATGTAACCATTATTACTAATAAATAAAGAGGATGTTTTATTTTCAAAAAAAAAGCCGGGGGTTACCCCTTAAAATGCGTCGACCCGCAAAATAATTGCTGGTTTATGGTTTCGGGCGAAAATTCACGGGGCGGGAGGCCAACCCGAGCTTGACCCCTATTGGCTACGAGATTTGGCGGGAGGGACATTTTCGCGTGGCTCTTCCTGCTTCCCTTTCCCTTCGTCGCCAACCACCTCCTTCCGCCCGCTCCGGAGCACCTTCTCCGTTGTCCCTCCGCTGCCATGGAAGCCGTCGGCCGTCACCATGGATGCCATCCACGCGCCACCCCCTTCGGCAGATCTCGTCACCGGCCATGCTGTGCCCGTTGTCGTTCAAGGCTCCACCGTGCCACCCCGCAAGCGGAATGGCAACGTCGTCGTCCAGGACGGCGCTCCCACAGGCCCCGCTAGGAAGGCACGCGCGCCCGCCGGCCCGCCGCCTCTGATGCGAATTCAGTCGGACACCCGTCGGCGAAGAAAAGGGACAGCTTCTGGTGTGAAACGCAAGAAGCTCACCGGAAGAGCTACCCTGCCAACACCTCCCCCGATTGCTCCGGCAAGAACGACCCCAAGGGTGCCCGCCGATGGCACTACTGCAGCCGCCCCCGAGGTGTTCGATGGAATGGGCGCAAGGTATGATTCTTCGATTTCTCGCAATCTTTCACTTTTGTCCATTCCGCTTGTACGTCACTTGTGAGCGAAATTGTAGCGCCGGTATGCATGATGCGACTACAGACTTCGTGCAAATGTTGGACGACAACACCATCGGCATCGATTAAGCCCCGACCGGTGAGTACGGTTACAACGAGATGGATGGTGGCGTGGACAATCACGAGGAAGAAGATGATGTGGAGGAGATTGACGAGGGGGTGTACGATGAAGTGCAAGCAAAATGCGCAAGATTGAAGAATTACACTCCATTGGAAGACAAAGTCTTGATCAAGGCTTGGGAAGCGGTGTCTCTTGATGCGTGCACTGACAACGACCAAACTGCCAAGCGGTATTGGCAAAGGATCGAGGATCAATACCTCCGCATGATGGCCAAGTATCCTAACAGGACGCCATGCACCTTTCGGTCTCTCCAAGGTCGTTGGGACGTGATTAAGCCAATTTGTAGCCGTTGGGCTGCTTGCTTGACACAAGTCCACAATGCACCTCCAAATGGTACCATTGAAGCCGACTATGTGAGTTTGTTTTCATGTCCCAAGTTGTGCAAATCCTTTGTAGCTGTCGGAGTGGTTGCATAATTTGACATTGTTTTCATTTTATAGGACAAAATTTCCCAAGATAGGTACAAGGACATGGAAGCTTCATGCGAAAAGGCATTTCAGCTAGAGCATTGTTGGGAACTACTCAAAGATAGCGAGAAGTGGAAGATGATTGGCAAAGAATCCCCACCGAAGAGAGGTACACTCACCAAGTTGGATGATGATGATGAAGATGACGATGGCCCAAGAAACAAAAACAAGCACGATGGAAACAAGAAGGCCAAAGATAAGATCAAGAAGGAAGCGGAGGCTTCAAGCTTGCAGGAGAAGCTAGATGACATGGTCAAGTCCAATGAGCAATTGGTGGTCAAGACATTGGAGGCAAAAAAAGAGTTGGCTGAGAAGAAGGATCAAGAGAAGTGGCAACTACTCAAGGAGGAGACCGCGCGCAAGGCCGCCATTGAGGAGAGAAGAGCCATGGCCGACGAGAACAAAGCCATGGTCAAGCTCCTTCAAGAGGAGAACAAGAGCATGCTGATGAACCGAAATGAGATGGATGAGGTCATCAAAGAATGGCATGACATTGCAAGGTTGGAGATCTTGGAGAGGAGGAGGCTAGCCACAAGAGGCCATGTGGTGCCAAGGTTCGGTGGTGGTTTGGCAAGTGGTGGTGGCAATGGCGGTGGTGAAGATTTCATCTTGTGATGATGATGATGATGATGGAGTGACGATGGTTGCGATGTCTTTTGGGTTGCAGCGCAAAAGCTATGTTCAAATGTTGCCAAAATTGTGTGGTGGTGGCAAGATCATGTTTGAATTCTCGACATTTGTGGTTTATTTGTTCAAAATTGCGGTCAATTGCATTGTGCGGTTTTACGTTTGAGAGTTGAAATTGGCAGTGCACGGATATTCTCTTATACCGTTGGGGTTTGCGGGCTCTATTCCGCCGCAACCAATTTCGGCCCTTAAAATGCGATTTTCTCGGCCCTTATCCCGCTTATAAGGGCCGCGATTTTAAGGGCTCTGCTAGAGATGCTCTTACGACCACAACTTTATGGTCGCAGAACACCCGACTGCCCCTGCGGCGCTCCCTCTAGAGTGACTCGGGCGGCGAAGCCCAACCTAGATTCCCTTGCTGTTACCTAAGGGCATCTCCAACGACCCACAACCCCCCCCCCCCCCCCCCGCATCCCTCCGCGGATAGAGACCAGTCCACGGACATGGATGCTGGAGATCAACATCCAACACTAGTCGCATACATTTCAAACATTTCAACAAACTGGATGAAATTCATGCAAACACAACGGGATTTCGTATAAACATGACGAATTTCATACAAACACGGCAGATTTAACTACGTTTTGAACATTTAGGAAAAAAGACCCTCCCTAAACCTATCCTACGGCGGAGGCGCCCGTCGTCGAAGCCCGTGTCGTCCTCCTTCCGCTGTCTCCATGAGCATCGACAATAAGACCGATGAAGTAAAGGTGTGGTCTCCGATGAGGAAGAGTAGAACATGGCAGACAGATTGGCCCACATGGAACACCAGGCCCACCACCTCTCGTGGCCTACTCATCCTCGGACGAGTCCACGCCTTGTCCGTCGCCGGTGGACGTGAGGTCCATGAGGGAAATGGTGGCGCTTGGTTGTCGTGGTCCCACCGGGCTGGCTGATGGATTGTCGATGGCACGTAGGAGGTGCAGCTAGCTATGTTCTCCTCCACGATCGCCTGCAGCTGCGCCTCCTTGGTTACTGCTTCCTGGCGAACAACAGCTTGAGTGCGGACGACATCATAGATGACACACTGCTCCACGGCTAAATTTGGGTTCGTCGCGACCATTGCCATCATGGCCTCCTCCCTCGCACGCTCGCTGAAGATCCGACCCTCTGTCAGCCGGTGCTGCTCCAGGAGGAGCAGGTTGTACCGCTGTTCCTCCTGTGTCTGCTGGAACACCGACAAAGGCGCCGGCGCAGGCTGCACCTCTGCCATGGCGGTGTTGAACTGCGCCCCATGCCTACTCCATGGTGAAGCCGACGTGCACAAGAGGCGCGGGAGAGCCGGGGCGGAGTCGTTGGAGCCCGTCTGCAGCGTGGTGTTGTCCTCGTCGTCAGAGACCTCGAGCGAGCTGGCCGGCAAGCCGGCCTCGATCCGCCTGGAACGGCGGCTATGCTAGGTGGGGGTGAAAGGATCGGGAAGAGGGGCCTAGAGGGGGGGGGGGTGTTTAGACCCTTAACAAGCACACGTGGTAGTTTTTAATTTCTTCAAGTTATGGTTAAGTTTAGCACATGTTAAAGCACTCACAATACATTTCAAGCAAGCATGACAAGAGTATATGCAGCGAAAGAGTAAAGCATGCAAGTTGCAAGAAAGTAAAGGGATGAGATTCGAGTTTGCAAACGCAATGGAGACGCGAAGAATTTTTGGCGTGGTTCCGATAGGTGGTGCTATCTTACGTCCACATTGATGGAGACTTCAACTCACAAAGGGTAAGGGCTGTGTGAGTCCACGGAGGGCTCCACCCACGAAGGGTCCACGAAGAAGCAACCTTGTCTATCCCACCATGGCCATCGCCCACGAAGGACTTGCCTCACTCAGGTAGATCTTCACGAAGTAGGCGATCTCCTTGCCCTTACAAACTTCTTGGTTCAACTCCACATCATGACGGAGGCTCCCAAGCAACACCTAACCAATCTAGGAGACACCACTCCAAAAGGTAATATATGGTGTGTTGATGATGAACTCCTTGCTCTTGTGCTTCAAATGATAGTCTCCCCAACACTCAACTCTCTCTCTCTCTCTATCTATCTATCTATCTATCTATCTATCTATCTATCTATCTATCTCTCAGATTTGGCTATGGTGGAAGAGTGATTTGAGTGGAAAGCAACTTGGGGAAGGCTAGAAATCAAGGTTCAAATGGTAGGGTTGGAATCTCTTGATCTCAACACATGAGTAGGTGGTTCTCTCTCAGAAAATGTATGGTGGAAGTGTAGGCATGTTCTGATGGATCTCTCACAAATGGAGAAGGGGGTGGAGGGGTATATATAGCATCCACACAAAATCCAACCGTTACACACATTTGACTCATCTCGGTGAGACCGAATGGTTAAACTTGGTGGCACCGATCAGTTAAAAAATGTGAGCATTAGAAATCTCGGTGGGACCAATATGCTAGGGCTTAGGGCAAACATCATCTCGGTGCCGCCGATTGCATCAACTCGGTGGGACCAAAGTGAAGCTATAAGCAACGGAGAATCTGTCAAAACCAACTAGGTGAGACCGATTGCATAACTCGTTGAGACCGAAGTAAATGCAACAAGTCACAGAGCGCTGGCAAGGTCATCTCGGTGGGACCGAGATCCGTATCGGTGAGACCGAACTGTTGGGCTTTCTAGTAGTGGCTATGTCAAGTAAACTCGGTGGCTCCGGATAGAAAGAATCGGTGGGGCCGAGTTGAAGTTTTGGCTTTGAGCATATTTGGATGGAGAAAGTGGCTGAGGGTTTTGGAGCAATATCACTAAGCATTTGAGCAAGTAAGCCATTAAGCAACACCTCATCCTCTTTTAATAGTATTGACTTTCCTATGGACTCAATGTGATCTTGGATCACTAAAATAAAGATGAAGAGTCCGTTTTGCCAATCTTTGTCCTTAGCATTTTGAAGGGATTCCACATCCTCTTGTCCTTGCCCACACCATTATTGGACTTGTCTGAAATACACTAGATAAAACTATTAGTCCAACAAGAAATATGTTGACATTAATTACCAAAATCACCCAGGGAGTACTTGTGCTTTCAATCTCCCCCTTGGTAATTGATAACAACATACATCAAAGCTTTAAGTAAATTATATGAAGAATAGTAAGCAAACGTTTGGAGAAACATGTAACATGCGTAAGCTTCCCTTACATGTATGCAATCATGTAAAGATAAGATAGAGGAACATGTGAATGCATTGCATGAAAGAGTAGGTAATGAATTACATGTATCTTGGCTATATGCATCAGAGCAAACAATATGATTGAATGATGTACCTTCATGTTTATGAATCCCTCTTGCAAACAATATGTGCAGAAACAAGGGATCATCATGCACATGAGTGTGATGCATATACTTACCTTGTGGTTCTTGAGCTGACTTTTGAAGGAGTAAACTTGAGAAAACACGGTTAGGTAACACAAGAACACTCCAAACAAAATAATTTCAAAATCCACATGATTACCAAGACTAGGATGACATGTAATAGGTGAGTACTACAAAGTGGGTACTTCATTGAGATATAGACATGTCCCCAAAGATTTAAAGATTTGCAATAAGTTCCAAGGATTTTTCTCCCCTTAAGCATAAACTGTTTCTCCCCCTAAATCTAACATTGGATAATGGGAGAAGGTAGGGTGAGATAAAATCAGATCAAAGATGAATCAATTAAAATATAGCAAACAGTATCAACTATACTAACATGTCTTTCCCCTCTTAAAGACATGTGTCTTCTCTCCTCTTGTTAACATGCATCTTTAGAAGAGCTTAGATGTGCTCTCTTTCCCCTGATAAGTTTGATTTGATAATCTTTGATGTGCTCTCTCTCTCCCCCTTTGACATCAATTTCCAAGAAGGGAAACTTTAGGAACATGAGTCAGGTAGATGTGGTCCTTGAGAGACACTACAAAGCAGCATGTAGCTTAAGATGCTGGCAGAGGAAAAGAATCATTGAGTGGAGCTGAAGAAAATAGGCAATATAAAATGGCAAAATGTTTTCAGCAGTGAAATCGGTGACGTCGATCTATTTCCATTGGTGACTCTGAAATAATAGAGCCACTGAAGGTGCTCATCGGTGAGTCTGAGTTAGTCCGTGTCGGTTGTACCAATGAACTGTGTACAAGGAAACCTTGTGTTTTGGTCTAGACGATGGGCTTGGATTGGTGAGACCGAGTTCAATGCAAAGGAAAATTTTGTCAGCTCAGCTCACTTGGCAAGTGGAATCTCACAAAGATTTTCAAGGAATTTTAATAAGGATTCGCAATGAAATAATGAAACATAAAAACAAAAAAGATCTAGATGAAGTTTTTTTGTTGTTTGTAGAAGGGAAACACCTTAGAAAGAAAGCATGCAATGGAAATACAAAATACAAAAGAACACTAGAGATCTTCATCTAGAGATGGTCGGCGACAAAGTCACCTATGTTAGAATATATTGACTTAGGAGTCAAGTGAGATCACTTGATCATAGGTCATACTCATCGTTTAAGCTTAGAATGGGGTTGCCATTTTTTGTTTAAGCATTTTGATGTATTCACATCTTGTTGAGTTGTTTTAACTCATGATTTGGAGTAAAGCTTCTCTAAGATGGAATGATATACCTTGGGTTGTGGTGTTGATCTTGATCATGTAGTTGAGCTTATATTGGACGCTCAAGGTTGATGTAGACCATCTAGTGTTGGGAGCACCCTTTGAAGTTGAAGTTTATCTTCCTACATGGGTTAGTATTGCAAGGAATAACACTTATGTATCAAAATTGACAATCGTGAAATTTGACATATTGAAATAGTCAAAGGATATGTTGAGTGAGTTCATGCTTCCTCGAATTCAACAACCAAACCATAGATACTTGGTGATGTAGGAATTGCTCAAGATGTGAGTGACTTACAATCTCCTAGATTGAGGCTCATCCAAGTACCTACATGGGTTAGATAACATGGAAGGGTGCAAATATATATCCAAGACAAATGAACATCATCATAAGAGAAATATCAAGGATTAGTCACAAAGGATCATGCCTTGCATGTATCCAAATGGAATCTCTATTCCAAGTTTGAGGCATCAATGATATTCAATTCACCTCTCAAACGACAGAACACCTTTTCATCAAGCGGTTTAGTGAATATATCCACCAATTTCTTATCGTTATGAACATGCTTAAGATTGATGTCCCCTTTAGCAACATGATCACAAATGAAATGATGACGAACTTCAATATGCTTAGTTCGAGAATGTTGCACCGGATTGTGAGCAATCTTAATAGCACTCTCATTGTCACAAAGCAATGGAACATGTTTCACATCTATCCCATATTATTTAAGAGTTTGGGTCATCCAAAGTAATTGAGCACAACATGATCCGGCGGAAATGTATTCCGCTTCGGCGGTGGATAAGGATACCGAGTTTTGTTTCTTGTAGGACCAAGAGACAAGGGATCTACCAAGAAATTGGCAAGTACCCGAAGTGGACTTCCTATCAACCTTGTCACCGGCATAGTACGAGTCGGAATAGTTGTAGGATCAAAAGTAGGTCTAGAGGGGGGGGGGGTGATTAGACTACTTGACCAAATAAAAATCTAGCCTTTTCCCAATTTTAAGTGTTGGCGGATTTTAGCAACTAGTACAAGTCAAGCAATCAACCTACACATGCAATTCTAAGAATGTAGCAGCGGAAAGTAAAACATTGCATATAAAGGTAAAGGGGAGGGTTTGGAGAAGGAAAACGCAATGTAGACATGAAGATTTTTGGCGAGGTTCCGATAGGTGGTGCTATCGTACATCCACATTGATGGAGACTTCAACCTACAAAGGGCAACGGCTGCGCGAGTCCACGGAGGGCTCCACCCACGAAGGGTCCACGAAGAAGCAACCTTGTCTATCCCACCATGGCCATCGCCCACGAAGGACTTGCCTCATTCGGGTAGATCTTCACGAAGTAGGCGATCTCCTTACCCTTACAAACTCCTTGGTTCAACTTCACAATCTTGTTGGAGGCTCCCAAGTGACACCTAACCAATCTAGGATACACCACTCTCCAAAAGGTAATAGATGGTGTGATGATGATGAACTCCTTGCTCTCGTGCTTCAAATGATAGTCTCCCCAACACTCAACTTTCTCTCACAGATTTGGCTATGGTGGAAAAGATGATTTGAGTGGAAAGCAACTTGGGGAAGGCTAGAGATCAAGATTCTTGTGGTTGGATTGGAATGTCTTGGTCTCAACACATGAGTAGGTGGTTCTTTTTAAGAAAATGAGTAGTGGAAGTGTAGGCATGTTCCGATGGCTCTCTCACTGATGGAGATGAGGTGGAGGGGTATATATAGCCTCCACACAAAATCCAACCGTTACACACATTTTACCCAACTCGGTCAGATCGAATAGAAGAACTCGGTGAGACAAATTTAGTTCAAAATGTGAACGTTAGGAATCTCGGTGGGACCAACATGATCAACTCGGTGGGACCGATGTGCTAGGGCTAGGGGCAAAACCTCAGTGAAACCGATTGCTTGAACTCGGTGAGACTGGTTTCAGCAAAGAGCAAACAAAGAGTTGGTCAAGCAAACTCAATGGGACCGATCGCTCATTTTGGTGAGACCGAAATGTTACAAAGGGAAACAGAGAGTTTGCAAGGCCATCTCGGTGATACCGAGATCCGTATCGGTGTAACCGAATTGTCTAGGGTTTCCGGCAGTGGCTATGTCAACTGAACTCGGTGGCGCCGGATAGTTCAAATCGGTGGGGCAAGTTTGACTTTGGGTTTTGGACATATGTGGAAATGAGAAAAGTGGTTGAGGGTTTTGGAGCAATATCACTAAGCACTTTGAGCAAGTAGACCATTAAGCAACACCTCATCCTCTTTTAATAGTATTGGCTTTCCTATAGACTCAATGTGATCTTGGATCACTAAAATAGAAATGAAGAGTCTTGAGCTTATGTCAATCTTTGTCCTTAGCATTTTGAGGGGTCCACATCTCTAGTCCATGCCATGCCAATCATTGAACTTTCTGAAATATTTAACTTGAAGGATATTAGTTCAATGAGCTATATGTTGTTATGAATTACCAAAATCACTCGGGGATTAGTTGCACTTTCTCTCCCCCCTTTTGGTAATTGATGACAACACATAGATCAAAGCTTCGACAAATGATAATATGAATGAAATACATCGTCGCTTTGAGAAGTATGTGATAAGTAAGAGCTCCCCCTAAATTTGTGCATTATTTAAAATTTGCTTTTGAATGCAAATGCACAATCAAATAGGATCATGGGTCACTCTTCCATGTCACATACATCTTGGTGGAGCACTGAAAATGATAAGAGTTAAATGACATGCACTCATCACCAAGGGTATACATGATTGATCATACAAAAATATCATAGATACTATCATGCAAGCACACATTAAGGCATAGTATGATCAAACACATGATCACAAGAGTATCTCACGAGCATAACTCAAGTAGTAGCATAGGAATCAAACAAGCAAACGATCAAAGTAGCAAGAGAGGCAAATAAAACCAACAAAAGGCAAAACACACACACACTCTCTCTCAGCCTAATGATCTATGCACTTTATCCTCCTTTGGCAACAAGTTACCAAAAAGCTTGAAAATGCATAGTGCTATACAACACTCTAGGCACGATCTCCGGGAGCTCCTGAAGGGGTCTTCTGGCTGGTTGCTCCGGTGTGCGTAGATGGCATGGAGAGGAGTCCTTCTGCAAAAGCTTCGGCAGAGGTCTGTGTAGCTGGAGGAGTTGAAACTGGAGGTGCAATCGTGACAGTTGTTGCAGGTGCTGAAAGAGTAGTCCTGGTGTCACAGACAACTAGCACTGCTGAAGACCTTTGTGCCCTTGGCACTCTCTAGAAAGTATCTATGGTAGGTCTGTAATTCCTGTCCTCAACTTCTTCCTGGAGCTTCTCCATAGTGGTCTGAATCTCTGTGACCTTCACATCTAGATCATGAAATTTTGTCTCAATGATCCTCTCAAGACTCTCTTGATTTCGAGTCAGGGTGGCCAAGCCCTTCTCAATTCTCATAGTAGCCTCAAGAAGATAACTGAGCTGATCTTGCTTGGTCTTGAGCATCACAATTGAAGCATCTGGTGCACTGGCTGCTTTTGCAGCCTTTGCTCTCTCTCTCTCTCTCTCTCTCTCTCTCTCTCTCTCTCTCTCTCTCTCTCTCTCTCCTGGGCTTCTGCACTAGTAGGATGGGATGCATCCATGACAACTTCATTGTCCTCAAATTCTGGCCTCAGGGGAAGATGCTCTTTATCAAGAAGATATGTCTCGGTTCCCATCTTGGAATTGATCAACATCTGTATGTGAGGGGCATATCCACATGATCTCTTCTGATTAGCTGATGTTCTCTTCACAGTTTCAACAATCAAAGTCATCACTTTGAACTTATGAGGAACAACATCAAAAAAGTGGAGCAAGTTGACTGAGTGACCATGGATCATCCTATGATCTCCTGACTTGGGAAAAAGAGTGTGCCTCAAGGTTGTGTTGATAGTGGTCAATCCAGACAACATATAGTATATTGATCCAAATTTGTGAGTCTCCAAGGCTTCATCAGGAATAGTCTTGTACATGTTTGACATGGAGTTGTGATCCTTCCTAGGCTTGTGATATACATCAATGTCATTTCCACCTTCCTTTGGGGCATTGATCAACTTGGCCCATTCAGAGATTATAGATTGATATCTTGTACCTTCAGTCATCTAGACAATCTTCCCATCTGGGTAGAAGTGAGCAGTGGAATAGAATTGCATGATCATCTCATCGTTCCACCTGGTCAACTTCTGACCCAAAAACTTGTCCACACCATTCAGTCTAAAGCTCTCATGTACACCTAGTAAGTAGTCTACATTGTCATCAATGTACTCCTAGTCAACCCACTTCATATCATAGACAATGGGCTTCTTGTCCAAAAGAACAGTTTCATAGAAATCTTGTTGTTCCTTTGTGTGAAAGCGATAGTCCACATCAGTTCTCCTCCTGATAGCATATGGATCATTCTGCTCCATAGTCTCAGACCTGCATCCTTTCTTAGCTTCATGTTTTCTGCCACATGATGGTCATCACTATGGTCTGGAATCTTGGGTTTGAGCTTCCTGAGCACTTGTGACTCTTCTTCTTCTTGAGCTTCAGGCACTGGGGCCTTGTTCTTCTCACAGCAGGAATGTTCTTGGTAGATCTCTTGGGTGCAGATGGTTTGGGAGCTTGAGCTTGAGCTAAAGGCTTGGGGGCAGACTTGGGCTTAGATGGAGCAGCCCCGATTCTTATGGCATCCCCCATAAGCTTTTGTGACTTTGCAGGTGGTGCAACTGGCTCTTCCTCCTCCTCTTCTTCATTAGAAGAATGCTTTTCAAACTTTGCCATAGGATCTGCAAGTTTGCACCATCTTCCTCTTTTCCTTCCTTTCTTCTCTTTTCTAGCACTACTTGCTGGCTATGCTTGCTCTTGAGCAATAGATGATTTCCTAGCTTTAAACACTGGAGCTCTTTTGGCAGGAGCCTTCTTTAGCATTCCAGGCTTGGTGGCAGTAGCAGCAGCATACTCCTTCTTGAGCACATTTTTCTTGGAGGTCACCTCCTCCTCAATGACAAAATCCTCATCCTCAGATTCTCAAGTTCTCTTCTTCCTTTGCCTAGTTGCTACCTTAGGCAAGTTGTTGGGTGTGCTTCTGCTACCCTTATCATAGCTACTGTTGGAGGGACTAGTGCCCTCACTAAGGTTGAGCTGCTCTTCTGACTTGTTCTGGCTATCACTGGCCTCTAACATTGCTGAAACTGACCCTATGAATAGTTGGATATAGATAGAGTGGATGAGCATCACAAAGTGCAGCTATTTTGCAAAAAATATTGAGACAAAAAACTTAATTTTAGTTTTCTGTAGAAAGCATTTCGGAGCTACCGATTTGTCAAACTCGGCGACACAGAAGCATAACCAGAGTCTAAACACACAGTTTCGGTGACTCCGAGATGCTAGGTTTCACAGAGAAAGTGATTTCGGTCGCACTGATTAGTACACTTCCGTCAGACCGAGTTGTACTTGTGCAATGGCCAGGGCCAAATCGGTGTGACTGAGATCCTCAGATCGGTCGGTTCATGATGAGTTCAGTGGAAACCTAACCCTAAGTTTTTGCATCAAATCTATTCTCATGGATTCTTTTGGTGGATGGATTGATCTCATACGTGGGAGGAACAATGGCAAAGATCTTTGTTCAAGAATCGGAATAATAGAACGCACAAAGAGGTCAAGTCTATACCCTAACTTGGCGACAAACTTGCTATGGCAGCAACGGCGATGAGAATCCCATTGACGGTGGTGGAGACTAGCGGCAGGAGGCACTGGCGACGACAGCGAAGATCCGGAGACCAAGGGGGCGGCAGAGCTGGGAGGGGCAGTCGAGTTTTTGGAGGAATTTCCAAATTTTCAACCCGCGGTATATATACCCAGTCACTGCCGGTGTGACCGAGTGGAACGACTCGGTGGCACCGAGATGCAAAACTGTAGCAGTTGCTGCAACTCGGTGTGACCGAATTGTTCAAATCGGTTGCACCGAGATGAAAACCTAGATCAACTTAATGAATCCGGTGAGACCGAGTGGGAGTGAGTTGGTCTGACCGAGATGCATTAAGAGGTTTTGGAAGTTAAGCCCTTGACGGATCGGTGGCTCCGAGTGCTCCTCACCCGGATGGTCCG
Organism: Triticum timopheevii; assembly: GCA_963921465.1. Taxonomy (NCBI): domain Eukaryota; kingdom Viridiplantae; phylum Streptophyta; class Magnoliopsida; order Poales; family Poaceae; genus Triticum; species Triticum timopheevii. The sequence goes on from OY997274.1 coordinate 217,215,746, forward strand.
AATTTGACTTGTTCAAACTTTGTGATGTAGCATGAACGGAATTTGAGACGAGAAAAGTATAGATAGTTAGTACTTAGGCATTCTTGTCCATCCATTTGGCAAAAAGAAAAGCCAAACAATCAAAGCAACAAATGGATGTCCTGGAATGGGGAAAATTTTGCAACCAACATGCTCACACAATAAGATAGCAAATAAAACATGTGGCAAAGCATGCACAAACACTCTAGCATGTATCAAGCTATTGGCAATGACTAGGTCATCTACATATGAGTATATTGACTTTAGGAGTCAAATGAGAACATTTGATCATAGGTCATAATCATCATTTAAGCACAAGTGAGGTTACCACTTTTACATAAAGCATTGTTGTGTTCACACCATTAGAGTTGCTTTAGCTCAATTCTTAGAGCAAAGCTCCCCTTAGATGTGATATCCCCCCTTAGAGGGATGAACTAACCTTGGGTTTTGTGGATGATGAATTCATGTAGGTGTTGAAGATGTGGATGCTCAATGTTGATGTAGATCATTTGGAGCAATCCATTTGAGTGAGTTGCACTTTCAATACCTACATGGGTTAGTCCCACAAGGAACACACAAGGATATCCATAGACATAGAGTGAAACACACATATGATGATATCCATGAAAGCATTAGGTTACCTTGTCCCTTGTCTTACCAACAAGAGGGTTTGTGACTCCTTGAACTAGTGCAAGATATGGAAGTTGATTGCACTTGTCCTTGCCAAAATGAATATGAGTGAATTATGTTGGCAGAGTCACCCTCAAGAACTCTCTAGTTCTTCTTATTTGGGACCCACATCAACTTGATGGGAATCCTTGGAGTTGTAGTCGTACTTGATGAAGTAGAACTTGATGTAGTCTTGGGAGTCCGCTTGACCAAGGTCTTAGGAGCTTCTTCAAATGAATCAATCTCTTCTTGGAGCATGTCCTTGCCTTTTAGCTTGTGGTCTTGTGGTGGAAGATCATCTTGAGCTTGTGTTCCTTTAAAAGAAGTGGGGTCATACTTCTCTTGTTGAGGAACAAACTTCCTCTTAGGGTATTGATCTTCTTCCCACTCAACTCCATTGGCATTGAACTTTCGTTCAAAACCAACACCTTGATTCTTCCCGTGCTTCCTTGCTTGCGTACAAATTTCCTCAAATTGCTTACTACCGACAAGGCTCTTGTAAACACCTTTCTTTATAATTCCCTTCAATAAGCTATTTTCTTGCTCAAGTGTAACTTGGCTAAGAGAATCATTAGTGGAATCAAGAGAATTACTAGAAGCAACAACATTGGATTTAGCATGATTATTGTTACTGCTAGAAGAGGATTCTTTCTTGCTCTTGTTGCTAGATTTTACTTGTGGCATATAAGTAGACAAGAGTAAACACTTGGCAACATAAGAAGAACTTTTCTTCAGAAGATCATCATTGATTTCTTTTAAGAACCCATGCTCTTGCTCTAAATTGAGCTTCTCAAGGCGTAGTTTCTCTTGAGTCTATAAAAGCTCTCGATGATCCTCTAGAGTAGATTCATGAGCTAACTTAAGAGTTTTTAGTTCTTTAGTTAGACGCTCAATCTCCTTCTTATCATTGTCATTCATTTCATCTTGATTAGCATGATTAATAGCAATTTCATCATAGTTTTCATCACTAGTGTTCAACAAGTAAATCATCATCACCTACCAAATCATCTTCATCACTATTGAAATCAACATACACAGGATGTGATATCTTAGGGCCTTTAGCCATGAAGCATCTTCCAATTCCCTCATTTGGCGAGTCAAATATGTTGTAGGAGTTGGATGACACAAGTGCAAGACCGGCAACACCTTCATCTTGAATATATTCGAGTCGGAGTGATAACTTATCTCGGAGTAGTTGTCGGAGTCGGAATCGGATACCCATTCACCAACGTGAGCTTGATGTCTTTGTCTTGTGTAGATATTTGATGACTTGTCCTTCCTTTCCGAATCCTTGCTTCTACGAGAGGGTCTTCGTTCATAACGATCATCTGTACTCCTTCTCTCTCTTGGTGGTGATTCATCTCTTTTACTTCTCATTTTATGTGAATCTTCTCTCCTTGTATGGAGCCGTACACTCATTGGAGTAGTGTCCGGGTCTTCCACAGTTGTAGGAATTGCGATCATGACTAGAAGATCTTTTGTCATTGTAGGACCTTCACTTGGAACTTCTCTCTTTGCTTCTACTCTTGTAGAATTTGTTGAAGTTCTTCACCATTAGGCTCAATTCTTCATTGAAGACTTGTTTCTCACTTAAAGTTGTACGAGCATCACACGAGGCTTTGTAAGTACCACTAGATTTGTTGTGAAGCTCTTCCTTATCCTTGAGTGACATCTCATGAGCAACAATTCTACCAATGACTTCCGTTGGCTTGAGATATTTATAGTTGGGCCTCATTTGGATCAAGGTGCACACGGTATCATATTCCCATACAAGGCTCTTACAATCTTCTTGATAATGAATCTGTCGGTCATCTCTTCGCTTCCTAAGCCGACAATCTCATTTGTGATGAGAGCAAGCATAGAGTACATCTCAGCGACTCCTTCACCATCCTTCATTTTGAACTTGTCAAGTTGACTTTTAAGCACATCTGATGTAGGGTAGAACCCTTGGAAGGACCTTTTCACACTTGGAGGGGGAAAATGGAGAGAAATCACAAGAACAACAAGAACACAAGGATGAACACAAAGAGGCAATCACTCCAACAATTCCCGATTACACATCCACTAGAGTAACAACACAAGATCCACAAGTCTCAAACACAATCAAAGGAAAGATACAATGGCAAAGTTCATCCCAAATCCAAAGGAAGAGGGGTCTTGGTGGTAGGTAGTCTTCTCCCAATGGAGGTCTTGAAATCCTCAAGGATTCTTCCCTATGGGGTCTTGATCCTCAAAGAGGGAAGGTAATGGAGCAAAGCTCACCAAGATCTCATCTAATACTTTGCTAACCCTAAACATGGCCCTAGGTATGAAATATATAGGCTTGGGGTCGACGGAGGAGAAGTGGAGCCGAAGTCATCATCTTAGCCGTCCATCCTGGGAGGCCCGTGCGCACGGGGTAAGTTGGGCCCGTGCGCACGGGGGTCCCGTGGGCACGGTACACGCCCGTGTGCACGGGGTGCTCCAGCGCCAACTCTCTGGGTAGTCCGTGGGCACGGGGTCTCGGGGGCCCGTGCGCACGGGGTCGCCTGGAGCTTCCTATGCTGCTGCTGTTGTCCTTGTTCTTGGTCCACGTGGCCTTGGGGTGGTTCTCCATCTCCTTGGTGATGCTCCTGAGCTTCTTGGTGATGTTCCTCTTCATACCTAAGGAGGCATAACACATTTTGGTGAGGTAGTAGACATGTTCCATTTGTGTCCATATGCAAGTCTAGTAGGAAGGAGTTCACCTCGGTTTCCAAAGCACGTGCTCTAGCTCTTGTCATGGGTCCTTGTGGGGTTGGATGTGTTGATGTAGAGTCCATGGGGATGGTGGAAGGATGCTCCGCATCATCTCCCCTCCCTTCGAAAGGATCCGACCTCGGATCAAGATCTTCATCACCATGGAAAGGCGAGAGGTCTTTGACGTTGAAGATGTCGCTCACGTTGTACTTGTCTCGTGGGAGTTCAATCTTGTAGGCGTTGTCGTTGTAGCGTGCTAGCACCTTGAATGGTCCATCAGCTCGAGGTAGTAGTTTGGACTTGCGTTCGTTGGGGAAGCGGTCCTTGCGAAGGTGTAGCCACACTAGATCACCTATGTTGAAGATCATGGGTTGTTTGTTGATGTTGAGCTTGGTCGCTAGTCGATGTACTTGGCGCTCAATGATGTTTCTTGTATCTTCATGCATCTTCTTGATGTAGCTTGCTCGTGCACTCGCATCCATGTTGGTGCGCTCTTGTAGAGGTAGAGGTAGAATGTCCAATGGGGACAATGGGTTGAAGCCGTAGACGACCTCGAAGGGGGACTTGCCGGTAGTTGAATGTCTTGCGCGGTTGTAGGCGTACTCGGCGATGGGTAGACACACCTCCACTCCTTGATGTTCTTCTTGATCAACACACGAAGTAGAGTGGATAGTGTCCGGTTTGTCACCTCCGTTTGGCCGTCAGTTTGAGGATGGTATGCGGATGAGAACAAGAGCTTGATTCCGAGCTTGGCGCATAGAGTCTTCCAAAAGTAACTCAAGAACTTGACGTCGCGGTCGGAGATGATTGTCTTTGGTACTCCATGGAGGCGCAAGATTTCCCTACAAAAGAGATTTGCAATATGTGAAGCATCGTCTACCTTGTTGCAAGGAATGAAATGTGCCATCTTAGAAAATCGGTCCACAACAACAAACACGGAATCCTTTCCATTTTGAGTTCTAGGCAACCCAAGTACAAAATCCATGCTAATGTCTTCCCAAGGTTGATAAGGAATAGGAAGAGGCATGTAAAGACCATGAGATTGAGCTTTTGACTTAGCTTTGCGGCATGTAGAGCATCGGGTGGTGAAGCGTGAGATGTCGCGGAACATCTTGGGCCAAAAGTAGTTCTTGGAGAGCGTGGCGAAAGTCTTGTCGCGTCCAAAGTGTCCCATGAGTCCGCCTCCATGAGCCTCTTGCAAAAGTAGAAAACGAAGAGAAGACTCGGGAATGCATAGTTTGTTAGCTCTCATAAGATAACCATCCTTGATGTAGTATTGTTCCCAAGATGTATGAATCAAACATTTAGCATAATGAGGTGCAAAAGATGGATCACTAGCATACAAGTCTTTTATGTGCTCAAAGCCAATAACATTCAACTCAAGTTGAGTGACAAGCATTCATATGCGTGAAAGTGCATCGGCAACTACATTTTCCTTACCCTTAATGTACTTTATCACATATGGGAAAGATTTGATAAATTCACTCCATTTGGCATGACGCTTGTTCAATTTAGTTTGACCTTTTAAGTACTTTTGCGTTTCATGATCGGTGTGTATGACAAACTCATGAGGTCTAAGATAATGTTCCCAAACATGTAGGACACGCACTAAAGCATACAATTATTTGTCATAGATGGGATAGTTAAGTTGAGCACCGGAGAGTTTTTCACTAAAATATGCAATTACTCATTTTTCTTGCATCAAAACTCCGTCAATTCCGGTACCACTTGCATCACAATGAACCTCAAAAGTTTTGTCAAAGTTGGGCAAAGCAAGAATCGGAGCATGAGTAAGCAAAGACTTGAGCTCATCAAAAGAGGTTGATTGCAAAGTTCCCCAAACAAAAGGAGCATTTTTCTTACTCAAAGCATGCAAAGGGGCGGCAATAGTGCTAAAGTTTTTCACAAAGCGATGATAAAAACCTGCAAGACCAAGGAAACTTCGCACTTGTTGCAAATTGGTGGGTTGGGGCCAAGTTTTGATTGCTTCAATTTTAGTTTCATCAACATGAACACCCTTGGAAGAGACAACGAAACCCAAGAAAACCACTTTGTCAACACCAAATGTGCACTTTTTCATGTTGGCATAAAGACTTTCCTTGCGAAGTGTTTGCAAAACAAGCTTAACATGATCAAGATGCTCTTTCATGGTTTTGCTAAACACAAGAATATCATTGAAGTAAACCACAACAAAGACTCCAATATAAGGGCGAAGTACATGATGCATGAGACGCACAAAGGTACTGGGAGCCTCTGATAAACCCATAGGCATGACTAACCATTCATATAAGCCAAATTTTGTTTTGAAAGCAGTTTTCCATTCATCACCTTCTTGTATGCGGATTTGATAATAGCCACTTTTAAGATCAATTTTTGAGAAAAAGTTGGCTCCACTAAGTTCATCAAGCATATCATCTAAGCGAGGAATGGGATGCCTATAGCGAACGGTGATAGCATTTATAGGTCTACAATCGGAACACAAGCGGAAACTTCCATCTGGCTTAGGCACAAGTACAACGGGAACGGCACAAGGGCTTAAGCTTTCACGTACATGACCGTTGTCGATTAGTTGTTGTACTTGCCGTTGAGTCTCCTTGGTTTCTTCGGGATTGACACGGTCTGGAGCTTTGTTTGGAAGTGGCGCTCCGGGGATGAGGTCGATTCGATGCTCAATGCCTCGTAGAGGAGGTAGACCCGGAGGTAGCTCATCAGGGAAAACATCTTGAAATTCCTGCAAAAGAGATTGAAACACCAAAGGTAGCTCGTGAGTGGTGTTTGTTTGCGGTTCACCATCCTTGCACACAAGGACAAAGTGCAACACACTCGATGGGTTCTCACATGCTTCTCTCATCTCACTTTTTGTGGCGAATAGTATGAGGTTTTTCTCTCTAGGCGAAGAGGCGCTCAAGTTTGGCGTGTTGCTCTCACTCATGTTTTGGTGGCTCACTTTCTCACTCTTCTCTCTATGGTGGGTGGCTTGCTTGTCGGCTATCACTTGACTAGGAGACATGGGTCGTAACACATATTAGTTTCCTTTCATTTTGAAGCTATAGTGATTGGTACGCCCATTGTGGGTGACACCACGGTCGAATTGCTATGATCGACCAAGAAGGAGGTGGCAAACGGTCATTGGGACCACATCACACTCCAAAGTGTCTTCATATGCACCGATTTTGAAGGATACTTGGACCGTATGCTCAACTCGTATAGTGCCGGAGTCACTTAGCCATTGAACCTTGTAGGGGTGCGGGTGCTTCCTCTTGACCAATTGAAGCTTGGAGCATATTTCTTCACTTGCCAAGTTGTGGCAACTACCTCCATCGATGATGACCTTGATGGACCGCCCATTGATGCCGGCCTTGGTGTGGAAGATATGGCATCGTTGGTTGAAGTGTCAAGACCTTGGAAACAACGAGAGTGGGGCTCGTATCTTCATCACAAAAGACTTGATCATCTTCATTCACTCGCCTATGCATGGCTACTTGCTCAATAGCTTCCATTTCATCTTCACTCATTGAGTCTTAGGTGCCATCGTCGTTGAGGATCATGGTGCGCTTGTTTGTGCATTCATAGGACTTGTGGCCTCGGCCGCCGCAAGTGAAACACTTGAAGGAGCTTGTCTTGATGGTCTCATCGGTCGGAGTAGATGACGAAGCACGCAGCTTGAAGTTGCTTGTAGTAGGAGGAGGACGACTTGAACTTGACGAAGGTTTCTTGTATGTTGTCTTGTCGTCGTTGCTTGGAGAAGGCTTGGTTGAAGTAGATGTTGGAGGAGTTGTTGAAGCTTGATTGTTGGAGAAGCCGTATGTCTTGGATGAGTACTTGGCGTACTTGAAGTCATCTTGCACTTGACGTTCCGCCTTGGTCGCTTGATGTACTAGTTAGATGAGGTTGGAGTAGGGTTGGAAGTCGGCGATCTTCTTGATGGGATGATTGAGTCCATTCAAGAATCGTGCCATTGTTTGCTCATCATCTTCCTTGACATTGGCTCGAATCATGGCTATTTCCATTTCCTTGTAGTATTCTTCAACACTCTTTGTTCCTTGCTTGAGGTGTTGTAGCTTCTTGAAGAGATCACGGTTGTAGTAGGTGGGCACAAATTGTGCTCTCATGACATCCTTCATTTGAGCCCAAGTGGTGATTGGAGGGTCACCTCTTGCTTCTCGGCGCTCAAGGACTTGTTCCCACCATATGAGCACATAGTCTTGGAACTCAAGGGATGCCATAGCGATCTTCTTCTCTTCCTCATAGTTGTGCAAACGAAAGATTTTGTCGACCTTCAATGCCCATGAGAGGTATTCTTCCGGATCATTGCTTCCATTGAACTTGGGCATTGTGAATTTGAGTTTCCCATAGCGTTGCTCTTCATTTTGGTAGCGGTTGCGGTATCGCTCTTGCCTTGAAAGGTCCTCGAATGCTTGTTCTTGATGATGTCGTTCTTGGCATGGAGGAGGGTCTTGAAGCACGTGTTCCACTTGATGTCGCTCTTGTTGCGCTTGAGGTTGAGGTGGAGCTTGACGAGCTTGTGGAGGAGCTTGAGAAACTTGACGGTGCACACGTGGTTGATAGTTCCTCTCTTGTATTTCTTCTCGAAGGGCTTCCTCTTGGTTGCGCCGTTCGCGATTGCGGTTGGCGATGGCTCGACTTGATTCTTGAAGGGCACGTTCCGCCTCAATAGCTTGTGCTTCTCGTTGTTGTTGTTGAAGACGTTGGGCCTCGGCGTCTTGTTCCTCTTGGTGTAGACGCGCTCGTTCTTCTTCTTCTTGACGACGAAGACATTGTCGTTCTTGAGCTTGAGCAAAAGCGACTTGATTTGCTTGATGACGAGGGACTTGCTCATCGACTTGCTCTTGTGAATGCTTGGCATGTAGCGGATCTCGAGATGCATGACGGTCTTGACGCGCGGCTCGTCGAAGAATGGTTGATGACGGTGTACTTGAGCCGGAGACGGTGTCATCGGAGTGGCGACTTGAGTGGCTCCGTCTTGAGTAGGAAGAAGTTGAAGGAGGCCTGTTGACCAACAAAGCTCGGATCTCGTCCATTCTTGCATCGTTCTCTTGCTTGTGCGCATCGAGCTTGTTGTCAAAGTAGTCGCGTGTGCGTTGCTCGGAGAGTCGTAAGTCGGTGGCGAGGTTGTCGATGCGGTCGTTCATTGCTTGTTGCTCTTGATGGAGAGCTTGTTGTGCACCAAAGAGGTGGCTCTTGGTGAGGAAGGATGACATGTCGTCGTCTTGCTCGATGAAGAGTGGGTTGGTAGAAGAACTTGGCCTATCCATCATAAGAAAGTGGTGGTGAGTAGGAAAATGAGAGAACAAAACCAAAGTTACCTTTTCCGAAGATTGTGGATATAACAAGTACGATCCCACGTGATGTTACAATAGGGGAATTGGTACCGGGAATTGTTTCTCACGCCTACAAGTAAATGGTCTATGGAGGAGCTTGGTTAGGAAAGGCACAAATAATTCAAGCAAATGTTAGTCAAGATGTTGATAAAGTTGAGAAGATTCACAAATGGCAAATAAGACAAATAGATCAACCTCCCAAGATAACACTAGATAAATGGGATCCGCACGACCGAGGGATGAGCTCGAGGATATCGAAACACGGGAAAAGCTCTTGTCGTACGGATACTAGAGAGACGCTAGCTCGATTGCACTAATGGGCTAGATACGCTAGTGCACCAACCTAATAGAGAATCTACTCGTCTCACTATCCCAAGTATGCTTATGTATGTGGTGACCAAGATGATGCACGAATGCGAAGGCTCGATGCTATTTCTTATAAGCTTTTTGCTTTTCTTCTCTTTTGCTTAAAAGCTTTTCTCACTTTTTTTCAACTATGCCACGATGCTTGATATGCGAGCCACACAACGAGGTAACAAGTAGTAGATGCACGGGATGGACGGAACACTAAATGGTGCACTAAGACGTGGCCCGGCAATACTCAACAAGCTAGTCTCGATGGGTAAGCTACGCAAAATGGCTCAAAGCTATCAAGTTAATGGCAAGGGTACAAGGTGTCGTCGAGGTTACCGTCCTTGCTTACGGTTGAAGATGATCTTGTCGAAGCCGAAGTGTTGTTCGAGTTGATGATTGGTGGCGATGATGATACCAATTTGCACCTAAGTAGCCGAAACACCTTAGGACACAAGAGAAATCGCAACCAAACACTCAACAAACACGTGGAATGGTGTGGAAAAACACGAGAGGTGGTGGTGGAACAAAACGAGAAAAACAGAAAAATGGCCAAAAGTTCTTGGATAGCCCGTGTGCACGGGGTAAGTGAGGCCCGTGCGCATGGGGTCCCGTGTGCACGGGGTCCCGATGGACCGTGTGCACGGGGTCTCCCGAGAGCGGATGAACTTCGGTGATTTCGTGGTAATTTCAACTTGTTGGCCAAATTCCAGTGGGGGATGGGCGGGGATGATGGTGGAGGTGTAGATCCACTTGCCAAACACCAAATTCGTGGATCAAATCAACCAAATCTCACAAGATCAACAAATTGCAAGAAAAAAATTTTGGGGCTATTTTTGGTGGGGATTTTCGGATTAGGACGAAAAACAACAAAATCAAGCTAGAAAGTGGAAGGTAAGGACTCCAAGATGTGAATCAACGTGGCTCATGATACCATATGATGTAGGGTAGAACCCTAGGAAGGACCTTTTCACACTTGGAGGGGGAAAATGGAGAGAAATCACAAGAACAACACGAACACAAGGATGAACACAAAGAGGCAATCACTCCAACAATTCCCGATTACACATCCACTAGAGTAACAACACAAGATCCACAAGTCTCAAACACAATCAAAGGAAAGATACAATGGCAAAGTTCATCCCAAATCCAAAGGAAGAGGGGTCTTGGTGGTAGGTAGTCTTCTCCTAATGGAGGTCTTGAAATCCTCAAGGATTCTTCCCTATGGGGTCTTGATCCTCAAAGAGGGAAGGTAATGGAGCAAAGCTCACCAAGATCTCATCTAATACTTTGCTAACCCTAAACATGGCCCTAGGTACGAAATATATAGGCTTGGGGTCGAAGGAGGGAAGTGGAGCCGAAGTCATCATCTTAGCCGTCCATCCTGGGAGGCCCGTGCGCACGGGGTAAGTTGGGCCCGTGCGCACGGGGGTCCCGTGGGCACGGTACATGCCCGTGCGCACGGGGTGCTCCAGCGCCAACTCTCTGGGTAGTCCGTGGGCACGGGGTCTCGGGGGCCCGTGCGCACGGGGTCGCCTGGAGCTTCCTGTGCTGCTGCTGTTGTCCTTGTTCTTGGTCCACGTGGCCTTGGGGTGGTTCTCCATCTCCTTGGTGATGCTCCTGAGCTTCTTGGTGATGTTCCTCTTCATACCTAAGGAGGCATAAGCACATTTTGGTGAGGTAGTAGACATGTTCCATTTGTGTCCATATGCAAGTCTAGTAGGAAGGAGTTCACCTCGGTTTCCAAAGCACGTGCTCTAGCTCTTGTCATGGGTCCTTGTGGGGTTGGATGTGTTGATGTAGAGTCCATGGGGATGATGGAAGGATGCTCCGCATCAACATCCAATTTGGATTCCTTGACGGACTTGGTACCTTCGTGCATATCAACCAAAGTATCCCAATTTTGCTTTGCATTCTCAAGGCGGCTGATGTTGTTGAATTCTTCAGGGCACAATCCATTGAACAGAATATCACAAGCTTGAGCATTGTATTGCAACATCTTCAACTCTTCCGCGGATGCTTCACGATCCGGTTCTCTTCCATCCTCGAAGTATTCACCTTGCAAGCCAATACGCATAATAGCCCAAATGGCAGGGTTATGACCAATAATATGCATTTTCATCTTATGCTTCCAACTAGCAAAATTTGTACCATCAAAGTAAGGACCTCTACGGTGGCAATTTCCCTCGCTAGACGCCATACTCTCCTAGGTTGTGAAACCAAGGCTATGATCACCAAAGCTATGGATCAAGGCAAATGGAGACCAAAGCTCTGATACCCCTTGTATGATCGAAAGTAGGTCTAGAGGGGGGGGTGATTAGACTACTTGACCAAATAAAAATCTAGCCTTTTTCCCAATTTTAAGTGTTGCCAAATTTTAGCAACTAGTACAAGTCAAGCAATGAACCTACACATGAAATTCTAAGAGTGTAGCAGTGGAAAGTAAAACATTGCATATGAAGGTAAAGGGAAGGGTTTAGAGAAGGCAAATGCAATGTAGACACGGAGATTTTTGGCGTGGTTCCGATAGATGGTGCTATCGTACATCCACATTGATGGAGACTTCAACCCACGAACGGTAACAGCTGCATGAGTCCATGGAGGGCTCCACCCACGAAGAAGCAACCTTGTCTATCCCACCATGGCCATCGGCCACGAAGGACTTGCCTCACTCGGGTAGATCTTCACGAAGTAGGCGATCTCCTTGCCCTTACAAACTCCTTGGTTCAACTCTACAATCTTGTTGGAGGCTCCCAAGTGACACCTAACCAATCTAGGAGACACCACTATCCAAAAGGTAATAGATGGTGTGATGATGATGAACTCCTTGCTCTTGTGCTTCAAATGACAGTCTCCCCAACACTCAACTCTCTCACATAGATTTGGCTATGGTGGAAAGATGATTTGAGTGGAAAGCAACTAGGGGAAGGCTAGAGATCAAGATTCTTATGGTTGGATTGGAATGTCTTGGTCTCAACACATGAGTAGGTGGTTCTCTATCAGAAAATGAGTAGTGGAAGTGTAGGCACATTCTGATGGCTCTCTCACTGATGGAGATGAGGTGGAGGGGTATATATAGCCTCCACACAAAATCCAGCCATTACACACATTTTACTCAACTTGGTCAGACCGAATAGAAGAACTTGGTGAGACCAAGATAGTTCAAAATGTGAACGTTAGGAATCTCGGTGGGACCAACATGATCAACTCGGTGGGACCGATGTGCTAGGTCTAGGGCAAAACCTCATCTCGGTGAGACCGATTGCTTGAACTTGATGAGACTGGTTTCAGCAAAGAGCAAACAGAGAGTTGGTCAAGCAAACTCGGTGGGACCGATCGCTCATTTCAGTGAGACCGAAATGTTACAAAGGGAAAAAGAGAGTTTGCAAGGCCATCTCCGTGATACTGAGATCCTTATTAGTGTGACCGAATTGTCTAGGATTTCTGGCAGTGGAGGCGTCAACTGAACTCGGTGGCGCCGGATAGTTCAAATCGGTGGGTCTGAGTTTGACTTTGGGTTTCGGACATATGTGGAAATGAGAAAAGTGACTGAGGGTTTTGGAGCAATATTACTAAGCACTTTGATCAAGTAGACCATTAAGCAACACCTCATCCCCTTTTAATAGTATTGGCTTTCCTATAGACTCAATGTGATATTGGATCACTAAAATAGAAATGAAGAGTCTTGATCTTTTGCCAATCTTTGTCCTTGGCGTTTTGAGGGGTCCATATCTCTAGTTCATGCCATGCCAATTATTGAACTTTTTGAAATATTTAACTTGAAGGATATTAGTTCAATGAGCTATATGTTGTTATTAATTGCCAAAACCACCCAGGGATTAGTTGCACCTGCAATAGCCAACAAGATCAAAAGATGACCTCTTAGGATACCAAATACCAAAGTTTGGTGTATGAATTAAATATCTCACTATCCTTTTCACGGCCTTAAGATGATACTCTTTAGGAGCCGCTTGATATCGTGCACACATGCACACACTCAGCATAATATCAGGACGGGAGGCACATAGATATAATAATGAACCAATCATAGAAAGGTAAAAAAATTTGTCAACTGGATTGCCATCCTTAGTCAAGTCAAGATGTCCAGTAGTAGGCATGGATTTTTTTCATACCTTTGCTTTCTTGCATGTTGAACTTCTTGAAAAGATCTTTGGTATACTTTGTTTGTAAGACAAAGGTATCTTCCTTAGTTTGCTTGATTTGGAATCCAAGGAAACATTTGATTTCACTCATCATAGACATCTCAAACTTCTCCGACATTAGCCTTCCAAACTTTTCACTAAAATAGGGGTTAGTAGAACCAAATATGATATCATCAACATATATTTGGCATACAAATAATCCACCATTAACCCTTTTAGTAAAAAGTGTAGAGTCAATTTTCCCAATTTCAAAGCCTTTTTCAATAAGAAACTCAGTCAAGCATTTATACCTAGCTCTAGGAGCTTGTTTATGACCATAAAGAGCTTTGTGAAGTTTGTAGACATATTAGGTTTTTTGGGATTAACAAAGCTGGGAGGTTGCTTAACATAAGCTTCCTCCTCAATTTCACCATTTAGAAAAGCACTCTTAATGTCCATTTGATATAAAGTGATATCATGGTGGTTGGCATAAGCAAGTAAAATATGAATGGACTCAAGTCTAGCAAAAGGGGCATATGTCTCACCATAGCACATACCTTCGACTTGAGTGTAGCCTTGAGCGACGAGACGGGCCTTGTTGCGTACAACTTGTCCATCTTCATCTTGCTTATTTCGAAACACCCATTTGGTTCCAATTACATTATGATTGTCATTGGGTTTTCAACCAATGTCCACACTTGATTCCTCTCTAGCTCTTCGTGCATAGCATTTATCCAATCCAGATCCTCAAGGGCTTCTTCTACCTTCATAGGTTCAACACTAGAAATGAATGAGTAGTGTTCACAAAAGTTAGCCAAACGAGTTTTAGATCGAGTGATTCTCCCAGTTTGAATATCATCGAAGATTTGTTCGACGAGATGATCTCTTGAGACTCTTGCTCTAACTCGCGAGAGCTTTTGCTTGGGTTGGGTGGAACATCCTCCTCCACCTACTCATTCATCTACTTTCTTGATTGTTGGTGGTGTTGTCGTTTGCTTGTGGAGGTGGAGAAGGAGGTCGAGGGGTTCATCTTGTTGTACTTCCTCATTTCCTTCGTCTTGACGTGTTCCACTTGTGGATGCCTCCAAGTCAACTTGTGGTTCACATTGATGTGAAGTTTAGGCTTCCACTTGAATGGACGAAGTACTCTCCTTCACCTCCACTGGGCGAATTTTTCCAATGGACAAATCTTGGATTGCTTCCAATGGATCTTTGTCTCCTACATCAATTGGCAATTTCTCTACTTGCAAGCCGTTAGATTCATCAAACTTCACATCTACCTTCTCTTCAACCTTTCGGGTGAAATTGTTGTAGACACAGTAAGTGTGCGAGTTTGAACTATAACCGAGTAGGAAACCTTCATGAGATTTAGGAGCAAATTTTGAACCACGATGCTTATCAAGAATGTAGCACTTTGAGCCAAATACTCAAAAGTATACAACTTGGGGTTTGTTACCGGTGAGTAGCTCGTACGTCTTTTTTTTGAGAAGCTTGTGAAGATATAGTTGATTCGTAGCATGACAAGCTGTCTCAACCGCTTCCGCCCAAAAGTATCTTGGCATCTTGTATTCATCAAGCATCATTCTCGCCATCTCGATAAGTGTCTGGTTCTTCCTCTCAACAACTCCATTTTGTTGAGGCGTGTACGTAGTCGAGAACTCATGTGAAATCCCCTCTTCGTCAAGAAAGGTATCCACATTGGCGTTCTTGAACTCCGTTCCATTATCACTTAAAACCTTTTTGATCTTCACTTCAAATCAGTTTTGGGCCTTCTTGGTGAAGTTCTTGAAGATCTTTTGGACCTACGATTTGTCATCAAGAAAGAACACCCACGTAAATCTCGAAAAGTCGTCAACAATGACCAAACTGAAAGGGTTACCACCAAGGCTCTTATAAGCATTGGGACCGAATAGATCCATGTGAAGTAGCTCAAGTGGTCTTCTCGTGGTCATGATGTTCTTCACATGATGACTTCCTCCAGCTTGTTTTCCTGCTTGACAAGCACTGTAAAGTCTATCCTTGTCAAATATAACATCTTTAACACCAAGGATATGATCATCTTTAATAAGCTTATCAAGATTTCGCATGCCCACATGACCTAACCTTCTATGCCATAACCATCCTTTAGAAGCTTTAGCAATTAAGCAAGTACAAGGTTGGGCTCTCTTAGTGAAATCAACAATGTATAGATCACCTCTATGAATACCGGTAAAGACCATATTATGATTATCTCTATGAAACACTTGGCAATCTACTTCAGTAAATAGAACATTGAAACCAAAGTCGGCTAGTCTAGATACGGAAAGGAGATTCTAACTAAGAGATTCAGCGAGCATAACATTTTGGATAGAGCTATCATTGGAAATAGCCACCTTACTAAGGCCAAGTACCTTACTCTTGGAGTTATCTCCAAAATTTACATGGTTGCATGGGCCGTCGATTTTAGCAAGCTCACGAAACATATCTTTATCTCCGACCATGTAGTCATGAAAGTTTGCCATGAGACTAAGATTTCTCATAGACTCCTCGAAGTCAATATCACTTTCCTCGTCTTCATCATAATAGCCATGCTCAATGCCATCATCATGTATGTGATCATCACCTAGAGCAAGTGATTCATTGGATTTATGACCATGACAATGTTTGAGTTTACGAATTCTAATTGTCTCCGAAATGATGCTACTAATGACTCCAACATTTCCCCGCATAAGATCACGGAGCTCAAATAGACATTCATCAAACTTGGGATCACTAGGCTCCATTTTTTGAAAAGCAATAGACTTTTGAAGAATCTCATCTAGATTTTGCAAAGAATAATTTGGAAAGCGCTCCTCAAGATAATTCCATATAGTATATGCGGACTCAAAAGTAGGCAAGCACATAAGCAATCTTCTAGGCAATCCTCTAATGATAAGATAAATAGTCCTGAGATTGCGAACCATGTCAAGATACTCATCTAGGGTAGGATACAAAGGATCAATAGGAGGCACATAAGGGCTAAGAATATACTTGTTCAAATTATATTCATTGAAAATCTCAAGCATCTCATTTTTCCATGAACCATAAAAATCCGCATCAAGAATAGGCACCCTACGTCTAATACTCTCGAATGTAGACTCATCCATCTTCCTCCAATGGTGATTAAACCAAAGCAATGGAGACCAAAGCTCTGATACCAATTAAAAGGATCAAGAAGAGGGGTCTAGAGGGAGGGTGATTAGACCCTTAACAAGCAAAAGTGGCATTTTTTTAATTTCTTCAAGTTAAGGTTGAGTTTAGCACATGTCAAAGCACTCACAATACATTTCAAGAAATCATGACAAGAGTATATGCAGTGGAAAGAGTAAAGCATGCAAGTTGCAAGAAAGTAAATGGATGAGATTGGAGTTTGCAAACGAAATGGAGACGTGGAGAATTTTTGGCGTGGTTCCGATAGGTGGTGTTATCGTACATCCACGTTGATGGAGACTTCAACCCACAAAGGGTAATGGCTGCGCGAGACCACGAAGGGCTCCACCCACGAAGGGTCTGCGACGAAGCAACCTTGTCTATCCCACCATGGCCATCACCCACGAAGGACTTGCCTCACTCGGGTAGATCTTCACGAAGTAGGCGATCTCCTTGCCCATACAAACTTCTTGGTTCAACTCCACACCATGACAGAGGCTCCCAAGCGACACCAAACCAATCTAGGAGACACCACTCTCCAAAAGGTAATAGATGGTGTGTTGATGATGGAATCCTTGCTCTTGTGCTTCAAATGATAGTCTCCCCAACACTCAACTCTCTCTCTCATATTTGGCTATGGTGGAAGAGTGATTTGAGTGGAAAGCAACTTGGGGAAGCTTCAAATGGTAGGATTGGAATCTCTTGATCTCAACACATGAGTAGGTGGTTCTCTCTCGGAAAATGTATGGGTGGAAGTATAGTCACGTTCTGATGGCCCTCTCACAAATGGAGAAGGGGGTGGAGGGGTATATATAGCCTCCACACAAAATCCAACCGTTACACACATTTGACTAATCTCGGTGAGACTGAATGGTTAAACTCGATGGCACCGACCAGTTCAAAAATGTGAACATTAGGAATCTCGGTGGGGCCGACTGGATCAACTCGATGGGACCGATGTGCTAGGGCTTAGGGAAAACATCATCTTGGTGCCGCCGATTGCATCAACTCGATGGGACTGAAGTAAAACAATAAGCAACAGAGAATCTATCAAGCCAACTCGGTGAAAATGAAGTAAAAGCAACAAGTCACAGAGCGTTGGCAAGGCCATCTCGGTGGGATCGAGATCCGCATCAGTGAGACCGAACTGTTAGGGTTTCTGGCTGTGGCTATGTCAAGTAAACTCGATGGCTCCGGATAGAAAGAATTGGTGGGGCCGGGTTGGAGTTTTGGGTTCGGACTTATTTGGATGGAGAAAGTGGCTGAGGGTTTTGGAGCAATATCACTAAGCATTTGAGCAAGTAAGCCATTAAGAAACACCTCATCCCCTTTTAATAGTATTGACTTTCCTATGGACTCAATGTGTTCTTGGATCACTAAAATAAAGATGAAGCGTCTTGAGCTTTTGCCAATCTTTGTCCTTAGCATTTTGAAGGGTTTCCACATCCTCTTCTTCTTGCCACACCACTGTTGGACTTGTCTGAAATACACTAGATAAAACTATTAGTCCAACAAGAAATATGTTGACATTAATGACCAAAATCATCCATGGAGCACTTGTGCTTTCAGGCGGCAAGGGCAGTCACCGCATGCTCCATTTCCAGCGACAGATTGTCCCACAGTGCTTTCCTGATGGAGGTCATGGCGGATGCAGTGCAAGGGAGGAGGATGTGGAGGGACTTGTGTTGTGGTGTGGAGTTATCAAGGTGTTGCTGCCTTTATATAGTGGGTTCTGGTGAGCCGAGATCCCTGGGTGCGTCAACACGTGGTGCTCGAGTGGGTTTCTTAGCCGGCGAGCCTACTTAACGGGGGGAGACAGACGGACAATGGCATTGAATGGGCGCGCTAGATATCAGTCTTGCCCCGTCCAGTCACGCGTCTCCGACATTGAACAGGCGCAGACACTAGAGACGTGCCGCGTGTGACGCCCTCGGCATGCGTGCCGCTTCAATGGTGGAGGCAGTGAGAGGTCACGTCTGCCTTGAGCCTCTTCAATGTTGAGCGGCGCGCTCTACAATGACATGAATGCGGGCAACTGGCACGGGGTAGGAGTGCGCGCGGGTGGGGTTAGGGTTTTTGGTGCGCCAGGATGGTCAAAAATGGGATTGGGATCGGTCTGGACTCTCACAAACCTCCCCTACGTTTGTCTCTGGTTTGCGGGAGAAATCGCATCCGGACCGCCCCGCGGACCTATACAGGTCGGTCTTGGATGGCTTCCGTGGTCCGTACAATGTAGTCTGTACGGTTGTGGGAGGTTTACAGGTCCGCCTTGGAGATGCCCTAAGGCCAAGGTTGCTGCAAAGCTCCTACAAATGTCTGGACCAATTTTGTCATCTAATGTGCTGGACGTTCAGACTTGTCCCATGTATTCGTCGGCTTGCTTGGCCCCATCCAAATTCATCGTTGCGTATCCTACTCTATAATTGTCGCCGCACATTCATGTTCGTGTCATTGTTGCGCATCCTGCTCTAGAATCATCGTTGCACATTCATGTTGGCCTGTCACTCCAGAGAGAATACAATTCAATAGCCTTGATGCCTGACAGAGCGACGTGACCGGCCGGGAGTGCGACACGCTTCATTGCAGACGCAATGACCAAGAAGCCTACTCCGGCTGTTGCGCTGCATTGAAGCGGCGTCGTTCCGCATGCCTAGACTATTTAAGCAGGGTGCCGGCGCCGACCAAAACACATCTCATCTCCTCTCCACACCCACTCCCTCGTTCCTCTCCTTTCCGTTCATCACCGTCACCACTCCTCTGCTCTCTGGTAAGATGGGTAAGTACAGCTAGATCGACTAGTTTTCAGGCTGCCAGGTGGATCTGGGTCTACCTCCGGATCATGGCACCACCGGCCACGTTCTCTGGAGCCTTCTGATGTGGCTTGAAACTGTGTCGGTATTTCCCCAAAGAGTAAGGGATGATGCAGTACAACTATGGTAGGTATTTTCCTCAGTTTTGAAACCAAGGTATCAATCCAGTAGGAGAACCAAGCAACACTATGTAAACGGTACCTGCACACAAAGAACAAATCCTCGCAACCCAACGCATAAGAGGGGTTGTCAATCCCTCCTCAGTAAAAAGATAGATTAAATTGTATGCGTTTGGATAAATAGATCTGAATAAAACATGAAATAAAATAAGTAAAGAAAAAGTGTAGCAAGGTATTTTTGGGTTTTTGGAATAATAGATCTGAAAACAAATACGGTAGAAGATAGATTTGAAAGCAATATGATAAAAGATCGACCTAGGGGTCGTAGATTTCACTAGTGGCTTCTCTCGAGAAAATAGCACACGGTGGGTAAACAAATTACTATTGGGCAATTGATAGAAGAACAAATAATTATGATGATATCTAAGGCAATGATCAATATATAGGCATCATGTCCAAGATTAGTAGACCGAAACGATTCTGCATCTACTACTATTACTCCACACATCGACCGCTATCCAGCATGCATCTACTGTATTAAGTTCATGGAGAAACGGAGTAATGTAATAAGAACGATGACATCATGTAGACAAGATCTATTCATGTAGGAATAGACCCTATCTTGTTATCCTTAATAGCAACGATACATACGTGCCTCGCTACCCCTTCTGTTACTGGGTGAGGACACTGTAAGATCGAACCCATCACAAAGCACCTCTTCCCACTGCAAGAAAAATTGATCTAGTTGGCCTAACTAAACCAAATATTCGAAGAAGAAATACGAGGCTATAAATAATCATGCATATAAGAGATCAACGAAAACTCAAATGGATATAGATCTAATTATAAACTCGAACTTCATCGGATACCAACAAACACACCGCAAAAAGTCATTAGATCGAATAGATCTCCAAGAGACCATTGTATTGAGAATAAAAAAGAGAGAAGAAGCCATCTAGCTATTGCCTACGGACCCGTAGGTCTATGGTGAACTACTCACGCATCATCGGAGAGGCACCAATGAGGATGATGAACCCCTCTGTGATCGTGTTAGATTGGATCTCATGGTTCTGAAACTTGCGGCTTGTGTTTCGTCGACTCCCCTAAGGTTTCTGGAATATTTGGGTATTTATAGAGCGAAAAGGTGGTGCAGGAGACCCCCGTGGGCCCCACAACCCATCAGGGCGCGCCTGGGCCTCCTGGCACGCCCTGGTGTCTTGTGGGAACAACGGGCCTCCCCTCTGGTGCGTCCTTCGCTCCCAAGTTGTCTTCTAGTCCAAAAAAATCTCCAAAAAGTTTCGCTGTGTTTGGACTCCGTTTGATAGGGACATTCTGTGAAGTAAAAAACAAGCAAAAAAACAACTGGCACTGGGCACTATGTCAATAGGTTTGTCCCAAAAAATGATATAAAGTTGCTATAAAATGATGTAAAACATCAAAGAATGATAATATAAACGCATGGAACAATCAAAAATTATAGATACGTTGGGGGCGTATCACCTTCATCTAGCACCACCCGGGCGGACAAGGAGGAGATCGTGCTATCCTCAGGTGACGACGAGGAGCAGCCACACCTCCTCGCGGAGGCCGTCATGATGAATGAGGAGTACTAGCTGCAAATGGAGCTCCTACTTGAGCGGTCGCTCCACGACCACAGCTCGGTGCCTCCCTCGCGGCATGTCCATCGTGTCAAGGAGGAGCCACCGTCGCCGCCTTGCCACTGCGTCAAGCATGAGACTCCTCCCCCCGATGCAACCGTGGGGTCCAAATCAGACTCCATGTTGAGAAGCCAGCCTCACTGCTGCAGAGTACGCTGGACCGCTTCAACCAGATGGTGACACTACTCTCCCGCTTCTGGCGCGACAAGTAGAGGTCGCCTCCATCACCGCCTCATCGATGCTTGGTCGCCGTGAAGCAGGAGCCCTCCCAGGCACTCTTGAGCATGCGCAGGCGCCTCCTCCATTACCTCGGCCGCAGCGGCATCAACACGTCAACCAAAGAGGAGTGACAGGAGCAGCAAAACACACAACACCGGGCAGAGCTCGTGATTTCATACATCGCATCAAACTAAATCTGCGCGAACCCCGTGCTCGTGGAGGCCTAGGCCCTTGACCGATCCAGAACCACTGTGGAGATGTCCACACGGCGCCGACCGCCTCAACGAGCAGCTCATCAAGATCGGCATGGCCGAGTCGCTGTGTGTCACAGCCCTTGTCCGCGGCAAGGGCGGGGAGAGGGGCGTACGTGGATCATTGGTGGTGAGGCCGGCATGTTAACGGTTGTTGCAGCTTGTCTGCGGTGGTGCGTCTGTCGAGGTTCGTCCCTTGGCCGACGATGTTGCCCATTGGGAACACTCTTGGCATCAGTGGTGGAACTAGACCAAATGTGTTGGGGGCGAAAAGGAATATATGAGTGTTTGGGGGGGCAAAAGCTAGAAATTTCTCATTTAATCCCTTCCCTAAAAAAATTCTTCACAAGTTGCATCAAAGCTCGGGGGGCCACAACCCCCCCCCCCAGCAATACATATAGCTCCGTCGTTGCTTGGCATGCAGGCATTTTCGGATGAATGACATCAACCGCCCTCTCACGTTGTCCACCCTCTTGGGACCAGAGCGACATGTGTGGCTTATGGTAGTCATGAGCAAAATCGAAGTTGTCGGGCCATTCGTGCAGTTGGCGATGTACAATGACGCTGCTTTTGTTAATGTTTTTTGGTTTAAAATGAAACTTTATTCATTTGAAATAACCGGTACATCATTTCTGAGGATCATTACAATTTCATTTGGAGGTTCCTCAAACCATTCATAAGTCAAAGAAAATCTAGCTAATCTAGCAAGTTCATGAGCTACTTTATTTGCCTCTCTATTACTATGTTCGAATCTAGTCGTGACAAAATCACAGGCATAGTGATAACAGTCCTTGAAAAATGCCGCCGCCCCCACTGATTGTCCTCCTTGCTGCATGGTCTCAACCACCTCCATGTTGTCTGAGTTGATGATTAGGCGGTTACACCCCTCCCTTTGCGCCATTGTTAGGCCAAATTTGAGAGCTAAAGCTTCAGCCATCAGAACATCCGCACAATAGTCAATATTTCCATTTCCTCCTTCAATGAACCTACCTTTGTCGTCTCTTAATACTGCCCCCATCGTACCCTTCAACATATCATGATCAAAAGAGGCGTCAACATTAAGTTTCACAAGGCCCCTAGGAGGACAGTACCAGCCCCCCTTTTTCATGGCCGCCTTTGGAGATGATGCATTTACAAAGTTGGATGTGAGAGCTATGATCCCCATTGCTACCTGATTTGCATTCCGAGTTAATTCCTTATGCACTAATTTTTGTCTTTCACACCATAGGTACCAAGCTGAAATAGCTATCATTTCACGTACATTTTGGTACCCCATAATACTCAAGTCTTGGTCTGGAAGTAGAAGGTATTCCAATATTGCCTCCCTAGCACGATCAACCTCACAAGCTTTATCAATAAGCACATCCATCCCTAGCCTCTTCAAAACCTCCTTTGCTTTACTACAGAGGAAAAGCATGTGTTTCATATCTTCTAAACCGCGAGAGTAAGTCGGGCAAGAGGGTGAGATCTTCATGTGTCTATTAGCGAGTGTTACCCGGCATGGGAGAGTGCCATGTAATGTACGCCATTTTTTTTTTACTTTTGTTGGGCTAGATAACTTCCATCTCTGACACCAAATAGGGTTAGGTGTGATTCGTCCTATCCCATTAGAATATTTGAGTCTACTCCCATACTAATAATTCCATTCCACCAAGTAAGCAGACCGAACCGAGAACATACCATTTTTTGTGTAACTCTAGGCAATGAAATATAACATATCATGTTGCGAAAGTGGGATTGAAAGAATTCGTTCTGCGTCAATGGGCCACATAGTTTGTCTAATCAGTTCCCCATCCCAATTATTGGAGGCAGGGTCAAGCAAGTCACTCACTTTTGATAGAAATTGGCTCCCCCTGGGGGTCACAATTTTCCTAGTGACACGGTTTGGGATCTAAGGATCTTCCCGGATATTGATGTTATGTCTATTCCCCACTCACCAAATATCGCCATGTTTCAGAGTAGTTATACCTGCCATAATGCTCTGTCAGGTGACGGAAGCGCCATGCTTTGGCTTAGACTTCAGCAAATCGCCATCAGGGTAGTACTTGGCCCTCATAATAGTGGCACACAAGGAGTCAGGATTATCAATAAGACGCCATGCCTGTTTGGCGAGCAAAGCCTGGTTGAAACAGTGGATGTCACGGAATCCCATTCCTCCTTGGTTTTTTGGTACGCACATTTTCCACCAGGCCATCCAATGCATCCTCCTCTGATTCTCCTCGTGTCCCCATCAAAAATGCGCTATCGCGTCAATGATTCCTTTATAAACAATAGGAATTTTAAAGACCGACATTGCATAGGTAGGTATGGCTTGTATCACAGCCTTGAGTAGGATCTCCTTCCCCCCGACAGACAGTAATTTTTCCTTCCAACCACTGATTTTCTTAACAATTCGTTCAATCAAAAAAATTTAAAGTAGTCTAATTTGTCAACACCCACATTTGCTGGTAAACCCAGGTATTTATCATTCATTGCCTCCGTCATTATATTCAGCGTTGTACACATTTGTTCTCTGATCTCAACCGTTGTATTAGGACTAAAAACATACTGGACTTTTCGACACTTACCAGCTGTCCCGACGCCCCCACAATATAAATCTAATGCTGATTTTAGGGCCGCCGCAATATGTTCATTGGCTTTCATCAAGATCAATGAATCATCCACAAAGAGAAGATTTGTGACTGGTGGGGTGTCTCTACATACTCTAACTCTTGATATGTTTCTGTTTTCCTCAACATGCGTCAGCAAGGCATTCAACCGCTCTGTGCATAGCAGAAAGAGGTATGGTGATAGCAGATCACCCTGCCTCAACCCTCTAGTAGGCTTGAAGTTCTCACCTTCCTCTACATTGATCCTTACTTTGTATTCGACAGTTGAGACACATTGCATAATCAAATTCACCCATTCTTGACGAAAACCAATCTCAACATAATATCCTTCAAGAAAGGCCACTCGACTCTATCGTATGCTTTGTGCATGTCAAGTTTTATGGCACACAAGCCCTCTCTGCCTTCTCTTTTGTTCTTAATTGTGTGAAAACATTCATAGCTAATAAAATATTATCCGTTATCAGTCTTCCCGGTACAAATGCACTTTGTGTTGGACTAATGATTTTGGTAAAAAAAAACCTTCAAACGAGTAGCCACCATTTTTATAATTATTTTGTATACCACATTACATAAGCTGATCGGTCTAAATTGTGTTACCTTTTCTGGTGTATTAATCTTAGGAATCATCATGATCGCCGTATCGTTCCAACCGTTCGGCATAGTACATGTGTTGACTGCTTTCAAAACATCCTCAATTAGGTCCTCCCCCAGCATAGGCCAGAACCTTTTGTACAAAATAGCATGGAGACCATCTGGCCCTGGAGCTTTTAAGTCTCCAATATCGAATAAAACCTTGCGGACATCTTCCGCGGTATAAGGGGCAAATAGAGCACTGTCCATTTCATTTGACACTCTCATACGGACAAGTGATAAAACTTCTTAATTCGGATGCTGAACTTCCGATGTGAAAAGCTTTGCAAAATATTTAGTGATGTGATTTGTCACCTCCTTTTCTTTTATCCAGTTTCCAGACTTGTCTAAGAGTTTCCTTATATTATTTCTTTTTTCCTGGCCGTGGCAGCGTTGTGAAAGAAAGTTGTATTACCATCCCCGTGCATCAACCAGTTCGTCCGTCCTCTTTGTAACCAGAAAATTTCCTCTTGATCCAAGATATTTTTAATTACCACAATAATTTCCTCTGGCAACATCGAGATTCCGTATTCAGATGGTCACGTCTTAGTCTCTCCAATTCTTTTTTCAATTTCCTAATTCTCACCTTTGGTCCCTTTCTGGGGTGGAACCAGCCCAGCCCAACACCCCGGGCCCCATTTGTATACTGTAGCACTTGCCACAGTATTTTGCTACGGCCCATAAAGGAAATGGGCCTCACGCCCCGGGCCTGGTCCCTTTAGAGTTTCCCGATCTCAAGTATGCAGATCGGCATGCACTGCTCTCATATGATCAACAAATGAAGGTCCAACACCCACTTTTGTTAATGTCTTTGTTGTGTTTGGTTGGCCTATTGTCTCTATTATGTCTTATGGTGCTTTAGACCTAATTTAGCTAGGTGCGGTGTGTCCTTTGTACATATTTCGCCTGGTTTTTCTCCAATAAACTGAACGGTTTTAGCCGTTGACTTCTTCTTCCGCTATCTTAACGACTCTGTAATTTTCCAAAAAAAAGTGACCACAACTTTCTGTAGAGGTGTCGTGACACTAGAGGGCCTGGCAAAAACATGTGTCAGCGGCCTCTCACCTAAGCAGAAAGATACGTTAGAATCGCCATGTTACCTTGATTGCTATAATAATCATTAATATGGCGATTTTAGGCCAAAATGACACTTTAGCGTAGTCGCCATATGGCCTCGAGTCGCCATAATTTACTGATGGTGCTCCATATCCAGCCAGCGAACCTCCATATTTGGAGATTGTGTGCACCCGCGCAGCCCATCTCCTCGCCCTGTCAATGGCTTAGACAGCAGAGCATGGCATCGGAAAGCATGCCAATTAATGGTGATCGGTCGTGTGCCAACTGCCCGCGACCATTAACATCATGTTTCCACTGCTCGCTACGTGTGGCTATAGAAAGGTCGCCGCCATGGCCGAATAGCTCACAAGCTCCAGTTTGAACACCTTCGCTCATATCCTCCACCCCTCCTCCTGTCGCCACGCCTGAATAGTTCTTATCCCCCGGCCATAGCCTCCACTTCCCTCACTATCGCCATGTCGCTTCCCCCACGGTCGTACTGAGTGTCACTCTTAGAGAAGGAGGAGCAAATTCTGGACGATGAGGCAACAGAGGAAGAAGCCCGCCTCATCGCCGAGGAGGAGGAGGATCGCCTTTACGCGTTGGGGGCCTTGAAGGAGGATCCTGCCCTCAATGAGTGGTTGGATTGAAATGCCAAAACACACTTCATCAAGTTTGATTCGCATAGCGACTTTGATCCCGCATTAGCAGGAGAGAGCTCACCCACACAACTCATATGGTCACCATGTGCCCCCCCTCGCCTCACTGCTAAGGAGGCATGGGATGAGCACTACGAGGCCTACGCCTAGGTCAACCGCTCTCAACGAAATCTTCACGCATACCGCCACCGGGAAGGCGTCGTGGGCAGAGAGGGAACACGTCGTCTAGCTTAGTTACAAGGAGAAACATGCAGACTTGGAGCAGGAGAGGGATCACATCAAATGGCACAAATTCAACATGGAAATGGTGTCATTGACTGAGACGAATCGCAACATATTGGGTCTTACCCTCCTCAACGACGGTCGACAAGAATGGAACGAAAAGGTCGTCCAATTGTCATACCATCGTGCGAAGAGGACGAGTGGACTCGGTCGCATATGCATGCGCCCCATGCGCTGCATTCACTGTTGTTGTGGTAGGGAGCAACTGGTGCTTCTCCAAAGACGTAAAAAGTCATCAGTCCTTTGTAATGCAATATTATCTCAAAATAGTGTTTTGATCCCTCAAATTGACTTTTCCACCCCTATGTAACCCCTTTGTAATGCAATGTTATCTCAAAATAGTTTTTAATCCCTCAAATTGAGTGATTATTGAGTTGACGCAACTAAAAAGATGAATAGAAAAGAAAAGATATGGAGGGCACATTAAGGCAGCTTTTGCGCACAGCCACCACGGCCACCATATCCATATGAAGCACGCTTCATATCCCATGTGGCGACCTGCCATATGGCGACTATTCTAGAGTTGCTCATAACGTTGAATTTGGGCATCAAATGGCAAAACAACTTCTCTGCCAGGTAGCTCATCGAGCATCCATCGACATCTCATGCAGAAGGTGAAATGATTTTTAAGGGTACCAAGTAAATCAAGGGTCCGAATTTTGCAACAACTCCACAGGAAATAGCTCAAATTCGATAGGAAGCAAGGAGGCAAACCCGCAGCAAGATCTGAACCAGTACACATCATTCTATAATATAGTAACATGCATATGAACCTCACTTCAGCTTCATCCTTCACATATACATCCAGCAAGATGGCTGGAACGAGAGACGAACGGCAATGTACAGTTGTGAACTGTGATTCAAAAGAATGTCAGAAACCCATCGAACTATCTACACTAACAAAATTGCCTGTGCATTCATCATACTTCCACCTGCAAAATAATTGGATATATAGTTAGCTTACCTCTGTTGGGAGTGGCTAATAAAATTTTACGTCTGAATGACAATACAAGACAATACTTGAAACTGTGTTAACACCCATCATTAATAACCAGTTCATGTATAATATGACTCCTTAAAGTTCCAATAAGGTTTCAGAAAATGGCTTCAACAGAAACATTTTTGTGTGGACAGCATAGAATGTTTCACGCATAAGATGGACTCCAATCCTTCTCTTGAGCGGGACTGTAAAGAGGCCCGGGCTCAATAACATACTAGAGTCAATGGATCGAGGATCAATTTGTCAGGGAGTTTGCGCCTACGGTGTTGGCGGCGATGGGCACGAAAACAGTGATCGAGCGAACTAAGGTCCGTACACTGATCTTTTCATAGTTCAACTATACTACTGCATCCTACTCCCTCTGTTCCTAAATATAAGTCTTTTTAGATATTCCAATATGGACTACATACAGAGCAAAAGGAGTGTATCTACACTCTAAAATATGTCTATATACATACGTATGTAGTCTATATTGAAATCTCTAAAAAGACTTATATTTAGGAACGGAGGGAGTATATTACTAGTAGTCAAGTGTCAAGAGCACGATCCAGATGTACATTATTGCCATCTACATCTAGGATCACAAAAGAACCCAACCAATCTTGGCTAGCAGAATCAAAATCTTGCAGAATATACAAGGTCACTACATGATTCGGCAAATGTGATGCACCCCTGCTCTGGATCAACAAATAAATTTCGGCAGCCCTCCAAGTTAGGTGGTTCATTTTCTTCCATGTTGAACTATGGAAAAATAAATGCATGATTGGGAATTGTTACATGCTATTTATCTCTCAACTTGTGCTAGTAACACTCTGTCCCTCCCTGCAGCCTCTTCGTACAACTCCTATGACTATTGAATCATGAGTGGCAATCTGGATAATAGGGACAAAATTCTTAAACATTTCTAGCAAAACGGTTGCAAAATGACCAATAGTGGAAGTTGATCCAACGACCAGCACAGTAGTCAGGCAAAGTAGGAAATGATGTGTTCAGCACTACAAGCTTCTAGTGTTCTTTTCAAGAAAAGATGTCATGATTATACAATTATCATTTGAAGATTACAAAACTTTCTTCTCCAATTAGCTGAGAAATTACAAAATGAGTAGGAATCAAGGAATGTATAAGGACTGAGAAACAAACCAAAATCAGCCGTTTATAAAACTGGGCTGGCTTAATGATTCGTCCCACACATGCCACTCAGCCACCACTACCCTGTTTTGTTTTGTGTCATTGACTTATTATTTGTGTGGGTAGTTCTAATTATTAAATCCAAGCAAAGCTACAGGAACATCACTTATTTCCAGTGCTACACAAAGTTACAATAAATTTCTGATTTCAAGTTTTAACTAATCATACTAATACAAGATAGAATATCAGAAGATTGGAAACAAACCTGCCAAAGAAAATTGGATGTAGCTTACTATCTGAACTGACCACCTGATTTCTTCTATTAGTCTCTTCTCTAAACTTGTCAACATGCAACACATCACATGGGCCACAAATTGAAGAAACCATTACTGTTCTTTGATCATTTGAAGCATATACCTGTAAGAAGACACCACGACAAAGGAAAACGAACAAACTATTAGCATCTACAACAACATAGGTTGGTTGTGGTTTTTGGCACATGTGGATTAAATATTTTCTATCTAACCCCAAATTCTGACTTGCAGTTTCATCAAAACGCTTGGCTCACCTCATTCTCTTCAGGAGAACATGGTTTGGTAGCCGATTCTGGAATGTCCGAAGCAAATAAATATGTATTAACCATAGCCAGCTTAGATTGGGAGTCATGCTCTTCCCACAGTGACTGCAAAAGATAGCAGAAAAGACTGTTTTACAGAGAACACACACTCTACGATAAACAGTGTTTGACATACGAAGAGGGAGTGCTAACCTTTCAACATCCTAGCATGCAAACAGGTTTAAATTTATGCTATACACGAGGGAATAATACAAAAATGGAAATATACCTGCAGCTTGGATGGAGCAGACTTGCCATCTTTGGAACCAATCAAAATATGATCTTGGAGATTGTATGTTATACCATCAACAATACAGGAGTTATAATAAGTTATGTTGCCCACAACTTTCAGGGCATCGCCAACCCAATTCACATCACCAAGATCTGAGCTGTAACCTAAAGCTTCACTCTTTGGACCTGCCATAACTTCGTGCTTAGCACATAAGTCCATGTTTGATGTCACCAGATACACATTGTTATGTTCTGACATGGCATTAACTTCTGTTGTTTCATCATCCTGAGGACACCCTATTCCAATATCAGCGGCTACATCTTCTTGATGTGTTTGATCTGCTGGTGTTCTACCGCTGCTGGTTGTTTGTTCGTCCTTGTTCAGAAGTTGGTCAGAGTTTCCTTCTATTCCACACATTTCAGATGAGTCAATGAAGGAATGTTCGGAGTTCCCCCCGTCAAAAATTGCAGTAGTCTGCAGTATGGAATCATTTACTGAACTCACAGCACATGGAAGTAACTCAATGGTCTCTCTTTGCTTATGAGACTGTTCCGACAGATTTCCAGCAGCACTATATGTTGATCCTCCACTACTTTCAATTTTACTGGAGGATTCCATGGTCTTTGTAACTAAGCTTCTTGAAGGTGGGCCATGTCCTTCCTTTTGTTTGGACAGAGTGTCAGTATGTTTAGTGTTTTCCTTTTGATATTCAGAAGCAGAGGCCGATTGTGCTTTTGAACTAGCAGTGTCTAAGGACAACATGTCACTGTTACGTACAGACCTACCAGGTTCACTGGAGTTATGCTTGATAAAACTTCCATTTCCTGCCACTTCTTCACTATCTTTTGTGCGTGGGTTTCCTGGTGCTCTCTGCGAAGTTACACCTCTAGCCTTTGATGCAACAATTGTTCTTGTAACCTTGCCATATTTTGGAGGCAGAGGTTTGCCCTTACTATACGTTACACAGGTCGGACAATACCAATCTACAATTGACAGGCCTTCATTCCCATCCTGCTTTAGACATTTTAAGTGTACACCCCTCTCGCAAGCATCACAAACGAGCAAACTCTCCACATCAGTGATAAATGTTTTACATATTTGACAGTCCAGCCGAGCATGCATATACTCAATTGATGGTACCGTCCAGCTAGGATGGTTGGCAAGTTGGTGCAGAACCAGTTGAACTTTTTTCGCTATCGCATTGTGATTGGAGAAGCAGGGTTCCTGTTGAACAAATGCTGCTGCTCCCGATGGAACATGATCTCCTATAGCAATGTTCCTGTTGACAGGTTGAGCCGAAGGTGCCTTCTTTTCATGAGATTTCCCTGCAGTAGAACTCTGGACTCTGCTTTGGCTGGACCTAGTAGCAGTAAAATGAGCTGATTTATTTGTCTGGCCAATAGTTGCTGCAACAAAGGTGACAAAGAAAAAAAATACTTTTTGAGTCAACAGATTCGAAGGAATGCATCTCACTCAAAATCAAACATACCAGAATAGCATGGTGTGAATATCTTCTAAAAAAAAGTTTATCTACCCCTGCCATTTTACCTATGTTCCACTAGGAGCATAAAGATAGGGTGGAAGTGTTTGTGAATTGATATTATGAATAAGAGAACATTGGTACTCCCTCCGTTCCTATATGTAGTGCGTATGAGTTTTTTTAGAAAAATTCCGGTTTATAGTGCGCATTTGCAGCCATCCTGTACTTTGGACCTAAATAGCCTTGTGCAGCAGCGCACATGCAGCCTCCTGGCTTGTCGCTTATGCCGAACTGTATCAGCACATGGGCCTGGGTGAGGGTATTCTCCGTCAAAGCTCCAGCCTCCAGCTCACGTGTTGGTATGTGTGCCCACAACTATGCGCACTAGATATTGGAATGGAGGGAGTATCATAGTAATAATACTGTTGTGAAATCTAGTGCTGTGTAGTTGCATATAACTTCACATTAGCTGATTCTATAACCAGGGTATACATCTTTAGGTTGATATGGAAAATATTTTGCACTTACAGTAGTAGGCATTCCAATTGATACTTTTGTTCAAACATGACACAATTGTGATAACATGGTACCGACATGCACTAGTATCTCATGTAAGAATAATATACAACCTAATCATACATTCTAAAATAGGAAAAAACATATGATTTGTACAAAGTACCTGCAGTGCTAGTTAAGCTAAAATTTAGATTGATGCACACAACAAAAAATGCATACTAGTGGAACTAACTATTCCTGGAAGTAAAAGATGAGCTTCTTAAGGAACATATTTATCTTTCTGCATGGAATGTAAGATATTGCTATTCATTTGAATGAAATTAGGAGCTAGACCAGGTTCAAACGTTAAACATAAGCACCAGCTGTAATAGGAGGAATATTTAATTTAAAAAATATGAAAAGGAGTAAAGTGGATAGTGTAAGGCAAGCATGGATGTAACAACGACACATTACCTCCACTTTGTCTGAAATTAGGACAATTAACAGCTTTTTCCACTTCAATATTTGCAAAACCAACCGGTGGCAGAGAAACAATTGAAGGAAGGTTAGCTGATTTGGAAGAAGATACTCCTGCTGGTGTTTCATTTGGTCGGGATTGCTTCATGATAGAAGAAGACATAGTTACTGGGGTTGGGGTTGAGGCAGGGAATGACCCAGCAGCTGACAGGTTCCTGGTTAATTCAGCGGTGGACTTGGAAGCTCCATCCTGGAATATAGCGGTTGCACTTGAGGGTGTTGTCTGAGGAACATTAGTGGCTGGACGTACTAGAGATTCCTTGACTTGTTCCATCTATTTCACAAAAGGAAAGACAAAAGAGAAATCATTAAAGATGCTTAAAATTTCGGTTAGCATATATGCAATGCACCAACATATCGAACTAGATTACAGCATATTAATATGCTGATTAGTGAAACGGAAGAAATTTGACCCCCAAAGCTAAAAGCTATCATGACCACTAAGAAAATTGAACTGGCCATATTGTGTAAACTGAAATACTTCCTTATAAAATAAGAAAACTATTCACATTTTTGTCATTTGATGGTTGATGCAACACACATATACCTAAAATTATTCACATCTGTCATTGGATATGGTGATACGCTGTATCCTCAAGTACCGTCAGCACTCGCCGCCACTGCCATCGCGTGCACTCGTGGGTTGCTGCCATCCCAATCTTCCTCCACGCGATACTGCCACCAAGATACCCTCCACCTTCTCCCTCCATGCTGGCAGAGACCTTCTTCCTTCACCCAGGCAGCAGGTACCTCCGCCTCCGCGCCCCTCGTCCCTTCTCTGTTTTCTGCACTTTTCGTTCTTCTTATTCTTTGTTTTCTTGGCTAATGGCTACTAGCTCGTACTACTAATCAACGATAGTAGGAGTATGTGCTTAATCTTATACTACGTGTGCCTTGCTGCTGTTTTTTTACAGGGTGCCTGGCTCTCCACTGAACAGAGAGAAGCAGAGAGCAATGCATCTGTGGATCCACCGAACAGGTTTAATTAGGACACAACAAATGGGCTGAATCAAGGGAGGGTGTCAAACCTTGCGCTTGGTAAGAAGGATCCTCTCGGCGATCGAGGCCCTGCGGGGGCGGTAGCCCATGGCGGCGGGATCCCTGGCGCGGCCGAGCCCGAGGTCCTCGACGAGCGCGCGCACGGCATCCCTCGGGTACAACTCCTTGGGCCGCACCTCCACGGCCGCCACCGACGCCGCGAGCCGCCCCCGCGCCTCCGCCACGAGCGCCCGCTCCGCCGCCGTGGGCGCCCTGCCGCCCCGCGCCTCCCCGGCCGCCGCCAGCACCATCACGATCTCCGCCACCCGCCCCAGCTCCCCGCCCCCCCGCGGACGCTTCCGCCCGCTGCCCATGGCGCGACGGAGGGGGCGCTTCTAGAAGGTTCTGGAAGGCGACGGGGCGTTTGAAAGGCTCGCTTGGCGCCAGGTTAGTGTGGAGGACGGGGGAGTGGCGCTGAGGATTCCGGAGGGTTTGAGCGGCGCGACCGCGCGAGGGGGACAGAGATCAGAGAAGGTTCTGCATCTAGAGTTCTAGACCTACGGATGGGCTACTAAATAGATCGGACAGCCAGCAATGTTCGGGCCACGAAATCTGACGGCCAGAAACGGCATGGGCGTGGCAGCCAGTGGATGATGGGATGGAAGCATTTGGAATGTATAGATGGGGTTGTTGAGGGTGGTATGCATGTCATCCGACACTTCTAATTGTCCGATCTACATCTAACACATGTGGGATAGGTTGTGTATTTTTACATAAGGATCCTTGCTAGTCTGCTCCTTATTTGCATGAAACTCTTTAGTCTCTCAAGACAAGTTCATCCCTTCCTCACTCTATCCAGATGGTTGGGGATGGATGAATTATTAATAGAGCCTGCGAAGTTGATCATGCTGGAAAGACGGGTTTGGAGTTCCTACTTCTTTTGCCGGATCAAATTTTGTCCATGTTGCATTTTTCAAATGCTCGAGAGATGATTGCCATTAGTGTCTGGTATTTGTGGTGGGAAAGCCATGAACTAGTATATGAGGAGATAGTTCAGAGTGCATACCAGGTTTCTATGGGGATCTGTACCCTTACAGCTAGTTTTGTTATCGTCTCTTCACCAAAGGCTATCTTGAAAAGTGAGGGCTGGATAAGGCCCTGGTTTTTTTTGTCAAACTTAATGTTGATGTATCTTTTGACCAAGATCTGCTTTGGGGCACTGTTGGGGCGGTTCTAAGGGATGATAAAGGCAAATTCATTGCTGGAGGGAATGGAAAGATAGATTGGTATGTGAATGTCGTGACAGCTGAAGCTCTGGCTTCTAGATTCGGCCTTTCCCTTCCACAAAGGGCATGATTCAATTGTCTCGTTATAAACTGACAATTTGGAGGTCTTTTGTTACCATGAAGAATGGAGGACAATCTACGGGGGCGGCGGCGGCTATTTTTGACGATTGTTATCATTTTGCTTGTGATTTTTTTATTTCTAGGTTTGAGCATGAAAATAATCAGTGTTGTGAACCATAGACGGTCTCACAGACAACACCATCAAGACGAGAAGGCTTGAGGAAAAACTCTTTACCGAGCAAATGTCGTTGCCACCATCAATGATGTGTCACTTGAGATGTTCAAGTAGGGTGCTTTCAATGTGCTTCATGTTGACTTTACCAATAGAAAGTACTCCATTCGCTTCATATTAGTTGTCGCTGAATTAAGCACCGTTTTGTAAAATCTTAAATGCTAGAAGTCACTCTACTTGCCCGTTGACTTCTTTCTGCTCTTTGTACTCCACAAATGTTGAATAAGGCACTAAATTTGTTTAAGTGAGCCTTTTTTGTTTGAATCATGCTAGCAGAAAACCCCCTTGGAGGTAGCACACAAGGTAAACCCACGTGGCAAAGAGGTATTTGCAGAAAGTTGCCGTATGCTAGATATATTGCAAACAACCTTGATGCATGTGCAGAAGCAAACATCTAACGCCTTTTCACTATCATGACCACTGTCCTCGATCCACTCATTGTCATATCGCCGGCCGCATTCAACGCCACTTTACATGTCAACCCTCGAGAAATCATACTCCCTCCGATCCATATTACTTGTCTTGGATTTATCTAGATACAGATGTATGTAGACATGTTTTAGTGTTAGATACAACAAATCTAAGTCAAGTAATACGAATCGAAGGGA
The DNA here is from genome assembly GCA_963921465.1 of Triticum timopheevii. Taxonomy (NCBI): domain Eukaryota; kingdom Viridiplantae; phylum Streptophyta; class Magnoliopsida; order Poales; family Poaceae; genus Triticum; species Triticum timopheevii. The sequence continues at coordinate 217,251,099 of OY997274.1, forward strand.
GTACCTCGAATCGTCATTGTACTTGTATTCATCCCTAGGTTTGTCTGGACTCTGAGGTTCTGATGCCTCGTGGTTTCTTCTTCTAGCGAGCCACAAGCCTCCGCCCTCAACGTATGCATTTGTCAAGGAGGGCTTACGAAAGCCTGACCTTCACCGGACAAGCACGAAAACCTACATGAAGCTCAAAAGTTACTCTCTTCTCAAGCCCAAGCCTAGCCCCATAGCTCGGGCCGAACGAGTGAATCTCAATATGCATTTAACAACTAACAACCTTTTTTGGGGTTGGGCTCTCATGCCAGGGCGTCGGTCAGGCTGCCCATGCCTAGGTGTATAGTCGGCGCCGTATTTCTTGGCTCCACAACGACCATCTGACCCTTCATGTCCTCTTGAAGCCGCACATGCTTAGGAGCTGTAATTATCGACCTCCTCTGCTCGGTCGTTGCCAACGTCTTTCGTGTTGCTTCTCACTGCTATGTCCCTAGTGAGGCATTGATTCTATACCGATAAAACGTTGCAGAGGCCGGTCTGCAGGTAGCTCGGAATCATCCCCGCCGAGCCAGCGCCGCGATCGGTGTTGTCAGGCGTATTTTAATTGCCACCATCGTAAGCAACGTTGTATTTCACCGTATTCAATGGATAGACCCCAAGTTGCTAACAGGTACCGAACCTGGGCGAAGCAGCAGCCATCCCTCCAATCTGGGCATTTGCACGTGGGCCATCGGTTTGGACTAGTGACATGATGGACCATCAATTTTTGCATGCAGGCCTGCAGGTTTTGACTGTCATGAAGGGAGAAGATTACTTAAAAATCCTGGGTTATTGGCACTATAATTACAGATCTACAACCAATAGATTGTTAACTACCCATCCGTTCCGATTTACTCGTCGTGGTTTTAGTTCTAGGGTTTGGAGATTAGCGATGTGAAAATAGAGAAATGCTTAGAAGGAAAGCAGTTTTTTTTTTCTTGGGAATGTTCAGGCTTGTTAATGTCGAACTGGAAAATGCAGTATATTTTTTGCTCACTAGTTCGTGAGTTTGATAGTATTTTTAAAAATCATAGGTGCACAGTTACAGAAAACAAAAGAGAAGGGGTCTACACATAATTGTATCATTATCCGTAGGTAAAGAGTGGATCTAGAGCTCCGTACGTGACGTCTAATGAGTAGTACTCTTAATTAACTTGGTTAGTTTGCTCAAAATCTAAAACGTAACAGTGCACTAATTGATATAGTCATTAAAAAAAGAAATATGCTGACTGCACAGGTCGGAAAGCTCGCCCAGGATAGCATAGTTCACTCTAATTACGGAGATTACTTAAAGATCTTGGGTTATTAGCACTTTAATTACGGATCTACGGACAATAGTTTGTTCAAAAATAGTTTAGGGTTTGAACCATTTGTTTGGAGATTATCAATGTGAAAATAGAGAAACGCTTACAAGGAAAGCAGGTTTAATTTTTCTTGAGCATAGTCACACGTGTTAATTTTGAACTGAAAATGCATTATATATTTTTTCAAAACGGAAATGCAGTATATTTTTGCTCACTAATTCAACGAGTTTGATGTATCGTAGGCTGCACAGTTAGAAAAAACAGAAGAGAGGGGCCCTACCGCTATTTGTATCATTATCAAATGGGAAAGAGAGGATCTAGAGCTTCGTGCGTGATGCCTAATGAGCAATACTTTTACTTACACTAGATGATACCCCGCACGAATTGTTGCGGGAATATTTTGCAACATATATTCATTGTATAAAACATATATAAAAGGATAAAACTGAAACTATATATAATTTATTATGTTTGATCACTATATAGTTGTAAAATGTTTATTAAATATAAATAAAATAATAGAATAGAAATTCGCATGTTGAGATAGGTCTTTTTTATGCATATTCCATGATGAAGTGGCATGCTTGCATGTTACTCCCTCCGTTTTTAAATATTTGTCTTTCTAGAAATTTCAACAAGTGACTATATACGAAGCAAAATGAGTGAATCTACACTCTAAAATATGTCTATATACATCCGTACGTGGTAGTTCATTTGAAATCTCTAAGACAAATATTTAGGAACGGGGGAGTACAAGTCATATGGTAGTGAGTGTGGGTCTTTTCTCGTGCATGTTGCGCGATGATGTGGCATGCTTGCATGTTGAGAGACGTAGTTAGTGAGGGCTAGCTATTTAGATATAGAAAATTAGTTAGTTTGCTCAAAATCTAACACGTAACAGTACACTAATTAGAGGATTTGTCATTGAAAAAAGAAATACGCTGACTGCACATGTCTGGAAATCGCCAGGATTTCCTCCAACAGGCAGCAACGGGCGAGACGCCTAGTCTAATATAAAAATGATACTGTTCGCTGCCTGCAACAGGTCCGTGTTAAATTCATGCCGTATTGATTCAGAGTAGTCAAGTCACCGCTCCACCACGCGCAGCAAACAGCATCGTTGCATTCACTCGAGCTGACAATGGGCAAAGGACATACGCTTTGCACTATTCCCGTACCTGTATATTGCGAGGTATATCTAGAAAAAGCCTGCCAGGAGTGAATCGCGAAGCATATTCCTACAAGGTGGATAACGAGCTACCTGACGCTCGGCCTCTGCGACGCCACACTCTATACCCCCTTTCCTGACCTCCCTATCACTTCAAAATTTGACCCAAAATACAAAAGGGGCTAATAAACCAAGACCGGGGAAGTAGAACATAAAGAAAAACTACCTATAGAATGAAGCAAGCTCTATAGAAAAAACTATCCTAAGAAATGAATCCTCCAAAAAAATCTATGAAATTCTTTTAATCCAAAGAGTACCTAACACACTGCATGATTCACACGACGAAGACAAGCTAATACCATACAAGTTCAAGCCCTGCTTTTCTGAATCCATTGATGAAAATCTTAAGACCTTTGCTTCGGTTACCCCCCCCCCCCCCCCCCCCCCCCCCCCCCAAAGTGCACAGTTCTATTCAATACATTTGATCTTGCAAAACTCCCACAATGTACAGTAGCACCATGCTTACAGATTCTTCAAACTTGTACTAGAAAGTACACAAATTCAATAAGGAATACATGACATTTCTAAATCCTAATGTGGCTAGGTGCGCACATTAGAGGTGCACATACCAGAGATGACACTACTTCATTTCCAGAAGATCAATATGCAAGAATGAATTGTACTCCCTCCGTCGCAAAATAAGTGTCGCTGATTTAGTACAACTTTGTACTAACTTTGTACTGAATCAGCGACGCTTATTTTGGGATGGAGAGAGTATTAGATAAGTGGAAACAAATTTGTACAAATGAATGTGAATAATTTCAACAAAGAGACTATGAACAATAATGTATACATATGTGCAAGTGTCGTCTCTTCCCCCAGGGCCTAGTTTGTGGCTCCGACGGAAGTTACAGGCTCTGTACAACCCGGTATCACAAAACTGGTAAAGCCGCCAAGCGGCTTGCATTTGCAAAGGTAATATCTGAACAGAGCATCAACTGTTCGGTAGAAGTAACTACATGTACGTCTTTCAAAGTGAAGCCATGAACCACGGGTAAGATATATCCATTCCCCAGGTGCGAGTTCAGATATGGCATGCATACGGTGTTCAAGAAAACACGTATCACTCCCTGCAAATGAAACAACCGTGATGATTTAATAAACAAACCATAGATGTAGAACAAAGCCTTCACTTGCAACGATGGCTATCCATTACTATACGAAATAAAATGTGAGCAGTCGGCAGCCAGAAGTCAACTAACAGAATAATACGAATCCCCTTGCCACTGATAAAAAGTAAATAAAATAAATGTGCATAAAGACAGTGGAATACCTGAATCAAAGACATATGGAAGTTTCCGATTTTACTCCACTTCAAGGAAAGAGAGAAATCATTTAAGCCAACCGTACCATATACTTTATCCCCTGATGCCTCCACAACACCTGACGCGCTAACTACCTGCAAGGAAACAAATCATTCCAGATGTTAGAATCCTACTTGGAATATTAATACTATATATGATTTAAAATTTCAAAAAAGTGATGCTGAAGCTAAGAGACTGTTAATAGTGCAATCAGTGATGGTAAACACATCTTGAAGCAATGGAGCAACAAAAACACATCATAAAAGAAGTTTAGAATTTTAGATTTCTTACTACAGAGATGCATGCAACTGGAACCGTCTCCGTGCCATGTAAAACATCAATTATCATGTCTGTATTAATGGTAGCACCAATCTTTTCAGATGTAATCCTCATTAGTGGGGATGAAGTCATCGAAATGTTCAGGACCATGTCATCATTTGGATAGTTCCAATACAAGCGAGGAATAATAAATTTCCAGCCTGCTGTATTCAGTAGGGATTGATCAGGAACTTTGTCGACAACCCAATGCATGGAACCTGCCTGAAGGGGGAAAAGGGATAATGTAAAACCTACAAGGCAGAACATTCTTGACGTATTATGAAAAATGTCTGATTACCTTGAAGTAAGCCTCTAATGCCGAATTGAATACATCTTCATCGAGTGAAAGCAAAAGCATATTTGATGCTCCACCACAAGATAATGAAAGCTGGGGATGCTTCTGCAAATTGCTAGTCTTAGCAACTGTAGAAGTGAACAATCCACTGATATCAAACTCAATTGAGGAATTCCCGTATTGTGGATCATTGACAAAAGTCATGTTCAGAGCAGTGACATTGTCCAGACTGACACTCCTAGGCAGACCTTGAAGCAACGAGTCCAGTTTTGATGTGCTGCCAATAATATTTTCCGGTATTACCTTTTCAACCGCAGCTCTAATATGGTCCTCAAAAGCATTTATAAACCTTCAAAAAGAAGGCCAAGTAGGAAAAATAATTAAATTAGGAGAATTTCGCCTTTGATGTGATTGGTTATATTTATAAAAGAGGGAACATCAAATCAAATAAAATGATCAGATATGTTCATGTTTATGAAGGAGCCTGACCAAAGCCGTGAATGGCATCTCATTTGTTTTCTAGTCTCAGAAGATGAACAAAAATTGAACTAAATCATGTTTCACTAGAAATATCACGTATGTTTGTCCTAGTCTCACAAAAGCTACGCACTTTTTACACCAAGAGACATCATTTCCTAAACTCTAAACCCTCAAGTGCTAATAAACAATTTCAACTTGTATTTTAATTTTTTAGCATTTATTTTTAAAGAGATACACAAGGAGAGCATACCCTTGATAAAACCAAGATGCTCCACCATCCAGAGATATCACCAAGTCCTTCACAGAACAACCACATTGTGTGGCATTCAGAGCCAAACTTCCATTGTAATTCTTGATTTCCATGGTTGTCCCAACTTCCATTCCTTGAACCTTACACACATGGAAAATTCATGAGCTGCTTCTTCTCAGTAGCAGAACAGACAAACAACAACTAAAGATAGAGTAGAAAGTAACCTAGTATCTTAGCTGGCTAGGAAGTTTACATGATGCAACAATGGAATATCATCATAAGTCAAATATATAGCATATCATGAGTATAATATGAAACATTACCCACAATTTGACAAGTTAATTTGAGATTTTAAGACCATAATGCTCATGCCAGTTATTAGACTTTTTCCTTGAGCATAAACCAAACTACCAGAAAGTTTTCAGTAAAGGTACAACAATGGGTTGTATTTTGACACACTCGATGATCTAATTTTCAAATGTTTTACTGTTTCCAAAAGAAAACATAGACTTCACAACATTCTTCAAGCAATTCAAGGACAAATAAATGTTATGTAACAATCAAAAATAAGACAGAGCCAGTAAGATAGTACTGATCTCCAGCGTATTTTCTGTATCAAGGAGTATCCTCACCCTTGAGTACAATTCTTACACTAGACCCCTCCTGCCTACTTCCTTTAACTGGCCAAAACCAGTGCAGTAGCATAGTATAATAATAGCTGATCAATTAATGATTTTTGAAACTCTGATAGTACCAAGGATTGTTTTAACTCATCAATGCATGATTGTTTGTCTTCCAGTTAAAGAGTAACTGTGTAAGTAATACAATTGCCATGTGCGGTAAACTGATTCAGAATTAAATACTTTTGAAGAAGTCAAAGAATTGCAGACTTGCAAAATATTAACATACAGCAAGAAGCAGCTTCTGCTATTTGAGTTAAAATGTGTTGTCAAAAGAATATTCTCAGTGGAAAAGGATAAATAATGAATAAGTATGTAAATCAAGAAACCGAGAAGAAATTTCCAGCTTGGTTTGATAGAGACAAGAAACCACGAATATGCAAACTCGTTGTGTAAGCAATCTACTTCTGTTTCCATTCTTTGAGCCATCAAAGTGAAGAGAATGTCAGGAACTAACTCACACTTCAATACACTAGACAGCTAGGTAAACTTACACTCATAAGGCATACAAGAGTACTACTAAAGGTCGCGTTTCTTAAGCACCGAACTCACACGATCCACATAACTACAGTTGGAATTAAGAAATATCCAAGCCAGGGCAATTATGTTCTGGTGTCAAGCTAGTGCTAGCATACAAATTCAATGATGCTGTCAAAACAAAGCAATCAGAGTTCACACCGAATTTCACGATAATGGTAGACCAAATCTAGCACATTCGACACCAAATCGCACCCCCTTCTGGCCCGCAGTAGCCAGAGGAGATCAGACGATTACCAGGATCGAGGCGGTGCCGCTGTCGGAGATCTCCACGGGGAAGTACCAGGAGTAGTAGGAGTAGCTCCAGGCCATGCTGATGTTGGCGGTAATGCCGGAGGCGACGACGACGAGGGCCGAGTCGCCGAGGCGAACAACGGAGTCATCCCCCACGTCGAGGTGAAAGAGCGTGATGTTGGAGACGGCGGCGCGGATGCCGCCGAGGAAGGGCACGCGGAAGGCCTTCTCCGCCCCGGGGAGGCGGAGCGGGGTGAGCGACCGCACCGCCTCGCCGATCAGCACGTCCTTGGCGAAGGCCAGGCCCGTGTCGCCGATCACCGCGGAGAGGTGCGCCTCGTCGCCGGTGGCCGCGGCGGAGGCGAAGAGGGGGAGAAGGAGGAGGAGGAGTAAAGGGAGGGGGTGGTGATGGGCCATGGCGGGTGGGGGAGGGGAAGGAGGCGGGCGGCGGAAGGAAGAAGAGGAAGGAAGGCAGGTAGCAGCGGCAGTCTGGTGAACTCTGAGTCATCATCGATTCGCAGAGTTCCAAATCAATAAGGAATAGAAAAAAAACATGCTCTAAAAATTCGGTTATTAAAAACAGAGTTATAAAGAACACATTTATCACTTTTTAAAAATGAAAGAACACATTTATGTGCATCACAGGATAAAAAGTAAGCTTTTTAAAATTAGGTGTGTGCCATAGCTGTAAACGAAACCAAATTCATGAGGTTCTTTTTTTTTGCGGGTAAAAAACATGAGGTTCGGATTAATGTTTATTTTCCTTTAAACCGTATGAAAGTACCAGTTTTTAGGAAAAAAGAATTTATGATTAAAAACCATAAAAATATCAAACAAGCCCTCATAAAAGAAAATTGAGAAATAAAAACTCTGATGAAACTAGGGATGAAAATGCAGTGGAAAATTTCCGCTTTTTCGGAGGAAAAATGAAAACGGAAACGGTTTGCAAAAGGAAATGAAAATGGAATATTTTTTATGTGGAAACGGGAACAAAAACGGCACAGTATTTTCCGGTGGAACACACGTGGAAATGGAACTTTCTGTTTTCGTGAATACGGATTTTCCGTTTTTACTATAGGCCCATAGCTGCTTTGTAGTCCAACTACCAAACAACACACAACGACACAATGAGCAGAGTAAATGATGAATCATTTAAGGACCAACTTTTATTACCACACACGTACTAATCAGACCCTATACACACAAAAAGTTTGGTATAGTTTTGTTTCCGTGTTCGCTATCTATTTGCTCCGTGACTATTTCTGATAGTATCCATTTTCATATTCATTTTTGGGGTTTCTGTATTCGTTTTCGCTTCTGCAAAAACCAGTTTCATCCGTTTTCGCCCTGTTTTCTTCTCTAACCGTGTGTGTGTGTGTGTGTGTAACATACTGACACAATTCACATTTGCAATCACATATTTGGAATACGTCTTCCAAATTTCCCCTATTCTGCAGAGATTACATTTAGATTTTTAGAATTTGAACCTTTACAGCTTGTATTAGCAAGTCAATCCTAGTTGTAGTCATACACACATGTTTTCTTTCTTCCCTATAAAGAAAGATAGACTCGTCGGCTTTTAGGGTTTCCTGCTTCCCGCTGATGCCATCGTCGATCTACCTCGTCTTTTGTGGCCTTGGGGTTATTAAGACAGAGTGGATCTCGTCCCTTGCCGGCTGAAGGGCTCATGCTGTTTTTAGGTGTTTTTTTTGTCTGTTTAGGGTTTGTGTCCTACTTAGGAAGGCGAGGCGACGACGACTCGCTAAAGATGGAATATGGTTTTCCCCGCGTAGCCCCGTTTGGGTGGTGCATCCGTGTCGTCAGAGGACATGTGGAGGTGTGCCTTCGGCGGGTCACACAGGATTCGGTCGGTGTTTGTCTTCGATGGACCTGCGTGGATCCGATCTCGTTCGTCTGCGTTCATGTGTCTACAGTTGGATCCTTCCAATCTATGATTCTCTACCAGCGACGATTGATGTTCTGGTGCGCTGATCCTTTGGGGTCTAGTACAACGAGGTTTGTCTGGCTCCAGTGAGGGAGTGGTGATGATGGCGACGTGCTTTCGGCTCGCTACAGTACTTGTAGTTATCGCTAGGTGGTCTATGAATATGAATGTAATTTTTGTTACTTTTTGTGTCTTTTATACTGCCATGATGTTTGATGAATAGATTTAAAGTCTTTCAAAAAATAGATCATAGTTGTAGTTGTCGAGATGAGAATGCAAACAGTTTCCACGTGTGTTGTTGGCATTCTTCGCCCAAAAATAAATGAGTCTGACTGTGATATAAATCTTTGGGACATGGGTCCAGCGCACTCGCTAAGCCATATTAATTTTGAAAAATGTCTAAAATAAACAATTCAATAACTTATTTGTGACGAACATCTTCGCGTGTTCTCTTGCATATGAAGTTTCACAAAGAAATGACTTCAGTGCTCTTCTGGGGAAATGAACAAAATTGTAACGTCAAAGACCTTAAACTGTAGCTACTTGTCAAGTCTTCCGGTAGCTTGCTGAAACTTGCACTCTTCTCCCTTCCACGCATGACAGATGCAAGTGATACTTGGAAGGCTGAACAAAGGATTGGCCAAGGTGTTCACGTGACGGAAGTTCCAAGACATGGTGAACTGAAACAACCAATACTATCTTGTACGAGTAGTAGTGTTAGTCAGTCCCTGGTATTAGTGCCCTTTCGTAGACTAGCAAAAGATCCCGTGCATTACCATGGAAGAGAAAAGAAAAAAGAAAATATCATATGAAAACCAATATTCGGTGGAAACTTGTGAGAAAACGATGTTTCAAAGTTTCGAAAAAATCCCATGAAAATATAGGATGTTAAGAGGTGATGTTCTATTGCCATGCAAAATTTCAAGTTCAAACACATTACGGGATATGAGCTATGAAAAAGACAAAATCAACATTGAATAGGGTCGAATAGTAACATCATTATTCATTGCTGAATTTGTCTTTTTCATAGCTCGCATCCCGTAATGTGTTTTTACTTGAAATTCCACATGACAATAGTACATCATCCTCTTAATGTCCCATATTTTTTTTTCAGATTTTTTTAAACTTTAAACATGGTTTTCACAAAGTTTTCTTTGAATGTTGGTTTCCGTATGATATCCTCCCGAGAAAAAATACCACATGTCCCTAACCCAATAACCATGACCTTAATAGGTTCACGTCATTTCGACATGGCATCCGTTACCGCTTCTCATCCTTCCCTCTACACATTTTTCAAATCAAATATCACATATAGCATATTAAAATTGAAGCTTGGGTTTAAAAATACTGATATTTTAAAAGACATTTGATATGGGCTGCGGGTTCATTAGCAGAAAAGACAAGGGTTTTGCAAAAGCGAAACTTCAACTAAAATTGGAATGTGGATTGATTACCAGAAATGACAAGGTGTATTCCATAAAAAAACAAAACATCACTTAAAACTAGACTGAGGGTTGATTACCAAAAACAACTGGGAGTTTTCTGCACAAAAGAGAAAAACTCACTTAAAGCTGGACTGCGGATTGATTACCACAACATCAAGGGGTTTTCTACAAAATGCGTGACGGACGGGCAAGAACAGTCCTTCCTTTATTAGTAGATATAGATGTGTTCGTGTCTATTAGAGCATCTACAGCCGGGCACCCCAAACCCGCCTCAAATGTCCGGGCGGGCCGTTGGGCCACTGACCGGTCACGAAATTTCGACCCAGTCGGGCGCCTCAAATGCCCGGACTGACCGGCACCCCTCGTATCCAGCTCAAATATGGGGTGAATATGGGGGCGCCCGAGCGCGCCCGTCACATCGGATTGACGTCGGGGTCCCAAGCGGAATTGCTCGGAAATCCGACGGTCCGAAGCTCGTCTCCTCCGTTGGACCGATGACACCACATGGCGCTGCTCCATTGGACCGCGTAGTGCATAGCCTGACTATTTAAGCCAACCACCGGCACCGAAACCCTACCCCTCCACATTTTCCTCCGCCCGTCCGTCGCCGCTGCCACTTTCCACTCCCCATCCGCCACCACTAGTAGCCATGCCCCCACACCGTCGGATGAGGGGCCACCCATCTATAACGCCAGAGCACCGGCTACAGCTCCTTGAGCAGATCCGAGCGAGGCTCGAAGCCCGGATCATCGCGGGCTACCTTCGGATGCGGTGGATCCGGCCCGAAGGAGGAGTTGGAGGAGGAGGAGGGGGTGAGGAGGAGGAGGAGGACGAGAAGGAGCCGTAGGAGGATGTGGGGGCATCGGGGACGCGGATCTGCAGGCCATCCTCGATTCCCTCCGCTCGGAGTTGGATGTGGAGGCGAGACGCCGTCGCCAGCCGGAGATGGAGGCACAACACGCCGCAGAGGAGGAGGAGATGTTCGCCTACATGGATGAGGTCGAGTAGTAGGATGAGGAGGCGGAGCCCTCCTACGCGCCCATCTCCACCCGGCGTCCGGTACCGACGTCGTGGACATCCCCGACGACAAAGATTAGCTAGGGTAGTATGTAGTGCGTATAATTTCTTTTGCATGCTTTTGTATGGATATAGGGGTTCAAATATGAGAGACTCGGATGTAGAGTAGCTAATTTGAGGCGTGACTAGTCATTGTCCGCGAATGCGCTGGTCGTATCCTTGGACGTTTGAGGGACCGGATTTGTCAAGTCTGACTGTAGATGCTCTTATTGGCACAACGTGCAAAAAAATTTCAACCTGGCCATGCAAATAATATAATACTTTGTCACGCAAAGCGTTTTCTTCCCTTCTCTTTGGAGCTAGGGCAAACTCTCTAATTCAGTCCTCGCCAGTGAGCCCGTGGATTCGCCTCCTCTTTATTAATCGGTGGCAGAGAGGGGAATCTTGGTGCCTCCGCTCTGGCTAGTACATCAGATTAGGTCTTTTAGTCCTTCCAGATGCGGTGCTCTCGGGTGGATGAGGATGCTTCTTCTTTGAGTTTGTCTTCCGGCCCCCGACCCTCCTCAAATTCGTCCATCCGGCTGTAATCGACGGAGCACCGGCATAGATTTTAGTTGTCTCGTGTCGACGAGGTTAGGGTGTCTTGTCGTGCATATGCAATGACGAGATTTTGTGTTAGGTGCTTCAGATCTATTCAAGGGTTTCATGATGACGACTCTATCTCCAGAGCGTTGGTCTTTAGGGGCACATGCGTGAAGACTTCTCGATTGTCACCAGCAAGGTCAAATCTGACTCCTGTAGGGGAGCGATGACAATGACACGTTGATGGCTCGTTCTGGCTGTGGTAGTGGTCGCTCGGTTGTCTAGGAACCTCGATGTAGTTTTATCATATTTGAGGTGCTTTGTTCTTCACCTAAACATGTAATAGGTTTGAATATTTTTTCGCAAAAATAGTTTAAACCTAGCCTTAGACGGTGGTACTAGATATCCTATCCACCTCTCCTCCCGGCACCTAGTCAAGCCACAGGGAAAGCAGCATGGCGACAAAGAGGAACAAAAGTGGCTAGGGCACCTGTATCGGAAGTAGGGGTTTTGAGCCATTCGGTCATGGGACATTTTTTATAGTCGCGGGCGGTGGGTAAGTGTCAGGAAAATGTGTTGATAGTGGCCACATACAGTTGTCACGTGATGGCTCTCATTAATTGCCACGCTTCCTCGGTGTCATGGTCGTTTGCGTCATTGACGGAGAGGAGATGGCCACACAAAAGGCTACAAAGGAAGGTAAAACTTTCCCCACATGAGTGGTTGATGGATGAAACGCGCTTCAAACAACATTCCGAGCCTCCATTTTGGAGGCTTGTGGGCTCGATATGAAATGCCTTTCATGTATTATGATGATTTGAAGTTAGAGGTAGGGTATCATTTTAACCTAAAATTACCATATTAATGATTATCATATTATCAAGATAGTCAAGCCAATATCTCTTCTAGAGTTGATACGAGGATCATGGGCCAAACTATAAAAATTCCGTGAACACCGACCCATTCCCAACTGCTCAATTACACAGGACGCTCGCGAACTAACATGTGGTTGGATGGTTAAAGGGATAGTGATATCCCCAGCCTATCAGGGTTCAAGTCCTGATGCTCGCATTATTTCTGAATTTATTTCAGAATTTTCGGAGATGTGCTTTCAGTTGGGAAGACGTTTCCGTCGACGACGATGTGCATACGGTGACTTCGTAAATTTTAAGATGATATGCCGGCTTAGTTTCTCGAAGGCGCTCATAGAGATATGATATGTGTGTGCGCGTTTGTAGGGAGTATATGCGTGTATGTATGAGTGCTTGCGTCTGTACTTGTGTTTAAAAAAAGGTACGCTGGACGCTTCAACGACGACGGCAAAACTGATGTCAAAAGGCAAAAATGACGGTAGCAAAACCCAAACTAAACCGTACACGAAAATAAACCGCGATCAGAAGCCGAACCTAGTTCCGGCACCTGGCACACGCTCGAACCCCCACCGCCGGCCTCCGACTGAGAAAGGGAGGGAAGGGAGGAACGGAAATCCAGTGCCGCGGCGGGGTCGGAGGCTTTGCCAGCCGACCAATGCGGCGGGAGAAGCGGCTCTACAGCTTCCTGGGCCTCCTCCTCCTCCTCGCCGTCGTGTACCTCAACTGGCTCCCGGGCCGCGACCCCGCCGCTCCCGGCGGCGGCGGCCTCAAGCTGCCGGTGCCGTGGCTCCAGCCGCGGATGTCGTTCGCGGGCCGCAACGGCACCCACTTCGTCGACGCCGACACGGGCGCGCCGCTCTACGTCAACGGCTGGAACTCCTACTGGCTGCTCTCGTCGCGGTCGCCCGCGCTCGTGTCGGAGATGCTGCGCCGGGGCCGCCGCATGGGCCTCGCCGTCTGCCGCACCTGGGCCTTCATCGACGGCGGCCCCGGCGCCCTTCAGATCTCCCCCGGCCGCTTCAACGAAGCCGTCTTCCAGGTCCAGATCTCCCTCTAACCCCCTCCTCCCCCCTCGCGAACCATCTGGTGGCAGCCATGCTATTGGGGCTGCTCTTCTGACCAAAATTCTTGCCGTAGACCAGTTTTCTGTATACGAGGGTAGTACTTAGAGCTGCTGTTAACAAACGCGCGAACACATCTTTCGTGTTGTTGGTACCACTGTTGGGACCGTGGGGGCGTTGCAAAGCATGATGATGCAACTGGGGCAATTTGGATGTGCTTCATGTGGCCATCATTTAGCAGATACTCCCTCTGTAAACTAATATAAGAGCGTTTAGATCACTACTTTAGTATTCTATACGATCTTACATTAGTTTACGGGGGGGAGTACTTCGCAACATGAAGATATCTGCATATGTTGTCGTGTAGAGGCTCAATGCCCGATACCATGTACCGTATTTCGATACCAGATTAGGTTATGCTTCTGTACTCCAAATCCATAATTCAGTAGATTCCATAATACCCTTCATAGTAAGACTGTCGTGTACCGAATAAATCCAGTCGTAGTATCTTTCCGCCATGCATTGAATAAATTTTATGGTTGGCGTCTAGCCTATTTTGGGAACCTATTAGCTTTTAAGTTCCTTATATATCGTGGTGCGATTTCTTTGGTGCCTCTCGCTGATTAGAACCTTCTGTCAAGAAACAAGTTCCATTGCAACAATCAAGGCAGATCCCTTCACCAGTCTTCTCCCCTCTTCCAATCATGTTTCTGCATTTCTTAATCATATTCTTGTGGTGTGGTCATTTAAACAAGTGCGCTGTTATTGTGTGATATTTGAAGACCCTACCTAGTGTTGGCTGCAAATTCAGAGCGCGCTCTGACTGACCTGGTTAATTACGTACTATTAACAAGCATGGCCTTGTATTGCGGCCATTAGTCATGGAACATACTCGTAAGCCTCATGAAAATCTTATAATCCCTGAGGAGGTTCTACCACGTGGAAACACTCTTTAATTGAACTTTCGTTTTAACTGGTTGTGACCAGAAACCGCCAGCTTTGCTTGGTGGGCTGGGAATGCCAGAGTAATCAATTTCTCGGGTAAACTACTTGGAGCTCACGTAGCCCATGACGGATTAGTCGTATTCTGGGCCAGAGCAATGAACCTATTTGAAGTGGCCCATTTCGTACCAGAAAAGCCCATGTATGAATAAGGGTTGATTTTACTTCCACACTTACCTACTCTAGGTTTGTGATTCTCAAAAATAAAAATAAAAAGCTACTCTAGGTTGGGGAGTAGGGCCAGGGGGGAAGTTCTAGATACTTTTCCTTACTTCGTATCTGGCATACTTCACCTAATTTCCTCTGCAGTCTTAGGCTTCGGTGGCATAAATCAAAACACCAACCACTATAGTTACATTTGTTGCTAAAATATCGGCATTAAGCCCCAAATTGGCAGCGCATGGCCAGTGAGCTAAAAACCCCCGAAAGAATGGGTTAAATTTTTCATATGCTCTCCTCTTATAGATAGGACGAACAAAGAACAAAAGCTTTTCATGGTGACAATCTCCTAACAGAATCCTATTATTAGCAGCGGCAGCATGCTTGTTTGACTTGAGGCATATTGCACCACATGCATATTAACCATAATAAATGTTTAAAATTACAACCTAGAAGTTTCAAGTTTGAAACTGATGGGATCTGTTTTGAGGAGTCATATGGAAAGCTACTATAAGACTCAGAAAAATGGACGTTTGAATGTCACATTACATGCTTACATCTGCATAGTTCTCTTATGAATTTTTGAAGCACGGTCAGCTAGGCACTATGAAGGGCACATCTGTAAGTTCTCAGGATTGATGGTTATTTGACTCACCAAAAGAACGAGTTTTGAAATTTTACCTCCTTGATTGACACATCTCATCTTGGCCTTTAATACCTTTACACACTTTAGTTAACCAGCCCTATCAATTATGTTGCTGCAATCAAGTTTTTAAAATGGAAAAAAGAATCCCTGAAAGAACGACGGTTTCATCAGTGGAATGATCATGCACTTGTTTGTGAGGTGCAATATTTGGCGCCGACTGGTATTATACTAAGTTAACCTTTTTTTTTTGCGGGGATACTAAGTTAAACTTTAACCACTGTAGCCATCAGGCTATTTGGTCTGTTATGCCTCTATACGAATCATATTGGCCTTACACTTTGCAAGTTCGCATCGTGAACAAGTTCAATGCCAGGAAAGAAGCAATGGATATGTTCAGCAAGCATAAATAATTAGCAGCTATAAGATGCATGCTACCTCCATCATTCGTTTATTAATTTCTTCTATTGATAGTCACCTTCCTTTTATTATGGTACAAGTTGCTAATAGTTTGCGCTGTGCAACTTGAGTGATGCCACATACCTTGCTGTTCTCTGACAAAATGACTAACTTATGATCCCGAGTTATGCTTACACAATGGAATGCAAACTGATATTTAGATTTTGAAGTATGAAGTGGTGCCAAACTTTCATGATCTCTAGAGTTTAGTTAGGGCTTAACCTTTACCCTGTGTTTCCACTGTGTAATATGAAATTTCTATATTCTGTTCCTTCGCCTAAGAAATTCTTTAGTTTTTTCTTCATGGCTGTATACACTCCCCAACACGTATCTTTTTGAAGCGGCATTCATTTTTAGAATTACTTTTAAAATGTCAATACCTCAACTAATAGGTTTATAGAAGCACAGGTAAATGGTGTTCTTCATGTGAATAGTTTTTTTTTCGATAAAGGACGCTTTTATTATCTCAAAATGTAGCATCAAAGTGATACAAAGTATTAAGAGTATCACCCGGCCTCAGCATAACTAGGATGCACACAGCCAAACACCAGTAGTCTGATAAACTGAAAGATAAAAGACCGACAATTCGGCAACAGCAGAGTCCATAGACCGACACTATGCCTATGTCGAAAGAGATGGTGGACCGATCCGGAGATTATGCTGCCACCCATGTTGGGTAAAAACCTCCGTAGCCATCTGCTCCAACAGCGTGCACACCGCCTTGAACAGCGGTTGGTACTCCGCTCGTTGTAGCGTACACCACGTACGAAGCGAGTGCGTACAACGGAAAATTAACCTGCAAAGGAGAAGCATTTTCGTCATTAAAAACAACATCCTTTCTACATAGCCAAAGCGACCATAGTAAGGCATACGCTCCCACCCTTATTAGCGTTTTGTACCTATTTGAAATACCGTCCAGCCAATGACCAAAAATATTGGCAACACTTGTGGGCGGATACAAATTATAACTTTCTTCATTACAGGTATTGGATTACATTATATATGAAGCCCGGAGAAATCATATTAGGTTGATTCTTTGCCTTGTCAACAACCTTGATAACTTTGGAGGGAAGACCCAATATGTTAAGTGGGCACAAGCAGCTGGAGCCAACTTGACGAATTCAACTGATTCTTTTTTCTATGACCCAACCGTTAAGGGTTACTACAAGGATTATGTGAAGGTAATATTTAGGTTGAAACAAATAATTATTGTCTTGTGGCACCTCGTATTTACTACTCCCCCTGTTTTCTTAACTGTCCTCAATCCACCATGTGCACATAACAAGTAAACACTAAATCTTTGAAATATTTAATAAGAAAGTACCATGCATACCCTTGTTGAGTGACATGCTACAACCATTTAACCTGTTCCAAAGCATTAAACTGGAGATATTGGATTAACTATACTCTTGATTTACTCAGTGGACAGTTGTTTTGAAACAGATTCTTGTGAGGTTCAGGAACATATATCATGAAAACAGAAGATGTAGTTGTGCATTCATTGCAATATTGTAGTGTGCCCCACTTGCACGTTAGAAAATTAATTTTGATAATCTTATCTTACCTTTGATGAGGGCTTTATCGACATCATGTGTCAATCTTTTCTGTACACATATCATGGTTTTCCCTGTAGATTATCTCCTAAGGGAAGTGGATATTTGTATTGGATGAATGTACCTAATATGTTCATATGCTCTGACATTTTATCTAGGAGTGGTAAAGTGTATTGTGCTATGGCCACTGCTAAGTGACTAGCATGATTTACGAGACCTTTTTTTATGCATATAGCTTGTAAATTTGTTAAAATAAATAAACAAGGGAGTAATATGTGTCCTCTATTGCGATTCTAATCGACCTGGGTAAACAAAACCTGCAGCTACGTTTGCAGAAGCACTATTTATAAACACGTTATTCTCCAATTTTCCTTCTCTGGCCAATTTTTGATGATTTTATCACCACTCCTATATAACGTATTACCAACAGGCAATATTAACAAGAAGGAACTCTTACAGTGGAATCAGATACTCTGATGAACCTGCTATATTTGCTTGGGAACTCATGAATGAGCCTAGGTGTGTGTCCAACGCATCTGGTCCTCATCTTCAGGTAATGTGGCATTCAAAGATCCATTTTCAGTTTCAGTACACGGGGATTTTTCTGACTGAAAACACTCAACACTTCAAACCCGATGTCCCTTGGCAGGCTTGGATAGCAGAGATGGCAGCATATGTCAAGAGTCTGGACGCTAAACATCTTGTTGCAGTAGGAATTGAAGGGTTTTATGGCACTGGAATAGCTGAGAGGCTGGGTTTTAATCCGGGGGACTGGGCAGCTTCACTCTGCTCAGACTTCATACAGAACTCAGCAGTCGAGAATATTGATTTCGCATCAGTGCATGCTTACCCTGACAGCTGGTATGTATTTTTCCTGATTATTTGTACAAATATATCATGCTTTATATGGCATTGATGCATATATTTGTTCCTAGGCTACCAAAGGCAAGCATGGAAGAAAAACTCAGATACCTTTCCAGTTGGGTTGATTCACACCTTAATGACAGCGAACACATCTTGAAAAAACCCGTTCTGTTCTCAGAAGTAGGTTATCTGCAGCACGTAGATGGTAACAGCACAGTTGATAGAGATATTCTTCTAAGAGTTGTTTACGACAAAATGTATGATTCAGCGAGGAAGCTTCAGGCAGGCGGTGGCGCTCTTATTTGGCAGTTGATGGTAGAAGGAACACATATGTACCACGACGACTTCTCCCTGGTGGCACGAGATCATCCCTCGACTTATAAGTTGATAATGGAGCAGTCTTGTCGATTGCAAACGCTGTACAAGAATGATAGAGACCCTGACTGGCAATGCCCGATACAGCCGTAGGAATTTTGCTGCCATTGATACCGGGAGGTCCCGCTTCATCAAACAGAATCCTGTCTCCAGCATTATCTTGAACAAGACTGCCTATAGAAGCGAACAGCTGACTGACAGGATGTGTATAGTAACAGCACGTTTGTAACTAGTGATAGATTATTCATCAAATGCAAGCAGGTGGTGTTTGAAGTTGTCTGTGGTAATTACCGTATTTTTTTTCTTTTTTTTATCGGCCACCAATGTGGTTGTTAGCATTCTTTCTATAGGTGTACGCAACTTGTTAGGTATACTTTGTTTTGGCCACATGAATAGCAAGAAGAATTTCAGAAATATCGGATTTGCTTTATGTGTTTTCATTCATGTTCTGTACAGTGCAATTCAGTTTCAGATTCGTGCTCGGGCTGGTGCATTGCAGAACAGTGGCGGAGCCAGGATTGAAGTGAACCTTGGGCCAATTGACAAAGAGTATTCTGCTTCTCTTTAGCTGAGATTGCATCTGAGTTTACCAGAAACTTGTACTACCTCCATAACTAAATACAAGACGTTGGGGCTGGTGGGCCAGGCGAGGCACGAGGAAGGAGGTGAGCCGTTGGATTTCACTCGCAAGGTAGACTGCTTAATTGACTGATTTCAACGACAAAAAAGAGAGTGTTTTGCTTGCAAAACAGTGGTCGGCAGATATTACTTGTACTGTGTACTGAGGGCTGGATGTTTATCTCGCTCTGCTGCGCGTGAAGAAAAATCTGCTTACACGTTCTTTTCATCCGGAGCATGTAGCGACAAAAACATACAACGGAAACGATTTGGCGTGGAGCACCAACCACACAAGAGCAGGTCTGCCGTGCCCGTACGAGGACGATATGGCGCGTTGGAAGTTCCTTAGAGCATTACTAGTAGTACCCCTAAACCCTCGAACCCTCATAAATAACCGCTTTTTTGCGGGTTGCAACAAAAAAAAAACGCAAAGACTAGAACCCCTAAACCCTCAAACCCTCAAAAAAAAGTAAGGGTCCAACCCTCAAACCCAATTTCGAACCGTAGAAGTGAGGGCTGGAGGGGGCGCTCGACCCCAGCCCGCACTCCTTTCCCCCATCGCGCGGGAGGGAAGTTTCCCTTCCCAACTCCCGCCTCCGGCCTCCCGCGCCGCCGCCCCCCGCCCTGCCGCCTCTCCGGCCGGCCCCCCGCCTCCCCTCGACGCCGCCGCCGTCCCGCCCCTGCGCCACGCTCCGCCGCGCCGGATCCGCCCTTTCCCGGCTCCCCCCGCCTCCCCTCGACGCCGCCGCCTCCCGCCCCGGCCCCCGGCCGACCCGCCCCGAGCCTCGCCCTCCGGCCTCCCGCGCCGCTGCCTCCCGCCCCGGCGACCCGTCCCCGGCCTCTCGCGCCGCCGCCCCCCGCCCCCGGCCCGGCGCCCCGCCCCCGGCGCCCCGCCCGCAGCCTCCCGCCCCCGCCCCGGCGACCCGCCCCCGGCCTCCCGCCCCCAGCCGCCTCCCGCCCCCCAGAGGCCAGAGGCAGGCCGGTCTCCTCGAGCCGCCGCACCGGTCCGCCCTTCGCCGCCTCCCCTCGACGCCGGCCGTCGCCCGCCCCCAACCCGCAGGTATGCTTCATGTTCTTCCTTTTTGTTTTCTTTTTTTCCTTTTTATTCATTGTTGGCACTCACAATTTATTGTTTGTTGTATTGTGTAGATGGAGGTGAACAACAACGACATGGACTCGTTGTCCGATTCGTCGGGTTGGTCGTCATCCGACGATTCGGACATCGACGAGTTGTTGCAAGACGACGACGTCGAGATGATGAGCCTCCTCATCGACGTGCAATCCTTTGAAAACCGCGTGAGGCTGATGGATCAGAGGAGAGGGTCGAAGATGGGGCGAGTCACCATCTACCGGAACCGCGCTCTCGGACACGAGCATTTGATGGAAGACTACTTCGCGGAGGTACCTACATACCCTCCTCGTCTCTTCCGCCGAAGGTACCGAATGCGGTGTAGTTTGTTTGTGAAGATTGTCACCGATTGTGAGGCCGCCTCATATTACTTTAAACGTCGTAGAAACGCCGCCGGTATCATGGGGTTTAGTGCATATCAAAAGATATCGGCGGCAATGCGGGTACTCGCTTATGGCATACCCGCGGATTATACCGACGAGTATCTTCGCATTGGGCAAGATACAACCACGGAGTCAGTCCGTAGGTTTGCCAAGTTGGTGATCAAGTTGTACGGTGAGCAGTATCTTCGGGCACCAAACGAGGAAGATACAAAAAGATTAATGGAAATGAATGAAAAAAGGGGATGGACGGGGATGCTAGGTAGTCTTGACTGCATGCATTGGAGGTGGAAAAATTGCCCAAAGGCATGGCACGGAATGTATTGCGGTAAAAGCCGTGATGCTACCATTGTGCTTGAGGCCATAGCATCTCAGGACACATGGATTTGGCATGCATTCTTTGGGTTGCCAGGAACACTCAATGATATCAATATCCTCAATAGATCTCCTTTGTTCAAAAGATTAATTTCTGGGGATGCTCCAGCTTGCAACTAGAAAATCATGGACATGAGTACTCAATGGGATACTATCTCACCGATGGCATCTATCCCGAATGGGCAACTCTTGTGAAGTCCATCAAGGAGAAAAATGGGGTGCCCTTAACAAGAAAAGAGGCTCATTTCACCAAGGCACAAGAGGCAGCCCGCAAAGATATTGAGAGAGCTTTCGGTGTTTTGCAAGCAAGGTTTGCCATAGTTCGTGGTCCAGCTCGGTTTTGGGACAAAAAAACCTTGATGAACATCATGAAATGTTGTGTGATTCTGCACAACATGATCCTAGAGGACGAGAGAGGGTTAAACCTCCCTTGTTTCTATGACAATGTTGGTACCCGTGTGCAACCGGAAAGAAACCCTTCTCGCATACACGCTTTTCTTCAAGCACATCGTCAGATTGAGGATGCAACCACTCATGGTCAGCTCCGGGATGATCTAATAGAGCACCACTGGCAGTTGGATGGGCGGCGCATTGGCCCATGATGTATCTTTTTTTTCCTTTCCTATGTCCTATTTGATTCGAACAATTAGTGTTATTTGCTCAAACATTGTTGTAATAATTTGAATGATTATTGTTTTATTCGGTGTTGTAATAATAACTAGAATGATTATTGTTTTATGTCAATTGTGATGAAATTTGTGATATGTCATATGATGAAATGTGATGAAATGTGTGATATATGAAATGACAGTTTTAAAGGTTGGGGTTGAGGCAAAGACTAGAACCCTCAAATCCAACCCTTAAAGCAGTTTACGGTTTGGGTTTGAGGGTTCTAGTCTTTGCCCCTGTTTTTCAACCCTTAAAAGTGTCAAAAACTGGCACCTCTCAACCCTTAAAACTGCTACAAGGTTTGAGGGTTTGAGGGTTCTACTAATAATGCTCTTACGAATATCTCCCGTTTGTGGCATACACATGACTACATGAGACCATTACCATACCACATACGTTCATATGTTGCGCCCATCAGGAGAGCTACGCCTGAAAAGCTAGAGTAGGATGTTTCTGTCTGCACGTTCATAGAACAAACTACCAAGGACCCGCAGGTTGTTATCGCCAGCGGTGACGATGGCAAAGGACGCCTACTCATGTATGCATGGGTGCTGATCATGCGTGTACAAATCTGAAAAGTCAGCGTGGTGTCTCTGCTTGATGCGGTCTCAGGGCGTGCCGCCCATGTTGTTTCGGTGGGTTGATGTTCTTCTGCGGTGAAGTCGGGGATGTTGTTTTCATGTATAAACTAGAGATGATGCCCCGCGTGTTGCTGTCGGAATTGGTTGCACATATCTATATCTATATCTATACCTACTATTATTAAATATTAATATTAATATTAATTATTAATTTAATTAATTATAATTATAATAATTAATAATTAATATTAATAATTAATATTAATATAACAACAACAACAATAATATAATATTAATATTAATATTAATATTAATTAATATCTATATCTATATCTATATCTATATCTATACCTACTATTAAAAGGAGGTGATATTCTTAGTTTACGTACGCATCGCATGTTTCTCGTCCGATTCACGCACACTATTTTTAATTTTGTCTCCACGAGCACGGTGCCCCATTGGGGCCGACTCGATCTCCTCTTCCGTTGACCCCTTTGATTCTCTCCTTCCTTTTCCCGTTCCACAGGCCGATGTAGGCATGTATAAAGAAGCCTCAACTCCCTCGAACAAACCCCTGCTCGTTTGCTTCTCGTGCTTAACGCTCCTTCAATCTCGTCATTGCGCTTGTGCTCAACATTGATGTGTCGCCATTCTTCCAACCTTACTGGAATCTTGCCGTTCTGACTTTGCAGGATCTTCGTAGTGAGGGCTACGCCAAGTAGATATGTATATACGCAGCCGTACGCAAGCTTTGGGTCTCCGTTCTCTCTGCCGCCGACTCCTAATGCCGAAGCAGCGTTGCCATCCGCAATCCCGCATCTGGCCTCCAACGGTTGGAGCCGCACCACCACCGCCCATCCCCACGCACCCCATAGCCACGCTCGGCTCCATCATCGCTTGTGCCTGCCATCACTCGTACAACGCCGCAGCATTGATGGCTTCAGAGACCACGGCACCCCGGCTGAGACGTGGGCATGCTTGGCGCTGGCTGGAAGGGGACCGGCAAGGACGTCCTGCTCCTCCCGGCTGAGCTCCTTCACGGCACCTGTGGTATGACCGATGCTTACTTGGCCGCCGGCTGGAAGGGGACGCACGAACGCCCTAGTCCTCTAGGCCAATCTCCTCCATGGCGCTTGTGCTGCGTCCCAGGCCTGCTTGGCCGCTGGCTGTACAGGGGGACTCTGATGGCTGAGGAACTGAGGACAAAGGGAGCTCGACAGGCAAGGAATGATGGATCTGTGAGAAGAAGGGAGTTCCATTATAAAGAAAACGAAACTGGGAGATAAAAGGATTACGGGTTATTCTGATGGCTGTCGGTCGTAGCAGGGCTGGTGAAAATAAATCTGCGCCATGTCCTTTTGGGCTGCATGAAGGAGCTGAAAACCCCGTTCAAAAACGGAAGGAACTGAAAACTCCAGCCCGGTCCATCTGTGTGCCAGAGAGCAAAACCATGTTTGGCGGACGGTGAGCAGGTGAGTGTAAGATGTTGCAACACCAGATTGAAATCTGCTATTGAATCAGTCTTGTACCAGGATTGCTTCAGCGGGTGGTTTAATTACAGTACTTTTGTTCGGATTTTTGTACTGAAGTTGCCCACTATTTGTTACGTGAGGATCAACAAAGTTAGATCTTTGTGGGCATAGTGAATTTCCTTTTTGTTTGCATGAGTTACACTTACACTTAATTAGTATGGTCAGATTAGGTAAACTGCACATAGTGATTTTATATGCTCTGACAGAGAACTTTTAAGGGGGTCAAATTATCCGTACAATTAATCTATATTAGAGATGAACATAATAGCACATGCACCTCTAATTTAAACATATTATGTCCTCTTAATTCTTATTCCCATCTACCATGAAAGACACTAAGATACAAGAAGAGGATCCGTCGACATATGGACTTCCAAATCTTCGGTTCAGACATCAAGAGTGGACAAGATTCATTATCTCGTCAGCTCAGGGACATTATACTCGCCTGCACCAAGGTCCCAAAAATGCGGTGAAAAAAGATGATGAAGATACTGGTCACGACCCCCGTCGTCGTCGTGTGCGGCCACCATGGTGACAGTACACGACCGGGATTCACGACGGGGCAGAGGTGGATCCATGGCAGGATCTTAAGCAATTGTGCATGTCATGTCATGTCATGTCGATGTACACGATGCAGGGCGGGAAGGGTGTCAACAGCGACATGGTGAGGAGGTAAAACATACATAATCATTTCATGTTTTCTTCCTCGTCAGTTTTCATGGCGGTTATGTTTTAATAGTGTATCCCCGTTGCAACACACGGACAATTTTCCTAGTTATTTAATTTTTTAATTTTTAATTTTTAATTTTTAATTAATATTAAAGGAAATAGATATTCTTGGTTTGGTTTCGCTTTATATCGTCCCGCTTTGATGATATATTATTTACAACTGAGGTGGTACTATTTTTTAACGCTGCGCAGGTCCGCTCATGTTTTTGTTTCTGGCTCGCAGGATCGCTTGTCTGGGCCAGTGTGGGCGATCGAAGCCCATCCAGACGAAAAACAAATGCGGGCGTCCATCAACTCATGGGCTTTGCCTAAAAAGTTCAACTTATGGGCTGCGAGTGGGCTTCGTAAATTCAAGTAAAAAATAGTTCGCACGGTGGGATTGATGTGGAATCGAACACAACACCTCGTGTACCCCAAGGCGACCTGTGGTAACCAACTGAGCTGACTTCTATTCGTAATTAATCCCACCTCGACAATTTATATTGCATCGCACCGACTTATGTGTTCCCTACATGCTCGCAGTATCAATATACCTCCATGGGACTCAAAGAACACAGAGAATACCCAAGCATCTATTCCAGACCAAGTTTTCACCGTGAGAGTAAACCACTTGGATGAAAGTGACACATAGTGTGTTCTGGTTGTGGCGCGTGGTATTATTTTGGTATACGGCGGGGTAGAAATGAATGGTGCATTCACTTATTTCATTCAAATTTCTTCAACGGGTGTGGCGATCGTGTTGGTGCATTTAGCAATTTGGTACTGCATGTGGGGCAGGTTCCCTGACACACTTATCTGGTTGGAAGCTTCTCTTCTGCCTCTGCCGCTGTTGCCCAATCGGTGGGTCGCTTTCGGGTTCTTGCCGCTGTTGGTCATTCGTTTTGTCTCTTCTTTTTGCTATTGGTTTGCATGCCTGTTGCTCTCTCTAGGTGCCGCTCTGGCCGCTCTTTCCAGACTGTGTTCATCTGTTTCCGTCGGTGGTGAGGCTATAAATAGGCTGTTCTACGTGTACGTTTGGGATTCGACCACCATTTCTCTCGAAGAATCCAGCAAAACCGTGTGCCACTGCTGCACCGCCCGACCGCCATACGGGAATATAAAACGCCGGCCTCCTTCTCCATCCCATTGCCACTGAAGCTCACCTCGCGTCCCTGCATGCGTTTTCAATCCCAGCAACATCTACATCCCACCTCGCCATCGGTCCATGCCGTAGTCCCCGCTGGCAGGCTCCCATCTGTTCCGACGCCAGCAAAGCTCGGCAACCGTACGCACCGGTACCAGTCAAGCTGTCTTATGCTGTAGGCAGGTCGTCCCTGCCGGCAGGCTCCCGTCTCCTCTCCTGGAGCGCACGGCGGCGGCGCCATTCCATCATCCCTTCCCAGCTCCTCTTCTGCTCTGCGGCTGCGCTTAGCGCTCAGGCCATGGAGTACTGTCGTGGCTCTTCCCAAGTTCCCATGCTAGCCTCCGACATGGCAACCAGGTCCTTTGCACTAGCGGCGGCTGGAGCCCAAGAGAACAACTGGAGAGACGCAGCTATGGAGCGGAGCAGTGTGTTGCAGGCTCGCCGCGCCTTGGCTCCAGACACGGCCACGATGGCGCGGTGGTACTCGGCGGCGTTGAGGGTGAGGTAAGACGCCCAGACATCGACGTCGTCATTAGCCGTTATCATCATCTCTCCCATGCTCGCTGGGAAGTCATCCTCGCTGACTCCTTAACAACCACGAGGCTTTCCTGCAGCTAGCGTCGGCACCTTGCGCGTCGCCTCTGCGGCACGATGGTTGCCGCCGGAGTGTACCCGTCCGCTGACGTCTTCCCCTTCAGTCCGCCGCTCAGCTTCACGTGTAGCCGCCGTCGCAGCTCCCTGGCCTTCGGGGCGCACTGCAACTTCCCGTGACCACCTCCTCCCCGTCGACATGCTTTGCGGCGCCGGCTGTGGGCCTGGTGAGCAGCGGCCGCATCTTCAGCTCCGGCATCGCCCTGAGCCCATCGAGCCGATCAGCCGCGGCTTGCGTATGGACTGCATGGGAACCAGGAGCTCCGAGCGGGATGTAGTAGGACGCCCTGTTTGGCCCAATCGGCGTCGTTCATCTGCCTATGCACATTCTTCAGTCTTCATGCCCGATCTTCAGTCTTCCTTTGTACGTATGGGTCCATGCTGTTAATATCGGGTTAGTCAGACTGTGCATGTATTGAGTAGTATGATTGCATTAAGCAATATTAGTTGGGCGTTTATGCAGTATAACCATTTGTTCAGCGCTTTTTTATGGGTTGCATTGATTGGCTGTGTCGGGATTTGCTTCTGCTGTCCGCATGCAGCGGCATAGTTCAATACGGTCGACATGGTGGCCCTATCGGGCGCGCACACCATCGGCCAGGCGCAGTGCTCAACTTTCCGGGCTCGGATCTACGGCGGTGACACCAACATCAATGCGGCCTATGCGGCGTCGCTTAGGGCCAACTGCCCCCAGACAGTCGGCTCCGGTGATGGCAGCCTGGCGAACCTGGACACGACGACCCCCAACGCGTTCGACAACGCCTACTACACCAACCTCATGTCACAGAGGGGGCTCCTGCACTCGGACCAGGTGCTGTTCAACAACAACACCACTGACAACACTGTCCGGAACTTTGCTTCGAACCCGGCGGCGTTCAGCAGCGCCTTCACGACGGCCATGATCAAGATGGGCAACATCGCGCCGAAGACGGGGACGCTGATGGATAAGTCTGTGTACTAGGGTCTTTATGGGGCTGCAGCACATGGTCCTTGTGGCAGTTAGGAGGATAAAGTCCTGGACCATCAAGGACTGGCTGTTAGGATAGAGTTCTGTTCTTGACCATCAAGGACTGTCAGTTAGCATCTTAGACTAGCATCTTAGATTAGCATCTTAGACTGGCATCTTAGCAGCATCTTAGCATATGCCTTGGCTGGCTAGCAGCCTATAAATATGTATCCCCAACCCCTCAGGTTGGCATGACATTGTGTGAGAAATAAACCAACGAAAATTGTCCCAACTCTAGTGTCATCCACAACTATCAATGCTCAGGCTGAAAGGTCTAACAAGTGGTATCAGAGCCAGGTTAACCTGTACCCTGAGCATTTCTTGTGAGCAGCCCAAGTCGGTAGCAGCAGCTGCTCCGTCTGCCTCTGGTTACCTTCCTCCCTCCGGACTGTCGAGCAGCAGCTCGTCTTCATCAGCCTCCTCTTCACGCAACAGCCCCCCTGCAGCGAGCCATGTCTGCAGGTCGCTCTCAGCACACGGCTACCTCGAGCATGCGGCGCCGGCAGGAAGCCGAGCGCGCCGTGGCAGAGGAGCGTGAGCGAGCGGCTGTAGCAGCAGCTGCGGCGGCGGCAAGGGTGTCGAGGCTGGCTGCAGCGGAGCTGGCAGCAGCCAGAGCGGAGGTAGAAGCAGCCAGGGCGGAGGTAGAAGCAGCAGCAGCAGCAGAAGCAGCCCGTGAGGCTACAGCGGATGCCAAGGCACTCCGCGGCAGCCCCGGCAGCTCCAGCAGCTCCGCGACTGCCAACGACGGCGCCGACGCAGATCGCGCCAAAGTGGCGCAGGAGCGGACGGCGCAGTGGGCAGCCGAGCACGCCCACGCTCCAGGTGGAGGCGCGCACCGCGACGGCGGCTGCAACGACCAGGACCGCGGCCTCTACGAGGTCCGGACTGTGGTCAGGGATGTTGGTTCCAGTGTTGGGTGGCCTACCCTCACTAAAACCAACTACGTCGAGTGGGCCGGGATCATGAAGGTCAGGCTCCAGGTGCGGCGCATGTGGGAGGCAGTCCAGGACAGCAACGTCGACCACCTAGAGGATCGACGGGCGCTGGACGCCCTCATCGCCGCAGTCCCGCCCGAGATGCAGTTCTCGCTTTCCAACAAGCGGACTGCCAAGGAGGCTTGGGACGCCATCGCCGCGGCATGCATCGGCAGCGATCGTGCTCGCAAGTCCACCCTGCAGGCACTCCGTAAGGAGTGGGAGAGCCTGGGTTTCAAGCCAGGTGAGGACGTTGATGACTTTGCTCTCCGTCTCAACACTCTGCTGCAGAAGTTGGTGAAGTTTGGCGATGACACCTACACCGAGGAGAGAGCTGCCGAGAAGCTTTTTCGGTGCATCCCCGAGAAGTACAAGCAGATGGCTCGGTCGATCGAGCCTTTGCTGGACCTCTCCACAATGACGATCGAGGAGGCGATAGGTCGCCTCAAGGTCGTCGACACTGACGAGCCACAACCTTCCTCGGGGCCCATCACCACCGGCGGGAAGCTGCTCCTAACTCGAGAGCCGTGGGATGCCAGCCTTGGTGACAGGAAGAAGGGGGAGCCTTCTTCCACGATGGGCGGCCGCAAGCGTGGCAAGCAGCGTAAGGCGCGAAGAGGCCCCCCGGGCAGGGCACAAGGACGTGCCGAGGGTGACGCCCGCGGAGGCGCCAAGGACGGCGCCGCTGGCAAGCCCAAGCCGGCACAAGACAACAGTTGCCACAACTGTGGCCGGTTTGGCCATTGGGCCAATGAGTGTCGGCAACCACGACAAGGCCAGGCTCACGTCGCACAGGCGAAGGAGGAGGAGACGGCTCTGTTCATGGCGCATGCAAGCATTGAGCTACCTTCAGCGACTCCAGTCGCAAAGGCCTTCATCCACCTCGATGAGCTAAAAGCACATGCTCTTCTCGGCGATGGCTCCGGGAAGGACAAGACTACGGGGTGGTGCCTCGACACCGGCGCCACCCACCACATGACCGGTCGAAGGGAATTCTTCGCCGAGCTCGACTCCGATGCGCGAGGCTCCGTCAAGTTCGGGGATGCCTCCGCTGTGGAGATAAAGGGCGTCGGCTCCGTCATCTTCACCACCAAGACGGGAGAGCACCGGCTGCTCACCGGTGTCTACTACATCCCTGCGCTAAGGAACTCCATCATCAGCTTGGGACAGCTGGATGAGAACGGCTCATGCGTGCTGATTGAGCATGGGGTCCTACGCATCTGGGATCGCCAGCGTCGCCTTCTTGCCAAGGTACCCAGAGGTGAAAATCGACTCTACGTCCTTGATGTGCAGGTGGCACAACCAGTCTGTCTCGCTGTCCGTCGGGACGACGAGGCGTGGCAGTGGCATGAGCGCTTTGGGCACCTTCATTTTGAGGCCCTGAAGCGCCTAAGTGCCAAGGAGATGGTGCGAGGCCTGCCATGCCTCGACCATGTGGAGCAGTTCTGCGACATCTGCGTGCTGACGAAGCAGAGTCGACTCCCCTTTCCCCAACAGGCGAGTTTTCGGGCCAAGGAGAAGCTGGAGCTCGTGCACGGAGACCTGTGCGGCCCGGTGATGCCAGCCACACCAGGAGGTCGACGCTACTTCCTACTGCTCATCGACGATCTCTCCCGCTACATGTGGGTGATGATCCTCGGCAGTAAGGGAGAAGCGGCGGACGCCATCAGGCGCGCGCAGATTGGTGTGGAGGCGGAGAGCGGCCGCAAATTGCGCGTGTTGCGCACTGACAATGGCGGCGAGTTCACGGCGGCTGAATTCGCGTCGTACTGCGCCGATGAGGGCATCCAGCGCCACTACTCCGCGCCGTACAGCCCGCAGCAAAACGGCGTCGTCGAGCGGCGCAACCAGACGGTTGTGGGGATGGCTCGGGCTCTCCTCAAACAGAGAGGAATGCCGGCTGTCTTCTGGGGAGAGGCGGTGCTAACGGCCGTCTACATCCTCAACCGCTCTCCTACTAAGGCACTCGACGGCAGGACTCCGTACGAGGCCTGGCATGGGTGGAAGCCGGCGGTCTCTCATTTGCGGGTCTTTGGCTGCCTTGCGTTCGCCAAGGAGCTCGGCCACATCGGCAAGCTCGACGACAGGAGCACTCCGGGAGTCTTCATCGGCTACGCGGAGGGCTCAAAGGCCTACCGCATCCTCAACCCAAAGACACAACGTGTGCGCACAGCGCGAGACGTCGTGTTCAACGAAGGGCGAGGGTGGCAATGGGACAAGGCGGTGGACGACGGCTCGACGCCGACGTATGACGACTTCATTGTCGAGTACGCCCACTTCAAGGAAGCTGGGGGAGCAAGCAGCTCCTCTTCGCCGGGCATGTCTACCCCGGCCCCCAAAACTACATCGACTCCGGCGCCTGCTACGCCGACGACACCACAACCGGCGACGCCGCATACTCCAGCCCCGGCGGTCACCACTCCGGGCTCGTCTTCATCAGCACCAGCTCACGCAGAGCACAACCCGATGAAGTTCGCTTCCCCGCTCACTCACGACGAGGAGCGTATCGACGCGTGGCATGACGGCGAACCGCTACGGTACCGTACGATGGATAATCTGCTCGGCGACCAGCCGGTGCCGGGACTGGTGCCACGTGACCTGGAGGCGCAGCTACAGCTCGCGTGTGAAGACGGCGAACCACTGTCCTTTGCAGAGGCCGAGAGAGACGCGGCATGGCGCGCCGCGATGCAGTTGGAGATGGATGCGGTCGAGCAAAACCGCACCTGGGAGCTCGCTGATCTCCCTCGAGGTCACCGCGCCATCACCCTTAAGTGGGTGTTCAAGCTGAAGAGGGATGGAGCCGGCGCCATCATCAAGCACAAGGCTCGCTTGGTGGCCCGAGGCTTCTTGCAGCAGGAAGGAGTTGACTTCGATGACGCTTTCGCTCCCGTGGCACGGATGGAGTCCGTGCGACTTCTCCTTGCGCTGGCTGCCCAGGAGGGCTGGCGTGTCCACCACATGGACGTCAAGTCGGCATTCCTCAACGGCGACTTGAAGGAGGAAGTCTACGTGCATCAGCCACCGGGTTTTACGATACCCGGCCAGGAGGGCAAGGTACTCTGCTTGCGGAAGGCTCTTTATGGCCTGCGGCAGGCACCCAGGGCGTGGAACGCCAAGCTGGACTCCACGCTGAAGAAGATGGGTTTCGAGCAGAGCCTGCATGAGGCTGCCGTCTACCGACGGGGGAGTGGAGGAAATGCCCTGCTGGTGGGCGTCTACGTTGACGACCTGGTGATCACCGGCACCAAAGATGCAGAGGTGGCGGCGTTCAAGGAAGACATGAAGGCCACGTTCCAGATGAGTGACCTGGGGCTCCTCTCCTTCTATCTAGGGATTGAGGTGCACCAGGACCACTCCGGGATCGCGCTTCGACAGTCCGCCTACGCCATGCGCATCGTTGAGCTAGCTGGGCTTGCCGACTGCCATCCAGCTCTCACTCCGATGGAGGAGAGGCTGAAACTGAGCCGCGACAGCACGACGGAGGAAGTGGATGCTACGCAGTACCGACGCCTTGTGGGGAGCCTTCGCTACCTCACTCACACACGGCCGGACTTGGCATTCTCCGTCGGCTATGTCAGTCGGTTCATGGAGCGACCAACGTCGGAACACCAGCAGGCAGTGAAGAGGATCGTCCGCTACATAGCAGGGACCCTCGACCACGGCCTCCACTACCCTAGGTGTCCTGGGGCGGCACACTTCATCGGGTACAGCGACAGCGACCACGCCAGCGACATCGACACCAGCAAGAGCACGAGCGGGATCCTCCTCTTCCTCGGCAAGTGTCTCGTGAGCTGGCAATCAGTCAAGCAGCAGGTGGTGGCCCTGTCCAGCTGTGAGGCTGAGTACATAGCGGCCTCCACCGCCTGCACTCAGGCGCTCTGGCTTGCTCGACTGCTTGGTGATCTTCTCGTTCAAGACACCAGAATGGTGCAGCTCCTGGTGGACAGCAAGTCCGCCCTGGCCCTGGCAAAGAACCCCGTGTTCCACGAACGGAGCAAGCACATCCGTCTGAGGTATCACTTCATCCGCAGCTGTGTGGAAGAAGGGAGCATCGAGGCGAGCTACATCAACACCAAGGATCAGCTCGCAGACCTGCTCACCAAGCCCCTTGGGAGGGTCAAGTTCCTCGAACTTTGCTCCAGGATTGGGATGATTCAACTCTCCCACAAGACGACGTACAAGACTTAGGGGGAGAATGATGGATAAGTCTGTGTACTAGGGTCTTTGTGGGGCTGCAGCACATGGTCCTTGTGGCAGTTAGGAGGATAAAGTCCTGGACCATCAAGGACTGGCTGTTAGGATAGAGTTCTGTTCTTGACCATCAAGGACTGTCAGTTAGCATCTTAGACTAGCATCTTAGACTAGCATCTTAGACTGGCATCTTAGCAGCATCTTAGCATATGCCTTGGCTGGCTAGCAGCTTATAAATATGTATCCCCAACCCCTCAGGTTGGCATGACATTGTGTGAGAAATAAACCAACGAAAATTGTCCCAACTCTAGTGTCATCCACAACTATCAATGCTCAGGCTGAAAGGTCTAACAGACGCAGGGCCAGATCAGGCTCAGCTGCTCCAGGGTGAACTCATAATTAACAGACGAGTTACTGCCTACTAGTAGAGACTAGAGGAATTGATCTTGGAATTGTGTGGCTGCCATGTAAAAAAAGAAAAATATTTGGGGCCATTAATTGCCAGGAGTCCCCTTGATTAAAGTAAAGAAGGGATCGGATCGTAGGGTTGGATTTCTTTGTCCTTAAAAGGATGCTTGATTTAAGTAATTTGTGGGATGCTAATGACACCCATAATTAAAGCTTAACAGTTGCACAATTAAGAAAGGTCCGCCGGCCGGTCACGACTCACGAGGGGCAACACAGAATTTAGAAGAAAAATGAAATTGTTGGAAGGGAAGGAGATAAATTCCCCTGTTATTAGGCAAAAAAGAAAGGAATTTAAAAAAAGAAATAAATTTCGCTGGAATTAGAAAGCTAGCTGTGGAGGAGCTCTTGTCCTGGGAGGTCCATATAAATTATGCTTTTGGCCATGTTATAACTTGTTAATGACGTACAATTTTTTAAGGCAGTGTAAATGTCAAGTTAACAACTTTTGATTTGTAGCCAATGGGAACCCACGCCCTGCATGTTTTTAAGACTTCATAAAAATCCAAGAAAATATTTGCAAAATGGTGTGTCAAGTTGTGATCAAACGAATAACCAACTAGGCCATAAACACTTTGTCATTGTTTAATAGATTACATCCAATATTACGCATACTCATTTGATCTAAGGTTGTTTTTTAATAACTTTAATATTCTTTTCTTGTCGCAAATGAACCGATGAGCCG
Organism: Triticum timopheevii; assembly: GCA_963921465.1. NCBI lineage: Eukaryota > Viridiplantae > Streptophyta > Magnoliopsida > Poales > Poaceae > Triticum > Triticum timopheevii. Next base: position 217,284,841 of record OY997274.1, read on the forward strand.
GTGGTCCAACCGGTGAGTCACTCCCTCGGTTTTAGAAACTATGGTTAGATGGCCATGGCGGAAGAACATGCCATAGTTTGCTGCCGAAAAAATGCCCAAGTTCATGTTAGAGATAAAGAAGGTGGACGGTGGCGACAGTGAAGTGTATGCAGTTTATGTTGACTCAAGTTATTGATGTCCTCCCGGCGTAACTTAATTTGTATTAATAATTATTATTATGTGCGCCGAGAAGGAAATGTGTCGCCTGATTCGTTAAAACCTGACTGGTGTTGAAGTGAAGATGTATGCGACGGTTACAACGCACGAGGAACTACAAGCCGGTGTAAGAAGAGGCTTGTGAAATCGGTTTGGTAGAATGTGAAAACCAACCTCACCGCCTTGGAATTGATCACATTTGTTGTAATAGGTTGGCAAGTGACCACCATCATGATGACCCAGGAGAAATGGCAACAAAGATGACTCATCAAGGCTATGCATGAGTTTGTTTTTTCCGTTGCAACGCACAAGCATTTGTAACGGGCAGATATGCAAATTATCTTCCCAGAGCTTCAAGCCTAGTTTTTTATGTGCAGGTCCATGTCTCAATCATATCATCCTCATCAATCAATGGGACCGTTCTAATCCAGAGCCAGCAGCCCCTTCCACTCGTTCGTTGCCCGTAGTGCAAGCATGCACATGTCAAGTGGTTCATCACCAAGACAAAGAAAGGTCAATCCTCGGAGGCACTTCTACACGTGCGGGCACAAACTGATAATCCAATTTAGAGTATAAACCCACATCGTAGCACAAGTTAAGTACTCCCTCCGTCCCATAATATAAGACGTTTTTGAGAACGTTCTTATATTATGGGACGGAGGGAGTACCTTTTTTTTTTGGCAAGGGAAAAAGAAACTTTTATTACTTAAGGCGGAGAGTCTGCCATACAAAGGCTTACAACTTCACTAGTCCCCCCAAACCACACCGCAGTGCGAGGTGTGCATCTACCATACGCAGCAAGGCCATGAGCGGCCTTGTTCCGTGAGCGGCTAACCTGAGCTTAAACTAGGAAATGTTGAAGTTTAGGCAATTGCTCCCTCCTTTATTATTTGTCACACTCAGTTATTAGGTGTACATGCTTAAACTAGGAAATGCTGAAGTTGCAAATGCTTGAACTAGACTTGAAGTTGTGTTGAGGGGGTTTTGTGTTCAACAAACCCTCAATCAAGTGAATCAATTCATATGATTTGTCCAAGTTGCACCATTTTTTTACCTGTTAGAACATAAACATATTAAAGTAAACTACTAAGCCAAAATTACCTAGCCATTTATTTTTGTAGGTTTACTAGCCTGACATGCTCAAACTAAGGGCTTCGAGAATGGGAACCATTTTAGTAGAAGGCCCATAGGATGTTAGCGTTAAAGTACCATGCTCTAATCTATGATAGCCACCAGATCTTTCCCTTTCCTTGAAAATATCTCTTGACCCTCAAATATGTAAGTACAAAAATATTTATATATCTCGAATCATGAACCTTTCAACTCTTTACTGTATTAACCAAACTCGACTGACCAAATGCTACTTGCGTTGACTGTATATAGTGTCCCATATTAAAGAGATGCAACACCTTGGAGTTAATAATTTGAATATATATAAAGAAAGAGAAGATACAAGTATGTTGAATAAACATGTTTTGAAGAACACAAGTCGCCCTTAAAAAAGGGACATGCCCTCCCACAGGCAATTCATTAGTTTGTCCATAGTTGGTTGTAAACTCTTTTTGTAGCTTGTCATAGTGTAGACCGTGTTTCTTGCGTAGACAAAAAATCACGTCAGACCCGCCGCACAACAAGATTATTTCCCTCAAAACCACAACCATATGTTTGGAATATAATGCGTGCACCATGCTTCGTTGGACCGTTATTTTCCCAATATTATTGTCTTTTGCTTGCCTCTATAACGCTAAACACAACTCATGTAGCCTAGAGTATATGACCGTTGCAACATGTGGCGTCTTTTGGTGAGGCGTAAGCTCCTACCTCTCTTGTGACATCCAACAACGGTGTATTAAGACCCTAGAATCTATGAGATAAACCTGGATGCATCTTTTAGCAAAATATTTGAATAATAAATGAGATGAACACAATTGATAGAGAAGTAGAGAACCCCTTTGGAGTAGATACATAACTCCTTGTAGCATCTCCATCCAATGCGTGTCGAACACTCTTTCCTACACCTTATATGGGCAAATTCTTGGGATGTTGGTCAAGTCATTTCACTTTGTAAAATTATAAATTATACTAGTCTTTAAACTTGTACTGTTGGAGCACGTAACTCCAACAATTCATACATAAAACCACGTTTTATGTGGCTCCACTCTAGTCCAAATGCCATAGCGTGGCATTGCCTACCCATATGGCATGCTTTGTTGAACTAAACTTATAGTGTTGGAGCACATATGTAGGTCCAATGACTCATACATAGAACAACCCGCATCTTATGTGGCCAATCTCTAGTCCAAATGCCCTAGTTTCATATGGCATGCTTTGTTGAACTAGGCCATCTCTACTCACAACATTGGGCAACACATCAACTAATTGTCTTTTCACCACCCTCACCTCCACCATCAACCATTTGGCCAATCTCCACTATTATGCCTAGTTAGGGTTGTTACCAACTTTTGGTATGCTTCTCTATGTAAGACAATTATTTTTGTCATTTTTAACAAGCCCACATAAATGCACACCAGTAGGAAAGACCGCTATTGGATAGTCTGTATTGCAGCCGGATTACCAAATCCATCGTTGCACATGCATCATCCCATTCATTAATGATACGTCCATTTTGCATCATGTTTTCCTACTGTTATTTATAATGTTTTGAGTTATTATTTCACTTTATGAAGCAATTATAATGCCTTTCTCTTATTTTGCAAGTTTCACATGAAGAGGGAGATTGCCAGCAGCTGGAATTCAGGACCTGAAAAAGCTAGAACAGAGTTGGATATTCTCCGAAGCTCCAAATGACCTGAAAATTTACAGAGAATTATTTTGGAATTAATAAAAAATATTGGCGGAAGAAATACTAGGAGGGGCCCCACCAGGGAGTCACGAGCTCAGGTGGCGCCCCCCCGGGGCGCACCGGGTGAGCTGCGCGCCACCTGAGCTCGTTACCCCACCAGCAGGCCTCCGGCGCCCATCTTCTCCTGTATGATGCTATTTGCCCTAAAAATGAAAAGAAGGCTTTCGGGAGGAAGCACCACCGTTTCGAGGCGGAACTTGGGCAGAAGCACTTTTGCTCTCCGATGGAGTGATTCCACCGGGGATACTTCTGTCCGGGAGGGGAAATCGAAGCCATCGACATCACTAACGATCTTCTCATCATGGGAGGACCAATCTTCATCAACATCTTCACTAGCACCATATCCTCTCAAGACCTAGTTCATCTCTTGAATTCAATCTTTGTCTCAAAACCTCAGATTGGTATCTGTGAGTTGCTAGTAGTGTTGATTACATCTTGTAGTTTATGCTAGTTGGTTTATTTGGTGGAAGATTATATGTTTAGATACTTAAGCATATTCAATACACCTCTGATCTTGAACATGAATATGATTTGTGAGTAGCTACTTTTATTCTTGAGGACACATGAGAAGTCTTGTTATAAGTAATCATGTGAAATTGGTATTCATTCAATATTTTGATGATATGTATGTTGTTCTTCTTGTCATGTGAATGTTGATACATGACACATCACCATACTTGGGCCTAAGGGAAGGCATTAGGGAGTAATAAGTAGATGATGAGTTGCGAGAGTGATAGAAGCTTAAACCCTAGTTTATGCATTATTCCACAAGGGGCTGATTTGGATCCACATGTTTCATGCTATGGTTAGATTTATCTTAGTTCTTCTTTCGTAGTTGCGGATGCCTGTGAGGGGGAGAAATCATAAGAGATTTGCTTGTTCAAGTAAGAACAACATCCTAGCACCGATCCACCCGCACACCAAATTATCAAAGTAGTGAACGTGAATCAACTAAACATGATGAACGTAACTTGACGAGAATTCCCGTGTGTCTTCGAGAGCACTTTGCCTTATATAAGAGAACTTTCTGGCTTGTCCTTTACTATAAAAAGGATTGAGCCACCTTGCTGCACCTTGGTTACTATTGTTACTTGTTACGAATCAACTTGCTCTAAAACTATCTGCCATCGCTACTTTCAGTACTTGTAGAGAATACATTGCTGAAAACCACTTGTCATTTCCTTCTGCTCCTCGTTGGGTTCGACACTCTTACTTATCGAAAGGACTACGATTGTTCCCCTATACTTGTGGGTCATCAATTAACTTGTTCCCTTAAAGCTCCAATACTGGGGTTGAAACCATTGTTATGACCTTCATTGGTTGGATCTACAAATGGTGATCTTTGATCATTGTCCCTTCCATAAGCGCATTGTCTTATTGCACAATTTTCTTTGTTGCTATAGTAGATCTAGTGTTTTCTGCTCATCGACACCCTGATAGTCTGAGAAAAAAGGTTACATGGGTTGAAGAGGAAGAAAGTTGTTGATATATGAGTGAATTTCAAACGAAGCTAGCCCAATATGACATTCTCTTTATATTTTTTCTTCATATTGTAAGTCTATTTTGTAAGATTATAATGTTTGCTGAATAGTTTTTAGTAATGAGTAAATAACACCCAGATTACATGAACATCGCATGGGTGAGAGGTTTAGTCCATCAACTCCCAAGATGAACGATTGTCACCCTAAAACTGGTAGGTTTGACCAGAACAATATGTCACATCCCGTAGGAAGTGGCTTCACTAACGTGGCCTTGATACTCATAGGCTCTTTTATCTTGCATTTTAGTATCTATTTTTTTTATCTCACTCAGTTGTCCATGTGGACCACAGACACTTTATCAAACAACTAGCGTGCATGTACGCTTCACTACAGTGAAAGGCGTTGGAGTTCACCGATGAGGTAGTTTAGAGAAAGCTCATGGACGTTGGAATCATTATCCACCCTCCCTTCCTCCCACCGCGTCAACATGGACGTTCTCTACTTAGAAGTGGCAATGCATGCCACCAAGCTCCATGCCTTTGACATGGGGAAGAGATCCAAAGTCAGAATGCCCCCACCAACACCATGCACACCCTCGTCTGGAGCCCCTAGCCCTAAATGCTATCAACGCGTGCCGTTGGTCCGACGACTACCCGCCAATGTTCTCCTCTAAGTATTTCTCCTCCATACCATCTTCAAACTAAGTTGGCAATTAAATTCAAACATGAATACGCCACCCAACTTACAGTATCTCCAATTGAACCCCAAAACTTGACTCCCAAAAAGACGCCCGCAAAATTAACTCCCCAAAACCCTGGGGTTTTGGAGGCTGCATTCTAACTGATCACCAAAACATAGACCCCAATAATTTGTCGTTGCCATTTCTCTCATCCTATTGCATATGTAAACCTCATTCTGACTTTATTTGAACATCATATTAAATAATAGCTTGATGGTACGAATGCATACATTCAAACACCATTTCAATTGCCAATTCATGAAAGCAAATTGAAACATGCATAGTTCAAAATTGAACCAAAAGAAACAACACAACCCTTAAACCATAGTTTGTCGACAATTCTTTGGCTCAATATTTTTGCTGGAGGGGCTCATTTTTGGTGTGTCCCAAAAGTTTATGGGCTTTAGAGAGGCAAATGTGGGATGGATTAGACATCATTAAATCCCCCCCAAAAATAGTTTTTTGGATGCTCATGAAATTTTAAGATCGACTAGAGATGCCCTTAGATATAGGCATGCATCTCGCAAGCAAATTCAGAAATGAAAGAAGGCTACCAAAAGAACAAGCAACGGATTTCGCGCTCATCCCTTGCTAAAGCACATACGTTTTCTTGTAACATGACCTAGGTTCACCATGCCAACTTAAGCAGACCCACATAGGCAGGATACGTGGCATTTTTTTAAAGCGACAACAAAAGTTTTGCTTGATCTCAGTAGTTAAGAAGAAAAAACTGCATGGTTAATTATGGGAAACCGTGTGAAAACCATAATAACATGCCCACATAGGGGACTGACGACCAACCTGATTACCCACAAGACTCACACACGCCACTGAAGAGAGAAACACCATCGATGTTGCCATCGTTTATTCCTGAGAAAGCAACTCCTACTTTAATGCATTTAACCAAGGGCGAGGCCCCCGTCACAACAAGCACACAAGAATCATGCCAGCCCATGCCAAACAAATGACTATATGCGCAAGTGGGAAGGCAGCTCCAAGTCCGAAGGCAAGCTACGGCGTAAAAATATGCAAGTGATGTCGTCGTAGCATATTTTGAATTGTATTGTTCATTTTGATATTCGACGGGATGATTTACTCTGTCATGAGTAATTCATGCACTTGTAAATTATAGCTTTCTACATGGTCTCATGCACAAACAGGAGCAGGTATGTCATTACATCATTACAAATCATGATATGTGCATTTTTTATTTTGGAACCATCATCTTTGTTCCCTTTCAAATCATGACAATATTTTTTCCTAAAGCCTGTAGCACTCCCGCCGCCCCCTGAGGAAGTGGAGCTCCTCCACTCCACCACCTCGTCTTGCCCCTCCTCCTTCCTCCCCCTTCGCCGTTGCCGGTAGAGGCCACCAGCGGTGGCAGATGTCCCTTCCCCCTGCACTAGGAGGTGCAGTCGCGGCTCCCTCCTACTCGGTGGCGGTGTGGCTCGACGGCGGGGTTCCGCAGGCCTCGAGTGCCCTTGACGCGACAGCATGGCTGATAGCTATAGGGCGGCGCGGTGTGCTGCTGGTCGACGGCGCCAGCTCGACCTAGATCTGGGCCCTTTCGGGCCTCATCTGGGCTGGGGCAGGCCGGTAGTTCGGGTATGGCAGTGAGGCTCCCTGGTGGTGGCAGCGAGGCGTCTGTGGCTGAAGGTGGTGATGGCTCCGGCCGTTGGGAATCGTTGCATGGAAAACAAATTTTTTTCTACGCACACGCAATGATCTATCCATGGAGATGCATAGCAACGAGGGGAAGAGTGTGTCTACGTACCCTCATAGTCCGTAAGCGGAAGCGTTTCACAACGTGGTTGATGTAGTCGAACTTTCTTCACGATCCAACCGATCGAGTACCGAACGTATGGCACCTCCGAGTTCTGCAGACGTTCAGCTCGGTGACGTCCTCACCTTCTTGATCCAGCAAGACGGGCAAAGTAGTGGACGAGTTCCGGCAACACGATGGCGTGGTAACGGTGATGGTGAGTGATCTTTGCAGGGCTTCGCCTAAGCACTATGAAAATATGACCGGGGGTGTAAACGGTGGAGGGGTCGCCGCACACGGCTAAGCAATTGTCTATCGGTGCCAGGCGCCCCCTCCCACATATATATAGGTGGGAGGGAGGGAGGAGCAGCCAAGGGGGGCGGAATCCTACTTGGGGTCTCTCCCAAGGTGCCCCCCTGCCATGTATAGGAGCGGGGGAAAGGCAGGGGAGGGTGGCCCCCCCTTTCCTTTCTCCCATGAGAGGGAAAGGCAGGAGGGGCTAGCCCTCCCCCCTTTCCTTCCCTAGGGTTGTTTGGCTAGGGAAAGGGGTGCACCAGCCCCCTGTGGTCTGGTCTGTCCCTCCCTTGGCCCATTAAGCCCATATACATGCCGGGGGTGCCCGGAACCCCTTCGGGTGACCCGATTTCTTCCCGGTACGTCCCGAAACACTTCCTGTGTCCAAATACCATTGTAATATATATATATATATATATATATATATATATATATATATATATATATATATATATATATATATTTACTTCTCGTCCATTTCGAGACTCCTCGTATGTCCGTGATCTCATCCGGGACTCTGAACAACATTCGCTCACCAAAACATATAACTCATATAACACTATATTGTCAATGAATGTTAAGCGTGCGGACCCTACGGGTTCGAGAACTATGCAGACATGACTGAGATACCTCTCCGGTGAATAACCAATAGAGGAACCTGGATGCCCATATAGGCTCCTACATATTCTACGAAGATCTTTATCGGTCGAACCGTTATGACAACATAAGTAATTCCCTTTGTCCATCGGTATGTTACTTGCCCGAGATTCGATCGTTGGTATATCTATACCTAGTTCAATCTCTTTACCGGCAAGTATCTTTACTAGTTCCGTAATACATCACCTCATAACTAACTCCTTAGTCATTTGCTTGCAAGTTTATGACGTGTATTACCGAGATGGCCCAAAGATACCTCTCCGAAACTCGGAGTGACAAATCCTAATCTTGATCTATGCCAACTCAACAAACACTTACGTTGTGACGTTTGATAGCACATAAGATATTCCTCCGGTATCCAGGAGTTGCATAATCTCATAGTCAAAAGGATATGTATTTGACATGAAGAAAGCAATAGCAATAAACTAACCGATCAATATGCTAAGCTAACAGATGGGTCTTGTCCATCACATCAATCTCTTAATGATGTGATCCCGTTATCAAATGACAACACATGTCTATGGTTAGGAAACCTTAACCATCTTTGGTCAACGAGCTAGTCTAGTAGAGGCGTACTAGGGACACAATATTTGTTTATGTATTCACACATGTATTTAAGTTTCCGATCAATACAATTCTAGCATGAATAATAACCTTTATCATGAATAATGAAATATAAAATAACAACTTTATTATTGCCTCTGGGGTATATTTCCTCCAGTCTCCCATTTGCACTAGAGTCAATAATCTAGTTCACATCACCATGTGATTAACACCCACAGTTCACATCGCCATGTGACCGACACCCAAAGAGTTTACTAGTCAATAATTTAGTTCACAACGACATGTGATTAATACCTCAAAGAGTACTAAGGTGTGATCATGTTGTGCTTGTGAGAGAGCCTTAGTCAACGGATTTGTCATATTCAGATTCGTATGTATTTTGCAAATTTCTATGTCTACAGTGCTCTGGATGGAGCTACTCTAGCTAATTGCTCCCACTTTCAATATGTATCCAGATTGAGACTCAGAGTCATGTGGATCGGTGTCAAAGCTTGCATTGATGTAACCCTTTATGATGAACTCTTTATCACCTCCATAACCGAGAAACATTTCCTTGGTCCTTTTTAGGTATCTAAGGATAATTTTGACTGCTGTCCAGTGATCTACTCCTGGATCACTATTGTACCCCCTTGCCAAACTCATGGCAAGGTACACAACAAGTTTGGTACACAACATGCCATACTTTATAGAACTTATGGCTGAGGCATAGGGAATGACTTTCATTCTCTCTCTATTTTCTACCGTGGTCATGTTTTTGAGTCCCACTCAACTTCACACCTTACAATACAGGCAAGAACTCCTTCTTTGATTGATCCATTTTGAACTCCTTCAAAATCTTGTCAAGGTATATACTCATTGAAAGTCTTATCAAGCGTCTTGATCTATCTCTATAGATCATGATGCCCAATATGTAAGCAGCTTCATCGAGGTCTTTTATTGAAAAACTCTTATTCAAGTATCCTTTTATGCCATCCAGAAATTCTATATCATTTCCAATCAACAATATATCACCCACATATAATATTAGAAATGCTACAGAGCTCCCACTCACTTTCTTGTAAATACAGGCTTTACCATAAATCTGTATAAAACCATATGCTTTGATCACCTCATAAAAGCGTATATTCCAACTCTGAGATGCTTGTACCAGTCCATAGAATGGATCATTGGAGCTTGCACACTTTGTTAGCACCTTTAGGATCGACAAAACCTTCTGGTTTCATCATATACAACTCTTCTTTAAGAAATCCATTAAGGATTGCAATTTTGACATCCATTTGCCAGATTTCATAAGATGCAGCAATTGCTAACATGATTCAGACAGACTTAAGCATCGCTATAGGCGAGAAAGTCTCATCGTAGTCAACCCATTGAACTTGTCAAAAACCTTTTGCGACAAGTCGAGCTTTATAGACAGTGATATTACCATCAGTGTCCGTCTTCCTCTTGAAGATCCATTTATTCTTAATGGCCTACCAATCAACGGGTAAGTCCACCAAAGTCCACACTTTGTTCCATACATGGATCCTATCTCAGATTTCACGACCTCAAGTCATCTGTCAGAATCTGGGCTCATCATAGCTTCTTCATAGTTTGTAGGTTCGCCATGGTCTCATAACATGACTTCCAATACAGGATTACCGCACCACTCTGGTGCGGAACATGCTCTGTTCGACCTATGAGGTCTAGTAGTAACTTTATCTGAAGTTTCATGATCATTATCATTAGCTTCCTCTTTAGTTGGTGTAGGCATCACGGGAACGGATTCTGATCTTCTACTTTCCAATTCGATAGAAGGTACAATTACCTCATCAAGTTATACTTTCCTCTCACTCACTTCTAACAAGAGAAACTCCTTCTCTAGAAAGGATCCATTCTTATCAACAAAGATCTTGCCTTCGAATCTGTAGTAGAAGGTGTACCCAATTGTTTCTTTAGGTATCCTATGAAGATGCACTTCTCCAATTTGGGTTCGAGCTTATCAGGCTAAAGCCTTTTGACATAAGTGTCGCAACCCCAAACTTTAAGAAAGAACATCTTAGGTTTCTTGCCAAACCATAGTTCATATGGTGTCATCTCAACGGATTTAGACGGTGCCCTATTTAACGTGAATGCGGCTGTCTCTAATGCATTACCCCAAAACGTAGTGGTAAATCATAAAACGCACCATATCCAATAAATTACAGTTACGTTCGGACACACCATTACGTTGTGGTGTTCCAGGTGGCGTGAGTTGTGAAACTATTCCACATTGTTTTAAATTAAGGCCAAACTCATAACTCAAATATTTGCCTCCGTGATTAGATCGTATAAACTTTATTTTCTTTTTATGATGATTCTCCACTTCACTTTGACATTCTTTGAACTTTTCAAATGTTTCATACTTGTATTTCATTAAGTAGATATACCCATACCTACTCAAATCATCTATGAAGGTGAGAAAATAACAATACTCGCCGCGTGCTTCAACACTCATCAAATCACATACATCAGTATGTATTATTTCCAATAAGTCATTAGCTTGCTCCATTGTTCCAGAGAACAGAGTTTCCGTCATCTTGCCCATGAGGCATGGTTCACAAGTATCAAACGACTCATAGTCAATTGATTCGAAAAGTCCATCCACGTGGAGTTTCTTCATGTGCTTTACACCAATATGACCTAAACGGCAGTGCCACAAGTATGTTGCACTATCATTATCAACTTTGAATCTTTTGGCATCAATATTATGAATATGTGTATCAGTATGATAGAGATTCAATAAACCATTCACATTGGGTGTATGACCATAGAAGGTTTTATTCATGTAAGTAGAACAACAATTATTCTCTGACTTAAATGAATAATCGTTGCAATAGACATGATCTAATCATATTCATGCTCAACACAACCACCAAATAACATTTACTTAGGTTCAACACTAATCCCGAAGGTAGAGTGAGTGTGCGGTGGTGATCGTATCAACCTTGGAATTAATTCCAACACACATCGTCACCTTGCTGTTAACTAGTCTCTGTTTATTCTGCAATGATTGTTTTGAGTTACTAATCTTAGCAACTGAACTGGTATCAAATACCCAGGGGCTACTACGAACACTAGTACGGTACACATCAATAACATGTATATCAAATATACCTTCGTTTACTTTGCCATCCTTTCTTATCCGCTATGTATTTGGGCAGTTCCGCTTCCAACGACAATCTCCTTTGCAGTAGAGGTAGTCAGTTTCAGGCTTGGGTCCAGCTTTGGTCTTCTTCACAGGAGCGGCAACTTGCTTGCCATTCTTCTTGAAGTTCCCTATCTTTCCCTTTCCCTTTTCTTGAAACTAGTGGTCTTGTTAACCATCAACACTTGATGCTCTTTCTTGATTTCTACCTTCGCTGATTTCAGCGTAGCGAAGAGCTAAGGAGTCATTTTCATTACCCCTTGCATATTATAGTTCATCACAAAGTTCTAGTAGCTTGGTGATAGTGACTAGAGAACTTTGTTAATCGCTATCTTATCTGGAAGATTAACTCCCACTTGATTCAAGCGATTGTAATACCCAGACATTCTGAGCACATGCTCACTGGTTGAGATATTCTCCTCCATCTTCTAGGCAAAGTACTTGTTAGAGGTCTCATACCTCTCGACACGGGCATGAGTCTGAAATACCAATTTAATCTCTTGGAATATCTCATATGCTCTGTAGCGTTCAAAACATTTTTGAAGTCTCGATTCTAAGCTATAAAGCATGGAGCACTAAACTATCAAGTAGTCATCATACCGAGCTTTGTCAAACGTTCATAACATTTGCATCTGCTCCTGCAATAGGCCTGACACCTCGCATTGCATCAAGGACATAATTCTTTTGTGCAGCAATGAGGATAACCCTCAGATCACGGACCCAGTCCGCATCACTACTACTACGATCTTTCAACTTATTTTTCTCTAGGAACATATCAAAATAGGGGAGCTACAACGCGAGCTATTGATCTACAACATAATTTGCAAATACTATCAGGACTAAGTTCATGATAAATTTAAGTTCAATTAATCAAATTACTTAAGAACTCCCACTTAAATAGACATCCCTCAAGTCATCTAAGTGATACGTGATCCAAATCAACTAACCCATGTCCAATTATCACGTGAGATGGGGTAGTTGTAAGTGCACCTAGTGGCACCCCTAGTTGGTTTTGGAGTATTGACGACAAACCTGGTTGAGGGACTAATGTGTTTGTGAGAATTGCAGGATAACACGGGTAGTAGTCCCTCCTTGATTCCGTTTACCTACCGGAGATGACCCCTAAAAATGTGTGAAGACATTGAAGACAATGGTGGTCTGTGAAGATATTCACATTGAAGACTATGACACGAGAAGACATTGAGTGAAGACTATGGAGCGCGAAGACTTAGTTGTTTCGTTGTTTCCTTTTCTTCTATGTTGAGTCATAGGAACCACAACACTGTTAAGTGGGATCCAAGTGAACAAAGTCAGAGTGACTGAAGTGATGCTCAAACCAAATCCTATGTCTTCGAGCGAAGACAATGAGAGCAAATCTTATCCTGTGTCGGATAAGTCAGCTTTACTTGTAGCCCAAGTCAAGCTGCCGCGTGTGTTTGAAATCTGACCATTGTGACACATGTCAGTTCCTTAGTGACCCAGGGTCATTTCGGACAAATCCGGTCGGGTTGCCCAGTGGCTATAAATATCCCACCCTACACCATAAATTGGTGGCTGCTTAGAGTTAGTACACGTCTTTTGCCGTTTGAGAGCAACCCACCGCCGAAGCTTTCGAGAGAGAATCCTTGCGAGGACAAAGCCCAAACCACCAAGAGCCCAAAGAGTGTTTGGCATCACTGAAGTCTTTCTGTCCGTGTGATCTGAAGACTTGTTACACTTGAGGACTGTGAATCCTCTAGCCGGTTAGGCGTCGCGTTCTGAGCATCCAAGAGCCATTGTGGATTGCCAGTGAACGAAGTCTGTGAAGGTTTGGAAGTCTACCTTGAAGACTTACCAGAGTGATTGGGCCGGGACTAAGTGTCCTTAGCTCAAGGGGAATAAGGTGAAGACGCAGTCTTCTGAGTTGAATCTCAGCCTTCCTAACCAGACGTACAGTTGTCACAGCAACTGGAACTGGTCGAACAAATCCCTGTCCTTCTGAAGCCACTGGTTCTATCTCTTACCTCTCTTTACTTACAGTTTGTCTTCGTGAAGTCATAGCCTGCTTGCATTATCTGTTTGACTTCACTGTGTGACTATCTGTTCTGATTGGCTTCATACTATCTTCCATATTGATCTTAACTACCTAGCTGCTATTAGTCTTCGTGCTTTCACTCCATTGAATACTTGACTATGGCTTGTCTAGTGTAGTCTACCTTCCGCTGCATTCGAATAGTGTTGTTTATATTGTTTGTCTTTGAAACTCCCATGTTTTGAAGACTTTCATAAAAATCGCCTATTCACTCCCCTAGTCGATAACTAGCCCTTTCAATTGGTATCAGAGCAAGATACTCCCTTGTTCTGTGTGATTCGGTTTAACCACCTGGAGTTTAGCTATGTCGACTGCAGGGATAATCAAAGTCTCCGTTTCGTGCCCCATCTTTGATGGCACTGAATATCCCTACTGGAAGAATAGGAATCGCATGCATCTTGAAGCCATTGATGTTGAACTATGGTATGTCGTCAAGAACGGCATTCCCAAGACAGGTGAAGGCATCACCCCTACTGATGTCAAGAAGTTCATTCAACTGGACTCTACTGCCAAGAACATCATCTGTGGTCACCTTACCAAAGGACAGTATGGCCGTGTGAGTTATCTGGAAACGTCAAAGCTAGTCTGGGACTGGCTCTCCAAGGTCAATGAAGGCGTCTCAACTCAGCGAGATCAACGTATCAGTACTCTCCGCAACCTCTTCAACCGCTTCAAGAGACACGACAACGAGAATGTCCAGCTCACATTTGATCGCCTCATTGATATCACAAATGAGCTCCAAGCACTCGGCGCCACCGAGATCATGAAGCATGAGATAGTGAAGACACTACTGAGATCTCTTGACAGCTCATTTGACACCTTAGCCCTTATGATACAAGAACGCCCTAATTTCAAGACTCTCGATCCGTCTGACATACTTGAGAGGCTCAACACACATGAGTATCATATATCTGAGGAACGAGATATCTATGGCCCCAACTATGGCCGAACTCGAGCTTTGAAGGCAAAGGCTGCAGCTTCCTCATCTGAAGAAGAATCTGACTACAGTTCTGGTGATCCTGAAGACATTGGAAAGGAGCTTGCTATGCTTGTGAAGAAGTTCCAGAAATTCACCAAGAAGAAAGGCTTCAGAAAGTCTTCACGATCCAGCTCAAGAAATGATGAAGCTTCTGCCTATGATCACAAGAAGAGAACCTGTCACAAGTGCAAGAAACCTGGTCACTACATCTCTGAGTGTCCACAGTGGGACAATGAGAAGAAGAAGAAGAAGAGCAAAGAATATGATTCTGATGACAAGAAGAAGAAGAAATCCTCAAAGTCTTCTTCCAAGTCTTCATCCAGATCTTCATCACACAAGAAGAGCTCATCTGGCAAGGCTCGTGCTTTTGTTGGCAAGGAAATGGATTCTGAGGAGGAGTCAGCTTCAGAGGAGGCGGGGGTGGAGTCTGAGGGGGAGTCTGACTTGGGTGTTGCGAGTCTGGCCCTAGCTACTGCCTATGTCGCCAAGTCCATCTTCAACACCGAAGACAATAGCTCCGTCATCAACACTAATGATAATGTCGAGGACGACTCGCCTCCCACCTACTGCTTCATGGCACGTGGTGCCAAGGTAAAATCACGCGATGCTTACTTTCAAACATCCAGTGAAGATGACTCTGATGGTGAATCCAACCCTAGTTACAAAACACTTGCTAAAATTGCAACTGAACAACAGAAAGCTATGGAACATACTCAAAAACTGTTAGACAGAAGCGATGACCTGTTGGACGCGGAAATGACCAAGTCTCAGTCCTTAATTGAAGGCATAAAATATCTTCATATTAAGTACCAGGAACTTGAAGGTCGACATGAATCGCTCACAACTTCTCATGAAAAGCTTTCCTATGATTATCTTCAAAGGAAGCAGGAACTTGAGAAATTGAGATCGGATCATGAAGATCTTCAAAAGGAAAATGAGTCACTTCGCGCCCAACAGATCAGTCCCGCTCAGGAAGGATTTGAACCACCATGCCTAAAATGCATTGAGCGTGATAACGCTGCTTCTATTGTTGAATGTTCTACCGCTGCTACTGTTGCAATATCTTCAATTGCTGACGTGGTAACTAACCCCTCTGCTAAGGATACCACTACTATTGCTGATGAGAATGCCAGGTTGAAGACACTGCTTGAGACAGGGATGTACAAAAGTCTCAAAGGGCATCAGATACTGTGTGATGTCCTTAAAAAGCAGATTCTCCGAAACCCTAGGAAAGAGGGTGTTTGGTTCGAGAGGAAAATTAATGTTGATGGGTCATACTGGAAGCCTTAGTAGTACCCCAAAACCACATGGGTTCCTGCAAAGGAACCTCCAGCTGATCCATCCACCTTATCTGGTTTCACTTGTGCTAACCCCATTATCATTGATGAATCCTTTGATGCAAACTATAAACTGTTTAAGAATCAGAATGGTGAAGTGTTTGCCAGGTATATTGGTACTAACTGCAGGAATGGGCCACCTTTGAAGAAGATATGGGTTCCCAAAAGTTGTCTTGAGAATCTTCCAGTGAATGTCATCATGATACCACCTGCGAAGAAGACAAATCCCATACCAAAGGCTTCATATGGTCTAAAAGCTTCATACAGACCGAGGACTCATCTGAGTCACCCTAACGTTAATGCTTTGTAGGGAGATTGTACTCAGACCCATGAATATGAGCCTGTTTCTTCAAACCGCTATGTTCATAGAACAAAGAATTTTTCTGCTTATTCCTATAAGTATTATTCACCTCATGCAAGGCTATTTACTAGGGACCCAAAGCCGAAATTCTCAGATGCTGCACTTAGACTCATTGCTTCTATGCCACCCCTAAAAATGTGGGTGATTAAGAAAACTTAACTCTCTTTTGCAGGGTAAGGGCTCAAGCCGGAAATCAAAGGCGTCCAAAATTAATGTTGGGGACCTTAAACATCTTGTGGGGTGCAAGATAAAATGCCCAAATGGTCTTACTATGTACTTCGTTCCAGGATTCCTTGATACTCACCCTATCTATCCTAACCAAGATCTGAATTTTCATGTTCCACTTGTTTGTCAAATGTTTATGCTTTACAACTCGCTTGGTGAAGCCTATCCCCCAAACTGCACTATAGGCTACAACACCTCGTACTTCAGAATGCATTATGGACAGTGGATGCACTAACCACATGATGGGCGATCGAAGTCCTCTGATGGATTCAACACTATGCCCATCAAACAGAAGTCACATCACATTTGCTGATACTGGTAAAAGCAAGGTATTGGGTCTAGGCAGAGTTGCAATATCAAGGGATCAGCACATGGATAAAGTGATGCTTGTTGAATCCCTTGGTTTCAACTTAATGTCTGTCTCAATGCTTTGTGACTTGAACATGATTGCGCTATTTGGAAAATATCGATGCCTTGTACTAATGGAATTTGACAAGTCTCTAGTCTTTGAAGGGTATCGAAAAGACGGTCTATATATGGTAGATTTCTCAGCAGGACCACAGATGGCTGTATGTCTTCTAGCAAAGGCTTCAGAATGCTGGCTCTGGCATCGAAGGCTAGGGCATGCTGGTATGAAGAACTTGCACACTCTCGCGAAGAAGAAGCATGTTGTGGGCATTGAAGGCGTCAAGTTCAAGAAGGACCATCTATGTGGCGCCTGCGAAGCTGGAAAGATGAATAGGGCCAAGCATCCCTCGAAGACAATCATGACTACATCTCAACCCTTCGAGCTACTTCACATGGATCTATTCGGCCCTACTCACTACTCTACTCTCAATGCTACTGCTTGCCTCTATGGTTTCGTAATTGTTGATGATTACTCTAGATATACTTGGGTGCATATAATCCTCTACAAGACTGAAGTGCAGGATGTCTTCAGCCGATTTGCCAATCGTGCCATGACGAACTATGGCGTCAAGATCAAGCACATCAGAAGCGACAATGGCACTGAGTTCAAGAACACTGGCCTCGACCTCTATCTGGATACACTTGGTATCACACATGAGTTCTCTGCTCCTTATACACCTCAACAGAATGGCATCGCCGAGCGCAAGAACAGAACTCTCATTGAGATGGCCCGAACGATGCTTGATGAGTACAAGACTCCACGGAAGTTCTGGCCTAAAGCCATTGACACTGCTTGCCACATCATCAACTGCGTTTATCTTCATGAAAGTGCTAGTATCGACTAGAGGGGGGGGGGGTGAATAGGCGATTTTTATGAAAGTCTTCAAAACTTGGAAGTTTCGAAGACAAACAATAGAAATAACCTAATTGATATGCAGCGGAAGATAAACTACACCAAACAAGCCATAGTCAAGTATGTAATGATGTGAAAGTATAAGACTAATAGCAGTTAGGTAGTAAGGATCAAGATGGAAGATAGTGTGAAGCCAATCAACAATAGTAGTCAAGCAATGAAGTCAAACAGATATACAGATAAGCAATTACTTCACGAAGACAAACTTAAGTAAGGTTGGAAGGGATAGAACCAGTTGCTTGTTGAAGACACAGGATTTGTTGGACCAGTTCCAGTTGCTGTGACAACTGTACGTCTGGTTAGGGAGGCTGAGATTTAACTCAGAAGACCGTGTCTTCACCTTATTCCCCTTGAGCTAAGGACACCCAGTCCTTGCTCAATCACTCTGGTAAGTCTTCAAGGGAGACTTCCAAACCTTCACAGACTTTGTTCACCGGCAATCCACAATGACTCTTGGATGCTCAGAACGCGACGCCTAACCGGCTGGAGGATTCACAGTCCTCAAGTGTAATAAGTCTTCAGGTCACACAGACAGAAAGACTTCAGTGATGCCTAACACTCTTTGGCTCTGGGTGTTTGGGCTTTGTCCTCGCAAGGATTTCTCTCTCTCAAATGCTTCGAGGTGGGTTGCTCTCAAACGACAAAAGCCGTGCACAAACTTTGAGCAGCCACCAATTTATGGTGTAGGGGGTGGGCTATTTATAGCCACTAGCTAACCCGACCTGATTTGTCCAAAATGACCCTGGGTCAGTAAGGAACTGACACGTGTTCCAATGGTCAGATTTCAAACACACGCGGCAACTTTAATTGGGCTACAAGCAAAGCTGACTCATCCAGCTCTGGATAAGATTTGCTCTCATTGTCTTCGCTCGAAGACATAGGATTTTGGTTGAGCATCACATCAGTCACTCTAACTTAGTTCACTTGGACCCCACTTAACAGTACGGTGGTTCCTATGACTCAACAAAGAAGAAAATGAAACAATGAAACCACACAGTCTTCGCGCTCCATAGTCTTCACGCAATGTCTTCTCATGTCATAGTCTTCAATATGAATATCTTCTCATACCACCATTGTCTTCAATGTCTTCCTACATTTTTA
Organism: Triticum timopheevii; assembly: GCA_963921465.1. Classification (NCBI taxonomy): domain Eukaryota; kingdom Viridiplantae; phylum Streptophyta; class Magnoliopsida; order Poales; family Poaceae; genus Triticum; species Triticum timopheevii. The sequence continues at coordinate 217,303,957 of OY997274.1, forward strand.
GGGGTCATCTCCGGTAGGTAAACCAAATCAATGAGGGACACTACCTGCGTTATCCTGCAATTCTCACAAACGCATTAGTCCCTCAACCAACTTTGTCGTCAATACTCCAAAACCAACTAGGGGTGGCACTAGATGCACTTACAATCTCCCCCTTTTTGGTGATTGATGACAAACTGGTTGAAGTTTTCAACGGGGATAAAGTTTGTGAAATTGTAGGGATAGGGAATTGTCTTCATAAGTTGCAAGGGCTCCCCCTGAAGATGTGCATATAAGTAATTTGCTTTTGGAATGCAAATGCACATGGCAGGTTGTACTTGTGGAGATCCACTTCAACTTATGAAGATAATTCATCATGCATGAAATGATATAGCAAGTAGGATGACATGCATAATGAAAAATGGACGTCTGCAGAATGATCTAAGTGCGGAAGTTATCATCGCACATGCGGAATTTATCATCGCATCATAGTAAAGCAAATAAGTAGCAGAAGTAGCAGACGACCATCAAGTTTAGGTGTTACAACTCAAAGAACCAAATGTTTCAAAACGCAAGAGTTGTAAGCACGCAGCAAAATATAATGCAACTGCCCATATGAACCCGCTTGAAGACTATCAACTCATACGCTTCTCCCCCTTTTGTCAGTAATGACCAAAAAGGTTTGAAGACATAGAGCATCTACTCGTCATGAGTAGGTGAAGCAGCTGGGTCATTGTCGTTGGTTGGCGGTGCAGATGAACTTGGTGCAGTGTCGATGCGCGCAGTAGCAGGAGGTGGTGAAGTAGCGTCATCTTCATCATCGATCACTCTGGCATTAACTGTTGCCGCGGAAGAAGAATATTCAGAGTCTTCAAGAGATGGGGTGCGACGTAAGACAGCAGTCCTTGGAGGAGTGGAGTCAAACTGGAATCTTTCATTGAAGCCATCGTCTTGAAGATCAGCTTCAGCACTGAGCAGGGTCAAACTCTTTCATGATCGCCGGCAAGTTTCATGAGCAACAAAGGCATTCTTGGTGGCAAGGTTGCGAATGCGATTGACATCCACCAAGAGGCTTTGCATCTGTCGCTTGAGCCAGAAATGATGCTTATCCTGTTTCTGATGAAGGGCCACAAGAAGTTCTCGATCATTGAGAACGCGAGAACGCTTTCGAGGCCTTTGCACAATGGTGCTTTCAGTGGCTTCAGTGGGCGCTCTGTGAGGCAGACGAGTGTTACCAGCCAGTGGATAGATTCGTGTCGCTGCTTGAACACCTTCAATAGGCTGAGTGAAGCTTTGGTGCTCAATATTCTGAAGACAAAGCAGCGTCTTGGCAGGGTCAGAGTATATAGCATCAACTGACATATCAACCTCTGGCAGAAATATTATATGATTGCGAGCAGAGGGCTGATAATTGACAGATGAGTGTCGCTTGATGAGGCGCATGACCCATGGAGCATAAAACTTCAGACCAAATAGGTCAGAGCCGGAAGCAGCAAGTTGCCTGATGAAGAATTCCTGAGTGTTGAAGCTGATGCCATTGAGAATATAGAAGACCAAAGTCTTCATAGCTCCTTCAAGCTTGGACGCTGATGAGTGTCCTTTGACTAGCCATAGAGTTCGCCTGATGATATGATATATGGTGCGAGGCAGATACTCAAGGTATTCAACAAAGAAATGTGTGGGATACTCAACGTCAGATGGCAAAGGCTTCATCATGCTCAACATCTGGCTCATGTTTGGTTCTGGCTTGTGAAAGATGCTCTCCACGACATTGCGATGTAGCTGACAGTTAGGCTCATATAGTTCTCCAGGAGTGGCTAGCCCTGTAAGCTCGATGATATCCATAGCTTTGGCTTCATGATGTACATTTCCAGTCATCCACTCGAGAACCCAAGTCTTGATGTCTCTGTAGTAGCCGCGAATGTGCAGAGTGGCATAGAATTGAAGCAATAGCTCTTCATTCCAATGTTCTTTGTCTGTCATAAAATGGAGCAGACCAACATCACGAAAACAATCAAGTGCTTCTTCTAAGCACGGCAATCCAGCAATGGCTTCAGTATCAAGACGCATATGAGGGAAAATGCGCCCTTGATCATATAACACGCATGAGTAATAGCTTCTCTGCTGATAGCTCCAGAACCGATCTGATGAAATCCTTGGCTTGGAGTAGGGGTTCTTGGCGCTGTCAAACAAGGTATTTTGGCTTTTGAAGCCATTAGCATTGAAGGACCCGGGGGAGTTGGCAGTACCTGGAAACCTTGGCAGCCTTGGCTTTGGCTTCTGGACTTGAGGCCGATGCTCAACATGATAGTCAAATTGCGGTCCTGAGGCAGTAGGCGGAGGCACCAGAATGGGCCATCAGACAGTGGTAAGCTGAGCGTGACTGTATGCTTGCTCAATGGTGTGAGGCCTTGGTGGCGGAACAGGAGCAGGTGCAATAGCTGAGGCATCAGGCTGCACAACAGGTGCTTCGGGAGCAGTTGTCATATTTGCTTCAGGTGCAGCATCCTCATGGGCTTCAGGTGCAGCATCCTCATTGACTTCAGGTGCAGCAACCTCATCAGGTGCAGCATCCTCATTGACTTCAGGGGCAGCATCCTCATTGGTTTTAGGTTCAGTGACCACATTTGCTTCAGGCACACTAGTTGGCGCATGCTCCACATTAGCGTCAGCCATGACTACGTCACTGGCTTCATTGGCGTTGGTGGTGGCAGCCTCAACATTGTCAACCTCCTCTTGACGAACAGGAGGGTCAGGCACAGGCACGTTCTCATCTGGAACTGCTTCTTCTTCAATAGCTGGGGGAGTAGGTACACATACTTCTTCTTCACTTTCCTCGGCTGATGCAGCCGGATTGTCTTCAGCAGCATGTGCTTCAGACTCGGAGACATTCACTGTTGGAGCTGGTTCAGAAAATACTTGGCGTGCAACAGGTGAACGTTGCACTTCTCCTTCTGGAATGCTCGACAGAGGGACTTGAGGCCTTTGTCCTCTGCAAAGCCTGCGAAGTGCTGGCTTCACCTTAGGAGATGGAGTTGGCTGGACCTGAAAGTCTTCATCCTCTTCTTGCACTGGGGGTGTAGCTTGTTGTTGTTGTTGGGGAGTACTGGGGGAGTCTTGTTGTTGTTGTGGGTGATCAGCCCACGATGCATCCTGAGCAATTGGCGTCAAAGGACGACCAATGCTGATGAGTTCGCTGTTCGTTTGAACAGGCGATGATACCACTTCACGTTTGATCTGAGGAAGAACTTCATCATCTGCTACATTGTCATCATGACCAATGTCTTCAGCAGCGGTGGGTTCAACTGCTGGAATATCTTCAGCCACATGAGCCTCTGTGGGAGCAGGCTCATGGACTACCATTCTTTGTTCTTGATGTACTGACACAGGGCGAACCACAGAAATGGGTTCAACGACTAAGCGCTCTGTGGAAGCAACCCTAGTCTTCTTGGTCTTGCAGTTCTTCTTGAGGGGAGTGGCATCAGAGGCTTCAGTATTCTTTCTCTTTCTGGCTTCAGCCTCGGTAGCCCTCGTCTTCTTCTATTCTGAAGTTGTTGTGGTGACCTTTGGCTTCGAGCCAGTCATGCTGCTTGGGAAGATAATGCGAGGGGCTTCTTGGCTTGAAGGTTCAGGCTGATCAGCAGGGCGCTTGTTCTTCTTCTTTGCAGCCATCCTGGGGTCAATGCCAGGACGACCAAGTGACTTGCGCTTCTCAGCCTCATTGTAGGCAAGCACACACTTATCAGCCAAAATCTTCATGCGTTCTCGTGAGCCCTGAGCTTCTTGGCGTTTCTTGAGAAAAGCTTCTTTAAGCTCATTCAGCATGACCTTGAAGTTTCTGACGTCTTGAAAACTTAGCTTGGCCACATGCTTCTTGAATTGAGCCTTCTTATAATCAATCTTGTTCTTGAGCTCAACTATGCGCTGAGCAAGAGCTAGCTCAGAAGCAATGGCGCCATTGAAGGCAACACTGAGGCCAATGGGGAGCTGTAAATCATCAAAGCTGACGTTGTGGGTGTCAAACCACTCATCAATGAAATTGTGGATGATGGCCACATCAAAGAGAGGCAAGTTGCTGAAGATTTCTACTTCTTCCTTGCTCTTGATCAGCTGCTCAAGAGCATCATCAGCAAGATCTTCATCACTTGATAGATCAATGGGTTCTTCATGCAGAATTGCGGCAGGAGTCAAGGCTCTTTGATCAGATGGTCTGACAAGTTGCTTCTTTTTCTCCGTTCTCTTGGAGACACGGGATTGATCTTCAGATTGCACACTGGCTTCAGGAGGTGCAGTGGCCAGTGGCTTCATGCGAGAAGTCTTTGGAGGTGCGGCTGAGGTTGAAGCCTTTGACTTCTTTTGCTTCTGCGGCTTTGGAGGAGGAGCAGGGGCTTCATCGGAGTCAGCACCATTGTTAGAATGATCTACTCTGGCGCCTTGGACCATGATGTAGGTGATGAGGCCGTCAAGGTTGGCGTAGGGGCCAATGACATTGGGATTAGCGTCACGGGAGCCGTCAACACAGGAAGCAGAGGGACCTGGGTTGAAGTCCGAACCCAAGGACTTCTTGTTCTTCTTGGCCGAAGCCACAACAAACTGGTAGTTGCGCTTGAAGAGAGAGTCATCACGACACCATAGTAGTGAGGTGGGATCTGCGTTCGCTGGCTGTGGCCCACGGACCATACAAGAATAGAAGCCTTGTTCAATGGCTTCAGCTTGGCTCTTGGGTTGAAGGCCTCGATAGAGGATATCACCCCAAGGTCTCTTGATGGCATGCTTCTCTGCATATTCCTTCGTCACAAAATTGTACTTGAACCACTCCTCTGCCCAATAGCGTCGAATCCATTGGATTCGCGTCTTTCTCTGATGATAATTCTCTTCAGGATCTGTCTTGTATAGTTCTGCTAAGTCATCAGGCAGATCTTTGGATGTTCCTTCTCTGTGCTGTCTGCCACCCTTCCTTGCTGATTTTTCTGCAGCCATGGACTTCAAGCTGAAAGGCTTCAATACGTTCAAAGGCTTCAGAGATTTACGCTTGCTGGTCAAGCAGGAACTGGCTTCCGGAGAATTTATATGATGCTGTAAGTATTCTGCAAACGAGTGCAGACTATGAGAACCAAGGGATTCTCCCACGGACATGTACCTGTGACAGTATTAGAGATGCGAGGGAAGGGGAAGAGGTCATATGCATTCTCAGAAGATTTTGAAGATAAATCAGTTTGAAGACATTGACCTCATGATGCGAAGACATTCACTTATATAGGTGAGTTGGTTCCAGATTTGTACCAATCCGTGAATAAGTACAAGTGAGGAATCAAACTAGACAAGAAATCTAAGTGAATCGACTAAGCAGTATGAGATGTAGATGGAATAGATCTAGCTTTGAATAGACAGAAACTACTTTCGGTAAACAGGATGAATCTTGAAGATCTAAAAGGTGGTAAAAATAGAGTTATAATTACCGCACAAAGAACTGCTAGATGGAAGAATAGGAGACCGAGCAGTTCAGCCCACCGTGCCCTAACTTGGCGACGGAGGACACCTACAGCGACGGCGGAGAGGACGATGTTCGCGGCCGGCGTGAGGACGGCGTCGGAGAAGTCGCGGCAGCTAAGCGCTTCATCGCTGGTGTCGTCGCGAACTAGCGGTGGCGCTAGGGTTTTGACGAAGGTGGAGAGGTGGAAGAAGGATTTCTTTACCGCAGGGGGCAAGTATTTATAAGTAGGTGAGAGACACAACGCAATTACGCTGGTGCCCCTGGCGGTTCACATCTGAGTGGTACGTGGCAAGCATGCAACACACTCAGGGTTGTCCCATGTTCCCACGCCCGCCAGGCATGTCGGAGAGTTGTTCCGGCTTCTCCGAATTTCAATAATAAAGATAAGCCATTTAAAACAGATTTAATGTTTGTCTCTTTGCCTTCTGCTGACTAGGATGCAGAGAAGACATTCGACAGTTTCAATAGAATGCATATGATTTGGACAGATAGATATTGAGATAGGAAGCATAGAGAGGTTAGGGACTGATCACATTCACTTAGTTCAAAAGATCCAATCTTGAAGACATAGCTATAAGTGAATGTTGTAGAGGACAGAACACTAGTGTGTGTGTGTGTGTGTGTGTGTGTGTGTGTGTGTGTATATTAGAAAGCAATCAAATCATCATAGTGCAGAAAGTCATGAAGACAAATTGAAACTGAAGACAAACCAAATGCGAAGTCATTGCAATATAACGCCTTGAGTGAAACACTTCAAACAAGAAAAGTTGGTGGTGGCGTTACTCAACGTATAGGAAGTATTAGACCCAGACACGGCGCACAATTATCGTGGCGCTCCGAAGTCAAATTCCATGTTAATATATTCACACTCAGAGTGTAAATCTTCATTGATTGAAGATATACATTACTTTGTGTGTTGCACATCTAAGTCATCAACATGCATAAGTGTTAGGATGTGTGCCTGATCACATGACATTAGAGGATTCCAAGATATTTAGCTCACACCATAACTTGCAAAACCTTTTCTCATCCAAGGGCTTTGTGAAGATATCTGCCAGTTGCTCTTCAGTGTTGATGTGAATGATATCGATATCTTTCTTCATAACATGATCTCTGAGAAAGTGATGACGAATTTCAATGTGCTTTGTCTTCGAGTGTTGGACTGGAATGTTGGCTATTTTGATGGCACTTTCATTGTTGCAGAAGAGAGGTACTTGTTTCAGGTTGATGTCATAATCCTTGAGAGTTTGCTTCATCCATAGAAGCTGAGCACAACAGGATCCTACAGCAATGATTCAAATTCAGCAGTTGAGAGTGATACACAGTTCTGCTTCTTCGAAGACCAACAGACAAGTGATCGACCAAGAAAATGACATGTGCCTGATGTTGACTTGCGATCCACCTTGTCACCAGCATAATCAGCATCCGAGAATCCAACCAAATCGAATTTTGAGCCCTTGGGATACCATAATCCGAGTGTTGGGGTGTAAGCCAAATATCGAAGAATTCGCTTCACAACTAAGTGATGCGATTCCTTTGGTGCCACTTGGAATCGAGCACACATGCAAACACTAAGCATAATATCTGGCCTAGATGCGCATAAATAAAGCAAAGAACCAATCATGGAGCGATATACCTTTTGATCAAACTCTTTACCATTGTCGTCGGGACCAAGATGGTGTTTGGCTGGCATTGGCGTCGTGTATCCTTTGCAGTCTTCCATTCCAAACTTCTTCAGACAGTCTTTGAGGTATTTCTCTTGAGATATGAAGATGCCATTCCTCTGCTGATGAATTTGAAGACCAAGGAAGAACTTCAGCTCACCCATCATGGACATTTGATATTGCTCTTGCATCATGTACCCAAACTCATCACTGTACTTCTGGTTGGTGCAGCCGAAGATTATGTCATCCACATATATTTGGCACATAAACAGTTCTCCATCATATGTCTTCGTGAAGAGATTGGGATCGAGGGATCCAGGTTTGAAGCCTTTGCTCTTCAGGAAGTCTTTGATTGTATCATACCAGGCACGAGGGGCTTGTTTGAGGCCATACAATGCCTTGTTTAGCTTGTACACCATATCAGGATGTTTTGGATCTTCGAAGCCAGGTGGTTGTGCGACATATACTTCTTCTTCAATCTTGCCATTGAGAAATGCACTCTTTACATCCATCTGATATAGCAAGATATTGTGATGATTAGCGTAGGCTAGCAGTATTCAAATGGCTTCAAGCCTAGCAACAGGAGCAAATGTTTCATCGAAGTCAATTCCTTCAACTTGAGTGTATCCTTGAGCCACAAGACGTGCTTTGTTTCTGACGACTTGACCATGCTCATCTTGCTTGTTTCGATATATCCATTTTGTTCCAATAATGTTATGCTTGCGAGGATCAGGTTGCTTGACAAGTTCCCAAACATTATTCAGCTTGAACTGTTGAAGTTCTTCTTGCATTGCTTGAATCCATTCAGGTTACATAAAAGCTTCGGCAACTTTCTTGGGTTCTGATATTGACACAAATGAAAAGTGCCCACAGAAGTTTGCTAGCTGTGTTGCTCTTGATCGAGTGAGCAGACCAGGTGCATTGATGCTGTCAATAATCTTCTCTATTTGAACTTCATTTGCAACACGAGGATGAACAGGACGAAGATTTTGCTCTGGCTGATCATTGTCATCATTGGGAGAATTATCTTCGGTCTGAGCAATGTCTTCAGGTTGATTTGGTGCAGAGATGATAAGTTTCTCTTCAAGCTGTGCTTTAGAGGGCATGATTTCACCAGTTCCCATCAGCTTGATAGACTCGTTTGAAGGAGTTTCATCAAGTGTACTTGGCAGAATCTCTCTCTGTGAACCATTGGTTTCATCAAATTTGACATCCACAGTTTCAACGATCTTGTAGAGATAAAGGTTGAAGACTCTGTAGGAGTGTGAATCCTTTCCATAGCCAAGCATGAAGCCTTTGTGAGCCTTAGGTGCAAATTTTGACTTGTGATGGGGATCCTTTATCCAGCATCTTGCTCCAAATACTCTGAAGTAACTGACATTCGGCTTCTTGCCAGTAAGTAGCTCATATGATGTTTTGTTCAGTAGCTTATGAATGTACACACGATTGATGATGTGACATGCTGTATCAATAGCTTCAGGCCAGAACTTTCTTGGTGTCTTGTACTCATCTAGCATTGTTCGAGCCATCTCAATGAGGGTTCTGTTTTTGCGCTCAACAATGCCGTTTTGCTGAGGTGTGTACGGAGCAGAGAACTCATGAGTGATTCCCATTGTATCCAGATACAGATCAAGTCCAGTGTTCTCGAATTCAGTGCCATTGTCACTTCTGATGTGCTTGATCTTCACACCATAATTGTTCATTGCTCGATTTGCAAAGCGCCTGAAGACATCTTGCACTTAAGTCTTGTAAAGAATTATATGAACCCATGTGTATCTTGAGTAGTCATCAACAATGACGAAGCCATAGAGACAGACAATTGTTGTGAGGGTGGAGTAGTGGGTAGGTCCGAACAAGTCCATGTGTAACAGCTCGAAGGGTTGAGATGTTGTCATGATTGTCTTCGAGGGGTGCTTTGCCCTTGTCACCTTTCCAGCTTCACAGGCACCACACAGATGATCCTTCTTGAACTTGACATCTTCGATGCCTATGACATGCTTCTTCTTGACGAGTGAGTGTAAGTTCCTCATGCCAGCATGTCCTAGCCTTTGATGCCAGAGCCAGCATTCCGAAGCTTTTGTGAGAAGACATACGGCAAGCTGTGGACCTACTGAGAAATCTACCATGTATAGATCATCTTTTCGATACCCTTCAAAGACTAGAGATTTGTCAGATTCCATTAGTACAAGGCAACGATATTTGCCAAATATCATAATCATGTTCAAGTCACAAAGCATTGAGACAAACATTAAGTTGAAACCAGGGGATTCAACAAGCATCACTTTATCCATGTGTTGATCCTTTGAGATTGCAACTCTACCTAGACCCAATACTTTGCTTTTACCAGTGTCAGCAAATGTGATGTGACTCTTGTCGGATGGACGTAAGGTTGAGTCCATGAGAAGACTTCGATCACCAGTCATATGATTTGTGCATCCACTGTCCATAATCCACTTTGAAGCTTTTGGTGATGTACCCTACAGTGCAGTTAGGAGGATAGGCTTCACAAGAGTCTTGTGAAGCATAAGCATTTGACAGATATAGGGACAGTCACATCTTATATCAAGGTTAGGACATAGTATGACTGATAAGAAATTCAGATGAAGTATATAGAATGACATTTTATCGTGCGTCCTAAATCAGTTTTAGGTCCCCAGCAATAGTATCGGATGCCATTGATTGCTGGCTGGAGACCGTTTTCTGCAAAAGAGAGTTAGTTCTTCTTTGCCACCCACATCTTCAGTGGGGGCTTAGAAGCAATGAGTCTAAGTGCAGCATATGAGAATTTTGGCTTTGGAGCCCTAGCAAATAGCCTTGCAGGAGATGAATGATACTCATATGAATAAGCAGAAAAGTTCTTAGTCCTATGAACATAGCGGTTCGAAGATACACGCTCATATTCATAAGTCTGAGCATGATTTCCCTACAAAACATTGGCGTTAGGGTCACTCATGTGAGTCCTGTATCTGTATGAAGCCTTTGGGCCACATGAAGCTATAGGTCTGGGGTTTGTCTTCTTCCTTGGTGGTGTCATGACGACATTCACAGGAAGATTCTCAATGTACCGCTTAGGTACCCAGATCTTCTTCATAGGTGGTCCATTCCTGCAGTTAGTACCAATGTACCTGGCAAACACTTCACCATTCTGATTTTTGAACAGCTTATAGTTTGCATCAAAGGATTCATCAATGATAATAGGATTAGCACAGGTAAAGCCAGATAAGGTGGATGGATCTACTGAAGGTTCCTTTGCAGCAACCCATGTGGTTTTGGGGTACTGCTCAGGCTTCCAGTACGAGCCATCAACATTCATTTTCCTTTGGAACCCAACACCCTCTTTCTTAGGGTTTCGGTTCAGAATCTGCTTTTTGAGGACATCGCAGAGAGTTTGATGTCCCTTCAAACTTTTGTACATCCCTGTTTCAAGCAATGTCTTCAACATAGCATTTTCATTAGCAACAACAGTGGTATCCTCCGCAGAGGGGTTAGTAACCACATCAGTAGGTGAAGACAATGAAACAGTAGCAGCAGTGGAACATTCAGCAACAGATGTAGCGTTATCACGCTCTGCATTTTAGACATGGTGGTTCAAATCTATCCTGAGTGGAACTGATCTGTTGGGCGCGAAGTGACTCATTCACTTTTTGAAGATCTTCATGAGCCGCTCTCAATTTCTCAAGCTCTTGTTTCCTTTGAAGATAATCATAGGAGAGCCTTTCATAAGTAGTTGAGAGTGATTCATGGCGACCTTCAAGTTCTTGGTACTTAGCATGAAGATTTTTTATGTCATCAACTAAGGACTGTGAACGTGTCATTTCAGCGTCCAATAGGTCATCGCTTTTGTCTAACAGTTTTTGAGTATGTTCCATAGCCTTTTGTTGTTCAGTTGCAATTTTAGCAAGTGTTTTCTAGCTGGGTTTGGATTCACAATCAGAGTCATCTTCACTTGAAGTTTGAAAGTAAGCATCACGTGATTTTACCTTGGCAGCACATGCCATGAAGCAGTAGGTGGGAGTAGGATCGTCTTCGTCATTAGCTTCAGCGTTGGTGTGGAAGTCATTGTCTTTAGTGTTGAAGATGGACTTGGCAACATAGGCTGTGGCTAGAGCCAGACTTGCAACGCCAGGGTCAGACTCCTCTCCAGACTCCACCTCCGCCTCCTCCGAAGCAGACTCCTCCTCTGAATCCATTTCCTTGCCAACAAAAGCACGAGCCTTGCCAGATGAGCTCTTCTTGTATGATGAAGACTTGGAAGAAGACTTAGAAGACTTTGAGGATTTCTTCTTCTTCTTGTCATCGGAATCATATTCCTTGCTTTTCTTCTTCTTCTTCTCATTGTCCCACTGTGGACACTCAGATATGTAGTGACCAGGTTTCTTGCACTTATGGCAGGTTCTCTTCTTGTGATCATGTGTGGAAGCTTCATCATTCCTTGAGCTAGATCGTGAAGACTTTCTGAAGCCTTTATTCTTTGTGAATTTTTGGAACTTCTTCACAAGCATAGCAAGTTCCCTTCCAATGTCTTCAGGATCTTCAGAACTGCAGTCAGATTCTTCTTCAGATGAGGAAACAACTTTTGCCTTCAAAGCACGAGTTCGACCATAGCTTGGGCCATAGATATCTCTTTTCTCAGATAGCTGGAACTCATGTGTGTTGAGCCTTTCAAGTATATCAGATGGATCGAGTGTCTTGAAGTCAGGACGTTCTTGTATCATGAGGGCAAGGGTGTCAAAGGAGCTATCAAGTGATCTCAGCAGTGTCTTGACGATTTCATGCTTGGTAATCTCGGTTGCGCCAAGAGCTTGAAGTTCATTTGTGATATCAGTGAGGCGATCAAACGTGAGCTGGACATTTTCGTTGTCATTTCTCTTGAAGCGGTTGAAGAGGTTGCGAAGAACACTGATTCTTTGATCTCTCTAGGTTCAAACGCCTTCGTTGACCTTGGATAGCCAGTCCCAGACTAGCTTCGACGTTTCCAGAGCACTCACACGGCCATACTGTCCTTTGGCCAAATGACCATAGATGATGTTCTTTGCAGTAGAGTCCAGTTGAATGAACTTCTTGACATCAGTGGGGGTGACACCTTGACCAATTTTGGGAACGCCATTCTTGACGACATACCAGAGGTCGACATCAATGGCTTCAAGATGCATGCGCATCTTATTCTTCCAGTAGGGATATTCAGTTCCATCAAACACGGGGCAAGCAGCGGAGACCTTGATTATCCCTGCAGTCGACATAGCTGAAACTCCAGGTGGTTAAACCGAATCACACAGAACAAGGCAGTACCTTGCTCTGATACCAATTGAAAGTGCTAGTATCGACTAGAGGGGGGGGGGTGAATAGGCGATTTTTATGAAAGTCTTCAAAACTTGGAAGTTTCAAAGACAAACAACAGAAATAACCTAATTGATATGCAGCGCAAGATAAACTACACCAAACAAGCCATAGTCAAGTATGTAATGATGTGAAAGTACATGACTAATAGCAGTTAGGTAGTAAGGATCAAGATGGAAGATAGTGTGAAGCCAATCAACAATAGTAGTCAAGCAATGAAGTCAGCCAGATATACAGATAAGCAATGACTTCACGAAGACAAACTTAAGTAAGGTTGGAAGGGATAGAACCAGTTGCTTGTTGAAGACACATGATTTATTGGACCAGTTCCAGTTGCCGTGACAACTGTACGTCTGGTTAGGGAGGCTGAGATTTAACTCAGAAGACCGTGTCTTCACCTTATTCCCCTTGAGCTAAGGACACCCAGTCCTCGCTCATTCACTCTGGTAAGTCTTCAAGTGAGACTTCCAAACCTTCACAGACTTCGTTCACCGGCAATCCACAATGACTCTTGGATGCTCAGAACGCGACGCCTAACCGGCTGGAGGATTCACAGTCCTCAAGTGTAATAAGTCTTCAGGTCACACAGACAGAAAGACTTCAGTGATGCCTAACACTCTTTGGCTCTGGGTGTTTGGGCTTTGTCCTCGCAAGGATTTCTCTCTCTCAAATGCTTCGAGGTGGGTTGCTCTCAAACGACAAAAGCCGTGCACAAACTCTGAGCAGCCACCAATTTATGGTGTAGGGGGTGGGCTATTTATAGCCACTAGGCAACCCGACCTGATTTGTCCAAAATGACCCTGGGTCACTAAGGAACTGACATTTGTTCCAACGGTCAGATTTCAAACACATGCGGCAACTTTACTTGGGCTACAAGCAAAGCTGACTCATCCAGCTCTGGATAAGATTTGCTCTCATTGTCTTCGCTCGAAGACATAGGATTTTGGTTGAGCATCACATCAGTCACTCTGACTTAGTTCACTTGGACCCCACTTAACAGTATGGTGGTTCCTATGACTCAACAAAGAAGAAAATGAAACAACGAAACCACACAGTCTTCGCGCTCCATAGTCTTCACGCAATGTCTTCTCATGTCATAGTCTTCAATATGAATATATTCTCATACCACCATTGTCTTCAATGTCTTCACACATTTTTAGGGGTCATCTCCGGTAGGTAAACCAAATCAATGAGGGACACTACCTGCGTTATCCTGCAATTCTCACAAATGCATTAGTCCCTCAACCAACTTTGTCGTCAATACTCCAAAACCAACTAGGGGTGGCACTAGATGCACTTACACTTCACAAGCTTATGAAGAAAACATCCTATGAGCTCCTAACTGGTAAGAAGCCAAATGTAAGCTACTTCAGAGTATTTGGTGCTAGGTGCTGGATCAAGGATCCACATCACACTTCAAAATTTGCACCAAAAGCACATGAAGGTTTTATGCTTGGTTATGGAAAGGATTTGCACTCCTACAGAGTCTTCAACCTCTTTCACTATAAAGTGGTTGAAACTGTGGATGTGCGGTTCGATGAAACTAACGGCTCGCAAAGAGAGCACCTGCCAAATGTGCTAGATGAAGTACCTCCAAGTGAATCCATCAAGCAGATGGGAATTGGAGATATCATACCCTCTGAGAATCAATCTGAAGAGGAACTTGTCATTTCTGCACCTAATCAACATGAAGACAATGCTCAGCCTGAAGACAATCCCCCAAATGATGACATTGATCAGCAAGAGCAAAATCTTCGTCCTGCTCATCCTTGTGTTGCAAATGAAGTTCAGATTGAGAAGATAATTGACAGCTTAAATGCACCTGGTCCACTCACTCGTTCAAAAGCAACTCAAAGAGCAACACAACTAACCAACTTCTGTGGACATTTTGCATTTGTCTCAATCTCTGAACCCAAGAAAGTTGATCAAGCCTTCATGGAACCTGAATGGATTCAAGCTATGCAAGAAGAGCTTCAACAGTTTGAGCTGAATATTGTGTGGGAATTGGTCAAGCGTCACGATCCTCGGAAGCACAATATCATTGGCACCAAATGGATATATCGTAACAAGCAAGATGATCATGGTCAAGTGGTCAGAAACAAGGCTTGTCTCGTTGCGCAAGGTTACTCTCAAGTGGAAGGAATTGACTTCGACGAAACATTTGCTCCGGTGGCAAGACTTGAAGCCATTCACATAGTGCTAGCCTATGCAAATCATCACAACATTCTTCAGTATCAAATGGATGTGAAAAGTCTTTTTCTCAATGGAAAGATAGAAGAAGAAGTATATGTCACACAACCTCCTGGCTTTGAAGATCCGAAACATCCTGATATGGTATACAAGCTCAACAAGGCACTGTATGGCCTCAAACAAGCCCCTCGAGCTTGGTATGACACACTTAAAGACTTCCTGAAGAGCAAAGGCTTCAAACCTGGTTCACTAGATCCTACACTCTTCACGAAGACATATGATGGTGAACTATTTGTGTGCCAAATCTATGTGGATGACATTATCTTTGGCTGCACCAACAAGAAATACAGTGATGAATTTGGTCATATGATGCAAGAGCAATATCAAATGTCCATGATGGGCGAGCTGAAGTTCTTTCTGGGTCTTCAAATCCGTCAGCAACGCAACGGAATCTTCATATCACAATAAAAATATCTCAAAGATTGCCTGAAGAAGTTTGGAATGCAAGATTGCAAAGGATACATGACGCCAATGCCAACCAAAAGTCATCTGGGTCCCGACGACAATGGTAAAGAGTTCGATCAAAAGGTATATCGCTCCATGATTGGTTCTTTGCTTTACTTATGTGCATCTAGGCCAGATATAATGCTTAGTGTTTGCATGTGTGCCCGATTCCAAGCGGCACCAAAGGAATCGTATCACTTAGCTGTGAAGCGAATTCTTAGATATTTGGCTTACACCCCAACACTAGGATTATGGTATCCAAAGGGCTCAGAGTTTGATCTAGTTGGATTCTCAGATGCTGATTATGCTGGTGACAAGGGTGATCGCAAGTCCACATCAGGCACATGTCACTTTTTGGGACGATCTCTTGTCTGTTGGTCTTCAAAGAAGCAGAACTGCGTATCTCTCTCTACTGCTGAATCTGAATACATTGCTGCTGGATCTTGCTGTGCTCAACTTCTCTGGATGAAGCAAACTCTCAAGGACTATGGAATCCATCTGAAGAATGTGCCTCTCTACTGTGATAATGAGAGTGCCATCAAGATTGCCAACAACCCAGTTCAGCACTCGAAGACAAAGCACATTGAAATTCGTCATCACTTTCTCAGAGATCATGTTATGAAGGAAGATATTGATATCATTCACGTCAAGACAGAAGAACAGTTGGCTGATATCTTCACAAAGCCCTTGGATGAGAAAAGGTTTTGCAAGTTGCGGTGTGAGCTAAATATCTTGGAATCCTCAAATGTCCTGTGAATGGGCACACATCCTAACACTTATGCATTTTGATGACTTAGATGTGCAACACACAAAGTAATGTATATCTTCAATCAATGAAGACATACACTCTAAGTGTGAATACATTAATGCGGAATTTGACTTCGGAGCGCCACGATAATGGTGCGTCGTGTCTGGGTCTAATACTTCCTATATGGTGGGTAACGCCACCACCAAATTTTCATTTGAAGTGCTTCTCTTGGCGTTATGTTTGCATAGTTTTCATATTGGATTCATATTCATCCTTGGCTTATATTCAAGTTTATCTTCAATTGATTGAATTGGACTAGTATTATATATATCTATATGTGTGTTGTCCTCTACAACAGTCACTTATAGCTATGGCTTCGTGTTGAATCTTTTGAACTAAGTGAATGTGATCGGACCCGAAACCTATCTATGCTTCTACCTCAACTCTATCTGTCCAAGTCATATGCATTCTATTGAAAACTGTCGATTGTCTTCACTGAGACCTTGTCAGCTGAAGTCAATCTGACAAACATCTATATCTGTTTTTAATGCTTTATCCTATTTGGCTGAAACCTAGAGAATTCGGAACGACCACCCCGACAATCCAGGCGTGCGTGGGAACATGGAACAACTCCCAAGGTGTTGCATGCTTGCCATGTGTCCATCAGATGTGAACCGCCAGGGGCACCTGCGTAATTGCGATGTGCTGTCTCTGTCCTTATAAATACCCATCACGTCTCGGTCAAAAATTCTTCTTCCTCCTCGCCACCTCTCGCAAACCCTAGCGCCTCCGCTAGCTCTCAACGACGCCGACGACGAAGCGCTTAGCTGCCGTGACTTCTTCGATGCCGTCCTCACGCCGGCCGCGGACCTCGTCCTCTCCGCCGTCGCTGTAGGTGTCTTCCGTCACCAAGTTAGGGCACGGGAGATTGAACTGCTCGGCCTCCAGCTTCGCTCTGTCTAGCAGTTCTTCGTGTGGTAATTAAATTTTACTTTTTACTATCTTTTCGATCTGATAGATTCATCCGTCTTTACCAAAAGTGGTTTCTAGATCTCCAAACTTGAATCTATCTCATTCTGCATCTCATATTCTGCCTAGTCTATTCACTTATGCTTCTTTACAAGTTAGATTCCTCACTTGTACTTATTCTTGCATTTGTACAACTCTAGAACCAACTCTCATCATATAAGTGAATGTCTTCGTGTTATGAGGTCAATGTCTTCAAACTGATTTATCTTCAAAATCTTCTGAGAATGCATATGACTTCTTCCCCTTCCCTCGCACCTCTAATGCTGTCATAGGTACATGTTCGTGGGAGAATCCCTTGGTTCTCATAGTCTGCATTCGTTTGCAGAATTCTTACAGAGTCACATCAATTCACCTGAAGCCAGTTCTTGTCTGACTAGCCGTTTGAAGCCATTGCACGCACTGAAGCCCTTCAGTTTAAACTTCATGGCAACTGAGAAGTCAACACGAAAGTGAGATAGACAACACCATGGTAACACTTCCAAGGATTTGCCTCCAGATTTGCACGAGCTGTACAAAACAGACCCTGAGGAAACCTATACTGGCCGCAAGAATCAAATCCAGTGGATTCGAAGATATTGGGCAGAAGAATGGTTCAAATACCGCTTTGTCACTGAAGAATATGCAGAGAAAAATGCCATCAAGGGACCCTGTGGAGATATTGTGTACAAAAGTCTTCAACCCCAGTCCCTTCCTGAAGCCATCCAACGAGAATTCTATCCGTGCATGATTCGCGGACCGCAACCAGAGAATGCTGATCCTTCTTCTCTGCTGTGGTGCCATGAATACCATCTGTTCAAGCGCAACTACCAGTTCGCCAAAGACTCAGCTGCGAAGAACAAGAAGGCTCTAGGGCTCGACTTCAACCCTGGTCCTTCCTCACCTCGGGACGATGGCACCCGTGAAGCCAATCAGAACAGGATCGGCCCCTTTCTATAACCTTGCTGGCCTCATCACCCACATTACTGTCCAAGGTGCCAAAGTGGATCATTCTGATGATGGTGCTGACACTGATGAAGCTCCAACTCCTACTCCCAAGCCGCAGAAGCAAAAGAAAGCTAAAGCTTCAAAGTCATCTGCTGCTCCAAAAGCTTCACGAGTGAAGCCATTGGCAACTGCCCCTCCTGCTCCCAGTAACTCCTCTGAAGATCTCTCTCGCATCTCCAAGAAGCATGAGAAGCCACAGAAGAAACCTGTTCAGCGACAGAGTCAAGCACTAACACCTGCTGCCGTTCTGAGGAACGAATCTGAAGCCATTGATTTGTCTTCAGATGAAGAATTTGGGAATTATGCCCTTGAGCAGCTGATCAAGAGCAAGCAAGAGGCAGAGATCTTCAATGATCTGCCCCTCTTCGATGTGAACATCTTGCACAATTTCATTGATGAATGGTTCGACAATCAAGACCTCAGCTTTGATGATCTTCAACTCCCCATTGGCATCAGCGTCTCCTTTCAAGGCGCCATTGCTCTTGAGATGGCTCTGGCTCAGTGAATTGTTGAACTGAAGCACAAGATTGATTCTGAGAAGGAACAGTTCAAGAAGCATGTAGCCAAGCTGAGTGTGGCTGATGTCCAGAAATTCAAGGTGATGCTCAATGACCTCAAGGAGGCGTTTTGCAAGAAACGTGAGGATGCCAAAGGCTGAAGAGAGCGCATGAAAACTCTTGCTGCTAAGTGTGTTCAGGCTTTCAACAAAGCTGAAAAGCGCAAGGCTCTTGGGCGTCCTGGCATTGACCCCAAGATGGCTGCCAAGCAAAAGAAGAAGCACACTGTGGCCCGGACTGAAGCTCCACAGCGGGAAGAACCTCACATTGTCTTCCCAGCCAGCATGACAGGCTCGAAGCCTAAAGTCTCCACAGTGGCTTCAGATTAGCAGAAAACCAAGGCTGCCAAGGTTCCCAGGTACTGCATCGGCACCAGGCTCATTTAATGTCAACGGCTTCATTGCACACAACACCTTCTTCGATTCTGGCAAGAACCCATATTCCAAGCCAAGAATATCATCAGATCGGTTCTGGAGCTATCAACAACACAACTACTACTCCTGTATTCTGTACAATCAGGAGCGCATATTTCCTCATGTGCGTCTGGACACTGAAGCCATTGCTGGTCTGCCCTGCCTTGAAGAAGCCCTAGACTGCTTTCGTGATGCTGGTCTTCTGCAGTTTGTCACTGACAAGGAACATTGGAATGAAGAGATTCTCCTGCAATTCTATGCAACCCTCCACATTCGCGGCTACAATAGGGATACAACGACATGGGTCCTTGAGTGGATGACGAGCAACGTTCATAATGAAGCCAAAGCCTTTGATCTCATTGAGCTTACCGGCCTCTCCACTCCAGGCAAACTGTATGAACCTGGTTGTCAGCTTCACCGTGATGCATTGGAGAGCATCTTTCAGAAGCCTGAGCCCAACATGAGCCAGATGCTTAGAATGATGAAGCCACTTCCCCAGGATGCCGAGTATCCCAAGGAATTCCTTGTTGAAGACCTAGAGTATCTGCCCCACACTATCTATCATATCATTCGGTGAACTCTTTGGCCGATCAAGGGGCATTCCTCCTCAGCAAAACTTGAAGGTGCAATGACGACATTGGTCTTCTACATACTCAATGGCAAAAGCTTTAATACTCAAGATTTCTTCATTCGCCAGTTTGCTGCATCTAGATCTGACATTTTTGGTCTGAAGTTCTATGCTCCTTGGATCATGCGTCTGATCAAGCTCCACTCTGCCATTGACTATCAGCCCTCTGCTCGTAACCATCTCATATTTTTACCAGAGGTTGATATGTCCATTGAAGCCATTTACCCAGAGCCTGCCAAGGAAGCACTATATCTTCACAATATAGATCGTCAGAGCTTTTCCCAACATGTTGAGGGTGTTCAGGTTGCTTCTCGTGTTTATCCACTGGCCGACAACACTCGCCGTTCACGTACTGAAGCCACAGAAAGCACCATTGCTCCAAGAACTCGCAGACGATCCCGTGTGCTCAATGACCGCGAGCTTCTTGTGGCTTTGCATCAGAAACAAGATAATCATCATTACTGACAGAAGCGACAAATGCAAAGCCTCTTGGTGGATATCAATCGCATTCGCAATCTTGCCACCAAGAACGCCTTTTTCACTCACGAAACCTGTCGGAGGACTTGGAAGGGTTTGACACTACTCAGTGCTGAAGCTGATCTTCTAGACGATGGCTTCACCGAAAGATTCAAGTTTGACTCCACTCCTCCCAGGAATGCTGTTTTACATCGAACTCCGTCTCTTGAAGATTCAGAGTACTCTTCGTCCATAGCCGCAGTAAATGCCAGAGTTATTGATGAAGCCGATGATGCTACTTCACCACCGCCGACATCAGCGCGTATCAACACTGCACCAAGTTCTTCTACACCACCAAACCTCAACGACGACCCTGCTGCTTCACCTACTCCTCATGGGAACGAGCAGAGCCTATGTCTTTAAACCTTTTTGGTCCTTACTGACAAAAGGGGGAGAAGCATAGGTTGATAGTCTTCAAGCGGGTCCTGATGGGTGGTTGCCATACTTTTGCCTAGTGCTTACAACTCTCGTTTTGCTACATTTGGTTCTTTGAGTTGTAACACTTAAACTTGATGGTCGTCTGCTACTTTTTCTGCTATTCTGTGTGATGCGACGATAAATTCCGCATATGCGATGATAAATCCCGCATGAACTCATTCCGCAGACGTCCATTTTTCATTATGCATGTCATTATTCCTATATATCTGTTCATGCATGATGTATTGTCTTCATACGATGAAGAGGATCTCCACAAGTACAACCTGCCATGTGCATTTGCATTCCAACGCAAAACATTTATATGCACATCTTCAGGGGGAGCCTTTTTGCCATCTATGAAGACAATATCTTAATCCTTACAATTTCACATACTTTTATCCCCGTTGAAAACTTCAACCAGTTTGTAATCAATCACCAAAAAGGGGGAGATTGTAAGTGCATCTAGTGCCACCCCTAGTTGGTTTTGGAGTATTGACGACAAACCTGGTTGAGGGACTAATGTGTTTGTGAGAATTGCAGGATAATACAGGTAGTAGTCCCTCCTTGATTCGGTTTACCTACCGGAGATGACCCCTAAAAATGTGTGAAGACATTGAAGACAATGGTGGTCTGTGAAGATATTCACATTGAAGACTGTGACACGAGAAGACATTGAGTGAAGACTATGGAGCGCGAACACTTAGTTGTTTCTTTGTTTCCTTTTCTTCTTTTTTGAGTCATAGGAACCACCACACTGTTAAGTGGCGTCCAAGTGAACAAAGTTAGAATGACTGAAGTGATGCTCAAACCAAATCCTATGTCTTCGAGCGAAGACAATGAGAGCAAATCTTATCCCGTGTCGGATAAGTCAGCTTTACTTTAGCCCAAGTCAAGCTGCCGCGTGTGTTTGAAATCTGACCGTTGCGACACATGTCAGTTCCTTAGTGACCCAGGGTCATTTCGGAAAAATCTGGTTGGGTTGCCCAGTGGCTATAAATAGCCCACCCCCTACACCATAAATTGGTGGCTGCTCAGAGTTAGTACACGGCTTTTGTCGTTTGAGAGCAACCCACCGCCTAAGCTTTCGAGAGACAATCCTTGCGAGGACAAAGCCCAAACCACCTAGAGCCCAAAGAGTGTTTGGCATCACTGAAGTCTTTCTATTCGCGTGATCTGAAGACTTGTTACACTTGAGGACTGTGAATCCTCCAGCTGGTTAGGCGTCATGTTCTGAGCATCCAAGAGCCATTGTGGATTGCCGGTGAACAAAGTCTGTGAAGGTTCGGAAGTCTACCTTGAAGACTTACCAGAGTGATTGGGCGGGGACTAAGTGTCCTTAGCTCAAGGGGAATAAGGTGAAGACATAGTCTTTTGAGTTGAATCTCAACCTCCCTAACCAAACGTACAGTTGTCACAGCAACTGGAACTAGTCGAAAAAAATCCCTGTCCTTCTGAAGCCACTGGTTCTATCTCTTACCTCTCTTTACTTACAGTTTGTCTTCGTGAAGTCATAGCCTGCTTGCATTATCTGTTTGACTTCACTGTGTGACTATCTATTCTGATTGGCTTCATACAATCTTCCATATTGATCTTAACTACCTAGCTGCTATTAGTCTTCGTGCTTTCACTCCATTGAATACTTGACTATGGCTTGTCTAGTGTAGTCTACCTTCCACTGCATTCGAATAGTGTTGTTTATATTATTTGTCTTTGAAACTCCCATGTTTTGAAGACTTTCATAAAAATCGCCTATTCACCCCCCCTCTAGTCGATAACTAGCCCTTTCAGTAGTGAAAGTGCAACTAATCCCCGGGTGGTTTTGGTAATTCATAACAACATATAGCTCATTGAACTAATATCCATTCAAGATGAATGTTTCAGAAAGTTCAATGATGGGTATGGCATGGACTAGAGATGTGGACCCCTCAAAATGCTAAGGACACATATTGGCAAAAGCTCAAGACTCTTCATTTTCATTTTAGTGACCCAAGATCACATTGAGTCCATAGGAAAAGCCAGTACTATTAAAAGGGTATGAGGTGTTGCTTAATGGCTTGCTTGCTCAAAAATGCTTAGTGATATGCTCCAAAAGCCCTCAACCACTTTCTCATTTCCACATATGTCCTAAACCTAAAGTCAAACTCGGCCCCACCAATTTTATCTATCCAGCGCCACCGAGTTCACTTGACATAGCCATAGCCAGAAACCCCAATCAGTTCGGTCTAACCAATAGGGATCTCGGTCTCACCAAGATGGGAGCAAAATCTCTGTCTCCCTTCATAACGTTTCGGTCTAACCGAGATGAGTGATCAGTCCCACCGAGTTCGCAGTGCAAACTCTCTGTTTCCTTTTTGCAACGTTTCAGTCTCATCGAAATGAGCGATCGGTCCCATCGAGTTTGCTGGACCAAGTCTCTATTTGCTTATTACTAAAATCGGTCTCACCGAGTTCATGTGATCGGTCTCAGCGAGATAAGGTTTTGCACTAACCCTAGCACATCGGTCCTACCGAGTTGATATTGTCGGTCCCACTGAAAATCCTAACATTCACATTTTGAACTAGGTCGGTCCCACCGAGTTTCACTATTTGGTCCCACCGAGTTGGTAAATTGTGTGTAATGCTTATATTTTGTGTGGAGGCTATATATACCCCTCCACCCCCTTCTCCATTTGAGAGAGAGCCATCAGAACGTTCCTACACTTCCACTACTCATTTTCTGAGAGAGAACCACCTACTCATGTGTTGAGACCAAGACATCCCAATCCTACCACTAGAATCTTGGTCTCTAGCCCTCCCCAAGTTTCTTTCCACTCAAATCATCTTTCCACCATATCCAAATCTGTGAGAGAGAGTTGAGTGTTGGGGAGACTATCATTTGACGCACAAGAGCAAGGAGTTCATCATCAAAACACCATCTATTACCCTTTGGAGAGTGGTGTCTCCTAGATTGGTTAGATTTCACTTGGGAGCCTCCGTCAAGATTGTGGAGTTGAACCAAGGAGTTTGTAAGGGCAAGGAGATTGCCTACTTCATGAAGATCTACCCCAAGTGAGGCAAGTCCTTCGCGGGCGATGGCCATGGTGGGATAGACAAGGTTGCTTCTTCATGGACCCTTCATGGTTGGAGCCCTCCGTGGACTCGCGCAATCGTTACCCTTCACGGGTTGAAGTCTCCATCAACGTGGATGTATGATAGCACCACCTATCGGAACCATGCCAAAAATCTCCGTGTCTACATTACGTTTGCTCCCTGCAAACTCACTAGTGCATGAGGCTGCTAACGCTTCACTACGATCAGAGACCCTTCGAGAAACTGTGTGCGCTGCAATAATCGCAAACGATGGTGTAAGAGAACCATCAAAAATGTCCAAAACGTTTGCGATGACGGATGCATCAAATATGGTTCAGATTTTAGTTGCGTGTGCAGTTCAATTAACTGTTTGTGATGAGGAGTAACAAAAGAAACGGGCAGCCAGATGAAGGCGTGTGCGATACACAGCATACGGTTCACTAGGATGAACTACTTGTGATTAGGCAACACAAAATAAACGGTCAGCCAGATCAAGGTGTGTGCCATATACAACATGCGGTTCACTCGGACGAACTGTTTGTGTTGAGACAAGAGAACATAAACGGTTCAATATAACAAGATGTGTGTGATACGCGGCAAACAGGTCTGTAATCAGGAATGTGTGCGAAGACCGATGATAACATAAATGGTTGCTGCTAATATGACGTGTGTGTTGTGTGATGGGATTGTATACAGAACAACAAGATATATATTACATGCATGATTAACCAAATTAAACATCCAATTACATAGGTGGCTACTACAACCATCGCATTTGCACACATCAAAGTAAACTATTACATGCATAATTTCATAGGTGGATATTACACACATGACACTTCCACACACCAATAAAGTAAACTATATATTACATGCATGATTAACTAGCATAAACGATCATCTGATCATTATCTACTTCTTGTGATGCTTGCTCTGCTTGTGGCTCGTTCCGGGTTCGTCGATTTGGGTAACGAGGCACTTCCTCATGTCAATGATCCACCTGTGCATATCGTAGCATGTGTACACGCTCTTGGCAGTGAACCTGAGGTGAGGTTCATCCAGTCGCCGCATCCAGGCTCTGTGCCAGGATACGACATTTGTTCTCTGGGCATCCTGCTTCATCTTTTTGTAGTAGGGGTCAATGATGGCCGAGGCGAGTTCGACCGGGGAGTCCTTCTTCATGCTGTCCCATACCCTGTAGTGGTCACGGATTTCGACAAGGCTTTGGCAGGCCAAGCCCGTAGCACTGAGCGCTTTTACATCGTCGGTGGTTTCCACCGTGGCAAACTTGTAGTCGGTGCTGTTGACAAACCTGTTTAAACGGTCGCAACACTCTCTGGCCATGCAGTAGTGGTAGATGAGGACATTATGGCGCACGTACAACTGGGAGACGGCAACCTTCTAATCTATGTGAGGATGACCGACGGTGTACTGGAGGTCGATGCCGACCACCTTGTACTTGTCTCCAGCAAGCAACTGCTCAACGGTGTTGATGTAGTCGTCCACCATGGCCAGGTCGATGGTGTACACCACCGAGAGATCCGTCTCCCTTGCGTGGGTCTCCACTTTATGCTCGCCGAACTCCGTTGGAGTGCCGCTAGGCATCCCCTCTCTATGTGTCGTCGTGTGGGTGTGCTTGTTGTGTTGTGGAGCGCGATCGAAAGGTTGAAGAGACTAAGGTTATAATGGCCACGGGAATTAAAGGGGAAGCTGGACGGCCTGGAATATAGATCGGCACGCCCTGATGGCAGTTCTAATTCGCAGCGTGTAACTCCATCGTGCCGCACATAACTGCATCGCGTGGCAACACGCGCGGCGCAACCGCATGCATATGGGGCCCCGATGTGATCGTGCGCAGGCCCAACCACTGGCAGAGCGCGTGCAGAGGAACGCGAGCAGAGCGCTCCGCGATCGCCTCAACGGAGAGCAACAATATATATGCATATAGCAGTTGAACACACAAGGAAAAGTTGTCCACAACCCGAGCGCGCTGACGGACGCGAGCAGAGCGCGCCGCGGTGCCTAATGGTGTGCACAGCATGCTGCGGCGCCTAATGGCGAGCAAAGCTTGCCGAGGGACATGAGCAGAGGCCGACGCCGTGTGTGTTATGGGAAAACGCTTGCTGGTATATAACCTCAAATTTAACCAACAAAATGATAATGCATGTTACAAAAATTATATAACTTGAAACTATGTTCAAATACGAATCCGACGGTATAATCTTTGGCGACATGCATTCATATTTTATTAATTAAATCCTTCGGGCCGAACTTGCTCAAGCCAAGGAGCAAGCCAGAAGGAGTAATGCGACGGCCTCGAGGGCGGCCGAAGAGTTAGAAGCCGAAAGGGCTGCACACTGCCGAAGCAGGGAAGAGATGGCCGAAATGGCTGTGAAGATAAAAGAAGCTACCGACCGCAATGAGGTTCTTGAAAAGGAGCGCCTAGCGGAGCGAGAAGACCTGGGGAAGGCCACCGCCGAAGCCAAGGATGCCCGTTCTGCAATGCGGGCTATAAAGGAGGAGCTGCGCCAAGCTGGAGACATTGTGGCTGGAAAGCCCTTTCTGCTGCGCCGAAGGTTTACGGATCCAAAGTATGCTCAACTTGGCCAGCTGTGGGGTCCGGAGGATCCTTATATGGACTTAGCAGCGAGTGCGGTGGATGCCGTTGTGCACTTTCGGAGCCAGAAGGATCACAAGACGGAAGAGCTATTTTGGTCTCAATTCCATAGTCCGGAGTGTTCACTTCCGCTGACCGACCGGTTGGCCGAGTGGGCTGAGCTGAATAGGTTGTCCGGGTTTGCCATGACGGATATCGTGACTCATGTCTGGCCAGATAGGCCCAAGCCGAAGAGCTATTTTGGCTTATTGCAGCAATTTCTTGGGGCGGTGTCGCATATCAAGGCGATGAAGCGGTCGGCCTGCATAGAGGGTGCACGGATGGCGCTCGCCCGTGTGAAGACACATTAGACAGAGATGGATGCCACCGCTGTTGCAACCCAGGGTTCGGACGAAAGCCGGTTACCCGCCGAGCACTATTTTGGGGAAGTTCTGCGTGGTGCTCGTGTAATAGAGTCGCAGTGCTCAAAAAATGTCATGTTCAAATGAACATTTTATTTTGTAAAACAATGTTTATGATGTAAGCGCTTTTTATACTTGTGCGTTCAAGTATTGAAATATCTCCTATGCGGCCGTTTATGTATACGTGTGTATAACCTGAAAGATGGCAGTCGTCGGCTTCAGCCCCCACGCACAGGGTGCGGGGGTGTTCGCAAAAATAGCGCATTTTCACACTTTATCCGACGTCTTAGTCCTGTGAAGGAGGTGGTAGCGTAGCAAACGAGGCAACCGGACTATAATGCTTTATCACTTTCACTTAGCCATGGGAGTTCGAGGGTGGGGCTACGATATAGCCCCTGGGGGCACCCCGCTATCCGAATTTGGGGCGCGTATGTGCCTGACCGGGAAGCGGTCCTTCGTCAAAGCGGAGGAATTCTAAACATTCCTGTGGTCGATTGAGTGGTTGACGAGTCTCTCGTTGTATCATGACAGTCAGTTTGCGGCTTTCTCTACTGAGGTGCTCGGCCAGCCGAACTGGGGCACAATCGCAGTAGTTCTCCTGGTGCCGCATTAGCCGATGATACGGAACGTAAGGCAGCAAAACACAGGAGCCGGGCAAACCCAACATTTGACCAAAGACATGATTCAGAGCTGATGCATATAAGGCCTAACTCGAGACGCCGAACACTCCCTAAGGTGTTCGGTCTTTATAATAACGGGCGGAACAATGCCCTAAGCCCCTAGTGTCCAGGTACGGGCAAGGTCCTCTGACGCGGCCGATGCCAAAACGTCAGTCTCCTCTCTGGTTATCATGAAAAACCAGGGGATTATAGCAACAAGAGACAGTAAAAAAGGTTTACGCAGGGTCTTAATCTGAAAAGAATCCTTGCAACGGGTCCCTACTGCACGTCTGCGCCTGTGTCTCCGTTGTGCCGTATCCTGGACGGGTGTGCACATTGTTCATCTGTAAAAAGATAGGAACTTAGTTTGAAAATAAATCGTGCGAAAACTGCATAAAAAA
Source organism: Triticum timopheevii (assembly GCA_963921465.1). Lineage (NCBI taxonomy): Eukaryota > Viridiplantae > Streptophyta > Magnoliopsida > Poales > Poaceae > Triticum > Triticum timopheevii. The sequence goes on from OY997274.1 coordinate 217,331,561, forward strand.
TTGAAATGTTGATAAATTAATAAAGCTGAGCCTATATTAGCTCATAATTGCTTATATGCGCAGCCCCTTGTGAAGGGGTGTGCGGCTAGGGAGCCCCTAGCTTATTTATTCCGGACTCGTTTAGCCGTGTCCGGGGTCTTTGAATGACCCTTTTAATGAAATGATGCCACGTGGACCGGGCATTTTAAGTGTAAGAGATGCATAATGTGGTATTGCGTTAAAGCGGACAAAAGCTTCACGTCCCAATAGTGCTTGATAGCCGCTTTTGAATGGGGCGACATGAAAGATTAGCTTTTCGCGTCGGAAGTTGTCCGGTGACCCGAACACAACTTTTAGTAATAAGGAGCCTGTGCACTTGGCGTAAGGGCCTGGCGTCACTCCTTTAAAGGAAGTGCGGCTATGTCGAATTTTAGTAAGGTCTATCCCCAACTTGCGGATTGTGTTCGGATATAGCAGGTTTAAATCGCTGCCGCCGTCCATCAGGACTTGTGTAAATTGTAGTCTGTCGATTATAGGATCCAATATCAGAGCAGTCCATCCTGCATTTTGAACACTTCTGGAATAATCCAGGTGGTCAAAAGTGATTGGTTTTGACATCCAATCTCGGGGTTCCGCTGGGGTGGACCGTGCGACACTTGTCTTAGCGGGTGCCGCATTGTTTTTCCGTACTATCACATGAAGTGAGTTTACTGCTTTGACTTCTTGTGGGAAAGTCTTTTGTTTTCCGGTGCTCTGCTGGTGGGGTTCGTCATCGTCCTCACTTGACGCGTCGAGCCCCTTGTGTTCGGCGTTGAGTCGGCCGGACTGTTTAAAAACCCAACAATCTCGGTGGGTGTGGTTCGCAGGCCTTCCGGAGGTACTATGGATTTGACATATCCGATCCAAAATTTTGTTTAAGTTGGATAGCTCATCACTGTTGTCCTTAAGAGGCAGTGTTTTATTGTTTGGCCGCGAGCTTTTGAATCCGGCGTTGACCGCCGTATTCTTTGGGCTTTTTTCTTTATTCCGGCGCTGAACCTTTCTGCGCCGTGATTTTCCGTTTCCATCTCTGATCTCGGATGTACTCGGGTCGCTGGTGCTGCATCTTGCTAGCCAGCTGTCTTCCCCCGCGCAAAAGCGGGTCATGAGGCTTGTTAGCGCGGCCATCGTCCTCGGCTTCTCTTGGCCGAGGTGCCTGGCGAGCCATTCGTCTCGGACGTTGTGTTTAAAAGCTGCTAAGGCTTCCGCGTCCGGACAGTCGACTATTTGGTTCTTTTTTGGTAAGGAACCTGTTCCAGAATTTGCGCGCTGACTCTCCGGGCTGTTGAGTTATATGACTTAGATCGTCTGCATCCGGAGGGCAGACATAAGTCCCTTGAAAATTTGCTCTAAACGCGTCCTCAAGCTCTTCCCAACTTCCAGCAGTGTTTACTGGGAGGCTTTTGAGCCAATGCCGAGCTGGCCCTTTGAGCTTGAGGGGTAGATATTTTATGGCGTGGAGATCATCTCCTCTAGCCATGTGTATGTGTAGTATGTAATCCTCTATCCAGACTCCAGGGTCTGTTGTTCCGTCGTATGCCTCTATGTTTATGGGTTTGAACCCTGCTGGAAATTCATGATCCAGCACCTCATCGGTGAAATATAGTGGGTGTGCGGCGCCCCTGTATTTGGGTGTGCCGCTGTCTTCAAACACTTGTCGTGTTGTGTTGCTTCCTGGGGCCCTCTTTTTTGGCCCGTAAATGGACCTGGCTGGGCCATCTGTTTTCCTAGGATCATGAGTCGGCTTGTGTGCGGTGCCACTTGTTGTTTTTGGCCTGTCATCTGGTTGTCTATCCGGCCAGGCGGCCTCTTTGTTTTTTGACTGTGGGGGCTCTATGGCTTCCTCGTCAAATTCTGGCAGCAGCTTGCGCTTCGGGTAGCTCTTTGTTTGGTGGCCATTGCCGTATTTGTCTGCGGTCTTGAGTACTTTGCTCCACCTTATTCTGAGTAAGTCTTCCGCTGTTTTGAGCTTCCGTTTTTCTTTCTTTAGACTTCTTGCAGTGGCGACGAGTCTTTTGTGAAGGTTCTTATGCTCCGGTGGTGTGTCCGGCGTGAGGTCGTCTGGACTGTTGGTTTCGCCGGGCATGGATTGATTATCCGATTCGTCCTATTCGGACGGTTGCTTGGTTGCATGTTCGTCGTCCACTGGTTTGCCCTGCTCTATTGCTGGGTTGTTAGGAATGCTGTTTTTGTCGAGGCGGGGCTTAGGGCGGCGTTTGCATCGCCGTTTTGGTTGTTTATCGGCGGGATTATCCTTTGCCGCGCCCCGTTGTTCCTCGTTATCGCTTCCTTTTGGGGTATCCACCATATATACGTCATGTGTTGGGGTGGTCTTCCAGTGCCCTATAGGCGCTGGTTCTTGATTGTCTCCGGCATCGTCGTCCATACCGTCGATGTCTTCGGAGTCGTGGTCTAGCATGTCGGTTAAATCGTCGACAGTGGTGACAAAGTGGGTGGTGGGTGGGCTTTGAATTTCTTCGTCGTCCGCATCCCAACCATCCTGGCCGTAGTCCGGCCAGGGCTCTCCGGATAGCGAGAGGTGCTTTAGCGAATTTAGGATGTCGCCAAAGGGTGAGTGCTGAAGGATGTCCGCAGCGGTGAGCTTCGTGATCAGCGCCCAACCGGATTCGATTGGCAGGGGCGCAGGAGGTTTGGAGTCCGGCAGGGAGTCCGGCACCTCGGAGTCACGAGCTTTATAAGGGGCAAGGTCAGCGTTCGGCTCCACCGCCGTGAAAGTTGCAGCTCCCGAGGCGGTGTCCAGCCACCCGTCCTCGATCTGCGCAGTCGGCTCCGGACTATGGGTCGGAGCGGATTCGTGTGCGGCCTCCAAGGTTCTGTCCGGCGGCAGAGTTAGATCATGCTCATCGTGACAGTGCGGCACGCTCGGCTGTGGCTTGGATCCATCGAAGATCAAGTCTCCGCGGATATCCACCGTGAAGTTTAGGCGTCCAAATCTGACCTGACGGCCAGGGGCGTAGCTTTCGATCTGCTCCAGATGGCCAAGTGAATTGGCCCGCAGTGCGAAGCCGCCGAATACAAAGATCTGTCCGGGGAGAAAAGTCTCACCCTGGACGGCGTTGTTGTGGATTGAAGAAGCCATCAAGCCTATCGGTGACGGCACAGAGGAACTCTCAATGAAAGCACCAATGTCGGTGTCAAAATCGGCGGATCTCGGGTAGGGGGTCCCGAACTGTGCGTCTAGGCGGATGGTAACAGGAGACAAGGGACACGATGTTTTTACCCAGGTTCGGGCCCTCTCGATGGAGGTAAAACCCTACTCCTGCTTGATTGATATTGATGATATGGGTGGTACAAGAGTGGATCTACCACGAGATCAAGGAGGCTAAACCCTAGAAGCTAGCCTATGGTATGATTGTTGTAATGGTTGTTCGTCCTACGGACTAAAACCCTCCGGTTTATATAGACACCGGAGAGGGCTAGGGTTACACAGAGTCGGTTACAATGGTAGGAGATCTACATATCCGTATCGCCAAGCTTGCCTTCCACGCCAAGGAAAGTCCCATCCGGACACGGGACGAAGTCTTCAATCTTTTATCTTCATAGTCTTGGAGTCCGGCTGACGATGATAGTCCGTCTGTCCGGACACCCCTTAGTCCAGGACTCCCTCAAGTGGCAAAAGCCTAAGCTTGGGGATGCCCATGGCACCCCAAGATATTCAAGAATAGCCAAAAGCCTAAGCTTGGGGATGCTCCGGGAAGGCATCCCCTCTTTCGTCTTCGTTCATTGGTAACTTTACTTGGAGCTATATTTTTATTCGCCACATGATATGTGTTTTGCTTGGAGCGTCGTGTATTATATTAGTCTTTGCTTTTTAGTTTACCACAATCATCCTTTCTGTACACACCTTTTGGGAGAAGCCTACTTGATTAGAATTTGCTAGAATACTCTATGTGCTTCACTTATATCTTTTGAGCTTGATAGTTTTTGCTCTAGTGCTTCACCTATATCTTTTGAGCTTGATAGTTTTTGCTCTAGTGCTTCACTTATATCTTTCAGAGCACGGCGTGACTTATTTTTGTAGAAATTGCTAGTCTCTCATGCTTCACTTATATTATTTTTAGAGTCTTTTAGAACAGCATGGTATTTTCTATGGTTATAAAATTGGTCCTAGAATGGTAGGCATCCAAGTTGGGTATAATAAAAACTATCATAGGAAGTGAATTGGATGCTATGATCGATTTGATACTTGATAATTGTTTTGAGATAGGGAGGTAGTGATATTAAAGTCATGCTAGTTGGGTGATTATGAATTTAAAGAATACTTGTGTTGAAGTTAGCAAGTCCCGTAGCATGCACGTATGGTTAAAGTTGTGTAACAAATTTGAAACATGAAGTGTACCTGGCTTGTGCATCCTTATGAGTGGCGGTCGGGGACGAGCGATGGTCTTTTCCTACCAATCTATCCCCCTAGTGCTTGATTTTTGATGACTTCTAAATTTTTGCAATAAGTATATGAGTTCTTTTTACTAATGTTGAGTCCATGGATTATATGCACTTTTACCTTTCCGCCACTGCTAGCCTCTTCGGTACCGTGCATTGCCCTTTCTCACCTTGAGAGCCGGTGCAAACTTCGCCGGTGCATCCAAACCCCGTGATACGATACGCTCTATCACACATAAACCTCCTTATATATTCCTCAAAATAGCCACCATACCTACCTATTATGGCATTTCCATAGCCATTCTGAGATATATTGCCATGCAACTTTCCACCGTTCCGTTTATTATCATCATGACATACTTTACTTTTGTCATATTGCCATTGCATGATCATGTAGTTGACATCGTATTTGTGGCAAAGCCACCATGCATAATTTTTCATACATGTCACTCTTGATTCATTGCACCATCCCGGTACACCGCCGGAGGCATTCATATAGAGTCATATCTTGTTCTAGTTTCGAGTTGTAATTCATATGTTGTAATCAATGAAAGTGTGATGATCATCATTATTAGAGCATTGCCCAAAAAAAGGCCAAAATAAAAAAAAAGAAAGGCCAAAGAAAAAAGAAGAAAAAAAAGAAGAAGAAAAAATAAAAAAAATAAAAAAAATAAATAAAAGGGGCAATGTTACTATCTCTTTTTCCACACTTGTGCTTCAAAGTAGCACCTTGTTCTTCATGTAGTGAGTCTCATATATTGTGCTTCAAAGTAGCACCATGTTTTTCATATAGTGAGTTTCATAGGTTGTATTTTTCATACTGGTGGGAATTTTTTATTATAGAACTTGGCTTGTATATTCCTACAATGGGCTTCCTCAAATGCCCTAGGTCTTCGTGAGCAAGCAAGTTGGATGCACACCCACTAGTTTTCTTTTGTTGGGCATTCATTTATAGCTCTAGTGCATCCGTTGCATGGCAATCCCTACTCCTCATGTTGACATCAATTGATGGGCATCTCCATAACCCGTTGATTATCCTCGTCAATGTGAAACTTTCTCTTTTTTTGTCTTCTCCACACAATCCCCATCATCATATTCTATTCCACCCATAGTGCTATATCCATGGCTCACGCTCATGTATTGCATGAAGGTTGAAAAAGTTTGAGATTATTTAAGTATGAAATAATTGCTTGGCTTGTCATCGGTGGTATAGAAGTTGGGAACATCTTTGTGTGACGAAAATGAAGCATAGCCTAACTATATGATTTTGTAGGGATGAACTTTCTTTTGCCATGTTATTTTGAGAAGACATGATTACTTTGATTAGTATGCTTGAAGTGTTACTATTTATTTTATCAATATGAACTTTTATTTTGAATCATTTTGGATCTGAACATTCATGCCACAATAAAGAAAATTACATTGAGAATTATGCTAGGTAGCATTCCACATCAAAAATTCTGTTTTTATCATTTACCTACTCGAGGACGAGCAGGAATTAAGCTTGGGGATGCTTGATACCTCCAACGTATCTATAATTTTTGATTGTTCCATGCTATTATATTACCCCTTTTGGATGTTTATGGGCTTTATTTTACACATTTATATCATTTTTGGGACTAACCTACTAATCGGAGGCCCAACCCGTATTGCTGTTTTTTTTTGCCTATTTCAGTATTTCGAAGAAAAGGAATATCAAACGGAGTCCAAATGGAACGAAACCTTCGGGAGCGTGATTTTTGAAACGAACGTTATCCAGAGGACATGGAGTGCAAGTCAATAAGCACTTTGGGGTGATGCGCCATTAATATGAATATTATGTTTTTTTTACTTTTCTGTTTTTTGCACATGTTACAAAATATATTATTGGACAGAATATAGACAGCACCACATAGCAACAACAGATTCATCGAATACAATAGAAGATTAGTCTCCAAATACAATTCATCATATTAGTCTCCGAATTCAAAAGACCGAACAAAGATAGAACATTACAAGTCTCGAGACCGCGAGTAGCGAGTTTGTCTTCACACTACAAGTCGATATCGATCATCTAAACTACCATCACATAGAAGAGAGCTGCGGTCATCACGATGAGCATCATCGCGATGAAACTGGTCTTCATCCGGTTCCTCCAATGCTCCCTCCTCTCTCCCGCTAGATAGCGCGTGTATCTAGATTCTGCCTCCGCCCTAGCGGTGTACCCTTTGTAACTGTTACCGCTGAAACGGTGAACCTGTCTCTGACACTCCTCCCAGTCGTCGTAGACTCCGGGAACCTTACCCTTGTACACGACATACGACGACATCTCTATGCACAAGCCAAACAACAGACAGTACGTAAGCAATATATAAGTATGCAACAAAAGGATCGGAAGAGAAAAGCAAGACACTAATAGCACGATTCATGGTCCTACTAATAAATAGCATCGATTACATCTAAGTTGAACGACTGTCCAAACCAAAGAGACATACAAGTTCATTAAAGTTTAATTACAACATGAGCTAATCGATGTTTCAGAACTACAAATAGCATCACTACTTTCGACTCGACTCATGGGACCGGAGCATGGATGAAGCCGCCGTCTTTCGTGATGGTCATGAAGTCGCGGTCGTTGTCAGCCTGCATTTGTAGCGTTGTGTCTATCTCACTGTTGGACGGTTGATATCTGAGGTAGAACTGCCCCGAGGTACGAAGGACATCTTGATGGATGATTTCTACAAACTCCGACTGGATGCGAAAGAATTCTTGTCGGAGGTCCGCGTCCTGGATTGCCGCCAAGCTTGCAGCCCAATCTTTGACATTATTTGGTAGCAGAAGGTGATTCTGGTCCCGTACAATCACCCGCATGTGATGGAGGGCATAGTAGGCATCCTTCTGACAGCCAGGCGGCTGCTTGACGCAGGGGAACGTCGTATTGTGGGTGAACACGTGCCTGCCGTACCTACGAACTGGCCTCTTAAAGGTGCCTTCAGATGTGGCATAGCCGGGGAGAGCATCATCAAGAACTTTCTTGATATTTGTGTAGTCTATCTTGGAGTCACGGTCCGGGTCGAAATACGTGGCCATGGAATATTTCAGGCTTAAGAGGATGAGTGTGCAATGTGTGTCACTGCACAGAACACGGAATGTTAGATAAGAAAAGAACGATCGAAATCTAAGAAATCATATGTTACGGGGCGGTTAGGGGATGACTTACTCGGGAAAGTAAGGCACGAGGAAGTTATCCTTATCTGGGTTTGCCAGAATGACGCCTTCGAGGTGTGAACTTGCGACTTGCCGGTCCCCAGCGCTGCCCAAGATCTTGGCATGCATGTAGAAGGGGTCGACTATCCCGATGTCCGGGGTCTTGTCTCTAATGATCCACATTTCCATACTCAGCGAAAACAGCCGAACGAAGGTGTAGTGCAGCGGATGAAGGTTAAACATAGCAAAGATGTCATCAAACCGCAGGACGATCGTACCCCCGATGGCGCTATCCACAAAGCCCTTGCCCTCTGGCACCTTGGCCACGAAAACCGAGTATGCCACATCATTCTGGGAGAGACGCCGCTTCTCCAAAGAAAGAACACTGTCATGCAGACTCCGCATAGCACCGGTTGCAGCATTGAGCATATTTGTCGGTAGCATCGCCCTACCCGCAACATGCACCCTCCTCGAGATATCCTTAGGTGAAGGTGGCCCGTCCTAAGCACGGATCATACTCGATGCCGGCTGGCTCGCACCGGCGCCCTTGTTAGTCTTTCGTTTCCATCCCTTCTTCTTGATCTACCATTAATGGGACCGAGTTCTGCTCATAGACCGCCTTCTTGAGCGTGTTGGGACTGATAATATTTCGCACCTCAGCTATCTGAGGCTCGGTGAAGGCGGCAGCTGGAGGCGTCTCCTGAGAACTAAACGCCAGATGACGCCTGTTGCAATTGGGTTTCTCCGCCGTACCAGCTAGATCGCGGTCGTCTTGGTTGGGTTCTTGAGAAGGAGGCTCGCAGAACTCGTCACCGTACCCATGTTCGGCAAAGTACTTATCGACGTTGGTAAATGTACCGTCGTCGTCGTCGTCGCCGTCTAGATCCTGTGCGATATGCATGTCCGGATCCTGTGCCATAGGGATGTCCGGCATGTCCGGTAGCGTTGCGGCATTCTTGCCATGGCTTGGCACCGGCACGACTGGCGGTCCTGTCTGTGGGGTGGTGTCCCCCGCCCCCAAACGAATCTGGCTCTTCGGCCAAAGCAGGGGCCAGCTTACGCAGGCGCTGAGGGTCATCACATCATCTTCGTCGGCCCCAGCGGGTCAAATCGGAGGTAATAGCTCATCGCATCCTGGCAGCACCCGAACCAGTTGAACCGTATACAAGGTGGGTGGCATCGGATTACCGTGGAACACGCGGTTGGCCGGTTGAACGATTCTGCCCTTGGCGACATCGACCAACTCGCCGCCCACGAAGTGCAGGAGAGTGCAAGGAACGTCGGCGGCGCCCTGCGAAAACATGTAGGGCGTCAGGGATGCCCAGTCAAAGGCAAGGAGATGAAGTCATCGGCCGAGAGGCTTAGTTACCGTGATGCTGTTGAGCTCGGCTAATGTCGAGCCACCGCCAACAGTGGGCGTGCAACTGACGGAGGGGCCACTTGCTGGTGAGGTGCCGGCCGGCGTACACCCGGGTGCATTAAGCTCCAATGCCTGTGCCGGCGCCTGAGAAACAAATACCGCCTCCATCGGAGACACCAATGGCGCCGCCTACGCATTGGGCGAGTTGCTGGTCGTGAGGCTGGGAACCGGGGGAGGCCCCTGTTGGCCGCCCGCAATCCATGTCGTCAGCCCATGAATCAATGTAGGCACCATGGCGGTGAGCGTCGTTCCCATTTGTTGTTGCACTTGCTCTTGGACAATCTCCGGAATCCGCACCACTTGTGCCTTGAGTGCTTCAACCTCGCGCGACTGGCTTTCTGAGCTGGTCTTTTTCTCCTTTCGCCCACCAGCAGTATAGTATGACATCCATTTTGTGGACAAGCCTTTGCCGGCCACACGACCAACTGACGATGGCTTACTGATCTTATGCTTGTTTTTCATTACGTTCAACGCCCTATTTAAAGGGGTGTCGAAAGGGGAGCTCTGAGACGACCCCGCGCTACTGCTTTCAGTATCCAGTGTGTCGTGGATTTGTCACGGCAGATATCCTTAGTGTCAGGACTTAGTCGCGAGGCCAACGCATCTATGTGGTAGCTTGAGAGGGGTTGAGCGGAATCGAGAGACGCAACACAAGACAGGGATTTAGAGAGCTTCGGGCCCCGGGAAACATCATCCGGTAATAACCCTACATGTTGTTTGAGGCTAGATCTCATTATCATCACGAGAGAGTAGCCGTAAACCGGCTCTCCTCTAGTTGTGTCTAGCCCTAGAGATTGTTTCCTCTTGCTTGTAGCCTGTCCCTCTTTGGGGAGCCCTACCCCTCCTTATATACGTTGAAGAGGCGGGTTACATGTAGAGTCCAACTCGGACTTAAGACTTAACTATTCTAACTTATCTTCATGGGCTTCTTAACATCTTGGGCTTCGTAACATCTCGGGCTTCATAACCCCTGACAACCCAGTTATCACTGTTTGCCGGTTTAACATTGTCTGCCAGTTTAACATTGTCTGTCGGTTTAACATTGTCTGCCGGTTTACCACCAGCCGGTTTACCGGCTGTCTTAGCCATATGTCTTGACTCTCTGTCTTAACTCTCCGTCGGTTTACCATCCGCCGGTTTACCAAGTCCCAGCCGGTTTACAACTCCGGCCGGGTCATACCGCGGGGTATATCCCCGACATTAGCCCCCAGTTTAATTTGGATTTATCCATGTTAAACTGATCCTGATCCTCTTTAAATCCTTGTCATTTCCTTCTAGAAAATCCGGGTCAATAGGCCAGCTTCATAATCAATTTGCTGACATTGGTTTGTCACAGAGAAATATTGCGAAGAATAAACTTCTTTGACTCAGCTCCCAATGACTTAACAAAAATAATGGTCCTTGAAATCCTCATCTGATCTTCAGCCGGTTTAAGAATGTAGAACTTTCCAGTTTATAAATATTAATAGCACTGGGTCATACTTGTAGTTAACATCCAGCTTGAAAATATACCTCTTATACGACTATCACTTGTAGCCCTCAAGTCTTAAGAAGGTAGCATAGCAACAACTTAAGACTTGCTTCAATATAAATATCACAATCTTGAAGAAATCCAGGTTGTTCACCTCAATCACTAGTCAGAATTGAGTATTCCACATATGTAGCCCCCAAGTGCCGGGTTGTCATGCTTGCAGCAACCTGGGACTTGTAATTTCTTGATGCTCATAAAAACTTCAACTAGTGTAGCCTCCAAGGGTCGGGTCATTATGCAATAATGAACAGGGACTTTGTAAATATAATCATGTCAACTTTGAATAGCAACAGTGTAGCCCCCAAGGGCCGGCTAGTAAGATAATATTGAGCTGGGACTTTGATATATACTTCAATGAAAATAACATCATATGATATATCCCCCATCATGGGGCTTGAATCCATGTCCACAAAGTTAAGAGCCTTGTGCTTTACCAACTGAGCAATGTACCCTTCAATATAATGTATAAAAAGCTTTTGTACCTTGAATTGTTGACAGGAGCAATTGGCAGCCCCCAAGGGCCGGCTCATTGTAATGTGATGAGTCGGGTCTTCAATAAGATGAGCAAAAAATGACTTTGCATTAGCCCCCAAGTGTCATGGTGCATGCTTGCAGCGACATGAGACTTATATATTTGATGTAATCGTGACATAAATAATGTAGCCCCCAATTGCCGGGTTGTAAGCCTGCATCAACTCGGGATTATTCCTTCAATGTAGAATAAAAATCATATCCATTGATAATATGATAGCCATCGCGCTAAAGCGACTTTGAAAACCTTAATCATAATACTGGTTATTGATAACCATAATAAAATCCAGCCATGTTGGATATTTGAAGATTTGAATAATATAATCGAATGATTTATGAGCGCATGATTCCAATGGCGCAATCCAAATATATACTGGCGACTTATAGTCGAAACCAGACCGGGCTGATAGTCTCCGGATTATGATTTAATCGTGTTCCGTCAATCTGTAACTGACATTTGAATCGGATTTAAAATGCTTGTCGGTTTAAAGAACGCAACAAAAACAATAGTCATTTAAGAAAAAGACTGAAGCAAAAGGTAACGATAAAACCCTTTGCAAAAAAGATGCTTTATTGAGCTGATCAGATGGTGTTACCATGGTCAGACAGGACCAAGCCCCCTAATAGGTGTGGCGATGGTTCAAGTCAGACAGGTCCCCAAATGAAACCATGGCATTTATGCCGATCAAAAGGCATGGCAATGGTTCGGGTTCGACCAAGCCCCCAAGTGATTCTATGGCCTTAGGCCGATCAAGAGGCATGACTGGTTCAGACTTGACCATGTCCCCAAGTGATCTGGTGGCTTTTGCCTATCAAAAGGTGTTGCATTGGTTCGAACACGACCAAAGCCCCCAAGTGATATTGTGGCATTGCGCCGATCAAGAGGTGTGACTATGGTTCAGACATGACCAAGTCCCCAAGTGATCAATAAATGATAATCCAATAAGGCATGATACCCATGTTTAAACCGCGCATCATGGCAACAGGTCCTCTTTGGCACCCTTTAACTTTTTGCAAGAGATAAATCCTTCTTGAACCGGGATTTTGAACCGGATATTGAGAGCTTCAAAGCTTTGTGGGAGACATCTTTCCCTTGAACCAGATTTGAAACCGGAATCTTCATTTTTAGCCAGAAATTTTCTGACGGCCTTTAAATTTGCACCAATAGGGCGTTTTAGGGTCTTGCATTAGACAACTTTGCAAGCCGGAGTAATTGCTCTTTTAAAGAAAGCAACATATAATATAAAAATATACTAGATGGATTTCACCTGATACGCCAGGCCAGTAGTTATCCACCGCGGAATTGATGATCACTATGGTGAAGCCGAAATCAATCACGAGTGAGTCCGCCGTAGGAGCAGACAGACAAGTCGGCCGCGATATTATAAACCGGTGCGGACGGGCAAGTTGTCCTTCACGTTGTGAACCGGTGCGGACGCGTGAACTGGCCATCCGTCATCAGCTAATGCTTTATACCCGCAGTATAACAATAATTTTACCTATATATAAAAACACCAATAGGGTGTTGTAATGGTGCTCAGAGGAATAAAATGCACTGATAAAATATATATAAAAATGATAGCACCTGGTATTTTTGTCAGATGAATGCGGACGCTGGCACTAGAGGTTGTTGGATGTACTTTCAAGCCGACCAGCAGATGATGACTCATTGCGAGGATGACTCATTGCTTTGTTCCCGTAGTAGTACCGTACAGTACTGATTTTGCTTTCATGCATGTGTATGGAAGTCAAACACATATCCAGTTTAACCTTCCTCTCTTTTTATCGTGAGCTTCCTGCAGTAAACTGCCTGCAACGCTTCCCAGGTCGTGGGATGTTTTCCCCCTTTTTTTATTCAGGTGTGCTAAATTCCACCGGGTCAAATCCCCCTTCTCGATTTATCTTAGCAAGCCGAAACCACCCCCGACCGGACGCAGCAGCGGGCGGTTCACGGTGTGGGGAAACATGGAGGAGACAGCACAGGAACTAGCCAGCAGAAGAGGCAGGTGAACCGGCAGGCGCAGTGGTGAACCGGCGTGGCGGGGCCAGTAGGTGTAGCCGGCGGCGGGTCGCGTCTGTGACGACTCGGGCACAGCCGTAGCTTGGGAGGCGGTAGGGCGGCTTCTGGCCCGGCATCGGTTGTGTCAGTACGGGCGGGTCTCGCGCAGGGTGAAGTAACCATAGCCTGGCATCAGAGAAACGGCGCCGTAGAGGCCGACGTGGGCTGCAAACCGGCAGCAAAGGAAACAGCAAACTGGGAGGCCGGCTCACGGGGCACTTGGAAGCGACGACAATCCGGCGCGAAGACGAGGAGCGGGTCCTGGCAAGGCGAAGCGGTTCTCGCAGGAGAGACGGATCAGCCATGGTGAGGATGGCGTTGAAACTGGGCGACCCAGCTCGGCAGGTTGGAAAGACGCCGGCGGGTCGAACGACGAGGGCGCGACGGTGGCGACCGTCCCGGAGGCGATGGGAGGCCGTGGCGGTTTATAGACGCCGCATCAGCGTGGGTGGCTCGAGGAGGACCCTGGCGAAGTGAGTCATAATGACAGCGACGGGCGGCTCTTTAGCATGGGGGCGATTTAGAGCAAAATCAGGGTCGGTGATGACAGCTCGAGGCTTGCCCGGTGGAGGCGACTCAGGGGCGGTTCGGCCGAGGGAAAAAACGGCTCGAGCGCGGTGGAGACCCGGCGGCCACTTGTGGGCAACAGAGGCATCTTGGCTTTGACGCACAGGCGGGCCTGTAGGGGCGGCTTGGAGTTGACTGACAGGCCAGTGGCGGCTCGGACGCGGGCCAGCGACAGTGATGCATCGGCGCGGCGGGTCGTGGAGCCTGCACCGGCTGGAGCGGTGGCTTGCGGTGTAGGCAGCCCCTGGCCAGGCCAGGAGGTCCATGGCGATTCTGCCGGCGCTTTGAAAGTGACGCCGGTTTGAAACGGCGTTGTCAAGGGGAGATCGTGGCGGCTCGTGGCGTCTCTTTGGTCGTAACCCGGCAGGGCAGCAGCAGGGGTGAGCTGCGCGGCGGAGCTAGCAAGCGTGGCCTATTGGCGGATCATGTCTGCGATGACTCGGGCACAGCTGCAGTTTGAGAACCGGCGAGGATGAACAAGGGCACCGACTACGGAGACACGGCCGGCCCAAGGTTGCGGACCTGCGGTGACTTGGAACAGAGGGTCGCTCGGACGCGCGCCCCGCCGGAGGTAGAATCCGGTTTGAAGACGGTCGCCCCAATCTCAACCTGTCACTCGTTGACCCGGACACAGTTTGACTTGATGTGGTTGCTCATCTCGGCGGCGGTTCAACAGCAGCAACGCGGAACGGCGGAGGCGAAGTGGAGGGACAAGCCGGTGGCGGTTTGAATCAGGGGAGCGAGCCAGCAGCGGCCCTCCAAACAGCGTCTGACTAGCGGGGTGAGGCAGCAGAGGTGGAAACCGGCGACCCGTCGTGCCGCTCGCGGAGGTGGTGAAGCGGGCAGCCGGTCCAGAAGCGAACCAGTTTGGCGGCTTAACAGGACCGCGGACGTAGTGACTCAGAGGACCACAGACCGGCAGGTTGGAGGCGCATCTGAAGCTGGTGGGTTGGAGCAGTCAAGGAGGTTTGACATGAGCAGCCCAGAGTGTAGTAGCAGCCGAGCTGACGGGTTGGAGAAGAGCAGAGTCAGAGGCCGGCGATGGCGGCTCGCAGCAGACGTGGGTGGCCCTAGCCGGAGCGAGACGCGGCCACGGTAGCGGGCGCCTCGCGGCTGAGGATGAGGCGGTTTGACGGCTGTAGCGGAAACAGTATGAGGCGTCCAGAATGACCCGGCAAGGTGGTGTAAACCGGCCGGAGCAGCTCGCGATGTGAAGTTGCCACCGTAGAATCCCGGTTTGTGGCGGTCATTTCTCTGGGTCGTAGATGGCTTGGACCACTCCACCCCTTTTTTTATGCACTAATTAGAGTAGCACTCGTGACATGGATTTCCTTGTATGTAGACAACCGGTGATTTGATTGGCAGGCCTCGATCTATACGCTTGTTGTTTGACTCGTCGCAACTGAGTTATGCCTAGTTTTTTCATCCTGTCCCAAAACGGAGATAGGGTTTGTAGTGACCCGGCGGCGGCGGCGGCTGAGGTGCTGCTATAGAAAAATTTCTCTCTTCCAGCTTCTGACGACGGTGTAGCAAAAATAAATCCGGTTCAACGGATCGCGTGGTCCCAGCGGCAGGCAGCACACAACCCTTGTCATCTTTATCCCAGGTAGCGATCAGCAGCTACTAGTTGATACCTTCGGGGCTTGAAAACTCATAGGTACAGTAGTAATGCAAGCATGCCGGGTTGATCCTTCAAAAAGATCCCTCCAAGAACTCAACACCACCGTGCGCGGGCCCCACGGTGGGCGCCAACTGTCGTGGATTTGTCACGGCAGATGTCCTTAGTGTCAGGACTTAGTCGCGAGGCCAACTCATCTATGTGGTAGCTTGAGAAGGGTTGAGCGGCATCGAGAGACGCAACACAAGACAGGGATTTAGAGAGCTTCGGGCCCCGGGAAACATCATCCGGTAATAACCCTACATGCTGTTTGAGGCTAGATCTCATTATCATCACGAGAGAGTAGCCGTAAACCGGCTCTCCTCTAGTTGTGTCTAGCCCTAGAGATTGTTTCCTCTTGCTTGTAGCCTGTCCCTCTTTGGGGAGCCCTACCCCTCCTTATATACGTTGAAGAGGCGGGTTACATGTAGAGTCCAACTCGGACTTAAGACTTAACTATTCTAACTTATCTTCATGGGCTTCTTAACATCTTGGGCTTCATAACATCTCGGGCTTCATAACCCCTGACAACCCAGTTATCACTGTTTGCCGGTTTAACATTGTCTACCGGTTTACCACCAGCCGGTTTACCGGCTGTCTTAGCCATCTGTCTTGACTCTGTCTTAACTCTCCGCCGGTTTACCATCCACCGGTTTACCAAGTCCCAGCCGGGTACAACTCCGGCCGGGTCATACCACGGGGTATATCCCCGACACTGCGTAAGGAATGTGAACCATTTAGAAATATTGGGGATTAATTAGAATGCAACCATATGGAGCTAATTACGCGGGGGTGTATTCCTTACCAGAACAAGCTCAAGCGCCCTGGTCTTCGGATCCGTGGTAAGCTCCTTTGTTACCGGGTCCTCCTTGTACCGGGCCCTGACAAAGTTCCTGGTCTACTTGTCACGGTATTTCTTGAAGCGAGGCGGTAGGCCTTGCTTGGCACTCTCCGCGTCCTCCTTGTCCCATATAGGCTCCGCCACTCTGTAACCGCCGGGACCGAGTTGGTGGACACCTAAGTTCAACTGCCGCATTTCTTTCCCCCACTGACTTGATTCGGAGGTTGCGCTGCTCTTGGACTTGATCTTGAACTCCTTGTAGTCATCTTCGCTGATCAAAGGATATTTCGCCTTGATCTTCTCATAACTATCACCTTTTTCAATCATTGCCTTCACCGTGCTTCTCCAAGTAGACAGGGACGTGCTCATCCTTGTGAGGGCGGCACTGTTCACTTTATTCCCTGAGAGGCGTGTGTTTGCAAAGTTAGCGGGGAACTTCATGAAGAGGAGGCTGCGCAAATTCCCTCGGTCCTTATGCCTTAGGTTCTCGGTGTTGATCGAGACGGTGCTCCAGAGAATGCACCCGAGCTGAACCGAGTACCACTTGACTACTTCTTTGGGCGCCGTTGGATGCCCGTTAGAGTTCACTTCAGTAAATTCCTCCTTGACGGTGCCGAGCATGCTCGGGCGTCGGTCCTTCCGTTGCCTCTTCGGTTGGCTGCCATCTATGCATGCGCCGCCATCATCAGTGGTGGCATCCTCGGCGGCACCATCAGTGGTGTCATCCCTGACGCCACTAGGGGTTGTGTAGTCAGGATTGGTGTCTTCCGCGGCGTCCTCATAGCGGTAAGGTTCTTCCTCCATCTCCTGGGACAGCTCCCAAAATTGATTGCCGCCCGAACCGCCGGCCTCATCGTTGTGGGTCATGTTTCGCTCTAAATAGGAAAAAAGTTTGGTCAAAAAGTTGGTTATCGTCAAGGAACAAGATCATGGTCTCATCATTTAGGGTTTTTCGACACCGAGGCATCCTAAAAGCTAAGCTTTTTATCATTTAGGGTTTGTCGACGCCGAGGCACCATAAAAGCCTAAGCTTTCATCATTTATGTTCTTATCAACACCGAGGCACCCTAAAAGCCAAGGTTTCATCATTTAGGTTGGGCCTAATCACTTGGCTCTATTGCCACCTATGGTTTAATGCAGCAAGAATGGCGGGGCAGTTGATCCTACTTAATTAAGTACTAAGATACCCCGGCCCATGCATTAGTTGCGAGTACCCCATATGTACTATTTTTAGCAAAGTCATGCTAAAATTCACGAAAAATTTCAGCATGACCTTTGCTGCAAATAGGACATATGGAGTACCCGAATTTGCCGGAACGGAAGTTAATCAACATTCCGGCAAACTCAAGGGCCTCTCGGGATACCTGCAAAATCATCACGACACGATGGTCGGAGACAAAACCCAGCAAACTAGAAAAGTTACTGACGTGTTTATAGAAATTGTTTTCTGTAAAAGATGATCATCATCTTTATAAGTCTTTCTTAATGTGATCAATTGATGGACCAACACGTAAAACATGTCCAATAAGAGCATATAATTCAACAACTCCACTGAAAATGAGAGCTGAAAGATGTAGGGAGCACAAACAGCTCAAAAAAATCAATCCATGTAACATTTCATGTTTTGCTAGAAATACCTTTAACATCAGTATCAGTATGATTATAGAGCCAACATCAGTATGATTTATAGAGTCAAATACCTTTAACGAGGGATACACATAATTTTCATTTTCATATTTTAAGAACTATAAATAAACCATCCAGTAAGTATAATCAAGGTAATCAACCATTCCCATAAAACAAGACAAGTTTTATTCAGTACTGCTAATATGGTTGGAGATTACTATGAACATGTGGCAAGACTACTTTGATAACAAGGGCCACTAGTTGGCCACTAGTTGAACTAGCAGCTTGGCCATCATTGACGCCACGCACTGCTGTGACAGCTCTCAACAGTAACCTCCAAGGCTCCGACAACCGACACAGATAACCTGTCTCAAAGATGAGCCTCAAGACAAGCTTCACATTCTACTTTATGCTTCATTGAAGTTCAGAGAACTCTACAAAAGAAAGGTTCAGGTGCCAATTGGTATCATGTTAAAGCCAACAATGTAAAATGATCTACAACCTTATGTAAAGTGCCAACTCCACAGATTTCTTTTTCACAACTTTTATATTATTTCTAGAAGCAACACGAGAGGGTTAAACACCAGAATCTTGAGTTTAATTTTTTCCAGAATTTTAGAGGCCCCACAAATTCAGTTCAGATATTTTATACCATGTTAAAGACAGTAAAGTACAAAGGTTTTGCCCTGGTCCTTAGATTCAGTTTCCTAATCTTTTTGTTTTCTACAAAGATATTCCCAACCTTCATGATGCTGGTAAGAAAAGAGCTACTCTCTGAATCTTTTATCTATTTATACCTGTAAATTAGCACTCTGATGCTGGCCTTGACAAATGATCCCACTATGTTGTTTGCTGGAATCTGCAAAATGATCCCACTGTGTTGACAAATGATCCCACTATGTTGTTATACTTGAGAACACTGTAACAAAATCAAAACCACAATAAACAGTTAGATATAACAGGTACAATTACACAAAGCATCTGAATACACACATACTTCATCTATCAAGGGAAAATAAGCAGTTCATATATGTATGTATGTATGTATGTTTGTATGTATGTATGCGGTCTCAGATTCTGTACATTAACATGGAGCAGTGGGTAAATCAGATGTCGAATTATTCGTCGCCCCGAGCAAGCGATGCTGTAAACAAATTTCAAATGCATGCCGAGTAGTGAAAATGCTGTAAAAATTTAAAAACTTTGCTGAATCTGCACAGCTGTGTATGGGTATGGTAGCTGGCTAGCTGCTGAACTGGGATGCAGCTGAGAAAGAAAAAAAATAAGAGCATGAGATGAGACTCTGGTCTGGTGGTGGTGCCAAGAAACAGAGAGTAGAGCACTCATCATGGTGTTTTGGCATCACATTCCTGCCTGCACAAATGGTCCATAGTACTAGTACCATACACTAGCCGTTGTACCCACCACTACAAGATGTGGAGAATTTCTACCAGAGCATAACCTGACAATACTTTCATCTGCAGTAGAAAAATGTTGATTTCTACTGCAGTGCAGGTGCAGAGCAACTTTATCTACCACAGAACCTACTGAGCAAGTTTAGGGGTGCTACGCTGCACTTGGCCAAACCAAATGATTTGAATGACCACATAAATATCTGAATGTAAACAATGTTGTTTACAGAAGATCAGTTTCAAGCGATTCCGTTGTGAGGAATGAAACCAAGGCGATCGCGGCGTTGCCCCAGGTTGCCAGTATACTTGGGTACCAGCAAAGCGGTATTTCCATCAGAGACTTGGTCATGCCATACGCATACGGTGCTAACTAAGCTAGGTCACGAAAGAAACTGTGTAGCTAATTAATCCCTCCTTTTTGTCATGTCATACGGTGCTCACTAAGCAGGCAAGCTGCACTACGGAGCTAACTAACCAGGGCTAATACACACACACACACACACACACACACACACACACACACACACACATCTGGGCTATTCTGTTACGCGTAACAGAATATTATTCTATTACCCTTTTTGAACTGACGGTTTCAGGTGGTTGTACTGATGTTTTCGAAGCGGTTGAACTGATGCTTTCAGTTGTGTTTAACAGATCGTTTTCTTTAGTTCAAAAACTTTTTGTAATTTTTTTGTCGGAACGGGGCGTGTAATATATCGTTGGAAAGCTCTTGACCACCATATTTCAAGTATATTGAACGTTTTTGCAAAATCATTATGGTTTAAGAGCAGTTTTGAAAGAACCGTTTTTTTCAAACCGAAAACGTGAATCGTATTTTGGACTCAATTTTCAAACCGTTCGTCGAAATTGAGCAAATAAGATGGCGCTGGAAAGCTGGTGAAAATCCGCATCTTCCATATATGTATTGTTTTTTCTAATTCTATATGATTTAAAAGTAATTTGAAAAATGGTGAAATTCTGGGCGGAACGTATTTTCGCGATTTTTTGCAAACGGTTTGTCGGATTGACGCAAATGATACGGCGTTGGAAAGTTATGGAAAATGCGGAACTTTTTTGTATAGAAATGTTTTTCTAATTCTTTACGATTTAAAAACGAATTCGAATACGGTCAAATTTGATTTTGAACGCGATTTTTTTTAAAGTTTGTCGAAATATGGCAAATAATATACCGTTGGATAGCTATCGAAAATGCAAAACTTAGTCATGTTGAACGTTTTCTCTACTTCGCAACCGTTTAAGAGTAATTTTGAATACGACATGATGGATCCTGCTGTTTTCTCGTCTGAAAAACAGAGTAGTCGTACTGATATATGTGTATGTTTGTACTGAGCTATTTTTTGTAGAGTAATTTTGAACGGTTCCGAAAAAGGGTACTTGTACTGATGCTTGCATGGGTTTGTACTAAGCGTGTTTTCACTAACTAGACTTTGCTCTGTTTTTTGGGTAATATTTTTCTCGTAAGTTTTCAACGGTTTACTGTATCGTCGCCCCTGTACTTGTATGGTTTGTATCATCGAACTGGATAATATTTTATTCAAAAATAAAATGTGTTTGTTTTGTTTCTTTTTTTTAACTCAAACATTTTTTTGACAACGTTGTTATGGACTTCTCTCATTTTACGACTTGTACTGAGGTACTTACTAAGCAGGATTTTCATAGGGTTTCTTTTTTTGCTTGAGTTTTTACAGTTTGAATTTCTAACATTTCTTTTATTCTGAACGGACCACCGTTTTTAACTCGTACTGAGGTACTTACTACGCCCGAACTGGGGTGGCTGTCATTGAACTGAATGACATCTTTTTCAAAAAGAGAAGTTTTCTGTGTCTTTTTTTAACTCAACATTTTTTTTGCAACGGTGCTTTGGACTTCTCTGAATTTACTATTTGAACTTTTACCATTTGATTTTCCGTGGGTTTCTTTTTGTTTGAGTTTTTTCCCAACCTCATCTAGAATGTCATGTTGAACTTACAACTTTTTTTTAATTATGAACTTACTGTGCTTTTACAATGCCAAAGCTAGCAAATAGTAGGACATTCACCCAACTTTTTTTAACCCAAACTGATTATTCTCTTTAATTTGAACTGATCATTCATTTTTTAGAATTCAATCTAATCATGGCTTTTACTTCAAACCTATTTTTAAATTCAAACTAACCATTTTTTTTCATTCTGAACTGATCTTTGTTTTTAATTTGTACTGATTAATTGTTTTTTATGTAAACCATTTCTTTCATTCTTGCATGCACAACAAACGGTCATGTATACCTTCTTTGAAGAAGTAATAATCATATCATCATAGACAGGAAATTTTCCGCACATATAATACATGTACATGAATGACATATACACCACAACGGCTGCACATTTTCATAGATGAATGACATATACACCACACCGACCGCACATTTTCATATTACAGCTACAACAGACAAAACCAAAAATTGTACAACACTCATACATTTCAGACCAAAGATTTTAGTATATGAGTGCAAAAATAGTAGAAAAATATACATGGACCGGGTCCTTGTGTTTTCTTTCTTCAGTGCCCAGATCATACAATAAAACGTACACCTAACACATGCACTGCACATACAAGTGCAAACTCTCCCAGTAGATTTTGTTTTGCAAACTCCTAGAGTTCTTGTGTTTTGAACTCCTCTGGTTGAACCTCCCATTGAAATAGAGTCCTTGCCATGATATACAATCTACAACTGTGCATCACATATGTGTTTAGTTCAAATTCCTGGAATTATCAATGACGAACTGCTCAAAAGCAACCAGACACAAGTCCAATAGAAGCACATGGCAAAAACTATCTACAAAAGGTAGCACAAACACAAAAGTTTAGTAAATCCCTCCCGGCCCATAATATAAGAGTGTTTTTGACACTACTGTAGTGTCAAAAGGCTTTTATATTATGGGACGGAGGGAGTAGTAAGCTACAATTAGCCAAGTTTAGTACAATTTACCAAAGGTAACCGGAAACATAAATATAGATGCAAGTTCCAACTTTTGTCGTGAACTGATGTGGATGAGATGCAACCCAAACCAACAGGTGATTTGCAAACTTATGAGAAATAATTTTGTTAAACACCTAGCTTCAGTACAATCATCTATGAAAAGTTATCTAGTTCCAAATTATGACCTTGAAGAATAATTCTCATAAGCTAGAACAAGCACGTAGAAGAGTGCTGAGGGCACATATAATTTTGGGGGTATTTCCTCAAGCTTCTACACTTTTTTTAAGTAGACAAAAATGATGAAGGGAAACACACTTTGTAAGATGTACTAAAAAGGCTCAAAAGGTGAAGTGAAATGTTTTGAAGCTCCGGGAAGCCTCTTGATGAACTGAAACTTTGTGTATCCCAGGAGGTTGACCTGCAGATGAGCATGAACTAGAACATTAAGCATCAACTTCTCACAATTTAGTTACATATAATAAACAACCACAAGCACTTGGGATAGCTAGGCATATAAACATGCTTGAACAGGAAGAAATTCTACATAATTTAGCAACATATAAACAAGAAGTGCTGATCTAGGCATATAATAAAGAGCTTATACATGTTGTATTTGCAAGAGCTTGTACATGATATAGTTGCAAGAGAAACTAACTAGAGCAACATTTTTCTCTTCTCACAATGAATAAATTTTTTCTGTATGTAGAAGGACTAGCAAGGTCTTAGGAATCAACTACATTTTCAATCAACTCGATATTCATCAGCACTAGTATAGCTGGACAAGAAGCTCAGAATTGCAACCGCACACGCACTGAACTTACAGAAGTTTTACTTTGTACTTTTCTAGGTGATATATCTTACCTTACAGGGTTTGAAAACGTGAACTGATTATATGAAGGAGTACAAGGGGAACAGAAAAAGCCTCATCAAGCTCCAACAAAATTCTGTAGCATAACATGTGCTATACATGTTTAGGTAAACGGAGTTGCCAGCTTCTTCCTTTTAGGTACTACTAGCTCCCAGAAAAATTCAGAAAATAGAAGGCGGATAGGTGTAGCTACTCTATTATGAAGCTCACCTTCACACGTGAGAGATGGATGGAAACGAAACAGCAGCACCAGTTCATGGCAGAAAAAGGTGATACTCAAGATATTGAACTAAACTAAAATTATATATTGCACTTAACTAATATATTGAACTGAACCAAGAGGAAGTACGGTGCTCATTCTGAAGCATAACCACAAGCACTTGTTTGTGCTATATATGAAGATGGAAACACAAAGGAAATATGACTCACCTTCAGGGAGTAGATGTATTGAAAAGCATACAAAAAATGAACTTGTGCATCTTGTTTTTGCCGCAACCTACAAAAGTAGGAACAAATATGAGAGATGATGTTTTGTCAAGGAGAACTTACTAAGGTCTGGCATTCGAACTTTCAAATTTTTGTGCTATTGAAAATAGAGAATAAGAGCATGCCTCGACCAGATCGGCGACTTCCTCGGCTCCGCGGGCGGCCTCTCATACAGCTCGAGGGCAACACAATACACACACGAACTGACCAGAATACACAACACGGCCGGCTAGATACAAACAGATAATTAATATAACAAACATGTGGAATTGCAATGCTGAGAGCAAAACTACATATTGTAATTTCAACAAAGAGAAGTGCAGATTCCTTTTCCATGAACAAATAGTACAAATCTAATCTCAGTCCCTTGAATTCTACATAAATTTATTCCATTTATAAACCCGAACTGAAAATCAAATAAAAGCTTAACTCCTTCACAAAACCACCAAATGCACGCACTTTGTTACTGCACATGAAGGTAAGGAAATACCGAAGCCAGCAAATCTTGAGTCTGAACTGAGGTAAACATTTTTGCTGAACTTTTTGGTGAGTGCATGATTTACTTTGGCTTGCCCAGCTCTCTAAAATCCTCAATAAATTCTACCCATGCATAACTACTTGTTCATGCACATGCTCTCGACGTTCTTGTTCTCGCACCGAAATCTCAATACAGAATAACGTCAAAGGTTGCAGCTTCCTAAATTCATGAACTGTCAGTACAAGAGCGAAAGTACAGGGGTGTGTTTCTTCACTGTTTGGTTTACAGGATGCAAATCAGGAACTGAATTATGTAGTTATGTTTTCTTCCCTCAGATATGAATCAAGTGCAGCACCAGTTCAATTCAAAATAAATTGACAGTACAAATCATAGACACGGAGATCTTCACCATGCGGAGCCGGAGAGGAGAGATTCAAACAAGATGTGACCATCGCAGGTAGGCCTCGCGCCAAATAGATGGTGGCTAATCCTCACGATGACGGTTGCTGGAGCAGGGCAAGCGTCAACGGCGCTACTCCAGGGAGCTTACTAACTTTCGAAACATGAACATAATCTGTTGTTTTAACTATTGTTTTTATTTTCTGAACTCTAATAAAAAATTGGGTAGCAATCTGTCATATTATATTATAAAACAGAACTCATTAAGCAACTAGTATTGCATTATCAAACACTCAGTTCAGTCTAGTATAGATAAGTACAATAGTAGATAGTAAAATGCACCTTGAAGATCTCACTGCCGGTGTGCGCATCAACGGTGCTGAAGACGTCGTCAAGGAGTTAGATGTCGCAGTCGTGGTACACGGCGCGGGCGAGCTGAATGTGCTGCTTCTAGCTGCTGCTGAGGTTGATCCCGCACTCGCCGATCTACATCTGGTTGTCGTCTCCGCTACTTCAAACTCCACAATCTAACATCTAAAATAATTAGCTGTAATTTTTTATTTCTTTTCACTACAGTGATGTGCAGTATACATCTTGCCAACTACACACAAAGACATAAGTTTGACATTTAACATCAATCCCTCTCAGCATCCATTGATCACATTTTTTGAGCGTTACATCTGTTAAAAAATTGAAGAGCAAATCCCGAGAGCTTGAACTTCACATTTAGAAGAAATCTAGTCTTTTACAATAGCATATATATAGTAATTTTTATGCAAGTAACTTCAAAACAGAACAGAAATGAACCTTTTGCAAGAATAGAATAGAGTATATGCTACTTTCGATCCAAACAAGGTTTCTCATAGGAATAACAACAAACAACTTGAGGGCCCTCATAGCAACAACAAGAACAAGCAACAAATTTGAACGAATTTGAGAGAGGAGAGATATTCAGAAGCAGGAATGTTCAGACTGCTGTTTGTTGTTGAGAGGAGACATATCAACTACTTGGACTGCTGAATACGTATAACTCTGTGAAAAGCAGCAAGAATGTTTGTTGTTCAGACTGCTGTTTGTTGTTGATATTCAGAGAGGAGAGATATTCAGCGCTAGGATTGGGCCGCTGGTCCTTTTTTTATAGTGGTAATGGAGATACTGAATCTGAAACAAAGGGGCTAACCTTAATGACAACTAGTCTCAACTCTGACCTTTTCTACACTGATCCGCCTCACTCCTCTTTCTCCCGCGCCATCCAGCGGTCATGGCGGGATCCGGCCGCCCTCAACCCCCGGCGCAGCCTGAGGCGCCGGATCTGGCCGCCACGACCATTGGTGCGGCCAGAAAGACGGATCTGGTCGCCGCGAACCCTCAGCGCGGAACCCCCTCGCTCGCGCAGCCCGGCGCCGGATCCGGCGAGATCCGCACGGGGGTGGGGGGGGGAGGGGTGGGGGGTTGCTAGGAGGTGTGTCTCTACGGGGCGGCAGCCTTCTTCTCCACCGACGGCCAGCACCAGCGCCAAGCTCCACCCTCTCCCTCATCTCCCCCGGCGGCGGCGCCCCTTGCCCAACAGCCGGAGCGTCCAAGCGGCGGCGCCCGCAGCCGCTCCTCAAGGTGGGAGCTCCCCCTTTCTCCACTCTGGCTCGGCCTCGACCTCCTGCTGGTCACCGCAGACAAATCCACCACGGTCCTGTGTTTGTTTCGTAGCATCAGCCGTCGACCATCTCCCTCCCCCTCGATGAACTGCATCACCGCTATTGTCGCTGCTAAGCAGTTTGTTTTATTGTTGCTGCTGAACCTCGCCGAGGGAGAAAAGGAGCAAACTGCATTTCATCTCTGTAATGGCTCTCTTTTTGGATTTTCCCTTGCGTGCAGTACGGTACCCCCGAGCCTGCAATTTGATTCTACTGCGTCAAAACCTGTTTGCTTTGTATTGCAGTTCGGGACCTTCTTTTTCTTCAGATTTTTCTTGTCTGCAGTTCCCCTCTCGGCTCGGTGCGGTGCATGTGCCAGCGGCCGCTTCCTATGTGGTTGGCCACACTGCCCTTTGCTGATTGCCGGAGGGAGAGAGGAGGTGCATTGCCCTTTGCAGATCACCAGAGGGAGAGAGGAGGTGCTCTGCATGGAGCGTTGCAGTCCCTGGTGGCCCACCAGTGCAGCTCGGTTTGTGCACAAAAGTGCAATACTTTTTTTTTTCATTTTTTGCCAGATAAAATGTCTTTGCGCGGACTGCAAATCTTGGAAAAACAAAATATAGGAGGTTCATTGTTTTTTGTATTTTCCTAAGGATAGGTAGTGCATTTTGGTTCAATGCCCTGATGCCCTGTTACTCAAAAAATAATATTGAAAACTGCACTTCAATATAAAAACTAGGAATGCCATGTGGTGCAATTTGGCTCGGTCACGGGTGTGCAATAAGCTGGGTGCAGCTATTTTGTTCTATTCGTGGGTATGTACGCATGTTTCTAAAATGCATGTGCCCGCGGTATAGCGTGCTGCTGGCCTCCACTGTGCAGTACGACTGGGCGTGCCGTGTATTCTGCACTTCACTGATTTTTGTGATTTCTGAAGATAAAAGAAAGTGCAAATGAAGTCTGCTATGGTTTGCTATTGAGGTTCATTTTACTCAATTTTGCAGGAAAGATGAAGTGATGCAGTTCCATTGGATGCCCCATTACTTAATTTTGTTGTTGTTAAAAACTGCACTCATTAGATCATTGTAAAAACTGCAGTTCTTTACCGTGGTTTGGATGGTAGAGAGTACATATTCTGTGTGGAGCTGTGTATAACAATTAGATAGATGTGTATCTTTTGAAGCTCACTTTGTTCTCTGACACGGTTTGCTATAAAACTTCTCTGATGTCCACTTGGTAAACACAAAACAAAAACATCTCAAAAGAAGCTCGCTTCTATATTAGATGTAGTTCACTCGCTCAGTTCCTGTGGTCCACTCGCTTGGTCAACACACGTAAAAAAATAGTAAGTATGAAAAAAGACAACAAAATCTCATGAGGTTCACTTCTGGTGGTGTTGCGGTTCACTTTCGGGAGTGTTGCGGTCCACTCGTTCAAAAAAAAAAGTTGAAAAAAAAGACAAAAAAAACTTGTGTGAGAAAGTTTACGTCCGACAAAAAGAAATCATGAAGTTCACTTGACTGTCTGTTGCAATGCGGTTTTCAGTTTGAAGCAGTGCGTTCTTCTGTCCGACGACGATTTTGGTGTCGCGAAAAACAGTGTCCGCTTTTTGCTAATTTTAAAACTGCTCTTAAACTGTAAGGGATTAGAGAGTGTGTTCTACATGAAAAAGTTGCGTCTCGTCAATATCTTTCCAACGGCATACCATTTGAATCATTTCGACAACCGGTTTGTAAAAATTTCAAAAAAAACGGCCGCCACTCGTCCTCCGCCGCACGATTTTCAAAATTAACTTAAAACTGTAAGCAATCTCAAAACCATTCCTACATATGATAGTTTCGCCTTGTCCATAGCTTTCCAACGACGTATTACACGCCTCATTTCAACAAACGGTTCAAAAAAAAGTAGAGCGAAAACAGTACCAAAAATTTGAATTTTTTTGAAAAACAGAATTCCGTGATTTAGTAAATTTGAAACTGCTCTTAAACCGTAACGAATTAGAGAAAGATTTATATATGAAAAAGATGTGCCTCGACGATATCTATCCAACGACGTATCATTTGCTTCATTCCGACAAGAGGTTTAGAAAAAAACGCGAAAAAACGCTCGCTGCCACTCGTCATCCGCCGCACTATTTTCAAAACTGCTCTTAAACTGTGTGGGATCGCGAAAAGTGTTCAACATGTCGAAGTTGCGCCTAATCCATAGCTTTTCAATGGTATATTACACGCCTCATTCCGATAAACGGTTAAAAAATTAGAGCGAAAATAGTACCAAAAAAACACCGCGTGCAATATTTTTCGACGCGAAGTTCACTAGTCTCTGTTGCAGTGCTCGTCGTCAAAATGATGCAGTGCGCTTCTGTTGAGCGTGCAGTGCCGAAGTGGTGTGCAGAATAGCTATTCTTCTAATATTAGCAGAATAGACCGTCTGTATATAGCGTCAGACAAAGTTGCTTAGCAAATCTCATAATCACGGCCCTCCCTCCCACTTGCTATAAGCGGCACTTCTCCACTGCCAGGTCAGGTAGCCCTGCTACATTGCACTTAGGCCACTAAGTACAAAGGGATGTGCCAAAAGACTTGATTGAACGGATAAACATCTAGACCTAATCCGAAAACCAACCTGTTTCTCTGCAGGATCCGAATGTGAAACAGTGGGAGAAAAATGAGCAGCTACTAGTTGGCACCACGAAAAAGGGACAGCTTGTTTTGTTTACACGATTGTTGCGTTCGGTCAGGCAACTTGCATCGCCTTTTGCGACCGGGTTTGGTTCAGCTGAGTTGATTTGATTGGCAGGCATATACATCGCGACTCGGGTCAACTTGTTGGTTAACTCTAGCGAGTATGTAGCATGAAAACTATGGTTTATCTATAGGTTCACAGGAGTATGTAGTATGAAAACTATGGTTTTCCAGGGGGTGAGCGCGCCTGGATGCTGTAGTCACCGGCGTGAGCTCGCCGGAGATGGCCGGCTGCAACGAGCCATGCATGTATATCCGTCGAGACTCGGAGCATCGGTTGAGGAAGAAGAAGGAAGGGGAAGGGGGAGGGGAGGGGAGGGGCTCACCTGCGAATATGTAGTCGAGGTCGTACACGGCGCCGGGGTTGCGCCGGCGAGCTTGCCACCCACCTTGGAGCCGGAACCCTAGGGCTCGGGGCTTGCGCAAGACCACGGCCAGGAGGCGCAGCCGCGCGCGGACGGCGAGGTCGGTGAAGAGAACGGTGTGACGCCCCTGATTCAATCGTACACTAATCATGCATGCAAATATGTACGATCAAGATCAAGGACTCACGGGAAGATATCACAACACAACTCTAAAACATAAATAAGTCATACAAGCAGCATAATACAAGCCAGGGGCCTTGAGGGCTCGAATACAAGTTCTCGATCATAGACGAGTCAGTGGAAGCAACAATATCTGAGTACAGACATAAGTTAAACAAGTTTGCCTTAAGAAGGCTAGCACAAACTAGGATACAGATCGAAAGAGGCGCAGGCCTCCTGCCTGGGATCCTCCTAAACTACTCCTGGTCGTCGTCAGCAGCCTGCACGTAGTAGTAGGCACCTCCAGTGTAGTAAGAGTCAGCGTCGACGGTGGCGTCTGGCTCCTAGGCTCCGACATCTGGTTGCGACAACCAGGTAGAAGGGAAGGGGGAAAGGGGGAGAAAAGCAACCACGAGTACTGATCCAAAGTACTCGCAAGCAAGGAGCTACACTACATATGCATGGGTATATGTGTAAAGAGGCAATATCAGTGGACTGAACTGCAGAATGCCAGAATAAGAGGGGGATAGCTAGTCCTATCGAAGACTACGCTTCTGGCAGCCTCCATCTTGCAGCATGTAGAAGAGAGTAGATTGAAGTCCTCCAAGTAGCATCGCATAGCATAATCCTACCCGGCGATCGTCCCCTCGTCGCCCTGTGGAAAAACGATCACCGGGTTGTCTGTGGAACTTGTCTGGGTGTGTTTTATTAAGTATCCGGTTCTAGTTGTCATAAGGTCAAGGTACAACTCCGGGTCATCCTTTTACCGAGGGACACGGCTATTCGAATAGATAAACTTCCCTGCAGGGGTGCACCACATAACCCAACACGCTCGATCCCATTTGGCCGGACACACTTTCCTGGGTCATGCCCGGCCTCGGAAGATCAACATGTCGCAGCCCCACCTAGGCACAACAGAGAGGTCAGCCCGCCGGTCTAAATCCTATGTGCGCAGGGGTCTGGGCCCATCGCCCATTGCACACCTGCAGGTTGCGAGGGCGGCCGAAAGCAGACCTAGCAACATCCATTACAAAGGAAGTCACGTTACATGGTCCAATCCGGCGCGCGCCGCTCCGTCGCTGACGTCAAGAAGGCTTCGGCTGATACCATGACGTCGAGTGCCCATATCTTTCCCACGTAGTTGGTTAGTGCGTATAGACCAAATGGCCAGACTCAGATCAAATACCAAGATCTCGTTAAGCATGTTATTATGAAGCATCCGCGGATGCCGACCAGGGCCAGGCCCACCTCTCGCCTAGGTGGTCTCAACCTGCCCTGTCGCTCCGCCACAAAGATCCACACAAAGGGCCGTCGGGACAAAGGTCCTTTCAGCCCCCAATCCGTGAATCACTCGCGGGTACTCTTTGAGCGGACCCGACTTTAGTCACCATCTGTAGTATCTATATATGTATAGTATATACCCATGATCACCTCCCAAGTGATCATGGCCCGATAGTATAGCAAGGCAGACCGACAAGAATGTAGGGCCACAGATGATAAACTAGCATCCTATACTAAGTATTTAGGATTGCATGTAAGGTATCAACAGATGTAGCAACAATGTCAGGCTATGCATCAGAATAGGATTAACGAAAAGCAGTAACATGCTACACTACTCTAATGCAAGCAGTATAGAGGAGAATAGGCGATATCTGGTGATCAAGGGGAGGGGGGGCTTGCCTGGTTGCTCTGGCAAGGAGGGGTCGTCATCACCGTAGTTGAACTGGGGGTCGCCGGCAATCTCGGGGTCCACCGGAAAGAAGTACGGAGAGGGAACACAATAAATAACAGAGCAAGCAAAGCATCACAAAGCGTAATAAGGCAATACGCGGTGTTTGGTGTGCCCTAACGCGGTAGTAGGTGATACCGGTGAAGGGGGAAACATCCGGGAAAGTATCCCCGGTGTTTCATGTTTTCGGACAGATGAACCGGAGGTGAAATGTTGCAGGTTCACTATGCTAGGGACGTGTGGCGGACCAATGGGCTGCGTATCCGGATTCGTCTCGTCGTTCTGAGCAACTTTCATGTTGAAAATAATTTAATCCGAGTTACGGTTTAAAAGATATGATTTTCTAAAGATTTTATTAATTTCTAGAATTTAATTAATTATTTAATTTAATTCGAAAATGGATTTATGACATCAGCATGATATCATGCTGGCATCAGCAGTCAACAGAGTTGACTGGTCAACCTGACAGATGGGGCCATTGACTGGGTCAACAGCACGGTCAGCAGGCCCAGTCAGCAGTCAACAGTCCTGTTGACTTTGTCAAACTTACGCGTGGGTCCCACTTGTCATAGTCACAGTTTAACTAAACCTAATTAACTAGTTAATTAATCATTAGGTTATCTAACCAGAGTTAATCAGGTTAATAAACATATCTAATTAAGTTAATTAATTATCTAATTAATTAATTAATTAATATTTTTCTAATTCTTTTTTATTAAACGTTCTGGGGGCTGGGCCCCACATGTCTGTGGCCCAGAGGGGCCATAGCGGTTCGGGCGGTAGCGGGTGCGGGCGCACCGAGCGAGCGCTCGCTCGCAGGGCGTGACGAGGCCAGGGAGGCCGGGCGGTCATCGGAGGGGGACGCCGGCGGGAGAGCAGCAGGGCGGCGCCGGAGTGGGCCGCGGGCCAGAGGGGGAGTGGCTGTGGCCGAGCCAGACGGCCGGAACGAGGCACGAGCGCCAGGGCGCGGCCCCGGGCGCGCTGGCCGCAGCGGTGGTCGGTACCAGCAGGGGAGGCGAGCGGGAAATGTGTGGGTGGGAGGCCGGAGTGGATGTGGCCAGGGGAAGAAGGCGCGAGGGAGGTCGACGCGGCCGCGGGTCGAGCGGGCGCGGCCGAGGCCGTGGTGGCCGCGAGGACGGCGCGGGTGGCAGTGGCGCGGTGACCGCACGGCAAAGGGCACAGCCGGACG
Organism: Triticum timopheevii; assembly: GCA_963921465.1. Classification (NCBI taxonomy): domain Eukaryota; kingdom Viridiplantae; phylum Streptophyta; class Magnoliopsida; order Poales; family Poaceae; genus Triticum; species Triticum timopheevii. Next base: position 217,363,838 of record OY997274.1, read on the forward strand.
GCGCGACGCATGGCCAGGGCACGGCCCGACCGCGGTGAGCGCGGGGCCGGAGCGCGCGAGGCGTGGTCGCGGCCGGAGCGGAGCAACGGTGGGCGCGGCGATGGTCGCGGGGCGAGGGAGAGAGGAGGAACGGGGTCCTCACCGGGGTTTGTAGGGACGGGGCAGCGGGCTCGACGGAGGTCGGGGAGGTCCGACGAGGGAGAGGACGAGGCGGCGGTAGTCCGGCGACGACAGGCAAAGACGTAGGGGATGGGCGCCGGCGTCGAGGATCTAGCCCAACCCCGATCCAGTCGAGTGGGGGACGCCTGGGAGGAGGCAGGGGGCATCGTTCAACGGGGTGGAGGTCCAGCGAAGCGGGCGTTGTCAGGGAGGCGGGGTGGTTCGATCCCGATCCAATCTGGATCGGGAGGGGGGAGAGGTGGCGTCGGGGGGGGGGGGGAGTGGGGCGACGGGGCGGGTTAGGGTTTTCCCCCTCGTGGGGATAAGGCAGGGGCGGGTCGGCCGGCTGGGCCAGGTGGGCCGGCCTGGCCGGTGAGCTGGGCCGTCTGGCCCAGAGGGCCAGGGGGCCTTTTTGTTTGTTTGTTTTGTTTTGTCTTTTGCTTTTGTATTTTCTTTTCTTATTTCTTTCCTGTTTTAATTCATTTAAAAGTATTTAGGCATTTTATAAAAATGTGTTTACTTCACCATAATTACCGATGCAATAATTGACATAGCCCGAACATTTTTATTTTAATATTTGGAAACTTTTGTCGTTTGACTTATTTAGGATTTAAATTTGAATCGTTTTTGAACTAACTCGAGTTTATCAACAGTAACCGAGGTGACGTGGCATCATTAGTAGAGGGTTACTGTAGTTTAATTACCCGGGCGTCACAAATCTCCTCCACTACAAGAAATCTCGTCCCGAGATTTAAGAGGTAGTGAAAGGGGGGAAGGTTTGGTTACGAATCTAGCGGGTCTTCTCATTCTGGCTTGCTCTTCTTGAAGAGAAGCGGTCCAATACATTGATGTCTTCATTTCTCTGCTTCGGGTCCTTATGATGAAGTCGGAATCCTTTCTTCAGGATCTTCATCGTATTTACGAATAGGTAACGGGGTAGATCAGAATCGACAGAATGCTATAAGGGTAATAACCTGGGATTAACCCATGAACGGGCATATGAGTACCTCTCGAGTTAAACAAATAGAACACATTGAGAGTAAAGTTGGAATGTCCGATAAGAAGTTTCAGGCAGCCAGGCAATCGTTCAATGCCTAGTCAGAAGGTGAAAGGGGATTCAAGCAACAGAATAATTATTGTTTCCGATGCCAGAATTGATGATCTCATCGGAAGGTGGCTCATGAATTACATACGAGTCCACACGGGAGGAATAACTTTGGGAACAGGGGGTGTACAGGAGAGTCAGGTTTCGATCCTGGGACCTGTGGGTTATGGGCCCACCATGTGGGGTAAGAGTAGGAAGGGCGTTGGCGTCTTTCACGATCGCATAGGAAAGACATGTCAGAGCATAGCCTGTCAGTCATGTTGGCAACAATGTCGGTACCAAGGGCGAGGGACGAAGAGAACCATTTTCCTGCTCGTTGAACGAGGCGGACCATTAGGCAAAGTTCTCGTTCATCGGTGGCTACCGGAATATCATCAACAATAGTAACAGGGCCTCATTGACAGAATTGTAAACCGAGGTGTTTACATATGTAGGAATATATTATTGCTGAGATCATATAGATCACAAGAAACGTTAAACCAACCAATGGAATGGAAAATATGGTTATCATATTAAACAGAACAATGGAAAGGAAAATGTGTTAAAACACATATTTCAAGGGTATATCCTTCCCAAGGACAAGCAGGGCATGATATCCATGATAGGATATAATGTAGAAAACTCTTTAGGTAAGGGGAGAGAAATTTCTTGACAGCGGTGTTTGGATAACTGACCAAGAAACATTTAGCATCGCGCCTCCAATGTTCTTGTTGATGAGTGGGGTATCATAGTCATGCTGCGAGGTAGCAATGATATGGTGTTTCAATCAAGGGCCGGACTTTGGATAAAGGAAGGATCCATCAGGAACAACTTGTAGAATAAGCCTTACAATTCCCTCATGGAAGAATGGATAACCTTGCAGAAAAGGAATCTATAACAATAGGGCCTCCGGCCAAGTGTGCTAGGCATGAACTCACCTTACCGGGTCATGTAAAGATGTTTATAACTCCTGGAAATATGTTCCAACCATCATATCTGACCGAGATTCAAATCTGATTGGTGTCAGGATACCTCAGACTCAGGATGTCTGAGAAGAAAAGGTGCAACACAAATTGACAGGATGACATTGTAAGATTCTCGGGAATGAACTATGGAAGCGAGTTCTGAAACAAGAGTTCATCAGTAAACCAAGGAGAGGGTGAGGGGGTGGCTGATGGACTCAGCGACAATTCCTCGAGATTCCCAAAAAGGTTGGATTTCCACAACTATGTGAACAAGGAGATAACATTAGCCAGATCAAATGACTTAATGATGTATGCTGGAGGAAAACATACACAATTAAACATGGGTTGAAAGGTGCACCCGAAATATGGGCTGGGTTGCACGCCCAACGTCGGAATGGCGATTGAGCAACTAACACACCAAATTGGAATTATTGTCCAATAACTCTGAAGCAATAGGGTTGCTAGAGATATTAAATTTGCACAACAGAGTTCACTCAACATGGGGACCAAGCAAAGAACGGTGATGGTGAGAAGCATCACTGTATCACAAATTCTTAGGAGGTGGTGTAATTCTCACAACATTGATGACATAAGAGATGGTAATGTTCCGAGTAAAGAAGAACAATTGCTGGATGGCAGGGAACTCAAGGTATAACACCAAACACGAACAAGCTGTGTTGGTGGGAAGGAAATAAAGTGGTCGATGATAATAAAATTCATCGAGGGCAAGGATGGTATTTCTCATCATGAATTCAACTGATATCCTAGAAGATCTCAGAATGCTGATGATCATGACACATTTGTTGAGAGATTTCATGAAGATGTAATCAGCCGGTGATGACATCAAGCCACAGGAATGATGAAGCGAAAGGTTATTGGAACCAAGGGTACGACACAAACTCGAAATCAAGTTTGTTGTTCAAGAAGAAATGATATGACAAGGAAGATGGGCGTAAGCTTAACTCATCGTCAAAAATTTTGCTACGGGGAGAAGGGACAGGTAGCACAGTTAAAATTTAGTACGATAATGATATAGCCGATCAGGCTTGGGATGACTTGAAGGGTTAATAAACTTGTAAGCAACGAAAATCACTTAGAGTTATTGAATCAGAGTGCGGACTCGATTCACTATTCGGTGCTCTCGGTTGACGACAACCTTGAACCCAAGAAAATTGGAACCAGTGAGGAATAACAATTGATGAAGAACCCATAAGAAGTTATGCAGTTCCATAATATTCTCGAGATACCATAAGGGAATACTCAAAGGTTGAGCAGAATCGGGGTGGGGCAGGCACATTCATCTGCATGAGACAAGCGATTTAACTTGTCTGAGAAATGGGACCAAAGAAAAACAATCATGGTCGGAACCACGGTTGCAAAGGACCAAGCATAGATAAGAGAAGAAGTTATCACAAGGTGATTATTATTACTACAAGAAGCTTCCATGATAAGTTCCACCTCGGGTCCATGGGCATGAACACAAAGTTCAAGGTCGACTCCCACTTCTCCAAAGCATAACCTTACATTCACTTCTCGTTTTGATAATGGCATTAGTGTTGAAAGTTTTACCTGGTGAAATATCAGATGAGTATGACCCGTGAAAACTTCCGAGTTCACACATATTAAGGAAGGCATAGGTTCAACCCATCGAGGCTTCTTAGAACATATACCATGAACTTCAGGAGTAAATAACACAATCTCAAAAGTAGAGCATGGTTGACAAAAGTAGAGGATACAATTTACCAAAGGCATTATGTATTGGGTAAAGAACTCATAAGAATTTTGGTTGTGAAGGACACTGTCGGATAATAACCCGGCAATGGGTACGGCGGTCCACAACGGGGCTAATGTGAGCATCGACACACAACCAGAGGAAGTAACAGTGCAAAGGCATTGGATTACAGAAACAACTGACTAATCCAGAGCTCAAATGCAAAGGAATTATGATTTTCAAATCAAGGGATCAGAAGCATGTTCTGATTAGGGATGGATAAGTTGAATAGCCTTAGGGGTACAATCAACGGTAATTAGATTGGTTGAGAACCAGCTCATGTTTAAAATACCGTCTGAGCCGGGAAGATAATCTAAAAGGATCAACTGATGATTACGTGCATTCGCACTCATGTTGAATCAATAGGATCAAAATGACGGTGCCTAAGGATACTAACGAATATTGCCAAACATATGGAAAGCATCCATCATGCAAGCAGACAAGTATTGCAGAGCGATAAGCTAAGGATTTTTGGAGGATCGAATAGTATTTCGAGGACCATTGTGAAACACATGAAAAACTGGGGGATGAGCGGATACTCGATAAGTGCGAGAATTATCCGTAGGGGTATTCAGGTGACAACGAACAGCAAGGCAGTAAGCTCAAAGGATTATCGAAACAATGACGACTATTTCGGGGTATCTTGTAATAACAAGACCAACTGGGGAATGATAGTATGAATAGCAAGTGTATGCAGTTTTCATAGGGATTGACGGTGGAAGGAAATCGTAAATGCCATGGCACAAAGACTTGAGAGAACATTGTAGAGTAACTTCGGAATCTTCTAGTGCAGCAGGCGATCTGAATTGAGGGGCTCTCCGGGAGAAAGTATTTTCGAGAACCTAAAGTTAGTTTTGTTTTTGGCAAAATCATTTAACCCGAATAGAAGAGAGATCAGAGTCCCAGAGTATAGGTCGAGGAATAAAAGATCCTAATACCACACAATGGCGATGTGGGCCCATGGCCACACAACCATGTTAGTAAAACAGTTTTCATCGACTAGACTCAACTTCGGCCAAGGAGTTGGAAAGGGGATTCCTACAGGCAGTCGACTCTGATACCAACTTGTGACGCCCCCGATTCAATTGTACACTAATCATGCACGCAAATGTGTACGATCAAGATCAGGGACTCACGGGAAGATATCACAACACAACTCTAAAACATAAATAAGTCATACAAGCATCATAATACAAGCCAGGGGCCTCGAGGGCTCGAATACAAGTGCTCAATCATAGAAGAGTCAGTGGAAGCAACAATATATGAGTACAGACATAAGTTAAACAAGTTTGCCTTAAGAAGGCTAGCACAAACTGGGATACCGATCGAAAGAGGCGCAGGCCTCCTGCCTGGGATCCTCCTAAACTACTCCTGGTCGTCGTCAGCAGCCTGCACGTAGTAGTAGGCACCTCCAGTGTAGTAAGAGTCGTTGTCGACGGCGGCGTCTGGCTCCTGGGCTCCGACATCTGGTTGCGACAACCAGGTAGAAGGGAAGGGGGCAAAGGGGGAGAAAAGCAACCGTGAGTACTCATCCAAAGTACTCGCAAGCAAGGAGCTACACTACATATGCATGGGTGTCGGTGTCAAAACCGGCGGTTCTCGGGTAGGGGGTCCCGAACTATGCGTCTAGGCGGATGGTAATAGGAGACAAGGGACACGATGTTTTACCTAGGTTCGGGCCCTCTTGATGGAGGTAAAACCCTCCGTCCTGCTTGATTAATATTGATGATATGGGTAATACAAGAGTGGATCTACCACGAGATCAAGGAGGCTAAACCCTAAAGCTAGCCTATGGTATGATTGTTGTAATGTATGTTATGTCCTACGGACTAAAGCCCTCCGGTTTATATAGACACCGGAGAAGGCTAGGGTTACATAGAGTCGGTTACAATGGTAGGAGATCTACATATCCGTATTGCCAAGCTTGCCTTCCACGCCAAGGAAAGTCCCATCCGGACACGGGACGGAATCTTCAATCTTGTATCTTCGTAGTCTTGGAGTCCGGTGGACGATGACAGTCCGGCTGTCCGGACACCCCCTAGTCCAGGACTCCCTCAGTAGCCCCTGAACCAGGCTTCAATGACGATAAGTCCGGCGCGCATAATGTTCGGCATTGCAAGGCGGGTTCCTTCCTTGAATAATCCAGAGAAGATCATGAACACCAGGATAGTGTCCGACTCTGCAAAATAAATTCCACATTCCACCGTAGAGAGAATAAAATGTACACAAGTCCAATCTGCTGACGTATTATGCGGCATGACATCACACCGCTACCAGGCTCATATTGAATCGTTTTTTATTATACCACCTCAACATGTTTAGCGAAGCGGTTTCCTTGGCACGTCTTGTCGAAGCAGAGATCATGTTCCCCTTATTCCGGGATTCTCATCAATACGGACGTGGGTAACCCAACCGCGCCATTGATGGTGGCGCTTGGGAGATAAGCAAGTTTTACCAGGCTGGTGGGGGGCGCATAGTCTTCACCCGCCTATATAAGGGATAAGGATTCACCTTTTCACCCACGCCTTCTTCCTCCTTTGCTTATCCACCTCCGCGCACTCAAGCTCCAACGCCCAAGCTCGCGCATCTCGTCTTATCCTTCCCCGACCATGTCCGGAGGGGGAGGCAAGTGGTTGGCTTCCACCGTCAAGGAGGAGCACATCACCAAGCTGCGCAACGCCGGATACCTTTCCGGTGATATTGCGCACCGGCTGCCTGCGAGGGGCAGCTCATCCCTACCCCTGGGCCCCATGAGAGGGTCGTCTTCCTTCCCCACTTCCTCCGCGGACTGGGCTTTCCACTGCACCCTTTCTTCCGGGGCTCATGTTCTACTACGGCCTGGATTTCCACGATCTGGCGCCGAACTTCATCCTCAACATCTCGGTGTTCATCGTCGTGTGTGAGGCCCTCCTCTGCATCCGGCCGCACTTCGGCTTGTGGCTCAAGACCTTCAACGTCAAGCCAAAGGTAGTGAAGGGAATGCACGCGGAGTGCGGAGGCACCATGTTGGGCAAGATGCCCAACGTCCTCTGATTCGAAGGGGCCTTTGTGGACTCCGTCAAGGGGTGGCAATCAGGGTGGTTCTATGTCACCGAGCCGCGCGACCCTACGTGGGCGGCGGCCCCCGAGTTTAGATCTGGTATCCCCACGCAGCTCACCTCCTGAAAAGAGAAGGGCTTGCTGTGGGGTAATCCGAAGGAGCTGACGGGACTCCGAGCCCGTATCCAGAAGCTGGTGAACAAGAAGCTCAGGCTCGTTGACGTGGTCCAAGTCATGCTCGTCCGCCGGATCCTCCCATGCCAAGAACGGGCATTTAATCTGTGGGAGTTCGATCCGGAACAACACCTAGCGCTAAGCGGGCTCTTCGACACGACGTATGAAGGCGCCTGGAGGGTGCTGTTTAAGGGCGCCGAAGCCCCCGCATCCGCGACGGAAGATCGCGGATTTCACTCGCAGCATCCGGCTGACGAGGTAAGTGATTCTACCCCTTTACGGGACATTCGTTATAAATAGATTGGTTCTAAGAGGGTTTCAATCTCCCTTTTCTTTTGATAGGAATGGATGGAGAAGGCCGAGCAGCTCATCTGCCCGGCTCCTATGCTAGAAGACCCAGTGGATGTCCGTCTAGCGGGGTTGCTGGTTCCGGCACCGCACGTGGTGCCGGAGAAGAAGGCCAAGAAGGTGGCCACGGGGACTCAAAAGAGTTCCCGTAATCAGGCGTCCGACGACGAGGCGGACTCCTCCCCCGAAGATGAGGAGGAGGAAGAAGACTCTCTCCCGGAGGAGGGAGAGAGGAAGAGGAAGGTTTCCCCAACAGGGGAGGCCGAAGGGTCCAAGAGGGGGAGAACTATTCCCTCGGACAGCTCCGCCAACACCTACGTTGGCGGCGAGGAGTGGCCTTCAAGGGCCAGGCCTCCGGCGAGATCGTAAGTATCCGGATCCCTGATATGCAATTTCTTACGTGCCACATAGTGTCCTACTAATGCCGCATACTGTCCGCAGTCCGGCCGATGATGATCTCTCCGCTTCTTCGAGCGGGTCGTTGGCCCCGTCGGATGTGGATTCACTTCCGACGGCCTCTACCCCCCGCGCCAATGAGGACGCCGAGGTGGGATCCCGGAAAGGGACCCATCAGGAGGAGGCTCCGGAGGCGCCACAAGGCAGCCTCCCGGACTTTGCGCCGGACTCTACGACGGAACCTGCAGTGGTTCCGGAGTCCGGCAGGCGGCCCCTTCGAAAGAAGGGCAAGACCGTGACACCGGCGGCTTCCGTCCAACCGGAGGCGCCGGACAACTTGCTGGAGGCGCTCAAAGGCGCTTCCATCAAGGAAGAACACCGCACTGTTATGAGTGCGGTGATTCAGAAGGTCCAACTCGCCAAGAGCGGGCTGACCGAAGCCTGCAGCAACCGTTTAACAGGCTTTGAGGTAAAAAGTTAAAATTGTGTAATGTAATACCGCATAGACAGTAGCCCCTGATGCTCGGTTCGGTGTTCGGAAAGAAAAGCCGGACTGAGGATCTAAAAAGATATTCGCAGGTTGCTAATAAATTATGTCAATATGGGTTTGCAGGCTGTGCTGCTGACCTCTGCCGCACTGACTGCGGAGGTTGATACGTTAAAGCAGGATCTCGAGCGGTCCAAGCGAGAGCTCGACCATGCCAAGAGGCAGCTCGAGGACAAAGAAGGTGAGTAGCACCGCTTTGAATTGTTACCTTACAAAAAAGGATTTTGGTCGCAATAAAATTAACAAGGATAATATGGGTATTGCAGGGGCCACAAACGAGGTGGCAGCCCTGAAGGAGGCTGTGTCCGCGGCCGAACGCAGTGCGGCCGCGGAACGGGCAGAGCGAGAGAAGAAGGAGGCACAGGTGGCGGAAGTGCGGCAAGAGCTCCAGGCTCTCATGGAGAAGCATGAGAGCTTGGAGCGTGACTACAAGACTCGAGAGTCCGAGCTTGCCTCGGCTCTCGAAAGTGCCAAGTCCGCCAAGGCCGAGGCCCGTAAGGCCCTTCAGGAGGTTGAAGATGTAAAGAAGATAGCGGCGGGTAAGGCATTTTTCATGCAAAGCAAGCATGTTAATGTAAACTACCTGACACTTACCCGCATTCGGAGCTCTCCAGGGGCGTTTGCAGATCTGCCGCGTAGTGTGTCTGATGCCGCCGCATTCTACCGCGGCGAGGAGGGGAGCTCAATGGAGAAGGTCTTCTGGTCTCAGTACGCTGAGGCCGGCCATCCGGTGCCCCCAAGCGACCAGCTGAAGTAGCTGGTCGAACTCCACAAGGTAGCCGAGGAGGCCATGAAGGGCCTTATAGTCCGGTTGTGGCCTGGACAGGCCATGCCTGGGAGCTACTTCGGCCTCGTGCGGCGGCTGGTGGATGCGTGCCCCTGGGTGGAAGTCATCAAGCGCTCCGCCTGTATTGAAGGTGCTCGGCGGGCCCTTGCCCGCACAAAGGTGCACTGGGGTAGGCTGGATGCAGAGAAGCTTCTTACTGATCCGCCGCCACCGGGCAAGGAGTATCGTACACCCGAAATGTATTATAAAACTGTCCTGAAGGGGGCCCGCGATATTGCGGATGAATGCCCTAGAGATGTAATTTTTGAGTAAACTCGCTATGTATTATCCTATGCGCTGAAACTTTGTTCATGTGCGCTTTAAGCAATGCTTGTTTAATTTAAAATATTACCTTCTGTGCGGCCGTTTATAAAATCTGAGAGATGGCAAGTCGTTGGCTTCAGCCCCCAAGCCACAAGTGCTGGGGTGTTCAGGATAACTTGAGCACTCTTGTTCCCACTTTTGGGTCCATCTAGGGAGGCGCTCAACACAACGAACAAGGCAACCGGACTTATAATGCTTGAACACTCTCACTTAGCCATAGAATTCTATAATTTTAAATTTCGGCGAAGCCCCTAGTATTCGGAAGACCGAATTCGGGGCGCTATCCACGCCTTCGTCGGACATTATCCGAAACTTTGCTCGAAGCAGCGTGGGTCTTTAAGGACCCGAAAAAACCTCTCGAACAGCGACCGGTCTCTCGCCTTATCATGCCGGTCAGTTTTAGCTTTCTCCACTGAGGCGCTCGCTCGGCTCAACCGGGGCGCAATCGCAGTGGTTCTCCCAGTGCCACCTTAGCCGACGGAACGGAACGTAAGGCACCAAAACGTGGGAGCCGGGCAAACCCAACTATTGACCCAAGACATGATTCGGAGCCGATTCATATAATGCTATAAGTTCGGGGTGCCGTACTTGTGAAAGTGTTCGGACTTATCACACCATAATGTGGGGAACATGAGCCCCTGGTGTATTAGGCCGTATCAAAATATACGGGTGCAAGATGTCATGTAATGAACATATATATGTAATAACAAGCAAAAAGGTGCTGCATCATTTATTAAAGGAAATCTGCTATGAGTGCAGACTGATACAAATAGTGCGGTAAGCAAGGGTTTTGGACTAGTTGAACATGTCCCCCTCCAGGGATGGGCTGCGGACTTGGTGTATATAATCAAATTTAATGCTCGTAATTTAGACCACCTGAGTGTTCGTCGCCGCATTTTTTACTCCCCAGCTGTTGCATCATGAGTTCGGCGGGTTCACCGCCGGACAGGGCCTCTGGCTAATGGAGTCCTGTGTACATAAAGAAGGAAAATAATAATAAGAAAGAGTGGCACACTTGCGAGCCCCTGGTGTGGTCGAGCCGCACTCTGGGTCCATTGTGGTCGTGCCCCTTCCCCTGCGCCCATGGTATCTTGAGCTTGAGGTATGCATAATGCGGCACCGCGTTGAATTTTGCAAACGCGGTTCGTCCGAGCAGAGCGTGATAGCCGCTGCGGAATGGGACTATGTCAAAGATTAATTCCTCGCTCCGGAAATTATCCGGGGATCCGGAGACCACTTCCAGTGTGACTGAGCCTGTACAATTAGCCTCCACACCTGGTATGACGCCTTTAAAGGTTGTCTTTGTAGGTTTAATCCTTGAGGGGTCTATGCCCATCTTGCGCACTGTATCCTGATAAAGCAGGTTCAGGCTACTGCCGCCGTCCATCAGGACTCTCGTGAGGTGAAATCCATCGACGATTGGGTCTAAAACCAATGCGGCGAATCCGCCATGGCGGATGCTGGTCGGATGGTCTCTTCGATCGAAAGTGATCGGACAAGAGGACCATGGATTGAACTTCGGGGCGACTGGCTCCATCGTGTATACGTTCCGTAGTGCACGCTTTCGCTCCCTCCTGGGTATATGGGTTGCGTAGATCATGTTCACCGTCCGCACTTGTGGGGGGAAACCCTTCTGTCCTCTATTGTTCGGCGGTCAGGTCTCTTCCTCGTCGTCGCTGTTTAGCCCCTTGTCGTTGTTTTCGGCAATTAACTTGCCTGCCTGCTTGAACACCCAACAATCTCTGTTGGTGTGATTAGCTGGCTTTTCAGGGGTGCCATGTATCTGGCATAAGCGGTCGAGTATTCGGTCCAAATTGGACGGACCCGAAGTGGTTCTTTTGAATGGCTTCTTCCGCTGACCGGGTTTAGAGCCTCGGAATCCGGCGTTGACTGTCGTATCCTCCTTGTCGTCGCCATTAATGCGGCATTTATTTTTGCTTCGACGCGACCTGCCATTGTGGTCCTTAGTATCCGGACTGCCAGAATTTTTACTGAGGTTGTTGCTACGAGCTAGCCAGCTATCCTCTCCCGTGCAAAAGCGGGTCATTAATGATGTGAGGGATGCCATTGATTTCGGCTTTTCCTGTCCCAGGTGCCGGGCTAGCCACTTGTCGCGGATGTTATGTTTGAAGGCTGCGAGGGCCTCTACATCCGGACAATCGACGATTTGGTTTTTCTTTGTCAAGAACCGTGTCTAGAATTGTCTGGCCGATTCGTCTGGCTGCTGAATTATGTGGCTTAGGTCATCGGCGTCTGGTGGCCGCACATACGTGCCCTGGAAGTTGTCGAGGAATGCGGCTTCCAGGTCTTCCCAACACCCAATTGACTCTGTGGGCAAGCTGTTAAGCCAATGCCGAGCTGGTCCTTTAAGCTTGAGTGGGAGATATTTGATGGCATGGAGATCGTCGCCGCGGGCCATATGGATGTGAAGAAGATAATCTTCGATCCAAACCGCGGGGTCTGTTGTTCCTTCGTAGGATTCAATGTTTATGGGTTTAAACCCTTCAGGGATTTGATGATCCATTACTTCGTCAGTGAAGCATAGCGGGTGTGCGGCGCCTCTATATTGGGCAATATCACGACGCAGCTTGAGAGAGCGTTGTCTGCTGTGTTCGGCCCGGCCGGGTTTATTGTATCCGGCGCGACGATATTTGTCATGGGTCGTGGGGCGCCCACGTGATCCGTAGATGGATCTGGATTGCCTTGCTTTATCCTCCAATACATCTCGCAAGTCCGGCGCGTTCCCTCTTGGCTTCGTACTTTTGGAGCGATGCCGGGGTACGGTCTTGGTGGAGGGCCTGGATGCCTCTCTGTCGCGACCACGGGGTGGTCGGTCGGCCGTATCGTGCGCTGGTGATGAAGGTATGTATGCTTCTTCCTCTAATCGGGGGACAACTTGCGTCTTGGGTAGCTTTTGGAGGGGCGTTCGAGTTTATACTCTTCGGCCGCGAGGACCTCGGTCCATCGATCGGCCAGCAGGTCCTGATCAGCTTGAAGCTGCTGCTGCTTTTTCCTTAGGCTATTTGCCATGGCGATAAGCCTGCGTTTGAAACGCTCTTGTTCGACAGGATCCTTGGGCACGACGAATTCGTCATCGTTGAGGCTTGCCTCGTCTTTGGAGGGAGGTATATAGTTATAGTCCTCGGCCTCTTCGTCTGCCGCCCTCTCGTGAGGGATTGCTTCTGCATCCTCCCGCGCTGAGTCTTGCTGGAGGGGATTATCTTCGGCACTCTCTGGGGTGTTATTATCTCCTGTGCTGGAATCTCCATTCTTGCTGTGGCGGGATTTAGAGCGGCGCCGCTGACGCCGGCGCTTGGGCTGTTTCTTTAGAGAATCTGCCTCCGCTGCTTCTTCGCCGTCCCCATGTTTTGGGGTATCCACCATGTATATGTCGTATGACGAGGTGGTCTTCCAGTGCCCTGTAGGCACTGGTTCCTGTTCGTCTCCGGCATCATCATCCATAGCGTCGATGTCTTCGGAGTCGTAGTCTAGCATGTCGGTTAGATCGTCGACAGTGGCTACAAAGTGGGTGGTGGGTGGGCTCTGAATTTCTTCGTCGTCCGTATCCCAACCATCCTGGCCATAATCCGGCCAGGACTCTCCGGATAGCGAGAGATGCTTTAGCGAATTTAGGATGTCGCCAAAGGGCGAGTGTTGGAAGATGTCCGCGGTGGTGAATTCCATAACCGGCGCCCAATCAGATTCGATTGGCAGGGGCATGGGAGGTCTAGAGTTCGGCAAGGAGTCCGGCACCTCGGAGTCACGAGCTTCGTGAGGGGTAAGGTTAGTTTTCGGTTCCATCGCCATAGAGGTTGCAGCCCCCGAGGCGGTGTCCATCCACCGATCCTCGATCTGGGTGATCGGCTCCAGACTAAGGACTGGAGCGGGATCTTGTGCGGCCACCAAGGCACTGTTCGGCGGCAGAGCTAGATCATGCCCATCGTAACAGTGCGGCACGCTTGGCTGTGGCTCGGGCCCGTCGAAGATCAAGTCCCCGCGGACGTTGGCCGTGAAGTTTAGGCTTCCGAATCTGACCTGATGGCCAGGGGCGTAGCTTTCGATCTGCTCCAGATGGCCAAGTGAATTAGCCCGCAGTGCGAAGCCGCCGAATACGAAGATCTGTCCGGGGAGAAAAGTCTCATCCCGGACAGCGTCGTTGATTGAAGATGCCATCGAGCCTATTGGTGACGACACAAAGGAACTCTCAATGAAAGCACCAATGTCGGTGTCAAAACCGTCGGATCTCGGGTAGGGGGTCCCGAACTGTGCGTCTAGGCGGATGGTAACAGGAGACAAGGGACACGATGTTTTACCCAGGTTCGGGCCCTCTTGATGGAGGTAAAACCCTACGTCCTGCTTGATTAATATTGATGATATGGGTAGTACAAGAGTGGATCTACCACGAGATCAAGGAGGCTAAACCATAAAGCTAGCCTATGGTATGATTGTTGTAATGTATGTTATGTTCTATGGACTAAAGCCCTCCGGTTTATATAGACACCGGAGAAGGCTAGGGTTACACAGAGTCGGTTACAATGGTAGGAGATCTACATATCCGTATTGCCAAGATTGCCTTCCACGCCAAGGAAAGTCCCATCCGGACACGGGACGGAGTCTTCAATCTTGTATCTTCGTAGTCTTGGAGTCCGGCGGACGATGACAGTCCGGCTGTCCGGACACCCCCTAGTCCAGGACTCCCTCAATGGGTATATGTGTAAAGAGGCAATATCAGTGGACTGAACTGCAGAATGCCAGAATAAGAGGGGGATAGCTAGTCCTATCAAAGACTACGCTTCTGGCAGCCTCCATCTTGCAGCATGTAGAAGAGAGTAGATTGAAGTCCTCCAAGTAGCATCGCATAGCATAATCCTACCCAGCGATCCTCCCCTCGTCGCCCTGTGGAAAAGCGATCACCGGGTTGTCTGTGGAACTTGTCTGGGTGTGTTTTATTAAGTATCCGGTTCTAGTTGTCATAAGGTCAAGGTACAACTCCGGGTCGTCCTACTACCGAGGGACACGGCTATTCGAATAGATAAACTTCCCGGTAGGGGTGCACCACATAACCCAACACGCTCGATCCCATTTGGCCGGACATACTTTCCTGGGTCATGCCCAGCCTCGGAAGATCAACACGTCGCAACCCCACCTAGGCACAACAGAGAGGTCAGCCCGTCGGTCTAAATCCTATGCGTGCAGGGGTCTGGGCCCATCGCCCATTGCACACTTGCATGTTGCGAGGGCGGCCGGAAGCAGACCTAGCAACCTCCATTACAAAGGAAGTCACGTTACACGGTCCAATCCGGCGCGCGCCGCTCCGTCGCTGATGTCAAGAAGGCTTCGGCTGATACCACGACGTCGAGTGCCCATATCTTTCCCACGTAGTTGGTTAGTGCATATAGCCCAAATGGCCAGACTCAGATCAAATACCAAGATCTCGTTAAGCGTGTTATTATGAAGCAACCACGGATGCCGACCAGGGCCAGGCCCACCTCTCGCCTAGGTGGTCTCAACCTGCCCTATCGCTCCGCCACAAAGATCCACACAAAGGGCCGTCGGGACAAAGGTCCTATCAGCCCCCAATCCGTGAATCACTCGCGGGTACTCTTCGAGCGGACCCGACTTTAGTCACCATCTGTAGTATGTATATATGTATAGTATATACCCGTGATCACCTCCCAAGTGATCACGGCCCGATAGTATAGCAAGGCAGACCGACAAGAATGTAGGGCCACAGATGATAAACTAGCATCCTATACTATGTATTTAGGATTGCATGTAAGGTATCAACAGATGTAGCAACAATGTCAGGCTATGCATCAGAATAGGATTAACAAAAAGTAGTAACATGCTACACTACTCTAATGCAAGTAGTATAGAAGAGAATAGGCGATATCTGGTGATCAAGGGGGGGGGGGGGGGCTTGCCTGGTTACTCTGGCAAGGAGGGGTCGTCATCACCGTAGTTGAACTGGGGGTCGCCGGCAATCTCGGGGTCTACCGGAAAGAAGTATGGAGAGGGAACACAATAAATAACAGAGCAAACAAAGCATCACAGAGCGTAACAAGGCAATACGCAGTGTTTGGTGTGCCCTAACGCGGTAGTAGGTGATACCGGTGAAGGGGGAAACATCCGGGAAAGTATCCCCGGTGTTTCATGTTTTCGGACAAATGAACCGGAGGTGAAATGTTGCAGGTTCACTATGCTAGGGACGTGTGGCGGACCAACGGGCTGCATATCCAGATTTGTCTCGTCGTTCTGAGCAACTTTCATGTTGAAAATAATTTAATCCGAGTTACGGTTTAAAAGATATGATTTTCTAAAGATTTTATTAACTTCTGGAATTTAATTAATTATTTAATTTAATTCGAAAATGGATTTATGACATCAACATGATATCATGCTGGCATCAGCAGTCAACAGAGTTGACTGGTCAACCCTTCAGATGGGGCCATTGACTGGGTCAACAGCACGGTCAGCAGGCCCAGTCAGCAGTCAATAGTCCTGTTGACTTAGTCAAACTTACGCGTGGGTCCCACTTGTCATAGTCACAGTTTAACTAATCAGGTTAATTAACATATCTAATTAAGTTAATTAATTATCTAATTAATTAATTAACTAATATTTTTCTAATTCTTTTTTTATTAAACGTTCTGGGGGCTGGGCCCCACATGTTTGTGGCCCAGAGGGGCATAGCAGTTCAGGCGGTAGCGGGTGCGGGCGCACCCAAGCGAGCGCTCGCCCGCAGGGCGTGACGAGGCCAGGGAGGCCGGGCGGTCACCGGAGGGGGACGCCGGCGGGAGAGCAGCAGGGCGGCGCCAGAGTGGGCCGCGGGCCAGAGGGGGTGTGGCTGTGGCCGAGCCAGATGGCCGGAACGAGGCACGAGCGCCAGGACGCGGCCCCGGGCGCGCTGGCCGCAGCGGTAGTCGGGACCAGCAGGGAAGGCGAGCGGGGCATGTGTGGGTGGGAGGCCGGAGTGGATGTGGCCAGGGGAAGAAGGCGCGAGGGAGGTCGACGCGGCCGCGGCCGAGGCCGTGGTGGCCGCGAGGACGGCGCGGGTGGCAGTGGCGCGGTGACCGCAGGGCGAAGGGCACAGCCGGACGGCGCGGCGCATGGCCAGGGCGCGGCCCGACCGCGGTGAGCGCGGGGCTGGAGCGCGCGAGGCGTGGTCGCGGCCGGAGCGGAGCAACGGTGGGCGCGGCGATGGTCGCGGGGCGAGGGAGAGAGGAGGACCGGGGTCCTCACCGGGGTTTGTAGGGACGGGACAGCGGGCTCGACGGAGGTCGGGGAGGTCCGACGAGGGAGAGGACGAGGCGGCGGCAGTCCGGTGACGACGGGCAAAGACGCAGGGGATGGGCGTCGGCGTCGAGGCGCGTTGGGGCGGCGCGGGATCTAGCCCCTCCCCGATCCAGTCGAGTGGGGGACAACTAGGAGGAGGCAGGGGGCGGCGTTCAACGGGGTGGAGGTCCGGCGAAGCGGGCGTTGTCAGGGAGGCGGGGTGGTTTGATCCCGATCCAATCTGGATCGGGAGGGGGAAGAGGTGGCGTCGGGGGGGGGGGGGGAGAGTGGGGCGACGGGGCGGGTTAGGGTTTTCCCCCTCGTGGGGATAAGGCAGGGGCGGGTCGGCCGGCTGGGCCAGGTGGGCCGGCATGGCCGGTGAGCTGGGCCGTCTGGCCCAGTTGGCCAGGGGCCTTTTTGTTTGTTTGTTTTGTTTTGTCTTTTGCTTTTGTATTTTCTTTTCTTATTTCTTTCCTGTTTTAATTCATTTAAAAGTATTTAGGCATTTTATAAAAATGTGTTTACTTCACCATAATTACTGATGCAATAATTGACATAGCCCGAACATTTTTATTTTAATATTTGAAAACTTTTGTCGTTTGACTTATTTAGGATTTAAATTTGAATGGTTTTTGAACTAACTCTAGTTTATCAACAGTAACCGAGGTGACGTGGCATCCTTAGTAGAGGGTTACTGTGGTTTAATTACCCGGGCGTCACAAACGGCAACGGCGCCGCAATGAAGCCGCGCGGGCTAGCGTTAGATAGCCGCGGGTGGTGGGGGCGCGGTGGCGGCGGCGCGGTGGAGCTGCAGTGGTGGGGGGCGCGGGGCGGCGGGGGTGGAGTCCGGCGGGGGTCGGGGCGGCGGCGTCGTGGGTCGGGGCAGCGCGCGGGTGGATCTGGCGAGGTAGAGAGACGAAGGGGATCTGGCGAGGAAGAGGGAGGAAGCTTACTAATGGCGCACCCCGCAGCGGTGCGCCATTAGTATGTTTTTTTAGATAGCAATGGCGCACCCGCGATCGGTGCACCATTAGTAATCTTTTTTTATATAGCAATGGTGCACCAGCCAGAGGTGCGCCATAAGTAATTTTATTATTATTATTTTTTGTTGCATCTAATAATTTTTTAGAAAAAAATATGAATATGAAACTGTAATATTTTTTTTATAAAAACAGTAATGATTTTTTTAAAAATATCATCAAATTTGTTATTTGAAAATATTCATGAATATGAAAAAATATCATCAAATTTATTATTTGAAAATATCATCAAATTTGTTATTTGAAAATATAATCAAAATTTTTTTTTTTGCAATTTTAGTTGCATTCATTTGTGACTGTGGAGCGGGCTGGGGAGGGTGCGGGGGGTCGTCGGCTGCGGTGGAGCGTGGGAGGATGCGGTGGGTCGTCGGCGGCGGTGGAGCGGGGAGGGTGCGGTGGGTCGTCAGCGGCGGTGGAGCGGGGGAGGGTGCGGTGGGTCATCGGCGGCGGTGGAGTGGGGGAGGGTGCGGTGGGTCGTCGGCGGCGATGGAGCGGGGGAGGGTGTGGTGGGTCGTCGGCGGCGGTGGAGCGGGGGAGGGTGCGGGGTGTCGGCGACGGCAGCCGATGGAGCGGGGGAGAGGGTGCGGGGGGTGCTCGGCGGCAAGGGGGACCGGATCTGGTGAGGTGGGATAGCGATCAAGATGGAGGGGGATCGAGACCAAGTTTCCATGAAATTTAAAAATATTCATGAGTTCAAAAAGTGCCCATGAAATACAATCGAGAAATGAAGGCTACAATTTAAATACAATCGATCTTAGCTAGCTATCTGTTCACAATCTTCTTGCCCTTATTTTTCGTAAATGGAGTTCTTCTCTTGAATGGACGTCCTTTAGGTAGGGTGGTCCTGCTTCTTCTTGTGGTGTATGCTGATACTTCATCGTCGTCGTCATGTTCCATCTCCGGGTCGCCGTACTTGTCGAAGTCTTGCTCATTGGCGACTCCATCCATTCCAATGATCTTCCTTTCGCCTCTCCTCACGAGTTGGTCCACTTGGGAAGCCAGTAGCTCATTTTGCGCGGCGACGTTTGCGCCCGCGGTCTTGTATTTGGCTTCGGGTATAACCATGGTGGTGAAATACCGGTCTTCTTTTATGACGCTCTTGGCCCATCTAACACGGAACATCGGGACCTTCTCTCCAGCATAGCTCAGCTCCCAGATCTCCTCGATCCTTCTGTAGTATCTGTCCTTGTCATTACCGGTGTAGAATTCCATCGTTACCCCGGAGTTCTGATAACCATCGCTCTTCATGTCCTTTCCCTCAGTGTAGAATGTGTAGCCATTGATATCGTACGCCTCATACGTCATCAGCTTGTGCTCGGCGCCCTGTGACAAGGCGAATATGAGTTGTTCTTCCGCGGAAGAATCCTCATGTAAAGGGTATGACAGAAGCTTCTGCTTGAACCAAAGCGTGAAACATGAGTTGTGCTCTTTGATTATATCTCCGTCCGTCCTCTGTTGGCCTCGGTCATTGTATGTCTTCTCAATAAAGGTTTTGTGCTCTACCACCCAAGGATCGACCACATCTATGTGTTGTAGCGCGACTAGGTTTGCTCTTTCAAAGTCGGCGAGTCGAGCCTCGAAGTCGACATGCATTTCGCGGCGACCCTCACGGTGACCCCATCCATCGAGCCTGCCGAGGTGCCTGTTGACGGGCAGACCAACGGGGTTCTCGATGCCTAGATAATTCGTGCAGTAGGAGATGCACTCTTCGGTCAGAAAGCCCCTGGCTATGCTTCCCTCTGGACGTGACATGTTGCGAACGTATCCTTTGATGACGCCATTCATCCTTTCGAACGGCATCATGCTATGCAGGAACGTTGGCCCGAGTTGGATGATATCCTCCACGATATGGACCAGCAGATGCACCATAACGTCGAATAATGCAGGCGGGAAGTACATCTCAAGCTCGCATAGTATCACCACGATCTCTTCCTGTAGCCTTTTGAGTTGCCTAACGCCAACCGACTTCCGAGAGATGACGTCGAAAAAGTTGCATAGCCCAAATAGCATTCCACGGACATGCGCGTCCATGATCCCACGGATTGCAACTGGAAGTATCTGTGTCATCAGCACGTGACAGTTGTGAGACTTCATCCCGCTGAACTTCTGCTTCGCTGGGTCTAGGTATCTGCTTATCTTCCCCGCATAACCGTAAGGAAGTTTTACTCCTACGAGGCAGGTGAAAAACTGATCGATCTCCTCCTGACTTAGAGTGAAGCACGCGGGAGGCTAGTCATTTCCGGTCTTCTTGGCCTTTTTGCCTTTGCGACGACTTTCCATGTCCTGCTTCGCCTCATCATCATCATCATTAGCGTGAAGCTCCTCCCTGATGCCCATTGATTTCAAGTCTGCCCTTGCTTTCGGCCCATCTTTGGTCCTCTCTGGCATATTGAGCAAGATACCTAGAAGACTCTCGCACACGTTCTTCGTGATATGCATGACATCAAGGCTGTGAGGCACACGGTGGATCTTCCAGTACCATAAGTCCCAGAAAACAAACCTCGTTTTCCATACCTTCAGCAGCGGCTCTGGCGCCTTTCGCTTCTTTCCCGGCTCTGGCGCCTTTTGCTTCTTTCCCGGCAGTGGGCAATCTTTCCAATTTTTCAACACTCGTCTATTTCCTCGCCGCTCCTCGTACGCGTGCGTCTTCGGGGTTCGGTTTCACCATCGAACAGATCCTTGCATTTCCTCTATGGGTCATCGTCGCGAAGCCACCTTCGATGTCCCATGAACACGGTTTTCGAAGACCCGAGATCTCTATCTAGCTGGCG
This sequence comes from Triticum timopheevii, assembly GCA_963921465.1. Lineage (NCBI taxonomy): Eukaryota > Viridiplantae > Streptophyta > Magnoliopsida > Poales > Poaceae > Triticum > Triticum timopheevii. The sequence continues at coordinate 217,384,557 of OY997274.1, forward strand.
ATACGTTGTGTCATCCATGCACCTGATGCATCCAGAAAATCCGTGGACCACCTGCCCCGCGAAATATCCGTAACCGAGATAGTCGTGCACCGTCGTGAGTAGTGCGTCTCTCATAGGGAAATATTCTTTCTCTGCGGCATCCCACCTATTGGCTGGCGTTTTCCACAACGTGTCTAGCTCCTCTTTCAGCAGCCCCAGATACAGATTGATGTCGTTCCCTGGTTGTTTCGGCCCTTCAATTAGCATACTCATGTGAATGTACTTCCTCTTCATGCACAACCAGGGGGAAGGTTGTACATCCACACAAACACAGGCCAGGTGCTATGTGTGCTTTTCTGGCTGCCAAACGGATTGACTCCATCGGTGCTCGCGCCCAGCACGATGTTCCTTGGATCCTTCCCAAATTCTGGGTGTTTGAAGTTCAACGCTTGCCACTGGCTCCCATCCTTAGGGTGACTCAACATCTTGTCTTTTTTATTTATCTCCGGATCATTTGCGTCATCTTCTCGCTTCTTCTCCTCCCTATCCGCGTGCCAACGCAGGAGCTTTGCTACCTTAGGGTCCGCGAAATACCACTGCAGACGAGGAGTGATCGGAAAGTACCACACCACTTTTCGACGAGCTATCTTCCTCTTCTTGTATCGAGTGACGCCGCACACCGGACATATGGTAGACTCGGTGTGCTCGTCCCGATAAATGATGCAATTGTTCATGCACACATGGTATTTCACGTGGGGTAAATCCAGAGGACACACGATTTTCTTCGGCTCCTCGAAACTGGTCGGGCACTTGTTCCCCTTGGAAAGACGTTCATGCCAGAATGACATGTTCTCGTCGAAGCATGCGTCGGTCATTTTGTGTTTTACCTTCATCTCCAGAGCCATGAGCGTTACTTTCAGGCGGGTATCCTCGGGCCTGCATCCTTCATACAATGGAGTAACCGCGTCTATCTCCAGTTGATCCTGCTTGGCTTTCTCTCGGGCGGCAGCTCTTGCGTTATCCGTCTGCTTGAGAAGCAGCTCTTGAATATGAGGGTCCTGCACCCAGCCCATCGATGGTCCATCGTCGTCTGCTCCACCGGCATCTTCATCTTCATGATCATGCCCTTCGTCTGCTCCGGCATCTTCCTCATCATCATGTCCGGCATCTTCTACATGATGACTGTGTACAGCATCACCGTCGTGATCATGTCCTGGAGATTCTTCGTCTTCTTGCCCGCCCGAGCCGCGGTTGTTGTCTTGCTGCCCTTCCTCATTTCTTGCCCGCCCCCCATGGACGACTTCATAGTCCTCTTCATCACCTTGCCACCGATAGCCATCCATGAAACCACGCAAGAGCAGGTGGTCCTGCACCTGCCTGGAATCCGGGTCCGCAATAAGGCTCTTGAGCTTGCATCTTCGACACGGACATCTTATCTCCGTCTCGTTCTTTTGAAGCATCTCGGCCTTCGCGGAGCTCAAAAACCTATTCATGATGCCTTCGGTCATCGTGCAGACCATGGTCGCCTGCGGGGTAGAGCAAAACGATATTTTAGAACCAGGAAAAAATTTGGCATGTCTTTCCCTAAAAATAGGTCCAAAAAGAATGCAGAGTGCCAAAATTCTCGCCAAAACGGAAATGAATCAACATTCCGGAAAAATATTGGCAACTATCGCATTTCAAATACCGGTACCTGCAAACACAAACATATATGCAACACCACAAACATATGCAACACCACAAACATACATAGATCTACTAGGCCATAAAAAGTGCATGTGCACGTTGTTGGAGGAAGAACAACATAAAGATAGCTTCCCCCTTACTTACCTATCAAAAAAAGGTAATTTAACCACTTAATTTGGATGAATCTATGGTGCAAATGAGGTGAGGAGGAGGAGGCAGCCGAGACAAGCTTGGAGGAGGAGGTGGAGAGAATGAAGTGGGGAAAGTGAGTGGGTAGGTGTGGCTGTCCAAAATATCTAGCTGGTCCCAGGTTACTGGTGGTGCGCCATTAGTAGTTTTGCAAAAAAAAAAATACACTAATGGCGCACCATGGCACAGTGCGCCATTACTAGTTTAAACTAGTAATGGCGCACTATTCCCTGGTGCGCCATTAGTAGTTTTGCAAAAAAATATAGTAGTGGCGCACTCGAATAGTGCTGCGCCGTCCGCTGCACGCCCGGCTGAACACGCCTCCTCGCCTCCATCATCACCAACTGAGTCTTTCATAGGAGTAGGAGTAGAGAAAAAACCAAGTTGGTGATGATGGTGTGCCGTGCAATGCACGGGCATCTTGCTATTTTTTTGCATATAAGTCCAAACACCACGTAGACACGGTCTTTGAGCAAGGTTCGTAGTCGTTCCACGATCGGGCATCGAAGTTTGTAACTATTTTATATTAGAATATACTACTCCTCCGGTGCTAGTAGTAGAGCAGAGTCCTACTCTACTACTCTACTCTAGCAAGCTAGGGCATAGTACTTTAGTAGGTACTTTAGGGAGTACCAGTACTGTGATCACTCAAGCAAGTTGTCTGGCATTGATATGACCCTACGATGCTGGTATGTGTCTTGTAAGTCAAGCGGCGTGCTGTAGTCATCATCACCTGTCCACTTCCCGCAGCACATATTTGCTTCTCCATCTTTGTCCGCACATAATCTCGTCCAAGCTTCCATCCCCGCTAAGGCGCCTCCCCCCCTCAATGTGGCCGGTGCGCCATTACTAGTTAGAACTAGTAATGGCGCAGTGTGCCCTGGTGCGCCATTAGTATGTTTGGAAAAATAAAAAAAATTGTTACTAGTGGCGCACCAAGTGTCTGGTGCGCCATTAGTGTCTTTCACACTAATGGCGCACCAGCGCATGGTGCGCCACAACTATATAGTAGTAGCGCACCACATGTCCGCTGCGCCATTTGTGGCCATTTCATCTATAGCCCTTTTCCTAGTAGTGACCCCTTTATTGCGTTGGTTGCGAGTTCTTTGTTTGTTTGTGTAGGTGCGTGGGACTTTTGAGGAGCCTCCTATTGGATTGATACCTTGGTTCTCAAAAACTGAGGGAAATACTTACGCTACTATTGCTGCATCACCCTTTCCTCTTCAAGGAAAACCAACGCAAGCTCAATACGTAGCAGCCGCCCGCAGGAGGGAGGCGGAGGTGGAGGTCCGCACGTGCGGCAGCGACCTTGCGCGCTACATCGAGTTCCTGCGGGAGGAGGAGCGCCTCATTGAGCATGCAAAGAGCCTTACCGCTGTCATGGTCGCAACACACGCCGATGCAGAGGCAAGGAATTAGGAGATCTATGAGGAGAACCACCATTTTGAGAGGGATCGTCTGGAGCGGCAGAGGCGTTCGAGGTGAGTGTCGCTGAAGGTGCAGCAGCGATAGGCACCATATTGCAGTTGTCTAGCTTGTTGGTAGGCTCCTCCTCCTCTTCCTCTTACTGAGCGCACTCGGCAGAGGAGAGGCTACCCGAAGTAGTACAAAGCCCCTCCGTAGTACTATTTAGGGGCTATTTTGTTCAGTTCATCTAACTATAGATGTGGTGGAACTATACAACGTACTTAAAATTAGCTAGTATATATAGGGAGAATACTTTTACCTTGACATTTAGTGAAGGGATCATCTTATAATGCTACCGTCATTCTAAGCAAAATAAGATGCATATAAGATAAACATCACATCCAATCAAAATATGTGACATGATATGGCCATCATCATCTTGTGCTTTTGATCTTCATCTCCAAAGCATCGTCATGATCTCTACCATCACCGGCTCGACACCTTGATCTCCATCGCTGCTCGTGGTCGTCTCACCAACTATTGCTTCTACAACTATTGCTAATTCATAGCGATAAAGTAAAGCAATTACATGGCGTATGCATTTCATACAATAAAGAGACAACCATAAGGCTCCTGCCAGTTGCCAATAAATTACAAAACATGATCATCTCATACAACAACGTATATCACATCATGTCTTGACCATATCACATCAGAATATGCCCTGCAAAAACAAGTTAGACGTCCTCTACTTTGTTTTTGCAAGTTTTACGTGGCTGCTACGGGCTTCTAGCAAGAACCGTTCTTACCTACGACAAAAACCACAACGGTGGTTCATCAAGTTTGCTATTTTAACATTATTCAAGGATTGGCTGTAGTCAAATTCGATTCAACTAAAGTAGGAGAAACATACACCCACCAGCCACCTTTATGCAAAACTAGTTGCATGTCAGTCGGTGGAACTAGTCTCATGTGTGTGGACATGTAAGGTTGGTCCGGGCCGCTTCATCCCACAATACCGCCGAATCAAAACAAGAAGTTGGTGGTAAGCAGTATGACTATCACCACCCACAATTCTTTGTGTTCCACTCGTGCATATCATCTACACATAAACCTGGCTCATGATGCCATTGTTGGGAATCGTTGCATGGAAAACAAATTTTTTTTCTACGCGCACGCAATGATCTATCCATGGAGATGCATAGAAACGAGGGGGAGAGCGTGTCTATGTACCCTCGTAGACGGTAAGCGGAAACGTTTCACAACGTGGTTGATGTAGTCGAACGTTCTTCGTGATCCAACCGATCGAGTACCGAACGTATGACACCTCTGTGTTCTGCACACGTTCAGCTCGGTGACACCCTCGCCTACTTGATCCAGTAAGATAGGCGAAGTAGTGGATGAGTTTCGGCAGGACGACAGCGCAGTGACGGTGATGGTGAAGTGATCTCCGTAGGGCTTCACCTAAGCACTACGAAAATATGACCGGGCGTGTAAACAGTGGAGGGGGGCGCCGCACACGGCTAAGCAATTGTTTGTCGTGTGCTAGGAGCTCCCCTGCTACATATATATAGGTGGGAGGGAGGGAGGAGCAGCCAAGGGGGGCGCCCAAGTAGGAGGAATCCTACTTGGGGTCTCCCCCAAGGTGGTCCCCCTGCCATGTATAGGAGCGGGGGAAAGGCAGGGGAGGGTGGCGCCCCCCTTTTCCTTTCTCCCATGAGAGGGAAAGTCAGGAGGGGCTAGCCCTCCCTCCTTCCCTTCCCTAGGGATGTTTGGCTGGGGAAAGGGGCACACCAGCCCCCTGTGGGCTGGTCTGTCCCCCCTTGGCCCATTAAGCCCATATACATGCTGGGGGTGCCAGGAACCCCTTCTGGTGACCCGATTTCTTCCCGGTACGACCCAAAACAGTTTCGATGTCCGAATACTATCGTCCTATGTATAGTCAACGAACGTTAAGCGTGCAGACACTACGAGTTCGAGAACTATGCAGACGTGACCGAGACACATCTCCGATCAATAAAAAATAGTGGTACCTGGATGCCCATATTGGCTCCTGCTTATTCTATTAAGATCTTCGTCGGTCCAAAAGTTATGACAACATATGTAATTATGTTTGTCCATCGGTATGTTACTTGCCCGAGATTCAGTTGTCGGTATCTCTATACCTAGTTCAATCTTGTTACCGGCAAGTCTCTTTATTCGTTCTGTAATACATCACCTCGTAACTAACTCCTTAGTCATTTGCTTGCAAGCTTATGATGTGTATTACTGAGAGGGCCCAAAGATACCTCCCCGAAACTCGGAGTGACAAATCCTAATCTTGATCTATGCCAACTCAACAAACACCTTTAGAGATACATGTAGAGCATCTTTATGGTCACCCAGTTACGTTGTGACATTTGATAGCACACAAGATATTCCTCCGGTATCCGGGAGTTGCATAATCTCATAGTCGAAGGAATATGTATTTAACATGAAGAAAGAAATAGCAATAAACTAAACGATCAATATGCTAAGCTAATGGATGGGTCTTGTCCATCACATAATCTCTACTCCTAATGTCTCAGTTGGTAGTCTGCGTTCCGGGTTTATTTTCATCTCATTAGAGACGGTTTATTTTCGTCTTCGCTCCCACCTCCCAGGTAGTTCCCTCCACCTCAAAAAAATCAAACCAACCAATGTTATGAGGGGGCGATGCCTCCAGGTACTTCGCTCCACGCCAAAAAAAGGGACGGAAATAAACCGACAAAAAAAACCAGTGAAAGAAAACCCATCTTGAACTGGCAACGTGCGAACGAGCGAGCGAAGCCTCCAGGTCACTTCGCCTTTGCCCTCGCACATCAAGACGCCGCCCTCGCCCTCGCAGCCGCCGCCGATCCCCTCCCCCATCTTCCTCCCTCAAACGCTAACCCATCTCGTGGTGTGCCACCGCCCGTCGCGGCCGCCCCCGCCACCTCCCGCCACGGCCGCCGCCCCAGCCCCAGCCGTGGTCATCGCACCCAGATCCAGCGGCGGCTGCCGCCCCACCTCCAGCCGCGGCCGCCGCCCTCACGTCCCACCGCATCCGCTGCCCGCGCCAACGACCCCTTCCCCCGCCGCCACGCCACGGGTCCACTTCACCATGAGCTCCAGCGCCGACCATCCCGCTGCTGCTCGTGATCCCCTCTTCCATCAGCTCCACTTCACCGGAACCTTAAGTCCACATGAGTATGCGTAGCAGGTTCACCAGATCCTCCTGACATGTTCTTCCTTCTCCAAAAATATTTTCTGTTATGTTTAATTCTTCATCATATGATCATTTACTATTACCTCAGTGCAGGGCAGTTTGTGATGTTAGATAGTAGTTGTGTAATAATATGCTAGACAAGGTTTTGTACTCCTGATTCTAATTTTTCGTTCCTCACGCCTGAATTCAGGAAAATCAGCCAAGATACACAACAAACATATCAACCGCAGCTAGCTGCTATGCGCACATGTGCGAAAACAAACTTATTAATCCTTTGCCGCAGACAATACTGAAGCACTAACACAAACAAGATCCTTTTGAAGATAGTCTCTGAATGCAAATGATCATGACTTATGAATTTGGAGCCATGGCCCATGCGTAGGCAAGGGCAATGATCCCTTTTACTACTTGAGCGGTCCAACATAGGTATTTATATTTTTCTATCCTCAGAAGAAAAAAGCAGTGAAAAGAAGATAGAGCTCGTTTAGTTTGTTTCTACTAATCTTCGACAATGCGTTTATAACAATATCACCAGCCTAAATGCTTGTTACTTACAATATTTTTAATTCAGTTGACCTCTTGAATGCAGATTATTGAAGGTTGTTTCTGAAGTTGTGATTGACTTGAACCAAAGGAAAGTTGGAGACTTTTTTGGTGTGAATTGCTTGGATTAAGTGGGAGTGAAGATGTTCTTTCTGTCTATATCTGGTTCTATTATTGGCAAATTTGTGCCTTCGAGATTGCTACGAGTGTTTGTGTTCCCGAGCTGAAAATTTAGATTATTACCATGTTTGGTGTCCTCAATATAAATCATGATTCTTTGCATCTCAATTGTAGACCAGCGGACCTTTCCAACCTCATATTCCCCGGATTCATTTTCTGTGATCGAGCGCCTGAGCGGTTGCATCTCGACGGCAGGTGCGCGCTCCATTTCAGTAGTTATACTTCAGTCCAGAAGTTTTTTTGGGCTCTCTAACTTTTTTGAGTGGGTTTTCCAGTTCCCTTTACAACTGAGTTAGCTTTATACTATGTATAAAGCAAAAACAAAATATTGGTCTGCTATCAAATGGTACATTTATTTGAACTCTAAGGGCAGGTTCAGGGTCTCATGAAGAGGGCATGTGTTTGTATTAGGTGAGATCTGAACTGATTCTGACCAATGTGAAATTAATTTTGTTGTTGATCGATCTGCAATTATTTTTATGTGCATAGAAGTGCCGTAGTTGAGAAGCCTGAGAAGAATATATCACTTAGGTACAGATTCGAGCTAGGGTTTTTCATTTTCTCCTTCCAAACCATTTATCATGCGATAATTTGCCCGTAAAAGACATACATGATGGTCGTCGTTGGACAGACTATATTTGTTTACTTCTACCCATAAATTTAAAGTCCTGAACATGTATATTACACATGTCTTGCAGGATATATTAATATTAAACTATGTGTGCGTTCCACTGCATTCATCTATTTAATGCATGATATTTGTAAGCTTGGTTCAGGCTGCGCCGCATCTTTCTATATAATGCACAATATTTCTATGCTTGGTTCATGTTGTTTCTGACAACCATTGGCAATCTGTTCCTATGTCATTCCTCTTATATATACATAAGAACTGTCTACACAGATCAGAGTGTGTATGAGGGTCGTTTCCATTTATGTTCTCTTCCCTTTATTGTTTTATCGATGTAAAACCCTTGACGAATTATCCATTCCTTTTTCACAGATCAGAAGGTTTTGCAGTTGACAAGCTTACATGTTTGAGCACCCCAAAGAACGGGGTGGGCCCTTTGACCTGTGGATTATGCTGGTACCAAGAGAAGGAGGTTCCTTTTAACCAATGGCAGCGTGCTTTCCTTGACAATGATGTGGTACTGCACGTACGCAAGATGCAGCGAGTGAAATCGGCGCAAGAGGGCATCTTGCAAGCAGCACCAAATCCTATATTATGGGACCGAGTGAGTATCTCAAAGAAGAAATATTTTTTTTGATGTAGGAATATCTGTAGGCTGATTATGCTTTGATGTATAGATCGCAGTAGCACTTAGGTAAAATATAAGTTCTTATCCAGTTCAATAGTACTTTTGTTGAACAATGCTCAATTTACATTACACTAAAACCTCGAGAATACCTGAGGGGACAAGGCAAGTGTTGTTGTAATGACTTGTGTTATGATATTGCACAATAGATTAGACGGAGAAGTACATAGCATTGCCATGGAATATTTAATACTTTTAGATCTGCCTGTTCATATGATGGCATCCACAAAATCCTTTCACCATGTGGGTGTGTTTGTGTTAGAATAGTTTCACACAAATAGTCAAATTATTTTCTATGTGTATGCTTCTCCTTTTATCAACTTATGAGAAATTATATTAATGGGGCATGCTTTATTTGCAAGATATAGATGTCTTAGCTTGATAAAAGGACTTTATATCGGATGTGTTTGTGCGACTGAAGATGAGGCATGCTTTATTTGAAAAATTATATCGAGTGTGTTTGTGCGACTGGAGATGGAGGATGGCTTGTGCTCTCGCTTGTGCGGTTACCATGGTGCTCCGGCCATTATGAAGAGGTGTTGTGTGCAACTACATTTATCTTGTACCAAATTACTATGCCATTGAGTTCAAAATTGTAGACACGGTGGCTTCAAAGCATGATGCGAAATTACTTGGTGCAGTGTGATACAGACAAATGTCATGGCGCATTGGTGCTTTGTTTTGAAATCCAGAAATTAGTTAGGATTGAAGAATTAGCTCTTGTTATTCATTAATCGTTACCATTTTAAGATTCCTCATTTGTGAAAACTGAGGCCCCCATTCCTTTTGGTCATTTAAGAAAGCATATGAAAGTGAAACGACACACTATCCCACATATATCTTAACTCTTCTAAAGTCATGTTTCACTGCTTGGTTTGTGCTACAAATAATGTCGGTACATTGAACTTACTAAATCAGGTCAAATGTGGCTCGGTGATAGAATTAAGCATGAAGGAGGAAGATACCAGCACCAGCCCCAGCAATAAAGACTGTGGCAATGGCGACGACAGTGTGTCCCGGCGAGCATGAGCAATGGCAGCATCATCTCTGACTCCGAGTACCTGACCAAGACGCTGCCCAAGTCACATGTCAAGGACTTCCTCTTGGACGATGCCGCCTCCTTGGCTATTGTTGTCGTCTCCTCAAATAAATCGTATCAGGTTAGTTCCATTGCACTGCAAATACTACCACTTCTATTGGGCAAGCAAATACAACTTGAAAGTATAAGTCGTATCAGGTTAGTTCCATTGTACGCCAGTGTCGTCTGGCACGCGAAGTCAATTTCTTGCATCGCCCATTGTTGTTCATCTGCTACTCTAACCAGTAACCATCCCTTGCTCCCAATAATTTTGTGCTCGCAAATATGACATTGGTTGCTTGATTAGCATTATTTCTTTCAAGGAGAAAACTAATTGTCGATTCTTTTCGGTTACAGCAGATGGATTTTGGATGCAGACCAATGTGGTTTCTTCATAGTACTAGGGAGCCTACAATAAAAAACATGAGAATTCATCACCTATCTTAGCCACCGCAACCTGAACAAGATTTGCCAACATCTAGCTTAATCCTTCTGAATGGTTGGTAGCAGATCTGTCCTACAAGCAGAAATCATCTACTTTGTGTTTGAATTTTCTAAATTACAATAAAACATGTGCATACTTCAGTTTGCACAAAGAGCAAACCTAGACAATCTGCTGTAGGGTCTTAGCTACTGAATATACATGTAGTAAAAAATACTTTTCCATTGGTCCTCTTTCATGTTCAAGTTCCTAACGAAGCTGCCATACAGCGCATTTAGGCTCTGGTCAACAAGTCGGCGGACAAGTTGCAAATTCAATCAACAATGAAGGAACATAGAAAACTGAACCCACTATTCATGATCTTTAAGGAAGAAAACACACAAGATTCGTTATTCAATCTTATCAATGACCATGTGTAATCTTAGGCTATTTTGTTATCAATAGCTAAAAGTTGTTCACAAGCCTTGGTGTATTTTGATGTTTCTTGAATGTGGAGCTGCAGGTAGAGCTGAGGATTAAGGATTAAGTATAAACGCAATGGAGCCCGTTGTATAACAACGTAGAGCCGAAGGAGATGCTATTTTATTGTTGCCTCATCTTTGTCGATGCAGTTGAATATGGGTCTATTCTAGTGCCCTATCTTCATCGTAGCGTGTGTATGTAACATGGGGGCGGCCGTGAGAATAGATCGTCTAGACTACTTTTTCTGGGCTACTAAAATATACGAAGAGACATCAAGGTCAGAAATCAATTAGGGAGGCACTAACATTATGCCTTGATTCAGATGTTGTAAAAAAATGCCTTGATTTAGATGGTTCCGTCGATTTTTTGCATTTATTATGGATAATTTGTATTAGTTTCCTTTTGGAGTAAAAAATGGGTTGAAATTGATATAATACAATTTTGGTTAAACTTCATTGTAGTTTTATCAACAGTTATGAGAGTTTGCTACCTCATGTTTTTTTATTTAAAATGAAGATGTCGGTATTATATGCATTATCGACTTTGTTGGACATTTGTTAAAGAAAATTTATATGAAACATGTACATCTAATGTGGTTGATGTTTGCAAACTAGAATTAAGAACCCTTTGGTTACTGATCAATATCTACATCTTTGTTGTGCCGTGGCAATGCACGGGCATTCACCTAGGATAGCAAGAAATCTATTCTTTTGTTCTGCTACAACTGAGTAACCAGCTTTAAAATTCATAACTGTAATCAAATTACATATGTGTTCCTATTAAAAAGAGAGAGCAATGCATGTCAGCATGTGTGTCTCGGCGTGGCGTGCCACAGCGGATCACAATATCCTTCTAGGTACGTATGTGCTGTGTGCCTGTGTGTATAAGTTGCACAAGCATCTCTATACCGCTCGTCGCTTATGTCTCCGTCTTCTTCTACTGTAATGTCGCCGGTAATTGGTTGCTCTATTTCTTTCCTCTCTCTAGCACACTCTTCAATCAAATCAAATCGACGCATTACAGGATTGCGTGCTGATTTTTTGTTTTTCTTTCACGGCAGTAATTAGGGGATTGTGATACAGTCTTGCCCAATCTCAGAATAAGACTCCCAGTCGATACTATATCCATGAGATCTACCATTAAGATCCATGCAAAAAAAAAGTTTTTTTCTCTCTTCTGTATGTTAGGTCACTTAACTAATACTTGGTTAAATTTCAGTGGACTGAGACCTAGACATACTCATTGTGATAAGTTAGGATTGGCTCCCAAAAGTTGTTGCTCGCCTCTGCCCATCTTCGCCCTCCTTGCTGTCGCCCACGCGGGCCGCCGCGCGAAACCTAGTTAGGCTGGGTGGCGGCGGGGCTTTCTCCTCCTCGTCCGTCTCTGGTGGCACAGGATGCGGCGGGTCCAACGGGGGTGCGGCGCTGTGTGCAGGGCGTGGAAGCGGGGTTGTAGGTTGTGGCGCTGGTAGCATGGGCACTCGTCGGTGCCGTAGTGGCTGTGCGGTGGAGGCGGGGCTTCGTCCTTCGAGCGAATCGCGCAGGGCAGTCCCGGTCCGATCTGGCACCGGCGGGCCGTCCGACGGCGAGGGCCGAGGCTAGCAGGGGCCGTGGGCAGCCGGCGTTGCCGTGGATCCTTGGGCAGTGCTGGTGGCGTGGCTGAGGTGGTGGGGGTGCGTGCGCGTCCTAGAGTCCGGTCGGGCCTTCCTCCTCGGCTTCTGGATGACGGCGTGTGGCGCTGGTGGGCTTCTCTTGGGCCCATCCATGGCGGTGGATCTACCCTCCTCTTTGGCAGACATGCGGTTGTTGTGGCCTCTCACCAGTCTGCACCAGTAGCCGTGGTCGGGCGAAGTAGGGGTGCTTCGACAGGGGTCGGGGGGTATCGTAGGAGGGACGGGGGCTCCGCCGTTGTTGAGTCGCATGTCGCCGGCATAGGGGGTGCCAGTTGTGGCTGTGTGTCACTCCTCCCCCTTCCTCTTTCCCCAGCCTGGTGCTTTCTGGCAATGCTTCAGGTGGGACGGGCGCTGTCGATTCCAGCGGTGGTTGGAGTTGGCGGAGCTATTTGAGGCCACCCCCATTGATGTTCTCAGGGCGGTCTGGGTGCAGAGCCACGGCCCTGGCGATGGGAGGCGCGTTGATTGGGCGCATTTGGCGCGGCTTGGGTGCGGGCGAGCAAACATGGCCGCTTGGGTGAGTGGTTGGCGGAGCGTGGGTGCGACGGAGGGGCTCAGAGCACCAAGGTACATCACTTGCCCAATCTTTCTACTAGCCACTGTTCAAGAATTCACCCGATAAATCAGTTAACAGGCCAGTTAATCGCTACTCATAGCGTGGCCGAATCGAATAACACCTATTCGCCGCGTTGACTTGTCAGACCGATTAATTGGTCAGTTAGACCAATTAATCAGTTGTTAGATTGATTAATTCCTACTGGCCCATTAACGGGTGGGCAAACAAAGCCCAATTTTTTTGGCCCGTCACCCCTTCCAGCCCCATCTCACTTCGTAATAGCTATGATTAATAATTTTACCTCATCTTTATGCTTTTCATATGTGTATGACAACTTGTTTTGGTATACTACATAACTGGGAGCATGAGAGTATGTTATAATACATAAAAAATATAGATATATATTGGCAAGTTCCTATTCAATCTAACGATTAATCGATTAATCCAGTTAATAGGCCGATTCACCGATTAATCGCTACTCCTAAACCGAGCAAGTAGATACCAGTTAACGATTTCTTGAACATTGGTACTAGCCGTCGGCGGCGGCGTCCGCAGACGTTGTTTCCTTCTTGCAGGCTCTACCGCGGTACTCTCACTCCCTTCGTGTTGCTCTGGGTGAAAACTTGATCCATGGGATCAGACAGTGGCAGCTATCCTGGTCCTACCCTTCTTGGAGGCGTCGTTTTGGAGTCACAGCTCCGACGTTGGCCATCTCACCTCTCCTCGGTGGATCACCCATGTGGTGGTCGGTCGGCTAGAAGCGGTTCTTCTATGCTCATTCGTAGTATGCTTGGTAGTCGTTGGGATGGTTTGTTGGCACCTTTGTATCTTGCTTTGGGTGTGTGTATCGGTCTTCTCGAATGTATGAGGTGATGGTTGCTTTATAATATAAAGCGGGGGGAGGGCTTTTTCGTCATTAGGGATATTGTGTCACGGAGAGATAGAGAGGGCTAGAAAGAAAGAGGGAGCAAGGGTGGGAAAGAGAAGGTTAGAGAAAGAGATGGAGGGTGGTAGACAAAGTGGGGAACGAGAGACAAATATGCAATGTATTCATAGGTGCAATTGGATTAGAACAAACTACAAAGCCCGTGGAAACGCACGGGCATTATACTAGTTCTCCTAATGATGTGATCCCGTTATCAAATGACAACACATGTCTATGGTTAGGAAACCTTAACCATCTTTGATCAACGAGCTAGTCTAGTAGAGGCATACTAGGGACATGGTATTTGTTTATGTATTCATACATGTATTTAGGTTTCCGATCAATACAATTCTAGCATGAATAATAAACCTTTATCATGAATAAGGAAATATAAAACAACAACTTTATTATTGCCTCTAGGGCATATTTCCTTGACCGGCAACCGACATGCTGTAGCGTGGCAGCAGGGACTGTCCGGATCCTTTGAGGTCCGTCAGGGCCTGTGGAGGCCTGGTAAGTCCCTGTCGCTACGTCCGGTCGGCTCCGCGCGGCGGTGGAGGATGTCCCCTCCGGTCGGCTGCGTTGCGGTTGTCCCCGAGGTGGTGTCTCCTCGTCCTCCCTCCAGGTCTTGTGTTGGTGGCCTCAGTGAGACGGTGAAGTTAGTGCGGTGACCGTGGTGGCATAGGCTGGTGGGCGACATATTGGGTGGCGCACTGCCGATTGTCTATGATGGTGGTGGTTTCGGGGCGGGAGAAATCCTTGGCAGCTCGTCCGCCACCGGTGTGGCTGCGCCCATGGGCACCACCGAACCTTCCTGAGGGGCGTCGGTGATACCCCTTCCCCACCATCCGCGTACCGGGGGAAACCCTAGGACTTGTCTGGGCAGCAGCGACATCGTCGTTGCATTCCTTCCTGAAGGTGTGGCTTGGTAAACGAGGCTTTGGAGTGCTAGGCATGCAGTGGTACTTCTCCGGAGGGTGCAGTGGGTGTCGGCCATCTTCACTTGGTTGAGTTGCCGGCGTTGGCATTTGTTTCTCTTTCTTTCTCTCGTTTTTCTTTTGGGCTTGTTTGTGCCGCGGCCCCAGTGAGCTGGTTGTATCGGTTGGTTGTTGCTCTATAATATAAAGTGGGCGGGGGGCCCTTTTTCATCGAAAAGATGAAATACATGTGAAGCTAAAGGCTGACTCTTACCAACCATTGGTATGCATGTAAATAAACTGCGATTTAAGAGTTTATGCAGTTTTCATTATAGAGCACACAAGACAAATTTTTGTCACGGAAAAACAAGGTAGGGGAGGGGGGGGGGGGGGGGGGGCGGGGGAGCGCGAAAGAGATATCTAACCATAATAGGCCTCCCACTTATAATAATCTTCGTATACCACAAATTAAACTATTTAACCATAGTAGGCCTCCCACTTACAATACTCTGCATATACCTCTAATATAACTATGTCCAGTACGTGGCCTTCTTTAGTGACAGCACGATGATGGGGTACTTAGCCTTAGATTTCTCTAGATGCTTTGCAACGATGGAGGCAAACACCACAAACAAGTCATCAATAATGTCCTCCCCAAAGTGGTCTACGATTAGCGGCTCCAGCACTGCCCTTATGCAATTGGCGACATTTGCCCAACTGCCAGCACAATCTAGTACAACATCACTGTCTGAGTCGTCCTGAGGATCCCAGTTGGATTCAAAGATTCTGGCATGCTCGATGTCGAAGAGCCTACTCTCGTTGATCAACTCCCGGACCTCTTTCACGGACGGGGTGTAGCATGGCACGTTGAATGAATCCAACTTCTTCTTCTCCACACGACCCTATCATGCAACACAATAATACTTATTGTAAGGTGGGTGTATCAAATGAGAAATCTTATTTTGCGGAGCTGCTGTTCATATTTTAGCATTCGAAAGTGCACTTCTGCTTGACATGATTGAATGCTAATAGTTCTATGTTTTAGAATGTGAATTCCTTTTGTCCACTTTTACGTGTACTTGCCACTTCTTTTTTTCTTTTCTGGATAAAGTGTAGTGCACTTTGCATATATGTTAGTATTCAACACCGCTGTAACCTCGTTAATAGAATGTTGTCATGCAAGAATAAATTAGTTTAGGAACATATCAAATTACATATGCATTTATAAGTTGGTCAAGTGAAGAGTAATTTTTTTAGAAGGAGGCTTTACTCGGCTTTTGCATCATACGTGGCACACAACCACAATATGAAGAGTAATAATATTATAATACATAGTTACTTGAAAAGAAAGCAAGATAAAGTTGCTTTAATTAACATGTACCCGTACCTTTAGTACCAAAGACATGAGAGATTCAGCAACCAATTCATACAAGGTGCCAACCTCCCCATGCGTCATCATCTCTTCATTCTTTCGGCCAAGAAATGTTAGCAACATTCGACCTCCACTGACAAGCTCTTTGAAACGCAATGTAAGGAACAACTCAAAGTCCTTTTTGAATTGTTCTTGGAATAGCTTAATCACCATAGGTGGAGTTGTTTTTCCAATGTAGATGTTGCCTTCGTTCAAGTCAGTGCAATTTGAGAGCTCCTCCGGCACCTAGGAAATTACGTACAATTGTGGAGTCATTATATTGTCTAAAATGGTCCAACAGTACCTACTACTCTTTGGCCGCCCAGTCGCTGAACAATGGAAGCAAATTGAATTGTTTGCAACTTTGCATGGTGAAGCCTTCAGACCATTCAGGTGTGTTCTTATAATGCCACAGGATATCGTTGAGATATTTTGTGCCTATCTCTAATAGCACGCTAATAGCATATTTTCAAGGGTCGCGCTATTTTCTGTAGCGCGCTATTTTTTTCATTGGTCTATCTTCAACTATTTTTTTTGACCAACAAAATATGAGTAATATACACCAAAAGAGAGAACTATACGGAAGTACTGAAAGTGTAATCTTGGGCATAATATAGGAAATATATACATAGCAAATTTATACCGACTGTTTTAGATAAGTTTATATTCGCTGAAAATTTACATTTGTGTTATCGTACTCACTCCACTCAGACATTTCTTTATATTACACTTGTGTTATTGCACACACTCAACTCAGATACTTTTTGATTTTAATTCTCTGAAAATTCATCAGTTTAAAATAAGTAGATATTTCTTGCTATTACTCGTATTCCAAGGCTTGCGATCGCCGGCATGCAATACACACATCATGTCTTGATATTACAAACCATTTAATAAAAGCTTAGCCTCATGAATCTAGCTTCACGGAGCTCAGGCGTTCGGGCCGGCTTCACACTCGAATTTTGTGGAGTAAGAAGTGGAGAGGTTCAAAACATGACCATAATATCAACAAATAGATAGGTTTGGCTTGTAGAATATTTTTAATACACCTTATATTTTTGAACGGAGAGAGCAAAACTTGAACTGTACTCCTAGTTTTGAAAAGAAAAATAAATACCTTAGAGCGCCACATGAGGGAGTAGGACGAGTGGAAAAGGTGGACGCTCCGGGAAGGGAAAAGCTTCCTGTAGTATGAACGGGGCAGCCCTACCACATAGTAGGGCGGCGTATCTTTCCCGCTCATATTCTCAAATTGCTCCAGTGACCGGAAGACGAGGTTGAAGTCGTTCCCCGGCAGATCATTTAGGAAGAACTGGACCTCCACGGCGCGTCGTTCTTCTTCGACTTCCGAGTGCTAGAGCGGACCGCACCGATAACCTCGGAGATGAAGCGCAGAGTGTTGGGACCCGATGAGCAGCCAAGGTCAGCGACGAGCATCGTGCTCTGTCGGGCGGAGAGTGACGTGCACAGCTCTTCTATGGCCTTGCGAAGCACCGGCCTTGTCTCCAAAATGGCCTTCTCCTGCATACATGCATGAAACACAACAAATTATTCATGCAACGAGAGTGAAGTGCAACAGAATGCTGGATACAAACCTGGAGCCTCTCATCTAAAAAACAAACAAACCTGAAGCCTGGAGTTTGCGGCGTAGCTGTTTTCGCCGTTGCCGGTAACCATGCGAACGCCGCTTGCTTCCTTCATAGCTCTTCAGGGGTGATTCCTATTGTCCAGTATAGACCACAACGGCTCTATCATTTATAGAGAGCCAGGATGACCACCACAACCACAAACGCAGAGTAATGGTAGACTCGGGGGGGGGGGGGGGGGGGGGGGGGGGGGTGTTACGGGGTTGTTACGAAATTGGCTGAGATTTGATCAAGTGAGGTGGGCCCACCAGTGGGTGGGGGGGGGGGGGGGTGGGTGGGGGGGGGGGGCAATTAGATGAGGGCACACGCAGCATGGTCCCTGAACGGCGGTCGGTTTTGCCCGTGTGTGTAATATTATCGCACAAACACACCCACACACTCTACTGACTCTACTGGGTTCTACAAGGCGTACTTAACAGTTTTTTTGTTTTGTTTGGAAAAGGAGCATATTTAACTTGATAGGTCACCTTGACTAAGAGTGTGCCTCAGTTCTTTTTTAGGTAGGCCTTCTTTATCAAGGACACGTGAAGTTCTTGGAGGATAGATGGCCACATACTCCTCCGCCGTACCACCACTCAAGTTTTGACAATATTGCACGAGACAAACATGCCTCACTCCCGAGGTTCTGGACATACACATGTTAAATGTCTCATTCAGAGACAAACATTTGTGGCGCAGAACCTTTTGTTCCCACCTCAATAGCCTCTAGTTATTTGATGAACATGCCTCTTTTGCATACAACTTGTAACAAAAGGACAATTTTTGCAAGCAATGTATGTGGTGCTTATCCAAATGATATCCGTATTCAAAACTAGGCACCTCTTAAAAAAATCGTTAAAGGTGAGAATCTTTGGTATATGCACGGATGTGCCATATTAACTTAAGGATAATGTTACTAATGCTGGTTGCAGTGGAGAGTATCATATATATCATGCATTTGATACTACTGTATGATACTATCTCCAGTACATAGTATCATAGTACATTATTTATTGCCATGCATGACACATACTAGTACTTCATTTAATATGATAATGTATCATATCATGGTACTCAATCTTCTTTTTTCTCATTTAATTATATGTCACCTCAGTAAAAATGTCAAATTGGCATACATGTAGGGGTGGATTAACGAGCTGCTCGGCTCGTTGAGCTCCTGCTCGTTAAGGCTCGGCTCGTTAAGCTCGTTAAGATTAACGAGCAAAAAATCTTGCTCGGCTCGGCTCGTTTGAAGCTTGTTAAGCTCGTGAGCGCTCGCTACAGATTTTGATGTGTTGCGGTCTACAAGATATGTGTGTAGACGTGATTTTAAGAAGGAAGATGGTGACTACAAAAGGATATGCACAAATTTGTGGTCTCCTGTGTAGATTAGATTGAGTAGATAGGTTGAGGTGCTACAAATTTTTTCTCACTTAATATGAAAACTGTTGTGTTGTTACCGACGAACTTAACGAGCTACTCGTGAAACTCGTTAGCTCGTTTGTTAAGCTCGTTAAGCTTAACGAGCTGAAATTGATGATTGGCCCTGTTCATTAAGAAGCGAGCCACGAGTTTAACGAGCCAAACTATCGAGCGCTCATTAAGCTCGTGAGCAACGAGCTTTTGGTCCAGCCCTAGTCCGAGGGGAGACACCGCCGCCGCATCTCCAAGGCAGGGCGGCTTGAATCCTTGTCGCTGGGATCGCCCCCGCCGAACTCCGGGCCATGGAGAGATCCAGCAGGCCATGGCGGCGATCCGCGCCGGGACAAGACCAGGAGGCTGGCGGCGTCTCCCTGATCCGTGACCCCGACACCATGGAGCTGCTCGTCAAGGTCCGACCCCCTTCCCTTCCCGTCCCTAGCGTCAAGGTCTTCGATTCCCTTCCCTGATGCCATTTGATTTGATTCCATTCCTCTTCCTCACGCACGCACGCAGGCACACGCGGGTCTAGCGGCAGGAAGGGCAGAGAGGAGGTCTAATCTTTCTCACGCTGCACGCAGGCACGCACACAACCATCACGGAAAACGCCGGGAGGAAACCCGCCGGCCAGGAGGCCGCCGATGTATCCCTGATCCATGACCCCAACGCCATGGAGCTGCTTGTCAAGGTCCGACCCCCTTTCCTTCCCGTCCGTAGCGTCAAGGTCTTCGATTCCCTTCCCTGATGCCATTTGATTTGATTCCATTCCTCTTCCTCACGCACGCACGCAGGCACACGCGGGTCCAGCGGCAGGAAGGGCAGAGAGGAGGTCGAACCTTTCTCATGCGGCACGCAGGCACGCACGCAACCACCACGAAAAACGCCGGGAGGATAGGCACACTGATTCCGTTAAGAGCGTTGCTACGACCTTGGGGAAGTTCGCGAAAACCTCACCACACACCCCCGCTCCCCCGCCCCTAGGGTTCCCCCGCCGCCGCCGTCGGCTCCCCCACGCGGAGCCGCGGCGGCGGCGGCCGGAGCCCGCCGGAGCCGCCAGCCCCTTCCCCCTCCTGTTTCCCTTCTCCTTCCCCCACCCCTCCACTCCCCCGTACCCTCGCGCCGCCTCCCCGAGCGAGGCGGCCGGGGGCCCTTCCTCCGCGCTCCTCCAGCCCTCCCCCGCGTCCCTCCCTCCTCCCGCCGCCTTCAGCGTGCGCCGCCGGTCCTCGGGGTGCTGGCGGCGGTGGGCATGCCCTTCCCCCCGTGCGGCCCTCCCCTGCTCGGGTGGTGATGGCCGGCGGCGGTGCGCCTTGGTCGGTGGCGGTCCGGCGTCCTGGTGCGGAGGCCGGCGGCGCTCGTCGTGGTGGTGCTGCCTCTTGGCGGCGGGGCGGTCCGGTGGTGCTGGCCGGCCGGTGGCGCGTCCCCGGCCCAAGTCTGGGTCCGTAGGGTCCCTTCTGGGTCCTTGCAGGTCTGCTCCGGCGCGACCGTGACGCTCTCTGTATGGGGAGGCAGGGGAGCGGCTTGGACTGGGACAGCGACGCCGATGGCGTGCCAGCTGATGCGCGGAAGCGGGAGCTGTCCGGGCCTTTGAGGGCTCGGCCGGGCCTGTGGGGCAACGGGCCCGGTAGGCTCCTGCTATGGCGTCCGGTCGGCTACCGTCATGGACGGTGGAGGTGGGACCCTCCCGTATGCCGACGGTGCTGCTGCCCTAGTCCCGGGTCCTTTTCTTCATTGTGCAGACGATCTTCGCGGTGCCATGGTGAGACAACGTGGGAAGCTTCGTGTCCGTGTTGGCGCAGGGTGGTGGTCGGTTTGGTGGCGAGCTCCGAAGTGCCTGAGGTAGAGGCTGGGATCGGGAGAAATCCCTGTTGGCTTGGCCGACACCGACGCGGTGGCGCCTGAGGGTGCCGCCGGACCTTCCTGGAGGGCGTCGGGGCTACCCTTCCTCTCTCCTCGCCGTGTACCGAGGGAAACCCTTGGCAGCAGCGTCATCATCGTCGCGTCCCTTCTTGGAGGTGTTGATTGGTACCGGCGCTTCGGAGTCTCAGAGCTTGGTCGGCGATCTCCGGTGGACGCAGCGGTCACGAGGCTTCGTCGTTTTTGTCGATCTGCCGTTATCGGCATTTGTTTCTTTTCTTTTTTCTCTTTCATTTTCTTTTGGGCGTGTTTGTGCTGCTTCCGCCCCAGCTCCTATTGTTGGTTGTATCGGATGGTTGCTTTGTAATACAAAGCGGGGGGAAACCCCCCTAGCCACTCGCCCGGCCATGGCCACCGACCGCAGCACAGGTATGACATGATTCCCTGATCCCCATCTCCTCTCGTCTCTTCCCTCTAGGTGAGGGAGGAGGTCTGCTCCTTCCTTCTCCACCTGCAGAGAGGCGAATCCTTCTCGGATGGCCCCGATATGGTTTAATCTTTCACTAATTAATTTGATTTCATAAATGATCAACTTTGATCAATGGAAAACTGCCATGCTGTTTTGGTTCTACAGTATGTAGTAGTAGGATCTTAGTTGTTGGTGTCTCAATCCAATGTGAAAATGTTGCAGGTTGTCATGGTAAATTATTAACTTGTTATTTCTCTTGTCCTTCTTGCGTGGCAGGATTTGGTTTTGGTACAACACCATCACCAATGCAAACGACAAGGGCTTCAGCATGCCAGTCACCTCGGCGCTGCTGCTTCCGGACGACGTCGGCGGCGGCGCAGTTCGACAACAGCTAAAAAACAGCCACGGTGAGCTCCTCTCCTTGCCTCCAGCAATTGTGCTTGCTTGAAGCTGTTGTGAACCGTCACCGTCCAGAATCAGGCTTGGTTTGTGGTCAGTATTTTTGTCATGTGCTTGAACTCAAAAGATAAATACTCTGCCTATTTAATTACACTTAGGAACTGGAAACTACAAATTCGATTCCTTCTCGTTTGCCAAATGCCACAATCTGAAATAATTTGCTTTGTTTGCTGCTGGTCTTAATCTACTTGCATGCTTGACTGATTTTAACTTGCTGCTAATTTATTCCACCAATTGCTACCCGTCAAGGAGTGGACCTCTCCGGTGCGCAGCTGGGCGTCATTCAGGAAGAGCACCAGCGTCATTCCCAGGTTGGTTACATGCAGCTGGAGGTTCGTCACCGAAAGGGGCGACCCTCCTCCTCCAAACAAGACCGTGGGCACGAGCGACGTGCTTGCCGCTGCCGAGGTAGAGGCGCCATCGGTGCCAAAAGTCCTGCAGGAGATCGCCCAGAACAGGACGACCACGCCCGCGAGGCGGCGAGGCCTGCTCGGGTTCGGGCGAGTGTCAAAGTAGTTGTTGTTCGTGACCCTTCGAGCATCTCTCTCTCCCTCTCTCTATTTATTTTCACATCGTACTCTTCTAATGTGCAGGATGTTGCTCTGTGTTGCTACTGTTGTATGAATAAAGTGACAAGTCGTTGGTGTACGAATAAAAGTGAGTTACTCATTTTTTTTTCCAGTAACATTGACTGGAGCACATACATATAAGAAGATATATAGATCTAATTTTAATGACCTTGTGTGCTGCCTGTTGTATGCATGTCGACTGAAAACAAATAAGTGAGTGTTGTTGGTTGTCTATCTCCTTTTAAGGTTTCACCTTTAAACTGTGTTTTCTTCATTTTCTTGAAGCAGGAAATCTTGTCAAACTTAAAAGCCATACGAAAACGTGATTTGCCTTCAAGTCAGTTTGCTTTCAACATAGCTGAAAATAACTAGGGCGTTTGGTTGGCCTCTTTGCTTAGAACAAGACCAGCCAAACAGGGGCTCAGCATGTCTTTGGATGTTGTACTAAAATGATGATGATGATTTAGGCTATGCTATGGTGACTTGGACTCCCTCTGTTTTCGCAATGCAGAGTGGTAACTAATTTGTTTTCCAGTATGAAAAATGAGACATAGCACCACTAGCTGGAGGAAGATTAATTTCAGCAACATGGTGGGCAGAGGTACATTCCTTACCAGAAATTATATATTGGAGTTGTTCAACAATTCTTTTTTGCCTGACTAACACAGTTATTCAACTAAAACATCAACCTGCGCTTTCTAACTCACGTGGCGCAAGCAAAAGATGAAGAGGAAGCAGGAGAAGGACGGGGAATCCTCTGAAAAGGAATTTGAGTTCTAGAGAGCTTTGTTGGGTTACCACACCATATTTGTGCATGGAAGTTAAATCATCGGAGTGGGAGTTTGAGGCAACACTAATGGCAAAACTTGAGCTGTTGGCCGAGCCCGCAATTTGTTATTCTAGAACTAGCTTTTCTGGGCTGGAATTTGTCCCAACCATCAAGGAAGTACGACTGGATGTTGTCTTTTTGTCATTGTATAGGTGGATATGTTGGGGGCACATGTCATTTTAACACCACTAGTTTTCTGAAGTAGCTGACTATAGTTTGGTAATGGACATACATTCTTTGAAGAATTAAAGGTATTACTCGGTTGATTTAATAGCTCATTTTATGCATATTAAATATACTGAATGATACAATGATATGCTGCCCGTGATAGTTGTTTCTTGTTTTATTGGACGTTGGAGCTTTTACTTGTAATTTGATCTATTTATCCATTTTTTATCATGAATAGTAGGACCAATGAGGTAGAGGTAAAATGCTTTGTAAATAAAGAAAGACTAAGATGATTTCCTATACTACAATTTTGTAGAGATGTGGAGAAGGAAAGTGTTACTGTTCTTTCAATAAAGTTTCATGTTCTGAGTCTGCATGGCATGAAATTCTCTAATTTTTTATTTTAGTTTCTTGAGAGGAACAAGTCGCCATGGACAGGTGAGATCGAAAGATGGCACCATGGTCACGAGGAACATCGACTGAGAGGAGAGAAAACAAATACCGGAGGCCGCAATGGCCCGAGCATTTGGGAGATGGAATGGAGTGGCGGTTGTGGGGCCGTGTCGACTCGACCAGTTGCGAGAGCGGTGGCTGCACAGACACACTCGTGGAGGTGTTGGTATGCACCCTAGTTTTGATCCTGGTAGGATCCTCACTCCACTCTGGCCTCAAGGGTATTCGTCTACTTTGTGTCATGCTCTTGAGTTAGGATGATGCATTAATGAATGTTTGATTTAACTTCTTATTTTCCTTTCCCTATCAATTAGTATGGTTCTTAGCTGATTGCATGATTAGGACTTAACACCATATCTTAAGAAAATAAATAATGAATGATCTCTGCTCCAGTTCGGTGGTAGCGGAAGAGAGGCAATCATGGAGGTGACAGGCGCAATGGCTTGAGCATGCTGGTGAAGGAAATATGCCATAGAGGCAATAGTAAAGTTATTATTTATTTCCTTATTTCATGATAAATGTTTATTATTCATGCTAGAATTGTATTAACCGGAAACATAATACATGTGTGAATAGATAGACAAACTTAATGTCACTAGTATGCCTCTACTTGACTAGCTCATTAATCAAAGATGGTTATGTTTTATAACCATAGACATGAGTTGTTATTTGATTAACGGGATCACATCATTAGTAGAATGATGTGATTGACTTGACCCATTCCGTTAGCTTAGCACTTGATCGTTTAGTATGTTGCTATTGCTTTCTTCATGACTTATACATGTTCCTACAACTATGAGATTATGCAACTCCCGTTTACCGGAGGAACACTTTGTGTGCTACCAAACGTCACAACGTAACTGGGTGATTATAAAGGAGCTCTACAGGTGTCTCCGAAGGTGCATGTTGAGTTGGCGTATTTCGAGATTAGGATTTGTCACTCCGATTGTCGGAGAGGTATCTCTGGGCCCTCTCGGTAATGCACATCACTATAAGCCTTGCAAGCAATGTGACTAATGAGTTAGTTGCGGGATGATGCATTACATAACGAGTAAAGGGACTTGATGGTAACGAGATTGAACTAGGTATTGAGATACCGACGATCGAATCTCGGGCAAGTAACATACCGATGACAAAGGGAACAACGTATGTTGTTGTGCGGTTTGACCGATAAAGATCTTCGTAGAATATGTAGGAGCCAATATGAGCATCCAGGTTTCGCTATTGGTTATTAACCGGAAACGTGTCTCGGTCATGTCTACATTGTTCTTGAACCCGTAGGGTCCGCACGCTTAAGGTGTCGATGACAGTTATATAATGAGTTTACGAATTTTGATGTACCGAAGGTTGTTCGGAGTCCTAGATGTGATCACGGACATGATGAGGAGTCTCGAAATGGTCGAGACGTAAAGATCGATATATTGGACGACTATATTCGGACACTGGAAGTGTTTCGGGTAGTTTCGGAGAAAACCGGAGTGCCGGAGGGGTTGCCGGAACCCCCCGGGGAGTATTGGGCCTTAGTGGGCTTTAGGGAAGAGAGAGGGCAGCAGCCTAGGAGGTGGTGTGCCCCCTCCCATGAGGGGTCCGAATTGGACTAGGGGAGGGGGGCGCACCCCCCTTTCCTTCTCCTCTTTCCCTCTCCTTCCTTCCCCCTTCCCTCTTCCTAGTTGGACTAGGAAAGGGGAGTCCTCCTACTAGGAGGAGGACTCCCCCCTCCTTGGCGCGCCCCAAGGGGCTGGTTGGCCTCCCCCCTTGCTCCTTTATATACGGGGGTAGGGGGGCACCTCTAGACACAACAACAATTGATCTCTTGATCTCTTAGCCGTGTGCGGTGCCTCCCTCCACCATAGTCCTCGATAATATTGTAGCGGTGCTTAGGCGAAGCCCTGCAACGGTAGAACATCAAGATCGTCACCACGCCATCGTGCTGACGGAACTCTTCCCCGACATTCTGCTGGATCGGAGTCCGGGGATCGTCATCGAGCTGAACGTGTGCTAGAACTCGGAGGTGTCGCAGTTTCGATGCTTGATCGGCCGGGTCGTGAAAACGTACAACTACATCAACCGCGTTATTCTAACGCTTCCTCTTTTGATCTACGAGGGTACGTGGACAACACTCTCCCCTCTCGTTGCTATGCATCACCATGATGTTGCGTGTGCGTATGAATTTTTTGAAATTACTACGTTCCCCAACAGTGGCATCCGAGCCAGGTTTTATGCGTAGATGTCATATGCACGAGTAGAACATAACTGAGTTGTGGGCGATATAAGTCATACTGCTTACCAGCATGTCATACTTTGGTTCAGCGGCATTGTGAGATGAAGCGGCCCAGACCGACATTACGCGTACGCTTACGCGAGACTGGTTTCACCGTTACGAGCACTCGTTGCTTAAAGGTGACCAGCGGGTGTCTGTCTCTCTCACTTTAGTTGAACCGAGTGTGGCTACGCCCGGTCCTTGCGAAGGTTAAAACAGAACTAACTTGACAAACTATCGTTGTGGTTTTGACGCGTAGGTAAGAACGGTTCTTGCTCAGCCCGTAGCAGCCACGTAAAATTTGCAACAACAAAGTAGAGGACGTTTAACTTGTTTTTGCAGGGCATGTTGTGATGTGATATGGTCAAGACATGATGCTATATTTTATTGTATGAGATGATCATGTTTTGTAACCGAGTTATCGGCAACTGGCAGGAGCCATATGGTTGTCGCTTTATTGTATGAAATGCAAACGCCCTGTAATTGCTTTACTTTATCACTAAGCGGTAGTGATAGTCGTAGAAGCAATAGCTGGCGTAACGACAACGATGCTACGATGGAGATCAAGGTGTCGCGCCGGTGACGATGGTGATCACTACGGTGCTTCAGAGATGGAGATCACAAGCACAAAGATGATGATGGCCATATCATATCACTTATATTGATTGCATGTGATGTTTATCCTTTATGCATCTTATCTTGCTTTGATTGACGGTAGCATTTTAAGATGATCTCTCACTAAATTATCAAGAAGTGTTCTCCCTGAGTATGCACCATTGCGAAAGTTCTTCGTCCTGAGACACCACGTGATGATCGGGTGTGATAGGCTCTACGTTCAAATACAACGGGTGCAAAACAGTTGCACACGCGGAATACTCAGGTTAAACTTGACGAGCCTAGCATATACAGATATGGCCTCGGAACACGGAGACCGAAAGGTCGAACGTGAATCATATAGTAGATATGATCAACATAGTGATGTTCACCATTGAAAACTACTCCATCTCACCTGATGATCAGACATGGTTTAGTTGATTTGGATCACGTGATCACGTGGATGACTAGAGAGATGTCTATCTAAGTGGGAGTTCTTAAGTAATATGATTAATTGAACTTAAATTTATCATGAACTTAGTCCTGGTAGTATTTTGCAAATTATGTTGTAGATCAATAGCTCGTGCTGTTGCTTTCATATGTTTATTTTCATATTTTCCTAGAGAAAATTATGTTGAAAAATGTTAGTAGCAATGATGCGGATTGGATCCGTGATCTGAGATTTATCCTCATTGCTGCACAGAAGAATTATGTCCTTGATGCACCGCTAGGTGATAGACCTATTGCAGGAGCAGATGCAGACGTTATGAACGTTTAGCTAGCTCAATATGATGACTACTTGATAGTTTAGTGCACCGTGCTTAACAGCTTAGAATCAAAACTTCAAAGACGTTTTGAACGTCATGGACCATATGAGATGTTCCAGGAGTTGAAGATAATATTTCAAGCAAATACCCGAGTTGAGAGATATGAAGTCTCCAACAAGTTCTATAGCTAAAAGATGGAGGAGGATCGCTTAACTAGTGAGCATGTGCTCAGATTGTCTGGGTACTACAATCGCTTGAATCAAGTGGGAGTTAATCTTCCAGATAAGATAGTGATTGACAGAGTTCTCTAGTCACCATCACCAAGTTACTAGAACTTCATGGTGAACTATATTATGCAAGGGATGACGAAAATGATTCCCGAGCTCTTCGTGATGTTGAAATCGACGAAGGTAGAAATCAAGAAAGAGCATTAAGTGTTGATGGTTGACAAGATCACTAGTTTCAAGAAAAGGGCAAAGGGAAGAAGGGGAACTTCAAGAAGAATAGCAAGCAAGTTGCTGCTCCAATGAAGAAGCCGAAAGCTAGACCCAAGTCTGGAACTGAGTGCTTCTACTGCAAAGGGAATTGTCACTGGAAGTGGAAATACCCCAAACATTTGGCAGGTAAGAAGGATGGCAAAGTAAACAAGGGTATATTTGATATACAGGTTATTGATGTGTACCTTACTAGTGTTTATAGTAACCCCTGAGTATTTGATACTTGTTCGGTTGCTAAAAATTAGTAACTCGAAACAGGAGTTACAGAATAAACAGAGACTAGTTGAGGGTGAAGTGATGATGTATGTTGGAAGTGGTTCCAAGATTGATATGATCATCATCGCACACTCTCTATACTTTCGGGATTAGTGTTAAACCTAAATAAATGTTATTTGGCGTTTGCGTTGAGCATGAATATGATTCGATCATGTTTATTGCAATACGATTATTCATTTAAAGTCAGAGAATAATTGTTGTTCTGTTTAAATGAATAAAACCTTCGATGGTCATACACCTAATGAAAATAGTTTGTTGGATCTCGATCGCAGTGATACACATATTCATAATATTGATGCCAAAAGATGCAAAGTTGATAATGATAGTGCAACTTATTTGTGGCACTGCCGTTTGGGTCATATCGGTGTAAAGCGCATGAAGAAACTCCATAAAGATGGATCTTCGGAATCACTTGGTTATGAATCATTTGATGCTTGCGAATCGTGCCTTTTGGGCAAGATGACTAAAACTCCATTCTTCGGAACAATGGAATGAGCTACTGACTTGTTGGAAATAATACATATTGATGTATGCGGTCCAATGAGTGTTGATGCTCATGGCGGGTATCGTTATTTTCTGACCTTCACAGATGATTTGAGCAGATATGAGTATATCTACTTTATGAAACATAAGTCTGAAATATTTGAAAAGTTCAAAGAATTTCAGAGTGAAGTGGAAAATCATCGTAACAAGAAAATAAGGTTTCTGCGATTTGATCGCGGAGACGAATATTGAGTTACGAGTTTGGTCTTCAATTAAAACAATGTGGAATAATTTCACAAACTCATGCCACCTGGAACACCACAGCGTAATGGTGTGTCCGAACATCATAACCACACTTTATTAGATATGGTGCGATCTATGATGTCTCTTATCGATTTACCATTATCATTTTGGGGTTATGCATTAAAGGCAGCTGCATTCACTTTAAATAGGGCACCATCAAAATCCGTTGAGACGACGCCTTATGAACTGTGGTTTGGCAAGAAACCAAAGTTGACGGTTTTAAAGTTTTGGGCTGCGATGCTTATGTGAAAAAGTTTCAACCTGATAAGCTCGAACCCAAATCGGAGAAATGCATCTTCATAGAATACCCAAAAGAGACTATTGGGTACGACTTCTATCACAGATCTGAAGGCAAGACTTTTGTTGCTAAATTCGGATCCTTTCTAGAGAAGGAGTTTCTCTCGAAAGAAGTGAATGGGAGGAAAGTAGAGCTTGATAAGGTAATTTGTACCTTCTCCCGAATTGGAAAGTAGTTCATCACATAAATCAGTTCCAGTGATTCCTACACCGATTAGTGAGGAAGTTAATGATGATGATCATGAAACTTCAGATCAAGTTACTACAGAACCTCGTAGGTCTTCCAGAGTATGGTTCGCACCAGAGTGGTACGGTAATCCTGTTCTGAAAGTCATGTTACTAGACCATGATAAACCTACAAACTATGAGAAAGCAATGATGAGCCCAGATTCCGCGAAATGGCTTGAGGCCATGAAATCTGAGATGGGATCCATGTATGAGAACAAAGTGTGGACTTTGGTGGAGTTGCCCGATGATCGGCAAGCCATATTGTATAAATGGATCTTCAAGAGGAAGACATATGCTGAAAGTAGTGTTACTATCTACAAAGCTCGACTTGCCGCAAAAAGGTTTTCGACAAGTTCAAGGTGTTGACTACAATGAGATTTTATCAACTATAGCGATGCTTAAGTCTGTCCGAATCATGTTAGCAATTGCCACATTTTATGAAATCTGGCAAATGGATGTCAAAACTGCATTCCTTAATGGTTTTCTTAAAGAAGAGTTGTATATGATGCAACCAGCAGGTTTTGTCAATCCTAAAGGTGCTAACAAAATGTGCAAGCTCTAGCAATCCATCTATGGACTGGTGCAAGCATCTCAGAGTTGGAATATACGCTTTGATAAGTTGATCAAAGCATATAGTTTTATACAGACTTGCGGTGAAGCCTGTACTTACAATAAAGTGAGTGGGAGCACGACCGCCTTTCTGATAAATATATGTGAGTAACATATTGTTGATCAGAAATGATGTAGAATTTTTCTAGAAAGCATAAAGGAGTATTTGAAAGGAGTTCTTAAAAAGAAAGACCTCGGTAAAGCTACTTACATATTGAGCATCAAAATCTATTGAGATAGATCAAGACGCTTGATAAGTTTTTCAATAAATACATACCTTTTCAAGTTTTTGAAGTAGTTCAAAATGGAACAGTCAAAGAAAGAGTTCCTGCCTATGTTGCAAAGGTGTGAAATTGAGTAAGACTGAAATCCCGACCACGGCAGAAAATATGAAAGTCATTTCCTATGCCTCAATCATAGGTTCTATAAAGTATATATGCTATGCTATGTACCAGACCTATTGTATACCTTGCTCTATTTTTGGCAAGGGAGTACAATAGTGATCTAGGAGTCGATCACTGGACATTGGTCAAGAATATCCTTAGTAAGGACTAAGGAAATATTTCTCGATTATGGAGGTGATAAAAGAGCCCGTCGTAAAGAGTTACATCGGTACAAGCTTTTACACCGATCCAGATGACTCTAAGTCTCAATCTGGATACATATTGAAAGTGGGAGCAATTAGCTAGAGTAGCTCCATGCAGAGCATTGTAGACATAGAATATTTGCAAAATACATACGGCTCTGAATGTGACAGACCCGTTGACTAAGATTCTCTCACGAGCAAAACATGATCGCACCTTAGTACTCTTTGGGTGTTAATCACATAGCAATGTGAACTAGATTATTGACTCTAGTAAACCCTTTGGGTGTTGGTCACATGACGATGTGAACTATGGGTGTTAATGTGACGCCCGGATAATTAAGCTACAGTGAACCTCTGCTAATGATGCCACATCACCTGCGTTACTCTTACTAATCCTACGTTAGTTCAAAACTGATTCAAAATCCAAATTCAAGAACAAGTCAAACAATTAAAGTTTTCAAAAGTCAAAACTAAAATGTTCTTATTGTGAAAAATAATTCATAAGATATATTGGTGGAGAAACCAAGTCTTTATAAAATGTTTAAATGCACTAAACTAATTAAATCAGTAGCTAAAACCATTAATTAAATGCCTTTTATATTTTGTAAAATACTAAACTATATTATTCTGGGATGAAACTTTTGTGGTTGTGACATAATTTGTAACATAAATTTAGGTGCCATTTTGATATTTTATTAAAACTAAAATAACTAGGAACTAAAAGAAAGCAGAAAAGAATGATTAAAAAGATAAACAAAACAAAAGCAAACAGAAAAAAAATAGAAGAAAGGCCCTCTGGGCCTTGGCCCAGCGGGCCACCAGGCCACCTAGTCGCCCCACCTGGCCCAACCGGCCACCCACTCCCTCCCTCACTCGCTTATCCACCCACACGCTCGAAACCCTAGCCCACAACCGCACACCCACACTCCTTCCCCACGTCTCTCTTCCCCTCCCCGATCTAGATCGGGATCGGGGGAAGGAACCCCCACGGCGCCCGACCCCGCGGTCGCCGCCGCGCCAGCCTCCGTCGTCGCCGCCTCGTCTCGCCACCACCTCGCGGACGCCACCTCCCCACCGGACCGCCTCGTCACCTCCCCGACCCCGGAGGCCGCCGCTCGCCGCCCGAACACTGACGCTGCCCGATGTTGCCTCGCCCTCGCCGCACGACGATGTCACCGGAGCCACCTCGCCGGCCTGCTTCCTCCTCCCCACCGGCCTGCCTCCTCTCCACCGCCTCATCCCCGTCGACCTCCCCGAGCCCCGCTGCCCTGACCCTACGGATCCGCGGTGAGGCCCCCGGCCTCTCTTCCTCTTGCTCCTCGCGCCGTCCCGCAGTCGTGCACGCGCCGCCCGGTGCTCGTGCTCGCGGTGAGCATGCGCGCACCCACGCGTTATCCGCGTGCCCCGTCGCGCCCATCGCCGCTCGTGCCACCTGCGGCCGTTGCCGTCTACGCCGCCGTCCCGCTCCGCCCGCAGCCCCCGTGCGCTGCTCCCGCCTTCCCCGCTGACGGCCGCCGTGCCCGCACCTCGCCGGGACCACGCGCGTGCCGTCCCGCTACCTCACCGCCCCTGGCTGCCTCCTTGTCGCTGGCGGCCGCGCTACTGGCCGCGCCCGAGGCCATCGCCTGGGCTCGCCCCGGTGGACGCTCGTGGCCGTGCCCGTGAGCCCGCACGCCCGCACGCCCGTTAGGCCCCTATGGCCCTATGACATGTGGGGCCCGCCCTAGAACGTAATTAAGAATAAAAATAAAATTAATTAATTAATTTTGATTAATTAAATTAAACAACTAATTAAACTAATTACACATTAGTTACCTAATTAACCTGATCTGTTAATTAGTTAATTAAGTAGTCAATGAAAGTGGGGCCCACACCTAATTAATGCTAATTAGGTTAATTAAAATGTTTAATTAAAATGTGTCACTGACCAGTGGGACCCACTGGTCAGGTTGACCAGGCAACCCCTGTTGACTGCTGACGCAGCATGACATCATGATGATGTCATAAATCCAATTTCGAATTAAATTAAATAATTAATTAAATTCCAGAAATTAATAAAATCTTTAGAAAATCATTTCTTTTAATCCGTAACTCGGATTAAATTATTTTCAACATGAAAGTTGCTCAGAATGATGAGACGAATCCAAATATGCAGCCCATTCGTCCGCCAAACATCCCTAGCATAGCGAACATGCAACTTTCCCCCTCCGATTCACCTGTCCGAAAACGCGAAACACCGGGGATACTTTCCCGGATGTTTCCCCCTTTCGCCGGTATCAGCTACTACCGCGTTAGGGCACACCTAGCACCGCTCTTTGTCATGTCTTGCGTCGTCTTGCTTATGTTTGCACTGCATTTATTGTTTCTTCCCCCTCTTCTCTCTGGTAGACTACGAGACCGACGCCGCTGCTACCCAGTACGACTACAGAGTTGACGACCTCTCCTTCTTGCCAAAGCAACCAGGCAAGCCCCCCCCCCTTGATCACCAGATATCGCCTATTCTCCTCTATACTGCTTGCATTAGAGTAGTGTAGCATGTTACTGCTTTCCGTTGATCCTATTCTGATGCATAGCCTGACATTGTTGCTACATCTGTTGATACCTTACCTGCAATCCTAAATGCTTAGTATAGGATGCTAGTTTATCATCATTGGCCCTACATTCTTGTCAGTCTGCCTTGCTATACTATCGGGTTGTGATCACTTGGGAGGTGATCACGGGTATATACTATACATACATACATACTATACAGATGGTGACTAAAGTCGGGTCAGCTCGTTGAGTACCCGCAAGTGATTCCGATGTGGGGGCTGGAAGGACAGGTGGCTCCATCCCGGTAGAGGTGGGCCTGGGTTCCCGACGGCCCCCGACTGTTACTTTGTGGCGGAGCGACAGGGCAGGTTGAGACCACATAGGAGACAGGTGGGCCTGGCCCTGGTCGGCGTTCGCGGTTGCTTCATAGTAACACGCTTAACGAGATCTTGGTATTTGATCTGAGTCTGGCCACTGGCCTATACGCACTAACCAACTACGCGGGAACAGTTATGGGCACTCGACGTCGTGGTATTAGCTGAAGCCTTCGTGACGTCAGCGACTGAGCGGCGCGCGTCGGATTGGACCGTAAGCCTGCTCTTGTATTAAGGGGGCTAGGTCTGCTTCCGGCCGCGTACGCAACGTGCATGTGTGCAATGGGTGATGGGCCCAGACCCCTGCGCGCGTAGGATTTAGACCGACGTGCTGACCTCTCTATTGTGCCTAGGTGGGGCTGCGACGTGTTGATCTTCCGAGGCCGGGCATGACCCAGGAAAGTGTGTCCGGCCAAATGGGATCGAGCGTGTTGGGTTATGTGGTGCACCCCTGCAGGGAAGTTTATCTATTCGAATAGCCGTGTCCCTCGGTAAAAGGACGACCCGGAGTTGTACCTTGACCTTATGACAACTAGAACCGGATACTTAATAAAACACACCCAGACAAGTTCCATAGACAACCCGGTGATCGCTTTTCCACAAGGCGACGAGGGGAGGATCGCCGGGTAGGATTATGCTATGCGATGCTACTTGGAGGACTTCAGTCTACTCTCTTCTACATGCTACAAGACGGAGGCTGCCAGAAGCGTAGTCTTCGACAGTATTAGTTACCCCCCTCTTATTCTGGCATTCTGCAGTTCAGTCCACTGATATGGCCCTTTACACATATACCCATGCATATGTAGTGTAGCTCCTTGCTTGCGAGTACTTTGGATGAGTACTCACGGTTGCTTTCTCCCTCCTTTTCCCCCTTCCTTTCTTTCTGGTTGTCGCAACCAGAAGCTGGAGTCTAGGAGCCAGACGCCACCGTCGACGACGACTCCTACTACGCTGGAGGTGCCTACTACTACGTGCAGCCTGCTGACGATGACCAGGAGTAGTTAGAAGGATCCCAGGTAGGAGGCCTGCGCCTCTTTCGATCTATATCCCAGTTTGTGCTAGCCTTCTTAAGGCAAACTTGTTTAACTTATGTCTGTACTCAGATATTGTTGCTTCCGCTGACTCGTCTATGATCGAGCACTTGTATTCGAGCCCTCGAGGCCCCTGGCTTGTATAATGATGCTAGTATGACTTATTTTATTTTTAGAGTTGTGTTGTGATATCTTCCGTGAGTCCCTGATCTTGATCGTACATGTTTGCGTGTATGATTAGTGTACGATTAAATCGGGGGCGTCACAAGTTGGTATCAGAGCCGACTGCCTGTAGGAATCCCCTTCCCAACTCCTTGGCCGAAGTCGAGTCTAGACGTTGCAAAAACTTTTACTAACTTGGCTGTGCGGCCCATGGGCCCACGTCGCAAATTGGGTGGTATTAGGATCTTTTATTCCTCGACCTATACTCTGGGACTCTAATCTCTCCTCTATTCGGGTTAAATGATTTTACTAAATCTGACTCAAGGTTCTCGTAAATATTTTCTCCCGGAGAGCCCCTCACTCCAGATGATCGCTTGCTGCACCAGAAGATTCCGAAGATACTCTTCGAGGTTTTTTCGAGACCCTTGTGCCCATCGACTTTACAATCCCCTACCACCGATATGCCCTTATGGACAACTACCTACAATTGTCCTTCATCCCCAGTTGTTCGTATGCTTCATAAGATACTCTGAAATACTATCTGACCTTCTGAGCATCCTCTTCAAACTATTGCTCTGCAAATACTTGTATGCTTACATTATGGATGCTCCCATATCACTAGCAATATTCACCAGTATCTTTTGACACTGTCATTTTGATCCTATTGATTCAACATGTGTGCGAATGCACACAATAATTGGTTTATTCTTTTAAAATTATCCTTCCGGCTGAGATGTCATTTTGAACATGATCTGCTTATCGACCAATCAAATTGTCATCGATTGTACCCCTAAGTCTATTCAGTTTACCCATCCTTAATCAGAGTGTTTGTTTCCGATCCCTTGAATTTGAAATCATAATTCATTTGCATTGAGATTTGAATTATCCACTTGCTTCTATAATCCAATGCCTTCGCATTGTTTCTTCCTCTGGTTGTGTGCCAATACTCACATCGGCTTTGCTATGGACCGTCAGATCCTTTGTTGAAATATCATCCGACAGTGTCCTTCGTATACAAAACCTCGAGAAGTTCTTTTCCTGTTACATAATGCCTTCGGTAAATTGTATCTTCTTGTTTTGTCACCCATGCTCTACTATCGAGCTTGTGTTAATTACTATCGAAGTTTGTAGTATATATTCCTAAGATGTCCTGGTGGGTTGAACCTACGCGTTCCCTAATCCGTGTGAACCCGAAAGATTTCACGGGTCATACTTATCTGGTATTGCACCAGGTAAAACTTTCAATAACTAATATCATTTTTTATCTAGAGCAGTGAATGAATGGTCATGCATTGGAGAAGTGGGAGTCGACCTTGGACTTTGTGTTCATGCCCATGGACACGATGTAGAACTTATCATGAAAGCTTCTCTTAAATTAAGTATTCCCTTGGTATAAGTTCATCTTATATCTGGGATCTGGCCTTTTGCAATCGTGGTTCCGACCATGTCCTCCTTTAAATACCTTTTCTCATGCAAGTTTAAGTACTTGTCTTCTGCAGATCATTTCATGTGTCCACCATCTACTCTGCTCTACCCTCGAGTATTACCCCCCTGGTATCTTGAGATTATCTCGGAACTGCATAACTTCTTATGAGTTCTTCATCAAGTACTACATTCTCACTGATTACAATTTTTCACGGGCTTCGAGTTATTAAACACTCAAAGACACCGATAACTGAACCAAGTCCGCACTATGGTTCAACAACTCTTCAGTAAGCTTCTATAAGTACGAGTTTTTACCCGATCACGCCATTCCTAGCCTGTTTGGCTATATCATTGTCGTGATGATTCTAACTATGCTACCTGGTCCTTATTCTCGGAGCACCAATTTGCGACGATAGCTAAGCTTACGTCGATTTTCCTCGTCATACCCTTTCACCTTAAACAACAAGCTTGAGTTTGAGTTGTGTCGTAACTATGGTTCCAATAACCTCTTGCTTCATCATTCCTTTGACTTGATGTCATCGCTGATTGATTACATCTTCATGAAATCTCTCGACAAATGTGTCGTGATCATCATCAACCTTATGAGCTCTTCCAAGATATCAACCGGATTCATGAAGAGAAATACCATCCTTGCCCTCGATGAGTTGTGTTATCATCGGTCACTTTATTGCCTTCCCTCCAACACAAACTTGTTCCTGTTTTGCGTTATACCTTAAGTTCCTTGCTACCCAGCATTGTTCTTCTTTACCTTGGAGAATTACCACATTTTATGTCAAGAATGTCGTGGGAATTTCACCACCTCTTAAGAATTCTTGGTATAGTGATACCTCTCACCATCACCATTCTTTCATGCTCCTCGTGTTGATTCCAACCGGGGTACCAACAAGTGAACGGTGCTGTTTGGATCCTACACTTGTAGCAACCCTATTACTTTGAAGTTAATGGTCGGCCGTTCATTCTTAGTCTTGATTATTGAATCACCATTCTGACATTGGTCGTGCAACCCAACCCATATTTCGGGCGCACCTTTCAACCAATGTTTAATTGCATATGATCTCCTCGAGCATAATTCCTTATATCATTTGGTCTGACAAATGTTATTTCCTTGTTCACTTAATTGTGGAAATCCATCTTTCTAAAAAATTTGATGGGTTGTCGCTGATTCCATCAGCCACCTCCTTATCCTCTCCTTGGTTTAATGATGAACTCTTGTTTCGGAACTCACTTCCATAGTTCAATTCCCAAGAATATTACAATATCATCTCGACAACTTGTGTTGCACCTTTCTTCTCAGGCATCCCGTGTCTGAGGTATCTTGACACCAATCAGATTTGAATCTCGGTCAGATATGATGGTTGGGACATATTTCCAAGAGTAATAACATTGGTCTTTATATGACCCGGTAAGGTGATATCGTGCCTAGCACACCTGGCCGGAGGAACTATGGTTATAGTTTCCTTTTTGGCAAGGTTAGTCATTATTCCGTGAGGAAATTGTAAGACTTATTCTACAAGTTGTCCCTGATGGTCCTTTGGGTATCCAAAGCCTGATCTTTACCCAGTGACCATGTCAATGCTATCTCGAAGCATGTCTGTGGTACTCCGATTTTCAACAAGAGCATTTGAAGCACAATGCTAAATTTTCTTTATCATTTATCCTAACACCGTTGTATGGGTAATGTCATGATATTTCTCTCCCCTTTCCTAAAAGGGTTTTCCATGTTATATCCTGTCATGGATATCATGCTCTGCTTGTCTTTGGGAAGGATATACCCCCTGAAATATGTGTTTAATCACATTTTTCCTTTCCATTGTTCTGTTTAACCGATGATCACATTTTCCTTTCCATTGGTTTGTTTGACCTTTCTTGTGATCTATATAAACTAAGTAGTAATAATTCACTGCTTATGTAAACTCTGTCAGTAAGACCCTGTTACTATTGTTGATGACATTCCGGTAACCACCGATGGACGAGAACTTTGCCTATTGGTCTGCCTCATTCCACGAGCAGGACGATGGTTCTCTTCGTCCCTCGCCCTTGGTACCGACGTTGTTGCCGACATAACTGACAGGCTATCCACTGACACGTCTTGCCTACATGGTCAGCCAAGACGTCACTGCCCTTCCTACCGTTAACCCACATGGTGAGCCCATAACCCACAGTTCCACAGGATCGAAACCTGACTCTCCTGTACACCCCTGTTCCCAAAGTTATTCCACCCCGCGTGGACTCGTATGTAATTCATGAGCCACCTCCCGATGAGATCATCAATTCTGGCATCGGACACAATAATTATTTCGTTGCTTTGAAACCCCTTTCACCTTCTGACTAGGCATTGAACGATTGCCTGGATGCTTGAAACTTCTTATTGTACCTTCGAACTTTACTCTTGATGTGTTTTATTTGTTCAAACTCGAGAGGTACTCATATGCTCCTTCATGGGTTAATCCCAGATTATTACCCTTATAGCATTCTGTCGTTGTCAATCTGCCCCGTTACCTATTCGTAAGTACGATGGAACCCCCGAAGAAAGGATGCCGACTTCATCTTGATGACTTGAAGCAGAAAAATGAAGACATCAATATAATGGATCGACCACTTCGAGAAGAGCAACCAAGACCGAGAAGATCTGTTAGAATATCGTAACTAGACCGCCCCCCTTCTCTACTTCTTAAATCTCGGGACGAGATTTCTTGTAGTGGAGGAGAATTGTGATGCCTGGATAATTAAGCTACAGTGAACCTCTGGTAATGATGCCACGTCACCTCCATTACTATTACTAATCCCGCGTTAGTTCAAAACTGATTCAAAATCCAAATTCAAGAACAAGTCAAACAATTAAAGTTTTCAAAAGTCAAAACTAAAATGTTCTTATTGTGAAAAATAATTCATAACATATATTGGTGGAGAAACCAAGTCTTTATAAAATGTTTAAATGCACTAAACTAATTAAATCAGTAGATAAAACCATTAATTCAATGCCTTTTATATTTTGTAAAATACTAAACTATATTATTCTGGGATGAAACTTTTGTGGTTGTGACATAATTTGTAACATAAATTTAGGTGCCATTTTGGTATTTTATTAAAACTAAAATAACTAGGAACTAAAAGAAAGCAGAAAAGAATGATTAAAAAGATAAACAAAACAAAAGCAAACAGAAAAAAATAGAAGAAAGGCCCCCTTGGCCTTGGCCCAGCAGGCCACCAGGCCACCTGGCCGCCCCACCTAGCCCAACCGGCCACCCACTCCCTCCCTCACTCGCTTATCCACCCACACCCCCGAAACCCTAGCCCACAACCGCACACCCCCACTCCCCCCCACGTCTCTCTTCCCCTTCCCGATCCAGATCGGGATCAGGGGAAGGAACCCCACGGCGCCCGATCCCGCGGTCACCGCCGCGCCAGCCTCCATCGTCGCCGCCTCGTCTCGCCACCACCTCGCGGACGGCACCTCCCCGCTGGACCGCCTCGTCACCTCCCCGACCCCGGAGGCCGCCGCTCGTCGCCTGAACACTGACGCTGCCCGACGCCGCCTCGCCCTCGCCGCACGACGACGTCGCCGGAGCCACCTCACCGGCCTGCTTCCTCCTCCCCACCGGCCTGCCTCCTCTCCGTCGCCTCGTCCCCATCGACCTCCCCGAGCCCCGCTGCCCTGACCCTACGGATCCACGGTGAGGCCCCCGGCCTCTCTTCCTCTTGCTCCTCGCGCCGTCCCGCAGTCGTGCACGCGCCGCCCGGTGCTCGTGCTCGCGGTGAGCATGCGCGCACCCGCGCATTATCCCCGTGCCCCGTCGCGCCCGTCGCCGCTCGTGTCACCTGCGGCTGTTGCCGTCCACGCCGCCGTCCCGCTCCGCCCGCAGCCCCCGTGCGCTGCTCCCGCCTTCCCCGCTGACCGCGCCTGTGAGCCCGCACGCCCGCACGCCCGTTAGGCCCCTATGGCCCTATGACATGTGGGGCCCGCCCCAGAATGTAATTAAGAATAAAAATAAAATTAATTAATTAATTAGTTAATTAACTTAATTAATTTTGATTAATTAAATTAAACAACTAATTAAACTAATTACACATTAGTTACCTGATTAACCCGATCTGTTAATTAGTTAATTAAGTAGTCAATGACAGTGGGGCCCACCCCTAATTAATAATAGTTAGGTTAATTAAAATGTTCAATTAAAATGTGTCACTGACCAGTGGGACCCACTGGTCAGGTTGACCAGTCAACTCCTGTTGACTGCTGACGTCAGCATGACATCATGCTGATGTCATAAATGCAATTTCGAATTAAATTAAATAATTAATTAAATTCCAGAAATTAATAAAATCTTTAGAAAATCATATCTTTTAATCCGTAACTCGGATTAAATTATTTTCAACATGAAAGTTGCTCAGAATGATGAGACGAATCCGAATATGCAGCCCGTTTGTCCGCCAAACATCCCTAGCATAGCGAACACACAACTTTCCCCCTCCGATTCACCTGTCCGAAAACGCGAAACACCGGGGATACTTTCCCGGATGTTTCCCCCTTTCACCGGTATCACCTACTACCGGTATCACCTACTACCGCGTTAGGGTGCTAGTGCGAGTGCAATACCTCATTCCTTATACAAAGAAATTATGGATGATATTGCACCTACTGAGATAGAAGATATTGATGTTACAATTAAGCTTGCCAATATAGATACTATTTCACCAATTGGGATTGTTAGAGATGTTGAAGTCTTGTGTGGGAAAGTTAAATATACTACTGATTTACTTGTTCTTGGTTCCCCACAAGATGACTTTTGTCCCATTATATTTGGTAGACCCTTCTTGAATAGTGTTAATGCTAAGATGGACTGCAAAAAGGATATTGTTTCTGTTGGTTTAGCGGATATGTCTCATGACTTTAATTTTGCTAAATTCCGTAGACAACCCCATGATAAATAATTGCCTAGTA
The DNA here is from genome assembly GCA_963921465.1 of Triticum timopheevii. NCBI lineage: Eukaryota > Viridiplantae > Streptophyta > Magnoliopsida > Poales > Poaceae > Triticum > Triticum timopheevii. Next base: position 217,425,775 of record OY997274.1, read on the forward strand.
AATATGAAATTATTGGTCTTGCTTCTATTGTCGTGCCTCCTAATGATCCTTTAGAATAATATTTGCTAGACCATGAAAATGATATGTTCATGAATGAAAGAAGGGAAATAGATGAACTATTCTTTGGGCATGGACCTATATTGAAACACAACTTGCCTATTGAAATCCTAGGGGATCCTCCTCCACCCAAGGGTGATCCTGTGTTTGAGCTTAAACCTTTACCTGATACTCTCAAATATGCTTATCTTGATGAAAAGAAGATATATCCTATTATTATTAGTGCTAAACTTGTAGAGCAGGAAGAAGAGAAATTATTGAAAACTCTGAAGAAGCACTATGCTGCTACTGGATATACTCTTGATGATCTTAAGGGCGTTAGCCCCACTCTATGCCAGCACAAAATAAAATTGGAGAAAGACACTAAACCAGTTGCTGATCACCAACGACGGTTAAACCCTAAGATGAAAGAAGTGGTAAGAAATGAAATACTAAAGCTTTTGGAGGCAGGTATAATTTATCCTATTGCTGATAGTCAGTGGGTAAGTCCCGTACATTGTGTCCCTAAGAAGGGAGGTATTATTGTTGTTCCTAATGATAAAGACGAATTGATCCCACAAAGAATTATTATAGGTTATAGTAGAATGGTAATTGATTTTCGTAAATTGAATAAAGCTACTAGAAAAGATCATTACACTCTGCCCTTTAGTGATCAAATGCTAGAAAGATTATCCAAACATACACATTTTTGCTTTTTAGATGGTTATTCTGGTTTCTCTCAAATACCTGTGTCAAAAGAGGATCAGGATAAGACCACTTTTACTTGCCCTTTCGATACGCTTGCTTATAGATGTATGCCTTTTGGTTTATGTAATGCACCTGCTACCTTTCAAAGATGTATGACTGCTATATTCTCTGATTTTTGTGAAAAGATTGTTGAGGTTTTCATGGATGATTTCTCCGTGAATGGAACTTCTTTTGATGATTGTTTAAGAAACCTTGATCGTGTCTTGCAAAGATGTGAAGAAATCTTGTCTTTGAAGGAAATATGCCCTAGAGGCAATAATAAAGTTATTATTTATTTCCTCATATCATGATAAATGTTTATTATTCATGCTAGAATTGTATTAACCGGAAACATGATACATGTGTGAATACATAGACAAACATAGTGTCACTAGTATGCCTCTACTTGACTAGCTCATTGATCAAAGATGGTTAGGTTTCCTAACCATAGGCATGTGTTGTCATTTGATTAATGGGATCACATCATTAGGAGAATGATGTGATTGACTTGACCCATTCCGTTAGCTTAGCACTTGATCATTTAGTATGTTGCTATTGCTTTCTTCATGACTTATACAAAGTTCCTGCAACTATGAGATTGTGCAACTCCCGTTTACCGGAGGAACACTTTGTGTGCTACCAAACGTCACAACGTAACTGGGTGATTATAAAGGTGCTCTACAGGTGTCTCCAAAGGTACATGTTGAGTTGGCATAATTCGAGATTAGGTTTTGTCACTCCGATTGTCGGAGAGGTATCTCTGGGCCTTCTCAGTAATACTCATCACCTAAGCCTTGCAAGCATTGTAACTAATGAGTTAGTTATGAAATGATGTATTACTGAACGAGTCAAGAGACTTGCCGGTAACGAGATTGAACTAGGTATTGGATACCGACGATCGAATCTCGGGCACGTACCATACCGATGACAAAGGGAACAACGTATGTTGTTATGCGGTTTGACCGATAAAGATCTTCGTAGAATATGTAGGAACCAATATGAACATCCAGGTTCCACTATTGGTTATTGACCGAGAAGAGTTCTAGGTCATGTCTACATAGTTCTCGAACCCGTAGGGTCCGCACGCTTAACATTACGGTGATAGTTTTATTATGAGTTTATAAGTTTTGATGTACCAAAGGTTGTTCGGAGTCCCGGATGTGATCACAGACATGACGAGGAGTCTCGAAATGGTCGAGACATAAAGATTGATATATTGGATGACTTTATTCGGACACCGGAAGTGTTCCGGGTGTTTTCGGAGAAAAACCGGAGTGCCGGAGGGTTACCGGAACCCCCCCCCCCCCGGGAACTAATGGGCCTTGTTGGGCCCTAGTGGAGAGAGAGAGGGGCCGGCCAGGGCAAGAGGCGCGCCCCCTCCCCTTGAGTCCGAATAGGACAAGGAAGGGGGGGGGGGGCGGCGCCCCCCTTGCCTTTCCCCTCTCCCACTCCTTCCTTCCCCCTCCTTCTTCGAATAGGAAAGGGAGGGGGCAAACCTACTTGGAGTAGGTTTCCCCCTCCTAGGGCGCGCCTCCCCCTTGGCCGGCCCCCTCCTCCTCTCCCCCTTTATATACGGGGGAGGGAGGCACCCCATAGACACAAGTTGATCTACGGATCGTTCCTTAGCCGTGTGCGGTGCCCCCTCCACCATATTCCACCTCGGTCATATCGTCGCGGAGTTTAGGCGAAGCCCTGCGCCGGTAGAACATCCTCGTCGTCACCACGCCGTCGTGCTGACGGAACTCATCCCCGACGCATCGCTGGATTGGAGCCCGGGGGACGTCATCGAGCTGGACATGTGCTGAACACGGAGGTGCCGTACGTTCGGTGCTTGGATCGGTCGAATCGTGAAGACGTACGACTACATCAACCGCGTTGTCATAACGCTTCCCCTTAACGGTCTACGAGGGTACGTAGACAACACTCTCCCCTCTCGTTGCTATGCCATCACCATGATCTTGCGTGTGCATAGGATTTTTTTTGAAATTACTACGTTACCCAACAGTGGCATCCGAGCCTAGGTTTTATGCGTTGATGTTATATGCATGAGTAGAACACAAATGAGTTGTGGGCGATACAAGTCATACTGCTTACCAACATGTCATACTTTGGTTTGGCGGTATTGTTGGATGAAGCAACCCGGACTGACATTACGCGTACGCTTACGCGAGACTGGTTTTACCGCCGTGCTTTGCACATAGGTGACTAGCGGGTGTCAGTTTCTCCAACTTTAGTTGAACCGAGTGTGGCTACGCCCGGTCCTTGCGAAGGTTAAAACAGCACTAACTTGACGAACTATCATTGTGGTTTTGATGCGTAGGTAAGAACGGTTCTTGCTAAGCCCGTAGCAGCCACATAAAACTTGCAACAACAAAGTAGAGGACGTCTAACTTGTTTTTGCAGGGCATGTTGTGATGTGATATGGCCAGGACGTGATGCTATATTATGAGATGATCATGTTTTGTAACCGAAGTTATCGGCAACTGGCAGGAGCCATATGGTTGTCGCATTATTGTATGAAATGCAAACGCCCTGTAATTGCTTTACTTTATCACTAAGCGGTAGCGATAGTCGTAGAAGCAACATATGGCGTAAACGACAACGATGCTACGATGGAGATCAAGGTGTCGCGCCGGTGACGATGGTGATCGCGACAGTGCTTCGGAGATGGAGATCACAAGCACAAGATGATGATGGCCATATCATATCACTTATATTGATTGCATGTGATGTTTATCCTTTATCCATCTTATCTTGCTTTGATTGACGGTAGCATTTTAAGATGATCTCTCACTAAAAAATTATCAAGAAGTGTTCTCCCTGAGTATGCACCATTGCCAAAGTTCGTCGTGCCCAGACACCACGTGATGATCGGGTGTGATAAGCTCTACGTCCATCTACAACGGGTGCAAGCCAGTTTTGCACACGCAGAATACTCAGGTTAAACTTGACGGGCCTAGCATATGCAGATATGGCCTCGGAACACGGAGACCGAAAGGTCGAGCATGAATCATATAGTAGATATGATCAACATAAAGATGTTCACCATTGAAAACTACTCCATGTCACGTGATGATCGGTTATGGTTTAGTTGATTTGGGTCACGTGATCACTTAGCTGACTAGAGAGATGTCTGTCTAAGTGGGAGTTCTTAAGTAATATGATTAACTGAACTTAAATTTATCATGAACTTAGTACCTGATAGTATTTTGCTTGTCTATGTTTGTTGTAGATAGATGGCTCGTGCTGTTGTTCCGTTGAATTTTAATGCGTTCCTTGAGAAAGCAAAGTTGAAAGATGATGGTAGCAATTACACGGACTGGGTCCGTAACTTGAGGATTATCCTCATTGCTGCACAGAAGAATTACGTCCTGGAAGCACCGCTGGGTGCCAGGCCTGCTGGAGGAGCAACACCAGATGTTGTGAACGTCTGGCAGAGCAAAGCTGATGACTACTCTATAGTTTAGTGTGCCATGCTTTACGGCTTAGAACCGGGTCTTCAACGACGTTTTGAACGTCATGGAGCATATGAGATGTTCCATGAGTTGAAGTTAATATTTCAAGCAAATGCCCGGATTGAGAGATATGAAGTCTCCAATAAGTTCTACAGCTGCAAGATGGAGGAGAATAGTTCTGTCAGTGAGCATATACTCAAAATGACTGGGTATAATAATCACTTGATTCAACTGGGAGTTAATCTTCCAGATGATAGCGTCATTGACAGAATTCTCCAATCACTGCCACCAAGCTACAAGAGCTTCGTGATGAACTATAATATGCAAGGGATGAACAAGACAATTCCCGAGCTCTTCGCAATGATAAAGGCTGCGGAGGTAGAAATCAAAAAGGAGCATCAAGTGTTGATGGTCAACAAGACCACTAGTTTCAAGAAAAAGGGCAAAGGGAAAAAGAAGGGGAACTTCAAGAAGAATAGCAAACAAGTTGCTGCTCAAGAGAAGAAACCCAAGTCTGGACCTAACCCTGAAACTGAGTGCTTCTACTACAAGCAAACTAGTCACTGGAAGCGGAACTGCCCCAAGTATTTGGTGGATAAGAAGGATGGCAAAGTGAACAAAGGTATATGTGATATACATGTTATTGATGTGTACCTAACTAGAGCTCGTAGTAGCACCTGGGTATTTGCTACCGGTTCTGTTGCTAATATTTGCAACTCGAAACAGGGACTACGGAATAAGCGAGCACTGGCCAAGGACGAGGTGACGATGCGCGTGGGAAACGGTTCCAAAGTCGATGTGATCGCGGTCGGCACGCTACCTGTACATCTACCTTCGGGATTAGTTTTAGACCTGAATAATTGTTATTTGGTGCCAGTGTTGAGCATGAACATATATCTGGATCTTGTTTGATGCGAGACGGTTATTCATTTAAATCAGAGAATAATGGTTGTTCTATTTATATGAGTAATATCTTTTATGGTCATGCACCCTTGAAGAGTGGTCTATTTTTATTAAATCTCGATAGTAGTGATACACATATTCATAATGTTGAAGCCAAAAGATGCAGAGTTGATAATGATAGTGCAACTTATTTGTGGCACTGCCGTTTAGGTCATATCAGTGTAAAGCGCATGAAGAAACTCCATACTGATGGACTTTTGGAATCACTTGATTATGAATCACTTGGTACTTGCGAACCGTGCCTCATGGGCAAGATGACTAAAACACCGTTCTTCGGTACTATGGAGAGAGCAACAGATCTGTTGGAATTCATACATACAGATGTATGTGGTCCGATGAATGTTGACACTCGTGGCGGATACCGTTATTTTCTCACCTTCACAGATGATTTGAGCAGATATGGGTATATCTACTTAATGAAACACAAGTCTGAAACATTTGAAAAGTTCAAAGAATTTCAGAGTGAAGTGGAAAATCATCGTAACAAAAAAATAAAGTTTCTACGATCTGATCATGGAGGAGAATATTTGAGTTACGAGTTTGGTTTACATTTGAAACAATGCGGAATAGTTTCGCAACTCACGCCACCTGGAACACCACAAAGAAATGGTGTGTCCGAACGTCATAATCGTACTTTACTAGATATGGTGCGATCTATGATGTCTCTTACTGATTTACCTCTATCGTTTTGGGGTTATGCTTTAGGGACGGCTGCATTCACATTAAATAGGGCACCATCAAAATCCGTTGAGACGACGCCTTATGAACTGTGGTTTGGCAAGAAACCAAAGTTGTCGTTTCTTAAAGTTTGGGGCTGCGATGCTTATGTGAAGAAACTTCTACCAGATAAGCTCGAACCCAAATTGGAGAAATGTGTCTTCATAGGATACCCAAAAGAGACTGTTGGGTACACCTTCTATCACAGATCCGAAGGAAAGACATTCGTTGCTAAGAATGGATCCTTTCTAGAGAAGGAGTTTATCTCGAAAGAAGTGAGTGGGAGGAAAGTAGAACTTGATGAGGTAACTGTACCTGCTCCCTTATTGGAAAGTAGTTCATAAAAAAATCAGTTCCTGTGACAAATACACCAATTAGTGAGGAAGCTAATGATATTGATCATGAAACTTCAGATCAAGTGTCTACTGAACCTCGTAGGTCTACCAGAGTAAGATCCACACCAGAGTAGTACGGTAATCCTGTTCTGGAAGTCATGTTACTTGACCATGATGAACCTACGAACTATGATGAAGCGATGATGAGCCCAGATTCCGCAAAATGGCTAGAGGCCATGAAATCTGAGATGGGATCCATGTATGACAACAAAGTATGGACTTTGGTTGACTTGCCCAATGATCGGCAAGCCATTGAGAATAAATGGATCTTTAAGAAGAAGACTGACGCTGACGGTAATATAACTGTCTATAAAGCTCGACTTGTTGCGAAAGGTTTTTGACAAGTTCAAGGGGTTGACTACGATGAGACTTTCTCACCCGTAGCGATGCTTAAGTCTGTCCGAATCATGTTAGCGATTGCCGCATTTTATGATTATGAAATTTGGCAGATGGATGTCAAAACTACATTCCTGAATGGATTTCTGGAAGAAGAGTTGTATATGATGCAACCGGAGGGTTTTGTCGATCCTAAGGGAGCTAACAAAGTGTGCAAGCTCCAGCGATCAATCTATGGTCTGGTGCAAGCCTCTCGGAGTTGGAATAAACACTTTGATAGTGTGATCAAAGCATATGGTTTTATACAGACTTTTGGAGAAGCCTGTATTTACAAGAAAGTGAGTGGGAGCTCTGTAGCATTTCTAATATTATATGTGGACGACATATTATTGATTGGAAATGATATAGAATTTCTGGATAGCATAAAAGGATACTTGAATAAAAGTTTTTCAATGAAAGACCTCGGTGAAGCTGCTTACATATTGGGCATTAAGATCTATAGAGATAGATCAAGACGCTTGATTGGACTTTCACAAAGCACGTACCTTGATAAAGTGTTGAAAAGGTTCAATATGGAGCAGGCAAAGAAAGGGTTCTTGCCTGTATTACAAAGTATAAAGTTGAGTCAGACTCAATGCCCGACCACTGTAGAAGATAGAGAGAAAATGAAAGGAGTTCCCTATGCTTCAGCCATAGGCTCTATCATGTATGCAATGCTGTGTGCCAGACCTGATGTGTGCCTTGCTATTAGTTTGGCAGGGAGGTACCAAAGTAATCCAGGAGTGGGTCACTGGACAGCGGTCAAGAACATCCTGAAATACCTGAAAAGGACTAAGGATATGTTTCTCGTATATGGAGGTGACAAAGAGCTAGTCGTAAATGGTTACGTCGATGCAAGCTTTGACACTGATCCGGACGATTCTAAATCACAAACCGGATACGTATTTTTATTAAACGGTGGAGCTGTAAGTTGGTGCAGTTCTAAACAAAGCGTCGTGGCGGGATCTACATGTGAAGCGGAGTGCATAGCTGCTTCGGAAGCAGCAAATGAAGGAGTCTGGATGAAGGAGTTCATTTCCGATCTAGGTGTTGTACCTGGTGCATCGGGACCAATGAAGATCTTCTGTGACAATACTGGTGCAATTGCCTTGGCAAAGGAATCCAGATTTCACAAGAGGACCAAGAAAATCAAGAGACGCTTCAATTCCATTCGGGACCAAGTCCAAGTGGGAGACATAGAGATTTGCAAGATACATACGGATCTGAATGTTGCAGACCCGTTGACTAAGCCTCTCTCACGAGCAAAACATGATCAGCACCAAGACTCCATGGGTGTTAGAATCATTACTATGTAATCTAGATTATTGACTCTAGTGCAAGTGGGAGACTGAAGGAAATATGCCCTAGAGGCAATAATAAAGTTATTATTTATTTCCTCATATCATGATAAATGTTTATTATTCATGCTAGAATTGTATTAACCGGAAACATGATACATGTGTGAATACATAGACAAACATAGTGTCACTAGTATGCCTCTACTTGACTAGCTCATTGATCAAAGATGGTTATGTTTCCTAACCATAGGCATGTGTTGTCATTTGATTAATGGGATCACATCATTAGGAGAATGATGTGATTGACTTGACCCATTCCGTTAGCTTAGTACTTGATTGTTTAGTATGTTGCTATTGCTTTCTTCATGACTTATACAAAGTTCCTGCAACTATGAGATTGTGCAACTCCCGTTTACCGGAGGAACACTTTGTGTGCTACCAAACGTCACAACGTAACTGGGTGATTATAAAGGTGCTCTACAGGTGTCTCCAAAGGTACATGTTGAGTTGGCATAATTCGAGATTAGGTTTTGTCACTCTGATTGTCGGAGAGGTATCTCTGGGCCTTCTCGGTAATACTCATCACCTAAGCCTTGCAAGCATTGTAACTATTGAGTTAGTTATGAAATGATGTATTACGGAACGAGTAAAGAGACTTGCCGATAACGAGATTGAACTAGGTATTGGATACCGACGATCGAATCTCGGGCAAGTAAAATACCGATGACAAAGGGAACAACGTATGTTGTTATGCGGTTTGACCGATAAAGATCTTCATAGAATATGTAGGAACCAATATGAACATCCAGGTTCCACTATTGGTTATTGACCGAGAATAGTTCTAGGTCATGTCTACATAGTTCTCGAACCCGTAGGGTCTACACGCTTAACGTTACGATGACAGTTTTATTATGAGTTTATAAGTTTTGATGTACCGAAGGTTGTTTGGAGTCCCGGAGGTGATCACGGACATGACGAGGAGTCTCGAAATGGTCGAGACATAAAGATTGATATATTGGATGACTATATTCGGACACCGGAAGTGTTCCGGGTGTTTTCGGAGAAAAACCGGAGTGCCGGAGGGTTACCGGAACCCCCCCGGGAACTAATGGGCCTTGTTGGGCCCTAGTGGAGAGAGAGAGAGAGGGGCCGGCCAGGGCAAGAGGCGCGCCCCCTCCCCTTGAGTCCGAATAGGACAAGGAAGGGGGGGGGGCGCCCCCCTTGCCTTTCCCCTCTCCCACTCCTTCCTTCCCCCTCCTTCTTGGAATAGGAAAGGGAGGGGGCAAACCTACTTGGAGTAGGTTTCCCCCTCCTAGGGCACGCCTCCCCCTTGGCCGGCCCCCTCCTCCTCTCCCCCTTTATATACGGGGGAGTGGGGCACCCCATAGACACAAGTTGATCTACGGATCGTTCCTTAGCCGTGTGCGGTGCCCCCCTCCACCATATTCCACCTCGATCATATCATCGCAGAGTTTAGGCGAAGCCCTGCGCCGGTAGAACATCATCATCGTCACCACGCCGTCGTGCTGACGGAACTCATCCCCGAGGCTTCGCTGGATTGGAGCCCGGGGGACGTCATCGAGCTGGACGTGTGCTGAACACGGAGGTGCCGTACGTTCGGTGCTTGGATCGGTCGAATCGTGAAGACATACGACTACATCAACCGCGTTGTCATAACGCTTCCGCTTAACGGTCTACGAGGGTACATAGACAACACTCTCCCCTCTCATTGCTATGCCATCACCATGATCTTGCGTGTGCGTAGGAATTTTTTTTGAAATTACTACGTTACCCAACAGTCTTGAATTGGGAGAAGTGCCACTTTATGGTTAATGAAGGTATTGTCATGGGGCATAAAATTTCTGAAAGAGGTATTGAAGTTGATAAAGCTAAAGTTGATGATATTGAAAAGATGTTGTGTCCTAAGGACATCAAAGGTATAAGAAGTTTCCTTGGTCATGCTGGTTTCTATAGGAGGTTCATTAAAGACTTCTCAAAAATTTCTAGGCCTCTGACTAATCTCTTACAAAAATATGTTCCTTTTTTCTTTGATGATGATTGCGTAGAAGCATTTGAAATACTTAAGAAAGCCTTGATTTCTGCGCCTATTGTTCAGCCACCTGATTGGAATTTACCCTTTGAAATCATGCGTGATGCTAGTGATTATGTTGTAGGTGTTGTTCTAGGACAAAGAGTTGATAAGAAATTAAATGCTATCCAATATGCTAGTAAAACTCTAGACAGTGCCCAGAGAAATTATGCTACTACTGAGAAAGAATTTTTAGCAGTTGTGTTTGCTTGTGATAAGTTCAGACCTTATATTGTTGATTCCAAAGTAACTGTTCTCTTGCTAGAAGAATTTGATTTGCATATTATTGATAGAAAGGGAGCTGAGAACCCCATTGCAGACAACTTGTCTATGTTAGAAAATGTTCTTGATGACCCAATACCTATTGATGATAGCTTTCCTGATGAACAACTAGCTGTCATAAATGCTTCTCATACTGCTCCATGGTATGCTGATTATGCTAATTACATTGTTGCTAAATTTATACCACCTAGTTTCACATACTAGCAAAAGAAAAGGTTTTTCTATGATTTAAGACATTACTTCCGGGATGACCCACACCTTTATAAAGGAGTAGATGGTGTTATTAGACGTTGTGCACCTGAGTATGAACAGGAACAGATCCTACGCAAGTGTCACTTCGAGGCATATGGAGGATACCACGTTGGAGATAGAACTGCACATAAGGTATTGCAGTCCGGTTTTTATTGGCCTACTCTCTTCAAAGATGCCCGTAAGTTTGGCTTGTCTTGTGATGAATGTCAAAGAATTGGTAATATTAGTAGACGTCAAGAAATGCCTATGAACTATTCACTTGTTATTGAACCATTTGATGTTTGGGGCTTTGATTATATGGGACGGTTTCCTTCCTCTAATGGATATACACATATTTTAGTTGTTGTTGATTACGTTACTAAGGGGTAGAAGCTATTCCAACTAGTAGTGCTGATCATAACACTTCTATTAAGATGCTTTAAAAAGTTATTTTTCCAAGGTTTGGAGTCCCTAGATATTTATTGACTGATGCTGGTTCACATTTTATTCATGGCGCTTTTCGTAAAATGCTTTCTAAGTATGATGTTAATCATAGAATTGCATCTCCATACCATCCACAGTCTAGCAGTCAAGTAGAATTGAATAATAGAGAGCCTAGATTAATTTTGCAAAAGACTGTTAACAGATCTAGAAAGAATTGGTCCAAGAAACTTGATGATGCATTATGGGCCTATAGAACTGCATATAAAAATCCGATGGGTATGCCCCCGTATAAAATGGTTTATGGAAAAGCATGTAACTTACCTCTTGAACTAGAACATTAGGCATATTGGGCCATTAAAGAGCTCAATTATGATTTCAAACTTGCCTGTGAGAAGAGGCTATTTGACATTAGCTCACTTGATGAATGGAGAGCCAAACTATTTAAAGAAAAAGTTAAAAGATGGCATGCCAAAAGAATACAAAAGCGTGAGTTTAATGCAGGTGATTATGTTTTGCTATACAACTCTCATTTAAGATTTTTTGCAGGAAAACTTCTCTCTAAATGGGAAGGTCCTTACATTATCGAGGAGGTCTATCGTTCCGGTGCCATAAAAATCAACAACTTCGAAGGCACAAATCCGAAGGTGGTGAACGGTTAAAGAATCAAACATTATATCTTAGGTAATCCCATAAATGTTGGAACCAATGTTATTGACACCGTAACCCCGGAGGAGTACATAAGGGACACTTTCCAGAACATTTCAGACTCCGAAAAGAAATAGGTATGTGGTACGGTAAGTAAACCGACTCCAAAACAGTTCTAATAGCAATCTTTCTCCGTTTTGGAATATTTAAGAAAATAGGAAAATAAGTAGTCCAGAAAGGACACGAGGCGTCCACGAGGGTGGAGGGCGCGCCCTACCCCCCTGGGCGCGCCATTGATACGTCTCCGTCGTATCTATAATTTTTGATTGTTCCATGCAAATATTATTCAACTTTTATATACTTTTGGCAACTTTTTATACTATTTTTTGGGACTAACATATTGATCCAGCGCCCAGTGCCAGTTCCTGTCTGTTGCATGTTTTTTGTTTCACAGAAACCCAATATCAAACAGAGTCCAAACGGGATAAAAACGGACAGAGATTTTTTTTGGAATATTTATGATTTTTCAGAAGTAAAATCAATGTGAAACAGTGTCTGGGTTGTCCACGAGACAGGGGGCCGCGCCCCAGGGAGGCAGGCGCGCCCTAGGCTATTGTGGGCCACCCATAAGGTGGTTAACGCTCTTCTTTTGGCGCAAGAAAGCTAATTTTATGAAAAAGATCCTGGCGAAAGATTTACGGATCTCCGGATATTTAAGAAATAGTGAAGGGGTAGAATCTGAGAACGCAGAAACAAAGAGATAGATCCAATCTCGGAGGGGCTCTCGCCCCTCCAAGCCATGGGAGCCAAGGACCATAGGGGAAACCCTTCTCCCATCTAGGGAGAAGGTCAAGGAAGAAGAATAAGAACGGGGGATCTCTCCCCCTTGCTTCCAGTGGCGTCGGAACGCCGCCGGGGGCCATCATCATCACCGCGATCTTCACCAACACCGCCGTCATCTTCACCAACATCTCCATCACCTTTCCCCATCTATATCTAGCAGTCCACTCTCCCGCAACCCTCTGTACCCTCTACTTGAACATGGTGCTTTATGCTTCATATTATTATCCAATGACGTGTTGCCATCCTATGATGTCTGATTAGATTTCCGTTGTCCTATCGGTGATTGATGAATTGCTATGATTGGTTTGAGTTGCATGTTTTATTATTGGTGCTGTCCTATGGTGCCCTCCGTGTCGCGCAAGCGTGAGGTATTTCCGCTGTAGGGTTTGCAATATTTTAATGATTTGCTTATGGTGGGTGGCGCGAGTGACAGAAGCACAGACCCGAGTAAGTAGATTGTTTGCGTATGGGATAAAAGGGGACTTGATGCTTTAATGCTATGGTTGGGTTTTACCTTAATGAATCTTTAGTATTTGCGGATGCTTGCTAGAGTTCCAATCATAAGTGCATAGAATTCCAAGTAAGGGATGATATGTTAGCTTATGCCTCTCCCTCAAATAGAATTGTAATAGTGATTATCGGTCTAGTAACATAGTCAATTGCTTAGGGACAATTGCACAACTCCTACCACCACTTTTCCACACTCGCTATATTTACTTTATTGCATCTTTATCTAAACAGCCCCTAGTTTATATTTACGCGTTCTTTACTTTCTTGCAAACCTATCCAACAACACCTACAAAGTACTTCTAGTTTCATACTTGTTCTAGGTAAAGCGAACGTCAAGCATGCGTAGAGTCGTATCAGTGGCCGATAGGACTTGAGAGAGTATTTGTTCTACCTTTAGCTCCTCGTTGGGTTCGACACTCTTACTTATCGAAAGAGGCTACAACTATCCCGTATACTTGCGGGTCATCAAGACCTTTTTCCGGCGCCGTTGCCAGGGAGTCATAGCGTGGGGTGAATATTCTCGTGTGTGCTTGTTTGATTTATTACTAAGTAATTTTTATTTGCTGTTCTAAGTTGTTCCTTATCTTTAGTTATGGATGTGGAACGCAAAATACCAAAAACATTAGGTGTACTTGCTACTGATGGAGATGGGGTAACTCCTAAAACCCTCGATTCTCATTATGTGAAAGATATTATGTACTACTTTGATAATCCTGAGAAAACCCCATTCAACTTTATAATGGGAGACACGTTGGATCAACGTGAATACTTTAGGGATTATCTCTCGACACAAAAAGGGAAACTATTATGGGACCAATTTATTATGTTGCGTTGGTATGCCCGGGATCTATGCTTGAGATATGATATTACTTGTTGCTCTAGGACGAAGGCTCCACACATTCCCTTTTCATGCAAATTTAATGATAATGAAACCTTAGCCTCTTATGCTAATGGTATATATGATTACTATGATGTGGAACAAATAGAAGAATTTGTTGCTCTTAAGGCTGCTTATGAAATTGAATCTTTGTTTGAAAAGTATGAAGCTTTAGATGATGATGTTTATAGGCCTGAAAATCTTTCTATACTTAGATATTGCCATGAAAATTATGAATACAATTACTATATTAATGCATTTATTGAGAAAGTCTCCGCTGTCCAAGAAGAGACTAATATTTTGCAGGAAGCTATGGAAGAAGAAATTGATGAAACTATGAGCTCATTGGATGAAAAAGATGATGAGGAGAGCGAAGAACAAAAGGAGGAAGAGCGTATTAGCTACCCGTGCCCACCTTCTAATGAGAGTAACTCTTCAACTCATACATTGTTTAATTCCCCTTCGTGCTTACCAAACGATGATTGCTATGATGATTGTTATGATCCCGTTGATTCTCTTGAAATATCCCTTTTTGATGATGCTTGCTATGCTTGTGGCCAAGATGCCAATATGAATTGTGCTTATGGAGATGAACTTGCTATAGTTCCTTATGTTAAACATGAAATTGTTGCTATTGCACCCACGTATAATAGTCCTATTACCTTTTTGAATTCTCCCTACCACACTATATCGGAGAAGTTTGTGCTTATTAAGGATTATATTGATGGGTTGCCTTTTACCATTGCACATGATGATTTTGATGAATGTAATATGCATGTGCTTGCTGCTCCTACTTGCAATTATTATGAGAGACGAACTATATCTCCACCTCTCTATGTTTCCAATATGATAGAATTGCAAGAAACTATTTATACTATTGATTGGCCTTTACTATGTGTGCACGAATTGTTCTTTTATGACATGCCGATGCATAGGAAGAGAGTTAGACTTCGTTGTTGCGTGATATATGTTACTTTGTGCTCACTACTAAATTACAAATCATTGTTAATTAAAATTGGCTTTGGTATACCTTGGGATCCGGGTGAATTCATTACTTGAGCACTAAATGCCTAGCTTAATGGCTTTAAAGAAAGCGCTGCCAGGGAGACAACCCAGAAGTTTTAGAGAGTCATTTATTTTTGTTGAGTGCTTTTATATATTTTAAAAACACAAAAATAAAGAGGGGAACCTAAAAACTTTTCAAAAAGGAAAGTGAAAGTGAGAAAGACAAGCATTGTTGAAGTGGGAGCTAGCCTTGAATTTTGTTCATGCTCACGGAAACTTTGTGAATCTTGATGACAGAAACTTTTCAACAAAAATAATTATCCCCTTGTATAATTCCATTGTATTATAAAAATAATGTTCCATGGTTTGCCCTTAGGATGTTTACAATGCTTGTTGGTTTGTACGGTGCAGGACAGAAACTTTGGTTGTAGTGCGCGATTTTACATTTTTTTAATGGAACGTCAATTGGTTCTGATTCCTTTTGCACTGTTTTTCTATACAACTTGTTTATTTTTCCTAATTTTGGTAGAATTTTTGGGGTACCAGAAATATTGTGATTGTTCAGATTGCTACAGACTGGTCTGTTTTTGACAGATTCTGTTTTTGATGCATGGTTTGCTTGTTTTGATGAATCTATCAATTTATATCAGTGGATTAAGCCATGGAAAAGCTATATTACAGTAGATACAATGCAAAAACAAGATATGAATTGGTTTTCTACAGTACTTAGAGTGGTGATTTGCTTTATTATACTAACGGATCTTACCAAGTTTTCTGTTGAAGTTTTGTGTGGATGTAGTATCTAATCGAGGATGTCTTGATATGAGGAAAAGGAAGAGAGGCAAGAGCTCAAGCTTGGGGATGCCCGAGGCACCCCAAGTAAATATTCAAGGAGACTCAAGCGTCTAAGCTTGGGGATGCCCCGGAAGACATCCCCTCTTTCTTCAACAAGTATCGGTATGTTTTCGAATTTGTTTTGTTCGTGCATTATGTGCAAGTCTTGGAGCGTCTTTTGCATTTAGTTTTCACTTTTCTTTTATGCACCATGCTGGTATGAGATAGTCCTTGGTTGATTTATAGAATACTCATTGCACTTCACTTAAATCTTTTGAGTGTGGCTTTATAGTATGCTTCATGTGCTTCACTTATATCGTTTGAAGTTTGGATTGCCTGTTTCTCTTCACATAGAAAGCCGCCATTTGTAGAATGCTCTTTTGCTTCACTTATATTTGTTAGAGCGTGGGCATATCTTTTGTAGAAAGAATTATACTCTCTTGCTTCACTTATATCTATTTAGAGAGATGACAGGAATTGGTCATCCACATGGTTAGTCATAAAATCCTACATAAACTTGTAGATCGCTGGATATGATATGTTTGATTCCTTGCAATAGTTTTGCAATATAAAGATGGTGATATTAGAGTCATGCTAGTAGGTGGTTGTGGATTGTAGAGACACTTGTGTTGAGGTTTGCAAGTCCTGTAGCATGCACGTATGGTAACCGTTGTGTGACAAATTTGAAGCATGGGGTGTTTCTTTGATTGTCTTCCTTATGAGTGCCAGTCGGGGACGAGCGATGGTCTTTTCCTACCAATCTACCCCCCTAGGGGCATGCATAGTAGTACTTTGCTTCGAGGGCTAATAAACTTTTGCAATAAGTATATGAGTTCTTTATGACTAATGTGAGTCCATGGATTATACGCACTTTTACCTTTCCAGCATTGCTAGCCTCTTCGGTACCGTGCATTGCCCTTTCTCACCTTGAGAGTTGGTGCAAACTTCGCCGGTGCATCCAAACCCCGTGATACGATACGCTCTATCACACATAAGCCTCCTTATATCTTCCTCAAAACAGCCACCATACCTACCTATCATGGCATTTCCATAGCCATTCCCAGATATATTGCCATGCAACTTCCATCATCATCATATTCATGACTTGAGCATTCATTGTCATATTGCTTTGCATGATCATAAGATAGCTAGCATGATGTTTTCATGGCTTGTCCGTTTTTTGATGTCATTGCTACGCTAGATCATTGCACATCCCGGTACACCGCCAGAAGCATTCATGTAGAGTCATATCTTTGTTCCAGTATCAAGTTGTAATATCGAGTTGTAAGTAAATAAAAGTGTGATGATCATCATTATTAGAGCATTGTCCCAAAAAAAGGCCAAAAAAAGGCCAAAGAAAAAAAGGAAAAAACAAAAAAAGGGGAAAAAGGGAAAAGAAAAAAATAAAAATAAAATAAAAAGGGGCAATATTATTATCTCTTTTTCCACACTTGTGCTTCAAACTAGCACCATGTTCTTCATGTAGTGAGTATCATATCTTGTGCTTCAAAGTAGCACCATGTTCTTCATATAGATTGTCTTCTATGTTATCACTTTCATATACTAGTGGGAATTTTCATTATAGAACATGGCTTGTATATTCCAACGATGGGCTTCCTCAAATGCCCTAGGTCTTCATGAGCAAGCAAGTTGGATGCACACCCACTTAGTTTCTTTTGTTGAGCTTTCACACACTTATAACTCTTAGTGGATCCGTTGCATGGCAATCCCTACTCCTCGCATTGACATCAATTGATGGGCATCTCCATAGCCCGTTGATTAGCCGCGTCGATGTGAGACTTTCTCCTTTTTTGTCTTCTCCACATAACCTCCATCATTATATTCTATTCCACCTATAGTACTATATCCATGGCTTGCGCTCATGTTTTGCATGAGGGTTGAAAAAGCTGAAGCGCGTTAAAAAGTATGAACCAATTGCTTGGCTTGTCATCGGGGTTGTGCATGATGGGGGCATTTTGTGTGACGAAAATGAAGCATGGCCAAACTGTATGATTTTGTAGGGACAAGCTTGCTTTGGCCTTGTTGTTTTGAAAAGACATGATTGCTTTATTGGTACGCTCGAAGTATTATTGTTTTTATGTCAAATGATAGACTATTGCTTTGAATCACTCGTGTCTTAATATTCATGCCATGATTAGACATATGATCAAGATTATGCTAGGTAGCATTCCACATCAAAAATTATCTTTTTATCATTTACCTACTCGAGGACGAGCAGGAATTAAGCTTGGGGATGCTGATACGTCTCTGTAGTATCTATAATTTTTGATTGTTCCATGCCAATATTATTCAACTTTTATATACTTTTGGCAACTTTTTATACTATTTTTTGGGACTAACATATTGATCAAGTGCCCAGTGCCAGTTCCTGTCTGTTGCATGTTTTTTGTTTCGCAGAAACCCAATATCAAACGGAGTCCAAACGGGATAAAAATGGACGGAGATTTTTTTTTGAAATATTTATGATTTTTTAGAAGTAAAATCAACGCGAAACAGTGTCCGGGGTGGCCACGAGACAGGGGGGCGCGCCCCAGGGAGGCAGGCGCACCCTAGGCCCTCGTGGGCCACCCATAAGGCGGTTGACGCTCTTATTTTGGCGCAAGAAAGCTAATTTTATGAGAAAGATCTGGGCGAAAGATTCACCCCAATCGGAGTTACGGATCTCCGGATATTTAAGAAACGGTGAAGGGGTAGAATCTGAGAACGCAGAAACAAAGAGATAAATCCAATCTCAGAGGGGCTCTCGCCCCTCCCAAGCCATGGGAGCCAAGGACCAGAGGGGAAACCCTTCTCCCATCTAGGGATAAGGTCAAGGAAGAAGAAGAAGAAGGGGGGCTCTCTCCCCCTTGCTTCCGGTGGCGCCGGAACGCCGCCGGGGGCCATCATCATCACCGCGATCTTCACCAACACCGCCGTCATCTTCACCAACATCTCCATCACCTTCCCCCATCTATATCCAGCGGTCCACTCTCCCGCAACCCGCTGTACCCTCTACTTGAACATGGTGCTTTATGCTTCATATTATTATCCAATGATGTGTTGCCGTCCTATGATGTCTGAGTAGATTTCCGTTGTCCTATCGGTGATTGATGAATTGCTATGATTGGTTTGAGTTGCATGTTTTATTATTGGTGCTGTCCTATGGTGCCTCCGTGTCTGGCAATCGTGAGGGATTCCCGCAGTAGGGTTTGCAATATGTTTATGATTTGCTTATGGTGGGTGGCGCGAGTGACAGAAGCACAGACCCGAGTAAGTAGTTTGTTTGCGTATGGGATAAAAGGGGACTTGATGCTTTAATGCTATGGTTGGGTTTTACCTTAATGAATCTTTAGTATTTGCGGATGCTTGCTAGAGTTCCAATCATAAGTGCATAGAATTCCAAGTAGGGGACGATATGTTAGCTTATGCCTCTCCCTCAAATAGAATTGCAATAGTGATTATCGGTCTAGTAACGTAGTCAATTGCTTAGGGACAATTGCACAACTCCTACCACCACTTTTCCACACTCGCTATATTTAATTTATTGCATCTTTATCTAAACAGCCCCTAGTTTATATTTACGCGTTCTTTACTTTCTTGCAAACCTATCCAACAACACCTACAAAGTACTTCTAGTTTCATACTTGTTCTAGGTAAAGCGAACGTCAAGCGTGCGTAGAGTCGTATCAGTGGCCGATAGGACTTGAGAGAGTATTTGTTCTACCTTTAGCTCCTCGTTGGGTTTGACACTCTTACTTATTGAAAGAGGCTACAACTATCCCGTATACTTGCGGGTCATCAGCCATCAACCCCTACCTCGCGGAGGTGCTTCAACACCCTCAAACCATTGAGATGCGTGAGGGGGTGCTGCACATCCGCGATGTTGAGGGAGCAAGGAGGACCGCAAGCGTGGAGACATGACTCGAAGCAATGCAGCAACAAGTTTTCAAGTGCCAAGGGATGGTGCAACGCGGAGTCAACGCCAACCACATGACGATCATGGAGTTCACCAACAACCACAAGCTGGATGCCAAGAACATTGGGGAGACCATCTTCAAGCTTCAAGAGAAAATCGAGAACCTCCAAGCCCAGATCTATGACCTGCTGATACGTCTCCAACGTATCTATAATTTTTGATTGTTCCATGCTATTATATTACCTGTTTCGGATGTTTAGTGGGCTTTATTATACACTTTTATATTATTTTTGGGACTAACCTATTAACCGGAGGCCCAGTGCAAATTGTTGTTTTTTTTGCCTATTTTAGTGTTTCGCAAAAAAGGAATATCAAACGGAGTCCAAACGAAATGAAACCTTTGGGAGAATCGTATTTGGAACAAACGCAATCCAGGAGACTTGGAGTGGACGTCAAGGAAGCAACAAGGCGGCCACGAGGTAGGAAGGCGCGCCCGGGGGGGGGGGTAGGCACGCCCCCCACCCTCGTGGGCCCCTCGTGGCTCCACCGACCTACTTCTTTTGCCTATACATACTCATATACCCCAAAAACATCCAGGAGCACCACGAAACCCTATTTCCACCACCGCAACCTTCTGTACCGGTGAGATCCCATCTTGGAGCCTTTTCTGGCGGTCTGCCAGAGGGGGAATCGATCACAGAGGGCTTCTACATCAACACCATAGCCTCTCCGATGAAGTATGAGTAGTTTACCTCAGACCTTCGGGTCCATAGTTATTATCTAGATGGCTTCTTCTCTCTCTTTGGATCTCAATACAAAGTTCTTCTCGATCTTCTTGCAGGTCTATTCGATGTAATTCTTTTTGCGGTGTGTTTCTCAAGATCCAATGAATTGTGGGTTTATGATCAAGATTATCTATGAACAATATTTGAATCTCCTCTGAATTATTTTATGTATGATATGTTATCTTTGCAAGTCTCTTCGAATTATCAGTTTGGTTTGGCCTACTAGATTGATCTTTCTTGCAATGGGAGAAGTACTTAGCTTTGGGTTCAATCTTGTGGTGTCCTTTCCCAATGATAGCAGGGGCAGCAAGGCTTGTATTGTATTGTTACCATCGGGGATAAAAAGATGGGGTTTATATCATATTGCTTTAGTTTATCCCTCTACATCATGTCATCTTGCCTAATGCATTACTCTGTTCTTATGAACTTAATACTCTAGATGCATGCTGGATAGCGGTCGATGTGTGGAGTAATAGTAGTAGATGTAGAATCGTTTCGATCTACATGTCGCAGACGTGATGCCTATATACATGATCATGCCAAGACATTCTTATAACTATGCACTTTTCTATCAATTGCTCGACAGTAATTTGTTCACCCACCGTAATACTTATGCTATCTTGAGAGAAGCCACTAGTGAAACCTATGGCCCCTGGGTCTATTTTCCATCATATAAGTTTCCGATCTATTTTATTTTGCAATCTTTACTTCCCAAAAAATACCAAAAATATTTATCTTATTATCTCTATCAGATCTCACTTTTACAAGTGGCTGTGAAGGGATTGACAACCCCTTTATCGCGTTGGTTGCAAGGTTCTTATTTGTTTGTGCAGGTAAGAGGGATTTGAGTGTAGCCTCCTACTGGATTGATACCTTGGTTCTCAGAAACTTAGGGAAATACTTACGCTACTTTGCTGCATCACCCTTTCCTCTTCAAGGGAAAACCAACGCATGCTCAAGAGGTAGCAATAAGGATTTCTAGCACCGTTGCCGGGGAGTATACGCACAAGTCAAGACATACCAAGAACCCATCACAAACTCTTATCCCTCGCATTACATTATTTGCCATTGCCTCTCGTTTTCCTCTCCCCCACTTCACCTTTGCCTTTTCTTCGCCTTCTTCCCGTATGTCTTTTGTTTGTGTTTCCACGTGCCTTCTATTTGCTAGCATCTTTGCTTGCTAAAAATCTATTGATATGGATCCACTTAAAGTGTTCTACTTGGATCATCTTTGATCCTCATGCGCTCGTGCTAAAACCCCAACTAGCCTAGTTGATGGGAAATCTTTAGGTGAGCATGCTCATTTTGTGCGCCACCGTTTGTCTAAAAAAGGGAGACTCTTATGGGATCAAATAAACAAATTGCTATGTTATGCTTGGAATCTTTGTGAAATTTATGATTTTACTTGTTGCTCTAAGAACCCTAAAAAACACCTTCCCTACCTATGTGAGTTTAATGAAAATGAAATCTTATCTTCTTAGGCAAAGGGTGTTCATAGTTACTATGATATCAAACAAACTGAAGAATTTTTTGCTTTTGACCGTGCTTATGAAGTTGCTTCTTTGATTGAAAAGTATGATATTACTCTCTACAAATCTGAAAATTTTGACATACTTAAATATTGCTATGAAAACTATGCTCATAATGTCTATGTCAAAGATTTATTGAGAGAACGACCGTTGCTTTGGAAGAAAATAATGATATGCATGAATCTATAGATAATGATGATTCCGATGATTTGATTGAAATATCCCTTGATGAACATGTTGCTTGCTATTCTTGTGGCCATGATGCCAATATTTATGAAGATGAATCTGCTATAGTTCCTTATGTTAAACGTGAGATCGCTGCTATTGCACCCACACTTGGTAGTTCCTTCGATGAAAAGCACGATTGCAATGATGTTATTATAAATTCTCTTAATGCCAATTGTGTTAATAATGTGCAAAACCCTAAGCTTGGGGATGCTAGTTTTTCTATGTCTACTAGTTGTTGCAATGATCATGATTGGTGTGATTCTTTTTATGATCTTGAAAATTTATTTGAGCCCCATGATGAATATGAGATTGATAATAGTGTTTGCAATATTATTGAAAGTGGGTTTGGAAGAGTGTCAACTTTAGATCCCACATATTTGGATTTTGATCAATCTTATGAATTTTTTGATAGAAGGGGGTTTGGAGAGGTCATGACTTTAGTTAATGTTAATCCCACTATTTTGGAAGAGGGTCAATTTTGCATGCATGTGGATCATGTTGAAAATATTTTATGTCATAGCTATTTTGTTGAATTTGCTTATGATCCCACATGTAATTATTATGAGAGAGGAAAATATGATTGTAGAAATTTTCATGTTACTAAATTACCTCTCGTTATGTTGTGATTGCTATTGTTTCTTTCCGCTTCCTTGCATATGCTTGATCTTGCTTGTCTTGATAATTTGTTTGCTTATAAAATGCCTATGCATAGGAAGTATGTTATACTTAGATGTGATTTTCATATACTACATGATGCTCTGTTCGTGTTTCAATTGCTATGTTTCATGTGAGCATCATCGAAATCTCAATGCCTAGCTAGGGGCGTTAAACGATAACGCTTGTTGGGAGGCAACCCAATTTTATTTTTTGTTCTTTGCTTTTTGTTCTTGTTTATTAATAAATAATTCATCTAGCCTCTGGTTATATGTGTTTTTATGTTTTAATTAGTGTTTGTGCCAAGTAAAACCTATAGGATCTTCTTGGGTGATAGTTAATTTGATCTTGCTGAAAAACAGAAACTTTTGCTCGCACAAGAATAATTTTCATAAATTACAGAAATGTGATTTTCAGTTTATTCTTTTTGCAGAAAATTAATAAACAAATTATCTAGGACTTCCTATTTTGGTAGAATGTTTGGGGTTCCAGAAGTATTTGAAAGTTACAGATTCCTACAGACTGTTCTGTTTTTGACATATTCTGTTTTTTGAGTGTTGTTTGCTTATTTTGATGAATCTATGGCTAGTATCGGGGGGTATGAACCATAGAGAAGTTGGAATACAGTAGGTTTGACATCAATAGAAATAAAGAATGAGTTCATTACAGTAACTTAAAGTGGTGGTTTGTTTTATTTTGCGAACGGAGCTCATGAGATTTTCTGTTGAGTTTTGTGTTGTGAAGTTTTCAAGTTTTTGGGTAAAGATTTGATGGATTATGGAATAAGGAGTGGCAAGAGCCTAAGCTTGGGGATGCCCAAGGCATCCCAAGGTAAAATTCAAGCAACCAAAAGCCTAAGCTTGGGGATTCCCCGGAAGGCATCCCCTCTTTCGTTTTCGTCCATCGATAACTTTACTTGATGCTATATTTTTATTCACCACATGATATGTGTTTTGCTTTGAGCATCTTGTATGATTTGAGTCTTTGCTTTTTAGTTTACCACAATCATCGTTGCTGTACACACCTTTTGGAGAGACACACATGAATCGTAATTTATTAGAATACTCTATGTTCTTCACTTATATCTTTTGAGCTAGACAATTTTGCTTGAGTGCTTCACTTATATCTTTTTAGAGCACGGTGGTGGTTTTATTTTATAGAAATTATTGATCTCTCATGCTTCAGTTATATTATTTTGATAGTCCTTTAGAACAGCATGGTAATTTGCTTTGGTTAAAATTTTAGTCCTAAAATGATGAGCATCCAAGATAGGTATAATAAAAACTTTCATATGGAGTTCATTAAACACTATGATAAATTTGATACTTGATAATTGTTTTGAGATATAAAGGTGGTAATGTTAGAGTTATGCTAGTTGGGTAATTATGAAACTGAGAAATACTTGTGTTAAAGTTGGCAAGTCCCGTAGCATGCACGTATGGTGAAGTTGTGTGACAAATTTGAAGCATGGGGTGTCCTTTGATTGCCTTCCTTATGAGTGGAGGTAGGGATAGCGCGATGGTTAACTCCTACAAACCCTTCCCCTAGGAGCATGCGTAGTAGTACTTTGCTTAAAGGGCTAATAAACTTTTGCAATAAGTATACGAGTTCTTTATGACTAATGTGAGTCCGTGGATTATACACACTCTTACCCTTCCGCAATTTGCTAGCCTCTACGGTACCGTGCAGTGCCCTTTCTCACCTTGAGAGTTGGTGCAAACTTCGCTGGTGCATCCAAACCCCGTTGTCGGTGTCAAAACCGGCGGATCTTGGGTAGGGGGTCCCGAACTGTGCGTCTAGGCGGATGGTAACAGGAGACGAGGGACACGATGTTTTTACCCAGGTTCGGGCCCTCTCGATGGAGGTAAAACCCTACGTCCTGCTTGATTAGTATTGATGATATGGGTAGTACAAGAGTGGATCTACCACGAGATCAAGGAGGCTAAACCCTAAAGCTAGCCTATGGTATGATTGTTGTAATGTATGTTGTGTCCTACGGACTAAAGCCCTCCGGTTTATATAGACACCGGAGGAGGCTAGGGTTACACAGAGTCGGTTACAATGGTAGGAGATCTACATATCCGTATCGCCAAGCTTGCCTTCCACGCCAAGGAAAGTCCCATCCGGACACGGGACAGAGTCTTCAATCTTGTATCTTCGTAGTCTTGGAGTCCGGCGGATAATGATAGTCCGGCTGTCAGGACACCCCCTAGTCCAGGACTCCCTCAGTAGCCCCTGAACCAGGCTTCAATGACGATAAGTTCGGCGCGCATAATGTTCGGCATTGCAAGGCGGGTTCCTCCCTTGAATAATCCAGAGAAGATCATGAACACCAGGATAGTGTCCGGCTCTGCAAAATAAATTCCACATTCCACCGTAGAGAGAATAAAATGTACACCAGTTCAATCTGCTAACGTATTATGCGGTGTGACATCACACCGCTACCAAGCCACTGTTTGAATCATTTTTTACAATACCACCTCAGCACGTTTAGCGAAGCGGTTTCCTTGGCACGTCTTGTCGAAGCAGAGATCGTGTTCCCCTTATTCCGGGATTCTCATCAATACGGACGTGGGTAACCCAACCGCGCCATTGATGGTGGCGCTTGGGAGATAAGCGAGTTTTACCAGGCCGGTGGGGGACGCACAGTTTCGTCCGCCTATATATAAGGGATAAGGATTTACCTTCTCACCTACGCCTTCTTCCTCCTTTGCTTATACATCTCCGCGCACTCAAGCTCCAACGCCCAAGCTCGCGCATCTCGCCTCGACCTTCTCCGAATATGTCCGGAGGGGGAGGCAAATGGTTGGCCTCCACCGTTAAGGAGGAGCACATCACCAAGCTGCGCAGCGCAAGATACCTCTCCGGCGATATCGCGCATCGGCTGCCCGATGAGGGGCAGCTCATCCCCACCCCTGGGCCTCACGAGAGGGTCGTCTTCCTTCCCCACTTCCTCCACGGACTGGGCTTTCCGCTCCATCCATTCGTCCGGGGGCTCATGTTCTATTACGGCCTGGATTTCCACGATCTGGCGCCGAACTTCATCCTCAACATCTCGGCGTTCATCGTCGTGTGCGAGGCCTTCCTCTGCATCCGGCCCCACTTCGGCCTGTGGCTCAAGACCTTCAACGTCAAGCCGAAGGTTGTGAAGGGCACGCAAGCGGAATGCGGAGGCGCCATGTTGGGTAAATTACCCAACATCCTTTGGCTCGAAGGGCCCTTCGTCGACTCCGTCAAGGGGTGGCAATCGGGGTGGTTCTACATCACCGAGCCGTGCAAGCCCACATGGGCGGCGGCCCCCGAGTTTAGATCTGGCGTCCCCACGCAGCTCACCTCCTGGAAAGAGAAGGGCTTGCTGTGGGGCAATCCGAAGGAGGTGACGGGACTCCGAGCCTGCATCCAGAAGTTGGTGAGCAATAAGCTCAGGCTCGTCGACATGGTCCAAGTCATGCTCATCCGCCGGATTCTCCCATGCCAAGAACGGGCATTCAATCTGTGGGAGTTCAATCCGAACAGCACCAGGCAGTGAGCGGGCTCTTCGATACGACATATGAAGGCGCCTGGAGGGTGCTGTTTAAGGGCGCCGAAGCACCCGTATCCGCGACGGAAGATCGCGGATTCAGCTCGCAGCATCCAACTGACGAGGTAAGTGATTCAACCCCATTACGGGACACTTTGTAGTAATCGAATTGATTATAAGAGGGTTTCATCCCTTCCTTTCCTTTGACAGGAATGGATGGAGAAGGCCAGGCAGCTTATCAGCCCGGCTCCCACGCCAAAAGACCCAGTGGACGCCCGTTTAGCATGTCTGCTGGTTCCGGCACCGCACGTGGTGCCGGAGAAGAAGGCCAAGAAGGTGGCCGCGGGGACTCGAAAGAGTTCCCGCAATCAGGTGTCTGACGACGACGCGGACTCCTCCCCCGAAGACGAGGAGGAGGAGGAGTACTCTCTCCCGGAGGGGGGAGAGAAGAAGAGGAAAGCTTCCCCAATAGGGGAGGCCGAAGGGTCCAAGAGGGGGAGAACTATCCACCCGGACAGTTTCGCCAACACCAGTGTTGGCGAGGATGAGTGGCCTCCAAGGGCCAGGCGTCCGGCGAGTTCGTAAGTATCCGGATCCTTGATATGCAATATATTTTATGTCGCGTAGTGTCCTTCTAACGCCGCGTTCTGTCCGTAGTCCGGCCGATGACGATCTCCCCGACTCATCGAGCGGGTCGTTGGCCCCGTCGGATGTGGATTCACTTCCGACCGCCTCTACCCCACGCGCCGACGAGGACGCCGAGGTGGGATCCCAGAGAGGAACCCATCAGGAGGAGGTTCCGGAGGCACCGTCAGGCAGCCTCCCGGACTTTGCGCCGGACTCTACATCGGAACCCGCAGTGGTTCCAGAGTCCGGCAAGCGGCTCCTTCGAAAGAAGGGCAAGACCATGACACCGGCGGCCTCCGTCCAACCGGAGGCGCCGGATAACTTGTTGGAGGTGCTTAAAGGCGCTTCCATCAAGGAAGAACACCGCACTATCATCAGTGCGGTGATTCAAAAGGTTCAGCTCGCCAAAAGCAGGCTCACCGAAGCCTGCAGCAGCCTTCTAACAGGCTTTGAGGTAAGAAGTTAAAATAATGTAATGTAATACCGCATAGACAGTAGACCCTGATGCTCAGTTCGGTGTTCGGAAAGAAAAAGCCGGACTGAGGATCTAACAAGATATATGCAGGGTGGCTTAAAATATGTCAATATGGGTTTGCAGGCTGCTCTGCTGACCTCTGCCGCACTAACGACGGAGGTCGATGTGCTGAAAAAGGATCTCGAGCGGTCCGAGCGAGAGCTCGGCCATGCCAAGAAGCAGCTCAAGGACAAAGAAGGTGAGTCACACCACTTTGAATGGTTACCTTACAGAAAAGGATTTTGGTTGCAATAAAATTAGCAAGGATAATATGGGTATTGCAGGGGCCACGAACGAGGTGGTAGCCCTGAAGGAGGCCGTATCCGTGGCCGAACGCAGTGCGGCCGCGGAACGGGCAGAGCGAGAAAAGCAGGAGGCACGGGTGGCGGAAGTACGGCAAGAGCTCCAGGATCTCATGGAGAGGCATGAGAGTTTGGAGCGTGACTCCAAGACTCGAGAGTCCGAGCTTGCCTCGGCTCTCAAAAGTGCCCAGTCCGCCAAGGCCGAGGCCCATAAGGCCCTTCAGGAGGTTGAGGATATAAAGAAGATAGCGGCGGGTAAGGCATTTTTCATGCAAAGCAGCCATGTTAATGTAAACTACCTTACACTTACCCGCGTTCGGAGCTCTCTAGGGGCGTTTGCAGATCTGCCGCGTAGTGCGTCCGATGCCGCCGCATTCTATCGTGGCGAGGAGGGGAGCTCGACGGAGAAGGTCTTCTGGTGTCAGTACGCTGAGGCCGGCCATCCGGTGCCCCCAAGCGACCAGCTGAAGCAGCTCGTCGAACTCCACAAGGTAGCTGAGGAGGCCATGAAGGGCCTTATAGTCCGGCTGTGGCCTGGACAGGCCATGCCTAGAAGCTACTTCGGCCTTGTGCGGCGGCTGGTGGATGCGTGCCCCTGGGTGGAGGTTATCAAGCGCTCCGCCTGTATTGAAGGTGCTCGTCGGGCCCTTGCCCGCACAAAGGTGCATTGGGGCAAGTTGGATGCGGAGAAGCTTCTCACGGACCCACCGCCACCGGGCAAGGAGTATCGCACGCCCGAAATGTATTATAAAACTGTCCTGAAGGGAGCCCGCGATATTGCGGATGAGTGCCCCAGAAATGTAATCTTTGAGTAAAACTCGTTATGTATTATCCTGTGCGCTGAAACTTTGTTCATATGCGCGTTAAGCAACGCTTGTTTAATTTAAAATATTACCTTCTGTGCGGCCGTTTATAAAATCTGAGAGATGGCAAGTCGTTGGCTTCAGCCCCCAAGCCACGAGTGCTGGGGTGTTCGGGATAAACTTGAGCACTCTTGTTCCCATTTTTGGGTCCATCTAGGGAGGCGCTCAACACAACGAACAAGGCAACCGGACTTATGATGCTTGAACACTCTCACTTAGCCATAGAATTCTATAATTTTAAATTTCGGCGAAGCCCCTGGTATTCAGAAGACCGAATCCGGGGCGCTATCCACGCCTTCATCGGACATTGTCCGGAACTTCGCTCGAAGCGGCGTGAGTCTTTAAGGACCCGAAAAAACCTCTCGAACAGCGACCAGTCTCTCGCCTTATCATGCCAGTCAGTTTTAGCTTTCTCCACTGAGGCGCTCGCCCGGCTCAACCGGGGCGCAATCGCAGTGGTTCTCCCAGTGCCACCTTAGCCGACAGAACGGAACGTAAGGCACCAAAACGTGGGAGCCGGGCAAACCCAACTATTGACCCAAGACATGATTCAGAGCCGATTCATATAATGCTATAAGTTCGGGGTGCCGCACTTATGAAAGTGTTCGGACTTATCACACCATAGAGTGGGGAACATAAGCCCCTGGCGTATTAGGCCGTACCAAAATATACAGGCGCAAGATGTCATATAATGAGCATATATATATAAAAGGTAATGCAATTGCAATCAAAAAAGGGTGCTGCATTATTTATGAAAGAAAGTCTGCTATGAGAGCGGACTGATACAAATAGTGCGGTAAGCAAGGGATTTGGACTAAGTAAACGTGTCCCCCTCCAGGGGTGAGCTGCGGACTTGGTGTATATAATCGAATTTAATGCTCGTAACTGAGACCACCTGAGTGTTCGTCGCAGCCTTCTTTCGTCCCTGACTGTTGCATCATGAGTTCGGCAGGTTCATCGCCGGACAGGGCCTCTGGTTAATGGAGTCCTGTGTACATAAAGAAGAAAAATAAAATAAGAAAAAAGGGGGGCACACTTGCGAGCCCCTGGTGTGGTCGAACCGCACTCTGGGTCCATTGCGATCATGCCCCTTCCCCTGTGCCCATGGTATCTCCAAAGCGTAATGATGTACGCGGAGTGTTATTCTTGCGATCATGCGCGGGCGAGGGTTGGCGCCGCATTGCTACGCGTGCTCTGATCGAGCCAGGTGGTCTTGGTTGGTATTGCTTCGGGCGTGTTTTGCTGTATCCGGCCGTTTAATGGCCGGACTCGAGAATTGCCTTAAGAGGCTGCTCTGTACTTCTGCCACGAGAGCCGCTGTATGTTCCTCCGTTCGGAGGGAGCGTTCCGTATTCCCGTTGCCCGTGATGACTCCACGAGGGCCTAACATCTTGAGCTTGAGGTATGCATAATGCGGCACCGCGTTGAATTTTGCAAACGCGGTCCGTCCGAGCAAAGCGTGATAGCCGCTGCAAAACGGGACTGTGTCGAAGATTAACTCCTCGCTCCGGAAATTATCCGGGGATCCGAAGACCACTTCCAGTGTTACGGAGCCTGTGCAATTGGCTTCCACACCTGGTATGACACCGTTAAAGGTTGTCTTTGTAGGTTTAATCCTTGAGGGGTCTATGCCCATTTTGCGCACTGTATCCTGATAAAGCAGGTTCAGGCTACTACCGCCGTCCATCAGGACTCTCGTGAGGTGAAATCCATCGATGATTGGGTCTAAAACCAATGCGGCGAATCCGCCATGGCGTATGCTTGTTGGATGGTCTCTTCGATCGAAAGTGATCAGACAAGAGGACCATGGATTGAACTTCGGGGCGACTGGCTCCATCGCATAGACGTCCCTTAGTGCGCGTTTCCTCTCCCTTTTGGGTATATGGGTCGCGTAAATCATGTTCACCGTCCGCACTTGTGGGGGAAAACCCTTCTGTCCTCTATTGTTCGGCGGTCGGGTCTCTTCCTCGTCATCGCTGTTCAGCCCCTTGTCGTTGCTTTCGGCAATTAACTTGCCTGCCTGCTTAAACACCCAGCAATCTCTATTAGTGTGATTAGCTGGCTTTTCAGAGGTGCCATGTATCTGGCATAAGCGGTCGAGTATTCGGTCCAAATTGGACGGACCCGGAGTGGTTCTTTTGAATGGCTTCTTCCGCTGACCGGGTTTGGAGCCTCGGAATCCGGCGTTGACTGCCGTATCCTCCTTATCATCGCCGTTAATGCGGCGCTTGTTTTTGTTTCGACGTGACCTGCCGTTGTTGTCCTTAGTATCTGGACTGCCAGAATTTTTACGGAGATTGTTGCTGCGAGCTAGCCAGCTGTCCTCTCCTGCGCAAAAGCGGGTCATTAACGATGTGAGGGCTGCCATGGATTTCGGCTTTTCCTGCCCCAGGTGCCGGGCTAGCCATTCGTCCCGGATGTTATGTTTGAAGGCTGCAAGGGCCTCTACATCCGGACAGTCGATGATTTGGTTTTTCTTTGTCAAGAACCGTGTCCAGAATTGTCTGGCCGATTCGTCTGGCTGCTGAATAATGTGGCTTAGGTCATCGGCGTCTGGTGGTCGCACATATGTGCCCTGGAAGTTGTCGAGGAATGCGGCTTCCAGGTCTTCCCAGCACCCAATTGACTCTGCGGGCAAGCTATTTAGCCAATGCGAGCTGGTCCTTTAAGCTTGAGTGGGAGATATTTGATGGCATGGAGATCGTCGCCGCGGGCCATGTGGATGTGGAGAAGATAATCTTCGATCCAAACCGCGGGGTCTGTTGTGCCATCGTAGGATTCGATGTTTACGGGTTTAAACCCTTCAGGGATTTGATGATCCATTACTTCATCAGTGAAGCATAGCGGGTGTGCGGCGCCTCTGTATTGAGCAATATCGCGACGCAGCTCGAGAGAGCGCTGTCTGCTGTGTTCGGCCCGGTCGGGGTTATTGTATCCGGCGCGACGGTATTCGTCGTGGGTCGTGGGGCGCCCACGTGATCCGTAGATGGATCTGGATTGTTTTGCTTTGTCCTCCAATATGTCTTGCAAGTCCGGCGCGTTCCCTCTTGGCCTCGTACTTTTGGAGCGATGCCGGGGTACGGTCTTGGCTGGGGGCCTGGATGCCTCTCTGTCACGACCACAGGGTGGTCGGTCAGCCATATCGTGCGCTGGTGATTGAGGTATGTATGCTTCCTCCTCTAATTGGGGGAGCAGCTTGCGTCTTGGGTAACTTTTGGAGAGGCGTTCGAGTTTATACTCTTCGGCCGCGAGGACCTCGGTCCATCGATCGGCCAGCAGGTCCTGATCAGCTTGAAGCTGTTGCTGCTTTTTCTTTAGGCTGTTTGCTGTGGCGATAAGCCTGCGCTTGAAACGCTCTTGCTCGACGGGATCCTCAGGTACGACGAATTCGTCATCATTGAGGCTTGCTTCGTCTTCGGAGGGAGGCATACAGTTATGATCCTCAACCTCTTTGTCTGCCGCCCTCTCATGAGGGCTTGCTTCTGCATCCTCCTGCGCTGAGTCGTGCTGGATGGGATTGTCTTCGGCACTCTCTGGGGTATTATTATCTCCTGTGCCGGAATCTCCATTCTTGCTGTGGCGGGATTTAGAGCGGCGCCGCTGACGCCGGCGTTTGGGCTGCTTCTTTAAAGAGTCCGCCTCCGCTGCTTCTTCGTCGTCCCCCTCTTTTGGGGTGTCCACCATATATATGTCGTATGACGAGTTGGTCTTCCAGTGCCCTGTAGGCGCTGGTTCCTGTTCGTCTCCGGCATCGTCGTCCATAGCGTCGATGTCGTCGGAGTCGTAGTCTAGCATGTCGGTTAGATCGTCGACAGTGGCTACAAAGTGGGTGGTGGGTGGGCTCTGAATTTCTTCGTCGTCCGAACCCCAACCATCCTGGCCATAGTCCGGCCAGGACTCTCCCGATAACGAGAGATACTTTAGCGAATTTAGGATGTTGCCAAAGGGCGAGTGTTGGAAGATGTCCGCGGCGGTGAATTCCATAACCGGCGTCCAATCCGAATTGATTGGTAGTGGCGCGGGAGGTTCAGAGTCCGGCAAGGAGTCCGGCGACTCGGAATCACGAGTTTCGCAGGGGACAAGATTAGTGTTCGGCTCCATCGCCGTGGGTGTTGAAGCCCCCAGGGCGGCGTCTATCCACCGGCCCTCGATCTGGGCGATCGGCTCCGGACTAATGGCCGGAACGGATTCGTGTGCGGCCACCAAGGCACTGTTCGGCGGCAGAGCTAGATCATGCCCATCGTCACAGTGCGGCGCGCTCGGCTGTGGCTCGAGTCCGTCGAAGATCAAGTCT
Source organism: Triticum timopheevii (assembly GCA_963921465.1). Lineage (NCBI taxonomy): Eukaryota > Viridiplantae > Streptophyta > Magnoliopsida > Poales > Poaceae > Triticum > Triticum timopheevii. Next base: position 217,458,753 of record OY997274.1, read on the forward strand.
CCGCGGACATCGGCCGTGAAGTTTAGGCTTCCGAATCTGACCTGACGGCCAGGGGCGTAGCTTTCGATCTGCTCCAGATGGCCAAGCGAATTAGCCCGCAGTGCGAAGCCGCCGAATATGAAGATCTCTCCGGGGAGAAAAGTCTCACCCTGGACAGCGTTGTTGGTTGAAGATGCCATCAAGCCTATAGGTGACAACACAGAGGAACTCTCAATGAAAGCACCAATGTCGGTGTCAAAACCGGCGGATCTCGGGTCGGGGGTCCTGAACTGTGCGTCTAGGCGGATGGTAACAGGAGACGAGGGACACGATGTTTTTACCCAGGTTCGGGCCCTCTCGATGGAGGTAAAACCCTATGTCCTGCTTGATTAATATTGATGATATGGGTAGTACAAGAGTGGATCTACCACGAGATCAAGGAGGCTAAACCCTAAAGCTAGCCTATGGTATGATTGTTGTAATGTATGTTGTGTCCTACGGACTAAAGCCCTCCGGTTTATATAGACACCGGAGGAGGCTAGGGTTACACAGAGTCGGTTACAATGGTAGGAGATCTACATATCCGTATCGCCAAGCTTGCCTTCCACGCCAAGGAAAGTCCCATCCAGACACGGGACGGAGTCTTCAATCTTGTATCTTCGTAGTCTTGGAGTCCGGCGGATAATGATAGTCCGGCTGTCCGGACACCCCCTAGTCCAGGACTCCCTCACCCGTGATACGATACGCTCTATCACACATAAACCTCCTTATATTTTCCTCAAAACAGCCACCATACCTACCTATTATGGCATTTCCATAGCCATTCCGAGATATATTGCCATGCAACTTTCCACCATTTCGTTTATTATGACACGCTCCATCATTGTCATATTGCTTTTCATGATCATGTAATTGACATTGTATTTGTGGCAAAGCCAACTTTATAATTCTTTGATACATGTCGCTCTTGATTCATTGCATATCCCGGTACACTGCCGGAGGCATTCACATAGAGTCATATTTTGTCCTAAGTATTGAGTTGTAATTCTTGAGTTGTAAATAAATAGAAGTGTGATGATTTCCATTATTAGAGCATTGTCCCATCTGAGGAAAGCATGATGAGGACTATGATTCCCCCACAAGTAGGGATGAGACTCCGGACGAAAAAAAAGGAAAAAAAGAAAAAAAGAGAGAGGCCAAAGAAGCCCAAATAAAAAAAGAGGCCAAAGAAGCCCAAATAAAAAAATGAGAGAAAAGGAGAGAAAGGACAATGTTACTATCCTTTTTCCACACTTGTGCTTCAAAATAGCACCATGATCTTCATGATAGAGAGTTTCTTATTTTGTCACTTTCATATACTAGTGGGAATTTTTCATTATAGAACTTGGCTTGTATATTCTAATGATGGCCTTCCTCAAAATGCCCTAGGTCTTCGTGAGCAGGCAAGTTGGATGCACACCCACTTAGTTTCTTTTTGATGAGCTTTCATACATTTATAGTTCTAGTGCATCCGTTGCATGGCAATCCCTACTCCTCGTATTGACATCAATTTATGGGCATCTCCATAGCCCATTGATTAGCTGCGTCAATGTGAGACTTTCTCATTTTTTGTTTTCTCACATAATCCCTATCATCATACTCTACTCCACCCATAGTGCTATGTCCATGGCTTATGCTCATGTATTGCGTGAGGGTTGAAAAGGCTGAAGCGTGTTAGAAAGTATGAACCAATTGCTTGGCTGAAACCGGGATTGTGCATGATGGGAGCACTTTGTGTGACGAAAATGAAGCATGACCAAACTATATGATTTTGTAGGGATAAGCTTTCTTTGGCTATGTTATTTTGATAAGACATAAATTGCTTGGTTAGCATGCTTGAAGTATTACTATTTTTATGTCAATATTAAACTTTTATCTTGAATCTTTTGGATCTGAACATTCATGCCACAATAAAGAGAATTACATAAAATTATGCTACGTAGCATTCCACATCAAAAATTCTGTTTTTATCATTTACCTACTCGAGGACGAGCAGGAATTAAGCTTGGGGATGCTTGATACGTCTCCAATGTATCTATAATTTTTGATTGTTCCATGCTATTATATTATCTGTTTTGGATGTTTAATGTGCTTTATTATACACTTCTATATTATCTTTGTGACTAACCTATTAACCGGAGGCCCAGTGCAAATTGCTGTTTTTTTTGCATATTTCAGTGTTCCGCAGAAAAGGAATATCAAATGGAGTCCAAATGGAATGAAAGCTTCGGGAGAATCATTTTTGGAACAAAAGCAATCTAGGAGACTTGGAGTGGACGTCAAGGAAGCAACGAGGCGGCCACGAGGCAGGGAGGCACGCCCAAGGGGGTAGGCGCGCCCCCACCCTCATGGGCCCCTCGTGGCTCCACCGACCTACTTCTTTCGCCTATATATACTCATATACCCTGAAAACATCCAGGAGCACCACGAAACCCTATTTCCACTGCCGCAACCTTCTGTACCTGTGAGATCCCATCTTGGGGCCTTTTCCCGTGCTCCACCAGAGGGGGAATCGATCAGGGAGGGCTTCTACATCAACACCATAGCCTCTCTGATGAAGTGTGAGTAGTTTACCTCAGACCTTCGGGTCCATAGTTATTAGCTAGATGGGTTCTTCTCTCTCTTTGGATCTCAATACAAAGTTCTCCTCGATCTTCTTGGAGATCTATTCGATGTAATTCTTTTTGCGGTGTGTTTGTCGAGATCCGATGAATTGTGGGTTTATGATCAAGATTATATATGAACAATATTTGAATCTTGTTGGGGATATAACTACTGAGTATAAACCGCCCAAGAGGGGCCAGTTTATGCTCATCCATATTGAAGCCCATGAAGACAAGGAGTATGGCGCTTTACTATAGAAGCTTGGAGGCCCAGCGCCCAAGGGCGGTTCAGGGCCCATAGACATAAACCACCATGAGATATGTAACTTGTGTTGTAAGTTAGGGAAAGGTAGAAACCGAGCCGGACACGTGTATGAGCCGGCCTCGGTGTTCTGTAAACCACCGGGCATCAACCTGTGTATATAAAGGGGCGACCCGCCGGCGGTTCAGGGACAAGAAACAACAACTCGAGAGATAGGTAAAGCGGATTCGCTCCCTGCTCATCGAGACCCCATCAATTCCACCACAACTGGATCATAGGCTTTTACCTTCATCGTAAGGGGCCAAACTAGTATAAACTTCCCATGTCCTTTGTTCGGTTTAACCCTTTTTGCTAATCTCGTTGCAATGGCTCCACGACAAAGTCCTCTCACTAGGACATCTGACGTGTTAATTCCACGACAGTTGGTGCCCACGGTGGGGCTATCGCACGATGGTTTCGAGTTCTTAAAGGGCAACTTTGAAGGACTCAAGGGATACATGGTTCGCCGGATGATCAAGAGTCATCGCGGCAAGCTCTACATCGACGACGCAGGCTGGGGCCCTAAGGCCAGCTCAATAGAGTACGGGTACCGGGTCCCCTTTGGCGGAATTCACGTTTTCATCGGCAAGATCGGCGAACCGGGCCCTGAGCCGGACATCTCCACCGACCTCGTCGAGACGGCTCAGCGTGGGAGTCCAGCCCGGGTTCGTCCTGCCATGAAGTGTGCGTTCGTAGGATTCATCCATGGTGCGGAATCTAAACCGGTGTCCGACGGTGAGACGGCCGTCTACTCAGATGGCGAGTCATCCACTGGCGAAACCGAGTCACTGTACCAATTGCAAGACGGCTGGATCGGGGGCTGTTCCGATGGCGATAGTATTCCGGACCCCTTTGAACCGCCAAACCGGGTTACAATCTTCATGGCCGGTACACAGCCCACATTGCAATCTTCATCTGCAGCAGCAATGATTTCCGGATCGGCAGCTGGGGCAGGAGGCCCTGCACGCCGGCCGGCTCAAGTTCTGTCCGGTTTATTGGACGCCTGGACGACGTTGTTAACCACGGCAGTTACCCCGGAGACTCAGGATCAGCATAACACGGAGGTTAGAAAGCTGCGGGATCAGATAGCTCAGGCCAAGGAAGACTTAGCAGCTGAGGAAACTAGGATGGCTGAAGAACAGGCCGCTCTAGATGCCCAGTCACAGCAGATCCAGGCACAGAATTACCGGCTCATGCTGGATCAGAACGCATCAAACAAGGTCCTAAGGAGGAGGCACTGATCTCGTCTGCTGCCGGTTTACGAAGGAATGAATCTCTTCAACACACCGGGAGCTGGACCAAGTGATCCGGCAGCAGTAAACCATACCGAGGCACCTGGGACAGGAGCGCCGGCTCAGCCATGGGTGATGGACCCACCTCGACGGACAGATAACCCGCCACAATATGTACCAACACCGCCGGGTCACTTCTCTAGCCCTTTGGATAACATGATTGCTGCGGCGTCTCGTTTGGCAGCTATTCCAATGGAGGGTGAATCACTGGCGGCGGTTGAAACGCGACGGGCCAGGGATCTTCTTCAGACTGCTATGGTGCAGCAGCATGTTTATTCATATAGCCGAGACAGAATACATTCAACCCCTCGTCCGAGCAAAAGTTACAGCAGGCACATTGATGAACCGACTGTGTCAAGCAGTACGCGGCACCATGACGCCCCTCGAGAGCCTAATCCGGCACGCAGTAGTATGAATGCTCGGGATGTGGTAAACAATGGCAGAGCATGGCGGGAGGCAGAGTTAGCAGCACAGTTGGCAGCACAGTACGCAAATCATCAACCCACTCCGGTTCAACCAACGACATTAGTTGAACGTGGATTGGCTTTCAGCTCCTGGGTGGTATCGTGTCTTACCCCAGCTCTACGTAATATGCAGTTACCAAAGGATTTCAAGGGACCACGTAAGGTGCCTAATTATACCACCGATTTACCCCCCGAGGCGTGGGTTGAGAGTTATGAGATGGCAATAGAGATGTTGGATGTGGACGAAGCGGCGTGTGCAAAGTACTTCACCATGATGTTAGACGAAACGGCTCGCACTTGGTTAAAGAGTCTGCCCATTAACTCGATCAGTTCATGGGACGAGTTGAAGGCCCGGTTTATAGCGAACTTCAAAGACACGTGCAAGCAACCCATGTCGATCGTGGATCTGGCTGCTTGTGTCCAAGGAGAAAATGAATCAACGACTCATTGGGTGCGCCGGGTTTTGGAAATCCTACATTCGTCGGACCGCATCAATGCTGATTCGGCAATTATAACATTGGAGGGCAATTGCCGGTTTAAGTCGCTGAAGATGAAATTGGGACGGCTCAAGCGTCACTGTAATGACATGGGAACGCTCATGGCAGCTTTGGTTAAGTATGCCGATTCTGATAATACCAAGGATCCCAAGTCTGACAAAGAGAAGCCGGAGAAGGGAAAGAAGAATGTCAGCACAAAAGGACAGCATAGCCAGACTGGCCATGGGAATAACGGTAAGCGCAAAGCAGACAATAATTCTAATTTTGTGGCTAACACCAATGTTCAAGGTAATAATCAGCGCCGTAAGGGTAAACCGCCCCCACATGGTTGAGGATCAGGCATGAGTCTGGAGCGTCTGTTGAACCAGCCCTGCCCAAAGCACGGGACGCAAGATAAACCGGCTACGCACCTATGGAAGGATTGCTTCATTATGCGAGAGTTCAAAAATTCAGATCTCTTCCGGTATGATCATGGATTATCTTGCGGTTCAAGACCCGGGTTTCACGGGCCGAGTTATGGCGGAGGTAATTCCGGTTCAGGTTTTCAAGGCAACCAAGGTGGACAGGGAAGTCAAGGCAATCAGGGCAACCAATGTGGTTATAATAAACAAGGGAATCAGCAACAGCAGCAGTCGGGTTATCAGAGTAACCTGAAGTAGTTAAATGGTGGGCAGTATCATGTCTTCACTACTAGCCTGTGCAAGCGCGATCAGAAGCTCCATAATAGGGCAGTGAACTCTGTTGAACCGGTGGTGCCTTGTTATCTGCGCTGGTCTGAGTAGCCTACTGTGTGGAGTCGAGAAGACCATCCGACCTGGGTTGATAATCCGGGTCATCTGGCGTTAGTGGTCACACCACAGGTTGGAGGTTATAAGTTCATCAAAGTGCTCATGGATGGAGGGAGCAGTACCAACATCTTGTATTATGAAAGCTTCCGGCGTATGGGGTTGACGGATAAGAATCTTAAACCGTCGAACACCTTTTTTCACGGTGTGGTACCTAGTAAATCGGCCTACCCAATCGGCAAGATAGCTCTAGAAGTGGTTTTTGGAGATGATCATGATTCAAGATCCGAGACGTTGACCTTTGAAGTGGTCGAAATCATAAGTCCGTACCATGCCCTGTTTGGACGGCCGGTTTATGCTAAATTCATGGCAAGGCCGTGTTGTGTTTATCTGTAGCTCAAGATGCTGGGTCATAAGGGGACCATCACGGTTCATGGCAGTTGCAAGATCGCACTAGACTGCGAGGAGGGTGACGCGACTTATGCTAAGTCGGTTTGTGCAACGGAGGAGTTGAAGTTCTATAGGGACAATGTTGATCTGGCAGATATGACTTCTCTGAAGAAGCCCACTACAGAGCATGATCCGTCTTTGAAGTTTAAAACGGCTGATGAGACTAAGTTGGTTGATTTTGTTCCTGGCGATTCATCCAAGCAATTCAGCATCAGCATTAACTTGGATCTGAAATAGGAAAGCGCACTCATCGAATTCATCCGTGAGAACCTGGACATCTTTGCATGGAAACCTTCTGACATGTCAGGTGTACCGAGGGAACTCGCTGAGCACACCCTTAATATTGATCCCAAGTTTAAACCGGTCAAGCAATTTCTTCGCCGCTTTAATGAAGAGAGACGCAAGGCCATTGGAGAGGAGGTGGCCCGGCTATTGGCAGCGGGGTTTATTGTGGAGGTTTTTTATCCTGAGTGGTTAGCTAACCCGGTGTTGGTACTTAAGAAGAATGGCACTTGGCGTATGTGTGTGGACTACATAGATTTGAACAAAGCTTGCCCAGCTGATCCCTTTGCCCTCCCTCGTAATGATCAAATTATTGATGCTACGGCGGGTTGCGAGCGTTTGAGTTTTCTGGATGCTTATTCGGGTTACCATCAGATCAAAATGGCAGTTAAGGACCAGGAGAAGACGGCCTTTATAACTCCTTTTGGAGCCTCGGCTATGTTTCTATGCCTTTTGGGCTCAAGAGTGCTCAGGCGACTTATCAGCGGTGTGTGCAGAATTGCCTCCGTAATCAGATTGGGCCCAATGTTCATGCTTATGTGGATGATATCGTGGTGAATCCAGGAAAGCAGAGACACTCATAACTGACTTGCAGGAAAATTCTGATAATCTGAGGGTTTGTAAGATGATGCTTAATCTGGCCAAATGTGTTTTTGGTGTGCCAGCCGGCAAGCCCTTGGGTTTTCTGGTGTCTAACAGGGGCATTGAGGCTAATCCGGAAAAGATCAAGGCTATTACGTCCCTAGCTAAACCGGCGTGTATCAATGATGTTCAAAGACTGGCGGGTCGGATTGGAGCACTAAGCCGGTTTATCAGCCGGTTTGGAGAAGGCGGTCCTGCTTTATCAGATGATGAAGAAAACAGACAACTTTGTTTGGAGTGATGCTGCTGATGCGGCATTTGAGGATTTGAAGAAGCAGTTGGCCGAACTGCCTGTCCTTGCTACCCCCATTGATAAGGAACCATTGCTGTTATACGTGGCTGCTAATGCTCAGGCTGTCAGCATGGCTATTGTGGTGGAGCGCAAGGAGGCTGGTAAGGAATATCCGATTCAACGGCCGGTTTATTATATCAGTGATGTACTTATCGAGTCCAAACAGAGATATCCCCATTGGTAGAAGCTGGTGTATGGAGTGTTTATGGCAAGCCGGAAGCTTAAGCAATACTTTCAAGGTCATGCCATCACTATGGTTAGTTCTGCTCCATTGGGAGACATCATTCAAAACAAGGAGGCAACTGGCCGGGTTGCTAAGTGGGCTTTTGAGCTTGGGCCTTATGGGTTGAAATACATGCCTCGCATTGCTATCAAGTCCCAAGCGCTCGTAGACTTCATCAACGACTGGAAGAGTTGCAGGCACCGGAGGATAAACCGGATAACACATACTGGACTATTCACTTTGATGGATCCAAACAATTGGAGGGCTCGGGGGCTGGAGTGGTTCTTACTTCCCCTCGAGGTGACAAATTTTGTTATGTTCTCTGCTTAATGTTTCCCTGTACTAACAATGCAGCTGAGTATGAGGCCTTACTCCATGGTCTGCGGATGGCTAAGGAGATGAACTTAATCCGGGTACGTTGCTTTGGTGACTCCGATTTAGTGGCTCAGCAAGTATCCGGTACGTGGGATTCTAAGGATCCACTCATGGCGGCTTATCGGTAGGAGGTGGATGTCATTGCTGGTCACTTCAAGGGTTATCAGGTCGAGCACATCGATCGGCACAAAAATGAAGCGGCAGACGCTTTAAGCCAGCTTGGATCCCAGCGTAAACCGGTGCCGCCTAATGTTTTTCTGGATGTTCTGCATAATCCGTCGGTCAAGATACCAACGGAGGAGGATCTGGCGATTCCTGACCCGAAAGCTCAATTGGTGGCGCTTCTTCATACTATCCCTGATTGGGCATCACCATACCTGGCATACATGAACCGGGGCGTGTTACCAGAGGACGAAGTTTTGGCCAAGCAGATAATCCGGTGGTCTAAGTCCATGACTATTGTCAATGGCGAGTTACACCACTAAAGTGTCTCAGGGTCGTTTCAGCGTCGTGTTTCTTTTGAATAAGGCTGTGAGATCTTGCATGAAATCCACGAAGGAGATTGTGGTCATCATGCCGGTTCAAAATCCTTGGTGGATAAGGCTTTCCAGAACGGTTTTTACTAGTTAACAGCCCATGCTGATGCGGAAGATCTGGTCCGAAAGTGTGACGGCTGTCAGAAGTTTGCATGTCGAGCTCATGTTCCGGCTCAGGAGTTGAGGATGATTCTAATTACTTGGCCGTTCGCAACTTGGGGGCTGGATATGGTTGGGCCTTTTAAGAGGTCCAAGGATAAGAAGACCCACCTCCTGGTGGCAGTTGATAAATTCATCAAGTGGGTGGAGGCGGAGCCAGTGAGCAAGTGTGATGCGGCCACGGCGGTTCAGTTCATGAAAAAGGTGATCTTTCATTTTTATTTTCCACGCAGCATTATAACAGATAATGGCACGAATCTCTCCAATGGAGCTATGGAAGAGTTCTGTCAACGTGAGCACGTCTGGCTTGATGTGTCATGAGTGGCCCACCCCCAATCTAATGGTCAAGCAGAGAGAGCTAATCAGAAAATCCTAAAGGGTATCAAGCCCCGGCTTATGGTCCCTTTGAAGCGGACGCCGGGTTGTTGGGTGGAGGAGTTGCCTTCCGTTTTATGGAGTTTTAATACCACCCCCAATAGATCTACGAGTTACACACCCTTCTTCATGGTTTTTGGAGCGGAAGCAGTTATCCCAAGTGATATTCGCCATGACTCGCCCCAAGTGGCAGCTTACGTTGAAGCGGATAACGAGAGAGCACGCCAGGATGCATTGGACCTGTCAGATGAACAACAGGATATTGCGGCAGCTCGCTTGGCGATTTATCAGCAAGACCTGCGGCGTTATCACAGCAGCCGGGTTAAAACCAGGACTTTCCAAGAAGGCAACTTGGTGCTCCGGCTCATCCAAGATCAGACTGACATGCACAAGTTGTCTCCACCTTGGGAAGGACCCTTTGTGGTTGATACGTCTCCAATGTATCTATAATTTTTGATTGCTCCATGCTACTTTATCTACTGTTTTGGACTACATTGGGCTTTATTTTCCACTTTTATATTACTTTCGGGACTAACCTATTAACCGGAGGCCCAGCCTAGAATTGTTGTTTTTTGCCTTTTTCAGTATTTCGAAGAAACAGAATATCAAACGGAGTCCAAACGGAATGAAACCTTCGGGATCGTGATTTTCCAACCGAACGTGATCCAGGACACTTGGACCCTACTCCAAGAAGTCTCCGAGGAGGTCACGAGGGGGGCGCGCCCCCCTACCTTGTGGGCCCCTCGGAGTTCCACCGACGTACTCCTTCCCCCTATATATACCTACGTATCCCTGAACGATCAGAGAGGAGCCAAAAACCTAATTCCACCACCGCAACCTTCTGTATCCACGAGATCCCATCTTGGGGCCTATTCCGGAGCTCCGCCGGAGGGGGCATCCACCATGGAGGGCTTCTACATCATCACCATAGCCCCTCCGATGAAGTGTGAGTAGTTTACTTCAGACCTTCGGGTCCATAGCTAGTAGCTAGATGGCTTCTTCTCTCTTTTTGGATCTCAGTACAATGTTCTCCCCCTCTCTCGTGGAGATCTATTCGATGTAATCTTCTTTTTTGCGGTGTGTTTGTTGAGACCGATGAATTGTGGGTTTATAATCCAGTATTATCTATGGAAAATATTTGATTCTTCTTTGAATTCTTTTATGTATGATTGAGTTATCTTTGCAAGTCTCTTCGAATTATCTTTTTGGTTTGGCCAACTAGATTGGTAGTTCTTGCAATGGGAGAAGTGCTTAGCTTTGGGTTCAATCTTGCGGTGTCCTTACTCAATGACAGAAAGAGTTGCAAGGCACGTATTGTATTGTTGCCATCGAGGATAACAGGATGGTTTTTTTTATCATATTGCATGAATTTATCCCTCTACATCATGTCATCTTGCTTACGGCGTTACTCTGTTTTTACTTAATACTCTAGATGCATGCTGGATAGCGGTCGATGAGTGGAGTAATAGTAGTAGATGCAGAATCGTTTCGATCTACTTGTTTTGGACGTGATGCCTATATACATGATCATTGCCTAGATATACTCATAACTATGCTCAATTCTGTCAATTGCTCAACAGTAATTTGTTCACCCACCGTAGAATACTTATGCTCTTGAGAGAAGCCACTAGTGAAACCTATGGCCCCCGGGTCTATTCTCATCATATCAATCTATATCACTTTATTTACTTGCGTTGTTTTTACTTTGCCTTTACTTTTTACTTTGCATCTATCTATCAAAAATACCAAAAATATTATCTCTACCAGATCTCACTCTCGTAAGTGACCGTGAAGGGATTGACAACCCCTAAGCGTTGGTTGCGAGTTGCTATCATTTTGTGTAGGTACGAGGGACTTTTGCATGGTCTCCTACTGGATTGATACCTTGGTTCTCAAAAACTGAGGGAAATACTTACGCTACTTTACTGCATCATCCTCTCCTCTTCGGGGAAATCCAACGCAGTGCTCAAGAGGTAGCAAGAAGAATTTCTGGTGCCGTTGCCGGGGAGGCTCACGCAAGCAAGTCAACCATACCAAGTACCCATCACAATCCCTATCTCTCGCATTACATTATTTGCCATTTGCCTCTCGTTTTCCTCTCCCCCACTTCACCCTTGCCGTTTTATTTGCCCTCTCTTTCCCAATATCCACCTCTCTTTCCTGTTTGCCTTTTTCCCTTTGCCTTTCTGCTTGCTTGTGTGTTAGTTTGCCTATTTGTTGCGATGGCTTTAAGTAGATTTGGTGACTGAGGGAGTCCTGGACTAGGGGTGTCCGGATAGCCGAACTATCATCATTGGCCGGACTCCAAGACTATGAAGGTACAAGATTGAAGACTTCGTCCCGTGTCCGGATGGGACTTTCCTTGGCGTGGAAGGCAAGCTTGGCGATACGGATATGTAGATCTCCTACCATTGTAACTGACTCTGTGTAACCCTAGCCCTCTCCGGTGTCTATATAAACCGGAGGGTTTTAGTCCATAGGTCGAACAACAATCATACCATAGGCTAGCTTCTAGGGTTTAGCCTCCTCGATCTCGTGGTAGATCCACTCTTGTACTACCCATATCATCAATATCAATCAAGCAGGAGTAGGGTTTTACCTCCATCGAGAGGGCCTAAACCTGGTAAAAACATCGTGTCCCTTGTCTCCTGTTACCATCCGCCTAGACGCACAGTTCGGGACCCCCTACCCGAGATCCGCCGGTTTTGACACCGACATTGGTGCTTTGATTGAGAGTTCCTCTGTGCCGTCGCAATCAGGAAGGACGCCTCATCCCGTCTTTAAAGACGGTACCATTGCCAAAGGAGCTTTGGCCACCGGCCAAACTATCCGGCTAGGTGGTTTTCTTATGACTGCTTGTTCGGCCGCCGCGCCGACAATGACCTCTCGGGTCATCAAAAGCGATCTTCACGTCAACTCGGAATTCGCCGAGCAGCTAGATCCGATGGAGCTCTCCTCCGTAAACGAGCTCTTGGATCGCATCGCCGCCCTGGGAGTCGCTACAGACTACGATCGGATTGGGCTTAAAACCGTTGCTGTTGTAGAGGAACAATGCGGCGACTCTTCTTCTATATTAAGGACCAGTTATGTCCGGATTCCTGATCCCTCCATGCCGGATTCCCGCGGAGGGACGGACGTCAACCAAGCACTAAACCTAAAGTCAGGCAGCGGGCCAGATTCGTTGGACAACATCCAGCAATCCAAGCTTCCAAGTTCAAAAACTTTTCGGCCCTTGAGCCTCAGATTGGACGGGGTTCCGAATTTAATTCCACCCGCCCTCCCAAACACAAGCGATCTATCTCGAATCCGGCAAGAGCCCGCTGAAACAGTACATCATTACTGGGCTAGATTCCTCCTGGTTATGGATAGGATAAAGGACTGCCGTGAGGAAAGCACAATCTCAATTTTCTGCAACAATTGCACGGACAAGGGAATCATGAACGCCATAAGTCATCGTGAAATTACACGCCTCGCCGACTTGGTGTCCATAGTACGAAAGTACTGTGCGATGGAGAGTGCCTGGAAAACCGAAACCAAATTTTGGGACAATCCAGCTCCGAACACAACCCTAGTCGGAAATAAAAGGGTGCATCATATTCAGGCACTTGAGTTAAAAACCAAAAAGCAAAAAACCCCTAAAGGGCACGGAACCGTACTGGAGGGATGGCTCAGCGGACCCTGCAAAATCCAAGCGCCACTCCAACACATAGCCTTCGAGCATGTTGGATACTACGGCAGGTGGCCAAAAGTGGCGAAGGGCTCCTAACCCCAGAGAACCAGCCCAGCAGTACCAGTACGGTATTAACAGTCTTCGAGACTTTCGCATCAAATAATATGCAGAAACGAACACTCCGCAGCCTCGCCGAAGTCTACCAAGTAGCAACAATAAATCCATGGAGCGACACGGCTATTACCTTTAACGCCAATGACGAACCTAAATTCCAAACAGCCCGAGCACCAGCCGCATTGGTCTTCAGTCCAATAGTGGACGGCTTTCGCCTTACTAAGGTACTCATGGATGGCGGCAGCGGATTAAACCTCATCTACGAGGAAACCCTTCGAAAAATGGAAATAGACTGGAGCCGCATTGAGCGAAGCAGCACAACCTTTAGAGGAATAATCCCTAGTCGGGAAGCACGCTGCACAGGAAAAATTACACTGGATGTGGAGTTCGGCTCGCCGGACAATTATAGGTCCGAGGAGGTCACGTTCCAAGTGGCCCCGTTCAACAGCGGATATCACGCTTTATTAGGGCGAGAGGCATTCACAATTTTTCAAGCTATACCCCATTACGGGTACATGAAGCTCAAAATGCCCGGGCCCAGCGGAATCATCACTCTTGTCAGTTATCCGGACATAGCACTCCGTGCCGAAAATAAGACAGCCGCACTAGCCCTAGAGGCACTATCCGAAGCCCTAGCGGTCGAGGAACTCACTGCGCTGCACTCCACGGTGAACAGGGACGATGTGATACTCGATAAGAGATCCAAGTCCACCTCTTTTAAGCCAGCGGACGAAATAGTCAAATTCCAAGTCCATCCAACGGACCCCACAAAGATGGCCTCCATTGGGGCACAATTAAACCCTGATGTAGACGCCGCACTACGAGAATTCCTTCGGGAAAATTGGGACATCTTTGCCTGGCACCCTTCAGACATGCCAAGAATCCCACGCAGGTTGGCAGAACACAGCCTAAATATCCTAAAAGGATTCAAGCTAGTCAAACAGGCTCTTCGGTGATTTTCCGAACCCAAAAGACAGGCAATGGGAGAGGAGCTAGCCAAACTATTAGAAGCCGGATTCATCAGAGACATAAAACATCCGTACTGGCTAGCAAACCTGGTAATGGTACCAAAGAAGGACAAATCCTGGCGCCTGTGTGTCGATTTCAAGGACCTTAATAAGGCTTGTCCAAAGGATCCTTTCCCCCTTCCTCGCATCGATCAAATTATCGATGCTACCGTAGGGCACGATTCATTGTGCTTCCTTGACGCATACTCCGGCTACCATCAAATCAAGATGGCAGAGACAGACGAAGCCGCAACGGCATTCATTACTCCATACGGACCATTCTACTTCAACACAATGCCCTTCGGGCTCAAAAACGCCGGCGCAACATATCAGCGCATGATTCAGACATGTCTGGCAACCCAGATCGGCAAAACAGTGGAGGCATACATAGACGACGTGGTCGTCAAGTCCAAACACGTCGAAACACTAGTAGACGATTTAAGGCTCACATTTGACAACCTTCGAGCATATGACATTAAGCTCAACCCAGAAAATTGCGTTTTCGGTGTACCAGCTGGAAAGCTCTTGGACTTCATTGTATCCGGTAGAGGAATTGAAGCAAACCCAGCCAAGATCCGAGCTCTGTCACAATTGGATATCCCGAAAGACCTCAAGAAAATACAAAAATTAACTGGATGCATGGCGGCTCTAAGCCGCTTCATCTCCCGCTTGGGAGAAAAGGCATTACCCCTTTATCGCCTCCTCCGGTGCACCGAACACTTCGAATGGACGGATGCCGCCACGGTCGGACTCGAAGAAATAAAGGCCATATTGGCAACAAATCCGGTCCTGGCCGCGCCCAACTTGGGCGAACCAATGTTATTATACATCGCGGCAACACATCAAGTTGTAAGCGTGGTGCTCGTCGTCGAACGAGAAACGGAAGGACACAAATTCCCTCTTCAAAAACCAGTGTACTACGTATCCACTGTCCTAACTCCATGCAAGTCCCGGTATCCACATTACCAAAAGATAGCATACGCGGTGTTCATGGCATCCCGGAAGCTGCGACACTACTTTCAAGAGTGTTCGATAACAGTAGCCTCCAAAGTACCTCTTAACGACATTATAAACAACCGCGACGCGACTGGCAGGATTGCAAAATGGGCGGTCCCTTAAGGAATCTAACACGCACTGGGTAGAGGAGCTCGACTCCGTACTCTAGGGGCTGCGGACCACGCCAAACCGCACTACCGGATTCACACCATTTTTTATGGTATACGGCACAGAGGCAGTTTTGCCCTGCGACATAATTCTTGACTCACCTCGCGTGCGCATGTACGAAGAAAGAGAAGCCGAGCTGGATCGGCAGGACAGTTTGGACGCCTTAGAAGAGGAGCGCGACGTGGCAAAAGCTCGTTCCGCATTCTATCAACAGCAGGCTCGAAGATACCAAAGCAGAGAAGTACGGGCCAAAACTTATAATGTTGGCGAACTAGTTCTATGCCTGCCGGACAAGAAAAGGACAAGCTCAAGCCCAAATGGGAAGGTCCCTTCATCATCGACCAGGTCCTGACCGGCGGAGCATACCGTCTGCGAAATGCATCGGATAACCGACTCGAGCCAAATCCATGGAACACAGCCCGTCTCCGTAGATTCTACGCCTAGCGCCGGACTCTGAGTTCGTCTCCCTCCCCCGTCTATATTTTATACTTTAACTGTCTTTTATTTGCCCCTCTCTTCTTTCTCCTTTTTTTCTTTCTTTTCTTCTTTCACGGACCTTCGGTGGCTCGTCTGCGCTTTGTTCGCACACACTTGACGTGCTATCCGCACTCATTATACCTGGGGGCTTCTTTAACAGAAGCTTATTTATAAGGGTCTCATACCCAACACATGTGTCACACTTCCGCATGTACCTTTTATTCACCATTATATGCATCGATATGACTTACGTTTTAGCCAAGCTGGGTTGCCTGGCTCCTGTGCTTACCCCTACATTCCCGATTGTTCGGCTAGGAGGTAAAGGGAGCACCTCTACGAATGTTACTGTCGGGTCAGCCGGATGTGTACCTCAGACTGGGTGAAGCCGAAAGCTAGCGTTCTTAAGGGAATATTCGGTCGGTAAATTGAAAGATGATTTCTTACCTATTTATTTATCTGCCCCCAGATGCTTTCCTGCTTTTTTTGCAGTCCGGACATGCACTTTAGGGCATGCCTCCCAGGGAAAGGAACCCCTAACGGAACTATTCTCCCTGGAAGATGTTTCTTACTAACCATGTAATATAACATAACTAGTTGGGCACTTGTCTGATAAAGCACTAATGACCCCTACGCCTGGTCTCCATGCATGCCCCGGTTCTTATATAACCGTGAGGGTATTCGGATATACTCCGGACTGTCGGGTCCCGAGGTTGAAGTGAAAAGGTCCGCAATGACAAACGATCTACAATCCGGCTAGAAGGCATTTTTCATGTCATTTCAAATTACATAGTCAAGCTGACTGATGGTATTCCTCTTCGATACCATCTAATAAACTGTCTAGTTTACAGTCCCGCTGTGAATACTTTACGGCCAACTCTACTTGGTCGTACACTAAGCTCACAGGAATCTCCTTCCCACCAGGCCCCACAGGTCCGACCTCGGCCATATGGTTGGGGTCAGCCTTCGCATACCGTGTCTTCACCATGGCCCAGGCCTCCCTGGCGCCTTGACGGCAGGCCGATATCTTCCACAACCGGAAGCGCCGCTGTGCTCCTTGAAGCTTCTCCGCAAGCTCTCCAAGACCTTCGGGCAAGGACACGGAAGGCCATAAGGCCTGGGCGACTCTGCTCATCACCTACCGAACATGTTCATGCAGTTGCAGTAGCTCGGGAAGCATGTCACCCGTTGAACCAGGCATTTCCTCCGCAGGACGACCTGTGAGCACGCCTACAGACACATTTTTGTCAATCGAATTCCTCGCCGAACTCTTCTTTTCAAAAAAGTTTGCTCAAGCACTTACTATAAATGCCGCGACGAAGCCGCCGATTCTCCTTCACGGAGTCAGACAGCTGGGCCGGAACATCTTTCAGTTCCTCGCCCAGCTGGGTGTTGGCATCTTGGAGTTTGTTCCTCTCTTGCTGCACCCTCATAAGCACCTTCTCGCCGGCCTTCAGCTGGCGCAGTAGCTGTTGCTTGTCCGGATCTAGTCCGGCGCCATCTGCAATATTATCATCAGACTTATACACACGCCACACTCCACAGACTGCTTATCTTTCGAAGTATGTATTACCAGAGGGGGTCTCTGCGGCTCCCCCTACGGCGGCTAGTGCGGCCTCAAGTTGGGCCTTGCACTCTTGAAGCTCCTAGGACAGGTGGGTATTCTTCTCCGTAAGATCCTGCATAACAAATGATCCTTAAATCAGTTATTCTAACTATTTTTAAGTCTCGAGGGCTACTGGCATATATAACTATCAAAATTCCTCACCCGTATGTCTTTCACATACTGCTCCGTGGCTCTGGTTAGACCATCTCGAGCGGCACGGAGATGCGTGTCTCCCGCATTAAAGGCATTCAATGCCTCCGGGGAGAAACACGCGTCGCGAAGAACTGTCCGGCGGCGCCTATGATTCATGGCGCTCTCCACCTCAGACCTGGTGGCGGACAGCCTGTCGGCATCCTCCGTTGGAGGAGCATCCGGCGCACGCCTTGTGTTCGCCTCCCCCTCCGGACCAGGCGTTGGAGCCTGGCTGGCAGAGGCTCGATTGGCAACCTCTCCGGACACAGTCCGGCCAGCGCTCTTTCTCCTGGAAAAACCATGAGTGTTAATATACCTCCCAAGAATCTTTCCTTTAAACACGATGGTGTGTCATACCGTTGCCGCGACATTTCGATTCACGCCGCACTCCTCTTCTGCCTGCTGGGCCGAGCTAACCCTTGTTGGTCAGCCGCCGCGGGTTCGGCTTCCCGCCTTAAAGGCACCTCCTGCGGAGCACCGTTGGTATACGGTGGTCAGAAATAAGCATGGATGAGTAATGATATCAGGACTCCGGTCACAGTTACCTGGGAAGCCGGAGATAAACCGGGGTAGTCGGCCTTAATGGCGACCAAAGCATTGTCCATGCGAAGTTGGTGGAACACCCCATCGACCAGCTCCACCTTTATGTCCGGATCCTCTTCGGAGGCCGGATCAAGGGATCGTTCCGGATCCTATGGTTGTGGAGCCAGGCTGTGTATATCCTCTACGGCCCGGCGCAGCTCCTGCGTCGAAATCACAAAGTGAGACACTTAACTTTGGGAATATGGATCGGATAGACAGACGTCCGCTTACCCAGCTCCGAGGGTTGTTCATCGAAAATCCATTCAATGGACTCGCGCGGAGGAAGTCCTCCTTCTCCCCCTTGTACAAGCCGGACAGGATCTTCACCAGATTGGCAACCGATCCCGGCCCCTTGCGGCCATGACGGATGGCGTCATCCTCCCCGTTGAAATCCCACATGGGGTGGCCCCTATATTGGAGCGGCTGCACCCCCCGCATGATGCATGTGGCCATGACTCCAATCATGGTCAAACCGGAATGAGCCAATAACCTTATTCGGCCCATTAGATATTGTACATCCCTATCATTCTCCCGTTGAGGGCTCCGCGGGCGCCAACTCAGGCGTTTCTTCAGAGGAGCGTTGCTGAACTCCGGGAGGCCGATCCGAACTGGGTCCGGCAACGGGGCGTCTTCCATATAAAACCATTCTAAAGGCCAGTCTTCGGATGCCTTCTTCGGGGTTCCGGATAGACATCCGGTCCCGGAGATGCGCCATATTTCAGCTCCGCCCACTTGATATATCGACCCCTCGTGAGAACAGGGTACGAGGCAAAATAATCTCTTCCACAGCGCAAAGTGGGCCTCGATGCCCAAGAACAGCTTGCAAAGGGCTACAAAACCCGCGATGTGCAAGATGGAGGCAGGCGTAAGGTGGTGAAGCTGGAGCCCATAGAACTCCAGGAGCCCCCGGAGAAACGGATGTATGGGAAATCCGAGTCCCCTTATTAGATAAGGGATGAAGCATACCCGCTCTCCTTTGGAGAGATTGGGGACGCTCTCCGCCTGCTTTCCGCCCTTGTAGGTGGCCAGTCCGGCCCGAACTGGAACCATAAAGGCTGGGGGAAGATATCCCTCTGCTTGGAGCGTCGCCAGCTCGCTATGCGGGACTAAACATCTTCTCCAATCTCCTGGCTAAGGGCTGGGAGCGCGAGAGGAGGAGCCGCGTCGACTGTCCATGATGGAGTGGATTTTTGTCAGAGGCGCTTCGATGAATACTCGCGGAAGGAGGATGGTGTGATTCGGATCTAGATCCTCGCCTCTCTTATAGGCAGCTTATTCATGCAGCTAGGGGGTAAAGCGTAAAAATACCCTGGCTTTTCGCATTCATACGACACGTGGAAGAGGGCCATCATTGGATGTGGAAGCCAAGGAGCGCAACATTTATAAGGAAGCTGGGCACTATTCGGCAAGCACATGGAATTTGGAGGAGAACCCGCCTTGCAATGCCGAAGACAATATACGCGCAGGACTCATCGTCATTGAAGCCTGGTTCGGGGGCTACTGAGGGAGTCCTGGACTAGGGGGTGTCCGGATAGCCGAACTATCATCATTGGCCGGACTCCAAGACTATGAAGATACAAGATTGAAGACTTCGTCCCGTGTCCGGATGAGACTTTCCTTGGCGTGGAAGGCAAGCTTGGCAATACGGATATGTAGATCTCCTACCATTGTAACCGACTCTGTGTAACCCTAGCCCTCTCCGGTGTCTATATAAACTAGAGGGTTTTAGTCCATAGGACGAACAACAATCATACCATAGGCTAGCTTCTAGGGTTTAGCCTCCTCGATCTTGTGGTAGATCCACTCTTGTACTACCCATATCATCAATATCAATCAAGCAGGAGTAGGGTTTTACCTCCATCGAGAGGGCCCGAACCTGGGTAAAAACATCGTGTCCCTTGTCTCCTGTTACCATCCGCCTAGACGCACAGTTCGGGACCCCCTACCCGAGATCCGCCGGTTTTGACACCGATAGTGACCTTCACCCTAAAAGGCTAGAGGAGATCGAAAGCAATGTTAGAAAGTTTATGGTTTTGCAATTTGAGCACAATAATTTCTTTAGAAATGAACTTAAGGAACAAAAAAGTTTTATGAGCTTTATGAATAAAGAACTCGATGATATGTCTAAAGAATTTGATGGTATAAGGGCCCAAATTGCTCATCTTGAAAAGATGACCGCTGAAATTTTGGATATGCAAGCTACCTTAGTTAATAAGATGGCTGCTAAACCGAATTCCTATGAAATTCAAGATGAAGATCTAAAAGTTATTGATGCGTCCCCCATTAAATCTTTGTTTTGCAATATGAATCTTGATGAATCTGAAGATTATCTTCCTTTACCTAGAAGGCGTTCTAAGAATTCGGAGTTTCTAGATCTTGATGATGAAATTGATGAAAGTGGGATTGAAATAATAAAAACCATGATGTTGCTACACCCACTATTTTGGATCTCAAGGAATTTAATTATGAAAATTGCTCTTTGATTGGTTGTATTTCCTTGTTGCAATCTGTGCTAGATTCTCCTCATGCTTATAGTCAAAATAAGGCCTTTACCGAACATATTGTTGATGCCTTGATGCAATCTTATGAAGAAAAATTTGAGTTGAAAGTTTCTATCCCTAGAAAACTCTATGATGAGTGGGAACCTACTATTAAAATTAAAATTAAAGATTTTGAGTTTCATGCTTTGTGTGATTTGGGTGCTAGTGTCTCTACTATCCCCAAAACTTTATGTGATTTGCTAGATTTCCGTGATTTTGATGATTGCTCTCTAAACTTGCATCTTGCGGATTCCACTATTAAAAAGCCTATGCGAAGAATTAATGATGTTCTTATTGTTGCAAATAGGAATTATGTGCCTGTAGATTTTATCGTTCTTGATATAGATTGCAATCCTTCATGTCTCATTATTCTTGGTAGACCTTTCCTTAGAACGATTGGTGCAATTATTGATATGAAGGAATGGAATATTAGATTCCAATTTCCCTTAAAGAAGGGTATGGAACACTTCCCTAGAAATAAAATAATATTACCATATGAATCTATCATGAGAGCCACTTATGGATTGCCTACCAAAGATGGCAATACCTAGATCTATCCTTGCTTTTATGCCTAGCTAGGGGCGTTAAACGATAGCGCTTGTTGGGAGGCAACTCAATTTTATTTTGTATTTTTTATTTTTTCTTCTATTTAGTAATAAATAACCCATATACCTTCTGTTTTGATGTGGTTTTATGTTTTAGTTAGTGTTTGTGCCAAGTAGGACCTACAGGATAACCTACGATGATAGTTGATTTGATTCTGCTGAAAAACAGAAACTTTGCACGCACGAATTTAGTTATGATAAATCACAGGAATGCGATTTTGCGTTGATTCTTTTCGCTTCTGATCAATAAACAAATTGTCTAGGACGTCCTATTTTGGTAGAATTTTTAGAGTTCCAGAAGTTTGCGTTAGTTACAGATTGCTACAGACTGTTCTGTTTTTGACAGATTCTGTTTTTCGTGCGTTGTTTGCTTATTTTGATGAATCTATGGCTAGTAAATTAGTTTATAAACCATAGAGAAGTTGGAATACAGTAGGTTTAACACCAATATAAATAAAGAATAAGTTCATTACAGTACCTTTAAGTAGTCTTTTGTTTTCTTTCTCTAACGGAGCTCACGAGATTTCTGTTGAGTTTTGTGTTGTGAAGTTTTCAAGTTTTGGGTGAATTCTTTTGATGGATTATGGAACAAGGAGTGGCAAGAGCCTAAGCTTGGGGATTCCCATGGCACCCCCAAGATAATCCAAGGACACCAAAAAGTCAAAGCTTGGGGATGCCCCGGAAGGCATCCCCTCTTTCGTCCACTTCCATCGGTAATTTACTTGGAGCTATATTTTTATTCGCCAACATGATATGTGTTTTACTTGGAGCGTCTTGTATTATTTGTGTCTTTTCTTGTTAGTTTACCACAATCATCCTTGCTGTACACATCTTTTGAGAGATCCATACATGAATTGGAATTTGTTAGAATACTCTATGTGCTTCACTTATATCTTTTGAGCTTGATAGTTTTGCTCATAGTGCTTCACTTATACCCTTTGAGCATGATAATTTTTGCTCTAGTACTTCACTTAGATCTTTTAGAGCACGGTGGTGGATTTGTTTTAAAGAAACTATTTGATCTCTCATGCTTCACTTAGATTATTTTGAGAGTCTTTAATAGCATGGTAATTTGCTTAATGTTAATATACTTTGTGTTCAAGATATGTGAAACTTTCTTTTGAGTGAATTGAATACTAAGATAAGTTTGATGCTTGATAATTGTTTTGAGATATGGAGGTGATAATATCAAAGTCGTGCTAGTTGGGTGATTATGAATTTGAGAAATACTTGTGTTGAAGTTTGCAAGTCCCGTAGCATGCACGTATGGTTAAAGTTGTGTAACAAATTTGAAACATGAAGTGTACCTGGCTTGTGCATCCTTATGAGTGGCGGTCGGGGACGAGCGATGGTCTTTTCCTACCAATCTATCCCCCTAGGAGCATGCGCGTAGTACTTAAATTTTTCATGACTTCTAAATTTTTGCAATAAGTATATGAGTTCTTTTGACTAATGTTGAGTCCATGGATTATACGCACTCTCACCTTTCCACCTTTGCTAGCCTCTTCGGTACAGTGCATTGCCCTTTCTCACCTTGAGAGTTGGCGCAAACTTCGCCGGTGCATCCAAACCCCGTGATACGATATGCTCTATCACACATAAACCTCCTTATATCTTCCTCAACACAGCCACCATACCTACCTATCATGGCATTTCCATAGCCATTCCGAGATATATTGCCATGCAACTTCCACCATCATCATCATGACATGCATTACTTTTGTCATATTGCCATTGCATGATCTTGTAGTTGACATCGTATTTGTGGCAAAGCCACCATGCATTATTTTCCATACATGTCACTCTTGATTCATTGCACCATCCCGGTACACCGCCGGAGGCATTCATAAGTCATATCTTGTTCTAAGTTACAAGTTGTAATCCTTGTGTTGTAATCAATAGAAGTGTGATGATCATCATTATTAAAGCATTGCCCAAATAAAAAAAGAGAAAGGACAAATAAAAAGGCCCAAAAAAGAAAATAAAAAGGGCAATGCTACTATCTCTTTTTCCACACTTGTGCTTCAAAGTAGCACCTTGTTCTTCATATAGTGAGTCTCATGTATTGTGCTTCAAAGTAGCACCTTGTTCCTCATGTAGTGAGTCTCATAAGTTGTCTTTTTTATACTAGTGGGAATTTTTCATTATAGAACTTGTCTTGTATATTCCTACGATGGGCTTCCTCAAATGCCCTAGGTCTTCGTGAGCAAGTGAGTTGGATGCACACCCACTAGTTTTCTTTTGTTGAGCATTCATAGCTCCAGTGGATCTGTTGCATGGCAATCCCTACTCACTCACATCGATATCTATTGATGGGCATCTCCATAGCCCGTTGATACGCCTAGTTGGTGTCAGACTTTCTCCTTTTTTGTCTTCTCCACACAATCCCCATCATCATATTCTATTCCACCCATAGTGCTATATCCATGGCTCACGCTCATGTATTGCGTGAAGGTTGAAAAAGTTTGAGATTATTTAAGTATGAAACAATTGCTTGGCTTGTCATCGGGGGTATAGAAGTTGGGAACATCTTTGTGTGACGAAAATGAAGCATAGCCTAACTATATGATTTTGTAGGGATGAACTTTCTTTTGCCATGTTATTTTGAGAAGACATGATTGCTTTGATTAGTATGCTTGAAGTATTATTATTTTTGTGTCAATATGAACTCTTGTCTTGGATATTTTGGATCTGAATATTCATATCACAATTAAGAAGATTCACATTGAAATTATGCCAAAGTATCACTCCGCATCAAAAATTCTTTTTTACCATTTACCTACTCGAGGACGAGCAGGAATTAAGCTTGGGGATGCTTGATACGTCTCCAACGTATCTATAATTTTTGATTGCTCCATGCTATTTTATCTACTGTTTTGGACTGTATTGGGCTTTATTTTCCACTTTTATATTACTTTTGGGACTAACCTATTAACCGGAGGCCCAGCCCAGAATTGCTGTTTTTTGCCTTTTTCAGTATTTCGAAGAAACAGAATATCAAACGGAGTCCAAACGGAATGAAACCTTCGGGATCGTGATTTTCCAACCGAACGTGATCCAGGAGACTTGGACCCTACTCCAAGAAGTCTCCGAGGAGGTCACAAGGGTGGAGGGCGCCCCTCCTGGGCGCGCCCTCCTACCTCGTGGGCCCCTCGGAGCTCCACCGACGTACTCCTTCCTCCTATATATACCTACGTATCCCCGAACGATCAGAGAGGAGCCAAAAACCTAATTCCACCGCCGCAACCTTCTGTATCCACGAGATCCCATCTTGGGGCCTATTCCGGAGCTCCGCCGGAGGGGGCATCCACCACAGAGGGCTTCTACATCATCACCATAGCCCCTCCGATGAAGTGTGAGTAGTTTACTTCAGACCTTCGGGTCCATAGCTAGTAGCTAGATGGCTTCTTCTCTCTTTTTGGATCTCAATACAATGTTCTCCCCCTGTCTCGTGGAGATCTATTCGATGTAATCTTCTTTTTTGCAGTGTGTTTGTTGAGACCGATGAATTGTGGGTTTATGATCCAGTATTATCTATGGAAAATATTTGATTCTTCTCTGAATTCTTTTATGTATGATTGAGTTATCTTTGCAAGTCTCTTAGAATCATCTTTTTGGTTTGGCCAACTAGATTGGTAGTTCTTGCAATGGGAGAAGTGCTTAGCTTTGGGTTCAATCTTGCGGTATCCTTACTCAATGACAGAAAGAGTTGCAAGGCACGTATTGTATTGTTGCCATCGAGGATAACAAGATGGGGTTTTTATCATATTGCATGAATTTATCCCTCTACATCATGTCATCTTGCTTACGGCGTTACTCTGTTTTTTACTTCATACTCTAGATGCATGCTGGATAGCGGTCGATGAGTGGAGTAATTGTAGTAGATGCAGAATCGTTTTGATCTACTTGTTTTGGATGTGATGCCTATATACATGATCATTGCCTAGATATACTCATAACTATGCTCAATTCTGTCAATTGCTCAATAGTAATTTGTTCACCCACCGTAGAATACTTATGCTCTTGAGAGAATCCACTAGTGAAACCTATGGCCCCCGGGTCTATTCTCATCATATCAATCTATAGCACTTTATTTACTTACTTTGTTTTTACTTTGCCTTTACTTTTTACTTTGCATCTATCTATCAAAAATACCAAAAATATTATCTCTATCAGATCTCACTCTCGTAAGTGACCGTGAAGGGATTGACAACCCCTAAGTGTTGGTTGCAAGTTGCTATCGTTTTGTGTAGGTACAAGGGACTTGTGCGTGGTCTCCTACTGGATTGATACCTTGGTTCTCAAAAACTGAGGGAAATACTTACGCTACTTTGCTGCATCATCCTCTCCTCTTCGGGGAAATCCAACGCAGTGCTCAAGAGGTAGCAGTGGTCAGCAAGAATTTGAACAACGGGTCATACTACCTCATCCATGTTCGAGAACACAAAGATTCACGCAAGTCAGAGGAGGAGACTCGCGGGCCATGGAATATAGCTCATCTTACGCCTTACTACACCTGAGCCATCGGCTCCTACTATGTATATATTTTGGACAATGTACATATTATGATCAATAAATAAATCGGCATCCTTGCTAAAGCAGGGCCTCTGCCGTTTCGTCTTAAATGTCTTCTTGGTTACATGGGGGCTCATGCTTATAAGCGGAGTTTTCCATTAAACCGTCTTATAAAGCCATAACATAGCTTGGGAACTTCACACCCAAGGGACCAAAGAGAGTTTGTTGCCACGCACAGCTCAAACATAGGTACCCATTGAGCACAGCTCACAATGTCACTTGGGGGCTCTTTGTGCACAGCAACAAAGAGTTTGAAAGGACCCTTGTAATAGGCTATCAAGCCAGGCTTGGAAGCCAGGTGTATTCACCTAAAACCCCGAGTTAACCTGCCTTCATCAAGTAAGCCACTCCGTCCAAGTAATCCTGGTATGACCCGCCGAACGTTTAACAAGTCAATCTTATACAGACCCTGAACTTGTCAAAGTTAAAATGACAATTGGTTAATTGGAGGCCCATCTTAAAAGGCTTTGTCAAATGGTTTAACTCAGCGGCCTGGCAGCCCATGAAAAGCCTTGAATTTGGGCCTGGCAGCCCTTGAAAAGCCTCGACTACAAGTTTTTATTTGATTTTGTTTTTTGCAAGCTTTCTTTCCTTTGATAAGGTTTCAAGATAAACCGACGTCTATTGATCCGGCCTGACTATAAGTCATTGCATCAACCCGGTGTTTTTTAACCCGGCACAGCTTTCAACTATCAGTTGTTAGCACAAAATCAATTATGAACCGGTGTTTCTTAGCCCGGTCTGGCATTGACTATAAGTTGCCAGGATGATCATCCGGTGTTTATCATAACCCGACATGGCTTATTATATACCAGCACAACATGGTGAGAGTTATCAACACTCAAGATTTGGGTTATCACCCTTACTACAAAAACGATTGGTAAACCAACGATGTGATCTAAATCACAGGTATGATACATTTTCATATTTCATTATCTTTATAGCCTTTGTTATAAACTCTGGATTCATATTGGTCATCATAACCCATCTGGCGGTAAACCGCCAGGACAAGTTTTCAGTTTATTACATGCAGAAAACAGGATTGCGTAACACTGATAAAGATCATAAGCAGATATTGCATATTATGACAAAGTGGCAGTCTCAGGAAAGTGATTATGCACGACGACATAGCAGACCAAGCTTTTCAAGCTATGCACGATGGCATAGCAGACCAAGTGTTTTAAGCTAGCCTATTACAAGGCGGTTTAAGCACCCAAAAGGATAATTGTTTTTTCTACAGAGGACGGCGCACAGATGATAAACCGGCTTCCGGATTATGATTCCTCTTCAGCTTGATGAGAAGTTTGTGGATCATCCTGCCGGTTCAACCTCCGCCTCCCCATCCACTGGCTGGAAGTCAATGGTGGCCCAGTCAATTCCACACAAAGCTCGAAAGACAGCTTCAGCACTTATAAGATCTGACGGTTCAAGGTCAGGAGCATAAGTATGCTTACGAGTTGGCGGGATTAGATTTTGGGCTTCATAAAACGACACAGCAATCCATCTGTTGTCTGCATCATAGATGGACCAGTGATAAGATAGATTAGTTTCTTTGGCCAGTTTGCTAGCAAGCGGGCGCATTTCCTTTGTCAAAGCTTTAAGGGCATCCTCGTCAAAATCTGACCCATCTTCTTACTGACTCGGATAACCATTTCCAATATCCTCCGGATCAAGGTCAGCTATCCAAGCCTTAGCCCGAGTCAGTGCATATAAAGCGCCAGCCCTTGCAGTAGATCTTTTCATTTCTTCTAGCTGGGCCGGTGTCATGGAGAGCTTGGCCAATCTATCTTTGATTAAGGTTGGCACCGGTTTGTTGTATGAAGCAGTGCAGATAACTCGTTGAGCGCCAGTATATAGCTGCCCAATTAAGGTATAAGCAGCCTTTAGCTTCTTGCGCATATCTGAGCCAAGATGGGCGACGCGGCTACCTGCAAATGGTTACAATATTGTTGTTAAACCGGCGGTTCAAGGCTGATGAAGTACAGTTCATTACCAAGTTACTTACCAAAGATAGCAGAAGTCATAGCATTGATCTGCCGCTTTAAAGCAGTCAGCTCTTCCGCCACCGGTTTAAGGGCTGCTTCAGCATCCTCAGCCCATTTTAATAGAGTGGCCTTCTCAGTCCACCAGTCTGCCCGCTCGCCTTTGAAGCCATCCTTCAATTGCTCCATGGCGGTTAAAGCGCCCTTCAACTCATCTTTGGCCTTGGAAGTTTCTGCTTGCTGGGACTTGATATTTTCTTGAAGATTGGTGATTTGGGAATCCTTGTTGCTCAAGTCAGCCTGCAAAATACAGATAATAAAGTTGTTAATACTTTCTCAAAAGTCCCAAGCACATAACAAGTTATACACTTGGCACTTGGGGGCTAATGCGGATTGCTTTTATCAACTGGTATTTTAAGTCCCAAGCATACAACAAGTTATATACTTGGCACTTGGGGGCTAATGCATATCAGTTCAATTCAAGGTCATCCAGGTTTTAACAATAAACTGGATGATATTGATAACTGGAATGAATTTTGGAAGCTACGTTACAAAAGATATATCGGTTCATCCTAAAGGTATAAACCGGTCTACAAGGGCTACGCAAGCAACATTAAATATTCTCCTACTATAAGTCCCGGTTCACATTCATATTGATGAACCATCTCTTGGGGGCTACTAGAAATGATCATTGAAGCAGGATATAAGGAAATGAAAAAGTTATTCAAAGGAACAAGTGTTAACCTCATATCGCTCTTTCATCATGTTTACCAAACCGGCTTCATAGTCACGACTTGTATACAGCCAGTTCAAATATCCAGAATGGATGTCTTGAGCATTGAGATGAGCATAGCTTGACAAATCAGTCTTCCACTTGCCTTTGTCCACAGCAGCAAATTCTTCCTTGGCCCTGTGCTTTGATAAAGCGACAGGATTGCCAGGAGTGGTATGGACAAAGCCAGTAATCACAACATCATCTGTTGTGCCTTCAGCTGCTTTATTTGGGCTCGGCGGTTTATCAGAGGCCTTAGCTGGGCTTGGTGGATCAGCGCGTGGGCTTGGCGGATCAGCGTGTGGACTTGTTGGATTTGCCTCCGGTGGGTCAGCAAGGGTATCCTGGCCCTGAGGTGCCGGGTCATCCAGATCAATATCTGCAGTTTGATCAACAGCCTCTGAGGCCCTCTCCGGTTCAGTGGCCGGATTGTCGTCACTTGGTTTACTCAACTTAGCTTTCTTTCTAAGTCTGGCTTTGGCACTGAAGAAAGCAGATGCAGAAGTTAGTATAGTAAACCGATGCAAGGCATGCAAGATTAAAGTGTAATATGTTTACCCAGGAACAATCTTGAGGGGAGGCATCTGTGTGGCTGATGATTCGCCGGAGGATGAATTGGAGGTACCCTGATAATTAGAATCAGACGGATTAAGAGGGTATTAGAAGTAACCCGCATTGGGATAAGATTTATTAGAAGTACAAGAGACCTCTGGACGGCATTTTCGAACCGGGGTGTCCGGTAAACCGGAGGAGGTAACTTGTTGGCCACTATGTCGGGTTGTGCGACGAGCTTCATGTTGTTGTGTCTTCAAAGAAAAGTGCGGATCCAAATAAGCGAGTGGATGTGAACGTTTTACTTTCCGGACTGCGCAACAAAGTTTTTGTACTGGCACATGATCTGAACCGGAAGAAAGGGAAATTACCTCCACATGTCCAGCGCCACTGGCTTCCACATCATCCTGATAATGATCATTGTCAATAAGTGCATGAAAAATGAACCAAGGGAATCAAGTTCTACCTCTGATTCCAAGTCATCAACATCTTCGGCCGGATCAGGGGACTCAGCGGTTCTTTTCTTTGTTGGCTTCTTTGAGGCCTTACTCTTAACACGAGGCGCTCTCACGGGTTTGTCTTGTAGTTTTGCCGGCTTGTCTTGAGATTTCCTCTTCCAGAACGGATCATTGCTCTACAAAGATAAACAGAAGGTCATCAGAAAGTGTCAATAGGGGCGCGAATTAAAAGCAGAAAGATACAATTCTTACAGTTGGCGGTTTATTGGAGGCATAAAAAGGACGCAATCCAGTCTTGCTGCACTCAGATATCGGTTCATCCAACATCTTTTTGACAGCTTTAGTAATCTCTTCATCAGTTAGTTGAATATCAATATGAAGTTGAGGATCTTTCAAGTCTCCTGTGTACTCGCACATTAAACCGGGACGCCGGCTTAAGGGCAGGATACTCCACGAAACCCAGCAACGGACAAGGTCAATACCGGTTAAACCATTTGCCATAAAAGCCCGGATCTTGGAAATCTGTGGTGCATATTTCGATCGTTCCTTGGCAGTGAGCCGTTGAGGCAGTGGATGTTCATTATTGATCCGGTGAGCACGATAACCCGGCAGAGGATTTTCATTATCAGGGGCGGTATTCCGGCAGTAAAACCACGTTTGGTTCCAGTCCTTGGGGTGGCTGTCATGTTTGGCATGAGGAAAATTGACTTATTTCCATTTTTGAATTGATACCTCAACAATTTCAGTGTTGGGCCTGTCGGTAAATTCAGTACGGCGGTTCAGGTGGAAGAAGTCTCTGAAAAATTCAACGGTCCGTTCTTCTTGCAGATAAACCTCACAAAACACTTGGAATTTGCAAATGTTGGACACAGAGTTCGGTCCAATATCTTGAGGGCAGAGTTGGAAGCTGGCAAGTACATCTTGCAAAAATTTTGATCCGGGAGGACTAAACCCTCGGTCCAGATGATGTGCAAACACAACTACATCTCCATCTTGAGGTTCAGGAGGATTCTCAGTACCCGGGACTCTCCAATCGATGGTTTCTTGCTTTGCTAAAGCGCCAGTCAAAACATACCCAGTAAGTTGCTCTTCCGTAACCCGGGAGGGTACCCAATTGCAAGAGAAGAACTGTTTGGCCATTTTTGATGACAAACTGTAAAAAAGTTCAAATGTTGGATTACGGTTCAAGATTGATACGCATAAACCGGCGCCAGGCCGGGGGAAGGAATCAATCAGAGCAAATGTGCACGTTGAACCGGATACTGATGCTCAGGTAAAATTGGCGGTTTAAGAGAGGGCTAATGGTACCTGGCCGATTATCAACTTTTAACGGTTAAACTGCCTATAGTGGTATGGAAGCAACAGATTTGAAAATTACTAAGTGCTGCAGAAACAGGTTTCACAGGCTAAAGTTATAATTATGGATCTAGCGCAGTTCAGGAAAGGAAAAATCTCAAAGCCCTAAAATGACAACAGTAGAACGGCAAAGGTGCAGATGGGATCTGGTCATGGATGAAGGGATGCTATGGTGAGGAAAACTAAATTATAGTTTCAGCCGCACGAGGAAGATGTCAAGATTCATCAAGATACGATGGGACAGTAAGGGCAAACAATGAACGCCGATGAATACTGATGAACACCAACGAAGGCATGAAACCCTAATGCAGATCTAGGGTTGAAGAAAGAGGTCTTACCGGCTTCACAGGAGTGGCGGAGAAGTGCCACGGTTCTCTGGTACGTTCAAGTCGATGCAGCGGCCAGGGGTGATGCGGCACTTGAAGGTCGAGGGCGGCGGCGGAGCTTTAGGGCTCAGGCATCGCAAGGAGGAAGAAGAGGAGAAGAAGCACGGAAGGGGAAGGAAAAAAGATCTCTGGTCCTATTTATAAGGCAAATGTATAAGTATGCAGGCGCGGGAATCGAGGAGCCCAAAACGGAGAATGGGGCACAGCTGTCGTCTCGGTCTTCGGAGATTAATTAATAAAAGAAGTATTTACAGGTTTTTATATAGAAATGATGTCATGACGATTCGCTGCAATCTTAGAAGATGACATCATGGCGGTTTATCAAGTTCATATGGAGGAGACGTCATGGCGTTTTACAAGGATTATATGAGGATACTCAAGGAGTTTTTTCTAAGTGTTGAAGATTGACATGAACAGGTTCAAATCAATCTGGGGCCTAATGTTGGGGATATAACTACTGAGTATAAACAGCCTAGGAGGGGCCGGTTTATGCTCATCCGTATTGAAGCCCATGAAGACAAGGAGTATGGCGCTTTACTATAGAAGCTTGGAGGCCCAGAGCCCAAGGGCGGTTCAGGGCCCATAGACATAAACCACCGTGAGATATGTAACTTGTCTTGTAAGTTAGGGAAAGGTAGAAACTGAGCCGGACACGTGTATGAGCTGGCCTCGGTGTTCTGTAAACTGCCGAGCGTCAACCTGTGTATATAAAGGGGCGATCCGGCGGCGGTTCAGGGACAAGAAACAACAACTCGAGAGATAGGTAAAGCGGATTCGCTCCCTGCTCATCGAGACCCCATCAATTTCACCACAACTGGATCGTGGGATTTTACCTTCATCGTAAGGGGCCGAACCAGTATAAACTTCCCGTGTCCTTTGTCCGGTTTAACCACTTTTTGCTAATCTCGTTGCGATGGCTCCATGACTAAGTCCTCTCACTAGGACATCTGACGTGTTAATTCCACGACAGTTCCTTTGAATTCTTTTATGTATGATTTGTTATCTTTGCAACTCTCTTTGAATTATCAGTTTGGTTTGGCCAACTAGATTGATCTTTCTTGCAATGGGAGAAGTGCTTAGCTTTGGGTCCAATCTTGCGGTGTCCTTTCCCAATGACAGCAGGGGCATCAAGGCATGTATTGTATTGTTGCCATCGAGGATGAAAAGATGGGGTTTATATCATATTGCTTGAGTTTATCCCTCTACATCATGTCATCTTGCCTAATGCGTTACTCTGTTCTTATGAACTTAATACTCTAGATGCATGTTGGATGGCGGTCGATGTGTGAAGTAATAGTAGTAGATGCAGAATCGTTTCGATCTACTTGTTGCGGACGTGATGCATATATACATGATCATGCCTATATATTCTCATAACTATGCACTTTTCTATCAATTGCTCGATAGTAATTTGCTCACCCACCATAATACTTATGCTATCTTGAGAGAAGCCACTAGTGAAACATATGGCCTCCGGGTCTATTTTCCATCATATATGTTTCCGATCTATTTTATTTTGCAATCTTTACTTTCTAATCTATATAATAAAAATACCAAAAATATTTATCTTATTATCTCTATCAGATCTCACTTTTGCAAGTGGCCATGAAGGGATTGACAACCCCTTTATCGCGTTGGTTGCAAGGTTCTTATTTGTTTGTGCAGGTACAAGTGATTTGAGTGTAGCCTCCTACTGGATTGATACCTTGGTTCTCAAAACTGAGGGAAATACTTGCGCTACTTTGCTGCATCACCCTTTCCTCTTCAAGGGAAAACCAATGCATGCTCAAGAGGTAGCACCTGCAAAACCAAAACTGTGAGTATTAATATAGATTCAAGAGGATGAGTTTGGCTACAGATTTGAGGATCCCGGAGACTCGATCATCCTTCTATGATGGTGAGCCTATGCCTTGGAAGATTGACGAAAAGCCTACATCATCAACAACTCCATCATCACCACATCCGAAGAAAGAGAATAAACACATGGGTATGGGCACTCCCCTTGGCAACCGCCAAGCTTGGGGGAGGTGCCCCGGTATCGTATCACCATCACACTTCTATCTTTACCATTTTTCTTAGTTCGATCCTTTTGGTTATATCTTGATCTAGTAGAATAAAGTTTAGTATGATCTAGCTTTGAGTTTTGTGTTGATCCCTATCAATGTAATCCATTCCGTGAGCTATATATAATAAAGATTAGTTTTGAGTCGAGGGCTTGGCTATCTTGCTATGATCTTGAGGGAATAAAAGAAATAGAAAGAACAAAAAGAAACGAAAAGATCATATTGATATTATGGAGAGTAATGACTTCGCATATAGAGAGTATGATGAATAATAGTTGTTGAGAGTTGACAAACATAGTTTTGGTCATCGTTGCAATTAATAGGAAGTAATAAAGAAAGAGAGGTTTTCACATATAAATATACTATCTTGGACATCTTTTGTAATTGTGAGCACTCATTAAACTATGACATGCTAAAAGGTTGATGTTGGAAAAGGAAGACAACGTAATGGGTTATGTTTTCTTTTATCTGGAATAAATTATATTGTCATGGATCATTCAACATGTTGAGCTTGCCTTTCCCCCTCATGCTAGCCAAACTCTTTGCACCAAGTAGAGATACTACTTGTGCTTCTAAACATCCTTAAACCCAGTTTTGCCATGAGAGTCCACCATACCTACCTATGGATTGAGTAAGATCCATCAAGTAAGTTGTCATTGTTGCAAGCAATAAAAATTGCTCTCTAAATATGTATGATCTATTAGTGTGGAGAAAATAAGCTTTATACGAGCTTGTGATATGGAAGAAATAAAAGCGACAGACTGCATAATAAAGGTCCCTATCACAAGTGGCAATATAAAGTGACGTTTTTTTTGCATTAAGATTTTGTGCATCCAACCATAAAAGCACACGACAACCTCTACTTCCCTCTGCGAAGGGCCTATCTTTTGTTTTTGGCTTCTTCCTTATGCAAGAGTCATGGTGATCTTCACCTTTCCTTTTTAGATTTTATCCTTTGGCAAGCACTATGTGTTGGAAAGATCCTGATATATATATATATATATATATATATATATATATATATATATATATATATATATATATATATATATATATATATATATATATATATATATATCCAATTGGATGTGGGTTTTCATAAAACATTATTGTTGATATTACCCTTGAGGTAAAAGGTTGGGAGGCGAAACTATAAGCCCCTATCTTTCTCTGTGTCCGATTAAAACTTCATACCCATAAGTATTGCGTGAGTGTTATCAATTGTGAAAGACTATATGATAGTTGAGTATGTGGACTTGCTGAAAAGCTCTTATATTGACTCTTTCTGATGTTATGATAAATTGCAATTGCTTCAATGACTTAGATTATAGTTTCCTAGTTTTCAATGAAGTTTCTGATTCATACTTTACATTGTGAATAGATTGTTACTTTAGCATGAGAAATCATATGCCAATATATATTGCAGTTCTAAGAATGATCATGATGCCCTCATGTTCGTATTTTATTTTATCGACACCTCTATCTCTAAACATGTGGACATATTTTTCGATATCGGCTTCCGCTTGAGGACAAGCGAGGTCTAAGCTTGGGGGAGTTGATACGTCCATTTTGCATCATGCTTT
This sequence comes from Triticum timopheevii, assembly GCA_963921465.1. Taxonomy (NCBI): domain Eukaryota; kingdom Viridiplantae; phylum Streptophyta; class Magnoliopsida; order Poales; family Poaceae; genus Triticum; species Triticum timopheevii. The sequence continues at coordinate 217,493,728 of OY997274.1, forward strand.
TATATTGATATTTACTGCACTATGGGCTGTTACTTCACATTATGTCGCAATACTTATGCCGTTTCTCTCTTATTTTACAGGGTTTACATGAAGAGGGAGAATGCCGGCAGCTGGATTCTGGGCTGGAAAAGGAGCAAAAAATTAGAGACCTATTCTGCACAACTCCAAAAGTCCTGAAACTCCACGAAAGTCAGTTTTGGAATATATTAAAAATATTGGGCGAAGAAAGCACCAGAGGGGGGCCACCCTCTGTCCACGAGGGTGGGGGGCACGCCCCCTGCCTCGTAGGCCACCTGGAAGCTTTCGGGACGAAGCGCCGCCGTCTCGAGGCGGAATCTTGGCAGAATCAATCTAGGGCTCCAGTGGAGCTGTTCTGTCGGGGAAACATCCCTCCGGGACGGGGAAATTGTCACCATCGATCCTCTCATCGGGAGGGGGTCAATCTCCATCAACATCTTCACCAGCACCATCTCCTCTCAAATCCTAGTTCATCTCTTGTATCCGACCTTTGTCTCAAAACCTCAGATTGGTACCTGTGGGTTGCTAGTATTGTTGATTACTCCTTGTAGTTGATGCTAGTTGGTTTATTCGGTGGAAGATCATATGTTCAGATCCTTTATGCATATTAATACCCCTCTGATTATGAACATGAATATGATTTGTGAGTAGTTATGTTTGTTTCTGAGGACATGGGAGAAGTCTTGTTATAAGTAGTCATGTGAATTTGGTATTCATTCGATATTTTGATGAGATGTATGTTGTCTTTCCTCTAGTGGTGTTATGTGAACATTGACTACATGAAACTTCACCATTGTTTGGGCCTAGAGGAAGGCATTGGGAAATGATAAGTAGATGATGGGTTGCTAGAGTGACAGAAGCTTAAATCCTAGTTTATGCATTGCTTCGTAAGGGGCTAATTTGGATCCATATGTTTCATGATATGGTTAGGTTTACCTTAATTATTCTTTCCTAGTTGCGGATGCTTGCGAGAGGGGTTAATCATAAGTGGGATGCTTGTCCAAGGAAGGGAAGTACCCAAGCACCGGTCCACCCACATATCAAATTATCAAAGTAACGAATGCGAATCATATGAGCATGATGAAAACTGGCTTGACGATAATTCCCATGTGTCCTCGGGAGGGCTTTCCTTTATATAAGAGTTTGTCTAGGCTTGTCCTTTGCTACAAAAAGTATTGGGCCACCTTGCTGCACCTTAGTTACTTTTATTACCTGTTACCCGTTACGAAATACCTTATCACAAAACTATATGTTACCGATAATTTCAGTTCTTGCAGAGAATACCTTACTGAAAACCGCTTGTCATTTCCTTCTGCTCCTCGTTGGGTTTGACACTCTTACTTACCGAAAGGACTACCATAGATCCCCTATACTTGTGGGTCATCAATCATCATCATGTGGATCACAGCTAATTCGGAGACACTCATGTGTTTGATGTTAGAGTCCGTTCTCCTTGACCATGGCCTTCATTTCGTCCATGGATGACATGTAGAATGGAAGGCTGAAAACAATCAACTTCTCCTTCTACAAAAGGCCTCGCCACACATTTCAAAAACTAGTACTTGAGTGTAATTTGTATCAATTCCCATGTATGTTTCAGCTGGTAAATATGAGCAACAATCCTACAGTCACCTTTTTAGCAAACAATTTTCCATTCATAAGGTATCACAACATATCTGCTGAGCCTTGAGTAGACTCATTAGTAGATTGTATTGTACTTTCTATACCAGAGACATGAGAGTTTCAGCAAGGAAATCGCACATGCTACTCACTTCTCGATGTCATAGCATCTCTTTACTCTTTCTGACATAGGAAGTAGCAAAACAAGGGATACGATCTAACTGCATGGTCAAAATATTTCTTACACCATTTGATTGCAAGTAACAACGCAAGGACCGCAAGGGACACCCTTATTTACTTTATATATTTTCTTTGAAATAGATGCACTTTTTTGCCTCATCCACTAATTAAGCAGAAGAGAGTTATCCAATTAATTGATGAAAAACTGGGTGAGAACCATTGCAAAAAGACAGGTGAACAAGGACAACTCTACAAGCATGTGAACTACTCCCTCGGAAGGTTAGTACCAAGGATATTCTCGAGACTAGGTAAGAAGAAAAAGAGGTTACACCAAAAGAAAGGGGTTTATCAAGTGTTAGCTGAAGAAAGGGGTTTATCAAGTATTATCAAGTTTGTCATAGTGTAGGTCATTTTTTGTCATCAATGTACATCCACGACGTTTATAAGTTAATGAGTTTATGAGTTTGATGACAACAATCAATTTTTCATCCTGGAAGTGTGCTCTTCCCTGACAAAAAAGACGCGTCATGAAAGTGTTTCATCAATGCTAACCGACACGTGACAATAGCTGTAATGGGTCGTCGTTAAGCTAATGTGTGTGTGGATCAGATCCGATAACCGTTAACGACATGACCTCTTGCTGATCCTCCGCATGTCGGCTTTCTATTGGCAAACGGATCCACACATCGGCTCATTGTTGGAACAAATGTCGCACGTGCAATGGAACATGTGTGCCTATGATGTGCTGAAATGTGACATGGCCCAATAGATCATGTTAGTTAAAAGGGGTGGCCCACTCAAAGGCCTATTTAAGAGCAACTCCAGCCGCGCCCCCAACAAGGCCCCCCAGGCAATTTTTCGGCCGTCGGCGCCAAAAAATCAGCCCAGTCGCGCCCCCAGGGGCCCATTTTTTGCCGGCTCAGGCCGAAATTGGCGTCGGCGGACCCAACTCGAACCGCGGCGCACTGGGGGACACTTGGGAGCGCCGAGCGAATATTTTTTGGCGCGAAAGCACCATGGGCCAGCCGCGTCAGCGACTCGACTCGCTTCTCGCCGCTTCGTCGTCCTCATCGCCTTGTTTCCCTCGACGAATCAATGCCAAAGCTGCGCGCGCTGCCGCGCCGGTCAGCCTCCATTGATGCCTCACGGGCGGCGTAGTGAAGGCCGGGCGACGCGCGTCCCCTCGCCCGCCATGCCTCCCGCCACGCGTAACGCGCCGGCCAAGCCTACCACGCGGCGCCTCCGCCTATATAAGCCGAGAACCAGCTCGCCGGGGACACGCACAAACACTTCACGGCCGACGCGCCCACTTCTTCCCCTTACTCCTCTCGCCGTCTCCAGCTCAGAAGGATGCCCGAGCGCTTCCCAGGTGACGGCACAGCGGCGAATGGTTTCGGGTGCCGCCATCTGCACGAGGACGAGGCTCGCCTCCTCTTCGAGGCCGAGTACCCGACCCCGCCGGACATGCAGGTGCCCGGAGCGTGGAGGATCAGCGCCGGCGGCGTGCCGGTGCCACCACCACCAACCGGGGCGGCGCCGCGTGCGGAGATCGCACGGATCCACGCGTCCCTGCCGCGGGCGGCGAGGGAAGGCCCGCGGCACACCCCCGACAGCCCGCTCTGGGAGCCCTACTTCCGTCGCCGACACGCCGAGCAGCTCGAGGCGACGAACGGTGTCGTGCCCTCCGGCAGGCTCAACTCCGAGGGCCGGCGCCGGTGGTGGGCCGTGCCCGGCCGCACGCTCCGTCCTCGAGTACATCGAGGGCGGCAACACGCCGCGCCTCGAGTACCCCACTCCCCCGACCTTCTCACGCCGCCGTGGGAGCTCCTGGACGCCGAGGCGTATGGAGCGGCCCGACGCGTCCTCCTCCTCCTCCGGCCGCTCGTCGGGCTCTCCCTGCCTCCACCCTATCAAGCCGGAGCCCCAGGACACGCCGGTCAGCGCGCGCACCCGTAGCTCCCGCGTCCGCATCGGCGACTCCACCCCCCTCCCCATCCGGCCGCTTCGTCCTCGTCGAGCCCAAGCCGGAGCCCAGCCTCCCCGCGGAGTACGAGGAGATAGCTCGGCGCGGCTTCTCCAACGAGGACGCCCTGCAGTGGGCGCGGGACGACTACCTCCGCGACGAGATGGTCCGGCATCGCCGGGCCCTGGAGGAGATCGAAGCCCGCAAGCGCGGGCGCGAGGACGAGCACGACGTCGTCATCCTCGACAGCGACGACGACGAGGACGCCCCCGGACCGTCCAACCCGCCGCGCCAACCGGGGGAGGGATGCAGCAGGGACGGCGGCGGCGGCGGATGTGGCGGCGGCGATGACGACGGCGGCGACTACACGAAGTCCTACAGCCTCCTCGGCATGTAGAACTGCGAGGGCGGGCGGCGATGGAGACGGCGAGTGGCGGCCCCTAGTAGTTTTTTTTTCTTTTTTTTGTAAAATATGTTTAAGTTTGAACGAACTCGCCGAGGTTTGCAATGAATTTGCGCCGTGTTTGCGCCGTGTTTAAATTTTTTAAAATACCGTGGGCGCCGCGACTGGGGGCATCACGCCCCCAGCGCGCGGGAGTAGCGCCGGTGCGCCCCCGGGGGCGATTTTTAGCCCCTCCTGGGGGGCCAACGGCTGGAGTTGCTCTAAGGCCAACGGGCCTTAGTCAGATCTCAGTAGATCTAGCTCATGGATGCCCCCCTAACGACCTACATGTAGATAGCCCATTTATGGTCCGGGTCCATAAGACCCACTAGGACCTGTGTGAATTCAGCCCATTACTAGTCCATGAGTTATTGAACATGATTAGGACCTATTGATTCTTTTGGACCATATGTGACCCGTGGTATCTTTGGGTCCATATTTGTCCCAGGGTGTATTTCGGCCCATTAACAACATGCCGTGTTTTTGGGCCTATTTAAAAGCCATGGTGTTTCTAGGCCCATATACGGCCGATGGCCCATGCAGTTGCAGCCTTGCACGATCACGGGCAGGTAGGGTTGCATGGACCGGGGTTGACGATACACTTCTTATTTTTCTCGTAGTTGTGCACCCACACGACCCATATGCGACTATAATTGCACAACACGTAAAACACACAATTACAGTTGCATGTCCGCGCGGCCATGGACTAGTAATGGGCTGCATGTCTGCGCGGCCATGCTCGACTAGGTTTCATGGGTCGGAGGTTGGCATAGAGGTGGGGAACGTGAAATGCAGTTGCATGCCTGCATGACCACGCACAATTAAGGTTGAATCGGTTGATAGGGAAGCAAATGTTTTTCTTCCTCCCTTAGTTTAAATCCCTCGTGCAACTACAGGTGCACACCTAGGACTTGCAGCTGCCTTTGTGCGTCGTGTGCAACTAATTGGTGGGTGGGTGATGCTTGTGTTTCAGTTTGTTTTTAGAGAGATAAAAACACCCTAGTTGCACATACGTCGACCACGCGTAAATAAAGGGCGGCGCGACATTTTCTTTGTTGCACATTAGTCGGCCAGCGGAACTAAGAGATTTTCGATAACATCATCTTTAACTGCACATCTGCATGCCGCGTCCAAGTAATATTGTTTTGTTTTCTTTTTGAATTTATATCGTTTTGTTTTCAAAACGTAGACGAGAGTGGTGGTTGCGCCATTTTATAGAAAAATATCACCCTTTGTCACACATTGCAACTAAAGACACATTTGGTTCCGCGGATGTAACATATTCACTATATCGTATTAGGAAGTGTTGCGTCCGAATATTCTTATGGAATACGCTCATTTTTTTGGTTCACCCGTCCGAGTGCTGATTTCTAACACGGGCCGACTTGGGTGGTGTCGATTTTCTGAAACACCGTATCGGAAAGCACACTAACAGAAACAAACTCTAGCTACGGTTTTAGAAACCGCTGCAATCGGAAGCCGCCATTTTTTCTGCGAACCAAACACGTCGTAAGGTGTTTCCAAACACAGGCACGAGTTTCACATCCACCGTCATGTGAAGACGATGGCTGATTTTGTTTTTCAAAAGGTATCGCCCTTGGGTCCACGACCGCATGCAACTAGAATATATGCAACTCAAGGGTTTAGGAAAGTGCAAGCAGATAAAATATTTTATTTAGTGTTTCAATTTTCCTTTTATTTTTTTATTTTAGCAGACACAAGCCTAATTACAAGGAAGCTCCCATCTACCTCTTCCCGCAACAAATAGTCGATCATTTACATAGGCGAGTTCGAGAAGGCCGACCCATGTAACACATTTCTTCTCGCGTTTTCTGTAGCGCATTTTCTTTTAGTTGTTTTGTCAACGTGTTTTCCTTTCGTGATCACACCCGTGAGGTCCTTTTTTCCTGTAGCAACCACTGGAGCATGCAATGTTCTTGGTTGGTTTTAGTTTTTTTTAATTGTGAGCAACTTTTTAAATGTGAACATATTTTAAAACACTAACGCTTTTTGGGAAAACAAGAATACTATTTGGGACTCTAAACAGTTTCTGGGAAACATGAACATTTTCTTAAATTCAGAATTTTTTTTGCAATTGGGAATGCTTTTTTGAAAACATGATTTTTTTTTCTAAAAGAACATTTCTGAAAACAATCTAAAATTTTGAAAATTCTCAAACATTATGAAAACTGAGTATTTTATTTTTATTTTTTGGACATATTTTGAAAACATGAATATTTTTTAAATTCAAAATAATTTTTGTAAACATAAACATTTTTTGAATTTGAGAAGAAAATCTAACACATGCATAGTATTTGAATTCCAAACAAAATTTGAAAATATGAACATTATTTGAAGTTTCCAAAAAATCTAAATGTGAAACTTTTCATAAATTCTAAATATTTTTTAAAAAGGAAACTTTCTTAAAAAAGGGACAAAATTAAAGAAACCCAACAAAAGAAATAGTAAGAAAAAAGACCAAAAAGGACGTGAACCGGTCAGAAACCTTCTAGAAGGTTTCCAAAACCAAGTTCCATAGGACGCTAAATGGGCCGGTCAGCTAGTCCCTCCTAAACACAGTTCTGTGGAACGGAAGAAAAAAAAGCAACAAATAGGATTTTCTGAACTACGATGGCGAATCCTATTTAGCACTTAAGCATACGTTCGTAAACGGGCGCCTGCAGCCCCCCTCCCCCCCCCCCCCCCCCCCCCCCCCCGATATATGTTCTATTTGTTATCAAAAAGGTGCGCTGCCGGAGTTGAACTCTAGATATCTTCCCCCATCTCCAAGGACGCTAGCCACTACATCATAAATCAACTAGTGATTTACATTTTGTTTTTTATCTGTTCTCTTGATTCGTGGGAATCCTCCCGGTTTTGGGAACTTCCCAAACCGTTTTTTCCCGGTTCATGGTCATTTCCAGGAGAATTTTTATTTGGGTTTTCTTTTTTTCTTTTTGCTAATTTTTCTAAATTCGTTTTTCCAATCGATGATTTTCCATTTTTGTGTTTTTTATAAAAACCAATCATTGTTTTCAATTTCATTTTTTTCAAAATCAATGAATTTTTTTCAAATTGGATGAAGTTTTTCCTGATTTGATGAACTTTTTTCAAATTTGATGAACTGTTTTGTCAAATTTGATGAACTTTTTTATCAAATACGATGAATTTTTTTCAAAATCGATAATTTTTTTGGTGATGAACTTTTTTTCAAATCCAATGAATTTTCTTCAAATCCGTTGAAATTTTTTAAATGTGTGAACTTTTTTCCAATCTGATGAACTTATTTTTCAAATATGTGAACTTTTTTGAATTTCATCACATTTGTAAAAATCTCATCGAAAAATGGAAAAAATATCATTGATTTCAAAAGAGTTCGTGAATTTGAAAAAAAATTATATGCGGAAGAAAAAAATAGAAAATAGAAAAACGAAAAAGGAAAGAAGAAACTAGAAATGAAATAAATTGATGTGAGCTTGCAGATGTTCCTTGGTGGCCTAGTGATGTCCCTTTCCAAAAGAGGCACGGCCATGCCTCCCGTGAAAGCATAACATCGTGCATCTCGCGGAAGAAAAAAAAGCAAAAACCACGTTTTGTGTTTACCCTGTTTCTGAGAGGCACGACCGTGCCTCTTGCGAAAGCAAAACCGTGCCTTTCATGAAAGCAAAAAAAATGCGTTTTTCCACAAAAAATATATTTTTAAATTTTTTTCCTGTCCAAAAGCTAAGGAAGACCGGTGGAAAGCCAAAAAGTAGAAAAACTCAGAATAAAACTATTTAAAAAGCCGAAAACGCATGTAGAAAAAAAATCCAAAGGGAACTCCCAGAGCGCGACAGTTGGCAGTGATTATTACGAGGCTCCCGAAGGAGTGCTCGTTAACTAGTTGCTCCCGGCATTTCCTATTTGGCGGCTATAGCACCTGTTACAAGCATAAATGTTACAGGGTGCACACACACCCTTCGCACTGGGCTGGCCCCATTTTTTTCATTTGTGTTAAATTGAAAATAATTGGTGCTCGTGCCATGTTGGAACTAAAGACCTCTCTGTTTAAAGCATTCCATAGTAGCCACTAGGAAAATTCATTCATTTGAGCCTTCTTACTTTTTATACACTTTTCAGTTCACGGAACATTTTTTCCTTCCTCTTCTTATTTTTTCTTAAACGCGCGAACTTTTGTTAAAAAATGATGGATTTTTTGAAAGCCGATTTACTTTTTTTTGATAATTTGTTTTGAAAATTCAATGATCTTTTTATGAAAATTGATGATTTTTTTTAATTTGATGATTTTTATCTTCCAGAATTGATGAACTATGTTGAAATTAGATGAACTTTTTTTAAAAAAGTTGATCCAAATTCATGATCTCTTGTTCCAAATTTGACGAACTTTTTTCAGAATTGATGAACTTGTTTTCAAGTTTGGTGATTTTTCCTAAAATTGATGAACTTTTTTTCAATTTGTGATTTTTACAATTCTTGAACTTTTTCCAAATTTTGATGATTTTTTTTTCATAAAATACAACTTGTCCAAATTGTTTTCAAATAATTTAATAATCTAAGCGGATAAATAGTGATGCCACAATGGGTCTTGAAAAGTTCGCGGCGCTATCCATCACTAGAATTCATAAGATCTGATGGTTAGAGCATCTACAGCGGGACCCCCTACTCTCTCCCTAAACGCCCAAAACGCCTATCCGGTCCCCGGTCAAAAAATAATGATCCAACCGGACCCCTCATTTTACCCCTAAACGTCCGTGCTGACCGCGTACGTCAAATCCATCTCAAATATGGGGCGTGTATGAGGCAGTCCGGTCACGCCCGGGCACTCTCCTCCATGTCATAGGCAGCACCCCCGGTCCCATATGCAGCCGCCCAATCCTCCTCTCTCATCTCTCTCTTGCTGTCGGCATGGATGTGCGGCATGCACACGCCAAGGAGGCGGCACCTCGCGGCGTCTACGGCGTGGGTAGACCAGACGGTTGCAGCATGGGCGGATGGGAAATCGACGGTGTTGGCGAAAGAGGTCCCTCGGTGGTGCGACCTCGCGTAACGCCGCTGACCCGGCCGCCTTGCGTGCTGGCTGCCGCGAGTTGGCGGGATAATGCCCAGACAATGCACGCGCCTGCCCAGATAATGGCCGGATAATGCCCAAACAATGCACGGCTTATTTCCAACATTGCCAGCCCAGCCGTCCGCCCGCTGTGTGCAGCCGTGCAGGCCATGCGTGCAAGGTGGCCGCGGCGTGCGGGCTGGTCGCCTCGCATGCTGCTGTCCGTGCGTAGCCGCGGCGGCATGTCGTGCGCGCTGGCCGGCGCACAGCCCTGTCGGGGCTCGCCGTGCACAACTGCTGCATATAGGCTCGCGCGTGCATACTATCCGCCGGGTGTATACGGAAAAAGTCCAAAACAAACCTTGAATTTGTAGAAAAAAGCTAAATCAAACCCCGAACTCTTAATCCCTGAAATCAGCACACCGAACTCTATAATCCCGGTCTATTTTAAACCTTGAGAGGACTTGGCCCATATTTGCTTAATTGGGCTGGCAGGTATTTTTTTAACCCTAAAAAAATAGTCTTTTTTTCTTTTACGTTTTCTTTTTCATTTTTCATTTTTACACATGTCTAATTTTTTTCAGTACCCAATGTACATTTTGAACGCAGACATTAAATATTTTTTGATAAACTTTTGATATTTTCAAATACGTTATGGACATTTTGAAATTAAATGTTTTCAAAACTTTTGAATACATGGTAATATTTTTCAAAATACATGTTTTACATTTTCTTAATGACAATACACATTTTACAAAACTACACGATTTTTGTCCAGGTTTCAAAAAATGTTTATGTTTCAAAAGGTGTTGGCTTTTTCAAAGTTGTTGGTTTTTAAAATTATTCAAAAATTTCGAAAAGTTCTCGCACTTTATGAAATGTTCGAAGATTTCAGAAATAAATATGTTTTCAATACTTGTTTGCCCCTAATAAAAGTTTTCAAAGTTTGACGCTTTGGTTTCTGCTTAAATACTTTCGGCCTCTTATTCTGTTAGTCATAGTCGTCTGGTGTAGTGGCTAGCAAAATCATGTCAACCATGCTAGGTCCCAAGTTTGACTCCACGTCATGTTTTTTTGTCTTGGAATTGTTACGCCGGGTGTTAAGAAAAAGAAAGAATGATATTTTATGTCTCGTGTAAAACATCATTATGAAATAGTTTATTAAATTTGAAAAACATATTTTAAAAATGTGACACAATTTCAAAATCTAAAAAATATCATAGCATCTGAAAAACTGTTGGTATTATGAACATTTTTGACAAATGTGTTTTTCTTTTTGAAATCACAAACAGTTTTTTAAAATGCGAATAGAATTCTAAAATGTCAGACCTTTTTCAAAAACCCAAAATGAATTGAACTTGCGCCAAAAATAGAAAACAGGAACGTTTTTTAACTTCTGAACAATTTTAAAAATGTGCGAACATTTTTGAAACTTCACGAATTCTTGTTGTGTCGTAGTGGGCCGGCCCAAATTCTTGTGCGTGAGAGTAGCTGATTATCCTGGCCGGGAATGTACTATTCCCAGTTTGCCAAACAGGTCTAGGATCCAAAATAGACCGGGATTGCAAGTTCAGAGTGCCAATTTTCGGGATTCAAAGTTCGGGGTTTGATTTAGCTTTCGTCTATAACTTCAACGTTTATTTTGAACTTTTTCCTGTGTATACTAGCCACCACCGCGTGCTGGCCGCGGCCGTGCATGCTGCCGCATGCAAGCTGCGCATGCTGGACGTGCTAGCCATCGCCGTCGCGTGTGTTGGCTGCGTGCGTGCTGCCGCCACATGATGGCCGAGGCCATCATGCCTGCGCATGCGATGCTTGCTACCGCCACAGCATCCGGCAAGGATTGAGCTGCCTTCTCTCTTCCCAGGCTGCGTGCTCTACAGTCTCGTACACAACGTGTTCGTTAAAAAGCCAAAGAATGATGGGTCCACTTTGAGGAGTGTGATTGTTTTGGAGAGAGAAAGTGACGATGAAAACGGACGTGCTCAGACACTGACCGGGAACGCCCACGGGCGTTTGAGGGGTCAAATTAGATGAATGTGGCTGTAGATGCTCTTAGCTGAGATATTCCTAGGATGCAGCGGTGCAGGTTTGATTCCTCGTACACGCACAATTTTGCTTGGTTTTTTCACGCTATAATACAGTTCAGTGTGCTGCGCGTTCGTTGGCCTGCCCAATAGGCGCCTTCCGTGGCGCTAAATGTTTGTGGGCTCGCTGTAAGCCAGACAAAGGTGAAGTGATAGAACCAGTTGCTCGATGAAGACAAGGATTTGATAGACCAATTCCAGTTGTTGTGACAACTGTACATCTGATTAGGGTGGCTGAAATTGGACTCAGAAGACCATGTCTTCACCTTATTCCCCTTAATCTAAGGTCGCTTAGACCTCGCCCAATCACTTAGGTAAGTCTTTAAGATAGACTTCCAAACCTTCACAGACTTTGTTCACCGATAATCCACAATGACTCTTAAATGCTTAGAATGCGACACCTAACCGACTTTGAAGATCACAACCTTCAAGTGTAATAAGTCTTCGATTCATGTGGAACAAAAAGACTTAGGTGACGCCCAAACACTCTTTGGGCTCTGGGTGTTTTGGGTTTTGTCCTCGCAAGGATTCTCTCTCAAAGGCTTCAGAGGTGGGTTGCTCTCAAACGACAAAAGCCGTGCACAAGCTCGGAGGGGCCACCAATTTATGATGGAAGGGGGTAGCTATTTATAGCCAGGGGCAACTTGACACGATTTTTCCAAAATGACATGGGTCAATGGACAACCGACACGTGTCCAACGGTCGGATTTCAAACACATGTAACAGCTTTGCTTGGGCTACAAGTAAAGCTGACTCATCCAACTCAGGATAAATTTTTCTCTCATTTGTCTTCACTCGAAGACATGGGATTTTAGGTTGAGCATCATGTCAGTTTTTTGACTTTGTTCACTTGGACCCCACTTAACAGTTCAGTGGTTCCTTCGACCCAGCAAAGAAGAAAATGAAACTACAAAAGAAACTATGTCTTTGCACTCCATTGTCTTCAAGTGAATGTCTTCACGCGTCATTATCTTCAACACGAATGTCTTCCCGAACCACCAATTAATGTCTTCATACATTTTTAGGGGTCATCTTCGATGGGTAAACTGAATCAATGGGGACTTCTACCTGTGTTCTCCTGTGAATCTCACAAACACATTAGTCCCTCAACCAATTTTGTTGTCAATACTTTAAAACCAACTAGAGGTGGCAATAGATGCACTTACAGGTTCTAATCTCCCCATCTAATTCTCTGACAATGTTTCTCTGGACGGCAAAGAGTTGTCAGGTCGTGAAGACCGTATGCTTGCAACCAAGTAGAGAGGTCATGCTTTCATTCTTACGTTTGAGGGTGGTTTGTGGGATCGTCATCAACGGTTCGAGGGACTCCAAGTATGATCTGCATCGGCTCGTCTACTTCCGCCGCACTCCTGATTCTTTAACGATCATTGATCCAAAACCTATATGCATATTCATATTGTTCGTCGGTGATTCTATGGTGATTTTTTTTGTTTTCTACTTGAAAGTGCTAGTATCGACTAGAGGGGGGTGAATAGGCGATTTTATGAAAGTCTTCAACACTTAGAAGTTTCGAAGACAAACAACAGAGATGACCTAATTGATATGCAGCGGAAGATAAACTACCCTAAGGAAGCCATAGTCAAGTATGCAATGATGTGAAAGTACAGGACTAATAGCAGCTAGGTAGTAAGGATCGGGATGGAAAATAGTATGAAGCCAATCAACAGTAGTAGTCAAGCAATGAAGTCAAACAGATACACAGACAGGCTATGACTTCACGAAGACAAACTTAAGTAAGGTTGGGAAGGGATAGAACCAATTGCTTGTTGAAGACACAGGATTTGTTAGACCAGTTCCAGTTGCTGTGACAACTGTACGTCTGGTTAGGGAGGCTGAGATTTAATTCAGAAGATCGTGTCTTCACCTTATTCCCCTTGAGCTAAGGACACCCAGTCCTCGCCCAATCACTCTGGTAAGTCTTCAAGGGAGACTTCCAAACCTTCACAGACTTCGTTCACCGGCAATCCACAATGACTCTTGGATGCTCAGAACGCAACGCCTAACCGGCTGGAGGATTCACAGTCCTCAAGTGTAATAAGTCTTTAGGTCACACAGACAGAAAGACTTCAGTGATGCCTAACACTCTTTGGCTCTGGGTGTTTGGGCTTTGTCCTCGCAAGGATTTCTCTCTCTCAAATGCTTCGAGGTGGGTTGCTCTCAAACGACAAAAGCCGTGCACAAACTCTGAGCAGCCACCAATTTATGGTGTAGGGGGTGGGCTATTTATAGCCACTAGGCAACCCAACCTGATTTGTCCAAAATGACCCTGGGTCACTAAGGAATTGACACGTGTTCCAATGGTCAGATTTCAAACACACGCGACAACTTTACTTGGGCTACAAGCAAAGCTGACTCATCCAGCTCTGGATAAGATTTGCTCTCATTGTCTTCGCTCAAAGACATAGGATTTGAGTTGAGCATCACTTCAGTCACTCTGACTTAGTTCACTTGGACCCCACTTAACAGTACGATGGTTCCTATGACTCAACAAAGAAGAAAAGGAAACAACGTAACCACATAGTCTTCGCGCTCCATAGTCTTCACGCAATGTCTTCTCATGTCATAGTCTTCAATATGAATATATTCTCATACCACCATTGTCTTCAATGTCTTCATACATTTTTAGGGGTCATCTCCGGTAGGTAAACCGAATCAATGAGGGACACAACCTGTGTTATCCTGCAATTCTCACAAACGCATTAGTCCCTCAACCAACTTTGTCGTCTATACTCCAAAACTAACTAGGGGTGGCACTAGATGCACTTACAATCTCCCCCTTTTTGGTGATTGATGACAAACTGGTTGAAGTTTTCAACGGGGAACAAGTATGTGAAATTGTAAGGATAGGGAATTGTCTTCATAAGTAGCAAGGGCTCCCCCTGAAGATGTGCATATAAGTAATTTGCTTTTGGAATGCAAATGCACATGGCAGGTTGTACTTGTGGAGATCCACTTCAACTTATGAAGATAGTTCATCATGCATGAAATGATATAGCAAGTAGAATGACATGCATAATGAAAAATGGATGTCTGCAGAATGATCTACGTGCGGAAGTTATCATCGCACATGCAGAATTTATCATCGCATCACAGTGAAGCAAATACGTAGCAGACAACCATCAAGTTTAGGTGTTACAACTCAGAGAACCAAATGTTTCAAAAAGCAAGAGTTGTAAGCACGAAGCAAAATATAATGCAACCGCCCATATGAATCCGCTTGAAGACTATCAACTCATACGCTTCTCCCCCTTTTGTCAGTAAGGACCAAAAAGGTTTGAAGACATAGAGCATCTACTCGTCCTCATGAGTAGGTGAAGTAGCAGGGTTGTCGTCGTTGGTTGGCGGTGCAGATGAACTTGGTGCAGTGTTGATGCGCGCAGTAGTAGGAGGTGGTGAAGTAGCATCATCATCATCATCGATCACTCTGGCATTTACCATTGCCGCGGAGGAAGAATATTCAGAGTCTTCAAGAGATGGAGTGCGACGCAAGACAGCAGTCCGTGGAGGAGTGGAGTCAAACTGGAATCTTTCATTGAAGCCATCGTCTTAAAGATCTTCTTCAGCACTAAGCAGGGTCAAACTCTTCCATGATCGCCGACAAGTTTCATGAGCAACAAAGGCATTCTTGGTGGCAAGGTTGCGAATGCGATTGACATCCACCAAGAGGCTTTGCATCTGTCTCTTGAGCCAAAAATGATGCTTATCCTGTTTCTGATGAAGGGCCACAAGAAGTTCTCGGTCATTGAGAACGCGAGAATGCTTCCGAGGCCTTTGTGCAATGGTGCTTTCAGTGGCTTCAGTAGGGGCGCGATGAGGCAGACGAGTATTTCCAGCCAATGGATAGATTCATGTCGCTGCTTGAACACCTTCAATGGGTTGAGTGAAGCTTTGGTGCTCGACATTCTGAAGACAAAGAGGCCTCTTGGCAGGGTCAGAGTATATAGCTTCAACTGACATATCAACCTCTGGCAAAAAGATCATATGGTTGCGAGTAGAGGGCTGATAGTTGACAGATGAGTGTCTCTTGATGAGGCGCATGACCCATGGAGCATAAAACATCAGACCAAATAGGTCAGAGCCAGAAGCAGCAAGTTGCCTGATGAATAATTCTTGAGTGTTGAAGCTGATGCCATTGAGAATATAGAAGACCAAAGTCTTCATAGCTCCTTCAAGCTTGGCCGCTGATGAATGTCCTTTGACAGGCCATAGAGTTCGCCTGATGATATGATATATGGTGCGAGGCAGATACTCAAGGTCTTCAACAAAGAAATCTGTTGGATATTCAGCGTCAGATGGCAAGGGCTTCATCATGCTCAACATCTGGCTCATATTGGGTTCTGGCTTATGGAAGATACTCTCCACTGCATTGCGGTGTAGTTGACAGTCAGGTACATATAGTTCTCTAGGAGTGGCTAGCCCTGTAAGCTCGATGATATCCATAGCTTTGGCTTCATGATGAACATTTCTAGTCATCCACTCGAGAACCCATGTCTTGATGTCTCTGTAGTAGCCGCGAATGTGTAGAGTAGCATGGAACTGAAGCAATAGCTCTTCATTCCAATGTTCTTTGTCTGTCACAAAGTGGAGCAGACCAGCATCACGAAAGCAATCAAGTGCTTCTTCTAAGCACGGCAGTCCAGCAATGGCTTCAGTGTCTAGGCGCATATGAGGGAAAATGCGCCCTTGATCATATAGTACGCAGGAGTAATAGCTTCTCTGCTGATAGCTCCAGAACCAATCTGATGATATCCTTGGCTTGGAGTAGGGGTTCTTGGCGCTGTCAAAGAAGGTATTGTGGCTTTTGAAGCCATTAGCATTGAAGGACCCTGGTGAGTTTGCAGTACCTGGAAACCTTGGCAGTCTTGGCTTGGGCTTCTGGACCCGAGGCCTATGCTCAACATGATAATCAAATTGAGGTCCAGAGGTAGTAGGCGGAGGTACCAGAATGGGCCATCGGACAGTGGTGAGCTGACCATGACTGTATGCTTGCTCAATTGTATGGGGCCTTGGTGGCGGAACAGGAGTAGGGGCAACAGCTGAGGCGTCAGGCTGAACAACAGGTGCTTCGGGAGCAGTTGTCATCTTAGCTTCAGGTGCAGCAGCCTCATTGGCTTCAGGCACAGTGGCCTCATTGGTTTCAGGTTCAGTGGCCACATTGGCTTCAGGCACACTGGTTGGTGCAGGCTCCACATAAGCGTCAGCCATGACTACGTCATTGGCTTCATTGGCGTTGGCGGTGGCAGCCTCAACATTTTCAACCTCCTCTTGATGAACAGGAGGGTCGGGCACAGGCACGTTCACATCAGGAACAACTTCTTCAATCACTGGGGGAGTAGGTGTTGGAAATATGCCCTAGAGGCAATAATAAAAGTATTATTATTATATTTCCTTGTTCATGATAATTGTCTTTTATTCATGCTATAACTGTATTATCCGGAAATCGTAATACACGTGTGAATACATAGACCACAATATGTCCCTAGTGAGCCTCTAGTTGACTAGCTCGTTGTGATCAACAGATAGTCATGGTTTCCTGGCTATGGACATTGGATGTCGTTGATAACGGGATCACATCATTAGGAGAATGATGTGATGGACAAGACCCAATCCTAAGCATAGCACAAAGATCGTGTAGTTCGTTTGCTAGAGCTTTTCTAATGTCAAGTATCTTTTCCTTAGACCATGAGATTGTGCAACTCCCGGATACCGTAGGAATGCTTTGGGTGTACCAAACGTCACAACGTAACTGGGTGGCTATAAAGGTGCATTACAGGTATCTCCGAAAGTATCTGTTGGGTTGGCACGAATCGAGACTGGGATTTGTCACTCCGTGTAAACGGAGAGGTATCTCTGGGCCCACTCCGTAGGACATCATCATACGCGCAATGTGACCAAGGAGTTGATCACGGGATGATGTGTTACGGAACGAGTAAAGATACTTGCCGGTAACGAGATTGAACAAGGTATAAGGATACCGACGATCGAATCTCGGGCAAGTACAATACCGCTAGACAAAGGGAATTGTATACGGGATTGATTAAGTCCTTGACATCATGGTTCATCCGATGAGATCATCGTGGAACATGTGGGAGCCATCATGGGTATCCAGATCCCGCTGTTGGTTATTGACCGGAGAACGTCTCGGTCATGTCTACATGTCTCCCGAACCCGTAGGGTCTACACACTTAAGGTTCGATGACGCTAGGGTTATAAAGGAAGTTTGTATGTGGTTACCGAATGTTGTTCGGAGTCCCGGATGAGATCCCGGACGTCACGAGGAGTTCCGGAATGGTTCGGAGGTAAAGATTTATATATGGGAAGTCCTATTTTGGCCACCGGAAAATGTTCGGGATTTTTCGGTATTGTACCGGGAAGGTTCTAGAAGGTTCCGGAGTGGGGCCCACCTGCATGGGGGGACCCACATGAACGTGGGTAGTGGGGGAAAGGCCCCACACCCCTGGTCAAGGCGCACCAAGATCCCCCCTTAGAAGGAATAAGATCATATCCCAAAGGGATAAGATCAAGATCCCTAAAAAGGGGGGATAGCAATCGGTGGGGAAGGAAATGATGGGATTTCTTTCCTCCCACCTTTGCCAACGCCCCAATGGACTTGGAGGGCAAGAAACCAGCCCCCTCCACCCCTATATATAGTGGGGAGGCGCATGGGAGCTTCACCCTTGCCCCTGGCGCAGCCCTCCCTCTCCCAAGTGCTCCTCCTCTCTCGCGGTGCTTGGCGAAGCCCTGCAGGATTGCCACGCTCCTCCTCCACCACCACGCCGTTGTGCTGCTGCTGGATGGAGTCTTCCTCAACCTCTCCCTCTCTCCTTGCTGGATCAAGGCTTGGGAGACGTCACCGGGCTGTACGTGTGTTGAACGCGGAGGTGCCGTGCGTTCGGCACTTGATCATCGGTGATTTGAATCACGACGAGTACGACTCCATCAACCCCGTTCACTTGAACGCTTCCGCTTAGCGATCTACAAGGGTATGTAGATGCACTCTCCTTTCTACTCGTTGCTGGTCTCTCCATAGATAGATCTTGGTGATACGTAGGAAATTTTTTGAATTTCTGCTACGTTCCCCAACAGTGGTATCAGAGCCAGGTTTATTGCGTAGATTCTTTGCACGAGTAGAACACAAAGTAGTTGTGGGCGTTGATTTTGTTCAATATGCTTACCGTTACTAGTCCAATCTTGTTTCGACGGTATTGTGGGATGAAGCGGCCCGGACCGACCTTACACGTACTCTTACGTGAGACAGGTTCCACCGATTGACATGCACTTGGTGCATAAGGTGGCTAGCGGGTGCCAGTCTCTCCCACTTTAGTCGGAACGGATTCGATGAAAAGGGTCCTTATGAAGGGTAAATAGCAATTGGCATATCACGTTGTGGTCTTGCGTAGTTAAGAAACGTTCTTGCTAGAAACCCAAAGCAGCCACGTAAAACATGCAAACAACAATTAGAGGACGTCTAACTTGTTTTTGCAGGGTATGCTATGTGATGTGATATGGCCAAGAAGAATGTGATGAATGATATGTGATGTATGAGATTGATCATGTTCTTGTAATAGGATTCACGACTTGCATGTCGATGAGTATGACAACCGGCAGGAGCCATAGGAGTTGTCTTAATTTATTGTATGACCTGCGTGTCATTGAACAACGCCATGTAATTACTTTACTTTATTGCTAACCGGTAGCCATAGTAGTAGAAGTAATAAGTTGGCGAGACGACTTCATGGAGACACGATGATGGAGATCATGATCATGGTGTCATGCCGGTGACGATGATGATCATGGAGCCCCGAAGATGGAGATCAAAAGGAGCAAAATGATATTGGCCATATCATGTCACTATTTGATTGCATGTGATGTTTATCATGTTTATGCATCTTGTTTACTTAGGACGACGATAGTAAATAAGATGATCCCTTACAAAATTTCAAGAAGTGTTCTCCCCTAACTGTGCACCGTTGCTACAGTTCGTCGCTTCTAAGCACCACGTGATGATCGGGTGTGATGGATTCTTATGTTCACATACAACGGGTGTAAGACAGATTTACACACGCGAAAACACTTAGGGTTAACTTGATGAGCCTAGCATGTACAGACATGGCCTCGGAACATGGAGACCGAAAGGTCGAGCATGAGTCGTATAGTAGATACGATCAACATGAAAATGTTCACCGATGATGACTAGTCCGTCTCACGTGATGATCGGACACGGGCTAGTTTGACTCGGATCATGTGATCACTTAGATGACCAGAGGGATGTCTATCTGAGTGGGAGTTCATAAGATGAACTTAATTATCCTGAACATAGTCAAAAAGACCTTTTGCAAATTATGTCATAGCTCACGCTATAGTTCTACTGTTTAGATATGTTCCTAGAGAAAATATAGTTGAAAGTTGATAGTAGCTATTATGCGGACAGTAGAAAGCTTATGTCCTTAATGCACCGCTCAGTGTGCTGAACCCCAAACGTCGTTTGTGGATGTTACGAACATCAGACATACACGTTTTGATAACTACGTGATAGTTCAGTGAAACGGTTTAGAGTTGAGGCACCAAAGACGTTTTTCGAAAAGTCGTGGAACATATGAGATGTTTTGAGGGCTGAAATTGAGATTTCAGGCTCGTGCCCACGTCAAGAGGTATAAGACCTCCGACGATTTTCTTAACCTGCAAACTAATGGAGAAAAGCTCAATTGTTGTGCTTGTGCTCAGATTGTCTGAGTACAACAATCACTTGAATCGAGTGGGAGTTGATCTTCCAGATGAGATAGTGATGTTTCTCCAAAAGTCATTGCCACCAAGCTGCTAGAGCTTTGTGATGAACTATAACATATCAGGGATAGATATGATGATCCTTGAGGTATTCACGATGTTTGACACCGCGAAAGTAGAAATCAAGGAGGAGCATCAATTGTTGATGAAACCACTAGTTTCAAGAAGGGCAAGGGCAAGAAAGGATACTTCATGAAATGGCAAATCAGTTGCTGCTCTAGTGAAGAAACCCAAGGTTGAACCCAAACCCGAGACTAAGTGCTTCTGTAATAAGGGGGACAACCACTGGAGCAGAATTACCCTAGATACTTGGTAGATGAGAAGGCTGACAAAGTCGATAGAAGTATTGGATATACATTATGTTAATGTGTACTTTACTAGTACTCCTAGTAGCACCAGGGTATAAGATACCGGTTCGGTTGCTAAGTGTTAGTAACTCGAAATAATAGCTACGAAAAAAAACGGAGACTAGCTAAAGGTGAGCTAACGATATATTTTGGAATTGTTTCCAAGTTTGATGTGATCAAACATCGCACGCTCCCTCTACCATCAAGATTAGTATTAAACCTGAATGGTTTATTGAATCTCGATCGTAGTGATACACATTTTCATGCCAAAAGATATAAGATAGTAATGATAGTACCACTTACTTGTGGCACTGCCATGTAAGTCATATTGGTGTAAAACGCATGAAGAAGCTCCATGTTGATGGATCTTTGGGCTCACTCATTTTTGAAAAGTTTGAGACATGCGAACCATGTCTATTGGTGTATATGCATGAAGAAACTCCATGCAAATGGACCGTTGGAACTCACTTGATTTTGAATCACTTGAGACATGCAAATCATACCACATGGGCAAGATGACTGAAAAGCCTCGGTTTCAGTAAAATGGAACAAGATAGCAACTTGTTGGAAGCAACACATTTTTGATGT
This sequence comes from Triticum timopheevii, assembly GCA_963921465.1. Classification (NCBI taxonomy): domain Eukaryota; kingdom Viridiplantae; phylum Streptophyta; class Magnoliopsida; order Poales; family Poaceae; genus Triticum; species Triticum timopheevii. Next base: position 217,514,825 of record OY997274.1, read on the forward strand.
GTGCAGTCCAGTGAGTGCTGAGGCATGCAGTGAATATCATTATGTTCTTACTTCACTGATGATTTGAGTAGATACTGAGTATATTTACTTGATGAAACACAAGTCTGAATTATTGAATGGCTCAAGTAATTTCAGAGTGAAGATCATCGTGACAAGATGATAAAATGTCTATGATATGATCATAGAGATGAGTATCTGAGTTACGAGATTTGGCACGCAACAAAGACATTGTGGAAATTGTTTCACAATTAATACCGCCTGGAACACCATAGTGTGATGGTGTGTCCGAACATCATAGTTGCACCTTATTGGATATGGTGCGTACCATGATGTCTCTTGTCGAATTACCACTATTGTTCATGGGTTAGGCATTAGAGACAACCACATTCACTTTAAATAGGGCACCATGTAATTCCGTTGAGATGACACCGTATAAACTATGGTTTAGAAAAACCTAAGTTGTCATTTCTTAAAGGTTTGGGGCTGCGACGCTTATGTGAAAAGGTTTCAGTTTGATAAGCTCGAACCCAAAGCGGATAAAATGCATCTTCATAGGAAACCCAAAACAGTTGGGTATACCTCCTAATCAGATCCGAAAGCAATAAGGATTGTATCTTGAATCGGATCCTTTCTCGAGGAAAAGTTTCTCTCGAAAAGTTGAGTGGGAGGATGGTGGAGACTTGATGAGGTTATTGAACCATCACTTCAACCAGTGTGTATCAGGGCACAGGAAGTTGTTCCTGTGGCACCTACACCAATTGAAGTGGAAGCTTATGATAGTGATCATGAAGTTTCAGACCAAGTCACTACCGAACCTCGTAGGACGACAAGGACGCGTACTACTTCGGAGTGGTACAGTAATCTTGTCTTGAAGGTCATGTTGCTAGACAACAATGAACCTACGAGCTATGGAGAAGCAATGGTGGGCCCAAATTCCGACAAATGGTTAGAAGCCATGAAATCCGAGATAGGATCCATGTATCAGAACAAAGCATGGACTTTGGTGGACTTGCCCGATGATCGGCAAGCCATTGAGATAAATGGATCTTTAAGAAGAAGATGGACGTGGATGGTAATGTCACCATCTATGAAGCTCGACTTGTGGCGAAGAGTTTTTCACAAGTTCAAGGAGTTGACTACGATGAGATTTTCTCATCTGTAGCGATGCTTGAAGTCTGTCGGAATCATGTTAGCATTAGCTGCATTTATGAAATCTGGCAGATGGATGTCAAAACAAGTTTCCTTACCAGTTTTCGTAAGGAAAGGTTGTATGTAATACAATCCAAAAGTTTTTTGTCGATCCTAAGGATGCTAAAAGTTATGCTGGCTCCAGCGATCCTTCTAAGGACTAGAGTAAGCATCTCGGAGTTGGAACGTATGCTTTGATGATGATCAAAGATTTTGGGTTTATACAAAGTTTATGAGAAACTTGTATTTCCAAAGAAGTGAGTGGGAGCACTATAGAATTTCTGATGAGTATATGTTGTTGACATATTGTTAATCAGAAATGATGTAGAATTTCTGGAAAGCATATAGGGTTATTTGAACAATAAGCATTAAGATCTATAAGATAGATCAAAATGCTCAATAGTACTTCCAAAAAATAAGCACATACCTTGACATGATCTTGAAGGAGTTCAAGGTGGGTCAGTCAAAGAAGGAGTTCTTGCCTGAGTTGTAAGGTATGAAGTTAAGACTTAAAAGCTCTACCACGGCAGAAGAAAGAGGAAGGACGAAGGTCGTCCCCTATGCTTTTATCATAGGCTCTCTACAGTATGCTATGCTGTGTACCGCACCTGAAGTGTGCCTTGCCATGAGTCAGTCAAGGGGTACAAGAGTGATCCAAGAATGGATCACAGGACGGCGGTCAAAGTTATCCTTAGTAACTAGTGGACTAAGGAATTTTCTCGATTATGGAGGTGATAAAGAGTTCGACGTAAAGAGTTACGTCGATGCAAGCTTAACACCTATCCGAATAGCTCTGAGTAGAGATACCGGATACGTATAATGGAGCAACAATTTAGAATAGCTCCAAGTAGAACAGTTATTTGGAATAGCTCCAAATAGAGCGTGGTAGCTGCATCTAGGAGATGACATAGAGATTTGTAAAACACACACGGATCTAAAAGGTTCAGACCCGTTGACTATAACCTCTCTCACAAGCATAACATGATCAAACCCAGAACTCATCGAGTGTTAATCACATGGTAAATGTGAACTAGATTATTGACTCTAGTAAACTCTTTGGGTGTAAGTCACATGGGGATGTGACCTTGAGTGTTAATCACATATCGATGTGAACTAGATTATTGACTCTAGTGCAAGTGGGAGACTGTTGGAAATATGCCCTAGAGGCAATAATAAAAGTATTATTATTATATTTCCTTGTTCATGATAATTATCTTTTATTCATGCTATAACTGTATTATCCGGAAATCGTAATACACGTGTGAATACATAGACCACAATATGTCCCTAGTGAGCCTCTAGTTGACTAGCTCGTTGTGATCAATAGATAGTCATGGTTTCCTGGCTATGGACATTGGATGTCGTTGATAACGGGATCACATCATTAGGAGAATAATGTGATGGACAAGACCCAATCCTAAGCATAGCACAAAGATCGTGTAGTTCGTTTGCTAGAGCTTTTCTAATGTCAAGTATCTTTTCCTTAGACCATGAGATTGTGCAACTCCCGGATACCGTAGGAATGCTTTGGGTGTACCAAACGTCACAACGTAACTGGGTGGCTATAAAGGTGCATTACAGGTATCTCCGAAAGTATCTGTTGGGTTGGCACGAATCGAGACTGGGATTTGTCACTCCGTGTAAACGGAGAGGTATCTCTGGGCCCACTCGGTAGGACATCATCATATGCGCAATGTGACCAAGGAGTTGATCACGGGATGATGTGTTACGGAACGAGTAAAGAGACTTGCCGGTGACGAGATTGAACAAGGTATAAGGATACCGACGATCGAATCTCGGGCAAGTACAATACCGCTAGACAAAGGGAATTGTATACGGGATTGATTAAGTCCTTAACATCGTGGTTCATCCGATGAGATCATCGTGGAACATGTGGGAGCCATCATGGGTATCCAGATCCCGCTGTTGGTTATTGACCGGAGAACGTCTCGGTCATGTCTACATGTCTCCCGAACCCGTAGGGTCTACACACTTAAGGTTCGATGACGCTAGGGTTATAAAGGAAGTTTGTATGTGGTTACCGAATGTTGTTCGGAGTCCCGGATGAGATCCCGGACGTCACGAGGAGTTCCGGAATGGTTCGGAGGTAAAGACTTATATATGGGAAGTCCTATTTTGGCCACCGGAAAATGTTCGGGATTTTTCGGTATTGTACCGGGAAGGTTCTAGAAGGTTCCGGAGTGGGGCCCACCTGCATGGGGGGACCCACATGAACGTGGGTAGTGGGGGAAAGGCCCCACACCCCTGGTCAAGGCGCACCAAGATCCCCCCTTAGAAGGAATAAGATCATATCCCAAAGGGATAAGATCAAGATCCCTAAAAAGGGGGGATAGCAATCGGTGGGGAAGGAAATGATGGGATTTCTTTCCTCCCACCTTTGCCAACGCCCCAATGGACTTGGAGGGCAAGAAACCAGCCCCCTCCACCCCTATATATAGTGGGGAGGCGCATGGGAGCTTCACCCTTGCCCCTGGCGCAGCCCTCCCTCTCCCAAGTGCTCCTCCTCTCTTGCGGTGCTTGGCGAAGCCCTGCAGGATTGCCACGCTCCTCCACCACCACCACGTCGTTGTGCTGCTGTTGGATGGAGTCTTCCTCAACCTCTCCCTCTCTCCTTGCTGGATCAAGGCTTGGGAGACGTCACCGGGCTGTACGTGTGTTGAACGCGGAGGTGCCGTGCGTTCGGCACTTGATCATCGGTGATTTGAATCACGACGAGTACGACTCCATCAACCCCGTTCACTTGAACGCTTCCGCTTAGCAATCTACAAGGGTATGTAGATGCACTCTCCTTTCTACTCGTTGCTGGTCTCTCCATAGATAGATCTTGGTGATACGTAGGAAATTTTTTGAATTTCTGCTACGTTCCCCAACAGTAGGGACACACACTTCTTCTTGATTTTCCTCGGCTGCTACAGCCGGAATGTCTTCAGCAGCTCGTGCTTCAGACTCGGAGACATTCACAGTTGGAGTAGGTTCAAAAAAGACTTGGCGAGCAACAGGTGAACGTTGCACTTCTCCTTCTGGAACACTCGACAGAGGGACTTGAGGCCTTTGTCCTTTGTGAAGCCTGCGAAATGCTGGCAACGCCTTAGGAGATGGAGTTGACTGGGCCTCTAAGTCTTCATCCTCTTCTTGCACGGGGGGTGTAGCTTGTTGTTGTTGTTGTGGAGTACTGGGGGAGTCTTGTAGCTGTGGGTGATCAGCCCACGATGCATCCTGAGCAATTGGCGTCAAAGGACGACCAATGCTGATGAGTTCGCTGTTCGTATGAACACGCGATGATACCACGTCATCTTCGATCCGAGGAAGAACTTCATCATCGGCTACATTGTCATCATGACCAATGTCTTCAGCAGCGGTGGGTTCAGCTGCTGGAATATCTTCAGCTTCATGAGCCTCTATGGGAGCAGGCTCATGGACTATCATCCTTCGTTCTTGATGTTCTGACGCTAGGCGAACCACTGAAATGGGTTTAACAACTAAGGGCTCTGTGGAAGCAGCCCTAGTCTTCTTGGTCTTGCGCTTCTTCTTGGAGGGAGCGGAATCAGAGGCTTCAGTATTCTTTCTCTTTCTGGCTTCAGCCTCGGCAGCCCTCGTCTTCTTCTGTTCTGAAGCGGTTGTGGTGACCTTTGGCTTCGAGCCAGTCATGCTACTTGGAAAGATAATGCGAGGGGCTTCTTGGCTTGAAGGTTCAGGCTGTTCAGCAGGAAGCTTCTTCTTCTTCTTTGCAGCCATCCTGGGGTCAATGCCAGGACGGCCAAGTGACTTGCGCTTCTCAGCCTCATTGTAGGCGAGCACACACTGATCAGCCAAACTCTTCATGCGCTCTCGAGAACCCTGAGCTTCTTCACGCTTCTTCAGAAAAGCTTCTTTAAGCTCATGTAGCATGACTTTGAAGTTTCTGATGTCTTGAACACTTAGCTTGGCCACATGCTTCTTGAATTGAGCCTTCTCATAATCAATTTTGTTCTTCAGCTCAACAATACGCTGAGCGAAAGCAAGCTCAGAAGCAATGGCGCCATTGAAGGCGACACTGAGGCCAATGGGAAGCTGCAAATCTTCAAAGCTGAGATTTTGGGTGTCGAACCACTCATCAATGAAGTTTTGGATGATTGCCACATCAAAGAGAGGCAAGTTGTTGAAGATTTCTGCTTCTTCCTTGCTCTTTATCAGCTGCTCAAGGGCATCATCAGCAAGATCGTCATCACTTGACAAATAAATGGGTTCTTCACGCAGAATGGCGGCAGGAGGCAAGGCTCTTTGATCAGTTGGTCTGACAAGTTGCTTTTTCTTCTCCGTTCTCTTGGAGACACGGGATTGATCTTCAGACTGCACACTGGCTTCAGAAGGTGCAGTGGCCAGTGGCTTCGCACGAGAAGTCTTCGGAGGTGCAACTGATCTTGAAGCCTTTGGCTTCTTTTGCTTCTGCGGCTTTTGAGGAGGAGCTGGGGCTTCATCGGAGTCAACATCATTTTCAGAATGATCTACTCGGGCACCTTGGACCACGATGTAGGTGATGAGGCCGTCAAGGTTGGAGAAGGGGCCGATAACATTGGGATCAGCATCACGGGAGCCGTCAGCACGGGGAGCAGAGGGACCTGGGTTGAAGTCCAATCCCAATGACTTCTTGTTCTTCTTGACCGAAGCCACAGCAAACTAGAAGTTTCACTTGAAGAGAGAATCATCACGACACTAGAGTAGTGAAGTGGGATCGGCGTTCTCAGGCTGTGGTCCACGGACCATGCAAGGATAGAAGCCTTGAGCAATGGCTTCAGCTCTGTTCTTGGGTTGAAGGCCTCGATAGAGGATATCACCCCAAGGTCTCTTGATGGCATTCTTCTCTGCATATTCCTTCATCACAAACTTGTACTTGAACCATTCCTCAGCCCAATAGCGTCGAATCCATTGGATTCACATCTTTCTCTGATGATAATTCTCTTCGGGATCTGTCTTGTAGAGTTCTGCTAAGTCATCAGGCAGATCTTTGGATGTTCCTTTTCTGCGCTGTCTGTCACCCTTCCTTGCTGATTTTTCTGCAGCCATGAACTTCAAACTGAATGGCTCCAGTACGTTCAAAGGCTTCAGAGACTTACGCTTGCTGGTCAAGCAGGAACTGGCTTCAGGAGAATTGATATGATGCTGTAAGTATTCTGCAAATGAATGCAGACTATGAGAACCAAGGGATTCTCCCACGGACATGTACATGTGACAGCATTAGAGATGCGAGGGAAGGGGAAGAGGTCATATGCATTCTCAGAAGATTTTGAAGATAAATCAGTTTGAAGACATTGACCTCATGATGCGAAGACATTCACTTATATAGGTGAGTTGGTTCCAGATTTGTACCAATCCGTGAATAAGTACAAGTGAGGAATTAAACTAGACAGGAAATCTAAGTGAATTGACTAGGCAGTATGAGATGCAGACAGAGTAAATCTAACATTGAATAGGTAGAAACCAGTTTCGATAAACAGGATGAATCTTGAAGATCAAAAAGGTGGTAAAAATAGAGTTATAATTACCGCACAAAGAACTGCTAGATGGGATGAATAGGAGACCGAGCAGTTCAGCCCACCGTGCCCTAACTTGGTGACGGAGGACACCTACGGCGACGGCGGAGAGGACGATGTCCGCGGCCGGCGTGAGGACGGCGTCGGAGAAGTCGCGCCAGCTAAGCGCTTCGTCGCCGGCATCGTCGAGAGCTAGCGGTGGCGCTAGGGTTTTGACGGAGGTGGAGAGGTGGAAGAAGGATTTCTTTACCGCAGGGGACAAGTATTTATAAGTAGGTGAGCAACACAGCGCAATTACGCTGGTGCCCCTGGCGGTTCACATCTGAGGGGCACATGGCAAGCATGCAACATACTCAGAGTTGTCCCACGTTCCCACGCCCGCCAGGCATGTCGGAGAGTTGTTCCGGCTTCTCCGGATTTCAACAATAAAGATAAGTCATTTAAAACAGACTTAATGTTTGTCTCTTTGCCTTCTGCTGACTAGGACGCAGAGAAGACATTCGACAGTTTCAATAGAATGCATATGATTTGGACAGATAGAGTTTGAGATAGGAAGCATAGAGAGGTTAGGGTCTGATCACATTCACTTAGTTCAAAAGATCCAATCTTGAAGACATAGCTATAAGTGAATGCTGTAGAGGACAGAACACTAGTATATATAATCAAATCATCATAGTGTAGAAAATCATGAAGATAAATTGAAACTGAAGACAAACCAAATGCGAAGTCATTGCAATATAATGCCATGAGTGAAACACTTCAAACAGAGAAATTTGGTGGTGGCGTTATCCACCGTATAGGAAGTATTAGACCCAGACACGGCGCACAATTATCGTGGCGCTCTGAAGTCAAATTCCATGTTAATGTATTCACACTCAGAGTGTAAATCTTCATTGATTGAAGATATACATTACTTTGTGTGTTGCACATCTAAGTCATCAACATGCATAAGTGTTAGGATGTGTGCCTGATCACAGGACATTAGAGGATTCCAAGATATTTAGCTCACACCGTACCTTGTAAAACCTTTTCTCATCCAAGGGCTTTGTGAAGATATCTACCAGTTGCTCTTCAGTGTTGACGTGAATGATGTCGATATCTTTCTTCATAACATGATCTCTGAGAAAGTGATGACGAATTTCAATGTGCTTTGTCTTCGAGTGCTGGACTGGATTGTTGGCTATCTTGATGGCACTTTCATTGTCGCAGAAGAGAGGTACTTGTTTCAGGTTGATGCCATAATCCTTGAGAGTTTGCTTCATCCATAGAAGCTGAGCACAACAGGATCCAGCAGCAATGTATTCAGATTCAGCAGCTGAGAGTGATACACAGTTCTGCTTCTTTGAAGACCAACAGACAAGTGATCGACCAAGAAAATGACATGTGCCTGATGTAGACTTGTGATCCACCTTGTCACCAGCATAATCAGCATCCGAGAATCCAACTAAATCAAATTTTGATCCCTTGGAATACCATAATCCGAGTGTTGGGGTGTAAGCCAAATATCGAAGAATTCGCTTCACTGCTAAGTGATGCGACTCCTTTGGTGCCGCTTGGAATCGAGCACACATGCAAACACTAAGCATAATATCTGGCCTAGATGCACATAAATAAAGCAAAGAACCAATCATGGAGCGGTATACCTTTTGATCAAACTCTTTACCATTGTCGTCGGGACCAAGATGGTGTTTGGCTGGCATTGGCGTTGTGTAGCCTTTGCAGTCTTCCATTCCAAACTTCTTCAGACAATCTTTGAGGTACTTTTCTTGCGATATGAAGATGCCATTTCTTTGCTGACGAATTTGAAGACCAAGGAAGAACTTCAGCTCTCCCATCATGGACATCTGATATTGCTCTTGCATCATGTATTCAAACTCATCACTATACTTCTGGTTGGTGCAGCCGAAGATAATGTCATCCACATATATTTGGCACACAAACAGTTCACCATCATATGTCTTCGTGAAGAGTGTGGGATCGAGGGATCCAGGTTTGAAGCCTTTGCTCTTCAGGAAGTCTTTGATTGTATCATACCAGGCACGAGGAGCTTGTTTGAGACCATACAGTGCTTTGTTCAGCTTGTACACCATATCAGGATGTTTTGGATCTTCAAAGCCAGGTGGTTGTGCGACATATACTTCTTCTTCAATCTTGCCATTGAGAAATGCACTCTTTACATCCATTTGATATAGCAAGATGTTGTGATGATTAGCGTAGGCTAGCAGTATGCGAATAGCTTCAAGCCTAGCAACATGAGAAAATGTTTCATCGAAGTCAATTCCTTCAACTTGAGTATATCCTTGAGCCACAAGACGTGCTTTGTTTCTGACGGCTTGACCATGCTCATCTTGCTTGTTTCGATATATCCACTTTGTTCCAATAATGTTATGCTTGCGAGGGTCAGGTCGCTTGACGAGTTCCCAAACATTATTCAGCTTGAACTGTTGAAGTTCTTCTTGCATGGCTTGAATCCATTCAGGTTCCATAAAAGCTTCAGCAACTTTCTTGGGTTCTGATATTGACACAAATGAAAAGTGCCCACAGAAGTTTGCTAGCTGTGTTGCTCTTGATCGAGTGAGTGGACCAGGCGCATTGATGCTGTCAATTATCTTCTCTATTTGAACTTCATTTGCAACACGAGGATGAACAGGACGAAGACTTTGCTCTTGCTGATCATTGTCATCATTGGGAGGATTGTCTTCGGTCTGAGCATTGTCTTCAGGTTGATTTGGTGCAGAGATGATAAGTTCCTCTTCAGGCTGTGCTTCAGAGGGCATGATTTCACCAGTTCCCATCAGCTTGATAGACTCGCTTGGAGGAGCTTCATCTAGTGTACTTGGCAGAATCTCTCTCTGTGAACCATTGGTTTCATCAAATTTCACATCCACAGTTTCAATGATTTTGTAGAGATAAAGGTTGAAGACTCTGTAGGAGTGTGGATCCTTTCCATAGCCAAGCATGAAGCCTTCGTGAGCCTTAGGTGCAAATTTTGAGTTGTGATGGGGATCCTTGATCCAGCATCTAGCTCCAAATACTCTGAAGTAACTGACATTTGGCTTCTTGCCAGTAAGGAGCTCATATGATGTTTTGTTCAGAAGCTTATGGACGTACACACGGTTGATGATGTGACATGCTGTATCAATAGCTTCAGGCCAGAACTTTCTTGGTGTCTTGTACTCATCTAGCATTGTTCGAGCCATCTCAATGAGGGTTCTGTTTTTGCGCTCAACGATGCCATTTTGCTGAGGTGTGTATGGAGCAGAGAACTCATGAGTGATTCCCATTGTATCCAGATACAGATCAAGTCCAGTGTTCTTGAATTCAGTGCCATTGTTACTTCTGATGTGCTTGATCTTCATGCCATAATTCTTCATTGCTCGATTTGCGAAGCGCCTAAAGACATCTTGCACTTCAGTCTTGTAAAGAATTATATGAACCCATGTGTATCTTGAGTAGTCATCAACAATGACGAAGCCATAGAGACAGGCAGTTGTTGTGAGGGTGGAGTAGTGAGTAGGTCCAAATAAGTCCATGTGTAACAGCTCGAAGGGTTGAGATGTTGTCATGATTGTCTTCGAGGGGTGCTTTTCCCTTGTCATCTTTCCAGCTTCACAGGCACCACACAGGTGATCCTTCTTGAACTTGACATTCTCGATGCCAATGACATGCTTCTTCTTGACGAGTGAGTGTAAGTTCCTCATGCCAGCATGTCCTAGCCTTTGATGCCAGAGCCAGCATTCTGAAGCTTTTGCGAGAAGACATACGGCAAGCTGTGGACCTGCTGAGAAATCTACCATGTATAGATCATCTTTTCGATACCCTTCAAAGACTAGAGATTTGTCAGATTCCATTAGTACAAGGCAACGATATTTTCCAAATATCACAATCATGTTCAAGTCACAAAGCATTGAGACAGACATTAAGTTGAAACCAAGGGATTCAACAAGCATCACTTTATCCATGTGTTGATCCTTTGAGATTGCAACTCTACCTAGACCCAATACTTTGCTTTTACCAGTGTCAGCAAATGTAATGTGACTCTTGTCGGATGGACGTAAGGTTGAGTCCATGAGAAGACTTCGATCACCAGTCATATGATTTGTGCATCCACTGTCCATAATCCATTCTGAAGCTTTTGATGATGTACCCTACAGTGCAGTTTGGAGGATAGGCTTCATAAGAGTGTTGTGAAGCATAAGCATTTGACACATACAGGGACAGTCACAGCTTATATCAAAGTTAGGACATATAGTATGACTGATAAGTGATTCAGATGTGAAGTATATAGAATGACATTTGCGTCCTAAATGGGTTTTAGGTCCCCAGCAATAGTTTCAGACGCCATTGATTGCTGGCTGGAGACCGTATTCTGCAAAAGAGAGTTAGTTCTTCTTTGCCACCCACATCTTCAGTGGTGGCTTAGAAGCAATGAGTCTAAGTGCAGCATCTGAGAATTTTGGCTTTGAAGCCCTAGCAAATAGCCTTGCAGGAGATGAATGATACTCATATGAATAAGCAGAATAGTTCTTAGTCCTACGAACATAGCGGTTTGAAGATACGCGCTCATATTCATAAGTCTGAGCATGATTTCCTTGCAAAACATTGGCGTTAGGGTGACTTATGTGAGTCCTGTGTCTGTATGAAGCCTTTGGGCCATATGAAGCTATAGGTCTGGGGTTTGTCTTCTTCCTTGTTGGTGTCATGACGACATTCACAGGAAGATTCTCAATGTATTGCTTAGGTACCCAGATCTTCTTCATAGGTGGTCCATTCCTGCAGTTAGTACCAATGTACCTGGCAAACACTTCACCATTCTGATTTTTCAACAGCTTATAGTTTGCATCAAAGGATTCATCAATGATAATAGGATTAGCACAGGTAAAGCCAGATAAATTAGATGGATCTACTGAAGGTTCCTTGGCAGCAACCCATGTGGTTTTGGGGTACTGCTCAGGCTTCCAGTACGAGCCATCAACATTCATTTTCCTCTCGAACCCAACACCCTCTTTCCTAGGGGTTCGGTTCAGAATCTGCTTTTTGAGGACATCGCAGAGAGTCTGATGTCCCTTCAAACTTTTATACATCCCTGTTTCAAGCAATGTCTTCACCATAGCATTTTCATCAGCAACAGCAGTGGTATCCTCCGCAGAGGGGTTAGTTACCACATTAGTAGGTGAAGACAATGAAACAGTAGCAACAGTGGAACATTCAGCAACAGATGTAGTGTTATCACGCTCAATGCATTTTAGACATGCTGGTTCAAATCCATCCTGAGCGGAACTGATCTGTTGAGCGTGAAGTGACTCATTCACCTTTTGAAGATCTTCATGAGCCTCTCTCAATTTCTCAAGATCTTGCTTCCTTTGAAGATAATCATAGGAGAGCCTTTCATAAGTAGTTGAGAGCGATTCATGACGACCTTCAAGTTCTTGGTACTTAGCATGAAGATTTTTTATGTCATCAACTAAGGACTGTGAACGTGTCATTTCAGCGTCCAACAGGTCGTCGCTTTTGTCTAACAGTTTTTTAGTATGTTCCATAGCCTTTTGTTGTTCAGTTGAAATTTTAGCAAGTGTTTTGTAGCTGGGTTTGGATTCACAATCAGAGTCATCTTCACTCGAGGTTTGGAAGTAAGCATCGCGTGATTTTACCTTGGCACCACGTGCCATGAAGCAGTAGGTGGGAGTAGGATCGTCTTTGTCATTAGCTTCAGCGTTGGTGTGGAAGTCATTGTCTTTAGTGTTGAAGATGGACTTGGCGACATAGGCTGTGGCTAGAGCCAGACTTGCAACGCCAGGGTCAGACTCCTCTCCAGATTCCACCTCCGCCTCCTCAGAAGCAGACTCCTCCTCTGAATCCATTTCCTTTCCAACAAAAGCACGAGCCTTGCCAGATGAGCTCTTCTTGTATGATGAAGACTTGGAAGAAGACTTAGAAGACTTTGAGGATTTCTTCTTCTTCTTGTCATCAGAATCATATTCCTTGCTTTTCTTCTTCTTCTTCTCATTGTCCCACTGTGGACACTCAGATATGTAGTGACCAGGTTTCTTGCACTTGTGGCAGGTTCTCTTTTTGTGGTCATGGGTGGAAGCTTCATCATTCCTTGAGCTGGATCGTGAAGACTTTCTGAAGCCTTTCTTCTTAATGAACTTCTGGAACTTCTTCACAAGCATAGCAAGTTCCTTTCCAATGTCTTCAGGATCCTCAGAACTGCAGTCAGATTCTTCTTCAGATGAAGAAACAACTTTTGCCTTCAAGGCGTGAGTTCGGCCATAGTTTGGGCCATAGATATCTCTTTTCTCAGATAGCTGGAACTCATGTGTGTTGAGCCTCTCAAGTATATCAGACGGATCGAGTGACTTGAAGTCAGGACGTTCTTGTATCATGAGGGCAAGGGTGTCAAAGGAGCTGTCAAGTGATCTCAGCAATGTCTTGACGATTTCATGCTTGGTAATCTCAGTTGCGCCAAGAGCTTGAAGTTCATTTGTGATGTCAGTGAGGCGATCAAACGTGAGCTGGACATTTTCATTGTCGTTTCTGTTGAAGCGGTTGAAGAGGTTGCGAAGAACACTAATTCTTTGATCTCTCTGGGTTGAGACACCTTCGTTGACTTTGGATAGCCAGTCCCAGACTAGCTTCGACATTTCCAGAGCACTCACACGGCCATACTGTCCTTTGGTCAGATGACCACAGATGATGTTCTTTGCAGTAGAGTCCAGTTGAATGAACTTCTTGACATCAGTGGGGGTGACACCTTCACCAGTTTTGGGAACGCCATTCTTGACGACATACCAGAGGTCAACATCAATGGCTTCAAGATGCATACACATCTTATTCTTTCAGTAGGGATATTCACTTCCATCGAACACGGGGCAAGCAGCAGAAACCTTGATTATCCCTGTAGTCGACATAGCTAAAACTCCAGGTGGTTAAACCGAATCACACAGAACAAGGGAGTACCTTGCTCTGATACCAATTGAAAGTGCTAGTATCGACTAGAGGGGGGGGGGTGAATAGGCGATTTTTATGAAAGTCTTCAACACTTAGAAGTTTCAAAGACAAACAACAGATATGACCTAATTGATATGCAGCGGAAGATAAACTACCCTAAGCAAGCCATAGTCAAGTATGCAATGATGTGAAAGTACATGACTAATAGCAGCTAGGTAGTAAGGATCAGGATGGAAGATAGTATGAAGCCAATCAACAGTAGTAGTCAAGCAATGAAGTCAAACAGATACACAGACAGGCTATGACTTCACGAAGACAAACTTAAGTAAGGTTGGGAAGGGATAGAACCAGTTGCTTGTTGAAGACACAGGATTTGTTAGACCAGTTCCAGTTGCTGTGACAACTGTACGTCTGGTTAGGGAGGCTGAGATTTAACTCAGAAGACCGTGTCTTCACCTTATTCCCCTTGAGCTAAGGACACCCAGTCCTCGCCCAATCACTCTGGTAAGTCTTCAAGGGAGACTTCCAAACCTTCACAGACTTTGTTCACCGGCAATCCACAATGACTCTTGGATGCTCAGAACGCGACGCCTAACCGGCTGGAGGATTCACAGTCCTCAAGTGTAATAAGTCTTCAGGTCACACAGACAGAAAGACTTCAGTGATGCCTAACACTCTTTGGCTCTGGGTGTTTGGGCTTTGTCCTCGCAAGGATTTCTCTCTCTCAAATGCTTCGAGGTGGGTTGCTCTCAAACGACAAAAGCCGTGCACAAACTCTGAGCAGCCACCAATTTATGGTGTAGGGGGTGGGCTATTTATAGTCACTAGGCAACCCGACCTGATTTGTCCAAAATGACCCTGGGTCACTAAGGAACTGACACGTGTTCCAACGGTCAGATTTCAAACACACGCAGCAACTTTACTTGGGCTACAAGCAAAGCTGACTCATCCAGCTCTGGATAAGATTTGCTATCATTGTCTTCGCTCGAAGACATAGGATTTGCGTTGAGCATCACTTCAGTCACTCTGACTTAGTTCACTTGGACCCCACTTAACAGTACGGTGGTTCCTATGACTCAACAAAGAAGAAAAGGAAACAACGAAACCACACAGTCTTCGCGCTCCATAGACTTCACGCAATGTCTTCTCATGTCATAGTCTTCAATATGAATATCTTCTCATACCGCCATTGTCTTCAATGTCTTCATACATTTTTAGGGGTCATCTCCGGTAGGTAAACCGAATCAATGAGGGACACAACCTGCGTTATCCTGCAATTCTCACAAACGCATTAGTCCCTCAACCTACTTTGTCGTCAATACTCCAAAACCAACTAGGGGTGGCACTAGATGCACTTACACTACTACGTTTCCCAACAATGGCATCATGAGCGGTTCTATCAGTAGATGCAGGTTTCGATCTATATCACATGTGGATGTGAGGGTTTGATGTTCTTGCTATGCTTCCCTCGTGTTGCTTTGGTTTAGTTCATTGATGTCATGATGTAGCTTTGTACAAAGTTCGGACAATGGTTCGACTCTGGCTGTTGATGATCTACTAATAGTTCTTTGGGCTTCGTCATAGTCAAGAATAGTTAACTGTCGCATACACAAGAGGGCAATGAAGATGAAATTTTTTCTAGGGGGTCACACATATTTGACGAAGTTTAGTGTGGGGTAGAGATTGTTAACTAAGTCTCTTATTTCACACACCCCGAAAGCTAATCTATCAACAAGAATAATCGCCTTGATTATGCATGTAGGTAGTTAGTGTTATCCAAAAACCCTAGCAACCATTTAATTAAAATTTATCAAAAGATTAGAGGACGTCTAACTTGGTTTTGCAGGTTTGCATATGATGTGGTATAGCCTTTGTCATGAGAATGAGTTTATGTATGAGATGGTTATATATTGTAATGTTAAGTGGCTTGCGCGTCACGACATGATGATTGGAGCCACGTGATTGCCACCTTAATGTAAAATTTGTAAAGATAACCTACAGGTTACACAGAGGACCCGGAGCTTCACCAGATGCAGGAGAACAAAATCGGTGCCACGACGATAGTTTTTCAAAATTGTCGGCACGACAACATTTTCGGAGAAGAACTTCACGAAGACCTAGGAGGGCCATGGAAACATTCCTGGCGTCCAGGTCTATACCATATCATGCTATTATGAATTGTTTGATATGTTTATCCCTTTGTTGTTTGCACCCTTTGATTGTGATGTAATCAATTATTAGGGTGATCTCTCACAGTAAATATCAAGTTAAAAGGTGCTCTTCCCAGTGTTGCAACCGTCTATAACACATAGGGTTTCAGAGTGCGTCATGTCCACATGAGTACAAATGAGATGTGAGGTGTAAGACGAGGATGCTCAGACCATGTATGTAGATAGCACTCGGTTGTCTTGAAATTCTACCAGAATAGTTCTAAGCTCGAAGCACAAAGCACCGAAAGATGAACAAGAATCATATGGAGATATGATCGGCAAAAGTTTGCCTAATAGTCAAAATTCTCGTCATCAGTGATGTCCACATTAATGGCTGTAAATAAAATTAAGATCTTGAATCACTCACTATCAATTATGAGAGTATTGATTTGAGTGAGAGTGCACTTTATACTAAAAGTTGTTTAATCACTAGTGCAATAATGAATTATGAATTATTCCTAAATATATTTGTGTTTATCATTGTAGATCAATGGCTCACAATATGTTCAACTTAGCCCCTATGTTAGAGAAAGAAAAGTTGGCCACTAATGGTGGAAACTATGCAGATTGGATTCGGAACCTAAGATTTGTTCTCAACTGTGCAAAGGAGTATGTGCTAGATCATCCCCTAGGTGATCCTCCCGCAAGGGATGCACCAAAACAAATTGTAGATGCTTTAGCTGCTTGTAGTGATGACTATGATTTAGTCTAGTGCCTCATGTTGACTTGCATGGATCCTGAACTGCAAAAACATTTTGAACCCTCTACTACTCAATTCATAATTGGGTATGTGGAAGTCCTATACAAGACGAAGGCACAGGCCGAACATTTTGAAATAACCAAAGCCTTTATTGAATGCAAGATAGCAGAGAGTTCCTCAATGAGTGAGCATATAGTGAAGCTCGCTAGCTATGTTGATAGACTGGCTTCCCTGGAATTTGGAATTCCTCCAACACTCGGTACAGATATTGTGCTTGCTTCACTCCTCCCATCTTATGATGGTTTTATCATGAATTACAACATGAACGGAGTGGAGAAAAGTGCAAACGAGTTGTTCGCTATTCTCAAAATTGTGGAAGCTGGGATGTAGAAGAACAAACAAGTGTTGGTGGGCAAGTGCAAGAAGAAGTCTACTGGTGATGGTAAGACCGTCCCTTAGAAGAAAGAATGTCGGAGCCACTAAGGAGACTGAGTGTTTCTACTGCAAACAGAAGGGACACTAGAAACACAACTGCAAGAAGTACTTGGTGGATAAGAAAAACGGTTTTCCGATAAAGGTATAAAAGTTATACAAAGTTAATGTTATTCTACTTGTTAATTTACTATATGTCATGAGTATTTGATATTAATCGGTTGCTCTTGTGTGCAAATCAATGCAGGGACTACAGAAAGTTCGCAAGTTGAGAAGAAATGAAGTCGTGATGCAAATCGGGAATGGTGATGGGATCACTACTCAAAACCGTTGAAGTCATATCTTTAGTTTATCTTCAAGATTTATCTTAGGACCGAATAATAGTTATTTCGTTCTAGAGTTGTGTAAAACAATATGTTTTGGGTTATACGATGGGTATTCTTATTAGTTTTAAACTATGGTCGTTCAAGTTGTTATAAGAATATGTTTGTTTTTACCTCTATTATTGGTGGTTTATTCATGAAATCTTGAATTGAAAGTTTATAACCTCAAATGCTACATGTCTTGAAAAGACTGATAAACACCACTTAAATGTTGCACTACTTGGTTATATCGGAAAAATAATCTTCATGTAGATGAAGTATTGAAGTATTTTGATTTTGAATCAATTGACAAAATACATAGTGATTTATGGGGTCCGATGAGCAAACTAGGGCACGATGAATTATTGTGCTTCGTTAATGATTTGAATAAATATGATTTACTTGATATAAATCTGAAATATTTGAAATGTTCAAAGAAATTCGGAGTAAAATATTTTAAAGGTTCAAATAAAATCTATAATGAAGATAAGAAGCATTGTGACAAAGATAAAAGGATCTTCAATCATGGAGAAAATTATCTAAGTCATGAGTTTAGCAAAACACTCAGATAATTGTGGAATTATTTCCTACTGATATGCTTTTATTATTTTGAGGATATGCACTTGAAACAGCTACATATACACCAAACAAAACACCGTCTTATAGTCTGGCAAGATGACAACATATGCGTTATGGAGTTCACAACCCAGACAAATGCTAATTTGTAGGTTATCCCAAAGACGTAATTGGGTATTCCTTCTAACAAAATTTCAAAGACAAAGAGTTTGTCACAAAGAATGAACACTTTCTTGAGAAGGAGTTTTCTTGCTAATGAAGTGGGAGGAAAGTGTAGCTTGATAAGATTATCGAATCTCTGGCAGAAGTAAGCAAGATTAACAAACTAGAAGTTGTTTTGAAAGTTGCCTGCACAGCTGAGCCATAAGTTACTACACCAACTGTAGAAATACTAGCTAAAGCTTGCAACTGAACAACTTAGACCAGGAAAAGTTAATGAACCTCCCGAATGATCTCAAAGTGAGGGATATTCTTCTTAGAAGAAGATGAACTTGCACACTATAAGGAAGCGATGACGGAACCCAGCTCGAAGGAATGGCTTATAGCCATGCACACAAAAATGGAGTTCACATACAATTAAGTTTGGAACTTAGTTGATTCTTAAGAAGGTATAGAGATCATACATGACAATTAAGTTTAGAACTCAGTTGATTCTCTATAAGAAATAAAGTACATGGAATGAATGTATAAGCTACTTTCCTAAATGGAAAGGGATGATACAATCAGAAGGTTTTGTAGATCTTTAGAATACCGGATGAGTGTGCAAGCTTTAAAAGTTTTAAGTTTTGAAGCAAGTATCAAGGAGGTGGAATCAACATCTTATTGAAATAGTTAAAGAGTTTGACTTTGCTGAAATGATGAAGAAACTTGTGAAGTTTAGTGGGAGCTCTGTAGCATTTCTAATTTTATATGTAAATGACATATTATAGATTGGAAATAATATAAAGTTTCGGAGAACAATAAAATTTAGAAGAATATGTTTCCAATGAAAGACTAAAGCAAAGAAAATTATTGGTCATAAAGATCTATAAAGATAGATCAAGATGTCTCATTATGATAAGCTAAATTGAATACATTTACAAAGTTTTAAAAGGTTTAAAATGGAGAATATGTTTTCTCTCAATGTCACATAACATGATGCTTAGAAGAAATCAATGTCCTAAGATAGTTAATAACCATGAGTAGATGAGTAGATTATTAAATCCATCATGAATGTTATGATATGTATAAATTCAAATGTTTTGTGTACTAAATGTTAGTAGCAGGTGCCAAAGTGATCCTAGATTGGCTTTCTAGGTAACTGTAATACAATCAAGTACCTCATAAGGACTAAAGACTTGTCTATAGAGGAGATGAAGAAGTTCGTTGTAAAAGGTTAGACGAACACAAACTTCATGACTAATATAAATTATATTGGGCTATGATTGTTTAGAATAGTTTTCTAGCATGAACAATATTGTGGATTATGTAATGTAAGATGAATATGTCAAAAGCATTAGATGTTTTAAAGTTGTCAGAATCAAGAAGTGTCTTGATATAATCGGTGTAATCCTGAGTGTGATAAAGCCAATGACACGGTTGGGTGGCCCTTCCTTAGGGAAGTCTTGCTCCGGAAAGGTTTCGACGATTGGGTCACTCATGTCATGTAGATGGTGACCTCTGAGAGGACCACGGTTAACATCAACAGGGAGATTGGGCCCTACTTTCCCATCTTGTGTGGGTCAGGCAAGACGACCCATCCCCCCCCCCCTTATTATTTAACATGGTGGTTGATGCCCTTGCATCTATCCTTGATAAGACCAAAATAGCAGGTCATATTCGGCTGATAATACCGCATGTTGTAGGAGGGAATGGGGTTTCCTGTAATGCGCAAGATGCAATTCTATCCCAGTCACATGATGAACTCATGATTGGGGCACAATTGCATTTCGGACGCGTAGCAAGGTGATACACAAATTCATACAACCGAGTGAAAAGTAGAATACGAGATCCAGGCAACACTTGCCCCAGAGTAGTATAAATATCACAAACACCATACAATTATCCATACATATAGTAGCGTCGGACTACGGACTAGATACAATGAAAACACCACCCTGTACAATTATCCAGTAACTCCTTAATCTGCTTCTTTATTTCCTCCAGATCCTTTGCGGGCTTCCTGTACGGTCTCTTAGATATTGGCTCTGTGCCTGGCAAAAGCTCAATCAAAAACTCGATGTCTCTATCCGGTGGCATGCCTGACAATTCTTCTGGAAATACATCGGGGAAATCCTTCACCACTGGTACCTCATCCTGTATAACTCCTGATAAGGAATTCACTTGAGTCCTCTTCGGCACATGCCGGGATACATACTTGATCCTTCTTCCTTCTGGGGTGGTAAGCAAAATCGACTTACTGGCGCAGTCAATGTTCCCTCCATACTTCGATAACCAATCCATGCCTAATATCACATCCAGTCCTTGTGACTCCAATACTATTAGGTCTGAGGGAAACACGTAGTTACCAATCCTTAATGGTAACCGATCACACCATAGATTAGCCATATACTCAACTCCTGGCGAGGTTACTAACATGGGTGACCTAAGGGCTTGGGTTGGCAGTTTATACTTATCCACAAATCCCCTTGATATGTATGAATGCGATGCACCAGTATCAAGAAGAACGATTGCAGTAAATGACTTAACCAAAAACTTACCTATTACTGCATATGGCTGGGATTCAACCTCCTCCACGTTAACGTGGTTCACCTATCCCCTGTTGAAAGGGTTAGGCTTCTTCCCAGAGCTTAAAATGCCATTTCCATTCTTAGCTTCAGGACATTCAGTGGCATAATGTCCAGTCTTCTAGCACTTGTAGCAAGTAATGTGGCTTAGATCCCTCTTGGCTGGTGTGGATGGGTTGGTACGGTTCTGGCTGTTGCTGCCTCCATTCCCATTGCCATTCTTGGGGCCACTATGGTTGTGCGAACTCCCTCAATTGTGATTGTGACCTCCATGGGTATGCTGAAAAGGTCCTCCCGAGTTCGGGGTAAAACGAGGCTTCTGCTGAGCTCCAGAATTGTACTTTCCTTATCCATACTTCCTCTTGTGGCTGTCAATCTGCTGCTGCTTCCCTTCAATCATGAGAGCTCGGTCTACCAACTCCTGGTAGTTGTTGAAGGTTGCCACCATCAACTGCATGCTCAGCTCATCATTCAGTCCTTCCAGAAACTTCTCCTGCTTAGCTGCATCCGTAGCAACGTCATCTGGGGCATGACATGCTAGCTTACTAAAACCATCAACATACTGGCCAACTGTACGTCCTCCTTGGCACAAGTTGCGGAACTCACGCTTCTTCATGGCCATAGCTCCTGCTGAAACATAGCAGTACGGAAAGCCTACTGAAACTGATCCCATGTGACAGTGTCGATGGGGTAAGTGGCTGTGAAATTCTACCACCATGATGATGCGGGTCCATCAAGTTGATGTGCGGCAAAGCGCACTCTCTCCGCATCTGTGCATCCTGCAGTGGTCAACTCCCTTCTAATCTTGCGGAGCCAATCATCTGCAACTATCGGCTCGGTGCTACTGGAGAACACCGGTAGATTTAGACTCAAGAAACGGGCTAAGTGATCAACAGGTGGTGGTGGTGGTGGGTTGTTGTTGTTGTTGTTCCCCTAATTCTGATTCTGGACTAGTATCTATTGTCGGTGTCAAAACCGGTGGATCTCGGGTAGGGGGTCCCGAACTATGCGTCTAAGGCTGATGGTAACAGGAGACAGGGGACACGATGTTTTACCCAGGTTCGGCCCTCTCGATGGAGGTAATACCCTACTTCCTGCTTGATTGATCTTGATGATGTGAGTATTACAAGAGTTGATCTACCACGAGATCGTAGAGGCTAAACCCTAGAAGCTAGCCTATGATTATGATTGTTCTTGTCCTACGGACTAAACCATCCAGTTTATATAGACACAGGAGGGGGCTAGGGTTACACAGAGTCGGTTACAGAGAAGGAGATCTACATATCTGAATTGCCAAGCTTGCCTTCCACGCAAGGGAAAGTCCCATCCGGACACGGGACAAAGTCTTCAATCTTGTATTTTCATAGTCCAACAGTCCGGCCAAAGTATATAGTCTGGCTGTCCGAGGACCCCTTAATCTCGGACTCCCTCAGTAGCCCCTGAACCAGGCTTCAATGACGATGAGTCCGGCGCACAGATTGTCTTCGGCATTGCAAGGCGGGTTCTTCTCCAAATTCTCCAGGGTACCTGATGTTACGAGCAGTGTCCAGCTTCCCATTAATGTTGCACTCCTCGACTTTTGTGCTTTAATAATGGTTGTCTCCGTGTCGAGCAAATGCAAGAAGTCGGGGCATTTTTACATTTGTCACCCTGACCATGTGAGTAAATCATCTATTTAAAGAGACGGGGATCCTCAGATCCAAATCACACCATCTTTTCCCAGCGAGTATCCATCAGAGCGCGCCTGAAAAAATCCATACCACCATGGCCGGCCGTCGCGGCTCCTCTTCTCACTCCCGTAGCACTAGGCCAGACAATTGGGTGAAATGTTCTGTCCCCCACAACCGACTAGTAGAGTTGCAGACCAAGGGGTTTCTCCCGCCTGCGTGCATGGTCCCCGTCCGAGCCGGACTAGCCACTTATAATGGCGGGGAGCAAGCGGAGAGTTCTCAAAACCCATCTAAGGGGGAGCGGGTATGCTTTGTCCCCTATTTGCTGAGGGGACTCGGATTTCCAATCCATCCTTTCCTTCGCGGGCTCCTGGAGTTCTACGGCCTCCAGCTGCATAACTTTACCCCAGCCTCCATACTGCATATTGCATGCTACGTTGCCTTTTGCGAACTATTTCTGGGTTGCGAAGCTCATTTCAAGCTGTGGAAGAGGCTATTCCGCCTCGTACCCCGCACTCAGGAGGGGTCGGTATATCAAGTAGGCGGAGCCAAAATATGGCGCATCGCCGGGACCGGATACCTGTCCGGTACCCCGAAGAAGACATCCGAAGACTGGCCTTCGGAATGGTTCTACATGGAGGATGTCCCTCTTCCGGACCCTATTCGGAAGGGCCTTCCCGAGTTTGTAAATGCCCCGTTGAAGAAACGCCATAGCTGGCGCCCCCGGATCCCCCAGGAGGAAGATAACAGAGAGATCCTTTTCCTGATGGACAGGATAAAGACGCTGGCCAAATCAGGATTGACAATAATCGTGGTTATGTCCATATGTATAATGCGGGGAGTGCAGCCACTTCAATATCGGGGGAAACCCATGTTGCACTTCAATGGAGAAGACGATGCCACCCGCTGCGGCCGTAAAGGTCCGGACTCCGCCGCCGCTCAGGCGAAGATACTGCCTATTTGTACAAAGGAGAAGAAGAGGAGTTGATCCGTATCAAACCACGGGATGGATTCTCCATGTAAAACCCCCCAAACTGGGTGAGTTGCTATCTTTTGTTCCTAGTCTTTCCCGCATTCCTTAGCACGAATATTTACCTTGCCAATTCATAGCAGGAACTGCGAAAAGCTATGAGGGAGGTTCACAGCCCATCTCCACAGCCAGAGGACCCCGACCGGGGTCTCGACCCCGGACTCGAAGAAGATCCGGACACATTTGTGGAGCTCATTGACAGGACATTTTATCAGTTCAGCTGCGATGGTGCGCTGGTGGCCATCATAGCTGATTATCCTGGCCTACTATCTGTATCACATGTAAGTAAAACCGGAGTCCCAACTTCCAAGGAGGATTCCCACTTTGCGCCTTACCCACCGCACATGTATTGCGTTTTACAGGGAAGGCCATCGGGACGCCATGCCAAACCCGCGGTGACTCGCCAACAAGGGGCACCGAAACCGGGTAGGCTTAAAAGGAAGGCTGTCAGGACCGAGACACCATCGCAAAGGTATGTTTAAAAACCTGCCACATAATTATCATCGTTAAAATATAACAATGTCCATTGTCTTCTGGCAGAAAAGGCGCTCGCCGGACTATATCCGGAGAGCCTGGCGGCCACGCCTCCACCAGCCAGACTCAAGGGCGGGGAAGAAATTGGACGATCCTCCTACAGAGGATGCGGATAGATTCTCCGCTACAAACTCCGAAGTGGAGAGCGCTATGAATCATAGGCGCCGACGGGCCACACTACGCGACCCTAATTTCCCTGAAGAGGCGTTCAATGCCTTCAACTCAGGGGACGCGTACATCCGGGCTGCTCAAGGTGGCCTCGCCAGAGCCACGGACCAGTACGTAAAGGATATGCGGGTAAGAAAATTTGATAAGTATGTATATCAGTAGCCCCTGAGACTTGAAACAGTTAGCACAACTGATTTAAGGATCCTCATGTGCATAGGTTCTGACAGAGAAGAATACCCAGCTGTCTAAAGAGCTGGAGGAGTGCAAAGCCCAACCGCAGGCCGCAATTGCCGGAATGGAGGAGTCCACGAAGGCCCCATCTGGTAATACTTGTTTTAATCGAAAATAATGTAATGGTATGTACAAGTAAATATTCAGCATGAATGCAAATCTAACAATAGATTCTGTAGACAATCCCGGAGGCAATCCGGAGATCGTACCAGAGGATGAGCAATATACTCAGCGACAGCTGAAGGCTGGCGAGCGTGTGCTTACAAACACTACTAGGAAAACCCCTATAGATAGACGTTTAGTAGTAGCGTGAGTTATTTGGCCCGCGCTACTGCTACTTAGTAGTAGGGTGGCAGAAAAAATGCGCTACTGGTATGACATAGTAGTAGCGCGGAAAAAAAAACTGCACTACTACTAGATGGATAGTTGTAGCGCAGGTGGGACACACCGCGCTGCTGCTATGCCACCAACCGTCAACTCCACGTTGTCACGCCACCCACCCCGAGCCAGATCGATCTAGATTGAGAGTTCTGACATAGACTGCTCACTCCACTCCCCACCAGCCCGTCCATCATCGTCCTCTGCCGGAGATGCTTGGCCGACTGGCCGCGCGGTGGCCCCGTCCAGGCAACACCTAGGCCACCGCTGCCGCAGCCTACCACTCCTCGGCGGCAGCCTCCTCCTCGGTCCTGCCCGACGCGCTTGACCGGAGCTCCGACGTCTACGCCCGCAATGCCACTGCCATCGGCGGCCTCCTCTCCGACCTACGCTCCCGCGTCTCCCAGGTGCGAGCGTGCCACCGGTCTCTTTCCCCTTCCTCAACCCGACCCCTTCATCTCTCTGTCACCTGACGGAACAGAGGGCGCTGCGCTGCAGGTGCTGGGCGTTGGAGGCGCGGCGGCGGTGAAGCCCCAGCGTGCCCGCGCCCTTCTCAATGGCTACGACATGCCCACAACCGCCCCCGCCCCCGAGGCCAGAGTCGACGCGGTCAAGAACGACGACGTCATCACGCACGCGCTGCAGAAGGAGCTCGCGCAGGTCGCCATGGCCGAGGCCTCAGAGACCATCGGCGGCAAGGCCGACCGCCGCGCCACCGTCCTCGCGCAGAAGTGGTTCCGCCCCGAGGTCGTCAGCCATCTGCCCTCAGGTACTACCAATCTTCAGTTGACCAGCACACAGTAAATTCAGACATGTCATCCCCTCCTGACTCGATCCCCTTTCCTGAACAAACGCCGGTGCAGCTCCACCTGATGTAGTAGAAGCAGAGGGCTCCAGTCCATGTTCGAGCCCCAAAGAAGATCGCAATGCGCGCGACACTATTTGTACTGAATTCACTGTGTGCTGGATGGGTAGTGCTAGTTTAGAAGCCATCTCTGGGTTGAAGCGTAGAGCAATAAAAATTTCATTGCTTTGATACTATGCAATGTTGCTGCTGGGCTCTGACGATAGTGATTGGCGTTTTGCACCTGCAGATCATTTCAGGGCTCCAGAACTTTGACAGGTCCAATGTTGCGTCTGTCGTCACGGCTGCGGATAAGGTGTGGATGCTGTTTGGTGCATTCGTTTTCCATGCTCTGTTTTCTTGCACTTTAGCTCTTGCAGAGGGATGAAATGTTAACCTGTGAACTTTATCTGGGATGGAATAACACAATGATATTGAGTTTGCTGGTGATGTGCTCTAGAGTTGATAATATTGCCAGCTTAGGTCACTACTGAGCTTGCCAATCCAGAAGTCTGCAAGTAGAAGGCAGCGTTTGATTAGTACCTAAGCCTCGTCGTTTATCTCAACAGAAGAATCAGAACCAGCACACAGTATCCTTCACATAGTAGTACATCAATTGTGAATTCTGTTTTGGAGAAGTCATTGTCAATGCAAGTTAATTAGCTGCAGCAACAAAGTATCCTCTTCAGATTCAGTCAGCGTCAGGGAAATCAGTATCCAAGAAGCAACTGTTTTGATTAGTGTTTAGGAAGCAACTGTTGTTATCATCCCACTCTAATACTCTTTTCCAACTGATAAATTTTCTAATAAGTATTACTGGAAAACTTTATATTAACCTTTTAGAAAAACTTATGATAACAAGCTGAATTCAGTACAAGTGCCTCTATTTTGTATCGAGGAGTTGTAATTGCTAGTTCCTGCTAAGTAATCATAAGAATGCTTGTGTTATTACTAAAGGATGCCGGACACTATTTGTGGTTCAGATAATATGTTAAATGCAGAATTATCGGTCTACCTAGTAGAAGCCCATGGTTCGATTTTATGTTTGTTCCTATCAATACAAATGCTGAGCTATGTTCCATTTTTACTGTTCTTTGTGATAGTTTTTGCAACTTTACTTCCCATCTTAAGGCAAGCCCCATTTTAGCATTTAATAATGAGTTTCTTACTCATCAATCTAGAAAATAAAAGTTCAGAACCTGCATCTCTAACTCTCCGGCAATGATCAAGAAGCTCATTCTTTGACAAGTTTTCCTTTAACTTGCATGTGTTGCCTTGAAGATCATTGTTACGTCTAAAGTTTTTGTTATTCACTTTGCTACTGCAGCATGTCCCTAAAACAAATGGAGACATTCCTTCTTTTGATGAAGCCTTTTCAGATGACCGAAGACTTCTTGACAGGTAAATACCCCTACAGTATACTTGTCATCCCATAAATCTATACATGAAGACATGTTCTGTATACTCTCCATGCTCCGTGGTAGGTCTTTTCTGATTGTCTGTCATTTGATCCCAATATGATGCCTTATTTAGATTGGTGCTGTATGGCCTGGTTGAGCTCAAGGTTAACGGAGATGGCAATTGTCACGTATATTTACAGGATTCAGTTCTCTGTTTACTTTTCGAGAATAGCATAAAGGAACACATGAACTACTTGTTAGCAGAGATGCCCGTTTCTAAATTTTTGCACAATCTAGCTTCTTCTTTTTGTCTACCAGCAATGAAAGCCAAGATTCAAGCGATAAGTTAATGTAATTGTGTACGTTACAGGTACTCCTCCATCCATATGCTTACTCACAGTGCAAGCAAGTGTAAATGTTTTTCATTAATTTCGCTTTAACAATTACTTATATACAATATTAGTGCATCCAGTGTTGGCATTCTAAGTCATCTACTTTATTATATTCATGTGTGTTCCACGAAAGTACATATGCACATGTAAAATTTGTAGCACATTGGCATCGACATGTACCGCATTGTTTTCTGTGTCATTCTTCCCTAAGAATCTGAAGTTTCTGAACCTCTGTTGGTAATGCTGCAGGGTTCTGGTGGCGACGCCGATGATTGTCAAGAGGTTTGTGGACTGGATGGTGGTGTGGCTGCCGATGTACAGCGAGGCGAAGCCTCGCTCCTCCTCCTCCTCCTCCTCCTCCTCCTCCTCCTCCGGCACCCCAGCACACGGGTAAGCAGTCGACCAGACACCCTGAGCCCGAGAGATGATCAACATTCAGATACACTTGATTCGGTATGTGGCCAATTCTGAATCTGAATCTTAATGGTGTTCGGGTTTCAGGGTGCGGGGCATGTGTACATGGCTTCATCCGCCCGCTAGTGGCAAGGCACAAGGACGACATCGACCGGGGCCAGCTGGAGCCGAGGGCCAGGGAGAGGGACGTGATGGCATCACAAGTCACGACGACGGCTGCCGTCGGTCAGGTGTGGCTTGTTGAGGCTGCCCGATGTGTAATAGCAGTAGAGATTACTTAGGTAGTTGCTTACCAAGTTGCTACGCACAACACTGTGTGATTTGAATTATACATGAGTTGCCGCTACAATGAGGAACTGTGTGATGGAATGGAATTGGTTGATTTTATTTTTTGAATTCCTAATAGGTTAGTAGTAGCGTGGGAAAAAACCGGGCGCTACTAGTATATAGGATACTAGTAGCGTTGGTAGTTTACCCAACGCTACTACTATTTCATTACTAGTAGCGTGTCTATGTGATAGCAGTAGCGCGGGGAGAACACGCTACTTGTAACTTTTTTAGCTGTAGCGCGGGGTAAAACACACGCTACTGCTAAAAGTTAGCTGTAGCGCCATAGCAGTAGTGCGGGCACCCGCGCTACTGGTATGCAAAAAACCTACGCTACTGGTAGTTTTTTTTCTAGTAGTGAAAGGTTATACAGGAGAAAAATACTCTCCAGGACGCGAACACCCAACTGGACATCGAATTAAAGGATGTTCGGGCCCAACTTGCTGACTCTGTGAAGGAGAATAAGAGGCTTCAACGCGGCATATTTAGTAAGTGCACTAACGAACCACTATAAAGTTCGGCGAAGAAGCACGCGAATAGAATTATGTCTGTAGGTATGTTGACAGGTCGTCCCGAAGAGGAGATGCCCGGATCTATAGGCGATATTTTGTAGGAGCTCTCACAACTGCATGAACAAGTTCGGTAGGTGATGCAGGGCATTGCCCAGGCCTTGTGGCCATCCACCTCCCTGCCAGGAGGTATGGGGGAGCTTGCGGAAATGCTCAAGGGAGCGCGGCGGCGCTTCCGATTATGGAAGATATCGGATTGTCGACAAGGTGCAAGGGAAGCCTGGGCCATGGTGAAGACGCGATACACCAAGGCTGACCCAAACCACATGGCCGAGGTCGGACCTGTAGGGTCAGTTGGGAAAGAAATCCCTGTAAGTCTGGTATATGACCAGGTATCATTAGCCGCTAAGTATTCCCAACAGGATTGTAGGCTAGACAGCCTGTTGGATGGTATAGAAGAAGAGTTTAGTCATTTGAAGTGACTTTGTACTTCAAAGGACATATTTTTGTCCCTAGCCGGATTGTAAATCATTTGTCTTGGCGGACCTTTTCGCTTCAACCTCTGGACCCGACAGTCCGGAGTGTATCCGAATACCCGCTTAGTTATGTAAAAACCGGGGCACGCGTGGAAACCAGGCGTAGGGGTCATAAGTGCTTGAACGGACAAGTACCCAACTAGTTATGTTATATTACATGGGTAGTAAGAAACATCTTCCACGGAGAATAGTTCCGTTAAGGGTTCCTTTCCCTGGGTGTGCATGCATGAATGTGCATGTCCGAACTGCAAAAAATGACGCATGATATAATAATCTGGGGTCATGCTTTGTAATAAGTAAAAGACATCTTTTGTTCACCAACGTAATATTCCCTTAAGAACGCTAGCTTTCGGCTTCACCCAGTCTGAGGTACACATCCGGCTGACCCGGCAGTAACAATCACAGAGGTGCTCCCCTTATGCCCTAGCCGAATTAACGGGAACGTAGGGCATAAACACAAGAGCCAGGCAACCCAGCTTGGCCAAAACTTAAGTCATATCGATGCATATAGTGGTGAAAAAAGGCACATATGGGGAAATGACGCATATGTGGTGGGCATAAAGCCCAGCAGATAATTATATTAAGCTTCTGTATAAGAAGCCCCCAGGTATATTGAGCATGCATAGCGCGGCATGAGTGTGTGGTCACAACATACTTGAAGCTTTTAAAGCTATATATATATATATATATATATATATATATATATATATATATATATATATATAAGGAGAGAGAGATGATATAATTTAAAAGGGAAGACGGAGGTAAGTAGACAAACACAGAGTTCGGCACTAGGCGTAGAATCTGCGGAGTCTGGCCGCGTTCCATGGGTTCGGCTTGAGTCGATTATCTGATGCATCACGCAGACGGTACGTTCCTCCAGTGAGAACTTTATCACTGATGAAGGGACCCTCCCATTTGGGCTTGAGCTTGTCCTTTTTCTTCTTTGGTAGGCGTAGAACGACTTCGCCAATGTTATAAGTTTTGGCCCATACTTCTCTACTTTGATACCTTCGAGCCTGCTGTTGATAGAATGTGGAACGGGCCTTTGCAACGTCACGCTCCTCCTCCAGGGCATCTAAGCCGTCCTGCTGATCCAGCTCGGCTTCTCTCTCTTCGTACATGCGCACTCGGGGTGAGTCATGGATGATATCGCAGGGTAGCACTGCCTCTGTGCCGTACACCATAAAAATGGTGTGTATCCGGTTGTGCAATTTGGCGTGGTCCGCAGCCCCCATAGTACGGAGTCGAGCTCCTCAACCTAGTGCGTATCTGATTCCTTCAAGGATCGCACTAGTCTGGGTTTAATGCCGCTCATGATAAGACCATTTGCTCGTTCGACTTAACCGTTTGTTTGGGGGTGATAGACGGAGGCATAATCAAGTTTTATGCCCATTTTGCCGCATCAGGCTTTCACCTCGTCGGCTGTGAAGTTTGAGCCGTTATCGGTGATGATGCTGTGGGGGACATTGTAATGGTGTATGACCCCAGATATGAAGTCTATCACTGGTCCGGACTCGGCCATTTTAACTGGTTTGGCTTCTATCCATTTGGTGAATTTATCGACCATGCCCAACAAGTATTTCTTCTTATGGCTTCCTCCTTTAAGGGGTCCAACCATATTGATCCCCCAGACCGCAAAGGGCCAAGTTATGGGGATTGTTTGGAGAGCGGTAGGTGGCATATGGCTTTGATTTGCAAAAAGCTGGCAACCGACGCAATGTTGGACGAGGTCCTGTGCGTCTGCCCGGGCTGTAAGCCAGTAGAAACCTGTACGGAAGGCCTTGCTTACAAGCGCCCGGGCTGTGGCGTGGTGGCCGCCGAGTCCGGCATGAATTTCGGCCAAGAGTTGCCGCCCTTCCTCTTTGGAGATACACCTTTGGAGCACTCCAGTCACGCTTTTCTTATAAAGCTCTCCCTCGTGGACTTTGTAGGCTTTCGAACACCGCACAATGCAACGTGCCTCATTTTGGTCCTCAAGGAGTTCTTGCCTATTTAAGTAGGCTAAGAACGGTTCTGTCCACGGGGCGATGACGACCATAATCGCGTGGGCAGAAGGTGTTATTTCGGAGGCGGAGCCTCCGATTATGTCCGATTGTTCGGGATCTGGGGTTGTGTTCGGATCTGGGCTGGTATTGCCGGTCTCCCCTTCCCATATCACAGATGGCTTAAACAGCCTTTCCAAAAAGATATTATGTGGGACGGGGTCGCATTTAGCGCCGATGCAGGCAAGAATATCCGCTGCTTGATTGTTTTCTCGAACCACATGGTGGAATTAGAGTCCCTCGAACCGAGCTGACATTTTGAGGACGGCATTGCGGTAGGCCGCTGTTTTTGGGTCCTTGGCGTCAAAGTCTCCATTTATTTGAGATATTGCGAGATTTGAATCCCCACGCACTTCTAGGCGTTGAATGCCCATGGAGACTGCCATCCGAAGCCATGCAACAAGGCCTCATATTCGGCTGCATTGTTGGAATCTGTGTAAAGTATTTGAAGTACATATTGGACTGTATCTCCGGTGGGGGATGTCAGGACAACGCCTGCCCCTAGACTAGCTAGCATCTTAGAGCCGTCAAAGTGCATGATCCAATTGGAGTATGCGCCATACTCTTTAGGGAGTTCGGCTTCTGTCCATTCGGCGACGAAGTCAGCCAGTACTTGCGATTTAATGGCTCGCCACGATTTGTATGTTATGTCGAACGGTAGGAGTTCGATAGCCCATTTAGCATTCCGGCCTGTGGCATTGCGGTTATTTATTATGTCATTGAGTGGTACTTCGGAGGCCACCGTGATTGAACACTCTTGAAAGCAGTGTTGTAGTTTTCGGGATGCCATGAAGACCGCGTATGCTATCTTTTGATAATGTGGGTACCGTGACTTGCATGGAGTGAGGAAAGTGGATATGTAGTATACCGGCTTTTGAAGCGGGAACTTATGTCCATCTGTCTCTCGTTCGACGACGAGCACTGCGCTTACAACCTGATGTGTTGCAGCTGTATATAGCAGCATTGGTTCACCGACATTTGGCGCGGCCAGGATTGGATTGGTGGCCAAGAGGGCTTTTATTTCCTCCAGTCCGTCCGTAGCTGCATCCGTCCACTCGAAGTGTTCGGTGCATCGAAGAAGGCGATAAAGAGGTAATGCCTTTTCTCCTAATCGGGAGATAAAGCGGCTTAAGGCGGCCACGCATCCAGTTAATTTCTAGATTTGCTTGAGGTCTGTTGGGGGTAGCCAACTGTGACAGAGCTTGGATTTTAGCCGGGTTTGCTTCGATTCCTCTATTGGAAACGATGAAGCACAAGAGTTTTCCAGCAGGTACACCAAAATGCATTTTTCTGGGTTGAGCTTGATGTCATATGTTCGGAGATTGTCGAACGTAAGCCTCAAGTCGTCTATTAAAGATTCGACGTGTCTGGTTTTGATGACCACATCGTCTACGTATGCCTCCACTGTTTTGCCAATTTGTGTTTCCAGGCATGTCTGAATCATGCGTTGATAGGTTGCACCAGTGTTTTTGAGCCCAAAAGGCATGGTGTTAAAACAGAAGGGGCCGTATGGAGTGATAAATGCCGTTGCAGCTTGATCGGACTCCGCCATCTTGATTTGATGGTATCTGGAGTATGCATCGAGGAAACACAATGAGTCGTGTCCTGCGGTAGCATCGATGATTTGATCGATGCGGGGGAGGGGGAAGGTGTTGGAAATATGCCCTAGAGGCAATAATAAAAGTATTATTATATTTCATTGTTCATGATAATTGTCTTTTGTTCATGCTATAACTGTATTATCTGGAAATCGTAATACACGTGTGAATACATAGACCACAATATGTCCCTAGTGAGCCTCTAGTTGACTAGCTCATTGTGATCAACAGATAGTCATGGTTTCCTGGCTATGGACATTGGATGTCGTTGATAACGGGATCACATCATTAGGAGAATGATGTGATGGACAAGACCCAATCCTAAGCATAGCACAAAGATCGTGTAGTTCGTTTGCTAGAGCTTTTCCAATGTCAAGTATCTCTTCCTTCGACCATGAGATCGTGTAACTCCCGGATACCGTAGGAGTGCTTTGGGTGTATCAAACGTTACAACGTAACTGGGTGACTATAAAGGTGCACTACAGGTATCTCCGAAAGTATCTGTTGGGTTGACACGGATCGAGACTGGGATTTGTCACTCCGTATGACGGAGAGGTATCTCTGGGCCCACTCAGTAATGCATCATCTTAATGAGCTCAAGGTGACCAAGGTGTTGGCCACGGGATCATGCATTACAGTATGAGTAAAGTGACTTGCCGGTAACGAGACTGAACAAGGTATTGGGATACCAACGATCGAGTCTCGGGCAAGTAACGTACCGATTGACAAAGGGAATTGTATACGGGATTTGATCGAATCCTCGACATCGTGGTTCAACCGATGAAATCATCAAGGAGCATGTGGGAGTCAACATGGGTATCCAGATCCCGCTGTTGGTTATTGCCCGAGAGTCGTCTCGGTCATGTCTGCGTGTCTCCCGAACCCGTAGGGTCTACACACTTAACGTTCGGTGACGCTAGGGTTGTATGAATATAAGTATGCGGCATACCGAATGTTGTTCGGAGTCCCGGATGAGATCTCGGACGTCACGAGGAGTTTCGGAATGGTCCGGAGGTAAAGAATAATATATAGGAAGTGGTATTTTGGCCATTGGGAAAGTTTCGGGGTCACCCGGTATTGTACCGGGACCACTGGAAGGGTCCCGGGGGTCCACCGGGTGGGGCCACCCATCCCGGAGGGCCCCATGGGCTGACGTGGGAGGGGAGCCAGCCCATAGTGGGCTGGTGCGCCCCCCTAGGCCCAACCCTTGCGCCTAGGGTTGAAACCCTAGGGTGGGGGAGGGCGCACCACTTGCCTTGGGGGGCACTCCTCCCCCCTTGGCCGCCGCCCCCTTGGGAGATCCAATCTCCCAGGGCCGGCGCCCCCCCTGGGGGCCTATATAAAGGAGGGCAAGGGGGAGGGCAGCCGCACCCATTGCTTTGGCGCCTCCCTCCCCCTGCTACACCTCGTCCTCCTCCCGTAGTCGCTTGGCGAAGCCCTGCTGGAGTTCTGCTGCATCCACCACCACGCTGTCGTGCTGCTGGATCATCATCAACCTCTCCTTTCCCCCTTGCTGGATCAAGAAGGAGGAGACATCTCCCGCCCCGTACGTGTGTTGAACGCGGAGGTGCTGTCCGTTCAGCACTTGGACATCAGTGATCTGAATCACGTCGAGTACGACTCCATCATCACCATCCCCTTGAAAGCTTCCGCGCGTGATCTACAAGTGGTATGTAGATGCAAACTCACTCCCTTGACTCGTTGCTTAGATGAACTCATAGATGGATCTTGGTGAAACCGTAGGAAAAAATTTAATTTTCTGCAACGTTCCCAACAGTGGCATCATGAGCTAGGTCTATGCGTAGTTCTCTAATACATGAGTAGAACACAATTTTGTTGTGGGCGTGGATCTTGTCAACTTTCTTGCCTCTACTAGTCTTTTCTTGCTTCAGCGGTATTGTGGGATGAAGCGGCCCGGACCAACCTTACACGTACGCTTACGTGAGACCGGTTCCACCGATTGACATGCACTAGTTGCATAAGGTGGCTGGCAGGTGTCTGTCTCTCCCACTTTAGTTGGAGCGGATTCGATGAAAAGGGCCCTTATGAAGGGTAAATAGAAGTTGAAAAAATCACGTTGTGGTTATTCGTAGGTAAGAAAACGTTCTTGCTAGAACCCAATTGCAGCCACGTAAAAGATGCAACAACAATTAGAGGACGTCTAACTTGTTTTTGCAGCGATTGATCATGTGATGTGATATGGCCAGAAGTTGTGATGAATGATGAATTGTGATGTATGAGATCATGTTCTTGTAATAGGATTCACGACTTGCATGTCGATGAGTATGACAACCGGCAGGAGCCATAGGAGTTGTCTTTATTTTTTGTATGACCTGCGTGTCATTGAAGAACGCCATGTAAACTACTTTACTTTATTGCTAAACGCGTTAGCCATAGAAGTAGAAGTAGTCGTTGGCGTGACAACTTCATGAAGACACGATGATGGAGATCATGATGATGGAGATCATGGTGTCAAGCCGGTGACAAGTTGATCATGGAGCCCCGAAGATGGAGATCAATGGAGCTATATGATATTGGCCATATCATATCACAACTATATAATTGCTTGTGATGTTTATTATGTTTATGCATCTTGTTTACTTAGGATGATGGTAGTAAATAAGATGATCCCTTAAAAATTTCAAGAAGTGTTCTCCCCTAACTGTGCACCGTTGCTACAGTTCGACGTTTCGAAGCACCACGTGATGATCGGGTGTGATAGATCCTTACGTTCACATACAACGGGTGTAAGACAGTTTTACACAGCAAAAACACTTAGGGTTAACTTGACGAGCCTAGCATGTGCAGACATGGCCTCGGAACACGGAGACCGAAAGGTCGAACACGAGTCGTATGGAAGATACGATCAACATGAAGATGTTCACCGACGATGGCTAGTCCGTCTCACGTGATGATCGGACACGGGCTGGTCGACTCGGATCGTGTAACACTTAGATGACTAGAGGGATGTCTAATCTGAGTGGGAGTTCATAATTTGATTAGAACTTAATTATCATGAACTTAGTCTAAAACCTTTGCAAATATGTCTTGTAGATCAAATGGCCAACGCTCATGTCAACATGAACTTCAACGCGTTCCTAGAGAAAACCAAGCTGAAAGATGATGGCAGCAACTATACGGACTAGGTCCGGAACCTGAGGATCATCCTCATAGCTGCCAGGAAGCAATATGTCCTAGAAGGACCACTAGGTGATGCTCCCGTCCCAGAGAACCAAGACGTTATGAACGCTTGGCAAACTCGTGCTGATGATTACTCCCTCGTTCAGTGCGGCATGCTTTACAGCTTAGAACCGGGGCTCCAAAAGCGTTTTGAGCATCACGGAGCATATGAGATGTTCGAAGAGCTGAAACTAGTTTTTCAAGCTCATGCCCGGGTCGAGAGATATGATGTCTCCGACAAGTTCTACAATTGTAAGATGGAGGAAAACAGTTCTGTCAGTGAGCACATCCTCAAGATGTCTGGGTTGCACAACCGTATGACCCAGCTGAACATTAACCTCCCAGATGAGGCGGTCATTGACAGAATCCTCCAGTCGCTCCCACCAAGCTAAAGAGCTTTGTGATGAACTACAACATGCAGGGGATGGTGAAGACCATTCCTGATGTGTTCTCAATGCTGAAGTCAGCAGAGGCTGAAATCAAGAAAGAACATCAAGTGTTGATGGTCAATAAGACCACTAAGTTCAAGAAGGGCAAGGGCAAGAAGAACTTCAAGAAGGACGACAAGGATGTTGCCGCGCCCGATAAGCCAGTTACCGGGAAGAAGTCAAAGAATGGACCCAAGCCTGAGACTGAGTGCTTTTATTGCAAGGGGAAGGGTCACTGGAAGCGGAACTGCCCCAAATACTTAGCGGATAAGAAGGCCGGCAACACCAAAGGTATATTTGATATACATGTAATTGATGTGTACCTTACCAGTACTCGTAGTAACTCCTGGGTATTTGATACCGGTGCCGTTGCTCATATTTGTAACTCACAGCAGGAGCTGCAAAATAAACGGAGACTGGTGAAGGACGAGGTGACGATGCGCGTCGGGAATGGTTCCAGAGTCGTTGTGATCGCCGTCGGCACGCTGCCTCTACATTTACCCACGGGATTAGTTTTGAACCTTAATAATTGTTATTTAGTGCCAAGTTTGAGCATGAACATTGTATCTGGATCTCGTTTAATACGAGATGGCTACTCATTTAAGTCTGAGAATAATGGTTGTTCGATTTATATGAGAGATATGTTTTATGGTCATGCTCTGATGGTCAATGGTTTATTCTTAATGAATCTCGAGCGTAATATTACACATGTTCATAGTGTGGATGCCAAAAGATGTAAAGTTGATAACGATAGTCCCACATACTTGTGGCACTGCCGCCTTGGTCACATTGGTGTCAAGCGCATGAAGAAGCTCCATGCTGATGGACTTTTAGAGTCTCTTGATTATGAATCGTTTGACACATGCGAACCATGCCTCATGGGCAAAATGACCAAGACTCCGTTCTCCAGAACAATGGAGCGAGCAACCAACTTGTTGGAAATCATACATACCGATGTGTGCGGTCCAATGAGCGTTGAGGCTCGTGGAGGATATCGTTATGTTCTCACTCTCACTGATGACTTGAGTAGATATGGGTATGTCTACTTAATGAAACACAAGTCTGAGACCTTTGAAAAGTTCAAGGAATTTCAGAATGAGGTAGAGAATCAACGTGACCGAAAGATAAAGTTCCTATGATCAGATCGTGGAGGAGAATATTTAAGTCACGAATTTGGCACACACTTAAGGAAATGTGGAATCGTTTCACAACTCACGCCGCTTGGAACACCTCAGCGAAACGGTGTGTCCGAACGTCGTAATCGCACTCTATTGGATATGGTGCGGTCTATGATGTCTCTTACCGATTTACCGCTATCATTTTGGGGATACGCTCTAGAGACAGCTACATTCACTTTAAATAGGGCACCGTCTAAATCCGTTGAGACGACACCGTATGAATTATGGTTTGGGAAGAAACCTAAGCTGTCGTTTCTAAAAGTTTGGGGATGCGATGCTTATGTCAAGAAACTTCAACCTGAAAAGCTCGAACCCAAGTCAGAAAAATGCGTATTCAAAGGATACCCTAAGGAAACTGTCGGGTACACCTTCTACTTAAGATCCGAGGGCAAGATCTTTGTTGCCAAGAATGGATGCTTTTTGGAAAAAGAGTTTCTCTAGAAAGAAGTAAGTGGGAGGAAAGTAGAACTCGATGAAGTACTACCTCTCGAACGGGAAAGTGGTGCAGCGCAGGAAACCGTTCCTGTGATGCCGACACCAACTGAAGAGCAAAACAATGATAATGATCAAGGTACTTCGGATCAAGTTGCTACTGAACTTCGTAGGTCCACAAGGACACGTTCCGCACCAGAGTGGTACGGCAACCCTGTCCTGGAAATGATGTTGTTAGACAACGGTGAACCTTCGAACTATGAAGAAGCGATGGCGGGCCCAGATTCCAACAAATGGCTCGAAGCCATGAAATCCGAGATAGAATCCATGTATGAAAACAAAGTATGGACTTTGACAGACTTGCCCGATGATCGGCGAGCGATAGAAAACAAATGGATTTTCAAGAAGAAGACGGATGCGGATGGTAATGTTACCATCTATAAAGCTCGGCTTGTCGCTAAGGGTTATCGACAAGTTCAAGGGATTGACTACGACGAGACATTCTCTCCCGTAGCGAAGCTGAAGTCCGTCTGAATCATGTTAGCAATTACCGCATACTATGATTATGAGATATGGTAGATGAACGTCAAAACGGCATTCCTTAACGGACATCTTAAGGAAGAACTGTATATGATGCAGCCGGAAGGTTTTGTCGATCCTAAGAACGCTAACAAAGTATGCAAGCTCCAGCGATCCATTTATGGACTGGTGCAAGCATCTCGGAGTTGGAACATTCGCTTTGATGAGATGATCAAAGCGTTTGGGTTTATGCAGACTTATGGAGAAGCCTGCGTTTACAAGAAAGTGAGTGGGAGCTCTGTAGCATTTCTCATATTATATGTAGATGACATACTCTTGATGGGAAATGATATAAAACTTCTGGACAGCATTAAGGCCTACTTGAATAAGTGTTTTTCAATGAAGGACCTTGGAGAAGCTGCTTATATATTAGGCATCAAGATCTATAGAGTAGATCGAGACGCCTCATAGGTCTTTCACAAAGCACATACCTTGATAAGATTTTGAAGAGGTTCAAAATGGATCAGTCCAAGAAGGGGTTCTTGCCTATGTTACAAGGTGTGAGATTGAGCTCAGCTCAGTCACCGACCACAGCAAAAGATAAAGAAGAGATGAGTGTCATCCCCTATGCTTCAGCCATAGGATCTATTATGTATGCCATGCTGTATACCAGACCCGATGTAAACCTTGCCGTAAGTTTGGTAGCAAGATACCAAAGTAATCCCGGCAAGGAACACTGGACAGCGGTCAAGAATATCCTGAAGTACCTGAAAAGGACAAAGGACATGTTTCTCGTTTATGGAGGAGACGAAGAGCTCGTCGTAAAGGGTTACGTCGACGCCAGCTTCGACTCAGATCTGGATGACTCTAAGTCACAAACCGGATACGTGTATATGTTGAATGGTGGAGCAGTAAGCTGGTGCAGCTGCAAGCAGAGCGTCGTGGCGGGATCTACGTGTGAAGCGGAGTACATGGCAGCCTCGGAGGCGGTGCATGAAGCGATTTGGGTGAAGGAGTTCATCACCGACCTAGGAGTCATACCCAATGCGTCGGGGCCGATCAAACTCTTCTGTGACAACACTGGAGCTATTGCCCTTGCCAAGGAGCCCAGGTTTCACAAGAAGACCAGGCACATCAAGCATCGTTTCAACTCCATCCGTGAAAATGTTCAAGATGGAGACATAGATATTTGCAAAGTACATACGGATCTGAATGTCGCAGATCCGTTGACTAAACCTCTCTCGCAAGCAAAACATGATCAACACCAGAACTCTATGGGTGTTCGATTCATCACAATGTAACTAGATTGGTGACTCTAGTGCAAGTGGGAGACTGTTGGAAATACACCCTAGAGGCAATAATAAAAGTATTATTATATTTCATTGTTCATGATAATTGTCTTTTGTTCATGCTATAACTGTATTATCCGGAAATCGTAATACACGTGTGAATACATAGACCACAATATGTCCCTAGTGAGCCTCTAGTTGACTAGCTCGTTGTGATCAACAGATAGTCATGGTTTCCTGGCTATGGACATTGGATGTTGTTGATAACGGGATCACATCATTAGGAGAATGATGTGATGGACAAGACCCAATCCTAAGCATAGCACAAAGATCGTGTAGTTCGTTTGCTAGAGCTTTTCCAATGTCAAGTATCTCTTCCTTCGACCATGAGATCGTGTAACTCCCGGATACCGTAGGAGTGCTTTGGGTGTATCAAACGTCACAACGTAACTGGGTGACTATAAAGGTGCACTACAGGTATCTCCGAAAGTATCTGTTGGGTTGACACGGATCGAGACTGGGATTTGTCACTCCGTATGACAGAGAGGTATCTCTGGGCCCACTCGGTAATGCATCATCATAATGAGCTCAAGGTGACCAAGGTGTTGGCCACGGGATCATGCATTACGGTACGAGTAAAGTGACTTGCCGATAACGAGACTGAACAAGGTATTGGGATACCGACGATCGAGTCTCGGGCAAGTAACGTACCGATTGACAAAGGGAATTGTATACGGGATTTGATCGAATCCTCGACATCGTGGTTCAACCGATGAAATCATCAAGGAGCATGTGGGAGCCAACATGGGTATCCAGATCCCGCTGTTGGTTATTGCCCGAGAGTCGTCTCGGTCATGTCTGCGTGTCTCCCGAACCCGTAGGGTCTACACACTTAAGGTTCGGTGACGCTAGGGTTGTATGAATATAAGTATGCAGCATACCGAATGTTGTTCGGAGTCCCGGATGAGATCCCGGACGTCACGAGGAGTTTCGGAATGGTCCGGAGGTAAAGAATAATATATAGAAAGTGGTATTTCGGCCATCGGGAAAGTTTCGGGGTCACCCGGTATTGTACCGGGACCACCGGAAGGGTCCCGGGGGTCCACCGGGTGGGGCCACCCATCCCGGAGGGCCCCATGGGCTGACGAGGGAGGGGAGCCAGCCCATAGTGGGCTGGTGCGCCCCCCTAGGCCCACCCGCTGCGCCTAGGGTTGAAACCCTAGGGTGGGGGGGGGGGGCGCACCACTTGCCTTGGGGGGCACTCCTCCCCCCTTGGCCGCCGCCCCCTTGGGAGATCCAATCTCCCAGGGCCGGCGCCCCCCCTGGGGGCCTATATAAAGGAGGGCAGGGGGGAGGGCAGCCATACCCATTGCTTTGGCGCCTCCCTCCCCCTGCTACACCTCGTCCTCCTCCCATAGTCGCTTGGCGAAGCCCTGCTGGAGTTCTGCTGCATCCACCACCACGCCGTCGTGCTGCTGGATCATCATCAACCTCTCCTTTCCCCTTGCTGGATCAAGAAGGAGGAGACGTCTCCCGTCCCGTACGTGTATTGAACGCGGAGGTGATCTGAATCACGTCGAGTACGACTCCATCATCACCATCCCCTTGAAAGCTTCCGCGCGTGATCTACAAGTGGTATGTAGATGCAAACTCACTCCCTTGACTCGTTGCTTAGATGAACTCATAGATGGATCTTGGTGAAACCGTAGGAAAAAATTTAATTTTCTGCAATGTTCCCAATAGAAGGGATCCTTGGGGCAAGCCTTATTGAGGTCCTTGAAATCGATGCATAGGCGCCAGGATTTGTCCTTCTTTGGTACCATCACCAGGTTTGGTAGCTAGTCCGGATGTTTAATTTCTCTGATGAATCCGGCCTCGAGTAGCTTGGCTAGCTCTTCTCCCATGGCTTGTCGCTTGGGTTCTGAAAAGCGCCGAAGAGTCTGCTTGACCGGCTTATATCCCTTTAGTATGTTTAGCCTGTGCTCGGCCAGCCTGCGTGGGATACCTGGCATATCCAAAGGATGACAGGCAAAGATGTCCCAATTTTCACGCAAGAACTCTCGTAGTGCAGCATCTATTGTGGGGTTCAGCTGCGCCCCAATTGATGCTGTTTTTGTAGGGTCAGTTGGGTGGACCTGGAATTTCACTATTTCGTCTTGTGGTTTAAAAGAGGTGGACTTGGGTCATTTGTCGAGTATCACGTCGTCCCTGCCACTATGGAGCGCAACGCAGTTAACTCTTCGTCCGCGAGGGCTTCGGATAATGCCTCCACGGCTAGTGCGGTGGTTTTATTTTCGGCGCGGAGTGCTATGTCCGGATCACTGGCTAGAGTGATGATTCCATTGGGCCCCGACATCTTAAGCTTCATGTACCCGTAATGGGGTATAGCTTGGAAGCTTGTGAATGCATCCCGCCCTAAAAGGGCGTGGTATCCACTGTTAAACGGGGCCACTTGGAATGTGATTTCTTCAGACCTATAATTCTCCGGCGTGCCGAATACCACATCCAGTGTTATTTTTCCCGCGCATCGTGCCTCCCGACTAGGGATGATGCCTCTGAAGGTCGTGCTGCTTTGCTCAATGCGGCTCTTATCTATTTCCATTTTGCTAAGAGTTTCCTCATAAATGAGGTTTAATCCGCTGCCGCCGTCCATGAGCA
Source organism: Triticum timopheevii (assembly GCA_963921465.1). Taxonomy (NCBI): domain Eukaryota; kingdom Viridiplantae; phylum Streptophyta; class Magnoliopsida; order Poales; family Poaceae; genus Triticum; species Triticum timopheevii. Next base: position 217,557,261 of record OY997274.1, read on the forward strand.
CTTTAGTAAGCCGGAAGCTGTCCACAATTGGAATAAGGACCAAAGCGGCTGGTGCTCGGACTGTTTGGAATTGAGGTTCATCACTGGCATTGAAGGTTATGGCCGTATCGTTCCACGGGTTTATTGCTGCGACGTGGCAGACTTCGGCGAGGCTGCGGAGCGCTCGTTTGCGCCTATTGTTTGAGGCAAAAGTCTCGAAGACTGTCGATACTGTATTGTTATTCTCTGCGGGATGGTGCTCTGCGGTATTGTTAATGAGAAGATCCTCGCCGCTCTTGGCCACCTGCCGGATTATCCAACATGCTCTAAGGCTGTGTGTTGGTATGATGCCCGGTGTGATGTGAATTTTGCATGGCCTGTTGAGCCATCCCTCCAGTACGGTTCCATGCCCTGTGAAGGGCTTTGGCTTCTTTGTAATTGGATTGGGTGACTTGCGAGAGCGCACCCTTTTAGTTCGGACGAGGGGTTTAGTTAGAGCCAAAGGATCCCAGGATTTTGTTTGGGTTTTCCAGGCGCTTTCCATCGCACAGTACTTCTGTACTATGGCCGCCAAGTCCGCGAAGTGTGCTATGTCACGGCGACTTATGGCATTGAGAATTCCCTTGTCCGTGCAATATTTGCAAAACAATGAGATTGCGTCTTCCTCGTGACAGTCCTTAAACTTGCTCATTACTAGGAGGAATCTAGCCCAGAAGTGGTGTACTGTCTCTTGGGGCTCTTGTCTAATGTGGGAAAGATCACTTGTGTCTGGGTGGGTGGGTAGACTTAAGTCCACATCCTGATCTGATCTGAGACCCATGGGCAAAGGAGCTCCCAAGCATGGAAGCTTGGGCTCCAGGATGTTGCCCAATATTTGTGGCCCGTTGCCCGATTCTAAGTTCGGAGCCTGGGCCTTGTCCTCCCGTAGACGGGTATCTGGCTCGGAGAGCTCGGGAATCCGGACATAGTTTGTCCTCAAAATAGAGGAAGAATCGTTGTTTTGTTCCTCCACCACCGCTATCTAATGGGTGACTGGCGGAGAGTTAATCTCCCTTTGGTCGGGTTTAAGCCCGATCTGATCATAGTCCGTAGCGACTCCCAGGGCGGCGATGCGATCCAAGAGCTCGTTCAGGGAGGAGAGCTCCATTGGATCCATCTGCCCGGTGAATGCCGAGCTGACATGGAGGCTGTTCTTGATGACCTGAGAAGTCATCGTCGGCGTGGCAGCCGAACGGGCGGCCATGACGAAACCGCTAGTCGGAGAGTCTGGCCTATAGCCAGGGATCCTCCAGAGGTGATGTTGTCCTTGACAACAAGGCGAGCCATCAAGCCCTATTGCAACGGCATAGTGGAACTCTCAATGAAAGCACCAATGTCGGTGTCAAAACCGACGGATCTTGGATAGGGCGTCCCGAACTGTGCGTCTAATGCTGATGGTAACAGGAGACAGGGGACACGATGTTTTAACTAGGTTCGGGCCCTCTCGATGGAGGTAATACCCTACTTCCTGCTTGATTGATCTTGATGATATGAGTATTACAAGAGTTGATATACCACGAGATCGTAGAGGCTAAACCCTAGAAGCTAGCCTATGATTATGATTGTTCTTTTCCTACGGACTAAACCCTCCGTTTTATATAGACATCGGAGGGGGCTAGGGTTACACAGAGTCGGTTACAGAGAAGTAGATCTACATATCCGAATTGCCAAGCTTGCCTTCCACGCAAAGGAGAGTCCCATCCGGACACGGGACGGATTCTTCAGTCTTGTATCTTCATAGTGCAACAGTCCGGCCAAAGTATATAGTCCGGCTGTCCGAGGACCCCTTAATCCCGGACTCCCTCATCTGCATTAATGCATTTTGCTGCTGGATCAACTAAGTGAGCTCCGGTGGGAAGGCAAATCCATTGTCACGTCTCGGAGGCATCTGAGGGTTTAGAAAAGATGAGAAAATAGAATAGAATGAGGTCTAGAGAGAAAACACTACCCCTTCTATCACAAATCACAAAGCAGTGAGGCGTCAAATCACAAAAGCACGGACGAAGCAACCATCATTTCACTCTTCGCTGACTCCGCTTCTCCATCGTCTTCTTCAAGAAACCATCTCACCGCACTAAGCTGGACGGACGACGGTATTGTGTACTCCTAGTAGTACTAGTCCTTTGGTTCAACGGACTTCCTGGACGCAAATAAGGCGGTTGTCTCGGCTTGCAGGCGGCACTTGCAAACAACTTACCGTGGTCTCCCTCAATGGTGTTCTCCATTGAACGCACTTCGCCAAACCACAAAAAAAAGATATTGTTGACGCCACCGCAATTTGGAAGGAAGTCAAATATAGTTACTACCTCCATTTTTTGTACACAAGGCCAGTATATCAAAATTACAATTTGCAAAACGCCACTAACACTAATCGAGGCAAAATTGATGGGGTTTGCCTTGTACTAGCAACCAAGGACATTAATATCCCCTGCATGCATGCGGAAGTGAGAAGGTTGGTTTGCATGGCGCTGCATTAATCAAGCGATGAGGAGTGAGATGCTTAGCTCTTTGGTCTTTGGAGAAAAAAATACGCATTAATTGACACGTGAAACGAGGATTTGTATCGATTAAATCCCGCGAAGGAAAACCCCGCCTTTCTTTTTTAACACTAGTACTCCTAGTACGTACGTACTTATCCTGTTTGGGTCTAGGCCTTGCATTGCCAAACTTGGCCACACATTTTTGCCAAGCTTGCCTAAAGTTTTCAAGATGAGAAGGAGGTACACTTGCGCACGGCTGTCGTGGTCACACCGCACCCTCACACGGTCGCACCTGCACGCCGCAGTCGCACCGCACCCTCACACAGTCGCTCCTGCATGCTGCAAACCCAACCAAGGGAACGCACCCTCACTGACACGTGCTGTCGCATGTGAACAAACCAAACTCAGCCAGCTTACACATAATTTTCATTCATAGAGTATGTTTATCCAACCGCATGTTGGGGAGTATCCGTACGGCCCGTACGGTGGTCTGTTGGGGAAGAAGAAGAGGTGAGGAAGAAGGAAAGAAGGGTTAGGAGACGTAGGATATTCATCCAACCGCCTGAAATGGTAGACTAACCCAAGTCAGGCGACTTGCATAACAAATATATGTTTTTACGCAGCAAAAGATCCATAAAAACAACAATATAAAGAAAAACTATCACTGCTCGCGGAAAGAGATGGCCTCATCGTCTTTGGCTGCCGGCGCGAACCAGCCGTAGCTGCCGACGTGTGTCTCCGCATAGTGGTTGTCCTCAGCCTCCAGCTACTCGTTCAAGCGGAGCGTGCGGGCACTCTGCACGGATGAGAGCATAGCCCGGTTCAAGTCGAGGACGTCCGGTTCCGCCTGCAGGAGGGCCTCAATGGCAGCGGCATCCGCGCGCTCCGCATTGAGTTGAGCCTCCGCCGCCCGGTTCAAGTCCAGGACGTTCGGTTCCCGCTGCAGGAGGGCGTTGATGAGAGCGGCATCAGCACGCTCTGCGTCGAGTCAAACCTCTACCGCCCGGTTCAAGTCCAGGACGTCTGGTTCCGCCTGCAGAAGGGCCTCGATGGCAGCGGCATCCGCGCGCTCCGCCTCAAGTTGAGCCTCCGCCGCCCGGTTCACATCCACAATATCAGGTTCCGCCTGCAGGAGAGCCTCGATGGCAGCGGCATGCACGCGCTCCGCGTCGAGTTGAGCCTCTGCCTCCCGGTCCTCCTTTAGTATCACCATGTTGAACCGCTGGTCCGCCTGCACCTTGGGGGACTTGGACGCCGGCACGAAGTCGACGTCCATCGTCTTATACCCATCAGTGGCCTTCTGCGCCGTGACCTCCGCCATGAACATTGGATCGGCTTCCTCCTCCTCGTAGCTTGGCTCCAGAGAACTCGGGGATTGGCCTGCCGCAAAGCGAGCTTGGGAACGGAGGTCTGTGGCGCTGACTGCTGCCGCGATTTCTGCGCGGCGCTCTGGCGTCAGCATCTTGTAGTAAGTGATCTTGCGGTGCACCATGGCTTTCCGGCGAACTAGGGGACGCTTGATGCGGGCTAGGGGATCGAAAGGTGGGGGAATGGGCTGGAGATTAGGTGTGGTTATAGGGCAGTGGCTGGCGTAGGCCGAGCAGCGAAGGTTCTGGTGTGAATAGTGGTTCTGGTGACGACCGGTCAATTGGTTTTGACTGTACATCGCTCTTGTCACGTTCGTGTTGCAGCCCGGCATGCTGGACACTCCACGTCGCTCACCGAATGGAACGCGCTTCGTCTCACATTTTCGCTCGCTTGTGGGACCGCAGTTGAGAGCAAACCAACGTCCCTTCCCCTACCCCGCCCACGTCATTTATTATACTACCACTCCCTCCGTTTTATGCGGAGTAAATAAAAACAGAGGGAGTATACTACAGATGAGGATCCCCTGACTTGGCCGAACCCATTGAGTAACTGACATGCGGGGCCTAGCAAGCATGTGGTCCGCCAGTAAGTGACCGAAAGGGAGGGTAAGGCAGGGATACCTATGTCAGAGGATCCACTTCCACTACTACTCCCTCCTTCCATTTACTATACAGGGCCTAATGCGTTTTTCGAGGCTAACTTTGACCAAATGTTAGAGTAATAATATATGACATGCAAGTTACACAAAGCATACGGTCAAATTCGTATGTGAAAGGAGTTTCCAATGATATAATTTTCACATTATACATCTCATGTACTATTAATCTTGTCAATAGTCAAATGCGGTTTTAAAAACGCATTAGAGCATGGTTAATATAGCCAGTCGATGGCTATGAGGGACTGCCATGTCATCTATAGCCATCATCTATTATATGCACTCATACGGTAGTGTGGGCTATAAGGTTGGCTATTTCCCGCAAAAAAATAATATAAGGTTGGCTATTGTATTAGTACTTTTTTCCATCTCCTCTCTATCTCTTTCTTCATATTTATTGTACTAGTATTTAACTAGGAATGCGTATATAGCTAAGGCTCTTGCATGAGAGCTCACTCCCCTTACTTTTTCACATCTCTCTCCTCCACATAGGCCCTATATAAATGGAAGGAGGGAGTACAGATGTTGTCAGTACTCCACGTGTACTATTGGACTGGCTATACGTGGCGTCCTAGTAGGAAGAGCATGCGCGAGAACAAGCACATTCACATGGTTGAAAACAAATTGGAAACCATCTCGAGTACAAATCTAGGAGTACGTACGAATCTAACAATATTGATTGGGTGTTGTTGAATGTTGATACCTTTTTGCTCAAAGTAGAGATACTTTGACTACACATAAAATTTATATGTAAACTAGAAAGGATAGGAGGGAGTATATTGTACGTTCAAAAACGAAATGAACATATTGAATACCCTTTATATATGATTTGCCGATGCTATGATCACCGGTTCAAAGTTTTGAATCCGCCTTAGATATCACGTGCCCCTGCTACGTCTTGAGCTTGCGTTGGTTTTCCTTGAAGAGGAAAGGGTGATGCAGCAAAGTAGCGTAAGTATTTCCCTCAGTTTTTGAGAACCAAGGTATCAATCCAGTAGGAGGCTCCTCAAAAGTCCAACACACCTACACAAACAAACAAAGAACTCGCAACCAATGCAATAAAGGGGTTGTCAATCCCTTCACGGCCACTTGCGAAAGTGAGATCTGATAGAGATAGTATGATAAGATAAATATATTTTTGGTATTTTATAATATAGATGCAAATAAAAGTAGATTGAAAGCTTATATGATAAAAGATAGACCCGGGGGCCATAGGTTTCACTAGTGGCTTCTCTCAAGATAGCATAAGTATTACGGTGGGTGAACAAATTACTTTCGAGCAATTGATAGAAAAACGAATAATTATGAGATTATCTAGGTATGATCATGTATATAGGCATCACGTCCGTGACAAGTAGACCGACTCCTACCTGCATCTACTACTATTACTCCACACATCGACCGCTATCCAGCATGCATCTAGAGTATTAAGTTCATAAGAACAGAGTAACGCATTAAGAAAGATGACATGATGTAGAGGGATAAACTCATGCAATATGATATAAACCCCATCTTTTTATCCTCGATGGCAACAATACAATATGTGCCGTGCAACCCTTTCTGTCACTGGGTAAGGACAACGCCAGATTGAACCCAAAGCTATGCACTTCTCCCATGGCAAGAAAGATCAATCTAGTAGGCCAAACCAAACTGATAATTCGAAGAGACTTGCAAAGATAACTCAATCATACATAAAAGAATGCAGAGAAGATTCAAATATTTCTCATAGATAAACTTGATCATAAACCCACAATTCATCGGATCTCAACAAACACACCACAAAAAGAGTTACATCGAATAGATCTCCACAGGAGAGGGGGAGAACATTGTATTGAGATCCAAAAAGAGAGAAGAAGCCATCTAGTTAATACATGGACTCGAAGGTCTGTGGTAAACTACTCACAACTCATCGGAGGGGATACAGTGTTGATGTAGAAGCCCTCCGTGGTCGATTCCCCCTCCGGCGGAGCACCGGCGAAGGCTCCAAGATGGGATCCCGCGGATACAGAAGGTTACGGCGGTGGAAATTGTTTTTCGTTGGCTCCCTGGATGTTTTCGGGGTACGTAGGTATATATAGGAGGAAGAAGTACGTCGGTGGTTGCTCGTGGGGCCCAGGAGACAGGGGGCGCGCCAAGGAGGGGTGGGCGCGCCCTCCTATCTCCTGGCCGCTTGATTGCTTCTTGACTTGAACTCCAAGTCCTCTGGATAACATTCGTTCCAAAAATCACGCTCCCGAAGGTTTCATTCCGTTTGGATTCCGTTTGATATTCCTTTTCTTCAAAATACTAAAATAGGCAAAAACAGCAATACGGGCTGGGCCTCCGGTTAGTAGGTTAGTACCAAAAAATGATATAAATGTGTAAAATAAAGCCCATAAACATCCAAAAGGGGTAATATAATAGCATGGAACAATAAAAAATTATAGATACGTTGGAGACGTATCAAGCATCCCCAGGCTTAATTCCTGCTCGTCCTCGAGTAGGTAAATGATAAAAATAGATTTTTTGATGTGGAATGCTACCTAGCATAATTCTCAATGTAATTTTCTTTATTGTGGCATGAATGTTTAGATCCAAATGATTCAAAATAAAAGTTCATATTGATAAAAGAAATAGTAACACTTCAAGCATACTAATCAAAGCAATCATGTCTTCTCAAAATAACATGGCTAAAGAAAGTTCATCCCTACAAAATCATATAGTTAGGCTATGCTTCATTTTCGTCACACAAAGATGTTCCCAAATTATACACCCCCGATGACAAGCCAAGCAATTGTTTCGTACTTAAATAATTTCAAACTTCTTCAACTTTCACGCAATACATGAGCGTGAGCTATGGATATAGCACTACGGGTGGAATAGAATATGATGATGGGGATTGTGTGGAGAAGACAAATAAAAGAAAGTCTCACATTGACGAGGATAATCAACGGGCTATGGAGATACCCATCAATTGATGTCAACATGAGGAGTAGGGATTGCCATGCAACGGATGCACTAGAGCTATGAATGCTCAACAAAGGAAAACTAGTGGGTGTGCATCCAACTTGCTTGCTCACGAAGACCTAGGGCATTTGAGGAAGCCCATCGTAGGAATATACAAGCCAAGTTCTATAATGAAAAATTCCCACTAGTATATGAAAGTGACGACATATGAGACTCACTATATGAAAAACATGGTGCTACTTTGAAGCACAATATATGAGACTCACTACATGAAGGACAAGGTGCTACTTTGAAGCACAAGTGTGGAAAAAGAGATAGTAATATTGCCCCTTTTTATTTTTTTATTTTTTTGGCCTTTTTTTTCTTTTGGCATTTCTTTTTTTTCTTTTTTCTTTTTCTTTTCTTTTTGGGCAATGCTCTAATAATGATGATCATCGCACTTTTATTGATTACAACACAAGAATTACAACTCGAAACTAGAACAAGATATGACTCTATATGAATGCCTCTGGCGGTGTACCGGGATGGTGCAATGAATCAAGAGTGACATGTATGAAAAATTATGCATGGTGGCTTTGCCACAAATACGATGTCAACTTCATGATCATGCAATGGCAATATGACAAAAGTAATGTATGTCATGATGATGATGAACGGAATGGTGGAAAGTTGCATGGCAATATATCTCAGAATGGCTATGGAAATGCCATAATAGGTAGGTATGGTGGCTGTTTTGAGGAAGATATAAGGAGGTTTATGTGTGATAGAGCGCATCGTATCACGGGGTTTGGATGCACCGGCGAAGTTTGCACCAACTCTCAAGGTGAGAAAGGGCAATGCACGGTACCGAAGAGGCTAGCAATGGTGGAAAGGTAAAAGTGCGTATAATCCATGGACTCAACATTAGTCAAAAGAACTCATATACTTATTGCAAAAATTTAGAAGTCATCAAAAACCAAGCACTACGCGCATACTCCTAGAGGGATAGATTGGTAGGAAAAGACCATCGCTCGTCCCCGACCGCCACTCATAAGGATGCACAAGCCAGGTACACTTCATGTTTCAAATTTGTTACACAACTTTAACCATACGTGCATGCTACGAGACTTGCTAACTTCAACACAAGCATTCTTTAAATTCATAATCACCCAACTAGCATGACTTTAATATAACTACCTCCATATCTCAAAACAATTATCAAGTATCAAATTGATCATAGCATCCAATTCACTTCCTATGATAGTTTTTATTATACCCAACTTGGATGCGTACCATTCTAGGACCAACTTATAACCATAGCAAATACCATGCTGTTCTAAAAGATTCTCAAAATAATATAAGTGAAGCATGAGAGACTAGCAATTTCTACAAAATTAAGCCACCGCCGTGCTCTAAAAGATATAAGTGAAGCACTAGAGTGAAAACTATCAAGCTCAAAAGATATAAGTGAAGCACATAGAGTATTCTAGCAAATTCAATCAAGTAGGCTTCTCCCAAAAGGTGTGTACACCAAGTATGATTGTGGTAAACTAAAAATCAAATACTAATATAATAGACGACGCTCCAAGCAAAACACATATCATGTGGTGAATAAAAATATAGCTCCAAGTAAAGTTACCAATGAACGGAGACGAAAGAGGGGATGCCTTCCCGGGGCATCCCCAAGCTTAGGCTTTTGGCTAATATTGAATATCTTGGGGTGCCATGGGCATCCCCAAGCTTAGGCTTTTGCCACTCCTTATTCCATAGTCCATCAAATCTTTACCCAAAACTTGAAAACTTCACAACACAAAACCCAACAGGAAATCTCATAAGATCCGTTAGTAAAAGAAAACAAAACCACCACATAAGGTACTGTAATGAACTCATTCTTTATTTATAAACCTACTGTATTCCAAGTTCTCTATGGTTCATACCACTTAATACTAGCCATAGATGCATCAAAATAAGCAAGCAACACACGAAAAACAGAATCTGTCAAAAACAGAACAGTCTGTAGCAATTTGTAACTAACGCAAACTTCTGGAACTTTAAAAATACTACCAAATAGGAAGTCGGGCAATTTGTCTATTGATCAACATCAAAAAGAATCAACACAAAAGCACGTTTATGTGATTTAACAAAACTAATTTCATGCGTGCAAAGTTTCTGTTTTTCAGCAGAATCAAATTAACTATCACCATAGGTTATCCTACAGGTTCTACTTGGCACAAAGACCAATTAAAACATAAAAACACATCTAAATAGAAGGTAGAAGCAAAATTTATTACTAAACATAAACAAAAACAAAAATCACAAATAAAATTGGGTTGCCTCCCAACTAGCACTATCGTTTAACGCCCCTAGCTAGGCATAAAAGCAAAGATAGATCTAAGTAGTGCCATCTTTGGCACTAAATTCCTCAATAGACCACTTACGATCTTTAGGGGTTTCTCCCTTTTTAGCAATGATTAAACCTTTCGGAAAAAATTCAAGAAATTCATTTGTAGCAAAAGGTTCCTTAACAAGAGAGAGACAATTGGGATGAACACTTATGGATTTGAGATCCGCGTCTCCCTTATTAGAAGATTCATCCTTATTTTCAGGAACATAAATAAACTTGGCAGTTTTGGTAGGGGTTTTTGGAGTGTTTTTCATGGAAGAAAACGCGGAACCTAAGTTGGTAATGATATCCTCAAGTTTACCGATTCTTGCAGAATCTAGATCTATTTTTTTTATTAACTATAGGTTCTTTCTCTTTAAGATTTTTCAAAGTAACTCCAACCCTAGATCCATATTGGGTAATGTGGTTATGAATCTTTTTATCCAAATTTTCAATCAACTCAACAGTAGCAAATTTATTTTCAATAATATCAAGCTGTTGCATCACATGTTCTAAAGTTAAAACCGTTCCATTAACCAAAAGAGGTGGTGGCCCAAACAAATCTAACATAATATTATAAGCATCAAACGTATGGCTACTCAAGAAATCCCCTCCGGTAACGGTATCAAGAACACATCTATTCCAAGGAGTAATGCCTACATAAAATTCGAAGAAGAACGGAAGTAGAAAGCTTCCTAGTAGATCTATTTTGAGCATTGCAAATTCTATGCCAAGCATCTTTTAAATTTTCTCCCTCCCTTTGCTTAAAATTGAGAATTTCATGTTCGGGAGTAATAACAAGGATAGGAGGACTAGCCATAACGACAAGGCAAACGATCTAACACTCGAGCAAACGGAAAAAGGCAAGCGAAAAGAGAGGAGGAGATTGGAAAGAGAGGGCAAATAAAACAGCAAGGGTGAAGTGGTGGAGAGGAAAACGAGAGGCAAATGGAAAATAATGTAAATGCGAGGGAGATGAGTTTGTGATGGGTACTTGGTATGTCTTGACTTGAGCGAAGACCTCCCCGGCAATGGCGCCATAAATCCTTCTTGCTATGTCTTGAGCTTGCGTTGGTTTTCCTTGAAGAGGAAAGGGTGATGCAGCAAAGTAGCGTAAGTATTTCCCTCAGTTTTTGAGAACCAAGGTATCAATCCACTAGGAGGATCCTCAAAAGTCCCACGCACCTACACAAACAAACAAAGAACTTGCAACCAATGCAATAAAGGGGTTGTCAATCCCTTCACGGCTACTTGCGAAAGTGAGATCTGATAGAGATAGTATGATAACATAAATATATTTTTGGTATTTTATAATATAGATGCAAAAACTAAAGATGCAAATAAAAGTAGATTGAAAGCTTATATGATAAAAGATAGACCCGGGGGCCATAGGTTTCACTAGTGGCTTCTCTCAAGATAGCATAAGTATTATGGTGGGTGAACAAATTACTGTCGAGCAATTGATAGAAAAGCGAATAATTATGAGATTATCTAGGCATGATCATGTATATAGGCATCACGTCTGTGACAAATAGACCGACTCCTGCCTGCATCTACTACTATTACTCCACACATCGACCGCTATCCAGCATGCATCTAGAGTATTAAGTTCATAAGAACAGAGTAACGCATTAAGAAAGATGACATGATGTAGAGGGATAAACTGATGCAATATGATATAAACCCCATCTTTTTATCCTCGATGGCAACAATACAGTACGTGCCTTGCAACCCTTTCTGTCACTGGGTAAGGACACCGCAAGATTGAACCCAAAGCTAAGCACTTCTCCCATGGCAAGAAAGATCAATCTAGTAGGCCAAACCAAACTGATAATTCGAAGAGACTTGCATAGATAACTCAATCATACATAAAAGAATTCAGAGAAGATTCAAATATTTCTCATAGATAAACTTGATCATAAACCCACAATTCATCGGATCTAGACAAACACACCGCAAAAAGAGTTACATCGAATAGATCTCCACAAGAGAGAGGGAGAACATTGTATTGAGATCCAAAAAGAGAGAAGAAGCAATCTAGCTAATAACTATGGACCCGAAGGTATGTGGTAAACTACTCACAACTCATCGGAGGGGCTATGGTGTTGATTGAAGCCCTCCGTGGTCGATTCCCCCTCCGGCGGAGCGCAGGCGAAGGCTCCAAGATGGGATCTCGCGGATACAGAAGGATACGACGGTGGAAATTGTTTTTCGTTGGCTCCCTGGATGTTTTCGGGGTACATAGGTATATATAGGAGGAAGAAGTACATCGGTGGCCGTTCATGGGGCCCAGGAGACAGGGGCGCGCCAAGGAGGGGTGGGCGCGCCCTCCTATCTCCTGGCCGCCTCGATTGCTTCTTGACTTGCACTCCAAGTCCTATGGATCACGTTCGTTCAAAAAATCACTCTCCCGAAGGTTTGATTCCGTTTGGACTCCGTTTGATATTCCTTTTCTTCAAAATACTGAAATAGGCTAAAAAATAGCAATACGGGCTGGGCCTCCGGTTAGTAGGTTAGTCCCCAAAAATGATATAAATGTGTAAACTAAAGCCCATAAACATCCAAAAGGGGTAATATAATAGCATCAAACAATCAAAAATTATAGATACGTTGGAGACGTATCAGCCCCCACTCGTTCTCTCTCAATTTCAACTCGGGTCCGGAGATCTATTGAAAGAGGACTAGGGTGGGTACATGCGAATGATAATTGGTGGAATGTTCAAATGAGGCATGCGGGAGGATGGACTCGACTGGAGGGCGACAAGATCGATGGAGAAGAGGGTTGTAGAGGAATGAGAAATAAGCAAACGCCACATGATTATACTTGAACGGCTCAAATAAACAATAAGTTGTCTCGCTTGGCCTACATAGTGAAAGGCCTAATGCGCAATGCGGATCATTGACGCTCGAATATGGCCCGGAAAACAGGGAAACCGACATGTGGGGCACACCCATCGGGACGACGTAGCTAGACTAGTCCAATGGAGGAGCTGGCCCATGACCTCCTCACCACCGACAACCGTTCATGTGGGTCGTTGGGGCCAAAAACGGGGCGCAGCTCCAGCACCGCCTCTGGACACGGAGACCGCAATGAGCGACATGCTCATATCATCGCTAGACACGGTCGGTTTCAGTGTGCCGAGGGTGGCGTTAGTGCTGTGGCACGACCAACAGTATGTTTGGTTTGTGCCCAAGGTTGCCCCATCAAAGCATTGGGTAGCCAAAATTTTGGTTGAGGTATTGGTTGCCCATGATTTGGCCGACATTGGCAATAAAAATGAACTAGAGTTGGCTAGGGTTCATTGGCATGCCATAAAATGGCGACCATCCAAACAAAGACCAATCTTTGGGTCATGACTAAAATATTGGTTGAGGTATTGGTTGCCCATGATTTGGCCGACATTGGCAAGAAAAATGAACTAGAGTTGGCTAGAGATCATTGGCATGCCAAAAAATGGAAGCCATCCAAACAAAGACCAATCTTTGGGTCATGACCAAAATTTTGGTAAGGTGCACTTTGGCCACAATCCTAACACACCCCAACACCCGGCTCGTCGAGGATGCACGGGGCGACGCAACGCGTCTGCGGAGTGGTGTAGCGCGACCAACTGCATCCTCTGGACCTGAGACCATGCTGGGTCGTCTTGCTTTTTCAATGACATGTGGGGATCGCATGTGAGCAAAGGGCATCTCCAATGTTGCCACGACCACTACTGACTACCCTGGCACACCAAAACCCTCGCCCCTCGTGCCGTCGCGCGGTGTGTTCCCAGCCGGCGCCAGTTGCTCGCATTCATGCTGTCCGTTCATATGTCGTTGTTAAGAGGCTCGGTGCCCGAGGAACCAACTCGGGCGACTTAATGACGCACCCGGACGCTTGGCCTCACTGGAATGCGCTACTTAAAGCGGCAACGCGTAGCTCACCTCCACACCATAGCACATTGTCCTCCTACCTGGCACCACATCCGCCATGACCGCAAGTGCGAACACTCTGCGGGAGAGCTTGTCTTCGGGGATGAAGCTGGAGGTCGCCGCCCTCGCTCAAGTCGCCTCTCGCGACGCAATAGCGGCGTAACTGGACGTGAACGCGTCCGCACAAGCGGTGGCCATGCTGGCGGCCGGCGACGGGAGCACCGTCAGCCACGCATCCTACTTGCCACCGTCCAACATCCGGCACCACCGAGGTCGGGGACTCCTCTGAGGATGAGTAGGGCATGGTGTGCCAACTGGCCGGTCCGTATCCCGTGTTCTACTCTTCCTCGCCGGAGACCACACCTTCATTTCACGGGTCTTGAACCCCGGCCCCGTACATAGAGATCGCAGATGGAGGACGTCGGTCGCCACCGTAGGATAGGTTTAGGGTCGAGTTTCTTTTATTTTTCTGTCCTATAAAAGTTTGAAATGTAATGAAAATCTACCGTGTTTGCATTAATCTCGGCCAGTGTATATGAACTTTCACAATAATATACATATTGTAGGAGTACTAGCAAGATGCCCGTGCGTTGCACGGAAGATCAAGATCTTGTGGGAGAAAAGGATGAACGAGGGAAAGCCTTATCTGCAAATGTGGAGAGGAGTGCGGGTAAATTGTCATAGTTTCCTTCCTATCCGTTATATATAGATCAGACGACCTATATTGTAGGATGACAGGCACACCATCATCACCAACTCTTCTTTTTATTGAACTGAGAAAAATCTAACATGCGAAGTAAAATAAACACATAGGGTCTATACATACACAATTTATCTTAGGCACTCCAATAGTACGTCCACTACACATTCATGCATTTCACATCTTTCTACATCTACGGGAACCTACGAAAGGGTTAACGTAAATTGCCTCTCTCTCTCCTCCCCTGATTTTCCTGGTGGTGGGCCCCTCCCTCCCCCCAATCTATAATCAAAAGCTCACACGTTTCACATTACATTAATTACGTAACTGGGATTACATAGGTGTAGCATTACTCGTCCTAAAAAACCCAACTAAGCCAACCTCCCAGCATATTGCGCGGAAAAAGACCCGTCCGCGCCGTTTTAGTCGGGATTACCGGATTACTAGTAGTAGTATCGATGGATCACACGAAGTAACAATTTTTTTTGAGGGGGCGAAGCACCTAGTTTAAAAGGAAAAAAGGTGGTACACTCACGGCACTCCTGTCGCGGTCGCATTGCACCCCACACACGTTCGGTCCTGCACACGGCTAACGCAAACGGAACACGCTTCGGCTTGCCTCTTCACTAACACGTGGGACTGCACTTGGAGAAACCGACCATGCACGAAACTCACCCCGCCCACCGCGCAAAAATCCCCCCCCCCCACACACAAAAATTCCCCCCAAATCCGATTCAACCGCCCTTCGGCCAACTAACCAATAATATTCCCCAAACCCCCTCCCCCCGTCCCCCTCCACTCCATTCGCTCCGCTAAAGCCGCCCTCCCCGCCACGCCGATACGTCGGCACCGCGGTTTGTCGAGGGGACGCACGGCGATCCTCTCGCTCCCACAGTACACTCTCGTAGACTATCGTCCTCTAGCCGCGCCGCCACCTCTGGCTACATTCTTGTGGAGGCGCACGGCGGTCAGTGCCGCCACAGCTGGCGACATTCGTGTGGAGACGCACGGCGGTCAGCTTCTCCCACGGTACGCGCATTCTAGACTGAGGCCCCGTTCATGTCGGCGTAGCGCTGAATGTTAGCTGATAGACGTTGTTAATCTCCCTGTTTGCCAAAGTAGTTTACTGTCAATATGCTCTGCTTAAGAAGCTTCCTTGCCCTGTTCTGCACTCAATCTACTTAGCTGAGATGGCATGCCAAGGCCAATTAGTTGCTAAAATATCCTGCCATATATTTATTGTGACGTAGATTGCCATGGTCTAGTAGCCAATCTGTTAGGTGAAATAGCTCTACACCGTTTTATACTCGATCTTTGTTGTTGTGATGGACTTCGATAGTTTGATGGCTGTGTGCTCGGCCTCATTGACTGCTGAAACAGCCTGCCATAATTTAGCACTCAAATATGTTTGCTGAATTAGCTTTACATATATTTCGTTACTTAGATCTGCTCGTCCAAATATCTTGCCATAGCTTTAGACATCGACCTAGGTATTTTTTTCTGGACTTCATAAAAAAAGCATATATGTTTTTCCTGCAATATCTAGTAGAAGAACTAATTTGTATGTCTAACAGATGGACAAGACTTGGATAACTTCTGCTCGAAGATTCTCCGCTGCATATGTCGAGGGGGTTGAAAACTTCATGAACTTTATCAGAGCTGAGTACGGTGGTCCGAAATCATAGGTGCTCTGCCCGTGTAGCAGTTGTATGAATTCAGTTACAAGACCCCAGTCAACTGTGCAAAATCATCTACACTTGTATGGGATGTCGGTCACATATACTAGATGGGTTCATCATGGCGAAGCTGTGAACGTCAATGTTATTGGCTACGTGGAAGCAGCAAATCACCATCTTGATCTGCCTGATGCTGACATGGAAGAGGAGGAGGTGGTGGTGGTGGCGGAGCTAGTGAGTTTGACCAACATTGAAACAATGCTACAAAATGCTCATGCATTCCGTGAACTTTCACCTGCATAAGAAAAATGGTGGGCCCGCATGTTGGAACAATGCAATGTGGCTGTCACCCTAGGAAATAAGCTGCCAGTATTCTCAGCTATGGTCACCTTTCTTCAGGTGAAGACATCTGAGCGGATGACCAACAAATCATTTGATGCGATGTTGGCTGCTTTCCGCAAATCTTTCCTAGATGCATCTGAGCTGCCACACACGTACAGTAAAATAAGAATTTCCTTCGTGCAGTTGGAATTGGATATGATATGATCCATGTTTGTAAGAATAATTGTGTTCTGTTTCGGAAGGATTATGCCAACTTAAGTGAATGCCCGAAATGCAAATCATCAAGATGGAAAGATGGCGATGCTGTGAAGAGCATTCCTCATAATGTTTTGATACATTTGCCAATTACACCAAGATTGCAGGGGTTGTTTCATGATGCTGAAACAAGAGAGGATGTATTGTGTCATTCTAGGAACCAGGAGTACAGAGATCAGAATGTAATGAGCCATCCATCTCATGGTAGTGAGTTGAAAAGCTTCAATGATAAACACAAAAAGTTTGCTGCTGACCCGAGAAACATTAGACTTGGCTTAGCTTCAGATGGATTTAACCCATTTGGCCACTAGAGCGCCACATATAGCATGTGGCCAGTGCTTGTTATCCCTTAAAACGTGCCTCCAAATGTCTGCACCAAAGAATCAAACTACATGATGGCCTTGCTCATCCCAGGTCCAAAAAGTCCTGGAAAGGATTTTGATTTGTTCATGGAGCCTCTTGTGGAGGAACTTCAACAGCTATGGAGGGGTGTTCTCACTCGAGACCTATATAGCAGCCCACCAGCTGATTTCTTTCTGTGTGCTGTTATAATTTGGTGCATCCATGGTTATCCGGCTTTGGGCACTATGTCAGGGCGAACGACACATGGTTACAATGCATGTGTTTGCTGTGACAGGAATCCGCTGTCATACGCAATACTTAGCAAGATCTGTTACATTGGACACCACCGTTTCCTTGCCAAGGACAAGCCGCATCCTAGAAAATACCGAAGACATGTGTTCAATGCAAAGCATGAAAACCGTGATGCGCCAAAGAGGCTCACCGCCGATGAGTTGCAAGTGGAATTAGAGAAGGTCGGGCATATTACACCAGGAAACCATCCTGGTAATGGTAGGGGGAAAAGGAAGCGTGGCAGGGCAGAAGAGAGGTTATTGTTTACCCGCAGGTCCACTTTGTGGGACTTGGAGTATTGGAAAGATTTGGATCTGCGGCATAATCTTGATGTGATGCACAACGAGAAATATATATGTGACAGTATCATCGGCACACTTCTTAATATTGAAGGCAAGACGAAAGATACCTTAAAATTTAGGATTGATTTGACACACCTGGGTATCAGAAAGGATTTGCAGGTGCAAGATGAAGGTAAACCACGGGATATGGCACCAACTGTGTATGTCTTGGACAAGATAAAAAGAAAAGAATTCTACGAGGTCCTGCCACGTGTAATATTCCCATATGGATTTGCTTCCAACCCTGAAAGGAGAGTCAGTGCAGATGGAAACAAGGTACAAGGGTTGAAAACTCATGACTGCAACGTCCTACTTCAAAGGGTTTTACCTGTTATCCTTACAGGATTGGGCCACCCTGATTTATACAGAGCAGTTGCAGAGTTGGGACAATTCTTCAGGGAACTCTGCAGTAGAAATATCAGGATAGATGCTTTGGAGCATCTTAGAGACAAGATACCAACTATCCTATGTGACCTTGAGAAGATATATCCTCCAGCCTTCTTTGATGTGATGGTGCATTTGGTTGTTCATCTACCTGATGAGGCACTACTTAGAGGTCCAGTACAGTATGGCTGGATGTACCCTATTGAAAGGCGGCTAGGCACTTTCAAGGGCTATGTTAGGAACAGAGCTAGACCCGAGGGTTCCATTGCAGAGGCCTACATTGCTACAGAAGCGTTGACATTCTGCTCAACATACATTGAAACAGTTGATCAGCTTAGCAAAGAGGTGGGTGAAGACAATCCTGGGCCCAATGTTTTCGATTATTCTGTTCGAGTTACAGGGAAGAGTCGACAAGAGGACAAACCTAAAGATTTGGACAAAATGGTTTGGTATGTGTTGAATAACTGTCCTGAGATACTACCTTATATCAAGTAAGTGCAGTACTGCAGCTTATACATCGTAATCTACTAAACTTGCAGCACATTCTTATATATTTAGATGTTTGACGCGATCACTATGTTGTGCAGCATCTACAAAAAGGAGTTACTGCCGCAAAATCCAAGAAACATTGACAAACTGGTTATGGCAGGATTTGCGAAATGGTTCAAGAACCATGTAAGCTTTTGAATTGCACTGTCAGTTTTTTTAATATATTGAGTACATAAGATGATCAGCTTGTCTATTTTCTAACCATAGGTTAAGAAGATGCGGGAGGATGGGCAGGCAGTTGATGATGCCCTTTACTCAGTAGCAATGGGTCCTGATACTCGGGTAAGACATTATGAATCGTGCGTTGTTGGAGATGTGCACTACAACACCCTTGCACGAGACGAAGGCAGGAAGACACAAAACAGTGCCATCATGAGCACGGATACGTATGACGAAGAGATAACTGAAATGTATGCTAACATAACAGACATTGTTCATTTGCAGTATATCTCCAGTTTCGAGGATCATCGGTGTGTGGTTCTGTTGTGATGTCGTTGGTATAACCTGTTTTCTAGGATTGCAAAACCCAGAGCTAATGATTATTTCAAATCCATCAATGTCAAGGCGGCGTACCAGACCAACAAGCCTTTTATTTTGGCAAATCAAGCAACACATATATTTTTCCTGGAAGACACATTTGCACGTAGCGATGACTGGAGAGTATTGCAAAGGTTTGAGCAGAGGAATTCGTTTAATGAAGTTGCACAACAAGATGATGCTTACACTGCTCCTAATGTACAAGATAACACATATGTTCCTAATATCTTTGATAACCATCACGCCAATGACACCGGCGAAAAGATTGTCTATCGTGTTATGGACATAGAAGAGTTGATCAAGAAGAAGCCAATGTTCGAGGGCGTTGAGGACGAAGAAGAAGATGGCACCATGGGGAATTACGATTCAGACTAATACACATGGCAAAGATGTTGACGCTGCTGCTGAGGATGATGATTACATTGCTTTTGTCGTATTTGCCTATCAGAAGACGTTTTTTTATCTACTATGTGAAATTGTGTTTGCTATGACAACTGAAACCTGATGAACATGTTGTTTAGTATTTTGCTATGAGAACATCACTTGCTATGTATGCTGATTTGTGTTTGGTGATTGTATGACAACTAAAACATGCTGACATTGTTGTTTAGTTGTACTCATATTTGGTTGTGAAACTTGAATTTGATGACATAGTTTGCTATTGGACTGCAATTTGCTCGACATCTTCGAATGAGAACAAAGCTGACCCGACAGGGCCTATGCTATTTATTTATTTATGAGCAAAAGGGGATACCCCCTGATTTCCGTTAATAGAAATCATTAGATGTTCACAACACTACGCCCAGCCTGCTATACAAGTTTCATTCATTACTAGTTTCAGCAAAGTGCTCATGTCATAGCCACTGAATACATCATGAGTGCTACATACACTGCAAATAAAGAGACAATCATCCTACAGAGCAGATTGATTTTTCCCATTATCTTTACAAGCTCTTTCATCTCCTCATTGCTATCAAGGACGTTCAGCAGCTGTTGCTTGGCCATGATCAGAGGAACTGCATCTTTAACCTTCTGCTCTGCATCTTCCTCTTCTGCCGTTCCTTCAGTTACTTGTCCAACACCCCAACCTGCTGGTATTGGGATTCCTCGGCTAACCAAATAATCAGCGTAGTTGCATTCCCCCACATCAGCAACTTTCCAGAAATACAAATCACACGAATCTTCCCTTTTCTACACGAATCAAATTGGAAGATCATCAACCAAACTATTAAAAAAAATCAGCAACTGAAAGCAGCAGAACAACACTTAAACATATTATTACCCCATGATTCGGGCATTTGTCGAAGACTCGGCCAGGGTTGAGGATTGTGGTTGAGACGCGATGGATGACTCTGCGTGATTTGCAGCAGTGGCACCACACCAACGGCAGCGGGTTGCAATGAGCAATCAGCTACGGTGCGCGTGCCGGCGGGGGTGTGATGAGACCCACAGGCGATGGTACGGATGGCGACTTGGCGGATATTTGGCTGTTGCCTGCTTAAGAGTAGGTGGACGAGCAGCCAGCGGACATGGTTGCTACGGCCAGAGCTTCTGATGCTAGGCAGAGTAAGTAGAGAAGTGGAGAAGCAAACGTTGGATATGTCAATTTCATTACTTGCAGAGTAGCATAGCACCATATATAGTCATAGTCTAGGTTTGGATTCGAACCAGCTACAGGAGCACGTCTCTCTTTTTTCTAGAACTCAGCAACGTCTGTTTACTGGTACACTAGCTTGTTCTGTACGCCTTCCCAAGTCTTTGATTTTCTTTCCCTTTTTTTGCGAGGAAGGAAGGATCACTTATGTGGCGAACGTTCCTTGTGAGGAGGACGGCAGACGAACGCATTTTCCTCGCAGTTTTCTTCCTATATATAAAAAAGTATGCTCCTTGGTGTCCGCTTAGTTAACAAACGATTGTGCCAACCTTGACCGTTGGATTGACATTCAACGTATGTCGCGTTTTTTCAGTCTCTTCTTCCTCGAGCTGCCAAAGCCAAACCAGCGCTGGCGGGACCACCTGCTCTCGCCTCCCATGGCTGGTTGTGATCTTCCCCGGCTCCTGTTCGTTCCCGTCCGATGCCTCACCATCGTCCTCCGCCTTGGTTCGCTCGCCGTGGCACCGCCCTCCGGTGTTGTCAACATGGTCAACAACCGAGAGGAATAAGGAGATGACTGTACGTGGTGAGGATGACAGTAGGGACCCAGCAGCGCGCGCAGTAATTTTGTTTTTTTGGGACGGTGAACGGTATCAACTGGGTTGTGCGGGACCCGTGGCCCGTCTAGCCCAGGCTTTTATTTCATATGTTTAGCACATGACCAGCATAGTTTGTATTTTTCCTTTCTGAAAATGGCTAGCCAGCTATTTTGTTTTTTGTAGAATAGCCAACGTAGGCCTACATACTTTTCTACGCCCTGCTGGGCCGCAAATCTTTCAAGACGAGGAGGGATGCATTTTGCCCAGAAAATGGGCTATAATTAATAAGAAATGGGCTATAAGTAATAAGAAATGGGCTATAAGTAATAATAAATGGGCTGTAAAATGAAAAAATACAGCAAACAGACAATTAGTTCCAAAATACTATTTTCTTTCGGATTTTGATATTTTAAATTTCATTGTTTTTGTGCGGGTAAAATTTCATTGAATTAAATTAAGGTATATTTAGATTTAAAATTAATTTGAATCTGGCTAGAAATTTCGGGCTGTATGCTGTTTGGGACAGATTTGGAGGCTAACTTGTGGGTCTACTAGGTTGACGTGTACTTTGGCTTTGTCAACTTAGTCCACAAACGATTCTACCAGCAGTGACCGTTGGATATTAATACAACGGCCATGCTGCTTCTTCAATATCTGATCTTCTTGCTCCAGCCACCCAAACCAGCTCTGGTGGGATTGCCTGCTCCCGCCTCCCGTGGCCGGCTGTGCTGCCGCACAGGCCGCACTGCCCCACCCTACTTCATTGCTGGCCAGGCCATTCCTCTACTCACCCACACCTCCTGTTATTTTTTTTGCGACGGCAGCCAGACCAGTAAACCCTCATACTCCCCATCGCGTGGGCAACCATTGCTGAGTCTTCCCCGGCTCTGTGTCGTTCCCTTCCTAGGCCTTGCCATCGTACACCACCATAGTGCTCTCGGCACGGCCTGGTCAACATGGTCAACGAACGACATCCATCGGACATGGACTGTACGTGGAGAGGCTGACAGCTGGGTCCACAGCCGCACATAAGGAAATGCCTCCTTATTACATGCAAAATAATGATTCCTCCACTGGATAGCTGGGGACCACCGGAAGGGCCTCTGTATTTCGTGAAAAAAACATTCCCCCCGCTGACATGTCGGACCCACCAGCTATATCTTTGCACGCAAGGAAGTGCCTCCTTATTATGCAAACAAAAGAATACCCCCTGCTAGCTGGGACCCACCATAGTGGGAGGATGACTTGTGGGCCAACTAAGTTGATGGGGACAGAGGGCTTTGTCAACTTAGTCAATGTGAACGATTCTAGCTCCAGTGACCGTACGATGTCCATCCAACGGCCGTAGTGCTTCTTCAACCTCTGATCTTCTTGCTCCAGCCGCCCAAAGCAGCGCCGATCGTGCCGCATGCTCCTGCCTCCCGTGGCCAGCTGTGCTCCCGCGGAGGCCTCACCGCCCCTACTATTCCCACCGCTGGCCAGGCCCTACGGCGACAGTAGCCTCACACTGCAGCCGAACCAGTGAACCCTCATACTCCTCTCCGTGCAGGCTTCCACTGCCGTGTCTTCCCTGGCTCTGCGTCGTCCCCTTCCTAGGCCTCGCCGTCGTCCACCGTCGTGGTGCTCTCGGCGCGGCATGGTCAATGTGGTCCAGGAACGACTTCCATCGGACATAGACTGTACGTGGAGAGGCCGACAGCTGGGTCCACGGCCGCAGCAAGGAAGTGCCTCCTTATTACGCGGAAAATAATGATTCCTCCACCTGAGAGCTGGGACCCACCGGACGGGCCACTGTATTTCGCGAAAAAATGTTTCCCCCTGACTACTGGGACCCACCCAGCTACATCTTCGCACGCAAGGAAGTGCGTCCGAAAAAAAATGATTCGCCCCCTGACTGATGGGACCCACCAGCTACATCTTCGCACGCAAGGAAGTGCGTCTGGGCAAAAAAATGATTCGCCCCCCCTGACTGCTGGGACCCACCAGCTACATCTTCGCACGCAAGGAAGTGCGTCCGGGCAAAAAAACGATTCGCCCCCTGACTGCTGGGACCCACCAGCTACATGTTCGCATGCAAGGAAGTGCGTCCGGGCAAAAAAAAACGATTCGCCCCCTGACTGCTGGGACCCACCAACTACATCTTCGCACGCAAGGAAGTGCGTCCGGACAAAAAAAATGATTCAACCCCCTGACTGCTGGGACCCACCAGCTACATTTTCGCACGCAAGGAAGTGCCTAACAGTCAGGACCCACCTGGTCGAAGCATACGTAGCGTTGTCATTCTGGTCGCGAACGTGTACATACATACTGGTGGATGTAGAGGCGCGCACGTGTCGTAGTAGAGGCGCGCACGTAGCATGTACACGTACGCGCAGCGGCCAGTGTGCAAGAAAGAAAATATGGCCATGTATGTGTACATACGGGCGGGGTCTCGAACGCCTACTCGCGCATACGTACGGCCAGGGCTCGTGTACATGGTTGGGTCGGAATGGAGAAACATCGTCGTCGTCGTGTTCATGGGGAGCCAACCGGCTGGGTCGGAACGGAATGCGTCGTCGTGTTCAGTGGGAGGGCTTGGACGGAATAGGCGATGGAAACGAGGCCTGGCGTACCGCAGAACGGAGGAAACGGCCTTGTGTTCGACCGGCCATGTTCGGAACGGGATCATGCTCATCGGGAGGGGTTTGGCGTACCGCAAAATGGAGGAAATGGACCTCCTACAGTCGAAATGGGGGTCCTGTTGATCGAGAGGGGTGTGGCGTACCGCAAAATGGACGAAACAGACCTGTGTTGGAGCGCTATGGTCGAAACGGGGGTCCTGTTGATCGGGAGGGGTGTGGCGTACCGCAAAACGGACGAAACGGACTTGTGTTGGAGCGCTACGATTGAAAGGGGGTCCTGTTCATCGGGAGGGGTGTGGCGTACCGCAAAACGGGACTCCACCGGATACTGTTCATCTTCACCGTCGACCTCCTCCAGCCTCCACGGGCTACCGTCGACCTCCTCCATCCTCCACGGGCTCCTATTCATCCAGCCTCCACCGTGCGCTACTCCACCGGCTACTGTTCAACCACCCCTCCACGGGCACCCCTTCACAGTCTACTATTCATCCAGCCCTCCATGGGGTCGTCCTGTTCATCCAGAGGCAACGCCACGGGGTCCTGCATCCTCCCCACCGCTCACTATTCATCCAACCTCCCCCCCCCCCACAACGCTCACTGTTCATCCAATCGATCGGCTTCAGTTAGCAGCAGTAGCGAAGGAATCGCTCGATGGGGTTCAGTTAATAGCCATCGATCGATCGCTCCGGTTCAGTAACGCCTAGCCTGTAGTGCAATCGCTCGGGTTCAGTTAGAGCCCAACGCCTCGCTCGGGTTCAGTTAGAGCCAACGCTTCGGATACACGCGCGTACGTGTACGAGAGAAACTCGCATTGCTTGGCCCCCGACCGCCCGCCGTAACCGGGAACTCCCCGAAATTTTCCTCGCCCTCGCTTCTACCACGGTCTTTTCCGTCATGGACGGTGCAAAGAATGTCATGCAGCTGCGTCTCCCGCCCGCCCAGGACGAAAAGCCTATTTTCTGTCATGATTTTTTGTCATAGAAGTAGGAGCCCACCACATCTATGATGATACCGGGTTTTGTCACAATTATCGTCATAGAAGTGTAATAAGTATGACAAAAAAAAATTCGTTTTACCATGTCATGATCATGCATCATATTGTCCATTGCATTGATTGTGTTTCCCTCTCTGTTGCCGGTATTTGTTCCCTCTCGATAGATGTGGTTTCGACGATGAGTTCGATGACACCGATGAAGAACTATACTATCTTCAGAAGTGCCAGGCAAGCAAAACCCCCTTGTTCATTTTGATACAATCCCACTCTCTCGCTCCTGCTCTCTTTTATTGCATTAGGACAACAACGATTCATCTATTACTTGCTGCGGTAGTTGAACCCCTTATCCTCTGCATGACCTGTCATTGCCACAGTAAATAGATGAAACCCACTAGCATGAGTAGGAGTTGTTTGAGCCCTGATGTGCCTACTCATTCATGCTCGTTTGTCATGCCTGCTACTGCTTAGAGTTGTGTCAGGTCTGATTCATCAGGGATGAATTGGAACAGTGATGAACATGTCCTACTATGTGTGAGCTAAGTGTGTGAACACGATTTGGTAAAGGTAGCAGTGAGAGGCCATGTAGGAGTACATGGTGGGTTGTCTCATTGAAGCCGTCCTCAGGAACCGAGTTCTGTGTTTGTGATCCATGAAACAGTTACTACCATGCATTGGGCCCTGAAATATGACCCTTCTCGACTTCTTAACCACTCTAGTCCTCTGTCCAGGAGTTGCAAGTAGTTTCTGGTGTTTGTAGTTGCTGGAGGCCATGCGCAGCGCCGACCGGAGGGTGGGCTGTGATGCGGTAGGCACGTGGTCGGGCATGCCGGGTGCCCATTGTCGGAGTAATGGGCCACGGGTAGGCTGACCCGGGACCCAGGATCTTTCAAGACATCGGGGCAGGCCACGCCCCTCCAGCCGATTCCCAGCTGGCGACCTCCAGAGAGGCCGAGTCCCAGCTCGCGATCTCCCGAGAAGCCGAGTCTCAGCTGGCGATCTCAGAAAGCCGACTCCAAGGCAAGCCGACTCCAAGCTGGTGACCTCCAGAGAGGCCAACTATGGGAGTCGGCCCGTGACACCTCACAAGGCCCGGTGCGGGGTACGGTCACGACGTGGCCGTCCCCTGCCTACGAGGGACTGGCATGGCTACAGTAAGCCGTATCGCCAGAAGATCTCCGGCGAGGCGCGGCACTATTGCCATGCCTGCCCTGACCTCAGCCACAGTACGCGACGCACTGTGCCCATGACGCCGGCCTGTACGGCCCGAAGACCGCGGGGCCGCCCGTCAGTGGGTGAATCGAAGGCGGCCAGAGCGCCCGAAGGCGGCCCTGTGGGAGTCGGCCTCCCCGGAGTCGGCCGTCTCCCCTCCAGGGCCCCACAAGCCATAAACCAGGTTGGATGGGGAGTGGCGACAGTGATCGCCTGATAGACGGCGGTACTATAGCCACGACCCAATGACCAAGCTTGCGTCATCAGGAGCGCCGCACAGTGCCCGGCCTGTCCGCGGGACCCACCAGTCGTCGGGCCCCAGAAGCCGGCGGGAAAGACGGCGACGTGAGAGACAAATGGCTGGGACCCACGCCCAGTCGGATTACCATTGTACCCCCAGGAGTAGGCCTATATAAACCCCCCAGGGCACCCATGCAAAGGGTTCGGACCTTGATAGAGATAGACACATAGCCCAGGGAGGAGAGAACTAGCCTCGCTCTCTTCTGCCTCCCGATACAGCTCTAGGAGCACCATTGTAGTCACCTTGCTATAGTGACCATGCGGAGACCCCGCAGAGCAGCAGTAGGGGTGTTATCTCCCCGGAGAGCCCTGAAGCTGGGTAAGATTCGCCGGCGTGCATGTCTATGCCTTATCCCGTTTCCAGGCACCGGCGACGTTCTACTCGCCCCCACCATGATAAGCCATCCTTTGGCATATGTCACACCCAACCCCCGACATTTGGCACCCACCGTGGGGCGAGGTGCACCGTCGTCCAGAGATCTGTTCTGGACGGGAACCCTCTTCCTCCCTGGCGAGCGCAGCTAGCCAGGCTCACCAGATGGAGTCTGCATCGACGCGCTGCGCGGCGCTGAGGCCGCCTACGCCGCGAGCGGCCTCGCCGAACTTATCGGCGAGGTGCGCCTCTCCGACGAACCTGCATCCGATGCAGGCACGGGTGGCCCCGAGAGCCTTCTCGCGGGCCTCCTCGACCAACTCCACGTCGCCGGCGAGCCTGCCGTAGACTTGGAGTCCGTAGGCTCCTCCGACCCGATGCTGGTCGACTCTGACGCTGTGTCGCTTGACGTTTTCCCCACCAACGTGGTGGTCTACGACGAGCCGCTTCCGTACGAGGAGAGCGGCGGAAGCGCCGTCACGGAGGTGCTCGTTATCAGCCACGGCGAGCACTCCGGCGAAGAAGCCCAGGACCCGCTAGCTGCGGCCCTGCAAGACCTAACCGAGCCCATTCCAGAGGACGCAGACGCCGAGACGCTAGAGATGCACCGCCTTTAGATCATCGAAGGTGCCAAGAAGCTGGCAAGCATGAGGCGCTTGTCAGAGGCATACTAGCGCGAGATGGATCGCGCCGTAGGCGGCTCGCCGGCTCCAACTGGGCCGAGCCGTCTAGGTGCGGTCCGGCAGCGCGGTGCAGCCATCGCCGACTTGCTCGGGGCAAAACGCCCCGTGTACGCCACCCTAGCGGAGAATATCCGCGCCGCCCAAGCGGCGACCGACGAGCTGAAGAACTTCGAGGGCGAAGAGCGCCGTGTGATGACGGAGCGAGTCCAGCAGCTCCTTGACGCAGTTGCTGCGCAAAATGCGGCCGGCGGCCGCGTAGACGCGCTGCAGCAGCCGAACGACGACTTGCCTCCCCGCCGAGAACAAGACGCGACCTCTCGGACGCCGACTGGCGGAGTCCGCGGAAGGAAAGAGAAGGAGCCGGCTGTCAGTCACAGTCGGACTCATATCACCATCGAGCGCGACCAAGACGGCCGCCCGAGAGCAGTGGAGCGGCGGGACGACTACCTTCCTCCCCCGCCCAGAAGAGAGCGGCGAGTTTCCCCGCCGCCTGTTGAGCATCCGACTCTCGGAGGTCGCCTTGGCCGCCGAGAGGGGGTCAGAGAGAATGACGCTCGTCATTGGATCGACCGACTCCACCGATCCCTGGCGCTGGAAGAAGAAGACGAGCTGGGTCCGCCTTGCTTCGGGCCCCGCATCAGAGACGAGCCCTTCCCCAAAGGGTTCACGCTCCCCTGCGACACACCCAAGTACACCGGCTCCGTGAAGCCGGAGGACTGGCTGATAGACTACTCCACAGCCGTCAGCATAGCAAACGGCAACAAGCGAGTTGCCGTGAAGTACGTTCCTCTCATGCTCCAGGGCACGGCCCGGACATGGCTGAACAGCCTGAAGCCCCGCAGCATCAATAGCTGGGTCGACTTCACCGAAGCCTTCATCCGCAACTTCCCAAGCACGTACAAGCGACCTCCCAAGCCGCGCCAGCTCTCCTTGTGCGTGCAAGGCCCTGAAGAATCAACACGCGACTACCTCACGCGCTGGGGCGAGCTTCGAAACTCCTGCGAGGGTGTGCACGAGGTGCAGGCTATCGAGTACTTCACTGCCGGGTGCCGAGAGGGCACCCTCCTCAAGCACAAACTCCTCTGCGATGAGCCATAGACCCTCGACGAACTGCTAGTCATAGCAGACAAGTACGCCACGGCCGACTCTTCCATGAAGACGGAGATTCAAGTCAACGCGACTGGCAAGGTGACTCCCCAGGCTCCCAGAACTCCGGCTGGAGACACCAGTCGGTGACAGCAACAGAACGACAACAAGCGCAAGCCCCAGCAGCCGACTTCCAGCAGTCGGCAGGTGGCGACAGTTGAAGATCAACAGCCGGAAGGGTAGCCTCCGGCCAAGCGGCAGAGGGGCGGAAAATCCAATTGGTTGCCAGCCTTCTCCTATGAGCAGACTTTGGATGGTCCTTGCAAGTTCCACAGCGGCGTGAAGCCGTCAAACCACACCACCAGAAAGTGCCACTGGCTCACCAGGATTGCCAAGGGAGACGGCCTCACTCCTCCACCGCCTGCTGGGCCGCCGCCTCCGCCGCCGCCCCAGCAGCCGGCGGCCCGGCCAGTCGGCGCAGTGCAGGACGAGTTCCCAAAAGAGCATGGAGCCTACGTAGTGTTCACCAGTGTGGCAGATGACCGGCACAGCAGGCGCCAACAGCAACAAGAAGTAAATGCAGTCGTGACAGATGCTCCAGAGTTCATGCATTGGTTCGAGAGGCCTATCAGCTGGAGTCGGGCGGATCACCCAGAGGTGATGCCGAGTCCGGGCTCCTATGCCCTGGTGCTAGGTGCGACCTTGGCCACTGATAGGCGGGCCGCCCTTTTTTCGCGGGTCCTGATAGATGGAGGCAGCAGCATAAACATCCTGTACAAGGACACCATGGAGAAGCTAGGAATCAAGCGAAGACAGCTGCAGAGCAGCCGCACCGTGTTCCATGGAATTGTACCCGGCCTCTCATGGAAGCGGAGACGAAGATCACTTCCGCAGAGAGCCGGTCTGGTTTGAGGTGGTGGACTTGGAGAGCCTGTACCACGCTCTGCTTGGCCGACCTGCCTTGGCCAAGTTCATGGCGGTTCCCTACTACGCCTACCTCAAGATGAAGATGCTGAGTTCCAAGGGGATTTTGACCGTAGCCGGCGACTACAAGAAGTCGTCCGCCTGCGCGGCCGAGAGCAGTCGGCTGGCCGAGTCCCTGGTGATCGCGGCCAAGAAGCGGCTCCTTGACCAAGTCGTGGCGATGGCCGGAAAGCAGCCAGAAATGTCGCCCGACCCCAAGGAGTCAGAGGCAGAAGGATCATTCAAGCCGGCCAAAGAGACCAAGAAGATACCCTTGGACCCGGAGCACCCAAAAAGGTACACTGTCATGGGCACGGGCCTTGATAGCAAATAGGAAGGCGAGCTCGTCGATTTCCTCCGTGAGAATCGGGACATCTGTGCATGGTCCCCCAAAGACATGCCGGGTGTACCGACGGAATTCGCCGAGCACAAGCTACACGTCAGGCCAGATATGAAGCCCGTCAGACAGCCCTTGTGCCGCCTGTCAGAAGAGAAAAGAAGAGTTGTTGGGGAAGAGATAGCCCGGCTCCTGGCAGCCGGTTTCATCATGGAAGTGTTTTTTCCAGAGTGGCTGGCAAACCCGGTTTTGGTGCTGAAGAAGAACAAGCAGTGGCGGATGTGCATCGACTACACAAGCCTCAATAAAGCTTGCCCAAAGGACCCGTTTGCTCTGCCAAGAATTGATCAGGTGATAGACTCCACAGCCGGATGCGAGCTGCTGAGTTTCCTAGACACATACTCAGGATACCACCAGATCAAGCTGAACCCAGCGGACAGACTGAAGACCGCATTCATCACACCATTTGGAGCTTTCTGCTACCTGACAATGACGTTCGGCTTAAGGAATGCCGGCGCCACCTTTCAGCGTTGCATGCAGAAGTGCCTCCTCAAGCAACTCGGCAGGAACGCCCACGTCTATGTGGATGATGTGGTGGTGAAGACGGAAAAGCGTGGGACGCTGCTGGAAGACCTCAAGGAGACCTTTGAAAATCTGCGCCGATTCCGGATCAAGCTCAACCCTGAGAAGTGCATTTTCGGAGTACCAGCCGGCCAGCTCCTTGGCTTCCTGGTCTCCGAACGCGGCATAGAGTGAAACCCCGTGTAGATCAAGGCCATCGAGAGAATGGAGGTACCCAGCCAACTGTTGGATGTGCAGAAGTTCACCGGCTGCCTGGCGTCCATCAGCCGATTTATCAGTCGGCTGGGCGAGAAAGCTCTGCCCTTGTATCAATTGATGAAGAAGACCACCTTTTTTGAGTGGAACCACAAGGCGGATGAGGCATTTCTCCAGCTGAAGAAAATGTTGACTACCCCCCCCCCCCCCCCCCCCGTGTTGGCGGCTCCGACTCCCAAAGAGCCCATGCTCTTGTACATTGCCGCCACCAGCCGAGTAGTCAGCACAGTCATTGTAGTCGAGCGCAAGGAGGAAGGCAAGGTGCTCCCTGTCCAGAGACCGGTATATTACCTGAGCGAGGTACTGTCGACCTCCAAGCAGAACTACTCTCACTACTAGAAGATGTGCTACGGCGTGCATTTTGCCGCCAAGAAGCTGAAGCCCTACTTTCAAGAGCATCCAATCACTGTGGTTTGCACCGCTCCACTCGCCGAGATCATTGGAAGCCGAGACGCCTCCGGCCGAGTGGCCAAATGGGCTATAGATCTAGCTCCTTACACCATCTACTATCAGCCCCGCACCGCCATCAAGTCGCAGGCGCTGGCCGACTTCCTCGTCGACTGGGCCGAGACCCAGTACCTGCCGCCAGCGCCTAACTCCACCCATTGGTGGATGCATTTCGATGGCTCCAAGATGCGCACCGGCCTGGGAGCCGGCGTCGTCCTCACCTCCCCTAAGGGCGACAAGCTCATGTATGTGCTGCAGATCCACTTCGCCGCCTCCAACAACGTTGCCGAATATGAGGCGCTCATTCATGGGCTCCGGCTTGCCAAAGAACTCGGCATTCGCCGGATCCTGTGTTATGGCGACTCCGACTTGGTGGTTCAGCAGTCATCCGGCGACTGGGACGCCAAAGACGCAAACATGGCAAGCTACCGCTTCCTGGTGCAGCAACTCAGCGGATACTTCGAGGGGTGCGAATTCCTTCACATGCCAAGAAATGACAACGATCAAGCGGATGCCTTGGCACGAGTCGGCTCCACTCGCC
Source organism: Triticum timopheevii (assembly GCA_963921465.1). Taxonomy (NCBI): domain Eukaryota; kingdom Viridiplantae; phylum Streptophyta; class Magnoliopsida; order Poales; family Poaceae; genus Triticum; species Triticum timopheevii. Next base: position 217,589,003 of record OY997274.1, read on the forward strand.
AAGCGATACCTTCCGGCGTCGCCCTTCAGCGCCTCCTCAAGCCGTCTATCAAGCCTTCACCAGAGTCAGACTCCATCTTCGTGCCGGCTCCTCCAGAAGTAGTCGGATCCGACTCTAAAGCCCTAGCAGACAGCCCCAAGAAAACCACAGTTGAAACCAGCCCGGGGACTTCAGAGCCCGGCGCGGGGACTGCGCCAACCGGCCCGGGGACTGCGCCAACCGGCCCGGGGACTTCAGAGCCCGGCGCGAGGACTGTGCCAGTCGGCCCGGGGACTTCGGAGCCCGGCCCGGGAGCTGCGCCAGTCGGCCCAGAGACTCCGTCAATCCAGCAAACGGCCGCGGACTCTAGACCGCCGCCTCCCGGCCCAGCCACCCTTGTCCAAGTCGATGTGGTAGCAGTTGAAGAGATAGCAGCACCTTCATGGGCGCAGCCCATCCTCAAATTTCTAGTAAACAAAGAGTTGCCAACAGATGAGATCCTGGCTCGGCAAGTGCAGCGCCGAGCGGCAGCATACACCATAGTCAACAGAGAGCTAGTCAGACGCAGTGTCACTGGTGTCTACCAGCGCTGCGTAGAATCAGAACAAGGCCAAGCAATTCTCATAGACATCCATCAGGGCGAGTGCGGCCACCATGCGGCTTCAAGAGCACTCGTCGCCAAAGCCTTTCGGCACGACTTCTTTTGGCCGACTGCCCTGGAAGAAGCTAAAGAGCTAGTCCAAAAATGCAAGGGGTGCCAGATGTTCCGCTCCAAACCACTTCAGCCGGCTTCCGCGCTGAAGACAATCCCCATCGCCTGGCCCTTCGCAGTTTGGGGCCTGGACATGGTAGGACCATTCAAGACGGCCCGAGGTGGCCTAACTCATCTGCTTGTCACGGTGGACAAGTTCACCAAGTGGGTGGAAGCAAAGCCCATCAAGAAGTTGAACGGGCCGACTGCAGTAACCTTCATCGCTGACATCACGGTGCGGTACGGCATACCGCACAGCATCATCACCGACAACGGCACAAACTTTGCCAAGGGCGCCTTGGCTCGTTTCTGCGCGATGCAGGGCATCCGACTGGACTTAGCGTCCGTTGCCCATCCGCAGTCAAACGGCCAGGTGGAACGAGCCAATGGCCTCATCCTGTCCGGCATCAAGCCTCGACTGGTCGAACCACTCGAGCGTTCGGCCGGCTGTTGGGTCGAGGAGCTGCCAGCCGTCCTCTGGAGTCTACGCACGACTCCAAACAAGTCAACCGGCTTCACGCCTTTCTTCCTCATCTACGGTGCCGAAGCTGTCATCCCGACGGATATAGAGTTCGACTCTCACGAGTCACCATGTACACCGAAGAGGAAGCTGAAGAAGCACACCAAGACGGCGTCGATCTGCTGGAAGAGGGCCAACTGTTGGCACTCAGCCGGTCCAGCATCTACCAGCAGAGTCTGCACCGATACTTCAACCGCAAGGTCAAGCCGAGATCATTCCAAGAGGGCGACCTTGTGCTCCGGCTGATTCAGAGAACAGCCGGCCAGCACAAGTTATCGGCACCTTGGGAGGGTCCCTTCATCATCAGCAAGGTGCTAGGGAACGACGCCTACTATCTGCTTGATGCTCAGAAGCCTCGAGCGCGCAAGAGGGACGACTCCGGCAAAGAAACAGAGCGCCCGTGGAATGCGAATCTTCTTCGAAGATTTTACAGTTGATGCAGTATGTATCGCACTACCCCCTTTGTATTAAAGTACTAAGACCTTAGGCCCCCCGAGACGAGCTCGGGGACTGCCTTTTTGTTATCTGTATGGTAAGAATCACGCTTCCGAACATGCTACTATTTTTTATCATACCGTCTGGCACTGGGTCCGACTAGTCGGCCCGGGGACTTGCCGTCTTGCGCTATGAAATGCTTCCTGCAGTTGGGCAAGTAATGTGTTGCGCTCAAGCCGTCTCCTGTCAAAATCCGCAGCTCACAGAGCGACTGCTGGTAGGCAGAGAACAAGCAAGAACGAGCGCACACATGAAAAAATGGCTAAGGACCTAAAAGCTTATGCATAGCTCAAGCTGGCTACCAGCCTCCCCCCACAGAGCCGACTCATGAGCAGTCGGCTCGTCGTCTCAGCTTTTATCAAAGACAGCCGACTCTCGGATAGTCGGCCTGTCGCTTTCTAGCCGACTTGCTAAAGAAACTCTAAAAGGCTAAGTACTTGCCTTCCTGAAGTAGCCAAGCACTTGACCTAGCGACAGTCCGTAGAGCGGCTGTCCAGCCGGCAAGGCGGCAACTAAAGGAAGACAGCAAAGGAAAAAGTCTAAGGAGCAATAAGCAAGGAAAGGCGGAAATCGGATAAATATTTACATAGGCCCTTGGCCGAATCTTCGAATAGAAATTCAGGATACACCCCGTGGGTGGAATTGTTCGAACCTAACAAGTCTTTCAAAAGATTACTGAAGACAGATAAACAGAAGCGGAAAACGCAGTCTAGGAAGCGGCCTCCGGGGCCGGAGGGTCGGAGGTGACGGCGGTGTCGGGTGCCGGGGCAGTCGGCTGGGCGGTCTCAGCTTGGTCGCCTCCGGTGGCAGTCGCCTTGTCTCAGCGCGGCTCGTTGCTGGAGGCGCGATCGGGCTGAGGCTGGCCGCCTGCTTCGTCTTCTGGCGCCTCCTCCTCGCCTCCGTCCTCCGCCTCGTCCTCCTCCTCGGCGCTGGAGTCGATCACCTCCGCCGAGTCTTCATCATACTTCGGGTTCATCCCGAACCAGTCCGGCGGCACTTCCTCGCCGCCTTCAGTCCGCTCGGGCACGAAGACGCTGGTGTCCGTGTACTCGGCGATGGCTGCCGCGCGCTCGACAAGGGCGCCTTCTATGGCCTCCAGCTCGGCCTGGGCTTCTGACCGGAACGCGGCCAGACGGTCCAGGTCCAGCCCTGGATACCACGCCTTGACGAAATCCAAGGCCCGGCGTGCTCCGGCCCGGGCCGAGGAGCCCTTCCAAGCCTCAAAACGGCCGGCGGCGACTTCCAGCCAGTCGGCGGTCCGACTGGCGGTGCGCAGAGCTGGCATGTCCAGCCACAGGGCGGCAACCGCCTGGGCACCGGCACGCTGAAGCCGGCGCAGCAGCCGGTGAGCCGGACGAAGACGGGCCCCAATGCTCAGGAGCTGCTCGTCGATGGTTCGGGGGGCATTGGCGGCGATCACCTTGCCCTTCACCCGTCGCGCCTCCCGAGCCGCCTCGATGGCCAGAGGGACTGCCTGTGAATGATCAGGAAAGAAGTCTGCCAAGACAAAAAAGAAGATAGTCGGAAAGTCAGAAGTCGGCCTAACACGTAGTCGGAAGCCCAAAGAAACGAAAGAGACTTACCATCAACGATGTCCTCGAGCTCGTGGTAGCCAGAGGTCAGCATCGCCTCCCTATCAGTCCAGACGGAGCGCTCGACCTCGAACTCGGCCATGAGGGCGGCCTCCCGCATCTTGGCCTCGTCCTGCGCCTTCTGGAGCAGCTCCTTCTGCTCGGCCAGCTGCGTCGCCAGCAGATCACGCTCTTTGGCGAGCCTGCCGCGCTCCTCTTCCTTGGCACACTAAGCACTGTTGGCCTCGCCCAGCTGCTCCTGAAGGGCGGCGTTGGCGCCTGAAGAACGAAGAAAGAGACAAGAAAGTCATCAGTAAATTAGATCGCCGGGGAGATCCGGCCCGACTGCTCAGCAGTCGGCCCGAATCTCGGGGACTACAGCCCGCGGGTGCGCCAGCGCGCCCCCGCGAAGAAGGAAGAAAAGAGCTCACCCCGGCTTTCCACCAAGTCGGCGGTCCGCTTGTTCAGCTCCTCGACATTGCGGTTGAAGGCAGTGGCGCGGAGGTTATGATACTCCTACAAAAAGCCGACAAAGGCAAAAGTTAGTATTCGGAACTCGCCAGAGGGAGTTCCGAACCGCCTGCTCAGCAGCCGGCCCAGAACTCGGGGACTACACCCAGTGGGTGCGCTGGCGCGCTCCCACAAAGAAAGACAGGAATCAAAAAAGAAGAAGGAAACATACTCGGACGGATGTCCGCACGGCCAGATGCGCTCTGGTGCAGACTTGGAGGGCGTCGCTTTCTGCGCGCAGCTTCGCCTGGACGTCCAGGAGGGCTTGGTTCAGCGGGCCGGTGCCGCCTCCGTGCAACCACCTGGTGGGCGCGGCACTGGAGGCCTCGACGTCCAGACTCACCGAGCTGCCTGCGCCGGTCTCCCGAGCTCGCGGCGCCGAGCTCGTCCTCTCAAGCCGGCGGCGCGCCGGCGCGGAGACTTGAGGAAGCAGCCGCGCCTCAGCCTCGCTCGAGATTGGCGGATCCAACGGGCCCACCGGCTATTTGCCGTGCGGCCTCCCAGACGGTGGCGGAGGCGGCGGAGGCGGCGCGAGGGTGTCCGAGCCTGAAGCCTCGCCGCCCTCCTCCACGAGGGGGTTCTCGGTGCCGACCTCTCCGGTCTGCCCCGTGAACTCCGGAGCCGGCGGCGCCGACGACAACGGAGGGACGAGCATCGCCGATCGGCGACGCGCGACCTCCTCAGCACGCCGCTTCGTCGCGGCAGTGGTTTCGGCCTCCTCCAGCTTCTTTTGGGCGTTGGCGGCCGCCTTCTTGGCCTGCGCCTTCTCCAGGCGGTCGGCCTCCTCCTCATCGCGCTTCTCCCGCGCGTTTCGCTCTGTCGCCTCCCGAAGGTCAGCGGCGGGATCGACCCGTCGGGTGTTGGCGGACGTCTCTACCGACCCCATGACAGAGGGGACGACGACTCTCTCAAGGGAGAGGTGGGCTCTGGAGAAGAATGGAGGGAAAATCAAAGAGGACTCGGACAAGATCCAACAAAGAAAATAAAAGAGTGTAAAGACTTACGCGGAAACTAACGGCGGCCTTTTCACTTCCCTTCGGAAGCGGTTGGCCTTCGCGGCCGCCTCCTCCCGTTTGGTCGCGGCGGCCGCCCCCTTGAACTTCTTCGGCTTGCTGCCGGGCGCGCTCGGCCCGGCGTGACGCCTCTTCGCGCCGCCTTGGCCGGAGTGGCCGGCCCTCGGCTGGTGGCGTGGGACGACTTCCACGTCGGTGTCGTCTTCGGGCCAGTCGGCAAAGGTGGCCGAGGGCTTGAAGCCGTCGTCTGCCCCTTCTCCGCCGCCTTCGGCGTCGACCTCCAACACCACCGCCCCCAAGTCGGGGTCGTCAACGTCGCTATCCTCGCGGTCTGGGACGTAGTCGCGGGGCTCTCTCATGGCGCCGGCTGCAGGCTCCATGAGGGGGTTCTGCACAGAAGGAACCAACAAAGATTAGAAGCCGGAGTCGGCTGCAAAGAACACAAACTGCATAAAGATGCGACTTACCACTAGAGGGGGGTTGTCACGCGAGTACGGCTCCTTGCCGAACTGCCAGTCCTCCGTGAACTCGCAGTGCGCGATGTGGTTCACCAAGTTCGCCACCTCCCTGCGGGGCATCTCCTTGGTGCACAGCTGGCTCGGGTCGTGGCGGCCGCTCATCTGACAGATGAGGTGAGGCCGGCCTTGGAGTGGGAGGACTCGGCGCGCCATGAAGGCGGCCAGAAGGTCGGATCCGACGAGGCCCTCTGACTGCAGCAGAACTCGGAGTCGCGCTACGGCGGCGGCTCCAGAGGGAGTCAGCGCCTTGGCCCAATGAGACCAGCTGGAGAGCCTACCAGTTAGGAGGGCCGGGTTGAAGGGCGGCAAGTTGACCCAGTCGCCGTCGGTGGAGAGGTTCTTCATGTAGAAGTAGGAGCGCTGCCACATCTTCACCGACTTTATCAGCGAGATGGGAGGAAAGGGGTTGTCGGCCGTCGAGCGCCGCACCGCGATGTAGGTGCCACACTGAGCCGGCGTGCCGGCGGCCTGCGTACCGAGCTTCGAAGAGAAAAATTCTCCCCATAACTCGAGGGTGGGCAGAACGCCGAGGAAGCCTTCGCATAGAGTGGCGAAGGCAGAGAGCAGCACCACCGCATTTGGAGTGAGGTGGTGCGGTTGGAGGCTGTGGAACTCCAGGAACGAGCGGAAGAACCCGCTTGCCGGCAGCCCCAGCCCGCGCATGAGGTGCGAGCGGAAGACGACCCGCTCGCCCTCCTTCGGCGCGGGCCGGATCTCTCCCGCCGGCGCGGGACGAGCGCGCACGAGGTCCGCGCTGGGAAGACGGCGAGTCCGGCGGAGGAACTCGATATGTTCCGCCTCCACATCCGAACCGTCCCACACGCCGGAGCGCGAAGCAGGGGGCGCGGCGGAGGAAGAACTCATCGCCGTGGTGTGAAGTGCTCCTGCTTGCGGCGGAGGAAGAAGAGAAGGCAGGAGAATGGGGAGAGGATGCGCGTGCAGTACCGCTCCACTCCTCCCCGCCTATTTATATCCCTACGGGCTGAGGAGCCGAGGGGGCGGGCGTGGGATTAACTGCACATGAAGCCCACGGCGCCCCACGATTTACCCCACGAAGTTACTGCGCGCAGTAACGACGTGGGGAAGCCAACCGTTCGCGACCGCAGCGGATCCGCTTGGAAGCCGAGGCGTGGTAGTGGCGGGCCCCGCCTGGCGGCCCGTCCCGTCGCGCGCGTGAGTGAGCAGACTATCCTCCCCACGTGGCGCCGCGCGATAGGACCGCCTCGATGGCAGCAGGGAAGCGTATCCGATACGCCGCCTGATTTCCCGCCGCGACTTACAAATAGTGGCCCCTCGCTGAACAAGTCCGACTTCGGCGAGTCGGCCCAAAGAAGACAACGGCCGAGTCTCAGATTCGAGGCTGGGAAGTTTGAAACTGTTGAAGCCCCACGAGGCGGCGTCCGCAGGGCTTCACCAGCTCCGGGGACTACTGTCGGAGTAATGGGCCACGGGTAGGCTGACCTGGGACCCAGGATCTTTCAAGACATCGGGGCAGGCCACGCCCCTCCAGCCGATTCCCAGCTGGCGACCTCCAGAGAGGCCGAGTCCCAGCTGGCGATCTCCCGAGAAGCCGAGTCTCAGCTGGCGATCTCAGAAAGCCGACTCCAAGGCAAGCCGACTCCAAGCTGGTAACCTCCAGAGAGGCCGACTATGGGAGTCGGCCCGTGACACCTCACAAGGCCCGGTGCGGGGTACGGTCACGACGTGGCCGTCCCCTGCCTACGAGGGACTGGCATGGCTAAAGTAAGCCGTATCGCCAGAAGATCTCTGGCGAGGCGCGGCACTGTTGCCATGCCTGCCCTGACCTCAGCCACAGTACGCGACGCACTGTGCCCACGACGCCGGCCTGTACGGCCCGAAGACCGCGGGGCCGCCCGTCAGTGGGTGAATCGAAGGTGGCCAGAGCGCCCGAAGGCGGCCCTGTGGGAGTCGGCCTCCCCGGAGTCGGCCGTCTCCCCTCCAGGGCCCCACAAGCCATAAACCAGATTGGATGGGGAGTGGCGATAGTGATCGCCTGATAGACGGCGGTACTGTAGCCACGACCCAATGACCAAGCCTGCGTCATCAGGAGCGCCGCATAGTGCCCGGCCTGTCCGCGGGACCCACCAGTCGGCGGGCCCCAGAAGCCGGCGGGAAAGACGGCGACGTGAGAGACAGACGGCTGGGACCCATGCCCAGTCGGATTACCATTGTACCCCCGGGGGGTAGGCCTATATAAACCCCCCGGGGCACCCATGCAAAGGGTTCGGGCCTTGATAGAGATAGACACATAGCCCAGGGAGGAGAGAACTAGCCTCGCTCTCTTCTGCCTCCCGATACAGCTCTAGGAGCACCATTGTAGTCACCTTGCTATAGTGACCATGCGGAGACCCCGCAGAGCAGCAGTAGGAGTGTTATCTCCCCGGAGAGCCCCGAAGCTGGGTAAGATTCGCCGGCGTGCATGTCTATGCCTTATCCCGTTTCCAGGCACCGGCGACATTCTACTTGCCCCCACCATGATAAGCCATCCTTTGGCATATGTCGCACCCAACCCCCGACACCCATTTGGTGTCGCGGAACCCCGTACACATCGTTCGGGGCCGTATGTGGAAACCTCGGGCGGACTCCCTGCGATGGAACCTGAATAGGTGATAAACCTGGACTAGAGACTTGAGTGTTTAGGTAGGTCGTGGTCTACACCCACCTCGGCTTTCACTTGAAGTCTGCCGAGCACATGTCGTGTGCAGACGCTAAGTGGTGGAAACATGTATGAAGAAGTACACCCGTGCAGGGTTATAAATGATCTATTCGAATAGCCGCGTCCACGGTAAAGGACCTCTGGGTTGCCTATATAGTTCATAGACAAGTGAAAGTGGATACTCTAAAATACGCAAGATAAGTGTGAGTGCTATGGATGGCGTTCTCATAGGGAGACGGGAGCGGATCCTTAGTGGTGTCTTGATATGGTGAATATGTGGACTCGTATGCGCCATCTCAAAAGAGTTACTTGCAGTCATAGTTTAGGATAGCCACCGAGTCAAAGCTGGCTTGCTCCTGTTAAACCCCACCATCCCCTTTATTGATACTGATGCATATGTAGTTAGTTCTGATGTAAGTCTTGTTGGGTACATTTGTACTCACGTTTGCTTAATTTATGTTTTGCAGAGAGACTTCAGTCTCGCTAGTAGTTCCGCGTGGACTTCGACGTTTAGCTTGATACCTCAGCTACGATCTTGTGCCCTCGGCAGGATCTGGTAGATTGTCAGGCTCCCCAGCCTTTTCCATTTGTAGATGACTATACTCAGACATGTTAAGCTTCCGCTTGTGCTTTGACTTGTATGCTCTGAATGTTTGGTCATGAGACCCATGTTTGTAATATCTCGCTCCTCGGTGCCTATTGAATAAAATACTCGAGTTGTAGAGTCATGTTGTGATGCCATGTTGTATTTGCACATATCGAGCATATTGTGTGTATGTTATTGAAATGCTTGGTATGTGTGGGATCTGACTATCTAGTTGTTTATCCTTGGTAGCCTCTCTTACCGGGAAATGTCTCCTAGTGCTTCCACTGAGCCCTAGTAGCTTGCTACTGCTCTGGGAAACTTAGGCTGGCTGGCATGTGTCTTTCTTCGTTCCTGTGTCTGTCCCCTCGGGGAAATGTCACGCGGTGTCTACTGGAGTCCTGCTAGCCTGCTATAGCCCGGATTCCCTGGAGTCCTGTTAGCCCAGCTGCTACAGCCCGGGTTCACTCGCTGATGACCGACACATTCGTTGCTGGGTCATGTATGCATGTCCCTGTAAGTTAGTGCCACTTTGGGTTTACGACTAGCCATGTCAGCCCGGGTTCTTTGTCATATGGATGCTAGCGACATTATCATATACGTGAGCCAAAAGGCGCAAACGGTCCCAGGCCTGGTAAGGTGACACCCGTGGGAATACCGTGCGTGAGGCCGCAAAGTGATATGAGGTGTTACGTGCTAGATCGGTGTGGCATAGGATCAGGGTCCTGACAGCGTTTGGTATCAGAGCCTGACTGCTTGTAGGATTACCAAGCCAAACCGGTCGAAGTTGAGTCTAGAAATTCTTTAGTTATATAAGGGAATTGATTGTGGATGGGAACGTAAGGTTCTTTTTACTCCTTATACCTTATGACCTCTAATCTGAGTCATCTTATCTATCTTACGGGGTTAAGGAACTAGGCTCTCTCTTCTTTCTATCAGGATCACGTGTTACTAATCCATAGTAACTTATAGGATTGTTGGTTACAAGGCCCAGTTCTGTTTCTACTACTTCCATGTGTTGACAGTTGATCTCGGAACCTTGATATTATGATGTTGAGTGGTTATGCCACCATTTTATAGGATGTCTCAAATCCTTTTGAGCATTTGTAGCCGTTATGCTGTCCGAATCATCCCAGGTTTCTAAACAGTCTGATGCATTTGCAAATCCCTTCTCACCATTCAGAAGTTCCTTTGTACAATATCAACCACACTAACTAGTGTGTTGAGGTACTTCGTTGCCTCGGCATTTATTTTGGAGCTATTATTATGACCCTAGGTGTCTAGAGTATCACCTAGTAACCTAGCCATGCTTTGTGTTCCCAGTGTGGTGATTCTGGCCATCACTCCTGAAAGCATCCCGTGATGCCACTTAGTAGTAGGTATTCTACTCCTGGGTTTTGAGCCCGAGATTCACCCTAATTACCTCATGTTGATAGTGTTTGCTAGTTCCTTTAGGATATTGGTAACCTTTGCAATAGTCCTCGAGGTTCGTGGTATTTCCTTCTTCCAAACACTATGAACCACTTATGGCAGAAGTTCTTAGAATCGGAGGATCACCACCAGAGTGCTCTTGATGGGTTCTCGATTCTATGATGTGACTCTGCCAGTTCTACCTTCTTCGCACGGGTTATCCGGAAGAAAAATGTTGAACTCGTTCGACATGCTAATCTATGCATCCACAACTCAGAAAATCATATGTTCTTTTGAGTTGTCCCTCTTTAGTTGTTTTCTAACCTTCGTTTATCAATTGATAGTCAAGAGTATGCATGCATTCGTTCATAGATGCCTTTTACTCATGTGGTCCGTCAAGTCATTCTATCCCGGAATGACTAGGAGAAACAAACTCCAGAACCTTGTCCATTCCCAGGATTGGGTCAAAGCAGTCATACTCTACAGATCAAAATGCTAATCCAGCTTTTGCTCTGCTCTACCCTGAAATGTTACCCTCTTTACGTCAGGATCGTCATGAGAATTGCACCATCTCTTATGAATTCTTGACGTAGTGATACTTCTTGCCATCATTGTTCATCCGTCGGTTTTCCGTGTTATTGTAACCGGGATGCTGACAGATGAACTGTGGTGTGAGAAATCAATACTGCTATAAACCTTGTTTCTTGGTAGTTAAAGGACAATAATTTCATTCTTAGCGTGTTGGTTCCTGAATCCTCATTCTAAGACTGATTGTGCTACCTAGTCTTTATTTCCTGGTGCACTCCTCGATCAATGAGTTAGGACTGTGTCAATTCCTCGCTCTTTTAATCATATTGTCTTGCCCTGAAAAGCTAGATTGTTCTCGAGCTTAGTAACATCTCGGTGGTTCGTGATTTTATGAATATCTTCTCGGAAGTATCACCAGGTCGTCACCTGACCCCTATGTTGAGTTCGTGATCAAGTTGGTTCCTCGTAACCACCCCTTCTCCGAGAATCTGTGTTGGGTACCCCTGAGCTAGTTGGTTAAGCTGAACAACAACTTGGAGAGTTGGAAGATAAAAGCTTGTACGACTCAGTTCATTCCAAAGGGATATCTTTGTGTTTGCGTGTGTTGAAAAAATATGATATCTCCATTGATTGATCCTCGTGTCAATTGTTGAATCTATCGTCTTACCCAAATCTTTGATTTGCGTATGGGCTATCATCAAATCAAATCAGAATCAACGTTGTTCATAATGATGTCTTACTCGTGGTTGATCCCTCAAGCATACACCATTATATCTTTTGGTCTGACCAGTGCTATCACCTTGTTCACATAATTATGGAATTCCATCTTCATGGAAACCTGGATGAATTGTTGTTGAGCCCATCAGCAACATTTCTATCTTCTCCATGATTCATGTTGAACATCCAGTTAGTGTTGGAAACTCTTATAAGCATTATCTTCATGACCCGCTCATGAAGTCTATGTTTGGATGTAAGAAGTGTCTGTCTCCAGTTCATGTGCATTTGATGCAAGTTGCCTCTGTGAATCCGAGAAATTCAATGTTGCTTCCTCTGGAATCACCCCAAATCAGTCATGCATACGTGCGAAGTATTCTGTGGTTTGAAGACTTGCAACCTTCATTCTATACGTATCCCTAGCACACTAAACCACTGATTGATTTGTTCAAGGAAAAGGAGTTGTTGTGCTAATCCTAGGTCATGCACAAGACTTCGTTACCCTAGATGATGGGTCCTAACCTGAACTCGGTAGTGTTTTATTATAAGACTACTGTGTGGTCATACTTGTCTGGGACAGCGTGTTCACATGTTTGTAGCAGAACTTGCTCATGTTTTGGAGCTTACTACCGTAGTTCATTCCCTGAGAATCTCGCCACGCCATCTCGTCGATTTGTGTTGCAAACCTTCATTTTTATTTCTAGACTCGATGAGTCTGGAATATCCTGACACCAACCAAATATGAATCTCAGGCAGATATGATGGTTGGAACGTTTTCCAAGAACTATAATATTGATATCTTTGTAACCCGGTAAAATGGATGTCGTGGCCAACACACCCAGCCGGAAGACCCATTATTGTAGTATCTTGATTGAGGAAGTTGGCCACCTCCCCATAAGGATTTCGTAGGATAGTACTCCCTAGTTATCCTTTATGGATTTTTTGTGTTCCCGAAGTCTGACCTTTTACTTGATGTTCTAGATATCAAACCATATCTATGAATGGGATCCGCTAGCACATCAAGGAGAACATTAGAAGCGGAGTGCTAAATGTCTCTCGGTCGATCATTCAGATTTTGTTCCCTTGGCCTAGCTAAGGTGAAATCTGAGGAAGTGTTATCTTCCTTTGCATCTGCATCCCCCACCAATATCCATCATGGTGGTATGTTGTGTTACCAGGATCCTCGACATGCATATTGGTAAAACCTTGATGAATATGGATATGCTCAAGTTCTTGAGAGCACGCACAAGCACTAGGTGTTATCACCGGCACTAACAAGAATTGCTCTCAGTTCACTTTGTTGTGCTATAACCCTTCAAACAGTGGATTCACTCTCTACTGTTGAGCTTTTCCCCCTCCCCAGCTTGCACCATCTTTGTGCCATTCTACATTGGGTTCCGTCTATTTCCATTGATAAGCAACATCACTCCTTGTGTTGTCTTCAACAAGGTAATCCACATCATCCATTCTAGTCTGCGTATGCCATTCCTTCGCACTCCACCAAACGATTGTTGGTGAACTACCTTACGCTGGTTTAGAGAGTTACGATGATCCATGTGTCAAAACTAATTCTTTTTCCCACTTCAAATAATAATTTTATGAGTCACCTTCTCCAAGATGTCTCGTTATGATATCATGGCAACTCAACTCCTCGCTACGTTGACAACCGTTCACCAACTTCTTAAGTGTGAAATTGTTGTCTACCTGGTGAATCTTCATCATCTGTCTCACTCCATCCCTCTTGATGTACGCTGCATGTCTCCGCTCGATAGATGTTTCTACATCTCACTCCGCGAGTTGATCTTGTGATCATTAAGATGATCCATCTATGTAGATATGTTTCGCTCTTTTGTCCTCGTGTTGGATGAAGATCTCGAAAGCAAAGACGTCAAGATGAATTTGAGTCAACAAATCAACAACCTCGAGAAGGCAGTTGGATCATGAAGTTTGTGATACTTAGTGTCCCCTTTGTCTTCTTGAATCTCGGGACGAGATTCTTGTTTAGTGGGGGTGAGTTGTCACATCTCTAGCTTTTGGCAATGCACTACGCTAGCCTCATGAGTGTCATCATGTTTAAGTTTCAAATGAATTTGAAATGGGGCTTTCCTAAACCCTAGCATCAAAGGAATTCACTAGGTTCACCTAAAAAATTTCAGTAAATCCAAATGGCTTTCAAAAATGTTCATCATTTATGGAAAATACTGTAAACAGTAACCAGAGGTGATGCACATTTTTCCATGACATATTAGGGCTCTGAATTAAATCATACTCCATTTGCATTTGGGCATTTAAATGCTATAAAATGTTTTAAATGTCCAAATAATCATGAACTGAAATTTTTACTGTAGGATATATTTCCAATAGTGGTCAGGAGCAGTTTCATGATTTTTGGGGTTGATTTAGTATTTTTAGAAAAGCCACAAAGATTGCAGAAAATAGAAAAAAGAAAAGAAAATTAGAAAAGACACGGAACTACCTAACTTACCTTTGCAGCCCACCTGACCGGCCCAGCACTCTAGCTGTGCGGCCCAGCACACCACCGCCTCCTCCCCTGTCGCCTTCCTCCTCTGCCAGGAGGACGTGCATGTGGCCGACGCGCGCACAGCCGAGCCGCGGCCAGCTCCTTCTAGCCACGCAGCTGCTCCCCCTTGCCCTGGACATCGCCACGCGACCCCCTTGATGCTCTCTAGCTCTTCCTCGTCCTAATCCTCTCCCCTGGACCTCTCTCTCTCTCACCACCGAACGGCGCTGCCGCCACCATCGCCGTTCACCGCTACAACCGACCTCCCCACGCCCATCCGGATATGCCACGATCTCTGCCTTGACCCCCGCGTCCTCTGCACCAAGCCAGGCGCCGCCAGGAGCTCCGTGACGACGTCCCCGACCCCTTCTTCCTCCTCGGGTTGCTGGAGATTCCCTTCGTCACCCGCTCGCTCCGACTCTTCCCCGAGCCAAACTAGCCGCCCATCCAACTCCCTGTGATCCCACTGTCATCTCCCCCCTCTCCCCATGGTCGATTTCTCGCTGCAATGCCGATGACCGCGAGTCCCGTATGCTGCCGCCGCACGAGCCCGTCGCCGACGAGGCTCCGCTGACCAAATGGTCTCGTGCGTGCCTCCGTTGGGTTCGTGAGCTCTCGTAGACCATGTAGGTGCAAACCGCTGGTCCTCCCACGCACCGTGTCATCGATTCTGTCGACACCAGAGCTCCGGCCGCCGCCCAACTCGCCGTTGCCGCCGCTACAGACCACCTCACGCCCTCTCACTGCCACCGCTGGATGCGCACGAGCCCCAGCTCACCATAGAACCCAACCGCGTCGCAAGTCGTGCCCTGTGGGCGATTCCCGAGCCACCCCACCGCCGCGGCACCTCGCCGACGAGTTAACCCCGGTTAAACGCCAGCCTAACCGCAGATTAGGCGCTAACCTAATAGTCTTAGGTCACTGACAAATGGACCCCACACCGTTAATTAATCACAAGTTTATCTCCCTGCTTAGATTAAGCTAACGCCATGGTCCCACCATTCAGTTTGACTTGGCCACGTCAGCATTGATCGGGTCCCACGTGTCAGCCTCTGTAGCTGACTCTGTATCACTGACCAGTGGGCCCTACTAGTCAGGTTTGACCTGGACCAGCCTGTTGAAATGCTGACGTCACTGGTACGTCATGCTGATGCAGTAGGTATTTTCTGGAATTAAAAGAAATCAAAAAAGGTTTATAAATTTCAGAAAATGCTCTAAACTTCTAAAAATCATTGAAATTAATCTATAACTCTAAATGAGATAAGTTATATATGAAAAATGATCAGAAAAATCCAATCTATCCATCTGCATTGGTTTCATGCATATTAAAGCAACTTAAACCTGCTGTTCATAACAAAACAAGATAATGCACTTTATAAATTCATAGTTTGAGTTTGAAATTGAACCTTTGGTTCAAAATGACTCAAACCACCCTGTTTGTAGTTGCATTAGCTCAAACACACTCATTTTGCCATGTCATGATAATGCATCATATTATGCATTGCATTGATTGTGTTTCCCTCTCTGTTGCCAGTATTTGTCCCCTCTCGATAGATGTGGTTTCGCCGATGAGTTCGATGACACCGATGAAGAACTATACTATCTTCAGAAGTGCCAGGCAAGCAAAACCCCCTTGTTCATTCTGATACAATCCTACTCTCTCGCTCCTGCTCTCTTTTACTACATTAGGACATCAACGATTCATCTGTTACTTGCTGTGGTAGTTGAACCCCTTATCCTCTGCATGACCTGTCATTGCCACAGTAAATAGATGAAACCCACCAGCATGAGTAGGTGTTGTTTGAGCCCTGATGTGCCTACTCATTCATGCTTGTTTGTCATGCCAGCTACTGCTTAGAGTTGTGCCAGGTCTAATTCATCAGGGATGAATTGGAATAGTGATGAACATGTCCTACTGTGTGTGAGCTAAGTGTGTGAACACGATTTGGTAAAGGTAGCAGTGAGAGGCCATGTAGGAGTACATGGTGGGTTGTCTCATTGAAGCCATCCTCAGGAACTGAGTTCTGTGTTTGTGATCCATGAAATAGTTACTACCATGCATTGGGCCCTGAAATATGACCCCGCTCGACTTCTTAACCACTCTAGTCCTCTGTCTAGGAGTTGCAAGTAGTTTCTGGTTTTTGTAGTTGCTGGAGGTCATGCGCAGCACCGACCGGAGGGGTGGGCTGTGATGCGGTAGGCAATTGTCCGGGCATGCCGGGCACCCATTTGGTGTCGTGGAACCCTGTACACATCGTTCGGGGCCGTATGTGGAAACCTCGGCCGGACTCCCTGCGGATGGAACCTGAATAGGCGATAAACCTAGACTAGAGACTTGAGTGTTTAGGTAGGTCGTGGTCTACACCCACATAGGCTTTCGCTTGAAGTCTGCCGAGCACATGTCATGTGCAGACGCTAAGTGGTGGAAACATATATGAAGAAGTACACCCCTGCAGGGTTATAAATGATCTATTCGAATAGCCGCGTTCACGGTAAAGGACCTCTGGGTTGCCTATATAGTTCACAGACAAGTGAAAGTGGATACTCTAAAATACGCAAGATAAGTGTGAGTGCTATGGATGGTGTTCTCGTAGGAAGATGGGAGCAGATCCTTAGTAGTGTATTGATATGGTGAATATGTGGACTTGTGTGCACCATCTCAAAAGAGTTACTTGCAGTCGTAGTTCAGGATAGCCACCGAGTCAAAGCTGGCTTGCTGCTGTTAAACCCCACCATCCCCTTTATTGATACTGATGCATATGTAGTTAGTTCTGATGTAAGTCTTGCTAGGTACATTTGTACTCACGTTTGCTTAATTTATGTTTTGCAGAGAGACTTCAGTCTCGCTGGTAGTTCCGCGTGGACTTCAACGTTTAGCTTGATACCTCAGCTATGATCTTGTGCCCTTGGCAGGATCTGGTAGATAGTCAGGCTCCTCAGCCTTTTCCATTTGTAGATATCTGTACTCAGACATGTTAAACTTCCGCTTGTGCTTTGACTTGTATGCTCTGAATGTTGGGTCATGAGACCCATGTTTGTAATATCTCGCTCCTCGGAGCCTATTGAATAAAATACTCGAGTTGTAGAGTCATGTTGTGATGCCATGTTGTATTTGCACATATCGAGCATATTGTGTGTTTTTATTGAAATGCTTGGTATGTGTGGGATCTGACTATCTAGTTGTTTATCCTTGGTAGCCTCTCTTACCGGGAAATATCTCCTAGTGCTTCCACTGAGCCCTGGTAGCTTGAAACTGTTCCGGGACACTTAGGTTGGCCGGCATGTGTCCTTATTTGTTCCTGTGTCTGTCCCTTCGGGGAAATGTCACGCGGTGTCTACCGGAGTCCTGCCAGCTTGCTACAGCCCAGATTCTCCGGAGTCCTGTTAGCCCAGCTGCTACAGCCCGGATTCAGTCGCTGATGACCGACACGTTCGTTGCTGGGTCATGTATGCCTGTCCCTGTAAGTTAGTGCCACTTTAGGTTTATGACTAGCCATGTCAGCCCGGGTTCTTTGTCATATGGATGCTAGAGACATTATCATATACGTGAGCCAAAAGGCACAAACGGTCCCGGGCCTGGTAAGGCGACACCCATGGGAATACTGTGCGTGAGGCCGCAAAGTGATATGAGGTGTTACATGCTAGATCGGTGTGGCATAGGATCGGGGTCCTGACAGGGCGGCATCGATGAGGAGTGGGCGTGGGTGTGCGTGTGGGCTGCCAAGGCAGCAGGCACGCGCATAAGTAAGCAGCAGGAGCAAGTACATAGGAGCTCAGGCTCCAGCCATGGCGACTACAGACGAGTACGGGAGCGGCGGCAAACGACACAGATTGACGGGGAGGCCGGTGGCTGCGGGATCGACAAGGTCCATGGAAACCATGATGCGGTTGTCCCCAGGAGAGAGGGAAGAGGCGCGAGGATGAGGGGGGAGAAGCTAGGGTTTTAGTCGAGTGGGGTCGGGGGCTCGGCCTTAAACATCCAGGGGATCGGGGGATGGCTAACACGTCACCTAGGAGGCGCGGCCATGGCGGGATGGCCGCCACGATCCCCTCCTCTCCTCCTGTAGCGAGGTGGGGAGATGAGTTGGGTGTGGATTGGGCCTCCCAGTAGACCAAGGGCCCAAGTACACATTAGGTAGGCTTTTTGTTCTTTTTTCTATTTCATGCCAATTAGATTGCTACTAATTGCATTTATTTGAGTGATCAAACAATCCTTGTTATAGACAAAACTTCACACATAAATATCAGTCATTACTCTGGAGAGGCCCACAAAGTTTCAAGTCAATTTGAAATACATAAACATTTATTAATTTTGAAAAGGACAAAATATTTATTGTGGGACCACTTATTGTTTTACTAGGAATTTATTTGTGAGTCAAATGGAGTTGGTTTCAACACGACAACAATCAGGGGAATTTATAGATTATTCCAACATTTTAGTTTTATCATTCGGAGAAGTAACAATTTCACTTGCAATTTAAATTTGAATTTTGACTTTGATTTTTTTTGGACAAGTGGCAAATTAGTTTTAAAACATGATGATATGGCATCATTAATGGGGAGATCATTGCAACATGATTCTGGGGTGTTACCTATGTGTACTCGTGCATACGGATGGCCAGGGCTCGTGTACATGGAGAGGCAACAGATGGCAGCAATAGCGTCCTGTTCATTGGGTAGCCAACCGGCTGGGTCAGAACAGAGAAACAACATCCTGCTCATTGAGAGGCAACAGACTGGGTTGGAATGTGACCTGTTAAATGGGAGCCAACCGGCTTGGATGGAACAGCCAAAATGAGGTCTGGCGTACCGCAAAATGGAGGAAACGGACTTGTGTTCGAGATCCTACGGTCAAAACGGGGTCTAGCGTACCACAAAAAGGAGCAAACAGACTTGTGTTCGAGCTCCTATGGTCGAAATGGGGTGTTGTTGATCGGGAGGGGTGTGGCGTACCGCAAAACAGAGGAAACGTACTTATGTTGGAGCGCCTACGGTCAAAACGGGGTCCTGTTCATCGGGAGGGATACCGCAAAACGGGACTCCACGGGCTACTATTCATCCACCATCTACTGGCTCGCTCCAGCCTCCATGGGCTACAATTCACCCACCGTCGACTTCCTCCAGCCTCCACCTGGTACTTTTCATCCATCGTTTACTTCCTCCTGCCTCCACCAGCTACTGCATCATGGGGTCCTGTTCATCCAGCCTCCATTGGGTAATGTTCAACCATCCATCCATGGGGTCCTTTTCATCCACCCCCAATCGGCTCGGGTGTGTGGCGGCCTCCTCGATCGGGGTCCTGTTCATCCAGCGGCAACGGCCTACTACTACAATGGGGTCCTGTTCATTGAACCCCCACAGAAAACTATTCATCCAACCCCCAACAACGGTCATTGTTCATCAAGAGGTAGCAGGTTCGATCGGCTTCAGTTAGCAGCAGTAGCGAAGGAATAGCTCAGGTTCAGTTAATAGCAAGGGATCGATCGCTCAGGTTCAGTAATGTAGCTAGTGCACTCGCTTGGGTTCAGTAAGGGAATGCCTTGCTTGGGTTCAGTTAGAGCCCAACAGCTCGCACACACGTGCGTACGTGTACGAGAGAAACACGCAAACCTCCATGCATTGCTCGGCCCCGACCACCCACCGTAACCGGGAACTCCCTGGTATTTTCCTCGCCCTTGCTTCTACCATGATTTTTTCCGTCATGGACGGCCCAAAGAATGTCATGCAGGTGCGTCCCCGACCCACGTAGGATGAAAAGCCCATTTTGTGTCATGATTTTTTGTCATAGAAGTAGGAGCCCACCACATCTATGATACATGATTTTGTCCCAATTATCGTCATAGAAGTGTCATAAGCATGACAGGAAAAAATCCGTTCTACCCAAAATGTCACGGATGTGTCTTTTTTTGTAGTGCATTATATGCACCTATTTGACTTAAGTCCGTTGCTAAGCTAGGTTGCCTGGCTCCTGTGTTTACCCCTAGGTTCCCGATTGTTTGGCTAGGGAGTAAAGGGAGCACCTCTGTGATTGTTATGCTCGGGTAATCCGGATACGGACCTATAACGGGTAAAGCCAAACTCTAGCGTTCTTACAGAAAATAATGGGTCAGCCTCCACGGAAGTAAAAATAAACAGGCGCTAGCCGCCATCCAACTGTCCCTGGTTGCTAAAAACCACAAACATCCATGTGTCTCCGGCTTCCGAACTCATGGCTTATGGTCAACATACCTTACCCGAAGAAAGGAACCATTGGAGGAACTATTTTCTTCAGAATATATTTCTTACGTTATACAGTAATATAACATTACTCGCTGCACGCGTTTTCTCTGTTCATACCAAATGGCCAGATTGCCTGGTTACCAGAATTATCACCTGATCGTCAAGGCATATAATACGGAACACTCCTCGGTCATTGGTCAGGAAGGAAGAAGTCGATGGCCGATTAAGACAATGTTTTTCCATGGCTTGAGAATTGCGCGATGTAAAGTACATGGATACGTAGAATCACGTACCCTATTCTTTATCAATACCATCTAACAAACTGTCCAAGGCACAATCCTTCTGGGAGTACCGAGCTACGGGTATCACTTGGTCATATACTAAGCTAAGTGGTATTTCCTGCCCATCTGGCCCCGTGGGTCCCACCCGAGCCATAGGTTCAGGGTCGAGTTTAGCCCAGGCTTCGCACGCTCCTTCCTGGCAGGCTTACATCTTCCACAATTCAAAGTGTTGCCTCGCCCCTTTAAAGTGGCTAGCCAGCTCAGTCATGGTCTCAGGTGGCACTTCTAATGGCAATAATGCCTTAACCATGCTTTTCATGGCCTTCCGAGCTTTTTCACACTCCTTGGCCAGTCCATTCAAAAGGTTCCCGCTAAAGGAACCCATCTCCTCTTCAGGATGCCCTGTCAGGAGAGCTAGCAAATAGGGTTAGCACACATGTCAATATATTGTCGTGACCAACATATGCGTAATATCATATTCGTGACTTACTGAATATACCACCTTTTAGCTTCTGGTTCTCCTCCAAGGCATGTGCCAATTGAGATTTCAACTGCTCGAGTTCCTCGGCTTTCTGCCGATCTTCTGCCTTGAGCTCATTCTTTTCTTCCTAACTTCTTGTCAGCACTCGCTTGTCAGCCTCTAGTTCCCTCTGCAATTGATTCATCACTTCGGCGGCTATAGGGACAACACGACATCAGTATACAAGAAGTGTCATGTAGTTTTTCGCCCTCTAAAAGATGTCCACTTACCAGGATTTTTGCTGGTTGCTCTTTTGGCCGCTTCTAGCTCGACCTTAACGTAGGGTAATTGTGTTTGGCTCAGCTTGAGGTCTTTGGACAACTTGTTGTTCTTCTCCTTCATAGTCTGCGTACCCAAGACAACACAAGAATCCTTAACTCGGCCGTCCCGCCCAATTTAAGGCTTGGGGGCTGCTAGGATAGGAACTATAAAACACTTTTAACCTATCTTGCACCTGCAGTCTGGAAGAAAAAAGACCGGTGATCCCTTCAAGCCTGATTCGGGCCGCTCCAAGGTACGCGTCCACCGAATTAAGAGCATTAAACTCTTGTTCGGTAGAAGCAACATGGCTCAAGGATTCTCTCTGGCGGTGGTGATTCATTACACTCTCGACCTCAAAGTTGGTCATGGAAACATTATCGGGGTCCTCTAGAGGCATGCCAGCTGCCGTCTGTTCGGCAGAGTCCCTAACCTGCGCCGAGGGCCCAAGGTTGGAATTAAGCCTCGGCACGCCCGGGGAGTCTTCGGAATGGCGTGCCAAAACCCTTCTTCTGCAAAGCTAAACAAACGTCAGACGAAAGATATTGAAAACGACCCTTTTCATGGTCCCAGAACATGTTACCTTTGAGCCGAGGGAGCGGTTGCTCCAGCTCCAGCGGAGGTCTTCCTCCTGGACGCCTCATTAGGGGCCGAGGCCGGTGTATGCCATGCTCCACCCACCGTTGTCCGACGTGTAGTACGACAGCCCTTGGGAATAGAAGTCAGAGTATGCGGGATGGGGCGAGGCGATCGCCTCATTTGTGAAGAGGCCCTCCATTCACTTATAGTGGAGGAAGGGAGAGCCCCTGGATGATCTGCTGTGATGGCCACCTTGGTGCCATCAAGGCTTTCTTGGTAGAAAACCCCATCTTCGAAAGCAACCGACGTCTCCGGATCGTCATGATAGCCCGGGTCACCGTCGCGGGAATGATTCTCTGGTTGAGGGACGGGATAGTGGATGGACTCAACCTCGCGCCTCCAACTCTGTGCAAGAACAAAATACAATCAACGGGTGTTCGGGCGTAGTGGCTGAATTACCAACAAAGAATTGAAGCTTACCAATCTATCGTATTGTAGCCGGAGAAGCCCTCCCAGATACTCATTTGAGCAAAGTCTTCCTCCTCTCCTTTAAAGAGGTCGGCTAGTATCTTGGCCAGGGCCGCTTTATTATCTAGCCCTTGTCTTTTATAGCGGGTCGCATCGCTGGTCCCATTGTAACACCACAGAGGGTGCCCCCTCTGTTGAAGGGGATGTACACAACAGGTTATGATGATGGCCATTACTTCGATCATGGTCAGCTTACTGTGGGCCAATAGTCGAATCTTGGAGGCCAAACGGAGCACTTCTTCACTGTCTAGCTGGGAAGGGCTCTTAGGCCGCTAGTTGAACCGCTTCTTTGGTGGAGCGTTCGAGTACTCGGGCAGACCCATCCGGACTGGGTCGGAGAGCGGAACGTCTTCAATATAGAACCATTCCGAAGTCCATTCCTCGGGATCCTTTTGCGGGGTCCCAATGGGGTAACCCGTCCCCGCTATCCGCCACACCTCTGCTCCTGCCACTTCAAAGATTGACCCCTCGCTGGTACGAGGGACGAGGCAGAAGTATTTTCTCCATAGATCTAAGTGAGGTTCACAGCTTAGGAATATTTCACAGAGGACCACGAAACTGGAAATGTGCAATATAGACCCTGGGGTGAGGTTGTGGAGCTGGATCCCGTAGAACTCTAATAAACCTCATAGAAAGGGATGAATGGGAAACCCTAGGCCTCTTAGAAGTAAGGGGACGAAGCATACCCTCTCTCCCTTACTTGAGCAGGGGAGCTCTCGGTGAGTGCTTGCTCATCGACGGAGATTAATCCCGCGCAGATGGGAACTAGATCTGTCGCGGGAAGATAGCCATGCGTGTGCAATTTGCTTAGCTAGAGGCGCAAGACGGAACAACTCGTCTAATAGCCAGGGAGAGGGCTATGGGGGCGCAAGGATGAACTAGGGATATCGGCCATGGTGCCCGAGAATTTTCTTCGGCGCTGTTTTTGTGAAGGGGATGGGTTAACCGCCCCCTCACAACTGTAAATAGGCGTTTCGCCTCAAAGCTGAAAGGATAGGTCTACAGAAGATAGCATTGGGCTGTGCGCTGATGCCTACTACACAACCTTCTTCTTGTAGACGTTGTTGGGCCTCCAAGTGTAGAGGTTTGTAGGACAGTAGCAAATTTCCCTCAAGTGGATGACCTAAGGTTTATCAATCCGTTGGAGGTGTAGGATGAAGATGGTCTCTCTCAAACAGCCCTGCAACACATATAACAAAGAGTCTCTTGTGTCCCCAACACACCCAATACAATGGTAAATTGTATAGGTGCACTACTTCGACGAGGAGATGGTGATACAAGTGCAATCTGGATGGTAGATATAGGTTTTGTAATCTTAAATTATAAAAACAGCAAGGTAACTAATGATAAAAGTGAGCACAAACATTATTGCAATGCGTCGAAACAAGGCCTAGGGTTCATACTTTCACTAGTGTAAGTTCTCTCAACAATAATAACATAATTGGATCATATAACAATCCCTCAACATGCAACAAAGAGTCACTCCAAAGTCACTAATAGCGGAGAACAAACAAAGAGATTATTGTAGGGTACGAAACCACCTCAAAGTTATCCTTTCTGATCAATCTATTCAAGAGTCCGTAGTAAAATAACACGAAGCTATTCTTTGCGTTCGATCTATCATAGAGTTCGTACTAGAATAACACCTTAAGACACAAATCAACCAAAACCCTAATGTCACCTAGATACTCCAATGTCACCTCAAGTATCTGTGGGTATGATTATACGATATGCATCACACAATCTCAGATTCATCTATTCAACCAACACAAAGAACTTCAAAGAGTGCCCCAAAGTTTCTACCGGAGAGTCAAGACGAAAACGTGTGCTAACCCCTATGCATAAGTTCACAAGGTCACTGAACCCGCAAGTTGATCACCAAAACATACATCAAGTAGATCACGTGACATCCCATTGTCACCACAGATAAGCACATGCAAGACATACATCAAGTGTTCTCAAATCCTTAAAGACTCAATTTGATAAGATAACTTCAAAGGGAAAACTCAATCCATTACAAGAGAGTAGAGGGGGAGAAACATCATAAGATCCAACTATAATAGCAAAGCTCGCGATACATCAAGATTGTGCCAAATCAAGAACACGAGAGAGAGAGAGAGAGAGAGAGAGAGAGAGAGAGAGATCAAACACATAGCTACTGGTACATACCCTCAGCCCCAAGGTGAAATACTCCCTTCTCGTCATGGAGAGTGTCGGGATGATGAAGATGGCCACCGGTGAGGGATCCCCCCTCCGGCAAGGTGCCGGAACAGGGTCCCGATTGGTTTTTGGTGCCTACAGAGGCTTGCGGCGGCGGAACTCCCGATCTATTGTGCTCCTGGATGTTTTAGGGTATATGAGTATATATAGGCGAAAGAAGTCGGTCAAGGGAGCCACGAGGGTGGGGGGCACGCCCAAGGGGTAGGGCGTGCCCTGGACCCTCGTGGCCACCTCATTGCTTCCCTGATGTCTACTCCAAGTCTCTTGGATTGCGTTTGTTCCAAAAATAACTCTCCCGAAGGTTTCATTATGTTTGGACCCCGTTTGATATTCCTTTTTCTGCGAAACACTAAAATAGGCAAAAAAACAACAATCTGTGATGGGCCTCTGGTTAATAGGTTAGTCCCAAAAATAATACAGAAGTGTATAGTAAAGCCCATTAAACATCCAAAACAGATAATATAACAACATGGAACAATAAAAAATTATAGATACGTTAGAGACGTATCAAGCATCCCCAAGCTTAATTCATGCTCGTCCTCGAGTAGGTAAATTATAAAAACAGAATTTTTGATGTGGAATGCTACCTAGCATAATTCTCAATGTAATTTTGTTTATTGTGGCATGAATGTTCAGATCCAAAATGATTCAAGATAAAAGTTTAATATTGACATAAAAATAGTAATACTTCAAGCAAAGTAATCATGTCTTATCAAAATAACATAGCCAAAGAAAGCTTATCCCTACAAAATCATATAGTTTGGCCATGTTCATTTTCGTCACACAAAATGCTCCCATCATGCACAACCCCGGTTTCAGCCAAGCAATTGGTTCATACTTTTTAACGCGCTTTAGCCATTTCAACCCTCACGCAATACATGAGCGTAAGCCATGGACATAGCACTATGGGTGGATTAGAGTATGATGATAGGGATTATGTGAGAAAAAAGGAGAAAGTCTCACATTGACGTGGCTAATCAATCGGCTATGGAGATGCCCATCAATTGATGCCAATATGAGGAGTAGGGATTGCCATGCAATGGATGCACTAGAGCTATAAATGTATGAAAGCTCATCAAAAATAAACTAAGTGGGTGTGCATCCAACTTGCCTGCTCAAGAAGACCTAGGGCATTTTGAGGAAGCCCATCATTGGAATAAACAAGCCAAGTTCTATAATGAAAACTTCCCACTAGTATATGAAAGTGACAAAATAAGAAACTATCTATCATGAAGATCATGGTGCTACTTTGAAGCACAAGTGTGGAAAACGGATAGTAACATTGTCCCTTCTCTCTTTTTCTCTCATTTTTTTGTTGGGCTTCTTTGGCCTCTTCTTTTATTTGGGCTTCTTTGGCCTCTTTTATTTTTCATAAAGTCCGGAAACTCATCCCGACTTGTGGGGGAATCATTGCTTCCATCATCCTTTCCTCACATGGGACAATGCTCTAATAATGGAGATCATCACACTTTTATTTATTTACAACTCAAGAATTAGAACTCAATACTTAGAACAAAATATGACTCTATGTGAATGCCTCCGGCGGTGTACCGGGATGTGCAATGAATCAAGAGTGACATGTATGAAAGAATTATGAAAGGTGGCTTTGCAATAAATACGATGTCAACTACATGATCATGCAAAAGCAATATGACAATGATGGAACGCGTCATAATAAATGGAATGGTGGAAAGTTGCATGGCAATATATCTCGAAATGGCTATGGAAATGCCATAATAGGTAGGTATGGTGCCTATTATGAGGAAGATATAAGGAGGTTTATGTGTGATAGAGCGTATCGTATCACGGGGTTTGGATGCACCGGCAAAGTTTGCACCAACTCTCAAGGTGAGAAAGGCAATGCACGGTACCGTATAGGCTAGCAATGATGGAAGGGTAAGAGTGCGTATAATCCATGGACTCACATTAGTCATAAAGAACTCATATACTTATTACCAAAGTTTATTAGCCCTCGAAGCAAAGTACTACTATGCATGCTCCTAGGGGAAGGGTTGGTAAGAGTTAACCATCGCGCGATCCCGACCTCCACTCATAAGGAAGGCAATCAAAAGAACACCCCATGCTTCAGATTTGTCACACAACTTTCACCATACGTGCATGCTACGGGACTTGCCAACTTTAACACAAGTATTTCTCAATTTCATAATTACCCAACTAGCATGACTCTAATATTACCACCTTTATATCTCAAAACAATTATCAAGTATCAAACTTCTCATAGTATTCAATGCACTCTATATGAATGTTTTTATTATACCCAACTTGGATGTCCATCTTATTAGGACTAATTTCATAACCAAAGCAAATTACCATGTTGTTCTAAAAGACTCTCAAAATAATATAAGTGAATCATGAGAGATCAACAATTTCTATAAAATATAACCACCACCGTGCTCTAAAAAGATATAAGTGAAGCACTAGAGAAAATGACAAACTACTCCAAAAGATATAAGTGAAGATCAATGAGTAGTCAAATAATTGTGCAACTATGTGAAGACTCTCTAACATTTAAGAATTTAATATCTTGGTATTTTATTCAAACCGCAAGCAAAACAAAACAAAATGACATTTCAAGGATAGCAAACATCATGTGAAGAAGCAAAAACTTAGGTTCAACCGATACTAACCGATAATTGTTGAAGAAGAAAGGTGGGATGCCTACCGGGGCATCCCCAAGCTTGGATGCTTGAGACTTCTTGAAATATTATCTTGGGGTGCCTTGGGCATCCCCAAGATTGAGCTTTTGTGTCTCCTTAATTCCTTTTAAATCTCGGTTTCCTAAATCTCGAAAGCTTCATCCACACCAAACTCAACAAGAACTCGTGAGATAAGTTAGTATAAACCAATGCAAAACTTTATCATTTTCTACTATAAAAAATCACAAACATTATTATTAAACATTGAATACTAAATATCTCTGCATATCTAATACTCCTATCCTCAAATAGAATCATTAAACAAGCAAACATATGCAAACAATGCAAACATAACAGCAATCTGCCAAAACAGTATAGTCTGTAAAGAATGCAAGATTCATCATACTTCCCTAACTCCAAAAATTATCAGAAAAATAGTACCATGTAGAAGATTTATCAGAGCTTAATATGCAAAAAATTAACATTTTATCATTTTCTGACTTTTCTAGGGAATTTTTGCAACAGCGGCAAACTTTCTGTTTTGAAACAGCAACATGTATACTTGCAAAATAAGCATGGTAAAGGCTATCCTTGACATTTTTATTGAAAATATAGATTCAAAACATAATTATAAATAACAGCAAGAAAATACTAACAAAAGAAAATGATGCTCCAAGTAAAACACATATCATGTGGTGAATAAAAATATAGCTTCAAGTAAAGTTACCGATGAACGAAGACAAAAGAGGGGATGCCATCCGGGGCATCCCCAAGCTTAGGCTCTTGATTGTCCTTGAATATTACCTTGGGGTGCCTTGGGCATCCCCAAGCTTAGGCTCTTTCCACTCCTTATTCCATAGTCCATCGAATCTTGACCCAAAACTTGAAAACTTCACAACACAAAACTCAACAGAAAACTCGTAAGCTCCGTTAGTATAAGAAATAAATCACCACTTAGGTACTGTTGTGAACTCATTCTAAATTCATATTGGTGTAATACCTACTGTATTCCAACTTCTCTATGGTTTATACCGTCCGATACTACTCATAGATTCATCAAAATAAGCAAACAACACATAGAAAACAGAATCTGTCAAAAACAGAACAGTCTATAGTAATCTGTAACTCTAGAATAGTTCTGTAACTCGAAAAATTCTACAAATTAGGAAGTACTAAGAAATTTGTGTACCAATCCAAATAAAAACGAATCAGATAAAAATCACGTTTCTGTGAATTATCAAAACTAATTTACTGCGTGCAAAAATTTCTGATTTTCAGCAGGATCAACACAACTATCACCGTAAGCTATCCTAAAGGTCTTACTTGGCACTTTAATGAAACAAAAGCTATAAAACATGATTACTACAGTAGAATAATCATGTGAACACACAAAAACAGTAAAGTTAAATATTGGGTTGTCTCCCAACAAGCGCTTTTCTTTAATGCCTTTTTAGCTAGGCATGATGATGACAACGATGCTCACATAAAAGATAAGAATTGAAACATAATGGGAGCATCATGAAGCATATGACTAGCACATTTAAGCCTAAACCACTTTCTATGCATAGGTATTTTGTGAGCAAACAACTTATGGGAACAAGAACCAACTAGCATAGGAAGGTAAAACAAGCATAGCTTCAATATTTTCAACACATAGAGGGGAAACTTGATATTATTGCAATTCCTACAAGCATATGTTCCTCCCTCATAATAATTTTCAGTAGCATCATGAATAAATTCAACAATATAACCATCACATAAAGCATTACTTTCATGATGCACAAGCATATAAATTTTACTACTCTCCACATAAGCAAACTTCTCATGAATAGTAGTGGGAGAAACTCAACAAAATAACTATCATGTGAAGCATAATCCAATTGAAAATTAAAGTCACGATGACAAGTTTCATGGTTATGTTTATTCTTTATGACATACGTATCATCGCAATAATCATCATAAATAGGAGGCATGATTTCATCATAATAAATTTTCTCATCAAAACTTGGGGGACAAAAAATATCATATTCATAAAACATAGCATCCCCAAGCTTGTGGCTTTCCACATCATTAGCATCATGGATATTCATAGAATTCATACTAACAACATTGCAGTCATGCTCATCATACAAAGATTTAGTGCCAACCATTCTAATGCATTCTTCTTCTAGCACTTGAGCACAATTTTCCTTTCCATCATTTTCACGAAAGATATTAAAAAGATGAAGCATATGAGGCAACCTTAATTCCATTTTTTGTAGCTTTCTTTTATAGACTAAACTAGTGATAAAACAAGAAACTAATAGATTCGATTGCAAGATCTAAAGATATAACTTCAAGCACTAACCTCCCCGGCAATGGCGCCAGGAAAGAGCTTGATGTCTACTACACAACCTTCTTCTTGTAGACGTTGTTGGGCCTCCAAGTGCAGCGGTTTGTAGGACAGTAGCAAATTTCCCTCAAGTGGATGACCTAAGGTTTATCAATCCGTGGGAGGCGTAGGATGAAGATTGTCTCTATCAAACAACCCCGCAACCAATATAAAAAAGAGTATCTTGTGTCCCCAACACACCCAATACAATGGAAAATTGTATAGGTGCACTATGTCGGCGAAGAGATGGTGATACAAGTGCAATATGGATGGTAGATATAGGTTTTTGTAATCTGAAATTATAAAAACAGCAATGTAACTAATGATAAAAGTGAGCACAAACGGTATTGCAATGCGTTGAAACAAGGCCTAGGGTTCATACTTTCACTAGTGCAAGTTCTCTCAACAATAATAACATAATTGGATCATATAACAATCCCTCAACATGCAACAAAGAGTCACTCCAAAGTCACTAATAGTGGAGAACAAACGAAGAGATTATTGTAGGGTACGAAACCACCTTAACTTATCCTTTTTGATCGATCTATTCAAGAGTCCGTAGGAAAATAACACGAAGCTATTCTTTCCGTTCGATCTATCATAGAGTTTGTACTAGAATAACACCTTAAGAGACAAGTCAACCAAAACCCTGATGTCACCTAGATACTCCAATGTCACCTCAAGTATCTGTGCGTATGGTTTATACGATATGCATCACACAATCTCAGATTCATCTATTCAACCAACACAAAGAACTTCAAAGAGTGCCCCAAAGTTTCTACCGGAGAGTCAAGACGAAAACGTGTTCCAACCCCTATGCATAAGTTCACAAGGTCACTGAACCCGCAGTTTGCTCACCAAAACATACATCAAATAGATCACGTAATGTCCCATTGTCACCGCAGATAAGCACATGCAAAACATACATCAAATGTTCTCAAATCCTTAAAGACTCAATCCGATAAGATAACTTCAAAGGGAAAACTCAATCCATTAAAAGAGAGTAGAGGGGGAGAAACATCATAAGATCCAACTATAATAGCAAAGCTCGCGATACATGAAGATTGTGCCAAATCAAGAACACGAGAGAGAGAGAGAGAGAGAGAGAGAGAGAGATCAAACACATAGCTACTGGTACATACCCTCAGCCCCGAGCATGAACTACTCCCTCCTCGTCATGGAGAGCGTCGGGGTGATGAAGACGGCCACTGATGGGGGATCCCCCTCCGGCAGGGTGCCGGAATAGGGCCTCGATTGGTTTTTCGTGGCTACAGAAGCTTGCGGTGGCGGAACTCCTGATCTATTATGCTCCTGGATGTTTTCGGGTATATGAGTATATATAGGTGAAAGAAGTCGGTAAGGGAGCCACGAGGGGCCCACGAGGGTGGGGGCACGCCCAGGGGGTAGGGCGCGCCCTGAACCCTCGTGGCCACCTCGTTGCTTCCCTGACGTCTACTCCAAGTCTCCTAGATTGCGTTTGTTCCAAAAATAACTCTACCGACGGTTTCATTCCATTTGGA
The DNA here is from genome assembly GCA_963921465.1 of Triticum timopheevii. Lineage (NCBI taxonomy): Eukaryota > Viridiplantae > Streptophyta > Magnoliopsida > Poales > Poaceae > Triticum > Triticum timopheevii. Next base: position 217,619,946 of record OY997274.1, read on the forward strand.
CTCCGTTTGATATTCCTCACTGAAATAGGCAAAAAAAACAACAATCTGGGTTGGGCCTCCAGTTAATAGGTTAGTCCCAAAAATAATATAAAAGTGTATAGTAAAGCCCATTAAACATCCAAAACAGATAATATAATAGCATGGAACAATCAAAAATAATAGATACGTTGGAGACGTATCACGCGCCTTATAAATAGATGCGTGACGGTCAAAGTTGATGCCCGCGTCGAGGCATGCATTAAGCTCCTGGGGGCTGCTACCTCTTGAGCTTGCATTGGTTTTTCCTTGAAGAGGAAAGGGTGATGCAACAAAGTAGAGTAAGTATTTCCCTCAGTTTGAGAACCAAGGTATCAATACAGTAGGAGACAACACTCAAGTCACCGAATACCTGCACAAACAATCAAACAAACTTGCACCCAACGCGATAAAGGGGTTGTCAATCCCTTCATGGTTACTTGCAAAAGTGAGATTTGATAGAGATAGATAAATGGTAAAGTAAATATTTTTGGTATCTTTAGTTTATAGATCAAAAAGTAAAATATTGCAAAATAGTAGATTGGAAACTTATATGATGGAAAAGAGAACTTATACGATGGAAAAGAGACGCGGGGGGCCATAGGTTTCACTAGTGTCTTATCTCAAGATATCAAATAATACGGTGGGTGAACAAATTACTACCGAGCAATTGATAGAAGAGTGCATAATTATGACAATATCTAAGGCAATGATCATGAACATAGGCATCACTTCTGTGTCAAGTAGACCAAAACAATTCTGCATCTACTACTATTACTCCACAAATCGACCTCTATCCAGCATGCATCTAGAGTATTAAGTTCATTAAGAATGGAGTAACACATTAAGTAAGATGACATGATGTAGAGGAATTAACTCAAGCAATATGTTAAAACCCCATCTTTCTATCCTTGATGTCAACAATACAATACGTGCCTTGCTAACCCTACTGTCACTAGGAAAGGACACCACAAGATTGAACCCAAAGCTAAGCACTTCTCCAATTGCAAGAAAAACCAATCTAGTAGGCCAAACTAAACCGATAATTCGAAGAGACTTGTAAATATATCAAATCATGCATATAAGAATTCAGAGAAGATTCAAATAATATTCATAGATAATCTGATCATAAATCCACAATTCATCGGATCTCATAACACAACGCAAAAGAGTATTACATCGAATAGATCTCCAAGAACATCGAGGAGGACATGGTATTGAGAATCAAAGAGAGAGAAGAAGCCATCTAGCTACTAGCTATGGACCCGCAGGTCTGTGGTAAACTACTCACGCTTCATCAGAAGGGCAATGGTGTTGATGTAGAAGCACTCCGTGATCGAATCCCCCTTTGGTAGGACGCCGGAAAAGGCCCCAAGATGGAATCTCACGGGTACAGAAGGTTGCGATGGTGGAAAAGTGTTTTCATGGCTCCCCTGATGGTTTTGGGGTATAAGAGTATATATGGGCGAAAGAATTAGGTCAAGAGACCCTCGAGGGGCCCACAAGACAGGGGCGCGCCCTACCCCCTGGGCACGCCCTCCACCCTTGTGGCCGCCTCGAGTCTCCTCCAACTTCATCTCCAAGTCTCTTGGTTTTCTTCTGGTCCAAGAAAGATCATCGTGAAAGTTTTATTCCGTTTCGACTCCGTTTGGTATTCCTTTTCCGTGAAACTCTAAAACAGGAAAAAAAACAGAAACTGGCACTGGGCTCTAGGTTAATAGGTTAGTCCCAAAAATAATATAAAATAGCATATTAATGCATATAAAACATCCAAAACAGATAACATAATGGCATGGAACAATAAAAAAATTATAGATACGTTGGAGACGTATTAGGGGCCCATTATGTTTTGGAGTGAGCCTGAGAATCCGGATTACCAAACCGGTCGGGCACGAATATAGTTTGGATCCGAACTATTATAAATGATGAACCTTAGATATTGATCCGGATAGTATTCCACCATGAAACCCTTCTCCAAACAATTCAGATGGAAGATGAAGAACTCACCCCGCAAGCCAAAGACTGGAGCACGACAGATGATGATCCTCGGCGTTGTAGCCTAGTTCGGGGGGTACTGAGGGAGTCCTGGACTAATGGGTCCCCAGGTCGTCGACCCGTTACCTATGGGCACTGGTGGGCCACTAAGGGCCCAAGCTAGAGTGCGGACCCGTGACCGGGTAGGAGATCTACAGAGTCCTGGTGTGCCCTCCAAGTCAAGATTAGCATGATCTTTACTTCATTGTAACAGATCACATGTAACCCTAACCCTACTGGTATCTATACAAACCAGAGGGCTTTAGGGCTTTAGGGGTAGAGCTACATTCATCATCTCATTGACTTAGGGTTTATCTCATCTAATCTCAAGGTAGATCTACTCTGTAACCATATTATACATCCAATACAATCAAGCAGGACGTAGAGTATTACCTCTTCAAGAGAGCCCGAACCTGGGTAAACACCATGTTCATCATCCCTTGTTCCTCATCGATCCTAGATCCATGGCTCAGGACTCCCTACCCGAGATCCGCCGATTTTGACACCGACATGTACCTTCCCCACGAATTACCTGGGGATACACATTAGCAACTCTCGGCTGATCGTAATGGAATTAGGCCCAACCGTCAACAAGCTCCAACACCGTATCGAGCCTTGGCAGGGCAAGTGGTTGTCTATGGTAGCGCACATGGTCCTCATCAACTCGTCCTTGTCCAGCCTGCTCCTATTCATCATGAGCTTATATAGCTTGTCGGAGACATTCCATCATGAGATCACCAAGGTGCAGGCGAGATTCTTCTGGGTCGGTGATGGCGATACGCATAAGTATCATATGGTGAGCTGCCTGACATTTGCAAACCTCGTGACCAGGGCAGGCTAGGCATCATGTCCTTCAAGCGCATGAACATCGCCATGTTGACCCGATGGTTATGGCATATTGCAAACGGCGAGGGTGGCCTATGGCTCACCATCATTAAGAACAAATACCTCCATGGCTAGCAGCTCGCCTTCTGTCAGAGGTCTAGAGGCTTGCAGTTTTGGCAATCCTTCATTCAGTTACTCCCGGTCCAACGCATCGAGACCTCCATCACGGTTGGGTTCGGAGCATCCACCATGTTCTGGTTCGATCGGTGGGCTGGGGACCTTCCCTTCGCGGCTCATTTTCCAGATTTGTTCTCCGCTGCTATTGAACCTAGGATATCCGTGGAGGTGGCCCTTATTGACTTAGGGCAGCTCACGTTCTGGAGGCCTTTTGGGCCTCAGGATCTCCCTGACAGGCACGAGCTGCTTGAGTATATTGCCCTGCATGAGCCAGATGTTGACTAGACTAGTGATCTCATATCTAGGCATCTAGAGCCATTTAGTAGCTTCTCCACCAAATCCCTTTACCACTCCATCGTGGCGACGTCTGGACCAAAGCCCCTTGGGTTAATCTAGTCGATTTGACTACCACTGAAAATTCACATCTTCATGTGGCAGTGGATCCGAGGTCGGGACCCATCCGGCGTTGGAGTCCTCAAGCGGAATGGCCCGAGTGACGGGATTTGCCATTTGTGTGGAACGGCGGAGGACTCGAACCATATCTTCTTGCCTTGTGTCTCCGCGCAGTTCTTATGGAGTTGCCTCCGCAAAGTGGTGGGTGGCAGTTGGTGTCACAATAACTTCCTGGACCTCTTTGCCGAGATCTAGGCCTCGCCACAATCGGCCTGCCACATTAGGCGGTTAACCATTGGGGTCCTTGCCTGGACGCTTTGGACGATTTGCAATAAGTTCGTAATCCAATGTGTGCCTCTTCGACATGCTACTAATGCGGTGTTCAAAATGTGTGGCTATTTGCAGCTTTAGAGGTCTCTTAGCCGTCCCCAGGACCTAGACGCCATCCATCATCATTGTTGATCTTCAGGCGATGGCTCTTCGCTTGGTGCCGCCGCTACCTCGTCCACCACCCGAGATGGATTAGCTTTTGCTACCTTCATCTGCACCGCTGCTGTTTTTTCCTTTTATTATTGGGCTTATTGAGCTGTGCCCTCAGCAGAACCATCTAATACTTGGTGTTGTGCTACCTTGTGTGTGCAGCTGTGCATGTGTGTGAGTTAGTGTGAACTCTTGTTGGACCTTGTGGCTTGGTGGTTTGCTTTATATATAAAGCAGAGCGAAAGCATTTTTCGATAATATAGTTAAGCAATAAGTGTCTTGATATAGTTGGTATAACCCCAAGTGTAAGGAAACCAATAACACCGTATTATGAATATAGTTAAATCAAGAAGTGTCTTAATATAGTTCGTGTGATCCCAGGTGCATGAAATCAATGACACTATATTATGAATAATAGTGTCATTGCTCAAAGCAAAAGGGGTCAACATCCTAAAAATCAGACATGACTAACACAAATATTATATGGTTTTTGAATGCATGAAAACCGATGATGAAGGATTTACCAAAAGCAAAGCATGAGCAACACCAGATAAGCCATAGGTCTTAAATAGACTATGCAGCTAGATTATTGACTCTAGTGCAAGTGTGAGACTGTTGGAAATATGTCCTAGAGGCAATAATATTGTATTATTATATTTCGATTTTCATAATACGAAGTTTATATTTCATGCTATAACTGTTGTCATACTAGAATATGTGATCCAGTGGAAAAATCATATGCACGTGTGAAACAGTAAAAGAATAGGTTCTTGGTCTTGCCTCTAGGAATGGCTCAAGTGTCGTTCATGATCATGTTTTCTGGATCTCGAGATATCGTTAAGTGTAACGATACTCCTAAAACAATATTGAGAGTATGATGTTAGAAGAACGATCATATTGAATCAACCCAATCTTGTTTTATAATACATTGTGATAATATCGTCTATAATCAATTGTTATAACACAGAGTGTTAGCATGTGTTTTTAGTTCCTCAGACCGCAGGAGTATCGTAGTCACTTCCTACCGTACGGTGGGCTTTGGAGTTGCTCAAACGTCATATGTAACTAGGTGATCATAACGATAACTTGTGTGTTCATCGGAAAGTTTGACAAGGGACTGGATAGCTTGAGAGTGGGATTTTCTCCTCCGACTATGGAGAGATATTCTTAGGGCCCTCTCGTTGTGACGATATCAATCATCGTCTGACCAAACACAAGTGACTATGTTACGGGATGCTGGAACACTTCAACGAGAAAGAAGAACAAAGACGGTAACGAGAAGAACGGTATAGTGAGCATGTGCATGACTCAAGAGGATACCGGCACACCTCGGGTTTTGTAAAGTATCACGAAGAAAAGGTAACATCAGATAATAACCAAAGGTTCACTCAAATGTCATTCGTGTAATCATACGGATCGATATGGACATCCATGGTTCCATTATCGGTCATTGAACGAAGGAGCTTCATTCATGTTTATGATTTACTGAACCTACGGGGTCACAAGCTTTAGGTAATAATGATCTGCTGAGTGTTAGTAGGACAAGATTATCGATGATTTATTTGTGAAATTATTTCATTAATATTCAAAAAGTTTCGAGAGGAACCGGAAGCGTTTCAGGGTCACCGTATGGGTTTCCGGGTTTATCGGGCAATACCAGATATTACTGATAAATTATATATAGCTAGAAAATGTTTCCAGATATGTTAAATTATACATAAAATTCTCTAATAATGGTTAGAGGGCTTTGATATTTAATTAAATATTAACAAGCCTTAAAAGGTCAATTGGTGGAAGGAGTATTGGGCCACCATGGCCCAAGTGGCGCCCCCTTTCCTTTGTGTGTGTGTGCTGGGGGGGGGGGGGATTGGAGTGCAACTCGGGAGTTCCTACCTGCCGCATTATGCGGTAGAATGGCGGGGTTTCGGGCGTGCAGTCCTCCGCCTGGGCCGGCCCACCTACGTGCCGCTTCTTGTTTTCTGTCACGCGATAAAAAAAATCCGCTAGAGGCAGGATTCAATCTTGAGACCTCGCACTACGCAGGCTACAAAACCACTAGAGGATAACCAATCCACCAGACATAATCTACTGAAAATATAGGCACAACATTCAATAAGAACACATAGCAGTCGTTGAGACTTGGGAGACGTTTGTAAAACTTTTTAAAAAAAATTCGAACATTTTTTAAATGCCATTTTTTATATTCCAAAGTCTTTTTTGAAAAGTAAACCATTTTTGCAAATCCAATTGTCATAAAAAAGGAACAAAAAATGCGAACATTTTTTGAAATTACCGAATATTTCCTGAGATTATGAATACTTTATAATTTTGGAACAAAAATTTGAAACAAGACCATTTTATAAATTCAGAACAAAATTTTAAAAATATGAACAATTTTTTCAAAAATCCGAACAAAAGACGGATTGGTATGCTTTTTTGGACATGTAAACAAATTTGAAACATTGGAACATTTTTTGAAATTACGACCAAATGTTGAAAGCATGTACATTTTTTTGAAGGATGAACATTTTTATGAAAAAATGTGAACAAGTTTTGAAAACACGAACATTGTTTTAGTAAAATGCAAACATTTTTTAAATGCTCCAAACATATTGTGAATTTGTGAATAAACTTTAAAGGCATGAACAAACTTCGAAAACAAGAAAGATTTTTGAAATCCCGAACATTTTATTAATTTGTGAACAAATTTTAAATATATATATATATTTTAGTTTGTGAACAAAATTTTAAAATGGGAAATGTTTTTGAAATTCTTGAACAATTTTGTGAAATTGTGAACAAAATTTTAAAAATAAAATAGTTTCTCAAATGTTGAACAAATTTATCAAACTATAAAAAATCAAAATTTTTGAACTTTTTTGACAATAAGCTAACAACTTTTGAAATTCTAAGCTTTTTTGAATTTTGAACAATTTTTCTATTTCCGAACAAAAACTGAAAATAGGAACATTTTGTGAAATTTGGAACAAACTTTGGAAAATCTGATTTTTTTAAATAAATTCTGAACATATTTTGAAAAAGAAAAAAAATGGAAAAATAAGATAAAAAGAATAAACGAAAAATAAAAAATAAAAATAGAAAATGAAAGAAAACCGTGAAAACCCGAAAGAAAACATCGCAAAAAAAATCCGGTTCAGGGAACCTTCTAGAAGGTTCCCAAAACCGTTGGTCGCACATCAAGTGGGTCGGCCCATGTTTGGTTGCTCGCATACTTCCCCTGTGTGAAATCCCGACAATTCGCCGCAGAGAGCGGCGAATAGGGTTTTCCGTGCAACTCCTCCGCCTTGGCTGGCGCCCATCCTTCCCTCTCTAACCTATATATACTAAAAGATTTTGCCCTTTGGGACATACAAGTTTCGAAACCACCTCTAGTTCATCTAGTTCCAGTTCTAGTTGGTCCTAGTTGACTAACTAGAATTATACCTAGTTCCTCTAATCCTCATAGTTAGAAGTCCAGTGTGGTTCTAATCTCCTCTCACTAATTTTTATACGATAATTAGCTCTGGACGATGAAGAGCTGCCGGATCATGAAGACCGTACGCTTGCAACCAAGTAGAGAGGCCGTGCTTTCGGTCTTTCGTTCAAGGGACCGTTCGAGGGCGGTTTGCAGGATCGTCAACAACGGTTCGAGAGACAGTGCGATCTACACTAACTCATCTACTTTCGGTCCACTCCAGAGACGGTAACGATCGTTGATCCAAACCCTATATGCATCTTCATATTATTCCTGGGGTCATAGGGCAATTTTTTATATTTTCTACTCCCTCCGTCCCAAAATGTAAGACGTTTTTTTGGCACTAGCATAGTATCAAAAAAGGTTTTACATTTCGGGACGGAGGGAGTGCTATGTTTCCCAACATTCGGGGCTCCTGCCAGCCTAACATGGGAAGACAAAAAGATCCGCCTCAGCCGGCCGTAGACTAATATAGTGTGTTCGTGTCGTGGGATTGGAGCTCCGCGCTGTCGTACGTGCACATAATTTTAGCTTTTTAGTTAAAATATGTTCAAAGTATAATTGTTTTCGTCATGTTTTAATGAAATCCGTCGCATTTGCACAATTTCACCCGTTTAATTCAAATAGTTGTTGAAACGTACGAGGGCATCGTTGGATGACCAGATCCAAACAACCATGTCCACAAACTGATCCTTGCTATCAACAGACAGATGTCGAAACAAATTGAAGGATGAGAGATGGAAATGCGCCCAATAGCAAGTGCGCGATATTACTTTGCCCATCTCTCGGCACCCAGGCCACGGATGCTTGGCTCTGAGTGCGGAGTGTGCGACGGCAAACCAGCCCCGCTAAGCATCTTCCGAGTGAGGCGGCGAGGTACCCGCAGACGGTGGCGACACCACACACACCGATGTACTGTCTGCGATTCGAGATTTCCAGGAGGGCGATTCGACCGCGATGGACAACAGCTACAAATCGAGCGCACCGTACAATGCATGTCAGGACAATCACGTCTGAGAAAGCAGGGACACGATGTTCCGTATGTTAACAAACTAGTACAAGGACCAACAGGCTCTTTCGCCAGGGTCGAGGCTGACAAGGACGCCAGATATTTTTCGAAACGCGCACGAAGGCTTGCCCGTCCCATTAATTAAGAAGAAGAGGAAGATCGATGCCTAAGTTAAATATGAAAAACAAGCGAAAATCTATACGACAAACCAACATGGAATCAACCCATGTAACAAGGGCCAAGCCCGCTCCAAACTTCACGTTTGAGAAAGACGCCAGCTACTCATGGACGCTGATCGTGCCCGTATGTGTGGCCCAGAAGCAGCTGGTCGTTGCTCCTTCGTCTTCAGCATCCCGTCCTGTGCTGCCGATTCAGGCGGCTGAGCCTCAGCGGGAGCAAGATCTGCGGGCGAAGGCGCTTTCCAAGAAGCTGGCGCTACCCGCGGAGGAGGGGCCATGGGGGCCGTCGCCTCCATGGTGGCTCGCGGAGCAAGAAAGGAAGCAGCAGCAGGAGCGCGAGCGCAAGAGGAAGAAGAAGGAGTACCGGCGCGGGGTTTGGAGCAGAAGAAGGAGCTCAAGAGGAAGGAGTCCCAGCTTTCTCTGAGCGGCGAGCAGACAGGGGATCCGCTAGCCAAAAAGCAGAAGCAGAAGGGGGGAAGCTCGGCACAGCTGGCTCTGGTGGCCGGGCCAGCGACCTCGAAGGGTTCGGCCGATGCCCCAATCCCCGTGGAGGAGTCCGACGGGCCGGAGTGCTTTAAGTGTGGCAGGGTGGGCCATTACCAGAACATGTGCCATTTCAAACCCCTCTGCGTCGTGTGCCACGGGGAGGGGCACGCGTCGGCTCACTGCCCCACGCGCGGGCGGCCTCTGATGCTCCAGATCATGGGCAACGCTATCCCTGGCGAGGGTTTCTTCTGCCTGCCTTTCATGGAGACGGAGGGCGAGGAGGTGCGCGCCCCGCTGGCGGCGGACGCGGCGGTCATCTCGGCGGCGCCTGGATTGCTTTCGGTCCCCATCTGAAGGCGGAACTCCCCCATCTCTTCGAGGGGGAGTGGGACTGGCAAGTGACGGTGGTCGGCGAGAACCTATTCTCCTGGTCTTCCCCAACAAGGCCTTGTTGCGGATGGCGACTCGCAGCGGCAAGTTGTTCCTTTCCCTTAACAACATCTTGGCGGAAATCAAGGAATCCCTCCCGGAGGAGCCCAAGTCCGAGATCATTCCGGATGTGTGGGTCAAGCTGTGGGGTGTGCCTCCCAAGCACCGCCGTGTGGATCGTCTCATGGCTGGGACCGTGATGATTGGGCGCCACATGGAGGTGGACAAGGCGTCGCTGGTTGGGCTCGGTCCGGTGTGGATGTGTTTCACATGTCGCTCCCCAGCTAAGCTTCGTGGGTACGTCCAACTGTGGTTCAACAGTGAGGGCTTCACAATTCGGCTGGAGGCCGAGGCGGACGGTCTGCAGGGTGCTGCACCCCCTCCCCCTCCCCCTCCTAGCTTGGACAAGGGACTGGATGGCAAGGATCAGGAGCGTGACACGAGCATGGGTGATGACTCGATTGATACCGCGACTTGGGAGAAGCTGGGTATCAAGGACAAGGACGCCGAGACTACGGCGCCCGTCGGGGAGGCGGCAAAGGACCAGGAGGAGCGTCAAGGGGTAGTGGGCAGCAACGAAACGTGCTTCAACCAGTACGGCTCCAACATGTCGCTTGGCCTCGACATCGACAAGGGCATCTCTGCTTCCTGTGACTCGGAGGGGCGCTCGATGCTCGTCTCCCCTACGGCTGCGGAGGCGAGCGAGGCGCACGCGTTCATGGCGCGCTCTCCTTCGTGTCGGGGGTTGGGTGCGACATATGCCAAAGGATGGCTTATCATGGTGGGGGCGAGTAGAACGTCGCCGGTGCCTGGAAACGGGATAAGGTGTAGGCATGCACGCCGGCGAATCTTACCCAGCTTCAGGGCTCTCCGGGGAGATAACACCCCTACTGCTGCTCTGCGGGGTCTCCGCATGATCACTCAAGTGAAATGGCTACAATGGCGCTCCTAGAGCTGTTTCGGGAGGCAGGAGAGAGCAAGGCTAGTTCTCTCCTCCCTGGGCTATCTGTCTAACTCTATCAGGGTCCGAACCCTTTGCATGGGTGCCCCGGGGGGTTTATATAGGCCTACCCCCCAGGGGTACAATGGTAATCCGGCTGGGTGCGGGCCCCAGCTGTCTGTCTCTCACACCGCCGTTCTTCCTGCCGGCTTCTGGGGCCCGCCGACTGGTGGGCCCCGCGGACAGGCCCGACACTGTGCGGCACTCCTGATGATGCAGGCTTGGTCATCGGGTCGTGGCAACAGTGCCGCCGTCTATCGGGCGATCACTGTCGCCATTCCCCATCCAATCTGGTTAATGGCTTGCGGGGCCCTGTAGGGGAGGCGGCCGACTCCCCCAGGGCCGTCTTCGGGGCGCCTAGGCCGCCTTCGGTATACCCACTGACAGGCGGCCCCGCGGTCTTTGGGCCGTACAGGCCGGCGTCGTGGGTACAGTGCGTCGCGCACTGTGGCTGAGGTCAGGGCAGGCATGGCAACAGTGCCGCGCCTCGCCGGAGATCTTCCGGCGATACGGCTTACTGTAGCCATGCCGGTCCCTCGTAGGCAGGGAGGGACGGCCACGTCGTGACCGTACCCCGCATCGGGCTTCGTGAAGTGTCATGGGCCGACTCCCATAGTCGGCTTCTCTGGAGGTCGCCAGCTCGGAGTCGGCTTGCCTTGGAGTCGTCGTCTGGGACTCGGCTTCTCTGGTGATCGCCAGCTGGGACTCGGCTTCTCTAGAGATCGCCAGCTGGGACTCGGCCTCTCTAGAGGTCGCCAGCTAGGACTCGGTTTCTCTGGGAGTCGCCGTCCGGGACTCGGCTGGAGGGGCGCGGCCTGCCCCGATGTCTTGAAAGATCTAGGGTCCCGGGTCAGCCTACCCGTGGCCCATTACTCCGACAGTAGTCCTCGAAGCTGGTGAAGCCCCACAGACGCTGCCTCGTGGGGCTTCAACAGTTTCAACCTTCCCAGCACAGACTCTGAAACTCGGCCGTCGTCTTCTTTTGGGCCGACTCGCTGGAAGTCGGATCTTGTTTCAGCGAGGGCCTGCTGTTTGTAAGTCGCGGCGGGAAATCAGGCTGCGTATCGGATACGCCTCCCTGCTGCCATCGAGGCGGTCCTATCGCGTGGCGCCACGTGGAGAGGATAGTCTGCTCACCCACGCGCACGACGGGACGGGCCGTCGGGCGGGGCCCGCCACCACCGTGCCTCGGCATCCGAACGGATCCGCTGCGGTCGCGAGCGGTTGGCTTCCCCACGCCGTTACTGCGCGCAGTAACTTCGTGGGGTAAATCATGGGCGGCGTGGGGCTTCATGCGCAGTTAATCCCATGCCCGCCCCCTCGGCTCCTCAGCCCGCAGGGCTATAAATAGGCGGGGAGGAGCGGGGCAGTACTGTACGCGCACCCTTCTTCCCCACTCTCCCGCCTCATCTGCCTTCTCATCCTCATGTCCCCGCTGTCGAGCAAGAACACTCCTCACCGCGGTGATGAGCTCTTCCTCCGCCGCGGCCCCCGTCGTGCGCTCCGGCGTATGGGACGGCTCGGAGGTGGAGGAGGAACACATCGAGTTCCTCCGCCAAACCCGCCGTCTCCCCAGCACGGACCTCGTGCGCACCCACCCCGCGCCAGCGGGGGAGACCCGACCGGCGCCGGAGGAGGGCGAGCGGGTCATCTTCGCTCGCACCTCATGCACGGCCTGGGGCTGCCGGCGAGCGGTTTCTTCTGCTCGTTCTTGGAGTTCCACAACCTTCAGCCACACCACCTCACACCGAACATGGTGGTGTTGCTCTCCGCCTTTGCCACTCTGTGCGAAGGCTTCCTCGGCGTTCTCCCCACCCTCGAGTTGTGGGGAGAACTCTTCTCTTCTAAGCTCGGCACGCAAGCCGCCGGCATTTCGGCTCAGTGCGGCACCTATGTCGCGGTGCGGCGGACAACAGCCGACAACCCCTTTCCTCCCATCTCGCTGATAAAATCGGTGAAGATGTGGCAGCGCTCGTACTTCTACGTGAAGAACCTCTCCACCGACGACGACTGGGTCAACCTGCCGCCCTTCAACCCCGCCCCCCTAACTGGGAGGCTCCCCAGCTGGTCTCACCGGGCCAAGTCGCTGACTCCCTCTGGAGCCGCCGCCGTAGCGTGACTCCGAGTCTTGCTACAGTCGGAGGGCCTCGTCGGATCCGACCTTCTGGCCGCCTTCGTGGCGCGCCGAGTCCTCCCGCTCCAAGGACGGCCTCACCTGATCTGTCAGATGAGCGGCCTCCGAGATCCAAGCCGGATGAGCACCAAGGAGATGCCCAGCAAGGTGGTGGCGAACTTGGTGAACCACATCGCGCACTGCGAGTTCACGGAGGACTGGCAGTTCGGCAAGGAGCCGTACTCGTGCGACAACCCCCCTCCAGTGGTAAGTCGCATCTCCCTGTGGTTTTGTCTTCATTTGCAGCCGACTCCGGCTTCTGACTCTTGTTGGTTTCTTCTGGCTAGAACCCCCTCATGGAGCCTGCATATAACGCCCTCGATGCGGCTATATCTCCCACGTGTCGAAGCACGACTTAGAGGCATAACCGCATTGAAAGCAATGTCGCAAGTGAGGTAATCTTCACACAACCCAAGTAATACATAAGGGAAAGAGATACATAGTTGGCTTACAATCGCCACTTCACACAAATACATGAATAAAGCATTACATCATCCAGATACAGTCAAGGTCCGACTACGGAACCAAAATAAAAGAAGAACCCAAATGCGACAAAAGGTCCCCGATCGACCCCAACTGGGCTCCACTACTGATCAACGAGAACGAAACAACACAAAGGGCAAGATCTTCATCGAGCTCCTCCTTGAGCTTGATTGCGTCACCTGCTCGGTAACATAAGCACCTGCAAACTGGTTTTGGAAGTATCTGGTGAGCCACGAGGACTCAGCAATCCCATTACCATGGGTATCAAGACTAGCAAAGCTTAATGGGAAAGGAAGGGGTAAAGTGGTGAGGTTGCAGCAGCGACTAAGCAAGTATGGTGGCTAACATACGCAAAGAAGAGCGAGAAGAGAACAAGCGGAACGGTCGTGAAGCTAGCAATGATCAAGAGGTGATCCTGAACACCTACTTACGTCAAACATAACCCAGAAACCGTGTTCACTTCTCGGACTCCGCCGAGAAGAGACCATCACGGCTACACACACGGTTGATGCGTTTTAATTCGGATCTGGTGTCAAGTTATCTACAACCGGACATTAACAAATTCCCATCTGCCACATAACCGTGGGCACGGCTCTCGAAAGTTTATACCCTGCAGGGGTGTCCCAACTTAGCCCATGACAAGCTCTCGCGATCATCGAAGGAATAGACCTTCTCCCAAGACACTCCGATCAGACTCAGTATCCCGGTACATCAAGACATTTCGACAATGGTAAAACAAGACCAGCAAAACCTCCCGGCGTGCCGACATCCTGATAGTAGCCGCGCGTATCTCGTCTCAGGCCACGACCGGATGAGCTAAGCGTACAGGTACCGACGTAACCCAAGTTGCCAAGGGATGGTCCCGCACGGTGCTCTAGTTTGGACAAACGCTTAGACAAGCACTGGCCCAGGGGGGCTATAATAAAGATGACCCTTGGGTTAATTACTCCCAAGGGAAAAGTAGGTGGTGGTGAGGCAAATGGTAAAAGGCAATGTTGGGCCTTGCTGGACAAGTTTTATTCAAACCGAACTGTCAGGGGGGTCCCATAAATCACCCGACCGCGTTAGGAACGCAAAATCCGGGAACATAACACCGGTATGACGGAAACTAGGGCGGAAAGAGTGGAACAAAACACCAGGCATAAGGCCGAGCCTTCCACCCTTTACCAAATATATAGATGCATTAATAATATAAGAGATATTGTGATATCCCAACATAAACCCTGTCCACCATGGAGAAATCTTCAACTTCACCTGCAACTAGCAACGCTATAAGAGGGGCTGAGCAAAGCGGTAACATAGCCAAACAACGGTTTGCATAGGAAAGGTGTCAAAGGTTAGAGGTTCATGGCAATATGGGATGGCTTGATAAACAGGTAATAGGTAGCGCAGCATAGCGATAGAACGGAGCAACTAGCAAAGCAATGATAGTAGTGAGATCCAGGGTAGTGGTCATCTTGCCTGAAATCCCGCAAGGAAGAAGAACGAGTCCATGAAGAAGATGAAACCACGAAGACGAACCAAGCGGAGACGAACGAATCCTCACGATCGCAACGAAACGGGAACTATCGAAAAGAAGCACACAACATAGTAAACACACCACACATGAACAAGACATGATGCACAACAAGCATGATGCATGACCAAGCTACATGAAGCTACTTAATGTTAACAGGCTGACAGCAACATTTCCAAGCAACTCTAGAGCAAGATATGAACATGATCCAGCAGGCTATAATTGCAACCAAGGGCATGAATGGATATAGCATGACATGTAGTTCAAAACATGTTTATAGGACATCTCCAGATTATGCATAGAATGATTAGTAGAAGCATGTTAACATAGCAACAAAATATAACAGAATCTGCCAGGAAAACAGCAACAGCAACTACCCTACTTAGCAAGCTTGATACTCTCAGCACACAACTCACAAAAATACATGGTTAACACCCCTGGAAAGATGGCATGGCATAGTTCAACATTCATGTATAGCTCAACCTCATAGGATGCACACATCAATCATGGCAAAAATGATAAAACAGCAAGTTATAACAGTTTCAGCAGGTTAACATCAACATGCACTCTTCCAACAGCATTTTAGGCATCAAGACGAGCTCAAATGAAAATGATGCAATGGAATGAAATGATCTACTAGTCGAGACGAACAATTTGACATATTATACGCACGAAACGGACCTACGGATGCAGAGATGTGATGGCATGAACATGGCATGAAAATGTATGAAATCTGGGACTTTGGCAAATTTTCACCTCGCGGGATAAGTCAACGGGATGGAGCGGTTCTGGGACGGAGAGATCCGAGGCGCGGGCGACGTGTTTGGATCGCCGGACCGGTGGATCTGATCCACCCCGGCTGGATCTGGCCGGAGGGAGCTCCGGCGAGCTCCGGCTCCGGCGACTCCGGCGAACGGAGGCGCGGGGGGCGAGGTCCGGCCGGCGGGGAGCGGCGGAGGCGCCGGGAGGCGCGGCCGGGGGCGGAGTGGCACCGGCCGGCGGAGGCGGACGGCGCGGGCCGACGGGCGGACGGCGGTGGCGGCGCGGGCTCGTGCGGGCCCGATCCGGGTCCCGCGGGCCGCGTGGTAAGGGGGAGGAGAGAGAGGGTGAGGTGGAGCGGTGGGATTGGGCGAGGCGGCGGGGGCGGGGACGTGGCAGCGCCTGATTGGCCGAAGCGACGTGTCCGGCGGACATGTCCGACGCGGATGGACATGTCCGGCGGCGCGGAGGAGCGGGGCTAGGGTTTCGGGGGGATTAGACCGCGAATTTGGAGGGGGAGGGCATATTTATAGGTAGAGGGAGCTAGGAGAGTCCAAATGAGGAGCGGTTTTCGGCCACGCGATCGTGATCGAACGACTGAGAGCATGGAGGGGAGTTAGATGGGTTTTGGGCCACTTTGGAAGGGGTGTTGGGCTGCAACTCAAAGAGGGCTTTACGGTTACCCGGTTAACCGTTGGAGTATCAAACGACCTCCAAATGGCACGAAACTTGACAGGCGGTCTACCGGTGCTATACCAAGGCCGCTTGGCAAACCTCGGGCCATTCCGAGAAAGTTTAACACCCGCACACAATAGGAGAGAAGAAGGGGACGCCGGATGACATAGGAGTGCCGGATTGCAAAACGGACAACGGGGAAAAGGCTCGGATGCAAGAGACGAACACGTATGCCAATGCGATGCGCATGACGACATGATATGAAATGCATATGATGGCATGGCAAAGTGCAACACGCAAGCAAATGACATGGCAACAACGGCGAATAACTGGCAGACACCTGGCGCATCGGATCCGGGGCGTTACAACACTCCACCACTACGAGAGGATCTCGTCCCGAGATCTAGGATGGCACCGGAGGGAAAACCGAAGAGAAAAAGAAGAGGTAAAACTAAGTTGCTTCTTTGACCAACGAGTGAAACCATGAACCTTGAGAGGTCGAGCAAAATGAAAGGAAGAAAACAACGAAGATGAGCAAAGTTGAAAATACTCCATTAGAAAAGAGGAACAAGGGATACAACGAGAACCAAGAGGTTGCAAAGACATGAATCAAGAGTTTAATGGACAAGATAGAATTCGAAACCACTCCGGTTCAATGGATAAGCAAAAAAAGAACACGATCCTCACAATTCGGGGTGATGGGTGAAGAGCACAACATCACAATGCCTCCGTAACGAAAGAATAAGAATACTTGAGCTCCTCAAAACAAAACATGTGTTGAGCACCATGTTTATTTTAGAGTATAGCTTGGCTGATCTTAACTTCAAGAGAAATCTTGAAGAACAATTGAAGAATGAAAAGAATCCTTGATGAACCACCATGTAGAGCCTCCATGAAGAACTCCGGTAATGAAAAGGATGATAAAAAGAGAGAAAGAGAAGTTGAAAACACAAGGTGAAGCCTTGCATTGATTTAGATGGAGCTTCGCGACGAGATAATGCGAAAAACTTGGAACTCCGGAAAAGAAAAGATGAAGCATCTCGAACCAAGAATGTGATATGATGAACAACTCCGAAAAGAAGAAATTAATCACTTGGATGAAACAAGAATAAGAATTATGTTATGCATATCCTTCACCAATTTAAATTGATGACAGACAACGGATTTGGCATACTACTTATTCTTCTTGAGGGATTGAAAAGAGATATAGTGCCAACTTGAAGAAGTTATTAATGGGACCACCGGTGGGATTGGAAACGACGAATGAAATGATACGGTAGCAAAGGAAGAGGAATCTCGAACGAACCACCGTAAGAATTGACAATGAAAGTAGCAAAGGCACAATTCACCGGGAAGAATTGGAACATGAATGAAGATACTTGAGGGGGTTAGAGGATATTTGAATGATGCACCGGTAAGATTTGGAGAGTGATAGCTACACGCTGAGAATGACGAATTATGACATGATGACCTTCAGAGGAAAGAAATGGAAACAACTCATGACATGCTCCGGATGGTAAGAAAAGAATTCTCACAATCAAAAACAATTATGAGAGGATGGCATCAAACTAGAACCATGAATATTCAAGAGAATGGACCAAGATTTAAGAGAAATCCTTCTTCGGTCTTCAAATGTTGAGAAAGAAGATGAGAACCACCATGAATTGTATGAGATACTCCGGGAGAATGAAAAAAAACAAGGTTGTTGAGCCAACAATGAAAAATAATTTGAAAGATCTTGGAGAAGGCATGTGACTGATGAAAATTCATTCTTACATCAAACTTGGAAAGGAATTTTAGAAGCTCCGGGAAAATTAGAAGAGTCAGGTAAGATCCTGGGAAAAGACCTGTGGGTTAGGGCCCACTCAAAAGAACACCGTTGAAAAGATTTAAAAGAGATGTTGCACCGGTTGAATTAAATGACTTGAATGAGATACCAATCTCGAAAGAGCTTGAACGAATGCAGAGTGGAAACACGAATCTTCAAGATATCTTGAGCACTCCGGAATAACAAATAGCGAGAAGTAGAATGATAATGAGGTGCACCGGCATGAGAAAGCATTAGAAACGAGGAAAGGAATATGATGAATATCGAAAGATTGAATAGGATCCATCGGAGAAGAAAACAACAATGAAGGATGATGAACTAGAAACTGTTGAGCATCTTCATGGGAAATCACCGGATAAGAACATTGATTGAAAAGAATGAAGAGACTTCACATGAATAAAAGGATACATGATTAAGAAATCTGAGTCCTTGATGAAAAAGGGTGGGAGGGCGGGAAAACAAAGGCAACTTCGGATGACCGAAACAAACACCGTTGAGAAAACTTGGAATTGATCTCGCGGATGGGAAAAATGATGGGATCCACTTGAAGAGAAGCACACCAGTTGGAAAAGAATTAACATGACAAAATCAATGATCAAAAGGATTAGTATTCACATAGCAATATGAGAACACCGTTTAGGAAAGGTATGGATTCAACATTTGACATTGAAGCAACTCAAATACCAAAATAAAACAAAACAAAGGATTTGGCTTGCAGAATAAGCCGGAACAAATACATATGATAGAGATTTACCCAATCCCATATCATGCATTTGTCGGAAAGATATTCTAGGAGCTACTTGAATTCCCACCTATAAACTCCCGAAACTTTCTGGTTATGCAATCTGGTGTTGGGGATACAGGGGAAGCAATATATCTCACCCAAACTAACAATACCTACATCCAAGCTGTGTCCATCCGTCAACACATAACCAAGAAACCTTCGGAAATCGTCTACCTCAACCTTCGAAAAGCATCCGTTATACGAGTCATGGCAATACTCCCGTACTCACCTCAGTACTGGGTTAGCGGGGTTATCTCACCAACAACTGCATAAAAGGGATTTTCGATGTCGGCGTACTAAACTCAGGTATTCCAGAACTGCAACGATAAAATTATGACGACAACACCTCGGAGCTCAACTCCCCGGGACACATCCACTAAAAAAAACCCTGCTGACGGGAGGCACCAAGACAATGTTGTCATCATAAAACCATCGGAACGATTCCAAGATACCCGCGTGATCCTAAAAAAAAATTTAGTGAAATTTGAGGAGAGGAAAGTCAAAACTCTACGTCAGGAGACCTCACCAGAGCGACGAAGGGACTGAGGAGTAAAAAGAATTCCTAACTCTCCGATATATATAATCCTAAATGACTCAAAACATTTTTCTAGACACAACTCGGCCGCTAAAAACGATCAAGCAATGGGGCTCCTAAGGTCGGGGAAGGCTCTGATTACCAACTTATAACGCCCTCGATGCGGCTATATCTCCCACGTGTCGAAGCACGACTTAGAGGCATAACCGCATTGAAAGCAATGTGGCAAGTGAGGTAATCTTCACACAACCCAAGTAATACATAAGGGAAAGAGATACATAGTTGGCTTACAATCGCCACTTCACACAAATACATGAATAAAGCATTACATCATCCAGATACAGTCAAGGTCCGACTACGGAACCAAAATAAAATAAGAACCCCAAATGCGACAAAAGGTCCCCGATCGACCCCAACTGGGCTCCACTACTAATCAACGAGAACGAAACAACACAAAGGGCAAGATCTTCATCGAGCTCCTCCTTGAGCTTGATTGCGTCACCTGCTCGGTAACATAGGCACCTGCAAACTGGTTTTGGAAGTATCTGGTGAGCCACGAGGACTCAGCAATCCCATTACCATGGGTATCAAGACTAGCAAAGCTTAATGGGAAAGGAAGGGGTAAAGTGGTGAGGTTGCAGCAGCGACTAAGCAAGTATGGTGGCTAACATACGCAAAGAAGAGCGAGAAGAGAACAAGCGGAACGGTCGTGAAGCTAGCAATGATCAAGAGGTGATCCTGAACACCTACTTACGTCAAACATAACCCAGAAACCGTGTTCACTTCTCGGACTCTGCCGAGAAGAGACCATCACGGCTACACACACAGTTGATGCGTTTTAATTCGGATCTGGTGTCAAGTTATCTACAACCGGACATTAACAAATTCCCATCTGCCACATAACTGCGGGCACGGCTCTCGAAAGTTTATACCCTGCAGGGGTGTCCCAACTTAGCCCATGACAAGCTCTCGCGATCATCGAAGGAATAGACCTTCTCCCAAGACACTCCGATCAGACTCAGTATCCCGGTACATCAAGACATTTCGACAATGGTAAAACAAGACCAGAAAAACCTCCCGGCGTGCCGACATCCTGATAGTAGCCGCGCATATCTCGTCTCAGGCCACGACCGGATGAGCTAAGCGTACAGGTACCGACGTAACCCAAGTTGCCAAGGGATGGTCCCGCACGGTGCTCTAGTTTGGACAAACGCTTAGACAAGCACTGGCCCGGGGGGGCTATAAGAAAGATGACCCTTGGGTTAATTACTCCCAAGGGAAAAGTAGGTGGTGGTGAGGCAAATGGTAAAAGGCAATGTTGGGCCTTGCTGGACAAGTTTTATTCAAACCGAACTGTCAGGGGGGTCCCATAAATCACCCGACCGCGTTAGGAACGCAAAATCCGGGAACATGACACCGGTATGACGGAAACTAGGGCGGCAAGAGTGGAACAAAACACCAGGCATAAGGCCGAGCCTTCCACCCTTTACCAAATATATAGATGCATTAATAATATAAGAGATACTGTGATATCCCAACATAAACCCTGTCCACCATGGAGAAATCTTCAACTTCACCTGCAACTAGCAACGCTATAAGAGGGGCTGAGCAAAGCGGTAACATAGCCAAACAACGGTTTGCATAGGAAAGGTGTCAAAGGTTAGAGGTTCATGGCAATATGGGATGGCTTGATAAACAGGTAATAGGTAGCGCAGCATAGCGATAGAACGGAGCAACTAGCAAAGCAATGATAGTAGTGAGATCCAGGGTAGCGGTCATCTTGCCTGAAATCCCACAAGGAAGAAGAACGAGTCCATGAAGAAGATGAAACCACGAAGACGAACCAAGCGGAGACGAACGAATCCTCACGATCGCAACGAAACGGGAACTATCGAAAAGAAGCACACAACATAGTAAACACACCACACATGAACAAGACATGATGCACAACAAGCATGATGCATGACCAAGCTACATGAAGCTACTCATGACAAGAGAAGATGCAAACAAGAACACAGATCAAGGCAAGTTTAAATAAGGCCGGGAATAACATATAACAATTCCGGTAAGTCCTCATATGCAAATTTCGAAATGGGTCCAGAACTGAATAACCATTAAGTTGAAGTTGTTAAACAGCAATTTAAGATGCACCAAGATGAACTACACGAGATTCTAGTCAAGTTACATATAAAGTTTATTAGATTCGGAGCTACGGCCTAGAAGATATGAGCAAAATAAGTTAAGCATGGCATTGATGCAAAAAGCACCCAAACATCAAGCAAACACACCAAAACAAGGATGCAACATGATAATATGAAGCTACATGCAAAAACAAGCAAGTTTCATATAGAGCACACTCAAAACGGAGCATCGGTTCAACACATGCACACTATACAAGTCCTAGCAACAAACTGTCCATAACAGCAACTAGGCATCTTACAAGCATCAAAACAATAAGCTACAGCATCCCAACATGATAACAAAAGGCATGGGCATGAAGTACACGTAAAGCATAACAAAACATGAACACTGAGCTATCTCCAGAAACAACTAGAACATGCTCAAAAGGACATGGAGATATTGCAAATAATAACAGATTCAGACTTTAGCAGAAATAACATCAGGTTGCAATGTTTAGAGCTATCAAACAACATGTTACAGGAGCTTATCATGGCAAACAAAGGCATGGCATGATACTACTAAATGCATAGAACAATAGTCCCTTACTGACCATAAGCCAAAAAGGCATAGAAAATATGATGGCACCCATGTAAACATGGCAGGTTATATTACAGATTCATAACATGGCAGGAACAACAACAAGTAGGCATGTTCGTGAGCTCGAACCACTCACTACAGAGCAATACATGGCATGGCAAGGCAACCAACAGTAAGAAGGCATGTTTATGAAGCTAAGCATGGCAAGAGCAAGGTCATAGGTTCATGGATCACTAGGAAAACACATGAGAACAAGTGAACTTAATGTTAACAGGCTGACAGCAACATTTCCAAGCAACTCTAGAGCAAGATATGAACATGATCCAGCAGGCTATAATTGCAACCAAGGGCATGAATGGATATAGCATGACATGTAGTTCAAAACATGTTTATAGGACATCTCCAGATTATGCATAGAATGATTAGTAGAAGCATGTTAACATAGCAACAAAATATAATAGAATCTGCCAGGAAAACAGCAACAGCAACTACCCTACTTAGCAAGCTTGATACTCTCAGCACACAACTCACAAAAATACATGGTTAACACCCCTGGAAAGATGGCATGGCATAGTTCAACATTCATGTATAGCTCAACCTCATAGGATGCACACATCAATCATGGCAAAAATGATAAAACAGCAAGTTATAACAGTTTCAGCAGGTTAACATCAACATGCACTCTTCCAACAGCATTTTAGGCATCAAGATGAGTTCAAATGAAAATGATGCAATGGAATGAAATGATCTACTCGTCGAGACGAACAATTTGACATATTATACGCACGAAACGGACCTACGGATGCAGAGATGTGATGGCATGAAAATGTATGAAATCTGGGACTTAGGCAAATTTTCACCTCGCGGGATAAGTCAACGGGATGGAGCGGTTCTGGGACGGAGAGATCCGAGGCGTGGGCGACGTGTTTGGATCGCCGGACCGGTGGATCTGATCCACCCCGGCTGGATCTGGTCGGAGGGAGCTCCGGCGAGCTCCGGCTCCGGCGAACTCCGGCTCCGGCGACTCCGGCGAACGGAGGCGCGGGGGGCGAGGTCCGGCCGGCGGGGAGCGGCGGAGGCGCCGGGAGGCGCGGCCGGGGGCGGAGTGGCACCGGCCGGCGGAGGCGGACGGCGCGGGCCGATGGGCGGACGGCGGTGGCGGCGCGGGCTCGCGCGGGCCCGATCCGGGTCCCGCGGGCCGCGCGGTAAGGTGGAGGAGAGAGAGGGTGAGGTGGCGCGGTGGGATTGGGCAAGGCGGGGGGGGCGGTGACGTGGCAGCGCCTGATTGGCCGAAGCGACGTGTCCGGCGGACATGTCCGGCGCGGATGGACATGTCCGGCGGCGCGGAGGAGCGGGGCTAGGGTTTCGGGGGGATTAGACCACGAATTTGGAGGGGGAGGGCATATTTATAGGTAGAGGGAGCTAGGAGAGTCCAAATGAGGAGCGGTTTTCGGCCACACGATCGTGATCGAACGACTGAGAGCATGGAGGGGAGTTAGATGGGTTTTGGGCCACTTTGGAAGGGGTGTTGGGCTGCAACTCAAAGAGGGCTTTATGGTTACCCGGTTAACCGTTGGAGTATCAAACGACCTCCAAATGGCACGAAACTTGACAGGCGGTCTACCGGTGCTATACCAAGGCCGCTTGGCAAACCTCGGGTCATTCCGAGAAAGTTTAACACCCGCACACAACAGGAGAGAAGAAGGGGACGCCGGATGACATAGGAGTGCCGGATTGCAAAACGGACAACGGGGAAAAGGCTCGGATGCAAGAGACGAACACGTATGCCAATGCGATGCACATGACGACATGATATGAAATGCATATCTTGACATGGCAAAGTGCAACACGCAAGCAAATGACATGGCAACGTCGGCTAATAACTGGCAGACACCTGGCGCATCGGATCCGGGGCGTTACACTGCAGCCGGCGCCACGAGACAGCCCCGCGACTATGTCCCTGACTGCGCGGACAGCGATGTTGACGACCCCGACTTGGGGGCGGTGGCATTGGAGGCCGACGCCGAAGGCGGCGGAGAAGGGGCAGACGGCGGCTTCAGGCCCTCGGCCACCTTCGCCGATTGGCCTGAAGACGACGCCGACGGGGAAGTCGCCCCGCGCTATCAGCCGATGGCCGGCCCGGTCGGCCAAGGCGGCGCGAAGAGGCATCACGCCGGGCCGAGTGCGCCCGGCAGCAAACCGAAGAAGTTCAAGGGGGCGGCCGCCGTGGCGAAGCGGGAGGAGGCGGCCGCGAAGGCCAACCGCTTCCGAAGGGAAGTGAGAAGGCCGCTGATGGATTCATGTACCTAGGGTAGGGTCATAGACCTGATCTAAGTACCCTACCCAAGGACACCCTTAGAAGAGATCACCTTACAGTCGACCTACGAGGAACCCACTCGACTGACTTAAAGGACTCGACCATGAAGACTCACTCGACCACCAGAAGGCCAAGAGGCACTCTGTACTGCAACGGTCTGTAATTAAGTAGACTTTATGATAGTTAAGACACTTTATGTGGGGCGTTACCAGTAACGCCCCGGACTTAATGTACCTTAAACCCTTCATTACGTGGGCTGGCAGGGGTCCTGGCGCACTCTATATAAGCCACCCCCCTCCACAGGCAGAAGGGTTCGCACCCCTGTAACTCATATACACATAATCCACTCGACCGCCTCAGGGCTCCGAGACGTAGGGCTTTTACTTCCTCCAAGAAGGGCCTGAACTCGTACATCGCTTGTGTTTACAACCTCTCCATAGCTAGGACCTTGCCTCTCCATACCTACCCCCCACTCTACTGTCAGACTTAGAACCACGACAGTTGGCGCCCACCTTGGTGCCGGTGTTTTAGCGATTTTTTGGAGAAGTTGCGATTCTTCCGAGTATATTCATCATGATGACTGCTGGAGTTTTGGTTGAGGGTCGCGAGATCCGTCTCGGCGCTCTCACCTTCGTCGCCGATGACTCCGCCTGGCTCCAGGAGGCTCCACTCGACGTTGATGCGCTCCCCGTCCACGGTGCGACGCATTTTCGCGCATGCGTCCGCGGCGTTCTGCTGCGACAACCGTTGACCCCGTATCGGTCGACTCCCATATCGACCACCCTCCCGGTCTCCCGCCAGCGCAAGCGCTCTGGTCGGTCGAGGCTTCAGCGGTGGGTGAGGCACGCGGTGGCTCGCCAGACGGCCACCACCCAAGTTGCGGCAATCGAGCCCGACGAATCTCTCTACGGCCTGTTCGATCTGTCGACTGGCTCCGTAGAGACTGCATCCGAATGCGATAGTAGTGATCCGGCGGCAGAAATCCTGATGGTCAACGGACCTCGCAGTCCCCCTGGCTTCGCCCATGAGGGCGGGGCAGGTGGCGGAGACGACCCCGCACGCGACCACGAGGAGTACCAACCCGAGCCACTCGACTCTCTGCAAAGAGAGGAACTTCGCCGCAGGAACATGGATGCCCTGCATACTCCCATCGCAGGAGAAACCCCCGAGGCTCGCGCCTTGGAGGAGGCACGTTTGGCCAATTTGGCCGAACGCGCTCGTTTGGAGAATCTTCAGCGAGCACTCGACGAGCGCGCGCGGCAACGAGTTCCCGACGCCAATCGACGTCAACTCTTCCCGCCGACTCAGGTATATCGAACCCCAATCCAGAATTTAGCAGCTGCGACCCGTATAGCAGAGTCCATCCAGCCCTCTCAGTCGGAAGCTGGCAGAGGCTTGATGCAGATCAGGGATTTGCTCCGGGCAGCAAGGGACCAGAATTCAGCCATGTCATAGTCGCGCAACAGAATTCACAGTCGATCCGTTGCTGCGAATACGGTTCAGTCGGCTCACAATCCCAGATCGCCTCTGCGGCGTGAAGGGCGCGAGAATCGGCGAGACCAGTATGGAGACCGACACGACCGAGATGATAGGCGTCGAGTGCCCACTTCCCCTCCGAGGGGTGGGTCTTACGCTCCTCGGCAGCAAGATGACAGGCGTTAGCTCAGTGTGGGGCGAAGAGCTCCAGTCGACCCCACGGAACCAGGCTTCGACGCGCGATCCATTATCGTGCAAGGCTTGGTCGACCGGAACAGAGCCCATCGGGGTGGGCCCGACAGAGATGCGCCCACAAGCAGTCGAGTGCATGTTTCTGGTCCAGAATGTTTCAGCAGGGCTATCAGAGCCGCAGTGATCCCCCCCAATTTCAGGTTGGCAACAGGAGTCAGCAAATTCACCGGTGAGTCTAAGCCTGAAACTTGGCTTGAAGATTACCGAGTGGCGGTTCAGATTGGTGGTGGAAATGACGAGGTTGCCATGAAGCATTTGCCCCTCATGTTGGAAGGTTCTGCCAGAGCGTGGTTGAATCAGTTACCTCCTAGCAGCATTTACACTTGGGAAGATCTGTCCCGAGTGTTCGTCAGAACGTTTGAAGGAACTTGCAAGCGACTGGCTGGATTGACGGAGCTGCAAGTCTGTGTGCAGAAGACCAATGAGACTCTCAGAGAATATATTCAGAGATGGATCACTTTGCACCATACTGTAGAGAATGTGTCTGATCATCAGGCAGTCTGCGCCTTCAAGGATGGTGTCAAGAACAGAGAATTGAGTTTGAAATTTGGTCGAACCGGAGATATGACCCTGAGTCGAATGATGGAGATTGCTACCAAGTACGCCAACGGTGAAGAAGAAGACCGACTCCGAAGCGGCAAGTACAAGCCGAGTCAGTCGGAGAAGGGAAACACCAGTCGGAAACAGAAGCGGAAGGCTGAACCAGCAGCTCCTGGAGAGGCTCTAGCCGTGACTCAGGGAAAGTTCAAAGGGAAACCAAAAGGATCCTGGAACCCTAAGAAGGTGAAGGATAAAGAAGGGAACGACGTGATGGATATGCCGTGTCACATCCACACGAAGAAAGATGAAGAGGGCAATATCATTTACCCAAAGCATACCACTCGCCAATGTCGACTCCTGATCCAGCAGTTTCAAGGAAAACTGTCTAAGGACAAGGAAAAGGAGTTGGATAAGGCCGAAGACAAGGAGGACAGCGAGGAAGGATATCCGCATGTCAACTCCACTCTGATGATCTTCGCAGATGTGGAAAGCAAGAGCCGACTGAAGGTCATTAATCGTGAGGTGAACATGGTTGCCCCAGCAAAACCAAGTTATCTGAGATAGTCCCAAACACCCATCACATTCGACCAATCTGATCACCTGACTCATATTGCCACCCCTGGGAGGCAAGCTTTGGTGGTCGATCCAGTTGTCGAAGGCACTTGACTGACAAAGGTGCTGATGGACGGTGGTAGTGGGCTGAACTTGTTGTATGCAGACACACTGAAAGGAATGGGCATTCCGATGTCCCGACTGAGCACCAGTAACATGAGCTTTCATGGAGTTATACCCAGAAAGAAAGCCAAGTCACTCGGCCAAATAGCTCTGGACGTGGTGTTTGGTGATTCAAAACATTTTCGCAAGGAAAAGTTGACGTTTGAGGTCGTGGATTTTCAGAGTGCGTACCACGCCATTTTGGGGAGACCAGCTTATGCACGTTCATGGCTCGACCATGTTACGTGTACCTCAAACTGAAGATGCCCGGCCCCAAAGGAGTGATCACTGTGACCGGTGATCGAAAAAAGGCAGAAGAGTGCTTTCAGAAGGGCTCGAAGATTGCCGATTCCCAGGTGACAGCGGTCGAGTTTGAAGAGTATAAGCAAAGCGCAGATCCGAGTGATTTGTTGCGATCCAAGAAACCCGCCACAGAATCTGCATTTCAGTCGTCCGGTGAGACGAAGCCTATCCACATTCACCCGACCGACCCCAATGCAGCCCCGACCCACATCTCCACAACACTCGACCCGAACTAGGAAGAAGCGCTCATCCAGTTCCTCCGTGAGAACTGGGACATTTTTGCATGGAAGCCAGCTGACATGCCAGGTGTTCCCAGGGGACTGGCTGAGCATCGTCTTAGAGTCGACTCATCAGCAAAGCCAATTAAAGAGCATCTTCGACGGTCCGCTGTCCAGAAGAGAAAGGCTATTGGTGAGGAAGTGGCTCGACTGTTGGCGGCAGGATTTATCCGAGAGATATACCACTCCGAGTGGCTCGCTAATGTCGTCATGGTTCCTAAGAAGGACAAATCACTCCGAATGTGCATTGATTTCAAGCACATCAATCGGGCCTGCCCGAAAGATCATTTTCCTCTCCCTCGCATAGATCAAATTGTTGACTCGACCGCGGGATGCGAGAGATCGTCTTTTCTAGACGCCTATTCTGGGTATCATCAGATCCGTCTGTATGGATCCGACGAGATAAAAACAGCTTTCATCACTCCATTCGGGTGCTTCTGCTATATCACCATGCCATTCGGCCTCAAGAATGCCGGAGCCACATTTATGCGATTGATTCAGAAGTGTCTGCTCACTCAAATCAGTCGGAATGTGGAAGCGTATATGGATGATATCGTCGTCAAGTCACGAAAAGCTTCCGACCTGCTCGCTGACCTCGCCGAAACATTTGCCAACCTCAGAAGGTATGATATCAAGCTCAATCCATCAAAGTGCACATTCGGAGTTCCTGGTGGGAAGTTACTCGGTTTTCTCGTTTCCGAGCGAGGGATCGATGCTAATTCAGAGAAGATCGGCACTATTCTCCGAATGAAACGCCCTGTGCGAGTGCACGATGTTCAGAAGCTTACTGGATGCTTGGCCGCATTAAGTCGATTCATCTCACGACTCGGTGAAAAGGCATTGCCTCTTTACCGACTGATGAAGAAGGCAGACAAGTTCGAGTGGACTCCAGAAGCTGATGCAGCGTTTGCCGAGCTAAAAGCTCTGCTATCCACCCAGCCGGTGCTTGCTGCTCCAATCAGCAAAGAGCCTCTGTTGCTTTATATCGCAGCCACAGGACAAGTCGTCAGTACAGTGCTTACGGTCGAGTGGGAAGAAGAAGGAAAAGCCTTCAAAGTTCAGCGCCCAGTGTATTATTTGTCTAAAGTCTTGACTCCATCCAAGCAGAGATATCCTCATTATCAGAAGCTTGTGTATGGAATATACATGACCACGAAGAAGGTTGCTCATTATTTCTCTGATCATTCCATCACAGTCGTTAGCGACGCTCCACTATCAGAGATTTTGCACAATAGAGATGCAACTGGTCGAGTGGCGTAATGGGCGATTGAACTTCTTCCCCTTGATATCAAGTTTGAGGCAAAGAAAGCTATTAAGTCCCAGGCAATAGCAGATTTCCTCGCCGAGTGGATTGAACAGCAGTAGCCGACTGAAGTTCACTCGGAGCATTGGACCATGTTCTTTGATGGCTCTAAGATGTTGAATGGTTCCAGTGCTGGGGTTGTTCTGGTTTCCCCCAGAGGAGATAAGCTCAAATATGTGCTCCAGATTCACTTTGATTCTTCCAACAATGAGGCAGAGTATGAGGCCCTCTTATACGGATTGCGCATGGCCATCTCACTCGGTGTCCGTCGCCTGATGGTCTTTGGCGATTCAGATTTAGTGGTCAACCAAGTGATGAAGGAGTGGGACATGAGAAGCCCAGCCATGACTGGATACTGCAACGCAGTGAGGAAGCTGGGAAAGAAGTTTGAGGGGTTAGAGCTCCATCACATACCCCGACTGAAAAATCAGGCAGCAGATGATCTGGCAAAGATAGGTTCCAAGAGAGAAGCCATTCCGAGTGGTGTGTTCTTGGAGCATATACACACTCCGTCAGTCAAAGAAGATCCTTTCACTGAAGAAGCTCCACAGCCCAAGAGTGCCACAGATCCGACTAAGGTTGAAGTCCCAGCAGTGGTCGACTTGGTCATGGAGATCTTGGTAGTCACACCCGACTGGACAATTCCTTATATCGCGTATATCCTGAGAAAAGAGCTCCCAGAGGATGAGGAAGAGGCTCGACAGATCGTCCGTCGATCCAAGGCCTTTACCATCATCAAAGGACAGTTGTATAGAGAGAGCGTGACTGGAGTTGGTCAAAAATGCATAACGCCGGAGGAAGGTCGAATCATTCTCAATGATATCCACTCGGGGACCTGTGGTCATCATGCGTCCTCTCGGACCATCGTGGCCAAAGCATACCGAGCCGGATTTTACTGGCCAAAGGCGAATGAGATGGCAAAGGAAATAGTAGACAAGTGCGAAGGATGTCAGTTCTACTCAAATATGTCACACAAGCCTGCGTCAGCCCTGAAGACCATTCCACTCGTCTGGCCTTTCGCAGTATGGGGGTTGGACATGGTCGGTCCCTTGAGAACAGGTCAAAGTGGCTTCACGCATGTACTGGTGGCAGTCGACAAGTTCACCAAGTGGATTGAGGCCAAGCCAATCAAGAACCTTGACGCCGGTACTGTTGTTAGCTTCATCAGGGAACTGATATTCAGATATGGAGTCCCGCATAGCATCATTACGGATAATGGGTCGAACTTTGACTCAGAAGAATTCAGGGATTTCTGCAACTCTCAAGGCACACGAGTCGACTACGCTTCAGTCGCTCATCCGCAGTTGAATGGACAAGCAGAGTGAGCCAATGGCCTGATCCTCAAAGGATTGAAACCTCGACTAATGCGTGATCTCAAGCATGCGGCTGGAGCATGGGTCGACGAACTTCCCTCGGTGCTTTGGGGACTGCGGACCACACCTAATCGGTCGACCGGAAGAACTCCATTCTTCTTGGTCTACGGAGCTGAAGCAGTCTTGCCGAGTGATCTTCTCCACAATGCTCCTCGAGTTGAACTCTACAACGAAGCAGAAGCTGAACAAGCGCGGCAGGACGCAGTCGACCTTTTAGAGGAAGAAAGGGAGATGGCTCTGATCCGATCGACCATCTACCAACAAGACTTGCGTCGTTTCCACGCCAGAAATGTGAGGGGTCGAGCCTTCCAAGAAGTGGATCAGAAGAAACAACACAAGCTTGCTCCTTCTTGCGAAGGACCCTTTGTCGGTGTCAAAACCGGCGGATCTCGGGTAGGGGGTCCCGAACTGTGCGTCTAGGCGGATGGTAACAGGAGACGAGGGACACGATGTTTTACCCAGGTTCGGGCCCTCTCGATGGAGGTAAAACCCTACGTCCTGCTTGATTAATATTGATGATATGGGTAGTACAAGATTAGATCTACCACGAGATCAAGGAGGCTAAACCCTAGAAGCTAGCCTATGGTATGATTGTTGTAATGTATGTTGTCCTACGGACTAAAGCCCTCCGGTTTATATAGACACCGGAGGAGGCTAGGGTTACATAGAGTCGGTTACAATGGTAGGAGATCTACATATCCATATTGCCAAGCTTGCCTTCCACGCCAAGGAAAGTCCCATCCGGACACGGGACGGAGTCTTCAATCTTGTATCTTCGTAGTCTTGGAGTCCGGCGGATAATGATAGTCCGGCTGTCCGGACACCCCCTAATCCAGGACTCCCTCAGTAGCCCCTGAACCAGGCTTCAATGATGATAAGTCCGGCGCGCATAATGTTCGGCATTGCAAGGCGGGCTCCTCCCTTGAATAATCCAGAGAAGATCATGAACACCAGGATAGTGTCCGGCTCTGCAAAATAAATTCCACATTCCACCGTAGAGAGAATAAAATGTACACTTAGTTCAATCTGCTGACGTATTATGCGGTGTGACATCACACCACCACCAAGCCTTTGTTTGAATCGTTTTTTACTATACCACCTCAGCACGTTTAGCGAAGCGGTTTCCTTGGCACGTCTTGTCGAAGCAGAGATCGTGTTCCCCTTATTCCGGGATTCTCATCAATACGGACGTGGGTAACCCAACCGCGCCATTGATGGTGGCGCTTGGGAGATAAGCGAGTTTTACCAGGCTGGTGGGGGACGCATAGTTTTCGTCCGCCTATATATAAGGGATAAGGATTCACCTTCTCACCTACGCCTTCTTCCTCCTTTGCTTATCCATCTCCACGAACTCAAGCTCCAACGCCCAAGCTCGCGCATCTCGCCTCGACCTTCTCCGAATATGTCCGGAGCGGGAGGCAAATGGTTGGCCTCCACCGCTGAGGAGGAGGACATCACCAAGCTGCGCAGCGCCGGATACCTTTCCGGCGATATCGCGCATCGGCTGCCCGACGAGGGGCAGCTCATCCCTACCCCCGGGCCTCATGAGAGGGTCGTCTTCCTCCCCCACTTCCTCCGTGGATTGGGCTTTCCGCTCCATCCATTTGTCCGGGGGCTCATGTTTTACTACGGCCTGGATTTCCACGATCTGGCGCCGAACTTCATCCTCAACATCTCGGCGTTTATCGTCGTGTGCGAGGCCTTCCTCTGCATCCGGCCCCACTTCGGCCTGTGGCTCAAAACCTTCAACGTCAAGCCGAAGGTTGTGAAGGGCACGCAAGCGGAATGCGGAGGTGCCATGTTGGGAAAATTGCCCAACGTCCCTCGGCTCGAAGGGACCTTTGTGGACTCCGTCAAGGGGTGGCAATCGGGGTGGTTCTACATCACCGAGCCGCGCAAACCTACATGGGCGGCGGCCCCCCGAGTTTAGATCTGGCATCCCCACGCAGCTCACCTCCTAGAAAGAGAAGGGCTTGCAGTGGGGCAATCTGGTGGAGGTGACGGGACTCCGAGCCTGCATCAAGAAGATGGTGAGCAATAGGCTCAGGCTCGTCGACGTGGTCCAAGTCATGCTCATCCGGCGGATCCTCCCATGCCAAGAACGGGCATTCAATTTGTGGGAGTTCAATCTGGAACAGCACCAGCCGCTAAGCGGGCTCTTCGATACAACATACGAAGGTGCCTGGAGGGTGCTGTTCAAGGGCGCCGAAGCCCCCGCATCCGCGACGGAAGACCGCGGATTCAGCTCGCAGTATCCAACTGACGAGGTAAGTGATTCAACCCCATTACGGGACACTTGTGATAATTAAATTGACTCCAGTGAGGTTTCATTCTGCCTCTTCCTTTGACAGGAATGGATGGAGAAAGCGAAGCTGCTTATCAGCTCGGCTCCCATGCCAGAAGACCTAGTGGACGCCCGCTTAGCAGGGCTGCTGGTTCCGGCACCGCACGTGGTGCCGGAGAAGAAGGCCAAGAAGGTGGCCGCGGGGACTCGAAAGAGTTCCCGCAATCAGGCGTCTGACGACGACGAGGACTCCTCCCCTGAAGACGAGGAGGAGGAGTATTCCCTCCCGGAGGAGGGAGAGAAGAAGAGGAAGGCTTCCCCAATCGGGGAGGCCGAAGGGTCCAAGAGGGGGAGAACTATCCCCCCGGACAGTTTCGCCAACACCAGTGTTGGCGAGGATGAGTGGCCTCCAAGGGCCAGGCGTCCGGCAAGATCGTAAGTATCCGGATCCTTGATGTGTAATTTCTTTTACGTCGCGTAGTGTCCTTCTAATGCCGCGTTCTGTCCGTAGTCCGGCCGATGATGATCTTCCCGCTTCATCAAGCGGGTCATTGGCCCCGTCGGATGTGGACTCACTTCCGACCGCCACTACCCCTCGTGGCGAAGACGCCGAGGTGGGATCCCAGAGAATGACCCATCAGGAGGAGGCTCCGGAGGCGCCGTCAGGCAGCCTCCCGGACTTTGTGCCGGATTCTACATCGGAACCCGCAGTGGTTCCAGAGTCCGGCAAGCGGCCCCTTCGAAAGAAGGGTAGGACCATGACGCCGGCGGCCTCCGTCCAACCGGAGACGCCGGATAACCTGTTGGAGGCGCTTAAAGGCGCTTCCATCGAGGAAGAACACCGCACTATCATGAGTGCGGTGATTGAGAAGGTCCAGCTCGCTAAGAGCGGGCTGACCGAAGCCTGCAGCAGCCTTCTAACAGGCTTTGAGGTAAGAAGTTAAAATTATGTAATGTAATACCGCATAGACAGTAGCCCCTGATGCTCAGTTTGGTGTTCGGAAAGAAAAGCCGGACTGAGGATCTAACAAGATATACGCAAGGTTTCCTAAAATATGTCAATATGGGTTTGCAGGCTGCGCTGCTGACCTCTGCCACACTAACGGCGGAGGTCGATGTGCTGAAGAAGGATCTCGAGCGGTCCGAGCAAGAGCTCGGCCATGCCAAGAGGCAGCTCGGGGAAAAAGAAGGTGAGTAACACCACTTTGAATTAGTACCTTACAGAAAAGGATTTCGATTGCAATAAAATTAACAAGGATAATGCGGGTATTGCAGGGGCCACTAACGAGGTGGCAGCCCTGAAGGAGGCTGTGTCCGTGGCCGAATGCAGTGCGGCCGCGGAACGGGCCGAGCGAGAAAAACAGGAGGCGCGGGTGGCGGAAGTACGGCAAGAGCTCCAGGCTCTCATGGAGAAGCATGAGAGTTTGGAGCGTGACTCAAAGACTCGAGAGTCCGAGCTTGCCTCGGCTCTCGAAAGTGCCAAGTCCGCCAAGGCCGAGGCCCTTCAGGAGGTTGAGGACATAAAGAAGATAGCGGCAGGTAAGGCATTCTTCATGCAAAGCAGGCATGTTAATGTGAACTACCTGACACTTACCCGCATTCGGAGCTCTCCAGGGGCGTTTGCAGATCTGCCGTGTAGTGCATCTGATGCCGCCGCATTCTATCGTGGCGAGGAGGGGAGCTTGACGGAGAAGGTCTTCTGGTCTCAGTACGCTGAGGCCGGTCATCTGGTGCCCCCAAGCGACCAGCTGAAGCAGCTGGTCGAACTCCACAAGGTAGCTGAGGAGGCCATGAAGGGCCTCATAGTCTGGCTGTGGCCTGGACAGGCCATGCCTGGGAGCTACTTTGGCCTCGTGCGGCAGCTGGTGGATGCATGCCCCTGGGTGGAGGTCATCAAGCGCTCCGCTTGCATTGAAGGCACTCGTCGGGCCCTTGCCCGCACAAAGGTGCACTGGGGCAAGTTGGATGCGGAGAAGCTTCACACGGACCCACCGCCACCGGGCAGGGAGTATCGCACGCCGGAGAAGTATTATAAAATTGTCCTGAAGGGAGCCTGCGATATTGCAGATGAGTGCTCTCGAAATGTAATTTTTGAGTGAACTCGATATGTATTTATCCTGTGCGCTGAAAACTTCGTTCATATGCGCCATGAGCAACGCTTGTTTAATTTAAAATATTACCTTCTGTGCGGCCGTTTGTAAAATCTGAGAGATGGCAAGTCATTGGCTTCAGCCCCCAAGCCACAAGTGCTGGGGTGTTCGGGATAAACTTGAGCACTCTTGTTCCCATTTTTGGGTCCATCTAGGGAGGCGCTCAACACGACGAACAAGGCAACCGGACTTATAATGCTTGAACACTCTCACTTAGCCATAGAATTCTATAATTTTAAATTTCGGCGAAGCCCCTGGTATTCGGAAGACTGAATCCGGGGCGCTATCCATGCCTTCGTCGGACATTATCCGGAACTTCGGTCGAAGCGGCGTGAGTCTTTAAGGACCCGAAAAACCTCTCGAATAGCGACCAGTCTCTCACCTTATCATGCCAGTCAGTTTTAGCTTTCTCCACTGAGGCGTTAGCCCAGCTCAACCGGGGCGCAATCGCAGTGGTTCTCCCAGTGCCACCTTAGCCGACAGAACGGAACGTAAGGCACCAAAACGTGGGAGCCGGGCAAACCCAACTATTGACCCAAGACATGATTTGGAGCCGATTCATATAATGCTATAAGTTCGAGGTGCCGCACTTGTGAAAGTGTTCGGACTTTATCACACCATAATTTGGGGAAGAGAAGCCCCTGGCGTATTCGGCCGTACCAAAATATACGGGTGCAAGATGTCATGTAATGAACATATATATAAAAGATAATGCAATTGCAATAAAAAGGTGCTGCATTATTTATGAAAGGAGGTCTGCTAGTAGAGCGGACTGATACAAACAGTGCGGTAAGCAAGGGATTTGGACTAAATAAACATGCCCCCCTCCAGGGATGAGCTACAGACTTGGTGTACATAATCGAATTTAATGCTCGTAATTGAGACCACCTGAATGTTCGTCGCGGCCTTCTTTAGTCCCTGACTGTTGCATCATGAGTTCGGCAGGTTCGCCGCCGGACAGGGCTTCTGGTGAACAGAGTCTTGTGTACATAAAAGAATAATAAAAATAAAAAGAAAAGGGGGGCACACTTGCGAGCCCCCGGTGTGGTCGAACCGCACTCTGGGTCCGTTGTGATCGTGCCCCCTCCCCTGTGCCCATGGTATCTCCAAAGCGTAATGATGTACGCGGAGTGTTATTCTTGCGATCATGCGCGGGCGAGGGTTGGGGCCGCATTGCTACGCGTGCTCTGATCGCGCCAGATGGTCTTGGTTGGCATTGCTCCGGGCGCGCTTTGCTGTATCCGGCCTTTTAACGGCCGGACTTGAGAATTGCCTTAGAAGGCTGCTCTGTACTTCTGCCGCGAGAGCTGCTGTATGTTCCTCCGTTCAGAGGGAGCGTTCCGTATTCCCATTGACCGTGATGACTCCCCGAGGGCCTGTCATCTTGAGCTTTAGGTATGCATAGTGCGGCACCGCGTTGAATTTTGCAAACGCGGTTCGTCCGAGCAGAGCGTGATAGCCGCTGCGAAACGGGACTATGTCGAAGATTAACTCTTCGCTCCGGAAATTATCCGGGGATCCGAAGACCACTTCCAGTGTGACTGAGCCTGTACAGTTGGCTTCCACTCCTGGTATGACACCTTTAAAGGTTGTCTTTGTAGGTTTAATCCTTGATGGGTCTATGCCCATTTTACGCACTGTATCCTGATAAAGCAGGTTCAGGCTACTGCCGCCGTCCATCAGGACTCTCATGAGGTGAAATCCATCGACGATTGGGTCTAAAACCAATGCGGCGAATCTGCCATGGCGTATGCTGGTCGGATGGTCTCTTCGATCGAAAGTGATCGGACAAGAGGACCATGGATTGAACTTTGGGGCGACTTGCTCCATCGCATAGACGTCCCTGAGTGCGCGTTTCCTCTCCCTCTTGGGTATATGGGTCGCATATATCATTTTCACCGTCCGCACTTGTGGGGGAAAACCCTTCTGTCCTCTGTTGTTCGGCGGCCGGGTCTCTTCCTCATCGTCGTTGTTTAGCCCCTTGTCATTGTTTTCGGCAATTAACTTGCCGGCCTGCTTGAACACCCAACAATCTCTATTGGTGTGGTTAGCTGGCTTTTCAGAGGTGCCATGTATCTGGCATAAGCGGTCGAGTATTCGGTCCAGATTGGACGGACCCGGAGTGGTTCTTTTGAATGGCTTCTTCCGCTGACCGGGTTTAGAGCCTCGGAATCCGGCATTGACTGCCGTATCCTCCTTATCGTCGCCGTTAATGCGGCACTTGTTTTTGTTTCGACGTGACCTGCCGTTGTTGTCCTTAGTATCCGGACTGCCAGAATTTTTACGGAGATTGTTGCTGCGGGCTAGCCAGCTGTCCTCTCTCGCGCAAAAGCGGGTCATTAATGATGTGAGGGCTGCCATAGATTTCGGCTTTTCCTGCCCCAGGTGCCGGGCTAGCCATTCGTCCCGGATGTTATGTTTGAAGGCTGCAAGGGCCTCTGCATCCGGACAATCGATGATTTGGTTTTTCTTCGTCAAGAACCGTGTCCAGAATTGTCTGGCCGATTCGTCTGGCTGCTGAATGATGTGGCTTAGGTCATCGGCGTCTGGTGGTCGCACATATGTGCCTTGGAAGTTATCAAGGAACGCGGCCTCCAGGTCTTCCCAACACCCAATTGACTCTGCGGGCAAGCTGTTAAGCCAATGCCGAGCTGGTCCTTTAAGCTTGAGTGGGAGATACTTGATGGCATGGAGATCATCGCCACGTGCCATATGGATGTGGAGAAGATAGTCTTCGATCCAAACCGCGGGGTCTGTTGTGCCATCGTAAGATTCGATGTTTACGGGTTTAAACCCTTCGGGGATCTGATGATCCATTACTTCGTCAGTGAAGCATCGGGGGTGTGCGGCGCCTCTGTATTGGGCGATATCGCGACGCAGCTCGAGAGAGCGCTGTCTGCTGTGTTCGGCCCGTCCGGGGTTATTGTATCCGGCGCGACGGTATTCGTCGTGGGTCGTAGGGCGCCCACGTGATCCGTAGATGGATCTGGATTGCCTTGCTTTGTCCTCCAATATGTCTCGCAAGTCCGGCGCGTTCCCTCTTGGCTTCGTGCTATTGGAGCGATGCCGAGGTACGGTCTTGGCTGGGGGCCTGGATGCCTCTCTGTCACGACCACGGGGTGGTCGGTCAGCCATATTGTGCGCTGGTGATGAAGGTATGTATGCTTCCTCCTTTAATCGGGGGAGCAGCTTGCGTCTTGGGTAACTTTTGGAGGGACGTTCGAGTTTATACTCTTCGGCCGCTAGGACTTCGGTCCAACGATCGGCCAGCAGGTCCTGATCAGCTTGAAGCGGTTGCTGCTTTTTCTTTAGGCTATTTGCTGTGGCGATAAGCCTGCGCTTGAAGCGCTCTTGTTCGACGGGATCCTCGGGTACGACGAATTCATCATCGTTCAGGCTCGCTTCGTCTTCGGAGGGAGGCATGTAGTTATGATCCTCAACCTCTTCGTCTGCCGCCCTCTCATGAGGGCTTGCTTCTGCATCCTCCTGCGCTGAGTCTTGCTGGAGGGGATTGTCTTCGGCACTCTCTGGGGTATTATTGTCTCCTGTGTCGGAATCTCCATTCTTGCTGTGGCGGGATTTAGAGCGGCGCCGCTGACGCCGGCGTTTGGGCTGCTTCTTTAAAGAATCTGCCTTCGCTGCTTCTTCGCCATCCCCGTCTTTTGGGGTGTCCACCATATATATGTCGTATGACGAGGTGGTCTTCCAGTGCCCTGTAGGCGCTGGTTCCTGTTCGTCTCCGGCATCGTCGTCCATAGCGTCGATGTCTTCGGAGTCGTAGTCTAGCATGTCGGTTAGATCGTTGACAGTGGCTACAAAGTGGGTGGTGGGTGGGCTCTGAATTTCTTCGTCGTCCGTACCCCAACCATCCTGGCCATAGTCCGGCCAGGACTCTCCTGATAACGAGATATGTTTTAGTGAATTCAAGATATCGCCAAAAGGCGAGTACTGGAAGATGTCCGCGGCGGTGAATTCCATAACCGGCGCCCAATCCGGATTTGGTAGGGGCGCGGGAGGTTTGGAGTCCGGCGAGGAGTCCGGCACCTCGGAACCACGAGTTTCGCAGGGGACAAGATCTGTGCTCGGCTCCATCGCCGTGGATGTTGAAGCCCCCAGGGCGGCGTCTCTCCACCGGCCCTCGATCTGGGCGATCGGCTCCGGGCTAATGGCCGAAGCGGATCAGTGTGCGGCCACCAAGGCACTTTTCGGCGGCAGAGCTAGATCATGCCCATCGTCACAGTGCGGCGCGCTTGGCTATGGCTCGAGCCCGTCGAAGATCAAGTCTCTGCGGACATCGGCCGTGAAGTTTAAGCTTCCGAATCTGACCTGACGGCCAGGGGCGTAGCTTTCGATCTGCTCCAGATGGCCAAGTGAATTGGCCCGCAGTGCGAAGCCGCCGAATACGAAGATCTGTCCGGGGAGAAAAGTCTCACCCAGGACAGTGTTGTTGGTTGAAGATGCCATCAAGCCTATCGGTGACGACACAGAGGAACTCTCAATGAAAGCACCAATGTCGGTGTCAAAACCGGCGGATCTCGGGTAGGGGGTCCCGAACTATGCGTCTAGGCGGATGGTAACAGGAGACGAGGGACACGATGTTTTACCCAGGTTCGGGCCCTCTCGATGGAGGTAAAACCCTACGTCCTGCTTGATTAATATTGATGATATGGGTAGTACAAGAGTAGATCTACCACGAGATCAAGGAGGCTAAACCCTAGAAGCTAGCCTATGGTATGATTGTTGTAATGTATGTTGTCCTACGGACTAAAGCCCTCCGGTTTATATAGACACCGGAGGAGGCTAGGGTTACACAGAGTCGGTTACAATGGTAGGAGATCTACATATCCGTATTGCCAAGCTTGCCTTCCACGCCAAGGAAAGTCCCATCCGGACACGGGACAGAGTCTTCAATCTTGTATCTTCGTAGTCTTGGAGTCCGGCGGATAATGATAGTCCGGCTGTCCGGACACTCTCTAATCCAGGACTCCCTCACCCTTCATCGTCACCAAAGTTCTCCACAACGGGGCGTACTGTCTTTACAACGTCGAACATAATATCGAGGAGCCCCGAGCTTGGAACGCGGAACTACTCCGCCCATTTTACACTTAAGTTTATCACTCGGATGAGTTGTAATAAAGTACTTCTGTAGTTCATGGATTTCAAAATAATAGT
Organism: Triticum timopheevii; assembly: GCA_963921465.1. Lineage (NCBI taxonomy): Eukaryota > Viridiplantae > Streptophyta > Magnoliopsida > Poales > Poaceae > Triticum > Triticum timopheevii. The sequence goes on from OY997274.1 coordinate 217,660,081, forward strand.
GTCATAATTCCTCCATAATTTTTGTCACTTTTTATTTGTCCAATAAAATTTTCCCCTCAGTGGGTGACTTAGCCGCGAATCCGTTTCGCCTAAGTTTGTAAAAATCCTTACCGAGTGGTGAGCCAGATTCCCACTCGGAGGCTTAGCCGCGAATCCGTTTCGCCTAAGTTTGAAAATCCTACCGAGTGAAGAGCAAACCTCTCACTCAGGGGCTTAGCTGCAGCCCAGTGCTCGCCTAAGATATAAAAATCCTACCGAGTGGTAAGCCAGACTTCCACTCGGGGGCTTAGCTGCAGCCCAGTGCTCGCCTAAGATATAAAAATCCTACCGAGTGGTAAGCCAGACTTCCACTCGGGGGCTTAGCTGCAGCCCAGCGCTCGCCTAAGTTATAAAAATCCTACCAAGTGGCGAGCCAGACTCTCACTCGGGAGGCTTAGCTGCAGTTTAGACACTCGCCTAAGCACAACGTACGCTCGCAAGGAGGACGAGGTGCAGGTCGACTGCAACCCTCTCCTCTGAGCTACGCCATAAGTACAATGTGCGCTCGCAAGGAGGACGAGGTGCAGGTCGACTGCAACCCTCTCCTCTGAACTACGCCACAAATACAACGTACGCTCGCAAGGAGGACGAGGTACAGGTCGACTGCGACCCTCTCCTCTGAGTTACGCCATAAGTACAATGTGCGCTCGCAAGGAGGACGAGGTGCAGGTCGACTGCGACCCTCTCCTCTGAGCTACGCCATAAGTACAATGTGCGCTCGTAAGGAGGACGAGGTGCAGGTCGACTGTGACCCTCTCCTCTGAGCTTCGCCACAAGTACAACGTGAAAATCCTACCGAGTGAAGAGCAAACCTCTCACTCGGGGGCTTAGCTGCAGCCCAGTGCTCGCCTAAGATATAAAAATCCTACCGAGTGAAGAGCAAACCTCCCACTCGGGGGCTTAGCTGCAGCCCAGTGCTCGCCTAAGATATAAAAATCCTACCGAGTGAAGAGCAAACCTCTCACTCGGGGGCTTAGCTGCAGCCCAGTGCTCGCCTAAGATATAAAAATCCTACCGAGTGAAGAGCAAACCTCTCACTCGGAGGCTTAGCTGCAGCCCAGTGCTCGCCTAAGATATAAAAATCCTACCGAGTGAAGAGCAAACCTCTCACTCGGGGGCTTAGCTGCAGCCCAGCGCTCGCCTAAGATATAAAAATCCTACCGAGTGAAGAGCAAACCTCTCACTCGGGGGCTTAGCTGCAGCCCAGCGCTCGCCTAAGTGGATTAAGGAATAAGTCGACTGTAGTGAGCGTCTTGCTTTGAACCTGCAGAAGACATTTCGAGCCAAAAGCAATCATATTCAAACATCAAATCCAAGTTCGGATCGATACCTAAAGAAACCGAAAGTGCTCAGGCGCTAAGCCTGTTAAGGTTTATCGGTTACAACTCCACTCGGCATACCGAGGCAAATTTAAAGTGTCGGGCTTAAAAGAAGTTTTTTACCCCTCCTGTGGAGGGCTGGAAGGTGCAACGAACTCATCAAGATCAATTCCATCTGCGATCCGAGTGGCAGCATCAATGAAGGTTTCCATGAAGGACCTGAAGTCGTGTTTCTTGGTGTTGGCCACCCGTAGAGCCGCCAGCTTGTCTTCTCGCGCATCTTTGCAGTGGACTCGGGCCAGACACAGAGCAACATCTGCGCCGCACCGAGCCGAGGACTTTTTCCACTCCTGCACTCGACCAGGGACCGTGTTCAGGCGAGCCATCAGTGACTCGAGGTCATTCTGGAGTGTCTCCCTGGGCCAGAGCGTTGAGTCGTTGCGAGATGTGGCGACCTTCAGCCTTGCAAGATAGTCCACGACAGCTGCAACACGGGACTCCAGTCGGAAAACATTCATGGCAACTTCACCGTTCACCGGAGAATTGACGGGGTCAAGGTTTGGTTCCAGCCGGCTAGTCTCTTCTCCAAAGTTTTGACAAAATTCTACAAGGACAATCACCGAGTCAAGGCAATGGTCGAATGGAAAGATCACAGCTAAAAATGATTGTCGAGTGTAAAGGGTTACCTTCAAGCATAAGAAACAACTTCTTAGCAAGACCACCCAGGAAGGCCTCGAGGTCATTTTTCTTCCCAGTCAACTGGCTGACTTTGTCGGTCAAGGCAGCTTTGTCAGTTTTCAGTCGACTGACTTCCTTGTTGGCAATCCCAAGAGCAGCTTTCAGATTGGTATTTTCTTCTTCGAGCTTGGTGACTGAAGCTAACTTCTCGTCAGCAAGCTTGGTCTTCTCAGCTAGCTCAAGGTCTTTTTTCTTCTGGGCCTCCTTCACCTTGCCTGCAAGTTACAGCAAGGTCAGATTTTGAAACAAATGAAGGGAAAAAGGAGTCGTCGAGGTCTCACCGAACATACCTTTGGTCTCCTCCTTCGCCTTCGTCAGATTCTCCTGAACCAGCTTCAGATCCAGTTCGAGCTGAATGTGCTTATGCTCCAGCTCGGTGTAACGAGCCGCAAGATCACAAGATTTCTGCGAAGAACCAATCGACAAAATATCAAAAGTAATTCACTTCCGAGTGGATAAGAGAAAATCATGCGTTTCTAAGACTACAGCCGAATACAAACATTCGACCGTAGTCTCGGGGACTACACCCAGTGGGTGCACTCAGCGTGCCCCCACTAGTTCTATTAAAGACAGAGTCGACCAGTCGACCCCCCAAAAAAAATGCTCAAGACGTATTCTTCAGACTGTAATCAACTGCAAGCAGTCGACCACAGTCTCGGGGGCTACACCCAGTGGGTGCACTCAGCGTGCCCCCACCGGTTTGGGAAAGACTTTACTTATAAAGCCTAAGGCCGACTGCCAGCAGTCGACCTTAGCCTTGGGGACTACACCCAGCGGGTGCACTCAGCGTGCCCCCGCTAACACGGAGTTTTTAATCGACACACCCAGTGGGTGATTGCTATGGATTCCGGAAAGAAAAGTTTTGATAGCATATCCTAACAGAACAAGCGATGGGCGACTGACCTGAACATTGCTTTGAAGGGCGGAGCTGGCGTCATAAGCTGCCTGGCTCGCATCCCGGATGGTCTTCACCTGCTCCATCATGATCCCCGCTTGGTGTATCGCTTCCTTAGCAGCACTGGCTTGGTCCTCTGGGACGTGGTGCGTCGTGAAGAGAGAAGGTTGTGCGGCACTCGACGAAGCAGGATGAGCACTCGTCAACGGCACCGCGAAGGACATGGTGTGTCGAGTGGTGTTCTCCTCCCCCGCGACCAGAGTCTCGGGCGCCGTCACATCCTGGGCCACCCTGCCGGCAGAGGCTTTCCTGCTCCTCCTGTGCTTCAGTGGTTCCTCATCTTCATCATCATCAGGAAGAGTGATAACGACATTGGATGGAGCTACAGAAAAGAATCAGAATCAGAGATCATGAGTCAGTCGAATAAAAACGGAATTAAGAGTATAGTACCAGGGTTTGAGGTTGCTGCATCCTCCATTTCATGGTCGTCAGCCTTGCCTGAGGTCTCAGAAGTAGCAGCACTGCAGTTCCAAAGAATCAGTCGGCTAACTCAAATGTCAACCAGAGATAAAGTTTGCACAAAACAAGAAGACTTAAACAGCATGATTACCCTGATATGGTGGGGATGGACACCTTCATCTTCGGCAGGAGCTTGGTCAGCTTTGACGGGGCCGCCCTGGGCTGCTTCGACGCCTTTTCAGTCGGCGCCGGAGAAGTGGTCCGAGGGCGCTTGGTCGACTGCGCAACAGTCGCAACCCCCTTGCCACGTTCAGTCGCAGGATCATGGACAAGCTTCGACCGCCTTTCCGAGCGCGGTGGTGCGACCTCCTCCTCCTCTTCTTCTTCGTCCTCCTCATCGTCATCATCATCATCATCATCCTCAGCGGCATCCGAGTCCCACTCCTCCTGGCTCTCGCCCCCGCTCGCTTCTCCCTCTTCAGTCGGAGCCTGTGCTCCATTGGGCATCGAGTACAGCTCGGTGAAGGCCTGATAGACATCAAGACAAAGATCAATCGACCGATTTGCGAAGCAAACAGAAATAAATATGACAAGAGTACAATGGAAGGTAGAGCAAACATACCTTGTCTAGAACGCTGTGATGGTCGAGTGGAGGAATCCTTCTGGATCCACGGGGATTATCCTTGTTCCCAGTGACCGCGGCCATCCACCTTTCCACCGTGGCGTCGTTGACTGCTTCCGGGTGGATCCGAGTCTCGTCTTCAGTTCCGCAGTACAACCACATGCAATGGCTCCGGAACTGAAGAGGCTGGATACGCCGCCTAAGAAAAACCTCCAAAAGGTCCATGCCAGTTACTCTGTCTCGGACCAACTACACCACGTGATCCATCAGCATCTTCACGTCGGCTCTCTCCTCCGGAATCACCTTCAGAGAGGAGGGCTTGTTCACTCGGTCCATGGTGAATTGAGGGAGTCCACTCGACTGCCCCGGCGTCGGCTCATTCCGGCAGTAGAACCAGGTCGACTGCTAGCCTCTGACCGACTCGGGAAACGTCATGGCTGGGAAGGTGCTCTTGTTCCTCACCTGGATCCCCAGGCCTCCACACATTTGGACAACTTGGGTTCTTTCATCGCCTGGGCTCGCCTTCTTCACGGTCTGAGAGCGACGCGTGAATATGTGCTTGAACAAGCCCCAGTGCGGTCGACAGCCCAGAAAATTCTCACACATGGATACAAACGCAGCAAGATATGCGATAGAGTTCGGGGTGAAGTGGTGGAGTTGGGCTCCAAAGAAGTAAAAAAAACACGGAAGAAAACACTCGGTGGCAAAGAAAATCCGCGGTCGACATGGGTGGCCAGAAGCACGCACTCACCCTCTTCCGGCTGGGGCTGCCACTCTTTCCCCGGAAGCCTTGTGGCACCGTGGGGGATCAGCCCGTCGTTGGCCATGTCAAGGAGATCCATCTCCGTGATGGTCGACCGGATCCAATCTCCCTGGACCCAGCCTTTCGGCAGGTGAGATCTCCCCTTCGCCTTCTCCGTCGCCAACGCCTTCTTCGCGCGTTCCAGCGCTGCCGTCTTCTCCTTGACCATGGTTGCCGGCGAGATGCGCGAGGAGAAGTTGTGCGGAGGAGAGTTGGGCGGAGACGAGGAGAGCAGAGAGAGAATGCTGAGGCACTGTTCAAAAAACCCTCGCCGGGCGCATTTATAAGATCCCTTCCGAGTGGATGACAGGTGGGCCCGGTCGATCTAATCATATCCCGAAACAGTTGCGCGGACGCGATACGTGGCGAAAAAAGCGGCGCGGGGATCGAGGCGTCTATGCCCTATCCCATCCGAGCGCTGCGGTCCGCCCCGCTTCGCGCGCTTCCCCAAATTTCATATCCCGCAGAATCCGCGAAACAGCAGATCAGTCTGTCAGACGCGGGATTTCTTGCGATCCGTCGCTCGGAAATCGGCAAAGTCCAAAAGATCACTCGATGAAAGAGAAGAATGGATCGAGTCGACCGAAGAAAAGTTGCTCGTTATCAACAAAGAGATTCTTAGTCCAAAACAACGCATGACCAGTATGCAAAAGTCAATCGGAAACTGCATCAACTCCTTCCTCACTCAAGCCTCAATCCATTCGGGGGCTAATGATGGATTCATGTACCTAGGGTAGGGTCATAGACCTGATCTAAGTACCCTACCCAAGGACACCCTTAGAAGAGATCACCTTCCAGTCGACCTACGAGGAACCCACTCGACTGACTTAAAGGACTCGACCATGAAGACTCACTCGACCACCAGAAGGCCAAGAGGCACTCTGTACTGCAACGGTCTGTAATTAAGTAGACTTTATGATAGTTAAGACACTTTATGTGGGGCGTTACCAGTAACGCCCCGGACTTAATGTACCTTAAACCCTTCATTACGTGGGCTGGCAGGGGTCCCGGCGCACTCTATATAAGCCACCCCCCTCCACAGGCAGAAGGGTTCGCACCCCTGTAACTCATATACACATAATCCACTTGACAGCCTCAGGGCTCCAAGACGTAGGGCTTTTACTTCCTCCGAGAAGGGCCTGAACACGTACATCGCTTGTGTTTACAACCTCTCCATAGCTAGGTGTTGGGGAACGTTGCAGAAAATTAAAAATTTTCCTACGGTTTCACCAAGATCCATCTATGAGTTCATCTAAGCAACGAGTCATGGGAGAGAGTTTGCATCTACATACCACTTGTAGATCGCGTGCGGAAGCTTGCAAGGTGATGATTGAGTCGTACTCGACGTGATTCAGATCACCGATGTGCAAGTGCTGAACGGACAGCACCTCCGCGTTCAACACACGTACGGGACGGGAGACGTCTCCTCCTTCTTGATCCAGCAAGGGGGAAGGAGAGGTTGAGGAAGCTCGCTCGAACGGCAGCACGACGGCGTGGTGGTGTTGGTGCAGCAGTACTCCGATAGGGCTTCGCCAAGCGCTTACGGAGGAGGAGAGGTGTTGGGGAGGGGAGGGGCTGCGCCTTGGAGATGGGTACAGCAGCCCTCCCCCCACCCCTCTATTTATAGGGGAAGGGGCAAGGGGGGCCGGCCCCTCTAGATGGGATCTAGAGGGGGGGGGCGGCGGCCAGGGAGGGGAGGCTTGCCCCCCAAGCAAGGGGGGCGCCCCTCTCAGGGTTTCCCCCCAACCCTAGGCGCATGGGCCCAAGGTGGGGGCGCGCCCAGCCCTCCAGGGGCTGGCTCCCTCCCCTTTGCGGCCCATTTGGCCCTCCGGGAGGGGTGGCCCCTCCCGGTGGACCCCCGGAACCCCTCCGGTGGTCCCGGTACATTACCGATAGACCCCCGAAACTTTCCGGTGTCCGTATGACAACTTCCCATATATAAAACTTCACCTCCGGACCATTCCGGAACTCCTCGTGACGTCCGGGATCTCATTTGGGACTCCGAACAACATTCGGTAGTCACATACTAGTCTTCCTAATAACCCTAGCGTCACCGAACCTTAAGTGTGAAGACCCTACGGGTTCGGGAGACATGCAGACATGACCGAGACCACTCTCCAGTCAATAACCAACAGCGGGATCTGGATACCCATGTTGGCTCCCACATGCTCCTCGATGATTTCATCGGTTGAACCACGATGTCGAGGATTCGATCAAACCCTGTATACAATTCCCTTTGTCAATCGGTACGTTACTTGCCCGAGACTCGATCGTCGGTATCCCAATACCTTGTTCAGTCTCGTTACCGGCAAGTCACTTTACTCGTACCGTAATGCATGATCCCGTGGCCAACACCTTGGTCACCTTGAGCTCATTATGATGATGCATTACCGAGTGGGCCCAGAGACACCTCTCCGTTATACGGAGTGACAAATCCCAGTCTCGATCCGTGTCAACCCAACAGATACTTTCGGAGATACCTGTAATGCACCTTTATAGTCACCCAGTTACGTTGTGACGTTTGATACACGCAAGGCACTCCTACGGTATCCGGGAGTTACATGATCTCATGGTCGAAGGAAGAGATACTTGACATTGGTAAAGCTCTAGCAAACGAACTACACGATCTTTGTGCTATGCTTAGGATTGGGTCTTGTCCATCACATCATTCTCCTAATGATGTGATCCAGTTATCAATGACATCCAATGTCCATAGTCAGGAAACCATGACTATCTATTGATCACAACGAGCTAGTCAACTATAGGCTCACTAGGGACATATTATGGTCTATGTATTCACACGTGTATTACGATTTCCGGATAATACAATTTTAGCATGAATAAAAGACAATTATCATGAACAATGAAATATAATAATACTTTTATTATTGCCTCTAGGGCATATTTCCAATAGTCTCCCACTTGCACTAGAGTCCCCAATCTAGTTACATTGTGATGAATCGAACACCCATAGAGTTCTGGTGTTGATCATGTTTTGCCCGCGAGAGAGGTTTAGTCAACGGATCTGCGACATTCAGATCCGTGTGCACTTTGCAAATCTCTATGTCTCCATCTTGAACATTTTCACGGATGGAGTTGAAACGACGCTTGATGTGCCTGGTCTTCTTGTGAAACCTGGGCTCCTTGGCAAGGGCAATAGCTCCAGTGTTGTCACAGAAGAGTTTGATCGGCCCCGACGCATTGGGTATGACTCCTAGGTAGGTGATGAACTCCTTCACCAAAATCGCTTCATGCGCTGCCTCCGAGGCTGCCATGTACTCCGCTTCACACGTAGATCCCGCCACGACGCTTTGCTTGCAGCTGCACCAGCTTACTGCTCCACCATTCAACATATACACGTATCCGGTTTGAGACTTAGAGTCATCTAGATCTGAGTTGAAGCTAGCGTCGACGTAACCCTTTACGATGAGCTCTTCGTCTCCTCCATAAACGAGAAACATGTCCTTTGTCCTTTTCAGGTACTTCAGGATATTCTTGACCGCTGTCCAGTGTTCCTTGCCGGGATTGCTTTGGTATCTTGCTACCAAACTTACGGCAAGGTTTACATCGGGTCTGGTGCACAGCATGGCATACATAATAGATCCTATGGCTGAAGCATAGGGGATGACACTCATCTCTTCTTTATCTTTTGCCGTGGTCGGTGATTGAGCTGAGCTCAATCTCACACCTTGTAACATAGGCAAGAACCCTTTCTTGGACTGATCCATTTTGAACCTCTTCAAAATCTTATCAAGGTATGTGCTTTGTGAAAGACCTATGAGGCGTCTCGATCTATCTCTATAGATTTTGATGCCTAATATATAAGCAGCTTCTCCAAGATCCTTCATTGAAAAACACTTATTCAAGTAGGCCTTAATGTTTTCCAGAAGTTTTGTATCATTTCCCATCAAGAGTATGTCATCTACATATAATAGGAGAAATGCTACAGAGCTCCCACTCACTTTCTTGTAAACGCAGGCTTCTCCATAAGTCTGCATAAACCCAAACGCTTTGATCATCTCATCAAAGCGAATGTTCCAACTCCGAGATGCTTGCACCAGTCCATAAATGGATCGCTGGAGCTTGCATACTTTGTTAGCGTTCTTAGGATCGACAAAACCTTCCGGCTGCATCATATACAGCTCTTCCTTAAGATGTCCATTAAGGAATGCCGTTTTGACGTCCATCTGCAATATCTCATAGTCATAGTATGCGGCAATTGCTAACATGATTCGGACGGACTTCAGCTTCGCTACGGGAGAGAATGTCTCGTCGTAGTCAATCCCTTAAACTTGTCGATAACCCTTAGCGACAAGTCGAGCCTTATAAATGGTAACATTACCATCCGCGTCCGTCTTCATCTTAAAAATCCATTTGTTTTCTATTGCTCGCCGATCATCGGGCAAGTCTGTCAAAGTCCATACTTTGTTTTCATAGATGGATTCTATCTCGGATTTCATGGCTTCAAGCCATTTGTTGGAATCTGGGCCCGCCATCGCTTCTTCATAGTTTGAAGGTTCACCGTTGTCTAACAACATGATTTCCAAGACAAGGTTGCCCTACCACTCTGGTGCGGAATGTGTCCTTGTGGACCTACAAAGTTCAGTAGTAACTTGATCTGAAGTACCTTGATCATGATCATTGTTTTCCTCTTCAGTTGGTGTGGGCATCACAGGAACGGTTTCCTGCGCTGCACCACTTTCCCGTTCGAGAGGTAGTACTTCATCGAGTTCTACTTTCCTCCCACTTACTTCTTTCGGGAGAAACTCTTTTTCCAGAAAGCATCCGTTCTTGGCAACAAAGATCTTGCCTTCGGATCTTAAGTAGAAGGTATACCCGACAGTTTCCTTAGGGTATCCTATGAATACGCATTTTTCCGACTTGGGTTCGAGCTTTTCAGGTTGAAGTTTCTTGACATAAGCATCGCATCCCCAAACTTTTAGAAATGATAGCTTCGGTTTCTTCCCAAACCATAATTCATACGGTGTCGTCTCAACGGATTTAGACGGTGCCCTATTTAAAGTGAATGTAGCTGTCTCTAGAGCGTATCCCCAAAATGATAGCGGTAAATCGGTAAGAGACATCATAGACCGCACCATATCCAATAGAGTGCGATTACGACGTTCGCACACACCGTTTCGCTGAGGTGTTCCAGGCGGCGTGAGTTGTGAAACGATTCCACATTTCCTTAATCGTGTGCCAAATTCGTGACTTAAGTATTCTCCTCCACGATCTGATCGTAGGAACTTTATCTTTCGGTCACGTTGATTCTCCACCTCATTCTGAAATTCCTAGAACTTTTCAAAGGTCTCAGACTTGTGTTTCATTAAGTAGACATACCCATATCTACTTAAGTCATCAGTGAGAGTTAGAACATAACGATATCCTCCGCGAGCCTCAACGCTCATTGGACCGCACACATCGGTATGTATGATTTCCAACAAGTTGGTTGCTCGCTCCATTGTTCCGGAGAACGGAGTCTTGGTCATTTTGCCCATGAGGCATGGTTCGCATGTGTCAAATGATTCATAATCAAGAGACTCTAGAAGTCCATCAGCATGGAGCTTCTTCATGCGCTTGACACCAATGTGACGAAGGCGGCAGTGCCACAAGTATGTGGGACTATCGTTATCAACTTTACATCTTTTGGCATCCACACTATGAACATGTGTAATATTACGCTCGAGATTCATTAAGAATAAACCATTGACCATCAGAGCATGACCATAAAACATATATCTCATATAAATCGAACAACCATTATTCTCAGACTTAAATGAGTAGCCATCTCGTATTAAACGAGATCCAGATACAATGTTCATGCTCAAATTTGGCACTAAATAACAATTATTAAGGTTCAAAACTAATCCCGTGGGTAAATGTAGAGGCAGCGTGCCGACAGCGATCACATCGACTCTGGAACCATTCCCGACGCGCATCGTCACCTCGTCCTTCGCCAGTCTCCATTTATTCCGCAGCTCCTGCTGTGAGTTACAAATATGAGCAACGGCACCGGTATCAAATACCCAGGAGTTACTACGAGTACTGGTAAGGTACACATCATTTACATGTATATCAAATATACCTTTGGTGTTGTCGGCCTTCTTATCCGCTAAGTATTTGGGGCAGTTCCGCTTCCAGTGACCCTTCCCCTTGCAATAAAAGCACTCAGTCTCAGGCTTGGGTCCATTCTTTAACTTCTTCCCGGTAACAGGCTTACCGGGCGCGACAACATCTTTGCCGTCCTTCTTGAAGTTCTTCTTACCCTTGCCCTTCTTGAACTTAGTGGTCTTATTGACCATCAACACTTGATGTTCTTTCTTGATTTCAGCCTCTGCTGACTTCAGCATCGAGAACACTTCAGGAATGGTCTTCACCATCTCCTGCATGTTGTAGTTCATCACAAAGCTCTTGTAGCTTGGTTGGAGCGACTGGAGGATTCTGTCAATGACCGCCTCATCTGGGAGGTTAATGTTAAGCTGGGTCATACGGTTGTGCAACCCAGACATCTTCAGGATGTGCTCACTGACAGAACTGTTTTCCTCCATCTTACAACTGTAGAACTTGTCGGAGACATCATATCTCTCAACCCGGGCATGAGCTTGGAAAACTAGTTTCAGCTCTTCGAACATCTCATATGCTCCGTGATGCTCAAAACGCTTTTGGAGCCCCGGTTCTAAGCTGTAAAGCATGCCGCACTGAACAAGGGAGTAATCATCAGCACAAGTCTGCCAAACGTTCAAATCGTCTTGCAGTGCTGGGAGAGCTGGTGGGTCACCTAACGGTGCTTCTAGGACATATTGTTTCTTGGCAGCTATGAGGATGATCCTCAGGTTTCGGACCCAGTCCGTATAGTTGCTGCCATCATCTTTCAGCTTGGTTTTCTCTAGGAATGCGTTGAAGTTCATGTTGACATGAGCGTTGGCCATTTGATCTACAAGACATATTTGCAAAGGTTTTAGACTAAGTTCATGATAATAAAGTTCTAATCAAATTATGAACTCCCACTTAGATTAGACATCCCTCTAGTCATCTAAGTGTTACACGATCCGAGTCGACTAGCCCGTGTCCGATCATCATGTGAGACGGACTAGTCATCGTCGGTGAACATCTTCATGTTGATCGTATCTTCCATACGACTCGTGTTCGACCTTTCGGTCTCCGTGTTCCGAGGCCATGTCTGTACATGCTAGGCTCGTCAAGTTAACCCTAAGTGTTTTCGCTGTGTAAAACTGTCTTACACCCGTTGTATGTGAACGTAAGAATCCATCACACCCGATCATCACGTGATGCTTAGAAGCGACGAACTGTAGCAACGGTGCATAGTTAGGGGGGAACACTTCTTGAAATTTTTGTAAGGGATCATCTTATTTACTACCGTCGTCCTAAGTAAACAAGATGCATAAACATAATAAACATCACATGCAATTATATAGTTGTGACATGATATGGCCAATATCATATAGCTCCATTGATCTCCATCTTCGGGGCTCCATGATCATCTTGTCACCGGCTTGACACCATGATCTCCATCATCATGATCTCCATCATCGTGTCTTCTTGAAGTTGTCACGCCAACGACTACTTCTACTTCTATGGCTAACGCGTTTAGCAATAAAGTAAAGTAGTTTACATGGCGTTCTTCAATGACACGCAGGTCATACAAAAAAAATAAAGACAACTCCTATGGCTCCTGCCGGTTGTCATACTCATCGACATGCAAGTCGTGAATCCTATTACAAGAACATGATTTCATACATCACAATTCATCATTCATCACAACTTCTGGCCATATCACATCACATGATCAATCGCTGCAAAAACAAGTTAGACGTCCTCTAATTGTTGTTGCATCTTTTACGTGGCTGCGATTGGGTTCTAGCAAGAACGTTTTCTTACCTACGAATAACCACAACGTGATTTTGTCAACTTCTATTTACCCTTCATAAGGGCCCTGTTCATCGAATCCGCTCCAACTAAAGTGGGAGAGACAGACACCCGCCAGCCACCTTATGCAACTAGTGCATGTCAATCGGTGGAACCGGTCTCACGTAAGCGTACGTGTAAGGTTGGTCCGGGCCGCTTCATCCCACAATACCGTTGAAGCAAGAAAAGACTAGTAGAGGCAAGTAAGTTGACAAGATCCACGCCCACAACAAAATTGTGTTCTACTCGTGCATTAGAGAACTACGTATAGACCTAGCTCATGATGCCACTGTTGGGGAACGTTGTAGAAAATTAAAAAATTTCATACGGTTTCACCAAGATCCATCTATGAGTTCATCTAAGCAACGAGTCATGGGAGAGAGTCTGCATCTACATACCACTTGTAGATCGTGTGCGGAAGCTTGCAAGGTGATGATGGAGTCGTACTCGACGTGATTCAGATCACCGATGTCCAAGTGCTGAACGGACAACACCTCCGCGTTCAGCACACGTACGGGACAGGAGACGTCTCCTCCTTCTTGATCCAGCAAGGGGGAAGGAGAGGTTGAGGAAGCTCGCTCCAACGGCAGCACGACGGCGTGGTGGTGTTGGTGCAGCAGTACTCCGACAGGGCTTCGCCAAGCGCTTACGGAGGAGGAGAGGTGATGGGGAGGGGAGGGGCTGCGCCTTGGAGATGGGTACAGCAGCCCTCCCCCCACCCCTCTATTTATAGGGGAAGGGGCAAGGGGGGCCGGCCCCTCTAGATGGGATCTAGAGGGGGGGCGGCGGCCAGGGAGGGGAGGCTTGCCCCCCAAGCAAGGGGGGCGCCCCCCTCAGGGTTTCCCCCCCAATCCTAGGCGCATGGGCCCAAGGTGGGGGGCGCGCCCAGCCCTCCAGGGGCTGGCTCCCTCCCCTTTGCGGCCCATGTGGCCCTCCGGGAGGGGTGGCCACTCCCGGTGGACCCCCGGAACCCCTCCGGTGGTCCCGGTACATTACCGATAGACCCCCGAAACTTTCCGGTGTCCGTATGACAACTTCCCATATATAAAACTTAACCTCGGACCATTCCGGAACTCCTCGTGACGTCCGGGATCTCATCCGGGACTCCGAACAACATTCGGTAGTCACATACTAGTCTTCCTAATAACCCTAGCGTCACCGAACCTTAAGTGTGAAGACCCTACGGGTTCGGGAGACATGCAGACATGACCGAGACCACTCTCCGGTCAATAACCAACAGCGGGATCTGGATACCCATGTTGGCTCCCACATGCTCCTCGATGATTTCATCGGTTGAACCACGATGTCGAGGATTCGATCAAACCCTGTATACAATTCCCTTTGTCAATCGGTACGTTACTTGCCCGAGACTCGATCGTCGGTATCCCAATACCTTGTTCAGTCTCGTTACCGGCAAGTCACTTTACTCGTACCGTAATGCATGATCCCGTGGCCAACACCTTGGTCACCTTGAGCTCATTATGATGATGCATTACCGAGTGGGCCCAGAGATACCTCTCCGTCATACGGAGTGACAAATCCCAGTCTTGATCCGTGTCAACCCAACAGATACTTTCGGAGATACCTGTAATGCACCTTTATAGTCACCCAGTTACGTTGTGACGTTTGATACACCCAAGGCACTCCTACGGTATCCGGGAGTTACACGATCTCATGGTCGAAGGAAGAGATACTTGACATTGGTAAAGCTCTAGCAAACGAACTACACGATCTTTGTGCTATGCTTAGGATTGGGTCTTGTCCATCACATCATTCTCCTAATGATGTGATCCCGTTATCAATGACATCCAATGTCCATAGTCAGGAAACCATGACTATCTGTTGATCACAACGAGCTAGTCAACTAGAGGCTCACTAGGGACATATTGTGGTCTATGTATTCACACGTGTATTACGATTTCCGGATAATACAGTTTTAGCATGAATAAAAGACAATTATCATGAACAATGAAATATAATAATACTTTTATTATTGCCTCTAGGGCATATTTCCAACACTAGGACCTTGCCTCTCCATACCTACCCCCCACTCTACTGTCAGACTTAGAACCACGACAGCCGCCGCTAGTCTCAGCGTAAGTCTTCATGCTCTTTATCTTCTTCCGTTGGATCTTGCCCGAATTTTCCTTTATTCTCCCTCCGTTCTTCTCCAGAGCCCCCCTCTCCCTTGAGAGAGTCGCCGTCCCCTCCGTCATGGGGTCGGCAGAGACGTCCGCCAACACCCGGCGGGTCGATCCCGCCGCCAACCTCCGGGAGGCGACGGAGCTGAACGCGCGGGAGAAGCGCGACGAGGAGGAGGCCGACCGCCTGGAGAAGGCGCAGGCCGAGAAGGCGGCCACTAACGCCCAAAAGAAGCTAGAGGACGCCGAAGCTACCGCTGCGGCGAAGCGGCGTGCTTAGGAGGCCGCGCATCGCTGATCGGCGATGCTCGTCCCCCCATTGTCGTCGGTGCTGCCGGCTCCGGAGTTCACGGGGCAGACCGGAGAGGCCGGCACCGAGAACCCCCTCGTGGAGGAAGGCGGCGAGGCTTCTGGCTCGGACACCCTCGTGCCGCCTCCGCCACCTCCGCCCCCGTCTGGGAGACCGCACGGCAAACAGCCGGTGGGCCAGTCAGAGCCCCCGACCGCGGAGGAGGCCGAGGCGCGGCTGCTTCTTCAAGTCGCCACGCCGGTGCGCCGTCGTCTTGAGAGGGCGACCTCGGCGCCGCGACCTCGGGAAGTCGGCACCGCCAGCTCGGCGACCCTGGACGTCGAAGCCTCCAGTACCGCGCCCACCGGGTGGTTGCGCGGAGGCGGCACCGGACCACTGAACCAAGCGCTCCTGGACGTCCAGGCGAAGCTGCGTGCCGAAAGCGACGCCCTTTAAGTCTGCAACAGGGCGCATCTGGCCGCGCGGACATCTGTCCGAGTACGTTTTCTTCTTCTTTCTGATTGTTGATTTTCTCCGTGGGGGCGCGCCAGCGCACCCACTGGGTGTACTCCCCGAGTTCCGGGCCGGCTGCTGAGCAAGCGGGTCGGAACTCCCTCTAGCGAGTTCTGAATACTGACTTTGCCTTTGTCGGCTTTTTGTAGGAGTATCATAACCTCCGCGTTGCTGCCTTCAACCGCAATGTTGAAGAGCTGAACAAGCGGACCGCCGACTTGGTGGAAAGCTGGGGTGAGCTCTTTTCTTCCTTCTTCGCGGGGGCGCCCAGGCGCACCCGCGGGCTGTAGTCCCCGAGATTCGGGCCGACTGCTGAGCAGTCGGGCCGGATCTCCCCGGCGATCCATTTTACTGACGACTTGCTTGTCTCTTTCTTCGTTCTTCAGGTGCTAATGCCGCCCTTCAGGAGCAGCTGGGTGAGGCCAACACTGCTCGGCGTGCCAAGGAAGAGGAGTGCGGCGGGCTTGCCAAAGAGCGTGACCTGCTGGCGACGCAGCTGGCCGAGCAGAGGGAGCTGCTCCAGAAGGCGCAGGACGAGGCCAAGACGCGGGAGGCCACTCTCATGGCCGAGTTCGAGATCGAGCGCTCCGCCTGGATCGATAGGGAGGCGATGCTGACTTCCGGCTACCACGAGATCGAGGACATCGTCGACGGTAAGTTTCTTTCGTCTCTTTGGGCTTCCTACTATGTGTCAGTTCGGCTTCTGATTTTTCGGCTTTCTTCTCTTTTTTCCTGGCAGACTTCTTTCCTGGTCATTCACAGGCAGTCCCTCTGGCCATCGAGGCTGCTCGGGAGGCACGAAGGGCGAGGAGATCGCCGCTAATGCCCCCCGAACCATCGATGAGCAGCTCCTGAGCATTGAAGCCCGTCTTCGTCCGGCTCACCGGCTGCTGCGCCGGCTTCAGCGTGTCGGCGCCCAGGTGGTTGCCGCCCTGTGGCCGGACATGCCGGCTCTGCGCACCGCCAGTCGGACCGCCGACTGGCTGGAAGTCGCCATTGGCCGTCTTGAGGCTTGGAAGGGCTCCTCGGCCCGGGCCGGAGCACGCCGGGCCTTGGAGTTCGTCAAGACGTGGTATCCGGGGCTGGACCTGGACCGCCTGGCCGCGTTCCGTTCAGAGGCCTAGGCCGAGCTGGAGGCCGTGGAGGGCGCCCTTGTCGAGCGCGCGGCGGCCATCACCGAGTACACAGACACCAACGTCTTCGTGCCCGACCGGGCTGAAGGCGGTGAGGAAGTGCCGCCGGACTGGTTCGGGATGAACCCGGAGTATGGCGCAGACTCGGCGGAGGTGATCGACTCCAGCGCCGAGGAGGAGGACGAGGCGGAGGACGGAGGCGAGGCGGAAGCGCCAGAAGACGGAGCAGGCGGCCAGCCTCAACCCGATAGCGCCTCCAGCAACGAGCCGCGCGGAGACAAGGCGGCTGCCGCCGGAGGCGACCAAGCTGAGACCGCCCAGCCGACTGCCCCGGCACCCGACGCTGCCGTCTCCTCCGATCCTCCGGCCCCGGAGACCGCCTCCTAGGCTGTTCTTTTCCGCCTCTGTTTATCTGTCTTTGGTACTCTTTTGAAGATTTGTTAGGTTCGAACAATTCCACCCGCGGGGTGTATCCTGAATTTCTATTCGAAAATTCGGCCAAGGGCCTATGTAAATATTTATCCGATTTCCGCCTGTCCTTGCTTATTGCTCCTTAGACTTTTTCCTTTGCCGTCTTCCTTTAGTTGCCGCCTTGCCGGCTGGACAGCCGCTCTGCGGACTATCGATAGGTCAAGTGCTTGGCTACTTCGGGAAGGCAAGTACTTGGCCGTTTAGAGTTTCTTTAGCAAGTCGGCTAGAAAGCGACAGGCCGGCTACCCAAGAGTCGGCCGTCTTTGATAAAAGCTAAGACGGCGAGCCGACTACTCATGAGTCGGCTCTGCAAAGAGAGGCTGGTAGCCGGCTTGAGCTATGCGTACGCTTTAGGTCCTTAGCTGTTTTTTCATGTGTGCGCCCGTTCTTGCTTGTTCTCCGCCTACCAGCAGTCGCTCTGCGAGCTGCGGCTTTCGACAGGAGACGGCTTGAGCGCAACACATTACTTGTCCGACTGCAGGAAGCATTTCATAGCGCAAGACGGCAAGTCCCCGGGCCGACTGGTCGGACCCGGTGCCAGACGGTATGATAAAAAGAGTAGCATATTCGGAAGCGTGATTCTTATCATACAGATAACAAAAAGGCAGTTCCCGAGCTCGTCTCGGGGGGCCTAAGGTCTTAGTACTTTAATACAAAGGGGGTAGTGCGATACATACTGCATCAACTGTAAAATCTTTGAAGAAGATTCGCGTTCCACGGGCGCTCTATTTCTTTGCCGGAGTCGTCCCTCTTGCGCGCTCGAGGCTTCTGAGCGTCAATTAGGTAGTAGGCGTTGTTCCCTAGCACCTTGCTGATGATGAAGGGACCCTCCCAAGGTGCCGACAACTTGTGCTGGCCGGCTGTTCTCTGAATCAGCCGGAGCACAAGGTCGCCCTCTTGGAACGATCTCGGCTTGACCTTGCGGTTGTAGTATCGGCGCAGACTCTGCTGGTAGATGCTGGACGGGCTGAGTGCCAACAGCCGGCCCTCTTCCAGCAGATCAACGCCGTCTTAGCACGCTTCTTCAGCTTCCTCTTCGGTGTACATGGTGACTCATGGAGAGTCGAACTCTATATCCGTCGGGATGACAGCTTCGACACCGTAGACGAGGAAGAAAGGCGTGAAGCCGGTTGACTTGTTTGGAGTCGTGCACAGACTCCAGAGGATGGCTGGTAGCTCCTCGACCCAACAGCCGCCGAACGCTCAAGTGGTTCGACCAGACGAGGCTTGATGCCGGACAGGATGAGGCCATTTGCTCGTTCCACCCGGCCGTTTGACTGCGGATGGGCAACGGACGCTAAGTCCAGTCGGATGCCCTGCGTCGCGCAGAAACGGGCCAAGGCGCCCTTGGCAAAGTTTGTGCCGTTGTCAGTGATGATGCTGTGCGGTATGCCGTACCGCACCGTGATGTCGGCGATGAAGGTTACTGAAGTCGGCCCGTTCAACTTCTTGATGGGCTTTGCTTCCACCCACTTGGTGAACTTGTCCACCGCAACAAGCAGATGAGTTAGGCCGCCTCGGGCCGTCTTGAATGGTCCTACCATGTCCAGGCCCCAAACTACGAAGGGCCAGGCGATGGGGATTGTCTTCAGCGCGAAAGCCGGCTGAAGTGGCTTGGAGCGGAACATCTGGCACCCCTTGCATTTTTGGACTAGCTCTTTAGCTTCTTCCAGGGCAGTCGGCCAAAAGAAACCGTGCCGAAAGGCTTTGGCGATGAGTTCCCTTGAAGCCGCATGGTGGCCGCACTCGCCCTGATGGATGTCTCTGAGAATTGCTTGGCCTTGTTCTGATTCTACGCAGCGCTGGTAGACACCAGTGACACTGCGCCTGACTAGCTCTCTGTTGACTATGGTGTATGCTGCCGCTCGGCGCTACACTTGCCGAGCCAGGATCTCATTTGTCTGCAGCTCTCTGTTCACTAGAAACTTGAGGATGGGCTGCACCCATGAAGGTGCTACTATCTCTTCAACTGCTACCACAGTGACTTGGACAAGGGTGGCCGGGCTGGGAGGCGGCGGGCTGGAGTCTGCGGCCGTTTGTTGGATTGACGGAGTCTTTGGGCCGACTGGCGCAGTCCCCGGGCCGGGCTCTGAAATCCCTGGGCTGACTGTCACAGTCCCCGGGCCGGGTTCTGATGTCCCCGGGCCGGGTTCCGAAGTCCCCGGGTCGGGTTCTGAAGTCCCCGGGCCGGTTTCAACTATGGTTTTCTTGAAGCCGTCTGCTGGGGCTCTGGAGTCCGATCCGACTACTTCTGGCGGAGCCTGCTCAAAGATGGAGTCTAACTCTGGTGAAGGCTTGATAGACGGCTTGAGGAGGCGCTGAAGGGCGACGCCGGAAGGTATCGCTTGGCGAGTGGAGCCGACTCGTGCCAAGGCATCTGCTTGATCGTTGTCATTTCTTGGCACGTGAAGGAATTCGCACCCCTCGAAGTATCCGCTGAGTTGCTGCACCAGGAAACGGTAGCTCGCCATGTTTGCGTCTTTGGTGTCCCAGTCGCCGGATGATTGCTGAACCACCAAGTCGGAGTCGCCATAGCACAGGATCCGGCGAATGCCGAGTTCTTTGGCAAGCGGGGGCCCATGAATGAGCGCCTCATATTCGGCGACGTTGTTGGAGGCGGCGAAGTGGATCTGCAGCACATACTTGAGCTTGTCGCCCTTAGGGGAGGTGAGGACGACACCGGCTCCCAGGCCGGTGCACATCTTGGAGCCATCGAAATGCATCCGCCAATGGGTGGAGTCAGGCGCTGGCGGCAGGTACTGGTCTCGTCCCAGTCGATGAGGAAGTCGGCCAGCATCTGCGACTTGATGACGGTGCGGGGCTGGTAGTAGATGGTGTAAGGAGCCAGATCTATAGCCCATTTGGCTACTTGACCGGAGGCGTCTCGGCTTCCAATGATCTCGGCGAGTGGAGCGGTGCAAACCACAGTGATTGGATGTTCTTGAAAGTAAGGCTTCAGCTTCTTGGCGGCAAAATGCACGCCGTAGCACATCTTCTGGTAGTGAGGGTAGTTCTGCTTGGAGGTCGACAGTACCTCGCTCAGGTAATATACCGGTCTCTGGACAGGGAGCGCCTTGCCTTCCTCCTTGCGCTCGACTACGATGACTGTGCTGACTACTCAGCTGGTGGCGGTGATGTATAAGAGCATGGGCTCTTTGGGAGTCGGAGCCGCCAACACAGGGGGAGTAGTCAACATCTTCTTCAGTTGGAGAAATGCCTCATCTGCCTTGTGGTTCCACTCGAAAAAGGTGGTCTTCTTCATCTATTGATACAAGGGCAGAGCTTTCTCGCCCAGCCGACTGATGAATCAGCTGATGGATGCCAAACAGCCGGTGAACTTCTGCACATCTAGCAGTCGGCTGGGTACCTCCATCCTCTCGATGGCTTTGATCTTCACGGGGTTGCATTCTATGCCGCGTTCAGAGACCAGGAAGCCAAGGAGCTGGCCGGCTGGTACTGTGAAAACGCGCTTCTCAGGGTTGAGTTTGATCTGGAACCGGCGTAGATTCTCAAAGGTCTCCTTGAGGTCCTCCAGCAGCGTCCCATGCTTTTCTGTCTTCACCACTACATCATCCACGTAGACATGGGCATTCCTGCCGAGTTGCTTGAGGAGACACTTCTGCATGCAACACTGAAAAGTGGCGCCCGCATTCCTCAAGCCGAACGTCATCGTCTGGTAGTGGAAGGCTCCGAATGGTGTGATGAAGGCAGTCTTCAGTCTGTCTGCTGGGTTCAGCTTGATCTGGTGATATCCTGAATATGCGTCTAGGAAACTCAGCAGCTCGCATCCGGCTGTGGAGTCTATCACCTGATCAATTCTTGGCAGAGCAAACAGGTCCTTTGGGCAGGCTTTGTTGAGGCTTGTGTATTCGATACACATCCGCCATTGCTTGTTCTTCTTCAGCACCAAAACCGGGTTCGCCAGCCACTCTGGAAAAAACACTTCCATGATGAAGCCGGCTGCCAGGAGCCGGGCTATCTCTTCTCCAACAACTCTTCTTTTCTCTTCTGACAGGCGGCGCAAGGGCTGCCTGACGGGTTTCATATCTGGCCTGACGTATAGCTTGTGCTCGGCGAATTCCGTCGGGACACCAGGCATGTCTTTGGGGGACTGTCGGTGTCAAAACCGGCGGATCTCGGGTAGGGGATCCCGAACTATGCGTCTAGGCGGATGGTAACAAGAGACGAGGGACACGATGTTTTACCCAGGTTCGGGCCCTCTAGATGGAGGTAAAACCCTACGTCCTGCTTGATTAATATTGATGATATGGGTAGTACAAGAGTGGATCTACCACGAGATCAAGGAGGCTAAACCCTAGAAGCTAGCCTATGGTATGATTGTTGTAATGGAGGTTATGTCCTACGGACTAAAGCCCTCCGGTTTATATAGACACCGGAGAGGCCTAGGGTTACACAGAGTCGGTTACAATGGTAGGAGATCTACATATCCGTATCGCCAAGCTTGCCTTCCACGCCAAGGAAAGTCCCATCCGGACACGGGACGGAGTCTTCAATCTTGTATCTTCGTAGTCTTGGAGTCCGGCGGACGATGATAGTCTGGCTGTCCGGACACCCCCTAGTCCAGGACTCCCTCAGTAGCCCCCGAACCAGGCTTCAATGACGATAAGTCCAGCGCGTATATAGTCTTCGGCGTTGCAAGGCGGGTTCTCCTTCAAGTTCCACGTACCTGCCGAACAGTGTCCGGCTTCCTCATTAATGTTGCGCTTCTTGGCTCCCACGCCCAATAATGGCCTTCTTCCACGTGTCGCACGAATGCGAAAAGCCAGGGTATCTTTTATGTTTTACCCCTTAGCTGTGCAAATAATCTGCCTATAAGAGAGGCAAGAATCCAGATCCAAATCGCACCATCCTCCCTCCGCGAATACTCATCGGAGCGCTTCTGACCAAGAATCCATTCCATCATGGACCGTCGACGCGGCTCCTCTTCTCGCGCTCCCAGCCCTCTGCCAGGAGATTGGAGGAGATGCTCTGTTCTGCACAACGAGCTGGTGAAGCTCCAAGCAGGGGGATATCTCCCTCCGGCCTTCATGGTTCCGGTTCGAGCCGGGCTGGCCACCTACCAAGGTGGAAAGCAGGCGGAGGCTACCCCAAGTCCCAACAAAGGGGAGCGGGTATGCTTCGTCCCCTACTTGATAAGGGGACTCAGATTTCCTATACATCCGTTCCTCCGCGGGCTCCTGGAGTTCTACGGACTCCAGCTCCATCACCTTACACCCGCCTCTATCCTGCATATCGCGGGTTACGTAGCTCTTTGCGAGCTATTTCTGGGCATCGAGCCCCATTTTGCACTGTGGAAGAGGTTGTTCTGCCTCATACCCCGTTCTCACGAGGGGTCTATATATCAAGTGGGCAGCGCCGAAATATGGCGCATTGCCGGGACCGGTTATCCATCCGGAACCCCTAAGAAGGCGTCCGAAGACTGGCCTTCGGAATGGTTTTACATAGAAGACGCTCCGCTGCCGGACCCTGTCCGGGTCGGCCTCCCAGAGTTCAGTACTGCTCCTCTGAAGAAACGCCTTAGTTGGTGCCCGCGGAGCCCCCAACTGGAGGAAGACAAGAGCGTCCATTATCTGATGGGCCGAATAAGATTACTCGCCCATTCCGGGTTGACCATGATTGGAGTCATGGCAACATGCATTACGCGGGGGGTGCAGCCACTGCAATACAGGGCCACCCCATGTGGGATTTCAACAGGGAAGACGACGCCACCCGTCACGGCCGCAAAGGACCGGATTCGGCCGAGGATCTGGTGACGATCCTGTCCGGCCTGTACAAGGGGGAGAAGGAGGACTTCCTTCAGACGAACCCGTTGAATGGGTTCTCCATGAATAACCCCCGTTGTTGGGTAAGCGAACACTTTAAGGGCCCGACCCATGTTTTCGAAGTTTAAGCTTCTCATATTATGTCTCCGGCGGAGGAACTGCGTCGGACTGTGGAGGACATGATAAGTCCAGCTCCGCAACCCGAGGATCCGGAGAGATCCCGGGATCCGGCCTCTGAAGAGGATCCGGACATAAAGGCGGAGCTAATCGACGGGGTGTTCCACCAACTCAGCATGGATAATGCTTTAGTCGCCATAACGGCTGACTACCCCGGACTATATCCGGCTTCCCAAGTGATTGTGACCGAAGTCCTGACACCGTTATTCCTTCCTTGTTTATTTTTGACCACCGTACACGATGGCACTGTGCAGGAGGCACCTTCAGGGCGGGAAGCCGAGCCTGCGGCGGCTGACCAACAAAGGCCAGTCCGGACTAGTAGGCGGAAGAGGAGCGCGGTGCAAACCGAAACGTCGCTGCAAAGGTATAACCCACAATTCGTTACATGGAGCAACGTTCCTAGGAAGCGTTTAAGTGCTCATGACTTCTGTAGGAGAAAAAGCGCCCGCCGGACTGCGGGCGTGGAGGTTGCTAATCCAACCTCTACCAGCCAGGCTCCAGCACCTGGTCTGGAGGGGGAGGCGAGCGCAAGGCACGAGCCAGACACTCCTCCGACGGAGGATGCCGACAGACTGTCCGCCACCAAGTCTGAGGTGGAGAGCGCCATGAACCACAGGCGCCGCCGGACAGTATTTCGTGAAGCATGCTTCTCCCCTGAGGCGTTGAATGCCTTTAACTCGGGGGACGCGCACCTCCGTGCTGCTCAAGATGGTTTTACAAGAGCCACGGAGCAGTATGCAAAAGACATACGGGTAAGAGAATTTAATAGTTATATATGCCAGTAGCCCCCGAGACTTAAAGTAGTTATGTTAACTGATTTAAGGATCATTTGAAATGCAGGATCTTACCAAGAAGAATACCCAACTGTCTCAGGAGCTGCAAGAGTGCAAGGCCCAACTTGAGGCCGCACTTGCTGCCCCGCAGGAGGAAACACAGAGGCCCCTCCTGGTAACACATTTGCTTTTAAATATAAGCGCTGTGCGGCATGCGCGCAAGTCTAATAATGACATTGCAGGTGCTGCCGGACAAGATCCGGACAGGCAGGAACTACTGCGCCAGCTGAAGGCCGGCAAGAGGGTGCTGAATAGAGTGCAGCAGGAAAGGAACAAGCTCCAAGATGCCCACGCCCAGCTTGGAGAAGAGCTGAAAGGCGTTCGGGTCGAACTGTCCAGCTCCGTTAAGGAGAATCAGCGGCTTCGTCGCGGCACCTATAGTAAGTGCTTGAGCGAACTTCTTTGAAAAGAAGAGTTTGGCGAGGAAGTCAATTGACAAAATATGTCTTGTAGGTATACTCACAGGTCGCCCTGCGGAGGAGATGCCCGTATCAACGGGTGATCAACTTCCCGAGCTGTTGCAACTGCTCGAACGAGTTCGGCAGGCAATGAGCAGCGTCGTCCAGGCTTTATGGCCAGCCCTCTCCCCACCCGAGGGCCTTGGGGAGCTTGCGGAGAAGCTTCAGGGAGTGCGGCAGCGCTTCCGTTTATGGAAGATTTCGGCCTACCGTCAAGGGTGCCAGGGAGGCTTGGGCCATGGTGAAGACGCGGTACAAGAAGGCGGATCCCAACCACATGGCCGAGGTCGGACCGGTGGGGCCCGATGGGAAGGAGATCCCTGTGAGTTTAGTATACGGCCAAGTAGAGTTGGCCGCTAAATTTTCCCAACGGGACTATAAATTAGACAGCCTGTTAGACGGGATTGAGGAGGAATACAGTCAGTAGATTTGACAATGTATTTTTAAAATGACATGTGAAATGCCTTCTAGCCGGATTGTAGATCGTTTGTCTTTGCCGACCTTTTCGCTTCAACCTCGGGACCCTAGAGTCCGGAGTGTGTCTGAATACCTTCTTGGTTAAGAAACAACCGGGGTATGCATGGAGAGGGC
Source organism: Triticum timopheevii (assembly GCA_963921465.1). Classification (NCBI taxonomy): domain Eukaryota; kingdom Viridiplantae; phylum Streptophyta; class Magnoliopsida; order Poales; family Poaceae; genus Triticum; species Triticum timopheevii. The sequence goes on from OY997274.1 coordinate 217,685,270, forward strand.
GTAGGGGTCATTAGTGCTTTATCAGACAAGTGCCCAACTAGTTATGTTATATTACATGGTTAGTAAGAAACATCTTCCAGGGAGAATAGTTCCGTTAAGTGTTCCTTTCCCTGGGAGGCATGCCCTAAAGTGCATGTCCGGACTGCGAAAAATGCAGAAAAACATCTAGGGGCAGATAAATAAGTAGGTAAAAAATCATCTTTCAAGTCACCGACCGAATATTCCCTTAGGAATGCTAGCTTTCGGCTTCACCCAGTCTGAGGTACACATCTGGCTGACCCGGCAGTAACAATCACAGAGGTGCTCCCTTTACCTCCTAGCCGAACAATCGGGAATGTAGGGGTAAGCACAGGAGCCAGGCAACCCAGCTTGGCCAAAACTTAAGTCATATCGATGCATATAATGGTGAGTAAAAGGTGCATGTGGAAGCTTGACACATGCGCTGGGCATAAAGCCCTTATAATTGAGCTTCTGGAAAGGAAGCCCCCAGGTATAATGAGTGCGGATGGCACATCAAGTATGTGAGAACAATGCGGAAGTAGGCCCTTAAGGGATTTTTAGGAAAAAGGTTAAGGGAAGAAAGAGAAACAAAAGACAGCTGAAGTGTAAAAATTTGGACGGGGGAAGGGGACGAACTCTTAGTCCGGCGCTAGGCATAGAATCTTCGGAGGCGGGCTGCGTTCCATGGGTTCGGCTCGAGTCGGTTGTCCGATGCATTTCGTAGACGGTACGCTCCGCCGGTCAGGACTTGATCGATGATGAAGGGGCCCTCCCATTTGGGCTTGAGCTTGTCCTTTTTCTTGTCCGGCAGGCGTAGAACTAGTTCGCCAACGTTGTAAGTCTTGGCCCGTACTTCTCTGCTTTGATATCTTCGAGCCTGCTGCTGATAGAATGCGGAACGAGCCTTGGCGACGTCACGTTCTTCCTCCAATGCGTCCAAGCTGTCCTGCCAATCCAGCTCGGCCTCTCTTTCTTCATACATGCGCACTCGAGGTGAGTCATGAAAAATATCACAGGGCAGAACTGCCTCTGCGCCGTATACCATAAAAAATGGTGTGAATCCGGTAGTACGGTTGGGCGTTGTCCGCAGCCCCCGGAGCACGGAGTCGAGCTCCTCTACCCAGTGCGTGTCAGATTTCGTAAGTGACCGCACTAGTCTGGGTTTAATGCCGCACATTATTAGACCATTCGCTCGTTCCACTTGACCGTTGGTTTGAGGATGATAGACTGAAGCGTAATCGAGCTTAATGCCCATGTTTTTGCACCATGACTTAACCTCGTCGGCCGTAGTTCGTGCCGTTATCGGTGATGATGCTGTGGCGGACACCATAACGGTGTACTACCCCGGATATAAAGTCTATCACTGGTCCGGACTCTGCCGTTTTGACTGGTTTGGCCTCTATCCATTTGGTGAATTTGTCCACCATCACCAATAGGTACCTTTTCTTGTGGGTTCCCCCTTTAAGGGGTCCAACCATGTCAAGCCCCCTGACCGTGAACGGCCAGGTAATGTGTATAGTTTTGAGGGCGGTGGGTGGCATATGGCTCTGATTAGCAAAGAGCTGACAACCGACGCATCTTTGGACTAAGTCCTGAGCATCTGCCCGGGCCGTCGGCCAATAAAATCCTGTACGGAATGCCTTTCCTACAAGGGCACGGGCTGCTGCGTGGTGTCCGCCTAGTCCGGCATGAATTTCAGGCAGGAGGTTTCGCCCTTCCTCTTCGGAGATACACCTTTGAAGGACTCCGGTTGTACTTTTCTTATAAAGTTCTCCCTCATGGACCTTGTAGGCTTTCGATCGCCGGACTATGCAGCGGGCCTCATTTTGGTCTTCGGGAAGTTCCTGCCTAAGCAAGTAGGCTAGGAATGGTTCTGTCCACGGGGCGATTACTGCCATTACGTCGTGGGTTGAAGGTGTTATGTCATCGGCTGAATCGCCGGTTGGCTCGGTTTTTTCCGGTTTGTCGTTTCCGGACTCCTCTTCCCATAGTACGGATGGCTTGAAGAGCCGTTCCAGGAAGATATTTGGAGGGACAACGTCACGTTTTGCGCCGATGCGTGCCAGTACATCGGCTGCTTGGTTATTATCTCGGGCTACGTGATGGAATTCAAGTCCTTCAAACCAAGCTAACATTTTTAAGACAGCGTTGCGATATGCTGCCATTTTCGGATCCTTGGCGTCAAAGTCTCCATTTATTTGGGATATTGCAAGGTTTGAATCCCCGCGCACCTCTAGGCATTGAATGCCCATGGAGATTGCCATCCGGAGACCATGTAGAAGGGCCTCGTATTCGGCTACGTTGTTGGAGTCCGTGTACATTATTTGAAGTACGTATTGGACTATGTCCCCGGTCGGGGACGTCAATATGACGCTAGCCCCCAGTCCGGCCAACATTTTAGAGCCGTTGAAGTGCATAGTCCAATTGGAGTATGCGCCGTACTCTTTAGGGAGTTCGGCTTCGGTCCATTCAGCGACAAAGTCAGCCAAAACTTGTGACTTTATAGCTCGCCGAGGTTTGTAGGTTATATCGAATGGTAAGAGCTCAATGGCCCATTTTGCAATCCTGCCCGTTGCGTCGCGGTTGTTTATAATGTCATTAAGTGGTACTTCGGAGGCCACTGTTATCGAACACTCTTGAAAGTAGTGTCGGAGCTTCCGGGATGCCATGAACACCGCATACACTATCTTTTGATAGTGTGGGTAACGAGACTTGCAGGGGGTTAACACAGTGGATACGTAGTACACTGGTTTTTGAAGAGGGAATTTATGCCCTTCTGACTCTCGTTCGACGACCAGTACCGCGCTTACAACTTGATGTGTTGCTGCGATGTATAACAACATTGGTTCACCCAGGTTGGGCACAGCCAGGATCGAATTTGTTGCCAATATGGCCTTTATTTCTTTGAGTCTGGTAGTGGCAGCATCCGTCCACTCGAAGTGTTCGGTGCGCCTAAGGAGGCGATAGAGGGGCAGTGCCTTTTCTCCCAAGCGGGAGATAAAGCGACTTAAAGCTGCCACACATCCAGTCAATTTTTGTATCTGTTTGAGTTCTTTTGGAATATTCAACTGTGACAGAGCTCGGATCTTGGCCGGGTTTGCTTCAATTCCTCTATCGGATACAATGAAGCCCAGCACCTTTCCGGCTGGTACGCCGAAAACGCATTTTTCCGGATTCAGCTTGATGTCATATGCTCTAAGGTTGTCGAATGTGAGCCTCAAGTCGTCTACTAAAGTTTCAACGTGTTTGGTTTTGACGACTATGTCGTCTACGTATGCCTCTACTGTTTTGCCGATCTGGGTGGCCAGACATGTTTGGATCATGCGCTGATATGTTGCACCGGCGTTTTTAAGTCCGAAGGGCATCGTGTTGAAGCAGAATGGTCCATATGGAGTTATGAATGCCGTTGCGGCCTGGTCTGCTTCCGCCATCTTGATTTGATGGTAGCTAGAGTATGCCTCGAGGAAGCACAATGAATCGTGCCCTGCAGTAGCATCGATTATTTGGTCAATGCGGGGGAGGGGGAAGGGATCCTTTGGGCAAGCTTTATTGAGGTCTTTAAAATCGACGCATAGGCGCCAGGATTTGTCCTTCTTTGGTACCATTACCAGATTTCCTAGCCAATCCGGATGTTTGATATCTCTGATGAATCCGGCTTCCAATAGTTTGGCTAGCTCTTCTCCCATTGCCTGTCTTTTGGGTTCGGAAAATCGTCGAAGAGCCTGTTTGACTCGCTCGAATCCTTTTAGGATGTTTAGGCTGTGTTCTGCCAATCTGCGTGGGATTCCGGGCATATCCGAGGGGTGCCGGGCGAAGATGTCCCAATTTTCCCGAAGGAATTCTCGCAGTGCGGCGTCTACATCAGGGTTCAACTGTGCCCCGATGGAGGCCATCTTTGTTGGGTCCGTCGGGTGGACCTGGAATTTTACTATTTCATCTGCTGGTTTAAAGGAGGTGGACTTGGATCTCTTATCGAGTATCACATCGTCCCTATTCACCGTAGAGCGCAGTGCGGTGAGTTCTTCTGCCGCTAGGGCTTCGGATAGTGCCTCCAGGGCTAATGCGGCTGTCTTGTTTTCGGCGCGGAGTGCTATATCCGGATCACTAACGAGAGTGATTATTCCGCCGGGCCCAGGCATTTTGAGCTTCATGTACCCGTAATGGGGTACTGCTTGAAAAATTATGAATGCCTCTCGTCCTAATCTAGCGTGATATCCGCTGTTGAATGGGGCCACTTGGAACGCGACTTCTTCGGATCTATAATTGTCCGGCGAGCCGAACACCACATCGAGTGTGATTTTTCCGGTGCAGCGCGCTTCCCGGCTAGGGATTATTCCTCTGAAGGCTGTGCTGCTTCGCTCAATACGGCTCCAGTCTATTTCCATTTTTTGAAGAGTTTCCTCGTAGATGAGGTTTAATCCGCTGTCGCCATCCATGAGGACCTTTGTAAGTCGAAAGCCGTCCACTATTGGACTAAGTACCAGTGCGGCTGGTGCTTGGGCTGTTCGGAATTTCGGTTCGTCGCTGGCATTGAAGGTGATGGCTGTGTCGCTCCATGGATTTGTTGTTGCTACTTGGTAGACTTCGGCGAGGCCGTGGATTGTTCGTTTCCGCATATTATTTGATGCGAAGGTATCGAAGACTGTTGATACCGTACTGGTATTGTTGGAGTGGTTTTCCGGGGCTAGAAGCTCCTTGCCACTTTTGGCCACCTGCCGTAATATCCAACATGCTCGAAGGCTATGTGTTGGGACGGCGCCCTTTGTACTGTGAAGTTTACAGGGTCCGCTGAGCCATACCTCTAGTACGGTTCCATGCCCTCTATGGGGTTTTTGCTTTTTGGTTTTTGTATCTGGGGCCTGAGTGTGATGCACCCTTTTGTTGCGGACTAGGGTTGTATTCGGGGCCGGATTGTCCCAAAACTTGTTTTCGGTTTTCCGGAAACTCTCCATCGCACAGTACTTTCGTACTATGGACGCCAGATCGGCGAAGCGTGTAATTTCACGACGGCTGATGGCGTTCAATATTCCCTTGTCCGTGCAATTATTGCAAAAGATTGAGATTGCATTTTCCTCTCGGCAGTCCTTTATCCTGTCCATAACCAGGAGGAATCTGGCCCAGTAGTGATGTACTGTTTCAGCGGGCTCTTGCCGTATTAGAGATAGATTGCATATGTCTGGGCGGGTGGGTGGGATAAAATCCGGAACCCTACCCATCTCAGGGCTTGAAGGCCATGAAGTTTCCAAATTTGGAAGCTTGGATTGGTGGACGTTGTCCAACGAGTCCGGTCCGATGCCTGACTTTAAGTTCAGTGCTTGATCGAAGTCCGTCCCTCCGCGGAAATCCGGCATGGAGGGTCCGGGAGCCCGGACATGACTAGTTTTCAATACAGGAGAAGAGTCGCCGCTTTGTTCCTCTACCACTGCGACGTGGTGGGTGACCTGGGGAGAGTTAATCTCTCTCATATCGGTTTTAAGCCCAATCTGATTGTAGTCCGTAGCGACTCGCAGGGCGGCGATGTGATCCAAGAGCTCGTTGACAGACGAGAGATCTATTGGATCTAGCCGCTCGGCAAGTTCCGAGATGACGTGAAGATTGCTTTTGACGACTTGAGAAGTCATTGTTGAAGCAGTGGCCGGACAGGCGGTCATAAGGAAACCACCTAGCCGGATAGTTTGGCCGGCGGCCAAGGCCCCTTTGGCGAAAATACCGTCCTTGAAGACGGGTGGAGGCATCCTTCCTATCGGCGACGGCACAGAGGAACTCTGAATGAAAGCACCAATGTCGGTGTCAAAACCGGCGGATCTCGGGTAGGGGGTCCCGAACTGTGCGTCTAGGCGGATGGTAACAGGAGACGAGGGACACGATGTTTTACCCAGGTTCGGGCCCTCTTGATGGAGGTAAAACCCTACGTCCTCCTTGATTAATATTGATGATATGGCTAGTACAAGAGTGGATCTACCACGAGATCAAGGAGGCTAAACCCTAGAAGCTAGCCTATGGTATGATTGTTGTAATGGAGGTTATGTCCTACGGACTAAAGCCCTCCGGTTTATATAGACACCGGAGAGGGCTAGGGTTACACAGAGTCAGTTACAATGGTAGGAGATCTACATATCCGTATCGCCAAGCTTGCCTTCCACGCCAAGGAAAGTCCCATCCGGACACGGGACGGAGTCTTCAATCTTGTATCTTCGTAGTCTTGGAGTCCGGCGGATGATGATAGTCCGGCTGTTCGGACACCCCCTAGTCCAGGACTCCCTCAGGGACCATGCGAAGATGTCGCGATTCTCACGGAGGAAATCGACGAGCTCGCCTTCCTATTTGCTGTCAAGGCCCGTGCCCATGACTGCGTACCTCTCTGGGTGCTCCGGGTGCAAGGGTATCTTCTTGGTCTCTTTGGCCGGCTTGAATGATCCTTCTGCCTCCGACTCCTTGGGTTCGGGCGACAATTCGGGTTGCTTCCCTGCCATCGCCACAACCCGGTCAAGGAGTCGCTTCTCGGCCACGATCACCATAGACTCGGCCAGCCGACTGCTTTCGGCCGTGCAGGCCGACGACTTCCTGTAGTCGCCGGCTACGGTCAGAATTCCCTTGGAACTCAGCATCTTCATCTTTAGGTAGACGTAGTGAGGAACCGCCATGAACTTGGCCAAAGCAGGTCGGCCGAGCAGGGTGTGGTATGGGCTTTCCAAGTCCACTACTTCAAACCAGACCGGCTCCCGTCGGAAATGATCTTTGTCTCCGAAGAGGACGTCTATCAGGATCTTGCCGATTGGCGAACAGGAAAGGCCGGGTACAATTCCATGGAACACGGTCCGGCTGCTCTGCAGCTGTCTTCACTTGATTCCTAGCTTCTCCATGGTGTCTTTGTACAGGATGTTGATGCTGCTGCCTCCGTCTATCAGGACTCGCGAAAAATGGGCGGCCCGCCTATCAGTGGCCAAGGTAGCACCCAGGACCAGGGCATAGGAGCCTGGACTCGGCATCACCTCTGGGTGATCCGCTCGACTACAACTGATAGGCCTCTCGGACCAATGCATGAACTCTGGAGTATCTGTTGCTACTGTGTTTACTTCTTGTTGCTGTTGGCGCCTGCTACGCCGGTTCTCTGCCACACTGGTGAACACCACATAGGCTCCGTGCTCTTCCGGGAACTCGTCCTGCACCACACCGACTGGCCGAGTCGCCGGCTGCTGGGGCGGCGGCGGCCCAGCAGGCGCTCCGCCGCCGGCCCAGCAGGCGGCGGAGGAGTGAGGCCGTCTCCCTTGGCGATCCTGGTGAGCTAGTGGCACTTTCTGGTTGGTGTGGTTTGAAGGCTTCGCACCACTGTCGAACTTGCAAGGACCATCCAAAGTCTGCTCATAGGAGAAGGCTGGTAGCCAATTGGATTTGCCGCCCTTCTGCCGCTTGGCCAGAGGCTGCCCCTCCGGCTTTTGATCTTCAACTGCCGCGACCTGCCAACTGTTGGAAGTCGGCTGCTGGGCCTTGCGCTTGTTGTCGTTCTGTTGCTGTTGCTGACTGCTGTCTCCAGCTGGAGTTCGGGGAGCGTGAGGAGTCACCTTTCCAGCCGCATTGACTTGAATCTCCGTCTTCATGGACGAGTCGGTGGTAGCGTACTTGTCTGCTATGACTAGCAGTTCGTCGAGGGTCTCTGGCTTGTCGCAGAGGAGCCTGTGCTTGAGCATGGTGCCCTCTCGGCACCCGGCTGTGAAGTATTCGATAGCCTACACCTCGTGCACGCCCTCGCAGGAGTTCCGAAGCTCGCCCCAGCACATGAGGTAGTCGTGTGTTGACTCATCAGGGTCTTGCACGCACAAGGAGAGCTGGCACGGCTTGGGAGGTCGCTTGTACGTGCTCGTGAAGTTGCGGATGAAGGCTTCAGTGAAGTCGACCCAGCTGTTGATGCTGCGGGGCTTCAGACTGTTCAACCATGTCCGGGCCGTGCCCTGGAGCATGAGAGGAACGTACTTCACGGCAACTCGCTTGTTGCCGTTCGCTATGCTGACGGCTGTGGAGTAGTCTATCAGCCAGTCCTCCGGCTTCACGGAGCCGGTGTACTTGGGTGTGTCTCGGGGGAGCGTGAACCCTTTGGGGAAGGGCTCGTCTCTGATGCGGGGCCCGAAGCAAGGCGGACCCAGCTCATCTTCCTCTTCCAGCGCCAGGGATCGGTGGAGTCGGTAAATCCGATGGCGGGCTTCGTTCTCTCCGACTCCCGCTCGGCGGCCAAGGCGACCACCGAGAGTTGGATGCTCAACAGGCGGCGGGTAAACTCGCCGCTCTCTTCTGGGCAGGGGAGGCAGGTAGTCGTCCCGCCGCTCTACTGCTCTCGGGCGGCCGTCTTGGTCACGCTCGATGGTGATGTGAGTCCGACTGTGACTGACAGCCGGCTCCTTCTCTTTCCTTCCGCGGACTCCGCCAGTCGGCGTTTGAGAGGTCGCGCCTTGATCTCGGCGGGGAGGCAAGTCGTCGTTCAGCTGCTGCAGCGCATCTGCGCGGCCGCCGGCCGCGTTTTGCGCAGCAACCGCATCAAGGAGCTGCTAGACTCGCTCCATCATCACACGGCGCTCTTCGCCCTCGAAGTTCTTCAGCTCGTCAGTTGCCGCTTGGGCGGCGCGGATGTTCTCTGTTGGGGTGGCGTACACAGGGTGTTTTGCTCCGAGCAAGTCGGCGATGGCCGCGCCGCGCTGCCGGACCGCACCTAGACGGCTCAGCCCAGTCGGAGCCGGCGAGCCGCCTACAGCGCGATCCATCTCGCGCTGGTATGCCTCTGACAAGCGCCTCATGCTTGCCACCTTCTTGGCGCCTTCAATGATCTGAAGGCGGCGCGTCTCCAGCGTCTGCGTCCTCTTGAATGGGCGTGGTTAGGTCTTGCAGGGCCGTAGCTAGCGGGTCCTGGGCTTCTTCGCCGGAGTGCTCGCCGTGGCTGATGATGAGCACCTCCGTGACGGCACTTCCGCCGCTCTCCTCGTACGGGAGCGGCTCGTCGTAGACCACCACGTTGGTGGGGAAAATGTCAAGCAACACAGCGTCAGAGTCGACCAGCATCGGGTCGGTGGAGCCTATGGACTCCAAGTCCATGGCAGGCTCGCTGGCGACGTGAAGTTTGTCTAGGAGGCGCGCGAGGAGGCTCTCGGGACCACCCATGCCTGCGTCGGATGCAGGCTCGTCGGAGAGGCGCACCTCGCCAACAAGCTCGGCGAGGCTGCTTGCCGTGCAGGCGGCCTCAGCGCCGCGCAGCGCGTCGAGGCAAACTCCATCTGGCGAGCCTGGCTGGCTGCGCTCGCCAGGGAGGAAGAGGGTTCCCGTCCAGAACAGATGTCCGGACGACGGTGCACCTCGCCCCACGATGGGCGCCAAATGTCGGGGGTTGGGTGCGACATATGCCAAAGGATGGCTTATCATGGTGGGGGCGAGTAGAACGTCGCCGGTGCCTGGAAACGGGATAAGGCGTAGGCATGCAGGCCGGCGAATCTTACCCAGCTTCGGGGCTCTCCAGGGAGATAACACCCCTACTGCTGCTCTGCGGGGTCTCCGCATGATCACTCAAGTGAAATGGCTACAATGGCGCTCCGAGAGCTGTTTCGGGAGGCAGGAGAGAGCAAGGCTAGTTCTCTCCTCCCTGGGCTATCTATCTAACTCTATCAAGGTCCGAACCCTTTGCATGGGTGCCCCGGGGGGTTTATATAGGCCTACCTCCCGGGGGTACAATGGTAATCCGGCTGGGTGCGGGCCCCAGCCGTCTGTCTCTCACACCGCCGTTCTTCCCGCCGGCTTCTGGGGCCCGCCGACTGGTGGGCCCCGCGGACAGGCCCGACACTATGCGGCACTCCTGATGATGCAGGCTTGGTCATCGGGTCATGGCAACAGTGCCGCCGTCTATCGGGCGATCACTGTCACCATTCCCCATCCAATCTGGTTAATGGCTTGCGGGGCCCTGAAGGGGAGGCGGCCGACTCCAGGGAGGCCGACTCCCCCAGGGCCATCTTTGGGGCGCCTAGGCCGCCGTCAGTCTACCCACTGACAGGTGGCCCCGCGGTCTTTGGGCCGTACAGGCCGGCATCATGGGTACAGTGCATCACGCATTGTGGCTGAGGTCAGGGCAGGCATGGCAACAGTGCCGCGCCTCGCCGGAGATCTTCCGGCGATACGGCTCACTGTAGCCATGCCGGTCCCTCGTAGGCAGGGAGGGACGGCCATGTCGTGACCGTACCCCGCATCGGGCTTCGTGAAGTGTCATGGGCCGACTCCCATAGTCGGCTTCTCTGGAGGTCGCCAGCTCAGAGTCGGCTTGCCTTGGAGTCGTCGTATGGGACTCGGCTTCTCTGGTGATCGCCAACTGGGACTCGGCTTCTCTGGAGATCGCCAGCTGGGACTCGCCTCTCTGGAGGTCGCCAGCTGGGACTCGGCTTCTCTGGGAGTCGCCGTCCGGGACTCGGCTGGAGGGGCACGGCCTGCCCCGATGTCTTGAAAGATCTAGGGTCCCGGGTCAGCCTACCCGTGGCCCATTACTCCGACACTCTGCCAGCGATGGGACAAGGTGGCAGTGGGATGCGGTCCCGCAAGAAGTCGGCGGGCCGCAAGACCCCCCCCCCCCCCGGTGGCGCCGGTGAGCCCTCCATCGGTCCGTGCGGGCACGCCTGCTTCGCATCGGCCGGTGGTGATGCCGCTGGCCTCTCCAGGGGGCTCGGCTGGTGGGACCTCAATGGCCGCCCCCTCCTTCCTCTGACGCACTGCGGGCGGCGGTGTCCAAGACGGCGCCCATCTCCACGGCCAAGCGCTCCAAGGCAGTGGTGGTGGCCCCGACGTCGCGGGAGAGGGTCAGCTCGCACTCCAAAGGCGCCAAGGGCAATCTTCCGGCGCTGCAACGCGCTCAATTCCTAGTGGCCCAAAAGTACATGGAAATCGAAGGTAACCCCCTGCCTCGTTTTCAATCTTCGACGATTATTCTGATGCGTGCTAGGGGGTATTGTAGAGGATAGTGGTGTTGATATGTCCGATGTGGGTGAGGCTCGCGAACTTTTATCGCTCATTCGCTCGAAGGAAATCGCGCAGGCCGCGCTCGCTCAGGCAGTGGCGGCACGCGTTGCGCCGGCAGCAGATGGAGCAGGGGCTTCTCTGTTGACCGTTGCGCGGCCCGACCAGGAGGACACAGCAGCAGGGGCTGCGCCGTCCCCCTCAACCCGTCGTCCTGTCAAGACACGGCGTGTGGCCAGAGCGGTTACCGCTCGCGGTATTCGCCTCCGCAATCGTGTTATTTAATGCGTTTTATCTTCTGGAACATTCGTGGCTTCAGCCACGCTGGGAGGCAGACCCACTTGAAAGAATTCATCCGTGAGGAGGGGATCGACGTAGTTACCTGCAGGAAACCATCAAGGCTGAATTTTCCCATTGGGACCTGCTAGCTGTCGATCCGCTCGAGCGTTTTGCGTGGCAATGGGTGCCTGCGGTGGGACACTCGGGGGGCCTGCTGCTTGGCATTAACCAATTCTGTTGCGAGGTGGTGTCGTGGGATGCCGGTAGATTCTTCTTGTCGGCACACGTGCGCTAACGCACGACTCTTAGCGAGTGGGAGGTCATTGTGGTGTATGGCCCGGACGACCGCTCGCACTCGCAAGAATTTTTGGGTGAACTTTAGGCGAAGGTCACGTCCCTGAGTGTGCATAACCTGCCAGTGCTGGTGGGTGGTGATTTTAACTTAATTCGCTCGGGAGCGGATAAGAACAATGGAATCATTAACTAGACAAGGGTGTCCCTATTTAACAATGCAATAACATCTATGGCCCTTAGGGAAGTGGCCCGCATAGGCGCACGCTACACATGGACCTACAAGCAGTTAACGCCGGTGCGGTCTGTGCTGGATCGCGTTTTCATGTCCGCGGAGTGGGAAATGTTATTCCCCATGTGCTCCCTCCATGCGGAAACGAGGATTGGTTCGGATCACATTCCCTTAATCCTGTCCTTAGGGGAGGATAGTTAAAGCGTAGTCCTTGTCTTTACTTTGAAATAGCGTGGTTCGAGGTCCCAGATTTTGAGCAAATCTTCCTCTCCAAATGGGAGACATGCGTAGCCCGGATCGGGCAAATGCGCGGGCCAATGGAGTTTTGGATTGCCGCAGGGGCGGGAATGCGTGCGACTCTCAAAGGTTGGGGGTGAAGGAAATATGCCCTAGAGGCAATAATAAAGTTATTCTTTATTTCCTTATTTCATGATAAATGTTTATTATTCATGTTAGAATTGTATTAACTGGAAACATAATACATGTGTGAATACATAGACAAACGTAGTGTCACTAGTGTGCCTCTACTTGACTAGCTCGTTGATCAAAGATGGTTGAGTTTCCTAGCCATAGACATGAGTTGTCATTTGATTAACGGGATCACATCATTAGGAGAATGATGTGATTGACTTGACCCATTCCATTAGCTTAGCACTTGATCGTTTAGTATGTTGCTATTGCTTTCTTCATGACTTATACATGTTCCTATGACTATGAGATTATGCAACTCTGGTTTACCGGAGGAACACTTTGTGTGCTACCAAACGTCACAATGTAACTGGGTGATTATAAAGGAGCTCTACAGGTGTCTCCGAAGGTACATGTTGAGTTGGCGTATTTCAAGATTAGGATTTGTCACTCTGATTGTCGGAGAGGTATCTCTGGGCCCTCTCGGTAATGTACACCACTATAAGCCTTGCAAGCAATGTAGCTAATGAGTTAGTTGTGGGATGATACATTACATAACGAGTAAAGAGACTTGTCGGTAACAAGATTGAACTAGGTATTGAGATACCGACGATTGAATCTCGGGCAAGTAACATACCGATGACAAAGGGAACAACGTATGTTGTTATGCGGTTTGACCGATAAAGATCTTCATAGAATATGTAGGAGCCAATACACTACAAAAAAATACACTTCCGTGATGATACATGTTTGTCACAGTAGGTCGCGTTTTTTGTCATGCATGTACATCCATGACGATTTTATGACAGAATCAAGATAGTCATACCTGTGCTATCGTAGAAGTGTTCCATGACATTACCAAAATTATAATCACGGAAGTGTCCACTTCCATGACGATAAATCGCGCGTCACAGATGTGCTTTCGTCAAGGGTGACCGACACGTGGCATCCACCGTAATGGAACGCCGTTAAGCTATCGGGTCGGGTTTTGGATCCGATAACCCGTTAACAGCCCCGACCAATGGGGATTTTCCACGTGTAAAATCATCATTGGCTGGAGGAAACACGTGTCGGCTCATCGATGGGACAGATGTCATCCACTCATTGGATGGAAGGCGCCTATGATACGTCGACATGTGGCACGTCCCAACAAAGGCCCATTCCTGTGAAAAGGCCAGCCCGTTTGACTTGGTCAAAAGGTGGTGGGCCGGCCCATGCAAAGCCTGTTAACGGCATGCTCGCATATAGCCCATTTACAGCCCGCAAACCCAAGGCCCATTATGCCCTATCCGAATTAGGCCCAGTAGCGTCATCTGGGCCATCCAATATGATTCCAGCCCGTTTTCACTTCTGGCGCATGTATGGCCCATGACATCTTTCGGCCCATATGAGGCCCTATGTAACTCTTGGCCTAATAACGGCCCGTGGTGAAACTGACCCGTAATGAACAGTGTATCACTTTACACCCATTAACGGCCCGTGGTGAAACTGGCCTGTAATGAATAGTGTATCACTTTATACCCATTAACGGCCCGTTATTCCGTTGGGCCGTTTCCAGCCCATGTTATCTTTCGGCCTTCTCAGAACCCATTTATTCTTGGGCTCATTTCCAGCATTCGTTTACTTACGGTCCGTTACTGTCATTTTCTGCTTGTGGGCCAAATTCAGCCCATAGTTACAGTCGGCCCGTTTGTGGTCCGTTAATACGTTGGGCCGTTTTCGTAGCGTCATCAAATACGGCCTATTAATGATGGCCCGTTATGGTCGGCCCATGAACGGACGATTCCAACTCTAGCCCGTTTACGGCCATAATGCGGTCTGTTTGGCCCATGTTTGGCCAATCGATCATAGGACCGTATAAGGCCCATTGATGATACAGCCCGCAGAAGGCCCATTGTTTCTACGGCCCGTAGGAGGCCCATTGTTTCTATGGCCCGTAGAAGGCCCACTGTTTCTACGGCCAGTAGGAGGCCTAGTGTCATTACAGTAAATATTAGCCCATGGTTATTGTGGCCTAGTTTTAAAAAATAGGTTATTGCAGCCACTAGCAAACCGCGGAAAAAGAACTACAATGACTACAAGCAAACAAATAAAGATGACAACAAGGAAATAAATAAGCAAGCAACTAACGCTAGGCTATCACGACTATTACATATATTACATCCACTGGGCATCAAAGTTCGCCACCAGTGCAAATATAGGGAACAAAGCAGCATATCATATACACCGGTTGTCAAAGTTGGTGACCAGCGCAAATAAACGCCGTTGCAAAACAAATCCATAACTGAAACCACTTCAGAAGATCTCAAGAAACAATATCCTGGGTACCCATAATGCTGGCAAGATGCTTAGCAAGCTTATTAACTTTCTCTTGTTTGGCGCTTAAATCCTCAAGCGCTTGCTGTTGCACCAGAAAATATGCATCTGAATTCTGCAGGGACTTCCTCAGTCCTTCAGCTTCCTGTCGCAGCACATCTGATCGATGTCTTTCAACTTGAAGTTGAGACACAAGAAGACGAACTGATTCAGGCAGCGAGTTCGAAGAGCTTGTGCCAGCATTAGTGGCTAGTAACTTGAACACTACATCAAGACAGGACTTTTGGGTTCCCTCACTGTCGTCAAGATAGTTTTTATCAGCTTTCTTGGAGACCAACAGGGATGTCTCACTATCTTGAACCTTATCTGCATTACTTCCTTTACCATTGGATAACACGGTACTGTTCTCCAATATTTTGTCCGCATTCTAAAAGAGAAACAAGCAGACACATCACATGTTTACCATGTTGTATATGATACTCATTTTGGTAAATGAGTTCAGTAGTAAAGTGGACAGGATAACAGCATCAAACAAACATATATCTATGTACCATGGTCACTTTATGGTCTATACCATTCTAGTTTTTGTTGCCAAATCAAGATAGAGACACAGTTCAAATAATATTTGTTCAAGACAAAGCAGAATAGAGAGAATATAAGTGTGAGTAACTATAGAGCAATAACAACACTTGTAATGTGCATGACATGAGAACATAACTGTTTATTCAATTGAAACTGAAATCAACATAGAGCAGGTTACAACAGCAAACCAGTTAAAGAAACAGGTTTAAAACATACCTGTTGCGCCATTGGAGTTTCAATTCCATCCTTCAAATTTGAAAATAGTTCGTATAAGTAAATACAGTAATGCAAGAGCAAAGGAGTATGAACCATAGCTACATAACCTGACCTGAGAACAAATCTTCTTCTCCTTTAAGCATTGAGTTGGGATTCGGAGTGGTGGTCCTCGTGCTTTGGGCACTGCAGTTCCCTTACTAACTGCTTGTGTTTGGGTGCTCTGTGGTGGAGACGGTGCTGTGTCAACTGGAACTGGGTTACTATCGGACGGGGTTGGGGTTAGAAGGGGTGTGGCTGGTTCTCTGTCCAACTGGGTAGGGGTACAATCTGCGAGAGTCTGGGTTATGTGTGGTGGATCTGGTCCTTGGGCAAGTACAATCGTGGTTCTATCCGCATCAACTGGTAGCACTATCTTTTCTGAAGACCGTGTTGTTACTCCCTTAGATACTGCCATCACACTCTCCAATTCAAATGGCTAATAAACAAGAAAAGTAATTGAAAGTATAGACATTGTATGATAGACAGGTGCAATGGATAGTGGGGAATAAAAGAGGGCATGAAATAATTCATATTTATGTTGTCTAACCAAACAGGATAGCATGACACAATTTCACATATATGATGGCTAACTAAACAGGATAGCATGACACAATTTCACATTATGATGGCTAACTAAAAAAGATGGAAAGACATAGTTCAAAATATGGGACTATGTAAATAGTATGACATGACATAACTATATAATGTGTTTATTAAATAGGTTGGCATGCCATAATTCACATACATTCACGGATAGAATGCCATAATTCTAAATATGATGACTGTAAACACTAAACAGGATGAGATGATATAACAATATGATGTCTTTATTAAATGGGTTGCCATGCCATAATTCAGATAGATGATGTGTATGTACTATGTAAACATGATGGCATGATATAATTCAAATATATGATTTATATAGTAAGCAAGTAAGCAGATGGCAATCCATATATGATGTAAAAACTAAGCAATGCAAGACAACATGCATGCCATGGGTAATATAACCCTGCCATGTTTGAGCATAGACCTCAGGGGGGAAATAGGACTGGTCATCAGTCTCTGAATCCTTGTCTGAGGAGCTCTCTGTAACCAGCAAGATGTATGCTTCAGCAGGTAGCATTGTCTGCTCTGAATACCTTGTTTTCACTCCAGATACTTCCATCACCGCTTCAAATGGCTGATGCACAGGAAGAGTAGTTGAATATACAAACGTTGTCGACAAATGGAACACGTAATACAAAAAAATGGTAGCATGATATAATTCACATACATGATGATTGGCTAAACAGCATGGCATTGCATAATTCACATATATAATGCCTTTGCAACAAGATAGCATTGTATAATTCACATATATAATGTCTTGCAACAAGATGGCAATGCATAATTCACATATATGGTAATTAGACACTGAACAGGTGGCATTCACACAAAGCATGTCTAAACTAATCAAATGACATAGCAATGCGAGACACCATACGCACAATATGAGCAACATAACCCTGCCAAGTTAGAGCATACACCTCGGGGGGGGGGGGAATAGGACTGGTCATTTGTCTCTGAATCCTCCTCTGAGGAGCTATCCGTAACCAGCGAGATATGCGCTTCGTCAGATAGCATAATCTTCTCTGAAGACCTTGTTTTCACTCCAGAATTTGCCATCACCGTGTCAAATGGCTGATGCACATGAAGAGCAGTTGAATGTACTAACATTGTTGACAAATGTAATATGTAACGAAAAAAGGATGGCCTGATATAATTACATATAAGATGACTGGCTAAGCAGGATGGCATTGCAAAATTCACATATATGATGCCTGGCTAAACAAGATGGCGTTGCATAATTCACATAAATGATGAATAAACTAAATAGATGGCATTCGCATAAAGGATGTCTAAACTAAGCAGATGAGATATTTGATGTATAAAGTAAGCAATGCAAGACACCATATGCATGATATAACCAACATCAGCATGCCAAATTAGAGTGAAGACCTCAGGGGGTAAATAGGAGTTGTCTTCTCCTTCTGAATCCCCCTCAGAACATATATCTTCCTCTCGATTACAATCTGAAATGTGTGGAGGGGGGCTGCCTTTGCGCCTACCATGGAGTGACATCTGCATGAAATTTTATTGCCATGCAAGGCTCGTCTCTTCTGCTCTGCATGTTCAGTTCCATTGTTTACAATAACTGTCATGCATAGGAATAAAACATAGTGAGATTATGTAAGGAGTGCATGCAGAAATCCAGAGTGATGGTAGCAACCTGTGGATAGACCCAAAACCAATAATAGCAGGCAGATAATGGCTTCAGTTAAAAAATACAGATAATGGCTTCTTTACTGTTTGTTTCCCACCCAACATGAAACTCATAGTAGACACCAGAGATTAACCAGATAGTAAATAGATACTATTAATAGCGGCCCCGATATGTACCCCACAACCATTTAAAAACTCAAGTTTGACCATTAGTTTGGAGCTGACTCAGAGTCAAATCGGTGAACATGATGATAAAGTAGCATGTAATATTAAGCGATGCATAACGTAAGCAGACACGAAAGAGTGCGACCTCTCTTGTGGACCCGTGTAGTCCTCGAGGTCATCAGCTCGATTGATGATGGTAATGCAGTTTTCATGGCTGCCAGCGGCGGGGAAGAAGATCTGAGGCGGCGAAAGATAGTATGGAGGCTAGTTCCCTGCTGTGTTGGACCCTTCTATTGTTGGAGCGGCTGAGCTGGGGTGGACGACAGCGCAGCAGGAGCGGGACAAACCACGCAAGGTTTTCTTTGACAACTATCTGTAAGAGAAGTAATTCTATAAGGGCTCGTTTGAATTGGAGGATTCCAACAATGCAGGGATAGGAAATAGACAGGAATAGGATAGGAATGCACGTGCAAAACAGAGAATTTAAAAACACAGGATTTCTGCCAATCTGGGTGTTTGATTCACAATAATTGAAAGATCACAGGATTCAAAGAAGCATGGTGAGATTAAGTCAAACCACAAGAAAATGTACGGTTATAATGCTATTATGCTACTATCTCTTAGTCTTGTGCTTCATGAATAGGAATTTGAAAAGGAGGACAAGTGAAAATTAAAATTCCTACGTTTTTTCTTTCAAGGAGACACTAAAGGAACAAATCCGTGTGCTCAGTGGACAATATATATAACATGTAGAGTAAAAAAGAGATGCAACAAGTGTACAACCTCTTTGGCGAAGCCATGTCGATCTCAGTGTGATTGGGTTGGCCGATGAAGATGCTCCGCCTGACTTTGCTGTCGGAGGAGGGGAAGAAGATCTTAGGCGTCTAGAGATGGAGCCCGAGGTACTGCTCTGCTGTGATGGAGGGTTTCATCATTGGAGCAGCTCTGGTGAGTTGGATGATGCCGAGGCTGAAACAGGACAAGAGAGACAACGAACAACGTTAACCTGAGTGGAATTCTAATAGCATGTCCAATACATGACGTAAAATACACAACCACAAAGTGCTTGATGTAAAATACATCAGCCGCTCATCTCTGAACTTAACTGTCGAAACTGAACTTAATTATCGAAACTGAACTTTACCGTCGAAACTGAACTTAACTGTCGAAACCGAACTTAACTGTCGAAACTGAATTTTGCTGTCAAAACTGAATTTTGCTATCGAAACTGAACGCACTAGCAAGGTGAGGCTACATGTCGATCGACTGGCTTTTTCATCTCTGGTCAGTCGATTTTGCAGCCATTGGATACGAAATCAAGGGCCTGCGGTTCATCTTCAACCTCCACCCCCCTGAGCCGCCAGCCACCACCGGCCAAACAGCAGCCCCCCGCCGCCCGCGGCTGGCGGTGCGCCGCCCCGCCCGCCCCGAAAACACTCCCCACCGCCAGTCCGCCGCCGCCCTGGCCATCCCTCTAGGCCCCCCCATGCCAAGCTTTTTCTCTGGCGATCCCCACGCTACCGCCCCGCCAACGCCCCGCCACCGCCGGCGACCACCGCCCCATCCTGAACCCTAAGATAGATAGTGGGGTACCTCTCCGGCAATCCCCCTCCCCGCTGCGGCTGGTTCTTCCTTCACCCCGGCGAGCCCACCCCTTGAAAATCGACTGACCCAAAAGTCGATTCAGTCGACTGAAGTGTAGCCAAACCAGAGCAGCATCGCAAGCAAGAGCAAGAGCAAGAGCAGCAGCGCGAGCAAGAGCAATAGCAAGAGCAGACTAGGCAGGGGACCGAGAGCAAGAGCAGAGCAGCAACGCAAGCGAGAGCTAAAGCAGCAGCAACTGCTACTGATGTGGACGTCGCCCCCGAGGGAGCGACGCCGTGGAGGAAGTGGCCGGCGACGCCGCCGTGGATGGAGCCGCGCCGTGTCGGCTCGGGACCAAGCGCCGGCAGCATCGTGAGATAGAATCAAGAAGAAAATACAGCGATTAGTGTACAACCTCTTTGGTGGCGCCAACTAGGCCGTAGCTTCATCCGAGGAAACGGTGATGATGATGCTCTTACGGTGGTGCAGGTGAAGACGACGGTGTGGGAATGGAGGTGGCACGAAAGACGAGGGGAACGTCGGGGCAGCTCCTTGGAGGTGGAGGATGATGTGGCTGAACCGGCGGGACGATGAAATCGACGACGGATCCTCATCCGGTACGGTGGATGAGGGACGTCGAGGTGTTGCTGTGGACGACGTCGTCGGGGAAGAGGCTTTGGCTGGGTGGTGGACAGAGCAGGGTGTGGGGTTTCATCGCGGGTTTTCGTGGCCTCGGTGTACGAATGGGTGGGCGGATGGGATGGCAGTGGGTAACCATGGCTTAGAGACGCGCTTGTCCGAAATGTGGGGTAAGTTACGAAAGTACCCCCCACCGATTTAAGGCGGTTCTTTCGGTTCAGGGGTACCACGGGCATTTCACGTGTCAGGATTTCACAGGAGGTGGGAGTTTTCGCGCGCGTTGTAATTTCGGAATAGCAAGGCGCGAGTTGAGATGGAGGAAGTTGTCGGAGCACAACGAGACAAAGATATATCTTAAATATTTCGGGATAACAAGGCGCGGGTTGAAATTTACGGACAAGCCAAACGCGTACTGTACCAAATCAATGCGCACTACAAATGTCATTCAAAAATTTGAATTCATGTTATGTTCAATTAAAATATTTCGCTACATGTATAATGCATGCAACCTACTACTCAAATGAACGTTTTAGTGCATTCCAAACGTATATACTACCTCTTCAATATGAACTAAATTTGAATAAGATCTACAGTAATGATTGTTGTGAAGTCAAAGCATTGGAATTTGTTTCTCTATTTTAATAAGATCTACAATTATCATTATTGTCAAGTTAAACCATCGTTTGTGTATTATCTTCACAGCACACCACATGATTAGTCTCGAGTTACATATGAACTATGTGTACTATATGAACTCGAACTAGATTTTTTGAATCCACTTTATTTTGATTTCAAATCACATTACATTTCTAGCTCTAGCTAGATCTTCATAATCTAAACCATGTCTCATATGTATAATGTGTTTATCACATTATGTATGGTGCCCCGCCCCCTGCGCCTACAAGTATTTAGATGTGAGTTGCAAACACCACACATTACCACAAATTCAAATAAAATGTGAGAATGTTCGATATATAGTATTGTTTAGATTGCTCGATATTTAGTTGTAAGCTGCAAACGCCGCACATTATCACAAATTCAAATAAAATGTGAGTTTGTTTGATGTATAGTATGGTTTAGATTGTTCGGCATTTAGCTGTGAGTTGCAAACGCCATGCATTATCACATTATGCTATAACATGTGCACAACACGTGTATCACCGCTATATTCATGCATGCAATGTTTAAAACACTATGATCTCCTATTCAAATATATGAATCCGCTTTCATATCAAATTATGATCTTTGTTAGTCTCTTGCACCCACACAATCCTCTAACCTTTGTAGCTACCACTAACTTTCTCTTGTGCATGCACACGCCCTCCTCGCCCTCCCCCTCCCTCGGCATTCTATCCACCGGGCATATTCATTTTTTTCTTTAGGTCGTTCTCCCAGAGTCTCCACAACTCCTTTCCGACACACACAACTTCAATCTCCTCCTTTATGTGTCCTTGCCTCGTGTCTCTCATACGGTCAGACACACGTGTAAACTCTCGCCCCTCTTTTCATCGATCTCACAACCGCACACTCCTCCCCCTATCTAGCTAGTAGTTGGGCCTCTCGCACCACCTCCTAGCTCCATTCTCTCTGTCTATCCGTCTTGCTTGGCCTTATTTGCCTCTAACAAATGGACGTACACCGACCGATCTCTCTCTATACATATAGCTAGCTAGGTCCTTATAACTCATTTTTACCCACACGTCGATCGATCTACCTCATTAGTTGTGTCTCTCCCTTCCTCTGACAAACAACAATTGATCTACCGATCTAGTTAGGTTTGCTTACCAAACACATGGTTCCCCTTCATCATCCATGGATGCGTCCTGACAGATCTATCACGCACAGGCACACACAGAAACACATCCCCACTCTTATTGATAACATTGCAGTTCCACCCTCAGTTTGTCTAGTAGGCCTCTGCCAACATCTTCGAGAAGCAACTCCATCACCCATCCAGCACTCTAAACCTCTCCCTCCCTCTCCCTCCCTCTCTCTCTCTCCCCTCTCTCTCTGTCCTATCATATTTCCCGTCCTTCAGTTATGTATGGATGTCGACCGATCTCCCTCAAGACAAAGCTGGGTCTCTCCTTCTCAACACATATATGAGTCGTTCTACCTCTATAGTTAGGCCTCTGCCTACCCCTCCCCCCACCCCCTCCCCCCCACACACACCGATACATCAAGCGCTCTAGTCATGTCTCCCTGCCACACACAAACTTGACATGTGCCCTCTAACATTCCGGTAAGCCAGTCGCCCTATATCTTTGACTTGCACACACACACACACACACACACACACACACACACACACACACACAATTTTGATGGCTCTCTTCATCGATCTCGCACCCACCCACTTGATCCTCTCTTCGACTCTATCGATAGCTATGACCCCTCCCTCTCTTCTCGTGGATTGCCCGACCCTCTATGTATGATATGGATAGGCCTCCATTTCACACACATTGCATGCAAAAATTTGTTTGAGATGTCATCGACACATATTCCCACAAATAATTCACGAAATCAACCCCCCACCGGCCCACCCCACCCCCCACCCCCACCCCAAAACAAAAACACTCACGAACGCGGTTTGTATATCTCACACACACCCATGTAGGTGGGGGACGTGCACGAAGAGAAGAGGTGCATGCACGATGCACGTACTCCCGTCTCTTTCCCAACCACACCCGCGTGGGTACACGGTGGAGCTCATTTCTGTACGAAAAAGGCAGCCCACATGGTAATTTGGCACGTGTACTGGTTGTCCACTTGGTGGAGGGAGGATCGTCTACCACGGGTGAACAAACAAATTGCAACTTGACGCGTTATGTTAAATTAAAAAAAGAGGCAAACCATGTGGGGCCTACCTTAGAGGCAAGGCTCTATACACTGGAGTACTTTTGATGTGTCCCGTCAACTCGCATAACGAGGAGAAGCTTGCTTAGTACACCGTCTCCCCCGGCCACGGGCGCGGTGGCTCACAGGATGAGGTGAAGCTTGCTCCGCCTTACGCCCGCTACCTCGCCCATGCGCGCGTTGGCTCACAGGACGAGGAGAAAAATTTACTACTCCCTCCGTTTACTCCTCATCCCTACTACCTTGGTTATAGAGATTATATCATATTGTTTGGAATATAAATGTCCTTTAGTAGATTTCAATATGAGCTATTAGTACATACTCCAAACACTTATGTATATAGACGTATTTTAGAGTGTACATTCACTCATTTTGCTCCGTATGTAGTAGCACTCTCCCTCGCCCCTCGACCCTCGCCCACGTGGTGGACGTGCAGCAATTCATTCGGTCTCATATAGCCAGAACGATATATACTGCACTACCATTATTGCTCGACTTCCCGAAGAGGCGAAGAGCCAATCGCAAGGTTAATATTTTGGAGATGCCAAGCGCAAGGTTATAGGAGAACGAGTAGTAGGTGCCGCATCATTTATAAATAAAGTTTTTTTTTCTTCAGTGGCGCGTACGCAATATGATAGGTTCATATGGAGAGAAAAGGAAACCGCTCCACTATATACATAGTCAGGATGGGCCAGCCTACACAGTTGCTTGCTAGGGTTGCTCTCTTCACACTCTCTCGCACAAAACGACTGTGGCCACATCTCTAACATCCCAGCAGATCACGTCCGCTTGGGGAAGGGGTGGATGCTTAGTGTAGATGCGGTGGTCATTGCCAACGGCGAAAACCCACTGTCGGCACGTCCCTATCAGGGGTCCCCGCTGTTCTCTCTCACAAAGCCGGTGAGGTTGCCTTCGTCCCTTGCTCACTGCCGCGACGTGGGCAGTTGCCGGCTCCCGCCGCCCTCCTCAAGGTTGAGCTACGTCCCTCAGGTACAACTCCCTTTACAGCCGGCTTGCACCACTGCTCCAGCTGCCCACATCACTCCCTGTGGATATTTCTCTACTTCTTTGCGCCGCACATACCTGATACCTCTACTGGCTTCTACGTACTGTATTTGTGATGAGTTTATGTCTCATCAACTAGTCCCAGTAATCTTATTCTAATCACGCTTCTTCAATTTCTTTGCCACAGGGATGCTCATCTCGATTTTGGTGAAACTGCACAAAATGATCCAATGGTCAAAAGGTTGCAAACTTCATTTATTAGGAAGCTCGAACATTGCCAGCAAATTGAAGCCTAGTTAGGATTCACAGTTCAAGGGCTAGGGACTTCATGGATCGTTTTTTTCTTTAGCTGCCTCTGTTCCAAAATAAGTGTCAACTTTAGTAGTAGTACAACTTTGTACTAAAGTTTGCACAAAGTTGAGACACTTATTTTGGAATGGAGGCAGTACATATTTTCTATGATCTGTCAATCATTGAGATACAATAGCATGCATGTTAGTCTCCTTCGTATTTGATGAAATGTTGCAACAGGCAACCTTGGATGCAAGATACATGTAACAGGAGCTGGAAGCTTCATAGCATTGTACAAATTTATCTCGCTGATAAATTACAGTACGTACTAGTACTATACTAGTACTTCCTCCGTTCCTAAATATAAGTCTTTGTAGAGATTTCACCATGAACCACATGCGGATGTATATAAATGCATTTTAAGTGTAGATTCATTCCTTTTGTTCCGTATGTAGTTCACCTAGTGGAATCTCTACAAAGACTTATGTACTAGTAATAGCTAGCCCCCACTACTAGGAATTCTCTATCCTCTCCTTGAGCCACATCATCAAAATTGTTGTAGCCGTTAGATGAAGTAAACCAGTCATAATAGCCGTCTGATCTAGACGTTGAGAGGCTCCGCACTAAGCCACATGCAAGCGTACAGAAATACCGTGGCACATGGATGTGAGTGGGGTTTAAATGACATCAACATGTCTACTTGCAAGCATGCACCGGTAGCATGCATGTAAGTGAGCTTTTAAGTCCCATTAACATGTTAAAAATAAAAATATAATCCCATTATGCAGTAGGAGTTGGCTGATCTTTTTTCCTTACGTGGGATGATCTAAATGATGATGGGAGTTTATTTAGTTTGGTTACCACATTTGTCATGCGGTTATAGATTTTTTTTAGTTCTATGAAATCGATAATTTTGCGCAGAGAGATATACCGCTGTTCCGCGGCAACGCGCGGGGACTCATCTAGTAATATTTAGGAACGGAGGGAGTACTATGTAAAGAGTTAGGTGTCGCACGGTGATAGTGTGAGGTGGGCCATGTAATCACTGAGCCCGCGTGTTTTCACAGCTCTTGCACTCCTCCGCTGTAAGAATGGAGATAATTGTAATCTACTACCTCCTTTCGCCGAAAGCGTGGGACATCCAGCAGTCCTACCACCTTAGTAATAAAGACCAATGAGCCATCAAATCACATAGACCCAGCAGTAAGTTGGATGGACGAAGAAACCATCATTCTTGCGCCAGTGAGAGGTCGCGTCCGCTCTGCCCGGGCATGAATGTGGCACCGATTCTTTGGAGCCGCGCTGACCGTTTCGGGCGGGAAGCGCGCGCGGGTGATGGAGGGGATTTGGGTGGGCCAGGCTGGTCAGGAGCGGGCGTGGCAGCTGTCCGCATGTCCCTACCGGACACGCCCGGAAATGAGAGGATGCACTGACTCTCGCGGCTAAAATCGTACACTACACACCATCTCTCTGTAGGAGTAGGTTGATCTATCGCACTCTCTAACACACACATCCTGTTAAACACACACACGCACACGCACGCACCTTGGTCCCGTTGCACCTTCTAACGTGACTTATTACACCTAGACGAAGGGAGTAGTAAGTATACGAGATACGGTGGCACACTGACTTAAGTCGAATACAAGTGCCCAAAATTTGTGTGCATGTTATAATAAGGATTCACTTAAAATAGTACGTGAGCAAACAGACGGATCAATTGGACAGTGTTCCCGAGAATTAGCGAGATGTGTGAGGTAGTAAGATACACCGCTGGCGCTTTTAATTTTTCTTATTAATTTGTTTGTTTCACCCTCTGACTGGTGGGACCCAACGTACTACATGGAGAGAGGTAAGGTGACTAAGGCTGCATTATTTCTGCACCACTGTGGATAGTCTTACCACCAAAGCCACATGACACGATTATGATTGAAATCCCAATGACTCCCACACACAAAAAAAACACGGCATGCTTGTCACACGAATGCAGGAATGTATAAAAGGTTATTTTCCTCTCGTTGAACATAACGGGAGGGTTGTGTAGCTGGTTAGCCTGTTGGCTCATCAAACTTGAGGTCTCGGGTTCGATAACTACACTTGAGCATAATTTTTGCCAGGAGGATTCTTTGACTGGTCAAATTGTTTTCTAGGGTTTGCACACTTCACACTCTCTCTCCAGTATATATATACACACTGGAGCCTCAGCGCTTGTAGTTGCTCTCTTCACACTCTCTCGCCCTCTCCAGATCTAAACAAGACTTCGTTGGCCTCTCTCTCTGCCCTCACTGCTGCTCAAAGAGCCGGCAGGATCCGTCCGCCGGGAAGGGAAGGAGGCTTAACGCTGTCGCCGTCGGCGAGGGAGGGAATCCACTACCGGCGCAACTGTTCACTTTCCACCCAGCGGCGGTGCGGGAGGGCCTCCGACCCCTTCTTCTTTGCCGCCGTCCCGTCGCCCACCGAACCACGCCCCAAGAACCTTAAGGTATATTTTACTTACTCCACATGCATTTCTCTAGCTGCATGTATACCATGAATCTAGGACGTGGTTCAAAGAGGAAAGGAGTGGGGGAAAGTAGTGGGAAGAGTTGTATATAGCATGAATCTAGGACGTGGTTCAAAGAGGAAATGAAGGGGGAAAGTTGTATAGCATGAATCTAGGACGTGGTTCAAAGAGGAAAGGAATGGGGGAAAGTAGTGGGGAAAGTTGTATCGCATAAATCTAGGACGTGGTTCAAAGAGGGAAGGAAGGGGCAAAAGTACTAGTTCAGAAAGGAAAGGAAGGGACAAGGCTGTAGAGTTTGAGCAGGACTAGATTTGATGCGCTCACATAGGGAAAGGTGTCTAAAGATAAAAAAACTGGGACCAACACAAATATGCTCCTTGGTTGTTTGTTTTTTGTTGCAACAGACTGTGCATGACCACAATACATCGGTAGATGCACATGGTGCTGGTGCGTCCACTGTCCCGTGCAACTCATTAGCTGTTGTTAATCTAAGGCCCTGTTTGGTTAAAAACTCCCTAGTCCCTACCTGATTGGTTCCAGGGACTAAACATGGACTAGAGGTTATTAAACGACATGCTAAAAGACCATGTTACCCCTAGTAATGAACTAATAGAAACAAGGTGCGATGCGTGGCAGGGGCAACTGTTGGAAAAGGTCCCAAAAAGACTCGCTCGGGGTCTTCTTTCTTTAGTCCCAAATGCCCACTTTGAGTCCCTAAAAGTCCCTTCTGTTTGGTTTAGATGTGAGTGACACGGAGTTTTTTAGTCCCTACACCAAAATGTCCCTATAAACAAACACCCTCTAATAATGCCGCTGGAAAATTGATGCAATGCCACAGTTAAAAGCAAATTACATGTTTAACGAATTGTATTGTTAATATAATCTCTATGTTAATATTAATCAATGCCACCGTTTGAGAAATGCTAATGTCTTGCTTTCTTTCCCATTTAGATAAGGTAGATGCTTCTTTTTGTTGGCTTCTGTGTCATCCACCGTTATTGACCACTAATTGTTTCCTTTGCACCTCTGTGTAAACAAGGTTATCTACTTCACCTCGGTGCCATTGTGACCTTTTGTGGCACTACACAAAACACTTTTGTTTTAAGAGTGTTTTGTGCAGTTCCACCAAAATGTCACACCGAAAACGTTGCTTGATTGCTTGATCTTAGTGGAACTGCACAAGAGGACATCTTACTTCCTATCCGTTAAGGCGAATTTGGTTCAGATCTTCTTCTTGTGAGTTGTTTGAATTTCGCATCATGAGAGGTCAGTACTAGCCTTCTTTCACATGATTCTGCAGTGTGCTTTCATATGTTGTGCTACTTGTACGATAATGTTGCTTGATTTTAGTGAACTGCACAAATGGAGACAAGACTTCCAATCTGTATGTGCACCGTAATATCCCATTGAGGTAAGATAAGGATATTTCACAACTGCTGGCCTGTATTTTGCCACTTTCATCAGAAAATTAAGTTTAGTACTATACTTGTGCTCCCTAATTGACATGCCAAATCTTACATTGAAGGCGAAGCTTGTCTGTTATTGAACCAAGTGATGAAGGGAAAGAACAAGCGGAAGAAAAACAAAAATCAACTCCCAGTGCTATAATGAAGCACTGGAACTGTGATAACACAAGTAATGATATAGTTTTGCATCTTAATTTATCGCTATGGCTGGAACGAGCAATTGTTTTTCCACTGATTTGATGCCACACGTAATTATCTCTACTTGTCCAAACAGGGATCTTCTTTGAAGATACCATATATTTTAGTGGAATTGCACAAGAAGATTTTGGAAACATTAAACTAATCGAGGAGTATATAGTAAGCATGGCCACCCCCATAGATAGCAACAGATGGTTCCGAAGAAGTGCTTCATCTGTATGCTCTACACAATCAGCCTCCTGACAAAGGTTGGTACTCACCCACTAATTTCATCCATATGATTTTGTCGGCGTTCTGGGAACGGGGGTCCCCAGACTTGCCTGCCTGCGGCCTGCGGCGTGGCTCAAAGGGGGCCCAACGCGTCCATCTTCATCAACATAAGCTCAAGACCCTCGCGAGGGGCCAAGCCTCGCGGGGCGGATGACAAGGAGCTTCCTCAGGCACGGCCTCATCAGGCTGGCTCACGAGGAGGCGGAGAGTTCAAGGCGGGGTACCTCGCAAGGTGCCCATGACGCAAGCCATGATGACTAAGGGCGCCAGTCGGGCGCCAGCCCGCACAGTGTCCTCCTTCCCTCTTTGGTGCAAAGGGAGCAAGCGCAGGCGAGAGCATCAAGCAAAAGCATCCATTTTGGTGCAACAAGACCAAGACCAGCCCAACGGCAGGGAGGAAGTCATTGTGGAGCCCAAGCAGGCGTCTCTACCAGAGCCTTTGACAGGCGAGGACCAACTTTAGTCAGGATAAGTGTACTAGATGTTCCCCTTCAAAATGGCCAATTGTTGGCGCCCTTCCCGCTCAATATTTGGGAAGAGTCCCAGGGCCTTTGCCTATAAATAGGACTAGCCACCCCCAGGGTAGGGACACCTGGATCCTCACCAAGAAATCAGTAGATAGAGCGATTGAACTCCTCCTAGTAGTTCATCACACCAGCCAAGAACAGACCACTACTAGGGAAAAGCCTAGCAGCAGCGCGGGTTTTGGGCCTATTAGTAGCGCGGGGGCCGGCGCTACTAATAAGGCGCTACAGCTAACGTATAGCAGTAGCGCGGGTGCGACCCGCGCTACTACTACGTCCTTTAGCAGTAGTGCGGGTGCCAACCCGCGCTACTACTAATCTCTAATTTCTGATTTTTTTTTTGAATTTTTTCAAAGAAAAAAATTCGATTTTTTCCCTAATTTTCAAATTTCTGAATTATTTTAACCTCAAATCTCTAATTACCCCTCATCGCTGCTCAATTTAATCTCTAATCACCCCTCATCATTCCAAATCATCTAACTTCCCGGACGGTCACCCATTCTCTCACTACTCCAGCCTGAGCACGCTTAACTTCCGGGTTCTATTCTCCCTCGTTTCTAAGTCTGCACTTGTTGTTTTCCTGACAATAGTAAGATGTCAATCCTATTAACCTCAGAAATTTAGCTTGAGCATGAAGTCACACATTTCACTGTTTGAGTTTGAAACTATTGTTCTAAGAAATTAGTAACACTAATATTTCTTGAATAATTAGTTTGACCACAGTTTGACCACAGTTTTACCAGATTTGGCCAAAATTCAAAAAAAATAAAATAATTATTTAGTAACACTAATATTCTTGAATAATTAGTTTGACCAGATTTAACAAAAATTAAGAAAAAAACTGATTTTTTTTTATTTTTTTTGCCTCCAGATCTTAAAAGCCCCGTAACTTTTATTCTGTTAGGTTTTTGAGGATTTTAAAAATGTTTAACGGGGTTCCCCTGGTTAAATTTGGATGTAACTTTTCGAGTAGATGATTTTTCATATAAAAAACTTTTTCATCCGAGTTAGTATGCAAAAGTTATGCCCATTTTTACAAATTCTCGAGAGATTTTGCAAATAAAGTCGAAATTCATATTTGCAAATTTTCCCAACAATTAGACCACATATCACATGGGAAACTTATTTTCTTTTATTTTTTTGTCATTTTCATCATTTTCTTTTTTTTAAACTGAAAAGGCGATCCATAGGGGGGGCGTAGAGTTTGACAATGGGACCTTTAGTAGTAGCGCGGGTTTTTAACCCTCGCTACTGCTAAGGCACCACTTAGTAGTAGCGAGGGCTAAAAACCAGCGCTACTGCTATCTCCCTTAGTAGTAGCGAGGGTTAAAAACCCGCGCTACTACTATGGCATGTCTCGGGGGGCACGGTAGAGACCGCTTAGTAGTAGCGAGGGTTATAAACCCGCGCTTCTGCTATCAACTTAGTAGTAGCGGGGTTTAAAAACCTGCGCTACTAGTAAGTAGCAGTAGCGAGGGTTTTTAACCCTTGCTGCTGCTAAGATTCTGTGTATGGGCTTTTCCCTAGTAGTGGACCCTCGCGAGGCTGTTCTTCCTTGTATTGTTCATCATCAGCCCAAGAGGCAATCCACCACACCACACACTGGAGTAGGGTATTACACCACAATGGTGGCCTGAACCAGTATAAACCCTGTGTCTCTTGTGTTATTCTGTTCGTAGTATAGATCCTAGCGATTCGGCGAGGAGCAGGTAGGTAGAGGGCGAAATCTCCGCGCGCACCGCAGTGTTTGAACCTCAAGGGTCTGCCGGAACCCGAAATCCGACATTTGGCGTGCCAGGTAGGGGTGCGCCGGAATTTGTCTTTCGTCGCCCTGTTCTTCTCCGACCATCGCATCCATGTTTGACGCTCGTCGGGCCCGCGCCGAGTGCCGAGCCGCCCTCGCTTCCCGTGTCGCCCAGACGGCTCCCATCGGCGGGTGCCCTCGTCGTTCACCGTCACCTGCCGTCAATGCCGCCACCGGCCCGGCGGGGAACGGGCAGCGAGCATCGTCCCAGCATCCCTCCGTGGCCTCTTGGGAACAGCCACGCGGCCTCTTCCTCACCCACCACGTCGCGCCGGCTCCCTCGGTCGTCGCGGCCCTCCTGGGCGGCTCGCAGGCGCCGCCCTCCAGCCACCACGTCAAGCCATTCATCCGCCGGGTCGACGCCGCCTCCACGCGGTAGGGGGCTCCCCGGGCCGGTCGAAGCCGTCGGCCAGGCCGGCCTTCAGCTCAGAGGACCACCCCTCCAACTCGGCCTGCTCGGGTGCGCTCCCCATGCTCTGCACGCCTACCATCTGCCAGGTGGCCGTCACCAGGACTCTCATCGACGGCGGCGCGGGCCTCAGCGTGCTCTCAGTTGATGCCTTCAACCTTCTCTGCATACCCCGGGAATGGCTGCAACCTAGCTGGCCCTTCTCGGGCGTCGGAGGCGGGTCGTCCAGCTCCTTGGGATAGATCCGGCTCCCGGTAACCTTCGGCACCTACGACAATTTCCGCACAGAGCTGGTCGATTTCGACATCGCCCCCATCGGCCTCCCCTACAATGCCATCCTCGGCTATCCAGCACTGGCCCAATTCATGGCCGCGACTCACCCGGCGTACAACCTCATGAAGATGCCCGGGAGCAACGGTGTCCTCACCGTACCCGGGGACACCGAAGATGCGCTGCGAGTACTCAAGCTCGCCCTCAAGACGGCCGCGGCAGCACGGCCCGCCGACGCAGAAACCCCCAATCCCAAGGGGCTGCACCAACCAAGAAGAAACAGTTGTTCACCCAAGACAAGGCAGAGACCAAGCAGATACCTGTCGACGAGGACGGGTCCACTAACGCCACTTTCACCATAGGCGCCAACCTCGGGCCCGAGCAGGAGGAAGCCCTGGTCAAGTTCCTGCGTGCAAACAAGAAGGTGTTTGCCTGGGAGCCCGATCAGTTGGCAGGGATCCCACGGGGCGTAATCGAGCCCCACCTCAACGTGTGCCCCAACGTGCGCCCTGTGAAGCATAAGGCGATGCGGCAGTACACTGAAAAGCAGGCCTTCATCGTCCAGGAGCCGCAGGGGTTATTCGCGAGGTCCGATATCCAGATTGGTTGGCCAACCCTGTGGTTGTGCCAAAGAAGGGAGGGAAGGAGCGCATGTGTGTCGACTTCACCAACCTCAACAAAGCATGCCCACAAGATTCGTTCCCGCTCCCTCGCATCGATAAGATCGTCGATTCCACCGCTGAGTGTGACCTGTTATGCTTCTTGGATGCCTTCTCCGGGTATCACCAGATCAAGATGGCGGTGGAAGACGTGGAGAAGACGGCCTTCTTGACCCCGAGTGGGGTGTACTTCTATACATGCATGCCGTTCGGACTGCGCAACGCGGGGGCAACCTTTCAGCGGCTCATTCACATCACCTTGGGCCCGCAACTCGGGAAGAATGTGGAGGTTTACGTCGACGACATCGTAGTGAAGTCTCGCGAGGCCAAGACCCTGATACAAGACCTAGAGGAAACCTTCGCAAGCCTCAACGCAGTGAGCCTGCGGCTCAACCCCGCGAAGTGTGTGTTTGGAGTCCCCTCGGGCAAGCTCTTGGGCTTCCTCGTGTCCCACCGAGGCATTGAGGCCAACCCAGAAAAGGTCAAGGCAGTCGAGGACATGAGCCCACCAAAGACCCTCAGAGAAATGCAGAAGCTCACGGGGCACGTGACTGCGCTGGGGTGCTTCATCTCCAGGTTAGGGGAGCGAGCGCTGCCTTTCTTCCAGCTGATGAAGAAAAAGGGGCCCTTTGAATGGACTGAAGAGGCCGACAAGGCGTTCCAAGATCTCAAGAGGTACCTAACCAGCCCTCCGGTGATGGTGGCTCCGCGCCCTCAGGAGCCCTTGGTACTCTACCTCGCCGCCACTCCTTACTCCGCCAGCGCGGCTCTGGTGGCAGTTAGGGAGGAGCGCCGGACCAAAACCACGGCAGCTACCCGTGTCAAGGCAAAGCAGGACCAGGAAGGACTCGCAGAGATCGCTACCACGGCTGAGGAGGGTCAGCCGCTGTAGGGGAGCGCGCCGAGAACGGAGGAGGCCCCTCCCCCAGGCAACCAGCTTCCGGAGGCCCCATCGCCTCAGCAGGCACCACGGCCTCCGGAGGACGCCACCAGCACCGATGCTCCAAGCCTCGTCGAGCACCCGGTGTACTTCATCAGCATGGTGTTGCGGGATGCGAGGGCACGGTACCCCATGCCACAGAAGCTCCTCCTCGCGCTACTGGTGGCCTCCCGCAAGCTGCGACACTACTTCCAGGGTCACCCGATCAAGGTCGTCTCAGCATACCCCTTGGAAAGGGTGCTCAGGAGCCCTAACTCAGCTGGAAGGATCGCCGAGTGGAACATTGAACTGCAAGCGTTTCAGCTCGAATTTAGCACGACCAGGGTCATCAAGGGAGCCGCGCTAGCAGATTTCGTGGCCGAATGGACGGAGGCACCGGACCTCAAGGCCGACGAGGATTGCTCCCTCTCCCCGGGAAGCGAGGCGCCAGAAGGCTGGGTCGTGTACTTCGACGGGGCGTTCTCCAGGCATGGCGCTAGGGCCGGGGCGGTGCTCATATCTCCCACTCAGGACAAGCTTCACTACGCTGTGCAGCTCTGTTTCCAGCAGGGTGAAAAGGTCTCCAACAATATAGCGGAGTACGAAGGACTGATAGCGGGCTTGAAGGCCGCCGCTGCCCTAGGGGTGAAGCTCCTTACTATCAAGGGCGATTCGCAGCTCCTCATCAATTTCTCCAACAAGGTATACGAGCCAAGAGATGAGCACATGGAAGCCTACCTTGCGGAGGTCCGCAGGATGGAGAAGCAGTTCTGGGGGTTGGAGCTATAGCATGTGCCCTGCGGCACTAATCAAGAGGCCGACAACATCGCCAAACGAGCCTCCAGGCAGTTGCCCCAGGAGCCGGGCGTCTTTGAGGAACGACTCTTCAAGCCCTCTGCCCTGCCATCGTTATCGAACATAGCACAGCCTCGGGTGGAGCTTCCCCAACCACCTGCCTCGGGAGCCCCAGCCTGTGGCCCGGGCTCAGGAGCACGCCTGCTCCTGACGATGGAGCCTCAGGAGGGGTGCTGGATCACAGAGCTCTGGAGCTACTTAACACAAGGGACCCTGCCGGAGAAGGAGGAGGAAGCAGAGTGTGTGGCGTGGCAAGCTACAGCGTACTGCATCAGGGATGGAGAGCTCTACCGGAAACGACCAAACGATGTGTCCTTGCGCTGCATCACCAGAGAGCAAGGGAAGGAGCTGCTGACAGATATACACGATGGAGACTGTGGGCATCATTCGTCGTCACGGACCCTCGTCGGCAAGGCGTTCCGCGGCGGTTTCTATTGGCCTACTGCGCTCAATGACGCTGTCGAACTAGTGAAGGCTTGCGAGGCTTGCCAATTCCATGCCAAGCAGATCTATCAGCTGACAGGAGGTCTGCAAACCATACCCCTCACGTGGCCGTTCGCAGTATGGGGGCTGGATATCCTGGGCCCGTTTCCTCGGGCGCCAGGGGGCTATCGCTACCTCTACGTCGCCGTGGACAAGTTCACCAAGTGGGCTGAAGTCGAGGCCGTCCGCACCATCCCTGCTGGTTCTGCGGTCAAGTTCATCAAAGGCATCGTGAGCCAATTCGTGGTGCCGAACCGCATCATCACTGACAACGGTTCGCAGTTCACCAGTAACCTCTTCAAAACATACTGTGCTAACCTTGGAACGCAGATATGCTACGCTTCGGTGGCGCACCCCTGAAGCAACGGCCAGGCCGAGCGGGCCAACGCAGAAGTCCTGAGGGGCCTCAAGACTAGAACATTCAAGAAGAAACTGGAGGCCTGCGGCAGAGGTTGGTACGATGAGCTTCAGTCTGTGTTGTGGTCCATCCACACAACCGCGACCAAGCCGACTGGGGAGACCCCCTTCTTCCTGGTCTATGGAGCCGAAGCAGTCCTCCCTCGCGAGGTCAGGCGTCGTTCCGCACGGGTCCTGGCGTTCGATGAGACGCAGCAGGACGCCATGCGGGGGATGGACCTCGTGCTGGGGGAGGAGCATCGTCGAGAAGCCGTGCTGCGAGCGGCAAGGTACCAACAAGCACTGTGGCGATACCACTCCCGCAACATCCGCCCCAGAACTCTTGAGGTAGGGGACCTCGTGCTCCGGTGGGTTCTCTCCAGGGAGGGACTGCATAAGCTCTCTCCCATGTGGGAGGGCCCGTTCAAGGTTGTTCATGTTTCCAGGCCTGGCTCCGCGCGCTTGGAGACTCAGGAGGGGGTACCTGTCCAGAACGCGTGGAACATCCAGCACCTCAGGAGGTTTTACCCCTAAAAAGGCCCAGAGCCTGTGAAGAAGGCGATTGCCTGCGAAGCTCATCCTTTTGGAAAAGGCCTAGAGCCTGTGAAGAAGGCGAATTCCTGTGAAGCTCATCTTTTTGGAAAAGGCCCAGAGCCTGTGAAGAAGGCGAATGCCTGTGAAGCTCATCTTTTTGGAAAAGGCCCAGAGCCTGTGAAGAAGGCGAATGCCTGTGAAGCTCATCTTTTTGGAAAAGGCCCAGAGCCTGTGAAGAAGGCGAATGCCTGTGAAGCTCATCTTTTTGGAAAAGGCCCAGAGCCTGTGAAGAAGGCGAATGCCTATGAAGCTCATCTTTTTGGAAAAGGCCCAGAGCCTCTGAAGAAGGCGAATGCCTGTGAAGCTCATTGTTGGTGTCAAAACCGGCGGATCTCGGGTAGGGGGTCCCGAACTGTGCGTCTAGGCAGATGGTAACAGGAGACAAGGGACACGATGTTTTTACCCAGGTTCGGGCCCTCTCGATGGAGGTAAAACCCTACTCCTGCTTGATTGATATTGATGATATGGGTAGTACAAGAGTGGATCTACCACGAGATCAAGGAGGCTAAACCCTAGAATCTAGCCTATGGTATGATTGTTGTTCGTCCTATGGACTAAAACCCTCCGGTTTATATAGACACCGGATAGGGCTAGGGTTACACAGAGTCGGTTACAACGGTAGGAGATCTACATATCCGTATTGCCAAGCTTGCCTTCCGCGCCAAGGAAAGTCCCATCCGGACACGGGACGAAGTCTTCAATCTTGTATCTTCATAGTCTTGGAGTCAGGCCGATGATGATAGTTCGGCTATTCGGACACCCCCTAGTCCAGGACTCCCTCAGTAGCCCCTGAACCAGGCTTCAATGACGACGAGTCCGGCGCGCATATTGTCTTCGGCATTGCAAGGCGGGTTCCTCCTCCGAATAATTCATAGAAGATTGTGAACACTAGGATAGTGTCCGGCTCTGTAAAATAAATTCCACATACCACCGTAGAGAGAATAATATTTACACAAGTTCAATCTGCTGACGTATTTTGTGCCGTGACGTCACACCACTACCAAGCCTTTACTCGAATCGTTTTTATTATACCACCTCAGTGCGTTTAGCAAAGCGGTTTCCTTGGCACGTCTTGTCGAAGCAGAGATCGTGTTCCCCTTATTCCGGGATTCCCATCAATACGAACGTTGGTAACCCAACCGCGCCATTGATTGTGGTGTTTGGGAGATAAGCGAGTTTTACCAGGCCGGTGGGGACGCATAGTTTTCGTCCGCCCATATATAAGGGGATAAGGATCCACCTCTTTTACCTACGCCTTCTTCCTCCTTTGCTTATCCATCTCCGCGCACTCAAGCTCCAGCGCCCAAGTCCGACATCTCACCTCGACCTTCTCCAGCCATGTCCGGAGTGGGAGGCAAGTGGATGGCCTCCTCCGTTACGGAGGGGAACATTGAGAACTTGCGCAGCGCCGGATATCTGTCCAGCGACATCGCGCATCGGCTCCCCGACGAGGGGCAGCTCATCCCCACCCCCAGGCCCCATGAGAGGGTCGTATTCCTTCCCCACTTCCTCCGCGGACTGGGCTTCCCACTCCACCCCTTTGTCCGGGGGCTCATGTTCTACTACGGCCTGGATTTCCACGATCTGGCCCCGAATTTCATCCTCAATATCTCGGCGTTTATCATCGTGTGTGAGGCCTTCCTCTGCATCGAGCCCCACTTCGGCTTGTGGCTAAAGACCTTCAATGTCAAGCCGAAGGTTGTGAAGGGCAGCCGAGCGGAGTGTGGAGGCGCCATGGTGGGAAAAATGCCCAACGTCACTTGGATTGAGGGTGCCTTCGTGGAATCCGTTAAAGGGTGGCAATCGGGGTGGTTCTACATCACCGAGCCGCGTGACCCTAAATGGGCAGCGGCCCCCGAATTCAGATCTGGCATCCCCATGCAGCTCACCTCCTGAAAACAGAAGGGCTTGCTATGGGGTAGTTCGGAAGAGCTGACCGGACTCCAGTCCTGTCTCCAGACCCTGGTGAACAAGAAGCTCAAGCTTGTGAACGTGATCCAGGTCATGCTCGTCCGCCGGATTCTCCCCTGCCAGCAACGGGACTTAAATTTGTGGGAGTTTGATCCGGCACAGCACCAGACTTTGAGCGGGCTCTTCGACACTACGTACGAAGCTGCCTGGAGGGTGCTGTTCAAGGGTGCCGAAGCTCCCGCATCTGCTACCGAAGATCGCGGATTCAGCACGTAGCGTCCGGCTGGCGAGGTAAGCTATGTTATCCTTTATGGGACACTTGCTTTTCATAGTTTGACTCTATGCGGGATCTAAGCTCCCAATACCTTTAACAGGACTGGCAGAAGACGTCCGGACAGGTTAACTGTCCGGCTCCCCTTCCAGAAGACCCAGCGGACACCCGTTTGACGGGGCTGCTGGTCCCGGCACTTTACATGGTGCCGGAGAAGAAGGCCAAGAAGAAGGCCACGAGAACCCGAAGGAGTTCCCGGCGTCAGGTGGTATCGGACTCATCGTCTGATGACTCCAAGGCGGACTCCTCCCATGAGGATGAGGAGGAGAAGAAAGAGGCCTCTCCCCCAGCGGGGGGAGAGAAGAAGAGGAAGGCCTCCCCAATGAGGGAGGCCAAAGGGTCCAAGAAGGGAAGGACCCTTCCCCCGCACTGCTCCGCCAGCGTCGGCGACGGCGACGAGGACTGGCCCTCTAGGGCCAAGCCCCTGGAAAGATCGTAAGTATCCGGACTCCTGGACGATTTATAATTTTTCTTTTTGCCACGAGGTGTCTTTCTAATGCCGCATACAACCTGTAGTCCGGCCAAGGATGATCTTCCCGCTTCGTCGAGCGGATCCTTGGGCACGTCGGATATGGATTTTCTTCCGACTGCCTCCACCCCTCGTGACACTAACGACGTCAAGGTGGGATCCCAGGGAGGGACCCGCCAGGAGGAGGAGGCCCCGGAGGTGCCGCAGGGCAACCTCCCGGACTTTGCACCGGACTCTGCACCGGAACCTGCAGTGGTTCCGGAGTCCGGCGAGCGGCCCCTTCGTAAGAAGGGCAAGACTGTGATGCCGGCGGCCTCCGTCCAACCGGAGGCGCTGGATAACTTGCTGGAGGCGCTCAACGGCGCTTCCATCAAAGAAGAACACCGCACTGTCATGAGTGCAGTGATTCAGATGGTTCAGCTTGCTAAGAGCGGGCTGACCGAAGCCTGCAGCAGCCTTCTAACTGGCTTTGTAAGAATTTTAAGATGTGTAATATAATACCGCATAGACAGTAGCCCCTGATGCTCGGTTTGGTATTCGGAAAGAAAAGCTGGACTGAGGATCTAAAAAGATATACGCAGGAGTCTAAAAAAATATGTCAATATGGGTGAGGGAGTCCTGGACTAGGGGGTGTCCGGATAGCAGGACTATCATTATTGGCCGGACTCCAAGACTATGAAGATAC
Source organism: Triticum timopheevii (assembly GCA_963921465.1). Lineage (NCBI taxonomy): Eukaryota > Viridiplantae > Streptophyta > Magnoliopsida > Poales > Poaceae > Triticum > Triticum timopheevii. The sequence continues at coordinate 217,724,155 of OY997274.1, forward strand.
AAGATTGAAGACTTCGTCCCGTGTCCGGATGGGACTTTCCTTGGCGTTGAAGGCAAGCTTGGCAATACGGATATGTAGATCTCCTACCATTGTAACCGACTCTGTGTAACCCTAGCCCTCTCCGGTGTCTATATAAACCGGAGGGTCTTAGTCCATAGGACGAACAACCATTACAACAATCATACCATAGGCTAGCTTCTAGGGTTTAGCCTCCTTGATCTCGTGGTAGATCCACTCTTGTACTACCCATATCATCAATATCAATCAAGCAGGAGTAGGGTTTTACCTCCATCGATAGAGCCCGAACCTGGGTAAAAACATCGTGTCCCTTGTCTCCTGTTACCATCCGCCTAGACGCACAGTTCGGGACCCCCTACCCGAGATCCGGCAGTTTTGACACTGACATTGGTGCTTTCATTGAGAGTTCCTCTGTGCCGTCACGATTAGGAAGGATGCCTCTTCCCGTATTTAAAGACGGTACCTTTGCCAAAGGAGCTTTGGTCGCCGGCCAAACTATCTGGCTGGGTGGTTTTCTTATAACCGCCTGTTCGGCCGCCGCTCCGACGACCTCTCGGATCATCAAAAGTGATCTTCATGACAACTCGGAATTTACCGAGCAGCTAGATACAATGGAGCTCTCTTCCGTAAACGAGCTCTTGGATCGCTTCGCCGCCCTGGGAATCGCTACAGACTACAATCAGATTGGGCTTAAAACCGATCTGAGAGAGATTAACTCTCCCTAGGTTACCCACCACGTTGCGGTGGTAGAGGAACAACGCGGCGACTCTTCTTCTGTATTAAAAACCATCTATGTCCGGACTCCTGATCCCTCCATGCCGGATTTCCACGGAGGGACGGACGTCAATCAAGTACTGAACCTAAAGTCAGGCAGTGGACCAGATTCGTTGGACGACGTCCAGCAATCCAAGCTTCCAAATTCAGAAACTTTTCGGCCCTTGAGCCTCAAGATGGGCAGGGTTCCGGACTCAATTCCACCCACCCTCCCAAACATATGCGATCTATCTCAAATCTGGCAAGAGCCCGCTGAGACAGTACATCATTACTGGGCCAGATTCCTCTTGGTTATGGACAGGATAAAGGACTGCCGTGAGGAAAACGCAATTTCAATCTTCTGCAATAATTGCACGGACAAGGGAATCCTGAACGCCGTAAGTCGCCGTGAAATTACACGCTTCTCCGACCTAGCGTTCATAGTACGAAAGTACTGTGTGATGGAGAGTTTCCGGAAAACCGAAACTAGGTTTTGGGACAATCCGGCTCCCAACACAACCCTAGTCCGAAACAAAAGGGTGCATCATGCTCCGGCACCCGGTACAAAAAACAAAAAGCAAAAACCCTATAAAGGGCACGGAACCGTACTGGAAGGATGGTTCAGCGGACCATGTAAAATTCATAGTACAGAGGGAGCCACTCCAACACATAGCCTTCGAGCATGTTGGATACTGCGGCAGGTGGCCAAAAGTGGCGAAGAGCTTCTAGCCCCGGAGAACCACTCCAACAGTACCAGCACGGTGTCAACAGTCTTCGAGACTTTCGCATCAAAAATATGCAAAAACGAACAATCCGCAGCCTTGCCGAAGTCTACCAAGTAGCAACAACAAACCCATGGAGCGACATGGCTATCACCTTCAACGCCAGCGACGAACCTAAATTCCGAACAGCCCGAGCACCAGCCGCATTGGTCCTCAGTCCAATAGTGGACGGCTTTCGTCTTACCAAGGTGCTCATGGATGGCGGCAACGGATTAAACCTCATCTACGAGGAAACCCTTCGAAAAATGGAAATAGACTGGAGCCGCATTGAGCGAAGCAGCACAACCTTTAGAGGAATAATCCCTAGTCAGGAAGCACACTACATAGGAAAAATTACACTCGACGTGGTGTTCGGCTCGCCAGACAATTACAGGTCCGAGGAGGTCACGTTCCAAGTGGCCCCGTTCAGCAGCGGATATCACGCTTTATTAGGGCGAGAGGCATTCACAATTTTTCAAGCCATACCCCATTAGGGGTACATGAAACTTAAGATGCCCAGGCCCAACGGAATAATCACTCTCATTAGTGATCCAGACATAGCACTCCGCACCGAAAACAAGACAGCCGCACTAGCCCTAGAGGCACTATCCGAAGCCCTAGCGGCAGAGGAACTCACTGCGCTGCGCTCCACGGTGAACAGGGATGATGTGATACTCGATAAGAGATCCAAGTCCACCTCTTTTAAACCAGCGGACGAAATAGTCAAATTCCAGGTCCATCCAACGGACCCCACAAAGACGGCCTCCATCGGGGCACAATTAAACCCTGATGTAGACGCCGCACTACGAGAATTCCTTCGGGAAAATTGGGATATATTTGCCTGGCACCCTTCAGATATGCCAGGAATCCCACGCAGGCTAGCAGAACACAGCCTAAATATCCTAAAAGGATTCAAGCCAGTCAAACAAGCTCTTCGGCGATTTTCCGAACCCAAAAGACAGGCAATGGGAGAGGAGCTAGCCAAACTATTAGAAGCCGGATTCATCAGAGACATCAAACATCTGGACAGGCTAGCAAACCTTGTAATGGTACCAAAAAAGGACAAATCCTGGCGCCTTTGTGTCGATTTTAAGGACCTCAACAAGGCCTGCCCAAAGGATCCTTTCCCACTTTCCCGCATCGACCAAATCATCGATGCTACCGCAGGGCACGATTCATTGTGCTTCCTCAACGCATTTTCCGGATACCATCAAATCAAGATGGCGGAAACAGACCAGGCCGCAATGGCATTCATTACTCCATACGGACCATTCCGCTTCAACACAATGCCCTTCGGACTCAAAAACACTGGCGCAACATATCAGCGCATGATTCAGACATGTCTTGCTACCCAGATCGGCAAAACAGTGGAGGCATACGTAGACGACGTGGTCGTCAAGACCAAACATGTCAAAACTCTAGTAGACGACTTGAGGCTCACATTCGACAACCTCTGAGCATATGACATTAAGCTCAACCCGGAAAAATGCGTTTTCGACGTAACAGCCGGAAAGCTCTTGGGCTTCATTGTATCCGGTAGAGGAATTGAAGCAAACCCAGCCAAGATCCGAGCTCTGTCACAGTTGGATATCCCAAAGGATCTCAAACAAATACAAAAATTGACTGGATGCGCGGCAACCTTAAGCCGCTTCATCTCCCGTTTGGGAGAAAAGGCGTTGCCCCTTTATCGCCTCCTCCAGCGCACCGAACACTTCGAGTGGACGGACGCTGCCACGACCGGACTCAAAGAAATAAAAGCCATATTGGCAACAAATCCGGTCCTGGCCGCGCCCAACTTGGGCGAACCAATGCTATTATATATCGCGGCAACACATCAAGTTGTCAGCGCAGTACTCGTCGTCGAACGGGAAACAGAAGGACACAAATTCCCTCTTCAAAAACCAGTGTACTACGTATCCACTGTCTTAACTCCATGCAAGTCCCGGTACCCGCATTATCAAAAGATGGCATACGCGGTGTTCATGGCATCCCGGAAGCTGCAACACTACTTTCAAGAGTGTTCGATAACAGTGGCCTCCGAAGTACCCCTCAACGACATCATAAACAACCGCGACGCGACGGGCAGGATTGCAAAATGGGCCATTGAGCTCTTACCATTTGACATAACCTACAAACCACGGTGAGCTATAAAGTCGCAAGTCTTGGCTGACTTCGTCGCTGAATGGACTAAAGCCGAACTCCCTAAAGAGTACGGCGCATACTCCAATTGGATCATGCATTTCGACGGCTCTAAAATGTTGGCCGGCTTGGGGGCTAGCGTCGTTTTGACGTCCCCAACCGGAGACACAGTCCAATATGTACTTCAAATAATGTACACAGACTCCAACAACGCAGCCGAATACGAGGCCCTTCTACACGGTCTCCGGATGGCAATCTCCATGGGCATTCAACGCCTTGAGGTCCGCGGGGATTCAAACCTCGCAATATCACAAGTAAACGGAGACTTTGATGCCTAAGATCTGAAAATGGCAGCCTACCATAATGCCTTCCTAAAAATATCAGCTCGGTTCGAAGGACTCGAATTCCACCATGTAGCCCGGGATAATAACCAGGCAGCCGACGTGTTGGCACACATCGGCGCAAAACGCGACGCCGTCCCTCCAAACATCTTCCTGGAGCGGCTCTTTAAGCCATCCATAGTATGGGAAGAGGAGTCCGGAAACAACAATCCGGAACCAACCGCACCGCCCAACATTGAACATTCTGACACAACCGGTGGCTCAGCCAATGACATAACACCTTCCTCCCACGAAATAATGGCAGTCATTGCCCCGGGGACGGAACCATTCCTAGCCTACTTAATTAGGCAGGAACTTCCCGAAGACCAAAATGAGGCCCGCTGCATAGTTCGGCGATCTAAAGCCTACAAGGTCCATGAGGGGGAACTTTACAAGAAAAGCGCAACCGGAGTCCTTCAAAGGTGCATCTCCGAAGGGGAAGGGCGAAATCTTCTGGCTGAAATTCACGCCGGACTAGGCGGACACCATGCTGCAGCCCGGGCCCTTGTAGGTAAGGCCTTCCATACAGGATTCTATTGGCCGACGGCCTGGGCAGATGCTCAGGACTTAGTCCAACGATGCGTCGGTTGTCAGCTCTTTGCTAATCTGAGCCACATGCCACCCACCGCCCTCAGAACTATACCCATCACCTGGCCATTTGCGGTCTGGGGGCTTGACATGGTCAGACCCCTTAAAGGGGGAACCCACAAGCAAAAATACATATTGGTCATTGTGGACAAATTCACCAAATGGATAGAGGCCAAGCCAGTTAAAACGGCCGAATCTGGACCTGTGATAGACTTCATATCCGGGGTAGTACACCGTTACGGTGTCCCCCACAGCATCATCACCGATAACGGCACGAACTTCAAGGCCAACGAGGTTAAACTCTTGTGCAAAAATATGGGCATTAAGCTCGACTATGCTTCAGTCTATCACCCTCAAACCAACGGTCAAGTTGAACGAGCAAATGGTCTAATCATGAGCGGCATCAAACCCAGATTAGTGCGGTCCCTTACGGAATCTAACACGCACTGGGTAGAGGAGCTCGACTCTGTACTCTGGGGGCTGCGGACCACGCCAAACCGTACTATCGGATTCACACCATTCTTCATGGTATACGGCGCAGAGGCAGTTTTGCCCTGCGATATAATTCATGACTCACCTCGAGTGCGCATGTACGAAGAAAGAGAAGCTGAGTTGGATCGGCAGGACAGCTTGGACGCATTGGAGGAGGAGCACGATGTGGCAAAGGCTCGTTCCGCATTCTATCAGCACTAGGCTCGAAGGACTCGAGCCGAACCCATGGAACGCAGCCCGCCTCCGAAGATTCTACGCCTAGCGCCGGACTCAGAGTTTGTCTCCTCCCTCCGTCCACGTTTTTTACTTCAGTTGTCTTTTGTTTCTCTCTTTTTCTCCCCACCTTTTCATAAAGCCTTTGAGGGCTGATCTGCGCATTGTTCGCACACACTTGATGTGCTACCCGCACTCATTATACCTCGGGGCTTCTTTAATAGAAGCTTACTTATACGGGCTTTATGCCCAACACATGTGTCAAACTTCCGCATGTACCTTTTATTCACCATTATGTGCATCGATATGACTTAAGTTTTGGCCAAGCTGGGTTGCCTGGCTCCTGTGCTTACCCCTACGTTCCCGATTGTTCGGATAGGAGGTAAAGGGAGCACCTCTGCAATTGTAACTGTCGGGTCAGCCGGATGTGTACCTCAGACTGGGTGAAGCCGAAAGCTAGCGTTCTTAAGGGAATATTTGGTCGGTGACTTGAAAGATGATCTTTTTGCCTATTTATTTATCTGCCCCCAGATGTTTTCCTGCTCTTTTCGCAGTCCGGACATGCACTTTAAGGCATGCCTCCCAGGGAAAGGAACCCTTAACGGAACTATTCTCCCTCGAAGATGTTTCTTACTAACCATGTAATATAACATAACTAGTTGGGCACTTGTCTGATAAAGCACTAATGACCCCTACGCCTGGTCTCCATGCATGCCCCGGTTTTTTCATAACCGAGAAGGTATTCGGGCACACTCCGGACTCTAGGGTCCCGAGGTTGAAGCGAAAAGGTCGGCAAAGACAAATGATCTACAATCCAGCTAGAAGGCATTTCACATGTCATTTTAAATACATCGTCAAATCAACTGACTGTACTCCTCCTCAATCCCGTCTAACAGGCTGTCTAATTTACAGTCCCGTTGGGAATACTTAGCGGCCAACTCTAATTGGCCATACACTAAGCTCACAGGGATCTCCTTCCCATCGGGCCCCACAGGTCCGACCTCGGCCATGTGGTTTGGATCCGCCTTCTTGTACCGCGTCTTCACCATGGCCCAGGCCTCCCTGGCACCTTGACGGCAGGCCGATACCTTCCATAAACGGATGCGCTGCCATGCTCCCTGAAGCTTCTCCGCAAGCTCTCCAAGGCCCTCGGGTAGGGAGACGGATGACCATAAGGCCTGGAGGACGCCACTCATCGCTTGCCGAACACGTTCGAGCAGTTGCACCAGCTCGGGAAGTTGGTCACCCATTGAACTGGGCATTTCCTCCGCAGGGCGACCTGTGAGCACACCTACAGACATATTTCTGTCAATTGACTTCCTCGCCGAACTCTTCTTTTCAAAAGAGTTTGCTCAAGCACTTACTATAGATGCCGCGACGAAGCCGCTGATTCTCCTTCACAGAGCCAGACAGCTGGGCCCGAACACCTTTTAGCTCTTCTCCAAGCTCGGTGTGGGCATCTTGGAGTTTGTTCCTCTCCTGCTGCACCTTCATAAGCACCATCTCGCCGGCCTTCAGCTGGCGCAGTAGCTGTTCCTTCTCCGGATCAAGTCCGGCAACATCTGCAATATTATTGTCAGACTTATACGCACGCCGCACACTGCTTATCTTTTTGAAATATGTGTTACCGGAGGGGGTCTCGGTGTCTCCTCCTGCGGCGGCTAGTGCGGCCTCAAGTTGGGCCTTGCACCCTTGTAGCTCCTGTGACAATTGGGCATTCTTCTCCGTGAGATCCCGCATATCAAATGATCCTTAAATCAGTTATTTTAACTACTTTAAGTCTCGGGGCTACTAGCATATACAACTATTAAAATCCTTTACCCGTATGTCTTTTCCATACTGCTCGGTGGCTCTGGTTAAACCATCTTGAGCGGCACGGAGGTGCGCGTCTCCCGCGTTAAAGGCATTCAACGCCTCTGGGGAGAAACACGCGTCATGAAGAACTGTCCGGCGGCGCCTATGATTCATGGCGCTCTCCACCTCTGACCTGGTGGCGGACAGCCTGTCGGCATCCTCCGTTGGAGGAGTATCCGGCTCGCGCCTTGCGCTCGCCTCCCCCTCCGGACCAGGTGTTGGAGCCTGGCTGGCGGAGGCTTGGTTGGCAACCTCTCCGGGCACAGTCTGGCAAGCGCTCTTTCTCCTAAAAAAGTTATGAGCATCAATATACCTCACAGGGGCCTTTTTCTTAAAAGCGGTGGCGTGTCATACCGTTGCAGCGACGCTTCAATTCGCACCGAACCCCTCTTCCGCCTGCTCGGTCGAACTGACCCTGGTTGGTCAGTCGCCGCGGGATCAGCTTCCCGCCTTGAAGGCACCTCCTGCGAGACACCGTTGGTATGCGGTGGTTAGAAATAAGCACAGACGAAGTGATGGTGTCAGGGCTCCGGTTATAGTTACCTGAGAAGCCGGAGATAAACCGGGGTAGTCAGCCATAATGGCGACTAGAGCATTGTCCATGCTAAGCTGGTGGAACACCCCGTCGATCAGCTCCACCTTTATATCTGGATCCTCTTCGAAGGCCGGATCAAGGGATCTTCCTGGATCCTCGGGTTGTGGAGCCGGACTGTGTATGTCCTCCACATCCCGGCACAATTCCTGCGTCGAAAATCATAAAGTAAGGCGCTTAACTTTGAAAACGCGGATCGTATGAGAAAGCGTCCGCTTACCCAGCTCCGAGGGTTATTCATGGAGAATCCATTCAATGGGCTCGTTTGGAGGAAGTCCTCCTTCTCCCCCTTGTACAGGCCAGACAGAATCTTCACCAGATCTGCGGCCGATCCCGGCCCCTTGCGGCCATGACGGGTGGCATCATTCTCCCCGTTGAAATCCCACATGGGGTGGCCCCTATATTGGAGCGGCTACACCCCTCAATAATGCACGTGTCCATGACTCCAATCATGGTCAATCCGGAATGGGCCAGCAACCTTATCCAGCCCATCAAATAATGGACGCTCTTGTCTTCCTCCTGTTGAGGGCTCCGCGGGCGCCAACTTAGGCGTTTCTTCAGAGAAGCCTTGCTGAACTCCGGGAGGCTGATCCGAACTGGGTCCGGCAGTGGAGCACCTTCCACATAAAACCATTCCGAGGGCCAGTCTTCGGACGCCTTCTTTGGGGTTCCGGATAGATATCCGGTCCCGGCGATGCGCCATATTTCGGCTCCGCCCACTTGATATATCGACCCCTCGTGAGAATGGGGTACGAGGCAAAACAATCTCTTCCACAGCGCGAAATGGGGCTCGATGCCCAAGGACAGCTCACAGAGAGCTACGAAACCCGCAATGTGCAGAATGGAGGCGGGCGTGAGGTGATGAAGCTGGAGTCCGTAGAACTCCAGAAGCCCCCGGAGGAACGGATGTATGGGAAACCCGAGCCCCCTTATTAGATAAGGGATGAAGCACACCCGCTCTCCTTTGGAGGGACTAGGGGTGGCCTCCGCTTGCTTTCCACCTTTGTAGGTGGCCAGCCCGGCTCGAACCGGGACCATAAAGGTCGGAGGAAGGTATCCCTCCGCTTGGAGCGTCACCAGCTCGTTGTGCGGAACTAAACATCTCCCCCAATCTCCTGGCTGAGGGCTAGGAGCGCGAGAGGAGGAGCCGCGTCGACGGTCCATGATGGGTGGATTTTTCGTCAGAAGCGCTCCGATGAATACTCGCGGTAGGAAAACGGTGTGATTTGGATATGGATTCTTGCCTCTCTTATAGGCAGGTTATTTGCGCAGCCAGGGGGTAAAATATGAAAATACCCTGGCCTTTCGCATTCGTGCGACACATGGAAGAGGGCCATTATTGGGCGTGGAAGCCAAGGAGTGCAACATTTATAAGGAAGCCGGCTCGGCAAGCACATAGAATTTGGAGGAGAACCCACCTTGCAACGCCGAAGACAATGTACGCGCTGGACTCGTCGTCATTGAAGCCTGGTTCAGGGGCTACTGAGGGAGTCCTGGACTAGGGGGTGTCCGGATAGCCAGACTATCATTATCGGCCGGACTCCAAGACTATGAAGATACAAGATTGAAGACTTCGTCCCGTGTCCGGATGGGACTTTCCTTGGCATGGAGGCAAGCTTGGCAATACGGATATGTAGATCTCCTACCATTGTAACCGACTCTGTGTAACCCTAGCCCTCTCCGGTGTCTATATAAATCGGAGGGTCTTAGTCCGTAGGACGAACAACCATTACAACAATCATACCATAGGCTAGCTTCTAGGGTTTAGCCTCCTTGATCTCGTGGTAGATCCACTCTTGTACTACCCATATCATCAATATCAATCAAGCAGGAGTAGGGTTTTACCTCCATCGAGAGGGCCCGAACCTGGGTAAAAACATCGTGTCCCTTGTCCCCTGTTACCATCCTCCTAGACGCACAGTTCGGGACCCCCTACTCGAGATCCGCCGGTTTTGACACCGACAATGGGATTGCAGGGTGCGCTGCTGACCTCTGCCGCACTGACTGCGGAGGTCAATGCTTTGAAGCAAAGCCTTGAGCGGTCTGAGTGCAAGCTCGGCCGTGCCAAGAAGCAGCTCGAGGACAAGGAAGGTGAGTAACACCTTATTAAAGTTGTACCTTACAGAAAATGATTTTGTTGCAAGAGAAAATAACAAAGATAACATGGGTACTATAGGGGCCACGAACGAGCTGGCGACCCTGAAGTAGGCGGTGTCCGCGGCTGAATGCAATGCGGCCGCGGAACGAGCGGAGCGAGAGAAGCAGGAGGCGCGGGTGGCAGAGGTGCAGCAAGAGCTCCAGGCTCTCGTGGAAAAACATGAGAGTTTGGAGCGCGACTCAAAGACTCGAGAGTCCGAGCTTGCATCGGCTCTTGAGAGTGCCAAAGCCGCTAAGTCCGAAGCCCACAAGGCCCTCCAGGAAATCGAGGTGTTGAAGAAGATAGCGGCGGGTAAGGCATATTTCATGCAAAGCAAGCATGTGAATGTGAATTACCTATTACTTACCCAAATTCGGAGCTCTCCAGGAGCGTTCGTAGATCTGCCCCGCAGCGTGTCCGATGCTGCAGCATTCTACCGGGCCGAGGATGGGAGCTCGACGGAGAAGGTCTTCTGGTCTCATTATGCTGAGGCCAGACATCCGGTGCCCCTTAGCGACCAGCTAAAGCAGCTGGTCGAGCTCCACAAGGTGGACGAATAGGCCATGAAGGGCCTCATAGTTCGGCTGTGGCCCAAGGAGGCCATGCCTGGGAGCTACTTCGGCCTGGTGCGGCGGCTGGTGGATGCGTGTCCTTGGGTTGAAGTCGTCAAACACTCCGCCTGCATTGAAGGTGCCCGTCAGGCCCTTGCCCGTGCAAAGGTGCACTGGGGCAGGATGGACGCTGAGAAGCTTGTGACGGACGCGCCACCGACGGGCAAGGAGTATTGCGCGCCCGAAATGTATTATAAGAGTGTCCTGAAGGGTGCCCGCATGATTGCGGGTGAGTGCTCCAAAGATGTAATATTTGAGTAGACTCGCATTTTGTTATCCTGTGCGCTGAAAACTTTGTTCATATGCGCTAAGCAACACTTGTTGATTTTAAATATTACCTTCTGTGCGGCCGTTTATGAAATCTGAGAGCTGGCAAGTCGTCGGCTTCAGCCCCCATGCCACGAGTGCTGGGATGTTCGGGATAAACTTGAGCGCTCTTGTTCCCATTTTTGGGTCCATCCAGGGAGGCGCTCAACACAACGAACGAGGCAACCGGACTTATAATGCTTGAACACTCTCACTTAGCCATAGAATTCTATAATTTTAAATTTCGGTGAAGCCCCTAGTGTTCGGAAGACCGAGTTCGGGGCGCTATCCATGCCTGGGCCGGACAAAGCCGGTTCCTCGCTCTAAGCGGCATAAGTCTTTAGGGACTCGAAAAAACCTCTCGAACAACGACAAGCTCTTGCCTTATCGTGACGGTCAGTTTTAGCTTTCTCCACTAAGGCGCTCGCCCAGCTCAACTAGGGCGCAATCGTAGTGGTTCTCCCAATGCTACCTTAGCCGATACAACGGAACGTAAGGTACCAAAACATGGGAGCCGGGCAAACCCAACTATTGACCCAACACATGATTCGGAGCCGATGCATATAATGCTATAAGTTCGGGGTGCCGCACTTGTGAAAGTGTTCGGACTTATCACACCATAATGTGGGGAACTTAAGCCCCTGGTGTATTTAGCCGTACCAAAGTGTACGGATGCAACATGTCATAAATGAACATATGTATAAGAAGGAAATGCAATTATAAGCAAAAAGCGATGTATTGTTTATTCAAAAAGTGCTGCCTTGAATGCAGAACGATACAAATAGTGCGATAAGCAAGGGGTGAAACTATTAGCATGTCCCCCTCCAGGGGTAGGCTGTGGAATGGTGTATAAAACAGGTATAATGCTCATAATGGAGACCACCTAAGTATTCGTCGTAGCCTTTCTCCTTCCCTGGCTATTGCATCGTGAGTTCGGCAGGTCTACTGCCGGACAGGGCCTCTGGTGAATGGAGTCCTGTAAGAAAGAAAAAAGAAAAAGGAAAAAAGAATGGCACACTTGGGAGCCCCTGGTGTGGTTAAGCCACGCTCTGGGCCTGTCATGGTCGTGCCCCTCCCCCTATGCCCATGGTATCTCCAAAGCGTAGTGATGTACGCGAAGGACCAGTCTTGCAATTTTGCAAGGGCTGGGGTTGGGGCCGCATTGCTACGCATGCTCGGAACAGGCCAGGTGGTCTTGTTGTAGGTTACTCCGGGCGCGTTTGGCCGTGTCCGGTCGTTTATCGGCCGGACTCGAAAATTGCCTTAAGAGGCTGCTCTGTACTTCTGCCGCGAGAGCCGCTGTGTGTTCCTCCTTTCGGAGCGAGCGTTCAGTGTTTCCGTTGACCGTGATGACTCCTCGAGGGCCTGGCATCTTGAGCTTGAGGTATGCGTAATGCGGCACCGCGTTGAACTTTGCAAACGCGGTCCGTCCGAGCAGAGCATGATAGCCGCTGCGGAACGGGACTATGTCGAAGATTAACTCCTCGCTTTGGAAGTTATCCGGGGATCCGAAGACCACTTCCAGTGTGACTGAGCCTGTACAATTGGCCTCTACACTTGGTATGACGCCTTTGAAGGTCGTCTTTGTGGGTTTAATCCTTGAGGGGTCTATGCCCATCTTGCGCACTGTATCCTGATAAAGCAGGTTCAGGCTGCTGCCGCCGTCCATCAGGACTCTGGTGAGGTGAAATCCATCGACGATTGGGTCTAAAACCAATGCAGCGAATCCGCCATGGCGGATACTGGTGGGGTGGTCCCTTCGATCAAAAGTGATCGGGCAGGAGGACCATGGGTTGAACTTCGGGGCGACTGGCTCCATCGCATATACGTCTCTGATTGCACGCTTCCGCTCCCTCTTGGGTATGTGGGTTGCGTATATCATGTTTACCGTCCGCACTTGTGGGGGGAAACCTTTCTGTCCTCTATTGTTCGGCGGTCGGGTCTCTTCCTCGTCATCGCTATGCAGCCCCTTGTCATTCTTTTCGGCAATTAACTTGCATGCCTGCTTGAATACCCAACAATCCCTGTTGGTGTGATTAGCTGGCTTTTCGGGGCTGCCGTGTATCTGGCATGAGCGGTCGAGTATTCGGTCCAAATTGGACGGACCCGGAGTAGTTCTTTTGAATGGCTTTTTCCGCTGACTGGGTTTGGAGCCTCTGAATCCGACGTTGACTGTCGTATCCTCAGTGTTATTGCCGTTAACACGGTGTTTGTTTTTGTTGCGACGCGACCTGCCATTGCGGTCCTTGTTATCCGGACTGCCAGAATTTTTGCTGAGGTTGTTACTGCGGGCTAGCCAGCTGTCCTCTCCCGCGCAGAAGCGGGTCATGAGTGATATGTGAGCTGCCATGGGTTTCGTCTTTTCTTGTCCTAGGTGCCAGGAAAGCCACTCGTCGTAGATGTTGTGTTTGAAGGCTGCGAGGGCCTTTGCATCCGGACAGTCGACGATTTGATTTTCTTTGTTAAGAACCGCGTCCAGAATTGTCTGGCCGATTTGTCTGGCTGCTGAATTATGTGGCTTAGGTCATCGGCGTCTGGTGGTCACACATATGTGCCCTGGAAGTTGTCAAGGAATGCGGCTTCCAGGTCCTCCCAACACCCAATTGATTCTGCTGGCAAGCTGTTAAGCCAATGCCGAGCTGGTCCTTTAAGCTTGAGCGGGAGGTATTTGATGGCGTGAAGATCATCGCCGCGGGCCATGTGGATATGAAGGAGATAGTCTTTGATCCAAACCGCGGGGTCTGTTGTGCCATCGTAGGATTCAATATTCACGGGTTTAAATCCTTCGGGGATTTGATGATCCATTACTTCATCTGTGAAGCATAGTGGGTGTGCGCCGCCTCTATATTGGGCTATATCGCGACGTAGCTCAAGCGAGCTTTGTCTACTGTGTTCGGCCAGGCCGGAGTTGCTGTATCCGGCACGACGGTCATCGTCGCACATCGTGGGGCGCCCACGCGATCCGTAGATCGATCTTGATTGTCTTGCCTTATCCTCCAATATGTCTCGCAAGTCCGGCGCATTCCCCCGTGGCTTCGTACTTTTCGAGCGGTGCCGAGGTACGGTTCTGGTGGAGGGCCTAGAGGCCTCTCTGTCGCGGCCACGAGGTGGTCGGTCAGCCGTATTGTGCGTTGGTGATGCAGTTTTATATGCCTCCTCCTCTAATCGGGGGAGCAACTTGCATTTGGGGTAGCTTTTGGAGGGGCATTCGAGTTCATGCTCTTCGGCCGCAAGGACTTCAGTCCATCTGTCGGCTAGCAGATCTTGATCAGCTTTAAGCTGTTGCTGCTTTTTCTTGAGGCTGTTCGCCGTGGCCATAAGCCTGCGTTTAAAACACTCTTGTTCGACGGGATCCTCAGGCACGACGAATTCGTCGTCTTGGAGGCTTGCCTCGTCTCCGGAGGGAGGCTTGTAATTATCATCCTCTACCTCATCGTCTGCCGCTCTCTCATGAGGGCTGGCTTCTCCGTCCTCCTGTGCTGAATCTTGTTGGAGGGGGTTGTCTTCGGCACTCTCTGGGGTGTTATTGTCTCCGGTGCCAGAATCTCCATTCCTGCTGTGGCGGGATTTAGAGCGGCGCCGCTGACGTCGGCGCTTGGGCTGTTTCTTGGAGGGGTCTTCCTCCACTGTTCTTTCACCGTTCCCATCCTTTGGGATATCCACCATGTATATGTCATATGACGAGGTGGCTTTCCAGTGCCCAGTAGGCGCTGGTTCTTGGTCGTCTCCGGCATCGTCATCCATACCATTGATGTCTTCGGAGTTGAAGTCTATCATGTCGGTTAGATCGTCGACAGTGGCTACTAAGTGGGTGGTGGGTGGGGTTTGAATTTCTTCGTCGTCTGCATCCCAACCGTCCTGACCGCAGTCCGGCCAAGGCTCTCCTGATAGCGAGAGATACTTTAGCGAATTCAGGATGTCGCCAAAAGGTGAGTGTTGAAAGATGTCCGCAGCGGTGAACTCCATGATCGGCGCCCAATCGTATTCGATTGGAGGGGGCGCGGGAGGTTCGGAGTCCGGCGAGGAGTCCGGCACCTCGGAGTCACGAGCCTCACAAGGGACAAGGTCGGTATTTGTGTAACGCCCCGGATTCGATGCGCCAGGTGTCCGCCAGTTATTCACCGTCATTGCCATGTCATTTGCTTGTGTGTTGCATTTTATCATGTCATCATGTGCATCTCATTTTGCATACGTGTTCGTCTCATGCATCCGAGCATTTTCCCCGTTATCCGTTTTGCAATCCGGCACTCCTATGTCATCCGGCATCCCCTTTTTGCCTCTTCTCTTGTGCGGATATTAAACATTCTCGGAATGGCCCGAGGTTTGCCAATCGGCCTTGGTATAGCACCGGTAGACCGCCTGTCATGTTTTGTGCCATTTGGAGGTCGTTTGATACTACAATGGTTAACCGGGTAACCGTGAAGGCCTCTTTTGTGTGAAGCCCAACACCCCTACCAAAGTGTCCCAAAACCCATCTAACTCCCCTCCATGCCCTCGGTCGTTCGATCACGATCGCGTGGGCGAAAACCGTGCTCCATTTGGACTCTCCTAGCTCCCTCTACCTATAAAATAGCCCCTCCCCCGAAATTCGCGGATAAAACCACCCCTAACCCTAGCCTCGTCTTCCTCCGCGCGCCGGACACGTCCGGATGGCGCCGGACACGTCCGCCGCCGACTCCCTCAGCCACTCACAGCTCGCCGCGCCTCCGCCCGCTGCCGCTCCCCGGCGTCCCGCGCCTCCCCGGCAACCGCGCCGTCCCGGATCCACCTCATCTGGCCGTCTCGCACTCCTCCCGGCCTCTCCCTCGTCCTCTGGCCGCCTCCCCTTCTTCTCCGGCGAGCTGCCGCCCCGTCTCCGGCGATCTCCAGATCCAGCCCGAAGGTTGACTTTTCCCCCTCTGAAATTTCTCTAAGTCCCTGTGATTTCAGTATGATGTTGACATGTTCATCGCATCATATCTCTCTGCATGTTGCTCCGTTTCGTGCGTGTAATATGTCGAATTGTTCGCCTCGACGAGTACTTCATTTCATTCCATTGCATCATTTTCATTTGAGCTCATCTTGATGCCCGAAATGCTGTTGGAAGAGTGCATGTTGATGTTAATCTGCTGAAACTGTTATAACATGCTCATTTGTCATTTTTGCCATGTTTGATGTGTGCATCCTATGAGGTTGAGCTCTACATGTGCTTTGATCTATGCCATGCCATCTTTCCAGAGGTGCTATCCATGTAATTTTGTGAGTTGTCTGCTAAGTGCTTCAAGCTTGCTGAGTAGGGTACTTGTTGTTGCTGTTTTCCTGACAGATTCTGTTATATTTTGTTGCTATGTTAACCTGCTGCTACAAGTCATTTCGTGCATTATTCTGGAGATGTTCACTAAGGATGTTTTGTTATACATGTCTTGCTCTATCCATTCAAGCCCCTGGTTGCATTTATAGCTTGATGTAGCTTGTTGTAATCTTGCTCCAAAGTTGCTAAATGATGTTGCTGTCAGCCTGTTAACATTAAGTTCAATGTTTCCATGATTGTTTGCTAGTGATCCATGCACACTATGACCTTGATCTTGCCATGTATAGCTTTAAAAACATGTCTTCTTACTATTGGTTGCCTTTCCATGCCATGTATTGCTCTCTGGTGAGGGGTTCAAGCTCACCAACATGCCTACTTATTGTTGTTCCTGCCATGTATGAATCTGTAATATAACTTGCCATGTTTACATGGGTGCCATCATATCTTCTGATCCTTTTTGGCTAATGGTCAGTAAGGGACTCTTGTTCTATGCATTTAGAAGTATCATTACATGTCTTTGTTTGTCATGATATGTTCCTGTAACATGTTGTTTGATAGCTCTAAACATTGCAACCTGATGTTATTTCTGCAAAGTCTGAAACTGTTATTATTTGCAATCTTACCATGTGTGTTTGAGCATGTTCTAGTGATTTCTGGAGATAGCTCAGTGTTCATGTTTTGTTATGCTTTACCTGTACTTCATGCCCATGCCTTTTGTTTTCATATCGTGGTACTGTAGCATGTTGTTTTGATGCTTGCAAGATGCCTAGTTGCTGTTTTGGACAGATTGTTGCTATGACTTATTTTCATGTGCGTGTGTTGAACCGTTGCTCCGTTTTTAGTGTGCTCTATATGAAACTTGCTTGATTTTGCATGTAGTTTCATATTATCATGTTGCATCCTTGTTTTGAGGTGTTTTCTTGATGTTTGTATGCATTTTGCATCAATGCCATGTTTAACTTGTTTTGCTCATATCTTTTAGACCGTAGCTCCAAATCTAATGAACTTTATATGAAACTTGACTAGAATTTCGTGTAGATCATCTTGGTGCATCTTAACTTGATGTTTAACAACTTGAACATAAGGTTTATTAAGATCTTGACCAACTTTGAAATTTGCATATGAGGACTTACCGGAATTGTTATATGTTGTTCCCGGCCTCATTTAAACTTGCTTTGATGTGTTGTTCTTGTTTGCATCATCTCTTGCCATGAGTAGCCTCATGTAGCTTTGTCACGCATCATGCTTGTTGTGCATCATGTCATGTTCATGTGTGGGGTGTTTACTATGTTGTGTGCTTCTTCTCGATAGTTCCCGTTTCGTTGCGATCGTGAGGATTCGTTCGTCTATGTGTGGTTCGTCTTCATGGCTTCATCTTCTTCATGGACTCGTTCTTCTTCCTAGCGGGATTTCAGGCAAGATGACCGCTACCCTGGATCTCACTACTATCATTACTATGCTAGTTGCTTCGTTCTATCGCTTTGCTGCGTTACCTATCTTTTGCTCTTCAAGCCTCCCAAATTGCCATGAACCTCTAACCTTTGACACCCTTCCCAGCAAACCATTGTTTGGCTATGTTACCGCTTTGCTCAGCCCCTCTTATAGCGTTGCTAGTTGCAGGTGAAGTTTAAGATTTCTCCATGGTGGACTGGACTATGTTGGGATATCACAATATCTCTTATTTAATTAATGCATCTATATACTTGGTAAAGGGTGGAAGGCTCGGCCTTATGCCTGGTGTTTTGTTCCACTCTTGCCGCCCTAGTTTCCGTCATACCGGTGTTATGTTCCCGGATTTTGCGTTCCTTACACGGTCGGGTGATTTATGGGACCCCCCTGACAGTTCGCTTTGAATAAAACTCCTCCAGCAAGGACCAACCTTGGTTTTACCATTTGCCTCACCACCACCTACTTTTCCCTTGGGAGTAATTAACCCAAGGGTCATCTTTATTATAGCCCCCCTGGGCCAATGCTTGTCTAAGTGTTGGTCCAAACTAGAGCACCGTGCGGGACCATCCCTTGGCAACTTGGGTTACGTTGGTACCTGTACGCTTCGCTTATCCGGTGTTGCCCTGAGAACGAGATATGTGCAGCTCCTATCGGGATGTCGGCGCATCGGGGGGGTCTTACTGGTCTTGTTTTACCATTGTCGAAATGTCTTGTAAACCGGGATTCCGAGACTGATCGGGACTTCCTGGGAGAAGGAATATCCTTCGTTGATCGCGAGAGCTTATCATGGGCTAGGTTGGGACACCCCGGGTATAAACTTTCGAGAGCCGTGCCCGCGGTTATGTGGCAGATGGGAATTTGTTAATGTCCGGTTGTAGATAACTTGACACCTGATCCGAATTAAAACGCATCAACCGCATGTGTAGCCATGATGGTCTCTTCTCGGCGGAGTCCGGGAAGTGAACACGGTTTCTGTGTTATGTTTGACGTAAGTAGGAGTTCAGGATCACCTCTTGATCATTACTAGTTGACGACCGTTCCTTTGCTTCTCTTCTCGCTCTTATTTGCGTATGTTAGCCACCATACTTGCTTAGTCGCTGCTGCAACCTCACCACTTTACCCCTTCCTTTCCCATTAAGCTTTGCTAGTCTTGATACCCATGGTAATGGGATTGCTGAGTCCTCGTGGCTCACAGATTACTACAACAACAGTTGCAGGTTCAGGTTATGCGATGATCATGACGCGAGAGCGATGCTTGCTTGTTTTGGAGTTCTTCTTCTGCTTCTTCTTCGATCAGGAGTATAGGTTCCAGGTCGGCAGCTTGGGCTAGCAGGGTGGATGTCGTTTGAGTTTCTGTTTGTGTTTCATCCGTAGTCGGATGTTGATCTCTTGTAATATGATGTTGTATTCGCGTGGCATTGTATGCCTTATGTATGTATCCCCATCTATTATGTAATGTTGATGTAATGATATCCACCTTGCAAAAGCGTTCCAATATGCGGGTCTATCCTTGGTGGGACCTTCGAGTTCCTTTTGGATAGGGTCGCATATTGGGCGTGACAAGTTGGTATCAGAGCCTCGACCGACCCTAGGAGTCCCCTTGATTGATCATGTAGTTTGGCCGATGTTGAGTCTAGAAGAAAACTATTTTCGGAGTCTAGTTATATCGGAGAGTAGGAATTCATTTTACTCCTCAGCCCCTTCGTCGCTCTGGTGAGGAAGCTTGACGTAGGTGTTTTGAATTACTCCTCTTCCCTTTCAAATTTCCTTTAGGATCACACAGTTGGTTTTCCGATCATGGGTTCTCAGCTCTTTTTATCCGGTGCATTTCTCGTCAAGTTGACTCGAGCCTCTTCATCTTTAAGTTCAATCCTTAGTTGTTTTCTTTTCCCACCCGCCCACCCTTCTTCCTCTCGGAACCGGAGTCCGTATTCGGTTATCCATCCTACTCATGTGAAGTCTTTGCTTCCTTTCCTCAATGTTTTCAACCGGTGTTTTCTCTTCAAGACATTCGTCGGTTCACCCTTTTAAGTTGTCTTTGTTTTCCCGCCCTCCCACCCTTTCTCTTCTCGGAGTTTGAGTCTCTCTCGACCATCAATTTCATTCGAACGGAGCCTCTTCAGTCCTCCCTCAATCATTTCAACTGGTGATTTCTCTTTTGTTTGACATTCTTCATCTCTTTTCTTTCCGGTGGACTTAATTCAAGTTTTCGGGTTGATCATATTCTTTTTCCTCGGCTCAAGTGTTTTCCTTGCTCGTTCGCCTCTCGCCAGTTTATCCTTCTGGAGTGTTCAAGACATCACAGGAGATTCGTCTGTGTTCCAATTAATTGGAGGTTGTCACCTCATTCAAATATTTTAATCATTCCGGTGCATCATCTACCTGTTCAACAATCCTTTCCAATGGTGTTTTCTTTTAGTGGGCCCTAACCCACAAGTCTTTTCCCAGGATCTTACCTGACTCTTCTAGTTCCTCCGGAGTCATTCATAATTCTTTTCAAGTGTGACGTAAGAATGGATTTCATCAGTCACATGCCTTTTCCAAGATCGATTTGGAATCATTTTCATTGTCGACTCTACCTCTTTGCTTTTCATTCTCCTGGAGTATCTCAGTAATTTTGGTGGTGTTTCTCGTCATCATTTGAGGATTGAAGAAGAGTTTTTCCTCTAAATCTTGCCCGTTCTCTCGAAGTTTTGTGATTCTAGCTTCATATTATCCTCTCAAATTATTCCATTTGTCAGATATTCTTTTCTTACCCATCCGGAGTATGTCAGGAGTTGTTTTTCCATTTCTTTTCACCGGAGCCATCATTCCAGTTATCGTTCTCTAATTATCCTGACGCTTCGTTCAAGTGTTCTTTAATCAGCTCATGATCTCATTATTCTCTCGCGTCTAAATCCCCTCAAGCATATTTGTTCTTCTAATTCTTCTAGGTGATTCATTCTCTTTCGTCAGTCATTTTCGAATTCTTACGGCGGTTCATTCAAGATTCTTTCTCCTTGATTATCATATTAATCCATTCGTTCTTTCAATCCTACCGGTGTTCATGAAGACCTTCTCAAGTTTGCGATATGTCACTTCTCAATTCTTTTTCAAGAAGAATAAGTAGTATGAAAAATGCATTGCTTGTCATCAATTTAATTTGATGAAGGATAAGCATACAATAAATCTCATTCTTATTTCATCCAAGTGATTAATCCCTTCCTTCGGAGTTTGTTCTTGGTGAATAAATTCTAGTTCCAAGTGTTTCCATCTTTTCTTTTTCTGGAGTTCAAATTAACTCTGCCATCTCGTCGGAACCTCCATCTAAATCATCGCAAGGCTCATCTTACTCTTTCATCCTTCATTCTATCTCATCATCCTTTTGCCATCGGAGTTCTTCATGGTGGTTCTTCATGATTTAATTCATTCTTCAAGTGTTCATCAAGATTCTTTGGAGGAGCTCAAGTATCTTCTCTTCTCGCATCACGAAGTGCAATTAATTCTCCATATACTTTTGAAGTGGAGTTTTGCATTTCTTCGTTCTTCTCAGCTATCCAATCATTTCCGTTTGTGGCCGGTTATCACCTTATGATCTTGAGAAGTTACCTATAAGTCCACAACAAGCTTATTCTTTCATTGTTGATTTTCTCAACAACTCCGTTCAATCCTTTCTTCCAAGGTTGCTTTCTATTTCATTCATGGCACAAGTTGTCATTTCCTTCTCCATTCTTTTCATTCAACTCTTTCAATTCTTTCCGGAGGTTTTGTGTCATGTCTTCATCAAGTATCATTCCATCCTCTCAAGCTCGAGTTCTATTCCCCCATGTTTCAGCCGGAGTGCTACCTAAATCCTTTCAGTCTTATTCGTTTCTTTTCTCATTCTAACCACTCCGGTTAGAACGAGTGGTTTCATAGTCTATCTGATTCCGCGAGTTATTCGATTCTCGTCATTCTCATCATTCCTCTCTTCTTCTCGAGTGCTCTCGATTCTTTGTGTCTTCTCTTGAGTTCTTGTTTCACATCATCCCTTTTCCCTTCCGTCTCGGTCCTAAGATCTCGGGACGAGATCTCTTGTTAGTGGAGGAGTGTTGTAACACCCCGGATTCAATGCGTCAGGTGTCCGCCAGTTATTTGCCATCGTTGCCATGTCATTTGCTTGCGTGTTGCATTTTATCATGTCATCATGTGCATCTCATTTTGCATACCACTACTAGGGAAAAGCCTATACACAGAATCTTACCTGCAGCGCGCGTCAAAATACCACGCTACTGCTACTTAGCAGCAGCGCGTGTCTGCCAAACGCGCTACTGACTTGGAAGTAGCAGTAGCGCGTTTGTGGCCTACAGCGCTACTGCTATAGTTGCCATGACCTTGGCCCCCCGCTAGCTATAGCAGTAGCGCTCTATACTGTACAGAGCTACTGCTACTTACGTTAGCTGTAGCACTTTTTGTCAAACGTGCTACAACTATCCCTACCTTATCCCTATGGGAGGACCGGCCCTTCTCACTCTCTCACTCTCGCCCGCGTCAACCGTCGTCGTCCGTCGCCGCCGCCGCCGCCGCCTTCGTTCGTCCGCCGCCGAGGTACTCCCCTCCTTCCGTCCCTCCTCCATCCACCTCGCACATCCTCCCCTCCGCCTGCGGTGCCCCTCCCTCCTCCGCCGCCGCCCTCCTCCCTCTGCCTGCGGCCGCCCCTCCTCCCTCCTCCGCCGGCAGCCCTCCTCCCACCGCCCTCGACCTCGCCGCCCCTAGCTACCTCTCCGTCGCCCCCACCACCTGCCACTAGTTAGTACTAGATTTAGTAGTAGTAGATGTTAATTTAGGGTTAGCTAGTACTAGATATTAATTTAGTAGTAGTAGATGTTAATTTAGCTTAGTTAGTACTAGATTTTTAGTAGTAGTAGTGGTAGTTGAACTACTTTAGTTGTAGTTGAACTAGTTTAGTAAGTAAATTAATAAACTAGTTGAACTAGTTGAATTAACAGAACTAATCTATTTTTAGTAAGATAATTAATATAACTAGTTGAACTACTTTATTTCTAGAAAGAACTAGTTTTTTTCTATTTATAGTAAGTTTATATTTAGTAAGAACTAGTTGAATTAATAAAACTAGTTGAACATGTTTTGTCGCTAGTGATAACTTATATGGTTTCAGGTGACCTCCGTCGTCCCCGTCACCGACCCCCTCCGACATCCCCGCCATCATCCCAGTCACCGACGTACCCCCTCCGACATCGAGGTGAGACCAGCCAAATATCCTTGTATATTTTGTGTTGTTGCTCAAATAGGATATGTGGTTGCCCAGGTGGCCGTTCATGTTCAGTTTACATCTCCGAGTGGCCTATGTTTTGTCGGAGTGTTGATTAATTTCCGTTCCGGCAAATTTCAGGCGCTCGATATGTCCTTTTTTAGCAAAGGTCATGCCGGATTTTGTCGTGAATTCTGACATGACTTGTGCTAGAATATGTACAAGTTTAATCTTTGAATTATGATTGTAGGAAATGTCGTACTCGGACGACGACGGTCTCCCGGGGGAGTGTAGCTGGTGCCACGATGATCGAGGTATGTGCGACAGGTTCGTTCGGCTGGACGACGATCGCCGCTTCAGCATTAAGCTCGAGGAGACCTGCGATGTTCATACGGTACGCAACGACGACAATATTTTTTTCTCCATTAAGCATGACTTCAACTATTTCAACGTCTAATTTTCATATTTTACAATTCTACTAGCTTATGCCATGCCATGCAAGACGCTATGTCTTGGAGAGGATGGGTTTTGAAGACCATGAAAATTTTGAAACAAAGAAAATACACCTAAGGACCCATCATGATATGGATTTTGAAGTAAATCTGTACAATGCTCAGAGCGTAACCCATTTTGGTTGCCAAAATTGGGAAGCACTTTGCAAAATGTATGGTTTTGATGAGGGTATGATTATCACCATGGATCTTGGTGATCCTGACAGCGAGGAAGACAATATGGACATTTGGGTCCTTGTTGATACGCTGCCGATTGTACCGCTATGTGAGTTTCTCAAACATAGTTATTAACTAATTTATATTCTTTATTTCAAAATAGTTGATAGCTTATTTCCATTGACAGCTTATTTTGATTCTTGAAAGACTGTGCAGAAGATGGTAGATAAAACCCACTACACCGAAGGCACCCAATTAACATATAAGGAGAAAAATCATCTGATCGCATTTTGTACTCTTCTTGAGAATTACAATGCCTATTATCGAACTCCTCCAAATTATGGTGAATACGTGCCACTAGTGCATGTGTTGAACAACGATAACTTCTCTGGAGATACCCTGGTAAGATTTTTTACTATTACGACATTCGTGCATTTTTTGCATACTTCTAAAACTAGTACATCATTGCTAACTACAAAGTTATTATTATGTTTTTCAACAGAAACTCCCGATGGATTGTGTGCCTCATCTGATGTCTCTGTATGGTCGCCTCTCAGTTCTGAACATACTGCCAGGTAAATCTAGGGAGCTCAACTGTGCATATCGGATTTCTAAAACCCGTGAACACATGATCATCAGAGAATGGAAGAAATGTATGGACATTCGCAAGGAGGTTCTTGGAAGTAACATTCAGCGAAAGGCAAGAATGGGAGACAGGCTAATCTCCATTCTCCATAATGGAGAGTGAGGGGCTATCTTGTTTTTTGTTATTTTACCTTAGAAAATGTAGTAGGTCTTAATCGAATGTAATAGGTCCTATGAGGTACAATATGGTTATTATGTGGTAATGTGTTAGAGTTGATAATGATGATCTTGAGGAGGTGTTATGTGATGTCAATGATGAAAACGATGATATTGAGGAGGTGTTATATGACAATGATGTATTATGATGCTAAGTTGTTAATGATATGATGATGATGATGATGATATTATTATATCATTGGGTGAAAGAACCGCGGATTAGTTTCAAGTGGATGGACATCCACTTGAAACTAGTCCACGGTTCTTTCACCCCATGATGTAATAACTCATTATGATGTAAAAACAATCTCTAAATTCCTGTTGTATGAAAACTTGTGTAAAGGTGTATGAATACAACATGAAATAGAAAAGAAATAAAATACTAAATAGTAGTAGTAGCGCGGGTTAGGAGAAGCGCTACTACTAATTAACAGTAGCGATGTTCTAAAGAACCGCTGCTACTAAGTCAATTTAGCAGTAGCGTGGGTCAAGCCGCGCTATTGCTAAGCATTAGCTGTAGTGCCTTATCAGTAGCGCTTCTGCCCGCGCTACTGATAGGCCCAAAACCCGCGCTGCTGCTAGGCTTTTCCCTAGTAGTGTACCTGTTCGTCTCATGCATCCGAGCATTTTCCCCGTTGTCCGTTTTGCAATCCGGCACTCCTATGTCATCCGGCGTCCCCTTTTTGCCTCTTCTCTTGTGCGGATATTAAACATTCTCAGAATGGCCCGAGGTTTGCCAAGCAGCCTTGGTATAGCACCGGTAGACCGCCTGTCAAGTTTCGTGCCATTTGGAGGTCGTTTGATACTCCAACGGTTAACCGGGTAACCGTAAAGGCCTCTTTTGTGTGCAGTCCAACACCCCTTCCAAAGTGGCCCAAAACCCATCTAACTCCCCTCCATGCCCTCGGTCGTTCGATCACGATCGCGTGGCCGAAAACCGTGCTCCATTTGGACTCTCCTAGCTCCCTCTACCTATAAAATAACCCCTCCCCCGAAATTCGCGGATGAAACCACCCCTAACCCTAGCCTCGTCTTCCTTCGCGCGCCGGACACGTCCGGACAGCGCCGGACACGTCCGCCGCCGACTCCCTCAGCCACTCACAGCTCGCCGCGCCTCCGCCCGCTGTCGCTCCCCGGTGTCCCGCGCCTCCCCGGCAACCGCGCCGTCCCGGATCCGCCTCATCCGGTCGTCCCACACTCCTCCCGGCCTCTCCCTCGTCCTCCGGCCGCCTCCCCTTCTTCTCCAGCGAGCTGCTGCCCCGTCTCCGGCGATCTCCAAATCCAGCCCGAAGGTTGACTTTTCCCCCTCTGAAATTTCTCTCTGTCCCTGTGATTTCAGTATGATGTTGACATGTTCATCGCATCATATCTCTCTGCATACTGCTCCGTTTCGTGCGTGTAATATGTCAAATTGTTCGACTCGACGAGTACTTCATTTCATTCCATTGCATCATTTTCATTTGAGCTCATCTTGATGCCCTAAATGCTGTTGGAAGAGTGCATGTTGATGTTAATCTGCTGAAACTGTTATAACATGCTCATTTGTCATTTTTGCCATGTTTGATGTGTGCATCCTATGAGGTTGAGCTCTACATGTGTTTTGATCTATGCCATGCCATCTTTCCAGAGGTGCTATCCATGTAATTTTGTTAGTTGTGTGCTAAGTGCTTCAAGCTTGCTAAGTAGGATACTTGCTGTTGCTGTTTTCCTGACAGATTCTGTTATATTTTGTTGCTATGTTAACCTGCTGCTACAAGTCATTTCGTGCATTATTCTAGAGATGTTCACTAAGGATGTTTTGTTATACATGTCTTTCTCTATCCATTCATGCCCCTGGTTGCATTTGTAGCTTGCTGTAGCTTGTTGTAATCTTGCTCCGAAGTTGCATGATGTTGCTGTCAGCCTGTTAACATTAAGTTCAATGTTTCCATGATTGTTTACTAGTGATCCATGCACCCTATGACCTTGATATTGCCATGTATAGCTTCACAAACATGTCTTCTTACTTTTGGTTGCCTTACCATGCCATGTGTTGCTCTGTGTTGAGTGGTTCAAGCTCACCAACATGCCTACTTATTGTTGTTCCTGCCATGTATGATTCTGTAATATAACTTGCCATGTTTACATGGGTGCCATCATATCTTCTGATCCTTTTTGGCTAATGGTCAGTAAGGGACTCTTGTTCTATGCATTTAGTAGTATCATGCCATGTCTTTGTTTGCCATGATATGTTCCTGTAACATGTTGTTTGATAGCTCTAAACATTGCAACCTGATGTTATTTCTGCAAAGTCTGAAACTGTTATTATTTGCAATCTTACCATGTGTGTTTGAGCATGTTCTAGTGATTTCTGGAGATAGCTCAGTGTTCATGTTTTGTTATGATTTACCTGTACTTCATGCCCATGCCTTTTGTTTTCATATTGTGGTACTGTAGCATGTTGTTTTGATGCTTGCAAGATGCCTAGTTGCTGTTTTGGACAGATTGTTGCTATGACTTATTTTCATGTGCGTGTGTTGAACCGTTGCTCCGTTTTGAGTGTGCTCTATATGAAACTTTCTTGATTTTGCATGTAGTTTCATATTATCATGTTGCATCCTTGTTTTGAGGTGTTTTCTTGATGTTTGTATGCATTTTGCATCAATGCCAGATTTAACTTGTTTTGCTCATATCTTTTAGACCGTAGCTCCAAATCTAATGAACTTTATATGAAACTTGAATAGAATTTCGTGTAGATCATCTTGGTGCATCTTAACTTGCTGTTTAACAACTTGAACATAAGGTTTATTAAGATCTGGACCAACTTTGAAATTTGCATATGAGGACTTACCGGAATTGTTATATGTTGTTCCCGGCCTCATTTAAACTTGCTTTTATGTGTTGTTCTTGTTTGCATCATCTCTTGCCATGAGTAGCCTCATGTAGCTTTGTCATGCATCATGCTTGTTGTGCATCATGTCATGTTCATGTGTGGGGTGTTTACTATGTTGTGTGCTTCTTCTCGATAGTTCCCGTTTCGTTGCGATTGTGAGGATTCGTTCGTCTACGTGTGGTTCGTCTTCGTGGCTTCATCTTCTTCATGGACTCGTTCTTCTTCCTAGCGGGATTTCGGGCAAGATGACCGCTACCCTAGATCTCACTACTATCATTGCTATTCTAGTTGCTTCGTTCTATCGCTTTGCTGCGTTACCTATCTTTTGCTCTTCAAGCCTCCCAAATTGCCATGAACCTCTAACCTTTGACACCCTTCCCAGCAAACCGTTGTTTGGCTATGTTACCGCTTTGCTCAGCCCCTCTTATAGCGTTGCTAGTTGCAGGTGAAGTTGAAGATTTCTCCATGGTGGACAGGACTATGTTGGGATATCACAATATCTCTTATTTAATTAATGCATCTATATACTTGTTAAAGGGTGGAAGGCTCGGCCTTATGCCTGGTGTTTTGTTCCACTCTTGCCGCCCTAGTTTCCGTCATACCGGTGTTATGTTCCCGGATTTTGCGTTCCATACGCGGTCGGGTGATTTATGGAACCCCCCTGACAGTTCGCTTTGAATAAAACTCCTCCAGCAAGGCCCAACCTTGGTTTTACCATTTGCCTCACCACCACCTACTTTTCCCTTGGGAGTAATTAACCCAAGGGTCATCTTTATTATAGCCCCCCTGGGCCAATGCTTGTCTAAGTGTTGGTCCAAACTAGAGCACCGTGCGGGACCACCCTTGGCGGTTACGTCGGTACATGTACGCTTCGCTTATCCGGTGTTGCCCTGAGAACGAGATATGTGCAGCTCCTATCGGGATGTCGGTGCATCAGGCGGTCTTGCTGGTCTTGTTTTACCATTGTCGAAATGTCCTGTAAACCGGGATTCCGAGACTGATCGGGACTTCCTGGGAGAAGGAATATCCTTCGTTGATCGCGAGAGCTTATCATGGGCTAAGTTGGGACACCCCTGCAGGGTATAAACTTTCGAGAGCCGTGCCCGCGGTTATGTGGCAGATGGGAATTTGTTAATGTTCGGTTGTAGATAACTTGATACCTGATCCGAATTAAAACGCATCAACCGCGTGTGTAGCCGTGATGGTCTCTTCTCGGCGGAGTCCGGGAAGTGAACACGGTTTCTGTGTTATGTTTGACGTAAGTAGGAGTTTAGGATCACCTCTTGATCATTACTAGTTGACGACCGTTCCTTTGCTTCTCTTCTCGCTCTTATTTGCGTATGTTAGCCACCATACTTGCTTAGTCGCTGCTGCAACCTCACCACTTTACCCCTTCCTTTCCCATTAAGCTTTGCTAGTCTTGATACCCATGGTAATGGGATTGCTGAGTCCTCGTGGCTCACAGATTACTACAACAACAGTTGCAAGTTCAGGTTATGCGATGATCATGACGCGAGAGCGATGCTTGCTTGTTTTGGAGTTCTTCTTCTGCTTCTTCTTTGATCAGGGGATAGGTTCCAGGTCGGCAGCCTGGGCTAGCAGGGTGGATGTCGTTTGAGTTTCTGTTTGTGTTTCATCCGTAGTCGGATGTTGATCTCTTGTAATATGATGTTGAATTCGTGTGGCATTGTATGCCTTTTGTATGTATCCCCATCTATTATGTAATGTTGATGTAATGATATCCACCTTGCAAAAGCGTTCCAATATGCGGGTCTATCCTTGGTGGGACCTTCGA
This sequence comes from Triticum timopheevii, assembly GCA_963921465.1. Lineage (NCBI taxonomy): Eukaryota > Viridiplantae > Streptophyta > Magnoliopsida > Poales > Poaceae > Triticum > Triticum timopheevii. The sequence continues at coordinate 217,753,104 of OY997274.1, forward strand.
GTTCCTTTTGGATAGGGTCGCATATTGGGCGTGAAAATTTGGCTCCATCGCCGTAGATGTAGCAGCCCCCAAGGCGGTGTCTAGCCACCCGTCCTCGATCTGTGCAGCCGGCTCCGAATTGAGAATCGGAGCAGACTCGTGTGCGGCCTCCAGGGCACTGTCCGGCAGCAGAGCTAAGTCATGCCCATCATGACAGTGCGGCGCGCTCGGCTGTGGCTCGAATCCATCGAAGATCAAGTCTCCGCGGATGTCAGCCGTGAAGTTCAGACTTATAAATCTGACCTGATGGCCAGGGGCGTAGCTTTCAATCTGCTCCAGATGGCCAAGCGAGTTGGCCCGCAGTGCAAAGCTGTCGAATACGAAGATCTGTCCAGGGAGGAAAGTCTCACCCTGGACCGCGTTGTTGTTGATGATCGAAGGAGCCATCAAGCCTATCGGTGACGACACAGAGGAACTCTCAATGAAAGCACCAATGTCGGTGTCAAAACCGGCGGATCTCGGGTAGGGGGTCCCAAACTGTGCGTCTAGGCAGATGGTAACAGGAGACAAGGGGCACGATGTTTTTGCCCAGGTTCGGGCCCTCTCGATGGAGGTAAAACCCTAATCCTGCTTGATTGATATTGATGATATGGGTAGTACAAGAGTGGATCTACCATGAGATCAAGGAGGCTAAACCCTAGAAGCTAGCCTATGGTATGATTGTTGTTCGTCCTATGGACTAAAACCCTCCGGTTTATATTGACACCGGAGAGGGCTAGGGTTACACAGAGTCGGTTACAATGGTAGGAGATCTACATATCCGTATTGCCAAGCTTGCCTTCCACGCCAAGGAAAGTCCCATCCGGACACGGGACGAAGTCTTCAATCTTGTATCTTCATAGTCTTGGAGTCCGGCCGATGATGATAGTTAGGCTATCCGGACACTCCCTAGTCCAGGACTCCCTCACTCATCTTTTTGGCAAAGGCCCAGAGCCTGTGAAGAAGGCGAACGCCTATGAAGCTGATGCGTTTTGGAAAAGGCCCGGAGCCTGTGAAGAGGGCCAATGCCCGTGAAGCTTGTCTCCCCCAAGAAAGGCCCGGAGCCTGTGAAGAAGGCGAATGCCTGGGAAGCTCGCCGCCCGTGACACTCTCACGTAATAAGGAGTTGGGGCTGTACACACCCCGGAGTCTCAGGAGCGCCGGCCTCAGTCCCTGGGGCTCCCTCCCACGCCCAGCGGCAGCGCTTAGCTCCGCCTGGTGAGAAGACATCGAAGACTAGATTAGGTGCCGGGCGCGACTTTTTCATTTGCTTTCTGCAGTTGGCTTGTTCGCTCTTATTTGAAGTTTTATTGAAGCTGTTGCCTTCGAGTTGTGGCTCTTCGACCTTTTGCTCTCCTGCCTCGATTTCTCTCACGCGAGGTCCCACAAGGGAGCAGCCAGGACTCCCTCGCGAGTCTCTCTCCGCCCTTATCGTTCAAGGTTTTCTCAACCCAGGCTCACTACAGGAGCACCCCTCTAGTTCGTGCCTCACGGGCATCGCGACACGAATACAGGGCCTGGGTTGGTTGCCCCCACGGCTGAGGCAGGGGATTACCTACGCGCGAATGTGCAGCTGGAGAGAACAATACCAAAATAACGGGAATAGTACGATGATTAACAACGGTACCCCAAACACACCCCAACGGGGCCCCACACTACTCTATTTCTACGCAGGAAAAAGGAAAAGAAAGGGCAAATCTCGCGAAGCTCGCCCAGCGCCGGCCCTTAGGGAAGACTCGACCCGCCTTCACCGAGGCACGACGGTGGGCAAACCCGCCACCACCCTCCAGGCAGGCACGCCGGCGTGGAGGTTGACCGCGGCCGCTGCTGGAAGAGTCACTGCCTGAAGAAGAACTGGTGAAGCTTGAGGAACCCTGGGTGCCGCCAACCACGTGCGCGCTGTCCTCTCCGTCCTCCCTGGGGCTGGGCCCCCGGCCACAGTCGTCGTCTTCAGGGCAGCACCCTGTGCGGCAACCATCTTCCCCAAACACCCTCACGTAGAGGGTGGCATCACCGTCGAACTTGAAGTGTAGAGTGCACCGGCGGCTCAGGCCACGCGCGCGGGCAAACGTTTGCCAGCCGCAGGTCAAGGCCAGGCTCCCAGCTGCGGAGACCTCCAGCAAAGCCCACGAGGCCCGGCTGCAGCAGCCGTCTGCCTGGAGCCAGAGGCCGCCCAGGGCGCCAGCTGGGAGCTCACCTAGGAGGAAGCGAGGGAGCTGAATCCGGGCGCTAGTTGGCTCCGCCGCCCATACAATGAACTCCGGCAGCACCTCCGCAGTATGGAAGCGCGGCCTGGGGGGTCGCACGGCCGGAGCACGCCCCTCGGCCACGGCCCGCCGCCCATCACCGTGTAGAGAGCCACCTCCGCCACCGCGGGGGGCCGCCGTGGAGGCCGTAGGGTGTTTGCGAGGGCGGCCTCGACCGCGCTTGGGCGGGGGAGAGGCAGACTCGACCTGGCGAGCCTTTCCTTTCTCTGCGGCCAAGAACTTCCTTGGCGGAGCCATGAAGAAGAAGGAGAAGCAGAGGGGGTAGACTGGAGGGCGCGTGCCGTTCCGTACTTATAGCCGGCGAAGGCCAACCATCGACCTCCACGATCGCAGGTAATCATGACCCGCTTTGCATGCAGGGACTTGTCGAATCCGTGCGGTTACCGAGGCATCGTGGGGAAGCGGAGGCGCCCACGTCCAATCAACCGCCACGCGGCACCCAAGGACGCAGGCTGTTAGGGCCCGCGACGCTTTGCTCTTGCCCTTTCGCCTCTCTGCTCGGCCAAGTCCGGGCGCACCGTGGGCCCGGGGGCTACTATCAGCGTTCTGGGAACGGGGGTCCCTAGACTTGCCTGCCTGCGGCCTGCGGCGTACCTTAAAGGGGGCCCAGCACGGCCCATCTTCATCAACACAAGCTCAAGACCCTCGCGAGGGGCCAAGCCTCGCGGGGCGGACGAGAAGGAGCTTCCTCAGGCAAGGCCTCATCAGGCTGGCTCGCGAGGAGGCGGAGAGTTCAAGGCGGGGTACCTCGCGAGGTGCCCATGACGCAAGCCATGACGACTAAGGGCGCCAGTCAAGCGCCAGCCCGCGCAGTGTCCTCCTTTCCTCTTTGGTGCAAAGGGAGCAAGCGCAGGCGAGAGCATCAAGCAAAGGCATCCATCTCGGTGCAACAAGACCAAGACCAGCCCAACGGTAGGGAGGAAGTCATTGTGGAGCCCAAGCAGGCGTCGCTACCAGAGCCTTTGACAGGCGAGGACCAACTTTAGTCAGGATAAGTGTACTAGATGTTTCCCTTCAAAATGGCCAATTGTTGGCGCCCTTCCCGCTCAATATTTGGGAAGAGGCCCAGAGCCTTTGCCTATAAATAGGACTAGCCACCCCCAGGGTAGGGACACCTGGATCCTCACCAAGAAACCAGTTGATAGAGCGATTGAACTCCTCCTAGCAGTTCATCACACCAGCCAAGAACAGACCCTCGTGAGGCTGTTCTTCCTTGTATTGTTCATCATCAGCCCAAGAGGCAATCCACCACACCACACACTGGAGTAGGGTATTACACCACAATGGTGGCCTGAACCAGTATAAACCCTGTGTCTCTTGTGTTGTTCTGTTCATAGTTTAGATCCTAGCAATTCAGCAAGGAGCAGGTAGGTAGAGGGCGAAATCTCCGCGCGCACCCCAGTGTTCGAACCTCAAGGGTCTGCCGGAACCCGAAATCCGACAGATTGAGCTTTGTCATCTCTATTGGTGTTGTGCTACTTTTTAGATACTGCCATGAAAAAGTGGTATTGTCCTTGAGAAGTGCTTCATCTGTGTTGTTTTAAACCTTTCCTTTTTTTGAGCAAACAGGGATGCTAGCATTTAGTAGTCCTCTTGTCTTTGCACAACAGGATCATCTTCCTCTGAAGAAGAATATGGAGTACGTGAAGTGACTAGTTCCAAATATGCCAGGATGAAGAAGCCTTGTCTATCTTCTCATCAGAAGGAGCAGTTGAAGGATGGTTACATTATTCCCCACAAGACCAAACTAACTTCAGCTCAGAAGGACTGGCAAATCTCCATTTTTTGCTGTGATGCGCGAGCACAATGCTGTTCTAGGATTCTTTCTGGTGAGTTTCATTTTTCTAAAAGTGTGCTCTACATGGAGCATGTATGTGCCTGTTGAAACTGTCAATTCATAGTACAGCTTGCTTTATACTAATCACTTTTTTGTATTTGTGCAGACAGGGGTGCTCAGCTTGATTTCAATGGGAACTGCACAAAATGTTCATGAATACATCGAATCATTCATTTCCACCACAAGAAAGGAGGTGCCCATAAGTTCAAGGCATTGCAACATATAAGGGCGAAATCATACAAGCTACACGCGAATTTGGTTGATTTTGGCGGAACTGCACAAAAAGGACAGCTGCTTTATTTAGCACGAGGTGCCATGTCAATGTCCAAACTGATGGCAAACCCTGCCCATTCCACAATCGTAGGCATTTGATATTTTGGAATGGGACAACCTTGTCAAATTTTGCTCATTGATTTTAGCAAGATATACATTTGATATTTTTGAATGGGACGCCCTTTGCTGTCAGCAGCGTCGATCAATTTTTTCTTTATTCTTTAGTTGTGAAGTAAATATTGCCTCTGGCATGTGAGTCGCTGAGATGCATAATCATCGATTGTTTTGAATCTTCTCTATGAATTGCCAGGCCTGTGTGTTTGCTTGCAATGTACAGAAATGCTAAAAAGCTGCTCAAACTCTTTGTACTCCTTCTGTTCCTTTTTACTTCGCACATTGCGAAAGTGCATACTTTTTTGTATAAGATTGGTCAAAGTAGAGATACTTTGACTGCAGACAAAACTTGTATGCAGACTAGAAAGGACCGGAGGGAGTACATGTGAAACTGCTGCAAACGTGGTGATCACCCTGGGAATAATGCTAGTACGTATTGTTTTGCATGTTCATCCAATACCAGTGATACAGGAATTCGAACTAATCGAAATAAATTCATTCATACACGGTCGGATTTCATAAAAACATGCCGAATTTCATTACATTTCATACATTCTTCAACTAAAAAGGGGTGCGCTGGAGGTATAATTAATTAATCGAAGCTATCCACTTGTGTCCCGCTGAGCCGAACAGAAGCTTCAGTGACTTAACTGCAGGTGCAGTTGCATAACTAACATGTGGCCTATTGGGCCCACATGTCAGTCAGCCAACTGCACCAGCAGTTAAGTAGAAGCAGCGTTCTTCTCCAGCGCAGCTCTCCGACTCCATGTCGCCGCCAAGAAGCTAACCGGCCGTCAATGGTCAACCCTCCTAGCTTGGCTTCAACCGGAGGGTAGCAGCGGTGGCCTTACCAGCGGCGGCGACCTACCGTGTTCTACTCTTCCTCGTTTTCTGTGTGGCGCGGCCTCGTTGGCAGCGGGGCGGGGCCTCGGCGGAGCCGGCAATGTCCTATGTCTCGTTGCCGGCGGGCGGCGCCTCAGCGGAGCGGTGGAAATCCTCCCCCATGTTGCCGGCAGGATGGGGCCTCGGCTGAGCCGGTGATGTCCTCTGCCGCATTGTTGGCGGGGCGGGGCCTCGGCAGAGCCGGCGGTGTCCTCTGCCTCGTTGTTGGCGCCGCAGGGCCTCGGCGGAGCCGGCGGTGTCCTCTGCCTCGTTGTTGGTGCCGCGGGGCCTCGGCGGAGCAGGGCCTCATCGACGCCAGCGGAGCGGGGACTCGTCGGAGCCAGCATTGTCCTATGCCTCGTCCTCGGTCTCGCCAAATAGCACCTCGCCCGCTTCATCGCCCTCTTTGCTAGCCTCTTTGTAGGCGGCCGCAGCCTCCGCCACCCGCATGCGGTACCGCCAGCGCTCAAGGCGGACCTTGCGGGTGGAGCGGTACGAGTCAAGTAGCGCCTCCTGCTCCGCCCGCTCCGCGGTGATCTGCTCCTCCGCCTGCCTGTGCTCCTGGAGGAGATGGTGGTTGTAGGCGGCATCGGCCTGCGCCTCCCGGAACTGCTCCTCACGCATCTGCCTCACCCTGTCCATATATTGGGCCTCGCCAATGGTCATGGTGCAATGCATCGGCGAGGATTGCACGGAGGAGGGGGTTGGCGCCGGATCGTCGACTACCATGTTCTCCATTGGGACGTCGCCGTCCTCCGGTTGCCTGCCGGCCAGCCGGTCGGCAGCAATGGCTGCCATCTCCTTGTGGTCTGTCGTCCGCCCGTCCCGAATAGCGCTGGAGCACGAGGAATCCATGGTGGGCAGTAGTGGTCTGGACAGGAGAAAGGGAACGGATGCGGATGACTACGGCTATGGAGGGCGCAACAGTTTATATACCAATGGTGGGCGGGCGGAGGGACGGACGTGTGGCACCGGAGTAGCCGCCTCGGCAACCGCGTATCATTAATGTGTGCGGAAGATGACGGATGGATGGCACTTGTGTCGTTTGAAGGCGGAGCAATCGCCTGCACCGGGAAGCGGGGCGGCCGGTGCTGACTGTTTTAGGCGGAAAGCGCGCGCGGGCGAGGAGATGACTTTACTTGGATAGGATGATAATGGGGACCCACCAGGTCCATAGCCTCACGTACGCAATATATATTCAGCCCAGGCCAGATATTCAGCCCAGATATTAATTTTTTTCAAGCTGAAAATGGCTAGCCCAGCTATACTTTTTTTAGGAATACCCAGGCAAGGTCAAGTTGTTATTCTCCGCCCCGCTGGGCTGCAAATCTTTCCTAGGAGGGATGCATTAGGCTTAACAATAAAATGGGTTTAAGAAATAATAAATGGGATGTAATTATAAAAACTGGGTAGTAACTATAAATAATGCACCAAACAGTGATTACTTTATAAAATATTAGTTTTGGATATTGAAAATTTTAATTTCATTAATTGTTGCGGCCGCAATGTTTCATTGGATTTTTATGTAATATAAATTTATATTGAAATTGTATTTAGTCTGACCAGAAATTTCAGGATAAAAATATTCGGATCCCATCAAAATGTGGGAAATTTTATTGAATTCTGTTTTGAACGGTTGGTTGAAATGGGTTGTACTTTTAACAAACTGTAAATGGGTTGTAGTAAATTCCATTAGAATTCAAAAATGGGCTACACATTCTTACAAATCTGAAATGGGCTATAAGTTCTCTGCCACACACTTCTGGCCTTACTAAGTTGACGCATCCCCTAAAAAAATAGAGTTGGCGCGTATGCAAGGCTTTGTCAACTTATAGTCAACACACGGTTCTAGCAGCAGTGGCCGTTGGATGTCCATCCAATGGATGACGTGCTTCTTCTTCAATCTCGGATATTCTAGCTTCACCCACCCAAAAAATGATTCCTCCCCCTGACATCTGGGGCACACCGTTTCGGAAGCTGACCTGTGGGCCTACTAAGTTGACGTACCAAAGGGCTTTGTCAACTTAGTCAATATAAACGATTCTAGCTGCAGTGACCATACGATGTCCATCCAACGGCCGTCGTGCTTCTTCAACCTCTGGTCTTCTTGCTCCAGCCGCCCAAAGCAGCGCCGGTCGTGTCGCCTGCTCCTGCCTCTCGTGGCCGGCTGTGCTGCCGTGGAGGCCTCACCGCCCCTACTACTCCCACCGTTGGCTAGGCCATCCCTCCACTCACCCACACCCCCTGTTATTCTGCGGCGAACCCTCGTACTCCTCTCCGCGTGTGCATCCACTGCCGCGTCTTCCCCGGCTCCGCGTCATCCCCTTCCTAGGCCTTGCCGTCGTCCACCGCCGTGGTGCTCTCGGCGCGGCGTGGTCAACGTGGTCAAGGAACGACTTCCACCGGACGAGGACTATATGTGGAGAGGCTGACAGCTAGGTCCACGACAGCCGCAAGGAAGTGCCTCCTTATTATGCGCAAAATAATTATTCCTCCACCTAACAGCGGGGACCCACCAGACGGGCCACCGTATTTCGTGAAAAAAATGATTCGCCCCCTGACTGCTGGGACCAACGAGCTACATCTTCGCACGCAAGGAAGTGCGTCCGGAAAAAAAATGATTCACCCCCCTGACTGCTAGGACCCACCAGCTACATCTTCGCACGCAAGGAAGTGTGTCCAAAAAAACGATTCGCCCCCCGACTGCTGGGACCCACCAGCTACACCTTCGCATGAAAGGAAGTGCGTCCGGGCAAAAAAAATGATTCGCCCCCTGAGTGCTGGGACCCAGCAGCTACACCTTCGCACGCAAGGAAGTGCGTCCGGGCAAAAAAAACCAAAACGATTCGCCCCCCTGACTGCTGGGACCCACCAGCTACATCTTCGCAGGCAAGGAAGTGCCTGACAGTCGGGACCCACCTGGTCGAAGCGTACGTAGCATTGTCATCCTAGTCGCGAACGTGTACGTACATATTGGTCGATATAGAGGCGCGCACGTGTCGTAGTAGAGGTGTGCACGTAGCATGTACATGTACGTACAGCGGCCAGGGTGCAAGAAACAAAATACGGCCACGTATGTGTACATACGGGCGGGGTCTCGAACGCCTACTCGCGCATATGTACGGCAAGGGCTCGTGTTCATGGGGAGGCAACGGAATGCGTCGTGTTCATGGGGAGGCAACGGAATGCATCATGTTCAGGGGGAGGCAACAGAATGCGTCATGTTCATGGGGAGGCAACAGAATGCGTCGTGTTCATCGGGAGACAACGGAACGCGTGGGAGCCAACCGGCTTGGACGGAACAGACGATGGAAACAAGGCATGGCGTACCGCAGAATGGAGGAAACGGCCTTGTGTTCGATCGGCCACGTTCGAAACAGGGTCCTGTTGATCGGGAGGGGTCTGGCGTACCGCAAAACGGAGGAAACGGACCTCCTACGGTCGAAACGGGGGTCCTGTTGATCGGGAGGGGTGTGGAGTACCGCAAAACGGACGAAACGGACCTCCTACGGTCGAAACGGGGGTCCTGTTGATCGGGAGGGGTGTGGCGTACTGCAAAACAGACGAAACTGACTTGTGTTGGAGCGCTACGGTCGAAACAGGGGTCCTGTTCATCGGGAGGGGTGTGGCGTACCGCAAAACGAGACTCCACAGGATACTGTTCATCTCAACCGTCGACCTCCTCCAGCCTCCACGGGCTACCGTCGACCTCCTCCAGCCTCCACAGGCTCCTGTTCATCTAGCCTCCACCGCGCGCTACACCAATGGCTCCTGTTCAACCACCCCTCCATGGGCACCCCTCCACCGTCTATTGTTCATCCAGCCCTCCACACCACGGGGTCCTGTTCAACCACCCCTCCACGGCCACCCCTCCACAGTCTACTGTTCATCCAGCCCTCCACACCACGGGGTCCTGTTCATCCAGAGGCAACGCCACCACTCACTGTTCATCCACCCCCCCACCCCCCCCCCCCCCCCGCAACGCTCACAGTTCATCCCAGAGGCAGCATCGATCGGCTTCATTTAGCAGCAGTAGTGAAGGAATCGCTCGATCGGGTTCAGTTAACAGCCATCGATCAATCGCTCGGGTTCATTAATGCGTAGCCTGCAGTGCAATCGCTCAGGTTCAGTTAGAGCCCAACGCCTCACTCGGGTTCACTTAGAGCCAACGCTTTGCACACATGCGCGTACGTGTATGAGAGAAACTCGCATCGCTCGGCCCCCGACCTCCCACAGTAACCGGGAACTCCCCGAAATTACCCCCCTCGCTTCTACCACGGTTTTTTCCATCATGGACGGCCCAAAGAATGTCATGGAGCTACGTCTCCGGCCCACCCAGGACAAAAAGCCCATTTTCTGTCATGAATTTTTGTCATAGAAGTAGGAGCCACCACATCTATGATGATACCGGGTTCTGTCACAATTATCGTCATAGAAGTATCATATGTATGACAGGAAAAAAATTCGTCCGGCCCAAAATGTCACGGATGTGTCTTTTTTTTTGTAGTGATATGAGCATCCATGTTCCGCTATTGGTTATTATGAGTTTAAAGTTCGGTGACGATCGGTGTTATGAGTTTATGTGTTTTGATGTACAGAAGGTAGTTCGGAGTTTCGGATGAGATCGGGGACATGACGAGGAGTCTCGAAATGGTCAAGATGTAAAGATCAATATATTGGACGACTATATTCGGACATCGGAAAGGTTCCGAGTGATTCGGGTATTTTTCAGAGTACCGGAGAGTTACGGGAATTCGCCTCAAGGGTCAATGGGCTTTCATGGGCTTTAGTGGAAATAGAGGGCAGCAAGGAAGTGTAGGGTGCGCCCCCCAGGCCCAAACCGAATTGGTTTAGGGCTTTGGGGGCCGGCCCCCTCTTTCCTTTTCCCCTCCTCTCTTTCGTTCCCCCCTAGTTGGACTAGGAAAGGGGGAACCTACGACTAGTAGGAGTAGGATTCCCCCCTTGGGGCGCACCCTATGAGGCTGCTGGCCCCCTCCCCTTGCTCCTTTATATACGGGGGCAGGGGCACCTCTAGACAAAACAATTTATCCCTTGGATCTCTTAGCCGTGTGCGGTGCCCCCTCCACCATAATCCACCTCGATAATATCGTGGCGGTGCTTAGGCCTAGCCCTGCGTCGGTAGAACATCATCATCGTCACCACGCCGTCATGCTGATGGAACTCTCCCTCAAAGCTCGGCTGGATCGGATTCGAGGGACGTCATCGAGCTGAACGTGTGCTGAACTCGGAGGTGCCATGCGTTCGGTACTTGATCGGTCGGATCGTGAAGACGTACGACTACATCAACCGCGTTGTGCTAACGCTTCCGCTTTCGGTCTACGAGGGTACGTGGGCAACACTCTCCCCTCTTGTTTCTATGCATCACCATGATCTTGCGTGTGCATAGGAAATTTTTTAAATTACTACGGTCCCCAACAGTGGCATCCGAGCCAGGTTTTATGCGTAGATGTTATATGCATGAGTAGAACACAAGTGAGTTGTGGGCGATACAAGTCATACTGCTTACCAGCATGTCATACTTTGGTTCGGCGGTATTGTTGGATGAAGCGGCCCGGACCGACATTACGCGTACGCTTACGCGAGACTGGTTCTACCGACGTGCTTTGCACATAGGTGGCTGGCGGGTGTCATTTTCTCCAACTTTAGTTGAACTGAGTGTGGCTATGCCCGGTCCTTGAGAAGGTTAAAACAACACTAACTTGACAAACTATCGTTGTGGTTTTTGATGCGTAGGTAAGAACGGTTCTTGCTCAGCTCGTAGCAGCCACGTAAAACATGTAACAACAAAGTAGAGGACGTCTAACTTGTTTTTGCAGTGCATGTTCTGATGTGATATGGCCAAGATGTGATGCTATATTTTATTGTATGAGATGATCATGTTTTGTAACCGAGTTATCGGCAACTGGCAGGAGCCATATGGTTGTCGCTTTATTGTATGCAATGCAATCGCCCTGTAATTGCTTTACTTTATCACTAAGCGGTAGCGATAGTCGTAGAAGCAATAGGTGGCGAAACGACAACGATGCTATGATGGAGATCAAGGTGTCGCGCCGGTGATGATGGTGATCATGACGGTGCTTCGGAGACGGAGATCACGAGCACAAGATGATGATGGCCATATCATATCACTTATATTGATTGCATGTGATCTTTATCCTTTATGCATCTTATTTTGCTTTGATTGACGGTAGCATTATAAGATGATATCTCACTAAATTTCAAGGTATAAGTGTTCTCCCTGAGTATGCACCGTTGCGAAAGTTCTTCGTGCTAAGACACCACATGATGATCGGGTGTGATAGGCTCTACGTTCAAATACAACGGGTGCAAAACAGTTGCACACGCGGAATACTCAGGTTAAACTTGACAAGCCTAGCATATGCAGATCTGGCCTCGGAACACTGAGACTGAAAGGTCGAGCGTGAATCATATAGTAGATATGATCAACATAGTGATGTTCACCATTGAAAACTACTCCATCTCACGTGATGATCGGACATGGTTTAGTTGATTTGGATCACGTGATCACTTATATGATTAGAGGGGTGTCTATCTAAGTGGGAGTTCTTAAGTAATATGATTAATTGAACTTTAATTTATCATGAACTTAGTCTTGATAGTATTTTGCAAATAATGTTGTAGATCAATAGCTCACGTTGTTGCTTCCCTATGTTTTATATGTGTTCCTAGAGAAAAACTATGTTGAAAGATGATAGTACCAATGATGCGGACTAGGTCCGTGATCTAAGGTTTATCCTCATTGCTGCAAAGAAGAATTATGTCCTTGATGCACCGCTAGGTGACAGATCTATTGCAGGAGTAGATGCAGACGTTATGAACGTTTGGCTAGCTCAATATGATGACTACTTGATAGTTTAGTGCACCATGCTTAACGGCTTAGAATCGGGAGTTCAAAGATGTTTTGAACTTCATGGACCATATGAGATGTTCCAGGAGTTGAAGTTAATATTTCAAGCAAATACCCGAGTTGAGAGATATGAAGTCTCCAACAAGTTCTATAGCTAAAAGATGGAGGAGAATAGCTCAAGCAGTGAGCATGTGCTCAGATTGTCTGGGTACTACAATCGCTTAAATCAAGTGGGAGTTAATCTTCTAGATAAAATAGTGATTGACAGAGTTCTCTAATCACCATCACCAAGTTAGAAGAACTTCGCGATGAACTATAGTACGCAAGGGATGATGAAAATGATTCCCGAGCTCTTCGTGATGCTGAAATCAACGAAGGTAGAAATCAAGAAAGAGCACCAAGTGTTGATGATTGACAAGAACACTAGTTTCAAAAAAAGGGCAAAGGTAAAGAAAGGGAACTTCAAGTAGAATGGCAAGCAAGTTGTCACTCCCACGAAGAAGCCCAAAGCTGGACCAAAGCCTTAAACTGAGTGCTTCTACTGCAAAGGAAATGGTCACTGGAAGTGGAAATGCCCTGAATATTTGGTAGATAAAAAGGATGGCAACGTGAACAAGGGTATATTTGATATACAGGTTATTGATGTGTACCTTACTAGTGTTTATAGTAACTCCTGGGTATTTGATACTTGTTCAGGTTGCTAAGATTAGTAACTAGAAACGGGAGTTACAGAATAAACAGAGACTAGTTGTGGGTGAAGTGACGATGTGTGTTGGAAGTGGTTCCAAGATTGATATGATCATCATCGCACACTCCCTATATTTCCGAGATTAGTGTTGAACCTAAATAAATGTTATTTGGTGTTTGCGTTGAGCATAAATATGATTAGATCATGTTTATTGCGATACGATTATTTATCTAAGACGGAGAATAAATTGTTATTCCGTTTACATGAATAAAACCTTCTATGGTCATACACCCAATGTTGATGGCTTATAGAATCTTGATCATAGTGATACACATATTCATAATATTGATGCCAAAAGATGCAAAGTTGATAATGATAGTGCAACATATTTGTGGCACTGCTGTTTGGGTCATACTGGTGTAAAAGCGCATGAAGAAAATCCATAAAAATGGACTTTTGGAATCACTTGATTATGAATCATATGATGCTTGCAAGCCGTGCCTTATGGGCAAGATGACTAAAACTCCGTTCTCCGAAACAATGGAACGAGCTACTGACTTATTGGAAATAATACATACCGATGTACGCGATCCAATGAGTGTTGATGCTCCTGGCGAGTATCGTTATTTTCTGACCTTCACAGATGATTTTAGCATATATGGGTATATCTACTTAATGAAACACAAGTCTGAAACATTTGAAAAGTTTAAAGAATTTCAGAGTGAAGTGGAGAATCATCGTAACAAGAAAATAAAGTTTCTACAATCTGATCATGGAGGAGAATATTTGAGTTACGAGTTTGGCCTTCATATAAAACAATGTGGAATAGTTTCACAGCTCACGCCACCTGGAACACCACAGCGTTATGGTGTGTCCGAACGTCATAACCGCACTTTATTGGATATGGTGCGATCTATGATGTCTCTTATCGGTTTACCACTATTGTTTTGGGATTATGCATTAGAGACAACTGCATTCACGTTAAATAGGGCACCATCTAAATCCGTTGAGACGACACCGTATGAACTATGGTTTAGCAATAAACCTAAGATGTCATTTCTTAAAGTTTGGAGTTGCGATGCTTATGTGAAAAAGTTTCAACCTGATAAGCTCGAACCCAAATCGGAGAAATGAGTCTTCATAGGATACCCAAAGGAGATTGTTGGGTACACCTTCTAATCACTGATCCGAAGGCAAAATATTCGTTGCTAAGAATGGATCCTTTCTAGAGAAGGAGTTTCTCTCGAAAGAATTAGTGGGAGGAAAGTAGAGCTTGATAAAGGTAATTTATACCTTCTCTCGAATTGGAAAGTAGTTCATCACAAAAATCAGTTCCAGTGATTCCTACACCAATTAGTGAGGAAGCTAATGATGATGATCATGAAACTTCAGATCAAGTTACTACAGAACCTCGTAGGCCTTCCAAAGTAAGATCCGCACGAGAGTGGTATGGTAATCTTATTCTGTAAGTCATGTTACTAGACCATGATAAACCTACAAACTATGAGGAAGCGATGATGAGCCCAGATTCCGCGAAATGGCTTGAGGCCATAAAATCTGAGATGGGATCCATGTATGAGGACAAAGTGTGGACTTTGGTGGAGTTGTCTGATGATCGGCAATCCATATTGTATAAATGGATCTTCAAGAGGAAGACAGACGCTTATAGTAGTGTTACTCTCTACAAAGCTCGACTTGTCGCAAAAGGTTTTTTGGACAAGTTTAAGGTGTTGAATACGATGAGATTTTCTCACTCGTATCGATGCTTAAGTCTGTCCGAATCACGTTAGCAATTGCCACATTTTATGAAATCTGGCAAATGGATGTCAAAATTGCATTCCTTAATGGATTTATTAAAGAAGAGTTGTATATGATGCAATCAGAAGGTTTTGTCGATCCGAAAGGTGCTAACAAAGTGTGCAAGCTCGAGCGATCCATTTCTGGACTGGTGCAAGCCTCTCATAGTTGGAATAAACGCTTTGATAGTGTGATCAAAGCATATGGTTTTATACAGACTTTTGGAGAAGCCTGTATTTACAAGAAAGTGAGTGGGAGCACTACAGACTTTCTGATAAGTATGTGAGTGACATATTGTTGATCAGAAATGATGTAGAATTTTCTGGAAAGCATAAATGAGTGTTTGAAAGGAGTTCTTCAAAAGAAAGACCTCAGTAAAGCTACTTACATATTGAGCATCAAGATCTATTGAGATAGATCAAGACGCTTGATAAGATTTTCAATGAGTACATACCTTGATAAGATTTGGATGTAGTTCAAAATGGAACAGTCAAAGAAGGAGTTCTTTCCTATGTAGCAAGGTGTAAAGTTGAGTAAGACTCAAAACCCGACCATGGCAGAAAATAGAAAAAGAATGAAAAGTCATTCCCTATACCTCAGTCATAGGTTCTATAAAGTATGCTATGCTGTGTAACAGACCTACCCTGCTCTGAGTTTAGCAAGGGAGTACAATTTTGATCTAGAAGTAGCTCACTGGACAGCGGTCAAGAATATCCTTAGCAAGGACTAAGGAAATATTTCTCGGTTATAGAGGTGATAAAGCGTTCGTCGTAAAGAGTTACGTCGATGCAAGCTTTCACACCGATCCAGACGACTCTAAGTCTTAATCTGGATACATATTGAAAGTGGGAGCAATTAGCTAGAGTAGCTCCGTGCAGAGCATTGTAGACATAGAATATTTGCAAAATATATACGGCTCTGAGCGTGACATACCCGTTGACTAAACTTCTCTCATGAGCAAAACATGATCATACCTTAGTACTCTTTGGGTGTTAATCACATAGCGATGTGAACTAGATTATTGACTCTAGTAAACCTTTTGGGTGTTGGTCACATGACGATGTGAACTATGGGTGTTAATCACATACAGATGTGAATATTGGTGTTAAATCACATAATGATGTGAACTAGATTACTGACTCTAGTGCAAGTGGGAGACTGAAGGAAATATGCCCTAGAGGCAATAATAAAGTTATTATTTATTTTCTTATTTCATGATAAATGTTTATTATTCATGCTAGAATTGTATTAACCAGAAATATAATACATGTGTGAATACATAGACAAACATAGTGCCACTAGTGTGCCTCTACTTGACTAGCTCATTGATCAAAGATGGTTGAGTTTCCTAGCCATAGACATGAGTTGTCATTTGATTAACGGGATCACATCATTAGGAGAATGATGTGATTGACTTGACCCATTCCGTTAGTTTAGCACTTGATCGTTTAGTATGTTGCTATTGCCTTCTTCATGACTTATACATGTTCCTATGACTATGAGATTATGCAACTCCCGTTTACCGGAGGAACACTTTGTGTGCTACCAAACGTCACAACGTAACTGGGTGATTATAAAGGAGCTCTACATGTGTCTTCGAAGGTACATGTTGAGTTGGCGTATTTCGAGATTAGGATTTGTCACTCCGATTGTCGGAGAGGTATTTCTGGGCCCTCTCGGTAGTGTACATCACTATAAGCCTTGCAAGCAATGTAGCTAATGAGTTAGTTGCGGGATGATACATTACATAACGAGTAAAGAGTATTGCCAGTAACGAGATTGAACTAGGTATTGAGATACCGACGATCGAATCTCGGGCAAGTAACATATCGATGACAAAGGGAACAATGTATGTTGTTATGCGGTTTGACCGATAAAGATCTTCATAGAATATGTAGGAGGCAATATGAGCATCTAGGTTCCGCTATTGGTTATTGACCGGAGACCTGTCTCAGTCATGTCTACATAGTTCTCGAACCCGTAGGGTCCGCACGCTTAAAGTTTGGTGACGATCGGTATTATGAGTTTATGTGTCTTGATGTACCGAAGGTAGTTCGGAGTCCCAGATGAGATCGGGGACATGACGAGGAGTCTCAAAATGGTCGAGACGTAAAGATCAATATATTGGACGACTATATTCGGACATCGGAAATGTTCCGAGTTATTCGGGTATTTTTCGGAGTACCGGAGAGTTACGGGAATTCGCCGGAAGGGTCAATGGGCCTTCATGGGCTTTAGTGGAAATAGAGGGCAGCAAGGAAGTGTAGGGTGTGCCCCCCCCCCCAGGCCCAAACCGAATTGGTTTAGGGCTTTGGAGGTTGGCCCCCCCTTTCCTTCTCCCCTCCTCTTCTTTCCTTCCCCTCCTAGTTGGACTAGGAAAGGGGGAACCTACTCCTAGTAGGAGTAGGATTCCCCCCTTGGGGCGCACCCTATGAGGCCGCCGGCCCGCTCCCCTTGCTCCTTTGTATACGGGGGGCAGGGGCACCTCTAGACAAAACAATTGATCCCTTGGATCTCTTAGCCGTGTGCGGTGCCCCCCTCCACCATAATCCACCTCGATAATATCGTAGCAGTGCTTAGGTGAAGCCCTGCATCGGTAGAACATCATCGTCGTCACCATACCGTCGTGCTGATGGAACTCTCCCTCAAAGCTCGGCTGGATCGAAGTTCGAGGGACGTCATCAAGCTGAACGTGTGCTGAACTCGGAGGTGCCGTGCGTTCGGTACTTGATAGGTCGGATCGTGAAGACGTACGACTACATCAACCGTGTTGTGCTAACGCTTCCGCTTTCGGTCTACGAGGGTACATGGACAACACTCTCCCCTCTCGTTGCTATGCATCACCATGATCTTGCGTGTGCGTAGGAATTTTTTTAAATTACTACGTTCCCCAACAGGGGGGCCAACTAGGGCCGCGAGGATAAGCTGCTCCGATTGTGTCTGACCGCGGACCTTGCCCGTATGGATGCGGTTGCGGATGCGCAGGGCTTCTTGGGGCAAGACTGGGACCAGCGCTATGCGTTTGTAGCTCAAGTTGAGTCCCTCCTTAGGGCAGAGGAGGAGTACTGGCGCAGACGCGGTGGCATCAAGTGGACGCTCAAGGGAGACGCGAACACTAAGTACTTTCATGCGTACGCGAACGGTAGACGCCATAAGTGCGCCATCCTGTGTCTGCAATCCGAGAAGGGGCTCCTTTTGCGCCAACAGGACATTGTCCGTCACATTTACGATTTCTATATCTAGATGATGGGCTCCAGGGAGGAGTCTCGTGCCCGGCTGAGGGCGAACGTTTGGGACCCTGCGCTGCGGGTCACAGACGAGGAGAATGAGGGCTTGGGGCTGGCCTTCCTCCCCCAGGAGATTGATGCGGTGGCTCTTGGGATGAAATCGGAAACCGCACCGGGTCCGGATGGGTCGCCGGTGGCGATGTTTAAACATTTTTGGCAAGTGCTGAAAGGGCCAATTTTCGACGTTTGTAATGGGTTCATGTGTGGTAGTGTAGATATCTCTCACCTAAACTTTGGGGTTTTATCTCTGATCCCCAAAGTACACGGAGCGGACTGTATTAGACTCTTTCGACCGATAGCGCTCATTAATGTCCCTTTTAAAATTTGCGCTAAGGCTTGTTCCACACGCATGTCTTTCATAGCTCACCGTATTATTAGTAGGAACCAATCGGCTTTCATTCTTGGTCGCAACATTCTGGAGGGGTCGTTGGCCCTCCAAGAGATCATTCACTCACTCAAACGCTCTCGACAGCCTGCCATTCTTTTGAAATTGGACTTTGAGAAGGCGTACGATAGAGTGAACTAGGAGTTTCTCCAAAAATCCTCCTGGACAGAGGATTTTCGTCGGTCTGGGTTCACCACATGATGCAATTGGTCTTGGGGGGTCCAAACGGCGATTGCGGTGAATGGAGAAGTAGGGAACTTCTTCCGCAACAAGCGTGGGCCACGTCAAGGGGACATGACCTCGCCGTTGCTCTTTAACTTTGTGGCAGGCGCCCTAGGCGCCATGCTAGACAAAGCTCGTATTGCGGGCCATATCAGGGGAGTGGTTGGCAATCTGATCCCAGGAGGCGTGTCACACCTTCAGTACGCTGATGACACCCTTCTCCTCTTCGAGCCGGACCTACACAGCATCGCAACGATAAAGGTCATTCTTCTTTGCTTTGAGCTTATGTCTGGGCTAAAAATAAATTTTCACAAATGTGAAGTGGTGTCCATAGGAATGGATGCGGCCGAAAGCCTACGGGTAGCCAATTTGCTTAATTACAAACTGGGAAAACTACCTTTCACCTACCTCGACCTCCCGATCATAGAGAAAAAATGCTTGATTGCCGATTGGGGACCTCTCAGCACTAAGGTGGCTGGCAGGGTTTGCCCGTGGAGAGGTCATTTTATGTCTTCAGGGGCTAGACTTATCCTAACTAATTCCAGCCTCTCGTCCCTGCCTATGTTTGCCATGGGTCTATTCTTGCTAGCTGAAGGGATCCACACCAAAATGGACACTCCGCAGGCCCATTTCTTTTTGGGAAGGAGCGGGACCGAAGCGTAAATATCACATGGTTAAATGGCAGGCCGTGTTAGACCTAAAGCTCAGGGGGGCCTCAGGATAATCAACTCCATCCAATCCCTAAAACCGTTCTTCTCCAGGGGCGCGAGGTTTTTGGCTAATAATGGATGCTCCACGCGTTTCTGGCTCGACACATGGATAGGCCAACATCCGCTTTGGTCAGAATTCCGCCAACTATTCTCCATCGCTGTCCAGCCCAATCAATTGGTTGCTTCAGCTCTTAGCTCCTCCCCGCCCCCTATTCACTTTAGAAGGGAGCTCTCGGGGCCAGTGAGGGAGGATTGGGATTGCCTTCGGGGTAAGATAGCGGACGTGCGCTTGTCAAAGAGCGCGGATACGGTGTCCTGGAGGCTTTCGGGCTCTAGCAAATTTACTGTCAAGTCCCTTTATAGAGAGCTGTCCTGAGGCCATGTCCCTATGGCTGACTCGGGGCTTTGGAAGGCTCGAATTCCTCTCAAGATCAAGGTGTTCCTCTAGCAACTTTGCCAAGATCTCCTACCCACTTCCATCAATATTGCCAAACGCAATGGCCCGACCCCCGGGCCTTGTACGTTGTGTGGTGTCCCGGAAGACGCTGACCACGTGTTCTTCCGGTGCTCTTTGGCGCGCTTTGCCTAGAGCGCGGTCCGCGAGGCCGCGGGGGTGGATTGGGATCCACGCTCCCGCCCCGAGCTCGTGACATCTTTGTCCTTAGTCCAGGGTTCTTCGCGTCGTGTTATGTGGACAAGTGCGACGGCCATGTTGTGGGCTCTGTGGCATATTCGTAACAAGTTTACTATTGAAGGTGTGTTCCCCTCTCACCCTGCTGACGTAATCTACAAATGCATCTTGTTTTTGCAGCAATGGGCCCCGCTGGGAAGGCAACAGGACTCTGATCTGCATCTTCTGGCTCTAGCTCGCCTTCGCTCTGTCTACTCCGTGTCGCGAGCCTCGTCGCCTCCTTCAGCTGCCTCATAGGGATGGGTGGCCCCTTTTGGAAGTGTTTCCTCCGAGACTGCGTGCTCTTATGTTGGCTGGACATGCCATGTAATGCACTTTATTCCTGCGCCATTTCTCTTGTGGTGTGTCTAAGACCCTGGAAGACTAGGCCTGTTTATATTCGTTTGGTCATTTGGTTGTGCATGGTGCCTAAGTTTAGGGCTTTATTAATTTAAAGACGGACGTCCCTGACGTCTATGTTCTAGAAAAAACTCAGCACGGTGGCTGTGCTTGATATTTTGGTGGGTTGGTGTTCTTTTTCTGTGATGGAGTCGGAGTTGCCGGTGGCAGGACCAATGGGTGATGACACCGACGTTAACGTGTGTTGCACATGCTAGCTGGTGGCGTTTCTCAAAATGGCATATCATGAATTTGAGTCTTATTTCATCCAATTACTCTCTCCTGTCATTTTTACTCCGCGTATCAGATTTATGTCAAGTCAGACATTAGGAAGTTTGACGAAATTTATATTAGAAAATACCAACATGTACAATACCATATATATATATATATATATATATATATATATATATATACACACACACACACACACAGACGGTCTATTCTGTTAATATTAGCAGAATAACTATTCTGCACACCACTTCCGCACTGCACGCTGAACGTAAGTGCACGTCATTCTTTGAACCAAGTGTGCTGCAGTACTCACACGAGTGAACTTCTCGTCGGAAAAAACTGCACGCGTTATTTTTTTCGGTACTGTTTTCGCTCTAATTTTTTAACCGTTTATCGGAATGAGGCGTGTAATATACCGTTAAAAAGCTATGGATTAGGCGCAACTTAGACATGTTGAACACTTTTCGAGATTCCACGCGGTTTAAGAACAGTTTTGAAAATGGTGCGGCCCATGCCGAATGGCAGCGAGCGTTTTCTCGCGATTTCTTCCAAACCGCTCGTCGGAATGAAGCAAACGATACGCCGTTGGATAGATATCGTCGGGGCGCATCTTTTTCATATATAAATTGTTCTCTAATTCCTTACGGTTTAAGAGCAGTTTCAAATTTACTAAATCGCGGAATTCTGCTTTTCAAAAAAATTCAAATTTTTGGTACTGTTTTCGCTCTAGTTTTTAAACCGTTTATCGAAACGAGGCGTGTAATATATCGTTGAAAAGCTATGGACGAGGCGCAACTTTTATATGTTGCAATATTTTTGAGATTCCTTTTGGTTTTAAGTTAATTTTGAAAATCGTGTGACGAACGACGAGTGGCAGCTGCTGTTTTTCGTGAAATTTTTACAAACCGCTGCTCGGAATGATTTAAACGATACGCCATTGGAAAGGTACCGACGAGGCGCAACTTTTTCATGTAGAACACTCTCTCTAATTCTTTATGATTTAAGAGCAGTTTTAAATTTACCGAAACGCGGACACCCTGTTTTTCGCGACACCCAAATCGACGTGGGTACTTCATCCGACCGAAAACTGCACTGCGTCGGACGAAATGCCGCACTGCATTAGACGGGCAAGAGAACTGCATGGTTTCCTTTTTTGTGGGACGTAAATTTTTGAAGACGAGGAAGAAAACCGCACTGCTTTTAGATGGAAAAGCGCAGTACATCAAAGAGTCAAGCGAACTTCATGATTTTCTTGTCGGGCGTAAATTTTCTCAGTTGAGCTTTTGTAAGTTTTTGTCGTCATTTTTATGAAAGAGCGGACTGCCTCAAACGGAAAACCGCACTACATCAGAAAGTCAAGCGAACTTCATGATTTCTTTTTGTTGGACGTAAATTTTCTCGAACGAGTTTTTGTTTTCTTTTTTTAAACATTTTTTTATAAACAAGAGTGGACCGTAGAGATGAGTGCAAATGAACCGCCACATACATCAAAGTGAACCGCGTTACTATTTTTTGTTTCGCTTATTTTTTCCACACTTCCATGCTGTGCGCAAGTGAATAGCATCATTCTCAAAAGTGAACGACATCCGAGTACCAAATGCACTGCATGTGTTGATGTAATTAACTCTATTTTTAAAACACACAAAACAAAGTGCACTTCATAGATAGTGGTGATGAAACATGTTATTTTTTACACAAACTGAGTGAACTTCAAAAAAGAATTCCCGAAAAAATGCAAAACAAGGATGGAGTGCATTGCGTCACCCAACTTTTCCATGAAAAAATGTACTGCATGCGCGGGGCAGGAGGAGCATAGTCTCTGTGTGCAGTCTACTGGCCTGCAACATGTGGTTTTGCAGGTGCGGGCATGCAGCTCGCTGGCGTACTGCCTCACTTCTTTTCTGAACGTCCTAGAACAAAGCAATGAACGTCGACACCGAGGCAAATGACACATGAAAACTGCATGCTGCCACGGACTGAAATGCTTGCTACAGTGCTGCAGCGACCCGCAACTGTGCTATAATGAAACCGCACACACCAAAAACCTCAAAAAACGCAAATAAGAGATTTGTGAGCCGCCATTCAACGGACACAGCACAACAAAATCTGTAACATAAACAGTGGACTAAACCACACAATCCCTCCCAGGGTGCTATGAGCTCTTTGTTCGATGATGGACCTCACCGCGTGGCGAGGTGGACTACACCGATCGGTGACCTGGGCCGCATTCTGTCGCATGGTGAACCACAACACTGAATAGAAGCAAACGGATGTGCATGCCATGAGAGGCTACAGAGAGACTGAAGGCAAAGTGCTAGTGAGCTGCATACGCGCACATGGATGTGGAGTCTATTGTAGGTGGAGGTGCAACCATGTGAAGGCTTGCCGCCATGCTACACAAACTCGGGGCGATGGTGTTCCTCGTCAAGGACGAGCTCTGCCTTGGAGCACCACCTCCGGCCTGATCCGATAGGGAAGAAGCCTGCCCACCGGCCGTCGTCCATGCCAAGGACCATGGCGTTGCTTCGTTTGCCAATGGTCACATGCGTCCACCACCAACCAGAGGGGATGCATCCCTGCGCCATGTACCACAGGAAGTGGACAACTCCACTGGGAGGAGTGGCGACTCCTGTAGCGGCCGGACCCTAGGCAGGAGATGCCGGATCCGACGCTGGAGCAATGAGGGGGGCCATGCCGGCGAGGGTGCACTGCATTCACGCGCCCATCGGACTGCACTTGCTCAAAGAATGGAGGAGGTGGTGGTGGGCAGGTAAGGTAGCATCGCCGCGCGCCACCAGGGCATGAGGTGGACTAAGATCCGCACCCGCTGGATCCACGACAGAGAGGGGTAGGGGTCATGCCCGCCGGATCCGCGTCGGGGGAAGGAGGTCGGTGGCAGCGGATCCAGGGGTCACCGCTAGCACGCACTGGATCCACTGGTCGCGAGCTGCATACGTGAAGAGGGGGGGTCAGGAGGCGAGGTTCAGGGGCGCGACGCTCCAATCCGACGATGGGGTATGGTGGACGACGGGGTAGGCAGGTGGCAGGAGCCCAACCGAAGGCTCCAGCTCCATCGGATCCGGTGCTGATGGTCGCGCCCGGGGCCCGCGGTAGCCGGATCGAGTGAGATGCATCGGGCGGCGGCCGGAGCGCTGCGGGGAGGTGGTCGCCGTTGTGTCGGGCCGGGGCGCTACAGGGAGGCCATCGGTGGAAGTTGGTCGGTCGGCGCGACACTGGTGGCTGCCTGCGATGGCGGAAGAAGGTTGAGGGGCGCCATGGCCGCTCGGGGGCTGGAGGTGGAGGTTGAAGAAGGTGGAGGGGAGTGGGGAGGTTGGTGCGGCGTGGGCGTGGTGGGCAGAAGTGGAGAGTAGCTCGGTTGGGTATGTAGCAGTGGTTTGGTTCGTTGCGTGTTTGCATAGGTGTTAGCAGAATAAGGGTTCGGTGTGCAGAATAAGACTCTAGAGGGTGTTATCATAATAGACCCACCGTCTATTCTGCTAATATTAGCAGAATAACTATTCTGCACACCACTTCGGCACTGCACGCTCAATAGAAGCGCACTGCATCATTTTGACGACGAGCACTCCAATAGAGACTAGTGAACTTCGTGTCGAAAAAAATTGCACGCGGTATTTTTTCGGTACTGTTTTCGCTCTAATGTTTTAACCGTTTATCGGAATGAGGCGTGTAATATACCATTGAAAAGCTATGGATTAGGCACAAATTCGACATGTTGAACACTTTTCGAGATTCCACACGGTTTAAGAGCAGTTTTGAAAATAGTGCGGCGGATGACGAGTGGCAGCAAGCGTTTTTTCGCGTTTTTTCTAAACCGCTTGTCGGAATGAAGCAAATGATACGCCGTTGGATAGATATCGTCGAGGCGCATCTTTTTCATATATAAATCTTTCTCTAATTCATTACGGTTTAAGAGCAGTTTCAAATTTACTAAATCGCGGAATTCTGTTTTTCAAATTTTTTCAAATTTTCGGTACTGTTTTCGCTCTAGTTTTTGAACCGTTTGTCGAAACGAGGCGTGTAATACGTCGTTGGAAAGCTATGGACAAGGAGCAACTATCACATGTAGGAATGGTTTTGAGATTGCTTACTGTTTTAAGTTAATTTTGAAAATCGTGCTGCGGAGGACGAGTGGCAGCGGACTTTTTTTGAAATTTTTACAAACCGGTTGTCGAAATGATTCAAATGATATGCCGTTGGAAAGATATCGACGAGACGCAACTTTTTCATGTAGAACACACTCTCTAATTCCTTACGGTTTAAGAGCAGTTTTAAAATTAGCAAAAGGCGGACACTCTGTTTTTTCGTGACACCAAAATCGTCGTCGGACAGAAGAACACACTGCTTCAAACTGAAAATCGCACTGCATCAGAGAGTCAAGTGAACTTCACTATTTCAGTTGTCAGACGTACATTTTCTCAAACGAGTTTTTGTTGTCTTTTTTTCCAAGTTTTTTATGAACGAGAGTGGACCACAGAGACGAGGCAAATGAACCACGACATATGTCAAAGTGAACCTCATTGCTATCTTGTTGTTTCGTTTAAAACAATTGCACTTTCATGTTGGGAGCAAGTGAACAACATCACTCTGAAAAGTGAACCACATCCAAGGACCAAACGCACTACATTTGTTGACGCAATCAGCTGATTTTTGAGACACACGAAAACAAATTGCACTTCATACATAGAGGTAATGAGCTGCTATAGAAATTGGAGCGAACTACGTTTTCCAGTTGCCCCACAAAAAAAACCAATTTGCATTCGAGAATGAAGTGAACCTCCTGTGGGGATTTCTTTCTCTTTTTCTACAAGGTGAACCACTAAGGGGTTGGCACTTGTTGTAGAACTTCGAAGCGAGCTGGACAATTATGTAAAGTCATGCACTTGCACTTCTCGTTCGTTCTCGAGCTGCAACTTCAGACACAGTGAGCTGCACATCTAGCCACATTTCCCGGGCTGCAACTTTAGACACAGTGAGCTGCACATCTAGCCACATCTCATTCGTTCCTGAGCTGAAAATTATGTACATCTAGCCAAAAAAATTATATTGTTTTTGCACTTCATTTTTCTTTGTAGTTTTGACACGAGGATGAAGTGAAGTGCTCTTACAAAAGAAGGGCTCCATTGTTGGTTTAGGGCTATTGAACTCCATTATTCGTTTTTTATCCTTTTCTATTTTTCAAATCGTCTAGAATGCATGGGCGAGACGAGTGAACCGACCTTGAAGGTTTTACTGTTGTTCCTTTTGTTTTTCTTCACGCCCCCAACTGCACTGAATAATTTCACAAGTAAACCATAGCGTACGATGAGACGAACTTCATGAAAATAATCACATAACAACTATGTCCGCGATTTTTTACTTTTTTTCTTTACATTGTTTTGTTAACAAGCTAGCACTGCAAGAACACGGCGAGTGGACTGCACGCTCTTTTCTACAAATTTCTTCTTTGGTTTTTCAGTCCACATGTAGGAGTAGAAAACTGCCTTCTCTGTTCTTTTACAGGGTGAAATACTAACACTTCTACAATCAATTGTATGTGATCTTGCAACAATTTTCTAACCAAATCTCAGAAATTTGGAGAACAAAACGCAAAAGTTTACATCCAGAATTCCAAAACACCTCACAACATAGAAGAATCACAATCATGTCTATTTGGCTTGTGCACCTGATCGTGTTGTAGCCTTTCCAGGACTGACAGACTCGTCATGTAGTAGTTCAGAACGCGAGAGTCTTTTTCCTTTTCTAACCGCCGGTGAGATGGACTTTTCCTAAAATGAAAATCAAAAAAACTGAATGGCATGCAAACAGGCAAACGAACTGAACCAACACTGCGCCGTGAGCTGCAAGCTTTCCCAAGCTGCCGTTGCTAGGTGCTGATGATGTGAGCTGCACTCACGGACCTAGACCTCGTGGAGAACAGGCTACATGTGAGGAGCACGAACACATCCAAAGCACCTTGCACGCCTAGCACCTCCTCCCGATCTGCAGGTGGCGAAGCACTAGCCTGTGTGGCACATCGGGCCGCACTACACAACCGCACGGCTGCAGCCCGGTGAGCTGCACAAGCCTTTCCGGGGAACTAGCCGTAAGTGACGCCGGGGGAGAAACAAAGCCTCAAATCCGGCTCGGTGTGGTTGAAGGCGGCCTGGCCTCAGTCGGGATGAGGTGCGTGAGGCCTCCGGTGTTGCTAGTGGATCCTGCCCATGGGGAGGCGGGTCTGGCCGAGATGAGACGGATGCAAGCCGCCGGTCTCGTGAGTGGTGGTGCAGTGTAGATCGTACTTCGGAGTGCACTGCAAATAGGAGCGAGGCGCACTGTATTTTTTGTGCAGAACCAAATTCTCAAGAAGAAAAGGAGTCCACGAACTGCAACAGAATGCCGGCGACGCACTGCACTGCATCGAGGGACCCCAGGCGAAATGCATGACGGCCGGGGGCTGTTCTGCGTGGCTTCTGGCAGCTTGCTGGGGCGGATCTGGCTGACGGCGGTTGGATCCCACGCGAGTAGCCCGACGACGGCCAGATCCAGAGCGGCGGTGACGGGCAAGGCGGCTCCTGTGGCACAAGAAGGGAGAGGTGAGGAGGAGGAAGAAGGAAAGGAGAGAGAGGAAGGGCGGCCGACATTGGGAGAGGCGGGCGGGTTCGCCTCCGGTGCTACTCAGGTTGTCCAGCGCGGCGGCGTGGGAAGGGGCGGGCGGCCGGGACCCGTGCTGCGGCGGAGATTCTGAGGAGGGGGAGACGAGGGGAGTTGGTGCCGGATCTCGCCGGATCCGGTGATTGCTGGGCGGTGATTGGCCGCTGGAGGTAGGTGGCTGGAGGAGGGGGGGGGGGGGCGGGGCACGGCCCTGTGCCGTGGCGGCAGCGGGCGGGAGATGAAGGCGGGGTAGGGGAAGGGGCTATCGGGCGGGGTGCTGGTGGTGGTGGGGTAGGAGTGGGGGGAGATGGGCCGGTGGGGTGAGTTTGTTTTTTTTGTGCGTGCGGTTCGGGTCGGGTCGGTACAGTGGGTTAGGTGGGGGTGTGCAGAATAAGATTAGGTGTGCAGAATAAGGTCTTAAGGGGTGTTATCATAATAGACCCACCCTATATATATATATATATATATATATATATATATATATATATATATATATATATATATATATATATATATATATATGGTATTGTACATGTTGGTATTTTCTAATATAGTGTTACTATTCATCACCCAGGGTCTAGAATACGTTATTCTTCACCCGAGGTAATCTTACGATCATTTCATAAATAAATTATGTTTCGAATACAAATAGTTACAGTCATATTGATTCACTGCCTAAAATTTGGCATAAAAAATGTCAAAAGACCAGAAAAATTACATTTTATGTACATTTTACACTATATTTTTACGTTTGAAATTTACGTAATATAAAATATTTTTTATGGCGATTATATATTTTCTTACGTTCTCTTTTTATGTCTGAAATAAGACAAAATTTACTGAACATAAAATTATGGTGCATTCATGTTAAAATAGAGGGGGTGAAAAATAACTATTCCTCACCCAGGATGACGAATAGCGCGACCATATATATATGCAGGCTAAAATAGACCGGAGGGAGTACGGAGTGTTTTTGCGCATATTGCAATCATACTGTTTCTATAGTTATGTGAAAAAAACCACTCGATGAGATGAAGCCCTCTGTTCCAAAGAAAATTCATATCATAAACATTAGCTAGGTTCCTAATCGTCCCCGGATTTATTAAATGATTTTTCTTCATTTGTTAGAAACACAAAACTCTTATACAGTACAAAAGCTATGTGTCCTTCATAAGAGAGGAGTATACAAGTATGTCACGTAAACATATACAGTGCACGCCGTCCTTCATAAGAAAGCAATTTGTCCTTCCACCTGCAAACAAATCCATTATTTTGTCTACTATAGCTTGTTGCAAACTCTTTTGTACGAGTATATAGCTTCTCAGTCACACAAAAATCGTGTCAGACCTCGTCACACACCAAGACTACTATTTTGCCCTCTCAAAGAACGAGCACCGTGTATACTCAAAAGATAATGATTGTACCTTGTTGACCTTGACAGTTCGGTTCTTAGATGACGCTCTCTGTCAGTCACTTTCCTCTAAGGGCATGACAAAAAATTGTTTGAGGCTTTTATATTGATTTTTTTCTCTCCAATGCAAGTTATTACTACTGGGCCTCATAAAATAATAAAAAGTGGCTCTTATTACACATGCATTCCTACTTTTCATTCAACTTTTTTAACTTTGTACGCCGGACCACAGTTTTTCTCTCCAAGCACCCGCCTCCTGCAGAGGATCCTGCTTCCCCATCCGAACTGCATTGACCATGCCCTAATGCTCAAAGTAACTTACACTGCCTGCTTTGCAAAGTAAGCCCCTTTCTCTTGTGTGTGTGCGTGCACACGTGTGTGTGTGAGAGACATCCATAGGCCAATGTATAAAACCGTAGAGTTCTATGCCATAAAATTGGGTTGGCCTTTTTTAATAAATTGCAAAGAATAAATGAGATGAAGGCACTGACAAAGAAGTACAGCCTCTTGGATGACATAGAGAGCTCCTTAAAGCATATATATCTCGGATGTATCATTTGCTTTGTCCTATGTGTAACACATCACATGGGGAAATCCTGTGCATGTGAAATGTTTTTATTTTGTAATAAATTACATAATAAGTGAACTATGTGACGAAGAAATCAGTGCCTGCAATTAAGAAGTTGTAGATCGAGGACACTCCGATTTCCCAAGATGGGGATGCGATTCAGGATATGGACACAACTGAGGGGCGGAGCCCCCGGGAATCAGGATAAGGGGTTAGATAACTCACCACGGGAGTCGGCCAAGGGGCCCAATGCGCAACCAGATAAGGCAGATAACTCTGCCAAAGAGGCGCCCCCGTCCACAACTCCGATGAACACACTTCGCTTTGGTTCGTTTGGAGCGAGGTCGGCTCCTAGTCGGTTATGGAGCACCAGAGTCGAGGCGGACGACCCGGCGGAACTTGAGCTACCACCGGTGTTGGTTCCGTCCTGCAAGGCGACGACGGCCCTTGAGGTTTCTGATACCCCACAGCAGGCGCCATAGGGACTACGACACGCTGACAGCGGCACAGTCAGGATGGGCTCTGCGCCCGGTGGGCTGGTGGACACTTGCGGGTTGGCTGCGAGTGGGGGGGCATGGGCAGGAGGCCCATAGCGCCCGCCTACAAATGTCCGACTCGACCTCTTTGGGAGGGGCGCCTGGAGAGGAGGTCTGAGGTGCTCTTTCTATCCCGGTTGTCCCGGGAGAGCTGGGAGTGAGGTGCGGGCAGGAGCCCCGTGCCTTAACCCCTCCGCAGGATCGCACCGTGCAGAACGGACATGGGCCGCGCTCCTCTATTGCCGAGGGGGAGCGGGACTAGTGAGCAGGTGGCTCCACGGTCCTCTTCCCTCTTGACCACTGCGGCTGATTTCCGCTCGACTACGCCTTACCCTCCTTAACCGACGCTAGGGGAAGGGCGTGGGAGTGTGGATCATACCCCTCGGGAGATGACGGCGGAGGAGCTTATCGCTTTCAGCGGGATCGCAGATCCGGTGATGGCTGACAGGCGTGTCAGCAACCGGATTCACGGACAGCCAGATGCGGATGACCTGCTGCTAGCGCGTCCAAGAGGGCAGACATGCTTCGTCATGTCGAGGCTACTACAGATGCGTCTTTTGATAAAAGTTTTTCAATTTTGCACCTTACAGAGAACGAAATAGTGAATAAGGCAAATGACTTAGGAATTTCTTTGGGATCAAATGAAACTGAGGTCGTCAAATCTGTAAACGATCTTTTAGACTTGGAAGCGGAGAGGGCTTCCGAAATTATTCGTAATCTTGCATCTATCAAACCCATGAATGATAATGAAATGAACAATTTAGGAATGGTTGATCTCGCAAATATATGTAACAATCTTTTGCCTAGTGCGGAGGCCGAATATGAGGAGGGATCGAAGACTACAGACACGGTAGAGCCTCTCTTGATGGAGGGAGCAGTTTTTGTCGTCGCCAATCCTACTTTCCCGCAGGGTGTTGGGGAGAAGCCCAAACGACCCTGGAAGCGGAAAATTTATCCTACTTCGGCAGTACACAGAAGCGCTAGAGTTAAGCTTAAGAAAAAAAAAATCATGATGACTTATGAAAGGACTCTTTTGGAATAGGAGAGGTCTAGCATGATTGGCTAAATGGAGGTTCTTAGCGGAGACAACGATAGACCGGCACTTAGACTTTATTGCACTTTTGGAAACAGGACGAGATAATTTCACATCATAGTTTCTTCAAACTCTCTCCAGTGGTATCAATTTTGACTGACACATCTTACCTCCTAGAGGAAGATCCGGCGGGATTTTACTAGGAGTGCGGTGTGAGACGCTAGAGGTGCTTAATGTGGTCCAGGGAGACTTTTCGGTTAAATTTCGGGTGAGATCAAATCTGGATGGGTTCCGGTGGTCTCTTGTAGCTGTTTATGGGGCAGCACAACCTGAATTCAAACCAGACTTTTTGGTCGTTTTGGTGCTGATTTATGGAGATGAGAATCTGCCAATACTAGAGGGGGATTTTAATATAATCAGGAGGAGAGATGAAAAGAACAATGACAATTTTGATGGATGTTGGTCTATGATGTTTAAAATGATTATCGAGAGTCTTAATTTGAGAGAGAACTCACCGGTAGAAAATTTACATGGGCCAGCTCGTTACCCATTCTGACTTATGAAAAGTTGGATAAGGTACTTGCTAGTGTGGAGTGGGAACAAAAGTATCCGTTGGTGTCGGTCCATGCGATGTAGAGAGCGATCTCGGATCATACACCACTTCTATTAGACTCAGGTGAGGCTACCCATGTGGCAAATAAAAATATCTTCTCCTTCGAACAAAGCTGGTTCGAGAGAGAAGGATTTTTGGAGATCATTGCACGCGAATGGGCTAAGAAGGTTAGTGGAAGGACGCCTTTTGAGAGATGGCAAAATAAAATTAGACATCCCCGACAGTTTTTGAGAGGTTGGGCCAGAAATGAGAGTGGGATTTACAAACAAGAAAAAGAGTGTCTTACTCAATTAATTGAGGCACTAGACTTAAAGGCTGAAGACACTCTTCTTTCTCTTAGTGACCAAAGAACCAAGTCCGAGGCTGAGAAAGGTCTACGAGCTCTCTTGAGAGAGGAGGAGCTCAAGTGGGCATTGCGTGCTAAAACGCTTAAGGTTGTCCAAGGGGATGACAATACACAATTCTTCCATATGGTTGCAAATGGTAAACATAGGAAGAAGAAAATCATACGGCTTGAACAGTACGAGGGGACAATAGTGGGCCATGAAAAACTGAAAGCGTATATCTCTAATTATTATAAGCATCTTTTTGGACCCCCCCAATACAAATACGGTAACACTCGATGAATCTGTGATTGATGATGTACCTCAATTACAGGCAACGGAGAATGATATCCTCTCTGCACCGTTTACTGAAAAAGAGGTTCTTCAGGCAATATCACAAATGAGGCAGAATAAAGCACCGGGACCAGATGGGTTTCCAGCTGAATTCTATAAGAAATGTTGGCATATTATTAAAGATGATCTTATGCCTATGTTTCATGATTTTTTTCAACGGTCATTTAGAGTTGTTTCATCTTAACTTTGGTACGATAACGCTGCTACCTAAGAAAGATGAGGCAGTTTGGATCGAACAATTCTGGCCCATATGTCTGTTGATAGTGAGTTTGAAAATTTTCACAAAGGTTGGAACCAATAGATTGACACAAATTGCCCATTCAGTGATCCAACCAAGTCGAACAGCGTTCATGCCGGGGCAACACATACTGGAAGGGGTGGTCGTTGTGCATGAAACGCTTCATGAGATCCACTCGAAGAAACTGGATGGGGTTATCTTCAAAGTGGATTTTGAGAAGGTGTATGATAAAGTAAAGTGGCCTTTTCTTTAGCAAGCAATGCACATGAAAGGTTTTAGTGAAGCCTGGAGGAAACAAGTGGATACCCAAGTCCAGAAGGGTAGTGTCTAAATCAAGGTGAACAATGATATCGGTCACTATTTTCAAACACATAAGGGGTTGAGACAAGGGGATTCCATGTCTCCTCTTCTGTTCAATATTGTGGCAGCTATGTTCGCCTTCATTATTGGCAGGGCCAAGTAGCATGGCCATGTAGAGGGGTTAGTTCCTCATCTAGTCGATGGAGGAGTATCCATTCTACAGTATGCTGATGACACTATCCTGTTCATGGAACATGACATGGCTAAGGCACGTAATATGAAACTTATCTGGCTTAAAAATTAATTTTCATAAGAGTGAGTTTTTCTGCTTTGGGAAAGCCAAAGACGAGGAGCACACTTATAGACAATTGTTCGGATGTGAATTAGGTGCTTTACCATTCAGTTACTTGGTATATCGATCCATCACCGTAAGCTATCCAATAAAGAATGGAAGTGTATTGAAGAACAAATTGAAAAAAACTTAGCTGCTGGAAGGGCAAGCTTATGTCATATGGAGGTCGGCTAGTCCTCATTAACTCAGTGCTTACTAGTATGCCGATGTTTCTACTTTCGTTCTTCGAAATTCCGAAAGGGGTTCGGAAGCGACTTGATTTCTTTAGATCTCGTTTCTTCTGGCAGTCTGATGAGGCCAATTGGAAATACTGTCTCGCACGATGGGATATCCTTTGCCGACCTAAAGACCAATGGGGTCTCGTTATTGAGAACTTAGAAATTAAGAATAAATGTCTTATGAGCAAATGGTTATATAGGCTAGAGACAGAGCCGGAGGGTATGTGGTCACAAATCCTGTGCAATGAGTATTTACACTCGAATACACTAGCCCAGGTTACCATGAGACTGACTGACTCCCCATTCTGGAAGGGACTTATGAGAACGAACGACTTGTTCTTTCGTAGGGTCAAATTCTTGGTTGGCAATGAGATGCCAACAAGATTTTGGGAGGATACATGGTTGGGAGAGACGCCCTGGCCGTCCAATATCCTACCCTTTATAATATTGTGCAACGTAAGAAGGATTACGCAGGCACAGTCCTTCAAACTATTCCCTCGAACATCCAGTTCAGATGTGTGTTAGTTGGTAAGAGATGGACTACCTGGATGCATTTGGTTTGGAGGCTGATAGAAGTTCAACTCTCCGACCAGCCGGATACGACACAATGGAAGTTAACTAAGAATGGGATTTTTACGGTGAAATCATTCTATACGGATTTGATTAATTCTGGCACCCTCTCAAGGTCGTTGCACATCTGGTAGGTTAAGGTTCCTTTGTGTCGTGGTTCTCAGTCTGACAGTAGAATAGGGGGTAGGAATGGAGAGGCAAGATCCTAGCTATGGAGTAGTTGTATAGGCAAGATGTTTACGAGTTCAGGCCCTTCTCGGAGGAAGTAACAGCCCTACGTCTCGGAGCCCGGAGGCGGTCGACTGGATTATGTGTATATGAGTTGCAGGGGTGCGAACCCTTTACACTGAGGAGGGGGGTGGCTTATATAGAGTCCGCCAGACCCCTCCGGCCCTCAGTTAAGCAGAGTTTAAGGTACATTAAGGTCGGGCGTTACTGGTAATGCCACAAATAAAGTGCTATGATGATCATAAAAGCTACTTAATGACAGACTGTTTGCGTGCAGAGTGACTTTAGGTCTCCTGGCGGCCGAGTGGTTGGCTTCATGGTGGAGTGTCTTCCAGTCCGTCGAGTGGAACCCTTCCAGGTCGATTGAACTGTCGTTTCTTCTAGAGATGTTGTTGGGGAGGGTGTCTTGGATAGGTCCATGACCCTACCCTAGGTACATGGCTTCATCATTAGCCCCCAAATGGATCGAGGTTTGAGTAGGGAAGGAGTTGAACACACTTCCGACCCATTTTCGTGCGATAAGTATGTCTTGTTTTGGATCAATGAGCTTAGATGACAGCACCAACTTGTTTTTCAGTCGCCTTGATCCATTCTTTGTATCTGTCGAGTGAATTTTCTTTACTTGGAGAACTCCGAATGACGGAGCGGAGGAAATCTCCCGTCTGACAAGTTGCTCTACAGCTCACGGATTTAGTGGGATTCAAATTTCGGGAAATGCGCGGGGCGGAGGAGGCCGCGGTAATCGGATGGGATAAGGCAGGGATGCCTCGATCTCCGCGCCACCTTTTTCGCCACGTATTGCGCGCGTGACTATTGCGTTATTTGACAGGATCGCCCGGGCCTACAAGTCAGTCACTCGGAAGTAACCTCATATAAGGCGCCGGACAGGTTTTTTTGAAAAGTGCGCTCTCATTTCCTCCCCTCTTCCTCAGACTTATCTGCCGCGTTTGCTTCCATCTCAGCGCCGCTGCTCTGTGCGCGTCTCGCCGGCGACGATGGTGAAGGATAAGACACGGACTTGGAGCAGGCGAAGAAAGCGATGGCGAAAGCAAAGGGAAGGGCGACCAGTCGGGGCGGATCTTCATCGAGGACCGGCCTGCCGCAGGGCTGCATCCAGGGTGACTAGATCCGCTCGACGATTCGTCAAGAAGACCTTGACGACCTGGCCAATGGAGAACTGATCCCCCATGGATCGGCGCACCTCCCGGGGAAGGAGTCTGAGCCGCAGCCTGAGGAGGGTGAGGTCGTTCTCTTGGCCACCCATGTCGACCGTGGGTTTTCTATGCCGCCTCATCCTTTCTTTCAGGGATTTCTGAATTTCTTTGGGGCGCAACTCCACCACTTCACACCCAACACCATCGTGTACCTCACTGCTTTCGTGTCTTTGTGCGAGAATTTCTTGGGTTGTCAGCCTCATTGGGGTCTTTTCAAGCACATTTTCACCTGTCGCTCCCAGACGGTGAAAAAGGCCAATCCGAGTGACGAGAGAACACAAGTGATTCAGATGTGTGGGGGTCTTGGGGTTCAGATGAGGGGGGAAAGTTCTTTTCTGGCCATGATTCATCCCGACTCGGTCCGTGGATGGCAGTCGACCTGGTTTTACTCCAAAGACCAGCCGACGCCAGGGCAGTCGACCGGACTCCCTCCTTTTTCTATGGACCGAGTGAGGAAGCCTTCCTCTTCGAAGCTGATCCCGAAAGAGAAGGCGCAGGTTAAGGTGCTGGTCGAATGTGTTGTCCAGCTTATCCGTGACGGGGTGACCGGCATGGATCTCTTGGAGGTTTTCCTCCGACGACGCATCCAGCCGCTTCAATATTGAGACCATCCAATGTGGATGTATTCTGGCACTAAGGACACCACTCGGATCCACCCGGAGGAGGTCGAGGATGCCACGCTGGAGGGGTGGCTGGCTGCCATCACAGGGAACAAGGACAACTCCTGAGGGGCCAGGAGGATTCCTCCACTCGACCAATCATACAAAGTAGACAAGGTCCAATTCTGCATCTCTGACTGTGATCCTGTTTTCTTCATTCTGTTTGCTTAAAATCAGTCGACTGACTTTTGTCTTGTTTGTTGTCTTCTAGGCCACTACTGAGATGTACTCGATGCCCAACAGGGTGCAAGAACAGGTCGAGGAGGAGGAGGCGAGCGGAGGTGAAAGTCAGGAGGAGTGCCAATCTGATGGTGAGGGGGATGAACATGACGACGGCTCCAGTGAAGAGGAGGAGGAGGAGGAAGTCGATCCTCCTCGCACGAAAAGGCGATCCAAGCTCACCCACGACCCCGCGGTCGAGCGTGACAAAATGGCTGTGCCTGTTGGGCAGTCGTCGAAACGCCCTCAGACGGCCTCTCCAGCACCGACTGAAAAAGCGCCGAAGCATCCCCGAGCGGCATCATCAAAGCCGTCGAAGGCCCTGCCCAAGATGAGAATGGCCATTCCCACCATTTCCGGGTAACAGCAGAACTTATGTTTTCTTGTTTAGCATGGACAGACGCTTGGTCGATTCGTTGGTTAACCGACTGATTTCTGAAATCTGAAGCTCTGAGACCTCAGCCAGGAACGAAGACCAGGAAATGGAAGACGCTGCCACCTCCAACCTTGGTATGATCTCTGTAGTTTCGCTTTTGGTCGATTGGATATTTGTTTTTAACTTTGGACTTTTCCTGAAGCTCCCCCTCATGTCATTGATCTCCCTGATGATGACGATGAGGCACCGCTGAGGCCGAGGAGGAATAGAAAGGCGTCGGCTGGCAAGACCACTCAAACTGCGTCAGAGCCTGAGGCACTGGTTCAGGAGGGTGGCAACTTCACTCGGACTTCTGTGTCCTTCGCTGTGCTGCTGACAATTGCTCGACCTTCGTCGTCGACTGCTGACCCGCCTTCCCTTTTTGACACACACCACGTCCCAGAGGACCAAGCGGGTGCTGCTAAGGAGGCTATACGCCAGGTGGGGATCATGATGGAGCAGGTGAAGGCGATCCGGGAGGCCAGCCAGGCGGCTTATGACTCTAGCTCAGCTCTTCAGAGCAACGTCCAGGTCAGTTGGTCACCGCCTGTTCTGTTAGCATATGCTATCTGAAGACTTTCTTTCCGAAGATCTTTGTATCTGTCCACCCACTGGGTGTGTTGATTGAACTTTTGGATTGGTGGGGGCACGCTGAGTGCACCCACTGGGTGTAGTCCCCGAGACTATGGTGGACTGTTGGCAGTCGACTGTAGTCTTTATATTTTGAACTTCTTCACTCGGTCTGGTCGGACCATGTCGAATGGAATCTTGGAACTAGTGGGGGCACGCTGAGTGCACCCACTGAGTGTAGTCCCCGAGGCCATGGTCGACTGCTTGCAGTCGACTAAGGTCTGAAGAACCCGTGTTTTTTGGTAGATCATGATGAGACCATGGCTGACTGCTGGCAGTTAGCTATAATGATATAGTTTTAGGATCATAACCTTTTTGTCTCTTTCGGTCGACTGATCGAACCGAGTCAGTAGAACCAGTGGGGGCACGCTGAGTGCACCCACTAGGTGTAGTCCCCGAGACTACTGTTGAATATTTTGATTCAGCTGTAGTCTTACAAATGCTACGATTTTCTTCTTAGTCACTCGGAAGCAACCTATCTTTGATGTCTGTCGACTGACCCTTCACAGAATCTTGTGAGCTTGTGGCTCGCTATACTGAATTCGAAAACAAACATATCCAGCTCGACCTTGAGTTGAAGCTTGTTCAGGATAACTTCAAGAAGACGAAAGATGAAGCGAAAGTTATGGTTGGTGCGAATCTGACGACTGTCTTTATCTTTCTGCCCATTCCTGATTCTGATCTCATCGTCACTTTGCATATAAAATAAAGGAGGCTCTGAAGAAGAAGGACCATGACCTCGCCGAGGCGCAGAAGGCGGCTTTGGACAAAACGAAGCTAATGGAAGAAAAACTGGCTTCAGTCGGTAAACTTGAAGAGGAGAACGCCAATCTGAAAGCTGCTCTCGACGCGGCCAACAAGGAGGTCAGCCGTCTGAAGAACGACAAGATAGCTCTGAGTGACAAGGCTAGCGAACTGGCGGGGAAGAAGAACAATCTGGAGGCTTATCTGGGAGGACTCGCCAAGAAGTTATTCATCATGCTTGAAGGTAATCTCTTATATCCGACTGACTTGCTATCACTGACTCATCATAGAACTATTGGCTTAACTTCGGATTGTGTTTACAGAATTCTGCCAAAACTTCGAGGAGGAGACCAGTCGAGTGGATACAAGCTTGGACCCCATTAACTCCCCTGTGAAGGATGAAGCCTCTATGAACGTGCTCCGACTGGAGTCTCGTGTTGCTGGAGTTGTTGACTACCTCGCTCGACTGAAGGTTGCGGTGTCACGAATCGACACGACACTCTGGCCAGGAGAGACGCTTCAAAATGACCTCGAGTCTTTAATGACTCGACTAAATGACGTTCCAGGTCGAGTGCAAGAATGGAAGAAGTCTTCTGCCAGGTGCGGTGCTAACGTTGCTCTGTCTCTGGTCCGTGTTCACTGCAAGGATGCGCGAGAGGACAAGCTGGCATCAATCAAAGTGGCCAATACCAAGAGGCACGACTTCCAATCTTTCATGGAGACTTTCATTGCTGTTGCCACTCGGATTGCTGATGGGATCAACCTGGACCAGTTTGTCGCGCCCTCCAGTCCTCCACCTGAGGAGTGATAAAAACTTCTATGCTTCGCCTTGAATTTGCCTCGGAATGCCGAGTGGTTTTGTAACCGATAAACTTTTACAGGCTTGACGCCTGAGCACTTCTGAATCCGTTATCTAAACTTTGCTTATCGTTGAATATGCTTGCATTTGCCTTCGAGCGAACTTTGTTCTTCACTCGGAATATACTCTAAAGCTTGAGACGCAGCTCTGAGGTGGAAAGTCCAGTCGACCTGCATTTCATCATTCTTGCAGGTAGGGATGGAGCACAGATTGCAGTCGACCTGCGTCCTTGCGGATCAGGATGGAGCGTACGTTGTATTTGTGGCGTAGCTCCGAAGGAGAAGGCATCAGTCAACCTACACCTCGTCGTCCTTGCAGAGCTCATCTTGTATTTGTGGCGTAGCTCCGAAGGAGAAGGTAGCAGTCGACCTGCACCTCGTCGTCCTTGCAGAGCGCACATTGTATTTGTGGCATAGCTCCGAAGGAGAAGGTAGCAGTCGACCTGCACCTCATCATCCTTGTATTTGTGGTGTAGCTTCGAAGCAAAAGGTAGCAGTCGACCTGCACCTCGTCGTCCTTTGGATTGGAATGGATTAAATACTTAGGCGAGTACTGGACTGCAGCTAAGCCCCCGAGTGGGAGGTTTGCTCTCCACTCAGTAGGATTTTCAAATACTTAGGCGAGTACTGGACTGCAGCTAAGCCCCCGAGTGGGAGGTTTGCTCTCCAATCGGTAGGATTTTCAAATACTTAGGCGAGTATTGGACTGCAGCTAAGCCCCCGAGTGGTAGGTTTGCTCTCCACTCGGTAGGATTTTCAAATACTTAGGTGAGTACTGGACTGCAGCTAAGCCCCCGAGTGGGAGGTTTGCTCTCCACTCGGTAGGATTTTCAAATACTTAGGCGAGTACTGGACTGCAGCTAAGCCCCCGAATGGGAGGTTTGCTCTCCTCTCGGTAGGATTTTGAAGTACTTAGGCGAAATGGATTCGCAGCTAAGCCCCCAAGTGGGAGGTTTGCTCTCCACTCGGTAGCATTTTAGAGTATTTAGGCGAAACGAATTCGCAACTAAGCCTCTGAGTGGGAGGCTGGCTCACCACTCGGTAGGATTTTTTAAACTTAGGCGAGTGCTTGGACTGCAACTAAGCCCCCGAGTGGGAGGCTGGCTCACCACTCGATAGGATTTTTTAAACTTAGGCGAGTGCTTGGACTGCAGCTAAGCCCCCGAGTGGGAGGCTGGCTCACCACTCGGTAAGATTTTCAAGTACTTAGGCGAAATGGATTCACGGCTAATCCCCTGAGTGGGAGGCTGGCTCACCACTCGGTAGGATTTTTTAAACTTAGGCGAGTGCTTGGACTGCATCTAAGCCCCCGAGTGGGAGGCTGGCTCACCACTCGGTAGGATTTTCAAGTACTTAGGCGAAACGGATTCGCAGCTAAACCCCCGAGTGGGAGGCTGGCTCAGCACTCGGTAGAAAAAAAAATTTACAAGCTTAGGCGAAACAGATTGGCGGCTAAACCACCCACTGGGGGATTTCTCACGTGAACAAAAGCAACAACAATCACTGGGAAAAATCATAACACTCTTGTCTTTGATAAATAAACTACAGAGGTACTTTTTATTACAGCTCATCCGAGTGAGTACTTAAGTATAAAAGGGGCGGAGCAGCTCCGCGTTCCAAGCTCGTGGCTCGTCAATCAGGCGATCGACATTGTAAAGACAGTATGCTCCATTGTGGAGAACTTTGGTGACAATGAAGGGGCCTTCCCAAGTAGGAGCGAGCTTGTGTGGCTTCTGTTGATCCACTCGGAGGACCAAGTCTCCTTCTTGGAAGGCTCGACTCTTCACATTTCTGGCATGGAATCGATGCAAGTCCTGCTGATAGATAGTCGATCAGATCATGTCCATCTCTCTTTCTTCTTCTAGAAGGTCGACTGCATCCTGCCAGGCTTGTTCTGCCTCATCTTCAGTGTACAGCTCGACTCGGGGTGCATTGTGCCGCAGGTCACTCGGCAGAACTGCTTCGGCTCCATAGACCTGGAAGAATGGAGTTCGCCCAGTCGACCGATTAGGAGTGGTTCTGAATCCCCAAAGAACTGACGGAAGTTCGTCGACCCATGCGCCTACTGTGTGCATGAGATCGCACATCAGTCGGGGTTTCAGTCCTTTGAGAATTAGACCAGTTGCCCGTTCTGCTTGTCCATTCGACTGGGGGTGAGCGACTGAAGCGTAGTCGACTCGTGTGCCTTGAGAGGCGCAAAAGGCTCTGAATTCGTCGGAATGGAAGTTTGACCCATTATCAGTGATGATGCTGTGCGGAACCCCATATCTGAATATCAACTCTCTGATGAAGCTGATAGCAGTGCCGGCATCAAGATTCTTGATAGGCTTAGCTTCAATCCACTTAGTGAACTTGTCGACTGCCACCAGTACATGGGTGAAGCCGCTCCTACCAGTTCTCAGTGGTCCAACCATATCCAATCCCCAAACAGCAAAGGGCCAGACGAGCGGAATAGTCTTCAAGGCTGAGGCGGGTTTGTGTGACATATTGGAATAGAACTGACATCCTTCACATTTGTTGACTATCTCCTTCGCCATCTCACTTGCTCTTGGCCAGTAAAACCCCGCTCGGTATGCTTTAGCCACAATGGTCCGAGAGGACACATGATGAACACAGGTCCCCGAGAGGATATAGTCGAGAATTATCTGACCCTCTTCTGGTGTTATACATTTCTGACTGACTCCAGTCGCGCTTTCTCTGTACAACTGTCCTTTTATCATAGTAAAGGCCTTGGATCGACGGACGATCTGTCGAGCCTCTTCTTCATTCTCTGAGAGTTCTTTCCTTAGGATGTATGCGATGTACGGCACTGTCCAGTCGGGAGTGACGACCAAAACTTCCATGACCAGGTCGACCACAGCTGGAACCTCAACTTCAGTCGGATCTGTGGCACTTTCTTGCTGCGGGGCTTCTTCGGTGAAAGTATCCTCTTGAACTGATGGTGTGTGGATGTGCTCCAAGAACACATTACTGGGAATGGCTTCTCTCTTGGAACCTATTTTTGCCAAATCATCAGCCGCTTGATTTTTCAGTCAGGGTATATGATGGAGCTATAACCCCTCGAATTTCTTCTCTAGCTTTCTCACTGCATTGCAATAACCAGTCATAGCCGGACTTCTGACGTCCCACTCCTTCATCACTTGATTAACCACCAAATCCGAGTCGCCATAGACCATGAGGCGATGGACACCGAGTGAAAAGGCCATACGCAACCCATACAAAAGTGCTTCGTATTCTGCTTCGTTATTTGAGGAATCAAAGTGGATCTGGAGCACATATCTGAGCTTATCTCCTCGGGGGGAAACCAACACTACCCCAGCACCGGAACCATTCAGCATCTTAGAGCCATCAAAGAACATGGTCCAGTGCTCTGAGTGAACTTGAGTCGGCAGTTGCTATTCAATCCACTCGGTGATGAAATCTGCTATTGCTTGGGACTTGATGGCTTTCTTTGCCTCAACCTTGATATCAAGGGGAAGGAGTTCAATCGCCCATTTTGCCACTCGACTAGTTGCATCTCTGTTGTGTAGAATCTCTATCAATGCAGCGTCGCTGACGACTGTAATGGAATGGTCAGAGAAGTAATGAGCAACCTTCTTCATGGTCATATAAATCCCATATACAAGCTTCTGATAATGAGGGTATCTTTGCTTTGATGGGGTCAAAACTTCAGAAAGATAATATACTGGGCGCTGAACTTTGAAGGCTTTTCCTTCTTCTTCCCGCTCGACCGTAAGTACTGTACTGACGACTTGTCCTGTGGCTGCAATGTAAAGCAGCAAAGGCTCTTTGCTGATTGGGGCAGCAAACACCGGATGGGTGGAGAGCAGGGCTTTAGCTCTGCAAACGCTGCATCAGCTTCAGGAGTCCACTCGAACTTGTCTGACTTCATCAGTCGGTAAAGAGGCAATGCCTTTTCACCGAGACAAGAGATGAATCGACTTAAAGCGGCCAAGCATCCAGTAAGCTTCTGGACATCATGCACATGCACAGGGCGTTTCATTCGGAGTATAGTACCAACTTTTTCTGGATTGGCGTCGATTCCTCGTTCGGAAACGAGAAAACCGAGTAACTTTCCGCCAGGAACTCCGGATGTGCACTTTGATGGATTAAGCTTGATATCATACCTCCTAAGGTTGGCAAACGTTTCAGCAAGGTCAGTCAGCAGGTCGGAACCTTTCTGTGACTTGACCACAATATCATCCATGTATGCTTCCACATTCCGACTGATTTGAGTGAGAAGACACTTCTGAATCATCCTCATGAATGTGGCTCCGGCATTCTTGAGGCCGAATGGCATGGTGACATAACAGAAGCACCCGAATGGAGTGATGAAAGCTGTTTTGATCTCGTCGGGTCCATACAGACGGATCTGATGGTAATCGGAATAGGTGTCTAAAAAAGACAGGTGCTCACATCCCGCAGTCAAGTCGACTATTTGGTCGATGTGGGGGAGAGGAAAATGATCTTTCAGGCACGCCCGATTGATATGTTTGAAGTCAATGCACATGCAAAGTGACTTGTCCTTCTTGGTTACCCTGACAACATTGGCGAGCCACTCGGAGTGGTAAATCTCTCGGATAAACTCCGCTACTAAGAGCCGAGTCATCTCCTCGCCAATGGCCTTTCTCTTCTGGATGGCGGACCGTCAAAGATGTTCCTTGACAGGTTTCACTTTTGAGTCGACTCATAGACGATGCTCAGCCAACCCCCTGGGAACACCCGGCATGTCAGAAGGCTTCCATGTGAATATGTCCCAGTTCTCACGGAGGAACTGGATGAGCGCTTCTTCCTATTTGGAGTCGAGTGTTGTAGAAATATGAGTTGGAGCAGCACTAGGGTCGGTCGGGTGAATGTGAATCGGCTTCTCGTCTCACCGGACGACTGAAACGCTGGTTCCGAAGCGGGCTTCTTGGCTCGCAACAAATCACTCGGATCTGCAGTTTTCTGATATTCCTGCAGCTCTACCACTGCCATCTGAGCATCGACGATCTTTGAGCCTTTCTGAAAGCACTCTTCTGCCTTCTTCCGATTACCAGTAATAGTGATCACACCTTTGGGACCAGGCATCTTTAATTTGAGGTACACATAGCATGGTCGAGCCATGAAGCGTGCATAAGTTGGCCTGCCCAAAATAGCGTGATAAGCACTCTGGAAATCCACAACTTCTAACGTTAACTTTTCTTTGCGGTAATTCTTGAAATCACCGAAAACCACATCAAGAGCAATTTGGCCGAGTGACTCGGCCTTCTTTCCAGGAATGACTCCATGGAAACTCATGTTGCTGGTACTGAGTCCGGACATCGGAATGCCCATCCCTTTCAATGTCTCTGCATACAATATATTCAAGCCACTGCCACCATCCATCAAGACTTTAGTCAGTCGAGTGCCTTCGACGACTTGGTCGACCACCAAAGCTTGCCTCCCAGGGGTGGCTATGTGTGTTGGATGATCAGACTGGTCGAATGTGATGGCAGTCTGAGACCACTTCAGATAACTGGGTGTTGCCGGAGCAACCATATTCACCTCTCGGTTGATAACTTTTAATCGACTTTTGCTTTCTACATCAGCAAAAATCATCAGGGTGGAATTGACCTGGGGATATCCATCATCACTATATCTTCTTTGTCTTCAACTTTGTCCGACTCCTTTTCCTTATCTTTGGGTTGTTTCCCCTGGAATTGCTGGATCAAGAGCCGACACTCTCGAGTGGTATGTTTCAGATAAATGAATTTACCCTCTTCATCTTTCTTCGTGTGGATGTGGCACGGCAAATCCATCACGTCATTCCCTTCCTTGTCCTTCACCTTCTTAGGGTTCCAAGACCCTTGGGGTTTCCCTTTAAACTTTCCTTGAGTCACGGCTAAGGCTTCTCTAGGAGCAG
This sequence comes from Triticum timopheevii, assembly GCA_963921465.1. NCBI lineage: Eukaryota > Viridiplantae > Streptophyta > Magnoliopsida > Poales > Poaceae > Triticum > Triticum timopheevii. The sequence continues at coordinate 217,797,794 of OY997274.1, forward strand.
CTGGCTCGGCTTTCCGCTTTTGCTTCCAATTGGAGTTCCCTCCCCCGGTTTCATGGGCGGCTGACTTGTACTTGCCACTCCGGAGCCGATCCTCTTCTTCATCATTGGCATACTTGGTGGTAATCTCCATCATTCGACTTAGAGACATGTCTCCGGTTCGACCGAATTTTAGACTTAGCTCTCTGTTCTTAACACCTTCCTTGAAGGCACAGACTGCCTGGTGATCAATTACATTCTCTACCGTGTGATGCAACGTGATCCATCTGTGGATGTAATCCCTCAGAGTTTCATTCGACTTCTGCACACAAGATTGCAGCTCTGTCAACCCCGCTGGTTGCTTGCAAGTTCCTTCAAATGTTTTGACAAACACTCGGGCAAGATCTTCCCAAGTGTAAATGTTGCTGGGTGCTAACTGATTCAACCATGCTCTGGCCGAACCCTCCAACATAAGGGGCAGATGTTTCATGGCCACCTCATCGTTGCCGCCGCCAATCTGAACAGCCACTCGGTAGTCTTCAAGCCAAGTATCAGGCTTGGACTCGCCAGTGAACTTACTGACTCCAGTCGCCAACCTGAAGTTGGGAGGAATCACCGCAGCCCTGATGGCTCTGCTGAAACACTCTGGCCCTGAGACGTGTACTCTGCTGCCGGTGGGTATATCTCTGTCATGAGCTTCTCGGTGAGCTCTGTTCCTGTCGACCAAACCTTGAACGATAATGGATCTCGCATCAAAGCCTAGTTCTCTGGGGTCGACTGGAATCCTTCGCCCAACAATGTGCTGGCGTCTGTCATCCTGCTATCGAGGCGCGTACGATCCACCCCTTGGGGGAGGGGTGGGCACTCGACATTGATCATCACGATCGAATCGGTCATCATACTTCTCACGGTTCTTGTACTGATCATCACGCCGGCCTCCACGTTACTCACGCCTCGGGGGCGATCTTGGGCTATGGGTCGACTGGACTGTATTCGCAGCGACGGATCTGCTGTGAATCCTATTTTGTGACTGTGATACAGCTGAATTTTGATCTCCTGCTGCCCAGAGTAATGCTCTGATCTGTAACAAGCCTCTGCCAGTCTCTGACTGGGAAGGCTGAATCGACTCTGCTATGCGGGCTGCAGCTGCTAGATTCTGAATCGGAGTTCGATATACCTGAGTCGGTGTGTAACGCCCCGAGACCGACACTCCAGAAGACTTCCAGCTATTCCGAGTTTCGCCTTGTGTTTCTTTTGTGCTTGCTCTTTTATTTTTGCATTGCATCATGTCATCATGCCTTCATGTCATTAACCTTTGGATCTCAACTCAACTAAATAAATTGCATAGATCGTTGATCTAATTAAATCGAGGGAATTCACATGGTGATTTCTCTTTGCAACATATCCTCCTCATATTTATGGAGCTATATTAAATATTTCTTTAATTTGGAAATCACCATAACACACTTGCAAATAAATCTCAATGCCTTTGTTATCTCAATTCTTGGTCTCCGACTTATCCTCTTATTCTTTTATCGTTTTATCGAGGCTCTTGCTAAATGTTCAACATTTTCGGAAACTTCAGATTCCTACTCCTTGTTCAAACCATTTTAATTAAATTCAAATGTAAACCTTGCAATCTTGCCCACTCCATTTTTCTTGGAACGAGCACATTTTTATGAGTCCAGAAAAATTGTCCTCATGCTCAACTTCTTTTCCCTAGCCCATCTTCCTTTTCCTTCTCTCTAATGCTTTTCTGTTAAAGAAAATTAGTGAAAGAGAGAGAGAGCCCAGCCCAGCTGCCCAGCCAGGCCTCTGGCCACTTCTTTCTCTACCAGGCCGGTCTCTAAGGCCCAGCCACGCCACTTAACCTAAACCCTAGCCCGATCGAACCCCCTCCCGATCTCCATCTCCTTCCCTCAATCGCCGCCAGCGCTCGGCCCCTTCTCCCTCTCCTCACGCTCGATCCCCATCTCCCCGAGCGCCTCCTCCACCCTGCAGCCATCCCCGTCATGCCCTCCTCCTCTCCTGCCAGGCTCCTCGGCCGCCTCCCATCAGCTCTGCCACCGGATCTCGCCCTCGTCAGGGTCGACAGCAGCAGCAACTGCACCTTCCCCCGATGCCATCTGCTGCAACCGCCTCCTACATCGAGCGCCCCCGCGACCACCGTGCCCGAGCCGTCCCCACGCCCTGCCGTGCCCTGCTGCCGCTGCTCTTCCCGCGCCCGTTCCCCATCATCTCCAGCGCGCCCCATCGACGGGTCATTGGACCTTGCCGCCTCGCCATCCGGTCCTGCCCCTGCCTCGCCTTCGCCCGCTCCACCTCGCCTCCAACTGCGGTCATGGCTTCGCCCTGCTCGCGGCCAGAGCTGGAGGACCCTGACCTCCTCTCCATCTCTGTCTTGTGCCGCCTCTGCCTCACCTTGTTGCTGCTGCCGCAAGTCCTGTACGCTAGCCCCGGTCAAGGTTGTTGCTGTGAACAGCCGAAGACGTCTCCATGACTTGCTCCTTGCTGCTGCCTTTTTGTGGTTGCCAGACCCAGAGCCACGGACGTCTCCGGATCGCCAAGCCCAGGGATGCCATGTTCCACTACTGTCGACCTGAACACGTACGGGATATGTACGACTTCGAACCGTGTACCACGACGAACATGTACGGCTACCCGACGACCCGCCAAGACCCTGAACAACTACCGCCGCCGCCGTGTACCACTACTTCCACTACCGCCACGAGAATGACTACTTCCACTACCGTCGCCACGTGAACAACTACTTCCCACGATGACCCGTGAACGACTACTTCCTCTACATCATACCGAACTCGACCCGCTCCAAAAAAGCACGCTTCGAAGGTATAACCACCGAGACGACCTTCCGAGAATGAATGCATGTTGTATGAGATGCTCATGTTCGAACCGTGTCCGAGTTATCATTGCACGTTCCTCCTCGGTTGCCAAGCCGTCGACCCATGGGGAACCCGGTATCCGGGGTCACCCCACCATCTTTTGCATGTTCCGCACATCCACACTTTCCTTTGCACCGACATCTCGACGAGTCGTCGGATCACCGATATGTTGCCATGGCACCATTTCCGTTTCACCGCCATGGCACCCTTTTTGTTCCGCCATGGTGACCAAATGCTTCATAACATGCTCATGTCAACATTTTCATAAAATTGCATAAAACTTGCATACGTCATTCGCATCATGATAACAACATTTAAAATGTTTAAAATTGTTGTTTGCATTAAATTGCTAAATGACATATGGGGATTTTTACGGAATTGTTGTTTGTTGTTTCCGGCCTCATTTAAACTTGCCTAAATAGTTAGTTTATTTATGCTTCACCTCTTGCCATGTTTAACAACATTTAATATTGTTGGGTACATAACCGAGAGATAACTAAATAATTGAATGTGGTGTTTTGTCAATATGCAACTCATTGCATATTGAGCTCCACTTAACTTGTAGTATTGTTTGTTGCAAATTGCCATGCCATGCCTCATTAAACCGGACATGCATCATACTTGTTTGTGCATCATGCCATGTTTATGCTTGTGTGTTTACCATGTTGTTTGTTTCTTTCCGGTGTTGCTTCTTAGTTCCGGTAACGTTGCGATTGTGAGGATTCGTTCGACTACGCCCGTTCGTCTTCTTCATGGACTCGTTCTTCTTCCTAGCGGGATTTCGGGCAAGATGACTGCTACCCTGGATCTCACTACTATCATTGCTATGCTAGTTGCTTCGTTCTATCGCTTTGCCGCGCTACTTATCTCTTGTTTCTCAAGCCTCCCAAATTGCCATGAAACCTCTAACCTTTGACACCTTCCTAGCAAACCGTTGCTTGGCTATGTTACCGTTTTGCTCAGCCCCTCTTATAGTGTTGTTAGTTGCAGGTGAAGTTGAAGATTGATCCATGTTGGACAGGGTTATGTTGGGATATCACAATATCTCTTATATTATTAATGCATCTATATACTTGGTAAAGGGTGGAAGGCTCGGCCTTATGCCTGGTGTTTTTATCCACTCTTGCCGCCCTAGTTTCCGTCATACCGGTGTTATGTTCCCGGATTTTGCGTTCCTAATGCGGTCGGGTGATTTATGGGACCCCCTTGACAGTTCGCTTTGAATAAAACTCATCCAACAAGGCCCAACCTTGGTCTTACCATTTGCCTCACCTAGCCCTTTTTCCCTTGGGTTTCCGGAGCCCGAGGGTCATCTTTATTTTACCCCCGCGGGCCAGTGCTCCTTCGAGTGTTGGTCCAACATGAGCGATGTCCGGCGCCCCCTGGGCAACTAGGGTCTATGCCAACCCGACATCTGGCTCATCCGGTGTGCCCTGAGAACGAGATATGTGCAGCTCCTATCGGGATTTGTCGGCACATTGGGCGGCTTTGCTGGTCTTGTTTTACTATCGTCGAAATGTCTTGTAAACTGGGATTCCGAGACTGGTCGGGTCTTCCTGGGAGAAGGAATATCCTTCGTTGATCGCGAGAGCTTATCATGGGCTAACTTGGGACACCCCTGCAGGGTATAAACTTTCGAGAGCCGTGCCCGCGGTTATGTGGCAGATGGGAATTTGTTAATGTCCGGTTGTAGATAACTTGACACCAGATCCGAATTAAAACGCATCAACCACGTGTGTAGCCGTGATGGTCTCTTTTCGGCGGAGTCCGGGAAGTGAACACGGTCTTTGGGTTATGTTTGACGTAAGTAGGAGTTCAGGATCACCTCTTGATCATTGCTAGCTTCACGACCGTTCCTTTGCTTCTCTTCTCGCTCTCATTTGTGTATGTTAGCCACCATATATGCTTAGTCGCTGCTGCAACCTCACCACTTTACCCCTTCCTTTCCCATTAAGCTTTGCTAGTCTTGATACCCATGGTAATGGGATTGCTGAGTCCTCGTGGCTCACAGATTACTACACCAACAGTTGCAGGTACAGGTTATGCGATGATCATGACGCGAGAGCGATGTTGCTTGTTTTGGAGTTTCTTCTTCTGCTTCTTCGATCAGGGGATAGGTTCCAGGTCGGCAGCCTGGGCTAGCAGGGTGGATATTGTTTGAGTTTCTGTTTATGATTCATCCATAGTCGGATGTTGTTCTTGTATGTTGTATTGTTGTATTCATGTGACATTGTATGTATCGGATGTATCCCCACTATTATGTAATGTTGATGTAATGATATCCACCTTGCAAAAGCGTCTTCAAGATGTGCTTCTATCCTTGTTGGGACCTTCGAGTTCCTTTAGGATAGGGTCGCATCTTGGGCGTGACACGGTGGTGGAAAGAGTTGACGTCGACTGGAGTCTGGAACCCGTTGCCGCGCACGCTCGTCGAGTGCTCGCTCGAGGTTCTCCAGTCGAGTGCGCTCAGCCAAGTTGGCCAAGCGCGCGTCCTCTAAGGCCCGAGCCTCAGGGGTTTCTCCAACGATAGGAGTGTGTAGCGCATCCATATTCCAGCGGCGAAGTTCTTTCCTCTGCAGCGAAGTGAGGTGCTCGGGTTGATACTCTTCATGGGCCTGCACCGGATCGCCTCCGTCGTCGCCTCCGTCAGCGTGGGGAAAGCCAGGGGACTACATGGACCATTGACCATCAGCACCTCCACCGCTGGATCACTGCTGTCGCACTCGGATGCAGTCTCTGTGGAGCCAGTCGACAGGTCGAACATGCCGTAGAGAGATTCGTCGGGCTCAATCGCCACGACTTGGGGGGTGGCCGACTGGCGGGCCACCGCGTGCCTCACCCACCGCTGAAGCCTCGACCGACCAGAGCGCTTGCACCGGCGGGAAATAGGGAGGGAGGACGACACAGGGGCCGACCGATACTAGGTCGACGATTGCCGCAGGAGGACGCCGCCGACGCACGTGCGAAAGTGCGTCGCCCCGCGGACGGGGAGCGTGTCGATGTCGAGTGGAGCCTCATGAAGCCAAGCGGAGTCATTGGCGATGAACGTGAGCGCGTCGAGACGAATCTCGCGTCCCTCAACCAAAACTCCGCCTGAAACCATGATGAAGGAGATCGGAACAGTCGCAACTTCTCCAATAAGTCGCTAAGACACCTGCCCCATGGTGGGCGCCAACTGTCATGGTTCTAAGTCTGACAGTAGAATAGGGGGGTAGGAATGGAGAGGCAAGATCCTGGCTATGGAGTAGTTGTATATGCAACATGTTTATGAGTTCAGGCCCTTCTCGGAGGACGTAATAGCCCTACGTCTTGGAGCCCGGAGGCGGTCGACTGGAGTATGTGTATATGAGTTGCAGGGGTGCGAACCCTTTACACTGAGGAGGGGGGTGGCTTATATAGAGTCCGCCAGACCCCTCCGGCCCTCAGTTATGCAGGGTTTAAGGTACATTAAGGTCGGGCGTTACTGGTAACGCCACAAATAAAGTGCTATGATGACCATAAAAGCTACTTAATGACAGACCGTATGCGTGCAGAGTGACTTTAGGTCTCCTGGCAGTCGAGTGGTTGGCTTCATGGTCGAGTGTCTTCCAGTCCGTTGAGTGGAACCCTTCCAGGTCAACTGAACTGTCGTTTCTTCTAGAGATGTCCTTGGGGAGGGTGTCTTGGACAGGTCCATGACCCTACCCTAGGTACATGGCTTCATCACTTTGCGTATTAAAATCTTTATGTGGTTTGTCCACAAGCAAGTGATACTCACAAAGGACAACTTAATTAAAAGGTGATGGGTAGGAAGTTTGTGGTGCTGTTTTTGTGATCATGATGAAACAATACAACACTTATTTCTTCAATGCCCACTTGACAAGCTACTTTGGAGAATGATTCGTATAGCTTTCAACATTAATCCTCTAGTCGATATCGCGTCATTGTTTGGGACGTGGTTAGCTGGGGTTGAACAAATTACTGCGGCTCGTATTCAGATTGGAATATATGCTTTATTATGGGCTATATGAACTGCAGGAATGATATGATTTTTAACAGGTCATCTTCAGAGCTACAACTTGGATCCGTACGTGGTCCTTACTCACTCCTATGGACTCTAGGGAGCCTTTGGTTACTGGGTGCAACCAATGGGAGATGGTAGCTCAGGTTATCTTCAACTGGTTCAGATGGCACTCGCATAACAGGATAGGAGTCTAGGGAGCTTATCCTTCTTATTACCGTATCGGTTGCCTTTGTCAGCATGTAATTTTTTTTACTTTTCTCTGCTCCGTTTGCGAGCTGTATGACTTTTATGACGATACTTTGTGGATTTTTAATAAGATGGATGCATGCATCTTCCTGATGCAAAGGCCGAGGGCATGCCTCCGTTTCCAAAAAAATGGTCATCAGTGGTTGAAACCAACAATGGTGATGTTTAATTGTCATTCATTTCACGTGGGACGTTGGCTTGGAGCACCACTTCATTGTCATAGTTGCTACACTAGACCTAGTGACATCATATTGGTGGATAACCACTCTTGAAAATTATTTCTTTGAAAAAAATTCCATTTTTAAAGCCAGTTCATTCAGCATGAATGATTCTGACCCAATTTAAGTAGATTGTGGTTGCCTGCATAGACTGATGTGCATTGGGGGTGGGGAGGGTGAGTGTAGTAGGTTACCCTTGCATTGGTAGACATATGGTATTGTGAGCATTCTCACAATGTGACATTTGTCTTTCCTCCACTGAAAATATGAAATACATGAGAAGTTCCAGGTTGATTATCGACCATTGGTACTTCAATTTATTTATGACTTTACAAGTTTTCTAATTTTATTATATAACACAAAAGAGAGACTTTTTTCTTAGAAAAAACAGGTGAGCGACACATATGTAATATTTAACAATAGTAGGCGTTAACTTTATAATGTTTAGCATATACCACCAATTAAACTATATGTGGCATTTTCCTTTTGTGATGAACCTTGTGTCCAGTTCAGTGCATGGCCTTCTTCAAGGATACCAAGATGATGGGGTACTTTGCCTTTCACTTTCTCCAGATGCTTTGCAACGATAGAAGCATACACTGCAAACAACTCCTCAATAATGTCATATCCAAAGTGGTCTACTATCAGCGGCTCCAACACGGCCCTTATGCACTTGGCTACATTTGCCCCGCTGCTAGCACAGTCTAGTACCACATCACTGTCTGAGTCGTCCTGAGGATCCCAGTTGGATTCAAAGAGTCTGACATGCTCTATATCGAAGAGCTTACTCTCATTGATCAACGCCTTCACCTCTTTCACCGATGGAGCATAGTATGGCAGGTTGAATGAGTCCAACTTGTCCTTCTCCACACGGCACTATCATCCAACCCAATAATATTTTAGATAAGAGTGTATGGAATGAGAACTCTTATTTTGTAGAGACGTTTTTCTTTATTTTTTATCATTGAAATCAAATGTAATTATTTGTATTAATTTGCAAATGAATTCTTTCGTCCTCACTTTTAGATGTCACCTGCCAGTTTTCTTTTCCTATAATGAGAATGTGTACTTCCATGCAACAAGTTCGTGGCTACAAGTCTGCTAGATTGACTGCAACATGTGTCCATTATAGACGGCACCGGCTCTATCATTTATAGAGGCAGGATAACCCAGTAAGAGCATCTACAACCACACCCCTCAAACCCGTCTCATACGCCCAGGTGGGCCGCCCGGTCATGATTTTTTGACCCAGACGGCCCCCTCAAACGACCCTCAGACGTCCGGGCTGACCGGCATCCCCATATCCAGCCCAAATATGGGGCGGATATGGGGGTGCCCGGGCATGCTCGCCACGTCGGACTGACAAAGTGGTCCCAGCCGAAAACACCCTCGAACCCTGCGGTTCAGAAGCTTGTCTCCTCCGTCGGACCGGTGGCACCGCGTGGTGCAGCTTCGATGGGCCACGTAGTGCATTGTCTAGATATTTAAGTCGACCGGCGACGCCGAAACCCTACCATCCATCTACATTTTTCTCCTCCTGTCTGCCGCCGTCGCCACTTTCCACTCCACTCACCAGCCTAGTATCCATGCCCCCACACCGCCGGGTGATGAGCGAGCCCTTTCTGACGCCGAAGCGCCGGCTCGAGCTCCTTGAGCAGACCCGGGCTAGGCGCGAAGCCTGGATCGCCACAGGGCTACCTCCGGATGCAGTGGATCCGAAGGAGGAGGAGGACGAGGAGGGGGGAGGATGAGCCGGAGGAGGAGGATGTGGGGGACGCTGGCGATGGGGATCTATAGGCGGAGCAGCAGGCCATCCTCGATTCCCTCCGGTCGGAGTTGGCTGCGGAGGCAAGACGCCATCGCCGGCAGGAAATGGGGGCGCAAAAGGCCGCTGAGGAGGCGGAGATGTTCGCCTGCATGGATGAGGTCGAGCAGGAGGAGGATGAGCCGGAGCCCTCCTACCCGCCCGTCTAGTCGGTGCCCGGCACCATTGTAGTGGACATCTCCGACGGCGAAGAGTAGCTAGGGTAGTATGTAGATGTAGTACGTAGGATTACTTTTGCATGTTTTGTATGGATATAAGGGATGAAATATGAGAGAGACGGATGCAAAGTGGTTAATTTGAGGCGTACACGGTTAGTGCCAGCGGACGCGTCCGGACGCGTCCGTGGGCGTTTGAGGGGCCAGATTTGCAAAGCCCCCGTAGATGCTCTAACATTAGCTTGACTACACCATTTGTACATTATAAACTACAACGGCTCTATCATTTATGGACACACACATACCCACACCCACACACACTCTACTGGGTTCTACAAGGAGTACCTAACAGTTTATTGTTTTGTTTGGAAAAGGAGTATATTTAACTTGACAGGTCACCTTGACTAAGAGTGTGCCTCACCTCTGTTTTAGGTAAGCCTTCGTTATTAAGGACATGTGAGATTTATTGATGTTTTATGTGTTCTAACATTATTGTTTTGTTTATGAATGAGAAAACTGTACAATGGCGGTTTACGGGTTTTTATGGTCATCCGAATTGGGGTGACCGTAATTTGTCTTGGGATGATATTCGCAATTTACATAAATAAGGGTGATCACCCTTCGGTTATTTTGGTGGATTTAAATGAAATTTTACTTTCCTCTGAGAAAGAGGGTGGTAATGCGAGGCCAGATGCAATGACGGGAGATTTTCGTAATTGTTTAGGAGAATGTGGTCTAGCAGATATGGGTTATATTGGTGATCTCTTCATCGGGAGGAGAGGCGAAGTTAGGGAGAAACTTGATCGGGCAGTTTGTAATGTGGGCTGGGCAAATAAATTTCCTCATGTTGCAGTCACAAACAAAGAGCATGTGCACTCTGACCATCGCCCACTAGTTTTGGACATGGAATATTATGATGGGAATATATTCAATCAATCACGGGGTGGAACGAAACAATTCAAAGCCAGATGGCTAAAAGAACAGACAGTGAGAGAAATTGTACGTACAACCTGGGATAAAGAGAATAGTTTGGGTATTGGACCAAATCTTGCTCAATGTACAAGGGCGGTGAAGGCGGATTTGCATATTTGGAATCGTGACGCTCTTAAAGGACCAAGAATAAGAATTAGTAAACTTAAACAAGAGTTGGAAAAATTGCGAGGGGTCTTATTAATGTAGATACACAAGCGCGACAAAAGGAAATCTGTTAAATACATTTTGGAACAAGAGGCAGCAGGTTCGATTAGCTTCAGTTAGTAGCAGTAGAGAAGGAATCCTTCGATCGGGTTCAGTTAACAGTCAGGGATCGATCGATTGCTCGAGTTTAGTAACATGTAGCCAGTACAATCGCTTGGGTTCAGTAAGCGAATGCCTCACTCGGGTTTAGTTAGAGCTCAATGCCTCGCACCCACGCGCGTACATGTACGATAGAAATGTGCAATCCCTCTATGCATCGCTAGGCCCCGACCACCCACCATAACCGGGAACTCCCCAAAATTTTCCTTTCCCTCGCTTCCACCATGATTGTTTCCGTCATGTACGGCCCAAAGAATGTCATGCAGGTGCGTCTCCGGCCCTCCCAGGACGAAAAGCCTTTCCATCATGATTTTTTGTCATAGAAGTAAGAGCCCACCACATCTATGATGATACCGAATTTTGTCACAATTATCGTCATAGAAATGTCATAAGTATGACAGGAAAAATTTATTTGGCCAAAAATGTTACGGATGTGTCTTCTTTTGTAGTGTTGGGGGCCGCTTGATATCGTGCACACATTCACGCACTTAGCATAATATTGGGACGGGAGACACATAGACATAACAAAGAACCAATCATAGATCGGTAAACCTTTTGGTCAAACGGTTTAACATCCTTAGTCAAGTCAAGATGTCTGCTAGTAGGCATGGGTGTTTCAATACCTTTGCTTTCTTGCATGTTGAACTTCTTGAATAGATCCTTGGTATACTTTGTTTGGAAACAAAGGTACCTTCCTTAGTTTGTTTGATTTGCAAACCAAGGAAAACTTGAGTTCACTCATCATAGACATCTCAAACTTCTTCGACATTAGCCTTCCAAACTTTTCACTAAAATGGTTGTTAGTAGATCCAAATATAATATCATCAACATAGATTTGGCACACAAATAATTCTCCATTAATCCTTTTAGTAAAAAGTGTAGAATCAATCTTCCCAATTTCAAAGCCTTTCTCAGTAAGAAACTTGGTCAAGCATTTATACCATGCTCTAGGAGCTTGTTTAAGACCATAAAGAGCTTTGTAAAGTTTGTAAACATGATCGGGTTTCTTGGGATTAACAAACCCGGGAGGTTGCTTAACATAGACTTCCACCTCAATTTCACCATTTAGAAAAGAACTTTTAACGTCAATTAGATATAAAGTGATATCATGGTGATTGGCATAAGCAAGTAAGATGCATATGGACTCAAGTCTAGCAACGGGGGCATATGTCTCACCATAGTCCATACCTTCGACTTCAGTGTAGCCTTGAGCGACAAGACGGGCCTTGTTGCGTACAACTTTTCCATCCTCATCTTGCTTGTTCCGAAACACTCATTTGGTTCCAATGACATTTTGGTTGTCGTTGGGCTTTTCTACCGGTGTCCACACTTGATTCCTCTTGAAATTGTGTAACTCTTCATGCATTGCGTTCACCTAATCCGGATTCTCAAGTGCTTCTTCTACCTTCATTGGTTCAACACTAGAAATGAATGAGTAATGTTCACAAAAGTTAGCTAGACGAGTTTCAGAGCGACTAATTCTCCCGGTTTGAATATCATCAAAGATTTGTTCGATGAGATGAACTCTTGTGACTCTTGTGAGAGCTTTTGTTTGGGTCGGGGTGGAACATCCTCTTCATTATCTTCTTCTTCTTGTCCTTCTGTGTCATTGTTGGCGTTGTTTTTCTCTTGTGGGGGTGGAGAGGGAGGTCGATGAGGTTCATCTTGTTGTACTTCCTCGTTTCCTTTGTCTTGACGTGTTCCACTTGTGGATGCTTCCATGTCAACTTGTGGTTCACTTTGATGTGAATTTGAGGCCTCCACTTGAATGGACGAAGTACTCTCCTTCACCTCCGTTAGGCGAATCTTTCCAATAGACAAGTCTTGAATTGCTTCTGAAGGATCTTTGTCTCCTACATCAATTGGCAATTGCTCTACATGCGAGCCGTTAGATTCATCAAACTTCACATCTACCTTCTCTTCAACCTTTCGGATGAAATTGTTGTGGACACGATAAGTGTCGATGTCAAAACCGGCGGATCTCGGGTAGGGGGTCCCGAACTGTGCGTCTAGGCGGATGGTAACAGGAGACAAGGGACACGATGTTTTTACCTAGGTTTGGGCCCTCTCAATGGAGGTAAAACCCTACTCCTTCTTGATTGATATTGATCATATGGGTAGTACAAGAGTGGATCTACCACGAGATCAAGGAGGCTAAATCCTAGAAGCTAGCCTATGGCATGATTGTTGTTGTGTCCTACGGACTAAAACCCTCCGGTTTATATAGACACCGGAGAGGGCTAGGGTTACACAGAGTCGGTTACAATGGTAGGAGATCTACATATCCGTATCGCCAAGCTTGCCTTCCACGCCAAGGAAAGTCCCATCCGGACACGGGACGAAGGTATTCAATCTTGTATCTTCATAGTCTTGGAGTCCGGCCGATGATGATAGTTCGGCTATCCGGACACCCCCTAGTCCAGGACTCCCTCAGTAGCCCCTGAACCAGGCTTCAATGACTACGAGTTCGGCACGCATATTGTCTTCGGCATTGCAAGGCGGGTTCCTCCTCCGAATAATTTATAGAAGATTGTGAACACCAGGATAGTGTCCGGCTCTGCAAAATAAATTCCACATACCACCGTAGAGAGAATAATATTTACACAAGTTCAATCTGCTGACGTATTTTGTGACGTGACGACACACCACAACCAAGCTTTTACTCGAATCATTTTTATTATACCACCTCAGCGCATTTAGCGAAGCGGTTTCCATGGCATGTCTTGTCGAAGCAGAGACCGTGTTCCCCATATTCCGGGATTCCCATCAATATGGACGTGGGTAACCTGACCGCGCCCGTCGCCACGCCCCCTCCATCGAAGGTGAGTTCCAAACAGTCACGGGGACGGCTCTTGGTATTCTCCCTCTTTATAATGAGACCAAGGCCCGTTCCTTTTCTTCAATCCTCAATCGAATCCGCCCCTCGCCCCGAGTTCCAACACTCAGGGCTCCAGATTCGGGCACCTCGGACCTTTGACAATGTCCGGTTCCGACCCACAGGGCCGGTGGATGCCCTCCTCCGTCACGGAAGAGGACGTGCTAAATCTGAGAGAAGCTAGGTACTTAACCTACGAGATTTCGCATAGGTTGCCTGCCCAAGGGCAAGTCATTCCTACTCCCGAGCCTGGCAAGAGTGTCGTGTTCGTGTCTCACCTCCGCCGGGGTCTAGGCTTCCCGATGGATCCCTTCGTGAGGGGGCTCATGTTTTACTATGGGTTGGAATTCCACGATTTGGCTCCGGAGCCATCCTCCACATCTCATCATTTATTGTCGTCTGCGAAGCCTTTCTCCGCACTACCCCTCACTTCGGCTTGTGGCTTAAAACCTTCAACGTGGAGCCGAAGAAGATTGAGGGGCGTCAGGCAGAGTGCGGCTGGGCGGTTATAAGCAAGAGGGCCGACGCTCCATGGCCCGAGGGCTCTTTTCAGGAGGAGCTTGGCTTGTGGCAACAGGAGTGGTTCTACATCACCGCTCCCAGGGGCAGCAGGCAGAGGCCGCCGCCCGCCTTTCGCTCGGGCCCTCTGAGGGAGTCCTGGACTAGGGGTGTCCGGACAGCCGGACTATCATCGTCAGCCGGACTCCAAGACTATGAAGACACAAGATTGAAGACTTTGTCCCGTGTCCGGATGGGACTTTCCTTGGCGTGGAAGGCAAGCTTGGCAATACGGATATGTAGATCTCCTATCATTGTAACCGACTCTGTGTAACCCTAGCCCTCTCCGGTGTCTATATAAACCGGAGGGTTTTAGTCCGTAGGACGAACAACCATTACAACAATCATACCATAGGCTAGCTTCTAGGGTTTAGCCTCCTTGATCTCGTGGTAGATCCACTCTTGTACTACCCATATCATCAATATCAATCAAGCAGGAGTAGGGTTTTACCTCCATCAAGAGGGCCCGAACCTGGGTAAAAACATCGTGTCCCTTGTCTCCAGTTACCATCCGCCTAGACGCACAGTTCGGGACCCCCTATCCGAGATCCGCCGGTTTTGACACCGACATTGGTGCTTTCATTGAGAGTTCCTCTGTGTCTTCACCGATAGGCTTGATGGCTTCTTCAATCAACAACAACGCCGTCCAGGGTGAGACTTTTCTCCCCGGCAGATCTTCGTATTCGGCGGCTTCGCACTGCGGGCCAATTCACTTGGCCATCTGGAGCAGATCGAAAGCTACGCCCCTGGCCATCAGGTCAGATTTGGAAGCCTAAACTTCACGGCGGACATCCGCGGAGACTTGATCTTCGATGGATCCTAGCCGCAGCCAAGCGTGCCGCACTGTCACGATGGGCATGATCTAACTCTTCCGCCGGACAGTACCTTGGAGGCCGCACACGAATCCGCTCCGACCCATAGTCCGGAGCCGATTGCGCAGATCGAGGACGGGTGGCTGGACACCGCCTCGGGAGCTGCGACTTCCACGGCAATGGAGCCGAACACTGACCTTGTCCCTTATAAAGCTCATGACTCCGAGGTGCCGGACTCCCTGTCGGACTCCGAACCTCCTGCGCCCCTGCCAATCGAATCTGATTGGGTGCCGATCATGGAGTTCACCGCTGCGGACATCTTTCAACACTCACCCTTTGGCGACATCCTAAATTCGCTAAAGCATCTCTCGCTATCCGGAGAGCCCTGGCCGGACTATGGCCAGGATGGTTGGGATGCGGACGACGAAGAAATTCAAAGCCCACCCACCACCCACTTTATAGCCACTGTCGACGATCTAACCGACATGCTAGACTACGATTCCGAAGACATCGACGGTATGGACGACGATGCCGGAGACGATCAAGAACCAGCGCCTACAGGGCAATGGAAGATCACCTCGTCATATGACATATACATGGTGGACACCCCAAAAGATGGGGACGGCAAAAGAAGCAGCGGAGGCAGATCCCTTAAAGAAACAGCCCAAGCACCGACGTCAGCGGCGCCGCTCTAAATCCCGCCAAAGCAAGAATGGAGATTCCGGCATAGGAGATAATAACACCCAGAAAGTGCCGAAGACAATCCCCTCCTGCAAGATTCAGCGCAGGAGGATGCAGAAGCAAGCCCTCACGAGAGAGCGGCAGACGAAGAGGTCAAGGATGATAATTACATACCTCCCTCCGGAGACGAGGCAAGCCTCGACGACGACGAATTCGTCGTGCCTGAGGATCCTGTCGAACAAGAGCGTTTCAAATGCAGGCTAATGGCCACAACAAATAGCCTAAAGAAAAAGCAGCAGCAGCTTCAAGCTAATCAAGACCTGCTGGCCGACAGATGGACCGAGGTCCTCGCGGCCAAAGAGTATGAACTCAAACGCCCCTCCAAGAGCTACCCAAAACGCAAGTTGCTCCCCCGACTAGAGGAGGAAACATATATACCTTCATCACCAGCGCACAATACGGCAGACCGACCACCCCGTGGTCAGGACAGAGAGGCACCTAGGCCCTCCACCAAGACCGTACACAGGCATCGCTCAAAAAGTACGAAGCCACGAGGGAACACGCCGGACTTGCGGGATATATTGGAGGACAAAGCAAGGCAATCCAGATCTATCTATGGATCACGTGGGCGCCCCACGACCCACGACGAATACCATCGCGCCGGATACAGCAACTCCGGCCGGGCCGAACACAGCAGACAACGCTCTCTTGAGATACGACGTGACATTGTTCAATACAGAGGCGCCGCACACCCACTATGCTTCACAGACGAAGTAATGGATCATCAAATCCCTGAAGGGTTTAAACCCGTCAACATCGAATCCTACGAAGGCACAACAGACCCCGCGGTTTGGATCGAAGATTATCTCCTTCATATCCATATGGCCCGCGGAGACGATCTCCACGCCATCAAATATCTCCCACTCAAGCTTAAAGGACCAGCTCGGCATTGGCTTAACAGCTTGCCCGCAGAGTCACTTGGGTGTTGGGAGGACCTGGAAGCCGCATTCCTCGACAACTTCCAGGGCACATATTTGCGACCACCAGACGCCGATGACCTAAGCCACATAATCCAGCAGCCAGACGAATCGGCCATGCAATTCTGGACACGGTTCTTAACAAAGAAAAATCAAATCGTCGACTATCCGGATGCAGAGGCCCTCGCAACCTTCAAACATAACATCCGCGACGAGTGGCTAGCCCGGCACCTAGGACAGGAAAAGCCGAAATCCATGGCAGCCCTCACATCATTAATGACTCGCTTCTGTGCGGGAGAGGATAGCTGGCTAGCTCGCAGCAACAACCTCAGTAAAAATGCTGGCAGTCCGGATACTAAGGACCACAACGGCAGGTCGCGTCGAAGCAAAAACAAACGCCGCGTTAACGGCGACAACAATGAGGATACGGCAGTCAACGCCGGATTCCGAGGCTCTAAACCCGGTCAGCGGAAGAAGCCATTCAAAAGAACCACTCCGGGTCCGTCCAATTTGGACCGAATACTCGACCGCTCATGCCAGATACATGGCACCCCCGAAAAGCCAGCTAACCGCACCAACAAAGATTGTTGGGTATTTAAGCAGGCAGGCAAGTTAATTGCCGAAAACAATGACAAGGGGCTGCACAGCGATGACGAGGAAGAGACCCGGCCGCCGAACAGTAGAGGATAGAAGGGTTTCCCCCCACAAGTGCGGACGGTAAACATGATATACGCAACCCATATACCCAAGAGGGAGCGGAAGCGTGCACTAAGGGACATATATGCGATGGAGCCAGTCGCCCTGAAGTTCAATCCATGGTCCTCTTGCCCGATCACTTTCAATCGAAGAGACCATCTAACCAGTATCCGCCATGGAGGATTCACCGCATTGGTTTTAGACCCAATCGTCGATGAATTTCACCTCAGAGAGTCCTGATGGACGGCGGCAGTAGCCTGAACCTGCTTTATCAGGATACAATGCGCTAGATGGGCATAGACCCCTCAAGAATTAAACCTACAAAGACGACCTTCAAAGGCGTCATACCAGGTGTTGAGGCCAATTGTACAGGCTCAGTCACACTGGAAGTGGTCTTCGGATCCCCGGATAATTTCCGGAGCGAGGAGTTAATCTTCAACATAGTCCCGTTCCGCAGCGGCTATCACGCTCTGCTCGGACGAACCGCGTTCGCAAAGTTCAAAGCGGTGCCACATTACGCATACCTCAAGCTCAAGATGCCAGGCCCTCGTGGAGTAATCACGGTCAACGGAAATATGGAACGCTCCCTCCGAACGGAGGAACATATAGCGGCTCTCGCGGCAGAAGTACAGAGCAGCCTTCTAAGGCAATTTTTTAGTCCGGCCGTTAAACGACCGGACACGGCCAAACGCGCCCGGAGCAACATCAATCAAGACCACCTGGCACGTTCCGAGCACGTGTAGCAATGCGGCCCCAACCCCAGCCCTCGCATGATTGCAAGACCAGCCCTCCGCGTACATCATTACGCTCTGGAGATACCATGGGCATAGGGGGAGGGGCACGACCACAACAGACCCAGAGTGCGGTTCGACCACACTAGGGGATCCTAAGTGTGTCGCTCTTTTTATTTCTATTTTCCTTCTTTTTATACACAGGACTCCGTTCACCAGAGGCCCTGTCCGGCGGCGAACCCATCGAACTCATGATGCAATAGCCAGGGAGGGAAAAAGGCTGAAACGAACACTCAGGTGGTCTCCATTACGAGCATTAAATTTGATTATATACACCAGTCCGCAGCCCACCCCTGGAGGGGGACATGTTTAATTAAGTCCAATCCCTTGCTTACCGCACTATTTGTATCATTCCGCACTCATAGCGAATTCCTTGAATAAATAATGCAGCACTCTTTGCCTATAACTGCATTACTTTACATATATGTTCATTAATGACATCTTGCACCCGTATATTTTGGTACGGCCGAATACACCAGGGGCTTATGTTCCCCGCATTATGGTGTGATAGTCCGAACACTTTCACAAGTGCGGCACCCCGAACTTATAGCATTATATGAATCGGCTCCGAATCATGTCTTGGGTTAATAGTTGGGTTTGCCCGGCTCCCATGTTTTGGTACCTTATGTTCCGTTCTGTCGGCTAAGGTAGCACTGGGAGAACCACTGCGATTGCGCCCCAGTTGAGCTGGGCGAGCGCCTCAATGGAGAAAGCTAAAACTGACTGGCATGATAAGGCGAGAGACTGGTCACTGTTTGAGAGGTCTTTTCGAGTCCCTAAAGACTTATGCCGCTTCGAGCGAAGAACCGGATAATGTCCGGCCAAGGCGTGGATAGCGCCCCGAACTCGGTCTTCCGAATACTAGGGGCTTCGCCGAAATTTAAAATTATAGAATTCTATGGCTAAGTGAGAGTGTTCAAGCATTATAAGTCCGGTTGCCTTGTTCGTTGTGTTGAGCGCCTCCCCAGATGGACCCAAAAATGGGAACAAGAGTGCTCAAGTTTATCCCGAACACCCCAGCACTCGTGGCATGGGGGCTGAAGCCGACGACTTGCCATCTCTCAGATTTTATAAACGGCCGCACAGATGGTAATATTTTAAATCAATAAGCGTTGCTTAGCGCATATGAACAAAGTTTTCAGCGCACAGGATAACACATTGCGAGTTTACTCAATAATTACATCCCTGGGGCACTCATCCGCATTCTTGCGGGCACCCTTCAGGACAGTCTTATAGTACATCTCGGGCGTACGATACTCCTAGCCCGCTGGCGGCACGTCAGTGATAAGCCTCTCCGCATCCAGCCTGCCCCAGTGCACCTTTGCGCGGGCAAGGGCCCGACGAGCACCTTCAATACAGGCGGAGCGCTTGATGACCTCCACCCAGGGGCACGCATCCACCAGCCGCCGCACAAGGCCGAAGTAGCTCCCAGGCATGGCCTCTCCAGGCCACAGCCGGACTATGAGGCCCTTCATGGCCTGCTCGGCTACCTTAAGGAGCTCGACCAGCTGCTTCAACTGGTCGCTAGGGGGCACCGGATGGCCGGCCTCAGCGTACTGAGACCAGAAGACCTTCTCCGTTGAGCTCCCCTCCTCGGCTCAGTAGAATGCGGCGGCATCGGACACGCTGCGAGGCAGATCTACAAATGCCCCTGGAGAGCTCCAAATTCGGGTAAGTATCAGGAAGTTTACATTAACATGCTTGCTTCGCATGAAAAATGCCTTACCCGCCGCTATTTTCTTCACATCCTCAACCTCCTGAAGGGCCTTATGGGCCTCGGCCTTGGCGGCTTTGGCACTTTTGAGAGCCGAGGCAAGCTCGGACTCTCGAGTCTTTGAGTCGCGCTCCAAACTCTCATGCTTTTCCATGAGAGCCTGGAGCTCTTGCCGCACCTCCGCCACCCGCGTCTCCTGCTTCTCTCGCTCTGCCCGTTCCGCGGCCGCATTGCGTTCGGCCACGGACACAACCTCCTTCAAGGTTGCCACCTTGTTCGTGGCCCCTGCAGTACCCATGTTATCCTTGTTATTTTTATTGCAACCTAAATCCTTTTCTGTAAGGTAACTATTCAAAGTGGTGTTATTCACCTTCTTTGTCCTCGAGCTGCTTCTTGGCACGGCCGAGCTGTTGCTCGGACCGCTCGAGGTCCTGCTTCAAAGCACCGACCTCCGCAGTCAGTGCGGCAGAGGTCAGCAGCGCAGCCTGCAAACCCATATTGACATAATTTTTAGCAACCCTGCGTATATCTTTTTAGATCCTCAGTCCGGCTTTTCTTTCCGAACACCGAACCGAGCATCAGGGGCTACTGTCTATGCGGTACTACATTGCATATTTTTAACTTCTTACCTCAAAGCCTGTTAGAATCTTCTGAATCACCGCACTCATGATAGTGCGGTGTTCTTCCTCGATGGAAGCGCCTTTGAGCGCCTCCAACAAGTTGTCCGGCGCCTCCGGATGGACGGGGGCCGCCGGCGTCATGGTCTTGCGCTTCTTGCGAGGGGGCCGCCTGCCGGACTCCAGAACCACCGCGGGTTCGGGCGTGGAGTCCGGCGCAAAGTCCGGGAGGCTGCCTTGCGGCGCCTCCGGAGCCTCCTCCTGATGGGTCCCTTCCTGGGATCCCACCTCGGCGTCCTCAGCGTCGCGAGCGGTGGAGGCAGTCGGGATGGAATCCACATTCGACGGAGCCAACGACCCGCTCGATGAAGCGGGGAGATCATCATCGGCCGGACTGCAGGCAATGGGCGGCATTAGAAGGACACTATGTGACACAAAAGAAATTATAAATCATTCAGGAATCCGGATACTTACGATCTTGCCGGAGGCCTGGCCCTTGAGGGCCACTCTTCGTCGCCAACGTTGGCATTGGCGGAGCTGTCTGGGGGAATAGTCCTTCCCCTCTTGGACCCTTCGGCCTCCCCTGTCGGGGAAGCCTTCCTCTTCCTCTCTCCTTCCTCTGGGAGAGAGTCTTCTTCCTCCTCCTCGCCTTCGTGGGAGGAGTCCGCTCTGGAGTCGTCGGACACCTGAAAACGGGAACTCTTTCGAGTACCTGTGGCCTCCTTCTTGGCCTTCTTCTCCGGCGCCACATGCGGTGCCGGAACCAGCAGCCCCGCTAGACGGGTGTCTACTGGGTTTTCTGGCATGGGAGCCGGGCAGATGATCTGCTCGGCCTTCTTCATCCAATCCTGTCAAAGGAAAAGGGAGATTAAAACCCGCGTAAGGTCAAACTATTAAAAACAAGTGTCCCGTAAAGGGGTAGAATCACTTACCTCGTCAGCTGGACGCTGCGTGCGAAATCCACGATCTTCAGTGGCGGATGCGGGAGCTTTGGCGCCCTTGAACAACACCCTCCAAGCACCTTCGTACGTCGTGTCGAAGAGCCCGCTCAATGCCTGGTGCTGTGCCGGATTGAACTCCCACAATTTAAATGCCCGTTGTTGGCAGGGGAGAATCCAGCGGATGAGCATGACTTGGACCACATTGACAAGCCTGAGCTTCTTGTTCACCAGCTTCTGGATACAGGCTTGGAGTCCTGTCAGCTCCTCCGAACTACCCCATAGCAAGCCCTTCTCTTTCCAGGAGGTGAGCTGCATAGGGATACCAGATCTGAACTCGGGGGCCGCCGCCCACTTAGGGTCGCGCGGCTCGGTGATGTAGAACCACCCCGATTGCCACCCCTTAACGGACTCCACAAAGGCCCCTTCGAACCAGATGATGTTGGGCATCTTGCCCAACATGGCGCCTCCGCACTCCGCTTGAGTGCCCTTCACTACCTTCGGCTTGACATTGAAGGTCTTGAGCCACAAGCCGAAGTGGGGCTGGATGCAGAGGAAGGCCTCGCACACGACGATAAACACCGAGATGTTGAGGATGAAGTTCGGCGCCAGATCGTGGAAATACAGGCCGTAGTAGAACATGAGCCCCCAGACAAAGGGGTGAAGTGGAAAGCCCAGTCCGCGGAGGAAGTGGGGAAGGAACACGACCCTCTCATGGGGCCTGGGGGTGGGGATGAGCTGCCCCTTGTCGGGCAGCCGGTGCACGATATCACTGGACAGATATCCGGCGCTACGCAGTCTTTCGACGTGCCCCTCCGTAACGGAGGAGGCCAACCATTTGCCTCCCGCTCCGGACATGGTCGGAGAAGGTCGAGACGAGATGCGCGGACTTGGGCGCTGGAGCTCGAGTGCGCAGAGATGGATAAGCAAAGGAGGAAGAAGGCGTAGGTAAAAAGGGTGGATCCTTATCCCCTTATATATGGGCGGACAAAGACTATACGTCCCCACCGGCCTAGTAAAACTCGCTTATCTCCCAAGCGCCAACATCAATGGCGCGGTTGGGTTACCCACGTCCGTATTGATGAGAATCCCGGGATAAGGGGAACACGATCTCTGCTTCGACAAGACGTGCCAAGGAAACCACTTGGCTAAACGCGCTGAGGTGGTATAATAAAAAACGATTCAAGTAAAGGCTTGGTAGTGGCGTGACGTCATGCCAAAAAATACGTCAGCGGATTGAACTTGTGTACATATTATTCTCTCTACGGTGGAGTGTGGAATTTATTTTGCAGAGCCGGACATTATCCTGGTGTTCACAATCTTCTATGAATTATTCGGAGGAGGAACCCGCCTTGCAATGCCGAACAATATGCGCGCCGGACTCATCGTCATTGAAGCCTGGTTTAGGGGCTACTGAGGGAGTCCTGGACTAGGGGGTGTCCAGACAGCCGGACTATCATTGTCAGCCGGACTCCAAGACTATGAAGACACAAGATTGAAGACTTCGTCCCGTGTCCGGATGGGACTTTCCTTGGTGTGGAAGGCAAGCTTGGCGATATAGATATGTAGATCTCCTATCGTTGTAACCGACTCTGTGTAACCCTAACCCTCTCCGGTGTCTATATAAACCGGAGGGTTTTAGTCTGTAGGACGAACAACCATTACAACAATCATACCATAGGCTAGCTTCTAGGGTTTAGCCTCCTTGATCTCGTGGTAGATCCACTCTTGTACTACCCATATCATCAATATCAATCAAGCAGGAGTAGGGTTTTACCTCCATCAAGAGGGCCCGAACCTGGGTAAAAACATCGTGTCCCTTGTCTCCTATTACCATCCGCCTAGACGCACAGTTCGGGACCCCCTACCCGAGATCCGCCGGTTTTGACACCGACACCCTCCACAACGGCTAACATCATGTGTCAACAAAGGGCTTGACTGGGGGCCGTCCAAGGATGTACCCCTATTGCATGGCCGGATTCGAGACCTCCAAGAGAGGGAGATCAATCTGGTCGTGGTGACGCAGGTTATGCTGATTCGGCGTCTTCTGCCCTGCAAACGTCGCCCCCTCCGCCTGTGGGAATTCAATCTGAAGGGACCACGAGCTCTCCAACACTTCATGGGTACGACACCTGCGGAGATGTACAAACTGTTCTTCCGATCACAAGAGATGTGTCCGGACCTGGCCGAGGACGCCGGCCTAAGCTGCAATCGCCCGGATACTCAAGTAAGTAGTCCTGTGTCTGGACATACCGTCCGTTTATTTATCATGGATTTTCCTTTTTAACCAGCTATCCCCTGAACAGGAGTGGATAGTGCAAGCAAAATTGATACGGTGTCCGGCCCCCCTCCCGGAGACCACGCCGGATCCGGTGTTAGTCAAGATGCTGAAGGTTGCGCCTTCAGATGAGGGCGAAGGGGAAAACAGGAAAATTAGTGCCTCTGCTAAGGAGGCTCTCAAAGAAGGGGGGGGTCGAGAACCCCTCCCTCCAGGGGGAGAAGAGGGCCGCTTCCGAAGATCAGGAGGCCAAGGCCTCAAAGCGGGGGAAGAAATCTTCATCGGAGGGTCCTGCGCCAGGAGAAGCCCCGGCCGCACTATTTCCCGAAGGGAATCAGCCCTCCAGCAAGCCGTAAGTAGAAAAGGGAGCTTTGTAATAAGGGACATCCCTGTTTTCATTTCTGAGGATGACCGGAGTTCTTACCTTGTAGTTCGGATCTCAGCCCTTCTCAGTAGAGCTCATCTTTGGGGGATCTTTGTCCGGAAATGATGGAGAGCGAAACGCCTCCATCTGCCGCTCCGTCAGGGCGGGCGGATGACCCTGAGGTGTCGTTGCGGAGGGTCTCCCCGAGTCCGGCGGGGCCGGAGAGTTCCGCACCAACTGGTGTACGGCCGGGGGAGCTGAAGGATCTGCTCGAGAGGGCGTCTATCTCAAAAGATCACTGTAATTTAATGAGTACGGTGATTGAAAGGATTTCATCCGCTAACAGCGGGTTGCATGAGGCCGTCAGAAGTTTACTGATGGGATTTGAGGTACGTAAAAATGACATACCTTTCGACAGTTTTGCACATAGAGTGCGCCCTGTATAGATAGTAGCCCCTGAGAGTCGGTACGTTGTCAGAAGCGACGGCGTGCCGAGGATCATAATCTCAGTGTTAAGATGTCGCCGTTCCTATTCAGGGGGCGGAGCGTTCGGTGGCCAACCGGACTGATAGAATTGCCGAACTGAAGTGGCAACTGGACGTTGCGGATGCGGACATCGCGCTTGTCCATAAGCGACTTGATGAGTCACAAGGTGGGTGGTTTCTCTGCGATCACCTGGTAAGGGAGCTGATGCTTACGCCTTACAACATGTATGCTTGATGCAGATGGCACCGCTGCTATGGAGGGCCTTCGGGCAGAGCTTGCTCGAGCCAAGGAGCAAGACAGAAGGAGTGATGCGGCTGCCTCGAAGGCAGCCGAAGAGCTAAAAGACGAAAAGGCTGCTCACTGCCGAAGCAGGGAGGAGATGGCCGGAATGGCTGTGAAGCTGAAGGATGCTACCGACCGCTATGAGGTTCTCGAAAGAGAACCCCGAGCGGGGCAAGAGGACCTGAAGAAGGCCACCGCCAAAGCCAAGGATGCCCGTTCTGCAATGAGGGATATAAAGGAGGAGCTGTGTCAGGCCGGAGACATTGCGGCTGGAAAGCCCTTTCTGCTGCACAAGAAGTTCACGGATCAGAAGTATGCTCAGTTGGGCCAGCTGTGGGGTGCGGAGGATCTTTATCTGGATTTGGCGGCGAGTGCGGTGGACGTAGTCGTGCACTTCCGAAGCCAAAAGGATCACGAGATGGAAGAGCTTTTTTGGTCTCAATTCCATAGTCCGGAGCGTCCCCTTCCGTTAACCGATCGGTTGGCTGAGTGGCTGAGCTGAATAGGTTGTCCGGACTTGCCATGAAGGACGTCGTGGCTCATCTATGGCCGGAAAGGCCCAAGCCAAAGAGTTATTTTGGTTTAGTGCAGCAATTCCTTGATGCGGTGCCGCATATCAAGGCGATGAAGCGGTCGGCATGCATAGAGGGTGCACGGATGGCTCTCGCCCGTGTCAAAACATACTAGGCAGAGATGGATGCCACCGACGTTGCATCCAGGGATTCGGATAGAAGCCGATTACCCGCCGAGCACTATTTTGAGGAAGTCCTGCGGGGCGCTCGTTTAGTAGAGTCGCAGTGCTCGAAAAATGTTATGTTCAAATGACATGTATGATTTGTAAAACCATATTTATAATATAAGGGCTTTTTATACTTGTGCGTTCAAGTATTGAAATTCCTCCTGTGCGGCCGTTAATGTATATGTATATATAACCTGAAAGATGGCAGTCTTCGGCTTCAGCCCCCACGCACATGGTGCGGGGGTGTTTGCAAAAAAGCGCATTTTCACACTTACTCCAATGTCTTGGTCCTGTGAAGGAGGTGGTAGCGTAGCAAACGAGGCAACCGGACTATAATGCTTTATCACTTTCACTTAGCCATAGGAGTTCGAAGGTGGAGCTACGATATAGCCCCTAGGGGCACCGCGCTCTCTGAATTCAGGGCGCGTATGTGCCTGACCGGGAAACGGTCCTTCGTCAAAGCGGAGGAATTCTAGACATTCCGGTAGTCGATCGAGTGGTTGACCAGTCTCTCGCTATATCATGACAGTCAGTTTTCGGCTTTCTCTACTAACGTGCTCGCCTGGCTGAACGGGGGCACAATCGCAGTAGTTCTCCTGGTGCCGCGTTAGCCGATAATACGGAACGTAAGGCAGCAAAACACAGGAGCCGGGAAAACCCAACATTTGACCAAAGACATGATTTGGAGCTGATGCATATAAGGCCTAACTCGAGACGCCGAACACTCCCTAAGGTATTCGGTCTTTATGAAAAACGGGCCGAACGATGCCCTAAGCCCCTAGTGTCCAGGTACGCGCGAAATCTTCTGATGCGGCCGATGCCAAAACATCAGCCTCCTCCCTGGTTATGATAAGAAACCGGGGGATGTATAGCAACAAGAGACATTAAAAAAGGTTTACGCAGGGTCTTAATCTGAAAAGAATCCTTGTAACGGGTCCCTGCTGCACGTCTGCGCTTGTGTCTCCGTTGTGCTGTATCCTAGACGGGTGTAGCATGTTGTTCATCTGTAAAAGAGAAGAACTTGGTTTGAAAAAAAGATCGTGCGAAAAATGCATGTAAAAAAAGAGTATGATTTTGGAAAATGAATAACATTGAGCTTTATTGGCTCTCATTCTTCATTCGTGCAGCCCCTTGTTTGTTTATGCCGGACTCGCCTAGCCTTGTCTGGGGCCTAAATGACCTGTTTTAGGGGCTTCGATCAGCCAGGCTGGATTAGTTTGTGGCTGTCAAGGCAGTCTCACGTTTTTCCGTGGTCGAGGAATACTCGAAGTTACTCTTTAATGAGATGATGCCGCATGGACCGGGCATTTTAAGTGTAAGAGACGCATAATGCAGTATTGCGTTAAAGCGGGCGAAAGCTTCGTGTCCCAATAGTGCTTGATGGCTACTTTTAAATGGGGCGATATGGAAGATTAGCTTTCCCCGACGGAAGTTGTCGGATGAACCGAACACAACTTCTAGTAGTACGGAGCCCGTACTATTGGCATAAGGGCCTGGCGTCGCTCCTTTAAAGGAAGTGCCGCTATGGCGAATTCTGGTAGGGTCTATCCCCATTCTGCGGATGGTGTCCTGGTATAGCAGGTTTATATCACTGCCGCCGTCCATTAGGACTTGTGTAAATTGTAGTCCGTCGATTATAGGATCCAATATCAAAGCAGTCCATCCTGCATTTCGAATATTTCTGGAGTAATCCAGATGGTCGAAAGTAATTGGTTTTGACATCCAATCTCGGGATTCCGCTGGGGTGGACCGTTCGACACGTGCTTTGGTAGGTGCCGCCCTATTTTTCCTTGTTATTACTTGAAGTGAATTCACTATTTTGACTTCTTGTGGGAAGTTCTTTTGTTTTCCGGCGCTCTGCTTGTGGGGTTCGTCATCATCCTCGCTTGGTGTGTCGACCCCTTGTGTTCGGCGTTAAGTCGGCCGGACTGCTTGAAGACCCAACAATCTCTGTGGGTATGGTTTGCAGGCTTCCCGGGGGTACTGTGAATTTGACATAACCTATCCAAGATTTTGTTTAGGTTAGATAGCACGTCACTATTGTCCTTAAGAGGTAGTGTTTTGTTATTCGGCCGAGAGCTTTTGAACCCGGCGTTGATCGCCGTGTTCTTTGGGCCATTTTCCTTAGTCCGGCGCTGGTCTTTTCTGCGTCGTGGCTTCCCATTTCCATCCCTGGCCTCGGATGTACTTGGGTCGCTGGTGCTACATCTTGCCAGCCAGCTATCTTCTCCCGCGCAGAAGCGGGTCATAAGGCTCGTTAGTGCGGCCATTGTCCTTGGCTTTTCCTGGCCGAGGTGACTGGCGAGCCATTCATCTCAGACGTTATGTTTAAATGCTGCTAAGGCCTCGGCGTCCGGACATTCGACTATTTGGTTCTTTGTGGTGAGGAACCTGTTCCAGAATTTGCGTGCTGACTCTCCGCGCTGTTGAGTTATGTGACTTAAATCGTCTGCATCCGGAGGGCGGACATAAGTTCCCTGAAAGTTTGCTCGAAACGCATCCTCGAGCTCTTCCCAACTTCCAATGGTATTTTCTAGGAGGCTTTTGAGCCAATGCCGGGCTGGCCCTTTGAGCTTGAGGAGTAGGTATTTTATGGCATGGAGATCGTCTCCTCTGGCCATATGTATGTGTAGGATATAATCCTCAATCCAGACTCTGGGGTCTGTTGTTCCGTCATATGCCTCTATGTTTACGGGTTTGAATCCCGCTGGAAATTCATGATCCAGTACCTCATCGGTGAAACATAGTGGGTGTGCGGCGCCCCTGTATTTACGTGTGCCGTTATCTTCGAGTACTCGGCGTGTTGTGTTGCTTGCTGGAGCCTTCTTTTTTGGCCCATAGATGGACCTGACCGGGCCATCCTTTTTGCGAGGATCCTTATGTGGATCGTGTGCCGGCTTGTGTGCGGCGCCGCTTGCCGCTCTCATCCTGTCATCTGGTCATCTATCCGGCCAGGCGGCCTCTTTGTTTTTTGACTGTGGGGGCTCTACGGCCTCCTCGTCAAATTCGGGCAACAGCTTGCGCTTCGGGTAGCTCTTTTCTTGGTGACTATCACCGTATTTATCTGCGGTCTTGAGTACTTTGCTCCATCTCATTCTGAGTACGTCTTCCGCTGTTTTGAGCTTCCGCTTATGCTTCTTCAAACTTCCTGCAGTGGCGACGAGCCTTTTGTGAAGGTTCTTATGCTCCGGTGATGTGTCCGGCGTGAGATAGTCTGGACTGTTGTTTTCGTTGGGGATGGGTTGCTCGTCCAATTCATCCTGTTCGGATGGTTGCTTTGTGGCATGTTCGTCGTCCACTAGTTCGCCCTGCTCTACGGCTGGGTCAGTATGGGTGCTGTTGTTATCGAGGCGGGACTTCGGGTGGCGCTTGCGTCGCCGTTTTGGTTGTTTTTCGGGGGAATTAGCCTTCGACGCGTCCCGTTGTTCCTCGTTATCGCTTCCTTTTGGTGTATCCACCTTGTATACGTTGTGGGTTGAGGTGTCTTTCCAGTGCCCAGTAGGCGCTGGTTCTTGGTCATCTCCGGCATCGTTGTCCATACCGTCGATGTCTTCGGAGTCGAAGTCTAGCACGTCGGTTAAGTCGTCGACAGTGGCTACGAAGTGGGTGGAGGGTGGGTTTTCAATTTCTTCGTCGTCCGCATCCCAACCGTCCTAACCGTGATTCGGCCAGGGATCTCCTGACAACGAGAGATACTTTAGCGAATTCAGGATGTCGCCAAAAGGTGAGTGCTGAAAGATGTCCGCAGCGGTGAACTCCATGATGGGCGCCCAACCGGCTTCGATTGGTAGGGGCGCGAGGGGTTCGTAGTTCGGCGAGGAGTCCGGAACCTCGGAGTCACGAGCTTCACAAGGGACAAGGTCAGTATTCGGCTCCATCGCCGTAGAGGTTGCAGCCCCCGAGGCGGTGTCTAGCCACCCGTCCTCGATCTGTGCAGCCGGCTCCGAATTGAGGGTCGGAGCGGACTCGTGTGCGGCCCCCAGGGCACTGTCCGGCAGCAGAGCTAAATCATGCCCATCGTGACAGTGCGGCACGCTCGGCTGTGGCTTGAATCCATCGAAGATCAAGTCTCCGCGGATGTCAGCCGTGAAGTTCAGACTTCCAAATATGACCTGACGGCCAGGGGCGTAGCTTTCGATCTGCTCCAGATGGCCAAGCGAATTGGCCCGCAGTGCAAAGCCACCGAATACGAAGATCTGTCCGTGGAGAAAAGCCTCACCCTGGACCACGTCGTTGTTGTTGATGATCGAAGAAGCCATCGAGCCTATCGGTGACGACACAGAGGAACTCTCAATGAAAGCACCAATGTCGGTGTCAAAAATGGCGGATCTCGGGTAGGGGGTCCCGAACTGTGCGTCTCTGCGGATGGTAACAGGAGACTAGGGACACGATGTTTTTACCCAGGTTCGGGCCCTCTCAATGGAGGTAAAACCCTACTCCTGCTTGATTGATACTGATGATATGGGTAGTACAAGAGTGGATCTACCACGAGATCAAGGAGGCTAAACCCTAGAAGCTAGCCTATGGTATGATTGTTGTTGTGTCCTACGGACTAAAACCCTCCGGTTTATATAGACATCGGAGAGGGCTAGGGTTACACAGAGTCGGTTACAATGGTAGGAGATCTACATATCCGTATCGCCAAGCTTGCCTTCCACACCAAGGAAAGTCCCATCCGGACACGGGATGAAGTCTTCAATCTTGTATCTTCATAGTCTTGGAGTCCGGCCGATGATGATAGTTCGGCTATCCGGACACCCCCTAGTCCAGGACTCCCTCGGTAAGTGTGAGAGTTTGAGTCATAACCGAGTAGGAAACCTTCATGAGATTTAGGGGCAAATTTTGAATGACGATGCTTATTTAGAATGTAGCATTTTGAGCCAAACACTCGAAAATATCTGTCGGGGATATACCCCACGGTATGACCCGGACGGACTAGGTGACTCATTAGTGACCCGCCCTGACTTGGCGACTCATTAAGTGATCCGCCGAATCTCTCCATTCATTGATGACCCGGCCGGGCCTGATAACTCATTGGTGACCCGGCGGGCAAGAGAGAGGAGCGACAAGACCCAGTGGCCCAGAAGGCGGTTCATGGAAGGATGACTCATGTTATGGTAGGCCGGCTTAAGAGGAAAGCATAAGGAATATTCCCTTACAAAGGAAGACTAGAACTCCTTGTAATATATACTCCTAATCCTACCAGGACTACACATGTAACCCGCCCCTCCAACAATTAAAGGAGGGGCAGGGCACCCCAAGAGGGAGAAGTTTTCACAAGTTTAGATAGACAAATCAATAGCTCTCGAGAGAGAGGTAGCAAAAGAGCACCCTTATAATTGTGAGCATCATCGTCATCAATACCAATGAAGCATGATGTAGGCTTTTACCTCCACCGTGAGGGGCCGAACCTGGGTAAAATCTCGTGTCTCTCATCCCACTTAACCCCTCTCGAGCTACCACAAAGATGCGTTGGCCTCACGACTAAGTCCTCACATCAAGGAAATCTGTCGTGACAAATCCACGACAGTTGGCGCCCACCGTGGGGCACACGCATGGTGGTGTTGAGTTTTTGGAGGGATTTCTTCAGGGATCGAGAAGCTCACGATGTGCCGGATGAAAAGGAGTCGGCGCAGAAGATAACATCGTTGACGAACAGTCAAAGCGATATATACAAGATTTGAGATCAAGAGAAATTAGGGTTTTGTATTCTGGACGCCGCCGACACGAGACAATCTGTCCAAACCGACGGGAGATTGGACTCACCGAGTCCTGCAAGTTGACAAGCCACAGTTTCCATTGAAACAGATAAAAGGTTTCCGCTGTCCGATCCACCAATTTCCGTAAGTTGTTGTGGCTAGATTACATGCTCCAGTCCCGAGGCTCTTTAGTGCTGCTAGTCCACGTGGATACAAAGACAAATGAAGTGGAGATCAAAACTAGTACTAGTACTGCTATGAGTACCGGCCAATTACATACGGAAAGATTATAATCCACTGGTGAAACACTGCCACAACCGTCGGTTTTCCTAGTATCCTCAACCAAAGCAGAGCTCAGCAGCGACTAGAGAGTACCACCACACGGCCACCATTGCCGCTCACCGGAGACACCACTATCAAAGTCCGCCCGCTTCATCGAACCGCCGTCCCCGCAGCTCCGCCTCTGAGTCGCTGGCTGCCCCGAACTGCCCCGAGCCTCCGTTGCCTTCGCCCTCGCACGCCTTGTGCCTCCGCGGCCATCTCACCCATGAGGAGAGCTTCCGCGCCACTATCGCCTCGAGCCACCACTGCTCGGCCTCGCTCTGAGCCACCCCCGCAGCCTGCGCCTCTGTGCCTCACCTGTTCATCAATCAAAGCAAAGAAAAAAAAGGGGAGTTAACGACTCAGAAGTGGACAACGATCTCCGCGTCCAACTTGGGGTTTGTTACCCGTGAGAAGCTCATATGCCGTCTTGCCGAGAAGCTTATGAAGATATAGTCGATTTGTAGCATGACAAGTCGTCTCAACCTCATCCGCCCAAAAATGTCTTGGCGTCTTGTATTCATCAAGCATCGTTCTTGCCATCTCAATAAGTGTTCGGTTCTTCCTCTCAACAACTCCATTTTGTTGATGTGTGTACGTAGCCAAGAACTCATGTGAAATCCCTTCTTCATCAAGGAAGGAATCCACATTGGCGTTCTTGAACTCCGTTCTGTTGTCGCTTCGAACCTTCTTGATCTTCACTTCAAATTGATTTTGGGCCTTCCTAGCCAAGTTCTTGAAGGTCTTTTATCATCAAGAAAGAACACCCACATAAATCTGGAACAATCATCAATAATGACTAAACCGAACGAGTTACCACCGAGACTCTTGTAGGCATTGGGACCAAAAAGATCCATGTGAAGTAGCTCAAGTGGTCTTCTCATGGTCATGATGTTCTTCATGAGATGGCTTCCTCCAACTTATTTTCCTGCCTGACAAGCACTGCGAAGTCTATCCTTGTCAAATATGACATCTTTAATACCAAGGATATGATCACCTTTAATAAGCTTATCAAGATTTCGAATGCCCACGTGAACTAACCTTCTATGCCACAACCAACCTTTAGAAGATTTAGCAATTAAGCAAGTTCTAGGTTGAGCTCTCTTAGTGAAATCAACAATGTATATCACCTCTACGTATACCGGTAAAGACCATATTATGATTATCTCTTTGAAACACTTGGCAATCTACTTCAGTGAAAAGAACATTAAAACCGAAATCGGCTAGTCTAGATACGAAAAGTAAATTGTAGCCAAGAGATTCAACGAGCATAACCTTTTGGATAGAGCTGTCATGAGAGATGGCCACCTTACCAAGGCCAACTACCTTACCCTTAGAGTTGTCACCAAAAGTGACATACTTACGGGGACCATCGTTCTTTGCAAGCCCATGAAACATATCCTTGTCTCCGGTCATATGATCAGTACATCCACTATCGAGAACCCATTCCTTTCCCCCGACCATGTAACCACGAAGATTAACCATAAGGCCAAAGTGTCTTATTGACTAATCAAGATCAAAGTCACTATCATCATCCTCATCATAATATCCGTGTTCAACATCATCATGTGAATGATCATCACCTAGAGAGAGTGATTCATTAGATTTATGACCATGACAATGTGCATCTTTATGAATTTTAATGAATTTAGAGATGATGCAACTAATGAGTTCAACATCTCCTTTGGCGCGCATAAGATCACGAAGCTCAAATAGAAAATCATCAAATTTGGGATCACTAGGATTCATCTTATGAAAATCAATGGACTATTGAAGAATCTCATCTAGGGTTTTCAAGGAGTAGTTTGGAAATCGCTCCTTAAGGTATCTCCATATAGTATGAGCACATTCAAATGTAGGAAATCATACAAGAAAATTTCTAGTCAATCCTCTAATGATAAGATCAATAGTTCTAAGATTGTGGGTCATGTCAAGATACTCATCGGGGGTAGGATGCAAGGGATCAATGGGGGGCACACAAGGGCTAGTAATGTAATTGTTCAAATCATATTCATTGAAAATCTCAAGTATCTCATTCTTTCAAGCACTATAGAACTCTCCGTCAAGTATAGGCACTCTGCGTCTAATACTCCCAATCATAGACTCATCCATCTTCCTCCAATGGCGATTAAACCAAAGCAATGAAGACCAAAGCTCTGATACCAATTGAGAGGATCGAGAAGAGGGTCTAGAGGGGGGTGATTAGATCCTTAACAAGTAAAGGTGACAGTTTGTAAGTTCTTTAAGTTGAGGTGGAGTTTTAGCACAAATTTAAACATTCACAATACATTTCAAGCAAGCATGGAAAGCGTATGAGCAGCAGAAAGAGTAAAACATGCAAGTTGCAAGAAAGTAAGGGATGGGATTGGAGTGTGCAAACGCAATTGAAAACACGAAGATTTTTGGCGTGGTTCCGATAGGTGGTGTTATCGTACGTCCACGTTGATGGAGACTTCAACCAATGAAGGGTAACGACTTCACGAGTCCATGGAGGGCTCCACCCACGAAAGGTCCACAAATAAGCAACCTTGTCTATCCCACCATGGCCATCGCCCACGAAGGACTTGCCTCACTCGGGTAGATCTTCATGAAGTAGGCGATCTTCTTGCCCTTACAAACTTCTTGGTTCAACTCCACAATCTTGTTGGAGGCTCCCAAGCGACACCTAACCAATCTAGCAGATGCCACTCTCCAAAAGTTAATAGATGGTGTGTTGATGATAAACTCCTTGCTCTTGTGCTTCAAATGATAATCTCTCCAACACTCAACTCTCTCACACAGATTTGGGTATGGTGGAAAGAAGATTTGAGTGGAAAAAAACTTGAGGAAGGCCAGAGATCAAGATTCTTGTGCTAGGATTGGTATATCTTGGTCTCAACACATGAGTAGGTGGTTCTCTCTCAGAAAATGTGTAGTGGAAGTGTAGGAACGTTTTGATGGCACTCTCCCAAATGGAGATGGGGTGGAGGGGTGTATATAGCCTCCACATAAAATCCAACCGTTACACACATTTGACCCAACTCGGTCAGACCGAATTGACGAACTCGGTGAGACCGATTCGGTTCAAGATGTGAACGTTAGGAATCTCGTTGTTACCGACTGGAACAACTTGGTGTGACCGATGTGCTAGGGCTTAGGGAAAACATCAACTCGGTGGCACCGATTGCATCAACTCGGTGAGACCGAAGTGAATCAATAGGACAACAGAGCGAATGTCAAGCAAACTCGGTGTGACCGATTACACTTACTCGGTGAGACCAAAAGAGTGCAACATGTCACAGGGAGAATGCAAGGCCATCTCGGTGAGACCGAGATCCGTATCGGCGTGACCGAACTGTTAGGGTTTCTGGCAGTGGCTATGTCAAATGAATTCGGTGGTACTGGATAGGATATTTCGGTTGGGCCGAGTTTGACTTTGGGTTTTGGACATATTTGGAATGAGAAAGTGGTTGAGGGTTTAGGAGGGCAATATCACTAAGCACTTGAGAAAATAGTCCATTCAGCAACACCTCATCCCCTTTTAATAGTATTGGCTTTTCCTATGTGAGGGAGTCCTGGATTAGGGGGTGTCCGGATAGCCGAACTATCATCATCGGCCGGACTCCAAGACTATGAAGATACAAGATTGAAGACTTCGTCCCGTGTCCGGATGGGACTTTCCTTGGCGTGGAAGGCAAGCTTGGCAATACGGATATGTAGATCTCCTACCATTGTAACCGACTCTGTGTAACCCTAGCCCTCTCCGGTGCCTATATAAACCGGAGGGTTTTAGTCCGTAGGACGAACAACAATTACAACAATCATACCATAGGCCAGCTTCTATGGTTTAGCCTCCTTGATCTCGTGGTAGATCCACTCTTGTACTACCCATATCATCAATATCAATCAAGCAGGAGTAGGGTTTTACCTCCATCGAGAGGGCCCGAACCTAGGTAAAAACATCGTGTCCCTTATCTCCTGTTACCATCCGCCTAGACGCACAGTTCGGGACCCCCTACCCGAGATCCGCCGGTTTTGACACCGACATTGGTGCTTTCATTGATAGTTCCTCTGTGTCGTCACCGATAGGCTTGATGGCTCCTTCGATCATCAACAACGATGCAGTCCAGGGTGAGACTTTTCTCCCTGGATAGATCTTCGTATTCGACGGTTTTGCACTGCAGGCCAATTCGCTTGGCCATCTGGAGCAGATCGAAAGCTACGCCCCTGGCCATCACGTCAGATTTGGAAGTCTAAACTTCACGGCTGACATCCGCGGAGACTTGATCTTCGATGGATTCGAGCCACAGCCGAGCTCGCCGCACTGTCTCGATGGGCATGATTTAGCTCTGCTACCGGACAGTGCCCTGGAGGCCGCACATGAGTCCGCTCCGACCCCTAATTTGGAGCCGATTGCGCAGATCGAGGATGGGTGGCTAGACAACGCCTCGGGGACTGCTGCCCCTACGGCGATGGAGCCGAATACTGACCTTGTCCCTTATGACGCTCGTGACTCCGAGGTGCCGGACTCCTCGCCGGACTCCGAACCTCCTGTGGCCCTCCAATCGAATCCGATTGGGCGCCGATCATGGAGTTCACCGCTGCGGACATCTTTCAACACTCACCTTTTGGCGACATCTTGAACTTGCTAAAGTACCTCTCGTTATCAGGAGAGCCCTGGCCGGACTGCGGTCAGGACGGTTGGGATGCGGACGACGAAGAAATTCAAAGCCCACCCACCACCCACTTTATAGCCACTGTCGACGATTTAACCGACATGCTAGACTTCGACTCCGAAGACATCGACGGTATGGACGACGATGCCGGAGATGATCAAGAACCAGCGCCTACTGGGCGCTGGAAATCCACCTCAACTCATGACATATACATGGTGGATACACCAAAAGGAACCAATAACGAGGAACACTGGGACGCGGCGAAGGATAATTCCCCCGAAAAACAACCAAAATGGCGACGCAAGCACCGCCCGAAGTCCCGCCTCGATAACAACAGCACCCATAATGACCCAGCCGTAGAGCAGGGCAAACCAGTGGACGACGAACATGCAACCAAGCAACCATCCGAACAGGATGAATTGGACAAGCAACCCATCCCCGGCGAAAACAACAGTCCAAACGATCTCGACCCGGACACATCACTGGAGCATAAGAACCTTCACAAAAGGCTCGTCGCCACTGCAAGAAGTTTGAAGAAGCAGAAACGGAAGCTCAAAACAGCAGAAGACGTACTCAGAATGAGATGGAGCAAAGTACTCAAGACCGCAGACAAATACGGCAATAGTCACCAAGCAAAGAGCTACCCGAAGCGCAAGCTGTTGCCCGAATTCGACGAGGAGGCCGTAGAACCACCACAATCAAAAAGCAAAGAGGCCGCCTGGCCAGATAGACGACCAGATGACAGGCTAAGAGCGGCAAGCAGTGCCGCACACAACCCGGCACATGATACACATAAAGATCCTCGCAAAAAGGATGGCCCAGTCAGGTCCATTTATGGGCCAAAAAAGAGGGCCCCAGGAAGCAACACAACACACCAAGTGTTCGAAGATAACGGCACACCTAAATATAGGGGCGCCACACACCCACTATGTTTCACCGATGAGGTACTGGATCATGAATTTCCAGCGGGTTTTAAGCCCGTAAACATAGAGGCATACGACGGAACAACAGACCCCGGAGTCTGGATTGAGGATTACATCCTACACATACACATGGCTAGAGGAGACGATCTCCATGCCATAAAATACCTACCCCTCAAGCTCAAAGGGCCAGCTCGGCATTGGCTCAAAAGCCTCCCAGAAAATACCATTGGAAGTTGGGAAGAGCTCGAGGATGCGTTTAGAGCAAATTTTTAGGGGACTTATGTCCGCCCTCCGGATGCAGACGATTTAAGTCACATAACTCAACAGCCCGGAGAGTCAGCACGCAAATTCTGGAACAGGTTCCTCACCAAAAAGAACCAAATAGTCGACTATCCGGATGCCGAAGCCTTAGCAGCTTTCAAACATAACGTCCAAGACGAATGGCTCACCAGACACCTCGGCCAGGAAAAACCAAGAACAATGGCCGCGCTAACGAGCCTCATGACCCGCTTTTGCGCAGGAGAAGATAGCTGGCTGGCAAGATGCAGCACCAGCGACCCAAGTACATCGGAGGTCGGAGATGGAAATGGGAAATCACGACGCAGAAAAGATCAGCGCCGGAATAAAGAAAATGGCCCAAAGAACACGGCAGTCAACACCGGATTCAAAAGCTATCGGCCGAACAGCAAAACACTGCCTCTTAAGGACAACAGTGACGAGCTATCCAACCTAAACAAAATTTTGGATAGGATATGTCAAATCCACAGTACCCCCGGGAAGCCTGCAAACCACACCCACCGAGATTGTTGGGTCTTCAAGCAGTACGGCCGACTCAACGCCGAACACAAGGGGCTCGACACACCAAGCGAAGACGATGACGAACCCCACAAGCAGAGCGCCGGAAAACAAAAGACTTTCCCACAAAAAGTCAAAACAGTAAACTCACTTCATGTGATAATACGTGACAATGGTGCGGCACCTGCTAAAGTACGCGTCGCACGGCCCACCCCAGCGGAATCCCGAGATTGGATGTCAAAACCAATTACTTTCGACCATCTGGATTACTCCAGAAGTATTCGAAACGCAGGATGGACTGCTTTGATATTGGATCCTATAATCGACGGACTACAATTTACACAAGTCCTAATGGATGGCGGCAGCGATTTAAACCTGCTATATCCGGACACAATCCGCAGAATGGGGATAGACCCTACCAAAATTCGCAATAGCAGCACTTCCTTCAAAGGAGTGACGCCAGACCCTTACGCCAATTGCAAGGGCTCCTTACTACTAGAAGTTGTGTTTGGTTCATCCGACAACTTCCGTCGCGAAAAGCTAATCTTCCATATCGCCCCATTTAAAAGTAGCCATCAGGCACTCTTGGGACACGAAGCTTTCGCCCGCTTTAACGCAATACCGCATTACACATCTCTCACACTTAAAATGCCCGGTCCACGCGGCATCATCTCATTAAAAGGTCGTTCAAGACCCCGGACACGGCTAGACGAGTCCGGCATAAATAAACGAGGGGCTTCCTAGCCGCATACCCCTTTACAAGGGGCTGTCCGCATAAACAATGAGAGCCAATAAAAGCTCAACCTTATTCATTTTTTCATACTCTGTTTTAAATACATTTTTTGCACGGTATTTTCCCAAGCTAAGTTCTTCTCTTTTACAGACGAACAGCGCGCTACACCCGTCCAGGATACAGCACAACGGAGACACAAGCGCAGACGTGCAGCAGGGACCTGTTGCAAGGATTATTTTCAGATTAAGACCCTGCGTAAACCTTTCTTACTGTCTCTTGTTGATACACATCCCCCGGTTTCCTATTATAACCAAGGAGGAGGCTGGCGTTTTGGCATCGGCCGCGTCAGAAGTTTTCGCCCGTACGTGGACACTAGGGGCTTAGGGCATCGTTCTGCCCGTTTTCATAAAGACCGAATACCTCAGGGAGTGTTCGGCGTCTCGAGTTAGGACTTATATGCATCAGCTCCGAATCATGTCTTTGGTCAAATGTTGGGTTTGCCCGGCTCCTGTGTTTTGCTGCCTTACATTCTGTATCATCGGCTAACGCGGCACTAGGAGAACTACTGCGATTGTGCCCCGGTTCGGCCGAGCGAGCACCTCAGTAGAGAAAGCCGAAAACTGACTGTCATGATATAGCGAGAGACTGGTCAACCACTCGATCGACTACCGGAATGTCTAGAATTCCGCCGCTTTGACGAAGGACCATTTCCCGGTCAGGCACATACGCGCCCCGAATTCGGAGAACGCGGTGCCCCTAGGGGCTATATCGTAGCCCCACCTTCGAACTCCTATGGCTAAGTGAAAGTGATAAAGCATTATAGTCCGGTTGCCTAGTTTGCTACGCTACCACCTCCTTCACAGGACCAAGACGTTGGATTAAGTGTGAAAATGCGCTATTTTGCAAACACCCCCGCACCATGTGCGTGGGGGCTGAAGCCGAAGACTGCCATCTTTCAGGTTATATACACGTATACATTAATGACCGCACAGGAGATATTTGAATACTTGAACGCACAAGTATAAAAAGCACTTATATTACGAATATGGTT
Organism: Triticum timopheevii; assembly: GCA_963921465.1. Taxonomy (NCBI): domain Eukaryota; kingdom Viridiplantae; phylum Streptophyta; class Magnoliopsida; order Poales; family Poaceae; genus Triticum; species Triticum timopheevii. The sequence goes on from OY997274.1 coordinate 217,837,401, forward strand.
TTACAAATCATACATGTCACTTGAACATAACATTTTTCGAGCACTGCGACTCTATTAAACGAGCGCCCTGCAGGACTTCCCCAAAATAGTGCTCGGCGGGTAACCGACTCTCGTCCGAACCCCGCGATGCAACATCGGTGGCATCCATCTCTGCCCAGCATGTCTTCACACGGGCGAGAGCCATCCGTGCACCCTCTATGCATGCTGACCGCTTCATCGCCTTGATATGCGGCACCGCCCCAAGGAATTGCTGCAATAAGCCAAAATAACTCTTCGGCTTGGGCCTATCCGGCCACAGATGAGCCACTACATCCGTCATGGCAAATCCGGACAATCTATTCAGCTCAGCCCACTCAGCCAACCGATCGGTCAACGGAAGTGAACGCTCCGGACTGTGGACTTGAGACCAAAACAGCTCTTCCATCTCGTGATCCTTTTGGCTTCGGAAGTGCACAACCGCATCCGCCGCACTCGCCGCCAAATCCATATAAGGATCCTCCGCACCCCACAGCTGGCCCAGCTGAGCATACTTCTCATCTGTGAACTTCCTGCCCAGCAGAAAGGGCTTTCCAGCCGCAATGTCTCCGGCCTGACGCAGCTCCTCCTTTATAGCCCTCATTGCAGAACGGGCATCCTTGGCTTCGGCGGTGGCCTTCTTCAGGTCCTCTTGCTCCGCTCGGCGTTCTTTTTCAAGAACCTCATAGCGGTCGGTAACATCCTTCAGCTTCACGGCCATTCCGGCCATCTCCTCCCTGCTTCGGCAGTGAGCAGCCTTTTCGGCTTTTAGCTCTTTGGCTGCCTTCGAGGCAGCCGCATCACTCCTTCTGGCCTGCTCCTTGGCTCGAGCAAGCTCTGCCCGAAGGTCCTCCACAGCAGCGGCACCATCTGCATCAAGCATACACGTTGGAAGGAGTGGGCGTCAGCTCCCTTACTAGGTGACCACGGAGAAACAACCTACCTTGTGACTCGTCAAGTCGTTTATTGACCAGCGCGATGTCCTCATCCGCAAGGTCGAGTTGCCACTTTAGCTCGGCAACTCTATCAGTCTGGCTGGCCACCGGACGATCCGCAACCTGCATAGGAAAAGCGAGAATTAATAACTGAGATTATGATCCTCGGCACGCTGTCGCTTTCGACAACATACCGAGTCTCAGGGGCTACTATCTATACAGGGTGCACTCTATGTGCAAAACTGTCAAAAGGTATGACATTTTTACGTACCTCAAAACCCGCCAGTAAACTTCTGACGGCATCATGCAACCCGCCCTCAGCGGACGAAATTCTTTCAATCACCGTACTCATCAATGTACGGTGATCCTCTGAGATAGACGCCCTCTCGAGCAGATTCTTCAGCTCCCCTGGCCGTACACCAGTAGGTGCCGAACTCTCCGGCCCTGCCGAACTCGGGGAGACCCTCCGTGATGACACCTCAGGGTCGTCCGCCCCGCCTGATGGTGCGGCACATGGAGGCGTCTCGCTCTCCATCATCTCTGGACGAAGGTCCCCCGAAGATGAGCTCAGCTGAGAAGGGCGGAGATCCGAACTACAAGGTAAAAACTTCGGTTATCCTCAGAAGCAAAAATAGGGATGTCCCCTATTACAAAACTCCCCTTCCCTACTTACGGCTCGCTGGAGGGCTGATTCCTTAGGGGAGATACTGCGGCCGGGGCTTCTCCTGGCGCAGGACCCTCTGGTGAAGATTTCTTCCCCCGCTTTGAGACCTTAGCCTCCAGATCTTCGGAAGCGGTCCTCTTCTCCCCCTGGAAGGAGGGATTCTCGATCCCCCCTTTCTTGAAAGCCTCCTTAGTAGAGGCGGTAGTTTCCCTGTTCTCCCCTTCGCCCTCTTCTGAAGGCGCAACCTCCAGCATGTTGACCAACACCGGATCCGGCGTGGTCTCCGGGAGAGGGGTCGGACACCATATCAGTTTTGCTTGCGCTGTCCACTCCTGTTCAAAGGACGATAGGTTAAAAGGCAAATCCAAGATATGCAAACGAACGGTATGTCCGGACACAGGGCTACTTACTTGAGTATCCGGGCGATTGCAGCTTAAGCCGGCGTCCTCGGTCAATTCCGGACTCACCTCTTGCGATCCGAAGAACAATTTGTACATCTCCACGGGTGTCGTACCCATGAAGTGTTGGAGAACTCGTGGCCCCTCCGGATTGAATTCCCACAGGCGGAGGGGGCGACGCTTGCAGGGTAGAAGGCGCCGAATCAGCATAACCTGCGCCACCACGACCAGATTGATCTCCCTCGCTTGGACGTCTCGAATCCGGCCCTGCAATAGGGGTACGTCCTTGGACGGCCCCCAGTCAAGCCCTTTGTTGACCCATGACGTCAGCTGTTGTGGAGGGCCAGAGCGAAAGACGGGTGGCGGCCTCTGCCTGCTGCCCCTGGGAGCGGTAATATAGAACCACTCCTGTTGCCACAAACCGAGCTCCTCCTGAAAGGAGCCCTCGGGCCATGGAGCATCGGCCCTCTTACTTATAATCGCCCCGCCGCACTCTGCCTGACGCCCCTCAATCATCTTCGGCTCCACGTTAAAGGTTTTGAGCCACAAACCGAAGTGAGGGGTGGTGCGGAGGAAGGCTTCGCAAACGACAATGAATGATGAGATGTGGAGGATGGACTCCGGAGCCAAGTCATGGAATTCCAGCCCATAGTAAAACATGAGCCCTCTCACAAAAGGATCCATCGGGAAGCCTAAACCCCGACGGAGGTGAGACATGAACACGACGCTCTCGCCTGGCTCGGGAGTACGAATGACTTGCCCTTGGGCAGGCAACCTATGCGAAATCTCGTAGGTTAAGTACCTGGCTTCTCTCAGCTTTAGCACGTCCTCTTCTGTGACGGAGGAGGGCATCCACCGGCCCTGTAGGTCGGAGCCGGACATTGTCGAAGGTCCGGAGCGCTCGAATCTGGAGCCCTGAGTGCTAGAACTTGGGGCGAGGGGTAGATTCGATTGAGGATTGAAGAAAAGAAACGAGCCTTGGTCTCATTATAAAGAGGGAGAATACCAAGAGCCGGCCCCGTGACCGTTTGGAACTCGCCTTCGATGGAGGGGGCGTGGCAACGGGCGCAGTTGGGTTACCCACGTCCGTATTGATGGGAATCCCGGAATAAGGGGAACACGATCTCTGCTACGACAAGATGTGCCAAGGAAACCGCTTCGCTAAACGCGCTGAGGTGGTATAATAAAAACGATTCAAGTAAAGGCTAGGTAGTGGTGTGACGTCACGCCACAAAATACGTCAGCAGATTGAACTTGTGTGGATATTATTCTCTCTACGGTGGTACGTGGAATTTATTTTGCAGAGCCGGGCACTATCCTGGTGTTCGCAATCTTCTATGAATTATTCGGAGGAGGAACCCGCCTTGCAATGCCGAAAACAATATGCGCACCGGACTCGTCGTCATTGAAGCCTGGTTCAGGGGCTACTAAGGGAGTCCTGGATTAGGGGGTGTCCAGATAGCCGAACTATCATCATCGGCCGGACTCCAAGACTATGAAGATACAAGATTGAAGACTTCGTCCCGTGTCCGGATGGGACTTTCCTTGGCGTGGAAGGCAAGCTTGGCAATACGGATATGTAGATCTCCTACCATTGTAACCGACTCTGTGTAACCCTAGCCCTCTCCGGTGCCTATATAAACCGGAGGGTTTTAGTCCGTAGGACGAACAACAATTACAACAATCATACCATAGGCTAGCTTCTAGGGTTTAGCCTCCTTGATCTCGTGGTAGATCCACTCTTGTACTACCCATATCATCAATATCAATCAAGCAGGAGTAGGGTTTTACCTCCATCAAGAGGGCCCGAACCTGGGTAAAAACATCGTGTCCCTTGTCTCCTATTACCATCCGCCTAGACGCACAGTTCGGGACCCCCTATCCGAGATCCGCCGGTTTTGACACCGACACTATGGACCTCGGTGTGATCTTGGATCACTAAAATATAAATGAAGAGTCTTGAGCTTTTGCCAATGTGTGTCCTTAGTATATTGAAGGGGTTCCACATCCTCTTGTCCTTGCCACGCCATTATTGAACTTATCTGAAATATACTAGCTAGAAGTATTAGTCCAACAAGAGATATGTTGACATTAATTCCAAAATCGCCTAGGAAGCACTTGTGCAACTCTAGCAGACCCCGCAAAAGCCCCCGACCCGCAAACTAACGGCTAAAATGCGGGCTGGCGGTGAAAATCCCGCCCAAACAGACACCGCAAACGCGGCTATCCCGCAAAAAACTTTGAGGGGCGCGGCAAAAACTCGGCCCCAACCCGCGTATTCGCGGGTCCCCCCCCCCCCCCGGCCCATCGGTGCCCTGCATATAGCGGGAGCGGTTGGTGGGAGGGACATTCCAGCCCGCGTTTTTCCGCCACCAAGCACCTCCCTTCTCCCCCTCACCCCGCCGCCGCCCAAGATTCCGGCGAAAGTGGACGGTAGGAGCACGCCGAAAGGCCTCCAGACGCACGATGTAGCCGTCCGCCCCCATCCCCTCCCCCTCCTCCTGCGTCGGCGGGCCGGGACCCTGCGGATCTGCGTTGTTTCATCACAGGCGGCCGGATTTTTCTTTCCGGGCCGCCGCCGGCTGCGCCAAGCTATGGAATGGTCGGGAAGCACCTCGCGCAGCCCCGAAAGGCTCACCGGCGCATGCAGGTGCGGGTTCGTCCGCTCATCACCGCCGAAGGTTTGCCGGCATGGATTCGGCCGGCTGTCCGCCGGGCTCGGCCCTCGCGCAGAGGCTCTGTGGCTCGCCGATGCCGCTCATACAGTGCGACGACTGCCCGCGGACAGTGCTGCGGCTGACTTCGGGCACGCCAAAGCACCCCGGATGGGTGTTCTTCAAATGCGAAAACGACGGGGCACCCTGGATGGATCTTTATTGACAGAAAGAAAATTGATAGACGTTCGTGCACTCTTAGTGCAATCGAAGGCAATGAAGCGCATGCATGCGCAACTAGAGGGGAAGCAACGTCTATTTCTTTAGAACCAAAGAAGAATAAGGAAGAAGTAAAGATCAAGAATTCGCAGATCAACAATGAATGCATGGAGAAGATATTGCTTCAACTTGTGGGAGCGGTTATGGAAGTTGGAAATCTTCTAAAATGCATACTTGTGGTTCTTGTTTTATTTTGGCTTGCTTTTCAAGCAAAGATTTGGTGATGCCCTATGTATTCAATGTGATTAAAAATGCAAAGAAATACAAATTGATGTGCAAATTGAGGTGCAAATTTACATTTTGCGAGCTGGGGGGGGGGGGGGGGGGGGAGGACGGCCGCGGAAGCAGACCCTGCAAAGCCGACCCGTAAACAGGACGCGGGTCGGCTTTGCGGGGTCTACCTCTACGGCTTTTCGCTACGAACTGCAAAACACTTTTTCCGCGAATTGCAAACGTGAGATGCGGGTCGGCGGGATGCGGGGTCTGCTAGAGATGCTCTAAGCATCCTCTTCCGAGTGAGGCGGCGAGGTACCGGCCGACGGTAGCCACACCACATATATCGATGTACGGACTGCGATCCAAGATTTCGAGGAGCGCGATTCGACCGCGAGGGACAACAGAAACAAATCGAGCGCACCGTACATGGTATCTCTTTCTACTGATGTTATGCATGTTAGGACAATCACGTTTGAGAAAGCAGGAACACGATGTTCCGTATGCTAACAAACTACAAGGACTAACAGGCTCTTTCGCCGGGGTCGAGGCTGACAAGGACGCCAGATATTTTTCGAAACGCGCACGAAGGCTTGCCCGTCCCATTAATTAACAAGAGGAAGATCGATGCCTAAGTTAAATATGGAAAACAAGCGAAAATCTACACAACAAACCAACATGGAATCAACCCATGGAACAGGGGCCAAGCCCGCTCCAAACTTCACGTTTGAGAAAGACGCCAGCTACTCATGGACGCTGATCGTGCCCGTATGTGTGGCCCAGAAGCTGTTGGTTGTTGCTCCTTCGTCTTCAGCATCCCGTCCTGTGCTGAAACCTCAGCACGGTGGCTGTGCTTGATATTTGGGTGGGTTGGTGTTCTTTTTGTATGATGGAGTCGCAGTTGCCGGTGGCAGGACCAACGAGTGATGACACCGACGTTAACGCCCGTTGCACATGCTAGCTGGTGGCGTTTCTCAAAATGGCATATCATGAATTTGAGTCTTATTTCACCCTATTACTCCCTTCTGTCCTTTTTACTCCGCGTATCAGATTTATGTCAGACATTAGAAAGTTTGATGAAATTTATATTAGAAAATACCAACATCTACAATACCAAATATATATAGTATGAAACTACATTTCACAACGAATCTAACAATATTGATTTGGTATTGTCAATATTGATACTTCTTTTAATATATTTGCTCAAAGTAGAGATACTTTGACTTTGGACAAAACTTATATGCAGACTAAAAAGGACCGGAGGGAATACTTTGTCTTGTCGGTAAGAAGTGTTTTTCCGCATATTGCAATCATATTGTTTCTATAGTTAAGTGAAAAAAAGTCACTCAATGAGATGAAGCCCTCTGTTCCAAAGAAAAATCATATCATAAACATTAGCTAGGTTTCTAATCGTCCCGGGATTTATTAAATGATTTTTCTTCATTTGTTAGAAACACAACACTCTTATACAGTACAAAAGCAATGTGTCCTTCATAAGAGAAGAGTATAAAAGTATCTCACGTAAACATATACAGTGCACGCCGTCCTTCATAAGAAAGCAATTTGTCCTTCCACCTGCAAACAAATCCATTAGTTTGTCTACTACTATAGCTAGTTGCAAACTCTTTTGTAGGAGTATATAGCTTCTCAGTCACACAAAAATCGTGTCAGACCTCGTCACACACCAAGAATGCTATTTTGCCCCCTCAAAGAACGACCACCGTGCATATTCGAAAGATAATGATTGTACCTTGTCGATCTTGACAGTTCTATTCTTAGATGACGTTGTCTGTCAGTCACTTTCCTCTAATGCTCAAAGTAACTGACACTGCCTGCTTTGCAAAGTAAGCCCCTCTCTCTTGTGTGCGTGCGTGTGTGTGTGTGTGTGTGACATCCATAGGCCAATGTATAAAACCGTAGAGTTCTATGCCATAAAATTGGGTTGGCCTTTTCTAATAAATTGCAAAGAATAAATGAGATGAAGGTACTGACAAAGAAGTACAGCCTCTTGGACGACATACAGAGCTCCTTAAAGTATATACATCTCGCGTGCATCATTTGCTCTGTCCTATGTGTAACACATCACATGGGGAAATCCTATGCATGTGAAATGTTTTTATTTTGTAATAAATTACATAATAAGTCAATAACTCATATATCATAGAATCCGTGCCTTAGGTATCTCACCTCTAATCTAAATATATGGCATCGCCTACCCACATAGCATGCTCCATTGAATTACAACTTTCCTGTTGTATAGTTGCGCTACACTTCTTTGATGTCCACTTGCCTTTCACCCGCACCCCTCATCTCCACCATCTAACCTACTAGCCAAAAGCTTTGGAAGAGTGCAGGCACTGATCTCTTTTTGGACCTCTTGCCCTAGATCTACAACTTCGGGGTGAAAATCACCTGTATGGTCATCATTGGCTGAAACCAACAATGGTGATGCTTAATTGTCATTCATTTAACGTGGGACGTTGGCTTGGAGCACCACTTCCATTGTTATAGTTGCTATACTAGACCTAGTGACATCATATTGGTGGATAACCACTCTTGAAAATTATTCCTTTGAAAAAAATCCATTTTAAAGCCAATTTATTCAGTACGAATGATTTTGACCCAATTTAAATAGATTGTGGTTGCCTGCATAGACTGATGTGCATTGGGGGTGGGGAGGGTGAGGGTGGTAGGTTACCCTTGCATTAGTAGACATATGGTATTGTGAGCATTCTCACAATGTGACATTTGTCTTTCCTCCACTGAAAATATGAAATACATGAGAAGTTCCAGGTTGATTATCGACCATTGGTACTTCTTACGACTTTACAAGTTTTCTAATTTTTATTATAGAACACAAAAGAGAGACTTTTTTCTTGGAAAAAACAGTTGAGCAACACAGAAGTAATATTTAACAATAGTAGGAGTTAACTTTATAATGTTCAGCATATACCACCAATTAAACTATATGTGGCCTTTTCCTTTTGCGATGAACTTTGTGTCCAGTTCAGTGCATGGCCTTCTTCAAGGATACCAAGATGATGGGGTACTTTGCCTTCGCCTTCATCAGATGCTTTGCAACGACAGAAGCATGCACTGCAAACAACTCCTCAATAATGTCATCTCCAAAGTGGTCTACTATCAGGGGCTCCAACACGGCCCTTATGCACTTGGCCACATTTGCCCCGCTGCTAGCACAGTTTAGTACCACATCACTGTCTGAGTCGTCCTGAGGATCCCAGTTGGATTCAAAGAGTCTGACATGCTCTATATCGAAGAGCTTACTCTCATTGATCAACGCCTTCACCTCTTTCACCGATGGAGCATAGTATGGCAGGTTGAATGAGTCCAACTTGTCCTTCTCCACACGGCCCTATCATCCAACCCAAATAATATTTTAGATAAGAGTGTATGGAAGGAGAACTCTTATTTTGTATAGACGTTTTTCTTTATTTTTCATCATTGAAATCGAATGTAATTATTTGTATTAATTTGCACATGAATTCTTTTGTCCTCACTTTTAAATGTCACTTGCCAGTTTTCTTTTCCTTTTATGAGAATGTGTACTTCCACCTTGTATGCTCCTCCACCTTGTATGCTCCTCATGCGATAATATATGTCACTTTGTCTTACATGGAGGAAATTTTGTTCATGGAAAGTTGCCATGCTAGAATGAATTAACTTAGGAGCATATATCAAGTTACATAAGCAATTATAAGTTTGTTAGTACAAAGTAACATGGTGTAATCATTACTAGCAAACAAAGAAAATCATTGATGTAACCAACTTGTACGTACGTACCTTTAGGACCAGAGACAGGAGAGATTTGGCAACCAATTCAAATAAGGTGCTAACGTCCCCATGCATCATCATCTCTTCACTCTTTCGTCCAAGAAATGTTACCAACATTCGCCCTCCATTGACAAGCTCTCTAGAGCGCAGTGCAAGGAACAACTCAAAGTCCGTTTTGAATTGCTCTTGGAACAGCTTAACCACAATAGGTGGGGTAGTCTTTCCAATGTAGATGTTGCCTTCGTTCAAGTGAGTGCAGTTTGAGAGTTCCTCGGGGACCTAGGTAATTAAGTATCATAGCATTATTATTAAAGTAGTCAAACGACAGTAGTAGTAGTGCTCTTTCACCCCCAATTAATCACTGATCCCTAGTAGAAAAACGAAGTGGTTCAGATCGCTAATAGTGACTTGCATTAGCGTCACCTCTAGCCTAAAAACCCCATCTTAGCTCCTCCTTGGTATGCGTAATTTTCTTGATATGGAAAGTATAATGATACAAAGGGAGAACTACCATAGCTCATTTCAGTGCAAGCGTATTGGCATTGAATGATATATTAAAAATAAAGGGATATTATAGCATACAAACAATTACAGAAAATTCTACCTTGGACTAAATATAGGAAGTACATACTAGTAAAATATAATCCAATAGGTTTATACTCATTGAAATTATATTTATATTATTGTATTCTTTTTGTTAACACATATGCTTTTGTCTAAAATTTATTCATGTTGCCATGTGAACTTTCCACATATGCATATTCCATAGTTTTGCAAATATGGCGACAACATTTTCCAATCAGCGACCATTCTCTATAATTTAATAGTATGCCTTGCATACTTGCATGCATTCACTAAAAAACATTGTGCCCTTCAGATCTATGATCCACTACACCTAAAATTAATATGGACTGAACAATCTTGGAGTTGATCTAAATACCTAACATGTTTTCTTCGTTCATATCTGACAACGCCCGCATAAATAAAGCTTGAGTTAGCGAACAACGATGTTACACATCGTTAATTAACTAAAACTTGAACACTAAGACATAATTATGACGTTGTTGCCGACAATATGAGGCTGGTTGTAATGGTAGTATCATAGCTAGTATCATGCACGCCAACTAGGCAATTTTGGTGAGGTGTCGTAGCATTAAATGAAGAAAGAGATGGTATAGTATCATATCATGATACCGTATCATATTAAATGTTATGCTACTTTGTGTCATGCATGGCAATAAATAGAGTACTACATGATACTAATATATGATATTATGCATTAGGGAGGTAGTATCATACACTAGTATCATATGCATGATACTAGTATATGATACTCCCCGTTACAACCAGCCTGATGCATGCATACCTTAGAGCGCCACATGAGGGAGTAGGACGAGTGGACGAAATGGACGCTCCGGGAAGGGAAAAGCTTCCTGTAGTAGGATCCCGGCAGGCCCGCCACATAGTAGGACAGCATCTCTTTCCCGCCGTGATCTTCAAGTTGCTCTAGTGACCGGAAGACGAGGTTGAAATCGTTTCCTGGTAGGTCATTCAGGAAGAACTGCACCTCCACGGCGCGCCGTTCTTCTTCCGACTTCTGAGTGTAGAACTGGACCGCGCCGATAACCTCGGAGACGACGCGCAGAGTGTTCGGGCCCGACGAGCAGCCGAGGTCAGCGACAACCATCGTGCTCCGTCGGTTGGGGAGCGACTTGTACACCTCTTTTATGGCCTTGTGAAGCACCGGCCTTGTCTCCAAAATGGCCTTCTCCTGCATACATGCATGAAACACAGAAAATTGTTCATGCAACGAGAATGAATTGCAACACAGTGCAGGATACAAACCTGGAGTCTGGAGTTTGCGGCGTAGCTGTTTTCGCCGTTCCCGGTAACCATGCGAACGCCGCTCGCTTCCTTCATTGCGATTCAGAGGTGATGCCTATTAGCTTTACAAGTTCGTGGCTACTAGATTGACTGCACCATGTGTCCATTATAGACGGCAACGGCTCTATCATTTATAGAGGCACGATGACCCAATAAGAGCATCTACAACCGGACCCCTCAAACCCGTCTCATACGCCCAGGCGGGCCGCCCGGTCACTGCTCAGTCATGAATTTTTGACCCAGACATGCCCCTCAAACGACTCTCAAACGCCCGGGCTGACCGGCACCCTCATATCCAACCCAAATGTGGAGCGGATATGGGGCGCCCGGGCATGCCCGTCACGTCGGACTGACGAAGGCGTCCCAGCCGGAAACGCCTTCGAACCCGGCGGTCCAAAGCTCGTCTCCTCCGTCCGACCGGTGGCGCTGCGTGGCGCAGCTCCGGCGGGCCGCGTAGTGCATTGCCCGGCTATTTAAGTTGACCGGCGGCACCGAAACACTACTATCCATTCACATTTTCTCCTCTTGTCTGCCGCCGTCGCCACTTTCCACTCCACTTGCCCGCCTAGTATCCATGCCCCCACACCGCCGGGCGAGGAGCAAGCCCTTCTGACGCCGGAGCACCGGCTCGAGCTCCTTGAGCAGATCCGGGCTAGGCGCGAAGTGGATCGCCGCAGGGCTACCTCCGGATGCAGTGGATCCGGAGGAGTTGAAGGAGGAGGAGGAGGGGGAGGAGGATGTGGGGGACGCTGGCGACGGGGATTTGTAGGCGGAGCAGCAGGCCATTCTCGATTTCCTTCGGTCGCAGTCGGCTGCGGAGGCAAGACACCGTCGTCGGCAGGAGATGGAGGCGCAAGAGGCCGCTGAGGAGGCGGAGATGTTCGCCTACATGGATCAGGTCGAGCAGGAGGAGGATGAGCCGGAGCCCTCCTACCTGCCCGTCCAGCCGGCGCCTGGCACCGTCGTCGTGGACATATCTGACGACGAAGAGTAGATGTAGTACGTAGGATTACTTTTGCACGTTTTGTATGGATATAGAGGATGAAATATGAGAGACGAATGCAAAATGGCTAATTTAAGATATGCCCGGTTAGTGCCCTCGGACGCGTCCAGACGCGTCCGTGGGTGTTTGAGGGGCCGAATTTGCAAAGCCTGACTATAGATGTTCTAACATTAGATTGACTACACCATTTGTACAGTATAGACCACACCGGCTCTATCATTTATGGACACACACAAACCCACCCCCACACACACTCTACCGGGTTCTACAAGGAGTAGCTAACAGTTTATTGTTTTGTTTGGAAAATGAGTACTCCCTCCGTTCGAAAATACTTGTCCGAGTAAAACATATTTAGATATATTTTAGTTTTAGAAACATTTATTTGTATCTATTTCTATGACAAGTATTTCCGGAGGAAGGGAGTATATTTAACTTACAGGTCACCTTGACTAAGAGTGTGCCTCACCTCTGTTTTAGGTAAGCCTTCGTTATTAAGGACACGTGAGGTTCTTGGAGGATAGATGACCACATACTCCTCCAGCGTACCAGTTTTGACAATATCGCACGAGACAAACATGCCTCACTCCCTAGGTTCTGGACATACTCACCTACAGAATATTCTCTCCTACTCCCTCCGTTCGAAATTACTTGTCTCGAAAATGGATGTATCTAGAACTAAAATACATCTAAATACATCCATTTCTACGACAAGTAATTTCGAACGGAGGGAGTATATTCGATGAACATGCCTCTTTTGCATACAACTTATAAGTGACTATCCGGTGAAGCTACCGTCGTGAGCCATGCGGCCTCACGTTTCCTTTTCGCTTTTTTTAAATCGATATTGTTTGGTTGCTAGATTTTGCACTATTAATAATATATGGCTTTATGCATCGTCCTTGGGGTAATCCTCCTTTAAAAAAACATCTAATATCCCTAGTCAAAATTAGGCACCTCTGCAAAAATAATTTTCATTAAAGGTGAGAATATTTGGTATATGCGCCGAGGTGCCATATTAACTAAGGATAATGTTACTAAAAGTAACCGCCAGGCAATTCAAATAGACTTTTTCCTAATTGTGGTGAGATAATTAAACATATACCTTTATTATTATCCTTTAATCTAGTCATATGGTTTATAGTCCATACCACTTACTCCCTCTGTCCTAAATTACTTGTCGCAAAAATAGATAAAAATGGATGTATCTAAAACTAAAATATATCTAGATATATTCATTTTTCCAGTAAGTGTTTTTCGGATGGAGAGTGTATAACTTATATCCCTCTACCTTCGCAAAAAAAACTTATATCCCTCTAGGAAGTGGCAAATGTGTCTTACTATGGCGTTCAGACCCTGAGAGGGGCTTCTGTGCCATGCTGTCGGAGTTGCAAGTGCTTTGGCATTCAGCCTATGAACCAATTATCAACTGTTTGTTGTCTGTTTATTTATAGCTTATATTCCTCTGATAATGTTACAAATTAATTTCAGATCACTGGTTGAGGCATTTCAAAGTCTTTTAGCTTGGTCGTTACGGCTTCGTCTTGTGGTCAATATGTCATCGTTGTAATGTTGTCACTTTTGACAAGAGAAATATTATTGTACACACTGCCTCCAAACTTGGTTTACACTTGAGCCACCGGATGATTGCGAACTCACACATTCAGACACACAACTGTAGTTGTGCAGTTGCATGGCCACACTCAAGTAGGGTTGCACGGGATGGGGGTTGACGATGTTATTTTTTCTATTCCCCTTAGTTGTTTGTTTGTTGTTTCCATTTGCTTTATTTTTCTGTTTTACATGATTTTTTTTATAATTTAAGCAGATGATAGCATATGAACACAAATATAAATTTTGACATACAAATTAAGCAAGATTAGAAAGAAAACAAAAACTGCATAAAAAATCCATGATAAGCCATATAAAAGAGATAAACCATAGGAACCTAAAGAATCAAGCAAATCCGCTCTTGAGCTGATGCGTTCCTCGGCTGAGAGCGTCTCCATCTGATCTCCTATCCCAAAACAATTCTAATATAGGAGAGTTAGGCTAAAAAATTGCTCTAATAGATCCCCTTTTTCGAAAAATAATTTGTTCATAAAAAACCCCAACCCCACCTTCATAGAGAGGGGAGTACAAATCTCCTTATATTCCCATCCATGTTCCAAGGAGCCTATATATGGATTTTTCACGGACCTCCCACTCAGGCCATCGCGCAGTGCCACCGGCGATCACCACGCTGCTACCTGGCCCTCACGCCTGCACCATCCCCTCCTCCCGGACATCCTTGCTCAACCCCAAGCAACCCCGCACCATCCTTCGATGCTCACAGTGTAGGCCCGAGCTCTATGAGTCAATTCCTCCACTACATAGTCTTCAGAGCAGTCGAAGGGCACGACGCCAAGAAGGTTCCTGACCAATGTCTGTTTGAGACATAATTATCTGAATTATTTATGATGCTAAAATAGATATGCCTATGTCCTTTAGATGCAAGCGCAGAGAAAAACATAAGAAAAACATCAGATTATCGAGAGCGTTTTATTGCCGATCTGCTAAAGTAACACACATAAAAACTTTAAAATTCATTAGTGGTATTTAGAAACATTTATTGTGGAAGTATTTTTTATCTAAAGCGCATCTCTCGCGACAACATGCCTCCAACTCCTTAAGAGGACGAGTGCTATTATGCATGACTGTACCAGAGCTCCAATTGCCCGCGCGGGGGGGGGGGGGGGGGGGGGGGGGGTTGTACCATCACAACAGTGCACTTTGTGATGATCTGATAATTGCAGGGAACGTCGAATGTAACACAATCCTAGTCAAAAGTGATTGCATGAAAGTGGTGGAAGTCATGAACAATGGCGGTAACTCTCTAGGCGTGGCGGTACCTATTTAAGAGGAGTGTACTTTTTTTGTTGTACTTTCACTAGTGTAATATTTTCACATTGTCCTAGGGAGGCTAATAGAGCAGCTCATAATTTAGCTCAGTTTAGAGAGGAAAACCAAATGTGGCAAGAACCCCTCGATTTTCTTTGAGTTGTTCTAGCAGATGACGTAACTCTCATTCCTGATCAATAAAAACCGCCATGATGACTTTTCTCAAAAAACAAAAACACCGTGCGTGCACGTGTGCTCAAACAATTATTAAAAGCCCGGTTAAAACAGAACTACAAAGCCTCACTACAACCTCAACGGACCCAATTATGGGTGTGACAATGTCTCGCATAGAGCGAGACCTAGTGCAGCCTTGCGTCAAGCAACCGCGACTATGGGCAGCCCAGCACGGACTACAGTCCTGCAGCGCGTTTTTCTTCCGTTTTCTTTCACTTTTTTCATTCTTATTTTGCTTTATATTTTACTTTTCCTTACATCTAGAAATATTCTAAATATATCAATTAGAAAAATCACTTTATACATAAGAATGAAAAATTTTAATCACACATTTGAAAAATATAATGTGTATAGAAAAAAATGTTTCTAATATATATGAAAAATTGTACAATGTGTATGGAAAAGGACACGTCAAAACATTTATATGAAAATAATATTAACCATGTATTTGAAAAATGTTAAACATGTATATAAAGGTGTTCCCGATTTATGGAAAAATATAAAATGTGTTTGGGAAATGTAGACATCAAAAGATATATAGGAGAAAATGTTAATCATCTATTCGAATGTTGAACATTTATATAAAAAATGTACACTGTATATTTATTACCATGTATTAAAATAAAATGTATATCGTATATTCGAATGTTCAGCGTGTTCCAGAAAAAAGTTTCACCTATACAGTAAAATTGTATATGGTATACTGAAGGAAGTAGACCTATGTTAAAAAAAAAGAAACCAATGAAAATCAAAAAAGAAACAATGAAAAAACAAACAAACACAATAAAAACCAAAAAGAAAAATGCCAAAAAGGAAATGAAAACTAAAGAAAACCAATGAAAGTTGGTAAACGGTGAAACTTGTGAAGTAAACAAAGTAGACGGAGAAAAGAAACAAAGAAATACTAAGAAAAACAAAAAAGGACGAAAGCAAAAAATCAATGAAAACTAAGGAAAAAAGACAGAAAGGCAAAAAAACCCAGCTAAAACTGTGAAAAAAATACGAAAAAACATAAGAAACAAAAAAACCAAAGAAAACCAGGAGGAAACAAAGAAAACGAAAAAGAGAAATGAAAATATTTTTTGGAAAAAGCCATAAAATATCCGAACTAAACGGACAAAGAGAAGCGAGCAAACGAAGGAGAAAGTCGGTGAATGAAAAAACTAACGAATCATGCCGGACCAGTAAAGACAGAAGAGTACAGTAGTTTTTAGCACGGGTTGATAATATAGATAGTTGAAGGGAGAGGTAAAGAGAGGAGGCCTAGGTTGAACCTTATCCTCTCCCTTCCTTGTCGCGCCTGTGGGCAACGGGGAGGATCCCCAGGTGCCGCCGCCTGCAGCTCCCTTCCCGGCCCTCCTCCTCCTCGCCGCTGCTAGGGGACGTGGCTGGGGGAACCCGAGCTGGCATCGGCGGCGGCGAGACCTCTTGCCTCCTCGCTCAGGGGCACCGGTGCGGGTCGGCGCCGCTGGATCAGGACTTCGCGCCGTTGCAGGGCGCGATGGCGCAGCAGAGGCCTCTTCGGCGGTGGCGCTCGGAGCTTTGCGCGGTGTGGCCGGCTGCTAAGTGGGGGGGCCTGCGGCTGTGGCGGCCTTAGATCTGGCAGATGGTGGTGGCGGGTGGTGCAGGCTGCAGGCGGTGTGGGCTGGCGGTGGTGGTTGCAGGTAGAGGATGTGGGTGGTACGCGGTGCCTGTTGCGGCTGGATCCTTCCAACTGGTGTGGGCAAGGGGCGTGAGGTGGAGCACTACAAGAAATATGTCAACTAGTGACCTTCTGTCAGTGAACCTGGAAGAATTGGTCATAGATCTATGACCATTTCAGACCAATTGGCCAAAAGCTGTTCGGGGGCTCCAAACCCTAAACTATAACGACAATTTTGATCAGAAAGGTCGTAATTTCCTTACACGAAATGGTCATAAAGCAGATAGCACCAATCCGCTGCCTTATTTCTAGTTGATCATGACCAATATAGATGGTCATAACCTTATAAATTATGGTGGGTTGCTATGACTAGGCGCCACCTCATCAGTTTTGCCTATGTGTCATGTCCATGTGGCAGTTTTTGCCCAAGGTTGTGAAGCAACCTATATTTCTGTCATTCCCAAAATTCCCAAAAAAATCTCATAAATTCTTTGGGTCATATCTTCGTCAAATATGTAAAAAGCCTTCCTTGCCTAGTTCAAAAATAGTTCAAAAATATTTATTTTCCTATTCTATTTAGAAAAACACTTTGTGAAGGAAGTACCACTTTGGCATGTCCAAATGGTATCCATTTTCTACAATGCTTTCCTATGCCCAAATAACCATCCTCCACCAAATGCCAGCTCAATCTATTCATTATTTTGAGCCCAGCTTCAACATTCGTATTTATGTCCAGTGTGGTACTTTAAAAAGCGAGTACCACCTAGGCTCCTCCTTTTGAGCTGAAAATTTGTGAAGACGGTCTTCTTAGTAACTGATCATCCTTAGCCAAAACTCATGCCCATTAGCCATGTGCATTTCCTGTACTGCTAATCAAACACTTGGCTGCTTATTCATGTTTGAGCATCGATCGGTCTCCTCGTGAGAACCTTATGTTGTGATCTTCTTCCTAGCACCTACCTAGGGAGTGCCCAACCCACTAGACATGCCTAGGCCGCCCAAAACACATGGCCACGGTCATGCAGTGACCACGTGGCGGGCATGCGAGTTTACGCGCTCTATAGTTGCGGCCCTCGGCCACCGTCCAAACCTCGACGTATCGCCACCAAACCATGTATTTATAGTTAAATAGGTACTTATGTAACTAGAAGTGATTTTTGAAAAAAAATAGCAAACTATGAGGCAGCTGCATTTCAAATTTGACCCGCTTCCTATTGAATCGGCGGGAATTTGTCTTTTTCACCAGAGGTGGATCAAAACTTTTGACACCCAACCATTTTGTCAATTGTGCATTAAATATGGCCTAGTATTTTAGAAAATTGATTTGATCCAACTTTTGCAACAAATATATGGTAGGTCCTTCACAAAAAAACTCATTTTAGGCACTCGGAAAATGGAAAATGAATTTTCCGTGCAAAGAAAATGAAAACTCCCTTAGGCAATATTATTTGGAATTCTAAGATGCACCATTGTGCACAATATGAGATCATTTGAACAAACTATGCCATGAATGTGACCATAAGATTGATCATTTGGCTTGAAAGCCATGAATCTTCACGCATAATAGCTCATTTTTTAGAACATTTTTTTAAAATAATTTCCATATTACAAGTTTATTATTTTTCTTGGAAACTTGGTCACATATAATGACACAATGCGAAGGTTTTCCAAATTTTTTATTTTTTTTAATTTTTTTATGCCCGTTTCAAAATGCGGTCAAAACGGCGGGCTTGACCGTTCCTAGCTAGTGGTTGAATCTGGGAAAACTTTTGATGTTTCTCTGATTAAATAGGTACTTATGTACCTAGAAATGATTTTAGGAAAAAAAATAAAGATCAAACTATGAGGCAGCTGCAGTTCAAATTTGACCCGCTCCTTACTGAATCGGCAGAAATTTGTTTTTTTTTTCACGAGAGGTGGATCAAAACTTTTGACACCCAACCATTTGGTCAATTGTGCATTAAATATGTCCTAGTATTTTAGAAAAATGATTTGGTCCAATTTTGCAATAAATATTTGGTAGGTCCTTTACAAAAAAACTCATTTTGGGCACTCGAGAAATGCATCTTCACACTTGATAGCTCATTTCTGAGAACACTTTTTTAAAATAATTGCCGTATTACAAGTTTATAATTTTTGCCGGTAACTTTGTCACATATAATGACACAATGCGAAGGTTTTCCAATTTTTTGATTTTTTTAAATTTTTTATGCCCGTTTCAAAATGCGGTCAAAACGGCGGGCATGACCGTTCCTAGCTAGTGGTTGAATCTTGGAAAACTTTTTGTGTTTCTATGATTAAATAGATACTTATGTACCTAGAAATGATTTTTGGAAAAAAATAAATAGCAAAATATGACGCAGCTGCAGTTCAAATTTGACCCGCTTCCAACTAAATCGGCCGAAATTTGTCTTTTTCACCAGAGGTGTATAAAAACTTTTTACACCCAACCATTTGGTCAATTGTGCATTAAATATGTCCTAGTATTTTAGAAAATTGATTTCGTACAATTTTAAAATAAATATATGGTAGGTCCTTTACAAAAAAACTCATTTTGGGCACACGAAAAATGAAAAATGAATTTTTAATCAACCATGACCAATTTTTAGTTAAATACGACCAATTTAGATGGTCATGACATCGTACGCGTGTGCTACATTTTGATTGGTCCGTGGGCGTTTCACACGGATCGTGGATGGATCACCGTCAGATGCTCCCGGATCCAACGGCTGTCCTCACCCGAAGCCTACCTAAGCCAAAACCCTAGCTCTCCTGAGTCCTCGTGCACATTTCCATCCACCCCCCGCCTCCTTTCTTTCTCGCCTCGCTCTCTTCTCCTTCCTCTCGCCTGACCCTCCCTGATCTCGATCTGCCGCCGCCCCCACCGCCACCATCGACGAGCCATCGCCCCGCCGCCCTCTACTCCACAGCAGGCGCCCCTACCCTCTCCTTCTCCCCTCTCCCTACATCCCAGATCCATTCGATCGCGGCGACCACCTCCTCCACGGCCATCATGCCCACGACCACCTCCTCCCGCTGGCGACCGCATCCACTCCGCCACCGGCGCCACCTCCCCTTCCCTCCCCTCCCCTCCCTGGATAGAGATCCCCTCCCCTCCAAGGGCCCACCGCCGATGAAGTCCGGCAAGGCCGGCTTCGAGGGCCCGCAGGAGGCGCAACACCGAATCCGCATCACCCTCTCCTCCAAGAGCGTCAAGAACCTCGAGAAGGGTAGGTTACTTCCTCCTTGCTTCCTTCCTTTCTTCCGATGATGATGATGGGTAGATCCCCTTCTTCCTCCTCTTCTGGTCTCGTTGATCTCGTCGATCTGACTGACGCGTGCATGTTTTGTGTGTGCCAGCCACAGTGTGCTCCGATCTGGTGAGGGGCGCCAAGGACAAGCTGCTCCGGGTCAAGGGCCCCGTCAAGATGCCCACTAAGATGCCCACCAGGAAGTCACCATGCGGACAAGGTGACTGACCTACCTCCCTCGCCGGCTCCTGTTTTTTACTTCGTTTCTGTGCCCTGTTTGCTCGCAGTCATGCAACGACCAGCCTCGCTAAAACATTTCTCTATGGAATCAGGCTGCTTAGGGTTGGATGATATAGGGCAGTAAATTGGCTGTATGGACACTTCTTTGTTGTTAGCTGTTAGCCAAGAGATCAACTATCCCGGTTGAAGTTCATAGCCCAGAGGATTTTAGTAGTGAACTAGCGATCGATCCTACTGTCGTGGAGACGATGTTAGTAGTGAACCAGATCAATGATATCTTTAAGTACCGCCACTCGGAGCAGGCTCTGTTCCATTTTTAAATTGACCAGCATGCTAATGCTACAACAAACATTGTGAATGCATTTATATCTTTGTTACTAGAGGCTATACAACGAACCACCGTCATCACTAACTCAATCTTGTGCCTTTGTGTGCTCAGAGATGCTGCTTGTATCCTGCTTTTTGTACTCAGAAACATGTAAAGCATATAATTACCATTTTTTCTACGTTGGGCCTAGCTGATAGAGAACAGAGGGCACAAGCAGGACTGGTTCCTAGCTTCCTGTTGCTGTTTGTGTGGAGTTCTTCTAGAGGGTTGACAGTGCGTATATAATCTGGCGTGGACCTGGATTATTGGTTGCAACTTTAGGGATCAGTCTCTTGTCAATTTGCTGAAACTACTCCTGCAAAAACTTCTTTGTTGAAAATGCAAAAAATTGTGCATTGCTTCAGATGCTCTTTGCCGTTCTACGAAACCTCTTTTTTGTTTAATGGATCTCTTTTAGTCAACGCGTGGACTGATTCAGGAGGAGATATTTCCAGCTTTTTAATACTGTCACCACAAATTCAGCTGTGGTTCAGACTTGTGGATGCTTCTCATTGACATGGTCTCACTGCATCTGCATTCCTCATATATGTCCGTGTCTGGGTACAATCCATCTGCACATCCTATTCTCTGTTTCAACTGTAGTGATAATCATCGTCAGAATAATACTTATTCATGTTCCCTTTTTCTGTGTGTATATGCAGGGCCATCTGCACACCTACAGGTTCTGCGACAACATGTGGACATTCATCCTGATGGACGCGTAGTTCAAGAACGAGGAGACCACCGAGCAGGTCGACAAGGTGAAGATCGTGGCCTGCGACTCCAAGCTACTCAGCCAATAAGCAGCTCACATGAGCTGGCTCCCAGAGGCGGGGCTCGTCCGATCCCCGCCTCCGCTAGAGAAGAACTCCACCACCACTGCCGCCACCACTGCTCGGTGCCGCTCCACTTCATCGATGTCCCCGACAACGTCTGCAGCTACTACTATGAGAATACGTAGTGTGCAGAGGGGGAGTACGTTTGTTCCAGCTGCTTAGATTACTCAAGGGTAAAATCGTCCAACCTCTCCCAGTTTGGCAACTTGGTCCACTCTAGCGTCATTCCGGCCTCGGTGTCCAGTGATTTAATTTGTGGTTGTATAGTAGCATCAGTGCTGTGTGCTAATGTTTAGCACAGATGGTGTACATACGGTGTGTCTTTTTCTTCATTCACAGAATTTAGAGTAGCATCTTCACTGTAGTCCTACTTGCAACTCAACTAAACTGCAGCACAGTTCGAATATAGCACATGACACTGATGTAAAAGGTAGCCTTAACACTTTGGCTTGATCCACACAGGATCCTCCATTTGAAGGTATACTTAATAGACAGAATAAAGAGAAGAGAGTGTACTTAAACAACACTTCTTTTATGGGAGTATATACTTGTATCATACAATAGCATCGGCTCATGCATTTTTAATTCCTCGTCTAGGCGATACCGAATTGTTCTGTTCATATTTGGGGTGATTCTCGTACAGAGATGTATTTCTCTTGGATTTATGTCTACAGAAGCTGCATGTAGAATTCTGGTCTCTTACCTTTTTCATAGAAAGTAAAAGGGAAAAGGTTAATTTTATCTATTAACATGGCCATACTAGAAGGTTAATTTTCTTGAAACAGATATCAAGGGTAATTTGAGTTATTCGTCATCTCTAAAAGCTAAACTGTTGTAGTTCTGCTGACCAACCTGCGTGTTTAACTTCAGGTGTGAGGAGGAGCCTGTGGTTGAGACTGCATCAGCACAGATGCTGCAACCCATCACAGCAAGTTCCTCAGCCTCTGTTACGGCCGATGCAGCAGTACCTCAGGACATCATTCATGCCTCGCTGCCACTTCTACATTTTCTTTCTCTGTTCTAGTTACTTATGTGATTTATTCCTGGTACTTGTTGCTAATGTATTCTGATTACTTCTTGGGACCGGTATTGAGAGATTTTGGTGGTTGCTTTGAGTACATTTAACTTGGAGTTCTCCAGTACTCCTAGATTTGCTACTCAAACAAATTTTGAGTACTTGCACTGGAAAGGAGTGAAATACTCCTGGTACTTGCATAGGTTTAAAAATGACTTGTGTAGGTTTAAAAATACTCCTGGTACTTGTGATGAAACCAACAAGCAACTTGCTAACCTTTTTCAGTGTTCAATCATCTTTTCATTCTTAAATTTCAGTGTTCAATTTCAGATTATACAAAGTGGAAGTGTCTGTTGCTCTTTTTCTTTTTTGAACTAAACTAGAAGTAGGAATTCATTTTATTGGGTTAGTGTTGTAAATTGTCGATGCTTCCTTTTTGTTATTGGCTTATTGCTTGCTTGATTTGGACAGCTACAACCGAAATTATTATGATGCCATATTTTTGATATTACTCCATGCTCACCAAGTTATTGAGTTGAAGTTGTCGTTGTTTGTTATCAAGATTTTCTTAGCCTGAATACATGGTTATGTTTTTGTGTACTACTGTCTGGTTGTCTCTGTTGGATGGACAACATCCCAGTACAAATACTTGCTAGGTTTTACCTTTTCATGCAAATCTTGTTGGGTGTTGCAAGTTGCAACACTTGGATTATTTATTAATATAACCCAGCAGCGACACTTCCATTTTAACACATGTATTAGTGTGCTAAAACTACTAAAGTACCTGCTTCTTCTTACCCAGAGTAGTACATCAGGCTTGTATTAACTTGTATCAATTGTATTAACTTGTAGCCTAGTCACTGTAGTCATCTTATGCTTTTATCTTCTCTGTGATGTCATGTGCCTTTGAGTCATATATCTTTTTAGTCCCTCTATTTCCATAAATGTGACACTATTTTGTTTCTAAATACTTGACACATACAAGTTTGAGGGCATTATCCTAAACCCATGCTATAATTGATCCATCTCCTCTAATTTGTTACTTGTGCTTAATTGAGATGTTACTCAAGGGTAGTATTTGGGCAAGCATATATAGATGATATGGTTGCTTACTTTAATATGTGTGTTGGCTCAAAACTATCAAAATATCTAGAAAGAGAGTGAACTCACTTCACAGATTCAATCTTCAATGGTTATGGTTTTTGCATTATGGATTCTTAATCTCGGCTGATTCCAAATTCTTCCAAGTGCTAGCTAGCTCAAAAAGAAAATCATCTTCATTTGGAAGATGCAACATTCTATCAGAATCCATTCTCCTGCTCTTTTTCTTGTACTGTATGTCATCCATTGTTCAAACCTGTCTGTAAGTTCTTGTAGTGTGTCGCTCTGTTCAGAAGTGCATTTTTATTTTAGGATTTTCTTCCTGTGTGGTACTGGATGGCTGGGTATTTAACAATTTGGTTACTATCGGAAGCACATTAATTCTCTCGAATTAAACTTTGACAAGCATGCTGGATTATGTGATGGCATTCTACGATTCTGTTTAACAACTCTAGTATATGTATGAATGTGCTCGAGTCCATGATTTATTGTTCCAATTTTTATTTGACCTCAAGATTATCTTCTTATTTCTCTTGTCCTTCTTCACTACTAGGGAAAAGCCTATACACAGAATCTTACCAGCAGCGCTCTTCAAAATACCACGCTACTGCTATTTAGCAGCAGCGCGTGTTACGAAAACGCGCTGCTGAAAGGAAAGTAGCAGTAGCGCGTCCACCGCATACAGCGCTACTGCTATAGTTGCCATGACCTTGCCCCCCGCTAGTTATAGCAGTAGCGCATTATACTAAACAACGCTACTGCTATTCAGATTAGCTGTAGCGCTTTTTGGCAAACGCGCTACAACTATCCCTACCTTATCCCCATGCGCACGACCGGCCCTCTCACTCACACTCTCACTCTCGCCCGCGTAACAACCGTCGTCGTGCGTCGCTGCCGCCACCGCCTTCGTCCGTCCGCCGCCGAGGTACTCCCCTCCTTCCTTCCCTCCTCCCTCCTCCTCGCACATCCTCCCTCCGCCCGCGGCCGCCCCTCCCTCCTCCACCGCCGCCCTCCTCCCTCCTCCTGCGGCCGCCCCTCCCCCCTCCTCCGCCGGCAGCCCTCCTCCCACCGCCCTCGACCTCGCCGCCCCTACCTACCTCTCCGTCGCCCCCACCCCCTGCCACTAGTTAGTACTAGATTTAGTAGTAGTAGATGTTAATTTAGGCTTCATAGCTAGTACTAGATGTTGCTTAGTTAGTACTACATTTTTAGTAGTAGTAGTGGTAGTTGAACTACTTTAGTTGTAGTTGAAATAGTTTAGTAAGTAAATTAATAAACTAGTTGAACTAGTTGAATTAATAGAACTAATGTATTTTTAGTAAGATAATTAATATAACTAGTTGAACTACTTTATTTTTAGAAAGAACTAGTTTTTTTCTATTTATAGTAAGTTTATATTTAGTAAGAACTAGTTGAATTAATAAAACTAGTTGAACATGTCATATTTGTTGTTATTTTTTAGTTTAAGCAATTATTCGGGATGTATTAGTGATAACTTATATGGTTTCAGGTGACCACCGTCGTCCCCGTCACCGACCCCCTCCGACATCCCCGCCGTCGTCCCAGTCACCGACCCCCTCCGACATCGAGGTGAGACCAGCCA
The DNA here is from genome assembly GCA_963921465.1 of Triticum timopheevii. Taxonomy (NCBI): domain Eukaryota; kingdom Viridiplantae; phylum Streptophyta; class Magnoliopsida; order Poales; family Poaceae; genus Triticum; species Triticum timopheevii. The sequence continues at coordinate 217,862,407 of OY997274.1, forward strand.
AATATCCTTGTATATCTTGTGTTGTTGGTCAAATAGGATATGTGGTTGCCCAAGGGGCCGTTCATGTTCAGTTTACATCTCCGAGTGGCCTATGTTTTGCCGGAGTGTTGATTCATTTACGTTCTGGCAAATTTCAGGCGCTCGATATGTCCTTTTTTAGCAAAGGTCATGCCGGATTTTTTCGTGAATTCTGGCATGACTTGTGCTAGAATATGTACAAGTTTAATCTTTGAATTATGATTGTTGGAAATGTCGTACTCGGACGACGACAATCTCCCGGGGGAGTGTAGCTGGTGCCATGACGATCGAGGTATGTGCGACAGGTTCGTTCGGCTGGACGAAGATCGGCGCTTCAGCATTAAGCTCGAGGAGACCTTCGATTATAAAACGGTACGCAACAACGACAAGTGTTTTTTTCGTAATTAAGCATGACTTCAACTATTTCAACGTCTAATTTTCATATTTTACAATTCGACTAGCTTATCCCATGCCATGCAAGACGCTATGTCTTGAAGAGGATGGGTTTTGAAGACCATGAAAATTTCGAAAGAAAGAAAATACACCTAAGGACCCATCATGATATGGATTTTGAAGTAAATCTGTGCAATGCTCAGAGCGTAACCCATTTTGGTTGCCAAAATTGGGAAGCACTTTGCAAAATGTATGGTTTTTATGAGGGTATGATTGTCACCATGGATCTTGGTGATCCTGACATCGAGGAAGACAATATGGACATTTGGGTCCTTGTTGATACGCTTCCGATTGTACCGCTATGTGAGTTTCTCAAACATAGTTATTAACTAATTTATATTGTTTATTTCAAAATAGTTGATAGCTTATTTCCATTGACATCTTATTTTGATTCTTCAAAGACTGTGCGGAAGATGGTAGATAAAACCCACTACACCGATGGCACCGAATTAACGTATAAGGAGAAAAATCATCTGATCGCATTTTGTACTCTTCTTGAGAATTACAATGACTATTATCGAACTCCTCCAAATTATGGTGAATACGTGCCACTAGTGCATGTTTTGAACCACGATAACTTCTCTGGAGATACCTTGGTAAGATTTTTTACTATTACGACATCCGTGCATCTTTTGCATACTTCTAAAACTAGTACATCATTGCTAACTACGAAGTTATTATTATGTTTTTCAACAGAAACTCCTGATGGATTGTGTGCCTCATCTGATGTCTCTGCATGGTCGCCTCTCAGTTTTGAACATACTGGTAGGTAAATCTACGGAGCTCACCTGTGCATATCGGATTTCTAAAACCCGTGAACACATGTTCATCAAAGAATGGAAGAAATGTATGGATATTCGCAAGGAGGTTCTTGGAAGTAACATTCAGCGAAAGGCAAGAATTGGAGACAGGCTAATCTCCATTCTCCATAATGGAGAGTCAGGGGCTATCTTATTTTTTGCTATTTTACCTTAGAAAATGTAGTAGGTCTTAATCGAATGTAATAGGTCCTATGAGGTACAATATGTTTATTATGTGGTAATGTGTTAGAGTTGATAATGATGATCTTGAGGAGGTGTTATGTGATGTCCATGATGAAAACGATGATCTTGAGGAGGTGTTATGTGATGTCAATGATGAAAATGATGATAAGTTGTTAATGATATGATGATGATGATGATATTATTATATCATTGGGTGAAAGAACCGCAGATTAGTTTCAAGTGGATGGACATCCACTTGAAACTAGTCCACGGTTCTTTCACTCCATGATGTAATAACTCATTATAATGTAAAAACAATCTCTAAATTCCTGTTGTATGAAAACTTGTGCAAAGGTGTATGAATACAACATGAAATAGAAAAGAAATAAAATACTAAATAATAGTAGTAGCGCGGGAGAGGAGAAGCGCTACTACTAATTACCAGTAGCGATGTTCTAAAGAAGCGCTACTACTAAGTCAATTTAGCAGTAGCGTGGGTCCAGACGCGCTATTGCTAAGCATTAGCTGTAGCGCCTTATCAGTAGCGCTCCTGACCGCGCTACTGATAGGCCCAAAACCCGCGCTGCTGCTAGGCTTTTCCCTAGTAGTGCTTGTGCAGCAGGATTTGATTCGGTACAAGGGGTTCATTGTGCCAGGCTCCTCGTTTCTGCTGCTTCCATGCGACAGTGGTGGTGGCTGTGCTGTTGGCATCGGCTACAAAAATAGCCACGGTAAGCTCCTTTCCTTCCTCGGCTCCCCGCCTCTGGTGGTTGGTTTGAGCTTGTCGTGGTCACGGAGCCACGACTATGTTGGTCACTCTGTGTTCATGGCCATTGTTAGGCTGGTACAGTCCATCCTTGCATGATGATGCTGCTGTTTTTTCGTAGTTCTTTTGTCTGCTTGCTTGGTAATTATCATGCAATCAGTAGCCTGCCTAATGCAAGTTGGCTGAATATAAAGTTGAAATCTTGTAGAGAACATCAAAGAGAACGTCCAAGGGATATAAATGTTTTTTCCCAAGTTGAAATGCATCCTCTATTTTTTTCTGTGTGACAAGAGAAGTCTTGTGATGAAACCCTTATTTACTAACAAAGTTATTTTTGTCTGCTGGATACCTACCTATGTTTTAGATATACTCTCTTACAGGAGCTCCAGGCCTTTATGTTCACTCTTTTACAGGAGCTCTAAGCCTAATTTGTTTGGAGTTTGAAGCCGTGAAGCCAAGTGCCAAGCAAAGCAGAGTGCCAACCAGTGAAGCCCTACATAGCAAAGAGTTTTTTGGTTCTGTAGTGGACTGTAAATTGTAATATTGTCATGGATTGTAAGACTAATGTAGTGTTATTTGATGAATTATATTTGTTCTGTCCTGTTTGAATAGTGATTATGTATGTTGTAAAGATGTGAAATGGAAACTTGATTAGTGGGACCTCTTATGAATATAATTTAAGCAATTTTGAATTTCTGATATGTGGGACCAATGTATGGCATTATGACTAGTGGTACCCATCTGACTACTGGGACCAACTCGAAAATATAATGACAGAAAATGGAAAATCAATTGATTCTAAGAAGGCTAAGGCCCAAAAATAAAGCTGGAATATTGGGCTTGGCTCATGCAGCCCATGATAATTGACTTAAAAAAACATCGAATTTGTTGGGCTAGGCCCATGTAGAATAGAGAACTGGACCGGGCTGAATCTTGTCAGTGACCTTTTGAATTGGTCGCAATTTTGCCACATCAGCTTGTCATGTCGGATCCGACGTGGCCTGGGCAGACAACCAGTGACCAAAACAAAAGGTCATAGGTTCAACGACCTTTCGTTTTGGTCGTAAACGTCTACGACCTTCTCACAGAGAAGGTCATTAATTTTAGTTTACAACCGCCAACTTTTGACCTTCTGTTTTTTGTCAAAAAAGGTCGCAAATGAAAAACAATGACCTTTCTATGACCAATAGTCAAGGTCACAAGTTGACATATTTCTTGTAGTGGAGGCAGCGGCCCGGCGTAGGTCATTGCGATGGGCGTGGGCTGTGGCGTGGTGGCCTCATGGTGCTTGGTCGGGCCGGCATTGTGGCGACGGCTAGAGTCAGAGTTGGCGTCTGTTCGTTTGGAGGTGGCCTGTGTGGCTGCCCCGTTGGTTGTCTTTGGCTTCGGCTACGGCCTGTCCGGCGATCCCCGCGTGGCTGGGCGGGTGGTCGGTCCTTGCCAGATGCAGATTCAGCTGGGAGTAGAGGTTGGGCGTCAGGGGTGGCATTTGGAAGAGGCGGTGGGTGTGATAGGTGGCTCCGATGCGGTTGGGCCACCCGTCACCGGCAGGGGTGCCGAGCGTTGACGACGTCCGCTCCCGCTTCACCTCTTCTTAGGCCTGGTGGCTCCCTGGTCGGTCTAGTTGTTCTGGTCACCGGCAGCTCTGTCGGCGGTTGGAGCAAGCCGGTCGGTTCATCGCTCGCAACTTGAAGGACCTACGGGGTGTCTTGTTTCCTGGACGGCGGTCTGGGTGGCGGGAGCTTCGGTGCTCGTGGGCTGAGCTCACGGCTCAGGTGCAGGCGGCTAGCAGCCATGGCCACGGGGGCGGCATGGTAGCTGGCGGTTTAATGTTTCGTGGTGGTGTGCCGTTAGGGTCTTGTGCCTGGCGGCACCTTGGGCGAAGGCGGAGTATGATTGCCGGGGTGAAAATCCTGTCTAGCATTGGTCGGGACGACGGAGGCGGTGCCTGTGGTCGTCGCCATCTTCGTGAAGTCTCCGTTGTGGTTGCTCCTTTCCCTTCGTCGTGCTCCGGATGAAACTCTAGATCTTTGGATCGGGCGGTGGCGGCGCTTCAGTGTTGTATCCTTCCTGAAGGCACTGTCTTGGAGCTCACGGTTCGTCGACTCCCAGCTTCACCTCTTCATGGTATCTTCGCCGTGAAGGGCTCCGGCGGCTCCCTAGTGTTGCTTACAGTCATTGTTTAGTCTACTTCGAGTCGTTCAATGTGTTGTTGTTGTAGGTCCTGAGCACCTATGTATCTGGCCTTGGGTGTGTGTTGATGTGGCATGTTGTCGTTTGTATCGGCTCGGATGTTGGTTGGTGCTTTATATATAAAGCGGGACGAGAACCTTTTCTGGTAAGACAGAAAAGTAAAGCGGTCAACGTGAGATATTCTTCCGTCTCACTATAAGCGAGATATAGTTCTGGCGCCCAATTATAGATTCTTTACACACAAACTACATGGATTACTAATTAGTCTGGATCATCACACGGATGCGTCCTATCATCCAACTACAAATCGTATACTAGATCATGATTTGTGCCTTGCTGCGAAATTTTTCTGTCAGGGTGTTATTTTTAATTTTCATTTTTGTATTATTAGTTTTTTTAGTTGGTGTATTATTATGATTGGTTGGTTCACTTTAGGTGTGTCGAGCCGTGTTAGGGATTATTACGCTTGATTCTGCGGTTTATGCGTGGTACTCGTTCCGGAAGATATGTGGTTAGTCGGTTTCATAATGGGATTTGTGAGTTGTGACACGTTTAAGCTTGGTTGTCATGGTGCGGTGGTTTTTTCTATGATGGAACCAGCCCATCAGAGTTCAAGTCCTAAACCTGATACTCACATTTTCTTGGATTTATTTCAGGCTTCCCGGTGACACTACTAGGAAAAAGCCTTCTAATGGCGCACCGGTTTTGCCTACTAATGGCGCACTACCGGTGCGCCATTAGCATCACGCCGCTAGAATTTTTTTTGTTTTTTCCTAGTAGTGCGCCATTAGTAATCATTTTTAGAAAAAGCCTTCTAGGAGTGCGCCATTAGTAACAATTTTTTTTCAAATTTTTTTTGCAGAATTTTTTTCAAAATTTCCAATTTTTTTTGTTTTTTTCTTAATCTCAGGTCACTATGGCTTAATCTCGAGTCAATATGCTTAATCTCAGGTCAAATCGCACTCCATGGTCAAACTTCCCGAAAGGTCACCCATCCCTCTCACTACTCCAGCCTGAGCACGCTTAACTTTCGAGTTCTATTCTACCTCGTTTCCAAGTGTGCACTTGTTGTTTTCCTGACAATAGTAAGATGTCAATCCTATTAATCTCAGGAATTTAGCTTGAGCATGTACTGACACATTTCACTGTTTGAGTTTGAAACTATTGTTCTAAAAAATTAGTAACACTAATATTTCTTGAATAATTAGTTCGCACACAGTTTGACCAGATTTGACCATAGTTTGACCAGATTTGACCAAAATTCAAAAAAACTAAAATAATTATTTATTAACACTAATATTCTTGAATAATTAGTTTGACCATAGTTTGACCAGATTTAACAAAAACTAAAAAAACTAATTTTTTTTTGAATTTTTTTGCCTCCAGATCTTAAAAGCCCCGTAAGTTTTTTTCTGTTAGGCTTTTGAGGATTTTAAAAATGTTTAACGGGGTTCCCCCAGTTAAATTCGGATGTAACTTTTCGAGTAGATGATTTTTCATATATAAAACTTTTTAATCCGAGTTCGTATGCAAAAGTTATGCCCATTTTACAAATTTTCAGAGAGATTTTACAAATAAAGTCAAAATTTATATTTGTAAATTTTCCCAACAGCTAGACCACATATCACATGGGAAACTTATTTTCTTTTATATGTTTGACATTCTTATCATTTTTTAAAAAAAAATTAAAACTGAAAAGGCGGTCCAGGGGGGTGCATTCGGTGGAAGCTGGGCAAACTACTAATGGCGCACCGTGGGATGGTGCACCATTAGTAGTTAAACTAGTAATGGCGCACCACAACCACGATGCGCCATTACTAGTTTTGAAAAAAAAAATTATTGAAATTTTGTTTGAAATTTTTTGATAAAAACTTAGTAATGGCGCACCAGTGGACAGTGCGCCATTACTAGTTAAAACTAGTAATGGCGCACTGTCAACCGGTGCGCCATTACTAACAAAAATTTTATAAATTTTTTTATAATTTTTTTTACTTCTTTTTTCAAAACTTCTAATGGCGCACGGTGGGTGTGGTGCGTCATTACTAGTTAAAACTAGTAATGGCGCACCACACCCATGGTGCGCCATTAGAAGTTTCGAAAAAATTAAAAAACAAATTTTATTTACTAATGGCGCACCGTGGGATGTGGTGCGCCATTAGTATTTGGAAACTAATGGCGTACCAACACATGGTGCGCCATTAGTATATAGCAATGGCGCACCACATGTCTGGTGCGCCATTAGTGTCAATTACATCTATAGCCCTTTTCCTAGTAGTGTGATATTCGTTCAATAGAAGGAGACATTCTCGTCGACTACAAATCGTCTATGATAACTTCGTCAATCTCAAGATAGTGTGTCAGTCCAATATCTCGAAGATGCTCATAAGGATATGTTGTATGTGTGTGCATTTACATACGTAAATGTAATGGTTGTATGTAAACATCTTCTATTAAAAAATACCAGCTAACAACCCGCATGACCGTCACGAATACACACGGCACAAAAGGCATCCACTTTACACATGAAACCCACCACGAGGCTCACATCCCCGATTTACTACAACGCTTCCCTTCGAGGGACCTTAGAATTTTAGGTGATACTAAGTACCTGATCTCTATCTTTTCTATTTACTTCGATATGCATACATGCTATATCATTACACATGTTATCTCATGAACCCCCAATACTTTTATTTTTCTAGACATGTATAAGAAATATTACTTACTAAAGGATTGGATGCGCTTTGCTGCACGGTTGTTGTTGCTGGGATTTCATAAAAAAAGGTTTCATTACACGGTATTTTGATGATCTTTTTTCGGGGTATAATTATGTGTTATCTGCAAATTAACATGCAAGTACGCAAGGAAACTTTTGTAGCGGTGACCACATGTATTATATTGGTTCTATAATGTCAGCATTTATTTTTTTGGCAGGTGATGAGAAGGTGCGAGGCCCATGTATTTTTATAAACTGGTTGTTGCAGATTGATATGCAAAATCATTGATCAATCAAAATTGCAAACCAAATTCATTAAGAAATTGTTGACCAAGTCAAAAATTGGGAACTTAATCCAAAATCATATTAGTGCTTTAGTGTTGCATGTTGGCATTTACATTTTTGTTAGGTGATGTGAGTGTGCGTGAGACTGATAAATGTTTATAAGTTGGTTGTTTTCAATTGATCTGAGAAATAATTGATCAGTCAAAATGGTGTATCAAATTTAAAAGTGGATACCTCACTTAAAAGAGAGAGCTTCTTCAAAAATTATTGCCCAAGTCAAAATTAGAAACCCTATCCAAAATCGATGTCGTCAAATTAAATGAGAGGCCTTTACCTCCTAATGTGCTTAGTGATGTAGTAGATACTACTTCTTTGAACATGCACATGCTACACTTCATTAACCCCACTACTCTTAGCACGCATAAAAATATTACTTATACTATGTAAATACTTTACAACGATACAATAAATTATATGTATTTGTAGTCATTATTCTCATATTCAAATTTTAGACAACCAAATCACATTACAATAAATATTGCAAAAAACTCTCAACGCATGGGTACCAACTAGTTGCTTCTCACTATTGCAGTTAGCTTATGTGAAGTAACTGAGGTACCCAATGCCAACTACCCCTTCATCTCTTCTCCCAAGCGAACAGGCGCCTAGGATTCCTGCCTCTCGTTAGTGGCGGCGGCGATTTGCCTCATCTTCTATGGCTTTAGGGACATGGGGGCATGGTAGATCCTGGCCTTTGCCGGCGGAAAAGCTATGTTTGTGGATGTTTTTTTAATTTTTGTCAGGGTTTATGTCTTGCTTGGGAAGGCGAGATGGCGATGGCTCCCTGAAGATGGAATAAAGTTCCTCCGCATAGCCGTTTGGAGGCGTGTCTCCGGTGGATATCGAGGATTCAGTTGGTGGCTGTCATTGGTGGATTTGCTCGGATCTAGTCTATGTTCATTTGTCTTTATGTTGGATCTTTTCGATCTACGCTTCTGTTCATCGGCGGTGGTTGTTGTTCTGATACGCTAATCCTACAGTGACTTAAAATGACGACTTTTCAATTGTCTACTACAACAAGTTTTGTCTGGCTCCGACGAGGGAGAGGCGATGACAACGGCGTGCGTTTAGCTCGCTTCGGTGCTTGTGGTTGTCACTAGATGATCTACGGATTTGGATGTACATTTAATTATTTTTGGTGTTCAATGATTGAAGATTGATACATCAAAAGTTTTCCCGTAAAAAGAAATAACCGAGCTACCCAACACATGATCATTCTGTAATTCCCAAGTGTAATCTCTCAGCCCAGTAGTAAGTGCGCGAAATACTCATGCTCAACTTTCGGCGCCCAGGCACGGCCGCTTGGCTCTGGTGCAGAGTGTGTGACGCGCCGACGGCAAACCAGCCACGCCACACATCCGGCCTCTTCCCAGTGAGGCGGCGAGGTGGCGACACCACACACACCAATATACGAGCTGCGATTCGACGGCGAAGGGCAGCAGCAACATGGTGGGTCGGCGACAACAAATGGAGCGCGCCGTACATGGTATCTATCCCTCTCCTATGTATGTCCAGACGTTATGCATATCGATAGTCACGTTTAAAACAGCAGGAATAAGAATGTTCCGTATGCTAACAAACTAGTACAACCATGCTTCAAAAAAAAAAAAAACTAGTACAAAGACCAACGGGTGCTTTCGCCGGGGTCGATGCCGGGAAGGATGCCAGATATTCATGGATGCTGATCGTTGTCCAGAGACTGTTGGCTATTGCTCGTTCATTTTCAGCTTCCTGTCCTGTGCTGAAACCTCATCTCGGTGGTTGTGCTTGACGCGGGGCTTAGATTTCGGTGGGTTGGTGTTTTTTCTGTGGTTGAGTCAGAGTTGCCGGTGGCGGGAGACACCAACGCTTCTAGCTGTTATATTCACTAAAAGAAGAAGATGGCACATTGATCCACATTGCTCGTTCTTTTTTATAAGGAAATGTATTAATATCGCGAAGCTATCAATTACACCCAGCCTCTACACCAATAAGATATCGAAAGACATCAAGGATATACACAACCAAAAATAAAATATAGAAAGAGAGGAATATGAAAACAACGACCTCGTCGCAGTAATGAAACACTCGCAACAACAACACTCTAATCACCACCAAAGACGACACCTGGATTACAGAAGAGGTCTCCAAAAACGACGCCTCCAAGAAGGAAACAATGCATAAGCGTTGTCGTCACCCGATAAAGGATCTTGAGTTTTCACCCTGGAGAGAGTCCGAGATTCCAAAAACAATGCCTTCGCAAGACCATTGCTGGGTACAACCAATGAAGGCAAGACCTTATGCTTTCACCTGGAGGTCGTGGCTCGGTACTCGAGAAGCATCCCCAAAATTGTTGTCCACCTATGTTGACGCCCCCTCCTTCCAAGGCCGCCGTTGCAAGTCCTCAACACCAGACACACAGGAAAAAAAACCGTGTCACCATTCTTCAACGCAATCAAAACTCCTTGCCGCCATTAATTCTTCGATATCAACCACCATGACTTTCTTCATCACCTCAACGCCACGGAAATCTATACTTAGACATGTCCCATGGCACCGGCAAGACAACAAAGCCTCGTGCCACACCCTCATGAAGCCTCTCTGGCTGAAGATGAGGGCGCGCCCGACCGAATCAATTCCGATCTAGATATTCAGCGCCGCCTTGCGTCAAAAGCTGGTATCTCTGATAGGAAGACCGAAACCCGTCGGTGACTAGATGGAAGAGGTCGACATGCAGATTAAAGTTTTGGAGCACGAAGAATAGCAGAGCCAGCTAACTTAGGACTCCCCTGGATTGGGACGAACTGTATCTGGGCATGGGGACCTGCCACGGCCAAGCGCACCACACCGGCAAGCTAGGTTCAGCCACTCTTGACCAGATATGTGCCCGCCGGCCATCGTCGCAGCTGTAGCCTCCCGCCAATCGGACCGCCCAGCTGAGCACCGGCGAGCTGATCGCAGAAGTGATGCCTATCTTCGAGATCCACAGCGCCCTTGCGCCATGGATAGTACCAACCAGGCAGCCGAAGCAGCATGGAGCAGCTCCTCCAGGCCAGACCATCGCGCCGCCAAGCAGCCGCAGGAATCGCCACCATCGTGAACAGGTGTGGGGCCGCCGCCCTAGCACCCAAGCATCCACCAGCCAGATTGATTCCAACCAAGGACGATAGTTGAGGCCTGCCGTCGTCGTCAGCTCCACGGGATTCTCCCAGGGTCATCCTCCGACGGCGGCAAGCAGAGGAGATCGGAGATGAGAAACACACTGGGAAGAGATGCAGTCGCCACCCGTGTTGCCTGTCCGGACGATGCGGGGGCCGTTCGGTTATTCCTCTTACACACTGCTCGGTTTATTAAAGGAAAACCGAGCGAAAATTTATACAATGGTGATTGCCTCTGCCGTGCTCATGGCGGGTCTCGAATGACATCTTTAATTGTTGAGGTCATTTTTAGGGATATTCGAGTTCACTTCTCTTCCAATTACTGTTTCTTGTTGGTTAGGAGTTTTTTTTCCGCATATTTGCAAGAAATTCACTCAATGAGATGAAGCCCTCTGTACCAAAGAAAAAACAACTCATAAACATTAAGTTAGGCTCCTGATCATCCCAAGCTTTGTTAAATGATTTTTGTTTTATTTATTAAATGGAAAGAGCCTTTCAAACTATGGGTTGGCATGGCCAACCCATGTGATGAGCATGATCTTGACTTCTTCTACGCATCGAACATCATCACAGTTGGGGATAGAGCAAGAAACCCTTTTTGGGAGGCTCCATGGTTAAATGAACGGAAGCCCAAGGAAATTGCTCCTCTCATTTCAAGTCTTCATCCCGCAAAAACTGAAAGATCAGATAGGCGCTGAAGAATAATGATTGGGTTGCCAAGCTCAAAATCCTGCAAACTTCACTGTGGAGCATCTTCGTCAATTTGTGGCCCTCTGGACGTCCATCCAAGGTCATGACCTTGACGACCATGCCAAAGATGACATTGTGTGAAAACACACGGCGAGCAGGCATTATTCGGCAACGTCTGCCTACGTGGCCCAATTCTTGGGAACGGTTTACCCTCCCATCGAGCACATGACATGGAAAGCTTGGGCCCCTCCCAAGGTCAAGTTCTTCTCTTGGTTGGCTACCCAAGATCGTATTTGGACCGCCGATAGACTGGCCAAGAGGGCATGGCCTAACTGTGGTCTGTGCCTGCTATGCAAGCAAGTTCAGGAATCCGAGCACACCTCTTCTTCAAATGCCGGTTCACGCTTAGACTTTGGAAATTGATAAATGACTAGCTACACTTGATTGACTTGGATACTTCGGATTGCCACCTCGAGGACTCCATTAGCGAATGGTGGTCCAAGAGATCCGATGATCGCACGCCCAACAGGAGGACATGGCGTCCCTAACAATGCTTATGGGATGGACCGTTTGAAAAGGAGTGGAACACCCGTGTCTTTGATCACAAGAATATGCCAACGTCAATCTTGTTCAACAACATTCGGTGTGAGATCAAACTTTGAGTTTCTGCCGCGGCAAACAAACTAGGAACTATTGTACCGGGAGAGTGAGGCCTATGTAGTTTGGGTCTTGTAACACAAATTCTATCCTCTTCTTAATTAAGATCTGAGGCAAATCTTTTGCCTTGGTTTCAAAAAAATTATTGGAAAAAGTACAAAACCACAATTATCTAGCCATATATAACATAACCGAGTTAAATTAAAACAAAAGAGAGGAGTACAAAAGTATGTCATGTAAACATGCGCAATACTAACAACAATGGCTCTCAATACAACCAATGAAGTGCATGCACCTTTCCAAAGTGAGGTCTTATAAAAATGGATATGCTTGTGATGCTATAGTGGGGCCTAACAAACCTGGACGGAGGGAGTAAACGCCGTCCTTCTTAAGAAAGCACACTAGTAGAAAACATGGCTTTCGTTCGGGCCTGGCCAACCCATTAGTCCCGGTTCAGTCGCGAACTGGGACCCATGGGGTAATTCGTCCCGGTTCGTGAGCCCAGGGGGCCAGCCGGGGCTTCATGGGCATTGGTCCCGGTTCGTATGGACCCATTTGTCCTGGTTCCAGGCACGAACCGGGACCAATGGTCTGGTCCTCTCTCCTGGCCCACAACCATTGGTCCCGGTTTGTGGCTTGAACCGGGATAGAATGCTGGGTTTTAGTCCCGGTTTCAACCACGAACCGGGACAAATGAGTTGCCTATATATACCCCATCGCCACAGTAGAGCACTCCACAGTGCTCTGTTTTTTCTGGCCGGCGAGGGGAGGGCATTTGGGTGCTCTAGCTCACCTCCTATGCACATGAGGTGTTCGATGAAATGTCCGAGCCACACTAGTTAATCTTTCTCCTCTCGAAACTCGACCTCCGAGCTCCATTTTCCCCGAGATATGTCTAGGTTTAGCGGTCCGTCACGTCCCGTCCCCGTCTTCACCGCCGTCAATCGCCCGCGCCGATCTCGTTGCCGGCACCACCGTGGTGAGCCTATTGTACTTATCTTCTTTCTGAAAGAAAAAAATTATTACTTCAGATAGATACTTGTCTAATTTTCTTACTTTTATTATTCCTTGTTATTATATAGTGCAATGGTTTTGTATCCGCCCCCGTCGGCCCTTGTCCTGTCTATGATTCGGTTCGTCGACTCCCAGCTTCACCTCTTCATGGTATCTTCGCAGAGCCAACTAACTTAGGACTCCCCTGGATTGGGACGAACTGTATCTGGGCATGGGGACCTGCCACGGCCAAGCGCACCACACCGGCAAGCTAGGTTCAGCCACTCGTGACCAGATATGTGCCCGCCGGCCATCGTCGCAGCTGTAGCCTCCCGCCAATCGGACCGCCCAGCTGAGCACCGGCGAGCTGATCGCAGAAGTGATGCCTATCTTCGAGATCCACAGCGCCCTTGCGCCATGGACAGTACCAACCAGGCAGCCGAAGCAGCATGGAGCAGCTCCTCCAGGCCAGACCATCGCGCCGCCAAGCAGCCGCAGGAATCGCCACCATCGTGAACAGGTGTGGGGCCGCCGCCCTAGCACCCAAGCATCCACCAGCCAGATTGATTCCAACCAAGGACGATAGTTGAGGCCTGCCGTCGTCGTCAGCTCCACGGGATTCTCCCAGGGTCATCCTCCGACGGCGGCAAGCAGAGGAGATCGGAGATGAGAAACACACTGGGAAGAGATGCAGTCGCCACCCGTGTTGCCTGTCCGGACGATGCGGGGGCCGTTCGGTTATTCCTCTTACACACTGCTCGGTTTATTAAAGGAAAACCGAGCGAAAATTTATACAATGGTGATTGCCTCTGCCGTGCTCATGGCGGGTCTCGAATGACATCTTTAATTGTTGAGGTCATTTTTAGGGATATTCGAGTTCACTTCTCTTCCAATTACTGTTTCTTGTTGGTTAGGAGTTTTTTTTCCGCATATTTGCAAGAAATTCACTCAATGAGATGAAGCCCTCTGTACCAAAGAAAAAACAACTCATAAACATTAAGTTAGGCTCCTGATCATCCCAAGCTTTGTTAAATGATTTTTGTTTTATTTATTAAATGGAAAGAGCCTTTCAAACTATGGGTTGGCATGGCCAACCCATGTGATGAGCATGATCTTGACTTCTTCTACGCATCGAACATCATCACAGTTGGGGATAGAGCAAGAAACCCTTTTTGGGAGGCTCCATGGTTAAATGAACGGAAGCCCAAGGAAATTGCTCCTCTCATTTCAAGTCTTCATCTCGCAAAAACTGAAAGGTCAGATAGGCGCTGAAGAATAATGATTGGGTTGCCAAGCTCAAAATCCTGCAAACTTCACTGTGGAGCATCTTCGTCAATTTGTGGCCCTCTGGACGTCCATCCAAGGTCATGACCTTGACGACCATGCCAAAGATGACATTGTGTGAAAACACACGGCGAGCAGGCATTATTCGGCAACGTCTGCCTACGCGGCCCAATTCTTGGGAACGGTTTACCCTCCCATCGAGCACATGACATGGAAAGCTTGGGCCCCTCCCAAGGTCAAGTTCTTCTCTTGGTTGGCTACCCAAGATCGTATTTGGACCGCCGATAGACTGGCCAAGAGGGCATGGCCTAACTGTGGTCTGTGCCTGCTATGCAAGCAAGTTCAGGAATCCGAGCACACCTCTTCTACAAATGCCGGTTCACGCTTAGACTTTGGAAATTGATAAATGACTAGCTACACTTGATTGACTTGGATACTTCGGATTGCCACCTCGAGGACTCCATTAGCGAATGGTGGTCCAAGAGATCCGATGATCGCACGCCCAACAGGAGGACATGGCGTCCCTAACAATGCTTATGGGATGGACCGTTTGGAAAGGAGTGGAACACCCGTGTCTTTGATCACAAGAATATGCCAACGTCAATCTTGTTCAACAACATTCGGTGTGAGATCAAACTTTGAGTTTCTGCCGCGGCAAACAAACTAGGAACTATTGTACCGGGAGAGTGAGGCCTATGTAGTTTGGGTCTTGTAACACAAATTCTATCCTCTTCTTAATTAAGATCTGAGGCAAATCTTTTGCCTTGGTTTCAAAAAAATTATTGGAAAAAGTACAAAACCACAATTATCTAGCCATATATAACATAACCGAGTTAAATTAAAACAAAAGAGAGGAGTACAAAAGTATGTCATGTAAACATGCGCAATACTAACAACAATGGCTCTCAATACAACCAATGAAGTGCATGCACCTTTCCAAAGTGAGGTCTTATAAAAATGGATATGCTTGTGATGCTATAGTGGGGCCTAACAAACCCGGACGGAGGGAGTAAACGCCGTCCTTCTTAAGAAAGCACACTAGTAGAAAACATGGCTTTCGTTCGGGCCTGGCCAACCCATTAGTCCCGGTTCAGTCGCGAACTGGGACCCATGGGGTAATTCGTCCCGGTTCGTGAGCCCAGGGGGCCAGCCGGGGCTTCATGGGCATTGGTCCCGGTTCGTATGGACCCATTTGTCCTGGTTCCAGGCACGAACCGGGACCAATGGTCTGGTCCTCTCTCCTGGCCCACAACCATTGGTCCCGGTTTGTGGCTTGAACCGGGATAGAATGCTGGGTTTTAGTCCCGGTTTCAACCACGAACCGGGACAAATGAGTTGCCTATATATACCCCATCGCCACAGTAGAGCACTCCACAGTGCTCTGTTTTTTCTGGCCGGCGAGGGGAGGGCATTTGGGTGCTCTAGCTCACCTCCTATGCACATGAGGTGTTTGATGAAATGTCCGAGCCACACTAGTTAATCTTTCTCCTCTCGAAACTCGACCTCCGAGCTCCATTTTCCCCGAGATATGTCTAGGTTTAGCGGTCCGTCACGTCCCGTCCCCGTCTTCACCGCCGTCAATCGCCCGCGCCGATCTCGTTGCCGGCACCACCGTGGTGAGCCTATTGTTCTTATCTTCTTTCTGAAAGAAAAAAATTATTACTTCAGATAGATACTTGTCTAATTTTCTTACTTTTATTATTCCTTGTTATTATATAGTGCAATGGTTTTGTATCCGCCCCCGTCGGCCCTTGTCCTGTCTATGATTCGGATGTGGTATATATTATCTTTTGATAACTATTTGGTTCATTTATTGTTTATGACAATTATGCCGACCAACGTGACATAGATTTTATTTATCTAGGAGGTGGTTGAACCGGAAATTCCAACCGACCCTATTGTCGAGAGGTTAAATTTAGTTGAAGAAGAAAACAATTACTTGAAGGAAAAAATAAAAAAATTGAGGAGGAGAAGATGATATTGGAGTTGCATGTTGCGGATGTCGTCGATGATCACAAGATCAAGATGGATGCAATGCGGTTGAAGATTAGAAAGATTAGAAAATATGCCATTCATACCGAGGCTTGGTATCATTATGCAGTTGGATCAATTGTTATCTTGGTTACGATTATGATCGCATTTGTTGTTGCATTGAAATGTTTTACGTAATTTCAATGTATGGTTTAATTAGATGCTCTGGAGAGCTATATGTTGTTCAATGAGAACTATGTATGTACTTTGGTTTTAATGTAATGATGAACTTCTATTATTTTGGTCACTTATCTATTCATGAGAGGGTTGAAAATTGATGATGTGGCTTCGAATGGTGCATTTTGAACACAGAAAAACTATGGAGTTCAAATAAGTTCAAAAAAATGAAATCCCTTTGTACTATATGAGTTTCCGTATGAAACCCTGATACTTCGAAAGAGATTGTCCGTTTTGTACACGAAGTGCATCCAGTTTTTGTCGTAACCCTCTCTACTTTCTTGCACATGCTATGTGGGTGAAATGATGATACCATGCCAACTTTCAACCTTTTCAGAATTCATTTCAAATGCTTTTCAATTCATGGTCTTATAGCTCAAAATAATCAGTAAATGCATGAAAATTAACAAATGAAGTCAGAAAGGGTGGAAAATTGATGATGTGGCTTCGAATGGTGCATTTTGAACACAGAAAAACTATGGAGTTCAAATAAGTTCAAAAAAATGAAATCCCTTTGTAACGGACAAGTTTCCGTATGAAACCCTGATAACAAAAATGAAATCCCTTTGTAACAGACGAGTTTCCGTATGAAATCCCTTTGTTTCAGAGTTCATAAATAACTTTTTTGTTACAAACTTTAATAGCAAAAAGAATTGTCATAAAATAAAATAAATAAGTAATTTGAAACAAAATAATATAAACTTTAATAAAATATATAAGTAGAAACAAAATAAAATAAAATAAAACAAACTTTAATAACATAAATAAATTTTATGAAACTAAAATTATCAAAGTATTTTCTATTCAAAATATTATAGGAAACCTCTATTATTATTATTGAAACTAAAATTATATAAAATTGATGCAACTAAAATTATCAAAGTATTTTCTGTTCAAAATCATTAAAAGCAAAAAGAATTTTCATAAAGAACTTTTTTTCGTTAGAAACTTTAATAGCAAAAAGAATTATCATCAAATAAAATAAATAAGTAATTATAAAAAAATAAAATAAAAAAAATAAGTATTTTGTTGTAAGTAGAAAAAAAACAAGATAAATAAAGCAAAAAAGAAAACAAAAAACTGGGAAAAATAAAAAAATTGCCACCTACTGGGCCACCATGGCCTGAATACGACTAGAAACCCATCCATGGGCTAGGATTCAGGCCCGCAGAAGGCCCAGTAGGCCCATCAGGCATAGCAATCACAATTAGGCCTGTAAGCCTCTAATGGAGAGGAACTCAAGAGGGGTGCGGCAGTGGGGCTTATAAACCACTACGCGCCCCTCTCAACTAGCGAGGTGGGACTAAACTCCCACCACCACGCTGTTGTGCAAGGCCTTTGGTCCCGGTTGGTGGCACCAACCGGGACTAAAGGGGCGCACTGGTCCTGGTTCGTGGCACCAACCGGTACTAATGCCCCCCCTTTAGTCCCGGTTGGTGCCACCAACTGGGACCAAAGGCCTCTGCTTCCCGCCCTTTGGGCTACTGAAAAGTGACCTTTGGTCCCCGTTCGTGGCACCAACCGGGACTAAAAGGAGCATTGGTCCCGGTTGGTGCCACGAACCAGTGCCAAAACCCTGGGTATATAAGAAAACACTTAGTAGTTTCAACCAAATCCATCACTTCTTCTCCCCCGACGCCCCTGCTCCTCCTCGCCGTCGCCGCCCGACGCCCCTGCTCCACCTTGCCGTCTGATAACCCACAAGTATAGGGGATCGCAACAGCTTTCGAGGGTAAAGTATTCAACCCAAATTTATTGATTCGACACAAGGAGAGCCAAAGAATATTCTTGAGTATTAGCAGTTGAGTTGTCAATTCAACCACACCTGGATAACTTAGTATCTGCAGCAAAGTATTTAGTAGCAAAAGTGGTATGATAATAAAGGTAACGGTAGCAAGTTGCAACACTTGGATTATTTATTAATATAACCCAGCAGCGACACTTCCATTTTAACACATGTATTAGTGTGCTAAAACTACTAAAGTACCTGCTTCTTCTTACCCAGAGTAGTACATCAGGCTTGTATTAACTTGTATCAATTGTATTAACTTGTAGCCTAGTCACTGTAGTCATCTTATGCTTTTATCTTCTCTGTGATGTCATGTGCCTTTGAGTCATATATCTTTTTAGTCCCTCTATTTCCATAAATGTGACACTATTTTGTTTCTAAATACTTGACACATACAAGTTTGAGGGCATTATCCTAAACCCATGCTATAATTGATCCATCTCCTCTAATTTGTTACTTGTGCTTAATTGAGATGTTACTCAAGGGTAGTATTTGGGCAAGCATATATAGATGATATGGTTGCTTACTTTAATATGTGTGTTGGCTCAAAACTATCAAAATATCTAGAAAGAGAGTGAACTCACTTCACAGATTCAATCTTCAATGGTTATGGTTTTTGCATTATGGATTCTTAATCTCGGCTGATTCCAAATTCTTCCAAGTGCTAGCTAGCTCAAAAAGAAAATCATCTTCATTTGGAAGATGCAACATTCTATCAGAATCCATTCTCCTGCTCTTTTTCTTGTACTGTATGTCATCCATTGTTCAAACCTGTCTGTAAGTTCTTGTAGTGTGTCGCTCTGTTCAGAAGTGCATTTTTATTTTAGGATTTTCTTCCTGTGTGGTACTGGATGGCTGGGTATTTAACAATTTGGTTACTATCGGAAGCACATTAATTCTCTGGAATTAAACTTTGACAAGCATGCTGGATTATGTGATGGCATTCTACGATTCTGTTTAACAACTCTAGTATATGTATGAATGTGCTCGAGTCCATGATTTATTGTTCCAATTTTTATTTGACCTCAAGATTATCTTCTTATTTCTCTTGTCCTTCTTCACTACTAGGGAAAAGCCTATACACAGAATCTTACCAGCAGCGCTCTTCAAAATACCACGCTACTGCTATTTAGCAGCAGCGCGTGTTACGAAAACGCGCTGCTGAAAGGAAAGTAGCAGTAGCGCGTCCACCGCATACAGCGCTACTGCTATAGTTGCCATGACCTTGCCCCCCGCTAGTTATAGCAGTAGCGCATTATACTAAACAACGCTACTGCTATTCAGATTAGCTGTAGCACTTTTTGGCAAACGCGCTACAACTATCCCTACCTTATCCCCACGCGCACGACCGGCCCTCTCACTCACACTCTCACTCTCGCCCGCGTAACAACCGTCGTCGTGCGTCGCTGCCGCCACCGCCTTCGTCCGTCCGCCGCCGAGGTACTCCCCTCCTTCCTTCCCTCCTCCCTCCTCCTCGCACATCCTCCCTCCGCCCGCGGCCGCCCCTCCCTCCTCCACCGCCGCCCTCCTCCCTCCTCCTGCGGCCGCCCCTCCCCCCTCCTTCGCCGGCAGCCCTCCTCCCACCGCCCTCGACCTCGCCGCCCCTAGCTACCTCTCCGTCGCCCCCACCCCCTGCCACTAGTTAGTACTAGATTTAGTAGTAGTAGATGTTAATTTAGGGTTCATAGCTAGTACTAGATGTTGCTTAGTTAGTACTACATTTTTAGTAGTAGTAGTGGTAGTTGAACTACTTTAGATGTAGTTGAACTAGTTTAGTAAGTAAATTAATAAACTAGTTGAACTAGTTGAATTAATAGAACTAATGTATTTTTAGTAAGATAATTAATATAACTAGTTGAACTACTTTATTTTTAGAAAGAACTAGTTTTTTTCTATTTATAGTAAGTTTATATTTAGTAAGAACTAGTTGAATTAATAAAACTAGTTGAACATGTCATATTTGTTGTTATTTTTTAGTTTAAGCAATTATTCGGGATGTATTAGTGATAACTTATATGGTTTCAGGTGACCACCGTCGTCCCCGTCACCGACCCCCTCCGACATCCCCGCCGTCGTCCCAGTCACCGACCCCCTCCGACATCGAGGTGAGACCAGCCAAATATCCTTGTATATCTTGTGTTGTTGCTCAAATAGGATATGTGGTTGCCCAAGGGGCCGTTCATGTTCAGTTTACATCTCCGAGTGGCCTATGTTTTGCCGAAGTGTTGATTCATTTCCGTTCTGGCAAATTTCAGGCGCTCGATATGTCCTTTTTTAGCAAAGGTCATGCCGGATTTTTTCGTGAATTCTGGCATGACTTGTGCTAGAATATGTACAAGTTTAATCTTTGAATTATGATTGTTGGAAATGTCGTACTCGGACGACGACAATCTCCCGGGGGAGTGTAGCTGGTGCCACGACGATCGAGGTATGTGCGACAGGTTCGTTCGGCTGGACGAAGATCGGCGCTTCAGCATTAAGCTCGAGGAGACCTTCGATTATGAAACGGTACGCAACAACGACAAGTGTTTTTTTCGTAATTAAGCATGACTTCAACTATTTCAACGTCTAATTTTCATATTTTACAATTCGACTAGCTTATCCCATGCCATGCAAGACGCTATGTCTTGAAGAGGATGGGTTTTGAAGACCATGAAAATTTCGAAAGAAAGAAAATACACCTAAGGACCCATCATGATATGGATTTTGAAGTAAATCTGTGCAATGCTCAGAGCGTAACCCATTTTGGTTGCCAAAATTGGGAAGCACTTTGCAAAATGTATGGTTTTTATGAGGGTATGATTGTCACCATGGATCTTGGTGATCCTGACATCGAGGAAGACAATATGGACATTTGGGTCCTTGTTGATACGCTTCCGATTGTACCGCTATGTGAGTTTCTCAAACATAGTTATTAACTAATTTATATTGTTTATTTCAAAATAGTTGATAGCTTATTTCCATTGACATCTTATTTTGATTCTTCAAAGACTGTGCGGAAGATGGTAGATAAAACCCACTACACCGATGGCACCGAATTAACGTATAAGGAGAAAAATCATCTGATCGCATTTTGTACTCTTCTTGAGAATTACAATGACTATTATCGAACTCCTCCAAATTATGGTGAATACGTGCCACTAGTGCATGTTTTGAACCACGATAACTTCTCTGGAGATACCTTGGTAAGATTTTTTACTATTACGACATCCGTGCATCTTTTGCATACTTCTAAAACTAGTACATCATTGCTAACTACGAAGTTATTATTATGTTTTTCAACAGAAACTCCTGATGGATTGTGTGCCTCATCTGATGTCTCTGCATGGTCGCCTCTCAGTTTTGAACATACTGCTAGGTAAATCTACGGAGCTCACCTGTGCATATCGGATTTCTAAAACCCGTGAACACATGTTCATCAAAGAATGGAAGAAATGTATGGATATTCGCAAGGAGGTTCTTGGAAGTAACATTCAGCGAAAGGCAAGAATTGGAGACAGGCTAATCTCCATTCTCCATAATGGAGAGTCAGGGGCTATCTTATTTTTTGCTATTTTACCTTAGAAAATGTAGTAGGTCTTAATCGAATGTAATAGGTCCTATGAGGTACAATATGTTTATTATGTGGTAATGTGTTAGAGTTGATAATGATGATCTTGAGGAGGTGTTATGTGATGTCCATGATGAAAACGATGATCTTGAGGAGGTGTTATGTGATGTCAATGATGAAAATGATGATAAGTTGTTAATGATATGATGATGATGATGATATTATTATATCATTGGGTGAAAGAACCGCAGATTAGTTTCAAGTGGATGGACATCCACTTGAAACTAGTCCACGGTTCTTTCACTCCATGATGTAATAACTCATTATAATGTAAAAACAATCTCTAAATTCCTGTTGTATGAAAACTTGTGCAAAGGTGTATGAATACAACATGAAATAGAAAAGAAATAAAATACTAAATAATAGTAGTAGCGCGGGAGAGGAGAAGCGCTACTACTAATTACCAGTAGCGATGTTCTAAAGAAGCGCTACTACTAAGTCAATTTAGCAGTAGCGTGGGTCCAGACGCGCTATTGCTAAGCATTAGCTGTAGCGCCTTATCAGTAGCGCTCCTGACCGCGCTACTGATAGGCCCAAAACCCGCGCTGCTGCTAGGCTTTTCCCTAGTAGTGCTTGTGCAGCAGGATTTGATTCGGTACAAGGGGTTCATTGTGCCAGGCTCCTCGTTTCTGCTGCTTCCATGCGACAGTGGTGGTGGCTGTGCTGTTGGCATCGGCTACAAAAATAGCCACGGTAAGCTCCTTTCCTTCCTCGGCTCCCCGCCTCTGGTGGTTGGTTTGAGCTTGTCGTGGTCACGGAGCCACGACTATGTTGGTCACTCTGTGTTCATGGCCATTGTTAGGCTGGTACAGTCCATCCTTGCATGATGATGCTGCTGTTTTTTCGTAGTTCTTTTGTCTGCTTGCTTGGTAATTATCATGCAATCAGTAGCCTGCCTAATGCAAGTTGGCTGAATATAAAGTTGAAATCTTGTAGAGAACATCAAAGAGAACGTCCAAGGGATATAAATGTTTTTTCCCAAGTTGAAATGCATCCTCTATTTTTTTCTGTGTGACAAGAGAAGTCTTGTGATGAAACCCTTATTTACTAACAAAGTTATTTTTGTCTGCTGGATACCTACCTATGTTTTAGATATACTCTCTTACAGGAGCTCCAGGCCTTTATGTTCACTCTTTTACAGGAGCTCTAAGCCTAATTTGTTTGGAGTTTGAAGCCGTGAAGCCAAGTGCCAAGCAAAGCAGAGTGCCAACCAGTGAAGCCCTACATAGCAAAGAGTTTTTTGGTTCTGTAGTGGACTGTAAATTGTAATATTGTCATGGATTGTAAGACTAATGTAGTGTTATTTGATGAATTATATTTGTTCTGTCCTGTTTGAATAGTGATTATGTATGTTGTAAAGATGTGAAATGGAAACTTGATTAGTGGGACCTCTTATGAATATAATTTAAGCAATTTTGAATTTCTGATATGTGGGACCAATGTATGGCATTATGACTAGTGGTACCCATCTGACTACTGGGACCAACTCGAAAATATAATGACAGAAAATGGAAAATCAATTGATTCTAAGAAGGCTAAGGCCCAAAAATAAAGCTGGAATATTGGGCTTGGCTCATGCAGCCCATGATAATTGACTTAAAAAAACATCGAATTTGTTGGGCTAGGCCCATGTAGAATAGAGAACTGGACCGGGCTGAATCTTGTCAGTGACCTTTTGAATTGGTCGCAATTTTGCCACATCAGCTTGTCATGTCGGATCCGACGTGGCCTGGGCAGACAACCAGTGACCAAAACAAAAGGTCATAGGTTCAACGACCTTTCGTTTTGGTCGTAAACGTCTACGACCTTCTCACAGAGAAGGTCATTAATTTTAGTTTACAACCGCCAACTTTTGACCTTCTGTTTTTTGTCAAAAAAGGTCGCAAATGAAAAACAATGACCTTTCTATGACCAATAGTCAAGGTCACAAGTTGACATATTTCTTGTAGTGGAGGCAGCGGCCCGGCGTAGGTCATTGCGATGGGCGTGGGCTGTGGCGTGGTGGCCTCATGGTGCTTGGTCGGGCCGGCATTGTGGCGACGGCTAGAGTCAGAGTTGGCGTCTGTTCGTTTGGAGGTGGCCTGTGTGGCTGCCCCGTTGGTTGTCTTTGGCTTCGGCTACGGCCTGTCCGGCGATCCCCGCGTGGCTGGGCGGGTGGTCGGTCCTTGCCAGATGCAGATTCAGCTGGGAGTAGAGGTTGGGCGTCAGGGGTGGCATTTGGAAGAGGCGGTGGGTGTGATAGGTGGCTCCGATGCGGTTGGGCCACCCGTCACCGGCAGGGGTGCCGAGCGTTGACGACGTCCGCTCCCGCTTCACCTCTTCTTAGGCCTGGTGGCTCCCTGGTCGGTCTAGTTGTTCTGGTCACCGGCAGCTCTGTCGGCGGTTGGAGCAAGCCGGTCGGTTCATCGCTCGCAACTTGAAGGACCTACGGGGTGTCTTGTTTCCTGGACGGCGGTCTGGGTGGCGGGAGCTTCGGTGCTCGTGGGCTGAGCTCACGGCTCAGGTGCAGGCGGCTAGCAGCCATGGCCACGGGGGCGGCATGGTAGCTGGCGGTTTAATGTTTCGTGGTGGTGTGCCGTTAGGGTCTTGTGCCTGGCGGCACCTTGGGCGAAGGCGGAGTATGATTGCCGGGGTGAAAATCCTGTCTAGCATTGGTCGGGACGACGGAGGCGGTGCCTGTGGTCGTCGCCATCTTCGTGAAGTCTCCGTTGTGGTTGCTCCTTTCCCTTCGTCGTGCTCCGGATGAAACTCTAGATCTTTGGATCGGGCGGTGGCGGCGCTTCAGTGTTGTATCCTTCCTGAAGGCACTGTCTTGGAGCTCACGGTTCGTCGACTCCCAGCTTCACCTCTTCATGGTATCTTCGCCGTGAAGGGCTCCGGCGGCTCCCTAGTGTTGCTTACAGTCATTGTTTAGTCTACTTCGAGTCGTTCAATGTGTTGTTGTTGTAGGTCCTGAGCACCTATGTATCTGGCCTTGGGTGTGTGTTGATGTGGCATGTTGTCGTTTGTATCGGCTCGGATGTTGGTTGGTGCTTTATATATAAAGCGGGGCGAGAACCTTTTCTGGTAAGACAGAAAAGTAAAGCGGTCAACGTGAGATATTCTTCCGTCTCACTATAAGCGAGATATAGTTCTGGCGCCCAATTATAGATTCTTTACACACAAACTACATGGATTACTAATTAGTCTGGATCATCACACGGATGCGTCCTATCATCCAACTACAAATCGTATACTAGATCATGATTTGTGCCTTGCTGCGAAATTTTTCTGTCAGGGTGTTATTTTTAATTTTCATTTTTGTATTATTAGTTTTTTTTAGTTGGTGTATTATTATGATTGGTTGGTTCACTTTAGGTGTGTCGAGCCGTGTTAGGGATTATTACGCTTGATTCGGCGGTTTATGCGTGGTACTCCTTCCGGAAGATATGTGGTTAGTCGGTTTCATAATGAGATTTGTGAGTTGTGACACGTTTAAGCTTGGTTGTCACGGTGCGGTGGTTTTTTCTATGATGGAACCAGCCCATCAGAGTTCAAGTCCTAAACCTGATACTCACATTTTCTTGGATTTATTTCAGGCTTCCCGGTGACACTACTAGGAAAAAGCCTTCTAATGGCGCACCGGTTTTGCCTACTAATGGCGCACTACCGGTGCGCCATTAGCATCACGCCACTAGAATTTTTTTCTAATGGCGCACCTGTGGTGCGCCATTAGAATCTGGTATTCTAATGGCGCACCGCTGGTGCGCCATAAGTATGGCCCACGGTGCGCCATTAGTATCTGGTATACTAATGGCGCACCACATAGGAGTGCGCCATTAGTAACAATTTTTTTTCAAATTTTTTTTGCAGAATTTTTTTCAAAATTTCCAATTTTTTTGTTTTTTTCTTAATCTCAGGTCACTATGGCTTAATCTCGAGTCAATATGCTTAATCTCAGGTCAAATCGCACTCCATGGTCAAACTTCCCGAAAGGTCACCCATCCCTCTCACTACTCCAGCCTGAGCACGCTTAACTTCCGAGTTCTATTCTCCCTCGTTTCCAAGTGTGCACTTGTTGTTTTCCTGACAATAGTAAGATGTCAATCCTATTAACCTCAGGAATTTAGCTTGAGCATGTACTGACACATTTCACTGTTTGAGTTTGAAACTATTGTTCTAAAAAATTAGTAACACTAATATTTCTTAAATAATTAGTTCGCACACAGTTTGACCAGATTTGACCACAGTTTGACCAGATTTGACCACAGTTTGACCATAGTTTGACCAGATTTGACCAAAATTCAAAAAAACTAAAATAATTATTTATTAACACTAATATTCTTGAATAATTAGTTTGACCATAGTTTGACCAGATTTAACAAAAACTAAAAAAAACTAATTTTTTTTTTGAATTTTTTTGCCTCCAGATCTTAAAAGCCCCGTAACTTTTTTTCTGTTAGGCTTTTGAGGATTTTAAAAATGTTTAACAGGGTTCCCCCAGTTAAATTCGGATGTAACTTTTCGAGTAGATGATTTTTCATATATAAAACTTTTTAATCCGAGTTCGTATGCAAAAGTTATGCCCATTTTACAAATTTTCAGAGAGATTTTACAAATAAAGTCGAAATTTATATTTGTAAATTTTCCCAACAACTAGACCACATATCACATGGGAAACTTATTTTCTTTTATTTGTTTGACATTTTTATCATTTTTAAAAAAAATTTAAAACTGAAAAGGCGATCCAGGGGGGTGCATTCGGTGGAAGCTGGGCAAACTACTAATGGCGCACCGTGGGATGGTGCGCCATTAGTAGTTAAACTAGTAATGGCGCACCACAACCACGGTGCGCCATTACTAGTTTTGAAAAAAAAAATTATTGAAATTTTGTTTGAAATTTTTTGATAAAAACTTAGTAATGGCGCACCAGTGGACAGTGCGCCATTACTAGTTAAAACTAGTAATGGCGCACTGTCAACCGGTGCGCCATTACTAACAAAAATTTTATAAATTTTTTATAATTTTTTTTACTTCTTTTTTCAAAACTTCTAATGGCGCACAGTGGGTGTGGTGCGTCATTACTAGTTAAAACTAGTAATGGCGCACCACACCCATGGTGCGCCATTAGAAGTTTCGAAAAAATTAAAAAACAAATTTTATTTACTAATGGCGCACCGTGGGATGTGGTGCGTCATTAGTATTTGGAAACTAATGGCGTACCAACACATGGTGCGCCATTAGTATATAGCAATGGCGCACCACATGTCTGATGCGCCATTAGTGTCAATTACATCTATAGCCCTTTTCCTAGTAGTGTGATATTCGTTCAATAGAAGGAGACATTCTCGTCGACTACAAATCGTCTATGATAACTTCGTCAATCTCAAGATAGTGTGTCAGTCCAATATCTCGAAGATGCTCATAAGGATATGTTGTATGTGTGTGCATTCACATACGTAAATGTAATGGTTGTATGTAAACATCTTCTATTAAAAAATACCAGCTAACAACCCGCATGACCGTCACGAATACACACGGCACAAAAGGCATCCACTTTACACATGAAACCCACCACGAGGCTCACATCCCCGATTTACTACAACGCTTCCCTTCGAGGGACCTTAGAATTTTAGGTGATACTAAGTACCTGATCTCTATCTTTTCTATTTACTTCGATATGCATACATGCTATATCATTACACATGTTATCTCATGAACCCCCAATACTTTTATTTTTCTAGACATGTATAAGAAATATTACTTACTAAAGGATTGGATGCGCTTTGCTGCACGGTTGTTGTTGCTGGGATTTCATAAAAAAGGTTTCATTACACGGTATTTTGATGATCTTTTTTCGGGGTATAATTATGTGTTATCTGCAAATTAACATGCAAGTACGCAAGGAAACTTTTGTAGCGGTGACCACATGTATTATATTGGTTCTATAATGTCAGCATTTATTTTTTTGGCAGGTGATGAGAAGGTGCGAGGCCCATGTATTTTTATAAACTGGTTGTTGCAGATTGATATGCAAAATCATTGATCAATCAAAATTGCAAACCAAATTCATTAAGAAATTGTTGACCAAGTCAAAAATTGGGAACTTAATCCAAAATCATATTAGTGCTTTAGTGTTGCATGTTGGCATTTACATTTTTGTTAGGTGATGTGAGTGTGCGTGAGACTGATAAATGTTTATAAGTTGGTTGTTTTCAATTGATCTGAGAAATAATTGATCAGTCAAAATGGTGTATCAAATTTAAAAGTGGATACCTCACTTAAAAGAGAGAGCTTCTTCAAAAATTATTGCCCAAGTCAAAATTAGAAACCCTATCCAAAATCGATGTCGTCAAATTAAATGAGAGGCCTTTACCTCCTAATGTGCTTAGTGATGTAGTAGATACTACTTCTTTGAACATGCACATGCTACACTTCATTAACCCCACTACTCTTAGCACGCATAAAAATATTACTTATACTATGTAAATACTTTACAACGATACAATAAATTATATGTATTTGTAGTCATTATTCTCATATTCAAATTTTAGACAACCAAATCACATTACAATAAATATTGCAAAAAACTCTCAACGCATGGGTACCAACTAGTTGCTTCTCACTATTGCAGTTAGCTTATGTGAAGTAACTGAGGTACCCAATGCCAACTACCCCTTCATCTCTTCTCCCAAGCGAACAGGCGCCTAGGATTCCTGCCTCTCGTTAGTGGCGGCGGCGATTTGCCTCATCTTCTATGGCTTTAGGGACATGGGGGCATGGTAGATCCTGGCCTTTGCCGGCGGAAAAGCTATGTTTGTGGATGTTTTTTTAATTTTTGTCAGGGTTTATGTCTTGCTTGGGAAGGCGAGATGGCGATGGCTCCCTGAAGATGGAATAAAGTTCCTCCGCATAGCCGTTTGGAGGCGTGTCTCCGGTGGATATCGAGGATTCAGTTGGTGGCTGTCATTGGTGGATTTGCTCGGATCTAGTCTATGTTCATTTGTCTTTATGTTGGATCTTTTCGATCTACGCTTCTGTTCATCGGCGGTGGTTGTTGTTCTGATACGCTAATCCTACAGTGACTTAAAATGACGACTTTTCAATTGTCTACTACAACAAGTTTTGTCTGGCTCCGACGAGGGAGAGGCGATGACAACAGCGTGCGTTTAGCTCGCTTCGGTGCTTGTGGTTGTCACTAGATGATCTACGGATTTGGATGTACATTTAATTATTTTTGGTGTTCAATGATTGAAGATTGATACATCAAAAGTTTTCCCGTAAAAAGAAATAACCGAGCTACCCAACACATGATCATTCTGTAATTCCCAAGTGTAATCTCTCAGCCCAGTAGTAAGTGCGCGAAATACTCATGCTCAACTTTCGGCGCCCAGGCACGGCCGCTTGGCTCTGGTGCAGAGTGTGTGACGCGCCGACGGCAAACCAGCCACGCCACACATCCGGCCTCTTCCCAGTGAGGCGGCGAGGTGGCGACACCACACACACCAATATACGAGCTGCGATTCGACGGCGAAGGGCAGCAGCAACATGGTGGGTCGGCGACAACAAATGGAGCGCGCCGTACATGGTATCTATCCCTCTCCTATGTATGTCCAGACGTTATGCATATCGATAGTCACGTTTAAAACAGCAGGAATAAGAATGTTCCGTATGCTAACAAACTAGTACAACCATGCTTCAAAAAAAAAAAAAACTAGTACAAAGACCAACGGGTGCTTTCGCCGGGGTCGATGCCGGGAAGGATGCCAGATATTCATGGATGCTGATCGTTGTCCAGAGACTGTTGGCTATTGCTCGTTCATTTTCAGCTTCCTGTCCTGTGCTGAAACCTCATCTCGGTGGTTGTGCTTGACGCGGGGCTTAGATTTCGGTGGGTTGGTGTTTTTTCTGTGGTTGAGTCAGAGTTGCCGGTGGCGGGAGACACCAACGCTTCTAGCTGTTATATTCACTAAAAGAAGAAGATGGCACATTGATCCACATTGCTCGTTCTTTTTTATAAGGAAATGTATTAATATCGCGAAGCTATCAATTACACCCAGCCTCTACACCAATAAGATATCGAAAGACATCAAGGATATACACAACCAAAAATAAAATATAGAAAGAGAGGAATATGAAAACAACGACCTCGTCGCAGTAATGAAACACTCGCAACAACAACACTCTAATCACCACCAAAGACGACACCTGGATTACAGAAGAGGTCTCCAAAAACGACGCCTCCAAGAAGGAAACAATGCATAAGCGTTGTCGTCACCCGATAAAGGATCTTGAGTTTTCACCCTGGAGAGAGTCCGAGATTCCAAAAACAATGCCTTCGCAAGACCATTGCTGGGTACAACCAATGAAGGCAAGACCTTATGCTTTCACCTGGAGGTCGTGGCTCGGTACTCGAGAAGCATCCCCAAAATTGTTGTCCACCTATGTTGACGCCCCCTCCTTCCAAGGCCGCCGTTGCAAGTCCTCAACACCAGACACACAGGAAAAAAAACCGTGTCACCATTCTTCAACGCAATCAAAACTCCTTGCCGCCATTAATTCTTCGATATCAACCACCATGACTTTCTTCATCACCTCAACGCCACGGAAATCTATACTTAGACATGTCCCATGGCACCGGCAAGACAACAAAGCCTCGTGCCACACCCTCATGAAGCCTCTCTGGCTGAAGATGAGGGCGCGCCCGACCGAATCAATTCCGATCTAGATATTCAGCGCCGCCTTGCGTCAAAAGCTGGTATCTCTGATAGGAAGACCGAAACCCGTCGGTGACTAGATGGAAGAGGTCGACATGCAGATTAAAGTTTTGGAGCACGAAGAATAGCAGAGCCAGCTAACTTAGGACTCCCCTGGATTGGGACGAACTGTATCTGGGCATGGGGACCTGCCACGGCCAAGCGCACCACACCGGCAAGCTAGGTTCAGCCACTCTTGACCAGATATGTGCCCGCCGGCCATCGTCGCAGCTGTAGCCTCCCGCCAATCGGACCGCCCAGCTGAGCACCGGCGAGCTGATCGCAGAAGTGATGCCTATCTTCGAGATCCACAGCGCCCTTGCGCCATGGATAGTACCAACCAGGCAGCCGAAGCAGCATGGAGCAGCTCCTCCAGGCCAGACCATCGCGCCGCCAAGCAGCCGCAGGAATCGCCACCATCGTGAACAGGTGTGGGGCCGCCGCCCTAGCACCCAAGCATCCACCAGCCAGATTGATTCCAACCAAGGACGATAGTTGAGGCCTGCCGTCGTCGTCAGCTCCACGGGATTCTCCCAGGGTCATCCTCCGACGGCGGCAAGCAGAGGAGATCGGAGATGAGAAACACACTGGGAAGAGATGCAGTCGCCACCCGTGTTGCCTGTCCGGACGATGCGGGGGCCGTTCGGTTATTCCTCTTACACACTGCTCGGTTTATTAAAGGAAAACCGAGCGAAAATTTATACAATGGTGATTGCCTCTGCCGTGCTCATGGCGGGTCTCGAATGACATCTTTAATTGTTGAGGTCATTTTTAGGGATATTCGAGTTCACTTCTCTTCCAATTACTGTTTCTTGTTGGTTAGGAGTTTTTTTTCCGCATATTTGCAAGAAATTCACTCAATGAGATGAAGCCCTCTGTACCAAAGAAAAAACAACTCATAAACATTAAGTTAGGCTCCTGATCATCCCAAGCTTTGTTAAATGATTTTTGTTTTATTTATTAAATGGAAAGAGCCTTTCAAACTATGGGTTGGCATGGCCAACCCATGTGATGAGCATGATCTTGACTTCTTCTACGCATCGAACATCATCACAGTTGGGGATAGAGCAAGAAACCCTTTTTGGGAGGCTCCATGGTTAAATGAACGGAAGCCCAAGGAAATTGCTCCTCTCATTTCAAGTCTTCATCCCGCAAAAACTGAAAGATCAGATAGGCGCTGAAGAATAATGATTGGGTTGCCAAGCTCAAAATCCTGCAAACTTCACTGTGGAGCATCTTCGTCAATTTGTGGCCCTCTGGACGTCCATCCAAGGTCATGACCTTGACGACCATGCCAAAGATGACATTGTGTGAAAACACACGGCGAGCAGGCATTATTCGGCAACGTCTGCCTACGTGGCCCAATTCTTGGGAACGGTTTACCCTCCCATCGAGCACATGACATGGAAAGCTTGGGCCCCTCCCAAGGTCAAGTTCTTCTCTTGGTTGGCTACCCAAGATCGTATTTGGACCGCCGATAGACTGGCCAAGAGGGCATGGCCTAACTGTGGTCTGTGCCTGCTATGCAAGCAAGTTCAGGAATCCGAGCACACCTCTTCTACAAATGCCGGTTCACGCTTAGACTTTGGAAATTGATAAATGACTAGCTACACTTGATTGACTTGGATACTTCGGATTGCCACCTCGAGGACTCCATTAGCGAATGGTGGTCCAAGAGATCCGATGATCGCACGCCCAACAGGAGGACATGGCGTCCCTAACAATGCTTATGGGATGGACCGTTTGGAAAGGAGTGGAACACCCGTGTCTTTGATCACAAGAATATGCCAACGTCAATCTTGTTCAACAACATTCGGTGTGAGATCAAACTTTGAGTTTCTGCCGCGGCAAACAAACTAGGAACTATTGTACCGGGAGAGTGAGGCCTATGTAGTTTGGGTCTTGTAACACAAATTCTATCCTCTTCTTAATTAAGATCTGAGGCAAATCTTTTGCCTTGGTTTCAAAAAAATTATTGGAAAAAGTACAAAACCACAATTATCTAGCCATATATAACATAACCGAGTTAAATTAAAACAAAAGAGAGGAGTACAAAAGTATGTCATGTAAACATGCGCAATACTAACAACAATGGCTCTCAATACAACCAATGAAGTGCATGCACCTTTCCAAAGTGAGGTCTTATAAAAATGGATATGCTTGTGATGCTATAGTGGGGCCTAACAAACCTGGACGGAGGGAGTAAACGCCGTCCTTCTTAAGAAAGCACACTAGTAGAAAACATGGCTTTCGTTCGGGCCTGGCCAACCCATTAGTCCCGGTTCAGTCGCGAACTGGGACCCATGGGGTAATTCGTCCCGGTTCGTGAGCCCAGGGGGCCAGCCGGGGCTTCATGGGCATTGGTCCCGGTTCGTATGGACCCATTTGTCCTGGTTCCAGGCACGAACCGGGACCAATGGTCCGGTCCTCTCTCCTGGCCCACAACCATTGGTCCCGGTTTGTGGCTTGAACCGGGATAGAATGCTGGGTTTTAGTCCCGGTTTCAACCACGAACCGGGACAAATGAGTTGCCTATATATACCCCATCGCCACAGCAGAGCACTCCACAGTGCTCTGTTTTTTCTGGCCGGCGAGGGGAGGGCATTTGGGTGCTCTAGCTCACCTCCTATGCACATGAGGTGTTCAATGAAATGTCCGAGCCACACTAGTTAATCTTTCTCCTCTCGAAACTCGACCTCCGAGCTCCATTTTCCCCGAGATATGTCTAGGTTTAGCGGTCCGTCACGTCCCGTCCCCGTCTTCACCGCCGTCAATCGCCCGCGCCGATCTCGTTGCCGGCACCACCGTGGTGAGCCTATTGTTCTTATCTTCTTTCTGAAAGAAAAAAATTATTACTTCAGATAGATACTTGTCTAATTTTCTTACTTTTATTATTCCTTGTTATTATATAGTGCAATGGTTTTGTATCCGCCCCCGTCGGCCCTTGTCCTGTCTATGATTCGGATGTGGTATATATTATCTTTTGATAACTATTTGGTTCATTTATTGTTTATGACAATTATGCCGACCAACGTGACATAGATTTTATTTATCTAGGAGGTGGTTGAACCGGAAATTCCAACCGACCCTATTGTCGAGAGGTTAAATTTAGTTGAAGAAGAAAACAATTACTTGAAGGAAAAAATAAAAAAATTGAGGAGGAGAAGATGATATTGGAGTTGCATGTTGCGGATGTCGTCGATGATCACAAGATCAAGATTGATGCAATGCGGTTGAAGATTAGAAAGATTAGAAAATATGCCATTCATACCGAGGCTTGGTATCATTATGCAGTTGGATCAATTGTTATCTTGGTTACGATTATGATCGCATTTGTTGTTGCATTGAAATGTTTTACATAATTTCAATGTATGGTTTAATTAGATGCTCTGGAGAGCTATATGTTGTTCAATGAGAACTATGTATGTACTTTGGTTTTAATGTGATGATGAACTTCTATTATTTTGGTCACTTATCTATTCATGAGAGGGTTGAAAATTGATGATGTGGCTTCGAATGGTGCATTTTGAACACAGAAAAACTATGGAGTTCAAATAAGTTCAAAAAAATGAAATCCCTTTGTACTATATGAGTTTCCGTATGAAACCCTGATACTTCGAAAGAGATTGTCCGTTTTGTACACGAAGTGCATCCAGTTTTTGTCGTAACCCTCTCTACTTTCTTGCACATGCTATGTGGGTGAAATGATGATACCATGCCAACTTTCAACCTTTTCAGAATTCATTTCAAATGCTTTTCAATTCATGGTCTTATAGCT
The DNA here is from genome assembly GCA_963921465.1 of Triticum timopheevii. NCBI lineage: Eukaryota > Viridiplantae > Streptophyta > Magnoliopsida > Poales > Poaceae > Triticum > Triticum timopheevii. The sequence goes on from OY997274.1 coordinate 217,896,762, forward strand.
CAAAATAATCAGTAAATGCATGAAAATTAACAAATGAAGTCAGAAAGGGTGGAAAATTGATGATGTGGCTTTGAATGGTGCATTTTGAACACAGAAAAACTATGGAGTTCAAATAAGTTCAAAAAATGAAATCCCTTTGTAACGGACAAGTTTCCGTATGAAACCCTGATAACAAAAATGAAATCCCTTTGTAACAGACGAGTTTCCGTATGAAATCCCTTTGTTTCAGAGTTCATAAATAACTTTTTTGTTACAAACTTTAATAGCAAAAAGAATTGTCATAAAATAAAATAAATAAGTAATTTGAAACAAAATAATATAAACTTTAATAAAATATATAAGTAGAAACAAAATAAAATAAAATAAAACAAACTTTAATAACATAAATAAATTTTATGAAACTAAAATTATCAAAGTATTTTCTATTCAAAATATTATAGGAAACCTCTATTATTATTATTGAAACTAAAATTATATAAAATTGATGCAACTAAAATTATCAAAGTATTTTCTGTTCAAAATCATTAAAAGCAAAAAGAATTTTCATAAAGAACTTTTTTTCGTTAGAAACTTTAATAGCAAAAAGAATTATCATCAAATAAAATAAATAAGTAATTATAAAAAAATAAAATAAAAAAATAAGTATTTTGTTGTAAGTAGAAAAAAACAAAATAAATAAAGCAAAAAAGAAAACAAAAAACTGGGAAAAATAAAAAAATTGCCACCTACTGGGCCACCATGGCCTGAATACGACTAGAAACCCATCCATGGGCTAGGATTCAGGCCCGCAGAAGGCCCAGTAGGCCCATCAGACATAGCAATCACAATTAGGCCTGTAAGCCTCTAATGGAGAGGAACTCAAGAGGGGTGCGGCAGTGGGGCTTATAAACCACTACGCGCCCCTCTCAACTAGCGAGGTGGGACTAAACTCCCACCACCACGCTGTTGTGCAAGGCCTTTGGTCCCGGTTGGTGGCACCAACCGGGACTAAAGGGGCGCACTGGTCCTGGTTCGTGGCACCAACCGGTACTAATGCCCCCCCTTTAGTCCCGGTTGGTGCCACCAACTGGGACCAAAGGCCTCTGCTTCCCGCCCTTTGGGCTACTGAAAAGTGACCTTTGGTCCCCGTTCGTGGCACCAACCGGGACTAAAAGGAGCATTGGTCCCGGTTGGTGCCACGAACCAGTGCCAAAACCCTGGGTATATAAGAAAACACTTAGTAGTTCCAACCAAATCCATCACTTCTTCTCCCCCGACGCCCCTGCTCCTCCTCGCCGTCGCCGCCCGACGCCCTGCTCCACCTTGCCGTCTGATAACCCACAAGTATAGGGGATCGCAACAGCTTTCGAGGGTAAAGTATTCAACCCAAATTTATTGATTCGACACAAGGAGAGCCAAAGAATATTCTTGAGTATTAGCAGTTGAGTTGTCAATTCAACCACACCTGGATAACTTAGTATCTGCAGCAAAGTATTTAGTAGCAAAAGTGGTATGATAATAAAGGTAACGGTAGCAAGTTGCAACACTTGGATTATTTATTAATATAACCCAGCAGCGACACTTCCATTTTAACACATGTATTAGTGTGCTAAAACTACTAAAGTACCTGCTTCTTCTTACCCAGAGTAGTACATCAGGCTTGTATTAACTTGTATCAATTGTATTAACTTGTAGCCTAGTCACTGTAGTCATCTTATGCTTTTATCTTCTCTGTGATGTCATGTGCCTTTGAGTCATATATCTTTTTAGTCCCTCTATTTCCATAAATGTGACACTATTTTGTTTCTAAATACTTGACACATACAAGTTTGAGGGCATTATCCTAAACCCATGCTATAATTGATCCATCTCCTCTAATTTGTTACTTGTGCTTAATTGAGATGTTACTCAAGGGTAGTATTTGGGCAAGCATATATAGATGATATGGTTGCTTACTTTAATATGTGTGTTGGCTCAAAACTATCAAAATATCTAGAAAGAGAGTGAACTCACTTCACAGATTCAATCTTCAATGGTTATGGTTTTTGCATTATGGATTCTTAATCTCGGCTGATTCCAAATTCTTCCAAGTGCTAGCTAGCTCAAAAAGCAAATCATCTTCATTTGGAAGATGCAACATTCTATCAGAATCCATTCTCCTGCTCTTTTACTTGTACTGTATGTCATCCATTGTTCAAACCTATCTGTAAGTTCTTGTAGTGTGTTGCTCTGTTCAGAAGTGCATTTTTATTTTAGGATTTTCTTCCTGTGTGGTACTGGATGGCTGGGTATTTAACAATTTGGTTACTATCGGAAGCACTTTAATTCTCTGGAATTAAACTTTGACAAGCATGCTGGATTACGTGATGGCATTCTACGATTCTGTTTAACAACTTTAGTATATGTATGAATGTGCTCGAGTCCATGATTTATTGTTCCAATTTTTATTTGACCTCAAGATTATCTTCTTATTTCTCTTGTCCTTCTTCACTACTAGGGAAAAGCATATACACAGAATCTTACCAGCAGCGCTCTTCAAAATACCACGCTACTGCTATTTAGCAGCAGCGCGTGTTACGAAAACGCGCTACTGAAAGGAAAGTAGCAGTAGCGCGTCCACCGCATACATCGCTACTGCTATAGTTGCCATGACCTTGCCCCCCGCTAGTTATAGCAGTAGTGCATTATACTAAACAACGCTACTGCTATTCAGATTAGCTGTAGCACTTTTTGGCAAACGCGCTACAACTATCCCTACCTTATCCCCACGCGCACGACCGGCCCTCTCACTCACACTCTCACTCTTGCCCGCGTAACAACCGTCGTCGTGCGTCGCTGCCGCCACCGCCTTCGTCCGTCCGCCGCCGAGGTACTCCCCTCCTTCCTTCCCTCCTCCCTCCTCCTCGCACATCCTCCCTCCGCCCGCGGCCGCCCCTCCCTCCTCCACCGCCGCCCTCCTCCCTCCTCCTGCGGCCGCCCCTCCCCCCTCCTCCGCCGGCAGCCCTCCTCCCACCGCCCTCGACCTCGCCGCCCCTAGCTACCTCTCCGTCGCCCCCACCCCCTGCCACTAGTTAGTACTAGATTTAGTAGTAGTAGATGTTAATTTAGGGTTCATAGCTAGTACTAGATGTTGCTTAGTTAGTACTACATTTTTAGTAGTAGTAGTGGTAGTTGAACTACTTTAGTTGTAGTTGAACTAGTTTAGTAAGTAAATTAATAAACTAGTTGAACTAGTTGAATTAATAGAACTAATGTATTTTTAGTAAGATAATTAATATAACTAGTTGAACTACTTTATTTTTAGAAAGAACTAGTTTTTTTCTATTTATAGTAAGTTTATATTTAGTAAGAACTAGTTGAATTAATAAAACTAGTTGAACATGTCATATTTGTTGTTATTTTTTAGTTTAAGCAATTATTCGGGATGTATTAGTGATAACTTATATGGTTTCAGGTGACCACCGTCGTCCCCGTCACCGACCCCCTCCGACATCCCCGCCGTCGTCCCAGTCACCGACCCCCTCCGACATCGAGGTGAGACCAGCCAAATATCCTTGTATATCTTGTGTTGTTGCTCAAATAGGATATGTGGTTGCCCAAGGGGCCGTTCATGTTCAGTTTACATCTCCGAGTGGCCTATGTTTTGCCGAAGTGTTGATTCATTTCCGTTCTGGCAAATTTCAGGCGCTCGATATGTCCTTTTTTAGCAAAGGTCATGCCGGATTTTTTCGTGAATTCTGGCATGACTTGTGCTAGAATATGTACAAGTTTAATCTTTGAATTATGATTGTTGGAAATGTCGTACTCGGACGACGACAATCTCCCGGGGGAGTGTAGCTGGTGCCACGACGATCGAGGTATGTGCGACAGGTTCGTTCGGCTGGACGAAGATCGGCGCTTCAGCATTAAGCTCGAGGAGACCTTCGATTATGAAACGGTGCGCAACAACGACAAGTGTTTTTTTCGTAATTAAGCATGACTTCAACTATTTCAACGTCTAATTTTCATATTTTACAATTCGACTAGCTTATCCCATGCCATGCAAGACGCTATGTCTTGAAGAGGATGGGTTTTGAAGACCATGAAAATTTCGAAAGAAAGAAAATACACCTAAGGACCCATCATGATATGGATTTTGAAGTAAATCTGTGCAATGCTCAGAGCGTAACCCATTTTGGTTGCCAAAATTGGGAAGCACTTTGCAAAATGTATGGTTTTTATGAGGGTATGATTGTCACCATGGATCTTGGTGATCCTGACATCGAGGAAGACAATATGGACATTTGGGTCCTTGTTGATACGCTTCCGATTGTACCGCTATGTGAGTTTCTCAAACATAGTTATTAACTAATTTATATTGTTTATTTCAAAATAGTTGATAGCTTATTTCCATTGACATCTTATTTTGATTCTTCAAAGACTGTGCGGAAGATGGTAGATAAAACCCACTACACCGATGGCACCGAATTAACGTATAAGGAGAAAAATCATCTGATCGCATTTTGTACTCTTCTTGAGAATTACAATGACTATTATCGAACTCCTCCAAATTATGGTGAATACGTGCCACTAGTGCATGTTTTGAACCACGATAACTTCTCTGGAGATACCTTGGTAAGATTTTTTACTATTACGACATCCGTGCATCTTTTGCATACTTCTAAAACTAGTACATCATTGCTAACTACGAAGTTATTATTATGTTTTTCAACAGAAACTCCTGATGGATTGTGTGCCTCATCTGATGTCTCTGCATGGTCGCCTCTCAGTTTTGAACATACTGCTAGGTAAATCTACGGAGCTCACCTGTGCATATCGGATTTCTAAAACCCGTGAACACATGTTCATCAAAGAATGGAAGAAATGTATGGATATTCGCAAGGAGGTTCTTGGAAGTAACATTCAGCGAAAGGCAAGAATTGGAGACAGGCTAATCTCCATTCTCCATAATGGAGAGTCAGGGGCTATCTTATTTTTTGCTATTTTACCTTAGAAAATGTAGTAGGTCTTAATCGAATGTAATAGGTCCTATGAGGTACAATATGTTTATTATGTGGTAATGTGTTAGAGTTGATAATGATGATCTTGAGGAGGTGTTATGTGATGTCCATGATGAAAACGATGATCTTGAGGAGGTGTTATGTGATGTCAATGATGAAAATGATGATAAGTTGTTAATGATATGATGATGATGATGATATTATTATATCATTGGGTGAAAGAACCGCAGATTAGTTTCAAGTGGATGGACATCCACTTGAAACTAGTCCACGGTTCTTTCACTCCATGATGTAATAACTCATTATAATGTAAAAACAATCTCTAAATTCCTGTTGTATGAAAACTTGTGCAAAGGTGTATGAATACAACATGAAATAGAAAAGAAATAAAATACTAAATAATAGTAGTAGCGCGGGAGAGGAGAAGCGCTACTACTAATTACCAGTAGCGATGTTCTAAAGAAGCGCTACTACTAAGTCAATTTAGCAGTAGCGTGGGTCCAGACGCGCTATTGCTAAGCATTAGCTATAGCGCCTTATCAGTAGCGCTCCTGACCGCGCTACTGATAGGCCCAAAACCCGCGCTGCTGCTAGGCTTTTCCCTAGTAGTGCTTGTGCAGCAGGATTTGATTCGGTACAAGGGGTTCATTGTGCCAGGCTCCTCGTTTCTGCTGCTTCCATGCGACAGTGGTGGTGGCTGTGCTGTTGGCATCGGCTACAAAAATAGCCACGGTAAGCTCCTTTCCTTCCTCGGCTCCCCGCCTCTGGTGGTTGGTTTGAGCTTGTCGTGGTCACGGAGCCACGACTATGTTGGTCACTCTGTGTTCATGGCCATTGTTAGGCTGGTACAGTCCATCCTTGCATGATGATGCTGCTGTTTTTTCGTAGTTCTTTTGTCTGCTTGCTTGGTAATTATCATGCAATCAGTAGCCTGCCTAATGCAAGTTGGCTGAATATAAAGTTGAAATCTTGTAGAGAACATCAAAGAGAACGTCCAAGGGATATAAATGTTTTTTCCCAAGTTGAAATGCATCCTCTATTTTTTTCTGTGTGACAAGAGAAGTCTTGTGATGAAACCCTTATTTACTAACAAAGTTATTTTTGTCTGCTGGATACCTACCTATGTTTTAGATATACTCTCTTACAGGAGCTCCAGGCCTTTATGTTCACTCTTTTACAGGAGCTCTAAGCCTAATTTGTTTGGAGTTTGAAGCCGTGAAGCCAAGTGCCAAGCAAAGCAGAGTGCCAACCAGTGAAGCCCTACATAGCAAAGAGTTTTTTGGTTCTGTAGTGGACTGTAAATTGTAATATTGTCATGGATTGTAAGACTAATGTAGTGTTATTTGATGAATTATATTTGTTCTGTCCTGTTTGAATAGTGATTATGTATGTTGTAAAGATGTGAAATGGAAACTTGATTAGTGGGACCTCTTATGAATATAATTTAAGCAATTTTGAATTTCTGATATGTGGGACCAATGTATGGCATTATGACTAGTGGTACCCATCTGACTACTGGGACCAACTCGAAAATATAATGACAGAAAATGGAAAATCAATTGATTCTAAGAAGGCTAAGGCCCAAAAATAAAGCTGGAATATTGGGCTTGGCTCATGCAGCCCATGATAATTGACTTAAAAAAACATCGAATTTGTTGGGCTAGGCCCATGTAGAATAGAGAACTGGACCGGGCTGAATCTTGTCAGTGACCTTTTGAATTGGTCGCAATTTTGCCACATCAGCTTGTCACGTCGGATCCGACGTGGCCTGGGCAGACAACCAGTGACCAAAACAAAAGGTCATAGGTTCAACGACCTTTCGTTTTGGTCGTAAACGTCTACGACCTTCTCACAGAGAAGGTCATTAATTTTAGTTTACAACCGCCAACTTTTGACCTTCTGTTTTTTGTCAAAAAAGGTCGCAAATGAAAAACAATGACCTTTCTATGACCAATAGTCAAGGTCACAAGTTGAGATATTTCTTGTAGTGGAGGCAGCGGCCCGGCGTAGGTCATTGCGATGGGCGTGGGCTGTGGCGTGGTGGCCTCATGGTGCTTGGTCGGGCCGGCATTGTGGCGACGGCTAGAGTCAGAGTTGGCGTCTGTTCATTCGGAGGTGGCCTGTGTGGCTGCCCCGTTGGTTGTCTTTGGCTTCGGCTACGGCCTGTCCGGCGATCCCCGCGTGGCTGGGCGGGTGGTCGGTCCTTGCCAGATGCAGATTCAGCTGGGAGTAGAGGTTGGGCGTCAGGGGTGGCATTTGGAAGAGGCGGTGGGTGTGATAGGTGGCTCCGATGCGGTTGGGCCACCCGTCACCAGCAGGGGTGCCGAGCGTTGACGACGTCCGCTCCCGCTTCACCTCTTCTTAGGCCTGGTGGCTCCCTGGTCGGTCTAGTTGTTCTGGTCACCGGCAGCTCTGTCGGCGGTTGGAGCAAGCCGGTCGGTTCATCGCTCGCAACTTGAAGGACCTACGGGGTGTCTTGTTTCCTGGACGGCGGTCTGGGTGGCGGGAGCTTCGGTGCTCGTGGGCTGAGCTCACGGCTCAGGTGCAGGCGGCTAGCAGCCATGGCCACGGGGGCGGCATGGTAGCTGGCGGTTTAATGTTTCGTGGTGGTGTGCCGTTAGGGTCTTGTGCCTGGCGGCACCTTGGGCGAAGGCGGAGTATGATTGCCGGGGTGAAAATCCTGTCTAGCATTGGTCGGGACGACGGAGGCGGTGCCTGTGGTCGTCGCCATCTTCGTGAAGTCTCCGTTGTGGTTGCTCCTTTCCCTTCGTCGTGCTCCGGATGAAACTCTAGATCTTTGGATCGGGCGGTGGCGGCGCTTCAGTGTTGTATCCTTCCTGAAGGCACTGTCTTGGAGCTCACGGTTCGTCGACTCCCAGCTTCACCTCTTCATGGTATCTTCGCCGTGAAGGGCTCCGGCGGCTCCCTAGTGTTGCTTACAGTCATTGTTTAGTCTACTTCGAGTCGTTCAATGTGTTGTTGTTGTAGGTCCTGAGCACCTATGTATCTGGCCTTGGGTGTGTGTTGATGTGGCATGTTGTCGTTTGTATCGGCTCGGATGTTGGTTGGTGCTTTATATATAAAGCGGGGCGAGAACCTTTTCTGGTAAGACAGAAAAGTAAAGCGGTCAACGTGAGATATTCTTCCGTCTCACTATAAGCGAGATATAGTTCTGGCGCCCAATTATAGATTCTTTACACACAAACTACATGGATTACTAATTAGTCTGGATCATCACACGGATGCGTCCTATCATCCAACTACAAATCGTATACTAGATCATGATTTGTGCCTTGCTGCGAAATTTTTCTGTCAGGGTGTTATTTTTAATTTTCATTTTTGTATTATTAGTTTTTTTTAGTTGGTGTATTATTATGATTGGTTGGTTCACTTTAGGTGTGTCGAGCCATGTTAGGGATTATTACGCTTGATTCGGCGGTTTATGCGTGGTACTCCTTCCGGAAGATATGTGGTTAGTCGGTTTCATAATGAGATTTGTGAGTTGTGACACGTTTAAGCTTGGTTGTCACGGTGCGGTGGTTTTTTCTATGATGGAACCAGCCCATCAGAGTTCAAGTCCTAAACCTGATACTCACATTTTCTTGGATTTATTTCAGGCTTCCCGGTGACACTACTAGGAAAAAGCCTTCTAATGGCGCACCGGTTTTGCCTACTAATGGCGCACTACCGGTGCGCCATTAGCATCACGCCACTAGAATTTTTTTCTAATGGCGCACCTGTGGTGCGCCATTAGAATCTGGTATTCTAATGGCGCACCGCTGGTGCGCCATAAGTATGGCCCACGGTGCGCCATTAGTATCTGGTATACTAATGGCGCACCACATAGGAGTGCGCCATTAGTAACAATTTTTTTTCAAATTTTTTTTGCAGAATTTTTTTCAAAATTTCGAATTTTTTTTGTTTTTTTCTTAATCTCAGGTCACTATGGCTTAATCTCGAGTCAATATGCTTAATCTCAGGTCAAATCGCACTCCATGGTCAAACTTCCCAAAAGGTCACCCATCCCTCTCACTACTCCAGCCTGAGCACGCTTAATTTCCGAGTTCTATTCTCCCTCGTTTCCAAGTGTGCACTTGTTGTTTTCCTGACAATAGTAAGATGTCAATCCTATTAACCTCAGGAATTTAGCTTGAGCATGTACTGACACATTTCACTGTTTGAGTTTGAAACTATTGTTCTAAAAAATTAGTAACACTAATATTTCTTGAATAATTAGTTCGCACACAGTTTGACCAGATTTGACCACAGTTTGACCAGATTTGACCACAGTTTGACCATAGTTTGACCAGATTTGACCAAAATTCAAAAAAACTAAAATAATTATTTATTAACACTAATATTCTTGAATAATTAGTTTGACCATAGTTTGACCAGATTTAACAAAAACTAAAAAAAACTATTTTTTTTTTGAATTTTTTTGCCTCCAGATCTTAAAAGCCCCGTAACTTTTTTTCTGTTAGGCTTTTGAGGATTTTAAAAATGTTTAACGGGGTTCCCCCAGTTAAATTCGGATGTAACTTTTCGAGTAGATGATTTTTCATATATAAAACTTTTTAATCCGAGTTCGTATGCAAAAGTTATGCCCATTTTACAAATTTTCAGAGAGATTTTACAAATAAAGTCGAAATTTATATTTGTAAATTTTCCCAACAACTAGACCACATATCACATGGGAAACTTATTTTCTTTTATTTGTTTGACATTTTTATCATTTTTAAAAAAAAATTAAAACTGAAAAGGCGGTCCAGGGGGGGTGCATTCGGTGGAAGCTGGGCAAACTACTAATGGCGCACCGTGGGATGGTGCGCCATTAGTAGTTAAACTAGTAATGGCGCACCACAACCACGGTGCGCCATTACTAGTTTTGAAAAAAAAAATTATTGAAATTTTGTTTGAAATTTTTTGATAAAAACTTAGTAATGGCGCACCAGTGGACAGTGCGCCATTACTAGTTAAAACTAGTAATGGCGCACTGTCAACCGGTGCGCCATTACTAACAAAAATTTTATAAATTTTTTTATATTTTTTTTACTTCTTTTTTTAAAACTTATAATGGCGCACGGTGGGTGTGGTGCGTCATTACTAGTTAAAACTAGTAATGGCGCACCACACCCATGGTGCGCCATTAGAAGTTTCGAAAAAATTAAAAAACAAATTTTATTTACTAATGGCGCACCGTGGGATGTGGTGCGCCATTAGTATTTGGAAACTAATGGCGTACCAACACATGGTGCGCCATTAGTATATAGCAATGGCGCACCACATGTCTGGTGCGCCATTAGTGTCAATTACATCTATAGCCCTTTTCCTAGTAGTGTGATATTCGTTCAATAGAAGGAGACATTCTCGTCGACTACAAATCGTCTATGATAACTTCGTCAATCTCAAGATAGTGTGTCAGTCCAATATCTCGAAGATGCTCATAAGGATATGTTGTATGTGTGTGCATTCACATACGTAAATGTAATGGTTGTATGTAAACATCTTCTATTAAAAAATACCAGCTAACAACCCGCATGACCGTCACGAATACACACGGCACAAAAGGCATCCACTTTACACATGAAACCCACCACGAGGCTCACATCCCCGATTTACTACAACGCTTCCCTTCGAGGGACCTTAGAATTTTAGGTGATACTAAGTACCTGATCTCTATCTTTTCTATTTACTTCGATATGCATACATGCTATATCATTACACATGTTATCTCATGAACCCCCAATACTTTTATTTTTCTAGACATGTATAAGAAATATTACTTACTAAAGGATTGGATGCGCTTTGCTGCACGGTTGTTGTTGCTGGGATTTCATAAAAAAGGTTTCATTACACGGTATTTTGATGATCTTTTTTCGGGGTATAATTATGTGTTATCTGCAAATTAACATGCAAGTACGCAAGGAAACTTTTGTAGCGGTGACCACATGTATTATATTGGTTCTATAATGTCAGCATTTATTTTTTTGGCAGGTGATGAGAAGGTGCGAGGCCCATGTATTTTTATAAACTGGTTGTTGCAGATTGATATGCAAAATCATTGATCAATCAAAATTGCAAACCAAATTCATTAAGAAATTGTTGACCAAGTCAAAAATTGGGAACTTAATCCAAAATCATATTAGTGCTTTAGTGTTGCATGTTGGCATTTACATTTTTGTTAGGTGATGTGAGTGTGCGTGAGACTGATAAATGTTTATAAGTTGGTTGTTTTCAATTGATCTGAGAAATAATTGATCAGTCAAAATGGTGTATCAAATTTAAAAGTGGATACCTCACTTAAAAGAGAGAGCTTCTTCAAAAATTATTGCCCAAGTCAAAATTAGAAACCCTATCCAAAATCGATGTCGTCAAATTAAATGAGAGGCCTTTACCTCCTAATGTGCTTAGTGATGTAGTAGATACTACTTCTTTGAACATGCACATGCTACACTTCATTAACCCCACTACTCTTAGCACGCATAAAAATATTACTTATACTATGTAAATACTTTACAACGATACAATAAATTATATGTATTTGTAGTCATTATTCTCATATTCAAATTTTAGACAACCAAATCACATTACAATAAATATTGCAAAAAACTCTCAACGCATGGGTACCAACTAGTTGCTTCTCACTATTGCAGTTAGCTTATGTGAAGTAACTGAGGTACCCAATGCCAACTACCCCTTCATCTCTTCTCCCAAGCGAACAGGCGCCTAGGATTCCTGCCTCTCGTTAGTGGCGGCGGCGATTTGCCTCATCTTCTATGGCTTTAGGGACATGGGGGCATGGTAGATCCTGGCCTTTGCCGGCGGAAAAGCTATGTTTGTGGATGTTTTTTTAATTTTTGTCAGGGTTTATGTCTTGCTTGGGAAGGCGAGATGGCGATGGCTCCCTGAAGATGGAATAAAGTTCCTCCGCATAGCCGTTTGGAGGCGTGTCTCCGGTGGATATCGAGGATTCAGTTGGTGGCTGTCATTGGTGGATTTGCTCGGATCTAGTCTATGTTCATTTGTCTTTATGTTGGATCTTTTCGATCTACGCTTCTGTTCATCGGCGGTGGTTGTTGTTCTGATACGCTAATCCTACAGTGACTTAAAATGACGACTTTTCAATTGTCTACTACAACAAGTTTTGTCTGGCTCCGACGAGGGAGAGGCGATGACAACGGCGTGCGTTTAGCTCGCTTCGGTGCTTGTGGTTGTCACTAGATGATCTACGGATTTGGATGTACATTTAATTATTTTTGGTGTTCAATGATTGAAGATTGATACATCAAAAGTTTTCCCGTAAAAAGAAATAACCGAGCTACCCAACACATGATCATTCTGTAATTCCCAAGTGTAATCTCTCAGCCCAGTAGTAAGTGCGCGAAATACTCATGCTCAACTTTCGGCGCCCAGGCACGGCCGCTTGGCTCTGGTGCAGAGTGTGTGACGCGCCGACGGCAAACCAGCCACGCCACACATCCGGCCTCTTCCCAGTGAGGCGGCGAGGTGGCGACACCACACACACCAATATACGAGCTGCGATTCGACGGCGAAGGGCAGCAGCAACATGGTGGGTCGGCGACAACAAATGGAGCGCGCCGTACATGGTATCTATCCCTCTCCTATGTATGTCCAGACGTTATGCATATCGATAGTCACGTTTAAAACAGCAGGAATAAGAATGTTCCGTATGCTAACAAACTAGTACAACCATGCTTCAAAAAAAAAAAAAAACTAGTACAAAGACCAACGGGTGCTTTCGCCGGGGTCGATGCCGGGAAGGATGCCAGATATTCATGGATGCTGATCGTTGTCCAGAGACTGTTGGCTATTGCTCGTTCATTTTCAGCTTCCTGTCCTGTGCTGAAACCTCATCTCGGTGGTTGTGCTTGACGCGGGGCTTAGATTTCGGTGGGTTGGTGTTTTTTCTGTGGTTGAGTCAGAGTTGCCGGTGGCGGGAGACACCAACGCTTCTAGCTGTTATATTCACTAAAAGAAGAAGATGGCACATTGATCCACATTGCTCGTTCTTTTTTATAAGGAAATGTATTAATATCGCGAAGCTATCAATTACACCCAGCCTCTACACCAATAAGATATCGAAAGACATCAAGGATATACACAACCAAAAATAAAATATAGAAAGAGAGGAATATGAAAACAACGACCTCGTCGCAGTAATGAAACACTCGCAACAACAACACTCTAATCACCACCAAAGACGACACCTGGATTACAGAAGAGGTCTCCAAAAACGACGCCTCCAAGAAGGAAACAATGCATAAGCGTTGTCGTCACCCGATAAAGGATCTTGAGTTTTCACCCTGGAGAGAGTCCGAGATTCCAAAAACAATGCCTTCGCAAGACCATTGCTGGGTACAACCAATGAAGGCAAGACCTTATGCTTTCACCTGGAGGTCGTGGCTCGGTACTCGAGAAGCATCCCCAAAACTGTTGTCCACCTATGTTGACGCCCCCTCCTTCCAAGGCCGCCGTTGCAAGTCCTCAACACCAGACACACAGGAAAAAAAACCGTGTCACCATTCTTCAACGCAATCAAAACTCCTTGCCGCCATTAATTCTTCGATATCAACCACCATGACTTTCTTCATCACCTCAACGCCACGGAAATCTATACTTAGACATGTCCCATGGCACCGGCAAGACAACAAAGCCTCGTGCCACACCCTCATGAAGCCTCTCTGGCTGAAGATGAGGGCGCGCCCGACCGAATCAATTCCGATCTAGATATTCAGCGCCGCCTTGCGTCAAAAGCTGGTATCTCTGATAGGAAGACCGAAACCCGTCGGTGACTAGATGGAAGAGGTCGACATGAAGATTAAAGTTTTGGAGCACGAAGAATAGCAGAGCCAACTAACTTAGGACTCCCCTGGATTGGGACGAACTGTATCTGGGCATGGGGACCTGCCACGGCCAAGCGCACCACACCGGCAAGCTAGGTTCAGCCACTCTTGACCAGATATGTGCCCGCCGGCCATCGTCGCAGCTGTAGCCTCCCGCCAATCGGACCGCCCAGCTGAGCACCGGCGAGCTGATCGCAGAAGTGATGCCTATCTTCGAGATCCACAGCGCCCTTGCGCCATGGACAGTACCAACCAGGCAGCCGAAGCAGCATGGAGCAGCTCCTCCAGGCCAGACCATCGCGCCGCCAAGCAGCCGCAGGAATCGCCACCATCGTGAACAGGTGTGGGGCCGCCGCCCTAGCACCCAAGCATCCACCAGCCAGATTGATTCCAACCAAGGACGATAGTTGAGGCCTGCCGTCGTCGTCAGCTCCACGGGATTCTCCCAGGGTCATCCTCCGACGGCGGCAAGCAGAGGAGATCGGAGATGAGAAACACACTGGGAAGAGATGCAGTCGCCACCCGTGTTGCCTGTCCGGACGATGCGGGGGCCGTTCGGTTATTCCTCTTACACACTGCTCGGTTTATTAAAGGAAAACCGAGCGAAAATTTATACAATGGTGATTGCCTCTGCCGTGCTCATGGCGGGTCTCGAATGACATCTTTAATTGTTGAGGTCATTTTTAGGGATATTCGAGTTCACTTCTCTTCCAATTACTGTTTCTTGTTGGTTAGGAGTTTTTTTTCCGCATATTTGCAAGAAATTCACTCAATGAGATGAAGCCCTCTGTACCAAAGAAAAAACAACTCATAAACATTAAGTTAGGCTCCTGATCATCCCAAGCTTTGTTAAATGATTTTTGTTTTATTTATTAAATGGAAAGAGCCTTTCAAACTATGGGTTGGCATGGCCAACCCATGTGATGAGCATGATCTTGACTTCTTCTACGCATCGAACATCATCACAGTTGGGGATAGAGCAAGAAACCCTTTTTGGGAGGCTCCATGGTTAAATGAACAGAAGCCCAAGGAAATTGCTCCTCTCATTTCAAGTCTTCATCTCGCAAAAACTGAAAGGTCAGATAGGCGCTGAAGAATAATGATTGGGTTGCCAAGCTCAAAATCCTGCAAACTTCACTATGGAGCATCTTCGTCAATTTGTGGCCCTCTGGACGTCCATCCAAGGTCATGACCTTGACGACCATGCCAAAGATGACATTGTGTGAAAACACACGGCGAGCAGGCATTACTCGGCAACGTCTGCCTACGCGGCCCAATTCTTGGGAACGGTTTACCCTCCCATCGAGCACATGACATGGAAAGCTTGGGCCCCTCCCAAGGTCAAGTTCTTCTCTTGGTTGGCTACCCAAGATCGTATTTGGACCGCCGATAGACTGGCCAAGAGGGCATGGCCTAACTGTGGTCTGTGCCTGCTATGCAAGCAAGTTCAGGAATCCGAGCACACCTCTTCTACAAATGCCGGTTCACGCTTAGACTTTGGAAATTGATAAATGACTAGCTACACTTGATTGACTTGGATACTTCGGATTGCCACCTCGAGGACTCCATTAGCGAATGGTGGTCCAAGAGATCCGATGATCGCACGCCCAACAGGAGGACATGGCGTCCCTAACAATGCTTATGGGATGGACCGTTTGGAAAGGAGTGGAACACCCGTGTCTTTGATCACAAGAATATGCCAACGTCAATCTTGTTCAACAACATTCGGTGTGAGATCAAACTTTGAGTTTCTGCCGCGGCAAACAAACTAGGAACTATTGTACCGGGAGAGTGAGGCCTATGTAGTTTGGGTCTTGTAACACAAATTCTATCCTCTTCTTAATTAAGATCTGAGGCAAATCTTTTGCCTTGGTTTCAAAAAAATTATTGGAAAAAGTACAAAACCACAATTATCTAGCCATATATAACATAACCGAGTTAAATTAAAACAAAAGAGAGGAGTACAAAAGTATGTCATGTAAACATGCGCAATACTAACAACAATGGCTCTCAATACAACCAATGAAGTGCATGCACCTTTCCAAAGTGAGGTCTTATAAAAATGGATATGCTTGTGATGCTATAGTGGGGCCTAACAAACCTGGACGGAGGGAGTAAACGCCGTCCTTCTTAAGAAAGCACACTAGTAGAAAACATGGCTTTCGTTCGGGCCTGGCCAACCCATTAGTCCCGGTTCAGTCGCGAACTGGGACCCATGGGGTAATTCGTCCCGGTTCGTGAGCCCAGGGGGCCAGCCGGGGCTTCATGGGCATTGGTCCCGGTTCGTATGGACCCATTTGTCCTGGTTCCAGGCACGAACCGGGACCAATGGTCTGGTCCTCTCTCCTGGCCCACAACCATTGGTCCCGGTTTGTGGCTTGAACCGGGATAGAATGCTGGGTTTTAGTCCCGGTTTCAACCACGAACCGGGACAAATGAGTTGCCTATATATACCCCATCGCCACAGCAGAGCACTCCACAGTGCTCTGTTTTTTCTGGCCGGCGAGGGGAGGGCATTTGGGTGCTCTAGCTCACCTCCTATGCACATGAGGTGTTCGATGAAATGTCCGAGCCACACTAGTTAATCTTTCTCCTCTCGAAACTCGACCTCCGAGCTCCATTTTCCCCGAGATATGTCTAGGTTTAGCGGTCCGTCACGTCCCGTCCCCGTCTTCACCGCCGTCAATCGCCCGCGCCGATCTCGTTGCCGGCACCACCGTGGTGAGCCTATTGTTCTTATCTTCTTTCTGAAAGAAAAAAATTATTACTTCAGATAGATACTTGTCTAATTTTCTTACTTTTATTATTCCTTGTTATTATATAGTGCAATGGTTTTGTATCCGCCCCCGTCGGCCCTTGTCCTGTCTATGATTCGGATGTGGTATATATTATCTTTTGATAACTATTTGGTTCATTTATTGTTTATGACAATTATGCCGACCAACGTGACATAGATTTTATTTATCTAGGAGGTGGTTGAACCGGAAATTCCAACCGACCCTATTGTCGAGAGGTTAAATTTAGTTGAAGAAGAAAACAATTACTTGAAGGAAAAAATAAAAAAATTGAGGAGGAGAAGATGATATTGGAGTTGCATGTTGCGGATGTCGTCGATGATCACAAGATCAAGATGGATGCAATGCGGTTGAAGATTAGAAAGATTAGAAAATATGCCATTCATACCGAGGCTTGGTATCATTATGCAGTTGGATCAATTGTTATCTTGGTTACGATTATGATCGCATTTGTTGTTGCATTGAAATGTTTTACATAATTTCAATGTATGGTTTAGATGCTCTGCAGAGCTATATGTTGTTCAATGAGAACTATGTATGTACTTTGGTTTTAATGTGATGATGAACTTCTATTATTTTGGTCACTTATCTATTCATGAGAGGGTTGAAAATTGATGATGTGGCTTCGAATGGTGCATTTTGAACACAGAAAAACTATGAAGTTCAAATAAGTTCAAAAAAAATGAAATCCCTTTGTACTAGATGAGTTTCCGTATGAAACCCTGATACTTCGAAAGAGATTGTCCGTTTTGTACACGAAGTGCATCCAGTTTTTGTCGTAACCCTCTCTACTTTCTTGCACATGCTATGTGGGTAAAATGATGATACCATGCCAACTTTCAACCTTTTTAGAATTCATTTCAAATGCTTTTCAATTTCATGGTCTTATAGCTCAAAATAATCAGTAAATGCATGAAAATTAACAAATGAAGTCAGAAAGGGTGGAAAATTGATGATGTGGCATTGAATGGTGCATTTTGAACACAGAAAAACTATGGAGTTCAAATAAGTTCAAAAAAATGAAATCCCTTTGTAACGGACAAGTTTCCGTATGAAACCCTGATAACAAAAATGAAATCCCTTTGTAACAGACGAGTTTCCGTATGAAATCCCTTTGTTTCAGAGTTCATAAATATCTTTTTTGTTACAAACTTTAATAGCAAAAAGAATTGTCATAAAATAAAAATAAATAAGTAATTTGAAACAAAATAATATAAACTTTAATAAAATATATAAGTAGAAACAAAATAAAATAAAATAAGACAAACTTTAATAACATAAATAAATTTTATGAAACTAAAATTATCAAAGTATTTTCTATTCAAAATATTATAGGCAACCTCTATTATTATTATTGAAACTAAAATTATATAAAATTGATGCAACTAAAATTATCAAAGTATTTTCTGTTCAAAATCATTAAAAGCAAAAAGAATTTTCATAAAGAACTTTTTTTCATTAGAAACTTTAATAGCAAAAAGAATTATCATCAAATAAAATAAATAAGTAATTATAAAAAAATAAAATAAAAAAAATAAGTATTTTATTGTAAGTAGAAAAAAACAAAATAAATAAAGCAAAAAAGAAAACAAAAAACTGGGAAAAATAAAAAAATTGCCACCTACTGGGCCACCATGGCCTGAATACGACTAGAAACCCATCCATGGGCTAGGATTCAGGCCCGCAGAAGGCCCAGTAGGCCCATCAGGCATAGGAGTCACAATTAGGCCTGTAAGCCTCTAATGGAGAGGAACTCAAGAGGGGTGCGGCAGTGGGGCTTATAAACCACTACGCGCCCCTCTCAACTAGCGAGGTGGGACTAAACTCCCACCACCACGCTGTTGTGCAAGGCCTCTGGTCCCGGTTGGTGGCACCAACCGGGACTAAAGGGGCGCACTGGTACTGGTTTGTGGCACCAACCGGTACTAATGCCCCCCCCCCTTTAGTCCCGGTTGGTGCCACCAACTGGGACCAAAGGCCTCTGCTTCCTGCCCTTTGGGCTACTGAAAAGTGACCTTTGGTCCCTGTTCGTGGCACCAACCGGGACTAAAGGGAGCATTGGTCCCGGTTGGTGCCACGAACCAGTGCCAATGCCCTGGGTATATAAGAAAACACTTAGCAGTTTCAACCAAATCCATCACTTCTTCTCCCCCGACGCCCCTGCTCCTCCTCGCCGTCGCCGCCCGACGCCCCTGCTCCACCTTGCCGTCTGATAACCCACAAGTATAGGGGATCGCAACAGCTTTCGAGGGTAAAGTATTCAACCCAAATTTATTGATTCGACACAAGGAGAGCCAAAGAATATTCTTGAGTATTAGCAGTTGAGTTGTCAATTCAACCACACCTGGATAACTTAGTATCTGCAGCAAAGTATTTAGTAGCAAAAGTGGTATGATAATAAAGGTAACGGTAGCAAAAGTAAAGATAAATGTTTTTGGGTTTTTGTAGTAGTTGTAACAGTAGTAACGGAAAAGTAAATAAGCGAAGAACAATATATGAAAAGCTCGTAGGCAATGGATCAGTGATGGATAATTATGCCGGATGCGATTCCTCATGCAATAGTTATAACATAGGGTGATATAGAACTAGCTCCAATTCATCAATGTAATGTAGGCATGTATTCCGTAAATAGTCATACATGCTTATGGAAGAGAACTTGTATGACATCTTTTGTCCTACCCTCCCATTGCAGCGGGGTCCTTACGGAAACTAAGGGATATTAGGCCTCCTTTTAATAGAGAACCGGAACAAAGCATTAGCATATAGTGAATACATGAACTCCTCAAACTATGGTCATCACCGAGAAGTATCCCGATTATTGTCACTTCGGGGTTGTCGGATCATAACACATAATAGGTGACTATAGACTTGCAAGATAGGATCAAGAACACACATATATTCATGAAAACATAATAGGTTCAGATCTGAAATCATGGCACTCGGGCCCTAGTGACAAGCATTAAGCATAGCAAAGTCATAGCAACATCAATCTCAGAACATAGTGGATACTAGGGATCAAACCCTAACAAAACTAACTTGATTACATGGTAAATCTCATCCAACCCATCACCGTCCAGCAAGCCTACGATGGAATTACTCACGCACGGCGGTGAGCATCATGAAATTGGTGATGGAGGATGGTTGATGATGACGACGGCGACGAACCCGCCTCTCCAGAGCCCCGAACGGACTCCAGATCAGCCCTCCCGCGAGACATTAGGGCTTGGAGGCGGCTCCGTGTCGTAAAATGTGACGAAACTTTCTCTCTGATTTTTTTCTCCCCGAACGTGAATATATGGAGTTAGAGTTGACGTCGGTGGAGGTCCAGGGGGCCCACGAGATAGGAGGCTGCGCCCCGGGGGGCGCCCCCCCTGTCTCGTGGACAGCCTGTGGGCCCCCTGGCATTAATTCTTTTGCCAAAAATTCTTATTAATTCCAAAAAGTGCCTCCGTGGATTTCCAGGACATTTTGAGAACTTTTCTTTTCTACACATAAAACAACATCATGGTAGTTTTGCTCAAAACAGCGTCAGTCCGGGTTAGCATCATTCAAATTATGCAAGTTAGAGTCCAAAACAAGGGCAAAAGTGTTTGGAAAAGTAGATACGTTGGAGACGTATCAACTCCCCCAAGCTTAAACCTTTGCTTGTCCTCAAGCAATTCAATTGATAAATTGAAAGTGATAAAGAAAAACTTTTACAAACTCTGTTTGCTCTTGTTGTTGTAAACATGAAAAGCCAGCATTCAAGTTTCAACAAATATTATGAACTAACCATACTCACAATAACACATAGCTCTCACAATTACTCATATCAATAACGTAATCAGCTAGCGAGCCATAATAATAAAAACTCGGATGACAACACTTTCTCAAAATAATCATAACATGATATAACAAAATGGTATCTCGCTAGCCCTTTCTGAGACCGCAAAACATAAATGCAGAGCACCTTTAAAGATCAAGGACTGACTAAACATTGTAATTCATGGTAAAAAAGATCCAGTCAAGTCATAGCCAATATAAACCAATACTAATGAATGCAAATGACAGTGTGCTCTCCAGCGGGTGCTTTTTATAAGAAGGGTGATGACTCAACATAAAAGTAAATAGATAGGCCCTTTGGAGAGGGAAGTAGGGATTTGTAGAGGTGCCAGTGCTCGATTTTAAAATAGAGATTGAATAACATTTTGAGCGGCATATACTTTTGCTGTCAACGCAACAACTATGAGATGGCTGTATCTTCCATACTACATGCATTATAGGCAGTTCCCAAACAAAATGGTAAAGGTTTATACTCCCCCAACCACTAACAAGCATCAATCCATGGCTTGCTCAAAACAACGAGTGCCTCCAACATACAACAGCCCTGGGGGAGTTTTGTTCAATTATTTTGATTTGCTTTGATCTTTTTGGATCATGGGACTGGGCATCCCGGTTACCGGCCCTTTCTCGTGAATGAGGAGCGGAGTCCACTCCTCTTGAGAATAACCCACCTAGCATGGAAGATATAGGCAGCCCTAGTTGTAACATGAGCTTCTCGAGCATACAAAACAGAATTTCATTTGAAGGTTTGGAGTTTGGCACATACAAATTTACTTGGAACGGCAGGTAAATACCGCATATAGGAAGGTATAGTGGACTCATATGGAACAACTTTGGGGTTTAAGGAGTTTGGATGCACAAGTAGTATTCCTGCTTAGTACAGATGAAGGCTAGCAAAAGACTGGAAAATGACCAACTGAGAGAGCGACAACAGTCATAAACATGCATTAAAATTAATTCACACCGAATACAAGCATGAGTAGGATGTAATCCATCATGAACATAAATATCATGAAGGCTATGTTGATTTGATTCAACTACATGCGTGAACATGTGCCAAGTCGAGTCACTTAATACATTCAAAGGAGGATACCATCCCATTATACCACATCATAATCATTCTTAATAGCATGTTGGCACGCAAGGTAAACCATTATAACTCATAGCTAATCAAGCATGGCACAAGCAACTATAATCTCTAAATGTCATTGCAAATATGTTTACTTCATAATAGCTGACTCAGGAACGATGAATTATCATATTTACAAAAACAAGAGAGGTCAAGTTCATACCAGCTTTTCTCATCCCAATAAGTCCATCATATATAGTCATTATTGCCTTTCAGTTGCACGACCGAATGATGTGTATAATAATAAGAGTGCACGTGCATTGGACTAAGCTGGAATCTGCAAGCATTCAACTCAAAAGAGAAGACAAGTAATATGGGCTCTAAGTTAAATAAACAATCATGCATATGAGAGCCACTAAGAATTTTCAATATAGTCTTCTCGACCTCCAAAGGAAAGAAAAGAAAATAAAACTATATACACGGGAAAGCTCCCAACAAGTAAGAAGAAGAACTAGAAATCTTTTTGGGTTTTCATTTTAATTCTACTACAAGCATGGAAATTAAACTAACTATTTTTTTGTTTTTTCTTAAGGTTGATCAAACACACAAGAAGAAAACTAGAAAAAGAAATTTAAACTAGCATGGATAATACAATGAAAGAGTATGAGCACCGACGACTAGTGTGTGAACATGAATGTAAAGTCGGTGAGAAATACGTACTCCCCCAAGCTTAGGCTTTTGGCCTAAGTTGGTTTAATACCAAGGACCGCCGCTACTCTCCCCGGTGTAGTGGGAGGTGTAATCAGGATACCACTGGCTGGTCATCTCCGGATCCCACTGGACAGATGATGCACGATAAGGGTCCAGCTCAGGTTCCGGCTCAGGTTCAGGTTCTGGAGTAAATGCTTGAGCTCGGTGATTGTTCACCGCTTCCGGCATGACAAGACGATTTTCTGCAAGCAAATCAAACAACAGAGGCGCATGCAAAATAATAAACTCAAAGTGTTTCTTATTGAATCTAAGTCTATACAAGAGCATCTTCTCTTCGTTATCAACAATAAACTTGTGTGCTACCATGCTCTTGTAATCTAAAATGTGAGGAGGTAATTTTGTCTCCTCCTCCTCATGGTGCCTAATGGGTATCTGAAAATGTTTAGCAAGACGTGCAGCATAGATACCTCCAAAAATGGGGCCTTATGTATGATTCAGGGCTAGCCGTTTAGCAACGACGGCACCCATACTAAAAGTATTGTCTCCTAGCAAAGCATGTTGAAGAATAATAATATCTGGAACGCTCAAATTTCCACTATTTCCACAACCAATCAAGCATCTACTAGCAAATATAGCAAAATAGCGTAAATCAGGAAAGTGTATGCTAGAGACCTTCGCCTCAGAGCCCTTCTTTGGCTCCTCTACAGCAATAGTATTAACAAAGCCACCCACATATTCACGATGGGGTTTATCTAATTCTCCCTCATAAGGTATCCTACATACCGCGCAAAAATGACGTAAAGACATTTCTTTGAATTCATCATATAAATGAAATGATACTGCAGGCGGTGACTTCTTAGGATAATAATAAAAGTTTTGCACGAAAGTATTAATAAGTAAGAGATACTGATCGATTCGGTCGTTCATGAAACCAGTGAGGCCTACAGTCTCGATCAAAGAATAAAAATCTTCATGAATTCCAGCTTCTTTCAAGAAATCCTCACATGGCCATTCGCACTACCGTACTTCCGCTAAGCGAGGAAGATCATACTTGGCTTTTTTCCTTCTCTTTGGCTTGTTTTTCCTGAGAGCTTTGGCTAGAAGAGCCTTTAAAGAGCCTCCTTAACATTTACTGAAAATTTCTGAAATTTTAGTAACTTCAAAATAAAAGTGAATAAAACTAAACAAGATTGATAGCAACTACTCCTACAAGTGCCTAGAGCCTATATCATGCACTAGAATTGCTTGGGACCTCAAAAATTTAACATGCAAGCTCAAGAACATGGTCACCTAAGCAACAAGAATTTGCAATGAATAAAGCACTAGAACAAAAACTAATTGGACCAATGGAGGAGTCACATACCAAGCAACAATCTCCTAAAGCAGTTTTGTGAATGGAGCTTTGAGCTAAGAGATCAAAAATCGCAGCAAAATGAGCTAGAACTCGGGCTTGAGCTGGATGGGGATTTTTTTGGGTAGAAGATGAAGTGTGTGGGTGCTGGCATAAGTGGATGGGAGCCACCAACAGCCCACGAGACAGGGGGCGCGCCCTATAGGGGGGGCGCCCTCATCTCTCGTGGCATGGTGCTGGCCCCTCCTGCAGTGTTTTCAGTGCCTAAAATCCTCAAATATTCTAGAAAAAATCATACTAAATTTGCAGGGCATTTGGAGCACTTTTATTTTCGGACTATTTTTTAATGCACGGATAACTCAGAAAACAGACAGATAATACTATTTTTGCTTTATTTATTCTAAATAACAGAAAGTAAAAAGAGGGTTCAGAAGGTTGTGCCTTCTAGTTTCATCCATCTCGTGATCATCAAAATGAATCCACTAACAATGTTGATCAAGTCTTGTTAACAAACTCATTCCGAATAACACGGAACCAGAATTTTTTTGAATAACACTAAGTTACCTCAACGGGGATATGGAAATCCCCAACAATAAGAATATCATACTTTTTCTTGACAGTAGGGAGAGGAAATTCAAAACCTCCAAAAAATGATAGTTGGAGCTTTTTCAATAGAATTGATGTTATGAACTTGAGATTGTTTCCTCGGAAAGTGTACCATATGCTCATTACCATTAACATGAAAAGTGACATTGCCTTTGTTGCAATCAATAACAGCCCCTGCAGTGTTAAGAAAAGGTCTACCAAGGATAATAGACATGCTATCGTCCTCGGGAATATAAAGAATAACAAAGTCCGTTAAAATAGTGACATTTGCAACCACAACAAGCACGTCCTCACAAATACCGACAGGTATAGCAGTTGATTTATCAGCCATTTGCAAAGATATTTCAGTAGGTGTCAACTTATTCAATTCAAGTCTACGATATAAAGAGAGAGGCATAACACTAACACCGGCTCCAAGATCACATAAAGCAGTTCTAACATAATTTCTTTTAATAGAGCATGGTATAGTTGGTACACCCGGATCTCCAAGTTTCTTTGATATTCCACCCTTAAAAGTGTAACTAGCAAGCATGGTGGAAATTTCAGCTTCCAGTATCTTTCTTTTATTTGTGATGATATCCTTCATATACTTAGCACAAGGATTTACTTCAAGCATATCAGTTAAGCGCATACGTAAGAAAATAGGTCTAATCATTTCAGCAAAGCGCTCAAAATCCTCATCATCCTTTGACTTGGATGGTTTAGGAGGAAAGGGCATGGGTTTCTGAACCCATGGTTCTCTTTCTTTACCGTGCTTCCTAGCAACAAAATCTCTCTTATCATAACGTTGATTCTTTGATTGTGGGTTATCAAGATCAACAGTAGGTTCAATCTCTACATCATTGTCTTTGCTAGGTTTAGCATCAACATGAACATTATCATTAACATTATCACTAGGTTCATGTTCATCGCCTGATTGAGTTTCAGCATCAGAGATAGAAATATCATTGGGATTCTTAGGTGTGTCTATAGTAGGTTCACTAGAAGCATGCAAAGTCCTATCGTTTTTCTTCTTATTATTTTTAGAAAAACTAGGTGCCTCTAAATTATTTCTTTGAGAATCTTGCTCCATTCTCTTAGGGTGGCCTTCAGGATACAAAGGTTCCTAAGTCATTCTACCAGTTCTAGTAGCCACTCTAACAGCAAAGTCATTTTTATTATTTAATTCATCAAGCAAATCATTTTGAGCTCTGAGTACTTGCTCAGCTTGAATAGCAACGATAGAAGCATATTTGCTAACGCGGTGAAGTTCATCTTTAACTCTAGCCAAATTATCACCTACGCGTCCTATCTCGAAAGCATTATTCTTTAACTCTCTACCAACATAAACATTAAAACTTTCTTGTCTAGCCATAAAGTCATCAAATTCTAAGCACGGGCTATGAAATTTAGTAGAGGGTATTTCAACTTTATCATATCTACAAAGAGAATTTACCTTTACTACCTGTGTCGGGTTATCAAGACAATGTGGTTCTTCAGGCGGTATATTAAGACCATGTATTTCTTCAATAGGAGGTAAATTCTTAACATCTTCAGCTTTAATACCTTTTTCTTTCATTGATTTCTTTGCCTCTTGCATATCTTCAGGACTGAGAAATAAAACATCTCTCTTCTTCGGAGTGGGTTTAGGAATAGGCTCAGGAGTTGGCTCAATTGGTTCAGGAATTACTTCAGGAACTGGCTCGGGGAGAGTCCAATTATTTTCATTAGTTAACATATTATTCAATAGTATTTCAGCTTCATCGACTGTTCTTTCCCTGAAAACACAACCAGCACAACTATCCAAGTGGTCCTTGGAAGCATCGGTTAGTCCATTATAAAAGATATCAAGTATTTCATTTTTCTTAAGAGGATGATCAGGCAAAGCATTAAGTAACTGGAGAAGCCTCCCCCAAGCTTGTGGGAGACTCTCTTCTTTGATTTGCACAAAATTATATATTTCCCGCAAAGCAGCTTGCTTCTTATGAGCAGGGAAATATTTAGCAGAGAAGTAATAAATCATATCCAGGGGACTAAGCACACAATCAGGAGCAAGATAATTGTACCAAGTCTTAGCATCACCCTTTAATGAGAACGCAAATATCTTAAGGATATATAAATAGCGAGACTTCTCATCATTAGTAAACATGGTAGCTATATCATTCAACTTGGTAAGATGTGCCACAACAGTTTTAGATTCAAGGCCATAAAAAGGATCAGATTCAACTAAAGTAATAATATCAGGATCAACAGAGAATTCATAATCCTTATCAGTAACACAGATAGGTGAAGTAGCAAAAGGAGGATCGGGTTTCATTCTAGCATTAAGAGACTGCTGCTTCCATTTAGCTAATAATTTCTTAAGATCATTTCTATCATTGCAAGCTAGAATTCCATAGAAGCTTCTTCATTCATAACATAACCCTTAGGAACAACAGGTAATACATAATCATTGGGGGAACCTTCATCATCACTATCATCAATAATAGGTTCTTCAGTAATTTCATTCCCCCTAACTCTAGCAAGTTGTTCATCTAGAAATTCACCTAATGGCAAAGTAGTATCACGCACAGAAGTAGTTTCATCATGCATAGCAGAAGTGGCATCATCAATAACATGCGACATATCAGAATTCATAGCAGTAGCAGGTTTAGGTGTCGCAAGCCTACTTATAACGGAAGGAGAGTCTAGTGCAGAGCTAGATGGCAGTTCCTTACCTCCCCTCATAGTTGAGGGCAAAATAGTAGTTCGGTCGTCTTTCAAGTTCTTCATAGTGATCAACAGATATAAATCCCAAGTGACTCATAGAATAGAGCTATGCTCCCCGGCAACGGCGCCAGAAATTAGTCTTGATAACCCACAAGTATAGGGGATCGCGACAGCTTTCGAGGGTAAAGTATTCAACCCAAATTTATTGATTCGACACAAGGGGAGCCAAAGAATATTCTTGAGTATTAGCAGTTGAGTTGTCAATTCAACCACACCTGGATAACTTAGTATCTGCAGCAAAGTATTTAGTAGCAAAAGTTATAACATAGGGTGATGGATCGGTGATGGATAATTATGCCAGATGCGATTCCTCATGCAATAGTTATAACATAGGGTGATATAGAACTAGCTCCAATTCATCAATGTAATGTAGGCATGTATTCCGTAAATAGTCATACATGCTTATGGAAAAGAATTTGTATGACATCTTTTGTCCTACTCTCCCGTTGCAGCGGGGTCCTTACGGAAACTAAGGGATATTAGGCCTCCTTTTAATAGAGAACCGGAACAAAGCATTAGCATATAGTGAATACATGAACTCCTCAAACTATGGTCATCACCGAGAAGTATCCCGATTATTGTCACTTCGGGGTTGTCGGATCATAACACATAATAGGTGACTATAGACTTGCAAGATAGGATCAAGAACACACATATATTCATGAAAACATAATAGGTTCAGATCTGAAATCATGGCACTTGGGCCCTAGTGACAAGCATTAAGCATAGCAAAGTCATAGCAACATCAATCTCAGAACATAGTGGATACTAGGGATCAAACCCTAACAAAACTAACTTGATTACATGGTAAATCTCATCCAACCCATCACCGTCCAGCAAGCCTACGATGGAATTACTCACGCATGGCGATGAGCATCATGAAATTGGTGATGGAGGATGGTTGATGATGACGACGGCGATGAATCCCCCTCTCCGGAGCCCCGAACCGACTCTAGATCAGCCCTCCCGAGAGAGATTAGGGCTTGGCGGAGTTGGAGTTGACGTCGGTGGAGGTCCAGGGGGCCCACGAGATAGGAGGCCGCGCCCCAGGGGAGGCGCCCCCCTATCTCGTGGACAGCCTGTGGGCCCCCTAGCATTAATTCTTTCGCCAAAAATTCTTATTAATTCCAAAAAGTGCCTCCGTGGATTTCCAAGACATTCCGAGAACTTTTCTTTTCTACACATAAAACAACATCATGGTAGTTCTGCTGAAAACAACGTCAGTCCGGGTTAGTTTCATTCAAATCATGCAAGTTAGAGTCCAAAACAAGGGCAAAAGTGTTTGGAAGAGTAGATATGTTGGAGATGTATCACCGCCGCCGCCGCCACCGACGCTGCCAGGCTGCTCGACGTTGTTGTCGCTGCCGCCACCGACGTCGTCAGGCCACTCAATGTCGTTGCCGCCGCCGCTGACGCCCTCTGCCTTGACAACGGCGTCGACCCTCTCGCCCCTGCCGGCCCCGACACGCCGCCCACCGTGCCCCGTCGCCCCCTGTGAGCACCAGCCTTCTCCAACACCCCTCCCCTGTCCCGCGCCCCTGCGCTCCTGCCCGGCCTGCCCCGCCGGCGCCGGCGCCGGCCCCTGCGCCGTGCTAGCTATTAGATTTTTAGATGTTTTAGATGTTTTTAGATGCTGTTTTTAGATGTTTTTACATGTTTTTTAGATTAGTTTAGTTTATGTTTAGTTTAGTTTTAAGATTAGGAAAATTTCATATGTGTAGTTATATTTATTTAGATGTGTAATTAATTTAGATGTTGTAATTTGTTCATAAAAATTGTGCACTTTTGTATAGAAACTTTATTTTTTTTTCATATGTACGAAAATGTATAGTGAAAACAAAAACAAACATATAAGAAAAAACAAAGGAAAAAATGAAGAAGGAAAAGAAAACCGCCCGGCTCGGCCACCACCGCATTTTCATAAAGTGTTTCCACCGCATTTACACGAGGGGGGGCGTCGGAAAAAATAAGAGGAAGAAGAAAAAATAAGAGGAAGAAGAAAAATAAGAGGAAGAAGAAAAAATAAGAGGAAGAAGAAAAAAAAGAGGGGGAACATTCTTCCACTCCTCTATTCCTTCTTCTTCTCCTCTTTTTTTTCTTCTTCTTTTTTATCGCAAACTAGGGTAGAGGGTCGAGGGTCGGGAACTAGGGCAAAGGGTCGAGGGTCACCCTCTCGACCGTGATAACTTATACCACGGGAGCACCCCCCCCCCCGGCCCTCTCGCTCGACCAAAATTCTCGAGGACACCCAAACCCTAGAAAAAAACGATGTCGGTCTCCTACCCCCTCCAGCCGCGCCCCTACCCGGCAAACTCTCTCGAGGCCACCCAAATTTACCAAGTTAAAAGAGTGTTGTCGTCGAGGCCACCCCAAACCCTTGAAGCATTGTCGAGGCCACCCCAAACCCTTGAAGCGTTGCCGAGGCCACCCCAAACCCTAGAGAACCAGCGTCGAGGCCACTAATATGATTCCTTATTGTGATTAGCTAGCTAGTTCTACGTTTGCCACTAATATATCCATCTATCATGTTTGAATAATAATTGCCATGTTGTAAATATATGCAGAAACTATGGAGCACCCCCGAGACGAAGCAACAGCAGCAATGTTGGGGGGCATAATCGCAAAAGGAAGTGATGTCGTCTTGTCGTTTCTCAACGACACCGATGGTCTGGAAGGATAGGGTGAAGAAGAAGGCTATGATTACGATGGCTCCAGTGACCCAACGCCGGTACAAGAAGGAGACCGTGATGACGGCTCCGGTGACCGAACCGAGTCCGGCCAGGTATATATATTAGTTAAACCTATGCTCACTAGGTAATTGATGCATTCATTGTTTTTGTATGTACACATATTAATTAACTCTCGTCTTTCTTCTTTTTTCTAGCCCTCCGGATCAAGCACAACTTCGGTAAAGAGACGAGGCCCAAAGAAAAGTTGCGCTCGGATGAAAGGTTTGAGATCACAACAATCGCGCGTGATGGCAAGCCGATTGAACCCATTCGGACAAAGGAAGCATTTGCTGCTCAGTGCGGGGTTCTTGTTAGGGACAAGATCCCGATCAGTATCCACCAATGGTTAAGGCCTAAGAATGAAGACCCTGAGGTGTCTTATGTCTCCGATATGCAGAAAGATGATCTTTGGACAACGCTTAAGGAAAATTTCACCCTACCGCTAGAGGAGGATCCGGAGAAGCCAATTAAAGAGCAATTGATCAAGTCTCATGCTCTTAAGAAGATGGCAGAACTATTCAGGAGGTGGAAGAATGAGCTGAAAACATCATTTGTCGACGAACAAAAGACACCAGAATTCACTGGCTGGTATGAGAAGATCAGAGATCACCGGCCTGCATTTGTGGCCCATAAGACATTGGACAAGATTAAGAAGATGTCAGCGACAAACAAGAAAAATGCTGTGAAGAAGAAGCATGACCATCGCACGGGGTCAGGTGGCTACCTCAAAGCCCGACTGTTGTGGGCCAAGGCTGAGAATGACCTGATTGATCAAGGGGTCGAACCAGAGACATTGAACTGGCCTGACCATTGCCGGACTTGGCTCTTCGGGGTTGGTGGAACCCTGGACCCTGTATCAGGGAAGTGCATTTGGACGGACAAGCAATTTTGAATACCCGTCACGAGGCTTCGGGAGTATATCAAGGCAGCACAGCAAGGGACGTTCGTTCCAGACAGAGAGAATGATGAGCTCACAATGTCCCTCGGGAATCCTGAGCACCCTGGACGGACACGAGGCATGCCAGGCTCCTTTCCGTGGAAGGCTGGGTTTCCGGACGCAGGGGGTTACAAATGCCAAGAGAGGAGGAAGAAAGTGGAGCATACCCAACTGCAGGCGCTGCACGCAAGGGTACAAGCGATAGAGGAACGAGAAGCAAATCGCAGCAAACGACCTGCAAAAGCTTCCCCAGAAGCTACCCCGCCATCTCAGCGAAGAAGCATCGTGGCTTCCACTGAGCAGCTTCAGCTGGAGCCTGTCTTCATGGCTCCTGCTAGCTACGCCGTGGATGCTATCACGGAGTCTCAACATTGCCACCTTATGACGCAATGGATGAAATTTAAAGTCAAGGCGGCTGTTGGCTCTGTTTTACCTACTGAACCTGGCGCAACCTACCACTGCCGGTCGATTCCAGAAGGATACGCTAGGGTGATGGTGGATGAAATAATGGACGGATTTGAGGACCTTGAGCTTGACCACCCTACGGGTGAAGGGGAGATTCGGCTGGGTTCTTCTCTGAAGACTCCATGCCTATGGCGGAAGGAGCTCATCAACCTTCCGAACTGGACGCCTCCGCCTCCTCCTCCTCCTCCGGCGAGTCAGGGCACTCCGCCTCCTCCTCTGGTGAGTGTGATCAGGGTACTCAGCCTCCTTCTCCGGCGCGTGGCGGCACTCTGCCTCCTTCTCCGCCTGCGCCGGCACACCCGAGCAGCCAGCCTCCTCCTTCTCCGCCTCGTCAACAAGGGCGTAAGAGACCCGCCGCCGCTCTGGCTGCTCCGGCGCGTCGTAGTCCTTCTCATCCACCTCGTAAGAACAGAAAGACAGCCGCAGCCGCTCCATCTGCTCTGGCGTCTAGCAGTACAGCCAGAGGTGGGAGGGAATACAGATTTGGTCCTTCTCTGAAGACTCCAGAGAAGTTACCATACGAGAGGAGCCTGGAGGAAAACGCGAAGATCATGTGAGCCGAAGTGAAGAACTTCTTTGAAGGGGTGAAAGCAAAGAAACATCCACCTCCGGAGGAGAAGATAGATCTGGTGAAAGCGAAGCATACTCTGGCTGCCCTGAAGAAACCACCAAAGTCTCCGCCGAAAGGCAACTATGAGTGCATTATTGAAAAGTCATTTATCAAAGCGGAGCGGTCGGGAAGTACTGTCAGTGATCAAAGGTTAGCAGAACGACGAGCTGGGAAAAAAATTGCCCAGCTCAGCGAACAAGCGAACCAATCGTTCCCCCCGCTCCAAGTGTCTAGCGATATCGTCGCTAATGATCCGGGGATGGTGCCCGGTTATAACAATCTTGGAGATTACCTGCCCGACGATGTACATTATGATTTCTTGGAGGTGGACGAACACAAATACAAGTACGGGAAGCCTCTCGTCAAAGATGAAAGATCTCTAACAACGATGATGCGAAGATTCCATGATTGGTACATGAAAACCTACAGAGAGTCTAGGGGGACGAATATTTTTACGCTGAGAGTTAAAGAGGAGCATGACCTCGTTGGAATTGAGCTGTTGAATGTTCCATTTGAGGAGTTCTTCTAGTTTTTCAATCAAAAGGCCCTCGATAAATAACGGTCACTTGCTACTGTCTGTAAGTAGTACTACTTCTTTCATTAAGTCTCTATATATAGATCAGCTCTTTTACTGCATGTATTTTTAATTATCCTCAATATATTATGCAGATTGAAGATCGCCGAATTGAAGAAAAGACAAACCGGTGATATTGGGTTCATCAACACAAATATCATAGATGCATATATGGTTGAATTTCAGGCCAGAGATACCTAGGCCAAGCTGCTACAATCATTTGTATTAAATCAAAACAAAGCTATAATACTCTTTCCTTACAACTTTAAGTGAGTGTTACTGTCTTGTGCATATTCGGTTTCCCTTATTAGTCGAGGTTATAGTAATGTAATTGATGAGTTATGCATGCGTGCGCAGCTTCCACTATATTCTCCTAGAGATTAAGCTTGAGCAGTGACTAGTAACCGTCTTAGACTCGAGACGAAAAGATCCCAAGGAGTATGCGGACATGACTGAAATTCTAGAGAAGTAAGTTAAATCGATCATTATCGCACCACATCGGCAACTTTGTTCATTTCCTGATATCAAGTAATTGTTTTCTTTGTCTGGCAGGGTTTGGAAAAAATTCACCTCAAAAACTCCGGGACTGCCGAAGAAGCTGCAATTTAAACACCCGAAAGTAAGTACTATAGTAACATGTTTCGCGCATCTCCTAGTGATTCAAGCGCTAGTTTCATCAATACCATTTAGCATGCTTGATTATCAGTTTGATTGACCTCTATTTCTTGTAAAGTGGTTGTGGCAGGAACAAGGGAATGATTACTGTGGATACTACATTTGCGAGTCCATCCGCCACACGACCTGTGAGCGGGGCTACTCTGACAAACAATATGGAGTGCGTAAATAATAATATTCACAATTTTATTTTATTACCATCATTTGTGTTGAGTTTCATTTATTCATATATATGTATTGACCCCTTCTTCAAATTAGATACTTCGGATGCGGGATAAACTCCTACCACCAGATCGTATGCGAGCAATTCAAGAGGAATTGGTGGCATTCTTTCTTGACGACGTGATCGATAAAGACAGAGAATACCACGTGGACCGTGAGTTCATATATAATTAGGAGATTATATTGTAAGAGATAATTATATTGTATATATGTAGAACTTGTTGTTCGACCAATCTCTCAGAGAAGGAGAGGTGGTCGAAATCACTTCTCTCTGTATGCATATGTTCATGACGATCTTCTGTTTCCTTCATTTGCTTACTAGCTAGCGTGTCTAGTCCTCTCTATACGTATAGTACGTAGCGTCGACCAAGCACGGAGATAAGAGATGACACTTCTCTCTATTAATTAGCTAGCTAACACAATATATGAAACACCTAAATTAACCCCCAAAACCCCCTAAACCCCCCCCCCCTTTCAAAACAAAAACAAAAACAAAAACCCCAGCCCCTGAAATGCTAACGCGTGGATGCCTATTGGTCTCGGTTGGTGCCACCAACCGGGACCAAAGGGCCTCCTGCCTGGGCTCGCCGCACCGGCCACGTGGAGGCCCATCTATCCCGGTTTGTATAAGAACCGGGACTAAAGGCCTAGGGCATTAGTAACGACACTTTAGTCCCGGTTCAACAACCGGGACAAATGGCCATTACGAACCGGGACAATAGGCCCTTTTTCTACTAGTAGCAATCTGTCCTTCAACCTGCAAACACATTCATTTGTTTGTCTATAACTTGAACTCTTTTGTATGTGGCTTCTCAATCACACAAAAATCATGTCAGACCCATCACACACCAAAATACTATTTTGCCCTCTCAAAGAACCACTATCATATGTTCGGAAGATAATGGTTGTACCTTGTCGACCTCGACAATTTTGTTCTCTCTCTCTGTGTGTGTGCGCGCGCTTGTGCATGTGTGTGTGTGTGCGCGCGCGCGCGTGAGAGAGAGAGAAACATTTTTTTAGAAAAGCAGGATATACCTCCGGCCTCTGCATCTGTGAGAGAGAAACATATGGTATTATGAGCATTTTAACAATGGAACATCTGTCTTTGCTCCCCTAATTAAATACATGAGAAGTTCTGGGCTGATTATCGACCATTGGTACTTAAATTTATTTACGACTTTACAAATTCTGTAATTTTCATTATAGAGCACAAAAGAGAGACATTTGTCTTAGAAAAACAGGTGAGCAGCACATATGTAATATTTAACCATAGTATATGTCAACCTTATAATATTCAACATATACCACCAATTAAACTATGTGGCCTTTTCCTTTTGTGATGAACTTTGTGTCAGTTCAATGCATGGTCTTCTTCAAGGATGCCACGATGATGGGGTACTTAGCCTTAGCTTTGTCCAGATGCTTTGCAACGACAGAAGCATACACCATGAATAACTCCTCTATAATGTCATCTCCAAAGTGGTCTACTATCAGTGGCTCCAACACGGCCCTTATGCACTTGGCTACATTTTCCCCGCTGCTAGCACAGTCTAGTACCACATCACTCTCTAAGTCATCCTGAGGATCCCAGTTGGATTCAAAGAGTCTGACATGTTCGATATCAAAGAGCCTACTCTCCTTGATCAATGCCTTCACCTCTTTCACCGATGGAGCATAGTATGGCAGGTTGAATGAGTCTAGCTTCTCCTTCTTCACACGGCCCTGTCATCCGACCAAATGATATTTTAGATAAGAGTGTACCGAATGAGAACTCTTAATTGTAGAGACGTATTTCTATTTTTTTAATCAATGAAATCCAGTGTAATTATTGTATTAAGTAGCACATGAATTCTTTTGCCCTCACTTTTACATTTCACTTGCCAATTTTCTTTTCCTTTTACGAGAATGTGTCCTTCCACTTAGTATGCTCCTCATGAGATAATATATGTCACTGGCTTACACGGATGCAATTTTGTTCATGGAAAGTTGCCATGCTAGAATGAATTAACTTAACTAGGAGCATATCAAGTTACATAAGCAATTTTAAGTTGGTCAGTACATATTAACATGGTGTAATTGTTACTGGCAAACAAAGCAAATCATTGATGTAACCAACATGTGCATACGTATGTAGAGGCCGGGGGTCATCCTCCTTTTTGAAAAAAGACATGTGCGTAGGTACCTTTAGGACCAGACACTGGAGAGATTTGGCAACCAATTCAAATAAGGTGCTAACGTCTCCATGCATCATCATCTCTTCACTCTTTCTTCCAAGAAATGTTAGCAACATTCGGCCTCCATTGACAAGCTCTCTGGAGCGCAGTGCAAGGAACAACTCAAAGTCCTTTTTGAATTGTTCTTGGAACAACTTAATCACAATAGGTGGTGTAGCCTTTCCAATGTAGATGTTGCCTTCGTTCACGTAAGTGCAGCTTGAGAGTTCCTCGGGGACCTAGGTAATTAAGTTCATAGCATTATTTTAATAAAGTACTCGAACGATAGTAGTAGTACAACTCTTTCACCCCTAGTTTACCACTGATCCCTATTAGAAAATTAAAGTGGTTCAGATCGCTGACTAGTGACTTGTATCTTAATCATAGTTATACTATGCAAGGACATCGACTTACTCTATCTCTGCACTTCGATTTACGTTGCACATTAGTTTTTTTTCTATTACATCTCTGCACTTCATAGCATATTTTTTTATATGGTAAGTAAAATGAAATGAAGGGAGAACTACGTACCATAGCTCATTTTAGTGTGCGAGCATATTGGCACCGATACGATTAATTACGGAAATTGCTACCATGGACTAAATATAGGAAGTACATAGTAAAATTTAATCCAATAGGTTTATACTCGTTGAAATTATATTTATATTACTGTATTTTTTTGTTAACACATATACTTTTGTTTTAAAATTGTACTCATATGTAGCCACGTGAACTTTCCACGTGTACATATTCCATAGTTTATAATTTAATAGTATGCCTTGCATAGTTGCATGCATTGACTAAAAAAATTGTGCCCTTCAGATCTATGATCCAACACACCTAAGATTAATATGGACTGAACAATCATGGAGTTAATCCAATACCTAACATGTTTTCTTCATTCATATCTGACAACGCCCACATTAATAAAGCTTGAGTTAGCGAACAACGATGTTACACATCATTAAGTAACTAAAACTTGAACGTTACTAGCTAGGACATAATTATCACGTTGCAGACAATATGATGCATGCATACCTTAGAGCGCCACATGAGGGAGTAGGACGAGTGGAAGAGGTGGACGCTCCGGGAAGGGAAAAGCTTCCTGTAGTAGGATCCCGGCAGGCCCGCCACGTAGTAGGGCTGCGTCTCTTTGCCGCCGAGATCCTCAAGTTCCTCCAGTGACCGGAAGACGAGATTGAAATCGTTCCCTGGAAGGTCATTCAGGAAGAACTGCACCTCCACGGCGCGCCGTTCTTCTTCCGACTTCCGAGTGTAGAACTGGACCGCGCCGATCACCTCGGAGACGACACGCAGAGTGTTCGGGCCCGACGAGCAGCCGAGGTCGGCGACGACGATCGTGCTCCGTCGGTCGGAGAGCGACTTGTACACCTCTTCTATGGCCTCGCGAAGCACCGGCCTTGTCTCCAAAATGGCCTTCTCCTGCACACATGCATGAAACACAGCAAATTAAGAGCTGCTACTAGCTTGCAGTGCTTATATATTTGTACATGAAACGACAGTAAATTGCAGCAGTGCAGGCCACAGACTTGGAGCCGGGAGTTTGCGGCGTAGCTGTTCTCCCCGTTGCCAGTAGCCATGCGAACGCCGCTCCCTGCCTTCATAGCTAGTCTCACGAGTGATGATTATTAGCTTCACAAGTTGGGGCTAGATGTGTTGAGTGATACCCAACGGCTCTATCATTTATAGAGAGACGATGATGACCTGTTTTTTTTTTTCTCTCTCTCTCTCTCTACTGGGTTCCTACACACGAAGTATTTAACTTGACTGGTCGCTTTGACTAAGAATGCTCTGAACTTGGTAGAGTCCACAAAACAATGACGTGAATAGCCGCCCGTTAAGTGTTCGCAAAGATGAGATAGTGATTTTTTGTGGGTTGTCAAGCAATCATGCTGTACAATGCCTGCATCAGCTAGCATATAATGTTATCTCTCGCCGCAAAGGACAGAAGATCAATAATTTTCAGATAAACTAAAAACATGCATGAGTTCATTTGAACAGCTTCATAACTAGTTTTACGTATAGTCAAAAACGTTACATTCTCATGACGCTCATTACATTATTTATGATCAAAACTCCCATCTTCATGTATTTCTTCATTTGAACAGCTAGCTTCCAAAGAAGATGAGTTATCAACATTTTATAACCAATTTCGGAACTTGAGAAAACCACAAACCAGGGTGAGATTATGACCCGTTCATATTCATTCTGATGTAAGCTTCAAAACAAGCTTTAAGTGGAATATGTTCTGATATATTTTTCTTATGTTTTTTTTTTTGGAAAGGAGGAAGACCCCCGGTCTATACATCTAGGCGATGCATGCATCCACTTTATTAATTATTCATGAAGACCTTACAAAGTAATACATCAGTAAGTGTGAAGTCGCCATTCTGGCAACATCTGTTGTTACTCCTGTCCACTTGATGAACGGGTGATAGTCCTAGCCTAATACCAAACAGACCTCGCAGCAAGCCTAACATCTAGAACCGGAGGCCCCAACCAAGCCACTGCCGGGTCTGGGGCACATGTCAGTCCGGAGCACTCTCAGAGGCCGCCACCGCCGTCTTCCACCGATCCATTTTCAGAGCATTTGCCGACGCATCGACCTTGCGAGGCCTACCATCGACGTCACCACGATGCCAGATAGCTCCAACCTCCTACGCGAGTCCATCTACTCGCATCGAACGCCGAGACTCCACTGCACCACACCGCCGAGATCTGCCATCTTCGATGCGGAGGAGGAAACACCGCTCCACCTCTGGGCGCATCGCCGGCCACTTGTCGTGATGTCATGCAAATCCAGTCCCGGAAAAGCACAGGGAATCACAGTCTTCAAGACGACACCCTCGGGAGGGGAAGCGACGTGCCACACCATCGTCTGGCCCTGCACCACAGGTCCTAGGCTTTCACCCGAAGAAAGTGACCCGAGTGCGGATGAGGTCGGAGAGCTCCACGATGGCCCCCAGGAGGAGAGCGACATCTGCAGACACCGTGCCGTCGGCTTTCGCCCGGAACAACCCTATCTCCGCACCTTGACGCTGCTGGACGAGGATGGGGGAACCCCAGCGCCGCCAGCATGCGAACCCACTGACCCAAGCACCTCCTGCGCGGCGGCAGCACCACCACACACGACCACCAACCTCACTGTCAGTCAAGCTGATAGGACAGATCTGAAACCTCGGGACACCGTCGCGTCGAGGCAGGCACGAGCAGTCGGCAGCCCATCACCCGCGAGAGGACGAGGACGTCGCGCCGGGCAGCCACCACGCCGGCCGAAGACGCCGATGACGAGTCTCCCACCACCACAGGCTAACGCCGGAAATCGAGGCCACCACGCACGCGGAGATCCCCGCCGCCACCGTCCTCCGGCGTGGGTGAAGACCAGCGGACTCATCCGGCGGCGGCGGCGGGAGGAGGCCGTGCTGTAGAGGGGGGCGGCGGCGGCGCAACTAGGGTTCCCCCGAGCCGCCCTGGGGATGACACGGGGGCCGGGGTGTCCCTTTTTTTCTTATGTGTGGAATCTTTTTTTTTGGGGGGGGGGGGGGGGGGGGGGGGGGCTTGTTGAGCTGTGTCCTCGGTAGAACACTCATGTGTGGTACCTCTTATTTGTGTACTTTGGTGTTATGTGTGTGTGCGCACTTAGGTCGAAAGCCTTGCTTGCTATATTTTTCTTATGCACTGCATATACTATACACTACTGTCTACTGCATAGTGGTATCTCTGCTAAATGTTTTTACTTCTACATTTTTATGCATGTTTAGCAATGTTATTAATTAACCAGGTAATGCATTTTTGTTGTCCATTACATTGCTTAGTTGTACTCTACTGCACAACAATTGCCGGCTGCAGACTTGCCTAGCTTACTGTGTATTCTAAATTTTTATAGTTATCTAATGCATGATTGACGTGCATAGACAGACTGAAAGTGGAAAGAGGAAACAGTCCGACCAAACCCCCGACCCCCGACCCCCGCGTCGTCCCCAGGGCGGCTCGGGGGAACCCTAGGAACCCCGCCGCCGCCCCACCTCTACATCACGCCTCCCCTCCCGCCGCCGCCGGATGAATCCGCCGGGCGAAGCCCGCGCCGGAGGACGGTGGCGGCGGGGATCTCCGCGCGCTCGGCGGCCTAGGTCGCCGGCGTGAGCCCGTGGTTGTGGGGGTCTCGCCCTCAGCGTCTCTGGCCGGCGTGGCGGCTGCTCGGCACAGCGTCCTCGTCCTCTCGCGGGTGATGGGCGGCCGGCTGCTCGTGGCTGCCTCGATGCGACGGCGTCCCGAGGTTTCAGATCTGGCCGTGGCGGGCTCGGCCGATCTGGCCCGTTGGCTTCGGCCGGCGGTGAGGTTGGTGGTCGTGCGTGGTGATGGCGCCGCCGCCGCGCAAGAGGTGCTTGGGCCAGTGGGATCGCATGCTGGCGGCGCTGGGGTTCCCCCATCCTCGTCCGGCAGCGTGAGGGTGCGGAGGTAGGGTTGCTCCGGGCGAAAGCCGATGGCGCGGTGTTTGCGGATGTCGCTCTCCTCCTGGGGGCTGTTGTGGAGTTCTCCGACCTCCTCCGCTCTCGGGTCACTTTCTTCGGGTGAAAGCCCAGGACCTGCGGTGCAGGACCGGACGATGGCATGACATTGCTTCCCCTCCTGAGGGCGTCGTCTTGAAGATCGTGATTCCCT
Organism: Triticum timopheevii; assembly: GCA_963921465.1. Classification (NCBI taxonomy): domain Eukaryota; kingdom Viridiplantae; phylum Streptophyta; class Magnoliopsida; order Poales; family Poaceae; genus Triticum; species Triticum timopheevii. The sequence goes on from OY997274.1 coordinate 217,936,815, forward strand.
GCGTGCTTTCCCAGAGTTGGACTTGCACAACATCGCGGCAGGTGGCCGGCGATGCGCCCAGAGGTGGAGCGGTGTTTCCTCCTCCGCATCAAAGACGGCGGATCTCGGCGGCGTGGCGTAGCGGAGACTCGGCGCCCGATGCGTGTAGATGGACTCGCGCAGGAGGAGGTGGCTGTCTGGCGTCATGGTGGCGTCGATGGCAGAGTGGCCTAACAAGGTAGAAGCCTCAATATCTGCTCTGAAGACGGACCTGTGAAAGATGGCGGCGACGACACATGTGAGTGCGTCAGATCGGTTTGTGCCCCAGACCCGGTATGTGGCTCGGCTGGGGGCTTCCGGCTTTTGATGATAGGTTTAGGTGAGTGGTCTGGGTATTTGGCCCAGCTAGCATCCCTTCATCATATGGATAGGAGTAGTGGCATATGTTGCCAAGATGGCAGATTCAGGCATATTGTTGTAATACTTTGTAAGGTCAACGAGAATAATCAATAAAGTGGCCGCATGCATCTCCCAGATGCAGAGGCCGGGGGTCATCCTCCTTTTCTAAAAATCTAATGCATAATTGTGTCATCTATTGTTTGGTCAGTCTACTGCAGTTTGCCCCACGCAGGGGAGTTTTCCATCCACATATCCATATAGCTCGCGAACATTGTTGTTGGGTAGACAGGTGAAAAACTTTGAGAACGCGAAAAATTATGAAATTATCATAAGAAAAACAGGATAAAATACAACATCAGAATACGAGTAAAATTAGATAAAAAAGAATATGAGACAAAAAATTCTATGGGGAAGCAAGGAGAAATATATATGAAAGAGGGTAAGGAAAACCAGAAGAAAAATCTTAGAACAAGGAAATCCAAACTGAAAAGGAAGGAAAATGACGGACAACGATAAAATACTTCCAATTGTTGAAATCACGAGTGTCATTACTCTCTGCCTCTACTTAATATATATTAAGTATATTAAGGGATTATTTATATATATCATGTTAATTGTAATTATTTAGTAGGAATATGCATGCATATTCCTCTCTAAATTTCTCTCATGTTTAGTTCTCGCTGGTTTTTTGGAATGGTTAGTTATATTTTAGACAAAAGTTGGGAACACTTAGATTTAAGTTAATAAAGCCCCTCAAACCTTGGATACAAAAGGACCTACATATATGAAAAGGTTCTTAAGAACAACTTACAAGGCAACATAGACTAGAAGCAAACGATAGAAATAAAAATAACCAGCTTGGTGGGTAATACTGATAATGAAATATAGTGTATCTAAGCTTAGGTAGCTAGGAAGCTAGGACGGCCATTTACCCTGATGTGTTTTTCACTGGTAAAATCTTAAGGATGTCCGCTGATCCTCCTTGATATTTGGTTTAGTTGTTTGAAAAAATCGTTAAGAACTCAAAAGTAGAAATACTAGATTATTTATCTTGGTAGTTGTATCATACCATCATATCATTTTGTAACCATGTTCCCTACAGAAAACTCTCTATATTTAGATTGCCGGGGTAATGTGGTACTAGCTTGTTTGTCTAGTTACCTACTTTTGAATATGTAAAAATTACTCCGAAGTTAGAAAAGATTTGCTAATGTTTTGGATAAACTTGAATTAATCTAATGATTTGGATAAACACCAAGTACAGCGTAGAGTTAAGCACATACACGCACACACGTGGACTGGAGTCGTGGTATTGACGATTGATGAAGTTAACATAGGTTTCTCGTCATTGACGAAAATTTCGCTAGCACACTGAAAAAATAATCTTTGCTGCTATCAATGAATATTTTTATAAAATGTTATAACATAATTTTTCAATATGAAAAATCCATTGCAAGTACATAATTATGAAAATCCTTCTTAGAAAACATATCGAAAGAAAGATGGAACCTGACTTACCATGTTTTTTTTTTTGACAGAAACCTGACTTGCCATGTTGGGTTGAAGGCAAACACGATATTCAGATCAACATGTTTGACATAACAATCAGAACTGTAACGGATGTTCGATACAATTCCGAAGATGAAGAGAAATCTTATCTTGCTACTTGTCATTGAGGATAATGGTTCAAGTATTCAGATGGAGGTACGGTTGAGTCCTGAAGTTCATCTATGGTGATAATAGACATGTGTTAGATCTTTGGCCTGATACCCAATGGGATGGTGGTATGACAAGCTCTCATACCTTGCAATAGTTAATTAAGAGTAATACATATGTTTCACACCAGGGATGCTTAAGTGTGTCTGTGGCAGTATCTCCTTTTGCAACATGTACGCTCGTGATCATGTGTTCCTGAGAAGGGAAATAATATATATAACTCACGACAAATAGAGTAGGTGGTTTATATTCGTGCTTCTCATGGTTGTCAAGTACTCTTGACAATTGAATACTAATTAACGTAATTTGTTAAGCACGCTTGGTCGGAAGTAACATAATGGATATCCTATGTAGAAATTCGTAGTACGTGATATCCTTTTTTTTGTTGTCATCCTTGCCCAGGGGTCATTGCTAATCTTCTCTGTATCGTTTCAATTTTGTCGGATGTCCCCAAAGGGACTAGTACGTGATATCCTATGTCACTTTAAAAAGTACATCTTAATTAGTTCACTGTTTTATTGTTCCACGTTTTCTTTTCTTTTTTGCTATCCAAAGAGCCTCAAAGATGGTGATAGTAAAAGTGAAGTGGTCATTGCTCATCTTTTTGTAGTTGTTTATTTTGGGTTAATTTTTCTATGTTGTTTTCTTTGTCTTTGGTTTCTACAATTGGCTATTTCAGGTCAAAGGGAGAAGACACGAAAAAACTGGGCATGTTCTAGAGTTCCAGAATGCAAGCCGAGGAATGTTATGACCATCAGACCCATGTATGAATAGGGCCCAAAGCTGATCCTAGCAATAGCACAGGTGCTTCCTTCGATCCGCATGGATCATGAATTAGCTTCCTTCTTTCTTAGTTGACATAGCTTACCAAATGACGGTAGGTGTTGGTGTTAGGAATGGTGATATCAACGAGCATGAGGCTTGCCATATGTTTTCTGTTTGCGACCCGTTTGGACTGATGTAAAGTTTAGGTACACAAATGAGATCAAAATGGAAGTTGTGGTACTTGATATGATGAAAATAGGTTAGGACAAAGTTCAAATGTAACCTCTTGCATGCAAGAAAGATACAATGAAAAAAAAAAAATAAGTGGGCGACATGTTCATAGGACACCTAGGACAATTGTCCTTGCACCATAGGATACATTGCCCAACCTCAACCCTAACACTTCGTGGTAGCCATGTTTATTAAGATAAGATTAGAAAAAAATTAATGTTTCATGACTATTCGTTGTTCGCAAAGAAGTTCCATCAGGAACCTCGCTATTTTAAAGAAAAGGCTTGGCCGAGCCCAAGAAGGGTACGAACCTAACCCGGATTGGAATTAACAAAACCATCAACCAGCCAGGAGATTCCAAACAACACCTTACAAACATTACAAAATGATAAGAACAATGAAAGATACATAGTGTTGTGCCAACAACTAATAGGCTCCATATGCACAACAAGCAAAGATATGAAAACTAAGGCCCGAAGCCACAAAAAAGCTTCAGTAGGACCTTGTCGGCATGAAGTACTCAGTAGGTGCAGAGGCACTCTCATCTGCTCTGATCCATGGATTCTGGCCGACACGGTGACAACCTCCTCCATCTTTGAAGGGGGCACTAGCCCCCTCACCCTGGTATGAAGGGCGCTGATCTGTCAAGAGATGAAGACGCTCCCCAAGAACTAATGTGTGGACTGGCGCCATTGCCCTGGAAGCCAAAACAGAGTGCCAACACCATACGAAGGCAGGCAAATTGAAGAGAGACTTTTGCCCTGTTGAGGAATTTGCACACGTGCAGAAGCAACGGCACGATTGGGCGGCTGGAGGCCAAGCGGTAGAGGAAGGAGCACGCCGCGACCTAGCTCTGAGGTGCAGCTAGTCCGCGGAGACGAGCACCGAGCTCCCGCCATCCACAAATGGACAAGGAACAACCAAAGGAGCGGATAGGTGTAACCCTGCCACATAGGGACACCGGCCGACGAGCTCCAACCACGCCACCAACCACCACTAGACATCCAGAATGGCACCTCCACCCCAAGCTCACCAAAGATGGCACCCCAAGAAGGTGACGATTTCAGCAGTGCCGCTGCCGCCCAATCCGGAAAGGATCTGGATTTTCACCGGTATACGAGTAGGGTGAAAAGGAGGGGAAAGGAACAAACTTGACAATGCCAACACGAAGGGAATGACGTCCAAGGACATCGCCGCTGTCGTGGCCGGACCAACCGGCCTTGGATTTCTCCGGTGTCCCTCCCGACCTCCAACCTCCAAGCTCGAACAACACCTACAGCCGGAGACCACCATAGGCTAGATCTGGCAGAAGGGCGCTGCGGAGGTTGAGGAAGAGGCCATCAGATCGGAAACGGACGCGACCGAGGGGCCATGCACCACCGCCACCACCTGCCGCCCCCTTGCCGCCCTCGAGGCCAAGGAGGACGACCAACACCACCAGACGTCGCACGCTGACACTAGTAGAAAACCACCCATTAGACCCGGTTCGTAAGGGCCTTTAGTCCCGGTTCATGAACCAGGACTAATGGGTCGTTACTAATGCCTCCACCCATTAGTCCCGGTTCAAACACGAACCGGGACCAATGATCCTCCACATGGCCCTGTGCGCCGAGCCCAGTCAGGGGGCCTTTGGTCCCGGTTGGTGGCTCCAACCGGGACCAATAGGCATCCACGCGTCTGCATTCCAGTGGCTGGTTTTGTTTTGAAAGGAGGGGGGTTGGGGGTTTAATTTAGGTGTTTTGTATATTGTGTTAGCTAGCTAATTAATAGAGAGAAGTGTCCTCTCTTATGTCCGTGCTTGGTCGACGCTACGTAGTATATATACATAAGTGATCGAGAGAACCATTCAGTACAGAAGTTCGTCATGCATACCGAGAGAAGATCGATCGACCTCTCCTTCTCTGAGAGATTGGTCGAACAACAAGTTTTTTACTGGCTACATACATGTATAAGATCTCTTAATTACAAACCACTAGCATTTGAATTGAAGTTCCACATGGTATTCTCCGGCTTTACTGATCACGTGTTCAAGAAAGAATCCCGCCAATTCCTCTTGAATTGCTTTCATGCGATCTGGTTCTAGGAGTTCATCCCGCATCTGCCACGTCTAATTAATTTGAAGAAGGGGGTTAATTAATACATATATATGAATGAAACTCAACAGAAATGATGGTGTAATAAAATGAAATTGTGAATATTGCTTACGCACTTCATATTGTCTTCTAGAGTAGCCCCGCTTGTTTTTCAAAGTCGCGTTGTGGATGAACTCGCACACGTAGTATCCACAGTAATCATTCCCTTCCTCCTGCCACAAGCACTTTACGAGAAATAGAGGTCAATCAAACTGATAATGAAGCATTATATAAATGGCATTGATAAAAGTATAGCTATAGAATCAACGGGAGATGCGCGCCAGTAGTACTTACTTTCGGGTATACATATCGCAGCTCCTTCGGCAGTCCCGGAGCTTGTGCGGTGAACTGTTTCCAAACCCTGCAAGACAAAGAAAATAATTATTATTACTTGAGATATCAGGAAATGAACAAAAAGTTGCCGATATGGTGCGATAATGATCGATTGAACTTACTTGCTGAGCATTTCAGTCATGTCCGCATAGGTGCTGGAATCTTTCCGTCTGGAGTCTAAGACGGTTACTAGTCCACGCTCAAGCTTAATCTCCAGAAGAATATAGTGGTACCTGCATGCATGCATAACTCATCAATTACATTAACCTCGCTCGAGTAATAAGGAAAACCGAATATGCACACGACAGTAACACTCACGGGCCGTTGTAAGGAAAGAGTATGGTATCTTTGTTTTGATTTTTGATCAACGATTGTAGCAAGTTGTCCTCGGCCTCTTCGACGCGCTTTTTAACCAGAAATACATCTATGATATTTGTGTTAATGAACCCAATATCATAGATTTCATTTTTTTTGCACTCGACGATCTTCAATCTGCATAATATATTGAGGATAATTAATTATAAATACATGCAATGAAAGAGCCGAGCTATATATATAGACTAATGACAGAAATAGTACTTACAGGCAGTAGCAAAAGACCATTAATTTATCGAGGGCCTTTTGATTGAAGAACTCGAAGAACTCCTCAAATGGAATAGCCAACACATCATTTGAAACGAGGTCGTGCTCCTCTTTAATTTTCAGATACAAAGTGTTCGTCCCCTCAGACTCTCTGCAGGTTTTCATGTACCAACTATGGAATCTTTGCATCATTGTTGTCAGAGACTTTTCATCTTTGACGAGAGGCTTCCCGTACTCGTATCTGAATAAGTCCACCTCCATGAAATCAGGAAGTACATCGTCAGGCAGGTAATCTTCAAGATTGCCATAACCGGCCACCGTCCCCGGAGGATTAGACACATTGAGCGGGGGGCACGATTGCTGTGCTTGTTCGCCGAGCTGGGCAATTTTTTCCCCTTTGCTCGTTGTTCTTTTGACCTTTTATCACTGACAGTAGTTCCCGACCGCTTGGCTTGGAGATATGTCTGTTCAGTAATGCGCTCATAGTTGGTTCTCGGCGGAGACTTTGGTGGTTTCCTCAGGGCATCGAGAGTGCGCTTTGCTTTCACCGGATCTACCTTCTCCTCCGGAGGTGGATGTATCTTTGCTTTCACCCCTTCAAAGAACTCCTTCACTTGGGCCTACACGATCGTATCATTTTCCTCCTTGGCCCTCTCGTACGGTAACTTCTCTACAGGCTTTAGAGGTGGACCGTATCTGTATTGCCTCTCTCTTTATGTGCTGCTAGACGCCGGAGCAGACGGAGCGGCTGTGGCGTCTGTCTTCTTTCGGGCTTGCTTACGAGGCGGAGGAGAAGGACTACGACGCGTCGGAGCAGCCGGGGCGGCGGCGGGTCTCTTCCGCCCTTGCTGGCGAGGCGGAGAAGGAGGAGGCGGAGTGCCGCCACGCACCGGAGAAGGAGGCGGAGTGCCGCCACGCGTGCCCTGATCGTCACTCGCCGGAGGAGGCGGAGTGCCACCACGCGTGCCCTGATCGTCACTCGCCGGAGGAGGAGGCGGTGGAGGAGGCGGAGTGCCCTGACTCGCCGGAGGAGGAGGAGGAGGCGGAGGCGTCCAGTTCAGAAAGTCGATGAGCTCCTTCCGCCAAAGGCATGGAGTCTTCAGAGCAGAACCCAGCCTAGTCTCCCCTTCACCGGTAGGGTGCTCAAGCGCGAGGTCCTCAAATCCCTTCGTTATTTCATCCACCATCACCTTAGCAAATCCTTCTGGAATCGGCTGGCAGTGATAAGTTGTGCCGGGTCCACTAGGATAAACTTGGCCAACAGCCGCCTTGACCTTCAAATTCATGCATCGCGCCATAATGTGGCAATTTTGAGACTCCGTGATACCATCCACGGGATAGCTGGCAGGAGCCGTCAAGACATGCTCCGGCTGAAGCAGCTCGGTGGAAGCAACGCTGCTTCTCCGCTGAGATGGCGGGGTAGCTTCGGAGGAAGCTTCGGCATGTCGTTTGTTGCGATCTGCTGCTTCTCGTTCCTCTTCTCGATCCTCTAGCCCCATTACCCTTCCAAGCAGCGCCTGCATTTGGTCCTGCTCTAGTTTCTTCCTCCTCTCGTGGGTTTTGTAACCCCCTGCGTCCGGAAAACCAACCTTCCATGGAAGGGAGCCTGGCGTGCCTCGTGTCCGTCCAGGGTGCTCGGGATTCCCAAGGGCCATTGTGAGCTCGTCCTTCTCCCTGTTTGGAAGGAACGTCCCTCGCTGCGCCGCATCGATATAGTGTCGAAGGTTCTTGACTGGTGTCTGCAGTTGCTCGTCTGTCCACTGACACTGCCCTGTTACAGGGTCCAAGGTTCCGCCAGCCCCGAAGAACCAAGTCCGGCAACGGTCTGGCCAGCGCATTGTCTCTGGTTCGATCCCTTTTTCAAGCAGATCATGCTCAGCCTTGGACCACTTAGGCCGGGCTTTGAGGTAGCCACCTGACCCCGTGCGATGGTGAAGCTTCTTCTTTGCAGCATTTTTCTTGTTTGTCTCTGACATCTTCTTACTCTTTTTCGATGTCTTGTGGGCCACAAATGCGGGCCAGTGATCTTTGATCTTCTCATATTTGTCGATGAATTCTGGTGTCTCTTTTTTCTTGACAAACTGGTTCAGCTCTTTCCTCCACCTCCTCATTAGGCCTGCCATCTTCTTAAGAGCACAAGACTTGATTAATTTCTCTTTAACTGGCTTCTCCTGATCCTCCTCTGGCGGTAGGGTGAAATTTGCCTTCAGCTCAGTCCAAAGATCTTCTTTCTACATATCATTGACATAAGACACCTCAGCGTCTTCATCCTTAGCAGGCTTATACCATTGCTGGATGCTGATCGGGATCCTGTCCCTAACAAGAACCCCGCACTGAGCAGAAAATGCCTTCTTTGTCTGGATGGGTTCAATCGGTTCGCCGTCGGGCGCGATTTCTATGATCTCAAACTTTTCATCCGAGCTCAACTTTTTCTTCGGGCCTCGTCTCCTTACCGAAGTTGTGCTCGATCCGGAGGGCTAGAAATTATAAGGAAGAAAGACGACAGTAATTAATATGTGTACATATACCAAAACAATGGATGCATCAATTAACTTGTCAGCACGGGCTTAACTAATATATATATACCTGGCCGGACTCGGTTCGGTGACCGGAGCAGTCAGCACGGTCTCCTTCGTCTTGTACCTCCATTGTGTCACCGGAGCCATCATGAACATAGTCCTCCTCTTGTACCGGCATTAATGGGTCGAAGCCATCATAATCATAGCCCTCTTCTTCATCCAGCTGACCAACGGTGTCGATGAGAAATGACGCAACATCATCACTTCCATTTGCGATTATTTCCCCCAACATCGCTTCTGTTTCTTCGTCTCGGGAGTGCTCCATATTTTCTGCAAATATTGACAACATGTCAATTATTATTCAAACATGGTACATAGTGGCAAACGTAGAACTAGCTAGCTAATCACAATAAGGAATCATGTTAGTGGCCTCGATGCTGCTTCTCTAGGGTTTGGGGTCGCCTCGACACAAAGCTTCAAGGGTTTGGGGTGGCCTCGACGATAACGCTCTTTTAACTTGATAAATTTGGGTGGCCTCGAGAGAGTTAATTTGTCGGGTAGGGGCGCGGCGGGAGGGGGTACGTAGGAGACCTGCAACATCGTTTTCTCTCTAGGGTTTGGGTGTCCTCAAGAGTTTTGGTCGAGCGAGAGGGCCGAGGGGGGTGCTGCAGTTGTATCTAGAGGGGGTTATATCGAGAACGACGCGACATACATATACATGGGAAAATAATGTTATCGGGGAGGGGGTATCGGTACCACCCCCTCGTGTAGAAGTTTCTTCTTTCTCCTTTCCTTTCTTTCTTCTTCTCCTCTTCTTTTTCTTCTTCCCCCTCGAGAAAGGAAAATAATTAAGGAAAAGGAAGAAAAGAGGAAGAAGGAAGAAGGAAGAAGAAGAAGAAGTAAAAGAAGAAGAAAAAGAGGAGAAGAAGAAAGGATTAGAGGAGAAGAAGAAAAAATAGAATTTCTTCTTTCTCCTCTATTCCTTTCTTCTTCTCCTCTTCTTTTTCTTCTTTTTTCCTCTTCTTATTTATTTCTCCTCTTCTTCCTCTCCTCTTTTTCTCCTTTCTTCCTCTTCTTATTTTTCTTTTTCCTCTCATTCTTTTAGTATTGCTTGTTTAAAAAAAATGTTCAAATAGAAAATTTCGAAAAAAAACAAAGGTTTTGCCTAATGCATTGTTCATATGAATATACAAACATTTGCATATTCTACAATAATTAATATCAACAAAAAAATCTATGAACAGAAAAAAACCCTAACTTTTCTAAAAATCTATCTTTTGCATATATGAAAACATTAATACACATATGAACAATAAATACATATATCAACAAAAACATAATCTCAACAATTTTTAAACATTACATACACATAGCCACATACATACACATATACATTATATATATATATATATAAACAAAAAAACTAAACTAATAAAAATGAAAAAAAACAGAGCCGCATATATATATATATATATAGCCACATACATACACATATATATATACATTGAACAAAAAAATAAAACTAATAAAAATGAAAAAAAATAGAGTCGGTGCGGCGCGGCGGCTCACAGCGATGACGGCGCGCGGGGGCGGGCGACGGCGACGGGGCAGGGGCTCGGGGCGCGGGGCGCGGGGGCGGGCGGCGGCGACGGGGGAGCCTGGCGGCGACGACGGCGGGCGCGGGCTCGGGGAGGACGGCGCGGGTTCGGGGAGGACGGCAACGACGACGGGCGCGGGCGACGGCGACGGCGGGGGCGGCGGGCGGCGTCGGGGCAGCCTGGCGGCGTCGATGTGTTCGGCGTCGTCGGGGGGGGGGGGGGGGGCAACTAGTGGCGATGAACTCTGGAAAACTGCGAAGTGCTACTTATATACAAGGAGCATTGGTCTCGGTTGGTGGCTCCAACCGGGACTAATGCCTCGTTTAGTCCCGGTTGGTGCCACCGACCGGGACCAAAGGCCTCTTTTTCGGCAGCCCAAAGGGCGGGAAGCTGCGGCCTTTGGTCCCGGTTGGTGGCACAAACCGGGACTAAAGCCCCCCCCCTTTAGTCCCGGTTGGTGCCACCAACCGGGACCAAAGGCCCGTGTGCTGCCCGCATCGGGGCCAAAGTTTAGTCCCACCTCGCTAGTTGAGAGGGGAGCGCAGTGGTTTATAAGCCCCACTGCCGCTCCCCTCTTGAACTCCTCTCTACTGCACGCTTGTGGGCCTACTTGCTACTGCTTTGCCCGATTGGCCTTCTGGGCCTTCTGCGGGCCTGAATCCTGGCCCAAATTAGGGATTCAAGTCATATTCAGGCCGTTGGGGCCCAGTAGGGGGCACTTTTTTTTGTTTTTTGTTTTCTTTACTTATTGTTGCTATTTTTATTTTTTTCCATTTTTTTGTTTTGTTTTCTGCATTATTTATTTTCTTTTGTTTTTTGCTTTATTTTTTAATTCTTTTTGCTTTTAGTTTTAGGAAAATTATAAACTTTCTGTTAGTGCCATTACTTTTCAAATTTGAAAACACTTTTTTTTGTTTTTTTTCTTGCTTTATTTATTTTATTTTGTTTCTACTTACAACAAAATACTTATTGTTGTTTTTTTGTTTTGTTTTCTGCATTATTTATTTTCTTTTGTTTTTTGCTTTATTTTTTTAAATTTTTTTGCTTTTAGTTTTAGGAAAATTATAAACTTTCTGTTAGTGCCATTACTTTTCAAATTTGAAAATACTTATTGTTGCTATTTTTAATTATTACGAGGGCCGAACCATAAGACATTAAAGCATTTCAAATGAAGTCTGAAAAAGTTGAAAGTTGGCATGGTATCATAAATTGACCCACATATAGCATGTGCATGTACAAAACGAACAATGGTATCATACTCGTCAGTTACAAAGTTGGCATGGTATCATCATAATAGTTGCGGGAGAAAGTCTTCACTTTTTCTTCGCTTGTGTCAGTTGCTTATTGCGCCGTAACCATGGATAATCATCATCATTTATCAGGATGCTGGGGTCAGCCTTGACTTTAAAGGGAGGAATTTCATGAAACTTTTCATAATCTTCAGACATGTCTGTCTTGTCCTCCACTCCCACGATGTCCCTTTTTCCTGAAAGAACTATGTGGCGCTTTGGCTCATCATATGATGTATTTGCTTCCTTATCTTTTCTCTTTCTCGGTCTACTGGACATGTCCTTCACATAGATAACCTGTGCCACATCATTGGCTAGGACGAACGGTTCGTCAGTGTACCCAAGATTTTTCAGATCCACTGTTGTCATTCCGTACTGTGGGTCTACCTGTACCCCGCCTCCTGACAGATTGACCCATTTGCACTTAAACAAAGGGACCTTAAAATCATGTCCGTAGTCAAGTTCCCATATGTCCACTATGTAACCATAATATGTGTCCTTTCCTCTCTCGGTTGTTGCATCAAAATGGACACCGCTGTTTTGGTTGGTGCTCTTTTGATCTTGGTCAATCGTGTAAAATGTATTCCCATTTATCTCGTATCCTTTCCAAATCAATACAGTCAAAGATGGTCCCCTGGATAACAAGTACAGCTCATCACAAACAGTGTTGTCACCTCTGATACGTGCTTCCAACCAACTGCTGAAAGTCCTAATGTGTTCACATGTAATCCAGTCGTCGCACTGCTCTGGGTGTTTGAAGCGCAGACTGTTCTTGTGTTCATCGACATACGGGGTCACCAAGGTAGAGTTCTGTAGAACTGTGTAGTGGGCTTGAGACCAAGAATATCCGTCCCTGCATATTATTGAGTCCTTTCCAAGCGTGCCTTTTCCAGTCAGTCTCCCCTCATACCGCGATTTAGGGAGACCTATCTTCTTAAGGCCAGGAATGAAGTCAACACAAAACCCGATGACATCCTCTGTTTGATGGCCCATGGAGATGCTTCCTTCTGGCCTAGCGCGGTTACGGACATATTTCTTTAGGACTCCCATGAACCTCTCAAAGGGGTACATATTGTGTAGAAATACGGGGCCCAGAATGACAATCTCGTCAACTAGATGAACTAGGATGTGCGTCATGATATTGAAGAAGGATGGTGGGAACACCAGCTCGAAACTGACAAGACATTGCACCACATCACTCCTTAGCCTTGGTATGATTTCTGGATCGATCACCTTCTGAGATATTGCATTGAGGAATGCACATAGCTTCACAATGGCTAATCGGACGTTTTCCGGTAGAAGCCCCCTCAATGCAACCGGAAGCAGTTGCGTCATAATCACGTAGCAGTCATGAGACTTTAGGTTCTGAAACTTTTTCTCTGCCATATTTATTATTCCTTTTATATTCGACGAGAAGCCAGTCGGGACCTTCATACTAAGCAGTCATTCAAAGAAGATTTCCTTCTCTTCTTTGGTAAGAGCATAGCTGGCAGGACCTTCATACTGCTTTGGAGGCATGCCGTCTTTTTCGTGAAACGTTGCAGGTCCTCCTATGCCTCAGCTGTATCTTTTGTCTTCCCATACACGCCCAAGAAGCCTAGCAGGTTCACGCAAAGGTTCTTCGTCACGTGCATCACGTCGATCGAAGAGCGGACCTCTAGGTCTTTCCAGTAGGGTAGGTCCCAAAATATAGATTTCTTCTTCCACATGGGTGCGTGTCCCCCAGCGTCACTCGGAACAGCTAGTCCGCCGGGACCCTTTTCAAAGATTACGTGTAAATCATTGACCATAGCAAGTACGTGATCACCAGTACGCATGGCGGGCTTCTTCCGGTGATCTGCCTCGCCTTTGAAATGCTTGCCTTTCTTTCGACATTGATGGTTGGTCAGAAGAAATCGACGATGGCCCAGGTACACATTCTTCCTGCAGCTTGCCAGGTATATACTATCGGTGTCAAGTAAACAGTGCGTGCATGCGTGGTATCCCTTGTTTGTCTGTCCTAAAAGGTTACTGAGAGCGGGCCAATCGTTGATGGTCACGAACAGCAACGCCTTTAGGTTAAATTCCTCCTGTTTGTGCTCATCCCACGTACGTACACCGTTTCCATTCCACAGCTGTAAAAGTTCTTCAACTAATGGCCTTAGGTACACATCAATATCATTGCCGGGTTGCTTAGGGCCTTGGATGAGAACTGGCATCATAATGAACTTCCGCTTCATGCACATCCAAGGAGGAAGGTTATACATACATAGAGTCACGGGCCAGGTGCTGTGATTGCTGCTCTACTCCCCGAAAGGATTAATGCCATCCGCGCTTAAAGCAAACCATATGTTCCTTGGCTCACTTGCAAACTCATCCCAGTACTTTCTCTCGATTTTTCTCCACTGCGACCCGTCAGCGGGTGCTCTCAACTTCCCGTCTTTCTTACGGTCCTCACTGTGCCATCGCATCAACTTGGCATGCTCTCCGTTTCTGAACAGACGTTTCAACCGTGGTATTATAGGAGCATACCACATCACCTTCGCAGGAACCCTCTTCCTGGGGGGCTCGCCGTCAACATCACCAGGGTCATCTTGTCTGATCTTATACTGTAATGTACCGCATACCGGGCATGCGTTCAGATCCTTGTATGCACCGCGGTAGAGTATGCAGTCATTAGGGCATGCATGTATCTTCTGCACCTCCAATCCTAGAGGGCATACGACCTTCTTTGCTGCGTATGTACTGTCGGGCAATTCGTTATCCTTTGGAAGCTTCTTCTTCAATATTTTAAGTAGCTTCTCAAATCCTTTGTCAGGCACAGCATTCTATGCCTTCCACTGCAGCAATTCCAGTACGGTACCGAGCTTTGTGTTGCCATCTTCGCAATTGGGGTACAACCCTTTTTTGTGGTCCTCTAGCATGCGATCGAACTTCAGCTTCTCCTTTTGACTTTCGCATTGCGTCCTTGCATCGACAATGACCCGGCAAAGATCATCATCATCGGGCACATCATCTGGTTCCTCTTGATCTTCAGCAGCTTCGCCCGTTGCAGCATCATCGTGCACATCGTCTGGTTCCTCTTGATCTTCTGGAGCATCACCGTATTCAGGGGGCACATAGTTGTCATCGTACTCTTCTTCTTCGCCGTCTTCCATCATAACCCCTATTTCTCCGTGCCTCGTCCAAACATTATAGTGTGGCATGAAACCCTTGTAAAGCAGGTGGGTGTGGAGGATTTTCCGGTCAGAGTAAGACTTCGTATTCCCACATATAGGGCATGGACAACACATAAAACCATTCTGCTTGTTTGCCTCAGCCACTTCGAGAAAATTATGCACGCCCTTAATGTACTCGGAGGTGTGTCTTGAACCGTACATCCATTGCCGGTTCATCTGTGTGCATTATATATAATTAAGTGTATCAAAAATCATTACAGAACATCATGAATAGATAATTAAGTGACCAAATTAATAGAAGTTCATCATCACATTAAAACCAAAGTACATACATAGTTCTCATCTAACAACATAAAGCTCTGCAGAGCATCTAAATTAATTAAACCATACACTGAAACTATGTAAAACATTTCAATGCGAAAACAAATGCGATCATAATCGCAACCAATGTAACAACTGATCCAACGGCATAATGATACCAAGCCTCGGTATGAATGGCATATTTTCTAATCTTTCTAATCTTCAAGCGCATTGCATCCATCTTGATCTTGTGATCATCGACGACATCCGCAACATGCAACTCCAATATCATCTTCTCCTCCTCAATTTTTCTAATTTTTTCCTTTAACAAATTGTTTTCTTCTTCAACTAAATTTAACCTCTCGACAATAGGGTCGGTTGGAATTTTCGGTTCAACAACCTCCTAGATGAATAAAATCTATATCACGTTGGTCGGCATAATTGTCATAAACAATAAATGAACCAATAGTTATGAAAAGATAATATATACCACATCCGAATCATAGACAGGACGAGGGCCGACGGGGGCGGATACCAAAACCATCGCACTATATAAGATGCAATAATAAAAGTAAGAAAATTATACAAGTATATATCTATCTAAACATACAAATAAGAATATTTTTCCTTTCGGAAAGAAGATAAGAACAAGAGGCTCACCACGGTGGTGCCGGCGATGAGATCGGTGCGGGTGATCGACGATGTTGAAGACGGGGACGGGGCGTGACGGACCGCTAAACCTAGACAAATATGGAGGAAAATGGAGCTTGGCGGTCGAGCTTGGAGAGGAGAAACCTTAAGTAGTGTGGCTCGGGCATTCCATCGAACACCTTGTGTGCATAGGAGGTGAGCTAGAGCACCAGCAAGCCCTCTCCCCCTCGGCCAGAAAAAACAGAGCAGTGTGCTCTGCTCTTGCGCGAGGGGGGTATATATAGGCACCACCATTGGTCCCGGTTAGTCGCTTGAACCGGAACTAAAGGTTTGCCTTCGGTCCCGGTTCATGCCACCAACCGAGACCAATTGTGGTGGGCCAGGAGTGCGGCCCATTGGTTCCGGTTTGCCCCACCAACCGGGACCAAAAGGTCCAGACGAACCGGGACCAATGGCCCACGTGGCCCGGCCGGCCCCCGGGGCTCACGAACCGGGTCAAATGCTCCCATTGATCCCGGTTCTGGATTGAACCGGGACTAGTGGGCTGGACCGGCCTGGACCATTGCCCCCTTTTCTACTAGTGTGAAGAAAATACCAACCCACCAGCCATGGCCGCCGCCATGGATGCAGGGCATATACCAGATCCTCGCCGCCACCATCCTTGACAGCTGCACGGCGCACCGGCGGCCCCTCTGGTGGCAACGAGGAGCAAAGGCGTGGGTGGGGAAGCCGCCGGCAGCAGCTAGGGTTGGCTACCCGTGTCGCCCCTGTTGGAGCGACGCAGGGGCGAGAGCATTTTCTATTGAACCCACTTTATCTCTTGATGATAGTACATGACATCAAGAACCTCACTTCACCATATGTCACAAGCTTCAAGGGTATTTTTTTTGTGTTTCCTTGGCATTTTCCTCATCTTTCCGTTGATTACTGGAGCATTGGGTACCGTCGAGTCTTAGATCGAAATATGAAAAAAAAATACCAAAACACAACACAGAGATATACGATACAAATATATCATACTATGGGTCCCATAAAAGACATATATGTTGTGCGGCCATGCCTTTGCCCTTAGCCCCAATGGACTACTGACACATCACAATGGCCATGAACACAAGTTACATTGTAGAATGGTCTCCTAGATGAATGATTAGGTACTTATTATAATCTCGCCAATCGAGATCGAATGTTGGAGTTGAAGATCGAATAATGGATGAAATGGCTATGGTGATGTAGACCTAACTCGGTGGCGACAGCTATAGATCAGATTGGGTGTTGGTGGTGTCATGGGACGAACAACCTTGGTGGTGAACACCCCCCCCCCCCCTTCCCCTTGCTAAATTTATCTTTGATTGACACTCTCGACAAGGGTTTTGGGAAGCGTGCGGTTATGATCGGCTCGGGGTCCCTTCACGAAAGATCCTCGATGGTGCTCTTATGGTCTGGGTTGGCCGGTAGCAACATGCCACATATGGAAATACTTAATTTGGACAGTATTGGCTTTGTGCTCATTTCTCTCATTTTGTCCACCAGATCTGCAAGAAAATACCAAAACAAGTTGATTTGCAGATCTTATAATGAATTAGTGACTAGTGGACAACTTGAAGTTGTATTTCTAAGAAAAACTTGAAAATATCAAAATTAAGCTTAGGAAAATATGAGTGTAAACTACACCTACACTCTTAAGGTGGCCCTCGTGAGCACTTGGTCATGTCTTTATGCGAGTTTCTCGTAATTTCATCCAAAAATTAGATTTTTCTTTCTAGAATTTCCCTAGAAAGTTTCTTAAATCAGATTTTCCACGAAATAGATTTTCTGGTAATTGTCAGTGGAATAGTCGATAAAATCATAAAATATGCTTTAAACCACAGAATAAATTCAATTAAACTTCAAAAGGAAATGGTACATTAATATTAGCAATTTATCAAATACTACCAGTGAAATTATGATAATTTTGTGGTTGTGATATGTTCGGTACAATTATGAAGGTCTAGATGTTAGACCTTTAGGTACACTTATGAAATCTAAAGCTTGAAATTTATTTGTATAAAATTATGATGATCTAGTGGCCATGATCAATCATCTCTTTCTTCATTTAATTCAATGCCACCTCATTAAAATTGCCTAGTTGACATGCATGATACTACAACTTATGATACTTTCATTACGAGCAGTCTTAGCACTGTATATTTGGATGGAGGGAGTATACATATACCTAATGTTTCTTATTGATTTCCCGAATATAGCCGAGTTTTGCATTCTCGAATAGACTTTGCCCTGCTGCTGCTAGACTTGCGAGTCGTCTCTCTTAATACATGTGTAAATGTTCCACTGACACATGTGCCAGAAGGCATGCATACATACTGCATCTACATATTAATTGTTTCCCATTTTTCAAATGCAGACGACTTTTGCGTTTCCGAAGAGACTTTGCCAAGCTAGTCATCTCTCGTCCGGTTTGCTTCAATGTTAAAATATCGCTGCTTGATTAAACCAGCCACTCGGAGCACCGCTCGACTGTGAAGAAAAACATGGTCTAACACGTACAGGACAAGTGATATGAGGCAAGCATCTGGAAATATGTATCGTTAGGACCGTGGAATCTGGAATCGTAAGCTCGTAACATGTTATTAAAAGAAAATGCGCCGCTCAGGCACATGTGTCTTGCGTTTTTTTTTTTTTGAAAGATCGTGTCTTGCGTTTTGGATTATAGTTCCCGTTGGCCTCATGGATCAATAATTATCTTTCATGACGTACCCAAGGACTACGTATGCATGTGACCAGCTTGAACTAATTTTAAGGTTCGACGTACGCGCTCGTGTATACTATACTCTCTGTGACTGCGCGCCATGACTAGGATCTGAATATTCAAAATTTACATCTGTTCACACTGTTTTGTTTATGGAGTTAGCGGTGTACTTCCTTTGGATTGCAGAAGATCATGACAATGTGCATGCTAGAAAACAGAGATGAAGATCGGCGCCTACCCCTTGTCAGCAGCTGGATCCAATTATATGATTAGCAATCTGTCGGGGTTGTCACGCGAAAAGAAAAATGAAGAAATAAAAATGTCGATGTAGCATGAATTTGTTTCGAATATTTCGTCTATCTTGCGGGGGTATTTTGCGGGCAGTCTATCTTGCGTTTCGAATGTCCAAGGCAGTACATTACGTTAAAAAATACCACGAGAGGCAAAGGCAGTGTATGCTGCAGCGGCGATGTCCTTGACGCCCTTCTGAATAGTCTCACCATCGCCGTTGCACGTAGGTGCAACAACCGTCTATTATGGTACTCATGACTTGTGCCAACATCGTCCTGGTAGCGTCTATATATCACCAAGATGACACAATTGTAAATTTACGTCCAACCAAAGACTAGCGTGGTCTAGGAATTCACGTTCTGAAATCAAAATTCAATAATAGCTTTATCTGCGAACGACATTTGAAATTCACGTTGAAGAGGGGTCATCACATGGGAAGAACCGCTTTGCAATAAACATCTGGTGTCAAAACACTTTCACAGATAGTGAAAACCTGGTGATTTGCACTTCTGGGTGGTCCTTATGCGAGTCAAATGTGACTATACTTCGGTGATGGGGCCTGTGATAGTATGGACGGCGATTCCAAGGTGTGGCTCTCAGAGCAAAATAGATAGTTGGACCACACCCCCAAATGGCTCATTCTGTGGAGGATTAATTGGACAAACATTGGTGGAAGGGAATCTTTTGATAGCACCTCAACAACTTCTAGTTAGTTCATGGACATGCCTATACAACTTGCTTATGATTAGATGGAGTATGCATATAGATAGATGGAGTATGAGTTATATACACTATTGTACACACCAGATCAATAATTTGTTTATATTTCGGCGACTGGATGACCGCAAGGTGGTGTTGGGAGGATGTACTTATGAAGATGGCCGCAAAGGACTTCTTTTCCCTGTTGTACATATATAAGAAAAAGGGTTTCTCCCCGCTTTATATTATAAAGCAACGAACCAAGCATCCAACATAGCAGTACAAAGCACAATCAAGTCATAAAGTCATGCTGGGGGCACAGCAGGACAAGCCCCAAAGGAAACAAAAGAAAACTAATCCGGCTCGGGAGGGGGTGGCGGTGGTGGAGCAAAACTTGATGCCGAGGAACGGAGACACGCAATGATGTTGTCGATGACGTCCTGATCGCGCTGCTTGCTAAGCGGTCTCCAGAGCTGTAAGAAGCCGCACATTTTATAGATTGCATCAGACACACGGCATGGAATGACACGCTCGATGAAAAGTTTATTGGGGGAACACCAGAGGGTCCAAGCTAGGGTTCCCAAAGCCACCCAAGTGGGGGCTTTCCTAGGACCCGGGAGCCTAAAGGCCTCCCCAAAGTCCGAGAGGTTATCGCGGCACCAGTGGCCGCCCACGACCTCCTGGAAACAACTCCATAGGAATTGTGCCGCAGGACACCGAAAGAAGATGTGGTTGCAATCCTCCGGCACCAAACAAATGGGGCAGAGACCATCCCAGGGCCACTACGCTTTCGGACCTCCGTGCCCGAGGGGAGCCGGCCTCGGACCCATTGCCAAAGAAATATGCGGATTTTCAAGGGGAGTTTGATTTCCCAAAGAACGAATAATTCCACCGGGCCCGGTGTGGGAACAATCGCCTGATAGAGGGACCTAGTCGAGAATCGGCCACTTGGCTCAAGATGCCAAGATAGCGCATCCTGCTCGAGGGAGGGGGTGTGGAGGGCAATACATTCAACTAGTTCATCTCATTGTGCTAGTTCCACCGCACCGAAGGTACGGCGGAAGGCAATAGCACCCAAGTCAGCTAAGGCCACGACCACCGATAGGAGTGGGCGGGTGCAAATCGAGAATAATGCAGAAAAGCGATCCGCAAAGGGGCGGGTCCCCGCCCATCTATCAAGCCAGAATAGGGTACCAGACCCGGTACCCACTGTAATAGAGGTCCCAATGCGCAGGACAGGCATTAGACGGATCACCGATTGCCAGAATTGGGATCCGCCCGATCTAGAGGCAAATGCCAGCGGTTGTCCACGAAGGTATTCCGCACGGAAAATCTCTAGCCACAGACCGCCCTCCTCGGTCTGAATCCGCCAGAGCCATTTAGAGAGGAGGGCAATATTCATCCGCTTGGATGAGATGACCCCAAGACCTCCTTGCTCTTTAGGTTTACAAATCTCGGACCACTTTACCATGTGGTATTTCTGTTTATTGTTCTCACCAGCCCAGAAGAACCGGGATAGGAGTTTGGTAACCTCCTGATGGAGGGATTCATGTAAACTATAGAATCCCATGATGTACATCAATAGGCTAATAAGGGAGGAATTCATCAGTATCACTCGAGCGGCCTTGGATAGCCATCTCCCTTGCCATGGCTCCATCCTTGGTTGGAGCTTGGCGATTATAGGGCGGAAGTCTTTCTCCAGAAGACGAGTGTCACTAATTGGCATGCCTAGGTAGGTGATACGTCTCCAACGTATCTATATTTTTTATTGTTCTATGCTATTATATTACCCATTTTGGATGTTTATGGGCTTTACTTTACACTTTTATATCATTTTTGGGACTAACCTACTAACCGGAGGCCCAGCCCGAATTGCTGTTTTTTCCTATTTAAGTGTTTTGAAGAAAAGGAATATCAAATGGAGTCCAAACGGGATGAAACCTTCGAGAGAGATCTTTTTGGAACAAATACAAACCAGGAGACTTGGAGTGGACGCCAAGAAGCAGCCAGGGCGGCCACGAGGCAGGAGGGTGCGCCCTAGGGGAGTGGGCACGCCCCCACCCTCGTGGGCCCCTCGTGGCTCCACTGACCTACTTCTTCCTCCTATATATATATATCCACGTACCCTGAGAACATCCAGGAGCACCACGAAACCCTATTTCCACCGCCGCAACCTTCTGTATCCGCGATATTTCATCTTGGAGCCTTCGTCGGTGCTCCGTCGAAGGGGGAATCGACCATACAGGGCTTCTACATCAACACCATAGCCTCTCCGATGAGTTGTGAGTAGTTTACCACAGACCTTCGGGTCCATAGTTATTAGCTAGATGGCTTCTTCTCTCTCTTTGATTCTCAATACAAAGTTCTCCTCAATCTTCTTGGAGATCTATTCGATGTAACTCTTTTTGTGGTGTGTTTGTCGAGATCCGATGAATTGTGGGTTTATGATCAAGTTTATCTATGAGAAATATTTGAATCTCCTCTAAATTCTTTTATGTATGATTGGTTATCTTTGCAAGCCTCTTCGAAATATCAGTTTGGTTTGGCCAACTAGATTGATCTTTCTTGCAATGGGAGAAGTTCTTAGCTTTGGGCTCAATCTTGGGGTGTCCTTTCCCAGTGACAGCAGGGGCAGCAAGGCACGTATTGTATTGTTGCCATCGAGGATAAAAAGATGGGGTTTATATCATATTGTTTGAGTTTATCCCTCTACATCATGTCATCTTGCCTAATGTGTTACTCTGTTCTTATGAACTTAATACTCTAGATGCATGCTGGATAGCGGTCGATGTGTAGAGTAATAGTAGTAGATGCAGGCAGGAGTCGGTCTACTTGTTGCGGACGTGATGCCTATATACATGATCATGCCTAGATATTCTCATAACTATGCACTTTTCTATCAATTGCTAGACAGTAATTTGTTCACCCACCGTAATACTTATGCTATCTTGAGAGAAGCCACTAGTGAAACCTATGGCCCCCGGGTCTATCTTTTATCATATAAGTTTACAATCTACTTTATTTTGCATCTTTACTTTTCAATCTATATCATAAAAATACCAAAAATATTTATCTTATCTTATTATCTCTATCAGATCTCACTTTCGCAAGTTACTGAAGGGATTGACAACCCCTTTATCGTGTTGGTTGCGAGGTTCTTGTTTGTTTGTGTAGGTACGAGGGACTTGTGAGGAGCCTCCTACTGGATTGATATCTTGGTTCTCAAAAACTGAGGGAAATACTTATGCTACTTTGCTGCATCACCCTTTCCTCTTCAAGGGAAAACCAACGCAGTGCTCAAGAGGTAGCAAGAAGGATTTCTGGCGCCGTTGCCGGGGAGGTCTTCACTCAAGTCAAGACATATCAAGTACCCATCACAAACTCATCTCCCTCGCATTACATTATTTGCCATTTGCCTCTCGTTTTCCTCTCCCCCACTTCACCCTTGCCGTTTTATTCGCCTCTCTTTCCCGTTCGCCTCCTCTCTTTCGTTTGCCTTTTTGTGTGCTTGTGTGTTGGATTGTTTGTCACAATGGCTCAAGATAATACTAAATTGTGTGACTTTTCCAATATCAATAATAATGATTTCCTTAGCACTCCGATTGCTCCTCTTAACGATGTTGAATCTTGTGAAATCAATGTTGCTTTGTTGAATCTTGTTATAAAAGATCAATTCTCCGGCCTTCCTAGTGAAGATGTTGCTACTCATCTAAACAATTTTGTTGATTTGTGTGATATGCAAAAGAAGAAAGACACGGATAATGATATTGTTAAAATGAAGTTATTTCCGTTTTCACTTAAGATCGTGCTAAAACTTGGTTTTCGTCTTTGCCTAAAAATAGTATTGATTCATGGAATAAGTGAAAAGATGCTTTTATCTCTGAGTATTTTCCTCCCGCTAAGATCA
Organism: Triticum timopheevii; assembly: GCA_963921465.1. Taxonomy (NCBI): domain Eukaryota; kingdom Viridiplantae; phylum Streptophyta; class Magnoliopsida; order Poales; family Poaceae; genus Triticum; species Triticum timopheevii. The sequence continues at coordinate 217,960,110 of OY997274.1, forward strand.
TCTCTCTTAAAAACGATATTATGAATTTTAAGCAACTTGATCATGAGCATGTTGCCCAATCTTGGGAGAGGATGAAATTAATGAGACGTAATTGCCCTACACATGGTTTGAATTTATGGACATACAAAAAATTTATGCCGGATTGAATTTTGCTTCTAGAAATCTTTTAGATTCGGCCGCGGGAGGCACTTTTATGGAAATCACTTTAGGAGAAGCTACTAAACTCCTAGATAATATTATGGTTAATTATTCTCAGTGGCACACCGAAAGATCTACTAGTAAGAAAGTACATGCGATAGAAGAAGTTAATGTTTTGAGTGGCAAGATGGATGAACTTATGAAATTATTTGCTAATAAGAGTGCTCCTATTGATCCCAATGATATGCCTTTGTCTACTTTTATTGAGAATAATAATGAATCTATGGATGTGAATTTTGTTGGTAGGAATAATTTTAGTAACAACGCGTATAGAGGAAACTTTAATCCTAGGCCGTTTCCTAGTAATTCCTCTAATAATTATGGTAATTCCTACAACAATTCTTTTGGAAATTTTAACAAGTTAAAGAATTTATGACCTCTCAAAAGAATTTCAATGCCTTGCTTGAAGAAAAATTGCTTAAAGTTGATGAATTGGCTAGGAACATGGATAGAATTTCTCTTGATGTTGATTCTTTGAAACTTAGATCTATTCCACCTAAGCATGATATCAATGAGTCTCTCCAAGCCATGATAATTTCCATTGATGAGTGCAAAGAAAGAACCGCTAGGATGCGTGCTAAGAAAGATTGCTTTATAAAAGCGTGTTCTTCTAGTTTCCATGAAACTAAAGATGAAGATATAGAAGTAATTGATGTGTCCCCTATTAAATCTTTGTTTTGCAATATGAATCTTGATCATGATGGGACTGGAGATGAGTCAACTTTAGTTAAAAGGCGTCCCAATGATTCGGAGTTTTTAGATCTTGATGCTAAATTTGGTAAAAGTGGGATTGGAGAGGTCAAAACTTTACATAGCAATGAACCCACTATTTTGGATTTCAAGGAATTTAATTATGATAATTGTTCTTTAATGGATTGTATTTCCTTGTTGCAATCCGCGTTGAATTCTCCTCAAGCTTATAGTCAAAATAAAGCTTTTACCAAACATTTTGTTGATGCCTTGATGCAATCTTATGAGGAAAAACTTGGATTGGAAGTTTCTATCCCTAGAAAACTTTATGATGAGTGGGAACCTACTATAAAAATTAAAATTAAAGATCATGAATGCTATGCTTTGTGTGATTTGGGTGCTACTGGTTCCACGATTTCAAAATCTTTATGTGATGTGCTAGGTTTCCGTGATTTTGATGATTGCTCTTTAAACTTGCACCTTGCGGATTCCACTATTAAGAAACCTATGGGAAGGATTAATGATGTTCTTATTGTTGCAAGTAGGAATTATGTGCCCATAGATTTCTTATTGTTCTTGATATAGATTGCAATCTTTCATGTCCTATTATTCTTGGTAGACCTTTCCTTAGAACGATTGGTGCAATTATTGATATGAAAGAAGGGAATATTAGATTCCAATTTCGATTAAGGAAAGGTATGGAACAATTTCCTAGAAAGAAAATCAAATTACCTTATGAATCTATTATGCGACCCCCTTATGAATTGAATACCAAAGATAGCAACACTTAGATCTATTCTCGCTTTTATGCCTAGCTAGGGGCATTAAACGATAGCGCTTGTTGGGAGGCAACCCAATTTTATTTTTGTTCCTTGCTTTTTGCTTCTGTTTAGTAATAAATAAATCATCTAGCCTCTGCTTAGATGTGGTTTTATGTTTCAATTAGTGTTTGTGCCAAGTAGAGCCTATAGGATCATCTTGGGTGACAGTTAATTTGATTCTGCTGAAAAACAGAAACTTTTGCACGCACGAGAATAATTTCAATAAATCACCGAAAGGTGCTTTTTAGTTGATTATTTATTCAGTAGATCAATCGACAAATTTCCCAGGACTTCCTATTTTTTTAGGATTTTTAGAGTTACAAAAGTATTCGAAAGTTACAGATTGCTACAGACTGTTCTGTTTTTGACAGATTCTGTTTTTCGTGTGTTGTTTGCTTATTTTGATGAATCTATGGCTAGTATCGGTGGGTATGAACCATAGAGAAGTTGGAATACAGTAGGTTTAACACCAATATAAATAAATAATAAGTTCATTACAGTACCTTAAGTGGTGGTTTTTCTTTCTTGCACTAACGGAGCTCATGAGATTTCCTGTTGAATTTTGTGTTGTGAAGTTTTCAAGTTTCGGGTAAAGATTTGATGGACTATGGAATAAGGAGTGGCAAGAGCCTAAGCTTGGGGATGCCCATGGCACCCCAAAATAATCCAAGGACAACCAAAAGCCTAAGCTTGGGGATGCCCCAGAAGGCATCCCCTCTTTTGTCTTCGTCTATCGGTAACTTTACTTGGAGCTATATTTTTATTCACCAAATGATATGTGTTTTGCTTGGAGCGTCTTGTATGATATGAGTCTTTGATTTTTTGTTTACCACAATCATACTTGCTGTACACACCTTTTGGGAGAGACACAACATGATTTGGAATTTATTAGAATACTCTATGTGCTTCACTTATATCTTTTGAGCTAGACAATTTGCTCTAGTACTTCACTTATATCTTTTTAGAGCACGGCAGTGGCTTAATTTTGTAGAAACTATTAATCTCTCATGCTTCACTTATATTATTTTGAGAGTCTTTTATAACAGCATGGTATTTGCTATGGTTATAAAATTGGTCCTAAAATGACAGGCATCCAAGTTGGGTATAATAAAAACTATCATAGAAAGTGAATTGGATGCTATAATCAATTTGATGCTTGACAATTGTATTGAGATATCAGGATGGTAATATTAGAGTCATGCTAGTTGGGTAATTGTGAATTTAAGGAATACTTGTGTTAAAGTTTGCGATTCCCGTAGCATGCACGTATGGTGAACCGTTATGTGATGAAGTTGGAGCATGATTTATTTATTGATTGTCTTCCTTATGTGTGGAGGTCGGGATCGTGCGATGGTTAACTCCTACCAACCCTTCCCCTAGGAGCATGCGTGTAGTACTTTCTTTTGATTACTTGTAGATTTTTGCAATAAGTATATGAGTTCTTTATGACTAATGTTGAGTTCATGGATTATACGCACTTTCACCCTTCCACCATTGGTAGCCTCTCTTGTGCCGTGCAACTTTCGCCGGTACCATACACCCACCATATATCTTCCTCAAAACAGCCGCCATACCTACCTATTATGGGATTTCCATAGCCATTCCGCGATATATTGCCATGCAACTTTCCACCGTTCCGTTTATTATGACACGCTCCATCATTGTCGTATTGCTTTTGCATGATCATGTAGTTGACATCGTATTTGTGGCAAAGCCACCTTGATAATTCTTTCATACATGTCACTCTTGATTCATTACATATCCCGGTACACCGCCGGTGGCATTCATATAGAGTCATATTTTGTTTTAAGTATTGAGTTGTAATTCTTGAGTTGTAAGTAAATAAAAGTGTGATGATCTTCATTATTAGAGCATTGTCCCAAGTAAGGAAAGGATGATGGAGACTGATACATCTCCAACGTATCTATAATTTTTTATTGTTCCATGCTATTATATTACCCCTTTTGGATGTTTATGGGCTTTATTTTACACATTTATATCATTTAACCTACTAATCGGAGGCCCAACCCATATTGCTTTTTTTTTCTATTTCAGTATTTCGAAGAAAAGGAATATCAAACAGAGTCCAAACGGAATGAAACCTTCGGGAGCGTGATTTTTGGAACGAACGTGATCCAGAGGACTTGGAGTGCAAGCCAAGAAGCAGCCGAGGCTCCCACGAGATAGGAGGGCGCCCCCCCTATAGGGTGCTCCCCCTGTCTCGTGGGTCCCTCGGGCGTCCATCGACGTACTTCTTCCTCCTATATAAGCCTACGTACCCCGAAAACATCCAAGGAGCAGACAAAACACAATTTCCACCATCATAACCTTTTGTATCCGTGAGATCTCATCTTGGAGCCTTCGTCGGCACTCTGCCGGAGGGGGAATCGACCACGGAGGGCTTCTACATCAATACCCTTGCCCCTTCGATGAGTTGTGAGTAGTTTACCATAGACCTACGGGTCCATAGTTATTGGCTAGATGGCTTCTTCTCTCTTTTTGGATCTCAATACAATGTTCTCCCCCTCTCTTGTGGAGGTCTATTCGATGTAAACTCTTTTTGCGGTGTGTTTGTCGAGATCCGATGAATTGTGGGTTTATGATCAAGTTTATATATGAATAATATTTGAATCTTCTCTGAATTCTTTTTATGTATGATTGAGTTATCTTTGCAAGTCTCTTCAAATTATCAGTTTGGTTTGGCCTACTAGATTGATCTTTCTTGCCATGGGAGAAGTGCTTAGCTTTGGGTTCAATCTTGCGGTGTCCTTACCCAGTGACAGAAAGGGTTGCAAGGCACGTATTGTATTGTTGCCATCGAGGATAACAAGATGGGGTTTATATCATATTGCTTGAGTTTATCCCTTACATCATGTCATCTTGTTTAATGCGTTACTCTATTCTTATGAACTTAATACTCTAGATGCAGGCAGGAGTCGGTCGATGTGTGGAGTAATAGTAGTAGATGCAGGCAGGAGTCGGTCTACTTGTTGCGGACGTGATGCATATATACATGATCATGCCTACATAATCTCATAATTATTCGCTTTTCTATCAATTGCTCGATAGTAATTTGTCCACCCACCGTAATACTTATGCTATCTTGAGAGAAGCCACTAGTGAAACCTATGGCCCCGGGGTCTATCTCTTATCATATTTGCTTCCAATTTACTTTTATTTGCATCTTTACTTTTTGCACCTATATTACAAAATACCAAAAATATATTTACCTTATCATACTATCTTTGTTAGATCTTACTTTCGCAAGTGGCTGTGAAGGGATTGACAACCCCTTTATTGCGTTGGTTGTGAGTTCTTTGTTTGTTTGTGTAGGTGCGTGGGACTTTTCAGGAGCCTCCTACTGGATTGATACCTTGGTTCTCAAAAACTGAGGGAAATAATGATGTTCTTATTGTTGCAAATAGGAATTATGTGCCCGTAGATTTTTATTGTTCTTGATATAAATTGCAATCTTTCATGTCCTATTATTCTTGGTAGACCTTTCCTTAGAACGATTGGTGCAATTATTGATATGAAAGAAGGGAATATTAGATTCCAATTTCGATTAAGGAAAGGTATGGAACAATTTCCTAGAAAGAAAATCAAATTACCTTATGAATCTATTATGCGACCCCCTTATGAATTGAATACCAATGATAGCAACACTTAGATCTATTCTCGCTTTTATGCCTAGCTAGGGGCGTTAAACGATAGCGCTTGTTGGGAGGCAACCCAATTTTATTTTTGTTCCTTGCTTTTTGCTTCTGTTTAGTAATAAATAAATCATCTAGCCTCTGCTTAGATGTGGTTTTATGTTTCAATTAGTGTTTGTGCCAAGTAGAGCCTATAGGATCATCTTGGGTGATAGTTAATTTGATTCTGCTGAAAAACAGAAACTTTTGCACGCACGAGAATAATTTCAATAAATCGCCGAAAGGTGCTTTTAGTTGATTATTTTTTCAGTAGATCAATAGACAAATTTCCCAGGACTTCCTATTTTTTTAGGATTTTTAGAGTTCCAGAAGTATTCGAAAGTTACAGATTGCTACAGACTGTTCTGTTTTTGACAGATTCTGCTTTTCGTGTGTTGTTTGCTTATTTTGATGAATCTATGGCTAGTATCGGTGGGTATGAACCATAGATAAGTTGGAATACAGTAGGTTTAACACCAATATAAATAAATAATGAGTTCATTACAGTACCTTAAGTGGTGGTTTTTCTTTCTTGCACTAACGGAGCTCATGAGATTTCCTGTTGAGTTTTGTGTTGTGAAGTTTTCAAGTTTCGGGTAAAGATTTGATGGACTATGGAATAAGGAGTGGCAAGAGCCTAAGCTTGGGGATGCCCATGGCACCCCAAAATAGTCCAAGGACAACCAAAAGCCTAAGCTTGGGGATGCCCCGGAAGGCATCCCCTCTTTTGTCTTCGTCTATCGGTAACTTTACTTGGAGCTATATTTTTATTCACCACATGATATGTGTTTTGCTTGGAGCGTCTTGTATGATATGAGTCTTTGATTTTTTGTTTACCACAATCATACTTTCTGTACACACCTTTTGGGAGAGACACAACGTGATTTGGAATTTATTAGAATACTCTATGTGCTTCACTTATATCTTTTGAGCTAGACAATTTGCTCTAGTACTTCACTTATATCTTTTTAGAGCACGGCAGTGGCTTAATTTTGTAGAAATTATTAATCTCTCATGCTTCACTTATATTATTTTGAGAGTTTTTTATAACAGCATGGTATTTGCTATGGTTATAAAATTGGTCCTAAAATGACAGGCATCCAAGTTGGGTATAATAAAAACTATCATAGAAAGTGAATTGGATGCTATGATCAATTTGATGCTTGACAATTGTTTTGAGATATGAGGATGGTAATATTAGAGTCATGCTAGTTGGGTAATTGTGAATTTAAGGAATACTTGTGTTAAAGTTTGCGATTCCCGTAGCATGCACGTATGGTGAACCGTTATGTGATGAAGTTGGAGCATGATTTATTTATTGATTGTCTTCCTTATGTGTGGAGGTCGGGATCGTGCGATGGTTAACTCCTACCAACCCTTCCCCTAGGAGCATGCGTGTAGTACTTTGTTTTGATTACTTGTAGATTTTTGCAATAAGTATATGAGTTCTTTATGACTAATGTTGAGTTCATGGATTATATGCACTTTCACCCTTCCACCATTGGTAGCCTCTCTCGTGCCGTGCAACTTTCACCGGTAACATACACCCACCATATATCTTCTTCAAAACAGCCGCCATACCTACCTATTATGCGATTTCCATAGCCATTCCGAGATATATTGCCATGCAACTTTCCACCATTCCGTTTATTATGACACGCTCCATCATTGTCATATTGCTTTTGCATGATCATGTAGTTGACATCGTATTTGTGGCAAAGCCACCTTGATAATTCTTTCATACACGTCACTCTTGATTCATTACATATCCCGGTAAACCGCCGGAGGCATTCATATAGAGTCATATTTTGTTTTAAGTATTGAGTTGTAATTCTTGAGTTGTAAGTAAATAAAAGTGTGATGATCTTCATTATTAGAGCATTGTCCCAAGTAAGGAAAGGATGATGGAGACTGATACATCTCCAACGTATCTATATTTTTTTATTGTTCCATGCTATTATATTACCCATTTTGGATGTTTATGGGCATTATTTTACACATTTATATCATTTTTGGCACTAACCTACTAATCGGAGGCCCAGCCCATATTGTTTTTTTTTCTATTTCAGTACTTCGAAGAAAAGGAATATCAAACGGAGTCCAAACGGAATGAAACCTTCGGGAGCGTGATTTTTGGAACGAACGTGATCCAGAGGACTTGGAGTGCAAGTCAAGAAGCAACCGAGGCTCCCACGAGATAGGAGGGTGCCCCCCTATAGGGTGCGCCCCCTGTCTCGTGGGCCCCTCGGGCGTCCACCGACGTACTTCTTCCTCCTATTAAGCCTACGTACCCCGAAAACATCCAGGGAGCAGACAAAACACAATTTCCACCATCGTAACCTTCTGTATCCGCGAGATCTCATCTTGGAGCCTTCGCCGGCACTCTGCCGGAGGGGGAATCGACCACAGAGGGCTTCGACATCAACACCCTTGCCCCTCCGATGAGTTGTGAGTAGTTTACCATAGACCTACGGGTCCATAGTTATTAGCTAGATGGCTTCTTCTCTCTTTTTGGATCTCAATACAATGTTCTCCCCCTCACTTGTGGAGATCTATTCGATGCAAACTCTTTTTGCGGTGTGTTTGTCGAGATCTGATGAATTGTGGGTTTATGATCAAGTTTATATATGAATAATATTTGAATCTTCTCTGAATTCTTTTTATGTATGATTGAGTTATCTTTGCAAGTCTCTTCAAATTATCAGTTTGGTTTGGCCTACTAGATTGATCTTTCTTGCCATGGGAGAAGTGCTTAGCTTTGGGTTCAATCTTGCGGTGTCCTTACCCGGTGACAGAAAGGGTTGCAAGGCACGTATTGTATTGTTGCCATCAAGGATAACAAGATGGAGTTTATATCATATTGCTTGAGTTTATCCCTTACATCATGTCATCTTGCTTAATGCGTTACTCTGTTCTTATGAACTTAATACTCTAGATGCAGGCAGGAGTTGGTCGATGTGTGGAGTAATAGTAGTAGATGCAGGCAGGAGTCAGTCTATTTGTTGCGGACGTGATGCATATATACATGATCATGCCTAGATAATCTCATAATTATTCGCTTTTCTATCAATTGCTCGATAGTAATTTGTCCACTCACCGTAATACTTATGCTATCTTGAGAGAAGCCACTAGTGAAACCTATGGCCCCGGGGTCTATCTCTTATCATATTTGCTTCCAATTTACTTTTATTTGCATCTTTACTTTTTGCACCTATATTACAAAATACCAAAAATATATTTACCTTATCATACTATCTTTGTTAGATCTTACTTTCGCAAGTGGCTGTGAAGGGATTGACAACCCCTTTATTGCGCTGGTTGCGAGTTCTTTGTTTGTTTGTGTAGGTGCGTGGGACTTTTCAGGAGCCTCCTTCTGGATTGATACCTTGGTTCTCAAAAACTGAGGGAAATACTTACGCTACTATTGCTGCATCACCCTCTCCTCTTCGAGGAAAACCAACGCAAGCTCAAGACGTAGCAAGAAGGATTTCTGGCGCCATTGCCGGGGACGTTTTCGCTCAAGTCAAGACATAACAAGTACCCATCACAAACCCATCTCCCTCGCATTTATATTATTTTCCATTTGCCTCTTGTTTTCCTCTCCCCCACTTCACCCTTGCCGTTTTATTCGCCCTCTCTTTCCCAATCTCCTCCTCTCTTTTCGCTTGCCTTTTTCCGTTTGTCGTGTGTTAGTTCGTTTACCTTGTCACCATGGCTAGTCCTCCTATCCTTATTATCACTCCCGAACAAGAAATTCTCAATTTTAAGCAAAGGGAGGGAGAAAATTTAAAAGATGCTTGGCATAGAATTTGCAATGCTCAATGTAAATATTCTAGGAAGCTTTCCACTTCCGTCCTTCTCCACACATTTTATGTAGGCATTACACCTTGGAATAGATGTGTTCTTGATATTGCTACTAGAGGTGATTTCATGAGTAGACATATATGTTTGATGCTTGTAATGCTATGTTAGATTTGTTTGGCCCGCCACCTCTTTTGGTCAATGGAACTGTTTTAACTTTGGAACACGTTATGCAACGGCTTGAGATTATTGAAAATAAAATTGCCACTGTAGAGTTGATTGAAAATTTGGATAAAAAGATTCATAATCACATTACCCAATTTGGATCTAGGGTTGGAGTTACTTTGAAAAATCTTAAAGAAAAAGAACCTATAGTTAATGAGAAAATAGATTTAGACTCTGCTAGAATCGGTAAACTTGAGGATATCATGACAAACTTAGGTTCCACGTTTTCCTCCATGAAAAACACTCCAAAAACCCATACTAAAACTGCCAAGTTTATTTATGTTCCAAAAAAATAAGGGTGAATCTTCTAGTAAGGCACACGCGGATCTCAAATCCATAAGTGTTCATCCCAATTGTCTCTCTATCGTTAAGGAACCTTTTGCTACCAATGAATTTCTTGAATTTTTGCCTAAAGGATTAGCTATTTCTAAAAAGGGAGAAATCCCTAGAGATCACAAGCGCTCTATTGATGAATTTAGTTCCAAAGATGGCACTCGTTAGATCTATCTTTGCTTTTATGCCTAGCTAGGGGCGTTAAACGATAGCTCTAGTTGGGAGGCAACCCAATTTTCTTGATGTTTTTTGTTTTTGCTCCTGTTTAGTAATAAATCTTGCATCTACCTTCTGTTTAGATGTGTTTTTATCTTTTAATTAGTGTTTGTGCCAAGTAGAACCTATAGGATAACCTATGATGATAGTTGGTTTGATTCTGCTGAAAAACAGAAACTTTGCGCGCACGAATATAAGTTTGTTAAATCACAGAAACGTGCTTTTGCGTTGATTCTTTTTGATTCTGTTCAATAAACAAATTGTCCAGAACTTCCTATTTTGATAGGATTTTTAAAGTTCCAGAAGTTTGCGTTAGTTACGGATTGCTATAGACTGTTCTGTTTTTGACAGATTCTGTTTTTCGTGTGTTGTTTGCTTATTTCGATGCATCTATGGCCAATAAAATAGTTTATAAACCATAGATAAGTTGAAATACAGTAGGTTTAACACCAAAATAAATAAAGAATGAGTTCATTACAGTACCTTATGTGGTGGTTTTGTTTTCTTTCACTAACGGAGCTTATAAGATTTCCTGTTGAGTTTTGTGTTGTGAAGTTTTCAAGTTTTGGGTAAAGCTTTTATGGACTATGGAATAAAGGGTGGCAAGAGCCTAAGCTTGGGGATGCCCATGGCACCCCAATATATTCAAGAATAGCCAAAATCCTAAGCTTGGGGATGCCCCGGGAAGCCATCCCCTCTTTCGTCTTCGTTCATTGGTAACTTTACTTGGAACTATATTTTTATTCGCCACATGATATGTGTTTTGCTTGGACACAATCATCCTTGTTGTACACAACTTTTGAGAGAAGCCTATTTGATTAGAATTTGCTAGAATATTCTATGTGCTTCACTTATATCTTTTGAGCTTGATAGTTTTTGCTCTAGTGCTTCACTTATATCTTTTAGAGCACGGTGGTGACTTATTTTTGTAGAAATTACTAGTCTCTCATGCTTCACTTATATTATTTTGAGAGTATTTTAGAACAGCATGGTATTTGCTATGGTTATAAAATTGGTCCTAGAATGGTAGGCATCCAAGTTGGGTATAATAAAAACTATCATAGGAAGTGAATTGGATGCTATGATCAATTTGATACTTGATAATTGTTTTGAGATATGGAGGTAGTGATATTAAAGTCATGCTAGTTGGGTGATTGTGAATTTAAAAAATGCTTGTGTTGAAGTTAGAAAGTCCCGTAGCATGCACGTATGGTTAAAGTTATGTAACAAATTTGAAACATGAAGTGTAACTGGCTTGTGCATCCTTATGAGTGGCGGTCGGGGACAAGCGATGGTCTTTTCCTACCAATCTATCCCCCTAGGAGCATGCGCGTAGTAATTGATTTTTGATGACTTCTAAATTTTTGCAATAAGTATATGAGTTCTTTTGACTAATGTTGAGTCCATGGATTATACGCACTTTTACCTTTACGCCATTGCTAGCCTCTTCGGTACCGTGCATTGCCCTTTCTCACCTTGAGAGTTGGTACAAACTTCGCCGGTGCATCCAAACCCCGTGATATGATACGCTCTATCACACATAAACCTTCTTATATCTTCCTCAAAACAGCCACCATACCTACCTATTATGGCATTTCCATAGCCATTCCGAGATATATTGCCATGCAACTTTCCACCGTTCCGTTCATCATCATCATGACATACTTTACTTTTGTCATATTGCCATTGCATGATCATGTAGTTGACATCGTATTTGTGGCAAAGCCACCATGCATTATTTTTCATACATGTCAGTCTTGATTCATTGCACCATCCCGGTACACCGCCGGAGGCACTCATATAGAGTCATATCTTGTTCTATTTTCGAGTTGTAATTCATATGTTGTAATCAATAGAAGTGTGATGATCATCATTATTAGAGCATTGCCCAAAAAAATAAAAATAAAAAGAAAGGCCAAAAAAAAAGAAAGGCCCAAAAAAAAGAAAAAAAAGAAAATAAATAAATAAGGGCAATGCTACTATCTCTTTTTCCACACTTGTGCTTCAAAGTAGCACCTTGTTCTTCATGTAGTGAGTCTCATATTTTTGTGCTTCAAAGTAGCACCATGTTTTTCATATAGTGAGTCTCATAAATTGTCTTTTTCATACTAGTGGGAATTTTTCATTATAGAACTTGGCTTGTATATTCCTACGATGGGCTTCCTCAAATGCCCTAGGTCTTCGTGAGCAAGCAAGTTGGATGCACACCCACTAGTTTTCCTTTGTTGAACATTCACTTATAGCTCTAGTGCGTCCGTTGCATGGCAATCCCTACTCCTCATGTTTACATCAATTGATGGGCATCTCCATAGCCCGTTGATTATCCTCGTCAATGTGAGACTTTCTCCTTTTTTGTCTTCTCCACACAATCCCCATCATCATATTCTGTTCCACCCATAGTGTTATATCCATGGCTCACGCTCATGTATTGCGTGAAGGTTGAAAAAGTTTGAGATTATTTAAGTATGAAACAATTGCTTGGCTTGTCATCGGGGGTATAGAAGTTGGAAACATCTTTGTGTGACGAAAATGAAGCATAGCCTAACTATATGATTTTGTAGGGATGAACTTTCTTTTGCCATGTTATTTTGAGAAGACACGATTACTTTGATTAGTATGCTTGAAGTGTTACTATTTCTTTTATCAGTATGAACTTTTATTTTGAATCATTTGGATCTGAACATTCATGCCACAATAAAGAAAATTACATTATGAATTATGCTAGGTAGCATTCCATGTCAAAAATTCTCTTTTTATCATTTACCTACTCGAGGACAAGCAGGAATTAAGATTGGTGATGCTTGATACATCTCCAACGTATCTATAATTTTTTATTGTTCCATGCTATTATATTACCCCTTTTGGATGTTTATGGGCTTTATTTTACACATTTATATCATTTTTTGGACTAACCTACTAATCAAAGGCCCATCCCATATTGCTGTTTTTTTGCCTATTTCAGTATTTCGAAGAAAAGGAATATCAAACGGAGTCCAAACGGAATGAAACCTTCGGGAGCGTGATTTTTGGAAGGAACGTGATCCAGAGGACTTGGAGTGCAAGTCAAGAAGCAGCCGAGGTTCCCACGAGATAGGAGGGCGCCCCCCCTATAGGGCGCGCCCCTGTCTCGTGGGCCCCTCAGGCGTCCACGAACATACTTATTCCTCCTATATAAGCCTACGTACCCCGAAAACATCCAGGGAGCAGATAAAACACAATTTCCACCACCGTAACCTTCTGTATCCGCGAGATCTCATCTTGGAGGCTTCGCCGGCACTCTGCCGGAGGGGGAATCGACCATGGAGGGCTTCTACATCAACACCCTTGCCCCTCCGATGAGTTGTGAGTAGTTTACCACAGACCTACGGGTCCATAGTTATTAGCTAGATGGCTTCTTCTCTCTTTTTGGATCTCAATACAATGTTCACCCCTCCCTTGTGGAGATCTATTCGATGCAAACTCTTTTTGCGGTGTGTTTATTTTGTCGAGATCCGATGAATTGTGGGTTTATGATCAAGTTTATCTATGAATAATATTTGAATCTTCTCTGGATTCTTTTATGTATGATTGAGTTATCTTTGCAAGTCTCTTCGAATTATCAGTTTGGTTTGGCCTACTAGATTGATCTTTCTTGCCATGGGAGAAGTGCTTAGCTTTGGGTTCAATCTTGCGGTGTCCTTACCCAGTGACAGGAAGGGTTGCAAGGCACGTATTGTATTGTTGCCATCGAGGATAACAAGATGGGGTTTATATCATATTGCTTGAGTTTATCCCTCTACATCATGTCATCTTGCTTAATGCGTTACTCTGTTCTTATGAACTTAATACTCTAGATGCAGGCAGGAGTCGGTCGATGTGTGGAGTAATAGTAGTAGATGCGGGCAGGAGTCGGTCTACTTGTTGCGGACGTGATGCCTATGTACATGATCATGCCTAGATAATCTCATAATTATTCGCTTTTCTATCAATTGCTCGACAGTAATTTGTTCACCCACCGTAATACTTATGCTATCTTGAGAGAAGCCACTAGTGAAACCTATGGCCCCCCGGTCTATCTCTTATCATATTTGCTTCCAATTTACTTTTATTTGCATCTTTATTTTTGCATCTATATTACAAAATACCAAAAATATATTTATCTTATCATAATATCTTTATTAGATCTTACTTTCGCAAGTGGCCGTGAAGGGATTGACAACCCCTTTATTGCGTTAGTTGCGAGTTCTTTGTTTGTTTGTGTAGGTGCGTGGGACTTTTGAGGAGCCTCCTACTGGATTGATACCTTGGTTCTCAAAAACTGAGGGAAATAGCTCCTCTTCTCTTCGAGGAAAACCAACGCAAGCTCAAGACATAGCAGAGACTATGATTCCCCCACAAGTCGGGATGAGACTCCGGACGTTAAAAAAGGAGAAAGGCCAAATAAAAAAAGAGAAAGGCCAAATAAAAAAAAAAGAGAAAGGCCAAATAAAAAAATGAGAGAAAAAGAGAGAAAGGAAAATGTTACTATCCTTTTACCACACTTGTGCTTCATAGTAGCACCATGATCTTCATGATAGAGAGTCTCCTATGTTGTCACTTTCATATACTAGTGGCAATTTTTCATCATAGAACTTGGCTTGTATATTCCAATGATGGGCTTGCTCAAATTGCCCTAGGTCTTCGTGGGCAAGCGAGTTGGATGCACACCCACTTAGTTTCTTTTAGAGCTTTCAGACAATTATAGCTCTAGTGCATCCGTTGCATGGCAATCCCTACTCACTCACATTGATATCTATTAATAATGGGCATCTCCATAGCCCGTTGATACGCCTAGTGGATGTGAGACTATCTTCTCCTTTTTTGTCTTCTCCACAACCACCATTCTATTCCACATGAAGTGCTATGTCCATGGCTCACGCTCATGTATTGCGTGAAGATTGAAAAAGTTTGAAAATAATAAAGTATGAAACAATTTCTTGGCTAAAACCGGGGTTGTGCATGATTTAAATATTTTGTGTGATGAAGATAGAGCATAACCAGACTATATGATTTTGTAGGGATAGCTTTCTTTGGCCATGTTATTTTGAGAAGACATGATTACTTTGTTAGCATGCTTGAAGTATTGTTACTCTTATGTCAATATGAACTTTTATCTTGAATCATTTGGATCTGAACATTCATGCCACAGTAAAGAAAATTACATTGAGAAATATGCTAGGTAGCATTCCACATCAAAAGTTTTGTTTTTATCATTTACCTACTCGAGGACGAGCATGAATTAAGCTTGGGGATGCTTGATACGTCTCCAACATATCTATAATTTTTGATTGTTCCATGCTATTATATTAACCGTTTTGGATGTTTATGGGCTTTACTTTACACTTTTATGTCATCTTTGGGACTAACCTACTAACCGGAGGCCCAGCCTGGATTGCTGTTTTTTTTGCCTATTTCAATGTTTTGAAGAAAACGAATATCAAACGGAGTCCAAACGGGATGAAACCTCCGGGAGCGATCTTTTTGGAACAAATGCAAACCAGGAGACTTGGAGTGGAAGTCAAGAAGCAGCCAAGGCGGCCACGAGGCAAGAGGGCGTGCCCTAGGGGGGTGGGCGCGCCCCCCACCCTCGTGGGCCCCTCCTGGTTCCACCGACCTACTTCTTCCTCCTATAGATATCCATGTACCCTGAGAACATCCAAGAGCACCACGAAACCCTATTTCCACCGCCCCAACTTTTTGTATCTGCGAGATCCTGATGACCCACAAGTATAGGGGATCTATCGTAGTCCTTTCGATAAGTAAGAGTGTCGAAACCAACGAGGGCAGAAGGAAATGATAAGCGTTTTTCAGTAAGGTTTTCTCTGCAAGCACGGAAATAGTAGGTGATAGATAGTTTTGTGATAAGATAAATAGTAACGAGCAAAAGGTAAATAAAGTAAATAAAGTGCAGCAAGGTGGCCCAATCCTTTATCGGCAAAGGATAAGCCTGGACAAATTCTAATAATGGAGAAGGAGCTCCCGAGGACACATTGGGAACTATCGTCAAGCTAGTTTTCATCACGTTCATAAGATTCGCGTTCGGTACTTTGATAATTCAATATGTGGGTGAACCGGTACTTGGGTACTGCCTTAACATGGACAAGCATCCCACTTATGATTAACCCCTATTGCAAGCATCCGCAACTACAAAAAGGAGTATTAAGGTAAACCTAACCACATCATTAAACATATGGGTCCATATCAACCCCTAACGAAGCAATGCATAAACTAGGGTTTAAGCTTCTGTCACTCTAGCAACCCATCATCTACTTATTACTTCCCTATGCCTTCCTCTAGGCCCAAATAATGGTGAAGTGTCATGTAGTCGACGTTCACATAACACCACTAGAGGAGAGACAACATACATCTCATCAAAATATCGAACGAATACCAAATTCACATGACTACTAATAGCAAGACTTCACCCATGTCCTCAGGAACAAACATAACTACTCACAAAGCATATTCATGTTCATAATCAGAGGGGTAATAATATGCATAAAGGATCTAAACATATGATCTTCCACCAAGTAAACCAAATAGCATCAACTACAAGGAGTAATCAACACTACTAGCAACCCACATGTACCAATTTGTGGTTTTGATACAAGACTGGATACAAGAGATGAACTAGGGTTTTGAGATGAGATGGTGTTGGTGAAGATGTTGATGGAGATTGCCCCCCTCCCGATGAGAGGATCATTGGTGATGACGTTGGTGATGATTTCCCCCTCCTGGAGGGAAGTGTCCCGGTAGAACAGCTCCACCGGAGCCCTAGATTGATTCCGCCAAGGTTCCGCCTCGTGGCGGTGGAGTTTCGTCCCGTAAGCTTTCCCACGATTTTTTTCAGGGGAAAACCCTTCATATAGCAGAAGATGGCAGCTGAAAGCCCACCAAGGGGCCCAGGAGACAGGGGCGCGCCCTACAGGGGGGCGTGCCCCCCTGTCTCCTGGACAGGGTGTGGGCCCCCTGGCCTATTTCTTTTGCCCAAAAATTCTTATTAAATTTGAAAAGTTGTTTCGTGGAGTCTCAGGTCTTTTGGATTTGTGCAGAATAGGTTTCGAACGTTTGCTCCTTTTCCAGCCAGAATTCCAGCTGTCGGCATTCCCCCTCTTCATGGTAAACCTTGTAAAATAAGGGAGAATAGCCATAAGTATTAAGATATAATGTGTAATAACAGCCCATAATGCAATAAATATTGACATAAAAGCATGATGCAAAATGGACGTATCAGATCCCATCTTGGAGCCTTCATCGGTGCTCCGCCGGAGGGGGAATCATCCACAGAGGGCTTCTACATCAACACCATAGCCTCTCTGATGAGTTGTGAGTAGTTTACCACAAACCTTCGGGTCCATAGTTATTAGCTAGATGGCTTCTTCTCTCTCTTTGATTCTCAATACAAAGTTCTCCTTGATCTTCTTGGAGATCTATTCAATGTAACTCTTTTTGCGGTGTGTTTGTCGAGATCCGATGAATCGTGGGTTTGTGATCAAGTTTATCTATGAGAAATATTTGAATCTCCTCTGAATTCTTTTATGTATGATTCGTTATCTTTGCCAGTCTCTTCGAATTATAAGTTTGGTTTGGCCTACTAGATTGATCTTTCTTGCAATGGGAGAAGTGCTTAGCTTTGGGTTCAATCTTGCGGTGTCCTTTCCCAGTGACAGCAGGGGCAGCAAGGCACGTATTGTATTGTTGCCATTGAGGATAAAAATATGGTGTTCATATCATATTGTTTGAGTTTATCAGTCTACATCATGTCATCTTGCCTAATGCGTTACTCTGTTCTTATGAACTTAATACTCTAGATGCATGCTGGATAGCGGTCGATGTGTGGAGTAATAGTAGTAGATGCAGGCAGGAGCCGGTCTACTTGTTGCGGACATGATGCCTATATACATGATCATGCCTAGATATTCTCATAACTATGCACTTTTCTATCAATTGCTCGATAGTAATTTGTTCACCCACCGTAATACTTATGCTATCTTGAGAGAAGCCACTAGTGAAACCTATGGCCCCCGGGTCTATCTTTAATCATATAAGTTTCCAATCTACTTTATTTTGCATCTTTACTTTTCAATCTATATCATAAAAATACCAAAAATATTTATCTTATCTTATTATCTCTATCAGAGGGGCAATCAGAGCCGCCCTAGTGGCGTACCCCTTGGCCAGGATCCAGAATATGACATTGAAGACTGTGATAGGGCGGAACTGCCTAATGTCAGCGGCTCTCGGCACCTTGGGAATCAGGGATATGATCCCGTAGTTAAGCCGGGACATATCTAATGTCCCCCTAGAGAACACCTGGAATGGGTCAAGAATGATCTCCTTGACCATCAGCCAGAATGCCTGGAAAAAACGAACTAGAAGACCATCGGGGCCCGGGGAAGAGGCCTGGTTCATTGCTTTGATGAAGGCCTCCACCTCCGCGGCATCAAATGGGGCGAGCAAATCCGCATTTTCCTTCGGGGAAAATAGCTGGTCACGCGACCAGATCTGGTCAGCAAGGGCGATACCACCCCTCGGGCAACCCATAAATAACGACTTATAAAAGTCATCCACCAACGAGAGGATAACTGGAGGGTCCTGAAACAGCTGGCCACCTTCCCATAAAAGGGGAATGGAGCCGTGTCTCCTACGGCCATTAGCAATAGCCTAGAAGTAAGTTGTGTTGGCGTCACCAAACAGCACCCAATTTATAGATCCTCACTGGCGCCAAAATTCCTCTTCCTTGGAGTAGATCTCCATGAGAGAGTCCTTCAGATTATATCTATGTGCCCATTCTTCCGCGGATATCCCTGAGATATCTGTGCGAAGGTCCAGGGCACGAATCTCCTCAAGGAGGGAAGCCTTCTGGATTCGAAGGTCCCTCTAGCACCCCATCCTTTCATGAACTGTCTAGAACGTTTGGACAGGTGATGCCAATCGTCCTGGATCGAAATCTGCCTATGGGGCTCGGCTAACACCGAGAACCAGTGAGCCTGGACGGCTGCCATGAAACCCGGCTGCCGCAGCCAAAAAGCTTTGAAACAAAACCATGGCGGGGGGCGGGGTCTCTCATCCCTAGAGGACAAGAGAAGGGGCACATGGTCAGACCCGATGCGTGTAATGGCCTAGAGCGAGGCCAAGGGGAAACAAAGCTCCCAGTCGAGAGAGACAAACACACGGTCAAGCACACTAAGGGTCGGGGAAACATGTCTATTGGTCCAGGTAAATCTAGCCCCGACCCTGTCCAGCTCCAGCAATCCTAAGTCCGCAACCCAGTCATTGAATCGACTAATCTCTGCAAGGTCAACACGCGTGTTGCTCTTCTCCTCAGCGGAGTGGAGGAGGTTGAAGTCTCCTCCAACCATGACCGGAAGGGTCGCGGATGCAATTTGGTGTAAGTTCGGCCAGGAAAGCAGCCGAACGACTGTGGTCGGCAGGGCCGCAAACCACGATGACCTCCCACTTGAAGTTTACATCACGTTCCCACAGCTCCATGCTGAAAAAGTGGGATCCACGATCCATGGACCCCACCTCAAAGGTAGCATCCTTCACACCTAGAAGGATACCACCGGAGTGTCCAACCACTCCACTAGATTGCAACCATTGCCATGCGAATAGGTGATGACTAAGGTGCTCAAGCTCAGCAAGGGAGAAATCTACCCTCATCGTTTCCTGAATCACGACAATGTCCACCGATTCGTCACGCATATAATCGATCAACTGCCTATGGCGGCCACCATGGCCAAAACCCCGTAGGTTCCAGAATAGGGCGCACATGACTACTCGCCTAGGGGGTCCTCCTAGGACCCACTATAGTGGTGGCGCTCAGTGCATGATGCAACTGAGCAGTGCGCGAACGGGTCCTACCACGGACCTCCTCGGGGATCAGGTCCCAGGGTATCATGCGACTCGTCGAGCGTGGGGTTGGGGGGGGCGCCTCATCACCCGCTACCGCCTCGCGAGCCCTAGCGGCTGCGAGACGGCCCTCCAAGATCTACTTGGCCTGGAGGGACGTGATCTGTTCCAAAGGGGGCCCTTCTCCCCACGAAAAACTACGGCAAAGTCCGCCACGACTTTCGCCAGTGACCCAACCGGACCCCCGCAAGGGCCGAGAAGGAGGTATCCTCAATCACATCATCATCATCACTGAAAAGAATAGGGGGATGGGAGGACGGACCTGCATCAATGTTCTGCGCCGCCGCACGACAAGAAGCCTTCTCCACGGCATTGGGCGAGGGCCCCTCCAGGAGAGACACTGAGCCGAGCCGCGCGCTCTTCCTTGCCAATGTCACCGGAGTCAAGGCCAACCGCGGGCGCCGCTTGGCCGCAGGAGGGCGAGGAGGGGCGGCAACCACCACGGATAACGAGGCCGGCACCGATCCCGCCAGCGCGGGCAAGGCCGGAGGCAGGACGGACTCGCCGCCGGGGAGAACCCGTGGCAGAGCAAGGGAGGTGGGCCGAGGTGAGGATGCGGGTACCACCTCCATGCCCACGCTGCTCGTGTCACTGATGCCGCTGTCGAAGGAGGAGACCTGTGCCTCGATGAAGATCGGGATGACAGCGCCAGGAGGAAGGGTTGCCGCCTCGTCAAGCATCGCGGCGATCTCCTCCAAGTCCTCCTCCACTGCGCCCGACGAATCCGCGAGGTGAGCCGGGGCGAGGGGCTTGGAGCAGGACGGAGGAGCAGCCGCGCCGGTCTGGGGCGAGGGGCCATGGCCCCGTTGTACATATAGATGCATGGCAGTGTGTGGTCTTCATGTCATGGTATCCTTAAGGCTTTGCTTATTATGATGTTATTTTCCATTTCAGTTATAGCAAGTTTTATGTTACTAGTGGGTTTGTTGTTTGTATTTACTCCATCCTTTCTGTTTCACAAGGCTTTTAAGAGCAAGTGTAATAAGGTGACATAAGTGGGCTGTTATGATTTAAATATTATGTTGTTGCTGAGTTGGAAGAGAGAGAGGAAGAGAGAGAAGAGAAGCGGATTGTAGACTTACAGTCGGCTATAGCACGAGCTTCAAAAAGCTTTGTGAGAGTGAAAGGAGGGCCATATCTTAATTAAATAGTACTTTCTTTTAACTAATTATTATACGCGTTGGCTATTAAATTGGCTATAGGTGATACGACAACATTTGATTGTACTTTACAAAAGTATTTAATAAGTATGCTTTATTTTCTTAAAATTTTGTGGTTACGATGCATTAATTACAAGCACGCGTGCATGACCACTAAATGATCAAGAACTTCTACATACATTGGTGAGTTTTCTCTTGGTCCTTACATGTAATGACATTCACATCAAAATATGGACATATGATGGTAAGTAGTAGAACTGAGACTTATAAACTGGGGAAATAATGTTTTTGAGATGTGGCCTATAAACCAGAAAGGAGGGAGTATTTTGGTTATACTTTTTTTTGCTCTACGCATCTTTGTTAGGGAAGTTAGAATAATTGGCTTGATACTAATCAATAAAAGGCATTCATTTCTGATAGTTGTAGGTCTAGTGCACGAAGACTTCCAGGCTGTCATCGAGGTCAAGCGGGCTTTGGTAGGGAAGCGATGACAGTGACGCGTCGGTCGCTTGTTCTGGTGGCAATAGTGGTCTTCGGCGATCTCAGAATCTCGGTGTAGTTTTTATTATGTTAGAGATACTTTGTGCTTCTGCTGAACTTTTATAATAGATCTGATTCTTTTTGCAAAAAATAAAAAGATAGGCCCTCAAAATATTTAATCAAAGAAACAATCTATTGGGAAGTGGCTCAATGATTAAGCACCCACAGTTCTTCGCATGTAGGCCTATCACACAGTGCATACAACCATTAGAAAGTTCTTTTACGTGCAGCTACACATGCTTATTTTGATGCAATACTGTGAAAACAGGTTTCTAGTGTAGTGGCTGACACAAAATTCAATGTTGATTAATGAAAATTTTAATTAATATGCCAACAATTGGAGTGTCATGTAACAATTCCCCATATTCATTCATACTCAAGTGACCCTGACTTGACCCTTACGACTAAGAGTTGTTTCTAGGGCTTCGTGATAAGTGATATTTTACGCTCCTCTATCCTTTGTTTAAACCAAGATATTTCAATTAAATCAAGATATTTGCTTCGCCACTAATGACTAACGAATGTATAGGATTCCACAAGTCCTCTCTTTATTATGTTTCCATAGAAAATGGGCTAAATATGGACAAAATCAAGTGAGAACATGGAAATGAGTGAAGGAGGAGACAGAAGAAATCAGGAGGAGGCGTACCAGGAACCATAGAGCAAAAGACGGCGTTTCATGCTACCGCGACCGCTCGCATGAGCAGTCGTATGGAATGGAAACCGAGGGCTCTCATACACCTGAACAACTTATATAAAGGGGTCAGGACGAAATGTTAATAAAACATCCGCGAGTGAAGCCAGAACAGAGTCATCGTCATCCATCTCCACCAAACCTAGCCGCCGCCGTTTCTATCTCCATAGCCGCCATCACCACCATAGTTCATCTTCCTCTAGATCATACTTGTAACTATGCATCGCACATGGCATTCATTGAAAAACACATTATCGAGCAATCCGTCTCCATGATGTGTTCTTCAATGTGTTTTTCATGTGATCAGATCTCCAGTGAGTAGTTTGGTAAGGTATGGGTTGAGGCAAGGACCTTCCAACCCTCTATATTTTATATGGGGGTCAATGGAAGTGCTTTGAATTAACGCCCCATATGTGTGAAATAAAATTATTTCGTAGATGTCTCTTGTCTGTGTGTGTGTGTTCTTCATCGCTGTAGGTACCCAGGAACATGGAGAGTGTGCCACGAGAGGCTAAGGGCAGGGAGACCTAAAGTGTTATTCTGAACACCAGTGGTAGAAGGGTTTAGTACGGTAACACTGATCGTATCTCTGGAGATTCATGAGGTGTAGTCATTAAACATCCAAAGCTCTTGTCTGATTATTGCAATATTAATTACTGAGGCAACCCCGCGAGATGGATAGGGCCTTCGGTTGGATAATTGACTCTTGATGCAGGACTCGTGCCGGTCAAGACGTAATTTGGACACACTCCCCCACTTCGGTTCGAAACAAGCACATCTCGATGGGTGACTTCCAGCACACAAATTAAGATCATGTTTGGTCCCGACACAAATACATGGTTGTAAGCATTAAGACCTCATACCCGTACCTGTTTTTATTGAAGTGTTCAATTAAAGGTTTCTTAATTTCAATCTGGTTAAAAGCTAGAATTGTTTCTTTAACGAAAGCTTGCTAAAGACCTTAGCTTAAAGGGAGCCTTCTTCCCGTGGGTTTGATAACTCAACGTCACGCCTGGGGAAGAAGGTGAGGGTACTTCATGTTCCATTTTCGGATCACTAAAGGAGGTTACCACTTGGCCTTCAAGAAGACGACAATTATAGGATAGGCCTTCGCTTTTTGGAGGTGCCTATGGCCATTGTGGTATAAACCATGAACAATTCAGCAATAATGGCCTCACCAAAGTGCTCCTTTATCAGCGGATCCACCACCGCCCTTATGTACTTGGTAATATGCGCCCCACTGCCGATGCAATCGAACACTATTTTGCTGTCTACATCATTGCCCCCGGATCCCAACTTGATTCGAAGACACCCATGTGTTTGATGTTGAAAAGCATGTCCTCCTCGACCAGGGCCTTCACTTCATCCATGAAAGCCGCATAGAATGGATGGTTCACTACTAGGTAAAATGCTAGCAGTAGCGCAGGGTAATGTGCTAGCAGTAGCGCGAGGGCCCATGCTACTGCTAGGGTGCTATAGCTAATTATCAGCAGTAGTGTGGGTCTGAACCCACGCTACCGCGCAAGTGATCAGCTTCTCCTTCTCCACAAGACCCTGTCACCCATTGCAAAAACCAACACTCTGTCTATTGAGCAATGTTTCACTTAATGTCCATGTTTTAAGCTGGTAAATATGAACAATTCTTCCATACAAAAGATATCACTAGCAGATATCTCATGATTAGCATTGTACAAGCCCACTAGCAGAGTATATCTTTGCTACTAGAAACAGAAGAGCTTGAGCAAGCAAGTTCCAGATGTTGCTTATTTCATCTTGTAACAGTATGTATTTGCTCTTTTTGCCTAGGAATGTTAATACCATATGCCTGCACGTGCAAGTTCTTTGTAACGCGGTTTAAGGAACAATGACAATTTCTTTTGGTACAGTTCTATCACAGTTGGTGGGGTATTCTTCCCAATGTAGATGCTCTCTTCATTCAAGTAAGGTACCTTGAGAAACCATAAATGACATAATTTTTTTATGTGATTACTTTGACTAAAATTAACACATTGACATGCATCCACACTCCAAATTTTACAATCTAGGGTTGAGCAAATCTAATGGACCTGATGGGGTTCTTACGAAATAATCCACATAAACCTATTTTTTTATTTGACGTGTTATGCGTCAAATTGGTGACCACCGCATAGAGAATTGAGGTGAACACTGAACTAGCCGGCCTATTCAGCTAGGTTCTGATCCCAAGTTTTCCTGCTTCTAGAAGGTTCTACACAAAAAAATGCATTTCCTTTTTTATAGTTTTCCTCTACAGGATTTACTAGTGTTTTATTTTTTATTTTCCTTCTATATTTGTTCAAAAAATCTGAAACATGTTTGAGATTTTCAAATATTTCAAAAAATGTTCGCAAAAGTTTTATCAAATGTTGACATTTTTTAACACACATTACATAAAATAGGACCTGACGTCTCCCGAAGCCCCATAACATAGAGGCCTGCACTAATTCAAGGCATGATAGTGACAAACTTTGTACAAGGATAATAGGATTCTCCCCCCTAGTTCCTATTTCACACCTTAAGCACCGGTTATAGTGCAATTTGCTAACTGGCGCACACCCCTCCTCTGCACTATGTATGTAAATAGGTCGGCCTATGTAGGCCATTTTTCCCACAAGTTTTTTCGCTAATCTTTCGAGTGATTGTATCGATGGGTTTTCTCAGCGTGTTTCCTTCGATTTTCCCTCTCATGGGTTTTGTTGGCCTTATCATTTTTTTTATTTTTTGATTTTGGTCTTATTTTTCCTTTATTTTTCCATTTTTTTTATTAAAATCGTTAATTTTTCAAAATTTCACGAACTTCTTCAAATTTGTATTTTTTTCAAAATTGTGTCATCTTTTTTCCTCTCATATGTGTGAACTTTCTCCAAAATCGAGTTTTTTTTTTCATTTTTGCGATTTTTTTCAAATTACGAAATTTTAAAAATTTCCAATTTTCGTGAACTTTTTCCAATTTGTTGAACTTTTCTTCAATTTTCCCTCAATTTTGATCTTTTTTGAAAGGACAATGGTAAACTCTATGTGGTCAAAGGGTCAACAGGCGTTGGTCGCCCGATCAACGGTATACGGCCGAAGGTCCACCAGTTAACGGTTTTAAAATAAAATGCAACTAGGTTGGCCCATATGCTCTCACGTGTGGGCACCAGCTAAGTTAACTGGCGCTAATTGATCCTAAAAAAAAACTGGCGCTAACTAGGAACACTCGTCCCGCTCTCCACTTGTACATTTTTTTAGGTAAAGACCCCCCCCCCCCCCCCCCCCCCCCCCCCCTCATATATATATAACCCAGAATGTTCAGGGGGATAGTTACAACGTCATGTAGGGTGCCAAACCACACATGGCGACCAAAATCAAGGAAAATAGCATATCTAGCTAGCAGATGAGCCTCGAAATTACTCTTCCTACTCTCAAAACGGAACCTGCAGGCCTCAAACTCACCTTTCCTGGCCTGAATCTCTTTGATAATAGCTCTGTTTTTTTCCTACAGACTCTTCTTCGATTTCTTTTACCACGGGCTGGCAGACCGATGCAATGAAAAGATGGTGTTCACCTAAATCCAGAGCCAGAGATAAAGCCTGCCTGCATGCCAATGTTTCAACCGTTTGAGGATTTGTTAAAGGATAGACCATTGCCGATGCACCCAAGAATATGCCATCTCATCCCGGCATAAAGCAGCAGCCGAACCACTCCCCTGGTGGGAAGAAATAGCAGCGTCAACATTGATTTTTGAGAACCCTGCCGGACGAGGAACCCATGGATCATGGATGCTACGAGCAATTACTGAACTTGCTTTGGTGTGTCTCCTTGGAGTCTCAATCGGAGCTAGATCATCGATGAACCTCTGAATAAACTGATGGGTTGACATAGGGGATTGGAACTCTGCCTCGTGGATAGCCTTTCGTCGTGCAAACCAGATCGCCCAAAGAGTGACTGTCATTTGCAGGAATTCCACATGTGACAACGACGCTTTCAGAGAAAATAGCCAGTTCCTGGCATGGCTCTCATCTGTATGCACCATGTGCTCTACCATATCCAAATCAGCCAAGGCCCAAACAGATTTGGAGGGCGATCATTCCAATAGTGCATGCTTCCAAGAATCTTTGATGCCGCACAAGCTGCACCTCGTATTATTAGCCCTTTTCCGTTGTGATCTGACATCGTTCGCTGGCAAAGAATGAAGAGCGAGTCTCCATAAAAATAATTTGAGCTTGGCTGGGACTTGGGTACCCCACAGAGAGACCCAGTCCTTTGCAGTCTGTTCATTAGTTGAAGATCCCGCTGCCTCCTCCAACCAGCTACCTCTAGTAAATTTCGTGTGAACCAATATTTTGTATGCAGAGCGAACTGTAAAAATGCATTTTTTTTCTCCTTGCTCCAGGACCAAAAATCCTGAATTTGTCATGTACATAAAGGTATATGTAGGATAGTTTCAGCGTCCATTGGCAAAAAAGTATCTCGGATTAGCTCCTCCCTCCAGCTAGCAGCCCTATGATCGATTAGCTCACTAACCAAAATAGGCCCTGAGATCGGTGGTGAAGTAATTGGACTCATGTTGTATCTCTCGGGAGCCAATTGTGCTGCCATATATGAGTGTTTGACCCATTACCAATTCTGCGTATTAGCCCTTGGGCAAGTACATCTCTTCCTTCAAACATAGATCGCCATATATGTGAAGGCCCAGAGATGCATCTAAAATAGATGATTGCGGGAAGTATACACTTTTCAAAATTCTAGCACTTAGTGTATTAGGGTCCTGAAGCACCCTCCAAGCTTGGTCTAGCTAAAAGTGCTAAATTGAATAATTCCAGGTCATGAAAACCCAGACCTCCCATGAATCTTGGTCTAGACATTACGTTCCAAGATACCCATGCAACCTTTCGAACTCCGTTCTTGCTTCCCCACCAGAATTTGCGGATGATCGAATTGATGTGTTCACAAAGGCCCCTTGGGAGTTTAAAGCACAACATTGAGTATACCGGAATAGCTTGAATGACAGATTTGATCAACACCTCTTTGCCTCCAACTGATAACAGCTTTTCAAGCCACCCCTGTACTTTCTTCCAGACTCTATCTTTGAGATACTTGAAAATACCATTATTGGATTTACCAACATCATCGGCATGCCAAGGTATCTGTAACATCCCAAAATTCTAAATTTTGGAATGTTATATTAAATAGAGAGATTTGATTGATTTCTTGATTGTTGCGTGATTGATTGACTGAAATTGACTAAAACTTGAAACTTTTTGAAAGTTAAATGAGAGGGAATAATATGACTTTCCCAAAACTTTCATTTTGCTTTCTGATCTCCATGAATTCAAATTATCTTCAAATACAAAACCCTAGAGAGAAGATGACTTGACTTCTTCCATTTAAAAATGAAAAGGGTTTTGAAAAGATTTGAATTTCATTTGGATATATTTTTTAAATTCAGAAAACTTTAAGCAACTCAATGATTTTCATGAGAGAAGATAAAATGACTTCTTCAAAATATATGAAATATGAGTTGGAAGTTTAAAAGGATCAAATTTAAAAGTCCTTCTGAAATTATTTTCAATTTGGAGCTATTTGGGTTTTATTCAAATTATTTTTCTCCAAAAATAAAATATATAGAAAATAGGGTAAAATGATTCCCTACATTAGAAAATTGGAGAGAAATAAATTTGAAATCATTCTGGTATTTTTTTAAATGATTTTTATGAGGATTTATTGCACCAGTGGCACTATTTGGTTTATTTGAATTTTTGTGGATATTATTTGACACTGAGAAATAGGTCACGTTGTAGAGAGTTTTTCTAAAAAAATTATATATAATATGCCTATGTAAAATTTTATTTTTATTTTCGTTATTCAGTTTTTCCTTTTCTGTTTTTATTAAAAAAACTACGAGTGCGGCCTATAAATATTCGTCGCGCGCGGGCACAACATAGTCAGCAGACAGGCCATAACTGTTTTTTTATTTTTTCGGTTATGCTTGGAAAAATAAATTTAAGAACATTTTTTGAAGAAAGATTGCCAGAGAGCTGCCTTCGCTTTTGGCGTATGCACGCGGCCGGCCGATGGGCTTTAGGCCCGTGCGAGGCGTTTTGATTTTTCTCCCCTGTTTTGTTTATTTTCGTATACGTTTAGTCCCACATTGCTAGTCTTTGACATTCAAGCCTTCTTTACACCTATAAATATAGTCTAATGTATCCCAAAATCCATCCACTGCGGGTTAAATCAAGGGTCGCGCTAACTGCCACACGTGTGGCAGAAAGGGAGACGCACCACACATTTTTAATGTAAACAGATTGCCACGTCATCGCATGCATGCATGCAGGAATCTTTTTGGATTTTCAGTTTTCAAAATGTTTTATCTCTTAAACGAAAAATCCGATTGAAAATCTGTTTTCACCATTAAATCCCTCGCGATTAGATCTTCGAAACTAGATACCATATTGATATGTTTTGATGAATTTTTTTATTAAAAGTTGCCATGTCTATTGCATATGAATTGCCATGATGTTTACACTGAAGTTGCCATGATATGTTTCAGCTATTTTCTTCTACATTTAAAAGTAAATTTTGACATTTATAAAACGGGGAATTAAGAAAATAGACTTGCCATGAACCATAAACTAAAATTGCCATGATACATGCACGTAAAATTATCATGGTTCATACAAAAAATAATTTTCATGCTCAAAGTACTGGAGTTGCCATCATCAAAATACTAAAATTGCCATGATCTAAACTAAAATTGCCACATGGCAACTTTAGTTTAAGCCCTATGGCAACTGCAGTGTAAACATCGTGGCAACTTCTGGCAAAAAACAAATTCGTCGAAATATATCAACATGGGGTCTAGTTTTGAAGATCTCATCGAGACGGATTTAATGGTGAAAACAGATTTTTAGTTGCCTTTTTTATTTAGGAGATACAACATTTTAAAGCCGAAAACCAAAAAAAAAATCTGTTGATGTCATCTATACATACGTGGCAAAATGAGTGGTGATGGAGGTGTGTGGGCGATGTGCAAATGCCCACACGTGTGGGCGTTAACATTTCCGTAAATCAATATTTTGGTTTGACTAGCTGAAAAATATATTCGGCGGGACTTCTAGAAGTTGTCTCCTCCCTCTGAAGTCGTCTTTTCTCTACCTTATAAACGTATATTTCTTCGTATTTTTCTTTATTTATATACTCCCGTAGCTTATTATGTAGATATTTTTCTTCCGTAAAACAGCTTGGCCCTGATTTTTCAAATAGCCATAACTTTTCTTTACTTGTTCATCTAAATTAGACGAAACCAACGCCAGTATTTTCGTCTTAATTCCACCTATCTAATGAATCTATCAAATAAACTTTTTGCAACTTTCAAATTTTGAAATTTGTTCATATTCATACTCAATTTTTTTTATCATATCTTCTTATTCGTACATCCGTTTTCGATGAAACCAACGCCTAAATCTTCGTAACGATCCCCTCTGTCTAGTAAACCAACTTGAACATGTTTTTGACAATTTAAAATTTGAGTTTAGTTCAGATTAGTATTCGATCTTGTTTCGTCAGTTTCTTGAGTTTCGTAACTCCGTTTGAGTTGATTCTTTTTGCATATCGAAGCTCTTGACCTAAACTTTCTGATAAGGCCGATCCACACAATTTTGGTATTGTTAGAAATTGTTTTCTGTTGCAAGAGTTAATTGCTTGTTTTCGAAGTTTTTCGAGATCTTTTCTTCGAATTTTATGCTTGAGTGCTTATGTATGCAATTGCTTGCTCTCGATAGATTGAACGGAGTGTGACGAATAGAAATATCAGTAATTATGAGTGTGAATCATCTTCATCAACAGTACAAGGCAAGTTCACACTTTGATCATATCCCTTCTTACCTAGTTTTTATGCATTAGTTTCAACCCTCAAACATTGCATGAGTAGGTTTGATAACATGTGGGTACTAGCAAGTAGTTGATGAGGTAGGAACCTATTGTCTTATATTCCAACCATTGGGTGTTACTACATTATGCTTATACTGCTATGCTACGCTCGTAGACGTGGTTTGGTTTGAGAGAATTCATGAAAGATGCGAGAGATATTGTTAATTAAGGGTTTAACTTAAGTTGGCTACTTTAATACACATCTAGGTGGATTGGTTGGGGCATCCTAGAGCACCCAGTGGTTTGCCCGGGCACCTGGAGAACCTAGTGCTTTCCCAAGGGGATCCCGGAGTACCGTGTGATCATTTCTACGTCTTGAGCTTGCGTTGGTTTTCCTTGAAGAGGAAAGGGTGATACAGCAATAGTAGCGTAAGTATTTCCCTCACTTTTTGAGAACCAAGGTATCAATCCAGTAGGAGGCTTCATGCAAGTCCCTCGTACCTACACAAACAAACAAGAACCTCGCAACCAACGCGATAAAGGGGTTGTCAATCCCTTCACAGCCACTTGCGGAAGTGAGATCTGGTAGAGATAACAAGATAAGATAAATATTTTTGGTATTTTTATGATATAGATTGGAAAGTAAAGATTGCAAAATAAAGTAGATCCAAAACTTATATGATGGAAGATATACCCGGGGGCCATAGGTTTCACTAGTGGCTTCACTCAAGATAGCATAAGTATTACGGTGGGTGAACAAATTACTGTCGAGCAATTGATAGAAAAGCGAATAATTATGAGATTATCTAGGCATGATCATGTATATAGGCATCACGTCCATGACAAGTAGACCGACTCTTGTCTGCATCTACTACTATTACTCCACACATCGAATGCTATCCAGCATGCATCTAGAGTATTAAGTTCATAAGAACAGAGTAAAGCATTAAGAAAGATGACATGATGTAGAGGGATAAA
Source organism: Triticum timopheevii (assembly GCA_963921465.1). Classification (NCBI taxonomy): domain Eukaryota; kingdom Viridiplantae; phylum Streptophyta; class Magnoliopsida; order Poales; family Poaceae; genus Triticum; species Triticum timopheevii. The sequence continues at coordinate 217,991,257 of OY997274.1, forward strand.
CTCATGCAATATGATATAAACCCCATCTTTTATCCTCGATGGCAACAATACAATACGTGCCTTGCTGCCCCTGCTGTCACTGGGAAAGGACACCGCAAGATTGAACCCAAAGCTAAGCACTTCTCCCATTGCAAGAAAGATCAATCTAGTAGGCCAAACCAAACTGATAATTCAAAGAGACTTGCAAAGATAACCAATCATACATAAAAGAATTCAGAGAAGATTCAAATATTTCTCATAGATAAACTTGATCAGAAACCCACAATTCATCGGATCTTGACAAACACACCGCAAAAAGAGTTACATCGAATAGATCTCCACAAGATAGGGGGAGAACATGGTATTGAGATCCAAAAAGAGAGAAGAAGCCATCTAGCTAATAACTATGGACCCGAAGGTCTGTGGTAAACTACTCACAACTCATCGGAGGGGCTATAGTGTTGATGTAGAAACCCTCCATGGTCGATTCCCCCTCCGGTGAAGCGCCGGCGAAGGCTCCATGATGGGATCTTGCGGATACAGAAGGTTACGGCGGTGGAAATTGTTTTTCGTTGGCTCCCTGGATGTTTTCGGGGTACATGGGTATATATAGGAGAAAGAAGTACATCGGTGGCCGCCCGAGGGGCCCACGAGACAGGGGGCACGCCCTGTAGGGGTGGGCGTGCCCTCCACCCATGTGGCCGCCTCGGCTGCTTCTTGACTTGCACTCCAAGTCCTCTAGATCACGTTCGTTACAAAAATCACACTCCCGAAGGTTTCATTCTGTTTGGACTACGTTTAATATTCCTTTTCTTTGAAATACTGAAATAGGCAAAAAAAAACAGCAATACGGGCTGGGCCTCTGGTTAGTAGGTTAGTCCCAAAAATGATATAAATGTGTAAAATAAAGCCCATAAACATCCAAAAGGGGTAATATAATAGCATGGAACAATCAAAAATTATAGATACATTGGAGACGTATCAAGCATCCCCAGGCTTAATTCCTGCTCGTCCTCGAGTAGGTAAATTATAAAAACAGAATTTTTGATGTGGAATGCTACCTAGCATATTTCTCAATGTAACTTTCTTTATTGTGGCATGATTGTTCAGATCCAAATGATTCAAAATAAAAGTTCATATTGACATAAGAAATAGTAATACTTCAAGCATACTAATCGAAGCAATCATTTCTTCTCAAAATAACATGGCTAAATAAAGTTCATCCCTACAAAATCATATAGTTAGGCTATGCTTCATTTTCGTCACACAAAAATGTTCCCAAATTCTACACCCCCGATGACAAGCCAAGCAATTGTTTCGTACTTAAATAATCTCAAGCTTTTTCAACTTTCACGCAATACATGAGCGTGAGCCATGGATATAGCACTACGGGTGGAATAGAATATGATGATGGGGATTGTGTGGAGAAGACAAAAAAGAAGAAAGTCCCACATTGACGAGGATAATCAATGGGCTATGGAGATGCCCATCAATTGATGTCGACATGAGGATTAGGGATTGCCATGCAACGGATGCACTAGAACTATAAATGTATGAAAGCTCAACAAAAGAAAACTAGTGGGTGTGCATCCAACTTGCTTGCTCACGAAGACCTAGGGCATTTGAGGAAGCCCATTGTAGGAATATACAAGCCAAGTTCTATAATGAAAAATTCCCACTAGTATATGAAAGTGACAACATATGAGACTCACTATATGAAGAATATGGTGCTACTTTGAAGCACAATATATGAGACTCGCTATATGAAGGACATGGTGCTACTTTGAAGCACAAGTGTGGAAAAAGAGATAGTAACATTGCCCCCTTTTATTTATTTTCTTTTTTTCCTTTTTCTTATTTTTTTCTTTTTTTTCTTTTTCTTTTTTTCTTCTTCTTTTTTTGGGCCTTTCTCTTTTTTTGGCCTTTCTTTTTTTTTTCTTTTTTTCTTTTTGGGGACAATGCTCTAATAATGATGATCATCACATTTTTATTGATTTACAACACATGAATTACAACTCAAAACTAGAACAAGATATGACTCTATATGAATGCCTCCGGTGGTGTACCGGGATGGGCAATGAATCAAGAGTGACATGTATGAAAAATTATGAAAAGTGGCCTTGCCACAAATATGATGTCAACTACATGATCATGCAATGGCAATATGACAATAGTAATGTGTGTAATGATGATAAACAGAACGGTGGAAAGTTGCATGGCAATATATCTCGGAATGGCTATGGAAATGCCATAATAGGTAGGTATGGTGGTTGTTTTGAGGAAGATATAGAGAGGTTTATGTGTGATAGAGCGTATCGTATCACGGGGTTTGGATGCACCGGCGAAGTTTGCACCAACTCTCAAGGTGAGAAAGGGCAATGCACGGTGCAAAAGAGGCTAGCAATGATGGAAAGGTAAAAGTACGTATAATACATGGACTCAACATTAGTCAAAAGAACTCATATACTTATTGCAAAAATCTAGAAGTCATCAAAAACCAAGCACTACGCGCATGCTCCTAGAGGGATAGATTGGTAGGAAAAGACCATCGCTCGTCCCGGACCGCCACTCATAAGGATGCACAATCCAAGGACACTTCATGTTTCAAATTTGTTACACAACTTTAACCATACGTGCATGCTACGGGACTTGCTAACTTCAACACAAGCATTCTTTAAATTCATAATCGCCCAACTAGCATGACTTTAATATCACTACCTCCATATCTCAAAACAATTATCAAGTATCAAGTTGATCATAGCATCCAATTCACTTCCTATGATAGTTTTTATTATACCCAACTTGGATGCCTACCATTCTAGGACCAATTTTATAACCATACCAAATAACATGCTGTTCTAAAAGACTCCCAAAAAAATATAAACGAAGCATGAGAGACTAGCAATTTCTACAAAATTAATACACCGCCATGCTCTAAAAGATATAAGTGAAGCACTAGAGCAAAAACTATCTAGCTCAAAAGATATAAGTGAAGCACATAGAGTATTCTAATAAATTCTAATCAAGTGGGCTTCTCCCAAAAGGTGTGTACAACAAGGATGACTGTGGAAAACTAAAAAGCAAATACTAATATCATACACGACGCTCCAAGCAGAACACATATCATGTCGGGAATAAAAATATAGCTCCAAGTAAAGTTACCAATGAACGAAGATGAAAGAGGGGATGCCTTCCGGGGGCATCCCCAAGCTTAGGCTTTTGGCTATTCTTGAATATCTTGGAGTGCCATGGGCATCCCCAAGCTTAGGCTTTTGCCACTCCTTATTCCATAGTCCATCAAATCTTTACCCAAAACTTGAAAACTTCACAACACAAAACTCAACAGGAAATCTCATAAGCTCCGTTAGTGAAAGAAAGAAAAACCACCACATAAGGTACTATAATGAACTCATTCTTTATTTATTTTGGTGTTAAACCTACTGTATTCCAAGTTCTCTATGGTTCATACTACTTAATACTCCCTCCATTCCTTTATATAAGGTGTACTTCTTTTTTCGAAAGTCAAACAAGTGCATGGTTGACCAAGTTTTTATCAAAATATATCAATATCCACTATACGAAATTTATATCATTTGATCGATCATGAAAAGTAGTTTCATATTCTATCTATTGAGTATAGCAGATGTTTCTACTTTGTTCTATTGGTCAAACTTTCAAATGGTTGAATTGCACGGAAACCAATACACCTTATATTCTGGAACGGAGGGAGTACTACCCATAGATGCATCAAAATAAGCAAACAACACACGAAAACAGAATCTGTCAAAAACAGAACAATCTGTAGCAATCTGTAACCTACGAATACTTCTGGAACTTTAAAAATCCTACCAAACTAGGAAGTCCTGGTAAATTTGTCTATTGATCTACAGCAAAAAGAATCAACGCAAAAGCACGTTTCTGTGATTTAACAAAACTAATTTCATTCGCGTAAAGTTTCTGTTTTTCAGCAGAATCAAATTAACTATCACCATAGGTTATCCTATAGGTTCTACTTGGCACAAACACTAACTAAAACATAAAAACACATCTAAATAAAAGGTAGATGCAAAATTTATTACTAAACAGAAACAAAAACAAAAAACACAAATAAGATTGGGTTGCCTCCCAACTAGCGCTATCGTTTAACGCCCCTAGCTAGGCATAAAAGCGAGGATAGATCTAAGTAGTGCCATAATAATAAGATAGATCTTGAAAACTCATCTCATATTGTCTATGTTGAGCAGCAAGTTTCTTTGAGGCAAGCAAAAGTAATCAAAAGGGATAAATTTAATGGGACAAAAGTCCCCAAGATCAAGCACAGGAGGAATGGGTTCCTCCTTTGGCCCTTCATATTGCACAACTAATTCATCATTATAAGCATTCTTTTGGCAGAATCTCGTAAGCCTATACTCAAGAGAGTATCCTAGCTCATTGTTTCGAAGAACAAAATCATTATTAAGTTCGGAAATTCTATCAACTAGGACTTTGGTAGGAACCTTTTTCCTAAGGTTTTCATTGAAAGCAACATAGTCCAAAGATTAAAAACGCCTAATTTCCTCCTGATCGAAGAGGATCGCCTCTATGGGAGGACGACCGGCGTCCACCCTATAGTGCGCAAAGATTTCTTTGGCCTCTCTTATTATAAATCTAAACTCATGAGCCAAAAAGATAGTAACGGCGCGCTTAACAGAAGAATGCTCAATATTGGAAAATACCAGAAAAATTCTTTGTATGCAAGGATGCATATGCATAAATTGTCTTGAAAGTTCAACTACAAGCATAGCGATAGCATCCGCAAGACTACTAGTTCTATGAAGAATAGAACCACCCATAGAAGGTAAAGCACCGGCACAAGTAAAGAAATCTTGAATAACCCATTTTCTAATAATGTTACCACTACTGATTTGAAACTTTTTAGTATGCAAGATAAGGGGTTCTTCAGCCAGAGCATCAGAATTATCCAAGTTATCATTATTGTCCATATCGACGATAATTTCCCCTATTTCAGACATAAAGGCAAACAAAGGCGAGGAAGAAGAAAAGGGCGAGCGAAAAAGAGAGGAGAAGATTGGGAAGGAGAGGGCAAATAAAACGGCAAGGGTGAAGTGGGGGAGAGGAAAACGAGAGGCAAATGGCAAATAATGTAAATGCAAGGGAGATGAGTTTGTGATGGGTACTTGGTATGTCTTGACTTGAGCGAAGACCTCCCCGGCAACGGCGCCAGAAGTCCTTCTTGCTACGTCTTGAGCTTGCGTTGGTTTTCCTTGAAGAGGAAAGGGTGATGCAGCAATAGTAGCGTAAGTATTTCCCTCAGTTTTTGAGAACCAAGGTATCAATCTAGTAGGAGGCTCCTCAAAAGTCCCACGCACCTACACAAACAAAGAAAGAACCCGCAACCAATGCAATAAAGGGGTTGTCAATCCCTTCACGGCCACTTGCGAAAGTGAGATCTGATAGAGATGGTATGATAAGATAAATATTTTTTGGTATTTTATAATATAGATTAGAAAAGTAAAGATGCAAATAAAAGTAGATTGGAAGCTTTATGATAAAAGATAGACTCGGGGGCCATAGGTTTCACTAGTGGCTTCTCTCAAGATAGCATAAGTATTATGGTGGGTGAACAAATTACTGTTGAGCAATTGATAGAAAAGCGAATAATTATGAGATTATCTAATCATGATCATGTATATAGGCATCACGTCTATGACAAGTAGACCGACCCCTGCCTGCATCTACTACTATTACTCCACACATCGACCGCTATCCAGCAGCATCTAGAGTATTAAGTTCATAAGAACAGAGTAACACATTAAGAAAGATGACATGACGTAGAGGGATAAACTCATGCAATATGATATAAACCCCATATTTTTATCCTCGATGGCAACAATACAATACGTGCCTTGTTGCCCCTGCTGTCACTGGGAAAGGACACCGCAAGATTGAACCCAAAGCTAAGCACTTCTCCCATTGCAAGAAAGATCAATCTAGTAGGCCAAACCAAACTGATAATTCGAAGAGACTAGAAAGATAACTCAATAATACATAAAAGAATTCAGAGGAGATTCAAATATTTCTCCTAGATAAACTTGATCATAAACCCACAATTCATTGGATCTCGACAAGCACACCGCAAAAAGAGTTACATCAAATAGATCTCCACAAGAGAGGGGGAGAACATGGTATTGAGATCCAAAAAGAGAGAAGAAGACATCTAGCTAATAACTATGGACCCGAAGGTCTGTGGTAAACTACTCACAACTCATCGGACGGGCTATGGTGTTGATGTAGAAGCCTTCCGTGGTCGATTCCCCCTCCGGCGGAGCGCTGGCGAAGGCTCCAAGATGGGATCTCACGGATACAGAAGGTTATAGTGGTGGAAATTGTTTTTCGTTGGCTCCCTGGATGTTTTCGGGGTACATGGGTATATATAGGAGGAAGAAGTACGTCGGTGGCCGACCGAGGGGCCAACAAGATAGGGGGTACGCCCTGTAGGGGTGGGCGCATCCTCCACCCTCGTGGCCACCTCGGCTGCTTGTTGACTTGCACTCCAGGTCCTCTGGATCACGTTCATTCCAAAAATCACGCTCCCGAAGGTTTCATTCTGTTTGGACTCCGTTTGATATTCCTTTTCTTCGAACTACTGAAATAGGCAAAAAAAACAGCTATACGGGCTGGGCCTCCAGTTAGTAGGTTAGTCCCAAAAATGATATAAATGTGTAAAATAAATCCCATAAACATCCAAAAGGGGTAATATAATAGCATGGAACAATCAAAAATTATAGATACGTTGGAGACATATCAATCACTCTATGGAATGCCACCCAGGCTCAAAGGGATCATAAGATTATTCATGCTAGAAACTTCCTTGTGTAGCCACAAGCCATTATGGGCTCTGGCATAGTTGATTAAGTTGCTTGGGCTCTTGAAGAGGTGGACTAGCAGATGTAGGGGATGTAGGTGGTACTGTCTACCCGGAGTAAAGAGTTAATGTTTCTGAAAGACCGTGTCTCGGTCATCCGTTTCTCAAACATCATGAAGTACGAGAAATTCAACGGAGGAGATCGAGTCTTGTGGGGAAAAGTGCGCAAACCTCTGCAGAGTGTATAAACTAATCATGATTAGTAGTGTCCCCGGTTATGGACATCTTGAGTATCTGGTACTTGAATTATTAATTTGATCTCATCACTCTATTTAATGAAATTGTTGGGTTATAATTATTACTTTGGGATTGAGTTGGAGGAACCTTCTCAATATTTTCAACGAACTTGGTAGTTAAATAAAATATATTCCTTTGTTGTAGGGAAAAATTGGCTTTATGCAAAATTAAACTTAGAGCTTCCACAAGCCAAATATGCATGTAGTGATAGCTATTATTCATCATTATCCTATGATGTGAATTTGCCAGTACATTCAATGTACTGACCTACATGGCTGCAACGTCTCATGTTGCAGGAATCTTACGATGAGTAAGTGATACGTTAGGGTTACAATTTCTACACTCAACTTTGCCGTTGGTGTTGATGGGAATCCACAACCTTGTTGTTTCTTCCGCTTTCTGGATTGGGCTAATAGTATTTACGTTACTTTATACATGTGATTTACCTCCGTTTTAAATCCTCTAGTATTGTGTGTGTCAGCATACCGATCCAGGGATGACACTTAAGCACAGAGACTTGACCGTCTGAGGTCGGGTCGCTATAGTATCTATCATTTAAGGCTTCTTTAGTAACACTGGGAGAAGTCATAACCTCCTCCCTTGGGTTTTTTTGGGCATCCCTTACTAAAGAACACTGAGGAGTTGTCATGATTAATTTTTTGGCTCGAAGCATTACAATATATATCCAGTAGGTTCGATAACTCTTCCGCCCCTTCACGGCTTGCTTTAAAGAACAACGGGTTGTCATCAGCAAAAAGAAGGTGACTTTCTACTGGGGCAGTGTCCGACACTTTAATCCCACACAAAGATGACTAAACATTAGCTTTCAAGAGGCACAAAAGGCCCTCTGCTGCCAGTAAGAATAGATAGGGTGAAACAGGATCTCCCTAATGGATACCTCTTGAAGGTTTGAACTCATCAAGCTTTTTACCGTTAAACAACACTGAGAAAGTTACCGAGCTCACCATACTCATTACCACAGTGATCCACTGGGGGTTAAAACCCAACTTGGTCATGATTGATTCAAGATAAGCCCATTCCACGCGGTCATTGTCCTTCATCATATCCAACTTCAAAGCACAAAACATGTGCTTCTTCCCCTTATTCCTTTTCATGAAGTGTAGGCATTCATATGCAGAAATAATGTTGTTAGTGATTAAACGTCCAGGTATGAAAGCTGATTGTTCCTCCGAAATTATATCTAGCAAAAGCTTCTTAAGACGGTTTGCTACCACCTTGTAAGTAATCTTGTAAAGCACATTACATAAACTGATCGGTCGGAATTGCGAGAGAGTGGAGGGGTTGGATACCTTAGGAATAAGAACTAGGACGGTGTCATTTATGGAGGCATGGCTCTCCATTCCCCCAATAATACGAAGAACTGCATCCGTCACATCATCACCACAGACCTCCAATTATGTTGAAAAAACTGAGCTGGAAAGCCATCAGGCCCCGGAGCCTTTTGAGGGAATCTGAAAGAGGGCACTTTTTATCTCATCCCTCATATATGCTGCTATAAGAACAACATCCATGGCCTCGGTGACCTTCACAGGGACATAATCAATAACCTTATGCATGTGCTACCTCTTGAGCACTGCGTTGGTTTTCCCTTCAAGAGGAAAGGGTGATGCAACAATGTAGCTTAAGTATTTCCCTCAGTTTTTGAGAACCAAGGTATCAATCCAGTAGGAGGCTTCACGCAAGTCCCTCGTACCGACACAGACAAACAAGAATCTCGCAACCAACACGATAAAGGGGTTGTCAATCCCTTCCCGGCCACTTGCGAAAGTGAGATCTGATAGAGATAACAAGATAAGATAAATATTTTGGGTATTTTTATGATATAGATTGGAAAGTAAAGATTGCAAAATAGAGTAGATCGTAAACTTATATGATGGAATATAGACCCGGGGTCCATAGATTTCACTAGTGGCTTCTCTCAAGATAGCATAAGTATTACGATGGGTGAACAAATTACTGCCAAGCAATTGATAGAAAAGTGCATAGTTATGAGAATATCTAGGCATGATCATGTATATAGGCATCACGTCCGCGACAAGTAGACCGACTCCAGCCTGCATCTACTACTATTACTCCACACATCGACCGCTATCCAGCATTCATCTAGAGTATTAAGTTCATAAGAACAGAGTACGCATTAGGCAAGATGACATGATTTAGAGGGATAAACTCAAGCAATATGATATAAACCCCATCTTTTTATCCTCGATGGCAACAATACAATATATGCCTTGTTGCCCCTGCTGTCACTGGGAAAGGACACCGCAAGATTAAACCCAAAGCTAAGCACTTCTCTCAATGCAAGAAAGATCAATCTAGTAGGCCAAACCAAACTGATAATTCGAAGAGACTTGCAAAGATAACCAATCATACATAAAAGAATTCAGAGGAGATTCAAATATTTCTCATAGATAAACTTGATCATAAACCCACAATTCATCGGATCTCGACAAACACACCGCAAAAAGAATTACATCGAATAGATCTCCAAGAAGATTGAGGAGAACTTTGTATTGAGATTCAAAGAGAGAGAAGAAGTCATCTAGCTAATAACTATGGACCCGAAGGTCTGTGGTAAACTACTCACAACTCATAGGAGAGGGCTTGGCGATGATGTAAAAGCCCTCCGTGATCGATTCCCCCTCCGGCGGAGCGCCGGAAAAGGCCCCAATATGGGATCTCACGGGTACAGAAGGTTGCGGCGGTGGAAATAGGGTTTCGTGGTGCTCCTGGATGTTTTTAGGGTACGTAGATTATATAGGCAAAGAAGGTCGGTCAGGGGAGCCACGAGGGGCCCAAGAGGGTGGGGGGGCATGCCCACCCCCTAGGGCACGCCCTCCTGCCTTGTGGCCGCCTCGGCTGCTTCTTGATGTTCACTCCAAGTCTCCTGGATTGCGTTTGTTCCAAAAAGATCGCTCCCGAAGGTTTCATTCCGTTTGGACTCCGTTTGATATTCCTTTTCTTCGAAACACTGAAATAGGCAAAAAAAACAGCAATTCGGGCTGGGCCTCCGGTTAGTAGGTTAGTCCCAAAAAAGGAGAAGATAGAATGGTGGTTGTGGAGAAGACAAAAACGGAGAAGATAGTCTCACATCAACTAGGCATATCAACGGGCTATGGAGATGCCCATTAATAGATATCAATGTGAGTGAGTAGGGATTGCCATGCAACGGATGTACTAGAGCTATAAGTGTATGAAAGTTCAACAAAAGAAACTAAGTGGGTGTGCATCCAACTTGCTTGCTCACGAAGACCTAGGGAAATTTGAGGAAGCCCATCATTGGAATATACAAGCCAAGTTCTATAATGTAAAATTCCCACTAGTAAATGAAAGTGACAACATAGGAGACTCTCTATCATGAAGATCATGGTGCTACTTTGAAGCACAAGTGTGGTAAAAGGATAGTAACATTGTCCCTTCTCTCTTTTTCTCTCATTTTTTTATTTGGTGGGCTCCTTTGGCCTCCCCTTTTTTTCATGAAGTCCGGAGTCTCATCCCAACGTGTGGGGGAATCATAGTCTCCATTATCTTTTCCTCACTTGGGACAATGCTCTAATAATGAAGATCATCACACTTTTATTTACTCACAACTCAAGAATTACAACTCAATACTTAGAACAAAATATGACTCTATGTGGATGTCTCCGGCGGTGTCCCAGGATATGCAATGAATCAAGAGTGACATGTATGAAAGAATTATCAAGGTGGCCTTGCCACAAATACGATGTCAACTACATGATCATGCAAAAGCAATATGACAATGATGGAGCGTGTCATAATGAACGGAACAGTGGAAAGTTGCATGGCAATATATCTCGGAATGGCTATGGAAATGCCATAATAGGTAGGTATGGTGGCTGTTTTGAGGAAGGTATATGGTGGATGTATATATGGTACCGGCGAAAGTTGCGCGGCACAAGAGAGGCTAGCAATGGTGGAAGGGTGAGAGTGCATATAATCCATGGACTCAACATTCGTCATAAAGAACTCATATACTTATTGCAAAAATCTACAAGTTATTGAAACAAAGTACTACGTGCATGCCCCTAGGGGGATTGATTGGTAGGAAAAGACCATCGCTCGTACCCGACCGCCACTCATAAGGAAGAAAATCAATAAATAAATCATGCTCCAACTTCATCACATAACGGTTCACCATACGTGCATGCTACAGGAATCACAAACTTCAACAAAAGTATTCCTCAAATTCACAACTACTAAACTAGCATGACTCCAATATCACCATCCCCATATCTCAAAACAAATATCAAGCATCGAATTCGTCATAGCATTCAATGCACTTTCTATGATAGTTTTTATTATACCCAGCTTGGATGCCCATCATATTAGGACCAATATTATAACCAAAGCAAATACCATGCTGTTATAAAATACTCTCAAAATAATATAAGTGAAGAATGAGAGATCAATAATTTCTACAAAATAAAACCACCGTCGTGCTCTAAAAAGATATAAGTGAAGCACTAGAGCAAAATTGTCTAGCTCAAAAGATATAAGTGAAGCACATAGAGTATTCTAATAAATTCCGAATCATGGGTGTCTCTCTCCAAAAGGTGTGTACAGCAAGGATTATTGTGGTAAACTAAAAGGCAAAGACTCATATCATACAAGACGCTCCAAGCAAAACACATATCATATGGTGAATACAAATATAGCTCCAAGTAAAGTTACCGATAAACGAAGATGAAAGACGGGATGCCTTCCGGGGCATCCCCAAGCTTACGCTTTTGGTTGTCATTGAATTATCTTGGGGTGCCATGGTCATCCCCAAGCTTAGGCTCTTGCCACTCCTTATTCCATAGTCCATCAAATCTTTACCCAAAACTTGAAAACTTCACAACACAAAACTCAACAGGAAATCTCATGAGCTCCGTTAGTGCAAGAAAGAAAACCCACCACTTAAGGTACTGTAATGAACTCATTCTTTATTTATATTGGTGTTGAACCTACTGTATTCCAACTTCTCTATCATTCATACCCCCCGATACTAGCCATAGATTCATCAAAATAAGCAAACAACACACAAAAACAGAATCTGTCAAAAACAGAACAGTCTGTAGCAATCTGTAACTTTCAAATACTTATGGAACTCTAAACATCCTACCAAAATAGGAAGTCCTAGGAAATTTGTCTATTCATCTACTGCAAAAAGAATCAACTAAAAAGGACATTTCTGTGATTTACTAAAATTATTTTCGTGCGTGCAAAAGTTTCTGTTTTTCAGCAAGATCAAATTAACTATCACCGTAGGTTATCCTATAGGTTCTACTTGGCGCAAACACTAATTAAAACATAAAACCATATCTAAACAGAAGCTAGATGATTTATTTCTTACTAAACAGGAACAAAAAGCAAGGAACAAAAATAAAATTGGGTTGCCTCCCAACAAGCGCTATCGTTTAACGCCCCTAGCTAGGCATAAAAGCGAGAATAGATCTAAGTATTGCCATAATAATAAGATAAATAACGAAAACTCATCTCATATTCCAAAACTTCAGCAGCAAGTTTTCTTTGTGGCAAGCAGAAGTAATCAAAAGGGCTAAATTTAATGGGACAGAAGTCCCCAAGATCAAGCTCGGGAGGTATGGGTTCCTCCTTTGGCCCTTCATATTGCACAACCAATTCATCATTATAAGCATTCTTTTGGCAGAAAGTCATGAGCCTATACTCAAGAGAATATCCTAACTCATTGTTTTGAATGCAAAATCATTATTAATCTCGGAAATTCTATCAACTAGAACATTGGTAGGAACCTTTGTTCTAAGGTTTTCATTAAAAGCAACATGATCTAGAGATTGTAAATGCATTATGTCCTCTTGATTGAAGAGGATTGCCTCTATGGGAGGACGGCCAGCGTCCACCCTATAGTGCGCAAAAATTTCTTTGGCTTCTTTTATTATAAATCTGAACTCATGTGCCAAAAAGATAGTAGTTGTGTGCTTAACAGAAGAATGCTCAATATTGGAAAATTCTAGGAAAATCATTTGTATGCAAGGATGCATATGCATAAACTGTCTTTCAAGTTCAACTATAAGCAAGGATATAGCATCCGCAAGACTACTAGTTCTATGAAGAATAGATCCACCCATAGCGGGCAAAGCACCGGCACAAGTAAAGAAATCTTGAATAGTCCCTTTTCCAATAATATTACCACTACCGATTCGAAACTTTTTAGTGTGTAAGATAGTGGGTTCTTCAACAGGATCATCAAAAGCATCAAAATTTCCCATGTCATTACTATTGTATTTATCAACGATAACCTCCTCATTTTCAGACATATTGGCAATAAGCACGTGGATCACACAAAAAAGAGGCGAATCGAAAAGAGAGGGCGAATAAAACGGCAAGGGTGAAGTGGGGGAGAGGAAAACGAGAGGCAAATGGCAAATAATGTAATGCGAGGGAGATGAGTTTGTGATGGGTACTTGGTATGTCTTGACTTGAGCGAAGACCTCCCCGGCAACGGCACCAGAAATCCTTCTTGCTACCTCTTGAGCATTGCGTTGGTTTTCCCTTGAAGAGGAAAGGGTGATGCGGCAAAGTAGCCCAAGTATTTCCCTCAGTTTTTTAGAACCAAGGTATCAATCCAGTAGGAGGCTTCATGCAAGTCCCTCGTTCCTACACAAACAAACAAGAACCCCGCAACCAACGCGATAAAGGGGTTGTCAATCCCTTCACGGCCACTTGCGAAAGTGAGATCTGATAGAGATAACAAGATAAGATAAATATTTTTGGTATTTTTATGATATAGATTGGAAAGTAAAGATTTCAAAATAAAGTAGATCAGAAACTTATATGATGGAAGATATACCCGGGGGCCATAGGTTTCACTAGTGGCTTCTCTCAAGATAGCATAAGTATTACGGTGGGTGAACAAATTACTGTCAAGCAATTGATAGAAAAGTGCATAGTTATGAGAATATCTAGGCATGATCATGTATATAGGCATCACATCTGCGACAAGTAGACCGACTCCTGCCTGCATCTACTACTATTACTCCACACATCGACCGCTATCCAGCATGCATCTAGAGTATTAAGTTCATAAGAACAAAGTAACGCATTAGGCAAGATGACATGATGTAGAGGGATAAACTCAAGAAATATGATATAAACCCCATCTTTTTATCCTCGATGGCAACAATACAATACGTGCCTTGCTGCCCCTGCTGTCACTGGGAAAGGACACCGCAAGATTGAACCCAAAGCTAAGCACTTCTCTCATTGCAAGAAAGATCAATCTAGTAGGCCAAACCAAACTGATAATTCGAAGAGACTTCCAAAGATAACCAATCATACATAAAAGAATTCAGAGGATATTCAAAAATTTCTCATAGATAAACTTGGTCAAAAACCCACAATTCATCGGATCTTGACAAACACACCGCAAAAAGAGTTACATCGAATAGATCTCCAAGAAGATCCAGGAGAACTTTGTATTGAGATTCAAAGAGAGAAAAGAAGCCATCTAGCTAATAACTATGGACCCGAAGGTCTGTGGTAAACTACTCACAACTCATTGGAGAGGGCTTGGCGATGATGTAGAAGCCCTCCGTGATCGATTCCCCCTCCGGTGGAGCGCCGGAAAAGGCCCCAAGATGGGATCCCATGGGTACAGAAGGTTGCGGCGGTGGAAATAGGGTTTTGTGGTGCTCCTGGATGTTTTCAGGGTACGTAGATATATATAGGCGAAGAAGGTCGGTCAGGGGAGCCACGAGGGGCCCACGAGGGAGGGGGGCATGCCCACCCCCCCTAGGGCGCGCCCTCCTGCCTTGTGGCCGCCTCGGCTGCTTCTTGACGTCCACTCTAAGTCTCCTGGATTGCGTTTGTTCCAAAAAGATCGCTCCCGAAGGTTTCATTCCGTTTGGACTCCGTTTGATATTCCTTTTCTTCGAAACACTGAAATAGGCAAAAAGCAGCAATTCGGGCTGGGCCTCCGGTTAGTAGGTTAGTCCCAAAAATGATACTCCCTCCGTTCCCAAATACTTGTCTTTCTAGGCATTTCAAATGGACTCAACATACGGATGTATGTAGACATATTTTAAAGTGTAGATTCACTCATTTTGCGTCGTATGTAGTCACTTGTTGAAATCTCTAGAAAGACAAGTATTTAGGAACGGAGGGAGTATAAAAGTGTATAGGAAAGCCCATAAACATACAAACGGGTAATATAATAGCATGGAACAATAAAAAATTATAGATACATTGGAGACGTATCAGCATGTCGTTCACCCCTTCTGATTGAAATAATGATGCATAGAAATCTGTCACCATAGCCTCTAGTAGTGTCGGATCCTCAATAGTTAGCTCGTTTGCTGCTGCCAAACTTTTAATCAAGTTTCCCCTCCTTCTCTTGTTTGCTCTTTGGTGAAAAAAGAACGTGTTTTTGTCGCCCGCCGATAGGCTCCAAATGATCATTCTATTACTTCTTTTTCTAAGCCGGTCCAACTCAGACATAAGCTCTTTTATTTTCCTTCTGAATTATTCAAAAGTGTCTGCCTCCCATCGCCTTAGATCGGATGACAACATTAGTAGTTTCTCTCGCACCACCTCTACCGGGTTTCCCTACACTTGTCTGTTCCAACCACATGTGATCACGTCCGACAACCGAGGATGAGTCTCCCACATCACTTCATAGCGAAAAACCCGAGGTGTTTTGGCTCGTCCTGCAAGTGACTCATCATTTAAACACAATCTCACAACCGAATGGTCAAAGTATGTTGCAACTTCATGTGAGACTTCTATGTTTGGGAAAATTGTTGTCCAGGTTGGGGTTGCCATGGCTCGGTCCAACCTGACCCGTGTAAATGAGCCGCCGGCCACTTTCTTCGTGAAAGTCCAAGGTGTTCTAGCGTACCCTAAATCTTGGAAAGAACAGATATCTACTGCATCACGGAACGCATCTATTTGTGCTTGACTTCGTGTCCCAATCCCGTCGTATTGATGAAGATGTAAAACCTCGTTAAAGTCACCAATACTTAGCCAAGGCAGATTACTTGTCAAAGACAAAGTTTTTAGAGTGTCCCAAGTATATTTGTGCTTCACCATAAACCAAAGTTAAACGCCAAGGATTAGGGCCTAGACTATCAACACAAGCATCAAATATGATATTTAGAATAACTCAAAATCTCTAAATTTATTTCTTTATTCCAGAAAATACCAAGCCCACCGCTCCTACCGGAGCTAATAACAGCATAACTGCAGTGAAACCCAAGGGACGCTGTTAAAGCTTCGACACGTGTACGACTAACCTGAGTTTCAACTATCCCCAACAAGGTCAGGGCAAACTTTATCGCGAGATCGCGAAGTTCTTGGACTGTCGCAGCATTGCCCGCTCCGCGACAGTTCCATGCTAAGAGACTCATTGGACCCGACGGTCCTCCCCGAGGGAGTCCGCCGATTGCACATCAGAAGCAGTAGACTTGTTTGGTGAAGCTCCTTTGCGGGCCTTCTTGCATTCCTTTGGGGGATATAGGGTGGGTGTGGAGGTAGAATAGGAACATTCCCATCAGCACCCAAAGCAGGATGCTGATCTGATCCATACAGTTTCTCACTATCTCCTACTATCCCAACACTCATGTCTAGTTTCCTTGCTGCTTGGCCCCTCCCCTGAGGCTGATTCTTCTGCTCCAAATGAGCTTCAGTGTGAACGTTTTCTGCAGCCTTCAGAGGACTCTAGGCAATATCCAGTTCTTCCCCACCATCATCAAGACCAGCTTCATTGGAACTCCTCTTGCGAGGTGCACCACAACCACCACGGCCTTTACCCGAAAATTGCCCCGGGGAAAGGTGGACCTGCGCTCATTCTGTTGTTCAAGATGGGATGTTCTTCTCTTGGCTACAAGCCACTTCCCCCACTATATGCTTTCCTTGGGGTGCACCCCGTCACCGCATTCCTCCTTGTCATGGCTAAGGAGGTCGCATACTTCACAGAAGAAGCCAATTTTCTCATATTTGACTTCAAGAAAGATTCTCTCGTCTGCAAGGTTCAGGGGAGTCCACTGGATCAGTGGTTTCGAGACATCTATGCTTGCGTTCAGACGGATGTAGTTTCCCTCAAAATAATGAGTTGGGTTGAGCTCCACACTCCGCACAATGCGAATTCTCCTCACCAACTGATCAACAATGGGCTCCTTTCGGTACAAATCTGGGATCTTGTGAATCTGTGCCCACACTAACGACCTCTGAAGTTGAACAGACTCCGGAGCGTGTTTCCCATCGAATTCCTAAATCAGCACCATTAGCCCACGGAAAATCCATGGTCCCTGAAACATTACCCTCTTCCAATCTCCTAGAAAGAGAACTTGAATGACAAAAGGATTGCCATCTACCTCCCTGATCTCAGGGTCATGTGCTAAATTCCATATGGACTTTAATTAGGGTTTCCTTCAACGCTGTGCTACTGAAAGTTTTGGAGGTATTAACCTTTGCAACAGCGAGCCAACGCTCCTCCTTTGCAAGTTTCCCACTCTCCTCTTCTCCCACATAGACCTCGTCAAGCTCTCCCTCTTGCAGTCGCATGTGCTTCATGGCGTCCTCCAAACCTGCATCAGTTGCCTCCTTCCCACTCTCGTGCCTCTGAGATCTTGATCCAGACGCAACCATGACCGAAACCTTCCTCTCCACTCGCCGGCGAAGCCGATCTACCCTCCTCGTCACAACCACGAATGCCAAAGGCCGGGAAGATAGACCAGTTGTCCCCTGGATCAGCCTGAGGCACCTGCGCAGCGATCAGAGATGAAGGTAGACAGAGATGACGGTACAAAGAAATTCAACGCCGGCAAAAACACCGGCAGAGTACTGAAACCCTAGTCGCCTCAGGCGCTAGGTCATTTTTAAGGAGCAACCGTCTCTGTCGTGGGCTTTGGCTATGGAAAGAACTAGGCGCAAGGGAAAAGAAAAAGAAAAATAAAAAGAGAAAAGGAATGTGCCTAGCCCATTCCATGGAGAGATACGAGGTAGAAGGCTTGGGCTAAATGGAGGGTTTGGGCCTGATTTGGATTTTATGAATTTTTTTAAGTTTTTTTGTATCACTAAGAACTTCGAAAACAACCATAGGAAAATAATTAATGCTAATATGATTGTCCAATCTTTTTGTAAGACGCAAAAACTCTAATAAATTAAAGTACTTCAATTGGCTCCGGGAAAAATAGTTGCCACCCAAACTTAGTTTTGGAAATTGGACTTATTTTCAAAACCACAGCAATGGATCATTTCTAAAATGATTTTATATGGCTTATTAATGACTCATAAGGTTTTTAACATCCAAATGAATACTTTAAGAGTCAAATGATATCCAAATAAAATGTCAATCCTCCATGTTTTGGAAAGTTATATTAACATTAATGAAAATGAATGTGGTGGGAAAAATATTTTAAGTAGTCATTAAGATGCAAGGAAGGATTTTGAGCTTCTATAAACTTTTCCCAACCAAGAATCAAAGTTTTAGATAGTCATGTTAATCCTCTTTAAGAAAAAGGTTGACAACAATTTAAGTAATTCCTCAAAAGTTTCGGAAAATCCCATCAAGTAAAAAAAATCCCAACATCATTTATCTTTACCTAATAATAAAGCAAATTGGGTTTCTTTCGTCCGTCATGACATTTTTCAGAAAAGTCCTTCTATTTCAGAGAAGTCAACCCGCAGTCCTATTTTAAGTCAAAACAAATCATTTTTTACGTATTTTACACAAAAGTCCATGTGTTTTCTTGAAATCAACCCGCCGTCCGGATTTAAGACATACCCGAACCGATATCTTACGTTTTTCGAACCACCCCCCCTGACATTTTAGGTAATTCATCCACGGATCATATATGTAAGTCAAACAAATACTTTTTTAAATCATCCATATCTTTTAAACCGTAACTCCGATTTGAACATGTTATATATGAAGTTTGATTAGAAAAATATGTAGAATATGAATATGAGATTATTTTCACCTATTAAGTATTTTTAATATTATTTTGGAATATATTTAAATCAAACAAATGATTTTCTAAATTATACGTATCTTTTAAACCGTAACTTTGATTTTAACATATTATATATGAAATTTTATTAGAAAAATGTGTGGAATCTAAATATGATGTTAATTTTACCTGTTAAATATTTTTAAAATATTGTTTTGAAAGCAAACTTATAATTTCTAGCGCAAGATCCGTTTTTCTTTCGTACCGGCGGCGATCCGGATTGCAAATAAACACCCCACTGTAATCATATAGGCAAAAGAAAACATCAATAATTACACATGCATACCTCTGAAAAATGTCGCAGGGGAAAACAACAGATTTCTCATCGCGAGAATGAGAGAGAGAGAGAGAGAGAGAGAGAGGGAGGCGAGGGAGGAGAGAGGGGGAGAGACACGCCTTAGGATTAACCATATTGAAACACGGTTTTTTTGTTGTTTTGTGTGAACACCGAGGTCATCGCCGGCGAGGGTGAGAAGGAGGATAAGCGGCAACACAAATATGATGCCTCGCAAATATAAAAGAGATGGACCTATTGAGTGATGGTTGTTGGGTTAAGAGTGTGTGTTATGTTTTTTCTCCCGTTGCTACGCACGGGCTCTTTTGCTAGTTTAACTAAAATTTCTATTTAACAATCCAAAAATTGGTTATTGTTTGGGATGTTACATCTAAATCAAGGATGTGCATGTGAGTGGTTGTCACAGCTTGGCAATCTAGCTGACAACTATTACTTCTCTATTAAAAGTGCGGGTGACGACACATGATGACGTTGGTTTGGTGGTGCTTAACACATTATGTTGTTGCATAAGGGAGAGTGTACTTGGTATCAACTTGGTACCATCTTTATAGATAATTTGAAGTAAAACCTATATATTTTACTTTCATAAAGTAAAAGACTCTGAAAAAGAGAGATGCCGGATGTGTATCACAGATGGCCTGTTGAAAGCCTTCCGAAAAAAAAGGTTTGTTGAAAGCCGCCCACCATATGACACTAAACACTAACATGAAAGCCTTCCGAGAGAACCATTTGCGATTATCTTTGTCTAGGAGGAGGTTGATGAAACGTCGGAGCTAACCTGCCTTAGGTGTGTCGAGCTGTTAGTGTACAAACATGAAAATGCAACGTTTTGCAACAAGAAACTGATCGACACAGATGTTGGCAGTCTTACTGCGCCAGCTAAGCAATTTTAACCTCCCTAGCTGGAATTCCATGGCAGTCGCTCGCGGGCGTTAAAACCTTGTGCAGAAACCTTTGGGCCTAACGCATGAGAATATAAGGAAGGAAGACTACCTGACCAAATAACTCCACGTTTCTAGTGGATTAATAACTGCTCAACCACATCAGCCAGTACGTATGGTTTTCGTAAGACCAAGGATTTTCGCATTTTGTATGACCCCTCGCCAACACACCACACGCGAGAGCACAACAAGAACAATGTTCCAGGCCCCTCTATATATATCGCGAGTTTTTGTGAGTTGCCCAGCAAAAATGGCTTGTTCTATTCCCTCTCTGCTTTTATGCCTGCTTCTTCTTGCTCCCCAGCTTGGCAGCTCTTACCCCATCACCAGCTACTCCCACGGTGGAACGCATGTCGTCCTCCGTTCATCCCAGGATTCGAGGGTTCCGCCGAGCTGCTCGCCCATCCATTCCGGTGAAGTATTTCACGCAAATTAACCTCTGCAACAGAACGTGCTTGCATGCATGCATGCATGCAAAATGAAATAATGAGTTGGTCATTGTTGTCTCAGTCATTCCCGGCATTGACCAATTAACTTGCCTGTACTTTTTCAGGTGATGACGGTGGGCCGCTGCCTGTAATGCATCGCCGGAGCGCGTGCTCTCCTTCTGGCGCCGGCTTGGACCAAAGCAAGCCCTCGGTCGACGGCACCTTCGACCGCGACGCCCTCCGCCTAAGCACGCTCTTCGGGAAGTCTGGTGTGACGATCCCCTCGACCGGCACTCCACTGGCGGCTTTGCCGGGCGCGTCCGAGTACCACGTCGCCGTCGGCTTCGGTACGCCGGTGCAGAAGTTCCACGTGGGGTTCGACACGGGCAGCGCCTCCGCGGGAGCCACGCTGCTCCAGTGCAAGCCGTGCGCCGTGGCCCGTGGCGCGCCGTGCCCCCGTGCTTTCGATCCGTCCAAGTCCACCTCCCTTGTCCACGTTCCGTGCGGCTCGCCGGACTGCGACGTAAGCGAGTGCAAGGGACGCCGCTGCACGCGCACACTCAACTGGAAAAACGGGCTGCAAAATGCCACCTTCGTGACCGACACGCTCACGCTCACGCGGTCGGTCATCGTAGATAAGTTCAGGTTCTTTTGCCTGGAGATGGCCGCCAGATCGGGGGACGGCTCGTCCGGCATCCTCGACCTCAGCCGGGACAGGCACTCGCTGGCATCCCGGGTGGCTCCGTCTCGGGCCACGGTGGCCTTCTCCTACTGCCTGCCGTCGTACGCCGACTCCATCGGCTTCCTCTCCGTCGGCGGCGCCCGGCCGGAGCTCGCCGGTCATAACGTGACCTACGCCACCCTGCGGAGCAAGGCCCTCCACCCGAACCTCTACTCTGTCCAGCTCGTCGGTTTCTCCATCGCCGGCCAGGACCTGAAGATCCCGCCCATCAAACTCGTTGGCGACACGGTGTTCGAACTGCACACCACGTTCACCTACCTGAGGCCGGACGTCTACGCGGTCCTTCGCGAGCAGTTCAAGGGGTGGATGAGGCCGTACCGCGTGGCGCCGCCGTTGGGTGATCTCGACACGTGCTACGACTTCACCGGCTTGAGCTCCATGATCCTGCCGGACGTCACGCTCCGCTTCAAGGGCGGGGCGACCATGGACCTTGACATCGAGAACTTCATGTACTTCAAGGACCCCGAGAACCACTTCTCTGTGGGGTGCCTCGCGTTCGCCGCGGCGCGCACCCTGGAGCCGGTGGTTGCGGTGATCGGGACCTTGGCGCAGGGGACGACGGAGGTGGTCTATGACGTGCTCGGAGGAAAGGTTGGGTTAATTCCCCGCCGCTGCTGATTATCAACGTGCATGATGCATCTATGCATAGTATTTCGGGCTTCTCATTTTGCCTCCTTCACAAATGAGCGCCCATGTAATAAGAATCATAAGTCACGTACTCGTATGTAACTGTGGAGTGGAGTTGTATCCTTCCCAGGAATGAATAAACAATATCTAATATGCTTCTTTTAACCCACAATGTTCTTTTTTCCCCGCAATTGCTAATTTGCTATTCCTCATGTGCTTGATTTTCTTTTTCGCATCAACCGATTCCGCCGAGGCTGAAGACGGGGCGACATGACAAGTGGCGGTGAAGAGCGTCGACCTAGATGAGACTGCGCCAGGGCCTCCTCGGAGACGAGAAGACGCTGCAGGCAGCAAAGCTTGCAGTGTCGCCGATAAAGGAGAGGAAGAGGGTTAACTGGTGTGGGTGTGATAGGGATTGGCGGTGGGGGAGGGGCTGCATGCCTTCATTGGAGAAGAACATGAGGTGTATGGGTTCGGAAAGGGGGTTATAGGGATGGTCAAGGCGGCGGTACGTTGTATGACGACGGGCAGAAGCGAGGGGAAGGCGGGACAACAAGGCGGTCAGAAGGCGCACGACCGGCACGTCCTGGGTCAAGTTACGCGCGAGGCTATATCTCGCCTAGTGTGACATGTAACTCTGGCTCGGCCCTAGTGTTCGTATTTACGAGCAGATCCATTAATGTGTTTTCTTGATTGATTGTTGTTCGGTTGGTCGCTCGCTCGCTCATTATTGCAGGGTTTTCTTCTTTTTTTCCTGTATGTACTTGGACTTGTCCGGTTTTATTGGTTTTTCTTTCTTTTTTGTGTGTGTCTTTTTTCCCTTTGTTTTTTGCTTCTTTCCCTCTTTTTATTTTTTCATAGTGTTTCACTGTTTTGCATCGGTTTCTTAGGTTTTGTTCTTCCTTTTGGTATTTCTATTTCCTATTCAGTTTTCTTCAGTTTACTTTGTTATTACTTGGTTTCCTTCTATTTTTATTCGTTTTCACTAAGTTCCACTGTTTTGCATCGGTTTCTTTGGTTTTTCTTATTTTCTTTTTTGTATGGTTTTCTTCATTCCTTTTGTGGTTTTCATCTTTATTTTCCTGATTTTCAACACATGTCTACTTTTTTTGCATACACATTTAATATATTTCGTATGCAACAGGAACATATTTTTGTACTTTTTTCAGCACACGTCTATTTTTTACACACAGTGTACATTTTTTATATACATATAAATATCTATATTTTAATATGTTTTACTACATTATTAACATTTTTTATATTATGTATTCTGATGTCTACTTTTTTCATATGAGTTGTACATTTTTTGTATACATATGAAACTTTTTTTTGTACATGTTTAACATTTGAAATACTTGATTTAACAAAAAAATTAAACATGTGTTTTTGATAGTTTCATTTTTGTGTATATGTCAAGAATATTTTTTATACATGGTTAATAGGTTTTAAATACATAATTAACATTTGTAAATACAATGTTTTTTATTAGAAGCCAAGTTTTCATGTCTATTTTGTTCTATACATTGTACATTTTTTGTATACATCGGAAAGAGTTTTTTGCACACGTTTTACGTTTCTCATGTACATGATTCACAATTTTTCAAATATAGGTTTCGATGTCTACTTTTTTTCATGTACATTTTACATTTGTCGTACATATCAGGAATATTTTAATACATGTTTATGTTTTTTTTTATTTACATGATTAACATTTTTTATAATGTC
This sequence comes from Triticum timopheevii, assembly GCA_963921465.1. Taxonomy (NCBI): domain Eukaryota; kingdom Viridiplantae; phylum Streptophyta; class Magnoliopsida; order Poales; family Poaceae; genus Triticum; species Triticum timopheevii. Next base: position 218,015,170 of record OY997274.1, read on the forward strand.
ATGTACAATTGTTGAAAACATAAACATTTTTTGCTACAACCATTTTTTTAATGCTATCAACATTTTTCTAAGACAATTTCCTCCAAACAAACATTTTTGTAACACAATACAAACACTTTTTTGATAGAGGACAAGCATTTTTTTCAAATCTTCAGTATTTATTTGTGGAATATGTATTTTTTGATTTGTCTAAGAAAACATAAACAAAATAAAAAGAAAAAGAAAAAAGAGAATTGAAACAAAGTGCATTTAAAAACCGAAGATTTCATGCATTTAGAAAATTTCCGTGTATTAAAAAATTGTTCGTGAATTTGAAAATGTTCATGAATTAAAGAGTTTCCGAATTGAAAAAACTGTGCATATTCAAAAATAATCAAGAATCGAAAAAATATTCACGAACTAAAAAATGTTTGTGGATTTTAAACAAATTTCAGGAATTCAAAAAATGTTCACAAATTTGAAAAATACGGTTCAAGAACTTGCAAAAACTTCACAGTTTTAAAAAATTGTTTAGGAACTAAAAAATGTCCATGGATTTGGATAATTTTCAAATTCAAAAAATATAGGTGAATTTGAAAAATGTTCGCGAACTCAGAAATGTTCACAAACATGAAATATGCCACTAATAAAAAAAGAGTTGCATGGTTTGCTTATCCAAATGTATACTACAATCTAGCATATCAACATCGCCTGCCCCAAAAACATTTAAAAGCGAGTAGAAGTTTTTTTGGGTGTATGGTTTGATTATCGATCCTCCACAACGACTCAGTTTGTAACCAAGCCCATTCCCACCTCGCAACTATGAATTTACAACTCCGCTAAGAAATGAATCAAAATGCCGACATTTATCTTCTGGCCACGTTGAGAATTTGAGTTAGAGTGAAGCAATATATATTGCATTATGGCTACGAAACTATCTTCCGGGCTATCTAGGCTTATTCCACTGCCATGCCAATAGCCTCCTTGTAGGTAACAATTGCGATATGAACTTCGGGCATCTGTGCAACCCTAAATTAATTTGAATTATCAAAGCAACATTGATGCAAAATTTAGAAGAGAAGCTTAACATGAATGAGAGGATGAGGGCTCTGAGCTAGACATGTTGATTAGACATGGCTACTATTTTATTGGTAATGCTTGTGGCAGGTAACTTGTTGAAGTATTTCCACCAAAACGATATGAGGTCCTAGTGTAATTCTGTTTTCCGCAGTATAGCTTGCTTATCTAAACAGTTCTGCAAATTAGGGACAAAGATGTTCACCACTGGCTCACTTGTAGAGTAGATGACGTTATCAATATTAGGTTCTTATTTGGTTCTTCTTATTTGGCTTGCTTGTTGTTCGCCAGAGTTTTAGTTTAGTATATACTCCCTCCGTTCCTAAATATTTGTCTTTCTAGAGATCTCAACAAGTGACTACATACGGAGCAAACTGAGTGAATCTACACTCTAAAATGTCTATATACATCCGTATGTGGTAATTCATTTGAAATGTCTAAAAAGACAAATATTTAGGAACGGAGGGAGTACATTGTTGTGGACATGCATACATGTAATGAATATAGTTAGAGCATTTAAATAGAATTCTTGCCCAATTAAATCTACTTACCTTTTAATCATGGGTCACTCTGAGATCACGAAGCTCCTTCGCGTTTCTCATCACGATGTTCATAACCAAATTCTGCTCCTACAAAAAATGAAATGCCAAATGGAGGTGAATTTCTTAATATAGTAAAGAGGCAATAACAATGAATATTGAGGTTCAATTTTACCTTCTTGCGAGCATTTCGGTAGTGCACAGAAATACAGAACTTGTGTTTCTCATAGTAGCATCCTTGGTCTCTTTGATAGACTCTTTGAGATGTCATGTGGCTTGTTGTGCAATTAGTACATCATGTATATCTGGTAATAGGATACAAATTGTGATTGTAGTGTACATGACCTCCAACATAGACAACTACATAGGAAATATAGTGTGGTGTCATGAGGGGAGGCGGGAGGGCTCGATGCCCCTTCTCTAACATAAGGTGGGTGGGGGGAGGCCCCCTATCATAACTTAATTATTTGTACGTAAATACTCGTTGTTAGTTAGGAACCGATATCTTCCGTTATTATGTAGTTGTTAACGACAAGAAAAGTCCATAACATTAAGCAAAAATTAGGAGAGTGTTGAAGATGATTGCGCTACTTTTGCACTACAATGGCACTCTGACATCAATTGTGAAAAATCCCGAAAAAGCCTTTATGTCTGAGGAGGTAATCATACTAAGATTGACCAATACTTACATGATAGTTAACACGTCTAAATCTGCATTATCCTCAATTCAAATTTCTAGATGCATGATGATGTTAGAGATATTGTGTTGTATTCTCTACTTCAGTCGTCACGAAAAGGGGTTGTGATGAGATAATAACATACTAATGAGTCTATAACCTTTTGATTTGGGATTGTACACATGTCTAGTGATTAAGGTGATATGCTTTGCTATTCATGTTCATGTGAAAGAGTTCATCCAACTCAACCAATTTCACTACACAGGGATGTTGGGGAACGTAGTAATTTCAAAAAAATTCCTACGCACACGCAAGATCATGGTGATGCATAGCAACGAGAGGGGAGAGTGTTGTCCACGTACCCTCGTAGGCCGAAAGCGGAAACGTTAGCACAACGCGGTTGATGTAGTCGTACGTCTTCATGGCCCGACCGATCAAGCACCGAAAGCACGGCACCTCCGAGTTCTTGCACACGTTCAGCTCGATGACGTCCCTCGAACTCCGATCCAGCCGAGTGTCGAGGAAGAGTTCCGTCAGCACGGCGGCGTAGTGATGATGATGATGTTCTATCGATGCAGGGCTTCGCCTAAGCACCGCTACAATATTATCGAGGTGGAATATGGTGGAGGGGAGCACCGCACACGGCTAATAGATCTCAAGGATCAATTGTTGTTGTATCTAGAGGTGCCCCCCTGCCCCCGTATATAAAGGAGCAAGGGGGAGGGGACGGCCGGCCAGGAGGGGGCGCACCAGGAGGAGTCCTACTCCCACCGGGAGTATGACTCCCTCCTTTCCTTGTCCAAGTAGGAGAGGGTGAAGGAAGGGAGAGAGGGAAGGAAGGAAAGGGGGGCGCCCCCCCTCCTTGTCCTATTTGGACTAGAGGGGGAGGGGGCGCAGCCTGCCCTGGCCGCTCCTCCTCTTCTCCACTTTGGGCCCATGAGGCCCATTGACCCCCCGGGGGGTTCCGGTAACCCCCCGGTACTCCGGTATATATCCGATAACCCCCAGAACCATTCTGGTGTCCGAATATAGTCGTCCAATATATCAATCTTCATGTATCAACCATTTCGAGACTCCTCGTCACATCCGTGGTCACATCCGGGACTCCGAACTATCTTCGGTACATCAAAACACATGAACTCATAATATAACTGTCATCTAACTTTAAGCGTGCGGACCCTACGGGTTCGAGAACTATGTAGACATGACCGAGACACGTCTCCGGTCAATAACCAATAGCGGAACCTGGATGCTCATATTGGCTCCTACATATTCTACAAAGATCTTTATCAGTCAAAACGCATAACAACATACGTTGTTCCCTTTGTCATCGGTATGTTACTTACCCGAGATTCGATCGTCGGTATCTCAATACCTAGTTCAATCTCGTTACCGGCAAGTCTCTTTACTCGTTATGTAATACATCATTCCGTAACTAACTCATTAGCTACATTGCTTGCAAGGCTTATAGTGATGTGCATTACCAAGAGGGCCCAGAGATACCTCTCCGACAATCGGAGTGACAAAACCTAATCTCGAAATACGCCAACTCAACATGTACCTTTGGAGACACCTGTAGAGCTCCTTTATAATCACCCAGTTACGTTGTGACGTTTGGTAGCACACAAAGTGTTCCTCCGGTAAACGGGAGTTGCATAATCTCATAGTTGTAGGTGTTGGGGAACGTAGTAATTTCAAAAAAATTCCTACGCACATGCAAGATCATGGTGATGGCATAGCAACGAGAGGGGAGAGTGTTCGTCCACGTACCCTCGTAGACCGTAAGCGGAAGCGTTAGCACAACACGGTTGATGTAGTCGTACGTCTTCACGATCCGACCGATCCAAGCACCGAACGTACGGAGCCTCCGAGTTCAGCACACGTTCAGCTCGATGACGATCTCCGGCCCTCCGATCCAGCAAAGGCTCCGGAGATGAGTTCCGTCAGCACGACGGCGTGGTGACGATGATGATGTTCTACCGGCACAGGGCTTCGCCTAAACTCCGCGACGATATGACCGAGGTGAAATATGGTGGAAGGGGCACCGCACACGGCTAAGGAACGATCCGTAGATCAACTTGTGTGTTCATGGGGTGCCCCCTGCCCCCGTATATAAAGGAGGGAGGGAGGAGGAGGCCGGCCCTAGGAGGGGCGCGCCATGGGGAGTCCTACTCCCACCGGGAGTAGGATTCCCCCTTTCCTAGTCCAACTAGGAGTCCTTCCATGTATTAGGAGTAGGAGACAAGGAAGGGGAAGAGAGAAGGGAAGGAAGGAGGGGTTGCGGCCCCTCCCCCTAGTCCAATTCGGACTAGGCCATGGGGGGGCGCGCGGCCTGCCCTAGGCAGCCCCTCTCTCTTTCCCGCAGGGCCCAATAAGGCCCAATACTTCTCCCCGGCGAATTCCCGTAACTCTCCGGTACTCCGAAAAATACCCGAATCATTCGGAACCTTTCCGAACTCCGAATATAGTCGTCCAATATATCGATCTTTACGTCTCGACCATTTCGAGACTCCTCGTCATGTCCCCGATCTCATCCAGGACTCCGAACTCCTTTGGTACATCAAAACTCATAATATAACTGTCATCGAAACCTTAAGCGTGCGGACCCTACGGGTTCGAGAACTATGTAGACATGACCTAGAACTATTCTCGGTCAATAACCAATAGCGGGACCTGGATGCCCATATTGGCTCCTACATATTCTACGAAGATCTTTATCGGTCAAACCGCATAACAACATACGTTGTTCCCTTTGTCATCGGTATGTTACTTGCCCGAGATTCGATCGTCGGTATCCAATACCTAGTTCAATCTCGTCACCGGCAAGTCTCTTTACTCGTTCTGTAATGCATCATCCCGTAACCAACTCATTGGTCACATTGCTTGCAAGGCTTATAATGATGTGCATTACCGAGAGGGCCCAGAGATACCTCTCCGACAATCGGAGTGACAAAACCTAATCTCGAAATACGCCAACTCAACATGTACCTTCGGAGACACCTGTAGTACTCCTTTATAATCACCCAGTTACGTTGTGACGTTTGGTAGTACCCAAAGTGTTCCTCCGATAAACGGGAGTTGCATAATCTCATAGTTACAGGAACATGTATAAGTCATGAAGAAAGCAATAGCAACATACTAAATGATCAAGTGCTAAGCTAACGGAATGGGTCAAGTCAATCACATCATTCTCCTAATGATGTGATCCCGTTAATCAAATGACAACTCTTTTGTCCATGGCTAGGAAACATAACCATCTCTGATAAACGAGCTAGTCAAGTAGAGGCATACTAGTGACACTATGTTTGTCTATGTATTCACACATGTATTATGTTTCCGGTTAATACAATTCTAGCATGAATAATAAACATTTATCATGAAATAAGGAAATAAATAATAACTTTATTATTGCCTCTAGGGCATATTTCCTTCAGTAGGAACAAGTATAAGTCATGAAGAAAGCAATAGCAACATACTAAATGATCAAGTGCTAAGCTAACCGAATGGGTCAAGTCAATCACATCATTCTCCTAATGATGTGATCCCGTTAATCAAATGACAACTCATGTCTATGGTTAGGAAACACAACCATCTTTGATTAACGAGCTAGTCAAGTAGAGGCATACTAGTGACATTATGTTTGTCTATGTATTCACACATGTATTATGTTTCCGGTTAATACAATTCTAGCATGAATAATAAACATTTATCATGATATAAGGAAATAAATAATAACTTTATTATTGCCTCTAGGGCATATTTCCTTCAGTCTCCCACTTGCACCAGAGTCAATAATCTAGATTACACTGTAATGATTCTAACACCCATGGAGCCTTGGTGCTGATCATGTTTTGCTCGTGGAAGAGGCTTAGTCAACGGGTCTGCAACATTCAGATCCGTATGTATCTTGCAAATTTCTATGTCTCCCACCTGGACTTGGTCCCGGATGGAATTGAAGCTTCTCTTGATGTGCTTGGTCCTCTTGTGAAATCTGGATTCCTTTGCCAAGGCAATTGCACCAGTATTATCACAGAAGATTTTCATTGGTCCCGATGCACTAGGTATGACACCTAGATTAGATGTGAACTCCTTCATCCATACTCCTTCATTTGCTGCTTCCGAAGCAGCTATGTACTCCGCTTCGCATGTAGATCCTGCCACGACGCGTTGTTTAGAACTGCATTAACTTACAGCTCCACCATTCAATACAAACACGTATCCGGTTTGCAATTTAGAATCGTCCGGATCAGTGTCAAAGCTTGCATCGACATAACCATTTACGACTAGCTCTTTGTCACATCCATAAACGAGAAACATATCCTTAGTCCTTTTCAGGTATTTCAGGATATTCTTGATCGCTGTCCAGTGATCCACTCCTGGATTACTTTGGTACCTCCCTGCTAAACTTATTGCTAAGCATACATCAGGTCTGGTACACAGCATTGCATACATGATAGAGCCTATGGCTGAAGCATAGGGAACATCTTTCATTTTCTCTCTATCTTCTGCTGTGGTCGGGCATTGAGGCTAACTCAACTTCACATCTTGTACAGGCAAGAACCCTTTCTTTGCTTGATCCATTTTGAACTTTTTCAAAACTTTATCAAGGTATGTGCTTTGTGAAAGTCCAATTAAGCGTCTTGATCTATCTCTATAGATCTTGATGCCTAATATATAAGCAGCTTCACCGAGGTCTTTCATTGAAAAACTTTTATCAAGTATCCTTTTATGCTATCTAGAAATTTTATATCATTTCCAAATAACAATATGTCGTCTACATATAATATCATAAATGCTACAGAGCTCCCACTCACTTTCTTGTAAATACAGGCTTCTCCAAAAGTCTGTATAAAACCATATGCTTTGATCACACTATCAAAGTGTTTATTCCAACTCCGAGAGGCTTGCACCAGTCTATAAATGGATCGCTGGAGCTTGCACACTTTGTTAGCACCTTTTGGATCGACAAAACCTTCAGGTTGTATCATATACAACTCTTCTTCTAGAAATCCATTCATGAATGCAGTTTTGACATCCATTTGCCATATTTCATAATCATAAAATGCGGCAATTGCTAACATGATTCGGACAGACTTAAGCATCGCTACGGGTGAGAAAGTCTCATCATAGTCAACCCCTTGAACTTGTCGAAAACCTTTCGCAACAAGTCGAGCTTTGTAGACAGTAACATTACCATCAGCGTCAGTCTTTTTCTTGAAGATCCATTTATTCTTGATGGCTTGCCGATCATCGGGCAAGTCAACTAAAGTCCGGACTTTGTTCTCATACATTGATCCCATCTCAGATTTCATGGCCTCAAGCCATTTTGCAGAATCTGGGCTCATCATCGCTTCCTCATAGTTCATAGGTTCGCCATGGTCAAGTAACATAAACTCTAGAATAGGATTACCATACCACTCTTGTGCGGATCTTACACTGGTTGACCTATGAGGTTCGGTAGTAACTTGATCTGAAGTTTCATGATCAATATCATTAGCTTCCTCACTAATTGGTGTAGTTGTCACAGGAACCGGTTTCTGTGATGAATTACTTTCCAATAAGGGAGCAGGTACAGTTACCTCATCAAGTTCTACTTTCCTCCCACTCACTTCTTTTGAGATAAATTCCTTCTCTAGAAAGGATCCAAATTTAGCAACAAAAGTCTTGCCTTCAGATCTGTGATAGAAGGTGTACCCAATAGTCTCCTTTGGGTATCCTATGAAGACACATTTCTCCGATTTGGGTTCGAGCTTATCTGGTTGAAGTTTCTTCACATAAGCATCGCAGCCCCAAACTTTAAGAAACGACAACTTTGGTTTCTTGCCAAACCACAGTTCATAAGGCGTCGTCTCAACGGATTTTGATGGTGCCCTATTTAACGTGAATGTGGCCGTCTCTAAAGCATAACCCCAAAACGATAGCGGTAAATCAGTAAGAGACATCATGTATCGCACCATATCTAGTAAAGTACGATTACGACGTTCGAACACACCATTACGTTGTGGTGTTCCGGGTGGCGTGAGTTGCGAAACTATTCCGCATTGTTTCAAATGTAAACCAAACTCGTAACTCAAATATTCTCCTCCAAGATCAGATCGTAGAAACTTTATTTTCTTGTTACGATGATTTTCCACTTCACTCTGAAATTCTTTGAACTTTTCAAATGTTTTAGACTAATGTTTCATTAAGTAGATATACCCATATCTACTTAAATCATCTGTGAAGGTGAGAAAACAACGATACCCCTCGCGAGCCTCAGTGTTCATTGGACCACATACATCAGTATGTATGATTTACAACCAATCTGTTGCTCGCTCCATAGTTTCAGAGAACAGTGTTTTAGTCATCTTGCCCATGAGGCACGGTTCGCAAGTACCAAGTGATTCATAATCAAGTGATTCCAGAAGTCCATCAGTATGGAGTTTCTTCATGCGTTTTACACCAATATGACCCAAACGGCAGTGCCACAAATAAGTTGCACTATCATTATCAACTCTACATCTTTTGGCTTCAACATTATGAATATGTGTATCACTACTATCGTGATTTAATATAAACAGACCACTCTTCAAGGGTGCATGACCATAAAAGATATTACTCATATAAATAGGACAACCATTATTCTCTGATTTAAATGAATAACCGTCTTGCATCAAACAAGATCCATATATAATGTTCATGCTTAACGCTGGCACCAAATAATAATTATTTAGGTCTAAAACTAATCCCGAAGGTAGATGTAGAGGTAGCGTGCCGACCGCGATCACATCGACTTTGGAACCATTTCCCACGCGCATCGTCACCTCGTCCTTAGCCAATCTTTGCTTAATCTGTAGTCCCTGTTTCGAGTTGCAAATATTAGCAACAGAACCAGTATCAAATTCCCAGGTGCTACTGTGAGCATTAGTAAGGTACACATCAATAACATGTATATCACATATACCTTTGTTCACCTTGCCATCCTTCTTATCCGCCAAATACTTGGGGCAGTTCCGCTTCCAGTGACCAGTCTGCTCGCAGTAGAAGCACTCAGTCTCAGGCTTAGGTCCAGATTTGGGTTTCTTCTCTTGAGCAGCAACTTGTTTGCCGTTCTTCTTGAAGTTCCCCTTCTTCTTCCCTTTACCCTTTTTCTTGAAACTGGTGGTCTTTTTGACCATCAACACTTGATGCTCCTTTTTGATTTCTACCTCCGCAGCTTTTTGCATTGCGAAGAGCTCGGGAATAGTCTTGTCCATCCCTTGCATATTATAGTTCATCACGAAGCTCTTGTAGCTTGGTGGCAGTGATTGAAGAATTCTATCAATGACACTATCATCAGGAAGATTAACTCCCAGTTGAATCAAGTGATTATTATACCCAGACATTTTGAGTATATGTTCACTGACAGAACTATTCTCTTCCATCTTGCAGCTATAGAACTTATTGGAGACTTCATATCTCTCAATCCGGGCATTTGCTTGAAATATTAACTTCAACTCCTGGAACATCTCATATGCTCCATGACGTTCAAAACGTCGTTGAAGTCCCGGTTCTAAGCCGTATAGCATGGCACACTGAACTATAGAGTAGTCATCAGCTTTGCTCTGCTAGACGTTCTTAACGTCGTCAGTTGCATCTGCAGCAGGCCTGGCACCCAGCGGTGCTTTCAGGACGTAATTCTTCTGTGCAGCAATGATGATAATCCTCAAGTTACCGACCCAGTCCGTGTAATTTCTACCATCATATTTCAACTTAGCTTTCTCAAGGAACGCATTAAAATTCAACGGAACAACAACACGAGCCATCTATCTACAACAAACATAGACAAGCAAAATACTATCAGGTACTAAGTTCATGATAAATTTAAGTTCAATTAATCATATTACTTAAGAACTCCCACTTAGATAGACATCCCTCTAATCATCTAAGTGATCACGTGATCCAAATGACCTAAACCATGTCCGATCATCACGTGAGATGGAGTAGTTTTCAATGGTGAACATCACTATGTTGATCATATCTACTATATGATTCACGCTCGACCTTTCGGTCTCAGTGTTCCGAGGCCATATCTGTATATGCTAGGCTCATCAAGTTTAACCTGAGTATTCCGCGTGTGCAACTGTTTTGCACCCGTTGTATTTGAACGTAGAGTCTATCACACCCGATCATCACGTGGTGTCTCAGCACGAAGAACTTTCACAACGGTGCATACTCAGGGAGAGCACTTATACCTTGAAATTTAGTGAGAGGTCATCTTATAATGCTACCGGCAATCAAAGCAAAATAAGATGCATAAAGGATAAACATCACATGCAATCAATATAAGTGATATGATATGGCCATCATCATCTTGTGCTTGTGATCACCATCTCCGAAGCACCATCATGATCACCATCGTCACCGGCGTGACACCTTTATCTTCATGGTAGCATCGTTCTCGTTTCTCCACCTATTGCTTCTACGACTATCGCTACCGCTTAGTGATAAAGTAAAGCAATTACAGGGCGATTGCATTGCATACAATAAAGCGACAACCATATTGCTCCTGCCAGTTGCCGATAACTCGGTTACAAAACATGATCATCTCATACAGTAAAATATCACGTCTTGACCATATCACATCAAAACATGCCCTGCAAAAAAAGTTAGACGTCCTCTACTTTGTTGTTGCAAGTTTTACGTGGCTGCTATGGGCTGAGGAGGAACCGTTCTTACCTACGCATCACAACCACAACGATAGTTCTTCAAGTTAGTGTTGTTTTAACCTTCTCAAGGACCGGGCGTAGCCACACTCGGTTCAACTAAAGTTGGAGAAACTGACACCCGCCAGCCACTGCTACGTCTTGAGCTTGCATTGGTTTTCCTTGAGGAAAGGGTGATGCAGCAATAGTAACGTAAGTATTTCCCTCAGTTTTTGAGAACCAAGGTATCAATCCAGTAGGAGGCTCCCCAAAAGTCCCACGCACCTACACAAACACACAAAGAACTCGCAACCAACACAATAAAGGGGTTGTCAATCCATTCACGGCCACTTGCAAAAGTGAGATCTAATAAAGATAGTATGATAAGATAAATATATTTTTGGTATTTTATAATATAGATGCAAAAAGTAAAGATGCAAATAAAAGTAGATTGGAAGCAAATATGATAAGAGACAGACCCGGGGGCCATAGGTTTCACTAGTGGCTTCTCTCAAGATAGCATAAGTATTACGGTGGGTGAACAAATTACTGTTGAGCAATTGATAGAAAAGCGAATAATTATGAGATTATCTAGGCATGATCATGTATATAGGCATCACGTCCGCAACAAGTAGACCGACTCCTGCCTGCATCTACTACTATTACTCCACACATCGACCGACTCCTGCCTGCATCTAGAGTATTAAGTTCATAAGAACAGAGTAACGCATTAAGCAAGATGACATGATGTAGAGGGATAAACTCAAGCAATATGATATAAACCCCATCTTGTTATCCTCGATGGCAACAATACAATACGTGACTTGCAACCCTTTCTGTCACTGGGTAAGGACACCGCAAGATTGAACCCAAAGCTAAGCACTTCTCCCATGGCAAGAAAGATCAATCTAGTAGGCCAAACCAAACTGATAATTCGAAGAGACTTGCAAACATAACTCAATCATACATAAAAGAATTCAGAGAGGATTCAAATATTATTCATAGATAAACTTGATCATAAACCCACAATTCATCGGATCTCGACAAACACACCGCAAAAAGAGTTTACATCGAATAGATCTCCACAAGAGAGGGGGAGAACATTGTATTAAGATCCAAAAAGAGAGAAGAAGCCATCTAGCTAATAACTATGGACCCGTAGGTTTGTGGTAAACTACTCACAACTCATCAGAGGGGCAAGGATGTTGATGTAGAAGCCCTCCGTGGTCGATTCCCCCTCCGGTAGAGCCGGCGAAGGCTCCAAGATGGGATCTCATGGATACAGAAGGTTACGGCGGTGGAAATTGTGTTTCGTTGGCTCCCTGGATGTTTTCGGGATACATAGGCTTATATAGGAGGAAGAAGTACGTCGGTGGATGCCCGAGGGGCCCACGAGACAGGGGGCGCGCCCTATAGGGGGGCGCGGCCTCCTATCTCGTGGAGGCCTCGGCTGCTTCTTGACTTGCACTCCAAGTCCTCTGGATCACGTTCGTTCCAAAAATCAAGCTCACGAAGGTTTCATTCCGTTTGGACTCCGTTTGATATTCCTTTTCTTCGAAATACTGAAATAGGCAAAAAAACAGCAATACGGGCTAGGCCTCCGGTTAGTAGGTTAGTCCCAAAAAATGATATAAATGTGTAAAATAAAGCCCATAAACATCCAAAAGGGGTAATATAATAGCATGGAACAATCAAAAATTATAGATACGTTGGAGACGCATCAAGCATCCCCATGCTTAATTCCTGCTCGTCCTCGAGTAGGTAATGATAGAAAGAGAATTTTTGATGTGGAATGCTACCTAGCATAATTCTTAATCTAATTTTCTTTATTGTGGCATGAATGTTCAGACCCAAATGATTCAAAATAAAAGTTCATATTGATAAAATAAATAGTAACACTTCAAGCATACTAATCAAAGTAATCATGTCTTCTCAAAATAACATGGCAAAAGAAAGTTCATCCCTACAAAATCATATAGTTAGGCTATGCTTCATTTTCGTCACACAAATATGTTCCCAACTTCTATACCCCCGATGACAAGCCAAGCAATTGTTTCATACTTAAATAATCTCAAACTTTTTCAACCTTCACGCAATACATGAGCGTGAGCCATGGATATAGCACTATTGGTGGAATAGAATATGATGATGGGGATTGTGTGGAGAAGACAAAAAAGGAGAAAGTCTCACATTGACGAGGATAATCAACGGGCTATGGAGATGCCCATCAATTGATGTCAACATGAGGAGTAGGGATTGCCATGCAACGGATGCACTAGAGCTATAAATGAATGCTCAACAAAAGAAAACTAGTGGGTGTGCATCCAACTTGCTTGCTCACGAAGACCTAGGGCATTTGAGGAAGCCCATCGTAGGAATATACAAGCCAAGTTCTATAATGAAAAATTCCCACTAGTATGAAAAAGACAACTTATGAGACTCACTATATGAAAAACATGGTGCTACTTTGAAGCACAATATATGAGACTCACTACATGAAGAACAAGGTGCTACTTTGAAGCACAAGTGTGGAAAAATAGATAGTAACATTGCCTTTTTTATTTATTTTCCTTTTTTTCTTTTTATTTTTTTTCTTTTTTTCTTTTTGGGCCTTTCTTTTTTTCTTTTGGCCTTTCTTCTTTTTTTTTCTTTTTTTTCTTTGGGCAATGCTCTAATAATGATGATCATCACACTTCTATTGATTACAACATATGAATTACAACTCGAAACTAGAACAAGATATGACTCTATATGAATGCCTCCGTCGGTGTACCGGGATGGTGAAATGAATCAAGAGTGACATGTATGAAAAATAATGCATGGTGGCTTTGCCACAAATACGATGTCAACTACATGATCATGCAATGGCAATATGACAAAAGTGAAGCATGTCATGATGATGATAAACGGAACGGTGGAAAGTTGCATGGCAATATATCTTGGAATGGCTATGGAAATGCCATAATAGGTAGGTATGGTGACTGTTTTGAGGAAGATATAAGGAGGTTTATGTGTGATAGAGCGTAACGTATCACGGGGTTTGGATGCACCGGCGAAGTTTGCACCAACTCTCAAGGTGAGAAAGGGCAATGCACGGCACCGAAGAGGCTAGCAATGGCGGAAAGGTAAAAGTGCGTATAATCCATGGACTCAACATCAGTCAAAAGAACTTATATACTTATTGCAAAAATTTAGAAGTCATCAAAAATCAAGTACCACGCACATGCTCCTAGGGGGATAGATTGGTAGGAAAAGACCATCGCTCGTCCCCGACCGCCACTCATAAGGATGCACAAGCCAGGTAAACTTCATGTTTCAAATTTGTTACACAACTTTAACCATACTACGGGACTTGCTAACTTCAACACAAGCATTCTTTAAATTCATAATCACCCAACTAGTATGACTTTAATATCACTACCTCCCTATCTCAAAACAATTATCAAGTATCAAATTGATCATACATCCAATTCACTTCCTATGATAGTTTTTATTATACCCAACTTGGATGCCTACCATTCTAGGACCAACTTTATAACCATAGCAAATACCATGCTGTTCTAAAAGACTCTCAAAAATATATAAGTGAAGCGTGAGAGACTAGCAATTTCTTCAAAAATAAGTCACCACCGTGCTCTAAAAGATATAAGTGAAGCACTAGAGCAAAAACTATCAAGCTCAAAAGATATAAGTGAAGCATATATAGTATTCTAGCAAATTCTAATCAAATAGGCTTCTCCCAAAAGGTGTGTACAGCAAGGATGATTGTGGTAAACTAAAAAGAAAAGACTAATATAATACACGACGCTCCAAGCAAAACACATATCATGTGGCGAATAAAAATATAGCTCCAAGTAAAGTTACCAATGAACAAAGACGAAAGAGGGGATGCCCAGGCATCCCCAAGCTTAGTATTTTGGCTATTCTTGAATATATTGGGGTGCCTTGGGCATCCCCAAGCTTTGGCTCTTGCCACTCCTTATTCCATAGTCCATAAAAGCTTTACCCAAAACTTGAAAACTTCACAACACAAAACTCAACAGGAAATCTTATGAGCTCCGTTAGTGAAAGAAAACAAAACCACCACATAAGGTACTGTAATGAACTCATTCTTTATTTATTTTAGTGTTAAACCTACTGTAATCCAACTTCTCTATGGTTTATAAACTAATTTACTAGCCATAGATGCATCGAAATAAGAAAACAACACACGAAAAACAGAATCTGTCAAAAACAGAACAGTCTGTTGCAATCTGTAACTAACGCAAACTTCTGGAACTCTAAAAATCCTACCAACATAGGAAGTCCTGGAAAATTTGTATATTGATCAGCAGCAAAAAAGAATCAACGCAAAATCACGTTTCTGTGATTTAACAAAACTAAATTCGTGCGCACAAAGTTTCTGTTTTTCAGCAGAATCAAATCAACTATCATCATAGGTTATCCTATAGGTTCTACTTGGCACAAACACTAATTAAAAGATAAAAACGCATATAAACAGAAGGTAGATGCAATATTTATTACTAAACAGGAGCAAAAACAAAAAACACAAAGAAAATTGGGTTGCCTCCCAACTAGCGCTATCGTTTAACGCTGCTAGCTAGGCATAAAAGCGAAGATAGATCTAAGTAGTGCCATCTTTGGCACTAAATTCATAAGTAGCCCGCATGATAGATTCATAAGGTAATTTGACTTTCTTTCTTGGAAAGTGCTCCATGCCTTTCTTTAATGGAAATTGGAATATAATATTCCTTCCTTCATATCAATAATTGCGCCAATCGTTCTAAGGAAAGGTCTACCAAGAATAATAGGGCAAGAAAGATTGCAATCTATATCAAGAACGATAAAATCCACGGGCACCAAATTTCTATTTGCAACAATGAGAACATCATTGATCCTTCCCATTGGCTTTTTAATGGTGGAATCCTCAAGGTGCAAATTTAAAGAGCAATCATCAAGATCATGGAAACCTAGAATATCACATAAAGTTTTCGAAATCGTGGAAACACTAGCACCCAAATCACACAAAGCAAAACACTCATGATCTTTAATTCTAATCTTTATAGTAGTTTCCCACTCATCATTAAGTTTTCTAGGTATAGAAACTTCCAAATTAAGTTTTTCATCATAAGATTGCATCAAGGCATCAACAATATGTTTGGTAAAAGCTTTATTTTGACTATAAGCATGAGGAGAATTAACAACGGATTGCAATAAGGAGATACAACCTTCTAAAGAAAAATTATCATAATCAAAATCCTTGAAATCCGAGATAGTGGGTTCAATACTATTTAAAGTTGTGACCTCTCCAATCCCACTTTTACCAAATTTAGCATCAAGATCTAAAAACTCCGAATTCTTGGGACGCCTTCTTGGTAAAGTTGACTCATAATCAGTGCCATAATTATCAAGATTCATATTGCAAAACATAGATCTAATAGGAGACGCATCAATAACTTTAAGATCTTCATCATTATTTTCATGGAAACTAGAAGAACACGCCTTTATAAAGCTATCTTTCTTAGCACGCAATCTGCGGTTCTTTCCTTGCACTCATCAATGGAAATTCTCATTGCTTTGAGAGACTCATTGATATCATGCTTAGGAGGAGAAGATCTAAGTTTAAGAGAATCAATATCAAGCGAAAGTCTATCAACGTTCCTAGCCAAATCATCAACTTTGAGCAATTTTTCTTCAAGCAAAGCATTAAAATTCTTTTGAGAAGTCATAAATTCTTTCACACTATTCTCAAAATCAGAGGGCATATTATTAAAATTACCATAAGAATTATTGTAGGAATTTCCATAATTATTAGAGGAATTACTAGGGAATGGTCTAGCATTAAAGTTTCCTCTATAAGCATTGTTTCCAAAACTATTCCTACCAACAAAATTCACATCCATAGATTCATTATTATTCTCAATCAAAGTAGACAAAGGCATATCATTGGGATCAATAGGAGTATTTTTAGTAGCAAAAAACTTCATAAGTTCATCCATCTTTCCACTCCAAACATTGATTTCTTCTATACCATGCACTTTTTTACTAGAAGATCTATCGGTGTGCCATTGAGAATAATTAGCCATAATATTATCAAGAAGTTTTGTAGCATCTCCTAACGTGATTTCCATACACGTACCTCCCGCGGCCGAATCTAAGAGATTTCTAGAAGAAAAGTTCAAACCGGCATAAAATTTTTGTATGATCATCCATAAATTCAAACCATGAGTAGGGCAATTGTGAAGCATCAATTTCATTCTTTCCCAAGATTGGGCAACATGCTCATGATCAAGTTGTTTAAAATTCATGATATCGTTCCTAAGAGTGATAATCTTAGCGGGAGGAAAAAATTTAGAGATAAAAGCATCTTTGCACTTCTTCCAAGAATCAATACTATTTTTAGGCAAAGACGAAAACCAAACTTTAGCACGATCTCTAAGTGAAAACGGAAATAACTTCAATTTTACAATATTGTTATCCATATCTTTCTTCTTTTGCATATCACACAAATCAACAAAGTTGTTTAGATGAGTAGCGGCATCTTCACTAGGAAGGCCGGCGAATTGATCATTCATAACAAGATTCAGCAAAGCAGTATTGATTTCACAAGACTCAACATTATTAAGAGGAGCAATCGGAGTACTAAGGAAATCATTATTATTGGTATTCGAGAAATCACACAATTTGGTATTATCTTGTGCCATGGCAACAAGTAATCCAACACACAAGCAAGCCAAAAAAGGCAAGCAAAAAAAGAGAGAGATTGGGAAAGAGAGGGCGAATAAAACGGCAAGGGTGAAGTGGGGGAGAGGAAATCGAGAGGCAAATGGCAAATAATGTAAATGCGAGGGAGATGGGTTTGTGATGGGTACTTGGTATGTCTTGACTTGAGTGAAGACCTCCCCGGCAACGGCGCCAGAAATCCTTATTGCTACGTCTTGAGCTTGCGTTGGTTTTCCTTGAAGAGGAAAGGGTGATGCAGCAATAGTAGCATAAGTATTTCCCCCGGTTTTTGAGAACCAAGGTATCAATCCAGTAGGAGGCTCCTCAAAAGTCCCACGCACCTACACAAACACACAAAGAACTCGCAACCAACGCAATAAACGGGTTGTCAATCCCTTCACGGCCACTTGCGAAAGTGAGATCTAATAAAGATAGTATGATAAGATAAATATATTTTTGGTATTTTATAATATAGATGCAAAAAGTAAAGATGCAAATAAAAGTAGATTGGAAGCAAATATGATAAGAGATAGACCCGGGGGCCATAGGTTTCACTAGTGGCTTCTCTCAAGATAGCATAAGTATTACGGTGGGTGAACAAATTACTGTCGAGCAATTGATAGAAGAGCGAATAATTATGAGATTATCTAGGCATGATCATGTATATAGGCATCACATCCACAACAAGTAGACCGACTCCTGCCTGCATCTACTACTATTACTCCACACATCGACCGACTCCTGCCTGCATCTAGAGTATTAAGTTCATAAGAACAGACTAACGCATTAAGCAAGATGACATGATGTAGAGGGATAAACTCAAGCAATATGATATAAACCCAATCTTGTTATCCTCGATGGCAACAATACAATACGTGCCTTGCAACCCTTTCTGTCACTGGGTAAGGACACCGCAAGATTGAACCCAAAGCTAAGCACTTCTCCCATGGCAAGAAAGATCAATCTAGTAGGCCAAACCAAACTGATAATTCGAAGAGACTAGCAAAGATAACTCAATCATACATAAAAGAATTCAGAGAAGATTCAAATATTATTCATAGATAAACTTGATTATAAATCAACAATTCATTAGTTCTCGACAAACACACCGCAAAAAGAGTTTACATCGAATAGATCTCCACAAGAAAGGGGGAGAACATTGTATTGAGATCCAAAAAGAGAGAAGAAGCCATCTAGCTAATAACTATGGACCCATAGTTCTGTGATAAACTACTCACAACTCATCGGAGGGGCAAGGATGTTGATGTAGAAGCCCTCCGTGGTCGAGGCATAGTGCCGGTGAAGGCTCCAAGATGGGATCTCGCGGATACAGAAGTTTACGGCGGTGGAAATTGTGTTTCGTTGGCTTCCTGGATGTTTTCGGGGTACGTAGGCTTATATAGGAGGAAGAAGTACGTCGGTGGACGCCCGAGGGGCCCACGAGACAGACGGCGCCCTCCTATCTCGTGGAGGCCTCGGCTGCTTCTTGACTTGCACTCCAAGTCCTCTGGATCACGTTCGTTCCAAAAATCACGCTCCCGAAGGTTTCATTCTGTTTGGACTCCATTTGATATTCCTTTTCTTCGAAATACTGAAATAGGCAAAAAAAACAGCAATATGGGCTGGGCCTCCGGTTAGTAGGTTAGTCCCAAAAAATGATATAAATGTGTAAAATAAAGCCCATAAACATCCAAAAGGGGTAATATAATAGCATGGAACAATCAAAAATTATAGATACGTTGGAGATGTATCAGCCACCTATGTGCAAAGCACGTCGGTAGAACCAGTCTCGCGTAAGCGTACGCGTAATGCCGGTCCGGGCCGCTTCATCCAACAATACCATCGAACCAAAGTATGACATGCTGGTAAGCAGTATGACTTGTATCGCCCACAACTCACGTGTGTTCTACTCGTGCATATAACATCTACGCATAAAACCAGGCTCAGATGCCACTGTTGGGGAACGTAGTAATTTCAAAAAAAAAATCCTACGCACACGCAAGATCATGGTGATGCATAGCAACGAGAGGGGGAGTGTTGTCCACGTATCCTCGTAGACCGAAAGTGGAAGCGTTAGCACAACACGGTTGATGTAGTCGTATGTCTTCACGGTCTGACCGATCAAGCACCGAAAGCACGGCACCTCCGAGTTCTTGCACACGTTCAGCTCAATGACGTCCCTCAAACTCCGATCCAGCCGAGTGTCGAGGGAGAGTTCCGTCAGCATGATGGCGTGGTGACGACGATGATTTTCTACCAACGCAGGGCTTCGCCTAAGCACCGCTACGATATTATCGAGGTGGAATATGGTGGAGGGGGCACCGCACACGGCTAATAGATCTCAAGGATAAATTGTTGTTGTGTCTAGAGGTGCCCCCTTACCCCCGTATATAAAGGAGCAAGGGGGAGGGGGCGGCCGGTCGGGAGGGGGCGCACCAGGAGGAGTCCTACTCCCACCGGGAGTATGACTCCCTCCTTTCCTTGTCCAAGTAGGAGAGGGGGAACGAAGGGAGAGAGGGGAGGAAGGAAAGGGGGGCGCCGCCCCCTCCTTGTCCTATTCGGACTAGAGGGCGAGGGGGCGCGCGGCCTACCCTGGCCACCCCTCCTCTTCTCCACTTTGGGCCCATGAGGCCCATTAACTCCCCGGGGCGTTCCGGTAACCCCCCCGGTACTCTGGTATATATCTGATAACCCCCAGAACCATTCCGGTGTCCGAATATAGTCGTCCAATATATCAATCTTCATGTCTCGACCATTTCGAGACTCCTCGTCATGTCCGTGGTCACATCCGGGACTCCGAACTATCTTCGGTACATCAAAACACATGAACTCATAATATAACTGTCATCTAACTTTAAGCGTGCAGACCCTACGGGTTTGAGAACTATGTAGACATGACCGAGACACGTCTCCGGTCAATAACCAATAGCGGAACCTAGATGCTCACATTGGCTCCTACATATTCTACGAAGATCTTTATCGGTCAAGCCGCATAACAACATACGTTGTTCCCTTTGTCATCGGTATGTTACTTGCCCGAGATTCGATCGTCGGTATCTCAATACCTAGTTCAGGCCCAGTTCTTTTGACACAGGATTCTGCAGAATCAAGATTTTGGAAAATTCTCCCAGAATCTGCTTCTCCCAGAATCTGTTGCCGAGTTCTTTTCTGGGATTGTAGGTTGAGATTCTGGAAAGAGTTGTGTGCTGAAATGTCTGTAGTACCCTTAGACAAAAATTGTTTGATAAATTTATTAACACCTTGTTGTTTCTAACAGTATCTGGTTGAATACGAGTACGAAAGTGATTTATGAATGTCATAAAAAGTGCTAAATATTACATTTAGAATGGATTTAAAGATTTGTTCATTACAAAAGTGGATGAACTAAAAAATGGATAATCTCAAGGTACGAGACTAGTAGCAATCGCCTCGCGTATTGCGTTCATGGTACCATCATCTTCTGGTGGTAGAGCGTTGGCACCTGTAAACGGCAATGGAGGTTGCACATATGCATCATTGTCGAACTTGTCAAAATGCTCATCACGTAACTTGCTATCACGAATCCAATTGTGGAGACACATGCATGCAGTGACAATCATCTTTTGGGTCTCCGGTTTGTACCGAGGTATGCCTCCAACTCCAAGAATTCGCCATTTCATCTTGAGAACACCAAATGTTCTTTTGATGACATTTCGCAAAGAAGAATGTCGATGGTTGAATGTCTCATATCTCCCAACTGGTGGGTGTTGTTGGAAATCTGGTACATGGTATCGTTGCCCTTTGTATGGAGATAGATATCCAACCCTGTTTGGATATCCGGAATCGACAAGATAATATTTATCTACAGTATAACATCAACAAAAGAAATTATAAATTTACAACATACCATCCTGTATATAACAATATGGATACATGCGAGATGTTACCTGTGGGGGGTTGTGGAAACTGATCATAACGAACTATGGCATTGCTCCATACACGTGTGTCATGAACAGATTCGGGCCATCCGAGAACAACAAACGTGAACCTCATATCAAAATCACACACTACCATAACATTTTCACTTGTGTAACCTTTCCTATTCCTGTGTTGGGGCTCCAACTCCTTGGGCACAATCACCTTAATGTGTGTTCCATCAATGGCTCCAATAGCATGTTGAAAATGAGGCCAAAACTTTGTTTTTCTAAGTACTGGGTGTGGTTCAGAGAAAGTTGGATCAATTGGTCTTATGTAATCACTGGCCATGCGGTCTACACACTCCAAAACCTCATGGAATTTTTTATTAATGACAGAACGACTATGCGCAAACCAATCTGCGACATTATCAGTTGTCTGACATGTACCCACAGTCCATAAAAATTGTGCCAATGCTTCTTTGGATGAAATGTTGGAAGTTGACTCAAGCCCATACTTCTGAACTAACAGATCATGCAATGTGCGAAACACTGACCTCCTCATTCTGAACATAGCATAGAAAGCTTTTGCATCTTTCTCCTTCTCTTCTACCCATTGGAGGCCTGTAACAAGATGTAACTTTCTTGGTGCGTATGGCATTGTCACACTTGACAACGCCACATCCATAGCAAATGCAACCATGGCCGCCTCAAATTCCTTTTCTTCTTGCTTCTTTTTGGATTTATCCATCTGCCACAACAAACATGCACATAGTGTAATATTAGATACAACACATTTCGGATAACAGTACATCTCCAACGCAAATAGCTTAATTCACAAAAGTACACCTCCAAAGCAAGTAGCTTAGCTCACAACATTACAAGTAAATAGACTGGTAGAAAGCAATTAAAACATAGATGTTCTACTTATTATTGAGCTCCCACATCCTCTTTATCCATCCAAGCCTTGCAAGAGGTTCATGAGCCGTGAAAGTGGAGAAAACATCACGATATTTCTTTTCCATGAAAAGAAATGTAGCATAGAAATGCTCATCACTTCCTGATTTTGCACCATCCGCTTCCACCATGGTCATCATTTGTTTAATCTCTTGTCTTGTTGGATCCACACTCTCCTCTACATCCCTCTTCTCTGCTTCCCTCCTCTCCCTTGCCCTTTCCTCTTCATCCCTCTTCTCCCTTGCCCTCTCCTCTGCATCCCTCTTCTCCCTTGCAATCTCCTCTGCATCCCTCTTGTCTCTTGCACCAAAGATGTCCACCATGCATACAAAAGCCTCATTTTTAGCATTCTCACTTGCCCACTTGTCATTCATCTTTGGACTTGGTGAATAAGGACACGCCCTCTTCTTCCCACCCTTGGCTCGATTTTGAATAGGGGTAACTTGGCCTTCATGACTATCACACCCTGACTCATCCTCCAAACTGATTCGAGAGGGATCACCTTGATACGAGGGAGTTGGCGCCCTCGCATGCTCATTTGTGACACAAGTAGTATCGAAAACCTCTGACATTTTTTCCTCCTCCGCTAGTGGAGCATAGCAAAACTTGGCAGCTTCTGGATGTGCATGTAATCATATAGCACCACAGGTTAATATCAAAACTGAAGCAACATGACTCATTATTTAAGAAATTGCATGACAACAAGAATACCTTTATCTCCAATGTCCACCACTCATTTGTAGCTGCAATAGTGTGTGTATGCTCATCTCTTCCTAAGCCAGATGCTTGCTGGATCAATGTCTTCCATGTGTTGTACTCGCTTCTACATACACCCCACCTATTTTTGATTTGCCGGGTCGAATAGTTTCTTCCAGAGCGTTCATTGAACTTTTTATGCAAATTAGCTTGTCCTATGTCCGACAAATAACCACCATTCCGGTTATTTGCTCGAACCTCCTCTACGCACGCATTCATAAAAATTGTATGAGCATCACCGTCCCAATTTGCTTTGGGTTCTTTGACTTTCTCCATCTACCATTACCATTCACCATTATCACATTAGCATTCTACCATAAAAATCAATGTAACAACATCTTCAGTAGCAATAGCATCAATACAACCATCCATCCATACAGTAGCAAGTAGCAAATACCATAGTAGCATTGACAGCAGCACACACAAAAAAAATTCATACATATATCTATCCAATCCATATATATATATATATATATATATATATATATATATATATATATATATATATAAAACAAATCCATCCATCTACCAGCATCAACAATCAATCCATACATATATCTAACAAATCCAAGCATCAATCTATCCAATTTAGCATAAGAAAAAAGAAGAACAGAGACATAGGGAAAGAGGATGCCTCACCGTGGGTGTGGTCTGCTCCTCGCGTGGGCTGCTCGTGGCTGTCGAGGTGCAGCGCCGGTGGCCATCGAGGTGCGGCGCTGGTGGCCGTCGGTAGCCGTCGAGGTGCAGCCTCGGTGCTTGTTGGCGGAGACAGGGCGGAGGGGAGGACGAGCAGCGAAGGAAGAGGAGCGGCGGAGGGAGATAAGGTGGGAGGCTGCGGGAACCTGGCCGGCGGCGGCGGCAAGGGCCTGGCCGGCAGTGTTGGGGATATTACTACTGGGCGTGAACCGGCCTATCTGGGCCGGGTTAACTTCATCAGTAGTATAAAGGTGATTAAGCCAAGTTGGCAGATAAAGGCCCAAGGCCTGTAGTCGGTTTAGAACCTGTAGCCGTAAACCGGTTTGATATGTAAACTTGTATTGTAAGTTAGGAATAGAGAGAGACCAACCGGGATACGAGTATGAACCGGTGTGGGACTCTATGGACCGACGGGCGTCACCCGTGTATATAAGGGGACGACCCGGCGGCGGTTCAAGGACAGACAACAACAACTCGAGGCCTAGGCGAAGCTTATTTGCTCCCTAGTCATCGAAATCACATCAATCCCATCACAACTAGACGTAGGCTTTTACCTTCATTGAAGGGGCCGAACTAGTATAAACCCTTGTGTCTTTGTGTCCGCTTTAACCCCTTCAAGTTAACCCGTAGCGATGGCTCCACGACTAAGTCCTTTCACAAGGACATCTGCCGTGACAAAACCACGACAGTTGGCGCCCACCGTGGGGCTATCGCACGATGGTTTGATGATCTTGGAGGGTATATTCAAAGGACTCGAAGGCTATGCTGTGGGCCAGATGACCAAGAGTCGTCATGGCAAGCTCTACATCGACGATGCAGGATGGGGTCCCGAAGCCGGCTCGATTGAGTACGGGTACCGGGTCCCCTTTGGTGGCATACACGTTTTTATCGGCAAGATTGGTGAACCTGGGCCTGAGCCGGACATCTGCACCGACCTCGTCGAGACGGCTCAGCGTGCGATATCTACCCAGGTTAAACCGGCCGTGAAGCGTGCCTTCGTGGGAGTCATCCACGGAGGAGAACATGAGGACGAGTCAGAATACGGTAGCGAGACCGTCGTCTATTCTGGCGACGAGTCCTCAACCGGGGAGACCGAATCATTGTACCAGTTGCAAGACGACCAGATTAGGGGTTGTTCCGATGGCGACAGTATTCCGGACCCCCCTGATCAGATCAACCGGGTTGGAATATTCATGGCCGGCACGCAGGCGGCGAATCACTCCTCGACCGCAGCAGCAATGTTCTCTGGATCAGCAGTGGCAGCGGCAGCAGGGGCAGGAGGCCTTGTGCGCCCACCGGTTCAAGTTCTGTCTGACCTGTTTGATGCACTAGCTGTACTTATGGCAGAGGCCAATCCGGCGGATCAGGAGGCCCATGATGCAGAGGTTGCAAAGGTGAGAGAGCAGATCATACAGGCAAAGGCCGACCTGGCAGCGGAGAAGGACAGGATGGCCGCAGAGCGGGCCGCTTTGGACGCCCAGGCCTATAGGCTCATGCTCGACCAGAACGCATCACATGCGGTCTTAAAGCGGAAGCACAGATCGCGCCTGCCGTTAGGGTTCGACCCTAAAAATCTCTTTCACTCTCCGGAAGCTGGAACCAGTAATCCGCCGTGGCACCGGGAGGTAAACCGGGTCGAGGCACCAGGGCCAGGAGCGCCGGGCCAACCCCGCCTGATGGAACTTCCTCGGCAGAACGTTATGGTTCCTCCGCCGGTCCAGACACCTCTGGGCCATTTTTCTAATCCTATGGACAATCTTGTCGTAGCTGCTTCGTGATTAGAAGCTATCCCGATCGAAGGAGACTCTCCACAAGCAATAGAGACGCGCCGGGTTAAGGAACTTCTCCGAACCGCCTTGATTCAGCAGGAGGCATATTCATACAGCCGCGATCGAATTCATTCCACACCTCGTCCAAGCCGGAGCTACAGTAGGCGCATGGATGAACCGGCTGTATCAAGCAATGCACGGAGCCGTGAAGCGGCCCATGGCAATAACCCGGCAGGTGGTGTTCGCGACGCTCAGGATGTAGTGGACCGGGCCCTGGCACGAAGGGAGGCCGAGTTAGCAGCACAGAACGAGGCGGGTCAGCTTACACCGGTTCATCCCACCACCTCCGCCGGGCCAGGGGTCGCCTCTAGTTTGGGGGTGCCCTGTTTAGTCCCCGCTTTACGCAATGTACGCCTACCCAAAGACTTCAAGGGTCCGCGCAAGGTGCCAAATTACACCGCTGATTTATCTCCAGAAGCGTGGGTAGAGAGTTATGAGATGGCCATGGAGATGCTGGATGTGGATGAGGCCGCGTGTGCAAAGTACTTCACCATGATGCTTGAAGGCACGGCCCGTACTTGGTTGAAGAGCTTGCCGCCTAATTCTATCAGTTCATGGGCCCAGTTGCGGACCCGGTTTATCCAAAATTTCAAAGATACGTGTAAGCAGCCTATGTCCATAGTGGACTTGGCGGCTTGTGTTCAGGAGGACGGAGAGTCAACAACCCATTGGGTACGCCGCGTTTCGGAAATCTTGCACTCGTCTGACAGGATCAATGCTGACTCTGTGATCTTAACCCTGGAGGGCAACTGCCGGTTTAAACCTCTAAAATTGAAGTTTGGGCGTATGAAGCAGTTTTGTAACGACATGGGAACTCTCATGGGCGCTTTAGTGAAGTATGTTGATTCTGATAGTACCAAGGATCCCGAGTCTGACGATGATGAAGCAGGGAAGGGAAAGAAGAACAGCAACTCCAAGGGGCATCAACACAAACCGGCGGGCCATGGGAATGGAGGCAAGCGTAAAGCGGATGGCAGCATGGATTTTGTGGCTAACACTAATGCGCAGGACAAGGGTCAGCGGCGCAGAGGTAAAGCGGCGAATCGTAGTGGGGCTCCGAATCCTAACCCGGATCGCTTAAACTATTTGTTGAATCAGCCTTGTCCAAAACACGGGACGAAGGAGGCGCCGGCTAACCACCTTTGGAAGGATTGTTACATTATGCAGGAATTTAAAAACTCTAATACCTTCCGGTATGACCGTGGGTCAGGTGGTGGCTCAGGATCCGGTTTCCATGGGCCGACTCACGATGGAGCCGGAATTGAGGCAAGTTACTGGGCTTTCTTGTGTCCAACAGAGGAATTGAGGCTAATCCGGAGAAGATTACGGCTATTACCTCCCTGGCTAAACCGAAGTGTATCAACGATGTTCAGCGTTTGGCGGGTCGGATTGCCGCGCTGAGCCGGTTTATCAGCCGCCTCGGAGAGAAGGCCATCCCTTTATACCAGATGCTGAAAAAGACAGATCAATTCATCTAGAGTCCAGCTGCTGATGAAGCGTTGGAGGACTTGAAGCGGCAATTAGCCAATCCGCCCGTTCTCGCAGCTCCGATCGATAAGGAGCCGTTACTGCTATACGTAGCAGCCAATGCTCGTGCAGTTAGTGTGGCTATTGTGGTAGAGCGCAAAGAGACAGGCAAGGAGTATCTGGTTCAGCGGCCGGTTTACTATATCAGCGAGGTGCTTATTGAATCCAAGCAACGGTATCCGCATTGGTAGAAGCTGGTATATGGAGTTTTTATGGCAAGCCGGAAGTTGAAGCAGTATTTCCAAGGGCACCCCATCACAGTGGTCAGTTCAGCTCCCTTGGGCGATATCATACAGAACCGGGAGGCGACTGGCCGGATTGCCAAGTGGGCTATAGAACTTGGGTCGCACGGATTGAAGTACGTACCTCGGACGGCGGTGAAATCTCAAGCACTTGTTGATTTCATCAATGATTGGACAGAGTTGCAAGCACCAGAGGAGAAGCCGGATCACACATATTGGACTATCCATTTTGATGGATCAAGGCAATTGGAGGGCTCGGGGGCTGGAGTCGTATTAACTTCCCCAAGAGGTGATAAGTTTTGTTATGTTCTCCGCTTAATGTTCCCTTGTAATAATAATGCAGCTGAGTATGAAGCCTTGCTCCATGGTCTCCGGATGGCTAAAGAGATGAATTTAAGCCGGGTTAAGTGCTTCGGTGACTCGGACCTTGTAGCTCAACAGGTGTCTGGCACTTGGGATTCTAAAGACCCACTCATGGCTGCATATCATCGTGAGGTGGATATTGTTGCAGGTCACTTCAAGGGTTATCAGGTGGATCACATGGATCGTCGAAAAAATGAAGCGGCAGACGCTTTAAGCCGGTTGGGCTCTCAGCGTAAACCGGTCCCGCCTAATGTCTTTCTTGATGTGTTGCACAACTCGTCAGTCAAGCTCCCTGGTGAAGCGGATTTGGCTATTCCTGATCCGGAGGCTCAATTGGTGGCAGCCCTGCATGTTATACCGGATTGGACAGTTCCTTATCTTGCGTACATGAACCGGGGAGAGTTGCCAGAGGATGAGACCCTAGCCAGGCAGATAGTCCGGCGATCCAAGTCTATGACCATTGTCAATGGCGAATTGTATCATTCAGTGTGTCAGGGGCGTTTCAACGCTGCGTCTCTCCTGAGGAAGGCTGTGAAATTTTACGCGAAATCCATGAAGGGGATTGTGGTCACCACGCCGGTTCAAAGTCTCTGGTGGCTAAGGCGTTTCGTCACGGGTTCTACTGGTTGACGGCTCATGCTGATGCGGAGGACTTGGTTAAACGGTGTGATGGCTGTCAGAAATTTTCACGGCGTGCTCATATGCCGGCTCAAGAGTTGAGGATGATTCCAATTACTTGGTCGTTTGCAACATGGGGCTGGATATGGTCGGACCTTTTAAAAGGTCCAAGGATAAGAAAACCCACCTCTTGGTGGCAGTTGACAAATTTACCAAGTGGGTTGAAGCGGAGCCTATTAGCAAGTGTGATGCAGCTACAGCGGTGAAGTTCATTAAAAAGGTGATTTTCCGGTTTGGCTTTCCACACAGTATCATTACTGACAATGGTACCAATTTGTCCAAAGGCGCTATGAAGGAATTCTGTGGGCATGAGCACATCCGACTTGACGTATCGTCAGTGGCTCACCCCCAGTCCAATGGGCAAGCAGAACGAGCTAATCAAGAGATCTTGCGAGGCATCAAACCCCGGCTTATGGTTCCATTGCAAAGAACACCGGGTTGTTGGGTTGAAGAGCTACCGTCTGTGTTATGGAGTATCAATACTACGCCCAACCGATCTACAGGATACACGCCGTTTTTCATGGTCTACGGAGCAGAGGCGGTTCTCCCTAGTGATATCCGGCATGATTCACCTCGTGTGGCGGCCTATGTTGAAGCGGACAATGAGACAGCACGGCAAGATGCTTTGGACCTATTGGATGAGGAGCGTGACATAGCAGCTGCCCGCTCGACAATTTACCAACAGGATCTTCGTCGTTATCACAGCCGCCGGGTCAGAACCAGAGCTTTTCAAGAAGGAGATTTGGTGCTTCGACTCATCCAAGACCAGACGGATATGCACAAGTTATCCCCACCTTGGGAGGGACCGTTCATGGTCAGCAAGAATCTGCACAACGGGTCGTACTATCTGATTGATATTCGAGAGCATAAAGACTCACGTACATCAGAGGAGGAGACCAACAGGCCGTGGAACATAGCTCATCTTCGGCCTTACTACACTTGAGCCATTGGCTCTATCTCTGTATATATTATGACAGTGTATATATTATCGTTGATATAATAAAATCGGAGCCTCAGCTAAAGCGGGGTCTCTGCTCTTTCATATCATGTGTGGTTACATGGAGTTGTCCTGTCTTAGAGCGGCCTAGGGTTTACCCCTTGAAATTTGCTCTTCAAAAAAGCTTTGTGATATCACTTGGGGGCTTGGTCGTGTCTGAACCAATGCAACACCTCTTGATAGGCGAAAGCCACCAGATCACTTGGGGACATGGTCAAGTCTGAACCAGTCACGCCTCTTGATCGGCCTAAGGCCACAGAATCACTTGGGGGCTTGGTCGAACCCGAACCATTGCCATGCCTTTTGATCGGCATAAATGCCACGGTTTCATTTGGGGACCTGGCTGACTTGAACCATCGCCACACCTATTGGGGGCTTGGTCCTGTCCGACCATGGTAACACCATCTGATCAGCTCAGTAAAGCATGTTTTTGCAAACGGTTTTATCATTACCTTTGCTTCCATGTTTCTTTTATGACTATTCTTCGATTTTTGTTGTGTTTTCTTTAAACCGACAACACTTTTTAACCGGTTCAGCTGACAGAATTCAGTTCATTTTTAATCCAGAGACAATGTGCCCGGTTTAACTTTCCTGTTAACATCATGGAGAAGTAGGGGGGCTTACAAGGACCCAGCACGGTTTACATGGTAAACCAGCATTTTAAAACACGGGAGTTGTTTTCCCCCTTTGATGGTAATGGTTTATAAAACCTCCGTTTCAAGCCTGGCTAAGCCAACTTCATGCCCAGTGATGGCAGGTATTTTGTATCGCATATTTGATTATATGTCTTAATTACATTGACTATATATATATATATATATATAAAGGTCATAAACCGGTTGGCGGTATAACCACCATCGCAGTTCAAGATTTTATGATTGCAGGAAATATAAATTAAGGATTTCAAGCAAAAGCATCAACACTTATGCACGAAGGCAGATTTATAAAGCAAAAGTATTGGCTATTCTATTACAAGGCAACGCGGTGCCCAAATAAGATCATTGTTCTTCTGACGGTTTGAAATAAAGTAGCTGCTTAAACCGGCTTCCGGTTCATGCCTGCTCATCGCCCCGGTCTGATGGTTGTGGGTCGTCCCGCGCCGCTTCAGCTTCCTCATCTCTATCCATTGGCTGGAAATCAACAGCGGTCCAGTCGATTCCCATTAAAGCTTGAAAGACAGCCTCTTCATGGATCAGAGAAGACGGTTCAATATCAGGAGCGTAAGTATGCTTATGGATTGGAGGAATCAGATTCTTCGCTTCAGGAATTTGTGCAGCCACTCGTTTGTTCTGATCATTGTACTGAGCTTGATAATGCGACAAGTCTGCCTCTTCAGCCAATTGGCAAGCCAGAGGGCGCACTATACGGTTTATCGTCCTCAGATCATCTTCATTGAACTCCGAACCATCTTCCTTCAAACTGGGATAGCCTTGAGCTGCCTCAACAGGATCGAAATCCGGCACCCATGCTTTTGCCCGGATCAAGGCATTAATGGCTCCGGTTCGAGCAGCAGATTTTTTCAGTTCTTCAATCCGAGCAGGAAGCATTGACAACCTCTTCAGAGTATCTTGGATTAAAGTGGGTGCCGGATTGTTATGAGATGCAGTGGTGATGATCCGCTGCGCTCCGGTATACAGCTGTTCAATTAAGGTGTAGGCAGCCTTCAACTTCTTCTGAACATCTGACCCTAAGTGACCAATGCATGTACCTGCAACATTACAGGAAAGATCACAAACCGGATCTATTATAAGAAGGTCAAAGTTGTCAAAGAAACCAAAAGGAGCTTACCAAAGATAGCAGCAGTCATGGCATGCACTTGCCGCTTTACGACGGTCAGCTCATTTACCACCAGTTTAAGGGCAGCTTCAGCATTTTCAGCTCTTTTTATTAAAGCGTCCTTCTCAGTGGCCCAATCAGCCCGCTCCTTCTTGAAACCCTC
Source organism: Triticum timopheevii (assembly GCA_963921465.1). Classification (NCBI taxonomy): domain Eukaryota; kingdom Viridiplantae; phylum Streptophyta; class Magnoliopsida; order Poales; family Poaceae; genus Triticum; species Triticum timopheevii. The sequence goes on from OY997274.1 coordinate 218,046,705, forward strand.
CTTCAGCTGTTCCGTGATGATCAAAGCGCTGGTTAATTCTTCCCTTGCTTTGTCGGTTTCGGCTTGTTGGGTTTTCAAAGTTTCTTGCAGATCAGTAATCCGGTCCTCTTTGATCCTCACTTCAGCCTGCATAAAGACAGTGCTTGGCTTTAAACAAACGGTACAAGAATTTGAAGTACCAACCACATAACAAGTTATGCGCTTGATACTTGGGGGCTAATGCATCTTCAATCTTCATCTATTACTAAATCGCAAAGTCCCAAGCTCAATACAGGTATTCAACTTGGCACTTGGGGGCTAATGGCTATTTGCTCAATTATGTTCTGATGTTAGAATCTTTATTGGAGTCCCGGTTTAACTATACTAAGTTGAACCGGCCCTTAGGGGCTACATTGATGGATTTCAAAGTATTGAGGACTATATTAAAGTCCCGACTTGAAGAAGGTTACAAACCGGCCCTTGGGGGCTAGGAGAATTAATAGAGTGGCAGTAATTAAAGAAAGAAGAAGCACAAGGAAGTTACCTCAAATTTATCTTTCATCATCTTTACCAGACCAGCTTCACAGTCACGACTAGTATATAGCCGGTTCAAGTAACCAGAATGAAGATCTTGGGCATTCAGAGCAGCATACGTCGTCAGATCAACATCCCATTTGCCTTTGTTCATGGCAGAAAAATCTTCTTTGACAGTATGCTTAGCTAAAGCGACAGGATTCCCTGGTTCAAAGCGACCTACACCGGTAATTACAACGTCATCATCCTTGGACTCGCCGGTTTGCATTGGCGCTATCGGTTTATCGGCAGGTTTGGAAGGACTACAGGATCTTTCAATCTGGATGGGGCTGGCAGGCTGGTCAATAGGGACTGAAGTATTAATAGGCCTTTTCTCGGTAATAGCATCATCTTGCAAGGGAGGATCATTGGGAACATCTTCATGAACGAACGCTTCAAGATCTGGTGCTTTATCCTGTTCAGGGGTAGCATCCTCCTCGGCCGCTTTATCCAGTCGGGCTTTCTTGCTCGGTTTAGGTTTAGCCCTGAAAGAGAAACAAAGAGTCAAGGAACAGCATAAGTTATAAAGCAATATAGCAGAAGCATATGTTCAGCCTAGCTTACCCAAGAACCGTTTTCAGTGGTGGCAGCTGAGTGGCCGATGATTCACCAGAGGATGAATGAGAAGTAACCTGATAATCGGAGTCGGACGGATTAAGAGGTTGACGGATGAAACCCGCTTTAGGATGGAAATTAATAAGAAGGTTGGAGACCTCTGAGCGGCGTTTCCGAACCGGACTGTTCGGTAAACCGGCGGAGGTAACTACCTGGCCGCTGTGCCGGGTTGTGCGGCGAGCTTCATGTTGCTGAGTCTTCATAATTTGGGATCCAAGTAAGCAAGAGGATGAGAAAATTTAACTTTCCGACTTGCCTAACGAAGTTTTGGCGAAGGCAAAGGATCTGAATCGGAAGAGAGAATAGTTACCTCGGCGACATCAGCATTACTGGCTTCAGCATCATCCTGACAAGTATCATCATCAATAAGGCGTGTAAAAAGTAAGCCTAGTGAGTCGAGTTCTACCTCAAGGTCCAAGTTACCCACATCATCATCAGCAGCCGGATCAGATGAAGCGGTGGTTTTCCTTTTTTGGGCTGGCCTCTTGACAACCTTAGTCTTTGGCCGGGTTGATCTTTCCGTTTTCTCTGGTTTTTCTTGTGGAAGCTTCTTGCTCCAAAATGGATTATCACCCTAATTAGGCAGCAATTGATGTTAGACAGAAATAGCAATAACAGGTTCAGTAAAAAATACAATCAAAATCTTACAGTTGGCGGTTTGTTGGTAGTACAGAAGGGGAGCAGGCCGGTTTGAGCGCAGAGGTGTTCCGGTTCGTTCAACATTTTCTTCACAGCCTCTGTGACTTCGTCATCTGAGAGCTGGATGTTAGTGTGTCGGAGTGGGTCATCGACACTATCAGTATACTCGCACATTAAACTGGAGCGCCGACTGAGAGGCAGTATGCTCCATGATATCCAACAGCGTGCGAGATCTATTCCTGTTAAACCGTTGGCCATGAAGGCTCGGAGCTTGGATAGTTGCGGAGCATATTTACTTCTCTCCTTGGCACTTAACCTTTGTGGGAAGGGGTGTGTATTGCTGAGCCGCTCCGGACGAAAGCCAGGCAAAGGATTTTCATCATCAGGGGAGGTATCTTTGCAGTAGAACCATGTTGAATTCCACTCCTTGGGGTGACTATGTAGTCTGGCGTGGGGATAAGTGATCTCTTTCCTTTTCTGAATTGCCATACCGCCCAATTTGGTATTGGGACCATCAGTGAATTCTGTGCGGCGGTTTAGGTGGAAACAGTCTCTAAACAATTCAACTGTGGGTTCCTCTTGAAGGTATACCTCACAGAGCACTTGGAAGTGACATATGTTGGTAACAGAGTTGGGGCCAGTGTCTTGCGGGCGGAGTTGAAAATTGGCTAACACATCCGATAAAATTTAGAACCGGGCGGCTTGAAGCCCCGGGCTAAATGGTCTGCAAAGATCACAACCTCTCTCTCTTGAGGTGTGGGAGGACATTCATCACCCGGGACCCTCCAGTGGATAGTATCTTTGTTGTCTAAAGCGCCGATCAAGACTAAATTATTCAATTGAGTTTCTGTGACGCGAGAAGGAACCCAGTTACATTCATATACTTGTTTGGCCATGGTGAGATCTACAAAAAACAAGTGATTCCGGTTCAAGAATGTGTTGGATAAAAGAGTGCGCTGGTATGAACAATGATAAACCAGAGGCAGTACATTTAAACCGGATTTCTATGAGGTGGCATAATATGGCTAAAGAATTCCGGCGGTTCAACAAGGGGACTAATGGTATATACCAGTTTACTAACTTTTTCTATATTAAGTTAAACCGCCTGATCTAAACATTGAAGGCAATTGAGGTTGTGTAAGTGCACAGAAACAGGTTTCACATAATCTCTCTATAATATTGGATCTACAGCCAGTTCAGTAAAAGGAAAAAATGTCTGCAAGCTTGATGCAGAACAGTATGGATTCAAGAAGCAGGAAGATTGATGAGATTTATGGATTTGAGTATGAATCTACAGACTGAGGTTAAAAGGCCTCCGATAATCACAACAGGGTTTCAAAGACCCATCCAGAGTCTCGACATGAGCAGGAACAGTAAGCAAGAACAGCGGCAGGAACATGAAACCCTAGAACAGATCTAGATCTATAAAAGCAGAGATCTTACCGGAGCTCAGGGAGATGCGGAAGGGCGCCACGGTTCTCTGGTACGGCCAGGGTGATGCAGCGGCCCAAGATGGTGCTGAGGTCAATGATGGTGGCGGAGCTTCGAGGTTAGCGACGCAAGGAAGACGAAGAGAAAGAGACGAAGGGGAGAAAAGGAAATGACCCTTCGGTCCTATTTATAAAGCAAAAGACGTGTGTCAGGCGCGTGAATCCAGGAGCCACAAAAATTCGGAAGTGGAGCTGCTGCCTTGGTTATCGCAGATCTATTAATAAAAGAAGGCGTCATAAATGTTAACCTCGTAGTGACGTCATACTGGTTTACAGCAACCAGAGATGATGACGACATGGCGGTTCACCAATTACCAAAAGATGTTGAAGGCAAAGATTTTTGTGAAGGATTGACATGAACCAGTTCAAATCAATCTGGGGCCTAATGTTGGGGATATTAATACTGGGCGTGAACCGGCCTATCTGGGCCGGGTTAACTTCATCAGTAGTATAAAGGTGATTAAGCCAAGTTGGCAGATAAAGGCCCAAGGCCTGTAGTCGGTTTAGAACCTGTAGCCGTAAACCGGTTTGATATGTAAACTTGTATTGTAAGTTAGGAATAGAGAGAGACCAACCGGGATACGAGTATGAACCGGTGTGGGACTCTATGGACCGACGGGCGTCACCCGTGTATATAAGGGGACGACCCGGCGGTGGTTCAAGGACAGACAACAACAACTCGAGGCCTAGGCGAAGCTTATTTGCTCCCTAGTCATCGAAATCACATCAATCCCATCACAACTAGACGTAGGCTTTTACCTTCATTGAAGGGGCCGAACTAGTATAAACCCTTGTGTCTTTGTGTCCGCTTTAACCCCTTCAAGTTAACCCGTAGCGATGGCTCCACGACTAAGTCCTTTCACAAGGACATCTGCCGTGACAAAACCACGACAGGCAGGGTGGGTCCGGCGGTGGTGCAGCAACCCTAGCCGTCGCGCTGCGGCTGGGACTGCTTTCCCCTGATGCGAACAGGGGCGGCCGAGCGAAGCGTTAGCTCTCCAGCGCGTGGATGTGGATGAGCTAGTGGCATTTTGGACGTAATTTCTAAAGGAAATATGCCCTAGAGGCAATAATAAAGTTATTATTTATTTCCTTATATCATGATAAATGTTTATTATTCATGCTAGAATTGTATTAACCGGAAACATAATACATGTGTGAATATATAGACAAACAGAGTATCACTAGTATGCCTCTACATGACTAGCTTGTTAATCAAAGATGGTTATGTTTCCTAACCATGGACAAAGAGTTGTTATTTGATTAACGGGGTCACATCATTAGTGGAATGATCTGATTGACATGACCCATTCCGTTAGCTTAGCACCCGATCGTTTAGTATGTTGCTATTGCTTTCTCCATGACTTATACATGTTCCTATGACTATGAGATTATGCAACTCCCGTTTACCGGAGGAACACTTTGTGTGCTACCAAACGTCACAACGTAACTGGGTGATTATAAAGGTGCTCTACAAGTGTCTCCAAAGGTACTTGTTGGGTTGGCGTATTTCGAGATTAGGATTTGTCACTCCGAATGTCGGAGAGGTATCTCTGGGCCCTCTCAGTAATGCACATCACTTAAGCCTTGCAAGCATTGCAACTAATGAGTTAGTTGTGAGATGATGTATTACGGAACAAGTAAAGAGACTTGCCGGTAACGAGATTGAACTAGGTATTGGATACCGACGATCGAATCTCGGGCAAGTAACATACCGATGACAAAGGGAACAACGTATGTTGTTATGCGGTCTGACCGATAAAGATCTTCGTAGAATATGTATGAACCAATATGGGCATCCAGGTCCCGCTATTGGTTATTGACCGGAGACGTGTCTCGGTCATGTCTACATTATTCTCGAACCGTAGGGTCCGCACGCTTAAGGTTTCGATGACAGTTTTATTATGAGTTTATGAGTTTTGATGTACCGAAGGAGTTCGGAGTCCCGGATGAGATCGGGGACATGACGAGGAGTCTCGAAATGGTCGAGACGTAAAGATCGATATATTGGACGACTATATTCGGAGTTCGGAAAGGTTCCGAGTGATTCGAGTATTTTTCGGAGTACCGGAGAGTTACGAGAATTCGCCGGGGAGAAGTATTGGGCCTTATTGGGCCCTGCGGGAAAGAGAGAGGGGCTGCCTAGGGCAGGCCGCGCCCCCCCCCCCATGGCCTAGTCCGAATTGGACTAGGGGGAGGGGCCGCACCCCCTCCTTCCTTCCCTTCTCTCTTCCCCTTCCTAGTCTCCTACTCCTAATACATGGAAGGGCTCCTAGTTGGACTAGGAAAGGGGGGATCCTACTCCCGGTGGGAGTAGGACTCCCCAGGGCGCGCCATAGTAGAGGGCCGGCCCTCCCCTCCTCCTCTCCTTTATATACGGGGGTAGGGGGCACCCCATAGACACACAAGTTGATCATTGAGATCGTTCCTTAGCCATGTGCGGTGCCCCCCTCCACGAGATTACACCTCGATCATATTGTAGCGGTGCTTAGGCGAAGCCCTGCGACAAGAGAACATCAAGATCGTCACCACGCCGTCGTGCTGACGGAACTCCTCCCCGCGTCTCTGCTGGATCGGAGATCGGGGTGCGTCATCGAGCTGTACGTGTGTCAAGAACTCGGAGGTGCCGGAGTAACGGTGCTTGGATCGGTTGGACCGGGAGGACGTACGACTACTTCCTCTACGTTGCGTCAACGCTTCCGCTTCGGTCTACGAGGGTACGTAGACAACACTCTCCCCTCTCGTTGCTATGCATCACCATGATCTTGCATGTGCGTAGGAATTTTTTTGAAATTACTACGTTCCCCAACAATTTCTCCATGGGATAGGGGTACACTCATATTTTGAAACGTTTTCAGTGGTGGGACTTGCCAAAATCTCAGGATTCTGGGAAAATCTAGCTTTTTGGGTGCTTTTGGATTGGACTAGGATTCTAGAGAATCCTCTCCAGATTTTGGAAGTCAAAACAAGTTCTTTTGGCTCCAGATTTTCCAGACCGAAATTCTCCACAATCTGCTCAAAAGAACTGGGCCTCAATCTCGTTACCGGCAAGTCTCTTTACTCGTTATGTAATGCATCATTCTGTAACTAACTCATTAGCTACATTGCTTGCAAGGCTTATAGTGATGTGCATTACCGAGAGGGGCCAGAGATACCTCTGCGACAATCGGAGTGACAAAACCTAATCTCAAAATACGCCAACTCAACATGTACCTTTGGAGACACCTGTAGAACTCCTTTATAATCACCCAGTTACGTTGTGACGTTTGGTAGCACACAAAGTGTTCCTCCGGTAAACGGGAGTTGCATAATCTCATAGTTGTAACAACATGTATAAGTCATGAAGAAAGCAATAACAACATACTAAACGATCAAGTGCTAAGCTAACCGAATGGGTCAAGTCAATCACATCATTCTCCTAATGATGTGATCCCGTTAATCAAATGACAACTCATGTCTATGGTTAGGAAACACAACCATCTTTGATTAACGAGCTAGTCAAGTAGAGGCATACTAGTGACATTATGTTTGTCTATGTATTCACACATGTATTATGTTTCCGGTTAATACAATTCTAGCATGAATAATAAACATTTATCATGATATAAGGAAATAAATAATAACTTTATTATTGCCTCTAGGGCATATTTCCTTCAAGGGAACCATGGACAGGACATCCTAGACTTGTCGGTATTAGTTAAAATCCCCTAGACTTGTGGTTTTGTGTTACCTTAGCCCTAAATGTTGAGTACTTATGCAATTTCTTTAAATATTTAATTGGCTTTAGATGTATTAATTACATGTAAACATGCATGAATTCTATAGGTTTAGGTTCGTCCAATAGCGAACATCAACAATGGACATGCAATTAAGTATTCCTCTAGCAAGTCATCAAAAAATATAGCTCGAACAACTCTATGGGCTTCGCATTCCATATTTGTGATGATACAATCGATGAAGATGCTTTAAAGGTAACAAACATTTGAATATCATCTGAACATTGAAAGCTAACCGTTGAGAAACTTCACATAGAAAAAATTTATACTATGTTGCATTAAGGAGCTTTCTAGAGAAGAAGGTTGATTTGGGATCCTTGTCTACAAGAAGCACATGAGGAGTAGAATTGTGTACTTACTAAAGGAACCAAGTCAGACAATGCATCAAGTCTCACGTATGTGCTTGTAATCTTCTTAGTTCCATCCAATAAAAGAGACTTCTAGTAATTTTAATTGTGTCATTAAGCTGAAAGAATCCATCCAATAGCTAGTGAACTCGTGTAGAGAAGGTGCTCCAGTTTGAATTTCTTTGAAGCAGTGATTAGAAGCTGGATATTCTAATAAAATAAAAATGTCGTCCGATGACTCAGAAATCCAAGTATAAGCATTTTAAGACTCGAACGTGGGATCAATGTAGGAGTCATGAGGGGAGGGGGCTAATGCCCCCTGGTCTAATATAAGGTGGGCGGAGGGGCCGTAACTAGGAAGGGATATGTTTCATCACTCTGCACATACAAAAATTACAAAAATTAGGGCATCATTAAAGACAAGTAGATCCAATAACATTAAGCAATAATTAGGAGAGCGTTAAACACAATTCTCTCACGCCGAATGTGAAGAAGTCTGAAAAGGCGTTCATGTCCGACGAGGTAATCCTACTAAGCTTGACCAATGCTTACATGATAGTTAACATGTCTAAATCTTCATTATCCTAAATTTGAAATTTCCAGATACGTAGTGCTTTTAGAGATATTGCGTTTGTGTACTTCACTTCAGTCATCACCAAAAGGGACCGTGATAAGTTAATAGCATACTAACAAGTTCATAACCTTTTGATTTGGGGTTCTATACATGTCTAATAATTGAGTCGGTATGCTTTGATATTTATTTTCATGTGAAAGAGTTCATATAACTCGACCAACTGCATTACATAGGGAGCCATGGGCTGGACATTCTAGATTTGTCGGTAATAGTTCAAATCCCCTAGATCTGTGATTGTACACTCATGTGATGTGAACATCCTAATTTGTTTCAGAATTTTTTGAAACATTTAGATGCGCATTTTGAACATTTGGAGCATGGGAGCACCAAAATGGATGGGAGCACTAGATATTCTCCCCTGCTATTTGACCCTTCTTCTAGTACAACAATAAACATATATTACATACCCACTATTAATTCTTTGAAAAGAAACTAAAAAAAATGATTTTTGCAAAAGTTCAAATCATGAAAAGGTTCGTGAAAAATGAAAAAAAATTGTTAGTCCACTTTGAAAAAACGTTCATCGGTTTTGAAAAAAAAACATCAAATTTGGAAAAAGTTAATTAATTGATTTTTTTATCAATTATGAAAAAAAGTTCATCAAATTTTGAAAATGTTCACGAATTACAAAAGAGTTCATTGATTTTGAAAAATACTTCACAAATTTGAAGAAAATTCGTCGATTTTTGAAAAAAGTTAAGTTTTTGAAAAAACTTCGCCCATTTAAAAAAATATTTTTCGAAAAAAGCACAATTTTAAAAAGGAGAAAACAAAGTTAATTGAAAAAGAAAAGAAAAAAGAAAAAAGAAAAAGAAATAGTAAAAGAAAGAAAAAACCAAACAAAACCATTTCGAAAAAAAAACCAGATCGAAAAAAGGAAAAAAAGTCTGGTAAGCTTCTTGAAGTTTCCCAAAACTAGTAATCCAACTCCCTCATATACCTTTTATTAGGCCGACCCATGTAGCTTCAGTGGGAAGGGGGTGCAAGCGTTTGCTCCGATGGAGCTCCTAGTCGCGTAGGTCGCCCGCTAGCGAGTGGGCGCGTACCCCCCATGAGCGTCTGTAGCCTTTTGGGTCGGCCCATATAGGGGATTCCTCCCCACCGGTTTTGGGAAGGTTCTAGGACCTTCCCAAAACCGGTTTTTTCTTGTTTATTTTTACCCTTTTTTATTTTGTATTTCCTTTTTAATTTTACCTTTTCTGATTATTATTTTTCTTTTTCTCTTTTCATTAATGTTCTGTTTCTCTTTTTCAGAAATCGTAAACAGTTTTTTTTGTAATCGTGAACATTTTTTTGAAATCCTGTAAATTTTTATTTTTCTATTTTCTTTAATGTTCTGTTTATATTTTTCTGAAATCATGAACATATTTTCGAAATCATGAAAATTTTTCTTTTTCTATTTTCTTTAATGTTGTGTTTCTGTTTTTTTGAAATCGTCAACATTTTCTGAAATCATGAACATTATTTGAAATCATGAACATTTTTTGAAATTGTGAACATTTTCTTTTTCTCTTTTCTTTAATGTTCTATTTATCCTTTTTTGAAATCATGAACATATTTTTTAAAATCATGAACATTTTTCTGAAATCATGAACAGTTTTTGAAACCGTGAACATTTTTTTGAAATTATAAACGTTTTTTGAATAGACAAACATTATGTTTGAAATTGCGAACATTTCTTGAATCCTTGAGAATTTATCATTTCCTGAAAAAATTTCAAATTGTCAACATTTTTTGAATTCACGAATAATTGGACAATTTGCAACTTTTGCTGAAATACTAATTATACTTGCAAACAAAATAAATCTGAAAACAGAAAAAAGGCTAAAAAACAAGGGGCTTCCCGCCCCGCACATGGGCCGGCCCATGAGGGCGCGCGGGGGAGCAGAGAGGGGTACGCGCTCCCGTGGCTGTGGGCGCGGGAAAATCCTATATGCCGCTCGTTGCGTCAAACTGCCGGCGCTTCGCACAGGCGAGCGACCGAGCAGCGACGCAACGGGCCGGCCCGTTGAACCGTTCCAGCGCTCCCGGTTTTGGGAACCTTCTAGAGGTTTCCAGCTGGTTTTTTCCGGTTTTGGGAACCTTCTAGAAGGTTCCTGAACCGGTTTTTCTTTCTTTTTCTATTTCTGTTTCTTTTTTTTCAAGTTTATGTTTTCTTTTTCAACAAAATGTTCACATTTTTTGGAAAATGTTCGCGCTTTTACAAAAATGTTCATAATTTTAAAACAATTCGTGTTTTCAAATTTTGTTCACAAATTCAAAAACTGTATGCATTTCCCAAAAGTTGTTCAGAATTTTCAAAAATTGTTCAAAAAATGTTCGCGCTTTCAAATTTGTTTGGTATTTTCAAATTTGTTCTCTGTTCGAAAATTTGTTCTAAATATTCAAAAAATGGCTTTAATACATTGTTCGTGCTTCCAAATTTGTTCTCTATTTCAAAATTTGTTCTCAAGATTCAAAAAATGTTCATGCTTTAAAAAATTGTCCAAATTTGTTCTTTGTTTCAAAATTTGTTCTCAAGATTCAAAAAATGTTCGTACTTTTAGAAAATATTTATATTTAATTTTTGTTCTCAATTTCAAAATTTTGTTCTCTAAATTCAAAAAAAATTCGGAATTTATAAAATGTTCCTGTTTTTTCAAGATTTGTTCACCGGTTCAAAAAATGTTTATGTTTTTTTAAAAAATAACTATTCAGAAAATTGTTCAAAAATTCACACATTCTTTGCGTTATAAATTTTTGTTACAAATCTAAAAATTGTACATGTTTTCAATACTTGTTCGTGTTTTTTGAAAATTGTTCAGAATTTCTTTTAAAAGTATTCAGAGTTTTATGTAAATGTTCGAAAAAATGGAAAATATTTTAATATGTCGGTATTTTTAGTACTAATAGGTTTCGTGTTGAATGTTTGACAGTAACTCTGATCAGCTCCGGTGGTTAGATGTTGTATTTACAAGCTCCAGGTCTGGAGTTCGGTTCGAATCCCGGTTGAGTCAGCTCTTTTTGTTGTATTTTTTCACCGCTGGCTGTTCCGCGTGGGCCGGCCCAGACGAAGACCGCCCCTATGCGAAGCCTCAGCAATCTGCCGCAAAATGCGGCAGATAGGATAGGCGCTCCCAGCGCTCTTAGCGCCGATTAGCGATGCTGGCGTTCGCAAGAGCGCGCAGCGGGCTGGCTCATTTTTTTCTATTCGTAACGGCAAAAAAAGTCCACGGGGAGCAGGACTCGAAGTCGGGACCTCGCCCTTCCCATAGAGCTACGTGAATCTCAACGCCAATGTACGACCAGTGCTATGTAACGTCGTTTGCATTGATTTATTCTTCTCCAGCTCGCAAAGCGACCGGTGTGGGAAGCTCCCCAAACTGTTTTTTTCTTGTTTCTCTTTATCTGTAACGGTTTTGTTCACCTTTTTTATTTCCTTTTTTGGTGCACTTTTCTTCAAAAATCAAAGATTTTTTTTAAATCCATGAATTTTTAAGGTTCATCGAATTTTAAAAAATCATTGTTTTTTAAGGTTCGTCGAATCTGATAAAAAGTTCAGGAAATTTGAGAAAAGTCCATCGAATCTGAAAAAAAGTTCATCGAATTTGAGGAAAGTTCATCGTAATTGATAAAAGTTCATCGAATTTGAGAAAAGTTCATCATAATTAGAAAAAGTTCATTGAATCTCAAAATAAAATCACCGATTTTGAAAAAGTTCAATGGATTTGAAAGAAAGTTCACCGGTTTTCTAAAGAGTTCAGCGGATTTGAAAAAAAGTTCATCGGTTTTGAAAAAAGTTCAGCGGATTTGGAAAAAAGTTCATCGTTTTGGAAAAAGTTCAGCAGGTTTGGAAAAAAGTTTATCCATTTTGGAAAAAGTTCAGCGGATTTGAAAGAAAGTACATTGATTTTTTTTAAAGTTCATCAAATTTTGTAAATTTTCATTAAATTTGAAAAAAGTTCATCAAAATTGATTTTTTTATTGATTTTGAGAAACATTCAATGAGTTTGGAAAAGATTCGTCAAATTTAAAAAGAAAAGGAAAAACAGAAAACAAAAAAGGAGAAACGAAAAACCGATAAAAATGCTAGGAGAAGAGACCACGAACTGAAGAAAGGAATAAAATAAGTAAACAAAATTCTGTTTCACAATGGGTGGGCTAGCGTACCGGTTTGTGCGATCTCCATCGAACATAGAGGTTGTGGAATTGAGTGGTGGATTCTGCTCCTTTTTTGTTGGGAGTTTGACGAATAGAGTGTTATGTGGGCCGGCCCAGGTAACTGAATGCACGTTAACGGGCGCTGAAGGCACCGAATAGGAAATGCCGGCGGAACAGTCGCCCTATAGGAAATGTTGTGCGCTTGGTACAGCGTACACACACCCATCGAGCAGGTTTAGGTTGTAGGCCAGCTTATGCAGGAGGGTATTGTTGAACCCCTCATCTAGTTTACATTTTTTCTTTTCATTTTTAAATTCACAATCATTCTTTTTAAGTTATGATTGTTTTAAAAAATTCATGAAGAATTTATAAATCCATTAGAAAAATAAAACTCGTTATTTTTTAAATATTAGTGAACACATTTATGAATTCATTAATGTTTTTTAAATATGTGAAAACCGAATACTTGAATTTTATTTTTAATTCCGTTAACATTTTTTGTTTCACCATTTTTAATTAACGAAACACCAGACGAGATCACCAACAGAAAAAGGCGATCGGAAAAAACCAAACAAACCATAGCTAGTTATTTTGGGTCGGCCCATGTTGCTCGACCTGTGCGCTGTAGTGACATTAAGGTGAAATACGCGTTGTAGCGACCCTAAATGCCATTATGTTAAACTCGTAGATTGCTCGTGCGTTGCTACGGGCTAAAATGCATATAGATAAACACATGCACAAATCAATAGGTATACTTCCTGTACAGCTCAACATGTATTGCACAACTCAATATGTGTTATGTCATGGCAGAACAGAAAAATAAAGATATGTACATGGATTCATTTATGGAGTTGGATAGTCAAAGATACATAAACGAACTAAAAAGAATCAGCAGGAAACCATGACTAATGCAGATTGCAAGCTAATTGTGAACCAACACATACGGAAAACACGAATCTCCATGGTGAAGTCCCAACATATTCCAAACTTGGTAAAACAACTTTCATGAAATAAAAAACCTACACAGAAGAGTCATGCTCAAATAGATATTAAACTCAGATGTAAATTAACTAAGAAACTCAGGAATAAATTAATGAAGTTATCACATCTAGGGTTCCAACCAACATACAAAAGCAGACTTGAATTTCATAGGTTAATGCAAACTTATCTTTCAAGGTCTATAGATGGAAACTCCTTTTCGAGTCCTCCAACCTTTCTGAACCAACCTCCAAGTCTTAAAAATATGAACATCGTACAAGGCAGACAATGTGCACAAGAACCAATGTCGTTCTTTCTGGTCATATACTAAAATAGGTGCACATGAACAGCTGCAGAAAATATATAGAAAATAAGCATATGGGATATCAGCCGTGCGTTACTGAGAAAAATCAGTAGGAAAATTTGTGTTGGTGTCGTTGTTGAAGACTCTGCAAATCTCTAACATGAGGCACTCAAGACCATAGGAAGAACGAATGACCTGAAAATGGGGAAAACACAAAACCTATATGATACCTTATTCATAGTTGAGATATTTCACCACTTCTCTCACTCGGGTGTGTAGCATGCGGTGATGAAAATATGTCCAATCGGCGCACCAAACCAGACGTAGAACACCTAAACACATTCATCACATGAACGAACATTAATATAAACATGGGGAGAGATAAATTTTCCCAATGAGTCTCTGCATGCTCAAATGGAAAACCTTATCCTTGTACTTCTCATGTGGGACGGGGACACCCCATTTCAAATCTCCGGTGATTTTTTTTGAAAATGAGGATTGCCCCGATCACTGCATCGTGTGATGCACACAATCATCTTTATTGCATTATTCAATAAGGTCTAATAAAATAAATACATAGATCAATCCAAAGACACCTTCCTTGCAAAAACTGTCGCCCTACCTACAAGATTGATGATATGCCCTGACCTCGTGCCCACGCACACCGAAAAATTCGGTGGCCTCACTAAGCCGCAACCAAGAGCACCAACGAGTCTAGCACACCCTTAGCATGCACGACATGCGCACGCTGTAGAATCCGTCGCCGCCCTGTTCCGCAGTCCCATCTCTAGGACAATCAATGCACTAATCTTGGCAGAACCTTCTGCCATCAATGCCGCCACGACGTTGGACAACGTCAGCCTCTAGCACGCGCCCATCAAATGGTATCCAGTGCTGAGACCCGTGTATCCATGGGAGGGAAATAACATCACTACCATTAGCTATATGACCTTGGTGAAATCCGTGTTTTCCTCACACGTGGTTACTACAGCACGCCAGACATTCTCCCCCAGAGTACCACATGCCCTTCTAGCAACCACTCTAAATGCTTACCATGATCTCTTTCTCCAGCCTCTCTAGCAAACACCGCATGCCCTTTAGAGGATATATGTTCGCATTTATCTCTATTTTTACATAATAATCACATGCAAGAGAAGAGGCATGTAATCGCCATGAATTGCATTAGAAGATACACTCAATTGTATTCGAGAATCAATTAGAGAATAATTTTGGACAGTAGATACTTAAACCGGAGGCGACTCATCAAGAACATCAATTCCCACTGAGCGATGTTGAAATTGAAGTTGACTCATTAACGAAAAGAGTATCTAGAACATGATTATATATTGACCATAAATATACAATTCAGTGTCTCATTTTGTCCGTCTACCCCTCGACTCCGCCATGCTCCTCCATCTGCTGGCTCGCCTAACGACTTTTTTGGTTGCTTCCACTGGCTATGACCAGAGCAAGATTTTTAATATTCCAACATTTTGACACACGACTAAGGTAATTGGATGAAGTTAAAAAAAACCTTTCAATGTCTTCAATAGATGGAATCAACGATACAAAAAAGGGGCGGCAATTTACCGACAAAATCATGAAGAAGATAATAACACATTGTAAAAAATCATTTCCTCTCGTCATTTGCGCAAGTATATCGCCATGGTAAGTAAGTGTAGATGAGAAGCACAAGGTCTCTAAACCTATAGTCAGGGACAAATTGTCCAGCAAACAACAGTTTTATGAAGAAAAAGATGTGAATATGAAACTGCAACAGTTGCACAAAATATTGTAATTTTTGAATTATGATATTGTACAAGCCACGGGTTATCTAGCCTCCTATTAGTATAACATCTAAGGCCTTCCACAGCGTAGCCGGTGCCAAATACATCAAAAGGCAACCACCTCATCACCGGTGCCCAAAATTGCTTTTCAGGCATCGATCTCACAGCGTAGGGCTTCGGCAGGAAAAAGATTCTGGGACCCATATGATAAACAAGTACACCACGCTGTTGTGTATTGAGCAAAGAGAGAGAAGACATTTGCTGGTCAAAGTTGAGAGTT
This sequence comes from Triticum timopheevii, assembly GCA_963921465.1. NCBI lineage: Eukaryota > Viridiplantae > Streptophyta > Magnoliopsida > Poales > Poaceae > Triticum > Triticum timopheevii. The sequence continues at coordinate 218,062,247 of OY997274.1, forward strand.
AATAGTATTTTATTGGCTGGAGGAATTGGGCATCGGTGCTCCTACTTGTTCCGATGCCATGAAAATTTTGTTGGGGCACCGGCCTCACAACGTGAGGGCACCGGCTATCGGAGCCAGAAGTCAATTTGGCACCTCTTTTGGCTTACATAGTGGAAGGCCTAATATGTCAACTCCAAAAGCGCCTAGCTGAGAATTGACACTCCCTCATTGAAGCATTTCTTTGCACTCTAATAACTGACCTGACATGGACCTTCTCAATTAAATAATGGTGCATCTAATTGGATACCAAACTGCAGTAAAAATGCAGATTCAGTTACTACAGAAAAAATGATAGGATAATCCTAGGCCAAAAAGTTTTCAGCTCAAAAACATGAATGCTGCTGAACCAACAATATTTGGACCAATCTGATTCGCTTATACCAAAAAAATATGTATTCTATACCAGAAAAAAATTACATTACTACTAACCAGAATGCCTGTAGAGGAAACAAATCAGAAAATGCAAATTATGTATTGATCATTGCCATAGCTGCACGTGGATGAACTGTAAATATTGTACAACTCAAACCTCCACACAATATTTACCCTGAATGATGGATAATTTCACAAAAGGAGTCTCGAGCAATACCAGCGTAAAGCAACATGCTATGAAAAAAATAGATGTCAACACATTATGCATGAATTACGTTGAGAACTGGAAGAAGCGAACCGCAGGAGCTACATGGTGTCCCTCTGGTCACTGTCCTCCCGGTTGAATTATTCATTGTCTCATCCAAATCCTAGACCACAGTATCTACAAAAAAGATGTCAGTCTTGTTTTTTTTGAATAGTTTTTATATAAATAGAGCAAGTAGTATCTTTTTACAGGAGGGGATTGTGTTCCGATTGTGTTTATATGAATAGAGCAAGTGATAATGGGAAGGAGAGGATTGTGTCCCATTTTTTACTGGAGAGATGTCATTAAAGGAAAGATGGATTGCGTCCTGATTTTATGGATATGAAAAAAAAAAATGGAAACGTGGAGGAGAACGTGCGAGGGGTGGGGCTGGCGAGGGGGGGGGGGGGGGGGGGGGGAGGTGAGACCGGAAAAAATGGATACAAATAAACCGGGGTACTAGGCTACCAACTCCCCCTTTAGGAGTAGAGATGTTGACGGAACATTAAGCTACACGTGAGTGGCCCAGGGCTACTACCCTTTATGGGCCACAGATAGAAGCCCTAGCAACTACTTTACATCGTTTATCAAAAGAGACAATTATCATAACCCCGACTCAAATGACACCAAGAAGGTCTGTCTCTTCCTCTCTTTTTTTGCAGGGGAAGGTTGGTCTCTTCCACCCATTATTTAAGAGGTATCCCGTACAAAGATTACTCCAAACACTTTCAATAGCACAAGTGGCAGAACATGTGCGCCGCTTGTTGTTACTATAGGGTTTTTCCTTCTGTATGCGTGGGTTGGAGGTTCGGTACATGTTTTTTTACAAGATCCATTTCTTCAAACTAAATTATCTCTCGAACCGAGCTACCAAATTATGAATTGTTTTCACCTTTGTGTTCCTCTTGTCGAGCTTTTTAAAATTAGATCCCAAAACGATAGGTTTTGATGATTTTTTTCAAGTCAATTTGTGCTCTAAAAAATAATAAACTCGTTGTTTTCTGTAGTAACATACTTGTACTCACCACGGGTAGTGTACTCCCACATAATGCAAGTTATGCTTTGTGCATGCTACAACTTGTACTCCTGACACAACTTTTACTCCCACACAATGTAACGTGTACTCTCTGGTGTAACTCATGCTTCGCATGCGGCCCAAGATGTAGTCCATGCATAATGTAACGTAGTACTCCCTAGTGCTATCTATGTCTGACATGTGGGGGCAACGTGTACCCTCCGTGCAATTTAACACCCCCACCGGAGCCAGATTAACTTGTTGCTCTATTTTCTGTTGGGGTTGTTGTGCTGTGCCCCAAGCTAATTTTGCACTCTCCTTTTGGACTAGACTAGTTTGTTTACTTGGAACTACTCCTGGACTTACGTTGGTACCTTGTTATGCTCGGTGGTTGCTTTATATATAAAGCGGAAGGAAACCATTTTTCGTCTTATTTTACGGGTACCTTCTGCACCTTGTGTTTTTCCTATGGTGCAACCTGTACTCCAAACAAAACATGTATCCCACGTGTGATGTAACTTGTACTTAGTGTGCGGGGTAACATGTACTTTGCATGCAGTACAATAGTGCGGTACACAAGAAACGAGAAAAAAAAAGCCGAAGTAAGAAATCCTTAGAAAAGGCAAGTCTTTAGACTCGTTTAAAAAATTACTCCCTTCGTCCCATAATACAAGAATATTTTTCAGCTAACAAAGTTTGAAAAATGTTCTCATATTATGGGACAGAGGAAGTAACATTCAACAGCCTGTGTTCATCACTTCCCATTTGGTCGCATGGCGTTTCCGGCCTGTACGGTACAACATGTAAACCATGCTATAGGTTTGCCATCGACAAGACACATAAAGATTCTACATGCGACAGGACCAAAAGGTGTTTGCTATCTTAATCGTCCGAACATTCTATCAAGATTCTTCATAGCAGACATCAATCAAAGCAAACATATATGTATTGCACCAACAAGAACTTTTCAACTACCAAGACCTGATTGCGGGGCTGACTCTGAGTTGTTTATACTCCATTAGTGAAGAGCGCAAGACAAAACACGAAGATGGCAGTTTGAAAGCTCAGAATCACGCGCATTGCAAATCATTAAACCGAAGCAAGTTGCCGAAAAAATTACGTTCAAAAGGCATATTTTTGTTCCTGGTTACTTTAGTCTTCGGAAGCCTATACACTGTGGAAATTGTCAACCATTTCAACAATGAAAGCTTTAGTTGCTCATCTCTAAAGGCAGGACAAAAATCAGAACTATTCCATACTAGACTAACATCTCCGCGTTGTCAAGAAACTCAAATTAGTAAAACCTGACTGGACAGCTAGATACCAAAATAATTAGAGTCTTAATCTCGACATTTGACTTTCCACAGTCGCCACTTTGAATTAAGACCGAGTAAGAGGTATGTCACATCAGTGCCAGCTGTTAGTGGGACTAGTGGTTAACCCGTGACATGTTGAAACGTCCACATCCACCCATTCCAATTCCAAGCACCCTATATAAGCTGGTCATCTCAGCGTGTAGAAGCACACAAAGCTTAGCTAGCTAAAATGGCTTCCAAGTCTCTGGCCTTGGTGTGCGTCGTCTTCGCCTTCCTCGTCACCGTCTCACAAGGCGTGCTTTCTGCTAGGGATCTCACCCATGGTAATGTTTCTTCCCCTGAATTAATATCTACCTTGTTCATTTGTGGCAACTACAGAGGAGCTTGATTGTATGGCTAAGATTGGGTTGGGTGTGCTGTAAATTCTCCATGGAGGGAGTAAATCTACATGCCATGGTTATTTCTAATGATGTGGCCTTACCTTGGCTGCAGTTAACAGAGCAGGAGGTAACAATTATGGTGGTGGCTGGTCGGGCTCGTATGGCGGGCGACGCCCATGACTGATGCTCTTCGCGAGAATCTGGCAAATAAATGCAGTTCCAGCTTGCTTTTGCAGATCATTCATGTGTATGGTATACTATATGGTATATATAGTTTCTGTGTACAAGCTAGCTAGTAGCTAGGTATATATGTGCCCTGTGTACTCAAGATGAACTTGAATGAAATGTATCGATCTCCTCTAGGTTTTTTTAGAAAAGGAGGATGACCCCCGGCCTCTGCATCTGGACGATGCTTACGGCCACTTTATTAATTATTCTCACAATACCTTACAAAGTAATACCACAGTAAGTCTAAAGCCGCCGTCTAAGCAACAAACTGTCGCTACACCTATCTAGTTGATGAAGGGGCGCAGATAGCCTGAGCCAAATACCAAACAGACATCGCAGCCAAACCTAAAATCTAAGACCTGAGGACCCATCCAAGACGCCTGCCGGGCATGGGTCTCGCCGGTCTGGCGTGCTCTCAGAGGCCGCCGCCGCCAACTGCCACCGTTCCGTCTTCAGAACTGTACTGATGCATCAACCTTGCTCGGTCTAGCTATCGTCGACGCCACCACGGCGCCCAACGGCACCTCCTCCCTGCGCGCAAACAGCTGAGCACGTTGTAGTCGCCACTGATACACCTCAGCACCATGCTGCCAAGTACCACCAGCCGACACAGCTTGAAGTCTTTGGAGAATCTGTCGTGTGTAACACATGCCGACCAGGCATGACAAAAGCGTAGCACCTATCGGTCAGGCATGACTTGACATCTCCACAGAAGCTCCGTGTAAGACGAAGCCGCTCCACCTCCTGCCTTTGACTTCCAGCGCGGCTCCACAAACGATGCTCCCAAGAAAGAAACGACACCGCAGTGCCGCCATCGTCCGATCTGGAACACCAGATCCTAGGGTTTCCCCCAGAGCAGCACGAGTGGGTCGACAGTAGTTACACGACGATGCCTCCATCAAGGTAACAACGTAGAAGGCCGCCATCGCCTGCCAACAGCTTGGTTTTCACCGGCAACCATGCTTCCCCAACTCGCAGCCGGGACTAGATGATGGATCCCGAGATCCATCACTGAGCCTCTGGCCGGCCATCTCTGACGAAGAAGATGACCACCACCATTGGCCAGCGAGACGACGCGAGATGAAGTAGGGCGCTGCCAGCGTGCGTCCTGGCCAGCACCACCGGCGCTCGGCCCGTGCCGGACCACGCCTCATGACCGAGGGCAACGGCAAGCGCTGCACCGACGAGGACACAGACCGAAAGCCCAGATCCGGTCCACCTGCGCGCTTCCACGTGGCCACCACCAAGCGTCATTCAGGGGCAGCCCCGCTGTCGTGAGGGACACCGCCCCACGGGCAGCAGGCGCCAGCCACCGGCGGAACTCCGCCGCGCGCCACCGGCCGCCGCGAGATCTGCGCGAGAACGACGAGGACGCCCCGCCGCCACCTTTCCTGGGGACCACGCGGGCTTCACCGGTGTCCCATCCGGCAGCGGCGAAGCGGGGGAGTAGCGGGGAGGGGCGGCTGGCGGCGAGGTTTAGGGTTTCCCCCGTGCGCTAGAGGCGGCGCGCGGGGGACAAAGGGGTTGCACCGAGCCTGTGCCTTCACTCCAACTCATCCGGTTTGCCGAAACTGTTTCTTGAAAGTGGGACTCTCGCGACCACGTCGCCCCCGTGGGCGACCGGTCGCGCGGCGCCCTCCTCTTCCTCCAGCCCCCCTCTCCCCCTCCTCTCCGCCGTCGCCGCTAGCGCCCGTGGCCGGCCTAGCCCCGAGGACACTGGTGGCGGCGGCCCCCTGTCTTTCCCCTCCTAGTGGCTCTCCGGCGCGGGGCGGAGCTGCACCGGGGGGTGCTCCTAGGTGGCGGTGATCTGGCTGGCGGCAGGGCTCCTCGTGGCGGCGTGGGCGGGCGGCTGGGCGGCGGCGCCGTCGTTGGTGGAGGGGTGGCGCAGCAGCGCAGCCTGGCGGCGGCGCTCGACCCAGACCTGGGCCCTTCGGGCCCCATCTGGGCCTGCGCGGGCCGGCAGCGGGACGGGTCTGTGGCGTGACTCCCGGGAGACGGGGGAGCGGCGATGAACGGCGAGGTGCCTGCGGCGCTAACGCCAGCCTGCTGCAGCGTGGCCGGCGGGGCCTAGCGGGCCCGTTTCGGGCCTAGCCGGGCCAGGGGTAGCTTGGTATGCCCCGCTGCCGTGTCCGGACGGCTACCGTGATGGTGCCGGAGGCGCGGGCCTCCCGCATGACGGCGGTGGAGGTGGTTCCCTCCTGCTCGGCCTTGGTGCTGCTGCTCCTGTCGCTTGGATCTTCTCTCCGGTCTTCTTGGCCTCGTGGTGGTGCTCGCAGTGAGACGACGTTGGTGGCAGCGCAACCGTGATGGCGCATGGTGTTGGGCGGTGGTTTGGCTGGTCGGCTCCGGTTGGCCGGTGGGGTTTGGCATGCGGGAGAAATCCTTGCCGGTTCGTCCGGCTCCGATGCGGTGACACCGGCGGGTGCCACTATCTCTTCTAGGAGGGTGTCGGTAGTAGCTATTCCCCACCTCCCTCCGCGTACTAGGGAAACCCTAGGACTTGTCCGGGCAATAGCGCCGTCGGCGTCGCATCCCTTTTTGGAGGTGCTGCTTAGTTCGTGGTAGGTTAGAGCCTTGGGCTGTGGTGGTTTGTTTCCGGAGGGCGCAGCGGTCGCGGGTCTTCAGCGCTTTGTCGAGCTGTCGCTGTTGGCATTTATTTCTTCTTCTTTTTCTTTGGGCTTGATGTGCTGATGGCCCCAGCATTGCGATGTGTACAATGGTGGTTTGCGTTGGAATACAAAGCGGGGGGAAACCCTTTTTCGGTAATGTGGGACTCGGCTGGATTTTGTCTTACAGCAAAAGGGAGCAGGTATCTAAATATAGCCTGAACAGAAAAAACATCCATTTCTATTCTTTTTAATATCCGGAATTCATTTCTGGTTTTAACCAGACCACACAAAATGGGTGACCCAAGGGGTCGGTCGGCTGGCAAAACGCCTGAATTAGTCGCTTCCGCATCGTAGGACGGGCAACGATAACCATTCGATGAAGTCCAACTTTCTCACGCGAGTCATCTTTATTATCATGCACACAAAGTTTTTTTTAGAGAAAAGGCCATAGCCCGACTTTATAAATAAAGCCACATGGCAGAGTCACAAGCCCAAATGACATCACGGGGACGAAGCCACCAATAGTTCACGCTAACACAACCAGGAACCAGGAGCACGAAAGTATGAAGGATACATGGCAACCTGCCGGACACGGCATGCAGGCCGGATAAAGGATAAGACGAAGTCAGCACCGAAGACGAAGAAACACCGATAGGCTATATCAGACTTCAGGTCCCTGCCTAGAGAGAGATGACACCGAGGCCTGAATTTTAGAGATGAGCATGTCCAGCGCGTCCCGGTCCTCCTCCTTAGTCAATGATCTCCACTGCTGCAAGAAGACACATGATTTGAATAGACAGTCAGTAGCCTTAGTAGGAAAGACATGTTCGATCATAAATTTGTTCCTAATCGTCCACAGCGACCAACATATCGCACCCAGGCCAACCCAGAAGACCCTCTTAAGCACCCCAACCAATGAATTGGCAAGGTTTCTCAGCTCAGGAAAGGAGGGATTCCATGTAACCTGGAGCCAGGATCTGACACAGCTCCAGACCAGCTTAGCAAGCACGCAATGAAAAAAGATATGATTCGAGTCCTCCAAGGCACCACAGAGAGCACAAAACTCCGAGCCCGGCCCGTTTCTCTTACGAATTTGGTCGGCTGCGGGGAGACGGCCTCTGAAGGCCTGCCAGAGGAAGATTTTAATCTTCGGAGTAACTCTGTAATAACAAATGCAAGAGAACCTATTCGAAGGGACACCTCCAATGATTCTAGAGTACAAGGATTTAACTAAAAACCGGCCAGAGGAGGAATGAGGCCAGACCACCGTATCCGGCGCCTCCGAGCGCAAAGGGAATAAGGCAGAGAGACTTTGCCAATATTCCAACTCTTCAGGAGACAAGGACCGACGGAAAGCCAGGTCCCAATTATTAGCCGACACCTCCGCGATGGAGATATTCGGGTTAGGGCAATACGAAAAAAGAACAGGGAAGCTAATAGACAGAGGAGTGTCACCACACCACCAGTCAAGCCAAAACTGAACCGAGGAGCCATTTCCAACAATAAACTTAACATGTTCCAGGAACAAAGGTCTAACTTTAATAAGGTCCTCCCAAAATTGAGATCCATGCCAGGCCCCAGCAAACTTCGGGCTAGAGTGTGGAAAATATATAGCTTCAAGATTTGAATACCATAAAGAGCCGGCCCCACTAGACATGATTTTCCACCACCATTTGGTTAAAAGACATTTGTTCATAACCGACATGTTAATAATGCCTAACCCCCCAAGGTTTTTAGGCCTGCACATGAGCTTCCATTTAACCGGCCTATATTTCCGTCTGTTGTCAGCAGCATTCCAATAGAAAGCACCCCTGTGCTTGTCAAAACCGGCATGAATGCCAGCCGATAAAAGATAGAAACCCATTAGAAACATAGGAAGGGAGGAGAGGCGGACGTTGATCAGAGCAACTTTGCCAGCATTAGTATTATATCTACCTCGCCAGGGAAGAACCCTGTTTCCCACCTTAGAAACAGCCGGAGCAAAATCCTTTGAATGTATCAGGACAGATGGGAAGTCCCATGTATTTGAAAGGGAAGGAGCCCAGGGAACAGTTAGGCAACCTAGCCACTCTTAAAGCCTCTGCATCATCAACACCAGTGACCAGGACCTCACTCTTGGAGAAGTTAATTTTCAGGCCTGAGATGGCCTCAAAGCATAAGAGGATGAACTTGAGATGGGCAATGCGGGCATCGTTTAATTCTACCATAATAATGATGTCATCAGCGTATTGCAAGTGAGTGACACCATTAGGAATTAAATGAGAAACTACTAGCAGGATATGGCCATGATGAGCCGCCCTAGATAGGATGCGAGAGAAGGCATCGACAACGAAATTAAACAGAACAGGAGACGCAAGATCACCTTATCACAGGCCCCTGCCATTGACAAAAAATTTACTAATGTGGCCATTAATAGAGACCGCAATGTGGCCACCCGAGACCAACTGCATAATACGATGAACATACGCCCCATCGAAGCCTTTCGCTAGAAGAACCTTTCTTAGAAAAGGCCAACTGACCGAGTCATTGGCTTTCTCAAAGTCTAGTTTTAGAATGACACCCTTAGATTTACGAGTTCTCAAGTCATGAACTATCTCATGGAGATAGAGAATGCCATCTAAAATGAAGCACCTTTTGATGAAAGCAGATTGGAAAGGGCTGATAACTCTATGAGCAAAGGGGGACAGATGAGTAGCAAAGCCCTTAGCAGGAAACTTAGCGAAGTTATTGATCAGCGCAATAGGCCTGAACTGGGAAATCACCTCAGCACCTTTAACTTTAGGAATCAAGGTGATCACCGCGTAATTAAGATGAGAAATATCAATAGTTCCTAGACAGAAACCCTGAATAACATTACAAACCAACTGCCTCAGCTGAGGCCAGAACTTCCTAAAAAAGGGAATCGAAAAGCCATCCGTCCCGGATGCAGCATTTGGGTTTGCAGAATTAACCACGTCCCAAATCTCCTTATCGGAAAGGGGCACCATCAAAGCATCATTTTCTTCGGCCGTAATTTTCATACTATGATCCCACAAAGATGGAGAAATAGAAAGACCAGAGGGAGGTTTAGCCCCTAATAGCAACGAGAAGAACTCCACCACATGAGAGAGGATCACAGACTGGTCCAAATACCGAACTCCATCAATGATCAGGCTGTTAATACTGCACCTTCTCCTCCGACCATTGGCGATGGCAAAGAAATAAGCAGTAGGGGAGTCCCCTTTTAGCGTCCAATTTAGCATGCCCCGCTGGCGCCATTAAATTTCCGCTTGTTGATGCAACTGCATCAAGGCGTTCTCAAGATTGTACCGCAAAGACCACCCATCTTCGGAGAGCCCAAAAGAGTCGTCGTACGGTCTAGGTCCAAGATCTGGGATTCAAGAGATTCCTTCGATCGACGCTCCTCCATAGCATGATTACGGGACCAACCTCTAAGAAATTTGCGCACGTTGTAAGAACAAGAATGCCAATCATCTAAGCGGCCAAAGGAACGAGGGTTTGTGGTTAAGAAGTTAATAATCTTTGAGGCCAGCATATCATTAAACCCTTCAACGAGCAACTAGGAAGCATCAAATTGGAATCTAGAAGGAGGTCTATATTGATGCAACCCACCATCAAGAAGAAGAGGGATATGGTCGGAACCGACGATACTTTTAGCGAGAAGGGAGGCCCGGGGAAAAAAAGAATCCCACCTAGAACACATAAAAACTCTATCAAGCACTGATCTAATCGGGCTGGCCTGATGGTTTGACCAAGTGAAACGAGCCCCTATCCTAGGAAGCTCACGGATAGCATTGGAGCTGATAAAGTCATTGAAAGCATTAGCCAAAGGTCAGGAAAAGTTGTTGTTGCTTTTGTCAGAAGGAGAACGAAGGAGGTTGAAGTCACCACCGATAACTATCGGTAAGTTACACGCCCCAATCTTAGTAGAGAGCTCATCCAGGAATAAAGAGGAAAGCGAGTGGTCAGCCGGACCATAAACCACAATGACTTCCCACAAAATATTAAGGGCTTTGTGACAAACTACCGTACTTGCCCAAAAAATACCATGATTAAAAGCCACAAAATCGAAGACATCTTTTTTTGAGCCAATCACGATCCCTCCCGAGTGGCCTGAAGTAGGTAGCACATGCCAATCGAATCTGTCCATGCCTGTGATAGCAGAAAGTTTGTTGGGAGAAAAGGATTCTTGGAAGGTTTTGACTAGTCCAAGCAAGTCAATATTGTTCCCACGCACCAAGTCTTTAATCTGGTCACGGCGCCCCCTAGCACCGAAACCCGTTATGTTCCAAAATAGGGCTTTCGTTTATAAGAAAGGTTTTTGATACGGAGACTCGACCTGCTAGGAGCCGCGCAGGGTTTAGATCTTTTAGCAGGACCCCTCCTGGAAGTGCTAGGCTGGGGTTGTCCACTACCAACCTCCACACCACCACCCTGAGCCCCGACTTCCACTAAAATTGCAGCCGAAGAGGCAACAGCCTCTTTGGCTTTAGCAATGGCCGCCTGGGCCAGCTCATTGGCCCGAATAGAAGAAATGAGAGAAGAAGGGGAGCCTAACTCGGGGTCTACCGAAACACCCACATCCGACATAATATTTAACAGGTGATCATCAGAAAGAGAAGGAAGAACAAGCCGAATCGGGGAAGGGGCAGGGATCGGACCAAGATGATTACCTGAAGGAGGAAGATCGTTAGCAGCAGCTCGCCGCTCCGCCCCCGCCATGAAAGATTCACCCGCATCACACACCCGCCTGCCCTTGCGAGCTGTGGAGGTGGCGACCAAATCGAAGGAGAGCAGGCCACGAGAGAAGCCGGGACGGGGCTCGAAAGCAACATCGAGCCCAGATCCTTGTCGAGGCGACGGCAGACACCAGTCATCGACTGCTTAGAGCCCAAAGAGGCCCTGCTCTTCACCGAGAACTTCCGCACCGTAGACTTCTTCTTCCTCTTAGACTGAGAGCCATCATCATCACGACCAGGGGAAATGGGCAGGTCCTCAATGCGCGAGAGAGTGGGAGAGAGAGGACGGCCCGGAAGGTTGGAGCAGGCCCCAGAGATGGGGGTGACCGTAATAGACTGTTTCTTGTGCAGCATCTCATCAGCAACAGACATCGCAGGGGCAGCAGGAGGATCGGCTACCGCCTCGCGGGGGGCCTTATCAATAGGCGCTTGGGACTTGAACAGCTCCCGCTCAGATTCAGCCAGCCCATCCCACTCGGAGTGTGTGAAACGCATATCAGAACCACCACTAGGGTTTTGCCCATCCGTAGAACTGTCCCCATTCTTATCAAGTTTGTCTGAGAGGTTGGATGGGGGGAGGCGGGGGGTGGGGGGGTGGAAGGCTTCTGCCCCTTCCACCCGAACATGAAGCCTGACACCATTGGGAGAAGGGAAAACATCAATAGAACCGTGAACACAGAGCGGGTCAACACACCAGATTTTGATACGAGCTGGACCAACCCTGTCCAGCGATTCCATGTCCACCTCCACAGGCTTTCCAATCAGGGCACCAAACGCCATCAGGAAGGAAGAAGACCGGAGCCCAGCTGGCACATCATCCACCAAAACCCACACCTGAGAAAGAGGACCAACAACTTTTCCACTACATTTAGTAGGCTTCACTGACACCACTAGTTGATTGAGGGGAACGGTGAAGCTGGTGCAAGAGGCAATCATATGAAGGCAGTCCTTGGAGGGGAACACAACAGAGAACTCAAAGTCAGACAGGTGATTGACTTGCCAGTCACAGCCTTCAACATCCCAGATCCAGAGCCCTTCAAGCAGAGTTTGGGAAGAGATCTTTTGTTCTTGCACCAAGACTATGGCAGCATTTGAGAGGGAGGGGGCCGCCGCTAGGAAAGGCATATCACTATCCAAAGCAAAAAAAGGAGCAACCAGGGAGACCCAAGCCAAATTGGAGGAAGGAGGGAGGTTTTTGGCGGTTCTGACAGTTAACAGTGAGGTTCCCATCCGACCGGCAAATTAAGCAGAAAGGGGGGGTTGGTGCATCTGGATTGGAAGTGTCCTGGCTTATGACAAGCAAAGCAAGTGAGCGCAGAGGGGTTACTCGGGGTGGAAGGGTTGGGACGATGCAGTGGAAGGGAGGCAGGAGGAGGCAGGAGCCCATCTCCCACCCCTGACAAGGACACGTCGAGGTAAGGGCCAGTAGGACGCCGGACCGGACCAACGAAAGACCGCGGCGGAGGACGAGGCCCAGCGCCAGCGCCCATCGGGCGAGGGATCTACCGTGCCGGGGCGGGAGCGCCACGCCCCGTGCCCTGGACATGCAAGGAGCCCGACGAGGACGAGAGCCCCCCACCAGCCGTCGCCGCTGCTTCCTAGGGATCCAACGCCGAAGAGAGAGAAGGCCCAGATCCAGATCCTTGCGGGTCAGATCTAGGAGGAGTACGCTCCCGCTTCGAGTGCTGGAGCCACTCCGGACCAGCAGCCCATGTAGCACGCTCGCAAGCCACCTACTCACGGGCCGCCTGCTCCGCCTCCAGCTTGGAGCAAAGGGAAGCCTCGAGCTCCAAATCCACGGCCGAGACCGGCGAGTCCTCCCGCCGGCGCTTGCTGCCCGAGATCGCATCGCAAGATGAACCCCTCGAATTATCCATGGATAGCACCGCCGCGAATGAGAGGAGGAGGAGAGGAGGGGGAGTGGATCTGACGAGACCGGGAATGGGGAAGCGGTGTCTACGCAAGTCTGTGGCGGAAGCTGGAAACCCTAGCAGGGGTAACGGAGCCGCGGGGGATCCATAAATATCCAGACCGAGCCGTACCCACATGGGCCTGACGGGCCACACAGGCCGGGGGAGGGGCGGGGAATCCAGAAACAGGGGGAAGCCGCACCGGGCACACAGAAAGGACAGGGAATTCGTCAACTGATGACAGAATAGGAGGAGTGCGCTGGGTAGCCAGAGAGAGATCAGGAGGCCCAACAGGCCCAACAGACAGCCCACCACGCGACTAACTAGTCAACGGGAGGGAGAACAGATCTAGGGCAGGCGGCGCCGTCTCCGCGACGCACCCCGACGTCGCAGCCGCCGGAGACGGGGAAGCCAGACCAGATGTAGGGGAAGGGGAGGGAGGGCAGACCACATCCGGAGTGGCACCCAGGATCCCAGATCCAGGCGAGGGGCAGGAGAACTTACCAGACTTGCGATGGCGATGAGAGATCCGAACCCAACCAGCATTAGACGACGGCGACTGCACTGGCCGGCCCCGGCCCCTAGGCGCAAACTTGCGAGAGCAGGGCGCAGCGGTGGGGAAAGGGACCCGCACAGGGAGGGCCAGCAAAGGCGAGCAGGAGAACGCCTCGTCCGATGATCAATCCTCATCGGAGATGAGAGCCCAAAAGCGGGAGCCAAGTGGCGCCGGGGAAGTATCTGAAACCCGTGGCACCAACGGGCGAGCGGGGGAAGAGGAGCCATACGTGGGGGAGAGGGGCGGACCGGAGCCCAGGACGGCGTCGGAGGAGCAAGGAATGGCGGAGGAGGGGTAGGGGAGGGGAAGGAGAGGGGCGAGAGGGGCAAGAGGGGAAGAAAGGAGAGCCATCCCTTCACCAGCTCCTCACGCGCACAGATCACACCCGAAAAAGAAAAGGTCAGCCTACGAGCAGCTCCCGGCGCCCGACACCAGCCCCCGTCTCTAGATACATCGTCGCCAGCCGCGGCACCGTGGCAACACCTGTTAACCATCTCTCATAACACATGCCACCACCATTGCAGCATCGCCATCCCAACACACCGTCCTACCACCGGCCAGCCCTGCTCGCATGACCATCAGCCGCCTGTCGCAGCACAAAACATCATGCCGTAAAAAAGCTTACAACACTCACCATCATTGCACGCAGCATCGACGGTGGCCCTTTGCAGCTCCACCGGTCGCCCGGCGACATCACCATCACGAAGCTTGAGCACCAACCATCACCACTCGTAGCACCTACCATCACTGAATGCAACATCGATGGCAGCCCGTTGCAGCATCATGGTGACCCCAGGCCTTGGCTCTATCGGTTAGCAGCGTGTGGCGAGCAACGGTGGTACACAAAAAAAAGCCCAACTGTCGTGGACGAGAGATTGTTGGCCACAACATGGGGTACGAACGGGTGCTCGCACAACGGAACATGTTGGTCACAACTGGAGTTAGAGATAGCAATAAAGAGATAATGGAGGAAGAATATACACGTGGACAACAGTTTTCGGGGAGAAAAACTCGAGAGGAGAATTGAGGGGACATGTAGGGTGGAAAGGTGGGGATGCGTTTGTGGGCCATGTATCTGTTAGAAGAGAGAGAGAGAGAGAGAGAGAGAGAGAGAGAGAGAGAGAGATTGGAGGAATATGATGGATGTATTACTGAGCCTCGAGGGCGAGTATATATCGAGTACAAGACTTGGAGGGCAAGATACCTCCTAGAGATAAGATGGAAATAACTCTATCTAATCCCGGGCAATCTCTACTACCAAATATATCTTTAACATCCCCCCGTAGTCGTAGCGGTAGCATTGCAAACAACAGGAGCGCCGCGGATGGTCAGACTGGAGAGAATAGCAGCCGACGGGCTAACATCCCCCCGCAATCCTGGGAGCGTCACGGACAGTGTCGCTTTGCGGGCGCATTGACTGTAGAGGAAGCCGACGAGTTGCTCAAGCGGATGATAAACCTTTGTGCCGATGTTGAGGTAGCCAAGAGCGTAGGGTGGTGTAGCTGTGGTCGAGGTAGCCGTGCGAAGAACGCTGTGGTCGATGTCGAGTCGGGGTAGACGGTATCGAGGGAGCCGCCATGGAGCCACGGGTGCAAGGAGGCGCCGAGGTAGTCATGGGCGCACTGGTGTTGAGGTAGTGCTGTGCCGGGAAGAAGACATTGTTGAGGACGCGTCGCGGCGGGTTTGCCAAGCCCGGGGATGCAACATGGACGAAGGCACGCATCGGTGTTGCCAGCATCGGGCATGCGTAGATGGACAAGTACGAAGTTGACGAAACACCGACAAGGCTTGCCAGGCCCGGGGACACGTCATGGATGAATGCACACATCGGTGTTGCCAGCACAGGGTATGCGTAGACGAGGGACCTGCCCTAGCTGTACGCCACGTGAGAAGACGGTGGGCTAGCAGAGAAGAAGACTCAACAATGGTTGCGGCGCCAATCGGCGCGGGGCCGATGTCGTCATTGGTGGTCGGAGTAGACGAAGTGGTCGGGGTAGATGACGATGACGTTGGCGACAGGCTGGTGATGGACGAAGGCGAAGGGGGGGTGGACGGGCAGCGGCTACGAGGATAGCAGCGGCGGCAACCGAAGAAGAGCGACGGCGACAGCGACTAAGTTAGGAGCGCGGCGGCGGTGCTCGAAGTAGGCGAGGAGAACCCAACAGCGTGACGAAGACCGGCGCGAATGGTGGCGTTCCCGTGCCAAGGGATGTGGCACGACGCATGCGATAGGAAGTCGACGCGCGTGGATGGTGATGGACTGCGGGCCGGTGCGCGTACATCGGCTATGATAGGCCGCCACATGGCGTGAGGCCGCCGGGTCGGGGCGATGCAGGTGTCCCGGTCGGAGAGGGCGGTGACGGCCGGCGTAGATCGACGAGCGGGCCGGCATGCGGATGAAGGCCGTGAGGGGCCGCATGTCGCGTGAGGCCACCGTGTCGGTGAAGAAGCCAGCCGGTCACGCCGGTGTCAGAGCAGAGGCGCACGGGGTCGACAACAGCGGCGGGCAACACAAACTGATCAAGCATAGATCAGAAAACCAAAAAAAGCGCCGATCAAAGCGACCGGCGAGAGAGAGAAAATCCGGTCAAAGGATCGGGAAAAAGACTCTCTTGGGCAGCCGGTCAGCATGACCGGCGGACGAACCCAAGGTATGGGTGGCGCGGCCACCGACGGCTGTCATGGAGGCCGACCGCCCCAGGGGCGGAAGCGTCGGGCAGCTGCTAGGGTTTGGATTAGTTAGGCTGATACCATTTTAGAAGAGAGAGAGAGAGAGAGAGAGAGAGAGAGAGAGAGAGGATTGGCAGAATATAATGGATGTATTATTGAGCCAAAAGGGCGTGTATATTTTGAGTACAAGACTTGAAGGGCAAGATACCACCTAGAGATAAGATGGAAATAACTCTATCTAATCCCGGGCAATCTCTACTATCATATATATCTCTAATAGTATCGATCACGCATAACGATCAAAGAACGCATTGTATCGGCAGGCCAATAGCGATCAATGTACCATAAAAATCTGTCGAATGCTACGCGTCAGTCCATTGACCTTTTAAAAGGATTGTCCAGTCATGAGCTCTTGGATCTACCACAGGATAGTCGTCCAATCCGATGAGGTTTGCAACATGAGTCATGTCGCACTTGAAGATTTGCATCACGAGTGCTTTGCAATATGAGCCATGTTGCGCTTGGGAGCTTGGCAACATGGCCGACATTGCAGTTGTCGCCAATGTCAATTCTTCATGTCCATCATTGGTTCGTCTCACGGAGGCTGAAACATGCCCAATGTTGCAGACTGCCATTGCGCATTGTCATCTCCCATTGCCCTCTTGACCGATGTCACTGCAGCACCTCCAATGTTGTCGAGGCACAACCATCCATGTAGAAGCATGTCATGGTAGCATCACCGCCATTTGCAAGAAACCGTTGTAGAAAGGGAGGGGGCCTTGCAGCATCGGGAGCAATTCATGTCCGACTTCCCAAAATCAGTTGATTTCTTCCACAAAATCAGTCAGTGGAAATAAAGACTTCCCCAAAAACATCTCAATATGTCAGTTATGTTGCTTTTTACTGTCATATTTTTCAAATTCACCCATTAAATGTGACAAAAAACATCTCAATGTGTCCCCTCTAAACACTAGTACTACTTGGGAGAAAATTTGTGGCACGTAGGTGTGGGAAGTACCCAGATTTCTGGCTGTCTGATTGCCTCGCAATTCAAAAATTTATTTGGTCTTTGCATGTACTTTAACCCTTAATTACCTTAGGCGAGGTCTATGCATGCACCTTTTGACAGCTCCACCCATCCCACCTCTCATGCTTTTACTTTTGACTTTCAAATTTAAATCTATTATATCTTTTGAACATAAAGTCCAATTTATAATTTGTTTGCATATTCGTGTTCCTTACTACTAGGGCTCTGAAACAAGAGCACTCTTGAATGTGCTTTAACATGTTTTAAAACTTCACAAAGTTTCAACTACCAAAACTTGGTAGGAGCAAATGATAAATTCACGAAATTTCAAAAGTAAAACATAAACCCTAATCTCTACAGTTCAAAAAATGAAACTTGGTAAAACTTAGTGAACGCTGATAATTTTTTTAATATTATGACTGTCATGTTTTAAATGTTTGAAACTTAGTAGATGTTAAATGTTTTCAAAATGTATTGAAAAGTGGTCTTGTTCAAAATTTCTTGTCTCAAAGAACATAAATATGCAAATGAAACTTAATTTGGACTTTTGCTTAAAAAAGATATAATAGATTGAAATTGGGAAATAAAATGGAAAGACCACTAGTAGGAAACGAGCCATCGTCCTGGTTCTAGAGGCCCTTTAGTCACGGTTATTCAACCGGGACTAAATGATTGGGACTAATGCCCTCCACTTTTAGTCCCGATCGTGTTATGAACTGGGACTAATGGTGCTATACGTGGCCGCTGCGGGCGCCGAGGCAGGAGGACCTTTAGCCTCGGTTGGTGTCACGAACTGGGACTAAAAGGCAGCCACGCGTCAGCACCTGCCAGGCGCTGTTTTTTTGGATGGATGGTTATGTGTTTTGGAGGGTTCCCCCCCTTTTCTTTTACATTTAGGGTTTCATTTTTATTTTATGTTTTTCACTAAACTCGACACTAGCTACTACATACAGCAATGAGGGAACCATTACACAACATCGTCATGAACATAGAGAAGTGACCTCTCTTTCTCCAGGCTTGGTCGAACAACAAGTTTTCGTATATCTATTCGATGCTACTACATATATATAGTACACAATCATGCATATATACAATATAACATCTCTTATGATTCCTAACATCATCTACCAAAATCACATTGCAATTCTCGATGGTATTCTCCGTTTTTATGTATGACGTGCTCAACAAAGAATCCTGCCAATTCCTCTTGAATTGCTCGTATGCGATCATGTGGTAGGAGTTCGTTCCGCTTCTCCCAGATCTAATTTAAAGAAGGGGGTCAATACACACACACACACACACACACACACATATATATATATATATATATATATATATATGAATGAAACTCAACACAATTGATGGTAATAAAATAAAATTGTGAAAATTGTTTACGTACTTCAAATTGTTGTGAAGATATGCCCCGCTCAGAGGTCGAGCGGCGAATGAACTCGCAAACATAGTATCCACATAAATTATTCTTGGGTGCCTCCCACAAGCACTTTACAAGAATAGAGTTTAATCAAAATGATAATCAAGCATGATAATGGTATTGCAACTAGAATCAATGAGAGATGGGCAGAACTAGCTAGTACTACTTACTTTGGGGTGTTTAAATCGCAACTCCTTTTTCTCTAGACCCAGTACCTTGCTGGTGAACTTTTTCCAAACCCTGCCCAGCAAACAAAATGATTACTTGATATTAGGAAATGAAGGAATGTTGTCAATACGGTGCGATAATGATTGAACTTACTTCTGGAGCATTTTACTCATGTTCGACCACACCTTAAGCTCTTTACATCTCGAGTCTAAGACAATTACTAGTCCCACATCAAGCTCAATGGATAGCAGAATAAAGTGGAAGCTGCACATGCATAACTCATCAATTACACTTAACCTCGAGTAAGCGAAACATAATATGCACAAGATAGTAACACTCACTTGAAGTTGTAAGAAAAGAGTATTTTCCTTCTATTTTGTTGTCGAAGTAACGTGTTTTGCAAGTTTTCCTCAGTATTGTCGGGTCTCTTTTGTACCGTATATCCACTTATGCTATTTGGGTTAATGAACCCAATGTCATAGATTTGTCCTCTTTTGCATTCGACGATCTTCAATCTGCATAATATAGTGAGGATAATTATATATACATGCAATGCACGATCTGAGCTAGAGACTTAATTACAGGAATAATACTTATAGGCAATAACAACTTATGAGAGTTTTGTCGAGGGTGTCTTGATTGCATAACTGAAATAATTCTTCAAATTCATCGTACAACAAGTCGACTCCAATGAAGTCATGCTCATCTTTAATTCCTAGCAAGATACTGTTAGTCCCATCCTTGCAGGTTTTCAAGTACCAGTCATGTAACCTGCACATCATCATTGATAGATGCGGGAGCTGCTCAGGTTTGACGAGAGGCTTCCCGTGCTCATATCTAAAGGGCGCTACTACCTCAGCCATTTCGAACTGTACATCATCGCCTAAGTAATCACTAAGAGTAATAGCAAGACCGTTGGCCGCTACCCCCGGATATTTAGCGATATCGGTAAAGACCTTGAGAGGGGGGCACGATTGCTTTTCCTATTCGCCGTGCTGGGGGATTGTTTTCTCACTTCGTCTTGCAGCACTGCTAGTACTTCCCGACCGCTGTGCTTCATCAAATGTCTTTGCAATACAACAGCCATAGTATGATAGCGACGGAGGCGGTGGTGGTCGCCTAAGGGCATCTAGAGAGCGCTTCGCTTTTACCGGATATATTTTCTCCTTTGGAGGTGGACGTTTCCATGCAAAATGGGCCTTCACTTCGAAAGCAACGATGTCCTTGTTTTCCTCCTCAGTCGTCTCATATGGTAACTTTGCAGGAGCCTTGAGGCTTGAACCAGCTCTGAATTTCTCCCATGTTGTACTACTAGCCGCCGGAGCGGCGGCGGCTCTCTTCCGCCATTGCTGGGGTGGCAGAGTCCACTGATGCTGCGGAGGAGGAGGAGTGCGCTGACACGGCGGAGGAAGTTGAGGCAGAGGAGGATTCTATTGAGGGGCCTCCTCCATCGGAGTCCGCTGACGGGGCGGAGACAGCTGATGCACCGAAGACGACTGAGGCAGCGGAGATAGAGCTGGACTATGAGGAGTCTGCTAAGGGGCCTCCTCCGGCTGAGTCTGCTAAAGCAGCGTCTAGTTTGGAAGCACGATGTTTTCCTTTCCCCATAGACAGGTAGTCCTTAAGGCATTTTCCAAATGAATCTCCTCTTCACCTGTATTGTAGTCAAGCCCCAGCCCCTCAAATTCGTTCATTACTTCATCCACCCCAACAACAGCAAAGCCATCTGGAAGCGGAGCAAAATGGAAAGTTCCATCAGGTCGATGAGGTAAGACATAGCCGACCGCCACCTTCAAGGTTAGGTTATGGCATTTCGCAATTAGCTCACAATGTTCCCTCTCCGTGATAACATCCACGAGGTAGCGAGGAGCCATGATATCGGGCTGAATGAGCTCCGTGGAAACCACGCTGATTTTCCGCTAAGATGGTGGTGTAGCTTCGTGGGCAGTATCGAATGAAGGATCTTCGTGCTGCTGAGAAGCTCGCTGACTGGTAAGTGCCTCTAGTTTCATCTCATGCAGTGATGATTTTTCTTCCATATTCTGCATCCGGTCTGCTTCCTCTTTCTTCTTTCTCCCTCGGCTTCACTGTTGTTCGGAAACCCATACTTCCACGGAACGGAAGCTGATGTGCCTCATGTTCGTCCAAGGTGTTCAGGATTCCCGAGAGCCTTTGATGGCTCGTCCTTCTCTATGTCGGTATGGAACCTCCCTTCCTTCACTTCCTTGATTGCTTCCTGAATCTTTATGACGGGTGTTTCAAGTTGAGCTTTTGTGAAAACACACTTCCCTATTTCTGGGTCCAAAGTTTCCCCATGCCCGAAGAACCAAGTCCTTGCCCGATCGGGCCATTTAAATGTCGCGGGTCGGACCCCTTTATCAAGCAGGTCATTCTCAGCTTTGTCCCATGTAGGCCGGGCTTTGCTCTAGCCACCTGACCCCATAACATGGTGATACAACTTCTTTACAACATTTAGCTTATTTGTCTCTGAGCTTTTCTTACCTTTCTCCAATTTCTTGTACGCCACAAATGCGGGCTAGTGATCTTTTATCTTCGCATATGGACCGGTGAACCCTGGAGTCTCTCATCTTTGTCGACAAACTCGTTCAATCTTTTCTTCCAGTTCTTGAATAGTTCTGCCATCTTCTTAAGAGCACACACCTTGACTTGTCGTTGTATAACTGGGTTATTTGGATCCTCCACTGGCGGTAGGCTGAAATTTGTCATCAGCAAGTTCCAAATCTCATCTTTCTACCTATCGTCGACATAATAAACTTCACCATCCTTCTTCTTATTCCATTCTTGGATGCTGATCGAGATGTTGTCCCTAACAACAACTCCGCACTAATGTACAAATTTGTCTCTGGTCCGCTTGGGAGCAATCGGTTGGCCATCTGGAGCGACTTCTTCGATTGTGAACCTTTCATCCTAGCCCAACCTTTTCTTCGGGCCTCGTCTCCTTACAGAAGTTTGGCTTGATCAAGAGGGCTAAAAGAAGAAAGAAGCGTTAATACATGTACATACAAAACAATTAATGCATCTAGTTAGCAGAGACTTAATATATATATATATATATATATATATATATATATATATATATATATATATATATATATATATATATATATATATAGACACACACACACACACACTAGCAAATATGCCCGAGCGTTGCAACGGAAGATTATGCAGGTTGATAGATATAAAAAATCTAAATCAAATGCCAGGATGAGACAAGGACTTTTAAAATATCATTTGACAAACTAATCATTTGACAAACAATGTCTAAGTGATGTCATGATGAAATAAGAGTTATTTAAAAGTCATGATGAAATAAGGGAATTCTAAAAAGTCATTCAAAAAACTAAACATGTGATGATTTGATCACGATTTGTTTTCTTAAGGTGTCACAATGGAAAAAAATTGGCTGAGCAAACTGCATTAATAGATCCTGCCTGAGCTAGAGTGATGAATGATGTGCCTCGTCTTGACCTAGCGTAGCGGTGTTTATCATAACCAGTACGGTGGTACCAGAATAAATATAGATGTGTATGAAGTCAAAATAGACATTTATCATTTTCGCATAGCTTACAAAAACTAACATACAGGAAGATGCGTCAATTGTTTTGAGCTCAGCGTTGTATGAACCATGAAGACCATTTTTTAACCCGACGCAAGGCACTAAATAAAATCATAAAACGACCTCCACGGATCCCCTAATAAAACTTCTACGCAAGCGATGATTCGTTTTGTTTATTATTTACAGATATGTTTTAATTTTGGAACATTTTCTATAATTCATGTACCTTTTTTTCTATTTCCAGAACATGTTTTTGATACTGGATTATTTTTTAAAAATTATGATCATTTTTTTATTTCATGAACATTTATTGTGATTTGTGAATATTTTTATAACATATGCAATTTTTTTTAAAATCATAAACATTCTATGACTTTCAAATATTTTTTGAATTCATAAAGAGTTTATGATTTCTCAATATATTTTTAAAGCTCACATCATTTTTAAATTTGGTTCATTTGAAAATCTCGAATTAATTGAAAGAAGGAAAATGAAAAATAAAAATGAAAAGGTAAAAAGCAAAATAGAAAACAGGCGGCGCCACTGTGGCCGGCCCATTAGGGAGAACGAGAGGAGGAGGGGCGTTTCGTATTGAGAAAAAAAGGGGGAAAAGGGGTGGGGGAAGCAGGGATCGAACCGTGGTCACCTGTGCGGTAGACCAACGCCTTAGCCATCAGGATAGCTCTATTTTTGTGTTATATGAGCGTATCATCGTTTAAGAACCAAACCAGGCGGCGATTTTGAAATAACCCAAATCATTTTACTTACGGATGGCAGAGTTGGTAATTTGTGCTAACTTTGTGGGCAATTCTAATGACGGACGACAGAAACCCAATTCTCTTTAATATATATATATATATATATATATATATATATATATATATATATATATATATATATAGAAAGTCTATTAATAACCCAGGGTGAAGAATAATCGACAGAGCGGTGGTCTGGTCTAAACGTCGAGCGATATAAAATTACGGTCCACAGATGTAATTTTACATCGATGGAAAAAGATGGCCAGGAGCTAGCCCACCTCTCACCCCGATGGCCCGATGTAAAAAAAAACACCTAGCCCATTCCCCATACGCTATGAGCAGTTTTCACACGATGATGTTCCTCTTCCCCCCGGCCCTTCTATTTCGGGATTGCGGCGGCGGCGGCGGCAGGGACAGCACCGAAGGGACGACCCGACTGCTATGGCTACTTCTCTCGAGCGTGGTGTACTCCCCTTTCCCTCTCCCATGCGGTGGCGAACCGGAGGCGACGTGGGCAGTGCAACGATCAGGGCAAGCTCGGCGGCGCCAACGGACTTCTACGGCATCCATCTCCTCCCTCAGCGGTCTTATCGCCTGTAAGACCCCCCCTCCTCCTCTTCTTAACCTCTCCTCCTCCATTAATTTCTGAATTTCTAGGGTTAGGGTTATTGATTTTTTGGGAGCGGTGCAGGGGAAGGGGAAGAAACTAGGGAAGGAAAGGAAAAAAGAGGAGCTTAGGGGGTGATGGAGGTGATGCTAGATACGGGCGCCCGACAGTGAGATGATGGAGGTGGAGAAGAAGGCCAAGCCGATGACATAGAATAAGGGAGAGCTCAATGCTGCGGATAGAAAGGAACAACAGTGGAGTATCCGACTTTGATTCAGCTGAGACATTTTTGTTTTTTCGCAAGACATGTGAATCCTCTCTTCGTTTTTTGCTTTTGTTTAGAATTCACGAATTTTCTTACTTGTAGATATAAATGATGGTTCCGACTTAATTGGATTTTAGTAATGACGTACATAAAGAATCAATCTACGGCTGTACCTAGCTGACAATGCTATGTCTCTGTTTGTACCTAGCTGACAATGCTAATTCTCTGTAAATTTGTATTATCAAAATTTGCACAAACCTACGAGCAAAATTTCTTCAATTAAAGATGATTCATTTTATGAGGAATTTGTTTTATATTTAGTGAATTTATTAGGCAAACAAGGAATTGGAATTCTGCCAAGAAATCTAGGGGCAGAAGAAGATGCATGCAAGGGACTTGCAGACTAGGCAAATGCTGTGCAGGCGAGAAAATGGTAAGTATGGTGTACTCACGGCAAGACACGCAAGCATACACACTCACCATAAGCTGAATGAACGAATGCATCCTGTTAATTAGTTTTGACCTCTCAAACATGCCCGATGTCCTCACCAGCTCAAGTTCCATGACTCCAAGTTCACCTCGATGTATTCAGGTATCGCACAACCCATAAAGAACCACTGGTAATATGATTAAGGCATGTGAATAATCTTCTGAATTTGTTCGTAAGGCAAATCCTCAAGGTTGGCAGCACATGTCCAATTCGATCTGTTTCCATTGCACACACATGTTGTTTTTCAATTAGCAATGCAAATTAGCGTCCGTCTCAATGTTATGTCTCTGTTTTCTTTTGCAATCTGCAAGGAACTCAAAGATAGTTGTAGGTTTGCTCACGTGCATTCTAGTCCATAAATTGTTTGGGCAATACAGAACAGAAGAATATGTACATGTTTGGCTACAAACTTCAGTTTGTTTTGATGCTGATGAATTTGTTGAATCCTGAATTTTGTTGTTAAGAGAATAGATAGCTCTTATCCTGCAAAAGAAAAGGAAGTAAGCTAGAGCTCTCCTATGAATGTGTATGAGATCTTCTGGCAATGCTAGGATTTTGAGGGTTTTCATTTAAATTAAGTGTGCAGTTCTTGCTTCTGATCATTACAATTACTTCAGTGTTAATTTTGTTATCTTGTGTGTACAATATGCTATTCTCTATTCAGCTGACTGCATGACCAATATTACTTATTCAGTATATGAGTAATTTAATTTTCCTGTTTCATGCAGTTTGGAGCAATTCATGATTACTACCAGTTTCAAATTAGATTAATTTCAATCGCAATGAGGTACAAGACTGGCCCTCTTCCTTGCTGTCTTATCTTCGGTGTTTATTTGGTTGAACTAGCATAAACCTAACTTTTAATGTTGACGTGTTTCCGCCCAATTTGTGCGGTAAGCCATGCTAGTCATCAAGTAATCAATCTCAATGTTCCCTTTTCCCCCTAATAGATGATTGCTATTGATTTGCTGTGGCTTAACTATCGAGGACAAAACATTTCCCTTTTCCCCCTAATAGTGATTTATTTGCTCCTTCTAGGAGGCCTGCATTTTGCTAATTGTCTATTTGCTAGAGAAGTAGTGGCAATGAACATTTTTATTCTGATGCCTTATCTGAATAGCTTCAGAAATTCTTAACATGAAATACATAATATACTTATCTGTATGTGGTTCATGCTTCGTTGTTTAAATTTTCTCTTAGTTAAATGTTGGCGAGCAGAGTATATATTCTTGATTGGTTATCCTGAATCTGAATTTGGGGAAGATGATCTAACTAGCTTCTAAATCAGCTGAGTTGTACTGATGATGGTGTGTTTGCTGCTCACACATTTTATTCCAAGGACCATTATGACAAATAATGGCCACTTATAGGTTGCTGGTAATGCATTTTCACACCATACATATGCTGTGCTTACCCCCGTTGGGTAATCAATATGATACTGGTGCACTAATTTGTGGATTTTGGTTTGTTTTATACATGAAAATAAGGTAAGAGTGTTATGTCAGCTTCAAGTCCCTCAAAACCACATACTTTTGTTCGCCTTGTTCTAGGTTACCTTCTTATATGGTGGCATGAATCTGTCTTACAGAAAATAGACGTGGATGCTTTCTTCGTCAGTTCCATGTAATTTTTGTCTCGTTGATCTGTAATTTCGGATGTATGTGAGTTTTTGAGGTGCACAGTTCACTAGCATTACCTAGGTTAGCATATCTTTGCTCCCACATTTGCATGACACATGATTTATACTTTGGATTGTATATGAATTACTGTTTGTGTATGCATATGCTACAGTTTTCACCTCTAGTATTTTAACTTCCTACTTCAGTGGATGTGGTAGAGTGCAACAGTACTCAATTAGGCCTTACTGATTTTTATGGTCGTCTTTTTAGCTCTTTTTAGCATCTGGCAAAGTAGTAAGATTAATGATGTAATGGCCGTAACTATACTTCTCGTCAAAAAGCGATCTATGGGAAAAACATCCTTGTGCTCAACTCCTCAAGAATCTGGAGGATGTATGAGAGATCTGACCTGGGATTGTTACTCTCATACAACCCTATTCACATCCATGTTGTACTTGCACTTGCGAGCTTCTCATTGGCTCTGAAATTTGAATGAAACAGTTCTCATTTTCAGTCATATTTTTCTGGGTAATCCACACGGGACGAAAAGCACATTAGGCATGCATACAATTGTCAAATTTTACAGGCTGAAATTTTGGAATAATTTTCAATTGGTTTTCAGTCGATTGCTTGTCAATCTTTGCAGATTTATTAGTTTAACCCGCCCTCAATCTAGGAGTAATCTTGTATAACATTCAGTTACAAGACGCAAACTAGTTAAATATGATGACTCCCACCATTGTATCTGGCACACTTTAATAAAATACATGGTTTAGTGTGCATTGAAACAATAGTTACGGAGTTTGCCTGTTTATATTGTTTCTCACTGTACTTTTGATTCATAGTGTGTTATGGGTTCATGTGATTCCAAACAGTTTGGTACATCTAATATCCCTCTGAGATATGTATGCTTTCAACATTGTGTCCAGTTTAGGGTAGTGAAGCATATTAATCCTAAAGTGTTATATGCGCTTGTGTGTTGGGGGCCTCTATCTGTTTGTTAGTATACTTCTGAGAACTGATAATATTCTGCTTTTCAGGTATCTGTTCAAGTGGATGACAGTAAATGTATGTGGGTAGAGAGTAATGTCTTCTTATTTATGGTGGGTACGAGTAACATTAAATTGAAATTTCAGACCTTTAACTAATCCCTCCATCCCATAGTATAAGACGTTTTTGCAAACTAAACATAGCTTGCAAAAACGTCTTATATTGTGGGACGGAGGGAGTAGTAACCAGTAGCAAAATTCAAGATTTGGTGAGAAGAAATGTGAACCTAAGGGCTCCAATACTATTAATAGCACAATACTATGTTGCATTCACCGTTTCAGTCCTCAGAGATTGCTGAACAGATGAAGTTGATGGAAAATTCTATGGTCACCTAAAATTTAAGCTGCTTGAAGATCTAGTTCAGAAGTACTGTAGTCAGCTTTCAAGTTCGGTAGTATTCAGTTTTGTAATAGTGATTCCTGAATATGTCATGCTACTAGTTATTAGTGCTAAGTGGCATTCAGTTGTTTTCAAACATTTTTTTTCTAATTGCAAGGATGGTTTTTGTTACATGGGGTATTTCCGAGAACCACTACATGGAATCTATTTATTAGACCGATTTGTTGTTCTGTGCTTACTGAAAATTCCTCATGCAAGAGTTAATTAGTGGCCTATGTTTCTTACTATCACCAAAAATGCCTCCTACAGAATTGTTAGTGGCCTATGTTTCTTGCGATCACAAAAAATGCCTCCTACAGAATTTTCATAGTGGCCTATGTTACTTAAATCTCATATTTCATTTTTGCTACAGATCGATGTACTCAGTCCAATTGAAGTAGTAATAGATCTAACGTAAAATGCCTTAAATATAGGAACACAACGTTGCATCTAAAAAAATAAATCATGAACGCCTAGATCCTGTAAGATTACCTGAGTAGCCGTAAAATTACAGGAGGATGAGCCATATTGGGTTCGAGGCTACAGGAGGTAATTGACTGCCATGCAAATAGTAAGATTACCTTCCATTCTTTTTGGTTTGGGTGTCCAGACAGGTTCTTCCTTCCATGCTATAATATTACCTCACAGACCTTTTGTTTCCTACGGTTTGTGGTTTGAGGCGTGGATGCAAGCTGGCTGGGGTGAAGAATAAAAATTCTTCACCCAGGGTGACGAATAGCGCGACCCTCCTCCATTCTATCACCGGAGCCGTCATCCTATCTTCCCTCCTCCATTCGATCATCGGAGCCGTCATCCTCTCTTCCCTCACCATCGGTGTCGTTGAGAAACGACAAGGTGATATCATCACCTCCGACGCGGATTATATCCCCCAAGAACTCTTCTTTTCCTAAGTCGCTGTCCATAGTTTCTGCAAATATTACAACAAGGCAATATACAACCACGAGAGATGAATTAGTGGCAAACATACACCTAATCACAAGAAGGAATCATATGCATATGTGCAATGGATTAGTGGAAAACATCATGCAAAGTTGACAAGTTTTATAACAGTCAGTTTCAGACGATCATCGAGGACTCCTCCCCCCACATGTCTTATGAGTCATCCTATCTTTCGGGAGAGGATATACTTTGTGGACCGCCTCTCTAATGCCTGTCTGACGTGCAAATCATGTTTTCATATGCCTCAAAATCAAAGTTATCGGGGTTATGTTTTAATGACCCCCTCCCCCCTCATGTCAAAGTTATCAGGGTTATGTTTTAACGAGCCCCTCTCTCATGTTTTCATATGCCTTAAAATCAAAGTTATCGGGGTTATGTTTTAACGACAAGATGAATAAAAGATTTATACACAAGATGAATACAAAATGAACACAAGATTTATACACACATATGTATACACAACTCAACAAATGAACCAACCATCATCCTATGAACAAAACTCAACATACAAAAATGGACACCTTTTGTCGAACAACGGAGGGATGATCAGGGACCAACTCCACGGAGATGCAACACCACAACCTGTAATTCCACCAGTTGGAAAAAATTTAGGCAAAACCCAAGTATAGTAGCGCTTGCACGGCAAAAAACCCTAGTAAAACCTACTAAAAAGAAGTATATTCGTCACCAAAATACAACACTTGACATGGCAAGAAAAAAATTTATGAAGGAGAAAATAGATCATGTTGAACCAGAGCATTTCTCAGACTTTGAAATGCTCCTATTAAACTAAAACTATTTCGAATAAACTTGACAGAACTTTGCCATATTACTTCATGATGCAAAACAATCACTTTCTAGCTGAAACTAACTCAATCTTGTTAGACAAAATTGAATATCACTTCATGATGCAAAAAAAAATCAATTCAGAAAAATTAAACTTATGAGTTCAGAAAGGAAATGCGATAAATAGAACCCCCCCTCTCATGCAAAGTTGGAAGCATGGCACTATGAAAAACCGAACTTGCCAAAATACCACTATGAAAACCAACTTGCCAATATACCACTACTTTCAGTTTTCTCTAGCCAAAATACCACTAGTGCCTAATTGAGACTAACACCATCCAATAAAGAATTATATACCCTTACCTCTCCATAGCCCAAGCATACATTTCAACAACAAAAAGAGCAGCTATAGTGCAACATTTCAATAGCCAATTGACATGAAAACATCACCAACTCAACATAATCTTTGCATCATCCAACAACAGATTGCAACATTTGAGCAACATTTTGACAAATTCCAGCAGCATTTTGACATCATTTCAACAGCATTTTGACATGAAAACATCACAAATTCAACATAATCTAAGTTTACATCATCGAGCATCAATATGACAACTTTTCAGCAGCATTTTGACATCATTTCAACAACATTTTGACAGCATTTCAGCAGTATTTTAACATGAAAATATCACCAACTCAGCATAATCCGAGTTTACATAATTGTGCATCAATATAACAACATTTCAGCATCATTTTGACAACATTTTAGAACCATTTTGACATGAAAACATCGTCAATTTTGACATAACGACATTTTGACAGCAACATCTCGGGAGGAAGGAGGAAGGAGGGAGGATAGTGGTGGAGGGAGGAGGGAGTACCTGGCTGGCTATGGAGTAGCGGCGTCGGGGCAGGGGCGTGAGGACGCTTGGGCAGAGTAGGGGCGCAGGGAGCGGCAACGTCGGGGCAGGGCGTGCATCCACTACTGTAGGATGCTGCTAACACGACACTATGGTCAGAGACCCTTTGACGAAACTGTGTGCGATGCATTAATCGCAAACGGTGGTGTAAAAAACCGTCAAAAATGGTGCAAAATGTTTGTGATGACGGATGCATCAAACACGGTTCAGATTTTTGTTGCATGTGCAATGCAGGGCATACGATTCAGTTCAATTAACTGTTTGCAATGAGGAGTAACAAAAGAAATGGGTAGCCAGATGATGGCGTGTGCGATACACAATATACAGTTCACTCGGATGAACTGTTAGTGATTAGGCAACACAAAATAAACGGTCAGCTAGATCAAGCTGTGTGCGATATACAACATGCGGTTCACTCGGATGAACTGTTTGTGTTGAGACAAGAGAACAGAAACGGTTCAATATATCAAGATGTGTGTGATACACAGCAACCAGGTCTGTAATCAGAAATGTGTGCGAAGACCGATAATAACATAGACGATTGCTGCTAATAAGATGTGTGTGTTGTGCGATGGGATTGCATACAGAACAACATATATATATATAGACACACGCACACTTATAAGGACATGGTTGCATAACCAAATTAAACATCCAATTACACAGGTGGGTACTACAACCATGGCATTTGCACACACTAAAGCAAACTATTACATGCATAATTTCATAGGTGGCTACTAGATCAACAAATGTGACAGATGCAACATACCCAATATGACAGATGCAAATCTTACCAAAGTGTTTGTAAGTGGTTGCACATGCGTCATCCAAAAGAACCATTTGCGTTGAAGAGATGCACAAATCCTGCTCTCACTTTGAATACGGGTGTTCTTTCTAAAACGTTTGCGATCAAGAGCCATTAGAACCTATAGCCTTTAAAACCAAGACACGTGGCGTCACATGAATGATTAAAATTTGAATTATGCACATAAATGCATTGAAAACTCAATTAATGCATAAAAATGTCCAAACGAACCCCGAAAAATCCCAAAAATTGACACAACACTCTTGTTGTTCTATGTTGACACGAGAAATTTTTTGAAAGCAATAAGAGGCAATGGATATCGTTTCGTCCCCAAAGGTGGGACGTTCCCTACCGAAACCATCATGCTTGTGTGAGAAGCTCTGATTTGTGAGACGCATATACCCAAACCTGCCCCAAATTGGACAAAAAATTTACCACGGCATGTTGATGCCGCTCCATGATAGCATGCCAAGTTTCATGAATTTCAGACGAGTTTTCAATTTAATAGAATTTAAAAACTAGGTATCTCAATGTTTGCGACCGAGTGACGGTGGCAGGGTGTTTGACATTCATTCCCATTTCTTGCATGGGACCTAAGCATGCAACCAAGGACACATATTTGAATTTTCAACCAACTTATATACATTAGAGCATGTGCATGTAGTTCAAATTTGAATTATGCACATAAATGCATTGAAAAACTCAATTAATGCATAAAAATATCCAAATGAACCCCCCAAAATCCGAAAAATTGACACAACACTCCTGTTGTTCTATGTTGACACGAGAAATTTTTTGAAAGCATAAGAGGCAAGGATATCATTTCGTCCCCAAAGGTGGGACATTCCCTGCCAAAACCATCAGGCTTGTTGTGAGAAGCTCTGGTTTGTGAGAAGCATATCCCCAAACCTGCCCCAAATGGGGCAAAAATTTTACCACGGCATGTTGATGCCGCTCCATGATAGCATGCCAAGTTTCGTGAATTTTAGACGAGTTTTGCATTTACTAGAATTTAAAAACCAGGTATCTCAATGTTTGCGGCCGAGTGACGGTGGCAGGGTGTTTAACATTCATTCCCATTTCTTGCATGGGACCTAAGCATGCAACCAAGGACACATATATGAATTTTCAACCAATTTATATGCATTATAGGATGTTCCTTAGTTCACATTTGAATTATGCACATGAATGCCTAGAAAACTCAGTTAATGTATAAAAATGTCCAAGCGAACCCCCAAAATCCCAAAAATTGGCACAACACCCCTGTTGTTTTATGTTGACACTAGGAAAAAAATTGAAATCGAGAAGAGGCAATGCATATCGTTTCGTCCAGAAAGGTGAAATGTTCCCTACCGAAACCATCGGACTTGTTGTGAGAAGCTCTGGTTTGTGAGAAGCATATCCCCAAACCTGCCCAAAATGGAAAAAAAATTACCACGACATGTTGATGCCGCTCCATGATAACATGCCAAGTTTCATGAATTTCAAACGAGCTTTGGATTTACTAGAATTTAAAAACCAAGTATCTCAAGGTTTGCGGCCGAGTGACGGTGGCAGGGTGTTTGAAATTCATTCTCATTTCTTGCATGGGACCTTAGCACGCAACCAAGGACACAGATTTGAATTTTCAACTAATTTATATGCATTATAGCATGTGCATATAGTTCAAATTTGAATTATGCACATGAATGCATAGAAAACTCAGTTAATGTATAAAAATGTCCAAGCGAACCCCGAGAAATCCCAAAAATTTACACAACACTCCTGTTGTTCTATGTTGACACTAGGAAAAAATTTTGAAATCGAGAAGATGCAACGGATATTGTTTCGTCCAGAAGGGTGAAACATTCCCTACCAAAACCATCACACTTGTTGAGAAGCTCTGGTTTATGAGAAGCTTATACCCAAACCTGCCCCAAATGGGACAAAAAAATTACCAGGACATGTTGATGCCGCTCCATGATAGCATGCCAAGTTTCATGAATTTTGGACGATTTTTGGATTTATTATAATTACAAAAGCAAGTACGTCGATGTTCGCCAGAGAGCCACGGTGCCATGGTGTTCGCAATTCATCTCCATTCTTGCATTGGACATAAGCACAAACCCATGGACACATATTGATTTTACAACCCATGTTGGTGCACCAGAGCATGTGCATGTAGTTTAATTTTGAATTGTGCACCTGAAATGGCTAGAAAACCAATTTAATGTATAAAATGTCCAAATGAACCCTGAATAATTCCAATTCTTTTACGACACACATATAGTTGCATGTTCACTGTAGATATAATGTCTAGCGATTCAAACACCGTCCATTGCCTCTGTGACCCCATTATGTAATTCAAATTAAGAAGAAAAATCAAGTAGATCCCACACAGTTTATTATAACCAACCTTGTGAGATGCAACACAAAATATCTTGGAGCACCGTCGGAGTATAGTACGCATACACCTTGCGCGAGAAGGTGCGATGTCTATAGTCCACAACCCGCTCTGAATAAGGGACCGTGTCTGATGACACTTTGCGCGCTAGTTTTTCGCTGAAGCGATTCCAAATTTTCGGCTTCTGCGGAAATATCTACCTTCCCGCCCTCTCCCCATTACCAAAAGCCACATTTCCCTTGTTTCCGCCTTCCTTCCCAAGTTGAAACGTTCACTCCTGGCTTGCAACGCCGCCTCCTCGTCGGAGACCCTCCTTCACAGTGCTCAGCTTCACCTATATAGGCAGGTAATCCACACTCGACCCCCATCCTCCTCCTCCTCCCACATCCCACATGCCCCGACCACCGGCGCGAGCGCGACACCTTCCATCCAAATCACCGACCCCTCCACCAAATAAGTGCCGCCCTAAGCCATGATGCACGCAGTATAGCCAGGATCTCAAGGAGCATTTGGCAGCGGAGAAGCAAATCGCAGCAGCACGCGCGGATGAGGTCACGATGGCTAACATTCGTGCCGACCCCCAGATCTTGGAGGAGCACCTCGCCGTCGAGGCCACCGTAGATGCCTCGCGCGCCGAAGCCACGACGTGGTTGGCTGCTTTAAACGATAGTTCGTGGCGTTTTCTCAAGGCCACAATCGATGCCTTCAACAAAGACTACGATGTGTTTTCTCAGCATGCACATGCTTACCTCATCTTGAGAGCCAGCAGGTTGGTGCCCGGAGCGGCTCAGGCAACTCACCACTACGACGAGGGAACCCACAATGTGGAGGACTCGCCCTCTTCCATGTCAAATAAGCCAATCGTTATTGATATCTCCGACAATGAGTAGCTTGTCTTATTAGATCACTATAAGGACCCATGTTCAGTTTGCTAGCTACTGCCTTTCCTTAACAAATTCTAGTGAATTGTGATATCTACTTTTACCATGCAATCTTCTGCTCTAGTGTATATGTTCTATATGTCGTGCAATGTGGTGTTCAGTTAACTGTTTGGTTCAATTCTGCAAATGTGATGTTGAATTCTTTAGGGTGCAATTTTCCAAGTTGTCAAGCATGCTTGGTTTGGTAACTATCTAATCTTCTATTAGGAGTATGTTATATTGTGCAATGTGGTGCTCAGTTAAAGTTTGATTCATTTGTTGTGGTGTTTAGTTAACTGTTTGGTTCAATTCTGCAATGCGATGTTCAATTGTTGTGTGTGCATTCTGTTATTGCATACCATGTGAGAAATAAAACGAATTTGGCTGTACTAAATACATTAGAAACAAATACAATTGCTATATTTCCAAGTTGTTAAGCATGCTTGGTTTGGTTATCTGATCTTATATTAGGAGTATGTTATGTTGTCCAATGTGGTGCTCAGTTAATGTTTGGTTCATTTGTTTTGGTGTTTAGTTAACTGCTTGGTTCAATTCTGCAACGTGATGTTCAAATGTTGTGGCTGCATTCTGTTATTATATACCATGTGAGGAATAAATCGAATTTGGCCGCACTTAATACATGAGAAACATATACAAGTGCTATATTTCCTAGTTCTTAATCATACTTGTCGGATTTCGGGTTCCGGCAGACCCTTGAGGTTCGAACACCGGGGTGCGCGCGGAGATTCAGCCCTCTACCGGCTCGCTCCTCGCCGAATCGCTAGGACCTAAACTACCAAACTGAACAGCACAAGAGACACAAGATTTATACTGGTTCAGGCCACCATTGTGGTGTAATACCCTACTCTAGTGTGTGGTGTGGTGGATTGCCTCTTGGGATTGATGATGAACAATACAAAGGGAGAACAGCCTCGCGAGGGTCTGTTCTTGGCTGGCGCGATGTACTGCTAGGGAGAGTTCAGTCGCCTCTCCCTCTCTCTCTCTGTGTGTGTCTTCCTATCCTTGTTCTCTTGATCAGGTCTATCCTTGTTCTCTTGATCAGGTCTAGCTGCTTCTACCTCGGGGGTGGCTAGTCCTATTTATAGGAAAAGGCCCTGGGCCTCTTCCCAAATATTGAGCGGGAAGGGCGCCAATAATTGGCCATTTTGAAGGGGAACAATGGGTACACTTATCCTGACTAAAGTTGGTCCTCGCCTGTCAAAGGCTCTGGTGATGACGCCGGCTTGGGCTCCACAATGACTTCCTTCCGGCCGTTGGGCTAGTCTTGGTCTTGTTGCACCGAAATGGACGCCTTTGCTTGATGCTCTCGCCTGCGCTTGCTCCCTTTGCACCAAAGAGGAAAGGAGAACACTGCGCGGGCTGGCGCCCGACTGGCACCCTTGGTCGTCATGGCTTGCGTCATGGGCACCTAGCGAGGTACCCTGCCTTGAACTCTCCGCCTCCTCATGAGCCAGCCTGATGAGGCCGTTCCTGAGG
The DNA here is from genome assembly GCA_963921465.1 of Triticum timopheevii. NCBI lineage: Eukaryota > Viridiplantae > Streptophyta > Magnoliopsida > Poales > Poaceae > Triticum > Triticum timopheevii. The sequence continues at coordinate 218,097,970 of OY997274.1, forward strand.
AAGCTCCTCGTCGTCCGCCCTGCGAGTCTTGGCCCCTCGCGAGGGTCTTGAGCTTGCGTTGATGAAGATGGGCTGTGCTGGGCCTCCTTTGAGCCACGCTGCAGGCCGCAAGCAGTAAAGTCTGGGGACCCCCATTCCCAGAACGCCGACAGTAGCCCCCGGGCCCACAGCGCGCCCGAACTTGGCCGAGTAGAGAGGCGAAAGGGCAAGTGCGAAGTGCCGCGGGCCCTAACAGCCTGCGGCCTTGGGCGCCGCGTGGCAGTTGATTGGATGTGGGCGGCACTGCTTCCCCACGATGCCTCGGTAACCGCTCAGATTCGACAAGTCCCTGCATGCAAAGCAGGTCATGATTACCTGTGATCATGGAGGCTGACGGTTGGCCTTCGCCGGCCATAAGTACAGAACGGCGCGCGCCCTTCCAGCCTATCCTTCTGCTTCTCCTCCTTCCTGGGCCTTGCTCCGTCTTGCTGTGATGGCTCCGATCCGCCGGTTCTCCGCGGAAGAAAAGGGAAAGGCTCCCCAAGAGGATCCTGATCCACTTCCCCCGAAGAAGCGGCTTGCCCTCTGGTGTCCGGGCGAGGGCACTCGCTAGGAAGCGTCAAGACCTTGGTGTGAGCGGCCGCCACCAGGGTTCCCTCTTCCCTTGTATGTGCACATTGGCGGCTCTGAAGGAGTTGACACCGAACGCCACGGGCGGCGCCGCCGATGACGCCGGTGGGTCACGAAGGTGTGCGTCTTCCCTCCTGGAGTCCACGCCGAGGGCTCCTGCCGAGAGTTCGTGCTTCACGCCGCCACGCCTCCTAAGTCTTGGATTCGTCTCCCTCTTTCTTCGCCTCCGTCGTCCAGCAGGGGGAACCCCTAGGGCTCTGGCTGCAGCATGCTGGCTGCGGCACCCTCGCGACCGGGGCAGAGGTCGCGGTCGTTGCCCCGGGCGAGGTCTTCATGACTCGAGGCTGGGGCGAGGTCGCCCGGGTCTGCAGGACGAGGGGCTCCCTTGCGATCCATCTAGAGTACGACAGTGCTTCGGTGATGTCCTTCAAGGTCTTCGATGCGGAGGGTCGTCGGCTGGAGTGCTGTCCTGGGAGAGGCGGTCGGGACCCTACTGCGGCGAGACAGAGGCTGACTGTCCGCTCCCTGGGCCGCTCCTCAGGTGACGGAGGTGCCGGAGGATCCACTGACTCCACCGAGCTCTTCGTGACACCGGAGACGAGCGATGACAGCTACGAGCCCCCGAGCCTGCGCCGTTCTCGGAGCAGGGCGGGCTCGTGAGGTCGTCGCCGCCCCTGATCTGGATGGGGTTGGCGTCGGTGCTGGGCGGCCCACTGTTGATGATGGCGTCTGCCGTGATGCCCCCTATAGTTAGGACTCCTTAGGATTCGCGCCTTTTGTTCCTGCAAGGGGCCAAGAATATACCCCACGGGGGCCTGTAAGATGTTTGTAGCTCCGTCTGTCAATATGATCCCTATTGGGGAGCGGTGCGAGATGCTTATTCCATTTTAGCTTAGTTCCCTCCTTTCAGACCTCGCGAGGGCTTGATGCTCTGCGCTGACAGGTCCCAGTCCCAAGGTGGCTTCAGCCGTCGCTGGTATGCCAGGTCGCGATGCCGTGGTCAAGACCAGGAGGTGAGCGGCACGAGGTCCGGTAAGAGCCCCTGAGTCGCGATGCTCAGGAGGTCCCCCTTAGCGCTCAAGCAGCCATCATTCAGTGAGAAAGGAGAGCGATGTTGCTAACACGGGATTGCATTGAGTGCGGGGATGGTGCTGCGATAACTAGTGTGTCCGGAGGGTGACTTATCTCGAGGGTCAGAAAAATGCTTCCTGGTGCGGCGCTAGCCTTGGCCGTCGCGAGGTTGCTTGGCGATGCTCCTTGGGGGGACCCTGCAGGCTCACCACAGAAGGAACAAGGGTTTGTCGCGACAATCGACAGTTAGCCATTAGTTGCTCTGGGGGAGCGTGAAAGGCCTGGCGAGGTGTATCTGGGCACCCGTGAGACAGCGCGGGACTCACAGGGCCCTACCTCAAGGCGGGTTGCGCCTGGCTCTGGGCCTTATCTTGGAGTGTGTTCCTGCAAATTTGGCCAGATGCCGGTGCTCTACGTCTTCGGGTCCCGGCTCTCGGGCTGGTCTTAGCCGTCGCTGGCATGCCAGGTCGCGATGCCATGGACAAGACCAGAGGGTGAGGGCCGGAGAGCCGGTAGGAGCCCTGAGTCGCGATGCTCAGGCACCCCCCCTTTAACGAGCAAGCTGGGTTAGATGACGAAACTCTACGTCCTCGGGTCCCGGCTCTCGGGCTGGTCTCAGCCGTCGCTGGCATGCCAGGTCGCGATGCCATGGACAAGACCAGAGGGTGAGGGCCGGAGAGCCGGTAGGAGCCCTGAGTCGCGATGCTCAGGCACCTCCCTTTAACGTGCAAGATTCCGACACCCGGGAGAAAAAGGCACCAAATAACAAGCATGGTGGATCAGAAGCATAGCCCTAAGATAAATGCAAGAAGGATACATGCCGCTCGGGCAGGCCCGAGCGGCTAGGGGATGATGCAGCCCGAGGGGCGCCCCCAATAAGATAAGCTAAGGACATGAAATAAAAGGGATACATGCCGCAGGGACGGACCCACGCGGCCTGGGAATAATGCGGCCCTGAAGGCGCTCCCAGCCAGAAACGAAACTTGAAAGATGTCACCTGATGATGTTGGGGACGAAGGGGTGTTGGTGTAGCAGACTCGGTGGGCTGCGGGAGCCGATCCTCACGAGCCCCCAGGCCCAGGGGCCTCTGGAGGCTCCGAAGGCGCTGGCGGCTCCTCGCGAGCCATCTCCATCTCCGCCAGGGTTGCGGCACGCCTGACCTCTTGAGCCTCCAAGATGGCCCTCATGAGATGCTGGTGCGCAGCAGCCGCGTTCGGCAGGCCGTAAGGCATGCGCACGTAGCTGTGGGGCGGACCCTCGCAACGTCCCACTCTTGAGGGCCACAGTCGCTCTTGAGACGCGGCTCGGTTGAGCCCTGGTATGTCGGTGCAGACGCACAGCCCACCATCCTCGCCTGGATGGGGGGCCACAACGGGTAGGCGGCGGCTGCCTCTCATGACCCTTGACTCCTATAACTCCTGAATGGCCTTGCTGACGAACTCCTGAGGGTTTGGCCCTCCTTGCCTTGCTCCTTCTTGAGGGAAACATGCTTCGAAGCACGCCTCCACGTGGTGCCCAAGCGCCTCCCTCGTGACCTTGGCAAGGTCGGCGGCCCTCCAGGGGAGAGCCCCCGAGCCCTGCCCGAGGAGGGCATCGGGCACGCTTCCCTATGCGACGGAAGGAGGCTCCTCCTGGCCAGACACGGGCCCTGAGGGGCCTACCTCCTGAGGGGCCGGGCCGGTTGATGTCTTCTTCTTCTTGGGGGCGGCCTCGGGAAGCCTCCTGCCTCCGCGGTCTGGGTCTTCCAGTGATGCGGCCTGAAAGGCTCGCTCCAGGGAGCACACTGCGTCCCTCTCTTCGCAGGGCACCGTGATGACCTCGTCGCTTCCCGGCATCTTGAGGACGTTGTAGCCGTGGTGGGTCACGGCCATGAACTTGGCCAGCGCCGGGTACCCGAGGATGGCGTTGTATGGCAGGCGAATGTGGGCGACGTCGAAGTCGATGAGCTCGGTGCGGTAGTTGTCGCGAGCCCCGAAGGTGACAGGAAGGCGGACCTGCCCTATCGGGACCGTGGAGCCGTCGGTGACTCTGGAGAAGGGCTTGGTTGGCTGAAGCTGACTATACGGCACTTGAAGATTGTTGAATGTTTCCATGGACAGGACGTTGAGCCCTGCCTCGCCGTCGATGAGGGTCCTGGTGACTAGCACGTTGTTGATGATTGGGGAACAAAGCATCGGGAGGACTCCGGCTGTGGCCGCGCACTTGAGCTGATCCGCTGAGCTGAACGTGATGGCGCATGCCGACCACCTGAGAGGGCGCGTGGCCTCGAGCTTGGGGAGGACTGCATTCACTTCGCGGGCGAACTGCTTGAAGATGCGCTGAGAGGCTAGGGCTTGAGCTCCACCCAGGATGTAGGCGATTGCACGCGGTTCCTGGAAGCCCCCAGCCCCCTCGTCCTGATGACGGTCTTCATTTCTCCTTGGCTGTGGCGGCAGCGGAGGGAGGCCTGCGTTCCCTTGCGGGCGATCCTCGCAAGGCTGATCCCTCCAGCCTCCCTCGCGAGGCGGGTCCTGCCAGCGGTCCTCGCGAGGTTGGTCGCGCCACCCTTGGCGCGGGCCGCGGTCTTCCCAGCGTCCTGCATTCCTTCCTCCTCCTCGGCCGTAGCCCCGGTCGCTGCGGTCGGGACGTCTGCCGACTCTTCCTTCACGCACGGCCCGGAGCTCTTGGCATTCATTTGTGTTGTGAGTGTGGAGGTCGTGGTACACGCAGTACCGACGGCCCTTGGAGGATTCAGGCTGATCTCTGCCCCGCTTGGTGTCTAGCTCGGCCGCGAGCACGGCAGCCCCCTTGCGCTTCACGTCCTTGGCCTTGGGCTTCTTCTCTTCGGGGTCCGTGGTAGGCAGATCGAGGAGGGAGAGGCGCCCCTCCTCAGCCCTGGCGCACTTGGTCGCCAAGTTGAACAACTCCAAGGAGGTGCACATGTCTTCATGCATCGCCAGCTCCTCATTCATCTTGACATCGCACACACCGTCGGAGAAGGCAGTGATGATGGCTGTCGGTGTCAAAACCGGCGGATCTCGGGTAGGGGGTCCCGAACTATGCATCTAGGCGGATGGTAACAGGAGACAAGGGACACGATGTTTTACCCAGGTTCGGGCCCTCTCGATGGAGGTAAAACCCTACGTCCTGCTTGATTAATATTGACGATATGGGTAGTACAAGAGTAGATCTACCACGAGATCAAGGAGGCTAAACCCTAGAAGCTAGCCTATGGTATGATTGTTGTAATGTATGTTGTCCTACGGACTAAAGCCCTCCGGTTTATATAGACACCGGAGGAGGCTAGGGTTACACAGAGTCGGTTACAATGGTAGGAGATCTACATATCCATATTGCCAAGCTTGCCTTCCACGCCAAGGAAAGTACCATCCGGACACGAGCCGGAGTCTTCAATCTTGTATCTTCGTAGTCTTGGAGTCCGGCGGATAATGATAGTCCGGCTGTCCGGACACCCCCTAGTCCAGGACTCCCTCAGTAGCCCCTGAACCAGTCTTCAATGACGATAAGTCCGACGCGCATAATGTTTGGCATTGCAAGGCGGGTTCCTCCCTTGAATAATCCAGAGAAGATCATGAACACCAGGATAGTGTCCGGCTCTGCAAAAATAATTTCCACATTCCACCGTAGAGAGAATAAAATATACACTAGCTCAATCTGCTGACGTATTATGCAGCGTGACATCACACCGCTACCAAGCCTTTGTTTGAATCGTTTTTTTACTATTCCACCTCAGCACGTTTAGCGAAGCGGTTTCCTTGGCACGTCTTGTCGAAGCAGAGATCGTGTTCCCCTTATTCCGGGATCCTCATCAATACGGACGTGGGTAACCCAACCGCGCCATTGATGGTGGCGCTTGGGAGATAAGCGAGTTTTACCAGGCTGGTGGGGGACACATAGTTTTCGTCCACCTATATATAGGGGATAAGGATTCACCTTCTCACCTACGCCTTCTTCCTCCTTTGCTTATCCATCTCTGCGCACTCAAGCTCCAACGCTCAAGCTTGCGCATCTCGCCTCGACCTCCTCCGAATATGTCCGGAGCGGGAGGTAAATGGTTAGCCTCCACCGTTAAGGAGGAGGACATCACCAAACTGCGCGACGCCGGATACCTTTCTAGCGATATCGCGCATCGGCTGCACGACGAGGGACAGCTCATCCCCACCCCAGGGCCTAATGAGAGGGTCGTGTTCCTCCCCCACTTCCTCCGCGGACTGGGCTTTCCGCTCCATCCATTTGTCCGGGGACTCATGTTTTACTACAGCCTGGATTTCCACGATCTGGCGCCGAACTTCATCCTCAACATCTCAGCGTTTATCGTCGTGTGTGAGGCCTTCCTCTGCATCCGGCCCCACTTCGGCCTGTGGCTCAAGACCTTCAACGTCAAGCCGAAGGTTGTGAAGGGCACGCACGCGGAATGCGGAGGCGCCATGTTGGGCAAATTGCCCAACGTCCCTTGGCTTGAAGGGACCTTCGTGGACTCCATCAAGGGGTGGCAATCGGGGTGGTTCTACATCACCGAGCCGCGCAAGCCCACATGGGCGGCGGCCCCTGAGTTTAGATCTGGAATCCCCACGCAGCTCACCTCCTGGAAAGAGAAGGGTTTGCAGTGGGGCAGTCCGGTGGAGGTGACGGGACTCCGAGCCTGCATCAAGAAGATGGTGAGCAATAGGCTCCGGCTCGTCGACGTGGTCCAAGTCATGCTCCTCCGGTGGATTCTCCCATGCCAAGAACGGGCATTCAATTTGTGGGAGTTCAATCCGGAACAGCACCAGGCGCTGAGCATGCTCTTCGGTACAACATACGAAGGCGCCTGGAGGGTGCTGTTCAAGGGCGCCGAAGCCCCCGCATCCGCGACGGAGGATCGCGGATTCAGCTCGCAGTGTCCAACTGACGAGGTAAGTGATTCAACCCCATTACGGGACACTTGTGATAATTAAATTAACCTTTAATGGGGTCTCATTCTGCCTCTTCCTTTGACAGGAATGGATGGAGAAGGCCAAGCTGCTTATCAGCCCGGCTCCCATGCCAGAAGACCCAGTGGACGCCCGCTTAACAGGGCTGCTGGTTCCGGCACCGCACGTGGTGCCGGAGAAGAAGGCCAAGAAGGTGGCCACGGGGACTCGAAAGAGTTCCCATAATCAAGCGTCTGACGACGACGAGGACTCCTCCCCTGAAGACGAGGAGGAGGAGTATTCTCTCCCAGAGGAGGGAAGGAAGAAGAGGAAGGCTTCCCCGATCGGGGAGGTCGAAGGGTCCAAGAGGGGGAGAACTATCCCCCCGGACAGTTTCGCCAACATCAATGTTGGCGAGGATGAGTGGCCTCCAAGGGCCAGGCGTCCGTCAAGATCGTAAGTATCCGGATCCTTGATGTGTAATTTCTTTTACGTCGCGTAGTGTCCTTCTAAGGCCGCGTTCTGTCCGTAGTCCGGCCGATGATGATCTTCCCGCTTCATCAAGCGGGTCATTGGCCTCGTCGGATGTGAATTCCATCCCGACTGCCTCTAGCCCACGCGCCGACGAGGACGCCGAGGTGGGATCCCAGAGAGGGACCCATCAGGAGGAGGCTCCGGAGGCGCCGTCAGGCAGCCTCCCGGACTTCGTGCCGGACTCTACATCGGAACCCGCAGTGGTTCCAGAGTCCGGCAAGCGGCCCCTTCGAAAGAAGGGCAGGACCGCGACGCCGCCGGCCTCCGTCTAACCGGAGGCGCCGGATAACCTGTTGGAGGCGCTTAAAGGCGCTTCCATCGAGGAAGAACACCGCACTATCATGAGTGCGGTGATTGAGAAGGTTCAGCTCGCTAAGTGCGGGCTGACCGAAGCCTGCAGCAGCCTTCTAACAGGCTTTGAGGTAAGAAGTAATGTAATACCGCATAGACAGTAGCCCCTGATGCTTAGTTCGGTGTTCGGAAAGAAAAGCCGGACTGAGGATCTAACAAGATATACACAGGGTTGCCTAAAATATGTCAATATGGGTTTGCAGGCTGCGCTGCTGACCTCTGTCGCACTAACAGCGGAGGTCGACGTGCTGAAAAAGGATCTCGAGCGGTCCGAGCAAGAGCTCGGCCATGCAAAGAAGCAGCTCGAGGAAAAAGAAGGTGAATAATACCTCTTTGAGAAAGTACCTTACAGAAAAGGATTTTGGTTGCAAATAAAATTAACAAGGATAATATGTGTAATGCAGGGGCCACTAACGAGGTGGCAGCCCTGAAGGATGCTGTGTCCGCGGCCGGACGCAGTGCGGCCGCGGAACGGGCTGAGCGAGAAAAGCAAGAGGCACGGGTGGCGGAAGTTCGGCAAGAGCTCCAAGCTCTCATGGAAAAGCATGAGAGTTTGGAGCTTGACTCCAAGACTCGAGAGTCCGAGGTTGCCTCGGCTCTCAAAAGTGCCAAGTCCGCCAAGGCCGAGGCCCATAAGGCCCTTCAGGAAGTTGAGGACAGAAAGAAGATAGCGGCAGGTAAGGCATTTTTCATGCAAAGCAGGCATGTTAATGTGAATTACCGGATACTTACCCGAATTCGGAGCTCTCCAGGGGCATTTGCAGATCTGTCGCGTAGTGCGTCTGATGCCGCCGCATACTATCGTGGCAAGGAGGGGAGCTCGACGGAGATGGTCTTCTAGTCTCAGTACGCTGAGTCTGGCCATCCGGTGCCCCCAAGCGACCAGCTGAAGCAGCTGGTCGAACTCCACAAGGTAGCTGAGGAGGCCCTGAAGGGTCTCATAGTCCGGCTGTGGCCTGGACAGGCCCTGCCTGGGGCTACTTTGGCCTCGTGCGGCGGCTGGTGGATGCATGCCCCAGGCTGGATGTAGTCAAGCGCTCCGCCTGTATTGAAGGCGCTCGTCGGGCCCTTGCCCGCATAAAAGTGCAATGGGGCAAATTGGATGCGGAGAAGCTTCTCACGGACCCACCGCCGCCGGGCAAGGAGTATCGTATGCCAGAGAAGTATTATAAAATTGTCCTGAAGGGAGCCTGCGATATTGCAGATGAGTGCTCCCGAGATGTAATCTTTGAGTGAACTCGCTGTGTATTTATCCTGTGCGCTGAAAACTTCGTTCATATGCGCCATGAGCAACGCTTGTTTAATTTAAAATATTACCTTCTGTGCGGCCGTTTGTAAAATCTGAAAGATGGCAAGTCGTTGGCTTCAGCCCCCAAGCCGCAAGTGCTGGGGTGTTCGGGATAAACTTGAGCACTCTTGTTCCCATTTTTGGGTCCATCTAGGGAGGTGCTCAACACGACGAACAAGGCAACCGGACTTATAATGCTTGAACACGCTCACTTAGCCATAGAATTCTATAATTTTAAATTTCGGCGAAGCCCCTGGTATTCGGAAGACCGAATCCGGGGCGCTATCCACACCTTCATCGGACATTATCCAGAACTTCGCTCGAAGCGGCGTGAGTCTTTGAGGACTCGAAAAAACCTCTCGAACAGCGACCCGTCTCTCGCCTTATCATGCCAGTCAGTTTTAGCTTTCTCCACTGAGGCGTTAGCCCGGCTCAACCGGGGCGCAATCGCAGTGGTTCTCCCAGTGCTACCTTAGCCGAAGGAACGGAACGTAAGGCACCAAAACGTGGGAGCCGGGCAAACCCAACTATTGACCCAAGACATGATTCGGAGCCGATTCGTATAATGCTATAAGTTCGGGGTGCCGCACTTGTGAAAGTGTTCGGACTTTATCACACCATAAATTGGGGAACAGAAGCCCCTGGCGTATTCGGCCGTACCAAAATATACGGGTGCAAGATGTCATGTAATGAACATATATATAAAAGGTAATGCAATTGCAAATAAAGAGGTGCTGCATTATTTATGAAAGAAAGTCTGCTAGTAGAGCGGACTGATACCAATAGTGCGGTAGGCAAGGGATTTGGACTAAATAAACATGTCCCCCTCCAGGGATGAGCTGCAGACTTGGTGTATATAATCAAATTTAATGCTCGTAATTGAGACCACCTGAGTGTTCGTCGCGGCCTTCTTTAGTCCCTGACTGTTGCATCATGAGTTCGGCAGGTTCGCCACCGGACAGGGCTTCTGTTTAACGGAGTCCTGTGTACACAAAGTAGTAAAGTGAGAAAGAAAAGAAGGGGGGGGGCACACTTGCGAGCCCCTGGTGTGGTCGAGCCGCACTCTGGGTCCGTTGTGATCGTGCCCCTTTCCCTGCGCCCATGGTATCTCCAAAGCGTAATGATGTACGCGGAGTGTTATTCTTGCGATTATGCGCGGGCAAGGGTTGGGGCCGCATTGCTACGCGTGCTCTGATCGCGCCAGGTGGTCTTGGTTGGCATTGCTCCGGGCGCGCTTTGCTGTGTCCGGCTTTTTAACTGCCGGACTTGAGAATTGCCTTAGAAGGCTGCTCTGTACTTCTGCCGCGAGAGCCGCTGTATGTTCCTCCGTTCGGAGGGAGCGTTCCGTATTCCCATTGACCGTGATGACTCCACGAGGGCTTGGCATCTTGAGCTTTAGGTATGCATAATGCGGCACCGCGTTGAATTTTGCAAACGCGGTTCGTCCGAGCAGAGCTGTTGGGGAACGTAGTAATTTCAAAAATTTCCTACGCACACGCAAGATCATGGTGATGCATAGCAACGAGAGGGGAGAGTGTTGTCTACGTACCCTCGTAGACCGAAGCGGAAGCGTTGACGCAACGTAGAGGAAGTAGTCGTACGTCCTCCCGGTCCGACCGATCCAAGCACCGTTACTCCGGCACCTCCGAGTTCTTGACACGCGTACAGCTCGATGAAGCACCCTCGTTCTCCAATCCAATAGAGGCGCCGAGGGGGAGTTCCGTCAGCACGACGGCGTGGTGACGATCTTGATGTTCTCCTGTCGCAGGGCTTCGCCTAAGCACCGCTACAATATGACCGAGGTGTAATATCGTGGAGGGGGCACCGCACACGACTAAGGAACGATCAATGATCAACTTGTGTGTCTATAGGGTGCCCCTACCCCCGTATATAAAGGAGTGGAGGAGGGGGAGGGCCGGCCCTCTCTATGGCGCGCCCTAGGGGAGTCCTACTCCCACCGGGAGTAGGATTCCCCCTTTCCTAGTCCAACTAGGAACCCTTCCATGTAGTAGGAGTAGGAGAGAAGGAAAGGGAAGAGAGAAGGAGAAGGAAGGAAGGGGGCGCCCCCCCTAGTCCAATTCGGACTAGCCAAAGGGGAGGGGTGCGGCCACCCTTTAGGCCCTCTCTCTCTTTTCCCGTATGGCCCAATGAGGCCCAATACGAATTCCCGTAACTCTCCGGTACTCCGAAAAATACCCGAATCACTCGGAACCTTTCCGAACTCCGAATATAGTCGTCCAATATATCGATCTTTACGTCTCGACCATTTCGAGACTCCTCGTCATTTCCCCGATCTCATCCGGGACTCCGAACTCCTTCGGTACATCAAAACTCATAAACTCATAATATAACTGTCATCGAAACCTTAAGCGTGCGGACCCTACGGTTCGAGAACAATGTAGACATGACCGAGACACGTCTCCGGTCAATAACCAATAGCGGGACCTGGATGCCCATATTGGTTCCTACATATTCTACGAAGATCTTTATCGGTCAAACCGCACAACAACATACGTTGTTCCCTTTGTCATCGGTATGTTACTTGCCCGAGATTTGATCGTCGGTATCCAATACCTAGTTCAATCTCGTTACCGGCAAGTCTCTTTACTCGTTCTGTAATACGTCATCTCATAACTAACTCATTAGTTACATGCTTGCAAGGCTTAGGTGATGAGTATTACCGAGAGGGCCCAGAGATACCTCTTCGACAATCGGAGTGACAAAACCTAATCTCGAAATACGCCAACTCAACATGTACCTTCGGAGACACTTGTAGTACTCCTTTATAATCACCCAGTTACGTTGTGACGTTTGGTAATACCCAAAGTGTTCCTCCGGTAAACGGGAGTTGCATAATCTCATAGTTACAGGAACATGTATAAGTCATGAAGAAAGCAATAGCAACATACTAAACGATCAAGTGCTAAGCTAACGGAATGGGTCAAGTCAATCACATCATTCTCCTAATGATGTGATCTTGTTAATCAAATGACAACCCTTTTGTCCATAGCTAGGAAACATAACCATCTCTGATAAACGAGCTAGTCAAGTAGAGGCATACTAGTGACACTATGTTTGTCTATGTATTCACACATGTATTATGTTTCCGGTTAATACAATTCTAGCATGAATAATAAACATTTATCATGAAATAAGGAAATAAATAATAACTTTATTATTGCCTCTAGGGCATATTTCCTTCAGTCTCCCACTTGCACTAGAGTCAATAATCTAGTTCACATCGCCATGTGATTTAACACCAATATTCATATCTGTATATGATTAACACCCATAATTCACATCCTCATGTGACCAACACCCAAAGGGTTTACTAGAGTCAACAATCTAGTTCACATCGCTATGTGATTAACACCCAAAGAGTACTAAGGTGTGATCATGTTTTGTTTTGCTCGTGAGAGAAGCTTAGTCAATGGGTCTGTCACATTCAGATCCGTATGTATTTTGCAAATATTTTATGTCCAGAATGCTCTGCACGGAGCTACTCTAGCTAATTGCTCCCACTTTCAATATGTATCCAGGTTGAGACTTGGAGTCATCTGGATCGGTGTAAAAGTTTGCACTGATGTAACTTTTACAACAAACTCTTTTATCACCTCCATAATCGAGAAACATCTCCTTAGTTCTTACTAAGGATATTCTTGACCAATGTCCAATGATCTACTCCTAGATCACTATTGTACTCCCTTGCCAAATTCGGAGCAAGGTATACAATAGGTCTGGTACATAGCATAGCATACTTTATAGAACCTATGACTGAGGCATAGGGAATGACTTTTCATTCTCTTTCTATTTTCTGCTGTGGTCGGGATTTGAGTCTTACTCAATTTCATACCTTTGCAACATAGGCAAGAACTCTTTCTTTGACTGTTCCATTTTGAACTATTTCAAAATCTTGCCAAGGTATGTACTCATTGAAAAACTTATCAAGCGTCTTGATCTATCTCAATAGATCTTGATGCTCAATATGTAAGTAGCTTTTACTGAGGTCTTTTTAAAGAACTCCTTTAAAACACTCCTTTATGCTTTGCAGAAAAATTCTACATCATTTCTGATCAACAATATGTCACTCACATATACTAATCAGAAAGGCTGTAGTGCTCCCACTCACTTTATTGTAAATACAGGCTTCATCGTAAGTCCATATAAAACTATATGCTTTGATCAACTTATCAAAGCGTATATTCCAACTCCGAGATGCTTGCACCAGTCCATAGATGGATCGCTGGAGCTTGCACATTTTGTTAGCACCTTTAGGATTGACAAAACCTTCTGGTTGCATCATATACAACTCTTCTTTTATAAATCCATTAAGGAATGCAGTTTTGACATCCATTTGCCAGATTTCATAAAATGTGGCAATTGCTAACATGATTCAGACAGACTTAAGCATCGATACGAGTGAGAAAATCTCATCGTATTCAACACCTTGAACTTGTTGAAAACTTTTCGCAACAAGTCGAGCTTGGTAGATAGTAATACTACTATCAGTGTCCGTCTTCCTCTTGAAGATCCATTCATTTAATATGGCTTGCTGATCATCGAGCAAGTCAATCAAAGTCCATACTTTGTTCTCATACATGGATCATATCTCAGATTTTATGGCCTCGAGCCATTTCGCGGAATCTGGGCTCATCATCGCTTCCTCATAGTTCGTAGGTTCAGCATGGTCTAGTAACATGACTTCCAGAACATGATTACTACACCACTCTGGTGTGGATCTTACTCTGGAAGACCTACGAGGTTCTGTAGTAACTTGATCCGAAGTTTCATGATCATCATCATTAGCTTCCTCTCTAATTGGTGTAGGAATCACTGGAACTGATTTCCGTGATGAACTACTTTCCAATTCGGGAGAAGGTACAAATTACCTTATCAAGCTCTACTTTCCTCCCACTTACTTCTTTCGAGAGAAACTCCTTCTCTAGAAAGGATCCATTGTTAGCAACGAATGATTTGCCTTTGTATCTGTGATAGAAGGTGTACCCAATAGTTACCTTTGGGTATTCTATGAAGACGCACTTCTCCGATTTGGGTTTGAGCTTATCAGGATGAAACTTTTCCACATAAGCATCGTAGCCCCAAACTTTAAGAAACGACAACTTGGGTTTCTTGCTAAACCTCAGTTCATATGCTGTCGTCTCAACGGATTTAGATGGTACCCTTTTAATGTGAATGCAGCTGTCTCTAATGCATAACCCCAAAACAATATTGGTAAATCAGTAAGAGACATCATAGATCGCACCATATCCAATAAAGTGCGGTTACGATGTTTGGACACACCATAACGTTGTGGTGTTCCAGGTGGCGTGAGCTGTGAAACTATTCCACATTGTTTTAATTGAAGACCAAACTCGTAACTCAAATATTTGTCTCCGCGATCAGATCCTAGAAACCTTATTTTCTTGTCACGATGATTTTTCCACTTCACTCTGAAAATCTTTGAACCTTTCAACTATTTCAGACTTATGTTTCATCAAGTAGATATACCAATATCTTCTCAAATCATCTATGAAGGTTAGAAAATAACGATACCCGCCGCGAGCCTCAACACTCATTGGATCGCATACATTAGTATGTATTATTTCCAATAAGTCAGTTGCTCGCTCCATTGTTCCAGAGAACAGAGTTTTAGTCATCTTGCCCAAAAGGCACGGTTCGCAAGCATCAAATGATTCATAACCAAGTGATTCCAAAAATCCATCTTTATGGAGTTTCTTCATGCACTTTACACCGATATGACCCAAACGGCAGTGCCACAATAAGTTGCACTATCATTATTAACTTTGCGTCTTTTGGCATCAATATTATGAATATGTGTATCACCACGATCGAGATCCAACAAACTATTTTCATTGGGTGTATAACCATCGAAGGTCTTATTCATGTAAACAGAATAACAATTATTCTTTAACTTTAAATGAATAATCGTATTGCAATAAACATGATCAAATCATATTCATGCTCAACGCAAACGCCAAATAACATTTATTTAGGTTTAACACTAATCCCGAAAGTATAGGGAGTGTGCGATGATGATCATATCAATCTTGAAACTACTTTCAATACTCATCATCACTTCACCCTTCAACTAGTCTCTGTTTATTCTGTAACTCCTGTTTCGAATTACTAATCTTAGCAACCGAACAAGTATCAAATACTCAGGGGCTACTATAAACACTAGTAAGGCACACATCAATAACCTGTATATCAAATATACACTTGTTCACTTTGCCATCCTTCTTACCCACCAAATATTCAGGGCATTTCCGCTTCCAGTGACCATTTCCTTTGCAGTGTAAACACTTAGTTTCAGGCTATGGTCCAGCTTTGGGCTTCTTCGCAGGAGTGACAACTTGCTTGTCTTTCCACTTGAAGTTCCCTTTCTTTCCCTTTGCCCTTCTATTGAAACTAGTGGTCTTGTCAATCATCAACACTTGATGGTCTTTTATTGATTTCTACCTTCGTTGATTTCAACATCACGAAGAGCTCGGGAATCGTTTTCGTCATCCCTTGCATACTATAGTTCATCACGAAGTTCTAGTAACTTAGTGATGGTGACTAGAGAATTCTGTCAATCACTATCTTACCTGGAAGATTAACTCCCACTTGATTCAAGCGATTGAAGTACCCAGACAATCTGAGCACATGCTCACTAGTTGAGCGATTCTCCTCCATCTTTTAGCTATAGAACTTGTTGGAGACTTCATATCTCTCAACTCGGGTATTTGCTTGAAATATTAACTTCAATTCCTGGAACATCTCATATGGTCCATGATGTTCAAAACATCTTTGAAGTCCCGATTCTAAGCCATAAAGCATGGTGCACAAAACTATCAAGTAGTCATCATATTGAGCTAGCCAAACGTTCACAATGTCTGCATCTGCTCCTGCAATAGGTCTGTCACCTAGCGGTGCATTAAGGACATAATTCTTCTGTGCAGCAATGAGGATAAACCTCAGATCACGGATCAAATCCGCATCATTGCTACCAACATTTTTCAACACAATTTTCTCTAGGAACATATCAAAAATAAACATATGAAAGCAACAACGCAAGCTATTGATCTTACAACATAATTTGCAAAATACTACCAGGACTAAGTTCATGATAAATTTAAGTTCAATTAATCATATTACTTAAGAACTCCCACTTAGACAGACATCCCTCTAGTCATCTAAGTGATTACGTGATCCATATCAACTACACCATAACCGATCATCACGTGAGATGGAGTAGTTTTCAATGGTGAACATCAATATGTTGATCATATGTACTATATGATTCACGCTCGACCTTTCGGTCTCTGTGTTCCGAGGCCATATCTGCATATGCTAGGCTCGTCAAGTTTAACCTGAGTATTCTGCGTGTGCAAAACTGGCTTGCACCCGTTGTAGATGGACGTAGAGCTTATCACACCCGATCATCACGTGGTGTCTCAGCACGACGAACTTTGCCAACGGTGCATACTCAGGGAGAACACTTCTTGATAATTTTAGTGAGAGATCATCTTAAAATGCTACCGTCAATCAAAGCAAGATAAGATGCATAAATGATAAACATCACATGCAATCAATATAAATGATATGATATGGCCATCATCATCTTGTGCTTGTGATCTCCATCTCCGAAGCACCGTCGTGATCACCATCGTCACCGGCGCGACACCTTGATCTCCATCGTAGCATCGTTGTCGTTTACGCCATCTATTGCTTCTACGACTATCGCTACCGCTTAGTGATAAAGTAAAGCAATTACAGGGCGTTTGCATTTCATACAATAAAGCGACAACCATATGGCTCCTGCCAGTTGCCGATAACTTCGGTTACAAAACATGATCATCTCATACAATAAAATATAGCATCACGTCTTGGCCATATCACATCACAACATGCCCTGCAAAAACAAGTTAGACGTCCTCTACTTTGTTGTTGCAAATTTTACGTGGCTGCTATGGGCTTAGCAAGAACCGTTCTTACCTACGCATCAAAACCACAACGATAGTTTGTCAAATAGACTCCGTTTTAACCTTCTCAAGGACCGGGCGTAGCCACACTCGGTTCAACTAAAGTTGGAGAAACAGACACCCGCTAGTCACCTGTGTGCAAAGCACGGCGGTAAAACCAGTCTCGCGTAAGCGTACGCGTAATGTCGGTCCGGGCCGCTTCATCCAACAATACCGCTGAACCAAAGTATGACATGCTGGTAGGCAGTATGACTTATATCGTCCACAACTCACTTGTGTTCTACTCGTGCATATAACATCAACGCATAAAACCTAGGCTCGGATGCCACTGTTGGGGAATGTAGTAATTTCAAAAATTTCCTACGCACACGCAAGATCATGGTGATGCATAGCAACGAGAGGGGAGAGTGTTGTCTACGTACCCTCGTAGACCGAAGCGGAAGCGTTGACGCAACGTATAGGAAGTAGTCGTACGTCCTCCCGGTCCGACCGATCCAAGCACCGTTACTCCGGCACCTCCGAGTTCTTGACACGCGTACAGCTCGATGACGCACCCTCGTTCTCCAATCCAGTAGAGGCGCCGAGGGGGAGTTCCGTCAGCACGACGGCGTGGTGACGATCTTGATGTTCTCCTGTCGCAGGGCTTCGCCTAAGCACCGCTACAATATGACCGAGGTGTAATATCGTGGAGGGGGGCACCGCACACGGCTAAGGAACGATCAATGATCATCTTGTGTGTCTATGGGGTGCCCCTACCCCCGTATATAAAGGAGTGGAGGAGGGGGAGGGCCGGCCCTCTCTATGGCGCGCCCTAGGGGAGTCCTACTCCCACCAGGAGTAGGATTCCCCCTTTCCTAGTCCAACTAGGAACCCTTCCATGTAGTAGGAGTAGGAGAGAAGGAAAGGGAAGAGAGAAGGAGAAGGAAGGAAGGGGGCGCGCCCCTCCCTAGTCCAATTCGGACTAGCCAAAGGGGAGGGGTGCGGCCACCCTTTAGGCCCTTTCTCTCTTTTCCCGTATGGCCCAATGAGGCCCAATACGAATTCCCGTAACTCTCCGGTACTACGAAAAATACCCGAATCACTCGGAACCTTTCCGAACTCCGAATATAGTCGTCCAATATATCGATCTTTACGTCTCGACCATTTCGAGACTCCTCGTCATGTCCCCGATCTCATCCGCGACTCCGAACTCCTTCGGTACATCAAAACTCATAAACTCATAATATAACTGTCATCGAAACCTTAAGCGTGCGGACCCTACGGTTCGAGAACAATGTAGACATGACCGAGACACGTCTCCGGTCAATAACCAATAGCGGGACCTGGATGCCCATATTGGTTCCTACATATTCTATGAAGATCTTTATCGGTCAAACCGCACAACAACATACGTTGTTCCCTTTGTCATCGGTATGTTACTTGCCCGAGATTTGATCGTCGGTATCCAATACCTAGTTCAATCTCGTTACCGGCAAGTCTCTTTACTCGTTCTGTAATACGTCATCTCATAACTAACTCATTAGTTACATGCTTGCAAGGCTTAGGTGATGAGTATTACCGAGAGGGCCCAGAGATACCTCTCCGACAATCGGAGTGACAAAACCTAATCTCGAAATACGCCAACTCAACATGTACCTTCGGAGACACTTGTAGTACTCCTTTATAATCACCCAGTTACGTTGTGACATTTGGTAGTACCCAAAGTGTTCCTCCGGTAAACGGGAGTTGCATAATCTCATAGTTACAGGAACATGTATAAGTCATGAAGAAAGCAATAGCAACATACTAAACGATCAAGTGCTAAGCTAACGGAATGGGTCAAGTCAATCACATCATTCTCCTAATGATGTGATCTCGTTAATCAAATGACAACCCTTTTGTCCATGGTTAGGAAACATAACCATCTCTGATAAACGAGCTAGTCAAGTAGAGGCATACTAGTGACACTATGTTTGTCTATGTATTCACACATGTATTATGTTTCCGGTTAATACAATTCTAGCATGAATAATAAACATTTATCATGAAATAAGGAAATAAATAATAACTTTATTATTGCCTCTAGGGCATATTTCCTTCAAGAGCATGATAGCCACTGCGAAACGGGACTATGTCGAAGATTAACTCCTCGCTCCGGAAATTATCCGGGGATCCGAAGACCACTTCCAGTGTGACTGAGCCTCTACAGTTGGCCTCCACTCCTGGGATGACACCTTTAAAGGTTGTCTTTGTAGGTTTAATCCTTGATGGGTCTATGCCCATTTTGCGCACTGTATCCTGATAAAGCAGGTTCAGGCTACTACCGCCGTCCATCAGGACTCTCGTAAGGTGAAATCCATCGACGATTGGGTCTAAAACCAATGCGGCGAATCCGCCATGGCGTATGCTGGTCGGATGGTCTCCTCGATCGAAAGTGATCGGACAAGAGGACTATGGATTGAACTTTGGGGCGACTGGCTCCATCGCATAGACGTCCCTTAGTGCGCGTTTCCTCTCCCTTTTGGGTATGTGGGTCGCGTATATCATATTCACCGTCCGCACTTGTGGGGGGAAACCCTTCTGTCCTCTGTTGTTCGGCGGTCGGGTCTCTTCCTTGTCGTCGCTGTTTAGCCCCTTGTCATTGTTTTCGGCAATTAACTTGCCGGCCTGCTTGAACACCCAGCAATCTCTATTGGTGTGGTTAGCTGGCTTTTCAGAGGTGCCATGTATCTGGCATAAGCGGTCGAGTATTCGGTCCAGATTGGATGGACCCGGAGTGGTTCTTTTGAATGGCTTCTTTCGCTGACCGGGTTTAGAGCCTCGGAATCCGGCATTGACTGTCGTATCCTCCTTATCGTCGCCGTTAATGCGGCGCTTGTTTTTGCTTCGACGTGACCTGCCGTTGTTGTCCTTTGTATCCGGACTGCCAGAATTTTTACGGAGGTTGTTGCTACGGGCTAGCCAGCTGTCCTCTCCCGCGCAAAAGCGGGTCATTAACAATGTGAGGGCTGCCATGGATTTCGGCTTTTCCTGCCCCAGGTGCCGGGCTAGCCATTCGTCCCGGATGTTATGTTTGAAGGTTGCAAGGGCCTCTGCATCCGGACAATCGACGATTTGGTTTTTCTTTGTCAAGAACCGTGTCTAGAATTGTCTGGCCGATTCGTCTGGCTGCTGAATAATGTGGCTTAGGTCGTCGGCGTCTGGTGGTCGCACATACGTGCCCTGGAAGTTGTCGAGAAATGCGGCTTCCAGGTCCTCCCAGCACCCAATTGACTCTGCGGGCAAGCTGTTTAGCCAATGCCGAGCTGGTCCTTTAAGCTTGAGTGGGAGGTACTTGATGGCATGGAGATCATCACTGCGGGCCATATGAATGTGGAGAAGATAGTCTTCGATCCGAACCGCGGGGTCTGTTGTGCCATCGTAAGATTCGATGTTTACGGGTTTAAACCCTTCGGGGATCTGATGATCCATTACTTCGTCAGTGAAGCATAGAGGGTGTGCCTAGCCTTTGTATTGGGCGATATCGCGACGCAGCTCGAGAGAGCGCTGTCTGCTGTGTTCGGCCCAGTCGGGGTTGTTGTATCCGGCGCGACGGTATTCGTCGTGGGTAGTAGGGCGCTCACGTGATCCGTAGATGGATCTGGATTGTCTTGCCTTGTCCTCCAATATGTCTCGCAAGTCCGGCGCGTTCCCTCTTGGCTTCGTACTTTTGGAGCGATGCCGGGGTACGGTCTTGGCTGGGGGCCTTGATGCCTCTCTGTCACGACCACGGGGTGGTCTGTCAGCCATATCATGCGCTGGTGATGGAGGTATGTATGCTTCCTCCTCTAATCGGGGGAGCAGCTTGCGCTTTGGGTAACTTTTGGAGGGGCGTTCGAGTTTATACTCTTCGGCCGCGAGGACTTCGGTCCATCGATCGGCCAGCAGGTCTTGATCAGCTTGAAGCTGTTGCTGCTTTTTGTTTAGACTGTTTGATGTGGCGATAAGCCTGCGCTTGAAGCGCTCTTGTTCGACGGGATCCTCAGGTACGACGAATTCGTCATCATTGAGGCTTGCTTCGTCGTCGGAGGGAGGCATATAGTTATCATCCTCAACCCCTTCGTCCGCCGCCCTCTCGTGGGGGCTTGCTTCTGCATCCTCCTGCGCTGAGTCTTGCTGGAGGGGATTGTCTTCGGCACTCTCTGGAGTATTATTATCTCCCGTGCCAGAATCTCCATTCTTGCTGTGGCGGGATTTAGAGCGGCGCCGCTGACGTCGGCGTTTGGGCTGCTTCTTTAGAGAATCGGCCTCCGCTGCTTCTTCACCATCCCCATCTTTTGGGGTGTCCACCATATATATGTCGTATGACGAGGTGGTCTTCCAGTGCCCTGTGGGCGCTGGTTCCTGTTCGTCTCCGGCATCGTCGTCCATAGCGTCGATGTCGTCGGAGTCGTAGTCTAGCATGTCGGTTAGATCATCGACAGTGGCTACAAAGTGGGTGGTGGGTGGGCTCTGAATTTCTTCGTCGTCTGTACCCCAGCCCTCCTGGCCATAGTCTGGCCAGGACTCTCCTGATAACGAGAGGTGCTTTAGTGAATTCAGGATATCGCCAAAAGGCGAGTACTGAAAGATGTCCGTGGCGGTGAATTCCATAACCGGCGCCCAAACCGGATCGATTGGTAGGGGCGCGGGAGGTTCGAAGTCCGGCCAGGAGTCCGGCGCCTCGGAATCACGAGTTCCGCAGGGGACAAGGTCAGTGTTCGGCTCTATCGCCGTGGATGTTGAAGCCCCCAGGGCGGCGTCTATCCGCCGGCCCTCGATATGGGCGATCGGCTCCGGGCTAGTGGCCGAAGCAGATCCGGGTGCGACCACCAAGGCACTGTTCGGTGGCAGAGCTAGATCATGCCCGTCGTCACAGTGCGGCGCACTTGGCTGTGGCTCGAGTCCTTCGAAGATCAAGTCTCCGCGGACATCGGCCGTGAAGTTTAAGCTTCCAAATCTGACCTGACGGCCAGGGGCGTAGCTTTCGATCTGCTCCAGATGGCTAAGTGAATTGGCCCGCAGTGCGAAGCCGCCGAATACGAAGATCTGTCCGGGGAGAAAAGTCTCACCCTGGACAGCGTCGTTGGTTGAAGATGCCATCAAGCCTATCGGTGACGACACAGAGGAACTCCCAATGAAAGCACCAATGTCGGTGTCAAAACCGGCGGATCTCGGGTAGGGGGTCCCAAACTGTGCGTCTAGGCGGATGGTAACAGGAGACAAGGGACACGATGTTTTACCCAGGTTCGGGCCCTCTCGATGGAGGTAAAACCCTACGTCCTGCTTGATTAATATTGACGATATGGGTAGTACAAGAGTAGATCTACCACGAGATCAAGGAGGCTAAACCCTAGAAGCTAGCCTATGGTATGATTGTTGTAATGTATATTGTCCTACGGACTAAAGCCCTCCAGTTTATATAGAGACCGGAGGAGGCTAGGGTTACACAGAGTCGGTTACAATGGTAGGAGATCTACATATCCGTATTGCCAAGCTTGCCTTCCACGCCAAGGAAAGTACCATCCGGACACGAGCCGGAGTCTTCAATCTTGTATCTTCGTAGTCTTGGAGTCCGGCGGATAATGATATTCCGGCTGTCCGGACACCCCCTAGTCCAGGACTCCCTCAATGGCCTCCTCTGTTACCCTGGGGATCTTGAGGCGCGCGTTGTTGAAGCGCCGGATGTACTTCTGCAGGGTTTCCCCTAGCTGCTGCTTGATACGGCGCATGTCGCTCACGGCGGGTGGCCGGTCGCGAGTACCCTGGAAATTGGCGATGAAGCGGGTGCGCATCTCGTCCCAGGAAGAGATCGTGCCTGGGGCCAGATTCAGGAGCCAGGTGCGAGCTCCGTCCTTAAGCGCCATGGGAAACCTGTTCGCCATGACCTTTTCGTCTCCGTTGGCAGCCTCGATGCCCAACTCGTAGAGTTGGAGGAACTCCGCAGGGTCAGCCGTGCCATCGTAGCGAGGGGGCAGGTCAGGCTTGAACTTGCCGGGCCACGCAACGCTGCGCAGCTCGGAGGTGAAGGTGCGGCAGCCCGCCATGGCCACGGGGGGCCTTGGGCGATGGAGAGCTTGGTCCCGCGGGTCCCCATGCGCCGCGGCTGGGGGTAGCGCAGGGTCTTGACGTGCTGGAGGAGGGAGCGCTCGGGCAGCTTCTCGTGGGTGAGGGACTTCTTGGCAGCTCTGCTCTTGCCGTGCTGGCACCTGGCGGAGCGGGTTCCACCCAGGGGCCGCACGCCTTGGGGCCAGGGCGCCTTCTTGAGGAGGAGGCGGCTGAGGCGCCCCAGGAGCTTCATCGCCCGCGCAGGGCAGGGTGCGACGCAGCGAGAAGGACGGTGCAGGGGCGCCTCCGGCGGAGCGGATGAGCTCAGCGACTCGATCGAGGCATTCTTCGTAGACGTCGTCGATGGGGCGGTAGCGCAGGAGCTCGTTTGCCGCGATGAGCGCAGCTCGGGCCTCCATGGCCGCGTGGGGCACGCGTGACGAAGAACCAGCGGGGCTGAGCGAGGGCGTGGCGGTGCGGCCGTCCCGCCTCATGGACGGATGCTGAGACGATGCGTGCTGCTCGTTCCCCGCCGGGCCGGTGGCGGCGTTGACAGCAGGTGACGGTGAACGACGAGGGCGCCCGCCGACGGGAGCCGTCTGGGCGACATGGGAGGCGAGGGCGGCTTGGCGCTCGGCGCGATCCCGACGAGCGTCAGACATGGTTGCGGTGGTCGGGGAAGAACAAGATGGCGGAAGGCAAATTCCGGCGCACCCCTACCTGGCGCGCCAAATGTCGGATTTCGGATTCCGGCAGACCCTTGAGGTTCGAACATTGGGGTGCGCGCGGAGATTCAACCCTCTAATGGCTCGCTCCTCGCCGAATCGCTAGGACCTAAACTACCAAACTGAACAGCACAAGAGACACAAGATTTATACTGGTTCAGGCCACCATTGTGGTGTAGTACCCTACTCCAGTGTGTGGTGTGGTGGATTGCCTCTTGGGCTTGATGATGAACAATACAAAGGGAGAACAGCCTCGCGAGGGTCTGTTCTTGGCTGGCGCGATGAACTGCTAGGGAGAGTTCAGTCGCCTCTCCCTCTCTCTTGGTGTCTTCCTATCGTTGTTCTCTTGATCAGGTCTAGCTGCTTCTACCCCGGGGGTGGCTAGTCCTATTTATAGGCAAAGGCCCTGGGCCTCTTCCCAAATATTGAGCGGGAAGGGCACCAACAATTGGCCTTTTTGAAGGGGAACAGCGGGTACACTTATCCTGACTAAAGTTGGTCCTCGCCTGTCAAAGGCTCTGGTGATGACGCCGGCTTGGGCTCCACAATGACTTCCTTCCAGCCGTTGGGCTGGTCATGGTCTTGTTGCACCGACATGGACGCCTTTGCTTGATGCTCTCGCCTGCGCTTGCTCCCTTTGCACCAAAGAGGAAAGGAGGACACTGCGCGGGCTGGCGCCCGACTGGCACCCTTGGTCGTCATGGCTTGCGTCATGGGCACCTCGCAATGTACCCTGCCTTGAACTCTCCGCCTCCTCATGAGCCAGCCTGACGAGGCCGTGCCTGAGGAAGCTCCTCGTCGTCCGCCCCGCGAGGCTTGGCCCCTCGCGAGGGTCTTGAGCTTGCGTTGATGAAGATGGGCTATGTTGGGCCTCCTTTGAGCCACGCCGCAGGCCGCAGGCAGGCAAGTCTGGGGACCCCCATTCCCAGAACGCCGACAATACTTGGTTTGGATAAATGGATTTTCCATGTGGCTTGAATTAACCTGATGAATCTGCAATGTGCTTATTTTTTGTCAACATATTTTCTATACCACTATATAGTGTGCGAATAGCTTCAAATATTAATCGTTGGATATGCCCATCCAACGGTCAAGAGATGGAAAATCCGAGCATTAGCATCCGTTGGATATAGTTTTTAACTCATAGGATACTGCCACGTGGCCTTCTAATTGAAAACCCAACTCTACCATCTCATGTGTTCTAGAAGTATCTATCCACGTGCTTATCCGATAGTCTGATAAAAAGAGGCTAGAACAATCTGGATTCTAGAGAGGTAAGAACCAAGTTGGATCTTGTCCAGTGCGATTCTAGAAAAGGAAATACATATTCAAATGTATTTTCCCATGTTTATATATATATATATATATATATATTTGAATGACGTGCAAAGCACGTACAATTTACTAGTACTAATAGCATGCGAACCTTACTTAACTTGATGAGTAACTATCTTATATGTGTTACAGGGAAACAATGGGAAGCACTGAGATTTACAAGATGGTACTAACTATTATACCTTGCCTTTTTTTATTCCTTTGCCCCATTTCGAATATAGAGAAGATATTTATGCACATCCTTGTTTTCAGGCCTTTCCAAAGCAGTTCACTGATGATTACCTCTCAAACCACCTCTATGGTCAGGAGGCGAGGAAAGTTTTCATACAACACCCACGGTTCAATATTGAAGTGTTCCTGAAGAGGACAAAGGATGGACGGTCAATCGTCCACAGGCACTGGCCTAAAGTTGCAAAGACCTTCAACATGAATGAAGGCTCAATATTTACCTTCCGCTTCAACAATTTTCCAGATGAGATGCATCTGTCTATGTACCGTCTGTGAAGCAAATTTTGAAAGGTTCTAGATGTTGCATGTGAAACTTGGTGCTGGTGTAGTTGTGTAATGGGGTAGCTGAGTGCTGAAGCTATATCATGTTGTACTCAGATGTATTTCAATTATGAAATCCTGCTTCCTTAACATAGAAATGAAATATATTATGTGCTTAATATGAATGTAAATTAGATTAATAAATTGATTATCAACAATAGGGCAATTAGCCTGCTAAGTGGCTAATAACCTGCTAATTGGGTTTTCCTATTGCAAATGGTTATTGAGAAAACACCGTGGGCGATGACCTCAGGCAATGCATACAATTTCTAGGAATAAACCGTGTTGGATCAATGAACAATCACACACGACATTCTCTTGAAAACTGTTTGAGTTACGCCACCTTGCGCAAATGTTTTCCTTGGAGTGACTGTGTGGGATGTATATATGAACGGAAATGTTTAGCGAGGACTCACTATGTGGGATGTACTTACGACCGGAAACGATTTTGCCTGTATAATTGTATTTTTTAGCACTACTGTACGTATAACCATATTTGGTCGCTCTCCGGTCGCACACGACCACATATTGCCGAGCGTGTGTGCTAGGAGGGCATATCCCCGACAGTTTCTGGGTCGTGTGGGAAGGACCCCCCTATCGCGGTTACTCACTAGGTGACGGTTCCAAACGCCGTCGCGGAAAGGGGTTAAAAATTGTTTGTATAACACCGACGCGTACCAGTGATCGGGGTAGAGCGGGTGAGGGAGTCCTGGATTAGGGGGTGTCTGGATAGCCGAACTATCATCATTGGCCGGACTCCAAGTCTATGAAGATACAGTCTGGATGGGACTTTCCTTGGCGTGGAAGGCGAGCTTGGGAATACAGATATGTAGATCTCCTACCATTGTAACCGACTCTCTGTAACCCTAGCCCTCTCCGGTGTCTATATAAACCAGAGGGTTTTAGTCCATAGGACGAACAACAATCATACCATAGGCTAGCTTCTAGGGTTTAGCCTCCTTGATCTCGTGGTAGATCCACTCTTGTACTACCCATATCATCAATATCAATCAAGTAGGAGTAGGGTTTTACCTCCATCAAGAGGGCCCGAACCTGGGTAAAAACATTGTGTCCCTTGTCTCCTGTTACCATCCGCCTAGACGCATAGTTCGGGACCCCCTACCCGAGATCCGCCGGTTTTGACACCGACATTGGTGCTTTCATTGAGAGTTCCTCTGTGCCGTCGCAATCAGGAAGGATGCCTCTTCCCGTCTTTAAAGACGGTACCGTTGCCAAGGGAGCCTTGGCCGCCGGCCAAACTATCCGGCTAGGTGGTTTTCTTATGACCGCCTGTTCGACCGCCGCTCCGACAATGACCTCTCGGGTCATCAAAAGCGATCTTCACGTCAACTCGGAATTCACCGAGCATCTAGATCCGATGGAGCTCTCTTGCGTAAACGAGCTCTTGGATCGCATCGCCTCCCTGGGAGTCGCTACAGAATACGATCAGATTGGGCTTAAAACTGATCTGAGAGAGATTAACTCTCCCCAGACTACCCACCACGTTGCTGTGGTAGAGAAAGAACGCGGAGACTCTTAATCTATATTAAAGACCAGTTATGTCCGGATTCCTAATCCCTCCATGCCGGATTCCCGCGGAGGGACGGACGACAATTAAGTACTGAACTTAAAGTCAGGCAGCGGACCAGATTCGTTGGACAACATCCAGCAATCCAAGCTTCCGAATTCGGAAACTTTTCGGCCCTTGAGCCTCAGATTGGGCAGGGTTCCGAACTTAAATCCACCCGCCCACCCAAACACAAGCGATCTATCTCAAATCCGGCAAGAGCCAACTGAAACAGTACATCATTACTGGGCCAGATTCCTCCTGGTTATGGACAGGATAAAGGACTGCCGTGAGGAAAGCGCAATCTCAATTTTCTGCAATAATTGCACGGACAAGGGAATCATGAACGCCATAAGTTGTCGCGAAATCACACGCTTCGCCGACCTGGCGTCCATAGTACGAAAGTGTTGTGCGATGGAGAGTGCCTGGAAAACCGATACTAAGTTTTGGGACAATCCGGCTCCGAACACAGCCCTAGTTCGAAATACAAGGGTGCATCATGCTCAGGCACCTGGGACAAAAACCAAAAAGCAAAAACCCCCTAAAGGGCACGGAACCATACTAGAGGGATGGCTCAGCGGACCCTGTAAAATCCATAGTACAGAGGGCGCCACTCCAACACATAGCCTTCGAGCATGTTGGATACTACGGCAGGTGGCCAAAAGTGGCGAAGAGCTTCTAGCCCCGGAGAACCAGCCCAACAGTACCGGTATGGTATTAACAGTCTTCGAGACTTTCACATCAAATAATATGCGAAAACGAACAATCCGCAGCCTCGCCGAAGTCTACCAAGTAGCAACAACAAATCCATGGAGCGACACGGCTATCACCTTCAACGCCAGTGACGAGCCCAAATTCCGAGCAGCCCGAGCACCAGCCGCATTGGTCCTCAGTCCAATAGTGGACGGCTTTCGTCTTACCAAGGTACTCATGGATGGTGGCAGCGGATTAAACCTCATCTACGAGGAAACCCTTCGAAAAATGGAAATAGACTGGAGCCGCATTGAGTGAAGCAGCACAACCTTCAGAGGAATAATCCCTAGTCGGGAAGTGCGCTGCACAGGAAAAATTACACTAGATGTGGTGTTCGGCTCGCCGGACAATTACAGGTCCGAGGAGGACACGTTCCAAGTGGCCCCATTCAGCAGCGGATATCACGCTTTACTAGGGCGAGAGGCATTCACAATTTTTCAAGCTATACCCCATTACGGGTACATGAAGCTTAAAATGCCCGGGCCCAATGGAATCATTACTCTTGTCAGTGATCCGGACATAGCACTCCGTGCTGAAAATAAGACAGCCGCACTAGCCCTAGAGGCACTATCCGAAGCCCTAGCGGCAGAGGAACTCACTGCGCTGTGCTCCACGGTGAACAGGGACAATGTGATACTCGATAAGAGATCCAAGTCCACCTCTTTTAAACCAGCGGACGAAATAGTCAAATTCCAAGTCCATCCAACGGACCCCACAAAGACGGCCTCCATTGGGGCACAATTAAACCCTGATGTAGACGCCGCACTACGAGAATTCCTTCGGGAAAATTGGGACATCTTTGCCTGGGACCCTTCAGATATGCCAGGAATCCCACGCAGGTTGGCAGAACACAGCCTAAACATCCTAAAAGGATTCAAGCCAGTCAAACAGGCTCTTCGGCGATTTTCCGAACCCAAAAGACAGGCAATGGGAGAGGAGCTAGCCAAACTATTAGAAGCCGGATTCATCAGAGACATAAAACATCCGGACTGGCTAGCGAACTTGTAATGGTACCAAAAAAGGACAAATCCTGGCGCCTGTGTGTCGATTTTAAAGACCTTAACAAGGCTTGCCCAAAGGATCCTTTCCCCCTTCCCCGCATCGATCAAATCATTGATGCTACCGTAGGGCACGATTCATTGTGCTTCCTCGACGCATACTCTGGATACCATCAAATCAAGATGGTGGAGACAGACCAAGCCGCAACGGCATTCATTACTCCATATGGACCATTCTGCTTCAACACAATGCCCTTCGGGCTCAAGAACGCCGGCGCAACATATCAGCGCATGATTCAGACATGTCTGGCAACCCAGATCGGCAAAACAGTGGAGGCATACATAGACGATGTGGTCGTCAAGACCAAACACGTCGAAACTCTAGTAGACGATTTGAGGCTCACATTCGACAACCTCCGAGCATATGACATTAAGCTCAACCCGGAAAAATGTGTTTTCGGCGTACCAGCCGGAAAGCTCTTGGGCTTCATTGTATCCGGTAGAGGAATTGAAGCAAACCCAGCCAAGATACGAGCTCTGTCACAGTTGGATATCCCAAAAGACCACAAACAAATACAAAAATTGACTGGATGCGTGGCGGCTCTAAGTCGCTTCATCTCCCACTTGGGAGAAAAGGCATTGCCCCTTTATCGCCTCCTCCGGCGCACCGAAAACTTCGAATGGACGGATGCCGCCACGGCTGGACTCGAAGAAATAAAGACCATATTGGCAACAAATCCGGTCCTGGCCGCGCCCAACTTGGGCGAACCAATGTTATTATATATCGCGGCAACACATCAATTTGTAAGCGCAGTGCTCGTCATCGAACGAGAAACAGAAGGACACAAATTCCCTCTTCAAAAACCAGTGTACTACGTATCCACTGTCTTAACTCCATGCAAGTCCCGGTATCCACATTATCAAAAGATAGCGTACGCGGTGTTCATGGAATCCCGGAAGCTGCGACACTACTTTCAAGAGTGTTCGATAACAGTGGCCTCCGAAGTACCTCTCAACGACATTATAAACAACCGCGACGCGACGGGCAGGATCGCAAAATGGGCCATTGAGCTCTTACCATTCGACATAACCTACAAACCATGGCGAGCCATAAAGTCGCAAGTTTTGGCTGACTTCATCGCTGAATGGACTGAAGCCGAACTCCCTAAAGAGTACGACGCATACTCCAATTGGATCATGCACTTCGACGGCTCTAAAATGTTGGCCGGCTTGGGGGCTGGCGTCGTCTTGACGTCCCCAACCGGAGACACAGTCCAATACGTACTTCAAATAATGTACACGGACTCCAACAACGCAGCCGAATACAAGGCCCTTCTACATGGTCTCCGGATGGCAATCTCCATGGGCCGTCAATGCCTAGAGGTCCGCGGGGATTCAAACCTCGCAATATCCCAAGTAAATGGAGACTTTGACGCCAAGGATCCGAAAATGGCAGCCTACCGTAACACCGTCTTAAAAATGACAGCTCGGTACGAAGGACTCGAATTCCACCATGTAGCCCGGGACAATAACCAGGCGGCCAATGTGTTGGCACGCATCGGCGCAAAGCGCGACGCCGTCCCTCCAAACATCTTCCTGGAGCGGCTCTTTAAGCCATCCGTAGTATGGGAAGAGGAGTCCGGAAACAACAATCCGGAACCAACCGCACCGCCCAACACCGAACATTCTGACACAATTGGCTCAGCCAATGAAATAACACCTTCAGCCCACGAAATAATGGCAGTCATTGCCCCGTGGACAGAGTCATTCCTAGCCTACTTAATTAGGCAGGAACTCCCCGAAGACCAAAATGAGGCCCGCTGCATAGTACGGCGATCTAAAGCCTACAAGGTCCATGAGGGAGAGCTTTATAAGAAAAGCACAATCGGAGTCCTTCAAAGGTGCATCTTCGAAGAGGAAGGGCGAAATCTTCTGGCTGAAATTCACGCCGGACTCGGCGGGCACCATGCCGCAGCCCGGGCCCTTGTAGGCAAGGCCTTCCGTACAGGATTTTATTGGCCGACGGCCCGGGCAGATGCTCAGGACTTAGTCCAAGGATGCGTCGGTTGCCAGCTCTTTGCTAATCAGAGCCACATGCCACCCACCGCCCTCAAAACTATACCCATCACCTGGCCATTCGCGGTCTGGGGGCTTGACATGGTTGGACCCCTTAAAGGGGGAGCCCACAAGCAAAAGTATCTGTTGGTCATGGTGGACAAATTCACCAAATGGATAGAGGCCAAGCCAGTTAAAACGGCCGAATCTGGACCTGTGATAGACTTCATATCTAGGGTAGTACACCGTTATGGTGTCCCCCATAGCATCATCACTGATAACGGCACGAACTTCACGGCCGACAAGGTTAAACTCTGGTGCAAAAATATGGGCATCAAGCTCGACTACGCTTCAGTCTATCACCCTCAAACTAACGGTCAAGTCGAACGAGCAAATGGTCTAATCATGAGCGGCATCAAACCCAGGTTAGTGCGGTCCCTCACGGAATCTAACACGCACTAGGTAGAGGAGCTCGACTCCGTACTCTGGGGGCTGCGGACTATGCCAAACCGCACTACCGGATTCACACCATTTTTTATGGTATACGACGCAGAGGCAGTTTTGCCCTGCGATATAATTCATGACTCACCTCGCATGCGCATGTACGAGGAAAGAGAGGCCGAGTTGGATCGGCAGGATAGTTTGGACACCTTAGAAGAGGAGCGCGACGTGGCAAAAGCTCGTTCCGCATTCTATCAGCAGCAGGCTCGAAGATATCAAAGCAGAGAAGTACGGGCCAAAACTTACAACATTGGCGAACTAGTTCTACGCCTGCCGGACAAGAAAAAGGACAAGCTCAAGCCCAAATGGGAAGGTCCCTTCATCATCGACCAAGTCTTGACCGACAGAGCATACCGTCTACGAAACGCATCGGACAACCGACTCGAGCCGATTCCATCGAACGCAGCCCGTCTTTGAAGATTCTACACTTAGCGCCGGACTCAGAGTTCGTCTCCTTCCTCCGTTCACATTTTATACTTTAGCTGTCTTCTGTTTCTCTCTTTTTTCCTCCCTTTTTCGTAAAGCCTTTGAGGGCTGATCTGCGCATTCTTCGCACACACTTGACGTGCTACTCGCACTCATTATACCTGGGGGCTTCTTTAACAGAAGCTTATTTATACGGGCTTCATGCCCAACACATGTGTCAAACTTCCGCATGTACCTTTTATTCACCATTATATGCATCGATATGACTTAAGTTTTGGCCAAGCTGGGTTGCCTGGCTCCTGTGCTTACCCTTACGTTCCCGATTGTTCGGCTAGGAGGTAAAGGGAGCACCTCTGCGATTGTTACTGCCGGGTCAGCTGGATGTGTACCTCAGACTGGGTGAAGCCGAAAGCTAGCGTTCTTAAGGGAATATTTGGTCGGTGACTTGAAATATGATTTCTTACTTATTTATTTATCTACCCCCAGATGCTTTTCTGCTCTTTTCGCAGTCCGGACATGCACTTTAGGGCATGCCTCCCAGGGAAAGGAACCCCTAACGGAACTATTCTCCCTGGAAGATGTTTCTTACTAACCATGTAATATAAAATAACTAGTTGGGCACTTGTCTGATAAAGCACTAATGACCCCTACGTCTGGTCTCCATGCATGCCCTGGTTTTTATATAACCGTGAGGGTATTCGGACACACTCCGGACTGTCGGGTCCCGAGGTTGAAGCGAAAAGGTCCGCAAAGACAAACGATCAACAATCCGGGTAGAAGGCATTTTACATGTCATTTTAAATTACATCGTCAAATCGACTGATTGTACTCCTCTTCAATCCCATCTAACAGGCTGTCTAGTTTACAGTCCCGTTGGGAATATTTCGCGGCCAACTCTACTTGGCCGTACATTAGGCTCACAGGGATCTCCTTCCCATTGGGCCCCACAGGTCCGACCTCGGCCATGTGGTTGGGATCAGCCTTCGTGTACCGCGTCTTCACCATGGCCCAGGCCTCCCTGGCGCCTTGACGGCAGGCCAATATCTTCCACAGACGGAAGCGCTGCCGTACTCCCTGAAGCTTCTCAGCAAGCCCTCCAAGACCCTCGGGTAGGGAGACGGACGGCCATAAGGCCTGAACGACGCTGCTCATCGCCTGCCGAACACGTTCGTGCAGTTGCAGCAGCTCGGGAAGAAGGTCACCCGTGGAACCAGGCATTTCCTCCGCTGGACGACCTGTGAGCACACCTACAGACACATTTCTGTCAATCGACTTCCTCGCCAAACTCTTCTTTTCAAAAGAGTTTGCTCAAGCACTTACTGTAAATGCCGTGACGAAGCCGCCGATTCTCCTTTACGGAGTCAGACAGCTGGACCCGAACATCTTTTAGTTCTTTGCCCAGCTGGGTTTTGGCATCTTGGAGTTTGTTCCTCTCATGCTGCACCCTCATAAGCACCTTCTCGCCGGCCTTCAGCTGGCGTAGCAGATGTTGCTTGTCCGGATCTAGTCCGGCACCCTCTGCAATATTATTGTCAGACTTATGCACATGCCGCACTTCATAAACTACTTATCTTTTCGAAGTATGTATTACCAGAGGGGGTCTCTGTGGCTCCCCCTGCGGCGGCTAGTGTGGCCTCAAGTTGGTCCTTGCACTCTTGAAGCTCCTGGGATAGGTGGGTATTCTTCTCCGTAAGATCCTGCATAACAAATGATCCTTAAATCAGTTATTCTAACTATTTTAAGTCTCGGGGGCTACTAGCATATATAACTATTAAAATTCCTCACCCGTATGTCTTTCACATACTGCTCTGTGGCTCTGGTTAAACCATCTCGAGCAGCACGGAGGTGCGCGTCTCCCGCATTAAAGGCATTCAACGCCTCCGAGGAGAAACACGCGTCACGAAGAACTGTTCGGCGGCGCCTGTGATTCATGGCACTCTCCACCTCGGACCTGGTGGCGGACAGCCTGTCGGCGTCCTCCGTTGGAGGAGCATCCAGCTCGCGCCTTGTGTTCGCCTCCCCCTCCGGACCAGGCGTTGGAGCTTGGCTGGCGGAGGCTTGATGGGCAACCTCTCCGGGCACAGTCCGGCGAGCGCTCTTTCTCCTAGAAAAATCATGAGCGTTAATATACCTCCCAGGAATCCTTCCCTAAATATGGTGGTGCGCCATACCGTTGCGGCGACGTTTCGATTCGCGCCGCACTCCTCTTCCGCCTGCTGGGTCGAACTGACCCTTGTTGGTCAGCCTCCGCGAGCTCGGCTTCCCGCCTTAGAGGCGCCTCCTGAGAGGCACTGTTGGTATACGGTGGTCAGAAATAAGGATGGATGAAGTAACGATGTCATGACTCCAGTCACAGTTACCAGGGAAGCCGGAGATAAGCCGGGGTAGTCGGCCGTAATGGCGACCAAAGCGTTGTCCACGCTAAGTTGGTGGAACACCCCATCGATCAGCTCCACCTCTATGTCCGGATCCTCTTCGGAGGCCGGATCGAGGGATCGTCCCGGATCCTCGGGTTGTGTATGCCCTCCATGTCCCGACGCAGTTCCTACGTCGAAATCACAAAGTAAGACACTTAACTTTGGAAATATGGATCAGATAGACAAACGTCCGCTTACCCAGCTCCGACGGTTTTTCATGGAGAATCCATTCAATGGACTCACACGGAGGAAGTCCTCCTTCTCCCCCTTATACAAGCCGGACAGGATCTTCACCAGATCGACAACCGATCCCGGCCCCTTGCGGCCATGACGGGTGGCGTCATCCTCCCCATTAAAATCCCACATGGGGTGGCCCCTGTATTTGAGCGGCTGCACTCCTCGCATGATGCACGTGGCCATGACTCCGATCATGGTCAAGCCAGAATGAGCCAGTAGCCTTATCCGGCTCATCAGATATAGGACCTCCCTATCATTCTCCAGTTGAGGGCTCTGCGGGCGCCAACTCAGGCTTTTCTTCAGAGGAGCGTTGCTGAACTCCGGGAGGCCGATCCGAACTAGGTCCGGCAGAGGGGCGTCTTCTATATAAAACCATTCCGAAGGCCAGTCTTCAGACACCTTCTTCGGTGTTCCGGATAGGTATCCGGTCCCGACGAAGCGCCATATTTCGGCTCCGCCCACTTGATATATCAACCCCTCATGAGAACGGGGTACGAGGCAAAACAATCTCTTCCACAGCGCAAAATGGGCCTCGATGCCCAAGAACAGCTCGCAAAGGGCTACGAAGCCCGCGATGTGCAAAATGGAGGCAGGTGTAAGGTGGTGAAGCTGGAGCCCATAGAACTCCAGGAGCCCCCGGAGAAACGGATGTATGGGAAATCCGAGTCCCCTTATTAGATAAGGGATGAAGCATACCCGCTCTCCTTTGGAGGGATTGGGGATGCTCTCCGCCTGCTTTCCACCCTTGTAGGTGGTCAGTCCAGCTCGAACGGAACCATGAAGGCTGGGGGAAGGTATCCCTCTGCTTGGAGCGTCACCAGCTCACTGTGCGGGACTGAACATCTCCTCCAATCTCCTGGCTGTGGGATGGGAGCGAGAGAGGAGGAGCCGCTTCGACTGTCCATGATGGAATGGATTTTTGTCAGAGGCGCTTCGATGAGTGCTCGCGGAAGGAGGATGGTGTGATTCAGATCTAGATCCTTGCTCCTCTTATAGGCAGCTTATTCGCGTAGCTAGGGGGTAAAACGTAAAAATACCTTGTCTTTTCGCATTCATACGACACGTGGAAGAGGGCCATTATTGGACGTGGAAGCCAAGGAGCGCAACATTTATAAGGAAGCCGGACACAATTCGGCAAGCACATGGAATTTGGAGGAGAACCCGCCTTTCAAAGCCGAAGACAATATATGCGCCGGACTAATCGTCATTGAAGCCTGGTTCGGGGGCTACTGAGGGAGTCCTGGATTAGGGGGTGTCCGGATAGCCGAACTATCATCATTGGCCGGACTCCAAGACTATGAAGATACAAGATTGAAGACTTCGTCCCGTGTCCGGATGGGACTTTCCTTGGCGTGGAAGGCAAGCTTGGGAATACGGATATGTAGATCTCCTACCATTGTAACCGAATCTCTATAACCCTAGCCCTCTCCGGTGTCTATATAAACCGGAGGGTTTTAGTCCATAGGACGAACAACAATTATACCATAGGCTAGCTTCTAGGGTTTAGCCTCCTTGATCTCGTGGTAGATCCACTCTTGTACTACCCATATCATCAATATCAATCAAGCAGGAGTAGGGTTTTACCTCCATCAAGAGGGCCTGAACCTGGGTAAAAACATCGTGTCCCTTGTCTCCTGTTACCATCCGCTTAGACGCACAGTTCGGGACCACCTACGCGAGATCCACCGGTTTTGACACCGACAGCGGGCGCGGCGAGGGTGTCATGAGCGTTGGCGAGGGGAAGGGCGCGGCGAGGGCGTCGACGGCGAGATCCGGCAGCCTGGCAGCGTCAAGGTGGTCGTCGGCGCCGTTGGGGAAGAGGAGGATCGAAGAAACTGGATGGGGATTGGAAAATTTCATAAGTCCCCTTTATATACCCCACCCTTTAGTTCCGGTTGGTGGCTCCAACCAGGACTAAAGGCCCCCCTTTAGTCCGGATGCGAGGTGCCAACCGGGAGTAAAGCTTGTTTTCACCAGGCGAAATGGCGGGAAGCCCAGGCCTTTAGTCCTAGTTGGTGGCTCGCATAGGGACTAAATGGAGGCCTTTAGTCCCGGTTGGAGCCACCAGGACTAAAGGTAGTTAAAATGTATTCCCATTTATCTCGTACCCTTGGTAAGTCAATACAGTCGAAGATGGTGTCCTGGCCAACAACTACAACTCGTTTCCAATAGTGTTGTTATGTATGAGATGTGTTTGCAACCAACCGACAAAAGTCTTGATGTGTTCACGTGTAATCCGGTCGTCAGACTGCTCCGGGTGCTTGGAGCGTAGAATAATCTTGTGTTCATTGATATACGAGACCACCAAGGTAGAATTCTATAGAATTGTGTAGTGTGCTTGCGCCCAAGAATGCATGTCCCTACATATTATTGAATCTGCTCCTAGCGTGCCTTTTCTGGTCAGTCTCCCCTCATACCACGATTGAGGGACACCAATCGGCTTAAGGTCGGGAATAAAGTCAACACAAAACCCAATAACCTCCTTCGTTTGATGGCCTGTGGAGATGCTTCCTTCTAGCCTATCACGGTTACGAACATATTTCTTTAAGACTCCCATGAACCTCTCAACTTGTTTGATATTTTGATGAGATGTATGTTGTCTTTCCTCTAGTGGTATTATGTGAATGTCAACTACATGATACTTCACCATGAGTTGGACCTAGGGGAAGACATTGAGAAGTAATAAGTAGATTATGGGTTGCTAGAGTGACAGAAGCTTAAACCCTAGATTATGCGTTGCTTCGTAAGGGGCTGATTTGGATCCATGTGTTTCATGCTATGGTTAGATTTATCTTAATTCTTCTTTCGTAATTGCGGATGCTTGCGAGAAGGGTTAATCATAAGTGGGAGGCTTTTTGTAACATCCCAATTTTCAATTTGGATGTTATACTTAGATCATCATATGCATATCATTTTTATTTCTGCATTTTGCTGTGATCCTAGAAAATCTTAAGCAACTCAAGGACCCAAGGAGAGAGTTGGAGGTTTCACAAAATTCATATTTGAATTTATTTCAAATTTGAAGAAAGGATCAATATGATTTTATTATTTTTCTCTCCAATTATTTCCAATATTAAAAATATATGAGAGAAGATAATATGACTTCTTCAACCTGAGACAAATATGGGAGAAAGAATTTTAAAATCAATTTATTTATTTATTGGTATTTTATTTACTATTTTATTTGAATTAGAAAAATATTGCATTTTTGGAAATTGCATCTTAGTCCAGAAAAATGTTCATCTTGTCCTAAATATTAGGTTTGGACGGTGAAAATTGTTTCTGGAATTTTTAGAATTTTTTTATATTTATTATGTTTTTTCCTTGTGGCAAAATTGTTTAAAAAAAGTTTCCGGGCCACCAAACTGGGCCGAAGCCCAGCCGGCTTAAGCCGCCCGCCGCCTTCCCCGAGTCCGGCCAGCACATGGGAGGAGCCACCGCCGCCCAGGACTCCACCTCCCGAGGCCGAGCCCCCTTTTATAAGCTGCACCCAGGCCCCCTGTACCCCGTCCGCCGCCGCCCCTCGCCGCAACCCCGTCGCCGAAGCCCGCTGCCGCCGCCGCTGCCTTGCCGCTTCGCACCGCCACCCGCGCCACCACCCGCAGGCACGCCGCCGCCCCGCAAGCTCCGCGCCGCCCGCTGCCGTCGCCGGAAGCCGCCTCCGCCACCGGATCTCGCAGTTGAACCGACTCGGCTAACAGTATCAAACCGCTCGGTTCGGTCCGCTTTAGATCAGTTTAGTTTCGGTTTTATTTATTTAACGAACATTCGTTCGTCCGTTCGTTTTAGCGAACAATATTTGTTAGTTTTGTTCTGTTAGCGAATGTTCGCGCCGTAGGTTTTTCTTTTTAGTTTATTTTCAGCCAGGGACCTATCCATAAATAGTTTTATTGCGATTTAGCCCCTAATCTTTAAACTAGCATAACTTTTTTACTCGTTTATCCAAATTAGATGAAACTAGCGCCTAAATCTTTGTATCATTCTGTTCTTGCACGTTAACCAACTTAAACATGATTTTGGTACTGTAAAATTTGAGTTTAGTCTAGATTAGTAAACAATCTTGTTTCGTTCGTAATTTGAGTTTCGTTGCTCCGTTTGAGTTGAATCTTTTTGCAAATCATACCTAATCACATGTACCTACTGTTAAGATATAAATCACATGATAATATTGCTGTTAGGTTTGACTTTTGTTAGTTTAAGACGTTCGCTTATTTCATGCTTGATTTGGATCTTTTCTCGGTTTTCTCGTTGTTTCGTTTGAGTGATTGCTTGTGTATGCTACTGTTGGTCTATGCTAGATTTCCTGGAGTGCCAAGCTTGTTACTACGAATCTCTAGAGTTTGCAGATCATCAACAAGGCAAGTTACACTTTGAGCATACTCTTCTATACCCAATTTTTACTATGCATTAGTATTGCTCCTCAAATAATGGCATGAGTAGGATTGGGAACATGTGGTTTGGTTGTAGTGCTTGAGGTAGGAACCTAATACCTTTTGATCACCCCGGGAATATGCGTTATGCTATTTATTGCTTGGTCATGCTCATAGACGGGGATTGGATCGTGATTCACACATGGAAGTTTGAGAGTTATTTAATCATGGATAACATTAAGGTGGCAACTTTAATATACATCTGGGTGGATTGGTTGAGGCACCTGGGGAACCAAGTGTTGCCTGTTTTTGGGAAATCCTGGAGTACCCGTGTGATTTTTCCTATGGAATACCACCCAGGCTCAAAGAAGTCATAAGATTATTCATGCTAGAAACTTCCGTGTGAGGCCACAAGCCATTATGGGCTCTGGTATAGTTGAGTAAGTTGCGCGAGCTCTTGAAGAGGTGGACTAAGATGTAGGGGAAAGTAGGTGTACCGGTCCACCCGGAGTAGAGAGTTAATGCTTCAGAAAGACTATGTCTCGGTCATCCGATCATGGATGCGGTCGACTGTTGTGGGGAAAAGTATGCAAACCTCTGCAGAGTGTATAAACTAATCATGATTAGCCGTGTCCCCGGTTTGTGGACATTTTGAGTATCTAGTACTTGAATCTATTGATGTGATCTCATCACGTTACTTTAATTAATTGATTTTAGCTTAAATGATGGTACTTTTAATTGGGATTGGAGTTGGGGTTACCTTCTCAAATATTGGGCAACATGGGAGTAGTTAAATACATTTATTCCTTTGTTGTAGGGAAAAACTTACATCCTCCACTAGCCAAATATTGCATGTAGATATAGTTCTTGCATTTCATTGCTTTATAGTGTAACTCTGCCAGCATATTCAATGTGCTGACCTACATGGCTGCAACGTCTCATGTTGTAGACTACTCAGACGATGAATAAGGTGCGATAGGTCGTTGTTTTGCACTCAGCTATGCCGTTGGAGTTGATGGACTCATTTACCTTCGAAGCTTTCGCAGTTATTTAGTAGAGGGCCTTCAACCATGATATGTTTGTGTAATCATACTCTTTGTGAAGACTCGATGTAATAAGTTTGTGATTGAAACTCTGTTATAATTCCTCGAGTAATGTGCATGTCAGCATTACCGATCTAGGGATGACACTGATGCACAAAGACTTGACCATTTGAGGTCTGGTCGCTACAAGATGGTATCAAGCACACGCTGACTGTAGGACGCGACTATTAGAATGAGCCACAGGATTTCTTTTCTCTACTCATTTCTAATTCTCCTCTCTTTCTACTCTATAGATGGCGAATCCCAGGAACAAGTTCACTCAGCTGGATGACGACACCCCTTTCGGATGACACTTGAAGGAAGTCACTAAGTATTTGAACATTGGACTACCAAGCTTCACAGGGACTTTCTCTACATCTGTACCAGAAGAGGAGCGCTGGAAGATCAAGGTCTGGGTACCTGGGAGGACATTTGCGCCAACAACGGAGCCTATTGATTTCTACATGGATGCACCAAGCTGGAGTATAGGAAAGAGCACGGCAGCACATATCACGTTTGGAAGCATATATGAGGTGTATCACAAGGAGATGGAAAATACCATTTACCAGATATATGGCCGCCGAGATGACAAATGGGAGATGATTCGTACCAGGAGGGATGGATCGATTGCAGCCTACATTCAAGAGATGGGAGATCATATTCGTCGACAGGAGAATCAACAAATTATCCACATGAAGAAGATCAAGAAACTGGTGAAGAGAAACAACGAGCTAGAAGAGGAACTCGAGTCTACACGCGATGGATACGAGGAAGAGATTGCCGTACTACTAGAGAAGCATGAAGACCTGAAGAGGAAGATGGGAATATCAGTGGAGAATATCAAGCGAGCAACAGAGATCCGTTCGGAGGACTACATCATCCTGGACGACACCGACACGGATAGTGATGTAAATGATGACAGCGATGATGACTACGTTGACGAAGCTGGAGCAGATATCATGGAGTCTTCCTCTGATGAAAATTTCTAGATGACCACCATTGTAACTAGTAGTATTCCCTCTAAGTAGTTAGCAACGATCGAGTTTGTAATCATAGGTTAAACCAATTGTGTGATCTTGTGTGCTATTGAATGAAGTGAAATTGATTGTGTTTGTCTCATGAGCATATGGGTAGTTAATGTCTCTTAGAACTCATTCTATTCTGTTTTCTCACCCCTTCTAACCCATCAGATGCCTTTGATACGTGACAATGGATTTGCCTTCCCACCAGAGCTCACTCAGTTGACCCAGTAGCAGAATGCCTTGATGCGGATACTAGTTCAGAACCAAAACCAAGGCAACAACAACAACAACAACCCACCACCACCACCCCTGTTGATCACCTAGCCCGCTTTCTAAGGTTGAATCCGCCGGTGTTCTCTAGTAGCACCGAGCTGATTGTTGCAGATGATTGGCTTTACAAGATTGGAAGAGAGCCGACCACTTCAGGATGCACAGATGCGGAGAGAGTGCGTTTTGCCGCACATCAGGTTGATGGACCCGCAACATCTTGGTGGGAGAATTTCACAGCCACTTACCCCATTGACACCATTACATGGGATCATTTTCAGCAGGCTTTCCACACTGCCCATGTTTCAGCAGGAGCTATGAGCATGAAGAAGCATGAGTTTCGCAACTTGCGCCAAGGAGGACATACAGTGGGCCAATATGTGGATGAGTTTAGCAAGTTAGCACGCTATGCCCCTGATGACGTAGCCATAGATGCCGCTAAGCAGGAGAAGTTTCTGGAGGGACTGAATGATGAGCTGAGCATGCAGTTGATGGTGGCAACATTCAACAACTACCGGGAGTTGGTAGACAGGGCCCTCATAATTGAAGGCAAGCTACAACAGATTGATAATCGCAAGAGAAAGTATGGACAGGGGAGGTACACTTCAGGAGCTCAGTAGAAGCCCCGCTATTCCCCGTACTTGGGAGGACATAACCACAACCATGGAGGACATACGCACAATGGAGCAAGTTCGCACAACCACAGTGGCCCCAAGAATGGCAATGGGAATGGAGGAAGCAGCAACCAGAACCGTTCCAACCCTTCAACACCAGCCAAGAGGGATCTGAGCCACATTACCTTTTTCAAGTGCCAGAAGACCGGAAATTATGCTATTGAATGTCCTGAATCTAAGAATGGAAATGGCAATGGAGCTTCTGCCAAGAAGCCCAACTCCTTCACCAAAGGTCAGGTGAACCATGTCAGCGTGGAGGAGATTGAGGATCAACCCAACGCAGTTGTCAGTAAGTTTTTGTTTAATACATTTACTGCACTTGTTCTTTTTGATACTGGTGCATCGCATTCATACATATCAAGGGGATTTGTGGATAAGTATAACCTGCCAACCGTAGCCCTTAAGTCACCTATGTTAGTAAGTTTCCCAGGAGAGGAGTATATGGCAAGTAGGGGATGCTATCAGTTTCCACTAACCATAGGAAGACATGTTTTCCCCATCGACCTAATTGTTCTAGAGTCCCAAGGATTGGATGTGATACTAGGAATGGATTGGCTATCCAAGTTTGAAGGAAACATCGATTGCGCCAGTAAAGCAATTCTTCTCACCACCCCAGAAGGAAAGAGGATCAAGTATGTATCCCGGCATG
This sequence comes from Triticum timopheevii, assembly GCA_963921465.1. Classification (NCBI taxonomy): domain Eukaryota; kingdom Viridiplantae; phylum Streptophyta; class Magnoliopsida; order Poales; family Poaceae; genus Triticum; species Triticum timopheevii. Next base: position 218,140,372 of record OY997274.1, read on the forward strand.
CGCCGAGGAGGACTTAGGTGAATTCCTTATCAGGAGTTGCACAGGAGGAAGTACCAGTGGTGAAGGATTACCCTGACGTATTTTGGGAGGAGTTACCAGGCATGCCACCGGATCGAGACATTGAGTTTTTGATTGAGCTAGTGCCAGGCACCAGACCAATATCAAAGAGACCGTACCGGATGCCCACAAAGGATCTATAAGAAATTAAGGCGCAGATAAAGGAGTTACTAGAGAAAGGTTACATTAGACCAAGTTCATCACCTTGGGGAGCCCCAGTGCTTCTAGTGGAGAAGAAGGATGGATCTCTGAGGATGGTTGTTGATTATCGTGCGCTGAATCAGGTGACGATCAAGAACAAATACCCACTGCCGATGATCAATGATTTGTTTGACCAGTTGCAAGGAGCTAAAGTTTTCTCTAAGATCGATCTTCGATCAGGTTATCATGAGTTGAAGATCTGAGAGTAGGATATACCTAAGACAACTTTTACCACAAGGTACGGGCTATATGAGTATACCATTATGTCATTTGGTTTGACAAACGCACCTGCTTATTTCATGAATATGATGAACAAAGTGTTTATGGAGTTTTTGGATAAGCTCGTCGTGGTGTTCATTGATGGTATATTGGTCTACTCGAAGAATGAAGAGGAGCATAAGGAGCATTTGCATTTGGTTCTTGAGAAGCTCAGAGAACATCAATTGTATGCCGAGTTCAGCAAATGTGAGTTTTGGTTAAAGGAAGTTGGATTTCTCGGACATGTTATATCCGGAGAAGGAATAGCAGTAGACCCTACTAAGGTTGCTTCTGTCACTAAATGCTTAGCGCCCACATCAGTTGGAGAGATCAGGAGTTTTCTTGGACTCGCAGGTTATTACCGGAGGTTTATTGACAATTTCTCCAAGATTGCAAAGCCCATGACGGAGTTATTGAAGAAGGACACCAAGTTTAAATGGACTAAGGAGTGTGAAGCCAGCTTTCAGGAGTTGAAGAAACGTCTGGGTACAGCCCCAGTGCTGATTGTCACAGACCAACATAAGGATTACCAAGTATATTGTGACGCTTCACGTCGAGGACTTGGAGCTGTGATTATGCAGGAAGGAAGAGTTGTTTCACATGCGTCACGACAGCTCAAACCTCATGAGCTGAATTATGCTACGCATGATTTGGAGTTAGCAGTCGTAGTGCCTGCGCTGAAGACATGGAGACACTTTCTCATCGGAAACCATTGTGATGTATACACGGATCATAAGAGTTTGAAATACATCTTCATGCAGAAGGAGTTGAACCTCGGGCAAAGGAGATGGTTGGAGCTCATAAAGGATTATAATATGAAATTGCACTATCATCCCGGAAAGGCCAATGTAGTAGCAGATGCGTTGAGCTGCAGGAGTTATGTTAACACGCTCATAGCCGGAGGATTACCTAAAGAGTTAGCAGATGATCTTCGAGAGCTATGCTTGGAGATAGTTCCGAGAGGTTATGTTGCAGCATTGGAAATTCAGTCCACTCTTTTGGGTAAGATCAGGAAGCCAAGAAGACTGACAAGGAGATCGCTGAGATAAAGGAAAGGATGAGTAAAGGAAAGGCAAAAGTATTTCATGAGGATGAGCATGACACTTTATGGTTTGAGGATCGCATATATGTGCCTAATGACCCCGAGATCAGCAAGTTGATTCTGCAGGAGGTACATGATTCGCCGTATTCGATTCACCCAGGCAACACTAAGATGTATCTGGATTTGAAGGAAAGTTTCTGGTGGATAGGAATGAAGAAGGATATAGCCAAATATGTGGCAGTATGTGATGTATGTCAGAGAGTCAAGGTAGAGCATCAGAAGCCAGTAGGATTGCTACAGCCATTGCCGATACCCAAATGGAAGTGGGATAAACTTGGCATGGATTTTATCACTGGATTACCCAGGACTGGTTCAGGCTATGACTCTATCTGGGTTGTAGTTGATCATTTGACGAAAGTAGCTCATTTCATCCCGGTGAAGACCACCTATATGAGTTCTAAGTTGGCAAAGATATACGAGTTCTATCGGTGGTCACATCCCTGGCGATTTATGCCATGTGCTCCATCAAACTGCCTATGAAAGTTCCTGGAGCATCTTGATAAGCTCAGGTTATACTGTCTCTGGGCAAAGAACACGGAGGATAGCCACAAAGCAGTGTCCATGGCGGCGTGGAACCTAGTCTGTCGCCCCAAAGAGAAGGGTGGTCTGGGAATAATTGATCTTCAAATTCAGAACCAAGGCCTGTTTCTTAAGCAACTGCACAAATTTTACAACCGTTGGGATGTGCCGTGGGTTAACCTGATTTGGTCATCTTACTATGGGGGTTTTGTGCCCCACGCAACTGAACAATGCGGATCATTCTAGTGGCGTGACATCCTGCAGCTTACTCCAATTTACAGGGGGGTCACGTTGGTGGAGGTGCGAGACGGAAGCACGATGTTGTTCTGGAAAGATTTGTGGTATAGAATCCTTAGTGACAGCCACCCTTGGCTGTTTTCCTTTGCCGCTAATGAAGATGTCTCGATGCAAGCACTGTTAACAGCGCCGACACTTGGGCAGAATTTTCAGCTGCCGATCTCTGCACAGGCCAGGGAAGAGTTGCGTGACCATCAATGCAGCATGGCCTCGACTGACCTGTGTGACACCAATGCCATCTGGAGGTGGTATGGGGATCGGGAGACTTTGCCTCCAGAAAGTACTATGATCATTGCTTCCGTGGGGTGGTGGCCGATGATGCGTTTAAATGGATCTGGAAATCAAAGTGCACTAATAAGTGGAGGGTTTTTGTGTGGCTCCTTCTAGCGGACAGGTTGAACACTAGAAACATGTTGAAGAGGAAATGTTTGAAGCTGCGGGATGATGTGTACACTTGTCTCCTCTGTGATAACCCGCCCGAAGAGATGGTAGAACATCTTTTCTTCGATTGTGCCTTCAGTAGAATGTGTTGGAGGAAGCTGGGGATCGAATGGGCGCACGGTGGAAACAGGCTTCAACTTGTGCATGAGGCAAAAGACAGGTGGGCAGGCCCCATGTTTATGGAGGTCTTTGTCATTGCGGCCTGGAGTGTGTGGAAGGAGTGCAACAACAAGCACTTTAGAGGTGTGCTGCCTACGGTTGATGGCTGGCTTTTGAGATTCAAAAACGATTTTGGTATGATGAGGCACAGAGTCAAGGAGGCCTTGGTGCCATTTGTGGATAGCTTTGTTACTTCCATCTAGTTTACAACAACCATTTTATTTTGCTCTTTTGTTCACTCTTCTCTCTCTTTGGTGGTGAGAACTTGCCATACCCACCATCATGTAGCCCCAGAAAATTGTAAGTTGTGTTTGTTGAATTAATATAAAGTCAGTGGGGGGGGTGCCCTCACTGTCTTGAGCTTTCAAAAAAAAAGATATACATGACCAGGATCATATGTCTGCATGGAGTTCCGAGGACCATAGTATGAGATAGGGGAACCCAGTTTACTTCAAAATTTCGGAATCAGTTGCATGAGACTTTGGGTACCAGGCTAGAGTTCTGTACAGTCTTTCATCCACAGACAGATGGACAGACCAAGAGAGTCAATAGATTCTGGAGGACATGTCGAGATCTTGTGCGCTAGATTATGGATCTAGTTGGGATGACAATTTGCCATATGCAGAGTTCTCTTATAACAATAGTTATCAAGCCAGTTTGAAGATGGCCCCTTTTGAAGCTTTGTACGGAAGAAGGTGCACGACACCATTATCGTGGGATGAAGTTGGAGATCGACAGTTGTTCGGACCAGACTTAATCAAAGACTCAGAAGAGAAGGTTAAGTTGGTTCACGGCAGGCTCAAGGTAGCTCAGTCCAGAAGAGTTATGTGGATACTAAACGCAAGGAGATAGTTTACGAAGTTGGAGATAGAGCATATCTTCGGGTGTCCCCACTTCGAGGAGTTAAGCATTTTGGAGTCAAGGAAAAGCTAGCACCATGTTTTTGTGGGACCATACAGAGTTTTGGAACACATGGGAGAAGTTGCATACAATCTGGAATTACCAGAAGGATTGTCAGGAGTTCATGATGTGTTTCACGTTTCCCAGTTGAAGAAGTGCGACGGAGAGATGGTTGATATTCCTATAAGAGATACAATGCCATTGGAAGCAATTCAGTTAGACAGTGATTATGAAGAGAAGCCATTTAAGATTCTTGAGTTTTCCAGTCGAGTTACTCACAGCAAGGTTATCAAGTTTTGCAAAGTTCAGTGGAGCCACCATACCGAGGAGGAAGCCACATGGGAGCGAGAAGAAGATCTCCGCAGAGACCACCCAAACCTTTTTGCTAACCAACCCGAATCTCGAGGGCGAGTTTCATCTTAAGGGGGGTAGGTTTGTAACATCCCAATTTTCAATTTGGATGTTATACTTAGATCATCATATGCATATCATTTTTATTTCTGCATTTTGCTACGATCCTAAAAAATCTTAAGAAACTCAAGGACCCAAGGAGAGAGTTGGAGGTTTCACAAAATTTATATTTGAATTTATTTCAAATTTGAAAAAAGGATCAATTTGATTTTATTATTTTTCTCTGCAATTATTTCCAATATTAAAAACATATGAGAGAAGATAATATGACTTCTTCAACTTGAGAGAATATTGGAGAAAGAATTTTAAAATCAAATTATTTATTTATTGGTATTTTATTCGCAATTTTATTTGAATTAGAAAATATTGCATTTTTGAAAATTGCATCTTAGTCCAGAAAAATGTTCATATTGTCCTAAATATTAGGTTTGGACGGTGAAAATGTTTCCGGAATTTTTAGAAATTTTTTATATTTATTTAGGATTTTTCCTAACAGCAAAATTGTTTTAAAAAAAGTTTCTCGGCCACTGAACTGGGCCGAAGCCCAGCCGGCCCAAGCCGCCCGCCGCCTTCCCCGAGTCCGGCCAGGACATGGGAGGAGCCGCCGCCGCCCGGGACTCCTCCTCCCAAGGCCAAGCCACCACCTTTATAAGCTGCACCCGGGGCCCCCCTGTACCCCGTGCGCCACCGCCCCTCGCCGCAACCCCGCCGCCGAGTGCGCCGCTGTCGTTGCCTTGCGCCGCCGTCGTGCCCGCCACCTCCCGCAGCCGCACCGCCGCCCCACAAGCCCAGCGCCGCATGCCGCCGCCGCCATCGGATCTCGCCGTTGAACCAGCTCGGCTAACGGTATAAAACCACTCGGTTCGATCTCGGTTTTTTTGGTTTTCTTCGGTCCGGTTTAGATCAATTTAGTTTCGGTTTTATTTATTTAACGAACGTTCGTTCGTCCATTCGTTTTAACGAACAATATTCATTGTTTTGTTCTATTAGTGAACGTTCGCACCGTAGGTTTTTCTTTTTTAGTTTATTTTCGGCCAGTGACCTATCCGCGAATAATTTTATCGCGATTTAGCTCCTGATCTTTAAACTAGCATAACTTTTTACTCGTTTATCCAAATTAGATGAAACAAGCGCCTAAATCTTCGTATCATTTTGCTCTTCCCAGTTAACCAAATTAAACATGATTTTGGTACTATAAAATTTGAGTTTAGTCCAGATTAGTAAACGATCTTGTTTCATTCGTAATTTCAGTTTCATTGCTCCGTTTGAGTTGAATCTTTTTACAAATCGTAGCTAATCACATGTACCTACTGTTAAGATCTAATTCACATGATAATATTGCTATTAGGTTTGAATTTTGTTAGTTTAAGCCGTTCTCTTGCTTCGTGTTTGATTTGGATCTTTTCTCGGTTTTGTCGTCGTTATGCTTGAGTGACTGCTTATGTATGCTACTGTTTGTCTATGCTAGATTTTCTGGAGTGCGAAGCTTGTTACTATGAATCTCTAGAGTTTGTAGATCGGCTGCAAGACAAGTTACACTTTGATCATACTCTTCTATACCCAGTTTTTACTATGCATTATTATTGCCCCTCAAATAATTGCATCAGTAGGATTGGGAACATGTGGTTTGGTTGTAGTGCTTGAGGTAGGAACCTAATACCTTTTGATCACCCCGGGAATATACGTTATGCTATTTATTGCTTAGCCATGCTCGTAGACGGGGATTGGATCGTGATTCACACATGGAAGTTTGAGAGTTATTTAATCATGGATAACATTAAGGTGGCAACTTTAATATACATCTGGGTGGATTGGTTGAGGCACCTAGGGAACCCAGTGTTGCCTGTTTATGGGAAATCCCGGAGTACTCGTGTGATTTTTCCTATGGAATGCTACCCAGGCTCAAAGGGATCATAAGATTATTCATGCTAGAAACTTCCGTGTTCAGCCACAAGCCATTATGGGCTCTGGCATAGTTGAGTAAGTTGCGTGAGCTCTTGAAGAGGTGGACTAGCAGATGTAGGGGAAAGTAGGTGTACCAGTCCGCCCAGAGTAGAGAGTTAATGCTTTAGAAAGACTATTGTCGGATATCGGGTTCTGGCGAAACCCTTAAGGTTCAAACTCTGGGGTGCGCATGGAGATCTTCTCCCTACCGATCCACGCCCCAAAACCTCGCCGTGATTATAAGCATGAACGATGAACAACACAAGGGACACGAGGTTTATACTGGTTCGGGCAACCGTTGTGGTGTAATAACCTAATCCAGTGTGTGGTGTGGTGGATTGCCTCTCGGGCTGATGATGATTAGTACAGAGGAAGAACAACCTCGCATGGGGTGTTCTTGAGCTGGTGCGGTGTTCTACTAGGAAGGATTCGATCCGTCTCTGTTGGTTCTAGATGAGATGATACCCTCTATTGTGGTGGCTATCTCTATATATAGAGGCCCTGGTCCTCTTCCCAAATATTGAGGACGGGAGCCAACAACGGCCACTTTGAAGGGGGGCAGCTAGTACAAGCTATCCTAACTAAAGTTGGTCTCCGACTGCCAAAGGCATTGGTGATGACGCTATCTTGGGCTCCACGGTGACCTCCGTCCTGCCGCCCTACTGGTCTTCGTCTCATTGCACCGATATGGAAACCTTTGCCTGATGCCTCGGTACTCCGTGCCTGCGCTTGCCCCCTTTGCATCAAAGAGGAAACGAGGACGCTGCGCTGGCTAGCGCCTGCCTAGTCTTGATCGTCATGGCTTGCGTCACGAGCACCTCACGAGGTATTCCTGGCCTTGATCTCTCCGCCTCCTCGCGAGCCTGCCTGGTGAGGCCGCCCCTGAGGAAGCCTTGTGTCGTCCTCCCCGCGAGGCTTGGCCCCTAACGAGGGTCTTGAACTTGGGTTGATGAAGACGGGCCGTACTGGGCCATTGGTGAGCCACGCCGCAGGCCGTAGGCAGGCAAGTCTGGGGACCCCCATTCCCAGAATGCCGACAGTAGCCCCCGGGCCCAAGTCGCGCTCGGACTTGGCTTAGCAGCGAAGCCAAAGGGCAAGTGCGGAGCGACGCGGGCCCCAACAGCCTGCGGCCTTGGTCGCCGTGTGGCTGTTGATTGGACGTGGGCGTCTCCGCTTCCCCACGCTCTCCCGATATCCGCTTGGCTAGGCGGCCACGAAGCTTTACACAGTTATTGTTGGGGAACGTAGTAATTTCAAAAAAAAATCCTACGCACATGCAAGATCATGGTGATGCATAGCAACGAGAGGGGAGAGTGTTGTCCATGTACCCTCGTAGACTGAAAGCGGAAGCGTTACAACAATGCAGTTGACGTAGTCGTACGTCTTCACGGCCCGACCAATCAAGCACCAAAACTACGACACCTCCGAGTTCTAGCACATGTTCAGCTTGATGACGTTCCTTGAACTCCGATCCAGCCGAGTGTCGAGGGAGAGTTCCGTTAGCACGATGGTGTGGTGACGATCTTGATGTTCTACCGTCGCAGGGCTTCGCCTAAGCACCGTTACAATATTATTGAGGAGGACTATGGTGGAGGGGGGCACACACGGCTAAGAGATCAAGAGATCAGTTGTTGTGTCTAGAGGTGCCCTCCTACCCCCGTATATAAAGGAGAAACGGGGGAGGGGGCGGCCAACCTAGGAGGGGGCGCGCCATGGGGAGTGCTAGGACTCCCTCCTTCCTTGTTGGACTAGGAGAAGGGGGAAAGGAAAGGGAAAGGAGGAGAAGGAAAGAGAGGGGCCGGCCCCTTGCCCTAAACCAATTCGGTTTGGGCCTTGGGGGGGGGGGGCACACTCCCCTTGCTGCCCTCTATTTCCACTAAGGCCCATGTAGGCCCATTAAGCCCCCGGGGGGTTCCGATAACCTCCCGGTACTCCGGTAAAATCCCGATTTCACCCGGAACACTTCTGATATCCAAATATAGGCTTCCAATATATCAATCTTCATGTATTGACCATTTTGAGACTCCTCGTCATGTCTGTAATCACATTCGGGACTCCGAACAACCTTCGGTACATCAAAACTCATAAACTCATAATATAACTGTCATCTAAACCTTAAGCGTGCGGACCCTACTGGTTCGAGAACTATGTAGACATGACCGAGACTCGTTTCCGGTCAATAACCAATAGCGGAACCTGGATGCTCATATTGGCTCCTACATATTCTACGAAGATCTTTATCGGTCAAACCGCATAACAACATACGCTGTTCCCTTTGTCATCGGTATGTTACTTGCCCGAGATTCGATCGTCGGTATCTCAATACCTAGTTCATTCTCGTCACCGGCAAGTCTCTTTACTCATTATGTAATGCATCATTCCATAACTAACTCATTAGCTACATTGCTTGCCAGGCTTATAGTGATGTGCATTACTGAGAGGGCCCAGAGATACCTCTCCGACAATCGGAGTGACAAAATCTAATCTCGAAATTCGCCAACTCAACATGTACCTTTGGAGACACCTGTAGAGCTCCTTTATAATCACCCATTTACGTTGTGACTTTTGGTAGCACACAAAGTGTTCCTCCAGTAAATGGGAGTTGCATAATCTCATAGTTGTAGGAACATGTATAAGTCATGAAGAGAGCAATAGCAACATACTAAACGATCAAGTGCTAAGCTAACGGAATGGGTCAAGTTAATCACTTCATTCTCCTAATGATGTGATCCCGTTAATCAAATGACAACACTTGTCTATGGTTAGGAAACATAACCATCTTTGATTAATGAGCTAGTCAAGTAGAGGCATACTAGTGACATTAAGTTTGTCTATGTATTCACACATGTATCACGTTTCCGGTTAATACAATTCTAGCATGAATAATAAACATTTATCATGATATAAGGAAATAAATAATAACTTTATTATTGCCTCTAGGGCATATTTACTTCAGTATCCCACTTGCACTAGAGTCAATAATCTAGATTACACAGTAATGATTCTAACACCCATGGAGCCTTGGTGTTGATCATGTTTTGCTCATGGAAGAGGCTTAGTCAACGGATCTGCAACATTCAGATCTGTATGTATCTTGCAAATCTCTATGTCTCCGACCTGGACTTGGTCTCGGATGGAATTGAAGCATCTCTTGATGTGCTTGGTCCTCTTGTGAAATATGGATTCCTTTGCCAAGGCAATCACACCAGTATTGTCACAGAAGATCTTCATTGGTCCCGATGCACTAGGTATGACACCTTGTTGGGGCTTGGGTGCGACATATGCCAAGGCATGGCTTATCATGGTGGGGGCGAGTAGAACGTCGCCGGTGCCTGGAAACGGGATGAGGCGAAGACATGCACGCAGGCGGATCTTACCCAGCTTCAGGGCTCTCCGAGGAGATAGCACCCCTACTACTGCTCTGCAGGGTCTCCACATGATCACTAAGGCAAAGTGAGTACAAAGTTGCTCCTTGAGCTGTTTCCAGAGATAGGAGAAGGGCAAGGATGGCTCTCTCCTTCCTATATGATCTGGTCTAGTGCTAATGGATTCGAACCCTTTGCATGGGTGCCCTGGGGGTTTATATAGGACTACCCCCCAGGGGTACAATGGTAAAACTGGCTGGGCGCGGGTCCCAGCCGTCTGTCTCTCAGGCCGCCGTCTACTACGCTGACTGCTGGGGCCCGCCGACTGGTGGGTCCCGCCGACTTGCCTGGTACGGGGCCGACACCCCTTGTCCGCCGCGGGCGGGTCTTGCCGGCTGCGGATCACTGTAGTCGTGCTTCTAATGACGCTGGCTTGGTCATGGGGTCGTGGCAACAGTGCCGCCGCCTGACGGACGATCACTATTGCCATTCCCCGTCGTGTCTGGTTAATGGCGTGTGGGGCCCGTGGGAGGGGCCAGCCGACTCCTGGGGGCCGAATCCCAACGGGTCCGTCTTGTGGCGCTCTCTCCATCTTCTGTACTCCCGCCGACTGGTCGTACAGACAGGCCGTCATGGGCACAGGGCTCCGCCCCCAGGGGCTGATGTCAGGGCTGGCATGGCAACAGTGCCGTGCCGGATGGAGATCTCCGCCTGTACGGTGCACTGTGGCCATGCCTGCCCTCAATAAACGGGGCAGGAATGGGCCGCGTGGTTGCCGTTCCCCGTCCCGTCCATTATCGCGAAGGTACGGGGTGGTTGGAGTCGCGGGCCGACTCCCTACAGCCGGCTTCTCCGGAAGTCGCCGGCCAGGAGTCGGCTTATCTTGGAGTCGTCCCTGGGACTCGTCCGCGAGGGGCAGTTGGTAGCGCCGCCGCCGACTCTCGGAAGGCGGCTCGTCGTCTTGGGGCTTGAGGGGCGCAGCTTGCCCCGATGTCTTGAAAGGTTCAGGGACTCGGGTTAGCCTACCCGTGGCCCATTACTCCGACAGTAGTCCCCGAAGCTGGTGAGGCTCCGAGGGTGATACGTCGTGGGCCTCAACAGTTTCATCCTTCTGGTGGTGGAGTCTGGGCCTTGCTCGCCGTCTTCCTTCAGGCCGACTAACTGGAGCCGGATTCGCAGGGGGCCGTCTTGCCCCCTAAAGAGTTTGAAAGTTGTGGCGGGGTCCAGGCGGCGTGCCTGATACACTTCCATGCAGCCGCCCGTTGCGGACCTGTCGCACGGCGCCATGCGACAGGGACGGTCTGCCCACCCGCTCGCGCGATGGGACAGGCCATCAGGCGGGGCCCGCCACTACCGTGCCTCGGCACGCGAACGGATCCGTCGCGGCCGTGCAGACGGTTGGGGTTCCCACGTCGTTACTGTGCGTAGTAACTTCGTGGGGTAAATCGTGGGAGGCGTGGGGTCCTATGCGCAGTTAATCCCACGCCCGCCCCATCGGCTTCTCAGCCTATGGGCCTATAAGTAGGCGGGGGAGAGGAGGGCGGCGAAACACGCGCGCCCATCTTCCCTGTTTCCCCCCGCTTCCTCTCGCTTCTTCTTCCTCTTGCCGCCGCCGCGCCAAACCACGCCGCGCCCGCAGCGATGAGCTCTTCCTCCGCCGCCGTGCCTCTTGTCGTGCGCTCCGGCGTGTGGGGCGGCTCCGAGGTGGACGACAACCACATCGAGCTCCTCCGCAAGACGCGTCAACTTCCCGGTGCGAACCTAGTGTGGGCCCGTGCCACGCCGGCGAGGGAGATATCGCCAGCGCCGGAGGAGGGCGAGCGGATCATATTCCGCTCGCACCTCATGAGCGGCCTAGGGCTGCCGGCGAGCGGCTTCTTCCGCTCATTCTTGGAGTTCCACGGGCTCTAGCCGCACCACCTTACTTCGAACACGGTGGTGCTGCTGGCCGCCTTCGCCACCCTGTGCAAGGGCTTCCTCGGCGTTCTCCCCACCATCGAGTTGTGGGGGGAGTTCTTCTAGTCCAAGCTCGGCACGCACGTCGCCGGCGTGCCAGCCCAGTGCGGCGCCTTCATCGTGATGCGGAGATCAACGGCCGACAACCCGTTCCCCTCTATTCCACTGATCAAGTCGGTGAAGATGTAGCAACATTCCTATTTTTACGTGAAGAATGTCGCCCCAGAAGGCGACTGGGTCAATCTGCCGCCCTACGAAGCCGGCGCGCCGGCTGGGAGGCTCCCCAGCTGGTCCCACCGGGCCGGGGCGCTGACACCCGCAGGTGCTGCCGCTATCGCGCGACTCCGAGTGCTGACGCAGTCGGAGGGCTTGGCCGGGGCCGACTTGCTGGCCGCCTTCGTGGCGTGCCGAGTCCTCCCTCTCCAAGGCCGACCTCATCTGATCAGTAAGATGAGCGACCACCGAGACCCGAGTCAGATGTGCACCAAGGACATGCCCCACGCGGAGGTGGCGAACATGGTGAACCACATCGCGAACTGCGAACTTGCGGCGGATTGGCAGTTCGGCAAAGAGCCGTATTCGTGCGCCAACCCCCCGCCTGTGGTAAGTCATATCTCTTGTTCCTCTGTTTTCTTTTGCTGCCGAATCCGACTTCTGATCTTTTTGGTTTCTTTGAGTCAGAACCCCCTCATGCAGCCTTCAGCCGGCACCACGGGACCGCCCCATGAGTTCGTCCCCGACCGAGTGGAGAGCGACGTCGACGACCCTGACTTGGGGGTGGCGGCGATGGAGACCGACGCCGAAGGAGGAGGAGGAGGAGCTGGCGGCTTTAGGCCCTCGGCCACCTTCGCCGACTGGCCTGATGACGACGCCAAGGGGGCAGTCGCCCCGCATCACCAGCCAAAGGTCGGCCAGCCGGGTGCGAGTTCCTCCGCCGGCTTGGCCGGTCAAGGTGGCGCGAAGAGGTGCCGGGCCGGGCTGAGTTTGCTCGGCGGCCGGTCGAAGAAGTTCAAGGGGGCGGCCGCCGCGACCAAGCGGGAGGAGGCGGTCACGAAGGCCAACCGCTTCCGCAAGGAAGTAAAAAAGCCGCCACTCGTCTCTGCGTAAGTGCTCCGTCTTTGACTTGTTTTCTTCTGACGAATCTTGTAAAAATTTCTTACATGCCTTCTTCGCTTCAGGGCCCCCTTACCCTTGAGAGGGTCGCCGCCCCCTCCATCATGGGGTCGGTAGAGACGTCCGCCAATACTCGGCGGATTGACCCTGCCGCCGACCTCCGGGAGGCAATGGAGCGAAATGCGTGGGAGAAGCGCGACGAGGAGGAAGCCGACCGCTTGGACGAGGCGCAGGCCGAGAAGGCGGCGGCCTCCGCCCAGAAGAAGCTGGAAGAGGCCGAAGCCGCCGTCGCAGCAAAACAGCGAGCTGAGGAGACCGCGCACCGCCAATCGGCGTTGCTCGTCATCCCGTTGAGCTCCGCACCGCCGCCCCCGGAGTTCACGGGACAGACTGGAGAAGCCGGCGGCGAGAACCCCATCGTGGAGAGGGAAAGCGACGAGGCCTCCATGTCGGACACGGCCGTGCCGCCACCGCCGCCTCCGCCGCCGTCTGGGAGCGTGCATGGTAAACAGCCGGCGGGCCCGCTGGTGCCGCTGACTGAGGACGAGGTCGTGGCGAAGCTGCTCCTTCAAGTCGCCTCGCCAGCGCGCCACCGCCTTGAGAACGCGACTTTGGCGCCATGCCCCTTGGAGACCGGCGCCGCCAGCTCGGCCATCCTAGATGCCGAGGCGACGAGCGCCGCGCCTGTTGGGTGTGTGCGAGGAGGCGGCACAAGCCCGCTGAATCAGGCACTTCTGGATGTCGAGGCAAAGCTGCGAGCCGAGGGCGACGCCATCCAGAACTGCACCAAGGCGCATCTGGTATCGCGAGCAGCCGTCCGGGTATGCTTTCTTCTTTTGACTTTGTTTTTCTTGTTTTTCTCTGTGGGGGCGCGCCAGCGCACCCACTGGGTGTAGTCCCCGAGTTTCGGGCCGGCTGCTGAGAAGGCGGCTCGGAACTCCATCTGGTGAGTTCCAAATATTTACCTTCGTCTGAAATACTTATTACAAGAGTATCACAACCTCCGCGTCACTGCCTTCAACTGTAATGTTGAGGAGCTGGGCAGGCGGACTGCTGACTTGTCGGAGAGCCGGAGTGAGTGCTCCTTCTTCTTCGCGGGGGCGCGCTGGCGCACCCGCGGGTTATAGTCCCCGAGATTCGGGCCGACTGCTGGGCAGTCGAGCTGGATCTTCCCGGCGACCTTCTTTGTTGACGACTTAACGTCCTTTTTCTTTTTATTCTTCAGAGGCCAACGCCACTCTTCAGCAGCATCTGGGCGAGGCCAACACCGCCTTGCGTGCCAAGGGGGAGGAGTGCAGCAAGCTCACCACCGAGCGCGACCTGCTGGCTGCGCAGCTGGCGGAGCAGAAGGAGCTGCTTAAGAAGGCGCAGGACGAGGTGGAGGAGAAAGAGACCGCCCTCCTGTCCGAATTTGAAAGTGAGCGCTCCTCTTGGACCGACAAGGAGGCACTGCTGACCTCCGGCTTCCATGAGATTGAAGACATCGTTGACGGTGAGTTTCTTTACTTTCTTTCTTTGAGCCGCCGACTATAAGTTGGGACGACTCTTGATTCTTTGTCTTGCTTCTTTTTGTCTTGGCAGACTTCTTCCCTGGCCACTCGCAGGCGGTCACTCAAGCCATCGAGGCCGATCGCGAGGCGCGGAGGGCAAATGGTGTGGAGATTGCCACCAACGCCCCCCGAACCCTTGACGAGCAGCTTCTGAGCATCGAGGCTCGTCTGCGGCCGGCCCATTGGATGTTGTGCCGGCTTCAACGTGTCGGCGCCCAGGCAATTGCCGCCCTGTGGCCAGACATGCCGGTTCTGCGCACTCCCAGTCGGACCGCCGACTGGCTGGAGGTCGCGGCTGGCCGTCTTGAGGCCTGGAAGGGTTCCTCGGCCCGGGCTGGAGCGCGCCGGGCCTTGGAATTCATCAAGGCGTGGTATCCGGGGCTAGACCTAGACCGGCTGGCCGCGTTCCGGCCAGAGGCCTAGGCAGAGTTGGTAGCTGTGGAAGACGCCCTCGTCGAGCGTGCGGCGGCGATCGCTGACTACACAGACACCAGCGTCTTCATCCCTGAGCGATCTGCAGACGGCGGGGTGGTGCCGCCGGAGTGGTTCGGGATGAACCCGGAATATGATGAGGACTCGGCGGAGGTTATCGGCTCCAGCGCCGAGGAGGAAGGCGAGGCGGAGGACGGAGGCGAGACGGAGGCGCTAGAAGACGGAGCGGGCGACTAGCCTCAGCTCGACCGTGCCTCCAGCAACGAGCTGCGTCCGACCGAGCCGGCTGCCACCGGAGACGATCAAGCCGAGACTGCCCAGCCGGCCGCCCCGGTGCCTGACACCGCCGTCTCCTCCGACCCTCCGAACAAGTCTGCCGCTTCCTAGGCTGTCGTCTTGCCTTTATTTTATCTACTTTTAATAGTCTTTGAAAAACTTGTTAATTCGCACAATTCCACCCACGGGGTGTATTTTGAACTTCTTCTTGAAGATTTGGCCAAGGGCCTATGTTATGTAAATATTTATCCGAATTCTATCTTTCCTTGCTCATCGCTATTTTGGCTTTTTCCTTTGCCGCCTTCCCTCAGTCGCCGCCTTGCCAGTCGAACAACCGCACTGCGGACTGCCGCTGGGTCAAATGCCTGGCTACCTTAGGAAAGGCAAGTACTTGCCATTTTTAGAGTCTTTTTAACAAGTTGGATAGAAGGCGGCAAGCCGACTACTCAAGAGTCGGCTTTGCGAAGAGAGGCTGGAAGCCGGCTTGAGCTATGTTTATGCTTTGAGTCCTTAGCCATTTTTCATGTAGGCGCCCACTCTTCCTTACTCCTTCCCACCAAACAGTCGCTCTGCAAGCTGCGGCTTCTGACAGGAGACGGCTTAGGCACCACACACTACTTGTCCGACTGCAGGCTGCATTTCATAGCGCAAGGCGGTGAGTCCCCGGGCCGACTAGTCGAACCCGGTGCCAAGCGGCATAACAAAGAGTAGCATACTCGAAGGCATAATTCTTATCATATAGATAACAAAAAAGGGCAGTCCCCGAGCTCGTCCCGGGGGCCCCGAAGTCTTGGTACTTTAATACAAAGGGTAGCGTGGTACATACTGCATCAACTGTAAAATCTTCGGAGAAGATTTGCATTCCACGGCCGTTCCGTCTCTTTGCCGAAGTCGTCCCTCTTGCGTTCTCGGGGCTTCTAAGCGTCGATCAGGTAGTAGGAGTCATTGCCCAGCACTTTGCTGATGATGAAAGGGCCTTCCCAAGGCGCCGACAGCTTGTGCTGGCCGGCTGTTCGCTGGATCAGTCGGAGCACAAGGTCGCCCTCTTGGAAAGATCTCGCCCTGACCTTCCGGTTATAGTATCAGCGCAGGCTCTGCTGGTAGATGCTGGACCAGCTGAGTGCCAACAGCCGGCCCTCTTCCAGCAGATCGACGCCGTCTTGACGTGCTTCTTCTGCTTCCTCCTCGGTGTACATGGTGACTCGCGGGGAGTCGAACTCTATGAACGTTGGGATGACGGCTTTAGCACCGTAGGCGAGGAAGAAAGGTGTGAAGCCGGTTGACTTGTTTGGAGTTGTGCGTAGACTCCAGAGGACGGCTGGCAACTCATCAAGCCAACAGCCAGCCGAACGCTCCAGTGGTTCGACCAGTCGAGGCTTGATGCCAGATAGGATGAGGCCGTTTGCTCGCTCCACCTGGCCGTTTGACTGCGGATGGGCAATGGACGCTAAGTCCAGTCGGATGCCCTGCATCGCGCAGAAACGGGCCAGGGCGCCTTTGGCAAATTTTGTGCCATTGTCGGTGATGATGCTATGTGGTATGCCGTACCGAATCGTGATGTCGGAGATGAAAGTCACTGCAGTCGGACCATTCAACTTCTTGATGGGCTTCACTTCTATCCACTTGGTGAACTTGTCCACCGCGACAAGTAAGTGAGTTAGGCCGCCTCGTGCTGTCTTGAATGGTCCCACCATGTCCAGGCCCCAAACCGCAAAGGGCCAGGCGATAGGGATAGTCTTGAGTGCAGAAGCCGGCTGATGCGGCTTGGAGCGGAACTTCTGGCATCCCTTGCATTTTTGGACTAATTCCTTGGCCTCTTCTAGGGTAGTTGGCCAGAAAAAACCGTGTCGAAAGGCTATGGCGAGGAGTGCCCGTGAGGCCGCATGGTGGCCGCACTCGCCTTGATGGATGTCTTTGAGAATTTCCTGGCCTTGCTCTGGCTCGACGCAGCGCTGGTAGACACCATTGACGCTGCGCCTGACCAGCTCTCTGTTGACTATGGTGTAGGCTGCCGCTCGGCATTGTATTTGTCGAGCCAAGATTTCATCGGTTGGTAGCTCTTTGCTCACTAAGAACTTGAGGATGGGCTGGGCCCATGAGGGTGCTGCTATTTCTTTGACTACCAGTACTGCGACTTGGACGAGGGCGGCTGGGCTGGGAGGCGGCGGGCTGGAGTCCGCGGCCACTTGCTGGATTGACGAAGTCCCTGGGCCGACTGGCGCAGTCCCCGGGCCGAGCTCTGGAGTCTTCGGACTGGTCATCGTAGTCCCCGGGCCGGCTTTGACTGCGGCGTTCTTGGAGCTATTCGTAAGAATTCTTGTGCCGTCTGCTGGGGCTCTTGAGTGGGATCCGACTTCTTCGGGGGGAGCCGGCACAAAGATGGAGTCTGATTCTCGTGAAGGCTTGATAGACGGCTTGAGGAGGCGCTGAAGGGCGACGCCGGATGGTATTGCTTGGGGGGGTGGAGCCGACTCGTGCCAGGGTGTCTGCTTGGTCGTTGTCAATTCTTGGGACGTGAAGGAACTCGCACCCCTCGAAATATCCGCTGAGTTGCTGTGCCAGGAAACGGTAGCTCGCCATGATTGCATCTTTGGCATCCCAGTCGCCAGATGACTGCTGGACCACCAAATCGGAGTCGCCATAACACAGGATCCGGCGAATGCCGAGTTCTTTGGCAAGCCGGAGCCCATGAATGAGCGCCTCGTATTCGGCGACGTTGTTGGAGGCGGCAAAGTGGATCTGCAACGCATACTTGAGCTTGTCGCCTTTAGGGGAGGTGAGGAGAACGCCGGCTCCCAAGCCGGTGCGCATCTTGGAGCCATCAAAATGCATCCGCCAATGGGTGGAGTCGGGCGCTGGCGGTAGGTACTGGGTCTCGGCCGAGTCGACGAGGAAGTCGGCCAGTGCTTGCGACTTGATGGCGGTGCGGGGCTGGTAGTAGATGGTGTAGGGGGCCAAATCTATGGCCCATTTGGCCACCCGACCGGAAGCATCTCGGCTTCCACTGATCTCGGCTAGTGGAGCTGTGCAGACCACAGTGATTGGGTGCTCTTGAAAGTAAGGCTTCAATTTTTTGGCAACAAAATGCACACCGTAGCACATCTTCTGGTAGTGGGGGTAGTTCTGCTTGGAGGTCGACAGTACCTCGCTCATGTAATATACTGGTCTCTGGACAGGGAGCGCCTTGCCTTCCTCCTTGCGCTCAACTACGATGACTGTGCTGACTACCCGCTAGTGGCGGAAATGTATAGGAGCATGGGCTCTTTAGGAGTCGGAGCCGCCAGCACAGGGGGAGTAGTCAACATCTTCTTCAACTAGAGAAATGCTTCGTCCGCCTTGTGGTTCCACTCGAAAAAGGTGGTCTTCTTCATCAGCTGGTATAAGGGGAGAGCTTTCTCGCCCAACCGACTGATGAATTGGCTGATTGACACCAAGCAGCCGGTGAAATTTTGCACATCTAGCAGTCAGCTGGGTACCTCCATCCTCTCGATGGCCTTGATCTTCACAGGGTTGCACTCTATGCCGCATTCAGAAACCAGGAAGCCAAGGAGTTGGCCGGCTGGTACTCCGAAGACGCACTTCTCAGGGTTGATCTTGATCTAGAATCGACGCAGGTTCTCAAAGGTTTCCTTGAGGTCTTCCAGTAGTGTTCCACACTTTTCCGTCTTCACCACCACATCGTCTACGTAGACGTGGGCGTTTCTGCCGAGTTGCTTGAGGAGGCACTTCTGCATGCAACGCTGAAAGGTGGCGCCGGCATTTCTCAAGCCGAACGTCATGGTCAGGTAGCAGAAGGCTCCAAACGGCATGATGAAGGCAGTCTTCAGTCTGTCAGCTGGGTTTAGCTTGATCTGGTGATATCCTGAATATGCATCTAAGAAGCTCAACAGCTCGCATCCGGCTGTGGAGTCTATCACCTAATCAATTCTCGGCAGAGCGAATGGGTCCTTGGGGCAAGCTTTGTTGAGGCTTGTGTAGTCAATACACATCCGCCACTGCTTGTTCTTCTTCAGCACCAGGACCGGGTTTGCTAACCATTCTGGAAAAAACACTTCCATAATGAAGCCGACTGCTAGGAGTTGGGCCATCTCTTCTCCAATAACTCTTCTCTTCTCTTCGGATAGGCGGCTCAAGGGCTGCCTGACGGGCTTCACATCAGATCGGACATGTAACTTATGCTCGGCGAATTCCGTCGGTACACCTGGCATGTCTTTAGGGGACCATGCGAAGATGTCCCGATTCTCATAGAGGAAATCGACAAGCTCGCCTTCCTATTTGCTGTCAAGGTTTGCACCTATGACAGCGTACCTCTCTGGGTGCTCCGGGTCCAAGGGTATCTTCTTCGTTTCTTTGGCCGGCTTGAAGAAACCCTCAGCTTCCGACTCCTTGGGGTCGGGCGACATCTCTGGCTGCTTGTCGGCCATCGCCACAACCCGATCAAGAAGCCACTTGTCAGCTGCGATCACTAGGTACTCGGCCAGCCGACTGCTCTCAGCCGCGCAAGCGGACGACTTTCTGTAATTGCCGGCTATGGTCAGAATCCCCTTAGAACTCGGAATCTTCATCTTGAGGTAGGCGTAGTGGGGGACCGCCATGAACTTGGCCAAAGCAGGTCGGCCAAGCAACGCATGGTACGGGCTTTCGTGGTCCACCAGTTCAAACCAAACTGGCTCTCGGCGGAAATGCTCTTTGTCTCCAAAGAGGACGTCTATCAGGATATTGCCAATTGGTGAGCAGGTAAGGCTGGGAACAATGCCGTGGAACACAGTCCGGCTGTTCTGAAGTTGTCTTTGCTTGATTCCTAACTTCTCCATGGTATCCTTGTATAGGATGTTGATGCTACTGCCTCTGTCTATCAGCACTCGCGAAAAGCGAGCGACCCGCCTATCTGTGGCCAAGGTGGCACTTAAAACGAGGGCGTAGGAGCCCGGATTCGGCATCACCTCTGGGTGATCAGCTCTGCTCCAACTGATAGGCTTCTCGGACCAATGCATAAACTCTGGAGTATCTGATGCTACTGCATTTACTTCTTGCTGCTGTTGCCGCCTGCTGCGTCAATCATCAGCCACACTGGTGAACACCACATAGGCTCCGTGCTCTTCCGGGTACTCATCTCGTACTGCACCGACTGGCCTGGCAGCCGGCTGCTGGGGCGGCGGTGGAGGCGGTGGCCCAGCAAGCGTGGGAGGAAGGAGGCCGTCTCCCTTGGCGATCCTGGTGAGCCAGTGGCACTTCCGGGTGGTATGGTTTGACAGCTTCGCGCCGCTGTGGAACTTGCAGGGACCATCTAGAGTCTGCTCGTAAGAGAAGGCCGGCAACCAGTTGGACTTGCCGCCTTTTTGTCGCTTGGTCGGAGGCTGCCCCTCCGGCTGCTGGTCTTCGACTGTTGCAACCTGCCGGCTGCTGGAAGCCGGATGCGGGGCCTTGTGCTTGTGATCGTTCTGTTGTTGTCGCTGACTGGCGTCTCCAGCTGGAGTTCAGGGAGCCTGAGGGGCCGCTTTGCCAGTCGCACTAACTTGAATCTCCGTCTTCATGGAGGAGTCGGCCGTGGCATACTTGTCTGCTATGATCAGTAGCTTGTCGAGGGTTTCCGGCTCGTTGCAGAGGAGCCTGTGCTTGAGGAGGGTGCCTTCTCTGCACCCGGCAGTGAAGTACTCAATAGCCTGCACCTCGTGCACGCCCTTGCAGGAGTTCCAAAGCTCGGCCCAGCGCGTGAGGTAGTCGCGAGTTGAGTCGTCGGGGCCTTGCACGCACAAGGAAAGCTGGCGAGGCTTGGGAGTCGCTTGTACGTGCTTGTGAAGTTGCGGACGAAGGCCTCGGTGAAGTCGACCCAGCTGTTGATGCTGCGGGGCTTCAGGCTGTTCAACCATGTCCGGGTCGTGCCCTGGAGCATGAGTGGAACATACTTTACGGCAACACGCTTGTTGTCGTTCGCTATGTTGACGGCCGTGGAGTAGTCAACGAGCCAGTCTTCCGGCTTTACCAAGCCGGTGTACTTGGGCGTATCTCGGGGGAGCGTGAACCCCTTGGGAAAGGGCTCGTCTTGGATGCGGGGTCCGAAACAGGGCGGACCCAACTCGTCTTCTTCTTCCACCCCCAGGGATCGGTGGAGTCGGTCGATCCGGTGGCGGGCGTCATTCTCTCCGACTCCCTCTCGGCGGCCAAGGCAGTCGCCGAGAGTCGGATGCTCAATGGGTGGCGGGGAGACTCACCTTTCTCTTCGAGGTGGCGGAGGCGGATAATCGTCCCGCCGTTCCACTGCTCTTGGGCGGCTGTCTTGGTCGTGCTCGATGGTGATGCGAGTCCGACTGTGGCTGACAGCTGGATCCTTGTCTTTTCTTCCGCGGACACCGCCAGTCAGTGTCCGAGACGTCGCGCCTTGATCTCGGCGGGGAGGCAGGTCGTCGTTTGGTCGCTGCAGCGCCTCTGTGCGGCAGCCGGCTTCATTCTGCGCGGCAGCCGCTTTGAGGAGCCTCTAGACTCGCTCCGTCATCAGGCGGCGCTCTTCACCTTTGAAGTTGTTTAGCTCATCCGCCGCCGCCTGGGCGGCGCGGATGTTCTCCGCAGGCGTGGCGTACACGGGGCGATCGGCCCCGAACAGGTTGGCGATGGCCACGTCGCGCTGCTGGACCGCGCCTAGGCGGCTAGTTCCAGTCGGGGCCAGCGAGCCGCCCACAGCACGATCCATCTCATGCTGGTAGGCTTCTGACAAGCGTCTCATGCTTGCCAGCTTCTTCGCGCCTTCGATGATCTATAGGCGGTGTGCCTCTAGTTTTTCGGCATCTGCGTCTTCCGGAATAGGCGCGGTCAGGTCTCATAGAGCCGCGTCGAGTGGGTCATGAGCTCCCTCGCCGGAATGCTCGCCATGACTGATGACGAGCACCTCTGTGACGGCCCTTCCGCCACTCTCCTCGTGAGGGAGCGGCTCGTCGTAGACCACCACGTTGGTGGGGAACGCGTCGAGCGACATGGCGTCGGAGTCGACCAGCATCGGGTCGGTGGAGCCTATGGACTCCAAGTCCACGGCAGGCTCGCCAGTGACGTGGAGTTGGTCGAGGAGGCCCGCGAGGAGGCTCTCAGGGCCGCCCGTGCCTGCGTCGGATGCAGGCTCGTCGGAGAGGCGAAACTCGCCGACAAGTTCAGTGAGGCAGCTGGCTGCGCAGGCGACCTCAGCGCCGCGCAGCGCATCGACGCAGACTCCGTCTGGCGTGCCTGGCTGGCTGCGCTCACCAGGGAGGAACAGGGTTCCCGTCCAGAACAGGTCTCCGGACAATGGTGCACCTGGCCCCATGGTGGGCGCCAAATGTCAGGGGTTGGGTGCGACATATGCCAAGGGATGGCTTATGATGGTGGGGGCGAGTAGAACGTCGCCGGTGCCTGGAAACGGGATGAGGCGAAGACATGCACGCCGGCGGATCTTACCCAGCTTCAGGGCTCTCCGAGGAGATAACACCCCTACTACTGCTCTGCGGGGTCTCCGCATGATCACTAAGGCAAAGTGAGTACAGAGTTGCTCCTTGAGCTATTTTCGGAGGTAGGAGAAGGGCAAGACTGGCTCTCTCCTTCCTATATGATCTGGTCTAGTGCTAATGGATTCGAACCTTTTGCATGGGTGCCCTGGGGGTTTATATAGGCCTACCCCCTAGGGGTACAATGGTAAAACCGGCTGGGAGAGGGTTCCAGCCGTCTATCTCTCAGGCCGCCATCTTCTCCGCCGACTGCTGGAGCCTGCCGACTGGTGGGCCCCGCCGACTTGCCTGGTACGGGGCCGACAGCCCTTGTCCGCCACGGGCGGGTCTTGCCGGCTGCAGATCACTGTAGCCGTGCTTCTAATGACACTGGCTTGGTCATGGAGTCGTGGCAACAGTGCCGCCGCCTAACGGACGATCACTATTGCCATTCCCTGTCATGTCTGGTTAATGGCGTGTGGGGCCCGTGGGAGGGGCCAGCCGACTCCTGGGGGCCGACTCCCAACGGGTCCGTCTTGTGGCGCTTTCGCCGTCTTCTGTACTCCCACCGACTGGTGGGACCCACCATCCCTGGGTCGTATAGACAGGCCGTCGTGGGCACAGGGCTCCGCCCCTAGAGGCTGATGTCAGGGCTGGCATGGCAACAGTGCCGCGCCGGATGGAGATCTCCGCCGGTACGGTGCACTGTGGCCATGCCTGCCCTCAATAAACGGGGCCGGAATGGGCCGCATGGTGGCCGTTCCCCGTCCCGTCCATTATCGCGAAGGTACGGGGTGGTTGGAGTCGCGGGCCGACTCCCTACAGCCGGCTTCTCCGGAAGTCGTCGGCCAGGAGTCGGCTTATCTTGGAGTCGTCCCTGGGACTCGGCCGCGAGGGGCAGTCGGTAGCGCCGCCGCCGACTCTCGGAAGGCGGCTCGTCGTCTTGGGGCTCGAGGGGTGCAGCCTGCCCTGATGTTTTGAAAGGTTCAGGGACTCGGGTTAGCCTACCCGTGGCCCATTACTCCGACACACCTAGATCGGAAATGAACTCCTTCATCCAGACTCCTTCATTTGTTGCTTCCGAAGCAGCTATGTATTCCGCTTCACATGTAGATCCCGCCACGATGCTTTGTTTAGAACTGCACCAACTGACAGCTCCACTGTTCAATATAAACACGTATCCGGTTTGCGATTTAGAATCGTCCGGATCAGTCAAAGCTTGCATCGACGTAACCATTTACGACTAGCTCTTTGTCACCTCCATAAACGAGAAACATATCCTTAGTCCTTTTCAGGTATTTCAAGATATTCTTTACCGCTGTCCAGTGATCCACTCCTAGATTACTTTGGTACCTCCCTGGTAAACTTATTGCTAAGCATACATCAGCTCTGGTACACAGCATTGCATACATGATAGAGCCTATGGCTGAAGCATAGGGAACATCTTTCATTTTCTCTCTATCTTCTGTTGTGGTCGTGCATTGAGTCTGACTCAACTTCGCACCTTGTAATATAGGCAAGAACCCTTACTTTGCCTGATCCATTTTGAACTTTTTCAAAACTTTATCAAGGTATGTGCTTTGTGAAAGTCCAATTAAGCGTCTTGATCTATCTCTATAGATCTTGATGCCCAATATGTAAGCAGCTTCACCAAGGTCTTTCATCGAAAAACTTTTATTCAAGTATCCCTTTATGCTATCCAAAAATTCTATATCATTTCCAATTAATAATATGTCATCTACATATAATATCAGAAATGCTACAGAGCTCCCACTCACTTTCTTGTAAATACAGGCTTCTCCAAAATTCTGTATAAAACCATATGCTTTGATCACACTATCAAAGCGTTTATTCCAACTCCGAGAGGCTTGCACCAGTCCATAAATGGATCGCTGGAGCTTGCACACTTTGTTAGCACCTTTTGTATCGACAAAACCTTCCGGTTGCATCATATACAACTCTTCTTCCAGAAATCCATTCAGGAATGCAGTTTTGACATCCATTTGCCACATTTCATAATCATAAAATGCGGCAATTGCTAACATGATTCGGACAGACTTAAGCATCGCTACGGGTGAGAAAGTCTCATCATAGTCAACCCCTTGAACTTGTCGAAAACCTTTCGCAACAAGTCGATCTTTATAGACAGTTACATTACCATCAGTGTCAGTCTTCTTCTTAAAGATCCATTTATTCTCGATGGCTTGCCGATCATCGGGCAAGTCAACCAAAGTCCATACTTTGTTCTCATACATGGATCCCATCTTAGATTTCATGGCCTCAAGCCATTTTGCGGAATCTGGGCTCATCATCCTTTCCTCATAGTTCGTAGGTTCGCCATGGTCAAGTAACATGACTTCCAGAATAGGATTGCCGTACCACTCTCGTGCGGATCTTACTCTGGTTGACCTACGAGGTTCGGTAGTAACTTGATCTGAAGTTTCATGATCAATATCATTAGCTTCCTCACTAATTGGTGTAGTCATCACAGGAACCGGTTTCTGTGATGAACTACTTTCCAATAAGG
Organism: Triticum timopheevii; assembly: GCA_963921465.1. Taxonomy (NCBI): domain Eukaryota; kingdom Viridiplantae; phylum Streptophyta; class Magnoliopsida; order Poales; family Poaceae; genus Triticum; species Triticum timopheevii. Next base: position 218,165,328 of record OY997274.1, read on the forward strand.
GAGCAGGTACAATTACCTCATCAAGTTCTACTTTCCTCCCACTCACTTCTTTCGAGAGAAACTCCTTCTCTAGAAAGGATCTAAATTTAGCAACAAAAGTTTTGCCCTCAGATCTGTGATAGAAGGTGTACCCAATAGTCTCTTTTGGGTATCCTATGAAGACACATTTCTTCGATTTGGGTTCGAGCTTATCTGGTTGAAGGTTTTTCACATAAGCATCGCAGCCCCAAACTTTAAGAAACGACAACTTTGGTTTCTTGCCAAACCACAGTTCATACAGCGTCGTCTCAACGGAATTTGATGGTGCCCTATTTAACGTGAATGCGGCCGTCTCTAAAGCATAACCCCAAAATGATAGCGGTAAATCAGTAAGAGACATCATAGATCGCACCATATCTAGTAAAGTACGATTACGACGTTCGGACACACCATTTCGTTGTGGTGTTCCGGGTGGCGTGAGTTGAGAAACTATTCTGCATTGCTTCAAATGTAAACCAAACTCGTAACTCAAGTCTCTCCTCCACGATCAGATCGTAGAAACTTTATTTTCTTGTTACGATGATTTTCCACTTCACTCTGAAATTCTTTGAACTTTTCAAATGTTTCAGACTTGTGTGTCATTAAGTAGATATACCCTTATCTGCTTAAATCATCTGTGAAGGTGAGAAAATAATGATATCTGCCGCGAGCCTCAACATTCATTGGGCCACATACATCAGTATGTATGATTTCCAACAAATCAGTTGCTCGCTCCATAGTTCCGGAGAACGGCGTTTTAGTCATCTTGCCCATGAGGCACGGTTCGCAAGTACCAAGTGATTCATAATCAAGTGATTCGAGAAGTACATCAGTATGGAGTTTCTTCATGCGCTTTACACCAATATGACCCAAACTGCAGTGCCACAAATAAGTTGCACTATCATTATCAACTCTGCATCTTTTGGCTTCAACAATATGAATATGTGTATCACTACTATCGAGATTTAATAAAAATAGACCACTCTTCAAGGGTGCATGACCATAAAAGATATTACTCATATAAATAGAACAACCATTATTCTTTGATTTAAATGAATAACTGTCTCACATCAAACAAGATCCAGATATAATGTTCATGCTCAACGCTGGCACCAAATAACAATTATTCAGGTCTAAAACTAATCCAGAAGGTAGATGTAGAGGTAGCGTGCCGACCGCGATCACATCGACTTTGGAACCATTTCCCACGCGCATCATCACCTCGTCCTTAGCCAATCTTCACTTAATCCGTAGTCCCTGTTTCGAGTTGCAAATAGTAGCAACATAACCAGTATCAAATACCCAGGTGCTGCTGCGAGCATTAGTAAGGTACACATCAATAACATGTATAACACATATACCTTTGTTCACCTTGCCATCCTTCTTATCCGCCAAATACTTGGTGCAGTTCCGCTTCCAGTGACCAGTCTGCTTGTAGTAGAAGCACTCAGTCTTAGGCTTAGGTCCATATTTGGGTTTCTTCTCTTGAGCAGCAACTTGTTTGCTGTTCTTCTTGAAGTTCCCCTTCTTCTTCCCTTTACCCTTTTTCTTGAAACTGGTGGTCTTATTGACCATCAACACTTGATGCTCCTTCTTGATTTCTACCTCCGCAGCCTTTAGCATTGCGAAGAGCTTGGGAATAGTCTTGTCCATCCCTTGCATATTATAGTTCATCATGAAGCTCTTGTAGCTTGGTGGCAGTGATTGAAGAATTCTGTCAATGAGACTATCATCAGGAAGATTAACTCCCAGTTGAATCAAGTGATTATTATAGCCAGACATTTTGAGTATATATTCACTGACAAAACTATTCTCCTCCATCTTGCAGCTATAGAACTTATTGGAGGCTTCATATCTCTCAATCCGGGCATTTGCTTGAAATATTAACTTCAACTCCTGGAACATCTCATATGCTCCATGACGTTCAAAATGTCGTTGAAGTCCCGGTTCTAAGCCGTAAAGCACGACACACTGAACTATCGAGTAGTCATCAGCTTTGCTCTGCCAGATGTTCTTAACGTCGTCAGTTGCATCTGCAGCAGGCCTGGCACCCAGCAGTGCTTCCAGGACGTAATTCTTTTGTGCAGTAATGAGGATAATCCTCAAGTTACGGACCCATTCCGTGTAATTGCTACCATCATCTTTCAACTTAGCTTTCTCAAGGAACGCATTAAAATTCAACGGAACAACAGCACGAGCCATCTATCTACCACAAACATAGACAAGCAAAATACCATCAGGTACTAAGTTCATGATAAATTTAAGTTCAAATAATCATATTACTAAAGAACTCCCACTTAGACAGACATCTCTCTAGTCATCTAAGTGATCACGTGATCCAAATCAACTAAACCATGTCCGATCATCACGTGAGATGGAGTAGTTTTCAATGGTGAACATCACTATGTTGATCATATCTACTATATGATTCACGTTCGACCTTTCGGTCTCCGTGTTCCGAGGCCATATCTGTATATGCTAGGCTCGTCAAGTTTAACCTGAGTATTCCGCGTGTGCAACTGTTTTGCGCCCGTTGTATTTGAACGTAGAGGCTATCACACCCGATCATTACGTGGTGTCTCAGCACGAAAAACTTTCGCAACGGTGCATACTCGGGGAGAACACTTCTTGATAATTAGTGAGAGATCATCTTATAATGCTACCGTCAATCAAAGCGAGATAAGATGCATAAAGGATAAACATCACATGCAATCAATATAAGTGATATGATATGGACATCTTCATCTTGTGCTTGTGATCTCCATCTCCGAAGCAGCGTCGTCATCACCATCGTCACCGGCGCGACACCTTGATTTCCATGGTAGCATCATTTTTGTTTTGCCATCTATTGCTTCTACGACTATCGCTACCGGCTTAGTGATAAAATAAGGCAATTACAGGGCGCTTGCATTTCATACAATAAAGCGAGAACCATATGGCTCCTGCCAGTTGCCGATAACTCGGTTACAAAACATGATCATCTCATACAATAAAATATAGCATCACGTCTTGACCATATCACATCACAACATGCCCTACAAAAACAAGTTAGACGTCCTCTACTTTGTTGTTACAAATTTTACGTGGCTACTACGGGCTGAGCAAGAACCGTTCTTACCTACGCATCAAAACCACAACGATAGTTCGTCAAGTTAGTGCTGTTTCAACCTTCGCAAGGACTGGGCATAGCCACACTCGGTTCAACTAAAGTTGGAGAAATTGACACCCGCCAGCCACCTGTGTGCAAAGCACGTCGGTAGAACCAGTCTCGCATAAGCGTACGCGTAATGTCGGTCCGGGCCGCTTCATCCAACAATACTGCCGAACCAAAGTATGACATGTTGGTAAGCAGTATGACTTGTATCACCCACAACTCACTTGTGTTCTACTCGTGCATATAACATCTAGACATAAAACCAGGCTCTGATACCACTGTTGGGGAATGTAGTAATTTCAAAAAAATTCCTACGCACACGCAAGATCATGGTGATGCATAGAAACGAGAGGGGAGATTGTTGTCCATGTACCATCGTAGACCGAAAGCGGAAGCGTTAGAACCACACAGTTGATGTAGTCGTACGTCTTGACGGCCCGACCAGTCAAGCACTGAAACTACGACACCTCCGAGTTCTAGGACACGTTCAGCTCGATGATGTCCCTCGAACTCCGATCCAGCCGAGTGTCAAGGCAGAGTTCCGTCAGCATGATGGCGTGGTGACGATCTTGATGTTCTACCGTCGCAGGGCTTCGCCTAAGCACCACTACAATATTATCGAGGAGGACTATGGTAGAGGGGGGCACCGCACACGGATAAGAGATCAATTGTTGTGTCTAGAGGTTCCCCCTACCCCCGTATATAAAGGAGCAAGGGGGGAGGGGGCGGCCGGCCTAGGAGGGGGAGCACCATGGGGAGTCCTACTCCCACCGGGAGTAGGACTCCCTCCTTCCTTGTTGGACTAGGAGAAGGGGGGAGGAAACGGAGAGGAGGAGAAGGAAAGAGGGGGGCCGGCCCCCTTGCCCTAAACCAATTTGGTTTGGGCCTTGGGGGGCGCGCCCCACACTCCCCTTGCTGCCCTCTATTTCCTCTAAGGCCCATGTAGGCCAATTAAGCCCCCGGGGGGTTTCGGTAACCTCCCGGTACTCCGGTAAAATCCTGATTCCACTCGGAACACTTCCGATATCAAAATATAGGCTTCCAATATATCAATCTTCATGTCTCGACCATTTCGAGACTCCTCGTCATGTCCGTAATCACATTCGGGACTCCGAACAACCTTCGGTACATCAAAATTCATAAACTCATAATATGACTGTCATCTAAACCTTAAGCATGGGGACTCTACGGATTCGAGAACTATGTAGACATGACCGAGACTCGTTTCCGGTCAATAACCAATAGCGGAACCTGGATGCTCATATTGGCTCCTACATATTCTACGAAGATCTTTATCGGTCAAACTGCATAACAACATACGTTGTTCCCTTTTTCATTGGTATGTTACTTGCCCGAGATTCGATCGTCGGTATCTCAATACCTAGTTCAATCTCGCTACCGGCAAGTCTCTTTACTCGTTATGTAATGCATCATTCCGTAACTAACTCATTAGCTACATTGTTTGCAAGGCTTATAGTGATGTGCATTACCAAGAGGGCCCAGAGATACCTCTCCGACAATCGGAGTGACAAAACCTAATCTCGAAATACGCCAACTCAACATGTACCTTTGGAGACACCTGTAGAGCTCCTTTATAATCACCCAGTTATGTTGTGACGTTTGGTAGCACACAAAGTGTTCCTCCGGTAAACGGGAGTTGCATAATCTCATAGTTGTAGGAACATGTATAAGTCATGAAGAGAGCAATAGCAACATACTAAACGATGAAGTGCTAAGCTAACGGAATGGGTCAAGCCAATCACTTCATTCTCCTAATGATGTGATCCCGTTAATCAAATGACAACACTTGTCTATGGTTAGGAAACATAACCATCTTTGATTAATGAGCTAGTCAAGTAGAGGCATACTAGTGACATTAAGTTTGTCTATGTATTCACACATGTATCATGTTTCCGGTTAATACAATTCTAGCATGAATAATAAACATTTATCATGATATAAGGAATTAAATAATAACTTTATTATTGCCTCTAGGGCATATTTCCTTCAGTTATTCCCTCCTTGCTGCCCGCGTGCTTCCTGTTCCCCTTTCTTCCTCGAACCTCTGTTTCCGCTTCCAATCTGACTTGAGCTTTGTCCCCTCCATTGCTATGGCGCCAACTAGCAAGGAGAAGGGGAAGAAGCCCGTGTCCTCATCCAGCTCATCTACGACAATCGTGCCCGTCCTCGGCCAGTCGCTGGTGCTCAATCTGGAGGCCTTGGAGAAGATACGCCCCGCACTCGCCTCCAGCTTCAATGAGTGCGGAAGGACGATGGTTTGGCCTCCATCCCATGCCTCCGTCGACAGGATTGTCATGGAGGTTCAATTCTCCATCGACGCCCTGTGGGCTGGCCTGGTTCCTCCTTTCTCCGCCTTTTTCAATGCGGTGCTTTCCCATTATCAGATCCATATGATGCATCTTGATCCTCAATCCATTACCCTTCTTGCTGTCTTCGCCTTTGTCTATGAAGCCATGGTGGGCATTGCTCCTTCCATTGCCCTCTTGCACCACTTCTTCTCCCTGCGCCTGATCGACCCATTGCAGTGCTCGGGGTGCATGAGCTTCCAGGCCGTGGCAGAGACGGCCGCCTTGAGGATTTATTTTAGTCTTCCACCTTCCATGAGCGGGTTCCAGACGCGGTGGCTGTATGTGGATGTCGGAGTGCCCAGCCCCCTGCTCTCGCATCCGACATTGCCTGCTATCCCCAATCTGGAATGGGGCCATGAGAGGCTCGCGAGCCTCCGACTCTCCTTCATCTGGCGCCGACTGGGGAGGTTGAGAGAACTCGGCGTGACTGCACCCCGGGTGGTGAAGGAGTTCCTCCAGTGTCGCGTTGCTCCTATCCAGCGCCACTCCCGACCGATGTGGGCCCTAACTCGGCATCAGGGCCGCTGAAGAAGGTGCTGGAGGTCTTGACTGGCGACCCCTGGCCGGGCGATATCCGGCACGGGGCAGCCTCATGTATCTCTGCTCGGGCGGGGCCGAGTTCGTGAGGCAGATGCCTCACTTCAATGAATGGGGGTTGCGCCCGGTCGGCCTCGTGCGACCTCGCAAGAATCCTGTCGCTGTGGTTCCCTTCCCCGTCGCCAACACCGATCTTGCCCCAGGAGCTGGTGCAGGGAGGCAAGCATCGCTTGAAGTTGGAGGCTCTGGTGTCGTGGTGCTGACATCGCACGGGGCTACGAGGCGTCATCTTCCTGAGCTTATGAAGCCCGCCCTGAGGCGGTTGTTGATGTGGAGACGCAACCTGCGACTCCCGAGGCCAGAGCCCCCGAGGCCTCGGAAGGTCATCAGGAAGCGGTGCCTGTTCGCTCCTCCCAGCTTGGCGCCCCTGAGGTTGGCTGCCTGAGCGCTTCTTCATCTGCGCCTCACGCCGGCCCACATGCTGAGCGCTTGGGTCAGTTCTGCATAGATTTCGACGCCCTTCGCAAGAGGAAAGAGTCTTCGGGTGGCAGCGAGCGCCCCTGCCGACCGTTGAAGCATAGGAAGTACTTTGCCGTAGATGAGTAAGTACCTCATTCTTGTAGTTCCTCAATCGCTGGTCCCTTTCCTGACTGTGGCCCTTCAGGATCCCTCCTGCCAAGCCTGCAGAGTCTGCCAAGAAACAACTTCCTCCGGCCTCGCCTCCATCGCTGGCCTTGAACGTCCCGGTCCTGCGCACTTACCGTGACGTGAGTTCGGCCGGAGAAGTAAGCCAACCCACATGGTGGCTCGAGCATGTGCCCTTGCTTCCTTTCCTTCGCGACCTCGCTAGGGGGGTGACCAGCCTGCCCTGTGCTCCTCCTCTGATCATGGACGGCGAATGGTTGAAGTCGGTCCTTGGCTCTTCTTCTGGGGATGGTTCTACGCCGGCCTGGGCCCCTCGCGGAGCCCGCCCGATGATAGTGGGGGCGCCAGCCCCCAGCCCCCTACCGAGAGGGGGCGAACCGCTTCAGGGCCCTCCACCAACGCTGGCGGCGGAGGACGGTATCGATGACGTGCTCAAGCAAGCGCGGGAGCGCAGCGTCATCCGCCATGAGTTCCTCCAGAAGGCGATGGACGCGATGGGCCAGCTTGGTGGGGAGCTCGCAGACGTCAACACGTGTCTTGAAGCTGAGGGTCTGCAGCTGATTGAGGAGCGGCGCAAGCTGAAGATGGCAGTCAACCTTGCGCGTCATTAGCGCGAGGTTGACAACAAGAAGGCCGAAGCATCCCTTGCGGCCTCGCGAAAGGCCTGCTCTCGAGTTATTGAGGAGGCTCGGGAAGCAGACCGACGACGCGAGATCATAGAGAAGCACGAGTGGGAGCTCCAAGCCTAGAGCACTTCCCTGGAGTAGCAAGTAGAGCTGTGCTAGGCCGCCCTTGCGTCGCTGCAGGGGACGCTCATCGAGGAGGAGGAGCTCTGGAGGCGCGAGGAAGCACTAACGCTGGAGGCCGCCGAGTGGAATCTTGACCTTGAGCAGTTGGAAACGAGGGAGCGCCAGGTTACACAGGAGGAGGACGACGTTGGCGCGCGGGAGGCTCGAATCCAAGAAGAGGTCGACCGCCGCATGGCGGAAGTTCGCGTGGCTCTTGTGCGCGAGTATGACAAGAGGCTGGAGCTGACTGAAGCCGAGGCTGCGGGTAGGACTTCAGCCCTTAGGTCCAAGCTGACCGAGGCGACGCAGCGCGGGAGGCCACTGTAGCCGCCCTGGTCTCGGCGCAGACTGAGTTGGCCTCCACACGTGTCGAGCTGCTTCTTCTTCAACGGCGGCTTGATGATGCTGAGTCCATTGCGCGGCAGAACAGAGAAGAAATTCTCCAGCGGCAGACGCTAGAGCATATGCATGGCCCCATGCTCCAAGCGCTCAGGGACAGAGCCAACGCGGCCCTGGGCAATATCTGCGATGCGAACGCTCTGCAACCCCATATGACCAACTATGTCGGTCATCTCCAATTCTTCACTGACGTGGTGATGCATCTGGAGAATCGCTCTGAGAGAGCTCGCCAGCTTGTCGAGGAGCGGAGCCGCAGCCTGCTCGGGTGTGCATTCTCCCATGTCTTCAGCCATCTTCAGGATAAAGATCCCCACTTCGACTTCGACACCGTCATTGCTTCGGTGCCCGTGGCCATTCGAGGCGACCTGGCGTGGTGGGTGGAGGACAACGTGGATGCACTTGTCAGGGCCTTCGCTTCTGATGATGACGGGGAGATAGTTGCTACAGATAACAGTGATGTGGTGAATGGCGGTGAAGATGACGCTAATGACGGCAACGGCGGCGCCAATGTCAGCGACAGCGATGCCAGTGATGCCTCCGGAGGCGACCAAGAGGATACGTGAGCGATATGTCTGACTGATCATGTATCCCCCTCGTGTTTATCCTGCGCAGAAAAAGCTCGGGCGCGGCCCTAAAGGTTGTAAGAGCATTTTGGGAGGGGAAGCCCCTCATGTAAAAAGGATTGTTGTCCACATGTTTTTAGGAAAGACGCCGAATGCGCGCCCGCATGATGTTTTGGGCCTTGTGATAGATTAGTTGCTGTGATTTACCTTTAGCCCGGGCGAGCCTTGAGTAGGCTTGCGAGGCTGTGATTCTCCGAGGGTCCTCCGGGGGATCTGCTGACCATGTGGTGATAGCCTCGCGAGAGAGAGTGCTGGCCGCGAGGCGGCATGCGCACGTGGGCTGAGCCCAGCCCTACCCGCGAGAGGCTCGCGAGGGGGAGGCAGCTGGTGTGTATTTCGGACCAAGGCAGAAAACAGAACGCGAGAGAACACACGAACGAGACAAGACACCGCTCCCCGCACACATGCAAATGAAAATTCAATTTCAACTTAAATCCAAAGCAAGGAAGCTCGACCAAAGAAAAGGAGGCAAAAAAACAAAAGGTCGCGTCCGGCACCTAGTCTAGTCTTCGACGTCTTCTCACCAGCGCAAAGCTAAGTGCTGCCACTGGGCGTGGGAGGGAACCCCCAAGGCCTGAGGGCGGCTCTCCAGAGACTCCGGGGCATGTACAGCCCCAACTCATTATTACGTGAGAGTGTCACGGGCGGCGAGCTTCAGAGGCACTGGGCCTTCTTCACAGGTATCGGCCTTGCTTCATATCGCCAGACGAGGGCCCTGCCTTGCGCCACCCTCGACCACCATTGACGGTGATCGGAAAACCAAGGACGACGCCAATGGGGTAAAGGGGACGCCAGTGGTTCCCCCAACGACCACGGGTCCTCTGCCGGGGGCAGGCTTTGCAGCACCTCCCCGGCAGAGAGCCTACCTCTAGGAAATGCCTTGCTCTGTGCGCGTGGGGAGGGGCCTGGCTCTCGGCCCCTCTCCTGCAGCCCCCATTGCACCCCTCCTGGCTAAAAGGGAGGCTGCCGAGCTGGGGTAGCCTTCCGCTGCAGTGACCTGAACTCCCTGCGACCCATGGTTAGCATAAGCTTGCTCCTGAGGAATTAGCGGTACCCGATAGCTGCCGCCAGCACGGTCGGTGAGGCTTCCTTGAGGCTCCTGAAAAGGCTCGGCTTCTGGCGTTTCTTCCTCCCAGCCTGGCCCGCGGAACGAGCCATGGTCGTCTTCCAGTGCGTATTTTCGATCCACCATGTGGGGCACGTAAGCCTCCGAGGTCGCCGCCCCAAAGGCTTCACCGTAGTGCCCCACGCTCCACGCGGCTTGGCTCGAAGCGCCATCTTGGGGGTGATAGGGCGGCGGCCCTCCTGGGCCGTAGGCGGCGATGCGTATGCCCTTGCTCACCGGGGGTGGTGCGGGTGCAACTTGTTGCCCTGTGCTGATGGTTGAGGTGTTGCTGATGAAGCCTTGGGGTACGCCTGAGGGCGCACGGGCGCGGATGGGCCCACTGTATGATCCGCCCGGTGCCTGGGGTGGAAGCTGGATGCAAAAAGGAGGTGCCCTCGAAGCTGCGGCATCCAGGAGCTCGGCGACGCGCTCCAGCAGCATGTCATGGCTGCTCTCCTGCAGCCTGCACCATTGCAGCTCCCGAGCCACTGTGAGCGCAGCCTTCATGTTTGCTTGTTCCCGCCGGGTGTGCGGCGCTGTGGCTGCGGCGTGGTTTGAGGCCCTCGCTGCTGATCGCACCTACCGCGGGGTGAGGGCAGGCGGCGCTTGACCGCGTCACCCGCGCCCCATAGCATTCTGCAGAGCGCGGGCTGCCTGAGACGCGGGGTTGAGGTCACCTTGGGCAGGCGGCACGGCATGGGAAGGCATGCCGCCCAGCGGTCGGCGTTGGCCGTCGGGTCGCTGGACATGGATGCGACGAAGCAGCGGAACGCAGATCAGCGAAAAGAGGATTTCAGCGCACCCCTACCTGGCGCGCCAAATGTCGGATATCGGGTTCCGTCAAAACCCTTAAGGTTTGAACTCTGGGGTGCACACGGAGATCTTCTCCCTACCAATTCACGCCCCAAAACCTCGTCGCGATTCTAAGCTAGCACGATGAACAACACAAGGGACACGAGGTTTATACTGGTTCGGGCCACCGTTGTGGTGTAATAACCTAATCTAGTGTGTGGTGTGGTGGATTGCCTCTGGGGCTGATGATGAACAGTACAGAGGAAGAATAGCCTCGCGAGGGGTGTTCTTGAGATGGTGCGGTGTTCTACTAGGAAGGATTCGATCCGTCTCTGTTGGTTCTAGATGAGATGATCCCCTCTACTTTGGTGGCTATCTCTATATATAGAGGCCCTGGTCCTCTTCCCAAATATTGAGCGGGAAGGGAGACAATAACGGCCAATTTGAAGGGGGGCAGCTAGTACAAGCTATCCTGACTAAAGTTGGTCTTCGACTGCCAAAGGCACTGGAGATGACGCCATCTTGGGCTCCACGATGATCTCCGTCCTGCCGCTCTGCTGGTCTTGCTCTCGGTGCACCGATATGGAAACCTTTGCCTGATGCCTCGGTACTCCGTGCCTGCTCTTGCCCCCTTTGCATCAAAGAGGAAACAAGGACGCTGTGCTGGCTGGCGCCCGCCTGGTCTTGATCGTCATGGCTTGCGTCACGAGCACCTCGCGAGGTACTCCTTGCCTTGATCTCTCCGCCTCCTCGCAAGCCTGCCTCATGAGGCCGCCCCTGAGGAAGCCTTGTGTCGTCCGCCCCGCGAGGCTTGGACCCTCGCGAGGGTCTTGACCTTGGGTTGATGAAGACGGGTCGTACCGGGCCATTGGTGAGCCATGCCGTAGGCCGTAGGTAGGCAAGTCTGGGGACCCCCGTTCCCAGAACACCGACAACGATGCCTCGATCATCCAATCATGGATGCGGTCGAGTCTTGTGGGGAAAAGTGCGCAAACCTTTGCAGAGTGTATAAACTAATCTTGATTAGCCGTGTCCCCGGTTATGGACATCTTGAGTATCTAATACTTGATTCTATTGATGTGATCTCATCACCTTACTTTAATTAATTGATTTGGGTTTAAATGGTGATACTTTTAATCGGTTTTTGAGTTGGGGTTACCTTCTCAAATATGGGGCAACTTGGGAGTAGTTAAATAAATTTATTCCTTTGTTGTAGGGAAAAACTAGCTCCATGCAAAACTATAAACTTATAGCCTCCACTAGCCAAATATAGCATGTAGATATAGTTCTTGCATTTCATTGCTTTACAGTGTAACTCTGCCAGCATATTCAATGTGCTGACCTACATGGCTGCAACGTCTCATGTTGTAGACTACTCATACGATGAATAAGGTGCGATAGGTCGTTGGTTTGCACCCAGCTATCCCGTTGGAGTTGATGGACTCATTTACCTTCGAAGCTTCCGCAGTTATTTAGTAGATGGCCTTCAGCCATGATATTTTTGTGTAATCATACTCTTTATGAGGACTCGATGTAATAAGTGTGTGATTGAAACTCTGTTATAATTCCTCGAGTGTTGTGCGTGTCAGCATTACCTATCCAGGGATGACACTGATGCACAGAAACTTGATAGTTTGTGGTCTGGTGTGTACACTTTTCCAAGGAAGGGTAACACCCAAGCACCGGTCCACCCACATATCAAATTATCAAATTAACGAACGTGAATCATATGAGCATGATGAAAACTAGCTTGACAATAATTCCCATGTGTCATCAGGAGCGCTTTGCTTTATATAAGAGTTTGCCCAGGCTTGTCCTTTGCTACAAAGAGGATTGGGCCACCTTGCTGCACCATAGTCACTTTTGTTACTTGTTACCCGTTATGAATTATCTTATCATACAACTATCTGTCATCGATAATTTCAGTGCTTGCACAGAATACCTTGCTGAACACCGCTTGTCATTTCCTACTGCTCCCCGTTGGGTTCGACACTCTTACTGATCGAAAGGACTACAATATATCCCCTATGCTTGTGGGTCATTGAGGGAGTCCCGGATTAAGGGGTCCTCGGACAGCCACACTATATACGTGGGCCGGACTGTTGGGCTATGAAGATACAAAATAGAAGACTTCTTCCCGTGTCCGGGTGGGACTCTCCTTTGCGTGGAAGGCAAGCTTGACGATTCGGATATGTAGATTCCTTTTTTTCTGTAACCGACTTTGCGTAACCCTAGCCCCCTCTGGTGTCTATATAAACAGGAGGGTTTAGTCCGTAGAGACAAAAGACAATCATAACCTCATAGGCTAGACTTCTAGGGTTTAGCCATTACAATCTCGTGGTAGATCAACTATTTTAGTACTCTTATTCAAGATCAATCAAGCAGGAAGTAGGGTATTACCTCCATAGAGAGGGCCTGAACCTAGGTAAACAATGTGTCCCCCGCCTCCTGTTACCATTAGCCTTAGATGCACAGTTTGGGACCCCCTACCCGAGATCCGCCGGTTTTGACATCGACATTGGTGCTTTCATTGAGAGTTTCGCTACATCGTCACCAGAAGGCTTGATGGCTCCGTCAATCATCTACAACAATGCAGTCCAAGGGGAGACCTTCCTCCCCGAACAGATCTTTGTATTCGGCGGCTTCGCACTGCGGGCCAACTCGCTTGGCCATCTAGATCAGATCGATAGCTACGCCCCTGGCCATCAGGTCAGATTTGGAAGCCTGAATTTTGTGTCCGATATCCGTGGAGACTTGATCTTCGATGGATTCGAGCCCATTACGGTTGTCCCCTGCCACCATGATGAACATGACCTAAATCTGTCATCTGGCCGTGCTCAGGAGATAGCACCTGTAACCGCTCCGGCCCTAGATCCGGAGCAGACCGCGTAGTTTGATGATGGGAAGCTTAACCCCGCCAGGGAAGCCGCAGACTCAGCGGCGCTCGAGTCGCAGTCATACCCAACATCGAGCTGGGCTTGTGTCACCGGAACCTCGGATTCGTCTCCGGCCATAGGATCTGGACTGCGTGTATCCGCGTCCATCGAACCTGATTGGGCGCCGACCTTAGAGTTCAGCTCCACAGACATCTTCCAGCACTCACCTCTAGGCAATGTCTTAAACTCGTTGAAATCCCTCTCCTTGTCGGGGGACTCTTGGCCGAACTATGTCCGGCTCGAATGGGAAGCGGATGAAAAAGAACTTCATCTCCCACCCACCACCCACTTTATAGCGATTGTTGACGATTTAACCGACATGCTTGATTACGACTCCGACAACATCGACGGTATGGATGACAATGTCGGAGAGGAACAGGAACCACCGCCCATAGGGCGTTGGACAGCCACCTCCTCGTACGATATATACACGGTAGATACACCCAAAGAGAACAACGGCGACAATGAAAATCCAGTCGGGGATAAACCTCCTGAGATACGCCAAAGCGCCGGCGTTAGAGGTGCCGCTCTAAGCCACACCATAGTAAAAATGGCAACACCGTCACAGGAGAAAACAATACTCCGCACAACGGTGAAGACAATGAAGACCCTGTTGAGCCAACCTCTGTCGGGGATTGGGTGCGACATATGCCAAAGGATGGCTTATCATGGTGGGGGCGAGTAGAACATCGCCGGTGCCTGGAAATGGGATGAGGCGAAGACATGCACGCCGGCGGATCTTACCCAGCTTCAGGGCTCTCCGAGGAGATAACACCCCTACTGCTGCTCTGCGGGGTCTCCACATGATCACTAAGGCAAAGTGAATACAAGGGTGCTCCTAGAGCTGTTTCTGGAGGAAGGAGAAGACAAGGCTAGTTCTCTCCCTCCTTTGTGTTCTGTCTAATGCTACTGGATGCGAACCCTTTGCATGGGTGCCCTGGGGGTTTTATAGAGGCCTACCCCCTGGGTTACAATGGTAAAGCCGGCTGGGCGCGGGTGTTGTCTTCTCCGCCGACACCTGGGGCTCGCCGACTAGTGGGTCCTGCCGACTGGTGGGTCCCGCCGACTGGCCTGGTACGAGGGCGTCAGCCCGTGTCCGCCGCGGGCAGGTCTTGCCGGCTGCGGATTACTATAGCCATGCTTCTAGTGACGCGGGCTTGGTCGTGAGGTCATGGCAACAGTGTCGCCGCCTGACGGGCGATCACTGTTGCCATTCCCCTGTCGCGTCTGGTTAATGGCGTGCGGGGCCCGTGGGAGGGGCTGGCCGACTCCAGGGGGCCGACTCCCAACGGGTCCGACTTTCGGTGCTCTTGCTGTCTTGAATACTCTCGCTGACTGATAGGCCCCGCCGTCTCCGGGCCGTACAGACAGGAGGTCGTGGGTACAGGGCCCCGCCCCGAGGGCTGATGTCAGGGCTGGCATGGCAACAGTGCTGCGCCGGGCGGAGATCTCCGTGAGTACGGCACACTGCGGCCATGCTCGCCTTTAATTACCGGGTGGTTGGGAGTCGTGGGCCGACTCCCCATAGTCGGCTTCTTCGGAGTCGCCTCTGGAACTCGGCTTGGATGAGAGTCGCCTCTGGGACTCGGCTTGGATGAGAGTCGCCTCTAGGACTCGGCTTGGATGAGAGTCGCCTCTGGGACTCGGCTTGGATGAGAGTCGCCTCTGGGACTCGACTTGGATGAGAGTCGCCTTAGGTTTCTCAAGGGGCGTAGCCTGCCCCGATGTCTTGAAAGGTTCTGGGACTCGGGTTAGCCTACCCGTGGCCCATTACTCCGACAGTAGTCCCCAAAGCTGGTGAGGCTCTGAGGTTGATTCGTCGTGTGCCTCAGCAATTTCATTCTTTAGATTGGGGAAAGCAAGCCGATTGGCTGGAGTCAGATTCTCTGAGAGCCGTCACGCTCGAGCCGACTGGCTGGAGTCAGATTCGCCGAGGGCCGTCTTGCCCCTTGAGGTATTTCGAACGTCGTGGCGGGAACCAGGCGGCGTGCCTGGTATGCTTCCCGTGGTCGCCCGCCGCGGCCCCGTCGCGCGGGGCCACGTGGCAGGGCAATCTGCCTGCCCACGCGCGTGACAGGACAGGCCGTCAGGCGGGGTCCGCCACTACCGCGCCTCGGCGAGCGAACGTATCCGCTGCGGCCGGGCGGGCGGTTGGGCTCCCCACGTTGTTACTGCGCGCAGTAACTTTGTGGGTTTAATCGTGGGGGGGGGAGTGGGGGCTCGCGCGCAGTTAATCCCCACGCCGCCCCATCGGCTTCTTAGCCTTTGGGACTATAAATAGGCGGGGGAAGCGGGACGGCGAAGCGCGCGCTCGTTCTTCCCTGCTTCCCCTGCTTCCTCCTTCCTCTCCTTCTTCCTGCCTTCACCGCACCACGCCGCACCGCTCCGGTGCGTGGGATGGTTCCCAGGTGGATGACGACGCCATCGAGCACCTCCACAGGACGCGCCGGCTCCCCGGCGCGCACCTGGTGCGAGCCCGCGCCGCTCTGGCAGGGGAGATAACGCCGGCGCCGGAGGAGGGCGAGCGGGTCATATTCCACTCACACCTCATGCACGGCATGGGCTTGCCGGCGAGCGGCTTCCTCCACTTGTTCTTGGAGTTCAACGGACTCCAGCCGCACCACCTCACCCCGAACACGGTGGTGCTGCTGGCCGCCTTCGCCACCCTGTGCGAGGGTTTTCTCGGTGTTCTCCCCACCCTCGAGCTGTGGGGAGAGTTCTTCCAGTCGAAGCTCGGCACGCACGTCGCCGGCATAGCGGCCCAGTGCAGCTCCTTCGTCGCCATGCGTAGGTCGACTGCCGACAACCCCTTCCCCTCCATCGTGCTGATCAAGTCGGTGAAGATGTGGCAGCGTTTGTACTTCTATATGAAGAACGTTGCCACAGAAGGCGACTGGGTCAACCTGCCGCACTATGAAGCCGGCGCACCGGCTGGGAGGCTTCCCAGCTGGTCGAATCGGGCCAAGACACTGTCTCCTGCCGGCACTGCTGCTGTTGCCCGACTCCGAGTGCTGATGCGGTCGGAAGGCTTGGTTGGGGCTGACTTGCTGGCCGCCTTCGTGGCGCGCCGAGTCCACCCACTCCAAGGCCGACCTCATCTGATCTGTCAGATGAGCGACCGCCGAGACCCGAGCTGGATGAGCACCTGGGAGATGCCCCGCGCGGAGGTGGCGAACATGGTGAACCACATCGCGAACTGCGAGCTCGCGGAAGACTGGCAGTTCGGCAAGCAGCCGTACTCGCGTGCCAACCCCCCGCCTGTGGTAAGTCAAATCTTTTGTTTCTGTTTTTCTCCATAGCCGAATCCGACTTTTGATCTTCTTGGTTCTCTAAGTCAGAACCCCCTTATCCAGCCTGCAGCCGGCGCCACCGGGCAGCCCCGCGAGTTCGCTCTAGACCGTGCGGAGAGCGACATCGACGATACTGACTTGGGGGCGGCGGCGATGGAAGCCAACGCCGAAGGCGGGGGAGGAGGGGCGGAAGGCGGACTCCAGCCCTCGGCGACCTTTGCCGACTGGCCAGAGGACGAGGGCAGCGGTGAGATCCTCCCGCGCCGCCAACCGAAAGCCGGCCATCCAGGCGCAAGTTCCTCCGCCGGCTTTGCCGGTCAAGTCGGCACGAAGAAGCGCCGGGCCGTGCCGAGTTCGCTCGGCGGTCGGCCGAAAAAGTTCAAGGGGGCGGCCGCCGCGACCAAGCGGGTGGAGGCGGTCGCGAAGGCCAACCGCTTCCGCAAGGAGGTGAAGAAGCCGCCACTGGTCTCTGCGTAAGTGCTGACTATCGTTTGTTCTTGTTTCTTTGGATGGATCTTTTCCGAGTCTTTTTCATTCTGCTTTCTGCTTCAGGGCCCCTCTTTCTCTTGAGAGGGTCGCCGTCCCTTCTATCATGGGGTCGGCCGAGACGTCCGCCAATACCCAGCGGATTGACCCCGCCGCCGACCTCCGGGAGGCGACGGAGCGCAATGCGCGGGAGAAGCGCGATGAGGAAGAGGCCAACCGTCTGGAGAAGGCAGAGGTCGAGAAGGCGGCGGCTTCCACCCAGAAGAGGCTGGAGGAGGCCGAAACCGCCGCCGCGGCCAAACAGCGGGCCGAGGAGGCCGTGCGTCGCTAGTCGGCACTGCTTGTCCCGCTGAACTCCGCGCCGCCACCCCCGGAGTTCACGGGGCAGACTGGAGAAGTCGGCGGGGAGCACTCCATTGTGGAGAGGGACAGAGGCGAGGCCTCTGCGTCGGGCACGGCCTCGCCGCCACCGCCGCCTCCGCCGCATGGCAAGCAGCCGGCGGGCCCTCCAGTGCCACCAGCTGAGGACGAGGCGGTGGCGAGGCTGCTTCTCCAAGTCGCCTCACCGGCGCGCCGCCGTCTTGCGAAGGCGGTCTCGGCGCCGCGCCCCTTGGAAGTCGGCGCCGCCAGCTCGGCTATTCCAGATGCTGATTTATCAAGTGCTGCGCCTACTGGATGGGTGCGAGGAGGCAGCGACGGTCCGCTGAACCAGGCGCTCCTGGATGTGCAGGCAAAGCTGCGAGCTGAAGGAGAAGCCATCCAGGGCTGCACCAGGGTGCATCTGGCGTCGCGGGCGTCTATCCGAGTACGTTTTCCATTTTGACTTTGCCTTTTCTCATTCTTCTCTTTGGGGGCGCGCCAGCGCACCCACTGGGTGTAGTCCTCGTGTTTTGGGCCGGCTGCTGCGCAGGCGGCCCGGAACTCAATCTAGCAAGTTCCTCATTTTTGTCCTTGTCTGGTTTTTTATCGCAGGAGTACCACAACCTCCGTGTCACCGCCTACAACCGTAACGTTGAGCGGCTGGAGAAGCGGACTTCCGACTTGTTGGAGAGCCGGAGTAAGCTCTTCTTCTTTTCCGCGGGCGCGCGCTGGGGCACCCGCGGGCTGTAGTCCCCGAGACTCGGGCCGACTGCTGAGTAGTCAGGCCGGATCTTCCCGGCGACCTTTGCTGCTGACGACATAACGTCTTTTCTCTTTCTTTTTCAGAGGCCAATGCCGCTCTTCAGGAACAGTTGGGCAAGGTCAGCACGGCCCTTCGTGCCAAGGAGGAGGAGTGCGGCAAGCTCGCCAAAGAGCGCGACTTGCTGGCCGAACAGTTGGCGGAGCAGAAGGAGCTGCTGAAGGCGGCCCGGGACGAGGCGGGGAAAAAAGAGACCGCTCTCCTGGCCGAGTTCAAGATGGAGCGCTCCTCCTGGACCGACAGGGAGGCGATGCTGACTTCCGGCTTCCACGAGATCAAGGACATTGTCGATGGTGAGTTTCTTTTCTTTCTTTCCTCGAGCTGCCGACTGCAAGTCAGGCCGACTGCTGATTTTCTTTTTGCTTCTTTCTGTTTTGGGGCAGACTTCTTCCCTGGCCACTCGCAAGCGGTCACTCGAGCCACCGAGGCTGATCGCGAGGCGCGGAGGGCGAATGGCGAGGAGATCGCCGCCAACGCCCCCCTGACCGTCGACGAGAAGCTCCTGAGCATCGAGACCCGTCTGCGGCCGGCCCATCAGCTGCTGCACCGGCTTCAACGTGCCAGAGCCCAGGCGATCTCTGTCCTGTGGCCAGGCATGCCGGCTCTGCGCACCGCCAGTCGAACTGCCGACTGGCTGGAGGTCGCGACCGATCGTCTTGAGGCTTGGAAGGGTTCCTCGGCCCGGGCTGGAGCGCGCCGAGCCTTGGAATTCGTCAAGGCTTGGTATCCAGGGCTGGGCCTGGACCGGCTGGCCGCGTTCCGGTCAGAGGCCCAGGCAGAACTGGCGGCTGTGGAAGACGCCCTCATCGAGCGCGCGGCGGCGATCGCCGACTACACCGACACTAGCGTCTTCGTTCCCGAGCGGGCCACAAACGGTGAGGAGGTTCCTCCGGAGTGGTTCGGGATGAACCCCGACTACAACGAGGACTCGGCGGAGGTGATCGGCTCCAGCACCGAGGAGGAAGACAAGGCGGGGGACGAAGACGAGACGGAGGCGCCAGAAGACAGAGCGGACGACCAGCCTCAGCTCGATCATGCCTCCAGCAACGAGCCGCGTCCAACCGGGCCGACTGCCGCCGGAGACAATCAAGCCGAGACTGCCCAGCCGGCCGCTCCAGCTCCTGACACCGCCGTCTCCGCCGACCCGCCGAACCCGTCTGCTGCTCCTTATGCTGCCGTCTTGTCCTTACTTTATCTGTTTTCATAGTCTTTGAAGAACTTGTTAATTTGCACAATTCCACCCGCGGGGTGTATTTTGAACTCGGCCAGAGGCCTATGCTTATTTAAATATCTATCTGCCTTCTATCTTTCCTTGCTTATTGCTCTTTTGGCTTTTTCCTTTGCCGCCTTTCCATAGTCGCTGCTTTGCCAGACAGACAGCCGCTCCGCAGACTGCCGCAAGTCAAATGCTTGGCTACTTTAGGGAAGGCAAGTACTTCGCCTCTTTAGAGTTTTTTAACAAGTGGGATAGAAGGCGGTGAGCCGACTACTCGAGAGTCGGCTCCGCAGAGAGAGGCTGGGAGCCAGCTTGGGCTATGCATACGCTTTGAGTCCTTAGCCATTTTTTCGTGTGTGCGCTCGTTCTTGCTTATTCTATGCCTACCAACAGCCGCTCTGCGAGCTGCGGCTTTAGACAGGAGACGGCTTAAGCGCGGCACACTACTTGTTCGACTGCAGGAAGCATTTCATAGCGCAAGACGGCAAGTCCCCGGGCCGACTAGTCGAACCCGGTGCCAGGCGGCATGACAAAAGAGTAGCATACTCGGAGGCATAATTTTTATCATACTGATAACAAATAGGGCAGTCCCCGAGCTCGTCTCGGGGGCCCAAAGTCTCGGTATTTTAACACAAAGGATAGTGTGGTACATACTACATTAACTGTAAAATCTTCGGAGGAGATTTGCGTTCCATGGCCGTTCTGACTCCTTGCCGGAGTCGTCCCTCTTGCGCGCTCGAGGCTTCTGAGCGTCGATTAGGTAGTAGGAGCCATTGCCCAGCACTTTGCTGATGATGAAGGGGCCTTCCCAAGGCGCCGATAACTTGTGCTGGCCGGCTGTTCGCTGAATCAGCCGGAGCACAAGATCACCCTCTTGAAACGATCTCGGCCTGACCTTTCTGTTGTAGTATCGGCGCAGACTCGCCTGGTAGATGCCGGACCGGCTGAGTGCCAATAGCTTGCCCTCTTCCAGCAGGTCGACGCCGTCTTGACGTGCTTCTTCAGCTTCCTCTTCGGTGTACATGGTGACTCGTGGAGAGTCGAACTCTATGTCCGTCGGGATGACGGCTTCGGCACCATAGACGAGGAAGAAAGGCGTGAAGCCAGTTGACTTGTTTGGAGTCGTACGCAGACTCCAGAGGACGGCTGGTAGCTCCTCAAGCCAACAGCTGGCCGAACGCTCGAGTGGTTCGACCAGTCGATGCTTGATGCCGGATAGGATGAGGCCGTTTGCTCGCTCCAGCTGCTCGTTTGACTGTGGATGGGCAACAGACGCTAAGTCTAGTCGGATGCCCTGTGTCGCGTAGAAACGGGCCAAGGCGCCTTTGGCGAAATTTGTGCCGTTGTCGGTGATGATGCTGTGCGGTATGCTGTACCACACAGTGATGTCGGCGATGAAAGTCACTGCAGTCGGACCGTTCAACTTCTTGATGGGCTTTGCTTCTATCCACTTGATGAACTTGTCCACCGCGACAAGCAGGTGAGTTAGGCCGCCTCGGGCCGTCTTGAATGGTCCCACCATGTCCAGGCCCCAAACTGCAAAGGGCCAGGCGATGGGGATTGTCTTCAGCGCGGAAGCCGGCTGAAGTGGCTTGGAGCGGAACTTCTGGCATCCCTTGCATTTTTGGACTAAATCTTTAGCCTCTTCCAGGGCAGTCGGCCAGAAGAAACCGTGCCGAAAGGCTTTGGCGATGAGTGCTCTTAAAGCGGCATGGTGGCCGCACTCACCCTGATGAATGTCTCTGAGAATTGCTTGGCCTTGTTCTGGCTCTACGCAGCGCTGGTAGACACCAGTGACACTGCGCCTGACCAGCTCTCTGTTGATTATGGTGTATGCTACCGCTCGGCGTTGTACTTGCCGAGCCGAGATCTCATCAGCTGGTAGCTCTCTATTCACTAGAAACTTGAGGATGGGCTGCGCCCATGAGGGTGCTGCTATTTCTTCAACCGTCACCACAGCGACTTGGACAAGGGTGGCCGGGCTGGGAGGCGGCGGGCTGGAGTCTGCGGCCGCTTGCTGGATTGACGGAGTCCCCGGGCCGACTGGCGCAGTCCCCGGGCTGGCTTCGCCGGGGCTTTTGAGTCAGATCCGACTTCTTCGGGCGGAGCCGGCACAAAGATGGAGTCTAATTCTGGTGAAGGCTTGATAGACGGCTTAAGGAGGCGCTGAAGAGCGACGCCGGACGGTATTGCTTGGCGGGTAGAGCCGATTCGTGCCAAGGCGTCTGCTTGATCGTCGTCGTTTCTTGGCACGTGAAGGAACTCGCACCCCTCGAAGTATCTGCTGAGTTGCTGCACCAGGAAACGGTAGCTCGCCATGTTTGCATCTTTGGCGTCCCAGTCGCCAGATGACTGCTGGACCACCAAATCGGAGTCGCCATAGCACAGGATCTGGCAAATGCCGAGTTCTTTGGCAAGCCGGAGTCCGTGAATGAGCGCCTCGTATTCGGCGACGTTGTTGGAGGCG
Source organism: Triticum timopheevii (assembly GCA_963921465.1). Classification (NCBI taxonomy): domain Eukaryota; kingdom Viridiplantae; phylum Streptophyta; class Magnoliopsida; order Poales; family Poaceae; genus Triticum; species Triticum timopheevii. Next base: position 218,187,333 of record OY997274.1, read on the forward strand.
GCGAAGTGGATCTACAGCACATACTTGAGCTTGTCGCCTTTGGGGGAGGTGAGGACGACGCCGGCTCCCAGGCCGGTACGCATCTTGGAGCCGTCGAAATGCATCCGCCAATGGGTGGAGTCGGGCGCTGGCGGCAGGTACTGGGTCTCGGCCCAGTCGACGAGGAAGTCGTCCAGTGCTTGCGACTTGATGGCGGTGCGTGGCTAGTAGTAGATGGTGTAAGGAGCCAGATATATGGCCCATTTGGCTACTCGGCCAGAGGCGTCTCGGCTTCCAATGATCTCGACCAGCGGGGCCGTGCAAACCACAGTGATTGGATGCTCTTGAAAGTAAGGCTTCAGCTTCTTGGCAGCAAAATGCACACCGTAGCACATCTTCTGGTAGTGGGGTAGTTGTCACGCCCAAGATGCGACCCTATCCTAAAGGAACTCGAAGGTCCCACCAAGGATAGAAGCGCATCTTGAAGACGCTTTTGCAAGGTGGATATCATTACATCAACATTACATAATAGTGGGGATACTGTTGGAAATATGCCCTAGAGGCAATAATAAAAGTATTATTATATTTCATTGTTCATGATAATTGTCTTTTATTCATGCTATAACTGTATTATCCGGAAATCGTAATACACGTGTGAATACATAGACCACAATATGTCCCTAGTGAGCCTCTAGTTGACTAGCTCGTTGTGATCAACAGATAGTCATGGTTTCCTGGCTATTGACATTGGATGTCGTTGATAACGGATCACATCATTAGGAGAATGATGTGATGGACAAGACCCAATCCTAAGCATAGCACAAAGATCGTGTAGTTCGTTTGCTAGAGTTTTTCCAATGTCAAGTATCTCTTCCTTCGACCATGACATCGTGTAACTCCTGGATACCGTAGGAGTGCTTTGGGTGTATCAAACGTCACAACGTAACTGGGTGACTATAAAGGTGCACTACAGGTATCTCCGAAAGTGTCTGTTGGGTTGACACGGATCCAGACTGGGATTTGTCACGCCGTATGACGGAGAGGTATCTCTGGGCCCACTCAGTAATGCATCATCATAATGAGCTCAAAGTGACCAAGTGGTTGATCACGGGATCATGCATTACGGTACGAGTAAAGTGACTTGCCGGTAACGAGACTGAAAAGGTATTGGGATACCGACGATCGAGTCTCGGGCAAGTAACATACCGATTGACAAAGGGAATTGTATACGGGGTTGTTTAATCCTCGACATCGTGGTTCACCCGATGAAATCATCGAGGAGCATGTGGGAGCCAACATGGGTATCCAGATCCCGCTGTTAGTTATTGCCCGAGAGTCGTCTCGGTCATGTCTACGTGTCTCCCGAACCCGTAGGGTCTACACACTTAAGGTTCGGTGACGCTAGGGTTGTATGAATATGAGTATGCCGCATACCGAATGTTGTTCGGAGTCTCGGATGGGATCCCGGACGTCACGAGGAGTTTCGGAAAGGTCCGGAGGTAAAGAATTATATATAGGAAGTGGTATTTCGGCCATCGGGAAAGTTTCGGGGTCACCCGGTAATGTACTGGGACCACCGAAAGGGTCCCGGGGGTCCACCGGGTGGGGCCACCCATCCCGGAGGACCCCATGGGCTGAAGTGGGAGGGGATCCAGCCCATAGTGGGCTGGTGCGCCCCCCTAGGCCCACCCCCTGCGCCTAGGGTTGAAACCCTAGGGTGGGGGGGGGGGGCGCACCACATGCCTTGGGGGGCACTCCTCCCCCCTTGGCCGCCGCCCCCTTGGGAGATTCAATCTCCCAGGGCCGGCGCCCCCCCGGGGGCCTATATAAAGGAGGGCAGGGGGAGGGAAGCCGTACCCTTGTGCCTGGCGCCTCCCTCCCCCTGCTACACCTCGTCCTCCTCCCGTAGTCGCTTGGCGAAGCCCTGCTGGAGTTCTGCTGCATCCACCACCACGCCGTCGTGCTGCTAGATCATCATCAAACCCTCCTTCCCCCTTGCTGGATCAATAAGGAGGAGACGTCTCCCGTCCCGTAACGTGTGTTGAACGCGGAGGTGCTGTCCGGAGGTGCTGTCCGTTCAGCACTTGGTCATCGGTGATCTGAATCACGACGAGTACGACTCCATCATCACCATCCCCTTGAACGCTTCCGCACTCGATCTACAAGTGGTATGTAGATGCAAACTCTCTCCCATGACTCATTGCTTAGATGAACTCATAGATGGATCTTGGTGAAACCGTAGGAAAAATTTTAATTTTCTGCAACGTTCCCCAACAGTGGCATCATGAGCTAGGTCTATGCGTAGTTCTCTAATGCACGAGTAGAACACAATTTTGTTGTGGGCGTGGATCTTGTCAACTTGCTTGCCACTACTAGTCTTTTCTTGCTTCAGCGGTATTGTAGGATGAAGCGGCCCGGACCAACCTTACACGTACGCTTACGTGAGACCGGTTCCACCGATTGACATGCACTAGTTGCATAAGGTGGTTGGCGGGTGTCTGTCTCTCCCACTTTAGTTGAAGCCGATTCGATGAAAAGGGTCCTTATGAAGGGTAAATAGAAGTTGACAAAATCACGTTGTGGTTATTAGTAGGTAAGAAAACATTCTTGCTAGAACCCAATTGCAGCCACGTAAAAGATGCAACAACAATTAGAGGACGTCTAACTTGTTTTTGCAGCGATTGATCATGTGATGTGATATGGCCAGAAGTTGTGATGAATGATGAATTGTGATGTAAGAGATCATGTTCTTGTAATAGGATTCAGGACTTGCATGTCGATGAGTATGACAACCGGCAGGAGCCATAGGAGTTGTCTTTATTTTTTGTATGACCTGCGTGTCATTGAAAAACGCCATGTAAACTACTTTACTTTATTGCTAAACGCGTTAGCCATAGAAGTAGAAGTAGTCGTTGGCGTGACAACTTCATGAAGACACGATGATGGAGATCATGATGATAGAGATCATGGTGTCAAGCCGGTGACTAGATGATCATGGAGCCCCGAAGATGGAGATCAATGGAGCTATATGATATTGGCCATATCATGTCACAACTATATAATTGCATGTGATGTTTATTATGTTTATGCATCTTGTTTACTTAGGACGACGGTAGTAAATAAGATGATCCCTTATAACAATTTCAAGAAGTGTTCTCCCCTAACTGTGCACCGTTGCTACAGTTCGTAGTTTCGAAGCACCACGTGATGATCGGGTGTGATAGATCCTTACGTTCACATACAACGGGTGTAAGACAGTTTTACACACGCAAAACACTTAGGGTTAACTTGACGAGCCTAGCATGTACAGACATGGCCTCGGAACACGAAGACCGAAAGGTCGAACACGAGTCGTATGGAAGATACGATCAACATGAAGATGTTCACCGACGATGACTAGTCCGTATCACGTGATGATCGGACACGGGCTAGTCGACTCGGATCGTGTAACACTTAGATGACTAGAGGGATGTCTATTCTGAGTGGGAGTTCATAATTTGATTAGATGAACTTAATTATCATGAACTTAGTCTAAAACCTTTGCAAATATGTCTTGTAGATCAAATGGCCAACGCTCATGTCAACATGAACTTCAACGCGTTCCTAGAGAAAACCAAGCTGAAAGATGATGGCAGCAACTATACGGACTGGGTCCGGAACCTGAGGATCATCCTCATAGCTGCCAGGAAACAATATGTCCTAGAAGGACCGCTAGGTGACGCTCCCGTCCCAGAGAACCAAGACGTTATGAATGCTTGGCAGTCTCGTGCTGATGATTACTCCCTCGTTCAGTGCGGCATGCTTTACAGCTTAGAACCAGGGCTCCAAAAGCGTTTTGAGCATCACGGAGCATATGAGATGTTTGAAGAGCTGAAACTGGTTTTTCAAGCTCATGCCCGGGTCGAGAGATATGATGTCTCCGACAAGTTCTACAGTTGTAAGATGGAGGAAAACAGTTCTGTCAGTGAGCACATACTCAAGATGTCTGGGTTGCACAACCGTATGACCCAGCTGAACATTAACCTCCCAGATGAGGCGGTCATTGACAGAATCCTCCAGTCGCTCCCACCAAGCTACAAGAGCTTTGTGATGAACTACAACATGCAGGGGATGGTGAAGACCATTCCTGAAGTGTTTTCAATGCTCAAGACAGCAGAGGTTGAAATCAAGAAAGAACATCAAGTGTTGATGGTCAATAAGACCACTAAGTTCAAGAAGGGCAAGGGCAAGAAGAACTTCAAGAAGGACGGCAAGGATGTTGCCGCGCCCGGTAAGCCAGTTACCGGGAAGAAGTCAAAGAATGGACCCAAGCCTGAGACTGAGTGCTTTTATTGCAAGGGGAAGGGTCACTGGAAGCGGAACTGCCCCAAATACTTAGCGGATAAGAAGGCCGGCAACACCAAAGGTATATTTGATATACATGTAATTGATGTGTACCTTACCAGTACTCGTAGTAACTCCTGGGTATTTGATACCGGTGCCGTTGCTCATATTTGTAACTCACAGCAGGAGCTGCGGAATAAACGGAGACTGGCGAAGGACGAGGTGACGATGCGCGTCGGGAATGGTTCCAGAGTCGATGTGATCGCCGTTGGCACGCTGCCTCTACATTTACCTACGGGATTAGTTTTGAACCTTAATAATTGTTATTTAGTGCCAAGTTTGAGCATGAACATTGTATCAGGATCTCGTTTAATATGAGATGGCTACTCATTTAAATCTGAGAATAATGGTTGTTCTATTTATATGAGAGATATGTTTTATGGTCATGCTCCGATGGTCAATGGTTTATTCTTAATGAATCTCGAGCGTAATATTACACATATTCATAGTGTGAATGCCAAAAGATGTAAAGTTGATAACGATAGTCCCACATACTTGTGGCACTGCCGCCTTGGTCACATTGGTGTCAAGCGCATGAAGAGGCTCCATGCAGATGGACTTTTAGAGTCTCTTGATTATGAATCCTTTGACACATGCGAACCATGCCTCATGGGCAAAATGACCAAGACTCCGTTCTCCGGAACAATGGAGCGAGCAACCAACTTGTTGGAAATCATACATACTGATGTGTGCGGTCCAATGAGCGTTGAGGCTCGCGGAGGATATCGTTATGTTCTCACTCTCACTGATGACTTGAGTAGATATGGGTATGTCTCGTTGATAAAACACAAGTCTGAGACCTTTGAAAAGTTCAAGGAATTTCAGAATGAGGTAGAGAATCAACGTGACTGAAAGATAAAGTTCCTACGATCAGATCGTGGAGGAGAATACTTAAGTCACGAATTTGGTACACACTTAAGGAAATGTGGAATCGTTTCACAACTCACGCCGCCTAGAACACCTCAGCGTAACGGTGTGTCCGAACATCGTAATCGCACTCTATTAGATATGGTGCGATCTATGATGCCTCTTACCGATTTACCGCTATCATTTTGGGGATACGCTCTAGAGACAGCTACATTCACTTTAAATAGGGCACCGTCTAAATCCATTGAGACGACACTGTATGAATTATGGTTTGGGAAGAAACCTAAGCTGTCGTTTCTAAAAGTTTGGGGATGCGATGCTTATGTCAAGAAACTTCAACCTAAAAAGCTCGAACCCAAGTCGGAAAAATGCGTCTTCATGGGATACCCTAAGGAAACTGTCGGGTATACCTTCTACTTAAGATCCGAGGGCAAGATCTTTGTTGCCAAGAACGGATGCTTTCTGGAAAAAGAGTTTCTCTCGAAAGAAGTAAGTGGGAGGAAAGTGGAACTCGATGAAGTACTACCTCTCGAACGAGAAAGTGGTGCAGCTCAGGAAAATGTTCCTGTGATGCCCACACCAACTGAAGAGGAAAACAATGATGATGATCAAGGTACTTCGGATCAAGTTGCTACTGAACTTCGTAGGTCCACAAGGACACGTTCCTCCGCACCAGAGTGGTACGACAACCCTGTCCTGGAAATCATGTTGTTAGACAACGGTGAACCTTCGAACTATGAAGAAGCGATGGCGGGCCCAGATTCCAACAAATGGCTTGAAGCCATGAAATCCGAGATAGAATCCATGTATGAAAACAAAGTATAGACTTTGACAGACTTGCCCGATGATCGGCGAGCGATAGAAAACAAATGGATTTTTTAAGAAGAAGACGGACGCGGATGGTAATGTTACCATCTATAAAGCTCGACTTGTCGCTAAGGGTTATCGACAAGTTCAAGGGATTGACTACGACGAGACATTCTCTCCCGTAGCGAAGCTGAAGTCTGTCCGAATCATGTTAGCAATTGCTGCATACTATGATTATGAGATATGGCAGATGGACGTCAAAACGGCATTCCTTAACGGACATCTTAAGGAAGAGCTGTATATGATGCAGCCGGAAGGTTTTGTCGATCCTAAGAACGCTAACAAAGTATGCAACCTCCAGCGATCCATTTATGGACTGGTGCAAGCATCTCGGAGTTGGAACATTCGCTCTGATGAGATGATCAAAGCGTTTGGGTTTATGCAGACTTATGGAGAAGCCTGCGTTTACAAGAAAGTGAGTGGGAGCTCTGTAGCATTTCTCATATTATATGTAGATGACATACTCTTGATGGGAAATGATATAGAACTTCTGGACAACATTAAGGCCGACTTGAATAAGTGTTTTTCAATGAAGGACCTTGGAGAAGCAGCTTATATATTAGGCATCAAGATCTATAGAGATAGATCGAGACGCCTCATAGGTCTTTCACAAAGCACATACCTTGATAAGATTTTGAAAAGGTTCAAAATGGATCAGTCCAAGAAAGGGTTCTTGCCTATGTTACAAGGCGTGAGATTGAGCTCGGCTCAGTCCCCGACCATGGCAAAAGATAAAGAAGAGATGAGTGTCATCCCCTATGCTTCAGCAATAGGATCTATTATGTATGCCATGCTGTGTACCAGACCTGATGTAAACCTTGCCGTAAGTTTGGTAGCGAGGTACCAAAGTAATCCCGGCAAGGAACACTGGACAGCGGTCAAGAATATCCTGAAGTACCTAAAAAGGACAAAGGACATGTTTCTCGTTTATGGAGGAGACGAAGAGCTCGTCGTAAAGGGTTACGTCGACGCTAGCTTCGACTCAGATCTGGATGACTCTAAGTCACAAACCGGATACGTGTATATGTTGAATGGTGGAGCAGTAAGCTGGTGCAGCTGCAAGCAGAGCGTCGTGGCGGGATCTACGTGTGAAGCGGAGTACATGGCAGCCTCGGAGGCAGCGCATGAAGCGATTTGGGTGAAGGAGTTCATCACCGACCTAGGAGTCATACCCTATGCGTCGGGGCCGATCAAACTCTTCTGTGACAACACTGGAGCTATTGCCCTTGCCAAGGAGCCCAGGTTTCACAAGAAGACCAGGCACATCAAGCGTCGTTTCAACTCCATCCGTGAAAATGTTCAAGATGGAGACATAGATATTTGCAAAGTACATACGGACCTGAATGTCGCAGATCCGTTGACTAAACCTCTCTCGCGAGCAAGTAACGTACCGATTGACAAAGGGAATTGTATACGGGGTTGTTTAATCCTCGACATCGTGGTTCATCCGATGAAATCATCGAGGAGCATGTGGGAGCCAACATGGGTATCCAGATCCCGCTGTTGGTTATTGCCCGAGAGTCGTCTCGGTCATGTCTACGTGTCTCCCGAACCCGTAGGGTCTACACACTTAAGGTTCGGTGACGCTAGGGTTGTATGAATATGAGTATGCCGCATACCGAATGTTGTTCGGAGTCTCGGATGGGATCCCGGACGTCACGAGGAGTTTCGGAATGATCCGGAGGTAAAGAATTATATATAGGAAGTGGTATTTCGGCCATCGGGAAAGTTTCAGGGTCACCCGGTAATGTATCGGGACCACCGGAAGGGTCCCGGGGGTCCACCGGGTGGGGCCACCCATCCCGGAGGACCCCATGGGCTGAAGTGGGAGGGGAGCCAGCCCATAGTGGGCTGGTGCACCCCCTAGGCCTACCCCCTACGCCTAGGGTTGAAACCCTAGGGTGGGGGGGGGGGGGCGCACCACAAGCCTTGGGGGGCACTCCTCCCCCCTTGGCCGCCGCCCCCTTGGGAGATTCAATCTCCCAGGGCCGGCGCCCCCTGGGGGCCTATATAAAGGAGGGCAGGGGGGAGGGCAGCCGTACCCTTGTGCTTGGTGCCTCCCTCCCCCTGCTACACCTCGTCCTCCTCCCGTAGTCGCTTGGCGAAGCCTTGCTGGAGTTCTGCTGCATCCACCACCACGCCGTCGTGCTGCTGGATCATCATCAAACTCTCCTTCCCCCTTGCTGGATCAAGAAGGAGGAGACGTCTCCTGTCCCATACGTGTGTTGAACGCGGAGGTGCTATCCGTTCAGCACTTGGTCATCGGTGATCTGAATCACGACGAGTACGACTCCATCATCACCATCCCCTTGAACGCTTCCGCACTCGATCTACAAGTGGTATGTAGATGCAAACTCTCTCCCATGACTCGTCGCTTAGATGAACTCATAGATGGATCTTGGTGAAACCGTAGGAAAATTTTTAATTTTCTGCAACGTTCCCCAACAGATACATCCAATACATACAATGTCACATGAATACAACAATACAACATACAAGAACAACATCTGACTACGGATGAATCATAAACAGAAACTCAAACAATATCCACCCTGCTAGCCCAGGCCGCCGACCTGGAACCTATCCCCTGATCGAAGAAGCAGAAGAAGAACTCAACACAGGCAAACATCGCTCTCGCGTCATGATCATCGCATAACCTGTACCTGCAACTGTTGTTGTAGTAATCTATGAGCCACGAGGACTCAGCAGTCCCATTACCATGGGTATCAAGACTAGCAAAGCTTAAAGGGAAAGGAAGGGGTAAAGTGGTGAGGTTGCAGCAGCGACTAAGCATGATATGGTGGCTAGCATATGCAAATAAGAGCGAGAAGAGAAGCAAAGGAACAGTCGTGAAGCTAGCAATGATCAAGAGGTGATCCTGAACTCCTACTTACGTCAAACATAACACAGAAATCGTGTTCACTTCTCGGACTCCGCCGAAAAGAGACCATCACGGCTACACACGCGGTTGATGCGTTTTAATTAGAATCAGGTGTCAAGTTATCTACAACCGGACATTAACAAATTCCCATCTGCCACATAACAGCGGGCACGGCTCTCAAAAGTTTATACCCTGCAGGGGTGTCCCAACTTAGCCCATGATAAGCTCTCGCGATCAACGAAGGATATTCCTTCTCCCAGGAAGACACGATCAGTCTCAGAATCCCGGTTTACAAGACATTTTGACAATGGTAAAACAAGACCAGCAAGACCGCCCGATGCGCCGACATCCCGATAGGAGTTGCACATATCTCGTTCTCAGGGCAACACCGGATAAGCGAAGCGTACAGGTACCGACGAATCCAAGTTGCCAAGGAATGGTCTCGCACGGTGCTCTAGTTTGGACCAACACATAGACAAGCATTGGCCCGGGGGGGCTAAAATAAAGATGACCCTCGGGTTGGCCGACCCAAGGGAAAGGTATAGGTGGTGGTGAGGCAAATTGTAAAACCAAGGTTGGGCCTTGCTGGAGGAGTTTTATTCAAAGCGAACTGTCAAGGGGGTCCCATAAAACACCCGACCGCGTAAGGAACGCAAAATCCGGGAACATAACACCGGTATGACGGAAACTAGGGCGGCAAGAGTGGAACAAAACACCAGGCATAAGGCCGAGCCTTCCACCCATTACCAAGTATATAGATGCATTAATAATATAAGAGATATTGTGATATCCCAACAAAATCCTGTCCACCATGGAGCAATCTTCAACTTCACCTACAACTAGCAACGCTATAAGAGGGGCTGAGCAAAGCAGTAACATAGCCAAACAACAGTTTGCTAGGAAGGGTGACAAAGGTTAGAGGTGGTTTCATGGCAATTTGGGAGGCTTGAAGAGCAAAAGATAGGTAGCGCAGCATAGCGATAGAACGAAGCAACTAGCATGGCAATTATAGTAATGAGATCCAAGGTGACGGTCATCTTGCCTGAAATCCCGCTAGGAAGAAGAACGAGTCCATGAAGAAGATGAACGGGAGTAGTCGAACGAATCCTCACAATCGCAACATTACCGAAACTAAGAAGCAACACTGGAAAGAAACAAACAACATGGTAAATGCACAAGCATAAACATGGCATGATGCACAAACAAGTATGATGCATGTCCGGTTTAAAGAGGCATGGCATGGAAAAATGCACAAACAATACTACAAGTTAAGTGGAGCTCAATATGCAACGAGTTGCATATTGACAAAACACCACATTAAATTATTTAGTTATCTCTCGTTTAAGCTACCCAACAATATTAAATGTTGTTAAACATGGTAATAGGTGAAGCATAATATAAACTACCTATCTAGGCAAGTTTAAATGAGGCCGGAAACAACAAACAATAATTCCTGAAAATCCCCATGTGCATATTTTAGATTCGGTACTATTCTTCCCTAAACACAATTTTAATGATGTTAAACAGAAAAATGAAGTGCACCATGTTAATCTATGCATTTTTCCACCCCATTTACATATAAAGTTTGTTAAAATTGGAGCTACGGTTATTTAGTTATGAAATAAATCATTTTAACATGGCATTTGAGCAAATTTAATCAAACATCACATTAAACATTTTAAACATGGATGAAAGTGGCATATTATTACTCTACACAAAATTCTAAGCATTTTACATATTTAAAACATTTTAATCCGATGCACGGTTAATGAGTTGTTAATGCATGAACATGAAGGACTTTTCTGTAAAACTGCAGTTTTCTGGATAATAGGCAAATTCGCCAGACGGGAAAAAAACACATCGGGCCAAATCTAGTTGGGCCAACAGTGGACGGGGGGGCGCAGCGGTGGCTCACCATGGGCTGAGGCCCAGTCGGATGGAGAGATGAGGCCGGCAGGGGGGCTGCTGGGCCTGGCGACGCTGTCAATGCGACAGGGACGAGCGGGCGTCCTCTTCTCGACAGGAAGCACAGCCGCGGCGGCACGGCTGCTCGTCAGAGACGATGGCAGGGAGGCGGAGACGGCGGATCTGGACGGAGGGGGCCAGATTTGGGGCACGGATGCAGGTGAAGAAGCTCCAGGCGGAGAAGGTTCCATGGGGCGGCGGCGACCAATGTTGTTGCCTGAAGAAAGAAAATACAGAAGAGGATTCAGAGAGGAACACGGGGAGGAAAATAGAGAGATACGTCGGCCATGCGGGAGGAGATGAGGGAATCGACGGGGAGGCGCAGGCAAGGCCGGAGGAGGTCGATGCGGTCCTGCGCGGCTGCTGAAGAGGCTCCGGCGACGCGAGGACTTGACGGGGGGGAGCCGGCTTGACGAGGAGGCCGGGGACGGCTCGTTCTGGCCGGAGCCGAGGCGTGGACGAGTCGGGATGGAACTTCAGGTTCGGCGGCCATGGCGGGGAGGCGCTCTGGCGAGGCAGGGGACGGCCGGAGGTCGGGGATGGTCTGGTCCACCCGTTTCCCAGTTGGATCCGGCAAAGGCTTGAGGTCCAGGAACCATGGCATCAGCGGGAGCTCCTGGGGTCATTCATGGCAGAGAGGGAGAGAGGTTACAGAGGAAGAAGCGCGGCAGGGAAGGAAAAGGGGCGGGATGAGGCCGGCGGCATGACCTGCTGGTGGTGCTCGTAGGCGGAGGGAGCTCCGGTGGGGATTGGCCGGCTGGGGAAAACGAGGAAGGAGGGAGGAGCACGCTGGTGGTTGGTTGGGGGATCGGGAGGGGAGATCCCGAGGGGGACTCGGTGGAGTGGCAGCGCGGAATAGGAAGGATGGGACAGCTCTCCTAAAAATTAGGGTTAGACTATTTATATAGCAAGTGGGTTTTGCTTAGGGGTTAATCGAACCCTCCGATCAAAATCGAACGGTCGAGAAATATAGCTTAGGAGAGTCCAAAAAAGAAAACGATATGTTTTATAGGTGTTTGGGGATGATCCGGACCCATTGGTCATGACAGCTCGGGTCGGGTTCGGGGGAGTCTCGGACACGCGCGAGGGGTCTGTGGTTGTGCAAAGAGGGGTTAGGGGGTCGAACAAAAGGGAAACGAAAACACGGTTGGACTCGGAACGGATAACAAAGTCAAAGGGGGGAACGCGGCAACTACGAACGGATGCAAGTTTTATGAAAACATATGGATGCAATGCACATGATGCTATGAGATGAAATGCAAGACATGAACAAAATGCAAAACAAACGACAAAACCCAACCACGAAGGAAATATCATATCGCATCTCCGGAAAAGGCAAGAATTGGAGTTACGAATATGGAAAGTTGTATCCGGGGCGTTACAAGACTCCACCACTACGAGAGGATCTCGTCCCGAGATCTAGGATGGCACCGGAGAGAAACGGAAGAGGAAGAGAGGAGGTAAAACTAAGTTGCTTCTTCGACAAAAGAGTGAAACCACGAACCTTGAGAGGTTGAGCAATTTAAAAGAAAGAGTACAACAGAGATGAACGAGATTGCAAACAATCCGTTAGAAAAGAGGAATAAGGAGTACTATGAGGACTTGAAAAATAAGAGCTTCACGAACGAAAAGAATATGACCACCTCGGTATAATGAGATAGTCAAGGAACAAGAATGACAGAATTTGGACAACACTCCGGTAGAAAAGAGAAGAAAACTTGATGATATGAAAAGATATTGAAGAGATGATACAACACTCTGGTTAAATGGATAAGCAAGAAAAGAACACGATCCTCACAAAACGAGGTGATGGGTGAAGAGCACAACATTACAATGCCTCCGTAACGAAAGAATAGAAGTTAGATCATTGGAATAAAGGGACGGAGAAGAAAATGACAACTTTTGCCACAAGTGAACTTGGAAAGCATCCTTGCAAAGAAGAATCGAACGGAGTTGTTGGAAAATCAACAACGAGAAGCACAAGCTTGTTGTGGGCTTATGGAAAATATCTCGAGACTATGAGGTGACAACCGGCCACTAATGGAAACCATTGATTTGATTGAGAGCACCAAAGAGATGAAAAACTTCTTCGCCGAGAGGATGGGAGAAAAAACTCGGATCATTGATAGCACCATAATTAGCAATATTCCTTAGGGAAGGCTTTAGGTGAAATCTTTACCAAGATAACTCCAATGGAGAGATTAATGGATATAGAGTACCTCATTCTTGACAACATGTGAATCATGAAACATGAGTGGAAATTATCAAGAATGACGTATCACCATCTCAAAAGATAAGGTAGAAAGAATTGCACTTTGGAATGCAAGATGAAGAATACTTGAACGCCTCAAAATAAAACATGTGTTGAGCACCATGTTTAATTTTGAGTATAGCTTGGCGGGTCATAACTTCGAGAGATATCTTGATGAACAATTGAAGAATGAAAAGAATCCTTGACGAACCATCATGTAGAGCCTCCATGAAGAACTCCGGTAATAAAAGGATGATGAAAAGAAAAAGAAGTTGAAAACACAAGGTGAAGCCTTGCAATGATTTAGATGGAGCTTCACGACAAGATAAAGCGGAAAACTTGGAACTCCGGAAAAGAAAAGATGAAACACTAGAACCGTGAATTACTTCATCATGAATAATCTCCGGAAGAAAAGAATTGAATCACCTCGAGGAAATAAGAATAAGATTTATTGTATGCTTATCCTTCATCAAATTAAATTGATGGCAAGCAATGGATTTGGCATACTACTTATTCCCGTAGAAAGGATTAAAAGAGATATAGCGTGAACTTGAGAAGGTATTGATGGAACCACCGGTGGGATTAAAAGAATGAATGAATTGATATGATAACAAAGGAAGTGAAATCTTGAATGAACCACCGTAAAAATTGCAAAAGAGAGTAGCAAGGGCGCAATTCACCGGAAAGAATTGGAAAACGAATGAAGATACTTGAGGGGATTTAGATACATGAGAACGAAGAGATCATGAACTGATTAGAGGGTATTTGAACGATGCACCGGTAAGATTTGGAGAATGATAGCTACACGCTGAGAATGAAGAATTATGACATGATGACCTTCGGAGGTAAGAAATGGAAACAACTCATGAAATGCTCCGGATGGTAAGAAAAGAATTGTCATAATCAAAACAATTATGAGGATAGCATCAATCTAGAACCATGAATCTTGAAGAGAATGGAGCAAGATTTAAGAGAAATCTTTCTTCGGTCTTCAAATGTCGAGAATGAAGATGAGAACCACCATGAATTGTTGAGATACTCCAGGAGAATGAAGAAAAAAAACAAAGAGGTTGAGCCAACAATGAAAAATAATTTGAAAGCAATCTTGGAGAAGGCATGTGACTGATGGGATCCATTCTTACATCAAACTCTGAAAAGAATTTGGAATGGCTCCGGAATAATTAGAAGAGTCAGGTAAGATCCTGGGGAAAGACCTGTGGGTTAGGGCCCACTCAAAAGAAAACACCGTTGGAAATGATTTTAAAGAGAGATTGCATCGGTTGAATTAAATGGCTTGAATGAGATAACAATCTCCAAATAGCTTAAACGGATTAAGAATGGAAACACAAATCTTCTGAGATATCTTCAGCACTCTGGAACAAATGAATAGGAAGAAGTGAATGATTAAGAGTTGCAACGACATGAGAAAGCATATGACACAAGGAAAGGAATAAGATCAACACTGAAAGCTTGAATTGGATCCACCGGAGAAGAAAAAAGAACGAAGGATGATGAACTTGAAGCTCGCGAGCATCTTCATGAGGGATCACCGGATCAGAACATTGATTGAAAAGAGTGAAGTGACTTCAAATGAATAAATGGATAATTGATTAAAATAAATGAGTCCTTGAAGAAAAGGGTGGGAGGGTGGGGAAAAACAAAGACAACTTGGGATGAACGAAACAAACACCGTTGAGAAAACTTAGAGTTGATCTTGCGGATGGGGAGAATGATGGGATCATCTCAAAGAGAAGCGCACCAGTTGGAAAAGAATTAACATGACAACCTCAATGATCAAAAAGGGTTAGTATTCACATAGAAATATGAGAACACCATTTAGGAAAGGTATGGAATCAACACTTGACTTTGAAGCAACTCGAATACCACAAATAAAACAAAACAAAGGATTTGGCTTGCAAAATAAGCCGAAACAAATACATATGATAGAGATTTCCCTAATCCCATATCATGCATCTGTCGGAAAGATATTCTAGGAGCTACTTGAATTCCCACCTATAAACTCCCGATACTTTCTGGTTATGCAATCTGGTGTTGGGGATACATGGGAAGCAATATATCTCACACAAACTAACAATCCCTACATCCAGCTGTATCCATCCGTCAACACATAACCAAGAAACCTTCGGAAATCGTGTATCTCAACCTTCGAAAAGCATCCGTTATACGAGTTATGGCAATACTCCCGAACTCCCCAGTACTGGGTGGCGTGGAGGTTATCTCACCAACAACTGCATAAAAGAGATTTTCAATGTCGGCAAAACTCAGGTATTCCAGAACTGCAACGATAAAATTATGACGACAACACCTCGGAGCTCAACTCCCCGGGACACTGCCACAACCCCTAAATGTCAGGAGGCACCAAGAACAATGTTCTCGTCATAAGAATATCTGAACGATTCCAAGATACCCGCGTGATCCTAAAAAAAATTTAGTGAAATTTGAGGAGAGGAAAGACAAAACATCTACGTCAAGAGTCCTCACCAGCGCGACGAAGGGGCTGAGGAGTAAAAAGAATCCTACTCTCCGATATATTTTATCCTAAGAGTCAAAATAGTTTTCTTCTAGACTCAATAACGGCCAACAATCAAGGGGGCTCCTATGGTCGGTCGAGGCTCTGATACCAACTTGTCACGCCCAAGATGTGACCCTATCCTAAAGGAACTCGAAGGTCCCACCAAGGATAGAAGCGCATCTTGAAGACGCTTTTCCAAGGTGGATATCATTACATCAACATTACATAATAGTGGGGATACATCCAATACATACAATGTGACATGAATACAACAATACAACATACAAGAACAACATCTGACTACGGATGAATCATAAACAGAAACTCAAACAATATCCACCCTGCTAGCCCAGACTGCAGACCTGGAACCTATCCCCTGATCGAAGAAGCAGAAGAAGAACTCAACGCAAGCAAACATAGCTCTCGCGTCATGATCATCGCATAACCTATACCTGCAACTGTTGTTGTAGTAATCTGTGAGCCACGAGGACTCAACAATCCCATTACCATGGGTATCAAGACTAGCAAAGCTTAAAGGGAAAGGAAGGGGTAAAGTGGTGAGGTTGCAGCAGCGACTAAGCATGATACGGTGGCTAGCATACGCAAATAAGAGCGAGAAGAGAAGCAAAGGAACGGTCGTGAAGCTAGCAATGATCAAGAGGTGATCCTGAACTCCTACTTACGTCAAACATAACACAAAAACCGTGTTCACTTCTCAGACTCCGCCGAAAAGAGACCATCACGGCTACACACGCGGTTGATGCGTTTTAATTAGAATCAGGTGTCAAGTTATCTACAACCGGACATTAACAAATTCCCATCTGCCACATAACCGCGGGCATGGCTCTCGAAAGTTTATACCCTGCAGGGGTGTCCCAACTTAGCCCATGATAAGCTCTCGCGATCAACGAAGGATATTCCTTCTCCCAGGAAGACCCAATCAGTCTCGGAATCCCGGTTTACAAGACATTTTGACAATGGTAAAACAAGACCAGCAAGACCGCCCGATGCGCCAACATCCCGATAGGAGCTGCACATATCTCGTTCTCAAGGCAACACCGGATAAGCGAAGCGTACAGGTACCGACGAATCCAAGTTGCCAAAGAATGGTCCCGCACGGTGCTCTAGTTTGGACCAACACTTAGACAAGCATTGGCCCGGGGGGGCTAAAATAAAGATGACCCTCGGGTTGGCCGACCCAAGGGAAAGGTATAGGTGGTGGTGAGGCAAATGGTAAAACCAAGGTTGGGCCTTGCTGGAGGAGTTTTATTCAAAGCGAACTGTCAAGGGGGTCCAATAAATCACCCGACCGCGTAAGGAACGCAAAATCCGGGAACATAACACCGGTATGACGGAAACTAGGGCGGCAAGAGTGGAACAAAACACCAGGCATAAGGCCGAGCCTTCCACCCTTTACCAAGTATATAGATGCATTAATAATATAAGAGATATTGTGATATCCCAACAAAATCCTGTCCACCATGGAGCAATCTTCAACTTCACCTACAACTAGCAACGCTATAAGAGGCGCTGAGCAAACCAGTAACATAGCCAAACAACTATTTGCTAGGAAGGGTGACAAAGGTTAGAGGTGGTTTCATGGCAATTTGGGAGGCTTGAAGAGCAAAAGATAGGTAGCGCAACATAGCGATAGAACGAAGCAACTAGCATGGCAATGATAGTAATGAGATCCAAGGTGACGGTCATCTTGCCTGAAATCCCGCTAGGAAGAAGAACGAGTCCATGAAGAAGACGAACGGGAGTAGTCGAACGAATCCTCACAATCGCAACATTACCGGAACTAAGAAGCAACACCGGAAAGAAACAAACAACATGGTAAATGCACAAGCATAAACATGGCATGATGCACAAACAAGTATGATGCATGTCCGGTTTAAAGAGGCATGGCATGGCAAAATGCACAAACAATACTACAAGTTAAGTGGAGCTCAATATGCAACGAGTTGCATATTGACAAAACACCGCATTGAATTATTTAGTTATCTCTCGTTTAAGCTACCCAACAATATTAAATGTTGTTAAACATGGTAAGAGGTGAAGCATAATATAAACTACCTATCCAGGCAAGTTTAAATGAGGCCGGAAACAACAAACAATAATTCCGGAAAATCCCCATGTGCATATTTTAGATTCAGTACTGTTCTGCCCTAAACACAATTTTAATGATGTTAAACAGAAAAATGAAGTGCACCATGTTAATCTATGCATTTTCCACCCCATTTACATATAAAGTTTGTTAAAATTGGAGCTATGGTTATTTAGTTATGAAAAAAATCATTTTAACATGGCATTTGAGCAAATTTAATCAAACAGCACTTTAAACATTTTAAACATGGATGAAAGTGGCATATTATTACTCTACACAAAATTCTAAGCATTTTAAATATTTAAAACATTTTAATCCAATGCACGGTTAATGAGTTGTTAATGCATGAACATGAAGGACTTTTCTGTAAAACTGCAGTTTTCTGGATAATAGGCAAATTCGCCAGACGGGAAAAAAACACATCGGGCCGAATCTAGTTGGGCCAACAGTGGACGGGGGGGTGCAGCGGTGGCTCACCATGGGATGAGGCCCAGTCGGATGGAGAGATGAGGCCGGCAGGGGGGCTGCTGGGCCTGGCGACGCGGTCAACGCGAGAGAGACGACCGGGCGTCCTCTGCTCGACAGGAAGCACAGCCGCTGCGGCACGGCTGCTCGTCGGAGACGATGGCAGGGAGGTGGAGACGGCGGATCTGGACGGAGGGGGCCAGATTTGGGGCGCGGATGCAGGTGAAGAAGCTCCAGGCGGAGAAGGTTCCATGGGGCGGCGGCGACCGATGCTGTTGCCTGAAGAAAGAAAATACAGAAGAGGATTCAGAGAGGAACACGGGGAGGAAAACAGAGAGATACGGCGGCCATGCGGGAGGAGATGAGGGAACCAACGGGGAGGCGCAGGCAAGGCCGGAGGAGGTCGATGCGGTCCTGCGCGGCTGCTGAAGAGGCTCCGGCGACGCGAGGACTTGACGGGGGGGAGCCGGCCTGACGAGGAGGCCGGGGACGGCTCGTTATGGCCGGAGCCGAGGCGTGGACGAGTCAGGATGGAACTTCAGGTTCGGCGGCCATGGCGGGGAGGCGCTCCGGCGAGGCAGGGGACGGCCGGAGGTCGGGGATTGACTGGTCCACCCGTTTCCCAGTCGGATCCGGCGGAGGCTTGAGGTCCAGGAACCATGGCATCAGCGGGAGCTCCTGGGGTCATTCATGGCAGAGAGGGAGAGAGGTTAGAGAGGAAGAAGCGCGGCAGGGAAGGAAAAGGGAGCGGGATGAGGCCGGCGGCATGACCTGCTGGTAGTGCTCATAGGCGGAGGGAGCTCTGGTGGGGATTGGCCGGCTGGGGAAAACGAGGAAGGAGGGAGGAGCACGCTGGTGGTTGGTTGGGGGATCGGGAGGGGAGATCCCGAGGGGGACTCGGTGGAGTGGCAGCGCAGAATAGGAAGGATGGGACAGCTCTCCTAAAAATTAGGGTTAGACTATTTATATAGCAAGTGGGTTTTGCTTAGGGGGTTAATCGATCCCTCCGATCAAAATTGAACGGTCGAGAAATATAGCTTAGGAGAGTCCAACAAAGAAAACGGAGATGTTTTATAGGTGTTTGGGGATGATCCGGACCCATTGGTCATGACAGCTCGGGTCGGGTTCGAGGGAGTCTCGGACATGCGCGAGGGGTCTGTGGTTGTGCAAAGAGGGGTTAAGGGGTCGGACAAAAGGGAAACGAAAACAAGGTTGGACTCAGAACGGATAACAAAGTCAAAGAGGGGAACGCGGCAACTACGAACGGATGCAAGTTTTATGAAAACATATGGATGCGATGCACATGATTCTATGAGATGAAATGCAAGACATGAACAAAATGCAAAACAAACGACAAAACCCAACCACGAAGGAAATATCATATCGCATCTCCGGAAAAGGCAGGAATTGGAGTTACGAAAATGGAAAGTTGTATCCGGGGCGTTACAGTAGTTCTGTTTGGAGGTCGATAGTACCTCGCTCAGGTAATATACCGGTCTCTGGACAGGGAGCGCCTTGCCTTCCTCTTTGCATTCGACTACAATGACTGTGCTGACTACTCGTCTGGTGGCGGCGATGTACAGGAGCATGGGCTCTTTAGGAGTCGGAGCCGCCAACACAGGGGGAGTAGTCAACATCTTCTTCAGCTGGAGAAATGCTTCATCCGCCTTGTGATTCCACTCGAAAAAGGTGGTCTTCTTCATCAATTGATACAAAGGGAGAGCCTTCTCGCCCAGCCGACTGATGAATCAGCTGATGGACGCCAAGCAGCCGGTGAACTTCTGCACATCTAACAGTCGGCTGGGTACTTCCATTCTCTCGATGGCCTTGATCTTCACGGCGTTGCACTCTATGCCGCGTTCGGAGACCAGGAAGCCAAGGAGTTGGCCGGCTGGTACTCCGAAAACGCACTTCTCAGGGTTGAGCTTGATCTAGAACCGGTGCAAGTTCTCAAAGGTTTCCTTGAGGTCTTCCAGCAGCGTCCCACGCTTCTCCGTCTTCACCACCACATCATCCACGTAGACATGGGCATTCCTGCCGAGTTGCTTGAGGAGGCACTTCTGCATGCAACGCTGAAAGGTGGCGCCGGCATTCCTCAAGCCGAACATCATATTCAGGTAGCAGAAGGCTCCGAATGGCGTGATGAAGGCGGTCTTCAGTCTGTCTGCCGGGTTCAGCTTGATCTAGTGATATCCTGAATATGCATCTAAGAAACTCAACAGCTCGCATCCGGCTATGGAGTCTATCACCTGATCGATTCTTGGCAGGGCAAACGGATCCTTTGGGCAGGCTTTGTTGAGGCTTGTGTAATCAATGCATATCCGCCACTGCTTGTTTTTCTTCAGTACCAAAACCGGGTTTGCCAGCCACTCTGGAAAAAACACTTCCATGATGAAGCCGGCTGCAAGAAGCCGAGCTATCTCTTCTCCAACAACTCTTCTCTTCTCTTCTGACAGGCGGCGCAAGGGCTGCCTGACTGGCTTCACATCTGGTCTGACATGTAGCTTGTGCTCGGCGAATTCCGTCGGTACACCTGGCATGTCTTTGGGGGACCATGCAAAGATGTCTCGATTCTCACGGAGGAAATCGACGAGCTCGCCTTCCTATTTGTTGTCAAGGTTCGTACCCATGACAGCGTACCTCTCTGGGTGCTCCGGGTCCAAGGGTATCTTCTTGGTCTCTTTGGCCGGCTTGAATGAACCTTCAGCTTTCGACTCCTTGGGGTCAGGCGACATTTCTGGCTGTTTTCCAGCCATCACCATGACCCGATCTAGGAGCCGCTTCTCAGTTGCGATCACCAGAGACTCGGCCAGCCGGCTGCTCTCGGCCGCGTAGGCGGACGACTTCCTGTAGTCGCTGGCTATGGTCAGAATTCCCTTGGAACTCGGCATCTTCATCTTGAGGTAGGCGTAGTGAGGAACTGCCATGAACTTGGCCAATGCAGGTCGGCCAAGCAGCGCGTGGTACTGGCTTTCAAGGTCCACTACTTCAAACCAGACTGGCTCTCGGCGGAAATGATCTTTGTCTCCGAAGAGGACATCTATTAGGATCTTGCCGACTAGTGAGCAGGAAAGGCCGGGTACGATACCATGGAACACAGTCCGGCTGGTCTGCAGCTGTCTTTGCTTGATTCCTAGCTTCTCCATAGTATCTTTGGACAGGATGTTGATGCTGCTGCCTTCGTCTATCAGCACTCTCGAAAAGCGGGAGGCCCGCCTATCAGTGGCCAAGGTGGCACCTAGGACCAGGGAATAGGAGCCCGGATTCGGCATCACCTCTGGGTGATCCGCTCTGCTCCAACTGATAGGCCTCTCGGACCAATGCATGAATTCCGGAGTATCTGTTGCCACTGCATTTACTTCTTGCTGCTGCTGCCATCTTCTGCGTCGATCATCAGCCACACTGGTGAACACCACATAAGCTCCATGCTCTTCGGGGTACTCGTCCTGTACTGCGCCGACTGGTCGAGCAGCCGGCTGCTAGGGCGGCGGTGGTGGCGGCGGCCCAGCAGGCGGAGGGGGAAGGAGGCTGTCTCCTTTGGCGATTCTGGTGAGCCAGTGGCACTTTCGGGTGGTATGGTTTGACGGCTTCGCGCCACTGTGGAACTTGCAGGGTCCATCCAGAGTCTGCTCATAGGAAAAGGCCGGCAACCAATTGGACTTGCCGCCTTTCTGCCGTTTGGCCGGAGGCTGCCCCTCCGGCTGCTGATCTTCGACTGTCGCAACCTGCCGACTGCTGGAAGTCGGCGGTTGGGCCTTGCGTTTGTGGTCGCTCTGTTGTTGTCGCCGACTGGTGTCTCCAGCTGGAGTTCTGGGAGCTTGAGGGGCCACTTTGCCAGCCGCATTGACTTGAATCTCTGTCTTCATGGAGGAGTCGGCTGTGGCGTACTTGTCTGCTATGACTAGCAGTTCGTCGAGGGTTTCTGGCTCGTCGCAGAGGAGCTTGTGCTTGAGGAGGGTGCCTTCTCGGCACCTGGCAGTGAAGTACTCGATAGTCTGCACCTCGTGCACGCCCTTGCAGGAGTTCCGAAGCTCGCCCCAGCGCGTGAGGTAGTCACGTGTTGACTCATCAGGGCCTTGCACGCACAAGGAAAGCTGGCGCGGCTTGGGAGGTCTCTTGTACGTGCTCGTGAAGTTGCGGATGAAGGCTTCGGTGAAGTCGACCCAGCTGTTGATGCTGCGGGGCTTCAGACTGTTCAACCATGTCCGGGCCGTGCCCTGGAGCATGAGTGGAACGTACTTCACGGCAACTCGCTTGTTGCCGTTCGCTATACTGACGCCCGTGGAGTAATCAATCAGCCAGTCTTCCAACTTCACGGAGCCGGTGTACTTGGGTGTGTCTCGGGGGAGCGTGAACCCTTTGGGGAAGGGCTCATCTCGGATGCGAGGTACAAAGCAAGGCGGACCTAGCTCGTCTTCTTCTTCTAGCGCCAGGGATCGGTGGAGTCGGTCGATCCGATGGCGGGCGTCGTTTTCTCCGACCCCCTCTCGGCGGCCAAGGTGGCCACCGAGAGTCGAGTGCTCAACAGGCGGCGGGGAAACTCGCCGTTCTCCTCTGGGTGGGGGAGGCAGGTAGTCGTCCCGCTGCTCCACTGCTCTCGGCCGGCTGTCTTGGTCGCGCTCAATGGTGATGCGAGTCCGACTGTGACTGACAGCCGGCTGTTTTTCTTTCCTTCCGCGGGCTCCGCCAGTCGACGTCCGAGATGTCGCGCCTTGATCTCGGCAGGGAGGCAAGTCGTCATTCGGTTGCTGCAGCGCATCCGCGCGGCCGTCGGCCGCGTTCTACGCAGCAACCACGTCGAGGATCTGCTGGACTCGCTCCGTCATCATGCGGCGCTCTTCTCCCTCGAAGTTCTTCAGCTCGTCAGTCGCTGCTTGGGCGGCGCGGATGTTCTCCGCAGGGGTGGTGTATACGGGGTGTTTTGCCCCGAACAAGTCGGCGATGGTCGTGCCGCGTTGCCGGACCGCGCCTAGGCGGCTCGGCCCAGTCGGAGCCGGCGAGCCGCCCATGGCGCGATCCATTTCGCGCTGGTAGGCTTCTGACAAGCACCTCATGCTCGCCAGCCTCTTGGCGCCTTTGATGATCTGAAGGCGGCGTGTCTCTAGCATCTCGGCGTCTGCGTCCTCTGGAATGGGCGCAGTTAGGTCTTGCAGGGCCGCGACGAGCGGGTCCTGAGCTTCTTCACCGGAGCGCTCATCGTGACTGATGACGAGCACCTCCGTGACGGCGCTTCCGCCGCTCTCCTCATGAGGAAGCGGCTCGTCGTAGACCACCACATTGGTGGGGAAAGTGTCAAGCGACACAGCGTCGGAGTCAACTAGCATCGGGTCGGTGGAGCCTACGGACTCCAAGTCCATGGCAGGCTCGCCGGCGACGTGGAGTTGGTCGAGGAGGCCCGCGAGGAGACTCTAGGGCCACCCATGCCTGCGTCGGATGCAGGCTCGTCGGAAAGTTGAACCTCGCCGACAAGTTCAGCGAGGCTGCTCGCCGCACAGGCGGCCGCAGCGCCGCGCAGCGCGTCGATGCAAACTCCATCTGGCGAGCCTGGCTGGCTGCGCTTGCCAGGGAGGAAGAGGGTTCCCGTCCAGAACAGATCTCCGGACGACGGTGCACCAGGCCCCACGGTGGGCGCCAAATGTCGGGGATTTGGTGCGACATATGCCAAAGGATGGCTTATCATGGTGGGGGCGAGTAGAACATCGCCGGTGCCTGGAAACGGGATGAGGCGAAGACATGCACGCCGGCGGATCTTACCCAGCTTCAGGGCTCTCCGAGGAGATAACACCCCTACTGCTGCTCTGCGGGGTCTCCGCATGATCACTAAGGCAAAGTGAATACAAGGGTGCTCCTAGAGCTGTTTCTGGAGGAAGGAGAAGACAAGGCTAGTTCTCTCCCTCCTTTGTGTTCTATCTAATGCTACTGGACGCGAACCCTTTGCATGGGTGCCCTGGGGGGTTTATATAGGCCTACCCCCTAGGGTTACAATGGTAAATCCGGCCGGGCGCGGGTCCCAGCTGTCTGTCTCTCACGTGCCGTCTTCTCCGCCGACTCCTGGGGCCCGCCGACTGGTGGGTCCCGCCGACTGGCCTGGTACGAGGGCATCAGCCCGTGTCCGCCGCGGGCGGGTCTTGCCGGCTGCAGATTACTGTAGCCGTGCTTCTAATGACGCGGGCTTGGTCGTGGGGTCATGGCAAGAGTGTCGCCACCTGACGGGCGATCACTGTTGCCATTCCCCTGTCGCGTCTGGTTAATGGCGTGCGGGGCCCGTGGGAGGGGCCGGCCGACTCCAGGGGGGCGACTCCCAACGGGTCCGACTTTCGGTGCTCTTGCTGTCTTCAATACTCTCGCTGACTGATAGGCCCCGCCGTCTCCGGGCCGTACAGACAGGAGGTCGTGGGTACAGGGCCCCGCCCCGAGGGCTGATGTCAGGGCTGGCATGGAAACAGTGCCGCGCTGGGCGGAGATCTCCGTGAGTACGGCGCACTGCGGCCATGCTCGCCTTTAATTACCGGGTGGTTGGGAGTCGTGGGCCGACTCCCCATAGTCGGCTTCTTCGGAGTCGCCTCTGGAACTCGGCTTGGATGAGAGTCGCCTCTGGGACTCGGCTTGGATGAGAGTCGCCTCTGGGACTCGGCTTGGATGAGAGTCGCCTCTGGGACTCGGCTTGGATGAGAGTCGCCTCTGGGACTCGACTTGGATGAGAGTTGCCGTAGGTTTCTCGAGGGGCGCAGCCTGCCCCGATGTCTTGAAAGGTTCTGGGACTCGGGTTAGCCTACCCGTGGCCCATTACTCCGACAACCTCCGAACAGGATGAACGGGAAGATGGGCAAGCTAGCCCTGATGAACGGGCCATGAATTAAGACACGGAGGACAGTATTTACCTTCCACTGTCCAAGGACGATGTGAGCCTCGGCGACAAAGACTTTATCGTGCCTGAGGAGCCCGTCGAGCAGGAGCGCTTTAAGCGCCGGCTAGTAGCCACTGCAAGGAGCTTGAAACACAAGCAGTAGCAGCTTCAAGCTGATCAAGATCTGCTGAATGAAAGATGGACTAATGTCCTGGCAGCCGAGGAATATGGCCTCGAGTGCCCAACCAAAAGCTACCCGAAGCGCAAACTATTACCACAGTTCGATGACGAGGCGCTTGAGCCCGTCCTACCAAGGTATAATGCGGCTGACCGGCCACCACATGGCCGAGACAAAGCGGCACCTTGAGGCGAACACGAGCCCGCA
The DNA here is from genome assembly GCA_963921465.1 of Triticum timopheevii. Lineage (NCBI taxonomy): Eukaryota > Viridiplantae > Streptophyta > Magnoliopsida > Poales > Poaceae > Triticum > Triticum timopheevii. The sequence goes on from OY997274.1 coordinate 218,212,863, forward strand.
CTACCTCGCCGTAGAGACAAAAATACAACAGCTTGGGGATACACACATGACCTGCGGCATGACTTGCAAAACAGAGCAGGTCAGACAAGATCAATCTATGGATCATGGGGGCGTGCCCCGATGCGCGACGATGGCCATCCGGCTGATCGTGACAAACATAACCACGTCCGGGCCGAAAATCGCAGACGAACTCCATCCGAGCTATGTCACGACTTGGCCCGATATAGAGGCGCCGCACACCCCCTTTGCTTCACTGACGAAGTAATGGGACACGATTTCCCAGAAGGGTTTAAACCCGTGAACATCAAATCATATGATGGCACAACAGACCCCGCGGTATGGATTGAGGACTTTCTTCTCCATATTCATATGGTCCGCGGTGATGATCTTTATGCCATCAAATACCTCCCGCTCAAACTCAAGGGACCAGCTAGGTACTGGTTGAACAGTCTGCCCGAATCTCCATTGGCAGCTGGGAGGACTTGGAGGACGCCTTCCTCGACAACTTCCAAGGCACATATGTCCGACCTCCGTATGCCGATGACCTAAGTCACATAATCCAATAGCCCGGAGAGTCAGCCAAGAAATTCTGGACTAGGTTCTTAACTAAAAAGAACCAGATTGTCGACTATCCGGACGCCTAAGCCCTAGCGGCCTTTAAGCACAGCATTCGTGACGAATGGCTGGCCAGACACCTCGGCCAGGAAAAACCAAAGTCCATGTAAGACCTTACGGCACTCATGACCCGCTTCTGTGTGGGCGAAGATAGCTGGCTAGCCCGTAGCAATAACAATACAAGAGAACCTGGCACTTCTGAAGCGAGAAACAACAATGGTAAGCCCCAACGCAACAGACATAAGTGTCGAAACAACGGTGACAACACCGAAGACACGGCGGTCAACACCGAATTCAGTGGCTCTAAGTCCGGTTAGCGAAAGAAGCCATACAAAAGAAACAATTCGGGCTCGTCCAGTTTGGACCGCATACTAAATCGACCATGTCAAATCCACGGCACTCCTGATAAACCAGCAAATCATACCAACAAAGAGTGTTGGGTTTTTAAACAGGCTGGCAAGTTAAACACCGAGAACAAGGAGAAGGGGTCGCAAAGCAAGGACGATGACGAGGAACCCCGGCTACCGAACACGGGGGTACAGAAGAAACCCCCCCCCCCCCCCCCACCAAGTCAACACGGTGAATACCCCCAAGAGGGAGCGTAAGCGCGCACTCAGGGACGTCTACACGATGGAGCCAGTTGCCCCAAAGTTCAACCCACGGTCGTCCTGTCCGATCACCTTCGATCGCAGGGACCATCCGACCAGTATCTGTCATGGCGGTTCAGCCGCAATGGTCCTTGACCCAATTATTGATGGATTCCACCTTATGCGAGTCCTCATGGATGGTGGCAGCAGCCTGAACCTGCTCTATCAGGATATAATGCACAAAATGGGTATTGATCCCTCAAGGATCAAGCCCACAAAAACCACCTTTAAAGGAGTCATACCAGGTGTAGAGGCCTATTGTACGGGCTCAATCACATTGGAAGTGGTCTTCAGATCCCCAGATAATTTCTGAAGTGAAAAGTTGACCTTCGACATAGTCCCCTTCCGCAGCGGCTATCATGCACTGCTCGTACGGACCGCATTCGCTCGATTCAATGCAGTGCCGCACTACGCCTACCTCAAGCTCAAGATGCCTGGACCACGCGGTGTCATAACGGTCAACAGAAACACGGAACACTCCGTCTGTACTGAGGAGCACACCGCTGCCCTTGCAAGAGAAGTACAGAGCAGCCTTTTTAGGCAGAACCTCAATTCCGCAGTAAAACTCCCGTACACTGTCAAGCGAGTCCGAACTACTCTGCAGCAAGACAGTCCAGCTCATCCAAAGCTTGACTAGCAATTCAGCCTCCGCCCCAGTCCCAATCAAGCGGCGACACTTGTGCCTTGCGTACATAATTACGCACTCAAAATACCATGGGCACGGACGGAGGCACAGCTAGACCGTGGTCCATAATGCGGCTCAACCGCTCCTGGACCCGCATACCTTCACTTTTTTCTTTTTCTTTTAGGTTTTTCTCTTCTCGAGGCTTTTCTGATAACCTGATCATCGGACCTATCACGGGATGGATACACCAAGAAGGCAAGGAGCTTTGACATACAAGGGAACCCCCAGGTGGTCTCTGCTAACGATCGTTATACCTGTTTAAAAAACCCGTACGCAGCTCGCCCTTGGTCGTGGCATGTCAAATAGCCCTATTTTCTTATCGCATTACATGTACAAATATGCCTTGACGTATTAATCAAATTACAATGGAAAATAATTTGCGGCCCAACGTTTGTGACGCCAGCTTATTACTTGATTTCCTTTTCCTTTTATTTATATTCTTATCAATTGCGCCCGTACACTCTGGTACGCCTTAATTCGCCATGGGCTTCATCATACCCCGCAATGCGGCAATAAAGTTTGAACACTTTTACAGTACAGTTCGGCACCCCGAACTTATAGCACTATATGCATCGTCTCCGAATCATGTCTTTGGTCAATAGTTGGGTTGCCCGGCTCCTGTGCTTACTCCCTTACATTCCGCTATATCGGCTAGCATAGTAAAGGGAGAACTACTACGATTGTGTCCCGGTTCTTCCGGATGAGCACCTCAGTAGAGAAAGCCGAAAACTGACTATCATGATGCGGTGAGAGTTGGTCAGCTGTTCGAGAGGTTACAAATCTTTAGCGATTTTTCTGCATTATGCGATGAATCGGTTTTTATCCGATTAGGCGTGTATAGCGCCCCAAGTCCGGACTTCTGAACACTAGGGGCTATGCCAAAAAATTTCTTGTCAAACTCCTATGGCTAAGTCAGAGTAATAAAGCCGCATAGTCCGATTGTCTGGTTCGTTGCGCTAAACACCTCCTTAAAGGACCAAAACCTTGGATAAAGTGTGTTTAGATTTATCCCGAACACCCCTGTACTACCTACATGGGGGCAGAAGCCAACGACTGACCAACTCTCAGATTTAATAAAACGGCCGCACAGGTGGTAAAATTTTAAATAACAGACATTATATTACATAACGAATTTGTTTAATAAAAGAGGACAGGATAACATGAGTGCGTTCATGGGAATATGGTATCCTTAGCACATTGCTCCGCCACAAGGCGGGATCTCTCCAGGACACTCTCAAAATATAGTTGGAGTGTGCGATGCTCCTTGCCCGCGGGCGGTCCCTCGGTCATCAGCTTCGTGGCGTCCATATTCGCCCAATGCATCTTAGCGCGGGCAAAGGCCATTCACGCGCCTTTGATACAGACTGGCCGCTTTTGATAGCTTCAAGCCGAGGGCAGGCACTGACAAGCCGCTTCACGAGTCCAAAGTAGCTGCTGGGAATGGCTTCGGCAGGACATAGCCGGATTATCAAATCCTTCATGGCTAGTTCGGCCGCCCTATGCAGTTCGAACAGCTGTTTCAGCTGATCGCTAAAGGGCACTGGATGTTCTGGTCCAAGGTATTGCGACCAGAACAGCTTCTCCACAGAGATCCCCTCTTTGGCTCGATAGAATTCCGTAGCATCCGACATGCTACGTGGCAGATCCACAAACTCCCCTGGAGAGCTCCAAATTCGGGTAAGTAAAAGGAACATTTCCTTCACATATCTGCTTTGCATAATGAAAGCCCTACCCGCCATGATCTTCTTGGCCGCCTAGATTTCCTGGAGGGCGCCTTGGGCTTCGGCCCGGGCATCGTGTGTGCTCTGGCGGGCCTTGGCAAGTTCGGACTCTTGCGCCTTAAGGTCGCGCTCCAGGGACTCGCACTTCTTGACGGCGTCCTGGAGCTCTTGCTGGACCTCATTAACCCGGGCCTCATGCTTTTTTTGTGTGGATCATTCCTTGGACGCTTTGTCCTCGGCCTCGCCCAGTGCCTTCTTGAGGGCCGCTACTTCGGTCGTTGCCCCTAATAAATTTCATGACACTTTAGTCAGCATGAATCATTCATCCTTCCTAAATATATACACAGGTTACTGCATACCTTGACTGTCCTCCAGCTGCTTCTTAACACGGCCGAGCTCTTCCTCGGCCCGCTCCAGATTTTGCTTCAGTCCAGAGACTTCTGTAGTATGAGCGGACACAGCTAGTAGCGACACCTGCTTGTTCACATAGACATTTTAGATTAGACTCCTACGAAAATTATTTGATCCTCTGTTCAGCTTTTCTTTCCGAACACCGGACAGAGTATCAGGGGCTACTGTCCATACTATGACATTATTTTTACACAATTGCATTACTTACCTCAAAGCATGTTAGAAGGCTAGCGCAGGCTTCGGTCAGTCTGCTTTTTGCAGACTGGAGCCTCTCAGTCACCGTAGCCATAAGGGTACGGTGTTCCTCAATAATGGAAGCACTCAGCAAACTTCCTGGTGCCTCTGGTTGGACAGAGGTCACTGGTGGAGTAGGTGCACCTCCCTCTTTAGAAAGAGGCGGCCCTCCTAATTCCGGAGCCGCTTGGGTCTCCAGAACTATATTCGGCTGAGGGCCAATTTGGATATGGTCCCCCGTTGTTAGTGTCCATGGGGGTTTGCTCACCATGTGCCTCCTTGACGGCCTCCGGATTCTCTCCCAGGCCGGGGATCCTTCGAGACGACGCCTTGGCGCCATCTAGGTCCTGGGGAGAGGAGGCCGATGGAAGGGTCCCACTATCCATCGCTGCTGGGTCCAGTGAATCCTCTGAAGATAAGGACCGCTCGAGGTTGGACCGAGCCGGACTGCAAATGCATAATTTAGCACATTAAAACAATGAAGTAAATAGGCCAGATATATGAATGTGTACGGACACTTACGATTTGGACAGGGGCTTCTCCCTGGGCTCCCACTCCCAGCTGATGTCGGTGGCCGCTGCAGAGCTGTCCGGAAGGGAAGCTTTCCCCTTCTTGGACGCCTCGGCCTCCAGATGTGTGGAAGCCATCCTCTTCTTTCTTCCCCTGTAGGGGGGAATGGATTTCTTCTTCTTCCTCCTCCTCTTCCTCGTCGTCTTCGGACATCGCGTCCGAAGCGCCCTTGTGGCGGAGACCACCTCTGGTCCCCTTGGACTTCTTCTTGGCCTTGTTCTCCAGCACCTGATAAGGCGCCGGAACCAGCATGTTCGCTAGAAGTGGGACTTCTGGGTCTTCGGGCAGCAGAGCCGGACAACTAATCCACTCTGCCATCTCTGTCTAGTACTGAAAAAATTGATAGGAAGCTTAGATGCCTTCCTCAGGTGTGCAAGTAAAGGGCATACCTTGAAAACATGAAAGGGCTTACCGGATTAGAGGGGTGAGTTAAGTCATGCCCACGATCCTCGTTCGTGGGTGGTGGCGTCTCGCCAGCCTTGAAGAGCACCTTCCAGATATCTTCGAGCGTTGTGCCGAAGAGCTCTAGTAGTGTTTGGTGCTTGGCTGGATCGAACTCCCACAAATAGCAAGTCCGGCGTTGGCACGGAAGGATCCGGTGAACGAGCATAACCTGGATCACGTTGACGAGCTTGATTCTCTTGTTTATCATGCTCTGGATGCGCGTCTAGAGCACTGTCAGCTCGTCCGAAGAGCCCCAGTCCAGGCCCTTCTCTTGCCAGGAGATGAGCCGCATCGGGACTCCGGATCGGAATGTGGGGGCCGCCACCCAATTGGTGATGCGCGGCTCAGTGATGTAGAACCACTCCGATTGCCACCCTTTGACAGTCTCCACGAAGGAGCCTCCGGGCCAGGTGACATTGGGCATCTTGCCCACCATGGCGCCTCCGCACTCGGCTTGTTGGCCGCTCACCACCTTCGGCTTCACATTGAAGGTCTTCATCCATAGGCCGAAGTGAGGTGGGATGCGGAGGAAGGCCTCACACACGACAATAATTGCCGAGATGTTGAGGATGGAGTTGAGGGCCAGATCATGGAAGTCTAGCCCATAGTAAAACATCAGTCTGCGGACGAATGGGTGGAGAGGGAATACCAGCCCGCGGACGAAGTGTGTGAGGAACACCACCCTCTGCTGGGGCTCCAGGGTGGGGACAATCTGTCCCTTGGCCGGAAGTCGATGGGCGATTTCCTTGGCTAGGTACCTGGCCTCCCGAAGCTTCTTGATGTCCTTCTCCTTGATGGAGGAGGCCATCCACTTGCCTCCTCCTCCGGATCCGGACATGATTGGAGTGCTTTTTTTGGGCGGAGAAGGTGAGAGCTTGGGCGCTGGAGCTCGAGAATGGATGGGCAGAGGAAGAAGAAGGCGTGGGTGAAAAAAGGTGAATCCTTATCCTTTTATAAAGGCAGTAAAAGTCATGCGCCTCCCTACTCGCCTTAAGATTCGCTTATTCCCCAAGCACCATGAAAATGACACGGTTGGGTTACCCATGCCCGTATTGATGAGAATCCCGTGATAAGGGGACATGATCTCTGCGTTGGCAAGACGTGCCAATAAAACCGCTCCTCGAAATACGAAGCGGTAGGCCAAAAAACGGTTCGAATAATGACCGGGCAGTGGCGTGATGTCATGCTACAAAAAGTTATCAGCGGATTGGACTCGTGAAATATTATACTCTCTACGGTTGTGCGTGGAACTTGTTATGTAGAGCCGGACACGATTCTTGTGTTTGAAATCTACTTGGAAGTATTCATAGGAGGAACCCGCCTTGCAATGCCGAAGCCAATCTGCGCACCGGACTCATCGTCATTGAAGCCTGGTTCAGGGGCTACTGAGGGAGTCCCGGATTAATGGGTCCTCGGATAGCCGGACTATATACGTGGGCCGGACTGTTAGGCTATGAAGATACAAGACAGAAGACTTCTTCCCGTGTCCGTATGGGACTCTCTTTTGCGTGGAAGGCAAGCTTGGCAATTCGGATATGTAGATTCCTTTTTTCTGTAACCGACTTTGTGTAACCCTAGCCCCCTCCGGTGTTTATATAAACCAGAGGGTTTAGTCCGTAGAGACAGAAGACAATCATAACCTCATAGGCTAGACTTCTAGGGTTTAGCCATTACGATCTTGTGGTAGATCATCTCTTGTAATACTCATATTCATCAAGATCAATCAAGTAGGAAGTAGGGTATTACCTCCATAGAGAGGGCCCGAAGCTGGGTAAACATTGTGTCCCCCGCCTCCTGTTACCATTAGCCTTAGATGCACAGTTTGGGACCCCCTACCCGAGATCCGCCGGTTTTGACACCGACAGTCATCAAGACTCTTTTCTGGTGCCATTGTCAGGGAGTGAAGCGCCTTTGGTAAGTGGAATTTGGTAAGGAAACATTTATATTACATGCTGAAATTTACTGTCACTTGTTACTATGGAAAATAATCCTTTGAGGGGCTTGTTCGGGGTATCTTCACCCCGACCAGAAGAGCAAAGAGTTGCTCCTCAACCTACTGCACCTACTGAAAACATTTATTATGAAATTACTTCGGGTTGATAGAGAAACTGCTAGCTAATCCTTATGCAGGAGATGGAACATTACATCCTGATATGCACCTAATCTATGTGGATGAAGTTTGTTGATTATTTAAGCTTGCAGGTTTGCTCGAGGATGTTTTCAAGTAGAAGGTCTTCCTTTTATCTTTGAAGGGAAAGGAATTGACATGGTATAGGCTATGTGATGATATTGGATCATGGAACTACAACCGATTGAAATTGGAATTTTAAAATTTTTGCCCTCATGAGGGATAAAGTATCGCTCAAGCTTGGGGGAGGCTTAAGTCAATGTTATATTCATGCCCCAATCATGAGCTTTCAACAGAAATCATTATACCGAATTTTTATGCTCGGCTTTCTCATAATGATCGATCCATGCTCGATACTTCTTATACTTGTTCTTTTAAGAAGGATATGAATTTAAATGGGATTTATTGGAAATAATTAAACGCAACTCTGAAGATTGGGAACTCGACGAAGGTAAGGAGTTAGGTATAAACCTTAAGTTTGATTGTGTTAAATCTTTTATGGATACCGATGCTTTTCATGGTTTTAGCACTAACTATGGACTTGACTCTGAGATGGTAGTTTCTTTCTTTGAATATATTGCTACTCATGTTGATCTGCCTAAGGAAAAGTGGATCAAATATCATCCTCCCATTGAATTTAAAGTAGTAGAACCTATTAAAGTTGAAGAAGAAACTATCACTTATAATATTGATCATGTTGTTCCTACTGCTTATATTGAGAAACTACCTTTTCCTGTTAGAATAACGGATCATGCTAAAGCTTCAAGTGTCGTTCATAAGAGTTATATTAGAACACCTACACCCTTGAGCAAATTAAAGTTGAACCTAGTATTGCTATGGTTAAAGATCTGTTGGTTGATAATATTGATGGGTGTGTTATTTATTTTTGTGATGAAGCTGCTAGGATTGCTAAACCAAATATTAAAGATAAACATAGACATGTTGTTGGAATGCCTGTTGTTTCTGTTAAAATTCAAGATCATTGTTATCATGGCTTATGTGATGTGGGTGCTAGTGTGAGTGCAATTCCTTTTACTTTATATCAAGAAATTATGAACGATATTGCACCTGCTGAGATAGAAGATATTGATGTTATGATTAAGCTTGCCAATAAACATACTATATCACCAATTGGTATAGTTAGATATGTGGAAGTCTTGTGTGGGAAAATAAAATACCGTACTAATTTTCTTGTTGTTGGTTCCCCACAAGATGATTTTTGTCCCATTATATTTGGTAGACCCTTCTTGAACACTGTTAATACTAAGATAGACTATGAGAAAGATATTGTTACTGTCGGTTTAGGGGATATGTCTCATGATTTTAATTTCTCTAAATTTCGTAGACAACCCCATGATAAGGAACTGCCTAGTAAGGATGGAATTATTGGTCTTGCTTCTATTGTCGTGCCTCCTACTAATCCTTTAGAACAATATTTGCTAGACCATGAAAATGATATGTTTATGAATGAATGAAAGGAATTAGATGAAATATTCTTTAATCAATGGCGTATTTTGAAGCACAATTTTCCTATTGAAATCCTTGGGGATCCTCCTCCACCCAAGGGTGATCCCGTCTTTGAGCTTAAACAATTACCTGATACCTTGAAATATGCTTATCTTGATGAAAAGAAGATATATCCTGTTATTATTAGTGCTAACCTTTTAGAGCTTGAAGAAAAGAGATTATTGAAAACTCTGAAAAAGCACCGTGCCGCTATTGGATTTACTCTTGATGATTTGAAGGACATTAGTCCCACTCTATGTCAACAGAAAATTAATTTGGAGCCTGATGCTAAAACAGTTGTTAATCATCAACGACGGTTAAATCCTAAGATGAAAGAAGTGGTAAGAAATGAAATACTAAAGCTTCTGGAGGCAGGTATAATTTATCCTATTGCTGATAGTAGATGGGTAAGTCATGTTCATTGTGTCCCTAAGAAGGGAGGTATTACTGTTGTTCCTAATGATAATAATGAATTGATTCCACAAAGAATTGTTACAGGCTATAGAATGGTAATTGATTTCCGCAAATTAAATAAAGCTACTAGAAAATATCATTACCCTCTACCTTTTATTGATCAAATGCTAGACACACTATCCAAACATACACATTTTTTCTTTTTTGATGGTTATTCTGGTTTCTCTCAAATACATGTGTCAAAAGAAGATCAGGAAAAGACCACTTTTACTTTCCCTTTTGGTACTTTTGCTTATAGACGTATGCCTTTTGGTTTATGTAATGCACCTGCTACCTTCCAAAGATGTATGACTGTTATATTCTATGATTTTTGTGAAAAGATTGTTGAGGTTTTCATGGATGATTTCTCCGTTTATGGAACTTATTTTGATGATTGCTTAAGCAACCTTGATCGAGTTTCGCATAGATGTGAAGAAACTAATCTCGTCTTGAATTGGGACAAGTGCCACTTTATGGTTAATGAAGGTATTGTCTTGGGGCATAAAATTTCTGAAAGAGGTATTGAAGTTGATAAAGCTAAAGTTGATGCTATTGAAAAGATGTCGTGTCCTAAAGATATCAAAGGTATAAGAAGTTTCCTTGGTCATGCTGGTTTCTATAGGAGGTTTATTAAGGACTTCTCTAAAATTTCTGGGCCTCTCACTAATCTCTTGCAAAAAGATGTTCCTTTTGTTTTTGATGAAGATTGTGTAGAAGCATTTGAAATACTTAAGAAAGCCTTGATTTCTGCACCTATTGTTCAACCACATGATTGGAACTTATCCTTTGAAATTATGTGTGATGCTAGTGATTATGCTGTTGGTGTTGTTCTAGGGCAAAGAGTTGATAAGAAATTGAATGTTATTCATTATGCATGTTAAACTATACACGGCGATCCGAGAAATTATGCTACTACTGAAAAAGAATTTTTACCAAGTTGTATTTGCTTGTGATAAATTCAGATCTTGTATTGTAGATTCCAAAGTAACTGTTCACATTGATCATGCTGCTATTAAATATCTTACGGAAAATAAAGATGCTAAACCTAGACTTATTAGACAGGTTCTTTTGCTGCAAAAATTTGATTTGCATATTATTGTTAGAAAGGGGGGCTGAGAACCCCGTTGCAGACAACTTTCCTAGGTTAGAGAATGTTCTTGATGACCCACTGCCTATTGATGATAGTTTTCCTGATGAGCAATTAGCTGTCATAAATGCTTCTCATAATACTACATGGTATACTGAATATGATAATTACATTGTTGCTAAATTTATACCACCTAGTTTCACATACTAGCAAAAGAAAAGGTTTTTTTTATGATTTAAGACATTACTTTTGGGATGAACCACACCTTTATAAAGAAGGAGTAGATGGTGTTATTAGATGTTGTGTACCTAAGCATGAACAGGAACAGATCTTACGCAAGTGCCACTCCGAGGCTTACGGAGGACACCATGTTGGAGATAGAACTGCACACAAGGTACTACAATCTGGTTTTTATTGGCCTACTCTCTTCAAGGATGCTCGTAAGTTTGTATTGTCTTGTGATGAATGTCAGAGAATTGGCATATTAGTAGACGTCAGGAAATGCCTATGAATTATTCACTTGTTATGGAACCATTTGATGTTTGGGGCTTTGATTATATGGGAACTTTTCCTTCATCTAATGGGTATACTCATATTTTAGTTGTTGTTGATTATGTTACTAAGTGTGTAGAAGCTATTCCAACTAGTAGTGCTGATCATAACACCTCTATTAAAATGCTTAAATAAGTTATTTTTCCGAGGTTTGGAGTCCCTAGATATTTAATGACAGATGGTGGTTCACATTTTATTCATGGTGCTTCCCGTAAATTGCTTGCTAAGTATGATGTTAACCATAGAATTGCATCTCCATATCATCCTCGGTCTAGTGGTCAAGTAGAGTTGAGCAATAGAGAGATTAAATTGATTTTGCAAAATACTATTAATAGATCTAGAAAGAATTGGTCTAGGAAAATTGATGATGCATTATGGGCTGATAGAACTGCTTATAAAAACCCTATGGGTATGTCTCCATATAAAATGGTTTATGGAAAAGCATGTCACTGACCTCTCGAACTAGAGCATAAAGCTTATTGGGAAATCAAAGAGCTCAACTATAATTTCAAACTTGCCGGTGAGAAGAGGTTCTTTGACATAAGCTCGCTTGATGAATGGAGAACCCAAGCCTATGAGAATGCCAAGTTGTTTAAAGAAAAAGTTAAAGATGGCATGAAAAAGGATACAAAAGCGTGAGTTTAATGTAGGTATCATGTTTTGCTATACAACTCTGGTTTAAGATTTTTTGCAGGAAAGCTTCTCTCTAAATGGGAAGGTCCTTACATTGTCGAGGAGGTCTATCATTCCGGTGCCATCAAAACCAACAACGCCAAAGGCACAAATCCGAAGGTGGTAAACGGCCAAAGAATCGAACATTATATCTCAAGTACTCCCATAAATGTTGAAACCAATATAATTAATACCATAACACCGGAGGAGTACATTCCAGAACATTTCAGACTCCGAAAAGGAATAGGTATGTGGTACGGTAAGTAAACCGACTCCAAAACTGTTCTAATGGCAATTTTTCTCTGTTTTGGAATATTTAAAAAATTAGGAAAATTAAAAGTAGTCCGAATGAGACACGAGGAGACCACAAGGGTGGAGGCCACACCCCCTGCCTTGTGGCCACCTCGTGTGCCCTCTGGACTCTGTTTTCTTGCACAATACATCTTTTGGTCGGTAAAAATTCATTATATAATCTCCTAGAGCTTTTGGCCACCGTACCATGACAAAATCCTTTGTTCTTGTTTCGAGCTGTTTTTCTAACAGTTCTAGATCGCCATGACGTCTCCAAGCGCCCCCAAGGACAAGTTTTTCAAGAAGGTCATCAACCCTTATCTCACGGAGGTGCTGCAACACCCTTAAACCATTGAGATGTGTGAGGGGGTGCTGCACATCCGCAATGTTGAGGGGCCAAAGAAGACCGGAAGCATGGAGACAAGACTCAAAGCAATTGAACAACAAGTTTTCAAATGTCAAGGGTGGTGGAACGTGGACTCAACGCCAATCACTTGATGATCGCGGAGTTCACCAACAATCACAAGCGGGATGCCGAGAACATCGGGGAGGCCATCTTCAAGCTTCATGAGAAAATCAAGCATCTCCAAGCCCAGATCTATGACCTGCAAAACCGAAACTGTGAGTATGAATACAGATTTAAGAGGATGAGTTTGGCTGCAGATTTAAGTATCCCGGAGACTCGTTCATCTTTCTATGATGGTGAGCCTATGCCTTGGAAGATGGATGACAAGCCTACTACATCAACAACTCCATCATCACCACCTCCAAAGAAAGAGACATAAATACATGGGTATGGGCACTCCCCTTGGTGATGAGGATACAGACCAAGGGTAGGGTCATAGGCCTGACCTATACGTCCTACCCAAGGTCACTACCCCAGAAGATAACACGATCAAGAATCCACTCGACGGTGTAATCACTCGACCATCATGTCCCACTTTCACTCGATCGTATGGGGAATGACTCGACCATATTGAAGACCAGGAGTCGGAAGAGCGCACAACGGCCGGGCATTCATTCCTTAGTCTTCATGAGCATTAAGAGTATTTAAGGCTGTCGTTACCAGTAACTCCCTTACTTTATGTACATTAAGCCCATTGCAATGGAGGTTGGATGGGGTCCTAGCGCACTCTATATAAGCCGCCCCCTCCTCTGGGACAAAGGTTGGCACCCCCTGTAACACAACACACATAAACCAATCGACCGCCTCCGGGCACCGAGACGTAGGGCTATTACTTCCTCCGAGAAGGGCCTAAACTCGTAAACCTCATGTGTACATCTTCGCCATAGCTATGTCTATGGATATTCTTGTTTGTTCCTTGTGGGACTAACCCATGTAGGTGTGTTGAAAGTGCAACTCACTCCAAAGGATTGCTCCAAATGATCTACATCAACATTGAGCACCCACATCTTCAACACCTACATGAAGTCATCATCGACAAAACCCAAGGTTAGTTCACCCCTCTAAAAGGGGATCTCACATCTAGGGGGAGCTTAACTCTAAGAGTTGAGTCAAAGCAACTCTAATGGTCTGAACACATCAATGCATTATGTAAAAGTGGTAACCTTACTTGAGCTTAAACGATGAGTATGACCTATGATCAAATGTTCTCATTTGACTCCTAAGTCAATATACTCATATATAGATGACCTAGTCATCGCCAATTGCTTGATAGATGCTAGAATTAGTTGTGCATGCTTTGCCACATATTTTATTTGCCATTCCATTGTGTGAGCATGTTGGTCGCATATTTTGCTCATTCGAGGACATCCACTTGTAGCATTGATTGTTTGGGTTTCTTTTCTTTGGCCAAGTGGATGGACAAGAATGCCTAAGAACCTTCTCTAGCTATCTATGCTTTTCTCATCTCAAACTCTATTCATGCTACATCACAAAATTTGATCAAGTCAGATTCGAACCACTCTGTGTGAGGAGCACTCGGAGTCCCCGATTCGTCATAGACTTAAACTTCCAAAACTTCTTTGTGATTCTTGGTCTGACCGATTCCTCCATTTCGGTCCTACCGAGATCACTAAGTTGATCTAGGTTTTCAATCTCGGTGCAACCGATTTGAACTTTTCGGTCACACCGAGTTGCAGTAACTGTATACAGTTATGCATCTCGGTGCCACCGAGTTGTTCCATTCGGTCACACCGACAGGGTCGGGCTATATATACTCACGGGCAAAAATTTGGAAATTTCTCCGAACCTCTTCACCCGCGCAATAGCTCGCTCTGCCTCCAGGGTCTTTGGATCGTTTCCTCGTCGCCAGCCGCCTCCTGTCGCTAGTCTCCGCTGCCATCAACAGAATTCACCCCCGCCGTTGCCACCGTAGCGAGTTCATCGCCAAGCTAGGGTATGGACTCGACGACAGTGCTATCCTCATCTGATTCCTAGCACATTGTGTTCATTATGATTCTTGCCACGATTGAAACACTCCTATCCAGTCAATACAATCCTTAGATTAGATGCGATTTGAAAATTTAGGGTTAGGTTTCCGCTGAAACCATCTCGGACCCACCGAGTTGAAAAACTCGGTCCCACCGATTTGGCTAATGCCATTGCACTAGTAACTCTTGGTCTGACCGAGAATTGCTAATCGGTGTGACCGATTTTAAAACTTTGTGAAACCCTAGCAGTCTCGGTGCCACCGAACTGTGACTCGGTCCGACCGAGTTCACCAGTTTAGGTTCCAAAAACTGCTTCGGTATCACCGAGTTTGAAAATCGGTTGATCTGAAATGCTTTCTGTGGAAAACTAAAACTGAATTTTTGATTCATTCTTTTGCAAAAATCTCTGCATTTTGTGATGCTCATCCATTCTATCTCATCTATAACTATTCACAGGGTCAGCAGTCAGTGATTTGCAGCATGTCAGACCAAAATGATAGTCAGAACAAGTCAAAAGAGCACAATCACATGAGTGAGGGCACTAGTCCCTCTAGCACTTCAGATGATGGCAGCAGGAGCACCCCAAACAATCTGCCTAAAGCTGCCACCAGAACAAGGAAGAAGAGAACCTCAGAATCTGAGGATGAGGATTATATGGCAGAAGAAGATGAGGCTACCTCCAAGAAGGTAGTGCTCAAAAATGAGTATGCCTCAGCAAAGAACACAAGGCCTGGACTCAGTAGGAAGGTTCCTGCCAAGAGGACACCTATGCTGAAGGTCAGAGGATCAACTCAAGTGCCTGAAAAGTCTGAACCCAAAGAGGCACCTGCAAGAAGAGTCACAACTTCCAAACCCAAGAAAGTTCCCACTGGAGAAACTATGAAGTTTACCATTTAATCAGAAGATGAAGCTGCTGGTCAAGATAAGAAGAAGAAGAGAGCCAGAAGCACTACTGCCCAGGTTCTTGGAAATCCCTCTATGAGGAGAGACTGTGAAGAGGAAGAAGAGGTTGCTGCACCAGCACCCAAGTCACAAAAGCTAATGGGTGATGCTATTAAGTCAGGGGCTGCAACATCAAAGCCCAAGGAAGCACCCAAAGCTGCCCCCAAGCCCAAAACTGCACCAAAGAGGAATACCAGGAGTATTCCAGCTACTGAAAAGAACAAGGCCCCAGTGCATGATGTTGCTGATGAGGAAGATGAAGAAGGACAAGTCCTGAGGAAGCTAAAGCCCAAGATTCCAGACCACAATGATGCTCATCCTGTGGCTGAGAACATGAAGTTGAGAAAGGATGCAGGACTCAGATTGTGGAGGCTGACAGATCCATATGTCACCAGGAGAAGGACTGCTGTTGATTACAGGTTCCACACTAAGGAACAGCAGGACTTCTATGAGACAATGCTGTTGGACAAGAAGCCCACAATGTGATATGAGGTGGGTCGACTGGACCTACATGAAGGGAAATGAGGAACACTATCCTGGAGTGCAAGACAGCTTTGTTGCTTGTGGAGTTGCAGACTTTGTTGGGCAGAAGCTCACAAAGTGGAATGATGAGCTCATTATGCAATTCTACTCCACAGCACACTTCTATCCAGATGGCAGGATAGTTTGGATGTCTGAAGGTACAAGGTACCAGTCAACAATTGAGGAATGGGCCAGTCTGATCAATGCCCCAAAGGAGAGTGAAGATGACTTGGATGTCTATGCCAAGAAGAAGATGGACCACAATACCATGGCTCATATGTACAAGGAGATCCCAAACAAAGCTCTTGGGACTTTCAAGTTTGGGTCAGTCCACTTTCTTCTGTCAGGGCTGCCAACCATCAACTGGATCCTAAGGCACACTCTTTTGCCCAAGTCAGGTGACCACAACATGATTAGAGGGCATGCTATCAACTTGCTGCACTTGTTTGATGTGCCACAAAAATTCAAGGTCATGAGCCTCATTGTTGAGACCATTAAGAGGACAGCAGCAGATCAGAAGCGGAGTTGCGGGTATGCCCCACAGATTCAAGATTTGATTAACTCAAAGATGGGCACATGAACTTACTTGCTGGATAAGGAACATTTTGCTATCTATCCAGACTTTGAGGACAATCAAGTTGTGATGAATGAGAATGAACCATCATCAGTGCAAGATCAAGAGCACAAGGAGAAGGCAAAGAGAGAGAAGGCTGCCAAGATGCCAACTCAAGAGGAGGCATCTGAGTACTTCTTGAAGAACAAGTAGGAGCAGCTTGGTTACTTGATAGCATCAACACTGAGGATTGAGAAGGGGTTGGCCACCCTAACTCAAAACCAGGAGAGCCTGGAAAGAATCATGGAACAAAAATTCTATGATCTAGATGTCAAAGTAACTGAGATTTAGTCAGTTGTGGAGCAGCTCCAGGATGACATGCAGGAGAGGAAGGGCAAGACAACCACTGATGCATTTGCCAGAGTGCCTAGAGCTCATAGATCAGCTGCAGTGCCTGTGACAGACTCTAGAGCCACATCATCTGCACCAGCTACAGCTCCTACAGCTCCAGTGCAACCAACTCCAGCACCAACTCCTCCAGCTCCATCCACTTCAACTGAAGCCTTCGTCCAAGGAGCAATCTCTACACCACCACCTGAAGATCAAGCCTGAGAGTCGATCTAGCACTATGCATTTTCTATGAACTTTTTGGTAACTTGTTGCCAAAGGGGGAGAAAAATGTATAGATCATAGGCTTCGAGAGAGAGAGTGTTTCTTTTGTTCTCTCTTGCTTTGATGGTTAAACTTTGTTTGCTTTTGATTGCTTGAGATACTATACTGTTATCTGTGAGACATTGATGATCATGTGTTTGATCATAAGCTACACTTATGCATGTTTGATGATATTATCTTACCTATCCTTATGTGATCATTCACTTTGCTTGGTGATGAGTGCATGTATTCAATCTTTACTATTTTGAGCGCTCCACCAAGATGTATGTGACATGGAAGAGTAACCCATGAGCCTAATTCCTTGTGCATTTGCAGTCCAGAGCAAATTTTAAACTATGCACAAATTTAGGGGGAGCTCTTGCTTATCACATACTTCTCAAAGTGATGATGTTTTTTTAAATCTTATTATCATTTGTTGAAGCTTTGATCTATATGTTGTCATCAATTACCAAAAAGGGGGAGATTGAAAGTGCAACTATCCCTAGGTGGTTTTGGTAATTCATAACAACATATAGCTCACTGAGCTAATGCTATTTCAAGACAAATATTTCAGGAAAGCTCAATGAATGGCATGGCATGGATGATGAAAGTGGAACCCTCAAAATATCAAGGACAAAGGATTACCTCAAGCTCAAAAGCTCAAGACTCTTCATTTTATATTTTAGTGATCCAAGATCACATTGAGTCTATAGGAAAAGCCAATACTATCGAGGAGGGATGAGGTGTTGCTTAACAAGCCTCTTGCTTCATGTGCTTAGTGATATGCTCCAAATACCCTCAACTACCTTCTCACATCCACATATGACCTAAACTCAAAGTCAAAATCGGTCCCACCGATTCTTTCTATCCGGCGCCACCGAGTTCAAATGTCATAGCCACTGCCACAAACCCTAAGCAAATCGGTCTTACCGATAGGGATCTCGGTCTCACCGAGATGGGGTTGTAATCTCTCTGTTTCCCTTCGTAACATTTCAGTCTAACCGAAGTGAGCGATCGGTCCCACCGAGATTGCAATGTAAACTCCCTGTTTCCTTTTTGTAACATTTCGGTCTCACCGAAATGAGCGAATCGGTCCCACCGAGTTTACCTGACCAACTCTCTGGAAAGCTTATTACCAAAATCGGTCTCACCGAGTTTGTGTAATCGGTCTTACCAAGATTATGTTATGCCCTAACCCAAACCATATCGGTCCTATCGAGTTGCATGTCAGTCCCACCGAAAATCCTAACAGTCACTAGGTTTACTAAATCGGTCCGACCGAGTCTATTGAATCGATCCCACCGAGTTTGGTAAATTGTGTGTAACGGTTAGATTTTGTGTGGAGGCTATATATACCCCTCCACCTCCTCTTCATTCGTGGAGAGAGCCATCAGAACAAACCTACACTTCCAACTTACCATTTCTGAGAGAGAACCACCTACTCATGTGTTGAGGCCAAGATATTCCATTCCTACCATATGAATCTTGATCTCTAGCCTTCCCCAAGTTGCTTTCCACTCAAATCTTCTTTCCACCAGATCCAAATCCTATGAGAGAGAGTTGAGTGTTGGGTAGACTATCATTTGAAGCACAAGAGCAAGGAGTTCATCATCAACGCACCATTTGTTACTTCTTGGAGAGTGGTGTCTCCTAGATTGGCTAGGTGTCACTTGGGAGCCTCTGACAAGATTGTGGAGTTGAACCAAGGAGTTTGTAAGGGCAAGGAGATCGCCTACTTCATGAAGATCTACCGCTAGTGAGGCAAGTCCTTCATGGGCGACGGCCATGGTGGGATAGACAAGGTTGCTTCTTCGTGGACCCTTCGTGGGTGGAGCCCTCCGTGGACTCGCGCAACCGTTACCCTTCGTGGGTTGAAGTCTCCATCAACGTGGATGTACGATAGCACCACCTATTGGAACCACGCCAAAAACATCTGTGTCTCCAATTGCGTTTGAATCCTCCAAACCCTTCGCTTTACTTTCTTGCAAGTTGCATGCTTTAATTTCCGCTGCTCATGTACTCTTTGCATGCTTGCTTGAATGGTGTTATGATTGCTTGACTTGTCCAAAGATAGCTAAAATCCGCCAAACACTAAATTTGGGAAAAGGTTAAGTTTTAATTGGTCAAGTAGTCTAATCACCCCCCCCCCCCCTCTAGACATACTTCAAGGTCCTACAACCACTTTGCATCATACTGTGGAGAATGTATCAGAACATCAGCAAGTGTGTGCTTTCAAAGAAGGTGTCAAGTATCGAGAGTTGGTTCTAAAGTTCGGTCGTACTGGAGATATGACTCTGACCCGGATGATGGAGATCGCCACCCGGTATGCTAATGGTGAAGAAGAGGATCGACTCCGTAGCGCGAAGAGTAAACCGGTCGGTCAAGAGGCCAGTGGAGGTGGTTCCAGTCGGAAACAAAAGCGTAAAGCCGAACCAGCAGCGCCTGGTCAGATTGCAGCAGTAGCTCAAGGAAAGTTCAAGAGAAAACCTAAGGGGCCCGGGCCTCCTAAGAAGGTAAAAGATTAGGCAGGAAATGATGTGCTGGACATGCTGTTGGAAATATGCCCTAGAGGAAATAATAAAATGATTATTATTATATTTCCTTGTTCATGATAATTGTCTATTATTCATGCTATAATTGTGTTATCCAGAAATCATAATACATGTGTGAATACATAGACCATAACATGTCCCTGGTGAGCCTCTAGTTGACTAGCTCGTTGATCAACAGATAGTCATGGTTTCCTGACTATGGACATTGGATGTCATTGATAACGGGATCACATCATTAGGAGAATGATGTGATGGACAAGACCCAATCCTAAGCATAGCACAAGATCATGTAGTTCGTTTGCTAGAGCTTTTCCAATGTCAAGTATCATTTCCTTAGACCATGAGATCATGTAACTCCCGGATGCCGTAGGAGTGCTTTGGGTGTACCAAACGTCACAACGTAACTGGCTGACTATAAAGTTATACTACAGGTATCCCCGAAAGTATCTGTTGGGTTGACATGGATCGAGACTGGGATTTGTCATTCCGTATAACGGAGAGGTATCTCTGGGCCCACTCGGTAATGCATCATCATAATGAGCTCAAAGTGACCAAGTGGTTGGTCACGGGGTCATGCATTATGGTACGAGTAAAGTGACTTGCCGGTAACGAGATTGAACGAGGTATTGGGATACCGACGATCGAATCTCGGGCAAGTAACGTACTGATTGACAAAGGGAATTGTATATGGGATTACTTGAATCCTCGACATCGTGGTTCATTCGATGAGTTCATCGTGGAACATGTGGGAGCTAACATGGGTATCCAGATCCCGTTGTTGGTTATTGGCCGGAGAGTCGTCTCGGTCATGTCTGCATGTCTCCCGAACCCGTAGGGTCTACACACTTAAGTTTCGATGACGCTAGGGTTGTAGAGATACTAGTATGTGGTAACCCGAAAGTTGTTCGGAGTCCCGTATGAGATCCCAGACGTCACGAGGAGTTCCGGAATGGTCCGGAGGTGAAGATTTGTATATAGGAAGTCCAGTTTCGGCCACCGAGAATGTTTCGGGGTTCACCGGTATTGTACCGGGACCACCAGAAGGGTCCCGAGGGTCCACCGGGTGGGGCCACCTATCCCGGAGGGCCCCATGGGCTGAAGTGGGAGGGTAACCAGCCCCTGGTGGGCTGGTACGCCCCCCTTGGGCCTCCCCCTGCGCCTAGGGTTGGAAACCCTAGGGGTGGGGGCGCCCCACTTGGCTTGGGGGGCAAGTCCCCCCCCCCTTGGCCGCCGCCCCCGCTTGAGATTCAATCTCTAGGGGCCGGCGCCCGCACCCCCAGGGCCCCTATATAAAGAGGAGGGAGGGAGGGAGGGCTGCGCACCCCTGCTCCTGGCGCCTCCCTCTCCCCTCGTAACACCTCTCCCTCTCGCTGAGCTTGGCGAAGCCCTGCCGAGATCACCGCTGCTTCCACCACCACACCGCCGTGCTGCTGGATCTCCATCAACCTCTCCCTTCCCCTTGCTGGATCAAGAAGGAGGAGACGTCTTCCCCAACCGTACGTGTGTTGAACGTGGAGGTGCCGTCCGTTTGGCACTAGGATCTTCGGTGATTTGCATCACGACGAGTACGACTCCCTCAACCCCGTTCTCTTGAACGTTTCCGCTCGCGATCTACAAGGGTATGTAGATGCACTCCTCTCTCTCGTTGCTAGATGACTCCATAGATTGATCTTGTTGAAGCGTAGAAATTTTTTATTTTCTGCAACGTTCCCCAATAGTGGCATCATGAGCTAGGTCTATGCGTAGTTTCTATGCACGAGTAGAACACAATCTCGTTGTCGGCGTAGATGTTGTCAATTTTCTTGCCACTACTAGTCTTATCTTGTTTCGGTGGCATCGTGGGAAGAAGCGGCTCGGACCAACCTTACACGTACGCTTATGTGAGACAGGTTCCACCGACTGACATGCACTAGTTGCATAAGGTGGCTAGCGGGTGTCTGTCTCTCCCACTTTAGTCGGATCGGATTCGATGAAAAGGGTCCTTATGAAGGGTAAATAGAAATTGGCATATCACGTTGTGGTTTTACGTAGGTAAGAAACGTTCTTGCTAGAACCCTATTGCAGCCACGTAAAAACATGCAACAACAATTAGAGGACGTCTAACTTGTTCTTGCAGCATATGCCTTGTGATGCGATATGGCCAAAAGGTTGTGATGAATGATATATATGTGATGTATGAGATTGATCATATTCTTGTAATAGGAATTACAACTTGCATGTCGATGAGTATGACAACCGGCAGGAGCCATAGGAGTTGTCTTAATTATTGTATGACCTGCGTGTCAATGAATAAACGCCATGTAATTACTTTACTTTATTGCTAAACCGTTAGCCATAGTAGTAGAAGTAATAGTTGGCGAACAACTTCATGGAGAAACGATGATGGAGATCATGGTGTCATGCCGGTGACGAAGATGATCATGGCGCCCCGAAGATGGAGATCAAAGGAGCAATATGATATTGGCCTTATCATGTCACTATTTGATTGCATGTGATGTTTATCATGTTTTTGCATCTTATTTGCTTAGAATGACGGTAGTAAATAAGATGATCCCTCACAATAATTTCAAGAAAGTGCTCCCCCTAATTGTGCGCCGTTGCGAAAGTTCATTGTTTCGAAGCACCATGTGATGATCGGGTGTGATAGATTCCAACGTCCACATACAACGGGTGTAAGACAGATTTACACATGCAAAACACTTAGGTTGACTTGACGAGCCTAGCATGTACAGACATGGCCTCGGAACACAAGAGACCGAA
This sequence comes from Triticum timopheevii, assembly GCA_963921465.1. Lineage (NCBI taxonomy): Eukaryota > Viridiplantae > Streptophyta > Magnoliopsida > Poales > Poaceae > Triticum > Triticum timopheevii. The sequence continues at coordinate 218,235,253 of OY997274.1, forward strand.
AGGTCGAATATGAGTCGTATGGAAGATACGATCAACATGGAGATGTTCACCGATGATGACTAGTCCGTCTCACGTGATGATCGGACATGGTCTAGTTGAGTCGGATCATGTATCACTTAGATGACTAGAGGGATGTCTAATCTGAGTGGGAGTTCATTAAATAATTTGATTACATGAACTTAATTATCGTGAACTTAGTCTAAAAACCTTTGCAAAATGTCTTGTAGATCAAATGGCCAACACTCATGTCAACCTCAACTTCAACGCGTTCCTAGAGAAAACCAAGCTGAAAGATGATGGCAGCAACTATACGGACTGGGTCCGGAACCTGAGGATCATCCTCATAGCTACCAAGAAAGCATATGTCCTAGAAGCACCGCTAGGTGAAGCACCCATCCTAGAGAACCAAGACGTTATGAACGCTTGGCAGTCGCGTGCTGATGATTACTCCCTCGTTCAGTGCGGCATGCTTTACAGCTTAGAACCGGGGCTCCAAAAGCGTTTTGAGCAACACGGAGCATATGAGATGTTCGAAGAGCTGAAAATGGTTTTCCAAGCTCATACCCGGGTCGAGAGATATGAAGTCTCCGACAAGTTCTATAGTTGTAAGATGGAGGAAAATAGTTCTGTCAGTGAGCACATACTCAAAATGTCTGGGTTGCACAACCGCTTGTCCCAGCTGGACATTAACCTCCCGGACGAGGCGGTCATTGACATAATCCTTCAGTCGCTCCCACCTAGCTACAAGAGCTTTGTGATGAACTACAATATGCAGGGGAAGGTGAACACTATTCCTGAAGTATTTTCAATGCTGAAATCAGCGGAGGTGGAAATCAAAAAGGAACATCAAGTGTTGATGATCAATAAAACCACTAGTTTCAAGAAAGGAAAGGGTAAAAAGAACTTCAAGAAGGACGGAAAGGGAGTTGTCCTGCCCGGTAAGCCAGTTGCTGGGGTAGCCAAAGAAAGGACCCAAACCTGAGACTGGGTGCTTTTATTGCAAGGGAAGGGGACAGTAGAAGCGGAACTACCCCAAATACTTAGCGGACAAGAAGGCCGGCAACACTAAAGGTATATTTGATATACATGTAATTGATGTGTACCTTACTAGTACTCGTAGTAGCTCCTGGATATTTGATACTGGTGCGGTTGCTCATATTTGTAACTCAAAACAGGAGCTGCGGAATAAGCGGAGACTGGCGAAGGACAAGGTGACGATGCGCGTCGGGAATGGTTCCAAGGTCGATGTGATCACCATCGGCACGCTACCTCTACATTTACCTACGGGATTAGTTTTAAACCTCAATAATTGTTATTTAGTGCCAGCTTTGAGCATGAACATTGTATATGGATCTCGTTTGATATGAGATGGCTACTCATTTAAATCCGAGAATAATGGTTGTTCTATTTATATGAGAGATATGTTTTATGGTCATGCCCCGCTGGTCAATGGTTTATTCTTAATGAATCTCGAACGTGATGTTACACATATTCATAGTGTGAATACCAAAAGATGTAAGATTGATAATGATAGTCCCACATATCTGTGGCACTGCCACCTTGGTCACATTGGTGTCAAATGCATGAAGAAGCTCCATACAGATGGACTTTTGGAGTCTCTTGATTTCGAATCATTTGACACATGCGAACCATGCCTCATGGGTAAAATGACCAAGACTCCGTTCTCCGGAACAATGGAGCGAGCAAACAACTTATTGGAAATTATACATACTGATGTGTGCGGTCCAATGAGCGTTGAGGCTCGCGGTGGCTATCATTATGTTCTCACTCTCACTGATGACTTAAGTAGATATGGGTATGTCTACTTGATGAAACACAAGTCTGAGACCTTTGAAAAGTTCAAGGAATTTCAGAATGAGGTAGAGAATCAACGTGACCAAAAACTAAAGTTCTTACGATCAGATCGTGGAGGAGAATATTTAAGTCACGAATTTGGTACGCACTTAAGGAAATGTGGAATCGTTTCACAACTCACGCCGCCTGGAACACTTAAGGAAATTTGGTACGGTGTGTCAGAGCGTCGTAATCGCACTCTATTGTATATGGTGCGATCTATGATGTCACTCACCGATTTACCGCTATCATTTTGGGGATATGCTCTAGAGACAGCTACATTCACTTTAAATAGGGCACCATCTAAATCCGTTGAGAGGACACCGTATGAATTATGGTTTGGGAAGAAACCTAAGCTGTCGTTTCTAAAAGTTTGGGGATGCGATGCCTATGTCAAGAAACTTCAACCTGAAAAGCTCGAACCCAAGTCGGAAAAATGTGTCTTCATAGGATACCCTAAGGAAACAATTGGGTATACCTTATACCTAAGATTCGAAGGCAAGATCTTTGTTGCCAAGAACGGGTCCTTTCTGGAGAAAGAGTTTCTCTCGAAAGAAGTAAGTGGGAGGAAAGTGGAACTTGATGAAGTACTACCTCTTGAACCGGTAAGTAGCGCAGGTCAGGAAGATGTTCCTGTTGATGCGGAGCATCCTTCCATCATCCCCATGGACTCTACATCAACACCTACAACACCACAAGGACCGATGACTCGAGCACGTACAAGAGCTCTTGAAACCAAGGTGACATCACTCCTCTCAGAACTCTCCTTCGATTCACATGAGACATGGTTACTACCTCAAACGGAAACTCTATGCATACTCAGGCACCAAGGAGTCAACCATGAAGAGGCTAGGAAGCGAGGAGAACCGAAAGCGGAAGGCATGCATGAAGACGGAGGGAAGAAAGCAACAAGGACCAGAGAGGCCGGACGATCCGGACGGAGGCCTGGATGATCCGGACAGAGCCCGGATGATCCGGACCCCGGTCCGGACGATCCGGCTACAACGACCGAAGGCAACAGAAGCTCTTCCCCGAAGCCGGACCATCCGGGTCTCGTCCCGGATCATCCGGACCCCGCCCGGACGTCCGGACCACCAGCCGGACATCCGTCCCCTCGCGACCATCAGCCGACCCTCCGGCTCATCCGGGTCCCCGCCCTGATCATCCGGACCAGCCCGGATCACCCGGACCCCTGTCCGGATCATCCGGCCAGCGCCTGTGTGCGCGTGTTTGGCTGAGCCCATGTACCCCTTCGCCCCCAACTCTATATATAGGACCCCATATCCTCCCTTTAAGACTTAGCATTGGATTAGCTCATATTTGTGTGAGAGCCTTTGCTCATCCACTCGGTTACTTCTCCACGGAGATCAGGACCTCCTCGGAGAAGATCCCCTAGCAGATTCAAGACCCCTCTTTAGGGAAGAACATCAAGGCCTCCTCTTGGAGATGAACGGTTCCTTTGTATCCTTACCTTTGTTGACTATGTATCTTGTGGATCCCTTATGTGTGTGGTGATCTAGCACTTGTGTGATCGATTCCTTGTTGGTTGAGTGATTCTCTCTCGTTTTCCCCGTGTTTCCCTTTGTGCTTCCGCGTGTTCTTCATATTTCCTCCGTAGGATCCCCTCCAAACGTGAAAGATCGACGAATTAGGGTTTCACCCTACATCATATGGTATCATGAGCCACGTTGATCACGTTTTTGGAGCCCCTACCCCGTGATTTCTAGCTTGATTTTGTTGTTTTCGTCCTAAAAAAATCCGAAAATCCCCACAAAAATACCCCCAAAATTTTTTGTGATTTGTTGGTTTTGATGATGTTTTGTTGTTTTTGATCCGTGGATTCGGTGTGTAACTCGTGGATCTTGCTTTTCCCCACCTTCTCCCCCTCGAAATCCACCCAAAATCCCCGAAATCGTCAAATTTCTCCCCATTTTCGAGTTCTTCCCGAGCAGTTCTCGTGCGTGGTTGACCTTCCCGGATCATCCGGACCAAGTCCCGGATCATCCGGACTCGCCCGGATCATCCGGCTCCTGGCCCGGATCATCCGGCTTCCTCTGCCGAAACTGCAGAATTGCAGCCCCCCCCCCCTCCACCACCACCACCACCTATACCTACATACCACCTCCCAACCCCATCCACCACCACTTCCATTTGCAAAACCCCAAGACACAACCTCCGTACTTCCATTCGAAGTTGAGTTCGACAATTTGAGTGAGATTTCCGTGTCCATTTGTGTTTCGGCTATCTAGGCGTGGTGCGACATCAACAACAAATGCTCATTTTGGTCGACTACTCATCTTCGCGACGGACAGTAACATCGACGACATCTTTGTCATACCTTGCAATTGCATTGATAACCATCATATACCATCTTTTGCGTTGCTTTCCCACCGAGACTAGCCATTGAGTATTGCCGGCAACGTGACTTGTGCACATTAGTTACATACACCATATCATACATACCATCGAGGTGCATATCTCGGAATCAACTTGTGTGTCACAAAGGTGTCATCGCATACACAATTGCTATCCTAGTTCGTGAAGTTTGCATAAGAAAAGAGCTCAAAAGAGAAAGAGCCACTCAAGCTTTTAAGCAAAGAGGAAAGATAAGCAAAGAGCTTATAAGCAACAAGCATAGCATCATACAACATTAAGATTGTCATATAAGATCATCTTGGATCATTGCACTGATACACCATACATATAGCATACTTGGGATAGAGATCGTTGCATTTTTGCCTAGTAGGTTGTGCACAAGCTCCGTATCCGCCTTTTGTGCAATCGTGCTAGCATCTCTCTAGTATTGTGCAACAAGAGCATTTTCGTGGATTCCACATTTTGGCTCACTTTTGGTTTGCACAATCCCATTTATCTATTTGCGTGTGTGTTTCCGTGTACCACTACTTGCTTGGTCTACTTGTTTCATATGCGAATTTGCGAATCTTCTTCAACATTTTTGAGTCAAGATAACGATTGCAATCAATTTTGTGCCACCATCCTAACCAAGCTCCACCAAAAGCTTTTACTTGTGTAGGTGTGAGAATCGACAAGGATCGGTACCAATAGTGCTATTTCATTGTCCGCATTTGAGTGAACTTGATTCATCTTCAACTTCGGTCAAAGGTACATTGGTATTCGTTCTTTTCCTTCTTCCACTCACAATTGGCTTGAAATGATGGATAGGCCAAGTTCTTCTACAAATCCACTCTTCATCAAGCAAGACGACGACATGTCATCGTATGTCACCAAGAACCACCTATTTGCCGCACAACAAGCTCTCCATCAAGAGCAACAAGCAATGAGCGAACGCATCGACAACAAGCTCGACGCGCACAAGAAAGAGAATGATGCAAGAATGGACGAGCTCCGCACCTTGTTGGTGAACCGGCGTCATTCTACTTCCTCACACTCAAGACGGAGCCACTCAAGTCGCCACTCCGACGACTCCTTCTCCGACACAAGTACACCGTCATCGAACACTCTTTGACGAGCCGCGCGTCAAGACCGTCATGCATCTCGCAACCCGCTACACGACAAGAATCTCCAAGAGCAAGTTGATGAAGAAGTTCCTCGTCCTCAATCGAACCAAGTGGCGTTTGCTCAAGCTCAAGAACGACAACGTCTTCGTCGCCAACAAGAACAAGAACGAGCGCGCCTACATCAAGAGCAATAAGACGCCGAGGCTCAACGTCTTCAACAACAACAACGAGAAGCACAAGCTCTTGAGGCGGAATGTGCCCTTCAAGCATCAAGTCGAGCTATCGCCAACCGCAATCGCGAAAGGCGCAATCAAGAGGAAGCCCTTTGAGAAGAAATACAAGAGAGGAACTACCATCTGCGTGCGCAACGTCAAGCACCACAAGGTCCTCCACAAGCTCCTCAAGCTCAACCTCAACCTCAAGGTCAACAAGAGCAAGTTGATCATGGACTTTCTCCTCGCCAAGAGCAACATGAGGATGATTACCCTCCACGTCAAGAACGTCATCATCAACATCGACCTCAACACAATGAAGAACAACGCTATGGCAAGCTCAAGTTCACAATGCCCAAGTTCAATGGAACCAATGATCCCGAAGAGTACCTCTCATGGGCATTGAAGGTCGACAAAATCTTTCGTTTGCACAACTATGAGGAAGAGAAGAAGATCGCTATGGCATCACTTGAGTTCCAAGACTATGTGCTCATATGGTGGGAACAAGTCCTTGAGCGCCGACAAGCAAGAGGTGAACCTCCAATCACCACTTGGGCTCAAATGAAGGATGTCATGCGAGCACGCTTTGTACCCACCTACTACAACCGTGATCTCTTCAAGAAGCTACAACTCCTCAAGCAAGGAACAAAGAGTGTTGAAGAATACTACAAGGAAATGGAGATTGCCATGATTAGAGCCAATGTCACGGAGGATGATGAGCAAACTATGGCACGATTCTTGAATGGCCTCAATCATCCCATCAAGAAGATCGCCGACTTCCAACCATACTCCAACCTCATTGAGCTCGTGCATCAAGCTACAAAGGTGGAACGACAAGTGCAAGATGACTTCAAGTACGCAAAGTACTCATCCAAGACATACGGCTTCTCCAACAACCAAGCTTCAACAACTACTCCAACTTCGACGTCAACCAAGCCTTCTCCAAGCAACGACGACAAGTCAAGTTACAAGAAAGCTTATACAAGTTCAAGTCGTCCTCCTCCTAATACAAGCAACTCCAAGCCGCGTCCTTCATCATCTACTCCAACCGATGAGACCGTCAAGACAAGCTCCTTCAAGTGTTTTACTTGCGGCAGCCGAGGCCACAAGTCATATGAATGCACCAACAAGCGGACCATGATACTCAACGACGATGGCACCTACGACTCAATGAGTGAAGATGAAATGGACGCTATTGAGCAAGTGGCCATGCACCGGCGCATCAACGAGGATGAAGATGATCAAGTCTTTTGTGATGAAGATACAAGTCCCGCTCTTGTTGTCTCCAAAGTCTTGACACTTCAACATCAACAAGAAGAAGACCAACGATGCCACATCTTCCACACAAAGGCCGGCATCAATGGGAGATCAGTCAAGGTCATCATCGATGGAGGTAGTTGCCACAACTTTGCAAGCGAAGAACTATGCTCCAAGCTCCAATTGGTCAAGAAGAAGCATCCGCAACCTTACAAGGTTCAATGGCTAAGTGACTCCGGTACTATACGAGTTGAGCATACGGTCCAAGTATCCTTCAAAATAGGTGCATATGAGGACACTTTGGAGTGTGATGTGGTCCCAATGACCGTTTGCCACCTCCTCCTTGGTCGACCATGGCAATTCAATCGTGGTGTCTACCACAATGGGCGTACAAACCACTATAGCTTCAAGATGAAAGGCAAAGAATATGTCCTACGACCCATGTCTCCTAGTCAAGTGATAGCCGACAAACAAGCCACCAACCAAAGAGAGAAGAGTGAGAAAGTGAGCCACCAAAAAGTGAGTGAGAGCCACAAGCCAAATTTGAGCGCCTCTTTGCCTAGAGAGAAAAACCTCATATTATTCGCCACCAAACATGAGATGAGAGAAGTGTGTGAGAACCCATCGAGTGTAATGCACTTTGTCCTTGTGTGCAAGGATGGAGAACCAAAAACTAACACCACTCATGAGCTACCTTTGGTGTTTCAATCTCTTTTGCAGGAATTTCAAGATGTTTTCCCCGATGAGCTACCTCCGGGTCTACCTCCTCTTCGAGGCATTGAGCATCGAATCGACCTCATCCCCGGAGCGCCACTTCCAAACAAAGCTCCCTACCATGTCAATCCCGAAGAAACCAAGGGGATTCAACGGCAAGTACAACAACTAATCGACAACGGTCATGTACGTGAAAGCTTAAGCCCTTGCGCCGTTCCCGTTATTCTTGTGCCTAAGCCCGATGGAAGTTTCCGCTTGTGTTCCGATTGTAGACCTATAAATGCTATCACCGTGCGCTATAGGCATCCCATTCCTCGCTTAGATGATATGCTTGATGAACTTAGTGGAGCCAACTTTTTCTCAAAAATTGATCTTAAAAGTGGCTATTATCAAATCCGCATTCATGAGGGTGATGAATGGAAAACTGCTTTCAAAACCAAATTTGGCTTATATGAATGGTTGGTCATGCCTATGGGTTTGTCGGAAGCTCCCGGAACTTTTGTGCGTCTCATGCATCATGTACTTCGTCCATACATTGGAATCTTTGTTGTGGTTTACTTCGATGATATTCTTGTGTTTAGCAAAACCATGAAAGAGCATCCTGAACATGTTAAGCTTGTTTTGCAAATGCTTCAAAAGGAAAGTCTTTATGCCAACTTGAAAAAATGCACTTTTGGCGTTGACAAAGTGGTTTTCTTGGGTTTCGTTGTCTCTTCCAAGGGTGTCCATGTTGATGAAACTAAGATCAAAGCAATTAAAACTTGGCCCCAACCCACCAATTTGCAACAAGTGCGAAGTTTCCTTGGTCTTCCAGGTTTTTATCGCCGCTTTGTGAAAAACTTTAGCACTATTGCAGCTCCTTTGCATGCTTTGAGTAAGAAGAATACTCCTTTTGTTTGGGGACCTTTGCAATCAAACGCTTTTGATGAACTCAAGTCTTTGCTTACCCATGCTCCGATTCTTGCTTTGCCCAATTTTGACAAAACTATTGAGGTCCATTGTGATGCAAGTGGTACCGGAATTGGCGGATTTTTAATGCAAGAAAAACGAGTCATTGCTTATTTTAGTGAAAAACTCTCCAGTGCTCACCTTAACTATCCCGTGTATGACAAGGAATTGTATGCTTTAGTGCGTGTGCTACATGTTTGGGAACATTATCTTAGACCTCATTAGTTTGTCATCCATACCGATCATGAAACGCTTAAGTACTTGAAAGGTCAAACTAAATTGAACAAGCGTCATGCAAAATGGAGTGAATTTATTGAATCTTTTCCATATGTGATCAAGTACATTAAGGGCAAGGAAAATGTAGTTGCCGATGCACTTTCACGCATATGCACGCTTGTCACTCAACTTGAGTTGATTGTTATTGGTTTTGAGTACATCAAAGATTTGTATCCTAGTGATCCATCTTTTGCACCTCATTATGCTAAATGTTTGACGCATACATCTTGGGAACAATATTACCTCAAGGATGGTTATCTTATGAGAGCTAACAAACTATGCATACCCGAGTCTTCTCTTCGTTTGCTCCTTTTGCAAGAGGCTCATGGCGGTGGACTCATGGGACACTTTGGACGCGACAAGACATTCGCCACACTCTCCAAGAACTACTTTTGGCCAAAGATGTTTCGCGACGTCTCACGCTTCACCACAAGATGTTCAACATGCCGCAAAGCTAAGTCAAAAGCTCAATCTCATGGTCTTTACATGCCTCTTCCTATTCCTTATCAACCTTGGGAAGACATTAGCATGGACTTTGTACTTGGTTTGCCTAGAACTCAAAATGGAAAGGACTCCGTATTTGTTGTTGTGGACCGATTTTCTAAAATGGCACATTTCATTCCTTGCAACAAGGTAGACGATGCTTCACATATTGCAAATCTCTTTTGTAGGGAAATCTTGCGCCTCCATGGAGTACCAAAGTCAATCGTCTCCGACCGCGACGTCAAGTTCTTGAGTTACTTTTGGAAAACTCTTTGCGCCAAGCTCGGAATCAAGCTCTTGTTCTCCTCCGCATACCACCCTCAAACCGACGGCCAAACGGAGGTGACGAACCAAACGCTCTCCACTCTACTTCGCGTGTTGATCAAGAAGAACATCAAGGAGTGGGAGACGTGTCTACCCATCGCCGAGTACGCCTACAACCGTGCAAGACATTCGACGACCGGCAAGTCCCCCTTCGAGGTCGTCTACGGCTTCAACCCATTGTCCCCATTGGACATTCTACCTCTACCTCTACAAGAGCGCACCAACCTCGACGCAAGTGCCCGTGCAAGCTACATCAAGAAGATGCATGAAGATACAAGAAACACCATTGAGCGCCAAGTACAACGACTAGCGTCCAAGCTCAACATCAACAAGCAACCCATGATCTTCAACATAGGTGATCTCGTGTGGCTACACCTTCGCAAGGAACGCTTCCCCAACGAATGCAAGTCCAAACTTCTACCTCGAGCCGATGGACCCTTCAAGGTGTTAGCGCGCTACAACAACAACGCCTACAAGCTCGACCTACCAAGTGATAAGTACAACGTGAGCGACACCTTCAACGTCAAAGACCTCTCGCCTTTCCATGGTGATGAAGAACTAGATCCGTGGTCGGATCCTTTCGAAGGGAGGGGATATGATGCGGAGCATCCTTCCATCATCCCCATGGACTCTACATCAACACCTACAACACCACAAGGACCGATGACTCGAGCACGTACAAGAGCTCTTGAAACCAAGGTGACATCACTCCTCTCACAACTCTCCTTCGATTCACATGAGACATGGTTACTACCTCAAATGGAAACTCTATGCATACTCAGGCACCAAGGAGTCAATCATGAAGAGGCTAGGAAGCAAGGAGAACCGGAAGCGGAAGGCATGCATGAAGACAGAGGGAAGAAAGCAACAAGGACCAGAGAGGCCGGACGATCCGGACGGAGGCCCGGACGATCCGGACAGAGCCCGGATGATCCGGACCCCGGTCCGGACGATCCGGCTACAACGACCGAAGGCAACAGAAGCTCTTCCCCGAAGCCGGACCATCCAGGTCTCGTCCCGGATCATCTGGACCCCGCCCGGACGTCCGGACCACCAGCCGGACATCCGGCCCCTTGCGACCATCAGCCGACCCTCCGGCTCATCCGGGTCCCCGCCCGGATCATCCGGACCAGCCCGGATCACCCGGACCCCCGTCCGGATCATCCGGCCAGTGCCTGTGTGCGCGTGTTTGGCTGAGCCCATGTACCCCTTCGCCCCCAACTCTATATATAGGACCCCATATCCTCCCTTTAAGACTTAGCATTGGATTAGCTCATATTTGTGTGAGAACCTTTGCTCATCCACTCGGTTACTTCTCCACGGAGATCAGGACCTCCTCGGAGAAGATCCCCTAGCGGATTCAAGACCCCTCTTTAGGGAAGAACATCAAGGCCTCCTCTTGGAGATGAACGGTTCCTTTGTATCCTTACCTTTGTTGACTATGTATCTTGTGGATCCCTTATGTGTGTGGTGATCTAGCACTTGTGTGATCGATTCCTTGTTGGTTGAGTGATTCTCTCTCGTTTTCCCCGTGTTTCCCTTTGTGCTTCCGCGTGTTCTTCATATTTCCTCCGTAGGATCCCCTCCAAACGTGAAAGATCGACGAATTAGGGTTTCACCCTACATCACCTGTGGTGCCTGCACCGACTAGAGAAGAAATTGATGATGATGATCAAGGTACTTCGGATCAAGTTACTACTGAACTTCGCAGGTCCATGAGGACACGTTCCACACCAGATTGGTATGGCAACCCTGTCCTAGAAATCATGTTGTTAGACAACGGTGAACCTTCGAAATATGAAGAAGCAATGGCGGGCCCAGATTCCAACAAATGGCTTGAAGCCATGCAATCCGAGATAGGATCCATGTATGAAAACAAAGTGTGGACTTTGACAGACTTGCCCAATGATCGGCGAGCGATAGAAAGCAAATGGATCTTTAAGAAGAAGATGGACGCGGATGGTAATGTTACCATCTATAAAGATCGACTTGTCGCTAAGGGTTATCGACAAGTTCAAGGGGTTCACTACAATGAGACTTTCTCTCCTGTAGCAAAGCTGAAGTCCGTCCGAATCATGTTAGCAATTGCCGCATACTATAATTATGAGATATGGCAAATGGATGTCAAAACGGCATTCCTTAACGGCTATCTTAAGGAAGAACTGTATATGATGCAGCCGGAAGGTTTTGTCGATCCTGAGAATGCTAACAAGGTATGCAAACTCCAGCGATCCATTTATGGGCTGGTGCAAGCATCTCGGAGTTGGAACATTCGCTTTAATGGGATGATCAGAGCGTTTGGGTTTATGCAGACTAATGGAGAAGCCTGCGTTTACAAGAAAGTGAGTGGGAGCTCTGTAGCATTCCTCATATTATATGTAGATGACATGCTTTTGATGGGAAATGATATAGAACTTTTGGACAACATTAAGGCCTACTTGAATAAGTGTTTTTCATTGAAGGACCTTGGAGAAGCTGTTTAAATATTAGGCATCAAGATCTATAGGGATAGATCGAGACACCTCATAGGTCTTTCACAAAGCACATACCTTGATAAGATATTGAAGAAGTTCAATATGGATCAGTCCAAGAAGGGGTTCTTGCATGTGTTGCAAGGTGTGAAATTGAGCTCAGCTCAATGCCCGACCACGGCAGAAGATAGAGAAAAGATGAGTGTCATCCCCTATGCCTCGGCTATAGGATCTATTATGTATGCCATGCTGTGTACCAGACCTGATGTAAACCTTGTCGTAAGTTTGGTAGGAAGGTACCAAAGTAATCCCTGCATGGAACACTGGACAGCGGTCAAGAATATCCTGAAGTACCTGAAAAGGACTAAGGATATGTTTCTCATTTCACTACACCATGGTAGAGCTTACGTGACACATTTATGTGGGCAAAGGTCTACTAATCTTCACAAAATAACTGTCACCATAGATTTTAAGTTTTGTCTTCGGAACATGTGTAGGCAAAGGTACACCATTGTAGTCATATTATGTGTCGGCAACCACTAAATAACTATGTATTTGTCAGTAATCGCTTAATAATGTGTTATGTGTCGGCATATGTAAGGGCTTTGACAGTTCATCAGTCGGTGTAGGTACATATTTAGCGATATAAAATGTGTCGGCGTATATAGCGTGTATAGACTCAGATTAAGTGTCGGCATAGAGGGACACGTGTCAATCGACTGCCTTGGCGCGCAATTTCAGCGCGCGAGTGAAATTTTTGCCTGTTTGTGCAAAGTATCCCCGCAAAATACTCCCCCTCCCCCCGCAAAATACCCCAAATCGACACCAACCCTGACCTGTGCCTTCCGCCGCCGCCCTCGCGTTCGATCCACTGCATCGGCTGGCGCCGTCGCGCACATCCAGTCCTGCCGCCATCACCGCCGCCCTCGCGCTCCACCCCGTCCTCGCGCTCCACCCCGTCCTCGCGCCCCCTCCTCCCTAGCTCCATCGTCGTCCTCGCACCCCCCCTCCCCCCGAGCTCCAGCCCTAGATTGACTCGTCGTCGTCGTGCTTCACATCCAACCGCCGGCGCCCCCCTCCCCCCTGACATGTAGCCGCCGTCCTTGCCAATCCCCATCCCCGTCCCTGCTGCCACCGGGCACCCATCTCCGGGCTCCCTGCTGTCGCCTGGGATCCGTCTCCCTGCTGCCGCCGGGGTTCCATTACCGGGCTCCTGCCGTCGCCGGAGCTCCATCTCCGGGCTCCTGCCGCCGCCGGAGCTCTGCTGTGCTGCTGCCGGAGCTCCATCTCCGGGCATGTTGCTGCCGGACGTGTGCTCTGCTGCTGCCGGAGCTCCATCTCTGGGCCTGCTGCTGCGGACCTCTACAGTGCTGCTGTCGGATCTCTGCTCTGCTGCTGTCAGGCTCCATCTTCGGCCAAGCTCCATCTCTGCTCCACTCCCGCAGCTCTGTCACTGTGCCCCGAGTAAGTATCAACTCCTCCCTAGATTACGTTCTCTGTATCTGAATCATATGCAGTTGTTTGTGACAGTAGACAACTGGACAAGAATGTGCATTTGTTGCTTGAATGGTTATTGTTTTGTACTTCTATTGCTTGAATAATGATTGTCGCTTCACTGATGCAAAACTAACACTACAGCACTGGCCATATTCAGATACTTGGCAACTTTGATATTAAGGTTGCATCATGGACAAAACCTGGTTGTCTAAGCCTAGGTACATCAAGTTTCCTTTTTGCAAACTCATAAACTGTATAATTTTGTCATGAACTGTTCTGATATCTAAAAATAACAATTACATGTAGGCACACAAATGAGTATCTGGAGGGGTTAGAAAAGTTTATAGAGTTTGCTTTTATTAATTCAACAAATGGAAACAAAATCTTATGTCCTTGCAAGATATGTTTGAACTCTAAATGGAGAACAGCAACAGAAGCACGTGACCATTTGATATGTGATGGTTTCATGGAGGGGTATCATACATGGTTGTTTCATGGAGAATCTAGCCACGCTAGCCCTAATATTGAGGAGGTAGAAGTAGAGAGTTCACCGGCAGAAAATGAATTAGCTAATTTCTTGCGAGACATAGCTTGTGGATTAGATGATGGGGGGTGTTGGAAGAGAACAATGAGGACAATAACAACCCTAGGACGGATGGTGATGATGATACCAAGGCTTATTTGAAGATGGTTGATGATGACAACAAATAACTATACCCGGGTGTAAAAACTTCTCAAAATTGTGTTTTATTGTCAAATTGCTCCACATCAAACTTCTTGGGCGATGGAGTGACAAAAGTTTTGACATGGTGCTTGAGTTACTTAGTGATGCATTCCCCAAAGGTTCAGTACTTCCCAAAAATTTCAATGAAGCTAAGAAAATAGTTAAATCTATTGGGCTTGGGTATGTTAGTATTCATGCCTGTGAAAATGATTGTGTACTGTTCAGAAATGAATTTGATAAGGAGAATCAATGTCCTAAGTGTAAAACTTCAATGTGGAAATCAGAAAAGAAGAGTCCTGACGGGAAAAGGGTACATAGAGTTCCTAGAAAGGTTCTTTGCTATTTTCCTATTAAAAGAAGGCTTCAAAGGTACTTTATGTCCTCTAAAACTGCAACTGACATGAGGTGGCATGACGAACAACGGACCAAAGATGGTTTGATTAGGTGCCCAGCGGATGCTATTTTCTGGAAGGATTTTGATTCCAAACATCCACTAATTGGTGATGATAGTCAGAATTTTAGATTGGCTGCAAGAACTGATGGCTTTAATCCATTTAGGTCAACAAGGAGTACCTACAGTATTTGGCCAGTCTTTTTGATTCCATACAATCTTCCTCCTTGGATGTGTATGAAGCGGACTAATTTTATCCTTTCTTTGCTCATTCCTGGCCCTAAGGCACCTGGTGGTGATATGGATGTCTATCTTGAACCTTTGGTAGATGATCTAATAGATATGTACTATCATGGTGTAAAGACATTTGATGCTTCTAAGTCTGAAATATTTGATCTTCGTGCTGCCATCCTTTGCACCATACATGACTTTCCAGGTTTAGGCTACACTCATGGGTGTGCTACCCAGGGTGGGGTAGCTTGTCCTGAGTGCCATTCATTCACTTGTTCTCTACAATTAAAAAAGGGCAGTAAATATTGCTATATGGGACATCGTAGGTTCTTATCATCCAATCATAAGTTTAGGTCAGATGAAAAGCTATTTGATGGCAAGTCAGAGCATAGGACAGCACCTATACCTCTTACGGGTGAGGAAATTGATGATTTGACAACAAATCTCGAAACATCCTTTGGAAAAGATCCAGCTGCCAAGAAGACAACAAAGAGAAAACGCAAAGAAGGTGAATCCCCTCCCTTGTATAAAAGAAGATCTGTGTGGTTTAAGTCGCCCTATTGGAAAGATCTGATGTTGCGTCATAATTTTGATGTTATGCATATAGAAAAAATGTATGTGATAACATAGTTAACACACTTCTGGGCCTTGAGGGAAAATCAAAGGATAATGCCAATTCTCGCTTAGATATCCAAGATTTGGGTATTATGGGGGACCTGCATCCTGTTGAAGTAGAAGAGGGTCAATTGTATATACCTCCAGCACAATATACTTTGACAACCGATCAGATGAAACATTTTCTCCAAGTCTTGATGGGAGTCAAGTTTCCACAAGGCTTTGCAGCTGATATACGACGTTATATCCATGTTGGTGAGAAGAAGATTTCTGGACTGAAGAGCCATGATAATCACATTCTGCTGCAGCACCTTCTTTCGCTTGCAATTCGAAAAATATTGCCAACAAGAGTATGTGCTGCATTGACTCGTGTTAGTAACTTCTTCAAGAAGATTTGCTCACCTGTTATCCGCGTCAGTGATATGCAAATTCTAGAGGCTGAAATAGCTGAGACCTTAAGCATACTTGAAACAATATTCCTGCCAAGTTTTTTTGATGTCATGGTCCACTTGATGGTTCATTTGCCTGCCCAAGTTAGAATTGGTGGTCCAGTACACTTCCGGAGCATGTGGTCAGTAGAAAGGTGATCTTCTAAACAAAGTCTTATAGCAACCTTTTTTTTGCAAATGAATTTTGCAAATAGGCTTACAATCTGTAGTATGTAGGTATTTGGGGCACTGCAAAGGACATGTTCGCACTAGAAGCCATCCGGAAGGATCAATCGCTGAGGGTTATTTATTTGATGAGGGCCTTACATTATGTTCTCGCTATCTCAAAGGGTGTGAGACTAGGTTCACTCGACAAGATAATAATGTTGAGGTGCTGAATAACGAAACGTCCAACACCAGTCCATACTTGTGCCACAAGGGGCAAGGCTTGGGTAGCATTGTATCATTATCAAATAATTCTTGGATCCAAGCACATAGATATTTCTTGTTCAACCACAATGAAATAGAACCTTATGTGAAGTAAGCTGCCCACACTATAGTAATATTATCTCTTTCTTATCTTTCTTGTAATATTTAATTTCATACACAATTATAGGAAGCACCGCGAGCACCTATCCTCAATTGGTCTTCCCAATGAAAAAGCAATCAGCACTATGCAACATGAGAAGTTTCATGAGTGGTTTCGAGAGCATGTAAGTAGGACATCACTTGATCTATTGTGCTCAACATTAATCATGTTAACCTGTTGTAACTAACAACAATTCTATACTCAGTTGTTGACGTTAGTTGAAAGAGGTGTAGAAGTATCAGAAGAAATGCAAATTTTAGCCCAAGAGCCATTCATGATTGCTAGAAAACTTAACAGCTATACTACTAATGGGTTCGATTTCCATACACACTCAAGTGATGACGGTAGACCTATTCAAAACAGTGGAGTAGCTATAGCTGCACAAAATTCAAGAGGAGTAGAGATATATTATGGCATTATTAGGGAGACAGTTGAGCTAAACTACCGCCAAAAAGGATATATGGTGTTATTTCGTTATGATTGGGTTGACAATCGTGAACAAGACAAATGGGTAAAAACCGATCAGTTTGGGGTTACTACTGTTAACTTCAACCATTTATTCAGTAGTGGTGATAAGTTATAAGATGAACCTTTCATCTTAGCATCACAAGCCGCACAAATTTTCTACGTTCCAGAGGTTGATGATAAAGGCTGGTGTGCAGTTGTCCAGAACACAAAACCACATGGCACGTACTCTATGGCCGTTGTGGATGATGAAAATGTAGATCTTGAGAATGCTAATAAGGGGTTGTTAATTGATCTACACACAGATGTTGATCCCGACATTGATTATACCAAATTTTCTCATGTAAGGACTGATATAGATGGAATAATTGTTGCTGCACCAAAGAGGAAGTAAGTGTGATAATGATTTTCTGCATTTTATTTTGTAGCTATGTAAAATTTGGTTGTTACTTCAGTTGAAATACTTGCATGTTGTATGGACTGCTAACTCATCTATAAGCATTTACAGGAGCAGGAGCAAAAATGGCAGCTGCAGCAAGAAGCGCAGAAAGAACTCCTGAATATGAACTCGAAAGGAACAGAACTGTACTTGATGTACGTAGAAGACAAAATGAGAACATGAAGAGAACTTTGAATCTTAAAGGTCTAGCAGATGCATTTGAGGCGGAAGGCCAACCTGCTCCCCAAAAGAAGAAAAAGGTATTGTTGCTAGATATGATATAACTAAAAGAAAACACATGTCTTCCATTTCTTTGTGTTGGATTATAGCTTTGCATCATATACTACTAAAACTATTACATCATCCACACATACATATGCACTATTTCCAGCACACTATTTTCTATCCCTTTTTGCATAGTTAACACTGATTTATGTGGTTAATTGTAGAGACAAAAGCGAACTCCTTTTTCACAAACTCAAGCTCCAGACCGGAAATTGCGGTCTTCTTCAAGATTAAATACTGAAATTTCAACTGAACCTGAGGTTGTATTGAATGAACCTGAAGGTAAGCTTCTTTACTTTGATGTGTGTACCTTCAAGATTAGCAATTGAATGATAATGCATTCGTAGTACTAAACCTATTTTCTGCATTTATTGGATATCAGTCCAGGAAAGGGAGGTTAGGAAAGTTACTGCTATGAAAAGCATATGGGGAAGGCAAAACAAGACTAAACTCAAGTTGGAAATCAATGAGTATGGCCAGCCTTATGGTAAATCTGCTACATGGTTCGCCAACTTTGTTGGAACACAAGTAAGAACCAAGGGTTTTCCGGTTGAATTTGATGATTGGAGGAAGGTTGATCTGTCTAAAAAACTTGCTTTATGGACCGAGGCAAAGGTAATACTTGGTTGCTGCTGCTATATTGTTATTGGTTGCTGCTATGTTGCTATATTGTTATTGGTTGCTGCTGCTATATTGTTATTGGTTGTTGCTATGTTGCTATATTGTTATTGGTTGCTGCTATGCTGCTATATTGTTATTGGTTGCTGCTATGCTGCTATATTGTTATTGGTTGCTGCTATGCTGCTATATTGTTTAGGAGTGACTAATGAGTTAGTTTATGTTGTATTGTTCTCTAATGCTTATTTCCAAATGCCAAATTTTCAGTTGTTTTGGGAATTAGACGAACGAGTTTTCCAATGGTATATGAAAACAACACAAATTAAATGGAAAGACTTCAAATCAGACCTAAAGAGGGATTTTTATGATGAATCATATGAATATGATGAACTTATAGCATCATGTGATGCTAGAGTTCATCCTGACCAATGGAAGTTGCTTGTTGCATTTTGGTTGACTCCAAAAGCTAAGGTATGCTCTTTGTTAGGTTAGTATTAACCTTTGATTATACTTGTGTGACATGATTGCTTGTGTGACATGATCTTTATCAAACCATTTGGTAGGATCGCTCAATAAGAGGTAAAAATAATCGAGCACATCACACGCAAAATCACACATCTGGAAGTAAGAGTTTTGCTCGGGTTGACACTGAAATGGTATGCAACCATGCTATTCCTGTTCTAAACTTTGATGTTTGTACATTTTGCTCATTGTTTTAATCTTTCTTATCACTTGACATAGACCGAGGAGCTCAAGCACCGCCCACATAGACATGAATTCTCTATTGAAACACATACACATCGAATTAGTGGACTTCCTCGAAAAGGGTCTGCAGTAAGAATTGTAAGTGCAGATGCACTATAATTTCTCGATTCCTTTCATATTTTTGTTTATGTAGTAAGTACTAGGAACTCATAACAATTCCTGAAATCTACAGAAAGAACTTCAAGATGAAGCATTAAAGCACCCAGAATTGTTGGAGAATGGTATTAAGGATGGTGATTTGTTTGCGTTTGTTTGTGGAAAAGAAAAAAATGGATATGTTCGTGCTGTTGGTTTGGGGCCAACTCCATCTGACCTAGAGTTGCCAGGAACCCAGCAGTATAAATCTACAAAGCTTCAAATAGCAATGGAAAAGTGTCGTGTATCTAACCAAAAAGTGGAACATCTGCAAGACCAAATGGATGACATGAAGAAGCAAATGGCTGAGATGAGGCAACTTTTTCTATCTTCACAGGGGCAACAAGATGAAACCAATACCACACCTAGACATGAACCAAATACTCCATACCAGGTAGCACTAGTTCTATTATATTGTACCTCTGCCATAGTATATTGTACCTCTGCCATACCGGAACATGTAATGCTGTGATCTCGTTGTAGTTTATTATATTTAACATCTACAATGCTTGATTTTGATGTAGAACATCAGAACAAGAGAAGCCAATAATATTGAAAAAGGCAATGCTCATCTAGAGGAGGTGGCTGAGTCAAATGCTTCTATGAAGAATGATGACACCCTTACTGGAAGAAGAATTGTTAATGTTGAGAAACATAACAGACAACAAGGGGTAAGTCTTTCCTTTCCTTTTGGCCTTTAATTGCCAATATGATGCTATATGAACTTGTTTCTTTACCATGATTATATTTTGAATTGCAAATTTTTCCCATAGGGTGGAAGAGATGTGATACTATATAGCATGACTAGACCTTTAAATGTTGCTATTGCCAAAGGAACAATTCAAAAAACTAATCCAAAGGTTGTGGTGGGGGGTGAGCCCCTAGGTTCTCAATATGTCGAAATTGTCATCTATTCGGTGTTCAAAAAGGATACGCAGTTGCCTCGTCCGTATGGGAATGTGTTGACTATGGGAGATGCTAAGGGGAAATCGATTGCATGGCCATCTGCTATGGTAATAATCTAGAGCACTTGGTTTCTTTTCTTTTGTGCTAATCGGTCACCTATTAAGTAGTGATTGGTGTTGCAGATCAAAGATCCCAAGAAGACATCTAATATGCCAGGAGGTGCAGGTACTATGATATACATCAAATTTACATGCCAAATAAAATGAATGTGCCTTAGTCTGTTTTTGCCCACTTATCTGTCCTATAAGACCATTGATGTATTGAATAGCTGTCAATCTCCATATTTGTGTGCACCTTGTTATCTCCAGCCCTTGCCACTTCTCCTACCTTGGAGAAATTTAACAAGTAAAAATCTGCAGTTGTTTGTCAATCTCCATATTTATGTGCACCTATTTCTGTTTATAGCTCCATATTTATCCATACAAAAAAGTAGATACAACTAGCTTGACACCTAAAAGCTTGTTTAAACTCCTGGACAACTGATTGACACCTAAAAGCCTGTTTAAACTCTTGGGAAAATAAGTATTTAGTAATCTGGGAACTAAGCATATTTAATATGGCAACTAAATACTATATAGAGGGAGTACTTCTATTTTCTGGCAACTTATCACTTGGCAGTAGTCAGTGCCAAAGAGTAGTGAGGCCACGTTGTAGAGTGTTATGTTAAAGACTAGATTGGGGCCATTTCACTATGTTTTCTTGTGCACTTTGCCCAAGGTGTGCTCAAATTGACTTACAACAGCCAGTGCAACAAATAAAAAGTGAAAAAAATAGTGATTCTATACCGTGTTTCTTTGCATGTTTTTGTTGCTGGGATGTTTCTTTGGATGTTTGCGTCCATTCTAATTGGTCTCCCCACTGTCATGCTCTTTTTGCATTTTTTTAAAAAAAGAGGAAAGACATGAATGATAGATGCATTCAACAGTTGACGATGCTGCTCCTACATCATTCTAGATAGATGCCGACATTTCTACCAATTTAAAACTCTCTCTCCCTGCTAGTGTGTTGTTGTACCATAGTCAGATGCGCGTATAGTAGTCTGCCTAGCTTCAGTTGTACGAATGCTCTGGAGCTTTGGTCAGATTGTTGGCTCACCCGCGAATCCCTGAAATTTTGGCCGTAGGATTGATAAATCCAACGACAAGTGTGAATACTAGAAGATGGCTGAATGTTCATGTACAGTTTGGTACCTTGATTGACAACTGCAAGTTTCTCTTTGTCTTCCCCTTTTGAGCTATTTCAAGGGTCTCATGTATTTCACATAAAAATTATTCATGATATGTGGTTAATAAAATGGAACTATAGACTGGACGTGCATAGTGCCAGTGTACTAGTAATGATAGTAATAATAGTACAGTAATGCCATATCATTATTCAGGAGTTTTGAACAACTTTTTGGTTGATTACACTTTCTTGACAATTCTTGACAAATTCGTATGCAATATTTTCAGGTACTTAGGCACCTAGCATTGGATGTGAGGAGGACTTGGAGTATCTTGGAACGTACATGGATGTGCGCAGTATTTTGGAAGCCAACTTCAATCATGTCACGAATCTGATGTGTGTTTCGAACCATTTGGTGCTTCAAGTGTTTAGGAGTAGAAACTTTGTGCTCATGGATGTGACTTGTGTGCTCTGGATTAGTGTTTGTGTGACTTGTGTGTTGTGGATGGTTAAACTATACTTCTGGTTGTGCTTGTGAACCTATGTCGATATATATGTCTATTTGTGAACCTATGTCAGTATATGTCTATTCATGAACCTATGTCAGTATATGTGAGGGAGTCCTGGACTAGGGGGTGTCCGGGCAGCCGGACTATCATTATCCGCCGGACTCCAAGACTACGAAGATACAAGATTGAAGACTCCGGCTCGTGTCCGGATGGTACTTTCCTTGGCGTGGAAGGCAAGCTTGGCAATACGGATATGTAGATCTCCTACCATTGTAACCGACTTTGTGTAACCCTAGCCCTCTCCGGTGTCTATATAAACCGGAGGGCTTTAGTCCGTAGGACAACATACGTTACAGCAATCATACCATAGGCTAGCTTCTAGGGTTTAGCCTCCTTGATCTCGTGGTAGATCTACTCCTGTACTACCCATATCATCAATATTAATCGAGCAGGACGTAGGGTTTTACCTCCATCAAGAGGGCCCGAACCTGGGTAAAACATTGTGTCCCTTGTCTCCTGTTACCATCCGCCTAGACGCACAGTTCGGGACCCCCTACCCGAGATCCGCCGGTTTTGACACCGACATTGGTGCTTTCATTGAGAGTTCCTCTGTGTCGTCACCGATAGGCTTGATGGCATCTTCAACCAACAACGCTGTTCTGGGTGAGACTTTTCTCCCCGGACAGATCTTTGTATTCGGCGGCTTCGCACTGCAGGCCAATTCACTTGGCCATCTGGAGCAGATCGAAAGCTACGCCCCTGGCCGTCAGGTCAGATTCGGAAGCTTAAACTTCACGGCCGATGTCCGCGGAGACTTGATCTTTGACGGACTCGAGCCACAGCCAAGTGCGTCGCACTGTGACGATGGGCACGATCTAGCTCTGCCGCCGAACAGTGCCTTGGTGGCCGCACCCGGATCCGCTTCGGCCATTAGCCCGGAACCGATCGCCCATATCGAGGGCCGGTGGATAGACGCCGCCATGGGGGCTTCAACACCCACGGCGTTGGAGCCGAACACTGATCTTGTCCCCTGCGAAACTCGTGATTACGAGGCGCCGGACTCCTCGCCGGACTCCGAACCTCCCGCGCCCCTACCAATCGATCCGGATTGGGCGCCGGTCATGGAATTCACCGCCGCAGACATCTTTCAATACTCGCCTTTTGGTGACATCCTGAATTCACTAAAACACCTCTCGTTATCAGGAGAGTCCTGGCCGGACTATGGCCAGGATGGCTGGGGTACGGACGACGAAGAAATTCAGAGCCCACCCACCACCCACTTTGTAGTCACTGTCGAGGATCTAACCGACATGCTAGACTACGACTCCGACGACATCGACGCTATGGACGACGATGCCGGAGACGAACAGGAACCAGCGCCTACTGGGCACTGGAAGACCACCTCGTCATACGACATATATATGGTGGACACCCCAAAAGACGGGGATGGCGAAGAAGCAGCGGAGGCAGATTCTCTAAAGAAGCAGCCCAAACGCCGACGTCAGCGGCACCGCTCTAAATCCCGCCACAGCAAGAATGGAGATTCCGGCACAGGAGATAATAATACTCCGGAGAGTGCCGAAGACAATCCCCTCCAGCAAGACTCAGCGCAGGAGGATGCAGAAGCAAGACCCCACGAGAGGGCGGCAGACGAAGGGGTTGAGGATGATAACTATATGCCTCCCTCCGACGACGAAGCAAGCCTCAACGATGACGAATTCGTCGTACCTGAGGATCCCGTCGAACAAGAGAGCTTCAAGTGCAGGCTTATCACCACAGCAAACAGTCTAAAGAAAAAGCAGCAACAGCTCCAAGCTGATCAAGATCTGCTGGCCGATCGATGGACTGAAGTCCTCACGGCCGAAGAGTATAAACTCGAACGCCCCTCCAAAAGTTACCCAAGACGCAAGCTGCTCCCCCGATTAGAGGAGGAAGCATACATACCTCCATCACCACCGCACGATATGGCTGACCGACCACCCCGTGGTCGTGACAGAAAGGCATCCAGGCCCCCAGCCAAGACCGTACCCCGGCATCGCTCCAAAAGTACGAAGCCAAGAGGGAACGCGCCGGACTTGCGAGACATATTGGAGGACAAGGCAAGACAATCCAGATCCATCTACGGATCACGTGGGCGCCCTACGACCCACGACGAATACCGTCGCGCCGGATACAACAACCCCGGCCGGGCCGAACACAGCAGACAGCGCTCTCTCGAGCTGCGTCGCGATATTGCTCAATACAGGGGCGCCGCACACCCTCTATGCCTCACTGACGAAGTAATGGATCATCAGATCCCCGAAGGGTTTAAACCCGTAAACATCGAATCTTACGATGGCACAACAGACCCCCGCGGTTTGGATCGAAGACTATCTTCTCCACATTCATATGGCCCGCGGTGATGATCTCCATACCATCAAGTATCTCCCACTCAAGCTTAAAGGACCACCAGACGCCGATGACCTAAGCCACATTATTCAGCAGCCAGACGAATCGGCCAGACAATTCTGGACACGATTCTTGACAAAGAAAAACCAAATCGTCAACTGTCCGGATGCAGAGGCCCTTGCAGCCTTCAAACATAACATCCGGGACGAATGGCTAGCCCGGCACCTGGGGCAGGAAAAGCCGAAATCCATGGCAGCCCTCACATCGTTAATGACCCGCTTTTGCGCGGAAGAGGACAGCTGGCTAGCCCGTAGCAACAACCCCTGTAAAAATTCTGGCAGTCCGGATACAAAGGACAACAACGGCAGGTCACGTCGAAACAAAAACAAGCGCCGCATTAACGGCGACGATAAGGAGGATACGCAGTCAATGCCGGATTCCGAGGCTCTAAACCCGGTCAGCGGAAGAAGCCATTCAAAAGAACCACTCCGGGTCCGTCCAATCTGGACCGAATACTCGACCGCTTATGCCAGATACATGGCACCTCTGAAAAGCCAGCTAACCACACAATAGATATTGCTGGGTGTTCAAGCAGGCCGGCAAGTTAATTGCCGAAAACAATGACAAGGGGCTAAATAGCGATGACGAGGAGGAGACCCGACCGCCAAACAACAGAGGACAGAAGGGTTTCCCCCCACAAGTGCGGACGGTGACTACGATATACGCGACCCACATACCCAAGAGGGAGAGGAAACGCGCACTCAGGGACGTCTATGCGATGGAGCCAGTCGCCCCAAAGTTCAATCCATGGTCCTCGTGGAGTCATCACGGTCAATGGGAATACGGAACGCTCCCTCCGAACGGAGGAACATACAGCGGCTCTCACTGCAGAAGTACAGAGCAGCCTTCTAAGGCAATTCTCAAGTCCGGCAGTTAAAAGGCCGGACACAGCAAAGCGCGCCCAGAGCAATGCCAACCAAGACCACCTGGCGCGATCAGAGCACGCGTAGCAATGCGGCCCCAACCCTCGCCCGCGCATGATCGCAAGAATAACACTCCGCGTACATCATTACGCTTTGGAGATACCATGGGCGCAGGGAAAGGGGCACGATCACAATGGACCCAGAGTGCGGGTCGACCACACCAGGGGCTCGCAAGTGTGCCCCCCTTCTTTTCTTTTTCACTTTACTACTTTGTGTACACAGGACTCCATTAAACAGAAGCCCTGTCCGATGGCGAACCTGCCAAACTCATGATGCAACAGTCAGGGACTAAAGAAGGCCGCGACGAACACTCAGGTGGTCTCAATTACGAGCATTAAATTCGATTATATACACCAAGTCTGCAGCTCATCCCTGGAGGGGGACATGTTTATTTAGTCCAAATTCCTTGCCTACCGTACTATTTGTATCAGTCCGCTCTACTAGCAGACTTTCTTTCATAAATAATGCAGCACCTCTTTATTGCAATTGCATTACCTTTTATATATATGTTCATTACATGACATCTTGCACCCGTATATTTTGGTACGGCTGAATACGCCAGGGGCTTCTGTTCCCCAATTTATGGTGTGATAAAGTCCGAACACTTTCACAAGTGCGGCACCCCGAACTTATAGCATTATATGAATCGGCTCCGAATCATGTCTTGGGTAAATAGTTGGGTTTGCCCGGCTCCCACGTTTTGGTGCCTTATGTTCCGTTTTGTCGGCTAAGGTGGCACTAGGAGAACCACTGCGATTGCGCCCCGGTTGAGCCGGGCTAACGCCTCAGTGGAGAAAGCTAAAACTGACTGGCATGATAAGGCGAGAGACTGGTCGCTGTTCGAGAGGTTTTTTCGGGTCCTTAAAGACTCACGCCGCTTCGAGCGAAGTTCCTGATAATGTCCGACGAAGGCGTGGATAGCGCCCCGGATTCGGTCTTCCGAATACCAGGGGCTTCGCCGAAATTTAAAATTATAGAATTCTATGGCTAAGTGAGAGTGTTCAAGCATTATAAGTCCAGTTGCCTTGTTCGTCGTGTTGAGCGCCTCCCTAGATGGACCCAAAAATGGGAACAAGAGTGCTCAAGTTTATCCCGAACACCCCAGCGCTTGTGGCTTGGGGGCTGAAGCCAACGACTTGCCATCTCTCAGATTTTACAAACGGCCACACAGAAGGTAATATTTTAAATTAAACAAGCGTTGCTCATGGCGCATATGAACGAAGTTTTCAGCGCGCAGGATAAATACATAGCGAGTTCACTCAAAGATTACATCTCGGGAGCACTCATCTGCAATATCGCAGGCTCCCTTCAGGACAATTTTATAATACTTCTCTGGCGTGCGATACTCCTTGCCCGGCGGCGGTGGGTCCGTGAGAAGCTTCTCCGCATCCAATTTGCCCCATTTCACCTTTATGCGAGCAAGGGCCCGACGAGCGCCTTCAATACAGGCGGAGCACTTGACTACATCCAGCCTGGGGCATGCATCCACCAGCCGCCGCACGGGGCCAAAGTAGCTCCCAGGCATGGCCTGTCCAGGCCACAACCGGACTATGAGGCCCTTCATGGCCTCCTTAGCTACCTTGTGGAGTTCGACCAGCTGCTTCAGCTGGTCGCTTGGGGGCACCGGATGGCCGGCCTCAGAGTACTGAGACCAGAAGACCTTCTCCGTCGAGCTCCCCACCTCGCCACGATAGAATGCGGCGGCATCAGACGCACTACGCGGCAGATCTGCAAACGCCCCTGGAGAGCTCCGAATTCGGGTAAGTGTCAGGTAGTTCACATTAACATGCCTGCTTTGCATGAAAAATGCCTTACCCGCCGCTATCTTCTTTATGTCCTCAACTTCCTGAAGGGCCTTATGGGCCTCGGCCTTGGCGGACTTGGCACTTTCGAGAGCCGAGGCAAGATCGGACTCTCGAGTCTTGGAGTCACGCTCCAAACTCTCATGCTTTTCCATGAGAGCCTGGAGCTCTTGCCGAACTTCCGCCACCCGTGCCTCTTGCTTTTCTTGCTCAGCCCGTTCCGCGGCGGCACTGCGTTCGGCCGCGGACACAGCATCCTTCAGGGCTGCCACCTCGTTAGTGGCCCCTGCAATACACATATTATCCTTGTTAATTTTATTTGCAACCAAAATCCTTTTCTGTAAGGTACTTATTCAAAGAGGTGTTACTCACCTTCTTTTTCCTCGAGCTGCTTCTTTGCATGGCCGAGCTCTTGCTCGGACCGCTCGAGATCCTTCTTCAGCACGTCGACCTCCGCCGTTAGTGCGGCAGAGGTCAGCAGCGCAGCCTGCAAACCCATATTGACATATTTTAGGCAACCCTGCGTATATCTTGTTAGATCCTCAGTCCGGCTTTTCTTTCCGAACACCGAACTAAGCATCAGGGGCTACTGTCTATGTGGTATTACATTACATAATTTTAACTTCTTACCTCAAAGCCTGTTAGAAGGCTGCTGCAGGCTTCGGTCAGCTCGCTCTTAGTGAGCTGAACCTTCTCAATCACCGCACTCATGATAGTGCGGTGTTCTTCCTCGATGGAAGCGCCTTTAAGCGCCTCCAACAGGTTATCCGGCGCCTCCGGTTGGACGGAGGCCGCCGGCGTCGCGGTCCTGCCCTTCTTTCGAAGGGGCCGCTTGCCGGACTCTGGAACCACTGCAGGTTCCGATATAGAGTCCGGCACGAAGTCCGGGAGGCTGCCTGACGGCGCCTCCGGAGCCTCCTCCTGATGGGTCCCTCTCTGGGATCCCACCTCGGCGTCCTCGTCGCCGCGTGGGGTAGAGGCAGTCGGGATGGAATTCACATACCACGAGGCCAATGACCTGCTTGATGAAGCGGGAAGATCATCATCGGCCGGACTACGGACAGAACGCGGCATTAGAAGGACACTACGCGACGTAAAAGAAATTACACATCAAGGATCCGGATACTTACAATCTTGCCAGACGCCTGGCCCTTGGAGGCCACTCATCCTCGCCAACGTTGATGTTGGCGAAACTGTCCGGGGGGATAGTTCTCCCCCTCTTGGACCCTTCGGCCTCCCCGATTGGGGAAGCCTTCCTCTTCTTCTCTCCCTCCTCCGGGAGAGAATACTCCTCCTCCTCGTCTTTAGGGGAGGAGTCCTCGTCGTCGTCAGACGCCTGATTACGGGAACTCTTTCGATTCCCCGTGGCCACCTTCTTGGCCTTCTCCTCCGGCACCACGTGCGGTGCCAGAACCAGCAGCCCTGTTAAGCGGGCGTCCACTGGGTCTTCTGGCATGGGAGCCGGGCTGATGAGCAGCTTGGCCTTCTCCATCCATTCCTGTCAAAGGAAGAGGCAGAATGAAACCCCACTAAAAGTTAATTTAATTATCACAAGTGTCCCATTATGGGGTTGAATCACTTACCTCGTCAGTTGGACACTGCGAGCTGAATCCGCGATCTTCCGTCGCGGATGCGGGGGCTTCGGCGCCCTTGAACAGCACCCTCCAGGCGCCTTCGTATGTTGTATCGAAGAGCCCGCTTAACGCCTGGTGTTGTTCCGGATTGAACTCCCACAAATTGAATGCCCGTTCTTGGCATGGGAGAATCCGCTGGAGGAGCATGACTTGGACCACGTTGACAAGCCGGAGCCTATTGCTCACCATCTTCTTGATGCAGGCTCGGAGTCCCGTCACCTCCACCGGATTGCCCCACTGCAAGCCCTTCTCTTTCCAGGAGGTGAGTTGTGTGGGGAGGCCAGATCTAAACTCGGGGGCCGCCGCCCATGTGGGCTTGCGCGACTCGGTGATGTAGAACCACCCCGATTGCCACCCCTTGACGGAGTCCACGAAGGTCCCTTCGAGCCAAGGAACGTTGGGCAATTTGCCCAACATGGCGCCTCCGCATTCCGCTTGCGTGCCCTTCACAACCTTCGGCTTGACGTTGAAGGTCTTGAGCCACAGGCCGAAGTGGGGCCGGATGCAGAGGAAGGCCTCACACACGACGATAAACGCCGAGATGTTGAGGATGAAGTTCGGCGCCAAATCGTGGAAATCCAGGCCATAGTAAAACATGAGCCCCCGGACGAATGGATGGAGCGGAAAGCCTAGTCCGCGGAGGAAGTGGGGGAGGAAGACGACGCTCTCTTGAGGCCCAGGGGTAGGGATGAGCTGCCCCTCGTCGGGCAGCCGATGCGCGATATAGCTGGAAAGGTATCCGGCGTCGCGCAGCTTGGTGATGTCCTCCTCCTTAGCGGTGGAGGCTAACCATTTACCTCCCGCTCCGGACATATTCGGAGAAGGTCGAGGCGAGATGCGCAAGCTTGGGCGTTGGAGCTTGAGTGCGCGGAGATGGATAAGCAAAGGAGGAAGAAGGCGTAGGTGAGAAGGTGAATCCTTATCCCTTATATATAGGCGGACGAAAACTATGCGTCCCCCACCGGCCTGGTAAAACTCGCTTATCTCCCAAGCGCCACCATCAATGGCGCGGTTGGGTTACCCACGTCCGTATTGATGAGGATCCCGGAATAAGGGGAACACGATCTCTGCTTCGACAAGACATGCCAAGGAAACCGCTTCGCTAAACGTGCTGAGGTGGTATAGTAAAAAATGATTCAAACAAAGGCTTGGTTGCGGTGTGATGTCACGCCGCATAATACATCAGCAGATTGAGCTAAATGTACATTTTATTCTCTCTACGGTCGAATGTGGAAATTATTTTTGCAGAGCCGGACACTATCCTGGTGTTCATGATCTTCTCTGGATTATTCAAGGGAAGAACCCGCCTTGCAATGCCGAACATTATGCGCGCCGGACTTATCGTCATTGAAGACTGGTTCAGGGGCTACTGAGGGAGTCCTGGACTAGGGGGTGTCCGGGCAGCCGGACTATCGTTATCCGCCGGACTCCAAGACTACGAAGATACAAGATTGAAGACTCCGGCTCGTGTCCGGATGGTACTTTCCTTGGCGTGGAAGGCAAGCTTGGCAATATGGATATGTAGATCTCCTACCATTGTAACCGACTCTGTGTAACCCTAGCCCTCTCCGGTGTCCATATAAACCGGAGGGCTTTAGTCCGTAGGACAACATATGTTACAACAATCATACCATAGGCTAGCTTCTAGGGTTTAGCCTCCTTGATCTCGTGGTAGATCTACTCTTGTACTACCCATATCATCAATATTAATCGAGCAGGACGTAGGGTTTTACCTCCATCAAGAGGGCCCGAACCTGGGTAAAACATTGTGTCCCTTGTCTCCTGTTACCATCCGCCTAGACGCACAGTTCGGGACCCCCTACCCGAGATCCGCCGGTTTTGACACCGACAATATGTATGTTTGTGAACCTATAACCATTGTCGTCCAATGTGTCCATGTTGATGTTGTTTATCAACTGCATCTCAGTATATATGTGAAATTATTGGTTTTGGCTTTGCACTACTTACCAGCAAGTTATCTGTTGGTAAACAAATTCTTGCAGAGCAACTATCGGCCATGGCTACTAGCTAGCTAGGCATGAAAAGTGTCAGCAAACATACATACCTAGACGAACAGACTATGTGTTGGCCAAGATATATACCTATATAGACAGCATAAGTGTCGGCAAAGGTGCAGATATATCCAAACAAAATATGTGTCGGGATAGTTATATACCTAGAAGAACAGCATATGTGTCGACAAAAGTAGGGTGTAAGTGCACACCTGAACTGTCGGCGTACCTAGGATGTATGCCCACAAACCATCTGTCGGGGTACGTAGGGTGTATGTCCACAAGCAAACTGTCGGCATAGGTAGGGTGTATACTATCTGAAAAAGTGTCGGCAAGTGAACTTCTGTCGGCAATGCCTTTCCCCACAGCAAGTCCACCGACTGTTTTCTCTTTTGTCAGCATACGTGTTGGCGACAAGCTATGTGTCGGCAAATGTACCCTATGCCAACAGATTGTTGTGTCGCCGAAACTTGACCGTGGTGTAGTGTTTATGGAGGTGACGAAGAGCTCGTCGTAAAGGGTTACGTCGATGCTAGCTTCGACACAGATTTGGATGACTCTAAGTCACAAACCGGATACGTGTATATTTTGAATGGAGGGGCAGTAAGCTGGTGCAGTTGCAAGCAAAGCGTCGTGGCGGGATCTACAAGTGAAGCGGAGTACATGGCAGCCTCGGAGGCAGCACATGAAGTAATCTGGATGAAGGAGTTCATCACCGACCTAGGAGTCATACCCAATGCGCCGGGGCCGATCACTCTCTTCTGTGACAACACTGGAGCTATTGCCCTTGCCAAGGAGCCCAGGTTTCACAAGAAGACCAGGCACATCAAGCGTCGCTTCAACTCCATTCGTGAAAATGTTCAAGATGGAGACATAGATATTTGCAAAGTGCATATAGATCTGAATGTCCCAGATCCGTTGACTAAACCTCTTCCGTGCGCAAAACATGATCAACACCATAACTCTATGGGTGTTCAATTCATCACAATGTAACTAGATTATTGACTCTAGTGCAAGTGGGAGACTGTTGGAAATATGCCCTAGAGGCAATAATAAAATGATTATTATTATATTTCCTTGTTCATGATAATTGTCTATTATTCATGCTATAATTGTGTTATCCGGAAATCATAATACATGTGTGAATACATAGACCATAACATGTCCCTAGTGAGCCTCTAGTTGACTAGCTCGTTGATCAACAGATAGTCATGGTTTCCTGACTATGGACATTGGATGTCATTGATAACGGGATCACATCATTAGGAGAATGATGTGATGGACAAGACCCAATCCTAAGCATAGCACAAGATCGTGTAGTTAGTTTGCTAGAGCTTTTCCAATGTCAACTATCATTTCCTTAGACCATGAGATCATGTAACTCCCGGATGCCGTAGGAGTGCTTTGGGTGTACCAAACGTCACAACGTAACTGGGTGACTATAAAGGTATACTACAGGTATCCCCGAAAGTATCTGTTGGGTTGACACGGATCGAGACTGGGATTTGTCACTCCGTATGACGGAGAGGTATCTCTGGGCCCACTCGGTAATGCATCATCATAATAAGCTCAAAGTGACCAAGTGGTTGGTCACGGGATCATGTATTACGGTACGAGTAAAGTGACTTGCCGGTAACGAGATTGAATGCGGTATTAGGATACCGACGATCGAATCTCAGGCAAGTAACGTACTGATTGACAAAGGGAATTGTATACGGGATTACTTGAATCCTCGACATCGTGGTTCATTCGATGAGATCATCGTGGAACATGTGGGAGCTAACATGGGTATCCAGATCCCGCTGTTGGTTATTGGCCGGACAGTCGTCTCGGTCATGTCTGCATGTCTCCCGAACCCGTAGGGTCTACACACTTAAGGTTCGGTGACGCTAGGGTTGTAGAGATACTAGTATGCGGTAACCCGAAAGTTGTTCGGAGTCCCGGATGAGATCCCGGATGTCACGAGGAATTCCGGAATGGTCCGGAGGTGAAGATTTGTATATATATATATATATATATATATATATATATATATATATATATATATATATATATATGAAGTCCAGTTTCGGCCACCAGGAAAGTTTCGGGGCTCACCGGTATTGTACCGGGACCACCGGAAGGGTCCCGGGGGTCCACCGTGTGGGGCCACCTATCTCGGAGGGCCCCATGGGCTGAAGTGGGAGGGGAACCAGCCCCTGGTCGGCTGGTGCGCCCCCCTTGTGTTGGGGAACGTTGCAGAAAATTAAAATTTTTCCTACGGTTTCACCAAGATCCATCTATGAGTTCATCTAAGCAACGAGTCAAGGGAGTGAGGAAGATTGCTCCAACGGCAGCACAACGGCGTGGTGGTGTTGGTGCAGCAGTACTCCGACAGGGCTTCGCAAGCACGTAACGGAGGAGGAGATGTGTTGGGGAGGGGAGGGGCTGCGCCTTGGATGTGTGTGCAGTAGCCCTCCCCTCACCCCTCTATTTATAGGGGAAGGGGCAAGGGGGGCCGAACCCTATAGATGGGATCTAGAGGGGGGCGGCGGCCAGGGAGGGGGGACTTGCCCCCCAAGCAAGGGGGGCGCCCCCCTTAGGGTTTCCCCCCCCCCCCCCCCCCCCAACCCTAGGCGCATGGGCCCAAGGTGGGGGCACGCCCAGCCCTCCAGGGGCTGGCTCCCTCCCCTTTGCGGCCCATGTGGCCCTCCGGGAGGGGTGGCCCCTCCCGGTGGACCCCCGGAACCTCTCCGGTGGCCCCGGTACAATACCGATAAGCCCCCGAAACTTTCCGGTGTCCGTATGACAACTTCCCATATATAAAACTTCACCTCCGGACCATTCTGGAACTCCTCGTGACGTCCGGGATCTCATCCGGGACTCCGAACAACATTCGGTAATCACATACTAGTCTTCCTAATAACCCTAGCGTCACCGAACCTTAAGTGTGTAGATCCTACGGGTTCAGGAGACATGCAGACTTGACCGAGACGACTCTCGGGCAATAACCAACAGCGGGATCTAGATACCCATGTTGGCTCCCACATGCTCCTCGATGATTTCATTGGTTGAACCACGATGTCGAGGATTCGATCAAACCCCGTATACAACTCCCTTTGTCAATCGGTACGTTACTTGCCCGAGACTCGATCGTCAGTATCCCAATACCTTGTTCAGTCTCGTTACCGGCAAGTCACTTTACTCGTACCATAATGCATGATCCCATGGCCAACCACTTGGTCACCTTGAGCTCATTATGATGATGCATTACCGAGTGGGCCCAGAGATACCTTTCCGTCATACGGAGTGACAAATCCCAGTCTCGATCCGTGTCAACCCAACAGACACTTTCGGAGATACCTGTAGTGCACCTTTATAGTCACCCAGTTACGTTGTGACGTTTGATGCACCCAAAGCACTCCTACGGTATCCGGGAGTTACACGATCTCATGGTCAAAGGAAGAGATACTTGACATTGGAAAAGCTCTAGCGAACGAACTACACGATCTTTGTGCTATGCTTAGGATTGGGTCTTGTCCATCACATCATTCTCCTAATGATGTGATCTCGTTATCAACGACATCCAATGTCCATAGCCAGGAAACCATGACTATCTGTTGATCACAACGAGCTAGTCAACTAGATGCTCACTAGGGACATATTGTGGTCTATGTATTCACACGTGTATTACGATTTCCGGATAATACAGTTATAGCATGAATAAAAGACAATTATCATGAGCAATGAAATATAATAATACTTTTATTATTGCCTCTAGGGCATATTTCCAACAGTCTCCCACTTGCACTAGAGTCACCAATCTAGTTACATTGTGATGAATCGAACACCCATAGAGTTCTGGTGTTGATCATGTTTTGCTCGCGAGAGAGGTTTAGTCAACGGATCTGCGACATTCAGATCCGTATGTACTTTGCAAATATCTATGTCTCCATCTTGAACATTTTCACGGATGGAGTTGAAACGACGCTTGATGTGCCTGGTCTTCTTGTGAAACCTGGGCTCCTTGGCAAGGGCAATAGCTCCAGTGTTGTCACAGAAGAGTTTGATCGGCCCCAACGCATTGGGTATGACTCCTAGGTTGGTGATGAACTCCTTCACCCAAATTGCTTCATGCGCTGCCTCCGAGGCTGCCATGTATTCCGCTTCACATGTAGATCTCGCCACGATGCTCTGCTTGCAGCTGCACCAGCTTACTGCTCCACCATTCAACATATACACGTATCCGTTTTGTGACATAGAGTCATCCAGATCTGAGTCGAAGCTAGCGTCGACTTAACCCATAACGACGAGCTCTTCGTCTCCTCCATAAACGAGAAACATGTCCTTTGTCCTTTTCAGGTACTTCAGGATATTCTTGACCGCTGTCCAGTGTTCCTTGCCGGGATTACTTTGGTATCTTGCTACCAAACTTACGGCAAGGTTTACATCAGGTCTGGTACACAGCATGGCATACATAATAGATCCTATGGCTGAAGCATAGGGGATGACACTCATCTCTTCTTTATCCTTTGCCGTGGTCGGTGACTGAGCCGAGCTCAATCTCACACCTTGTAAAATAGGCAAGAACCCTTTCTTGGACTGATCCATTTTGAACCTTTTCAAAATCTTATCAAGGTATGTGCTTTGTGAAAGACCTATGAGGCATCTCGATCTATCTCTATAGATCTTGATGCCTAATATATAAGCAGCTTCTCCGAGGTCCTTCATTGAAAAACACTTATTCAAGTAGGCCTTAATGTTGTCCAGAAGTTCTATATCATTTCCCATCAAGAGTATGTCATCTACATATAATATGAGAAATGCTACAGAGCTCCCACTCACTTTCTTGTAAACGCAGGCTTCTCCATAAGTCTGCATAAACCTAAACGCTTTGATCATCTCATCAAAGCGAATGTTCCAACTCCGAGATGCTTGCACCAGTCCATAAATGGATCGCTGGAGCTTGCATACTTTGTTAGCGTTCTTAGGATCGACAAAACCTTCTGGCTGCATCATATACAGCTCTTCCTTAAGATGTCCGTTAAGGAATGCCGTTTTGACGTCCATCTGCCATATCTCATAATCATAGTATGCGGCAATTGCTAACATGATTCGTACGGACTTCAGCTTCGCTACGGGAGAGAATGTCTCATCGTAATCAATCCCTTGAACTTGTCGATAACCCTTAGCGACAAGTCGAGCTTTATAGATGGTAACATTACCATCCGCATTCGTCTTCTTCTTAAAAATCCATTTGTTTTCTATTGCTCGCCGATCATCGGGCAAGTCTGTCAAAGTCCATAATTTGTTTTCATACATGGATTCTATCTCGGATTTCATGGCTTCAAGCCATTTGTTGGAATCTGGGCCCGCCATCGCTTCTTCATAGTTCGAAGGTTCACCGTTGTCTAACAACATGATTTCCAGGACAGGGTTGCCGTACCACTCTGGTGCGGAACGTGTCCTTGTGGACCTACGAAGTTCAGTAGCAACTTGATCCGAAGTACCTTGATCATCATCATTGTTTTCCTCTTCAGTTGGTGTGAGCATCACAGGAACATTTTCCTGAGCTGCACCACTTTCCCGTTCGAGAGGTAGTACTTCATCGAGTTCTACTTTCCTCGCACTTACTTCTTTCGAGAGAAACTCTTTTTCTAGAAAGCATCCGTTCTCGGCAATAAAGATCTTGCCCTCGGATCTTAAGTAGAAGGTATACCCGACTGTTTCCTTAGGGTATCCTATGAAGACGCATTTTTCCGACTTGGGTTCGAGCTTTTCAGGTTGAAGTTTCTTGACATAAGCATCGCATCCCCAAACTTTTAGAAACGACAGCTTAGGTTTCTTCCCAAACCATAATTCATACGGTGTCGTCTCAACGGATTTAGACGGTGCCCTATTTAAAGTGAATGTAGCTGTCTCTAGAGCGTATCCCCAAAATGATAGCGGTAAATCGGTAAGAGACATCATAGACCGCACCATATCCAATAGAGTGCGATTACGACGTTCGGACACACCGTTACGCTGAGGTGTTCCAGGCGGCATGAGTTGTGAAACGATTCCACATTTCCTTAAGTGTGTACAAAATTCGTGACTTAAGTATTCTCCTCCACGATTTGATCATAGGAACTTTATCTTTTGGTCACGTTGATTCTCCACCTCATTTTGAAACTCCTTGAACTTTTCAAAGGTCTCAGACTTGTGTTTCATTAAGTAGACATACCCATATCTACTTAAGTCATCAGTGAGAGTGAGAACATAACGATATCCTCCGCGAGCCTCAACGCTCATTGGACCGCACACATCGGTATGTATGATTTCCAACAAGTTGGGTGCTCGCTCCATTGTTCCGGAGAACGGAGTCTTGGTCATTTTGCCCATGAGGCATGGTTCGCATGTGTCAAACGATTCATAATCAAGAGTCTCTAAAAGTCCATCAGCATGGAGCTTCTTCATGCGCTTGACACCAATGTGACCAAGGCGGCAGTGCCACAAGTATGTGGGACTATCGTTATCAACTTTACATCTTTTGGCATCCACACTATGAATATGTGTAATATTACGCTCGAGATTCATTAAGAATAAACCATTGACCATCGGAGCATGACCATAAAACATATCTCTCATATAAATAGAACAACCATTATTCTCATATTTAAATGAGTAGCCATCTCGTATTAAACGAGATCCTGATACAATGTTCATGCTCAAACTTGGCACTAAATAACAATTATTAAGGTTCAAAACTAATCCCGTAGGTAAATGTAGAGGCAGCGTGCCGACGGCGATCACATCGACTCTGGAACCATTCCCGACGCGCATCGTCACCTTGTCCTTCGCCAGTCTCCATTTATTCCGCAGCTCCTGCTGTGAGTTACAAATATGAGCAACGACACCGGTATCAAATACCCAGGAGTTACTACGAGTACTGGTAAGGTACACATCAATTACGGTGACGCGCATCCCTCTCCCCTCGTAACACCTCTCTCTCTCGCTGAGCTTGGCAAAGCCCTGCCGAGATCACCGCTGCTTCCACCACCACGCCGTCGTGCTGCTGGATCTCCATCAACCTCTTCCTTCCCCTTGATGGATCAAGAAGGAGGAGACGTCTTCCCCAACCGTACGTCTGTTGAACGTGGAGGTGCCATCCATTTGGCACTAGGATCTTTGGTGATTTGGATCACGACGAGTACGACTCCCTCAACCCCGTTCTCTTGAACGCTTCCGCTCGTGTTCTACAAGGGTATGTAGATGCACTCCTCTCTCTCATTGCTAGCTGACTCCATAGATTGATCTTGGTGAAGCGTAGAATTTTTTTATTTTCTGCAACGTTCCCCAACACATGCCATGTCACATCCACACGAAGAAAGATGAGGAAGGTAATCTGATTTACCCGAAGCATACCACTTGACAATGTCGACTCCTGATCCAACAGTTCCGGGAGAAACATCCCAGTGAGAAGGATAAGGAGTCGGATAGAGGTGAGGAAGAAGAAGAAGATGACGGTTACCCCAAGGTCAATTCCACCCTCATGATTTTTGCTGATGTTGAGAGCAAGAGCCGGTTGAAGGTCATCAACAGAGAGGTGAACATGGTTGCTCTGGCGACAACGACCACGTACTTGAAATGGTCTCAGACAGCCATCACATTCGACTAGTCGGACCACCCAGCTCACGTAGCCACCCCCAGGAGGCAAGCGCTGGTGGTCGACCCAGTGGTTGGTGGCACTCGACTGACTAAGGTGCTGATGGATGGAGGCGGCAGCCTGAATATCCTGTATGCTAAAACTTTTAAAGGGTTGGGCATCTCGATGTCCAAGCTTAGCGAGAGCAACATGAGCTTTCACGGCATTATTCCTAGAAAGAAGGCCGAATCACTCGGCCAGATCACTCTCGACGTGGTTTTTGGTGACTCCAAGCATTACCGAAAGGAAAAGTTGACGTTTGAAGTCGTGGATTTTCAGAGTGCTTATCACGCCTTCCTGGGGAGACTGGAGTACGCGCGTTTCATGGCTCGACCGTGTTATGTGTATCTCAAGCTGAAGATGCCTGGTCCCAAAGGTGTGATCACGGTCACTGGCAATCGGCAGAAAGCAGAGGAATGTTTCCAAAAAGGTTCCAAAATCGCCAATGCACAGATGGCGGCGGTTGAATTCCAAGAGTATCAGAAAAGTGCAGATCCGAGTGATTTGCTCCGAGCCAAGAAGCCTGCGACGGACTCCGTGTTTCAGTCGAGTGGTGAAACAAAACCGATCCATATTCACCCGACTAATACCAATGCTGCGCCGACTCATATATCAATGACGCTCGACAACAAATAGGAAGAAGCGCTCATCCAGTTCCTCCGTGAGAACTAGGACATATTCGCATGGAAACCCTCTGACATGCCAGGTGTACCCAGAGGACTGGCTGAGCACCGTTTTCGCGTCGACCCCAAGGTAAATCCATCAAAGAGCACCTTCGGTGGTCCGCCGTACAGAAGAGAAAAGCAATCGGCGAGGAAGTGGCTTGACTGTTGGCAGCAGAGTTCATCCGTGAAATCTACCACTCCGAGTGGCTTGCCAATGTCGTCATGGTCCCCAAGAAGGACGATTCGCTTCGCATGTGCATTGATTTCAAGCATACCAATCGGGCCTGCCCGAAATATCACTTCCCTCTCCCCCATATCGATCAAATTGTTGACTCAACTGCGGGGTGTGAGCGCTTGTCTTTTTTAGATGCCTATTCCAGGTATCATTAGATCCGACTGTATGGTCCCGATGAAATAAAAATAGCCTTCATCAGCCCATTTGGGTGCTTTTGCTATGTCACCATGCCATTCGGTCTTAAAAACGCCAGAGCCACGTTCATGAGAATGATTCAGAAGTGCCTGCTCACCCAAATCAGTCGGAATGTGGAAGCATATATGGATGACATCGTGATAAAGTCTCGCAAAGGTTTCGACCTGTTGACTGATCTCGCAGAAACCTTTGCCAACCTAAGAAGGTACGATATCAAGCTTAACCCGTCAAAGTGCACATTCGGAGTACCAGGAGGAAAACTGCTCGGTTTTCTCGTTTTCGAACGAGGGATCGACGCAAATCCAGAAAAAGTTGATACCATCCTCCGAATGAAATGCCCAGTGCGAGTGCATGACGTTCAGAAGCTGACTGGTTATTTGGCCGCCTTGAGTCGATTCATCTCTCGTCTCGGTGAAAAGGCCTTGCCTCTCTACCGATTAATGAAGAAGTCTGATAAGTTCGAGTGGTCTGAAGAAGCTGCTGCAGCGTTTGTAGAGCTCAAAACCCTGCTTTCCACCCAGCCGGTGCTCGCTGCGCCAATCAGCAAAGAGCCTTTACTGCTTTACATTGCAGCCACTGGACAAGTTGTCAGTACAGTACTCACGGTCGAGCGCAAAGAGGAAGGAAAAGTGTACAAGGTTCGACGCCCAGTTTATTATCTCTCTGAAGTTTTGACTCCGTCCAAGTAGCGCTACCCTCGTTATCAGAAGCCGGTCTATGGAATTTACATGACCATGAAGAAGGTTGCACATTACTTCTCTGATCATTCTATTACAGTCATTAGCGACGCGCTGTTGGCTGAGATCCTGAATAACAGAGATGCAACTGGTCGAGTAGCAAAATCGGCGATTGAACTCCTTCCACTGGACATCAAGTTTGAGGCAAAGAAAGCTATCAAATCCCAAGCAATCGCGGATTTCCTTGCCGAGTGGATTGAACAGCAACTACCGACTCAAGTTCACTCGGAACATTGGACCATGTTCTTCAATGGTTCCAAGATGCTAAACGGGTCAGGTGCTGGAGTAGTATTGGTGTCCCCCGTGGAGACAAGCTCAATTACGTTCTCCAGATTCACTTTGATTCCTCCAATAATGAAGCAGAATACGAAGCGCTTCTGTATGGGCGCATGGCCATTTCACTCGGCGTCCGTCGCCTCATGGTATATGGTGATTCCGATTTGGTGGTTAACCAGGTGATGAAAGAATGGGATGTCAGAAGTCCAGCCATGACTGGTTACTGCAACGCTGTCAGGAAGTTGGAAAAGAAGTTTGAGGGGTTGGAGCTTCACCATGTGCCCCGATTGAAAAATCAAGCCGTAGATGAGTTAGCGAAGATAGGTTCCAAGAGAGAGGCCACCCCCCGCAATGTGTTTCTGGAACATATTCATTCGCCTTCGGTTCAGGAGGATCCCTTCACAGAAGAGTCGCCACAGCCCAAGAGTGCTACAGATCCAACTGAAGTCGACGTCCCAGCCATGGTCGACTTAGTCATGGAGGTTCTGGTCATCACTCCCGACTGGACAGTGCCATACATAGCATACATTCTTAGGAAAGAACTTTCGGAAGAAGAAGAGGAGGCTCGACAAGTTGTCCGGCGATCCAAGGCCTTTACTGTAATAAAGGGGCAGTTGTTCAGAGAAAGTGCAACTGGAGTTTGCCAGAAGTGCATCACGCCAGAGGAAGG
Organism: Triticum timopheevii; assembly: GCA_963921465.1. Classification (NCBI taxonomy): domain Eukaryota; kingdom Viridiplantae; phylum Streptophyta; class Magnoliopsida; order Poales; family Poaceae; genus Triticum; species Triticum timopheevii. The sequence goes on from OY997274.1 coordinate 218,276,352, forward strand.
TCGAGTGATCCTCAATGATATTCACTCGGGAACCTGTGGTCACCACGCGTCCTCTCGGACCATCGTGGCCAAAGCGTATCGAGCTGGGTTTTACTGGTCGTGGGCCAATGAGATGGCTAAGGAAATAGTGGACAAGTGTGAAGGCTTCCAGTTTTACTCCAACATGTCCCATAAACCTGCGTCGGCTCTGAAAACAATTCCACTCCTCTGGCCCTTCGCTGTCTGGGGACTGGACATGGTTGGACCTTTGAGGACAGGTAGAAGCGGATTTACACATGTGCTGGTGGCAGTCGACAAGTTCACCAAGTGGATCGAAGCCAAGCCCATCAAAAGCCTTGAAGCAAGCACATCTGTGAGTTTCGTCAGGGAACTTATATTCAGATATGGCGTTCCACACAGCATCATCACGGATAACGGATCGAACTTCGATTCTGAAGAATTCAAAGCCTTTTGCGCCTCCCAAGGCACGAGAGTCGACTACGCTTCGGTCGCCCATCCTCAGTCGAATGGACAGGCCGAGCGGGCGAATGGATTGATTCTCAAAGGATTGAAGCCTCGGTTGATGCATGACTTGAAACATGCAGCTGGAGCCTGGGTCGACGAACTCCCATCCGTGCTGTGGGGATTGAGGACAACCCCTAACCGGTCGACTGGAAGGACTCCATTCTTCTTAGTATATGGAGCCGAAGCCGTGCTCCCCAGTGATTTGCTCCACAATGCGCCTCGAGTCGAACTCTTCTCGGAAGAAGAAGCAGAACAAGCTCGGCAAGATGCAGTCGACCTCTTGGAAGAAGAAAGAGAGATGGCCTTGATTCGGTCGACCATCTATTAACGTGAGGGGTTGAGCGTTTCAAGAAGGAGACATGGTTCTTCGAGTGGATCAGCAAAGACCTTACAAGCTTGCTCCTGCTTGGGAGGGTCCTTTCGTTGTCACCAAGGTGCTCCACAAGCTTACCGTCTCTTCAACATCAAGCCTGGAATGCGGATCTGCTCCGCCCTTTCTATTCTTAAATATTTAGAATGATGAGATGTAATAAGGGATCCCTTTTAGTTTGACTATCAAAGACACAATTTACTTCTTCCGAATGATTGTTGTTTATTTCTTTTGTACGATTTACCTTAGCAGCGAATCTTTTTCGCTTAAGACGAAGTAATGAAAATCCTACCGAGTGATGAGTCTGCCTCTCACTCGGGGGCTCAGCTGCAGCCCAGTGCTCGCCTAAGTGATAAAAATCCTACCGAGTGATGAGTCTGCCTCTCACTCGGGGGCTTAGCTGCAACCCAGTGCTCGCCTAAGTAATGAAAATCCTACCGAGTGATGAGTCTGCCTCTCTCTCGGAGGCTTAGCTGCAGCCCAATGCTTGCCTAAGTGACAAAAATCCTACCGAGTGATGAGTCTGCCTCGCACTCGGGGGCTTAGCTGCAGCCCAGTGCTCGCCTAAGTAATGAAAATCCTACCGAGTGATGAGTCTGCCTCTCACTTGGGGGCTTAGCTGCAGCCCAGTGCTCACCTAAGTGATAAAAATCTTACCAAGTGATGAGTTTACCTCTCACTCGGAGGCTTAACTACAGCCCAGTGCTCGCCTAAGTTTGGAAAATCCTACCGAGTGGTGAGCAAACCTCCCACTTGGGGGCTTAGCTGCAGCCCAGTGCTCGCCTAAGTAATAAAAATCCTACCAATTGGAGAGCAAACCTCCCACTCGGGGGCTTAGTTGCAGCCTAGTGCTCGCCTAAGTAACAAAATCCTACCGAGTGGAGAGCAAACCTCCCACTCGGAGGCTTAGCTGAAGTCCCGTACTCGCCTAAGTTTGAAAAGTCCTACCGAGTGGTGAGCGAACCTCCCACTCGGGGGCTTAGCTGCAGTCCCATACTCGCCTAAGTTTGAAAAATCCTACCGAGTGGTGAGCGATCCTCCCACTCGGAGGCTTAGCTGCAGCCAAGTGCTCGCCTAAGTTTGAAAAACCTTTTCGGGTGGTTGACAGGGACGTCAAGACCATTGCTGAATGCCTTGCTAATGAGCTGGTCAATGCTCCTCAAGGATCACCCAATTGGTTGACAGGAACGTCAAGACCATTGCTAAGTGCCTTGCTGATGAGTTGATCAATGCTACTCAAAGGTCACCTGATTGGTCGACTGGAAAGACGAGACCATTGCTGAGTGCCTTGCTGATGAGCTGATCAATGCTCTCCAAGGATCACCGAATCGGTTGACAAGAACATCAAGACCATTGCTGAATACCTTGCTGATGAGCTGATCAATGCTCCTCAAGGATCACCCAATCGGTTGACAGGAACGTCAAGACCATTGTTGAGTGCCTTGCTGATGAGCTGATCAATGCTACTCAAAGGTCACCCGATTGGTCGACTGGAACGTCGAGACCATTGTTGACTGCCTTGCTGATGAGCTGATCAATGCTGCTCAAGGATCTTCCGATCAGTCGACTGGAACGCCTCGCTGATAAGCTAATCAAGGTTGCCCAAGGATCACCCGATCAGTCGACTGGCCAACCTTCTCCAGCAGCTCCATCAAGCAAACAGACAACAATTCAATGGAAAAACGGTTTTCGTTCGAAGACAGACGCAGTTTATGAGGTGACAAATCCAAAGTTTCTTAACCGCAGAATAAAGTGCTCGAGCATCAGGCCCGAAGGAGTTTTAACGGTTACAAATTCACTCAGCATTCCGAGGCAAATAAAAGTGATATCATAATGTTTTTCTTTTGTTACTCGGCGGGAGAAGGACTGGCCGGGTCGCAGAAGCTGTCGAGGTCGATGCTGTCGGCGATGCGAGTGGCTGCCTCGAGGAAACTGTCCATGAAATCCTGGAAGGAGTGCTTCTTAGTGTTTGCCACTTTGAGAGCTGCCAACTTGTCTTCCTTAGCTTCCTTGCAGTGCACTCGGACAAGAGACAAAGCGACATCAGCACCACAGCAGGCAGATGATTTCTTCCACTCTTGCACTCGACTTGGAATCTGGTTTAGCCGAGCCATCAAGGACTCGAGGTCTTGAGACAGTTCCTCCCGAGGCCAGAGCTCAGCGTCCACTCGGGTCATCACCGCCTTCAGACGAGCCAGATAGCTGACTGCACCGTCCAAGCGTGATTCCAGTCGAAGCAAGTTCATCGCAACTTCATCTTTCATGGGATAGTTGATGGGGTCGAGACCTGTCTTGACCCGCCTAGTTTCGGCCTCAAAGTCTTGACACAGTTTTGTCCCATTGCAAAAGTGAGTCGATGACGAGATGATAAAGTTCAATCGGCAACAAAGTGATGAGTCGGTTGATCCTTCAAGCTTTAGAACAAGTTTGGCGGCGAGTTGCTCCAGATAGGACTCTAGCTTGTCGGTCTTGGTCTTAAGGCCGCCAAATTCAGTGGTAAGATTTTCCTTGTCCTTCTTCAGTTGCTGAACTTCCTGGTTGGCGTCTGTGATGGCAGCCTTCAGCTTCTCGTTCTCCTCCTCTAGTTTGCTAACCGAAGCCAGCTTCTGGTCCGCAAGCTTTGTCTTCTCGTGTGCCTCCTTCTGAGCGGCTGCCAGATCTAGATCCTTCTGCTCCAAAGCCTCCTTCATCCTCTCTAAAGAAACAACACTATTCAGACGAGACTGAAGTTGACGATTTTCACTACGCACATCTGCTCGTGTGAAATCACTCGGTTCAAAGAGACTGAAGGAAAAACTAGCGCGAAGCATGAAGTTACAAAACGGACAGGATGGTCGAGTGATTACCTCCCATGATGGCCGTTTCTTGTTGGGCAGTCTTCAGATTCTTCTTCGCAAGTTCGAGGTCAAGTTCAACGCTGATATGTTTCTTCTTCAACTCGGTGAGCCGAGCTCCAAGATCATAAGACCTCTGCAACCAGAAGAATAGAACATATCGGTCGACAGATCGCAGAGCCGAGTGAAAGCAAAGAGTTACTCTAAGACTACTGCCGAATCAAGTTTTCAACAGTAGTCTTGGGGACTACACCCAGTGGGTGCACTTAGTGTGCCCCCACTGGATCAGATCAATACTCAGCATGAGTTCAAAAAAAAGGAAAGAGAGACACATCATTAGACCTCGGTCGACTGCCAGCAGCCGACTGTGGTCTCGGGGACTACACCCAGTGGGTGCACTCGACATGCCCCCACTGATTCGAAAAGTACAGAATTAAAGATTTCCTGAGTTCTAAACGAAAGAACACCCAGTGGGTGATCAGATATAAAAGTGACATCCAGAAATTTCAGTCAGAGTTTTGCTGACCTGAACGTTGGTCTGAAGAGCAGTGTTGGCGTTGTAAGCTATCTGACTGGCTTCATGCATCACTTTCACTTGCTCCATGACAAGGTTCGCCTGGCGAAGAGCTTCCCTAGCAGCACTCGGCGAGTCGTCTGGAGTTTGATATGTAGCAAAGAGAGATGGCTCCAGAGGGGCCGAGGTAGCTGCCGGTCAGATGAGTGGAGTTGTACCGGTGCGGCAGGTGTCTGCGCAGTCGACCCCGACGGACGATCGGTCGTCAACGGGTTAGCGAATGTGACGTTGGTCCGGACCATCGCTTCAGGCGCCGGTGTCGACTGAGGGACCTGGACTTCAAGCTTCCTCCTGCTTGAGCTTCCACTATTATTCTTCCTCTCCTGTAGAGGCACTTCTTCTTATTCGTCATCAGGAAGCACAACGATATCTTGTGGAGCTACATAAGAAGAGAAATGTCAAGTTTTCAGTCAATTGGCCATCCACTCGACAAAACCGAACTTGGTCGAATGAACTTACCAGCTCGAGAGGTGGCCTCTTCGTCTCCTGGTGCCTTGTCGACGTCCATGTCAGTGGTAGCAGAGGTAGGGCTGGAAAGAAACAAAGATGGGTTGGTCAGATCAAGAAATTTTTTAGTCGACTTACGGAAACACGAACAAGATACCCACCCTGAGGCAACGGGGACGTACATCTTGATGCGCGGCAGTGTCTTCCAAGCCTTGGAGGGAGCAACTCTAGGCTACTTGGCCACCTTCTCCGTCGGCCTCGGAGTCGACGTCTGAGTGCGCATCTGGGTATTGGCACTCGGACCCACACCTTTCCCGCGCCCGCCGGCCCGGTCATGCTGCTGTTTGGATCGACGTTCGGAGCGCGGTGGCGAGTCAACTTCCTCCTCCTCATCCGACTCCTCGCTCTCCTCCTCCTCCTCGTCGTCTTCCTGAGAATCCCACTCGTCACTATCTTCCGCGCTGTCCTCCCCCTCCTGGGTCTGCTCCAAAGCCTGCTCGCCGTTGGGCATCGAATGCATCTCAGTGAACACCTGCAGAACAAAGTTGGTCAAACATGAGTCGGTCAATCTCAAGTACAGTCGGAACATGAATGGGAAACAGTCGGAGCGAAAAGCATACCTTGTCGGGTGGGTTGTCGCTGCTAAAGGGGACGACTCGCCTAGATCCTCTGGGATTGTCCTGATTGCCTGTAATGCTTCTCAGCCACGAAGCTACTGTTGTAGACGGTACTTCTTCTGGATGAACCCGTGCAGTGTCGTCCGGTCCAGAATACAGCCACATCGGATGATCGCGGGCCTGGAGAGGCTGGATACGTCAACTGAGGAACACCTCCAACAGATCCAGACCCGTGACACCATCATTGATAAGCTAGACCACCCTATCTACCAACATCCTCGTCTCCATGGTCTCACCAGTCATAACTTTCAGTGGGGCAGGAGTCTGGACTCGGTCAAACGAGAAGTGGGGAAGGCCGGTCGACTGCCCTGGAGCCACGACATCCTGGCAATAGAACCAAGTCGATTGCCGGCCTCTAACGGAATCAGGAAGGGTCATAGCAAGAAAAGCACTCCCTTTCCTCTTTTGGATACCTAAACCCCCACACATCTGGATGACATGAGTTTTTGAATCACTCGACTTCACCTTCTTTACCGATTGAGAACGAATAGAGAAGATGTGCTTGAAAAGGCCCCAGTGTCGTCGACACCCCAAGAAGTTCTCGCACATCGACAAGAAGGCAGCTAAATACGTGATGGTGTTGGGGGAGAAGTGGTGGAGTTGAGCACCAAAAAAGTTCAGAAACCCCCGGAAGAAAGGGTGCGGGGGAAGTGAAAAGCCGCAGTCGACAAGGGTTGTGAGCAGAACACACTCACCCGGCTGAGGCTGAGGGCTCATCTCCCCCTTCGGCAACCTTGCCGCTCCCTTGGCGATTAACCCCGACTCCGCCAACTCGTCCAGGTCCGCCTGCTGAATCGAAGACCAGATCCAATCACCCTAGATCCAGCCCGACGGCAGCCTCGCGCGCGATGATGACCCACGTTGTTGCTTCCTACCCTTCGCCGCCCCCTTCGTCTTCTTTGCGCGCTCTAGCGCCGCCGTCTTGTCCTTCACCAAGGCGACGGGGCAGCGGCATCGGAGCAGGAGAGTAAGGTGTGGCGAAGAGACGGAGAAAGAAGAAGGAAGAGAAGATGTGCACAGTACCGGCGCCTCGGTCCGGCCACCTTATAAGAGGTTGTTTCCGAGTGACTGGCGCGTGGGACCAGGCAATCCCGTCAAATCCCGCAATAGTCGCGCGCAGCATACGTGGTGAAAAAGGCGGCGCGGGAACCGAGGAATCACTATTTATCCGCTCTGCCCGCTTCGGCACTCCCCGTTTGGCGCGCTTCCCCGAAATTTCGTATCCCGTAGAATTCGGGATACACTACAGGCAATCGCGCCCAGGATCCCGCACTCCAACGCGACACTCGTCACATAAGATCAACAGTTCACTCGACTGTCCACTGAATGGATCAAGGCGACTGAGTCGACACCAAACATCGACGCTGGCACTCAGACGTGTAGAAAGCGCTCGCGAGATCCCTAGGCTCAGGTCAAGCTTAATTTCAGTCTATTTTGCACTCACACCTTAATCCATTCGGAGGCTACTGATGAGGGTACATACCTGGGGTAGGGTCATAGGCCTGACCTATACATCCTACCCAAGGTCACTACCCCAGAAGATAAGAAGATCAAGAATCCACTCGACGGTGTAATCACTCGACCATTATTTCCCACTTTCACTCAATCGTATGGGGAATGACTCGACCATATTGAAGACCAGGAGTCGGAAGAGCGCACAACGGCCGGGCATTCATTCCTTAGTCTTCATGAGCATTAAGAGTATTTAAGGTTGCCGTTACCAGTAACTCCCTTACTTTATGTACATTAAGCCCCTTGTAATGGAGGTTGGCCGGGGTCCTGGCGCACTCTATATAAGCCGCCCCCCTCCTCTGGGACAAAGGTTGGCACCCCCTGTAACACAACACACATAAACCAATCGACCGCCTCCGAGCACCGAGACGTAGGGCTATTACTTCCTCCGAGAAGGGCCTGAACTCGTAAACCTCGTGTGTACATCTTCTCCATAGCTAAGATCTTGCCTCTCCATACCTACCCCCCTTTCTACTGTCAGACTTAGAACCACGACACTTGGCAACTGCCAAGCTTCGGGGAGGTGCCCCGGTATCGTATCACCATCACACCCTTACCTTTATCGTTTTTATTTGTTCGATCCTTTTGGTTATATTTTGATCTAGAAGAATAAAATTTTAGCATGATCTAGCTTTTAGTTTTGTTTTGATCCCTATCTATGTAATTGAGTCCGTGAGTTATATATAATAAAGAGTAGTTTTGAGTTGAGGGCTTTGCTATCCTACTATGATCTTGAGGGAATAATAGAAAGAATAAAGAAAAAATAGAAAAGGATCATATATTGATCTTATGGAGAGTAATGACTTCACATATAAAGAGTATGATGAATTAAATTTGTTGAGAGTTGAAAAACATAGTTTTGGTCACTGTTGCAATTAATAGGAAGTAATAAAGAAAGAGAGGCTTCACATATAAATATACTATCTTGGACATCTTTTGTAATTGTGAGCACTCATTAAAATATGACATGCTACAAAGTTGATGTTGGACAAGGAAGACAACATAATGGTTTATGTTTTCTTATATCCGAATAGAAGTTATATTGTCTTGGATCCTCCAACGTTTTGATCTTGCTTTTCTCTCTCATGCTAGCCGAATTCTTTGCACCAAGTAGAGATACTGCTTGTGCATCCAAACAACCATTAAACCAGTTTTGCCATGAGAGTCCACCATACCTACCTATGGATTAGTAAGATCCTTCAAGTAAGTTGTCATCGGTGCAAGCAATAAAAATTTCTCCTTAAATATATATGATCTATTAGTGTGAAGAAAATAACCTTTATACGAACTTGTGATATGGAAGAAATAAAAGCGACGGACTACATAATAAAGTTCTTTATCACAAGAGGCAATATAAAGTGACGTTCTTTTGCATTAAGATTTTGTGCATCCAACCATAAAAGCGCAAGACAACCTATGCTTCCCTCTGCGAAGGCCCTATCTTTTACTTTAATCTTCTATCCTTATACTAGAGTCATGGTGATCTTCACCTTTCCATTTTACACTTTTTTCTTTTGGCAAGCACTATGTGTTGGAGAGATCCAGATATATATATCCACTCGGATGTAGGTTATCATAAAGTATTATTGTTGACATTACCCTTGAGGTAAAAGGTTGGGAGGCAAAACTATAAGCCCCTATCTTTCTCTGTGTCCGATTGAAGCTTTGAACCCATAAGTATCACATGAGTGTTAGAAATTGTGAAAGACTAAATGATAGTTGAGTATGTGGACTTGCTGAAAAGCTCTTGAATTGACTCTTTCCGATGTTATGATAAATTGCAATTGCTTCAATGGCTGAGATCATAGTTTGTTAGTTTTCAATGAAGTTTTTGATTCATACTTTACCTTGTGAATGAATTGTTACTTTGGCATAAGAAATTATATGAGATTATATGTTGTTGTTCTAAAGATGATCATGATGCCCTCATGTCCATATTTTATTTTAATGACACCTCTATCTCTAAACATGTGGACATATTTTTTGATATCAGCTTTCGTTTAGGATAAACGAGGTCTAAGCTTGGGGGAGTTGATACGTCCATTTTGCATCATGCTTTTATATTGATATTTATTGCATTATGGATTGTTATTACACATTATAGCACAATACTTATGCCTTTTCTCTCTTATTTTACAAGGTTTACATGAAGAGCGAGAATGTCGGTAGCTCGAATTCTGGGCTGGAAAAGTAGCAAATATTAGAGACCTATTCTGCACAACTCCAAAAGTCTTGAAACTTCACAGAGAATCATTTTGGAATAAATAAAAAAATATTGGGCGAAGAAAGCACCAGAGGGGGGCTACCTACCATCCACAAGGGTGGAGGGCGCGCCCCTTGCCTTGTGGGCCATCTGGCAGGCCCCCATGCCCATCTTCTGCTATATGGTGTTTTTTGACCTGGAAAAAAGTTAGAAGGAAGCTTTCGGGACGAAGCGCCGCCGTCTCGAGGCGGAACCTAGGCAGAACCAATCTAGGGCTCCGACGGAGCTGTTCTGCCGGGGAAACTTTCCTCCTGGAGGGGGAAATCGAAGCCATCGTCATCACCAACGATCCTGTCATCAAGAGGGGGTCAATCTCCATCAACATCTTCACCAGCACCATCTCCTTTCAAACCCTAGTTCATCTCTTGCATCTGATCTCTGTCTCAAAACCTCAGATTGGTACCTGTGGGTTGCTAGTAGTGTTGAATACTCCTTGTAGTTGATGCTAGTTGGTTTATTTGGTGGAAGATCATATGTTCATATCCTTAATGATAATTAATACTACTCTGATTATAAACATGCACATCCTTTGTGAGTAGTTATGTTTGTTCCTGAGGACATGGGAGAAGTCTTGTTATAAGTAATCATGTGAATTTGGTATTCGTTCGATATTTTGATGAGATGTATGTTGTCTTTCCTCTAGTGGTGTTATGTGAACGCCGACTACATGACACTTCACCATGAGTTGGGCCTAGGGGAAGACATTGGAAAGTAATAAGTAGATGATGGCTTGCGAGAGGGGCTTATCATAAGTGGGAGGCTTGTCCAAGGAAGGGCAGCACCCAAGCACTGGTCCACCCGCATATCAAATTATCAAAGTAACGAACGTGAATCATATGAGCATGTGAAAACTAGCTTGACAATAATTCCCATGTGTCCTCAGGAGCGCTTTGCTTTATATAAGAGTTCGTCCAGGCTTGTCCTTTGCTACAAAGAGGATTGGGCCACCTTGCTGCACCTTACTCACTTTTGTTACTTGTTACCCATTACGAGTTATCTTATCATACAACTATTTGTCACCAATAATTTCAGTGCTTGCAGAGAATACCTTGCTGAAAACCGCTTGTCATTTCCTTCTGCCCCCCATTGGGTTCGACATTCTTACTTATCGAAAGGACTACGATAGATCCTCTATACTTGTGGGTCATCACTCGGGCATTTCATCGAACACCACATGTGCATAGGAGGTGAGAACAGAGAGAAGCACACCTCCCACATGCAGGCCGAACAAAAAATAGAGGAGTGAGCGGGCAGGGGCGAGGATATATATAGGCATCTCTTTAGTACCAGTTGGTGTCTAGAACCGAGACTGAAGACTGACCTTTAGTCCCGATTCCAATCACCTACCGGGACTAAAGGGGTTATGCCAGGAGCGAGGACTTTTAATCGTGGTTGGTGGCTGGAACCGGGACTAAAGGTCCCAGCCGAACCGGAACTTGTGCCTGGCGTGGCCCGGTCGGTGCCCTGGCCGCTCGAACCGGGACTGATGCTCCCATTAGTCCCGGTTCGAAACACGACCGAGACTAATGCTCTGATCTGGCCAGGACCAAAGCTCTGTTTTCTACTAGTGGACATGGGAGGCAGAATGGGTGACAGATGCAAATTTGACAACAGCATGCACATTCATGAAGGGGCTTAAGACCAAACAAGTTCACCACTCTCAAATGATGTGTTGTCATATGCATGCATGCCCTTTCGGATTTCACATACTACTACTCCTATGGAAGATCATTATTAACAAGACTTTTGGAGTACGTTGGTACGAATTCGAGGAACTTACCCACCTTATATACTTCCTATAAAGGGCAATAGTCAGGATGGTCTATTTCATCAGTCCTTATGTTTGTTCACGTTGTTCAATTTGGGTTGCTTGAGAGGCTAGTATGTAATATCCTCTTACACAAAGAAAGTAATATATATGTTTTTTTCTCATTTGTGACATAAGGTTTATTCTTATTTTAACATGTTCTTGATACTGTGTTGCCTAGCGTCGAACTCAACTATCTTTTTTCACGTTTGCACATTGCACCCTAACAGTAAACTTGTAGCGCACATGTTTCAGCACGCGGACCAACTTGAATTGTTAGGAAATCATGGAAAAATTGTACACGGTAATGCGAAAATGGTTTATCCAGCTAGAGGAAAACAAACTAGACAATGATTCCTTTATGGAACTCCTTACAACATGTGCTACAATATCAAGAATCTATTTGACATATCGTGCATAGACATGAGATTACACAAAGCTATCTTGACCTTCTGATTTCTTGCTCTTGTAGGTACCTTGCTCGTATATGCGAGCATAAGGAGCAATTTTTATTCGAGCACACCAAGCATGTTTTGGGGGACTGAACATGTTTTATTTAAAACACATATATATGTCTAGTTGTTCCTTGGTGACATCCACCATTTAGACCTCTTCCACAATATCCTGCTCAAGGATAGCCACCACCACCACCGGATCCTCCACCATAACCTCCACCCCCGCCAGAGCCGCCACCAGAGCCATACCCTCCACCAGAGCCACTGCCATACCCACCATTGTTGCCACCACCGTAGCCAGGTTTGCCGTACCCACCACCACGTCCTGGGTCACTACCACCATTACCATATCCACCGTTGTTGCCGCCACCATAGCTAGGATTGCCATAGCCACCGCCATATCCAGGATTCCCAGACCCTCCACCATACCCACCATTGTTTCCAGATCCTCCACCATACCCACCACCATTGTTTCCGTATCCTCCACCATGCTGGTACCCACCACCGTTGTTTCCGTATCCTCCACCATGCTGGTACCCACCACCGTTGTTTCCATATCCTCCGCCATTGTTTCCATATCCTCCGCCATTGTTTCCGTATCCTCCATTGTTTCCATATCCTCCCCCATTGTTTCCATACCCAGGTTTCATATTCTTCTCCTCAGATTCTGTATGCATACAAGAAAATATCATTTAGCAATCAAGTGGCGGTGCCGCTCAGTGTCCATATATATTCGGATGAATGATGACTATATTAGGTAAATGTTTTTTCGTTGTTGCGGGTAGGTAAATGTTATTTGTGTGTATGTGTGTGTGTAGAGAGAGAGAGAGAGAGAGAGAGAGAGAGAGAGACCTTTAGGTTTAGCTTCGGTGACCTCTCTAGCATCTACCCCATCCTGGCAGAGAAGCAGGAAAGACACTAGTACGACACCAAACAGAAGTATACACTTAACAGCCATTGTGGGTGATCAGATTGATCAAGCTAGCTACCAAGCTTAGAATGAGTTGGTAATGGTATAAGCTTCCAGTTAAGCCCTATTTATAGGAAGCAATGCAGCTTTTGCCTAGTTGAGATAATGGTAGGACCTAAAGTTCCATTAACTACATACCATATACGGTTGGGCGTTGGCACATCTCGTTTTCAAACTTGATTAGCTAGCCCATGGAGCCGGGCATTGACATTCATCCCTGGGTTTACGTGTGATCGAGAATACAGAACAACTTGCTGATTAAGGCAGCTAAAAAAGTAGAGATCGTCGTGGCGCATCCGTGCATGTATGGATAATTGCCAATGATCGATGTTGTAGTATATCATCTCCAATTTAATTGATTGGCTTTGCAAATATTGTAGAGTGCTTGTGTAATTCATGAAATGAAGTACTTCGTCCGATCCAAATTAAATGGCATTGTTTTAATATAATTTTGTACCAAAGTTGTACTACCTCCGTTCCTAAATATTTGTCTTTCTAGAGATTTTAACAAGTGACTACATACGGAGTAAAATGAGTGATTCTACACTCTAAAATATGTCTATATACATCCGTATGTGGTAGTCCATTTGAAATATCTAAAAGACAAATATTTAGGAACGGAGGGAGTACTAAAGTAGCTTTAATTGATATGGATCGGAGGGAGTATAAAAAATTCTTAGCATTGAGAGATTAGCCTTTGGACTGGTCCTCCTCCTTAGACTGTATTTCTTTTGTGTCGAGCTACAATAATGTGCGTTCTCGATGTGTAAGAGCCAAGGTAAAGGTGTGGTTGCACCCGGGTACCCCGACACCCCATTATCCAAGCCATCCAAATTCCTTGAGATGCGTGCATTGGTCAGATGCAGGTCAGAATATTAGCAGTCTCTGCCGCTGTAATTTGGGTTTGACTGTTCAATCCGTGAGGGCCTAGGTAGGCTGTAGCTGAACCGTAGCAGCCTGATGCATGTCAGAACGAGTCGCTTTCAGCGTTTCACACACTGTACGCACGTGAGGAGTTCCAACAGAGACAGCTGAGCCGCGCCTGTTGTCACACTCACACATGTAGCTCTCCACAGAGACTTTCTCTCACAGCGTGCCTCTCTAAACCTTCTTTAAACTCTCTCTCTCACACACACAAAGGCCCATCTCTCTTCCTACAAACTTTATCTGATATACTCTCTCACTTCTCTTTCAAAAGAAAAGCACTCTCGCATGCTCCTCTCTCCAGTTTCTCGAAGAAAGGTGTTGTCTCTTGTATCACAGGCTCTCTCTAGATTTCTATAATATTGTGACTTGTTGTCAGATCGCCCCATCCTTTTCTTACAGTAGGTGGAATCCTGCCACGAGGGGCAGGGCTAGGCTAGTCACCGCTAACTGTTTTTTTTCTAGCTACACCTTAGCTTAATGAAACACCAAACGTCCTAATTCATTCCAGCACTACAGCTCATGGCTCAAATCTCTAGGCAGCGTTTTATGAATGGATGGTGAGATAAGGGGGTGCCTAAGCACCCGGGAACTAAAAATCCATTCTCAAGAGCCAACCGTATGGCATGCCCACCAGTAGCTACACTGAGGACGCGAATTGAGTACACCTAGGTTTGTCAGGTTCAATTCCAGATTTCGCAATGGGTGTTCATGTTTTTCTTGATTTATTTCAAAATTCATTGGTTTTATTTTTCAGTGGTAAACAGTGCGCTCGTCAATAATGAGGCGGATATTACTACTTCATCGCGCTGGCTCGGCCTCTCGAATAACCTCATAGAGATAGGGTATATGTATGCGGGGAAATGCATGGATGAACCCGGATACGTATGAACTCACTTTGAAAAACACATTTTGAAATGCCAAAAATTTCTGAGAAAAGGTGCACATGGACATCTCCATATTCTATGTGTGTGTACAGAAAGTTTCACGAAAAAACAACTTTTTTTATGGTCTGTGCAAAAAAAGATAAAACATTGTGTCGTGAAACACTATTTAGAAGCACTAAAATTTGTCTTTTTTGCAGTGACAAAACAAAAAGACTATTTTTCACAAAACTTTATGCCGCGGACATATTTTTGCAAACATGTATGCGTGGGGTTTTGTTTTAAATTTGTTGACATTTCAAAACGTGTTTAGAGTACATTTTTTCAAAAGCAGGTTCATATGTACCTGGGTTCAGGACGTGCCGACTCCATGCATGTGTGTTCATATAAGTGAGTTATGTGCCTGCAACTATATTATGCTCCACAAAAGAAAATATGACGAGGCCAGAAATCACATCGATGCAACATTAAGAGTAAATAAAATCTCTTTTTTGCAGGGAAAATAAAATCTCTTTTTATCAAAAGTATTTCGAGAATGTTTATGTGTGTGTAGAAAAATTTATCAACGGTGTGTATTTGGTGCTGGATGTGCCGGTATTATTGAATTGCAAGAAGTGTACTACATGCCCATACATACGTGATGTAGGCTGTCGGCACGAATAATATGTGCAGGGCATAAAGAACGAATAATAGGTTTCTTTTCTATCGTGGTCCGAGCAAGTAGCTGCATGTGACCGTTTGCCGCTAAATTAATACGGTGATGGAGCTTGCTAGGATTGACTCAGCACTCGGAGTATTCACTTTCCCGTGGACACGTCGAAAGGATGAAGTGCCCTAGCTGGTACGTGATACATAAAATGGTCGGCAAAGTGGGACATGGAAGCATTTAATATCAGATCAATTTGCAAAAATAGTTGCACTCTGTTGCACAGGTCTCAGCATGCGGGGAGGCGATTCGTGGCACACAAATGCGGGGGCACGACCCATCTCTAATGCTATTTTTTTACTTCTAAATTTGAATCTGTTATATTTAGAAGTCTAATTTATATTTTGTTTGCATGTTCAGTTTCCTCGTAACGAGGGCTTTAAAATAAAACCACTTTTGAATACATTTTAACAAGTTTTTAAAACTTTACTAAGTTTCACCTGCTAAAACTTGGTAGGAACAAATGATAAATTCATTCAGTCAGGAAGGTAAAACTTAAAATTGTGCAGGGAACTACAGGGAGTTAAACGAGTTTGCGGACCGCGAGGCAATCGTATGGCTAAGCGCAGCCGGGCAGCTGTGTGTCCCCACACCTGCATGCCCCTGCAAATTTCCACGTACCGGTAGTGACGTATACACCACTACAACATTGTCCATCTCTAGCAATATATTTTTGACCGACGAATCTGATGGACCACCTGAGTTACACCTATCTCATGCAGCTTAACCAGGAAAACAGCAAAAGATGGATCACAACGGACAAATTGTTTTTGATGTGTACTCCCTTAGACTATTTATACTAGATGATACTCCGCAAGTTGTTGCAGAAATATTTTGCAACATATTTCAATGTGATTCATTGCATGAAACATGAATATTTGAAGTAATAATATAAAAGGTTAACACTAAAAATACATATAATTTATTGTGCTTGATTACTATATAGTTGTAAAATGTTTATTAAATGTATATAGCATAATAGAATGAAAATCCTCATGTATGTTGCATGTTGAGATAAGTCTTTTTTCCATGGATGTCATGATGAAGTGGCATGTTTGCATGTTAAGAGAGACATATGATAGTGGGGGGTGGGCCTTTTCTCATGCATGTTGTGCGATGATGTGGCATGCTTGCATGTTGAGAGAAAAAGTTAGTGGGGGCTAGCTATTTAGATATAGAAGATTGTGACTCACGCATATTTTTGCTGGCCAACTTTGATCATTAAATTGACCAACAAAATGTGGATTACATGTCATATAAAATAATCTTCTCAGTTTTTTATTGAAAACCAACTTCCAATGGCATAATTTGTATGGCATATAATTCATATGTTATCGGTGAATTTATGATCAAAGTCTAATAACAATTAATGATAACGCAATGTAAATAGGGATAGAGGGAGTGGAGGAGTGACATATAATGGCACATGTTGTGGCTCATATCGACCAAAATAGGGGCTCCATGTATTGCCGCATCTCAGTTGAGAGCTCATAACGTTGGGTCCAGATGTACCACAATTATGCATATCGTCTAAGTCAGTTTGCATTTTTGAACCACATGAGACTTTTGTCGATCTCTACCAATGTTGAAATATGTATTCCCTCTTTCCATCCTTGATGGAAATTCGCGAGACATGTTGAAGCCACCACTCAACCCTCTGCCTCTACCGGATATGCACCTCGCAAACGCTGCCCAGAGCCCGCGTGGCTGTGAATGTGGTGTGGCCTCTGTATTTGACTTGTTGCAGCAAAACCATACGTTGCTTCGGTGGACAGGGCACGTCCAGGAGAGCACTGTGGACCACCATTGTTGCAGCAGCACGGATTGGCGCTGAGGGGAACAGCCATAGTCATTGTTTGAGCGGTGGCCTCTAGTCTAGGTGAGGACGCCTTCATATTTTGATTTGGGTTTCGGTGACAATGGTGGGATGGCATGCCCGGTTGGGTGCTTGGAGGTGATGGGCACCAGTACATTTAGTTGTTGCTATGGAGGCGGCTTGATGGTGGCTGGGTAGGACAATGGTCTGCCCTGGCCATGTCCCAATTGTTGATTGGGTTGGGGTTGTGATAGTATGCTGAGGATGCAACAACGACCCTCTCACTTCATCTAGTCTTTTGCTACTTTAGCAATATGAATTGACAATCGTGCGGTAGTAAAGGATGTGGGATATTTCATGTCATCAAGCTTGATAGCCTGCAAGTGCACAGGGTTTTGTTGTAGCCTTTTCGAAGTAAGAGTGTTGATCTCATAGGGAGCACACGAATTAGACTTTGTCTCTTGTAGAGGTTTAAATTATAGTGCTTGCAACTTCGTTGCGATCCAAAAGCAGAGCAAAACCAGAAGGTTTTAAAATATTGAGTGAATGATACAAACAAGGAAAAAAATAACATGTTGAACACTAAAAGAGCGCCAGAATTAAGTAATGGATGTTGGAATTGATAGGACTAAAGCATCCCAGGGAGCCTGGATTCCATGATAGTATATTTCTACCATGACCGATGCCTAAGTATAATTCTAAGTTTGGTTCCTAAGCCACTTTATATGTTTCTACAAATGGGCGGAGCCAAGTACATATACGTGCATACAATGCAGCAACCCCATATCCCATACGCCACTACCATTCATCCTCGGTACTCTGGTTACCGAATGGTAATTAAGGGTTTCCTCTAGCTAAGGTGGTCTTTGTTTATCTTCCATTGTAATGATTCGAGGAGGAGGAAGATAAGTACGGTCACCACCGACCTCCTCTTTTCTATTTCCACCTTCACACAAATAGTAAAAACATGTCGTCCAAACAAGACATATGTTGGATGGCCGACTTCACCAAACATCAAGAAGATCATTAACATAAACATATAAAGAGGATATTAAATCCTATTATCATACAATCGTAAACATAATAGGATTCCTCCATATCCCCGAGTACTAGGAAAACTACTTGAACATCGAGGATGTAGACATCACGGTATGAATCATGATGAACCCGGGGGTAGTGCCAAGGTAATACAAAAGTGAATCCTCGCCAACTAATGTATTACAAGGAGATGGAGATGGGGTGGTGATGATGAAGACCGCTGTTGATGATGCCCTCTTGATGTAATGATGCGGCGGTGGAATCTTGTGGTCGATTCCCCCTCCGGAATCCTTTCGGAGGCTAGGGTTCTTCATTTTGGATGTGTTTCTGGTAGCTAGCGGTGTCCTCTCGATCCCTGTTCCATCTGCATGGGGGTAAAATAGTTGACCCGTAGGAGGAGGCAGCGGATTGCACAATCGCTGGTATGAGCGCACACGCTCGTACCAGACGTTGTCTTTCACTCTGTCGGCTTCTACGTGCATTATTTTCTTCTCCCAGGCGTTTTACTCTTTTATGGCAATATCTTATCATGTTAACTGGTGTGATTTTATCACCATAAATTGGTGTTCTTTCCTTAAACTCTAAAATATTTCAGTGCAAGACAACATGGTGAATACATACAAAAAGAGGTGCGCGAAGGCGGTAAAATCTGAAGAAACCTATACTACAAAATGAAATAAGAGGTGTAAACATAACCAAATTTCGACTCCTAAACTCCCCCAAGCTTAGAGGTTTTCTCATCCACAGGCAAATGCCGCAGCTTGTAAGAACAAGATCATATTGTTTATGAGGTGCGGCTAAAATAAATGCATGAGTCCATCGCTCAATTCAAAAACTCATACTAGATACTTGATCACATCGAGTACTATTATCTATTCAATTATTAAGATGATCATCAAGGCTTCCACACCTATACTACTTTATCGGTTAGCAAACATATCATTGCTCTATGCAATAATTCACCCGTCTTCCAGTCCAGCAAGTAGCAACCGGCTATCTTTTTTATTTTATATCTCAAAAATGCCAAGTTTTATTCCTCTTTTCTTTGAGGGGCTGATTTACGTGCCCACATCACATTCATTCGTTTATGTGTGACATGAAGGTTAAGCATGCTTCCTGTAGTGAGATCGGAATTTTTGAAAGGCCTAAATTTATTTAGATAGTTTTCCCTTACTACTACTTGCTCATTTTAGTTTCAAGAAGTCGGACTGTCTTCACATACCGTTTTTTTTAGTTCTTTTACAAAATTTTGAAGAGTTCAACCGAAACAAAAGTAATCTATTCCATCCAGTTGGTCACCTTTCCTACTCGATCGACACAGGAGATGTGGAAGACTTATACTCATCATGAAGTGAAAATATTAGCACACATATCTAACAATGCATATAATATAATATCTAGAATAATGCAATCAACCATTCATCAAAGCTATCGGATACTCACTGGATAAAAGAGTCTTCCATCAATCAAAAGATATAGACAATCCACTTTATTTTAACTAAAACGAACTAAACTTAAATTGAAAATAACTAAATAGGACAACAAAGGAAGATACAAGGGCTTGAAAATCTCCCCAAGCTTAACATTCTAAGCATACGAGATTCATTCACCCTCCCCCCCCCCCCCCCCCTTTGTTGGTACCAGGATTTCTTCCCGGGTGAATCGGGCATGGATGAGGATTTTGGACATAGTTTGGGTCCGCGATGACCTTCTTTCTCGGGGGCCCAACGGTGATGCGAGCCCGGATGGAGGGATTCCCATAAGCATTGGGTTTCCCCTGTTGTGATCCCTTCAACGGCTCATGGATAGTGCAGCCATGAAGGCCACAACTAGCTATAGTTGTTGGGGTAATCTTGACAAAGTCAAGACGGCCAGCGGTACTGATAAGCTTTACTGATTTGATGGGGATTGCCTCGAGCTTCTAGTTATTTAACAATAGGCCTCTTGTTTGGTGAGCCAACTGGCTCCAACCGTGGATGAAGGTAGTAGAACAAAGAGCGCATCTTTTGTTGGCCGGAGAGGAATCAAGGTCCATCTTATTAAGGCCAAACATTTAGTCTCGTTCCCGATAACAACATGCAACATATGGTCTTGTAAGGTTTATCTTTCAAAGACTTTATGTTTCTTGCAATTATGTGAACTTTGCATGCACCATTTCCTCCATTTCTTGGAACTTATCATGCAATCTAAGCCCACTAGAACTCGGCCGGATTTCTATCAAATCAAGCAGTCTCAGGGGTGGAAGCCAACCCCACTACTCAATCTAATCACTCTAATAATCAGGATCCAACAAGGTAGAATGGAAGAACTAAGGAAAGAAGCCATGTAACTTAGTGCAAGACAAATGTAGAATGGCCTAAAACCTAAAAAAGGGTGTGGGGGGGCATACAAAAACCGTCTTAGTCAAACTGGCATATGAAAATACTTCCTGCTCTTTCCCTATTTCTTCATTTCATTGTTCTATTCCTTCTGATTTCTTTTCCAGTTAAGTTGCCCATAAACTAAATCTGTAAAACTCACTCAGCTATTGTCTTCTTTCTATAATTTGTCTTTAAGTCTAAGTCATACATAAAGTATAAACCTCTTCCCAGCTCCGCCACCTCATTTGTAATGAGTATGCTCTACTTGAAAGAACTTACTTTTCAATAAATAAGTACTCCCTCGCCTCCAAAATAAGTGACGTAGTGCGGGTTTGCTGCATCTGTTCCGCCAGACATCGTGCAGTACTGCAAATCCGTACCATAAATCATCATTTTAGGCACATATAACTCAAATAAAATAACAAATAAATACTAAATTTAAATGTTTTTAAATTAAACAACACAATAATTGTCTCAAATACAACAAATGTTGAAATCTGAATTACAAATTGTTCGGAATTATTACAATAATAAATCGTTTAGAATTAAAACAATTGTTCACCTCACACATGAAAAAAATAGACCAAATTAATAAAATGAGAGTCTATTGACCATACAATTGCCATTGATGCTCAATGAGATCATTGCGGAGCTGCTGATGTTTGTCACGGTCTTCTATCTACTGGTAGGTCTCAAGAAATGTACTAATTTCATTTGGATTTCTGGTAGGCTTGACACGGCTATCAATATTGTCATAGAAAATCTCTAAGTTTAAATCCCTCTCATTCTTGATGATCATATTGTATAGCATTACACATGCATTTGAGCATGGTATCTTCTCTGATGCAAAGATACCCATCGGTGTAATCAACCAGAATGCCATATGCTATCACTCACATTGCCACCGATATCTTTTGGTATGCACTAAAGCCAAGCGGACCGGCTTCTCCGGCGATTGAAGAACTGACAATTTTGTTCGCAAGTTTACACAATGCGACAAAACGACACATGCGCATTCGATAATGCCTATGGAAGAGATGAGCCAGATAGGTTGGTACTGACGATGCCATAGACCTAGGGTAGGGTCATAGGCCTGACCTATACGCCCCACCCAAGGTCACTACCCTAGAAGCAAAGACATTCAAAGAACAGCAGAGAGTACCAATTGAAGTCGTCGAGTGCAATCCACTTGACCAGTCATCTCACTCGGGTACCCCTCCCTCCAAATTTCACTCAACCAAGACAAAGTCATTCGACCATACCAGAAACCACTCGGAGTACAGAAGACCAGGAGTCACTCGGGATGGCAACGGTCAAGCGTTCACTCTGTAGTCTTAAAGGTCATTTAATACACTTTATATCCGGCGTTATCAGTAACGCCCTATCTTAATGTACATTGAACCCCTGTGAAGGAGGTGGGCTGGGGTCTTGGCGCACTCTATATAAGCCACCCCCTCCTCTGGGACAAGGATTGCACCCCGTGTAACACACACACCCATATTCCAGTCGACCGCCTCAGGGCACCGAGACGTAGGGTTTTTACCTCCTCCGAGAGGGGCCTGAACTCGTAAACCCGTGTGTACAACCTCGCCGTAGCTAGGGCCTCGCCTCCTCATATGTAACCCCTACTCTTACTGTCAGACTTAGAACCACGACAGTTGATGGCCACCTTGGGGCAAAGCATCTTAGCGACTTCCGGCGAGGTTGCATTTTCTCCGATCTTCATCAACATGGTTTCCAGCGGTGGTTTGATCTTGGGTGGCGAGTTCCGACTTGGTGCGCTCACTTTCGTCGCCGACGACTCTGCCTGGCTCCAGGAAGCCCCCCTCGATGTCGAGGCTCTCCCGATCCATGGTTCGTCGCACTTCCGCGTGAGTGCCTGCGGCGTTCTCCTTCGGCAGCCGTCGACCCTGTATCGGTCAGTCCTTGCATCGCCTTCTCACTCCGCTAGACGCCGCCGCAAGCGATCTGGTCGGTCGCGGCTCCGGCGGTGGGTGAACCACGCGGTGGCTCGTCAGACGGGCACCTCCCAAGTCACGGCAATCGAGCCTGACATATTTCACTATGGTCCAGCCAACTTGTCGACCGACTTTGCAGACACCTTTTCCGGAAGCGGGAGCTGTGACCCCGCGGTAGAAGTCCTTAAGGTCGACTCCCATCACAACCCGCCTGGTTTCTGTCGCATCGGCGGTAACGGTGGCGGCGATGGCCATTCATACGGCCACGAGGAGTATCATCCCCAACCTCTCAACTCGCAGCAGAGGGAAGAGTTGCACCGCCGCAACATGGAGGCCCTCCAAACCCCCATCGTAGGGGAGACCGCCGAGGCTCTGGCCTTGGAGGCAGTGCACCTAGCCACGCTAGCTGAGAGCACTTGTTTGGAGAATCTCCAACATTCTCTCGACGAGCGTGCCCGTCGACTGATCCCTGAGTCCAGTCAATGTCCATGACAGTTGTTTCCACAGGAAACTCAGGTATTCCGCACCCCAATCCAGAATATTGCAGCTGTTGCGCGTATTCGCAGAGTTTATTCAACCGTCCTGTTCAGAAGCTGGAAGGGGTTTGGAACAGATCAGAGCACTGCTCCGAGCAGCAGGAGACCTGAACTCCGCCGTTTCTCAGTCGCTCAACAGGATCCACAGCAGATCGATAAGGGCAGATACTGTTCAATCAGTGCACAGTCTTGGGTCGCCATTGCGACGTGAAGATCGTTATCACCGCAGAGATCGACACTTGGGAAGAGCTCATGGAGAGTATGATCATGAGTACGCCTGCTTTTTTTCGACAACCACCGTCGAGCGCCTTCACCCCTTTCGAGGGACGGATCATATGCGCCCCGGCGGTATGATGACATGCGCCCGTATGGTAATGACCGCAGAGTTCCAGTCGACCCAAGAGAGCCTGGCTTCAACGCAAGATCGGTCCTTGTTCAAGGTTTGGTCGACCGGAACAGAGCATTCAGAGAGGGGTTGGATAGAGACAGACCCAGCGGAGCAGGGTCCATGTTTCTGGCCCCGAGTGTTTCGGAAGAGCCATCAGAGGCGCTGAGATTCCTCACAACTTCAGATTGGTGACTGGCGTCAGTAAGTTCACAGGAGAATCAAAGCCCGACACTTGGCTGGAAGATTACCGAGTGGTTGTGCACATTGGTGGTGGCAGCGATGAGGTGGCCATGAAGCACCTCCCTCTGATGCTTGAAGGTTCTGCCAGGGCCTGGCTGAATCAGTTGGCCCCTGGAAGCATTTTGAGTTGGGATGAGTTGGCCCGAGTGTTTACCACAACATTTGAGGGCACCTACAAGAGACCTGCTGTTTTGCCAGAATTGCAGCATTGCATGCAGAAACCGAATGAGACCTTGAGAGATTACATCCAGAGATGGATCACTCTGCACCACATAGTGGAGAATGTATCAGATCACCATGCAGCATGTGCCTTTAAAGAAGGCGTTTGCTACAGAGAGCTGAATCCGAAGCTCAGTCGGACCGGAGACATGTCTCTGGCTCAGATGATGGAGATTGCCACCAAGTACGCTAACGGCGAAGAAGAAGACCGACTCCGGAGTGGCAAGAACAGACCAGTCGCCCAGGACACCGGAGGAGAAATTCCAGTCGGAAGTAGAAGCGAAAGGCTGAGGCAGCAGGTCCTACCGAGGCAGCAGTATTGAACCAAGGAAAGTTCAAGGGGAAGCCCAAAGGGCCTTGGATCCCTAAGAAAGTGAAGGATCAAGCAAGAAATGATGTGATGGATTTGCCATGTCATATACACACCAAAAACGATGAGGAGGGGAATCTGATTCTCCCCAAGCATACGACTCGACAGTGTCAACTCCTAATCCAGAGCTTCCGAGAAAGCCAACCCAGTGAAATGGACAAAGGGTCCGATAAGGAGGAAGACAAAGATGATGATGGTGGTTACCCCAATGTTAATGCCACCTTGGTGATTTTTGCTGATCTCGAGAGCAAAAGTCGACTGAAAGTTATTAACAGAGAGGTGAACATGGTTGCTCCGGCAACAACAAGGTATTTGAAGTGGTCAAAAACCCCTATTACATTCGACCAGTCCGATGATACGTCTCCAATGTATCTATAATTTTGATTGCTCCATGCTACTTTATCTACTGTTTTGGACTATATTGGTCTTTATTTTCCACTTTTATATTATTTTTGGGACTAACCTATTAACCGGAGGCCCAGCACAGAATTGTTGTTTTTTTGCCTATTTCAGTGTTTCAAAGAAACGGAATATCAAACGGAGTCCAAACGGAATGAAACCTTCGGGAACGTGATTTCTCACCGAACGTGATCCAGGAGACTTGGACCCTACTCCAAGACGTAACAGAGGCGGTCAAGAGGGTGGGGGGCGCCACCCCCCCTAGGGCGCGCCCCCTGCCTCGTGGCCCCCCTATTGCTCCACTGACGTACTCCTTCCTCCTATATATACCTACGTATCCCCAAATGATCAGAACAGGAGCCAAAAACCTAGTTCCACCGCCGCAACCTTCTGTATCCACGAAATCCCATCTTGGGGCCTGTTCCGGAGCTCCGCCGGAGGGGGCATCCACCACGGAGGGCTTCTACATCAACACCATAGCCCCTCCGATGAAGTGTGAGTAGTTTACTTCAGACCTTCGGGTCCATAGCTAGTAGCTAGATGGCTTCTTCTCTCTTTTTGGATCTCAATACAATGTTCTCCCCCTCTCTCGTGGAGATCTATTCGATGTAATCTTCTTTTTGCTGTGTGTTTGTTGAGACCGATGAATTGTGGGTTTATGATCCAGTTTATCTATGAACAATATTTGAATCTTCTCTGAATTCTTTTATGTATGATTGAGTTATCTTTGCAAGTCTCTTCGAATTATCCTTTTGGTTTGGCCAACTAGATTGGTAGTTCTTGCAATGGGAGAAGTGCTTAGCTTTGG
This sequence comes from Triticum timopheevii, assembly GCA_963921465.1. Classification (NCBI taxonomy): domain Eukaryota; kingdom Viridiplantae; phylum Streptophyta; class Magnoliopsida; order Poales; family Poaceae; genus Triticum; species Triticum timopheevii. The sequence goes on from OY997274.1 coordinate 218,301,411, forward strand.
GTTCAATCTTGCGGTGTCCTTTCCCAGTGACAGAAGGGGCAGCAAGGCACGTATTGTATTGTTGCCATCGAGGATAACAAGATGGGGTTTTATCATATTGCATGAATTTATCCCTCTACATCATGTCATCTTGCTTAAGGCGTTACTCTGTTTTTAACTTAATACTCTAGATGCATGTTGGATAGCAGTCGATGAGTGGAGTAATAGTAGTAGATGCAGAATCGTTTCGATCTACTTGTCTCGGACGTGATGCTTATATACATGATCATACCTAGATATACTCATAACTATGCTCAATTCTATCAATTGCTCAACAGTAATTTGTTCACCCACCGTAGAATATCTATGCTCTTGAGAGAAGCCACTAGTGAAACATATGGCCCCCAGGTCTATTCTCATCATATCAATCTCTATCGTTTTATTACTTGCTTTGTTTTTACTTTGCCTTTTACTTTTTACTTTGCATCTATCTATCAAAAATACCAAAAATATTATTTATCATCTCTATCAGATCTCACTCTCGTAAGTGACCGTGAAGGGATTGACAACCCCTAATCACGTTGGTTGCGAGTAGCCATCGTTTTGTGTAGGTACGAGGGACTTGTGCATGGTCTCCTACTGGATTGATACCTTGGTTCTCAAAAACTGAGGGAAATACTTACGCTACTTTGCTGCATCATCCTCTCCTCTTCGGGGAAATCCAACGCAGTGCTCAAGAGGTAGCATCCGACCACCTGCCACGCGTTGCTACCCCTGGGCGGCAAGCGTTGGTGGTCGACCCAGTCGTTGGGGGCACCAGACTGACCAAGGTTCTGATGGATGGTGGCAGTGGTATGAATATCCTGTACGCTGAGGCCCTCAAAGGGATGGGCATCCCGATGTCCAAGCTCAGCGAGAGCAACATGCGATTCCACGGAATCATCCCGAGAAAGAAAGCCGACTCACTCGATCAGATCACTCTTGACGTGGTTTTCGGCGAAGAGAAGAATTACCGCAAGGAAAAGTTCACGTTTGAGGTAGTGGATTTCGAAAGTGCTTATCATGCCATTTTGGGCAGACCTGCCTATGATAGCTTCATGGCTCGACCATGTTATGTGTACCTCAATATGAAGATTCCTGGCCCCAAAGGCGTGATCACGGTCACCGGTAACCGGCAAAGAGCAGAAAATTGTCTTCAGGACCGTGCAAAGATAGCAGATGAGCAAATGGCAGCAATGGAATTTCAAGAGTACCAGAAGAATGCAGATCCGAGTGATTTGTTGCGTGCCAAGAGGTCTGCCTCGGAGTCTGCATTTTAGTCGGCCGGCGAGACCAAGCCCGTCCACATTCACCCGACCGGCCCCAATGCTGCTCCGACCCATATCTCAACGACACTCGACAGCAAATAGGAAGAAGCGCTCATGCAGTTCCTCCGTGAGAACTGGGACATCTTTGCATGGAAGCCATCTGACATGCCAGGTGTACCCAGGGGACTGGCTGAGCACCGTTTGCGAGTCGACCCAAAGGTAAAACCCGTTAAGGAGCATCTCCATCGGTCCGCCGCGGAGAAAAGAAAGGCCATTGGCGAGGAGGTGGCTCGGCTTCTGGCTGCTGAGTTCATCCGTGATATATACCACTCCGAGTGGCTCGCCAATGTCGTTATGGTCCCAAAGAAAGATAAGTCACTTCGAATGTGTATTGACTTCAAGCACATCAATCGGGCCTGCTCGAAAGATCATTTTCCTCTGCCCCGCATCGACCAGATAGTCGACTCAACTACGGGATGTGAGCGACTGTCCTTTTTGGATGCTTACTCCGGGTACCATCAAATCCGACTGTATGGACCCGACGAGATAAAGACAGCTTTCATCACCCTGTTCGGGTGTTTTTGCTATGTTACTATGCCCTTTAGCCTCAAGAATGTTGGTGCCACATTCATGCGCATGATTCAGATGTGCCTGCTCACTCAAATTAGTCGGAATGTGGAAGCTTACATGGATGCCATAGTGGTTAAGTCACGCAAAGGTTCCAACCTGCTGACTGACCTCGCAGAAACCTTTGCCAACTTAAGAAGATATGATATCAAGCTCAATCCATCGAAGTGCACATTCGGAGTCCCAGGTAGAAAGCTACTCAGTTTTCTCGTTTCCGAATGGGGAATCAACACGAATCCAAAGAAGATTGGCACAATCCTCCGAATGAAGCGCCTTGTACGTGTGCACGATGTTCAGAAGCTTACTGGTTGCTTGGCTGCATTGAGTTGATTCATCTCACGCCTCGGTGAAAAGGCATTGCCTCTTTACCGATTGATGAAGAAGTCTGACAAATTTGAGTGGAATGACGAAGCTGAAGCAGCGTCTGAAGAGCTCAAAACCCTGCTTTCCACCTAGCCGGTGCTTGCTGCTCCAGTCAGCAAGGAGCCCTTACTACTTTACATCGCAGCCATTAGACAAGTTCTCAGCACAGTGCTCACGATCGAGCGGGAAGAAGAAGGCAAAGCCATCAAAGTTCAGCGCCCTGTGTATTACATTTCAGAAGTCTTTGACCCCATCCAAGCAGAGATATTCTCATTATCATAAGCTTGTTTATGGGATTTACCTCACCACGAAGAAAGTTGCACACTACTTTTCAGACCATTCAGTTTCAGTTGTCAGCGACGCCCCATTATCAGAAATTCTGAATAACAGAGATGCAACTGGTCGAGTGGCAAAATGGGCGATTGAACTCCTTCCTTTAGATATCAAGTTTGAGGCAAAGAAGGCCATCAAGTCTCAAGCAATTGCGGATTTCCTCGCAGAGTGGACGGAACAACAGCAACCGACCCAGGTTCAGTCGAAACATTGGACCATGTTCTTTGATGGATCCAAGATGTTGAATGGCTCTGGTGCAGGAGTGGTTTTAGTGTCCCCACGAGGAGACAAGCTCAGTTATGTCCTCCAGATTCACTTTGATTCTTCAAACAATGAAGCTGAGTATGAGGCGCTATTTTATGGGTTGCGTATGGCCATTTCACTCGGTGTCCGGCGCTTGATGGTCTACGGCGACTCAGACTTAGTGGTTAATCAAGTAATGAAGGAATGGGACGTCAAGATTCCAGCAATTACCGGTTATTGCAATGCAGTGAGAAAGCTAGAGAAGAAGTTTGAGGGGTTAGAGCTCCACCACATTCCTAGAATCAAGAATTAGGCTGCCGATGACCTGGCAAAGATAGGTTCCACTCGGAAGCCTATTCCCAGCAACATGTTCTTGGAGCATCTCCACACCCCGTCAGTACAAGAAGATCCCTTCAAGGAAGAGCCCCCGCAACCAAGAGTTCAACCGATCCGACTGAGATCGAAGCCCCACTTGTGGTCGACCTGATCATGGAAGTCTTGGTGATCACGCCCGATTGGACGGTACCGTACATCGCGTACATACTCAGGCAAGAGCTCCCAGAGGATGAGGATGAGGCTCGCCAGATAGTCCGTCGATCGAAAGCCTTCACCGTGATAAAAGGACAGCTTTACAGAGAAAGTGTCACAGGAGTGGCTCAACGCTGCATCACACCAGAAGAAGGTCGAATGATCCTAAACGATATCCACTCGGGGAGCTGTGGTCACCATGCATCCACTCGGACCATCGTGGCCAAAGCATACCGAGCGGGATTCTATTGGCCTCGTGCAAATGAGATGGCAAAAGATATAGTCGACAAGTGCGCAGGGTGCCAGTTCTACTCCAACATGTCTCACAAGCCTGCGTCCGCTTTGAAGACTATTCCACTCGGCTAGCCGTTTGTAGTCTGGGGGTTGGATATGGTCGGACCCTTCAAGACCGGCAGAAGTGGTTTCACTCATTTGCTCATAGCAGTCGACAATTTCACTAAGTGGATCGAAGCCAAGCCCATCAAAAACCTTGACTCAAGCACTGCCGTCAGTTTCATCAAGGAGTTGATATTCACATATGGAGTCCCTCACAGTATTATCACAGATAACGGCTCCAATTTTGATTTTGATGAGTTCAAGGCATTCTTTGCTTCCCAAGGCACACGGATCGATTACGCATCTGTTGCACACCCGTAATCGAATGGACAAGCAGAAAGGGCGAATGGTTTGATCCTTCAAGGGCTGAAACCCTGACTGATGCGCGGCCTCAAGCACGCTGCTGGAGCTTGGGTGACTGATTTACCATCTGTCCTATGGGGGCTGAGAACAACACCAAACCAGTCGACTGACCGAACCCCTTTCTTCCTAGTGTACGACATTGAGGCTGTGCTTCCGAGTGACTTGGTGCACAATGCTCTCCAGGTGGAACTCTTCTCAGAAGCTGAAGCAGGACAAGCACGCGAAGACGCAGTTGATTTCTTGGAAGAAGAACGCGAGATGGCTTTGATTTGGTCGACCATCTATCAGCAAGATCTGCGTCGATTCCACGCCCATAATGTCAGAGGTCGAGCGTTCCAGGAAGGAGACCTTGTACTTCGAGTGGATTAGAAACGGCCTCACAAGCTTGCTCCGGCCTGGGAAGGTCCCTTCATCATCACCAAGGTGCTTCACAATGGGGCGTACCACATCTACAACGTCGCCAAGAATATGGACGAGCCACGCTCATGGAACGCAGAGCTGCTTTGTCCTTTCTACACCTAAAATCACTCGACCCGACGAGTTGTAATAAGAGTACTTCAGTTTGCTTACCAAAGACAAGATTTTTGCAGTATCATGACGATTGATATTCCGTAATCATTTGTGTCTGAATCCTCCAGTGGGTGGCTTAGCCGAGAACCTGATTCGCCTAAGTTAAAAAAAACATTCCGAGTGGAGAGCTATCCTCCCACTCAGGGGCTTAGCTACGACACTGAGGGAGTCCTGGATTAGGGGGTGTCCGGACAGCCGGACTATCATCATCCGCCGGACTCCAAGACTACGAAGATACAAGATTGAAGACTCCGTCCCGTGTCCGGATGGGACTTTCCTTGGCGTGGAAGGCAAGCTTGGCGACACGGATATGTAGATCTCCTACCATTGTAACCGACTCTGTGTAACCCTAGCCCTCTCCGGTGTCAATATAAACCGGAGGGTTTTAGTCCGTAGGACACAACAACCATTACAACAATCATACCATAGGCTAGCTTCTAGGGTTTAGCCTCCTTGATCTCGTGGTAGATCCACTCTTGTACTACCCATATCATCAATATCAATCAAGCAGGAGTAGGGTTTTACCTCCATTGAGAGGGCCCGAACCTGGGTAAAAACATCATGTCCCTTGTCTCCTGTTACCATCCGCCTAGACGCACAGTTCGGGACCACCTACCCGACAAACTCAAGCCAAATGGGAGGGCCCTTTCATTATCGATCAAGTCCTGACCGGCGGAGCGAACCGTCTACGAAATGCGTCGGACAACCGACTGGAGCCGAACCCATGGAACGCAGCCCGCCTCCGAAGATTCTATGCCTAGCGCCGGACTAAGAGGTCGTCCCCTTCCCCCATCCAAACTTTTACATTGCAACTGTCTTTTTGTTTCTCTTTCTTCTCTCAACCCTTTTTCTAAAAAGCCCTTAAAGTCCTACTTGCGCATTGTTCGCATTCACTTGATGTGCCATCCACACTCATTATACCTGGGGGCTTCTTTACCAGAAGCTTAATTATAAGGGCTTCATGCCCAGCACATGTGTCAAGCTTCCACATGTACCTTCTATTCACCATTATATGCATCAATATGACTTAAGTTTTGGCCAAGCTGGGTTGCCTGGCTCCTGTGCTTACCCCTACGTTCCCGATTGTTCAGCTAGGAGGTAAAGGGAGCACCTCTGCGATTGTTACTGCCGGGTCAGCCGGATGTGTACCTCAGACTAGGTGAAGCCGAAAGCTAGCGTTCTTAAGGGAATATTCGGTCGGTGACTAGAAAGATGATTTTTTTTACCTACTTATTTATCTGCCCCCAGATGTTTTTCTGCTTTTTTCGCAGTCCGGACATGCACTTTAGGGCATGCCTCCCAGGGAAAGGAACCCTTAACGGAAGTATTCTCCCTGGAAGATGTTTCTTACTATCCATGTAATATAACATAACTAGTTGGGCACTTGTCTGATAAAGCACTAATGACCCCTACGCCTGGTCTCCATGCATACCCCGGTTGTTTCTTAACCGAGAAGGTATTCGGACACACTCCGGACTCTAGGGTCCCGAGGTTGAAGCGAAAATGTCGGCAAAGACAAACGATCTACAATCCGGCTAGAAGGCATTTCACATGTCATTTTAAAATACATTGTCAAATCTACTGACTGTATTCCTCCTCAATCCCGTCTAACAGGCTGTCTAATTTATAGTCCCGTTGGGAAAATTTAGCGGCCAACTCTACTTGGTCGTATACTAAACTCACAGGGATCTCCTTCCCATCGGGCCCCACAGGGCCGACCTCGGCCATGTGGTTGGGATCCGCCTTCTTGTACCGCGTCTTCACCATGGCCCAAGCCTCACTGGCACCTTGGCGGCAGGCCGAAATCTTCCATAAACAGAAGCGCTGCCGCACTCCCTGAAGCTTCTCCGCAAGCTCTCCAAGGCCCTCGGGTAGGGAGAGGGCTGGCCATAAAGCCTGGACGACGCCGCTCATTGCCTGCCGAACTCGTTCGAGCAGCGGCAACAGCTCGGGAAGTTGATCATCCGTTGATACGGGCATCTCCTCCGCAGGGCGACCTGTGAGTATACCTACAAGACATATTTTGTCAATTGACTTCCTCGCCGAACTCTTATTTTCAAAGGAGTCCGCTCAAGCACTTACTATAGATGCCGCGACGAAGCTGCTCAGTCTCCTTAACGGAGCCGGACAGCTCGGCCCGAACACCTTTCAGCTCTTCTCCGAGCTGGGCGTGGGCATCTTGGAGCTTGTTCCTTTCCTGCTGCACCCTATTCAGCACCCTCTCGCCGGCCTTCAGCTGGTGCAGTAGTTCTTGCATATCCGGATCTTGTCCGGCAGCACCTGCAACGTCATTATTAGACTTGCGCGCACGCCGCACACCACTTATCTTTTTAAAATAATGTGTTACCAGGAGGGGTCTCTGTGTTTCCTCCTGCGGCAGCAAGTGCGGCCTCGAGTTGGGCCTTGCACTCTTGCAGCTCCTGAGATAGTTGGGCATTCTTCTCCGTAAGACCCTGCGTTCCAAATGATCCTTAAATCAGTTAATATAACTACTTTAAGTCTCAGGGGCTACTGGCATATACAACTATTAAATTCTCTTACCCGTATGTCTTTTACATACTGCTCCGTGGCTCTGGTAAAACCATCTTGAGCAGCACGGAGGTGCATGTCCCCCGCGTTAAAGGCATTCAACGCCTCAGGGGAGAAGCACGCGTCACGAAATACTGTCCGGCGGCGCCTGTGGTTCATGGCGCTCTCCACCTCTGACTTGGTGGCGGACAGTCTGTCGGCATCCTCCGCTGGAGAAGTGTCCGGCTCGCGCCTTGCGCTCGCCTCCCCCTCCAGACCAGGTGTTGGAGCCTGGCTAGTAGAGGTTGGGTTGGCAACCTCTACGCCCGCAGTCCGGCGGGCGCTTTTTCTCCTACAAAAGTCATGAGCACTCAAACGCTTCCTAGGAACATTTCTCCAAATAATTAAGTGCGAGCTATACCTTTGCGGCGACGTTTCAGTCCGCGCCGTGCTCCTCTTCCGCCTACTGGTCCGGACTGGCCTTTGTTGGTCAGCCGCCACGGGCTCGGCTTCCCGCCCTGAAGGCGCTTCCTGCAAAACACCATCGTATGTGAAGGTCAGAAATGAGCAAGGAAGAGACAATGGTGTCGGGACTTCGGTCACAATCACCTGGGAAGTCGAATATAGTCCGGGGTAGTCAGCCGTAATGGCGACTAAGGCATTATCCATGCTGAGCTGGTGGAACACCCCGTCGATTAGCTCCACCTTTATGTCCGGATCCTCTTCGGAGGCCGGATCCTAGGATCTCTCTGGATCCTCGGGTTGCGGAGCTGGACTTAGCATGTCCTCCACAATCCGACGCAGCTCCTGCGTCGAAAACATGATATAAGAAATTTAAAAAGGCATGGGTCGGACCCTTAAAGTGTTCGCTTACCCAACGCCGAGGGTTATTCATGGAGAACCCATTCAGCGGGTTCGTCTGGAGAAAGTCCTCCTTCTCCCCCTTGTACAGGCCGGACAGGATCTTCACCAGATCCTCGGCCGAATTCGGTCCTTTGCGGCCATGACGGGTGGCATCGTCTTCCCCGTTGAAATCCCACATGGGGTGGCCCCTGTATTGCAGTAGTTGCACCCCCCGCGTAATGCATGTTGCCATGACTCCAATCATGGTCAACCCGTAATGGGCCAGTAATCTTATCCGGCCCATCAAATAATGGACGCTCTTGTCTTCCTCTAGTTGGGGGCTCCGTGGGCGCCAACTAAGGCGTTTCTTCAGAGGAGCATTACTGAACTCCGGGAGGCCGATCCGAACAGGGTCCGGCAGCGGAGCGTCTTCTATGTAAAACCATTCCGAAGGCCAGTCTTCGGACGCCTTCTTAGGGGTTCCTGATGGATATCCGGTCCCGGCAATGCGCCATATTTCGGCGCCGCCCACTTGATATATGGACCCCTCGTGAGAGCGGGGTACAAGGCAGAACAACCTCTTCCACAGTGCAAAATGGGGCTCGATGCCCAGAAATAGCTCGCAAAGAGCTACGAAGCCCGCGATATGCAGGATAGAGGCGGGCGTGAGGTGATGGAGCTGGAGTCCGTAGAACTCCAGGAGCCCGCGGAGGAACGGATGTATAGGAAATCCGAGCCCCCTTATCAGATAGGGGACGAAGCATACACGCTCCCCTTTGTTGGGACTTGGGGTAGCCTCCGCTTGCTTCCCACCTTGGTAGGTGGCCAACCTGGCTCGAACCGGGACCATGAAGGCCGGAGGGAGATATCCCCTTTGCTTGGAGCGTCACCAGCTCGTTGTGCGGGACAGATCATCTCCACCAGTCTCCTGGCAGTGGGCTGGGAGCGCGAGAGGAGGAGCCGCGTCGACGGTCCATGATGGAATGGATTTTTTGGTCGGAGGCGCTCCGACGAGTACTCGCGGAAGGAAGACGGTGTGATTTGGATCTGGATTCTTGCCTCTCTTATAGGCAGATTATTTGCACAGCTAGGGGGTAAAACATAAAAGATACCCTGGCTTTTCGCATTCATGCGACGCGTGGAAGATGGCCATTATTGGGCGTTGAAGCCAGGAAGCGCAACATTGATAAGAAAGTCGGACACTGTTCGGCAAACACACGGAATTTGAAGGAGAATCCGCCTTGCAACGCCGAAGACTATATACGCGCTGGACTTATCATCATTGAAGCCTGGTTCGGGGGCTACTGAGGGAGTCCTGGACTAGGGGGTGTCCGGACAGCCGGACTATCATCGTCCGCCGGACTCCAAGACTACGAAGATACAAGATTGAAGACTCCGTCCCGTGTCCGGATGGGACTTTCCTTGGCGTGGAAGGCAAGCTTGGCGATACGGATATGTAGATCTCCTACCATTGTAACCGACTCTGTGTAGCCCTAGCCCTCTCCGGTGTCAATATAAACCGGAGGGTTTTAGTCCGTAGGACACAACAACCATTACAACAATCATACCATAGGCTAGCTTCTAGGGTTTAGCCTCCTTGATCTCGTGGTAGATCCACTCTTGTACTACCCATATCATCAATATCAATTAAGCAGGAGTAGGGTTTTACCTCCATCGAGAGGGCCCGAACCTGGGTAAAAACATCGTGTCCCTTGTCTCCTGTTACCATCCGCCTAGACGCACAGTTCGGGACCCCCTACCCGAGATCCGCCGGTTTTGACACCGACAGACACCGTACTTGCCTAAGTTAAAAAAACACTCCGAGTGAGGAGAAATCCTCCCACCTGGAGGCTTAGCTGCGACCCCATACTCGCCTAAGTTAAAAAAACACTCCGAGTGGAGAGCAATCCTCCCACTCGGGGGCTTAGCTACAACCCCGTACTCGCCTAAATCAAAAACACTCCGAGTGGAAAGCAATTCTCCCACTCGGGGGCTTAGCTGCGACTCCGTACTCGCCTAAGTTTAAAAACACTCCGAGTGGAGAGCAATCCTCCCACTCGGGGGTTGCTACGTCTTGAGCTTGCGTTGGTTTTCCTCGAAGAGGAGAGGGTGATGCAGCAAGTGTAGCGTAAGTATTTCCCTCAGTTTTGAGAACCAAGGTATCAATCCAGTAGGAGGCTCCTCAAAAGTCCCACGCACCAACACAAACAAACTGAGAACTCGCAACCAATGCAATAAAGGGGTTGTCAATCCCTTCACGGCCACTTGCGAAAGTGAGATTTAATAAAGATAGTAAGATAAGATAAATATATTTTTGGTATTTTATAATATAGATGCAAAAAGTAAAGATGCAAATAAAAGTAGATTCAAAGCAAATATGATAAGAGATAGACCCGGGGGCCATAGGTTTCACTAGAGCCTTCTCTCAAGATAGCATAAGTATTACGGTGGGTGAACAAATTACTGTCGAGCAATTGATAGAAAAGCGCATAATTATGAGATTATCTAGGCATGATCATGTATATAGGCATCACGTCCATAACAAGTAGACCGATTCCTGCCTGCATCTACTACTATTACTCCACACATCGACCGCTATCCAGCATGCATCTAGAGTATTAAGTTCATAAGAACAGAGTAACGCATTAAGCAAGATGACATGATGTAGAGGGATAAACTCATGCAATATGATATAAACCCCATCTTGTTATCCTCGATGGCAACAATACAATACGTGCCTTGCAACCCTTTCTGTCACTGGGTAAGGACACCGCAAGATTGAACCCAAAGCTAAGCACTTCTCCCATGGCAAGAAAAACCAATCTAGTAGACCAAACCAAACTGATAATTCGAAGAGACTTGCAAAGATAACTCAATCATACATAAAAGAATTCGGAGAAGATTCAAATATTATTCGTAGATAAACTTGATCATAAACCCACAATTCATCGGATATCGACAAACACACCGCAAAAAGAGTTTACATCGAATAGATCTCCACAAGAGAGGGGGAGAACATTGTATTGAGATCCAAAAAGAGAGAAGAAGACATCTAGCTAATAACTATGGACCCGTAGTGTAACGCCCCAAGACCGACGATCCAGACGCCTTTCTTGTTTTTCGTTGTCGTCGTGTGTTTTGTTTGTTTGTGGCATTTCATCATCGCATCATGAGCATTGCATCCTCATGTTTTTCACAAAACTCGTAGCCGTTCACAGTTGTCCTTTCTCTCTTTGCCTCTCGTGTCATTTTGACTGGCCCTTGTCCTCGTTGATCTCTCTCAGACCCCTCGTGTGCGTGTCCGAAACTTACCCGAACCCGACCCGGGCAGTCATGACCGATTGGTCCGGATCATCCCCCAACATCTATAAAACATCCCCGTTTTCTTATTTGGGCTACCTAACCTGTTTATTCGCGACCGCCCGATTGCGATCGGACGGACCGAGTTAATCTCAACCCTAACCCCCTACCTATATATACTGCCTAACCCTAACTTCTAGGGACTTGTCCCATCCTCCGCCACCGCCAGACCACTGTCTCCTCCTCCTTGGGATTCCCTCCCATTCCAAACCACCAACCGAAGCCGCCACCTTCCTCCCCGTTTTCCAAATCGGGCCAACCACAACCTCCCAATTCCATCGATCCATCCCCTCCTACCAGGGACACCCGCAAGAGAGAGCCAGGGGTCGATCCCTGCTCATCCCGAGCGCCACCGCCGGAGCTGCTCCATCCGCCGGCCGAACCTGCCAAGACCAGCACCCAAACCGCCGTCCATCCTCCTCTACTTCACGCTGCCTCCGGCGAGCAAAAGCCCCGTGCCTGCAGCCTCTCGTCCCGCAGCACGCCCGTCCTCAGAGCCCCGCGCCAGGAGCTCCTTCCCTTTGCTCGCTTCGACCCCGGGTCGCCGTAGACACCAAGGGATCTCCTCTGCCTCGCCCCGTTCGCCCGCAAGTTCCGCAGCGCCACCGGAGCTCCCTCCGCCGACGAGAACCACCTGCAGATGAGCCCCGTGTTGCTCCTTCCTTTCCCTCCCCTACTTTCTATTCCCTCCTCTCACATCTCTCTCTCTCTCTGAACCAGGAACCCCATGGATGGTCGTGTCCTCGTTGTGCGTGTCCTCGTCCATTCGTGCCTTCAGGCAGCCGCGCTGCTCCCCTTCCTTGTCGTCCCTTCAACCAGAGCCCCGCCATCGTTAGAGTCCAACACCAAGCCGTCGCCCCGCCAAGTCCCTCGTCATCCTCTGCTTCGAGCAGGAGGACAAGACGCCCTGATCTGCGCCTACCCTTGCCGGATTTGGACCCCGGCGCCTCCCCGCGCTCCATTCTGCCCGCTCCGGCCAGCTCCCGCCGATTCCTTCGCCAGGACCCCCCTGCGTCTTCCTCTCCATCGCCATGGTCCTGCTGCTACTTGTGTTCTTCAGAAACGAGAGCAACATCTCGCTCGTTCCGAGCGCGTTGACCATGCCCTGCCTCGCTTCGATCTGCCTCCGAGGCCCAGCGCTGCGCCAAGCCAACCTCCCCAATCCGGCCTGCTTCGGCCTCCTCCACCGACCGGCCCATGAGGCCTGGTGAGCAGCCCTCGCCCCCTGTGCACTGTTGGTCCAGCCTGCAGATTCGGCCCGCATGTGTTTTTTTCCTGTTCTGGACGTTTTGCTAATTATCCAGGGAACTGCTATTTTACAGATTGCACCCTCATGTTCATGCATTTAATAACTCAACAACCGTGCATTGGATTAAAATGATTTATATATGTAAAATGCTTAGAATTTTGTGTAGATTAATAATTTGCCACTTTCATCCAGGTTAAATATGTTTAAACTTGCTGTTTGTTTAATTTTGCATAAATGCCATGTTAAAATGATTTATTTCATAACTAATTAACCGTAGCTCCGATTTTAATAAACTTTATATGTAAATGGGGTGGAAAAATGCCTAGTTTAACGTGGTCCACTTTATTTTCCTGTTTAACAACCTTAAAATATGGTTTAGGGCAGAACAATACCGAATCTAAAATATGCACATGGGGATTTTCCGGAATTGTTGTTTGTTGTTTCCGGCCTCACTTAAACTTGCCTAGATAGGTAGTTTAATTATGTTTCACCTCTTGCCATGTTTATAACAACATGTAATATTGTTGTGTTCCTAAACGAGAGAGAACTAAATAATTGATGTGGTGTTTCGTCAATATGCAACTCGTTGCATATTGAGCTCCACTTAACTTGTAGTATTGCTTGTTGCACTTTTCCATGCCATGCCTCATTAAACCGTACATGCATCATACTTGATTGTGCATCATGCCATGTTTACATGTCGTGTGTTTACCTTGTTGTTTGCTTCTTTCCGGTTGTGCTCCTTCTCGTTAGTTCTTGTTTCGTGGCGATCGTGAGGATTCGTTCGTCTACACTTGGTTCGTCTTCGTGGCTTCATCTTCTTCATGGACTCATTCTTCTTCCTAGTGGGATTTCAGGCAAGATGACCGCTACCCTGGATCTCACTACTATCATTGCTATGCTAGTTGTTTCGTTCTACCGCTTTGCTACGCTACCTATCAATTGCTCTTCAAGCCTCCCAAATTGCCATGTAAGCCCCTAACCTTTTCACCCTTCCTAGCAAACCGTTGTTTGGCTATGTTACCGCTTTGCTCAGCCCCTCTTATAGCGTTGTTAGTTGCAGGTGAAGTTGAAGATTGCCCCATGATGGACAGGATTATGTTGGGATATCACAATATCTCTTATTTAATTAATGCATCTATATACTTGGTAAAGGGTGGAAGGCTCGGCCTTGTGCCTGGTGTTTTGTTCCACTCTTGCCGCCCTAGTTTCCGTCATACCGGTGTTATGTTCCCGGATTTTGCGTTCCTTACGCGGTTGGGTGATTTATGGGACCCCCTTGGTAGTTTGCTTTGAATAAAACTCCTCCAGCAAGGCCCAACCTTGGTTTTACCATTTGCCTCACCTACCCCTTTTTCCCTTGGGTTTCCGGAGCCCGAGGGTCATCTTTATTTTAGCCCCCCGGGCCAGTGCTTCTCTAAGTGTTGGTCCGAACTGAGCTGCCTGCGGGGCCACCTCGGGGAAACTTGAGTGTTGGTTTTACTTGTAGCTAGTCTCATCCGGTGTGCCCTGAGAACGAGATATGTGCAGCTCCTATTAGGATTTGTCGGCACATTCGGGCGGCTTTGCTGGTCTTGTTTTACCATTGTCGAAATGTCTTGTAAACCGGGATTCCGAGACTGATCGGGCCTTCCTGGGAGAAGGTATATCCTACGTTGATCGCGAGAGTTTATCAAGGGCTAAGTTGGGACACCCCTGCAGGGTATTCTCTTTCAAAAGTCATGCCCGCGGTTATGTGGCAGATAGGAATTTGTTAATGTCCGGTTGTAGATAACTTGACACCAGATCCGAATTAAAATGCATCAACCGCGTGTGTAGCCATGATGGTCTCTTTTCGGCAGAGTCCGGGAAGGGAACACGGTTTTGGGTTATGTTTGACGTAAGTAGGAGTTTAGGATCATCTCTTGATCATGGCTAGCTTCACGACCGTTCCTTTGCTCCTCTTCTCGCTCTCATTTGCGTATGTTAGCCTCCATACATTGCTTAGTCGTTGCTACAACCTCACCACTTTACCCCTTCCTTACCCTTTAAGCTTTGCTAGTCTTGATACCCATGGCAATGGGATTGCTGAGTCCTCGTGGCTCACAGATTACTACAATAACAGTTGTAGGTACATGTTTTGCAATGATCATGACGCGAGAGCGATGTTTGCTTGTTTTGGAGTTCTTCTTCTGCTTCTTCTTTGATCAGGGGATAGGTTCCAGGTCGGCAGCCTGGGCTAGCAGGGTGGATGTCGTTTGAGTTTCTGTTTGTGTTTCATCCGTAGTCAGATGGTGCTCTTATGTAAGATGATGTTGTATTTGTGTGGCATTGTATGCCTTTTGTATGTATACCCATCTATTATGTAATGTTGATGTAATGATATCCACCTTGCAAAAGCGTATCAATATGCGGTGTGGGACCTTCGAGTCTCTCTAGGATGGTATCGCATGGGCGTGACAAGTTGGTATCAGAGCCTTGACCGACCATAGGAGCCCCCTTGATTGTTGGCCGTTGTTGAGTCAGAAGAAAACTATTTTGAGTCCTAGGATTATATATATCAGAGAGTAGGATTGTTTTTACTCCTCAGTCCCTTCGTCGCTCTGGTGAGGCCTCCTGACGTAGATGTTTTGTCTTTCCTCTCCTCAAATTTCACTAATTTTTTTAGGATCACGCGGGTATCTTGGAATCGTTCTGATGGTTTTGTGACGAGAACATTGTTCTTGGTGCCTCCTAACATTTAGGGGTTGTGGCAGTGTCCCGGGGAGTTGAGCTCCGAGGTGTTGTCGTCATAATTTTATCGTTGCAGTTCTGGAATACCTGAGTTTTGCGGACATCAAAAATCTCTTTTATGCAGTTGTTGGTGAGATAACCTCGACGCCACCCAGTACTGGGGAGTTCGGGAGTATTGCCATAGCTTGTATAACGGATGCTTTTCGAAGGTTGAGGTACACGATTTCCGAAGGTTTCTTGGTTATGTGTTGACGGATGGATACAGCTGGATGTAGGGATTGTTAGTTTGGGTGAGATATATTGCTTCCCCTGTATCCCCAACACCAGATTGCATAACCAGAAAGTTTCGGGAGTTTATAGGTGGGAATTCAAGTAGCTCCTAGAATATCTTTCCGAAAGATGCATGATATGGGATTGGGTAGATCTCTATCATATGTATTTGTTCCGGCTTATTCTGCAAGCCAAATCCTTTGTTTTGTTTTATTTGCGGTATTTGAGTTGCTTCAATGTCAAGTGTTGATTCCATACCTTTTCTAAACGGTGTTCTCATATTCCTATGTGAATACTATTCCTTCTTGATCATCGAGGTCGTCATGGCAACTCTTTTCCAACCGGTGTGCTTCTCTTCAAGTGGATCTGATCATTTCAATATTTGTTAGATCAATTCTAAGTTTTCTCAACGGTATCCATTTCATTCGCCCCCAAGTTGCCTGGCTCTGATACCAACTTGTCACGCCCAAGATGCGATACTATCGTAAAGAGACTGGAAGGTCCCACCAAGGATAGAACCGCATATTGATACGCTTTTGCAAGGTGGATATCATTACATCAATATTACATAATAGATGGGGATACATACAAAAGGCATACCATGCCACACGAATACAACATCATCTTACATAAGAGCACCATCCGACTATGGATGAAACACAAACAAAAAATCAAACGACATCCACGCTGCTAGCCCAGGCTGCCGACTTGGAACCTATCCCCTGATCGAAGAAGAAGCAGAAGAAGAACTCCAAAACAAGCAAACATCGCTCTCGCGTCATGATCATCGCATAACCTGTACCTGCAACTGTTGTTGTAGTAATCTGTGAGCCACGAGGACTCAGCAATCCCATTACCATGGGTATCAAGACTAGCAAAGCTTAATGGGAAAGGAGGGGTAAACTGGTGAGGTTGCAGTAGCGACTAAGCATATATGGTGGCTAACATACGCAAAAGAGGGCGAGAAGAGAGCAAACGGAACGGCCGTCAACTAGTAATGATCAAGAAGTGATTCTGAGCTCCTACTTACGTCAAACATAACCCAAAGACCGTGTTCACTTCCCGGACTCCGCCGAGAAGAGACCATCACGGCTACACACGCAGTTGATGCGTTTTAATTCGGATCTGGTGTCAAGTTATCTACAACCGGATATTAACAAATTCCCATCTGCCACATAACCGCGGGCACGGCTCTCGAAAGTTTATACCCTGCAGGGGTGTCCCAACTTAGCCCATGATAAGCTCTCGCGATCAATGAAGGATATACCTTCTGCCAGGAAGACCCGATCAGTCTCGGAATCCCGGTTTACAAGACATTTCGACAATGGTAAAACAAGACCAGCAAAGCCGCCCGATGCGCCGATAATCCCGATAGGAGCTGCACATATCTCGTTCTCAGGGCAACACCAGATAAGCGAAGTGTACAGGTACCGACGTAACCCAAGTTGCCAAGGGATGGTCCCGCACGGTGCTCTAGTTTGGACCAACACTCGGAGGAGCACTGGCCCGGGGGGGTAAATAAAGATGACCCTTGGGTTAATTACTCCCAAGGGAAAAGTAGGTGGTGGTGAGGCAAATGGTAAAACCAAGGTTGGGCCTTGCTGGAGGAGTTTTATTCAAAGCGAACTGTCAAGGGGGTCTCATAAATCACCCGACCGCGTAAGGAACGCAAAATCCGGGAACATAACACCGGTATGATGGAAACTAGGGCAGCAAGAGTGGAACAAAACACTAGGCATAAGGCTGAGCCTTCCACCCTTTACCAAATATATAGATGCATTAATTAAATAAGAGATATTGTGATATCCCAACATAACCATGTCCATCATGGAGCAATCTTCAACTTCACCTGCAACTAACAATGCTATAAGAGGGGCTGAGCAAAGCGGTAACATAGCCAAGCAACGGTTTGCTAGGAAGGGTGACAAATGTTAGAGGCTCATGGCAAATTGGGAGGCTTGAAGAGCAAATGATAGGTAGCGCAGCAAAGCGATAGAACGAAGCTACTAGCATAGCAATGATAGTAGTGAGATCCAGGGTAGCGGTCATCTTGCCTGAAATCCCGCTAGGAAGAAGAACGAGTACATGAAGAAGATGAAGCCACGTAGACGAACCAAGCGTAGACGAACGAATCCTCACGATCGCAACGAAACGGGAACTATCGAGAAGAAGCACACAACATGGTAAACACACCACACATGACAAGGCATGATGCTCAACCAAGTATGATGCATGACAAGGCTACATGAGCTACTCATGGCAAGAGATGATGCATACAAGAGCAACACATCAAAACAAGTTTAAATGAGGCCGGAAACAACATATAACAAATTCGGTAAGTCCCCATATGCAAATTTAGAAGTTGGTACAGAACTGAATAAACCTTATGTTCAAGTTGTTAAACAGCAAGTTAAGATGCACCAGGATGATCTACACGAAATTCTAGTCAAGTTACATATAAAGTTCATTAGATTCGTAGCTACGGCCTAGAAGATATGAGCAAAACAAGTTAAGCATGGCATTGATGCAAAATGCATCCAAACATCAAACAAACACCTCAAAACAAGGATGCAACATGATAATATGAAACTTCATGCAAAATCAAGTAAGTTTCATATAGAGCACACTCAAAACGGAGCAACGGTTCAACACATACACTATATACAAGTTCAAAGGACAAGCTGTCCAAAACAGCAACTAGGCATATTGCAAGCATCAAAACAATATGCTACAGCATCTCAATGTAATAACAAAAGGCATGGGCATGAATTACAGGTAAAGCATGACAAAAGATGAACATTGAGCTAAATCCAGAAACAACTAGAACATGCTCAAAAGGACATGGCAAGATTGCAAATAATAACAGTTTACAGACTTAGCAGAAATAACATCAGGTTGCAATGTTTAGAGCTATCAAACAACATGTTACAGGAAGCTATCATGGCAAACAAGGCATTACATGAATCTATTGATCTCATATAACAAAAGTCCCTTACTGACAATGAGCCAAAAAGGATCATAAGATATGATGGCACCCATGTAAACATGGCAAGTTATATGACATATCTCAACATGGCAGGAACAACAATAAGTAGGCATGTTGGTGATCTTGAACCACTCACCACAGAGCAATACATGGCATGGCAAGGTGACCAACAGCAAGAAGACATGTTTATGAAGCTAAACATGGCAAGAGCAAGTTTATAGGCTGCATGGATCACTAGCAAAGATCATGGCAAAACTGGACTTAATGTTAACAGGCTGACAGCAACATTATTTAGCAAGTTTGGAGCAATATTATAACAAGCTAGAGCAGGCTATAAATGCGACCAGGGGTATGGATGGATAGAGCATGACATGTATAACAAAACATCCTTAGTGAACATCTCCAGATTATGCATAGAATGACTTGTAGTAGCAGGTTTACATAGCATCATAATATAACAGAATCAGTCTAGCAAAACAGCAACATCAAGTACCCTACTTCACGAGCTCGATGCACTCAGTACAAGACTCAAAAAATACATGGATAGCACCCTTGTAAAGATGGCATGACATAGTTCAAAACACAAGTAGACATCAACCTCATAGGATGCACACATCAGACATGGCAAAAATGACAAATGAGCATGTTCTGTTAACAGACAGCAGATAACATTATATAGCACTCTTGCAACGATGATTTAGGCATCATGATGGACTCAAATGAACATGATGCAATAGAATAAAATGAAGTACTCGTTAAGGCGAACAATTTGATATGCTACACGCCCAAAACAGAGCAGGATGCACAGAGTTATGATGCAATGAACATGGCATGATAATGTCAAAATCTCTAGGACTTAGTGAAATCGGGGTCAACCTTGGGTCCTCTCAGATCCAGATCTGGGGCGCGGAGCTCGAGGATCGCCGGAGAACTCGCCGGAGTCGGGGAGGAGATGGCCGGAGAGGCTCGGGGAGGCCGGGAACCGGCCGGATCCGACGACGGGGAGGCGCGACGGCGGAGATGGCCGCGGGGCCGGGCGGCGAAGGGGCCGGCGGGCGGCCGGAGTGGTGCCGGTCGGGACGCACCTGCGGGCGGCGGCGCCTGCGATGGGCGGCAGTGACCGGGAGGCAGGGAGGCGAGGCGAGGGGCGGCGCGGCTCCCGCGGCGGCGGGGTCGGCGCCTTGGCGGCGGCGGAGCTTGAGCAGGGGAGGCGGTGGGGCGCCGGCGAGGCGGCGGTCAACGGCGGCGATGGCGACGGAGCACGGCGACGGCAGCGATGGCAACGGAGCACGGCGATGGCGGCGGAGCGCGCGAGGGCGCGGAGCGGCGGGCCCGGGCCCGGGCGGGCCCGCCCTGGGCCCCGCGGGCTGGCGGCGGCGGCTGGAGGCGGGGACCACGCGGCGACCTCTGATTGGATGTGCGCGGCGGCACAGACGTGTTCGGCCGGGGGCGGACGTGTCCGGGCGCGGAGGAAGAAGGAGGCTAGGGTTTCGGGGGGAATTCATCTGCGAATTTTGGGGGAGAGGGCATATTTATAGATAGAGGGAGCTAGGAGACTCCAAATGGAGTGCGGTTTTCGCCCACACGATCGTGATCGAACGACCGGGAGCATGGAGGGGGTTTGGATAGGTTTTGGGCCAGTTTGGAAGGGTGTTGGGCTGCAAGACAAAAGAGGCTTTTGCAGTTACCCGGTTAACCGTTGGAGTACCAAACGACCTCCAAATGGAACGAAACTTGACAGGCGGTCTACCGGTGCTATACCAAGGCCGCTTGGCAAGCCTTGGGCCATTCCGAGAAAGGTTAACACCCGCATACGAAAAGAGGCAAAAGGGGGCGTCGGGTGACATAGGAGTGCCGGATTGCAAAACGGACAACGGGGAAAATGCTCGGATGCAAGAAATGAACACGTATGCCAATGCGATGCACATGATGACATGATATGAAATGCAGATGATGACATGGAAAAATGCAACACGCAAGCACATGACATGGCAAGGACGGCAAATAACTGGAAGACACCTGGCGCATCGAATCCGGGGCGTTACAACACTCCTCTACTAACAGGAGATCTCGTCCCGAGATCTTAGGACCGAGACAGAAGGGAAAAAGGGATGAGGTGAAACAAGAACTCAAGAGAATAAGCAAAGAATCGAGAGCACTCGAGAAGAAGAGAGGAACGACGAGAATGACGAGAATCGAAAACTCACGGAATCAGATAGGCTATGAAACCACTCCGGTTAGACCGAGATAAGAAAGGAATAAGACTGAAAGGATTTAGGCAGCACTCCGGCTGAAACATGGAGGAATAGGACACGAGCTTGAAAGGATGGAATGGTACTTGATGAAGACGTGACATAAAACCTCCGGAAAGAATTGAGAGAGTTGAATGAAAAGAACGGAGAAGAAAATGACAACTTGTGCCACGGCTGAAATTGAAAGCATCTTTAGAAGGAAGGTTTAAACGGAGTTGTTTAGAAAATCAACAACGAAAAGAATAAGCTTGTTGTGGTCTTATAGGCAACATCTCAAGATCATGAGGTGATAACCGGCCACAAACGGAAATGATTGGATAGCTGAAAAGAACGAAGAAATGCAAAACTCCACTTCAAAAGAATACGGAGAATTAATTGCACTTCGAGATGCGAGAAGAAAAGATACTTGAATTCCACCAACAAGAATCTTGATGAACTCTTGAAGAATGAATTAAATCATGAAGAACCCCCATGAAGAACTCCGGTGACAAAAGGATGATGAGATAGAAATGAAGGATGAAAGAATAAGATGAGCCTTGCGGTGATTTAGATGGAGGTTCCGACGAAACAAGTGAGAAGCTTGGGACTCCGGAAAAAAGTAAAGACGAACAACTTAGAACCGAGAAATTATTCAACATGGACAATCTCTGAAGAAAAGAATTAATCAACTTGACCATGATGAAATGAGAATAAGAATTATGTTATGCTTATCCTTCATCAATTAAATTGATGACAAGCAATGAATTTAGCATACTACTTATTCTTCTTGAGAAAGGATTGAGAAGTGACATGTCGCAAACTTGAGAAGGTCTTCATGAACCACCGGTAGGATTGAAAAGAACGAATGAATTAAAAAGATAATCAAGGAAAAGAATCTTGAACGAACCACCATAAGAAATGAAAATGAACAAAGAAAAGAGAAAGAATCGCCGGGAAGAATTAGAAAAACCAATATGCTAGAGGGGACTTAGATGCAAAAGAACAAAGAGATCATGAGATGATAAAGAACACTTGAGCGAAGCACTGGAAGAATATTGAGATGAACTAAGGGGCACGGACATAGAATAATTGGGGAATGAATCTGA
The DNA here is from genome assembly GCA_963921465.1 of Triticum timopheevii. Lineage (NCBI taxonomy): Eukaryota > Viridiplantae > Streptophyta > Magnoliopsida > Poales > Poaceae > Triticum > Triticum timopheevii. The sequence continues at coordinate 218,323,325 of OY997274.1, forward strand.
AAACTTGGAATGAAGCAATATTCTGAAAAGATGGCCTCCGGATGATCGAGACGGCAAAAACAACTCCTGAAATACTCCGGATGGATGAAAAAAATAACTGGCAAATGGAATAATATGAGAGGATAACATGAAGCTAGAACCACGAAACTTCGAGAGAACTGGCAAGATTTAGAGGAAAAACTCTTCTTCGGTCTTCACATGACGACGAGAAACACCACCAAAATTACTGAGATACTCCGGTAGAATGGAAAGCAAAGAAGTTGAGCCAACAATGAAAATGATTTGAAATCAATCTTGGAAAGGCATCTGACTGATGAAATCCATTCTTACGTCACACTTGAAAAGAATTGAGAATAACTCCGGGGGAATTAGAAGAGTCAGGTAAGATCCTGGGAAAAGACCTGTGGGTTAGGGCCCACTGAAGAGATAACACCGTTGAAAAGGTTTGTTGAAGAGATAGATGATACACCGGAACAATTGAAATATTTGAATGAGGTGACAACCTCGAATTAATTCAAACACAAACGAATCTCCTAGGATGTCTTCAGCACTTCGGAAGGATAAACTGGCGAGAGGCGAACGAGCAAGGAAAAACACTTGAGCCGAGGAAAAATAATAAGATCAACCCGAAAAACTTGAATTGAGTCCACCGGAGAAGAAAAAGAGATGCAGAATGCCGAAAAAAACGAGAATTCACCGGTTGAGATAGTTGAGGGAAGACTGAAGAGGCTCCACACGAATGAAATTGATGGTCGAAAAAGACTCAAGCTCCAGGAAGAAAATCCCCATGTGCATATTTTAGATTCGGTACTGTTCTGCCCTAAACCATATTTTAAGGTTGTTAAACAGGAAAATAAAGTGGACCATGTTAAACTAGGCATTTTTCCACCCCATTTACATATAAAGTTTATTAAAATCAGAGCTACGGTTAATTAGTTATGAAATAAATCATTTTAACATGGCATTTATGCAAAATTAAACAAACAGCAAGTTTAAACATATCTAAGCATTTTAATCTACACAAAATTCTAAGCATTTTACATATATAAATCATTTTAATCCGATGCACGGTTGTTGAGTTATTAAATGCATGAACATGAGGGTGCAATCTGTAAAACAGCAGTTCCCTGGATAATTAGCAAAACGTCCAGAACAGCAAAAACACATGCGGGCTGAATCTGCAGGCTGGCCCAATAGTGCGTAGGGGGCGGGGGCTGCTCACCAGGCCTCATGGGCCGGTCGGTGGAGGAGGCCGAAGCAGGCCGGATTGGGGAGGTTGGCTTGGCGCAGCGCTGGGCCTCGGAGGCAGATCGAAGCGAGGCAAGGCGTGGTCAACGCGCTCGGAACGAGCGAGATGTTGCTCTCGTTTCTAAAGAACACAAGTAGCAGCAGGACCATGGCGATGGAGAGGAATACGCAGGGGGAGTCCTGGTGATGGAACGGAGCGCGGTGAGGCGCCGGGGTCCAAATCCGGCAAGGGTAGGCGCAGATCAAGGCGTCTTGTCCTCCTGCTCGAAGCAAAGGAGGACGAGCGACTTGGTGGGGCGACGACTGGGCGTCGGACTCTAACGACGGCGGGGCTCCGGTTGAAGGGACAACGAGGAAGGGGAGCAGCGCGGCTGCCAGAAGGGACGAACGAACGAGGACGCGCACGACGAGGACGCAACCATCCATGGTGTTCCTGGTTCAGAGAGAGAGAGATGTGAGAGGAGGGAATAGAAAGTAGGGGAGGGGAAGGAAGGAGCAACACGGGGCTCATCTGCAGGTGGTTCTTGTTGGCGGAGGGAGCTCCGGTGGCACTGCGGAACTTGCGGGCGAACGGGCGAGGTAGAGGTGATCCCCTGGTGTCTCCGGCGACCCGGGGTCGAAGCGAGCAAAGGGAAGGAGCTCCTGGCGCGGGGCTCTGAGGAAGGGCGTGCTGCGGGACGAGAGGCTACAGGCGCGGGGCTTTTGCTCCCGAAGGCAGCATGAAGCAGAGGACGATGGACGGCGGCTTGGATGCTGGTCTTGGCAGGTTCGGGCGGCGGATGGAGCAGCTTCGGCGGTGGCGCTCGGGTTGAGCAGGGATCGACCCCTGGCTCTCTCTTGTGGGTGTCCCTGGTAGGAGGGGATGGATCGATGGAATTGGGAGGTTCTGGTTGGCCCGATTTGGAAAACGGGGAGGAAGGTGGCGGCTTCGGTTGGTGGTTTGGATCGGGAGGGGATCCCAAGGAGGAGGAGACAGTGGGCTGGCAGCGGCGGAGGATGGGACAAGTCCCTAGAAGTTAGGATTAGGCAGTATATATAGGTAGGGGGTTAGGGTTGAGATTAACTCAGTCTGTCCGATCGCAATCGGGCGGTCGCGAATAAATAGGTTAGGTAGCCCAAATAAGAAAACAGGGATGTTTTATAGATGTTGGGGGATGATCCGGACCAATCGGTCATGACTGCCCGGGTCGGGTTCGGGTAAGTTTCGGACACGCACACGAGGGGTCTGAGAGAGGTCAACGAGGACAAGGGCCTGACAAAATGACACCAGAGGCAAAGAGAGAAAGGACAACTGCGAACGGCTACGAGTTTTGTGAAAAACATGAGGATGCAATGCTCATGATGCGATGATGAAATGCAACAAACAAACAAAACACACGACGACAACGAAAAACAAGAAAGGCGTCTGGATCATCGGTCTTGGGGCGTTACACGTAGGTCTGTGGTAAACTACTCACAACTCATCAGAGGGGCAAGGATGTTGATGTAGAGGCCCTCCGTGGTTGATTCCCCCTCCGGCAGATTGCCGGCGAAGGCTCCAAGATGGGATCTCGCGGATACAGAAGGTTACGGCGGTGGAAATTGTGTTTCGTGGTGCCCCTGGATGTTTTCGGGGTACGTAGGTATATATATGAGGAAGAAGTACGTCGGTGGCCGCCCGAGGGGCCCACGAGACAGGGGGAGCACCCTACAGGGGGGCGCGGCCTCCTATCTCGTGGGGGCCTCGGGTGCTTCTTGACTTGCACTCCAAGCTCTCCGGATCACGTTCGTTCCAAAAATCACGCTCCCGAAGGTTTCATTCCGTTTGGACTCCGTTTGATATTCCTTTTCTTCGAAATACTGAAATAGGCAAAAGAACAACAATATGGGCTGGGCCTCCGGTTAGTAGGTTAGTCCCAAAAATGATATAAATGTGTAAAATAAAGCCCATAAACATCCAAAAGAGGTAATATAATAGCATGGAACAATCAAAAATTATAGATACGTTGGAGACGTATCAAGCATCCCCAAGCTTAATTCCTGCTCGTCCTCGAGTAGGTAAATGATAAAAAGAGAATTTTTGATGTGGAATGCTACCTAGCATAATTCATAATGTTGTTTTCTTTATTGTGGCATGAATGTTCAGATCCAAATGAATACAAAATAAAAGTTCATATTGACATAAGAGAAATAGTAACACTTCAAGCATACTAATCAAAGTAATCATGTCTTCTCAAAATAACATGGCCAAAGAAAGTTATCCCTACAAAATCATATAGTCTGGCTGTTGCTCTATCTTCATCACACAAAGTATTTAATCATGCACAACCCTGATGACAAGCCAAGCAATTGTTTCATACTTTAATAATCTCAAACTTTTTCAACTTTCACGCAATACATGAGCGTGAGCCATGGACATAGCACTATATGTGGAATAGAATGGTGGTTGTGGAGAAGACAAAAAAGGAGAAGATAGTCTCACATCAATTAGGCGTATCAATGGGCTATGGAGATGCCCATTAATAGATATCAATGTGAGTGAGTAGGGATTGCCATGCAACGGATGCACTAGAGCTATAAATATATGAAAGCTCAACAAAAGAAAAGTAAGTGGGTGTGCATCCAACTCGCTTGCTAACGAAGACCTAGGGCACTTTTGAGGAAGCCCATCATTGGAATATACAAGCCAAGTTCTATAATGAAAAATTCCCACTAGTATATGAAAGTGACAACATATGAGACTCTCTATCATGAAGATCATGGTGCTATTTTGAAGCACAAGTGTGGAAAAAGAGATATTAGCATTGTCCCTTCTCTCTTTTTCTCTCTTTTTTTTTCTTTTTTTTCTTTTTTTTCTTTTTTTTTGGCCTTTCTTTTTTTTCTTTGGCCTTCTTCTTTTTTTCTTTTTGTAAAGTCCGAAGTCTCATCCCGACTTGTGGGGGAATCATAGTCTTCATCATCCTTTCCTCACTAGGACAATGCTCTAATAATGAAGATCATCACACTTTTATGGATTTACAACTCAAAGCTAGAACAAGATATGACTCTATATGAATGCCTCCGGCGGTGTACCGGGATATACAATGAATCAAGAGTGACATGTATGAAAATTATGAAGGTGGCCTTGCCACAAATACGATGTCAACTACATGATCATGCAAAAAGCAATATGACAAAAGTAATGCGTGTCATATGAACGGAACGGTGGAAAGTTGCATGGCAATATATCTCGGAATGGCTATGGAAATGCCATAATAGGTAGGTATGGTGGCTGTTTTGAGGAAGGTAAATGGTGGGTATATGGTACCGGCGAAAGTTGGGCGGTACAAGAGAAGCTAGCAATGGTGGAAGGGTGAAAGGGTGCGTATAATCCATGGACTCAACATTAATCAAAAGAACTCATCTACTTGTTGCAAAAATTTAGAAGTCATCAAAAACCAAAGTACTACGTGCATGCTCCAAGGGGATAGATTGGTAGGAAAAGACCATCGCTCGTCCCCGACCGCCACTCATAAGGAAGACAATCAATAAATAAAATTGTGCTCCAACTTCATCACAAAGCGGTTCACCATACATGCATGCTACGGGAATCACAAGCTTCAACACAAGCATTCTCTAAATTCATAATCACCCAACTAGCATGACTTTAATATCACTACCTCCATATCTCAAAGCAATTATCAAGCACCAAATTGATCATAGCACCCAATTCACTTTCTATGATAGTTTTTATTATACCCAACTTGGATGCTCATCATTCTAGGACCAACTTTATGATCATAGCAAAAACCATGCTGTTCTAAAAGACTCTCAAAATAATATAAGTGAAGCATGAGAGACTAACAATTTCTTCAAAGTTAGGACACCACCGTGCTCTAAAAGATATAAGTGAAGCACTAGAGCAAAAACTATCAAGCTCAAAAGATATAAGTGAAGCACATAGAGTATTCTAGCAAATTCTAATCAAATAGGCTTCTCCCAAAAGGTGTGTACACCAAGGATGATTGTGGTAAACTAAAAATCAAAGACTAATATAATACACGACGCTCCAAGCAAAACACATATCATGTGCCGAATAAAAATATAGCTCCAAGTAAAGTTACCAATGAACGAAGACGAAAGAGGGGATGCCTTCTCGGGGCATCCCCAAGCTTAGGCTTTTGGCTATCCTTGAATATCTTGGGGTGCCATGGGTATCCCCAAGCTTAGGCTCTTGCCATTCCTTATTTCATAGTCCATAAAAGCTTTACCGAAAACTTGAAAACTTCACAACACAAAACTCAACAGGAAATCTTATAAGCTCCGTTAGTGAAAGAAAACAAAACCACCACAAAAGGCACTGCAATTAACTCATTCTTTATTTATTTTGGTGTTAAACCTACTGTATTCCAACTTTCTTATGGTTTATAAACTAATTTACTAGCCATAGATGCATTGAAATAAGCAAGCAACACACGAAAAACAGAATCTGTCAAAAACAGAACAGTCTGCAGCAATCTGTTACTAACGCAAACTTCTGGAACTCTAAAAATCCTACCAAAATAGTTAGTCCTGGACAATTTGTTTATTGAACAGAACCAAAAAGAATCAACACAAAAGCACGTTCCTGTGATTTAACAAAATTATATTCGTGCGCGCAAAGTTTCTGTTTTTCAGCAGAATCAAATCAACTATCATCGTAGGTTATCCTATAGGTTCTACTTGGCACAAACACTAATTAAAAGATAAAAACACATCTAAACAGAAGTTAGATGCAAGATTTATTACTAAACAGGATCAAAAACAAAAAACATAAAGAAAAATTGGGTTGCCTCCCAACTAGCGTTATCGTTTAACGCCCCTAGCTAGGCATAAAAGCAAGGATAGATCTAACGAGTGCCATCTTTGGCACTAAATTCATAAGTAGCACGCATGATAAATTCATAAGGTAATTTGACTTTCTTTCTTGGAAAGTGCTCCATGCCTTTCTTTAATGGAAATTGAAATCTAATATTCCCTTCCTTCATATCAATAATCGCACCAATTGTTCTAAGGAAAGGTCTACCAAGAATAATAGGGCAAGAAAGATTGCAATCTATATCAAGAACGATAAAATCTACAGGCACCAAATTTCTATTTGCAACAATAAGAACATCATTGATCCTTCCCATAGGCTTTTTAATGGTGGAATCCGCAAGGTGCAAATTTAAAGAGCAATCATCAAGATCATGGAAACCTAGAATATCACATAAATTTTTTGGAATGTGGAAACACTAGCACCCAAATCACACAAAGCAAAACACTCATAATCTTTAATTCTAATCTTTATAGTAGGTTCCCACTCATCATTAAGTTTTCTAGGTACAGAAACTTCCAAATTAAGTTTTTCATCATAAGATTCCATCAAGGCATCAACAATATGTTTGGTAAAAGCATTGTTTTGACTATAAGCATGAGGAGAAGTAACAACGGATTGCAACAAGGAAATACAACCTTTTAAAGAGCAATTATCATAATCAAATTCCTTGAAATCCGAGATAGTGGGTTCAATGTTATTAGAAGTTGAGGATTCTCCAATCTCACTTTTACCAATTTTAGCATCAAGATCTAAAGACTCCGAATTCTTGGGACGCCTTCTAGGCAAAGTTGATTCATCATCAGTCCCGTAATCATCGAAATTCATATTGCAAAACCTAGATCTAATCGGAGACGCATCAATAACTTTAAGATCCTCATCATTATTTTCACGGAAACTAGAAGAACACGCTTTTATAAAGCTTTCTTTTTTAGCACGCAATCTAGCGGTTCTTTCCTTGCACTCATCAATGGAAATTCTCATTACTTTGAGAGACTCATTGATATCATGCTTAGGAGGAGAAGATCTAAGTTTAAGAGAATCAACATCAAGCGAAAGTCTATCAACGTTCCTAGCCAAATCATCAACTTTGAGCAATTTTTCTTCAAGCAAAGCATTAAAATTCTTTTCATAAATCATAAATTCTTTCACACTATTCTCAAAATCAGAGGGCATCTTATTAAAATTACCATAAGAATTATTGTAGGAATTTCCATAATTATTAGAGGAATTACTAGGGAATGGTCTAGCATTAAAGTTTCCTCTATAAGCATTGTTTCTAAAACTATTCCTACCAACAAAATTCACATCCATAGATTCATTATTATTCTCAATCAAAGAAGACAAAGGCATATCATTGGGATCAATAGGAGTATTTTTAGTAGCAAACAATTTCATAAGTTCATCCATCTTTCCACTCAAAACATTGATTTCTTCTATAGCATGCACTTTTTTACTAGAAGATCTTTCGGTGTGCCATTGAGAATAATTAGCCATAATATTATAAAGAAGTTTTGTAGCATCTCCTAATGTGATTTCCATAAAGGTGCCTCCCGCGGCCGAATCTAAGAGATTTCTAGAAGCAAAGTTCAAACCGGCATAAAATTTTTGTATGATCATCCATAAATTCAAATCATGAGTAGGGCAATTGCGAAGCATCAATTTCATTCTTTCCCAAGATTGGGCAACATGCTCATGATCAAGTTGTTTAAAATTCATAATATCGTTCCTAAGAGTGATGATCTTAGCGGGAGGAAAATATTAGAGATAAAAGCATCTTTGCACTTGTTCCAAGAATCGATACTATTTTTAGGCAAAGACGAAAATCAAACTTTAGCACGATCTCTAAGTGAAAACGGAAATAGCTTCAATTTAACAATATCATTATCCATATCTTTATTCTTTTGCATATCACACAAATCAACAAAGTTGTTTAGATGAGTAGCGGCATCTTCACTAGGAAGGTCGGCGAATTGATCTTTCATAACAAGATTCAGCAAAGCAATATTGATTTCACAAGACTCAACATCATTAAGAGGAGCAGTCGGAGTACTAAGGAAATCATTATTATTGGTATTGGAGAAAACACACAATTTGGTATTATCTTGCGCCATGGCAACAAGTAATCCAACACACAAGCAAACAGAAAAAGGCAAGCGAAAAGAGAGGAGGAGGTTGGGAAAGAGAGGGCGAATAAAACGGCAAGGGTGAAGTGGGGGAGAGGAAAACAAGAGGCAAATGGCAAATAATGTAAATGCGAGGAAGATGGGTTTGTGATGGGTACTTGGTATGTCTTGACTTGAGCAAAGACCTCCCCGGCAATGGCGCCAGAAATCCTTCTTGCTACGTCTTGAGCTTGCGTTGGTTTTCCTCGAAGAGGAGAGGGTGATGCAGCAAGTGTAGCGTAAGTATTTCCTTCAGTTTTGAGAACCAAGGTATCAATCCAGTAGGAGGCTCCTCAAAAGTCCCACGCACCTACACAAACAAACTGAGAACTCGCAACCAACGCAATAAAGGGGTTGTCAATCCCTTCACGACCACTTACGAAAGTGAGATCTAATAAAGATAGTAAGATAAGATAAATATATTTTTGGTATTTTATAATATAGATGCAAAAAGTAAAGATGCAAATAAAAGTAGATTCAAAGCAAATATGATAAGAGATAGACCCGGGGGCCATAGATTTCACAAGAGGCTTCTCTCAAGATAGCATAAGTATTACGGTGGGTGAACAAATTACTGTCGAGCAATTGATAGAAAAGCGCATAGTTATGAGATTATCTAGGCATGATCATGTATATAGGCATCACGTCCATAGCAAGTAGACCGACTCCTGCCTGCATCTACTACTATTACTCCACACATTGACCGCTATCCAACATGCATCTAGAGTATTAAGTTCATAAGAACAGAGTAACGCATTAAGCAAGATGACATGATGTAGAGGGATAAACTCATGCAATATGATAAAAACACCATCTTGTTATCCTCGATGGCAACAATACAATACGTGCCTTGCAACCCTTTCTGTCACTGGGTAAGGACACCGCAAGATTGAACCCAAAGCTAAGCACTTCTCCCATGGCAAGAAAAATCAATCTAGTAGGCCAAACCAAACTGATAATTCGAAGAGACTTGCAAAGATAACTCAATCATACATAAAAGAATTCGGAGAAGATTCAAATATTATTCGTAGATAAACTTGATCATAAACCCACAATTCATCGGATCTCGACAAACACACCGCAAAAAGAGTTTACATCGAATAGATCTCCACAAGAGAGGGGGAGAACATTGTATTGAGATCCAAAAAGAGAGAAGAAGCCATCTAGCTAATAACTATGGACCCGTAGGTCTATGGTAAACTACTCACAACTCATCGGAGGGGCAAGGATGTTGATGTACAGGCCCTCCATGGTTGATTCCCCCTCCGGCAGAGTGCCGGCGAAGGCTCCAAGATGGGATCTCGCGGATACAGAAGGTTACGACGGTGGAAATTGTGTTTCGTGGTGCCCTTGGATGTTTTCGGGGTACGTAGGTATATATAGGAGGAAGAAGTACGTCGGTGGCCGCCCGAGGGGCCCATTAGACAGGGGGCGTGCCCTACAGGGGGGCGGCCTCCTATTTCATGGGGGCCTCGAGTGCTTCTTGACTTGCACTCCAAGCTCTCCGGATCACGTTCGTTCCAAAAATCATGCTCCCGAAGGTTTCATTTCGTTTGGACTCCGTTTGATATTCCTTTTCTTCGAAATACTGAAATATGCAAAAAAAACAGCAATATGGGCTGGGCCTCCGGTTAGTAGGTTAGTCCCAAAAATGATATAAATGTGTAAAATAAAGCCCATAAACATCCAAAAGGGGTAATATAATAGCATGGAACAATCAAAAATTATAGATATGTTGGAAATGTATCAGGGGCTTAGTTGCAACCCCGTACTCGCCTAAGTTAAAAAACACTCCGAGTGGAGAGCAATCCTCCCACTCGGGGGCTTAGCTGCGACCCTGTCCTCGCCTAAGTTAAAAAACACTCCGAGTGGAGAGCAGTCCTACCTCTCGAGGGCTTAGCTGCGACCTGATGTCTACTATGCAACCTTCTTCTTGCAGATGTTCTTGGGCCTGCAAGTGCACAGGTTTGTAGGACAGTAGCAAATTTCCCTCAAGTGGATGACCTAAGGTTTATCAATCCGTGGGAGGCGTAGGATGAAGATAGTCTCTCTCAAACAACCCTGCGACTTAATAACAAAGAGTCTCTAGTGTCCCCAACACACCCAATACAATGGTAAATTGTATAGGTGCACTAGTTCGGCGAAGAGATGGTGATACAAGTGCAATATGGATAGTAGATAAAGGTTTTTGTAATCTAAAAATATAAAAACAGCAAGTTAACTAATGATAAAAGTGAGCATATATGGTATTGCAATGATAGGAAACAAGGTCCAGGGTTCATACTTTCACTAGTGCAAGTTCTCTCAACAATAATAACATAGATAGATCATATAACAATCCCTCAACATGCAACAAAGAGTCACTCCAAAGCCACTAATAGCGGAGAACAAATGAAGAGATTATGGTAGGGTACGAAACCACCTCAAAGTTATTCTTTTGGATCAATCTATTCAAGAGTTCGTACTAGAATAACACCTTAAGACACAAATCAACCAAAACCCTAATGTCACCTAGATACTCCATTGTCACCTCAAGTATCCGTGGGCATGATTATACGATATGCATCACACAATCTCAGATTCATCTATTCAACCAACACAAAGTACTTCAAAGAGTGCCCCAAAGTCTCTACCGAAAAGTCAAGACGAAAACGTGTGCCAACCCCTATGCATAGGTTCATGGGCGGAACCCGCAAGTTGGTCACCAAAACATACATCAAGTGGCACGTGATATCCCATTGTCACCACAGATAAACACGGCAAGACATACATCAAGTGTTCTCAAATCATTAAAGACTCAATCCGACAAGACAACTTCAAGGGGAAAACTCAATTCATCACAAGAGAGTAGAGGGGGAGAAACATCATAAGATCCAACTATAATAGCAAAGCTCGCGATACATCAAGATCGTGCCATAGAGAGAACACAAGAGAGAAAGAGATCAAACACATAGCTACTGGTACATACCCTCAGCCCCGGGGGTGAACTACTCCCTCCTCGTCATGGATAGCGCCGGGATGATGAAGATGGCCACTGGTGATGGGTTCCCCCTCCGGCAGGGTGCCCGAATGGGCTCCCGAGAGGTTTTTGGTGGCTACAGAGGCTTGCAGCGACGGAACTCCCGATCTATCTTCTGTCTTGATGTTTTTAGGGTACGTAGGCTTATATGGGCGAAAAAAGTCGGTCGGGGGAGCCTCGAGGGGCCCACGAGAGGGTAGGGCATGCCCATGGGGTGGGCGCGCCCCCTATCTCGTGGCTTCCTCGATGCTCCCCTGGCTTGCACTCCAAGTCTCCTGGATCATAATCTTTCCAAAAATCGCGTTGCCGAAGGTTTCATTCCGTTTGGACTCCGTTTGATATTCCTTTTGTTCGAAATACTGAAATAGGCAATAAAACAGCAATATGGGCTGGGCCTCCGGTTAATAGGTTAGTCCCAAGAGTAATATAAAAGTGTATAATAAAGCCCGTAAGCATTCAAAACAGATAATAAAATAGCATGAATGCTTCATAAATTATAGATACGTTGGAGACGTATCACGACCCCGTACTCGTCTAAGTTAAAAAACACTCCGAGTGGAGAGCAATCCTCCCACTCGGGGGCTTAGCTGCGACCCCGTCCTTGCCTAAGTTAAAAACACTCCGAGTGGAGAGCAATCCTCCCACTCGGGGGCTTAGCTGCGACCTCGTACTCGCCTGAGTTAAAGAACACTCCGAGTGGAGAGTAATCCTCCCACTCGGGGGCTTAGCTACGACCCCATCCTTGCCTAAGTTAAAAAACACTCCGAGGGGAGAGCAATCCTCCCACTCGGGGGTTTAGCTGCAGCCCTGTTCTTGCCTGAGTCATAAAGATCCTCTGAGCTACATCACAAGTACAACGTACGCTCCATCTCGATCTGCAAGGACGACGAGGTGTCGATTGAACACAACGTCAGAGCTGTGTCACAAGTACAACATGCGCTCCATCCCGATCCGCAAGGATGACGAGGTGTTGACTAAACACCATGTCTGAGTTGCGCCACAAGTACAGTGTACGCTCCATCCTGGTCCGCAAGGATGACGAGGGGTCGATTGAATACATCGTCAGAGCCATTCGATGAAAGGTGAAAAGGTCAAGTTTCGCTCAAAATTGCAAGACATTCAAAAGCGATGAAGGCAAAGCCATCATATTCAAAGAAAACAAAGTTCAGATAAATCCTGCAAAGGTTCAGAACCGCAGCAGGCAGAAGTACTCAGGCATCAGGCTTGAAAGAGTTTAACGGTTACATAACCACTCGGCATTTAGAGGCAAATAAAGGTGGGGCATAATGTTTGTTCACTCGGCAGGAGGAGGACTTGCTGGCTCGACGAAGCTGTCAAGGTCAATGTTGTCTGCAATTCGAGTGGTGGCATCAAGGAAGGTGTCCATGAAAGACTATAAGCTGAGCTTCTTAGTATTGGCATCCTTGAGAGCCGCCGGCTTGTCTTCTCTAACATCCTTGCAGTGGACTCGGACCAACCACAGAGCAACATCAGCGCCACAGTGAGCAGATGACTTCTTCCACTCCTGCACTCGACCAGGGATTTCATTCAGTCGAGTCATCAAAGACTCGAGATCCTTTGGGAGTTCCGTTTGAGGCCAGAGTTCAGCGTTGATCCGCAGCATTGCCGCCTTCAGCCGAGTGAGATAATCCACAACATTGTTCAGACGAGACTCTAATCGCAGTATGCTCATTGCAACGTCATCTTTGACAGGAGAGTTTATGGGGTCAAGACCTGTCTCGATCCGCCCAGTTTCTGCTTTGAAGTCTTGACAAAGTTCTGCACAGTCGAAAAAGCGGTGAGTCGACAGTTTAACAAGACACGTCAGTTGACATCAACAAACTAGTCGGACAAAAGGAAATACCTTCAAGTTTCAAGACCAGCTTCTCAGCGAGCTGTCCCAGGTAAGCCTCGAGTTCACCCTTTTTGGCCTTGAGATTTCCAACCTCGTCAGTCAAGTTTTCCTTGTCCTTCTTCAGCCTCATGACCTCCTAGTTGGCTTCAATGACGACAGTCTTCAACTTAGAGTTCTCCTCTTCCAACTTGTTGACTAAGGCCAGCTTCTTGTCAGCAAGTGCCGTTTTCTCTCGCGCTTCCTTCTGAGCTGCGGCAAGGTCTTGATCCTTCTTCTCTAGAGCCTGCTTCATTTTCTCTAAAGAAATAACATTCTTTAGATGAGCTTGAAGTTGACGGTTTTCACTACGTACATCTGTTCGAGTGGAGTCACTCGGTTCAAAGAGATTAAAAAAGAGTCATAAGGTGGAAAGTCTATGAATTGTTACCTCCCATGGTAGCTGCTTCGTCCTGGGCTTTCTTGAGATTCTTCTTGGCCAGCTCCAGATCAAAGTTAAGGCTGATCTGCTTCTTCTCCAGTTCAGCAAATTGAGCTCCAAGATCACAAGATTTCTGCGGTCAGCAAATAAGATATGTTATTCGATGGGAACAAAAGTCAATCACAACGAAAATTGCTCTAAGAGTACCGCCGAATCAAACATTCAACAGTAGTCTCGGGGACTACACCCAGTCGGTGCACTTGGCGTGCCCCCACTGGTCCAGTTTTCCACTCGGCATGGTCTGCCCAGCATGAGTTTGCAAAAAAGAAGAGAAAAGAGAGATTCTCAGACCCCAACCGACTACCAGCAGTCGACCGCGGTCTCGGGGACTACACCCAGTGGGTGAACTCTGCGTGCCCCCACTGGTTCAGATAAACACTCGACTCAACCTGGTCGACTCAAGTGGAAGAACTATTCAACACTAAGTCAAAACACCCAGTGGGTGATTGGATGCGAAATGCAGACCCATGGTAGATGTACATAAAAGGTTCCCAAACGCTCATCCAAGGACACCTTATGGACAATGAAGCAACAGTCGCAACTACCACTAATCAAGAGAACAGTCGGAAACCAACTAACCTTTACATTGACCTGCAGAGTGGTGCTGGCATTGTAGGCAACCTGACTGGCCTCGTGCACCATCTTCATCTGTTCCATCACAAGGTTTGCCTGGAGAAGGGCTTCCCTGGCGGCACTCAGCAGGTCGTCTAGAGTGTGGTATGCAGCAAAGAGCGATGACGGCAGTACAGTCGGAGCGGTCACAAGATCTGAAGCATGGAGTTGTGCGGGCGCGGCAGAGACTTGAGCAGTCGACGCTAAAGGATTGTCAGTCGATAGTGGATTCGCAAAATTAACATTGGCCCGAGCCGGATCTTCGGATCGCTGGACCACCGTCTCTAGCGCCGATGTCGACTGAGGCACCTGACCCTCGGTCGTCCTCCCACTTGAGCCCCTGCCCCTTCTTCTCCTCTCTTTCAGAGGCACTTCTTCCTCATCATCCGGAAGCTCAATGACGTCTCGCGGAGCAACAATAAAAAGCAACCATAAGAGTTCAATCGACTGACAACCCAGTCGGCAAGGCAAATTCAAGATGGCAAGAGCGTACCAGCTTTGGAAGTAGCCGCGTCATCAGCCTCCTCGTCACCCGGGGCCTTGTCAACATCCATGGAGGTCGTAGAAGTTGCAGCACTGAAAAGTTCATAATCCATTCAGTCAGAGCAGAAGTATGAGTCGGTAGAGAAAACACCGAAAGATAGAACACTCACGCAGAAGCAACAGGAACATCCATCTTGATCTTGGGCAAGGTCTTCCGAGGCTTCGAAGGGGCGACATTGGGCTGCTTGGCGACCTTCTCTGTCGGCTCCAGAGTCGAAGTCCGAGTGCGCTTATGTGCTTGCGTACTCGGAGCCACAGTCTTGCCATGCCCGCCCGCCGGATCTTGGAGCTGCTCTGATCGATGCTCTGTGCGAGGTGGTGAGTCGACTTCCTCTTCATTGTCCGACTCATCGCTCTCTTCATCATCGTCACTAGGGGATTTCCAATCGCCGCTCTCTTCTGCACTGTCCTCTCCCTCCTGGTCTTGCTCCAGGGCTTGTTCACCATTGGGCATTGAGTACATCTCAGTATAAACCTACAAAGCAAGAAGTCAATCAAACATCAATCGGATTCAGAAACAGTTACAAGACAGATTGAAGTACACTTGGTAGCAAGGATCAGACCTTGTCCGGCTGGTTGTCAATGTTGAATGGATCGACTCTCTTGGCTCCCCTGGGGTTGTCCTTGTTCCTGGTAATGCCCATCAGCCACAGGGCCACCGTCTCATCTGTAACCTCCTCTGGGTGAACCCGAGCGGTGTCATTGGCACCCAAGTACATCCACATCGAGTGGTCACGAGCTTGGAGCGGCTGGATGCATCGACTGAGAAACACCTCCAACAAGTCCATCCAATTACACCCTGACGGACCAACTGGACTACCCTCTCGACCAACATGTCTGTCTCCAATTTATCCATTGCGGTCACGATTTGTGAAGAAGGTTATTGGGCACGGTCTAGGGAGAAAGGGGGAAGACCGGTCGACTGACTA
Organism: Triticum timopheevii; assembly: GCA_963921465.1. Taxonomy (NCBI): domain Eukaryota; kingdom Viridiplantae; phylum Streptophyta; class Magnoliopsida; order Poales; family Poaceae; genus Triticum; species Triticum timopheevii. Next base: position 218,338,987 of record OY997274.1, read on the forward strand.
GGGGTCGCAATATCCTGGCAGTAGAACCAGGTCAATTGCCAGCCCCTGGCTGACTCAGGAAGTGTCATGGTAGGGAAAGTGCTCCTCTTCCTCATGTGGATCGGACCCCCACACATCTGGATCACGTGTGTCCTCTCGTCACTCGAATTCGCCTTTTTCATAGTCTGGGAACGGATCATAAAAATGTGTTTGAAGAGACCCCAGTGCGGTCGACAACCTAAGAAGTTCTCGCACATGGACACGGATGCAGCAAGATACGTGATGGTGTTGGGAGAGAAGTGGTGAAGCTGAGCACCGAAAAAGTTCAAGAATCCCCGGAAAAAGGATGTGGGGGAAGAGAGAAGCCACGGTCGACATTGGTAGCAAGAAGGGCACACTCACCCGACCGCGGCTGAGGCTCCGTCTCCCCCTCCGGCAACCTCCCGGCCCCGACAGCGATCAAACCAGAGGTGGACAGCTCTTCCAGATCCTCTGGCCGGAGCAAAGACCGGATCCAATCGCCCTGGATCCAGTCCGGCGGCAGCGCAGACCTCGATGACGACCCCTGATTGGTCTTCTTGCCTTTCGCCATCCCGGTCGCCTTCTTCACGCGCTCCACGCTGCCGTCTTGTCCTTCACCATAGTGGCGAGCTGCGGCTAGCGGGGCGGCGGCGTCGAGGGTGGAGGAAGATGCGGTGGAGAAGCAGAGAAAGAAGAAGGGGAATGAGGGCGCACAGTGCAGATGCCTCGGCCCCGACGGCTTTTAAGGACCCACTTCCGAGTGGCTGACGCATGGGCCCAAGAAATCCTGTCAAATCCTGCAACAGCCGCACGATGGGTACGTGGAAAAAAAGGTGGCGTGGAAATCGAGGCACCCCTGTCTTTCCGTCTCGCTTACTACGGCGCGTTCCGCCTCGCGCGCTTCCCCAAATTTTTGAATCCCGTGGGATCCGGGATCCATAATAACCAATCGCGTTGAAGATTTAGCATCGAAGCAACACTCGACAAGTGCCAGCATAAGTTCACTCGACAATTTCTGAATCGATCAAGGCGACTGAAATGAAGCCGAAGTTTCAGCATAAGCCTTCAATCTAGCATGGGTACTTGCGATGCACAAGAGTCAAGGCAGGACCAACTTCAACCTTCTTTCTGCTCGGACCTCAATCCATTCGGGGGTTAATGACGATGCCATAGACCTAGGGTAGAATCATAGGCCTGACCTATACGCTCCACCCAAGGTCACTACCCTAGAAGCAAAGACATTCAAAGAACAACAGAGAGTATCAATTGAAGTCGTCGAGTGCAATCCACTCAACTAGTAATCTCACTCGGGTACCCCTCCCACCTAATTTCACTCTACCAAGATGAAGCCATTCGACCATACCAGAAACCACTCGGAGTACAGACGACCAGGAGTCACTCAGGATGGCAACGGTCAGGCGTTCACTCCATAGTCTTAAAGGTCATTTAATAAACTTTATATCTGGCGTTATCAGTAATGCCCTATCTTAATGTACATTGAACCCATGTAACGGAGGTGGGTTGGGGTCCTGGCGCACTCTATATAAGCCACCCCCCTCCTCTGGGACAAGGGTTCGCACCCCCTGTAACACACACACCCATATTCCAGTCGACCGCCTCAGGGCACCGAGACATAGGGTTTTTACCTCCTTAGAGATGGGCCTGAACTTGTAAACGCGTGTGTACAACCTCGCCTAGCTTGGGCCTCGCCTCCTCATACATACCCCCTACTCTTACTGTCAGACTTAGAACCACGACAGGTACCTCGGAGTCTTTCAGGAGCAACTTGTGACAGAGAGCTCGGTTGCGTGGAATGCAAAGTCGGCTGACCGTCGAGTCGCAACGCCTCTTCTTCTTGCCTACTTCAAATTTATCGACGAGGTGCAACAAAAAAGGATGGTTGACATCATCGTCAAAAATCATCTCTTCTATGTCAGAATCATCTGATTCGGATGACAAGGACGAGCTCCAAATATCATCCATGTACGAAAATACTCAGAACTTCATCAAAATTCGCCATCCAGTTTGGACCTAAAAAAAGGTGCAAAGGAGCAAATCTTACCTTTCACTGGCAGAAAATGCAGCCACCGAAGCCCCCTTCTCCCCACCGTCGGCTGAAAGCGCAGCCGACGAAGCCTTTTCTTCTCCACCGCAGCCGACCGCCTCCTCTATTTCCCATAGCCTAGCTTGGGCCTGCGCGGACGGCGGTGAAGGAAATATGCACTAGAGGCAATAATAAAGTTGTTATTTTGAATTTCCTTATTCATGATAAATGTTTATTATTCATGCTAGAATTGTATTGATCGGAAACCTAAATACATGTGTGAATACATAGACAAACATTGTGTCCCTAGTGAGCCTCTACTTGACTACCTCGTTGATCAAAGATGGTTAAGGTTTCCTAACCATGGATATGAGTTGTTATTTGATAACAGGATCACATCATTAGGAGAATGATGTGATGGATAAGACCTATCCGTTAGCTTAGCATATTGATCGTTCAGTTTTATTGCTATTGCTTTCTTCATGTCAAATACATATTCTTTTGACTATGAGATTATGCTACTCCCAGATACCAGAGGAATGCCTTGTGTGCTATCAAACGTCACAACGTAACTGGGTGATTATAAAGATGCTCTACAGGTATCTCCGAAGGTGTTTGTTGACTTGGCATAGATCGAGATTAGGATTTGTCACTCCGAGTATCGGAGAGGTATCTCTGGGCCCTCTCGGTAATACACATCATAAGAAGCCTTGCAAGCAAAGTGACCAATGAGAAGGATGATGTATTACGAAACAAGTAAATAGACTTGTCGGTAACGAGATTGAACTAGGTATGAAGATACCGATGATCGAATCTCGGGCAAGTAACATACCGATGCATAAAGGGAATTACGTACGTTGTCATAACGGTTTGACCGATAAAGATCTTCATAGAATATGTGGGAGCCAATATGAGCATCCAGGTTCCGCTATTGGTTATTGACCGGAGAGGTGTCTCGCTCATGTCTACATAGTTCTCGAACCCGTAGGGTCCTGATACGTCTCCAACGTATCTATAATTTTTGATTGCTCCATGCTACTTTATCTACTGTTTTGGACTATATTGGGCTTTATATTCCACTTTTATATTACTTTTGGGACTAACCTACTAATCGAAGGCCCAGCCCAGAATTGCTGTTTTTTGCCTTTTTCAGTATTTCGAAGAAACAGAATATCAAACGGAGTCCAAACGGAATGAAACCTTCGGGATCGTGATTTTCCAACCGAACGTGATCCAGGAGACTTGGACCCTACTCCAAGCAGTGTCCGAGGAGGTCACGAGGGTGGAGGGCGCGCCCCCCTGGGCGCGCCTCCCTACCTCGTGGACCCCTTGGAGCTCCACCAACGTACTCCTTCCTCCTATATATACCTACGTATCCCCAAACAATTAGAACAGGAGCCAAAAACCTAATTCCACTGCCGCAACCTTCTGTATCCATGAGATCCCATCTTGGGGCCTGTTCCGAAGCTCCGCCGGAGGGGGCATCCACCACGGAGGGCTTCTACATCATCACCATAGCCCCTCCGATGAAGTGTGAGTAGTTTACTTCAGACCTTCGGGTCCATAGCTAGTAGCTAGATGGCTTCTTCTCTCTTTTTGGATCTCAATACAATGTTCTCCCCTCTCTCGTGGAGATCTATTCAATGTAATCTTCTTTTTGCGGTGTGTTTGTTGAGACCGATGAATTGTGGGTTTATGATCCAATCTTATCTATGGAAAAATTTTGATTCTTCTCTGAATTCTTTTATGTATGATTGAGTTATCTTTGCAAGTCTCTTCGAATTATCCTTTTTGGTTTGGCCAACTAGATTTTGGTAGTTCTTGCAATGGGAGAAGTGCTTAGCTTTGGGTTCAATCTTGCGGTGTCCTTACCCAGTGACAGAAGGGGCAGCAAGGCACGTATTGTATTGTTGCCATCGAGGATAACAAGATGGGGTTTTTATCATATTGCATGAGTTTATCCCTCTACATCATGTCATCTTGCTTACGGCGTTACTCCGTTTTTACTTAATACTCTAGATGCATGCTGGATAGCGGTCGATGAGTGGAGTGATAGTAGTAGATGCAGAATCGTTTCGATCTACTTGTCTCGGACGTGATGCCTATATACATGATCATTGCCTAGATATACTCATAACTATGCTCAGTTATGTCAATTGCTCAACAGTAATTTGTTCACCCACCGTAGAATACTTATGCTCTTGAGAGAAGCCACTAGTGAAACCTATGGCCCCCGGGTCTATTCTCATCATATCAATCTATATCACTTTGTTTACTTGCTTTGCTTTTACTTTGCCTTTTACTATTTACTTTGCGTCTATCTATCAAAAATACCAAAAATATTATCTCTATCAGATCTCACTCCCGTAAGTGACCGTGAAGGGATTGACAACCCCTAAGCGTTGGTTGCGAGTTGCTATCGTTTTGTGTAGGTACGAGGGACTTGTGCGTGGTCTCCTACTGGATTGATACCTTGGTTCTCAAAAACTGAGGGAAATACTTACGCTACTTTGCTGCATCATCCTCTCCTCTTCGGGGAAATCCAACGCAGTGCTCAAGAGGTAGCAAGAAGAATTTCTGGCGCCGTTGCCGGGGAGGCTCACGCAAGCAAGTCAACCATACCAAGTACCCATCGCAATCCCTATCTCTAGCATTACATTATTTGCCATTTGCCTCTCGTTTTCCTCTCCCCCACTTCACCCATGCCGTTTTATTTGCCCTCTCTTTCCCAATCTCCTCCTCTCTTTCCCGATTGCCTTTTCCCATTTGCCTTTCTGTTTTCTTGTGTGTTGGATTACTTGTTGCCATGGCGCAAGATAATACCAAATTGTGTGATTTCTCGAATACCAATAATAATGATTTCCTTAGTACTCCGATTGCCCCTCTTAATAATGATGAGTCTTGTGAAATCAACACCGCTTTGCTGAATCTTGTTATGAAAAATCAATTCGCCGGCCTTCCTAGTGAAGATGCCGCTACTCATCTAAACAATTTTGTTGATTTATGTGATATGCAAAAGAAGAAAGATACGGATAGCAATATTGTCAAATTGAAGTTATTTTCGTTTTCACTTAGAGATCGTGCTAAAATTTGGTTTTCATCTTTGCCTAAAAATAGTATTGATTCTTGGAACAAGTGCAAAGATGCTTTTATCTCTAAGTATTTTCCTCCCGCCAAGATTATCACTCTTAGGAATGATATTATGAATTTTAAACAACTTGATCATGAGCATGTTGCCCAATCTTGGGAAAGAATGAAATTAATGCTTCGCAATTGCCCTACTCATGGTTTGAATTTATGGATGATCATACAAAAATTTTATGCCGGATTGAATTTTGCTTCTAGAAATCTTTTAGATTCGGCCGCGGGAGGCACTTTTATGGAAATTACGTTAGGGGATGCTACCAAATTGCTTGATAATATTATGGCTAATTATTCTCAATGGCACACCAAAAGATCTTCTAGTAAGAAAGTGCATGCTATAGAAGAAATCAATGTTTTGAGTGAAAAGATGGATGAACTTATGAAGATGTTTGCTCCTAAAAATACTCCTCTTGATCCCAATGATATGCCTTTATCTACTTTGCTTGAGAATAATAATGAATCTATGGATCTGAATTTTGTTGGTAGGAATAGTTTTGGAAACAACGCTTATAGAGGGAATTTTAATCCTAGGCCTTATCCTAGTAATCCTTCTAATAATTATGGAAATTCCTACAATAACTCTTATGGAAATTTTAATAAGATGCCCTCTGAATTTGAGAGTAGTGTTAAAGAGTTTATGAATTCACAAAAGAATTTTAATGCTTTGCTTGAAGAGAAATTGCTTAAAGTTGATGATTTGGCTAGGAACGTTGATAGAATTTCTCTTGAAATTGATTCTTTAAAGCTTAGATCTATTCCTCATAAGCATGATATAAATGAGTCTCTCAAAGCCATGAGAATTTCCATTGATGAGTGCAAGGAAAGAACCGCTAAGATGCATGCTTCCAAAGATGCCTTTATTAAAGCTTGTTCTTCCAATCCCTATGAAAATCAAGATGAAGATCTAAAAGTTATTGATGTGTCCCCAATTAAATCTTTGTTTTTCAATATGAATCTTGATGAATCTGAAGATTGTCTTCCTTTACCTAGAAGGCGTTCTAAGAATTCGGAGTTTCTAGATCTTGATAATGAAATTGATGAAAGTAGGATTGAAATAAATAAAAACTGTGATGTTGCTAAACCCACTATTTTGGATCTCAAGGAATTTAATTATGAAAATTTCTCTTTGATTGGTTGTATTTCCTTGTTGCAATTCGTGCTAGATTCTCCTCATGATTATAGTAAAAATAAGGCCTTTACCGAACATATTGTTGATGCTTTGATGCAATCTTATGAAGAAAAACTTTAGTTGAAAGTTTATATCCCTAGAAAACTCTATGATGAGTGGGAACCTACTATTAAAATTAAAATTAAAGATTTTGAGTTTCATGCTTTGTGTGATTTGGGCGCTAGTGTCTCTACTATTCCCAAAACTTTGTGATTTGCTAGATTTCCGTGATTTTGATGATTTCTCTCTAAACTTGCATCTTGCGGATTCCACTATTAAAAACCCTATGGGAATAATTAATGATGTTCTTCTTGTTGCAAATAGGAATTATGTGACCGTAGATTTCATCGTTCTTGATATAGATTGCAATCCTTCATGTCCTATTATTCTTGGTAGACCTTTCCTTAGAACGATTGGCGCAATTATTGATATGAAGGAAGGGAATATTAGATTCCAATTTCCCTTAAAGAAGGCTATGGAACACTTCCCTAGAAAGAAAATAAAATTACCATATAAATCTATCATGAGAGCCACTTATGGATTGCCTACCAAAGATGGCAATACCTAGATCTACCTTGCTTTTATGCCTAGCTAGGGGTGTTAAACGATAGCGCTTGTTGGGAGGCAACCCAATTTTATTTTGTGTTTTTTGTTTTTGCTTCTGTTTAGGAATAAATAATCCATCTACCTTCTATTTGGATGTGGTTTTATGTTTTTATTAGTGTTTGTGCCAAGTAGAACCTATAGGATAACCTACGATGATAGTTGATTTGATTCTGCTGAAAAGCAGAAACTTTGCGCGCACGAATTTAGTTATGATAAATCACACGAACATGCTTTTGCGTTGATTGTTTTTTATGCTGATCAATAAACTAATTTTCCAGGACTTCTTATTTTGGTAGAATTTTTAGAGTTGCAGAAGTTTGCGTTAGTTACAGATTACTACAGACTGTTCTATTTTTGACAGATTCTATTTTTCATGTGTTGTTTGCTTATTTTGATGAATCTATGGCTAGTAAATTAGTTTATAAACCATAGAGAAGTTGGAATACAGTAGGTTTAACACCAATATAAATAAAGAATGAGTTCATTACAGTACCTTGAAGTAGTCTTTTGTTTTCTTTCTCTAACGGAGCTCGTGAGATTTCTGTTGAGTTTTGTGTTGTGAAGTTTTCAAGTTTTGGGTGAATTCTTTTGATGGATTATGGAACAAGGAGTGGCAAGAGCCTAAGCTTGGGAATGCCCATGGCACCCCCAAGATAATCCAAGGACACCAAAAAGTCAATGCTTGGGGATGCCCCGGAAGGCATCCCCTCTTTTCGTCCACTTCCATCGGTAATTTACTTGGAGCTATATTTTTATTCACCAACATGATATGTGTTTTGCTTAGAGCGTCTTGTATTATTTGTGTCTTTGCTTGTTAATATACCACAATCATCCTTGCTGTACACATCTTTTGAGAGAGCCATACATGAATTGGAATTTGTTAGAATACTCTATGTGATTCACTTATATCTTTTAAGCTTGATAGTTTTGCTCATAGTGCTTCACTTATATCTTTTGAGCATGATAATTTTTGCTCTAGTAATTCACTTAGATCTTTTAGAGCACGGTGGTGGATTTGTTTTAAAGAAACTATTGATCTCTCATGCTTCACTTAGATTATTTTGAGAGTCTTTAATAGCATGGTAATTTGCTTAATGTTAATATACTTGGTGTTCAAGATATGTGAAACTTTCTTTTGAGTGAATTGAATACTAAGATAAGTTTGATGCTTGATAATTGTTTTGAGATATGGAGGTGATAATATCAAAGTCGTGCTAGTTGGGTTATTATGAATTTGAGAAATACTTGTGTTGAAGTTTGCAAGTCTCGTAGCATGCACGTATGGTTAAAGTTGTGTAACAAATTTGAAATATGAAGTGTACCTGGCTTGTGCATCCTTATGAGTGGCGGTCGGGGACGAGCGATGGTCTTTTCCTACCAATCTATCCCCCTAGGAGCATGCACGTAGTACTTGAATTTTTTATGACTTCTAAATTTTTCCAATAAGTATATGAGTTCTTTTGACTAATGTTGAGTCCATGGATCATACGCACTCTCACCTTTCCACCTTTGCTAGCCTCTTCGGTATCGTGCATTGCCCTTTCTCACCTTGAGAGTTGGTGCAAACTTCACCGGTGCATCCAAACCCCGTGATACGATATAGTCTATCACACATAAACCTCCTTATATCTTCCTCAAAACAGCCACCATACCTACCTATCATGGCATTTCCATAGCCATTCCGAGATATATTGCCATGCAACTTCCACCATCATCATCATGACATACATTACTTTTGTCATATTGCCATTGCATGATCTTGTAGTTGACATCGTATTTGTGGCAAAGCCACCATGCATTATTTTCCATACATGTCACTCTTGATTCATTGCACCATCCCGGTACACCGCCGGAGGCATTCATATAGAGTCATATCTTGTTCTAAGTTTCGAGTTGTAATCCTTGTGTTGTAATCTATAGAAGTGTGATGATCATCATTATTAGAGCATTGCCCAAATAAAAAAAGAGAAAGGCCAAAAAGAAAAAAAAAGGCCCAAAAAAAGAAAATAAAAAAGGGCAATGCTACCATCTCTTTTTCCACACTTGTGCTTCAAAGTAGCACCTTGTTCTTCATGTAGTGAGTCTCATATATTGTGCTTCAAAGTAGCACCTTGTTCCTCATGTAGTGAGTCTCATAAGTTGTCTTTTTATACTAGTGGGAATTTTTCATTATAGAACTTGGCTTGTATATTCCAACGATGGGCTTCCTCAAATGCCCTAGGTCTTCGTGAGCAAGCGAGTTGGATGCACAAACACTAGTTTTCTTTTGTTGAGCATCCATAGCTTTAGTGCATCCGTTGCATGGCAATCCCTACTCCTCATGTTGACATCAATTGATGGGCATCTCCATAGCCTGTTGATTAGCCTCGTCAATGTGAGACTTTCTCCTTTTTTGTCTTCTCCACACAATCCCCATCATCATATTCTATTCCACCCATAGTTCTATATCCATGGCTCACGCTCATGTATTGCGTGAAGGTTGAAAAAGTTTGAGATTATTTAACTATGAAACAATTGCTTGGCTTGTCATCAGGGGTATAGAAGTTGGGAACATCTTTGTGTGACGAAAATGAAGCATAGCCTAACTATATGATTTTGTAGGGATGAACTTTCTTTTGCCATGTTATTTTGAGAAGACATGATTGCTTTGATTAGTATGCTTGAAGTATTATTATTTTTGTGTCAATATGAACTTTTGTCTTGAATCTTTCGGATCTGAATATTCATATCACAATTAAGAAGATTTACATTGAAATTATGCCAAAGTATCACTCCGCATCAAAAATTCTTTTTTATCATTTACCTACTCGAGGACGAGCAGGAATTAAGCTTGGGGATGCCTGATACCTCTCCAACGTATCTATAATTTTTGATTGCTCCATGCTACTTTATCTACTGTTTTGGACTATATTGGGCTTTATTTTCCACTTTTATATTACTTTTGGGACTAACCTACTAACTGGAGGCCCAGCCCAGAATTGTTGTTTTTTGCCTTTTTCAGTATTTTGAAGAAACAGAATATCAAACGGAGTCCAAACGGAATGAAACCTTCGGGATCATGATTTTCCAACCGAACGTGATCCAGGAGACTTGGACCCTACTCCAAGCAGTGTCCGAGGAGGCCACGAGGGTGGAGGGCGCGCCCCCCTACCTCATGGGCCCCTCGGAGCTCCACCGATGTACTCCTTCCTCCTATATATACCTACGTATCCCCGAACAATCAGAACAGGAGCCAAAAAACCTAATTCCACCGCTGCAACCTTCTGTATCCACGAGATCCCATCTTGGGGCCTGTTCCGGAGCTCCGCCGGAGGGGGCATCCACCACGGAGGGCTTCTACATCAGCACCATAGCCCCTCCGATGAAGTGTGAGTAGTTTACTTCAGACCTTCGGGTCCATAGCTAGTAGCTAGGTGGCTTCTTCTCTCTTTTTGGATCTCAATACAATGTTCTCCCCCTCTCTCGTGGAGATCTATTCGATGTAATCTTCTTTTTGCGGTGTGTTTGTTGAGACCGATGAATTGTGGGTTTATGATCCAGTATTATCTATGGAAAATATTTGATTCTTCTCTGAATTCTTTTATGTATGATTGAGTTATCTTTGCAAGTCTCTTCGAATTATCCTTTTTGGTTTGGCCAACTAGATTGGTAGTTCTTGCAATGGGAGAAGTGCTTAGCTTTGGGTTCAATCTTGCGGTGTCCTTACCCAGTGACAGAAGGGGCAGCAATGCACGTACTGTATTGTTGCCATCGAGGATAACAAGATGGGATTTTTATCATATTGCATGGATTTATCCCTCTACATCATGTCATCTTGCTTACGGCGTTACTCTGTTTTTACTTAATACTCTAGATGCATGCTAGATAGCGGTCGATGAGTGGAGTAATAGTAGTAGATGCAGAATCGTTTTGATCTACTTGTCTCGGACGTGATGCCTATATACATGATCATTGCCTAGATATACTCATAACTATGCTCAATTCTATCAATTGCTCAACAGGAATTTGTTCACCCACCGTAGAATACTTATGCTCTTGAGAGAAGCCACTAGTGAAACCTATGGCCCCCAGGTCTATTCTCATCATATCAATCTATATCACTTTGTTTACTTGTTTTGCTTTTACTTTGCCTTTTACTTTTTACTTTGCGTCTATCTATCAAAAATACCAAAAATATTATCTCTATCAGATCTCACTCCCGTAAGTGACCGTGAAGGGATTGACAAGCGTTGGTTGCGAGTTGCTATCGTTTTGTGTAGGTACGAGGGACTTGTGTGTGGTCTCCTACTGGATTGATACCTTGGTTCTCAAAAACTGAGCGAAATACTTACGCTACTTTGCTGCATCATCCTCTCCTCTTTGGGGAAATCCAACGCAGTGCTCAAGAGGTAGCAGGTCCGCACGCTTAACGTTTGTTAACGATATAGTATTATATGAGTTATGTGATTTGGTGACCGAATGTTGTTTGGAGTCTCGGATGTGATCACGGACATGATGAGGAGTTTCGAAATGGTCGAGATGTAAAAATTGATATATAGGACGATGGTATTCGGATATCAAAAGTGTTCCGGAGTGTATCGGGTATTTATCGGAGTACTGGAGGGGTTACCGGAACCCCCGGGGGGAAGATATGGGCCTTATGGGCCATGAGAGGGGAGCACACTAGCCCACAAGGGGTCCCCCCCGATGGCAGTAGGCCGACTGGGAGAAGGAAAAGAGGGGGTTCGCCCCCCTTCCTTCTCTCTTCCCCCTTCCCTTTTTCTTCTCCGGTGAAAAAGGCAGGGGGGCGCCACTTGGGGAAACCCCAAGTAGGATTCAGATCCTACTTGGGGCGCACCCTGGCTGCCTCCCCTCTCCCTCCCACACACACACACACACACACACACACACACACACACACACACACACACACACACACACACACACACACACACACACACACACACACATATATATATATATATATATATATATATTGTCAAATTAATAAGAGGTCCAACAGTTAAATCTTGTCAAATTATTTGAGCCCAACATTATTTGACCCAAAAATTAAATCTTGTCAAATTAATAAGAGGTCCAACAGTAGTTAAAATAACCAGTTAAATATAAACCTAATTTTATGTATTTCCTTTTGGCCCCAAACTTTTTGTGCCACCCAAAAATATTGTGCTCGAATTGTGTGCCTAGTTTCACAATTAACAAAATCCATTTAGTTGATATAAGAATAAATAGAAAACGGTATTAAAAAGGAGAAACGGATTAGAATACATTAAAAACCAAAAGGATGATGAAAAAGGGGATCCCCCCTACCCCTCGGGCCTTGCCACCGAACCGGCCTAATGGTCCAGTCCCCGCACGGTCGTCTTCTCCTGTTCCCTGAGCCCGTCGCTACAGAGTCGAGCTCCCGCCCGACCACCTCGCCGGCATCGAAGGGGAATGGATAAGGGTGACACCCTGCCTTCCCTGCCCCCATGGCCTCACCCCTCCTCGATGCCCCCTCCCAGATACACTTCTCCTCATTGCTCGCTCGATCCCGGTGATCTGGACGAAGTCAGATGCCATGGCCACCATGACCGACCCCGTCCACATGGCCACTGCCCTCCCTGCTAGCTAGGAGCTTGTCGAGGAGCTCCGAATGCCTCCGCTACTTCGTCTGCACCAACAAGATCAAGTCCAGCACCCCCAGATCGACGTCGTTGCCGTCTTCCTCAACCTTCGGCCACCGCGACATTGTCGTTCGATCCGCGCCGCCCCGAGCTCCCCTGCCTTCCCCTAGGGTGCCATTGACACTGCCGTGATCTCCTCTTGCCTTTCCCCAGTTTCCCCACTCGTTTGCTCTCATTTGGTATTTTGCCATGGCCGAGAACCGCCGTCCGCCAAGGCCATCGTAGGGGTAGCCACTGAGCTCCTCGGATTGACCCCGTGGCACATGCCCGCTCCCATGCGCGCCCATGCCCGAGCCTTCAGCTCTTCTTCCGCGCCCGCGGGGCCACTCCCTCTCTGGCTTTCCATGCCCACGCACGTGCCACACCGCGTCCGTCGCGCCCGTCGTTGCCATCACGCTCGCCACAGCCACCGCACCAATATGCCCCGCACGCGCGCACCCTGGCCGCGCGTCACACTCTCGCTAGCTGCGCTCGCCCCTTCTGCTGCCGCCTATCCCTTCGCTCGCCCCGCTGTCGCGCCCCTGCCTCGCGCCGCCTCCTGTCGCAGCCATCTTCTGTCGGTCGCCCCCTTAGCCACGCTGGCCGCATCTCTGCCCTCCACGGTTGGCCGCTCGCCTCGCCTGTTGTGTGCTTCTTCCTGCTGCTATGCGCTGCTCTACCACTGGTACGCTATTGCGCCATGCCCTCGACACCGTCGTGGACAAATGTGGTGGAGGGATTGTCAATGGAGTACGAGGAGGAGGTGACGGAGAAGGTGTGGAGAGGCAATAGGTCTAGGGTGGCGTCAGCTGGCTGTGGTGGAGGTGATTATGCGATTGGTGAAGGAGCCAGAGCGAAAGGAGAGGTCACAATTGGAAAGAATCGCAAAAAAATCATAACCCGGAGATCTCATTCCAAAAAATGCTAATATCGATGGAGGGGTGATTTCCTTCAATAGGTGGAAAACATAGGAAATATTGGATGTTATCAAGGAAAGGTAAAAAATTTAGGAAAGTTAGGATTTTGAACTGATTCCTATGCAAATGGGGTTTTATTGTTTGATAACATGATATCAATACCTGCCCGTTTGTGACGTGTCTGATTAGGAAAGTTTGCAAATGTTAAGAAACTATTTATTGGGAGGAAAGTTTGTGACGTGTCTATTATTTGTTTCCTAAAACAAATTTTACTAGTAAGAGAAATCGATTGATTTAGATAAGTTAGGAAAGTTAAATTCAAATCTATTATTTGTTTCTTAAAAATTTGTTATTTGTTTCCTAAGACAAATTGAACCAATAAAAGGAATCTATTGATATGAATAATTTAAGGAACTTAGATCCGCGATTTGTTATACGTTAGGAAAGTCCTGGTTGTAATAAAGAGTGGAGAGGAAAATAAACCGATGGACCAGGATGGGAGGGGGTGGTGGGAGGAGAGACGAAAAAACCCAGCGAAAATAAACCGTGGAGACTATTCACCAAATGCTTCATTAGGAGTAGAGATATATATATGTGGGGGGGCGTCCCCTAGCACACCTAGACATTATCTTAGCCGTGTGCGGCGCCCCCTCCACAGTTTACGCCTCCGGTCATAACTTCGTAGTGCTTAGGTGAAGCCCTGCGGAGATCACTTCATCGTCACCGTCACCACGCCATCATGTTGACGAAACTCATCTACTACCTCGACATCTTGCTGGATCAAGAAGGCGAGGGACGTCACTGAGCTGAACGTGTGCAGTACTCGAAGGTGCCATACGTTCGATACTCAATCGGTGGATTCCGAAGAAAGTTCGACTACATCAACCGCGTTGTGAAACACTTCCTATTACGGTCTACGAGGGTACGTAGACACACTCTCTCCTCGTTGCTATGCATCTTCTAGATAGATCTTGCGTGAGCGTAGGATTTTTTTTTTTGAAATTGCATGGTATGTTTCCCAACAGGCGGCTGCTCAATCTTGCCCGGAGTAGCCGGATCCGTCCCCAACGTGGCACCAATCGAAGCTTCCACCCGGATCCATGGTGACGGCGGCTGCAGCCTACTGGCGGCAAAAATGGTGGCCTTCGCGCTCGAATCTTAGTGGAGAATATGCAGGCAAGGAAGACGAAAGCTATCCATGGTGTGGGATGGCTGGAGTTAGCTGGAGGAAGCAAGAATCGCCGGATATTTGGGGAGGGGGTGGTGACGGTACGGCTGGCGGGCGCAGAAAGTTCCCTCACCCCAAGACTCTCAGGGGATAGGGGAAACCGCAATGGAGGAGAGGAAAACACAAGATTTGACGGTCGGGGCGATTTTTACAGGTCGCCCTAAAAAAATTACAGGCTGGCTAAATATACAGTACCTGTTCTGGCTGGTTTTTCAGTCCGGTGTCGTATATCAGCGCTTATTTTATGGTCGGGCGATTATAGCGGCTCTTTTAGAGATGATCTAAGACTTATTATGCCGTGTACAATACTAGGTGCTTGGGAGGTGCTTAAAAAAATAAAACGGGTTTTTCTGAAGCACCAGTGACTATTTCTATAGGAAAGGTGCCTAATTAAGCGTCTACCCTGTACAAATATGGACCAGTGCTTAAAAAAAGCCTGGTTTATTTCTCCAAGCACCTCTACTAAATACTTTGCATTATACAAGGCCTTTGATCACTACTTTAGTGATCTTAGAACTCTTATTTCTTTTAGAGGGAGAGTATAAAGTAAGCCTAATTTCCCATGCCATATGTATCACTTTGACATAGTAGAGCTCGTTATCGACCGAATCAGAACACTTGCGAGCTCAGAGTGTAATCGTCTAGGTCATTATCGTCTTCAATGAAGACGGCGAGATGGGCGAGAAGGGTGTAGCGCCATTGTTGGAGATTGGGATGCGACATCAGCAACTATTTGTGCAACTCATGGTGGATATGGGGGAGACTAGTGTGGGATCCCACATTAGATGAGATCAATAAGATTGATTTTTTTGAAAAAAAATCTACATGTTCAAACATTCTCAAAAAAATAATATAGACACACATCAATGGTTGATGTTCAACCTCAAAAAGTTTCACCAAGTTTGACCTACATTAATATAAACCAAAAAGACAAAATTGGGCGTGAATAGTGTCAAAGTACTATTCACCCAAAGCTGCCACTATTCACATTCCAAAAAAAAAATTGAATCTCCAAATGTACAACGAGTTTTGATCTAATTTTTTCGGAGTTGTAAATATACCGCACATGGATGTTGTCAAATAATTTCAGATTCTTTCGAAATATATAATGTAAATATTTAAGATTGATCTCAGATGTCACCAAGTCTCCCCGTGGATATGGCTGCCATGGACGCCCGTCGCTGCTCTCCTGAGCCGCCGTTACCCGTAACAACTTCCCGGGGATTTAGGAACGAGGGGGTGGGGGCGACATCGACCGTCCACGGAAGCAAGATCGACGGCCTCCCGGACATCCGAGCAAGACCACGGATGGAGAACGTGCCCGAAGGAACTGGTCCCGCAGCGGGGGAATTCCATCCGAACAAGTCCATTTCGCACGTTCCCTGGAGCGCCGCGATTCACGGCCGGCCGCCGCCCGCCGACCGCCGCGAGACAAGAAAAGGAAAGAATTTCCCCGGGAGAGATGGTGTACGCGCCGCCGCCCGACGGCATGGGCCTGGAAATCGACCTCGACCTGGACCCGGAGGACCTCCACCCGACGGTGCCCCTGAAGAAGGTCCCGGCGGGGGACCTCTTCGAGGCGGCGCGCGCCGGCGACTGCGACCGCCTCGCGCTCCTCCTCGAGGCCGGCGCCAACGTCAACGCGCGCGACCGCTGGGACTCCGTCGCGCTCTACTACGCCTGCCTCGCCGGCCACGCCGACGCCGCGCGGATGCTGCTCGAGGCCGGGGCCGTCTGCGCCGAGCGCACCTTCGACGGCGACCGCTGCCACTACGCCGCGCTCAACCTCGACCTCCGGAGGCTCCTCAAGTCGTTCGAGGCGCGGCCGCCCCCGCTCGCGCCGCTGCCCGCCGCGCTGCGGACCACCTTCCTCGCGTGCCCTGCCAACCGCGCCGCGTACCTCGAAATGTTGCTCCAGGAGGGCGCCACCGCCGAAGCCGCTGCCCTCGCTGAAGCCGAAGGTCAGCAACTTCTTGGCTTGCTTGTCGCCTGGATTGATGTGTGGATGCCAATCGGATTGGATGTTATAAGGATTGGTTGGATTTGGGGGGTGAAAAAATAGTTGATTTCTATTGTTACTGTGATTACCAATCAGACCACTATTGCATATATTGTATGTCGCCGGAAAGATTGCACATTTTAAATGCACCGTGGGTAACCGATTCATCTAGTCATATACCAATTCAGTACGAATATATGTCTGCCTGAATTATTTGAGCCAGCACAATGTGCACTGTATTTCTCAAGAACAATAGTGGTTCAGTGCATATGTAAGATATATTGTTGAGATATGTTCCTTTGATTTTTTTTTTTCTGTAGTATAGAAATTTCTCATTCTGTGTAAGTGGTTAGGTGAAAATAGCAGCTTTATATTTTTCACTTATTTTGTGGAAGATTATACAACTGATAAGTTTTGTTAACACCTTTTGTGCAGGATTTGGGCCAACAGATGGTGCATCAACTGGCAGTCTGTTCCCCCCAGATATTACATTTTACGTGGATGGAAAACCTATTGAAGCTCATCGGGTCATCCTTTGTGCTCGATCGCCCTTCTTTGAACAGAAATTCGAGACAGACTGGAAAAACAGGAAGGAAGTGAGATTTTCTAATAAAAAATTATCTTTTGGTGCCTTGTACAACCTTATCCATTTCTTCTATGCCGATAGACTCGAGGCTCCAGTAGATGAAATGGAAAGTTTGTCACGCACTTGCAAAGTTTGCAAGTGTGAGGAGTTGCGTAAGTTAGTTGAGAAAGAAATTCTGCATCTTAGGTTTGCACTGTATAAGTCAACAAGTAAGCTGGGTTTGGAAAATTCACAGAGTCCGAGACGGTTCATTTTACTCGGGCAGTCATTGCCACGGGAAGATCGTCTTCCATCGGCATTGCGGCGTGTTCTTCAGAAATGTCTAGCTAATTCAAGAGAAGAAGAGTTCAAAAAAACTGTAGTAAATGAGATGTGCAGAAACTGGAAGGATGATGATCTTGCTGATCTCACTGTAAAAGTAGATGATAGAGTCTTTCGTTGCCATCAGGTGATTTTGGCCTCAAGGTCGGAGTATTTTAAAACCAGACTATCTCGAACAGTGGATTTTCTTGAAGGTAACAATCGAGTGCATGCATCTCTGGGTCTCCCATTTCTTGAGGAGCATGACCTGAGTACGGAAGCATTTGAAAAGATGCTTGAATACATGTAAGATCCCTTTGCACTTTTTCTTGCTTGACCATTATTGTTATTGTTACTGCTCTTGTCTGGTTTATTCCCTGCTTGCGTTAATTTTAGGTATACTGACAATCTGGAGCATATGGATCCAACCCAGGTAAGATATGCTACAAAACATGATTCAGTTACCTATTCTTACAAAATACTGAAGTCGCTTCAGTTTGTTGCGAAACTAAACTGAAGTAACCTATCCCAGGCTGAAGAACTATTTGATGTCGCATCGAGATACCTGCTGTTTCCCCTTAGGCGCGCTGTAGCTGATTTACTGTTACCAAATCTGGAACATGTTTCACCTGCAGAGCTGTGCCATTGGTTGATCTTGTCAGACATGTATGTGCTCGTCATGCTTGATATCTTTCTGTCATCGTATTATCTAATTTGTAGGTGAAGTCAATATTTTCTCCAAATGCAGTTATGGCGTTATGAAAATAAGGGAGTACTGCCTGGATATCATTGCCTACAATTTCGAGATGTTTGCGGACATAAGAGAGTTCAGGGCTTTGCTCTTGACACTCCCACCGCCATCTGCAAATGACGCACTACGAACGACTCGTCCCAGCCAGCCCGGGGCTGCAGGGCACACTGACCAAGGCAATATTCTCGACGACTTGCGTGAGAAATGGTTGGAAGCGGAGGCTGCTGAGCTAGACGAGAGAGATCAGAGCGCAGCGCTGTTTGACCAGCGACTGGAGATGCTCATGCTCGTTGCGGAGCGGGAAGCCTGTGATGATGACAATACTGCCCTCCATTGAGAACTGGAACTCTACCTTTCTTGTGTAGCTCTTCCTTTTGTAGTCTTCGCTGGAAGGGACTGATGTAGTGTTTCTGAATTACATGTCTCCCCTTTGTTTTACAATGGATGCTTCTTACACTGGAATGAAACCTTTTTGGAGCTTCAGCATGTTTCTGACTTGTTGCACGGTATCTCAATGGTAGTAGCTGATTTATTGTTTTAGCAAACGTAATGGCCGATGTTTAAAACAAACAGTGCTTTTTTTTTTTGCTTGAGTGATACCATCTGGCTGTACGGGCCATCATACGGTGATGCTCTGTTACAAGATTACTTCTGTATGGAACTAATTACACCAGTTTTTCTGTCAGATCTGATGGCTCGTCTTGATGAATCGTTCTCCTTAAGCAGAGAAGTTTACAGTTTTTTGTTATTAATCTGCGTATGTAAGCCAGTTGGGAAACAAAATCATGTGCCCTACTCGCATCAAATATCGACAAGGACCTCTTTGAATTGTAGGGATCTCAAAACCCCAGGGAAAGGGCCTCAAAATGTGTGTGCATTCTTATGAGCCCACTCCTAGAGAAAATCTTGCATGGGCTTAAAACTCATCTTATTTTACTTTGAGGATGAATCTTCTATGTGCCTCCACTATATCTCATCATTTCAAAGTACCCAGGGGCACCACTAAAAAACAATTATGTGTTTTAGCATTCTGACATCTCATTATTTTCTTCTCCAATTCCTATGTTATCTAATTCTTGCCCGAGAAATACTTAGTACTTCAATTTCTTTTCCATCTTGCATAATATGGTTAACGATTGTCCCCTTCCCCTCCCCTCCCCTCCCGCGACGCTCCCGCGGGTGTCCGGGGGGCAACCCTAGCGCCGCCGCCGCCACCCTCCCCTTCTCTCTCTCCTCCCTCGCCGCCGCCAAGGGGCACGAGCGGGCGAAGCCCGGTCGTCGCCGGCGGCGGCGGGGCCATCTCGTCTCCTTGCGTGGGTGGTGCGGCGCGGGCCGGATCTCGCCGGTGGGGATGCTGCGCTCGTGCCGGGCGTAGCGGTGCGGTGGCGCTCCGGAGTAGGCCAGCGACGGCGGCGTGGCGTCGGGCGATAGGCGGCATGGTAGTGGTGCAGGCCGGCGGGTGGTGGCGGCGGCGGCTGCTTCGCAGCAGCGCCTCGGCGCCTCGTCTGGCGCTGCGGGTCACGGGCGACCGGGTCGCGGGCGGCCCTTCTCGTCGTGGCTCTCAGGTGGAGGGGTGGCGCGACAGCGGTGGAGGTGGGCGGCCCTTGTCCAGCCGGGCCCCTGCGGCTGGACGGCGGCGCTCGGCGCGGGAAGGCCTCCTCGGTGGCCTCTCATGGATGCAGCTCGGCGGATCCGTGCGCCCTCCTCCTCGGCAGCGGGCGGTGGCCGGTGCTCTCTTGCGGATCTGGGCCATAGGCCGCTCCTCCTCCTCCCCCTTCCCCCGGCCATCTGGGCTCGGGTCCCCTTGAGGCAGTGGTCGCCGGCGGTTCTGAGGTGGTTGGGCTCATGGATCTTGTCCAAGACGTGACCTTTGGGGCTTCTCGGGGTGGTCCGGTGGCGGGGCGGCGGCCCTGGCGGTGGGAGTCGCGTGGGTCGTAGGCGGACTGCGCGACTCGGATGCGGGCGTGCAACCACGGCCGCTTGGGTGGCATGGTTGCAGGTGGTTGGCCGACCGGGGATGCAGCGGAAGGGTGGAGCACCGGGGTTCATCACTTACCTGTCCGTACACGGGTCGACGGTGGCGGCGTCCGCGGATGTCGTGTTCCTCCCTGCAGGCTCCGTCGTGGTGCTCTCACTCCTCCCGTCGTGTTCCGGGTGAAAACCTGATCTTTGGATCGGACGATGGCGACGGTCCGTGGTCGTGCCCTTCTTGGAGGCATCGTCTTGGAACCCTCGGTCCGGCGTGGTCCGTTGCACTTCTTCCCGGACGATCTCTCATCTTGATGGTGGTCTCCGTCGGCTACAAGCGGTTCTTTTTGCTCATTTCTGTTGATTCTTGGTAGTCGTTGAAGTTGTGTGTCGATGCCCGGCATTCTTGTATCTTGCCTTGGGTTGTGTGGCGTGCGTTTGTATCGGTTACTTGGATGTAAGTGTTGGTGCTTTATTTATAAAGCGGGGGGAAACCCTTTTTCGGAAAAAATATGGTTAACCACCATGTTAACAAATCCACCACAGATAAAAACGGGAACAAAACAAACGTAAAGGAATCTTGGAATGCACAATTGACAATTCATCCTTACAACATTCGACCGATTGTTAGCAAAAGCCCAACAACTTTAAGTTGGTAAACAGCTCAAGTGACCGACCTTTTGTATTGTAAGAGTAAGAGCAACATTCAGTGAACAAATATAACCTATATTCAGCATAATCCTGTACACTGGATTGTTTTTATGTGCACATAGTAAGAAAACTATACAGATACAAATACAAATACAAATAACAAATTTGCTCAGATCTATTCTGTGCGCGAGACAGGAAAACGAAAAATGATGGGAGGGAAAGTACTATTCTAAATCATCATTCTGTAGTCACGATCTCACATCGTCCCGGTGTCTGAAATATTGTCAATTGTGGTTAAGTTGGAGTTGGACTATCAGGCGAAAAACTCAAGCAGGAGCCTCTGAAGTACTAGTATCATCAGCAGGAGCCTCTGAAGTACTAGTATCAGCAGCAGGAGCCTCTGAAGTACTAGTATCAGCAGTTGGCATGTTGGATGCTCTATCAGGGAATGAATTCACCTCTTCTCCTTCTGATGGTGCCACTATCGAAGCGGAATCCTCTGAGGCGATATCGGAAGCAGCATCTGAAGCAGCATAAGATGATTCTGACTGTTCGGATGTTTCAGGCTGCTGTGGCTTCTGCAGACTCCAGTACATGATGCTAGCAGTCAATGTTAGGATCATTTTCTGATTCACCTGTACGAGAATTAGTTTAACATCATAAGATAAAGATAATTATGTATTTGATATTTAGCGATATATAGCATGTTGTTTATTTCATAGCAATGGCCCATTACATCAATGATGTCTTCTGGTAACAGAAAAACAGAGCACCCGAGCTTCCGTGCAACACTGATGATGTAGGTTGCATTTAACTTCTTCTCATCATCTGCAACAGTAAAAGGGTATGCGCGAATGAGGACGAAGGAATTGCAAAAGATATACGGGGCATGATTTCATTCGGTTCTCATGATGCGCCAAAAGAAAACACATAAAACTTTTTCTTTTCTTTTTTTGCGGAAGAGACCACATATAACTTAAGTTAAAAGGTCAGCAGGTAAAAGGAAAATCAATTCATTTGTGGACGAAGAACGCACCAATTACACCCTTCGATACAACCTTCCAGTTCACAACCCTTGGCTCTACAGCACTGAGAAGCTCAAGGAAAAAAATTCCACTCGATAAGTTCTTGTCCTGAAGCAAAGAGAGAATTATGAGGGTTTGCTGGACAGATATGACAACTGAAAAGGCAGGAGCAGAGCTTTCATTGTTTAGGCAGGGGCAGAACATAGACACAAAATATCTTTGTCAAATATTCTATTACACTTATTCGTCCCCTGTTAGGTTTTCTGCAAGCTCAACTGCTGCTGAAAGGCAATGTGAAATCATAAAAGATCACCTTAAAACTTTCCATTCGAGAATTTCTCCCGGAAACCTTCACTTTGTTATTCGCCCAACTCAAGATATCAGCATCGGTTATTTCTTTTCCTTGGGACCCTTGAGAGTGGAATCTCAGTTTGTTTAACAGCTGGAGGATATTGAATCTCATCAATTGCCATAGAAGTGCTGAAATAAGACATGAGATGATACTTAATATGGCAACTCCATCTAGAACAGAAAATAGAAGAAGGGAGGATGGATCATTATCAATGTCCATCTGCTACCTTTTATGACAGTTAAACAGTCATCTACCACGATGCACATTTTGGTAAAATTAACTCACCAACAATCAACTTCTTGTTTCCCTGAACAATATCATTTCCAGCTAGATTCACCATGGAAAACTTCAGATCCTTTGCAATATTTATAACTTGATTACAGTTCTCCAGTTTTCTAAATGGCATTTTTATCGGAGGTTTTGTCGCTAGCTTCCAGTTGACATATCCGGGACAGACTTTGTCGAGCACTTCTAGTAGGACCCACCTGCATAGACATTTACATCACTCATCTGTTCCAGATAAGCATGACATGCCTCCGTCAAAAGCTTACCCAGTTCGAACATCTTCAAACACATTGTTCACGTATGTCGCAATTCCAAGGCTGTTGATCCACATTCGGAAGGCTCTCTCTTCTCGGCACAATATAACCTCATCTCGCGATGATGTTTGTGTGAGTGTAACCTGTCTGGTGTCAGTACTCAAACCGTTTCTGCATGTAAAAAATCATTCTACTTTGGTGAACATGAAATGGCATCACAGAACCACTAAGGATATGAGAACGCGTTCAGTATGCAGACCGTAATAAAAAGACAGGCTTGATAACTAAGGTTCCTACAAAGAGTAGACAAGTAATTCTCACCTATGTTGGAATATTTGTGCAACAAATGCAAGGTTGAGATTTGGGGAGCCCTCAGTAATATCCTTTGGGCTCAAGTATCTTTTGCAGCCCAACTTCTCTGCTTGGTCAAGTACCACTTTCGCTCTTGCGGAAGGATCCTTGGTGTCAAATGCAAGTATAGAGGAATGCTCTGGAGCAAGAGCTTTGATAAGATAGGCGTAGGCTTCAGCATCCTGTACAAGCCTACCTTGTAAGATAATTGATTGTTGTGCATCTAATAATAGAGTAATGGAGCAGTAAATGAAGATATGTTTTTGTTGGCACCACACATGAAAAATACGTTTCTATCATGCATGAGGTATTACTGAATTTGTACAAGGAATCTAGAAGGATTGCACCATTTGCATATTACAGATTGCAGCAGACAAAGTATTCAGACTTTGCTTCCCCAAAATAGTGTTTAATGACGCGTAAAAAATAGTGTTTAATGCATGCAACACTAAGTAGTACATATATGTTTCTCAGGTGGTTCCCTTGAAAGGAAGAGGACCAAACATGCAGTTACACATAAATTCTGGAAGAGACAAGCCTATTTGTTGCGTGAACCTTGATATCTGAGGAGAAGTTGGTAACAATTTTCTTGTAGCCAGCTTTCTTGAGATGATAATTCATCCACTGAAGTAGTAACTTTTCAGGTGATAAGCTCAGCACTTCATCTATATCCTGTACAATAATAAGTAAAATAAAATGTTATTTTTCCAACACAAAAATATATTATGTCAATAAACGACATTACATAGTGACAAGAGTAATACCTTGCTGTCATCAAAAATTTCCACCAGCTGTGGCGTCCTCTTAAGATTTAGATCAGCCAAAAGTTGTATCTACTTACATGAAAATATATATTAAATAGTGTAATAGGACAGTTATACACATCTTTATGTAGTCTGTCTGCATCATAGTAGCATACATTGGGGATTTCAGGATTCACCTTTATAATTTGAGATATCAACCCAAGAACTAGATGAGCCTGCAATATTAAGCATAGGGTTAGTCATTACTGCCCTTCTTTTAATTAGTGTACTATTTTGCACTGAAAATGATATTGATGATTAAACATAAGGGGGATGCAGGTATCTATAACGTATATGTACATTATGGTTAAATAACTAAAGACATTACAAAATGAATTCCTGGAGATGTCCATCGGGAAAAAAAAAGAATTCCTGGAGATGTATTCGACACCACCTTAAACTTTTGGAGACACGAGAAGAAAAAGAACACGTGGAGCACAACTAACAGCAGTGTGAACAAGAAAAATAACTGTGAGACGAATGTAAGATTTTCATGGTAACCGAGCATAAAGCAGTTTGAGATGAGGTAACAACGTCGGTAAAATCATATCCATATCCACACATACCACAAAAGGAAAATACTGATATCAATTAAATCTGGTTACCATATCAATAGTTAGAATAAAAATGTACTGCCACAGGTAGTAAGAGATGAATGCATACCCTTCCTTCCACCAAGTCTTGAGCGCCAAGATTCACAACAGTACATCCAATAGCCTTTGCAGAGTTGAGGCACAGCGTATGGTTCTCATTTCTCTCCCATGGGTTAAGGATCCTTTTCTTGTTGATGGCTCTCTCATCAATAGTCCCAGGCACCGCTACATTGATCAATTTACTGACCGTTTTATCCAGTGACCAAATAAATAAGCAAGCATTAGACAGGACTGTCAAAATAACAGTGCATCATTTATATGTTACCATAGCTGTAAAACCAACACAATGCAGGTGGAAACCCCAGCATCAGCATCTCACCAGAGCACGACCCCGTCTCTGACGAGGTCGAACAAATCGTTGCCCGCGGGGTCGATCGGCAGATACTTCTTCAGGAAAGGATCGTTGCCGAGGTACGCGTTGATGTGCGCGACGTAGGACGACTTCTCTGCCTGGTTGGGGCTGTGGTGGATCAGCGTGGTGGTGCTCGACTTGAGGAACGACCACGAGTTCTTGCTCCCGCTCGCACCCGCCTTGGAGCTCACCCTCTCCTGCAGGTTCAGGTACTCCTGCAGCACAACGTATCAAGCATATAACCCACGGTATCGAAATCAAGTACCCCTAAATTACCACTTGAATGAACTAATGACATGATTGTCCCCTCCATCGATGTACCCGGAGGAATTGCTCGAACTCAATCTCCTGGTCGCTGTCGGGGCAAACCTCCGACAAGAACGCAGCAATCTCCTCCTCGGAGACAACCTCGTTGAGCCCCTTCAGCTTCTTCATCAAGCCCGGCAGGTTCTTGGTGGTGACATGGCCGGACTCCCTCTTCAGAGTCACAAACTGCAATCACACCACACGACAGGATTGCATTTCGGAATTCCGAGTGGAACCGCAATGGGCACAGCGAAACGCGATTGGGAATAAAATGCAGCGGATTCGGGCGTGACCTTGGCCTTGAGCGATCGGAGCTCGACCTGCGTGAAGTGGCCCTGCAAGGAGGGGTCGGAGACGACGACCCCCACGAACCCGGACATCTATCTGTCTCCGGCGGGGAGCCTAATTCTTGGGAGCGCCCTAGCGAACGCCGCTGCGGGACGCGCGGGCCTCAGATCAAAATAGGAAATGCGGGGATCGATCGTCTCGTTCGCGCGCGCATTGGGGGATCGAATTGACGAGGGAGAGATCGCCGGACGAGCGCGTAATCGATCGACGGGAGGATGCGGGGTGGTGGCGGTGGCGCCTTTGGCACGGTCGAATTGGTGGGAGATGTTCTTGCATGCTTTGCGCCAAATCTTTTTCTGTTTAGCTTACGACATTGGGGAGTGGCTTTTGTTGCGTTCCGGATTTTGTGGGGGCCGGGGACGGGAGACGGTAGGGGCAAGGATGAATTTCTACTTCGTTTTTTTTAGTACTTTTTTTTTATCAATTCTTTGAATATTTTGGGAAATCTCATGTGTAAAGCTTTTTAGAAAGTTGTTACTCTTTTTTTTTGTGAAACATGATTTGACATATTATAAAAGTTCAAAGGATGTACAAAACATCTCAAACATCATAAAAAACTGTTTTTGAGGTAACCTCGTCAAGATGGTGTTCCAGCAATTTATGTAGATCGGAAAAAGTGGAAGAAAAAATACAGAGTAATCTGGTTTATAAGGAAAATTATGTCAAAAACCACACATAAAAAAATTACAACAACCATAACACCAATGTGGAAGCATCTCACCATCACCAAACACGGAGTGACTGAAAACGGGGCATTCTGAAACACCTTCGAGAAAGAAAACAATGTCCGTGGGCACCGACGTCGTCAACATCGACCCCCATCGACCAAAAGCTTCAGCCCACACTTGCAAACAACTGCGCCACCGAAACTTGGTAAAAGATCCTGCCAAACCAACAACCACTATTGTCGATCCACATGACCTAATGTTTGAGAAAGTACTCTTCGATATCCATGGAGGAGAAAGATGCCCTTGAGCGTCATCATCATCGACAATGACCCTCGTTGAATCAAATCTTTCGCTCAGAGCCTTGTTCCGCGCCACCTCCACAAGCCCCGGGTAGGGCGCCACTAGGCCACAACTCCATTTGTATTCATCAATGGCGAACTGCACCAACTAAAGCAGATGGACACCACAACCACACATTATCGTTGAGGACTGCTTGAGTAGATACTAGCACCACTAACTACCTCAATGTATGAAATATGCCCTAGAGGCAATAATAAATGTATTATTATATTTTCATGTTTATAATTCAGTTTTTTGTGCTATAGTTGCATTGGTTCTTGAGTATGAGATTTGAAGGAAAACTCAATTGCATGTGTGAAACCATAAACAAGAGTAGACAAGCAACTAGAAAGAAATATACATCTATAGATCAAACACGATGGCATGCATATAAATGAAGATAAACAGATAATTCACCACATGATCAACAACGTTGCTACAAATACATCAGATTAACCATAATCATGTAGGCAGCTCATATGACTATTGTATTGAACATATAAACACGTCAAGATGGAGAGATTACAACTTTGACTACTACTTGAACCCGTAGTCAAAGTTGATCGAGGTTGGTGATGATGAAGATGGCTCCCCATTCGACAGAGTTCCGGATCAGAGCTGAAAACAAAAATCGCCTCGAAAATGTGATTGGACGTCGGAGGAAAAATGCTTGATAATTAGAGTAGAGGTTTCGCTGGATATATATATAGGTCATCGGGCACCGGATGCCACCTGAGGGGGTGCCCACATGCCACAGGCTCCCCTATAAGGTGTGAACCGACACCCTATGAACCCCACCAGGTGTAGGGTCTGCCTCACTGGTCCTCTCCTGGCACGAAACTTTCATAACCATTTTTTTGGTTTTTTTCCTCATACCTTTTATGTGGTGTCTTTCTGAAATACTAGAAACATCAAAGAGGAACTGACACTGGTCACGAGATTAATATGTTAGTCCAATAGAAAACAATAACCCAAAGTGTATGTAATTGATACAATGTAGCATGAACCATACAAAAATTATAGACACATTGAAGACGTCAAATGGCTTTGAACCGAAATTCTAGCGAAGTACCACCATAGGTTTGTTGGAAGTTTTGCCTCAGATTACAAAGTGCTGGTGGTGAAAAATTGCATGATATATAGCCAGGGGCACACCCCATGCATGTGTGCCATGTGCCCCCTTGGTCCACCCTTTGGCATGCTTCATCCTCCGGTGAAATATTGATGCTTGATTTTTGTTTCTTACATTTTTTGGAGTCCGGGAAGGTTCATATACCCACACTCGTTAAAACATGGAAACTGCCTTCTCCATAATAATTATTAGGTTAGTCTAAAATATAAAATAATGCAAAAATGGCGTGAAATAAGCCTGATATCCCACTAAAATATTAAATGGCTTGTCGGAGGTAACATGTAATCAACCACCTCGGTGAGCATCGTAGCTCCTTCGTAAGAGCCATTGATGGTTAACCATGTGCCTATTTGCAGCTACCATATCTCCACCTCTCCTCTGCCGCCACCATGTTCCTTCATAAAGTAGGGGGACCGAAGATCCTCCAAAACAAGAACTGTACAAAGCTTGTTTGAGGAATTGTCGATGATGCTCTTGCGACTACCTCTAGCTTCAAGCTAGCACAAACCAGGAATATGATCGTCGCTAGCCACCAGTCATTTCTTGGACATGGCGGTGGCGTGCTCCACCCCGACATAGCGCCAAACACCTATAAGGAAAGACTTGACCTCAACCTAGCATGCACACCACTTCTCCGTGTGCTTCTCTTCTCACATATCTCTACTCCGTCCGACCTCATTGCCGGAGAATGTCGGCTCTTCGCCACCTGAAGTTGTAGGTGGTTCCAAGGGTTGGTGAAAGATCGTGGATGTCGCCTAGAGGGGGTGAATAGGCGCTTTAAAATAATTATGGTTTAGTCTTGAACAAATGCGGAATAAACCTAGCTGCTAATTTGTCAAGCACAAAACCTACAACAACTAGGCTCACCTATGTGCACCAACAACTTATGCTAAGCAAGATAAACAACCAAGTGATAGCAAGATATATGACAAGAAACAATATGGCTATCACAAAGTAAAGTGCATAAGTAAAGGGCTCGGGTAAGAGATAACCGAGGCACGCGGAGATGATGATGTATCCCGAAGTTCACACCCTTGCGGATGCTAATCTCCATTTGGAGCGGTGTGGAGGCACAATGCTCCCCAAGAAGACACTAGGGCCACCGTAATATCCTCATGCCCTCGCACAATGCAAGATGCCGTGATTCCACTAAGGGACCCTTGAGGGCGTTCACCGAACCCGTACAAATGGCAACCCTTGGGGGCATCACCGAACCCGTACACTTTGGCAACCCTTGGGGGCGGTCACCGGTACCCGTCAAATTGCTCGGGGCGATCTCCACAACCTAATTGGAGACCCCGACGCTTGCCTGGAGCTTTACACCATAATGATTGAGCTCCGAACACCACCAACCGTCTAGGGCGCCCAAGCACCCAAGAGGAACAAGCTCAAGGGTACCAAGCACCCAAGAGTAATAAGATTCTCAACTTGTAACTTCCACGTCACTGTGGAGAACTCCGATGCACCAAATGCAATGGCAAGGGCACACGGAGTGCCCAAATCCTTCTCTCCCAAATCCCACCAAAGCAACTAATGCTAGGGAGGAAAATGGGAGGAAGAACAAGAAGGAGAACACCAAGAACTCCAAGATTTAGACCCAAGGGGTTCCGCTCACATAGAGGAGAAAGTGATTGGTGGAAATGTGGATCTAGACCTCCTCTCTCTTTTCCCTCGAAAACTAGCAAGAATCCATGGAGGGATTGAGAGTTAGCAAGCTCGAAGAAGGTCA
Organism: Triticum timopheevii; assembly: GCA_963921465.1. Taxonomy (NCBI): domain Eukaryota; kingdom Viridiplantae; phylum Streptophyta; class Magnoliopsida; order Poales; family Poaceae; genus Triticum; species Triticum timopheevii. The sequence goes on from OY997274.1 coordinate 218,368,591, forward strand.
ACAATGGGGAAAGACACGAACTCAAAGGATAAGCCTCAATGGGGAAGAAGACCCACTTTTATAGGAGGGAGAAAATCCAACCGTTATCCTCACAGTCCGCACCGAGCGGTACTACCGCTCCAAGGAGCGATACTACCGCTAGGGTGGCAGTAGCCAAAATAAACACTACTGCAACGGGGCAACAAGGAGTAGTACTGCTAGAGCGGTACTACCGCCTGCCCTTGCGGTACTACCGCAGGGGTAGTATTCAACGGCCACACAGGTGCAGCACATGGCAGTATACACAGTAAGGCAGCAGTACTACCGCTGGGGATAGTGGTACTACCGCGTGTCCACGAATGTAAAAAGTTACTGCCGTGCCTACATCCGTTGGAGCTAGCTTCGAGTAGAAAGCCGGCACGGTACTACCGCTCACAGGGAGCAGTACTACCGCGTAAGGGCGGATGTAAAAATTACATTCGCGCCTACTTCTGCATGCATCAGCATCAGGGCTGGAGGCAGCGGTACTACCGCCGGCCCCTGCGGTACTACCGCTCCCTTGGGCAGTACTACCGCACGCCATAGATGCTTTAGCACTTGGCTGCCTTCATATCGCAGCTAAAGACAACAGAAGGATACAATAAAACCAGAACTGTCATAACTTTTATGAGCTCCGAATTGAGCAAACTCAAGCTTGTTGGATAGAAGACAACGAGTAGCATCAAAACAGCGACTGGTTATAGTAAGAAGAGGCAGGAGAGGTATGCCTAACAAATAGAGGAGTGAAACCTCCAATAGAGAAGAACCGACATAACCTCCAATTATCGAAAACATCCTAGAAGATGCATGTGAACTCCGTTTTCGTTGAACTCGAGCTTATCATCAAGATGACCATAAGCTCCAAAGAATCACAAAGAGAACCAAACAAGAACCAAGAATGATGATGCAAGGATGCAATGGTTTGAGCTCTCTGCGAACGATATGATCAAGCTACTCATCAAGAGCCCCCCTTGATAGTACGACAATCTGTCCTATAACCCGTTCTCCCAACTACCACCATGAGACCGGTAAAATAGAAAACCCTATCAAGGGCAAACCTTTGCCTTGCACATAGTCCACTTGAGCTAGATGTAGATGAACTTGACTTCCTCAAGTTGGACCACCTTTCTTGATTGCGTTGGTTCGGTGAAGATTAGTAGATTGCTCCCCCATACTTCACTATGGGTGAGCCACTCTTCGGCACATCTTCACAAGTACATTGTCACCACAATGGACGACAACCTTCAAGCACTTGATCTCTTCATGATGCATTACTTGAACGTGCACACCGCAACCTAACCCCGCAAAGAACTCTCACGAAGACCATCAGTTAGTACACAAAGCGTAATTGACAATGCTTACCATACCATGGGATCACTTGATCCCTCTCGGTACATCTTCTATGCTTTATGTGTTGGTCAACTTGATTCACTCTTTGACTTTGTCTTAATCAACCTCTCACATGACCAATCTTTAGCTAATTCCTTGAGTAGCACCTTGGTCATCACACACTCTCATTGAAACCAACAAATGTACTCCAAGAAAAGTCTATGGACAAAACCTTCAAATATAACTCAAGGCAACCATTAGTCCATAGAGATTGTCATCAATTACCAAAATCAAACATGGGGGCACCGCATATTCTTTCAGTTGGGTTGTTCGGCCATTACTGTGTTACATGAGTTCAGAACGTCGTGAGACAGTTCGGTAATAACGTGGATTGGGCCAAGCACGTGTTCTCACAAGCTGCTAACACCGATAATGATCTTTTTGTCTGCCTACAATTTTGTCGGTTGCGTGTTTTATCTGTGGTCAACTTAATTGATAGTACTCCTTCCATTATTTTTACTCTACATATTAAGTCTCATTACGGCAAGCCTTTGACCACAGTTCTCTTCATGTGTAACTTTCATGATAGAAAATAATAATTATGAGGATATACCTTAAATATGAATCTAATGGAATTAAATTTATGCCTCATAAAGTATATACTAGGGGAGCACTATTTAGAAATGTAAAAAAACACATATGTTTTTATGCATGCACATACACTCATTTCTATGAATGCGCGCATGCATGCCCTATCTTGATTGACTAAGTCAACATAGTACAGGTCGATGAAGCGCCAAACTTTGAGAGACGGAGCATGCAAATCTTGTGATTGACAAAGTCACCATAGTCATATCACAGTCAATGAGATGCCGTCTCCACTTAACTTCAAGTGACTAAGCAGGCAAATTTTATCATTGACGAAGTCACAATAGTCACCTAATACCGATGGGTATCATCCTCACTAAACGAATATCCTTGAAAAGTATAAATAAATTTTGAAAACACGAGCATTTGTACTAAGTTTACAATTTAAACCAGGATGGACTGGGCCCCTCCCGTCAATGGAGTAACGTGCACCTTTCCGTTGATGTGGAGGCTCTCCTAATTTTAAGGGATCCTTGGATTGATGGGAAGTCTGTCACGGAGTAGGCACCACTAGTCTACGATCGTGTTCTTAAGCATAGACGTAGGGACCGCATTGTACGCCAGCAGTTGACGGTTCACGCATGGGTGCGGGATATTCATTGTCCTCTTGGACCCGCCGCCCTAGTGCAAGATGTGGTGTTATGGTGGCATCTTCGCCCCATCTTATTGATTGATGAGTCGGGTGTGCTTCAACAACGTTCAATGCCTATTATGTCAAACCACGCTTCCTTGCCCTTCCGGGGCTCGATCACGGGCCACAATTGGCACTTCACTTGGAAGACTTGGGCGCATCTCCGCATCAAGGTGTTCACCTGGCTCGCCCTTCAGGACTGCTGATGGACGACGGACTGTCTTGCTCGTCATGGCCATCCCCACGAGGAGCGATGCGTGTTATGTGATCAGATTCTTGAGGACATGCAACATCTTCTAGATGGTTACCACTTTTCTGCTAGGTATGGCATGATGTACTCTCCTGGTCCCAATCCACGACCACTCTGTCATGTCTGATGATGAGCTTCTCTGAGTTGTGGTCGACTACCTCCTCGCATGCTTCCACTATGCACCATCGAGGACTCTCCTCCGCCATCATGCTCATGGTCTGGCCATTTGGAGACGTGGCAATGGATGCATCATTGACAGGCAACAACCCTCCGTCTCCCATCTTGTCCATGATATCTAGTACAAGGCGCGTCTTTGGGCCAAAGTCGGTTCCACGATGATGACTAATTTTCTTTCAGAGATGTAGTCTTTCTTGTTGTTGGGGCTGAGCAATCCCTTTCTTTCTGCTCACGTCATGTTGCAAACGACATGTTGTGTACGTGCTGTTGCAAAATGCACCAACTCTTGTAATTCTTCACTCTCCTTATATTAATAAAAAAATGCACAAGATTTATGTATTCATGAAAAAAGTATCATGGAAAGTAGAAAAAAGTAAAAAAAAAATGATGTTAGATTTTTAGCGTCAGCGAACGCCTAGATATGTGAGTGCAAACCTTTGTCTCCAAGTCCATCTCTATGCGGAGATAGATAAATTTGCTATGACGTTGTGTAAGATTTGCTATGTTTTAAAGTGAAAATTGTCATCTAGTGTGATCATAGAAATTACCACATTGCAACCAGTAATGACATACGTTCGATCAAATCTGACCCGATGCACGGTGTCAGATGTATATTTTGTGGTTAAAAAAAGGACCCTGATAAGTGTCACATGTGTAGGCTAAAGGAGGTCGGCCGAACACCCTTCTAGCCATCCATTGTGATAAGTCAGAGTTGTTATTTTTTTCACACATGCATGCAAACAAGGACAAAAATGGATGATGTCAGCAGGAATATTTTGGGTTTTTCGAGCTTTAAAATATTTTTATCTCTTGAATGCAAAATCCGATTGAAAATTCATTTTCACCATTAAATCCGTCGCGACGAGAACTTCAAAACTAGATCTCATATCGATATGTTTCGACGACATCTTTTGATGGTCAAAAATTGCCATGTCTATTGCACATAAATTGTCATGAAGTTTACACTGAAGTTGTCACGATATGTTTCAACTACCTTTTCTTCTATGTTTAAAGTAAATTTTGACATATTATAAAGAAGGAAACTAAGAAACTAAACTTGTCATGATGAATTACTCAAATTTGCCATGATCAATGAAATAATTTTGTCATGGTTCATAATTAAAAATAAATTCATCATCAATTACTTTAAAAATGCATGATTCATGCACTAAAATTTGCCATGACTCAAATTTGCCATGACTCAAAATGCATGACTCAAATTTGTCATCAACCAGAAACTAAAATTGCCATGGTGAATTAATAAATTTGCCATGATACATGCACTAAAATTTGCCATGGTTCATAAAAAACTAATTTTATGGTCAAAATACTAGAATTGCCATGGTCAAAATACTAAAATTGCCATGATCTTAAAATTGCCATGATCTATAAACTAAATTTGCCATGATGAATTACTAAAAATTGCCATGATCCATGAATTAAATTGCCATGGTTAATTACTAAAAATTGCCATCGCCAAATAATAATATCCGTGGAAAGTGGTTGAATACAATGGTAGCTTTAAATCTAGAAAGAAAATGAACATACCACGGCAACTTTAGTGTAAATACTAAACAACTTCAGTGTAACATCATGACAACTTTTGACTAAAAAAGTCGTCGAAACATATCAATATGAGATTTAATTTTGAAAATGAATTTTTAGTCAGATTTTATTTAAAAAATAAAACATATGCGTCTGAAAAAGCAAAAAAAATTGTTGATATCATATGTTTGATGTGCAAAATGAACGATAATAGAACGTTTAGACCATGTTGATTGATCTCACACGTGTAACACTTACTTCCTCCCTCCTAAAATAAGTGTCTCAACTTTGTAGTAGATTTAGTACAAATTTATACTAAACTCAAGACACTTATTTTTTAATGAATGGAGTTTTTTTTTTTGGTAATGGATGGAGTATTATTCGGTAAAAAACAGCTCCTTGAACCCTTTACTACGTCAGAGCTTTGTGGGCCACAAGCAGAACGCACCAGTCGTGCCAAGGTTGTTTAATCCCACCACACACAAAAAAAAGTTCTTTAATCCCTTGCTGCAGAAAAAAAAAGGTCATGTCAGGCCCTTCAACGCCATCCAGAGTCCAGGCGTGGCACCATGTGACCGTACCAGCTCACCCGCCACGCAGGCACTCCCCGCCACGCGTGCCGCCCCCTCCTCGAACTCCAAACCGATCGCCGCCGCCTCGCGCCAAAATCACGCGTCACACTCACAGCCGCACCCAAACGTAGTACGAGAAACAGAGAAGGTAGACAGGGTTAGAGCTCTCTGCTCGTCGCGCGTACGTACAGAGGCAGCGAAGAAGAGGGCGGACAAGGCGGCGGCGGTGATCCGAAGCCAACCCGAAGCGAGCTCTGCATATGCGCCCGGCACATGGCGGCTTCCTCGCTGTGGGACGAGCTGGTGGTGGCGGCGTCGACGGGGGGGAGCAGCGGCACCGTGGTGTCCATCTGCGTGTTCACGGCGGTGCTCTGCCTCTGCCTCGTCGCCGGCCACCTCCTCGAGGAGAACAAATGGGTCAACGAGTCCATCACCGCGCTCATCATCGTACGACACGGCGTCTCATCCCCAACATACACACACACACACACACACACATTTCAGGCCTGACTAGACGTCCTGATTTCTCTCTGCTTCTGTGTTCCATGGCAGGGGTGCATTGTTGGGGCTCTCATCTTTCTGCTGAGCAAAGGCAGGAACTCGCACATCCTGAGGTTCGACGAGCAGCTCTTCTTCATCTACGTTCTTCCACCAATAATCTTCAACGCCGGGTGTGTATATACCTTCACCAGCTTTGTTAATTCTGCCCTGTGTTGGATTTTGGAGGTACTGTACTAAAAAAAAACCCAGCTAGTAGTACTTTACTGAGTGCTGTGTGGAACCGTTCATGGCTCCTCTTCGCAGGTTCCAGGTCAAGAAGAAGCAGTTCTTCCATAATTTCCTCACCATCATGTCCTTTGGGGTATTCGGGGTTTTCATCTCGGTCGCAATAGTTTCCGCAGGTACCATCTCTTTGCTGATTATTCAACTTTTCTTGCATGTCTTGCGTGGGCATGTGTACATCACACATTGTAAGAGAAATACTTATAAATTTGCAAGACTTGGCTGCTAAACTGAGTGCAAGTCAACCAACTTTACATGAGTGAAGAACATACTACATGACCATGATATGGAAAGCTGTGCTCACAAAAGGGCAATTCCATACTAGTGATGTCTGCGTAGATATTGTGAGCTAGGTGGCATCGATCGGCAATCAGAACTGAGTATTGGTTGGTTTTGTCTCCAACACATTCTGGCATGTGTACGCGACAATCGCGTGGAACAAACTTTTATTTAGTTTTTCCTTGTTTTGGAATTGGGATTATTAAACTCGTCGCCCCCTTCCGCTGCTCTCGCACCCTGAATGGTGCACCAAGCAGCAAAAGTTTGGGTTTTATCTTTTCGCCCAAGTGGCGACCTTTCGTTGGATGCTTGGAGAAGTTGCATCGAGTGACAATGTGATCCGGGGTCTCTTATGGATTGCGGCAATATTCGCAAGCTGTGCTGTTGGTAACCATTTTTTTAAACTGTCTTCACTTATACTCTTTTATGCACTGGTAACCATTTTTCAAGGGAGATATTTTGTGCATCATACTAACAATCTGTTGCTAAATATCACTTTTCTTGATATCAGGTTTCTACTGGCTACTCCCAAAAGTTGGTTTTGGCAAACTTGACGCGGTGGATTATTTAGGTCCTTGCTTCTGCATTTGTGATTTTTTTTTGGGCCACTTCCTTTTGCTTCAAATTAATCAGTTTGGGTCTTATTTTTGAATTGCAGCACTGGGAGTCATATTTTCTTCGACAGATACTGTGTGCACATTGCAGGTCCGTTGGATGTTCAAGTTCTATTCTAACCTCTTGAGTGTTTTCTCCACTACAAATTTTTCTAAACATACGTTCAATCTCTTGAGCTCAAACTCAGGTCATAAGCCAAGATGAGACACCGAGGTTGTACAGCTTGGTCTTCGGAGAAGGAGTTGTCAATGATGCAACATCGGTGGTCCTATTCAATGCTATAAAGAATATGGATATCACTAAGATCAAAAGCGGGGCGGTGCTAAAAGTTATCGGAGATTTCCTCTATCTTTTTGCAACTAGTACTATCCTTGGCGCCACAGTAAGGACACTATTTTTTAACTATCTAATTTTGTGATATTTATAATCATGGTGTTACATAATTTTTCAGAACCATGGCACCAATTTAGTTTTCATAATTTTGTTTCCCGAATGATATCAGATCGGACTGTTCACTGCTTATGTTCTCAAAGCGCTGTATTTTGGCAGGCAAGTAGCAGAATACTAGCACTTTAGTTAGTTTCCGTCCATCTTCTGCGCTTTTATATTCTAAATTCCTCCCCTGATTTTGCAGGCACTCGACTGACCGGGAGGTCGCTCTAATGGCTCTCATGGCTTATTTGTCGTATATGTTAGCAGAGGTAATTCCATGAGAGCTTAGCTTCTGACAGTTCATATGCTTGTCCACAATGCACCTGAGCAAACATTCATTTTGGCAGTTGTTAAGTCTGAGCGGGATTTTGACTGTTTTCTTTTGCGGCATCGTCATGTCCCACTACGCATGGCATAATGTAACAGAGAGCTCCCGAATCACGACAAGGTGCTATTACTCTGCTGTTTCTGTATTACTAAATTATCTGTATGGCCCTCAAAGCAACTGCTAACTTATGTGTGTTATTTTGGTTAACCTATTTTGATGGAAAAAATGTGTTGCAAGTAATAGTAATGTAAATGATGTGACTACAGGCACATATTTGCGACGCTATCATTCATCGCTGAGACCTTTATCTTTCTTTATGTTGGAATGGATGCCCTTGACATGGATAAATGGAAGACAACACAGGCAAGGTGAGCAGCAAAGCATGCATGTCTCTGTTTTTTTGCAGTACCAAAGTACTAGTCACTTCTCTCAAGTTACCTTAAAGCATTCAATTCAAGAAAAAAAAGGATATCTTAAAGCATTTCTCAGAGCCATACTTTGTTACTTTGCCAGCTTCAAGACCTCAATTGGTATTTTTGGTGTCATCATTTCACTCATTTTGCTGGGACGGGCCGCGTTTGTTTTCCCTCTTTCGATCCTTTCAAATTTTATGAGTGGGAATTCTGAAAAAGCACCAATCACATTCAAGCACCAGGTTTGCTTCTAAACCAATGATTATTCCCTGGTAGAAAATCCTCTGAATGATGTACTCAAAATTCTTTAATCATGTGAAGGTCGTGATTTGGTGGGCCGGGCTCATGAGAAGCGCCGTTTCAATTGCGCTAGCATACAATCAGGTACATCCTCTCATCATCCGGGTGCCTTCGAGATAACACGAGAAGACAAGTGGTTTGCTGAACATCTGCATGCTTTTCAGTTTACATTTTCAGGTGTAACACAGGATCCAGTTCATGCAACCATCATCACCAGTACAATCGTCGTAGTATTTTTCACAACCCTGGTAGTACCATTAACCGGATCCCGCATTTTTCGTTACATGATGTTCTATCGGCAAAAGATATACACGGCACATAGAAGCTGATACATTCTGATCATTTTAGGTGTTTGGCTTCTTGACAAGGCCGATGATAAGCGCCATGCTCCCACAGCATCGGCACCGGGAGCCGACAGGTGGCCGCAGCACGGGAAGCAACTCGCCGAAGGACGAGTTCATCCTGCCGTTTCTCGGCTACGAAGACGCGTCGGGGAGTGGAAGCGGCTTCGTCCAAGCCAAGAGAAGCATATCAATGATGTTGGAGAGACCCATCCACACGGTGCACATCTACTGGAGGAAGTTCGACGACAGGTTCATGAGACCAATCTTCGGTGGACCACGATCTTACTGACTGGAATAATTCTGTGCAAGAGAAGAGGTGGAATAATTGGCGCTTTTACGACTGGAGTATAATCGAGTTCAGCGACGGTAATTCAGTGTAACAATATCTCTGAATTTTGTGTCTTTGGTTAGTTACTACTCCTTACTACCAGTGTAAAGTTTGTAGCATGAACAGTGTCGAGCAAATTCAGTTTGCTCTTTATTTAGTGTATTTGTAGTATTACAAATTCTGGAAGTATAAACGGAAGCAAACACGCTGAAACTCAACTGGAGTGCAGTGCTCCAGGACCTTGTCGGACAAACGGCTCTTGTACAGCTGTACTCCAGGGACTCGCGGGAACGCCTGCGTGCTGGCGGCGGAGGCCTGGGCGCCTCCGGCTGTGCCCTTTGGCTCTGCATCTGCTCTGGAGCCCTCTGCATCCGCCTCCTCTGCACCAGTGCTGTGCTGGAGGCCTCGTCTTCTTCATCAGTGAGCTCTCCAAGCTCTGGATCCATCTAGCTAGGGTTTGGAACAAGGGGTATGGTGGCTGACTAGAGTGGGGCTGTTCTGAGTGGGAGACGTTCAGGTGGTTTTTTTTTTCTTAGGGCAACGTGGGTTTTTTATTGACAAAGTGGTAGGAGAGTGGGTAAATAGGCCTTGGTTTTTTGCCACAAGACCAAACACCAATGAGCCCAAATACAAGTCCAACATACCACAAAAGCTAAGGACATGTTCTCCAAAAAAAAGGACCAAATCAGTTCAAAATCAAATAATTTTTTTAAAAAAGACAAACTCCTGGCGCGTGTGCCTTTTTGTGTGTGTGTGTTGGGCTTGTTGAGCTGTGCCCTCAGCAGTAACCCTTGATGCTTGCTTATGTTTGGACTCTGTGTGCGTGTGGACTTTTTGTGTGTGTGAACCTTGTTGGATGTTGGCTTTGGCATTGGCTTTATAATATAAAGCGGGGCGTGAGCCTTTTTCGATAACTTTACTTACTTCATATCTTAGCATAAATGTTCTAACTTAAGTTGAGGACTCGTTAACTTACATAATATAACTTAGCATAAAAGTTTCTAACATAACACACTAGAGTTCAAATACATTGCCAAAGCCATAGTTCACTTCGCATTCCCCAAAATGTACACCTCAAATCAAGCATGAGATTCTTAAGCCACCTACTTATAAAGGCCTGAGATGTACTTAACCACCACAACTACCAGTTCATCACTTCAGGATGGTCTTGACTTTTCTCTAACTTCTCCTTGCTCCCATAACCGTCTTTCAATAGCTCACCATCGCATGCTCAAGCTCCACCTTCTCTTTTTTAAGTAGATCTTTGTCCACTTCAATCTCCTTCATGGCCTTCACGGGGATAATGCTATCTTGGCACTATGGAATGCACCTTTGCTCCTTGGCAAGCTTAAACTTTTCCATTTGCGCCTCCAACTTAGCACTGGTGTTGTTAGCAGTCACGGCGAGCTAGGCGGAGCCAGAGAGAAGAGTGAGAGCGAGAGGACACTACTAGGGAAAAGCCTAGCAGCAGCGCGGGTTTTGGCCCTCTCAGTAGCGCGGGTACCGGCGCTACTAATAAGGCGCTACAGCTAACGTATAGCAGTAGCGCCTGTTGACCCACGCTACTGCTACACATGAATAGCTTCAGCGCTCTTTAGAAAAGGGCGCTACTGATATTATCTGCATCGCTGTTTATAGGGAAGCGCTACTGGTAAGTCGGCGCTACTGCTAAATTCCCCCCTCGCTACTACTAGTTTTATTAGTTTTTTTCCCTGCATATTTGTTTTTTATTTGTTTTGCATTTGAATAGGCTTTATACAATAATCTTTAGCATATCATCCACATACAAATGTAATCATAGCATATACATACAATTAGCCTCATCAAATCATGTCATCATCATAATCATCATCCAACACAAAGTGGTCTCTCGTCATCAATCTCGAAAATAGCGATACAAGTCTCGATTACTTGCAAATACATCGTCATCCATCTAAACAATGATATACGCGAGAATAGCTATCACTTTGAGTACATGAGTTCGTATCCCTCTCTCGCATTAGCGTGAACCTAAACTAAGTACTGCGTGTTGCTCGAAAACCGAAAACCGGTACACCTGGGCTTGACACTCCGGCCACTTGTCGTATATATACTCCTGGCGTAGCACTTCTTCGCCATCTATGATCTATGCACCTGCATCGTCACATGAGTCGATGATATGCAACATATATAGTTGAGCAACAGAAAGAGACAGACTTGGCAAAAATAGAAACAACATATCATAAGCATAAATAACAAGGTTCATCGTACCCAAAATGACCTAACTAGAGTGATTTTCGCTAGTCGAGGAGGAGGACGGTTTAATTACATCACAAATAAAGTTTCACCGTGCATAACTCAAAGTTTTGTCATAAAAGAAAGTATGGACTAAATGGACACATTGTCATATATCGACAATCACTCCATCATGTCGTGCCATCCATCCAAGTCAGGGAGATAGTCATCGAGCTTAGTGAAAGGCTTCATGTCGAGACGCTGAGAGGCTATCCATGTTCGGACGTCTTCCCGCGACATTTGTCCTTCTGCATGGAACATCCCTGTTTTTCCAACGACCTCATTCATGATGATTTGGGCAAGTTCGCGCTGGATGTTATAGAACTCAGCTCGAAGTCGATGATCCTCGATATCTCCTATGTCCTTTTCCCATTGCAGAATATGGGCATCGCCAGATCTAGGTGCCATGTGAAGGTTCTGGTGATCCCGTCGGTACTCCAGCATGTGGTGTAGGACATAAAATCCATCATTAAGAGAATCGTTTGGTTGCTGGATGCAGCAGAAGTCGGTCTTATGGTTGAAGGCGACCCTGCCGCCCCTTCTCTTCTTGTCCCTAACCTCTCCACCCCTTGCTTGGTAGTAAAACATAGCACTGTCGAGAACATCTTTGATGTGGGTGTAATCCTTTTTGTGAATGTTCTTCGACGAGTCCAAGTAAAGAGCGTGGGAGAATCGGAGGTAGAGGATGATGAGGACGGCGCGCCCGCCGCTGCGCAAAATAAGTACACCTCAAATTAATTAGCCTCCACCGTGCAAATGAATTATTGAAATTGAAGGAAGGATAGCAGCGCGGATGACTTACACGGGATGATAAGGCACGAGAATCGCCTCCTTGTCCTTATTGGCGAGCATGAAACCGACGATGTAATCCCTCGCGTATTCACGATGCTGTGCACAGACTCCCAAGAATCCCTCGTGCATGTAGTACGGGTCAGCGACACAGATAAAACGTATCTGCTCAACCCCAATGATGTAGTTCATGTGCAAGGCATAAAGGCGGACAAAAGTAAAATCCAGCTTCTTCACGTGAAACATGTCGAATATGTAATCGAATCGGAGGAAGAACTTATCCGCGGGGAAGCAGTCGACGTACGACCTTTGCCGCGGAACGTTAACCACGTAGAGTGGGTATCCTGGATCTTTCGAGGCGATGAGGCCTTTCTCTACCCGCAGCACATCGTCATGAAGTCTCCTTAGATCGCCGAATCTGGCCCGTAGCGCTGTTTCAGGTAGGATTGGTCGACCGGGGATATGCCATTTATCCGCATCGGGGATATCTACACGGTCCTGAAGCCGAGGCTGCTGAGGCGGCTTGATCATAGAATCAGCTTTTTTGCCTTTCCTCGCTCTCTTCCTAGACTTCTTTACCACCGGATGGTCGTCAATAACACGTTGAGACGGTAATTCAGGCACCGACTCATGATGCTCAAACCCTGAGGAGGCGCCAGTATAGACATATTGTTCAGCGCCATCGTCATCCTCATCCTCATCCATGGCGACGTCATCAGCGACTAATGGAGCCACCTGCTTACCCCGTCCGCTATCACCCAACCCGACACCCGACGCTAATTGGGTAGGTGGGGTGTTGATGTTCATACCTTGCTGAGGCTGCGTGCTCGTGGGTGTGCTCCCGGACGCCTCCAGACGAAGCAGACTCTTTGGCCACAACAGGACCCACCCATTGCAACAATCACCAAGCCGCTGCGGGGTCTCGTCGTCATCCCCCACTAGTATTAGAGGAGGCAAATTCTCGTGGCCCGGTTTGACACTGGACATGGAAACCTTGAAGACGTTCGGGGGGATCGGCCGGCTGTGGAACAATGGTTCCTTCGGCTCCATTATCGTCCCCTTCCCCACGTCCACCTTCTGTTTGCCGATGGTGTACAATATGGTGCACGGGGTTTCATCGGCCTGCAAAGAAAAGTCTGCGACATGAGACATCCGAAAGGCAACGAAAACGGGAGATTATACATTTATATTGAAGGGGGCCGGTGTGGCAGATACCGTGAGGGAGTCGAGCTCAGCCAAAGAGGAGGCACCACCGAGCACGTCCGGTGCGGCAGCCGGTGTGGGAGCCGGTGCGGGAGCCGGTGTGGGAGCAGGTGCGGGAGCCGGTGCGGGAGCATGTGCTGCCAAGAAGTCAGCAAGGGGAAAGTCCTCTACATTTTTTTTGGATTTTCCCTTGTCCAAGTGTGAACGCCCGTCACCAAGGAAGTAGATATATCTGCAATCGCCTGTTTTGCGGCAGCTACCGCTGTTGCGACTGTCTGAGATGATTTCTTCTCAACCGCAATCTCAACCTTCTTGTCGATGCTTTCTTCAGTTAACCTCCGTCTTTCCTTTTTCTCCTCCGTGGTCTCACGGTAGTACTTCTTCCACGTGGCGCCGTCTCCGACACCGTGCACGCGTCCATACGACGGTCGAGTATCCACCGGTTGTTGTTTCAATATGTTCAACGCCCGGTTGAATGGAGTGTCCCACTTGGGCCTCGCCAATGCCTCAGACGGCGAGTCGCTTTCGGCCGCAATCCGGTGCTGCTCTCTCTACAAAAGGCACAAGGATCGTTTACAAATATGACTAACGTGTGCAGTCGAATTGATCAGAAACTAAAATTACCAGCAGTCTCATGAACTCCGTAATGACCGGTGTTGTCTCATAAACCTTCTTCAGTGGGTCCCAACGGTGGCGGGCCCTAAGGACGTCACGCTCCTGTGGGACGGTGAAATCCGCCAAGGGGTCTGGGATGCCCAGACTCGCGGCTTCCGCGTCCTCCTTGGCCCATTTGGACATCTTTCCGCCGTAACCACGGCTTCCGAGGTGGTGGGTCTCAATGTTCCTCTTTTGAAGCCCCTTCATGTACTTAGACTTTTCTTTGGCAGCTTCGGCCTCGCAAGCCTCCTTGAATATTTGAAACTGCTCTTCCGTGATTGTCGAACTTTCCTTTACAATCTCGGAGTCGGGTTCCCCGTCGTTGATCTTTGCTTTCACTCGATTTTTCCAGGCGGCCAACGCGTTGCTAAACTTGGTCATGGCGTGTTTGTTTATCTTCTTCATTGCCGGGTCCTTGTCTGGATCTTGATGCCCTCATGTCCGTATTTTATTTTTATCGACACCTCTATCTCTAAGCATGTAGACATATTTTTCGATTTCGGCTTCCGCTTGAGGACAAGCGAGGTCTAAGCTTGGGGAGTTGATACGTCCATTTTGCATCATGCTTTTATATCAATATTTATTGCATTATGGGCTGTTATTACACATTATATCTCAATACTTATGGCTATTCTCTCTTATTTTACAAGGTTTACCATGAAGAGGGTGAATGCCGGCAGCTGGAATTCTGGCTGGAAAAGGAGCAAACATTGGAAATCTATTCTGCGCTTCTCCAAAAATCCTGAAACTCCAAGAAACTTATTTTTGGAATTAATAAGAATTATTGAGCGGAAGAAACACCTCAGGGGGCCCACACCTTGGCCAGGAGGGTGGGGGGCGCCCACCCCTACTAGGCGCGCCCCCTGTCTCCTGGGCCCCCTGGTGGCCCTCTGGTGTCCATCTTCTGCTATATGAAGGCTTTTACCCTGGAAAAAAATCATGGGCAAACTTACGGGACGAAACTTCGCCGCCACGAGGTGGAACCAATCTAGGGCTCCGGCGGAGCTGTTCTGCCGGGGAAACTTCCCTCCGGGAGGAGGAAATCATCACCATCATCATCACCAATGATTCTCTTATCGGGAGGGGGTCAATCTCCATCAACATCTTCACCAGCACCATCTCCTCTCAAAACCTTAGTTCATCTCTTGTATCCAAACCACAAATTGGTACCTGTGGGTTGCTAGTAGTGTTGATTACTCCTTGTAGTTGATGCTAATTGGTTTACTTGGTGGAAGATCATATGTTCAGATCCTTAATGCATATTATTACTCCTCTGATTATGAACATGAATATGCTTTATGAGTAGTTATGTTTGTTCCTGAGGACATGGGTGAAGTCTTGCTATTTGTAGTCTTGTGAATTTTGGTATTCGTTTGATATTTTGATGAGATGTATGTTGTCTCTCCTCTAGTGGTGTTATGTGAACGTCGACTACATGTCACGTCACCATTATTTGGGCCTAGAGGAAGGCATTGGGAAGTAATAAGTAGATGATGGATTGCTAGAGTGACAGAAGCTTAAACCCTAGTTTATGCGTTGCTTCGTTAGGGACTGATTTGGATCCATATGTTTAATGTTGTGGTTAGGTTTACCTTAATACTTCTTTTGTAGTTGCGGATGCTTGCAATAAGGGTTAATCATAAGTGGGATGCTTGTCCAAGTAAGGGCAGTACCCAAGCACCAGTCCACCCACATACCAAATTATCAAAGTACCGAACGCGAATCATATGAGTGTGATGAAAACTAGCTTGACGATAATTCCCATGTGTCCTCGGGAGCTCTTTTCTCATTATAAGAAATTGTCCAGGCTTATCCTTTGCTACAAAAAGGATTGGGCCACCTTGCTACACTTTATTTACTTTCATTGCTTGTTACTCGTTACAATTTATCTTATCACAAAACTATCTATTACCTACAATTTCAGTGCTTGCAGAGAAAACCTTACTGAAAACCGCTTATCATTTCCTTCTGCTCCTCGTTGGGTTCGATACTCTTACTTATCAAAAGGACTACGATAGATCCCCTACACTTGTGGGTCATCAGAGACGTCCATACCGACTTAGTCAATCTCAAAATGCTATTTTGGCTTAGTTGAGGTGCTCATAGGGTAAGGTGTGTGTGCGCCTCTTCGTAAGGTGAGTTTATGCTTGTGTAGATGAGCAACTTCAATTGTACCATGTGAAAAAAGTGCAATCACATGTAGGACTGACGACAAAATCTCTCTTGTAACTCGCATCCTCGCCGCCACCAACGCCTTGGCCTGTGCCTCCCGTCGTTGCCGTCAGTCTGCCTCGTCCTCTGTGGTCTTAGGGCCATGGAGATGCGGTGGACCCCGGCCTTTGCCGCAGCAGGGTTCGTTTTCTAATGTTTTTTCTAAGTTTGTTAGGGTTTGTGTCCTACTCAGAAAGACGAGGCAGTGATGACTCTTTCTAGATGGACTAAGGTTCTTCCCGCCTAGTCCCCATTCCGGCGGTGCTTCTTGCATTGTTTGAGAGCATGTGGATATTTGTCTCTGGCGGATCTCGCGGGATTCGGTCGGCGTTTTCCTAAAGTGGATACACGTGGATTTGGTCTTTGTTCATCAGTGATCGTGTGTCTACAGATTGAATCCTTCCGTTCTACGCTTCTCTTCATCGGCGGCGGTTGTTATTCTAGTGCATTGGTCCTGTAGGGCCTTAGCACGATGATTTCCCGACTGTCTGCTACAACACGTTTGGCCGGCTCCGGTGAGGGAGGGGCGATGACGGCGGCGCGCCTTCGGCTTACTCCAGTGCTCTAGGTGGACCACGGATCTGGATGTCGTTTAAGAATCCTAAAGAACTTAAGGGGGGGAAATCCCATGAAATCCTAAAGAACTCATCTGCAGCAGAAGGCGCTGGAGACATCATCCTATGAAATCCTAAAAAGTCCTATGAAATCCAGATGAATTCTTTAGTAGATGAGTTCTATAGCAGATGAGTTCTTTAGCAGATGAGTTCTTATGGGGAAAAAATCCAGATGAGTTATTTAGGATTACTATATGGAATTTTCTAATCGTCGTTTGGATTTCATAAGATTTTTTAGAATTTTTTCCCAGTGCTTCTAGTCGTCGCTAGGTGGACCACGAATAGGATTTTTTTTCCCTTAAGACCTCATCTAGCGGTTCACTAGATGAGCTCTTAAGGGGGAAAAATCCTATGAAATCTTACGGTTTCGTCGTTTGGATTACTATATGGAATTTTCTCATTATATTTTCTAATAACCAGCAATATTTTGAGCGACTTGACGGGTCGGCCAGCGGATAATAAGAAAATATCCGCTGCCTCGCTGACCATTAGATGGCCACGTTAATGGCCGTTTGATCTACCCACATAAGCAGTCACCTCTTTAAAACATGAGTGGTGTTGCGGAAGGTCTTCTACAACAAAATGATTGTTGCAATCACCACGAAGAATTCATTTATTTTTCTAAAAAATCTTTACTACAAAGGTAACGTTGCAGAAAATATTTGCAATAGAGAATGTGTTGCACAAAACGGTTTGACCATTTTCTACCATAATTTTTACAACAGAGCTCGTGTTACAGAAAACTTTGCAACAATAAACATGTTGCAGAGAGCATTCTAGTGGTAGTAGCTTGTTAGAAAAGCTCGTCGGCGTGTTTGCTGGCGCCAAGCGACGGCGGCGACGGTCGGAGCAGCACGGAGAGGCGACAGCTTGACGGGGGAGCTTGGTCTCTCTAGTTGCACGCCTTGCAATAACGTGCATCTCGCCAGAGAAGCACGACGGTGGCGAGCGCCGGTGACGGCAGTCGGAGCAACATGGGGAGGCGGCGACTCGACAGGAGGTTGAGGCAGTCGGGGGCTCGGGCAGTATGGGGAGGCGGCGAACTCAACGGGAGCTTGACAGGAGCACGAGAGGCGATTTGTCTCAAGGATCCAGATCCTGCAACAGAGCCTTTTATTTTTACGGGTGAACAGAGCCGTTGTTGCCATAAGAGAAATTGAAACAACGGGTCAGTTGCAAAAACTAGTAGTGATGGCCATTGCCCATGGGGCACGCGGCTTGCAGAGAAAGCGGCAGACGCGTGGCTGCGATCCGCGGGTGATTTATAGGCTTTCCCATAATATTTATGCACTTCGCAGCATTTTCCCCTGCCGGTTTTGCACATCACAAATTCAGGGCGCGGCTGCATATTCCTCTGCATATTTGTTGCGCCCACCACCACGCAAATGCTGGACCGAGAGACGTGTCCAGGCCTGAATAGGCCACGCAGAGATCCCCGGCACGGATCTCCTCCTGTCCACCAAAACCCAGCGGAAACGGCCAAAAAGATTCATCCCGCTTCATCGCTCCTCTCGTGGACTCCGGCGGGTTTATATCTCGCGCGCTCGCGGGCACCCCGAGCCCACCCGCGCCCGTCCCCGTTGCCGCATTGCGTGATTGCTCGCGTCCATGGAAATGGTTGAGTGCTCCCTGGCCGCCTCCCGCGCCGCGAGGCACGTGCCCGGCCGGGTCCCGAGGTCCCCGGCGCCGGTTCTTGGTGTTGGCGCCGGGAGAGCCAGGCTCCGGGTGCGGTCGGAGAGGCGGGAGCAGCCTCCGCCGGTCGTCAAGGCCTCCCCGGCGCCGGAGCGCGACGGCGGGGCGCTGGGAAAGGCGGCCGCGGGGCTCGCCGCCGCTGCCGTGGTGTCGCTGACCGGCTTCGCCGGGGACTTCGCCCCGCCGCCGGCGCTGGCCGAGTCGCTCACGGTCGCCTTCCCCGTCTCCAAGGCCCGAGAGGTGGGTCTCCATGGTCCTACCACAGACACCATCTTCCAAGAAAGGGGGATTTGGGGGTGAATTTCTTGTTTTGGGTTCTTGGCAGGTGAACCGGGTGCAGAGGACGCTGGTGGAGGCATGGGGGTTGATCCGCGAGACCTTCGTCGATCCCACCTTCAACCACCAAGGTATACCGGGTTGCATACACTTGTTCTCTGTAGAAAGGTAGAAATTGTGTGAATTTGGTAGTGTTTGATGCTGCTTATAGTGAACTAGTGAATTCACTAGTGTTTGTGGTTCTGCTCGGTGTGCAGACTGGGACCAGAAACTTCAGCAGACGATGGTGGAGATGTTCCCGCTGAAATCGGCAGACGCCGCCTACGGCAAGATCAGCGGGATGGTGTCCACACTAGGCGACCCCTTCACAAGGATCATCACCCCCAAGGTATGTATGGACAAAGATCATGCCCTCGCTATCTGGCTTCAGGTTTGTTCTCACACATGGTGAAATGTCACATGTCTAATGTTTGTTTGGTGAGATGCAGGAATATCAGAGTTTCAGGATCGGAAGTGATGGGAATTTGCAAGGGGTTGGCATATTCATAAATAGGGACCCTGCCTCAGGACGCTTGGTAAGTTCACTTCTTCTTCTTTTTCTGTATGAGGACATCATAAGAGTGTTGCAATTTATATCTCCAAAACTCGTTGCAGCTTGTTATGAACTGCATTGAGGGAGGCCCAGCCGACCGAGCAGGCATACATGAAGGCGATGAGCTAGTTGAGATCAATGGTATTTTACTCTCTGTACTAAAACTTCATTTTACTAAAAGGAGATACTTACGTACTTTTGAAAAGCCTTCCCTGTAAATTCATATACATCTGAGTCACACATTGATGACCTATGTGGCTAAACAACATATATTGAATTTTTCGGCTGATATTGACCGTCGAGAAGGCTATAAAAACAACAATGTTCATTGGTCACAGCTGATAATATTTAAAGATGACAGAGGCTAGTCGATTATCCCAACTAATAGATTTTTTTATTGCCCTTTTTATCTATTAACAAATGACCGAAACTAAAGAAAAATTGCCAAAAGTATGAACTCTATGGTGTCGATCAATAATATGACCCACACGTGTCTATGAACAATTAAGGCAGAATGATGTCTTTGCAAAAAAATTGTATCTTCTGCAATTTAACCTTTGCAAAAAAACTTAGTTAATCTAATCTTCTTGAGTTCCTTTTCCATCATTGGAAAACCAAGTTGTTATAGATTCAAGAACTAGTTTTTTCTCCCCCGCGAAAGTAGCATAGCAATGCAGAGATTAATAGCACATGTTCACATACTACGCTTATCTGCTGATGTCACAGATGAGCGGTACATCCTGATTGATTGTGGTTTTCTAACTAAAAGGGTGGAACCTTCTATTTTTAACTAGTCTTAAGGTGGATGGTGCAGTATTGTTGTTATTATTGAGTTCACGAGCTCTCCTTCTTTTCATAATACGATATGCCCTTAATCTTGACTGGTTTTGTAGGGAATAGTGTTTTGGGGTTGGACGTGGAAGCTGTGGCTCAGAGACTTAGAGGTCGTGTTGGAACGACTGTGGAAGTTAAACTATTGGATGTATGCCCTTATCCTTAGCCTCAACTTGAGAGTACTCCCTCTGTAAAGAAATATAAGAGCGTTTAGATCACTTTTAGTAAAGTGATCTAAAAGCTCTTATATTTCTTTACAAAGGGAGTACTTGTTAGTGTTTTTCTATCTGTATTTCAAAAGCAACATTTCTCAATCCTAACTCTCCGTTACGTAATGATCACATCCAGATTCTCAGTTACACACTTTTGTTGTCATCTTCTATCCTAACTTTCTCCATCTTCCTGTATTTTCTAACTGATACCCAGGGTACTGGAAATGAAAGGAGTGGTAGGATAAAGCAAAAAGAGGTATATGCCTAACTTCTTTTCATTACGTAATAAATACTTTCCTGAAGACAAATGCAGTAAATAACACGTAATAACATCAACACTATGTATTTAGATTCTCTTATCCTCCTTGAAGGAAAACATATTTCTGGACTTCCTCTTCAAACATTCATGGCTAACATTTTCCATCTGTGTGATTTGAAAAGTGTTTTTTTAAGAAAAGGAGGATCACCCCCGGCCTCTGCATCGTTACGATGCACACAGCCATATTTTATTAAAATTTAAGAGTCTCGGTTTCCAACATCAAGTAGTACCAAAAATTATTACAAGCCACAACCGGCAAAAATAGGAAAATATGCCTACACACATAGCCTATTATTGGACCGCCATCCAAACCAGTTTTATTTATCCTGTGGTACCATCTCGCATTGATTGCACCCATAGCCTATTACTGGAAATGAAAAGTGTTGCATTGTTCAATTTAATCCAAGATTTGTTCAGTATCCCACATTAAGCATATGATATTGTACTTTCCTAATTACAAGTGCACATTTTATTTCCGAAAGGTCCAGCTATCTCGTGAGGTTATCAATCTTTCACCTCTATCAACGGCAATTATCTCCCATAGATCGGGTGATGGGCATGAGGGCAAGACTGGGTATGTTAGGTTAGCTGCATTTTCTCAGGTAAGGACCAATCTTTGTTATATTTTTGCACTTGCAGTTTTTTATAGATAAGCAAAGTTGTAATTTTGTACTTCTTCTTAGTACAAAACTATATGGCTCTTTCATTGCTTTCTACGCGACATTATCATACCAAAGACATTCCTGCTGTTTTGAGTATTCCAGCTGCCACTCATACTGAAAAATGGATCCAAGCGATAGGTTGTTCCATGCCAATGTGCATGCATATGTTATGTTTTATTCTTCTATCATCTATACACACCCAAACTCACTAAACTAATCCAGCACCGATATCTTCTCCAACTTCAGAATTTATTGCCCATCTTCAAGATACTCCCTCCGTTTCTTTTTACTCCACATATAAAATTTGTCTGAAGTCAAAACTTAGTAAAGTTTGACCAAATTTATATTGAAAAATATCAACATCAGCGATAATAAATGTATACAGTATGAAAATTAATTTCATGATGCATCTAATGATGATTTCGTATTGTGAATGTTGATATTTTTCCTATAAAGTTGGTCAAACTTTACGAAGTTTGACTTCAAACAAATCTTACATGAAGAGTAAAAAGAAACGGATGGAGTAATATTGTAAAATATCGACTATTTTTATTTTCAATCTAATATTGATTTGATTATTTCGATGCTAATGAATTTGCCAAAGTTGCAAATATTATTACTGATATTTGAGATCCTTCACTCATGTTTTATTTATTTTTCAACCCAGACTGCTGCTGCTGAAATGGAAAGGGCCATTAAAAAGATGGAAGATCAAGGTGTCCAGTCATATATTTTAGATCTGCGGAATAATCCAGTCAGTCTGTTCTCATCACAGTCTGTCTTTATAAATTATAATTTCGATGCAAAAATCATGTGTTAATGTTACTTCCTATAACAGGGTGGTTTAGTAACAGCTGGTCTTGATGTGGCTCAAATTTGGTTAGATGGAGATGAAACTCTAGTGAACACCGTTGACCGTGAGGGCAATGTGCAAGCAATAAATATGGTCCAAGGCCAATCTTTAACACATGATCCTCTTGTGGTGCTTGTGAGTACCCACTCTCTGCACATTTCTTTTCAAAATAAACTCTCTGCAGATTTGACTATGTGGTCTTTGTTGCTTTTTTAATCCGCATGGGTAGAAAATGCATACAATTTACTATTCATCAGATTCACATTCTTCCATCATGTTTCCCCTCTTTCATAAAGGGCAAGCAGAATAGAGGTGCTGCTTCACTGCTAGTTCAGCTTTTAATCATGATGTTTTAGTTCTCCTAAGAAAAAAGAGTAAAACCACAAACTTACAATACCTCACAGAAGGTACTATCTCTGTCCAAATATAGAGAGCCCCCTCAAGTTTTGAGCTAACTTCGATTTTAAATTTAACTAATAAAAATATGAGTTGTATGTTATGAAACTTGTACTATTGGAAACTTCTTTCGAATAAGAATCCAATAGTATATACTTTTTACAACATATAACTCATATTTTGTTAGTCAAAGTTAGGCTCAAAATTCTAGTAGGCCTTATATATTTGGACGGAGGGGTACTTATTTCTCACTTAGTGAGACTACTTTTGAAGCAGAAATATAGACCTGACCATTAGGTCAAGTGAAGTAGTTAACATTGGATGAGTCTCCAAATTTTTATTTTATTTTTTTGCATTTGCAAATGAGCACAGTTACATATGCTTATTGGTTAAATATTGCAATGTTTGTTTGTTTTTCCTCATTTGCAGATGAGCACAGTTACATATGATTTTTGTTTTAATACTGCAATATTTGTTTTCCTCAAATACCAGCATCACACGAATGTTTCTTTGTTAACGTTCATTTATAAAATAAGTGAAACTGTTTTTTTATGCGAGGCCTCTCGCTTGTGTTCGTGTGTGCCAACATGTAGGTCAACGAAGAAAGTGCCAGTGCAAGCGAAATTTTGGCTGGGGCATTGCATGACAATGGCCGTGCTATTCTGGTAGGCCACAAAACCTTCGGTAAAGGAAGAATACAGGCAAGGCCGATTTCTCTAGGCACTCATGTTATTGTGTAGATCTAAATGCTGGGATTTTGTCATGCTTCATTCCAGAAACATGTATAACTGAACCAAACCTTACCTTGGTGCAGAGCGTGACAGAGCTGGACGATGGCTCTGCTCTATTCATCACGGTTGCAAAGTATCTCTCTCCGGCACTGCACGAAATCGACCATGTCGGGATCCAACCCGACATACAATGCACCGCTGACGCGCTATCGTTACCGAGAGCGCCTTCACTC
This sequence comes from Triticum timopheevii, assembly GCA_963921465.1. Taxonomy (NCBI): domain Eukaryota; kingdom Viridiplantae; phylum Streptophyta; class Magnoliopsida; order Poales; family Poaceae; genus Triticum; species Triticum timopheevii. The sequence continues at coordinate 218,392,131 of OY997274.1, forward strand.
ACCGGGAACAACGAGGCCGCAAGTTTGGAGATGGACTCGTGCATTATGGTGGCGGAGCAGGCCTTGGAGATTCAGCAATCGAAGGGTTCCGCTTCGTAGATGGTTTCTCACTGATACCCGGAACTGAACCTCATATGTTGGCTACACGTACACTGTTGTATCCTGCCTTGTAGTGTATATATTCGTTAGTATAGATTGGATCACTGGATAGTGATGCAGCAATGTATAGGCTGATCATATGTTGTTAGCTTTGTAGGTGGTGACCCCCGCAAAAAAAAAAAGAAAAAAAAAGAGAAAGATTTGTAGTTGGTGAAGCAGGGGTTCATTCCATGGGTCATATGCCCGAATCAACGACGTTGATTCGACAGCTGATCAGGTTTTGGAATTGTAGCTTGTATTGTTGTACTGCAGCACATTGGCTGCCTGTCATCATTATCAATTTATCGTGGTACAGTACGAGCTAGCGGAATGCACGAGCTGAGATACCGCTGGAACAGACGCAAGAACAAGTGAAAGCTGAAAGTTCTAGCGGTGCGATGGTTAATTACATGCATCTGAACTTGCTGACACTGTTTAGCAACATTAAGCAGCACCGAAACGGAAATGCGGTGAGCTACACTAGCCAAAATCAAAAAAATTCTACCGCGTGCATACGAGAACATGCTGAAGTTATAGATCATGTAATTACCACTAGACGCACAATCACATTTTGTTCACATAATTACTACTAGACGCACCATCACATTTGCGGAAGGAGAGTTGACCGACATGAAATTGAATTGACTGATTGCAACTGCGAAACACGTAGCCTTTGGATGGCTCCTCTGTCCCCTCCCCCGTCCTCCCCCTCCTCCTTCCCCGTCCCCCCTCCGTCGCTCCCCTCCTGCTCCGCCTCGCTCCCCTCCGGCGGCCTCCCCCATCGTGCCGTCGCCCCCCTCCGCCTCCTCCTCCCTCCTCGCTGTCGTCGCGTCTAGTGTTCATGCTTCGGGTTCGGCTCCGCCTAGTTCTCGCTTCTGGGCGCTCGTCGCGGATGAGGATTCCTCCTCTGATTCAGAGGCTGCTCCGGCGAGGGGCTCACCGGTGCCGCTGCTGGCCGCCAGGGCGTCGGTGCGCGTCCGGAAGTTCGCTCCTGGGGGACGGGGCCGGCCGGTGGCTTCGCCGGAAGAGGGATTTGGCTGGCTACGGGTTGGTCGCCGCCGTCACAAATGTGGTAAGCATCTTGCTCCCTCTCTGGCTGGTGGTTCCCCTGCCGTTCTGCCTGCGGGGATGGTGGTAGCCACCGGCCTGCTCTGCTCTCTGGAGTCTGATGCGTCTGCGTCCATGGTTTCCTCCTCCTCTCTGGCCACGGCGGCGGCGCAGGTGCCGTCTGGCTCGTCCGGCGCTGGGTGGGCGGCGGATGTGGTAACCTAGATCGGGATCGGGTTGCGGGCGCTAGTGGGCCTCGGGCTCAGGTGGGCCTGGTGGATCCTGGGCCGGCCTGTGGGTCGCAGCCCGCTTTTCCCCCTCCGGCCTCGTTGGCTGCCTTTCCTCCCCTTCCCCGGGGGGCCTGGACAATTGGTAGTGGCCACTGTCCCTCCCACCTCTTCTGCGACCCAGTTGGCTGGCCCGGTGATGACCCACAAGTATAGGGGATCTATCGTAGTCCTTTCGATAAGTAAGAGTGTCGAACCCAACGAGGAGCCGAAGGAAATGATAAGCGATTTTTAGCAAGGTATTCTCTGCAAGTACTGAAATAAGTGGTAACAGATAGTTTTGTGATAGGATAAATTGTAACAAGCAACAAGTAACAAAAGTAAATAAAGTGCAGCAAGGTGGCCCAATCCTTTTTGTAGCAAAGGACAAGCCTGGACAAACTCTTATAATAGGAAAAGCGCTCCCAAGGACACATGGGAATATCGTCAAGCTAGTTTTCATCACGCTCATATGATTCGCGTTCGGTACTTTGATAATTTGATATGTGGGTGGACCGGTGCTTGGGTGCTGTTCTTACTTGAACAAGCATCCCACTTATGATTAACCTCTATTGCAAGCATCCGCAACTACAAAAAAAGTATTAAGGTAAACCTAACCATAGCATGAAACATATGGATCCAAATCAGCCCCTTACGAAGCAACGCATAAATTAGGTTTAAGCTTCTGTCACTCTAGCAACCCATCATCTACTTATTACTTCCCAATGCCTTCCTCTAGGCCCAAATAATGGTGAAGTGTTATGTAGTCGACGTTCACATAACACCAATAGAGGTTAGACAACATACATCTTATCAAAATATCGAATGAATACCAAATTCACATGACTACTAATAGCAAGACTTCTCCCTTGTCCTCAGGAACAAACGTAACTACTTACAAAGCATATTCATGTTCATAATAAGAGGGGTAATAATGTGCATAAAGGATCTGAACGTGTGATCTTCCACCAAATAAACCAACTAGCATCAACTACAAGGAGTAATCAACACTACTAGCAACCTACTAGCACCAATCCCGGACTTGGAGGCAAGAATTGGATACAAAAAATGAACTAGGGTTTGGAGATGAGATGGTGCTGGTGAAGATGTTGATGGAGATTGCCCTCTCCCGATGAGAGGAGCGTTGGTGATGAGGATGGTGATGATTTCCCCCTCCAGGAGGGAAGTGTCCCCGGCAGAACAGCTCTGCCAGAGCCCTAGATTGGTTCCGCCAGGGTTCCACCTCGTGGCGGCGGAGTCTCGTCCCAAAAGGTTGCCTTCTATTTTTTTCTCATCAAAAGACTTCACATAGGAGAAGATGGGCGTCGGAGAGCCACCAGGGGGCCCACGAGGTAGGGGGGCGCGCCCAGGGGCGCCCCCCACCCTCGTGAGCAGGGTGTGGTCCCCCTGGCCTTCATCTTTGGCGACGATTTTTCTTTATTTATTTTAAGGTAGTCCGTGGAGTTTCAGGACTTTTGGAGTTGCGCATAATAGTCCTTCAATATTTGCTCCTTTTCTAGCCCAGAATTCCAGCTGCCGGCATTCTACCTCTTCATGTAAACCTTGTAAAATAAGAGAGAATAGCCATAAGTATTGTGACATAACGTGAAATAACATCCCATAATGCAATAAATATTGATATAAAAGCATGATGCAAAATGGACGTATCAACTCCCCCAAGCTTAGACATCGCTTGTCCTCAAGCGAAAAGCCGAAAACAATAAATATGTCCTCATGTTTAGAGGTAGAGGGGTCGATAAAAATAAAATACGGACATGAAGGCATTATGATTATTTCTAAAACAGCAACATAAATAGATTTTGTCATATGATTACTCATGTTCAAGTGATGATCTTTTCACAAAGCCAAAGTATGAATCAGAAACCTTATTGAGCACCAACAAATTATAACCTCAGTCATTGAAGCAATTGCAATTTATCATAACATCGGAAAGAGTCTATGTCAGAGCTTAAAAGCAAGTCCACATACTCAACTATCACTTAGTCCCTCATAATTGCTAACACTCACGCAATACTTGTGGTTACGGAGTTTTAATCGGACACAGAGAAAGATAGGGGCTTATAGTTTTGCCCCACAACCTTTTACCTCAAGGGTAATGTCAACAATAATAATTCATGCTCCCCCACATCCAATTAGATATATATATCATGTTCCTTCCAACATGCTGAGCTTGCCAAAGGATAAAATGAAAAGGGAAAGGTGAAGATCACCGTGACTCTTGCATAAGGTAGAGGATAATAATAAAATATAGGCCCTTCGCAGAGGGAAGCAGAGGTTGTCATGCGCGTATAGGGTTGATGCACAAAATCTTAATGCAAAAGAACGTCACTTTATATTGCCCCTTGTATGTGAACCTTTATTATGCAGTCCGTCGCTTTTATTACGTCCACAACAAGTTCGTACAAAGCTTATTTCTCTGCACTAATAAGTCATGCATATTTAGAGAGCAATTTTTTATTGTTTGCACTGATGACAACTTACTTGAAGGATCTTACTCAATCCATAGGTAGATATGGTGGACTCTCATGGCAAAACTGGTTTAAGGGTATTTGGAAGCACAAGTAGTATTTCTACTTGGTGCTGAGAATTTGGCTAGCATGAGGGGGAAAGGCAAGCTCAACACGATAGAGGATCCATGACAACATACTTTATCTCAGATGTAAGAAAACATAACTCATTATGTTGTCTTCCTTGTCCAACATCAACTCTTTAGCATGTCATATTTTAATGAGTGCTCCCAATCATAAAAGATGTCAATGATAATATATCTATATGTGAAACCTCTCTTTCCTTATTACTTCCTATTAATTGCAACGATGACCAAAGCTATATTTGCCAACTCCCAACAACTTTTAATCATCATACTCTTTCTATGTGAAGTCATTACTTTCAATAAGATCAATATGAACTCTTTGATTCTTTTTATTCTTTTTCTTCTAACCACCCAAGATCATGGCAAAATACTCAAGCCCTTAACTCAACACTAATCTTTATTATATAGCTCACGGACTCGATTACAAAGAAGGATCATAAAGCAAAACTCAAAACTAGATCATGCCATGACTTTATTCTACTAAATCAAGATACTACTAAAAGGATCGAACTAAGAAAAACGGTAAATATAGGAGTTGTGATGGTGATACGATACCAGGGCACCTCCCCCAAGCTTGGTATTTGCCAAGGGGAGTGCCTATACCCATGTGTTTATGTCCTTGGAGGTGATGGAGGTGTTGTTGATGATGGTGGATAATCGCACATCGAGCGTAAAAGTTCCTCCAACTTGCGGATAATGCCCTTGAGCCCAGCAATGTGATCCTTCAACAAAATATTCTCCTGTGTGAGATACTTGTTCTGTATACGGGCTAACTCAATCATCTTGAAGGCTTCAATCTCTGTTGGAGTGAAAAGGTTAGGTAAAGGTTGAAGGATGTCTTCTTCTTTCACCATCGGAGCTTGAACCTCCAAGGCCTTCTTGATCCTTTCATCCTTGTTGATCTCTTCTGGTTCCTCTCTTTTCAACTCTATCTTCAATAGCCAAGCATCCTTGTCTTCGTTGTTAGAGGAGGGAGAAGTCATGGTGCTCTAAATCTGCAACAGAAATAGCTCGAAACAAAAACAGAGGATATTTGCGTGATACGAGAGCCAAAACCTTCGGAAGTATATATAATGAATTTTTACTGACCAAAATACGTATCGTGCAAGGAAACAGAGTCCGGAGGGCACACGAGGTGCTCACGAGGTAGGGGGCATGCCTAGGGGGGTAGGGCGTGCCCTCCACCCTCGTGGAGGCCTCGTGTCCTCCCCGGACTGCTACTTATTTTTCTATTTTTCTAAATATTCCAAAACGGAGAAATATTGCCTTAAAAATTGTTCTGGAGTCGGTTTATTTATCGTACCACATACCTATTCCTCTTCGGAGTCTGGAACGTTCTGGAAAGTGTCCTTTATGTATTCCTCCGGGGTTACGGTTTCAATAATATTAGTTTCAACATTTATAGGATTACCTGAGATATAGTGTTTGATCCTTTGACCGTTTACCACCTTCGGATTTGTGCCCACGAAGTTGTTGATTTTTATGGCACCAGAACGATAGACCTCCTCGATAACGTAGGGACCTTCCCATTTAGAGAGAAGTTTTCCTGCAAAAAATCTTAAACGAGAGTTGTATAGCAATACATAATCACCTACATTAAACTCACGCTTTTGTATCCTTTTGTCGTGCCATCTTTTAACCTTTTCTTTAAACAACTTGGCATTTTCATAAGCTTGGGTTCTCCATTCATCAAGTGAGCTAATATCAAATAACCGCTTCTCACCGGCAAGTTTGAAATCATAGTTGAGCTCTTTAATAGCCCAATATGCCTTATGTTCTAGTTCGAGAGGTAAGTGACATGCTTTTCCATAAACCATTTTATACGAAGACATACCCATAGGATTTTTGTATGCAGTTCTATAGGCCCATAGTGCATCATTCAGTTTCTTAGACCAATCCTTTCTAGACCTATTGACAGTCTTTTGCAAGATTAATTTGAGCTCTCTATTGCTCAATTCTACCTGACCACTAGACTGCGGGTGATATGGAGATGCAATTCTATGATTAACATCAAATTTAGCAAGCATCTTACGGAAAGCACCATGAATAAAGTGTGAATCACCATCAGTCATTAAGTATCTAGGGACTCCAAACCTCGGAAAAATAACTTCCTTAAGCATTTTAATAGAGGTGTTATGATCAGCACTACTAGTTGGAATAGCTTCTACCCACTTAGTAACATAATCAACAGCAACTAAAATATGTGTATATCCATTAGAGGCAGGAAAAGGTCCCATATAATCAAAGCCCCAAACATCAAATGGTTCAATAACAAGGGAATAATTCATAGGCATTTCTTGACGTCTACTAATATTACCAATTCTTTGACATTCATCGCAAGACAAAACAAACTTACAAGCATCCTTGAAGAGAGTAGGCCAATAAAAACCGGATTGCAATACCTTATGTGCAGTTCTATCTCCAGCGTGGTGTCCTCCATAAGCCTCGGAGTGACACTTGCGTAGGATCTGTTCCTGTTCATGCTCAGGTACACAATGTCTAATAACACCATCTACTCCTTCTTTATAAAGATGTGGGTCATCCCAAAAGTAATGTCACAAGTCATAGAAAAACTTTTTCTTTTGCTGGTATGTGAAGCTAGGTGGTATAAATTTAGCAACAATATAATTAGCATAATCAGCATACCATGGAGTGTTACGAGAAGTGCTTATGACATTTAATTGTTTATCAGGAAAGATATCATCAATAGGTAGTGGGTCATCAAGGACATTCTCTAACCTAGATAAGTTGTCTGCAACGGGGTTCTCAGCTCCTTTTTTATCAACAATATGCAAATCAAACTCTTGAAGCAAGAGAACCCATCTAATAAGCCTAGGTTTTGCATCTTTCTTTTCCATAAGATATTTAATAGCAGCATGATCTGTGTGAATAGTTACTTTAGAATCAACAATATAGGGTTTGAATTTATCACAAGCAAATACAATCGCTAAAAGTTCCTTTTCGGTAGTAGCATAATTTCTTGGAGCATTGTCTAGAGTCTTACTAGCATAATGGATAACGTTTAATTTCTTATCAACTCTTTGCCCTAGAACAGCACCTACATCATAATCACTAGCATCACACATAATTTCAAAGGGTAAATTCCAATCAGGTGGCTGAACAACAGGTGCAGAGACTAATGCTTTCTTAAGTATTTCAAATGCTTCTACACAATCATCATCAAAGAAAAATGGTACATGTTTTTGTAATAAATTGGTCAGAGGCCGAGTGATTTTTGAGAAGTCCTTAATGAACCTCCTATAAAATCCGGCGTGACCAAGGAAGCTTCTTATACCTTTGATGTCCTTGGGACATGGCATCTTTTCAATAGCATCAACCTTGGCTTTATCAACTTCAATACCTCTTGCAAAAACTTTGTGCCCCAAGACAATACCTTCATTAACCATAAAGTGGCACTTTTCCCAATTCAAGACAAGATTAGTTTCTTCACATCTCTACAAAACTTGAGCAAGATTGCTCAAGAAATCATCAAAAGAGGAACCATAGACGGAAAAGTCGTCCATGAAAACCTCACAAATTTTCTCGCAAAAGTCAGAGAATATAGCCATCATGCATCTTTGATAGGTAGCAGGTGCATTACATAAACCAAAAGGCATACGTCTATAAGCAAAAGTACCAAAAGGGCATGTAAAAGTAGTCTTTGATTGATCTTTAGCCGACACACGTATTTGAGAAAAACCAGAATAACCATCTAGAAAGCAATAATGTGTATGTTTGCATAGTCTTTCTAGCATTTGATCAATAAAAGGTAAGGGGTAATGATCTTTCTTAGTAGCCTTATTTAATTTGTGGAAATCAATTACCATCCTATAACCTGTGATAATCCTTTGCGGAATCAATTCATCTTTGTCATTAGGGACAACAGTAATACCTCCCTCTTAGGGACACAATGGACAGGACTTACCCACTGACTATCAGCAACGGGATAAATTATACCTACCTCCAGAAGCTTGAGTATTTCTTTTCTTACCACTTCTTCCATTTTAGGATTCAAACGTCGTTGAGGATCACAAAATGGTTTGGCATCAGCTTCCAAATTTATTTTATGTTGACATAGAGTGGGACTGGTGCCCTTAAGATCATCCAGAGTATATCCAATAGCAGCACGGTGCTTCTTCAGAGTTTTCAATAATCTTTCTTCTTCATGCTCTAAAAGGTTAGCACTAATAATGGCAGGATATATTTTTTTTCATCAAGATAAGCATATTTAAGATTATCAGGCAACGGTTTAAGCTCAAACACGGGATCACCCTTGGGTGGAGGAGGATCCCCTAGGATTTCAACAGACATATTGTGTTGCAGAATAGGTTCCTGTTTGAAGAATACTTCATCTATTTCCCTTCTTTCATTCATGAACATATCATTTTCGTGGTCTAGCAAATAGTGTTTTAAAGGATCACTAGGAGGTACGGCAATAGAAGCAAGACCAATAATTTCATCCTTACTAGGCAATTCTTCCTCACGATGTTGTTTATTAAATTTAGAGAAATTAAACTCATGGACCATATCATCTAATCCAATAGTAACAACATTCTTTTTGCAATCTATCTTAGCATTAACAGTATTCAAGAAGGGTCTACCAAATATAATGGGACAAAAGTTATCTTGTGGAGAACTAAGAACAAGAAAATCAGCGGGGTATTTAGTTTTCCCACACAAGACTTCAACATCTCTAACAATTCCTATTGGAGATATAGTATCTCTATTGGCAAGTTTAATTGTAACATCAATATCTTCTAACTCAGCAGGTGCAATATCATGCATAATTTCTTTGTATAAGTCAATGGGTATAACACTAGCACTAGCACCCATATCACATAAGCCATGATAGCAATGATCTCCTATTTTAACAGAAATAACAGGCACGCCTACCACAGGTCTATGTTTATCTTTATCACAAGGTTTAGCAATTCTGGCGGTTTCACCACAGAATTGAATAACATGCCCATCAATATTATCAGACAAGAGATCTTTAACAATAGCAATATTAGGTTCTACTTTGACTTGCTCAGGAGGTGTATAAGTTCTAGTGTTGCTTTTACGAACAACAGTTGAAGGTTTAGCATGATCCTTCATTCTAACAAGGAAAGGTGGTTTCTCAACATAAGAAGTGGGAACAATAGGATCATTATAAGTGACAATCTTTTCTTCAACTTTAATAGGTGCAGCTACTTTTACTTCTATGGGAGGATGATATTTAAACCACTTCTCCTTGGGGAGATCAACATAAGTAGCAAAAGATTCACAGAAAGAAGCTACTATCTCAGAGTCAAGTCCATATTTAGTGCTAAACTTACGAAAAATATCAGTATCCATAAAAGATTTAACACAATCAAACTTAGATGTCATACCTGACTCCTTACCTTCGTCGAGGTCCCAATCTTCAGAGTTGCGTTTAATTCTATCCGATAAATTCCATCTAAATTCAATAGGCTTCATCATAAAAGAGCCAGCACAAGAAGTATCGAGCATGGTGCGATTGTTATCAGAAAGCCGAGCATAAAAACTTTGCATAATTACTTCTCTTGCGAGCTCATGATTGGGGCATGAATATAACATTGATTTAAGCCTCCCCCAAGCTTGAGCGATGCTTTCTCCTTCGCGAGGCCAAAAATTATATATATAATTGCGATCATGATGAACAAGATGCATAGGGTAATACTTTTGATGAAATTCCAATTTCAATCTTTTATAGTTCCGTGATCTCATATCATCACATAGCCTATACCATGTCAATGCGTCTCCCTTCAAAGATAAAGGGAAAGCCTTCTTCTTAACAACATCATTGGGTATACCTGCAAGCTTAAATAGTCCACAAACATCATCCACATAGCGTAGATGTTCATCAGGATGCTTTGTTCCATCTCCAGTAAAAGTGTTAGCTAGCAGTTTTTCCATCAAACCCAAAGGAATCTCAAAAGGAGTTTCATTTTCAATAGGTTCAGTAGGTTGAGTAGGTTGAGGAGCAACTCTTTGCTCTACTGGACGGGGTGAAGATACCCCGAACAAGCCCCTCAGACAATTACTTTCCATAGTAACAAGTGACAGAAAATTTCAGCACACTATATAAATTTTTCGTTACCAAATTCCACCTACCAAAGGCACTTCACTCCCTGGCAACGGCGCCAGAAAAGAGTCTTGATGACCCACAAGTATAGGGGATCTATCGTAGTCCTTTCGATAAGTAAGAGTGTCGAACCCAACGAGGAGCAGAAGGAAATGATAAGCGGTTTTCAGCAAGGTATTCTCTGCAAGTACTGAAATAAGTGGTAACAGATAGTTTTGTGATAGGATAAATTGTAACGAGCAACAAGTAACAAAAGTAAATAAAGTGCAGCAAGGTGGCCCAATCCTTTTTGTAGCAAAGGACAAGCCTGGACAAACTCTTATAATAGGAAAAGCGCTCCCGAGGACACATGGGAATATCGTCAAGCTAGTTTTCATCACGCTCATATGATTCGCGTTCGGTACTTTGATAATTTGATATGTGGGTGGACTGGTGCTTGGGTGCTGTTCTTACTTGAACAAGCATCCCACTTATGATTAACCTCTATTGCAAGCATCCGCAACTACAACAAAAGTATTAAGGTAAACCTAACCATAGCAAGAAACATATGGATCCAAATCATCCCCTTACGAAGCAACGCATAAACTAGGGTTTAAGCTTCTGTCACTCTAGCAACCCATCATCTACTTATTACTTCCCAATGCCTTCCTCTAGGCCCAAATAATGGTGAAGTGTTATGTAGTCGATGTTCACATAACACCACTAGAGGTTAGACAACATACATCTTATCAAAATATCGAACGAATAGCAAATTCACATGACTACTAATAGCAAGACTTCTCCCTTGTCCTCAGGAACAAACGTAACTACTCACAAAGCATATTCATGTTCATAATAAGAGGGGTAATAATGTGCATAAAGGATCTGAACATATGATCTTCCACCAAATAAACCAACTAGCATCAACTACAAGGAGTAATCAACACTACTAGCAACCTACTAGCACCAATCCCGGACTTGGAGGCAAGAATTGGATACAAGAGATGAACTAGGGTTTGGATATGAGATGGTGCTGGTGAAGATGTTGATGGAGATTGCCCTCTCCCGATGAGAGGAGCATTGGTGATGATGATGGTGATGATTTCCCCCTCCCGGAGGGAAGTATCCCCGGCAGAACAGCTCTATCGGAGCCCTAGATTGGTTCCGCCAGGGTTCCGCCTCGTGGCGGCGGAGTCTCGTCCCGAAAGGTTGCCTTCTAATTTTTTTTCTCATCGAAATACTTCATATAGGAGAAGATGGGCGTCGGAGAGCCACTAGGGGGCCCATGAGGTAGGGAGGCGCGCCCAGGGGGGGCGCCCCCCACCCTCGTGAGCAGGGTGTGGGCCCCCTGGCCTTCATCTTTGGGGATGATTTTTCTTTATTTATTTTAAGGTATTCCGTGGAGTTTCAGGACTTTTGGAGTTGCACAGAATAGTCCTTCAATATTTGCTCCTTTTCCAGCCCAGAATTCCAGCTGCCGACATTCTTCCTCTTCATGTAAACCTTGTAAAATAAGAGAGAATAGCCATAAGTATTGTGACATAACGTGAAATAACAGCCCATAATGCAATAAATATTGATATAAAAGCATGATGCAAAATGGACGTATCACCCGGCCCAAGTGAGCTCGGCTCGGTCGGGTTATATATGGGTGTGGAGGGGTTCCTCTCCCCCGTTTCTAGGGTTTCCGGCTTCCGCCGCAGATATTCACAAGTTTCGCTTCCCCATCCGTTGCTTCCTCAGATCTACTCCTCCCCCTCCCCTCCTCCTCTCCTTCGTGGCGGCCCTCTCCATGGACAAGTGTAGGGGATCCTCATGCGAGGCCCTGTCAGGGAGTAAGAGTTTGCGCGAGGATTCACCTGGTTCTGGGGCGGATCTGGCCTATGAGGCCGCTCTTCACTCCAAGCTGGAGTCTGAGCGGGCGTCACGCGAGCAGGTGGCTCGCGCTTGTGAGGTGTGGGCGGCGGGGTCGGAGTGGCTTCAGTGTGATGAGCAGGCTCGGGAGGTGGTTGGATCTGGCGCTCCGGCGGCTGGATCTGGCGCTGCGGGCTCGCCGGCGGCGGATCCGTGGGAGGTGGTGGCTACGGGCGGGGGTGCTGGCTCGTCCTCTTCGGGGTAGCGTCCGGCTCCAGCTGGGGGTCCGGTGGCTCCGCCGGGGCAGCATCTGCCTCCTCGCTCCGCTAGTGTCGGTGCTGGCCCTTCCCGACCCCCGCCCTGTTCCTTCTCGGGCTCCTCCTCCATGCAGTTCAAGCCTCGTCTCTCTTAGCCCTCTGCCCTGGCTCTTCTCCTGCGGGGCATGGCAATGGCATTCTTCCTTCCCCGACTCCTCCTTCCCGCCAGGGCTCCGGCGCTCCTTGAAGGAAATTTGCCCTAGAGGCAATAATAAAGTTATTATTTATTTCCTTATTTCATGATAAATGTTTATTATTCATGCTAGAATTGTATTAACCGCAAACTTAGTACATGTGTGAATACATAGACAAAACATATTGTCCCTAGTATGCCTCTACTTGACTAGCTCGTTAATCAAAGATGGTTATGTTTCCTAACCATAGACATGTGTTGTCATTTGATGAACGTGATCACATCATTAGATAAATGATGTGGTGGACATGACCCATCCGTTAGCTTAGCATTATGATCGTGTCAGTTTCATTGCTACTGCTTTCTTCATGACTTATACAAGTTCCACAGACTGAGATTATGTAACTCCCGAATACCGGAGGAACACTTTGTGTGCTACCAAACGTCACAACGTAAATGGGTGATTATAAAGGTGCTATACAGGTGTCTCCGAAGGTGTTTGTTGGGTTGTCATAGATCGAGATTAGGATTTGTCACTCCGTGTTTCGGAGAGGTATCTCTGGGCCCTCTCGGTCTCAGTCATGTCTACATAGTTCTCAAACCCGTAGGGTCCGCACGCTTAACATTCGATGACGATTGGTATTATGAGTTTGTGTGATATGATGTACCGAAGGTTGTTCGGAGTTCCGGATGAGATCACGGACATGACGAGGAGTCTCGAAATGGTTGAGACATAAAGATTGATATATTGGACGGCTATATTCGGACACCGGAAGTGTTCCGGAGAAGTTTCGGAGAAAACCGGAGTACCGAGGGTTACCGGACCCCCCCCCCCCCGGGAAGCTATTGGGCCTCATGGGCCTTAGTGGAGAAGAGAGAGGGCCGGACAAGAGGTGGCGTGTGCCCCCCTTGCCCTAGTCCGAATTGGACAAGAGGAGGGGGTGGCACCCCCCTCCTTCCTTCTCTCCTCCTCCTCCTCCTCCCCCCTTCTCCTTGTGGGAATAGGAAGAGGGGGCCGATTCCTACTTGGAGTAGGACTCCACCCCCTTGCACGCGCCACCCTTGGCCGGCCTCCTCCTTCCTTCCTCCTTTATATACGGGGGAGGGGGCACCCCATAGACACACAAGTTGATCAAGTTGATCTTTTAGCCGTGTGCGGTGCCCCCCTCCACAGATTTTTGCCTCGGTAGTATCATCGTGGTGCTTAGGCGAAGCCCTGCGCCGGTAACTTTATCATCACCGTCACCACGCCGTCGTGCTGACGGAACTCTCCCTCGGCCTCAGCTGGATCTAGATTTCAAGGGACATCACTGAGATGAACGCGTGCAGATCGCGGAGGTGCCGTGCATTCGGTACTTGATCGGTTGGATCGCAAAGACATTTGACTACATCAACCGCGTTACTTAACGCTTCCGCTTTCGGTCTATGAGGGTACATGGACACACTCGCCCCCTCGTTGCTATGCATCACCTAGATAGATCTTGCGTGATCATAGGAATTTTTTTTGAAATTACCGCGTTCACCAACAGTGGCATCAGAGCCAGGTCTATGCGTAGATGTTATGTGCAAGAATAGAAACATAAAGAGTTGTGGGCGATAATAGTCATACTGCTTACCAATGTGTTATACTTTGATTCGGCGGTATTGTTGGATGAAGCGGCCCGGACCGGCATTACATGACCGCGTTCATGAGACTGGTTCTACCGACATGCTTATGCACATAGGTGGCTGGCAGGTGTCTGTTTCTCCAACTTTAGTTGAATTGAGTGTGGCTACACCCGGTCCTTGGTGAAGGTTAAAACATCACACTTGACGAAAAAATGTTGTGGTTTTGATTGGTAGGTAAGAACGGTTCTTGCTAGAAGCCCGTAGCAGCCACGTAAAACTTGCAACAACAAAGTAGAGGACGTCTAACTTGTTTTTGCAGGGCTTGTTGTGATGTGATATGGTCAAGGCATGGTGTGATATAAATTGTTGTATGAGATGATCATGTTTTGTAACAAAGTTATCGACAACTAGCAGGAGCCATATGGTTGTCGCTTTATTGTATGAAATGCAATCGCCATGTAATTGTTTTACTTTATCACTAAGCGGGAGCGATAGTCGTAGTAACAATAGTTGGCGAGACGACAACGATACTATGATGGAGATCAAGGTGTCGCGCCGGTGACAATGGAGATCATGACGATGCTTCGGTGATGGAGATCATGAGCACAAGATGATGATGGCCATATCATGCCACATATTTTGATTGCATGTGATGTTTATCATTTATGCATCTTATTTTGCTTAGTACGGCGGTAGCATTATAAGATGATCCCTTACCAAATTTCAAGGTATAAGTGTTCTCCCTGAGTATGCACCATTGCTACAGTTCGTCGTACCGAGACACCACGTGATGATCGGGTGTGATGAGCTTACGTTCACATACAACTGGTGCAAGCCAGTTTTGCACACGCAGAATACTAGGGTTAAACTTGACGAGCCTAGCATATGCAAATATGGCCTCGGAACACTGAGACCGAAAGGTCGAGTGTGAATCATATAGTAGATATGATCGACATAGTGATGTTCACCATTGTAAACTACTCCATCTCACGTGATGATCGGACATGGTTTAGTTGATTTGGATCACGTGATCACTTAGATGATTAGAGGGATGTCTATCTAAGTGGGAGTTCTTAAGTAATATGATTAATTGAACTTTAATTTATCATGAACTTAGTACCTAATAGTATTTTGCATGTCTATGTTGTTGTAGATCAATGGCCCGTGCTACCGTTCCTTTGAATTTTAATGCGTTCCTAGAGAAAGCTAAGTTGAAAGATGATGGCAGCAACTACACAGACTGGGTCCGTAATTGAAGATTATCCTCATTGCTGCACAGAAGAATTACGTCCTGGAAGCACCGTTAGGTGTACCACCCACGCCAGCAACTGCAGACATTGTGAATGCCTGGCAGACGCGTGTTGATGACTACTCGATAGTTCAGTGTGACATGCTTTACGGCTTAGAATCGGGACTTCAAAGACGTTTTCAACGTCATGGAGCATATGAGATGTTCGAAGAGTTGAAGTTAAAGCAAATACCCGAGATGAAAGATATGAAGTCACCAACAAGTTCTACAGCTGCAAAATGGAGGAGAATAGTTCTGTCAGTGAACACATACTCAGAATGTCTGGGTACCACAACCACTTGACTCAACTGGGAGTTAATCTTCCTGATGATAGTGTCATTGATAGAGTTCTTCAATCACTGCCACCAAGCTATAAAGGCTTCGTGATGAACTATAATATGCAAGGGATGAACAAGACTACTCCCGAGCTCTTCACGATGCTAAAAGATGAGGAGGTAGAAATCAAGAAGGAGCATCAAGTGTTGATGGTCAATAAGACCACTAGTTTCAAGAAAAACGGCAAAGGGAAGAAGGGGAACTTCAAGAAGAACGGCAAAAAGGTTGTTGCTCAAGAGAAGAAACCAAGTCTGGACCTAAGCCTGAAACTGAGTGCTTCTACTGCAAAGGGACTGGTCACTGGAAGCGAAATTGCCCCAAGTATTTGGCGGATATGAAGGATGGCAAAGTGAAAGGTATATTTGATATACATGTTATTGATGTGTATGTTGGAAATATGCCCTAGAGGCAATAATAAAAGTATTATTATATTGTTCATGATAATTGTCTTTTGTTCATGCTATAACTGTATTATCCGGAAATCGTAATACACGTGTGAACACATAGACCACAATATGTCCCTAGTGAGCCTCTAGTTGACTAGCTCGTTGTGATCAACGGATGGTCATGGTTTCCTGACTATGGACATTAGATGTCGTTGATAACGGGATCACATCATTGGGAGAATGATGTGATGGACAAGACCCAATCCTAAGCATAGCATAAAGATCGTGTAGTTCGTTTGCTAGAGCTTTGCCAATGTCAAGTATCTCTTCCTTCGACCATGAGACCGTGTAACTCCCGGATACCGTAGGAGTGCCTTGGGTGTATCAAACGTCACAACGTAACTGGGTGACTATAAAGGTGCATTACAGGTATCTCCGAAAGTATCTGTTGGGTTGACACGGATCGAGACTGGGATTTGTCACTCAGTATGACGGAGAGGTATCTCTGGGCCCACTCGGTAATGCATCATCATAATGAGCTCAATGTGACCAAGGTGTTGGCCACGAGATCATGCATTACGGTACGAGTAAAGTGACTTGCCGGTAACGAGACTGAACAAGGTATTGGGATACCGACGATCGAGTCTCGGGCAAGTAACGTACCGATTGACAAAGGGAATTGCATACAGGGTTTGATCGAATCCTCGACATCGTGGTTCAACCGATGAAATCATCGAGGAGCATGTGGTAGCCAACATGGGTATCCAGACCCCGCTGTTGGTTATTGCCCGAGAGTCGTCTCGGTCATGTCTGCATGTCTCCCGAACCCGTAGGGTCTACACACTTAAGGTTCGGTGACGCTAGGGTTAGTAGGAAGACTAGTATGTGACTACTGAATGTTGTTCGGAGTCCCGGATGAGATCCAGGACATCACGAGGAGTTTCGGAATGGTCCGGAGGTAAAGAATAATATATAGGAAGTGGTATTTCGGCCATCGGGAAAGTTTCGGGGTCTCCCGGTAATGTACCGGGACCACCGGAAGGGTCCCGGGGGTCCACCGGGTGGGGCCACCTATCCCGGAGGGCCCCATGGGCTTAAGTGGGAGGGGAACCAGCCCATAGTGGGCTGGTGCACCCCCCTAGGCCCACCCCCTGCGCCTAGGGTTGAAACCCTAGGGGTGGGGGGGCGCCCCACTTGGCTTGGGGGGCACTCCACCCCCTTGGCCGCCGCCCCCCCTTGGAGATTGGATCTCCAGGGGCCGGCTCCCCCCCTGGGGGCCTATATAAAGGGGGGGAGGGAGGGGGCTGCTGTACCCATCTCCAAGGCGCAGCCCCTCCCCTCCCCAACACCTCTCCTCCTCCGCAAGCGCTCGGCGAAGCCCTGTCGGAGTACTGCCTCTCCACCATCACCACGCCGTCGTGCTGCCGGTGGAGCTGTCTTCCTCAACCTCTCCTTCCTCCTTGCTGGATCAAGACGGAGGGGACGTCACCCGTGCCGTACGTGTGTTGAACGCGGAGGTGCTGTCCGTTCAGCACTTGGTCATCGGTGATTCGAATCACGTCGAGTACGACTACATCATCACCTTGCAAGCTTCCGCACGCGACCTACAAGTGGTATGTAGATGCAAACTCTCTCCCGTTGCTCGTTGCTTAGATTAACTCATAGATGGATCTTGGTGAAACCGTAGGAAAAAATTTAATTTTCTGCAACGTTCCCCATCAGTGGCGTCATGAGCTAGGTCTATGCGTAGTTCTCTAATGCACGAGTAGAACACAATTTGTTGTGGGCGTTGATCTTGTCAACTTACTTGCCTCTACTAGTCTTTTCTTGCTTCAACGGTATTGTGGGATGAAGCGGCCCGGACCAACCTTACACGTACGCTTACGTGAGACCGGTTCCACCGATTGACATGCACTAGTTGCATAAGGTGGCTGGCGGGTGTCTGTCTCTCCCACTTTAGTTGGAGCGGATTCGATGAACAGGGCCCTTATGAAGGGTAAATAGAAGTTGACAAAATCACGTTGTGGTGATTCATAGGTAAGAAAACGTTCTTGCTAGAACCCAATCGCAGCCACGTAAAAGATGCAACAACAATTAGAGGACATCTAACTTGTTTTTGCAGCGATTGATCATGTGATGTGATATGGCCAGAAGTTGTGATGAATGATGAATTGTGATGTATGAGATCATGTTCTTGTAATAGGATTCACGACTTGCATGTCGATGAGTATGACAACCGGCAGGAGCCATAGGAGTTGTCTTTATTTTTTGTATGACCTGCGTGTCATTGAAGAACGCCATGTAGACTACTTTACTTTATTGCTAAACGCGTTAGTCATAGAAGTAGAAGTAGTCGTTGGCGTGACAACTTCATGAAGACACGATGATGGAGATCATGATGATGGAGATCATGGTGTCAAGCCGGTGACAAGATGATCATGGAGCCCCGAAGATGGAGATCAATGGAGCTTTATGATATTGGCCATATCATGTCACAACTATATAATTGCATGTGATGTTTATTATGTTTATGCATCTTGTTTACTTAGGACGACGGTAGTAAATAAGATGATCCCTTACAAAATTTCAAGAAGTGTTCTCCCCTAACTGTGCACCGTTGCTACAGTTCGTCGCTTCTAAGCACCACGTGATGATCGGGTGTGATGGATTCTTATGTTCACATACAACGGGTGTAAGACATTTTACACAGCGAAAACACTTAGGGTCAACTTGACGAGCCTAGCATGTACAGACATGGCCTCGGAACACGGAGACCGAAAGGTCGAACACGAGTCGTATGGAAGATACGATCAACATGAAGATGTTCACCGACGATGACTAGTCCGTCTCACGTGATGATCGGACACGGGCTAGTCGACTCGGATCGTGTAACACTTAGATGACTAGAGGGATGTCTAATCTAAGTGGGAGTTCATAATTTTGATTAGAACATTATTATCATGAACTTGGTCTAAAACCTTTGCAAATATGTCTTGTAGATCAATGGCCAACGCTAATGTCAACATGAACTTCAACGCGTTCCTAGAGAAAACCAAGCTGAAAGATGATGGCAGCAACTATACGGACTGGGTCCGGAACCTGAGGATCATCCTCATAGCTGCCAAGAAATAGTATGTCCTAGAAGCACCGTTAGGTGACCCACCTGTTCTCCCAGCACTGCAAGACGATTTGAACGTTTGGCAGACTCGTTCTGATGATTACTCCCTCGTTCAGTGCGGCATGCTCTACAGCTTAGAACCGGGGCTCCAAAAGCGTTTTGAGCATCACGGAGCATATGAGATGTTCGAAGAGCTGAAACTAGTTTTTCAAGCTCATGCCCGGGTCGAGAGATATGATGTCTCTGACAAGTTCTACAGTTGTAAGATGGAGGAAAACAGTTCTGTCAGTGAGCACATCCTGAAGATGTCTGGGTTGCACAACTGTATGACCCAGCTGAACATTAACCTCCCAGATGAGGCGGTCATTGACAGAATCCTCCAGTCGCTTCCACCAAGCTACAAGAGCTTTGTGATGAACTACAACATGCAGGGGATGGTGAAGACCATTCCTGAAGTGTACTCGATGCTGAAGTTAGCAGAGGCTGAAATCAAGAAAGAACATCAAGTGTTGATGGTCAATAAGACCACTAAGTTTAAGAAGGGCAAGGGGAAGAAGAACTTCAAGAAGGACGGCAAAGATGTTGCCGCGCCCGGTAAGCCAGTTGCCGGGAAGAAGTCAAAGAATGGACCCAAGCCTGAGACTGAGTGCTTTTATTGCAAGGGGAAGGGTCACTGGAAGCGGAACTGCCCCAAATACTTAGCGGATAAGAAGGCCGGCAACACCAAAGGTATATTTGATATACATGTAATTGATGTGTACCTTACCAGTACTCGTAGTAACTCCTGGGTATTTGATACCGGTGTCGTTGCTTATATTTGTAACTCACAGCAGGAGCTGCGGAATAAACGGAGACTGGCGAAGGACGAGGTGACGATGCGCGTCGGGAATGGTTCCAGAGTCGATGTGATCGCCGTCGGCACGCTGCCTCTACATTTACCCACGGGATTAGTTTTGAACCTTAATAATTGTTATTTAGTGCCAAGTTTGAGCATGAACATTGTATCTGGATCTCGTTTGATACGAGATGGCTACTCATTTAAGTCTGAGAATAATGGTTGTTCGATTTATATGAGAGATATGTTTTATGGTCATGCTCCGATGGTCAATGGTTTATTCTTAATGAATCTCGAGCGTAATATTACACATGTTCATAGTGTGGATGCCAAAAGATGTAAAGTTGATAACGATAGTCCCACATACTTGTGGCACTGCCGCCTTGGTCACATTGGTGTCAAGCGCATGAAGAAGCTCCATGCTGATGGACTTTTAGAGTCTCTTGATTATGAATCGTTTGACACATGCGAACCATGCCTCTTAGGCAAAATGACCAAGACTCCGTTCTCCGGAACAATGGAGCGAGCAACCAACTTGTTGGAAATCATACATACCGATGTGTGCGGTCCAATGAGCGTTGAGGCTCGCGGAGGATATCGTTATGTTCTCACTCTCACTGATGACTTGAGTAGATATGGATATGTCTACTTAATGAAACACAAGTCTGAGACCTTTGAAAAGTTCAAGGAATTTCAGAATGAGGTGGAGAATCAACGTGACCGAAAGATAAAGTTCCTGCGATCAGATCGTGGAGGAGAATACTTAAGTCATGAATTTGGTACACACTTAAAGAAATGTGGAATCGTTTCACAACTCACGCCGCCTGGAACACCTCAGCGAAATGGTGTGTCCGAACGTCGTAATCGCACTCTATTGGATATGGTGCGGTCTATGATGTCTCTTACCGATTTACCGCTATCATTTTGGGGATACGCTCTAGAGACAGCTACATTCACTTTAAATAGGGCACCGTCTAAATCCGTTGAGACGACACCGTATGAATTATGGTTTGGGAAGAAACCTAAGCTGTCATTTCTAAAAGTTTGGGGATGCGATGCTTATGTCAAGAAACTTCAACCTGAAAAGCTCGAACCCAAGTCGGAAAAATGCGTATTATAGGATACCCTAAGGAAACTGTCGGGTATACCTTCTACTTAAGATCCGAAGGCAAGATCTTTGTTGCCAAGAACGGATGCTTTCTGGAAAAAGAGTTTCTCTCGAAAGAAGTAAGTGGGAGGAAAGTAGAACTCGATGAAGTACTACCTCTCGAACAGGAAAGTGGTGCAGCTCAGGGAAATGTTCCTGTGACACCCACACCAACTGAAGAGGAAACCAATGATGATGATCAAGGTACTTCGGAGCAAGTTGCTACTGAACTTCGTAGGTCCACAAGGACACGTTCCCCACCAGAGTGGTACGGCAACCCTGTCCTGGAAATCATGTTGTTAGACAACGGTGAACCTTCGAACTATGAAGAAGCGATGGCGGGCCCAGATTCCAACAAATGGCTTGAAGCCATGAAATCCGAGATAGAATCCATGTATGAAAACAAAGTATGGACTTTGACAGACTTGCCCGATGATCGGCGAGCGATAGAAAACAAATGGATTTTTAAGAAGAAGACGGACGCGGATGGAAATGTTACCATCTATAAAGCTCGACTTGTCGCTAAGGGTTATCGACAAGTTCAAGGAATTGACTACGACGAGACATTCTCTCCCGTAGCGAAGCTGAAGTCCGTCCGAATCATGTTAGCAATTGCCGCATACTATGATTATGAGATATGGCAGATGGACGTCAAAACGGCATTCCTTAACGGACATCTTAAGGAAGAGCTGTATATGATGTAGCCGGAAGGTTTTGTCGATCCTCAGAACGCTAACAAAGTATGCAAGCTCCAGCGATCCATTTATGGACTGGTGCAAGCATCTCGGAGTTGGAACATTCGTTTTGATGAGATGATCAAAGCGTTTGGGTTTATGCAAACTTATGGAGAAGCCTGCGTTTACAAGAAAGTGAGTGGGAGCTCTGTAGCATTTCTCCTATTATATGTAGAGGACATACTCTTGATGGGAAATGATACAAATCTTCTGGACAACATTAAGGCCTACTTGAATAAGTGTTTTTCAATGAAGGACCTTGGAGAAGCTGCTTATATATTAGGCATCAAAATCTATAGAGATATATCGAGACGCCTCATAGGTCTTTCACAAAGCACATACCTTGATAAGATTTTGAAGAGGTTCAAAATGGATCAGTCCAAGAAGGGTTCTTGCCTATGTTACAAGGTATGAGATTGAGCTCGGCTCAGTCCCCGACCACGGCAAAAGATAAAGAAGAGATGAGTGTCGTCCCCTATGCTTCAGCCATAGGATCTATTATGTATGCCATGCTGTGTACCAGGCCTGATGTAAACCTTGCCGTAAGTTTGGTAGCAAGATACCAAAGTAATCCCGGCAAGGAACACTGGACAGCGGTCAAGAATATCCTGAAGTACCTGAAAAGGACAAAGGACATGTTTCTCGTTTATGGAGGAGACGAAGAGCTCGTCGTAAAGGGTTACGTCGACGCTAGCTTCGACTCAAATCTGGATGACTCTAAGTCACAAACCGGATACGTGTATATGTTGAATGGTGGAGCAGTAAGCTGGTGCAGCTGCAAGCAGAGCGTCGTGGCGGGATCTACGTGTGAAGTGGAGTACATGGCAGCCTCGGAGGCAGCGCATGAAGCGATTTGGGTGAAGGAGTTCATCACCGACCTAGGAGTGATACCCAATGCGTCGGGGCCGATCAAACTCTTCTGTGACAACACTGGAGCTATTGCCCTTGCCAAGGAGCCCAGGTTTCACAAGAAGACCAGGCACATCAAGAGTCGTTTCAACTCCATCCGTGAAAATGTTCAAGATGGAGACATAGAGATTTGCAAAGTGCACACGGATCTGAATGTCGCAGATCCGTTGACTAAACCTCTCTCGCGTGCAAAACATGATCAACACCAGAACTCTATGGGTGTTCGATTCATCACAATGTAACTAGATTAGTGACTCTAGTGCAAGTGGGAGACTGTTGGAAATATGCCCTAGAGGCAATAATAAAAGTATTATTATATTGTTCATGATAATTGTCTTTTGTTCATGCTATAAGTGTATTATCCGGAAATCGTAATACACGTGTGAACACATAGACCACAATATGTCCCTAGTGAGCCTCTAGTTGACTAGCTCGTTGTGATCAACGGATGGTCATGGTTTCCTGACTATGGACATTAGATGTCGTTGATAACGGGATCACATCATTGGGAGAATGATGTGATGGACAAGACCCAATCCTAAGCATAGCATAAAGATCGTGTAGTTCGTTTGCTAGAGCTTTGCCAATGTCAAGTATCTCTTCCTTCGACCATGAGACCGTGTAACTCCCGGATACCGTAGGAGTGCCTTGGGTGTATCAAACGTCACAACGTAACTGGGTGACTATAAAGGTGCATTACAGGTATCTCTGAAAGTATCTATTGGGTTGACACGGATCGAGACTGGGATTTGTCACTCCGTATGACGGAGAGGTATCTCTGGGCCCACTCGGTAATGCATCATCATAATGAGCTCAATGTGACCAAGGTGTTGGCCACGGGATCATGCATTACGGTACGAGTAAAGTGACTTGCCGGTAACGAGACTGAACAAGGTATTGGGATACCGACGATCGAGTCTCGGGCAAGTAACGTACCGATTGACAAAGGGAATTGCATACAGGGTTTGATCGAATCCTCGACATCGTGGTTCAACCGATGAAATCATCGAGGAGCATGTGGTAGCCAACATGGGTATCCAGACCCCGCTGTTGGTTATTGCCCAAGAGTCGTCTCGCTCATGTCTGCATGTCTCCCGAACCCGTAGGGTCTACACACTTAAGGTTCGGTGACGCTAGGGTTAGTAGGAAGACTAGTATGTGACTACCGAATGTTGTTCGGAGTCCCGGATGAGATCCAGGACGTCACGAGGAGTTTCGGAATGGTCCGGAGGTAAAGAATAATATATAGGAAGTGGTATTTCGGCCATCGGGAAAGTTTCGGGGTCTCCCGGTAATGTACTGGGACCACCGGAAGGGTCCCGGGGGTCCACCGGGTGGGGCCACCTATACCGGAGGGCCCCATGGGCTGAAGTGGGAGGGGAACCAGCCCATAGTGGGCTGGTGCGCCCCCCTAGGCCCACCCCCTGCGCCTAGGGTTGAAACCCTAGGGGTGGGGGGGCGCCCCACTTGGCTTGGGGGGCACTCCACCCCCTTGGCCGCCGCCCCCCCTTGGAGATTGGATCTCCAGGGGCCGGCTCCCCCCCTGGGGGCCTATATAAAGGGGGGGAGGGAGGGGGGCTGCTGTACCCATCTCCAAGGCGCAGCCCCTCCCCTCCCCAACACCTCTCCTCCTCCGCAAGCGCTCGGCGAAGCCCTGTCGGAGTACTGCCTCTCCACCATCACCACGCCGTCGTGCTGCCGGTGGAGCTGTCTTCCTCAACCTCTCCTTCCTCCTTGCTGGATCAAGACGGAGGGGACGTCACCCGTGTCGTACGTGTATTGAACGCGGAGGTGCTGTCCGTTCAGCACTTGGTCATCGGTGATTCGAATCACGTCGAGTACGACTACATCATCACCTTGCAAGCTTCTGCACGCGATCTACAAGTGGTATGTAGATGCAAACTCTCTCCCGTTGCTCGTTGCTTAGATGAACTCATAGATGGATCTTGGTGAAACCGTAGGAAAAATTTTAATTTTCTGCAACGTTCCCCAACAGTGTACCTTACTAATGCTCGCACTAGTGCCTGGGTATTTGATACTGGTTCTGTTGCTCATATTTGCAACTCAAAACAGGGGCTACAACGAAGATTGGCTAAGGACGAGGTGACGATGCGTGTGGGAAATGGTTCCAAGGTCGAAGTGATCACCGTCGGCACGCTACCTCTACATCTACCATCGGGATTTGTTTTAGACCTGAATAATTGTTATTTGGTGCCAGCGTTGAGCATGAACATCATATCTGGATCTTGTTTGATGTGAGACGGTTACCCATTTAAATCAGAGAATAATGGTTGTTCTATTTATATGAGTAATATCTTTTATGGTCATGCATCCTTGATGAGTGGTCTATTTTTGTTGAATCTCGATAGTGATGATACACATATTCATAATATTGAAGCCAAAAGATGCAAAGTTGATAATGATAGTGCAACTTATTTGTGGCACTGTCGTTTGGGTCATATCGGTGTAAAGCGCATGAAGAAACTCCATGTTGATGGACTTTTGGAATCACTTGGTGCTTGCGAACCATGCCTCATGGGCAAGATGACTAAAACTCCATTCTCCGGAACAATGGAATGAGCTACTGACTTGTTGGAAATAATACATACCAATGTATGCGGTCCAATGAGTATTGAGGCTCGTGATGGGTATCGTTATTTTCTTACCTTCACAGATGATTTGAGCAGATATGGTTATATCTACTTAATGAAACATAAGTCTGAAACATTTGAAAAGTTCAAAGAATTTCAGAGTAAAGTGGAAAATCATCATAACAAGAAAATAAAGTTTCTACGATCTGATCATGGAGGAGAATATTTGAGTTACGAGTTTGGTCTTCATTTGAAACAACATGGGTTAGTTTCACAATTAACGCCACCTGGAACACCACAACGAAATGGTGTGTCCAAACAACGTAACCGTACTTTATTGGATATGGTGCGATCTATGATGTCTCTTACTGATTTACCACTATCGTTTTGGGGTTATGCTTTAGAGACGGCTACATTCACTTTAAATAGGGCACCATCAAAATCCGTTGAGATGACACCTTATGAACTATGGTTTGGCAAGAAACCGAAGTTGTCATTTCTTAAAGTTTGGGGTTGCGATGCTTATGTGAAAAAGCTTCAACCTGATAAGCTCGAACCCAAATCGGAGAAGTGCGTCTTCATAGGATACCTAAAGGAAACTATTGGGTACACCTTCTATCACAGATCTGAAGGCAAAATCTTTGTTTCTAAGAATGGATCCTTTCTGGAGAAGGAGTTTCTCTCGAAAGAAGTGAGTGGGAGGAAAGTAGAACTTGATGAGGTAATTGTACCTTCTCCCTTATTAGAAAGTAGTTCATCACAGAAATCAGTTCCAATGATTCCTACACTAATTAGTGAGGAAGTTAATGATGATGATCATGAAACTTTAGATCAACTTACTACCGAACCTCATAGGTCTTCTAGAGTAGGATCCACACCTGAGTGGTACGATAATCCTGTTTTGGAAGTCATGTTACTAGACCAGGATGAACCTATGAACTATGAGGAAGTGATGATGAGCCCAGATTCCGCGAAATGGCTTGAGGCCATGAAATCCGAGATGGGATCCATGTATGAGAACAAAGTGTGGACTTTGGTGGACTAGCCCGATGATCGGCAAGCCATAGAAAATAAATGGATATTTAAGAAGAAGACCGACACAGACGGTAATGTTACTATCTACAAAGCTTGACTTGTTGCAAAAGGTATTCGACAAGTTCAAGGAGTTGACTACGATGAGACTTTCTCACCCGTAGTGATGCTTAAGTCTGTCTGAATCATGTTAGCGATTGCCGCATTTTATGATTATGAAATTTGGCCGATGGATGTCAAAACTGCATCCCTGAATGGATTTCTGGAAGAAGAGTTGTATATGATGCAACCAAAAGGTTTTATCGATCCAAAGGGTGTTAACAAAGTGTGCAAGCTCCATTGATCCATTTATGGACTAGTGCAAGCCTCTCGGAGTTGGAATAAACACTTTGATAGTGTGATCAAAGCGTATGGTTTTATACAGACTTTTGGAGAAGCATGTGTTTACAATAAAGTGAGTGGGAGCTCTGTAGCATTTCTGATATTATATGTGGATGACATATTGTTGACTGGAAATGATATAGAATTTCTGGATAGCATAAAGGGATACATGAATAAGAGTTTTTCTATGAAAGACCTCGGAGAAGCTGCTTACATATTGGGCATCAAGATCTATAGAGATAGATCAAGACGCTTAATTAGACTTTCACAAAGCACATACCTTGATAAAGTTTTGAAGAAGTTCAAAATGGATCAGTCAAAGAAAGGGTTCTTGGCGGTGTTACAAGGTGTGAAGTTGAGTCAGACTCAATGCCCAGCCACTGCAGAAGATAGAGACAAAATGAAAGTCATTCCCTATGCTTCAGCCATAGGCTCTATCATGTATGGAATGCTGTGCACCAGACCTGATGTGTGCCTTGCTATAAGCATATCAGGGCGGTACCAAAGTAATCCTAGAGTGGAGCACTGGACAGTGGTCAAGAACATCCTGAAATACCTGAAAAGGACTAAGGATATGTTTCTCATTTATGGAGGTGAAAAAGAGCTCATCATAAGCGGTTACGTCGATGCAAGCTTTAACACTGATCCGGATGAGTCTAAGTCGCAAACCGGATACAGATTTTTTATTGAATGGAGGAGTTGTCAATTGGTGCAGTTCCAAGCAAAGCGTCGTGGCGGGATCTACGTGTAAAGCGGAGTACATTGCTGCTTCAGAAGCAGCAAATGAAGGAGTTTGGATGAAGGAGTTCATCCGATCTAGGTGTCATACCTAGTGCATCGGGTCCAATGAAAATCTTTTGTGACATTTGCCTTAGCAAAGGAATCCAGATTTCACAAAAGAACCAAGCACATCAAGAGATGCTTCAATCCATCCATCATCAAGTGTTAGAGGGGGACATCGAGATTTGCAAGATACACACGGATCTGAATGTTGCAGACCCGTTGACTAAGCCTCTTCCACGAGCAAAACATGATCAGCACCAAAGCTCCATGGGTGTTAGAATCATTACTATGTAATCTAGATTATTGACTCTAGAGCAAGTGGGAGACTGAAGGAAATATGCCCTAGAGGCAATAATAAAGTTATTATTTATTTCCTCATTTCATGATAAATGTTTATTATTCATGCTTGAATTGTATTAACCGGAAACTTAGTACATGTGTGAATACATAGACAAAACATATTGTCCATAGACAAAACATATTGTCCCTAGTATGCCTCTACTTGACTAGCTCATTAATCAAAGATGGTTATGTTTCCTAGCCATAGACATGTCTTGTCATTTGATGAACGGGATCACATCATTAGAAGAATGATGTGATGGACATGACCCATCCGTCAGCTTAGCATTATGATCGTGTTAGTTTCATTGCTACTGCTTTCTTCATGACTTATACAAGTTCCTCAGACTATGATATTATGCAACTCCCGAATACCGGAGGAACACTTTGTGTGATACCAAATGTCACAACATAATTGGGTGATTATAAAGGTGCTCTACAGGTGTCTTCGAAGGTGTTTATTGGGTTGGCATAGATCAAGATTAGGATTTGTCACTCCGTGTTTCGGAGAGGTATCTCTGGGCCCTCTCGGTAATACTCATCACTATAAGCCTTGCAAGCATTGTGACTAATGACTTAGTTGCGGGATGAAGTATTACGGAACGAGTAAAGAGACTTGCCGGTAACGAGATTGAACTAGGTATGATGATACCGACGATCGAATCTCAAGCAAGTAACACACCGATGACAAAGGGAACAACATATGTTGTTATGCGGTTTGACCGATAAAGATCTTCGTAGAATATGTAGGAACCAATATGAGAATCCAGGTTCCGCTATTGGTTATTGACCAGAGACGTCTTTCAGTCATGTCTACATAGTTCTCGAACCCGTAGGGTCCGCATGCTTAACATTCGATGACGATTGGTATTATGAGTTTATGTGATATGATGTACCGAAGGTTGTTCGCAGTTCCGGATGAGATAACGGACATGGCGAGGAGTCTCTAAATGGTCGAGACATAAAGATTGATATATTGGATGGCTATATTCGGACACCAGAAGTGTTCCGGAGAAGTTTCGGAGAAAATCGAAGTATCGAGGGTTACCGGAACCCCCTCCCCCTGGGAAGCTATTAGGCCTCATGGGCCTTAGTGGAGAAGAGAGAGGGCCGTCTAGGAGGTGGTACGCGCCCCCTTGCCCTAGTCCGAATTGGACAAGGGGAGGGGGCGGCACCCCCTCCTTCCTTCTCTCTTCCTCCTCCTTCCCCCCTTCTCCTTCTGGGAATAGGAAAGGGGGGGGGGGGCGATTCGTACTTGGAGTAGGACTCCCCCCCTTGGGTGCACCACCCTTGGCTGGCCTCCTTCTCCCTCCCTCCTTTATATACGGGGGAGGGGGCACCCCATAGACACACAAGTTGATCAAATTGATCTTTTAGCCGTGTGTGGTGCCCCCCTTCATAGATTTCCACCTCGGTCGTATTGTCGTAGTTCTTAGGCGAAGCCCTGTGCCGGTAACTTCATCATCACCCTCACTATGCCGTCATGCTGATGGAACTCTCCCTCGGCCTTAGCTGGATCTAGAGTTCGAGGGACGTCACCGAGCTGAACGTGTGCAGATCGCGGAGGTGTCGTGCGTTCGGTACTTGATCGGTTGGATCGCGAAGACGTTCGACTACATCAACCGCGTTACTTAACTACATGGACACACTCTCCCCCTCATTGCTATGCATCACCTAGATAGATCTTGCGTGATCATAGGAATTTTTTTGAAATTACCGCGTTCACCAACACTCCTAATCCTCCTGCCTTCCTCACTTGTTTTGCTTGCCACCAGCCGGGTCATTTCCAATCCAGATGCTTCAATCCCCCGTTCTGCCTGATCTGTCGCTCTGAGGGCTATCTGACGGTGGATTGCCAGAACAGGATCAAGCCCCCTGCCTTTGTTCATTTTGGGAGTGCTCTGGACAGTGATCTCCCGGTGGTTGCCGCGGCCCCGTCGCTCTCTAATGTTGCCATTGTTTCGGTTCTGGAGCAGAAGATTTCTCCTCAGACCCTGTTGGAAGGCCTCTGGATTTGGGATGAGGGCGATTGGGATTGGCAAATTCATCAGCTTTCTGGGTCTGAGTTTTCAGTTGTGTTCCCCTCCAAGGATTGCTTAAGGATGATTTCCTCGTGCACTAGCTTCACCCTCCCTTTCAATCAGCTGGTGGTTTCTGTCAAGGCTGCGACTTGTGGTGCAAAGGAGGTGGGCCCGCTTTCTCAGATTTGGGTGCTGGTCGATGATGTTCCGGTGGGTTTCTGTTCGGTCTCGTTCATGATGGCTTTTGGGGTCCTGATTGGTAAACCTGTTGAGGTGGACCCTGATTCTCTGGAGAAAATTGGTCCGGTTCGTCTCAAGATCTGGTGTGTTGACCCTGTTTGCGTTTGTGGTGTTGTAGATGTTTTCCCCTCTGCTGATGGTGTTTGGATACGAGTCAGGGTGGAGGGTGCTGAAGTTTTCCAGGCCCCACCCCACCCCCTCCTAGCTCTGCTAATCCTGACAATGACAAGCATGAGGGTGGTTCGGCCGGTGGGCAAAATCCTAGTGGGGCTTCTGATCCTTGTTTTACTCAGTCTAAATGGGATATCCTGGAACCGGACAAGCAGGAATTGTTCAAATCCAACGCCCCGGTGGGCGCGGCTCAGAAAGATGCATTGGAGGCTCCTACTGTGGAAGGGATGAACCTCGATGATGCTGGACATGTCAAATCTGTTGCCAAGGGCACCCCTATCTCTGGAGTTTGCTCCAACTTGCTAGCCCGTCCCATTTCTCCGTCTTTCTCCGGTATTGAAGACTTGCCTGCGTCTCCTCTCTACCCTACAAAGCCCACCTCTTCGAAGAAGAAGAAGACTTTGGTCAGGAAATACTCGGCCAAGAGCAGGGCCTGCTCGGGATCCAAGCAATCTATGATGGGCATTTGTCGCCAACTGAATAAGGTTTTGGGGGCCGTGTCAGGCTCCAGCTCGGCCTTCGCTTCTCCTATGGTGTGTTCCCCTGTGCTCCGTCCGCCTGCTTCCACGATGCGCAAGGGGAGGCGTGTCCAGGACTCCGGCGAGCCGATCGCTCTACGGGCGAAGC
The DNA here is from genome assembly GCA_963921465.1 of Triticum timopheevii. Classification (NCBI taxonomy): domain Eukaryota; kingdom Viridiplantae; phylum Streptophyta; class Magnoliopsida; order Poales; family Poaceae; genus Triticum; species Triticum timopheevii. Next base: position 218,423,113 of record OY997274.1, read on the forward strand.
ATCGTGTCATGGCTAAGGATCTCCCTCCTCCTCAAGGTACGGTCTCCCCCCCCCCCCCCTCTTCGTCTCCGATTCGTCTGGTTTTGCCTTCTCTTCTGGATGATCATCTCTTGCATATTCTGTCGGATGTTGGTGTGTCTCTTGATGCCGGGGTGGGGTCCCCCTCTCGTATTATTTCTGTTATTAGGGCCAACGAGTTGGCCCAGGCGGCCATTGCAAAGGCCAAGGAGGCTGCTGAGTCCGCGGCTCGTGTCGTTCAGGGTGCTGCTGGCGCGGGGGGTGGTGACGCTGGTTGTGGCCAGTCGCCCCCCTCCCCCCACCGCCGCCCTACTAAAAGGGGCTCGTCTAAGTGTGCTAAATTCTGCATTGCCCCTTGCAGGTCGAGTCTTCACATCAAAAACCTTAGTTTCAAATGAAAGCCTTATTCTGGAATATTAGAGGTTTTGGTGCTAGGGGCGCGCCGAGACCAAATCAGGGACATTGTGCGGAGCGAAAACATCGATATCTTAGGGTTGGTTGAAACTTTTAAAGAGTCTTTCTCTCCTAATGAGCTTTCTGCGATCGCGGGCATGGATAGATTTGATTGGCACTTGCTTCCTTCTTCTGGTCACACTGGGGGTATTCTCGTTGGCTCCAAGCGAGATGTGTTTGATTTTGTTGCTTTTAACCATGGTATTTTCTGGGCGAGCATTGTAGTGTATCATCGTCGTATTAATTCCTTATGGGAGTTTATGGTTGTCTATGGCCCTGCGGACCATTCTCTGTCTCCTGTTTTCCTTGATGAGCTCACTATTAAGATTGATTCATGCTCTATCCCGATCATTATTGGTGGAGATTTTAACCTCTTACGGGTCCCTTCGGATAAGAATAATCACAATTTCTCCTAGACACTTGCTAATGCTTTTAGTGATTTCATCAGTAATTGTGCCATTCACGAGCTCCCTCAGGTGGGGGCTCGCTTCACTTGGTCTAATCATCAACCTAACCCGGTCTGGTCGGTGCTGGATCGGGCATTCATCTGTCCCGGGTGGGATTCCCTCTTTCCTCGTGTGTCTCTAAAGCTAAGCCTGCGGTTGGTTCGGATCACACTCCCCTCGTTCTGGATGTTCTCTGCCTACGACCACATCTCGCTTCCAATTCTATGCCTCATGGCTTCTAGTGGAGGGGCTTTTCTAACATGCTTGCTACCAGGATTTCCCTCCTTATCACCCCGTCCCCTTGCTCCTTTGGCCCCATGGATGACTGGCATAAGTGCTCCTATGAGCTGCATAAATTTCTTAGGGCCTGGGGGCGTAACAGAGCTGCAGAGGTTCGCAGGGAGAAATGCTCCTTAGAGTCCCAAATCTCGGGCTTGGACTTGAATGCTGATCTTAATGGCCTCTCGGATCAGGAGTGGGCAGTCAGGTATAGTTTAGAAGCTGCTCTGATGCAGTTGCATCAGCAGGCAGAGATTTACTGGCGTCAGCATGGCACTCTTAATTGGACCCTCATGGGCAATGCTCCTACGGCCTACTTCTTTGCCATTGCTAATGGTTGAAGGAGAAGACGCTTTATTCATAGCCTCATCATTAACGTTGTTAGGACCTCGGACCAGTCTCTCATCTCTGCCCACGTCGTGGATTTCTTTTCTTCTCTTCTTCAGGCTAAGCAGGAGAGTGGGTTACCAATTTCCCATTCCTTCTGGGACCCCGAAAACTTGATCTCTCCTGCTGAGAATGAAGCTTTAATGGTTCCCCTGTCCAATGAGGAGACCTGGGACGTCATTAACTCGGCTAACCTAAATTCTTCCTCTGGCCCTGACGGTTTCTCTATTCCCTTTTTAAGAAGTTTTGGCCCCAACTTCTGAGGCTCGTGTGCCAAATCATTCAAGGTTTTTGCCTTGGGACTGTTGACATCTCGTGTCTTAATTACGCTGTCATTTCCCTTATCCCTAAAGTGAAAGGCGCCGAGCTCATTTCCCAGTTCAGACCTATTGCCCTTATTAATAATTTTGCCAAGTTTCCAGCGAAGGGTTTTGCCAACCGTCTCACTTCGATCGCTAATAGAACCATTGGTCAGTTTCAGTCTGCCTTCATCAAGGGCTGTTTTATTCTAGATGGGATCCTTTGCCTTCATGAGGTTGTGCATGACCTTGAGATTCGTAATTCCAAAGCGGTGATTCTTAAGCTGGACTTGAGAAAGCGTATGACTCGGTTAGTTGTCCTTTTCTTTGAAAGGTGATGCTTGCCAAAGGCTTTGATGGAGCCTATGTTCATAGGGTTATGCAGTTGGTCTTGGGGGGGCACACTGCGGTTTCTGTTAATGGTCAGATCAGTAACTATTTTGCTAATGGTCGGGGCCTACGGCAGGTGATCCTGCCTCCCCTATTCAGTTCAACTTTTTCGTGGATGCCTTATCTCGTATTCTTTCCCGAGCAGCTGCTCATGGTCACATCTCCCCAGTCATCTCTCACCTCATTCCGGATGGGGTCACCGACCTCCAATATGCGAATGACACGATTATCATGGTTGAGTTGAATGATTCCTGCCTTGCTCACCTCAAGTTTATTCTTCTATGCTTCGAGGCCTTGTCGGGTCTCAAAATTAATTTCTCTAAAAGTGACATCATTGTGATTGGTGTGGAAGACACCGAGGCTCTAAGAGTGGCCCACCTCCTCAACAATAAGTTGGGGTCTTTTCCTTTCAAGTACCTAGGTCTTCCCATCTCCCAGGATAGGCTTTACGCGAAAGATTTTGCCCCTGCTGTGGCTAAAGTTGGTAACAGGGTATTACCTTGGAGAGGTAGGTACAACGCCAATGCTGGAAAAGTGGCTCTAATCAATGCCTGCTTATCCACCCTGCCTATGTTTCTTATGGGATTCTATTCTCTTTTGGCTGGTACTCATGCAGGCTTTGACAAACATAGAGGGGCTTTTTACTGGAATTCGGCAGATAATAGGTGTGAATACAGATTCGTCAAATGGAAACTTATGTGCAAACCCAAAAACCTTGGGGTTTGGGCATTATTAACACCGCCATCATGAATAAATGCCTTTTAATTAAATGGTGGTGAAAGATTATGACTTCTGGGGTTGGATCCTTATGGTTCTCCATCCTCAAAGCTAAATATTTTCCTCACTCCAGCCCGCTGTTAGCTCCTACCCGCAGTGGCTCTCAATTCTGGAAAGATCTGGTTAAAGTTAAGACATTTGTTTATGGATAATGTTAAGTTTGTTGTCGGGGATGGCTCGTCTGTTCGCTTCTGGCTTGACTGGTGGTGTGGAGAATCCACGCTCTCCGTGTGTTTTCCCACCCTCTTTTCTTATTGCCCTAACCCGAATATCTCTATTGTTGAGTTATCGCCTAATAATTGGGACCTAGCTTTCCGTCGTTCCCTTTCTTCTGAAGAGTTCGAAGACTGGCAAAGGCTCTCTGCTCTCTTCCCTACACTCCCGGAGATAGGGGACTCGGTGGTGTGGCCCCAAACCTCTTCGGGTCGTTTCTCGGTTAAATCTCTTTACTCTAGGCTCGTTGGTGGATCCCCCACCAACAGGTTTTCTCAGGTTTGGCGGGCTCGTGTTCCCCGGAAAATCAAGATCTTCCTTTGGCAAGCTTTTATAGGCCGTCTGCCTGCGGCGGACCAAATTCGTAAAAGGAATGGCCCAGGATCGGAATTTTGTGCCCTTTGTGGCACGTTGGAGAACACAAAACATATTTTTTTTCATTGTGTTTTGGCCAAGCTGGTCTGGATCTGTGTGAGATCTTGGCTCCATGTCTCATGGGACCCTTCTTCTTTTTCTGATCTCCGGCCCTCGCTAACCCTTTGTGTGGTGCCACCAAAAGGGTTTTTTGGGTTGGTTTTGGAGCGATTTGTTGGTCTCTGTGGACTATTAGTAATAAGTTTACCACCGAGCATGTTTTTCCTGCTAAACCTATTGACTGCTTATTTGAATCATGCATGTTCTTGCAGCAGTGAATATCATTGACTAGGGCGGAGGACCATGATGCTTTTGATCTCCCAGTCTCCAAAATGCGGGCCTCTGCGTCTTCTCTATCCAGACAGGAGCATGCTACTTCATGTTGTTCTACGATTCCTCGACTAGTTGTTGGCTAGGTCGCTTCCTCTATTTCCGGCCTACATGCCGTGTGGTGGCTCGGATGCCATGTATCTCTCTTTAATACTTTGGGGCTACTCTGTGTTTGTGCTTGCTTGGTGGGTTGGTTGTTTCCTATGCTTGACTCTGCCTGGTGGCTTTATTTATAAAGTCAGGCGTATGCCTTTTATCTAAAAAAAGATGACCGAGCACATCTCGGGTGGCGCTCGAGCTTCTAAAACCCTAGACTGGAGGCGGTCAACGACACGTTGAGGTGTCACAAAATTTTCTTCTTGGGAAACAAACGATTAGGTACGAAGGAAGGCGAAATGGACATCTATAAGATGGCCAAGATTCAAGAGAGGAAGGCGAGAGATGTAGTCAAATGCATCCAGGACAAAGCAAGCCAACTCTTGGTGAAGGACGAGGAGATTAAGTATAGATGGTGGGAGTACTTCGACATGTTGTTCAATGGGAAGAATGAGAGTTCTACCATTGAACTGGACGACTCCTTCGATGAGACCAACATGTGTTTTGTGTAGTGAATCCAGGAGTCTAAGGTCAAGGATGCTTTAAAAAAGATGAAAGGAGGCAAGACGATGGGCCCTGGTTGTATCCCATTGAGGTGTGAAAAGGCCTCGGGGACATAGCGATAGTATGGCTAACAAAGCTTTTCAACCTCATTTTTTGAGCAAACAAGATACCAGAAGAATGTAGACTGAGTATATCAGTACCAATCTTCAAGAACAAGGGGGGTGTTCAGAGTTGTACTAATTACCTTAGAATTAAGTTAATGAGCCATAAAATGAAGCTATGGGAGAGAGTCATTGATCAGCGATTAGGAGGAATTACAAGCGTGACCAAAAATCAGTTTGGTTTCATGCCGGGAGGTCGACCATGGAATCCATTTCCCTGGTACGACAACTTATGGAGAGATACAGAGAGCAAAAGAAGGACTTGCATATGGTATTTATTGACTTGGAGAAGGCCTACGATAAGAAACCACGGAATGTCATGTGGTGGGCCTTGGATAAACTCAAAGTCCCGGGAAAGTACATCACCCTCATCAAGGACATGTACGATAATGTTGTGACAAGTGTTTGAACAAGTGATGTCGACACTGATGACTTCCCATTAAGATAGGACTGTATCAGGGGGCAGCTTTGAGCCCTTATCTTTTTGCCTTGGTGATGGATGAGGTCACAAGGGATATACAAGGAGATATCCAATGGTGTATGTTCTTTGCGTATGATGTGGTGCTTGTTGATGATAGTTGGACGAGGGTAAATAGGAAGTTAGAGTTATGGAGACAAACCTTGAAAATGAAAAAATTTAGTCATAGTAGAACTAAAACCAAGTACATGATATGCGGTTTCAGTACTACTAGGCGCGAGGAGGAGGTTAGCCTTAATGGGCAGGTGGTGTCTCAGAAGGACACCTTTCGATATTTGGGGTCAATGTTGCAAAAGGATGGGGGTATTGAGATGTGAACCATCGAATCAAAGCCGGATGGAAGAAGTGGCGCCAAGCTTTTGGCATCTCTGTGACAAGAGAGTGCCACAAAAACTAAAAGGCAGGTTTTACATGATGGCGGTTTGACCCGCAATGTGTATGACGCTGAGTGTTGGCCGACTAAAAGGCGACATGTTGAACAGTTAGGTGTGGCGGAGATGCGCATGTTGATATGGATGTGTGGCCATATGATGAAGGATAGAGTCCAAAATGATGATATACGAGATAGAGTTGGGGTAGCACCAATTGAAGAGAAGCTTGTTCAACATCGACTGAGATGGCTTGGGCATATTCAGCGCAAGCCTCCATAAGCTCCAGTGCATAGCGTACGGCTAAAGCGTGTGAAGATCGTCAAGAGAGGTCGCGGTAGACCAAATTTGACATAGGAGGAGTCTGTAAAGAGAGATCTAAAGGATTTGGAGTATCACCACAGAACTAGCTATGGACAGGGGTGCATGAAAACTTGCTATCCATGTGTCAGAACCATGAATTGGTCGCGAGATTTTATGAGTTTCACCTTTAGCCTACCCCAACTTGTTTGGGACTAAAGGCATTTTGTTGTTGTTGTTTGTTGTTATTGGGAAACAAATACACACACTCTACAAAATAGTGATGTAGCCGCACAATTGTGTAGGATGCCTCGGGCATGGGAAAATAGTCAACAACCCTACATCTGCCTCGCTTGTGGGGCTTATCCATAGAGATCGCATGTTTTTGTGCAATCACCTTTAACTGCCCATAAGGCCTATTATCAGTCTTCTTGGAAAACTTCTTGGTTCCGGGGGTTGGACACGGTGGCCCTCTTGGCAGTAGGCTTAGGAGGAATTACGTAGTTCTCTTCTTCAAACTCTTACTCAATCTTGTTTCTCGTAGCCCCACTGCCACCAACACTTGGATCATCTCTAGTGAACCGCTTGGATGAGCACAGGGCATCCTTGGAATAGGTTGAAGCTTAAAAACCTAGGTATGTGATTTAGATAATACGAAGTATAGATAAGTGGGCATTTATATGGAAGTCGAGAAGATATGGTCACAGAGCACAAGAATTTTTTTTGGGCCCTTTGCTTCAGCCCGGGACAGTTTTACCAGGAGATTTTCAATATCTGGCCAAGGTAAAGAGGTCAGTTTTTCCCACACAAAAATTGACCATGCACACATTTGGAAACACGATAACATAGTTGGTAGAACGAACTTAGGACTAGATATTGTGAAGGGAGTGCATCCTAAGATTTCATATGAATAGGAGAAAATTTTAACCTAGAAACAACCAAGGAGGCAAAGCTCACCATGGGAGGAGGCTCCCACAGTAAACGTGTCGGTTTCCTTGGTCCTTCGCATCCTGGTGATGGACTACGGTAACTCTGACGAAGCTTGATGAAGCCGACAAGAATCAACCCCAACGGAGACCTCCCCTCCACCAAATGAAAAATTTGCAGTGAAGAATGTAGATCGAAGGTGGCGGAGTGGAAGGGAAAGAGGAGCCGGGCCCAGGGTATCATAATATAAATTCATCTTACTATAGATGAAATTTTGCTACATATGTACATAAAAGAGTATCATAAATATTTAGTAGTTCATATGGAAAAGTGATGCCCATATATGTTCAATTAAGTAAGTATCACCTTCTACTTTCACATTTTAGTGTATAGTTTCAACATTGTTAAAAGCATTTATAACCTACTATAGTTTGGATGGATAGCAAAGGTAGTTATACCCCCCAACCCATTAAAGATCAAACTGTGAATTTTATCTGCCAATGGGAAATGTTTTTGACCATAAGATTCAAAGAATTTTATCTCCTACTGCATTTCTCGTTCCAAATATAATAAGATACAAATATACATATTTACAAGGGACCCTTACTAGTTTGGGTAGGGAAAGGAAATATCAAAGCACTAAGCACACCTAAAAAGGATTATGGAAGGGAGGCTACAAAGGTAGAAATGAAAGGATTGTGGGTCTCCTTGACTCTATGTGAAAGAAGAGAAAAAAAACCTCTTTAAATCTTGTCAACAAGGATGTGATGGTGGGTCTTGAGGGAGTCCTGGATTAAGGGGTCCTCGGGCGTCCGACCTATTGGCATGGGCCGGACTGACGGGCTATGAAGATACAAGACAAAAGACCTCTTCCCGTGTCCGGATGGGACTCTCCTTGGCGTGGAAGACAAGCTTGGCGCTCGGATAAGAAGATTCCTTTCTTTGTAACCGACTTTGTACAACCCTAGTCCCTGATACGTCTCCAACGTATCTATAATTTTTTATTGTTCTATGCAATTATATTATCCATCTAGGATGTTTTTTATGCATTTATATGCTATTTTATATGATTTTTGGGACTAACCTATTAACCTAGAGCCCAGTGCCAGTTTCTGTTTTTTCCTTGTTTTTGAGTTTTACAGAAAAGGAATACCAAACAGAGTCCAATTGACATGCCAATTTTGATGATTTTTTTGGACCAAAATAAGCCCCCGGAGTAAAAGACTTGGGCCAGAAGAGTCCCGAGCCATCCACGAGGGTGGAGGGCGAGCCCTACCCCCCTGGGCGCCCCTTGCCTCGTGGACGACTCGGAGACCCCCTTGATGTGAGATCGACGCAAAAATTCCTATAAATACCCAAACCTCCAGAAAATAACCTAGATCGGGAGTTTCGCGGCTGCAAGCCTCTGTAGCCACCAATAACCAATCGGGACCCTGTTCTGGCACCCTGCCGGAGGGGAGATCCCTCACCGGTGGCCATCTTCATCATCCCGGCGCTCTCCATGACAAGGAGGGAGTAATTCACCCTCGGGGCTGAGGGTATGTACCAGTAGCTATGTGTTTGATCTCTCTCTCTCTCTCTCGTGTTCTTGAGGTGGTACGATCTTGATGTATCACGAGCTTTGCTATTATAGTTGGATCTTATGATGTTTCTCCCCCTCTACTCTCTTGTGATGAATCGAGTTTTCCCCTTGAAGTTATCTTGTCGGATTGAGTCTTTAAGGATGATTTGATAACACTTGATGTATGTCTTGCCGTGCTTATTTGTGGTGACAATGGGATATTCACGTGATCTACTTGATGTATGTTTTGGTGATCAACTTGCGGGTTCAGTGAACTTATGCATAGGGGTTGACACACGTTTTCGTCTTGACTCTCCGGTAGAAACTTTCGGGCATTCTTTGAAGTACTTTGTGTTGGTTGAATAGATGAATCTGAGATTGTGTCATGCATATCGTATAATCATGCCCACGGATACTTGAGGTGACATTGGAGTATCTAGGTGACATTAGGGTTTTGGTTGATTTGTGTCTTAAGGTGTTATTCTAGTACGAACTCTTGAATAGATCGATCAGAAAGGCTAACTTTGAGGTGGTTTCGTACCCTACCATAATCTCTTCGTTTGTTCTCTCCTATTGGTGACTTTGGAGTGACTCTTTGTTGCATGTTGAGGGATAGTTATGTGATCCAATTATGTTATTATTGTTGAGAGAACTTGCACTAGTGAAAGTATGAAACCTAGGCCTTGTTTCCTACCATTGCAATACCGTTTACGCTCGGTTCTACCACTTGATACCTTGTTATTTTTATAATTTCAAATTACAAAAACCTATATCTACCATCCATATTGCACTTGTATCACCATCTATTCGCCGAACTAGTGCACCTATACAATTTACCATTGTATTGGGTGTGTTGGGGACACAAGAGACTCTTTGTTATTTTGTTGCAGGGTTGTTTGAGAGAGACCATCTTCATCCTACGCCTCCCACGGATTGATAAAACCTTAGGTCATCCACTTGAGGGAAATTTGCTAATGTCCTACAAACCTCTGCACTTGGAGGCCCAACAACGTCTACAAGAAGAAGGTTGCATAGTAGACATCAGTCTCCTCCGGTGTCTATATAAACCGGAGGGCTTAGCCATAGAGGCAATCATAATCTTACAGGCTAGACTCCTAGGGTTTTAGCCATTACGATCTCGTGGTAGATCAACTCTTGTAATACTCATATTCATCAAGATCAATCAAGCAGGAAGTAGGGTATTACCTCCACAAAGAAGGACCTAACCTGGGTAAACATCGTGTCCCCCGCCTCCTGTTACCATTGACCTCAGACACACAGTTCGGGACACCCTACCCGAGATCCGCCGGTTTTGACACCAATATTGGTGCTTTCATTGAGAGTTCCTCTGCGTCGTCACCAAAAGGTTTGATGGCTCCGTCAATCATCTACAACAATGCAGTCAAGGGGGAGGGTTTCCTCCCCGGACAGATCTTCGTATTCGGCGGCTTCGCACTGCGGGCCAACTCGCTTGGCCATTGATGTCTACTACGCAACCTTCTCCATGCAGACGTTGTTGGGCCTCCAAGTGCAGAGGTTTGTAGGACAGTAGCAAATTTCCCTCAAGTGGATGACCTAAGGTTTATCAATCCGTGGGAGGCGTGGGATGAAGATGGTCTCTCTCGAACAACCCTGCAACAAAATAAAAAAGAGTCTCTTGTGTCCCCAACACACCCAATACAATGGTAAATTGTATAGGTGCACTAGTTCGGCGAAGAGATGGTGATACAAGTGCAACATGGATGGTAGATATAGGTGTTTGTAATCTGAAATTATAAAAACAGCAAGGTAACTAATGATAAAAGTGAGCGTAAACGGTATTGCAATGCTAGGAAACAAGGTCTAAGGTTCATACTTTCACTAGTGCAAGTTATCTCAACAATATTAACATAATTGGATCATATAACTATCCCTCAACATGCAACAAAGAGTCACTCCAAAGTCACTAATAGCGGAGAATAAACGAAGAGATTATTGTAGGGTACGAAACCACCTCAAAGTTATCCTTTCTGATCGATATATTCAAGAGTCCATAGTAAAATAACACGAAGTTATTCTTTCTGTGCGATCTATCATAGAGTTCGTACTAGAATAACACCTTAAGACACAAATCAACCAAAACCCTAGTGTCACCTAGATACTCCAATGTCACCTCAAGTATCAGTGGGTATGATTATACGATATGCATCACACAATCTCAGATTCATCTATTCAAACCAACACAAAGTACTTCAAAGAGTGCCACAAAGTTTCTACCGGAGAGTCAAGATGAAAACGTGTGCCAACCCCTATACATAAGTTCAGTGAACCCGCAAGTTGATCACCAAAACATACATCAAGTAGATCACGTGAATATCCCATTGTCACCACAAATAAGCACGGCAAGACATACATCAAGTGTTATCAAATCATCCTTAAAGACTCAATCCGACAAGATAACTTCAAGGGGAAAACTCGATTCATCACAAGAGAGTAGAGGGGGAGAAACATCATAAGATCCAACTATAATAGCAAAGCTCGCGATACATCAAGATTGTATCACCTCAAGAACACGAGAGAGAGAGAGATCAAACACATAGCTACTGGTACATACCCTCAGCCCCGAGGGTGAACTACTCCCTCCTCGTCATGGAGAGCGCCGGGATGATGAAGATGGCCAGCGGTGAGGGATCCCCCCTCCGGCAGGGTGCTGGAACGGGCTCCCGAGAGGTTTTTGGTGGCTACGGAGGCATGCGGTGGCGGAACTCCCGATCTATTGTGCTCCCCGATGTTTTTAGGGTATATGGACATATATAGGCGAAAGAAGTCGGTCGGGGGAGCCACGAGGGGTCCACGAGGGTGGGGGGCACGCCCAAGGGGGTAGGGCGCGCCCCTGACCCTCGTGTCCACCTCGAAGCTTTCCTGATGTCTACTCCAAGACTCCTGGATTGCTTCCGTTTCAAAAATAACTCTCCCGAAGGTTTCATTCCGTTTGGACTCCGTTTGATATTCCTTTCTTCGAAACACTGAAATAGGCAAGAAAACAATAATTTGGGTTGGGCCTCCGGTTAATAGGTTAGTCCCAAAAATGGTATAAAAGTGTAGAGTAAAGGCCATAAACATCCAAAACGGGTAATATAATAGCATGGAACAATAAAAAATTATAGATACGTTGGAGACGTATCAGCAATCTAGAGCAGATCGACAGCTACGCCCTTGGCCATCAGGTCAGGTTTGGAAGCTTAAATTATGTTGCCGATATTCGCGGAGACTTGATCTTCGCCGGATTCGATCCCACGACAGCCGCTCCCTGCCACCACGATGGACATGACCTAAATCTGTCATCGGACCGTGCCCAGGAGATAGCGCCTGTAACTGCTCTGGCCCTAGATCCAGACCAAATTACGTTGTCCGAGGACGGGAAGCTCAACCCCATCACGGAAGCCGCAGACTCAGCAGCGTTAGAGCCGCACATAGATCCAACCTCGAGCGGGGCATGTGTCAACGGAACCTCGGATTCGTCTCCGGCCATAGGTTCTGAACCGCGTGCATCCGTGCCCATCGAACCTGATCAGGCACCGATCGTTGAGTTTAGCTCCACGGACATCTTCCGACACTCACCTTTAGGCGATGTGCTAAACTCATTAAAATCCCTCTCCTTGTCAGGGGACTCCCAGCCGAACTATATCCGGCTTGAATTGGAAGCTGATGATGGAGAATTTCGCTTCCCACCACCACCCACTTCATAGCCACTGTCAAAGACTTAACCGACATGCTCGATTACGGCTCCAAAGACATCGACGGTATGGATGACGATGCCGGAGAGGAGCAGGCACAAAAACCACCGCTTACAAGGCGCTGGACAGCCACCTCCTCGTATGACGTATACATGGTGGATACACCCAAAGAAAACAACGTCGACAATGAGAAGGATCCAGTCGAGGACAAACCTCCTGAGATACAGCCAAAGCGCCAATGTCAGTGGCGCCGCTCTAAACCACGTCGTGGAAAAAACAACAATACCGGCACAAGAGAAAATAATACTTCGGACGGTGCCGAAGACAATGAAGACCCCGTTGAGCCAACCTCCGAACAGGACGAACAGGAAGATGGGTGAGTTAGCCCTGATGAACAGGCCATGAATGAAGACTCGGAGGACAGTAACTACCTTCCGCTCTCCGAGGACAAGGTGAGCCTTGGCGACGAAGACTTTATCGTGCCTGAGGAGCCCGTCGACCAGGAGCGCTTTAAGCGCCGGCTAATAGCCATTGCAAGGAGCCTGAAAAAGAAGCAGCAGTATCTTCAAGCTGATCAAGATCTGCTCAACGATAGATGGACTAATGTCCTGGCAGCCGAGGAATGCGGCCTCGAGCGCCCAACCAAAAGTTACCCGAAGCGCAAATTGCTACCCCAATTCGATGACGAGGCGCTTGAGCCCGTCCTACCAGCACATAATGCGGCTGACCGACCACCATGTGGCCGGGACAAAGTGGCAACTCAAGCCGAACACCAGCCCACACTACCTTGCTGTAAAAACAGAAACACAATAGCTCGGGGATACACATATGACCTGCAGCATGACCTGGAAAACAGAGCAGGTCAGACCAGATCGATCTGTGGATCACGGGGGCGTGCCCCGATGCGCGATGATGGCCACCCGGCCGGACGTGACAAATATAACCACATCCGGGCCGAAAACCATAGATGAACTCCATCCGAGCTATGTCGCGACTTGGCTCAATATAGAGGCGCCGCACACCCCCTTTGCTTCACTAATGAAGTAATGGAACATGAATTCCCGGAAGGGTTTAAACCCATGAACATTGAATTACATGATGGGACAACAGACCCTGCGGTATGGATTGGGGATTTTTTTCTCCATATTCATATGGCCTCGCGGTGACGATCTTCACGCCATCAAGGGACCCGCTCGGCACTGGTTAAACAGTTTGCCCCAAAACTCAATTGGTAGCTGGGAAGACTTGGAAGACGCCTTCCTCGACAACTTCCAGGGTACATACATCCGACCTCCGGATGCCGACGACTTAAGTCACATAGTTCAATAGCCCAGAGAGTCAGCTAGGAGATTCTAGACTAGGTTCCTAACTAAAAAGAACCAGATCGTCGACTGTCAGGATGCCGAAGCCCTAGCGGCCTTTAAACATAGCATCCATGATGAATGGCTCGCCCGACACCTCGTCCAAGAAAGCCGAAGTCCATGGCAGCCCTTACGACGCTTATGGCCCGCTTCTGTGCGGGCGAAGATAGCTGGCTAGCCCATAGCAATAACAATACAAGAGAACCTGGCACTTCTGAAGCCAGAAACAGCAACAGCAAGCCCCGATGCAACAGACACAAGCGTCGAAGCAACGGTGACAACACCGAAGACACGGCGGTCAACGCCAGATTCAGTGGCTCTAAGTCCGGTCAGCGGAAGAAGCCATATAAAAGAAACAACCCGGGCTCATCCAGCTTGGACCGCATACTCGATCGTCCATGCCAGATCCACAGCACTCCTGATAAACCAGCCAATCATACCAATAGAGAGTGTTGAGTTTTTAAACAGGCCGACAAGCTAAATGCCGAGCACGAGGAGAAGGGGTCGCAAAGCGAGGATGATGACGAGGAGCCTCGGCCACCGAACACAGGGGGACAGAAGAAGTCCCTCTCCCCCCCCCCTCCCCCAAGTTAAAACGTTGAACATGATATACACTACCCATATCCCCAAGAGGGAGCGCAAGCGCGCGCTCAGGGACGTCTACGCGATAGAGTCAGTCGCCCCAAAGTTCCACCCATGGTCGTCCTGCCCAATCACCTTCGATCACAGGGACCATCCGACCAGTATCCGTCATGGCGATTCAGCCGCACTGGTCCCCGACCCAATCATTGATGGATTCCATCTTACGCGAGTCCTCATGGACGGTGGTAGCAGCTTGAACCTGCTCTATCAGGATACAGTGTGCAAAATGGGTATTGATCCCTCAAGGATCAAGCCCACAAAAACCACCTTTAAAGGTGTCATACCAGGTGTAGAGGCCTACTGTACGGGCTCAATCACACTGGAGGTGGTCTTCAGATCCCCGGACAATTTCTGAAGCGAAGAGTTCATCTTCGATATCGTCCCCTTGCGAAGTAGCTATCACGCACTGCTCGGACGAACCGCATTCACTTGATTCAATGCGGTGCCACACTACACTTATCTCAAGCTCAAGATGCCCGGACCACACGATGTCATAACAGTCAATGGAAACATAGAACGCTCCCTCCGTACCGAGGAGCACACCGCTGCCCTTGCAGCAGAAGTACAGAGCGGCCTTTCCAGGCAGAACCTTAATTCGGCGGCCAAGCTCCCGGAAACTGTCAAGCGAGTCCGAACTACTCTGCATCAGGACAGTCCAGCTCGTCAAGAGCTTGACTAGCAATTCAGCCTCCGTCCCAGTCCCGATCAAACGGCGGCATTCGTACCACGCGTACATAACTACGCACTCAAAATACCATGGGCATAGACGGAAGCATAGCTAGATCATGGTCCATAATATGGCTCAACCTTCCCTGGACCCACATACTTTCACCTTTTCTTTTTCTTTCCAGGTTTTCCTTTTTCCCAGGCCTTTCCAGGTGGCCTAATTGTCGGACCTATCAAGGGACGGATTCACCAAGACAGCAAGAAGCATTGACGTATAAGGGAATTTCCAGGTGGTCTCTTTAAACGATCGTTATGCCTGTTTTAAGGACCCGCACGCCTCCCTCCCTTGGTTGTGGCATGTTAAATAGCCCTGTTGCTTATTGCACTACTTGTACAAATACGCTTTGATGTATTAATCAAACTATAATGGAAAATAGCTTGCGGCCCAATTTCTGCGGCATTAGCCTATTGCTTCATTTTTCTTTTTCTTGATATTCTTATCAAATTGCACCCGTACACTCTGGTACGCCTTAATTGGCCAGGGGCTTCATTACGCCCTAAAATACGGCAACGAAGTCCGAACACTTTTTTACAGTATAGTTCGGCACCCCGAACTTTAGCATATATGCATCGGCTCTGAATCATGTCTTTGGTCAATAGTTGGGTTGCCCGGCTCCTGTGCTTACTACCTTACGTTCCCCTATATCGGCTAGGGTAGTAAAGGGAGAACTACTGCGATTGTGTCCTGGTTCATCCGGATGAGCACCTCAGTAGAGAAAGCCGAAAACTGACTGTCATAATGCGGCGTGAGACGGTCAGCTGTTCGAGAGGTTTCAAATCTTTTGCGATTTTTTCTGCATTATGTGATGAGTCGGTTTTATGCAATGAATCGGTTTCATACTTTAGTAATCTCAAACTTTTTTCAACTTTCACGCAATACATGAGCGTGAGCCATGGATATAGCACTATGGGTGGAATAGAATATGATGATGGAGGTTGTGTGGAGAAGACAAAAAAGGAGAAAGTCTCATGTTAACGAGGCTAATCAATGGGCTATGGAGATGCTCATCAATTGATGTCAACATGAGGAGTAGGGATTGCCATGCAACGGATGCACTAGAGCTATAAATGTATGAAAGCTCAACAAAAGAAACTAAGTGGGTGTGCATCCAACTTGCTTGCTCACGAAGACCTAGGGCATTTTGAGGAAGCCATACAAGCCAAGTTCTATAATGAAAAATTCCCACTAGTATATGAAGGTGACAACAAATGAGACTCTCTATATGAAGAACATGGTGCTACTTTGAAGCACAAGTGTGGAAAAGGATAGTAACATTGCCCCCTTTTTAATTTCTTTTCTTTTTCTTTTCTTTTTTTGGGCCTTCTTTTTTTTCTTTGGCCTTTCTTTTTATTGGCCTTTCTTTTTTTCTTTCTTTGGCCTTTCCTATTTATTTATTTAGGGACAATTCTCTAATAATGATGATCATCACACTTCTATTTATTTACAACTCATGAATTACAACTCAAAACTAGAATAAGATATGACTCTATATGAATGCCTCCGGCGGTGTACCGGGATGGGCAATGAATTAAGAGTGACATGTATGAAAGATTATGAAGGTGGCTTTGCGACAAATACGATGTCAACTACATGATCATGCAAGGCAATATGATAATGATGATGCATGTCATGATGAACGGAACGGTGGAAAGTTGCATGGCACTATATCTCGGAATGGCTATGGAAATGCCATAATAGGTAGGTATGGTGGCTGTTTTGAGGAAGATATAAGGAGGTTTATGTGTGATAGAGCGTATCGTATCACGGGGTTTGGATGCACCGGCGAAGTTTGCACCAACTCTCAAGGTGAGAAAGGGCAATGCACGGTACCGAAGAGGCTAGCAATGATGGAAGGGTAAGAGTGCGTATAATCCATGGACTCAACATTAGTCATAAAGAACTCATATACTTATTGCAAAAATCTACAAGTCATCAAAAACCAAGCACTACGCGCATGCTCCTAGGGGGATAGATTGGTAGGAAAAGACCATCGCTCGTCCCCGACCGCCACTCATAAGGATGACAATCTAAGAACACCTCATATTTCAAATTTGTTACACAACGGTTACATACGTGCATGCTACACGACTTGCCAACTTCAACACAAGCATTCTTTAAATTCACAATTACCCAACTAGCATGACTCTAATATTACTACCTCCATATCTCAAAACAATTATCAAGCATCAAATTGATCATAGCATCCAATTCACTTCCTATGATAGTTTTTATTATACCCAACTTGGGTGCTCATCATTCTAGGACCAATTTTATAACCATAGGAAATACCATGATGTTCTAAGAGACTCTCAAAATGATATAAGTGAAGCATGAGGGATCAACAATTTCTACAAAATTAAGCCACCGCCGTGCTCTAAAAGATATAAGTGAAGCACTAGAGCAAATGACAAACTACTCTGAATGATATAACTGAAGATCAATGAGTAGTCGAATAATTATGCAACTATGTGAAGACTCTCTAACATTTAAGAATTTCAGATCTTGGTATTTTATTCAAACAGCAAGCAAAACAAAACAAAAGAAAATGATGCTCCAAGCAAAACACATATCATGTGGTGAATAAAAATATAGCTCCAAGTAAAGTTACCGATAAACGAAGACGAAAGAGGGGATGCCTCCCGGGGCATCCCCAAGCTTAGGCTCTTGGTTGTTATTGAATATTACCTTGGGGTGCCTTGGGCATCCCCAATCTTAGGCTCTTGCCACTCCTTATTCCATAGTCCATCGAATCTTTACCCAAAACTTGAAAACTTCACAACACAAAACTCAACAGAAAACTCGTAAGCTCCGTTAGTATAAGAAAATAAAACCACCACTTAGGTACTATTGTGTACTCATTCTAAATTCATATTAAGAACAGTAAAACTGCACCTAATCCCTGCCCTCTCACGAATTAGGCATTTCTGGCCGTTTGATTTTGTTGGTTAAACATTTCTGACCGTCTGATTCAAGTTAACGATTCGATAGCCGCGAACTGGGCCTGAAGTCGTGAGGGCAGCTACTCCCGTAGCTATTTTGGACCCCTGTGGTTAATTGGGCCGGTTTTCCCCGCTCAGCCCAAGCAGCAAAGGCCCTTCTCTCGCAGCGCCTCCTCCGATCCCCGACGCGGCGGAAGGCGGTGTCCACCGCGACGCTTGAGTTTGCCGAAGGCGGCACCACTACAACCAGCGTCCGTAGACGGCTCCCCTCCATGGGCAGGGTGGAGGCACTTCCTCGACGCCGGCCTATCTCGCGGTCGTAGGGCGAACCCTAGGTGCCACCGCCATGACCTCCTGCTCGCGACTCCTCGTGACGCCGCCGATGACCGCCCTTCCGGTAACCAAGCCTGTGTCCACTTCGCCTACAGGTATGCTCGCACCTCCCTCCCTTTCGATTGCGCCACCGCTAGCTATTGTATGGAGGTGTGGCATCTGATCTTCGGGGTGTCGATTAGGTGGACATGGTGCACTTCAGCGCTAACACGTGATGTAGGACGGGTACACACACAATGGCGTTGAAGGTGTTCCTAAGAGCAGGGTATTTTTATGGTTAAACAGGCATCTGACGCAGGGAAGGGGAGTTGAGCGTTCTCTAACCATGTCCAGTAGTTTATATGAAGATTATACAAGAGATTTCCTGTTACCTGGACCTTTTATCTGGAATACATGGACTGCTAAAGGGCTGTAGGCCTAGGATGCACTACAGATTTGCAAATTGTGATTATATGAAAATAGGGATCACTCCCATTGCCTCAAGAACAGCACCTTCTACCATAACTGAACCCAGTATTGTTTAAAAAACTGAATTTAGTATTTATTTATTTATCTATTTATTTGTGATGCAGTTAAGCTGCTGCTTTCTTGTCTGCTGAAAGACGATAGCATTGAGGGAATTTATGATACTCTCTCGGAATGCGCTTCCACAAGCAAATCTGCTGGAGTAATCGGTCTATCAATTCACAATGTTTGAGCTACTGGCAGTTACATTCAAGGAAGAAATGAAACTTCTAATGGAATTGTCCCCATGCTATGTGTTTTCAGTGATACTGCACACTGTGTTTGATCAAGGTGGAGGCAAGAGAAAAGGTAAGTAGAATCAGTTGGCCGGACCCAGTTTACACATTCTTAATGGTTGCTCACAGATTCCTATCTTTTAGGTGCATTTGCTATATATTTGGAGCCTTGGCATGCGATATTTATGAGTTCCTTGATTTGAGAAAGAACCATCGGAAGGTAGACACTCTAGAAGTAAATACAGAACACACTTTCAGGAAAAGATACCAGAAACTGATTACCAGTTTGGATTTCTTTTTTTTGGCACCGGATCACCACCCTCATGCTATTGGTGTCTTTGTTCATTCATCAGGAGCAGTGATTTACAATGGGAAAATCATTTTAATTAATCTGAATCAATTGTTTATGTGCAATTAGTTCTTCATGTTTTTTTACTATCTCCTGTATTTTTAGTTGTTCAAGTGCTCCATATCTGCTTGTCCACTGTATATTGTAGGAGGGTGATAACACAAGTGAATCTCTCAAGATAATAGGCGTGATGCTTCGCACCTGCAGGATACAATTTGTTTGGTTTGGTAAGGCCCTGGAGCATTTTACAAACTACAGTTACAAAATTACTCTTGGCTTTGTTTTCTGTTCTTTTCATAGGTATCAACTTGTGAGTATCATTCAAACAAAAGCAAAATAATTTTTGGCCTACAAGGAATAGTAATTGATAGAATATGCATGGTTCATGAATCATGATAAACGACATCTATTATCAGCCGTTCCTGTTAAATTTGAGCATCAACCAGAACTAAGGTGACATAGCCAATGTGCAGAGTTTTCCAATCCTTCTTTAATTACTTCTGGTCATGAACCATTTGGTTTTAAAGTTCGAAATATTGTGTTGGGGATATTCCTTGTGTAACCGAACAATATCTTTGTCGTGTGAGTAGTCTTTTTATTCCAAACCATCCAATTTAGTTATTACATTCCAACATTTACCTCAAGCAGCCAAAGGGCCTAGAGGATTCAGAAGTCCTTGCCAGGGAGACCCTGTTTATGTTCATGCTATCAATTCTCTTGTTATTAACGTCTAAGAAAACTTCTCTTGCTGGAAGTAGGAATTTGATTAAAGGGGGGCCAATGAAACATGTAAAGCATCTGAGGGGCCATAGATAAGAATTTAGATATCAAATTAACTCACATAGTATTTAGGGGTAGCTTGAGAAACTTTTGCAGTGTGGGGGGGAACCATGGCCCCAGCTCGCCCCTGTTGACTCCGTCCCTGTTGCTAGCCCAAGTCGCAATTCATTGGGCTCTATTTATCGTGTGACGTGTAATATGATTACAGTGTCACTGGGTGGTCTGCCTTTTCATGCAGTTAGCATGTGTGAGGTCAAACTGTTGTACGAGCTGTTCAAGAAATCAGGTATGTTGTGGTACATGTCGGGCTAATTAATAGATTAGTGGATAAACACCCATCTCCTTATTAATGTAAAAAATATGTATTGTGTTGTTTTCTCAGGTGCATGTTTATGTATACGATGAGTAATGAATAACATGAGTTATGATGCTTGTACATTGATATGGTGCAGGAGTTTCAACTGGCGTTTTCAACACCAGTAAGACGAGAGTTTGTTTGTTAGTGTAAGTCCACATTGCACGTGTGCACACATTTGCTCTTTGTATTGTACAACGAAAATGTCACTCTTGTTTTCTCTTCTTTTTCTGTATGCTAATGTAATTACTATGGAATCAGTCTCACTCTCATCCTTGGCATATCACAGGGACTTTGGTGATTATAGTGTTTATTAAGCGATTTCTTCTGATTATGTTGTTTTTGAAGATTTAGTATGTTCCACCTGATGCCGGCTAGCACACACACCATTATGATGCATCAAGTATTGGATTGAGAAATCTGCGCCATGTTCACCATATGCCTCCCAAATATGTGCAATGTTCGTCAAAATAAAGTGAATGGCTATATTGTTCCTTTTGAAATTGAATAGAAAGATGAAATGCCTTTATAACCTTCATATATTGTGGAAATTACTACTACTCTCTTGAAAAAATGGACGGGCGCAGCAACACGCGCCATTAATGATCTAGTTGGTGTAATATCTACTGTATTCCAACTTCTCTATGGTTCATACCCTCCGATACTACTCATAGATTCATCAAAATAAGCAAACAACACATAGAAAACAGAATCTGTCAAAAACATAATGGTCCATAGTAATCTGTATCGAACGTATACTTATGGAACTCGAAAAATCCTACCAAATTAGGAAAAGCTGCGAAATTTGTGGACAAATCCAGAGCACAAAGAATCAGATCAAAAGCACCTTTCTGTGAATTACAAAAACTAATTTACTTGTTGCAAAAGTTTCTGATTTTCAGCAGGATCAACACAACTATCACCATAAGCTATCCTAAAGGTCTTACTTGGCACTTTATTGAAACAAAAGCTATAAAACATGATTACTACAGTGGCATAATCATGTGAACACTCAAAAAAAGTAAGGGTAAATATTGGGTTGTCTCCCAACAAGCGCTTTTCTTTATTGCCTTTTTAGCTAGGCATGATGATGACAATGATGCTCACATAAAAGATAAGAACTGAAACATAACGGGAGCATCATGAAGCATATGACTAGCACATTTAAGCCTAACTTACTTCCTATGCATAGGGATTTTGTGAGCAAACAACTTATGGGAACAATAATCAACTAGCATAGGAAGGCAAAACAAGCATAACTTCAAGATTTTAAGCACATAGAGAGGAAACTTGATATTTTTATTGCAATTCCTACAAGCATATGTTCCTCCCTCATAATATTTTTCAGTAGTGTCATGAATGAATTCAACAATATAACCAGCACCTAAAGCATTCTTTTCATGATCTACTTGCATAGAAAAATTTACTACTCTCCACATAAGCAAAATTCTTCTCGTTCGGAATAGTGGGAGTATCATAAGAGACTTGAATACTAAAAAATGTTTCCACATTAAAAGAGTAATGTTCAGAAAAAGGGTAATCATAATCATGACAAGTTTTATAAATATGACCATCACTACTTTTTATTGCATAAGTTTCATGACAATAATCATCATAAGTAGCAACTTTGTTCTCATCATAATCAATTGAAACCTCTTCCAAAATAGTGGATTCATCACTAAATAAAGTAATGACCTCTCCAAATCCACTTTCATAAATATTATAAGATTCAACATCCTCTAAAATAGTGGGATCATTACTTCCTAAAGTTGACACTCTTCCAAACCCACTTTCATCAATATAATCATCATAGGTAAGAGGGATGCCATCATCATAACAACTTTGCATATCAAAACTTGGGATGCTAAAAATATCATCTTCATTAAACATAGCATCCCCAAGCTTGGGACAAACATTAATTGCAGCAAATATATTCTCAAATATGTCATCCTCATCAAACATAGCTTCCCCAAGCTTGGGCCCTTTCATATCATAAGCATAATCACTCTCATCATTAATAGTATGGATAGCACCAATAGTATAGCAATTATCATCATCACAATGAGTGGTAGGAGCAACATCATTTGGGAGAGATACCTTTTTACCTTTGCTTCTCCGTTTTTTCTTTTTCTTCTTCACATGATGTGTGGGTTCAATCCTCTTCTTTGAGCTCCTTATTGATGAGATTGGTTGAATAGAAAGCTCCTCCTCGTTACCTGATTCATCATAAGAGACAATAGGAGGATATTGGGAAGTCTCTTCCCTTTCATTAGTATTCTCTTCATCTTCTATTTGCTTTCTTTTCTTTATGTAATTGGCAATATAAGGATTTTCAATGCAATTCACCACACAATACTATAAATTTCTTCTAGATTAATATCAAGGGATTGATTAAGCTTAAATCCTGGAATATGCTTAGTTGCATGTTTCAATTCTTCATACCTAAAAGCAAACTAAGTTCATTATGATGCGCAAGGGAAATCAAGTCATCACAATTTTTGGACACGATTCAATCATGAAACAATTTGCATCGGAGATTTAAATGGCCATGTTCATTGCAAAGTTCACAAGTACGGCGGAGGTATTTTAAATTTTCAGCACTCTTATCTAGCCTTTCTTGCAACCCTTTAGTTTCTAAATGCGTATGCCTCTTGCAATATCTATCTTCCCTATTTGGTGTGTACTTGCAAACCCAATACACTCCACAAAAATCGACATGCTTATAAGAGATATTTTCATCGTGACTAGTGCAATCATCATTAGTACTATGGATATTCAAGGAGTTCATACTAACAACATTGCAATCATGCTCATCATTCAAAGATTTAGTGCCTAACATTTTATAGACTTCTTCTAGCACTTGAGCACATTTTTCCTTCCCATCATTCTCACGAAAGATATTAGAAAGATGAAGCATATGAGATAAACTCAATTCCATTTTTTTGTAGTTTTCTTTTATAGACTAAACTTGTGATAAAACAAGAAACAAAAAGATTCGATTGCAAGATCTAAAGATATACCTTCAAGCACTCACCTCCCCGACAACGGCACCAGAAAAGAGCTTGATGTCTACTACACAACCTTCTTCTTGTAGACGTTGTTGGGCCTCCAAGTGCAGAGGTTTGTAGTACAGTAGCAAATTTCCCTCAAGTGGATGACGTAAGTGTCGGTGTCAAAACTGGCGGATCTCGGGTAGGGGGTCCCGATATGTGCGTCAAGGCTGATGGTAACAAGAAGTAAGGGACACAGATGTTTACCCAGGTTCGGGCCCTCTCGATGGAGGTAAGACCCTACTTCCTGCTTGATTAATATTGATGATATGGGTAGTACAAGAGTAGATCTACCATGAGATCGTAGAGGCTAAACCCTAGGAGCTAGCCTATGATGGTATGAATGTAATTGTGATCGGCCTTCTAAGGACCAACCTCTCCGGTTTATATAGACACTGGAGAGGGCTAGTGAGGGAGTCCTGGACTAGGGGGTGTCCGGACAGCCGGACTATCATCGTCCGCCGGACTTCAAGACTACGAAGATACAAGATTGAAGACTCCGTCCCGTGTCCGGATGGGACTTTCCTTGGCGTGGAAGGCAAGCTTGGTGATACGGATATGTAGATCTCCTACCATTGTAACCGACTCTGTGTAACCCTAGCCTCCTCCGGTGTCTATATAAACCGGAGGGCATTAGTCCGTAGGACACAACATACATTACAACAATCATACCATAGGCTAGCTTTAGGGTTTAGCCTCCTTGATCTCGTGGTAGATCCACTCTTGTACTACCCATATCATCAATATTAATCAAGCAGGACGTAGGGTTTTACCTCCATCGAGAGGGCCCGAACCTGGGTAAAACATCGTGTCCCTCGTCTCCTGTTATCATCCGCCTAGACGCACAGTTCGGGACCCCCTACCCGAGATCCGCCGGTTTTGACACCGACATTGGTGCTTTCATTGAGAGTTCCTCTGTGTCGTCACCGATAGGCTTGATGGCATCTTCAACCAACGACGCTGTCCAGGGTGAGATTTTTCTCCCCGGACAGATCTTCATATTCGGCGGCTTCACACTGCGGGCTAATTCGCTTGGCCATCTGGAGCAGATCGAGAGCTACGCCCCTGGCTGTCAGGTCAGATTCGGAAGCCTAAACTTCACGGCCGATGTCCACGGAGACTTGATCTTCGACGGACCCGAGCCACAGCCAAGCGCACCGCACTGTTGCGATGGGCATGATCTAGCTCTGCCGCCGAACAGTGCCTTGGTGGCCGCACACGAATCCGCTCTGGCCATTGGTCCGGAGCAGACTGCCCAAATAGAGGGGCGGTGGATGGACGCCGCCTCGGGGGCTTCAACCGCTACGGCGATGGAGCCGAACACTAATCTCGTCCCTCGCAAAACTCGTGATTCCAAGGTGTCGGACTCCTTGCCGGACTCCGAACCTCCCATGCCCCTACCAATCAAATCGGATTGGGCGCCGGTTATGGAATTCACCGCCGCGGACATCTTCCAATACTCGCCTTTTGGCGATATCCTGAATTCACTAAAGCATCTCTCGTTATCAGGAGAGCCCTGGCCGGACTATGGCCAGGATGGTTGTGATGCGGACGACGAAGAAATTCAGAGCCCACCCACCACCCACTTTGTAGCCACTGTCGACGATCTAACCGACATGCTAGACTACGACTCCGAAGACATCGACGCTATGGACGATGATGCCGGAGACGAACAGGAACCAGCGCCTACAGGGCACTGGAAGATCACCTTGTCATATGACATATACATGATGGATACCCCAAAAGATGGGGACGGCGAAGAAACATCGGAGGTAGATCCTTTAAAGAAACAGCCCAAGCGCCGGCGTCAGCGGCGCCGCTCTAAATCCCGCCACAACAAGAATGGAGATTCCGGCACAGGAGATAATAATACCCCAGAAAGTGCCGAAGACAACCCCCTCCAGCAAGACTCAGAGCAGGAGGATGCAGAAGCAAGCCCTCAGGAGAGGGCGGCGGAGGAAGAGGTTGAGGATTACAACTATATGCCTCCCTCCGAAGACGAGGCAAGCCTCAACGATGACGAATTCGTCGTGCCCGAGGATCCCGTCGAACAAGAGCGTTTTAAACGCAGGCTTATCGCCACGGCAAACAGCCTAAAGAAAAAGCAGCAGCAGCTTCAAGCTGACCAGGACCTGCTGGCCGATCGATGGACCGAGGTCCTCGCGGCCGAAGAGTATAAACTCGAACGCCCCTCCAAAAGCTATCCAAGACGCAAGCTGCTCCCCCGATTAGAGGAGGAAGCATACATACCTCCATCACCAGCGCACGATACGGCTGACCGACCACCACGCGGTCGTGACAGAGAGGCATCCAGGCCCCCAGCCAAGACCGTACCCCGGCATCGCACCAAAAGTACGAAGCCAAGAGGGAACTCGCCGGACTTGTGAGATATATTGGAGGACAAAGCAAGGCAAT
The DNA here is from genome assembly GCA_963921465.1 of Triticum timopheevii. Classification (NCBI taxonomy): domain Eukaryota; kingdom Viridiplantae; phylum Streptophyta; class Magnoliopsida; order Poales; family Poaceae; genus Triticum; species Triticum timopheevii. The sequence continues at coordinate 218,448,921 of OY997274.1, forward strand.
CCAGATCCATCTACGGATCACGTGGGCGCCCCACGACCCATGACGAATACCGTCGTACCAGATATAATAACCCCGGCCGGGCCGAACACGGCAGACAGCGCTCTCTCGAGCTGCGTCGTGATATTGCTCAATACAGAGGCGCCGCACACCCACTATGCTTCACTGACGAAGTAATGGATCATCAAATCCCTGAAGGGTTTAAACCCGTAAACATTGAATCCTACGATGGCACAACAGACCCCGCGGTTTGGATAGAAGATTATTTTCTCCACATCCATATGGCCCGCGGCGACGATCTCCACGCCATCAAGTATCTCCCACTCAAGCTTAAAGGACCAGCTCGGCATTGGCTTAACAGCTTGCCCGCAGAGTCAATTGGGTGTTGGGAAGACCTGGAGGCCGCATTCCTTGATAACTTCCAAGGCACGTATGTGCGACCACCAGACGCCGATGACCTAAGCCACATCATTCAGCATCCAGACGAATCGGCCAGACAATTCTGGACACGGTTCTTGACAAAGAAAAACCAAATCGTCGACTGTCCGGACGCAGAGGCCCTTGCAGCCTTCAAACATAACATCCGGGACGAATGGCTAGCCCGGCACCTGGGGCAGGAAAAGCCGAAATCCATGGCAGCCCTCACATCGTTAATGACCCGCTTTTGTGCGGGAGAGGACAGCTGGCTAGCTCGCAGTAACAATCTCCGTGAAAATTCTGGCAGTCCGGATACTAAGGACAACAACGGCAGGTCACGTCGAAACAAAAACAAACGCCGCATTAACGGCGACGATAAGGAGGATACGGCAGTCAACGCCGGATTCCGAGCCTTTAAACCCAGTCAGCGGAAGAAGCCATTCAAAAGAACCACTCCGGGTCCGTCCAATCTAGACCGAATACTCGACCGCTTATGCCAGATACATGGCACCTCTGAAAAGCCAACTAGCCACACTAATAGAGATTGGTGGGTGTTCAAGCAGGTCGGCAAGTTAATTGCCGAAAACAATGACAAGGGGCTAAACAGGGACGACGAGGAAGAGACCCGACCGCCGAACAATAGAGGACAGAAGGGTTTTCCCCCACAAGTGCGGACGGTGAATATGATATACGCGACCCATATACCCAAGAGGGAGAGGAAACGCGCACTAAGGGACGTCTATGCGATGGAGCCAGTCGCCCCGAAGTTCAATCCATGGTCCTCTTGTCCGATCACTTTCGATCGAAGAGACCATCCGACCAGCATACGCCGTGGCGGATTCGCCGCATTGGTTTTAGACCCAATCGTCGATGGATTTCACCTCACGAGAGTCCTGATGGACGGCGGCAGTAGCCTGAACCTGCTTTATCAGGATACAGTGCGCAAAATGGGCATAGACCCCTCAAGGATTAAACCTACAAAGACAACCTTTAAAGGTGTCATACCAGGAGTGGAAGCCAACTGTACAGGCTCAGTCACACTGGAAGTGGTCTTCGGATCCCCGGATAATTTCCGGAGCGAAGAGTTAATCTTCGACATAGTCCCGTTTTGCAGCGGCTATCACGCTCTGCTCGGACGAACCGTGTTTGCAAAATTCAACACGGTGCCGCATTATGCATACCTAAAGCTCAAGATGCCAGGCCCTCGTGGAGTCATCACGGTCAATGGGAATACGGAACGCTCCCTCCGAACGGAGGAACACACAGCGGCTCTCGCGGCAGAAGTACAGAGTAGCCTCTTAAGGCAATTCTCCAGTCCGGCCGTTAAAACAGCCGGATACAGCAAAACGCGCCCGAAGCAATACCAACCAAGACCACCTGGCGCGATCAGAGCATGCGTAGCAATGCGGCCCCAACCCTCGCCCGCGCATGATCGCAATAATAACACTCCGCGTACATCATTACGCTTTGGAGATACCATGGGCACAGGGGAGGGGGCACGATCGCAACGGACCCAGAGTGCGGTTCGACCACACCGGGGGCTCGCAAGTGTGCCCCCCTTTTTTTATTTTTTATTTTCCTTCTTTTATGTACACAGGACTCCGTTAACCAGAAGCCCTGTCCGGCGGCGAACCTGCCGAACTCATGATGCAACAGTCAGGGGCTAAAGAAGGCTGCGACGAATACTCAGGTGGTCTCAATTACGAGCATTAAATTCGATTATATACACCAAGTCCGCAGCTCACCCCTGGAGGGGGACATGTTTACTTAGTCCAAATCCCTTGCTTACCGCACTATTTGTATCAGTCCGCTCTCCTAGCAGACTTTCTTTCATAAATAATGCAGCACCTTTTGATTGCAATTGCATTACCTTTTATATATATATGCTCATTATATGACATCTTGCGCCCGTATATTTTGGTACGGCCTAATACGCCAGGGGCTTATGTTCCCCACTCTATGGTGTGATAAGTCCGAACACTTTCATAAGTGTGGCACCCCGAACTTATAGCATTATATGAATCGGCTCCGAATCATGTCTTGGGTCAATAGTTGGGTTTGCCCGGCTCCCACGTTTTGGTGCCTTACGTTCCGTTCTGTCGGCTAAGGTGGCACTGGGAGAAACACTGCGATTGCGCCCCGGTTGAGCCGGGCGAGCGCCCCAGTGGAGAAACCTAAAACTGACCGGCATGATAAGGCGAGAGACTGGTCGCTGTTCGAGAGGTTTTTTCGGGTCCTTAAAGACTCACGCCGCTTCGAGCGAAGTTCCGGACAATGTCCGACGAAGGCGTGGATAGCGCCCCGGATTCGGTCTTCCGAATACCAGGGGCTTCGCCGAAATTTAAAATTATAGAATTCTATGGCTAAGTGAGAGTGTTCAAGCATTATAAGTCCGGTTGCCTTGTTCGTTGTGTTGAGCGCCTCCCTCGATGGACCCAACAATGGGAACAAGAGTGCTCAAGTTTATCCCGAACACTCCAGCACTCGTGGCTTGGGGGCTGAAGCCAACGACTTGCCATCTCTCAGATTTTATAAACGGCCGCACAGAAGGTAATATTTTAAATTAAAAAAACGTTGCTCAAAGCGCACATGAACAAAGTTTCAGCGCACAGGATAATACATAGCAAATTCACTCAAAGATTACATTTCTGGGGCACTCATCCGCAATATCGCGGGCTCCCTTCAGGACAGTTTTATAATACATTTCGGGCGTGCGATACTACTTGCCCGGTGGCGGTGGGTCCGTGAGAAGCTTCTCCGCATCCAACCTGCCCCAATGCACCTTTGTGCGGGCGAGAGCCCGGTGAGCACCTTCAATACAGGCGGAGCGCTTGATGACATCCACCCAGGGGCATGCATCCACCAGCCGCCGCACGAGGCCAAAGTAGCTCCCGGGCATGACCTGTTCAGGCCACAGCCGGACTATAAGGCCCTTCATGGCCTCCTCAGCTACCTTGTGGAGTTCGACCAGCTGCTTCCGCTAGTCGCTTGGGGGCACCGGATGGCCGGCCTCAGCGTACTGAGACCAGAAGACCTTCTCCGTCGAGCTCCCCTCCTCGCCACGATAGAATGCGGCGGCATCAGACGCACTACGCGGCAGATCTGCAAACGCCCCTGGAGAGCTCCGAATGCGGGTAAGTGTCAGGTAGTTTACATTAACATGCCTGCTTTGCATGAAAAATGCCTTACCCGCCGCTATCTTCTTTATATCTTCAACCTCCTGAAGGGCCCTTTGGGCCTCGGCCTTGGCGGACTTGGCACTTTCGAGAGCCGAGGCAAGCTCGGACTCTCGAGTCTTGGAGTCACGCTCCAAACTCTCATGCTTTTCCATGAGAGCCTGGAGCTCTTGCCGAACTTCCGCCACCCGTGCCTCCTGCTTTTCTCTCTCTGCCCGTTCCGCGGCCGCACTGCGTTCGGCCGCGGACACAGCCTCCTTCAGGGCTGCCACCTTGTTAGTGGCCCCTGCAATACACATATTATCCTTGTTAATTTTATTGCAACCAAAATCCTTTTCTGTAAGGTAAACATTCAAAGTGGTGTGACTCACCTTCTTTGTCCTCGAGCTGCTTCTTGGCATGGCCGAGCTCTTGCTCAGACCGCTCGAGATCCTTTTTCAACACATCGACCTCCGCCGATAGTGCGGCAGAGGTCAGCAGCGCAGCCTGCAAACCCATATTGACATATGTTAAGCAACCCTGCGCATATCTTGTTAGATCCTCAGTCCGGCTTTTCCTTCCGAACACCGAACTGAGCATCAGGGGCTACTGTCTATGCGGTATTACATTACATAATTTTAACTTCTTACCTCAAAGCCTGTTAGAAGGCTGCTGCAGGCTTCGGTCAGCCTGCTTTTGGCGAGCTGAACCTTTTGAATCACCGCACTCATGATAGTGCGGTGTTCTTCCTCGATGGAAGCGCCTTTAAGCGCCTCCAACAAGTTATCCGGCCGGAGGCCGCCGGTGTCACGGTCTTGCCCTTCTTTCGAAGGGGCCGCTTGCCGGACTCTGGAACCACTGCGGGTTCCGATGTAGAGTCCGGCGCAAAGTCCGGGAGGCTGCCTGACGGCGCCTCCGGAGCCTCCTCCTGATGGGTCCCTCTCTGGGATCCCACCTCGGCGTCCTCATCGGCGCGTGGGGTAGAGGCAGTCGGAAGTGAATCCACATCCGACGGGGCCAACGACCCGCTCGATGAGTCGGGGAGATCGTCATCGGCCGGACTACGGACAGAATGCGGCATTAAGGACACTACGCGACACGAAAGAAATTGCATATAAAGGATCCGGATACTTACGATCTTGCCGGACGCTTGGCCCTTGGAGGCCACTCACCCTCGCCAACTGTGGGGTTGGCGAAACTGTCCGGGGGGATAGTCCTCCCCCTCTTGGACCCTTCGGCCTCCCCTATTGGGGAAGCCTTCCTCTTCTTCTCTCCCTCCTCCGGGAGAGAGTACTCCTCCTCCTCCTCGTCTTCGGGGGAGGAGTACGCCTCGTCGTCAGACGCCTGATTGCGGGAACTCTTTCGAGTCCCCGCGGCCACCTTCTTGGCCTTCTTCTCCGGCACCACGTGCGGTGCCGGAACCAGCAGCCCTGCTAAACAGGCGTTCTCTGGGTCTTCTGGCATGGGAGCCGGGCTGATAAGCAGCTTGGCCTTCTCCATCCATTCCTGTCAAAGGAAGAGACAGAATGAAACCCCTCTAGAATCAATTCGATTACCACAAGTGTCCCGTAAAGGGGTTGAATCACTTACCTCGTCAGCCGGATGCTGCGAGCGAAATCCGCGATCTTCTGTCGCGGATGCGGGGGCTTCGGCGCCCTTAAACAGCACCCTCCAGGCGCCTTCGTATGTCGTATCGAAGAGCCCGCTTAGCGCCTGGTGCTGTTCCGGACTGAACTCCCACAGATTGAATGCCCGTTCTTGGCATGGGAGGATCCGGCGGATGAGCATGACTTGGACCACGTCGACAAGCCTGAGCTTACCACTCACCAGCTTCTGGATGCAGGCTCGGAGTCCCGTCAGCTCCTTCGGATTGCCCCAAAAAGCCCTTCTCTTTCCAGGAGGTGAGCTGCGTGGGGACACCAGATCTAAACTCGGGGGTCGCCGCCCATGTGGGCTTGCACGGCTCGGTGATGTAGAACCACCCCGATTGCCACCCCTTGACGGAGTCCACGAAGGCCCCTTCGAGCCAGAGGATGTTGGGCAACTTACCCAACATGGCGCCTCCGCATTCCGCTTGTGTGCCCTTCACAACCTTAGGCTTGACGTTGAAGGTCTTGAGCCACAGGCCGAAGTGGGGCCGGATGCAGAGGAAGGCCTCGCACACGACGATAAACGCCGAGATGTTGAGAATGAAGTTCGGCGCCAGATCATGGAAATCCAGGCCGTAGTAAAACATGATCCCCCGGACAAATGGGTGCAGTGGAAAGCCCAGCCCGCGGAGGAAGTGGGGGAGGAAGACAACCCTCTCATGGGGCCCAGGGGTAGGGATGAGCTGCCCCTCGTCGGGCAGCCGATGCGCGATATCGCCGGAAAGATATCCGGCGCTGCGCAGTTTGGTGATGTGCTCCTCCTTAACGGTGGAGGCCAACCATTTGCCTCCCGCTCCGGACATATTCGGAGAAGGATAGGGCAAGATGCGCGAGCTTGGGCGTTGGAGCTTGAGTACGCGGAGATGGATAAGCAAAGGAGGAAGAAGGCGTAGGTGAGAAGGTAAATCCTTATCCCTTATATATAGGCGGACGAAAACTATGCGTCCCGCTGGCCTGATAAAACTCGCTTATCTCCCAAGCGCCACCATCAATGGCGCGGTTAGGTTACCCACGTCTGTATTGATGAGAATCCCGGAATAAGGGGAACACGATCTCTGCTTCGACAAGACGTGCCAAGGAAACCGCTTCGCTAAACGTGCTGAGGTGGTATAGTAAAAAACGATTCAAACAAAGGCTTGGTAGCAGTGTGATGTCACGCCGCATAATACGTCAGCAGATTGGACTGGTGTACATTTTATTCTCTCTACGGAGGAGTGTGGAATTTATTTTGCAGAGCCGGACACTATCCTGGTGTTCATGATCTTCTCTGGATTATTCAAGGGAGGAACCCGCCTTGCAATGCCGAACATTATGCGCGCCGGACTTATCGTCATTGAAGCCTGGTTCAGGGGCTACTGAGGGAGTCCTGGACTAGGGGGTGTCTGGACAGCCGGACTATCATCGTCCGCCGGACTCCAAGACTATGAAGATACAAGATTGAAGACTCCGTCCCGTGTCCGGATGGGACTTTCCTTGGCATGGAAGGCAAGCTTGGCGATACGGATATGTAGATCTCCTACCATTGTAACCGACTCTGTGTAACCCTAGCCTCCTCCGGTGTCTATATAAACCGGAGGGCATTAGTCTGTAGGACACAACATACATTACAACAATCATACCATAGCCTAGCTTTAAGGTTTAGCCTCCTTGATCTCGTGGTAGATCCACTCTTGTACTACCCATATCATCAATATTAATCAAGCAGGACGTAGGGTTTTACCTCCATCGAGAGGGCCCGAACCTGGGTAAAACATCGTGTCCCTCGTCTCCTGTTACCATCCGCCTAGACGCACAGTTCGGGACCACCTACCCGAGATCCGCCGGTTTTGACACCGACAGCTAGGGTTTACATGGAGTCGGTTACAAGGAAGGAAATATAATATCCAGATCGCCAAGCTTGCCTTCCACGCCAAGGAAAGTCCTATCCGGACACGGGTCAAAGTCTTGAGTCTTGTATCTTCACGCTTCAATAGTCCGGACGTTGTACATAGTCCGGCTGTCCGGATACCCCCTGATCCAGGACTCCCTCAGTAGCCCCTGAACCAGGCTTCAATGACGATGAGTCTGGCGCGTAGTATTGTCTTCGGCATTGCAAGGCAGGTTCCTCCTTCGAATACTCCAAAGTACCTGTTACGACGAATAGTGTCCGGTCTCCAATCAATGTTGCACTCCTCGGCTTCAGCGCCTCAGTAATGATCATCTCCACATGTTAAGCGAATGCGAGGAGTCAAGGTATTTTTGCATTTGCCACCCTCGATCCTCCGGGCCAACCGTCTATTTGAAGGGACAGGGATTCTCAGATCCAAACCTCACTCTCCTCTCTTGAGCTAGCATCCTAGAGCGCTTCGTGAAAAGCCATTCCAACATGGCCGGCCGGCGCAACTCTTCTGCTTGCCCTCCTCTCTCTAAGTCGGGGGATCGGGGAGAGTGCTCAGTTCCTCACAGCCATTTGGTGAAGTTACAAACCCAAGGGTTTCTTCCACTGGCATTCATGGTCCCCGTCCGAGCTGGGATAGCCACTTACGACGGAGGGGAACAAGCTGAGGGATCTCCTAACCCGTCTCCGGAGGAGCGGATATGCCTCATCTCGCACCTGCTGAGGGGCGTCGGGTTTCCTATCCACCTGTTTCTTCATGGGCTCCTGGAGTTCTACGGCCTCCAGTTACACAATCTTACCCCAGCCTCCATTCTGCACATAGCGGGGTATGACGCGCTTTGCGAGCTATTTTTAGGCTGCGAACCACACTTAGGATTATGGAGGAAGTTGTTCTGCCTTGTCCCCCGCACCCAGGGAGAGTCCCTGTATCAAGTGGGCGGGGCCGAAGTATAGCGCATTGCCGAGACCGGATACCTGTCCGGCACTCCTGAGAAGGCACCAGAAAACTGGCCTTCAGAGTGGTTATATATAAATGACGTTCCCCTTCTGGATCCAGTCCGGATGGGTCTTCCCAAGTTCAGCAACGCCCCGCCGAGGGCACGCCTAAGCTAGCATCCCCGGGGCCCTCAAGAAGATGATACAAGGGAAATATACCTCCTGATGAATAGGATAAAGTTGTTGGCCAAATCCGAACTGACGATAGTCGAGGTCATGGCGATATGCATAAAGCGGGGAGTGCAACCGCTCCAATATCGGGGGAAGCCCATGTGGCATTTCAACGGAGAAGACGACGCCACCCGCTGTGGTCCGCAAAGGTCCGGACTCCGCTGCCGCTTTGGCAAGGATATTGTCCGATTTGTACAAAGGGGAATAAGAGGAATTCCTTCGCATAAAAACGCGGGACGGATTCTCCATGCACAACCCTCCAGCGTGGCTAAGTTGCCATTCTTTTCCCGCTTCACTTACTCCAGCGTTCTCCTGCTAAGATTACTTGCATCAATGCTTTTGAACAGGAACTGAGGAGGGCCGTAGAAGGAATCTTCAGCCCCTCCCCGCAACTAGAGGACCCTGGAAGGGCCCTAGATCCGGAACTCAAAGTAGATCCGGATATTACTGTGGAGCTTGTCAACGGGGTATTTTATCAGGCGAGCTGGGATGGCGCCCTGGTGGCCATTACGGCCGACTACCGTGGACTGCTCCCCGCGTCGCGTGTAAGCCGAGCTAAAAAAACCCTATCCTCCGAAGAGGACTTTCCCCAGGTATTATAATTTACCCTTGAGGCATCACTCTATTTGCAGAAATGATGGCCGGAGCGAGGGACCGAGCCCCTAGGGACTCGTCAACCACGGGCATTCGGATCGGGCAGGCTCAAGAGGAAGGCGGTGAGGGCTGACACACCGCTACAAAGGTAAAGTAATAACCTGTCCTGCTATTATAGAATTTGAAATATGATAGCGCCCTTCGTGTCTAGCAGGAAGAGGAATAACCGGGCTATATCCGGAGACCCTACCAATCACGCCTCCACCAGCCGGGTTCCACAACCGGCTTCAGGGGCGGAGGCGGACACGGGGCCAGCACCGCATAGCTCCCCGATGGTGGGTGCGGATATGTGTTCGGCCACGAACTCCGAAGTGGAGAGCGCCATGAACCACCGGCGCCGGAGGGCCGTGCTCCGGAACAACATCTTTTCCGAAGAGGCTTTTAATGCCTTCAATTCGGCAGACGCATATGTCCGAGTTGCTCGAGGCGGACTTGCCCAAGCGACAAGCCAGTATACAAAAGACATACTGGTAAGAAATTTTGACAAGTATGCCTAGCAGTAGCCCCTGAGACTTAGAATAGTTGGGACAACTGTTTGAAGGATCAATATATCCACATGTCCTTGTGGACAAGAATGAACAATTGGCGCGGGAGCTGGAGGCATGCAAGGCCCAATTATCTGATGCGGTAGCCAAGTTAGAGGGACCCCGAAAGGCCCCCGCTGGTAATATTTGTCTCCATTATACGTAGATGTACTAGTTAATAAATGGTTGGTGCGTTTGGTCTAACAGTAAATTCTGCAGACAATCCCGGGGTGAATCCGGAGGGCGTAGTGGGTGACGACTCGCATCTCTAACGGCAACTAAAGGCCAGCGAGAGATTCCTTACGCAGGTGACGCAAGAGAAGAACAAGCTTCACGATGCCAATATTCGTCTAGACATGGAATTAAAGGACGTCCGCGCTCAACTGGCGGACTCCGTGAAGGAGAACAAAAAGCTTCGACGCGGTATTTATGGTAAGAACTCGAGCGAACTGTTTGATAGTTCGGCGAGGAAGTTTATTGAAAAGATTTTTCCTTGCAGGAATATTAATGGGTCGCCCTGAAGAGGAGATGCCCTCATCTGCAGGTGATTTGCTGCAAGAACTGTCACAGATGCACGAGCGTGCTCGGCAGGTGATACACGGTGTTGCCCAGGCCTTGTGGCCATCAAGCCTTCTGCCGAATGGCATGGGGGAGCTTGCGGACCTGCTTCAAGGAGCCCGGCGGTGCTTCCGTCTGTGGAAGATATCAGCCTGTCGGCAAGGAGCAAGAGAAGCCTGGGCGATGGTGAAGACGCGCTACACCAAGCTGGACCCGAACCATATGGCCGAAGTAGGACCGGCGGGGCCCGATGGGCAAGAAATTCCCGTGAGCCTGGTATATGACCAGGTAGCGTTAGCCGCTAAGTATTCTCAGCGGGATTGTTGGCTAGATAGTCTGTTAGATGGTATAGAGGAGGAATATAGTCATTCTCAGTGACTGTGTAAATTGATTGGCATAAGTAGCCTCTAGCCGGATTGAAATCATTTGTCATGGCGGACCTTTTCGCTTCAGCCCCCGGATCCTATAGTCCGGGGTGTGTCCGAATACCCGCTCGGTTATACAAAAACCGGGGTATGCGTGGAGACCAGGCGTAGGGGTCATAGGTGCTTGAACAAACAAGTACCCAACTAGTTATGTTATATTGCATGGATAGCAAAACATCTTCTAGGGAGAATAGTTCCATTAGGGGTTCCTTTCCCTAGGTATCCATGTGTCGATGCACATGTACGGACTGTGCACGATGGCGCAGGATACAAAGCTTCTGGGGTTCTTTGTTGTAACCAATGAATACATCCTTTGTTCACCGATCGAATATTCTCTTAAGGAAACTAGCTTTCGGCTTCACTCAGTCTGAGGTACACATCCGGCTCAACCGGCAGTAACAATCGCAGAGGTCCTCCCCTTATGCCCTAGCCGAATTAACGGGAACGTAGGGCATAAACACAAGAGTCAGGCAACCCAGCTTGGCCACATCTTAAGTCATATCGATGCATATAATGGTGAAGAAAAGGCACATATGGAAAAAAGAACGCATATGTGATGGGCAAAAAGCCATTAAAGTAATTATGTTTGGCTTCCGAATAGGAACCCCCCAGATACAGTCCCGAGATACAGCTTGCACACATGGTATGGCCGGGATAATCCGGGAATCCGCACTGTATTAAACACTTTGTGTGAAGATAAAGAGAGTCGAGAAAGGAGAGAAACAGAGGTGGAGCATAATTTAAAAAGGAGGGGTGAGGAGATGAACACTGCGTTCGGCGTTAGGGCGTAGAATCTCCGGAGTCTAGCCGCATTCCATGGGTTCGGCTCGAGTCTGTTATCAGATGCATTACGTAGGCGGTACGCTCCTCCGGTGAGAACTTTGTCGATAACGAAGGGACCTTCCCATCTGGGTTTGAGTTTGTCCTTCTTCTTCTCCGGTAGGCGTAGAACGAGCTCGCCAATATTGTAAATTTTGGCCCGCACTTCTCTGCTTTGATATCGCCGAGCCTGCTGCTGATAGAATGCGGAACAGGCTTTTGCGACATCGCGCTCCTCCTCCAGGGCATCCAAGTTATCCTGCCGATCTAACTCGGCTTCCTTCTCTTCGTACATGCGTACGCATGGCGAATCATGTATTATGTCGCAGGGTAGTACTGCTTCCGTGTCGTACACCATAAAAATGGTGTATATCCGGTGGTTCGATTCGGTGTGGTCCGCAGTCCCCAGAGTACGGAATCGAGCTTCTCTACCCAGTGTGTATCCGATTCTGTTAAAGATCGCACTAGTCTAGGTTTGATGCCGCTCATAATGAGACCGTTTGCCTGTTCGACCTGGCCATTTGTTTGAGGGTGGTAGACGGAAGCGTAGTCAAGCTTAATGCCCATTTTGCCGCACCAAGTTTTCACTTCATTGGCTATGAAATTTGAGCCATTATCAATGATGATGCTGTGGGAGACACCGTATCGGTGTACGACCCCCGATAAGAAGTCTATTGCTGGTCCGAATTCGTCCGTTTTAACTGGTTTGGCTTCGATCCATTTGGTGAATTTGTCCACCATGACCAATAAGTATTTTTTTCTTATGGCTTCCCCCTTTAAGAGGTCCGACCATATCCAGCCCCCAGACCGCGAAGGGCCAAGTTATGGGGATTGTTTGGAGAGTGGTAGGGGGCATATGACTCTGATTGGCGAAGAGCTGGCAGCCGACGCAATGTTGGACAAGGTCCTGTGCGTCTGCTCGGGCCGTCGGCCAGTAGAAGCCTGTACGGAAGGCTTTGCTGACTAGCGCTCGAGCTGCGGCATGGTGTCCACCCAGTCCGGCATGGATTTCAGTCAGGAGTTGCCGCCCTTCCTCTTCGAAGATGCATCTTTGGAGCACTCCGGTCGCACTTTTCTTGTAGAGTTCCCCTTCGTGGACTTTGTAAGCTTTAGAGCGCCGAACTATGCAGCGTGCTTCATTTTGGTCTTCGGGGAGCTCCTGCCTATTTACGTAGGCCAAGAAAGGCTCGGTCCACGGGGCGATTACGGCCATGATCTCATGGGCCGAAGAAGTTATTTCGGTGGCAGAGCCTCCGATTGTGTCTGATGGTTCGGTGTCTGGGGGTGTATTCGGATCCGTGCTGGTATTGCCAGACTCCCCTTCCCATACCACGGATGGCTTGAACAGCTTTTCTAGGAATATATTAGGTGGGACGGGGTCGCGTTTGGCGCCGATGCGGGCGAGGACGTCTGCCGCTTGATTGTTTTCTCGAGCCACATGGTGGAACTCGAGCCCCTCGAACCGATCTGACATTTTGAGGACGGCCTTACGATGGGCCACCATTTTTGGATCCTTGGCATAAAAGTCTCCATTTATTTGTGATATTGCGAGGTTTGAATCCCTGCGCAATTCCAGGCGTTGGATGCCCATAGAGACCGCCATCCGAAGACCATGCAACAGAGCCTCATATTCGGCTGCATTGTTGGAGTCTGTGTATAATATTTGTAGGACATACTGGACCATGTCCCCGATGGGAGACGTCAGGACCACCCCTGCTCCCAGTCCGGCCAGCATTTTGGAGCCGTCAAAGTGCATGATCCAATTGGAGTACGCGTCGTACTCTTTAGGGAGTTCGGCTTCTGTCCATTCGGCGACGAAGTCAGCCAGTACTTGCGACTTAATGGCCCGTCATGGTTTGTATATTATGTTGGACGGGAGGATCTCGATGCCCATTTAGCAATCCGGCCCGTAGCGTCACGGTTATTAATTATGTCGTTGAGTGGTACTTCGGAGGCGACGGTAATCGAACACTCTTGAAAGTAGTGTCTTAGCTTCCGAGATGCCATAAAGACCGCGTATGCTATTTTTTGATAGTGTGGGTATCGGGATTTGCATGGGGTGAGGACCGTGGATACGTAATAAACCGGCTTTTGAAGCAGGAATTTGTGTCCGTCCACCTCTCGTTCGACGACGAGCACTGCGCTTACCACTTGATGTGTTGCAGCTATGTATAGTAGCATAGGTTTGCCGATGTTTGGCGCTGTTAGGACTAGATTACTGGCCAATAAGGTTTTTATCTCATCGAGTCCGGCCGCGGCTGCATCCGTCCATACAAAGTGTTCGGTGCGCCGAAGGAGGCGGTAAAGAGGCAATGCCTTCTCTCCTAGCCTGGATATAAAGCGGCTCAAAGCGGCCATGCATCCAGCTAGCTTCTGGATGTGCTTGAGGTCTGTTGGTATAGCCAACTGCGACAAAGCTCGAAATTTTGCTGGATTCGCTTCGATTCCTCTATTGGAAACGATGAAGCCCAGCAGCTTCCCCGAGGGGACACCAAAAACGCATTTTTCCGGATTCAACTTGATGTCGTATGTCCGGAGGTTATCGAATGTGAGCCTTAAGTCATCTATTAGGATTTCGACGTGTCTAGTTTTTATGACCACGTCGTCCACATATGCTTCCACTGTTTTGCCGATTTGTTTTTCCAGGCATGTTTGAATCATGCGTTGATAGGTTGCGCCGGCATTCTTGAGCCCGAAGGGCATAGTGTTGAAGCAAAAGGGGCCATATGGCGTTATAAAAGCTGTTGCAGCTTGGTCAGACTCTGCCATCTTTATTTGATGGTATCCTGAGTATGCGTCGAGAAAACACAGCGAGTCATGTCCAGCTGTGGCATCGATGATTTGATCGATGCGAGGGAGGGGAAAGGGATCCTTGGGGCAAGCTTTGTTGAGGTCTTTGAAGTCGATGCATAAGCGCCAAGATTTGTCCTTTTTTGGTACCATTACCAAATTTGCCAGCCAATCCGGATGTTTAATATCTCTGATGAATCCGGCCTCAATCAGCTTGGCTAGCTCTTCCCTCATGGCTTGTCGTTTGGGTTCTGAAAACCGCCTTAGGGTCTGTTTGACCGGTTTGTATCCCTTTAGTATATTGAGGCTGTGTTCGGCCAGACGGCGTGGGATGCCTGGCATGTCCGAAGGGTGCCAGGCGAAAATGTCCCAATTCTCGCATAAGAAATCTCGCAGTGCGGCATCCAGCACGGGGCTCAAATGTGTCCCAACGGATGCTGTCTTAGTGGGATATGTTGGATGGACCTGGAATTTGACTATCTCGTCTGCGGGTTTAAATGAGGTGGACTTGGGTCGTTTGTCGAGTATCACGTCGTCCCTGTCCACGATGGCCCGCAGTGTTGTTAACTCTTCGGCTGCTAGGGCTTCAGATAATGCTTCCAGGGCTAGAGCTGCGGTTTTGTTTTCGGCGTGAAGTGCGACGTCCGGATCACTGGCTAGAGTGATGATTCCGTTGGGCCCGAGCATTTTAAGCTTCATGTACCAGTAATGGGGTACGGCTTGAAAGCTTGTAAATGCGTCCCGCCCTAGAAGGGCGTGGTATCCGCTGCTGAAGGGAGCCACTTGGAATGTGATTTCTTCGGACCTATAATTCTCCGGGGTGCTGAATACCACATCGAGTGTGATTTTTCCCGCGTAGGGATGATTCCCCTGAAGGTGGTACCGCTTTGCTCAATGCGGCCTTTATCAATTTCCATTTTGTTGAGCATTTCTTCATAGATCAAGTTTAACCCGCTTCCGCCGTCCATGAGTACTTTTGGTGAGCCGGAAGCCGTCCACGATTGGGCTAAGGACCAGAGCAGCCGGTGCTCGGACAGTCTGGAATCAAGGTTCATCACTGGCATTGAAATTTATAGCAGTGTCGTTCCAGGGGTTTATCTTTGCCACATGGCAAATTTCCACAGAGCTTCGGTGAGCTCGCTTGCGCCTGTTGTTCGAGGCGAAAGTCTCGAAGACTGTTAGTACCGTATTGTGTCCGCTGGCAGGATGTTGTTCCACTTTATGTCTTACAAGAAGATCCTCGCCACTTTTTGCCACCTGCCGGAGTATCCAACATGCCCTAAGGCTATGAGTTGGCATTGTATCCGGCGTACTGTGGAGCTTACATGGCCCGTCGAGCCATTCTTCCAATACAGACCCCCGCCCTGGGCTGGGCTTCGGTTTCTTGGGGATTGGATCGGACATCCTACGAGAGTTCGTCCATTTAGTTCGGGCAAAGGTTTTGGTGAGAGCGGTACTATCCCAAAATTCTGTTTGGGTCTTCCAAGCGCTCTCCATCGCACAGTACTTCTGTACTATGATTGCCAAGTCCGAGAAGCGTACTAAGTCACGGCAGCTTATAGCGTTGAGGAGCCCTTCGTCCGTGCAGTTTTTGCAGAAAAGCGAGACCATGTTCTCCTCGCGGCAGTCCTCGACCTTGCTAAGCGCAAGGAGGAATCTGGCCCAGTAATGATGTACCATTTCCTGGGGCTCTTGCCTGATGTGGGAGAGATAATTTAGGTCCAGATAGGTGTTGCTAGCAGAATCTGGATGTTGATCCGACCCAACGCACAAGGGTGTGGGCGGTTCCGAGCTTAACAGCTCAGAATCCGGAATATTACCCAATTTATTTGGCTCAATGCTCGATTCTAAGCCTGGGGCCTGGGTCATGTTTTCCTTTGAGCGGGCTTTCGGCTCGAGGAGTCCGGCAATCCGAACATAATTCGTCCTCAAAGTTGAGGGACAATCCGCGCGTGGTTCCTCCACTATCGCTACCTCATGGGTGGCCGGCGGGGACCTGATGTCCCTTCGGTCGGGTTTAAGCCCAATCCGGTCATAGTTCGTAGCGACTCCCCAAGCGGCGATGCGATCCAAGAGTTCATTAAGGGAGGAAAGCTCCATTGGATCCATCTGTTCGGCGAGTTCCAAACTGACGCGAAGGTTATGATTGATGACCCGAGAGGCCATCATCGGCGCCTCCGCCGATGGGGCAGCCATGATAAAGCCACCGAGTCGGAGCGTCTGGCCTACAGCCAGAGCCCCCTCCGAGGTGATGTCGTCCTTGATGACGAGACGAGCCATCGAGCCTTGCGGCGACGTCACAGAGGAACTCTCAATAAAAGCACCAATGCCGGTGTCAAAATCGGCGGATCTCGGGTAGGGGGTCCCGATCTGTGCGTCAAGGCTGATGGTAACAAGAAGTAAGGGACACGGATGTTTACCCAGGTTCGGGCCCTCTCGATGGAGGTAAAACCCTACTTCCTGCTTGATTAATATTGATGATATGGGTAGTACAAGAGTAGATCTACCACGAGATCGTAGAGGCTAAACCCTAGGAGCTAGCCTATGATGGTATGAATGTAATTGTGATCGGCCTTCTAAGGACCAACCTCTCCGGTTTATATAGACACCGGAGAGGGCTAGGGTTTACATGGAGTCGGTTACAAGGAAGGAAATATAATATCTGGATCTCCAAGCTTGCCTTCCACGCCAAGGAAAGTACTATCCGGACACGGGCCGAAGTCTTGAGTCTTGTATCTTCACGCTTCAATAGTCCAGACGTTGTACACAGTCCGGCTGTCCGGATACCCCCTAATCCAGGACTCCCTCAGTAAGGTTTATCAATCTGTGGGAGGAGTAGGATGAAGATGGTCTCTCTCAAACAACCCTGCAACCAAATAACAAAAAGTCTCTTGTGTCCCCAACACACCCAATACAATGGTAAATTGTATAGGTGCACTAGTTCGGCGAAGAGATGGTGATACAAGTGCAATATGGATGGTAGATATAGGTTTTTGTAATCTGAAAATATAAAAACAGCAAGGTAACTAGTGATAAAAGTGAGCGTAAACGGTATTGCAATGGTAGGAAACAAGGCCTAAGGTTCATACTTTCACTAGTGCAAGTTCTCTCAACAATAATAACATAATTGGAACATATAACTATCCCTCAACATGCAACAAAGAGTCACTCCAAAGTCACCGAACCACCTCAAAGTTATCATTTCTGCTCGATCTATTCAAGAGTCCGTAGTAAAATAACACGAAGCTATTCTTTCCGTTCGATCTATCATAGAGTTCGTACTAGAATAACACCTTAAGACACAAATCAACCAAAACCCTAATGTCACCTAGATACTCCAATGTCACCTCAAGTATCCGTGGGCATGATTATATAATATGCATCACACAATCTCAGATTCATCTATTCAACCAACACAAAGTACTTCAAAGAGTGCCCCAAAGTTTCTACCGGAGAGTCAATACAAAAACATGTGCCAACCCCTATGCATAGGTTCATTGAACCCGCAAGTTGATCACCAAAACATACATCAAGTAGATCACGTGAATATCCCATTGTCACCATAGATAAGCACGACAAGACATACATCAAGTGTTCTCAAATCCTTAAAGACTCAATCCGATAAGATAACTTCAAGAGGAAAACTCAATTCATCACAAGAGAGTAGAGGGGGAGAAACATCATAAGATCCAACTATAATAGCAAAGCTCGTGATACATCAAGATCGTATCACCTCAAGAACACGAGAGGGAGAAATCAAACACATAGCTACTCGTACATACCCTCAGCCCCGAGGGTGAACTACTCCCTCCTTGTCATGGAGAGCGCCGGGATGATGAAGATGGCCACCGGTGATGGATTCCCCCTCCGGTAGGGTGCTGGAATGGGCTCCCGAGAGGTTTTTTGGTGGCTATAGAGGCTTGCGGCGGCGGAACTCCCGATCTAGGTTATTTTCTAGAGGTTTCAGTATTTATAGGATTTTTTGGCATAGGTCTCATGTCAGGGGGGTTTCTGGGCAGTCCACGAGGCATGGGGGCGCTCCCAGGTTGAGTGGGCGTGTGCCCCACCCTCGTGGGCAGCCTGAGACTCTCCTGGCTCAACTCTTTCACTCTAGGGGCTTCTTTTGGTCCACAAAAAATCGTCAAAAATTGGCACGTCAATTGGACTCCATTTGGTATTCCTTTTCTATAAAACTCAAAAACAAGGAAAAAACAGAAACTGGCTCTCGGCTCTAGGTTAATAGGTTAGTCCCAAAAATGATATAAAAGTGTACAGTAAAGCCCATGAACATCCAAAACAAGTAATATAATAGCATGGAACAATCAAAAATTATAGATACGTTGGAGACGTATCAATGATAAAGCCACATAGTCTGATTGCCTGGTTCGTTGCGCTAAACACCTCCTTTAAGGACCAAAATTTGGAATAAAGAGTGTTTAGATTCATCCCGAATACCCCCGTACTACCTACATGGGGGCGGAAGCCAACGACTGGCCAACTCTCAGATTTAACAAAATGGCCGCACATGAGGTAAAATTTTAAATAACAAGCATTATATTACATCACGATCTTGTTTCATAGTACAGGACAGGATAACATGAATGTATTCATGGAAAAATAATATCCTTAGCACATTGCTCCGCCACAATGCGAGATCCCTCCAGGACATTGTCAAAATACAGCTGGGGTGTACGGTGCTCCTTGCCTGCGGCGGTCCCTCGGTCACAAGTTTCACGGCATCCATTTTCACCCAATGCATCTTGACTCGGGCGAAGGCCATTCGCGCGCCTTCGATGCAGACCGACCGCTTAATTGCATCAAGCCGAGGGCAGGCGTCGACCAGCCGCTTCACGAGCCCAAAGTAGCCGCTAGGTATGGCTTCGGCAGGCCATAGCCGGATTATTAAATTCTTCATGGCCAGTTCGGCCGCCCTATGCAGTTCGACCAGCTATTTTAGCTGATCGCTAAAGAGCACCGGATGTTTTGGCGCAAGATATTGTGACCAAAACAACTTCTCCGTAGAGCTCCCCTCTTCGGCTCGGAAGAACTCCGCAGCGTCTAAAACGATGCGCGACAGATCCGCAAACACCCCTGGAGAACTCCAAATCCGGGTCAGTAAGAGGAACCTTTTCTTCACGTATGTGCTCTGCATAATAAAGGCCTTACCCGTCGCGATTTTTCTGGACTCCTGGATTTCCTGGAGGGTGCCCTGGGCTTCAACCCGGGCATTGTGTGCGCTTTGGCGGGCCTTGGCAAGTTCGGACTCTTGATCCGCAAGGTTGCGCTCCAAGGACTCGCATTTCTTCACGGTGTCCTGGAGCTCCTGCTGGACCTCACTGACCCCGGCCTCATGCTTTTCACGGGCGGCTTGTTCCTTGGCCGCTCTCTCCTCGGCCTTGGCCAGCGCCTTCTTGAGAGCCTCCACCTCAGTCATCGCTCCTACAAATAAAATGGCACTATGGTCATTACAAATCATCTATCCTTTCTGATATACAAAAGGTCACTGCATACCTTGTTTATCCTCTAGCTCCTTCTTCACGCGGCCGAGCTCTTCCTCGGCTCGCTCCAGACTCTGCTTCAGTCTAGAGACCTCAGTAGTATGAGAGGTCGCAACCAGTAATGACACCTGCTTGTTCACATTGCCTCAACTGGTTAGTCTCCTGCGAAAATTGTTTGATCCTCTGTCCGGATTTTCTTTCCGAACATCGAACAATGTCTCAGGGGCTACTCTCTATACCGTGACATTCTTTTACATAGTTGCGTTTCTTACCTCAAAGCCTGTTAGAAGGCTTGTGCAGGCTTCGGTCAGTCCGCTCTTCACGGACTGGATCCTCTCAACCACCGTACCCATAAGGGTACGGTGTTCCTCAACAATGGAAGCGCCTCACAGTGCTTCCAGCAAATTATCCCGTGCCTCTGGATGGACAGAGGTCACCGGTGGAATAGGCACACCTCCTTCTTTCGAAAGAGGCTGCTTGCCTGATTTCAGACCCGTATGGGTCTCCGGAATTGTATTCGGCTGGGGGCCGAATTGGGTATGGCCCCCATCGTCAGTATCCATGGGGGTTTTCTCCCCCATGTGTCTGGCGGCCAAGGTTTCACCCTCCGGCGCCGCCCTGACGGCCTCCTGAGTCTCTCCCTGGCCTGGGATCCTTCGGTACAACGCCTCGGTGCCATCCATGGCCTTGGGAGAGGAGGCCGCTGGAAGGGACCGGCTGTCCATCGTCTCCGGGTCCAGCGAATCTCCCGAAGATGAGGACCGCTCGAGGTCGGACTGAACCGGACTGCAAATGCATGATTCAACGTATTAAGATTGTGAAGTAGAGGGGCCGGATATATGAATGTGTCCGAGTTTTTGAGTACTCACGATTTGGCCAGGGGCTTGTCTCGGGAGCGCCGCTCTGGGTTGCTGTCACGTCCCACGCGGAGTTATCCGCGAAGGATCCCTTCCCCTTCTTGGACGCCTCTGCCTCCAAATTTGTGGAGGCTGCCCTCTTCTTCCTTCCCCTCTCAGGGGGAGAGTTGCTTTCCTCCTCCTCTTCGTCCTCGGCAGCGGAGGAGTGAGTCTTGGTGTCTTCGGACATCATGTCCGAAGCACCCTTGCGACGGAGGCCACCTCTGGTCCCCTTGGCCTTCTTCTTGGCCTTCTACTCCGGCGCTTGATAGGGCGTCGGAACCAACATCTTCGCCAGAAGTGGAATTTCTGGGTCTTCAGGCAGCGGAGCCGGACAGTGAATCCGCTCCGCCTTCTTTGTCCAGCCCTGAGAGAATCAGTAGGAAGGCTTAGGCGTCTTCCTCGAGTATGCAAGTAAAGGATACACCTTGAAAACATGAAAAAAAAACTTACCAGACTAGCGGGATGGGCCAAGTCGTGCCCACGGTCCTCGGCCGTGTCCGACCACGTCTCGCTGGACTTAAAAAAGCACCTTCCAGATGTCTTCGTGCGTAGTGCCGAAGAACTGCTGCAAGGTCTGGTGCTTGGCCGGATCGAACTCCCATAAATGGCAAGTCTGGCTTTGGCACGGAAGGATCCGGTGAATAAGCATCACCTGAATCACATTGACAAGCTTGATGTTCTTGTCCGTCATACTCTTGATGCACGTCTGAAGCGCTGTCAGCTTGTCCGGCGAAGACCAGTCCAGACCCTTCTCTGGCCAGGAGGTGAGCCGCATCGGGGCTCCAGAACGGAATGCGGGAGCCGCGGCCCAGGTGGTGCCACGCGGCTCTGTGATGTAGAACCATGATTTCTGCCACCCTTTGACGGTTTCCACGAAGGAGCCTTCGAGCCATGTGACGTTGGGCATCTTGCTCACCATGGCGCCTCCGCACTCTGCATGTTGGCCACTCACCACCTTCGGCTTCACATTGGAGATCTTTAGCCACAATCTGAAGTGGGGTGGTATGCGGAGAAGGCCTCGCACACGACAATGAATGCCGAGATGTTGAGAAAAGAATTTGGGGCTAGATCATGGAAATCTAGCCCGTAGTAGAACATGAGTCCGCAGACAAACTGGTGGAGAGGAAATCCCAGCCCATGGACGAAGTGGGGGATGAACACCACCCTCTCATGGGGCTCCGGGGTAGGGACAATATGTCCCTTGGCCGGAAGCCGGTGGGCGATTTCCTTGGCCAGATACCCAGCCTCCCGGAGCTTAGTAATGTCCTTCTCCTTGATAGTGGAGGCCATCCACTTGCCCTGTGCTCCGGATCCAGACATGGTTGGAGTGATTTCTTGGGGCAGAAAAGATGAGAACTTGGGCGGTAGAGCTCGAGAATGGGGGAGGCAGAGAAAGAGAAGGCGTGGGTGAAAAGGGGTAAATCCTTATCTCTTTATAAAGGCTGTGAATATCAAGCGCCTCCCCACTCGCCTTAAAACTCGCCTATTCCCCAAGGGCCATGCAAGCGGCACGGTTAGGTTACCCACGCCCGTATTGATGAGAATCCCGCAATAAGGGGACACAATCTCTGCTTTGACAAGACGTGCCAAGAAAATCGCATCTCGAAATATGGGGTGGCAGGCTAAAAACGGTCCGAAATTATGACCGGGCGGCGACGTGATGTCACGCTACAAAAAGTTGTCAGCAGATTGGACTCGTGAAATATTATACTCTTTGCGGTTGCGTGTGGAATTTGTTTTGAAGAGCCAGACACGTTTTCTGTGTTTGAAGACTATTTTGGAATATTCGGAGAAGGAACCCCCCTTGCAATGCCGAAGACGATCTGCGCGCCGGACACCTCGTCATTGAAGCCTGGTTCAGGGGCTACTGAGGGAGTCTTGGATTAAGGGGTCCTCGGGCGTCCTACCTATTGACATGGGCCAGACTGATGGGCTATGAAGATACAAGACAGAAGACTTCTTCCCGTGTCCGAATGGGACTCTCCTTGGCGTGGAAGACAAGTTTGGCGCTCGGATATGAAGATTCCTTTCTCCGTAACCGACTTTGTACAACCCTAGTCCCCTCCGGTGTCTATATAAAACCGAAGGGCTTAGTCCGTAGAGGCAATCATAATCATACAGGCTAGCCTCCTAAGGTTTTAGCCATTACGATCTCGTGGTAGATCAACTCTTGTAATACTCATATTCATCAAGATCAATCAAGCAGGAATTAGGGTATTACCTCCATAAAGAGGGCCCGAACCTGGGTAAAGATCGTGTCCCCCGCCTCCTGTTACCATCGACCTCAGACGCACAGTTCGGGACCCCCTACCCGAGATCCGCCGGTTTTGACACCGACAGGTGCCCCTCTGAAATGATTATTATTCCTCTTTCCACAAACTCTAGGAGGCCACCATGGAAATTTCCATGGACATGGGCATGCCCTAGCCATTCTTAGCCTTGGTCACCATTTGAAACTTAGAAGTTGAGTAGCTAAAGTGAATACCCAGGCGAGCCCAGCATGATTGACTAAAATGGCATTCAAAGATCATGTGCTCAACTATTTTTCAATGTGCACACCACAAAGCAGGCGTTTAATATCGTTACCAACAATTTAGTGATGTCTTTTAAGCATGTTGCAGGTGTTGAGTCTATCGAGAGCCGTAGCCTACCTAAAACTACGATTTCGATTTCAAAATCCACCTGTACACTAGGTGAGTTTGGATATCTTTGAAGTAGAACGTGTAGTAATGACTGGATTTAAATTCCCTTGATCCCCAAACATAGTGCCACGTCATGCATGGAATCCTTAGGCCCAGCTTGAGCAGTCCGCTACTATAGGCTATGTACCTCATCATGGACTTGCATGGATAGGGGAAGATGAAACGCCTCTCTGAATGTAATGACCCCCAAGAAATCCTTGACAAATACATCTTCATTGATGGCAAAGGAGAAAGCGCATTCAGACACCGAAAGAAGATCTTAAATATTTGATGGAGAAGATATTAATAGCATATGCTCTTGGCGGTTTTATCAATCTTAAATCCCTACAACTAACTTCCCCCTTCACTTCCTCTCCCCTTTCTTGTTCGATTTGAGAGTTGTGAGGGGCGCTTCCGCTCCTCTCCTTCTCTCTAACGGCTTTGGATTAGAAGCAGTGGCCAAGCTGCGCATAGCCTATGGGGTCAGCTGACTCCACATACCCCACATCTTTTCTATAAACATCCCTTTTTTTTCTAAAATTCATGACAAGTCCTTACAACTTAAGAAGATTGACCTACAACTTATTAATGACCTCATAGGGTTTTTCTGCTGGCGCCATCACTGATTAGGAGGTCGGCTTGCTGTTGTATATAGTAGGGTTAGGATTAGATCTAGCTTGGAGGCTATCCACGGGGCGTCCCTCGCTATGTCGCGGCGGAGCTTCATTTCGACGCTCTCCAGCGACTTCTGGAGGTTGCCCGCCCCCTCTTCCGGTTGCTCTCCATGGAGGATGGCGGCTGCCAAAGGACGATCCGGTGTTCTCTGAGTATGCTTGGTGAAAGGCTGGATCGGGTAGCCGGGGGCCTCGTTCCTCTTCTCTTTTGCCATCACGAGGACGGAAGGGATGGAGGTGGTAAAGCTGTGACACATCCACTTGGGTCTGGAGTTCCACGCGAAGAAGCTGACATGTTCATCATCATCCTCTCCCTCATAATCAATATATATGAGGCAAATCTTTTGTCTTTGTTTAAGAAAATGTGGATCTACACGACTCAGTATTTTCAAAAACAATATACAAAACATAATCTGAAATTACACCATTGATCCCTTTTTTCCTGCCCACTCCACTCACAATGCCCACAACACAGCCCCCGTTCATTGCAGCCTGTGCAGCCAGCCGCATCGCCCAGCGGTCTCCAACGCGGTCGGCCAAATGACACCCATGCCCAGGCCCCGCGGGCACACCTCCACACCCACCGCCGGGGCTTGATCCGTCATTTCCCTCGCCTCCCGTTTTTAGGAATCATTCCCCGGTACGATACCACGCAGAAAGGGCAGAGCTCCTTCCTCCCAAAAAAAGCGAGACGACGGGACGAGACGGCGCGAGCGAGACAGACAGACAGGAGGCCGAGGCCGAGGCGCGACCTACCCAAGCAAGCCCTAGGCGACGAGACGAGACGAGACGCGACGGCGACGACGGCGGCGGCGGCGAAGGCGTACCCCGCGTGCGCGTGCCCGGATTCGGGGCTCATCCGGTCGGCTCGGCCATGTCCACCAAGAGGTAACGCGATTCCCCCGATTCGATTGTGCGCACGCCCTGTCTCGCGCGGTTCTAAGCGCGGATTCGGTAGCGGTAGGGATTCGCGCGCGCTGGTGTCGCGTGGTGGCTTCCCGTAGGGGTGCCGCTGAGCCCTGGATGGATTGAGCTGCGTCGAGCTTGCCTGGGTCTTCGTTTCGAGAATTTTGCCTGGGGCTTTGGATTGGGGGGAGCCGGAGGTGACAACATGCGTTTCGTGCTTAGAATTGGGAGTTGAGCTGGGCGCCGAGATGTTCCTCCGCGGTAGAGGCGCCCACGGGAGTAAGTAAGCTTATGTGATGTGATACGCTTTGACACGATGCAAGATTTAACTCTCCGGAGCTTCGATTGTGTGCCTCCATTCCTGTGGTTGCGTTACCATGTTCACATCCACCATCTGTGGCGTTCTTTGTGGTGCCGCTTTGGGTTATGAATCTGTGACCTATCAAGCGTTTGTTGGGGTTGGTGCTTAGTATATCTTCTTTCCGTTGTCTGTGGGTGTGGTGGGAAAGCCTACCTAGAGTCCAGTTACTTCTTGTTTGTTAGCAGCTGATAGTATTACGATTCTGCACGATTTAGGGTTTCAGATGGTACCCATTGGGGAAAATGTTTTTGGATGGTTATATATATATATATATATATATATATATATATATACTGTTATCTGTGTAGATTGAATTCGAAGAACTGTTTTCAGTTCGATTCGATTGTGGTGTATATGTTACTTCTTGGTTCTACAATCACAAGATTATTCTTGGGGACGACTTCCGAGGATTTAACAAATCATTTTTTGTGGGTTTGCGACTGAAAGTTCAATTAACCTTGCTGTATATTAAGGAACTTAGGTAGAGCGATAAGTACTCCCTCTGTTCCATATTAGTTGTCGCTGAAATGAATGTATCTAGACGTATGCCAGTGCTAGATACATCCGTTTGAGCGACAACTAATATGGAATGGAGGGAGTATGTGTTTGCATAGCTAGGGCCTATGCTCCTGAGTTGCAAATTTCTTCACGAACTACATTCTTATTACGCTCTCTATTTAACTTGTAAGGAGTATTCTCCTGGAACCCTGTTCTCTTGTCCTGTATAGCAAATACTTACTGCTGTTAACAGAAAAGGTAAAAACTATATGAAGTGTGAAAAAAGGGGAAACAAAGATTTAACCTAATCTTAGCCTCTCTCGTGAGACATAACTTCAAATTCTTAGCTAAGTTATCTATCTAAGCATTAACTGCTGCAGCATTCTTTACCATCAGTTTACATTTTGCTTAGAGAAGCAATATTGGGCAGGAGATGGCTCCTGAAATTCCATTTTTTTCTACTGTCAGATTATTTCCTTCCTGAGATGGAACTAACAATTTGATAGTTAGCTTACATGTCTTTTTGTTCTGACTGATCTCCTTCAGGGTTCTTTGCAAGTTCTTCATGCATGGTGCTTGCTTGAAAGGAGAGTATTGTGAGTTCTCCCACGACTGGAGTGACCAAGCAAATAATGTAACGTATTAAAAACTATGGATGCGGATCTAGTTTCGTTGCCAGACTTCACAATGCATATCTTGTAGTGTTCCTTACTATGATGCTTGTTTGTGCAGGCTTGCACGTTTTACCAGAGAGGCTCATGCTCTTATGGTAACCATTGCAGATATGACCATGTCAAGGTTTCTCGTAACAACCCAGTGCCTTCACTACCATCATCAAGTACCGCAACACGTAGTTCCCCACTTCGCCCGCCACCATCATCAAGTACTGCGACACATGTTGCATCTACATCTCCACAACTTTTAAGTTCTGGACGTCCTCTTCACTTGGGACACCAAACAAATTCAAGCAACCAACGGCAACAGATATCTATGGATAAGCTGGCAGTTTCTGAAAGTAAGCCTGCATGGAGGAATGAGGTCCAACTTGACAGTGTATCAGAGGATGGGATTGGCTGGTCATCCATTCAAACTGCGCAAAACCAAACTTCCATGAAACTTGCTGATATGCCAATTTGTTCTTTTGCTGCTGGTGGTAACTGCCCGTATGGGGAAGAGTGCCCTCACATGCATGGGGATTTGTGTGCGTTCTGTGGGAAAATGTGCTTGCATCCTTATCGTCCTGATGAGAGGCAGGAGCATATCAAGCTATGTGAAAAGAACCACAAGCGTCTTGAGGCTTTGAAACGTAGCCAAGAAATAGAATGCAGTGTCTGCTTGGACCGTGTGCTCTCAAAGTCTACTGCTGCAGAAAGGAAATTTGGACTATTATCTGAATGTGATCACCCCTTCTGTATTTCATGCATAAGAAATTGGCGTGGCAACTCTCCTACATCTGGTATGGATGTGAACTCAGCACTGAGAGCTTGCCCAATATGCCGCAAACTTTCGTACTATGTCATTCCAAGTGTTCTTTGGTACTTCTCGAAAGAGGAAAAGTTGGAGATCACTGAAAACTACAAAGCAAAGCTCAAGTAAGATAGGCTTGTCCTGTTTTGTGGTCTTGTGCCCCAGCTTTATATAAGTAAAACTAGAATGCTACAAATATTTCAGTCATTGAACTTATCCTTACTTGGATGAATGAGCCGTATCAATTTACTACAAATGGCACTTCTAGTTATTTTGCCTCACATGTTCTTATTTCCTTTCTTTTGAATATTCAAGCCGATATGTTTCATGGAAGTGATTTAACATGAACATACTATGCTCCTTAGTACTTGATTATCATTCTACTGTCTGACCTACAAGTATACCATTGCAGGTCAATAGATTGCAAGTACTTCGATTTCGGAACGGGCACTTGCCCCTTCGGGACAAGCTGTTTCTACAAGGTGACATACTTATTACATTCTATAAACATGTGAATACACATCTGCCTGCCCTATCCATATAGTTTGAGTTCACTACCAGGCCAGCTCCATCCCATCGCTGTTGGCAGTAACTCGTTTATTCGGAACACTGGTAGCTAATAATAACCCTCTCCTCCGTCTGTTGGTCTACTGGAAACAGCCCAATTTACTTTGTTTTGATTCCAAGAGTCTTTTGTGTCCTCTCTAGTATTATCATCAGTTACAGTTATGCACTCCTCAGTTACCACTGCTTAATAGTCCTTGTTAGTTATTTGGTGGATAAAGATTGGAATGTATAGACCAAGGTTGGAGTTTATGTTATGTTCAAGTTTGCATGTGTTTTAGGGGATATGATATTTGATTTCTTGCCGATTATTTTCCTAGATAGCTTCATTTAGTGTAGAAACTGTGGATATCATTGTTGTAGCTTGCAATGTTAATTGATCGGACTTTCCTCTTATTTGTCTTCTATTTTTGACTCAATCTTGTATCGTTTATGCTTTGCAGCATGCTTACAGAGATGGCCGCTTGGAAGAAGTCGTACTGCGACATCTTGATTGTGATGATGGAAGTACACTTATTGCTAAGAACATTAGGTGTGTGTTCTCTATCTGTTTTATGCAGTCTGCATATTTTACTTCTCCTTATTTTTCTCCTGTATTGCTGTCATATTCTAGGTTGTCAGACTTCCTGGGCCGGTTGCATCTTTAGGGACCTGCTTCATATATATCGAATGTAAGTTCTTTTGGGGGTTATACTATTTTGGTGAAGTCGAGTGCAAGTAATGCCCATTTTCCATCGTTAATGTCATTTATTTGCTGTTGTGGGAGATAGTCATGCTGCTGTTCCACTGTTGGGAAAGGCAACGCTTGAGCGCTAGGCAATGACCAAACGCCTTGCCTAGGGCATAAGCGAAACTCTATCCATGGCAAGTAAGAAATTGTCCACTCAAGTGAAAAATCATGTCATACTGCACTGACGGACCAAATTGGCCATCTTCCAATTGCAATAGCTGGTAGTTTACTCACATATATTCTCCATTGATATCGTTACACATATAATATCCCAAATACAACATGGTTGCGCCTAGGGCGCTTAAGCACCACCTAGGCGCTAGGCGAAGGTCAACTGCCTTGCTTAGGCCTAGAGCTTTTTCCAACCTTCCACTGATCAATTTCAGTGCTTGTAGTTATGTTCGTATTTCCACTGGCTGAATTGATTTTATCGAACTTGTGCAATCACGACCCCTGACATTCACTAACAGCACTGCATCCATTCTTCTCTTATTTTTTGTTGTTTTATTTCTACCAAACTACTCTTTTAATCAGTTGATAAAGTGAACTGGAAAATTTGCATCCAGGCATCAATCATTCTAAGATTTCGCTGTCTACCAAATATTTGCAGTATTCCGAAGACATCAGTTTAAATCGAGGCATCTTGGAAAACTGCTGCTTTATCTCCAATTTTTTGGTGGTTGCTTTGTCGCCAAACATACAAAGGCAATCCTTTTGTGCTGAAAAAGCTATCATTCCTGTCTCATGCATAAACTCTTACATAACCATTTGTGCCTAACTTCAGCACTGCTCGTTAATGCAGAAAATTCGAAGTTCGCTGCCGGACACCTGGATGACCTTGTAGCGCTATTGACCAGTGAAACAATGGAAAAGAAGTTATGCCGCGAGTATGCTTGAAAAGTGAAAAAAATTACAATAATTAGAACTGCTGAAACGCCTTCCGTATGCACTTTGTGTTGCTTCCTGGGTGGTCACCAGTGATTCGGTAGAACGTTACCTGGCCATTGTGCGAACGACCGGTGTGTAATACTCATTTCCAAACTGCCATTCCCCTGTTGAGGAAGGCTGCCGCACCAACAACTGGTGAACTGAGACCGTTTGGTTGTATAACGTGTACGCTGGAGGAAAAAGGAAAAGAATTCAAAAAATCGCTTCATACTTGATTGTATGAAGTTTGTTTGGTCAGATGCTTGCCCATGAAATATGATTGAATTTGATCGGTGTTTCAAGCTCATGATATAAGACCGATAATTTCATCAGTTCCACAACATATTTTTGTAACGCGAATTCTGCATTTTCTTCTGCGATGCAAGGGATCTTGGACCATATGCTCCTGATTTTAGTTGTGGAACAAAAAATGTCCATTGTCATCATACAACGTCCTCCTGAATGTTGTGTAACGCCTACCAATCACATCCCAAACAAGGATGGTTTCTGTAAAATCATTATGGCTACAAGATCTATGATCTTTATCAACGCACCCTTCACCAACAGAGCAAACACTCTCTGCTCTGTAGTGCTGCAACTTTAACTCTTCAAGTCTGAAACCATGTTGCAGAAATCGCAGGTGTAACTGAACCCCATCTTGACGGAACCACAAAACAGGTGTTACTGGATGCTGGCCTACGTTTCTTATATTTGACAAACCGTTCGATTAACTAATAAATAACAACTCATAAAAATGGCCCATAACCTTCACCATAGAGCTCAGTATAATGCATGTGCACCTATTATTGGTTGTTACATTTCGTTCAGCGGTTCACTTCAACTACATCTGGTTGGAATTTTTCATTCTAGAAACATTGCGAATTTTGAAGGATAACCAAATTATCAATTGGGGAAATGAAACATCTAAAAGCAAAAGAGTATATATGTCAGTTAACTTGGCATCGATAAGGGTGCCAAACAAGTCTATGGAACACAATTAACTCAGAAATACACCATTCATATTTTTGTCTATATTTGGTCAGGCCAGTGAACAATAAATTAGAGCATTACTGAAAATCTGACTAAATATAGTAGCTAACTGGCTAAATAGTTGATTCAGATCAAATTAGTATCCAACTGTAACAAGTAGCCGACCCAAGATGAGTTCAAGTAAAGATAAACCAGTCAATATCTGAATATTGGTATCCGGACTATATATCCTAAACACTAAACATCAGAACAATTTATTGCGGGCCAACTGATACAACTAACTGAAGAGAAAATAGTATATGGAAGATGCCGAGAGCGTAAATATATTTAGTATTAAACTGAGAGCATTTCACATGTAATTACAGAGAAATTTACAGACATATTTTACATTGACAATGGAAGAAGCATTCCTTGCTTACTTCTCTTGTGCTTCCTCTCTTCCTTGGTTAATCTCATGCACAAATATAGAAGTGCAGAAATACATGTAAAGGATAAAGCTATCCCTATGGACCTGAAATAAAAAGCAATACACGCGAACACTAGTAGAGCATACAAAGCAAGTTCCCATATCACGAGGAACACCTCAACCCTGCAGCAACCAACATAAAATAGTTGTGGGAGTCGGGATGCGAGCAATAATTTAACTGTAGTGCAAATAAGGAGAGACATGAAAATAATCCCTTCCTAAGAAGAGAACTTCTAACAATCCTGAATAATCATGTTGTCGTATGTCAAAAGAAACTTGTAAATATAGGACAAGTTGGTATGCCCGTTGTTTATTTTGCTTTCATTGTTATGGAACAACTGTGATATAGTGCTTTCGCACTAAACACTAGCAATCAGGGCTTGTTTACATGAGGTGTCCCTCTTGAGATTTACTCCCTCCGTCCCATAATATAAGAGCGTTTTTGGCACTAGTGCTTACAATGATCATTTTGCTTGGTTCATTTATACAGCAGTCAATGAAAAGTGAAACTGCCATCTTGTTTACTTGTTTAGCCTGTAATCCTGAGAACAGAAGCAATTGGGCAGGTAACAATCCAGCACTAGCTACAACAAGATGCAGAACTATGGCTGTTACTCGCTTTGTTAACCTTACCTAGCTAACAGAATAATGGCCGATTTGTCCTGTATGGTCACTTAAATTCATCTTAACTTGGCAATATCGAAACATAATACTCAGGCTTGTGAGAAGAAACGGAATGGCTTAGGGTTGGCGCTTGCTTACCACGAGGAGCCGGCCGTGGAGGTGGAGGTGGAGGAGAAGAAGGATGCGGCGGCCCAGGCGTGCCTGGATCGCGCCTGATACTCCTTCATCTGCTCCGCCATGGTGTGCTGCTGCTGCTGCTCGGCGTCCATTCCTCGCGCCATCCCCCTTCTGGATTCCGACGCCCAACGGCGACGGCGACGGAGTTGGTCCGGATCGAAGAGGAATTTTTTTTTTGAGACAATCGAAGAGGAAATGGTGGGATCGATCGCCTCTGCTTTGGGCCAAGCACGTTCGGCTTTGGGCCACCATGTCACCAGCAATTTTTACAGATTTTAAGGCCTCTTTCGGTTCTAAATTCCCAGGGAGAAGACTATATTCCTTACAGTTCTACAAAAAAGAGAGAGACTATATTCCTTTTTTTTTGGTGGGGTACAGACTATCGACGCGTTTGGTTCGGAGCGAACATCGCGGCTTCCGATTCCAGCGTTTTCCGAAACGGTATCGTTTGGTACGCACACTACGTATTAGCTAGCAGCGTCTTTCGATACGTGGCTTCGCAAAACCGAAAACGGCCGGATCAAAGCTGATTAGGAAACCGGAGGTTGGACACTCAACCAAACAAAGCATGTATTCGGTAAGAAAACATTGGAAACCGGTGCTTCTCATTACCTGAACGAATACGTTACCAGAGACTGAACCAAAGGCGTTTATATTCCTTAGGAATCATTTCTACAGCGTTTGTTTATTTATTTTGGGTCCCGATAATTGCCACACGTGTGGGCGTTAAGGGACCTGCCCACACGTTCTATGTGAGCAAAACAACTAGCGTCCACATGCCTTTTTTTTTCTCCCGGTCCCTCTTATACGCGTGCGTGTGGGCGAAATAGATAACGCGCACACGCCCGGTACGTCAGGCCTCGTACCTCGTGGTCCCGTACGCCCCACGTGACACTTACCGCGCGCACGCAGTTGCCATGGGCCGGACCCTCGTCTAT
The DNA here is from genome assembly GCA_963921465.1 of Triticum timopheevii. NCBI lineage: Eukaryota > Viridiplantae > Streptophyta > Magnoliopsida > Poales > Poaceae > Triticum > Triticum timopheevii. Next base: position 218,481,352 of record OY997274.1, read on the forward strand.
GTTCGTTTAAGTGCAGTTGCCATGTCGCTGAACTACGGTTGCCATGTCTGCTCAACTGCAGTTGCCATCTCAGGTCAAAGTTTCAGATTGCCATTTTTTGGACAACTACAGCTGTTGCCATGTGTGGTCTGGTCTACTGCAGTTGCCATGATTTTAAAAGAGTCAATTACACCGGTGGTGCTAGAACTTGGCGTAAATGGTCACTTTAGTGCTAGAATTTGTGCCATACATCGAAGTGGTGCAAAAACTAGGCTCGAACATGCAAATACGGTGCAAATCTCGTTTCTATACGCCGGCGACGCTGACAGGGCATGACAGCGTGGCGTAGGACCCGCTGTCAGTGACCATATTGGGAAGACGGGTGTGTGGCATGCTCTTTTTGTAAAAAGGAAAACCTTGAATTCTTATTTTTCACTTTTTCCTCACATAAAGGCCCCTGTTAACTTTATAACAATTGATGTCATATAATGATACTAAGCCTTTTACATCCCGACCTAAAATAATGTAAAATAAGAAGAAGAAAAAAAGATCAGGGGGAACGTAAAATAAGAATTGTATATTTGAAAAACAAAAAGATACCGCCGTGGGATTTTGTACTAGCGATCTGACAATTACCACCAGTAGGACCTAGCAATACAACCACTAGCATTTCGTGCCTTAAACATGTTGGTTTGTTTTTCCTTTTCACTTTTTAGCCTCAAAAAAGGTAAATTTTATTGTAAATGCGTATTCATCTGAGAATCTGCAGTCTGAGGCACACTAGGCTAAATTATTTTCATACATATATTTAACTTAATTTAGAAATACAAATATAATTTATAAAAAACACAAAAAATTATAAAATGAATGAACACTTATAAAACAACATAAACAAATAAAATATTGGACAATTTTATATACAGCATAATTAATTATTTTATAAAAATTATTTTTTGAACTGATAGGATAATTTATTTAAATACAAATATTTTCTAAATTACTTTGATATTTTAATTCATATGCAAAAATATTAAATTATCAAAATATTTCATAATTTAATTTGATGGATTTTAAAATTAATAGGTGAGCATTTTTTGGTTTATATATTTATTTATATGTGTATTATTTATAATTACAATTTACATCTTTTTTTTTGCGGAAAAACTTTCAGTCTATTCATCTTCAATCATGGCAGTACAACGAATACCAGAAATAAAAATTACATCCAGATTCGTAGACCACCTAGCGACGACTACAAGCACCGAAGTGAGCCGAAGGCGCGCCGCCGTCATCGCCCCTCCATCGCCGGAGCCGGGCACAACTTGTTATAGTAGACAGTCGGGAAGTCGTCGTGCTAAGGCCCCACAGGACCAGCACCCCAGAACAGCAACCGCCGCCGATGAAAAATAACGTAGATCGGAAGGATCCAAACCGAAGACACACGAACGTAGATGAACAACGACGAGATCCGAGCAAATCCACCAAAGATAGATCTGCCGGAGACACACCTCCACACGCCCACCAACGATGCCAGACGCACCGTCGGAACGAGGGCTAGGCGAGGAGACCTTTGTTCCATCTTCAGGGAGCCGCCGCTGTCTCGCCTTCCTGAGTAGGACACAAACCCTAATAAGATTGAAAAAAACGACTAAAAATGGAGCCCTTCCACCGGCCCTTGTCAGGATCCACCGCGCCTCCATGGCCCTAGGGCCACCGGAGACGAGGCGGACCCGCGCCGGCGCCGGCGAGAGGCACGAACCCTAACTTTCTTTCTTGGAGGAGGAGGAGGAGGAGGCGGAATCCTGTGTAATTTACATCTTTTTATAACTGTAAATATCAAACCAAAAAAATTGTAATTATAAATAATATACATATTCTGTTATAGACATGTAAATTGTAATAATATACATGTAAATTGTAGCCCAGGAGCACGTTCTGTTATAGACATGAACTGTAACAATTATATTTACACATGCGAGAGTTCATTGTTGGAGTGGCACGCGCTCCTACTAGTTTTACATGGATAGCTTGTTCGAAACCCCACGAGCAAATTTTTGTTTATGTATCAAAATTCAAAGATATAAAACTTGTGTATGCTTATGCATCAGCAACTGAACTCTGGGCGGGAGGGTAGCCGCGCACACTCGGTCACCCGTACGAATTCCTCTGCGCCATATTTTTCATTCTAACAAAATTTGTGATGTTTCACTGACAAGTGAGACTCACCAGATGCCACACGCCTGACAGGTGCCTTTTCATGAGAAAAAAAATTAAAAATCTGAGGGTGTTTTTGCAAAAAGAGCACGCCACACGCCCAACCTTCACTATGCAGTCACTGACAATCGGCCTTATGTCACGCTGTCATGCCCCGTCAGCGTTGTGTCCGTATACGAACGAGATTTGCACCGTATTTGCACGTCCAAACCAAGTTTTTGCATCACTTTAATGTATCCCGCAAGTTCTAGCACTAAAGTGACCGTTTGCGCCAAGTTTTAGCACCACCGGTGTAATTGACTCATTTTAAAACTTTAGGAGTTGCCACCTACTAACACTAGGCAGTTACCACGTAGCACTGAAAAATGGCATGGCAAAAAAACATGTTGGGGTAAAAGAGAGAGTTGCCATGTGCTCACAAGCACGTTAGGGCAGTTGCCATGTAAAAAAAAGAGTTGCCATCTGCTTACGTGCACGCTAGAGCAGTTTGCCATGTACCATGCAAAACATATGGCAACTGACATGTTCGGGTAAAAAAGAGAGAGTTGCCATCTGCTTGCAATCACACTAGGGCAGTTGCCATGTACACTGCAAAACGCATGGCAACTGGCAGCTTGGGTGTGGGAGAGGAGGCAGACGTGTGGGCGAGATGGCAAACGCCCACACACCAGCCCTTGTGCGTGACTGAAAACTGGTGTGTGGGTGAACTGCTAAACACCCACACACCGGCCCCCCCGTGTGGTAAAACGGATATGTGGGCGAACTATGTCACACACCACACACACGCCTTGTCCTACGTGGCACAGAAAATCGGCCAGATTGTGCCAAGATTCGTGCATATAGTATGAACGGTGATGGATGCGTGTGGTCGAGATGGTCAACGACCACACGTGTGCGCGTTAACATTTCCGTTTTTTTTCAGGGACAGAGTTTGTTTAATTTGCAGGATAAAGAAACATAGAAATTATTTTCAGTGAAAAAATAATATTTTTTTGCATGGAATTCCATAGGAGTACCTTTCCTCCGTAACCTAGGAAAAACCCTAGCGGACACAAAGCCCACTTCCCTGCCGATTGTTCCGCTGTTTTTCCTCGTCTCCAACGTTCGATTTTTCGGAATGGAACGCACGGGACCGTGGAGTTGTGCGGGGACTTTAGGTCTAGCTTATTAGGTTTCAGTGTCTTCGTGTTGTTCGGCGAGGCGATTCCGATGTCGCCATGGGACGTATGAGAGTTAGTTTCAAAAAGTTGAGCAAAAATATGTACATTATAATTCTGAATTTATTTTTTACTTGATTTTGTCTAATGCGAATAAGACAAGAGTTTGTTTAATATAAAAAAGAATAACATGTTATAGTAGGAGAAAAGAAGTACAAAGTCTTAGCCAAAGACAGAAGAAAAAACCAACAACAACGAGGCAAAGGGAAAAAATACAACCCAGCGAGACGCAACAACCAAGACTCAAGGCAAACACATACACCCAGGCCACCATGTACGACCTAGACAACAAGGTGATCTAGGCACGTAGCGCTGACATGACGCCATTGGCACTCGTCACATTTAATCTGTTCAACCAGCCCGTCGATCGAAGTGAAGGCATTATGAAAATTCCTCTTACGTAGTACTATTTATGTGTGTGGCTACTTTAAGATATGTATGAGACCTTGCTATATGCTTGTAAGATTATGGCTACGATTTTCATACGGCATATTGTCGTTATTGTCTCATGTCATATTGTTGTTATTATATGCCTTGTCACACACATCACTTGTTGTCATTTTGAGATGGCTATGTTATGTATTTGTATTGATCATCTCATATGTCACAAGTTGTTGCAGAAGGGGAAATCACTTTGTGCATCCATGTTCACTTTTGCACCTATCCGGTTTCTAAAGCCTTAGGGAGAAGCGTTGATCATATTTTGTGCACTTTGTATTCAAGTGCAAATAATTCTCTTATGTGTGCACAAATGTATAGGGAGATCGACCTAAATCTCAAGAACCCATGCTAAGCTTATCATATATCTTTTATTATACATCTATTCATATTGTCATCAACCACCAAAAAGGGGAAGACTGAAAAGACATTTTCCCCTAATGAGGATTTTGGTGTTAATGATAATAGCAATTAGGTGTCTAACTATGTTTCGAGTGTGCTTTCAGCTTACACATGATTGGAAAATGAAACGTAATGTCGGTCGGCAATCCTCCTAAGCTAAAATAATAGAAGAAAATGACGCATCAAAATTATACCCATGATTTCTCGCTTTGAGTCGTAGGTACGCCGCACTATTAAGTGGAGATTCATCATGAATCTTGTGTGGGAATCATTGAACAAAAGTAAGCCATATATACACTCACATCCCATGTGAGAAAAGAGCATCGTGTTTCCACCTTCTGTGTTGTTGTTCTTGCTGTCAGGACCATATCGAACTATCTGACATGTCCGAAGTTTCGACATGGGGTTCGACTTTGTCTAGAGTGCTGGATCAAGTTGAATACCATGTTGGACATTGGGTCAGACAGTCCGCAAGTCGGAATGTCCGACTTAGGTCAGACTATCTGACTTTCTCTGTGCAGCGTGCATAAGGGCAGAGAACTGATGGATCTATATAAGCCACCCTTCTTCTTCAAAGGAGGGTGACGACTCCATTGCTCCTTTCTCCATTGATCCAAAGCTCAAAAGTTCGATCTCTCTATCTCTCTCTCTCTCTCTCTCATATTTTCAAAAGAGCCAAAGGAATGCCCAAGCAACAAATCCACCAAAGCAAAACTCGAGTTTGTGGACCCCCCTTGAGATCCTAGCACATCTTGTTACTCTTGGGGTTTGTGGGGAACTCAAGATGGTTGGTGTAACTCGGGAGGTTCTGATTCATGTGGTTGTGCCATGGGCTTGTTTGTGAGGGTTAGGAGCTCGCCCCAAGAGCTACCCCTAGTGAGAGGGAACTTGGGCATTCATCAACCAAGGTTCTCAGAGACATAAGGTGAGACATTCATTGTCGTGGGGCCATTCGTTATTTCCCACCTGTCCAATGGAGATTAGCACACCTCCAAGTGTGTGAACTTCGGTATACATCTTCGTCTCCATCACTTTCGCTTGTCCCTTAATCCTAGCTTTAATTTGTGTTATTACTTCTTTGATGCCATGTGTAGCTTGCTAGCTTGTTGTAATACATCATATATCGTGTATCATCCTTTTGCACATACCAGAACTTACATTTCCGCACTAGCCCCTAAAATCAACTAAGAAAATATGAAATTTGGTAGTCACCTATTTACGCCCCCTCTAGTCGACTTCTCTGTAATATTTGAACCATCAATTGGTTTGAGAGCAAGGTCTCTCTCTTGTTTTTTAGCTTCATCGATATGGAGAGCAAAGATGCCAGATAAAATCACTGGTGGGCTATGGAATGTGCCGCTGCCGGTTACTAGGTTGTATGGAGTTGTGGGGTCATTGTGGCCTTGTGGGCTAGTGGACCGATACAGATACTCGTTTTTGTTGGTAAAATCTTTGGTATTTACATGAATACAAGTGAATACCCATGGCTCCGCCCCGGATAAAATTCCCCAAGACTATGATTAAGGATTCTGGAGTTAGAGGGTAAACTTGCTGAACTTGAAAGATAATAATGCTTGAGAAAGAGGATTTTGGAGTTGTGGTAGTTTTGAAAAAGTAGAGCAAAATATGTACATCATAATAGTCTTTCTAATGGAGTACATAGTAGGCTTAGGTCAATCAATGCCTTTTCCACTCATCGCCAAGTAATACTCAAATTAACAAATTGCCCAAGAAACGTCCTATCTATATTTTGCAGAGGGGTGAGCTCTCCTGTCACGTCTTTAAATTCTCTATGGTTCCTAAGTAATTTTGATTTTGCATTTGGTCACAATTTCGTTTAGGTCAACTTTGTCAAATGAACTAGCAACAACCAACACATGAGCCCCGCGCTCCTCTCACCATCTGGACATGTCCAGAAAACTTTGCAACCCACATAAAAGAACATTACAAATAAGTCTGTTGAAGTCCCTACAAACAACCAAATTTGGAATCGCCGTCGACCATCAACGTCGCCAAGACGCACACGAAGGGAAGAGACAGTGCACCAGCAAACCAAAATCCAATTCAGTACCATAGCCTTATAGGCGCTGTGAGTCGAAGACCAAACCTGCAAAATAGGCGCTTGACGATGTGGCGTGTCGGCTAAGGATGTTCCTCACGCCGATCTGGATTCAGATCTGACGCAATCCGCCGATGTTGCCGCAGAAGAAGGCCAAACCTGCCGCCGTCGGGCCACTAAATTTGCACCAACATCAGTCTGTTCAACTTGTTGGCACCGCCATGAGAGACGACAACCACGAGACATAGAAAATATAAGGCCTACTGTTCCCAACAAACAACAAGCAAATGAGACCATCGGCTCATCGGCGCCGCCAGAGAGAATGGTTACATGATGAGGAAGAGACCGATGCCACCTTATTTGATGCGACATCAACCTCATCAAATTGGTGCTACTACATGAAAACAAGCCCTAGATCAAAGGAACAACACGGAGCGAAACGGGTGCCCACCCCTCTCCCCCAGCTACCGGAGCAGCGGACGGAGAGGGGTGGAGATCAGCGCCTCGCCGGTGAGAGGGACCATCGCCTGTGTCACCAATGGAACAATAGAGATCCTTCTGTTCACACACCACAAAATAAAGCTACCGAAACAAAGTTATAGTATTTGTTTCAAGAATGGTTTACCGAAAATTTGTGCTTAACCCTTAATTCTTGCCGAACTACTTGATGAAGAAAACGATCCGACAGCCGAAATGGCCTAAACTCTGTGAGCGTTCGGTTCCCCCCTAATCTTATTTCTGGATAACAGGGATCCTTCTGTTCCCACATCATAAAGTTTTTTCTGAGAGTACGCCTAGGCGTACCATAGATTTATAGAAGGCAGAATTGGAGTTATAAGAAACTACCACTCACTGCGAACAACGAGCGTAGCGCACATCACACCACTCACGAACAAGTTCACACATGGACAACACCGCAAAGCAAACTACAACACATAAGAGCCTTTTCTAGGCTGGCACACACACCGCATCTCGACCGACGCTGAACGCCTCCAAAGACCACCACCTTCTGTAGAACATCGCTTCTCGATGCACAACCTAAAAGTCTAGCATGTATGACTATGACTATGATTCCTCTACGGACTAAGCCCTCCGGTTTATATAGACACCGGAGGGGACTAGGGTTGTACAAAGTCGGTTACAAAAAAAAATCTTCATATCAGGACGCCAAGTTTGCCTTCCACGCCAAGGAGAGTCTTATCCAAACACGGGAGAGAGTCTCCAGTCTTGTATCTTCACAGCCCATCAGTCCGGCCCATGTACTATAGTCCGGACGCCCGAGGACCCCTTAATCCAGGACTCCCTCACCTCCGAAGACCACCACCTTCCGTAGAACATCGCTTCTCGACGCACCATCCACCCTGAGCGCCTAAGAGGAAGTGGCAAGTGTAAGGAAGGACTTGCTCCGATCTGAGGGAAGCACCGTCTTGGAGACATCGACGACGAGCGTACATAGCGCCGCAGAGGACCAACAGAGTACAATGGCGGACACCGAAGGGGAGCAATAAGGACTCAGTCATGTCTCCATACACAAAGCTTCCAACGGAAATACGACGTCGAAGACGCCGCCAATGTGCCGATCCAACATCGAATCGAGGCTTTCGCCCGAAGATAGCACCAACTCCAAGAGAGCGAGGGGCACGACGCACACGTCTCGAAGACGCTTCCCCTCCAAGAAGGGGATAGCACCCACGTGCCATCGCCGCCGACCCGACACACCACAAAGTAAAGCCATCGAAACAAAGTTATTTGTTTCAAGAATACTTTACAGAAGATTTGTACTTGAATCCTTAATTCTTGCCGAACTCCTTGATGAAGCCGATGAGCCGTTGGAACTCCGTCGCCGACGAGCCTCCCTCCGCGACGTCCCGCCTCACCTCCTGCGATAGCACTTGAGCCGACATCCTTAGCTGGCCGGACTCCATGGCCTGCCTCACCATCCCCTCCACGACGGCCCTCTCGCACACGTCCTTCATGTCCAGCCCCGTCCCCCATACGGCGCCCACGAACCGGCTGTTGATGTGCTGGTCCGCGAAGAACGGCCAGCACACCAACGGCACGCCCTCGGTGATGCCCTCCAGCGTGGAGTTCCACCCGGCGTGAGTCAGGAAGCAGCCCACGGCGCGGTGTCTCAGCACGTCCCGCTGCGGCGCCCAGTCCACGACGCGCGCCTTGCCGTTCCCCGCCGCGTCGACGGCTTCCTGGAGGACGGCGCTCTGGCTTGCCCCGACCATGTCCGGCCGGAGCACCCACAGGAACGCGTAGCCGGAGCCGACAAGCCCGGACAGGAACTCGGTGAACTGCTCGAGCGAAATGACGGCCAGGCTGCCCAAGCTCACGTACACCACGGACCGGTCCGCCTGACCGTCCAGCCACGCCATACACCCGTCGTCCTCGCGCCACAAACTGGCGGCCGGCGCCGGCGCCGCCGAGACGGCGTGGAGAGGGCCTATGGCGAAGACGTCGCGCATATGCGGCGCGATGTGCGCGAGCGCCGACCGCTCCAGTGACGCCGCCGTGTTGAATATGAGCGCCCGAGCCTTGCAGCTGTGAGCGGTGTAGCCCGCCAGAATCTGCAGCAAAGGGTCGACGTCGTCGGTCTCGGCCCGACGGCGGCAAGAGTTTGGAAGATCTCGTCGCCGCAGGAAATCCTCCATCCCCGGGACGCTACGGACCGGCTCATCGAGGTCGGCGCCTACAGGGATGGGAACCTCGCCGAGCTCCACGAGCCTGGGCACGGAGAGGTAAGCCAAGAAGCTGCACGCGCTCGCCGTGCGAAAAGCGAGCGCCGGCACGCCGAGCTCCTCCGCGACATCGATGGCGAACGGCAGTAAACCGTCGGCCACGACGCACGACAGCGCTGGGAACCCGCCGTCGGCCGCGGGGGACAGCGCCGAGGCGAGGAGCGCACGGTACGCAGCAGGGCCCGTCGTCATCAGTGACTTGGCGACATCCTTGAGGTCGCCCACGGAGCGGGGGTGGTCGACGGGGAGGCCGTCCGGCAAAGACACGAAGCGGAGGCGTGGCGTGGCGACGGCCTCGGCGTGGTGAGCGCGGCGGAGATTGTGCTCCGTGTGAACGAAGGTGACGTGGAGGCCGGCGTCGAGGAGCCCCGCGGCGAAATGAAGCATCGAGTTGATGTGGCCCTGCAGCGGCCACGGGAACACCAGAACGTGCACCGGCGCCATTTCCATCATACCGCCGGTCGCTTCCTCTCGCCGGCTAGGGATTCTATGGAGCCTCTGAATTGCGTATACTTTTCCGCGTGGGTACACTACATGAGAGGCCTCCAGCCCTCCACTACATGAAGTCCAACTTTGAGGAGCAGTTTTAAAATCGATAGCGTCGTCCTCGCGTGAGATAAAAAAAATGATGCACTGCCAGTGGAACCTGTTGGCATTGGCTAGCTTGCGTGATGGATTGGTGGCGAAGATCAGGATCCGATTTCTGCTCTACTTTAAGCACACGCGCGTGTACACACCTATCGGCTGTAGTACTATTTGCCTTTGTAGTACTCCCTCCGGTCCTTTTTACTCTGGACATTGGATTTGCCAAAAGTCAAACTTAGCTAAGTTTGACCAAATTTATATTAGAAATTATTAGCATCTATAATATCTAATAAATATAATATGAAAATATATTCGGAGATGAATCTAATGATGTTGGTGTTGTTATGTAAATGTCAATAATTTTTTATATAAACTTGGTCAAAGTTGGATGAGATTGACTTCAGACAAACATAATATGCAGAGTAAAAAGGACTGGAGGGACTACTATCTTTTCTTGTCGGTTGGCGATGGCGTTTTACTCCGGGCGTCCGCTGAAAGCGTGAAACTCGCGCTCCTGGGTATGGCATCTTTTGGAGCGCACTATTGACCGCCAGAGATCGTGGCTAGATGGATCAAAGAGGGTGACGCGCATTCTAAGCTTTTCAAGCAGTGGCCAGTCAGCCAATGATAGGAGATCGAAGAATTATATCCCTCGCATCAAACATGGTGATCACGAGTGGAGCAGCTCTCCGTCCTCTGCCTAGCGCTCTCTGCCTAGCGCGTCCCGCCGTTCGCCACTCCGGCGGCGGCGTCCACCCTCCCCCGCCGCTGGTTGCTCCGACCCGGCGTCCACCCTTCCCCCGCCGCTGGTCACTCCGACCCCGGCGTCCACCTCCTCGGCCCGGTGATCTCGCCTGCTCTCAAGTCGCCAGATCCAAACCATGGCCAACAGCCCCCTGTCCGTCACCTCCGGCTTCAGGCCCTCCGGCGAGAGGCCAGTCGTCTCGGGGCTTAGCATCTCCTCCAGCTCTGAGGCTTCGGGTGCGCATGGCCCTGCGGCCTCGCCGCTTGGACTGGACGCGCCGGCCGCGTTGGTGCCTTGGGAGCAGCCTCGGCCTTTCAGAAAGGAGTTGTGGAGGCGCTGCCAAATCGCCAGCGCGTGCGCTAGCCCTCACCGCGGGCAGCCTATGGCTCCAGTTCGCAGACAGGCCTCGCCGAAGATGGATGGTCTATGCTACAAGTGTTTTGAGGAAGGGCACTTCAAAAAGGACTGCACAAATCAAGTTGTCTGCTTTCGCTGCAAGATGCCTGGCCATGAGTCTAAGGATTGCAAGAGGCCGAGGAGCCCCTCGCCGGAGGAGGAGCTCAGGAGGTCGACGACAGCCAAGGTTGCGCGCAGAGAGGCGCCTCTGCGTGCTCCTGGGGGTGGTCCATCCAGGGCGTCGCCGCCTCCCCCTCCCCCTCCTACATCTTCCCCTGCTACCTGGCCAAGCCTCTGCATTCCCCGCCTCGAGCGCTCGCCGCCAGATGATATCAGATCACATGAGCTCTGCGTCGTCCGACGCACTGGGAGCATGGCAGACCTCGAGAGGAGGCTGCAGTTTGCCATGGTGGCGTACGTTGGAGGGGCTCGGCATGACATCACGCCGGAGTTCGTTCTGCAAGCTCTGGAGGCAGTGGGTGGTGTTGAGCCAGAGTGGGTGTCGGTGCACTGCTTCAGACCGGAAGACTTCTTGGTTGTTTTCGCACGACAGGAGCACCGCAATTTGGTGGCGGCGAAGCCGTTCCTCGAGTTCCAGGGAATCCGTCTCTTCTTCAGGCAGTGGAATCGACAAGCGCAAGCTGTGCATTCGCAGTTGAATTACAAGGTGTCGCTCGTGATGGAGGGAATTCCGCCGCATGCGTGGGAGCGCGAGATTGCGGAAGATCTGCTGGGCACTTCTTGCCTGGTGGATATGGTGGCGCCAGAGTCCAACTCGCGCCGGGACCTGTCGGCATTCAAGTTCACGGCCTGGACAGCGGAGCCGGATTCCATTCCCTCGCTCCGATGGTTGGCAATTCCAGAGCCTGGGCTGGTGGCGCCCCTGTCGATGCCGCCATTGCTGCAATACAAAGTGCTAATCCATCTGGACTCTGTGGCGGATTACAGTGAGTGGGATGAGCCGTTATTCTTGGGCGTTTCGTCGTGCAGTGATCAAAGTGGGGTGCCGTCAGACGGGAGAATCAGTGGTGATGCTGCGCATGCAGTTGTTCCTAGGCGTCTGCCATGGCGTTTCGGTACACGGGACTCTCGCGGCCAAGGGGTGGGCAGCTTTTCCGGCACGACGCCAAACACTCCGGCCACCGGAGATAGCTGGCGCCTCCTGCCGATGGAAAATAGGATGATGGTGACAGCTGGAGGTGCCGTCATGCCGATACGAGATAGGCTGTATGTCAGGACTTCAGCTTTTGACCGACTGACCACGCACGATGGAGTGGCTGTGGTGGGGCAAAGAAATTTGAACTTGAGGCCCGGGAACGAGGAGACTGTGCCTCGTCAGCCAATCAGCGCCGCAGAGGCGGATCGCCTGATTGCCCCAGATGGTGGCCCGAGTCCGCCAGGGGGACCCGCAGATACGGTTGCTGCTTTGGGAAAAGAGAAAAATCAAGAAGCTATGCTGCACATGGGAGATGTGACAGCCGAGGATCCTCTGCATTGCCCAATAATTGAGCAGGCACAGACAGCGCCAGTGCGTGTGGTGGATCCAACGCAGCTCTCACCTCGCGGAGAGGAAGAATCGCAGCTTGCAATGATTGAGCATAGAACACGTGGAGAGGACGACCTGCAACTAGAAATGAGTGAGCATCAACCGCAAGGGACATGCATGCAGCCTCAGGTGGGTCCAGGTGATAATGCCACGGCTGTGGATAAAGGCGACAAACACATCGGGATGACTTCCCAGGTGGAACTGGAACTGAATGCAAGTGTGGGGAAGGGACAAGATACAACGAGGGAACTAGCACCTGCCAAGCATCTTTGCGAGCAAGAGGGTGGCGCTGCTTCCGAGGCCGCTGGTGGGCTCAGCACGGAAACCATTGGCGAGACAAGGCGCAATGTGCTGGCCTCTGCCGAGGAATCCCAGCAGCTACCAATTGAGGGTGAGTGCGTGTTGGCTTGTGATTCGCTACATGGCGCACTGCATGACGTACTTGAGAGCAGACCATGCACAGAAATGGCCTTGTATGAGAGGGAGATACTCTCAGAAGTGCATGACTCAGTTCAACAAGGAATGACAGCATCAGAGGCGATTGCTTTCACTAAGCTAAAGGCCTTGTGCTCATGTATTGTCAAGAAGCTGGCTCCCCCACTACTGAAGGAAATTCAGGCCTCAACCCTACACCCGGCTATTGAGCCATGCACGCCTAGGCGCACCACTCGAGCCACGAAGCGCATCGTGGGGACAGGAGTATCCAAAGCGTCGCCTGCTGAAAATGTTCTTCTTCGGACGCTAGGAATTGCGGCAGAGGATCTCACGGTTGATGATCGAGCAGTGGAAGAGCTTAAGGGGCTGTTTGACTCGCCATTACGCGAACAACACATCCGAGTGATTGCAGCACTGTTTGGCAAGACTCGGTAGCTGTGAGCGCACAGTAGCCCCCGAATGGGGTTCTTGAGTTGGTGGTGTTTTGACCATTTATGGAACCAAGCCCATCAATTATTTGCTGGAATGTGAGAGGGCTGAACAACCCAGCCAAGCGAGACGCTGTGCGAGGTTTTGTGAGCACTATTAGAGCGAATGTAGCTTGTTTACAGGAGACTAAACTTGATGTAATTGATCGCTACTCAGTTATGCAATGTTTGGGGCCGTCGTTTGATGGCTATGCTTGCTTGCCGGCTGTTGAGACTAGGGGAGGAATCCTACTTGCTTGGGATTCTTCTGTGGTGGATGTTGATCAGCTACAACTGGATGATGACTTTATAACAGGCATGATTCACACGAAAGCGGGAGACCATTGGTGGCTAACGGCTGTTTATGCTCCACAGGGAGACGCGTTCAAAACAGCCTTCCTGGAGCAGTTAAACATGAGGAGAGATCTATGCCCAGGACCGTGGATGGTCTTGGGAGATTTTAACATGATTTTGCGAGCTTTCGAGAAAAACAATGCTAATCTAAACCGTAGCATGATGGGGAAGTTCAGGGCTTTCGTGGACAATAACGAGCTTAAGGAAGTTTACATGCATGGGAGGAGATTCACTTGGTCAAATGAGAGGGACTCACCTACTATGACCAAGATTGATAGAGTGCTAGTCTCGGTGGATTGGGAGCTGGCGAATCCGGACTGTCTTCTCCAAGCTTTATCTTCTGGTGTGTCTGACCACGCCCCGCTACACCTTCACACTGCGGCCATGTTCTGCCCGAAAAAGAGATTTCATTTTGAGCTATATTGGACTAAATTGGATGGCTTTGATGATGCTGTGCGTGAGGCTTGGGTTTGTGAGGATAGCATTGTTGATCCCTTCAAGAGGCTGGACACTTTATATAGAAACACGACAGTCGCTTTGCAAGCATGGAGCCAAAGAAAGACAGGAAACATAAAAGTCCTCATGGCTGTTGCAACCTGGGTGATGTTTCGATTCGACCAAGTGCAAGAAAGCCGCATTCTAATGGACCAGGAACTGTGGATTAGGCGTACCCTCAAGCTCGCTCTGTTGGGGATGGCTTCCCTTGAAAGAACCATTGAGAGGCAGAGATCACAGATGAGATGGATTAGAGAGGGCGATGCAAATACAAAACTGTTCCAAGCTTTTGCCAATGGAAGAAGAGCCAAAAACTTCATACCTTTTGTTAGAGTTGGAGATACTGTGTACACGGATCAAAGGCAGAAAGAAGAGGTGTTCACAGCTGCGTTTGAAGCAAGGCTTGGGACTGATCAAGCACGTGACTTCACGATTGATTTGGGCTACTTGGGTATTCAACCAATTGAGCTAGCGGATCTAGATGACATGTTCACCGAGAAGGAAGTTTTTGAGGCTATAAATGAGCTGCACCCGAACAGAGCTCCGGGTCCTGATGGTTTCATTGAAGCGTTCTACCAGAGAGCATGGCCTATCATCAAGAATGACATCATGGCAGCAGTACACAAGCTCTACGTTTGTGATGGAGCTGGGTTTGCGAAACTCAACCGAGCATACATTATGCTTATTCCGAAGAAAAGCGATGCTGAGGAGGTGGGCGATTTCCGCCCCATTAGTTTGACACACAACTTTGAAAAGCTTTTTGCAAAGATGCTCACAACCAGAATCAGGAGACAGATGAAAGCTTTGGTCAATGCAAATCAATCTGCATTTATTAAGGGCAGAGTGCTTCATGATAACTTCCTAATGGTTAGGAATGTTGCAAGAAGAATTCACGCTAGGAGAGCTCCAGGTGTGTTTCTGAAGCTGGACATCTCGAAAGCTTTCGACACACTCTCCTGGCCTTTCCTCTTCCAAGTGCTAAGAGCCAAAGGATTTGGTCCAAGATTCATTCGATGGCTGGAAATCTTGCTGCAATCTGCGAGCACAAAGGTGGTTGTCAATGGATGCCCGGGAAAAAGATTCTATCATTGCCAAGGATTGAGACAGGGCGATCCTAGCTCGCCACTACTCTTTGTTATAGCCATGGATATTCTTACAGCTGTGATTGGGAAGGCAGCTAGGGAGGGTGTGCTCCCTTCCTTCTCGGGCATCAAAGACACACAGAGGCTTTCAATCTTTGCCTATGATGTGGCCCTGTTCATCCGGGCATCTGTACCTGACCTGACATGTGTGAGAGAGGCGCTAAATATCTTTGGGATAGCATCAGGACTTAGAATCAACTACAGGAAGACTTCTACCATTTTAATTCGAGGAGATCCAGAAGATAAGGAAAGGGTGATAAGCTTCCTAAACTGTCAATCTAGAAGTTTTCCATGCAAATATCTCGGATTACCACTCACCATAAACCAGCTTACGAGGACTGATTGGCAACCGCTGTTAGATCAGGTTAAGCAATTCATCCCAGCATGGCAGCGAGGCCTTATTCAGAGACCAGGCAGACTAATCCTCGTCAAGAGTGTCATTGCAAGTAGACCAATACATCATCTGCTCGTTCTAAACCCACCGCTGTGGGTGTTTGAAGAAATCAATACTTGGATGCGATCTTTTTTCTGGGCTGGAAAAGACAGAACCAACGGAGGACAATGCCCGGTTGCTTGGAACACCATCTGCAGGCCTACGAAATTCGGAGGCCTTGGAGTCAAAAACTTACAACTACAATCACTTGCACTACGTGTTCGCTGGGAATGGCTTCGCCGCACTGACGCTGAAAGGACGTGGCATGGAATGACAAATGACATTGATGAGGAGGCAAGAGCTGTGTTTGATAGCACCGTCCATATAACAGCAGGAAAAGGGGACAAGGTGCTCTTTTGGACTGATCGATGGATTCAAGGTTTCGCCGCTGTGGATATAGCACCCATGATTGTTGCTGCAGTTGATGTGCGCATCAAAAATAAAAGGACGATCCAGCAAGCAATGACTGATAATGCTTGGATCAATGACATCCGAGGCGATCTATCCTTCATGGCTCACATCCAACTCATTCACCTCCAGCATGTCATTACTACCACCCTGAGAGATGTCAATTCTGAGGATGCCTTTCAATGGCCTTGCTAACCGTCGGGCTCTTACACGGCAAGGTCCACTTACGAGAGGCAATGCCAGGGGCTGGTGAGATCGAGCACAGCCACATGCATCTGGCGAAGCTGGGCGACTCTCAAGTGCAAAATCTTTGCATGGTTGGCTGTGCAATACCGTATTTGGACATCGGACCGAAGAGCTCGACATGGGCTACAGGATGCGCCTTTGGCATGCTATACGTGTATGCAGGAAGAAGATAATGTGGATCATATCTTGGCACAATGTGTCTATGCGAGGGAAGTCTGGCACCAATGCTTCCTTATCATGCAGGTCAATGTGGAGATCCCACAAGTCCTTGACACCTTTCAGGAGTGGTGGTTGAGGACAAGAAGCAACTTCCGACAACCATACAAACGAGGGTTCGACACTTTTGTCATTGCCGCTGCCTGGTTGCTTTGGAAACAACGAAATGCAAGAGTTTTCAACCGGGCTGAGCAAGTGAGTTCCCCCATGAGGCTAGCTCAGCAAATACTAGAAGAGATCAGATCATGGAAGCTCGCGGGAATAGGAGTGGTAGGCTTGAGTAGATTTGTGAGAGAGTAATTGTTTGTGTTATAGGAGTTGGAGTCGGTGTATCCACGGCGATGCTCGCATCGTCGTAGAATCTTGTAAAATTTTCTGCTTTCTTCTATAAAAATATGGTACGCTATTGGCGTACTCTCAAAAAAATATATTTTATCACGGACCAACAACAGAAGGAAGAGGTTTTCACTGAAGCATATGAAAACTTCCTTGGAGCTCCGCAGGCTTGGAGTCACGCTCTAGAATTGGACTATCTAGGCATGCGGCAGTGGACCTGCAAGAGCCTGACGGCATCTTTGCGGAGGAGGAAGTGTGGATGGTCGTAATGGAGTTGCACCCAAATCAAGCACCGGGTCCTGATGGGTTCATCGATGTGTTCTATTAGCGAGCTTGGCCAATCATCAAAAATGATATCATGGCAGCACAACTCAGATCGTATGTTTGTGATGGTAGAGGCTTCACCAAGATCAACGGGGCTCTGAACGCTTTGATCCCGAATAATGTAGATGCTAAGGAGGTGGGGGGTTTTCGCCCCATGAGTAGTTTCTCCAAACTATTTGCAAAAATGCTTGCCTTCGGGGATCCGTCCATGTATGAAGGCGCTGGTTAGCATCAACTAAGCGGCGTTCATTCAGGGATGGAATCTACATGACAACTTCCTTTGGTCCGTCAGGTTGCCAGGAAGATACATGCGAGGAGAATCCCTAGTGTTTTCCTGAAACTCAATATTTCTCCAACTTTTGACTCCCTCTTGGCCTTTCTTGTTCGAAGTCCTAACCGCAAAAGGTTTCAACGACAAGTGCATCCGGTGGATGGTATACTGCTGCAAATAAGTACCACTTAGATAGTTGTAATTGACATCCCTGAAAGGAGATTTGCTCATGCGGGAGGGTTGCGTTAGGGAGATCCCATCTCTTGTTACTATTTGTGATAGCCATGGATGCGAGTGGACACGCTCACCCAAAACCACCGAACGGTGCAACAAGCCTTGGTGGAGGAGAGATGGATATGAGACATTGAGAAAGGCATATCTTTCACCATGCATATCCAACTGATGCACTTGCGGCACGCCACCTCAACTGGGCCTAGAAATGCGCTAGCTTAAGACATTTTTGAATGGTCGTGTGTGATGTCTAGTATTTACTCTACAAAGTCTGACTACAACAGACTTTGCCAGGGTTTGGTTCGCTCTTCGATGCGACCTGCATAGAGTGGAGCTGGTCACCTCTAAAATGTATAAATCTTTGTGTCGCTAGCTGCACAATATCGTTCCTAGACCTTGGATCGCAGAGCTCGACATGGTCCTTCAGCGTGTTACACCTGTTTGCAGGAGAAAGACAACGTCGACAACATTTTGGCTTAATGTGTCCATGCACATGAATTATGACATTTTTGCTTCAATGCTTTACACGTAAATGTCACCAACCCGGAGATGACAGACTCGTTCATTGCATGGTGACTCCAAACCAGAGATAGATTCAAGAAAGTGGAGAGGCGTGGCTTTGACTCATTGGTGATTGGGATTGCATGATCTCTTTGGAAACAAAGGAATGCAAGGATCTTTGATAGTGTGGAGCAATTTAGAACTCCTTTTAGTTTAGCTCCAAAAATCTTAGATGAGATCAAAGCTTGGAAACAAGCCAGTGGTGGTGTGCGTGTACCTACGATGTTGTTCACATGATTGCCAAGGTCTCTTGTAAACTTTTTGCTCCCTTCTGCAAAACTGTGGTACATTTTTGGCGTACTCTCGAAAAAACATATATAATCGTAACCACAAATCGTTCCTATACGTCCGGGCAGTGGCTCGGTCACTACCTAGTCAACAAATGCCATCCAACTGGACCCCTCAAATCGGTCATATATGCCTGGGCTATCCCGCGCCCCCAAACACAACCCATATACATGAAGGATATGGTGACAACCGAATGCACCTGCATGTCGGATTCAGTAGGCTGGACCAATCCCAAATTCGCTCTAAATTGACCAAGTTCACCATATTGGAGATATGCCCTAGAGGCAACAATAAGAGTATTATTTATTTCCAAGTTTATGATTTTTTTGTTTATATTCTATATATGTTGTAACTGCTATGGTTCTCAACCTCAAAAACAAAACTGCTATGGTTCTCGATTCTGCAAAAATAGAGAGGCTATGAGGAAAACTCATGTGCATGGGGAGAGTTATAAACAGTAAAATAGATTCCTAGTCTTACCTCTAGGAGTAGCTCAAGTGTTGCATGATAGTTTTGTTTTTCTAATCATGGGCATGAGTTAAGTGTAACGAGGATGCCAGCAAGTTTGAGGGCACGATGTTAGAAAAACACTTGTATTGAATTGACCCCTTCATAGTCCATAACACGGGAAACTTAATGTATGCATAATTCCTTAGACCATGAGAGTATTGAGTCACTTCATACTAGACGATGCACTTTGGGTTGTTCTAACATCAACCGTAACAGGGTGATCATAAGGGCAACTTACGGGTTCGTCCAAAACGTATGATAAGGAACTTGATAGCTCAAGTTGGGATTTGCTTCTCCAATGATGGAGATATATTCTTAAAGCCCTCTCGGTGTGACGGCATCCATCATCATCTCGCCAGACATCGTGACTTGCTCACGGGGATGCCGAAACATGAGAACAAGAAAAGAGAACAAAAACGATAACAAAGAGACTGGCATGATAATCATGTTTTGACTCACAAGGATGCCAATATATCTCACATCGGGTTCTGTAAAGTATCGCGAAGCCAAAAAAAACATATGGTAGCTATAGATTCACTCGATAATCAATCATGTGGATATAGGCATCAATATGGATGTCCATGCTTCCGCTATTGATTATTGAATGTCAGTTGGAGCAAGCGCATGCGAGCGAGCATTGTGGCACCAACGAGCGAGAGCCAACTAGTGTAGGTGTTTTTTTTTCTTGAAAAATATGATTTTTAATGTTCACAAATTTGAAATTCTGAACGATTTTGAAATACACAGTGAAAAATTATTTAATATATGATGAAGTTTTTTACTTATATCCAATGACCTTTTTTTAATATAAGATGAACAATTTTAGAAAATACAGACTGAGAAATTATTTGATATATGGTTAACATTTTATTTGTATACAATGGACTTTTTAAATATACAGTGAACAATTTTCAGTTATGCATTGAACATTTTTATACACGGCGAACAATTTTTTTGACACCTCGGACAATTTTTGAAAATGTGATTTTTTTTTCATTTGCGAACATTCATTGAAATTGTGAACAAATTTTGAAATTCAGAACCATTTTTTTGATAAAACAAAAACATATTTTAAAAATGTAAATATTTTTTAAAAAACTCGATTTCTTTAGCAATTTTGATCCTTTTTAAAAGTTATGATATTTTGAGAAAAACAAAAATAGAGTAATAAATAAAAATGAAACCAAACAACGAAAAGATAAAAAGCTGAAAAGGAAACAAAAAAACCAGTAAGAAATTGCTTAAAAAATAGTCATGGATTTAAGAATAAAAAATTAAGAAAGAAAAACGGCAAATAAACAGAAAAGAAAAGGAACAAGCAAAAACAGAAAAACAGGTCAGAAAAACCAGAGAACCGGGCAAAAAACACAGAGAAGGAAAAAAACGGAAGTTTCCCAAAACCGCTGGGAATGCTCCCGCTCAGTGGGCCGGCCCGCTCGACGAGCCTGTAGGCGATTGACGTAGTAACGCTCGCATGTAGCGACATATATCATTGCAAAGTTACTCAAGAAAAAAAAATCATTTGCGAAGACGCTCCGGCATGAGCACTGTTTTGCTAAAGAAATCAGCATACACAGAATTGTAAGATGAACACGGAATCGACCCAGCTTTATTCACAGTCTCAGAAAGATCAGAGATATATCCCAAAAAAAAAATCAGAGATACGATGCAAGAGAATACCCACACGAGACCAGCCTACAAGAGACGCCGATCTCTGGAAAGAAATATACAAGCAGCCGTCATCGCCATTACGCCATCAGATCCAAACCAGTAGGCCGGCGAAGGCCGACCGGCATGACCGTCTACTGCATGAGCCTCGCCCCCAGCAGGGACACCAGCGCGAAGGACACCAAGGCAAGGGCGGAGGCCGGAGCGGCGCCGGTCGCCGCGCCGCCCGTGTCCGGCGCTGGAGCGGGCGACGACGAAGGCGCCATGAAGTCCTGCGCCCACGCGGAGGCGAAGGCAGAGGCCGCAACCGCCGCCACGAGCAGCGCGGCGACCCGGGGAGCCATGAATTCACAACCTCGCGAGATGCTCCGAGCCCAAGATTTGTGTTCGCGGTGGAGCCGTGGAATGCAATTGAGAGACAAGTGTTGTGGGCCTTATATATCTGCAAACCGCTGCAGGTTGCTGGCAGGGGGTGCTGAAACGGACGCGGACTTGCCCACACGGCACGACACGGCCGGCCGGTCCGTGCGGCGTGGGAATGGTGAGAGTTGGTTCGGCGCGAGCGCGTGGCTTCCTACCCATGGCTCGGGCGGGATGGCGGGGGCGCCCCTGGCTTTGGGGCGGGTGGACGTGACGCGCAGTCGTGTTGCCCGACTCGACCGCACCGACGGGCGGGGTCACGCGCCTTGTGGAAGGCTGAAGCAGGGTGGTGACTTGACTTGCACATTACCAGTTGCTGTGTCGTGCTGCGTGGGGCTCAATAACGGCGCTGCGCGCTGTTTTCACACGACCAACGGGGGATCGGAGGTTCTACTTACTTTGAACCGGAGAGAAGATTAAACGTTGGTTTCTTCAGAAATTCTTGTCCTGTTTTCTCTCAACCTTGAGCTGTAGAGTACTATATATTTCCTTGAACAGCAATGGATCTTTCAGTTGCTATACGTCCTGGAATGAACCGGATATGGGACATGCGAAATTTACTTCCCGAATTCTTCACAGAAGATTGTGGAAGGCTGGCCATTCTAGGGCCATTTTTCTTTGTGAACATTCTCGCGTCATGAATGGCTGACAGCACAGTGTGATCGCACTTGATTGCTGACTCGGCCGGCGAACTTGTGTAGTAACACACAAAGATTCCGGGAGCGCTAAAATCTATCTCAACAAACGGCCGGTAACTGAGAAAGATTTGAACCCGATGTTCAAGCTACAATGCTTCGCACATACTTCTATCCTTTCCAGATTATGGAAGTTGGAAACTTTTAATACCCCCGACCTCCATATTTTAAACTGTTGAATACATATAGTCAAAATCATAACTTCAAGATTTATCAGAGCGGATGATTTTTTTTTTTGAAAAGAAAGATTGCTTCCGGGCTCTGCATCGCCTTGATGCATCCAACCATACGGAGCGGATGATGAAAGTGTGGCACATACAATAGTGATGCAACAAGTCATCGCTGCGCCGCTATATGCCAATCCTTATAACATTGTTCATTGCAAAAATTAAACTTCGATCTTGCCAAGAAGAGAAAAATTCAAACGCATACTCATATAATCAAGCTCTTTTTGCTAGAAGGTCTTCACACAAGATTATCACAGAAGCCAACAAGCTTTATTCATTCATAACATTATATAGACAAGGCACATAATATGGAGATACAATACATCATAAAAAAGAATGTCGAACAAACTAAAGAGGCAAGAGCCAGCAACACTCATCAAACCACCGCCGATCTCTCAAAGGAAAAACTCTCTGCTCCACTCCATCCATCCAACACAAAGCTACGACCATCCATCTACTGCATCATCGCCGCCGCGAGAAGGGACACCAGTACCGAGGAGACCAAGGCCAACGCGGACACGCTGGCGGCCGCGCCGGCGTCAGGCGCCGGAGCGGGGGCCGAGGAAGGCGCCATGATGTCCTGCGCCGACGCAGAGGCAAAGAAGACGGCCACGGCCAGGAGCAGCACGGCGACGCGTGGAGCCATCACGACCTGTAGCTTGCGGGATTGCGAGTCAATCGGAGGATCGGCGAGGAGGAGAGGAGGGGAGTGAGTAATCTGGGGGCGCGGCTGGGTGGGATGCGGGGATGCAGGGGGCACCGTGAGGTTTATATAGCAGTCCGGGCCGTCGGTTCGGTGGTCGCGCTCTTGCGTTCTACAGGGGGCAAGAATCGGGCGTGCGTAGTAGCAGGACGCGTTCGGCCTTTGCGGCGTGGGAACGCACGTTGCGGTTCGGCGCAGCGAGTACGCGGCGGGCGTGGCGAGTTTCCGCGTCGCTGGCGCCCACAGCTCGCGCGCGCCATCGGTGCCAAAAGCCGATTTGTGGGCGTAAAGCCACGGGTGTCGATCGACCTGACATAGTGGCATTGCACGTCGGCCCGGCCGGCCGCAAAGAGGCTTGAAGCTAAGTGGTGACTTGCCGAATGCCAAAATGTTCCCATGTGCTGATCGATTAGGGGCAATGGAACCAATTTAGGTTTGGGCAGCTCTCTGCGCCGGCGTGCCGGCCCAATGTTTCGGCCGGTCAGCCCAGATCCGTCCGATTTGTACGCGCGCAGCTGTCAGATCTCTCCCCCTCCTCCCACGCACTCCATCTTCAACCTCCCGGACGGAAGAAAGGGAGAGGAAGGAGGGCGCCGCCCCCGCACACGCCGCCCCCTCGCCTTACCTCGCCTCCTCATCTCCTCTCACCGCCGGTCGTCCCTGGTCACCGACCCTCGCCGTCGGTCGTGGCCCTCGCTGCCAGTCCCTGACGAGCTCCATGCCTCGTTCACAAAAAAAATCAAGCTCTCATGCCTGCAGCACCTCGATGCGTCGTTCATGGATGTGCATCAAACATTGTTGTCGCCTTCATCGTGGGTCATGGTCACTGTCGTGGTTCTAAGTCTGACAGTAGAATGGGGGGTAGGTATGGAGAGGCAAGATCCTAGCTATGGAGCAGTTGTAAACACAAGGGATGCACGAGTTCAGGCCCTTCTCGGAGGAAGTAACAACCCTACGTCTCGGAGCCCGGAGGCGGTCGAGTGGATTATGTGTGTATGGATTCCAGGGGTGCGAACCCTTTACACTGAGGAGGGGGTGGCTTATATAGTGTCCGCCAGACCCCTCCGGCCCTCAGTAATGCAGGGTTTAAAGTTCATTAAGTCTAGGCGTTACTGGTAACGCCTCACATAAAGTGTCCTAAATGCCATAAAGACTACTTAATTACAGACCGTTACGATGCAGAGTGGTTCTTGATCTTCTGGTAGTCGAGTGAGTCTTCATGGTCGAGTCCTTCGAGTCCGTCGAGTGAAGTCTCTCTTGGTCGACTGGAAGGTAGTTTCTTCTGAGGATGTCCTTGGGTAGGGTACTTTGATCAGGTCTATGACCCTACCCTAGGTACATGACTTCATCATTAGCCCCCGAATGGATCGAGGTTTGAGTGAGGAAGGAGTTGACAATATTTCCGACCTGCTTTTGTGTTCTGACATGTATCATCTTGGACCAATAATCTCTTTGTTGATAACAACAACTTTTCTTTCAGTCGCCTTGATCCATTCTTCTCTTTAGTCGGGTGAACTTTTGAACTTAGCAATCTCCGAGCGACGGATCGCAGGAAATCTCTCGTCTGACAGATCGATCTGCTGTTCGCGGATTTTGTGGGATCCGAATTTTGGGGAAGCGCGCGAAGCGGGGCGGACCGCGGCGCCCGGATGGGATAGGGCATAGACGCCTCGATTCCCGCGCCGTCTTTTTCGCCACATATCGCGTACGCGCAACTGTTTCGGGATGTGATTGGATTGCCTGGGCCCACTTGTCATCCACTCGGAAGCGACCTTATAAATGTGCCCGGCGAGGGTTTTTGAACAATATCTCTCCATTCTTCCCCCCGTCCTCTCCGCCTCCGCCCACTGCGCCTGCTCTCGCCTCCGCCCAACCACTCCTCGCACACTTCGTCGGCAACAATGGTGAAGGAGAAGACGGCGGCTCTGGAGCGCGCGAAGAAGGCGACGGCGAAGGGGAAGGCGAAAGGGAGAGCGACCAGTCGGGGCGGATCCTCGTCAAGATCCCGTCTGCCGCACGGCTGGGTCCAAGGAGATTGGATCTGGTCGACCATCACCGAGAAGGATCTCACGGAGATGGCCAACGAGGGTTTGATCCCTCACGGGGCAGCGAGGCTCCCGGGGGACGAGTGGCAACCACAACCGGAAGAGGGTGAGTGTGTTCTTCTGGCTACCCACGTCGACCGTGGGTTCTCTCTGCCTCCGAGTGTCTTTTTTCGTGGTTTCTTGAACTTCTTTGGGGCGCAACTCCACCACTTCAACCCAAATTCCATCGCCTATCTTGCTGCCTTCGTGTCCATGTGTGAGAACTTCCTTGGGTGCCGACCGCACTGGGGTCTGTTCAAACACATATTCACTTGTCGTTCTCAGACAGTGAAAAAGGCGAGTCTAGATGACGATAGAACTAAGATTATCCAGATGTGCGGGGGTCTTGGGATCCAGATGAGAAACAAGAGTACTTTTCCGGCCATGACCCTTCCTGAGTCGGTCAGAGGATGGCAGTCGACTTGGTTCTACTGCCAAAATGAGTCAACGCCGGGGCAGTCGAGTGGTCTCCCTCCGCTTACCATGGACCGAGCAAACAAGCCCTCTTCTCTGAAGGTGCTCCCGGAGGAGAAAGCCCAAGTGAAGATGTTGATGGAGCGCGTAGTCTAGTTAGTTCGGGAAGGAGTGATGGGTATGGACCTTCTCGAGGTTTTACTTAGGCGGCGCATCCAGCCACTTCAGTACCGAGGCCATCGTATGTGGCTGTACTGTGGAACTGAGGATGAGACTCGGGTCCATCCAGAAGCAGTCGACGATGCCACGCTGGAGAGGTGGATGGCCGCGGTCACAGGGAACAAAGACAATCCTCAAGGAGCCAGGAGGATTCCGCCACTCGACCATTCTAGCACTCCAGACAAGGTATGCCCACTTTATTTCCAATTGTAATCTTGCAATCCTTATTCTGCTTTCGCTGTAAATTGGTCGATTGATCTTTATTTTGCTGTCCGTCAGGCCCTCACCGAACTATACTCGATGCCCAATGGAGCTCAGACACCGACTGATGAGGGGGAAGGTAGTGGGGGTGAAAGCCAGGAGGACTGGGATTCGGACGCTGCTGACGATGATGACAATGATGACTCTGATGGGGAGGAAGAAGAGGAGGAAGAGGAGGAAGTTGCACCGCCTCGCTCGGAAAGGCGGTCGAAGCTTGTCCATGACCCTACGACTGAACATGGCAAGGGGGTCGCGGTTATCGCGCAGTCGACCAAGCGCCCTCGGACCACTTCTCCGGCGCCGACTGAGAAGGCTCCGAAGCAGTCTCGAATGGCGCCATCGAAGCCGGCGAAGGTCTTGCCGAAGATGAAGGTGTCGATCCCCACTATCTCAGGGTAATGATGTTGCTTGAGTTTTTCCGTTCCCCATGAACTTATCTTTGGTCGACTCATAAATCAACCGACTGTCTTTTGGAATCGCAGTGCTGCTACTTCTGACACCTCAGCTAAGGCTGACGATCATGAGATGGAAGACGCTGCCACTTCAAAACCTGGTATGACTCGTAATTCCGTCTTTTAGTCGATTGGCTCTTAGTCTATAATTCTGATTCTTTTCTGTAGCTCCATCCAATGTCGTTATCACACTTCCTGACGACGACCACGACGATGAGGAACCGCTGAAGCACAGGAGGAGCAGGAAAGCGTCTGCTGGCAGGATGACTCAGGACGTGCCAGCACCCGAGACATTGGTCGTGGAGGGGGAGAACACCACTCGGCACACCGTATCTTTCGCGGTGCCGTTGACGAGTGCTCAACCCGCATCGTCGAGTGCTGCACAACCTTCGCTCTTCTCGACCCACTATGTACCAGAGGACCAAGCCAGTGCTGCAAAAGAAGCGATACGCTAGGCGGGAGTCATGATGGAGCGGGTGAAGGCCATCCGGGAGGCTAGCCAGGCAGCCTATGACGCCAGTTCCGCTCTTCAAAGCAACGTTCAGGTCAGTCGGTCATCGCCTGTTCTGTTAGGATATGATCTCTGAAAATTCTTCTTTCCGAAATCCGTAGTAGTCCTACACCCACTGGGTGTGTTGATTAAAATTCCGGTTTAGTGGGGGCACGCTGAGTGCACCCACTGGGTGTAGTCCCCAAGGCTATGGTGGACTGCTGGCAGTCGACCATAGGCTTTATAAGTTAAGTTCTTCTTTCATTCGACTAGGTCGAATGGATTTCTCAAACCGGTGGGGGCACGCTGAGTGCACCCACTGGGTGTAGTCCCCGAGACTGTGGTCGACTGCTGGCAGTTGACTATAGTCTGAAGAATATGTCCTGTTGGTCGACTGGTCGACTCTATCTTGATAGAACTAGTGGGGGCACGCTGAGTGCACCCACTGGGTGTAGTCCCCGAGACTACGGTCGAAAGTTTGTATTCGGCTGTAGTCTTAGAAACGTATGATTTTTCCTTAGTCACTCGGAAGTGAATTATCTTTAACATTTTGTCGATTGGTTCTTCGTAGAAATCCTGTGACCTGGCGGCTCGCTACACCGAGTTGGAGAACAAACATATCCAACTGGAGCTTGATCTGAAGCTGGTCCAGGAGAATTTGGCGAAGGCAAAGGAGGAGACCAAAGGTATGTTTGGTGAGGCCTCGACGACTGCTTTTGCCCTTCATTTGTTTCAAAGTCTGATCTTGCTGTAACTTTGAAGGCAAAGTGAAGGAGGCCCAGAAGAAGAAAGACCTTGAGCTAGCTGAGATGCAGAAGACAGCTTTGGAGAAGACCAAGCTCGCAGACGAGAAGCTGGCTTCGGTCACCAGGCTTGAAGAAGAAAACATCAATCTGAAAGCTGCTCTTGATATTGCCAATAAAGAAGTGAGTCGACTGAAAAGTGACAAGATTGCCCTGAACGACAAAGCCAGTGAGTTGGTGGGGAAGAAGAAAGATCTGGAGGCTTATCTGGGCAGACTCGCCAAGAAGCTGTTCCTCATGCTTGAAGGTAAACCTTTGCACCAAGCAGGTATTTTTACAGTGTTCTTTCCATTCGACTGTTGTCTTGACTCGATGGTTGTGCTTGCAGAATTTTGCCAAAACTTTGAAGAAGAGACTGATCGACTGGAACCAAACCTAGACCCCATCAACTCTCTGGTGAATGATGAAGTCGCCATGAACGTGTTCCGGCTCGAGTCTCGAGTTGCTGCTGTCACTGATTATCTCGCAAGGCTGAAGGTTGCCACTTCCCGCATTGACACTACGCTCTGGCCCAGGGAGACGCTCCAGAACGACCTCGAGTCTCTGATGGCTCGACTCAACACAGTCCCTGGTCGAGTGCAGGAGTGGAAGAAGTCTTCTGCCAGGTGCGGTGCAGATGTCGCTCTGTGTCTGGCCCGAGTCCATTGCAAGGATGCACGAGAGGACAAGCTGGCGGCTCTTCGGGTGGCTAACACCAAGAAGCATGATTTCCGGTCTTTCATGGAGACTTTTATCGCCGCTTCCACTCGGATCGCGGATGGAATCGACCTTGATGAGTTTGTTGCACCTTCCAGCCCTCCACAGGAGGGGTAAAAAACTTCTTGAGCTCGACACTTTAAATTTGCCTCGGTATGCCGAGTGATTTTGTAACCGATAAACCTTAACAGGCTTAGCGCCTGAGCACCTTCGGTCCCGTTAGGTATTTATCCGAACTTGGTTTCGACGTTTGAATATGTTTGCATTTGGCTTGAGATGTCTTTTGCAGGTTAAAGCGAAGTGCTCACTGCAACCGACTTGTTCCCCGATTCACTTAGGCAGACACTGGGCTGCGGCTAAGCCTCCGAGTGGGAGGCGTGCTCTCCACTCGGTAGGATTTTCAAAACTTAGGCGAGCACTGGGCTGCAGCTAAGCCTCCGAGTGGGAGATTTGCTCTCCACTCGGTAGGATTTTTATAACTTAGGCGAGCATTGGGCTGCAGCTAAGCCCCCGAGTGGGAGGTTTGCTCTCCACTCGGTAGGATTTTTATAACTTAGGCGAGCACTGGGCTGCAGCTAAGCCCCTGAGTGGGAGGTTTGCTCTCCACTCGGTAGGATTTTTATAACTTAGGCGAGCACTGGGCTGCAGCTAAGCCCCCGAGTGGGAGGTTTGCTCTCCACTCGGTAGGATTTTTATAACTTAGGCGAGCACTGGGCTGCAGCTAAGCCCCCGAGTGGGAGGTTTGCTCTCCACTCGGTAGGATTTTTATAACTTAGGCGAGCACTGGGCTGCAGCTAAGCCCCCGAGTGGGAGGTTTGCTCTCCACTCGGTAGGATTTTTATAACTTAGGCGAGCACTGGGCTGCAGCTAAGCCCCCGAGTGGGAGGTCTGCTCTCCACTCGGTAGGATTTTTATAACTTAGGCGAGCACTGGGCTGCAGCTAAGCCCCCGAGTGGGAGGTCTGCTCTCCACTCAGTAGGATTTTCACGTTGTACTTGTGGCGTAGCTCGAAGGAGAGGGTCGCAGTCGACCTGTACCTCGTCCTCCTTGCGAGCGCATGTTGTACTTGTGGCGTAGCTCAGAGGAGAGGGTTGCAGTCGACCTGCACCTCGTCCTCCTTGCGAGCGCACGTTGTACTTGTGGCGTAGCTCAGAGGAGAGGGTCGCAGTCGACCTGCACCTCGTCCTCCTTGCGAGCGCACATTGTACTTGTGGCGTAGCTCAGAGGAGAGGGTCGCAGTCGACCTGCACCTCGTCCTCCTTGCGAGCGCATGTTGTACTTGTGGCGTAGCTCAGAGGAGAGGGTCGCAGTCGACCTGCACCTCGTCCTCCTTGCGAGCGCACGTTGTACTTGTGGCGTAGCTCAGAGGAGAGGGTCGCAGTCGACCTGCACCTCGTCCTCCTTGCGAGCGCATGTTGTACTTGTGGTGTAGCTCAGAGGAGAGGGTCGCAGTCGACCTGCACCTCGTCCTTCTTGCGAGCGCACGTTGAATTTGAACTTAGGCGAGTGCTTAGACTGCAGCTAAGCCCCCGAGTGAGAGTCTGGCTCGTCACTCGGTAGGATTTTATTGAAACTTAGGCGAGTACTTGGACTGCAGCTAAGCCCCCGAGTGGGAGTCTGGCTCACCACTTGGTAGGATTTTATTCAAACTTAGGCGAGTACTTGGACTGCAGCTAAGCCCCCGAGTGGGAGTCTGGCTCACCACTCGGTAGGATTTTATTCAAACTTAGGCGAATACTTGGACTGCAGCTAAGCCCCCGAGTGGGAGTCTGGCTCACCACTCGGTAGGATTTTATTGAACCTTAGGCGAAACGGATTCGCAGCTAAGCCCCCGAGTGAGAGTCTGGCTCACCACTCGGTAAGGATTTTTTTTACAAACTTAGGCGAAACTGATTCGCAGCTAAGCCATCCACTGAGGGGGAAGTTTTACTGAATAAATAAAAGCGACAAAAATCATTGGGGAAATTATGACACTATTATCTTGTAAAACATGGACTACAGAAGTACTTTTATTACAACTCATCCGAGTGAAAACTTAAGTGTAAAATGGGCGGAGTAGCTCCGCGTTCCAAGCTCGGGGCTCGTCGATATTATGCTTGACGTTGTAGAGACGGTATGCTCCGTTATGGAGAACCTTGGTGACGATGAAGGGTCCTTCCCAAGAAGGAGCAAGCTTGTGTTATTTCTGCTGATCCACTCGGAGAACCAAATCCCCTTCTTGGAAGGCTCGACTCTTCACGTTTCTAGCATGGAAGCGACGCAAGTCTTGTTGGTAGATGGTCGATCGGATCAAAGCCATCTCTCTTTCTTCCTCTAAAAGGTC
Source organism: Triticum timopheevii (assembly GCA_963921465.1). Classification (NCBI taxonomy): domain Eukaryota; kingdom Viridiplantae; phylum Streptophyta; class Magnoliopsida; order Poales; family Poaceae; genus Triticum; species Triticum timopheevii. The sequence continues at coordinate 218,511,849 of OY997274.1, forward strand.
GACTGCATCTTGCCGCGCTTGTTCTGCTTCAGCCTCGTTGTAGAGCTCAACTCGAGGAGCGTTATGGAGCAGATCACTCGGCAAGTTCGCTTCAGCTCCATAGACCAAGAAGAATGGAGTCCTTCCGGTCGACCGATTAGGCGTGGTCCTCAGACCCCAAAGCACTGAAGGAAGTTCATCGACCCATGCTCCAGCCGCATGCTTAAGGTCACGCATCAGTCGGGGTTTCAACCCTTTAAGGATCAAGCCATTGGCTCGCTCCGCTTGTCCATTGACTGTGGATGGGCGACCGAAGCGTAGTCGACTCGTGTGCCTTGAGAAGTGCAGAAATCTCTGAATTCCTCCGAGTCGAAGTTTGATCCATTGTCTGTGATGATGCTGTGCGGGACTCCATATCTGAATATCAGTTCCCTGATGAAGCTAACAGCAGTACCGGCGTCAAGGTTCTTGATGGGTTTAGCCTCAATCCACTTGGTGAACTTGTCGACTGCCACCAGTACATGCGTGTAACCGCTTCGACCTGTCCTCAAGGGGCCCACCATATCCAACCCCCATACTGCGAAGGGCCAGACGAGTGGTATGGTCTTCAGAGCTGACGTAGGCTTGTGTGACATGTTGGAGTAAAATTGGCATCCTTCGCACTTGTCCACTATTTCCTTTGCCATCTCATTTGCCCTTGGCCAATAAAATCCGGCTCGGTATGCTTTGGCCACGATGGTCCGAGAGGACGCATGATGGCCACAAGTCCCGGAGTGGATATCATCAAGGATGATTCGACCTTCTTCTGGCGTTATACACTTCTGACCAACTCCAGTCGCGCTCTCTCTGTACATCTGTCCTTTGATCACGGTAAAGGCCTTGGATCGACGGACGATCTGTTGAGCCTCTTCCTCGTCCTCCGGGAGCTCTTTTCTCAGGATATACGCGATGTATGGAATTGTCCAGTCAGGAGTGATCACTAAAACCTCCATGACCAAGTCAACCACTGCTGGGACTTCTACTTCAGTCGGATCTGTGGCACTCTTGGGCTGCGAAGCTTCTTTGGTGAAAGGATCTTCTTTGACTAACGGAGTATGGATATGCTCTAAGAACACACCACTCGGAATGGCTTCTCTCTTGGAACCTATCTTTGCCAGATTATCAGCCACTTGATTTTTCAGTCGGGGTATATGATGGAGCTCTAACCCCTCAAACTTCTTTTCCAGCTTCCTCACTGCATTGCAGTATCCAGTCATGGCTGGGCTTCTTACGTCCCACTCCTTCATCACTTGGTTGACCACCAAATCTGAATCGCCATAAACCATAAGGCGACGGACGCCGAGTGAAATGGCCATGCGCAACCCATACAAAAGGGCCTCGTACTCTGCCTCATTGTTGGAGGAATCAAAGTGAATCTGGAGCACATATCTGAGCTTATCTCCTCTGGGGGAAACCAGGACAACCCTAGCACCGGAACCATTCAACATCTTAGAGCCATCAAAGAACATGGTCCAATGCTCCGAGTGAACTTGAGCCGGCTGCTGTTGTTCAATCCACTCGGCAAGGAAATCTGCTATTACTTGGGACTTAATGGCTTTCTTTGCCTCAAACTTGATATCAAGGGGAAGGAGTTCAACCGCCCATTTGGCCACTCGACCAGTTGCGTCTCTGTTGTGCAGAATCTCTAAAAGTGGGGCGTCGCTGACGACTGTAATGGAATGATCAGAGAAATAATGAGCAACCTTCTTCGTGGTCATGTAGATCCCATACACAAGCTTCTGATAACGAGGATATCGTTGCTTTGATGGAGTCAAAACTTCAGACATATAGTACACTGGGCACTGAACTTTGAAGGCTTTTCCTTCTTCTTCCCGCTCGACCGTAAGCACTGTACTGACGACTTGTCCTATGGCTGCAATATAAAGCAACAGAGGCTCTTTGTTGACTGGAGCAGCAAGCACCGGCTGGGTGGAGAGCAGAGCTTTTAGCTCGGCAAACGCTGCATCAGCTTCTGGAGTCCACTCGAACTTGTCTTCCTTCTTCATTAGTCGGTAAAGAGGCAATGCCTTTTCACCGAGTCGTGAGATGAATCGACTTAATGCGGCCAAGCATCAGGTAAGCTTCTGGACATCGTGCACCCGCACGGGGCGTTTCATTCGGAGAATAGTGCCAATTTTTTTTTGGGTTAGCGTCGATTCCTCGTTCGGAAACGAGAAAACCGAGTAACTTGCCACCAGGAACTCCGAATGTGTACTTTGATGGATTGAGCTTGATATCGTACCTCCTGAGGTTGGCAAATGTTTCGGCGAGGTCAGTCAGCAGGTCGGAACCCTTTCACGACTTGACCACGATATCATCCATATACGCTTCCACATTCCGACTGATTTGAGTGAGCAAACACTTCTGAATCATTCGCATGAATGTGGCTCCGACATTCTTGAGGCCGAATGGCATGGTGATATAGCAGAAGCACCCGAATGGAGTGATGAAAGCTGTTTTTATGTCATCGGGTCCGTACAGACGGATCTGATGGTACCCGGAATAGGCGTCTAGAAAAGACAATCTCTCGCATCCCGCAGTCGAGTCAACAATTTGATCAATGCGAGGGAGAGGAAAATGATCTTCCGGGCAGGCCCGATTGATGTGCTTGAAATCAATGCACATTCGGAGTGAGTTGTCCTTCTTGGGAACCATGATGACATTGGCGAGCCACTCGGAGTGGTATATCTCTTGGATAAATCCTGCCGCCAATAGTCGAGCCACTTCCTCACCGATTGCCTTTCTCTTCTGGACGGCGGACCGTCGAAGGTGTTCTTTGACCGGCTTTGCGGTTGAGTCGACTCTAAGGCGATGCTCAGCCAGTCCCCTGGGAACACCCGGCATGTCAGCTGGCTTCCATGCAAAGATGTCCCAGTTCTCACGGAGGAACTGGATGAGCGCTTCTTCCTATTTCGGGTCGAGTGTTGTGGAGATATGGGTCGGAGCTGCATTGGGGTCGGTCGGGTGAATGTGGATGGGCTTCGTCTCACCGGACGACTGAAATGCTGACTCTGTGGCAGGCTTCTTGGCTCGCAGCAAATCACTCGGATCTGCATTTTGCTTATATCCTTCAAGCTCGACCGCGGTCACCTGGGAATCGGCAATCTTTGAGCCTTTCTGGAAACACTCTTCTGCTTTTTTCCGATCACCAGTGACAGTGATCACGCCTTTGGGGTCAGGCATCTTTAGTTTGAGGTACACGTAACATGGTCGAGCCATGAACCGTGCGTAAGCTGGTCTCCCCAAAATAGCATGGTAAGCGCTCTGAAAATCCACGACCTCAAACGTCAGCTTCTCTTTGCGAAAATGTTTCGAATCACCAAACACCACGTCCAGAGCTATTTGGCCAAGTGACTCGGCTTTCTTTCCGGGTATAACTCCATGAAAACTCATGTTACTGGTGCTCAGTCGGGACATCGGAATGCCCATTCCTTTCAGCGTGTCCGCATACAATAAGTTCAGTCCACTACCACCATCCATTAGCACCTTCGTCAGTCGAGTGCCTTCGACAACCGGGTCGACCACCAAAGCTTGCCTCCTAGGGGTGGCTATATGAGTCGGGTGGTCAGACTGGTCGAATGTAATGGGAGTTTGGGACCATCTCAGATAACTGGGTGTCGCCGGGGCGACCATGTTCACCTCACGGTTAATAACCTTCAGTCGGCTCTTGCTTTCCACATCCGCAAAGATCATCAGAGTGGAGTTAACATGAGGATATCCTCCCTCACTATCCTCCTTGTCTTCAACTTTGTCCGACTCCTTTTCCTTGTCCTTAGGTTGTTTACCTTGGAACTGCTGGATCAGGAGTCGACACTGGCGAGTGGTATGCTTCGGGTAGATGATATTACCCTCTTCGTCTTTCTTCATGTGGATGTGACACGGCATATCCATCACGTCATTTCCTTCTTTATCCTTCACCTTCTTGGGGTTCCAGGATCCTTTGGGTTTTCCCTTGAACTTGCCCTGAGTCACGGCCAGAGCCTCTCCAGGAGCCGCTGGTTCGGCCTTTCGTTTCTACTTCCGACTGGAGTTCCCTTTCTCCGACTGACTCGTCTTGTACTTGCCGCTCCGGAGTCGGTCCTCCTCTTCGCCGTTGGCGTACTTGGTAGCAATTTCCATCATCCGACTCAGGGTCATATCTCCGGTCCGACCAAACTTCAAACTCAATTCTCTGTTCTTAACACCATCCTTGAAGGCGCAGACTGCCTGATGATCAGACACGTTCTCCACAGTATGATGCAAAGTGATCCATCTCTGGATATACTCTCTTAATGTCTCATTCGACTTCTGTACGCAAACTTGCAGCTCTGTCAATCCAGCTGGTCGCTTGCAAGTTCCTTTGAACGTTCTGACGAACACTCGGGAAAGATCTTCCCAAGTGTAAATACTGCTCGGAGTTAACTGATTCAACCATGCTCTGGCGGAACCTTCCAACATGAGTGGTAAGTGCTTCATGGCCACCTCGTCATTCCCACCGCCGATCTGTACAGCCACTCGGTAGTCCTCAAGCCAAGTTTCGGGCTTAGACTCACCGGTGAACTTGCTTACTCCAGTTGCCAACCTGAAGTTGGGGGGAATCACCGCGGCTCTGATAGCCCTGCTGAAACATTCCGGACCAGAAACATGCACTCGACTGCTAGTGGGCGCATCTCTGTCAGGGCCACCTCGATGAGCCCTGTTCCGATCGACCAAGCCTTGCACGATGATGGATCGCGCGTCAAAGCCTGGTTCCCTGGGGTCAACCGGAGCTCTTCGCCCCACACCGAGTTGACGCCTGTCATCCTGCTGCCGAGGAGCGTAAGACCCACCTCTCGGGGGAGGAGTGGGTACTCGACGCCTATCATCACGATCGTATCGGTCACCATATTGGTCTCGTCGATTCTCGCGTCCTTCACGCCGCGGAGGCGATCTGGGGCTATGAGCCGACTGAACCGTATTCGCAGCAACGGATCGACTGTGAATTATGTTGCGTGACTGCGACACGGCTGAATTCTGATCTCCTGCTGCCCGGAGCAAATCTCTGATCTGCATCAAGCCTCTGCCAGCCTCCGAATGAGAGGGCTGAATGGACTCTGCTATACGGGTTGCAACTGCTAAATTCTGAATCGGGGTTCGATATACCTGAGTCGGCAGGAAGAGTTGACGTCGATTGGAGTCGGGTACTCGTTGCCGCGCGCGCTCGTCGAGTGCTCGCTGAAGGTTCTCCAGACGAGCGCGTTCAGCCAAGTTGGCCAAACATGCCTCCTCCAAGGCGCGAGCCTCGGGGGATACTCCCGCGATGGGAGTATGCAGGGCATCCATGTTCCTGCGGCGAAGTTCTTCCCTTTGCAGGGAATTAAGTGGCTCGGGTTGGTACTCTTCATGGACTTGTGCGGGGTCGCCTCCACCGTCTACCCCGTCCACGCGGGGGAAACCGGGAGGGCTGCGAGGTCCGTTAACCATCAAGACTTCCGCCGCTGGATCACTGCTATCGCACTCGGATCCAGTCTCTACGGAGCCAGTCGACAGATCGAACAGGCCGTAGAGGGACTCGTCGGGCTCAATTGCCGCAACTTGGGTGGTGGCCGTCTGACGAGCCACCGCGTGCCGCACCCACCGCTGGAGCCTTGACCGACCAGAGCGCTTGCGCTGGCGGGAGACAGGGAGGATGGTCGATAGGGGAGTCGACCGATATGAAGTCGATGGTTGCCGCAACAGAACGCCGTGGACACATGCGCGAAAATGCGTTGCACCGCGGACGGGGAGCGCATCAACGTCGAGTGGAGCCTCCTGGAGCCAAGCGGAGTCGTCGGCGATGAAGGTGAGAGCGCCGAGACGGATCTCGCGGCCCTCGACCAAAACTCCACCAACAACCATGATGAAAGTAATCGGAAAAACTGCAACTTCTCCAAGAATCGCTAAGACACCTGCCCCACGATGGGCGCCAACTGTCGTGGTTCTAAGTCTGACAGTAGAATGGGGGGTAGGTATGGAGAGGCAAGATCCTAGCTATGAAGCAGTTGTAAACACAAGGGATGTACGAGTTCAGGCCCTTCTCGGAGGAAGTAACAGCCCTACGTCTCGGAGCCCGGAGGCGGTCGAGTGGATTATGTGTGTATGGATTCCAGGGGTGCGAATCCTTTACACTGAGGAGGGGGGTGGCTTATATAGTGTCCGCCAGACCCCTCCAGCCCTCAGTAATGCAGGGTTTAAAGTACATTAAGTCTAGGCGTTACTGGTAACGCCTCACATAAAGTGTCCTAAATGCCATAAAGACTACTTAATTACAGACCGTTACGATGCAGAGTGGTTCTTGATCTTCTGGTGGTCGATTGAGTCTTCGAGTCCTTCGAGTCCGTCGAGTGAAGTCTCTCTTGGTCGACTGGAAGGTAGTTTCTTCTGAGGATGTCCTTGGGTAGGGTACTTTGATTAGGTCTATGACCCTACCCTAGGTACATGACTTCATCAGTCACCGCCGGGGAGTTGTGTGTTCGCAAGGTCTAGTTTTCTGTCGGTCCTTGGTTCTAGCAAAAATGCATGAATGTAGCAAAAATCTTCGGCGGTGGTAGCAAAACCGAAGCACGGTTGCAGCAAAACATCGTCGCCGCCCATCGCGGGTTGCAGCTAATCCATGAACAGATGTAGCAAAAACGTCGCCGCCGTCGTCGCACGTCGCAGCTAAGCTGTGAAGCATGTACTCGTAAACAATGATGCCAGTAGTAGCAAAAACCGACAACGGTTGCAGCAAATGTCATCACCGCCGACCCAGGTCGCAGCTAATCTGTACATGGTTGTAGAAAAAAGCTCGTCCGAGGTAGCTTTGGCCATAGCCGGTTGCAGCAAAAAAACGTCGTCGCCGCCGTCGAGGTTGCATCATCATCATGAAGGATGTAGCAAATGCCATCGCCGGTGGTAGCAACTGCAAACATCGGTAGTAGCAAAAACTGATACGGTTGCAGTAAAAACTATGTCGCCGCCGTCGCGGGTCATGCCCTCGCCGTATTTGGTTGTAGCAAATTCTGCCATGGGTCACAGCTCTTTCATCGCCTAATTCCAGCAGCTCACACCAACGGTCGCAACCCCCCCTCTCTCGACTTAAGTTGAATCAATTTCACGCCGGCCGTGCACTAGTGTCGTCCGAGCTCGTCGTTTGTACCGGCCATGGTTGCACGCAGACATTTTCCTCCCTGCACTGGCAACGAATGGAGTATGGATGCGCTAGGATGCGTGTGCCTGGGGATGGAGCAGCTTGGGTAAGGGTCCTCTAGGGTGAGCGGAGCTAGGGCCGACGAGGGCCATGGTGGAGGAGCACGAGCTGCTTGCGGCGAGGAAGACAAAGGTTGTGGTGGGGAGACCAGGAAAGTTCCTGGATGGATAAAGAAGTGGTTGTGGGCCCGTAAGAAAAGGGTAGGGTGGGCTTATGCGGAAGAGTGGGCGAGGCGAGGCTGGCGTGCGACCGGCCGAGCGCTTCGGCCGGCGCACCGGCTCTAAACGTTTCCCTTTAGGTTTTTCCACGAGGTCGAGACTACAAAGCCTAACGACGCTTACGGTTTTTTTCAGGTGAAAAGACGGCTACATTATTGACACCACTCTTGCACTAGATAACAGGTAATGGAATGTTTACCTTCGGCCGACCGCCCTCCTCTTTTTTTCCATCTTCCTAAAAGATACAGTATGTATCAAACAAGAAACAAGCATAATGAAGGCCCTCCTGGCTAACAAAGCTGAAACATGAAGGGTCCTTTTTATTAACAGGACTACAAAACAGTTGGAATAGAAAAAAAAGACAAAAATATGATAGGATTGCATGGGTAAAACAGTCAATTGTGAAAACATGGGAATGTGAAGAATTGTGTGGTCGATTCGCAACAATAGGAAAAATACGAGAATCCTATAAGACTAGTCAACTACTAGCTCCGTCCTGGTTTATTAGTCCTCCTTGTAGTTTGAGTCAAACTTTAACCTTTAATTTAGATATTAAAAAATAAGTTATGTACCCTAGAAATAGTATAATCAGAGACCTATTTCAAATATGAATCCAACAATATAAATTTTGTGACATACTACTTATAATTCGTTAGTCAATCTACGGTCAAAGTTGGGCACAAAATACGAAGGGGACCAATAATCCCAGACGGAGGTAGTAATGATTAAAACATATGCCTATATAAGATTAGGTTTGCTTAGCTCCGGCGAGGGAGGGATGATAAGGGCGGTGTGCTCTCGACTAGATTTCTATAAAAAAAAATTAGATTCGGTGCTTATAGTCGTCGCTAGATGGTCCACAGACCAGTTGTAATTTGTATTACTTTGGGTGTTCTTTGAACTGCCATGATAATTGATGAACTGATTGCAAATTTCTCTCAAAAAAATTAGTATAACATTGTAGTATATTCTTATGGTATTTGTCTTGTTCAATGTGCATATGAGTTAAAAAAGGAGGTTTGAGTGCATTGTAAAATTCCTTTATTTCTCCTATGAAATCCAAACCAAAGGGAAAGATCCTACATTTTTTTTCTATGGCTCATTCCTTTGAATCAAATGGATGATTAATGTTATCATAGAAAATTTCCTATGTTTTTCCTCCAATATTTGTACAAATTAATGAGGCCCAACATGGGTGTTGCGGTTGGACAACAATCCAACAATGCACGGACACCACTGGTATTTAGGAGGCTTATCAATGGCGTGCACCAAAGAGACAACACCAGTAGTATTTTTTGATGTGTTTTAGGGTCGTATTTGTGTATTTTTAGGGTTTTTGTGTTATTGTAAAAGAACTGTCCTTCATTTTTATATTTAATATACATAATTAATAATGCCATGTGTTTCTTTTATTTTTTTAGGATTCATATGCTATTTTATTGTTATTAAAATATATATTTCTAGGTATATAACAGTTAGAATTCAAATTCAAACCACGAGTACATTAAAAAATACACAAAAAATTGATAGAAAGATCATATTTAAGTTCTTTAGTATCTAGTTAGGTACTCCCTTCGTCCAGGAGAAATGGATGTATCAAGAACTAAAATATGTCTAGATACATCCATTTCTCCGACAAGTATTTCCGGACGAAGGGAGTACTATGCAAGAATGATAGGAAAACTTAGATACCTATGTGGGAAAATTCAAACAAGTAAACTTAGAATTTAGTGTTTCTGAATTTTAGAAGAATGTTAATGAAGTCTATTTAAACTTGGCATGGCCTGTTGTGGTTAAAATTCGAGAGAGATACATGAATTTTGTGATGTACGTTGCATAGAAACTGGTGCATCTCCAAGTAAGAATCATAGTTTCAAAGGGAAATTCCAATATTTGAATGCAAAATCATAGTTTTCATCATTTGTAGATGAAACATTTTCGACCTTGTAGATACGTTTTGACAGTAAAATCCAATATTTCAATGCAAACTCGTAGTTTTCTTTATCATTTGGAATTGAAACATTTTGTACATTGTAGATACACCATTAGAGGTTCCATGCTAAAATACGGCCTTTTTAGGGTTCATTTGCTATTTTTAGGGCATTTAGTTGATTAATCAGTATTTAATTTAGTTAAAATTCAAAACTACATGTAAGTTAGAATTGCCAAAATTGGTAGAAAGACCACATTTAAGTTCTTTAGTATATAAATAGGTATTATACGAAATATTAGGAAAACTTAGACTTTTGTGTGGGGAACTTAAGCAATTATACTTTGGAGTTAGGGTTTTCCAAAAATAATAATATTAATGAAGTTCTTTTTTGAAACTTGGCATGGCGTGTTGGTATGACCTTTATAGGTTGTGGTGATAATTTGTTTTTTCTTAAATTGCTACACACTAGTGGAGTGCCAGCGAAATAAAATGCCAGTAAAACTTACTAGTGGCATTCGAAGATTCGTGTGGGGTTCTTGTGGGGCGTGCTGCCGGATTAGGTCTGGTTTCTGGGCCGAAGGTGGTTGACGCGGAGTGGTGGCGGAGGCCTTTGGGGTTGAAGCGTGGGTTGTTCCCTGTGGCAGCCCGGTGTCCTGCAGATGTTGTTGCAGTCCATGGTAGTTGGTGGGTCACGCCACGACGACAGCTAGATGTGATTCTGTTGTCGGCTCATGGGCGGGTGGCCCTTGTGGACGGTCCATGCGTTCTACGGCGGCGATAGGTGTTGGCTGGTCCGGCGCTTCCCACCGATGGGCGGGTGGTCAATACCTATCATTTGCCGTGCCAGGTATGGAGACGTGGCAAGGCGTCATAGGGGGTGGCGTTCGGAGTGGTGGCGGGAAGATGGGTGGCGCCGGAGGTTGGCTCACCCGTCGCTGGTAGGGGTGTTGGGCGTTGACGTGGTCCGCTCTTGCATCACCGCTTCACCGACCTAGTGCCTCACGGTTCTGGACTACTTTGGTCTTGACCGCTCCCCATTTCGGTCTATGGTCGGGGCATGTTAGTCGGGCTTGACCTGGATCCTTGGTTGGCCTCTTGGACGTCTGGACTCTGAGGCGACGACCCTAGTGGTGGGAGCCGTGGTGCTCGTAGGCTGACCACACCGCTCAAGTGCACAATAGTCTCCATGGCTGCGTGAGCGACATTGACAGATCAATTGGAGGCAACGTGTGCTTACTGCTCCGTGTCTTTCAAGGTGCCTTGGATGAAAATCTTGATCCTTTGGATCTGATGGTGACGGCACCCCGGCGGCATATCCTTTTTGAAGGCTTCACCTTGAAAACCGGATATGAGACATGCAAAATTTACTTCCGAGTTCTTCACAGAAGATTATGGAAGGCCGGCCCCTTTTTTTGTGAACATTCTCGGGTTATGAATGGCTGACAACACAATGTGATCACACTTGATTGGTCATTTGGCTCGCGAACTTGGGTAACACACAAAGATTCCACGAGCGCTAATATCTATCTCAACAAACGAGCCGGTAACTCTGAAAGATTTGAACTGTTCGTCAAAAAAAATAAGGATTTGAACCCAGCTAAAATGCTTCGTAGTACTTGTAGCTTTTCCGGATAATGGAAACTTTTATTACCCTTGATGCCCATATGTTAAAACGTCAAAATACTTTTTTACGGGTACATATAATTTAGAGTCTTGCTATAGTTAACCTTTGATCTTGCCAAGAAGAGAGAAAGATCAAATGTGCATACTCATATAATTAGGCTCTCTTTGCAAGGAGGTCTTCACACAAGATTATCACAGAAACCAACAAGCTTTATTCATTCATAACAATATATAGACAAGGCACATACATCATAAAAAAGAATGTCGAACAAACTAAAGAGGCAAGAGCCAACAACACTCATCAAACCACCGCCGACAAGATTAGGCTCTCTTTGCAAGGAGGTCTTCACACAAGATTATCACAGAACCCAACAAGCTTTATTCATTCATAACAATATATAGACAAGGCACATACATCATAAAAAAGAATGTCGAACAAACTAAAGAGGCAAGAGCCAACAACACTCATCAAACCACCGCCGACCTCTCAAAGGGAAAACTCTCTGCTCCGGCCATCCATCTACTGCATCATTGCTTCCGCGAGAAGGGACACCATTGCTGAGGACACCAAGGCCAGCGCGGAAACGCTGGCGGCCGCGCCGGCGTTAGGCGCCGGAGCGGGGGCTGAGGAAGGCACCATGAAGTCCTGCGCCGATGCAGAGGCGAAGAAGACGGCCACGGCCAGGAGCAGCACGGCGACGCGTGGAGCCATCACGACCTTGCGTTGTAGCTTGAGGGCTTGCGAGTCGATCGGAGGATGGAGGAGGGAAGTGAGTAATATGGGGGCGCCGAGGTGGGATGAGAGGGAGTGAGGGATGGAGGGGGCGCCGTGGGGTTTATATAGCAGGCCCGCCGTCGGTTCGGTGGTCGCGCTCTTGCGTTCTACAAGGGGCAAGAATCGGGCGTGCGTAGTACTACAAGTACCAGGACGCGTTCGGTCGGTCGCGCGGGGTGGGAACGGACGTTGCGGTTCGACGCGGCGGGCGTGGCGAGTTTCCGCGTCGCGGGCGCCCACAGCTCGCGCGCGCCATCGGTGCCAAAAGCCAATTTGTGGGTGGTGTTAGAGCATCTCCAGCCGTTCGGCCCCCCCAGGGCGCATAAAAATCGCCCCCTCGGGGCGAGCCGGCGATTCGTTCGGCACTGGGGGCGGTTTTGCGCCCAGTCGTCGCCCCCAGTCATCGATTTTGGCCCACTTTTGAAGCCCCATTTCGGCGAAAAAGGCCCATATGGGCGAGAATAGGCCCATATTCGATGTGGTCGCCGTGGCTCGGCGTTCAATTATCAACATAAATATTTTTTTATCACATATTTAACCATAAAAAATTCAAATACTTCAACAAAATAGTACAACAACAAATAGTTTAATACAAATTATATAGTTCAACAAATCAAAACTCATAGTTCATCACACGTCGCGCCCGGTGTCGCCCTTGAGCCTCCATAGGTGCTCTAACAGATCTTGCTGCAGTTGATGATGCAGCTGTGGGTCTCGGATCTCCTGACGCATACTGAGGTAGGCAGTCCAGGTTGCCGGTAGCTGGTGATCAACTTGGGCAAGAGGACCCTGCCTATGGTATGGTTCAATGTCAAACACTGGCTCTTCCTGCTCGCTCTCAATGATCATGTTGTGCAAGATGACACAGCAGGTCATGATCTCCCACATTTGATCTTTCGACCAAGTCTGAGTGGGGTACCGGACAACAGCAAATCGAGATTGGAGCACACCAAATGCCCGCTCGACATCCTTCCTGCAAGCCTCCTGAATCTTCGCAAACCAGGCGTTCTTGCCTCCAGGCACAAGGTTTTTGATGGTCTTGACAACTGTCGACCATCTCGGATAGATGCCATCAGCTAGATAGTACCCCTTGTTGTAGTGCCGCCCATTGATCTCGAAGTTCACCGGAGGAGAATGACCTTCAACAAGCTTGGCAAAGACAGGAGAGCACTGCAGCATGTTGATGTTATTGTGAGTTTCTGGCATACCAAAGAAGGAGTGTCAAATCCAGAGATCCTGTGTGGCCACCGCCTCAAGTACCACACTGCAACCGCCTTTGGCGCCTTTGTACATCCCCTGCCAAGCAAATGGGCAATTCTTTCATTTCCAATGCATGCAGTCGATGCTTCCAAGCATCCCAGGAAATCCTCTTGCTGCATTCTGTGCTAGGATCCGAGCAGTGTCTTCCGTATTGGGTGTTCTCAAGTATTGCGGTCCAAACACTGCCACCACTGCCCGATAGAACTTGTAGAAACACTCTAGGCTGGTGGACTCGGCCATGCGCCCATAGTCGTCCTGTGAGTCACCGGGAGCTCCGTATGCAAGCATCCTCATCGCTGTCGTGCATTTCTGGATGGAGGTGAATCCAAGTTTGCTGGTGCAATCCATCTTGCATTTGAAGTAGTTGTCGAACTCCCAGATGGAATTCACAATTCGGAGGAAAAGCTTTCTGCTCATCCGATAACGGCGCCAAAATGTTCTGTCACCGTGAAGTGGAGCATCGGCGATGTAGTCAGAGTAGAGCATGTAGTAGCCTTCGAGACGATGCCGGTTCTTTGCTTTCACCCGCCCCAGCGCCGAGCCACCTCGCCGCGGCTTTTCATTGCTCGCCAGCAGCTGGGCGAGGGCGGCGAGCACCATGAGATGCTCTTCTTCCTAGACGTCGGCCTCGGCTTCCTCCTCCAGCAGCGCGGCGAGCACTTCCTCGTCATCCGAGTCCATCGCCGAGGCAGGCAAATCGCCGAACACCTTGCGCACGGTGGGCGTGCACCCGCCGCTAAACTGCCCCTCCGCGGCCAGAAACGGCGGCCGGAAACGCCCAGCTGGTGTCGGAGGGGCTGTCGCGGCGAACCTCTGCTATTTTTTCAGCGGGGAATGGCTCTCTACCGGTGAAGGGCGGCGGGGCAGCGCCGGGATATACCTAGTTGCGGCCGAGAGCGCGGGGGGTGGGAGGCGAGTCGGGGAAGAAAATCTTGACTTTTCACCCGACGGCGTGGGCCAGCCGCGCTTTTCCATTGCACCGGAGCCCCCAAGCGCCCCTAGCGCGCCGGGTTCGGCCTGCGGCCGTTGGGTGGAAAAAAGGGCCGAACCGGCGCTTTTCGTCGTCCTGGGGGCGCGACTGGGCCGTTTTTTTGGCGCCAGCGCCGAAAAAGTCGCCGGGGGGGGGGGGGCCCTGTTGGGGGCGCGGCTGGAGATGCTCTAAAGCCACGGCTGTCGATCGACCTGACATAGTGGCTTTGCTCGTTGGCCCGGCCGGCCGCAACGAGGTTTGAAGCTAAGGTGACTTGTCGAATACCAAAATGTTCCTATGTGCTGGTCGATTAGGGGCAATGGATCCAATTTAGGTTTTTCCACGAGGTCGAGATTACAAAGTCCAATGACGCTTACTCTTTTTTTTTTCAGGCGAAAAGACGGCTACTTTTTTTTACAATCAATACCATGATCTCTATTCTTAAAGAATGAGTTGGTAGTCTCTTCTTCACGATTTATTTCGTCTGTTTTTTCTTCTTCTTGCCTTCCACCATCCTGTTTGTCTGGGTTTTTTCTGACTCACCTCCCACCGCCCCGTTCATCCAACCAGCCGCCTGCCACCGCTATCTTCCTCCTCTCCCGATTCCCCCCAAACCAATCACCGACCTCCAACCTGACCGCCCACCTCGTCTTCCCAATCCCGGCCTTTGCCCTCTAACCCACTGTCGGCGCCTCCTTCCCTCCCCTCCCATTCTCTTCCCCTGAGCTCAGTTCGTAGCCTGATCCTCCATGGTCGCACCGCTGCTTCTGCATCTGCAGCATCCTTGAGCTCCACAACCACGCACGGGCAGAGGAGGAGGCAGGTGCCTTCCACCGCCTAGCAGTCGTGAAGGCCACTTGCTGACGGAAGCATAAACCTGTTTGAGTACACACAGCTGAAAAGAAAGAAGCCTAGAAAAACATGCCTATCTACAAGCCCCTCCATAGGAACCAAACCTCTGCCAGGGATTCCCATGCTACTCGTCGAAGTCCACGTGGAACTATTAGTGAGACTGAAGTCTCCTATGCAAAAACATAAATTAAGCAAACGTGAGTGTACTCGGCAAGACTTACATCAGAACTAACTACATATACACCAGTATCAATAAAAAGGGGTGGTAGAGTTTAACTGCAACAAGCCAGTTTTGGCTCAGTGTCTATCGTGTACTACGACTACCAGTATTTTCTTTGAGGTGGCACACACGAGTTCACGTATTCACCATATCAATACACCACTATGGATTCTCTCCCGTCTCCCTACGAGAAGGTCATCCATAGTACTCACACTTATCTTGCACATTTTAGAGTATTCATTTCAACTTGTCTATGAACCATAAGTCTTCCATGTAGTCCATATCCGAGGACGCGGCTATTCGAACATATTACCCTGGAGGGGTGTACTTCTTCACACACGCTCTCACCACCTACCACCATGTACACGTCATGTATCTCGGCAAACTTCAAGCAGAAGCCTGGCGAGGGTGTGGGCCACAACCTGACCAAACACACAACACTCTAGTCTAGGTTTATCGCCTATCTGAGGCTAAACCCGCAAGGGAAGTCCGGCCGAAGTTTCCATCACGACCCCAAATGATGTGTGCAGGGTTCCCAAGCCCACCTCGCCGGATGGAACTACGCTTGGTACACTATGCCACGGTGCCTAGTCTGTCCCAAGCCCACTTATACCGGGTGCCACTTGGTGGACTACTAGCACTACCTACAAACACCAGAAACTAATTGCACCTCCTGGACAGAGATCGAGGTGATTAATAAGCGAGAGGGGGTGCATTACCAGAACCGAATGTGTGGTAGTAGCTAGTCTTGGATAACATACATAGAACTCAGTTCCTAAAGACGGTGTCAATGAGACAACCCACCATGTACTCCTACATGGCCTCTCATCACTACCTTTACCAAATCATGTTCACACACTTAGTTCTCAGCATCAGAACATGATCACAACATTCCAATTCATTTCCGAATGAATCAGACTTGACACAACTTGAAGCAATAGCAAGCATGACAAACAAGCATGGATGAGTAGTCACATCAAGCAAGCCCTACTCATGCTAGTGGGTTTTGCTATTTGCTGTGGCAAAGACAGGTCATGCATAGGAATGGGTTCAACTACCGCAACATGTAACAGTTGAGTCGTTGTTGTCCTAATGCAATAAAGAGAACAGGAGCGAGGAAGTGGGATTGTATCAAAGTGATCAAGGTGGTTTTGCTTTCCTGGTACTTCCCAAGATAGAACTGCTCTTCATTAGTGTCAACGATCACAACGTTGGAATTGTCTGCTACCGAGAGGGAACAAACTGTTGGGGAACGTAGTAATTTCAAAAATTTTCCTACGCACACGCAAGATCATGGTGATGCATAGCAACGAGAGGGGAGAGTGTTGTCTACGTACCCTCGTAGACCGAAGCGGAAGCGTTGACGCAACGTAGAGGAAGTAGTCGTACGTCCTCCCGGTCCGACCGATCCAAGCACCGTTACTCCGGCACCTCCGAGTTCTTGACACGCGTACAACTCGATGACGCACCCCGATCTCCGATCCAGCAGAGGCGCGGGGAGGAGTTCCGTCAGCATGACGGCGTGGTGACGATCTTGATGTTCTCCTGTCGCAGGGCTTCGCCTAAGCACCGCTACAATATGACTGAGGTGTAATATCGTGGAGGGGGGCACCGCACACGGCTAAGGAACGATCTCAATGATCAACTTGTGTGTCTAGGGTGCCCCCCTACCCCCGTATATAAAGGAGGGAGGGAGGAGGAGGCCGGCCCAAGGGGGAGGCGCGCCCTAGGGGGGCAAACCTACTCCAAGTAGGTTTGGCCCCCCCTTTCCTATTCGGAGTAGGAGAAGGAAGGAAGAGGGGGGAGGAGAAAAGGAAACGGGGGGCCGGCCCCCCTCCCAATTCGGATTGGGCTTGGGGGGGGGGGGGGGGCGCCCCCTCCCTTGCTCCTTCTCCCTCCCTTCAACTAAGGCCCAATAAGGCCCATATACTTACTGGGGGGTTCCGGTAACCTCCCGGAGCTCCGGTATATTTCCAATCTCACCCGGAACCTTTCCGGTGTCCAAATATATCCGTCCAATATATCAATCTTTATGTCTCGACCATTTTGAGACTCCTCGTCATGTCCATGATCACATCCGGGACTCCGAACAACCTTCGGTACATCAAAATACATAAACTCATAATGAAACTGTCATCGAAACCTTAAGCGTGCGGACCCTACGGTTCGAGAACAATGTAGACATGACCGAGACATGTCTCCGGTCAATAACCAATAGCGGGACCTGGATGCCCATATTGTTCCTACATATTCTACGAAGATCTTTATCGGTCATACCGCACAACAACATACGTTGTTCCCTTTGTCATCGGTATGTTACTTGCCCGAGATTCGATCGTCGGTATCCAATACCTAGTTCAATCTCGTTACCGGCAAGTCTCTTTACTCATTCCATAATACATCATCTCACAACTAACTCATTAGTTGAAATGCTTGCAAGGCTTAAGTGATGTGTATTACCGAGAGGGCCCAGAGATACCTCTCCGACATTCGGAGTGACAAATCCTAATCTCGAAATAAGCCAACTCAACAAGTACCTTCGGAGACACCTGTAGAGCACCTTTATAATCACCCAGTTACATTGTGACATTTGGTAGAACACAAGGTGTTCCTCCGGTAAACGGGAGTTGCATAATCTCATAGTCATAGGAACATGTATAAGTCATGAAGGAAGCAATAGCAACATACTAAACGATCGTGTGCTAAGCTAACGGAATGGGTCATGTCAATCAGATCATTCAACTAATGATGTGACCTTGTTAATCAAATAACAACTCCTTGTTCATGGTTAGGAAACATAACCATCTTTGATTAACAAGCTAGTCAAGTAGAGGCATACTAGTGACACTCTGTTTGTCTATATATTCACACATGTATTATGTTTCCGGTTAATACAATTCTAGCATGAATAATAAACATTTATCATGATATGAGGAAATAAATAATAACTTTATTATTGCCTCTAGGGCATATTTCCTTCAGTCTCCCACTTGCACTAGAGTCAATAATCTAGATTACACAGTAATGATTCTAACACCCATGGAGTCTTGGTGTTGATCATGTTTTGCTCGTGGAAGAGGCTTAGTCAACGGGTCTGCAACATTCAGATCCGTATGTATCTTGCAAATCTCTATGTCTCCCACCTGGACTAGATCCCGGATGGAATTGAAGCATCTCTTGATGTGCTTGGTTCTCTTGTGAAATCTGGATTCCTTCGCTAAGGCAATCGCTCCAGTATTGTCACAAAAGATTTTCATTGGACCCGATGCACTAGGTATGACACCTAGATCGGATATGAACTCCTTCATCCAGACTCCTTCATTGGCTGCTTCCGAAGCAGCTATGTATTCCGCTTCACACGTAGATCCCGCCATGACGCTTTGCTTTGAACTGCACCAACTGACAGCTCCACCGTTTAATGTAAACACATATCCGGTTTGCGATTTAGAATCGTCCGGATCAGTGTCAAAGCTTGCATCAACGTAACCATTTACGATGAGCTCTTTGTCACCTCCATATACGAGAAACATATCCTTAGTCCTTTTCAGGTATTTCAGGATGTTCTTGACCGCTGTCCAGTGATCCACTCCTGGATTACTTTGGTACCTCCCTGCTAGACTTATAGCAAGGCACACATCAGGTCTGGTACACAGCATTGCATACATGATAGAGCCTATGGCTGAAGCATAGGGAACACTTTTCATTTTCTCTCTATCTTCTGTAGTGGTCGGGCTTTGAGTCTTACTCAACTTCACACCTTGCAATACAGGCAAGAACCCTTTCTTTGCTTGATCCATTTTGAACTTCTTCAAAACTTTGTCAAGGTATGTGCTTTGTGAAAGTCCAATTAAGCGTCTTGATCTATCTCTATAGATCTTAATGCCCAATATGTAAGCAGCTTCACCGAGGTCTTTCATTGAAAAACTTTTATTCAAGTATCCCTTTATGCTATCCAGAAATTCTATATCATTTCCAATCAATAATATGTCATCAACATATAATATTAGAAATGCTACAGAGCTCCCACTCACTTTCTTGTAAATACAGGCTTCTCCAAAAGTCTGTATAAACCCAAATGCTTTGATCACACTATCAATACATTTATTCCAACTCCGAGAGGCTTGCACCGGTCCATAAATGGATCGCTGGAGCTTGCACACTTTGTTAGCTCCCTTTGGATCGATAAAACCTTCTGGTTGCATCATATACAACTCTTCTTTCAGAAATCCATTCAGGAATGCAGTTTTTACATCCATTTGCCAAATTTCATAATCATAAAATGCGGCAATTGCTAACATGATTCGGACAGACTTAAGCATCGCTACGGGTGAGAAGGTCTCATCGTAGTCAACCCCTTGAACTTGTCGAAAACCTTTTGCAACAAGTCGAGCTTTGTAGACAGTAACATTACCGTCAGCGTCAGTCTTTTTCTTGAAGATCCATTTATTCTCAATTGCTTGCCGACCATCGGACAAGTCAACCAAAGTCCATACTTTGTTCTCATACATGGATCCCATCTCAGATTTCATGGCTTCAAGCCATTTTGCGGAATCTGGGCTCACCATCGCTTCTTCATAGTTCGTAGGTTCATCATGATCTAGTAGCATGACTTCCAGAATAGGATTACCGTACCACTCTGGTGCGGATCTTACTCTGTTCGACCTACGAGGTTCTATGATCATCATCATCAACTTCCTCACTAGTTGGTTTTGACGTCATAGAAACCGGTTCCTGTGATGTACTATTTTCCAACAAGGGAGTAGGTACAGTTACCTCATCAAGTTCTACTTTCCTCCCACTCACTTCTTTCGAGAGAAACTCCTTCTCTAGAAAGGATCCATTATTAGCAACGAATGTCTTGCCTTCGGATCTGTGATAGAAGGTGTACCCAACTGTCTCCTTTGGGTATCCTATGAAGACACATTTCTCCGATTTGGGTTCGAGCTTATCAGGTTGAAGCTTTTTCACATAAGCATCGCAGCCCCAAACTTTAAGAAACGACAACTTTGGTTTCTTGCCAAACCATAGTTCATAAGGTGTCATCTCAACGGATTTCGACGGTGCCCTATTTAACATGAATGTGGCCATATCTAAAGCATAACCCCAAAACGATAGCGGTAAATCTGTAAGAGATATCATAGATCACACCATATCAAGTAAAGTACGATTACGACGTTCGGACACACCATTACGCTGTGGTGTTCCGGGTGGCGTGAGTTGTGAAACTATTCCACGTTGTTTTAAGTGTAGACCAAACTCGTAACTCAAATATTCTCCTCCACGATCAGATCGTAGAAACTTTATTTTCTTGTTACGATGATTTTCAACTTCACTCTGAAATTCTTTGAACTTTTCAGATGTTTCAGACTTATGCTTCATTAAGTAGATATACCCATATTTGCTTAAATCATCTGTGAAGGTGAGAAAATAACGATATCCGCCACGAGCCTCAACATTCATCGGACCACATACATCTGTATGTATGATTTCCAACAAATCTGTTGTTCTCTCCATAGTACCGGAGAACGGCGTTTTTGTCATCTTGCCCATGAGGCACGGTTCGCAAGTACCAAGTGATTCATAATCAAGTGATTCCAAAAGTCCATCAGTATGGAGTTTCTTCATGCGCTTTATACCGATATGACCCAAACGGCAGTGCCACAAATAAGTTGCACTATCATTATCAACTCTGCATCTTTTGGCTTCAACACTATGAATATGTGTATCACTACTATCGAGATTCATCAAAAATAGACGACTCTTCAAGGGTGCATGACCATAAAAGATATTACTCATATAAATAGAACAACCATTATTCTCTGATTTAAATGAATAACCGTCTCGCATCAAACAAGATCCAGATATAATGTTCACGCTCAACGCTGGCACCAAATAACAATTATTTAGGTCTAATACTAATCCCGAAGGTAGATGTAGAGGTAGCGTGCCGACCGCGATCACATCGACTTTGGAACCGTTTCCCACGCGCATCGTCACCTCGTCCTTTGCCAGTGTTCGCTTAATCCGTAGTCCCTGTTTCGAGTTGCAAATATTAGCAACAGAACCAGTATCAAATACCCAGGTGCTACTGCGAGCTCTAGTAAGGTATACATCAATAACATGTATATCACATATACCTATGTTCACCTTGCCATCCTTCTTATCCGCCAAATACTTGGGGCAGTTCCGCTTCCAGTGACCAGTCTGCTTGCAGTAGAAGCACTCAGTTTCAGGCTTAGGTCCAGATTTGGGTTTCTTCTCTTGAGCAGCAACTTGTTTGCTGTTCTTCTTGAAGTTCCCCTTCTTCTTCCCTTTGCCATTTTTCTTGAAACTAGTGGTCTTGTTAACCATCAACACTTGATGCTCCTTCTTGATTTCTACCTCCGCAGCTTTCAGCATTGCGAAGAGCTCGGGAATCGTCTTATCCATCCCTTGCATATTATAGTTCATCACGAAGCTCTTGTAGCTTGGTGGAAGTGATTGGAGAATTCTGTCAATGACGCTATCATCCGGAAGTGTAACTCCCAGTTGAATCAAGTGATTACAATACCCAGACATCTTGAGTATATGCTCACTGACAGAACTATTCTCCTCCATCTTGCAGCTATAGAACTTATTGGAGACTTCATATCTCTCAATCCGGGCATTCTTCTGGAATATTAACTTCAACTCTTGGAACATCTCATATGCTCCATGACGTTCAAAACATCGTTGAAGTCCCGGTTCTAAGCCGTAAAGCATGGCCTGGCACCCAGCGGTGCTTCCAGGACATAATTTTTCTGTGCAGCAATGAGGATAATCCTCAAGTTACGGACCCAGTCCGCGTAGTTGCTACCATCATCTTTCAACTTAGCTTTCTCAAGGAACGCATTAAAATTCAACGAACAACAGCACGGGCCATCTATCTACAATCAACATAGACAAGCAAGATACTATCAGGTACTAAGTTCATGATAAATTTAAGTTCAATTAATCATATTACTAAGAACTCCCACTTAGACAGACATCTCTCTAGTCATCTAAGTGATCACGTGATCCAAATCAACTAAACCATAACCGATCATCACGTGAGATGGAGTAGTTTTCAATGGTGAACATCTTATGTTGATCATATCTACTATATGATTCACGCTCGACCTTTCGGTCTCCGTGTTCCGAGGCCATATCTTCATATGCTAGGCTCGTCAAGTTTAACCTGAGTATTCTGCGTGTGCAAATCTGGCTTGCACCCGTTGTAGATGGACGTAGAGCTTATCACACCCGATCATCACGTGGTGTCTGGGCACGACGAACTTTGGCAACGGTGCATACTCAGGGAGAACACTACTTGATAATTTTTAGTGAGAGATCATCTTAAAATTCTACCGTCAATCAAAGCAAGATAAGATGCATAAAGGATAAACATCACATGCAATCAATATAAGTGATATGATATGGCCATCATCTTCTTGTGCTTGTGATCTCCATCTCCGAAGCACCATCATGATCACCATCGTCACCGGCGTGACACCTTGATCTCCATCGTAGCATCGTTGTCGTTTATGCCATCTACTGCTTCTACGACTATCGCTACCGCTTAGTGATAAAGTAAAGCAATTACAGGGCGTTTGCATTTCATACAATAAAGCGACAACCATATGGCTCCTGCCAGTTGTCGATAACTTCGGTTACAAAACATGATCATCTCATACAATAAAATATAGCATCATGTCTTGGCCATATCACATCACAACATGCCCTGCAAAAACAAGTTACACGTCCTCTACTTTGTTGTTGCAAGTTTTACGTGGCTGCTACGGGCTTAAGCAAGAACCAATCTCACCTACGCATCAAAACCACAACGATAGTTTGTCAAGTTGATGCTGTTTTAACCTTCGCAAGGACCGGGCGTAGCCACACTCGGTTCAACTAAAGTTGGAGAAACTGACACCCGCTAGTCACCTGTGTGCAAAGCACGGCAGTAAAACCAGTCTCGCGTAAGCGTACGCGTAATGTCGGTCTGGGCCGCTTCATCCAACAATACCGCCGAACCAAAGTATGACATGCTGGTAAGCAGTATGACTTATATCGCCCACAACTCACTTGTGTTCTACTCGTGCATATAACATCAAACCATAAAAACCTAGGCTCGGATGCCACTGTTGGGGAACGTAGTAATTTCAAAAAATTTCCTACGCACACGCAAGATCATGGTGATGCATAGCAACAAGAGGGGAGAGTGTTGTCTACGTACCCTCGTAGACCTAAGCAGAAGCGTTGACGCAACGTAGAGGAAGTAGTCGTACGTCCTCCCGGTCCGACCGATCCAAGCACCGTTACTCCGGCACCTCCGAGTTCTTGACACGCGTACAGCTCGATGACGCACCCCGATCTCCGATCCAGCAGAGGCGCGGGGAGAAGTTCCGTCAGCATGACGGCGTGGTGACGATCTTGATGTTCTCCTGTCGCAGGGCTTCGCCTAAGCACCGCTACAATATGACTGAGGTGTAATATCGTGGAGGGGGGCACCGCACACGGCTAAGGAACGATCTCAATGATCAACTTGTGTGTCTAGGGTGCCCCCTACCCCCGTATATAAAGGAGGGAGGGAGGAGGAGGCCGGCCCAAGGGGGAGGCGCGCCCTAGGGGGGCAAACCTACTCCAAGTAGGTTTGGCCCCCCCTTTCCTATTCGGAGTAGGAGAAGGAAGGAAGAGGGGGGAGGAGAGAAGGAAAGGGGGGGGCGGCCCCCCTCCCAATTCGGATTGGGCTTGGGGGGGGGGGCGCTCCCTCCCTTGCTCCTTCTCCCTCCCTTCCACTAAGGCCCAATAAGGCCCATATACTTACTGGGGGGGTTCCGGTAACCTCCCGGAGCTCCGGTATATTTCCAATCTCACCCGGAACCTTTCCGGTGTCCAAATATATCCGTCCAATATATCAATCTTTATGTCTCGACCATTTCGAGACTCCTCGTCATGTCCGTGATCACATCCGGGACTCCGAACAACCTTCGGTACATCAAAATACATAAACTCATAATGAAACTGTCATTGAAACCTTAAGCGTGCGGACCCTACGGTTCGAGAACAATGTAGACATGATCGAGACATGTCTCCGGTCAATAACCAATAGAGGGACCTGAATGCCCATATTGGTTCCTACATATTCTACGAAGATCTTTATCGGTCATACTGCACAACAACATACGTTGTTCCCTTTGTCATCGGTATGTTACTTGCCCGAGATTCGATCGTCGGTATCCAATACCTAGTTCAATCTCGTTACCGACAAGTCTCTTTACTCATTCCGTAATACATCATCTCACAACTAACTCATTAGTTGAAATGCTTGCAAGGCTTAAGTGATGTGTATTACCGAGAGGGCCCAGAGATACCTCTCCGACATTCGGAGTGACAAATCCTAATCTCGAAATACGCCAACTCAACAAGTACCTTCGGAGACACCTGTAGAGCACCTTTATAATCACCCAGTTACGTTGTGACATTTGGTAGCACACAAAGTGTTCCTCCGGTAAACGGGAGTTGCATAATCTCATAGTCATAGGAACATGTATAAGTCATGAAGGAAGCAATAGCAACATACTAAACGATCGTGTGCTAAGCTAACGGAATGGGTCATGTCAATCAGATCATTCAACTAATGATGTGACCTTGTTAATCAAATAACAACTCCTTGTTCATGGTTAGGAAACATAACCATCTTTGATTAACAAGCTAGTCAAGTAGAGGCATACTAGTGACACTCTGTTTGTCTATATATTCACACATGTATTATGTTTCCGGTTAATACAATTCTAGCATGAATAATAAACATTTATCATGATATGAGGAAATAAATAATAACTTTATTATTGCCTCTAGGGCATATTTCCTTCACAAACACCGACAAATAAGAAGAGACACAATCAATGCAATGCAACAAACATGATGTATGATCATGACATCTTAAGTTGTTGAATTCACCTAATGCAATAGTTAACAATTTAGTTGAAGTGGAACTATTGCAACTATAGCATTTCCAACTTCGAAACAAAAGAATAAAATGTTATTTATATGTTTTTTCCTAAACAGTGGAGTTAACTTGTTCGAACATGCATGATCATGGCATAAACAGATTCTTCATATTTGTCTGGTAATTTTTCATATATAAATTATTTTCATCTGAGCTACTGTTGGATTTCTATTATTTTCCTATGTTTAGCCAATTTTCTGGAATTTATAAATCTTTTTTGATTTATTTTAAATCCAGAGAATCACTTATTACGTCACCTCTGCATCAGCACTATGTCAGCGAGTCAACCGGGTTGACCAAGGTCAAACCTGACGTGTGGGGTCCACACGTCAGTGGCACGATGGTTAAACTGGATTAATTAAACCTAAGCTAAAGTAAACAGGGCTAAATTAACCAACGGGGCCCACCTGTTAGTGTTACAGGGGATGATTAGTGCCTAATCTAATCTGGCCACGTCAGCGGCTAACCGCCGGCGTAAACAGGACGCGGCGGCGTTTCTCGTCCGAGCGATTCCGGCGACGAGAGCGTGCGCGGCTGGGCTCTACGGATGCAGCGCGACAAGGCGCGTCGGGAGGTGGCATCGAGGCGGCCGGAGGTGGAGCGAAGCGATGGCAGCGGCAACAAGCGCGGCGGCCGGAGCTCGGTGGCGAGCGGCGACACTCTCTCTCCTTTTCTTTATGTTTCCTATTTTGTTTTCTGTTTTTGATTTAGTGAAAAATACTAAATCATTTCTAAAAAACCTGAGATAAATTTTGGGCACATTTGAATTATTTCCAACAGGCGTCAATGGTTTTCAGGATTATTGGAGCATTTAATTTATTTATAGCAGTTACATGCTCCAATTCAAATACATTACAATCTAATCCAAAAAAATCCATCAATTACCTAGAAAAATGTGCACCATTTTTGGCAGAGGTTTTCACACATTTCAAAAATTATGAACTTTTTCGAAGGCATTTTGGGTTCACTGAAAATATTTTTAATTGAACCTATTTGAATTTCAATTGGTGCTAGGGTTTGACACTCCCCATTTCTAATTCATTTGAATTCTAACATGATGCATGTATGCATGTGCAACTAGTTAGAAGCAATGATCTAGGGCTGTGACACTCTTGTTGCTCATCCAACCTCCAGAGCACCGCTGCCTCTCCCCTCCCTCCTCCTCCTTGTGCCTGGAACCCTAGCCCGTGCCAATGGCACCCAAGCTGGCGTAGGCACCGCAGATCCCCCCTCTTGTCTAAGGCCTCAACCAGGTGTGAATCCTCCTCCACTTCTTCTGGTTTGGTTCATCTCCGCATATGATGCGGGCGATTGTGTGTAGTTTGCTATGATATATGTAGAAAGGACCACAACTTTTAATTTGCCCTCGTTATAATTTTTACATGAAGTCATGAAGACTGCCATCAAAGGAGGAGAAGGAGGATAGCGACGGCGAGGACAGCTCCAGCGACGAGCAAATCCGCCTCGATCTCTACTGCGCCTTCGACCGGTACTTCCGCAAGAAGGACGACAAGGGCGCCGGGAAGAGCAAGGGAAGCCGTGGATGATCTCCACCATATCCAAACATGCCAAATTTTGATAGTCTGATGGCATGTTAGTACTGATGGAGTAGCCAAATGATGTGTGTAATGCATCGACATAGTTGCATGAGTTTGTATGGATTTGAGATATGCTAATTGAGGTGTCGGGTTGTGAGAATGCAAATTTGAGGCTTGACTGATCAGTGTCCGTGGACGCACCCGGCACATCCGTGGGCGTTTGAGGGGCAGGATTTCCAAAGTTCGGCTGTAGATGCTCTTATCATCTATGTTACTCCCTCTGTAGGTAGTCTAATGAAATGTTACCTTCTTCTTTTTCATCTTCCTACAAGATATGTATATCAAACAAAACACAAGCGATGGTAAAAAACATATTTATGCCCCCCCACCACTAAGGGCATCTCCAACTGCGACCCTCAAACCGTCTGGACCGTGCGGTCTGGACGTGTTGTGCCATCCAACACGGGCCTGTATTGGTCCGGATGTACTTTCTCCTGCGAACCGGAGACAATGTGAGGTGCTTTACGGGCGTCCGGACAGCACCCAAGCCCACGTCTGACCGCCTTGGCCCACCCAAACCCCCTCATCCCTCACACGCGTGAATTCGCGCTCGACGCCAGATCCCCGCATTCATACCGTTGTAGAGCGGCCGCTATTGAAGCCGGCCCAGAGCGGAGCGACCTCTCACTGACTCCACCATTGAAGCGGTGCGTTGGTCGAGGACGCCGCCCACGCCGCATCCCGGTGTCCACGACTGTTCAATGCCGGCAACACGTTACCGGATAGGACAGATATCTACCATGCCCCGTTCGTCCGTATGCCTCCATTAAGCAGTCTCACCGGCCGAGAAACCCACTCCGGCGCCGTACATTGATGCACCCGGACGCCTGGCCTCACCGGAAGTCATTGTTTAAAGCCAGCCACACCTGGCTAACTCCACGCCACAACATAAGTCTCTCCACATCCTCCTCCCTTGCACCGCATCGGCCATGACTGCAGGCGGCGAAGCTTTGTGGGGGACCCTTTCCACAGATATGTAATACGAGATTGCCGCCCTTGTGGTCACCTAGCAGAGCCACCACGCCAGGCGGATCGAGGCCGGCTTGCCGACCAGCTCGCCCGAGGTCTCCGACGATGAGGACGACCCACGATGGAGACAGACTCCGACGACACCGCCCCGGCGCCCGCGCCTGTGCACGCCGGCTTCACCATGGAGCAGGCGCAGGAGGAACATTGATACAACATGTTCCTTCTGGTGTAGCACCGGATTACAGAGGGTCAGATCTACGACGAGCACGCGAGCGAGGAGGCCATGGCCGCGGTTAACCCCAACTTCGTCGCGAAGCAACGTGCCATCTACGAGGCCGTCCAGGCTCAAGCCACCGCTCGCCAGGAAGCAGCCGCCGCGGATCGAGTCACAGTTCCAGGCGATCACGGAGGAGAACAACGCCGGATGCGCCTCCTGCGCGCCACCGACGAACTATCCTGCGACCCGGTAGGACGACGACAGCGCGGGCGCCACAATTTCCATCGTGGATCTCACATCCACCAGTGACAGACAAGGCACAGACTCCTCCATGTATGAGTAGGGCACGTGAGGCGGCAGGGCCTTATGTCCCATGTGGGCCAGTCCGTCTTCCGTGTCCCGCTCTTCCTCGCCGGAGACCACAACTTCACTTCATCGGTCTTATTGCCGGTGAAGTGAAGACGGCGGATGGAGAACGACAAGGGCTTGGACGCCAGCCGCCGCCGTAGGATAGATTTAGGGCCGGAACAGGTTGTTTTGTTCTAAATGTTCGAAATCTAATCGAAACCCGCCGTGTTTGTATGAATGTCGTCCGGTTTGTATGAAAGCCGTCGTGTTTGCATTTATTTTGTCTGGTTAGTTTAAATAGTTACTAAAATGTATGCGGATAGCGTTGTATGACGACCTCCCGCATCCGTGTCCGTGTCTGGTTCCCCTATTCACGGATTGATACGGGAGCAAATTTACGGGAAGCCGTTTGAGGTGCCCTAACAAAGATGAAACATGACGGGCTTTTTTCACATGCATGATGAACGGGGACACGAACATTCTACTTACTTTGATCCGGAAAGAAGATTAAACGTTGGTTTCTTCCGAAATTCTTGTTCTGTTTTCTCTCAACATTGAGCTGTATTTCCTTGAACAGCAATGGATCTTGCAGTTGTTACGTCCAGGAATGAACCGGATTATGAGACATGCAAAATTTACTTCCGAGTTCTTCACAGCAGATTATGGAAGGCCGGCCCCTTTTTTGTGAACATTCTCGGGTCATGAATGGCCGACAGCAAAACTTGATCGCACTTGAATGGTGATTTGGCTGGCGAATCTGGGTAACATACAAAGATTTTACTAGCGCTAATATTTATCTGAACAAACGAAGCCGGTAGCTGAGAAAGGTTTGAACTGTTCTTCAAAAAATAAAGATTTGAACCAAGCTAAAATGCTTCGTAGTACTTCTAGCTTTTCTGGAAACTTTTATTACCCCTGACGCCCATATGCTAAAACGTTAAAACACATATAATTTAGAATCTTGCTATAATTAAGCTTTGATCTTGCCAAGAAGAGAGAAAGATCAAACGCATACTCATATAATTAAGCTCTTTTTGCGATGAGGTCTTCACACAAGATTATCACAGAACCCAACAAGTTTTATTCATAACATTATATAGACAAGGCACGGACATACCATGAAGATACAATACAATGAAAAAGAATGTCGAACAAACCAAAAAGAGGCAAGAGCTAGAACACTCATCGAACCACCGCCGATCTGTCAAAGGAAATACTCTCTGCTCCACTCCATCCATCCAACCCAAAGGTGCGACCATCATCTACTGCATCATCGCCGCCGCGAGAAGGGACACCAGTGCCGAGGAGACCAAGGCCAACGCGGACACGCTGGCGGCCGCGCCGGCGTCAGGCGCCGGAGCAGGGGCCGAGGAAGGCGCCATGAAGTCCTGCGCCGAGGCAGAGGCGAAGAAGACGGCCATGGCCAGGAGCAGCACGGCGACGCGTGGAGCCATCACGACCTTGCGCTGTAGTCGCTTGCGGGCTTGCGAGTAGATCGGGAATCGGCGAGGAGGAGAATGGGTAATCTCGGTGGGATGCGGGGATGGAGGGGGCACCGTGGGGTTTATATAGCACGCCGGCCGTCGGTTCGGCGGTCGCGCTCTTGCATTCAACAGGGGGCAGGAATCGGGCGTGCGTAGTAGTACTACAAGTAGCAGGACGCGTTCGGTCGGTCGCGCGGGGTGGGAACGCACGTTGCGGTTCGGCTCAGCGAGCGAGCGCGCGGCCGGCGTAGGGGAGTTTCCGCGTCGCTGGCGCCCACAGCGAGCGCGCGCCATCGGTGCCAAGAGCCAATTTGTGGGCGTAAAGCCACGGCTGTCGATCGACCTGACATAGTGGCATTGCACGTTGGCCCGGCCGGCCGCAAAGAGGCTTGAAGCTAAAGTGGCGACTCGCCGAATGCCAAAATGTTCCCATGTGCTGATCGATTATCAGGGGCAAAGGATCCTATTTAGGTTTTTCCACGAGGTCGAGATTACAAAGTCTAACGACGCTTACTTTTTTCGGGCGAAAAGACGGCTACTTTCTTTGGGCATCTCCAACGGTAACCCACAAAAATCCTACCGCATGTTCGTGGATAATGGAGCAATCCGCGGACAACCGTAGTTGCATATATTTTTACGACAACTCGAATGAACCGGACGAAATTCGTTTAAACAAATCCTGATTTCATATAAACACGGCAGGATTATATATAAACACAACATATTTCATATAAACACAACGGATTTCATTACATTTCGGACACAATTCTATTCTAAACCTAAACTAAATGATCGCCGACGCCCGGTCTCATGTCCGGCCATCGGCCTCAAGAACTGAAGCTTCACTGTCTGCAGTTCCGCCTCGGCGTTCGCCAGCTCCACCTCCGTAACCTCCGCCTCCGGAGCCCCGGGAACTAAATATGTCCGGTCCGGCTCTACGTCACCACCAAGCGACTAATCGGCCGCCGATGTTGAGCCCAACAAACTTGGCATCGACGGGATGGGAGGACCGGCGGCCTTCCTGGGACCAGAGCGGCGACGACGTACTATGCACTACTCTTCCTCGCTACCGGCGGCGTCATTGGACGTGTCGACTTCTTCGTGGTCGTGGAAGCGGGGCGGAGCCTCGACGTTGTCCTCCTCCTCCTCCTCGGTCTCATCAAACAACGCCTCGCTCGCCTCGTCGTCACACTCTGTACAAGCGGCCACCTCGTCCGCCACCCACTAGCGGTACCGCCAGCGGGCTAGGAAGATCTCGTGGACGGAGCGGTAGGACTCGACCAACGCCTCGTGCGCCGGCAAGTCCGCGTCCGGCGCGACCGCCCTGTCAGCGGCGACCTGCTCCTCCGCCTGCAGATGCTCCTGGAGGAGGTTGTGATTGTAGTTGGCGTCGGCAGGCGCCTCCCGAAAGTGCTCCTCCCACTCCTCCCATACCATGTCCATTTAATGGGCACGGGTCTCGCCAATGGTCATGGTACAATGCACCGGCGAGGGTGAGGGTGGCGCGTAGGAAGGGGAGGGGGTGCTGGCTCATCGGAGGAGGCGTCCTCCATTTGCACGTCCTCGGAGGAGACGTCCTCCATTTGCACGTCCTCGGAGGAGACGTCCTCCATTTGCACGTCAGAGGAGGAGGCGTCCTCCGGCTGCCAGCCAGCTTGCCAACCGTCAACAATGGCGGCCATCTCCTTCTTCTGCTTCGTCATCATCTCGTCCTAGATAGCTCTAGCGGCGGACGGATCCTTGGCGGGGAGTAGTGCGAGAGCGATGATTGTGTCTATGGCCGGGGCACCGAGGCAGCGATTTATACAGCACCGGTGGGTGGCAGAGGGACAAACGGGTGGCGCTAGGGAAGACGCCTCGGCAACCGCGTGCCATCAATGCGGGCGGCAGATGGACGGATGGGCAGCTGTCATGTCATTTGAACGCGCGGCAGTTGATTGCACTGGGAAGCAGCGCGGGCGGCGGCCTCTCGGCGGGCGCGCTGCTTCAATGCCGGGCCAGTGAGAGATCGCGTCCGCTCTGGCCGGGCATGAGTGGGGAACTGACCGTTTTGGGCGGGAAGCAAGCGCGGGAGGGAGGGTCTTTCGTGAACCAGGGTGGTCAGAAAACGGGCTTGGGAGCGGTCCGGACTCCTGCAACCCCCCCCCCACACACACACACATACACACATTAGTGTCCGGTTTGCGGGAGAATCACGTGGGGGCCGCTCCGTGGACCGATACAGGACCGCGTTGCATGGCTTTTGCGGTACGGACAGCGCGATCCAGATGTCTACGGGAGGTTTGAGAGTCGGCGTTGGAGATATCCTTTCACCACTCTTGCACTAGATGACACGTAATGGAATGTTTACCTTCGGCAGACCACATGCCTCTTTTTACCATCTTCCTAAAAGATACTCTTAACACCTTTATATTTATTTATGGAGAGAGTATGTATCAAACAAAAACAAGCATAATGAAGAAAAATCGGTTCTCCACCGGTCTTTCTTAGATTTCGAACGAGAAAAATGAATCCTTTTTTGCAGAAAACACGAATTTTCCCCTTCCGCGAGAGGCACTGTTTTGCTTCAGACACGGATTTTCTTTCGCAAGAGGCACGACCATTGAAAGTGCAACTATCCCTGGGTGGTTTTGATAATTCCTAACAACATATAGGTCACTGATCTAATACTTTTTCAAGATGGTCATTTCAGAAAGTTCAATGATTGGCATGGCATGGACTAGAGATGTAGACCCCTCAAAATGCTAAGGACACATATTGGCTCAAGCTCAAGACTCTACATTTTCATTTTAGTGATCCAAGATCACATTGAGTCCATAGGAAAAGCCAATACTATTAAAAGGGGATGAGGTGTTGCATAATGGCTTGCTTGCTCAAAATGCTTAGTGATATGCTCCAAATCCCTCAACCACTTTCTCATATCCACATATGTCCCAAACCAAAAGTCAAACTTGGCCCCACCGATTTGATCTATCCGGTGCCACCGAGTTCATTTGGATAGCCATAGCCAGAAAGCCTAACCAGTTCGGTTTCACCGATAGGGATCTCGGTCTCACCGAGATGGTATTGCAAACTCTGTGTTTCCCTTCGTAACGTTTCGGTCTAACCGGGATGAGCGATTGGTCCCACCAAGTTCATGATGCAAACTCTTTGTTTTATTTTCATAACGTTTCGTTCTCAATGAAATGAGCGAATCGGTCCCACCAAGTTTGCCTGACCAACTCTCTGTTTGCCTATTACGGAAATCGGTCTCACCGAGTTGATGTGATCGGTCTTACCGAGATTACGTTATGCCCTAACCCTAATGAAATTGGTCCCACCAAGTTGACAGGTAGGTCCCACTGAAAATTCCAACGTTCACATTTTGAACTAAATTGGTCTGACCGAGTTTCAGTATTCGGTCCCACCGAGTTTGGTAAATTGTCTGTAATGGTTAGATTTTGTGTGGAGGCTATATATACTGATGAAGTCATGTACCTAGGGTAGGGTCATGGACCTGTCCAAAGTACCCTCCCCAAGGACATCTTTAGAAGAAGCTGCCTTCCAGTCGACCAAGAGGGATTCCACTCGACGGACTCGAAGACAGTCGACCATGAAGACTCACTCGACCACCAGGAGATCAAGAGCCACTTTATATCCAAACGGTCTATAATTAAGTAGTCTTTATGGCCATGATGACACTTTATGTAAGGCGTTACAGGTAACGCCTGGCCTTAATGTACTTTAAACCCTCCGCTGTGTGGGCTGGATGGGGTCCTGGCAGACACTATATAAGCCACCCCCCTCCACTGGCAGAAGGGTTCACATCCCTGTAACTCATACACTCATAATCCAGTCGACCGCCTCCGGGCTCCGAGACGTAGGGCTGTTACTTCCTCCGAGAAGGGCCTGAACTCGTAAATCCCTTGTGTATACAACTACTCCATAGCTAGGATCTCGCCTCTCCATACCTACCCCCGTTCTACTATCAGCCTTAGTACCACGACAGTTGGCGCCCACCTTGGGGCAGGTGTCTTAGCGATTTTTTGGAGAAGTTGCAATTGTTCCGATTGCCTTCATCATGGTTTCTGGCGGAGTTCTGGTCGAGGGCCGCGAGATCCGTCTCGGTGCGCTCACTTTCATCGCCGACGATTCCGCTTGGCTCCAGGAGGCTCCACTCGACATCGACGCGCTCCCCGTCCGCGGTGCGACGCATTTTCGGGCATGTGTCCGCGGGGTCCTGCTGCGGAAACCGTCGGCTCCGTATCGGTCGACTCCTGTGTCATCTTCCCTCCCCGTCTCCCGCCAGCGCAAGCGCTCTGGTTGGTCGAGGCTTCAGCGGTGGGTGAGATACGCAGTGGCTCGCCAATCGGCCACCACCCAAGTCGCGGCAATCGAGCCCGACGAATCTCTCTACGGCCTGTTCGATCTATCGACTGGCTCCGTAGAGACTGCATCCGAGTGCGACAGCAGTGATCCAGCGGCGGAGGTCCTGATGGTCAATGGGCCTCGTAGCCCTCCCGGCTTCTCCCGCACCGACGGGATGGACGGTGGAGGCGATCCCGCTCAGGTCCACGAAGAATATCAGCCCGAGCCGCTCACTTCTCTGCAAAGGGAAGATCTTCGCCGCCGGAACATGGATGCCCTGCATACTCCCATTGCAGGAGAAACTCCCGAGGCTCGTGCCTTGGAGGAGGCGCGTTTGGCCAACTTGGCTGAACACACTCGACTGGAGAACCTCCAACGAGCACTCGACGAACGTGCGTGGCAACGAGTACCCGACTCCAGTCGACGTCAACTTTTTCCGCAACCAACTCAGGTATATCGAACCCCGATTCAGAATCTATCAGCTGCAGCCCGTATAGCAAAGTCAATTCAGCCCTCTCAGTCAGAGGCTGGCAGAGGCTTGATGCAGATCTAGGATTTACTTCGAGCAGCAGGAGACCAGAATGTTTTAGCAGAGCCATCAGAGCCGCAGTGATACCCCCCAACTTTAGGTTGGCGACTGGGGTAAGTAAGTTCACTGGTGAGTCCAAGCCCAAAACCTGGCTTGAAGACTACCGAGTGGCGGTACAGATTGGCGGCGGTAATGATGAGGTGGCTATGAAGCACTTACCACTCATGTTGGAGGGTTCGGCCAGGGCCTGGTTGAATCAGTTAGCTCCTAGCAGCATTTACACTTGGGAAGATCTTTCCCGAGTGTTCGTCAGGACATTTGAGGGAACTTGCAAGCGACCAGCAGGATTGACAGAGCTGCAGGTCTGCGTGCAAAAGTCGAATGAAACCCTGAGAGATTACATCCAGAGATGGATCACCTTGCATCATACCGTGGAGAATGTATCTGATCATCAAGCGGTCTGTGCCTTCAAGGATGGTGTCAAGAACAGAGAGTTAAGTTTGAAGTTTGGTCGGACCGGGGATATGACCCTGAGTCGAATGATGGAGATTGCCACCAAATACGCCAATGGTGAAGAAGAGGATCGACTCCGGAGTGGCAAGTACAACCCGAGTCAGCCGGAAAAAGGAAACTCCAGTCAGAAACAGAAGCGGAAAGCCGAGCCGGCTGCTCCTGGGGAGGCTCTGGCCGTGACTCAGGGCAAATTTAAAGGGAAGCCCAAAGGATCCTAGAACCCCAAGAAGGTAAAGGATAAGGAAGGAAATAACGTGATGGATCTGCCGTGTCACATCCACACGAAGAAAGACGAAGAGGGTAACTTCATCTACCCAAAACATACCACTCGCCAGTGCCGGCTCTTAATCTAGCAGTTTCAAGGAAAACAGCCCAAGGACAAGGAAAAGGAGTCGGACAAGGCTGAGGACAAATAGGACAGTGATGGAGGATACCCTCATGTCAATTCCACCCTGATGATTTTTGCTGATGTGGAGAGCAAAAGTCGATTGAAAGTTATCAACCGTGAGGTAAATATGGTCGCTCCGGCGACACCAAGCTATCTGAGATGGTCTCAAACTGCCATTACGTTCGACCAGTCCGATCATCCGACTCACATAGCCACCCCTGGGAGGCAAGCTTTGGTGGTCGACCCTGTCGTCGAAGGCACTCGACTGACTAAGGTGCTGATGGATGGTGGTAGTGGACTGAATATATTGTATGCGGAGACGCTAAAGGGAATGGGCATTCCGATGTCCAGACTCAGGTCCAGCAACAGTGGAGTCATTCCTAGAAAGAAGGATGAGTCACTCGGCCAAATAGATCTAGATGTGGTGTTCGGCGACTCGAAGCATTTCCGCAAAGAGAAGCTGACATTTGAAGTTGTGGATTTCCAGAGCGCTTACCACGCTATTTTGGGGAGACCAGCTTATGCACGGTTCATGGCTCGACCATGTTACGTGTACCTCAAATTGAAGATGCCTGGCCCCAAAGGCGTGATCACCATCACCGGCAATAGGAAAAAGGCAGAAGAGTGTTTTCAGAAAGGCTCAAAGATTGCCGATTCCCAGATAACAGTGGTAGAGCTAGAGGAATATAAGAAAAATGCAGATCCGAGTGATTTATTGCGGGCCAAGAAGCCCGCCACAGAGTCAGCGTTCCAGTCGTCTGGTTAGACGAAGCCCGTTCACATTCACCCGACCGACCCCAGCGCAGCTCCGACCCATATTTCCACAACACTCAACTCTAAATAGGAAGAAGCGCTCATCAAGTTCCTCCGTGAGAACTGGGACATCTTTGCATGGAAGCCTGCTGACATGCCGGGTGTTCCCAGGGGGCTGGCTGAGCATTGTTTAAGAGTCGACTCAAAAGCAAAACCTGTCAGAGAACATCTTCGACGGTCCGCCGTCCAGAAGAGAAAGGCCATTGGCGAGGAGGTGGCTCGACTCCTGGCAGTAGAGTTTATCCGAGAGATATACCACTCCGAGTGGCTCGCCAATGTTGACATGGTCCCCAAGAAGGACAAGTCACTTCGCATGTGCATCGATTTCAAACATATCAATCGGGCCTGCCCGAAAGATCATTTTCCACTCCCTCACATCGACCAAATCGTCGACTCGACCGCGGGATGTGAGAGATTGTCTTTTTTAGACGCCTATTCCAGGTACCATAAGATCCGTCTATATGGACCCGACGAGATCAAAACAGCTTTCTTCACTCCATTCGGGTGCTTCTGCTATGTCACCATGCCATTCGGTCTCAAGAATGCCGGAGCCATGTTCATGAGAATGATTCAAAAGTGTTTACTCACTCAAATCAGTCGGAATGTGGAAGCGTATATGGATGATATTGTGGTCAAGTCGTGAAAGGGTTCCGACCTGTTAGCTGACCTCGCTGAAACATTTGCCAATCTCAGGAGGTATGATATCAAGCTTAATCCATCAAAGTGCACATTCGGAGTTCCTAGTGGAAAGATACTCGGTTTTCTCGTTTCAGAACGAGGAATCGACGCTAACCCAGAAAAAGTTGGCACCATACTCCGAATGAAACGCCCTGTGCGTGTGCATGATGTCCAGAAGCTTACTGGATGCTTGGCCGCGTTAAGTCGATTCATCTCTCGCCTCGGTGAAAAGGCATTGCCTCTTTACCGACTGATGAAGAAGGCAGACAAGTTCGAGTGGACTCCAGAAGCTGATGCAGCGTTTGCCAAGCTAAAAGCTCTGCTCTCCACCCAGCCGGTGCTTGCTGCTTCAATCAGCAAAGAGCCTCTGTTGCTTTACATTGCAGCCACAGGACAAGTCGTCAGTACAGTACTTATGGTCGAGCAGGAAGAAGAAGGGATCTACATGACCACTAAGAAGGTTGCTCATTATTTCTCTGATCATTCCATTACAGTCATCAGTGACGCCCCATTGTCAGAGATTCTGCACAACAGAGATGCAACTGGTCGAGTGGCGAAATGGGCGATTGAACTCCTTCCCCTTGATATCAAGTTTGAGGCAAAGAAAGCCTTTAAGTCTCAAGCAATAGAAGATTTCCTTGCCGAGTGGATTGAACAACAGCAGCCGACTCAAGTTCAATCGGAGCATTGGACCATGTTTTTTGATGGCTCTAAGATGTTAAATGGTTCCGGTGCTGGGGTAGTGTTGGTTTCCCCCCGAGGAGATAAGCTTAGATATGTGCTCCAGATCCACTTTGATTCCTCCAATAAGGAAGCAGAATACGAGGCACTTTTATATGGGTTGCGCATGGCCATTTCACTCGGCGTCCGTCGCCTTATGGTTTATGGCGACTCAGATTTGGTGGTCAATCAGGTGATGAAGGAGTGGGACGTTAGAAGCCCAGCCATGACTGGATACTGCAATGCAGTGAGAAAGCTTGAAAAGAAATTTGAAGGGTTAGAGCTCCATCATATACCCCGACTGAAGAATCAAGCGGCTGATGATTTGGCTAAGATAGGTTCCAAGAGGGAAGCCATCCCCAGTGATGTATTCTTGGAACATATCCATACTCCATCAGTTAAAGAAGATCCTTTTACTGAAGAAGCTCCGCAGCCTAAGAGTATCACAGATCTGACTGAAGTTGAAGTTCCAGCAGTGGTCGACCTGATCATGGAAGCATTGGTGATCACTCCCGATTGGACAGTGCCGTATATCGCGTATATCTTAACGAAAGAGCTCCCGGAGGATGAAGAAGAGGCTCGATAGATCGTCCGCCGATCTAAAGCCTTTACCGTGATAAGGGGGCAGTTGTACAGAGAAAGCGCGACTGGAGTTGGTCAGAAATGCATAACGCCAGAAGAAGGTCGAATAATCCTTGACGACATCCACTCGGGGACCTGTGGCCATCATACGTCCTCTCGGACCATCGTAGCGAAAGCATACCGAGCCGGATTTTACTGGCCAAGAGTGAATGAAATGGCAAAGGAGATAGTCGACAAGTGTGAGGGATGTCAATTTTACTCCAATATGTCACACAAGCCCGCCTCAGCTTTAAAGACCACACCACTTGTTTGGCCCTTCGCGGTATGGGGGTTGGATATGGTTGGACCCTTGAGAACAGGCAGAAGCGGTTTCACCCATGTGCTGGTAGCAGTCGACAAGTTCACCAAGTGGATTGAGGCTAAACCCATCAAGAACCTTGATGCCGGCACTGCTGTCAGCTTCATCAGAGAGTTGATATTCAGATATTGAGTCCCACACAGCATCATCACTGACAACGGCTCAAACTTCGATTCCGAGGAATTCAGAGCGTTCTGCACATCTCAGGGCACACGGGTCGACTCTGCTTCAGTCGCTCATCCTCAGTCGAATGGACAAGCAGAACGAGCCAATGGCTTGGTTCTAATAGGGTTGAAACCCCGATTGATGCGTGATCTCAAGCATGCAGCTGGTGCATGGGTCAACGAGCTTCCGTCAGTGCTTTGGGGGTTAAGGACCACGCCTAACCGATCGACTGGGAGAACTCCGTTCTTCTTGGTCTACGGAGCTGAAGGGGTCTTGCCGAGTGACCTGCTTCACAACGCTCCTCGAGTCGAGCTCTACACCGAAGCTGAAGCAGAACAAGCACGGCAGGGCGCAGTCGACCTTCTAGAGGAAGAAAGGGAGATGGCTTTGATCCGATCGACCATTTACCAGCAGGACTTGCGTCGCTTCCACGCCAAAAACGTGAAGAGTCGAGCCTTCCAGGAAGGCGATTTGGTTCTCCGAGTGGATCAGCAGAAACCACACAAGCTCGCTCCTTCTTGGGAAGGTCCCTTCATCGTCACCAAGGTTCTCCACAACGGAGCGTACCGTCTTTACAACGTCGAGCACCAGATCGACGAGCCCCGAGCTTGGAACGCGGAGCTGCTCCGCCCCTTTTACACTTAAGTAGCCACTCGGAAATGTAATAAAAGCACTTCTGTAGTTCATTTTTCAAAGACAATAGTATTATAATTTTCCCAGTGATTGTTGTTACTTTTGTTTGTTCAATAAAATCCCCCCCAGTGGGTGGCTTAGTTGCGAATCCGTTTCGCCTAAGTTTGTAAAAATCCTATCGAGTGGTGAGCCAGCCTTTCACTCGGAGGCTTAGCCGCGAATCCATTTCGCCTAAGCTTCAATAAAATCCTATCGATTGGTGAGCCAGCCTCCCACTCGGAGGCTTAGCTGCAGTCCAAGTACTCGCCTAAGTTTCAATAAAATCCTACTGAGTGGTGAGCCAGCCTCCCACTCGGAGGCTTAGCTGCAGTCCAAGTACTCGCCTAAGTTTCAATAAAATCCTACCGAGTGGTGAGCCAGCCTCCCACTCGGAGGCTTAGCTGCAGTCCAAGTACTCGCCTAAGTTTCAATAAAATCCTACCGAGTGGTGAGCCAGCCTCCCACTCGGAGGCTTAGCTGCAGTCCAAGTACTCGCCTAAGTTTCAATAAAATCCTACCGAGTGGTGAGCCAGCCTCCCACTCGGGGGCTTAGTTGCAGCATACTGCTCGCCTAAGTACAAGTATAACATGCGCTCCGCAAGGTAGACGAGGTGCAGGTCGACTGCTACCCTCCTCTTCCGAGCTATGCCAGAAGTATAATGTCCTTCCCGCAAGGAGGACGAGGTACAGGTCGACTGCCACTTCTCCTTCCGAGCTACGCCACAAGTATAATGTGCGCCCCGCAAGGAAGACGAGGTGCATGTTGATTGATGCCTTCTTCTTCAGAGGTACGCCGCAAATATCCTTCCGAGTGGAGAGAAGACCTCCCACTCAGAGGCTTAGCTGCAGCCCAGTGCTTGCCTAAGTTTTTGAAAATCCTACCGAGTGGAGAGCAGACCTCCCACTCGGGGGCTTAGCTGCAGCCCAGTGCTCGCCTAAGTTTTTGAAAATCCTACCGAGTGGAGAGCAAACCTCCCACTCGGGGGCTTAGCTGCAGCCCAGTGCTCGCCTAAGTTTTTGAAAATCCTACCGAGTGGAGAGCAGACCTCCCACTCGGAGGCTTAGCTGCAGCCCAGTGCTCGCCTAAGTTTTTGAAAATCCTACCGAGTGGAGAGCAGACCTCCCACTCGGGGGCTTAGCTGCAGCCCAGTGCTCGCCTAAGTTTTTGAAAATCCTACCGAGTGGAGAGCGGACGTCCCACTCAGGGGCTTAGCTGCAGCCCAGTGCTCGCCTAAAGATGTTGAGGAACAAGTCGATTGCAATAAGTGCTTCATCCTAGCCTGCAAAAGACACTTCAAACCAGATGCAAACATATTCTATGTCGAATCCAAGTTCAGATAACGCCTTACGGAACCATAAGTGCTCAGGCGCTAAGCCCGTTAAAGTTTATCGGTTACAAAACCACTTGGCATACCGAGGCAAATTTAAAGTATCAAGCATAGAAGTTTTTTATCCCTCCTGCGGAGGGCTGGAAGGCGCAACGAATTCGTCCAGGTCGATTCCATCTGCGATCCGAGTGGCAACAGCGATGAAGGTCTCCATGAAGGATTGGAAATCATGCTTCTTGGTATTGGCCACCTTGAGGGCTGCCAGCTTGTCCTCTCGCGCCTCCTTGCAGTGAACACAGGCCAGAGACAGAGCAACATCCGCACCGCACCTGGCAGAAGACTTCTTCCATTCTTGCACTCAACTTGGAACATCGTTCAGTTGAGTCATCAGAGACTCGAGGTCATTCTGAAGCGTCTCTCCTGGCCAGAGTGTTGTGTCGATGCGGGAAGTTGCGACCTTCAGCCTTGCGAGATAGTCAAAAACAGCAGCAACGCGAGACTCAAGTCGGAGCACATTCATGGCGACTTCGTCCTTCACAGGAGAGTTGATGGGATCTAGATTCGTTTCCAGTCGACCAGTCTCCTCTTCAAAGTTCTGGCAGAACTCTGCAAGCACAACCCCAAAGTCAAGACATCAGTCTGATGGCGAGATCATAGTTAAAATGTCTATTTGATACAAAAGATTACCTTCAAGCATGAGGAATAGCTTCTTGGCGACTCCTCCCAGATAAGCCTCCAGATCATTCTTCTTTCCCACCAACTCACTGGCCTTGTCACTCAAGGAAATCTTGTCACTCTTCAGTTGACTGACCTCCTTATTGGCCGCATCAAGAGCAGCTTTCAGATTGGTATTTTCCTCTTCAAGCTTGGTGATTGAAGCCAGCTTCTCATCTGCGAGCTTGGTCTTCTCTAAAGACGCTTTTTGCACCTCAGCCAAGTCAAGGTCTTTCTTCTTCAGAGCATCCCTCAGTCTGTCTGCAAAATCACAGTGAGATCAGACTCTGAAATGGACAAGAGGCAAAAGCAGTCATCGAGGTTCTCACCAAACATACCTTTTGCCTCCTTCACCTTCGTGAAGTTCTCCTGGACAAGTTTCAGATCAAGTTCGAGCTGGATATGCTTGTTCTCCAACTCAGTGTAACGAGCTGCAAGCTCGCAAGATTTCTGTGAAGAACCAATCGATAGATGTCAAAGACAGTTCACTTCCGAGTGACTAAGAAAAAATCATAGCATTTCTAAGACTACAGCTGAATATAAACATTCGACCATAGTCTCGGGGACTACACCCAGTGGGTGCACTCAGCATGCCCCCACTAGTTCTATCAGTTAGAGTCGATCAGTCGACCAACAAATAGCCAAAAGAGAGAGAGAGAGGTGTTCTTCAGACTGTAGTCGACTGCCAGCAGTCGACCACAGTCTCGGGGACTACACCCAGTGGGTGCACTCAGCGTGCCCCCACCGGTCTATGATTCCATTTGACCTGATCGAGTAAAGAAAAAGCTTAAGACATAAAGACTATGGTCGACTGCCAGCAGTCCACCATAGCCTTGGGGACTACACCCAGCGGGTGCACTCAGCGTGCCCCCACTAATTCGGAATTTCAATCGACGCACCCAGTGGGTGTACGACAGATACTAAGATTTTCAGAAGGAAGGATTTTCAGATATCATATCCTAACAGAACAGGCGGTGACCGACTAACCTGAACATTGCTCTGAAGAGCTGAACTGGTGTCATAAGCCGCCTGACTGGCGTCTCGGATTGCCTTCACTTGCTCCATCATGACCCCTGCCTGGCGTATTGCTTCTTTAGCAGCGCTGGCTTGGTCTTCTAGGACGTGATGGGTCGAGAAAATTGAAGGCTGAGCAGCACTCAACGATGAAGGACGAGCAGTCGTCAGCGGCACCGCAAAGGATACGGTAGGCTGAGTGACGCTGTCCCCCTCCACAACCAACGTCTCGGGTGCTGTCACATCCTGAGTCGCCTTGCCAGCAGACGCTTTCCTATTCCTCCTCTGCCTCAGTGGTTCCTCGTCATCGTCGTCAGGAAGGTCAATAACGACGTTAGGTGGAGCTACAGAAAAGAGTCAAAGTTAAAGACAAAGGTCCAACCGACTGAAGACGGAACTACAAAGGTTGTACCAGGTTTTGAAGTGACAGCATCTTCCATTTGGTGATCTTCGGGTCTGGTCGAGGTATCAGAAGTAGCAGCACTGCAATTCCAGAAGTCAGTCGGTCAGCTCACAAATCGACCAAGAATAAATTCATGTGAAACAAGAAAACTCAAGTTACACCATTACCCTGAGATAGTGGGGATCACCATCTTCATCTTCGGCAAGACCTTCGTCGGCTTCGACGGCGCCACTCGAGATTGTTTCGGAGCTTTCTCAGTCGGTGCCGGAGAAGTCGTCCGAGG
This sequence comes from Triticum timopheevii, assembly GCA_963921465.1. Taxonomy (NCBI): domain Eukaryota; kingdom Viridiplantae; phylum Streptophyta; class Magnoliopsida; order Poales; family Poaceae; genus Triticum; species Triticum timopheevii. The sequence continues at coordinate 218,555,036 of OY997274.1, forward strand.
ACGCTTGGTCGACTGCGCGACGGACACAACCCCCTTACCACGCTCAGCTGCAGGGTCATGGACAAGCTTCGAGCGTCTTTTAGAACGGGGAGGTGCAACTTCCTCTTCCTCTTCCTCTTCCTCCTCATCAGAGTCATCATCTTCATCGTCGTCATCGCCATCCGAATCCCACTCCTCCGGGCTTTCACCCCCACTTCCTTCCTCCTCCTCAGTCGGTGCCTGCGCCCCATTGGGCATCGAGTACAACTCAGTGGTGGCCTGACAGACAACAAAACAAGACAAAAGTCAATCGACCGATTTGCAGTGAAACAGAATAAATAAAACAGGACCACAACCGGGGATAAGTGGTCATACCGTGTCCGGTTCGTAGTTATGGTCGAGTGGTGGGATCCTCCTAGCCCGACGAGGGTTATCCTTATTCCCCGTGATGGCAGCCATCCACCTCTCTAGTGTGGCGTCGCTGACAGCCTCTGGATGGACCCGAGTGGTAACTTCAGTACCACAGTACAGCCACATTCGGTGGCCTCGGTATTGGAGTGGTTGAATACGCCGTCGAAGGAAAACCTCCAGAAGGTCCATGCCAGTCACTCCGTCCCGAATGAGCTGGACTACGCGCTCCATCAACATTTTAACCTGAGCCTTCTCCTCCGGAAGCACCTTCAGAGAAGACGGCTTGTTCACTCGGTCCATGGAGAACGGAGGGAGACCAGTCGACTGCCCAGGCGTCGACTCGTCTTGGCAGTAGAACCATGTCGACTGCCACCCTCTAACCGACTCGGGAAGGGTCATGGCTGGAAAAGCACTCTTACTCCTCACTTGGATTCCAAGACCCCCACACATCTGGATTACTTTAGTCCTCTCATCATTTGGACTCGCCTTTTTCACCGTCTGGGAATGAAAAGTGAATATGTGCTTAAAGAGACCCCAGTGCGGTCAGCAACCCAGGAAGTTTTCGCACAGAGACACGAAAGCGGCGAGGTAGGCAATGGAATTGGGAGTGAAGTGATGGAGTTGTGCCCCAAAGAAGTTCAGAAACCCTCGGAAGAAAAGATTCGGTGGTAGAGAGAATCCGTGATCTACATGAGTGGCTAAGAGAACACAGTCACCCTCCAGTGGCTGTGGTTGCCACTCGGTCCCCGGAAGTCTTGCTGACCCATGGGAGATCAGTCCCTCATTGGCCAGATTGTCGAGATCTGTCTGGGTGATGGTCGAGCGGATCCAATCTCCTTGGACCCAACCTTGCGGCAGGCGGGACCGCGACGAAGATCCACCCCGACTGGTTGCTCTCCCCTTTGCTTTCACCGTCGCCGTCGCCTTCTTCACTCGCTCCAAGGCCGTTGTCTTCTCCTTCACCATCATCGCCGGCGAGGCGTGCGAGGAGTGGATGGGCGGAGGTAAAAGCGGGCGCAGCAGGCGAGGGTGAGGAAGGTGGAGAGGGGAATGGAGACACACTGTTCAAAAACCCTCGTCCAGCACCTTATATGGGGACACTTCCGAGTGGCTGATAGGTAGGCCCAGGCGATCCTGTCAAATCCTGAAGCATGCGCGACACGTGGCGAAAAAGGCGGTGCGGAAATCGAGGCGTCTTCGCCTTATCCCATCCGAGTACCGCGGTCCTCCCCGCTTCGCGCGCTTCCCAAAATTCGGATCCCACTAAATCCGCTAACAGCAGAGCAACCTGTCAGACGGTAGATTTCCTACGATCCGTCGCTCGGAAGTCCACCAAGTTCAAAAGTTCACTCGACAGAGGAAAAGAATGGATCAAGGCGACTGAAAGAAAAGTTGATGCCATCATTAAAAAAGTCATTGATCCAGAATGAGACATACTCACAACACAAAAACAGGTCGGAAAGATTATCAACTCCTTCCTCACTCAAACCTCGATCCATTCGGGGGCTAATGATGAAGTCATGTACCTAGGGTAGGGTCATGGACCTGTCCAAAGTACCCTCCCCAAGGACATCTTTAGAAGAAGCTGCCTTCCAGTCGACCAAGAGGGATTCCACTCGATGGACTCGAAGACAGTCGACCATGAAGACTCACTCGACCACCAGGAGATCAAGAGCCACTCTGTATCCAAACGGTATGTAATTAAGTAGTCTTTATGGCCATGATGACACTTTATGTAAGGCGTTACAGGTAACGCCTGGCCTTAATGTACTTTAAACCCTCCGCTACGTGGGCTGGCTGGGGTCCTGGCAGACACTATATAAGCCACCCCCTCCACTGGCAGAAGGGTTCGCATCCCTGTAACTCATACACTCATAATCCAGTCGACCGCCTTCGGGCTCCGAGACGTAGGGCTGTTACTTCCTCCGAGAAGGGCCTGAACTCGTAAATCCCTTGTGTATACAACTACTCCATAGCTAGGATCTCGCCTCTCCATACCCACCCCCATTCTACTGTTAGCCTTAGTACCACGACATATACCCCTCCATCCACTCTTCATTCATGGAGAAAGGCATCAGAACGTCGCTACACTTCCAGTATTCATTTTCTGAGAGAGAACCACCTACTCATGTGTTAAGACCAAGATATTCCAATCCAACCACAAGAATCTTGATCTCTAGCCTTCCACAAGTTGCTTTCCACTTAAATCATCGTTCCACCAAATCCAAATCTATGAGAGAGAGTTGAGTGTTTGGGAGACTATCATTTGAAGCACAAGAGCAAGGAGTTCATCATCAACACACCATCTATTACCTTTTGGAGAGTGGTGTCTCCTAGATTGGTTAGGTGTCACTTGGGAGCCTCCATCAAGATTGTGGAGTTGAACCAAGGAGTTTGTATGGGCAAGGAGATCACCTACTTCGTGAAGATCTACCCTAGTAAGGCAAGTCCTTTGTGGGCGATGGCCATGGTGGGATAGACAAGGTTGCTTCTTCGTGGACCCTTCGTGGGTGGAGCCCTCCGTGGACTCGCGCAACCGTTGTCGTGGTACTAAGGCTGACAGTAGAATGGGGGGTAGGTATGGAGAGGCGAGATCCTAGCTATGGAGTAGTTGTATACACAAGGGATTTACGAGTTCAGGCCCTTCTTGGAGGAAGTAACAGCCCTACGTCTCGGAGCCCGGAGGCGGTCGACTGGATTATGAGTGTATGAGTTACAGGGATGCGAACCCTTCTACTAGTGGAGGGGGGTGGCTTATATAGTGTCTTCCAGGACCCCAGCCAGCCCACGCAGTGGAGGGTTTAAAGTACATTAAGGCCAGGGGTTACCTGTAACGCCTTACATAAAGTGCCATCATGGCCATAAAGACTACTTAATTACAGACCATTTCGATACAGAGTGGCTCTTGATCTCCTGGTGGTCGAGTGAGTCTTCATGGTCGACTGTCTTCGAGTTCGTTGAGTGGAATCCCTCTTGGTCGACTGGAAGGCAGCTTCTTCTAAAGATGTCCTTGGGAAGGGTACTTTGGACAGGTCCATGACCCTACTCTAGGTACATGACTGCATCATTAGCCCCCGAATGGATCGAGGTTTGAGTGAGGAAGGAGTTGATAATCTTTCCGACCTGTTTTTGTGTTCTGAGTATGTCTCATTCTGGATCAATGACTTTTTTAATGATGGCATCAACTTTTCTTTCAGTCTCCTTGGTCCATTCTTTTCCTCTGTCGAGTGAACTTTTGAACTTGGTGGACTTCCGAGCGACGGATCGTAGGAAATCTACCGTCTGACAGGTTGCTCTGCTGTTAGCGGATTTAGTGGGATCTGAATTTTGGGAAGCGCGCGAAGCAGGGAGGACCGCGGTACTCGGATGGGATAAGGCGAAAACGCCATGATTTCCGCGCCGCCTTTTTCGCCACGTATCGCGCACACGACTGTTTCGGGATTTGAAAGGATCGCCCGGGCGTACCTGTCAGCCACTCAAAAGTGTCCCTATATAAGGTGCCGGACGAGGGTTTTTGAATAGTGCATCTGCATTCCTCTCTCCACCTTCCTCACCCTCGCCTGCTGCGCCTGCTTTTACCTCCGCCCATCCACTCCTCGCACGCCTCGCCGGCGACGATGGTGAAGGAGAAGACGGCAGCCTTGGAGCGAGTGAAGAAGTCGACGGTGACGACGAAAGCAAAGGGGAGAGCAACCAGTCGGGGTGGATCTTCGTCGCGGTCCCGCCTGCCGCAAGGTTGGGTCCAAGGAGATTGGATCCGCTCGACCATCACCCAGACGGATCTCAACGATCTGGCCAATGAGGGACTGATCTCCCATGGGTCAGCAAGACTTCCGGGGACCGAGTGGCAACCGCAGCCACTGGAGGGTGACTGTGTTCTCTTAGCCACTCATGTAGATCACGGATTCTCTCTACCACCGAATCTTTTCTTCCGAGGGTTTCTGAACTTCTTTGGGGCACAACTCCATCACTTCACTCCCAATTCCATTGCCTACCTCGCCGCTTTCGTGTCTCTGTGCGAAAACTTCCTGGGTTGCCGACCGCACTGGGGTCTCTTTAAGCACATGTTCACTTGCCGTTCCCAGATGGTGAAAAAGGCGAGTCCAAATGATGAGAGGACTAAAGTAATCCAGATGTGTGGGGGTCTTGGAATCCAAGTGAGCAGTAAGAGTGCTTTTCCAGCCATGACCCTTCCCGAGTCGGTTAGAGGGTGGCAGTCGACCTGGTTCTACTGCAAAGACGAGTTGACGCCGGGGCAGTCGACTGGTCTCCCTCCATTCTCCATGGACCGAGTGAACAAGCTGTCTTCTCTGAAGGTGCTTCCGGAGGATAAGGCTCAAGTTAAAATGTTGATGGAGCACGTAGTCCAGCTCATTCACTCGGTAGGATTTTCAAAATCTTAGGCGAGCACTGGGCTGCAGCTAAGCCTCTGAGTGGGAGGTCTGCTCTCCACTCGGTAGGATTTTCAAAAACTTAGGCGAGCACTGGGCTGCAGCTAAGCCCCCGAGTGGGAGGTCTGCTCTCCACTCGGTAGGATTTTCAAAAACTTAGGCGAGCACTGGGCTGCAGCTAAGCCCCCGAGTGGGAGGTCTGCTCTCCACTCGGTAGGATTTTCAAAAACTTAGGCGAGCACTGGGCTGCTGGTAAGCCTCTGAGTGGGAGGTCTGCTCTCCACTCGGAAGGATATTTGCGGCATACCTCTAAAGAAGAAGGCATCAATCGACCTGCACCTCGTCTTCCTTGCGGGGCGCACATTATACTTGTGGCGTAGCTCGGAAGGAGAAGTGGCAGTCGACCTGTACCTCATCCTCCTTGCGGGAAGCACATTATACTTGTGGCGTAGCTCGGAAGAGGAGGGTAGCAGTCGACCTGCACCTCGTCTACATTGCGGAGCGCATGTTATACTTGTACTTAGGCGAGCGCTATGCTGCAGCTAAGCCCCCGAGTGGGAGGCTGGCTCACCACTCGGTAGGATTTTATTGAAACTTAGGCGTGTACTTGGACTGCAGCTAAGCCTCCGAGTGGGAGGCTAGCTCACCACTCAGTAGGATTTTATTGAAACTTAGGCGAGTACTTGGAGTGCAGCTAAGCCTCCGAGTGGGAGGCTGGCTCACCACTCGGTAGGATTTTATTGAAACTTAGGCGAGTACTTGGACTACAGCTAAGCCTCCGAGTGGGAGGCTGGCTCACCACTTAGTAGGATTTTATTGAAACTTAGGCGAGTACTTGGACTGCAGCTAAGCCTCCGAGTGGGAGGCCGGCTCACCACTCGATAGAATTTTATTGAAGCTTAGGAGAAACGGATTCGCGACTAAGCCTTCGAGTGAAAGGCTGGCTCATCACTCGGTAGGATTTTTACAAACTTAGGCAAAACGGATTCGCAACTAAGCCACCCACTGGGGGGGGATTTTATTGAACAAACAAAAGTAACAACAATCACTGGGAAAATTATAACACTATTGTCTTTGAAAAATGAACTACAGAAGTGCTTTTATTACATTTCTGAGTGGCTACTTAAGTGTAAAAGGGGCGGAGCAGCTCCGCGTTCCAAGCTCTAGGCTCGTCGATCTGGTGCTCGACGTTGTAAAGGCGGTACGCTCCGTTGTGGAGAACCATGGTGACGATGAAGGGACCTTCCCAAGAAGGAGCGAGCTTGTGTGGTTTCTGCTGATCCACTCGGAGAACCAAATCTCCTTCCTGGAAGGCTCGACTCTTCACATTTTTGGCGTGGAAGTGACGCAAGTCCTGCTGGTAAATGGTCGATCAGATCAAAGCCATCTCCCTTTCTTCCTCTAGAAGGTCGACTGCGTCCAGCCGTGCTTGTTCTGCTTCAGCTTCGGTGTAGAGCTCGACTCGGGGAGCGTTGCGAAGCAGGTCACTCGGCAAGACCGCTTCAGCTCCATAGACCAAGAAGAACGGAGTTCTCCCAGTAGATCGGTTAGGTGTGGTCCTTAACCCCCAAAGCCTGACGGAAGCTCGTCGACCCATGCACCAGCTGCATGCTTGAGATCACACATCAATCGGGGTTTCAAACCTTTGAGAATCAAGCCATTGGCTCATTCTGCTTGTCCATTCGATTGAGGATGAGCGACTGAAGCATAGTCGACCCGTGTGCCCTGAGATGTGCAGAACGCTCTGAATTCCTCGAAATCGAAGTTTGAGCCGTTGTCAGTGATGATGCTGTGTGGGACTCCATATCTGAATATCAACTCCCTGATGAAGCTAACAGCAGTGCCAGCATCAAGGTTCTTGATGGGTTTAGCCTCAATCCACTTGGTGAACTTGTCGACTGCTACCAGCACATGGGTGAAACTGCTTCTGCCTGTTCTCAAGGGTCCAACCATATCCAACCCCCATACCGCGAAGGGCCAGACGAGTGGTATGGTCTTTAAAGTTGAGGCGGGCTTGTGTGACATATTGGAGTAAAATTGACATCCCTCACACTTGTCGACTATCACCTTTGCCATTTCATTCGCTCTTGGCCAGTAAAATCCGGCTTGGTATGCTTTGGCTACGATGGTCCGAGAGGACGCATGATGGCCACGGGTCCTCGAGTGGATGTCATCAAGGATTATTCGACCTTCTTCTAGCGTTATGCATTTCTGACCAACTCCAGTCGCGCTTTCTCTGTACAACTGTCCCCTTATCACGGTAAAGGCTCTAGATCAACGGACGATCTGTCGAGCCTCTTCTTCATCCTCCGGGAGCTCTTTCTTTAAGATATACACGATATACGGCACTGTCCAATCGGGAGTGATCACCAATGCTTCCATGATCAGGTCGACCACTGCTGGAACTTCAACTTCAGGCGGATATGTGATACTCCTAGGCTGTGGAGCTTCTTCGGTAAAAGGATCTTCTTTAACTTATGGAGTATGGATATGTTCGAAGAATACATCACTGGGGATGGCTTCCCTCTTGGAACCTATCTTAGCCAAATCATCAGCCGCTTGATTCTTCAGTCGGGGTATATGATGGAGCTCTAACCCTTCAAATTTCTTTTCAAGCTTTCTCACTGCATTGCAGTATCCAGTCATGGCTGGGCTTCTAACGTCCCACTCCTTCATCACCGGATTGACCACCAAATCTAAGTCGCCATAAACCATAAGGCGACGGATGCCGAGTGAAATGGCCATGCGCAACCCATATAAAAGTGCCTCGTATTCTGCTTCATTATTGGAGGAATCAAAGTGGATCTGGAGCACATATCTGAGCTTATCTCCTCGGGGGGAAACCAACACTACCCCAGCACCGGAACCATTTAACATCTTAGAGCCATCAAAAAACACGGTCCAATGCTCCGATTGAACTTGAGTCGGCTGCTGTTGTTCAATCCACTCGGCAAGGAAATCTGCTATTGCTTGAGACTTAATGGCTTTCTTTGCCTCAAACTTGATATCAAGGGGAAGGAGTTCAATCGCCCATTTCACCACTCGACCAGTTGCATCTCTGTTGTGCAAAATCTCTGACAGTGGGGCGTCGCTGATGACTGTAATGGAATGATCAGAGAAATAATGAGCAACCTTCTTTGTGGTCATGTAGATCCCTTCTTCTTCCCGCTCAACGGTAAGTACTGTACTGACGACTTGTCCTGTGGCTGCAATGTAAAGCAACAGAGGCTCTTTGCTAATTGGAGCAGCAAGCACCGGCTGGGTGGAGAGCAGAGCTTTTAGCTCGGCAAACGCTGCATCAGTTTCTGGAGTCCACTCGAACTTGTCTGCCTTCTTCATCAGTCGGTAAAGAGGCAATGCCTTTTCACCGAGGCGAGAGATGAATCGACTTAACGCGGCCAAGCATCCAGTAAGCTTCTGGACATCATGCACATGCACAGGGCGTTTCATTCGGAGTATGGTGCCAACTTTTTCTGGGTTAGCGTCGATTCCTCGTTCTGAAACAAGAAAACCGAGTAACTTTCCACCAGGAACTCCGAATGTGCACTTTGATGGATTAAGCTTGATATCATACCTCCTGAGATTGGCAAATGTTTCAGCGAGGTCAGTCAACAGGTCGGAAGCCTTTCGCGACTTGACCACAATATCATCCATATACGCTTCCACATTCCGACTGATTTGAGTGAGTAAATACTTTTGAATCATTCTCATGAACGTGGCTCCGGCATTCTTGAGACCGAATGGCATGGTGACATAGCAGAAGCACCCGAATGGAGTGATGAAAGCTGTTTTGATCTCGTCAGGTCCATACAGACGGATCTGATGGTACCCGGAATAGGCGTCTAAAAAAGACAATCTCTCGCATCCTGCAGTCGAGTCGATGATTTGGTCGATGCGAGGGAGAGGAAAATGATCTTTCGGGCAGGCCCGATTGATATGTTTGAAATCGATGCACATGCGAAGTGACTTGTCCTTCTTGGGGACCATGACAACATTGGCGAGCCACTCGGAGTGGTATATCTCTCAGATAAACTCTGCTGCCAGGAGTCGAGCCACCTCCTCGCCAATGGCCTTTCTCTTCTGGACGGCGGACCATCGAAGATGTTCTTTGACAGGTTTTGCTTTTGAGTCGACTCTTAAACGATGCTCAGCCAGCCCCCTCGGAACACCCGGCATGTCAGCAGGCTTCCATGCAAAGATGTCCCAGTTCTCACGGAGGAACTGGATGAGCGCTTCTTCCTATTTAGAGTCGAGTGTTGTGGAAATATGGGTCGGAGCTGCGCTGGGGTCGGTCGGGTGAATGTGAACGGGCTTCGTCTAACTATACGACTGGAACACTGACTCTGTGGCGGGCTTCTTGGCCCGCAATAAATCACTCGGATCTGCATTTTCCTTATATTCCTCTAGCTCTACCACTGTTATCTGGGAATCGGTAATCTTTGAGCCTTTCTGAAAACACTCTTCTGCCTTTTTCCAATTGCCAGTGATGGTGATCACGCCTTTGGGGCCAGGCATCTTCAATTTGAGGTATACGTAACATGGTCGAGCCATGAACCGTGCATAAGCTGGTCTCCCCAAAATAGCGTGGTAAGCGCTCTGGAAATCCACAACTTCAAATGTCAGGTTCTCTTTGCGGAAATGCTTCGAGTCGCCGAACACCACATCTAGAGCTATTTGGCCGAGTGGCTCAGCCTTATTTCCAGGAATGACTCCATGAAAACTCATGTTGCTGGAGCTGAGTCTGGACATCGGAATGCCCATTCCCTTTAGCGTCTCCACATACAATATATGCAGTCCACTACCACCATCCATCAGCACCTTAGTCAGTCGAGTGCCTTCGACGACTGGGTCGACCACCAAAGCTTGCCTCCCAGGGGTGGCTATGTGAGTCGGATGATCGGACTGGTCAAACGTAATGGCAGTTTGAGACCATCTTAGATAGCTTGGTGTCACTGGAGCGGCTATATTTACCTCATGGTTGATAACTTTCAATCGACTTTTGCTCTCCACATCAGCAAAAATCATCAGGGTGGAATTGACATGAGGGTATCCTCCATCACTTTCCTCTTTGTCCTCAGCCTTGTCTGACTCCTTTTCCTTGTCCTTGGGCTGTTTTCCTTGAAACTGCTAGATTAAGAGCCGGCACTGGCGAGTGGTATGTTTTGGGTAGATGAAGTTACCCTCTTCGTCTTTCTTCGTGTGGATGTGACACGGCAGATCCATCACGTCATTTCCTTCCTTATCCTTTACCATCTTGGGGTTCCAGGATCCTTTGGGCTTCCCTTTAAATTTGCCCTTTGTCACGGCTAGAGCCTCCCCAGGAGCAGCCGGCTCAGCTTTCCACTTCTGTTTCCGACTAGAGTTTCCTTTTTCCGACTGACTCGGGTTGTACTTGCCACTCCGGAGTCGATCCTCTTCTTCACCATTGGCGTATTTGGTGGCAATCTCCATCATTCAACTCAGGGTCATATCCCCGGTCCGACCAAACTTCAAACTTAACTCTCTGTTCTTGACACCATCCTTGAAGGCACAGACCGCTTGATGATCAGATACATTCTCCATGGTATGATGCAAGGTGATCCATCTCTGGATGTAATCTCTCAGGGTTTCATTCGACTTTTGCACGTAGACTTGCAGCTCTGTCAATCCTGCTGGTCGCTTGCAAGTTTCCTCAAATGTCCTGACGAACACTCGGGAAAGATCTTCCCAAGTGTAAATGCTGCTAGGAGCTAACTGATTCAACCAGGCCCTGGCCGAACCCTCCAACATGAGTGGTAAGTGCTTCATGGCCACCTCATCATTACCGCCGCCAATCTGTACCGCCACTCGGTAGTCTTCAAGCCAGGTTTCGGGCTTGGACTCACCAGTGAACTTACTTACCCCAGTCGCCAACCTGAAGTTGGGGGGTATCACTGCGGCTCTGATGGCTCTGCTAAAACATTCTGGACCTGAAACATGGACTCGACTGCTAGTGGGCGCATCTCTGTCGTGGCCACCTCGATGAGCTCTGTTTCGATCGACCAAACCTTGCACGATGATGGATCTCGCGTCAAATCCTGGTTCCCTGGGGTCGACCGGAGCTCTTCGCCCAACACTGAGCTGGCGCCTGTCATCTTGCTGTCGATGGGCGCAAGACCCACCCCTTGGGGGAGGAGTGGGCACTCGACGCTGATCATCACGATCAAATCGGTCATCATACTGGTCACGTCGACCTTCACGTCCTTCGTGCCGCAGAGGCGATCTTGGGCTATGAGCCGAGTGGACTGTATTCGCAGCGACGGATCGACTGTGAATCCTATTGCGTGACTGTGATACAGCTGAATTCTGATCTCCTGCTGCTCGGAGTAAATCCCGGATATGCATCAAGCCTCTGCCAGCCTCCAGCTGAGAGGGCTGAATTGACTATGCTATACGGGCTGCAGCTGCTAGATTCTGAATCGGGGTTCGATATACCTGAGTTGGTTGCGGAAAAAGTTGACGTCGACTGGAGTCGGGTACTCGTTGCCGTGCACGTTCGTCAAGTGCTCGCTAGAGGTTCTCCAGTCGAGTGCGTTCAGCCAAGTTGGCCAAATGCGCCTCCTCCAAGGCATGAGCCTCGGGAGTTTCTCCTGTGATGGGAGTATGCAGGGCATCCATGTTCTAGCGGCGAAGATCTTCCCTTTGCAGAGAAGTGAGCGGCTCGGGCTGATATTCTTTGTGGACCTGAGCGGGATCGCTTCCACCGTCCATCCCGTCGGTGTGGGGAAAGCCGGGAGGGCTACGAGGCCCATTAACCATCAGGACCTCCGCCGCTGGATCACCGCTGTCGCACTCGGATGCAGTCTCTACGGAGCCAGTCGACAGATCGAACAGGCCGTCGAGAGATTCATCGGGCTCGATTGCCGCGACTTGGGTGGTGGCCGATTGGCGAGCCACTGCGTGTCTCACCCACTGCTGAAGCCTCGACCGACCAGAGCGCTTGCGCTGGCGGGAGACAGGGAGGGAAGACGACACAGGAGTCGACCGATACGGAGCCGACGGTTGCCGCAGCAGGACGCCGCGGACACATGCCCAAAAATGCATCGCACCGCGTACGGGGGGCGCGTCGATGTCGAGTGGAGCCTCCTGGAGCCAAGCGGAGTCGTCGGCGATGAAAGTGAGCGCACCGAGACGGATCTCGCGGCCCTCGACCAGAACTCCGCCAGAAACCATGATGAAGGCAATCGGAACAATTGCAACTTCTCCAAAAAATCGCTAAGACACCTGCCCCACGGTGGGCGCCAATTGTCGTGGTACTAAGGCCGACAGTAGAATGGGGGGTAGGTATGGAGAGGCGAGATCCTAGCTATGGAGTAGTTGTATACACAAGGGATTTACGAGTTCAGGCCCTTCTCGGAGGAAGTAACAACCCTACGTCTCGGAGCCCGGAGGCGGTCGACTGGATTATGAGTGTATGAGTTACAGGGATGCGAACCCTTCTGCCAGTGGAGGGGGGGTGGCTTATATAGTGTCTGCCAGGACCCCAGCCAGCCCATGCAGCGGAGGGTTTAAAGTACATTAAGGCCAGGCGTTACCTGTAACGCCTTACATAAAGTGTCATCATGGCCATAAAGACTACTTAATTACAGACCGTTTGGATACAGAGTGGCTCTTGATCTCCTAGTGGTCGAGTGAGTCTTCATGGTCGACTGTCTTCGAGTCCGTCGAGTGGAATCCCTCTTGGTCGACTGGAAGGCAGCATCTTCTAAAGATGTCCTTGGGGAGGTTACTTTGGACAGGTCCACGACCCTACCCTAGGTACATGACTTCATCAACCGTTACCCTTCGTGGGTCGAAGTCTCCATCAACGTGGATGTACGATAGCACCACCTATCGGAACCACGCCAAAAATCTCCGTGTCCACATTGCGTTTGCTCCCTCCAAACTCCTCCCCTTTACCTTCATATGCAATGATTTACATTCCGCTGCTATACTCTTAGAATTGCATGTGTAGGTTGATTGCTTGACTTGTGATAAGTTGCTAAAATCTGCCAAGACTTAAAATTGGAAAAAGGTTAGATTTTTATTTTGTCAAGTAGTCTAATCACCCCACTCTAGACATACTTCCGATCCTACAAGTGGTATCGGAGCTTTGGTCTCCATTTGCCTTGATTTCCATAGCTTTGGTGATCATAGCCTTGGTTTCACAACCTAGGAGAGTATGGCGTCTAGTGAGAGAAATTACCACCGTAGAGGTCCTTACTTTGATGGTACTAATTTTGCTAGTTGGAAGCGTAGGATGAAAATGCATATTCTTGGACATAACCCCGTCATTTGGGCTATTGTGTGTATTGGTTTGCAAGGTGAATTCTTTGATTGGAGAGAACCGAACCGTGAAGCTACCGCGGAAGAGTTGAAAATGCTACAATACAATGCTCAAACTTGCAATATCCTCTTCAATGGATTATGCCCCAAAGAATTCAGCAAAATCAGCTGTCTTGAGAATGCAAAGGAAATATGGGATACTTTGATTGATATGCACGAAGGTACCGACTCCGTCAAGGAATCCAAATTGGATGTGCTTCAAAGTCAACTTGACAAGTTCAAAATGAAGGATGGTGAAGGTGTCGCTGAAATGTATTCTAGGCTTGCTCTCATTACAAATGAGATTGCCGGCTTAGGAAGTGAAGAGATGACCGAAAGATTCATCATTAAAAAGATCCTAAGAGTCTTGGATGGAAAATATGGGAACATACATTCTATGAACTTAGAATATCCTAAGAGTCTTGGATGTACTCTAGGCTTGCTCTCATTCTATGAACTAAGAGTCTCCTCACATGGGACCTAAGAGATGATCCTAAGAGTCTCCCCACATGGGACCATACATTTTTCCTCAAGAATTACAACTCAATACTTACAACAAAATATGACTCTATGTGAATGCCTCCGACAATGCACCGGGATATGCAATGAATCAAGAGTGACATGTATGGAAAAATTATGAATGGTGGCTTTGCCACAAATACAATGTCAACTACATGATCATGCAAAGAAATATGACAATGATGAAGTGTGTCATAATAAACAGAACGGTGGAAAGATGCATGGCAATATATCTCGGAATGGCTATGGAAATGCCATGATAGGTAGGTATGGTGGCTGTTTTGAGGAAGATATAAGGAGGTTGAAAGTGCAACTATCTCTAGGTGGTTTTGGTAATTCATAACAACATATAACTCATTGAGCTAATGCTATTCCAAGACTATTATTTCAGGAAAGCTCAGTGAATGGCATGGCATGGATGATGAAAGTGGATCCCTCAAAACACTAAGGACAAAGGATTGGCTCAATCTCAAAAGCTCAAGACTCTTCATTTTATATTTTAGTGATCCAAGATCACATTGAGTCTATAGGAAAAGCCAATACTATCAAGGAGGGATGAGGTGTTGCTTAATGAGCCTCTTGCTTCATGTGCTTAGTGATATGATCCAAAACCCTAAGCTACTTTCTCACATCCACAAATGACCTAAACCTAAAGCCAAAATCGGTCACACCGATTCTTCCTATCCGGCGCCACCGATTTCAAAAGTCATAGCCACTGCCACAAACCCTAAGCAAATCGGTCTTACCGATAGGGATCTCGGTCTCACTGAGATGGGATTGTAATCTCTCTGTTTCCCTACGTAACGTTTTGGTCTAACTGAAGTGAGCGATCGGTCCCACTGAGATTGCAATGTAAATTCTCTGTTTCCATTTTGTAACATTTCGGTCTCACCAAAAAGAGCAAATCGGTCCCACTGAGTTTACCTGACCAACTCTCTGGAAAGCTTATTACCAAAATCGGTCTCACCGAGTTTGTGTAATCGGTCTTACCGAGATTACGTTATGCCCTAAGCCTAACCGAGTCGGTCTCACCGAGTTGGATGTCAGTCCCACCGAAAATCCTAACGGTCACTAGGTTTACTAAATCGGTCCGACCGAGTCTGTTGAATCGGTCCCACCGAGTTTGGTAAATTGTGTGTAACGGTTAGATTTTGTGTAGAGGCTATATACACCCCTCCACCTCCTCTTCATTCATGGAGAGAGCCATCAGACTAAACCTACACTTCCAACTTACCATTTCTGAGAGAGAACCACCTACTCATGTGTTGAGGCCAAGATATTCCATTCCTACCATATGAATCTTGATCTCTAGCCTTCCCCAAGTTGCTTTCCAATCAAATCTTCTTTCCACCAGATCCAAAACCTATGAGAGAGAGTTGAGTGTTGGGGAGACTATCATTTGAAGCACAAGAGCGAGGAGTTCATCATCAACGCACCATTTGTTACTTCTTGGAGAGTGGTGTCTCCTAGATTGGCTAGGTGTCACTTGGGAGCCTCCGACAAGATTGTGGAGTTGAACCAAGGAGTTTGTAAGGGCAAGGAGATCGCCTACTTCGTGAAGATCTACCGCTAGTGAGGCAAGTCCTTCGTGGGCGACGACCATGGTGGGATAGACAAGGTTGCTTCTTCATGGACCCTTCGTGGGTGGAGCCCTCCGTGGACTCGCGCAACCGTTACCCTTCGTTGGTTGAAGTCTCCATCAACGTGCATGTACGATATCACCACCTATCAGAACCACGCCAAAAACATCTGTGTCTCCAATTGCGTTTGAATCCTCCAAACCCTTCCCTTTACTTTCTTGCAAGTTGCATGCTTTAATTTCCGCTGCCTATACACTCTTTGCATGCTTGCTTGAATTGTGTGATGATTGCTTGACTTGTCCTAAGATAGCTAAAATGTGCCAAGATCTAAAATTGGGAAAAGGTTAAGTTTTTAATTGGTCAAGTAGTCTAATCACCCCCTCTAGACATACTTCAAGGTCCTACAAGTGGTATCAGAGCTTTGGTCTCCATTTGCTTTGATTTCCATAGCTTTTGGTGGTCATAGCCTTGGTTTCACAACCTAGGAGAGTATGGCGTCTAGCAAGGGAAATTATCACCGTAGAGGTCCTTACTTTGATGGTACTAATTTTGCTAGTTGGAAGCATAAGATGAAAATGCATATTCTTGGACATAACCCCGCCGTTTGGGCAATTATTTGTATTGGCTTGCAAGGTGAATTCTTTGATGGGAGAGAACCAAACCGTGAAGCTAATGCAGAAGAATTGAAGATGCGGCAATACAACGCTCAAGCTTGTGATATCATCTTCAACGGATTGTGCCCCGAAGAATTCAAAAAAATCAGCCGTCTTGAGAATGCAAAGAAAATTTGGGATACTTTGATTGATATGCATGAAGGTACTGAATACGTCAAGGAATCCAAGTTGGATGTGCTCCAAAGTCAGCTTGACAAGTTCAAAATGAAGGATGGTGAAGGTGTCGCTGAAATGTACTCTAGGCTTGCTCTTATCACAAATGAGATTGCCGGCTTAGGGAGTGAAGAGATGACCGACAAATTCATCATCAAGAAGATCCTAAGAGCATTGGATGGAAAGTATGATACCATGTGCACATTGATCCAAATGATGCCAAACTACAAATATCTCAAGCCAACGAAAGTCATTGGAAGAATTGTTGCTCATGAGATGTCACTCAAGGATAAGGAGGAACTTCACAACAAGTGAAGTGGTGCTTACAAAGCCTCAAGTGAAGCACCCACATCATCAAGTGAGAAACAAACCTTCAATGAAGAATTGAGCTTAATGGTGAAGAACTTCAACAAATTCTACAAGAGTAGAAGCAAACAAAGAAGCTCCAAGTCAAGGTCTTACAATGAAAAAAGATCTTCTAGTCGAGAGCGCAATTGCTACAATTGTGGGAGACCCGGACACTATTCCAATGAGTGTACGGCACCCTACAAAAGAAGAGAAGATTCTCCAAAAAGAAGAAGCAAAAGAGAAGAATCACCACCAAGAGAGAGGAGTAGAGATGATCGTTATGAAGGAAGAGCCTCACGGAGAAGCAAGGATTCGGAAAGGAAGGACAAGTCACCAAGGGGCTACACAAAATGAAGACATCAAGCTCATGTTGGTGAATGGGTATCCGGCTCCGACTCCGACAATCACTCCGAGAGAAGCTATCACTCCGACTCCGAATATACTCAAGATGAAGGTGTTGCCGGTCTAGCACTTGTGTCAACCAACTCCTACGACATATTTGATTCACCAAATGAAGGAATTGGAAGATGCTTCATGGCCAAAGGTCCAAAGGTAACACATCCCGAGTATGTTGATTTCAATAGTGATGAAGATTTCTTGCTTGTGGATGATGATTTACTTGTTGACAACTCTAGTGATGAATACTATGATGAGATGTCAATTAATCATGCTAATCAAGATAAAACGAATGACAATGATAAGGAGAAGATTGAGCTTCTAACTAAAGAACTAAACACTCTTAAGTTGGCTCATGAAACTATCTTCGAAGATCATCGAGAACTTTTAAGGGCTCATGAGAAGTTACGCTTTGAAAAGCTCAATCTTGAGAAAGAGCATGAGTTCTTAAAAGCAATCAATGATGATCTCCGTAAGAAAAGTTATTCTTACATTGCCAAGCGTTTACTCTTATCTACTTACATGCCTCAAGTTAAGTCTAGTAACAAGTACAAGAAAGATACTTCCTCTAGTAGTAACAATAATAATAATGTCAAATCCAATATTGTTGCTTCTAGTAGTTCTCTTGATTCCACTAATGATTCTCTTAGCCAACTTACACTTGAGCAAGAAAATAGCTTATTGAAGGGAATTATAGAGAAAGGTGTTTACAAGAGCCTTGCCGGGAGTAAGCAATTGGAGGAAATTGTATGCAAGCAAGGAAGGCACCGGAAGAATCAAGGTGTTGGTTTTGAATGAAAGTTCAATGCCAATGGAGTTGAGTGGGAAGAAGATCAATACCCCAAGACGAAGTTTGTTCCTCAACAAGAGAAGTATGATCCTACTTCCTTCAAGGGAACACAAGCACAAGATGATCTTCCACCACAAGACCACAAGAACAAAGGCAAGGACAAGCTTCAAGAAGAGATTGATGCATTTGAAGAAGCACCTAAGGCCTCATTCAAGTGGGTTCCCAAGACTACGTCAAGTTCTACTTCACCAAGTACAACTACAACTCCAAGGATTCCCATCAAGATGATGTGGATCCCGAAGAAGAAGAACTAGAGAGTTCTGGACGGTGACTCTGCCAACATTTTTCACTCATATCATTATGGCAAGAATGAGTGCAATCAACTTCCACATCTTGCACTAGTTCAAGGAGTCACAAACCCACATGTTGGTAAGACAAGGGACAAGGTAACCTAATGATTTCATGGACATCATCTTGTGTGTGCATCACTCTATGTCTATGGATATTCTTGTTTGTTCCTTGTGTGACTAACCCATGTAGGTCAATTGAAAGTGCAACTCACTCCAAAGGATTGCTCCAAATGATCTACATCAACATTGAGCATCCACATCTTCAACACCTACATGAAGTCATCATCGACAAAACCCAAGGTTAGTTCATCCCTCTAAGGGGGGATCTCACATCTAGGGGGAGCTTAACTCTAAGAATTGAGTCAAAGCAACTCTAATGGTGTGAACACATCAATGCATTATGTAAAAGTGGTAACCCCACTTGAGCTTAAACGATGAGTATGACCTATGATCAAATGTTTTTCATTTGACTCCTAAGTCAATATACTCATATATAGATGACCTAGTCATCGCCAATTGTTTGATAGATGCTAGAATTGGTTGTGCATGTTTTGACACATATTTCATTTGCCATCTTATTGTGTGAGCATGTTGGTGCATATTTTACTCATTCGAGGACATCCACTTGTTGCTTTGATTGTTTGGGTTTCTTTTCTTTTTGCCTAGTGGATGGACAAGAATGCCTAAGAACCTTCTCTAGCCATCTATGCTTTTTTCGTCTCAAACTCTATTCATGCTACATCACAAAATTTGATCAAGTCAGATTCGAACCACTCTGTGTGAGGAGCACTCGGATTCCCCGATTCGTCATAGACTTAAACTTCCAAAACTTCTTTGTGATTCTCGGTCTGACCGATTCCTCCATTTCGGTCCTACCGAGATCATTAAGTTGATCTAAGTTTTCAATCTCGGTGCAACCGATTTGAACTTTTCGGTCACACCGAGTTGCTGTAACTGTACACAGTTATGCATCTCGGTGCCACCGAGTTGTTCCACTCGGTCACACCGACAGGGTCGGGCTATATATTGTCACGGGCAACAATTTGGAAATTCCTCTGAACCCCTTCGCCCGCGCAATAGCTCGCTCTACCATCCTAGGTCTCTGGATCGTCTCCTCGTCGCCAGCCACCTCCTGTCGCTGGTCTCCGTCGCCGTCAACGGATTTTGCCCCCGCCGTTGCCGCCGTAGCGAGTTCATCACCAAGCTAGGGTATGGACTCGATCACTGTGCTATCCTCGTCTGATTCCTAGCACATTGTGTTCTTATTGATTCTTGCCACGATTGAAACACTCCTATCCAGTCAATGTAGTCCGTAGATTAGATGAGATTCAAAATTTTAGGGTTAGGTTTCCGCCGAAACCATCTCGGACCCGTCGACTTGAAAAACTCGGTCCCACCGATTTGGCTGATGCCATTGCACTAGTAACTCTCGGTCTGACCGAGAATTACTAATTGGTGCGACCGATTTTAGGACTTTGTGAAACCCTAGCATTGTCGGTGCCACCGAACAGTGACTTGGTCCAACCGAGTTCATCAGTTTAGGTTCCAAAACTGCTTCGGTATCACCGAGTTTGAAAATCAGTTGATCCGAAATGCTTTCTGTGGAAAACTAAAACTGAATTTTTGAATCATTCTTTTGCAAAAAATCTCTGCATTTTCTGATGCTCGTCCACTCTATCTCATCTATAAGTCTTCACAGGGTCAGCAATCAGTGTTTGCAGCATGTTAGACCAGAGTGACAGCCAGAACAGGTCAGAAGAGCAGATTGACATGAGCAAGGGCACTAGTCCCTCAAGTTCTTCAGATGATGGGAGCAGAAGCACCCCAAGTAATCTGCCTAAGGCTGCTACCAGGCAAAGGAGGAAGAGAACCTCAGACTCAGAAGATGAGGACTATGTGGCAGCTGAAGATGAGGCTACTTCCAAGAAAGTAGTGCTCAAAAAGGAGTATGGCTCAGCAAAGAATACAAAGCCTGGACTGAACAAGAAAGTTCCTGCCAAGAGGACACCAATGCCCAAGGTCAGAAGGTCCACTCAAGTGCCAGAACAGACTGAACCCAAAGAGGCACCTGCAAAGAAAGTCACTACTTCCAAATCCAAGAAAGTTCCTATTGGAGAAACTATGAAGTTTACCATTGAATCAGAGGATGAAGCTGGTCAGGACAAGAAGAAGAAGAGAGAAAGAACCACAACTGCCCAGGTTCTTGGAAAGCCCTCAATGAGAAGAGATTCTGAAGAGGAAGAAGAGGTTGCTGCACCAGCACCCAAGGCACCAAAGCTTATGGGTGATGCTATTAGATCAGGGGCTGCAACATCTAAGCCCAAGGAAGCACCCAAAGCTGCCCCCAAGGCCAAGCTTGCACCTAAGAGGAATACTAGGAGTATTCCAGCTACTGAGAAGAACAAGGCCCCAGTGCCTAATGTTGCTGATGAGGAAGATGAAGAAGGACAGGTCCTAAGGAAGCTCAAGCCCAAGATAACAGACCACAATGATGCCCATCCTGTGGCTGAGGACATGAGAATCATGAAGGACTCAGGGTTGAGGATATGGATGATGGAAGATCCATATGCCTCAAGGATAAGAACTGCTGTTGATTACAGGTTCCATACAAAGGAACAGCAGGACTTCTATGAGACAATCTTGTTGGACAAGAAGCCCATAGTATGTGATATGAGGTGGGTCGACTGGACCTACATAAAGGACAATGAAGAGCACTATCCTGGAGTGCAAGACAACTTTGTTGCTTGTGGAGTTGCTGATTATGTTGGACAAAAGCTCACCAACTGGAATGATGAACTTATCATGCAATTCTACTCCACAGCACACTTCTATCCAGATGGGAGGATAGTTTGGATGTCTGAAGGTACAAGGTACCAGTCCACTATTGAGGAATGGGCAAGACTGATCAATGCCCAAAAGGAAGATGATGATGACCTGGATATTTATGCCAAGAAGAAGATGGATCACAATTCCATGGCACACATGTACAAGGAGATCCCAGACTAGGCTGTTGAAACACACAAGTTTGGATCAGTCCACTTTCTTTTATCAGGGCTGCCAACTATCAATTGGATCCTAAGGCACACTCTGTTGCCTAAGTCTGGTGACCACAACATGATCAGAGGGCATGCAATCAACATGTTGCATTTGTTTGATGTGCCACAAAAGTTCAAAGTCATGAGCCTTATGATATAGACCATTAAGAGGACTACAGCAGATCAGAAGAGGAGCTGTGGATATGCCCCTCAGATTCAAGAGTTGATTAACTCAAAGATGGGCACAGGGAAATATCAATTGGATAAGGAACATTTTCCACTTTATCCAGACTTTGAGGAAAATGAGGTTGTCATGAATGAGAATGATCCATCATCAGTTCAAGCTCAAGAGAAGAAGGAGAAGGCAAGGAAGGAGAAGGCTGCTAGGATGCCAACTCAAGAGGAGGCATCTGAGTATTTCTTGAAGAACAAGCATGAGCATCTTGGTTACTTAATAGCATCAACTCTTAGGATTGAGAAGGGATTGGCCAACCTCACTCAGAATCAGGAGAGCTTGGAAAGAATCATGGAACTCAAATTCCATGATCTTGATGTCAAAGTAACTGAGATTCAATCAGTTGTGGAGCAGCTACAGGATGACATGCAGGAGAGGCAGGGCAAGACTACCACTAATGTGGTTGCCAGAGTGCCTAGAGCCTAGAGGTCAGTTGCAGTGCCTGTGACAGACACCAGAGCCACATCATCTGCACCAGCTACAGCCCCTACAGCTCCAGTGCAACCAGCTCCAGCATCAACTCTAGCAACCTCTACTTGAACTGAAGCCTTCGTTCTTGGAGTTATCTGGACACCACCACCAGAAGATCAAGCCTGAGAGACGATCTAGCACTATACATTTTCTATGATCTTTTTGGTAACTTGTTGCCAAAGGGGGAGAAAAATGTATAGATCATAGGCTTCGAGAGAGAGAGAGTGTTGCTTTTGTTCTCTCTTGCTTTGGTGATTAAACTTGTTTGCTTTTGATTGCTTGAGATACTATGCTATTCTTGTGAGACATTGATGATCATGTGTATGATCATAAGCTACACTTATGCACGTTTGATGATATTATCTTATCTATCCTATGTGATCATTCACTTTGCTTGGTGATGAGTGCATGTATTCAATCTTTATCATTTTGAGCGCTCCACCAAGATGTATGTGACATGGAAGAGTAACCCATGAGCCTAATTCATTTTGCATTTGCAGTCCAAAGCAAATCTTAAACTATGCACAAATTTAGGGGGAGCTCTTTCTTATCACATACTTCTCAAAGCGACGATGTTGTTAAATCTTATCATCATTTGTCGAAGCTTTGATCTATATGTTGTCATCAATTACCAAAAAGGGGGAGATTGAAAGTGCAACTATCCCTAAGTGGTTTTGGTAATTCATAACAACATATAGCTCATTGAGCTAATGCTATTCCAAGACTATTATTTCAGGAAAGCTCAATGAATGGCATGGCATGAATGATGAAAGTGGATCCCTCAAAACACTAAGGACAAAGGATTGGCTCAAGCTCAAAAGCTCAAGACTCTTCATTTTATATTTTAGTGATCCAAGATCACATTGAGTCTATAGGAAAAGCCAATACTATCAAGAAGGGATGAGGTGTTGCTTAATGAGCCTCTTGCTTCATGTGCTTAGTGATATGCTCCAAAACCCTCGGCTACTTTCTCACATCCACAAATGACCTAAACCTAAAGCTAAAATTGGTCACACCGGTTCTTCCTATCCGGCGCCACCGATTTCAAAAGTCATAGCCACTGCCACAAACCCTAAGCAAATCGGTCTTACGGATAGGGATCTCGGTCTCACCGAGATGGGATTGTAATCTCTCTGTTTCCCTTCGTAACATTTCGGTCTAACCGAAGTGAGCGATCGGTCCCACCGAGATTGCAATGTAAATTCTCTGTTTCCCTTTTGTAACATTTCGGTCTCACCGAAAAGAGCAAATCGGTCCCACCGAGTTTACCTGACCAACTCTTTGGAAAGCTTATTACCAAAATCGGTCTCACCGAGTTTGTGTAATCGGTCTTACCGAGATTATGTTATACCCTAACCCTAACCGAGTCGGTCTCACCGAGTTGCATGTCAGTCCCACCAAAAATCCTAACAGTCACCAGGTTTACTAAATCGGTCCGATCGAGTCCGTTGAATCGGTCCCACCGAGTTTGGTAAATTGTGTGTAACGGTTAGATTTTGTGTGGAGGCTATATATACCCCTCCACCTCCTCTTCATTCGTGGAGAGAGCCATCAGACTAAACCTACACTTCCAACTTACCATTTCTGAGAGAGAACCACCTACTCATGTATTGAGGCCAAGATATTCCATTCCTACCATATGAATCTTGATCTCTAGCCTTCCCCAAGTTGCTTTCCACTCAAATCTTCTTTCCACCAGATCCAAAACCTATGAGAGAGAGTTGAGTGTTGGGGAGACTATCATTTGAAGCACAAGAGCAAGGAGTTCATCATCAACGCACCATTTGTTACTTCTTGGAGAGTGGTGTCTCCTAGATTGGCTAGGTGTCACTTGGGAGCCTCCGACAAGATTGTGGAGTTGAACCAAGGAGTTTGTAAGGGCAAGGAGATTGCCTACTTCGTGAAGATCTACCGCTAGTGAGGCAAGTCCTTCGTGGGCGACGGCCATGGTGGGATAGACAAGGTTGCTTGTTCGTGGACCCTTCGTGGGTGGAGCCCTCCGTGGACTCGCGCAACCATTACCCTTCGTTGGTTGAAGTCTCCATCAACGTGCATGTACGATATCACCACCTATCAGAACCACGCCAAAAACATCCGTGTCTCCAATTGCGTTTGAATCCTCCAAACCCTTCCCTTTACTTTTTGCAAGTTGCATGCTTTAATTTCCGCTGCCTATACACTCTTTGCATGCTTGCTTGAATTGTGTGATGATTGCTTGACTTGTCCTAAGATAGCTAAAATGTGCCAAGATCTAAAATTGGGAAAAGGTTAAGTTTTCAATTGGTCAAGTAGTCTAATCACCCCTCTCTAGACATACTTCAAGGTCCTACAAGTGGTATCAGAGCTTTGGTCTCCATTTGCTTTGATTTCCATAGCTTTTGGTGGTCATAGCCTTGGTTTCACAACCTAGGAGAGTATGGCGTCTAGCAAGGGGAATTATCACCGTAGAGGTCCTTACTTTGATGGTACTAATTTTGCTAGTTGGAAGCATAAGATGAAAATGCATATTCTTGGACATAACCCCGCCGTTTGGGCAATTATTTGTATTGGCTTGCAAGTTGAATTCTTTGATGGGAGAGAACCAAACCATGAAGCTAATGTGGAAGAATTGAAGATGCTGCAATACAACGCTCAAGCTTGTGATATCATATTCAACGGATTGTGCCCCGAAGAATTCAACAAAATCAACCGTCTTGAGAATGCAAAGGAAATTTGGGATACTTTGATTGATATGCATGAAGGTACTGAATACGTCAAGGAATCCAAGTTGGATGTGCTCCAAAGTCAGCTTGACAAGTTCAAAATGAAGGATGGTGAAGGTGTCGCTAAAATGTACTCTAGACTTGCTCTTATCACAAATGAGATTGCCGGCTTAGGGAGTGAAGAGACGACCGACAAATTCATCTTCAAGAAGATCGTAAGAGCATTGGATGGAAAGTATGATACCGTGTGCACATTGATCCAAATGATGCCAAACTACAAAGATCTCAAGCCAACGGAACTCATTGGAAGAATTGTTGCTCATGAGATGTCACTCAAGGATAAGGAGGAACTTCACAACAAGTGAAGTGGTGCTTACAAAGCCTCAAGTGAAGCACCCACATCATCAAGTGAGAAACAAACCTTCAATGAAGAATTGAGCTTAATGGTGAAGAACTTCAACAAATTCTACAAGAGTAGAAGCAAACAAAGAAGCTCCAAGTCAAGGTCTTACAATGAAAAAAGATCTTCTAGTCGAGAGCGCAATTGCTACAATTGTGGGAGACCCGGACACTATTCCAATGAGTGTACGACACCCTACAAAAGAAGAGAAGATTCTCCAAAAAGAAGAAGCAAAAGAGAAGAATCACCACTGTCGGTGTCAAAACCGGCGGATCTCGGGTAGGGGGTCCTGAACTGTGTGTCTAGGCGGATGGTAACAGGAGACAAGGGACACGATGTTTTTACCCAGGTTTGGGCCCTCTCGATGGAGGTAAAACCCTACTCCTGCTTGATTGATATTGATGATATGGGTAGTACAAGAGTAGATCTACCACGAGATCAAGGAGGCTAAACCCTAGAAGCTAGCCCATGGTATGATTGTTGTTCGTCCTACGGACTAAATCCCTCCGGTTTATATAGACACTTGAGAGGGCTAGGGTTACACAGAGTCGGTTACAATGGTAGGAGATCTACATATCCGTATTGCCAAGCTTCCCTTCCACGCCATGGAAAGTCCCATCCGGACACGGGACGAAGTCTTCAATCTTGTATCTTCATTGTCTTGGAGTCCGGCCAATGATGATAGTTCGGCTATCCGGACACCCCCTAGTCCAGGACTCCCTCAGTAGCCCCTGAACCAGGCTTCAATGACAACGAGTCCGGCGCGCGTATTGTCTTCGGCATTGCAAGGCGGGTTCCTCCTTCGAATAACTCATAGAAGATTGTGAACACCAGGATAGTGTCCGGCTCTGCAAAATAAATTCCACATACCACCGTAGAGAGAATAATATTTACACAAGTTCAATCTGCTGACGTATTTCGTGGCGTGACGTCACACCACGGCCAAGCCTTTACTCGAATCGTTTTTATTATTCCACCTCAGCGCGTTTAGTGAAGCGGTTTCCTTGGCACGTCTTGTCGAAGCAGAGATTGTGTACCCTTATTCCGGGATTCTCATCAATACGGACGTGTGTAACCCAACCGCGCCCGTTGGCACGCCCCCTCCATCGAAGGCGAGTCCCAAACGGTTACGGGGACGGCTCTTGGTATTCAACCCCTTTATAACGAGACCAAGGCCTGTTCCTTTTCTTCAATCCTCAATCGAATCCGCCCCTCGCCCCGAGTTCCAACACCCAAGGTTCCAGATTCAGGCGCTTCGGACCTTCGACAATGTCCGGCTCCGACCTACAGGGCCGGTGGATGCCCTCTTCCATCATGGAAGAAGATGTGCTAAAGCTGAGAGACGCCAGGTATCTAACCGGCAAAATTTCGCATAGGCTGCCCGCCCCAGGGCAAGTCATTCCCACTCCCGAGCCTGGTGAGAGCGTGGTGTTCGTGTCTCACTTCCGTCGGGGTTTAGGCTTCCCGATGGACCCCTTCGTGAGGGGGCTCATGTTTTATTATGGGCTGGAATTCCCTGACTTGGATCCGGAGTCCGTCCTCCACATCTCATCGTTCATTGTTGTATGCGAAGCCTTCCTCCACACCACTCCTCACTTCGGATTGTGGCTCAAGACCTTCGACGTGGAGCCGAAGATGATCGAGGAGCGGCAGGCAGAGTGCGGAGGGGCAGTTATAAGCAAGAGAGCTGACGCTCCGTGGCCCGAGGGCTGTTTTCGAAAGGAGCTCGGTTTGTGGCAACAGGAGTGGTTCTACATCACCGCTCCCAGGGGCACCAGGTGGGTGGCGCCGCCTGCCTTTCGCTCGGGCCCCCCACAACGGCTGGCGTCATGGGTCAACAAAGGGCTTGACTGGTGGCCGTCCAAGGACGTGCCCTTATTGCAGGGTCGCATTCGAGACCTCCAAGAGAGGGAGATCAATCTGGTTGTAGTGGCGCAGGTCATGCTAATTCGGCGCCTTCTGCCCTGCAAACGTCGCCCCCTCCGCCTGTGGGAATTCAATCCGGAGGGACCGCGAGCTCTCCAACACTTCATGGGTGCGACGCCCGTGGAGATGTATAAATTTTTCTTCGGATCACAAGAGATGTGTCCGGACTTGACCGAGGACGCAGGCCTGAGTTGCAATCGCCCGGATACTCAAGTGAGTAGTCCTGTGCCTGGACATGCTGTCCATACATTTACCATAAACTTGCTCTTTAACCAGCTATCCCTTGAACAGGAGTGGATAGCAAAAGCAAAGCTGATATGGTGTCCGGCCCTCCTCCCTGAGACCACGCCGGATCCTGTGTTAATCAAGATGCTGGAGGTTGCGCCTTCAGAAGAGGGCAAAGGGGAGAACAGGAAAACCACCGCCTCCGCTAAGGAGGCTCTTAAGAAATGGGGAATCGAGAATCCCTCCTTCCAGGGGGAGAAGAGGACCGCTTCTGAAGATCCGGAGGCCAAGGCCTCAAAGCGGGGGAAGAAGTCTACAGCAGAGGGCCCTAAGACAGGAGAAGCCCCGGCCGCACTGTTTCCCCAAGGGAATCAGCCCTCCATCAAGCCGTAAGTAGAAAGGGGAGTTTTATAATAAGGGACATCCCTGTTTTTATTTCTGAGGATAACCGAAGTTTTTACCTCGTAGTTCGGATCTCAGCCCTTCTCAGCAGAGCTCATCTTCGGGGGATCTTTGTCCGGAGATGATGGAGAGCGAAACGCCTCCATCTGCCGCACCATCAGGCGGGGCGGACGACCCTGAGGTGTCGTCATGGAGGGTCTCCCCGAGTCCGGCGGGGCCGGAGAGTTCGGCACCAACTGGTGTACGACCGGAGGAGCTGAAGGATCTGCTCGGGCGAGCGTTTATCTCAGGAGATCACCGTACGTTGATGAGTACGGTGATTGAAAGGATTTCATCCGCTGAGAGCGGGTTGCATGAGGCCGTCAGAAGTTTACTAACGGGGTTTGAGGTACGTGAAAATGAGATACCTTTTGACAGTTTTGCATATAGAATGCGCCCTGTATAGATAGTAGCCCCTGAGACTCGGTACGTTGTTGAAAGCGACAGCGTGCCGAGGATCATAATCTCAGTTATAAGATGTTGCCCTTCCCATACAGGTGGCGGAGTGTTTGGTGGCCAGCCGGACTGATGGAGTTGCCGAACTGAAGCGGCAACTTGACGTTGCGGATGCGGACATCGCGCTGGTCAATAAACGACTTGACGAGTCACAAGGTATGTGGCTTCTCTGTGGACACCTGGTAAGGGAGCTTGACGCCCGTGCCTTACAACACGTATGCTTAATGCAGATGGCGCCGCTGCTATGGAGGACCTTCGGGCGGAGCTTCCCAAGCCAAGGAGCAAGCTAGAAAAAGTAATGCGGCTGCCTTGAAGGCGGCTGAAGAGCTAAAAGCCGAGCAGGTTGCTCACTGCCGGAGCAGGGAGGAAATGGCCGAAATGTCCATAAAGCTGAAGGATGCTACCGACCGCTATGAGTTTCTTGAAAGAGAACGCCGAGCGGAGCAAGAGGACCTGAAGAAGGCCACCGCCGAAGCTAAGGATGCCCGCTCCGCGATGAGGGCTATAAAGGAGGAGCTACGTCAGGCCGGGGATATTGCGGCTGGAAATCCCTTTCTGCTACGTAGGAAGTTCACGGATCCGAAGTATGCTCAGTTGGGCCAGTTGTGGGGTGCAGAGGATGCTTATCTAAATTTGGCTGCGAGTGCGGCGGACGCAGTCGTACACTTCCGAGGCCAAAAGGTTCACAGAATGGAAGAGCTTTTTTGGTCTCAGTTCCATAATCCGGAGCGTCCACTTCCGTTAACCGATCGGTTGGCTGAGTGGGCTGAGCTGAACAGGTTGTCCGGACTTGCCATGAAGGATGTCGTGGCTCATCTGTGGCCGAAAAGGCCCTTGCCGAAGAGTTATTTTGGCTTGGTGCAGCAGTTCCTTGATGCGGTGCCGCACATCAAGGCGATGAAGCGGTCGGCATGCATAGAGGGTGCACGGATGGCTCTCGCCCGTGTCAAGACATACTGGGCAAAGATGGAGACCACCGACGTTGCATCCCAGGATTCGGACAGAAGCCGATTACCCGTCGAGCACTATTTTGAGGAAGTCCTGCAGGGCGCTCGCTTAATAGAGTCGCGGTGCTCGAAAAATGTTATGTTCAAATGACATGTATGATTTGTGAAACCGTATAATATAAGGGCTTTTTATACTTGTGCGTTCAAGTGTTGAAATACCTCCTGTGCGGCCGTTAACGTATATGTGTATATAACCTGAAAGATGGCAGTCTTCGGCTTCAGCCCCCACGCACATAGTGCGGGGGTGTTTGCAAAAAAGCGCATTTTCACACTTAATCCAACGTCTTGGTCTTGTGAAGGAGGTGATAGCATAACAAACTAGGCAACCGGACTATAATGCCTTATCACTTTCAGTTAGCCATAGGAGTTTGACGGTGGGGCTACTATATAGCCCCTAGGGGCACTGCGCTCTCCGAATTTCGGGGCGCGTATGTGCTTGACCGGGAAACCGTCCTTCGTTAAAGCGGAGGAATTCTAAACATTCATGTGGTCGATCGAGTGGTTGACCAGTCTCTCGCTACATCATGACAGTCAGTTTTCGGCTTTCTCTACTGAGGTGCTCACCTGGGCGAACCGGGGCACAATCGCAGTAGTTCTCCTGGTGCCGCGTTAGCCGATAGAGCGGATCGTAAGGCAACAAAACACAGGAGCCGGGCAAACCCAACATTTGACCAAATACATGATTCGGAGCTGATGCATATAAGGCCTAACTCGAGACGCCGAACACTCCCTAAGGTATTCGGTCTTTATGAAATCGGGCAGAACAATGCCCTAAGCCACTAGTGTCCAGGTACGCGCAAAAATTTCTGACGCGGCCGATGCCAAAACGCCAGATTCTTCCTTGGTTATAGCAAAAAACCGGGGGATGTGTATCAACAAGAGACAGTAAAAAAGGTTTACGCAGGGTCTTAATCTGAAAAGAATCCTTGCATCGGGTCCCTACTGCACGTCTGCGCCTGTGTCTCCGTTGTGCCGTATCCTGGACAGGTGTCGCACGGTGTTCATCTGTAAAAGAGGAGAACTTAGTTTGAGAGAAAAAAAAGATCGTGCGAAGAGTGTATTTTTAAAATAAACAGAGTATGATTCAAAAAATGAATAAAATTGAGCTTTATTGGCTCTTATTGTACATGCGTGCAGCCCCTTGTAGGGGGGGGGGGTACGCATCTAGTAAGCCCCTTGTTTATTTGTGCCGGACTTGCCTAACCGTGTCCGGGGTCTCAATGACCTGTTTAGGTGCTTCAATCAGCAAGGCCGGAGTGGCTGTCAAGGCAGCCTCACGTTCTTCTGTATTCGAGGAACACTCGAAGTTTCCTTTTAATGAAATGAAGCCACGTGGACCAAGCATTTTAAGTGTAAGAGATGCATAATGCGGTATTGCGTTAAAGCGGGCGAAAGCTTCGCGTCCCAATAGTGCTTGGTAGCTACTTTTAAATGGGGCGATGTGGAAGACTAACTTTTCGCGACGGAAGTTGTCGGATGAGCCGAACACAACTTCTAGTAGTAGACAGCCCGTACAATGGGCATATGGGCCTGGCATCACTCCTTTAAAGGAAGTGTTGCTACGGCAAATTTTGGTTGGGTCTATCCCCATTCTTCGGATTGTGTCCTGGTATAACAGGTTTAGATCACTTATGCCGTCCATTAGGACTTGTGTAAATTGCAGTCTGTCGATTCTAGGATCTAATATCAAAGCAGTCCATCCTGCGTTCTGGATACTTCTGGAGTAGTCCTGATGGTCGAAGGTGATTGGTTTTGACAACCAGTGTTGGGACTCCGTTGGGGAAGACCGTGCGGCGCGTACTTTAGTGGGTGCCGCTCTATTTTTCCCTGTTATCACTTGAAGTGAATTTACTATTTTAACCTCTTGTGGGAAATTCTTTTGTTTTCCGGTGCTCTGCTTATGGGGTTCGTCATCGTCCTCACTTGGTGTGTCGAGCCCCTTGTGTTCGGCGTTAAGTCGGCCGGACTGCTTGAAAACCCAACAATCTCTGTGGGTATGGTTTGCAGGCTTCCCGGGGGTGCTGTGGATTTGGCATATCTTGTCCAAGATTTTGTTTAGGTTAGATAGCTCGTCGCTATTGTCCTTGAGAGGCAGTGTTTTGTTGTTCTGCCGAGAGCTTTTGAATCCGGCGTTGACTGCCGTGCTCTTTGGGTCATTTTCCTTAGTCCGGCGCTGGTCCTTTCTGCGTCGTGGTTTCCCATTTCCATCCCTGACCTCGGATGTACTTGGGTCGGTGGTGCTGCATCTTGCCAGCCAGCTATCCTCTCCCGCACAAAAGTGGGTCATGAGGCTTGTTAGTGCGGCCATTGTTCTTGGCTTTTCCTGGCCGAGGTGTCTGGCGAGCCATTCGTCTCGGACGTTATGTTTGAAGGCTGCTAAGGCTTCGACGTCCGGACAGTCGACTATTTGGTTCTTTTTGGTGAGGAACCTGTTCCAGAATTTGCGGGCTGACTCTCCGGGCTGTTGAGTTATGTGACTTAAATCGTCTGCATCCGGAGGGCGGACATAAGTCCCCTGAGAATTTGCCCGAAACGCATCCTCGAACTCTTCCCAACTTCCAATGTTATTTTCTAGGAGGCTTTTGAGCCAATGCCGTGCTGGCCCTTTGAGCTTGAGGGGTAAGTATTTTATGGCGTGGAGGTCATCTCCTCTAGCCATATGTATGTGCAGGATGTAATCCTCAATCCAGACTCCGGGGTCTGTTGTTCCGCAGAGGTGGCAGAGTCTTGTTCCTGGAATCGCTCACAACTTTTGGGAGCACCGAGATCCTGAATAAGATGCTGCACGAATTGGCTGAGGTGTTGGGAGCCCCCAATAGAGAAGGACGATACGGAAAGGGATGATGGGAAAGTGACAAGACTGGACTTCGACTCGTTTAAAAAGAGTTGTAGCTGTACGGAATTCCAATTGGAATGGACCCATCTCATGATACAAGTTACCCTGGATTTCTTTCTATTCCTATTTCGTTGGGCAATTCTAGTTTTTGTTATGATGATCTCATGGATAGTAGTATTGAGTTCTATAAACAGATTGATAGTAGGTTTTAAGATAGCTTAGCCCTTGCTATGATTCAATTTGTATTGGAGAAGAGGGGCGCCAACCCTATGGGGAATGTAGCTACGCTGTACTTCTTCCTACTAGCTACGGTGCAGCACCTGTTCCTAGCTACGATGCTGCTCCTGTCCGCCTCTATATTTACGGGCTTGAATCCCGCTGGGAATTCATGATCCAGCACCTCATCGGTGAAACATAGGGGTGTGGGGCGCCCCTATATTTGGGTGTGTCGTGATTTTCGAATACTCGACGTGTTGAGTTGCTTTCTGGAGCTTGCTTTCTTGGCCCATAAATGGATCTGACCGGGCCATCCTTTTTGCGAGGATCCTTATGTGGATCACGTGTCGGCTTGTGTGCGGTGCTGCTTGCCGCTATTTGTTTGTCATGTGGTCATCTATCCGACCGGGCGGCCTCTTTGTTTTTTGCTTGCGGGGTCTCTACGGCCTCCTCGTGAAATTCGGGCAACAGCTTGCGCTTCGGGTAGCTCTTTGCTTGGAGACTATCACCGTATTTGTCTGCGGTCTTGAGTACCTTGCTCCATCTCATTCTGAGTACGTCTTCCGCTCTTTTGAGCTTCCGCTTCTGCTTCTTCAGACTTCGTGCA
Source organism: Triticum timopheevii (assembly GCA_963921465.1). NCBI lineage: Eukaryota > Viridiplantae > Streptophyta > Magnoliopsida > Poales > Poaceae > Triticum > Triticum timopheevii. The sequence continues at coordinate 218,587,506 of OY997274.1, forward strand.
GTGGCGACGAGCCTTTTGTGGAGGTTCTTCTGCTCCAACGATGTGTCCGGCGTGAGATCATCCGGACTGTTGTTTTCGCCGGGGATGGGTTGCTTGTCCAATTCATCCTATTCGGATGGTTGCTTGGGGGTATGTTCGTCGTCCACTGGTTCTCCCTGCTCTATGGCTGGGTCATTGTCGAGGCGGGACTTTGGGCGGCGCTTGCGTCGCCGTTTCAACTATTTTTTCGAGGGCAGTGTCCCGTTGCTCCTCGTTATCGCTTCCTTTAGGTGTGTCCACCATATATACATCGTGGGTTGAGGTGGCTTTCCAGTGCCCTGTGGGTGCTGGTTCTTGGTCGTCTCTGGCATCGTTGTCCATACCATCGATATCTTCGAAGTCGAAGTCTAGCATGTCGGTTAAGTCGTCGACAGTGGCTACAAAGTGAGTGGTGTGTGGGCTTTGAATTTCTTCATCGTCCGCATCCCAACCGTCCTGACCATAATCCGGTCAGGGCTCTTCTGATAAGGAGAGATACTTCAGCGAATTCAGGATGTCGCCAAAAGGCGAGTGCTGAAAGATGTCCGCAGCGGTGAACTCCATGATCGGCGCCTGATCGGATTCGATTGGTAGGGGCGCGAAAGGTTCGGAATCCTGCGAGGAATCCGGCACCTCGGAGTCACGAGCTTCACAAGGGATAGGGTTGGTATTCGGCTCCATCACCGTAGAGGTAGCAGCCCCCGAGGCGGTGTCTAGCCACCCATCCTCGATCGGCGCAGTCGGCTCCGAGTTAAGGGTCGGTCCAGACTCTCGTGCGGCCTCCAGGGCACTGTCCGGCAGCAGAGCTAAATCATGCCCATCGTGACAGTGCGGCGCGCTTGGCTGTGGCTCGAATCCGTCGAAGATCAAGTCTCCGCGGATGTCGGCCGTATAGTTCAAACTTTCAAATCTGACCTGATGGCCAGGGGCGTAGCTTTCGATCTGCTCCAGATGGCCGAGCTAATTGGCCCGCAGTGCAAAGCCGCCGAATACGAAGATCTGTCCGGGGAGAAAAGTCTCACCCTGGTCCGCGTCGTTGTTGATGATCGAAGGAGCCATCGGGCTTATGAGCGACGACACAGAGGAACTGCCAATGAAAGCACCAATGTAGGTGTCAAAACCGGCGGATCTCGGGTAGGGGGTCCCGAACTGTGCGTCTAGGCGGATGGTAACAGGAGAGAAGGGACACGATGTTTTTACCCAGGTTCGGGCCCTCTCGATGGAGATAAAACCCTACTCCTGCTTGATTGATATTGATGATATGGGTAGTACAAGAGTAGATCTACCACGAGATCAAGGAGGCTAAACCCTAGAAGCTAGCCTATGGTATGATTGTTGTTCGTCCTACGGACTAAAACCCTCCGGTTTATATAGACACCGGAGAGGGCTAGGGTTACACAGAGTCGGTTACAATGGTAGGAGATCTACATATCCGTATTGCCAAGCTTGCCTTCCATGCCAAGGAAAGTCCCATCCGGACACGGGACGAAGTCTTCAATCTTGTATTTTCATAGTCTTGGAGTCCGGCCAATGATGATAGTTCGGCTATCCGGACACCCCCTAGTCCAGGACTCCCTCAACCACCAAGAGAGAGGAGGAGTAGAGATGATCATTATGAACGAAGACCCTCACGGAGAAGCAAGGATTCGGAAAGGAAGGACAAGTCATCAAGGAGCTACACAAAACGAAGACATCAAGCTCATGTTGGTAAATGGGTATCCGGCTCCGACTCCGACAATCAATCCGAGAGAAGCTATCACTCCAACTCCGAATATACTCAAGATGAAGGTGTTGCCGGTCTAGCACTTCTGTCAACCAACTCCTACGACATATTTGATTCACCAAATGAAGGAATTGGAAGATGCTTCATGGCCAAAGGTCCAAAGGTAACACATCCCGAGTATGTTGATTTCAATAGTGATGAAGATGACTTGCTTGTGGATGATGATTTACTTGTTGACAACTCTAGTGATGAATACTATGATGAAACGTCAATTAATCATGCAAATCAAGATAAAACGAATGACAATGATAAGGAGAAGATTGAGCTTCTAACTAAAGAACTAAACACTCTTATGTTGGCTCATGAAACTATCTTCGAAGATCATTGAGAACTTTTAAGGGCTCATGAGAAGTTACGCTTTGAAAAGCTCAATCTTGAGCAAGAGCATGAGTTCTTAAAAGCAATCAATGATGATCTTCGTAAGAAAAGTTCTTCTTACATTGCCAAGCGTTTACTCTTATCTACTTACATGCCTCAAGTTAAGTCTAGTAACAAGTTCAAGAAAGATACTTCCTCTAGTAGTAACAATAATAATAATGTCAAATCCAATATTGTTGCTTCTGGTAGTTCTCTTGATTCCACTAATGATTCTCTTAGCCAAGTTACACTTGAGCAAGAAAATAGCTTATTGGAGGGAATTATAGACAAAGGTGTTTACAAGAGCCTTGCCGGGAGTAAGCAATTCGAGGAAATTTTACGCAAGCAAGGAAGGCACCGGAAGAATCAAGGTGTTGGTTTTGAATGAAAGTTCAATGCCAATGGAGTTGAGTGGGAAGAAGATCAATACCCCAAGACGAAGTTTGTTCCTCAACAAGAGAAGTATGATCCTACTTCCTTCAAGGGAACACAAGCACAAGATGATCTTCAACCACAAGACCACAAGAACAAAGGCAAGGACAAGCTTCAAGAAGAGATTGATGCATTTGAAGAAAGCACCTAAGGCCTCATTCAAGTGGGTTCCCAAGACTACGTCAAGTTCTACTTCATCAAGTACAACTACAACTCCAAGGATTCCCATCAAGATGATGTGGATCCCGAAGAAGAAGAACTAGAGAGTTCTTGAGGGTGACTCCGCCAACATTCTTCACTCATATCATTATGGCAAGAACGAGTGCAATCAACTTCCACATCTTGCACTAGTTCAAGGAGTCACAAACCCTCATGTTGGTAAGACAAGGGACAAGGTAACCTAATGATTTCATGGACATCATCTTGTGTGTGCATCACTCTATGTCTATGGATATTCTTGTTTGTTCCTTGTGGGACAAACCCATGTAGGTAAGTTGAAAGTGCAACTCACTCCAAGGGATTGCTCCAAATGATCTACATCAACATTGAGCATCCACATCTTCAACACCTACATGAAGTCATCATCGACAAAACCCAAGGTTAGTTCATTCCTCTAAGGGGGGATCTCACATCTAGGGGGATCTTAACTCTAAGAATTGAGTCAAAGCAACTCTAATGGTGTGAACACATCAATGCATTATGTAAAAGTGGTAACTCCACTTGAGCTTAAACGATGAGTAGACCTATGATCAAATGTTTTTCATTTGACTCCTAAGTCAATATACTCATATATAGATGACCTAGTCATCGCCAATTGTTTGATAGATGCTAGAATTGGTTGTGCATGTTTTGCCACATATTTCATTTGCCATCTTATTGTGTGAGCATGTTGGTGCATATTTTACTCATTCGAGGACATCCACTTGTTGCTTTGATTGTTTGGGTTTCTTTTCTTTTTGCCAAGTGGATGGACAAGAATGCCTAAGAACCTTCTCTAGATATCTATGGTTTTCTCGTCTCAAACTCTATTCATGCTACATCACAAAATTTGATCAAGTCAGATTCGAACCACTCTGTGTGAGGAGCACTCGGAGTCCCCGATTCGTCATAGACTTAAACTTCCAAAACTTCTTTGTGATTCTCGGTCTGACCGATTCTTCCATTTCGGTCCTACCGAGATCATTAAGTTGATCTAAGTTTTCAATCTCGGTGCAACCGATTTGAACTTTTCGGTCACACCGAGTTGCTGTAATTGTACATAGTTATGCATCTCGGTGCCACCGAGTTGTTCCACTCGGTCACACCGACAGGGTCGGGCTATATATAGTCACGGGCAACAATTTGGAAATTCCTCCGAACCCCTTCGCCCGCGCAATAGCTCGCTCTGCCATCCCAGGTCTCCGAATCGTCTCCTCATAGCTAGCCGCCTCCTGTCGCTGGTCTCCGCCGCCGTCAACGGATTTCGCCCCCGCCGTTGCCGTCGTAGCGAGTTCATCGCCAAGCTAGGGTATGGACTCGAACACTGTGCTATCCTCGTCTGATTCCTAGCATATTGTGTTCTTATTGATTCTTGCCACGATTGAAACACTCCTATCCAGTCAATGTAGTCCGTAGATTAGATGAGATTCAAAATTTTAGGGTTAGGTTTCCGCCGAAACCATCTCGGACCCACCGAGTTGAAAAACTCGGTCCCACAGATTTGGCTGATGCCATTGCACTAGTAACTCTCGGTCTGACCGAGAATTACTAATCGGTGCGACCGATTTTAGGACTTTGTGAAACCCTAGCAGTCTTGGTGCCACCAAACTGTGACTCGGTCCAACCGAGTTCATGAGTTTAGGTTCCAAAACTGCTTCGGTATCACCGAGTTTGAAAATTGGTTGATCCGAAATGCTTTCTGTGGAAAACTAAAACTGAATTTTTGAATCATTCTTTTGCAAAAATCTCTGCATTTTGTGATGCTCATCCACTCTATCTCATCTATAACTCTTCACAGGGTCAGCAGTCAGTGTTTGCAGCATGTCAGACCAGAGTGACAGCCAGAACAGGTCAGAAGAGCAGATTGAGATGAGCAAGGGCACTAGTCCCTCAAGTTCTTCAGATGATGGGAGCAGAAGCACCCCAAGTAATCTGCCTAAGTCTGCTACCAGGCAAAGGAGGAAGAGAACCTCAGACTCAGAAGATGAGGACTATGTGGCAGATGAAGATGAGGCTACTTCCAAGAAAGTAGTGCTCAAAAAGGAGTATGGCTCAGCAAAGAATACAAAGCCTGGACTGAACAAGAAAGTTCCTGCCAAGAGGACACCAATGCCCAAGGTCAGAAGGTCCACTCAAGTGCCAGAATAGACTAAACCCAAAGAGGCACCTGCAAAGAAAGTCACTACTTCCAAATCCAAGAAAGTTCCTACTGGAGAAACTATGAAGTTTACCATTGAATCAGAGGATGAAGCTGGTCAGGACAAGAAGAAGAAGAGACCAAGAACCACAATTGCCCAGGTTCATGGAAATCCCTCAATGAGAAGAGATTCTGAAGAGGAAGAAGAGGTTGCTGCACCAGCACCCAAGGCACCAAAGCTTATGGGTGATGCTATTAGATAAGGGGCTGCAACATCTAAGCCCAAGGAAGCACCCAGAGCTGCCCCCAAGGCCAAGCTTGCACCAAAGAGGAATATCAGGAGTATTTCAGCTGCTGAGAACCAATTTTTATAACCATAGCAAATACCATTCTGTTCTAGAAGACTCTCAAAATAATATAAGTGAAGCATGAGAGATCAATAATTTCTATAAAATAAAACCACCACCGTGCTCTAAAAAATATAAGTGAAGCACTAGAGCAAAAACTATATAGCTCAAAAGATACAAGTGAAGCACATAGAGTATTCTAATAAATTCCGAATCATGTGTGTCTCTCTCAAAAGTTGTGTATAGCAAGGATGATTGTGGTAAACTAAAAAGTAAAGACACAAATCATACAAGACGCTCCAAGCAAAACACATATCATGTGGTGAATAAAAATATAGCCCCAAGTAAAGTTACCGATAGACGAAGATGAAAGAGGGGATGCCTTCCGGGGCATCCGCAAGCTTAGTCTTTTGGTCGTCCTTGAATTTTACCTTGGGGTGACTTTGTGCATCCCCAAGCTTAGGCTCTTGCCACTCTTTGTTCCATAATCCATCAAATCTTTACCAAAAACTTGAAAACTTCACAACACAAAACTCAACAGAAAATCCCATAAGCTCCGTTAGCGAAATAAAACAAGCCACCATTTTAAGGTACTATATTGTACTCATTATTTATTTATATTGGTGTTAAACCTACTGTATTCCAACTTCTCTATGGTTTAAAAACTCTTTTACTAGCCATAGATTCATTAAAATAAGCAAACAACACACGAAAAACAGAATCTGTCAAAAACAAAACAGTCTGTAGTAATCTGTATGTAACGTAAACTTCTGGAACCAAAACAATTCTACCAAATTATTAAGTCCTAGATAATTTGTTTATTGATCGACTGCAAAAATATTTAACTGAAAAGCACGTTTCTGTGATTTATGAAAACTAATCTCGTGCGTGCAAAGTTTCTGTTTTTTTACAGCAAGATCAAATAACTATCACCGTAGGTTATCCGAAAGGTTTTACTTGGCACAAACACTAATTAAAACACAAAAACGAATCTAACCAAAGGATAGATGAATTATTTATTACTAAACAGAACCAAAAAGAAATAAACAAAATTAAAATTGGGTTGCCTCCCAACAAGCGCTATCGTTTAACGCCCCTAGCTAGGCATAAAAACAAGGATAGATCTAGGTATTGCCATCTTTGGTAGGCAACCCATAAGTGGCCCTCACAATGGATTAATAAGGTAATTTAATGTTCTTTCTAGTGAAGTGTTCCATGCCTTTCCTTAACGGAAATTGGAATCTAATATTCCCTTCTTTCATATCAATAATTGCACCAATCGTTCTAATGAAAGGTCTACCAAGAATAATAGGACATGAAGGATTACAATCTATATCAAGAACAATAAAATCTATGGGCACATAATTCCTATTTGCAACAATAAGAAAATCATCAATTCTTCCCATAGGTTTCTTGATAGTGGAATCCGCAAGGTGCAAGTTTAAAGAGCAATCATCAAATTCACGAAAACCTAGCAAATCACACAAAGTTTTTGGAATCGTGGAAACACTAGCACCCAAATAACATAAAGCATCACATTCATGATCTTTAATTTTAATTTTAATTGTCGGTTCCCACTCATCATAAAGTTTTCTAGGGATAGAAACTTCCAACTCAAGTTTTTCTTCATAAGATTGCATCAAAGCATCAACGATATGTTCAGTAAAGGCTTTATTTTGACTATAAGCATGAGGAGAATTTAGTACGGATTGCAACAAGGAAATACAATCTACTAAAGAGCAATTATCATAGTTAAATTCCTTGAAATCCAAAATAGTGGGTTCAATGCTATCTAAAGTTTTGACCTCTTCAATCCCACTTTTACCAAATTTTGCATCAAGATCTAAATACTCCGAATTATTGGGACGCCTTTTAACTAAAGTTGACTCATCCCCAGTCCCATCATTATCAAGATTCATATTGAAAAACAAAGATTTAATAGGAGACACATCAATAACTTTTAGATCTTCATCTTTATTCTCATAAAAACTAGAAGAACACGCCTTTACAAAGCAATCTTTCTTAGCACGCATTCTAGTGGTTCTTTCTTTGCAATCATCAATGGAAATTCTCATGGCTTTGAGAGACTCATTGATATCATGCTTAGGTGGAATAGATCTAAGCTTCAGAGAATCAACATCAAGAGAAATTCTATCCATGTTCCTAGCCAATTCATCAACCGTAAGCAATTTTTCTTCAAGCAAGGTGTTGAAATTCTTTTGTGAATTCATAAACTCTTTAACACTAGTCTCAAATTCAGAGGGCATCTTATTAAAATTTCCATAAGAATTGTTGTAGGAATTACCATAATTATTAGAGGAATTACTAGGGAACGGCCTAGGATAAGAGTTTCCTCTATACGCGTTGTTACCAAAATTATTCCTACTAACAAAATTCACATCCATAGATTCATTATTATTCTCAATCAAAGTAGACAAAGGCATATCATTAGGATCATAAGAAACACTCTTATTAGCAAACAACTTCATAAGTTCATCCATCTTTCCACTCAAAACATTAATTTCTTCAATCGCATGAGCCTTTTTACTAATAGATCTTTCAGTGTGCCATTGAGAATAATTAACCATAATATTATCTAGGAGTTTAGTAGCTTCTACTAAAGTGATTTCTATAAAAGTGCCTCCCACGGCCGAATCTAAAAGATTTCTAGAAGCAAAATTCAATCCGGCATAAATGTTTTGTATAATCATCCACAAATTCAAACCATGAGTAGGGCAACTACGTATCATTAATTTCATCCTCTCCCAAACTTGTGCAACACGTTCATGATCAAGTTGCTTAAAATTCATAATATCATTTCTAAGAGAGATGATCTTAGCGGGAGGAAAATACTTAGAGATAAAAGCATCTTTGCACTTAATCCAAGAATCAATACTATTTTAGGCAAAGACGAAAACCAACTTTTAGCGCGATCTCTAAGCGAAAACGGAAATAGCTTCAATTTAACAATATCATTGTCCACATCTTTCTTCTTTTGCATATCACACAAATCAACAAAGCTATTTAGATGGCTAGCGGCATCTTCACTAGGAAGGCCGGCGAATTTATCTTTCATGACAAGATTCAACAAAGCAGCATTAATTTCACAAGATTCAACATTGGTAAGATGAGCAATCGGAGTGCTAAGGAAATCATTGTTATTGGTATTGGAAAAGTCACACAATTTAGTATTTTCTTGAGCCATCGTGACAAGCAAGCAATCCAACACACAAGCACACAAGAAGCGGGCGAGAAAAGAGGCAAACGGAAATGAGGGCAAATAAAATGGCAAGGGTGAAGTGGGGGAGAAGAAAATGAGAGGCAAATGGCAAATAATGTAATGTGAGGGATAAGAGTTTGTGATGGGTACTTGGTATGTCTTGACTTGTGCGTAGATTCCCCGGCAACGGTGCCAGAAATCCTTCTTGCTACCTCTTGAGCACAACGTTAGTTTTCCCTTGAAGAGGAAAGGGTGATGCAGCAAAGTAGCATAGAACCAAGGTATCAATCCAGTAGGAGGCCATGCTCAAGTCCCTCGTACCTACACAAACAAATAAGAACCTTGCAAGCAATGCGATAAAGGGGTTGTCAATCCCTTCACGGCCACTTGCAAAAGTGAGATCTGATAGAGATGATAAGATAATATTTTTGGTATTTTTATGATAAAGACTAAAAGTAAAGAAAGCAAAATAAACGGTAATGGAAATTGCTAGTTGTTGGAAGATTAATATGATAGAAAATAGACCAGCGGGCCATAGGTTTCACTAGTCGCTTCTCTCAAGATAGCATAAGTATTACGGTGGGTGAACAAATTACTGTCGAGCAATTGATAGAATTGAGCATAGTTATGAGAATATCTAGGCATGATCATGTATATAGGCATCACGTCCGCGACAAGTAGACCAACTCCTGCCTGCATCTACTACTATTACTCCACACATCGACCGCTATCCAGCATGCATCTAGAGTATTAAGTTCATAAGAATAGAGTAACACTTTAAGCAAGATGACATGATGTAGAGGGATAAACTCAAGCAATATGATATAAACCCCATCTTTTTATCCTCGACGGCAGCAATACAATACGTGTCATTTCCCTTTCTGTCACTGGGATCGAGCACCGCAAGATTGAACCCAAAGCTAAGCACTTCTCCCATTGCAAGAAAGATCAATCTAGTAGGCCAAACCAAACTGATAATTCGAAGAGACTTGCAAAGATAACCAATCATACATAAAAGAATTCAGAGGAGATTCAAATATCGTTCATAGATAATCTTGATCATAAACCCACAATTCATCGGATCTTGACAAACACACCGCAAAAGAAGATTACATCGAATAGATCTCCAAGAGAATCGAGGAGAACTTTGTATTGAGATCCAAAGAGAGAGAAGAAGCCAGCTAGCTAATAACTACGGACCTGAAGGTCTGAGGTAAACTACTCACACATCATCGGAGAGGCCATGGTGTTGATGTAGAAGCCCTCCATGATCAATGCCCCCTCCGTCGGAGCGCCGGAAAAGGCCCCAAGATGGTATCTCATGGGTACAGAAGGTTGCGGCGGTGAAAATAGGGTTTCGTGGTGCTCCTAGATGTTTTCGGGGTACGTAGGTATATATAGGCGAAAGAAGTTGGTGAGGAGAGATATGAGGGGCCCACGAGGGTGGGGGCGCGCCCAGGGGCAGGCGCACCTCCCTGCCTTGTGGCCTCCTCGTTGATTGCTTGACGTGCACTCCAAGTCCTCTGGATCACGTTTGTTCCGAAAATCACGTTCCCGAAGGTTTCATTCCGTTTGGACTCCGTTTGATATTCCTTTCCTTCAAAACACTGAAATAGGCAAAAAAACAACAATTTGGGATGGGCCTCCGGTTAATAGGTTAGTCCCAAAAATAATATAAAAGTGTATAATAAAGCCTATTAGACATCCAAAACAGATAATATGATAGCATGGAACAATAAAAAATTATAGATACGTTGGAGAAGTATCAATACCATGTGCACATTGATCCAAATGATGCCCAACTACAATGATCTCAAGCCAACAGAAGTCATTGGAAGAATTGTTGCTCATGAGATGTCACTCAAGGATAAGGAAGAGCTTCACAACAAGTCAAGTGGTGCTTACAAAGCCTCATGTGATGCTCCTATATCATCAAGTGAGAAACAAGCCTTCAATGAGGAATTGAGTCTAATGGTGAAGAATTTCAAAAAGTTCTACAAGAGTAGAAGCAAGGAAAGAAGTTCCAAGTGAAGGTCCTACAATGATAAAAGATCTTCTAGTTGTGAGCGTAATTGCTACAATTTTGAAAGACCTGGACACTACTCCAATGAGTGTACAGCTCCCTACAAAAGAAGAGAAGACTCACCTAAAAGGAGAAGTAGAAGAGAAGAATCACCTCCAAGAGAGAGAAGGAGTAGAGATGATCGTTATGAACAAAGAACCTCTCACAGAAGCAAAGATTCGGAAAGGAAGGACAAGTCATCAAGGAGCTACACAAAACAAAGACATCAAGCTCATGTTGGTGAATGAGTATCCGGTTCCGACTCTGACCATCACTCCGAGAGAAGTTATCACTCCGACTCCAAATATACTCAAGATGAAGGTGTTGCCGGTCTAGCACTTGTGTCAACCAACTCCTATGACATATTTGACTCACCAAATGAAGGAATTGGAAGATGCTTCATGGCTAAAGGCCCGAAGGTATCACACCCCGAGTATGTTGATTTCAATAGTGATGAAGATGATTTGCTAGGTGATGATGATTTACTTGTTGACAACTCTAGTGATGAAAACTATGATGAACTTGCTATTAATCATGCTACTCAAGATAAAACGAATGATGGTGATAAGAAGGAGATTGAGCGTCTAACTAAAGAATTAAACGCTCTTAAGTTAGCTCATGAAACTACCTTAGAAGATCATCGAGCTTTTAAAGACTCATTAGAAGCTACGCTTTGAAAAGCTCAACCTTGAGCAATAGCATGGGTTCTTAAAAGCAATCAATGATGATCTTCGTAAGAAAAGTTCTTCTTACATTGCCAAGCATTTACTCTTGTCTACTTACATGCCACAAGTAAAATCTAGCAATAAGGGTAAGAAAGATTCTTCCTCTAGTAGTAACAATAATCATGCTAAATCCAATATTGTTGCTTCTAGTAGTTCTCTTGATTCCACTAACGATTCTCTTAGCCAAGTTACACTTGAGCAAGAAAATAGCTTATTGAAGGGAATTATAGAGAAAGGTGTTTACAAGAGCCTTGCCGGAAGTAAGCAATTTGAGGAAATTGTACGCAAGCAAGGAAGGCACCGGAAGAATCAAGGTGTTGTTTTTGAATGAAAGTTCAATGCCAATGGAGTTGAATGGGAAGAAGATCAATACCCCAAGACAAAGTTTGTTCCTCAACAAGATAAGTATGACCCCACTTCTTTCAAGGGAACACAAGCTCAAGATGATCTTCCAGCACAAGACCACAAGCAAAAAGGCAAGGACAAGCTTCAAGAGGAGATTGATGCATTTGAAGAAGCTCCTAAGGCCTTGGTCAAGTGGGTTCCCAAGATTACATCTAGTTCTACTTCATCAAGTACGCCTACAACTCCAAGGATTCCCATCAAGTTGATGTGGATCCCGAAGAAGAAGAACTAGAGAGTTCTTGAGGGTGATTCCGCCAACATACTTCACTCATATCATTTTGGCGAGAACAAGTGCAAACAACTTCCACATCTTGCACTAGTTCAAGGAGTCACACCCTCTTGTTGGTAAGACAAAGGACAAGGTAACCTCATGCATTCATCACTAGTAGAAAACGGAGCTTTATTACCGGTTTGTAAGCGCCTTTAGTGGCGGTTCGGCAACCGGCACTAAAGGGTGGAGACTAAAGGCCCCCCCTTTAGTACCGGTTCGGCACGAACTGCCACTAAAGGCCCACCACGTGGCGTTAGCTCGCGCCGTGGTATGGGGGACCTTTAGTACCGGTTGGTAACACCAACCGGTACTAAAGTTTTTTTTGATTTTTTGGAAATTTTGGAATTTTTTTTTGATTTTCAATTTATAAATTATTTGATGATTTAGTCTCTAATGACCCCACTTAACTGCTCAAGTGTGGATCACTCATTCCAAATCGTCTAACTTCCCGCCCTGTCACCCATCCTCTACCCCAGCCTAAGCACGCTTAACTTCAGAGTTCTATTCCCCCTACTTTCCAAGTCTACACTTGTTGTTTTCCTGACAAATGTAAGGTGTCAATCCTATTAACCCTCAGGAGTTTAGCTTGAGCATTAGGTCACACGTTTCACCGTTTCACCGTTTGAGTTTGAAACTATTATTCTAAAAAATAGTAATTATTCACTAACACTAATATTTCTTGGATAAGTAGTTTGACCACAATTTGACCAAAATTCAAAAAACTAAAATAATTATTTAGTAACACTAATATTCTTGAATAATTATTTAGTAACACTAATATTTCTTGAATAAGTAGTTTGACGATAGTTTGACCAAAATTCAAAAAAGCTGAAATTTGAGCATATCTTTTTTTCATTTTAGAATTTGAGGATTCTAAAAAATTTTCAAACAAGCCATAGGCCGTTAAAATCGGATGCGGATTTTTGTGCTGAACATTTTGATATATTATACGTTTTTTCCCGACATTGTATGCAAAAGTTATAGCCGTTTTACTTTTTCATAACACTTTTTTGCAAAACATGTCCAAATTTTAAGTTTTTTAATTTTCTAACTAGTACATGTAGTAATATAACTACATCTCGAAGAATTTTATTTTTTGAATTTTTTTTACCATTTTCTTTTGTTTTTTTCAAAACTGAAATGGCGATACAGGGGGGGTAGAGTTTGAAAATTACCCTATAGTCCCGGTTTGTGTATCCAACCGGGACTATAGGTTAGACCCATTTAGTCCCAGTTCGTGGCACGAACCGGTACTAAAGGTTAGCCCTTTAGTACCGGTTTGTGCCACGATCCGGGACTAAAGGGGCTCGTGGGGCCTCGGCCTGACGCCAGCCTGCCACCACCCCTTTAGTACAGGTTCTTGGCACGAGCCGGTACTAAAGGTTCAACACGAACCGGCATTAATGTATAGTCGTTCGAACCGGTACTAATGGTACCATTAGTATCGGGCCAAAATCGAATCGGGACTAATGTGTCTCACATTAGGTCCTTTTTCTGCTAGTGCATGGATATCATCTTGTGTGTACTTCACTCTATGTCTATGGATATCCTTGTTTGTTCCTTGTGGGACTAACCCATGTAGGTATTGAAAGTGCAACTCACTCCAATGGATTGCTCCAAATGATTTACATCAACATTGAGCATCCACATCTTCAACATCTACGTGAAGTCATCATCGACAAAACCCAAGGTTAGTTCATCCCTCCTAGGGGGGATATCACATCTAGGGGGAGCTTTACTCTAAGAATTGAGCTAAAGCAACTCTAATGGTGTGAACATAACAATGCTTTATGTAAAAGTGGTAACCCCACTTGTGCTTAAACGATGAGTATGACCTATGATCAAATGTTCTCATTTGACTCCTAAGTCAATATACTCATATATAGATGACATAGTCATCGCCAATTGCTTGATAGATGTTAGAGTGTTTGTGCATGCTTTGCCACATATATCATTTGCCATTTTATTGTGTGAGCATGTTGATTGCATATTTTTCTCATTCGAGGACATCCATTTATTGCTTTGATTGTTTGGCTCTTCTTCTTTTGCCAAATGGATGGACAAGAATGCCTAAGAACTTCCTCTAGCTATCTATGCTTTTCTCGTCTCAAACTCTATTCATGCTACATCACAAAGTTTGATCAAGTTAGATTCGAACCCTCTGGGTGAGGAGCACTCGGAGTCACCGATTCGTCATAGACTTAAACTTCCAAAATCTCTCTGTGCATTTCGGTCTGACCGATTCATCCTTTTCGGTCATATCGAGTTCACTGAGTTGATCTAGGTTTTCAATCTCGGTGCAACCGATTAGAACCGTTTGGTCACACCGAGTTGCAGTAACCGCTTGCGATTCTGCATCTCGATTCCACCAAGTTGTTCCACCCGGTCACACAAACAGGGTCAGGATATATATACCGACGGGTCAAAAAATTTAAATTTCTCCGAAACCTATTTGCCCGCACGTATCCTGCTCTGTCGTCTCGGGTCTCTGGATCGTCCTCTCGTCGCCAGCGACCTCCTGCCACTGGTCTCCATCGCCATCAACGGATATCTACACCATTGTTGCCCCCATAGCGAGCTCATCACCGAACTAGGGTATGAGTTCTAATCTTTGCGCAATTCCTACCTCCGATTCTTAGCACAAAGCAAATGCCATGATTCTTACCATGTATGAGATCATCCTATCCAGCAAAAACTTCTTATAGATTAGTTTTGATTTGAAAATTTTAGGGTTAGGTTTCCGCCGAACTCATCTCGGACCAACTGAGTTGTGGAAATCGGTCTCACCGATTTGGCTTAGGCCATTGCACTTGCACTTTTTGGTCTGACCGAAAGTTGCAAACCGGTGTGACCGAGTTCAACTCTCAATAAAACCCTAGCAATCTTGGAGTCACCAAACTATGTCTCGGTCTGACCGATTCCACTAGTTTAGACTCCAAATTAAATTGCTTCGGTGTCACCGAGTTTAACAAATCGGTAGCTCCGAAATGCTTTCTGTGGAAAACTAAAACTAAGTTTTTGATTCATTTGTTTTGCAAAGTCCTTGCACTTTGTGATGCTCATCCTGTTGGGGAACGTAGCAATTTCAAAAATTTCCTACGCACACGCAAGATCATGGTGATGCATAGCAACGAGCGGGAGAGTATAGTCCACGTACTCTCGTAGACCGTAAGCGGAAGCGTTTTATCAACGCGGTTGATGTAGTCGTACGTCTTCACGATCCGACCGATCCAAGTACCGAACCCACGACACCTCCGAGTTCAGTACACGTTCAACTCGATGACGTCCCACGAACTCGCGATCCAGCAGAGTGTCAAGGGAGAGTTTCGTCAGTACGACGGCGTGGTGACGGTGATGATGAAGTTACCGGCGTAGGGCTTCGCCTAAGCACTGCAACGATATGATCGAGGTGGATTATGGTGGAGGGGCACCGCACATGGCTAAGAGATCAGTGATCAACTTGTATGTCTATGGGGTGCCCCCCTCCCCCGTATATAAAGGAGTGGAGGAGGGGGAGGAGGCTGGCCTCCTAGGCGCGCCCCAAGGGGAGTCCTACTCCCACCGGGAGTAGGATCCCTCCTTCCCTAGTTGGATTAGGAGAGAAGGAAGGTGAGGGAGTCCTGGACTAGGGGGTGTCCGGATAGCCGAACTATCATCATCGGCCGGACTCCAAGACTATGAAGATACAAGATTGAAGACTTCGTCCCGTGTACGGATGGGACTTTCCTTGGCGTGGAAGGCAAGCTTGGCGATACGGATATATAGATCTCCTACCATTGTAACCGACTCTATGTAACCCTAGCCGTCTCCGCTGTCTATATAAACCGGAGGGTTTTAGTCCATAGGACACAACAACAATCATACCATAGGCTAGCTTCAAGGGTTTAGCCTCCTTGATCTCGTGGTAGATCCACTCTTGTACTACCCATATCATCAATATCAATCAAGCAGGAGTAGGGTTTTACCTCCATCGAGAGGGCCCGAACCTGGGTTAAAACATCGTGTCCCTTGTCTCCTATTACCATCCGCCTAGAGGCACAGTTCAGGACCCCCTACCCGAGATCTGCCAATTTTGACACCGACATTGGTGCTTTCATTGAGAGTTCCTCTGTGCCGTCACATATAGGCTCGATGGCTCCTTCGATCATCAACAACAACACAGTCCAGGGTGAGACTTTTCTCCCCGGACAGATCTTCGTATTCGGCGGCTTTGCACTGCGGGCCAATTCGCTTGGCCATCTGGAGCAGATCGAAAGCTACGCCCTGTCGGTGTACTAAAGTAGGGGTACCTTAGTACCCCGAACTTGTGCACGGGCAGTCGCAGCACCCCGTGGCAAGGCTTGCCGGGCGCCCGCCAAGACCCTCCGTCGTTTCCTATTACTTCCATTCAAGAACAAAGTATCAACTGAGAAGACAAAGGCCCCGGCAAGAGGAGCTTGCCGGGAAGGCCAACCAAGGCGCTTCCAGAAGACTTGCCGCGACGCCCCGCGCGTCCCGGCAAGGCTCGGCAGCCGACAAGCTTGCCGGCGCAACAAGAGAAGGGCCGCGGCAAGGAGCTTGCCACGGCAAGGCTGCCACCCAAACTCCAGCGCACCCAGCAACGTGTCACCCCAGGGCCATCCCAGGGGCACGTGGCGAGGCGCTGCACAGCCATGCGGAGCGAGGTGGCAAGCGGAGCTGACAGAGACGCCATCGTGGCAACCGGTGGCTCACCTAACGATCGTTTCTTTGCACTGTTGGGGCGACCGGACGGGCATTAAATGCCCTTGTCCCCTGCCGTCAGAGTTAGGTAGGGGGCACTGTTGGTCACTGTTGTACCAACCTGCGTTTTTACCTTTCTACCCCCTCTTCCTACGCTGCCACCTGTTGGTGCCCCCTTCAGACTATAAAAGGGAGGGCCATGCGCACGTAGAAGGGGTTCGGTCCATTCGACACACGCAACACCACCATACGCTCGCACTCTCGAGTAAGATCAAATACAAACACAAAGCAGCAGTAGGAGTTTTATCTCTCCGGAGAGCTCCGAAGCTGGGTAAAAATCGCCCGTCTCCCCCGCGCGCCCGACCTCGATCTGCTCTGCGCACGCCCTCCACCCCCTTGCCGGACTAGAAGGGGCCCCCCGTGCCCCATAGGTGCTCGTGACCACCCAGAAATCGCCCCGACATCTTTGGCGCGCCAGGTAGGGGTGCGTCGAGGCCGTGAGCATCTAATCCGGTCTCCGCGCGCGCTGCATCGACATCTTCATCAACATGCCACCGAAGAAGAAGGCTTCGGAGGTGGCCGCTCCGTCTACATCGATTCTACCACCACCGCCGGAGCAAGCGGGCGGTGGAGTGGACGCCGACGAAGGAGCGGGCGCCAATGGTAGGACTCACGTCGTCACCAGATCCAAAAACAAGGCCCCGCAAGCGTCGGCGACCGTGCAGACACCACGCCCTTCCCAGGAGGTGCAAGCTCGACAACGCCCCGGTGCTCCTAGCATCGTGCTCGCATTGGAGCAAGGCCAAGCTGGTGGGTCGCAGGACGTTCGAGGTCAGCATGCACGCCTGCATGCTGGCGCGAGTGAGGTACGGTCGCCTGGACAGGGTGTTGCTCCTTCCAACCCAGTTGGGAGTCCGAGCACATCCCGCTCCTCGCGCCGCTCGTCGCCGCCGCCACCCAAGACAACAGAGGAAGCGCTGGCCCGAGCCCAGCTGCTTCTAGATTACCCTCCGGCGCCACACAAGATTGACGACTGGAGGATGACCATTTACAGCCTCATCGGCTTCGCCAACGGCGACAAGCCCCGGCAACCGAGCGCATCGAAGCCCCGGCAAGGCGCCCAGGCGCAAGCCGACGCCGACAAGACCGCTGAGGGTGCCACCTCTGTGCACTCCCAGCCCCGAAGGCCAAGATCGCCGGCTCGTCGGACCAACCCCGACGGCGACTCCACCGCGTCGTCGGACTCGCGAACTCGCCGTGATCAATGCCACGTTCTCCAAGAACGGCGGCACGAAGACGCTCGCACTCGCATCAAGCGCCGAAGGGAAGCGCGACGTCAATCCGACCAGCGTACTGGGCCCACTGTCGATATGCATGCACCAGGGGAGCCAGACGACTTGCCGTACGCGGCAGGTTGCCCTGCGTTCACCCGTGAGCTGCGGCAAGTCCAGTGGCCCAAAACCAAGAACTTCAAGCCAGACATGCCCGAGAAGTACGATGGCAGGATACATCCGTCGGAGTTCCTCGGCGTCTACACCATCGCGGTGCAGGCTGCCGGAGGGCGCGACGAGAAGATCCTCGCCAACTACTTCCCGCTGGTGCTCAAGCCCAATGTTAGATCTTGGCTCATGCACTTGTCGGACGGCTCCATCTCTTCATGGGCGGACCTGTGTCATCAGTTTGTCGGCGCCTTCACAGGCGGCCCCAAACCCCATGGCCAGGAGAGTGACATGCATCTGCTCGTCCAGAAGGAGGGGGAGCCCCTGCGCAAGTACATACAGAGATTCAGCCAGGTGCAGTGCAACATCCCAGACATCCACCCTGTCGCGGTTATCAGCGCGTTTCATCAGAACGTGCGTAACCGTAGGATGAGGGAGGAGATGGCGATGTGCAAGATCAGAGATGTCAGCGAGCTCTATGCTCTGGCCGACAAGTGTGCGCGGGCTGAGGAGGGGAGGAAAATCCCCGGAGAGATTGCAGGAGCAGAAGGATCTGACAGTGAGGATGCCGCCCCGGCAAGGAAGGACCGGAGGCGGAACAACAGGAAGAGAAAGGCTAAGGATGTGCTAGCTATCGAGCATTCTGGCAACGGAGGCGGCTCCGACAAGGCCAAAGCCGATGACTCCGGCGAGGCTGTGGTAGCCGCTGACAAGCAGGATGGCTCCGGCAAGCGGTATTGCAAGATCCACCGCACCAAGGGCCACGATCTCCAAACCTGCAAGAAAGTCGAGCAGATGGCGGAGCTACAGAAGGCTGAGTACGAGCGCCGCGACAAGGAGAGAGCCCAGGGAGGTGGCGGAGGATCCGGCAAGAAGCTTCCCGCCCGGGGAGGGCACCGCGGCAAGGCCAAGCCGCGGCAAGGAGACAGGCCTCCCCGTGGCCGCGACAAGGACGAAGATGAAGATGAGGACGATGAGATGGAGGAAGATGAGACTGATGACCAAGAGTTTCAGAAGGCAACGGAGGTGTTGTGCATCAACGGCGGCGCCTCTCTACACACCTCGCACCGCCAACTCAAGCAGTGGGTGCGAGAGGTGAATGCAGCGGAGCCGTCCGTCGAGGTGCGCAAGCCTCTGAAGTGGTCCAGCACGCCCATCATCTTTGATGTTGAGGACCACCCTGATCGCATCACTGCGGTCGGGTGTTTGCCGATGTTGGTCTCACCAACGATCCGCAACCTCAAGGTCACGAAGATGTTGGTTGACGGCGGGGCCGGCCTGAACCTGATTTCCTCCGCAGTGCTCAAGAAGCTCCAGATCCCCGACAGCGAGCTCGAAGAAACTGGTACCTTTCAAGGGATAAATCCGGGAAGGAGCAAGCCCAAGGGGAAGATCACACTGCCAGTGACGTTTGGCAGCGAGCTGAACTTCAGGACAGAGAGGGTCACATTTGATGTTGCTGATATCCCATTACCCTACAATGGGATACTCGGCCGACCAGCGCTTGCCAAGTTCATGGCAGCCTCTCACTACGCCTACAATGTGCTCAAGATGCCTGGTCCGATAAGTGTCATTTCTGTCCAAGGAGAGAAGAAGGATGCACTCATCTGCACCGCCAAGATCTACCGGGAAGCAGCAGCCGCAGCAGAGCACAAGCCACTTGCCGATGAAGCTCCCCGGGGGAAGAAGAATGCCAAGTCCGGCAAGAGCAGCTCTGATGCCTACTCCAGCAAGCGCGCCTCTCCGGACTGCTGCGCTGCCGTCGAGGACGCACCATCGAGCTCCACCGGCAAGTGCAAAAAGGCGAAAGTGGTTCCACCGAAGACTAAGCCCGGCAAGAACAGCTCTGGTGCCTGCTCCGGCAAACGCACCTCTCCGGAGTGCTGCGCTGCCGTCGAGGACATGCCATCGAGCTCCACCGGCCAGTAGGGCAAAGAAAACAGTCAATTTCAAACTTTTGAGTCGTATTCCTTGAAAATCCGTACCTTGTATGGAAAACCTGTACGCAAAGGGGTCGAGTCGTGGCTAAGTTGCGCCCTTGATCTGTTTCGAGTCCGCTCGACGATGAAAGCGCGCTGCAACTAGCCCGACGAGTCCTTCCTGCCGGAGGCAACACCGCCAGCGGGCTGCTGATGTTCCGCGCTCAGTAAGTGTGTTTGCGCCGGCGGGTTCCCTGAAAGCGTGAGGGTGAAAACGTACAAGGGAGGAAGTCAAGGGAGAAGTGCGGCCTTGCCGGAGCGCAGAAGACGGAAAAGCTAAGTCGCCCAAGCTTGAGTGCAGAGCACTTCCAGTTTTAAGTTTTTATGTTATATTCCTCGAACGTTCGTGCCTTGTATGGAAAACCTGTGCGCGGAGGAACCAACTCGTGGTTAAGTTGCGCCCTTGCATTGTTTTCGAGTCCGCTCAACAATACAAGTGTGCTGCAACTGGCCCGAGAAGGTTTCTTGCCGGAAACAACACCGCCAGCGGG
This sequence comes from Triticum timopheevii, assembly GCA_963921465.1. Lineage (NCBI taxonomy): Eukaryota > Viridiplantae > Streptophyta > Magnoliopsida > Poales > Poaceae > Triticum > Triticum timopheevii. The sequence goes on from OY997274.1 coordinate 218,608,071, forward strand.
CTGCTGATGTTCCGCACTCAGCAAGTGTGTTAGCGCCGGCAAGTTCCCTAAAAGCGTAGGGTAAAAACGTACAAGGGATGTAATGGAGTAGAGGAAGTAACGTAGCAAGCATTGCCGTGGGACGTCCTTTGTATGAGAAACTTGTGCGCAGCGGAGCTGACTCGTGGCTGAGTTGCACCCTTGATTTGTTTCCGAGTCCGCTCAACAATGAAAGCGCGCTGCAACCAGCCCGACGAGGCTTCTTGCCGGGGGCAACACCGCCAGCGGGCTGCTGATGTTCCGCACTCAGCAAGCGTGTATGCACCGGCAAGTCCCCTAAAAAGCGTAGAGTACAAACATACAAAGGGCGAAGCACGGCATTGCGTTGCTCGACGTGAAAATTACGCCACAATAAGTAACTTATCACAACGCTGTCTAAGTTGTTTTCGTGACTGAAATGACAGCAACAAGCAAAAAAAAACACAGAAGGGCGCGCCGGCACCTGGGCCCCGGCGAACCGGCTTTGCTGGGGGCTGCGGGTACCAAAACTCCTTCGCGGCAGGCCAGGATCCCCGGGGACCGCGGCGTCAGCGGCAAGGGCAAGGAAAAGCGCACCGGCATCTGTGTCTCGACGGAGCCAGAATCGTCGGGGGCTGCGATATCAGATGAGTTTTTCATCCCTCATCATGCATCCTCTTATGGGCCGGAGAATGCGAGGCCGCGTCCTTGAACGAGTGTGCCTTGTATGGAAAAACCTATGCGCGGAGGAGCCGAATCGCGGCCAAGTTGCTCCCTTGATTTGTTTTCGAGTCCGCTCAACAATACAAGTGCGCTGCAACTGGCCCGACAAGGTTTCTTGCCGGAAGCAGCACCGCCAGCAGGCTGTTGACGTTCCGCACTCAGCGAGTGTGTTTGCGCCGGCAAGTTCCCTCAAAGCGTAGGGTGGGAACATACAAGGCACAAAATCGAGTAAAGGACATAACCCGGCAAGCATTCCCCTCTTTTCATTAAAAAACATCCCAATTCAGTACAAGTCCATGGAGGATGAAAAACATGATAGAGAGGATTACAAGTTTTAAATGCAGCTAAGGCCCGAAGGCTTACAAATTAAAAAGAGATAAGATGCCCGTAATCCCTCTCCTGTTTCTCTCTTCAGGAGGTAGGTCAAGGAGGCCCCGGCAAGAGAAGCTTGCCGGGGAGGGCAAAAGGGGCGCCTAGGTGAGCTACGGGTGCTAGAAGACACCAAGAGAACACCCCGGGAGCCGGCCAGGAGCTTGGCGGAGACGGAGGCGCCGGAGGCAGAGCTCGAAGATGAGGCGGCAGGACGTCAGCACGCTGTCGAGGGCACCTCGCCCTCGTACTCCGACTTGACGGCCTTGCCGCCACCCCTCTTCCTCTTCCGCAGCCTCCCTACGCCAGCCGCCCAAGGAGACGGCCCCGGGGAGTTCAGAAGGCCGGCGACCCGGATGATGGGGTCGCCGGTGGCGCGCGAGGTGACGGCCGACGCCTAGTCGGACTCACCGCCGCCGTCGTCATCGCTGTCGCTCTCCTCCTCGTCACTCTCGCTCGAGGGGGAGTCTTCGCTATCGGAGGAGCTGTCCATGCAGCATCTCGCCCGGGTGCCGGAGTCCCCGAAGACCTTGACGGCGAGAAGGTCGCCCTCCATTAACTTAAAATGGAGGGTAAACCCTGCCGTCAAGCTGTGGATGCGGGCGAATGTCTTCCACCCTCGATCGAAGTACATCACGCCGGGGGCTGGGGATATGACACTAACTCGAGTGCCGCTGATCCCGCAGCCCCTCATGCGCAACTCCAACATCTCGGGCGGGTCCGGTTCCATCGCGCTTGCAAACGGGGCCGGAAGCCGGAGGCGGCGACGAGGTGCCCGGCGCAGCTTGACGAAGAACTCCCAGGGGTCATCCCCGGTGTGGACCGCCTCCAGAAGAGGAGCTGCCGGCGGAGACGGGGGTGGCGCACCCCGGCCGCCTCTCCCCCGAGTGCTCCGACCATGTCCTCGACCTCGTCCACGGCCTCGCCCCCTCCCTCTTCCCCTCGTGGCCGGCTCCGCCACCACAGGCGCGGGATAGGGAGAGGCGCGCTGCGTGGTGGCAACCCTCGCTGCCACCGATGAAGAACCAGGGTTCCCTCCCTCCATGGCAGATGGGGGGAAGAGTAGCAGAAGTTGAAGAAAGAGGAAGAAGAGGAAGTGCGAGATTTTTGCACTCCCCTTCCGCCCTTTTTAAGGAGCGAGGTGGGGGCTCGGCCGCCCCGCTCAGCCAATCGGAGCACGGGGAAGGCAGAGAAACAAGGCCGACCCACCATCTCCGCCCGTGACGGCTCGGTTTCCCACCTTCGCCGCCCACGACCACACGCGCATGGGAGCCGCGTGGCGGGGAGACGAAGCCGAGGCGACGGATGAAGTGACCTCGCCCTGCCCCGTGATCACGGGGGTGGACGCCTTGAAAATCGCACACACCACCCACGCCTCCCACGACGCTGCAATCGACGCATGCCGTTGCGGGAGGGCGCGGTGGGCACGGAGTCCGGTTCTGTGCGGACCCAGGCCACGCGTGACCGTGCACTGTTTTGGGCCTGGCCCAACAATGCTCGGCACCGTGTATGGCCCAGGCCCGGGGGCTCCTGTCAGTGTACTAAAGTAGGGGTACCTTAGTACCCCGAACTTGCGCACGGGCAGTCGCAGCACCCCACGGCAAGGCTTGTCGGGCGCCCGCCAAGACCCTCCGTCGTTTCCTATTACTGCCATTCAAGAACAAAGTATCAACTGAGAAGACAAAGGCCCCGGCAAGAGGAGCTTGCTGGGAAGGCCAACCAAGGCGCTTCCAGAAGACTTGCCGCGACGCCCCGCACGTCCCGGCAAGGCCCGGCAGCCGGCAAGCTTGCCGGCGCAACAAGAGAAGGGCCGCGGCAAGGAGCTTGCCGCGGCAAGGCTGCCACCCAAACTCCAGCGCACCCAGCAACGTGTCACCCCAGGGCCATCCCAGGGGCACGTGGCGAGGCGCTGCACAGCCATGCGGAGCGAGGTGGCAAGCGGAGCTGACAGAGACGCCATCGTGGCAACCGGTGGCTCACCTAACGGTCGTTTCTTTGCACTGTTGGGGCGACCGGACGGGCATTAAATGCCCTTATCCCCTGCCGTCAGAGTTAGGTAGGGGGCACTGTTGGTCACTGTTGTACCAACCTGCGTTTTTACCTTTCTACCCCCTCTTCCTACGCTGCCACCTGTTGGTGCCCCCTTCAGACTATAAAAGGGAGGGCCATGCGCACGTAGAAGGGGTTCGGTCCATTCGACACACGCAACACCACCATACGCTCGCACTCTCGAGTAAGATCAAATACAAACACAAAGCAGCAGTAGGAGTTTTATCTCTCCGGAGAGCTCCGAAACTAGGTAAAAATCGCCCGTCTCCCCCGCGCGCCCGACCTCGATCTGCTCTGCGCACGCCCTCCGCCCCCTTGCCGGACTAGAAGGGGCCCCCCGTGCCCCATAGGTGCTCGTGGCCACCCAGAAATCGCCCCGACATGCCCCTGGCCGTCAGGTCAGATTTGGATGTCTGAACTTCACGGCTGACATCCGCGGAGACTTGATCTTCGATGGATTCGAGCCACAGCCGAGCGCGCCGCGCTGTCACGATGGGCATGATCTAGTTCTGCTGCCAGACAGTGCCCTGGAGGCCGCACACGAGTCCGCTCCGACCCTTAATTCAGAGCCGACTGCGCAGATCGAGGATGGGTGGCTAGACACCGCCTCGGGGGCTGCTACATCTACGGCGATGGATCCAAATACCGACCTAGTCCCTTGTGAAGCTCGTGACTCCGAGGTGCTGGACTCCTTGCTGGACTCTGAACCTCCCGCGCCCCCTCCAATCGAATCCGATTGGGCGCCGATCATGAAGTTCACCGCTGCGGACATCTTTCAACACTCACCTTTCGGTGACATCCTGAATTCGCTAAAGTATCTCTCGTTATCAGGAGAGCCCTGGCCGAACTGCGACCAGGATGGTTGGGATGCGGACGACGATGAAATTCAAAGCCCACCCACCACCCACTTTGTGTCCACTGTCGACGATCTAACCGACATGCTAGACTACGACTCCGAAGACATCGATGGTATGGACGACGATGCCGGAGACGACCAAGAACCAGCGCCTACTGGGCACTGGAAAGCCACCTCGTCATACGACATATACATGGTGGACATCCCAAAGGATGGGAATGGCGAGGAAACAGCGGAGGAAGACTCCTCCAAGAAACAGCCTAAGCGCCGGCGTCAGCGGCGCCGCTCTAAATCCCGCCACAGCAAGAATGGAGATTCGGGCACCGGAGACAACAACACCCCTGACAGTGCCGAAGACAACCCCCTCTAGCAAGATTCAGCACAGGAGGACGGAGAAGCCAGCCCCCATGAGAGAGCGGCAGACAAAGAGGTAGAGGATGATAATTACATGCCTCCCTCTGGAGACGAGGCAAGCCTAGACGACGATGAATTCGTCGTGCCTGAGGATCCCGTCGAACAAGAGCGTTTTAAACACAGGCTTATGGCCACGGCAAACAGCCTCAAGAAAAAGCAGCAATAGCTTAGAGCTGATCAAGATCTGCTAGCCGACAGATGGACTGAAGTCCTCGCGGCCAAAGAGCATGAACTCGAACGCCCCTCCAAAAGCTACCCCAAACGCAAGCTACTCCCCCGATTAGAGGAGGAGGCATATAAACCTGCATCACCAGCACACAATACGGCTGACCGACCACCTCGTTGCCGCGACAGAGAGGCCTTTAGGCCCTCCACTAGAACCGTACCCCGGCATCGCTCGAAAAGCACAAAGCCACATGGGAACGCTCCGGACTTGCGAGATATATTGGAGGATAAGGCAAGACAATCAAGATCGATCTAAGGATCGTGTGGGCGCCCCATGATACGCGATGATATCCGTCGCGCCGGACACAGCTATTCCGGCCGGGCCAAACATAGTAGACAAAGCTCGTTTGAGCTACGTCGTGATATAGCCCAATACAGAGGCGCCGCACACCCACTATGCTTCACAGATGAAGTAATGGATCATCAAATCCCCGAAGGGTTTAAACCCGTGAATATTGAATCCTATGATGGCACAACTGACCCCGCGGTTTGGGTCGAAGACTACCTCCTTCACATCCACATGGCCCGCGGTGATGATCTTCACACCATCAAATACCTCCCAATCAAGCTTAAAGGACCAGCTCGGCATTGGCTTAACAGCTTGCCAGCAGAATCAATTGGGTGCTGGGAGGACCTAGAAGCCGCATTCCTTGATAACTTCTAGGGCACGTATGTGCGATCACCAGACGCCGACGATCTAAGCCATATAATTAAGCAGCCAGACGAATCGGCCAGACAATTCTGGACACGGTTCTTAACAAAGAAAAATCAAATCGTCGACTGTCCGGATGCGGAGGCCCTCGCAGCCTTCAAACATAACATCCGCGACGAGTGGCTTGCCCGGCACCTGGGACAGGAAAAGCCGAAATCCATGGCAGCCCTCACATCACTCATGACCCGCTTCTGCGCAGGAGAGGATAGCTGGCTAGCCCGCAGCAACAACCTCAGCAAAAATTCTGGCAGTCCGGATACCAAGGACCGCAATGGCAGGTCGCGTCGCAACAAAAACAAACGCTGCATTAACGGCGATAACACTGAGGATACGACAGTCATCGCCGGATTCAGAGGCTCCAAACCCGGTCAGCGGAAAAAGCCATTCAAAAGAACTGCTCCGGGTCCGTCCAATTTGGACCGAATACTCGACCGCTCTTGCCAGATACACGGCACCCCCGAAAAGCCAGCTAATCACACCAACAGGGATTGTTGGGTATTCAAGCAGGCAGGCAAGTTAATTGCCGAAAACAATGACAAGGGGCTGCATAGTGACGACGAGGAAGAGACCCGGCCGCCGAACAATAGAGGACAGAAGGGTTTCCCCCCACAAGTGCGGACAGTGAACATGATATATGCAACCCACATACCCAAGAGGGAGCGGAAGCGTGCACTCAGGGACGTATACGCGATGGAGCCAGTCGCCCCAAAGTTCAACCCATGGTCCTCCTGCCCGATCACTTTTGATCAAAGGGACCACCCCACCAGCATCCGCCATGGCGGATTCACCGCATTGGTTTTAGACCCAATCGTCGATGGATTTCACCTCACCAGAGTCCTGATGGACAGCGGCAGCAGCCTGAACCTGCTTTATCAGGATACAGTGCGCAAGATGGGCATAGAGCCCTCAAGGATTAAACCCACAAAGACGACCTTCAAAGGCGTCATACCAGGTGTAGAGGACAATTGTACAGGCTCAGTTACACTTGAAGTGGTCTTTGGATCCCCGGATAACTTCCGAAGCGAGGAGTTAATCTTCGACATAGTTCCGTTCCGCAGCGGCTATCATGCTATGCTCGGACGGACTGCGTTTGCAAAGTTCAACGCGGTGCCGCACTATGCATACCTCAAGCTCAAAATGCCAGGCCCTCGAGGAGTCATGACGGTCAACAGAAACACTGAACGCTCCCTCCGAACGGAGGAACACACAGCGGCTCTCGCGGCAGAAGTACAGAGGAGCCTCTTAAGGCAATTCTCGAGTCCGGCCGTTAAGAGACCGGACACGGCTAAACGCGCTCGGAGTAACCTACAACAAGACCACCTGGCACGTTTCGAGCACGTGTAGCAATGCGGCCCCAACCCCAGCCCTTGCAAAATTGCAAGACCGATACTTCGCGTACATCATTATCCTCTGGAGATACCATGGGCATAGGGGGAGGGGCACGACCACAACAGGCCTAGAGTGCGGCTCAACCACACCAGGGGCTCCCAAGTGTGTCATCTTTTTTTTCTTATCCACAGGACTCCATTTACCAGAGGCCCTGTCCGGCAGCAGACCTGCCGAACTCACGATGCAACAGCCAGGGAAGGAGAAAAGCTACGACGAGTATCCAGGTGGTCTCCATTATGAGCATTATACCTGTTTTATACACCATTCGCAGCCTACCCCTGGAGGGGGACATGTTTAAAAGTCCCATCCCTTGCTTACCGCACTATTTGTATCGATCCGCATTCATGGCAGTACTTCTTGAATAAACAATGCATCGCTTTCTGCTTATAATTGCATTCCTTTCTTATACATATGTTCATTTATGACATGTTGCATCCGTACACTTTGGTATGGCTAAATACACCAGGGGCTTAAGTTCCCCACATTATGGTGTGATAAGTCCGAACACTTTCACAAGTGCGGCACCCCGAACTTATAGCATTATATGCATCGGCTCCGAATCATGTCTTGGGTCAATAGTTGGGTTTGCCCGGCTCCCATGTTTTGGTACCTTATGTTTCGATAGATCGGCTAAGGTAGCGCTGGGAGAACCACTGCGATTGCGCCCCAGTTGAGCTGTGCGAGCGCCTCAGTGGAGAAAGCTAAAACTGACCGTCATGATAAGGCGAGAGCTGGTCGCTGTTCGAGAGGTTTTTTCGAGTCCCTAAAGACTTATGCCGCTTAGAGCGAGGAACCGGCTTCGTCCGGCCCAGGCATGGATAGCGCCCCGAATTCGGCCTTCCGAACACTAGGGGCTTCGCCAAAATTTAAAATTATAGAATTATATGGCTAAGTGAGAGTGTTCAAGCATTATAAGTCCGGTTGCCTTGTTTGTTGTGTTGAGCGCCTCCCTAGATGGACCCAAAAATGGGAACAAGAGTGCTCAAGTTTATCCCGAACAAGAGTGCTCAAGTTTATCCCGAACACCCCAGCACTCGTGGCATGGGGGCTAAAGCCGACGACTTGCCATCTCTCAGATTTGATAAACGGCCGCACAGAAGGTAATATTTTAAATTAACAAGCGTTGCTTAGCGCACATGAACAAAGTTTTCAGCGCACAGGATAACAAAATGCGAGTCTACTCAAATATTACATCTTTGGAGCACTCACCCGCAATCATGCGGGCACCCTTCAGGACACCCTTATAATACATCTCGGGCGTGCGATACTCCTTGCCCGCCGGTGGCGCATCCGTCACAAGCTTCTCAGCGTCCATCCTGCCCCAGTGCACCTTTGCACGGGCGAGGGCCCGACGGGCACCTTCAATGCAGGCGGAGTGCTTGATGACTTCAACCCATGGACAAGCATCCACCAGCCGCTGCACCAGGCCGAAGTAGCTCCCAGGCATGGCCTCCTTGGGCCACAGCCGAACTATAAGGCCCTTCATTGCCTATTCGGCCACCTTGTGGAGCTCGACCAGCTGCTTCAGCTGGTCGCTAAGGAGCACCGGATGTCCGGCCTCAACATACTAAGACCAGAAGACCTTCTCCATTGAGATCCCCTCCTCGGCCCTGTAGAAAGCGGCAGCATCGGACACGCTGCAGGGCAGACATGTGAACGCTCCTGGAGAGCTCCGAATTCGGGTAAGTAACAGGTAATTCACATTCACATGCTTGCTTTGCATGAAAAATGCCTTACCCGCCGCTATTTTCTTCAACGCCTCGATTTCCTGGAGGGCCTTGTGGGCTTCGGCCTTAGCGGCTTTGGCACTCTCAAGAGCCGATGCAAGCTCGAACTCTCGAGTCTTCGAGTCGCGCTCCAAACTCCCATGTTTTTCCATGAGAGCCTGGAGCTCTTGCTGTACCTCCGCCACCCACGCATCCTGCTTCTCTCGCCCAGCACGCTCCATGGCCGCATTACGTTCGGCCGTGGACACCGCCTCCTTCAGGGTCGCCACCTCGTTTGTGGCCCCTGGAGTACCCACGTTATCCTTGTCATTTCTCTTGCAACCAAATCCTTTTCTATAAGGTACAACTTTAATAAGGTGTTACTCACCTTCCTTGTCCTCGAGCTGCTTCTTGGCATGGCCGAGCTCGCTCTTGGACCGCTCGAGGCTTTGCTTCAAAGCATTGACCTCCGCAGTCAGTGCGGCAGAGGTCAGTAGTGCAGCCTACAATCCCATATTGACATATTCTTTAAGACTCCTGCGTATATCTTTTTAGATCCTCAGTTCGGCTTTTCTTTCCGAACACCAAACCGAGCATCAGGGGCTACTGTCTATGCGGTACTATTTTACATATATTAAAACTCTTACCTGCAAGCCTGTCAGAAGGCTGCTGCAGGCTTCGGTCAGCCCGCTTTTAGCGAGCTGGACCTTCTGGATCAGCGCACTCATGACAGTGCGGTGTTCCTCTTCGATGGAAGCGCCGTTGAGCGCCTCCAGTAAAGTATTCGGCGCCTCCGGCTGGACGGAGGCCGCTGGCGTCACGGTCTTGCCCTTCTAACGAAGGGGTCGCCCGCCGGACTCCGGAACCACTGCAGGTTCCGGTGCGGAGTCCGGCACAAAGTCCGTGAGGTTGCCCTACGGCACCTCCGGGGCCTCCTCCTCCTGGTGGGTCCCTTCCCGGGATCCCACCTCGGCGTCTTCAGCATCGCGGGCGGTGGAGGCGGTCGGAAGAGAATCCATATCCGATGTGCCCAAAGACCCGCTCGACGAAGCGGGAAGATCGCCCTTGGGCGGACTACAGGGTTGTATGCGGCATTAGAAAGACACCATGTGACAAAAAGAAATATTATGAATCATTTAGGAGTCCGGATACTTACGATCCTGCCAGGGGCTTGGCCCTTGAGGTCCACTCCTCGTCGCCATCGCCGACATTGGCGGAACAGTCCGGGGGAAGGGTCCTTCCCTTCTTGGACCCTTCGGCCTCCCTCGCTGGGGAGGCCCTCCTCTTCTTCTCTCCCCCGCTGGGGGAGAGGCCTCTTTCTTCTCCTCCTCGTCCTCGTGGGAGGAGTCCGCCTCGGATTCATCGGACGATGAGTCCGATACCACCTGACGTCGGGAACTCCTTCGGGTTCTTCTGGAAGAGGAGCCGAACAGTTAACCTGTCCAGACGTCTTCTGCCAGGCTTGTTAAAGGCATTGGGAGTTTAGATCCCGCATAAAGTCAAAACATGAAAAGCAAGTGTCCCATAAAGGATAACATGGCTTACCTCGCCAGCTGGACGGTGCGAGCTAAATCCGCGATCTTCAGTAGCGGATGCGGGGGCCTCGCCACCCTTGAACAGCACCCTCCAGGCATCTTCGTACGTAGTATCGAAGAGGCCGCTCAGGGTTTGGTGCTGTGCCGGATCGAACTCCCACAAATTGAAGTCCCGCTGTTGGCAGGGGAGAATCCGGCGGATGAGCATGACCTGGATTACGTTGACAAGCTTGAGCTTCTTGTTCACCAGGGTTTGGAGACAGGATTGGAGTCCGATCAGCTCTTACGAATCACCCCACTGCAGGCCCTTCTCTTTCCAGGAAGTGAGCCGCATGGGAATGCCAGATCTGAATTCGGGGCCGCTGCCCATTCAGGGTCACGCGGCTCAGTGATGTAGAACCACCCCGAATGCCACCCTTTGATGGTTTCCACAAAGGCGCCCTCGAGCCAAGTGACGTTGGGCATCTTGCCCACCATGGCGCCTCCGCACTCCGCTTGGCTGCCCTTCCCAACCTTCGGCTTGACATTGAAGGTCTTTAGCCACAAGCCGAAGGGGGGCTGGATGCAGAGGAAGGCCTCGCACACGACAATAAACACCGAGATGTTGAGGATGAAATTTGGGGCAAGATCGTGGAAATCCAGGCCGTAGTAGAACATGAGCCCCCGGACAAAGGGGTGGAGTGGGAAGCCCAGTCCGCAGAGGAAATGGGGAAGGAATACCACCCTCTCATGGGGCCCGGGGGTGGGAATGAGCTGCCCCTCGTCGGGGAGCCGGTGCGCGATGTTGCTGGACAGATATCCGGCATTGCGCAGATTCTTGATGTGCCCCTCCGTAACGGAGGAGGCCATCCACTTGCCTCCCGCTCCGGACATGGCTGGAGAAGGTCGAGGTGAGATGTGCGGACTTGGGCGCTGGAGCTCGAGTGCGCGGAGATGGATAAGCAAAGGAGGAAGAAGGCGTAGGTAAAAAGGTGGATCCTTATCCCCTTATATATGGGCGGACGAAACTATGCGTCCCCACCGGCCTGGTAAAACTCGCTTATCTCCCAAGCGCCGCAATCAATGGCGCGGTTGGGTTACCCACGTCCGTATTGATGGGAATCCCGGAGTAAGGGGAACACGATCTCTGCTTCGACAAGACGTGCCAAGGAAACCGCTTCGCTAAACACGCTGAGGTGGTATAATAAAAATGATTCAAGTAAAGGCTTGGTTGTGGTGTGATGTCACGCCACAAAACACGTCAGCAGATTGACCTTGTGTGAATTTTATTCTCTCTACGGTGGTACGTGGAATTTATTTTACAGAGCCGGACACTATCCTGGTGTTAACAATCTTCTATAAATTATTTGGAGGAGGAACCCCCTTGCAATGCCGAAGACAATATGCGCGCCAGACTCGTCATCATTGAAGCCTGGTTCAGGGGCTACTGAGGAGTCTTGGACTAGGGGGTGTCCGGATAGCCGAACTATCATCATCGGCCGGACTCCAAGACTATGAAGATACAAGATTGAAGACTTCGTCCCATGTCCGGATGGGACTTTCCTTGGCGTGCAAGGCAAGCTTGGTGATACAGATATATAGATCTCCTACCATTGTAACCGACTCTATGTAACCCTAGCCCTCTCTGATGTCTATATAAACTGGAGGGTTTTAGTCCATAGGACACAACAACAATCATACCATAGGCTAGCTTCTAGGGTTTAGCCTCCTTGATCTCGTGGTAGGTCCACTCTTGTACTACCCATATCATCAATATCAATCAAGCAGTAGTAGGGTTTTACCTCCATCGAGAGGGCCCGAACCTGGGTAAAAACATCGTGTCCCTTGTCTCCTAATACCATTCGCCTAGACGCACAGTTCGGGACCCCCTACCCGAAATCCGCCGGTTTTGACACCGACAAAAGGGGGAGGAAGGAGGAAGGAAAGGGGGGCCAGCCCCCTTCCCAATTCGGATTGGGCTTGGGGGGTGTTGGGGAACGTAGTAATCTCAAAAAAATTCCTACGCACACGCAAGATCATGGTGATGCATAGCAACGAGAGGGGAGAGTGTTGTCCACGTACCCTCGTAGACCGAAAGCGGAAGCGTTAGAACAACGCGGTTGATGTAGTCGTACGTCTTCACGGCCCGACCGATCAAGCACCAAAAGCACGGCACCTCCGGGTTCTAGCACACGTTCATCTCGATGACGTCCCTCGAACTCAGATCCAGCCGAGTGTCGAGGGAGAGTTCCGTCGGCACGACGGCGTGGTGACGATGATGATGTTCTACCGACGCAGGGCTTCGCCTAAGTACCGCTATGATATTATCGAGGTGGAATATAGTGGAGGGGGGCACCGCACACGGCTAATAGATCTCAAGGATCAATTGTTGTTGTCTCTAGAGGTGCCCCCTGCCCCTGTATATAAAGGAGCAAGGCGGGAGGGGGCATCCGGCTGATACGTCTCCAACGTATCTATAATTTATGAAGCATTCATGCTATTTTATTATCTGTTTTGAATGATTATGGGCTTTATTATACACTTTTATATTACTTTTGGAACTAACCTATTAACCGGAGGCCCAGCCCATATTGCTGTTTTATTGCCTGTTTTAGTATTTTGAAGAAAAGGAATATCAGACGGAGTCCAAATGGAATGAAACCTTCGGGAGCGTGATTTTTGGAAAGGATATGATCCAGGATACTTGGAGTTCAAGCCAGGGAAGGTTCGAGGAAGCCAGGAGATAGGAGGGCGCGCCCACCCCCCTGGGCGCGCCCCCCTGTCTCGTGGGCCCCTTGAGGCTCCCCCGACCGACTTCTTTCACCTATATAACCCTACGTACCCTAAAAACATCGAAGAAGAAGATAGATCAGGAGTTCCACCGCCGCAAGCATCTGTAGCCACCAAAAACCTCTCGGGAGCCCGTTCCGGCACCCTGCCGGAGGGGGAACCCATCACTGGTGGCCATCTTCATCAACCCGGCACTCTCCATGACGAGGAGGGAGTAGTTCACCCTCGGGGCTGAGGGTATGTACCAGTAGCTATGTGTTTGATCTCTCTCTCTCTCTCTCTCTCTCTCTCTCGTGTTCTCTCTATGGCACGATCTTGATGTATCGCGAGCTTTGCTATTATAGTTGGATCTTATGATGTTTCTCCCCCTCTACTCTCTTGTGATGAATTGAGTTTTCCCCTTGAAGTTGTCTTGTCGAATTGAGTCTTTAAGGATTTGAGAACACTTGATGTATGTCTTGCCGTGTTTATCTGTGGTGACAATGGTATATTCACGTGATCCACACCATGTATGTTTTGGTGATCAACTTGCGGGTTCCACCCATGAACCTATGCATAGGGGTTGGCACACGTTTTCGTCTTGACTCTCCAGTAGAAACTTTGGGGCACTCTTTGAAGTACTTTGTGTTGGTTGGATGAATCTGATATTGTGTGATGCATATCGTATAATCATGCCCACGGATACTTGAGGTGACAATGGAGTATCTAGGTGACATTAGGGTTTTGGTTGATTTGTGTCTTAAGGTGTTATTCTAGTACGAACTCTTGAATAGATCGATCCGAAAGAATAACTTTGAGGTGGTTTCGTAGCCTACCATAATCTCTTCATTTGTTCTCCACTATTAGTGGCTTTCGAGTGACTCTTTGTTGCATGTTGAGGGATTGTCATATGATCTATCTATGTTATTATTGTTGAGAGAACTTGCACTAGTGAAAGTATGAACCCTATGCCTTGTTTCCTACCATTGCAATACCGTTTACGCTCACTTTTATCATTAGTTACCTTGCTGTTTTTATATTTTCAAATTACAGAAACATATATCTACTATCCATATTGCACTTGTATCACCATCTCTTCGCCGAACTAGTTCACCTATACAATTTGCCATTGTATTGGGTGTGTTGAGGACACAAGAGACTCTTTGTTATTTGGTTGCAGGGTTGTTTGAGAGAGACCATCTTCATCCTACGCCTCCCACAGATTGATAAACCTTAGGTCATCCACTTGAGGGAAATTCGCTACTGTCCTACAAACATCTGCACTTGGAGGCCCAACAACGTCTACAAGAATAAGGTTGTGTAGTAGACATCAAGCTCTTTTCTGGCGCCGTTGCCGGGTAGGCTAGGTAAGCGGCACACACACCCCGTCAACTAAGCTCTTTTCTAGCGCCGTTGTCGGGGAGGTGAGTGTTTGAAGGTATATCTTTAGATCCTCCAATCGAATCTTTTTGTTTCTTGTTTTATCACTAATTTAGTTTATAAAAGAAAACTACAAAAAAAATGGAGTTAAGTTTGTCTCATATGCTTCATCTTTTTAATATCTTTGGTGAGTCTGATGAAAAGGAAAATTGTGCTCAAGTGCTAGAAGAAGAAATCTATAGAATGTTTGATACTAAATCTTTGAATGATGAGCATGATTGCAATGTTGTTAATATGAATTCTTTGAATATCCATAGTACTAATGATGATTGCACTAGTTATGATGAAAATGTCTCTTATAAGCATGTTGATTTTTGTGGAGTGGATTGGATTTGCAAGTACACACCAAATAGGGAAGATAGTTTTTGCAAGAGGCATAAGTATTTAGAAACTAAAAGTTTGCAAGAAAGTCTTGATGATTGTGCTGAAAGATTCAATATTTTTCATGTTCCTTGTGAACTTTGCAATGAACATGGTCATTTAAATCTCCAATGCAAATTGTTCCATGATCGAATCGTGTCCAAAAATGTGATAGCTTGATTACCCTTGGGCATCATAAAGAGCTTACTCTTCTTTTGGAGTATGAAGAAATGAAACGTATAAGTGAGGGCATTCCAAAATTTAATCTTGATAGATTTCTTGATTTTGATCTAGAGAAGATTTATATGTTTTGTGCGGTGAATTGCATTGAAAATCCTTATATTGCCAATTACCTAAAGAAAAGAAAGCAAATAGAAGATGATGAGAATACTAATGAAAGGGAAGAGACTTCCCAATATCCTCCTATTATTTCTTATGATGAATCAGGTAACGAGGAGGAGCTTTCTATTCAACCAATCTCGTCAATAAGGAGCTCAAAGAGGAAGGTTGAACCCACACATAATGTGAAGAAGAAAAAGAAAAGAAGGAGCAACAAAGGTAGAAATGTATCCCTCCCAAATGTTGTTGCTCCTACTACTCATGATGATGATGATAATTACTATACTACTGGTGCTATCCATATTTTTAATGATGAGAGTGATTATGCTTATGATATGAAAGGGCAGAAGCTTGGGGAAGCTATGTTTGATCAGGATGAAATATTTGAGAATATATTTGCTGAAATTAATGTTTGTCCCAAGCTTGGGGATGCTTCTTTTAATGAAGATGATATTTTTAGCATCCCAAGTTTTGATATGCAAAGTTGTTACGATGATAGCATGCCTCTTACCTATGATGATTATATTGATGAAAGTGGGTTTGGAAGAGTGTCAACTTTAGGAAGTAGTGATCCCACTATTTTGGAGGATGTTGAATTTTATTGTGATGAATACGAAAGTGGATTTGGAAGAGTGTCAACTTTATTTAGTGATTCCACTATCTTGGGAGAGGTTTCAATCGATTATGATGAGAACAAAGTTGCTACTTATGATGATTATTGTGATGAAACTTATGATATAAAAAGTAGTGATGATTATATTTACAAATCTCGTCATGATTATGATTACCCTTTTTCTGAACATTACTCTTTTAATGTGGAAACAATTTTTAGTGTTAAAGTCTCTTATGATACTCCCACTATTCCGAATGAGAAGAAATTTGCTCATGTGGAGAGTAGTAAATTTTCTATGCTTGTAGATCATTGAAAGAATGCTTTAGGTGCTGGTTATATTGTTGAATTCATTCATGATGCTACTGAAAATTATTATGAGGGAGGAACATATGCTTGTAGGAATTGCAATAATATCAAGTTTCCTCTCTATGTGTTGAAAATCTTGAAGCTGTGCTTGTTTTACCTTCCTATGCTAATTGATTATTGTTCCCATAAGTTGTTTGCTCACCAAATCCCTATGCATAGGAAGAGGGTTAGGCTTAAATGTGCTAGTCATATGCTTCATGATGCTTCCGTTATGTTTCAATTCTTATCTTTTATGTGAGCATCATTGTCATCATCATGCCTAGCTAGAAAGGCATTAAAGAAAAGCGCTTGTTGGGAGACAACCCAATATGTATCCTTAATGTTTTTGTGTGTCCACATGATTATGCTACTGTATTAATCATGTTTTATAGATTTTGTTTCAATAAAGTGCCAAGTAAGACCTTTAGGATAGCTTACGGTGATAGTTGTGTTGATCCTGCTGAAAATCAGAAAATTTTACACCCAGTAAATTTGTTTTGTTAATTCACATAAACGTTATTATAATCTGATTACTTTTGCTCTGGATTGGTACACAAATTTATTAGGACTTCCTAATTTGGTAGGATTTTTGGAGTTCCATAAGTATATGTTTGATACAGATTACTACAGACTGTTCTGTTTTTGACAGATTCTGCCTTTCGTGTGTTGTTTGCTTAATTTGATGCATCTATGGCTAGTATTAAGTGGTATGAACCATATAGAACTTGTAATACAGTAGGTTTAACACCAAAATAAATAAATAAAGAGTTCATTACAGTACCTTATGTGGTGATTTTGTTTTATTATACTAACGGAGCTTACGAGTTTTCTATTGAGTTTTGTGTTGTGGAGATTTCAAGTTTTGGGTAAAGATTCGATGGAATATGGAATAAGGAGTGGCAAGAGCCTAAGCTTGGGGATGCCCAAGGCACCCCAAGGTAATATTCAAGGACAACCAAGAGCCTAAGCTTGGGTATGCCCCGGATGGCATCCCCTCTTTCGTCTTCGTTCATCGGTAACTTTACTTGGAGCTATATTTTTATTCACCACATGATATGTGTTTTGCTTGGAGAGTCATTTTCTTTTGTTAGTATTTGCTTGATATTATTTATAATAATGTTTTGCATCTTTAGTTCCAATAAAAAAGTCAAGGATAGCCTTCGCCATGCTTATTTTGCTAGTATACATGTTGCTGTTTGAAAACAGAAAGTTTACCGCTGTTGCAAAAATTCCCTAGAAAAGTTAGAGAATGATATAATGTTGAATTTTTTTGCATAATGAGCTCTGATAAATCTTCTACAGCTTAGTATTTTTCTAATAATTGTTGGAGTAAGGTAAGTATTGATACTCTTGCATTCTTTACAGACTGTACTGTTTTGGCAGATTGCTGTTATGTTTGCATTGTTTGCATATGTTTGCTTGTTTAATGATTCTATTTGAGGATAGGAGTATTAAATATGCAGAGGAATTTAGTATGCAATGTTGAATAATAATTTTAGTGATTTTTTACAGTAGAAAATGATAAGGTTTTGCATTGGTTTATACTAACGTATCTCATGAGTTCTTGTTGAGTTTGGTGTGGATGAAGCTTTTGAGAAATAGAGAAACCATGATATGAGAGGAATTAAGGAGACACGGAAGTTCAAGCTTGGGGATGCCCAAGGCACCCCAAGATAATATTTCAAGAAGTCTCAAGCATCTAAGCTTGGGGATGCCCCGGTAGGCATCCCACCTTTCTTCTTCAACAATTATCGGTTAGTATCGGCTGAACCTAAGTTTTTGCTTCTTCACATGAGTTGTGCTATCCTTGCAATGTAATTTTATTTTGTTTTACTTGCTGTTTGAATACAATACCAAGATCTGAAATTCTTAAATGAGAGAGAGTCTTCACATAGTTACATAATTATTAAACTACTCATTGATCTTCAGTTATATCTTTTTGGAGTAGTTTTTCTTTCACTCGTGTGCTTCCCTTATATCCTATGAGTAAATTGTTGATTGAATTGATTGTCCTAAATCTGAAATTATATATGTCTCATTTGCTTATCCCATGGGGAGTAATGACTTCACATCTAAGAAGTAGAGGTTGTAAATTTATTGAAGGTTAGCAAGCATTGTATTGGTCATTTGAACAATTCATGAAAGAATATTGAAGGAAGAGAGATTCCACATATAAATATACTATCCTAGACATCTTTTATAATTGTGAGCACTCATTAAGTATGACATGCTAAAGAATTGATGTTGGACAAGGAAGACAACATAATGGGTTACGTTTTCTCACATCTCAGTTAAAGTATATTGTCATGGATCATTCAAACATGTTGAGCTTGCTTTTTCCCCTCATGCTAGACAAAATTCCATGCACCAAGTAGAGATACTACTTGTGCTTCCAAATATCCTTAAATCCAATTTTTCCATGAGAGTCCACCATACCTACCTATGGATTGAGTAAGATCCTTCAAGTAAGTTGTCATCGGTGCAAGCAATAAAAATTGCTCTCTAAATATGTATGATCTTTTGGTGTGAAGAAAATAGTTTTATACGATCTTGTTATGGAAGCAATAAAAGCGACGGACTGCATAATAAAGGTCCATATACAAGTGGCAATATAAAATGACGTTCATTCGCATTAAGATTTTGTGCATCCAACCCTAAAAGCGCATGACAACCGCTGCTTCCCTCTGCGAAGGGCCTATCTTTTACTTTATGTCTTTTACTTTATGCAAGAGTCAAGGTGATCTTCACCTTTCCCTTTTTCACTTTATCCTTTGGCAAGCACCTTGTCGGTGTCAGAACCGGCGGATCTCGGGTAGGGGGTCCCGAACTATGCGTCTAGGTGGATGGTAACAGGAGACAAGGGACACGATGTTTTTACCCAGGTACGGGCCCTCTTGATGGAGGTAAAACCCTACTCCTGCTTGATTGATATTGATGATATGGGTAGTACAAGAGTGGATCTACCACGAGATCAAGGAGGCTAAACCCTAGAAGCTAGCCTATGGTATGATTGTTGTTCGTCCTATGGACTAAAACCCTCCGGTTTATATAGACACCGGAGAGGGCTAGGGTTACACAGAGTCGGTTACAATGGTAGGATATCTACATATCCGTATTGCCAAGCTTGCCTTCCACGCCAAGGAAAGTCCCATCCGGACACGGGACGAAGTATTCAATCTTGTATCTTCATAGTCTTGGAGTCCGGCCAATGATGATAGTTCGGCTATCCGGACACCCCCTAGTCCAGGACTCCCTCAGTAGCCCCCGAACCAGGCTTCAATGACGATGAGTCTGGTGTGTACATTGTCTTCGGCGTTGCAAGGCGGGTTCTCCTCCAAATTCCATGTGCTTGCCGAATAGTGTCCGGCTCCCTTATAAATGTTGCGCTCCTTGGCTTCCACATCCAATAATGGCCCTCTTCCACGTGTCATATGAATGCGAAAAGCCAGGGTATTTTTACGTTTTACCCCCTAGCTGCGCGAATAAGCGGCCTATAAGAGAGGCGAGGATCTAGATCCGAATCACACCATCCTCCTTCCGCGAGTACTCATTGAAGCGCCTCTGACAAAAATCCACTCCATCATGGACAGTCGACGCGGCTCCTCCTCTCGCGCTCCCAGCCCTTAGCCCGGAGATTGGAGGAGATGTTCAGTCCCGCATAGCGAGCTAGTGACGCTCCAAGCAGAGGGATACCTTCCCCCAGCCTTCATGGTTCTGGTTCGAGCCGGACTGGCTACCTACAAGGGCGGCAAGCAGGCGGAGAGCGTCCCCAATCCCTCCAAAGGAGAGCGGGTATGCTTTGTCCCTTATCTAATAAGGGGACTCAGATTTCCCATACATCCGTTTCTTCGGGGGCTCCTGGAGTTCTATGGACTCCAGCTTCACCACCTTACACCTGCCTCCATCTTGCACATCGCGGGCTTTGTAGCCCTTTGCGAGCTGTTCTTGGGCATCGAGGCCCATTTTGCGCTGTGGAAGAGATTGTTTTGCCTCGTACCCCGTTCTCACCAGGGGTCGATATATCAAGTGGGCAGAGCCGAAATATGGCGCATCACCGGGACCGGATATCTATCCGGAACCCCGAAGAAGGCGTCCGAAGACTGGCCTTCGGAATGGTTTTATATGGAAGACGCCCCACTGCCGGACCCAGTTCGGATCGGCCTCCCGGAGTTCAGCAACGCTCCTCTGAAGAAACGCCTGAGCTGGCGCCCGCAGAGCCCTCAACGGGAGAATGATGGGGGCGTCCAATATCTGATGGGCCGGATAAGGTTACTGGCTCATTCCAGATTGACCATGATTGGAGTCATGGCCACGTGCATTATAAGGGGGGTGCAGCCGCTCCAATATAGGGGCCACCCCATGTGGGATTTCAACGGGGAGGATGACGCCACTCGTCATGGCCGCAAGGGGCCGGGATCGGTTGCCGATCTGGTGAAGAGCCTGTCCGGCTTGTACAAGGGGGAGAAGGAGGACTTCCTCCGCGCGAGTCCATTGAATGGATTCTCCATGAATAACCCTTGGACCTGGGTAAGCGGACGTTTTATTTATCCGATCCATATTCCCAAAGTTTAGTGTCTCACTTTGCGACATCGATGCAGGAACTGCGCCGGGATGTAGAGGGCATACTCAGCCCGACTCCACAACCCGAGGATCCGGGACGATCCCTTGATCCGGCCTCCGAAGAGGATCCGGACATAAAGGCGGAGCTGATCGATGGAGTATTCCACCAACTTAGCATGGACAATGCTTTGGTTGCCATTACGGCCGACTACCCCGGTTTATCTCCGGCTTCCCAGGTAACTGTGACCGGCGTCCTGACACCATTACTCATCCATGCTTATTTCTGACAACCGTATACCAACGGTGCTTCGCAGGAGGTGCCTTCAGTGCGGGAAGCCGAACCCGCGGCGGCTGACCAACAAGGGTCAGCTCGGCCCAGCAGGCGGAAGAGGAGTGCGGCGTGAATCGAAACGTCACCGCAACGGTATGACGCACCACCGTGTTTAAAGGAAAGATTCCTTGGAGGTATATTTAACGCTCATGATTTTTCCAGGAGAAAGAGCGTTCGCCGGACTGTATCCAGCGAGGTTGCCAATCAAGCCTCCGCCAGCCAGGCTCCAACGCCTGGTCCGGATTGGGAGGCGAACATAAGGCGCGAGCCGGATCCTCCTCCAACAGAGGATGCCGACAGGCTGTCCGCCACCAGGTCTGAGGTGGAGAGCGCCATGAATCATAGGCACCGCCGGACAGTTCTTCGTGATGCGTGTTTCTCCCCGGAGGCATTGAATGCCGCTCGAGGTGGTCTAACCAGAGCCACGGAGCAGTATGTGAAGGACATACGGGTGAGGAATTTTAATAGTTATATATGCCAGTAGCCCCCGAGACTTAAAATGGTTAGAATAACTAATTTAAGGATCATGTGTAATGTAGGATCTTACGGAGAAGAATGCCCACCTGTCCCAGGAGCTTCAAGGGTGCAAGGCCCAACTTGAGGCCGCACTAGCCGCCGCCGAGGGAGCTACGGAGACCCCCTCTGGTAATACATACTTCGAAAAGATAAGTAGTTTATGAAGTGCGGCGTGCGTATAAGTATGACAATAATATTGCAGATGGTGCCAGACTTGATCCAGACAAGCAACAGCTACTACGCCAGCTGAAGGCCGGCGAGAGGGTGCTTATGAAGGTGCAGCAGGAGAGGAACAAACTCCAAGGTGCCAACACCCAGCTGGGCGAAGAACTAAAAGGTGTTCGGGCCCAGCTGTCTGGCTCCGTGAAGGAGAATCAGCGGCTTCGTCGCGACATTTACAGTAAGTGCTTGAGCAAACTCTTTTGAAAAGAAGAGTTCGGCGAGAGAGTCTATTGACAAAAATGTTTCTGTAGGTGTGCTCACGGGTCGTTCTGCGGAGGAAATGCCCGGTTCAATGGGTGATCAGCTTCCCGAGCTGCTGCAACTGCACGAACGTATTCGGCAGGTGATGAGCAGCGTCGCCCAGGCCTTATGGCCGTCTGTCTCCCTACCTGAGGGTCTTGGAGGGCTTGTCGAGAAGCTTCAGGGAGCACGGCAGCGCTTCCGTCTATGGAAGATATCGGCCTGTCGTCAAGGCGCCCGGGACGCCTGGGCCATGGTGAAGACGCGGTACACGAAGGCTGATCCAAACCACATGGCCGAGGTCGGACCTGTGGGACCCGATGGGAAGGAGATCCCTGTGAGCTTAATGTACGGCCAAGTAGAGTTGGCCGCTAAGTATTCTCAACGGGACTGTAAGATGGACAGCCTGTTAGATGGGATTGAAGAGGAGTACAATCAGTCAATTTGACGATGTAATTTAAAGTGACATGTAAAATACCTTCTAGCCGGATTGTAGATCGTTTGTCTTTGCGGACCTTTTCGCTTCAACCTCGGGACCCTAAGGTCCGGAGTGTGTCCGAATACCCTCACGGTTATGTAAAACCGGGGCATGCATGGAGACCAGGCGTAGGGGTCATTAGTGCTTTATCAGACAAGTGCCCAACTAGTTATGTTATATTACATGGTTAGTAAGAAACATCTTCCAAGGAGAATAGTTCCGTTAGGGGTTCCTTTCCCTGGGAGGCATGCCCTAAAGTGCATGTCTGGACTACGAAAAGAGCAGAAAAGCATCTGGGGGCAGATAAATAAATAAGTAAGAAATCATCTTTCAAATCACCGACCGAATATTCCCTTAAGAACGCTAGCTTTCGGCTTCACCCAGTCTGAGGTACACATTCGACTGACCCGGCAGTAACAATCACAGAGGTGCTCCCTTTACCTCCTAGCCGAACAATCTGGAACGTAGGGGTAACACAGGAGCCAGGCAACCCAGCTTGGCCAAAACTTAAGTCATATCGATGCATATAATGGTGAATAAAAGGTACATGCGGAAGTGTGACACATGTGTTGGGCATGAAGCCCGTATAAGTAAGCTTCTATTAAAGAAGCCCCCAGGTATAATGAGTGCGAGCAGCACGTCAAGTGTGTGTGGTCAATGCGCAGATCAGCCCTCAAAGGCTTTACGAAAAAATGAGGAAGAAAGAGAGAAACAAAAGACAGCTAACGTATAAAATGTGGACGGGGGAAGGAGACGAACTCTGAGTCCGGCGCTAGGCGTAGAATCTTCGGAGACGGGCTGCGTTCCATGGGTTCGGCTCGAGTCGGTTGTCCGATGCGTTTCGCAGACGGTACGCTCCACCGGTCAGGACTTGGTCGATGAAGAAGGGACCTTCCCATTTGGGCTTGAGTTTGTCCTTTTTCTTGTCCGGCAGGTGTAGTACTAGTTCGCCAACATTGTAAGTTTTGGCCCGTACTTCTCTGCTTTGATATCTTCGAGCCTGCTGTTGATAGAATGCAGAATGAGCTTTTGCCATGTCGCGCTCCTCTTCTAAGGCGTCCAAACTGTCCTGCCGATCCAACTCGGCTTCTCTTTCTTCGTACATGCGCACGCGAGGTGAGTCATGAATTATATCGCAGGGCAAAACTGCCTCTGCGCCGTACACCAGAAAAAATGGTGTGAATCCGGTAGTATGGTTTGGCGTGGTCCGCAGCCCCCAGAGTACGGAGTCGAGCTCCTCTACCTAGTGCGTGTTAGATTCCGTGAGGGACCGCACTAACCTGGGTTTGATGCCACTCATGATTAGGCCATTTGCTCGTTCGACTTGACCGTTAGTTTGAGGGTGATAGACTGAAGCGTAGTCGAGCTTGATGCCCATATTTTTGCACCAGAGTTTAACCTTGTCGGCCGTGACGTTCGTGCCGTTATCAGTGATGATGCTATGGGGGACGCCATAATGGTGTACTACCCCAGATATGAAGTCTATCACATATCCGGATTCGGCCGTTTTAACTGGCTTGGCCTCTATCCATTTGGTGAATTTGTCCACCATGACCAATAGGTATTTTTGCTTGTGGGTTCCCCCTTTAAGGGGTCTGACCATGTCAAGCCCCCAGACCGCGAACGGCCAGGTGATGGGTATAGTTCTGAGGGCGGTGCGTGGCATGTGGCTTTGATTAGCAAAGAGCTGGCAACCGACGCATCGTTGGACTAAGTCCTGAGCATCTGCCCGGGCCGTCGGCCAATAAAGTCCTGTACAGAAGGCCTTGCCTACTAGGGCCATGGCTGCGGCATGGTGCCCGCCGAGTACGGCGTGAAATTCAGCCAGAAGATTTCGCCCTTACACTTCGGAGATGCACCTTTGAAGGACTCCGGTTGCGCTTTTCTTATAAAGCTCTCCCTCATGGACCTTGTAGGCTTTGGATCGCCGTACTATGCAGCGGGCCTCGTTTTGGTCTTCGAGAAGTTCCTGCCTAATTAAGTAGGCTAGGAATGGTTCCGTCCACGGGGCAATAACTGCCATTATTTCGTGGGCTGAAGGTGTTATTTCATTGGCTGAGCCACCGATTGTGTCAGAATGTTCGGTGTTGGGCGGTGCGGTTGGTTCCGGGTTGTTGTTTCTAGACTCCTCTTCCCATACTACGGATGGCTTCAAGAGCCGCTCCAGGAAGATGTTTGGAGGGACGGCGTCGCGCTTTGCGCCGATGCGTGCCAACACGTCGGCCGCCTGGTTATTATCCCGGGCTACATGGTGGAATTCGAGTCCTTCGAACCGAGCTGACATTTTTAAAACGGCATTACGGTAGGCTGCCATTTTCGGATCCTTGGCCTCAAAGTCTCCATTTACTTGGGATATTGCGAGGTTTGAATCCCCGCGGACCTCTAGGCGTTGAATGCCCATGGAGATTGCCATCCGGAGACCATGTAGAAGGGCCTCGTATTCGGCTGCATTGTTGGAGTCCGTGTACATTATCTGAAGTACGTATTGAACTGTGTCTCTGGTTGGGGACGTCAAGACGACGCCAGCCCCCAAGCCGGCCAACATTTTGGAGCCGTCGAAGTGCATGATCCAATTGGAGTATGCGCCGTACTCTTTAGGGAGTTCGGCTTCGGTCCATTCAGCGATGAAGTCAGCCAAAACTTGCGACTTTATAGCTCGCCGTTGTTTGTAGGTTATGTCGAATGGTAGGAGCTCAATGGACTATTTTGCAATCCTGCCCGTCGCGTCGCGGTTGTTTATAATGTCGTTGAGAGGTACTTCGGAGGCTACTGTTATCGAACACTCTTGAAAGTAGTGTCGCAGCTTCCGGGATGCCATGAACACCGTGTACGCTATCTTTTGATAATGTGGATATTGGGACTTGCATGGAGTTAAGACAGTGGATACGTAGTACACCGGTTTTTGAAGAGGGAATTTGTGTCCTTCTGTTTCTCGTTCGACGACGAGCACCGCGCTTACAACCTGATGTGTTGCCGCGATGTATAATAAGATTGGTTCGCCCAAGTTGGGCGCGGCCAGGACCGGATTTGTTGCCAATATGGCCTTTATTTCTTCAAGTCCGGCCGTGGCAGCATCCGTCCATTTGAAGTGTTCGGTGCGCCGGAGGAGGCGATAAAGGGGCAATGCCTTTTCTCCCAAGCGGGAGATGAAGCGGCTTAGAGCCGCCACGCATCCAGTCAATTTTTGTATTTGTTTGAGGTCTTTTCGGATATCCAACTATGACAGAGCTCGGATCTTGGCTGGGTTTGCTTCGATTCCTCTACCGGATACAATGAAGCCCAAGAGCTTTCCGGCTGGTACGTGAAAATGCATTTTTCTGGGTTGAGCTTAATGTCATATGCTCGGAGGTTGTCGAATGTGAGCCTCAAATCGTCTACTATAGTTTCGACGTGTTTGGTCTTGACGACCACATCGTCTACGTATGCCTCCACTGTTTTGCCGATCTGGGTTGCCAGACATGTCTGAATCATGCGCTGATATGTTGCACTGGCGTTTTTGAGCCCGAAGGGCATCGTGTTGAAGCAGAATGGTCCGTATGGAGTATTGAATGTCGTTGCGGCTTGGTCTGTCTCCGCCATCTTGATTTGATGGTAGCCGGAGTATGCGTCGAGGAAGCACAATGAATCGTGCCCTGCGGTAGCATCGATGATTTGATCGATGCGGGGAAGGGGGAAAGGATCCTTTGGACAAGCCTTGTTAAGGTCTTTAAAATCGACACACAGGCGCCAGGATTTGTCCTTTTTGGGTACCATTACCAGGTTTGCTAGCTAGTCCGGATGTTTTATGTCTCTGATGAATCCGGCTTCTAATAGTTTGGCTAGCTCCTCTCCCATTGCCTGTCTTTTGGGTTCGGAAAATCGCCGAAGAGCCTGTTTGACTGGCTTGAATCCTTTTAGGACGTTTAGGCTGTGTTCTGCCAACCTGCGTGGGATTCCTGGCATACCTGAAGGGTGCCAGGCAAAGATGTCCCAATTTTCCCGAAGGAAATCTTGTAGTGCGGCGTCTACCTCTGGGTTTAATTGTGCCCCAATGGAGGCCGTCTTTGTAGGGTCCGTTGGATGGACTTGGAATTTGACTATTTCGTCCGCTGGCTTAAAAGAAGTGGACTTGGATCTCTTATCGAGTATCACATCGTCCCTGTTCACCGTGGAGCGCAGCGCAGTGAGTTCTTCTGCTGCTAGGGCTTCGGATAGTGCCTCTAGGGCTAGTGCGGCTGTCTTATTTTCGGCACGGAGTGCTATGTCTGGATCACTAACAAGAGTGATGATTCCATTGGGCCCGGGCATTTTAAGCTTCATGTACCCGTAATGGGGTATAGCTTGAAAAATTGTGAATGCCTCTTGCCCTAATAAAGCGTGATATCCACTGCTGAACGGGGCCACTTGGAACGTGACCTCCTCGGACCTGTAATTGTCCGGCGAGCCGAACACCACATCCAGTGTAATTTTTCCTGTGCAGCGTGCTTCCCGACTAGGGATTATTCCACTAAAGGTTGTGTTGCTTCGCTCAATGCGGCTCCTGTCTATTTCCATTTTTCGAAGGGTTTCCTCGTAAATGAGGTTTAATCCGCTACCGCCATCCATGAGCACTTTAGTAAGACGAAAGCCGTCCACTATTGGACTGAGGACCAATGCGGCTGGTGCTCGGGCTGTTCAGAATTTAGGTTCGTCGCTGGCGTTGAAGGTGATAGCCGTGTCGCTCCATGGATTTATTGTTGCTACTTGGCAGACTTCAGCGAGGCTGCGGAGTGTTCGTTTCCGCATATTATTTGATGCGAAAGTCTCGAAGACAGTTAATACCTGCCGCAGTATTGTTGGGCTAATTCTCTGGGGCTAGAAGCTCTTCGCCACTTTTGGCCACCTGCCGCAGTATCCAACATGCTCGAAGGCTATGTGTTGGAGTGGCACCCTCTGTACTATGGATTTTACAGGGTCCGCTGAGCCATCCTTCCAGTACGGTTCCGTGCCCTTTAGGGGGTTTTTGCTTTTTGGTTTTAATCCCAGGTTCCTGAGCATGATGCACCCTTTTATTTCAGACTAGGGTTGTGTTCGGAGCCAGATTGTCCCAAAACTTGGTTTCGGTTTTCCAGGCAATCTCCATCGCACAGTACTTTCGTACTATAGACGCTAGGTCGGCGAAGCGTGTAATTTCACGACGACTTATGGCGTTCATGATTCCCTTGTCTGTGCAATTGTTGCAGAAAATTGAGATTGCGCTTTCCTGCCGGCAGTCCTTTATCCTGTCCATAACCAGGAGGAATCTGGCCCAGTAATGATGTATTGTTTCAGCGGGATATTGCCGGATTTGAGATAGATCGCTTGTGTTCGGGTGGGCGGGTGGAATTAAATTCAGAACCCCACCCAATCTGAGGCTCAAGGGCTGAAAAAATTCTGAATTTGGAAGCTTAGATCGCTGGATGTTGTCCAACGAATCCGGTCCGCTGCCTGACTTTAGGTTCAGTACTTGATTGACGTCCATCCCTCCGCGGGAATCCGGCATGGAGGGATCAGGAATCCAGACATAACTGGTCTTTAATATAGAAGAAGAGTCGCCGCGCTGTTCCTCTACCACAGCAACGTGGTGGGTAGCCTGGGGAGAGTTGATCTCTCTCAGATCGGTTTTAAGCCCAATCTGATCGTAGTCTGTAGCGACTCCCAGGGCGGCGATGCGATCCAAGAGCTTGTTTACGGAGGAGAGCTCCATCGGATCTAGCTGCTCGGCGAGTTCCGAGTTGACGTGAAGATCGCTTTTGATGACCCGAGAGGTCATTGTCGGAGCGGCGGCCGAACAGGCGGTCATAAGAAAACCACC
The DNA here is from genome assembly GCA_963921465.1 of Triticum timopheevii. Classification (NCBI taxonomy): domain Eukaryota; kingdom Viridiplantae; phylum Streptophyta; class Magnoliopsida; order Poales; family Poaceae; genus Triticum; species Triticum timopheevii. Next base: position 218,636,050 of record OY997274.1, read on the forward strand.
TAGCCGGATAGTTTGGCCGGCGGCCAAAGCTCCTTTGGCAACGGTACCGTCTTTAAAGACGGGAAGAGGCATCCTTCCTGATTGTGACGGCACAGAGGAACTCTCAATGAAAGCACCAATGTCGGTGTCAAAACCGGTGGATCTCGGGTAGGGGGTCCCGAACTGTGCATCTAGGCGGATGGTAACAAGAGACAAGGGACACGATGTTTTTACCCAGGTTCGGGCCCTCTCGATGGAGGTAAAACCCTACTCCTGCTTGATTGATATTGATGATATGGGTAGTGAGGGAGTCCTGGACTAGGGGGTGTCCGGACAGCCGGACTATCATCGTCCGCCGGACTCCAAGACTACGAAGATACAAGATTGAAGACTCCGTCCCGTGTCCGGATGGGACTTTCCTTGGCGTGGAAGGCAAGCTTGGCAATACGGATATGTAGATCTCCTACCACTGTAACCGACTCTGTGTAACCCTAGCCCTCTTCGGTGTCTATATAAACCGGAGGGCTTTAGTCCGTAGGACATAACCTCCATTACAACATTCATACCATAGGCTAGCTTCTAGGGTTTAGCCTCCTTGATCTCGTGGTAGATCTACTTTTGTACTACCCATATCATCAATATTAATCAAGCAGGACGTAGGGTTTTACCTCCATCAAGAGGGCCCGAACCTGGGTAAAACATCGTGTCCCTTGTCTCCTGTTACCATCCGCCTAGACGCACAGTTCGGGACCCCCTACCCGAGATCCGCCGGTTTTGACACCGACAGGTAGTACAAGAGTGGATCTACCACGAGATCAAGGAGGCTAAACCCTAGAAGCTAGCCTATGGTATGATTGTTGTTTGTCCTATGGACTAAAATCCTCCGGTTTATATAGACACCGGAGAGGGCTAGAGTTACATAGAGTCGGTTACAATGGTAGGAGATCTACATATCCGTATTGCCAAGCTTTCCTTCCACGCCAAGGAAAGTCCCATCCGGACACGGGACGAAGTCTTCAATCTTGTATCTTCATAGTCTTGGAGTCCGGCCAATGATGATAGTTCGGCTATCCGGACACCCCCTAGTCCAGGACTCCCTCACACCTCGTGTTGGAAAGATCCTGATATATATATATATATATATATATATATATATATATATATATATATATATATATATATATATATATATATATCCAATTCGATGTAAGTTAGCATGAACTATTATTGTTGACATCACCCAAAGGTGAATACGTTGGGAGGCAACACTATAAGCCCCTATCTTTCTCAGTGTCCGATTAAAACTCCATAACCATTAGTATTGCGTGAGTGTTAGCAATTGTAGAAGACTATATGATAGTTGAGTATGTGGAGTTTGCTATTCCTGAAAATAAGATGAATTGTAAATGTTTGATGACTGAGTACGAAGTTTGCTAGCTTTCAAGAAAGTTTTTTGGTCTATGCTTTAACATGTGAATTGCTTGTTACTTGTTCGTGAGAAGTTTTATGAGATGAACTACTGTTATGACATATAATCATGCTAGAAAAGGTGATTGAAATTATCATTGATCAAACTTGTGCACCTTCTAGCATTCACACTTCATAAATTCTTTCTTTTATCATTTACCTACTCAAGGACGAGCAGGAATTAAGCTTGGGGACGCTGATACTTCTCCAACGTATCTATAATTTATGAAGCATTCATGCTATTATTATCTGTTTTGAATGATTATGGGCTTTATTATACACTTTTATATTACTTTTGGGACTAACCTATTAACCGGAGGCCCATCCCATATTGTTGTTTTATTGCCTGTTTCAGTATTTTGAAGAAAAGGAATATCAAACGGAGTCCAAACGGAATGAAACCTTCGGGAGCGTGATTTTTGGAAAGGATATGATCCGGGAGACTTGGAGTTCAAGCCAGGGAAGGTTCAAGGAAGCTAGGAGATAGCAGGGCGTGCCCACCCCCTGGGCGCGCCCCCTGTCTTGTGTGCCCCTTGAGGCTCCCCCGACTGACTTCTTTCGCCTATATAAGCCTACGTACCCTAAAAACATCGAAGAAGAAGATAGATCAGGAGTTCCGCCGCCGCAAGCCTCTGTAGCCACCAAAAACCTCTCGGGAGCCCGTTCCGGCACCCTGCCGGAGAGGGAACCCATCACCAGTGGCCATCTTCATCATCCCAACGCTATCCATGACGAGGAGGGAGTAGTGCACCCTCGGGGCCGAGGGTATGTACCAGTAGCTATGTGTTTGATCTCTCTCTATCATGTTCTCTCTATGGCACGACCTTGATGTATCGCGAGCTTTGCTATTATAGTTGGATCTTATGATGTTTCTCCCCCTCTACTCTCTTGTGATGAATTGAGTTTTCCCCTTAAAGTTGTCTTGTCGGATTGAGTCTTTAAGGATTTGAGAACACTTGATGTATGTCTTGCCTTGTTTATCTGTGGTGATAATGGGATATTCACGTGATCCACTTGATGTATGTTTTGGTGGTCAACTTGCGGGTTCCACCCATGAACCTATGCATAGGGGTTGGCACACGTTTTCATCTTGACTCTCTGGTAGAAACTTTGGGGCACTCTTTGAAGTACTTTGTGTTGGTTGGATGAATCTGATATTGTGTGATGCATATCGTATAATCATGCCCACGGATACTTGAGGTGACAATGGAGTATCTAGGTGACATTAGGGTTTTGGTTGATTTGTGTCTTAAGCTGTTATTCTAGTACGAACTCTTGAATAGATCGATCCGAAAGAATAACTTTGAGGTGGTTTTGTACCCTACCATAATCTCTTCGTTTGTTCTCCGCTATTAGTGGCTTTGGAGTGACTCTTTGTTGCATGTGGAGGGATTGTTATATGATCTATCTATGTTATTATTGTTGAGAGAACTTGCACTAGTGAAAGTATGAACCCTACGCCTTGTTTCCTACCATTGCAATACCGTTTACGCTCACTTTTATCATTAGTTACCTTGCTGTTTTTATATTTTCAAATTACATAAACATATATCTACTATCCATATTGCACTTGGATCACCATCTCTTTGCCGAACTAGTGCACCTATACAATTTGCCATTGTATTGGGTGTGTTGGGGACACAAGAGACTCTTTGTTATTTGGTTGCAGGGTTGTTTGAGAGAGACCATCTTCATCCTACGCCTCCCACGGATTGATAAACCTTAGGTCATCCACTTGAGGGAAATTTGCTACTGTCCTACAAACCTCTACACTTGGAGGCCCAACAACGTCTACAAGAAGAAGGTTGTATAGTAGACATCACCGGCCAGGAGGGGCGCGCCAGGAGGAGTCCTACTCCCACTGGGAGTAGGACTCCCTCCTTTCCTTGTCCAACTAGGAGAGGGGGAAGGAAGGGAGAGAGGGGAGGAAGGAAAGGGGGGCGCCGCCCCTCCCCTCCTTGTCCAATTCAAACTAGAGGGGGAGGGGGCGCGCGTCCTCCACTAGCTGCCCCTCCTATTCTCCACTTTGGGCCCATGAAGCCCATTAACCCCCCGGGGGGGTTCCGGTAACCCCCGGTACTCTGGTATATATTCGATAACCCCCGGAATCATTCCGGTGTCCGAATATAGTCGTCCAATATATCAATCTTCATGTCTCGACCATTTCGAGACTCCTCGTCATATCCGTGGTCACATCCGGGACTCCGAACTATCTTCGGTACATCATAATATATAAACTCATAATATAACTGTCATCTAACTTTAAGCGTGCGGACCCTACGGGTTCGAGAACAATGTAGACATGACCGGGACACGTCTCCGGTCAATAACCAATAGCGGAACCTGGGTGCTCATATTGGCTCCTACATATTCTACGAAGATCTTTATCGGTCAATCCGCATAACAACATACGTTGTTCCCTTTGTCATCGGTATGTTACTTGCCCGAGATTCGATCGTCGGTATCCCAATACATAGTTCAATCTCGTTACCGGCAAGTCTCTTTACTCGTTACGTAATGCATCATTCTGTAACTAACTCATTAGCTACATTGCTTGCAAGGCTTATAGTGATGTGCATTACCGAGAGGGCCCAGAGATACCTCTCCGACAATCGAAGTGACAAAATGTAATCTCGAAGTACGCCAACTCAACATGTACCTTTGGAGACACCTGTAGAGCTCCTTTATAATCACCCAGTTACGTTGTGACGTTTGGTAGCACACAAAGTGTTCCTCCGGTAAACGGGAGTTTCATAATCTCATAGTCATAGGAACATGTATAAGTCATGAAGAAAGCAATAGCAACATACTAAACGATCAAGTGCTAAGCTAACGGAATGGGTCAAGTCAATCACATCATTCTCTAACGATGTGATCCCGTTAATCAAATGAGAACTCATGTCTATGGCTAGGAAACTTAACCATCTTTGATTCAATGAGCTAGTCAAGTAGAGGCATACTAGTGACACTCTGTTTGTCTATGTATTCACACATGTATCAAGTTTCCGGTTAATACAATTCTAGCATGAATAATAAACATTTATCATGAAATAAGGAAATAAATAATAACTTTATTATTGCCTCTAGGGCATATTTCCTTCAGTCTCCCACTTGCACCAGAGTCAATAATCTAGTTCACATCATCATGTGATTTAACACCAATATTCATATATGTATATGATTAATACCCATAGTTCACATCGTCATGTGATCAACACCCAAAGGGTTTACTAGAGTCAATAATCTAGTTCACATCTCTATGTGATTAACACCCAAAGAGTACTAAGGTATGATCATGTTTTGCTCGTGAGAGAAGTTTAGTCAACGGGGCTGTCACATTTAGAGCCGTATGTATTTTGAAATATTCTATGTCTACAATGCTCTGCACGGAGCTACTTTAGCTAATTGCTCGCGCTTTCAATATGTATCCAGATTGAGACTTAGAGTCATCTGGATTGGTGTAAAAGCTTGCACCGATGTAACTCTTTAAGATGGGCTCTTTTATCACCTCCATAATCGAGAAATATTTCCTTAGTCCTTACTAAGGATATTCTTGACCACTGTCCAGTGATCTACTCTTAGATCAAAATTGTACTCCCTTACTAAACTTAGAGCAAGGTATACAATAGGTGTGGTACACAACATAGCATACTTAATAGAACCTTTGTGTGAGGCATAGGGAATGTCTTTTCATTCTCTTTCTATTTTCTGCCATAGTCGGGTTTTGAGTCTTACTCAACTTCACACCTTGCAAAGAACTCCTTTGACTGTTCCATTTTGAATTACTTCAAAATCTTATCAAGGTATGTACTCATTGAAAAATCTTATCAAGCGTCTTGATCTATCTCTATAGATCTTGATGCTCAATATGTAAGCAGCTTCACTGAGGTCTTTCATTGAAAAACTTTTATTCAAGTATCCTTTTATGCTATCCAGAAATTCTATATCATTTCCAATCAACAATATGTCGTCCACATATAATATCAGAAATGCTACAGAGCTCCCACTCACTTTCTTGTAAATACAGGCTTCTCCAAAAGTCTGTATAAAACCATATGCTTTGATCAACTCATCAAGCATATATTCCAACTCCGAGATGCTTGCACCAGTCCATAGATGGATCGCTGGAGTTTGCACATTTTGTTAGCACCTTTAGGATTGACAAAACCTTCTGGTTGCATCATATGCAACTCTTCTTTAATAAATCTATTAAGGAATGCAGTTTTGACATCCATCTACCAGGTTTCATAATATGTGGCAATTGCTAACATGGTTCGGACAGACTTAAGCATCGATACGAGTGAGAAAATCTCATTGTATTCAACACCTTGAACTTGTCGAAAAACTTTTTGCGACAAGTCGAGCTCTGTAGATAGTAACACTACTATCAGCGTCTGTTTTCCTCTTGAAGATCCATTTATTTTCTATGGCTTGCCGATCATCGGGCAAGTCCACCAAAGTCCACACTTTGTTCTCATGCATGGATCCCATCCCAGATTTCACGGCCTCAAACCATTTCGTGGAATCTGGGCTCATCATCGCTTCCTCATAGTTCGTAGGTTTATCATGGTCTAGTAACATGACTTCCAGAACAGGATTACCGTACCACTCTAGTGTGTACTGTACTTTGGAAGACCTACAAGGTTTTGTAGTAACTTAATCTGAAGTTTCATGATCATCATCATTAGCTTCCTCACTAATTGGTGTAGGAATCACCGAAACTGATTTATGTGATGAACTACTTTCCAATTCGGGAGAAGGTACAAATTACCTTATCAAGCTCTACTTTCCTCCCACTCACTTCTTTCGAGAGAAACTCCTTCTCTAGAAAGGATCCATTCTTAGCAACGAATATTTTGCCTTTGGATCTGTGATTAGAAGGTGTACCCAACAATCTCCTTTGGGTATCCTATGAAAACGCATTTCTCCGATTTGGGTTCGAGCTTATCAGGTTGAAACTTTTTCACATAAGCATCGCAACTCTAAACTTTAAGAAACGACAACTTAGGTTTATTGCTAAACCATAGTTCATATGGTGTCGTCTCAACGGATCTAGATGGTGCCCTATTTAACGTGAATGCAGTTGTCTCTAATGCATAATCCCAAAACGATAGTGGTAAACCGATAAGAGACATCATAGATTGCACCATATCCAATAAAGTGCGGTTACAACGTTCAGACACGCCATAACGCTGTGGTGTTCCAGGTGGCGTGAGCTGTGAAACTATTCCATATTGTTATATATGAAGGCCAAACTCGTAACTCAAATATTCTCCTCCACGATCAGATCACAGAAACTTTATTTTCTTGTTACGATGATTCTCCACTTCACTCTGAAATTCTTTGAACTTTTCAAATGTTTCAGATTTGTGTTTCATTAAGTAGATATACTCATATATGCTCAAACCATTTGTGAAGGTCAGAAAATAACAATACTCACCACGAGCATCAACACTCATTGGACTTCATACATCGGTATGTATTATTTCCAACAAGTCAGTAGCTCGTTCCATTGTTCCGGAGAACGGAGTTTTAGTCATCTTGCCCAAAAGACACGGTTCGCAAACATCAAATGATTCATAACCAAGTGATTCCAAAAATCCATTTTTATGGAGTTTCTTCATGCGCTTTACACCGATATGACCCAAACGGCAGTGCCACAAATAAGTTGCACTATCATTATTAACTTTGCATCTTTTGGCATCAATATTATGAATATGTGTATCACTACGATCGAGATCCAACAAACTATTTTCATTGGGTGTATGACCATTGAAGGTTTTATTCATGTAAACAAAACAACAATTATTCTCTGACTTTAAATGAATAACCGTATTGCAATAAACATGATCAAATCATATTCATGCTCAATGCAAATGCCAAATAACATTTATTTAGGTTCAACACTAATCCCGAAAGTATAGGGAGTGTGCGATGATGATCATATCAATCTTGGAATCACTTCCAACACACATCGTCACTTCACCCTCAACTAGTCTCTGTTTATTCTGTAACTCCTATTTCGAGTTACTAATTTTTAGCGACCGAACAAGTATCAAATACCCAGGGGCTACTATAAACAGTAGTAAGGTACACATCAATAACCTGTATATCAAATATACCCTTGTTCACTCTGCCATCCTTCTTATCCACCAAATATTCAGGGAATTTCCTCTTCCAATGGTCATTTCCTTTGCAGTAGAAACACTCAGTTTCAGGTTTTGGTCCAGTTTTGGGCTTCTTCGCAGGAGTGACAACTTGCTTGCCATTCTACTTGAAGTTCCCTTTCTTTCCCTTTGCCTTTTGCTTGAAACTAGTGATATTGTCAATCATGAACACTTGATGTTCTTTCTTGATTTGTACCTTCGTCGATTTCAACATCACGAAGAGCTCGGGAATCGTTTTTGTCATCCCTTTTATACTATTGTTCATAACGAAGTTCTACTAACTTGGTGATGGTGACTAGAGAACTCTGTCAATCACTATATTATCTGGAAGATTAACTCCCACTTGATTCAAGCGATTGTAGTATCCAGACAATCTGAGCACATGCTCACTAGTTGAGAAATTCTCCTCCATCTTTTAGCTATAGAACTTGTTGGAGACTTCATATCTCTTAACTCGGGTATCTGCTTGAAATATTAAATCCAACTCCTGGAACATCTCATATGGTCCATGACATTCAAAACGTCTTTGAAGTCCCGATTCTAAGCCGTTAAGCATGGTGCACTAAACTATCAAGTAGTCATCATATTGAGCCACCCAAACGTTCATAACGTCTGCGTTTGCTCCTGCAATAGGTCTATCACCTAGCGGTGCATCAAGGACATAATTCTTCTGTCTAGCAATGAGGATAAACCTCAGATCACGGACCCAGTCCGCATCATTGCTACTAACATCTTTCAACATAGTTTTTCTCTAGGAACATATCAAAATAAACATAGGTAAGCAACAACGCTAGCTATTGATCTACAACATAATTTGCAAAGTACTATCAGGACTAAGTTCATGATAAATTAAAGTTCAATTAATCATATTACTTAAGAACTCCCACTTAGATAGACATCTCTCTAATCATCTAAGTGATCACGTGATCCAAATCAACTAAACCATGTCCGATCATCACGTGAGATGGAGTAGTTTTCAATGGTGAACATCACTATGTTGATCATATCTACTATATGATTCATGCTCCACCTTTCGGTCTCAGTGTTCCAAGGCAATATCTGTATATGCTAGGCTCGTCAAGTTTAACCTGAGTATTCCGCGTGTGCAACTGTTTTGCACCCGTTGTATTTGAACGTAGAGCCTGTCACACCCGATCATCACGTGGTGTCTCAGCACGAAGAACATTCGCAACGGTGCATACTCAGGGAGAACACTTATACCTTGAAATTTAGTGAGAGATCATCTTATAAAGCTACCGCCGAACTAAGCAAAATAATATGTATAAAAGATAAACATCACATGCAATCAAAATATGTGACATGATATGGCCATCATCATCTTGTGCCTTTTGATCTCCATCTCGAAAGTACTATCATGATCTCCATCGACACTGGCATGACACCATGATCTCCATCATCTTGATCTATATCAATGTGTCGTCACATGGTCTTCTCGCCAACTATTGCTATCGCATGCGACAAAGTAAAGAAATTATTTGGCGCTTGCATCTTATGCAATAAAGAGACAACCATAAGGCCTCTACCAGTTGCCGATAAGTTCAACAAAACATGATCATCTCATACAACAACTTATATCTCATCACGTCTTGACCATATCACATCACAACATGCCCTGCAAAAACAAGTTAGACGTCCTCTACTTTGTTGTTGCAAGTTTTATGTGGCTGCTACGGGCTGAGCAAGAACCGTTCTTACCTACGCATCAAAACCACAACGATAGTTCATCAAGTTAGTGTTGTTTTAACCTTCTCAAGGACCGGGCGTAGCCACACTCAGTTCAACTAAAGTAGGAGAAACTGACACCCGCTAGTCACCTATGTGCAAAGCACGGCGATAAAACCAGTCTCGCGTAAGCGTACGCGTAATGTCGGTCCGGGCCGCTTCATCCAACAATACCGCCGAACCAAAGTATGACATGCTAGTAAGCAGTATGACTTGTATCGCCCACAACTCACTTGTGTTCTACTCGTGCATATAACATCTACGCATAAAACCAGGCTCGGATGCCACTGTTGGGGAACGTAGTAATTTCAAAAAAAATCCTACGCACACGCAAGATCATGGTGATGCATAGCAATGAGAGGGGAGAGTGTTGTCCACGTACCCTCGTAGACCGAAAGCGGAAGCGTTAGAACAACGCGGTTGATGTAGTCGTACATCTTCACGGCCCGACCGATCAAGCACCGAAAGCACGGCACCTCCGAGTTCTAGCACACGTTAGCTCGATGATGTCCCTCGAACTCCGATCCAGCCGAGTGTTGAGGGAGAGTTCCGTCAGCACGACGGCGTGGTGACGATGATGATGTTCTACCGACGCAGGGCTTCGCCTAAGCACCGCTATGATATTATCGAGGTGGAATATAGTGGAGGGGAGCACCGCACACGGCTAATAGATCTCAAGGATCAATTGTTGTTGTGTCTAGAGGTGCCCCCCTGCCCCCGTATATAAAGGAGCAAGGGGGGAGGGGGCGGCTGATACGTCTCCAACATATCTATAATTTTTGATTGTTTCATGCTATTATATTACCCCTTTTGGATGTTTATGGGCTTTATTTTACACATTTATATCATTTTTGGGACTAACCTACTAACCGGAGGCCCAGCCCATATTGCTGTTTTTTTGCCTATTTCAGTGTTTCGAAGAAAAGGAATATCAAACGGAGTCCAGACAGAATGAAACCTTCGGGAGCGTGATTTTTGGAACGAACATGATCCGGAGAGCTTGGAGTGCAAGTCAAGAAGCCTCCAAGGTCCCCACGAGATAGGGGGCCGCGCCCCCCTGTAGGGCGCACCCCCTGTCTCGTGGGCCCCTCGGGCGGCCACCGACATACTTCTTCCTCCTATATATACCTACGTACCCCGAAAACATCCAGGAGCACCACAAAACACAATTTCCACCGCCGTAACCTTCTGTATCCGCGAGATCCCATCTTGGAGCCTTCGCCGGCACTCTGCCGGAGGGGGAATCAACCATGGAGGGCCTCTACATCAATATCCTTACCCCTCAGATGAGTTGTGAGTAGTTTACCACAGACCTACGAGTCCATAGTTATTAGCTAGATGGATTCTTCTCTCTTTTTGGATCTCAATACAATGTTCTCCCCCTCTCTTGTGGAGATCTATTCGATGTAAACTCTTTTTGCGGTGTGTTTGTCGAGATTCGATGAATTGTGGGTTTATGATCAAGTTTATCTATGAATAATATTTGAATCTTCTCTGAATTCTTTTATGTATGATTGAGTTATCTTTGCAAGTCGCTTCGAATTATCAGTTTGGTTTGGCCTACTAGATTGGTCTTTCTTGCCATGGGAGAAGTGCTTAGCTTTGGGTTCAATCTTGCGGTGTTCTTACCTAGTGACAGAAAGGGTTGCAAGACACGTATTGTATTGTTGCCATCGAGGATAACAAGATGGGGTTTATATCATATTGCATGTGTTTATCCCTCTACATCATGTCATCTTGCTTAATGCGTTACTCTGTTCTTATGAACTTAATACTCTAGATGCAGGCAGGAGTCGGTCGATGTGTGGAGTAATAGTAGTAGATGCAGGTAGGAGTCGGTCTACTTGTTATGGACATGATGCCTATATACATGATCATGCCTAGATAATCTCATAACTATGCGCTTTTCTATCAATTGCTCGACAGTAATTTGTTCACCCACCGTAATACTTATGCTATCTCGAGAGAAGCCTCTAGTGAAACCTATGGCCCCGGGTCTATCTCTTGTCATATTTGCATTCAATCTACCTTTATTTGCATCTTTACTTTTTGCATCTATATTATAAAATACCAAAATATATTTATCTTATCTTACTATCTTTATTAGATCTCACTTTCACAAGTGGCCGTGAAGGGATTGACAACCCCTTTATTGCATTGGTTGCGAGTTCTCAGTTTGTTTGTGTAGGTGTGTGGGACTTTTGAGAAGCCTCCTACTAGATTGATACCTTGGTTCTCAAAACTAAGGGAAATACTTACGCTACACTTTGCTGCATCACCATCTCCTCTTCGAGGAAAACCAACGCAAGTTCAAGACGTAGCAAGAAGGATTTCTGGCGCCGTTGCCGGGGAGGTCTTCACTCAAGTCAAGACATACCAAGTACCCATCACAAACCCATCTCCCTCGCATTTACATTATTTGTCATTTGCCTCTCGTTTTCCTCTCCCCCACTTCACCCTTGTCGTTTTATTTGCCCTCTCTTTTCCAATCTCCTCCTCTCTTTTCGCTTGCCGTTTTTCTATTTGCTCGTATGTTTGTTCATTCACCTTGTCGTTATGGCTAGTCCTCCTATCTTTATTCTCACTCCCGAACAAGAAATTCACAATTTTAAACAAAGGGAGAGGGAAAGTTTAAAAGATGCTTGGCATAGAATTTGCAATGCCCAATATAAAGCTACTAGGAAGCTTGCTACTTTCGTTCTTCTCCGCATTTTTATGTAGGCATTACTCCTTGGAATAGATGTGTTCTTGATATTGCTACCGGAGGTGATTTTATGAGTAGCCATACTTTTGATGCTTATAATGCTATGTTAGATTTGTTTGGCCCACCACCTCTTTTGGTTAATAGAATGGTTTTAACTCTAGAACATGTGATGCAACGGCTTGATATTATTGAAAATAAAATTTCCACTGTTGAGTTGATTGAAAATTTGGATAAAAAGATTCATAATCACATTACCCAATTTGGATCTAGGGTTGGAGTTACTTTGAAAAATCTCAAAGAAAAAGAACCTATAGTCAATGAAAAAATAGATCTAGACTCTTCTAGAATCGGTAAACTATACAAACCCAGGTTCCGCGTTTTCCCCCATGAAAAACACTCCAAAACCCCCTACTAAAACTGCCAAGTTTATTTATGTTCCTAAAAATAAGGGTGAATCTTCTAGTAAGGGAGACGCAGATCTCAAATCCATAAGTGTTCTTCCAAATTGTCTCTCTATCATTAAAGAACCTTATGCTACCAATGAATTTCTTGAATTTTTGCCTAAAGGTTTAGCTATTGCAAAAAGGGGAGAAATCCCTAGAGATCACAAGCGCTCTATTGATGAATTTAGTGCCAAAGATGGCACTCGTTAGATCTATCTTTGTTTTTATGCCTAGCTAGGGGCGTTAAACGATAGCGCTAGTTGGGAGGCAACCCAATTTTCTTTATTTTTTTGCTTTTGCTCCTGTTTAGTAATAAGTCTTGCATCTACCTTCTGGTTAGATGTGTTTTTATCTTTTAATTAGTGTTTGTGCCAAGTAGAACCTATAGGATAACCTACGATGATAGTTGATTTGATTCTGCTGAAAAACAGAAAGTTTGCGCGCACGAATATAACTTTGTTAAATCACATGAACGTGCTTTTGCGCTGATTCTTTTTGCTGCTGTTCAATAAACAAATTGTCCAGGACTTCCTATTTTGGTAAGATTTTTAGAGTTCCATAAGTTTGCGTTAGTTACAGATTGCTACAGACTGTTATGTTTTTGACAGATTCTGTTTTTCGTGTGTTGTTTGCTTATTTCAATGCATCTATGGCTAGTAAATTAGTTTATAAACCATAAGGAAGTTGGAATACAGTAGGTTTAACATCAAAATAAATAAAGAATGAGTTCATTGCAGTACCTTATGTGGTGGTTTTGTTTTCTTTCACTAACGGAGCCGATAAGGCCCATATACCTCCCGGGGGGTTCTGGTAACCTCCTGGTGATCCGGTATACTCCCGATCTCACCTGGAACCATTCTGATGTCCAAATATAGTCGTCCAATATATCGATCTTTATGTATCAACCATTTCGAGGCTCCTCGTCATGTTCGTGATCATATCCGGGACTCCGAACTACCTTCGGTACATCAGACCACATAAACTCATAATACCGATCGTCACCGAACGTTAAGTGTGCGGACCCTACGGGTTCGAGAACTATGTAGACATGACCGAGACACGTTTCTGGTCAATAACCAATAGCGGAACCTAGATGCTCATATTGGCTCCCACATATTCTATGAAGATCTTTATCGGTCAAACCGCATAACAACATACGTTGTTCCCTTTGTCATCGGTATGTTACTTGCCCGAGATTCGATCGTCGGTATCTCAATACATAGTTCAATCTCATTACCGGCAAGTCTCTTTACTCGTTTTGTAATGCATCATCTCGCAACTAACTCATTATTCACATTGCTTGCAAGGCTTATAGTGATGTGCATTACCGAGAGGGCCCAGAGATACTTCTCCGACAATCGAAGTGACAAATCCTAATATCGATCTATGCCAACTCAACAAACACCATCGGGGACACCTGTAGAGAACCTTTATAATCACCCAGTTACGTTGTGACGTTTGGTAGCACACAAAGTGTTCCTCCGGTATTTGGGAGTTGCATAATCTCATAGTCATAGGAACATGTATAAGTCATGAAGAAAGCAATAGCAACATACTAAATGATCAAGTACTAAGCTAACGGGATGGGTCAAGTCAATCACATCGTTCTCTAATGATTTGATCCCGTTCATCAAATGACAACTCATGTCTATGGCTAGGAAACTTAACCATCTTTGATTAACGAGCTAGTCCAGTAGAGGCATACTAGTGACACTTTGTTTGTCTATGTATTCACACATGTACTAAGTTTCCGGTTAATACAATTCTAGAATGAATAATAAACATTTATCATGATATAAGGAAATATAAATAACAACTTTATTATTGCCGCGAGCCTCAATAATCATCGGACCACATACATCAGTATGTATGATTTCCAACAAATATGTTGCTCGCTCCATTGTTCCGGAGAATGGCGTTTTAGTCATCTTACCCATGAGGCATGGTTCGCAAGTACCAAGTGATTCATAATCAAGTGATTCCAAAAGTCCATCAGTATGGAGTTTCTTCATGCACTTTACACCAATATGACCCAAACGACAGTGCCACAAATAAGTTGCACTATCATTATCAACTCTGCATCTTTTGGCCTCAACATTATGAATATGTGTATCACTACTGTCGAGATTCAATAAAAATAGACCACTCTTCAAGGGTGCATGACCATAAAAGATATTACTCATATAAATAGAACAACCATTATTCTCAGATTTAAATGAATATCCGTCTCACATCAAACAAGATCCGGATATAATGTTCATGCTCAACGCTGGCACCAAATAACAATTATTCAGGTCTAAAACTAATTCCGAAGGTAGATGTAGAGGTAGCGTGCCGACGGCGATCACATCGACTTTGGAACCATTTCCCGTGCACATCGTCACCTCATCCTTAGCCAATCTTTGCTTAATCCGTAGCCCCTGTTTCGAGTTGCAAATATTAGCAACAGAACCAATATCAGATACCCAGGTGCTACTGCGAGCATTAGTAAGGTACACATCAATAACATGTGTATCACATATAACTTTGTTCACCTTGCCATCCTTCTTATCCGCCAAATACTTGGGGCAGTTCCGCTTCCAGTGACCAGTCTGTTTACAGTAGAAGCACTCAGTCTCAGGCTTAGGTCCAGACTTGGGCTTCTTCACTTGAGCAGCAACTTGCTTGCCGTTCTTTTTGAAGTTCCCCTTCTTCCCTTTACCCTTTTTCTTGAAACTGGTGGTCTTGTTGACCATCAACACTTGTTGCTCCTTTTTGATTTCTATCTCCGCAGCCTTTAGCATTGTGAAGAGCTCAGGAATTGTCTTATCCATCCCTTGCATGTTATAGTTCATCATGAAGCTCTTGTAGCTTGGTGGCAGTGATTGAAGAATTTTGTCAATGACACTATCATCAGGAAGATTAACTCCCAGTTGAATCAAGTGATTGTTATGCCCAGACATTTTGAGTATATGTTCACTGACAGAACTATTATCCTCCATCTTGCAGCTGTAGAACTTATTGGAGACTTCATATCTCTCAATCCGGACATTTGCTTGAAATATTAACTTCAACTCCTGGAACATCTCATATACTCCATGACGTTCAAAACGTCGTTGAAGTCCCTGTTCTAAGCCGTAAAGCATGGCACACTGAACTATCGAGTAGTCATCAGCTTTGCTCTGCTAGACATTCTTTACGTCATCAGTAGCATCTGCAGCAGGCCTGGCACCCAGCGGTGCTTCCAGGATGTAATTCTTCTATGCATCAATGAGGATAATCCTCAAGTTACGGACCCAGTCCGTGTAATTGCTACCATCATATTTCAACTTAGCTTTCTCAAGGAACGCATTAAAATTCAAAGGAACAGTAGCACGGGCCATTGATCTACAACAACATAGACATGAATAATACTATCAGGTACTAAGTTCATGAAAAAATAAAGTTCAATTAATCATATTACTTAAGAACTCCCACTTAGATAGACATCCCTCTAATCATCTAAGTGATCACGTGATCCAAATCAACTAAACCATGTCCGATCATCACGTGAGATGGAGTAGTTTCCAATGGTGAACATCACTATGTTGATCATATCTACTATATGATTCACGCTCGACCTTTTGGTCTCAGTGTTCCGAGGCCATATCTGTATATGCTAGGCTCGTCAAGTTTAACCCGAGTATTCTGCGCGTGCAAAACTGGCTTGCACCCGTTTTATGTGAACGTAGAGCTTATCACACCCGATCATCACGTGGTGTCTCAGCACGATGAACTTTCGCAACGATGCATACTTAGGGAGAACACTTGTACCTTGAAATTTAGTGAGAGATCATCTTATAATGCTACCGTCAATCAAAGCAAAATAAGATGCATAAAAGATAAACATCACATGCAATCAATATAAGTGATATGATATGGCCATCATCATCTTGTGCCTTTGATCTTCATCTTCAAAGCACCGTCATGATCACCATCGTCACCGGCACGACACATTGATATCCATCGTAGCATCGCTATCGTTTCGCCAACTATTGTTTCTACGACTATCGCTACCGCTTAGTGATAAAGTAAAAACAATTACAGGGCGATTGCATTGCATACAATAAAGCAACAACCATATGGCTCCTGCCAGTTGTCGATAACTCTGTTACAAAACATGATCATCGCATATAATAAACTTAGCATCATGTCTTAATCATATCACATCACAACATGCACTGCAAAAACAAGTTAGACGTCCTCTACTTTGTTGTTGCAATTTTACGTGGCTGCTACGGGCTAAGCAAGAACCGTTCTTACCTATGCATCAAAACCACAATGATATTTCATCAAGTATGTGTTGTTTTAACCTTCAACAAGGACCGGGCGAAGCCACACTCAATTCAACTAAAGTTGGAGAAACTAACACCCGCCAGCCACCTGTGTGTGAAGCACGTCGGTAGAACCAGTCTCGCGTAAGCGTACGCGTAATGTCGGTCTGGGCCGCTTCATCCAACAATACAGCCGAATCAAAGTATGACATGCTGGTAAGCAGTATGACTAGTATCATCCAGAACTCACTTGTGTTCTACTCGTGCATATAACATCTACGCATAAAACTGGCTCTGATACCATTGTTGTGGAATGTAGCAATTTCAAAAATTTCCTACGCACACGCAAGATTATGGTGATGCATAGCAACGAGCGAGAGAGTATAGTCCACATACTCTCGTAGATCGTAAGCGGAAGCGTTTTGTTAACGCGGTTGATGTAGTCATACGTCTTCACGATTCGACCGATCCAAGTACCGAACGCACGGCACCTCCGAGTTCAGCACACGTTCAGCTCGATGACGTCCCATGAACTCACGATCCAGCAGAGTGTCGAGGGACAGTTTCGTCAGTACGACGGCGTGGTGACGGTGATGATGAAGTTACCGGCGCAGGGCTTCGCCTAAGCACTTCAATGATATGATCGAGGTGGATTATGGTGGAGGGGGGCACTGCACACGGCTAAGAGATCAATGATCAACTTGTCTGTCTATGGGGTGCCCCCTCCCCCGTATATAAAGGAGTGGAGGAGGGGAGGAGGCCGGCCTCCTAGGCGCGCACCAAGGGGAGTCCTACTCCCACCGGGAGTAGGATCCCCCCCCCTTTCCCTAGTTGGATTAGGAGAGAAGGAAGGGGTAGGAAGGAGGAAGGAAGGGGGGGGGGGCGCCCCCCTTCACAATTCGGATTGGGCTTGGGAAGGGGGGCTCCTTTGCTCCTTTCCCCTCTCTCTCACTATGGCCCAATAAGGCCCATATACCTCCCGGGGGGTTCCGGTAACCTCCCGGTGCTCCGCTATACTCCCGATCTCACCCAGAACCATTCCGATGTCCAAATATTGTCGTCCAATATATTGATCTTTATGTCTCGACCATTTCGAGACTCCTCATCATGTCCGTGATCATATCCGGGACTCTGAACTACCTTCGGTACATCAAAACACATAAACTCATAATACTGATCATCACCGAACGTTAAGCGTGCGGACCCTATGGGTTCGAGAACTATGTAGACATGACTGAGACACATTTCCGGTCAATAACCAATAGCGGAACCTGGATGCTCATATTGGCTCCCACATATTCTACGAAGATCTTTATCGGTCAAACCGCATAACAACATACGTTGTTCCCTTTGTCATCAGTATGTTACTTGCCCGAGATTCGATCGTCGGTATCTCAATACCTAGTTCAATCTCGTTACCGGCAACTAACTCATTAGTCACATTGCTTGCAAGGCTTATAGTGATGTGCATTACCGAGAGGGCCCAGAGATACCTCTCCGACAATCGGAGTGACAAATCCTAATCTCGATCTATGCCAACTCAACAAATACCATCGGAGACACCTGTAGAGCACCTTTATAATCACCCAGTTACGTTGTGACGTTTGATAGCACACAAACTGTTCCTCCGGTATTCGGGAGTTGCATAATCTCATAGGCATAGGAACATGTGTAAGTCATGAAGAAAGCAATAGCAACATACTACACGATCAAGTGCTAAGCTAACGGGATGGGTCAAGTCAATCACATCATTCTCTAATGATGTGATCCCGTTCATCAAATGACAACTCATGTCTATGGCTAGGAAACTTAAGCATCTTTGATTAACGAGCTATTCAAGTAGAGGCATACTAGTGACACTTTGTTTTTCTATGTATTCACACATGTACTAAGTTTCCAGTTAATACAATTCTAGCATGAATAATAAACATTTATCATGATATAAGGAAATATAAATAACAAATTTAGTATTGCCTCTAGGGCATATTTCCTTCACATCCACTCTATCTCATCTATAACAATTCACAGGGTCAGCTGTTAATTTGCAATGCCAGAATGTCTGATCAGAGTGATAGCCAGAACTGGTCTGAAGAGCAGGTGAATCTGAGTGAGGGCACTAGTCCCTCTAGCAGTTATGATGAAGGCAGCAGAAGTACTCCTAGAAACTTGCATAAGGCTGCTACTAGGCAAAGGAGGAAGAAAATTTTTGATTCTGAAGATGAAGACTATGTTGCTGCTGAGGATCAGCTCCAAGAAGAAGGTTGTCAAGAAAGAATTTATCACGGCTACATCTACAAAGCCTGGTTTGAACAAGAAGGCTCCTGCAAAGGGAGTGCCCATGTCTAAAGCCAGAGCCTCAACACAAGAAACAATTGAGTTCACTCGTGAACCAAAAGAGGCTGGTGAAGGCAAGAAAAGGAAGGAGAGGGTCAAGAAAACCATGGCTAGAGTCAATGGGAGATCCTCTATGATGAAAGACCCAGCTGAGGATGAAGAGGAAGAGGAAGAGGATGTTGCACCAACACCTAAGTCACAAAAGCTGATGGGGGATGCCATCAAGTGTGGGGTTGCCCCTTCAAAGCCCAAGACAGCCCCCAAAGCTTCTGCTCCATCTCCCAAGACTGCACCAAAGAGGAGTACCAGGAACATACCAGCTGCTGAGAAGAACAAGGCCCCAGTGTCTGAGATTGAAGAATAAGAAGATGCTAAAGCCCAAGTGCTCAGGAAGCTAAAGCCCAAGTGCTCAGGAAGCTAAAGCCCAAGATCCCTGACCATGATGACAATCATCCAGTGGCAGAAAATATGAATATCAGAAAAGATGCAGGTCTCAGATTATGAAGACAATCAGATCCATATGCTGTGAGGAGAAGGACTACTGTGGATTATTGGTTTCACACCAAGGAGCAGCAGGACTTCTATGAGACTATTCTGCTAGATAATAAGCCAATTGTCTGTGATATGAGATGGGTTGATTGGTCATACATTGATGACAATGAAGATCACTTCCCTGGAGTGCATGAGAGCTTCAGACTATGTGGAGTAGACAAATTTGTGGGTCAGAAGTTGACCAAGTGGAATGATGAGATCATTATGCAATTCTATTCTACAGCTCATTTCTATCCTGATGGAAGGATTGTTTGGATGTCTGAAGGTACAAGGTACCAATCAACAGTTGATGAGTGGGCCAAGCTAATTAATGCCCCTGAAGAGCATAAGGATGACATAGATGTCTATGCCAAGAAGAAGAAAGATCACAACTCCATGGCCAACATGTATAAGGAGATTCCTAACAAAGCCTTGGAGACTCACAAGCTAGGCTCTGTTTATTATCTGTTGTCTGGACTGGCCACTATTAACACCATCTTGAGGCACACCCTGTTGCCCAAATCAGGAGATCATAGAATGATCAGAGGCCACTCCATCAACTTGCTTCAGATATTTGATGTGCCCAGAAGTTTAAAGTGATGAGTTTGATTGTTGAGACAATCAACAGGACAGCTGCAGACCAGAAAAGATCTTGTGGGTATGCTCCACACATCCAGATGCTCATCAACTCCAAGATGGGCACAGGCACATACTTATTGGACAAGGAACATCTTCCCTTGATGCCTGACTTTGAGGACAATACAGTTGTCATGAATGAGGAAGATCTCACATCAGTAGAGGCTCAAGAGAAGAGGGAGAAAGCAAAAGCTGAGAAAGCGTCAAAGATGCCAAGTGCTGAAGAGGCTTCACAAATTTTCCTCAAGTCAAAGCAAGATCAACTTGGATATCTTATTCAAGCAACTTTGAGGATTGAGAAAGGACTGGCCACCCTGACTCAGAATCAAGAGAGCCTGGAGAGGATCATTGAAACAAAGTTCTATGATCTTGACTTGAAGGTGACAGAGATGCAGACAGCTGTTGAGCAGCTCTACCACAGATGCCTTTCAGAGAGTGCCTAGGGCACATAGATCTGCAGCAGTGCCTGTGATAGACACAAGAGCTACTACATCAGCACCTGCAGTCACAGCATCAGTAGCACCTCCAGTTGCCAGTCCACTAGCTCCAACAACTTCAACATATGCATTCGTCCTTGGAGTTCTCTCAACGCCACCTCCCGAAGATCAAGCCTAGAGAGACGCATAGCACTATGCATTTTTGAGCTTTTTGGTAACTTGTTGCCAAAGGGAGAGGCACCTGCAGCCACATCATCAGTAGCACCTCTAGTTGCCACTCCACCAGCTCCAACAACTTCAACATATGCATTCTTCCTTGGAGTTCTCTCAACGCCACCTCCCGAAGATCAAGCCTAGAGAGACGCATAGCACTATGCGTTTTCGAGCTTTTTGGTAACTTGTTGCCAAAAGGGGGAGAAAGTGTATAGATCATAGGCTGAGAGAGAGAGAGAGAGAGCTTGCTTCTTTTTGCTATCTCTTTTGCTTCTTGGTCGATACTTATTTGTGTGCTTGCTTGGATGATACTCTATGTTTATGTGTGTGAGATACTTGTATGGTCATGTGTTTGATCATATCATACTTTAATGCTTGTGCTTGAATGATGCTATTATTTATCTCTCATGTATGATCATTCACTTTGCCTTGGTGATGAGTGCATATTTCATATTCTATCATTTTGAGCGCTCCACCAAGATGTGTGTGACATGGAAGAGTAACCCATGATCCTAATCGGTTGTGCATTTGCATTCAAAAGCAAATTTTAAATAATGCACAAATTTAGGGGGAGCTCTTGCTTATCACATACTTCTCAAAGTGACGATGTTTTTCATTCTTATTATCATTTGTCGAAGCTTTGATCTATATATTGTTATCAATTACCAAAAAGGGGGAGACTGAAAGTGCAAATATACCTGGGTGGTTTTGGTAATTCCTAACAACATATAGCTCATTGAACTAATACTCTTTCAAGATGATCATTTCAGAAAGTTCAATGATTGGCAGGGCATGGACTAAAGATGTGGACCCCTCAAAATGATAAGGACACATGTTGGCTCAAGCTCAAGACTCTACATTTTCATTTTAGTGCAAGATCACATTGAGTCCATAGGAAAAGCCAATACAATTAAAAGGGGATGAGGTGTTGCTTAATGGCTTGCTTGCTCAAAATGCTTAGTGATATGCTCAAAAAGCCCTTAACCACTTTCTCGTATCCACATATGTCCCAAACCAAAAGTCAAACTCGGCTCCACCGATTTGATCTATCCGGCGCCACCGAGTTCATTTGACATAGCCGTAGCCAGAAACCCTAATCAGTTTGGTCTCACTGACAGGGATCTCGGTCTCACCGAGATGGGATTGCAAACTCTCTGTTTCCCTTCGTAACGTTTCGGTCTAACCGAGATGATCTATCGGTCCCACCGAGTTCGCAATGCAAACTCTGTTTCCTTTTCATAACGTTTCGGTCTCACCGAAACGAGCGAATCGGTCCCACCGAGTTTGCCTGACCAACTCTCTGTTTGCCTATTACAGAAATCGGTCTCACCGAGTTGATGTGATCGGTCTTACCGAGATTACGTTATGCCCTAACCCTAATGAAATCGGTCCCACCGAGTTTACATGTCGGTCCCATCAAAAATCCTAGTGTTCACATTTTGAACTAAATCGGTTTGACCGAGTTTGAGTATTCGGTCCCATCGAGTTTGGTAAATTGTGTGTAACAGTTAGATTTTGTGTGTAGGCTATATATACCCCTCCACCCACTCTTCATTCATGGAGAAAGGCATCAAAATGTGCCTACACTTACAGCATTCATTTTCTGAGAGAGAACCACCTACTCATGTGTTGGGACCAAGATATTTCAATCCAACCACAAGAATCTTGATCTCTAGCCTTCCCCAAGTTTCTTTCCACTCAAATCATCTTTCGACCAAATCCAAATCTGTGAGAGAGAGTTGAGTGTTGGGGAGACTATCATTTGAAGTACAAGAGCAAGGAGTTCATCATCAACACACCATCTATTACCTTTTGGAGAGTGGTGTCTCCTAGATTGATTAGGTGTCACGTGGGAGCCTTCGTCAAGATTGTGGAGTTGAACCAAGGAGTTTATACGGGCAAGGAGATCGCCTACTTCGTGTAGATCTATCCTAGTGAGGCAAGTCCTTCGTGGGCGATGGCCATGGTGGGATAGACAAGGTTGCTTCTTCGTGGACCCTTCGTGGGTGGAGCCTTCCGTGGACTCGCGTAGCCATTACCCTTCGTGGGTTGAAGTCTCCATCAACGTGGATGTACGATAGCACCACCTATCGGAACCACGCAAAAAATCTCCGTGTCCACATTGCGTTTGCTCGCTCCAAACTCCTCCCCTTTACCTTCATATGCAATGAATGCAATGATTTACATTCCGCTGCTATACTCTTAGAATTGCATGTGTAGGTTGATTGCTTGACTTGTGATAAGTTGCTAAAATCTGCCAAGACTTAAAATTGTGAAAATGCTAGATTTTTATTTTGACAAGTAGTATAATCACCCCACTCTAGACATACTTCCGATCCTACAACCATGCCTCTTGAAAGAGAAAAAATCTTGATTTTTTCTTCCGTGGGAGACATGATTTTGCTTCCGCGAGAGGCACAGTCGTGCCTCTCAGAAACGAAAAACCCTATTTTTTTTCCTTCCGCGAGAAGCACATGTTTACTTCTTATGGAGGCGTGGATTTGCTTCCGCAAGAGGCATAATGGGAGGGAACTTTTAGCTTCCGCCACAATCTTCGGCCCGCCAATGCGAGCTGCGGGCTGCGGGCTGCTGCCTCACGAGCTGCTGCCGCCGCACGTGGCGGGTCCAATTGCTTTTCTTTTTTATATGTGAGGGTGTTTTGTGATATTTTATAGAGAATTTTTTATAATTCACTTGGTTTATACGGGATCCGACGGACAAATCGTACCGCAAATTGTCAAGAATTCATTTTAGGTGAACCATATACTGTTTTTAGAAATGATTTTAGCAGATATGCTAGAGATGCTCTCAGTTCGCTCGATCGATTCACTTGGAGCGAATGAATCGTTAGCCAGGACAACTTCCCCGGGCGTCGGTCAGCTAAATATTGTGGTCCTTAAACTTTGAGTTTGCCTGAAGGGAGAAAGATCAAACGCATACTCATATAATTAAGCTCTTTTTGCCAGGAGGCCTTCACGCAAGATTATCACAGAACCTAACAAGCTTTATTCATAACATTATATAGACAACATGGTAGAAAAGAATGTCGAATAAACTAAAGAGGCAAGAGCCAGCAACACTCATCGAACCACCGCCGACCTCTCAAAGGAAAAACTCTCTGCTCCGGCCATCCAACCCAAAGCTGCGACCATCCATCTACTGCATCATCGCCGCCGCAAGAAGGGACACCAGTACCGAGGACACCAAGGCCAATGCGGACGCGCTGGCGGCCGCGCCGGCGTCAGGCGCCGGAGCGGGGGCCGAGGAAGGCGTCATGAAGTCCTGCGCTGACGCAGAGGCGAAGAAGACGGCCACGGCCAGGAGCAGCACGGCGACGCGTGGAGCCATCAAGACCTTGCGCTGTAGCTTGCGAGTAGATCGGACAATCGGCGAGGAGGGGAGTGAGTAATCTGGACGCGGCGAGGTGGGTTGGGATGCGGGGGACGGAGGGGATGCCGTGGGGCTTATATAGCAGGCCGGCCGTCGGTTCGGTGGTCGCGCTCTTGCGTTCTACAGGGGGCAAGAATCGGGCGTGCGTAGTAGCAGGACGCGTTCGGCCGCGCGGCGTGGGAACTCACGTGGGTGGTTCGGCTCAGCGAGTGCGCGGCGGGCGTGGGGAGTTTCCGCGTCGCGGGCGCCCACAGCTCGCGCGCGCCATCGGTGCCTAAAGCCAATTTGTGGGCGTAAAGCCACGGCTGTCGATCGACCTGACATAGTGGGCATTGCACGTTGGCCCGGCCGGCCGCAAAGAGGCTTGAAGCTAAGTGGTGACTTGCCGAATGCCAAAATGTTCCCATGTGCTGATCGATTAGGGGCAATGGAACCAGTTTAGGTTTTTCCACGAGGTCGAGATTACAAAGTCTAACGACGTTTACTTTCTTTTCAGGCGAAAAGACGGCTACTTTTATTTTGCATTGTAATATGTCTTTCATTTATATCACTAGTCAATGTGTATGTGCAATGCACGTTAATTTGGAAGTATATTAAGTGCATGCGGATATTAAATAGGATACTATTTACGTGGTATTATGTGATTAGCACTATATTTGACATGAAATTAACTGCACGCTAAACGTGTTGAGCGCTTGACATTGAAGCAGTCTAAGTCGTTGGATTGACATGATTTGATGGCCGAGATTAATTGGATTTGCCCCTTTGGGTCTTTTTATATTGGTATAGCTATAAGAGCATCTACAGCCGGACGCCCCAAAACCGCCTCAAATGCCCGAGTGGACGGCCAAGTCAGTGAGCGGTAACAAAAAAAACGACCCAGGAGGGCACCTCAAACGCCCGGGCTGACAACACCCCTCATATCCAGCTCAAATCCAAGATGGGTATGGGGAGGCCCGAGCGCATCCGGGCGCGTGCGTCACACAGGAAAACACTCTAAAATCCGGCGGTTCGAAACTCATCTCCTCCGTCGGACTGATGACGCCGCTCGGGTGGGCTGCTAATGCCTAGCTAGGCTATTTAAGCCGACCGCTAGCACTGAAACCCTAGCAATCCACATTTCCCCCCTCCCGCCCGCCGCCGCCGCACTTTCCAATCTCTGTCCGCCACCGCATGCCCCCACACCGCCAGTTAAGGAACTACCCATATCTAACGTCGGAGCACCGGCTGCAGCTCCTTGAGCAGAACCGGGCAAGGTGCGAAGCTCGGATCACTGCGGGGCTACTTTCGGACGCGGTGGATCTAGAGAAGGACTTGGAGGTGGAGGAGGAGGAGGTTGGGATGGAGGTGGACGAGGAGGTTGTTTAGATGGAGCAGCAGGAGGAGGAGGAGCCGGAGGAGGATGTGGGTGACGCGGATCTGCAGGCGAAGCAGCAAGCAATTCTCGATTCCCTTCGGTCGGAATAGGAGGCGAAGGCCAGACACCGTCATCGGCAGAAGGCGGAGGTGGAGCACGCCGCGGAAGTCGACGAGATGCTCGTGTTTATGGATGAGGAGGAGGAGGAGTCGGTGTCCTCCTACGCGCCCATCTACCCGGCACCAACGTGGTGGACATATTTGATGACAAAGCGTAGTGGCTAGTGTCGTGCAGTACGTAGGTTTATTTTTGCATGATTTGTATGGACTAGGGGATGAAATATGAGAGACTTGGATGCATAGCACCAAAACTGAGGTTGACAAGTCATTGTCCGCGGATGCGCCCGGTCGCATTTGCGGGCGTTTGAGGGATCGGATTTGCCGAGTCTGACTGTAGATGCTCTAAAGATCATAGTATAAGTCATGTATGTACAACCTGACAAAACTGAGAAAAGCAAAAAGCTAGCCTTTGCACAAAGGAACATTAGTCAAAAAGTAAAATTACAAACAAGATTGAAAAAACCTGTGAGCTTGACACCAGCGTCCGTCACTTGCCTCTGGCAGACTAGCACCACCACAACAACCACCAAAGGAAAAAAATGACAAATCACCTTCACACCGGAGCTCGACGCGGTTCCACCATTGATATGCAGCTTTGCAGACCACCAGTGTGGCTCGCCAAAGACGAAACTATTACCGTTGAACGAATCAGACCGGAGCAACACCCCGAACACGCCATCAAACTCTACATCTGGCACCCCCACACGACTAAGACGTTGGAGGAGAAAACCATATCTGCCATCCACGAAACACGAACCCAGCACATGATTCACCATTTTCCAAATTTCGTCGATGTAGGGTCTACATCCGCTCCTTGACCGATCGTCTAGTTGGAGTAGGATTTGAAAAATCTTTGTTCTGCGCTGCCATTGCCGCCTCCGAAGCCCCCACGATGAAGAACCTAAAGGAAAAAAAATCTAAACTAGTCTAAAAACTATCCTGTATGCGTGGATCCGGCGACACCCTCATCACCGACAACCGAGGCCGTCGTTGGAGGGGAGCCGCCGAAAGGTAGCGGCGGGGGAGACTCCTGACGGCGGCGGCGGGTCGCTTTTCTTTCTTCGAAGGAAAGAAAAGCGAACCGATGAACTTTTCAAAAAGACGGCTACTTTCTTGACACTACTCTCGCACTAGATGACAAGTAATGGAATGTTTACCTTTGGCCGGCCACTCGTCTCTTTTTTCCATTTTCCTTTTTTTGAGGGGTTCTTTTTTCCATTTTCTTAAAATTTATGTATCAAACAAAAAACAAGCATACGAAGGCCCTCCTTGCTGACAAAGCTGAAACATGAAGGGCCCTTTTTATTAACAGGATTGCAAAAGCGTGGCAATAGAAAATAAGTACAAGAATATGATAGGATGGCATGGTTAAAACAGACAATGTTAAAACATGGGAATTTTTAGAATTGTGTGGTCGATTCACAACAATAGGGAAAATACGAGAATCCTAAAAGACAAGTCAAATAATGATTAAAACATATGCTCATATAAGATTAGGTTTGCCTAGCTACGGCAAGGGAGGGGGAATAAGGGCGGTGTACCTTCAACTGGATTCGGTGCTTTGCCTATAAAAAAAATTAGATTCGATGCGTATATCGTCGCTAGGTGGTCCACGAACCAGTTGTAATTTTTATTAGTTTTGGTGTTCGTTGTACTGCCATGGTAGTGGATGAACTGATTGCAAATTTCTCTCAAGAAATTAGGATAATATTATACTTTTTATGGTATTTGTCTTGTTCAATGTGCATATGAGTTAAAAAAAGAGGTTTGAGTGCATTGTAAAATTCCTTTATTTCTCCTATGAAATCCAACCCGGATGGAAAGGTCCTACATTTTTTTTCTATGGCTCATTCCTTTGAATCAAGTGCAAGAATAATATCATAGAAAAAATTTTCTTATTCCTATGTTTTTCCTCCAATATTCGTACAACTCAATGGGGCTCAACATGGGTGTTGCGGTTGGACGACAATCCAACAATTCAACAATGTACGGACGCCACTGGTATTTATGAGGCTTATCAGTGGCGTGCACCAAAGAGACAACACCAGTAGTATTTTTTTGGTGTGTTTTAGGGTTGTATTTTTTGTTTTTTTACGGTTTTAGTGTTATGGTACAAAATGTGTCCTTGATTTTTTATATTTAATATACATCATTAACAATACCATGCATTTCTTTTTTAAGGATTCGTATGCTATTTTTATGTTATTAAATTTATTTCTAGGTATATAACAGCTAGAATTCAAATTCGAACTACAAGTACATTAAAAAAATGCCAAAAAAATTGATAGAAAGATCATATTTAAGTTCTTTAGTATCTAGTTAGGTACTATGCAAGAATGTTAGGAAAACTTAGATATCTGTGGGAAAATTCAAACAAGTATACTTAGAACTTAGTGTTTTTCAATTTTAGAAGAATGTTAATGGAGTCTATTTAAACTTGGCATGTTGTGTTGGTATGACCTTTATAGGTTGTGGTTAAAATTCAAGAGAGACACAAATGTTGCGATGTACATTGCATAGAAATTGATGCATTTCGAAGGAATAGTGATAGTTTCAAAGGGAAAAACCAATATTTGAATGCAAAATCATAGTTTTCATCATTTGTAAATGAAACACTTTCTACATTGTAAATACGTTTCGACAATAAATTGCAATATTTGAATGCAAACACGTAGTTCTCTTTATCATTGAAACGTTTTTTACATTGTAGATACCCCATTAGAGGTTCCATGCTAAATGTTGGCATTTTTAGGGTTCATTTGCTACTTTTAGGGCATTTAGTTGATTAATAGGTACTTAATTGATATAATTCAAATTTAAACTACATGTACATGAAAATTGCCAAAAATTGGTAGAAAGACCATATTTAAGTTCTTTAGCATATAAATAGGTATTATGCGAAATATTAGGAAACCTTAGGCTTCTGTGCGGGGAACTCAAACAATTATACTCTAAGGTTAGGGTTTTTCAAAAATAATAATATTAATGCAGTCTTATTTATTTGAAACTTGGTATGACGTGTTGGTATAACCTTTATAGGCTGTGGTGATAATTTGGCTTTTGTAGATGTCCTGTGTTCAAATACAGGAGCCATGTATATTTTTCAAATTGCTACACAATAACTAGTGGCGTGCCACCGAAATGAAATGCCACTAAAACTTAGTGGTGGCATTTAGAGATTCGTGCATGCTAGTAGTATCTACATGGCACGAGACCCTTCATCTTCATTTTGAGACCCGCTCCAGTTCCCTACCTCGTGGGAGGACCGCCTCACTAGAGAACCCCTCCTCATACAACTAAAGAGTCGAACCCCCTCCATCTCTCAGTCTCAACCTCTCACTCTCCCTCCGCGTCGCTCCCTCTCCCCAAAAAACCCCAATTGTCGACCTCCACCGTAGGTCTGAGAACCATCACTGGGCACGCCTTGTTCGGACCCACGTGATGTGGTACCTTCGAATAATCGACATACCCCCATGGTCGAAGAGGGCGCTAATCTGCATTCAAATGAACGGAAACCCTCCGCCGCACATCACAGACCATGGGGTGAGGAAGGCGCCGACCCTTGCCGTCGACGTCGCCGATCTCCACTTGGAGGCAAGGAACAAGCTCGATGCTAGCGCCTCCTCGACCTCAAGTTGGCGCTCCGCACGCTGTCACTCATGTTGTCGCCCCTCCTCCCATCGACTCTGAGAAGATCACAAAGGCGGAATCCAAAATTGGCGAACCAACAACCAACTTGTGCGGGTGGGGTATCATCTAGTTAAAATATTCATATTCCAAACAATCAAATCCTGCTAAAATATATTGCAAAACATTCCTACAACAACGTGTGGGGTATCATCTTGTTCCTACAAAAAAAAATCGTGATCCTCTACCATACTAGGAAAGAAATAATCAAAAAAGTAATTTAACCTAAATGATTTGGCTTTTTCTTTAATATAGGACCGAGTATTTCAGAAAAATATTATATTACTATTTAGTCAAAATATTGTTCATAACTAAAAAGATTTTTTTACGAACTTGTTTTGTATAATTTTAAAAGAGAAAGACAAAAAGTAGAAAAGAAGAAGGAAGAAATAAAAACGGATAAAAACCAGCCAAGAAAACACAAATCTCGCGAGTTTATAATTCTCACCTATTCTTCTCGAAATATGCATTATGGAGTGCTTAGTGCATTGCTGTGGCTGCCTGTTGCTGAAAACTGGCGTGGGCGTCTGTTGCAGCGTGACAACCATCAGAAAAGTAATTAAATCTTCTGGAACAGTGCCAAATTTTCTCGGAGCGTGTGGGAGCACATTCCCCGCGTGACTCGTCGCAAAAGTTTGGCACCGCAAGCCGTATTACACCGCTGGGTTTCGTTTTCTTTACGTTAAATCCAGTAACTGAGAATTGTACGTTTCAAAGTAAAAATTCATCACCATCCCCTTTTTTTTTCGCGATGTGACATGATCACGGGATCATCATGCTTTATTCATAAGCAACACAACCTCATATAAATCAGGGCACATAGCAGTATAAGTAGCGGATATATATGACAAAAAGAAAGAATGCCTAACAAGATCAACCGATCGACCAAACTCTGCAACAAAGACTCATCGAACCACCACCGATCTAGCCTAGCACTAACGAAGACGGTATGTATAGAAACCGATCACCCGGGCCAAAGCGCAGCCATCATCTCTACTGCAGGAGCATCGCCGCAAGCAGGGACACCAGCGCGGAGGCGACCACGGCGACGGCGGAGACCGGGGCGAGGCCGGCGGCCGCTCCGGTGTCCGGCGCGGGCGCGGGCGCAGAAGAAGGAGCCGACGAAGGCGCCATGATGCCCTGCGCCGACGCGGAGGCGAAGAAGACGGAGGCCACGGCCATGGCCAGGAGCAGCACGGCGGCGCGGGAAGCCATCACACCCTTTCTTCCTTGGCGGAGATGCTGGAGCTGGAGAGGAAAGTTGGAGGGCTTTGTTGGAGGCTTGGCGGCGTCGAGGAGGTGGTGCGGTGGATGCAGGGATGGAGGGGTTAATATATAGGGCCGGCGGCGTGGAGGCGTGGGCCGTGGGTTTTGGTGTGCACGCAAACGCGGGCTTCTGGGGGCGGCACACGGCTCGACGCGTTTTGGTCGCGGGGCCGGCGTGGGAATGCGAGGTGGCCTCTCGGGTCTGGGCTGGGTGGGCGGGCGTGACGCGGTGCCGTTGGCCCGACTCCACCGACGGACGGACGCGTCGTGGTGGAAGCTAAGAATTAGGTTCGTGGCCAACCGAACGCGAAATGTAGTACCCTGAGCTGGCTAAGCAGCGCCGACTTTGGATCGTGGCTAACGGAATGCCAAATGCGCCTTGTCCTTGTGCTTAGTTGCGCCTTGCACGGTATCCCCTTCCCCCTCTCTCTCTTTTGAGGGAAGCCTTCTCTTTTTCTTCAACTTTCGTTTTCTGCAACAACGGAAAAAAAGTCCCATGGCGTTAATTTACCACCTTGATCCCACGGCTTGGCATATAGAGTAATTACTTTCATTCATAGGTGGTGGGTCGAAGTCTCTACCCGGAGGCCACTGCCTCTATTTTTTGAGATACCTCGACATTCATGCCGAGTGATATCACCGTCCATATTATGCTGCTTGTCTCCTAAGACATTTAGAATGAGCATAAATGCTAGGGTATTCGGAAATGAGTCTTATATGCCCTTCGTGAACTTCTACAATATTAAGGAAGAGACGGCGCTTTGTGTTGTGGCCAGGGCACGGTAGTTAGGGATTGCGATACCGTGAGAGTGATCCCTTGCATGGGTTGTGGCTCTTTTTATCATGTGATAAACTTTAGAGGGGTGCAACCAGTCTTCATTCCTTGAGTCTGGAAACTTAGAATCCCCCCCCCCCCCCCCCCCCGCGCGAAAATCCATGTTTCCCTCTGGCCCTTTGCAAATACTAAGCTTATGATTAGGGACAACCTTAGGAAAAGGCAGATTATCAAACCTCTAGACCGTGTTTTCTGCTCTGAGGCGGAATCTAGTTCACATTTATTCTTGGACTGTGTGGTTGCTAAGCAAATTTGGCCCTTTGTGGAAGAGCAATTTGGGGTCAAAATTGGGAATGATTTCGAATCAGTAACTAAATTCTGGATCTTCAATAAAAAAAACTCTACTCTCAATACTGTTAGCTCTGCTGTGATTTGGTGTCTATGAAAATATAGGAACTCTATTATTTTCAATAACACCATCTGGATCTCTATCAAACAGGTATTGAGGCTGGTCCTAAGAACAATCAAATCATGGGCTGTGTTATCCCCAGACCAATGTGGGGAGAGGCTGGAGGCCTTCTCAACACAGTTGCCAGCCTTCGTCTGGTGTCCTCTGACGCTCACAAGTGGCTGACAAGTGGAGAGCCCCATAAACCCCCCTGATGGACCCTTGGAGTACGCTCAAGATCTCCGATGACAGCGCCATCTTCACCTCACCTTCCAAGAAGCGGGAGACTGGGGCGGCAACCATCTCCAGCCCAGTTTCGACACTTACGGCGTGATGGTCACCTCAGGCTGCAGCGGCTCCCCCGTTGAAGACTCACAATGCTTTCCAGGACCCGATCTGCGCCTAGGAAAAGTTTGTTGTTAGGTCTCTTGGCTGGTACCATATGTTGTAGCTGCTTCTGTTCGTAGAAAATGCATTGTTGTAGGCAGTTTGTTTCCTTTCCTGCTGAACTGCTTCACTTAGTGAGCTGATGTATGGACGACTTTGTGGTTTCATTCGGGTAATGGAACCGGGGAGGAGCCTCCCTGTTCTTCTAAAAAAAGAATAACCAAAGAAATATACTTGTCAATTAATCTTAGTTTCTGCGATCGCGCCGCCGGCCCTAGGCCTCCTCCCCTCGTCTCCTTCGTCCTGCCGCCGCCTGAGGCCTCACCAGCGAAGCCTGGCCTATGATGGCGGCGACGGGGCCTTCTCCCTCGTGCGGTGGTGGTGATATCTCCGGGCGGCGACGACGCATGGTACGATGGAGATCCGGTGGCAAGGAGCGATGGGATCCCTACGGCGTGCGTGAAGGCGACGTCAGCGGAGGCGCGGCCTCCCCACGGCGGAGGCGCCCTGTGGCGGCGACGGATCACGGGTCTTGTCTTGCCTAGATGGGCTTGGGCGGGCCGGCGATTCCGGTGTGCATCTACAGGCGAGCGAGGTGGGCCTGGCGGCGTCGGCAGTAGGCACCGTGGTGGTGCCATGGTCGGTCAGGCGGCGGCAGCCTGCATCCCTTTCTTCCAGTCCCCGAGAGAGATGGCGGCAGTCCGTGCACGAGATGCTTGAGGGGGGCTCTTCGAACAGATCTGGGTGAAAAACCTGCTCTCGGCTAGCTGCCAAGGCCGGCGGTGGCGGCGCTGTCTACGTTGTTCCCTTCTTGAAGGCATCACCATGGAGAAGTTCAAGGCCACTCTATGCTACCTCCAGGAAAAACCCTAGATCAGTAGATCAGATGCCTGTGGCGCTATGAGGTCGTCATTCGTGGAGGTGTACATGGGCCGAGGGACCAGTGGAAGGTTTCTTTGGTGGAGCGGTGCTTCAGCTTACGCATGGCGCGGTGGAGATCCCGGCGGCATGGCGCAGTGGAGACTCGGCATCCGATGCGCGGAGACGGACTCGCGCAGGAGGAGGAAACTGTCTGGCGTCATGGTGCCGTCGAGGGCAGAGAGGTCTGGCAAGGTCGGTGCATCAGTTCTGCTATGAGGATGGATCGATGGAGGATGGATCGATGGAAGATGGAGGTGGCGACCCTTGCAGCGTGCGGTGCTCACTGGGAGTGTGCCAGACCGGTGTGTGACCCAATCCAGGTAGTGGCTTGGATGGGGCATCCAGCTTTAGATGTCAGGCTTCGGTGCGATTTCTGTTTGGTATTATGCCCGGACATTCGGCACACCTTCATCAAGGGGATAGGAGTAGCAACAACGTTGCCTAGATGATGGCTTCAGGTTTACAGTTTATTGATGTATCATCTTGTATGGTCTTTGCGAATAATTAATAAAATGGCTACATACATCGTCCAGATGCAGAGGCCGGAGTACATCGTCCTTTTTTAAAAAATAAATAAATTAATCTTAGTTTCGCAGTAAACTTTTTGTACTTGTTCATTGTTGCAAGATTGGTCATCTAGTTAAACAGGATTCATGGTGGCGTTGATGATCATCAAGTATAGACGTTTTGACACATTGCGTCCTCATGTATGCAGAGGTCGTGGATATACTCCCGCACATGTATCAACTTGATGCAAGGAAGAAGAACTTAGAAAAGAATAATGCACATGCATGGAAATTTACACACGACATAGCCTATTTCCTTGGTCAGACAAGGTGTCCAAATGGATCTGGACATCCGGCGCACGTACTGACGAAGCACACGCACAGCACATGTAGCACACACGCCAGTCTACCAGACCTTTCACCGCAGCGTATGAGAAACGGTGGAACTATTATATACAAAGATATTTGGACGGACACATGTTAGCGACTCACACTCACTCAACCGCTAAACGTCTCACACGTGCAGTTTCATTTGATTGTCAAGGGCCAGTGTTTGTGCAAAGTCTTGTTCGCTGTCGAGTCGTGCTTCTTGGCCGCTGTAACACGGCAGAAGTCTGCATGTCAGCAGTGCATTCGCGGACATGAAACCACCAGTCCGGTGAGGTGCCCAAACCCAACTGTATTTGCGCATGGTCGCCGGTAGGATACGTGCTCCATATGCTCCGCAAGCACCAATAAACGATAGAGATATCGACTTGACCATGCGTGCTCCGGCAATAAAACAGTCACGGCTCACAAGTGTCTTAATTTGATTGTATGGTTGAAGTCCTCGTTCATTTGCTCCCGGACTGACCAATGGCGAAGCTCCACAGCTTTAACACGGCCGTTGGTGCATGTCGCGGCGTCATTCGCGGCGAGTTCACCGACGGCGACCTGTACGCCTTGACCAAGGCCGAAAAGGGCGTAGAATTTGCCCTGTCCCATCAGGCGCGCGCACAGCGGTGCACTTGGCAGCCCGTCTGGTAGGATGCGTGCTCTATCGTGTCGAGAATTAACTAACACGAGGACAGTTTAGCTAGATTTCAGTCAGCTGACTTTTCGAGTCCGGGTCAGTCGATTTTTGAATCATGGAAGGAGAAGGAAGAAGAAGGAAGGGCCTCGCTGGAGAGAAGGAATGGGCTCACCGCCATCACCCCATTATCTACTTAGGGTTCAGGGCGGGGCGGTGGTGGGGGCGGTGGCCGGAGAAGAAGCTTGGTGTGTGTGTGTGTGGGGGGGGGGGGGGGGCTAGAGGGATGGCCGGGGCGGCGGAAGACCGGCGGTGGGGGGTGGTTTAGGGGAGGGCGAGGCGGTCGTAGGAGCGCCGCCGGCCGCGGGAGGCGACAGCAGGCGGCGTGCGGGAGGAAGAAGAAACTGTTGGGAGGAAGAAGAAACAATT
This sequence comes from Triticum timopheevii, assembly GCA_963921465.1. Taxonomy (NCBI): domain Eukaryota; kingdom Viridiplantae; phylum Streptophyta; class Magnoliopsida; order Poales; family Poaceae; genus Triticum; species Triticum timopheevii. The sequence continues at coordinate 218,671,290 of OY997274.1, forward strand.
TGAGCTGTTCGCTTTCTATCCAGCGCTTCAAATTCATCCAGGCGAAATCGACTGATTCAAAGTGAGATTCAGTCGACGGGCTCCTAGCCATTCCCACACGAGGACACACGAGCCAACAAGGCAACAAGTACTCTCTCCATTTTCTTCGGAAAGTTTGACGTAAAAATATTCTCTCCGATCTCCATTCATATTCACACACACTTTGCCTCTTTCTACTTCTCTAATCCAATTTATCCACCTGTCATATAAGTTTTTCCTATGCATTACCTTCAGCAAAAGATTACTAAGCTTTTTCAAAGTCCAACTAAAATAAAGTTCCTGCAGAGCGAAAGGTTTTTGAACTTGAATCCTTAGATATGTGTTTGGTTTGCGGCATGGGATGAGATATTATTGTCCTGCTCACGAGACATATGTGTTTGGTATGGAAGCAAACTGAAACTGATTGATTCCACCAACAAAAATATACCCCTACAAGCATCTTCAACCACACTTGCCTAATGTAACGCCTCCGTGGCAAGAAGCCGACGAGCCTCCATTTGTCCACCCGAGCAATCACACTTTCATTTTCAAAACCTTAAACTCATGCAAACGAAAGCATTGTGGATCATTCAATCATACAAGTATCACACAACAATGAAAATGACACAAGACAATTTGAAGATAAATAATTTTTTTAATAAAAAATAAAAAAACATAGTTCAAACATAAATATTATCCGATGTGTGTCTGTTGATTTCGAAGTTGTCGATGCATCTCTAGAAAGTTGACAACATGCAAAGTAAGCATCTCGAGTTATCCAAAGATGAATAAGTTGTCGATGCATCTACGAAGTATACTATATTATCTCTCTCGTTCATAAAATTATAAGAAATGTATTTATGAAGATAGACTACTAAGGCACAACATCTCGAGTTATCCTTATTGTTGAGATCATCTTTTGTTGTGTTCCAGACCTCTTGCCATCTCTTCCTCCTCATTCTATTCATGAAACAAGCTCTCGCCCCGCTTATTATAGATAAAGCACATACTAGATTCTCTCTTCCATATTTGCTGTCGTTTTGATGCCAACATCATGATAAGGTATTATTCCAAGCACTGGCTCCGTTGGTTTTACCATGGTTATGATGAGCCCCCAAAGGTGGCCGGTCACCCATGTGGCAACATTCTCTAATCTATCTATACCTAATAATAAAGAAAATATTGCTTCTAGTGGTACGTCATCGAAATTGCCCCCAAAGTTACAAAATATTACCCACCAATGCCACCGATAAGCGATAAAAAACGTTTCACAAAGAGGAATTCCCTGGCTGGGCTGGCCCATGCAGCAGGGACCTCCTATACTTCGCTCTGCGTACTGGAGAAGACACAACGCGCCCGTTTGGGCCGGCCCATGTCCGGGCGGACTTTTTTTAAACTTCGTTTTCATTTGCTTTTTTCTTTTATGTTTTCGTTTTTTCTACTTTAAATAATTTGGGAAATCTAAATAGTTCTGATTTTTATGAGATTTTTGAAATAAAATATTTAATAAATCATAAAATATTTAATAAGTCCATGGAGACATAGGGTTACGTACACAGGGCCATGTATGCGAATCTCGCCGACATCGGCCTCCTTCCAAATAAAGATGGTGTCAAGTAGCGCGACAATGGAAGAGGGATATTAGAGCGACCGGACTCGGTGGCACAAGATGCCACGGCCGCCTCTTGAGGGCTGAGACGGGTATGGAGGAGGCGCTTGCTGGCTGCCTTGACCTATGGAGGCGATGGTCCCGAGACGACTGGTGCGCGGACTTGATTGGGAAAAACAATCGATCTCTCTTGCTTGTAGTATAAAAACTGTTTTCTAATTGACCTCATGGCTACCGCACCTAGAGAAAGAGAATACAAATTTGACCAATATTGAGACATGAAATTAGACTCTTTCCTTTATTAATTTTCTGCTTCACTTTCCTTCTTTATTTCTCATGCAACTAGCATATATTTTTATGAGCACATCCACGACGCTCATGCTGCCCAGCTCCTCCACCTCCTCCTTTGTGACTATCACCATTGCCTCCACATCTTCTCTGGCTCGCCCTAGGCATCCTAAGTGGTGGCAGCCTTTGGGTTGGCACAACCGGAACTATAGAAACTTAGTTTGGAAGGAGAGGGCGGCGATGGGTAGAGAGCCAAGGGTTCGCGGGGTGAGGAGATCACGCTCCGCACAGGGGTGCCGATTGTGATCGTCGCCGATTGATTGCAGCCATTGTTTCCTTTTTTGTGAAGAAATTGGTGATCGTTTGGTTTGAGAAAAAACAGGTGGGGTCACCGAGGGAAAGGTGTACCGTGCGAGATGAGGACGACGTATATGAATTTTAGGTATGAGCAATCGAGGCTTGCCCCAGAAACAATCCTACCAGTTTTTATACTTCTAATAGAAAAAAATAACTTCCTTTCTACGTAAATAGGAGAATCACGTCTGAATCCATCTAAAAAAGAATCACGTCAGCTAATTATTTTTTAGTTTTTCTAAATCGTGTTTAAAAAATGTTCGCGCTTCAAAATATTCAAAATTCGAGTGTGGTACCTCCTAGTTTTTAAAAAATTGTTCATGTTTTACAAAAAGTTGTTTTTTTTAAAAAAATGATCGAGTTTAAATTTTGTGTTCGCAACTTTGCAAAGTATTCACGGATGTTTTAGGATCCGGTGCTGCTGCTAGAATTATTTAATAAAACGAGATTTGGAGTCTAACACGTGAAGTTGTTGGAGTCTAACACGTGAAGTTGTCTAGTCTATTGGCTAGCATGTACCAGTTACCTGCGCTAGTACCGTGGTACGATTCCTGATGTCACACTTTTTCTTATTTTACTTTTTGGGAAGGGCGCACCTTGGCGCTGTGGTATAGCGTCCAGCAATGGGCCGGCCCATCTCGGCTTGGTACGGCGACTACGAATTTTAGTCACAGTTTTTGTACTGGACGGGTGGGCTTAATTTTGTACCACCTCGAGTAGCCACAATTTAAATTATTGAACGGCACCTATAAGTCATAAAAGCGTATTATGACATGAGAAGAAAGCGTATTGTGACGGTGAACCCACGGAGTCAATCCGTGCTTTATTATTAGGGAAAGATATATCAATATTTGTGAAACCAAATAGGCATATGATAAAAATATATTTTTATCATAAATCTAATGCTACTAATTTGATGGCATAAATGTTGATGTATTATTGTATAAATACGGTTAAACATAAAAATAGTTTGACTTTTCAATAAAGTTGGAAATACACTCTTTCAAGGACGGATGGAGTAGTCTATTCATTCATAAAATGTTCGTTGATTCAAAAAATGATTATGCATTTCAAAAAATATTCGTTAAATAAAAAAAGGTTTATGAATTTAGAAAAATTGTTCCACCAATTTCGAAAATGTTTGTCGATTCTAGAAATGTTCACCGATTCAAGGAAACTGTCAAAACATGTTCACAGTTTTTTTAAAAATATTTGCAAATAGTATAAAATGTTCTTGATTCTAGAAAATGTTCAAAAGATTGTAATAGTGTGTTCACGAATTTGAAAAATGTTCACGATTTCAAATATGTGAATGAGTTTAAAAAATGTTCATGATTTTAAAAATAATTGATGATTTTAAGCAAATTGAGAGTGATAGTGTATCATCATGATGCTACAAAATGTGGTCATGGTGTTGTTGATTATAATTTTTTTTATCTTGTTGCAACACACGTGCCTTTTGCTAGTTATAAAAAAAATGTGGCCACATTCTCTCCAAAAGACCAAGGTGCGAACATTCGAAGAGTAGATTTTTCATTTTATTAAATTAATTTTAGCCTCCAGACAAGTATAACCATATATAATTCACCATTGAAAATAGCTATCTTCTGAACCGTTCAAGCCACCAGCAATTGCTAACTAGAATCTCCCTAAAAACAAGGCCACCGACTAATTAACGGTGTGCTCAAAGTTAGCCAAGAGACCCGTTCATCTCCAACAACCTTGCCGCCCACTCGTATCACGTACATGCACCCACGTAGAGAGAGGCCTCGACATGCTGCCCACCACCAACTCTTCTTCAACCTCTGACCCCCGAGATTAGCTAGCCTGCTAATCCGGGCTATAAGACCCCCCCCTCCATTCCCCCCTTCTTCCCCACGCAAGCATCAAGGGCACGAATAAGCAATCCCAGCTTTGCCAATAAGCCCTTGTTCTTCCTCATCTCCCTCTTTCGACTTTCTCAGGTCATGGAGATGAAGAAGATTGCCTGCGCCGTCCTCATCGCCGCATCGGCGACCGTTGCCCTCGCCGCCGATGGTCCGGCCCTTGCCCCGGCGGGAGGCCTGGCGGGAGCCCCGGCGGCGGGAGCCTCCGCAGCAACCGGCGCCTTCCCGGCCGTCGGCGCGGTGCTCGGCGCCTCCGTACTCTCCTTCTTTGCTTACTACATGCAGTAAGTAGGCGAAGGAAGATACGTGCACCTGGAGGAGGATGAAGAGGACAAATGCTGCTGGTGCTTCCTGTATTTCGTTAATTTGATGTGTGTTTACCTTTGATTTGGTTTGGAACTGGATCACTTGACCATATGTTGATTGATCCATTCATTTCATTAATGGAAATTTTCACTCTTCATTCATTTGATTGCCTTTCTTACCGTCGTGAATTGATCTCTAATTTTATCCTATGTAAACGACGTGAGATTTTGGTCGTTCTACTGTATCACATTTTTTATCCTAAAACTTATAGGGGACATTTTATAATTAATTAGAGCATAAAAGGAAGAAGAAGAAAAACATCTGCTTACAAGATCCTAGCAAAAGAGAGAATGCTTTATTAATATAAGGTCATTACTTTTATTTATCATAACATGAAACTACTAAGATATATTTCATGCCATCAGTTGATGCATCCTCTGATCATGTAGCATGTGAATCACCCAACTCTTGGAACCACAATCACCTTGGCGTTTGCATAGTCACCATTGGGCGTGGCAGCCACGAAGATCCTAACGCGATTGCAACAGTAGTCACCGGTCACAACGACATCTTGGGGAATGTAAATCGCATCGGTGGAAGGTCTCTCTTTCTCAGTCACATCTTTTGCCTCCTTGCCCTTCCTGCCCAACAACTCTGGCCAGATCAACTTGCCCGCTGTTGTGCATGCACGGTAACAATGAAATATTAATGTGGTTTAACCTCTGAACTAAAGCAGTACGGTTATATCATACTAAAAAAAATAAGGGAAGTTGAAGCATGAACACAAGAACTCTTACGGCATTGGCCAGTGATAGGGGAGCTGCAGGTCCCTTCAACATGGTATGACATGGTTGCTAAACTTTCTTCTGTTGTGTGGAAGATGACGCCGGGTACAATGGTGTATTTATATGCAAAACTTGTAATTAAGTGACTCGTTGATGCATTACAAATATTGTCTCATTGATCACAATACAGCCAGGCAATTTCCGTTGGCCAGACACAATTACTAAATCAAATTAAGAGAGTAAATATACATAATGGGTATAATGATGTATTAAAATTACCGAGGATTGAGGTGAATAAAATAGGCTAGTGCGAGCTGATTCGGTATTGAATTATAAAATTACTTGCAATTGTTATTCATGAATTTGAAAATTAGTTAATTTTAGTAGCATCAATCCTTGGTTATTATTTAACACACTTTATGGCCAGGATCTATTTGTTTATTCTCTTGATTTGACTCGGTGCATTTGCATACCCTTCGGGCAATCATGCATCTCGCGCTCGCAATGTATCATATAATGGGTTTGAAGCATACCCCGATGCAAGAAGAAGAGGGCATGATTGAAGAAGTTTTGTAGCCGAGCTTCTCGAAAACTTTGGATATGTTATAGGGATAAATGAAAATGAATATTAAGGTTTATGGTGCATTATCAATGTGATTTCCTTTTAGTCTCTTATTTACTTAAAAATTGTCATTTCCTATTTTGAATCGACGTTTATGGCCAGGATTTGTTTACTTATTCTCTTGATATTTTTTGTTTTGTTTTTACGATGATTTTTCCTCTTGATCTGACTCGGTGTGTTTGCAACTTTGCATACCCTTCCGTGGTGTGGCTCAAACCAGATCTTTGTGTATGTCATGAGACTCTAGTACACAATGCCGGCAGCGAGGACGATTATGAGAGTAAGCATGGATCAGTGCCGGGATCGATGATCGTCGATGATGGGCATGCACCATGGACTTGAAGCATACTCCGATGCGAGAAGAAGAAAGTAAAATCAAAGAATGTTGTAGCCTAGTTTCTTAAAACTTGTAGGGGCCAGAAAAATGTATTGAAGATTATGACGCTCATTATCAAAATGATTTCCTTTTAGTTCTCTCAAAATTTACATTGCTTTATCAATTTCTAACTCACGGTAACCTCTGTCAATTCTCCACTTGATTTTTTGAGTAAACGAATGCAAAGTTCCGTTTGAGTAGGCCAATGCAAAAGGAGTTGCCACAGAAAACACACAGCATTTGTTTTTGTAAAATCAACAGAGAATTAGTTAATCCCAGGCAACTCCTAGCCCCAAATTTCATCGATGATGGTGTACATCGGGAAGCATATAACTGCAACCGTCTTTGCATTGCAGCTAAGAGCATCTCCACTCATTCGGCCCCCCAGGGGCTTGAAATAGCTCCGCCTGGGGAAAAAATAGGCATGGGGGTTGTTGGGGACATAACCCCGAGGTATGACCTGCCCAGGAAGGGTCGGGTCACACTGTTGGCGACTCTACATGAAGAAAGCCCAGGTAGAACCGAGATGAGATGCGAAGATTGGTGGTGGCGGCTTACAAGATGGGCCTATTGAAGGCCCAAGACCCGGAGATTTACCAAGACCCAGACGGTGTGAGCCGCCACGATGGTGACTTGTCCTGTAAGGCAAGGCGACTTAGAAACCAGGCCAGTTCCGTTGTGTGATCCGACCTGGACTCTTGTAAGTCTCAAGGTCTCAACCTATGTATATAAAGGTGAGACCCTGCGGCGGGTTGAGACCAAGAGACAATTGATCGAGCTAGGTCAAGCGTGATCGCTCCCTTGTAATCGAAACTCAAACAATACAACTAGAAGTAGGACGTAGGCTTTTACCTCGTTGAGAGGGGCCGAACCTGGGTAAACCTCTGTGTCCTTTGTCCTGTTCAACCCCTTCGAGCTAACTACGTTGCGATGGCTCCACGCCTAAGTCCTTTACAAAGGCATCTAACATGTTAAATCCATGACAGTTGGCGCCCACCGTGGGGCTAGACCACGGTGGTTACGAGTTCTTGAAGGGCAACTTCTCATGGACTTGAAGCATACTCCGATGCGAGAAGAAGAAAGTAAAAAACGAAGAGTGTTGTAACCTAGTTCCCTAAAACTTGTAGGGGCCAGAAAAATATATTGAAGATCATGACACTCATTATCGAAATGATTTCCTTTTAGTCATTGCTTTATCAATTTCTAAGTCACGGTAACCTCTGGATTCTCCACTTGATTTTTGAGTAAACCAATGCAAAGTTCCGTTTGAGTAGGCCAATGCAAAAGGAGTTGCCACAAAAAGCACATGCCATTTTTGGGGGTAAAATTTATAGATAATTAGTTAATCCCAGACAACGCCCAAATTCGCCGGTCATGGTGTACATGGGGAAGCATAACTGCAACCGTTTTTGCTGTTAGAAGGGGAAAGGGATTTGGTGGAATAGTTGTTGGATATATTATTGAGCATCGAGGGCGAGTATATATTGAGTACAAGACTTGGAGGGCAAGAAGCTTCTCCCGAAGATAAAGTAGGAGACGGACTACAAATCCTAGACTACCAAATACATGTATCCAGGTTCAAAAAAATACATGTATCCCAAATATATCTCTAACACTCCCCGCGGACATAGCGGTAGCGTCCGGACGGTCAGACCGGAGAGAATAACAGCCGACGGGTTGACATCCCCCCGCAGTCGTAGCGGGAGCGTCGTGGACGATGTCGCGTCGCGGGCATATTGACTGTAGAGGAAGCCGACGAATTGCTCAAACGGATGACAGCCCTTTGTGCCGATGTTGAGGTAGCCGAGAGCATAGGGTGGTGTAGCTGTTGCCGAGGTAGACATGCGAAGAACGCCGTGGTCGATGTCGAGTCAGGGTAGCCGGTGTCGAGGGAGTCGCCATGGAGCCGCGGGCACAAGGAGGCGTCGAGTTAGTCATGGGCGCAATGGTGTCGAGGTAGTGGTGCACTGGAAGGAGGATGGTGTTGACGAGGCATCACACCGGGTGTGCCAAACCCGAGGACACGTCATAGACGAAAGCACACATTGGTGTTGCTAGCACTGGGCATGCGAAGACAGTCAAAGACAAAGTTGACGAAGCACCACACCAGGCTTGCCAGGCCCGGGGACACATCGTGAACGGAGGCACGCATTGGTGTCGCTAGCACCGGGCATGCATAGACGAGGGACCTGCACGAGCTGTACGCCATGTCGAGGAGTGAGAGGGGCCGGTAAAGAAGGAGACTCGACAACGGCTGTGGCACCAATCGGTTTGGGTCCGATGTCGCCCGCGGTTGTCGGAGTAGAGGAAGCGGTTGGGGTAGATGACGGCGACGCTGGCGACAGGCTGGTGCTGGACGAAGACGAAGGGGATAGACCGGCGGCGGCTACAGAGGTAGCGACGGTGGTGGCCGAAGAAGAGCGGCGACGGCGGCGGCTAGGTTAGGAGCGCGGTGGCGGTGCTCGAAGTAGGCAAGGAACCCAACAGCGTGACGAAGAGCTACAGGGATAGCAGCGGCGATGGCCGAAGAAGAGCGGCGGCGGCGGCTAAGTTAGGAGCGCGGCGGCGGTGCTTGATACGTCTCCAACGTATTTATAATTTTTTATTGTTCCATGCTATTATATTATCCATCTTGGATGTTTTATATGTATTTATGTGCTATTTTATATTATTTTTGGAACTAACCTATTAACCTAGAGCCCAATACCAGTTTCTGTTTTTTTCCTTGTTTTTGAGTTCTACAGAAAAGGAATATCAAACGGAGTCCAAACGAGCTGAAACTTTACGACGATTTTTTATGGATCAGAAGAAGCCCGTGGAGTATCGGAGATGGACCAGAGGAGCCACGAGGCATCCACAAGGGTGGAGGGCACGCCCCCTGCCTTGTCGTCGCCTCGTGGACCCCCTTGACGTGAAACCGACGCCAAAAATTCCTATAAATACAGAAACCACCAAAAAGAAACCTAGATCGGGAGTTCCGCCGCTACAAGCCTCTGTAGCCACGAAAAACCAATCCTGAACCCGTTCCGGCACCCTGCCGGAGGGGGAAACCATCACCGGTGGTCATCTTCATCATCCCGACGCTCTCCCATGACTAGGAGGGAGTAGTTCATCCTCGGGGCCGAGGGTATGTACCAGTAGCTATGTGTTTGATCTCTCTCTCTCTCTCTCTCTCTCTCTCTCTTGATTTGGCACGATCTTGATGTACTGCGAGCTTTGTTACTATAGTTGGATCATATGGTGTTTCTCCCCCTCTACCTTCTTGTGATGAATTGAGTTTTATCTTTGAGGTTTCACTATTATCGGATTGAATACTATTATGGATTTGAGAACACTTGATGTATGTCTTGCGTGGGATACCCGTGGTGACAATGGGGTGTTTTATTGATTTACTTGATGTATGTTTTGATACTCAACTCGCGGATTCCCGAGGTGACATTGGGGTAATCTATGCATAGGGGTTGATGCACGTTTTTGTCCTTGTTTCTCCGGTAGGAATCTTGGGGCACTCTTTGAAGTTCTTTGTGTATGATTGAATATTATGAATCTGAAGTTGTTTGATGCATCTCGTATAATTGACCCATGAATACTTGTGGTGACATTGGAGTATCTAGGTGACATTAGGGTTGATTGATGTGTGTCATATAGTGTTATTTTACTACGAACTCTAGGGCTGTTTGTGACACTTATAGGAATAGCCCAATTGATTGATCGGAAAGAATAACTTTGAGGTGGTTTCGTACCCTACAAGCAATTTCATCTTATGTTCTCCGCAATAGGAACGTTGGAGTGACTTTTGTCGCATGTTGAGGGATTGTCATATGATTTAATTATGTTATCATTGTTGGGAGAACTTGCACTAGTGAAAGTATGAACCCTAGGCCTTGTTTCTAAGCATTGCAATACCATTTTTGCTCACTTTTGTTACTAGTTACCTTGATGTTTTTATATTTTCAGATTACAAAAACCTATATATACTATCCATATTACACTTGTATCCCAATCTTTTCACCGAATAGTGCACCTATACAATTTACCATTGTATTAGGTGTGTTGGGGATACAAGAGACTCTTTGTTATTTGATTGCAGGGTTATTTGAGAGAGACCATCTTCATCCTACACCTCTCATGGATTGATAAACCTTAGATTATTGACTTTGAGGAAAATTTGCTACTGTCCTACAAAACTCTGCGCTTGGAGGCCCAACACGAGTCTACAAGAAGAAGGTTGCATAGCAGACATCAGTGCTCAAAGTAGGCAAGGAACCCGACAGCGTGACGAAAACTGGCGCAGACGGTGGCGTTCCCGCGCCGAAGGAGGCGGTGCGGCGCATACCACGAGAAGTCGACGCACCGGGACGTCGGAGTGGACCGCGGGCCGCGGTGCTATGGCCCGAAGGGGCGACGCAGCGGCAGGAGGCGGGTCGGGACGACGGCGGGAAGACCTCGGGGCGGCAGTGGGGACCGCAGGCCGTGGCGTGGTGGACTGAAGGGGCGACGTAACGGTGGCGCGTGAGTCGGTGTAGCCGCGGGGACGACCTCGGGCGGTGGCGGAGACCCCATGCCATGCTCGCTACGGCCCGATGGGGCGACACAGCAGCAGCTCGAGGATCGGTGCAGCCACGAAGATGGCCTGGAACGGACATCCTCGGGGCGACGGTAGACCGCGGGCCGCGACACTACGACCCGAAGGGGCGACGTAGCGGCAACACGCAGGTCTATGCAACCGTGGGGAGAACCACGAGGCGGCGGCGCCGCGACTCGATGGGGCAACGCAGTGGCAGCCCGTTGCTCGATCTGTGGAGGGGCGCGCTGAACTCGGGGACGATCTTCACAGGGCCTGCGTAGGCGCGCGCAACCGACAAGCCAGGCCGGGCGCGCGGCGTAGATGGGATGGATCACGGCGGCGAGCGGGTGATCAAGCCGATCACGCGCGTGGAGGCCGGGTGGCGGCGGAGTCCGAGATGAAGCCGACGACGACGGACGGCGTGGGACATCGTGCGGACGAGCGCGTCAGCATCGGCACCAGGGCTACCAAAGCAGCGCCGATGCCCGGGCAGCGAGGCCCGAGCGACCAACGGAGCAGCTGCGCCCGAACGGAGGCAGTCGACGAGCCTGACGCAGCCGTGACGAGGCTGTCAAGGTAGTCTTCAGGGCCGCCGTGCAGACGGGACGGAGGCGGGTGGCGTGAATCGATGGGCGGGCCGGCGCGCGAACGACAGTTATGTTGGGCCGTCGCATGGCGCGAGGCCATCGGGTCAGGGCGATGCAGGTGTCCCGGTCGAAGCAGGACGGTGACGGTCGGCGTAGATCAACGGGCCGTGAGGGGCCGCCTGTCGCGCGAGAACGCCAGGTCAGAGAAGAAGTTGCCCGGTCGCATCGGTGTCGGAGTTGAGGCGCGTGGGTGTCGATGACGGCGATGGGCGACGCAAACCGATCAAGCATAGATCGAAAACAAAAAAAAACGCCAATCAAAATGACCGGCGAGATAGCCAAAAAAAGCCGAAGCAAGGGCTCAGGATAAAGACTCTCTAGGGCAGCAGGTCAACCCGACCGGCGGACGAACCTTAGGTACGGGCGGCACGGCCCCGGCGGCGGTCAAGGAGGCCGACCGCCCTGTGGGCGGCGCGAGGCGGAAGCAGCGGCTGACGACTAAAGTTTGGATCGGTTAGGCTGATACCATATTAGAAGGGATAGAGGGATTTGGTGGAATAGTTGTTGGATATATTATTGAACCTTGAGGGCGGGTATATTATGAGTACTTGAAGGGCAAGAAGTCTCCCTTGAAAATAAGGTAGGAAACGGATTACAAATTCTAGACTACCAAAACATGTATCCCAAATATACCTGCGCACCTTTGCATGATCAAAGGAAGCCTGTAGGAGGTTCTGAAAGGGGATGTGCAGAGAAGAAGCTTGAGCATCGTCTACCCTGTGGACTTGGTGGACGGCCAAACACAAGCTTCGCATGGAGGAACGACCAATGAGCAGTGAACAAATTATGTGGCAGATCAAGCGGGCAGCGTGGGAATACAAGAAATTCTTCGGTGCGAAGACGGCACCGCAGAAGGCTGATCATGCGTGGGGAAAAACCAGCACCGGGTGTGCTCAAAATCAACTCTCAGGCTATGTTTGGTTGCTAGGGGAGATAGTCCCGGGGTAGAGAGGCCCTGGTCAAAATATTCTTGACAAAATTAAAACCACGTGGAAGATTTGCTTTACCATTTGGGTGCCTCGGTGGGGTGGGGATTTATTTCTGCAACTTCTTCCGTGAGGTGCTGGGGCTATGCAGCTGGAGGAGGATCAAGCACGCCACACACCTGCTCCATCATATACCATCTGATTCATGTGGCCATCGAGCGTGTTTAGCCGTCCATAACTGCATGCCTCATCTACAGCAAGCCATGGAGGAGCAGCGCAATGGGCGCCGTCGCCCCCGCTGGAGGGGCGGAGCGGGGAGGTGGGGGGAGGAGGAGGGGGGTCGCTTCCGGACGGAGGATGGCGGAGGGCTGGATGGAGGAGGGCGGAGCCCTCGATCTTGTCGCCGCCGCCTCTCGTTCGTGAGACAGAGCAACGAGGGTTTCGTCCCCGACCTCATCGGGCGTGGAAGCCTCACCCGGGGAAAAGTCATGGATAGGGCGGGGCTGCCCCAATCGCATGGGCCTCCAAATGCGCTGGCGGATCGCCCGGGGATAAATTCTTTCGTGGTTTCCGGCCCGGGGAATCGGCAGGGATCCCGGAGGGATCCTGTGAAACCAAATGAGGCCTCATGGGTGTTTTAATCCTGAATCTTCTGATGGTCGTTGGGGCCTAGTACTCCACAGACTGAAGCAGAGGCATGCATCCATGCCATGGAGAGTCCCCAGGAGTTGGGCATCAGATGCCATTGTGGAAACTGACGCTGCACAATTGGTTACTGGAATCAACAACTACTCTGATCTTGCCCCAAATGATGTGCTGTTTCGGGAGACAAAAACTAGTAGACATTGTGTTTCCGCGTTCCCCTGTTTTATTTGGTTCATGACTGAGACTGACTGGTTACAAGAACAGCACGACTTCAGATAGTACTAGATAACATCTGACGCCAAAGCATTCTCTTGGCACTCGGATTAAGCAGACGAGATCGCCGTCAGCACATGATAACTAACTCAATTGAGCAGGGCGTCGATCTTGGCCCCGACGTTGGCCTCGTCGTCCTCGAGGCGCCCCGCGGCGGCGCCCTTGTCCCACCGCAGCAGCGTCGGCACGCCCTTGAGCGCGAACCGCGGGTCCACCCTCCACGGGTGGGCCGGGTCCCTCCACGTGGGCTTGTCGCCGACGAACGCGCGCAGGAGCACCACGTCCTTGCCCACCGACTCCAGCTTCTCGTAGATCACCGGCTCCGCCACGTTGCAGTCTGCACGCACGCCGCCCGAATCCGCTTTTGGATCAGCCAGCAGGGGTTGCGTCTAATAATTCGATACTTAGGGAAGGAGATGGGTAGGTTACCGGGGCACCAGGTGAGGGAGGAGGAGGGCTCCCGGTCGGCGAGGAAGAGCAGCAGCTTCACCTTGCCGCCATCGTCGCCGGCGAAGAGCCTCTCGAAGTGGCCGTCGAAGTCGGCCACCGTCGCGTCGACCTTCTCCACCGTCATCTCGGCAGCGGCAGGCGAGAAGGAAGATTGGAAAGCTTGGAGGAGAAGATGGGGATTGCGGGGGAGTCCGAGGAAAGAAGACGGCCGACTCTTTATTACCGCGCTCTACGGGATGGCGTGCCCTGAATATTTATTTCTTCGGATTCTCCTCCGTCTCTGTCTCACTGACGGATAGGACCCACACCTCGCCCCCGCGTGCCGTCTACGCGAGCCGGAATCTGGTCCTCCGGCCGGCCCAGCGGCAGCCCATCAGCATAAGCAGAACAGACCCAAGACCACTAATCTGGCCCACTAGCTTCCCGTAAACCAAAGTCTGCAAGGCTGCAGTGCAAATCAGACTCGCTCCACTAAAAAAAAAATTCAGACTCGCAGTCCATACTTTCGTCCCCATCTTCTTCCCGAAAAGCTCCGGCCGGCGTCCCGCCCCCTCCCCCCGCCGTCGATCCGCCGACCCGGTGGCCGTCATGCGCGACCCGGCGGAGATCCGCAGCCTCCCCATCGACATCGCCTTCGCCCGCCTGCAGGAGTGGCTGGTCGACCGCAAGCGGGTGCCGCAGGACTGGCGGAAGCGCCTCGCCGCCATCCGCTCCCGCCTCGCCGCCGCCTTCTCCTCCCTCCCGCGGGACCTCGACCCCTACCTCCAAACCCTCGAGCTCGAAGGTAACTCCTCCCTCTCAGGCTTAGCCCTCGGTTCGGTTGCGCAGCTTCTGTTTAAGTTTGGCGAAATCCCCACGGCAAAACCCTCGTCCACTTGCTTCTACAACAAGCCTCTTTAGGTCCGCAGTCTACTAGTAATAATTATGTGTGCGTGGAATCTAATTCTGTACCTGTGTTCTCCTTTCGTCCGGTAGAAATTGGGTACCTTGAAGCGAAGAAGATATACAGCATACTCCTGGAATCCAACACTGATAGCAGGAACATTTTTGGCCGCCTGACAGGCTCCGCGGTACGAATTGCTAGTTTGTTTTTCAGATAAATGTATCTGCGAGAGTGTCGGGACTGACATATGTTTTGATGCAAATGTGATAGGGCGAATGGGAGTCGATTGTTAAAGCTTATGAGAAGGAACATGTTTTTCTTGGAGAGGCAGCTCAGATCATGGTCCAGAATGTGAACTATGACATGTACTAAGCCTTTCCTTGATCTCTCGTTTTTATTCTTGTGCTTAGCCTGGCATCTTCATATTTAACTTTAATCCGTTCTTTGGCTACCTCAAGACCATATCAGAGGAAACAGATGCAGAAGACTCAGCAGCAGCTGGCAGAACTGGACCGCAGGGAGGCTGACATTAAGCGACTTGCTGCTCTTTCAGCAACTAGGTATGCGGAAGCTTGCCAGGAGCTTGGTCTGCAGGTTAGCTTCTCTATCTGAGAGAAACTCTTTTGGCCTTTTGGGTTTATGGGTGTTGGTATTGTTGCTTACTGTGTTGTATTCATGTGCTGCTTGCTTTGTTTTTTATCTGTAGGGGATAGATGTGCGGCAAGAACTGATAGAATCTGCAAAAACACTTCCATCAACATTTAGCAAAATCTTGGAAGTCCTGAACAGTGATACTGTCTCACAGGCCATGGAGTACTATACAACTTTTGTTAGGGACTGCCATACAGAGGATAAGGTATAGCCAGTATTACGAGTAACATAACAGATATTGGTTCTGGAAATTGCTATGCAACTCCTATCAATTTTAACCCTGTGTTTATTGATTTAGGAGAACTACAAGTCTGTGGTACACAATCTGAAACAGTTGCAAGCTAATCCTCCTTCCCTGCATGTCTCAGTATGTAAAGAGGTGCAGAATTCACTTGGAACAGCAATGGACGGAGGAGAACCCATCGACTCTAATGTTCCTGCAGATGATATTGATTGGGACATTTCAGTGGATAATAATGGTATTGACTGGGACATTGGTGCGGTGGAACAACCTGTGGAAGAATCTGGCAATGGTTTTGGGTCTTATGAAATTATTGATGCCAATATAGAGTTGGCAGGCTCTGAAAATTACGGTGTTGGTGCTTCAGCCTATCCATCTGCAGACAAAGAAGGCCTTACGTGCGATACATCTGAGAATCAGATTTGCTGGGACATCTCAACTGATAACCCTGAAGAAAGTGCTACTGTCGAGAACGCCCCAACTGAATCAGGGCAATATGAATGTTTAACTGAGGAAAGAAGTCAGTTGCTGGAGAAGGAGTACAGAAATAATATCCTGGATGATTTACTTGAGGTATTTGACATTTTTAATGCCCCCTTCTAGACCTTATAAGTGTAAATGCTTTAGATGCATGTCGTATAATTACAACAATTATCCATTCTAAGGCCTTATGTTTTGTATATCAAAGTTCTCTCTTTAAGTAATCACGATGATAGTATTGTTATTGCACTTGTACAAGGCTGCTTTGCCAACCTGTCCCTTTTTGGTAATAAGCAAAATAACCAATATTTTAGCTTCTTCTTTTTGTCCGAGGTTAGCTCATGATTTTTGACACTTGAAACAGGTAAAATCATTTTTGATCCTGCGCTCAGCGGAGATGAGAAATGCTGATACATCATCTCTACAGCATCAGGTGCAAGCAGTCTCACCTTTCGTTCTCCAACAGTATGCTCCTGAACGTTTGGAGAATATGCTTGTAGAAGTTTCCTCAGCAATCTCTCTGCTCACCAACCAGAAAACTCTTGACCTTATAATGATCCTCAACTCTAAAAGGTAAGAAGGTTTAACCTGAAAGTTCACACTCTTGTTTATCCTATATACCTAAACAAATGATACTGGCTTGTGTGTCTTTCATTGTTGCTACAATAATGCACTTATCATTCCTCGTAGCGTTGTCTCGAAAATTCATATTAACACAGTTTTCCCTAACAAATACATATTCCTTCTAACATTTCCTTAACTGACATTGCTTCCTTTGCTGTTCCAAGGTTTTTGGACAGATTGGTGTCAACCTTAGAGGAAAAGAAACATCATGAGGTGAAACTGCGAGAAGGCTTAGGTGATTTATCAGTTAAGCGTATGGAGCTGCAAAATGCACTATCATCATCCTGGCCGAAGCAAGTACGTGACATTTTTTTTCCCTATCATAGCGTTTGATTACATGTATATTACTGTTCTCAGTGCTCCGCACTTACGTCACTTACCCTAAAAGCTTTCCATCCAAAGTGGTTTTGTGAACAACTGCATTCTTACTTCTAATCTAAATTTGCTGAAGGACTAGTTTTTGGTCCATGTGGGCATCCAAACACTATTACTTTCCTTGTGCTTTCTGTACTCAACCTGTATGTTAACAATTTCTTTTCTAATGTTAGGAGGCAGCAATTGCAAAAACAAGGGAACTAAAGAAGCTCTGTGAGGCAACGCTTTCATCTATGTTCGATAGCAGACCAGTGCATATAATTGGAGAGATTAATAATTTACTGAGTTCAAGTGTTAGTCAGTTAGCTGGGTGATTTGATTGATTGTACTTTCGTCCCTGAACCAAAATAAATGATATGTAAAGCAGGTTGAATATCTTATGGTATATACTTTTGCAACGTATAGTGCTTGTTCTTGCGATGATTTTGCTGCCGTAAATCTTCTTAAACTATGTATGGCTTTAATTGCATTTTGAATATCGGACTCAGTCTTATGAATATGCTCTGCAGTCTACATAATAGGGCACTAGAAACACAACATGAGTGCAGTATAGAATGCAGTTAAATTTGCCGGTGAATAATGTCACGTGGTTTCAAAAAGTTCAATTTTATCAATCATTTCAATCAAGTTCCTGAAAAATGCTAGCTGGTATTTGATTGCTCACCCAATATAAGTATTTATATGACCTAAGTAGCAAATGATAAGGCTTGATTTCAGTGCTAAATTATTGCTATGCTGTGATTTACTGGAAGCAGCTGGAACATCTATTACTTGTTTATTGCTTGCAAATGCCATGTTTTCATTCCAATACGTTTTTAAATTGGTATGCAATCAAGGCGACTACATCTGTTATCCCTTACTTAAATGTTATTACATTGGAAACAGTAGCATGTTCCTGAAATTACAATGAAGTCACCCATACTATGGCCCTGTTCGAATCCTCTCCGCTCCACAACTGCAGCTCCCGGAGCGGAGGGAGCGGCAGCACAATTGCAGGGAGTGGCTCAAACCGAGCTCCTCGCGCGGAGCGGAATTTCGTGACCGGAGAGGTTCCAAACAGGCACTAGTATATTATACTGATGAATGCTAGCTATCACAATAAGATGTATCCATATGCTGACACTGTTACTACATAAAAAGGCTTATATAATACAAATTTTAGTGATGAAGAAACTTCTGAAACCATTGGCTTGATCGCTTTGGATATCGTTTCAGACCATCCTTGTAGTTGATGTAGTTAAGACCAAACCGAACACTATAACCATCCACCCACTCGAAGTTGTCAAATAGCGACCATGCAAAGTATCCTCGCACGTCAACTCCTTGCCTGACATGTCATGCAGATACTCAATTGTTTTGGCATAAATCGAGTTAAAGCATTGTGATATTAGTTATTAACGAATCTAATTATCTACATGTAGTCAATCTTCAAACTTACTTTAGGGCTCTTTGAACATAGAATATGTGTTGCTGGTAGAATTCTATTCTGGTATTGTCAACTAAGGCTTCTTGAAGAGGTAAATTTTCATTGTTAATTTCATCAACACCTGCAATATGAGTGTTTCTTCAAGTAAGCAGTGGAGCAAATTGGCATTGTTTGCAGTTATGCTTTTCTACCATTTTCTGTGATGTAGATAGTAGGGTTGTTATATGTCTTCTTGGTATATAGCAATAGTTCTTCTATTCCTCTTGGATAGATATAGAGCCAAGAAGAGCCAGCCTGGAGACAAATATATTTCCGTTGAATAATATAAAACTAGACTGGGTTACAAATGTCCAACATGAATAAAGATGATATATCTGTGAGCAAGTCATACCTTTGGGCCAATATACGTTCCATTTCTTTCCACTGTTGCATGCGGAGAAACTATTAGCTCACCTGACCTATTCGAAAGCAGAATAAAGATCAGATAGCTTACATACCTCTTTGATCAGTTTGTGAATCAGTACTGTAGCTTTCTTTACTATTGCTGTTGTGTTTAGTATTCCGAGCATATCTTGCTGAATAGTAATTAAGACCAATGAAATCAAATGATCCTTTTACAGCCCTTGCCTGCTCTTTTGTGAATTTTGGTAATCTGTTACCAACAAGTGTTTTCATGCTGAGTGGATAATGTCCCTTGGTTAAGGGATCCATGAACCTGTTCAATTTATGAATGAGTTATGTGAAAAAGAAAGTTACAATAATTTGCCAATTGCAGTGGCTTGAAACTTCATGGATAAACCTGAAGCACATGTTGGATTTACTGAACTCACCATCCATACATGAAGTCCAATGCACGCTTGGAAGCATCCTTGTCTTCTTTGGAGTTTGAGTAGGGAATTATCCAATTACTAACTATTGTAATGCTGATCTTCCCTTTTTGCTCTATCTGTGTGATTAATGACTAATTGATTTATCACTGTAAAATAACAAGCTGACAAAATGTATGGATGTTTGGTAATTAAAACTATTTAGACTTTCCTTGTTCCTGTTAGGAGATACGGAGTACCATTGTATTTTGCATGATCGATATTTAACTAGAAGATCTGTGGCAACTGACAGTTTTGTATACATCGAAAGCTGCCAGTCCTTACTTCTGAGAGTAGATTGTGTAGGCAATGTTTCTGGTGTCTTGGTTCTATTGCAAGGAACCTCATATGGCCATATGTTAGAAGATTTATGCTAATACTGTAGATACTGTTCACATGCTAGAATGTGTTTTAATCTATTTACCATAGTTCTTCACCTGTATTTTGTTACTGAAAATAACCACAGTGAAGAAATCCAACTCGTACCTGGTATTTGTCTCTGTACACTTGAACTGCTGCTGCATGAGCCAGAAGTTGATTATGAGCTACTATATAAGGTTCCCTTCCCGAGTCTCCCATGCTACAACCTGGCTTTGCCGAAGAAGAGCATCTACCAGGTGCGTATGTACCACTAGAATAGCCACCAATACTGAAACTCCAAGGCTCGTTGAATGTTATCCAGTACTTTACCCTGTCACCAAACTCCCTGAAGCAGATGCTGGCATAGTCCTTGAAATCTTCCCTGATAATGTTGGCACAGCTTGAATAAGTTCAGTTTTGTTTTCTTTTTCTTAGAATATCATCTTGTTTCTTGTTGTTGATCAGAGTAATGAGTTTGGATCCATGAACAAATATTCATGAGTTGATAGGTCATGTTTTACATACACAATAAGCTGGCTTAAGAAACCACCGTACTGCTGTTCTAATACTTGCGGGGAGTCCCAGTGAAAAAGGGTCACAAATGGTTCAATACCTGCATTGTTGGTTAGACGTTATAGGATGCAAACACATAATAATACCAGAAACCAACTTTTACCTTCCGAAATTAGTTTATCGATGAGATTGTTGTAGTAATTGATTCCTTCCATGTTGACCCCTCCACTCAATTTCCCACCTGTACCCATGGTACCATTGCATGAGCTACTTGATTGTGATCAATATCTATTTCTTGTTAATCTAGATCGATTCTCAGTTAGAAGTGTGTCAGGGTTTCGGTGCATATCAGTGGGAAAGGTTTGCATGTTTTAGCTGTAGTAACGAATGGTTAGCTGGCTGTTCAAAACGTGTGGGATTAGTTGCGCACTTCACATCTGGAGTGTATTTAACTATAAGGTCATCAAGATTCTTTTACCATTAGCCGAGAATATAAGCCCTACATGTATAAGAAAACTGTAAAAGGTTGTGAGAATACTTACTAGGCAGAATAAAGGTTATGAGAATACTTACTAGGCAGAATTCGTGACCAAGAAAGAGAAAATCTATAGGCATTAAAGCCCAAATCCTTCATGATGTTGACATCGTCCTACACAAACAAGGTGGATGACACCTGATAGTATTAGGCATTGGGGTGAATATATATTAGTGGTCACTAGTTAGCATAATCAGTATAAGCACTACCTTGTACCGGTGGTAGGAGTCTATTGCTACATCTCCATTGCTTCCATTTGCTATCTTTTCTGAATTTAGAAATTAGAGGAACTTTGATTACAAATCACCATAGCTAGTCTGAAACTCTGAACATGAATGACATTGAGATTACGGAAGTACTTCTTTCATGCATAGGTAAACCGTCTTGAGTTATGGAGCAGATTCTAAAGGTGAGACACTGGCCAGCATCAATGCTAAGGGATATGAGGATAGGCGCTAAGATCAAAATGCTTGCCGGCAGCGCTAAGCTTAGCATTCAGTACAAAGCTAAAAAGTTATTTAAATCAGTTCATGTATACCGTTTAGTGTAAATGATTTTTTTGGGTCCTTAACACCTACAGGTGGTGCTAGGAGATATGGCAAATGAAGCTTAAAGATGTAACTGTAGATAGAAAGCTGATGTGTCTATCTTAGCGTCCAAAGTATGGCTGCTAAGGGTGCAGATGCTCTCTAAGGGGCACAGCAGTGAGCCAAAGCCAAAAAATAGTCTTTTTTGTTGCTATTTTCACATGAGCTAACTGAAGTATTGTGTAAGAAGAGTGATTGTTCAAACCATTAGACGTTCAAATCGCCTTTTTTTTTCCTTTGTGCTTGCTTTTGTCTTTTGCTGTGCTTGTTGGTAGGTGCGTATGAACATTGGTGCCCCTTTACAAGTTATGAGCCTGTGACCTTTCTGAATAAATGAATCACCTTTGGTTCCTTGCAGATCAGTTGACCAGGTGGCTGAAGACCACTTTTAAATCCTAATTAGATGTGCTTTTGTATGAAGAGTACTTTCAAATCCTATAAATCAGGCCCGCATGTTATATCAATGTTTTTTTCCATTTAAGGTTATATTCACATGGTATGCTCAAGAAAGCACTTAACTACTACTCCCTCCATCCCGAAATACTTGTCATCAAAATGAATAAAAGGGGATGTATCTAGATGTATTTTAATTCTAGATACATCATTTGTTGTTCATTTTGATGACAAGTATTTTCGGACGGAGGGAGTATTCTTTAAAGAAGTGGACCGGACCCGCTAAAAAAGTGGCATTATACTACGCTAGTAGGTTATATTTGCTTGTTCATTCGAAAATCATCAATTTTTGCCTGCTTGTTTGGAACTCGAGTGGCAAGTACTTCCTGATGGTGTCAAAAAACGTCTTACATTTTGAGATAGAAGGGGTATTTTTTTTTGTGTGTGGGAAATTTCAAGTGATTAACCCCTCTCAGTTTTATCCTGAGTTATTGTTCAGCTGTTCATAGTTAGTTGTCTTCGGAAGTGGGACGAAGGGTTAGAAGCTCTTCATTTTGTGTGCTCGACTGCTGGTAAGCTAGGCCCAGGAGGCAAGCTGTGGCGTTCACTTTTACAAATTACCAGCCATCTCATGCCATGTACCCTGGTTAGTGTGACGTTTACTTTTGTAAATCACCAGCCATCTTGGTAAATAGTCGCAACGATACGGAAAATGATAGAATAGGAATGCTTTAGCTTGTTTATGACAAATTAAGGCCAGTTAAAAAACAAAGACGAAACGCTGTGTGTGTGATCTTGTGCATGAGCAGAAACAAGGACCTGGGTGATTATGAGTGAAGGCGTCCCAGATGCTGGGTCCTCTGCCGCCTTCCCTCGCAGCACCTTCGTACTGCATCAGCGTCACACAAGGCGCATCAGAGCTTATAACTCCTTCGTTCCAGTAACTTGTCTTCCAGCAATGTCCAGATTGTGCTAGAACTTACCTGGTACGCCGAAGAGGCCGTGCCGAAGAGGAAGTCCCTGGGGAACTGACTCCTCGCGATCTTGCCTGGATCCGTGCCGGCCCGCGCCGCCACCGTCGAGGAAAGCAAGAAGATCATGAGCAGCAGGGACATGGCTGCGCGTCCCCTGGCTTCTTTCTCTCCGTGTGCTAACGTGCTCACCGCGGCTGGCTATATATAGCGTGTTTCTGTTTTTGAGGAGCAACTGGGTGGTGGAAGAAACGGAAATCATTGTGCCCGGCTGCCTTTACAAGTCGCGCCAGTGATGCCACCGAGCGAACAGTCACCGGCGAAATCTTTGCCGCGCTGAATCGCTGGTGCACTTAATAATCCATGGGTGAAGCCCTGTGTTTCGTCGCTACGTGTTAGGTGGTTCTGGTACTCCCTTATCTAATACTCCCTCTGTCAAAAACGCTCTTATATTATGGAACGGAGGGAGTAGTAGTCATAAAGTTTATGCTATATTATTTTTGCAGATTTTCAAAAAAAAATCCTTAACGACGCTGGAAAATACGTTTCCCATAAATGATATGTCTTGTTCATAAGAAAATATGTAGTCTATTCCAAATAAAGGGTCTTTTGGTAAGCGATGTTTGGATACCATCCACGAGAGCTAGAAGACGTGAACGCATGAAACAAGCCGGTCCTCATGAGTGTTTCTTATTATGTGTATATACTCAAATAACTTCTCGTGCAAAGAATATTACTCCTATCTACGTTTCATTTGATAGAAATTCTAGTCTCAGCATCGAAGGAGCAACAAAAAGGCATCACATTCCTGAGACCAGCCATTCCTAGGCACCGGAGTCACTGATCTAGGGGAGGCAGAAAGTGCCACCTTCCGATCTTAGCAGCAGCACCCAAGCACGATCTCCTCCCACAGATTAATAATCACGCCTATCCGAATCTTAAACAGTGCCGGCACCCATGATCTAAATCCTTATTTTTTCCTCTAGAGTAGGGCACCGGCACTACGGCTTGCTTGCCGGAGCAGAGCAAGCGAGTGAGCTCAGCTCGCCTCATACATTCCATCCACGGAAATCATCTTTCGGAGCCCCCAAATTTCCACGGTCCGGACGAGCTCGAGGCCCATTGGTACTTGCCAAATCAGGCCATGGATGATGGTGCGCTGCAATTTGGACTCGAAGTGACGGCTTAAAGTCGAGCCCTCCATGTGTCCTCCATGGCTCCATCCATCCACCCAGGACGTGACCCCTGCGGTTAAACGCATTCATTCACGCGGAATCATGAAGGCCACGCCTGGCTCCGTGGAGAGGACATGATGGTGTCTGGATCGTTTTTGCTGGTTGCTGCGACTGTGTTGAGTTGATTCAGATGGGACAATAATGATGTTATTACTAGCTCAAGGAGCAGTGATCTAATTGAATGGAACGTCACATTCCTCCCTTTTTTCTAACCAAAAGGTCTTGGATCTATGGATCAAATCAGCAGTGCACGCATCCTTAAATAAAAATAACTCAAAACCTAAAAAGTGCAGCTGTGCTCCTTTGTCTTACCGAGCACACACACGCTGCCGCGCCGTCCGATCCGCATCACGCGGACCGCGCGCGTCCCAGGCAAACCGCTGCCCGTTATCGATGCGCGCGCCAGGTGTCGCCTGGTCGTGGCGTCGAGGGCGAGGCCGGTTGGGTGATTAGGCGGTCGTGGGTCCCTTCACTTCTTCTTCCCTCCCCACTTCCGTCTCGGCGCATTTCGAAACCGTCCCCCATTATCACTCCTGCACGAGCCCTGGGAGCATCCCATTCCTTCCAAATTCCCCAAATCATGAGTAGCCGGAGGCGTGGCGGCGATTCGGCGGCCGTCTTCCACCGGAGTAGGAAGGGGTAGCCTGTGCTTCATGAAGGGAGGGGTTAAGCGACCAGGGGCGCGTCGGTGCGGTGACCGGGGCCATACAACTACAACCGCAGCACACCAGCACCCTCTGTGGTAGCAGCAGTCTGGGGGGGGGGGGGAGGGGGGAGGTGCTGCAGTACCGGAGACGCGGTCGAGGAGGAACGACGCGCGCACCTTCGCCGTGCTGTTGGCGCGGAGGGGACATAATCGTCGTGCTGTTGGCGCGGAGGGCAGAATCGCCGTGAGCAAACCTCCCAAGTGAGTTCATTGATCCCATTATGTAGGCTTGTCAGATCCACCGCGTTTGGGCGAAATCGATGAGTACTGTTGTCCTTGTAGAGATTAACTGATGTATAGGTTAACTGATTAGGAATGGATTAAGCACTTGTTAGTTTTGGTTTGGGTACTGGTGAGATTGGATTTGAAGGGTTGCCAAATTGAAGATGCTCAGCAGGTGTCGTGGTGTGTGGAGGGAGAGGTTATTGTGCATTGGTTGTAGATATGTTGAACCTACTCTATTTTTGCATATTTTTGTGATTTGACTTGCCCAACAACTGCTCATATGTTGCTAGTACCTTTTTTACATTGCAACAAATGTATATTTGTGTTTGAACAAGGCAATGTTTGATGCTGTAGGCTCCTTTTTGAAAGTGTGTGTATGAGGTTGGGTGCTGGGGTTACGATGTTCACGATTGTTGCAGATCTGTCTTTGCTTAAGTTTTGTGGTTCAGTTGTCAGGCTTGCTCAAGTTTTATGAGTCAGTTGCCTGACATGCCCTCATGTGTTGCCTAGTGCATTTGTGCAATGTCAGGCTTGCTCAAGTTTTGTGAGTCAGTTGCCTAACATGCCCTCATCTGTTGCCTAGTGCATTTGTGCAATGTCAGGCTTGCTCAAGTTTTGTGAGTCAGTTGCCTGACATGCCCTCATTTGTTGCCTAGTAGTCATGATATGTGTTTTTTTTCAGGTGCCTGATGTGTAATAGATTTTTTTTGCTCCTCGTAGTCATGTTACTTAAGTTTGTATTAATGTTGTAACATAGTGAAATTCAAATAGCTTACAATCCTTTCATTGTCTACTTTTGTAAATTGTTTTTTTCTTAGTTTAGTAGAAATTTAGTCACATGACTTTGGTGGATATACAGTTTTTTCAGAACCATTTTTTTATGATGATGCTCATTGTTTGTCGTTTATATACAACAGAAAATAGATGGCTCAGACAAGTCAAAAGTCAAAACAAGATGGACCTCCTGGATCAAGTCATGATGACCTTGCATCTCATGGCAATGAAGAGCATCAAACACAGGTGCACACATTTTCGGGAAGTTTTATGTTCTCTTTTTATAGAACAGATTTTGTTTTTCATTTTTTACTAATTTATGTGATTTCCCACTTCCAGCCACAGAGTGGTGCACCAATAATTGGGTACAAGCGTCAAGAGAACTAAAGCAGTTATTTCACGGGGGAAGTGTCCTGATGATATTATTATAATGAGAATAGTAACAAGAGCCAAGCTGCATATGCTGGAAATGCAAATGTGAAAGGTGCAGATGTGGACCAAACCTCCAAAACCAAAACGCAAGAAGACAGAAGGAACTGAGGTATTTGCATAGTTGCCTCAGTTTTCCTAAAACAGTTGCCCAACAATGCTGTCTAAGTTGCCTATCCAGTAATGAACATTATTGCTAATTCCTTTTTTTCCTTTTTGTCCCGTGCAATAGGGTCGTAGGAACAGGGCATCCCCTACAAGGCTCTTCAAGTTGAACAAGGAGTTGGTTCCTAACCAAAAGGGTGTCATCATTGCAAAAGAATTTGGTGGCATTCTGGACCTTGCAGTGAGTAGCATGCCTGGAGATCTTAGCCAATGGATAATGAAGCATTATGACCCTGAGATTTCCCAGATAGTCATTCCAGAAAGGGGAAGATTCCTGTAGATGCCGCAAGTGTATGTAGGATATGTGGTTTGCCAAATAGGGGGAGGAAGGTGTGCTTTGACAATCGGCCTGAAATCATAAAGGCAATGTATAGCATTTACAATATCACCTCCAAGAACTCCCAACTCTCACAACATGTTGCAAGATGATCAAAGATATGGGAGGATCTTATGATGATGACTTTGTCCGCTCTTGGCTAGCTCTTGTTTTTTCGTGCTTCCTTGCCCCTTCAACTAGTTTAAGTATTTCCCCAAAAAGCTTCCTGGCGGTCATGGATGTCAATGGAATAATGGAAAGCAATATATGCCAGTTTTTTGTTGATCAACTAAAGCTTGCATTCACTTCGGGTCGTGGCAACAAGAAGGTTGTTTGTTGTCGTGTTTTCCACCTCATTGTAAGTGCTTCAAGCTGTTTTGTTTTTTAGCATCCATTGTTTTCTTTTTTTCTATGTTTGCAATCATTAGCTAACTTAAACTTTGTGTTCTTTTTCTTGTCATGACGCAACTGTTGTATCTAGACTCATTGGATGTTGATGAGTCAATCCCCAACTTGGTACCACGGGTGTTAGTTTGGAATTCAGATTTAATTTCCAAAGTCATCAAGAAGGACAGAAAGGCTCCGGGAGAATACGACAATTTGCAGGTAACCTCATTTCTTTTAGGAGATATGATTTTTTAGGCAACACTACTATGCTAGAGTAGGCAATTCATTTTGAAAGACCAAGCAAGCTGATATAATTTTTTGGGCAACTGCTTTACATTTATTTTAAGTAGTTTTCTGTCTTTCTTTTGAACCTTTTGTTATGGGCCGAATTTTGTTTGTTAAGCACACACTTAGATAATGTGACGGGGAGGATTTGGGGGCACTAATGGTAGCTGTGGTAGTACATGTTGGACAGTAGCAAGTTTCTCCAACAACGGAAGCAACTTATGTTATGAAAACTAGAAAGTTACATACAACTTCTGCATCTCTGCTACATAATGAATCTTAAGTATTCACTATATTAATAGTAGGCAACAGGGAAGCGTGATAGTGGATGCAGGCAATTTTAGACAATTAACAATATTTTCTTCATTTTCCAGTTTTTTGGTATGCAAGTGCCAGAATTGTTGTCACTCATATTTTTTATCTTCTTTGACTACAAACCAACAACTTAAGACCGAGTTTTCCCGGTGTGCGGATGATAGCTTGTTTGGTAGTATGGACCACATCACCAAATTTGTTGCCACAAGATTGCCCGAGTCATATGACAAAATAGTAAGTTATCTAGCAGCTCTTTTTTCTTTTTACTAGTGTTCCCTTTTTTTATTCCCATTTTTATACATGTCCCCATTATTTTTGACTCCTCAACACATGATCACACTTATCATGTTTTCTACCATCCACTTTTATGTTTTGCAGAAGAAAAAGAAGCTCACAGGGTTGGTGCACGAAATGTGTTTCGTAATTTCACATGCAGTTGGAAAGCTCGTGACTGGGATTGGGAGGATTGATGATGATGAATGGGGGGGGGGGGGGGGTGAGGGGGTCCTGGACTAGGGGGTGTCCGGACAGCCGGACTATCATCGTCAGCCAGACTCCAAGACTATGAAGATACAAGATTGAAGACTTCGTCCCGTGTCCGGATGGGACTTTCCTTGGCGTGGAAGGCAAGCTTGGCGATACGGATATGTAGATCTCCTACCATTGTAACCGACTCTGTGTAACCCTAGCCCTCTCTGGTGTCTATATAAACCGGAGGGTTTTAGTCCGTAGGACACACAACCATTACAACAATCATACCATAGGCTAGCTTCTAGGGTTTAGCCTCCTCGATCTCGTGGTAGATCCACTCTTGTACTACCCATATCATCAATATCAATCAAGCAGGAGTAGGGTTTTACCTCCATCGAGAGGGCCCGAACCTGGGTAAAAACATTGTGTCCCTTGTCTCCTGTTACCATCTGCCTAGATGCACAGTTCGGGACCCCCTACCCGAGATCCGCCGGTTTTGACACCGACATTGGTGCTTTCATTGAGAGTTCCTCTGTGTCGTCACCGATAGGCTTGATGGCTTCTTCAATCAACAAAAAAGTCTAGGGTGAGACTTTTCTCCCCGGACAGATCTTCGTATTCGGCGGCTTCGTACTGCGGGCCAATTCGCTTGGCCATCTGGAGCAGATCGAAAGCTACGCCCCTGGCCATCAGGTCAGGTTTGGAAGCCTAAACTTCACGGCCGACATACGCGGAGACTTGATCTTCGACAGATTCGAGCCACAGCCGAGCATGCCGCGCTGTCACGATGGGCATGATTTAGCTCTGCCGCCGGACAGTGCCCTGGAGGCCGCACACGAGTCCGCTCTGACCCATAGTTCGGAGCAGACCGCGCAGATCGAGGATAGGTGGCTGGACACCGCCTCGGGAGCTGCAACTTCTACGGCGATGGAGCCGAATACTAACCTTGTCCCTTATAAAGCTCGTGACTCCGAGGAGCCGGACTCCTCGCCGGACTCCGAACCTCCTGCGCCCCTGCCAATCGAATCCGATTGGCGCCGATCATGGAGTTCACCGCCGCGGACATCTTTCAGAACTCACCCTTTGGCGACATCCTAAATTCGCTAAAGCATCTCTCGTTATCAGGAGAACCCTGGCCGGACTGCGGTCAGGATGGTTGGGATGCGGACGACGAAGAAGTTCAAAACCCACCCACCACCCACTTTGTAGCCACTGTCGACGATCTAACTGACATGCTAGACTACGACTCCGAAGACATCGACGGTATGGATGACGATGCCAGAGACGATCAAGAACCAGCGCCTACAGGGCACTGGAAGACCACCTCGTCATACGTCATATACATGGTGGACACCCCAAAGGATGGGGACGGCGAAGAAGCAGCGGAGGCAGATTCTGCTAAGAAATAGCCCAAGCGTCGACGTCAGCGGCACCGCTCTAAATCCCGCCACAGTAAGAATGGAGATTCCGGCACCGGAGATAATAACACCCCAGAGAGTGCCGAAGACAACCCCCTCCAGCAAGATTCAGCACAGGAGGACGGGGAAGCCAGCCCTCGAGAGAGAGCGGCAGACGAGGAGGATGAAAACTACATGCCTCCCTCCGAAGACGAGGCAAGCCTCAACGACGACGAATTCGTCGTGCCAGAGGATCCCGTCGAACAAGAGCGTTTTAAACGCAGGCTTATCACCACGACAAATAGCCTGAAGAAAAAGCAGCAACATCTTCAAGGTGATCAAGACCTGCTGGCCGACAGATGGACTGAGGTCCTCGCGGCCGAAGAGTATGAACTCGAACGCCCCTCCAAGAGCTACCCAAAACGCAAGTTGCTCCCCCGACTAGAGGAGGAAGCATACAAACCTTCATCACCAGCGCACAATACGGCAGACCGACCACCCCGTGGTCGCGACAGAGAGGCATCTAGGCCCTCCATCAATATCGTACCCCGGCATCGCTCGAAAAGTATGAAGCCACGAGGGAATACGCCAGACTTGCGGAATATATTGGAGGACAAGGCAAGACAATCCAGATCTATCTACGGATCACGTGGGCGCCCCACGACCCACGACGACTACCGTCGTGCCGGATACAGCAACTCCGGCCGGGCCGAACACAGCAGACAACGCTCTCTTGAGCTACGTCGTGATATTGCTCAATATAGAGGCGCCGCACACCCACTATGCTTCACTGACGAAGTAATGGATCATCAAATCCCTGAAGGGTTTAAACCCGTGAACATTGAATCCTACGATGGCACAACAGACCCCGCGGTTTGGATCGAAGATTATCTCCTTCATATCCATATGGCCCGCGGCGACGATCTCCACGCCATCAAGTACCTCCCACTCAAGCTTAAAGGACCAGCTCGGCATTGGCTTAACAGCTTGCCCGCAGAATCAATTGGGTGTTGGGAGGACCTGGAAGCCGCATTCCTCGACAACTTCCAGGGCACATATGTGCGACCACCAGACGCCAATGACCTAAGCCACATAATTCAGCAGCCAGACGAATCGGCCAGATAGTTCTGGACACGGTTCTTAACAAAGAAAAATCAAATCGTCGACTGTCCGGATGTAGAGGCCCTTGCAGCCTTCAAACATAACATCCGCGATGAGTGGCTGGCCCGGCACCTAGGACAGGAAAAGCCGAAACCCATGGCAGCCCTCACATCACTCATGACCCGCTTCTGTGCGGGAGAGGACAGCTGGCTAGCTCGCAGCAACAACCTCAGCAAAAATGCTGGCAGTCCGGATACTAAGGACCACAATGGCAGGTCGCGTCGAAACAAAAACAAACGCCACGTTAACAGCGATAACAATGAGGATACGGCAGTCAACGCTGGATTCAGAGGCTCTAAACCCGGTCAGCGGAAGAAGCCATTCAAAAGAACTACCCCGGGTCCGTCCAATTTGGACCGAATACTCGACCGCTCTTGCCAGATACATGGCACCCCCGAAAAGCCAGCTAATCACACCAACAGAGATTGTTGGGTATTCAAGCAGGCAGGCAAATTAATTGCCGAAAACAATGACAAGGGGCTACACAGCGATGACGAGGTAGAGACCCGGTCGCCGAACAGTAGAGGACAGGAGGGTTTCCTCCCACAAGTGCGGACGGTAAACATGATATACGCAACCCATATACCCAAGAGGGAGCGGAAGCGTGCACTTAGGGATGTATACGCGATGGAGCCAGTCGCCCCGAAGTTCAATCCATGGTCCTCTTTCCCGATCACTTTCGATCGAAGGGACCACCCTACCAGTATCCGTCATGGTGGGTTCGCCGCATTGGTCTTAGACCCAATCGTCGATGGATTTCACCTCACTAGAGTCCTGATGGACGGTGGCAGCAGCCTGAACCTGCTTTATCAGGATACAGTGCGCAAGATGGGCATAGACCCCTCAAGGATTAAACCTACAAAGACGACCTTTAAAGGCGTCATACCAAGTGTTGAGGCCAATTGTACAGGCTCAGTCACACTGGAAGTGGTCTTCGGATCCCCGGATAATTTCCGGAGCGAGGAGTTAATCTTCGACATAGTCCCGTTCCGCAGCGGCTATCACGCCCTGCTCAGAAGAACCACGTTTGCAAAGTTCAACGCGGTGCCGCATTATGCATACCTTAAGCTCAAGATGCCAGGCCCTCGTGGAGTCATCATGGTCAACGGAAATACTGAACGCTCCCTCCGAACAGAGGAACACACAGCGGCTCTCGCGGCAGAAGTACAGAGCAGCCTTCTAAGGCAATTTTCGAGTCTGGCCGTTAAACGACTGAACATGGCCAAACGCGCCCGGAGTAACATCAATCAAGACCACCTGACACGTCCCGAGCACGCGTAGCAATGCGGCCCCAACCCCAGCCCTTGCATGATCGCAAGACCAGCTCTTCGCGTACATCATTACGCTCTAGAGATACCATGGGCATAGGGGGAGGGGCACGACCACGACAGGCCCAGAGTGCGGCTTAACCACACCAGGGGCTCCCAAGTGTGTCGCTCTTTTTGTTTTTTATTTTTTCCTTTTTATCCGCAGGACTCCGTTCACCAGAGAACCTGTCCGGCAGTAGATCTGCCGAACTCACGATGCAACAGCCAGGGAGGGACAACGGCTACGACGAACACTCAGGTGGTCTCCATTATGAGCATTAAATTTGTTAAATACACCAGTTCGCAACCTACCCCTGGAGGGGGATATGTTTAATTAGTCCAAACCCTTGCTTACCGCACTATTTGTATCGTTCTGCACTCATAGCAGAATTCCTTGAATAAATAATGCAGCACCTTTTGCCTATAATTGCATTACCCCTTTTTTATATATGTTCATTAATGACATCTTGCACCCGTACATTTTGGTACGGCCGAATACACCAGGGGCTTATGTTCCCCGCATTATGGTGTGATAAGTCCGAACACTTTCACAAGTGCGGCACCCCGAACTTATAGAATTATATGCATCGGCTTCGAATCATGTCTTGGGTCAATAGTTGGGTTTACCCGGCTCCCATGTTTTGGTACCTTACATTCCGTTCCGTCGGCTAGGGTAGCACTGGGAGAACCACTGCGATTGCGCCCTAGTTGAGCTGGGCGAGCGCCTCAGTGGAGAAAGCTAAAACTGACTGTCATGATAAGGCGAGAGACTGGTCGCTGTTCGAGAGGTCCTTTCGAGTCCTTAAAGACTTATGCCGCTTAGA
Organism: Triticum timopheevii; assembly: GCA_963921465.1. Taxonomy (NCBI): domain Eukaryota; kingdom Viridiplantae; phylum Streptophyta; class Magnoliopsida; order Poales; family Poaceae; genus Triticum; species Triticum timopheevii. The sequence goes on from OY997274.1 coordinate 218,703,944, forward strand.
GCGAGGAACCGGCTTTGTCCGGCCCAGGCGTGGATAGCGCCCCGAACTCGGTCTTCCGAATACTAGGGGCTTCGCCGAAATTTAAAATTATAGAATTCTATGGCTAAGTGAGAGTGTTCAAGCATTATAAGTCCGGTTGCCTTGTTCGTTGTGTTGAGCGCCTCCCTAGATGGACCCAAAAATGGGAACAAGAGTGCTCAAGTTTATCCCGAACATCCCAGCACTCGTGGCATGGGGACTGAAGCTGACGACTTGCCATCTCTCAGATTTTATAAATGGCCGCACAGAAGGTAATATTTTAAATCAATAAGCGTTGGTTAGCGCATATGAACAAAGTTTTCAGCGCACAGGATGACACATTGCGAGTTTACTCAATAGTTACATCTTTGGGGCACTCATCCGCAATCTCGCGGGCACCCTTGAGGACACTCTTATAGTACATTTCAGGCGTACGATACTCTTTGCCCGCCGGCGGCGCGTCCGTGATAAGCCTCTCAACATCCAGCCTGCCGCAGTGCACCTTTGCGCGGGCAAGGGCCCGACAGGCACCTTCAATGCAGGCGGAGCGCTTGATGACTTCCACCCAGGGGCACGCATCCACCAGCCGCCGCACGAGGCCGAAGTAGCTCCCAGGCATGGCCTCTCCAGGCCACAGCCGGACTATGAGGCCCTTCATGGCCTGCTCGGCTACCTTGTGGAGCTCGACCAGCTGCTTCAGCTGGTCGCTAGGGGGCACCGGGTGTCCGGCCTCAGCGTACTGAGACCAGAAGACCTTCTCCGTTGAGCTCCCCTCCTCGGCCCGGTAGAATGTGGAGGCATCAGACACGCTGCGAGGCAGATCTGCAAACGCCCCTGGAGAGCTCCGAATTCGGGTAAGTAACAGGTAATTTACATTCACATGCTTGCTTTGCATGAAAAATGCCTTACCCGCCGCTATTTTCTTCACCTCCTCAATCTCCTGGTGGGCCTTATGGGCCTCGGCCTTAGCGGCTTTGGCACTTTCAAGAGCCGAGGCAAGCTCGGACTCTCGAGTCTTCGAGTCGCGCTCCAAACTCTCATGCTTTTCCATTAGAGCCTGGAGCTCTTGCCTCACCTCCGCCACCCGCGCCTCCTGCTTCTCGCGCTCCGCTCGTTCCGCGGCCGCATTGTGTTCGGCCGCGGACACGGCCTCCTTCAGGGTCGCCACCTAGTTTGTGGCCCCTGCAATACCCACGTTATCCTTGTTATTTCTATTGCAACCAAAATCCTTTTCTGTAAGGTACAAACTTAAAAGTGGTGTTACTCACCTTCTTTGTCCTCGAGCTGCCTCTTGGCAAGGCCGAGCTCTTGCTCGGACCGCTCGAGGTCCTGCTTCAAAGCACCGACCTCCGCAGTCAGTGCGGCAGAGGTCGCAGCACAGCCTGCAAACCCATATTGACATAATTTTTAGCACTCCTGCATATATCTTTTTTAGATACTCAATCCGGTTTTTCTTTCCGAACACCGAACACCAAACCGAGCATCAGGTGCTACTGTCTATGCGGCATTACATTACATATTTTAAACTTCTTACCTCAAAGCCTGTTAGAAGGCTACTGCAGGCTTCGGTCAGCCCGCTCTTGGCGAGCTGAACCTTCTGAATCACCGCACTCATGATGGTGCGGTGTTCTTCCTCGATGGAAGCGCCGTTAAGCGCCTCCAACAAGTTGTCCGGCGCCTCCGGTTGGACGGAGGCTGCCGGTATCACGGTCTTGCCCTTCTTACGAAGGGGCCGCCTGCCGGACTTCGGAACCACTGCGGGTTCCGGCATGGAGTCCGGTGCAAAGTCCGGGAGGCTGCCTTGCGGCACCTCCGGAGCCTCCTCCTGATGGGTCCCCTCCTAGGATCCCACCTCGGCGTCGTCAGCATCACGAGGGGTGGAGGCGGTCGGAATGGAATCCACGTCTGACGAAGCCAAGGACCCGCTCGACGAAGCGGGAAGATCATCATCGGCCGGACTACAGGCAGTTTGCGGCATTAGAAGGACACTATGTGACACAAAAGAGAAATTATAAAGGAATCCGGATACTTACGATCTTGCCGGAGGCCTGGCCCTTGAGGGCCACTCTTCGTCGCCAACATTGGCGTTGGCGGAGCTGTCCTGGGGAAGAGTCCTTCCCCTCTTGGACCCTTCGGCCTCCCCCGTTGGGGAAGCCTTCCTTTTCCTCTCTCCCTCCTCCGGGGGAGAGTCCTCTTTCTCCTCCTCGTCTTCGGGGGAGGAGTCCGCCTCGGAGCCATCGGACGATGAGTCCGATATCACCTGGCGCCGGGAACTTCTTCAAGTTCCCGTGGCCTTCTTCTTGGCCTTCTTCTCCGGCACCACATAAAGTGCCGGGACTAGCAGCCCCGTTAAACGGGCGTCCGCTGGGTCTTCGGGAAGGGGAGACGGACAGTCTACCTGTCCGGACGTCCTCTGCCAGTCCTGTCAAAGGTATTGGGAGTTTTAGATCCCACATAGAATTAAACTATGAAAGAAAATAATTGTCCCATAGGGGATAACAAAGCTTACCTCGCCGGCCGGGCGCTTGGTGCTGAATCCGCGATCTTCAGTCGCGGACGCGGGGGTTTCTCCGCCCTTGAACAGCACCCTCCAGGCAGCTTCGTACGTCGTGTCAAAGAGCCCGCTCAGGGTCCGGTGCTATGCCGGATCGAACTCCCACAAATTGAAGGCCCGCTGTTGGCAGGGGAGAATCCGGCGGACGAGCATGACCTGGATCACATTGACAAGCCTAAGCTTCTTGTTCACCAAGGTCTGGAGACAGGACTGAAGTCCTGTCAGCTCCTCCGAACTGCCCCATAGCAAGCCCTTCTCTTTCTAGGAGGTGAGCTGCATGGGGATACCAGATCTGAACTTGGGGGCCGCTGCCCATTTAGGGTCACGCGGCTCGGTGATATAGAACCACCCCGATTGCCATCCCTTGATGGACTCCACGAAGGCCCCTTCGAGCCAGGTGACGTTGGGCATTTTGCCCACCATGGTGCCTCCGCACTCTGCTTGAGCACCCCTCACCACCTTTGGCTTGACATTGAAGGTCTTGAGCCACAAGCCGAAGTGAGGCTGGATGCAGAGGAAGGCCTCGCACACGACGATAAACACCGAGATGTTGAGGATGAAGTTCGGTGCCAGATCGTGGAAATCCAGGCCGTAGTAGTACATGAGCCCCCGGACGAAGGGATGAAGTGGAAAGCCCAGTCCGCGGAGGAAGTGGGGAAGGAATACGACCCTCTCATGGGGCCTGGGGGTGGGGATGAGCTGCCCCTCGTCGGGCAGCCGGTGCACGATGTCGTTGGAAAGGTATCCGGCACCGCGCAGCTGTGCGATATGCTCCTCCATAACGGAGGAGGCCAACCACTTGCTTCCCGCTCCGGACATGGCTGGAGAAGGTTGAGGCGGGATGTGCGAACTTGGGCGCTGGAGCTCGAGTGCGCGGAGATGGATAAGCAAAGGAGGAAGAAGGCGTAGGTAAAAAGGTGGATCCTTATCCCCTTATATATAGGCGGACGAAGACTAAGCGTCCCCACCGGCCTGGTAAAACTCGCTTATCTCCCAAGTGCCACCATCAATGGCGCGGTTGGGTTACCCACATCCGTATTGATGGGAATCCCGGAATAAGGGGAACATGATCTCTGCTTCGACAAGACGTGCCAAGGAAACCGCTTCGCTAAACGCGCTGAGGTGGTATGATAAAAAATGATTCAAGTAAATACTTGGTGGTGGTATGACGTCATGACACAAATACGTCAGCAGATTGAACTTGTGCACATATTATTCTCTCTACGGTGGAATGTGGAATTTATTTTGCAGAGCCAGACACTATCCTGGTGTTCACATTCTTCTATGAATTATTCAGAGGAGGAACCCGCCTTGCAATGCTGAACAATATGCGCGCCGGACTCATCGTCATTGAAGCCTGGTTCAGGGGCTACTGAGGGAGTCCTGGACTAGGGGGTGTCCGGACAGCCGGACTATCATCGTCAGCTGGACTTCAAGACTATGAAGATACAAGATTGAAGACTTCTTCCCGTGTCCGGATGGGACTTTCCTTGGCATGGAAGGCAAGCTTGGCGATATGGATATGTAGATCTCCTACCATTGTAACCGACTCTGTGTAACCCTAGCCCTCTCCGGTGTCTATATAAACCGGAGGGTTTTAGTCCGTAGGACACACAACCATTACAACAATCATACCATAGGCTAGCTTCTAGGGTTTAGCCTCCTCGATCTCGTGGTAGATCCACTCTTGTACTACCCATATCATCAATATCAATCAAGCAGGGGTAGGGTTTTACCTCCATCGAGAGGGCCCAAACCTGGGTAAAAACATCGTGTCCCTTGTCTCCTGTTACCATCCGCCTAGACGCACAGTTCAGGACCCCCTACCCGAGATCCGCCGGTTTTGACACCGACAGGGGGCAAGGGAGGTGGACCCTATTAATGCGGAGACAAGCAGGCAATAGTCCAAGAGAAGCCGTGAACAAGTACCACACGACAGAGACAGCTTATCAAGTGAGGAGGAGTCCTTTAGCTCCGATAGAGATGGCAGCGAGGGAGTTGATAGTGAAAGTGAGGGAGATGGCAGGGAGAAAGGTAATGATGAAAGCGACAGCGATGGCAGTTCGGACAACGATGATGGTGATGATTTTGTACACGAGGAGGAACAAAGTGGCGGCGAGGGGAAAGCAAGTAGTCAAGTTCTAACTGATGGAAACAATGATGATGAAGATGATGAAGAGGAAGAGGATGACGAAAAAGAAGAGGATGAAGGAAAGGGAGACGACGACAGTGAAGAAGGCGATGGGAATGATAAAGTGAAGGAAGATGATGGGCAGGGGAAGGAGGATGTTGATGATGATGATAGTGGAGCTGGCAATGGTGGCTCAGGCGGCAATGGCGGCTCCGGCGGGAATGAGGATGCCGCATCTGAAAAACCAGACAGTGATGATGATGAACAATGTAGGCTGGAATTTCTAATTGAAAAGAAGAGAGATAGGAAGCCAAAAGGACTTGATGAGGCAGATAGCATCTCTGTCAGAGATCTTGTGATGACAGAGTTCAAAACTGCTACTTCCCCAAAGCCACGTTTCCCAGTTTTTGAAGTGAAAGAAATGTTGGATCTTGATGACTGATCCATTGCATCTGAAGCGAGGAGGATTTTCGAAGATATGTTGAGGGCAGAAGACTTGGATCTGGTCTTCACATTCAACCCTAAGGAAATATGTCCAAAGCCAATTCACTAGCAAATAATGAGAGAAATTGGTGGTCTAAATGAAGTTACAGAACGAAAGAAAGTTTGTAAAAACCTACTACCACCACTCCCGCCATCAAAGAAGATGAAGAAAACTGTCAATTTCATATTAGAGCCATCTGTGATGAATGGAACAACAAAGCATCCGCAAGCACATAGTGCTGAAAATTCTGGATATGGCCAAGGGGAAGGGAAAGGCAGTCAGCCATGAAAAAAATCTGGGCCTTCTCAGCAGCAACCCCTAGCAAATCCTGAAATAAAAGAGGCAACTCGTGGAAATAAAAAAAACACAGGTGGTAAACAGTATGGCAGCAAGCTCGGCAGTACCACCGTGCGGCAAAGATGGAGATGATGCAGTATCTACAGGGGCAACTTCAAAGCAGTCTGCTAAATTTTATTCCAAATGTCAAGCAAGTGGACCACACATTCTGGCAACTCAGTCCAAGCAGGAAGCAATACCACCTATTTTTCAGGCAAGTCTTGGAGAGGCAACACTTGACCCCACAAAAGTAAGACCAGTTCAAGGTAAAAAGGAACCTACATTGGCAGTAAGCACAACAAACCCTAGTGGAACACAACCACTAGGTGACTTAAATTGCCAACTGTCTTTTTTGTTGCGAGGAAATGTAATGCAGTCAGCCAATGTTATCCAGAGGGCCAAGGTGCAACATTTCAAGGCATCACCAGAGGCTGCAACATTAAATGATGCATGACAGGAAAAGGAGAAAGAGAACATCCCTCCGGTGTCATGTATGGAGATCAAAAGGACACAAGACAACATTGCTGAAACCATGGGAAAAAGTTCGGAACAAAAGTTGCTAAAAGCCCTAGGAAAATTGCCTAAATGTTCAACTGTGGTTGCCCAATCTGAGGCCACAAGTTTTTCAGAAGTAATACAAGCAACTAGCCAAGGGAATCCTCCCCTCTTCTCTGATGTGGAGGAGTGGTACCATGAGTTTATGCGTGTTAGTGGGAAGACAACCAATGCACTAGAAATCAATGTTCTAGATGTCAGTGAGTTGTTAGCAAGGTGTGTTGATCCAAAGAGCAAGAAACCCCAAATCAACTCAACAAACCACACTTTAGCAAAGATAGAACAACATTTTCAGCAAAGGAACACAGGAAGATCAACTACTTTTTACAGAAAGTACTGCCCAACACCCAGTTTCGATCTAGGCATAGATGATTTGCCCACAGCATCTGTAGAAAACAGAGCACATCAACATGTTGGGTCAAGCACATTTGGTGAGCATGAGTTCAAGGAATTTTCAGTACATACCCAACCAATCATCAAATAATCAATGACTATTATGTGTTGGACCTTGAAGGCATAGATGAACCATGTGCGGAAGCATAAGGAAAGGCAAGTAAGTTTGACGCAAGCTGTTCAGTTGGAATCTCCTCACCAAATGCGTACCAAACACCTGAAAAAAGTTCCAACCAAGGAGAAGTGGGATCAGGCAGCAAGATTTATAGCAGTAGTAGCTTAGGCGAGATCCCTCCACATCAATTCGAGAGAACGATTATCAAGCCACCTCCTTGCAAGAGGTCCCCATTCATTGACTATAATGAGAAGAAAGTCTACATGTCCAAACCTGAAGCAAATAGATTGTATGCATAGGTTATCTTGCATGGGAGACTTAATGAAGAAGCATCATCAGATGCAGATACCAGGTATGACAATATATCATTGCATTTTTTGTCAGCCTTTGCACAATGCACTTTTTCCAGGCAAGGTCTATCATGTTATTCAGGCAATTCAAACTATTTTTACAAGCAATCCATTTATAGAATCAGGCAATTTGGCTTAGTGTTACAATAAATCACGTAAAATGCTTATTGGAATAATTTTCTCCTTCAGATGACCATGCCCCCCATGTGTTTCCTGAGTTGCATGGTGGTAGGCAAATTAGGGAAGGATTTTGTGAGCTGAATGTCTCTTTTTTTCCTGCAGCCCAAGGGTAACTGAATATGGCAAATACTTTGTCATAGTTAGGGAGCTTGCAAACTCAATGAAGAAGGAAGGTTTTGTCTTGAGCCATGTAATGTAAGTTGGTATACAATCTATAATGATGAAATTGCCACCAGACTCAAAGAAGCTCGTGATGCCCCTCAGGTTCTTGGTAAGAAAATGCGAAGCAGTTAATATTGTAGTTTTGTGATTATTTTTTTTCTTTTTTCATAACAGGTCATGGTCATGTCCGTATTTTTTCTGACCAGGTTCAGATGCAAAATGTGGAATTGAACTGCAAGGAGCTCCTTTCCCGGTTCAAGAAATCGAACCGCTTGGACCATAAAGACATGGTAAGTTAACGGTTTCTTGATTTTTTTTACCACTGCATTTTTTCTTTTTTTTTTACTATTTTTATATATCACTTTTTCTGCTCAAATGTTGCTCACACAAATGTAAATATTTTTAGGGGGCCAACTTGCCTACACTCATGATATGCTTTCTTTGGCAAGTTTCTTACATAAGTGCATAACTTGCTTGTGCATCTTTTGGCAGGTTGCTCACATAAGAGCATAACTTGCTTGTGCATCTCTTTTTTGGCAAGTTGCTTACATAAGTGCATAACTTGCCTATGAATCTTTGCTTTTTCAGTCCACGTATTAATTTGTGAGAGCACACAGAAAAAGTTGCTTACATCCAACATCTAGCATGGCATTATTTTTTGCGATACTACCTTTGCGCGTGTATAAGTATTTGAAGTTGCCTATTTTTTTACTAACCCCACTTGTTTTTTCTAATAGATTACGTTCCCAATTTTAGAGAACATTGACAAGACAAAGCCAGTTACAGGGAATCATTATTGGATTTTAAGTGAACATTAGGGACCGATGTTTTGAGGTTCTTGATTCTTGGAGGACGCTCCAGAACAAGACTCTAGATGTTTGCGCAAGGAAAATGGTTGCAAGTTTTCAGGCTCTATGGGAAGAGCACTATGCCACGTCTCACATCTCGATGGATGACTTTGGGCTTACCAACATTGATGTTCCAAAACAAAACACTGAGTAAGCATCCATTTCACACAAACTCTGCTTTGTTCGGATTTTTACAAGTGACAGTACTACATAGAGTAAACTAGCTAACTAGAAAACATTTTTTGTATATGTTTAGGTTCGACCATGGTGTTTTTGCTCTTACGATAGCAAACGGTTGGGAGGCAAGGGTTGTTCCAAAATTCATAGTTGAGGATGTTCCAAACATTAGGAAACAACTGACCAACACGTGGGTTGACAACGGGCACAACAAGGCTCCATGCAAAGCCATCCTCAAGTTAGTAGAGGTCAGCTTTTTTCTCCCCTCACGTGTACTGCATCATTAGCATTGTGAAAATGCATGTGAAAATTCTTGCATTGTGAGGTTTGGATCACCGGGGGAGTTGCCTGTATAAGAACTTGGACCAGGCAACTCAAATGGCATAAACAGGCAATTAGAGCTTCAATGTGAGTCAAGTTACTCAGAAGAATCCATAAAATATAAATATTATGATCATTACACAACCAGGAGATTATTGCATCTTCAGCATTACAGATCTTTTTGCATGTAAATTTTCGACCACTAGGTGGAATTGCATGTATACATTTTTTGCCAGGCAATACAAAGAACATAACAGGCAACTCAAATCTCATAACTAGGCAATTCAAATTACAATGCAAGGCAAGTTACTCAGGAGAAACCATAAACCAGAAATAGTAGTTTAGGATGTCCAAACATATCAACTTGTAAAGACATAGTGGGATAGACATTCAAATAATAGTTCAGACAAAGGACCACACATGAAGTAGCAATTTGTCAATGCCATTTAACATATAGTCCATCACACCAATCTGGTGGTGCAATTTGCACCATTGTGGTTAAGAGACCCACAATAGCTGCACTTATTCTTCCTCTTCGGATGCATCTCAAGTGTTGATTGAATTATTTTTGACTTTGCCCTACCTTTTGTAGTTGATTTTGGAGGGTCTCTAGGAATTGCAGGGCCAGGTGTGGTAGTAGGTCTTCCAAACTATGGTTCAAACATCGAAATACCTTGCATGGCCGCAACAAATGCATGTAGTGATGCAATACTGAGTGGCTGGTGTGCATGTCCACCAGGTGGTTGCTCAATAGAAGACGAAAGAGCGTTGCCACTTTCTTCTTGCGTAGTTGAAGAACTGGGATGATGTCCATACCCGCCATCAAGTGTTGCTGACGCTCAGAGGCGGAACCAGGATTTCGCAAAGCCTAGGGCTAAAACTAACTGACCAAAATTAACGTCAAATACCACGCACATCAATATACATTATAAGTATGCCACAAACTCACATTCAAAACGAAATATAAATTCATTATTATCATGAGAGGAAATTTCATAAAACAAATAGTTTAACAAAGTGCATCATTGCAAACATGGTTTTTTTTACCAAAATAGTGAAGACTTGCTTAATTCAAGGCAATTGTTTCTTCAGCAGAAATAGTAGGACCTGAATCTGCAAATAGAGAACCAAGTATTTCCAATCAAGACTTTGTACATAGACTAATCAATTTTTCATATGAAATTTTGCAAAAAAAGAGAACATATTATACCATTAACATGAAGTCCACGAGGTAGTAGCCCCTTGTGTTTCCTCATTTTTTTGATAGCATTGTATAATCTTAATATCATCAATGCTTGCAAATACATCACGCTCAATATAGCACACTAAATGGCGATTCATCCATTCATCTTGTTTTGCAGATCAGTTTTGACAATGCTCATAGCTGAGAAAGCTCTTTCTATGGTTGCCGTTGCGACGGGGAGAATCAAGGCCAATTCAATGAGACGATATACCAACGGAAAATGCGTGTGCCTATCTGTTTGAACCATCTTTATAGCAAGTTGGACAAGATCAATGCAACTTAAAAATTCAATATCAGCTCTATCTTCAGTAACAAATGTCATGTTTATAACATTCGGATGCAACTCTTCAATTGGTTTTCTGAGGCCAAGATCAGGATTAATGTCATCCAGATTAAGCTTCACACGTGGTTCACTTTCTTTTGCATTACTAGCTCCCACTGGTACTGATTCTGTAGGTGATACGTTGTTGGTGTTGTTGACTGAAGGCTGATTCGATGTTGACTGAAAGAAAGATTCAATTGTATGGGTCCTCTTGTTCATATTGTATTTCTAATTTGCTGACAACAAATGAAATAAAATTTACTAAGTAAATATAACTCACTAAGTTTGGCCGATATAAAGGAATTAGGGAAAACAAAATTAGATGATACAGATTACCTGTGCGGCCAGTGTGCGTTGGCCTAAGTGCATGCACTGCAATTCGGAATCGGATGGACAAGAACAAATGGCGGGCGGGTTGTCAGGACGCCGGACCAGCTGGCTGGCGCGGCGGGGAATCGCCAATCATGGGTTGAGGAGAGCGGCGGTGCAGTGCTTGGGGCGTTGGGTTCTTCGTTTGAGTGACGCGAGGATTTCTCTGTTGCCGCGATCAGTCGAGGGATGTTTTTTCTCTTTCTTGATTGACGAACGATCAGGCTACAGATCGGAGATCGAAGCGTCAACCATGTACTACGCGATTTGTTCTGTGATCGATCGATTGAGTTGGGCTAATGGGCTGAACGCTTGTACGTGAGTACGTCTATGTTGAAGCCTGGGGCTGGGCTTTCTATGTATCCCATATTCAGAAAAAAAATCTACTATGCTACAGATGCTAGCTGGGCCACGCCTGGGGCTACAACCCCAGTTGCCCTAGGTCCAATTTCGCCCCTCCTGACGCTCTAGGCGATGGTGCAAGGCCAGCACTAGTCACATACATTGTGTTTGCTGCGTTAGGCCCCAGCGATGTTTGTATAGCCCCCATAGGTTGGGGTGTAGGCCAGGTTGCTAGTCTAGGACCCATAGGAGGTGGCGTAGGCCCTCTAGCTAGTGTTGCATCCCCAAAAAGTTGTGGCGCAGCCCCTCTTACTGTTTGCGTAGGCCTTGTCATTGTTGACCCCCCAAAAAGGTGCGGTGCAGCTACACTGTTTAGTGGCCATATCCTGACAGTTGTTGTATAGGCCAACAACTTGGTACTGGAGGGCCCATGGGTAGTGGTACAGCCCCCTGGGCACTGGTGCAACCCTCAACGTTGTTTTCTGATGTTCACCTTCACTCATAGAGTTACCAGCTAGCGTTGCTGCATTTTTTCTCCATGGTGCAGAAGTAGGTGGCTGCTGCCTAGGACCAGAAGGGGCTTGTGCAGGTCCTTCAGGACACACCACAGGGCCACTAGTTGCCCGAGTATTACTCGATAGCGGTGCAGAACCACCAGCTGATGGTGGAGGACCATCGGTGGGCCCACTTGTCGGTGTTGCTGGCTTCTTCTTCCTTGACACGTTGAGATTTTTGATTTCATGACGTGCACCATGCATATGTTTCTTCACAATATCTGTCGCAACATCTAAAGCACTAGCAACCCAAGCAAGACTACCAAAATCCATCATCAAATTTGCATGCCTGGGTTCTTTCTTTGACTGTGGTGGCATCTCATCGGGTTGATCTTCGACAACAGGGGGTGCATTGGAAATTGCCAAAGGTGTCCATCTTCTATTTATATACTGCGTCGGGATTTCATCAGCACCAAGTTGGTTGAAAACTTTCAAGGGTATGGCAGCAAAGCATGCCGCCCCTCTCAATCTTGCAGCAGTCACATCTATAGTCTCTGACACTAGCTTCCACCGTGACAAAATAGCCCCTAGAACCATATTTAGCAACCACTCTTGATTTGGGTAAACCTCATACAAGTTTTCACCATGCGGTCGCATGTTGTACCTCGTAGTCAACTGAAACTCATCACAAAACTTCTCGTACAAGTCCCTAGTATATGAATCATACGTCTGCTTATCTATTTGGTAAGACGACCAAATTTCAGTCTTCAAATGTCTTGTCTTGTAATCTTTTGAACCCTCTCGGACTAGTATGTGTGTTTGGATTTTTTTGATATTGCTTCACGAGGTCCAAAATGGACTTGTGGGGGTTCACATATCGCTTAAGGACAACGTTGAACTACTCACTGCTTTGAGTTGACTGCAAGAAAGGGAAGAATTGGCGCTTGAAGTAACATGGCACCCCATGTTTCTCGGTACTTGTATAGATTCTCGAAGTGGGAGTCAGTCATAGCCTCATACTTCATCATCACCTCACACCACCCTGCCTCAAATTCCCTTGGCATCAAGCTAAAGCCAACACAATTGCTGAAATCTTTGGACAAGCCAGGGTTTCGCCCCAACAATTCTCCAAGCTTCTCTTGTGCTTTTTTCATAATATGCCAGCGACGATAGCGGTGCACACTTGTAGGGAAGATCTTTTTAATTGACTGTGCCATTGCGATGTCTTGGTTAGTTATGATGTTGGTGGGTGCTACATTATGCATTGCCTCACGGAAGGACTGGAATAGGCAATCAAAGCTTGACGTCAACTCTTGCCTAACAAAACCACAGCCCAACATGAATGACTGCCCATGTCTGCTAATCCCAATGAATGGTGCAAAGGGCATGTTGTACATGTTAGTCATATATGTTGTGTCAAAGGAGATGCAATCATGATAAGATTCCACGTAGGCCTTCCTTGTTGCACCATCAACCCATAAAATATTCTCAACCCTGTCCTCCTCCTCATATTTTATCTTGTAAAAAATCCGGATCCTCTTTTTACTGATCTTTAAAGAAAGCAACTGTCTCGATCATACCCCCTTCTCTTGTAGCATCCTTGTTCAAGACCGTATTGAGGTTCGTAATGTGCTTAGTGGTATAAGGGGCAATGAGTTCTGACCCATAGAAATCTGACATGATGTGCATCATATGACCTGTCGACATGAAGTCACAATGGTGATCAATCCTTTTTTTACACAAAAACGGTATCAAAAATAGTTTCTTTTCTTTTTCCAGCAAGGCAACTCAAATGCAAAGCTCATGCAATTCATGAAGCTATACAAGCAACTACGACAGAATGCAATAGGCAACACATGAGAAAACTACACAAAACAAACCAGGGGGTAATCTACTTTTTAACTATGCATTAGTGAGCAACAAAAATTTCAATCATAGGCAAGTTGAGATCATATAGAAACAAGTACTATCATACATTTTAGCTATAAAGAGATTAATCATTTAGAGTCAAAATCAAATTTGTTTTACAGGTAAAAAACTAGGCAAGTAGGAACTTTGCATTGAGCAACAAACAGGTAAACATTAGGCAAGTCCGGCAACCATTGTGTTAAATAAATTAATGAGGCGTTATCTTTTTGTACAGCTGTAAGCAATTTAATAGCATTATCAAGCAATTAAGGTATATGTTTGAAGCAAATCAGTGACATGTTTCAAGCAAATCAGCTAGATGTTGATGGGGCAAGAAACACACAATCAGTAGGCATGTCTAGGGTGTTAAAGTTAGAAAGGAGGGGGTGGGGGAGGGGGTGTGGTTTAAAACCTGTAGTCCGATTGCAGTTATGAAGATGAGTAAGGAAGGCCCTTTCTTCTGCTGGGATCCCTTGGTGTGATTGCAAATACTTAGTCAACATGGCTTGCCAACCAACGAATGGTTGTCCTCGCCAACAAAGTAGATGACCTCCCATCTGCCATCTATTAGCTTCACAACCATCTTAGCATTGCAACCTTGCAATATTTTATCTCTTTTTCTGTTTCTTGCTCCTCTTTTTGGTTTTACTATCATCATCAAGAAATACAATATCCTCGTCTTCATCATCATCTTTTGTTTGCTTAACAATATCATCCAGCACAGGAATCTTTTCTGCCCCTCCGTCATCGACTTCTGGCTTTCGAAGCTTGTTGCGAACAAACTGTTGTTTTATCAACTCCCCAATTTTGACATTCTTCCTTGAAGTATTCATTTTGGTTGAAAAACCAATCTGCAAGGAATATGCATTGTAGTGCCCCTTGGCACCTTCCAAAGTGTCAAACCTCATGCCCACATAAGGCTCCTTGGGCTGTGACCAAGCTTCATCATCATTTTCAGCACCCAAACCTTTACCAACAGCCCCACCAGTATCACCTGCAGCACCTGTGCCATCAAGGGTATGAGCATCACTCTCAGTTGCTACTGCTGCAGGTACTTGTGTATTGCCTGGAGCCCCTATCCCTAGACTTGACTGCCCATCTGTCTCAATTGCTTCTGCAGCAGCAGCACCGACTTTTTGCATGATAGGGGGATTAGGTGATTCCGCCACAAATTCTGCATTTCCAGCAGCATGTTGTGTACAATACACATGACCACCATTATTTTCATATGGTTCCTTATTCAGGTCAATCATTGTCAACTTGTATATTTTTTCAACCTGAAAAAGGTAAAGCAAGTTAGCTGAAGGATGCAAGCAAATAGCACAGTAAATACAGGCAAGCCAATAACACAGCCACCCAAGCACACCAGAATCAGAAGAATAGTATCCATTTGTTTTTCAAGGAAACATTTTGAACATAACTACATAGGCTTTTTTTGTGTGTATCATAATTTATTTCTCTATTTAAAATGTAGGCAACTCTTTTTCTATCTGCATGCCTTCAAAGGTTTTCTGATGAAGCAAGTGTCCTTTCAGAGTCATTAAGATCGAGCATGGAATTCACACCAAAATCAGAGAGAGCAGCAACATTTTTATGTTAGAAAATTTAAACAGCAGCACTTTATGGGCAACAATGTTGTGCCTTTATGTTCAATATTGTGTTTCACCTATCGTCTGTCTAGTAACAATCTATTTGTGCTTTTTTATGTTTCAATGAGTTCCATAACTGTGTATTCGTGTTTCAAGCGATGTAGAAGCTGAGATAAAACAGTTGCCATGGGGGGTTTCTCCTCCATGGCGATGCACTTTTGCTTCTCTGTATAGGAATTTTTTCTTGTCCTTTATTTTTTGCAGGATCTGAATATCATGTCCTATGAAGTTTTATCTATCTGCGCAAGCCTGGGAACACAACACATTTTTGCAGAAACACCATTTATAACTGAAGGTAATTAGAACCCCATGATATCCTATCCAGTCTCTCACTTGTCACCACTCACTACTACAGGATGGTCCAAATGCGACAGCTGAATCAGAGACCCTTCGACGAAATTGTGTGCGATGCATCAATCACAAACGGTGATGTAATAAAACCGTCATAAAAGATGCAAAACGTTTGTGATGGCGGCGACATCAAACACGGTTCATATTAGATTTGCATGTGCAATGAGTGGCAAACGTATAATTCAGAAGAACTATTTGCGATGATGCATAATAATATAAACATGCAGCCAGATGAGGGTGTGTGCGATATACGACATACAGTTCACTAGGATGAACTGTGTGTGATTAGGCAACACAATGGAAACGGTTCAACTAAACAAGATGTGTGTGATACGCGGCAAACATGTCCGTAACAGAAATGTGTGCGAAGACCAATAATAACATAGACGATTGCTGCTAACAAGCCATGTGATTTGCTCTGTCTACAGAAGAATAACATGTATATATATAACCGAAATAAATATACAATTACATAAGTGACTATACAGATCATTCGCAGACACCTCAATAAACAATTGCATGCAATCTAAAGTAGGAGAAACAATAGTCTAGTCATCTACCTCTTGTGATGCTCCCGCCAATGCTCGGTAGCTCGATACCTCATCTGGGGCATGAAGAAGACACTTCCTCATGTCAATGATCTGCCTGTACATCTCGTAGCTTGTGTACGTGCCCTTGGTCGCGTACTTGACGTGTTGTTCATCCAGTCTCTCATGCAAACACTGTGCCATGCGTTCTTGTCCTTCTTGCTCTCATTCTTCATCTTCATGTAGTAGAGCTCGATGATGGCCAAGGAGAGGTCAACCAGGGAGTTCAGTTTGTTGTTGTCGCTGCCCCAGACCTTGTAGTGGTCCTGGATGTTGACAAGATTCCGTCATTTCAAGCCCGAAACCTTGAGTGCTTTTAGATTGTTGGTGGTGTCCACCGTAGCGAAACTGTAGTCGGAGCTATTGATAAACCTGGAGAAACGCTCGCAAGGCCTTGTTGCCAGGTGGTAGTGGTAGACGAGGACGTCATGTCGCATGCACAACTGGGCGAAGACAACCTTCTGATCGTTCTCGGCACGACCGATGGTGTACTCAAGGTCGAAGCTGACCACTTGGTACTTGTCCTCGGCAAGGAACTGATCCATAGTTCTCACTACAAAAAAAAGACACATCCGTGACATTTTGGGCCGAACGAAAAAAATTTCTATCATACATATGACACTTCTATGACGATAATTGTGACAGAACCCGGTATCATCATAGATGTGGTGGGCTCCTACTTCTATGACAAAAAATCATGACAGAAAATGAGCTTTTCGTCCTGGGTGGGCCGGAGACGCAGCTGCATGACATTCTTTGGGCCGTCCACGACGGAAAAAACCGTGGTAGAAGCGAGGGGAAGGAAAATTTCGGGGAGTTGCCGGTTACGGTGGGAGGTCGGGGGCCGAGCGATGCGCGTTTCTCTCGTACACGTACACGTGTGTGTGCGAGGCGTTGGCTCTAAATGAACCCGAGCGAGGCGTTGGGCTCTAACTGAACCCGAGCGATTGCACTGCAGGCTACGCGTTACTGAACCCGAGCGATCGATCGATGGGTGTTAACTGAACTCGATGGAGCAATTCCTTCGCTACTGCTGCTAACTGAAGCCGATCTATTGGATGAACAGTGAGCGTTGCGGGGGGGGGGGGGGGGGGGTTGGATGAACAGTGAGCGGTGGCGTTGCGTCTAGATGAACAAGACCCCGTGGTGTGAGGGCTGGATGAACAGTAGATAGTGGAGGGGTGGCCGTGGAGGGGTGGTTGAATAGGACCCCGTGGTGTGGAGGGCTGGATGAACAGTAGACGGTGGAGGGCTGGATGAATAGTAGACGGTGGAGGGGTGGTTGAACAGTAGCCGGTGGAGTAGCGCGCGGTGGAGGCTGGATGAACAGGAGCCCGTGGAGGCTGGAGGAGGTCGACGGTAGCCCGTGGAGGCTGGAGGAGGTCGACGGTGGAGATGAATAGTATCCTGTGGAGTCCTGTTTTGCGGTACGCCACACCCTTCCCGATGAACAAGACCCCCGTTTCAACCGTAGAGCTCCAACACAAGTCCGTTTCGTCCGTTTTGCGGTACGCCACACCCCTTCCGATCAACAGGACCCCCGTTTCGACCGTAGGAGGTCCGTTTCCTCTGTTTTGCGGTACGCCACACCCCTCCCGATCAACAGGACCCCCGTTTCGGCCGTAGGAGGTACGTTTCGTCCGTTTTGCGGTATGCCACACCCCTCCCGATCAACAGGACCCCCTTCCGAGTGTAGGAGGTCTGTTTCCTCCGTTGTGCGGTACGCCAGGCCTTGTTTCCATCGCATGTTCCGTCCAAGCCGGTTGGCTCCCACGCGTTCCGTTGCCTCCCGATGAACACGACGCCTTCCGTTGCCTCCCCATGAACGCGACGCATTTCGTTGCCTCCCCATGAACATGCCGATGACTCTGTTTCTCCGTTCCGACCCAGCCATGTACGTATGCGCGAGTAGGCGTTCGAGACCCTGCCCGTATGTACGTACGTGGCCGTATTTTCTTTCTTGCTCCCTCGCCGCTGTACGTACGTGTACATGCTACGTGCGCGCCTCTACTACGACATGTGCGCGCCTCTACTACGACACGTGCGTGCCTCTACATCGACCAGTATGTACGTACACGTTCGCGAACAGAATTACTATGCTACATACGATTCGACCAGGTGTGTCCCGACTGTCAGGCACTTCCTTGCGTGCGAAGATGTAGCTGGTGGGTCCCAGCAGTCAGGGGGCGAATCATTTTTTTTGCCCGGACGCACTTCCTTGCGTGCAAAGATGTAGCTGGTGGGTCCCAACAGTCAGGGGGGCGAATCGTTTTTTTTGCCCGGACGCACTTCCTTGCGTGCGAAGATGTAGATGGTGGGTCCCAGCAGTCAGGGGGGCGAATCATTTTTTTTCGGACGCACTTCCTTGCGTGCGAAGATGTAGCTGGTGGGTCCCAGCACACAGGGGGGAACGTTTTTTTCATGAAATACGGTGGCCCGTGCGGTGGGTCCCCGCTGTCAGGTGGAGGAATAATTATTTTGCGCGTAATAAGGATGCACTTCCTTGCTGCGGCCATGGACCCAGCTGTCAGCCTCTCCATGTACAGTCCATGTCCGATGGAAGCCATTCCTTGACCACATTGACTACGCCGCGCCGAGAGCACCAGGGCGGTGGACAACGGTGAGGCCTAGGAAGGGGACGACGCGGAGCCGGGGAAGACGCGACAGTGGATGCCCACGCGTAGAGGAGTATGAGGGTTCACTCGTTCGGCTGCGGTGTGAGGCTACCGTCGCCGCAGAATAACAGGGGGTGTGGGTGCGTAGAGGGATGGCCTGGCCAGCGGTGGGAGTAGTAGGGGGCGGTGAGGCCTCCGCGGCATCACAGCCGGCCACGGGCGGCAGGAGCAGGCGGCACGACCGGCGCTGCTTTGGGCGGCTGGAGCAAGAAGACCAGAGGTTGAAGAAGCACTACGGCCGTTGGATGGACATTGTACGGTCACTGGAGCTAGAATCGTTCATATATTGACTAAAGTTAAGAAAGGCCTCCGTCCCAGTCAACTTAGTAGGCCCACAAGTCAGCCTCCCACCAAGGTTGGTCCCAGCTAGCAGGGGGGTATTCATTTTTTTGTGCGTAATAAGGAGGCACTTCCGGTGGGTCCGAGCTGATAGCGGGGGGAACGTTTTTTTCGCGAAATACGGTGGCCCGTCCTGTGGGTCCCAGCAGTCAGGGGGAAATGTTTTTTTTGCGAAATACTGGTGGCCCGTCCGGTGGGTCCCTACTGTCAGGTGAAGGAATAATTATTTTCCGCGTAATAAGGAGGCACTTCCTTGCGGCTGCTGTGGACCCAGCTGTCAGCCTCTCCATGTACAGTACTCTTCCGATGGAAGTCGGTCGTTGACCAGATTGACCACGCCACGCCGAGAGCACCACGGCGGTGGACGACGGCGAGGCCTAGGAAGGGGACGACGCGGAGCCGGGGAAGACGTGGCAGTGGAAGCCCGCGCGGAGAGGAGTACGAGGGTTCACCGGTTCGGCTGCGGTGTGAGGCTGCCGTCGCCGCAGAATAACAGGGGGTGTGGGTGAGTAGAAGGATGCCTTGGCCAGCGGTGGGAGTAGTAGGGGGCACTGAGGCCTGCGCGGCAGCACAGTCGGCCATGGGAGGCGGGAGGTGGTCCCGCCGGCGCTGCTTTGGCGGCTGGAGCAAGAAGATCAGAGATTGAAGAAACACGACGGCCGTTGGATTGACATCCAACGGTTACGTCTGCTAGAATCGTTTGTTGACGTAGTATATAATAACTAAAAAATCTTGCATACGCGTCAACTAAACAGGCCCACAAGTCAGACCACTCCCTCTTTTTTTAATAATTTATATATAGCTCATGGCAACTTCTTATGCAATTTATTGCAGTCATTTTTTTGGTTGGCGAGGGCCAATTTCGCATAATTCAGTGGGTTATAAACTATTTTTAATACCGAAATGTCGAGCCAGATTTAAAGTACTTTGAAGATATATTTAAATTAGGTTAATGCCCAGTGAAATAGGAATCCGAAAATGTGAAAAAAATCAGAAATTATAAAGTAATTGCCAATTTGTCATCTGTTTTTCTATTTACAACCCATTTCATATTACTTTTAAGATTTGCAGGCATCTTGAAAGAGTTGCAGCCCATCAGGGCATAGAAAAATAAGTAGGCCTGGATTGGGTATTCTTCAGAAAAAATAAACTGGGCTCATTTTCACAAAGAAAAAATAGCTGGGTTGGTCACATGGTGAACATAAAATATAAGCCTGGGCTAGACGGGCCACAACCCAGTTCAAACCGTGCTCCGTCTCAACAATACCAAACAAAAAAATACTGCTCGAGTAGCTACGTCCCAGGTGTCAGCCGATCTTGTGCTGTTCTCTTGTCTATTGACTATATACATTCACAATGTCGTGGGTCCCAGATGTCAGGAAAACACTAGGAGGAAGCATTTTATTTTTCCATACGTTGACGTGGTGGGCCCCTACTGTCATCCTCTCCACGTACTTCTGTCGATTCCTATTGTTTGTTGACCATGTTGACAACACGAGAGGGTGGCGCCGCGGCGAGCGCACCAAAGCACGTAGAGGATGTCGGCGTTAATGATTTAGGAGACGGTGGGGCGGTGATGCGTGCACTGAGGCGCAGCCAGCCGTGGGAGGCGGAAGCAGGCGGCCCCGCCGGCGCTGGTTTGGTTTTGGCGGCTGGAGGAAGACAGGGCTGAAGAAACACGAAAGACTGTAAAAGCAGCAGGAGTACTTAACAACCTTAACTGAAACCAGCAGGGGCACTTAACAACCAAAGCTGAAAGCAGTATGAGTACTTATACAGGTTCAACCGTACAAAGCACGCCTCGAACAGTGCTACTTTGTCTACAGTTAACCAAGGGTGAGGCCGCCAAGCCCCAGGACAAGGCCCAGGCACCACCTCGTGCATCCACAACCTTCTGAAAGCGGCTTCATCTCGCAACGTGGTCAATAAACAGGACATTCGCTTTAGAGCCATGGAAAAGCATGAACATAATCTTCTGTCCTATTCTCCAAGATGGACGGGCCTTCATTATTTGAGACCACCCACGAATAAGTATCTTTTCACCTCCAAGGGGAATTGAGTAGGTCGACATAAACATCATGTTGTGACCAAGCGCAAGTCTGACCCGACCATGGTCAGGCATCTGTATAGGAACAATAGAACTCGGCAGTTCCTGTTTCAAGAAGATCACAGCTGTAAAACTGTGTATAAGCAATAGTTTATGAAAAACATATATAACAGGAAACAGCTCATACCATAAGTTTCTCGACACAGTTGGACCTATTCAACGAGTGCAGCAGTGGCACACATATCCCACGTGGCCTTCCACCATTGAAACGCCCCACAAGGACCTCAAGATGATCAATAAAGTGTAGGAACTTGTGGATGTCGATCCAGTCAACTTCACTGCCATTAGTAACAGCCGAGTTATTATAGCGTAATAAACGAGCAGACTGCTTAACTCTGAAAAACCTACACGTGCCACCAATTATAAGAAAATATTAGTTAGAAGTAGCATCTTCGTGAGAGATTCGTTGCTACTTCTAATGTTAAATTGTGATTAGTTAGACAGAATAGGTGGATTAAGAAGTAATCGAGGCAACAAGCAAGAACCAGATACAAAACTAACATGGATGAACAATTGGAACGACGTCGGGGTGGAAGATCGCAGTGAAGATGAGACCAGGTTCTGCTATTTCCATCAACATTCGTGCGCCAACTTTCAATCCGTAACACGTGAGAAAGTTTATCCAAGTTTGGCCATAAAAAAAGCTGCGATCTTCTTGGTTCATGAACCCAACTCGGAAGTAAAATCCATGGATTGTCTTCACTGTGACCATTAAAATAGTGTATTCAGTTATGGCAAGGCCGAGCATCTTGAGTACATGTGTTCTGGCAGAGCAAATAATACACTGCAGGAAAAATAATATGAGAACACAGCATGTTCAAAAAACCCCACCCTCCCGGATAGAGAAGAGGATTCTAGGAACATACTGTGTGTGTTTCAAAATGCTGTGGTAGGATGAGAAGGAACAAGTGTGGCGTCTCGCCGAGGGTGCAGAAATCTGTAGGGTACTCGCACTTTGGGCACTGCAACTGAAACACACTAGATTCAGTACGAAGAAAAATGCATCAACGGCGGCGGCTGCCATCCTAGGATTACCTGCGACCAAGGGACTTGGATTTATCGGGGATGGATGAAGAATTCGTACCTGGTTCTCCATGAGAAAAGGGTTTTCTCTGAACAAGCAGACAAGGGAGAAGGGGATTCAGGCCCAGTGAAATGTTGTCGCTTCGTCCGTCCAGCTTACTACTAAAGCTGGAAGGGGGGGGGGTTGTGATTTGACGGCTCATTGGGCATTATTGCGGCGCTACGACTGGGGTGTGTTTATCATGAAGTTGTGCACTCTAATGTGTGCATATGGCACGTGGACCCCGTTGTTGGTTGCCCCACATATCAGCAAAAGGAAGTAGAAAGACATGAGTAACTAGTTACACATAAATATTTTTTTGATAGAGAGATACTCCCTCTGTAAAGAAATATACAAATCTTTTATATCACATGCTCACCTTGCCGAGAAATATACTCCCTCTGCAACGCACGGGCATTATGGGGGTTCAGCTTTTTTTATGGGGGTTCAGCTGAGAATATAATACTCAGATAGGCTCACGGTTCTGGACTTTGGGCCGCAGGCCGACCCTGCATGTTTGGGGGACCATGTGTTCTACCTCAGCGCTTTTCATATTGCAAGCGATCGATACTGTGCTAGTTTTAGATGCTGTCGCAAAGCGAATACACAAAATTGGATAAAGCACGGCAGCTGTTGGAATGAAATCGAACGACAGTTCCTAACCAGCAATCAGAGATGCAATTCTACCAACGATATACCATGTGATAAATAATACTGTCGTACTACTTATACACACAGGACACTTGTTTCACCATGCCGGATTATTACATCAAAATCTCTCGGAGGATAGATCAGTTCAGCAGTTGCGTGCTGCTAATGAAGAATTTCAAAGTTGATTTGGACCAGCTCTCCTTGCCGAGAAAGTTCGATTTTGACATCATCCCCTACCGCAAGATATGATTTAGATTTGAACCTTGACCATCCTTTATCATCAATCATCATGCGACCATCCTTTGTACTTACGATATATTGAGCAGGTTCATTCACACCAAGGCTGCGCATGGTGAGAGAAACTTGGCCACGGTCGCCCGGATTGTTGAACGACTCCCTCGTTGCTCTAGGAATTCTTTATTTGCAAACAAGAAGACATACCCAAACAGTTAGATCAACACAGTGAATCATGTGAAACAACATGGAAAGAAAAAAGAATGAAGCACTTGGGCGGCCAATGCTTACCAAGAAGGTGGACATGTCGGTTTTTGTAAGGACTTTGGTATATGAAGTGCGAACTGCAGCCCAGTCTGTTGCCGGTGCAACTGCACGGGCCGGACCAAATGCAAGTGCAAGTGTTGGTGCAGGTGCCGAAGCCGCTGCTGCTGCCGGAGATGGTGCTCCTTGTAGAGCTGGTGCCGGTGTCGATGCCCGATCCTCCGGTAGATCAGACTGATCCGCTGACGCGGTCGGTGCCCAATCCTCAGCAGGATCAGACTGAGCTGTTGCCGCTGTCAGTGCTAGAGAAACTGCCAGTGCTCGATCTGTGAGACAGCGGCGATCGTGTCTAGTCTGCTATGATCAGCTTTCTAACTTGACTAGGATCCGTGACCATGATCCAGTTTTTTCTTCATTTCTTTTAAACACGAGAAGGACTAATTGTGTTGTTTTTGTTAAACCAAACTGCAGTTCTTCATAGGGATTCAGCTTGTACTTAGACAATAGACTGATCCAATTTTTTCCAGTAATATAAGTGATGGACAGTGCCTTCGTTACTGACACGACATAAGAAGTGAAACCTGCAAAAACAGTCATCGTAGAGCAAACCAAACGGTTTAGTCTGTGATGAATGTCACATGGCAAAACCTGCTTCGTAAAATTGCAAAAAATAAAGAAAACATGACATTAAATCAATAAGATTTAGACAGTAAATCAATAAGATTTACTTGATGTGACAGGAGTGAATCCTTACCAGGAAATCACTATGTTGAAGTACTAAACAGAAGATTGATCGTGCAACTACGCGTGGCCTGCAGGGGCCCTTCCTACTCCCACAAGCAGGACAGTCCAAAGGTCGTGACAAATCGTATGGACCGAACATCCATGAGACTAGAAATCCTGGTGGGTGCGATAAACCCTGCAATGCATACAGATATTGGAGTGTAACCATAATTGATAAACCATCCTCACAAAAAATATGATCTGGATACTTCAAAATGTACAGACTGAATTGAGTGGACAGACATTAACATAGACCATTCTCAGGACTGACCACACACCAAAAGCGCCAGTACTAATAAACAATACAGGGTTCACAAACACAAATCAAGTACTGAACAATAGTACTTACTACAGACAAGCAAAGTTGCACTAACTAAACTTTGCAGACTATTTCTTGCCACCGACCGACGGGATGAACCCCGCATAACTGACTAGGCCATGGACTTCGTGTGAGATGTCTACATGCACCATCACCATCTTGTCAACCTTGGAGAACCTAACAGAGTGGTCTTTCCACTCATAAACATGATGATGAAGACATGCTGCATCAGATTTGTTGGGAAGCTTTACAAGAACCACACCCTTTGTAATCGAAGGCATAGCCAGGAAATTGTTGTGGTCAAGTACAGCCTTGAGAACACGCCTGACAACAATGCTACAAGAAAACACTAGTTCAGGACACGTGGCGACAAGGACACAATAGCTGGATAGTTCAGCAGTAGAACTCATCATTAGGTCTTCCAGTTCACACGTCACGACTTTGAGAACTTCATCTCCACTGCGGACCTGGTTCTAATTCAAACAGAAACCATATTTTATTACTACCTCCGTTCATAAATATAAGATGATTTTCGATATTATACTCCATATATGACTACATATACGCACAGAAATGAGTGAACAAAGACACTAGAACATGTCTTCAAAGGCATGAGAGCAGAGGGATTACATGCAATATCCATAACACAAGTTACTGAGGCAAATATACCCTCTTAAAAGGTAGCATTGATGTTCATAAAGTACTCCCTCTGTCCCAAAATTCTTGTCTTAGATTTGTCTAGATACAGATGTATCAAGTCACATTTTAGTATTAGATACATCCGTATCTAGACAAATCTAAGACAAGAAATTTGGGATAGAGGGAGTAGTTTAAAGTAATCTATAAGAAATCAGTGTCAACCTCTCGCATGTTTTGGTCAAAAGAGGAATTTAGAACCGTCATTTGGCACACTAAAATCACATGCAAGATCACCCAGAAAGTTGTACTACCAGTACTAGTACTGCGTGTTAGATGAAAAAACACGATCAAGATCGAGAAAAAGATCGTCAACAAGAGACATTACCTGGACTTGCTTAATGAGGGATCCCGGAGAGGGGGGCTTGGACAGGGCGATGGCTTTGAGCTTGTCTGCGGTAGTCTCGGCGGGGTGCTTGCGCTTCTTCGTACCATGAGCCTCGACGGTTTTGGCCAGAGCCATAGACATCACGTTGGCCGGTGCTCCCGCGTCCATCCAAGAGAGGAAGCTGAGAGAGAATAGTGAAAGGAGGAACGAGATGAGGGAGAAGCGAAGCGAGTGGGGTTTTCTTCAAGAGAGGAAGCTGAGAGAGAAGAGTCAAATGATGGTTGCTTCGTCCATCCAACTTACTGCTGGAAAGGAGGGGGTTTTGTGATTTGACGGCTCAATGGGCATTACTGCGGCGGTTCGATCAGGGTAGTCTACCGTCACTCTACTACGGAGTATTGCATGGCTGGTGGACCCAGGTGCTGGCTGTCCCACACGTCGGCGAAAGTGAGTAATTTAGTGCATGGCTGGAGGAGGATCCGCATGGTAGAGCGTGTCCACTGTTTTTCATTCTGAAGAAAAAATGATTACATCAATCGTTTCCACTCTTACAACGGAGGAGTGCGAAACACGGCAGCCACTTGAACATACACAGTGCTCCTACTACTAGGCATGTGCAGTGCTTCATACGTCAGTACTACACAATCTTGTTGCTAGTGTAGTAAGATATGACGATAACAAATGATGTTGTGCGCATGTCAACTACTCCTATATGTAACATAGTACTGCTTTTTCGACTGTCCGGTCGAGAATGAACGGTGAGATCAATGTTAACAGAACTAGGTCCACAGCGCATGGAGAGTACGGTGCTACAGTACTCCACGAAACATGAACCATATGAAGCACATCCTATAGTGTTAGACAGGGTGTATGAAGGGTGCACGGGATGGGAGCAAAAGTTCCCTTCTCGACCCACTTTTGGGTGTTTGGCAGAGTGCATGAACCATGAAGGGTGCACGAGTCCACACTAGTAGGTTGACAAAAATACACGAAGAGGAAACAACTATATTGAGATGAGAATGCAACCAAACACACCCACATGCTTTGTGCTACAGTGACTGATCTGCACCGTCTGAGTTTGATCCAACGGTCATGTTGCGCCGAGACATGGACATGCCCATGCAGAGGGTGCCTAAACACCACCGAAGTCCCTCTGCTTCTCGAGGCGCACGATGTTGGTGATGCAGGGTGCAACCGCCTTAGAGCCCGCTCTCGGTCGATGGGAGCCAGCTCGTCAAAGACGGCGTCCAATGGCACGAATGGATTCCGGTGACGGAGCCCTGAAAGGATTCGCATGGCAACAACGACGGCAGCCCGCAACCCCTCCTTGTCCATCTCACCCCCCACCATCGTGCGGAGATGGCTCAGCTCCTCGGACATATAGGTGAAGAGGGAGACCTGCTCAGGAAGCCGCAGCTCATTGAAGTCGACCGGGTGGTCGAACGGGTTTAGCCCGACAGCCGGCATCGTCGCGCTGGCACAACGGTAGGCATCACGCAGCCGCAACACGTGCGTGGCAACTTGGTTCACCAAGTGGCTGAGGCGATCCTGGACCTCGTCACGATCAGCCCGCTCGCGCTCCACCCGGCTCCCCTGACGGCCTATCGTATCTCCCGCTTTCTGCAGCAACACCGCCGACGCCTCGAGCATCTTTGTGGTGGACGCCTGCTGCTTTTGAAGCTCCGTGAACTCCCGCACATAACGAAGGAGCATGGCACTCCTCTCCTCCTTGAGCTCACGGAGCTCCACGTCCTTGGCCCTGAGCTCCGCATCCTTGGCATGGATCTCCTGTGTTAGGTGCCTCACCTCGGACTCTGTGATCTGCTGCGCCGCCATGGTACCAGGTAGAAGCAATGGGGAGAGGAAGCAAAGGGGGCGAAACGGCTGAAAGGCAATGCAATCTACGGGAAGGCGGAGAGAGCCAGCCGAGGAGCGGGGAATCTTTTGGTTTTCACCACGGTAAAACACCAGTCGATGACTTCTCACATCAGGGAGCAGTGGGTTTTTACAGGCGGAGTCATCGTGACTAATTGTTGCCGCGCCTGCTCCCATCAATTAGAAAATTAAAAATCCTGCCGCGCCTGCTCCCGTCAATCAAAAAATTAAAAATCCTGCCGCACCCAAACACCAGAGCAACGCCGCGGTGGATATTTAAATTTACCTGCCGGCAAGTAGATAAAAAAGGGGTGAAAAAACAATGCCTAGCTAATCGGTCGAACTAGCCCAACTAGCTAGTCACCGTGCTTCACTGGTGTACTCGGCGGGAAAGGTGGTCTTTCGTGATTTGATGACTCATTTACTTGCCTTGGTGCTACGACCGAGGAGGACCCAAAAAACGCGCGGTAGGGTGTCCCACGTCAGGAAGAATATATGCGTGCACCACCCGGGAGGACCCCGAAACCGCGCGGTAGGGTGTGCCACGTCTCGGCACGGAGGAAAAATGTGTGCGTAAAAATATACTGTATCAGACGTAGTACCTATGGTTCGACCTCGGGACCCAACCAGTTGGTCGAAAACACCCCACTAGCCACACAGCTTCATCATGCAAACGTGGCACGGTTAGCTCCGTCTCGACCAGCCACAACGTCTCTTGTTCTAGGCGATTCTTCTATTTTCCAAGCTTTTTTTAGTTGTAACAACACCACGGCAAGCTAGCGCCGCTCTTCGTGTGTGCTCGTGCAAAGGTTAGACGATGGAGAGAAGAGAGATTGAGACCGCAGACCTGGGACCTACCAGTAAGTGAGAGAACGGTCATGCACGTGTTGATGAGGCACTCCCTCTACTCTACTCAATGCAAGTACTGTATAAACTCAAGTTATGGGACAAAGCCAACAACCGTTCATTTTTTCAGGCTATCGACTTACGCTTTGTAGTCCGGGTTGCCAATTCGAATCTCGTCTTTCAGATTTGTTAGTTTTAGGTCCAAATTTGATTAATGACAAGTGGGACCCCCGTGTGTTGTTCCGATATTTCAGTGTAGGATGGTTTTCTTTGAACAAACACTTTGCACGGTTAGACAAGTAACGGCACGAGTTACACATATTTTGCAAGTTTACAAACAAGAATGATAGCGGCATAGAATATCACATCCACCCCGCAGCTTAGATACTATGGTGATACGAGTTTTTACACCGTTGGAAGTGAGATCCAATGGCTTGGGAGTAGTCTTTGTGATTATGCGCAATTTCCAAACTCTCCAAAGGTTTTTTTGCAAATAAAACATTTAGGCCTCGTGTGTGCCACTGCATCTTCAATCCAACGGCTCCCCGGTGCTCATATTAGGTGCTCCCCGTAGCTTAATTACCCGCTACGGTGATATGAGCATCTAGGTCATATGATCAGTGATCAGATCGCACATGCATAGTACTTGTACTTTCTACGCATTTCCCAAACTCTACCAGCCGTATATTGCAAAAACATTCAAACCTCCTACTGTGGGCCATTAGATCTCAGTGAACTCGTATCACTATAGAATCTACGGTGTGGGAGCACCTCATACTCTCCCGTGCGAGAAAACATAAGGTGCTATCGCAGCTTGGATGCTACGGTGATACGATCTTGGAGGTCGTTTGATCTGAGATCCAATGGCATCTGAGTTGTCTTTGTGCTTGTAAGCAGTGGCCGAACTCTTTTGGGGCTTTTCTGCAAAAAACCATTCGAACCACCGAGGAGGTGTTGGGTCACATATCCAATGCCTCCGAAGAGCTTGTATCACCAAAGCATCTAAGGTGTGGTAGCACATGATATTCTTACATACAGGAGAATATGATGTCCTCCTTCATCTTAGATGCTACGGTGATACGAGCTTCGAGGTCATTGGATATGGGATCAAAGGGCATCTAAGTAGTTTTTGTACAAATTGTGTGCAATTCTCAAACTCATCAAGGTTTCCTGCAAAAAAATTAAGACACATCATGTGAGCTGCTTTATCTCAGATCTATAAGCTCCAAGCAACTCGTATCGGCATATAGCATCTTAGATATGGGGGCACATGATATTCTCCCAGGGAGGAGGGGTGGGGCGTGCATAACCAATCGGTGGTTGGGAGGGTGGGGACAAATATAATCTAAACAACCCTAAACAGAGCTCCACAATTTTATTTAAGGTCGAGGGGTTGACCCCCGACAATCATAGCTCCGCCTAAACACAACATTTGCATGTACTGTAGTACTAGACTTAATATTCATGTTTCAGTTTCATGTTCATTTTAAATATTGAACTGAGGACCATGGATGTCTTACATTTTACTCCCTTCGTTCCTAAATATTAGTCTATTTAGAGGCTTCAAATGGACTGGCACATATAGATGTATATAGACATATTTTAGAGTCTAGATTCACTCATTTTGCTCCGTATGTAGTCACTTGTTGAACTCTCTAAAAGACTAATATTTAGGAATAGAAGGAGTATTTTTGAATTCGTGTCATACATGCATGGGTTGGAAAAATAGATGCACTATACTTATTGGATTGTTGTTGTGTCCGTGCGTATGTGTCTCTCTCTCTCTCTGTGTGTGTGTGTGTGTGGTCATATGCTTGATACATACAAAGTTTTCTCACCTCCATATTGTTCATCTTTTAAATTTGAATTTGCATTGGAAAACTTACTAGGGATACCATGAAATGTGAAATCCATGTTGAGATTACTATATCACAAACTCACTCTAATTCAACAACTCGTCATAAATCAATTACCACGTTGAGATTAGTATTTGCAAGGAAAATACGGGTATTGTAATACACATAGATTAGTTCGGCAATTTAAAAGGTTCCTTTCGTATTGTCGAATGGTAGGACCCAACGGCGTACAAGCCAGACCTTGGTTTGTGTTGATCCTAAAAAAAGGGGCCCGTGTCCTTCGGTAGCGTGCGTGGTACGCACATTAGGCAACCCCAACTAGTCGAGCCTCAGCGTTTCAATTCGAAATATCTGGCGGCCAGAATTCCAGCCCTAGGAAATTCCCCTCATGTCCCCGGTCCATAATGACTACCGATGAACAACGAAGGGATGCTTTAGTAACTAGACAACGTTACCTACCGTGCCGAGCACGGTTCAATTCCCTCGGTCGCCGCTCGTCAAGGTCACCCGTCAACTGCATTGCCTAGTACTACTACTACTACACCAGGATGAGCACAGAATTGAGCCCGTTTGTTCGTGCCTACTACTTGAGTTAATATATCAGGCAATGCACTGGTACGCAAGGATTATCCTTTTACTCCCTCCTTTCCGGTTTATAGGGCTTATCTCAAAATTTTAGTTTTCCCATTTTATAAGTCTCAATTTGGTTGTTTCCCATCACGTGTTTAGATTTCAAGGTGCAATAAATCATTACATGCAAGAATTAAGAGAAAATTGACCAATGCATGTACTTTATGCATGCATGCATTGCAATTAATGCATTCGTAAACACAATTTTTGAGGAAAACAAGCGCATTAATTGAGTGGTTTTGCAAACTACAACAATTGTTCCACCACTCACCATCTACCTTGGTTGGTGAGATTTTTGAATTGAGCCCTATAAACCAGAAAGGAGGTTTAACTAAGCAAAATGTTTGACCAAATCCATTCTTAAGAAATACAACAGGACAGATGTACGGCTTGAAAATTTATTGCATGATGCAGGTTCTGATATTGTTTTGAATCCTGGATCTTAAATTTCAGAAAATCCAAAAGTGAGCATAAATTCTTGAAACTGAGCATGGTCATGTGATATGGCACAAATATTACTTCGGAAGTTTTTTCTTCAATTCGAGACAAGTTGCTTATGACAAGTTGCACAAATGAAGAGCCAAGGTATTTTGGAACAAATACCTGTCATGTTAAGGCGAACGCTTTCACTATTGAAACCGTGGGCGTTTATGTGCCGCCACGAATCCCCGCTTCTCATCGGCAGGTGCCGTCCCAGCAAGCGTGTGAGTCGACGGGAGGCGTGCAAGCAGACCGCTGCGCCGATTGTCAGGGAGGAGTGTGAGCAGACCGCTGTGCAGACTCACCGGGAGGCGAGCCCCTTGACCAGGCTCCGCCGCCCACCGTCGTCCCAACTGCTCCCACTTTTAATGTTTCCGGTGCCGCAGTTTAAAATCAACCCCGCACTACCCAGTATCGCTACATTCCTATCTCTTCCTCTCCGATTCTCCTGTCATCTACCTCCAACTAGCCTGACCTAAACGTACGCCATGCCACATCATGATGGTCTGCCCTTAGTGTTCCAGTTTCATGAGGAAGACACCCAACCGGAGTCTCAAGAACATAAGGCGCTTTGGGACGAGCTTGAACTGGCCTTGCGGGAAGATGCCACGCCTGTCCCCGCTCCCGTTCTGGCTCCCGTCGCCCCGACTGCGCCAGCGCCCATCCCCGTGGCATTGATGGGCTGGGAGCCGCACATTGTCGCCGAGCTTGATGCCACGGGGTTCCACGAGGTCCCCGCCTACTTTCACGCGCCCGTGCGCCTGCCAGCGCATGCGCCTACG
The DNA here is from genome assembly GCA_963921465.1 of Triticum timopheevii. NCBI lineage: Eukaryota > Viridiplantae > Streptophyta > Magnoliopsida > Poales > Poaceae > Triticum > Triticum timopheevii. The sequence goes on from OY997274.1 coordinate 218,735,761, forward strand.
CGTGCACTGACGCGCACGCCCGTGCCGGTGCCCGTGCACCTGCCAGCGCAGGCGCCTGCACGTGCACTGACGTGTGCGCCCTTGCCGGTGCCCGTGCACACGAATGTCTCCGCCGCGCCATTGACAGCCCTGTCCCCGTGCGGGTGCCAGTGCCCCCCTCAGCGGCATGGATGGCCGCCGTCGACCGCTTCCTTGCACCAACGCCAGTCACTTCCTCCCGCCAGTTGACTCGCTCCGAAGTCCAGAACATTTTGGCCTTCCTTGAAGCTAGGCCAACGTCCAGGAGTACGCCAACAACGGCGCAAGACGCCGCCGTCGCTGTCGGTCAGTGGCCGGACGACACACAGATCACGGCAGAGGAGCCGCTTCCCACCGCAAGACGCCCCCACCGCCGCCGCGTAATATAAATTTGCCATGAAAAACGTTCGGATTGCCATGCTTAAAATCCGAACGTTTATCATTTTCGTTTATTTTATATCGATCGTCGTATAATTTAAAGTCGGAGTCAGACTAAACGAAATGTATGGTTTGATCGATTGAATGTTCTGCTAGAGCCGTATCAGATTAAATATAAAATGTCATCAAGCCACATGTATTCCTTGTCATCCAATGACCTAGACTGCTTCAATGTCGAGTGTTCAACACGTTTAGCGTGCAGTTAATTTCATGACAAAAATAGTGCTAATCACATGACAACATGCAAATAATATCCTAGTAGTTAATATCCGCATGCACTTAATATACTTTCAAATTAACGTGCATTGCGCGTACACACTGACTAGTACTGCTAGTACGTGAAACTGGTGCCGTGACTTATGAACGCGTCCAGATATGGTCAACGACAACATCGCCCGCGAGTTCTTCCTGTTTTCCTGTGCGTCTAAACGCAGAAGGGGAGGAGAGAGAGCACACATGGAACCTACCAGTAAGTGAAGGCGAATAGTACTAAAAATAATATTACATGTTATCCATTAATTAGGCTGTGGTAATATAAAAACATTATGTGAACAAAGGGGGTACAACAAACATTGCTATTCTACGTATGTTGCCTATTGACGTGCGGCTTGAAGGCCCGGTTGCATGTTCGATCCTCGGCCTTTATTTTTTAATTTGCATATGGGTCCAAATCTGTTTCATGACATGTGGGCCCCTCAGTGTGTAGTTTGTAGCACTTTAATTTGTGGATCGAAATTTATTCCATTCCAAGTGGACTATCGGTGTGTAGTTTTGTAGCTTATTTATAATAATTAAAGAGAACAACATAGTTTTTTCAATAATACCGTGGTGCGACGTTGAAGGCGAGAAAGGACGTGCGAGAGAGCGATGACCGAGCAAGAGGGAAATCAACTAGGGGAGTGGGTTGCAACTGTGTTTGGAGTAGTTGTGGGCCGAATGCTACGAAAATATAATCTAAACCGACCGAAATAGATGCCTACACAAATTAATCCAAGGTTGGAGTGCCCCTTGCAATGTAAATAGCTCCGGCTTTGTGAGGGATGGAGAGGTAGTAGCTTCAACGCGTGGAAGATACGGTGTGAGAAAGCGAGGTCAATCGACAGACAGATAGATAGAGAGACAAAGTGAGTATGGTCCGACATTCATTGAACAAATATATATGCTCCGGAGAGATATTGTCTGATTGAGCTTTGGTAAGGGTGAGGGCTGTAAGATAGAGCTTGAGAGATGATCCAGTCATAGACGTGTAGATATATTTTGTGCGTGGGAGGAAGCAAGGTCAACCAATGACATAGGGGCCGTGCGATCGAAAGAGTGAGACGGGTTGGAGAGAGTGACCTAGATAGACGATGTGCGTGAGAGAGTATACAATGTGAATAGGTCGAATTGGGCTCAAACATGGTGATATATCATTTTTGTTCGAGAAAGAGCGAGGTCAATCGAGACATACGGATATATATATATATATATATATATATATATATATATATATATATATATATATATATATATATATAGAGGACTCCTCTTTTATACTCCCAAGAGTATGTACTCCCCACCTTTTTTTTGAATGTTACTCCCCACCTTTTGGATAAGGTTAGATGGGATATCCAATAGTGCCAACCGTAACCATCCATGCAAATTAGTAGTAATGAAAAAATACTTAATTGCTCAGCATGCACACCAATTGCTAGAAATTAGGAACGTCTAGAATGTTGTTGAACAAACAAATCCAGTGCATGTAGTTTTACTTGGCGCATCGGGTGCATGACCCTTTTTATTAATTTTTTTTCTTTCTTCTCAGGGATGGATACGAAGTCCAGCATGTTCTGAGTATACACATACCTAATTTTTTTAGTTGGCACATACCCAGATTTTAGAGTATATGGCATCTGTCACATCCCTAGTTCTGACAATGCCTAGTGCATGCATTAGAGTGTTGCATCATGTTTAAATTTCATTTAAACCTGAAATGGGGATTGTTCAAACTCTAGCATCAAAGAGGAATTCAAATAGGTTCAACCAAAATATTTTTCAATGATTTCAAAATGCCCTTTAAAAATGTTCATCATTTCTGGATCAAGGTGGAAGCATCTACCAAAAATGGTTCACATTTTTGCAGGACATATTTGTACTTTGAATTAATTCAAACATATTTGAATCGGGGCTATTTAAATGCTATAAATATTTTAGATGCTCCAAAAATGTTGGAAATTGTTGAGGGTCACTGAAATAATTCAGAAAGCACCCATAATTATTTCCAGGATTTTATGAAATGGTTTAGCTTTATTACTAAACCAAAACAAAATAACAGAAATAGAAAAACTAAAATAAAAGAGAGAGAGAGAGAGAGACTCACCTGGGCACTTACCTGGCGCTGACCAAGCCCACCTGGGCCTCACCTGCGCTGGCCCAGCCCACCTGGCCTGGTGCCAGTCGTCACCTACCTTTGCCAGTAGGCAGAGGAGGGACACCACGACGTGCCCGAGCTCGCCACGCCTCCTCCTGCTTGCCGCCCAGCCCCTGGACGCGTGGGTGAACGCCCGGCGTCGCCCCGAACCGCTCGACCCCTCTCACTCTCCTTGAGTTCTCCCCCCTCCTCTGCTCCTCTCTCCCGAGCGCACCGCAGCACGCCGCCGAGCACCACCGCGGCCACCGCCTCCCCCTCGCCTCTCGGACGCGCCCCCGAGCTCCGCCGTGACGTCCCCGTCCCTACCATGGAGCCACAAGACGCCGGACGCCCTGGAGCGCCGTCACCAACGCCATCTTCTTCCTCTGCACCGACGGCCGCCGTTGCTTGATTCGCCGCCCACAGAGCGTCCCCGGCCTCGCCCTCGCGCTCGTTGGACTCGCGGTGAGCCGCTGACCCGTTCCCCTCTTCTTCCCATGCCATTTGGCCGCTCTAGCCATTGCTTCCGCCGGACCCGAGAGCTCGCCGCCGCTGTGCCTCGTCACCGTCGTGGCCAGAGCCACCGTGGCTCAAAGCCGGGCACACCACCGTGCTCCAAACCTCACCAGGAGCACGTAGAACCCACCAGCCTCCCCTCCCGAGCACCACAATGCCAAACCCGCAGGTGCCCGAACTCCGGCCGCCGCCTTGGAGCTCGCCGCCGTCGACTCAGGCCACCCTAGCTCCTCCCGTTCGCTCCATTAGATGCACCGCATTGCCAGCTAGCCGTAGCCGCAAACCACGAGTAAAACGGTGCCTTGTAGCGCAAACCCGACGCGGACGCCGCCGCGATCTGAGGTCGCCGGCGGTTAAACGCCGGCAGCTGATGTGGCCCTGTTTTAGTTAGCACTAATGACCACGCTAAACACCCCCAGAGCCATTGCCATGTGGGCTCCTGTGCCTATTTAGGTTAGTTTAATTTCTGTTTAGATTAGTGCTAACGTCACAGACCCCACGTGTCAGCTCTGACTTTGACCAAGTCAGCGCTGACCGGTCCCACCTGTCATACACCCAAACAAGCCAGAGGCACTGACGTATGGGTCCCACAGGTCAGGTTTGACCTGGCTGACCCAGTTGACCTGCTGACGTCACACCTATGTCATGCTGACGCAATAACTCTTTTCTGGATTTATTCTTTTACAGTAAATTCCAGAAAATAATGCAAACTTCTAAAATTCATATAAATTCAACCGTAACTCCAAATGAGGTAAATTATATATGAAAAATGATCAGAAAAATCCAATCTATCCATCTGTACCAGTTTCATGCATGTTTAAACAAGTTAACTTGCTGTTTAGTGCAAAACATGATAAAGCACTATTTAAGATCACAAATGTGTTTGAACTTTGAATCTTTGGTTCAAAATAGCTCAAACCCATCTGGTTGTAGTTGCATTAGCCCAACACACTCATTTTACTATGTCATGATCATGCATCATATTGTGCATTGCATTGATTGTGTTTCCTCTCTGTTGCCGGTATTTGTCCCCTCTCGATAGACATGGTTTCGACGATGAGATCGATGACACTGATGAAGAGCTATATTATCTTCGGATGTGCCAGGCAAGCAAAACCCCCTTGTTCATTCCGATACAATCCTACTCTCTCGCTCCTGCTCTCTTTTACTGCATTAGGACAACAACGATTCATCTGTTACTTGCTGTGGTAGCTGAACCCCTTTATCCTCTGCATGACCTGTCATTGCCACAGTAAATAGATGAAACCCACTAGCATGAGTAGGAGTTGTTTGAGCCCTGATGTGCCTACTCATACATGCTTGTTTGTCATGCCTGCTACTGCTTAGAGTTGAGTCGGGTCTGATTCATCGAGGATGAATCAGAGGTGTGTGAACATGTCCTACTGTGTGTGAGCTAAGTGTGTGAACACGATTTGGTAAAGGTAGCGGTGAGAGGCCATGTAGGAGTACATGGTGGGTTGTCTCATTGCAGCCGTCCTCAGGAACTGAGTTCTGTGTTTGTGATCCATGAACAGCTACTACCACACATTGGGATCCTTAATTGACTCTCTCGACTTATTAACCGACTTGATCTCTGTCCAGGAGTCACAACTAGTTTCTGGTGTTTGTAAGTAGTGCTATTTTTCTACCAAGTGGCACCCGACAGGGTGGGCTTTGGACAGACTAGGCACACGTGGCCTAGTGTACCGAGTGACACCCGGATGGTGGGCTCGGGAACCCTGCACACATCGTTTGGGGCCGTGAGCGACACCCCGGCCGGATCTCCTTGCGGATGGAACCCGAATAGGCGATAAACCTGGGCTAGAGTCTTGTGTGGTTAGTCAGGTCGTGGCCGACACCCTTGCCAGGCTTCCGCTTGAAGGTTGCCGAGATACATGACGTGTACATGGCGGTAAGTGGCGAGAGCATGTGTGAAGAAGTACACCCCTGCAGGGTTAAGATCATCTATTCGAATAGCCGTGTCCGCGAAAAAGGACTTCTGGGTTGCCTGTACAGTTCATAGACAAGTGAAAGTGGATACTCTAAATAGCAAGATAAGCGTGAGTGCTATGGATGGCGTTCTCGTAGGGAGACGGGAGCGGATCCATAGTGGTGTATTGATATGGTGAATATGTGGACTCGTGTGCGCCACCTCAAAAGAGTTACTTGCAGTCGTAGTTCAGGATAGCTACCGAGTCAAAGCTGGCTTGCTGCAGTTAAACCCCAACATCCCCTTTATGGATAATGATGCATATGTAGTTAGTTCTGATGTAAGTCTTGCTGGGTACATTTGTACTCACGTTTGCCTATTTTATGTTTTTGCAGAGAGACTTCGGTCTCGCTAGTAGTTCCGCGTGGACTTCGACGTTTAGCTTGTTACCTCAGCTACGATCTTGTGCCCTCGGCAGGATCTGGTAGATAGTCAGGCTTCTAAGCCTTTTTCATTTGTAGATGTCTGTACTCAGACATGTTAGCTTCCGCTTGTGTTTGATTTGTATGCTCTGAATGTTGGGTCATGAGACCTATGTTTGTAATATCTCGCTCCTCAGAGCCTAATGAATAAATACTTGAGTCGTAGAGTCATGTTGTGATGCCATGTTGTATTTGCACATATCGAGCATATTGTGTGTATGTTATTGAAATGCTTGGTATGTGTGGGATCTGACTATCTAGTTGTTTTTCCTTAGTAGCCTCTCTTACCGGGAAATGTCTCCTAGTGTTTCCACCGAGCCATGGTAGCTTGCTACTGCTCCGGAACACTTAGGCTGGCCGGCATGTGTCCTTCTTCGTTCCTGTGTCTGTCCCTTCGGGGAAATGTCACACGATGAATACCGGAGTCCTGTTAGCCCGCTACAGCCCGGTTCACCGGAGTCCTGCTAGCCCAGTGCTACAGCCTGGATTCACTCGCTGATGACCGACACGTTCGATGCTGGGTCATGGATGCCTGTCCCTGTAAGTTTGTGCCACTTTGGGTTTACGACTAGCCATGTCAGCCCGGGCTCCTTATCATATGGATGCTAGCGACACTATCATACACGTGTGCCAAAAGGCGCAAACGGTCCCGGGCAAAGGTAAGGCGACACCCGTGGGGATACCGTGCGTGAGGCCGCAAAGTGATATGAGGTGTTACATGCTAGATCGATGTGGCATTGAGTCGGGGTCCTGATAGCATCTTTGTTTTTGTCGGAGTATATACTTCTTAACTTGTTTAAACTAGAATATACCACATTAGGCTAAGAGGATATATGCAACATTTTTTGAGAGAGTATATACTGCTTTTTGCACACATGGTGTATATGCTACTTGTCTGCGAACGAGTATATACCACTTCTCATGATGGACTATATACCACTTTTTTATAGATTATATACTTGTTGGGAGACAGTGGAGTATATACTTGTTGGGAAACAGTGGAGTATATACTTTTTATGGAGTAAATAGCACTTTTTGTGATGGAGTATATGTTACCTTTTTATGTTGGAGTATTTACTGACAACAAATGACATACAATTCGTTAAAAATGAGGATTAAAGATAAACAGAGTATGGTGTGTTTAGGAAATAAGTGTATAATAAAACAAAGTATAATTTATTCAAAGTAGATTACAAGACAGACTAGCACAATTAATTAAAAGAATACACCATCAGGGAATAAATGGTTTCTTTACAATGATATTTGTCCACGCAAATAACAAGACTAAAGTTGTGTGAGCGTATCACACTTTGTGCGTGCTTATTACATATGATGGGTAAATCATGTCGCGTCAATTTAGATAGTCATCATGTAGATCGTGTCGTCGGAGTCCATTGAATCAGGGAGGTCTGGCCGCTGCCAGAGAAAACGTGAGTACTATCCATATGCGTGGAGCAGAAGCGCCGCCGCCTGGCGTAACCCATCTCACGAGCAATCGATCAAAATGAGCTGTACATCATACATGCATGATATGCAAATTAATAATTAGTACTCCCTCTGTACCCAAATACATGTCGTTGGAGTAGCTGAAGTTTAGCTACTCCAGCGACATGTATTTCGGTACAGAGGGAGTATATAAGTAATAGGGAGTGCAGGTAATCTCATCATGGATGCATGCAAATGAATTAGCCGAAGGTCATATGTACCTTGTCGTGATCGATGTCGATTGGAAGAAGATACAAGGGAGCCGCTTCATCTTTCGCCACGTTATAGAGTTCAATGGTACAACCAGCAGCACCCCATCTCATTGCCGTCGCCGTTGTGGCCACCGCCGCCGCCGCCGCCGCCGCCGTCGTCTTTTATTTAGTTACACTAGGACGTCATAATAGGCTTCCATCCTACAACATATATCAGATGTACGTACGAGCTAGCTTCATGGACATGTATCTGATTACATATGCAAGGATCAAGATCACTGGTAAGCACCGTACCTCGGCTGAGTTTCGGCCGATTCTGACAAGTGGAGTAGCCGGTGGAGAGCGCTAGACGCCGAGACCTGCTGGGCAGGAACTGGGGCGACGTCGTCTTCATGGATGCAGCATGGCTAGCAGGAGAGGCATGGCCGCCGTCGGTGACGTAGTTACAAGAAATAGAATCGATGATCGCAGGAGAGACGCAGGCACCGTCACGGCCGGCGTGCAACAAGAAGAATGGATCTATCCAGATTTGTTTTTTTCACGGGAAGTGGGGCGACGTACGTTTTATATCCCTACGAAAAAGGATTCGGCTCCAACTAATTTCAACTACCAGATAATTATCTAAATTATTTTTATCGGGAGAGCTAGCTAAACGGGTGTAGCACGATAGAGAATGGGTACGAGACTGTGGGTCGACTAGTAGGTGGATCGATCTCGGAGTATGTACTCCTAGGAGTACTAACCCATTTTCCTATATACATACATACATATATATATATATATATATATATATATATATATATATATTATATAGATAGAGAGAGAGAGAGAGATTGAGTGAGCATGGCCCACCATGAGGTCGAAAGAGTGGCGGCGGCTTGGATGGACTGATCTAGATAGACAATCTACGTGAGAGAGTATAGAGTGTGCCGATCGAGGCCCGAACAGGAAGATATATCATTTGTGTGTGAAAGAAAACGAGATTAAACGAGACTCAGATAAAGAGAGCGAGATTAAGCGAGTGTGGCCCGCCGTGCGGAAGAAAGAGTGAGACAGTCTCGAGGGAGTGACCTAGATATACAACGTGCGTGCGTGCGCACGAGAGATTGGGGGGGGGGGGGGGGGGCTAGATAGGCAATGCATGTATTTAACGCGAGAGGGTGAGAGGGAGAGGGGGGAGAGAGAGAGCTCGGCGTGGGGTGCAATGGCGGGTGTGTGAGGTAAATACATTTGGTAACAGGAGTGGAAAAAGGGGTTGTGTAGTTGAGAGACTTAGAGATTGAAACATGAAGAGAAAGAATGAACGTGTGTTGGAAACCGATAGCTTGCTAAGGTGGTTAGGAGAGGAAGATTGACCGATACAGAAAGTATGTAGCGTTTGTGCGCGCGGGGGGCGGGGGGGGGGGGGCTAAAAACAACATTTGAATGTACATAGTACGAGACTTAATATCGATGTTTCAATTCGGTGTACATTGTAAGATTTGAACCGAGGACCAGGCATACGGGTAATTATTTCGAATTCGTGCCATACTAAGTTTCGAAAAGTTGACATTGACTCAATTTGTTGTGCTATTTTGTACGTCATCTGTTTGAATCCATCCAAAAGTTTTCTCACTACCATGGTGTTCATCATATACATATGAATTTGTATTAAAAAAGTAGCGTGGATACAATGAAATGCGAAATCCACGTTAGAATTGGAGATTGCTACGTGACACACACTCTAATTCAAATAACTAACTATGCGACACACACTCTAATTCAAATAACTAATTATGTGACACACTCTAATCCACGTGAGCGTGGGTACCGTTTCAATTTTTTTTTTCAAATAACTCCTCATTAATTAATTTATAGTACTCCCTCTATTCACTTTTATAAGACCTTGAAGACATTTCAGACAATGTGCAAAACAGTTTATTTTAAGTTGTCTGAAACGACTTACAAAAGTGAATGGATGGAGTATCTCGTTTCGAATGACTAATTATTGCAAGGAAAACACAGGCATGGTAATACATACATATTCGTTTGCAAATGAAAGAAGATTTGTTTGCATTCTCAAATGTAGGCGCACCAGGCAGACCAGGGTCGTGTCGGGGTGGACGCTGCTTCGGTGCCTTAAAGGCAACTGCCCTTGGGTGACTGACATGTGGGCCAGCCACCTGCTGGGCCCACATGTCATGGACACAAAGGCAGGTGCCTTAAGGCACCAAAGCATAGTCCTGTCGGGGTGGTCGCGTGTGTCGGACGGACGCGTAGCACCCAACCACCCACCCCCCTCCCCCCAAAAAACGGACGACGACAATATAAGTTCGCGCTTCCACGTTTCAGATTGAAATATCTGGCGGCCCCAATTCCAGCCCTGCAAAATCTCTCTTCTCCACCGTCCCCTTCCGCGCCCAGATTGCTCAAATCCCTAATTCGCCGCCATCCCTCGAATTGCCCCTCGTCTCGTCTCTTTCCCCACCATTCCCCACCTCTGTGCCTGACGATGACAACGAAGACGACGGTCGCGCTTCACCACCGCACCGGAGCTACCTCATCTACACCCTCGTCCACCACACCGGGTGGTCCACCGACAACGTCGGCCGCTGCAACCGACGTGCCTCACAGACACCGAGTTCCACTACACCAGGTGCGCTTCACCGACGCCGTCTCCCAGCTCACCGGGGCTACTTCACCGAGCTTGTCGTCGCACCTCCGCCCCCCGAGGCCGTTGGGGCTTCACCAACGGTCTCGTCCACCGCATCGTAGCGCTCCGCTGCCACTCAAGATCTGCATCCGTGCGCGGCCAGCCAACGCTAGCGCATCACCCTCAATGGCTCTGAAGTGACCCGCACTATAGCTAGGCGAGCATGCCCAAACGCCGGCCCGAACTAGGTATCCACACATTGTTGGGGAACGTAGTAATTTCAAAAAATTTCCTACGCACATGCAAGATCATGGAAATGGCATAGCAACGAGAGGGGAGAGTGTTCGTCCACGTACCCTCGTAGACCGTAAACGGAAGCGTTAGCACAACGCTGTTAATGTAGTCGTACGTCTTCACGATCCGACCGATCCAAGCACCGAACGTACGGAGCCTCTGAGTTCAGCACACGTTCAGCTCGATGACGATCTCCGGCCTCCGATCCAGCCGAGCTCCGGAGATGAGTTCCGTCAGCACGACGGCGTGGTGACGATGATGATGTTCTACCGGCGCAGGGCTTCGCCTAAACTCCGCGACGATATGACCGAGGTGGAATATGGTGGAAGGGGGCACCGCACACGGCTAAGGAACGATCCGTAGATCAACTTGTGTGTCTATGGGGTGCCCCCCACCCCCGTATATAAAGGAGGGAGGGAGGAGGGGGCCGGCCTAAGGAGAGGCACGCCCTAGGAGGGGGAAACCTACTCCAAGTAGGTTTCCCCCTTCCTTTTCCAAATCCAAGGAGGGGGAAGGAAGGAGTAGGAGAGGGGGAAGGCAAGGGGGGCGCCGCCCCCCCTTTCCTTGTCCTATTCGGACTGAAGGGGAGGGGGCGCGCCACTTGTCCTGGCCGGCCCCTCTCTTTCTCCAATAGGGCCAATCAAGGCCCATTACTTCCCGGGGGGGGGGGGGGGGGTTCCGGTAACCCTCCGGTACTCCGGTTTTCTCCGAAAACTCCCGGAACACTTCCGGTGTCCGAATATAGTCATCCAATATATCAATCTTTATGTCTCGACCATTTCGAGACTCCTCGTCATGTCCGTGATCACATCCGGGACTCAGAACAAACTTCGGTACATCAAAATTTATAAACTCATAATAAAACTGTCATCGAAACATTAAGCGTGCGGACCTTACGGGTTCGAGAACTATGTAGACATGACCTAGAACCATTCTCGGTCAATAACCAATAGCGGGACCTGGATGCCCATATTGGTTCCTACATATTCTACGAAGATCTTTATCGGTCAAACCATAACAACATACTTTGTTCCCTTTGTCATCGGTATGTTACTTGCCCGAGATTTGATCGTCGGTATCCAATACCTAGTTCAATCTCGTTACCGGCAAGTCTCTTTACTCGTTCCGTAATACATCATCTCATAACTAACTCATTAGTTACATGCTTGCAAGGCTTAGGTGATGAGTATTACCGAGAGGGCCCAGAGATACCTCTCCGACAATCGGAGTGACAAAACCTAATCTCGAATTATGCCAACCCAACATGTACCTTCAGAAATACCTGTAGAGCACCTTTATAATCACCCAGTTACGTTGTGACGTTTGGTAGCACACAAAGTGTTCTTCTGGTATACGGGAGTTGCACAATCTCATAGTTGCAGGAACTTTGTATAAGTCATGAAGAAAGCAATAGCAGTATACTAAACGATCAAGTGCTAGGCTAACGGAATGGGTCATGTCAATCACATCATTCTCCTAATGATGTGATCCCACTAATCAAATGACAACACATGTCTATGGTTAGGAAACATAACCATCTTTGATTAATGAGCTAGTCAAGTAGAGGCATACTAGTGACTATAGTTTTGTCTATGTATTCACACATGTATTATGTTTCCGGTTAATACAATTCTAGCATGAATAATAAACATTTATCATGATATGAGGAAATAAATAATAACTTTATTATTGCCTCTAGGGCATATTTCCTTCAGTCTCCCACTTGCACTAGAGTCAATAATCTAGTTCAAATCACCATGTGATTTAACATCAATATTCATATCTGTATATGATTAACACCCATAGTTCACATCGTCATGTGACCAACACCAAAAGGGTTTACTAGAGTCAATAATCGAGTTCACATCGCTATGTGATTAACACCCAAAGAGTACTAAGGTGTGATCATGTTTTGCTCGTGAGAGAAGCTTAGTCAACGGTTCTGTCACATTCAGATCCGCATGTATTTTGCAAATATTCTATGTCCACAATGCTCTGCATGGAGCTACTCTAGCTAATTGCCCCCACTTTCAATATGTATCCAGATTGAGACTTAGAGTCGTCTGGATCAGTGTAAAAGTTTGCACCGATGTAACTTTTACAACGAACTCTTTTATCACCTCCATAATCGAGAAACATCTCCTTAGTCCTTACTAAGGATATTCTTGACCGCTGTCCAGTGATCTACTATTAGATCAAAATTGTATTCCTTTGCCAAACTCAGAGCAAGGTATACAATATGTCTGGTTTATAGCATAGCATACTTTATAGAACCTATGACTGAGGCATAGGGAATGACTTTTCATTCTCTTTCTATTTTCTGCCATGGTCGGGTCTTGAGTCTTACTCAATTTCACACGTTGCAACACAGGCAAGAACTCCTTCTTTGACTGTTCCATTTTAAACTATTTCAAAAATTTATCAAGGTATGTATTCATTGAAAAATCTTATCAAGCATCTTGATCTATCTATATAGATCTTGATGCTCAATGTGTGAGCAGCTTCACCGAGGTCTTTCTTTGAAAAACTCTTATTCAAGTATCCTTTCATGCTTTGCAGAATAATTCTACATTATTTCCGATTAACAATATGTCATTCACATATACTTATCAGAAATGTTGTAGTGCTCCCACTCACTTTCTTGCAAATATAGGCTTCACCGTAAGTCTGTACAAAACTATATGCTTTGATCAACTTATCAAAGCGTATATTCCAACTCTGAGGTGTTTGCACCAGTCCATAGATGGATCGCTGGAGCTTGCATATTTTGTTAGCACCTTTAGGATTGACAAAACCTTCTGGTTGCATCATATACAACTCTTCTTTATTAAGGAATGCAGTTTTGACATCCATTTGCCAGATTTCATAAATTGTGGCAATTGCTAACATGATTCGGACAGACTTAAGCATCGCTACAGTTGAGAAAGTCTCATTGTAGTCAACACCTTGAGCTTGTTAAAAACCTTTTTGCGACAAGTCGAGCTTTGTAGATAGTAACACTACTATCAGTGTCCATCTTCCTCTTGAAGATCCATTTATTTAACATGGCTTGCTGATCATCGAGCAAGTCAATCAAAGTCCATACTTTGTTCTCATACATGGATCATATCTCAGATTTTATGGCCTCAAGCCATTTCGCGGAATCTGGGCTCATCATCGCTTCCTCATAGTTCGTAGGTTCATCATGGTCTAGTAACATGACTTCCAGAACAGTATTACCGTACTACTCTGGTGCGGATTGTACTTTGGAAGACCTACGAGGTTTTGTAGTAACTTGATCTGAAGTTTCATGATCATCATCATTAGCTTCCTCACTAATTGGTGTAGGAATCACTGGAACTGATTTCCATGATGAACTACTTTCCAATTCGGGAGAAGGTACAAATTACCTTATCAAGCTCTACTTTCCTCCCACTCACTTCTTTCGAGAGAAACTCCTTCTCTAGAAAGGATCCATTTTTAGCAACGAATATCTTGCCTTCGGATCTGTGATAGAAGGTGTACCCAACAATTTCCTTTGGGTATTCTATGAAGACGCACTTCTCCGATTTGGGTTCGAGCTTATCAGGATGAAACTTTTTCACATAAGTATCGCAGCCCCAAACTTTAAGAAATGACAACTTGGGTTTCTTGCTAAACCACAGTTCATATGTTGTCGTCTCAACGGATTTAGATGGTGCCCTTTTAATGTGAATGCAGCTGTCTCTAATGCATAACCCCAAAACAATATTGGTAAATCAGTAAGAGACATCATAGATCGTACCATATCCAATAAAGTGCGGTTACGACGTTCGGACACACCATAACGTTGTGGTGTTCCAGGTGGCGTGAGCTGTGAAACTATTCCACATTGTTTTAATTGAAGACCAAACTCGTAACTCAAATATTCGTCTCCGCGATCAGATCGCAGAAATTTTATTTTCTTATTACGATGATTTTTCCACTTCACTCTGAAATTCTTTGAACCTTTCAACTATTTCAGACTTATGTTTCATCAAGTAGATATACCCATATCTGCTCAAATCATCTTGTGAAGATCAGAAAATAAGGATACTTGCCATGAGCCTTCATACTCATTGGTCTGCATACATCAGTATGTATTATTTCCAATAAGTCAGTAGCTCATTCCATTGTTCCGAAGAACGGAGTTTTAGTCATCTTGCCCAAAAGGCACGGTTCGCAAACATCAAATGATTCATAACCAAGTGATTCCGAAAATCCATCTTTATGGAGTTTCTTCATGCGCTTTACACCGATATGACCCAAATGGCAGTGCCACAAATAAGTTGCACTATCATTATTAACTTTGCATCTTTTGGCCTCAATATTATGAATATGTGTATCACTACGATCGAGATCCAACAAACAATTTTCATTGGGTGTATGACCATTGAAGGTTTTATTCATGTAAACAGAACAACAATTATTCTCTGATTTTAAATGAATAACTGTATTGCAATAAACACGATCAAATCATATTCATGCTCAACGCAAATGCCAAATAACATTTATTTAGGTTTAACACTAATCCCGAAAGTATAGGGAGTGTGCGATGATGATCATATCAATCTTGGAACTACTTCCAACACTCATCGTCACTTTCCCTTCAACTAGTCTCTGTTTATTCTGTAACTCCTGTTTCGAGTTACTAATCTTAGCAACCGAACAAGTATCAAATACTCAGGGGCTACTATAAACACTAGTAAGGCACACATCAATAATCTGTATATCAAATATACCCTTGTTCACTTTGCCATCCTTCTTATCCACCAAATATTCAGGGCATTTCCGCTTCCAGTGACCATTTCTTTTGCAGTGTAAACACTCAGTTTCAGGCTATGGTCCAGCTTTGGGCTTTTTCGCAGGAGTGACAACTTGCTTGTCTTTCCACTTGAAGTTCCCTTTCTTTCCCTCTGCCCTTCTCTTGAAACTAGTGGTCTTGTCAATCATCAACACTTGATGCTCTTTCTTGATTTCTACCTTCGTCTATTTCAACATCACGAAGAGCTCGGAAATCATTTTCGTCATCCCTTGCATACTATAGTTCATCACGAAGTTCTAGTAACTTAGTGATGGTGACTAGAGAATTCTGTCAATCACTATCTTATCTGGAAGATTAACTCCCACTTGATTCAAGCGATTGAAGTACCCAGACAGTCTGAGCACATGCTCACTAGTTGAGAGATTCTCCTCCATCTTTTAGCTATAGAACTTGTTGGAGACTTCATATCTCTCAACTCGGGTATTTGCTGGAAATATTAACTTCAACTCCTGGAACATCTCATATGGTCCATGACGTTCAAAACGTCTTTGAAGTCCCGATTCTAAGCCGTTAAGCATGGTGCACTTAAACTATCAAGTAGTCATCATATTGAGCTAGCCAAACGTTCATAACGTCTGCATCTGCTCCTGCAATAGGTCTGTCACCTAGCGGTGCATTAAGGACATAATTTTTCTGTGCAGCAATGAGGATAAACCTCAGATCACGGATCCAATCCGCATCATTGCTACTAACATTTTTCAACACAATTTTCTCTAGGAACATATCAAAATAAACATATGAAAGCAACAACGCAAGCTATTGATCTTACAACATAATTTGCAAAATACTACCAGGACTAAGTTCATGATAAATTTAAGTTCAATTAATCATATTACTTAAGAACTCCCACTTAGACAGACATCTCTCTAGTCATCTAAGTGATCACGTGATCCAAATCAACTAAACCATAACCGATCATCACGTGAGATGGAGTAGTTTTCAATGGTGAACATCATTATGTTGATCATATCTACTATATGATTCACGCTCGACCTTTCGGTCTCCGTGTTCCGAGGCCATATCTGCATATGCTAGGCTCGTCAAGTTTAACCTGAGTATTCCGCGTGTGCAAAACTGGCTTGCACCCGTTGTAGATGGACATAGAGCTTATCACACCCGATCATCACGTGGTGTCTCGGCACGACGAACTTTGGCAACGGTGCATACTCAGGGAGAACACTTCTTGATAATTTTAGTGAGAGATCATCTTAAAATGCTACCGTCAATCAAAGCAAGATAAGATGCATAAAGGATAAACATCACATGCAATCAATATAAGTGATATGATATGGTCATCATCATCTTGTGCTTGTGATCTCCATCTCCGAAGCACCATCGTGATCACCATCGTCACCGGCGCGACACCTTGATCTCCATCGTAGCATCGTTGTCGTTTACGCCATCTATTGCTTCTACGACTATCGCTACCGCTTAGTGATAAAGTAAAGCAATTACAGGGCGTTTGCATTTCATACAATAAAGCGACAACCATATGGCTCCTGCCAGTTGCCGATAACTTTGGTTACAAAACATGATCATCTCATACAATAAAATATAGCATCACGTCTTGACCATATCACATCACAACATGCCCTGCAAAAACAAGTTAGACGTCCTCTACTTTGTTGTTGCAAATTTTACGTGGCTGCTACGGGCTTAGCAAGAACCGTTCTTACCTATGCATCAAAACCACAACGATAGTTTGTCAAATAGACTCCGTTTTAACCTTCGCAAGGACTGGGCGTAGCCACACTCGGTTCAACTAAAGTTGGAGAAACTGACACCCGCCAGCCACCTGTGTGCAAAGCACGTCGGTAGAACCAGTCTCACGTAAGCGTACGCATAATGTCGGTCCGGGCCACTTCATCCAACAATATCGCCGAACCAAAGTATGACATGCTGGTAGGCAGTATGACTTATATCGTCCCCAACTCACTTGTGCTCTACTCGTGCATATAACATCAACGCATAAAACCTAGGCTCGGATGCCACTTATGGGGAACATAGTAATTTCAAAAAATTTCCTACGCACACGCAAGATCATGGTGATGGCATAGCAACGAGAGGGGAGAGTGTTCATCCACGTACCCTCGTAGACCGTAAGCGGAAGCATTAGCACAATGCGGTTGATGTAGTCATACGTCTTCACGATCCGAACGATCCAAGCACCGAACATACGGAGCCTCCGAGTTCAGCACACGTTCAGCTCGATGACGATCTCCGGCCTCCGATCCAGCCGAGCTCTGGAGATGAGTTCCGCCAGCACGACGGCGTGGTGACGACGATGATGTTCTACCGGCGCAGGGCTTCGCCTAAACTCCGCGACGATATGACCGAGGTGGAATATGGTGGAAGGGGGCACCGCACACGGCTAAGGAACGATCTGTAGATCAACTTGTGTGTCTATGGGGTGCCCCCCGCCCCCGTATATAAAGGAGGGAGGGAGGAGGGGGCCGGCCTAAGGAGAGGCACGCCCTAGGAGGGGGAAACCTACTCCAAGTAGGTTTCCCCCTTCCTTTTCTTAATCCAAGAAGGAGGGGGAAGGAAGGAGTAGGAGAGGGGGAAGGCAAGGGGGGCGCCGCCCCCCCTTTCCTTGTCCTATTCGGACTCAAGGGGAGGGGGCACGCCACTTGACCTGGCCGGCCCCTCTCTTTCTCCAATAGGGCCCATCAAGGCCCATTACTTCCCGGGGGGGGGGGGGGTTCCGGTAACCCTCCGGTACTCCGGTTTTCTCCGAAAACTCCCGGAACACTTCCGGTGTCCGAATATAGTCATCCAACATATCAATCTTTATGTCTCGACCATTTCGAGACTCCTCGTCATGTCCGTGATCACATCCGGGACTCCGAACAAACTTCGGTCCATCAAAACTTATAAACTCATCATAAAACTGTCATCGAAACGTTAAACGTGCGGACCCTACGGGTTCGAGAACTATGTAGACATGACCTAGAACCATTCTCGGTCAATAACCAATAGCGGGACCTGGATGCCCATATTGGTTCCTACATATTCTATGAAGATCTTTATCGGTCAAACCGCATAACAACATACTTTGTTCCCCTTGTCATCGGTATGTTACTTGCCTGAGATTTGATCGTCGGTATCCAATACCTAGTTCAATCTCGTTACCGGCAAGTCTCTTTACTCTTTCCGTAATACATCATCTCATAACTAACTCATTAGTTACATGCTTGCAAGGCTTAGGTGATGAGTATTACCGAGAGGGCCCAGAGATACCTCTCCGACAATCGGAGTGACAAAACCTAATCTCGAATTATGCCAACCCAACATGTACTTTCGGAAACACCTGTAGAGCACCTTTATAATCACCCAGTTATGTTGTGACGTTTGGTATCACACAAAGTGTTCTTCCGGTATACGGGAGTTGCACAATCTCATAGTTGCAGGAACTTTGTATAAGTCATGAAGAAAGCAATAGCAGTATACTAAACGATCAAGTGCTAGGCTAACGGAATGGGTCATGTCAATCACATCATTCTCCTAATGATGTGATCCCACTAATCAAATGACAACACATGTCTATGGTTAGGAAACGTAACCATCTTTGATTAATGAGCTAGTCAAGTAGAGGCATACTAGTGACTATAGTTTTGTCTATGTATTCACACATGTATTATGTTTCCGGTTAATACAATTCTAGCATGAATAATAAACATTTGTCATGATATGAGGAAATAAATAATAACTTTATTATTGCCTCTAGGGCATATTTCCTTCACACATCACTCCCTTGTGCACTGTTCCGATGATGTTTGGATATCCTTTCACTGCTCTATTAGCTTACACGCCTATGCAACTCTGACTTTAACTCTTATTTCTTCTGGAGATATCATCTGAAACAAGCAAATCCATTTTTAGCGAAGCATGACGGTGGTACGGGATCCGGTACACATCCTGCACACCCGTATAACCTTGTAAATATCTGTCCTCCGGTACAACATCAAGGTCGATTCCTCTTATTTGATCAACCATTCGCCGTGTCAAAAATGCAGAGGGGGATGGAAGGAGCACAAGGCCTACACATCCAAGCAAGTGGTAACATGGACTTGTACATGGAACATTCCAAGCGCAAGCAGAGCTGCAGTGAGCCTGTACAACTAGCTAGCGTAAGTCCCTGCATTTCATTTAATTCGTACTGGCATTCGTGTATGATTTGTGTGCAGTGGCTGATCCACGAATTCAAGTTACCAGGGGCGAACATTTAACTTAAAAAATATGAAGGCACTTGCACTCCGGAAATCAACATAACTTGAGAAATGTGAAGCTACATGCACTTTGAAAACCAGCTAATGATCCAAAGTAGTTCAGATTATAAACACTAAATGATGCAAGCACCAAAAAACACAAAATGCAACATGGTGTACAAGGACTACAAACATGGTCTGTACCTGCTTGAATTATTCGTTCTCTGGCTGAAAATATCGAAGTGTAATTGCACGTATAACCAGTGCGCAAACTGCATATCAATATATCTATCCTGCACAAGTATGCCAATAGTTTCAAACAACAAATTATAAAAGTATTTATGCTATGTTGTCATGATACGGGGACTTTCTGGTAGATGGCCTCGATGTTTCCTCAAGCTATGAAAATGCACTATAATTTGCTTGTCTTCAATGCCTGCAAATCTCTGTCTCTCTCAACAGAGTAGATCATCATTAGACACTAAATCCTTCAATGAGCTTGCAAAATGCTTGCATTAGATCCCTCATTAGACACTATATGTTCATCACCAGGAGCATGTAAAATATTTGCATCAAATCCTTCATTAGCAGTCTGTTCATTAGACACTTCAGGATCAAGAACAACATGAGCTTGTATGTTTGCACCGGAAACTTTATTAGATACATCAGATTCAGTCAGTTCAGTATTGATTGGGGGAGTTATAAAATAAGTAGAAATTGGTTTCATTTTCTCATAGATTCCCTACATACAAGCAGTTTTACAACACCGTCAGGTTTAACTATTGGACAGAAATTGAAGAGTTGAATTAGATATAATCAGGGATGTGATGTACCTGCTCGTTGCGCATGCTACTCTTGCAAGCTACGACTGTCCATTTGTGCAAGCTCGATGCCATGCACATGCTGCCGCCGCTGCCTCCCACGCAGGCTACACCCAGTGTTGAATCTTCATCTTCTTGTCCTTCTGTTCGCTTGAAGCCCGGCGAACGCCCTCCAACGAGGGCGTGAGGAAGTGCTGTGTCGGTCTGTCTAGCGGCGGCTAGGGTAGGAGCGAATCAGACTGGAGGCTGGAGCGAATGAATTGGGATTTTTCCTGCTGTCGATCGATATGGGAGGCGCTCGTATGGGCTGCGAGCCTGCTATAGGGCCTGCCTTGCACTTATGTTATTGGCCCATCCAAATTGAAACATTTTTGTTCATTTTTTACATTGCCTGCTTGTGCGTTGGGACGAACAAAACTAGCATGGGCCAACCTGGACGACTCAAACTAGGTGCACACTTTCCAGCCACCTCAGGCGGCCGCCCATACCAACCCCTACGGTGGCGTCGCCCCTTTTTGCGTGTATGATTGGATAGTGAAAAATATTCCAGTGGCGCTTTTGATTTACCCACAGAATGGTTGAATTGCTTGTTTCTATGAACTGAGTTTGCCAATAATGTGAAGGATGCCAGTCTTTTCATCCTATTGTAGATTGCTTAGATCTCGATATGCCAAAAGTAATCGCATGAAATATACAGTAAAAGCCAGTGTGATGTGTTTGGCTACAACTAGTCTGACTACACGTCCTCATATAACATATCAAGGACGCACCATCTTACCAGATTAACCATTCGACTTACCCATGCAGTGTGGGAAGAAAGAAGTATTGGGACTGCGTATCCAAGCAATTGATGCCATGGACTCCTTTGTACAACCTTGTAAGTGAAAAAGAAGTTGCAGTGTGCCTGTACAAAGAACTAGCATAAGTTCAGTTTCCTGCTTCTCGGAATTTTAGTTAGCCACTTATTGCAAAATTGTTCAATTACGTTGCTTGGCTTAATTTAGTTTGCTACTGATTACATAATCGCACAGCCTGTTAATCATATTGTAGACTGCGCCTATCTATGTGTTTGATACTTACTGTTAAGAATTACCTGTTTGCCTTAACTTAAATATCTACTTGTTTGTTTAACTGCTTTGCTGCTGCAACAGCGGGTTACAATGATGTTAATAACTACTGTACTTTTCATCATCCAATTGAAACTCTTCAATTCCGTGTTTGTTTAACTGGTTTGCTGTTATAACTCCCAGTTGAGATGTTTTGCTAACTTCAAATTTTCTGAATCCAATCGGAACTTTAATGGAAAAACAAGTTAGCCCAAGATTAAAGAGCGAGGTCCCCATGGACGTTGCATCATCCCACAGCAGTGGCACCGGCCCAATCGTGCATTATGAATTCCCATCTGCTGATGCTCTAGAGGCTAAACTAGTGGTAGAAAGAGATTCTGCTTCTGCACTTAGAGATGAATTTGACATGTTGAGGAAGAAAACAACACAACCACAAGCAGTACTCAAGACAACCATTAAATATTTGGTGGATTTCAAAATGAAGCAAGCTGAGACTGACCAAATTGTTAAGGTCCTGAAGGAAAAAAGGAAATTAAATTCCTACTTGGTAAATCATAGGTGAAATGTTCTTTCCATTGTTGAATAACCTTTGAGTTGTCTGTTCATGTAATCAGTCAAACCATTTGTTTTAGAGATCATGTAATAATTTTTTTTTGGTTGGTAATTTTATTTGAGCACAAGTCTGTATTAATTGATAAGACTCGGAGACATTTCATTTGGATTGCTGTGCCAGACCTACAAATATGCCAATCGGGCTGAATGTGCATTCAACAATAGTAGTAGTAGAGATGGACCATAAGTGGCATGCATCGAAAAGGGCCAAAATGCTGGCTAAAAAAAGGATGCTGTTGTAGCAAAAAAAAGTACAACGGCCTGGTTTATGTATGTTAGTTGATATTATTGATCCATATACTCTATAAGTGTTTATATGTCTGTTAGTTCTGTACATTCTTGGTTGATTGACTCGGTATTTGAATCTGGATACATCGCTTGTGTACATATATAAATGGGAGTACACATTATGCTGCGTGTGACATTTGAGTTGGACATGAAGTGTTCCAAATATTCAAATTCACCTTAAACTGGATTCTAGTTTCTGAATTTGAGTATCGGCATTTGTAAACCATATTCATATATGACAGTGGAATACATCTTTGTCGTCCTTTTGAAGATATATAAAAACACATAGAATGATTTATAAGGATTCATATAGGAATACAAAGTGGATTCGAATTTAGTTGCCAGGGTAAACGTGGATGCTTATTGTCCCAAAATTCGAAAGAAGCAGCAAAATGTCCACTCCCACGTCGGCTACCCGAAGCCAAGTGTTTGGGAGATGAAAATTACTGTCTACCCATTACACGGACAATCCATCGGCCCGATTTCCACTGCTCTAAATAGGGGTAGGTTAGTAACTTCAATTAGACGTGACACGACCGCCTCTAA
The DNA here is from genome assembly GCA_963921465.1 of Triticum timopheevii. Taxonomy (NCBI): domain Eukaryota; kingdom Viridiplantae; phylum Streptophyta; class Magnoliopsida; order Poales; family Poaceae; genus Triticum; species Triticum timopheevii. The sequence goes on from OY997274.1 coordinate 218,758,521, forward strand.
GCCCATTCCGACACGGTGGGCGTCAAACATGGGCGGCAAAACACATTTGATTCAAGCTTGTCCGAAAGACCTCTGTTTTTCCCTCCATTCCCCATTCATACACGGTGGGCGGCAAAACAAACTCGACTCGGCCGAAATCGATGTAGGCAAATATTTTCAATAGTGGTAGGTTTGTAACTTCACTCAGACCTGACACAACCGCCCTACCTGTCAGCCCCGTTCATACACCGTGGGCGCCAACCACCCTCTCCTCGCCCGAAATCGCTTTGGGCAAATATTGGCGAGACGCGAGATTACCGTCCTATCCCCAACCGACGAGACGTCCAAATTTTAAACGGGGGCTAAGTTCGTAACTTTCCCATATTTCAGACAGGCGCGTCCCAAAAACATGGTTCCCCGTACCTCTCCCTCCATTTTCCCATTCATACACCTTCCGCACTAGAACACCTCATCCCCACACCAGCCTCCGTCCGCCACCCCATCCATCGCCGCCGTCCTCCACCACATCCATCGCCACCGTACTCCACCATGCCGGAGCGCCTACCAAGAATGCGTCGTCCACTGCTAGAGATGGACGTTTATCATCCACGGCTACGGACCAATAGCCTTGCATCGCATCCTCTCGCTTCATCGGCGCCGTCGTCCTCTTTGCCAGGGCCGCTCACACGACCTTCTCTTCCACCGCAACGGGACTTATCCCCCGATGCACCCGTCTACCGTAGCAGATCTGCTTCAACGCCACCGACAGCCATCACACCCCCGATGCCTACACGGTGCCGCAAGAGAGGTGGTACTTCATATCTCCTCAACTTTTTGATCTCAACCAGAAAATAGATCTTAACTTGGTTACTCTACTTTCTTTTCAGCTCTTAGAATTTAGTTCTTAGTTCGAAGCAAACAATGGATGCTAAATATCATTTCTCTGGTTTGCAGCTTCAAATCTGCCATGGCACAACCATAATACAGTTTAATTGATCATGCTTAGGGTTTAATTGATCATGTTGGTTCCGTGGTGGTTTCTTTAATAGAAATCGGAGGGGAAACCCTCTTTTGCTAAAAAAATATGCTTAGAGTTCCCCCCTTTTATGATCACTATACGATCAGAATACGTGCTTCGTGTCATAATAACACTGCTCCACCCATCAAGCTAAACAAGCTTAGATGTTCAAATACGAATCTGATATTATTAAAACAGAGTTGTTTAATTGGTCAGCTAAATGTTCCTAAATTAGTTTCAAAAATGCATGTTCGCCGCTCGGGTGTGTATCTCTACAGGATGCCCACGGTGGGCCGACCCACCCTGGGACTTTGGGTCGTCCCAGGCCCCGATTCCCCTCTGTTTTGTTGCGCGCTTCCGATCTCTACTCGCCCCCAGCCGCCTGCCTCGCCGACGACTTGCCGTCCCCGGACGGCATGACTCTAGGAGGAGACGCCGGACTAACAGGAGGCCAGGAGCCGCTTGCCCAATAGCGTCACCGCTGCCCGGGCGCGCCGCCGTGCCTACCTTCCCAGTCTGTTCAGGGCTCAGGCGTGCGACACCCACCAAGCCAAGCCGATTTATCCTAAGATACGTCCTCAACACTCAGCAGCCACTCCTCATCACCCATTTTCTAATTGATTCATTACTCATTAGGCAGGACTGTCATTAGGGTTTGTTGTGTGCTCAGTGGTACCTACACTTAATGGTTCAGATGTATTTCGGTAATCTTTAGTACCTCGAAAGTTCACAGGGTTTTCAAAATTCCGGCCCTAGGAACAGAAACTAGTCATTTTGGATTGTTGGTCTTAGTGACATTAACCCAGATTACTACTGCAAGCCAGGTTTGTTGACAATTTTACTTGTCTTTCTTACTCATTCGATATAATATCCAATTATTCACGTCGATTAGTTGCTAACAATTAGTGCTAGACAAACTTCTTCATTTAGATTTTGGACGGTCTCTTACTGCAGTTACAATTCTGCATACTTGTCCTAATAAGCTCACAAGTAAATGATTGATTCACTACATCTATGCTTGCCTTGTCATATTTGTTGTCAATATTCTTTTAGGGTGGACCACCCTGTTTCTAAATACTGGAACCGTAGACATGAGTGAATAGTATTTCTCTATGTGATCTCTTCCATCATGTGTGGGTAACGAACACTGCATTGTATAGAAAGAAAGTGTCATTTCCAGCTTTTACATAGGTTTCAATCTTTTACGTGGAATACAATCTGCCTACTTGCTTTGTGTCGCACTACCAACACTCCACCCTTGAAGCTAAACATTATGCCACTCATAATTGCTTGGTTTATTTGTTCAAATACGAATTTCATATGATTCTAATGTTCCTACTTCAGTTTTGAAATGTGTGCCTGCCTGTTATATAGACATAAGGGGTTTGTATTTCTGTGTGTGGTCTGGTCAGCTCGGTTGGGGAGGTGAACTTTGCATATGCAGGGGTTTATAGGGAGACACTCTCCGAGTTGAATCCGCAATGCATTCCATAGATAATCTGACTACTTTTTATGTTTTCATGAATCTCAGATTCTGAACAACATCATAATGATTATGAGCTTGCGCGCATGAAAAGAACAAAGCAGAACAATGCCATGGCTGTCAAACTTGGCATTAAGGGACTGAAATCAAGTCTGGATGCAATGCAATGTAAACACTCTCCACCTACAGATTCATGCTCAGAATATGATCCTAACAATGATTATGAGCTAGAGGGAGACCTAAGTCAATGTAGCTCCCTAGTGGAGGAGTCAGAGGAAGATGCCCTATCTTATTCACCCATCAAGGTACTTGCTCTAACTTTCCAAGGTTACATTGCTTGCACATATCTTGCAACTGATGCTTTGCATTGCTTCTACTTTGTTGAACTGCCATTATCTTAGTTTACACATCGTGTATGTGAATACGCCCTGCCTATCCATTTTCAGTACATATTCCATCTGTCATTATACCATATTTATCCATTCAAATGCTGTGCTTGTGTATCAGACGTTCAAAAGGAAGAGGGCGATTGCTGATCATGGAGGAGCACAAGCAAAGTATTTGGAGAAGGTAGTGGCACCTGATAAATCAAATAGCCCATTGGGTGTAGTTGCAATATCACCTGACCCAAAAAATACCCCAACTCTAGAAGACTCTAGCCCTACTACACTGGTCATTTCTGATGCCCCAACTCAGCAGACCCCAACTGCAGCAAACAATATGATTATGCCAGTTAACATAGCACCAGCTGTACGACGCAAAACCCCCATTCTAGCAAAGAGTACACCAAATCCAGTTGCCAAATCCCTTTTCGAACCAGAGAGAGCCCCAATTGCAGCAAATAGGACCCATGTTCCATTTCTTTCCAGTTTAGAAGATGAAGCTTATGTTGTTGTCAGGATCTTTGTGCGCATCTTTCCTTCACGGAAAGATTATACTACAGACACAGAACGATTTCCAGTCTTCCTCCGCAACTTACGCGTAAGTAATGTACTAATGTTATTCATGGTCATTACTGCATATGTTTCTGCTGATAGAAGAAACATGATTTCATTCTTTTAAATAGGCGAGGAGCAAATTGGATTGTGATGACGAGCAAGAGTTGGTTGCGCTTTTCAAGCACTCGTTGATGAAGTATCGTTCCTACCTGAGGCAAGCGCACTTCAATGGCAAGCCTCTGAAAGAAATTTCTGTAAAGTCTCCGATGCTACATTTATTCGACGGTGACTGGAATAATCTTGTTACACATTGGTCTCGGCTGCAGCGTAAGGTACTGTCTATGATATCACATCACAATTTGAACTACATTTCTGCATTTGCCTTAATGTCTCACTTACGAAAACTGTTAGCAGAAGAACATTCATTCTCAAGGGACCACAGAATCTCGCAACTATACTGCACACTGCATTGCTCTTGTGAGTACCTCTTGCCCTGTATGACCATACTTACTTTCATAGTTGTTTGATTATGTAGCATCACTGCACATGTTAGCCTCGTAATCGTCCATTTGGTGGACATTATAAGATCAGTATGGACTCTTACACAAATTTAGAATCAACACAATGCTTTTGAAGAGGTTTAGCTCTGCAGTCCTCTTGTAAGGACTGAACGTGGTCTATCACTATACTTACATTAACAGCTACTCCCTCCGTCCCATAATATAAGAACGTTTTATACAGTACTCCAGTGTTCAAAACACTCTTGTATTATGGGAAGAGGGATTGGTTCATTTTGTAGCATTCTGCATCTTATCTCCCTCGCCCACCATTTACTAAAAAAGATCAGATCTATGTTTAATCTTACCAACAAGTAGAATACACAGACAATGCCAGTGCAGAAGTATAGCCCATTGCTCTTGTCAGTACATTTTGTCCTGTAACGCTTGTACTTCCAGGGATCGGTAGTTGATTATGTAGCATCAATCTGCATCTTATCTTCATTATCCTCTATCCCTTCTAGTATTATCATATCTATAATTACTCTCTACAAAATGTAGAGTACAGGCAATGCTTATGAAGAAGATCCTGTGCTGAAATTCTTGAGTTATCCTTCCCTTGACATGGAGAAGGGCATTATAAAGCCGGTGTTAACTGTTAATGTAAGTCAGTCTTGCTCATACTCCCTATCGTTTACTGCTGTTTAGTTTGCTGTTTCTACCAAAATGCATGTTCGTAAGAACCGTAAGTTATAAGTTTTACTTGTAAAACCAAATTTCTTATTCATACCATGCACATTACTTAATACTCCCTATATGTATGCTTGGTTTTGTGGATCTATAATCCAGTGTGTGGTGAAGCAGCCCACGTTTGCACCTTGTCATCTCCTGTTTTATCTTACTGATGTGGCTGATGATATGAACAACATGCCATGCACATTATCCAAAATAGATACAATGATTTTCTTTGCCCTTCATCTATGCTTGTTATGTTGACATGGTAATCCAGTAGTGTGGTGAAGCTCCCCGCATTATGAACAATGCCAAATTATGCTATTGATATTTTGAACTTACTCTTTATTTTCTAATTTGAAATTGGATAGAATTGACAGAACAGTTATCATCTTTGTTTATACACGTGCAAAACCTGTCATCTCTCTGCTTTGTTTCAGGGTGATATGCCTGATGGCATGCACAAGTCTGCTGAAGGCTGTGAGACAAACCCAACATATATTGCAGCAAAGAAGGCAAAACATCTTGAAGATAGCGAGACAACCCCGAAGTCTTGTCTTGATGCAGTGTTCAAGTTACTTGAGACTAACAGTCAGACAAGCTCACAGAATTCGTTGTCTGAATCAGTTCGACTTCTTCAGTCCCAAGTTCTAGCAGAAAGGCATTCTGCAACTCAACTTCGACTTGAAGTCCTATCTCTAAGAAAGATTGCGGAGAACACCAATGAGAACCTCATCACTAAACAGCTACACCTGGAAGCTATGACCGACATGCTAGGCCGGTCTCACAGCCTTGCTCAGCAGCTTGCGCAGCAGTTCACCCGCAAGGCTAACCTTTCTTGAACTGTCTTGGAAGTGGTCTCGGTTCAGTATTATTTTGTTACGCTGCAATGGTGCCCAGTTTTCATAATCTGCTTCTTCATTGTGCTTTATGATCACTGGTGGCGAACTTCGATGCCCAGTGGATGTAATATACCTTAAATCCTTTATTGTATAGTGTAGGTTTATTCTTAGTTACTATGCCGTAATTTCTTTATTGTATAGAGTAGGTTTGTTCTTAATTTCTACTAGTTACTGCCATCATTCGCTATCTCAAAAAAAATCAGATGTAGTCTACCGGGCCGAAACATTCGACTCTAACGGGCCAGGTTTTTAGCGGTCCACAATTGGGCCGGCCTGCGTCTTTCTTGGGCCCGAATGATTGGGGCCTTCACACATTGCGCCAGGCCCAAACTTACACAGTGGCCTATATTTTAGTTGGGCCTTTTGTCGACCCAGCGCTTAGTTTGGCCCAGGTAGCGTTGGGCCATTAACAGGCTGAATATTGTACTGGCCTGTTACGGTCGAGATGAAACCACGGGCCTTTAGCAGGCCAAAATGCATGTTGGGCCTCAATTTTCACTAGTCGTCGACGGGCCTTCAGCAGGACGAAATGTAGACCGGGCCGTTATGGGCCCAGTTAGCTCACGGGTCGTTACCAGGCCAAAACATATCTCGGGCCTTAGTTGGCCCACTGATATCATGGGCCTTTAAGAGGCCGAAAGCTTAGTACAGGCATCAACCGGCCGAATTACGCGACAGGCCTTTAACAGGCCCAAAGTCACGTTCGGCTTAACTGTTGCCACCTTTAGCACGAGCCGTTGGTGGGCCCGATGTCCCGTCGGACCATATATGGCCCATGGGAAGCACGGGCCATTCCCAGGCCGAAAGTCACACCGGGCTGAAATGGGCCCATGTCTACATCAGGCCTCTAACAGGCCGAAAGTCACTGGGCTATAGTTGGGCCTGAATATTCGGCGAACAATTAACGGGCCAGATCTGGCTTCGGGCCGCAAATGGGCCCAAATATTGGGCGAACAATTAACAGGCCAGATCTGGCTTCGGGCCGTAAATGGGCCCAAATATTGGGCGAACAATTAACGGGCCAGATCCGGTTTCGGGCCGTAAATGGGCCTTTATTAAGCAGGCCGTTATTGGGCTGGCCCACTAGTACCTAATTAAGTTCTACGGGCCTTTGATTGGGCCAGCCTTTTTAACCTATATGGGCCTCTGTTGGGCCCAGCCACGTGTCGATGTACCATAGGCATGTCTCCTCCAATGGACGGGCAACATCTGGCCCACTAACGAGCTGACAGGTGTTCCCTTCGGCCAATCAGAATTTTACATGTGGAAATTTCCCATTGGTCGGGGCTGTTAACGAGTTATCAGATCCAAAATCCGACCCGATAGCTTAACGGCGTTCCGTTACGGAGGATGCCACGTGTCGGTCACCCTTGACGAAAGCACTTCTGTGACGCTCGATTTATCGTTATGGAAGTGGACACTTCCGTGATGATAATTTTGGTAATGTCAAGGAACACTTCTACGACATCACAGGTATGACTATCTTGATTCTGTCATAAATTTGTCATGGATGTACATGCATGACAAAAAACGCGACCTACTGTGACAAACATGTATCATCATGGAAGTGTCTTTTTTTTGTAGTGTCTCCACCAAGACCGGATCATTCATGTACACCACCAAGAGGGCCTTCCCACTCACGTGGGTGTCCACTACGTGATGTCTGGTTAACTGCCCGCTGTTGTCGTCGTTGACCGCTGGGAGCGCCATTAGAACCGTTGGATGTTCTCTCTATATGTGTTGTCGTGGGTGTGCTTATTGTGTCGTGTGACACGAGAGATGAAGGTAAATGGCTGTAGGAATAAATGGGGTCTAGGCGGCCTGGATTCTTGGCGCGTCCGCATGGCAGTTTTTCCAGCGGGTAACTGCATTGTCGCGCCGCGCCCGGCACAACCGCATGCACACGAACGTGCGTGATCGTGTGCCGGCCCCAAACACTGGCAGCACACGTGGAGGAGCGAGGGCAGAGCACCCGGAGGGACGCGAGAGTAGAGCGCGCACGGCGGGGTGCGAGCAGAGCGCGCCGCGGCCGCCTCAACCGCAAGAAACCACATGCATAGAGCAGTTGAACACGCACGAAATGGTCGCCTAAAGCCGGCTAACAGTTGTGTCGACGGGTCGAGAGCGGCCGTGTGCTACTACCTCCGTCTTGGTCTATAGTCCCCTTTATATTCCGCGCCATACTTTTCCCTCAAATTTAACAAACAAAATGTTAATGCATGTTATAAAAATTATATAATTTGAAACTATGTTCAAATACGAATTCGACTATATAATCTTTGGCGACATGCATTCATATTTTATTAGTTAATCCTACTTATAAACTAGGACGGGGGTATAGTAGGTAATTAAATCGCAAGCATTTTTATTATTAACCGTATGTGTACATGGCCTTTCGTCCTCCTCTCGCATGTCTTGTCACCCCGCTGCCGTAGACGGCTTACAGTGCAAGCTTGCGCAGCGCGCGGGGGCGTTCTTTTGGCCAAATGGTGGCTTGAAGTGGCGCTAATGAATCGTCGGTGAGCCCATTCCCGCGCAACCTCACAGGTTCCCGCGCAAGCTTCCCGCCTGACTCAGTGAAATCCCCCAAAATCCCAATGCTTACCGGCCTGCTATATAAACCCTCACGGTCGGGGAGTCCTGTGTCGCATTTTCTCCTCCCTCCCTGTAGCTTATCTCGTCTGCTTCTCCAACAATCACCAATGGAACCGGTCTGTCCTTGTTGCTCAGCCACTCCACCGTCATCAGAGGACAGCTCCAGCTGGGAGGCTACACCGCGGCGGCGGCGCAGTCCCCGGCGTAGTGTAGTGCGTGTGGTGTCCATGTTGGGTGTGCGTGGAACACCCGCCGCACGCTCCGCCGCCGCTGCCAGTCGGTAGCTGTTGCCGGCCGCCGTTGCCGCCACACCACCATCGAAAGCCAGGGCCATCGCCCATTCCACCGCCGCGGCCCGAATGCGGGAAGTGGTTGTCATGGCCGCCACCCCACTGCCGGCCACCCTGGCCATCACCCGCTCCGCCACCGCGGCCCGAAGGCGGGAGGTGGTGGTCATGGCCGCCACCCCATCGTCGGCCGCCATGGCCGCTAGCCCACTATCGACCATCGGGGTCATCACCCGCTCCGCCACTGTCGCCCGAAGGTGGGAGCCGGAGGCCCGCACGTGCGTCCGCGACCTTGCGCGCTACACCGAGTTCTTGCGGGAGGAGGAGGAACGCCTCGTCGAGAACGCAAAGAGCCTTACCTCCGACGTGGCCGTGACACACGCTGCCTCATAGGCAAGGAATCAGATCTATGAGGAGAACCACCACTTCGAGAGGGGTCGTCTGGAGCGGTAGAGGGCGTTCGAGGTGAGCATCATTGAAGGTGCAGCAACGGCAGGCACCGTATTGCAGTTGTCCAGCTCATCGGTAGGCTCCTCCTCCGCCGCCTCTTACTGAGCGCGCTCGACAGAGGAGAGGCTGTCGGAAGTTGTACAAAGCCCCTCCGCAGTAGTAGTATTTAGGGGCTATTTTGCTTAATTCATCTGACTATAGATGTGGTGGAATAGTACAACGTACTTAAAATTAGCTAGCATATATAGTTGAACTAGCTATTTCAGTACGTGGTTGGCAAAAATTGGGGAAAAGTTTGGTCGGTTCAGCTGTCGAGTTGAACTTTTTGTATAAAGAATGACTGCTTAATCTATGAATGAAATATATGCTTAATTAATGAATTTTAGTTGCAAAAATTAGATAGTGCTAGTGATTTTTAGCTGCATATTTTGACAAATTAGCGTGTTACAAGGTTGACAAATGGCAACGTTACTAGCTCAACAAATGTTAATCTTTCCAGTTTGACAAATGGCAACATACCCAATATGACAGATGCAAATCTTACCAAATTATTTGTAAGTGGTTGCACACGGGTCATCCAAAACAATCGTTTGCGTTGAAGGGATGCAGAAATCCTGCTCGGCACATTTTCTCTTGGCTTAGCGCCGAAGTTTGAATTTGCATACCATATTCAATCTGAACCGTTTGCATCGAAGAGATGCACAAATCCTGCGTTGCGATTTTTCCCTTGACTTAAGGCGGAAGACCATAGCTCTCACTTTGCATACGGGTGTTCTTTCTAAAACGTTTGTGATCAAGAGCTGCACAAATCCTGCTCGGCACATTTTCCCCTGGCTTCCTAGGGAAGCTGTCGGTTTGCATACGGGTGTTCTAACTAAAATGTTTGCGATGAGTGTTTTATATTTAAAAACCATTGACATTTTTTTCAAAATAAAATCATTTGATAAGTTTGTACATTAAGAGGGAAAAACGCAAATTCGTTCAAACCATATCTTTCATTCAGTCACACTGCAAATTTATATTCATACGATTGAGATACAATATTAAACCCCCCCCCAAAAAACTATTTATGGCGGCGGCGGAGGCGGCGTGCCGTCCCGTCATTGTTGTTGTCATCCTACGGGACGTCGTTATTGAAGTCTTCAAGGAAGCACAGAATGTTCTTCACTTGTAAATCAAATATCATGTCGTCGCGCGATCGACGAGCGGGGCATGGGAGGACAACAACTGGCGGCACTGAGAGGTAGCGGTGAACGGCAGTGTCCCATGTCGCTGAGGGGGGCACGCGCATGGGCATGGGCACGGGCGCGGCGGGTGCATCCAAACACATGGGGACCTGCGCCGCGGTGGGTGGAGGGGCACGCACGGGCACGGGTGCTGGCGCTGGCATGTACACGAGCTCGCGTGGGTCCGCAGAGACCTCGCTGACGCCCGCGGCTTGCAGCTCTGTGATAGTGCTCGGCGATCATCCCGTCAATGCTACGGGGATGGTCTCTGGCGAGGGCGCGGGGATGGGGGTTGGGACGGGAGCGGGGGCAGCAGCCACCGCAGCCAGCTTGTTCAGGGCCATGTCCATGAGGCCCCATTCCTCCTTATTTTCTATCCTCCGGCTCGGAGTCGACTTCACCAAACTTGAAGACTAGTGGCTGATGATCCTTCTGCGCCATGGCGTTGGTGGAGGTCTGCGGGAGGGAGGGGAATGGGAGACGAACAGTAAGGCCGCCCATATTAAACAACGGCTCGGGCGCTGTCGGTGTTAAAACCGGCGGATCTCGGGTAGGGGGTCCCGAACTGTGCGTCTAGGCGGATGGTAACAGGAGACAAGGGACACGATGTTTTTACCCTGGTTCGGGCCCTCTTGATGGAGGTAAAACCCTACTCCTGCTTGATTGATATTGATGATATGGGTAGTACAAGAGTGGATCTACCACAAGATCAAGGAGGCTAAACCCTAGAAGCTAGCCTATGGTATGATTGTTATTCTGTCCTATGGACTAAAACCCTCCGGTTTATATAGACACCGAAGAGGGCTAGGGTTACACAGAGTCCGTTACAATGGTAGGAGATCTACATATCCGTATCGCCAAGCTTGCCTTCCACGCCAAGGAAAGTCCCATCCGGACACGGGACGAAGTCTTCAATCTTGTATCTTCATAGTCTTGGAGTCCGGCCGACGGTGATAGTTCAGCTATCCGGACACCCCCTAGTCTAGGACTCCCTAAGTAGCCCCTGAACCAGGCTTCAATGACGACGAGTCCGGCACGCATATTGTCTTCGGCATTGCAAGGTGGGTTCCTCCTCCGAATAATTCATAGAAGATTGTGAACACCAGGATAGTGTCCGGCTCTGCAAAATAAATTCCAGATACCACCGTAGAGAGAATAATATTTACACAAGTTCAATCTGCTGACGTATTTTGTGGCGTGACGTCACACCACAACTAAGCCTTTACTCGAATTGTTTTTATTATTCCACCTCAGCGCGTTTAGCGAAGCGGTTTCCTTGGCACGTCTTGTCGAAGCAGAGATCATGTCCCCTTATTCCGGGATTCTCATCAATATGGACGTGGGTAACCCAACCGCGTCTGTTGCCCCATCCCCTCAATCGAAGGCGAGTTCCAAACGGTCACGGGGACGGCTCTTGGTATTCTCCCTCTTTATAATGAGACCAAGGCCTGTCCCTTTCTTTCGATCCTCAATCGAATCTGCCCCTCGCCCCGAGTTCCAACACCCAAGGTTCCATATTCGGGCGCTTCGGACCTCCGACAATGTCCGGCTCCGACCTACAGGGCCGGTGGATGCCCTCTTCCGTCACGGAAGAAGACGTGCTAAAGCTGAGAGACGCCAGGTACCTAACCTACGAGATTTCGCATAGGTTGCCTGCCCGAGGGCAAGTCATTCCCACTCCCGAGCCTGGTGAGTGCGTCGTGTTCGTGTCTCACTTCCGGCGGGGTTTAGGCTTCCCGATGGACCCCTTCGTGAGGGCGCTCATGTTTTACTACGGGCTGGAATTCCATGACTTGGCTCCAGAATCCATCCTCCAAATCTCATCGTTCATTGTTGTCTGCGAAGCCTTCCTCCGCACTACCCTCACTTCGGTTTGTGGCTCAAGACCTTCAACGTGGAGCCGAAGATGATTGAGGGGCGTCAGGCAGAGTGTGGAGGGGCGGTTATAAGTAAGAGGCCGATGCTCCATGGTCCGAGGGCTCTTTTCAGGAGGAGCTCGGCTTGTGGCAACAGGAGTGGTTCTATATCACCGCTCCCAGGGGCAGCAGGCAGAAGCCGCCGCCCGCCTTTCGCTCGGGCCCTCCACAACGGCTGACGTCATGGGTCAACAAAGGGCTTGACTGGGGGCCATCCAAGGACGTACCAATATTGCAGGGCCGGATTCGAGACCTCCAAGAGATGGAGATCAATCTGGTCGTAGTGACGCAGGTTATGCTGATTCGGTGTCTTCTTCCCTGTAAACGTCGCCGCCTCCGCCTATGGGAATTCAATCCGGAGGGACCGCGAGCTCTTCAACACTTCATGGGTACGACACCCGTGTAGATGTATAAACTGTTCTTCGGATCACAAGAGATGTGTCCGGACTTGACCGAGGATGCCGGCCTAAGCTGCAATCGCCCGGATACTCAAGTAAGTAGTCCTGTGTCTGGACATACCGTCCATTTATTTATCATGGATTTGCCTTTTAACCAGCTATCCTTTGAACAGGAGTGGATAGCTCAAGCAAAACTGATACGGTGTCCGGCCCCCCTCCCTGAGACCACGCCGGATCCCGTGTTAGTCAAGATGTTGGAGGTTGCGCCTTCGGAGGAGGGCGAAGGGGGGAATAGGGAAACTACCGCCTCTGCTAAGGAGGCTCTCAATAAGGGGGGAATCAAGAATCCCTCCCTCCAGGGGGAGAAGAGGACCGCTTCCGAAGACCCGGAGGCTAAGGCCTCAAAGCGGTGGAAGAAATCTGCACCGGAAGGTCCTGTGCCGGGAGGAGTCCCGGCCGCACTGTCTCCCTAAAGGAATCAGCCCTCCAGCGAGCCGTAAGTAGAAAAAGGGGAGTTTTGTAATAAGGGACATCCCTATTTTTATTTCTGAGGATAACCGAAGTTCTTACCTTGTAGTTCGGATCTCAGCCCTTCTCAGCAGAGCTCATCTTCGGGGGACCTTCGTCCGGAGATGATGGAGAGCGAAACGCCTCCATCTGCCGCACCATCAGGCAGGGCGGACGACCCTGAGGTGTCGTCACGGAGGGTCTCCCCGAGTCCGGCGGGGTCGGGGAGTTCGGCACCAACTGGTGTACGGCCGGTGGAGCTGAAGGCTCTGCTCGAGAGGGCGTCTATCTCAGAAGATCACCGTACATTAATGAGTATGGTGATTGAAAGGATCTCATCCGCAGAGAGCGGGTTGCATGAGGCTGTCAAAAGTTTACTGACGGGGTTTGAGGTACGCAAAAAATGACATACCTTTTGACAGTTTTGCACATAGAGTGCGCCCTGTATAGATAGTAGCCCCTGAGACTCGGTATGTTGTCGAAAGCGACAGCGTGCCAAGGATCATAGTCTCAGTTATAAAATGTCGCCTTTCCTATGCAGGTGGCGGAACGTTCGGTGGCCAGCCGGACTGATAGAGTTGCGAACTGAAGTGGCAACTCGACGTTGCGGATGCGTACATCACGCTGGTCAATAAATGACTTGACGAGTCACAAGGTAGGTGGTTTCTCCGCGGTCACCTGGTAAGGGAGCTGATGCCCACACCTTACAACATGTATGCTTGATGCAGATGGCGCCGCTGCTATGGAGGACCTTCGGGCAGAGCTTTCTCGAGCCAAGGAGCAAGCCAGAAAAAGTGGTGCGGCTGCCTCGAAGGCAGCTGAGGAGCTAAAAGTCGAAAAGGCTGCTCACTGCCGAAGCAGGGAGGAGATGGCCGGAATGGCCGTGAAACTGAAAGATGCTATCGACCGCTATGAGGTTCTTGAAAGAGAATGCCAAGCGGAGCAAGAGGACCTGAAGAAGGCCACTGCCGAAGCCAAGGATGCCCTTTCTACAATGCGGGCTATAAGGGAGGAGCTGCGTCAGGCCGGAGACATTGCGGCTGGAAAGCCCTTTCTGCTGCGTAGGAAGTTCACAGATCCGAAGTATGCTCAGTTGGGCCAGTTGTGGGGTGCGGAGGATCCTTATCTAAATTTGGCGGCGAGTGCTGCGGATGCAGTCGTGCACTTCCGAAGCCAAAAGGATCACGAAATGGAAGAGCTTTTTTGGTCTCAATTCCATAGTCCGAGGCGTCCCCTTCCGTTAACCGATCGGTTGGCTGAGTGGGCTGAGCTGAATAGGCTGTCCGGACTTGCCATGAAGGATGTGGTGGCTCATTTGTGGCCGGAAAGGCCCAAGCCGAAGAGTTATTTTGGCTTAGTGCAACAATTCCTTGACGCGGTGCCGCACATCAAGGCGATGAAGCGGTCGGCATGCATAGAGGGTGCATGGATGGCTCTCGCCCGTGTCAAAACATACTCGACAGAGATGGATGCCACCGACGTTGCGTCCCGGGATTCGGACAGAAGCCGATTACCCGCCGAGCACTATTTTGAGGAAGTCCCGCGGGGCGCTCGTTTAGTAGAGTCGCAGTGCTCGAAAAACGTTATGCTCAAATGACATGTATGATTTGTAAAACCATATTTATGATATAAGGGCTTTTCATACTTGTGCGTTCAAGTATTGAGATATCTCCTGTGCGGCCGTTAATGTATATGTATATATAACCTGAAAGATGGCAGTCTTTGGCTTCAGCCCCCACGCACATGGTGCGGGGGTGTTTGCAAAAAGGCGCATTTTCACACTTAATCCAACGTCTTGGTCCTGTGAAGGAGGTGGTAGCATAGCAAACCAGGCAACCGGACTATAATGCTTTATCACTTTCACTTAGCCATAGGAGTTTGAAGGTGGGGCTACGATATAGCCCCTAGGGGCACCGCGCTCTCCGATTTCGGGGCGCGTGTGTGCCTGACCGGGAAACGGTCCTTCGTCAAAGCGGAGGAATTCTAGACATTCCGGTAGTCGATCGAGTGGTTGACCAGTCTCTCGCTATATCATGACAGTCAGTTTTCGGCTTTCTCTACTGAGGTGCTCGCCCGGCCGAACCGGGGCACAACCGCAGTAGTTCTCCTGGTGCCGCGTTAGCTGATAGAGCGGAACGTAAGGCAGCAAAACACAGGAGCCGGGCAAACCCAACATTTGACCAAAGACATGATTCGGAGCTGATGCATATAAGGCCTAACTCAAGACGCCGAACACTCCGTGAGGTATTCGGTCTTTATGATAACGGGCAGAATAATGCCCTAAGCCCCTAGTGTCCAGGTATGCGCAAAAACTTCTGACGCTGCCGATGCCAAAACGCCAGCCTCCTCCTCGGTTATGGTAAGGAACCGGGGGATGTGTGTCAACAAGAGACAGTAAAAAAGGTTTACGCAGGGTCTTAATCTGAAAAGAATCCTTGCAACGGGTCCCTGCTGCACGTCTGCGCCTGTGTCTCCGTTGTGCTGTATCCTGGACGGGTGTAGCACGTTGTTCATCTGTAAAAGAGAAGAACTTAGTTTGGAAAGATATCGTGCAAAAAATGTATTTAAAACAGAGTATGATTTTAAAAGATGAATAAAGTTGAGCTTTATTGGCTCTCATTGTTCATGCGTGCAGCCCCTTGTAAAGGGGTATGCGGCTAGGAAGCCCCTTGTTTATTTATGCCGGACTCTCCTAACCGTGTCCGGGGTCTGAATGACCTGTTTTTAGGGGCTTTGATTAGCAAGGCCGGATTAGTGTGTGGCTGTCAAGGCAGTCTCACGTTCTTCCGTGGTCGAGGAACACCCGAAGTTACCTTTTACTGAGATGATGCTGCGTGGACCGGATATTTTAACTATAAGAGACGTGTAATGCGGTATTGCGTTAAAGCGGGCGAAAGCTTCGCGTCCCAATAGTGCTTGATGGCTACTTTTGAATGGGGCGATATGGAAGATTAGCTTTTCGCGACGGAAGTTGTCGGATGATCCGAACACAACCTCTAGTAGTAAAGAGCCCGTACAATTGGCATAAGGGCCTGGCGTTACTCCTTTAAAGGAAGTGCTGCTATGGCTAATTTTGGTAGGGTCTATCCCCATTCTGCGGATGGTGTCCTGGTATAGCAGATTTATATCACTGCCGCCATCCATTAGGACTTGTGTAAATTGTAGTCCGTCGATTATAGGATCCAATATCAGAGTGGTCCCTCCTGCGTTTCGAATACTTCTGGAGTAATCCCGATGGTCGAAAGTGATTGGTTTTGACATCCAATTTCGGGACTCCGCTGGGGTGGACCGTGCGGCGCATACTTTAGTAGGTGCCGCACTATTTTTCCGTGTTATCACAGTAAGTGAGTTCACCGTTTTGACTTCTTGTGGGAAAGTCTTCTGTTTCCCGGTGCTCTGCTTGTGGGGTTCGTCATCGTCTTCGCTTGGTGTGTCGAGCCCCTTGTGTTCGGTGTTAAGTCGGCCGGACTGCTTGAAGACCCAACAATCTCTGTGGGTATGGTTTGCAGGCTTCCCGGGGGTACTGTGGATTTGACATATCCTATCCAAGATTTTGTTTAGGTTGGATAGCTCGTCACTATTGTCCTTAAGAGGCAGTGTTTTGTTGTTCGGCCGAGAGCTTTTGAACCCGGCGTTGACTGTCGTGCTCTTTGGGCCATTTTCCTTATTCCGGCGCTGTTCTTTTCTGCGTCGTGATTTCCCGTTTCCATCCCTGACCTCGGATGTACTCGGGTCGCTGGTGCTCCATCTTGCCAGCCAGCTATCTTCCCCCGCGCAAAAGCGAGTCATGAGGCTTGTTAGCGCGGCCATTGTTCTTGGTTTTTCCTGGCCGAGGTGTCTGGCGAGCCATTCGTCTCGGACGTTATGTTTAAAGGCTGCTAAGGCTTCGGCGTCCGGACAGTCGACTATTTGGTTCTTTTTGGTGAGGAACCTGCTCCAGAATTTGCGTGCTGACTCTCCGGGCTGTTGAGTTATGTGACTTAAATCATCTGCATCCGTAGGGCGGACATAAGTCCCCTGAAAATTTGCTCGAAATGCATCCTCGAGCTCTTCCCAACTTCCAATTGTATTTTCTAGGAGGCTTTTGAGCCAATGCCGAGCTGGCCCTTTGAGCTTGAGGGGCAGGTATTTTATGGCATGGAGATCATCTCCTCTAGCCATATGTATGTGTAGGATATAATCCTCAATCCAGACTCCGGGGTCTGTTGTTCCGTCATATGCCTCTATGTTTACGGGCTTGAATCCCGCTAGAAATTCAGGATCCAGTACCTCATCAGTGAGACATAGGGGGTGTGCGGCGCCCCTGTATTTAGGTGTACCGTTATTTTCGAACACTCGACGTGTTGTGTTGCTCCCTGGAGCCTTCTTTCTTGGCCCATAGATGGATCTTGCCAGGCGATCCTTTTTGCGAGGATCCTTATGTGGATCGTGTGCCGGCTTGTGTGCGGTGCCGCTTGCCGCTCTTAACCTGTCATCTGGTCGTCTATTCGGCCAGGCGGCTTTTTTGTTTTTTGATTGTGGGGCTCTACGGCCTCCTCGTCAAATTCGGGCAACAGCCTGCGCTTCGAGTAGCTCTTTGCTTGGTGACTATCGCCGTATTTATCTGCGGTCTTGAGTACTTTGCTCCATATCAATCTGAGTACGTCTTCCGCTGTTTTGAGCATCCGCTTCTGCTTCTTCAAACTTCTTGCAGTGGCGATGAGCCTTTTGCTGAGGTTCATATGCTCCGGTGATGTGTCCGGCGTGAGATCGTCTGGACTGTTGTTTTCGTCGGGGATGGGTTGCTCGTCCAATTCATCCTGTTCGGACGGTTGCTTGGTGGCATGTTCGTCGTCCACTGGTTCGCCCTGCTCTACGGCTGGGTCTGTATGGGTGCTGTTGTTGTCGAGGCGGGACTTCGGGCGGCGCTTGCGTCGCTGTTTTGGCTGTTTTTCGGGGGAATTATCCTTCGCCGCGTCCCGTTGTTCCTCGTTATCGCTTCCTTTTGGTGTATCCACCATGTATACGTTGTGAGTTGAGGTGGTTTTCCAGTGCCCTGTGGGCGCTGGTTCTTGGTTGTCTCCGGCATCGTCGTCCATACCGTCGATGTCTTCGGAGTCGAAGTCTAGCATGTCGGTTAGGTCGTCGACAGTGGCTACGAAGTGGGTGGTGGGTGGGCTTTGAATTTCTTTGTCGTCTGCATGCCAACCATCCTGACCGTAGTCCGGCCAGGGCTCTCCTGATAACGAGAGATACTTTAGCGAATTCAGGATGTCGCCAAAAGGCGAGTGCTGAAAGATGTCCGCAGCAGTGAACTCCATGATCGGCGCCCAATCGGATTCGATTGGCAGGGGCGCGGGAGGTTCGGAGTCCGGCGAGGAATCCGGCACCTCGGAGTCACGAGCTTCACAAGGGACAGGGTCAGTATTCGGCTCCATCGCCGTAGAGGTAGCAGCCCCCGAGGCGGCGTCTAGCCACCCATCCTCGATCGGCGCAGTCGGCTCCGAGTTAAGGGTCGGAGCGGACTCTTGTGCGGCCTCCAAGGCACAGTCCGGCAGCAGAGCTAGATCATGCCTATCATGACAGTGCGGCATGCTCGGCTGTGGCTCGAATCCGTCGAAGATCAAGTCTCCGCGGATGTCGGTCGTGAAGTTCAAACTTCCAAATCTGACCTAATGGCCAGGGGCGTAGCTTTCGATCTGCTCCAGATGGCCAAGCGAATTGGCCCGCAGTGCAAAGCCACCGAATACAAAGATCTGTCCGCGGAGCAAAGTCTCACCCTGGACCGCGTCGTTGTTAATGATCGAAGGAGCCATCGGGCCTACAAGCGACGACATAGAGGAACTCTCAATGAAAGCACCAATGTCGGTGTCAAAACCGGCGGATCTCGGGTAGGGGGTCCCGAACTGTGCGTCTAGGCGGATGGTAACAGGAGACAAGGGACATGATGTTTTTACCCAGGTTCGGGCCCTCTCGATGGAGGTAAAATCCTACTCCTGCTTGATTGATATTGATGATATGGGTAGTACAAGAGTGGATCTACCACGAGATCAAGGAGGTTAAACCCTAGAAGCTAGCCTATGGTATGATTGTTGTTCTGTCCTATGGACTAAAACCCTCCGGTTTATATAGACACCGGAGAGGGATAGGGTTACACAGAGTCGGTTCCAATGTTAGGAGATCTACATATCTGTATCGCCAAGCTTGCCTTCCATGCCAAGGAAAGTCCCATCCGGACACGGGACGAAATCTTCAATCTTGTATCTTCATAGTCTTGGAGTCCGGCCGACGGTGATAGTTCGGCTATCCGGACACCCGCTAGTCCAGGACTCCCTCAGGCGCCATTAATGGAGAGTAAGGTGGGCGGCCATGGAAGTCAAAGGGCTCTCTTTCCAGTGAGCCCGCGCAGCGTACAACTTGCATGCTTCCCACTACTAGAAATCCCCATATTTCCGACGGTGAAATCTAATAGCCGACGGCCCGTCGGTTATTACAGTAATAGCCGACGGTAGTTATAATGGCCGACGGTTAGTGTCAACTGACAAGTATTACCACTAATACCTGACGGTATACTAGAAATTCCCGACGGTGAAAATTCACCCCTCAGGCATCCAACTTAATGCCCGACGGTTCATGGTAAAGCCCGACGGTTTTTCCTACACCCACAGGGATTACATGTAATGCCCGACGGGTTTCCCTACACCCACGAGGATTACATGTAATGCCCGACGGTTAATTGTAATGCCTGACGGTTTTTGGTACACCCTCGGGGATTACATGTAATGCCCGACGATTTTTACCACACCCACGCGGATTACATGTAATGCCCGACGGTGAAATTTAATAGCCGAAGGTGAAAACAAAACTCTCACCTATGAGTGAAAATGGTCGATGGTACATGTGTGCCTCTCGGTTATTTGAGAAAATACCCGACGGTGTATAGTGATAACCGACGGTTGACTTTCCCTCTCCATGATGTGTTTCAATGGACAACATCGATAAATGTAGAATGACCGATGTTATATTCCAGATAATTTCGTATAAGAAGAGTCCAAGAACTAAGATCTAGCATTGCTATTGTAAGAGAGTGCATTATGTTTTTTTCACAATTAATACATAGGGTGCTTAAAAAATTGGTACAGGACAAAACAAATATGATGGTTAAAAAAACTGCACTTACAAAAGTACTAGTTTGCTAATTTCTTAGTTATGGACTTATGTAACTTGCCTTGTACGTACCTTTAGTTTTTTTAATAAATGCAACTTTATTGTGTCTAGAAGGACCCTCGGCCTTTATGTATTTTATTAAATGCAAATGTGTCATGAAGTATTAATTAACATCTTCAATTATAACGAGGATGAGTGTTGTATTTTAAAATTAAGAAAGTGTCATGCTATGCATACGATCCTATACGTACATATGATCTTTTTGTCCGAAGCAGTGCGACCATTCTTTTTCCTCCTAATCAAGGAAGTAAATGGGAGGCATCTCTCTTTCTACAAAGTGTCTGCCACATGGAGCCACAAAGGCCTTACCGTTTCAAAGTGTTGCCGTTGTGACGGTGAGTCTATATTCGTACAATATGAACCCGTTCATATTTTTCATCACCATTTTAAGGTCCTTAGTAAATACCTATGGATGGTCATGAAGTACTAGTACTATAGTGACTTATAACAAGCCCGAGTTCCATATTTCAAAATTAAAAGGGAGTCATTATATACATACGATTTTTTTACGTGCAATCCTTGTCCGACACCACAAACACAACAAATCAACCGTTAAGCAGTAGAAGGAAGGTACATCGGGTCGTTCTTTCTTCCTCTGGAAGGAAAAGGGCGATCTCGCCAGCATCTCTCCCAAGGAGAGTTCCTCCTCCGACGTCGTCCTCCATCGGCTCCCCTCCACCGACGACCTCGGTCGTCGGTGCGGGGGGGGGGGGGGGGGAAGGGCGTCGCCGGATCCACGTGTGTGTGGATAGTTTTAGACTAAAGTAGCTCCGTTTTTAGATTGTTCATCGTCTTGGCTTTGGCGACGGCGATGACGACGCTGAATAAAGATTCTTCAGATCCTTTCCCGACAAGTCGATTGGCCTTATGGCTGGGGATGGTTTTGAAAACCAGCCTATTCAAGCAAGGATGGTGTGGCGGAGGCGGCATCCTCGTGGTGGACATGTGTCCTCGGGCTCCGCTGTTACAACGGCGTCTGCCCCAACATCGGCATGGAACTTGGGAGGTAGTCCAGGAGCGGATGCAGATAGTGGTATGCATCGATGACATCGGGAAGACGGAATGTGTGCTGGGTTCATGGTTGATGGATGGCAAATGTGGTTTCCTCCTTCGGCGTCTTAGTCGTGGTGGGGTGCCAGATCTGGAGTTCGATGGCGTGTCTGGGGTGTTTGCCCTGATCTGTCTGGCGTGTCTGGAGTGACAATGACTTCACTTTTGGTGAGCCATCTTGGAGGTCCGCAAAGCTGCGTAGCGACGGAGCCACGTCGAGCTGGGCGAGGAGGTGATCTGTCATTCTTTTTTTGGATGGCTGCTGTGGTGGTGCTGGAGGCAGGTGACATAGCGTTGGTGTCAAGCTTAGAGAGGTTCTGCTATATTTTCAGTTTTTTCATGTCGATCCTTACATGGCTTCTACTTGGATCTTTATGATATGAATGAGAAAATTATTACCATGTAAAAAAAACCATTAGGTGGTGGAACCAAATACAACACACCAATGGATCATCCAACGTATTATGATCATAGCAAGAATCGTGTATGTGCCATGTCAAAAAAACGAATCGTGTATGTGCCCAAACGAACTGTGGGAAATGTAAGAATTAAAATAGGATTTTTTTATAAAAAAATGGTCCAAAAAATAGAAGTTAGAAGTACAAAAGTTAGTAGTACTAATAATTAATTAATGACGCGTGCGCAAAAAATTTAAGTGCACTACATGGTTCGAACCCAAGACCAAAAGATAACCAGGTGGACATCAGACAAGTTGTGATGTATGCCTCCTCAGAAATTATCTATACTAGACCTTCTCAAATCGCCGTTGACCAGCCCCGCCGCTTACATCCTCTCTGTCCTGCCCTCACATTCACCTCTCTCTCAACGCCGGTCGCCGCCTAGATGTGTCACCTGACTTGCCGCCGTCCTCCTCCACTCTCGTCTCAGATTTGACCCCAAAGTCAAGCGGCAGGCAGCAGCAGCATGTTCCCGTGCCGCCATGAGCTGGATGGGGAAGCGGGGGTTGGGTGGGGAGAGCCCGCACTGACGGAGAAGACGGACGAGGTCTGGCGGCCCCGGAGCTACCTCGCCGCCGGGTCCAGTCCGACCCTGCCTCCTGCAAGCACGGCGACTTCTTCGACACCGTGTGGGCGGGCCACGGCCTAACCACGCCCAATCTCTTCAGGTCAGTACAGTACAGTAGGCAATTTGGGAGTTACTTTTTTGAAACTGAAATTGAGGAAATTTTCACACAAAAAAATGTGGAGATTGAGTTGTTTGGTCAATTAGTTAATCAGCACGTACACCAGAGACAATTTGTTGCAACATTGACACGATTATTTTTTTTATAACACATTGACACGATTATGTGATGTAGAGATAATGAGATATACACATGTTCTATTGCTACTAGAACCCTGGTATGTACCGTGGTTTGCGTGGATAATATATCTGAATCCGTTGAGGAGGCCTCGTGGTTATCTTTTTTTTTCCACGTTTCTCGCGTAGTGGGTAGTGCCCACTGCCCACCTTGCAGCCGTGGACTCCTGTTACCGAATTATTTGGCGATATGGTGCTGATTTCTTGGCGCGGCCACCAAAAAATTCTCGCGCGCCTGCGCACCACGCATCAAATCAGGTCCTAAACTAACCGCCATAGTCTCCTGATCCTCTTTGAAAACAAACAAGTCCTCGTTCTTCCAAACTAATCTAGCTCGAGGGGTGCCCGGCGTCCCTCTGCTTCCACTCCGATGGGTGGTCAGGAGTTCCTCTGCTTCCTCTGCAATGGCTGATCAATCGGCACGCAGTGATCACAGTGGGGCGCCGCGGTATCATTCTCTTGTCCCTCCTCATTCCTCTCTCTCCTCGTCTCTGTCACACCCCTTAAGTACTTCTCTTAAATTCTGTCTTGCGTGATTGTGCTGATTGTACATTATTTCTACATTGCAATTTCTTTTCTGCACAATCCATCAGTAATGATTTGTTGGCGGCTCATAACTTTAGATTGGCACGTTTTCTTGTTGTACGAGTTGATCTTGTTTTCTTTCTTTCTTTCTTTCGAAACTATGTTAGCCGTGAACTAATTTTGTAAGAAACAGAAATAATATTTGTAGAACCTTAAATCTAGGATTTAGCTTGTATGCTCACATAAAGGTTATGTTTTATGTGTTTACTACAGTAGCAACTTTAAGGTGGTTTCACCCGTTTTTCGTACAACTCGCTTGGTGCTGCATATGAATCCACTTTCTTTCTGATTCACATCACAATTATATAGTCCCTACATGAAAAAGTAACTGTCTCCAACTAGTATGTGCTTCTGATGGCCATGAATAACCTGAACAGTTCCCTTGGTTTCTGGTTCAGAAAGTTGAAATAGGTATTAATAAACTTGCACATTAGTTAGCTTATTTGGATTGAGCTCGTAATGGCCTTCTTGTTAGTTATGGTCAATATAGGCCAAATATAGAATTGTTTGATTGATGTTCTCGCTATTACAGTATAATTAATGTATATTACACTTCACATTCATGATTAAATCCAATGCTTATATTATACCTCCTGCTTCCATATATAGCAATGTAGATGCCAACCATAGTTGGATGTACAAAGAGAGACAAGGGAAGTTGATCAGTGAAGCTTGGCAACATGGAGTAGATAATTTTCTAGATCATGCGTTCTCATTTCCTGATGCTGTTGTAGACCGAGAATCACATTGTCCTTGCAAAAAGTGCTTTTGCCGTTATAAGTGCACAAGGGATGTCATGACCACACTTCAATTTCTGGTACTATTTTCCTCAAACATCTTTCTGCTTACTGGTGAATAGGGTTGTGCTGACATGTGATGTTTATAGTCTTTGGCTGAGAAAGGAGGAGTCGACTTTGATGGCATAATGCAATCAACAGCAGATGATTTGGTAAGTTGTACCCATCTCAATGGTAGGCTTGCAGCAATTGAACCATTAAGTAATGTTTCTTTTGTGTATGATACATAGTCCCCACCATATTCTGAAGGCGGATTTCAAAGGGGACAAGATGATGTGCCTCAACACCAAACCGAAAAGGTTAGTTCATTGTTGTCATGCCTGCATGTGTAGGGATGACCTCTTCTTATTCCACCATTTTTGTGTTTCTCTTTGCATATGTATTAGCACATTAGCACATTTAGACCATATATCAAGAAAGAATTTCTGTGTGCAAGTCTGGTGCAAGATTTTGGGTCATGGAAAGTAGTAGCAGAGGCAGATCCTTCATATATTTTAATTACAGATTTATGAAAAGAAATACATGGTTAACTATATCAGCGCATTCCTCTAAAGAATTATATCACCCAAGAGAAATGACTGCTGCTACATGTAAATACTTGATGGTTGATAGAACAAGCTGATCTGTACTTCTATGAGAAAAAAATGCAGTGAAGACCACACTTGATAGCCTACAGTTGCCATGATTGTTTCTCTATACATATGCCTTGTTTGCTCGCATATCTAAATTTGCTATCATTTCTTATGTGTAAAACTAGATAAACTGAACCATGTTAATTCGAAAATCATCAATAGGCAAACATATAATAGTATGAACAATAATTTATTTGTACTTCATATATAATTTATTCAGGTCACAGGGGAAGAATTAGTAGACATTAAAGACTTTAGGCTAACCATACGGAATATTTTTCTTACAAATACTCTTCCTTTTTAGCTAAGCATTGTTGAACCATGTTCGGTGAAGCCTATGTACATATGCATTTCAATTATAATACATATACGTGCAAGGATTATTTCACCTTGGGACACATGCTACTAGTATATGCTTTTGGCTGTTGTTTGAAACAAGATCACATGCACATCTCTACAAATGTACTTTACAAAGTTATTACTGGGTGCTAAACTGACGCTTGCTATCTCTTAAAGCTCGGCCATGCACACTCATGATCACTCTAAATTGTTAGTTTCAGGATTCCAATTAGATCCATGCTAGGTACTGTATGTGCAATGTAATCTAAAATCTGCTTGGTGTAAATTTTAAGTGAGCTTTTGCCGTTAAAACTATTTGAATGGAAAATTATAGTAACCTCTTTTCATACATGTCATTCTTAAATACTTTACTACATGCCCAAACTAGCCAATAGTGTTCTGTTAGTTTACTTGTTCGGCTGTGTCATGTGACTGCAAATGTAAACACTGTTGATAGTAGGGTTGCAAATAGATATGCACTCTACTTGGACAATGTGTATGGAATATGTGTTCCTGCTGATTCATGTTTCCTTTGAAAATTTCATATGAAGGATCAAAAGGTGAATAGGCAAGCATATTGTCAGATAGTCATACTGTTAAATAGCAGCTAGCAGCTAACCTGTCAATTAGAAAAATTAAGTTTGGTCCCTGTAGGTCACTTAAATTCCAGCTACATTATACTAACAACTAGTCTTGTCATTACGTAGGGAATGGGAAGCAGGACCGGAGGCAGTATGAGTCATGGGAATGATGATGAGGATGACTACTACGGCAATGAGGGATATGATAACTATGGTGAGGGTGGTCTGTATTGTGATGAGCAGTATGATAACTATGGCGATGAGGGCTATAATGACTATGGAGATGAGGGATATAATGACTATGGCGATGGTGATGATTGGCTATAGAAGCCTAATGATCTTCAAGTCATACCAAAATGAAGTTATGTTAGATATTTGAAACACTTTATCTTATGGACAAATTTGTTTTAGTGGACAATTTATCTTATGCAAAAAGAGACCTATCTCAGTTACAATTTTGTTTTGCATTTGATATTTGATAATTATGGTTAATGCAATTTGGATGCAACTCAATATTGTGCTTCTGTATGAGATGCATTTGAAATGCCAATATTCCGAGTTATTGCTATCGTGTGAAACACCCCTTGGTGAAAGAAATCTCTGAGGGGTGAGTAATGCCCTATGGCGGAACAAATGTCTCGGTTACACAGAATGCCATTGGGCACTTCAAACTGTTGGTGAATTTATAAATTGACGATGTTCGCTCGCCCTTGACTAACAGGTTTCCTGAAGGGTTGTATGCACTGTCGACCATCTAATAAGCTGGCGGTTTGTTTCTCCTCATGGTTATAACTAGGTCCGACGGGTCAAATGTACCGTTGGCTATTATGAAAACCAACGGGAAGCAATAACCGTCGGAGAGTATATGCCCGACGAAGTACCGTCGGCTATAAATGTCGTCGGGCTATGATGAGCCAGCAGGTCACAATAACATGCCCGACGGCTCACCGTCGGCTAACCACCGTAGGCGAAAATATTACTCGACCGTACCGTCAGCCATTACTGTAATGGCCGACGAAGCAAGGCCGACGGGAGATAGCCGACGGTGTACTGTCGGTTTTAGTAATAGTTGACGGTGATAGAAAATACCCGACGGTGATTGGACCCTCGGTTATAATGAAATATCTAGTAGCGTCCAGGTGAGCCTACGCATTGGAGGACGGCTTGCACACCTCTCGGTCAGCCTGCACACAGGTCTGTGCTTGCACGCCTCCCGTTCAGTCAAGCAGTTGTCTCCACGACACCCCCTATAGCCATTAAAACCAAGACACGTGGCATCACGTGAATGGTTGATAGAACGCACACGATTTGAATTATATAAATGTTTGAGATATTAAAGTGGTAGCTATTTTTCAAAATGCCTTTGTTGGCTGTTATTCGAGTGCGCCTTCTCTTAAAATGGACACGAAAAATACCACAACATGTCGGGTTCCATTCCATGATAGCATGCCAAGTTTCATGAATTTCAGAAGAGTTTTGGATTTATTAGAATTTAAAAAACAAAGTATCTCAACATTTTGCCAGCAATCAACAGTGCCTTGGTGTTTGAAATTCATTCCCATTTCTTGCATGGAACCTAAGCATGCACCCAAGGACACAGATTTGATTTTTCAACCATTTTATATGCACTAGAGCATGTGCATGTAGTTCAAATTTGAATTATGCACATAAAATGCCTAGAAACCCCAGTTAATGTATAAAAATGTCGAAAAGAACCCCGAAAAATTCCAAAATTTAACAGAACACTCATGTTGTTCTGTGTTGACATTAGAAATTTTTTGAAAGCAATAAGAGGCAACGGATATCATTTTGTAGCCAAAGGTGGCACGTTCCCTACCGAAACCATCACGCTTGTTGTGAGAAGCTCTGGTTTGTGAGAAGCTTATACCCAAACCTGCCCCAAATGGGACAAAAAATTTACCACGACATGTTGATGCCGCTCCATGATAGCATGCCAAGTTTCATGAATTTCAGATGAGTTTTTGGATTTACTAGAATTTAAAAATCAGGTATCTCAATGTTTGCGGCCGAGTGACAGTGGCAGGGTGTTTGACATTCATTCCCATTTCTTGCATCGGAGCTAAGCATGCAACCAAGGACACATATTTGAATTTTCAACCAATTTATATGTGTTAGAGCATGTGCCTGTAGTTCAAATTTGAATTATGCACATGAATGCATAGAAAACTCAGTTAATGTATAAAAATGTCCAAGCGAACCCCGAAAAATCCCAAAAATTGACACAACACTCGTGTTGTTCTGTGTTGACATGAGAAATTTTTTGAAATTAAGAAGAGGTAACAGATATCGTCCCGTCCCCCAAGGTGGCACTTTCCCTACCGAAACCATCCGGCTTGTTGTGAGAGAAGCTCTGGTTTGTGAGAAGCTTATACCCAAACCTGCCCCAAATGGGACAATGTTTTTACCATGGCATGTCGCTGCTGTTCCATGATATCATGTCAAGTTTCATGAATTTCAGACAAGTTTTCGATTTACTAGAATTTCAAAACCATGTATCTCAATGTTAGCGGTCGAGCGATAGTGTCAAGGTCTTTGACATTCATTCTCATTTCTTGCATGTGACCTAAGCTTGCAACCAAGGATAAACATTTGATTTTGCAACCCATTTTTATGGACTGGAGCATGTGCATGTAGTTCAATTTTGAATTATGCACATAAATGCCTAGAAAACTCAGTTAACATGTAAAAATGTCCAAACGATCCCCGAAAAATACAAAATTTAACACGACACTCCTGTTGTTCTATGTTGACACCAGGAAAAAAATTGAAAGGAAGAAGAGGCGACGAATATCGTTTTGTCCACAAAGGTGACACGTTTCCCTAACGGAACCATGAGGCTTCTTGTGAGAAGCTTATACCATAACCTGCCCCAAATGGGATAATAATTTTTACACAAGCATGATAGCATGGCAAGGTTCATGAATTTCAGACGGGTTTTGGATTTACTAGAATTACAAAATCAAGTACCTCAATGTTTGCCGGAGAGCCGCGGTGTTCGAAATTCATCCCCATTTCTTGCATGGGACATAAGCATAAACCCATGGACACATATATGATTTTACAACCCATGTGGTGCACCGGAGCATCTGCATGTAGTTTAATTATGAATTGTGCACCTGAAATGGCTCGAAAACCAATTTAATTAAAATGTCCAAACGAACCCTGAATAATTCCAATTTTCTTACGACACACATATAGTTGCATGTTCACTATAGATAAAAGTTCTAGCAATTCAAACACTGTCCATTGCCTCTGTGACTCCATTATGTAATTCAAATGAAGATGAAAAATCAAGTAGATCCCACACAATTTATTATCACCAACCGTGCGAGACGCAGTACAAAATATCCTGGAGCACTGTTGGTGTATAGTACACCTATGGCTTACACGAGATGGTGCGTCGACTACAGTCCACATCCGGCGTGTCAAGAACACTAGCTCGCTCCCCAAATATCATTTCACTGTTCAATCGTCACCGGTGAAAGATGGGGACGTGAACCCACGTCGCGAGGGCAACTTCGGCGGCCCACTCCGGCGAGAGCGCAGCCGCAGCCGCCATGCGCGTGCTAACAATGTGCATGAGCGCGGCTGCAATCTGCGAGCGGGTGGCCAAGGCAGCCCAAACGGCCACTGTTGCTTCTCAGGTGGCGGCGACAACATCTGCCTTGGGGATAGCAACTTCCGGGAGCGGCACCATAGCTGTCCGTTCTGCAGCACCGGCCTTAGCCTTGATGGAGGCCCCCCACAACCATGTCGAGGCCACCCGTGCCTAGCTCGTGGTGGTCATCGCACAAATTGAACGAAGTTTCTCCGACAACGGTCGGCAACCCACGACCGAAGAGTTGGCAACCGCCGAGAGCATTCGAGCAGCCGTCCATTCCTCCGTCGCATACCTTCCCACGATGGAGCCCGTCCAAGCGCAGATCACGGACGCCCATGCCCAGCTCGTGGCAGCCTTTTCCAAAGAGATGGTGGATGCGGAGGGCGAGATGCTTGCAGAGTATGGTGTGATGGATGCCATGGAGCCCCCTCCCCTGGAGATCGTCGGGCGCGAGCTGGACATGGAGGAGGCGGCGGAGATCGATGAGCACCATTCGTAGTAGTAGTCTTTGTTTTGTTTAATTAAGAGCGTCGGTCTTTAATTTGTTTAGAGTAATGTTTAGGTCAGCTAGCTCTATTTAATTGCTGAACTTGCTCGATTAAGAAGTGTGGGTGTGTTGTAGTCTCCTTCGTGTACCCAAATTATGCAATGACATGGATGACCACTATAACCAGGGAAATTGGAACCAAAAGTTTTGACGTTCAAACTCATCACACACGGGTTAAGCTATCCGAATCGTTTGTGATGTTCACATATCATACACAGTTCTGAATAAGGGACCGTGCCTGATGACACTTTGCACGCCAGTTTTTTCACTTAACCGATTCAAAAAATTTGGCTTCCGCGGAAATATTTACCTCCCCACCCCCTCTCCCTTACCAAAAGCCACATTTCACCTGTTTCCGCCTTCCTTTCCAAGTTGAAACCTTCACTCCTTGCTTGCAGCGCTACCTCCTCGCTGGCGATCTTCCTTCATGTTGCTTGGCCTCGTCTATCCAGGCAAGTAATCCACACCCGACCCCCATCCTCCTCCTCCTTCCACATCCCACATGCCCTGACCGCTAGCGCGACACCTTCCACCCAAATCACCGACCCCTCCACCAAATAAGTGCCACCCTAAGCCATGGTGCACGCAGTATAGCCAGGAGCTCAAGGAGCATTTGGCAGCGGAGAAGAAAATCGCGGCCGCATGAGCAGGTGAGGTCATGATGGCTGCCATTTGTGCCGATCCCTAGATCTTGGAGGAGCACCTTGCCAGCTACGCCGGTTAAGCATGCTTGGTTTACCCGTTGTGTGTGCTGCTCCTGCCTTTCCTTAACAAATTATAATGAATTGTGCTATCTAATTTTACCATGCAATCTGTTGCTCTAGTGTACATGTTCTATATGTCGTGTAGTGTGGTGCTCACTTATTAACTGTTTGGTTAATTAGTTTTCATCTTTAGCTAGTTGGTTGGTTCAATTCTGCAAATGTGATGTTCAATTCTTCAGGCTGCAATTTTGTATTGTCTTTCATGTGAGAAAAAAAATCGAATTTATCTATACAAAATACATGAGAAACGAATACAATTGCTATATTTCCAAGTTGTCAAGCATGCTTGGTTTGGTTATACATTGTGCAATGTGATGCTCAGTTAACATTTGGTTCATTTGTTGTGGTGTTTAGTTAACTGTTTGGTTCAATTCTGCAATGCGATGTTCAATAGTTGTGGGTGCATTTTGTTATTGTATACCATGTGAGAAGTAAATCGAATTTGGCTGTACTAAATACATGAGAAACAAATACAATTGCTATATTTCCAAGTTGTTAAGCATGCTTGGTTTGGTTAACTGTCTGATCTTCTATTAGGAGTATGTTATATTGTGCAATGTGGTGCTCAGTTAACGTTTGGTTCAGTTGTTGTGGTGTTTACTTAACTGTTTGGTTCAATTCTGCAATGTGATGTTCAATTATTGTGGGTGCATTCTATTATTGTATACCATGTGAGGAATAAATTGAATTTGGTTGTACTAAATACATGAGAAACAAATACAATTGCTATATTTCCAAGTTGTTAAGCATTCTTGGTTTGGTTAACTGTGTGATCTTCTATTAGGAGTATGTTATATTGTGCAATGTGGTGCTCAGTTAATGTTTGGTTCATTTATTGTGGTGTTTAGTTAACTGCTTGGTTCAATTCTGCAATGAGATGTCCAATTGTTGTGGGTAGAATTTTGTATTGTTGTGCATGTGAGGAATAAATCGAATTTGGCTGCACTTAATACATGAGAAACATATACAAGTGCTATATTTCCTAGTTCTTAATCATGCTTGGTTTGGATAAATGGGTTTTCCATGTGGCTTGAGTTAATCTGATGAATCTGCAATGTTCTTATTTTTCATCAACAAATTTTACTGGTAGCATGCGAACCCTTACTTAACCTGATGAGTAACTACCTTATATGTGTTGCAGGGAAACAATGGGAAGCACTGAGGTTCACAATCGAGGTTAACACGTGCATGGTCCGTTGTCTAATAGCACATTATTGTGCAATTACAAGAACCATTCTAATATTTAGGTTTTTAACAATTTGGTCTTGCAAATGTAGGTTATGCTGTCAGAGGTTTTGGCCCATTGTTCGACCCTTTTTACATATGGGGACATGAGTTGTCCATGAATATCAACCAAGTCAAGAAATTCAGAAAGATTGTTCGGATAAAGAAATTAGCGGCAAAAAACAACAAGATCTTTGCCTGCACAATGAAGAAGACATCAGCTCACTACAAGATGGTGTAGGATCGAAAGTATTTCTAGAGGGGGGTTATTAGACTACTTGACAAATAAAAACTTAACCCTTTCCCAATTTTCGTTCTTGGCAGATTTTAGCAACTTAGCACAAGTCAAGCAATCTCAACACAATTCAAGCAAGCATGCAAACAGTATATGAGCAACGGAAGTAAAGCATGCAACTTGCAAGAAAGTAAATGGGAGGAGTTTGGAGGGAGCAAACGCAATGTTGACACGGAGATTTTTGGTGTGGTTCCGATAGGTGGTGCTATCGTACATCCATGTTGATGGAGACTTCAACCCACGATGGGTAACGGTTGCACGAGTCCATGGAGGGCTCCACCCACGAAGGGTCCACAAAGAAGAAACCTTGTCTATCCCACCATGGCCATCGCCCACGAAGGACTTGCCACACTAGGGTATATCTTCACGAAGTAGGCGATCTCCTTGCCCTTAGAAACTCCTTGGTTCAACTCCACAATCTTGACGGAGGCTCACAAGCGACACCTAACCAATCTAAGAGACACCACTCTTCAAAAGGTAATAGATGGTGTGTTGATGATGAACTCCTTGCTCTTGTGCTTCAAATGATAGTCTCCCCAACACTCAACTCTCTCTCACAGATTTGGCTAAGGTGAAAAGATGATTTGAGTGGAAAGCAACTTGGGGAAGGCTAGAGATCAAGATTCTTGTGGTTGGATTGGAATATCTTGGTCTCAACACATGAGTAGGTGGTTCTCTCTCAGAAAATGAATGCTGGAAGTGTAGGCATGTTCTGATGGCTCTCTCCATGAATGAAGAATGGGTGGAGGGGTATATATAGCCTCCACACAAAATCTAACCATTACACATAGATTCCCAAACTCGGTGAGACCGAATGGTAAAACTCGGTCAGACCGATTCAGGTCAAAATATGAACTTAGGCTTTTCGGTGGGACCGACATAGTCATCTTGGTGGGACTGATATGCTAGGGTTAGGGCATAACATAATCTCGGTGTGACCGATCACATGAACTCGGTGGAACCGATTTCAGTAATAGGCACATAGAGAGTTGGTCAGGCAAACTCGGTGGGACCAATTCGATCACTTCGGTGGGACCAAAGTGTTACGAAGAGGAAACAATGAATTTGAATTGCAGACTCAATGGGACCGATTCACTCATTTAAACGGGACTGAAATGTTACAAAAAAGAAATAGTGAGTTTGCAATCCCATCTCGGTGAGACCGAGATCCCTATCGGTGAAACCGAAGTGACTAGGGTTTATGGTAGTGGCTATGTCAAATGAAACTCGGTGGCGCAGGATGGATCAAATCGGTGGGGCCGAGTTTGACTTTTAGGTTTAGGACATATGTGGAAATGAGAAAGTGGTTGATGGTTTTGGAGCATATCACTAAACATTTTGAGCAAGTAAGCCATTAAGCAACACCTCATCCCCTTTTAATAGTATTGGCTTTCCTATTGACTCGATGTGATCTTGGATCACTTAAATGAAAAATGTAGAGTCTTGATCTTGTTGCCAATATGTGTCCTTAGCATTTTGAGGGGTCCACATCTCTAGTCCATGCCATGCCAATCACTGAACTTTCTGAAATGATCATCTTGAAAGAGCATTAGTTCAATGAACTATATGTTGTTAAGAATTACCAAAATCACCCAGAGATTAGTTGCACTTTCAATCTCCCCCTTTTTGGTAATTGATGACAACATATAGGTCAAAGCTTCGACAAATGATAATAAGAATGAGATACATCGTCGCTTTGAGAAGTATGTGTTAAGTAAGAGCCCCCCCCTAAAATTGGGCATTATTTAAATTTGTTTTGAATGCAAATGCACAATTAAATAGGATGATGGGTTCCTCTTCCATGTCACATACATCTTGGTGGAGCGCTCAAAATGGTAAAAATAGGAACAAGCACCCATCACCAAGGCAAAGTGAATGATCATACATAAAAGATAGATAATGTCATCATTCAAGCACAAGCATTAAGCATGACTAGATGATGCCCCATGCGTTGCTGCAGGATGCTATGATGCTTTTAGTTGATTGGACGTGTGCATTATGGTTCATGTGTTGAGCCATAGTAGATGACATCACATGAAGAATGATCTAGCACAAAGAAACATTTATCTGCTCCAATGTAACATCGTCAAATAGACCCAATGAACTCAATCCGGCTACTTAGTCATTAGTACATTTCAACACGAAAAAAGTACGATAATACAAATGGCACCAAATGGTTCAATATAAAATGCAATAGAGGTTAAAGTAAGAGCAAGTAGTGAGCAACCACCTGACACCTTGAAAAGTATAGTGCAAGATTCCACTATTATATGTAGATAGCTTGAAGGAAAAATCCAAAGTGTTACTTATCCAACTTTCTTGTATTAATATAATTAATGTATTACAAAGGAAGCATGGAAGCAAAGTAAAACATCTTTGTTTTACTTATAACATTTACCTTCAATTATGTGGACGGTAATACATAATAAAGAGAAGCTCAAAATTACATAACAAATGCACAAACATAAAGGATCAGTGCATCAGCACAATTGTTATTACAGAAAAATTGATGGAAAATAAAACATGAGATAAATGTTATATGTGAAATATATTAACAAAACATGAAGGATAATGACGAATTCGTTCCGGAGATCCTTCAAATATGTACAGTAGTGTTTTTTTAAGTGTAAGAGACAATAGATTGTAATTTGTTCCGCAAAAAAAAGATAATATAATGTATTTTTTCGAAGGATAATATACTGTAGATGCAGATGAGGGCCCTAAATTTATGTTGGGCATTTACATCGCTGTGCATAAACTGGATTTCAATGAAAGGGTAGACCAATATCTTTATTCAGAGCATTGCATATATCGCTGTGCATAAACTGGATTTCAATGAAAGGGTAGACCAATATCTTTAACCAAGGGAAGATAGTCTCTCGAGTAACTTAAGAAAATGCAAAGGTTGACAATCAATAAATTAGTCTTTAACTAACCTTGAACTACCTGGCCTCCATAACAACCTATGGGATTAGGGAGTTCTGTCGTTAGTAGGGGATTGCCGTGAGTAGTGTTGACTGGTGTTACTGCAGTTATGGCTGCACTTGTTAACTCTCCTGTAACACTATTTTCTCCCTACCTTTAATATAACAAAGTATCGCTGTGAGGAGCTCCTATAGATACTTCAGAATTTCTGCAAATAGAACCAAGAAATGACTCGGTACATCATAACTACAGATATAATTAAGCATTGTAATAGATAAAATGAATGCAAACAAAACCAAGAAATGAGTCGGTACAACATACTATAGATATAATTAAGCACTGTAGTAGATAAAATGAATGCATGCTGGGGCAGATATGAAAAGATAAGGATTATAGCACACAATTTTATCTGGATAGAGAAACAGAGAAAACATAATGCGAGAGCAGATGCTTCCAGGGTGGAACAAACCTGCATAGATGCACAAAGGTTTGACAAATACAGTATCCAACATTAGCTCCTGAATCATCAGTTCTGCATTGCCAAACGATAGAGGGGGTACTGAATCCCATATATAGAACTAAATTGATACAGATTATTGGACCGACAGTGAGCAAACTTTACCTGTTGAATTTACTAACTCGGATCAAAGATGCAATATGAGCCGAGTCCTTGGCAAACTCCAGATCAAAGAGAACGTGCTGATTTACAACACCAGTAGCAACATGATGATAATGATATGATGCATGTACAGATCAACTTATCATAATTGTGATACTGTAGATGTGAACTTGGGGTGAGCAATGCATCATGTAAAAGATGGGCGCCTTACGTACTTGCATTGAGAATAGAACGAAGCATGGCGGGCTGTCGGACTGATGGACGTTGACGTGGACCTTTTCCTCATATCCCTCCCGCTGCAATGGTTGGCGGATGTGCAGATCTGAGATAAAAGGAAGGAGAGCCCCCTTACCTTTCACGGATAAGATCTTATAGGAGGATGACGATGATGGCGCGCAAGGTTCGTGCAGGTGTCAGATCAACGTCGGGGCACATGGCTTGGACCAATAAAGCCCTTGCTAGCAGCGATCACAGGGATCCCGCCTGTGTTAGCACGCTTGCCGCTGGCGGCAACAGCCTACGAAGGCTTTGCAAGCAGCGGCGGCGTAGTATGGAGAGTGGTCAAGATAAAGAGGGGAGGAGAAGAATCAGGAAGAGACGGATCACAGAGGAGATTTATTGACCACGGTTGAGATCTATTATTAATGGAGAGGAGAACGAAGGAACAATCCAACGAAGATGAAATAAGACGAAGGGGCAGACTGTACGTACGATGTTTGTGTAACGTGGGCAACCTGTGGTGGGTCTCTTTTTTTGCATGGTGTGGTGGGTCTCGTGTAAGCTAGTAACTGAAGGGTGATGTGGCTGTTTTGTATGCTAGTCAACCTGTGGTGGGTCCTTCATGTAAGCCGGTAATGTAACGCTGATGTGGCTGGGTTGCTAAGGTGGATAGCTTGCATGTCAAGAGAAATATGTTAGTGGGGATGAACTATTTAAGTATTATAGATATGATCAAGCACATGACCATACAAAGTATCTCATACATAAACATAAGGTATCTCAACCAAGCAAGCAACACAAATGAGTAGCAAAAGAAGCAAAGCTCTCTCTCTCTCTCCGAAGCCTATGATCTATACACTTTCTCCCCCTTTGGCAACAAGTTATCAAAAAGCTTGCAAATGCATAGTGCTATGCGACTCTCTAGGCTTGATCTTCAGAAGGAGGTGTTGAGATGACTCCAATGACAAAAGCATCAGTGAAAGTTGATGGAGCTGGTGGAGTTTCCACTAGAGGGGCAACTGGAGTTGTGGCTGCAGGTGCTGAAGCTGTTGCTCTTGTATCTGGCACTAGCACTGCTGTACACCTCTGTGCCCTAGGCACCCTTTGGAACACATGTGTAGTTGCTTTTCCTTTCCTCTCTTCTGCTTCTTCCTGGAGCTCTTCAACTGCTGTCTGAATTTCAGTTACCTTCAAGTCAAGATCATAGAATTTGGTTTCAATGATCCTCTCCAAGCTCTCCTGGTTCTGAGTCAGGGTGGCCAGTCCTTTCTCAATTCTCACGGTTGCTTGAATCAAATATCCAAGCTGGTCTTGATTTGACTTGAGGAATACTTCTGAAGCTTCTTCAGCACTGGGCATCTTTGCTGCCTTCTCTGCTTTGGCTTTTTGTCTCTTTTCTTGAACCTCTAGGGATGTTGGATCTTCAGCTGTCATGACAACAGTGTTCAGGGCCGGTCCTGAGATTTTGGGGGCCCGGGGCAAGACAAAAAATGGGGGCCCCTAATATATATAACCAATAACACTTTAATGCAACCAATTTTGACAGTATTTTCATACTTTCTACATATTATTCCAGAAGTTTCTTCTAAAATCCCGCTGGCCATCTGGGACCTAGTGGTAAGGTCATGATTCGTGTCAAGAGATCAGTCATCCTTCTGTAGGAGAAACATGTTAGACATCCCTTTATCATGAGAAACATTCAAATAACTAGGCTACGAAACGACTAAGCAAGCAAATGACAACAATATATATATATATATATATAAGATCTAGTATATTAACATAATTCTCGATACAAATCCACTTATCATAGGGTCATTGTCAATTTTATCCAACAATGTTTATAGATGTGTAATATTGCCAAATCATTTAGCAGTGGAAGATATGCATCTTATATGTATGTGAAGGTAAATTACTTCATCAGCAACATAAATAATGGGGAATAGTACGAGTGAAACACCTCTTCTTTTTTGCGGGTACAAATGATATACCTCAAACCAATCCCATCAGCGTCCGTGATTAGGCGCTCAGCAACGACGCGATTTGACGTCAGGCAGGAGGCACCCGACAATATACTCCCGGCACCTAGAAACTGGATAACGGACGCACTCCGTGTTGTCAACTGCCATGGCCTGGGCGACGTGCATGTGAGTCCTGCGTGGCTGCGTCCGGCTACTCGAGCTGCCGGCGGCCTGCGACTTTTGATCTAAAGTTCGGGACCAGGGAACAGAGAATAGGGTAGTGGATTAGGGATGCGATCTCACGTCGCAAGAATTACGCCGTGATTGTGTGCGTACATCAATGTGGGCCTTGTTTTGTTTACTTGAGCTAATTTCGTTGCGGGAGAAGAAAGTAGTGAATTCCTGATTGGTTGCGTACTTGCCTAGGCTGAGCGCTCCCCTGCTACCTCTTTCCTTTGTTTGAGCTAATTTCGTTTCAGGTAATGATATGGGCCCATAGGTTACCTTCGTACCTCATCTGGGAGGGGCCCCCTGGATTTCGGGGGCCCGGGGCGGCCGCCCCCCCTGCCCCCCCATCCGGGCCGGGCCTGACAGTGTTGTCCTCAAAGTCTGGCTTCAAAGGCAGATGCTCTTTGTCCAACAAGTACACCCCCTTGGGCATCTTGGAGTTGATCAACATTTGTATGTGTGGAGCATACCCACATGACCTCTTCTGGTCAGCAGCTGTTCTCTTGATTGTCTCTACAATCAAACTCATGACTTTGAATTTGTGTGGCAAATCAAACATTTGAAGCAGATTGATGGAATGGCCTCTGATCATCATGTGATCTCCTGATTTGGGCAACAAGGTGTGCCTCAATATGGTGTTCATAGTGGCTAGACCAGACATCAAGTAATACACTAAACCTAGCTTGTGAGTCTCCAAAGCTTTGTCAGGTATTTCCTTGTACATATTTGCCATGGAGTTGTGGTCTTTCTTCTTCTCAGCATAGACATCAATGTCTTTCTCATGCTCCTTGGGTGCTTTGATGAGCTTTGCCCACTCATCCACAGTAGACTGGTACCTTGTTCCTTCAGTCATCCATACTATCTTTCCATCTGGATAGAAATGAGTTGTAGAGTAAAACTGCATTACGAGCTCATCATTCCATTTGGTCAACTTTTGACCCACAAATTTGTCAACACCATTGAGCTTGAAGCTCTCATGCACTCCTGGAAAGTGGTCTTCATTCTCATCAATATACTCCCAAAATCAACCCACTTCATGTCACTGACAATGTGCTTCTTGTCAAGCAGCACTGTTTCATAAAAATCTTGTTGTCCTTTGGTGTGGAATCTATAGTACACATCTGTCCTCCTCCTCACTGCATATGGATCAGCTTGTCTCCACAATCTGAGACCTGCATCTTTCCTTTCTTTCATATTCTCAGCCACTGGATGATTGTCATCATGGTCTGGAATTTTTGGCTTGAGTTTTCTAAGCACTTGGGCTTCAGCATCTTCCTCAACTTCCGGCACTGGGGCCTTGTTCTTCTCTGCAGCAGGGATGTTCCTGGTGCTTCTCTTAGGTGCAGTCTTGGAGGCTTGAGCTGGAGCTTTGGGGGCTGTCTTGGGATTTGAAGGAGCAGCCCCAGACTTGATGGCATCCCCCATCAGCTTTTGTGACTTAGCATGAGGTGATGGTGCAGCATCCTCTTCTTCCTCTTCCCCCTCACTAGCAGAGTCTCTCCTCATAGATGGATTTCCAAGCACTCTAGTAGTAGTTTTACTGACCCTTTTCTTGCCCTCTTCACCTTTTCTTTGCTCAAGTGTAAATACCATAGTCTCTTTAGTTGATCCCCTGGCCTTAGACATTGGCACTCTCCTGGCAGGTGCTTTCTTGTGCTGACCTGGCTTGGTAGAAGCAGCATCAGCATATTCCTTATTTAGCACCTTCTTCTTTGGGCTGATGTCACGCCCAATATGCGACCCTATCCAAAAGGAACTCAAAGGTCCCACCAAGGATAGACCCGCATATTGAAATGCTTTTGCAAGGTGGATATCATTACATCACATTACATAATAGCTGGGGATCCATACAAGAGGCATATAATGCCACACGAATACAACATCACAATACATCAGAGCACCATCCAACTACGAATGAAACACAAACAGAAACTCAAACGACATCCACCCTGCTAGCCCAGGCTGCCGACCTGGAACCTATCCCCTGATCGAAGAAGAAGTAGAAGAAGAATTCCAAAACAAGGAACATCGCTCTCGCGTCAAGATCATCGCATAACCTGTACCTGCAACTGTTGTTGTAGTAATCTGTGAGCCACGAGGACTCAGCAATTCCATTACCATGGGTATCAAGACTAGCAAAGCTTAAAAGGAAGGGGTAAAGTGGTGAGGTTGCAGCAGTGACTAAGCATGATATGGTGGCTATCATACGCAAATGAGAGCGAGAAGAGAAACAAAGGAACAGTCGTCAACTAGCAATGATCAAGAGGTGATCCTGAACTCCTACTTACGTCAAACATAACACAGAAACCGTGTTCACTTC
This sequence comes from Triticum timopheevii, assembly GCA_963921465.1. Lineage (NCBI taxonomy): Eukaryota > Viridiplantae > Streptophyta > Magnoliopsida > Poales > Poaceae > Triticum > Triticum timopheevii. The sequence goes on from OY997274.1 coordinate 218,798,683, forward strand.
CCGGACTCCGCCGAGAAGAGACCATCACGGCTACACACGCGGTTGATGCATTTTAATTCGGATCTGGTGTCAAGTTATCTACAACCGAACATTAACAAATTCCCATCTGCCACATAACCGCGGGCACGGCTCTTGAAAGTTTATACCCGGCAGGGGTGTCCTAACTTAGCCCATGATAAGCTCTCGCGATCAACGAAGGATATTCCTTCTCCCAGGAAGACCCGATCAGTCTCAGAATCCCGGTTTACAAGACATTTTGACAATGGTAAAACAAGACCAGCAAGACCGCCCGATGCGCCGACATCTCGATAGGAGCTGCACATATCTCGTTCTCAGGGCAACACTGGATGAGCAATCCGTACAACTAAAACCAGACCTCAAGTTTCCTTGAGGGGGCGCTGCATAGGGCTCTAGTTTGAACCAACACTTAGACAAGCATTGGCCCGGGGGGCTGAATAAGGATGACCCTCGAGAGAGCGACTCCCAAGGGAAAAGTAGGTGGTGGTGAGGCAAATGGTAAAACCAAGGTTGGGCCTTGCTGGAGGAGTGTTATTCAAAGCGAACTGTCAAGGGGGTCCCATAAATCACCCGACCGTGTTAGGAACGCAAAATCTGGGAACATAACACCGGTATGACAGAAACTAGGGCGGCAAGAGTGGAACAAAACACCATGCATAAGGCCGAGCCTTCCACCCTTTACCAAATATATAGATGCATTAATTAAATAAGAGATATTGTGATATCCCAACATAATCCTGTCCACCATGGAGCAATCTTCAACTTCACCTGCAACTAACAACGCTATAAGAGGGGCTGAGCAAAGCGGTAACATACCCAAACAATGGTTTGCTAGGAAGGGTGTCAAAGGTTAGAGGTTCATGGCAATTTGGGGAGGCTTGAAGAACAAGTTATAGGAAGCGCAGCATAGCGATAGAACGAAGCAACTAGCATAGCAATGATAGTAGTGAGATCCAGGGTAGTGGTCATCTTGCTTGAAATCCCGCTAGGAAGAAGAACGAGTCCATGAAGAAGATGAAGCCACGAAGACGAACCAAGCGTAGATGAACGAATCCTCACGATCGCAACAAAAACGGGAACTATCGAGAAGAAACACACAACATGGTAAACACACCACACATAGACAAGACATGATGCACAACAAGCATGATGCATGACAAAGCTACAAGAAGCTACTCATGGAAAGAGATGAAGCAAACAAGAGCAACACATCAAAGCAAGTTTAAATGAGGCCGGGAACAACATATAACAATTCCGGTAAGTCCTCATATGCAAGTTTCAAAGTTGGTCCAGAACTGAATAAACCTTATGTTCAAGTTGTTAAACAGCAAGTTAAGATGCACCAATATGATCTACACGAAATTCTAGTCAAGTTGCATATAAAGTTCATTAGATTCGGAGCTACGGCCTAGAAGATATGAGCAAAACAAGTTAAACATGGCATTGATGCAAAATGCATACAAACATCAAGCTAACACTCCCAAACATGGATGCAACATGATAATATGAAACTACATGCAAAATCAAGCAAGTTTCATATAGAGCACACCCAAAACGGAGCAACGGTTCCACACATACACTACAAGTTATAACAACAATCTGTCCAAAACAACAACTAGGCATCTTGCAAGCCTCAAAACAACAAGCTACATCACCTCAACGTAATAACAAAAGGCATGGGCATGAAGTACTGGTAAAGCATGACAAAACTTGAACACTGAGCTATCTCCAGAAACAACTAGAACATGCTCAAAAGGACATGGCAAGAATGCAAATAATAACAGTTTCAGGCTTAGCAAAAATAACATCAGGTTGCAATGTTTAGAGCTATCAAACAACATGTTACAGGAACTTATGTAACATCCCAAATTTTCAATTTGGAATGTTATACATTAGATCATCATGCATTACATATTTTCTTGCATTTGTCGATCCTAGAAATTTCACGCAACTCAAGGACCCTCGGAGAGAGTTGGAGATTTCGAAATTTTCATATTTGAGTTCTCTCGAATTATGAAAAGAGGATCATTTGATTTTATTTATTTTATCTTCAAATATTTTCCAATCAAAAATATGAGAGGGAATAATATGACTTTCCCAAAATTTAGGAAAATGAAGATTTAATAAATAAATCAAATTTTTGGATTTTCTCGGAGTTTATTTGCCTTAGGGAAAAATGCGTGTTTTCAAAAATTGCATTTTAGGCCCCGAGTAAAAGTTCATTTTGTTCGACTCATTTTTAGGAGTCGGGGAAAATTTACTTTGTAAATTTTGGATTTCGTTTAGACTTTATTTTATTTGTTTTTCTGCGTGCGATATTTATAAAAAAAAACTGCAGCGCCCCGCCGCCTGGGCCAAGGCCTAGCTGGCCAGCCGGCCCAGCCCAGCCGCCCCTCCCCTCGCACGCCCACGTGCAGCACGCCGCCGCCGCCCCAGCCGAGTCCGGCTCGGACTCCGCCACCGCCTCCGCCCTTGCCTTGCCCCCTCCCCCAAGCAGCACCCCCCTCCTATAAATACCCAGCACCACCACTTCTCCTCAACCCACAGCCGCCGCCCCAAGCAGCAGCAGCAGCAGCTGCGTGCCACCGCAGCCGCAGCCGCCGCCGCCGCCGCTTGCGCCGCCGCCTGCCACCGCCGCCGTCGCGCCGCCATCGCCCCGCCACCTAGCCGCCGCCATGCCGGAGCCCCGCCTCGTCGAGGTAGCCGCACCGCGCCACCCTCCCCTCGGTTCGGTTTTATAAAAACCGTTCCGGTTTTCTTTTTCGTCGTTTCGGTTTTTTTTCCGAAACCCTAGATCGGTTTTTATTTCCGGTTTTGTTGTTTAGCGAGCGTTCGCCGGACCATTCGTCTTAACGAACGTGATCACCGGTTATTCCCGGTTAACGAACGTCCGTTCGTTTAGCCGTTCATCGTTTTTCTTTTAATCGGATTTATTCCGCTATTTTTCTGATAGCGATTCCAGATCCGATCTTCGTTCTAGTTTATCTTCTCGCTTGTTTATCAGAATCAGGTGATTCAAGCGCCTGGAGTTTCGTTTCGAAACCGCCATTCCGACTAATCAACTTAAACAAAGTTTTGCTACTATAAAATTTGACTTAGTTTCAATTGGCTAGAACCGAGCTGTTTTATTTCGCCGTTTGATTTTCATTGCTTTATTTGATTTGATTCTTTCGCAACCAGGGTTCTTAAGTTGAACTTTCTGGTTAGATCTTTTATTCGAGATTTACCTGTGCATTAGATGAGTACTTATTGTATGCTTGTTGTTTGTCTGCGATAGATCACCCGGAGTGCACCGCTTGTTACTTCGAATCTCCAGGTTTCGCGGATCATCAGCAAGGCAAGTAACACTTGATCATACCTTTTGTACTACCCAGTTTTATGCATTAGATCAATCCTCAAACATTGCATGATTAGGATCTAATTAAATTGTGAGATGGGAAGTAGATGAGGTAGTACCTATTACCTGTTTTACTTATGAAACCTTTGGGAGTTACTTCTGCGTTTGCTTATTATGCCATGCTATGCTAGTAGACGTGGATTGGGTGAGTGAATATCCATGACAGATGTGAGATTGTTAATTAATGGTTTATCTAAGGTGGCAACTTAAATACACATCTGGGTGGATTGAGGCACCTGGGGTATCCAGTGATTGCCTGTTTTTTTGGAAATCCCGGGGGTACCGTGTGATTTTCCTATGGACCGCCACCCAGGCTCAAAGGTATCATAAGATAATTAATGCTAGAAACTTCCGTGTGCAGCCACAAGCCATTATGGGCTCTGGCATAGTTGACTAAGTCGTGTGAACTCTTATAGTGGTGGACTAGCAGATGTAGGGGATGTAGGTGTACCGGTCTACCCATCGTAAGGTGCTAGCGCTTCTGAAAGACTATGTCTCGGTCATCCGTTTCTCAAACACCATGCAGTGCGAGAAACCAAACGGAGGCGATCGAGTCTTGTGGGGAAAAGTGCGCAAACCTCTGCAGAGTATACAAACTAATCATGATTAGCCATGTGCCCGGTTATGGACATCTTGAGTATTTAGTACTTGAATATCATGTGCATCTCAACATGTTACTCTAATTAATATTGTTGGGTTTTAATGAGTACTTTTTAATTGGGATTGAGGATGCTGTCAACCATTCTCAATGTTTAACAACCACCATGATAGTTAAATAAATTTATTCCTTTGCAGTAGGGAAAAACTGGCTTTATGCAAAAACTGTAACCATAGAGCTTATCCACCAGCCATATATGCATGTAGTATAGGCTTACCATTCGTTATTCTCTATGTGTTACATTGCCAGCATATTCCATGTGCTGACCCGTTTTCGGGCTGCAACTTTCATGTTGCAGACTTTTCAGACGACGAGTAAGGTGCTTTTAGGTCGTGGTTCTATACTCAGTGATGCCGTTGGAGTTGATGGACTCACTTATCTTCCAAGTCTTCCGCTGTTATCATTATTAGATTGCCTTAAGCCATGATTATTGTAATAAGTCCTCTTTTGGACAACGATGTAATAAGTGTGTGATTGCTACTCTGTTATAAATCCTTTGAAGTACTGTGTGGTGTCAGCATTACTGATCCAGGGATGACACCTGAGCACAGAGACTTGACCATCTGAGGTCGGATCGCTATAGAGATGGTATCAGAGCACACGCTGACTGTAGGACATGACCACTAAGTTAAAGCCATAGATCACTATTCTCTTCTCATTTTCTAACACCTCATCTTTTCTACTCTTTTAGGATGATGGACGCAAAGATCAAGTACGCTCAACCAGATGAAGGCACACCTTTTGGATCCCACTTGAAGGAAGTCACCAAGTATCTGAACATTGGATTACCAAGCTTCACCGGGACTTTCAACGCCACTCTGCCTGAAGAGGAGCGCTGGAAGATTCAAGCTCATGTTCTGGGAAGGACATTCGCGCCAATCACCAAGCCTATAGATAGTGTTTTCAGTGCACCAACCTGGAGTCTGGGAAAGAGCACGACAGCTCATATCACCATGGGACGCATTAGAGAAGTTTATCAAGAAGACCTCAAGGATACTATCTACCAGATTTGCGGACGCCGGGATGAACAATGGGAGATAGTCAGCACCAAGAAGGATAGATCCATTGCAGCTTTCATCCAGGAGTTAAACAAGCACATTCGACGCCAGGAGAACCAGATGTGCAATGATATGATAGAGTTGAAGAATGCGAAGGGAAGGATCATCGAACTTGAAGGAGAGCTGAAGTCTACACGCAAGGACTACATGGACGAGATCGTAGCTGTAGTAAAGCACAATAGCGATCTTAAGTATGAGATTGGAGAACTCAAGAAGAAATTAGCGCTCAAGAATGAAGACAAGTACGTCGACTGTCCGAGCAACTACATCATCATCGACGACACCGATTCGGATCCAAGTGAACCCGACTTTGAAGACGAAGCTGGAGCAGACATCATGGAGTCTTCCACCGGTTCAAATTAATAGAAGACCCCCACATAGTAGTAGTATTCCCTCCATGTAAACATTATAGTACAAGCACTTTTTTGATAGTTAGACCATTGTATGCCCTTTGTTTGAATGAATGAAGTGATTTTGTGTGCATTTGTCTCATGAGCATTTGGGTAGTGTTTTCTCCTTAGACCTCAGTCTATTCTTAATTTCTCGTCTTTTCTAAACCCTTCAGATGCCTCTGAGACGCAACCCCGAGTTTGTTTTCCCGCCAGAGATCACTCAGTTGATTCAGCAGCAGAATACTTTGATTCAAACATTGGTACAGAACCAAGGCAACAACAACAACAACCCACCACCACCACCACCTACAGATCACTTGACTCGTTTCCTTAGGTTGAATCTGCCGGTGTATTCCAGTAACACCGAGCCAATTGTAGCAGATTATTGGCTCCGCAAGATAGGAAGGGAGTTGACCACTGCAGGATGTATAGATGGTGAGAAGGTGAAGTTTGCTGCACATCAGCTTGACGGACCCACAGCAGCATGGTGGGAGAATTTCACAGCCACTTACCCGGTAGACACTGTCACATGGGATCAGTTTCAGCAAGCTTTCCGCACTGCCCATGTTTCAGCAGGAGCTATGGCCATGAAGAAGCATGAGTTTCGCAACTTACGCCAAGGAGGAAGGACTGTTGGCCAGTATGTGGATGATTTTAGTAAGTTAGCACGTTATGCCCCAAATGACGTTGCTACAGATGCAGCTAAGCAGGAGAAGTTTCTGGAAGGACTGAATGATGAGTTAAGCCTGCAGTTGATGGTAGCAAGATTCAATAACTACCAGGAGTTGGTAGACCGCACCCTCATGACTGAAGGGAAGCAGCAGCAGATTGAGAATCGCAAGAGCAAGTATGGGCAGGGGAAGTATAACTCTGGAGCCCAGCAGAAGCCCCGCTATACCCCTAAACAGGGAGTTTAGTTTCAGCATACCCATGGAGGAGGTAGTTCGCACAACCATAATGGCCACAAGAATGGTAATGGGAATGGAGGAAGCAACGGCCAGAACCGGACCACACCATCAACGCCAACCAAGAAAGACCTGAGCCATGTCACCTGTTACAAGTGTTCCAAGACCGGACATTATGCAAATGATTGTCCCGAAGGCCAAGGTGGAAATGGAAGCTCTGGAAAGAAGCCAAACCCTTTCAACAGGGGACAGGTGAATCACATTGATGTGGAGGATGTTGAAGCTCAGCCCGATGCAGTAATCGGTAAGTTTTTGGTTAAGTCATTTACTGCACTGGTGCATCGCATTCATACATATCAAGGGGATTTGTAGAAAAGCATAGTCTGCCTACTCAGATTCTTAAAACCCCTATGCTAGTAAGTTCACCAGGAGCAGACTACATGGCCAGACAAGGATGTTTTCAAGTGCCATTGAGTATAGGAAGGCATGTATTCCCGACGGATTTGATCATTCTGGAATCCCAAGGATTGGATGTGATTCTCGGTATGGATTGGCTGTCGATGTATGGAGGAAACATCCATTGCGCAAGTAAGACGATTTTGCTCACGACGCCAGAAGGAAGAAGGATTAGGTATGTATCACGACATGGACCAAATAGGAATCAAGTAAATTCCTTATCAGGAGTTGTGCAGGAAGAGGTACCAGTGGTGAAGGATTACCCTGATGTATTTCCTGAGGAATTGCCAGGAATGCCACCGGAAAGAGACATTGAGTTTTTGATTGAGCTTTTGCCAGGTACAGGCCCAATATCGAAGCGACCATACAGGATGCCCACCCAGGATTTGGTGGAAATCAAGAAGCATATTAAGGAGCTATTGGATAAAGGTTATATACGCCCAAGTTCTTCGCCTTGGGGATCACCCGTGCTTTTAGTGGAGAAGAAGGATGGGTCGTTAAGGATGGTTGTTGATTACCGTGGATTGAATGAAGTAACAATCAAGAACAAGTACCCACTACCAATGATAAATGATCTGTTTGATCGTTTGCAAGGAGCTAAAGTGTTTTCCAAGATCGATTTGTGATCAGGGTACCATCAGTTGAAGATTCGAGAGCATGACATACCTAAGACAACGTTCACCACAAGATATGGACTGTATGAGTATACCGTTATGTCATTTGGACTGACTAACGCACCTGCCTATTTCATGAACCTGATGAACAAAGTGTTTATGGAGTTTTTGGATAAGTTCGTCGTGGTGTTCATTGATGATATTTTGGTTTACTCGAAGAATGAAGAAGAACATAAGGAACATTTGCGATTGGTTTTGGAGAAACTAAGGGAACATCAGTTATATGCCAAGTTCAGCAAATGTGAGTTTTGGCTAAAGGAAGTTGGATTTCTTGGACATGTTATATCCGGAGAAGGGATAGCAGTTGACCCTAAAAAGGTTGAGACCATAACCGAATGGGAAGCACCAACGACAGTTGGAGAGATTCGGAGTTTTCTTGGACTTGCAGGATACTATCGGAGATTCATTGAAAATTTCTCAAGGATTGCAAAGCCTATGACGGAGTTGCTGAAAAAGGATACCAAGTTCATATGGACTGAGGATTGTGAGGCAAGTTTTCAGGAGTTGAAGAAAAGATTGGTTACCTCACCAGTGTTAATTCTGCCAGATCAGACCAAGGATTATGAGGTGTATTGCGACGCTTCACGTCGAGGACTTGGAGCAGTGCTTATGCAGGAAGGAAGAGTTGTTTCGTATGCTTCACGACAACTGAAACCTCATGAATTAAATTATGCCACACATGATTTGGAGTTAGTAGCCGTAGTGCATGCATTGAATACATGGAGACATTTCCTCATTGGAAATCATTGTGAGGTGTACACGGATCACAAGAGTTTGAAGTACATTTTCAAGCAGAAAGAGTTAAATCTTAGACAAAGGAGATGGTTGGAGCTCATCAAGGATTATGATATGAGATTGCATTACCATCCCGGAAAGGCTAATGTAGTAGCTGACGCATTGAGCCACAAGAGCCATGTCAATACGCTGATGACGGGAGAGATACCAAAGGAGTTAGCAGAAGATCTTCGTGAGCTATGTTTGGAAATAGTTCCGAGAGGCTATGTAGCAGCATTGGAGATTCAGTCTACCTTGATGGATAAAATCAGGGAAGCTCAGAAAAATGACAAGGAGATCGCGGAAATAAAGAAGAAAATGAGCGAAGGAAAAGCAAAGGGATTTCGTGAGGATGAGCACGATACCCTATGGTTTGAGGACCGTGTATATGTGCCAAATGACCCGGAGATCAGGAAGTTGATTCTGCAAGAGGCACATGAGTCACCCTATTCAATTCACCCAGGAAATACCAAGATGTATTTGGATTTGAAGGAAACGTTCTGGTGGACCGGAATGAAGAAGGATATTGCGGAGTATGTAGCAGTTTGTGATGTATGTCAGAAAGTGAAGGCAGAACATCAGAAGCCAGCAGGATTGTTGCAACCATTGCCTATACCCGAATGGAAGTGGGATAAACTAGGCATGGATTTCATCACGGGTTTGCCAAAGACTCGTTCACGATTTGGGTTATAGTCGACCGCTTGACGAAGGTAGCTCATTTCATTCCAGTCAAGACTACCTATAGCAGTGCTAAGTTGGCAAAGATATACATGACCAGAATTGTGTGTTTGCACGGAGTTCCGAGGAGTATCATATCAGATAGAGGAACCCAATTTACCTCAAAGTTTTGGAATCAGTTGCATGAAACTTTGGAAACCAGGCTAGAGTTCAGTACAGCTTTTCACCCACAGACAGATGGACAGACTGAGAGAGTCAATCAGATTTTGGAGGATATGTTGAGAGCTTGTGCCCTAGATTATGGATCTAGTTGGGACGATAATTTGCCGTATGCAGAGTTTTCTTATAACAACAGTTACCAAACCAGCTTGAAGATGGCACCTTTCGAAGCTTTATACGGAAGGAGGTGCAGGACACCGTTGTCATGGGACGAAGTTGGAGACCGTCAGTTGTTTGGACCAGATTTGATTAAGGAGTCTGAACAGAAAGTTGAGTTGATTCGCGATAGGCTCAAGGTAGCCCAGTCCAGACAGAAGAGCTGTGCGGATTCAAAACGCAAGGCGATAGAATATGAAGTTGGAGACAGAGTTTATCTTAGAGTATCCCCACTTCGAGGAGTGAAATGTTTTGGAGTTAAAGGAAAATTAGCACCACGTTTCGTTGGACCGTGTAAGATCTTGCAACGCATGGGAGAAGTTGCTTATAAGTTGGAATTACCTGAGGGACTGTCAGGAGTTCATGACGTATTCCATGTTTCTCAGTTGAAGAAATGTCACACCGAGATGGCGAAGGTACCGCTAAGAGATACAGTGCCACTGGAAGCAATTCAGTTGAAGGATGATTTAACATATGAGGAGAGACCAGTCAAGATTCTCGAGTATGCCAGCAGAGTTACTCGCAGCAAGGTTATCAAGTTTTGCAAGGTTCAGTGGAGCCACCACACTGAGGATGAATCCACCTGGGAGAGAGAAGAAGATTTGCTTAAGGACCACCCTCACCTATTTTCTAGCCAACCCGAATCTCGAGGGCGAGATTCATCTTAAGGGGGGTAGGTTTCTCTGTAGCGACCCGACCTCAGATGGTCAAGTCTCTGTGCTCAGGTGTCATCCCTGGATCAGTAATGCTGACACCGCACAGTACTTCGAAGGATTTATAACAGAGTAGCAATCACACACTTATTACATCGTTGTCCAAAAGAGGACTTATTACAATAATCATGGCTTAAGGCCATCTAATAATGATAACAGCGGAAGACTTGGAAGATAAGTGAGTCCATCAACTCCAGCGGCATCAATGAGTATAGAACCACGACCTAAAAGCACCTTACTCGTCATCTGAAAAGTCTGCAACATGAAAGTTGCAGCCCGAAAACGGGTCAGCACATGGAATATGCTGGCAATGTAACACATAGAGAATAATGAATGGTAAGCCTATACTACATGCATATATGGCTGGTGGATAAGCTCTATGGTTACAGTTTTTGCATAAAGCCAGTTTTTCCCTACTGCAAAGGAATAAATTTATTTAACTATCATGGTGGTTGTTAAACATTGAGAATGGTTGACAGCATCCTCAATCCCAATTAAAAAGTACTCATTAAAACCCAACAATATTAATTAGAGTAACATGTTGAGATGCACATGATATTCAAGTACTAGATACTCAAGATGTCCATAACCGGGGACATGGCTAATCATGATTAGTTTGTACACTCTGCAGAGGTTTGCGCACTTTTCCCCACAAGACTCGATCGCCTCCTTTGGTTTCTCGCACTGCATGGTGTTTGAGAAACGGATGACCGAGACATAGTCTTTCAGAAGCGCTAGCATCTTACGATGGGTAGACCGGTACACCTACATCCCCTACATCTGCTAGTCCACCACTATAAGAGTTCGCACGACTTAGTAAACTATGCCAGAGCCCATAATGGCTTGTGGCTGCACACGGAAGTTTCTAGCATTAATTGTCTTATGATCCCTATGAGCCTGGGTGGCGGTCCATAGGAAAATCACATGGTACCCCCGGGATTTCCAAAAAAAATAGGCAATCACTGGATACCCCAGGTGCCTCAATCCACCCAGATGTGTATTTAAGTTGCCACCTTAGATAAACCATTAATTAACAATCTCACATCTGTCATGGATATTCACTCACCCAATCCACGTCTACTAGCATAGCATGGCATAATAAGCAAACGCAGAAGTAACTCCCAAAGGTTTCATAAGTAAAACAGGTAATAGGTACTACCTCATCTACTTCCCATCCCACAATTTAATTAGATCCTAATCATGCAATGTTTGAGGATTGATCTAATGCATAAAACTGGGTAGTAGAAAAGGTATGATCAAGTGTTACTTGCCTTGCTGATGATCCGCGAAACCTAGAGATTCGAAGTAACAAGCGGCGCACTCCGGGTGATCTATCGCAGACAAACAACAAGCATACAACAAGTACTCATCTAATGCACAGGTAAATCTCGAATAAAAGATCTAACCAGAAAGTTCAACTTAAGAACCCTGGTTGCAAAAGAATCAAATCAAATAAAGCAACGAAAATCAAACGGGGAAATAAAACAGCTCGGTTCTAGCCAATTGAAACTAAGTCAAATTTTACAGTAGCAAAACTTTGTTTAAGTTGATTAGCCAGAACAGCGGTTTCTAAACGAAACTCCAGGCGCTTGAATCACCTGATTCCGATAAACGAGCGAGAAGATAAACTAGAACGAAGATCAGATCTGGAATCGCTATCAGAAAAATAGCGGAATAAATCCAATTAAAAGAAAAACGACGAACCGTTAAACGAACGGACGTTCGTTAACCGGGAATAACCGGTGATCACATTCGTTAAGACGAACGGTCCGGCGAACGCTCGCTAAACAACAAAACCGGAAATAAAAACCGATCTAGGGTTTCGAAAAAAAAACCGAAACGACGAAAAAGAAAACCGGAACGGTTTTTATAAAAAAACCGAACAGAGGGGAGGGTGGCGCGGCGCGACTACCTCGACGAGGCGGGGCTCCGGCGGGGCGGCGGCTAGGCGGCGGGGCGACGACGCAAGCGGCGGCGGCGGCGGCGACGCGGCGGCGGCGGCTGCGGTGGCGCGCGGCTGCTGCTGCTGCTGCTTGGGGCGGCGACTGCGGGTTGAGGAGAAGGGGGGGTGCTGGGTATTTATAGGAGGGGGGTGCTGCTTGGGGGAGGGGGCAAGGCAAGGGTGGCGGCGGTGGCGGAGTCCGAGCCGGACTCGGCTGGGGCGGCGGCGGCGTGCTGCACGCGGGCGCGCGAGGGGAGGGGCGGCTTGGCTGGGCCGGCTGGCCAGCTGGGCCTTGGCCCAGGCGGCGGGGCGCTGAAGTTTTTTTTATATATAAATATCGCGCGCAGAAAAACAAATAAAATAAAATCTAAACGAACTCCAAAATTTACAACGTAAATTTTCCCCGACTCCTAAAAATGAGTCGAACAAAATGAACTTTTACTCGGGGCCTAAAATGCAATTTTTGAAAACACGCATTTTTCCCTAAGGCAAATAAACTCCGAGAAAATCCAAAAATTTGATTTATTGATTAAATCTTCATTTTCCTAAATTTTGGGAAAGTCATATTATTCCCTCTCATATTTTTGATTGGAAAATATTTGAAGATAAAATAAATAAAATCAAATGATCCTCTTTTCATAATTCGAGAGAACTCAAATATGAAAATTTCGAAATCTCCAACTCTCTCCAAGGGTCCTTGAGTTGCGTGAAATTTCTAGGATCGACAAATGCAAGAAAATATGTAATGCATGATGATCTAATGTATAATATTCCAAATTGAAAATTTGGGATGTTACAACTTATCATGGCAAACAAAGGCATGGCATGAATCTACTAATCTCATAGAACAAAAGTCCCTTACTGACCATGAGCCAAAAGGGCACAGAAAATATGATGGCACCCATGTAAACATGGCAAATTATATGACAGATTCATACATGGCAGGAACAACAATAAGTAGGCATGTTGGTGAGCTTGAACCACTCACTACAGAGCAATACATGAGAATGCAAGGCAACAAACAGTAAGAAGACATGTTTATGAAGCTAAGAATGACAAGAGCAAGTTCATAGGGTGCATGGATCACTAGCAAAGCTCATGGCAACATTGAACTTAAAGTTAACAGGCTGACAGCAACATTATTTAGCAAGTTTGGAGCAAGATAACAACATGTTACAGCAGGCTATAAATGCAACCAGGGGCATGGATAGATAGAGAATGACATGTATAACAAAACATACTTAGTGAACATCTCCAGATTATGCATAGAATGACTTGTAGCAGCAGGTTTACATAGCATCACAAAATAACAAATTCAGGCTAGCAAAACAGTAACAGCAAGTACCCTCTTTAACAAGCTTGATGCACTCAGCACACAACTCACAAAAATACATGGATAGCACCACTTTAAAGAAATGGCATGACATACTTCAAAACACATGTAGAGCTCATGCTCATAGGATGCACACATCAAACATGGAAAAAATGATGAATGAGCAAGTTATAACAGTTTCAGCAGATTAACATCAACTAGAACTCTTACAACGATGATTCAGGCATCAAGATGGACTCAAATGAACATGATGGAATGGAATGAAATGAAGAGCATCTCACAATGAACAATTTGACATATTATACGCGCAAAACGGATCTGTATGCATCGAGTTATTATGCGATGAACATGGCATGATAAAGTTGCAGATTCGGGGACTTAGTGGAATTTGGACCTCGCGGGAAAAGTCAACGTGGGCGCTTTCAGATCTGGCTCGGGCGGCGCGGAGAACGAGGTTCGCCGGGGTTCCCGCCGGAGAGGAATAAGAGGCGGCCGGAGTTGTCGGGGACGGGGCCGGGGAGGTCTGGGGGCGGGCGGCCGGGCGTCGGAGCGGCGGCGGCGACCGGCTCGGGCGGCGGGGCGCGGGGTGGCGGACGGGATCTGGGCCCGCGCTGGCTCCACCTGGGCTCCGTGGGCCGGCGGCGGTCGCGGGAGGAGAGAGAAAGAGGAGGCGCTGAGGTGGCGGCGGCCGGTTGGCTACGGCGGCGGGGAGGGCGACGTGTCGCGACATGATTCGCCAGAGTGAGGTGGCGGCTGGACGCGTCCGGCTGCGGGGATTTTTGTCTGGTGGCGCAAGGTAGGGGAAGGCTAGGGTTAGACCGCAAATTTCAGAGGGGAACGTGTTTATATAGATAGAGGGAGCTAGGAGACTCCAAATGGAGCACGGTTTTCGCCCACACGATCGTGATTGAACGACCGAGAGCATGAAGGGGGTTTAGATGGGTTTTGGGCCACTTTGGAAGGGGTGTTGGGCTGCAAAGAGAAGGAGGCTTTTACGGTTACCCGCTTAACCGTTGGAGTATCAAACGGACTCCAAATGGCACGAAACTTGACAGGCGGTCTGCCGGTGCTATACCAAGGCTGCTTGGCAAACCTCGGTCCATTCCGAGAACGTTTAACACCCGCACACGAAAAGAGACAAAAGAGGGCGTCGGGGGACATAGGAGTGTCGGATTGCAAAACGGACAACGGGGAAAATGCTCGGATGCATGAGACGAACACGTATGCAATGCAATGTAATGCACATGATGACATGGCAAAATGCAACACGCAAGCAAATGACATGGCAACGACGGCAAATAACTGGAAGACACCTGGCGCATCGAATCCGGGGCGTTACAACACTCCTCCACTAACAAGAGATCTCGTCCCGAGATCTTAGGACCGAGACGGAAGGGAAAAGGGATGAGGTGAAATAAGAAGTCAAGAGAAGAAGCAAAGAATCGAGAGCACTTGAGAAGAAGAGAGGAACAACTAGAATGACGAGAATCAAAAGCTCAACGAACAATATAGACTCTGAAACCACTCCGGTTAGAACGAGATAAGAAATGAATAAGACTGAAAAGGATTTAGGTAGCACTCCAGCTGAAACATGGAGGAATATAACACGAGCTTGAGAGGATGGAATGATACTTGATGAAGACATGACACAAAACCGAAAGAATTGAAAAAGTTGAATGAAAAGAACGGAGAAGAAAATGACAACTTGTGCCACGAATGAAATTGAAAGCATCTTTTGAAGGAAAGGTTTAAACGGAGTTGTTGAGAAAATCAAAAATAAAATAATTACTTGTTGTGGACTTATAGATAACATCTCCAAATTATGAGGTGATCTCCGACCACAAGCGGAAAAGATTGACTAGCTGAGAAGAACGAAGAAATGCAAAACTCCACTTCAAAAGAATACGGAGAATTAATTGCACTTCGAGACATAAGAGGAAAAGGTACTTGAACTCCACCAACAAGAATCTTGACAAACTCTTGAAGAATGAATTAAAACATGAAGAACCACCCCGAGGAACTCCGGTGACAAAAGGATGATGAGATAGAATGAAGTATGAAAGAATAAGATGAGCCTTGCGATGATTTAGATGGAGGTTCCGACGAGATGGCAGAGGAAATTTGAACTCCGGAAAAAGAAAAGATGAAAACACTTGGAACTAGAATTTATTCATCAAGAACAAACTCCGAAGGAAGGGATTACTCACTTGGATGAAATAAGAATAAGATTTATTGTATGATTATCCTTCATCAAATTAAATTGATGACAAGCAACGGATTTTGCATACTACTTATTCTTCTTGAAAAGGATTGAGAAGTGACATATCGCAAACTTGAGAAGGTCTTCATGAACCACCGGTAGGTTTTAAAAGAACGAATGGATTAATATGATAAACAAGGAAAAGAATCTTGAATGAACCACCGTTAGAGTTTGGAAATGACTGATGAAAGAGAATGAATCGCCGGGGAAGAATTAGAAGAACCAATAAGCTAGAGGGGATTTAGATGCAAAAGAACAAAGAGATCATAAGCTGATTAAAGAACACTTGAACGAAGCACCGGGATAATTGGCTAACGGTAGCAGAAATGTGAGGACAAAGAATTCCTCTGGAATGATGGCCTCCGGTGAAAAGAAACGGGAAAACAACTTCTGATGTACTCCGGATGGGTAAGGAAAAGAATATCTGACCAATGGAATAATTCAAGAGGATAACATGAAACTAGAACCACGAAACTTCGAGAGAACGGGCAAGATTTAGAGGAAAAACTCTTCTTCAATCTTCAAATGATGACGAGAAACACCACCAAAATTACTGAGAAACTCCGGGAGAATGAAAAGCAAAGAGGTTGAGCCGACGATGAAATGATTTGAAAGAGATCTTGGAGAAGGCAAGTGACTGATGGGATCCATTCTTACATCACACTTGAAAAGAATTGAGGAAAACTCCGGGAAATTAGAAGAGTCAGGTAAGATACTGGGAAAAGACCTGTGGGTTAGGGCCCACTAAAATAAAACATCGTTGAAAAGGATTGTTGAAGAGATAGATGATGCACCGGAACAATTGAAATATTTGAATGAGGTGACAACCTCGAATTAATCGGAACACAGACGAATCTCCTGATATGTCTTGAGCACTCCGGAAGGATAAACTGGCGAGAGGCGAACGAGCAAGGAGAACACTTGATCCAAGGAAAAGAATGTGATCAACCCGAAAAACTTGAATTGAGTGCACCGGAAAAGAAAAGGATGAAGAATGACGAACGAGACGAGAATTCACCGGTTGAGTTAATTGAGGGAAGACTGAAGAGGCTCCACACGAATGAAATTGATGCTCGAAAGAGACTCAAACTCCAAGAATAAAAGGGGTGGGAGGGCGGGAAAACAAAAGTAACTTGGAAGGGAGAACTGACGAATAACTTGAAGAGAAAACATAGGTTGAAATCATTGAGGAAAGAAAGCAAAGATTTCACACGAGTAGGAAGGATACTCGATTACGGACTCCGGATTCGAGAAGAAGAAGGGAGGGCGGGTGGGAAAAACAAGGACAACCGAGAATTGAACTTGGCAAAGATGAAGAGGCTTGAGTCAACTTGACGAGAAATGCACCGGATGAAAGTAGCTGAGAACCAACGATCGGCAAAACCAACTGCGTGAACCTAAAGGAAAAATTTGAAGGGGAAGAAGGGTAGTTCAAAACACCTACGTCAAGATTCCTCACCAAAGCGATGAAGGGGCAGAGGAGTAAAAAGAATTCCTACTCTCCGATATAACTAGACTCAAAAAAAGTTTTCTTCTAGACTCAACAACGGCCAAATTACACGATCAATCAAGGGGGCTCCTAAGGTCGGTCGAGGCTCTGATACCAATAGGGGTGGGCATATTAACCGATGACCGAAATACCGAACCGAAAGAACCGGGGCCGAAACCGAATAGACCGAAACCGAGAACATCGGTTAGAAGTCTGGTCCTCAGATCTAGGAACCCGAATTAGCATCGGTTGATTCGGTTTCATGCACTGAGTACCCGAACTCACCGAGAAAACCGAAATGGGCCAAAGGCTATAGAAAATGATGGCCCATTATGTAACTCTCAAGGCCCTCAAGTGATCTATTAGTCTTTTCCCCGATCGCATCTCAGCCCCACGCTCGTTCTGCTATTTCCACTTCCCACATCGTATCCCAACCCTAGCCGCCCGTGCTCCCAACCTAGCAGTCAGCGGCGGCGGTCCAGCAACTGGTAAAAAGCGCCACCTACTCCCTCATCCCTCCCCTCCACGGCGACCTCCATCGTAACCCGAGCCACCCCACTCTCCACTGCAGCAGCCAGTGGTAGTGGTCGGGTAGCCGGCGCCATCTCCTCCCTCTTCCTTCTTCCCGGCAACCTACACTACTTTCGACTCTCATCCTAGATGGCAAAAGCGAGACTTCAACTTTGATCCAGTGTGAGCGCAAGCAACAATTTCGAGGAGGGCACACATTTTCTGCCTTCATATGTTGTTTTCTTGGCTGTAGATCGGTGTCTGTTCGGTCACAACCGATGACCGAACCGAGCTCCATGGGGACCGAAGTATCGGTTCCATAATTCTTTATTGACCGATCGGTCACACTTTTCATAAAGCCGAAATTTTCAAAAGACCGAAGGACCGACCCGATCGGTTCGGTGGCACCGAACGCCCAGCCCTAGATACCAAGTTGTCACGCCCAATATGCGACCCTATCCAAAAGGAACTCAAAGGTCCCACCAAGGATAGACCCACATATTGAAATGCTTTTGCAAGGTGGATATCATTACATCAACATTACATAATAGCTGGGGATCCATACAAGAGGCATACAATGCCACACGAATACAACATCACAATACATCAGAGCACCATCCGACTATGGATGAAACACAAACAGAAACTCAAACAACATCAACCCTGCTAGCCTAGGTTGCCGACCTGGAAACTATCCCCTGATCGAAGAAGAAGCAGAAGAAGAACTCCAAAACAAGGAACAACGCTCTCGCGTCAAGATCATCGCATAACCTGTACCTGCAACTGTTGTTGTAGTAATCTGTGAGCCACGAGGACTCAGCAATCCCATTACCATGGGTATCAAGACTAGCAAAGCTTAAAGGGAAAGGAAGGGGTAAAGTGGTGAGGTTGCAGCAGCGACTAAGCATGATATGGTGGCTATCATACGCAAATGAGAGCAAGAAGAGAAACAAAGGAACGGTCGTCAACTAGCAATGATCAAGAGGTGATCCTGAACTCCTACTTACGTCAAACATAACACAGAAACCGTGTTCACTTCCCGGACTCCGCCGAGAAGAGACCATCACGGCTACACACGCGGTTGATGCGTTTTAATTCGGATCTGGTGTCAAGTTATCTACAACCGGACATTAACAAATTCCCATCTGCCACATAACCGCGGGCAAGGCTCTCGAAAGTTTATACCCTGCAGGGGTGTCCCAACTTAGCCCATGATAAGCTCTCGCGATCAACGAAGGATATTCCTTCTCCCAGGAAGACCGGATCAGTCTCGGAATCCCGGTTTACAAGACATTTCGACAATGGTAAAACAAGACCAGCAAGACCGCCCGATGCACCGACATCCCGATAGGAGCTGCACATATCTCGTTCTCAGGGCAACACCGGATGAGCAATCCGTACAACTAAAACCAGACCTCAAGTTTCCTTGAGGGGGCGCTGCAAAGGGCTCTAGTTCAGACCAACACTTAGACAAGCATTGGCCCTGGGGGGCTGAATAAAGATGACCCTCGAGAGAGCGACTCCCAAGGGAAAAGTAGGTGGTGGTGAGGCAAATGGTAAAACCAAGGTTGGGCTTTGCTGGAGGAGTTTTATTCAAAGCGAACTGTCAAGGGGGTCCCATAAATCACCCGACCGCGTTAGGAACACAAAATCCGGGAACATAACACCGGTATGATGGAAACTAGGGTGGCAAGAGTGGAACAAAACACCAGGCATAAGGCCGAGCCTTCCACCCTTTACCAAATATATAGATGCATTAATTAAATAAGAGATATTGTGATATCCCAACATAATCCTGTCCACCATGGAGCAATCTTCAACTTCACCTGCAACTAACAACGCTATAAGAGGGGCTGAGCAAAGCGGTAACATAGCCAAACAACGGTTTGCTAGGAAGGGTGTCAAAGGTTAGAGGTTCATGGCAATTTGGGGTGGCTTGAAGAACAAGTTATAGGAAGCGCAGCATAGCGATAGAACGAAGCAACTAGCATAGCAATGATAGTAGTGAGATCCAGGGTAGCGATCATCTTGCCTGAAATCCCGCTAGGAAGAAGAACGAGACCATGAAGAAGATGAAGCCACGAAGACGAACCAAGCGTAGACGAACGAATCCTCACGATCGCAACGAAAACGGGAACTATCGAGAAGAAGCACACAACATGGTAAACACACCACACATAGACAAGACATGATGCACAACAAGCATGATGCATGACAAAGCTACAAGAAGCTACTCATGGCAAGAGACGAAGCAAACAAGAGCAACACATCAAAGCAAGTTTAAATGAGGCCGGGAACAACATATAACAATTCCGGTAAGTCCTCATATGCAAGTTTCAAAGTTTGTCCAGAACTGAATAAACCTTATGTTCAAGTTGTTAAACAGCAAGTTAAGATGCACCAATATGACCTACACGAAATTCTAGTCAAGTTACATATAAAGTTCATTAGATTCTGAGCTACGGCCTAGAAGATATGAGCAAAACAAGTTAAACATGGCATTGATGCAAAATGCATACAAACATCAAGCAAACACTCCCAAACATGGATGCAACATGATAATATGAAACTACATGCAAAATCAAGCAAGTTTCATATAGAGCACACCCAAAACGGAGGAACGGTTCCACACATACACTCTATACAAGTTATAACAACAATCTGTCCAAAACAGCAACTAGGCATCTTGCAAGCATCAAAAAAACAAGCTACAGCATCTCAACGTAATAACAAAAGGCATGGGCATGAAGTACAGGTAAAGCATGACAAAACATGAACACTGAGCTATCTCTGGAAACAACTAGAACATGCTCAAAAGGACATGGCAAGAATGCAAATAATAACAGTTTCAGGCTTAGCAGAAATAACATCAGGTTACAATGTTTAGAGCTATCAAACAACATGTTACAGGAACTTATCATGGCAAACAAAGGCATAGCATGAATCTACTAATCTCATAGAACAAAAGTCCCTTACTGACCATGAGCCAAAAGGGCACAGAAAATATGATGGCACCCATGTAAACATGGCAAATTATATGACAGATTCATACAGGGCAGGAACAACAATAAGTAGGCATGTTGGTGAGCTTGAACCACTCACTACAGAGCAATACATGACATGGCAAGGCAACAAACAGTAAGAATACATGTTTATGAAGCTAAGAATGATAAGAGCAAGTTCATAGGGTGCACGGATCACTAGCAAAGCTCATGGCAACATTAAACTTAAAGTTAACAGGCTGACAGCAACATTATTTAGCAAGTTTGGAGCAAGATAACAACATGTTACAACAGGCTATAAATGCAACCAGGGGCATGGATAGATAGAGAATGACATGTATAACAAAACATCCTTAGTGAACATCTCCAGATTATGCATAGAATGACTTGTAGCAGCAGGTTTACATAGCATCACAAAATAACAGATTCATCCTAGCAAAACAGTAACAGCAAGTACCCTCTTTAACAAGCTTGATGCACTCAGCACACAACTCACAAAAATACATGGATAGCACCACTGTAAATATGGCATGACATACTTCAAAACACATGTAGAGCTCATGCTCATAGAATGCACACATCAAACATGGCAAAAATGATAAATGAGCAAGTTATAACAGTTTCAGCAGATTAACATCAACTACCACTCTTACAACGATGATTCAGGCATCAAGATGGACTCAAATGAAAATGATTCAATGGAACAAACTGAAGAGCATCTCACAACGAACAATTTGACATATTATACACGCAAAACGGAGCAGTATGCATGGAGTTATGATGCGATGAACATGGCATGATAAAGTTGCAGATTCGGGGACTTGGTGGAATTTGGACCTCGCGGGAAAAGTCAACGTGGGCGGTTTCAGATCTGCCTCGGGCGGCGCGGAGAACGAGGTTCACCGGGGTTCCCGCCGGAGAGGAAGAAGAGGCGGCCGGAGTTGTCGGGGACGGGGCCGGGGAGGTCCGGGGGCGGACGGATCCGGCGCCCCTTGCCCGGATCCGGCCGGGGACGAAGTCGGCCGAGGCGGAGGAGGCCGGAGCTCGGGTGAGCTCAGGCGAGCTCCGCCGGAGGCGAGGCACGGCGCCGCGGGGCCACGACGGTGGACAGGCGGCGGGGCGAGGCGAGGCGGCGGAGACAGCGGCGCCGACCGGGAGGCGAGCGGCGGCAGGGCGCGGCCTCGGGCACGGAGGCTACGGGCGACGGCGAGGCGCGGGGGCGGCACCCTCGGCAGCGGCCGGCGGCGGGCGGCCGGGCGTCGGAGCGGCGGCGGCGACTGGCTCGGGCGGCGGGGCGCGGGAGGCGCGCGGCCGCGGGGCGGCGGACGGGATCTGGGCCCGTGCGGGCCCCGCCTGGGCTCCGCGGGCCGGCGGCGGGCACGGGAGGAGAGAGAAAGAGGAGGCGCCGAGGTGGCGGCGGCCGGTTGGCTACGACGGCGGGGAGGGCGACGTGTCGCGACATGATTCGCCGGAGTGAGGTGGCGGCTGGACGCGTCCGGCTGCGGGGATTTTTGTCCGATGGCGCGAGGTAGGGGAAGGCTAGGGTTAGACCATAAATTTCGGAGGGGAAGGTGTTTATATAGATAGAGGGAGCTAGGAGACTCCAAATGGAGCACGGTTTTTGCCCACACGATCGTGATCGAACGACCGAGAGCATGGAGGGGGTTTAGATGGGTTTTGGGCCACTTTGGAAGGGGTGTTGGGATGCAAAGTGAAGGAGGCTTTTACGGTTACCCGGTTAACCGTTGGAGTATCAAACGGACTCCAAATGGCACGAAACTTGACAGGTGGTCTACCGGTGCTATACCAAGGCCGCTTGGCAAACCTCGGTCCATTCCGAGAATGTTTAACACCCGCACACGAAAAGAGGCAAAAGA
Organism: Triticum timopheevii; assembly: GCA_963921465.1. Lineage (NCBI taxonomy): Eukaryota > Viridiplantae > Streptophyta > Magnoliopsida > Poales > Poaceae > Triticum > Triticum timopheevii. The sequence goes on from OY997274.1 coordinate 218,821,194, forward strand.
GGGCGCCGAGGGACATAGGAGTGTCGGATTGCAAAACGGACAACGGGGAAAATGCTCGGATGCATCAGACGAACACGTATGCAATGCAATGTAATGCACATGATGACATGGCAAAATGCAACACTCAAGAAAATGACATGGTAACGACGGCCAATAACTGGAAGACACCTGACGCATCGAATCCGGGGCGTTACAGCTGACTTCTTCAATCTCAAAGTCCTCATCCTCAGATTCCGAAGTTTTCTCCTTCCTCTGCCTAGTCTGAGCCTTAGGCATGTTGCTTGGTGTGCTCCTGCTACCTTCATCATACTGCCAGAGGGACTAGTGCCCTCACTCAAGTCCATCTGCTCGTCTGACTTGTTCTGACTATCACTTTGATCAGACATTCTGCACATCAAACTGAGAGGTGACCTTGTGAATAGTTGTAGATGAGATAGAGTAGATGAGCATCACAAGGTGCAGAGTTTTTGCAAAAAAAATGAGTCAAAAACTTAGTTTTAGTTTTCTATAGGAAGCATTTTGGTGCTACCGATTTGTAAAACTCAGTAACACCGAAGCAACTTTGGAGTCTAAACTAGTGGAATCGGTCAGACCGAGACACAGTTCGGTGACTCCGAGTTTGCTAGGGTTTCACAAAGTCCTGATCTCGGTCACACCGATTTGCAATCTTTGGTCACCGAAAATCACATGTGCAATGACCTAAGCCAAATCGGTGAGACCGATTTCTACAATTCGGTCGGTCCGAGATGAGTCCGGCGGAAACCTAACCCTAAATTTTCAAATCAAATCTAATATAAAGGATGATTTCTGTGGATGGATCGATGTCATACTTGGAAAGAAACATGGAATTTCCTTTGTGCTAAGAATCAGAGTTAAAAGAAAGCACAAAGTGTTGAGCTCATACCCTAGCTTGGCGATCAGCTTTCTACGGCGGCAACGGAGGGGAGGATTTCCGTTGACGGCGGCGGAGACCAGCGGCAAGAGGTCGCTGGCGACGAGAAGACGATCCGGAGACGAGGCGGCAAAGCAGGACACGCGCAGGTGAAGAGGTTTTGGAGGAATTTCCAAATTTTGACCCGTCGGTATATATATCCTAGCACTGTCGGTGTGACCGAGTGGAACAACTTGGTGGCATCGAGATGCAGAATTGCAAGCGGTTACTGCAACTCGGTGAGACCAAAAAGTTCTAATCGGTTGCACCGAGATTGAGAATTTGATCAACCTAGTGAACTCGGTGTGACTGAAATGGAGGAATCGGTCAGACCAAAATACATAGAGAGGTTTTGGAAGTTTTAAGTCTATGACAAATCGGGACTCCGAGTGCTCCTCACCCAGAGGGTTTGAATCTGACTTAGATCAAACTTTGCGATGTAGCATGAAAAGAGTTTGAGAAGAGAAAAGCATAGATAGCTAGAGGAATCTGTTAGGCATTCTTGTCCATCCATTTGGCAAAAGAAGAAGATCCAAACAATCAAAGCAACAAATGGATGTCCTCGAATGAGAAAAGTATGCAGCCAACATGCTCACACAATAAAATGGCAAATGAAATATGTGCCAAAGCATGCACAATCACTCTAGCATCTATCAAGCAATTGGCGATGACTGGGTCATCTATATATGAGTATATTGACTTAGGATTCAAATGAGCACATTTGATCATAGGTCATATTCATCGTTTAAGCACAAGTGGGGTTACCACTTTTACATAAAGCATTGTTGTGTTCACACCATTAGAGTTGCTTTAGCTCAATTCTTAGAGTAAAGCTCCCCCTAGATGTGATATCCCCCCTAAGAGGGATGAACTAACCTTGGGTTTTGTCGATGGTGACTTCATGTAGATGTTGAAGATGTGGATGCTCATAGTTGATGTAGATCATTTAAAGAAATCCATTGGAGTGAGTTGCACTTTCAATACCTACATGGGTTAGTCCCACAAGGAGCAAACAAGGATATCCATAGACATAGAGTGAAGCACACATATGATGATGTCCATGAAAGCATTAGGTTGCCTTGTCCCTTGTCTTACCAACAAGAGGGTTTGTGATTCCTTGAACTAGTGCAAGATGTGGAAGTTGTTTTCACTTGTCCTAGCCAAAATGAATATGAGTGAAGAATGTTGGCAGAGTCACCCTCAAGAACTCTCTAGTTCTTCTTCTTTGGGATCCACATCATCTTGATGGGAATCCTTGGGGTTGTATATGTACATGATGAAGTAGAACTTGATGTAGTCTTGGGAACCCACTTGACCAAGGCCTTTGGAGCATGTTCAAATGCATCAATCTCCTCTTGAAGCTTGTCCTTGCCTTTTAGCTTGTGGTCTTGTGGTGAAAGATCATCCTGAGCTTATGTCCCCTTGAAGGAAGCTGGATCATACGTCTTTTGTTGAGGAACAAACTTCGTCTTGGGGTATTGATCTTCTTCCCACTCAACTCCATTGGCATTGAACTTTCGTTCAAAACCAACACCTTGGTTCTTCCGGTGCCTTCCTTGCTTGCATATAATTTCCTCAAATTGCTTACTTCCGGCAAGGCTCTTGTAAACACCTTTCTCTATAATTCCGTTCAATAAGCTATTTTCTTTCTCAAGTGTAACTTGGCTAAGAGAATCAATAGTGGAATCAAGAGAACTACTAGAAGCTACAATATCGGATTTAGCATGATTATTGTTACTACTAGAAGAAGAATCTGTCTTGTTCTTGTTGCTAGATTTTACTTGTGGCATGTACTAGACAAGAGTAAACACTTGGAAATGTAAGAAGAACTTTTCTTCCGAAGATCATCATTGATGGCCTTTAAGAACCCATGTTCCTTCTCAAGATTGAACTTTTCGAAGCATAACTTCTCATGAGTTTTTAAAAGTTCTAAATGATCTTCTAAAGTAATTTCATGAGCCAACTTAAGAGTGTTTAATTCTTTAATTAGACGCTCAATCTCCTTCTTATCATTGTCATTCATTTAATCTTGATTAGCATGATTAATAGCATTTTCATCATAGTATTCATCACTAGAGTTGTCAACAAGTTAATCATCATCACCTAGCAAGTCATCTTCATCACTATTGAAACCAACATACTCAGCGTGTGTTACCTTGGTGCCTTTAGCCATGAAGCATCTCCCAATCCCTTCACTTGGTGAATCAAATATGTCATAGGAGTTGGTTGACACACGTGCTGGACCGGCAACACCTTCATCTTGAGTATATTCGGAGATGGAGTGATAACTTCTCTCGGAGCGGTGGTCGGAGTCGGAGCCGGATACCCATTCGCCAACATGAGCTTGATGTCTTCGTTTTGTGTAGCTCGTTGATGACTTGTCCTTCCTTTCCGAATCCTTGCTTCTTCGAGAGGTTCTTCATTCATATCGATCATCTCTACTCCTTCTCTCTCTTGGAGGTGATTCTTCCCTTTTGCTTCTCCTTTTAGGTGAGTCTCCTCTTCTTTTGTAGGGAGTTGTACACTCATTGGAGTAGTGTCCGGGTCTTTCACAATTGTAGCAATTTCGCTCACGACTAGAAGATCTTTTGTCATTGTAGGACCTTGACTTGGAACTTCTTTCCTTGCTTCTACTCTTGTAGAATTTGTTGAAGTTCTTCACCATTAAGCATAATTCTTCATTGAAGGCTTGTTTCTCATTTGATGGTGTAGGAGCATCACATGAGGCTTTATAAGCACCACTAGACTTGTTGTAAAGCTCTTCTTTATCCTTGAGTGACATATCATGAGCAACAATTCTTCCAATGACCTCGGTTGGCTTGAGATCTTTGTAGTTTGGCATCATTTGGATCAAAGTGCACACGGTATCATATTTTCCATCCAAGGCTCTCAAGATCTTTTTGATGATGAATTTGTCGGTCATCTCTTCACTTCCTAAGCCGGCAATTTCATTTGTGATGAGAGCAAGCCTATAGTACATTTCAGTGACACCTTCACCATCCCTCATTTTGAACTTGTCAAGTTGACTTTGAAGCACATCCAACTTGGATTCCTTGATGGATTCGGTACCCTCGTGCATATCAATCAAAGTATCCCAAATTTCCTTTGCATTCTCGGGGCACAACCCGTTGAAGAGGATATCACAAGCTTGAGCATTGTATTGCAACATCTTCAATTCTTCCGCGGTAGCTTCACGATTTGGTTCTTTCCCATCGAAAAATTAACCTTGCAAGCCAATACACACAATAGCCCATACGGCGGGGTTATGTCCAAGAATATGCATTGTCATCTTAAGTTTCCAACTAGCAAAATTACTACCATCAAAGTAAGGACCTCTACGGTGGTAATTTCCCTCACTAGACGCCATACTCTCCTAGGTTGTGCAACCAAGGCTACGATCACCAAAGCTAAGGAAATCAAGGCAAATGGAGACCAAAGCTCTGATACCACTTGTAGGATCGAAAGTATGTCTAGAGGGGCGGTGATTAGACTACTTAACCAAATAAAAACTTAACCTTTCCCAATTTTAGTTCTTGGCAGAATTTAGCAACTTAGCACAAGTCAAGCAATCTCAACACAATTCAAGCAAGCATGCGTATATGAGCAGCGGAAAGTAAAGCATGCAACTTGCAAGAAAGTAAATGGGAGGAGTTTGGAGGGAGCAAACGCAATGTTGACATGGAGATTTTTGGCGTGGTTCCGATAGGTGGTGCTATCATACATCCACGTTGATGGAGACTTCAACCCACGAAGGGTAACGATTGCGCGAGTCCACGGAGGGCTCCACCCATGAAGGGTCCACGAAGAAGAAACCTTGTCTATCCCACCATGACCATCGCCCACGAAGGACTTGCCTCACTAGGGTAGATCTTCACAAAGTAGGCAATCTCCTTGCCCTTACAAACTCCTTGGTTCAACTCCACAATCTTGATGAAGGCTCCCAAGTGACACCTAACCAATCTAGGAGACACCACTCTCCCAAAGGTAATAGATGGTGTGTTGATGATGAACTCCTTGCTCTTGTGCTTCAAATGATAGTCTCCCCAACACTCAACTCTCTCTCACAGATTTGGCTATGGTGGAAAGATGATTTGAGTGGAAAGCAACTTGGGGAAGGCTAGAGATCAAGATTCTTGTGGTTGGATTGGAATATCTTGGTCTCAACACATGAGTAGGTGGTTCTCTCTCAGAAAATGAATGCTGGAAGTGTAGGCACGTTCTGATGGCTCTCTCCATGAATGAAGAATGGGTGGGGGTATATATAGCCTCCACACAAAATCTAACCGTTACACACAGATTCCCAAACTCGATGAGACGGAATGGTAAAACTCGGTCAGACCGATTCAGGTCAAAATACGAATGTTAGGCTTTTCGGTGGGACCGACACAGTCATCTCGGTGGGACCGATATGCTAGGGTTAGGGCATAACGTAATCTCTGTGTGATCGATCACATGAACTCGGTGGGACCGGTTTCAGTAATAGGCACATAGAGAGTTGGTCATGCAAACTCGGTGGGACCAATTTTCTCACTTCGGTGGGACCGAAGTGTTACAAAGAGGAAACAGAGAATTTGCATTGCAGACTCGGTGGGACCAATTCGCTCATTTCGGTGGGACCGAAATGTTACAAAAAGGAAACGGTGAGTTTACAATCCCATCTTGGTGAGACCGAGATCCCTATCGGTGAAACGGAAGTGACTAGGGTTTGTGGCAGTGGCTATGTCAAATGAAACTCGATGGCGCTGGATGGATCAAATCGGTGGGGCCGAGTTTGACTTTTAGGTTTGGACATATGTGGAAATGAGAAAGTGTTGATGGTTTTGGAGCATATTACTAAGCATTTTGAGAAAGTAAGCCATTAAATAACACCTCATCCCCTTTTAATAGTATTGGCTTTCCTATTGACTCAATGTGATCTTGGATCACTTAAATGAAAAATGTAGAGTCTTGAGCTTGTTGCCAATATGTGTCCTTAGCATTTTGACGGGTCCACATCTCTAGTCCATGCCATTCCAATCATTGAACTTTCTGAAATGGTCATCTTGAAAGAGCATTAGTTCAATGAACTATATGTTGTTAAGAATTACCAAAACCACCCAGGGATTAGTTGCACTTTCAGATGGTACTAACTATTATACCTTTCCTTTTTCTATTCCTTTGCTCCATTTCCAGTAAAGAGAAGATATTTATGCACATCCTTGTTTTCAGGCCTTTCCAAAGTGGTTCACTGATGATTACCTATTAAACCACCTATATGGTCAGGAGGCGAGGAAGGTTTTCATACAACACCCACGGCTCAATATTGAAGTGTTCCTGAAGAGGACGAAGGATGGACGGTCAAGCATCCACAGGCATTGGCCTAAAGTTGCAAAGACCTTCAACATGAATGAAGGCTCAATATTCGCCTTCCGCTTCAGCAGTTTTCCAGATGAGATGCATCTGTCTATGTACCGTCTATGATGCTAATCTCGAAAGGTTCTAGATGTTGCATGTGAAACTTGGTGCTGGTGCAGTTGTGTAATGGGGTAGCTGAGTGCTGAAGCTATATCATGTTGTACTATGATGTATTTCAATTATGAAATCCTGCTTCCTTAATAAGGAAATGAAATATATTATGTGCTTAATATGAATGTCAATTAGATTAATAAATGGATTATTAATAATAGGGCAATTAGCCTGCTAATTGGGTTTTGCTATTGTAAACGGTTATTTGGAAAACATCGTGGGCGATGACCTCAGGCAACGCACACAGTTTCTAGGAATAAACCGTGTTGGATCAATGAACAATCACACTCGACATTGTCTTGAAAACTGTTTGCGTTAGGCCACCTTGCGCAAACGTTTACCACATACAAAACTGTGTGTGATGGACAGCCTTGCCACACAGTTTCTTCTACGCATTGTGTGTGATGCATTCAATAACACAAATGATAAAATTGTTAATATCGTGTGCAATGGAAACACTATCACAAACGATTTAATGGGAAAAATTGTGTGTGATGTACCTGCGAACAAAAACATTTTCCTTGGAGCGACTGCGTGGGATGTATATACGAATAGAAACGTTTAGTGGAGACTGATTGTGTGGCATGTACTTACGACCGGAAATGATTTCGCATGTATAATTGTATTTTTTTAGCACTACTGTACGTATAACCGCATTTGATCGCTTGCTAGTCGCACATGACTTCATTTTGATGAACGTGTGTGCTAGGAGGGCATATCACCGGCGGTTTCTGGGTCGTGTGGGAAGGACCCCCCTATCGCAGTCACTCACTAGGTGACGGTTCAGAACGCCGTCGCAGAAAGGGGTTAACAACCATTTGTATAGCACCTCGTTGTACTAGTGACTGTTGAAACAAGCTTTTTTTAGCTTTTCTAAAGCCTTTCTAAATGGTTTTGCTTTCATAGCAGAATGTTTTTTGCAACACAACTTGACATCACCAACCATGTTTTAGCAAGAACAGAAACTTTTAGTTATTTTTGCCTACTAAGCATAAAGTTTCATCCTCTTGTAAGTTGCAAAAGGTTCATGTTTTGTACGTACCTTATTAGTGGCAGTCATGCCACAAATTTTGCTACAGTTGTGTGTATCTTATGTAAGCACCACTAGTTGCTCAACGACAACACTATTTTTTCTTGAACAGGGTGTACAAATTGCCAAGAATAGCTTCAGTTTTTTTAGTACAAGAGTTGTTATGAGAGTATAGATTTCTTATGCAAGTTGCTTCCATCAGTCATGTTTTTTGCCCAACAGTAGTATCTTTTTGATTGTGTGTATCTTATATAACTGATACGTCTCCAACGTATCTATAATTTTTGATTGCTCCATGCTACTTTATCTACTGTTTTAGGCAATATTGGGCTTTATTATCCACTTTTATATTATTTTTGGGACTAACCTATTAACCGGAGGCCCAGCCCAGATTTGTTGTTTTATGCCTATTTCAGTGTTTCGAGGAAAAGGAATATCAGACGGAGTCAAAATGGAACGAAATCAACTGGAGAAGTTATTTTTGGAAGGAAACCCACCTGATGGACTTGGACCCCACGTCAGAAGATACGGGAGGTGCTCACGAGGGTGGGGGGCGCGCCCTCCCCCCTGGGCGCGCCCCCCTGCCTCGTGGGCCCCCCGTAGCTCCACCGACATACTCCTTTCACCCATATATACCTACGTACCCAAAAACTTCCAGAACAGGAAAATAGATCGGGAGTTCCGCCGCCGCAAGCCTCTGTAGCCACCAAAAACCAATCGGGACCCTGTTCCGGCACCCTGCCAGAGGGGGGCCCACCACCGGAGGCCATCTTCATCATCCTGGCGCTATCCATGACGAGGAGGGAGTAGTTCACCCTCGGGGCTGAGGGTATGTACCAGTAGCTATGTGTTGGATCTCTCTCTCTCGTGTTCTCTCTCGTGTTCTTCTATGGCATGATCTTGATGTATCCCGAGCTTTGCTATTGTAGTTGGATCTTATGATGTTTCTCCCCCTCTACTCTCTTGTGATGAATTGAGTTTCCCCTTTTGAAGTTATCTTATCGGATTGAGTCTTTTATGAACACTTGATGTATGTCTTGTGTGGGATAACCGTGGTGACAATGGGTTATTCTATTGATCCACTTGATGTATGTTTTGGTGATCAACTTGCAGGTTTCGTGACACTTGGGAACCTATGCATAGGGGTTGGCACACGTTCTTGACTCTCCGGTAGATACTTTGGGGCACTCTTTGAAGTACTTTTATGTTGGTTGGATGAATCTGAGATTGTGTGATGCATATCGTATAATCATGCCCACGGATACTTGAGGTGACAATGGAGTATCTAGGTCATTAGGGTTTTGGTTGATTTGTATCTTAAGGTGTTATTCTAGTACGAACTCTTTTATAGATCGATCCGAAAGAATAGCTTTGTGGTGGTTTCGTACCCGACCATAATCTCTACATTTGTTCTCCGCTATTAGTGGCTTTGGAGTGACTCTTTGTTGCATGTTGAGGGCTTGTGATATGTTCTATCTATGTTATTATTGTTGAGAGAACTTGCACTAGTGAAAGTATGAACCCTAGGCCTTGTTTCCTATCATTGCAATATCGTTTACGCTCACTTTCACCGCTTGTTACCTTGCTGTTTTTATTATTTCAGATTACAAAAACCCATATCTACTATCTATTTTGCACTTGTATCACCATCTCTTCGCCGAACTAGTGCACCTATACAATTTGCCATTGTATTGGGTGTGTTGGGGACACAAGAGACTTTTTGTTATTTGGTTGCAGGGTTTTTTGAGAGAGACCATCTTCATCCTACGCCTCCTACGGATTGATAAACCTTAGGTCATCCACTTGAGGGAAATTTGCTACTGTCCTACAAACATGTGCACTTGCAGGCCCAACAACGTCTACAAGAAGAAGGTTGTGTAGTAGACATCAAGCTCTTTTCTGGCGCCGTTGCCGGGGAGGCTAGGTAAGTGAAGGTATATCTTTAGATCTTGCAATTGAATCTTTTTGTTTCTTGTTTTAGCACTAGTTAGTCTATAAAAGAAAATTACAAAAAAAATGGAATTAAGTTTGTCTCAAACGCTTCACCTTTTTAATATCTTTCGTGAAAATGATGGGAAGGAAAATTGTGCTCAAGTGCTAGAAGAAGAATTACATAGAATGCTTGGCATGAAATGTGTGAATGATGAGCATGATTGCAATGTTGTTACTATGAATTCCTTGAATATCCATGATGCTAATGATATGCAAAGCCACAAGCTTGGGGAAGCTATGTTTGATGAAGATGATATTTTTTGTCCCCCAAGCTTTGATGAGCAAATTTACTATGATGAAAGCATGCCTCCTATCTATGATGATTATTGTGATGATACGTATGCTATAAAGAAAAAGTTTGCTTATGTGGAGAGTAGAAAATTTTCTATGCTTGTAGATCATGAAAAGAATGCTTTAGGTGTTGGTTATATTGTTGAATTCATTCATGATGCTACTGAAAATTATTATGAGGGAGAAACATATGCTTGTAGGAATTGCAATAATGTCAAGTTTCCTCTCTATGTGCTTAAATTCTTGAAGTTATGCTTGTTGTACCATCCTATGCTAGTTGTTTATTGTTCCCATAAGTTGTTTGCTCACAAAATCCCTATGCATAGGAAGTGGGTTAGACTTAAATGTGCTAGTCATGTGCTTCATGATGCTCCCGTTATGTTTCAATTCTTATCTTTTATGTGAGCATCATTGCCATCATCATGCCTAGCTAAAAGGCATTAAACAAAAGCGCTTGTTGGGAGACAACCCAATATGTATCCTTACTTTTTTTGTGTGTAAACATGATTACGCTACTGTAGTAATCATTTTTTATAGCTTTTGTTTCAATAAAGTGCCAAGTAGAACCTTTGGGAAGACTTGGGTGAAGTTTATATGATCTTGCTGTGAAAAACAGAAACTTTAGCGCTCACGAGATTAGCTGCCATTTTTTACTGGAGAGTGCTTTTAGGTTGACTCTTTTTGAAGATGATTAATAGACAAATTATTCAGGTCCAGCAATTTATTTCATAATTTTTGGGGTTCCATAAGTATACGTTTTATACAGATTACTACAGACTGTTCTGTTTTTGACAGATTCTGTTTTCTATGTGTTGTTTGCTTATTTTGATGAATCTATGAGTAGTATCGGAGGGTATGAACCATAGATAAGTTGGAGTACAGTAGATATTACACCAATATGAATTTAGAATGAGTTCATTACAGTACCTAAGTGGTGGTTTTATTTTCTTATACTAACGGAGCTTACGAGTTTTGTGTTGAGTTTTGTGTGGTTGAAGTTTTCAAGTTTTGGGTAAAGATTCGATGATGGAATAAGGAGTGGCAAGAGCCTAAGCTTGGGGATGCCCAAGGCACCCCAAGGTAATATTCAAGGACAACCAAGCAACTAAGCTTGGGGATGCCCTGGATGGCATCCCCTCTTTCATCTTCGTTCATCGGTAACTTTACTTGGAGCTATATTTTTATTCGCCACATGATATGTATTTTGCTTGGAGCATCATTTTCTTTTGTTAGTTTTTTCTTTCTGTTAGTTAGAATTGTGTTTTGCCTCTTTAGTTTCAATAAAAAAGCCAAGGATAGCCTTTGCCATGCTTATTTTGCTAGTTTGCATGTTGCTGTTTGAAAACAGAAAGTTTACCGCTGTTGCAAAAATTCCCTAAAAAAGTCAGAGCATGGTATAACGTTGAATATTTTTGGATATTGAGCTCTGATAAATTTATTACAGTGGGAATTTTAGTTCATAATTTTTAGAGTCATGGAAGTATTGATACTCTTGCATTCTTTACAGACTGTACTGTTTTGGCAGATTGCTGTTATGGTTGCATTGTTTGCGTATGTTTGCTTTGTTTAATGATTCTATTTGAGGATAGGATTATTAGATATACAGAGGCATTTAGTATGCAATGTTGAATAATAATTTAAGTGATTTTCTAAAGTATAATATGATAAGGTTGTGCATTGGTTTATACTAACCTATCTCACGAGTTCTTGTTGAGTTTGTTGTGAATGAAGCTTTTGATAAAAAGAGAAACCATGATATGAGAGGAATTAAGGAGACACAAAAGCTCAAGCTTGGGGATGCCCAAGGCACCCCAAGATAATATTTCAAGAAGTCTCAAGCATCTAAGCTTGGGGATGCCCCGGTAGGCATCCCACCTTTCTTCTTCAACAACTATCGGTTAGTATCGGTTGAGCCTAAGTTTTTGCTTCTTCACATGAGTTGTGCTATCCTTGCAATATAGTTTTCTTTAGCTTTGCTTGCTGTTTGAATAAGTATCAAGATCTGAAATTCTTTAATGAGAGAGAGCCTTACACAAATTGGAATTTGCTAGAATACTCTATGTGCTTCACTTATATCTTTTGAGCTTGATAGCTTTTGCTCATAGTACTTCAATTATATCTTTTGAGCGTGATAATTTTTGCTCTAGTACTTCACTTATATCTTTTAGAGCACGGTGGTGGATTTGTTTTAAAGAAACTATTGATCTCTCATGCTTCACTTAGATTATTTTGAGATTCGTTAATAGCATGGTAATTTGCTTAATGTTAATATACTTAGTGTTCAAGATATGTGAAACTTTCTTTTGAGTGAATTGAATACTAAGATAAATTTAATGCTTAATAATTGTTTTGAGATATGGAGGTAATAATATCAAAGTCGTGCTAGTTGAGTAGTTGTGAATTTGAGAAATACTTGTGTTGAAGTTTGTAAGTCCCTAGCATGCACGTATGGGTAAAGTTGTGTAACAAATTTGAAGCATGAAGTGTACCTGGCTTGTGCATCCTTATGAGTGGCGGTCGGGGACGAGCGATGGTCTTTTCCTACCAATCTATCCCCCTAGGAGCATTGTGCGTAGTACTTGATTTTTGATGACTTCTAAATTTTTGCAATAAGTATATGAGTTCTTTTGACTAATGTTGAGTCCATGGATTATACGCACTTTTACCTTTCTGCATTTGCTAGCCTCTTCGGTACCGTGCATTGCCCTTTCTCACCTTGAGAGTTGGTGGAAACTTCGCCGGTGCATCCAAACCCCGTGATATGATACGCTCTTTCACACATAAACCTCCTTATATCTTCCTCAAAACAGCCAACATACCTACCTATTATGGCATTTCCATAGCCATTCCGAGATATATTGCCATGCAACTTTCCACCGTTCCGTTCATCATGACATACTTTACTTTTGTCATATTGCCATTGCATGATCTTGTAGTTGACATCATATTTCTGGCAAAGCCACCATGCATTATTTTCCATACGTGTCACTCTTGATTCATTGCACCATCCCGGTACACCGCCGGAGGCATTCATATAGAGTCATACTTTGTTCTAAGTATCGAGTTGTAAGAAAAATAAAAGTGTGATGATTATCATTATTAGAGCATTGTCCCAAGTGAGGAAAGGATGATGGAGACTATGATTCCCCCATAAGTCGGGATGAGACTCCGGACGAAAAAAAAGAGGCCATTAAAAAAAAGAGAAAGGCCCAAACAAAAAAATGAGAGAAAAAGAGAGAAGGGGCAATGTTACTATCCTTTTACCACACTTGTGCTTCAAAGTAGCACCTTGTTCTTCATGTAGTGAGTCTCATATATTTGTGCTTCAAAGTAGCACCATGTTTTTCATATAGTGAGTCTCATATATTGTCTTGTTCATACTAGTGGGAATTTTTCATTATAGAACTTGGCTTGTATATTTCTACGATGGGCTTCCTCAAATGCCCTAGGTCTTCATGAGCTTGCAAGTTGGATGCACACCCACTTAGTTTCTTTTGTAGAGCTTTCATATACTTTTAGCTCTAGTGCATCCGTTGCATGGCAATCCCTACTCCTCATGTTGACATCAATCGATGGGCATCTCCATAGCCTGTTGATTAGCCTCGTCAATGTGAGACTTTCTCCTTGTTTGTCTTCTCCACACAATCCCCATCATCATATTCTATTCCACCCATAGTGCTATATCCATGGCTCACGCTCATGTATTGCATGAAGGTTGAAAAACTTTGAGATTATTTAAGTATGAAACAATTGCTTGGCTTGTCATCGGGGGTATAGAAGTTGGGAACATCTTTGTGTGACGAAAATGAAGCATAGCCTAACCATATGATTTTGTAGGGATGAACGTTCTTTGGCCATGTTATTTTGAGATGACATGATTGCTTTGATTAGTATGCTTGAAGTATTATTATTTTTGTGTCAATATGAACTTTTGTCTTAAATCTTTCGAATCTGAATATTCATATCACAATTAAGAAGATTTATATTGAAATTATGCCAAAGTATCACTCCACATCCAAAATTCTTTTTTCTCATTTACCTACTCGAGGACGAGCAGGAATTAAGCTTGGGGATGCTTGATACGTCTCCAACGTATCTATAATTTTTGATTGCTCCATGCTACTTTATCTACTCCACTTTTATATTATTTTTGGGACTAACCTATTAACCGGAGGCCTAGCCCAGATTTGCTGTTTTATGCCTATTTCAGTGTTTCGAGGAAAAGGAATATCAGACGGAGTCAAAACGGAACGAAATCAACTGGAGAAGTTATTTTTGGAAGGAAACCCACCTGATGGACTTGGACCCCACGTCAGAAGATACGGGAGGTGCTCACGAGGGTGGGGGGCGCGCCCTCCCCCCTAGGCACGCCCCCTGCCTTGTGGGGCCCCCGTAGCTCCACCGACGTACTCCTTTCACCCATATATACCTACGTACCCAAAAACTTCCAGAACAGGAAAATAGATCGGGAGTTCTGCCGCCGCAAGCCTCTGTAGCCAACAAAAACCAATCGGGACCCTGTTCCAGCACCCTGCCAGAGGGGGATCCCATCACCGGAGGCCATCTTCATCATCCCGGCGCTATCCATGACGAGGAGGGAGTAGTTCACCCTCGGGGCTGAGGGTATGTACCAGTAGCTATGTGTTTGATCTCTCTCTCTCTCTCTCTCGTGTTCTCTCTCCTGTTCTTCTATGGCACGATCTTGATGTATCCCGAGCTTTGCTATTGTAGTTGGATCTTATGATGTTTCTCCCCCTCTACTCTCTTGTGATGAATTGAGTTTCCCCTTTTGAAGTTATCTTATCGGATTGAGTCTTTTATGAACACTTGATGTATGTCTTGCGTGGGATAACCGTGGTGACAATGGGTTATTCTATTGATCCACTTGATGTATGTTTTGGTGATCAACTTGCGGGTTTTGTGACACTTGGGAACCTATGCATAGGGGTTGGCACACGTTCTTGACTCTCCGGTAGATACTTTGGGGCACTCTTTGAAGTACTTTTATGTTGGTTGGATGAATCTGAGATTGTGTGATGCATATCGTATAATCATGCCCACGGATACTTGAGGTGACAATGGAGTATCTAGGTCATTAGGGTTTTGGTTGATTTGTATCTTAAGGTGTTATTCTAGTATGAACTCTTTTATAGATCGATCTGAAAGAATAGCTTTGTGGTGGTTTCGTACCCGACCATAATCTCTACGTTTGTTCTCCGCTATTAGTGGCTTTGGAGTGACTCTTTGTTGCATGTTGAGGGCTTGTCATATGTTCTATCTATGTTATTATTGTTGAGAGAACTTGCACTAGTGAAAGTATGAACCCTAGGCCTTGTTTCCTATCATTGCAATACCGTTTACGCTCACTTTCACCGCTTGTTACCTTGCTGTTTTTATTATTTCAGATTACAAAAATCCATATCTACTATCTATTTTGCACTTGTATCACCATCTCTTCGCCGAACTAGTGCACCTATACAATTTGCCATTGTATTGGGTGTGTTGGGGACACAAGAGACTTTTTGTTATTTGGTTGCAGGGTTGTTTGAGAGAGACCATATTCATCCTACGCCTCCTACGGATTGATAAACCTTAGGAAGTCCACTTGAGGGAAATTTGCTACTGTCCTACAAACCTGTGCACTTGTAGGCCCAACAACGTCTACAAGAAGAAGGTTGTGTAGTAGACATCAATAACCACCACTAATTGTCTGATAATAACACTATTTTTGCCCAAACAGGATGAGCAGATTGCCAAATTTAACTTGAGCAGAGAAATAGCAGAACAATCCATCACTTTTTTAGGGGTTTTGATTTGATTTTAGGGTTTTACAATGTGTTCTTATGCATCAGGGAAGCAGCAGAGATGTAGCATACCAAATACATGTTGGAAATATAAGAGTAATTTTGTACGGGAGGATAACATAAGGGCAAAACTTAGGGAAAGGGTAAGCAATTTTTGATGCCTTACCTCTGTGCTTCTTCTCCAACTGCCCTTCCTGTGTTTCTCTGGGTTTTCTTTCTCTGATTTCTAGCTTTTTGCAGCCGCAATTGCAGGTCTATGAATGTTTTTAGATCTGGGATGGTGGAACTAGCCCTTTTCTTGCTTGGGGGAGAAGAAGATGCGGTGGAGAGGGTCTGGATATAGGCGCCTGAGGCAGAGGGAAAGCGGGGGTGGGGGCTGGTAGGTTTCAGGGATCACATGAGAGGGTTGGCGGGGGACCAGGTTTTCTAGTAGGGGGATTTCTGTTTCCTTTTTTGTGATGGGGGGGCAAGAACTTTCCTTTTATGGGAGGCTGCCAGGGAACGCTAGGGAGAAACCGGCTGCTCCCTAGATGCGTCCTAAAAATAAATAAATAAAATACATCAAGGTCTTTTGCGGGCTGATCGTCTACTTCGTTATAAAATAGCCGATGGCCTGCCACCATCGCTTCGTCATCACTGGAGCGTCATCATGCTGGACTACTGCACTGGAGAACAAACTATTGAGGCGGCGGATTACCGCCCTGGAGAACAAACTGCTGAAGATGTCGCCGCCAGAAGATCGTCGGATCCAAGATTCTAACCTAAAAAATCACATAGCTCATACCGGCACCAGAGGCTGCACCAACGTGATGAAGAGAGCACCCGGAGGACCAAATTGCCAATGGAAGCTGTGGCCGACACCACACCAACAAACTCTGCAAATGCTAACCTCACCGACATGAATCTACACCAAACGAGCCATCAACAACCATGTAGCTGACAAAGTTGAGATAGGAGGCTCAAAAAAACTTTATTTTCCAGATCGGCGCTGCTGCCACAACCAACAAAAAAACATTGTGTAACCCTACTAAAAACCCTAAGGCGGGGAAAAACTAGAGCTCTATCCTGTAACTGTACTCTCCCTGCACTCCCACATCAGGAGAGCTGGTGCAGGAGGAAGCAGGGCGACGACCTAACGGCGTAGGAGGGTGTGGAGACATGGTGCGCCATTTTTTCTTATCCTCCCTACGGTTTGGAGAGTAGAGAGATGTCCTGAGTGTAGAATGTCATATTCTTCGACAAGGTCATCGGTGCTGAACCGATAGGGTTATTTACACAAAATCAACACACTTGAGGCTAGGGTAATAACTTAGTACCACATTTAAGGCAGGGCACAAGAAACCACCATTTTTGTGCCTAATGAATAACACAGAGCACTGATAGTAGGATAACCGCACGAAAACAGTCAAACTGATCAATTGGGCCCACCTGTAAGGCTGACGTGGCATGCCTACGTGAAAATTTTGCTAAGATGGGCCTAGGTCCCACCTGTCATCTACCCATTGCCTTCTTCCTCCGCTTCTCTCCGACCGGTCTCGCAAAGCAGAGGATGCCGGGGTGCACGAGATGGAACTCCGGTGGTGGAGAGGTGTTGGCTGGCGGCGTCTAGGAGCGGTGCAGGCCACCACGTCACCGGGACGGACACGAGCTGCTCCTGCGCGCTTGGCTGGTAGAGAGGAGTCATCCGCGTCGCCCGCCCCACTTGGCCGGAAGAGAAAAAAGAAGGTACGCGCATGGTGACGGCGCTCCAGTCGCTCAACAGCAGCGGTGGTCGGTGTTGGCGGCGCGGACGACCGTGGCGGCGGCGGCGCTCTGGAGTGGGAGCGAGGAGGCGGGATCGCATGGCAGGGAGCGCACGATGCAGGAGCTGCACGGAGCAAGCTCGCAAGGCGTGCTGCGTGCACTGCTCCGGCGCACTGGCGGGCGCTGTTGTGGCACTGCTCACGCTCGCTGGCTGGCCTGCTGTGCGGAGCAAGCTCGCACGGCCTGCTGCGGGCGTGAAGTAAGCTCGCCCGGCCAGCTGCGGGCGCGGAGCAAGCTCGCCAGGTCAGGCGAGAGGTGACCAAGGAGAGGGAGGTGAGGGGCGGACGACGAACTGGCGGCGCTCCTGTGGCTCTTGAAGAACAATGGATCGACGCACAAAAGCTGCTCGATTAAATGCCTATGGCAAGAGAGATGTGAAGTAGATGATTGTCTAGTCATTGACAGGTGTGGCCCACGTCCCATTTACCACATCAGTGGGTCAAAGTTTATAGTCTTCGCCACGTCAGCCCGATAGGTGGGCCCTACATGTCGGTTTATCTGCTTTCGCGACCAAATCCCAGCATCAGTGCTCCATGTAATAGTTTAGACGCAATTTCGGTGGTTATTTGTGTCCTGCCTTAAATGTGGTATTAAATTGTTGTCCTAGCCACAAATATGGTGGTTTTACGTAAATAACTTGAATCGATACTCCGTTCCATAGATTTTCTCGTTTTGAACTAAAACCAACAAAAATTATGCAATGGAGGGAGTATCTTGCAATGTCGCGCATCCAAGAGTATGTATCCCGAGCCGGCACAAGGCACGGTGGTTGTTGTACACAGAGATCATCTGAATCCAGTATGTCCGTATTTTCACCTATGGGTAGAATATAAACTTGGGTGCTTTAATTTATCTTACATTCTTATCACACCACACGTAAATACTCCATCCGTTCGAAAATAAATGGAGTGGTTTTAGTTCGAACTAAGACCACGCCACTTATTTCCGAATGGATGTACTACCTCCGTTCGAAAAGAGATGACCCAACTTTGTATTAAAGTTAGTACAAAGTTGGCTCATTTATTTTGAAATAAAAGAAGTACTCCCTCCGTTCCAAAATATAGTGCGCCCGCGCTTTCCGAGGTCCAACTTTGACCATAAATTTAACCAACGAGACCAACTACGGCGGGAGAAAAAATTATATAATTGAAAACTTCTTTCGAATACGAATTCACTGATATAATTTTTGCTCCCGCCGCAATCGGTCTTGGTAGTTAAATTTATGATCAAAGTTGAAGCACGTGGATAGAGGAAGCACTACATTGTGGAATGGAGGAAGTAATAGTTAATATCTAAGCCAACAGTCTTGGTATCTTGGTTTAGTAGGAACCATGATCACCTGCCAATACCACCAAGGAGGATTAGCTGTGATGAATAGGCAAACAAAAGTATGCAAAAGACGGACTAAAATTGCCAAGAGCTGATGCTGATGTGATGAAACAGCACACCATATCAACTTATGTGATGTAGTAAAACAGTAGCCTAGAACAGCTAATCGTGAACTTCAAGCGCGCCACTCTTCTCATCACCATAAGCAAAACTTCAATAGTTTGCAATGAGTATATGTTTACATCCATCCATGTAGCTAGAGCCATGTAAACACAAAGATGAAGGTTGCTACTAAATTATAAAGTTGACAAAACTGAAGAGCAGCTGCATGCCTAACAGATATCCATCCAAGAGCGCGTGTTGCCGCCGCTCCATTAATTCCTCCGGCAGCTACAGGCCCGCCTCCGCGGCTCGCCGGGGCGTGCTCTTCCGGCGGCTCCCGTTCTGCCGGAAGCCGCTGGACCTGGTCGTCGTCGTCGACTCGTCGTTGCTGGACCGGGTGCTCGAGCTGTTCTCTTCCATGTCGAGGTTCGAGCTCTCCTCCTTGGGCGCCCTGTTCCTCTTGTTGCCATTGCCTTCAGGGTCGTCGTTCTCTTTGAGCTTTGCGTCGTCTCCTTCTACATCGCCATGAACGCCCGCTGCCGAGTTCTTGGGTTCTGCTAGATCGACTTTGTCGGGGGCGCGCTGCTTTTGGGGCCTTCCTCTCCTCTTCCTTGCAGGCACAACCTCTTCACCGCTGCTCACCTTATCTTCATGGCTCCTGCCATTGGCGATGGGCTTCCTTCCTCTGCCTCTTCCCCTACCCATTGATCCAATCCAGCAGTGTCCTTTCTGTAGCTGTATTTGGAAATTACTGGAAAAAATAATCGAAGCTCAACTGCTTGATGCAGCTGCTTCTGCTCGTCCTGTTACTTCTTGGAAGCAAGATATTTGACTGCTAAAACCTTGATCTAGAAATCTGCAAGAAAAAGGACCGATTACTTACAATTTAATCCGGGGTTGGATTTAAGAACCAGTATATCATTTCCACCAAAATAATAGTAATAATCAGTATCTCGGTGTCGGAATGAGATCCGTAGGAATCAAGAAGTTGAAGCAACAAATATCCCCATCAAATCTCAGATTGAAACACATCCATACCACAGATAGATAGAACACGCAAAAGAAGGAAAACAACGTAACCTAATCAGGAAAAAGGAAGCATCCAATCCAATACAAGAGGGAGGATGGAGGAGCTGACCTTGCATCAAAGAAGCATCTGGCTCAAGAAGCATATCTTGCACCACATCCCATTTCTCCAAACCTAGCGGAGGTGAAGAGCGCCGGATGCAGGAAAGCAAATAAATGGATTGGCAGCGATCTCCGGATTCAGAGCAGAGGCCGGCGGATCAGGAGGCCGTATGGGAGTTTGGGGAAAGCTAGGAGATTCTTGAATGAGTAGGCTTGTAGGTGGTAGTGGTAGCAGCAGCAGGCAGTGGTGCTAGTGCTACTACTGGGCGCTCGGCTGCTCGAGCTCCTCCAGACAGCGGCTGTAGCCGCAGCAGGGACAGCGTACAGACTGCGCGCACCACGCGCAGGAGAGAGAGGGGGAGGGGGGAGGGGGGCTCGCTTGCTTTGCTGGGCCGCTTTCCCGTGGCTCGGCTCTCACTCGCTTTGTTTACGGTTTAACAACCGTTGAAAACGAGCTGCGGCTGCGGCTGCTCCGCCGTGGTGCAGTGCAACTGGCCTGACAAAGCGCCAAATGTTTATTGGCGCGGGCAGCCGTAGCACGGCGCGGTTACCGCTGCGTGATGGCCGGGCTACTGTTTCATTGGTGTTTGGTGCGTATGTGCTCTCGAGGGATTCAAAAACGGTGGCGACGGGAGGACGGACGGACAGGACAGGAGGGATCCCAAGACTGACAGCCGAGAAAACCAGGGGCTACGGCCAAGCCCAGTGTGGAGCTCCTCTCCTGTCCACGCTCTGCCCCATAACGGATATGTTGTTCATTTCTTTGCTGGATAAAAGAATACTAGTATTTCATTTTTCTTTCAAACTATTTCCGGACGCTGATAACGCCCACAAATGTGGCATGGTAGATATCTGCACACACACACTGTGTGTGACGTAAACACGAGGTAGCCCACACGGGTCATGCGTGTGCGAACATTAAAACTGCCCACACGGGTGGGCACAGCTACTTCGTGCCACACGCCTAATAAGTACGACTCATCCCCACCCCGTGCGTGTGGCACGAAGCAAATATGCTCACACGTCTTGGCGCAACTACGTTAGTTACCCGCGGTATGACGTTTTAGTTACCCGGGGTGGCAACTTTAGCTATCCGGAATGGCAAATGTGGTTGTAAAAGCATGGCAACTCTCTCTGTTTTGGTTAATTATATAGTTGTCATGTCTAATTTATAGTAATTGTCGCGTGTAATCAAACTATAGTTGCCGTGTGTGATTAACTACTTCTCACATGTGGTCAAACAATAGTTTCCATGTGTATTTACCTAGTTGCCACATGTGGTCCAACCATAGTTGCCATGTGTGTTTACCTGGTTGCCACGTACGCGCAACTGCAGTTGCCACGTGTGGCCTGACCATAGTTGTCATGTATGGTTAATCATAGTTACCATGTGTGTTTACTTGGTTGCCACGTACGCGCAACTGCAGTTGCCTTCTATTACCGTACGAGCGTCGTGTGGGCGAAGA
Source organism: Triticum timopheevii (assembly GCA_963921465.1). Classification (NCBI taxonomy): domain Eukaryota; kingdom Viridiplantae; phylum Streptophyta; class Magnoliopsida; order Poales; family Poaceae; genus Triticum; species Triticum timopheevii. The sequence continues at coordinate 218,842,575 of OY997274.1, forward strand.
GCAGTTCACCCACACGCGAGCGGACTAGATGTTGACTGTGTGGGCGGAAACTGGTTCGCCCACACGGCGCAGCCGGTAACCACGCGTTGCGGGTCTTTTGGGCGAGCGCTCTAACGCCCACACAACATGTTATGTCTACGTGGTACTGAGATTCCAACAAATTCCTTTAGGATTGGTGCAAAACAGAATCAACGTGGATCAATGCGTTTGGGCAAAATGCAAACATGCTACACGTGTGGGCGTTATCATTAAGGCTATTTTCTGCCTCACAACAATCTACCATTAGCTCGAGGAGGGGCGGTAGATGCCCTGGGCTGGCCCATTGGCGCGGGGGTTGAGTTCTTGGAGGATGCAGGAGTTTTTTTTTTGAAACTTCGGATGCGAATTCTTCTCCACTATCTCCACAACTATTAAACAATCAAACAAGAAATTTCTTGCACGCACCCTGCAATTAGTCCCACAACACCGTATGAACCAATCAGCACCACACGATTAGGCCCACAAGTCTCAATCTAACATGCATCCTTAATCTATTGCCTTTATGGTGTGCACTTAGCAATTTTCAAAGATTCACCGTACTCCACAAGGAGAGTAGTACTCGAACTACCAGCTCCGCATCCCCTACAATCAAGGAAATATGATCGCAAACCAAGGAAACTTCACGCCCTTGACCTTGACCTCACCGTCTGGCACAAACGCCGCCCACCAACAGCGTCTCCTGCTTGCACGGTGACCATGCCGCACTGCACTATTCCGTCGCCTCCATGCACGATCGCATCGCCGATTGATGCCACTCACAGTGTGGCATCCATCCTGCAAGATCGCCAGTGCCCAGGAGAGAGAGCCTGCCCCGGCACCCGCGCTGCCGTGCCCGCCCTGCCCTGGCACCAGCGCCGCCGCACACACGCCCGCCGGAGGAAGGCGCCGATGCCTGTCGCGTCCCCTGAACCAGCCGGGCACACACAGTTGTATTCTTCCGAGGACTTCTTCAGGTTCGACTTCTTCCTTTGACCTGTCCCAACATTACTCATGATTAGATTTTGATAATAGAGTTCTAAATAATAAACAGTTGCACAACAAAATGTTATAAGCTGTTCATTTTACATTTCTAATTAATGGTTTTCTAACTGAATCATGCACCCTATCTCCTGGGCCTGGTGTCGAAAAAGTTGGCTTTCAGAATTTACAAAAGTGACTTATCAACAAAAAGCACGGTGTAGTATGTTTTACAGAGACGAAACGCGTATTGCTTATCTGTCTGTCAGTAATAGAAAACTTACATCTCATGTTGTTGTTCATGATTATATGCACCATGTCCATACTTTTAACAATTTAATGACATGAATATTCTGATAAGTGGAAAGACGTAAACATCATAACATAGCCAAGGGAAGAGTGTATTAAGAGCAGACTTCACACGGGTATAGCTCCTAACTCAAGGCAATCGACACTATGTGTTTTTTGCATGTCCCCATTGCCGGTGTCAAAACTGGCGGATCTCGGGTAGGGGGTCCCGAACTATGCGTCTAAGGCTAATGGTAACAGGAGGCGGGGGACACAATGTTTACCCAGGTTCGGGCCCTCTCGATGGAGGTAATACCTTACTTCCTGCTTGATTGATCTTGATGATATGAGTATTACAAGAGTTGATCTACCACGAGATCATAGAGGCTAAACCCTAGAAGCTAGCCTATGATTATGATTGTTGTTGTCCTACGGACTAAACCCTCCGGTTTATATAGACACCAGAGGGGGCTCGGGTTACATAGAGTCGGTTATAGAGAAGGAGATCTACATATCCGAATTGCCAAGCTTGCCTTCCACGCAAAGGAGAGTCCCACCCGGACACTGGACGAAGTCTTCAATCTTGTATCTTCATAGTCCAACAGTCCGGCCAAAGTATATAGTCCGGCTGTCCGAGGACCCCCTAATCCAGGACTCCCTCAGTAGCCCCTGAACCAGGCTTCAATGACGATGAGTCTGGCGCGCAGATTGTTTTCGGCAGTGCAAGGCGGGTTCCTTCTCCGAATACTCCATAGAAGATCTTGAATCTGAGGATCGTGTCCGGCTCTGCAAAATAATTTCCACATACCACTGTCGGTGTCAAAACCGGCGGATCTCGGGTAGGGGGTCCCGAACTGTGCGTCTAGGCGGATGGTAACAGGAGACGAGGGACACGATGTTTTACCCAGGTTCGGGCCCTCTTGATGGAGGTAAAACCCTACGTCCTGCTTGATTAATATTGATGATATGGGTAGTACAAGAGTAGATCTACCATGAGATCAAGGAGGCTAAACCCTAAAGCTAGCCTATGGTATGATTGTTGTAATGGAGGTTATGTCCTACGGACTAAAGCCCTCTGATTTATATAGACACCGGAGGAGGCTAGGGTTACACAGAGTCGGTTACAATGGTAGGAGATCTACATATCCGTATCGCCAAGCTTGCCTTCCACACCAAGGAAAGTCCCATCTAGACATGGGACGGAGTCTTCAATCTTGTATCTTCGTAGTCTTGGAGTCCGGCGGACGATGATAGTCCGGCTGTCCGGACACCCCCTAGTCCAGGACTCCCTCAGTAGCCCCTGAACCAGGCTTCAATGACGATAAGTCCGGCGCGCATAATGTTCGGCATTGCAAGGCGGGTTCCTCCTTTGAATAATCCAGAGAAGATCATGAACACCAGGATAGTGTCCGGCTCTGCAAAATAAATTCCACATTCCACCGTAGAGAGAATAAAATGTACACAAGTCCAATCTGCTGACGCATCATGCGGCATGACATCACACCGCTTCCAAGCCTTTATTTGAATCGTTTTTTATTATACCACCTCAGCACGTTTAGCGAAGCGGTTTCCTTGGCACGTCTTGTCGAAGCAGAGATCGTGTTCCCCTTATTCCGGGATTCTCATCAATACGGACATGGGTAAGCCAACCGCGCCATTGATGGTGGCGCTTGGGAGATAAGCAAGTTTTACCAGGCCGGTGGGGGACGCATAGTTTTCGTCCCCCTATATATAAGGGATAAGGATTTACCTTCTCACCTACGCCTTCTTCCTCCTTTGCTTATCCATCTCCGCGCACTCAAGCTCCAACGCCCAAGCTCGCGCATCTCGCCTCGACCTTCTCCGAATATGTCCGGAGCGGGAGGCAAATGGTTGGCCTCCACCATTAAGGAGGAGCACATCGCCAAGCTGTGCAGCACCGGATACCTTTCCGGCGATATCGCGCATCGGCTGCCCGACGAGGGGCAGCTCATCTCTACCCCTGGGCCCCATGAGAGGGTCGTCTTCCTTCCCCACTTCCTCCGCGGACTAGGCTTTCCACTCCACCCATTCGTCCGGGGGCTCATGTTTTACTACGGCCTGGATTTCCACGATCTGGCGCCGAACTTCATCCTCAACATCTCGGCGTTTATCGTCGTGTGCGAGGCCTTCCTCTGCATCCGGCCCCAGTTCGGCCTGTGGCTCAAGACCTTCAACGTCAAGCCGAAGGGTGTGAAGGGCACGCAAGCGGAATGCGGAGGCGCCATGTTGGGTAAGTTGCCCAACATCCTTTGGCTCGAAGGGGCCTTCGTGGACTCCGTCAAGGGGTGGCAATCGGGGTGGTTCTACATCACCGAGCCGCGCGAGCCCACATGGGCGGCGGCCCCCGAGTTTAGATCTGGCATCCCCAGGCAGCTCACCTCCTGGAAAGAGAAGGGCTTGTTGTGGGGCAATCCGAAGGAGCTGACGAGACTCCGAGCCTGCATCCAGAAGCTGGTGAGCAATAAGCTCAGGCTCGTCGACGTGGTCCAGGTCATGCTCATCTGCCGGATTCTCCCATGCCAAGAACGGGCATTCAATCTGTGGGAGTTCAATCCGGAACAGCACCAGGCGCTAAGCGGGCTCTTCGATATGACATACGAAGGCGCCTGGAGGGTGCTGTTTAAGGGCGCCGAAGCCCCCGCATCCGCGACGGAAGATCGCGGATTTTGCTCGCAGCATCCGGCTGACGAGGTAAGTGATTCGACCCCTTTACGGGACACTTGTGGTAATCAAATTGATTCTAAGAGGGTTTCAATATCTCTTTTCCTTTGGCAAGAATGGATGGAGAAGGCGGAGCAGCTCATCAGCCCGGCTCCCATGCCAGAAGACCCAGTGAACGCCCGTCTAGCAGGGCTGCTGGTTCCGGCACCGCACGTGGTGCCGGAGAAGAAGGCCAAGAAGGTGGCCGCGGGGACTCGAAAGAGTTCCCGTAATCAGGCGTCCAACGACGAGGCAAACTCCTCCCCTGAAGACGAGGAGGAGGAAGAAGACTCTCTCCCGGAGGAGGGAGAGAAGAAGAGGAAGGCTTCCCCAATAGGGGAGGCCGAAGGGTCCAAGAGGGGGAGAACTATTCCCCCGGACAGTTTCGCCAACACCATCGTTGGCGAGGAGGAGTGGCCTTCAAGGGCCAGGCGTCCGGCGTGATCGTAAGTATCCGGATCCCTGATATGCAATTTTTTCGCGTCACCTAGTGTCCTACTAAAGCCGCATTCTGTCCGTAGTCCGGCCGATGATGATCTCCCCGCTTCATCGAGCGGGTCGTTGGCCCCGTCGGATGTGGATTCACTTCCGACTGCCTCTTCCCCCCGCGCCGACGAGGACGCCGAGGTGGGATCCCAGAGAGGGACCCATCAGGAGGAGGCTCCGGAGGCGCCGCCAGGCAGCCTCCCGGACTTTGAGCCGGACTCTACAACGGAACCTGCAGTGGTTCCAGAGTCCGGCACGCGGCCCCTTCGAAAGAAGGGCAAGACCGTGACACCGGTGACCTCCGTCCAACCGGAGACGCCGGATAACTTGTTGGAGGCGCTTAAAGGCGCTTCCATCGAGGAAGAACACCGCACTATTATGAGTGTGGTGATTCAGAAGGTTCAGCTCGCCAAGAGCGGGCTGACCGAAGCCTGCAACAGCCTTCTAACAGGCTTTGAGGTAAGAAGTTATAATTATGTAATGTAATACCGCATAGACAGTAGCCCTTGATGCTCGGTTCGGTGTTCGGAAAGAAAAGCCGGACTGAGGATCTAATAAGATATACGCAGGGTTGCATAAAATATGTCAATATGGGTTTGCAGGCTGCGCTGCTGACCTCTGCCGCACTGACTGCGGAGGTCGGTGCGTTGAAGCAGGATCTTGAGCGGTCCGAGCAAGAGCTCGGCCATGCCAAGAAGCAGCTCGAGGACAAAGAAGGTGAGTAACACCACTTTGAATAGTCACCTTACAGAAAAGGATTTTGGTTGCAATAAAATTAACAAGGATAATATGGGTATTGCAGGGGCCACGAACGAGGTGGCAGCCCTGAAGGAGGCTGTGTCCGCGGCCGAACGCAATGCGGCCGCGGAACGGGCAGAGCGAGAAAAGCAGGAGGCACGGGTGGCGGAAGTACGGCAAGAGCTCCAGGCTCTCATGGAGAAGCATGAGAGTTTGGAGCGTGACTCCAAGACTCAAGAGTCCGAGCTTGCCTCGGCTCTCGAAAGTGCCAATCCGCCAAGGCCAAGGCCCGTAAGGCCCTTCAGGAGGTTGAAGATGTAAAGAAGATAGCGGCGGGTAAGGCATTTTTCATGCAAAGCAAGCATGTTAATGTAAACTACCTGACACTTACCCGCATTCGGAGCTCTCCAGGGGCGTTTGCAGATCTGCCGCGTAGTGTGTCCGATGCCGCCGCATTCTAACGTGGCGAGGAGGGGAGCTCGACGGAGAAGGTCTTCTGGTCTCAGTACGCTGAGGCCGGCCATCCAGTGCCCCCAAGCGACCAGCTGAAACAGCTGGTCGAACTCCACAAGGTAGCTGAGGAGGCCATGAGGGGCCTTATAGTCCGGCTGTGGCCTGGACAGGCCATGCCTGGGAGCTACTTCGGCCTCGTGCGGCGGCTGGTGGATGCGTGCCCCTGGGTGGAGGTCATCAAGCGCTCCGCCTGTATTGAAGGTGCTCGTCGGGCCCTTGCCCGCACAAAGGTGCATTGGGGCAGGTTGGATGTGGAGAAGCTTCTCACGGACCCACCGCCACCGGGCAAGGAGTATCGCACGCCCGAAATGTATTATAAAACTGTTCTAAAGGGAGCCCGCGATATTGCGGATGAGTGCCCCAGAAATGTAATCTTTGAGTAAACTCGCTATGTGTTATCCTGTGCGCTGAAAACTTTGTTCATGTGCGCATTAAGCAACGCTTATTTAATTTAAAATATTACCTTCTGTGCGGCCGTTTATAAAATCTAAGAGATGGCAAGTCGTTGGCTTCAGCCCCCGAGCCACTAGTGCTGGGGTGTTCGGGATAAACTTGAGCACTCTTGTTCCCATTTTTGGGTCCATCTAGGGAGGCGCTCAACACAACGAACAAGGCAACCGGACTTATAATGCTTGAACACTCTCACTTAGCCATAGAATTCTATAATTTTAAATTTCGGCGAAGCCCCTGGTATTCGGAAGACCGAATCCGGGGCGCTATCCATGCCTTCGTCGGACATTATCCGGAACTTCGCTCAAAGCGGCGTGAGTCTTTAAGGACCCGAAAAGACCTCTCGAACAGCGACCAGTCTCTCGCCTTATCATGCCGGTCAGTTTTAGCTTTCTCCACTGAGGCGCTCGCCCGGCTCAACCGGGGCGCAATCGCAGTGGTTCTCCTAGTGCCACCTTAGCCGACAGAACGGAACGTAAGGCACCAAAACGTGGGAGCCGGGTAAACCCAACTATTGACCCAAGACATGATTCGGAGCCGATTCATATAATGCTATAAGTTCGGGGTGCCTCACTTATGAAAGTGTTCGGACTTATCACACCATGATGTGGGGAACATAAGCCCCTGGTGTATTAGGCCGTACCAAAATATACGGTTGCAAGATGTCATGTAATGAACATATATATATATAAGGTAATGTAATTGCAGTCAAAAAGGTGCTGCATTATTTATCAAAGGAAGTCTGCTTTTAGTGCAGACTGATACAAATAGTGCGGTAAGCAAGGGGTTTGGACTACTTAAACAGGTCTCCCTCCAGGGATGAGCTGCGTACTTGGTGTATATAATCGAATTTAATGCTCGTAATTGAGACCACCTGAGTGTTCGTCGCAGCCTTCTTTCGTCCCTGGCTATTGCATCGTGAGTTCGGCAGGTTCATCGCCGGACAGGGCCTCTGGTTAACGGAGTCCTGTGTATACAAAGAAGGAAAATGATAATAACAATAAAAAGAGAAGAGGGGCACACTTGCGAGCCCCTGGTGTGGTCGAGCCGCACTCTGGGCTCATTGTGGTCGTGCCCCTTCCCCTGCGCCCATGGTATCTCCAAAGTGTAATGATGTACGCGGAGAGTTGTCCTTGCAATCATGTGAGGGCGGGGGTTAGGGCCCCATTGCTACGCGTGCTCTGATCGTGCCAGGTTGTCTTGGTTGGTGTTGCTTCGGGCGCGTTTTGCTGTATCCGGCCGTTTGACGGCCGGACTCGAGAATTGCCTTAAAAGGCTGCTCTGTACTTCTGCCGCGAGAGCCGCTGTATGTTCCTCCGTTCGGAGGGAGCGTTCCGTATTTCCGTTGACCGTGATGTCTCCACGAGGGCCTGGCATCTTGAGCTTGAGGTATGCATAATGCGGCACCGCGTTGAACTTTGCAAACGCGGTTCGTCCGAGCAGAGCGTGATAGCCGCTGCGAAACGGGACTATGTCGAAGATTAACTCCTCGCTCTGGAAATTGTCCGGGGATCCGAAGACCACTTCCAGTGTGACTGAGCCTGTATAGTTGGCTTCCACACCTGGTATGACACCTTTAAAGGTTGTCTTTGTAGGTTTAATCCTTGAGGGGTATATACCCATCTTGCGCACTGTATCCTGATAATGCAGGTTTAGGCTACTACCGCCGTCCATCAGGACTCTCGTGAGGTGAAATCCATCGACGATTGGGTCTAAAACCAATGCGGCGAATCCGCCATGGCGTATGCTGGTCGGATGGTCTCTTCGATCGAAAGTGATCGGACAAGAGGACCATGGATTGAACTTCGGGGCGACTGGCTCCATCGCATAGACGTCCCTTAGTGCGCGCTTCCTCTCCCTCTTGGGTATATGGGTTGTGTAAATCATGTTCACCATCCGCACTTGTGGGGGGAAACCCTTCTGTCCTTTGTTGTTCGGCGGTCGGGTCTCTTCCTCGTCGTCGCTGTTTAGCCCCTTGTCATTGTTTTGGGCAATTAACTTACCTGCCTGCTTGAACACCCAGCAATCTCTGTTGGTGTGATTAGCTGGCTTTTCAGGGGTGCCATGTATCTGGCACAAGCGGTCGAGTATTCGGTCCAAATTGGACGGACCCGGAGTGGTTCTTTTGAATGGCTTCTTCCGTTGACCGGGTTTAGAGCCTCGGAACCCGGCGTTGACTGCCGTATCCTCCTTGTCGTCGCCGATAATGCGGCGCTTATTTTTGTTTCGACGTGACCTGCCGTTGTTGTCCTTAGTATCCGGACTGCCAGAATTTTTACGGAGGTTATTGCTGCGAGCAAGCCAGCTATCCTCTCCCGCGCAAAAGCGGGTCATTAGTGACGTGAGGGCTGCCATGGATTTCGGCTTTTCCTGTCCCAGGTGCCGGGCTAGCCACTCGTCGTGGATGTTATGTTTGAAGGCTGCAAGGGCCTCTGCATCTGGACAGTCGACGATTTGGTTTTTCTTTGTCAAGAACCGTGTCCAGAATTGTCTGGCCGATTCGTCTGGCTGCTGAATTATGTGGCTTAGGTCATCGGCGTCTGGTGGCCGCACATACGTGCCCTGGAAGTTATCGAGGAATGCGGCTTCCAGGTCTTCCCAACACCCAATTGACTCTGCGGGCAAGCTGTTAAGCCAATGCCGAGCTGGTCCTTTAAGCTTGAGTGGGAGATACTTGATGGCATGGAGATCGTCGCCGCGGCCCATATGGATGTGAAGAAGATAATTTTCGATCCAAACCGCGGGGTCTGTTGTGCCATCATAGGATTTGATGTTTACGGGTTTAAACCCTTCAGGGATTTGATGATCCATTACTTCGTCAGTGAAGCATAGCGGGTGTGCGGCGCCTCTGTATTGAGCAATATCACGACGCAGCTCGAGGGAGCGTTGTCTGCTGTGTTCGGCCCGGCCGGGGTTATTGTATCCGGCGCGACGGTATTCGTCGTGGGTCGTGGGGCGCCCACGTGATCCGTAGATGGATCTATTGCCTTGCTTTGTCCTCCAATATATCTTGCAAGTCCGGCGCGTTCCCTCTTGGCTTCGTACTCTTGGAGCGATGCCGGGCTACGGTCTTGGTTGGGGGCCTTGATGCCTCTCTGTCACGACCACGGGGTGGTCGGTCAGCCGTATCGTGCGCTGGTGATGGAGGTATGTATGCTTCCTCCTCTAATCGGGGGAGCAGCTTGCGTCTTGGGTAACTTTTGGAGGGGCGTTCGAGTTTATACTCTTCGGCCGCGAGGACCTCGGTCCATCGATCGGCCAGCAGATCCTGATCAGCTTGAAGCTGCTGCTGCTCTTTCTTTAGGCTATTTGCCGTGGCGATAAGCCTGCGTTTGAAACGCTCTTGTTCGACGGGATCCTCGGGCACGACGAATTTGTCGTCGTTGAGGCTTGCCTCATCTTCGGAGGGAGGTGTATAGTTATAATCCTCAACCTCTTCGTCTGCCGCCCTCACATGAGGGCTTGCTTCTGCATCCTCCTGCGCTGAGTCTTGCTGGAGGGGATTGTCTTCGGCACTCTCTGGGGTATTATTATCTCCTGTACCGGAATCTCCATTCTTGCTGTGGCGGGATTTAGAGCGGCGTCGTTGACGCCGGCGCTTGGGCTGTTTCTTTAAAGAATCTGCCTCCGCTGCTTCTTCGCCGTCCCCGTCTTTTGGGGTGTCCACCATGTATATGTCGTATGACGAGGTGGTCTTCCAGTGCCCTGTAGGCGCTGTTTCCTGTTCGTCTCCGGCATCGTCGTCCATAGTGTCGATGTCTTCGGAGTCGTAGTCTAGCATGTCGGTTAGATCGTCGACAGTGGCTACCAAGTGGGTGGTGGGTGGGCTCTGAATTTCTTCATCGTCCGTATCCCAACCCTCCTGGCCATAGTCCGGTCAGGACTCTCCGGATAGCGAGAGATGCTTTAGCGAATTTAGGATGTCACCGAAGGGCGAGTGTTGGAAGATGTCCGTGGTGGTGAATTCCATAACCGGCGCCCAATCAGATTCGATTGGCAGGGGCGCGGGAGGTCCGGAGTCCGGCAAGGAGTCCGGCACCTCGGAGTCACGAGCTTTACGAGGGACAAGGGTAGTGTTCGGCTCCATCACCGTGGAAGTTGAAGACCCCGAGGCGGTGTCTAACCACCGGTCCTCGATCTGGGCGATCGGCTCCGGTCTAAGGGCCAGAGCGGATTGCGGTGCGGCCACCAAGGCACTGTTCGGTGACAGAGCTAGATCATGCCCGTCGCAACAGTGCAGCATGCCTGGCTGTGGCTCGAGCCCGTCGAAGATCAAGTCCCCGCGGATGTCGGCCGTGAAGTTTAGGCTTTCGAATCTGACCTGATGGCCAGGGGCATAGCTTTCGATCTGCTCCAGATGGCCAAGCGAATTAGCCCGCAGTGCGAAGCCGCCGAATACGAAGATCTGTCCGGGGAGAAAAGTCTCACCCTGGACCGCGTCGTTGGTTGAAGATGCCATCGAACCTATCGGTGACGACGCAGAGGAACTCTCAATGAAAGCACCAATGTCGGTGTCAAAACCGGCGGATCTCGGGTAGGGGGTCCCGAACTGTGCGTCTAGGCGGATGGTAACAGGAGACGAGGGACACGATGTTTTACCCAGGTTCGGGCCCTCTTGATGGAGGTAAAACCCTACGTCCTACTTGATTAATATTGATGATATGGGTAGTACAAGAGTAGATCTACCACGAGATCAAGGATGCTAAACCCTAAAGCTAGCCTATGGTATGATTGTTGTAATGGAGGTTATGTCCTACGGACTAAAGCCCTCCGGTTTATATAGACACCGGAGGAGGCTAGGGTTACACAGAGTCGGTTACAATGGTAGGAGATCTACATATCCGTATCGCCAAGCTTGCCTTCCACGCCAAGGAAAGTCCCATCCGGACACGGGATGGAGTCTTCAATCTTGTATCTTCATAGTCTTGGAGTCTGGCGGACGATGATAGTCCGGCTGTCCGGACACCCCCTAGTCCAGGACTCCCTCAACCACCGTAGAGAGAACAATATTCCACAAATCTAATCTGCTGACAACTTTTCATAGTGTGACATCACGCCGCGGCCCGGTCATTACGAACCGTTTTTCCCAGCCTGCCACTGCACGTGTTGCGAGGCGGTTTTATTGGCACGTCTTGTCGAAGCAGAGATCGTGTTCCCCTTATCACGGGATTCTCATCAATACGGGTGTGAGTAACCCAACCGTGCTTGTTAGTATGACTCCTCGATTTTAGGCAAGTTCTAAACGACCACGCGAAGGACGCTTGATATTCACCCTCTTTATAAAGGGACCAAGGCCTGTCCTTTTCTTCCCATGCTCGATCCTTCCCTTCCCCCACCTCGAGTTCCAACAGCCAAGGCTTGGGATAAGCGCTTCGGACCTTCAACCATGTCCGGATCCAACCTTCAAGGCCAGTGGATGGCCTCCTCTGTCACAAAGGAGGACATCAAGAAGCTTAGGGAGGCCAGGTATCTGACCGCTGAAATTCCGCACAGGTTGCCTGCGCAAGGGCAGGTCATCCCCGCTCCCGAACCCAATGAGAGTGTCGTATTTGTTTCCCACTTCCTCCGAGGGCTAGGATTTAGTCTTGATCCCTTTGTTAGAGGGCTCATGTTCTATTACGGGCTAGATTTCCATGATCTAGCTCAAGATTCCATCCTTCACATCTCGTCATTTATCGTCGTGTGTGAGGCCTTCCTCCGCATCACCCCACACTTCGGCTTATGGCTCAAGACCTTCAATGTGAAGCCGAAGATGATCGACGGGTGGCACGCGGAGTGTGGAGGCGCTATAATAAGCAAAGGCGCCGACGCCCTATGGCCAAAGGGTTACTTCCTGGAGGTGTCCGACTTATGGCAACGAGAGTGGTTTTACATCACAGCTCCCCGAGGTACAAAGCGGGCGGCCGCCCCCGCCTTCCTGTCACGCCCAATATGCGACCCTATCCAAAAGGAACTCGAAGGTCCCACCAATGATAGACCCGCATATTGGAACGCTTTTGCAAGGTGGATATCATTACATCAACATTACATAATAGATGGGGATACATACATAAGGCATACAATGCCACACAAATACAACATCACATCATACATAAGGGTACCATCCGGCTACGGATGAAACACAAACAGAAACTCAAACGACATCCACCCTGCTAGCCCAGGCTACCGACCTGGAACCTATCCCCTGATCGAAGAAATAGCAGCAAGATGAACTCAAGCAAGTAATCTGTGAGCCACAAGGACTCAGCAATCCCATTACCATGGGTATCAAGACTAGCAAAGCTTAATGGGAAAGGAAGGGGTAAAGTGGTGAGGTTGCAGCAGCGACTAAGCAAGTATGGTGGCTAACATACGCAAAAGAGAGCGAGAAGAGAAACAAAGGAACGGTCGTGAAGCTAGCAATGATCAAGAGGTGATCCTGAACACCTACTTACGTCAAACATAACACAGAAACCGTGTTCACTTCCCGGACTCCGCCGAAAAGAGACCATCACGGCTACACACGCGGTTGATGCGTTTTAGTTCGGATCAGGTGTCAAGTTATCTACAACCGGACATTAACAAATTCCCATCTGCCACATAACCGCGGGCACGGCTCTCAAAAGTTTATACCCTGCAGGGGTGTCCCAACTTAGCCCATGACAAGCTCTCACGATCAACGAAGGAATAGACCTTCTCCCAGGAAGACCCGATCAGTCTCGGAATCCCAGTTTACAAGACATTTCGACAATGGTAAAACAAGACCAGCAAAGCCGCCCGATGCGCCGACAATCCTGATAGGAGCTGCACATATCTCGTTCTCAGGGCAACACTGGATGAGACATCCTACGAGTAAAACCAGACCTCGAGTTTCCCCAAGGGGGCCCCGCAGTCTACTCGGTTTGGACCAGCACTTAGACAAGCACTGGCCCGGGGGGGCTGAAATAAAGATGACCCTCGGGTTGGCCGACCCAAGGGAAGGGTATAGGTGGTGGTGAGGCAAATGGTAAAACCAAGGTTGGGCCTTGCTGGACAAGTTTTATTCAAAGCGAACTGTCAAGGGGGTCCCATAAATCACCCGACTGCGTTAGGAATGCAAAATCCGGGAACATAACACCGGTATGACGGAAACTAGGGCGGCAAGAGTGGAACAAAACACCAGGCATAAGGACGAGCCTTCCACCCTTTACCAAATATATAGATGCATTAATAATATAAGAGCTATTGTGATGTCCCAACATAATCCTGTCCATCATGGGGCAATCTTCAACTTCACCTGCAACTAACAACGCTATAAGAGGGGCTGAGCAAAGCGGTAACATAGCCAAGCAACGGTTTGCTAGGAAGGGTGACAAAGGTTAGAGGTTCATGGCAAATTGGGAGGCTTGAATAGCAAGTGATAGGTAGCGCAGCAATGCGATAGAACGAAGCAACTAGCATAGCAATGATAGTAGTGAGATCCAGGGTAGCGGTCATCTTGCCTGAAATCCCGCAAGGAAGAAGAACGAGTCCATGAAGAAGACGAACGGGAGTAGTCGAACGAATCCTCACAATCGCAACATTACCGGAACTAAGAAGCAACACCGGAAAGAAACAAACAACATGGTAAACACACAAGCATAATCATGGCATGATGCACAAACAAGTATGATGCATGTCCGGTTAATGAGGCATGGCATGGCAAAGAACACTACAAGTTAAGTAGAACTCAATATGCAACGAGTTGCATATTCACGAAACACCACATTGACATATTTAGTTCGAACTCTTTTAGGTACACAACAATGTTAAATGTTGTTAAACATGGCAAGGGGTGTAACAAAAGTAAACTAACTATTTAGGCAAGTTTAAATTAGGCCGGAACAACAAACAACAATTTCGGAAAATCCTCATATGCATATTTTGAATTTGGTACTGTTCTGCCCTAAAACATATTTTATTGTTGTTAAATAGGAAAATAAAGTGCACCATGTTAAACTAGGCATTTTTATAGCCCATTTACATATAAAGAACATTTAATTCCGAGTTACGGTTAATTAGTTATGAAATAAATCATTTTAGCATGGCATTTGGGCAAATTTAAACAAACAGCATTTTAAACATTTTAAACATGGACGAAAGTGGCATATTATGAAACTAGATGAAATTCTAAGCATTTTACATATATAAATCATTTTAATCCGATGCACGGTTAATGAGTTATCATATGCATGAAGCTCGGGGTCCAAACTGTAAATATGCAGTTTTCTGGATAAATGCGAAAATCGCAGCATCAGGGAAAAAATACAACGGGCTGAATAGCTAGGAGCTGGGCTGGGCTCTCACCATGGGCTTCAGCCCGTCGGTGAGGAGGTGGAGGCAGGCCGCGGGGCGCAGGCTGGGCCTTGGGGAGGCGCTGAGCAGCTGGGCTGCTGGCGTTCCAGACGAACAGGGACGCGGTCAACGGAAGCGGGTGCTCGGGCCATGGCGATTGGCGCGGTCAAAGCGACAGGGACGAGCAGGCGTCCTCTGCTCGACAGGAAGCACAGCCGCGGCGGCACGGCTGCTCGTCGGAGTAGATGGCAGGGATGCGGAGACGACGGATCTGGACGGAGGGGGCCAGATTTGGGGCACGGATGTAGGTGAAGAAGCTCCAGGCGGAGAAGGTTCCATGGGGCGGCGGCGATCGATGCTGTTGCCTGAAGAAAGAAAATGCAGAAGAAGATTCAGAGAGGAACACGGGGAGGAAAACAGAGAGAGACGGCGGGCATGCGGGAGGAGATGAGGGAACCGACGGGGAGGCGCAGGCAAGGCCGGAGGAGGTCGATGTGGTTACTGAGGGGAACCGGATCCGAAGGCTGGAGCCTTGATCTGAAGAAGAGGACAGCCATGGCGTCCCTGCTCGACGAACTGAGAGAGCAGAGAGAGATGTCAGCGAGAGAACAGAAGAGGAAAACAGGAGCGAGAGGGTGGAGGGGAGCGATGGGACCTGGGGGTTTCGGGCGATGAAGACAGGCGCCCACGTCCTGGACGAAGCAGAGGACTTAGCGCGGCTATGACGACGAGGAATCGAACGAGGAGGTGGAGCTCGGGCGGTGAGGTCGTAGGAAGACGGCCAGCTCGGAGAGGTAGGGGAAGATGGCGAGGTCGGGCAGGCGGTTGACGATACGGGAGCTCCCGGCTGCTGTTGCGGTGGGTAGTGGCTTGCAGACGACGGTGGGAGCAGGGACGAGGCAGCAGGGGCGAAAAGAGGAGGCTGTGGCTTGCTCGGGATTTGGGTGGCGCGGAGATCACTGGAGGTGGTCGGAGGCTGCGGTTGGAGGGGGGTGGAGGGGAGCCGAGGAGAGGGGATCTAGGAGGATCCCGAGGTGGGGTTTGAGTGTGGCGGCGGCGAGGAGGAAGGATGGGACAGCTCTCCTTGATTTTAGGGTTGCCCCATTGATATACCTTGGTGGATTTGGTTAGGGGGATATTTGGTCCCTCCGATTTTAATCGGACGGTCCGAAATACTAGGTTGGGAAATCCAAATAAGAAAACGGAGATGTTTTCGGGATGTTTGGCGATGATCCGGATCCAACGGTGACGACTGAGCGGGTCAGGTTCGGGGAAGTTTTCGGACGCGCACAAGAGGGGTTTGACAAGAGGGAAACGCAAACACGATTGGTCTCGAAACGGTCAACGAAAGCAAGGGGTGATGTGGCAACTACGAGCGGATACGGGTTTTATGAAAACATATGGATGCGATGCACATGATGCTATGATGAAATGCATGACATGAAACAAAAGCAAAACAAAACAACAAAAACCCAACCACGGAGGAAAATAACATATCGCATCTCCGGAAAAGGCAAGAGTTGGAGTTACGAATATGGAAAGTTGTATCCGGGGCGTTACAACACTCCACCACTACGAGAGGATCTCGTCCCGAGATCTAGGATGGCACCGGAGGGAAAATGAAGAGGAAGATAAGCGGTAAGCTAAGTTGCTTCTTCGACAAACGAGTGAAACCATGAACCTTGAGAGGTTAAGCAAAATGAGAGAAAGAAAACAACGAAGATGAACAAAGTTGAAAACACTCCGTTAGAAAAAGAGGAACAAGGAACACTACGAGAACCAAGAGGTTTAGTGATAAGAAGGATATTGAAACCACTCCGGCTAAAACAAGATGAGAGAGGAAGAATTCGGACAGTACTCCGATTGAACATGGAAGGAATAGAACATGAACTTGATAAGATGGGATGATACTTGATGAAATCAACAACACACTGCCTCCGAAACTATTGAAATAATGGCATAATGGGTAAGAAGGATTTCAGAAAGCACCCAGGTTGAAAAGAGAGGCAAAACTTGATAAGATGAAAGAACTTGAAGAGAGCACAACACTCCGGTTAAAAGGATAAGCACGAAAAACATGATCCTCACAATTCGAGATGATGAGTGAAAAGAGCAACATCACAATGCCTCCGGAAGAAAGAATAGAAGATAGATCATTGAAATAAAAGAATGGAGAAGAAAATGCCAACTTCTGCCACAAATGAACTTGGAAAGCACCCTTCCAAGAAGGTTAGAACGGAGTTGTTGGAAAACCAACAACGAGAAGCACAAACTTGTTGTGGGCTTATGGAAAACATCTCAAGACTATGAGATGACAACCGGCCACTAATGGAAACCGTTGATTTGATTGAGAGCACCAAAGAGATGAAAAACTACTTCCACCAAGAGGATAAAGAGCAAGCTTGGGTCATGCATAATCACCACAAATAGCATCAACCCTTAAGGAAAGGCTTTAGGTGAAATCTGACACAAGATAACTCCAAAGAAGAGATTGATGGATTTAAAATACCTCATTCTTGACAACATGTGAATTGCGAACCTGAATGGAAATTGTCAAGAATGATATAACACTACCTCAAAAGCTAAGGTAGAAAGAATTGCACTTTGAAATGCAAGAAGAAGAATACTTGATATCCTCAAAACAATCATGTGTTGAGCACCATGTTTAATTTTGAGTAAAGCTTGACGGGTCACAACTTCAAGAGAAATCTTGAAGAACAATTGAAGAATGAAAAGAATCCTTGATGAACCACCATGTAGAGATTTCATGAAAAACTCCGGTAATAAAAGGATGATAGAAAGAAAGAGAAGTTGAAAACACAAGGTGAAGCCTTGCAATAAATTAGGTGGAGCTTCGTGATGAGATAATGTGGAAAAACTTAGAACTCCGGAAAAGGAAAAGATGAAGCCTCTCGAACCGAGAATGTGATATGATGACCAACTCCGGAAAGAAAGATGAATCACTTGTAATCAAGAATTTATTCATCATGAATAATCTCCGGAAGAAAAGAATTGAATCACCTCAAGGAAATAAGAATAAGATTTATTGTATGCTTATCCTTCATCAAATTAAATTGATGGCAAGCAATGGATTTTGCATATTACTTATTCTCGTAGAAAGGATTAAGAGGGATATAGTGTAAACTTGAAGAAGGTATCGATGGAACCACTGGTGGGATTTGGAAACAATGAATGAATGAATGAATTGATACGATGATGAATGAAGAGAAATCTTGAACGAACCACCATAAGAATTGAAAATGAACATAGCGAAGGCACAATTCATCGGGAAGAATTGGAAACGAACGAAGATACTTGAGGGGATTTAGATACATGAGAACGAAGAGATCATGAACTGATTAGAGGGTATTTGAACGATGCACCGGTAAGATTTGGAGAATGATAGCTACACGCTGAGAATGAAGAATTATGACATGATGGCCTTCGGAGGAAAGAAATGGAAACAACTCATGAAATGCTCCGGATGGTAAGAAAAGAATTGTCACAATCAAAACAATTATGAGGATAGCATGAAGCTAGAACCATGAATATTCAAGAGAATGGACCAAGATTTAAGAGAAACTCTTCTTCGGTCTTCACATGTTGAGAATGATCATGAGAACCACCATGACAATTGTTGAGGCACCCCGGAATGAAAATTGGAAAGGTTGAACCAACGATGAAAAGAATTTGAAAGATCTTGGAGAAAGACATATGACTGATGATATCCATTCTTACGTCACACTTGAAAAGAATTTAAGAACAACTCCAGAATAATTAGAAGAGTCAGGTAAGATCCTGGGAAAAGACCTGTGGGTTAGGGCCCACTCAAAAGAAAACAACGTTGGAAATGATTTTAAAGAGAGATTGCACCAGCTGAATTAAATGGCTTGAATGAGATAACAATATCCAAATAGCTTGAACGGATTAAGAATGGAAACACAAATCTTCTGAGATATCCTCAACACTCTGGAACAAATGAATAGCAAGAGATGAGTGATTGAGAGGTGCACCGGCATGACAAAGCATTTGACACAAGGAAAGGAATATGATCAACACTGAAAGCTCGAAATGGATCCACCGGAGAAGAAGAAAAAAACGAAGGATGATGAACTTGAAGCTCTTGAGCATCTTCATGGGAAATCACCGGATAAGAACATTGAAAGAAATGCATGAAGAGACTTCTCACAAATAAAAGGGATACATGATTACGAAATCTGAGTCCTTGAAGAAAAAGGGTGGGAGGGTGGGGAAAAACAAAGACAACTTGGGATGAACGAAACAAACATCGTTGAGAAAACTTAGAATTGATCTTGCGGATGGGGAGAATGATGGGATCATCTCGAAGAGAAGCACACCAGTTGGAAAAGAATTAACATGACAACCTCAATGATCAAAAGGATTAGTATTCACATAGCAATATGAGAACACCGTTTAGGAAAGGTACGGAATCAACACTTGACTTCGAAGCAACTCGAATACCACAAATAAAACAAAACAAAGGATTTGGCTTGCAGAATAAGCCGGAAACAAACATATGATAGAGATTTACCCAATCCCATATCATGCATCTGTCGAAAAGATATTCTAGGAGCTACTTGAATTCCCACCTATAAACTCCCGAAACTTTCTGGTTATGCAATCTGGTGTTGGGGATACAGGGGAAGCAATATATATCTCACCCAAAACTAACAATACCTACATCCAAGCTGTATCCATCTGTCAACACATAACCAAGAAACCTTCGGAAATCGTGTACCTGAACCTTCGAAAAGCATCCGTTATACAAGCTATGGCAATACTCCCGAACTCCCCAGTACTGGGTGGCATCGAGGTTATCTCACCAACAACTGCATAAAAGAGATTTTCGATGTCGGCAAAACTCAGGTATTCCAGAACTGCAACGATAAAATTATGACGACAACATCTCGGAGCTCAACTCCCCGGAACACTGCCACAACCCCTAAATGTCAGGAGGCACCAAGAACAATGTTCTCGTCATAAGAATATCGGAACGATTCCAAGATACCCGCGTGATCCTAAAAAAAATTCGTGAAATTTGAGGAGAGGAAAGTCAAAACATCTATGTAAGGAGTCCTCACCAGAGCGACGAAGGGGCTGAGGAGTAAAAAGAATCCTACTCCCCGATATATATATAATCCTAAGACCCAAAATAGTTTTCTTTTAGACTCAACAAAGGCCAACAAACAAGGGGGCTCCATGGTCGGTCGAGGCTCTGATACCAACTTGTCACGCCCAATATGCGACCCTATCCAAAAGGAACTTGAAGGTCCCACCAAGGATAGACCCGCATATTGGAACGCTTTTGCAAGGTGGATATCATTACATCAACATTACATAATAGATGGGGATACATACATAAGGCATACAATGCCACACGAATACAACATCACATCATACATAAGGGAACCATCCGACTACGGATGAAACACAAACAGAAACTCAAACGACATCCACCCTGCTAGCCCAGGCTGCCGACCTGGAACCTATCCCCTGATCGAAGAAATAGCAGCAAGATGAACTCAAGCAAGCAAACATCTCTCTCGCGTCATGATCATCGCATAACCTGTACCTGCAACTGTTGTTGTAGTAATCTGTGAGCCACGAGGACTCAGCAATCCCATTACCATGGGTATCAAGACTAGAAAAGCTTAATGGGAAAGGAAGGGGTAAAGTGGTGAGGTTGCAGCAGCGACTAAGCAAGTATGGTGGCTAACATACGCAAAAGAGAGCGAGAAGAGAAACAAAGGAACGGTCGTGAAGCTAGCAATGATCAAGAGGTGATCCTGAACACCTACTTACGTCAAACATAACACAGAAACCGTGTTCACTTCCCGGACTCCACCGAAAAGAGACCATCACGGCTACACACGCGGTTGATGCGTTTTAGTTCGGATCAGGTGTCAAGTTATCTGCAACCGGACATTAACAAATTCCCATCTGCCACATAACCGCGGGCACGGCTCTCGAAAGTTTATACCCTGCAGGGGTGTCCCAACTTAGCCCATGACAAGCTCTCGCGATCAACGAAGGAATAGACCTTCTCCCAGGAAGACCCGATTAGTCTCGGAATCCCGGTTTACAAGACATTTCGACAATGGTAAAACAAGACCAGCAAAGCCGCCCGATGCGCCGACAATCCCGGTAGGAGCTGCACATATCTCGTTCTCAGGGCAACACCGGATGAGACATCCTACAAGTAAAACCAGACCTCGAGTTTCCCTGAGGGGGCCCCGCAGTCTACTCGGTTCGGACCAGCACTTAGACAAGCACTGGCTCGGGGGGGCTGAAATAAAGATGACCCTCGGGTTGGCCGACCCAAGGGAAGGGTATAGGTGGTGGTGAGGCAAATGGTAAAACCAAGGTTGGGCCTTGTTGGACAAGTTTTATTCAAAGCGAACTGTCAAGGGGGTCCCATAAATCACCCGACCGCGTTAGGAATGCAAAATCCGGGAACATAACACCGGTATGATGGAAACTAGGGCGGCAAGAGTGGAACAAAACACCAGGCATAAGGCCGAGCCTTCCACCCTTTACCAAATATATAGATGCATTAATAATATAAGAGATATTGTGATATCCCAACATAATCCTATCCATCATGGGGCAATCTTCAACTTCACCTGCAACTAACAACGCTATAAGAGGGGCTGAGCAAAGCGGTAACATAGCCAAGCAACAGTTTGCTAGGAAGGGTGACAAAGGTTAGAGGTTCATGGCAAATTGGGAGGCTTGAAGAGCAAGTGATAGGTAGCGCAGCAATGCGATAGAACGAAGCAACTAGCATAGCAATGATAGTAGTGAGATCCAGGGTAGCGGTCATCTTGCCTGAAATCCCGCAAGGAAGAAGAACGAGTCCATGAAGAAGACGAACGGGAGTAGTCGAACGAATCCTCACAATCGCAACATTACCGGAACTAAGAAGCAACACCGGAAAGAAACAAACTACATGGTAAACACACAAGCATAATCATGGCATGATGCACAAACAAGTATGATGCATGTCCGGTTAATGAGGCATGGCATGGCAAAGAACACTACAAGTTAAGTAGAGCTCAATATGCAACGAGTTGCATATTGATGAAACACCACATTGACATATTTAGTTCGAACTCTTTTAAGTACACAACAATGTTAAATGTTGTTAAACATGGCAAGGGGTGTAACAAAAGTAAACTAACTATTTAGGCAAGTTTAAATGAGGCCAGAACAACAAACAACAATTCCGGAAAATCCTCATATGCATATTTTGAATTTGGTACTGTTCTGCCCTAAAACATATTTTATTGTTGTTAAACAGGAAAATAAAGTGCACCATGTTAAACTAGGCATTTTTCTAGCCCATTTACATATAAAGAACATTTAATTCCGAGTTACGGTTAATTAGTTATGAAATAAATCGTTTTAGCATGGCATTTGGGCAAATTTAAACAAACAGCATTTTAAACATTTTAAACATGGACGAAAGTGGCATATTATGAAACTAGATGAAATTCTAAGCATTTTACATATATAAATCATTTTAATCCGATGCACGGTTAATGAGTTATCATATGCATGAAGCTCAGGGTCCAAACTGTAAATATGCAGTTTTCTGGATAAATGCGAAAATCGCAGCATCAGGGAAAAAAATACAACGGGCTGAATAGCTGGGAGCTGGGCTGGGCTCTCACCATGGGCTTCAGCCCGTCGGTGAGGAGGTGGAGGCAGGCCGCGGGGCGCAGGCTGGGCCTTGCGGAGGCGCTGAGCAGCTGGGCTGCTGGCGTTCCAGACGAACAGGGACGCGGTCAACGGAAGCGGGCGCTCGGGCCTTGGCGATTGGCGCGTTGAAAGCGACAGGGACGAGCAGGCGTCCTCTGCTCGACAGGAAGCACAGCCGCGGCGGCACGGCTGCTCGTCGGAGACGATGGCAGGAAGGCGGAGACGGCGGATCTGGACGGAGGGCATGCGGGAGGAGATGAGGGAACCGACGGGGAGGCGCAGGCAAGGCCGGAGGAGGTCGATGTGGTTACTGAGGGGAACCAGATCCGAAGGCTGGAGCCTTGATCTGAAGAAGAGGACAGCCATGGCGTCCCTGCTCGACGAACTGAGAGAGCAGAGAGAGATGTCAGCGAGAGAACAGAAGAGGAAAACAGGAGCGAGAGGGTGGAGGGGAGCGACGGGACCTGGGGGTTTCGGGCGATGAAGACAGGCACCCACGTCCTGGACGAAGCAGAGGACTTAGCGCGGCTATGACGACGAGGAATCGAACGAGGAGGTGGAGCTCGGGCGGTGAGGTCGTAGGAAGACGGCCAGCTCGGAGAGGTAGGGGAAGATGGCGAGGTCGGGCAGGCGGTTGACGATACGGGAGCTCCCGGCTGCTGTTGCGGCGGGTAGCGGCTTGCAGACGACGGTGGGAGCAGGGACGAGGCAGCAGGAGCGAAAAGAGGAGGCTGTGGCTTGCTCGGGATTTGGGTGGCGCGGAGATCACGGGAGGTGGTCGGAGGCTGCGGTTGGAGGGGGGTGGAGGGGAGCCGAGGAGAGGGGATCTGGGAGGATCCCGAGATGGGGTTTGAGTGTGGCGGCGGCGAGGAGGAAGGATGGGACAGCTCTCCTTGATTTTAGGGTTGCCCCATTGATATACCTTGGTGGATTAGGTTAGGGGGATATTTGGTCCCTCCGATTTTAATCGGACGGTCCGAAATACTAGGTTGGGAAATCCAAATAAGAAAACGGAGATGTTTTCGGGATGTTTGGGATGATCCAGATCCAACGGTGACGACTGAGCGGGTCGGGTTCGGGGAAGTTTTCGGACGCGCACAAGAGGGGTTTGACAAGAGGGAAATGCAAACACGGTTGGTCTCGGAACGGTCAACGAAAGCAAGGGGTGATGCGGCAACTACGAGCGGATACGGGTTTTATGAAAACATATGGATGCGATGCACATGATGCTATGATGAAATGCATGACATGAAACAAAAGCAAAACAAAACAACAAAAACCCAACCACGGAGGAAAATAACATATCGCATCTCCGGAAAAGGCAAGAGTTGGAGTTACGAATATGGAAATTTGTATCCGGGGCGTTACACTTCCGCTTGGGCCCTCCGCCCCAACTGACGTCATGGGTCAACAAGGGGCTGGACTGGGGGTCAGTTAATGACGTGCTGACATTGCAAAGTCGCATCCGAGATCTCCTCAAGAGGGATGTAAGTCTTGTCAAGGTAATGCAAGTAATGCTAGTTCGTCGGGTCCTGCCATGCCAACGTCGATCTCTCCATATGTGGGAGTTCAACCCGGAAGGATCGTGAACTATTCAACAATTATTCGGTGTGACGCCCGAAGGGATGTATGGATTGTTCTTCGGATCACGAATAAAGTGTCCGGACACCATCGAGGATGCGGGTCTCAACTACAACCGTCCAGATACCCAAGTAAGTAATTCCGCGATCGAACATGCCGTCTTTATATTTGTCACAACATCATTCTAAAAAATTGCTCTCGGCTAGGACTAGATAAGAAAGGCGAAGAGGATCAGGTGTTCGGGCCCCCTTCCTGAAGGCTCGCCGGATCCTGTACTAACCAGGATGCTTGAGCGCGCACCCTATCAAGTGCCATCAGGAGAAGATGAAGGGAGGAATAGAGAAGCCGAAAGCGGGCTTCATACATTACACATCCAAACCGGGGGAATTAGTGTCTCCGCGAAGGAGGATAATCGGGGAGGTGAATCTAGAATCCCCTCTCCCCACGGGAAGAAAAGGGCCGCCTCTAAAGACTTGGAAACGGAGGTTTCCAAACGAGGGAAGAAACCTTCGCCAGGGGGGCCTGCCCCGGAGGGCGTCCTTACCGCACAACGCCCGCAAGGGGGCCAGCCATCAACCGAGCTGTAAGTGGACAAAAGTACTTTGGTAAATATATCATGCTTTATCTCTGAGAACAATAACTGAGACATATATTTTGCAGTCCGACTCGTAGCCCTTCTCGACAAAGTTCGTCTTCGGGGGATCTTCTTCCGGAGATGATGGAGAGCGAAATGCCTCCTCCTACCTCCCCGCCTCATGGGGCGGACGACCCCGAGGTGTCTTCACGGAGGATTTCTACTGATCCGCAAAGGCCAGAAGGTAACTCTTTGGCCGCCAGAAGTCCGGAGTATTCGGCTCTTAAGGAGAGCAACAGAAAGAGTCCGGGATTGTCTGGTGCACAACCGGACACACTGATGGGTCTTCTGGAGCAAGCGGCTATCTCAGAGGCACATCGTACCTTAATGGGTACGGTGGTTGAGAGGATTTCATCCGCCAAAAGCGGGTTGAATGAAGCTTTTACAAGCTTGCTAAGAGGCTTTGAGGTACGCAAAGTAATATATATATATATATATATATATATATATATATATATATATATATATATATATATATATATATATATATATATATATATATATATATGTATGTATGTATGTATGTATGTATGTATTTTTGACGGTACCGCACACGCTAGGTGTGCTCTGTATAGATAGTGGCCCCTGAGACTCTGGTTGCCGTCCAGAGGCAGCAACAGAGGATCATAGTCCCAGGTAATGATCGCGCTGCTTTCATGTGCAGGCGGCTGAGGGTTCGGCGGCTGGCCGGACTGCTGATTTTGCCGAACTGAGGCGGCAGCTTGACGTGGCGGATGCCGACATCGCGCTTGTGAACAAGCGGATTAACGAGGCACAGGTTATGTATTTTCGGGTGGTCAGCAAATATTAAGAGGAGCATGATGCTAGTATCTATAATATGTTGTGACTGCAGATGGAGCTGCCGCCGTGGAGACCCTTTGGGCGGAACTTGCCCGAGCCAAGGAACAAGCCAGGAGAAGTGATGTGGCCACCAGGTGGCCGAAGAGTTAAGAGCCGAACAGGCTGCTCATCGCCAAAGCGAAGATAAAATAGCCAAGATGGCTGTTGAGCTGAAAGATGCCGCCGACCGATATGAGCTCCTCGAAAAGGAAAGTCAAGCGAAAGCGGCTGAACTAAAGAAGGCCTTGGAAGCAGCCAAGGAAACTCGCTCTGAAATCAGAGCGACAAGGGAGGAGCTTCGTCAAGCCGGAGATATCACGGCTAGGAAGCCCTTTTTGTTGCGGACAAAGTTCGGAGATCCGAAGTATGCCCCTCTGGATCAATTATGGAGTGCTGCAGACACATACTTGGACTTGGCAAAGAGTGTTGTTGATGCAACTGAGTATTTCAAAGATCAGAAAGATCATGAGGTGGAAAGGCTGTTCTGGTCGCAGTTCAGTGCTCCAAAGCGTCCGCTGCTGTTAAATGAACAAATGGCCGAGTGGGCCGAACTCCATAGGTTGTCCAAGCTTGCCATGAGGTCTGTCGTGGATCATATTTGGCCGAAGGGACCAAGGCCGGATAGTTATTTTGGTTTAGTGCAATGATTCCTTCGTGATGTGCCGCTTACGAGGTTGTAAAGAGGTCAGCGTGCATAGAGGGTGCGCGGATGGCTCTTGCCCGTGTTAAGACATATTGGGCAGGGGTGGAGGCCACCGCTATTGCAACCCGGGGTCCGGCCGGAGGACAGGACTCGCCCGAGCACTATTTTGAAGAAGTCCTAGAAGGCGCCCGTTTAATAGAGGCTCAGTGCTCGAAGAGTACCATGTTCGAGTGACATGTATCTAAATTGTAAAAACAATGCTATTTTGATTACAAAGGCTGTGTTTATACTTCTGCCCGAAAGTATTATAGTGCCTCCTGTGCGGACGTTTATGTATGTATATAACCTGAAATTTTGCAGTCATCGGCTTCAGCTCCCACGCATGTAATGCGGGGGTGTTCGAAAAAGTGCGTAATCACACTTGATCCAACGTCTTGGTCCATTAAGGAGGTGATAGTGCGGCGAACAAGGAAATCGGACTATATAGCTTTAACACTTTCACTTAGCCATAGGAGTTTGACGGTGGGGCTACTATATAGCCCCTGGTACTTCCGCGTTCATCTGACTACGGTGCACGTACGTACATGACCGGGAAACCGTTCCTTCTTAATGCGGAGGAATCGTGAAGATTCCGTTGATTCATCGAGTGGTTGACCAGTCTCGCGTTTTATCATGGCAGTCAGTTTTCGGCTTTCTCTACTGAGGTGCTCATCCAGATGAACTAGGTCACAATCGTAGTAGTTCTCTCGGTGCCACCTTAGCCGATAGAGCGGAACGTAAGGTAGCAAAACATGGGAGCCAGGCAAACCCAACTATTGACCAAAGACATGATTCGGAGCTGATGCATATAAGGCCAAACTCGCGACACCGAACACTCCCTAAGGTATTCAGACTTTACAACATATACTGGGCTGAGTAACGCCCTCGATAATGAGCCCTGAATTTCTAGGTACATGCATTAGTCTGCGTGACGAAATGCCAACAACGCCAGCATCCCTCTCGGTTGTGTTGAGTGCCCGGAGAGTGTGAAGCAACAAGAGACATTAAAAAGGGTTTACACAGGGTCTTAATCTAAAAAGAAACCTTTGAGCGGGGCCCTACTGCATGTCTGCGCCTTTGTCTCCATTGTGTCGTATCCTGGAAGGGTGTAGCAAGATGATTATCTGTAAAAAAGAAAAACCCAGGTGAAAGACTTCGTGCGAAAAGTTAGTTATTCTTAATGAACCATGAAAATGCAATCTATTATTGTATTAATAGGGTCAAGCCGAACTATGGGCCTTTTTACAAGCGGGCAGCCCCTAGCACCACCTATGGGGGTATATCCATCGACCCAAGCTCAGGTTTATCAGGGCTGCTACAACTAGTGGTGCGCCGGACTCATCTGACCATGTCCGCGGTCTTGATGACCGATCATTTATTCTAGTTGGAGAGGTCGTTCAGTGTTCGGCTGCTAGAGCCGCCACATATTCTTCCGCATGTAAGGAACGCTCTGTATTTCCACTAACTGTGATGATGCCACGTGGACCAGGCATCTTAAGTTTAAGATAAGCGTAATGCGGTATTGCATTGAAATGAGTGAAGGTCGTTCTTCTGAGTAGTGCGTGATAGCCGCTTCGGAATGGAGCGATGTCGAAGATTAATTCTTCGCTTCGGAAGTTGTCGGGAGAACCGAATACAACCTCTAGTACTAGAGAGCCCGCGCAACGGGCCTCTACGCCTGGTATTACTCCTTCAAAGGTAGTATTGCTTTGGCTGATTCTTGACGGGTCTATCCCCATTTTGCAGACATTGTCCTGATATATCAGATTAAGACTACTGCCGCCGTCCATAAGGACTCGGGTGAGATGGTATCCATCAATTATTGGGTCGAGCACCAAGGAAGCCGATCCTCCGTGCTGGATACTAGTCGGATGATCCCTGCGATCAAAAGTGATCGGGCAGGCCGGCCAAGGGTTGAACTTGGGGGTGACGGGCTCTACAGCGTATACGTCTCAGAGTGCGCGTTTGCGTCTCCTCTTTGGTATGTGAGTTGCGTAAATCATGTTCACTATTTTGACCTCTGGTGGAAAAAATTTCTGTCCCCCAGTGTTCGGCTGGCTCATCCTCGTCTTCACTTGGCGTCTCCCTCCCCTTGTGTTTGGCGTTTAGTTTGCCGACCTGCTTGAAGACCCAGCATTCTCTGTTGGTGTGATTTGCAGGTTTTTCGGGGGTGCCATGAATCTGACATAATCTGTCTAGAATCTTGTTTAGGTTGGACAGTCCATCTCTGCTGCCTTTAAATGGCTTTTTCCATTGACCGGGTCGAGAGCCCCTGAATTCGGCATTGACCGCCGTGTTTTCTAGGTTGTCTTCATTGTTTTGACACTTGTTTTTATTGCCTCGTGGCTTCCCGTTGCCGTCCCTGGTTTCGGAAGTGCCTGGGTCGCTGGTGCCGCTATGGGCCAACCAATTGTCCTCGCCCGCGCAGAAGCGGGTCATAAGGCTTGTTAGGGCTGCCATTGTCCTCGGCTTTTCCTGGCCGAGGTGTCTCGCAAGCCATTCGTCCCGGACACTATGCTTGAAAGCCGCTAAGGCTTCGGCATCCGGGCAGTCGATGATTTGATTCTTCTTAGTGAGAAATCTGTTCCAAAGCTTTTGGGCTGACTCTCCGGGTTGTTGAATTATGTGACTTAAATCGTCTGCATCCGACGGTCGGACATAGGTCCCTTGAAAATTAGCCCTAAAAGCATCCTCAAGTTCTTCCCAACTTCCAATTGAGTTTGTGGGGAGGCTTTTCAACCAGTGTCGAGCTGGTCCTTTCAACTTGCGGGGCAGGTATTTGATGGTGTGGAGATCATCTCCGCGAGCCATGTGGATGTGAAGGATAAAGTCCTCAATCCAGACCCCAGGGTCTGTCGTTCCGTTGTATGCCTCTATGTTCACGCGTTTGAATCCCTCTGGAAATTCATGATCCAGTACCTCATCGGTGAAGCACATGGGGTGTGCAACACCCCTGTATTTGGATGTGTCATGGCATTCTTCTGACGGTTCTAGTGTTCAATTTTGATTTCGAGCTGTTATTCGGTCAGTATAGTCGTTTGGGCAGCCATGATCCTGTGCCGGAGCACGCTTCCTAGATCCATAGATGGACCTGGCCATACTGGCTTTTTTGTCCAGGTGCTCATGTAAATTATGCGCTGACTTATGTGCAGCGTCATTAGCCGCCCTGTCGCGGCCACGGGGTGGTCGGTCTGGTTGATCGGCCATTTTATTTTTTGGCTGAATGGGCTCTATAGCCTCGTCGTCGAATTCGGGCAGCAGCTTGCGCTTTGGGTAGCTCTTTGTGTGGCGATCGCCACCGTATTTTTCTTTAGTGTCGAGCACTTTGTTCCATCTGCGGTTGAGCGTATCCTGCGCGGCCTTAAGCCTTTGCTTCTGCTTCTTCAAGCTCCTCGCGGTGGCAATAAGCCTTCTATGGAGGTTCTCTTGTTCCAAGTGTTTTTCCGGGATGATGAGTGCATCGTCGCCCGAACTGTTCTCCTCTCCGGAGATAGGTTTATGAGTTTTATCTCCGCCGTCGCTATGATCGGACAGCGGCCCCGGACTATGTTCGCCGTCCCCTGGCTCATCCTGCTCCATCACTGGATCCATGGGGTCGTCGTTTCCTTTGGAGTCAACCGGGGTATTATTTCTTCTTGCGCTGTTATCGTTGTTTTTACTGTGACGGGATTTAGAGCGGCGCCTACGTCGTCGCTTTGGTTGCTTCTCGAGGGGATTATCCTCCGTTGCATCCTTCTGTTCCTCGCCATTGTTTTCTTTGGGTGTATCCACCATGTATATATCATATGATGAGGTGGCTGTCCAGCGCCCCGTGGGCGGTGGTTCCTGCCTCTCCAGCATCTCGTCCATACCATCGATGTCTTTGGAGTCGAAGTCAAGCATGTCGGTTAAGTCATCGACAGTGGCTACCAAGTGGGCTGTGGGTGGGAAACGAATTTCTTTGTCGTCCGCTTCCCACTCAAGCCGGACATAGTTCGGCCAAGAGTCTCCTGATAGGGAGAGGGATTTCAATGAATTTAGCACGTCGCCCAAGGGTGAGTGCTGAAAGATATCCGCGGAGTTAAACTCCATGATCAGTGCCCAATCAGATTCGATAGGCACGGCGCGCGTGGTTCGGAACCTATGGCCGGAGACGAGTCCGCGGGTCCGATGACACAGATCTCTTTGGAGGTGAAGTCTGTGTTCGGCTCTAACGCCGATGAGTGTGCGGCCTCCGTGGCGGGGTCCATCCACCCGTCCTCAGATGGCACGATCTGCTCCGGATTAAAAGTCGGGGCAGCCGCAGGTGTGATCTCCTGAACACCGTCCGATGGAAGATCTAAGTCATGCTCATCGTGACTGTTCGGCGCACCTGCCATGGGCTCTAATCCGTCGAAGATCAAATCTCCACGGATGTCGGCGGTGTAGCTCAGGCTTCTAAACCTGATCTAATGACCAAGGACGTAGCTATCGATCTGCTCCAGATGGCCAAGCGAGTTGGCCCGGAGTGCGAAGCCGCCGAATGCGAAGATCTGTCCGGGGAGAAAAACCTCACCTTGGATTGCATCGTTGTGGATGATTGAAGGAGACATCAAGCCTTATCGTGACGACATAGTGGAACTCTCAAAATAAAGCACCAATGTCGGTGTCAAAACTAGCAGATCTCGGGTAGGGGGTCCCGAACTGTGCGTCCAAGGCTAATGGTAACAGGAGGCGGGGGACACAATGTTACCCAGGTTCGGGCCCTCTCGATGGAGGTAATACCCTACTTCCTGCTTGATTGATCTTGATAATATGAGTATTACAAGAGTTGATCTACCACGAGATCGTAGAGGCTAAACCCTAGAAGCTGGCCTATGATTATGATTGTTGTTGTCCTACGGACTAAACCCTCCGGTTTATATAGACACGGAGGGGGCTAGGGTTACATAGAGTCGGTTATAGAGAAGGAGATCTACATATCCGAATTGCCAAGCTTGCCTTCCACGCAAAGGAGAGTCCCACCCGGACACGGGACGAAGTCTTCAATCTTGTATCTTCATAGTCCAACAGTCTGGACAAAGTATATAGTCCGGCTGTCCGAGGACCCCCTAATCCAGGACTCCCTCACCCATTAGTTGCATTACATAGAAAGTGTGTCCACAATTAAGAATAAAAGTATATGTATGCACATACCAAAAGTGCAAGATCATGGGATCCAAGCAATCAATCTTTTAAGACTTGACCATTAGTATATGTGAAAGTATACATACTGACTATACGAGGATAATGAAAATGGATTTGTCACTAAAAACACTTCCATAATGATACATGTTTGTCACAGTAGGTCGCGTTTTCTGTCATACATGTACATCCATGACGATTTTACAACATAATCAAAATAGTCATACCTGTGCTATCGTAGAAGTGTTCCATGACAATATTCAAATTATCATCATGGAAGTGTACACTTCCATGACGATAAATGGTGCATCATGGAAGTGCTTTCGTCAAGGGTAACTGACATGTGGCATCCACCATAATGGGTCCTCGTTAAGCTATCGGGTCTAGTTTTGGATCCGATAACCCGTTAACAGCCACAACCAATGACGATTTTCCACATGCAAAATCCTCATTGCCGAAGGAACCACGTGTCAGCTCCGCGTTGGGACAGATGTCAACCGTCCAATGCCCAGAAGGCGCCTATGGTATGTCGACACATGGCACTGCTCACCAGTGGCCCGTTTAGATTAAAAAAGGACGGCCTAGCCAAAGGCCCACACGATTTTGTCAGACATTAGTGGGCCAGCCCATTAACAGCCTGCCATGATTTGGGCCAAATTACGGCCCACATCAGATCTTGCCCGTTAGAGATGTCTGCCATGTTTTGGGCCAAATGACATGCCATATCGGACCCGGCCCGTTAACTGCCATACATATTTTGGGCCAAATTACAGCCCTTATAAGATATGGCCCATTAACAGGCACTTTGCTTTTGGGCCCATTGGGGCCCGATTTGAGCTACGGCCTCTAGAAGGCCCATGTAATAGTTCGGCCCAATATTACTTTCGGCCTGTTATTGGCCCTTGGTAAATATGGGTTGTTGTGGGCCCGGTTTCACTTTCGGACATTTAACGGGCCGTGCTGTGATACGTCTCCAACGTATCTATAATGTTTTATTGTTCCATGTTATTATATTACCCATTTTGGATGTTTTTGGGCTTTACTTTACACTTTTATATCATTTTTGGGACTAACCTACTAACCGGAGGCCCAGCCCGAATTGCTATTTTTTTTGCCTATTTCAGTGTTTTGAAGAAAAGGAATATCAAACGGAGTCCAAACGGAATGAAACATTTGGGAGCGATCTTTTTGGAACAAACGCAATCCAGGAGACTTGGAGTGGACGTCAAGAAGCAGTCGAGGCGGCCACAAGGGTGCCAGGAGTGCCCTAGGGGGGTGGGCACGCCCCCATCCTCGTGGGCCCCTCGTGGCTCCCCTGACCGACTTCATTCGCCTATATATACTTGCATACCCTCAAAACACTTAGGAGCACCACGAAAACCTATTTCCACTGCCGCAACCTTCTGTACCCATGTGATCCCATCTTGGAGCCTTTTCCGGCGCTCCGCCGGAGGGGGAATTGATCACGGAGGGCTCCTACATCATCGCCAAGGCCTCTCCGATGAGTTGTGAGTAGTTTACCACAGACCTTCGGGTCCATAGTTATTAGCTAGATGGCTTCTTCTCTCTCTTTGAATCTCAATACAATGTTCTCCTCGATCTTCTTGGATATCTTATCGATGTAACTCTTTTTGCGGTGTGTTTGTCGAGATCCAATGAATTGTGGGTTTATGATCAAGTTTATCTATGAGAAATATTTGAATCTCCTCTGAATTCTTTTATGTATGATTAGTTATCTTTGCAAGTCTCTTTGAATCAGTCTGGTTTGGCCTACTAGATTGATCTTTCTTGCAATGGGAGAATTGCTTAGCGTTGGGTTCAATCTTGTGGTGTCCTTTCCCAGTGACAGTAGGGGAAGCAAGGCACGTATTGTATTGTTGCCATCGAGGATAAAAAGATGGGGTTTATATCGTATTTCTTGAGCTTATCCCTCTACATTATGTCATCTTGCCTAATGCGTTACTCTGTTCTTATGAACTTAATACTCTAGATGCATGTTAGATAGCGGTCGATGTGTGGAGTAATAGTAGTAGATGCAGAATCGTTTCGGTCTACTTGTCGCGGACGTGATGCCTATATACATGATCATGCCTAGATAATCTCATAACTATGCACTTTTCTATCAATTGCTCGACAGTAATTTGTTCACCCACCGTAATACTTATGCTATCTTTAGAGAAGCCACTAGTGAAACCTATGGCCCCCGGGTCTATCTTTTATCATATAAGTTTCCGATCTACTTTATTTTGCAATCTTTACTTTTCAGTCTATATCATAAAAATACCAAAAATTTATCTTATGTTATTATCTCTATCAGATCTCACTTTTTCAAGTGGCCGTGAAGGGATTGACAACCCCTTTATCACGTTGGTTGCGAGGTTCTTGTTTGTTTATGTAGGTACGAGGGACTTGTGAGGAGCCTCCTACTGGATTGATACCTTGGCTCTCAAAAACTGAGGGAAATACTTATGCTACTTTGATGCATCACCCTTTCCTCTTCAAGGGAGAACCAACGCAGTGCTCAAGAGGTAGCAAGAAGGATTTATGGCGTCGTTGCTAGGGAGGTCTTCGCTCAAGTCAAGACATACCAAGTACCCATCACAAATTCATCTCCCTCGCATTACATTATTTGCCATTTGCCTCTCATTTTCCTCTCCCCCACTTCACCCTTGCCGTTTTATTCGCCCTCTCTTTCCCGTTCGCCTCTCTTTTTTGCTTGCCTCTTGTGTGCTTGTGTGTTGGATTGCTTGTCACGATGGCTCAAGATAATACTAAATTGTGTGAATTTTCCAATACCAATAATAATGATTTCCTTAGCACTCAGATTGCTCCTCTTAATGATGTTGAATCTTGTGAAATCAATGCTGCTTTGTTGAATATTGTTATGAAAGATCAATTCTTCTGCCTTCCTAGTGAAGACGCCGCTACTCATCTAAACAACTTTGTTGATTTGTGTGATATGCAAAAGAAAAAAGACACGGATAATGATATTGTTAAATTGAAGTTATTTCCGTTTTCACTTAGAGATCGTGCTAAAACTTGGTTTTCGTCTTTGCCTAAAAATAGTATTGATTCATGGAATAAGTGCAAAGATGCTTTTATCTCTAAGTATTTTTCCTCCTGCTAAGATCATCTCTCTTAGAAACGTTATTATGAATTTTAAGCAACTTGATCATGAACATGTTGCACAATCTTGGGAAAGGATGAAATTAATGATTCGCAATTGCCCTACTCATGGTTTGAATTTATGGATGATAATACAAAAAATTTATGCCAGATTGAATTTTGCTTCTAGAAATCTTTTAGATTCGGCCGCGGGAGGCACTTTTATGTAAATCACTTTTGGAGAAGCTACTAAACTCCTAGATAATATTATGGTTAATTATTCTCAATGGCACACCAAAAGATCTACTAGTAAGAAAGTTCATGCGATAGAAGAAATTAATGTTTTGAGTGGAAAGATGGATGAACTTATGAAATTGTTTGCTAATAAGAGTGCCCCTATTGATCCCAATGATATGCCTTTGTCTACTTTGATTGAGAATAATAATGAACCTATGGATGTGAATTTTGTTGGTAGGAATAATTTTGGTAACAACGCATATAGAGGAAACTTTAATCCTAGGCCGTTCCCTAGTAATTCCTGTAATAATTATGGTAATTCCTACAACAACTCTTATGGAAATTTTAATAAGATGCCCTCTGATTTTGAGAATGGTGTTAAATAATTTATGATCTCTCAAAAGAATTTCAATGCTTTGCTTGAAGAAAAATTGCTTAAAGTTGATGAATTGGCTAGGAACGTTGATAGACTTTCTCTTGATGTTGATTCTTTGAAACTTAGATCTATTCCACCTAAGCATGATATCAATGAGTCTCTCAAAGCCATGAGAATTTCCATTGATGAGTGCAAAGAAAGAACCACTAGGATGCGTGCTAAGAAAGATTGCTTTGTAAAAGCGTGTTCTTCTAGTTTCCATTAAAATAATGATGAAGATCTAAAAGTTATTGATGTGTATCCTATTAAATCTTTGTTTTGCAATATGAATCTTGATAATGAAGGGACTGGAGATGAGTCAACTTTAGTTAAAAGGCGTCCCAATGATTTGGAGTTTTTAGATCTTGATGCTAAATTTGGTAAAAGTGGGATTGGAGAGGTCAAAACTTTACATAGCAATGAACCCACTATTTTGGATTTAAAGGAATTTAATTATGATAATTGTTCTTTAATAGATTGTATTTCCTTGTTGCAATCAGTGTTGAATTCTCCTCATGCTTATAGTCAAAATAAAGCTTTTACCAAACATATCATTGATGCTTTGATGCAATCTTATGAGGAAAAACTTGAATTAGAAGTTTCTATCCCTAGAAAACTTTATGATGAGTGGGAACCTACTATTAAAATTAAAGATCATGAATGCTATGCTTTGTGTGACTTGGGTGCTAGTGTTTCCATGATTCCAAAAACTTTATGTGATGTGCTAGGTTTCCGTGAATTTTATGATTGCTCTTTAAACTTGCACCTTGCGGATTCCACTATTAAGAAACCTATGGGAAGGATTAATGATGTTCTTATTGTTGCAAATAGGAATTATGTTCCCGTAGATTTCATCGTTCCTGATATAGATTGCAATTTTTCATATCCTATTATTCTTGGTAGACCTTTCCTTACAACGATTGGTGCAATTATTGATATGAAGGAAGGGAATATTAGATTCCAATTTCCATTAAGGAAAGGCATGGAACACTTCCCTAGAAACAAAGTCAAATTACCTTATGAATCTATTATAAGAGCCACTTATGAATTGAATACCAAAGATGGCAATACTTAGATCTATTCTCGCTTTTATGCCTAGCTAGGGGCGTTAAACGATAGCGCTTGTTGGGAGCAACCCAATTTTATTTTTGTTCCTTGATTTTTGTTCCTGTTTAGTAATAAATAAATCATCTAGCTTCTTTTTATATGTGGTTTTATGTTTTAATTAGTGTTTGTGCCAAGTAGAACCTATAGGATAACCTACGGTGATAGTTCATTTGATTCTGCTGAAAAACAGAAACTTTTGCACGCACGAGAATAATTTTAATAAATCACAAATGTGATTTTTAGTTGATTCTTTTTGCAGTAGATCAATAGACAAATTGTCCAGGACTACCTATTTTTGTAGGATTTTTAGAGTTCAGAAGTATTCGAAAGTTACAGATTGCTACAGACTCTTTTGTTTTTGACAGATTCTATTTTTCGCGTGTTGTTTGCTTATTTTGATGAATCTATGGCTAGTATCTGGGGGTATGAACCATAGATAAGTTGGAATACAGTAGATTTAACACCAATATAAATAAAGAATTATTTCATTACAGTACCTTATGTGGTGGTTTTTCTTTCTTGCACTAAAGGAGCTTATGAGATTTCCTGTTGAGTTTTGTGTTGTGAAGTTTTCAAGTTTTGGGTAAAGATTTGATGGACTATGGAATAAGCAGTGGCAAGAGCCTAAGCTTGGGGATGCCCATGGCACCCCAAGATAATCCAAGGACAACCAAAAGCCTAAGCTTGGGGATGCCTCGGAAGGCATCTCCTCTTTCGTCTTCGTTTATCGGTAACTTTACTTGGAGCTATATTTTTATTCACCACATGATATGTGTTTTGCTTGGAGCGTCTTGTATGATATGAGTCTTTGCTTTTTAGTTTACCACAATCATCCTTGCTGTACACACCTTTTGGGAGAGACACAACATGATTCGGAATTTATTAGAATACTCTATGTGCTTCACTTATATCTTTTGAGCTAGACAATTTTGCTCTTGTGCTTCACTTATATCTTTTTAGAGCACGGTGGTGGCTTTATTTTGTAGAAATTATTGATCTATCATGCTTCACTTATATTATTTTGAGAGTATTTTATAACAGCATGGTATTTTCTATGGTTATAAAATTGGTCCTAGAATGATGGGCATCCAAGTTGGGTATAATAAAAACTATCATAGAGAGTGCATTAAACACTATGATCAATTTGATGCTTGATAATTGTTTTGAGATATAAAGGTGCTAATGTTAGAGTCATGCTAGTGGGGTAATTATGAAATTGATAAATACTTGTGTTAAAGTTGGCAAGTCCCGTAGCATGCATGTATGGTAAAAGTTGTGTAACAAATTTGTTGCATGGGGTGCTCTTTTGATTGCCTTCCTTATGTGTGGAGGTCAGGATCGCACGATGGTTAACTCCTACCATCCCTTCCCCTAGGAGCATGCGTAGTAGTACTTTGCTTCGAGAGCTAATAAACTTTTGCAATAAGTATATGAGTTCTTTATGACTAATGTGAGTCCATGGATTATAAGCACTCTCACCCTTCCACCATTGCTAGCCTCTCTTATGCCGCGCAACTTTCGCCGGTATTATACACCCACCATTTACCTTCGTCAAAACAGCCACCATACTGCTACGTCTCGAGCTTGTGTTGGTTTTCCTCGAAGAGGAGAGGGTGATGCAGCGATAGTAACGTAAGTATTTCCCTCAGTTTTTGAGAACCAAGGAATCAATCCAGTAGGAGGCTCCTCAAAAGTCCCACGCACCTACACAAACAAACTGAGAACTCGCAACCAACGCAATAAAGGGGTTGTCAATCCCTTCACGGCCACTTGGGAAAGTGAGATCTAATAAAGATAGTAAGATAAGATAAATATATTTTTGGTATTTTATAATATAGATGCAAAAAGTAAAGATGCAAATAAAAGTAGATTGAAAGCAAATATGATAAGAGATAGACCCGGGGGCCATATGTTTCACTAGAGGCTTCTCTCAAGATAGCATAAGTATTACGGTGGGTGAACAAATTACTGTCGAGCAATTGATAGAAAAGCGCATAGTTATGCGATTATCTAGGCATGATCATGTATATAGGCATCACATCCATAACAAGTAGACCGACTCCTGCCTGCATCTACTACTATTAATCCACACATCGACCGACTCCTGCCT
Source organism: Triticum timopheevii (assembly GCA_963921465.1). NCBI lineage: Eukaryota > Viridiplantae > Streptophyta > Magnoliopsida > Poales > Poaceae > Triticum > Triticum timopheevii. The sequence goes on from OY997274.1 coordinate 218,880,634, forward strand.
GCATCTAGAGTATTAAGTTCATAAGAACAGAGTAACGCATTAAGCAAGATGACATGATGTAGAGGGATAAACTCAAGCAATATGATATAAACCCCATCTTGTTATCCTCGATGGCAACAATACAATACGTGCCTTGCAACCCTTTCTGTCACTTGGTAAGGACACCGCAAGATTGAACCCAAAGCTAAGCACTTCTCCCATGGCAAGAAAGATCAATATAGTAGGCCAAACCAAACTGATAATTCGAAGAGACTTGCAAAGATAACTCAATCATACATAAAAGAATCCAGAGAAGATTCAAATATTATTCATAGATAAACTTGATCATAAACCCACAATTCACCGGATCTCGACAAACACACTGCAAAAAGAGTTTACATCGAATAGATCTCCACAAGAGAGGGGGAGAACATTGTATTGAGATCCAAAAAGAGAGAAGAAGCCATCTAGCTAATAACTATGGACCCGTAGGTCTGTGGTAAACTACTCACAACTCATCGGAGGGGCAAGGATGTTGATGTAGAAGCCCTCTGTGGTCGATTCCCCCTCCGGTAGAGTGCCGGCAAAGGCTCCGAGATGGGATCTCATGGATACAGAAGGTTACGGCGGTGGAAATTGTGTTTCGTGGTGCTCCTGGATGTTTTCGGGGTATGTAGGTATTTATAGGAGGAATAAGTACGTCAGTGGCCGCCCGAGGGGCCCACGAGATAGGGGGCGCGCCCTACAGGGGGGGCGCGGCCTCCTATCTTGTGGGAGCCTCGACTGCTTCTTGACTTGCACTCCAAGTCCTCTGGATCACGTTCGTTCCAAAAATCACGCTCCCAAAGGTTTCATTCCGTTTGGACTCCGTTTGATATTTCTTTTCTTCGAAATACTGAAATAGGCAAAAAAAAACAGCAATATGGGCTGGGCCTCCGGTTAGTAGGTTAGTCCCAAAAATGATATAAATGTGTAAAATAAAGCCCATAAACATCCAAAAGGGGTAATATAATAGCATGGAACAATCAAAAATTATAGATACGTTGGAGACGTATCACATACCTACCTATTATGGCATTTCCATAGCCATTCCAAGATATATTGCCATGCAACTTTCCACCGTTCCGTTTATTATGACACACTCCATCATTGTCATATTGCTTTTGCATGATCATGTAGTTGACATCGTATTTGTGGCAAGGCCACCGTCATAATTCTCTCATACATGTCACTCTTAATTCATTGCATATCCCGGTACACCGCCGGAGGCATTCACATAGAGTCATATTTTGTTCTAAGTATTGAGTTGTAATTCTTGAGTTGTAAATCAATAAAAGTGTGATGGTCTTCATTATTAGAGCATTGTCCCAAGTGAGGAAAGGATGATGGAGACTATGATTCTCCCACAAGTCAGGATGAGACTCTGGACTTTATAAAAAATAAAAGAGGCCAAAGAAGCCAAAATAAAAAAGAGGCCAAAGAAGCCCACCAAAATAAAAAAATGAGAGAAAAGAGAGAAGGGACAATGTTACTATCCTTTTTCCACACTTGTGCTTCAAAGTAGCACCATGATCTTCATGATAGAGAGTCTCCTATGTTGTCACTTTCATATACTAGTGGGAATTTTCCATTATAGAACTTGGCTTGTATATTCCAATGATGGGCTTCCTCAAAATGCCCTAGGTCTTCATGAGCAAGCAAGTTGGATGCACACCCACTTAGTTTCTTTTGTTGAGCTTTCATACATTTATAGCTTTAGTGCATCCGTTGCATGCCAATCCCTACTCACTCACATTGATATCTATTAATGGGCATCTCCATAGCCCGTTGATACGCCTAGTTGATGTGAGACTATCTTCTCCCTTTTTGTCTTCTTCACAACCACCATCCCGTTCCACATATAGTGCTATATCCATGGCTTGCGCTCATGTATTGCGCGAGAGTTGAAAAAGCTGAAGCGCATTAAAAATTATGAACCAATTGCTTGGCTGAAACCGGGGTTGTGCAAGATGGGAGTATTTTGTGTGATGAAAATAAAGCATAGCCTAACTATACGATTTTGTAGGGATAAGCTTTCTTTGGCTATGCTATTTTGATAAGACATGATTACTTTGTTAGTATGCTTGAAGTATTACTATTTTCATATTAAACGAACTTTTATCTTGAATCATTTGGATCTGAACATTCATGCCACAATAAAAAAAATTACATTGAGAAATATGCTAGGTAGCATTCCACATCAAAAATTCTGTTTTTATCATTTACCTACTCAAGGACGAGTAGGAATTAAGCTTGGGGATGCTTGATACGTCTCCAACGTATCTATAATTTTTTATTGTTCCATGCTATTATATTACCCGTTTTGGATTTTTGGGCTATACTTTACACTTTTATATCATTTTTGGGACTAACCGGAGGCCCAACCCGAATTGCTTTTTTTGCCTATTTCAGTGTTTCGAAGAAAAGGAATATCAAACGGAGTCCAAATGGAATGAAACCTTCGGGAGCAATCTTTTTGGAACAAACGCAATCCAGGAGACTTGGTGGACGTCAAGAAGCAGCCGAGGCGGCCACGAGGGTGTCAGGCGTGCCCTAGGGAGGTGGGCGTGCCCCCCACCCTCGTGGGCCCCTCGTGGCTCCCCTGACCGACTTTCTTCGCATATATATACTTGCATACCCTAAAAACACTGAGGAGCACCACTAAAACTTATTTCCACCGCCGCAACCTTCTGTACCCGTGAGATCCCATCTTGGAGCCTTTTTCGGCGCTCCACCGGAGGGGGAATTGATCATGGAGGGCTTCTACATCATCGCCAAGGCCTCTCCGATGAGTTGTGAGTAGTTTACCACAGACCTTCGGGTCCATAGTTATTGTCTAGATGGCTTCTTCTCTCTCTTTGAATCGCAATACAATGTTCTCCTCGATCTTCTTGGAGATCTATTCGATGTAACTCTTTTTGCGGTGTGTTTGTTGAGATCCGATGACTTGTGGGCTTATGATCAAGTTTATCTATGAGAAATATTTGAATCTCCTCTGAATTCTATTATGTATGATTGGTTATATTTGCAAGTCTCTTCGAATTATCAGTTTGGTTTGGCCTACTAGATTGATCTTTCTTGCAATGAGAGAAGTGCTTAGCTTTGGGTTCAATCTTGCGGTGTCCTTTCCCAGTGATAGCAGGGGCAGCAAGGCACGTATTGTATTGTTGCCATCGAGGATAAAAAGATGGGGTTTATATCATATTGCTTGAGTTTATCCCTCTACATTATGTCATCTTGCCTAATGCGTTACTCTGTTCTTATGAACTTAATACTCTAGATGCATGTTGGACAGCGGTCGATGTGTGGGGTAATAGTAGTAGATGCAGAATCGTTTCGGTCTACTTGTCGCGGATGTGATGCCTATATACATGATCATGCCTAGATAATCTCTTAACTATGCACTTTTCTATCAATTGCTCGACAGTAATTTGTGCACCCACTGTAATACTTATGCTATCTTGAGAGAAGCCACTAGTGAAACCTATGGCCCCCGGGTCTATCTTTTATCACATAAGTTTTCGATCTACTTTATTTTGCAATCTTTACTTTTCAATGTATATCATAAAAATACCAAAAATATTTATCTTATCTTATTATCTCTATCAGATCTCACTTTCGCAAGTGGCCGTGAAGGGATTGACAACCCCTTTATCGTGTTGGTTGCAAGGTTCTTGTTTGTTTGTGTAGGTACAAGGGACTTGTGAGGAGCCTCCTACTGGATTGATACCTTGGTTCTCAAAAACTGAGGGAAATACTTACGCTACTTTGCTGCATCACCCTTTCCTCTTCAAGGGAAAATGAACACAGTGCTCAACAGGTAGCATGCTGCATGTGAGCCCATTTCTGGTCCGAAGTGACTTTCGGCCTCTTAACGATCCGTAGTCTTCGTGGATACAATTTAGCCCAACCTGACTATTGGCCCATTAAAGTCTCGTGATATAACCGGGCGTAATTATGGCTCTCTTTGCATCTGGTCGGCTTACAACCCATCATGTTATTGGACCAACTGTGGCCCGACACATATTTTGGAGTGTTAACGGCCCGACCTGTGGTTGGGCCAATCATGGGCCGACGTCACAATTGAGGCCCTATCTACTTTTCACATTGTTAAAAGCCATTTTATTTTATGGCCCAACTTAGGCAACTGGTTTACTCGGCCGATTATAGGCCTGAAACTAATAGTTGGTGAGTTTACGTCTAGGCCTGCTATTGGCCCGAGTTGATTGTAGGCCAACGTTTCGGCCTATTTATAGCGACTGGCGGGCCGACCAGTTTGAGTACCGTATTTTATATATATATGAACCGAACGTTCAGGCCCATTGCGCTCCATCTACGCTTACGACCTTTTCAAAGAGAGAAGACAACATATACAAAAAATAAATTACGGGACCATGACGAAGAAAAAACCGAGAATATACAACAATGAAATTACTGCATATTACATGCACTAGGCATAAAAGTTTGCCGCCAATGATAATAAAGCGCAACCACACAACAGATTACATAAGCTGGGCATCAAAGGTAGCCACCAGTGCAAATAAACACACCGCCAAAAATAATATACAGAACCGACAACATTTCACCACAGTTCAACATAGGTTAGCCCTGCCTGAGAGCTGCAACACAAGCAGCTGAGAAAACTGACGAGATTGCGCTTGTTTGATGCTTATCACCAACTCTAGCTGCATAGCATCAATAGACGTCATGTACTTCTGGTTAATCTTCAATAGAGATGGGAATTCCAGTAGAAGTTGAGCTAAAGCACGTTGTTATGCTTGAACCTGAGACTGAAGAAGTGGAACAAATTCAAGCGGCAACTTCATGGAGATTGTGTCACTGCTATTAGCGAGTACCTTCAACACTACATCAATACATGACTTTGGCATTGTATCGCTATCCCCAAGATGTGTTGCCTTCTTCCCCGCAATATATGTTAGAGGGACAAGCGATGGGTTTGTATCACTATCATTGTGGCAGTTCTTCTTGGCGTCAGTGATATCACCCTGAAAGAGAAAAAAGCAGACAGATAACAGGTTTTGCACCTATAAGCATCAGTGTTGCCGATTCATCCCATTTCTTAGTAGCAAATAAAGAGACCTCGTTCAAAATAGCATTAACATTGATCATAGTTAAGACATGGCAGGAAATGGCATTGTGCAGAAGTGGCCAACTTCACCACACCACTGGATTATAGACCATCAACACAATCATACACGCAATGCTAAAGAATGTATAAGTATCTATGGTGAGTGTACTGTCAATTTGTCCCATTTCAGATTGGTAAATAAAGAGATATGATTTAAATAACATTAACATAATATGCATTGTTCATAGTTAAGACATAGCAGGATATGACATTGTCTGGAGTTGGTAGTTTCAGCACACCACTAGATTACAGATCAAGAACACAAGCATACATGCAGTGCTAAATAAGATCACTTGCTATGTATAGTTTAATTTACATGGTATGAATAAGGAACTAGGATGTACAACTAAAAACTAAAATTGAGAAGGAGAAACTTATGTTTATGAACTTCTTCACAATAAACTTTAAACAAGCAATTTGATGCAAACGACAAAAATAAACAGCAGCTGCAGTCATTGCTATCCAAATATACACAACAAAGTTTCAAGGCTTGAAAAGGACAAACTTACGTTAGTAATGAAGACCGGCTCTATAAAGCCCTGTTCCATGTGGATGGGGGGGGGATTCATGAAGTTTACCATAAAGTCTTCTTCATAAGCATTGCCTTTATTCTACATTTTGTTAAGAGTAAATATAGATGTGATAATATAGGAACAAATGGAGTTATTTAAGCAAAGATGAAGAGTGATGCTACATAACTGAAAGTGCTAGTTATCGACTAGAGCAGGGGTGAATAGGTGATTTTTATGGAAGTCTTCAAAACATGAGGTCTGTGAAGACAAACTATTAAAATGAACCTATATGATATGCAGCGGAAGATGAACTACACTAGACAAGCCATAGTCAAGTAAGCAGTACAGTGAAAGTGCGAAGGCTAACAGCAGCTAGGTAGTATGGATCAGAATGGAAGGCAGTATGAAGCCAAACAGGTAATAGTCATCACACAGTGAAGTCAATCAGATCAGGCAAGCAAGCAATGACTTCACGAAGACGAACTGAATGTAAAGGAAGTAGGGGATAGAACCAGTAGCTTGGTGAAGACAAGGATTTGGTAGACCAGTTCCAATTGTTGTGACAACTGTACGTCTGGTTAGGGAGGCTGAGATTGAACTCAAAAGACTGTGTCTTCACCTTATTCCCCTTGAGCTAAGGACACCCAGTCCTTTCCCAATCACTCAGGTAAGTCTTCAAGGTAGACTTCCAAACCTTCACAGACTCCGTTCACCGACGATCCACAATGACTCTTGGACGCTCAGAACATGAAGCCTAACCGGCTGGAGGATGCACAGTCCTCAAGTGTAACAAGTCAGATCACGCGTACAAAAAGACTTCAGTGATGCCTATCACTCTTTGGCTCTGGGTGTTTTGGGCTTTGTCCTTGCAAGGATCTCTCTCTCAAAGGCTTCAGAGGTGGGTTGCTCTCAAACGACAAAAGCCATGCACTAACTCTGAGCAGCCACCAAACTATAGTGTAGGGGTGGGCTATTTATAGCCAGGAGGCAACCCGACCTGATATGTCCAAAATGACACTGGGTCACTAAGAACCCGACACGTGTCCAATGGTCGGATTTCAAACACACGTGGCAGCTTGGCTTGGGCTACAAGCATAGCTGACTCATCCAACTTTGGATAAGATTTGCTCTCATTGTCTTCACTCGAAGACATAGGATTTTGGTTGAGCATCACTTCACTCATCCGACTTTGTTCACTTGGACCCCACTTAATAGTACGGTGGTTCCTATGACTCAATAAAGAAGAAAAAGGAAACTACGAAACAACTATGTCTTCGTACTCCATAGTCTTCAAGTGAATGTATTCACAAGTCATAATCTTCATTGTGAATGTCTTCAAGAACCACCATTGTCTTCAATGTCTTCATATATTTTTAGGGGTCGTCTCTGGTAGGTAAACCGAATCAATGAGGGACTACTACGTATGTTATCCTGCAATTCTCACAAACACGTTAGTCCCTCAACCAAGTTTGTAGTCAATACTCCAAAACCAACTAGGGGTGGCACTAGATGCACTTACAATCTCTCCCTTTTTGGTGATTGATGACAAACTGACTGAAGTTTTCAACGGGGATAAAAGTATGTGAAAGTTAAAGATCATAGGCATTGTCTTCATGTGTTGGAAAAAGGCTCCCCCTGAAGATGTGCATATACGTAGTTTGCTTTTGAACGCAAATGCACATGGCAGGTTTTACTTGTGGAGATCCTCTTCACCACACGAAGACAATTCATCATGCATACATAATGATATGAAGATAATGAAATGCATAATGAGAAATGGGCATCTGCAAAATGACTTTATGCGGAATTTATTGTTGCATCACAAAGTAGCAGACGATCATCAAGTTTAGGTGTTACAATTCAAGAGCCAAATAGTTTCAAAACGAGAGTTGTAAGAATTTAGCAAAAATTGGCAACCACCCCATATGGACCCGCTTGAAGACTATCAACTCATATGCTTCTCCCCCTTTTGTTAGTGAGGACCAAAAAGGTTTGAAGACATAGAGTGTCTAAGCGTTCTCATGAGATGAAGATGTTGCAGCAGCAGAGTCGACATTGGTGTTGGGTGGTGCAGACGGGCATGGTGCAGCATCATGGTGCAGTGAAGCCATCGCTGGTGAGGTGGCGTCACTTCTTCATCAATGACTCTCGCAACAACAGTTGCAACCGAAGATGAATACTCGGAATCTTCAATGGAAGGGGTCGGACGCCAACTAGCAGATTGTGGAGGCCTGGAGTCAAACTTGAATCGCTCTGTGAAGCCATCTTCGCAAAGATCATCCTCAGAATAGAGTAGTGTGAGGCTCTTCCAGGACCGCCGACAGGCTTCATGCGTAACAAATGAATTCTTGGTGGCCAGATTTCGAATGCGATTGACATCAATAAGAAGACTAGGATAAATAGAAGTTTGCTAGGAAAAATATTCGATGGACAAGCTACCCTAGTAAATCAAATGGCCGCTAAACCAATCTCATTAGATAAAAGTGATAAAGGTATTAAAATGATTGGTCTTTCTTCTATTGATTCCTTATTTAGTAAAATTAAAATTGATTAAAAATGGACTAGAGAAGAGTCAACTTTAGCTAGAAGGCATCCCGATAATTCGGAGGGTGAAAATATTATTGAGAAAATTGATAAAGGTGGGTTTGAAGAGGTCAAGACTTTAACTAGTGATGTGCCCACTCTTTTGGATTACAAAGACTTTAATTATGATAGTTCACTACTGCAGGATGCTGCTAACACGACACTACGATCAGAGACCCTTCGAGAAATTGTGTGCGATGCAATAATCGCAAACGGTAGTGTCAGAGAACCGTCAAAAATGTCCAAAACGTTTGCGATGACGTATGCATCAAACATGGTTCAGATTTAGGTTCCGTGTGCGATGCGGGGCATACATTTCAGTTCAATTAACTGTTTGCGATGAGGAGGAACAAAAGAAACGGGCAGCCAGATGAAGGCGTGTGTGATACACAACATACGGTTCACTCGGATGAACTGTTTGTGATGAGGCGGAACAACAGAAATAGGCAGCCAGATGAAGGTGTGTGCGATATATGGCATACAGTTCACTCAGATGAACTGTTTGCATTGAGCCAAGAGAACAGAAACAGTTCAACTTAACAAGATGTGTGTGATACGTGGCAAATAGGTCTATAATCATAAATGTGTGGGAAGACCGATAACAACACGGACGATTCATGTTAACAAGCCTTGGGTGTTGTGAGCAAACGATTGCTGGTATACAATCATCAGTGATTGATGAAATCATCACCGACGGGTTCCCTTGTTTAGTCGGTGTGTGATGTGATTTGCTCTATCTATAGAGCATCAACAAATATACTTAAAAAGACAGTATTGCATAACCAAATTAAGCATACAATTAGACAAGGGACTACACAGATAACATTTTCACACACCAAAGTAAGCAATTACATGCATACTAAAGTAGGAGAAACAAGGATCTAATCATCTACGTCTTGTTGCGACGATGCTTGTCATTGCTCTGCTTCCGGGTGGATCCCTCGCCGTTTTGGGGAAGGAGGCAGTTCCTCATGTCAACGATCTGCATGTACATGTCGTAGCACGTGTACGCCTTCTTGGCCGCGTACACGACGTGATCTTTGTCGTGTTTCTTCATCCAGGCCGAGTGCCAAGCACGCTTGTCGTTGTTGCAGGAATCCTTCATGTCTCTGTAGTAGGGGTCGATGTGGCCTCGGCGAGGTGAACCAGTGAGTCCTTCTCATGATCCTTGCTGCCCCAGATCTTGTATTTGCCCTCGATGTCGACAAGATTCTAGCAGGCGATGCCCGAATTCTTGAGCACATTGACATCGCTGCTGATGTCGACCGTAGCGAACATGTAGTGGGGGCTGTTGAAAAACCTGGCGAAATGCTCGCAAGGCCTTGTGGCCAGGCAGTAGTGGTAGACGAGGACGTGGTGGCCCACGTACATCTGGGCAACGGCGACCTTGGGGCGAGACCCGGCACGAGCGCGGTTGTGCTCGATGTCGAACCCGACCACCTTGTACTTCTCGTCAGCAAGCAACAGCTCCATGATGCGGATGGAGTGCTCCACCTAGACCGGGTGGTTAGTGTACACCACCGAGAGCTCCTCGAACCTTTGATGGGTGTCCACCACGGCATGGATGACAAACTGCTGCTCGTCGTCGGCAGCCGCTCGGAGCGCCATTGGAGCCGCGCAGGATACTCTCTAAGAATTTGTCGTGGTGGGTGTGCTTCTTGCAATGGTGGGCGCGATCGAAAGGTTGAAGAGACACAAGGGTTAAATAGCCACTATAACAAATGGGGGCCAGCCGGCCTGATCGTCACGTCTTGTCACGATGTTCGTAGCGGAGGATTCCAGTGCACGCTTGACAACACCGCACCGCAGTGAGGATTCCAGTGCACGCTTGACAACACCGAACCACAGTTTGACCACGCATGGGCTCGAAGAGGTGCGAAATGTATCATCGGTGAGCCTGTTCCAGCGCTACCGCGTAGTTTACCATGCAAGCTTCCCGCCCGGCTTGGTTTTGCCATGCGTCGGCTAGAAGAGGGACACATCATGGGCGTTTATTGGCAAAAAGCTTTGTGAAAATGAAGTGTGTGGAATGACTTCGGTCATAAGTTTACCCGTGGGTGATGAGGTCAAAGTTACACAGAAGGATGATGATGGACACTCGAGTGCGATAATTAATTTTGCGCTCTACAGGGCACACGATGGAAGAAACCAACTGTGTGCAATGTCCAAGATCGCAGTCGAGTTAGCTATACAGATCGTGTGCTGTGAGATCGACAAGGAAACAGATTCGAGAATGGTTAATAAAATCAAATCTAAGACCATTGCATATTAAGTTCAAAATAGTGCTACCAATATACGAGTCTCATACGATGCCATTTCAACGATTGTACCACAAAGGCTCGAAATATTACAAGGTTCAAATTCCAGAGTTATATGGCTCAAATTCGAAGATTATAAGGTTCAAACTGATATTAGAAATGAAATTCAGCTCATCGGCTGCAAACGCTCGCGCTGATCCGCTGAACATGGATATCAGAGAGGTTCAAACTAATATTACCACTTCTAAGTCTGGTTTCGAAACCCCACAACTTTTGCAAGGGGGTCAGCCGCTGAGAAGTCATGTATGGGGTTGACATGATGAGTTCCGATTACTCTATCATCTGAAGTTCCAAAATGAAATTCAGCATTTTTGGAGCCTATTCCATTCTGCCGCAGGTCTGGCGCTGATAAAAAAACCATTCATTTTTCCAAAATAAATGTAGGGCAAACCTCATTACCTTTAGCACCCTTGCTCTGACAACAAAGAACCTGGCGAATATAATCTCCGGTAAGGTCCCTTGGTAGGAGTTCAAAGTAATTTATGAGAGATGCAGATCTAGGCATTCGACGTGATTGTTATATTGTATCACATTATCCACCACTGGGCCTAATCTCATATGCAAAAGAAGAAAACGTGTTAGTGCCTAGATGCAGTTTTGAACACTACTATAGGCCTATTTGGTTTGTAGGATTTGTAAAATGCACTAACATGCCATCTTCGATCTGACGTGATTAACATGGGCATTAACATGCCATCTTCCATCTTCATAAGATGTTGGAGTGGATGAAAAGTTCCCTAAAAAACAAGTACAGATGAATCCAAAGGAGAAATGCATATGGATTGCAACCATATGGATCAAGCATTTTCATTGTAAACTTGGAAAAGGAGATATGTATGTACTGAAATCCTCCAAAAGAATCCTTCAGAAATCGTAGTACATTGTCATTGTAAACTTGGAAAAAGGTGTCACAAATTGAAATCCCTTATGGTTAAAATTTAACAGGAAAGGAACATCACCTCGATATATAGCTTCTCCGGGCATGGAAAGCATCTTAGGAAAGTGACAACTTTCTCCAGGTTGGGGGCGATAGATTCTAGTGCCAAGACCTTCATTGTGCGCAGTTTTGCGGTCAGGCTTGTCAAAATTATTTTCGGAATGACAGACGAACAAACATCTTCAAAATTAGAAATAATGTTAATTTTTATAAGGAGAAGTAGAAGGCAGCTGTTGTACCTGAACGGGTGTGGATCCAATAACAAGTTTGGAGTATTGGTCAAACGAGTAGCCCAGCACTTTCAATTTCGGCGCAGAAATGACATTGATTCTTGTTGGACCTACTTGATCAAGTACAAGTAATCTCTCAAGTGTAGGTATGTCCTCAATGACCATACCGTGGTACACATCTTGTGATGTCTTCCTACCGAACCAGCAACACACATGTATAGTCCGGAGAGTCATGGAGGTGATGTGGAATGTAATCAACTGATGTCCACTACGCAACCTTCTTCTTGTAGACGTTGTTGGGCCTCCAAGTGCAGAGGTTTGTAGGATAGTAGCAAATTTCCCTCAAGTGGATGACCTAAGGTTTATCAATCCATGGGAGGTGTAGGATGAAGATGGTCTCTCTCAAACAACCCTGCAACCAAATAACAAAGAGTCTCTTGTGTCCCCAACACACCCAATACAATGGTAAATTGTATAGGTGCACTAGTTCGGCGAAGAGATGCTGGTACAAGTGCAATATGGGTGGTAGATATGAGTATTTGTAATCTGAAATTATAAAGACAGCAAGGTAACTACTGATAAAAGTGAGCACAAACGGTATTGCAATGCTAGGAAACAAGGCCTAAGGTTCATACTTTCACTAGTGCAAGTTCTCTCGACAATAATAACATGATTGGATCATACAACTATCCCTCAACATGCAACAAAGAGTCACTCCAAAGTCACTAATAGCGGAGAACAAACGAAGAGATTATTGTAGGGTACGAAACCACCTCAAAGTTATCCTTTCTGATCGATCTATTCAAGAGTCTGTAGTAAAATAACACGAAGCTATTCTTTCCGTTCGATCTGTCCTAGAGTTCGTACTAGAATAACACCTTAAGAAACAAACCAACCAAAACCCTAATGTCACATAGGTACTCCAATGTCACCTCAAGTATCCGTGGGTATGATTATACGATATGCATCACACAATCTCAGATACATCTATTCAAACCAACACAAAGTACTTCAAAGAGTGCCCCAAAGTTTCTACCGGAGAGTCAAGACGAAAACGTGTGCCAACCCCTATGCATAAGTTAACAATGTTACGGAACCCGCAAGTTGATCACCAAAACATACATCAAGTAGATCACATGAATATCCCATTGTCACCACAGATAAGCACATGCAAGACATACATCAAGTGTTCTCAAATCCTTAAAGACTCAATCCGATAAGATAACTTCAAAGGGAAAACTCAATCCATTACAAGAATGTAGAGGGGTAGAAACATCATAAGATCCAACTATAATAGCAAAGCTCGCGATACATCAAGATCGTGCCAAATCAAGAACACGAGAGAGAGAGAGAGAGAGAGAGAGAGAGATCAAACACATAGCTACTGGTACATACCCTCAGCCCCGAGGGTGAACTACTCCCTCCTCGTCATGGAGAGCGCTGGGATGATGAAGAAGGCCACCGATGATGGATTCCCTCTCCAGCAGGGTGACGGAGCGGGCTCCCGAGAGGTTTTTGGTAGCTACATTGGCTTGCGGCGGCGAAACTCCGGATCTAGGTTATTTTCTGGAGGTTTCAGTATTTATAGGAATTTTTGGCGTAGGTCTCACGTTAGGGGGGTCTCCGGGCTGTCCACGAGGCAGGGGGCGCTCCCATGGGGTGGGCGCGCCCCCCACCCTCGTGGGCAGCCCGAGACTCTCCTGGCCCAACTCTTTCACTCCAGGGGCTTCTTTTGGTCCACAAAAAATCATCAAAAATTGGCACGTCAATTGGACTCTGTTTGGTATTCCTTTTCTGTAAAACTCAAAAACCAGGAGAAACAGAAATTGGCACTGGGCTCTAGGTTAATAGGTTAGTCCAAAAAATCATATAAAATAGCATATAAATGCATATAAAACATCCTAGATGGATAATATAATAGCATGGAACAATCAAAAATTATAGATACGTTGGAGACGTATCAAGCATTCCCAAGCTTAATTCCTGCTCGTCCTCGAGTAGGTAAATGATAAAAATAGTATTTTTTATGTGGAATGCTACCTAGCATATTTCTCAATGTAATTTTCTTTGTTGTGGCAGATCCAAATGATTCAAGATAAAAGTTTAATATTGACTTAAAATAGTAATACTTCAAGCATGCTAACCAAGCAATTTATGTATTATCAAAATAACATAGCCAAAGAAAGCTTATCCCTACAAAATCATATAGTTTGGCCATGCTTCATTTTCGTCACACAAAATGCTCCTATCATGCACAACCCCGGTTTCAGCCAAGCAATTGGTTCATACTTTCTAACACGCTTCAGCCTTTTCAACCCTCATGCAATACATGAGCGTAAGCCATGGATATAGCACTATGGGTGGAATAGAGTATGATGATAGGGATTGTGTGAGAAGACAAAAAAGGATAAAGTCTTATATTGACGCGGCTAATCAACGGGCTATGGAGATGCCCATCAATTGATGTCAATACAATGAGTAGGGATTGCCATGCAACGGATGCACTAGAGCTATAAATGTATGAAAGCTCATCAAAAAGAAACTAAGTGGGTGTGCGTCCAACTTGCTTGCTCACAAAGACCTAGGGCATTTTGAGGAAGCCCATCATTGGAATATACAAGCCAAGTTCTATAATGAAAAAATCTCACTAGTATATGAAAGTGACAACATAGGAGACTCTCTATCATGAAGATCATGGTGTTACTTTGAAGCACAAGTGTGGTAAAAGGATAGTAACATTGTCCCTTCTCTCTTTTTCTCTCATTTTTTTTCTTTTTTTTTATTTTGGTGGGCTTCTTTGGCCTCTCCTTTTTTTATTTGGGCTTCTTTGGCCTCTTTTATTTTTCATAAAATCCGGAGTCTCATCCCGACTTGTGGGGGATTCATAGTCTCCATCATTCTTTCCTCACTTGGGACAATGCTCTAATAATGGAAATCATCACGCTTCTATTTATTTACAACTCAAGAATTACAATTCAATACTTAGAACAAAATATGACTCTATGTGAATGCCTCTGGCGGTGGTACCGGGATATGCAATGAATCAAGAGCGACATGTACGAAAATTATAAAGGTGGCTTTGCCACAAATACGATGTCAACTACATGATCATGCAAAAGCAATATGACAATGATGGAGCGTGTCATAATAAACGGAACGATGGAAAGTTGCATGGCAATATATCTCGGAATGGCTATGGAAATGCCATAATAGGTAGGTATGGTAGCTATTTTGAGGAAGATATAAGGAGGTTTATGTGTGATAGAGCATATCGTATCACGGGGTTTGGATGCACCGGTGAAGTTTGCACCAACTCTCAAGGTGATAAAGGGCAATGCACGGTACCGTAGAGGCTAGCAAATTGTGGAAGGGTAAGAGTGCATATAATCCATGGGCTCACATTAGTCATAAAGAACTCATATACTTATTGCAAAAGTTTAATAGCCCTCGAAGCAAAGTACTACTACGCATGCTCCTAGGGGAAGGGTTGGTAGGAGTTAACCATCGCACGATCCCGACCTCCACTCATAAGGAAGGCAATCAAAGAACACCCCATGCTTCAAATTTTTCACACAACGTTCACCATACGTGCATGCTACGGGACTTGCCAACTTTAACAAAAGTATTTCTCAATTTCATAATTACCCAACTAGCATGGCTCTAACATTACCACCTTTATATCTCAAAACAATTATCAAGTATCAAATTTATCATAGTGTTCAATGCACTTTATATGAATTTTTTTATTATATCCCTCTTGGATGCCTATCATATTAGGACTAAATTCGTAACCAAAGCAAATTACCATGCTGTTCTAAAGACTCTCAAAATAATATAAGTGATGCATGAGAGTTCATCTATTTCTTCAAAATAAAACCACCGTCGTGCTCCAAAAGATATAAGTGAAGCACTAGAGCAAATGACAAACTACTCCCAAAGATATAAGTGAAGATCAATGAGTAGTCGAATAATTATGCAACTATGTGAAGACTCTCTAACATTTAATAATTTCAGATCTTGGTATTTTATTCAAACAACAAGCAAAACAAAAGAAAATAAAATGACACTCCAAGCAAAACACATATCATGTGGTGAATAAAAATATAGCTCCAAGTAAAGTTACCGATGAACGAAGACAAAAGAGGGGATGCCATCCGGGGCATCCCCAATCTTAGGCTCTTGGTTTTCCTTGAATATTACCTTGGGGGTGCCTTGGGCATCCCCAAGATTAGGCTCTTGCCACTCCTTATTCCATAGTCCATCGAATCTTTACCCAAAACTTGAAAACTTCACAACACAAAACTCAACAGAAAAACTCGTAAGCTCCGTTAGTATAAGAAAATAAATCACCACTTATGTACTGTTGTGAACTCATTATAAATTCATATTGGTGTAATATATACTGTATTCCAACTTTTCTATGGTTCATACCCTCCGATACTACTCATAGATTCATCAAAATAAGCAAACAACACATAGAAAACAGAATCTGTCAAAAACAGAACAGTCTGTAGTAATATGTATCATTCGAATACTTCTGTAACTCCAAAAATTCTGAAATAAATTTCTGGAAGTGAGGAGTTTGTCTATTAATCATATGCAAAAAGAATCAACCTAAAAGCACTCACCAGTAAAAAATGGCAGCTAATCTTGTGAGTGCAAAAGTTTCTGTTTTTTACAGCAAGATCGCATAGACTTCACCCAAGTCTTCCCACAGGTCCTACTTGGCACAAACACTAATTGAAACATGAAACTACATATAAAGAGATGCTTGATGAATTATTTATTACTAAACAGGAGCAAAAATCACAGAACAAAAATAAAATTAGGTTGCTTCCCAACAAGCGCTAAAGTTTAACGCCCCTAGCTAGGCATGATGATTTCAAATGATGCTCACATAAAAGATAAAAATTGAAACATAAAGAGAGCATCATGAAGAATATGACTAGCACATTTAAGTCTAACCCACTTCCTATGCATTGGGATTTTGTGAGCAAACAACTTATGGGAACAATAATCAACTAGCATAGGAAGGCAAAACAAGCATAACTTCAAGATTTTAAGCACATAGAGAGGAAACTTCATATTATTGCAATTCCTACAAGCATATGTTCCTCCCTCATAATAATTTTCAGTAGCATCATGAATGAATTCAACAATATAACCATCACATAAAGCATTCTTTTCATGATCTACAAGCATAGAATTTTTATTACTCTCCACATAAGCAAAATTCTTCTCATTCGGAATAGTGAGAGTATCATAAGAGACTCGAATGCTATAAATTGTTTCCATATTAAAAGAGTAATGTTCAGAAAAATGGTAATTAATCATGCCAAGTTTTATAAATATAATCATCACTACTTTTTATAGCATAAGTTTCATCACAATAATCATCATAAGTAGCAACTTTGTTCTCATCATAATCAATTGAAACCTCTTCCAGAATAGTGGATTCATCACTAAAAAAAGTCATGACCTCTCCAAATACACTTTCATAAATATTATAAGATTCAACACCCTCCAAAATAGTGAGATCATTACTTCCTAATGTTGACACTCTTCCAAACCCACTTTCATCAATATAACCATCATAAATAGGAGGCATGCTATCATCATAACAAATTTGCTCATCGAAACTTGGGAGGCTAAAAATATCATCTTCAAGTAGCATCCCCAACCTTGGGACAAACATTAATTGTAGCAAATATATTCTCAAACATGTTATTCTCATCAAACATAGCATCCCCAAGCTTGGGTCTTTTCATATCATAAGCATAATCACTCTCATCATTAATAGTATGGATAACACCAACAGTATAGCAATTATCATCATCACAATGAGTAATAGGAGCAACATCATTTGAGAGGGATACCTTTCTACATTTGCTTCACCGTCTTTTCTTTTTCTTCTTCACATCATGTGTGGGTTTAACCCTCTTTTTTGAGTTCCTTATTAATGAGATTGGTTGAATAGAAAGCTCCTCCTCGTTACCTGATTCATCATAAGAAATAATATGAGGATATTAGGAGGTCTCTTCCCTTTCATTAGTGTCCTCTTCATCTTGTATTTGTTTTCTTTTCTTTATGTAATTGGAAATATAAGGATTTTCAATGCAATTCACCGTACAATACATAAAAAATTCTTCTAGATCAAAATCAAGGACCAATTCTGGCATATCCTTAGTTATACGTTTCATTTCTTCATAACCCAAAAGCAAACTAAGTTCATTATGATGTGCAACGGAAATCAAGTCATCACAATTTTTGGACAAAATACGATCATGAAACAATTTGCATTGGGGATTTAAATGATCACGTTCATTGCAAAGTTCACAAGGATGGCAAAGAAATTTTAAATTTTCAGCACAAGCATCTAGCCTTTCTTGCAACCATTTAGTTTATAAATACTTATGCCTCTCGCAAAATCTATCTTCCCTATTTGATGTGTACTTGCAAACTCTATGCACTGCACAAAAGTTAACATGCTTATAAGAGACATTTTCATCATGACTAGTGCAATCATCATTAGTACTATGGATATTCAAAGAGTTCATACTAACAACATTGCAATCATGCTCATCATTCAAAGATTTAGTGCCAAACATTTTATAGACTTCTTCTTCTAGCACTTGAGCACAATTTTCCTTTCCATCATTCTCACGAAAGATATTAAAAAGATGAAGCGTGTGAGGCAAACTCAATTCCATTTTTTATGTAGTTTTATTTTATAAACTAAACTAGTGATAAAACAAGAAACTAAAAGATCCGATTGCAAGATCTAAAGATATACTTCAAGCACTCACCTCCCCAGCAACGGCGCCATAAAAGAGCTTGATGTCCACTACGCAACCTTGTTCTTGTAGACGTTGTTGGGCCTCCAAGTGCAGAGGTTTGTAGGACAGTAGAAAATTTCCCTCAAGTGGATGACCTAAGGTTTATCAATCTGTGGGAGATGTAGGATGAAGATGGTCTCTCTCAAACAACCCTACAACCAAATAACAAAGAGTCTCTTGTGTCCCCAACACACCCAATACAATGGTAAATTGTATAGGTGCACTAGTTCGGCAAAGATATGGTGATACAAGTGCAATATGGATGGTAGATATGAGTATTTGTAATCTGAAATTATAAAAACAGCAAGGTAACTAATGATAAAAGTGAGCACAAACGGTATTGCAATGCTAGGAAACAAGGCCTAAGGTTCATACTTTCACTAGTGCAAGTTCTCTCAACAATAATAACATAACTAGATCATATAACTATCCCTCGACATGCAACAAAGAGTCACTCCAAACTCACTAATAGCGGAGAACAAACGAAGAGATTATTGTAGGGTACGAAACCACCTCAAAGTTATCCTTTCTGATCGATCTATTCAAGAGTCCATAGTAAAATAACACGAAGCTATTCTTTCCGTTCAATCTATCCTAGAGCTCGTACTATAATAACACCTTAAGACACAAATCAACCAAAACCCTAATGTCACATAGATACTCCAATGTCACCTCAAGTATCCGTGGGTATGATTATACGATATGCAACACACAATCTCAGATTCATCTATTCAAACCAACACAAAGTACTTCAAAGAGTGCCCCAAAGTTTCTACTGGAGAGTCAAGATGAAAACGTGTGTCAACCCCTATGCATAAGTTCACAATGTTACGGAACCCGCAAGTTGATCACCAAAACATACATCAAGTAGATCACGTAAATATCCCATTGTCACCACAAATAAGCACATGCAAGACATACATCAAGTGTTCTCAAATCCTTAAAGACTCAATCCAATAAGATAACTTCAAAGGGAAAACTCAATCCATTACAAGAGAGTAGAGGGGGAGAAACATCATAAGATCCAACTATAATAGCAAAGCTCGTGATACATCAAGATCGTGCCAAATCAAGAACACGAGAGAGAGAGAGAGAGAGAGATCAAACACATAGATACTGGTACATACCCTCAGCCCCGAGGGTGAACTACTCCCTCCTCATCATGGAGAGCACTGGGATGATGAAGAAGGCCACCGGTGATGGATTCCCTCTCCGACAGGGTGCCAGAACAGGCTCCCGAGTGGTTTATGGTGGCTACAGAGGCTTGCGGCGGCGGAACTCCTGATCTAGGTTATTTTCTGGAGGTTTCAATATTTATAGGAATTTTTGGCGTAGGTCTCACGTCAGGGGGGTCTCTGGGCTATCCATGGGGCAGGGGGGCGCCCAGGGGGGTTGAGCGCCCCCCACCCTCGTGGGCAGCCCGGGACTCTCCTGGCGCAGCTCTTTCACTCGAGGGGCTTCTTTTGGTCCACAAAAAATCATCAAAAATTGGCACGTCAATTGGACTCCATTTGGTATTCCTTTTCTGTAAAACTCAAAAACCAGAAGAAAACAGAAACTAGCACTGGGCTCTAGGTTAATAGGTTAGTCCCAAAAAACATAGAAAATAGCATACAAATGCATATAAAACATCCTAGATGGATAATATAATAGCATGGAACAATCAAAAATTATAGATACGTTGGATACGTATCATCAACCCATTGAGCGCCTGAAGACGAAGGTACTCAAGTGCAGTACAGCCACGGAGCAGGCGCTCCATGTCACCGTTTGAGAGGCAGACGGTGGCGAGCTCGAGGTGCTTCAGTCATGGTAGAATAAGAGCGGGCGCGTCATTAGGGGAGTGGGGAATGGCAGTTCCTGAACTTGGCTACGCGCAGCGTGGGTGCGAGGCGGAGTGCGGATGTTGGCAGCGAGCGCATATGCCCATCATCAAAAGTGAGCTCCTCGAGCTGATCTAGGGTGGGGGATCCGAACCGGTCATCAAGCTTGGCTCGGTCCCTGTCATTGGAATGGAACTTGCCCATTCTAAGGCCTCTGGTTGGGCTAGGGTGACTGTCGAGGATCTTGGAGAACGCATCCAAGCTTTTGCGATAGCCATGGCAAAGCTCGTGGTTGTCGATGAGGTCGAGAGGGGTGAAGTTCCATAAGGGGCGCCACCACCGGGAAAGGATGGTTGTCTGTGCCCCACATTTGATTGGGAGGAGGGAGATGATGACTGTCAACATATCATCGGGGAGGCTACTGATGAAGTCTTATCCTACTGGAGTCACTTGCGGTTCTAGCTTGCCCCGCCTCCGCTTGTTGGCAGGCCTGTTCTCCACCTCCGAAGTCTCCTTGTCAGCGGCACTTTTTGATAGAAATGAGAGTACATGGAATATTTAGTTAAAACAGGGCAATAGAAAATTGTATTGGTAACTAGAAGTTATTAAGTAGGAATATAGTGAGAAAAGGGAATAACAATTGGTTGCTTAAATACTACACAATTCATTTAACATTGGTGGGTAAGTCAACATGCAGATAATTGAAAAGGTAACTTACTTTGAACAAACTCAGGACGGATGATTTTGTCAGGGAAGTTAGCATATATCTCTTGACCAGGCCCTTTTATGTGCAGTCCAATTTTAGTGCCAGCTTTCAGTACATAAAACTTAGTAATTTATTTCCAAAAGCCAGCGCCAAAGTAGGAGTCACCACGTTCATCAAGTAATACAGTAGCAATGATTGTAAATCCATGGTTTGTGTGCAGTATGGCATCCGTGCAGCCTTGATCTATGTAAAGGAAAAATTGTGCACTACATAATCTGTTGCATAGCAAGGATGCGCTGCAAAAAATGGTAGGATTGTTAAAGAAAATATGGTAACATGCAAATATGGGCCCCAATTGAAAGAACTGTACTGTAGTTGAAATCGAAGGACAAAAATCTATAATTAAACAGATAGGGTAAACATGATGTCATAGAAATATGAGAGTAATCGAAAGAACAATACATCATTAATTTGCCTAATATAGAAAGAAGAGGGGGAAATCCCCTTGAACGTATATGGTGCATGTGGCACCTTTTATCCAAATGTAGCAAGATTTAGAATATCTTCAGGAAAGTAGGCCATGCAAACCGATTTAGGGTCAGATTGAACATACCGCGCACATGCTCAAGTCATCTGGTACGGTGAGATGGAATCTCTGGTAGAGGTCGCAAGGTCCTGATGTGTCGGCGCACTGTACACTCTATGAATGAAAGAAAACCCTCAAATCGAGGTCCTGTCACGTGTGAGATTCCCACATGGATTTGCTTCCAACCCTGAAAGGAGAGTCAGTGCAGATGGAAACAAGGTACAAGGGTTGAAAACTCATAACTGCCACATCCTACTTCAAAGGGTTTTACCTGTTATCCTTCGAGGATTGGGCCGCCCTGACTTATACAGAGCAGTTGCAGAGTTGGGACAATTCTTCAGGGAACTCTATAGTAGAAAAATCAGGATAGATGCTTTGGAGCGTCTTAGAGACAAGATACCAACTATCCTATGCGACCTTGAGAAGATATATCCTCCATCCTTCTGTGATGTGATGGTGCATTTTTTTTAAAAAAAATCAAAACTAGTAATGGCGCACCAGGGGATAGTGCGCCATTACTAGTTAAACTAGTAATGGTGCACCACATCTACGGTGCGCCACTAGTAATTTTTTTAATTTATTTTTATTTTTTTAAACTAGTAATGGCGCATCAGGGGATAGTGCGCCATTACTAGTTAAAATTAGTAATGGCGCACCACATAGAGTGTACATCCACAGTGCGCCACTAGTAAATTTTTTTCAATTTTTTTTAAATTTTTTTTCAAAACTAGTAATGGAGCACCAGGGGATAGTGCGCCATTACTAGTTAAAACTAGTAATTACGAATAAAAATGAATTCACGATGATTTCCATCGGGTGATTAAAGGAGGCAGATGAACTGGGATGAGAGATGAGACAATATCTCATTAAATTAGTTACCTTGTCGTCCATGAGAAAAAACCCTCAGTACGGCATATTCCCCAACCGAGCGGAGCTGGGTCGACCGCGAGCAGCGTCGAGAAAGTCGATAGCGATAGGCGGCGGCAAGCGGAAGTGGCGAAATGCGGTGGGGTTTGCCGGTAGCCTGGCGTCGGCGGCGGCAAGCGTCGAGCTAAGCGGTTACAGCCGCGATAGGTGGTGCCATGCATAGACGCGGAGGAGCTTATGCAGGTGTGAATGGAGACCGGAGGCATGGGGTGGCGGGCGGGGGTGAGGGGTTTTGTGACGTGGGGATGGCGAGGGTTTTCTTTTTTCTTTTTTGAATTGGGTGGTGATGGTTTTCTGTCCCACAAAGAATTTCGGAGGCAACGGTTTGCTAGAGACAACCGTGTGTGATTGACGCAAGAAGCAAAACGAAAGCCATTGCACACGCTTTCAATTTTGGGACCGTGTGTGATTGAAGCAACATGCAAAATGAAAGTCATTGCACACGGTTTCAATTTTGGGAACCGTGTGTGATTGACGTACTACCTCCGTCCTGGTTTATTGGTCCCCTCTGTAATTTGTACCAAATTTCGACCAAATATTTGACTAAGAAATGTTTATGCATGTCACCAAAAACTATATGATTGAACACTATGTCCAAATACGCATCAAACGATATAATTTTTGTTGACCTGCACTAACATTTTATCAGTTAAATCTTTGGTCAACATTTAACACAACTTACAAAGGGGACAAATAAACGAGGATGGAGGTAGATTCCATCAACCGAACTAATTGCATCCATATCCCATAGTTAGACATAAGTAAACATAGATTAAACATACTCAGACATAGATAATAAGCGTACATGTACACAAGCATAGTTCAACCGTCATTAAGCATGTTCAAGCGTACATATATAGTTTGATCCCACATCTCATCTCACAAGCCGACACGATCCCGAAGCTTCTCCAGGTACTCGGCGTGCGCGTCGTGCTCCATCCTGCGAGCATACTTCTTTTTGAAGGAGCCAACAACCCGTCCTCTTGCATGCACCAGCACACTTTGATACGCGTCATGAAGCTTGTGGTTGCAGAATGGGCATCAATAGCCGCCGTTCCAGGTCCTAATACGTTTGTTATGCATTCCCGCATAAAGTTCCCTCGGTATTTTCCTCTTGTACCTCCTTTGGACATCTTCATCCTTGTTGTCCACATTGTCAGACAGCACCTATATAAATAGTAAAAAAATGTGGCGTCAAATTAATGGTTACAAACTAATCTCTAGCGAACATTTGGCAGTTGCCAAAAATTGGCATCAAATCAACGATTACATGCCGTGAAGTAGGATTAGGAATTTATGGCTATTTATTTATACATATCCAAAGATTATGGTTCGATTTTATAGCAGGTGTAGCCTCCCAGCTGGAGTTGTCATGTGATGACGGCAGAGTGGCTGAGCGACCATGACGGACTGGTGCCATCGGCGATTGTGGGAGGGAGGGGAAAATGCGACGCATGACTCACCGGCCGTGCGGGTTTTTATAGCAGGCCGGTAAGCATTGGGATTTTGGGGCATTACACCCAGTAGGGCGGGAAGCTTGGGTGGGAACCTATGAGGTTGCACGGGAACGGGCTCATCGACGATTCATTGGCGCCACCGTTTGACCAAAAGAACATCCCCACGCGCTGTGCAAGCTTGCGATGTAAGCCGTCTGCGGCAGCGGGGTGACAAGACGTGCGAGAGGAGGACGAAAGGCCACGTACACATGCGGTTAATAAAAAAATGTTTGCAATTGAATTACCTACTACACACCCGTCCTGGTTTATAAGTATGATTTAACTAATAAAATACGAATGCATGTCGCCAAAGATTATATAGTTGGATTCGTATTTGAACATAGTTTCAAATTATATAATTTTTAAAACATGCATTAACATTTTGTTGGTTAAATTTGAGGGCAAAGTATGGCACATAATATAAAGGGGACTATAGACCAAGACGGAGGTAGTAGCACAGGGCCGCTCTCTATGCAGCGACGCAAGTGTCGGCCGGCTTGTAGGCGACCATTTCCTGCGTGTTCAACTGCTCCATGCGTGTGGTTACTTGCGGTTCAGGCGGCCGCGGCGCGCTCTGCTCGCGTCCCGCCGCGCGCACTCTGCCCTCGCGCGTCCCTCTGGGTGCTCTGCCCTCATCCCTCCACGTGCGCTGTCAGTGTTTGGGGCCGGTGCACGATCACGCACATTCGTGTGCATGCGGTTGCGCCGGGCGCGGCTCCACAATGCAGTTACCCCATGCAAAAACTACCATGCGGACGCGCCGAGAATCCAGGCTGCCCGGCCCTCATTTATTCCTACGTCCATTTACCTTCATCTCTCGTGTCACACGACACAATAAGCACCTCGATGACGACACATACAGAGAGGACATCTAGCGGTTCCAATGGCGATCCCCGTGGCTGCAATGGCGCTCCCAGTGGCCGACAACGACAACGGCGGGAGTTCACCACGCATCACGTAGTGGACACCCACGCGAGGGGGAAGGCCCTCTCAGTGGTGTACACAAACGATCCGGTATTGGTGGAGAGCTCCATCCAAACTATGGAGCAGTTCCTTGCCGAGGACAAGTACCAAGTGGTCGGCTTCGACCTCTAGTACACCATCGGTCGCGCCGGGCATGATCAGAAGGTTGTCGTCGCCCAGTTGTGTGTGCGATATGACGTCCTCGTCTACCACTACGACCTGGGCACAAGGCCTTGCGAGCGTTTCTCCAGTTTTATCAAGAGCTCCGACTACAAGTTCGCTACACTCCGCCCCCTGTCGACAACCTCCATGGCAGACACCACGCTCTTCAGGTGTTCGGTCAAATGCAATTGAGCTTATTTTTGAACGTTATATCATTTTTTAGAGTACTAAGAATGGTGAGCTACTCGACCATGGAGGATGACTTGTTGTGCGATGTGTGGATGGCCGACAGCCATATCCGTGGATTTCGTAGGCAGGAGCAGAGGGGAGGCCTTCTGGCAACAAGTGCATAAATCGTTTCACGCATGAAAGCACATTGCGGTGGACACCACCAACGATCTAAAATCTCTCAAGGTTTCGGGCTTGAAAGGCCTGAATCTTGTCAACATCCAGGACCACTACAAAGTCTGGGGCAGCGCCAAGAACAAACTGAACTCCCTGGTTGACCTCGCCTCGGCCATCATTGACCCCTACTACATGAAGATGAAGGAAGAGAGCAAGAAGGACAAGGACACCTGGCACAGTGTTTGGCATCAGAGACTGGATGAAGAACACGTCACATATGCGGCCAATGACACGTACACAAGCTACGAGATGTACAGGTGGATCGTTGACATGAGGAAGTGTCTTGTTCATGACCCAGCCGAGGGATCGAGCCATAGAACAGTGGCGGGCGCATCACAAGAAGTAGATGACTAGACGATTGTATTGTGCTAAATTTTGGAATTATTCTGGGTTCGTTTGGGCTTTTTTATACATTAATTGAAATTTTGGTCATTTAATGTGCATAACTCAAATTTGAACAACAAGCACATGCTCCAGTGCACCAAAGTTGGTTTAAAAATCACATGCGTGTCCTTGGGTGAATTTCTGGGTCCCATGCAAGAAATGGGAATGAAATTCAAACATCTGGGCGTCCTGGCTCGACCGGAAAGATTGGGAAACTTGGATTTTTAATTACTGTAAATCCAAAACACGCATGAAAATCATGAAACTTGGCATGGTGTCATGACATGGCACCAACATGCTGCGGTAAATTTTTTGGTCGAATTGGGACAAGCTTTGGTATAAGCTTCTTGCAAACCGGAGCTTCTCTAAAGAAGGCTCGTGGTTCTGAGAGGGAACGTGTCATCTTCGTGTGCGAAACGACATATGTACACTGCCTTCTCCCGCCTTAATTTTTTTACGCAGGCAGATTAGACCAAATAGAAGTATCGTGCTAAGTTTTGGAATTATTCCGGGTTCATTTGGCCTTTTATACATTAATTAAATTTTTGGGCATTTAATGTGCATAATTCAAATTTGAACTACAAGCACATGCTCCAGTGCACCAAAGTTGGTCGAAAAATCACATGTGTGTCTTTGGGTGAACTTATAGGTCCCATGCAACAAATGGGAATGAAATTCAAACATCTGGGCATCGTGGCTCGACCGGAAATATTGAGAAACTTCGTTTTTTAATTCCTGTAAATCCAAAACACGTCTGAAAATGATGAAACTTGGCATGGTGTCATGACATGGCACCAACATGTTGTGGTAATTTTTCTGTCCGATTTGCAAAGGCGCACACATTAACAATCAACAAAGTCATTTTGGAAACAAGTGCTATCACGTTACAAATCGGAAACACAACTATTATGGAAACCATGGATGTTTTACTTACCAATTATGTGCCGCCACGCGTCCCCTTTTTGTATTGGCTAGGAGGTGTCGTGCGGGGTAGCTATTTGAGTACGGGAGGCGTGCGATCAGACCCCTACGCGTGCTCATCGGCAGGAGAGCCCTTTGACCTCTATCCGCCATGCACCTCCCTCCTAATGTCTCCATTAATGGCGCCCGAGCCTCTGTTTCACGACGTGGCTATGTCTCACTGGACTGAGATTTAAGAGAAAAAAATGAAAATCTGAAAAGAAAGTTTTGCACGGATCTTGATGTGAGATTCGACGGACCTATATAGCATCGACTGCGACTTATAGCAAGTATGATGAATATAAGGACTTATAGCCAGTGGATAATAATTGTCTTACATAATTAAAAAGCCACTTGCGGCAACGCCCGAAATACACAAGGGCAGAAGAAGGAAGACAACGATCTGGCTCGTTGATCTCTACTTTCTTGATGCGTTGCTACAGGCAGCGGGAACTAGTCTCCGCGGCGAGCGGCGATCAGCTCTTTCATGTCCTCAATATGCTGCTTGAGAGCATCCACGGATTCCTCAACCAGCCTTTTGCGCTTCATGCGCAGCACGACATTCTCGTCGATAAGTTTCTCGACGATGACGCTGGTCCTCTTCAACAAGGCAGTGGTCTCCTCTTGCTGCTCCGCACTTCGGACGATTTTCACCCTCAGCAGGTCGCGCTCGACCTGGAGCTTCTCATTGCTCTCCCTTAGTTGTCGGATGACGCTGGTAGCCTGTTCAAACGAGGCTTTCATGTCATCCTGCAACCTCGCCCAACCGATCTGATCCATCTGGCTATGGATGATCGCATGCATGCGCCTGTAAGAGTCCTCGCCTGCCCGCGAAACATTTTCCCAGGCCGCCACGGCGCGGAAGGACATCTCTGTTGCTTTTCCGGCGCGGCCGGACATCTCTGCTGCTTCCGCGGCGCGACCGCACCAGTCTGCTGCATCGACGGCGCGGCGGGACCTCCGTGCTGCTTCGGCGGCGCGGCGGGACCTCTGTGCTGCTGCGGCCGCGCGGCCGGACATGTCGGCTACTTTCGCGGCGAGGCGGGACATCTCTCGTGTTTCCGCTTCCATGCTCGCTTCTCCTTGGTGGCAATCTCTCGACCCAGAACTCACACTGGCCATGGCAGATGCAAGGGAATGATGATGAATGACTTGTTTGTTTTTTTGGATGAGGAGTTGAGGAGGAATGTGCAGTCATCTTGGAGTAGTAGTATTTATAACTGAGTACTAATACGCTCCTAAGTGGGAAACCGTTTAGATTTTGATCGGTGTGAACAGGTTTGCAATTTGGAATGTGATGGGACGTAGGCTCAAAATTTATTGACGGTTCTATAATTTCTAAGTGCGGCACTATTCCCGGATGGCATAACGTGGGCACGCTTTGTCAGCCGCGTACGTGGCGTTTGCACCATAGGGTTCACCGCAATAGGCAATGTTAGCACACGTCTTGTTCCAAGAACCATGCGTGCTCGTTATTACCATCGCGCACGCTTCTTTTAATTAGAATGTGTGCCCGTCTAGTGCACATATGTTGATCTGTCTAACTGTTTCTGTTTGTTGTGGCTAATCACAAACAGTTCATCCGTGTGAACTGTATGCCATCAATCGCACACACCTTTGATCTGGCTGACCATTTTTGTTCTGTTGCCTAATTGCAAACAGTTAATCCTTCTGAAACGTATGCCCTCAATCGCACACACCTTTATCTAGCTGGCCGTTTCTGTTGTTCTACCTCATCACAAACAGTTAATCTGGCTGAACTGTATGTCGTATATCGCACACGCCTTCATCTGGCTGCCTGTTTCCGTTCTTCTTCCTCATCGCAAACAGTTCACTGAGCTGAACCATATGCCCTGCATCGCACACGCAACTAAAATCTGAACCGTGTTTGATGCATCCGTCATCGCAAACATTTTGCACCTTTTTTGACGGGTTTTTTACACCACTGTTTGCGATTATTGCATCGCACACAGTTTCGTCGAAGGGTCTCTGATCGTAGTGTCATGTTAGCAGCCTGCAGTAGTGATGGGCTGAAAGTGACAACGGCTGGAATTATATTGGACGACCCACATGACGCTACTGGGCCGAATTTGGAAAGGTCATAAAGGGTCGTGAGTTAGCAGTCGTAAATGGGCTTTATGCGAACAGGTCATTAACAGGTTTTCCATGGGCCGGCCCGCTAACTTTTCACCAAGTCAAACGGACTGGCCTTTTTAAACTAATTGAGCCACTGTTGGTCCTTGCCACGTGTCACTTTTTCATAGGCTCGTCTCGTCCGTTAGATGAATGACATCTGTTGCGACGTTGAGCTGACACATGGTTCCTCTGGCCAATGACAATTTTATACGTGGAAAATCCCCATTGGTCCGGGATGTTACCGGGTTATCGGATCCAAATCGGAACCTGATAGCTTAACGGTGACCCGTTACGGTGGATTCCACGTGTTGGTTACCCTTGACGAAAGCACTTTCATGATGCGCCTTTTGTCGTCATAGAAGTTGACACTTTCGTGATGATAATTCGAGTATTGTCATGGAACACTTCTACGACAGCACATGTATGACTATCTTGATTCTGTCATAAAATTGTCATAGATATACATGCATGACAGAAAATGTGACCTACTATGACAAACACGTATCATCACGGAAGTTTTTTTGTAGTGACTGTTGTTTTGCATATTGTAAAAGAAATATATTGAACATTTGCAAGCACCAAAAGGAAATTGGAATATTACTATGACGAATGTGAAGAAATAGTGGTATCTTTTGGAACCGAACATTTAGAGGATCCCACTAAAAAACATACCTGCTTATGTCCCGGAAATGTCATTTCTACAAAGGATGGTGCAACTGGAAAGACAACATAAGGGGGAGCATTATAGGAAAAAGATAGAAAAATACACCATAACCAAGCATGCCGGACTAGAAAAGAACTATGTTAAGATGCTCGTGGGACTGATAAGGTAATAGAGATGGAAAAGGAGACAACATCTTTAGTCAAGGGAAGCATCAAAGGACGGGATACAGGTAAACCAGTGTTACCCTGCTCCTTCGTTAGTACGTTCTATTACGGTTTGCGTGATATTGGCTCTTCTATCAATGTTATACCTTACACCATTTGCAAAAAAACACAAGATCATACCTACTATAGTAAACTCCAACCGACCGAGATGACCTGTAAATTAGCGTGCGGGACATTTATCATAGAAAAATGAAATTGAAAATATTCCGAGATGGCAAATATTCGGAGATGACTATGAAAACACCTCTCTGGATCCTCGAATTGAAAGAGAGATTGAGAGGGATCAAGAATCCTAATTCTCGCTATTTGGAATGGATCCAATTCTATTGAGTCTGACTCATAGTGATCATTTCTCTTTAGCAAAGAATGACCTTGGTTATCAAAGGATTGAACAACCGGGATCTATTTACTTAGAACACCATGCGGTGCTCTTCCCGGCGTTCATGTCATCCTTAGCACTTTTGTCTACCCTATTGATCTTATTGTTATGGATATATCTGAAGATGGCTTTTGTCCAATTATATTTCGGAGATCATTCTTAATACTGCAGGTGCAAAGATCGACTGCAAGAAGTAGTCTCTCTTCGATTTGGAGAGGAGACTTCACTAAGCTCAGAAATCATCCTTATACTATAATAAAGACAAAAGCATTGAGAAGAAAACTATAGCACAGTTTGGGGATATTCAAGTTGGCTCTCAGGCCTATATACTCCCGCTATCACGACCGTTGGGCAGTGCAAAGATTCCCATGCCATTGCATTCTCCTTTGTATTTCAGATTGTGTTGGCTTTAAGATTAACATGGCCCACTTCGGTTCATCATTCAAAACGTGATTTTTTTTTTCTTCTCAAAAATCGAAAACATGAATGAACACCACCGCTGCATCACGGACTACAACACCCGTGCATGGAGATTTTAGCAGATAAAGTTGAGAAAGAAAACATTTGTGCCTGCTCATCTGATCTGGATTTGGTGGATAGAAGTTACCTACATTGAGCTAGCAGCAGATTTTCCATCCTTGAAGACATGGATATGTGGACCACGGGAGCCGGGGGGAGATGCCACGTAGGATAGCGATCAGAGAACGCAGGGGACGCCACGTAGCACAGTCGAAGATACCACGATCCGACGTGGCCCAATGGCTCGTGCGCATGCGGATATTGCAGCCAATGGCCGGCGGCATTTGGATATCCCCATCCCGCTCCGTCTCCGGCCGCTCGTGCTCTTATTAGCAGCCTCAGATTCCCTTGTCCTCTCAGAGCGCACGCCTGTTCTTCTTCTTGTTGTTGTCTCACCGCCCAGCAAGGAGCAGCCAGCATCGAGAGAGCAACAATGGCGATGGCGTCGTCGAGCGGGCTGAGGAGCTGCAGCGCCGTGGGCGTGCCGAGCCTGCTTGCGCCTTCGTCCCGGTCCGGCCGCTCCGGGCTGCCGTTATGCGCCTACGCCACCACCTCCGGCCGCGTCACCATGTCCGCCGAGTGGTTCCCCGGCCAGCCCCGCCCCGCCCACCTCGACGGCTCCTCGCCAGGGTGACTAAGCAACAAAGCTAGCTAGCTACTAGTAGCCGATCGAGCAGTGACCAATCGACTCGACATCAATCAATCTGACCGGCGACTTATATTCTCCCCGCAGGGACTTCGGGTTCGACCCCCTGGGCCTCGCCACCGTGCCGGAGAACTTCGAGCGGTTCAAGGAGTCCGAGATCTACCACTGCCGCTGGGCCATGCTCTGCGTGGTACGTCCTCCTCCTCCTCCTCCTCTGCACCACAGCAGCCTTTGTTGAGTTGTTCGCTAGTAGCAATAACATGGGTTGCGCCGTACGTGGCATGGACGACGTGCAGCCTGGGGTACTGGTGCCGGAGGCGCTGGGGCTGGGCAACTGGGTGAAGGCGCAGGAGTGGGCGGCGCTCCCCGACGGGCAGGCGACGTACCTGGGCAACCCGGTGCCGTGGGGCAACCTGCCGACCATCCTGGCGATCGAGTTCCTGGCCATCGCCTTCGCGGAGCAGCAGCGCACCATGGAGAAGGACCCGGAGAAGAAGAAGTACCCCGGCGGCGCCTTCGACCCGCTCGGCTTCTCCAAGGACCCCGCCAAGTTCGAGGAGCTCAAGCTCAAGGAGATCAAGAACGGTACGTCCCAGTCCCACCATATACCCCGTTACTGAATGAAAAATCATGGGAGAACGAACTGACGCGTTCGTCCGTGGGGGAACGCATTGCAGGGCGGCTGGCGATGCTGGCGTTCGTGGGGTTCTGCGTGCAGCAGTCGGCGTACCCCGGCACCGGCCCGCTGGAGAACCTGGCCACGCACCTCGCGGACCCGTGGCACAACAACATCGGCGACATCGTCATCCCCAGAAATATCTACGGCCCTTGAGCGGAGCCGACAGGGCTGAGAGGAGATCGAGGAGCCGGAGCGCATGGTTTGCATTCATGTTTCTGCGTCGATAGATTGGTTGATTGCCTTGCCATGCTGGCTCTGCGCGCGTACGTCCGTGCGTGCAGGAACTGTACAACAACGTCGGCTCTCCGGCCGGCAACCCTTGTAATGTGTAAAGCTTAAGTAGCGGCCACTGTTGTGAATGCATCCGTATGATCTGTATAAACTCTTTTGCATGATGATGGTGGAGGACGTTGCCTCTGACGATCTCTGTTACGTGCACGGGACAGTTATCACGCGATCAAGTTAACATTTCATTGAGCTTAGGACGTCTCCAACGCGGTCCACCAAACGGTGTCATCCAATGTCCTTGGACACATCCAGACGTGTCCACTGACATCCGGCCGGGCGGAGGTCATCCGATCCTGGCCATCAAACAAGGCCGACATCGCTTTTATTCACAGATTTTTAGACTAGTTTTCCCTCAAAAAACTGCTCTAAACATCCTACTATACTCCTTGTCGGAGGTGAGGTCGATGACCCCACGTCAAAGCCACCGACATCGTCGTTGTTGGCTGCTGGCAACAACCAGCCGGAGCCACTGACTTGTGACTCTTTGGCTCCGGCGCCTCGTCATCCATAACCTTGAGCTTCTCGAAGAGTCATTCCCGCCGCATGTCGTTGACACAAAGATGATGATCTTTATCGCATGTTGTATGGTGAAGAGGTCGTCCATCCTCCATATCCTCCTCTCCCGAGCCCAACTCCGAAAATCTTGCGGGTTGGCTCGCCTCAATGTGGGCCTGGCGCAAACCTCCGCCGCGATTTTGGCACGACACTCCGGTGTTAATATAATGTACCAGGTGACCTTGTTATTGGCCATGGCGACGGTGCACGTCGGATGGGTACTAGGGGGGCTCAGACGGATGCGTAGGGGTGGGAGGATGGGCTCGGAGGTAGAGTTTTGGGAGTGGTCATCCAACTTTAAATAGCGGAGCAGGCAAAGGTCAATGCGGGCAATCGGAGTAGCCTTCTCGGGCGGTGTGTTGGCATGAATGCGGGTAGGCGAACGGTCGGTGAAGCTGGTGTAAATGTGAAGGGTTTTAGAGACGAAGAGAGTTTTTAGGGTGGATCCAGGGTACCAGAGTAAGACATGGCAAATATCCAAACTACCCCCCAAAAAACAAAAAAATTGGGGTCAGGGCCCAGACCGATCCGGCATGATTTGGTGATCCGTGTTGGAGGAGTAAAAGTGTTTAGACCGTCCACTCGAGACATTTTGGGCCGATTTGAGGATTCGCGTTGAATATGCCCTTAGAGCATCTCCGAACCTTTCCCAGAATAATTTAACTTCCAAAAAATGGTTTTGTTTAGGAGTTAGCACCAACTAGTTCTTCCCTGTAAAATTTTAACCCCCTAAATTTTGAGAAGTTAATCCTCAAATCCACGCCTCCTGCTCGGACTTGAGCAGAAAACACCCCCTCCCCAAACATGATTACTTGTGAGAAACTTAGAGCATCTCCAACAGCCGCCCAACCCGCGGCGCACTAAAAATTAGTTTGCAGCGCGCCGTTCGCCTGTTTTGGCGCGGCGCTGGCTCCAACGGCCGCTGTAAAATGCAACACGCGCACATAGCTCCAGCAAGCGCGCTAAAATGCAGCGCGCGCGAGCAGCCGGCGCTTGCCATATGTTGCATTTTTGACACATTTTGAACACAAAAAAGAATTTCAAACATCAAAACAAAGACATGGCATAATTTAAATCACACAAACAAGTTCATGATGACATAAAAAGTTCATGCCCACAAGTTCAAATTCATGCCCACAAGATCATCCAACCAAGTTCAAAATCCGAACCAAGTTCATGACACAAAAGTTCACACCAACAAATGGCCCATCAACAATCAAGCCTCGTCCGCGTCTTCATCTTCCTCTTCCTCTTTCTCTTCCTCTTCCTCCGATTCATCATCCGAAGAGGATTATTCCTTCTCCTCTTCATTGTCGCGCGCAATGTTGGCAAGATCTTCAATGGCATCATGCGAAGGTGTTGGCACACCGGAAGACATGCCGCCCATGCCGCTCGGAGGTGCTCCCATGCCTCTCATGAGAGATGCAAAACTCATGCCTCCCATGCTGCCAATGCCGCCCGGAGGTGCTCCGAAGCCACCCATGGCTCCCATGGTCTTCATGGTACCTCCAAAGCCACCCATGCCACCCATGCCGCCCATGGTAGCTCCGGAGTCACCGATGCCTCCCATGCCGCCAATGCCACCGATGCCACCCATGCCGCCAATGCCACCGCCACCTCGAACAACTTGTGTGCGCCGCCCGCCGGCTCAACAAGTGAGCTCACCGGCGCTTCGGTAGCCGCCATGGTCGTCGCGCGCCCTGCAAGTTTCTTTCTCGACGGCTTGGAGGAGCCGGAGCCGTCCGCCGCCTTGTTCTTCTTCGCGGAAACCTTGCCCTTCTTCGGTCGCGCCGCATTTGGGAGCTTCGAAAGGGGGGCACATGGCTTCACGGCGGGCGCCGGCGCGAGGCCACCCGCCGCCGAGGTCATCCGTAGAGATATGGAAAGGCTGCGCACGACGCCGGTGCTTGGAGGAGCGCCGGCGGAGGCAAAGCCAAAGCTCCCCGCGCTAGGGTTTGGGCGGCGGCAGCGGTCGCGGAGGGGTCGCGGGTGTAGGAAGGGGTGAGGAGGTGCCGGCGCGGGCGTCCATCGGGTCAGTTCGCCAGCGGCGGCGCGGGGCGGGGCGAAGGTGGCGCGGTTGAGAGAATGCGGCGTGAGCGCTCGAGTGTGCGGCGCGCGGAAGCGGGCGCACCAAATACGCAGCGCGCGATGGCGATTCGGACAGTGCTCTGTACTCTATATGCCGCGCGCGCGTTTATCGCGCGTCCGCTGGGCCCATTTTGCTATTACGCGCGCGCTAAAAATGCCAATTTTGCGACGCGGCGCTGTTTTAGCGCGGCTCCAACAGATGCTCTTAGAAAATCACATCACATATCACATTCCTCTACCTCCAAGAGTCCACCTTTTAATTACCTATCCCCATAGATGGATCACCTCCCACCCCTTCCACACAATCATGCACAAACATAATGTGAAGGCTTGCTTAGAATGTTTAAAACCTAGACAAACTGCTTTATGTCTACAAAGTATTTAGGAAATGGCGGTCATTCTACACAAGACTCTACACGAAATGCATATAGAGGAAGGTAAAATTCAGAGTAGAGAAAAATAATTCAATTTCCATCATCCAATAAGAAAATTGATTTTTAAAAAGCTTACTACAAGACCAGATGGCATTTTTTATTGGAGTCTAAAATTAAATGATTTTCTCCAACCTTGCATAACTGGATATACATTCTTGTCAAGAATGACTCAGTCTTAAAGTAAATGATGACAAACATGGTTACTTGCAAACTAAGAAAGATTGGGACAAGGACATCATATGTCTCCCACATGTTGGCTACATGTCTGATAGTCGCCTACGTTGGCTATTACTCTGGCGCAAAACAAAGATACTAGCAAATAATTAGAGACAAAGATATGTCTCATCTTGTATAAGAGTTTGTCCATTGTTCAGCGCACATGCACTTTATCTTTATGGGCCATCATGTAGAGAGAGCTTTTAGCAACTGTCTATGACTTCTAAAATAAATTTGAGAAGTGAGCATATCTGTTTCGGAATAGTGACTAGAGAGGAGGCTAGTACAGATATTCATGTATTCTAACCATCCTGTCAAGATCCACCTGTTTGCGGTACGATCCTCCGTGGCTCTTTAAACCATGCAAGAAAGCGGCTCAACAGTAGAATTACGCACATTGTAACAGTGATAAACAATGTCAACATACCACCCCCCATGTTGCCAGATGCAACCAGATCAACAGCCGATAATATCCAACACAAGGGTTTTCCACTGATAACATTACCGTCTCAGAAACTTTAGGTATGGAGCGCTTCATTTCCCAACTGCTCCTGAACGGCTGAACGTTCTTCTACTCAAAGTCAAGGCAACAAACAACATGACAAAGTTTCGGACATCGCACCACAGTAATAAAACAATGCGGCGCTAGGAACACTACATATTACAGGGTAAACCTCCTATACAACCAAAAAAGTATACAACACTGTATATTGGTCATAGCTGGATGTGGCTCATGACGAGCAGGATAGCATGCACACCCCAGGCCTGTATGCCCAGGCCGGTGGCAAGCGGGCGTATTTCTCCATTCCCGGCTGCTCATCATATGGATGTTCCATAACTTCCAATAGCCGGCGAACTTCCTCGTAATCACCTAGATCAGCTGCGTCAATCGCTGTCTGGCAGAGATAGTTCCGAAGAACATACTTTGGGTTGACACGGTTCATTGTGGCTTTCCTTTCTTCATCGGAGACACCACTAGCCACCAGCTTCACAAAGCATCAACATACCATTAGATTGAAGTTGTTCAGATTTTTAATAGTGTTGTGATTTAAAAGATCCAACTATAAGGCATGACTAGAGGTCCAAAACCAAATACTGGCACAAACTTATCAAATGGTGGGTGGAACAACAGTCAGTAACCTAAAAGGGGGTTCATTACAGGAAAACATTGTGGCAACAGGAGGTAGAGAATAACAGAATCTTAGAACTTCTGCCATGCCGATGACACTTAATTTACAATGCACGAGTTATTATAAAAGACGACTTAGACGAGTATGTGATGAGATTCCCAAACTATGCAAATGCAATGCTGCTTTTGTTTCCAAGAGTATCCCAGCTTGTTCTCAAAGAACAAAAGAAAAAAATACTCCAACTTCATAAAATGACTAGGGCTGAGAAAATAGCCCAAAAATAGCAATATAATCATTGATATATTATGTCATGTTAAATATTACTATCCGAGCAATTTGGGAAGAGAACAATTTTATATATACAAAAAAACATACCTCCTCAACATATGTTTGTACCCAACTAATCCATGCTTCCTTTCTTTCTTTCCCAATATCCAGGAGTGCAGCTTTTATTGGAACAAGTAGCTCAGTTTCTGGGATGTCACGGTCTGCTTTGACATTCGAAAGAAGACGGAAAAAATTTGTATAGTCAACTTTATCGACAGCCAAGTTGTTCAGCAGCTTGCTAATAAGCTGCTTGTTATATTTTGACAGACCAAGTTTCTTTGTCATAATAGATTGATATTCATCCATGAACTTTGTCCCATACCTACAATATAGAACATATCAAAACGCTACAATAAATGTAGTCAAAATTGCAGATGGTCAGCATAGATTTTGGAAGAATAAATACCTCTCCATAACATAATTTGCTTCATCCTTGCTGATAAGATCCGCAGCCGACAATGGCCCAGTGAACTGGGCAATATTCCACAAACCAACATCAGGTTGATTTGCAAAACAGTATCTCTTACCTGGGAGATCAGTTGTATTCGGAGTAAAGCTAGGATCAAAAGCATCCAAGAAACCAAAGGGTCCATAATCAATAGTTAGGCCCAACACACTCATATTATCAGTGTTAAGCACACCATGGGTGAAACCAACACCTTGCCACCTGGCTATCAAGTAAGCAGTACGCTCTGCAACCTCAACTGCCCAGGCTGTTAATTGCAAGGAGATAGAAGTTAGTTAATTCACAAGATCAATGTCTACATTCGAAGAAAACGACATAAAAGGAAATTTACCAGCATATTTGTTGGAAGTAAGATCTATTGCTGGAGAGTCTCCTATAGCTGCCTCAAAAGATAAACCTTCACTCTTTTTAATATTTCCAAGATGTGGGTAGTGATGACGTATTGTGTAGTCTGCCAAACGACGAATAATTTCAAGGTCCTCTTTGCCCCTTGTAGCATGTAACTGGTATGAACCAAAACGTAAAAACGATGGTGCTACACGGCACACAATTGCACCTGGCTCCTCTTTTGCATTACCACTGGCATATTAGAAAAAACAAATTATTCAACGACACAAGGGAATGTCAATATGTAGCACTGAAATCTTCAAGAGATAAATCATGGCAAAATGATTCAGATTCCTATATTTTAGATCAATAAATACCGGACGAGTAAACACCCAGGTACCATCATGTGCAACATGCTTTGCCTGCCTACATTTGCAGAGTAGCAATTAAGTAACTTATCCTAGTTCCCAGAGGCTGCTTTGGAATACCCCAGGGAATTTCAATGGATGATAATAAATCAACATTAGGAAATTTGGCGCTTCAAAATAATAGGCCTACGTAAGTCAGGATGAGTAAATAAAGTAATTATTATTAGATAAGGAAACCATTAGTAGGCAAACAAAAAGACTTTGGAATTTTAGATGGCAGTGTGATAGTACTAATTATATGTTCATACGGATTATATAGCTACTAGTATAAGAAATGAATCGTCTCAAAGCAGCAACTACAAATCATTCAAATAGGAAGGGAAACTAAAAGCAAAAGTAGATCCAGCAAAAATGTTGATTAGAAACTGAAGATATCATGACATACTCATAGAACATATCTCGCACAACAGATTTGCCAGTTTCAACTAGACAAAGAGCACGAGTTGTAGGAATGCCTAGACCATGCATAGCTTCACTGCATAAGAATTCACGGATGCTGCTGCGCAGGACAGCGAGGCCATCTGCAAATCGGCTGTAAGGAGTCTTTCCAGCACCCTTGAGCTGCAACTCCCACCTCTCACCTCGAGAATTGAGAACCTCTCCGAGAGTTATTGCTCGTCCATCCCCCAACTGACCAGCCCATGAACCAAACTGGTGTCCACCGTAACACTGGGCATAAGGCACACTGCAGGTGGTTGTTCAGTAGGAGTGTTATATATTCTGACAAAACAAATTAGCAAGATATTAAGCACAGGCATCACACACCTTCCCACCAACGGAGTTTCTCCTGAGAAGAACCGAGGAAAATCAGGCCTTTCAAACCTGAAAATGAATAGAGGATAATTGTTATTTTTGTGATTTTTCTATGTCCAATATCAGCAAGGATGCAGAAAAATGTTATGAGAAATGGATGCCATTGGGCAGGGAGTTAAAATATGAGGTAAAGGCACGGGGGGGGGGGGGGGGGGGGGGCAGAAACTTGCATGGTCTGTGATGATTTGGTCCATAAACTTGTAAAAGTGGACTCCACTACCCACAAACTTGCATCCCAGGTGCACCAAAAAAAAAGCCAATCCTAAGCTGACATGTGGCACTGCAGAAAACACCCTGCTGTGTCCGGAATTTATGCACGGGCTACCGAGGGCCCAGCTGTCGGTACACACCGAGAACAATTCGAAGAAAAAATTAGGGGCAGACAGGATTCGAACCATGCCCTCACCCTGGTCGTACGAGCTAGCCAACCACTGCACCAAACCAATTCATTTGTCATATGTACATTTTATATACTATACGTAATACCATGCTGCACCTCACGGTCTGCATGCATGCTGGGCGGCGTGTACATAACATATAGGTATAAATACGAAGGTCATAAATACTAAGGTCGCATTGATGCTTCCATGCAAGAGCTCTTGTTTAATAAAGCTCTAAATTGTCTGCAAAAAAAGAGCTCTTGTTTAATGTGGTAATTCCCCACGGAACTAGGATTCAATTATTTTTTTGGCATGTGGCTTCAATTTTATATGAATATACATGCATATGCCTGATTGGAATTTTCAGTCTCTCTGAACAGTATTATAGATATTTTTAACTATCTGCCATCTTTGATTGTGTACTGTGTACTTTTGTACTAGCTCCAAACAGTTTGGGCTGGTGTTTGAAGTATTTACATCCACTATATATATTTTTCTTATTATCTATTCAGAAAATTAGTCGCCTAATATACACTCTTGAAATTAATGATAAACTAACCAGTGGCGGAACGTCGCTGTGTGACAAGCAATCAAGAGGGGGCCAAATTTCCAT
This sequence comes from Triticum timopheevii, assembly GCA_963921465.1. NCBI lineage: Eukaryota > Viridiplantae > Streptophyta > Magnoliopsida > Poales > Poaceae > Triticum > Triticum timopheevii. The sequence goes on from OY997274.1 coordinate 218,920,941, forward strand.
TGAGGCGAGTCATGGTGAGATGACGTTGAATTTGGGAAAATAAGAGATGAGCATGAGACTTGAATGCTTGGTGCTAGAGTTCGTATAGGAATATATGATTAGAATTAGGGATAAGTCCTACTCCCCCGACCCTAAGAAGAAGGTACATAAGTTTTGTCTAAAGCAAACAGTGCAAATTTTGAAAAAGCTTGTAGGAAAAACTATCAGTAACTACATATTTTGGTAAGTACTAGCAATGTGTCCGTGCGTTGCAACGGATTCAAAGTAGAATAATATTTGTTCACAAACTTGAAAGAAAACACTCTAGTTTTGATATGCATATATTACTAAAAATATATTATGTTTCACTCAAAATATATTCCTCAGGCTGTTTTGATGAGGTGAGGGAGGGATGTGGTTGGTTTCAAGATACTAAGGGGTTTTCTGCAAATTGGAGCAGAGAAGTGGGCTATTGTTGCAAAAAGGCCACAACTTACCTCACAGTTGTTAGATGCAGATCTAATGGTCAGAAATGACGGGTGGCAGACACACCATCATCACCAACTGGGTCTTTTATAGGAGTAGAGATAATATGAAAATATATTTTATTACGCATTTAATGATACCAATTGGGTTATAGTTATTGATAGTTTTTTCTATAAATTTGGTCAAATTTTACACTGTTTGACTTTATAAGCCTTCTTTTTTAAAGTCAGGAGTAAAAGAATTAGGTTTCCTTGTCCTAGTCAACTCCCAGGTCATGCATGAACGTGTGTATAAGCACCGAAGGAAGTTGCTTCTTGTACATCAGCAAAAATTGAGAGAGAAAATTAAAAGGTACTACACGTGCATTTGGCTATTATATAGTCTCCCAATCTGTAATACGTTTTAGCTGATCGCGAGTTCTCGTGGTGAGTTTTGGCCGAGAGAGCTACATGCACGAGAAGCTGCACATACACAAAAATCAGTCAAGTGCTATGCACGTAGGGATGAAAACATAGTTTTCCGCTTTTCCAGCAGAAAAATGGAAACGGAGAGGAAATATGGAAACGAAAATGGAAATTCGCAAAACGGAAATGGAAACTGAAATTTTTATGCGGAAATGGAAACAAAAATGGAACGGCGTTTCCTGGTGGAACATGCATGAATATGGAACTTCCCGTTTCCGTGAATATGGAATTTTCTGCTTCTACTATGGGCCTATGGCTGTTCTGTAGCCCAACCATCAAATATCACATAATTAAACAATGAGTAGAATGGCCCATGTTTGACGCAATTTCTAATAGCATGCAAGGAAGCTTAGCCCTGATTGTAACCACAATTGAGAACGGGCCAAAAAATCCCCTTCACTAATATTCTGAGATGTTACAATGTGTTTACTTGTAAGAGGGTGACCTGATACATTGTGCTTTTCTTTACATATGGAGCTTGTCCTTCTAATTATCACAAATGTGTTTTGTGTTGCCAAAGTTGAATAAAATATGCACAAATGCATATCGTATAATATAACCATCATAATATTTGGTAGTCATGTTAACAGTTGATTAAATATGTTGGTTTGCTTGTGTTTTCCCCTATGGTTCAGGGGGATTTTAAGTCCCGGTGAACACCTGCTTCCGTTGCCATGTCCACGTTCCGTGTTTGTTTCCGGTAGTATCTGTTTCTGTATTCATTTCTGCTTCCGCAGAAAAATATGAAAGCAAATGTGGTAGCACCCAAATCCGTCCATTTCCGCTCTGTTTTCATCCCTACACCTGTAGGACCAGAACGCTTTGTATACATAGTTGAAAAAAAATACATTTGGAAGGGGATCATGCAAAGGTATACATCGAGCTAGACCACATGTCGGCTTAGGATTGGCTTTGGATTCTTTTCTGCACCTGGGATGCAAGTTTGTGGGTGGTGGAGTCAACTTTGCAAGTTTGTGGACCAAATCATCACGGAGCGAGCAAGTTTCTGGACACCTCATGCTTTTACCTCTTATAAAATATGAACACACTTCTGCGCAGAAAGACATGATGATAACTAGTTGAAGGTGGCCCATTGATATTATCACTCAACTTATTCTATCCTTTGTTGAGACCATTTTCACTTGTTTTCGTCTAGGAATCATTTGAAGTTGAGACAATTTTCACTTGTTTTCATCACGGAATCATTTAACTAGAACATATTGTCAGAACCAGTATCAGCATTTTCCATGGCCCAACTTTTTGCAGCATAAACAATTAAACATATACCGGTATTAGCAAACAAAGCAGCACACGACGTGGCCTAACCCTCGGCTTAGCATTTTTCATGAGAACGAACAAAATAACTGTTTGTCGGACAATAGAAATAACAAATGTTTCATGGCAATTGCAGAAGATACAAAAATGTAAGGTTTCATGTGGAACTACGGACTGTTTTTGAGTCGCGTGACTAGTCGTCGGCTAGTCGATGAGTCACACTGCCAGATTTTGACTCAACCTCGAGACTAGTCGCGGACTAGTCGACCAGCCAGGCACGACTCGTCAAGAGTCGCTACCCCAGAACGACTCGTTGACTCATCGACTCGAAAACCTTGGAACTACCCAAAGTTTTTTATATGCCTTTCATTCAGGCCTTTCACGACATATATGGCTCTGTTCAACTACTAGTTAATGATCTGGTGTCTGAGTTAAATATCTGATCGATAACCATTTTGTTCCCCAGAAATAGTGACGAATTTCGAAAAAGAAACAGGGGAGTAGGGGTGGAGTTAATATATGTGTAAATGAATGGATACAGCCCTTTGACTTAAGTAGCAAGTCCACCATTTGCTTCATAAATTGTAAACAATACAGATCGTTTACATGTTACCCTTTGGGAAATCTTGGTAAATATCTGATTGATAACCATTTTGTTTCCAAGAAATTTCCTAGGGTGAACTTTGAGAAAAAATACAGGGGGTGGGGGTGAATATATGTCTGAATAAATGAAAAAGGCTCTTTGACTTAAGTAGCAAGTCCACCTTTTGCTTCATAAATCGTAAATAATAAAGATCTTCTACATGATACCCTTTGGGAAATTCGGGTATGCTAATTCTGGATAGGAATTAACTCTTATGTTTACAAATTCCTATCGAAACTATCACATTTAGTACACAGGAGTTAGTAGACAATCTTATTAGTCGGTCTGGTGAGGACGACTTTAACGCACAGAAATTACTGCTCACAGGATCATTTGTAGGTTGTGATCTACCAGGAGTAGCGTGAGCTCATAATTTCAACGCAAATTACACCCATTTGTAACTTTATCTTCATGCACATCTTAATAACCAGTTACCGCTAAACAAAAGGGAGGTGCCACAATGCTCTCAAGAGCGATGGAAATCATAGCCAGAAAGCTAGTGAGTAACTGTGATGTGTTAACTCACTCTTTATGATCCAGATCGAGGAGGTCAGCTACGGATTCGGACCACGCCACGAGCTTAGGGTTCTCCACGGGCGCCGAGGGAGACACCTTGGTGTAACAAGCGTGCAGCACCTGCGACATCAAAACTTCGCGGTTAAATGCTTGGCAAGAAATTAACCTAGGTGCTACGCCAACCGTGCGGCAAAGCTAGGAGCAAAGAAGGCAAGTAAGCAGGGAGCGAGGGATGGGGGCGAACCTGGCGGGGGATGTTGTCGGATCGCGGGTCGCCGGGCAGCTCGCGGACGAAGGTCTCGTCCCACGCGAGCTCCTCCAGCGCGCGCCGCGGGCGGGTGGAGGCCTCTCCGGCGCCGCTTGTACCGGCGGCCGGCGCGGCCTCGCCGGTGGCGGAGGAGGCCATGCCTCGGAAGAGCAGGCGGCGGAGCGGGTGGCGCGGGGTCGGAGGCGGCGGCAGGCGGAGACGGCGAGAGGGGAGGGAGCGGGGGAGGAGGTGGGGGTATAGGTTGGGGAGGACGGTGGGGAAGCGCAACTGAGGGGGCATGGCGCCTGCGTGCTGCGTGCGGCGCACTTTTTTGTGTTTTTTTGCTCTTCGTCCGGGTCAAATCCGGAGCGGGCGTGTCGCCCTGCGCGTTGTGGTAGGGCGGCGTGCGTGGCCTGCGTGTGGGTGTGGGACTGTGGGGTGGGTGGGAGGAGCGAGCGGTCCTGGTTGAACGGTGGGATTTGTTGGAGGCTGGCCCGACGGGCCGGCTTCTTTGGGTGTGGCTCGTGGAGGCACGGACACGTGCGCTTGGCCATGCTTACGTGGTCTGATCACGCGGAGTGTTAGCGTCCCAGGCCCAGCTCCCAACCTCCGGCGTATGTTCGGACGTTTCCGATGCGCATCGGACACACCACATAAGCAAAGAACCCATCACATCCCAAAAGACTAGCCTGAAGGGAGTGTGGCACTCCTCCTTATAAGGTGGTCCTAGCCCCCTTCCATATCCGAGGTGGGACTAAAGTCACTGGCAACGCCCAATGGTCAGTGTCCCTGACACCCTTGTTAGCAGCCTAGGCCCAGCTCCCGGTCCATCGGCATATGTTCGGACGTTTCCGGTGCGCATCGGACACTCCACTACAAGCAGAGAGCCCACTACATCCCAAAAGACCGGCCTGAAGGGAGTGTGGCACTCTCCCTTATAAGGAGCTCCTAGCCTCCTCCCATATCCGAGGTGGGACTAAAGTCACTAGCCCTGCCCAAGGTCAGGTTCCTGACACGGAGATGAACTTTTTTTAAAGAAACTTACAGCATCTACCGCAGTCCGGCCCACAAACAACCTGCGGGCGCATCCGGACGGCCCTCAAATTTTCTTCCGTGCATCCACATATCTTAAATTCGGACTCTCAAATCCATGCAAATACACGCACGTCGATCATGCAACACAATGTCGCACGTAAATAGCAATTGTTGGTCAACGTATATTGCTTGTGAAAGCCGAACAAAGAAGAAAAGAACGAAATGGCGGTTCAAGCATACATAGCGTTTACATAAAATTTATTTGAAGTGTCAAATTCAAGCATTGCAGTGCTCCGCTTAATTCCCCAACGAGTATGTGTTTGGGCTACACCATCACCCTCATCCTCGACAATCATATTGTGCAGAATAACACAACATGTCATCAGCTGGCACAAAGTTTCCGATCTCACATCATTGCAGCGCTCCGCACAATTCCCAACGAGCTTGAAGCACGCCAAATGCCCTCTCCACGTCCTTCCTAGCCGCTTCATGCATTGTTGCAAAGTGGCTTTATTTATTGCCACGTGGCTCGGCTATGGTCTTCACAAACGCCACCTAGTGAGGATAGATACCATCGGCAAGATAGTACCCCATGTTGTAGTCCCGGTTGTTGACGGTGTAGTTGCACGGCGGTGATTCCCCATTGCAAAGCCTCCTGAACACCAGAGATCGTTGATGTCGTTGTGAGAACCGGGCATTCCAAAGAAAGCATGTCAAATCCATAAGTCATGTGATGACATCGCTTCTAGTATGATGGTGGCCTCTCTGGTGTGACCTTGATACATTCCCCGCAGACCTTTGGGGCAGTATTTCCATTGCCAATGCATGCAATCAATTGATCCGAGCATTCCTGAAAACCCTCTTGCCTCTCCAATAGCCAACAACTTCTCCGTGTCCTACGCATTTGGTTCTTTGAGATACACCAGTCCAAACACCTCAACCACGGCGCGAGCAAATTTGATAGTAGTCTTGAGGCACGTGCTCTCCCCCATCCTGACCATCTCACCAACGGTGTCTGCAACAGTACCAATTGCAAGCATCCTCAGAGCTGTCGTGCAATTTTGCTTGGTCGAGAAAGAGAGTTGGCCGCAGCAATCCCTTCTCATCTTGAAGTAGTCGTCGTGTGCCTCCACTCCCTCCGCAATGCGCAAAAACAATTGTTTTTCGCATGCGAAAATGGCGATGAAACCATGGATCTGTTGGGGAACGTAGTAATTTCAAAAAAATCCTACGCACACGCAAGATCATGGTGATGCATAGCAACAAGAGGGGAGAGTGTTGTCCACGTACCCTCGTAGACCGAAAGCGGAAGCGTTAGCACAACGCGGTTAATGTAGTCGTACATCTTCACGATCCGACCGATCAAGTACCGAACGTACGACATATCCGAGTTCAGCACACGTTCAGCTCGATGACGTCCCACGAACTCCGATCCAGCAGAGTTTTGCGGGAGAGTTCCGTTAGCACGACGACGTGATGACGGTGTTGATGATGATACCAACGCAGGGCTTCGCATAAGCACCGCTACGATATTACCGAGGTGGAATATGGTGGAGGGGGGCACCGCACACGGCTAAGAGATCAATGATCAATTGTTGTGTCTAGAGGTGCCCCCTGCCCCCGTATATAAAGGAGTGGAGGAGGGGGAGGGCCGGCCCTCCTATGGCGCGCCCTGGAGGAGTCCTACTCCCACCGGGAGTAGGATTGCCCCCTTCCAAGTAGTAGGAGTAGGAGTCAAGAAAAGGGAAAAGAGAAGAGAAGGAAGGAGGGGGCGCAGCCCCTCCCCCTAGTCCAATTCAGACTAGGCCTTAGGGGGCGCGCAGCCTCCCCTCTCTCTTTCCCCTAAAGCCCAATAAGGCCCATATACTCACTGATGAATTCCCGTAACTCTCCGGTACTCTGATAAATACCCGAATCACTCGGAACCTTTCCGATGTCCGAATATAGTCGTCCAATATATCGATCTTTATGTCTCGACCATTTCGAGACTCCTCGTCATGTCCCTGATCTCATCCGGGACTCCGAACTACCTTCGTACATCAAAACACATAACTCATAATATAAATCGTCACCGAATGTTAAGCATGCGGACCCTATGGGTTCGAGAACTATGTAGACATGACCGAGACACATCTCCGATCAATAACCAATAGCGGAGCCTGGATGCTCATATTGGCTCCCACATATTCTACGAAGATCTTTATCAGTCAAACCGCATAACAACATATGTTGTTCCCTTTGTCATCGGTATGTTACTTGCCCGAGATTCGATCGTCGGTATCTCAATACCTAGTTCAATCTCGTTACCGGCAAGTCTCTTTACTCGTTTATGTAATGCATCATCCCGCAACTAACTCATTAGTCACATTGCTTGCAAGGCTTATAGTGATGTGCATTACCGAGAGGGCCCAGAGATACCTCTCCAACAATCGGAGTGACAAATCCTAATATCGAAATACGTCAACTCAACAAGTACCTTCGGAGACACCTGTAGAGCACCTTTATAATCACCCAGTTACATTGTGACGTTTGGTAGCACACAAAGTGTTCCTCCGATAAGCGGGAGTTACATAATCTCATAGTCATAGGAACATGTGTAAGTCATGAAGAAAGCAATAGCAACATACTAAACGATCAAGTGCTAAGCTAACAGAATGGGTCAGTCAATCACATCATTCTCTATTGATGTGATCCCGTTAATCAAATGACAACTCATGTATATGGCTAGGAAACTTAACCATCTTTGGTTCAACGAGCTAGTCAAGTAGAGGCATACTAGTGACACTTTGTTTGTCTATGTATTCACACATGTACTAAGTTTCCGGTTAATACAATTCTAGCATGAATAATAAACATTTATCATGAAATAAGGAAATAAATAATAACTTTATTATTGCCTCTAGGGCATATTTCCTTCAGTCTCCCACTTGCACTAGAGTCAATAATCTAGTTCACATCACCATGTGATTTAACACCAATATTCACATCTGTATGTGATTAATACCCATAGTTCACATCGTCATGTGATCAACACCCAAAGGGTTTACTAGAGTCAATAATCTAGTTCACATCACTATGTGATTAACACCCAAAGAGTACTAAGGTATGATCATGTTTTGCTCGTGAGAGAAGTTTAGTCAACGGGTCTGTCACATTCAGAGTCGTATGCATTTTGCAAATATTCTATGTCTACAATGCTCTGCACGGAGCTACTCTAGCTAATTGCTCTCACTTTCAATATGTATCCAAATTGAGACTTAGAGTCATCTGGATTGGCGTAAAAGCTTGCACCGATGTAACTCTTTACGATGGACTCTTTTATCACCTCCATAATCGAGAAATATTTCATTAGTCCTCACTAAGGATATTCTTGACCGCTGTCCAGTGATCTACTCTTAGATCAAAATTGTACTCCCTTGCCAAACTCAGAGCAAGGTATACAATAGGTCTGGTACACAACATAGCATACTTTATAGAACCTATGACTGAGGCATAGGGAATGACTTTTCATTCTCTTTCTATTTTTTGCCATGGTCGGGTTTTGAGTCTTACTCAACTTCACACCTTGCAACACAGGCAAGAACTCCTTCTTTGACTGTTCCATTTCGAACTACTTCAAAATCTTATCAAGGTATGTACTCATTGAAAAATCTTATCAAGCGTCTTGATCCATCTCTATAGATCTTGATGCTCAATGTGTAAGCAGCTTCACCGAGGTCTTTCTTTGAAAAAATCTTATTCAAGTATCCTTTTATGCTATCCAGAATTTCTATATCATTTCCAATCAACAATATGTCATCTACATATAGTATTAGAAATGCTACAGAGCTCCCACTCACTTTCTTGTAAATACAGGCTTTCTCCAAAAGTCTGTATAAAACCATATGCTTTGATCAACTCATCAAAGCGTATATTCCAACTCCGAGATGCTTGCACCAGTCCATAGATGGATCGCTGGAGCTTGTACATTTTGTTAGCACCTTTAGGATTGACAAAACCTTCTGGTTGCATCATATACAACTCTTCTTAATAAATCCATTAAGGAATGCAGTTTTGACATCCATTTGCTAGATTTCATAAAATGCGGCAATAGCTAACATGATTCGGACAGACTTAAGCATCGCTACGGGTGAGAAAATCTCATCGTAGTCAACCCCTTGAACTTGTTGAAAACCTTTCGCAACAAGTCGAGCTTTGTAGATAGTAACACTACTATTAGTGTCCGTCTTCCTCTTGAAGATCCATTTATTCTCAATGTCTTGCCGATCATTGGGCAAGTCAACCAAAGTCTATACTTTGTTCTCATACATGGATCCCATCTCAGATTTCATGGCCTTAAACCATTTTGCGGAATCTGGGCTCATCATCGCTTCCTCATAGTTCGTAGGTTCGTTATGGTCAAGCAACATGACCTCCAAAACAGGATTACCGTACCATTCTGGTGCGGACCGTACTCTAGTTGACCTACGAGGTTCGATAGTAACTTGATCTGAAGTTTCATGATCATCATCATTAATCTTCCTCACTAATTGGTGTAGGCATCACTGGAACTGATTTCAGTGATGAACTATTTTCCAATTCGGGAGAAGGTACTATTACCTCATGAAGTTCTACTTTTCTCCCACTCACTTCTTTCGAGAGAAACTCCTTCTCTAGAAAGGATCCATCTTAGCAATGAATGTTTTGCCTTCGGAACTGTGATAGAAGGTGTACCCAACAGTTTTCTTTGGGTATTCTATGAAGACGCACTTCTCCGATTTGGGTTCGAGCTTGTTAGGTTGAAACTTTTTCATATAAGCATCGCAGCCCCAAACTTTAAGAAACTACAACTTTGGTTTCTTGCCAAACCATAGTTCATAAGGCGTCATCTCTGCGGATTTTTATGGTGCCCTATTTAAAGTGAATGCAGCTGTCTTTAATGCATAACCCCAAAATGATAGTGGTAAATTGGTAAGATACATCATAGATCGCACCATATCCAATAAAGTGCGGTTATGACGTTCGGACACACCATTACACTGTGGTGTTCCATGTGGCATTAGCTGTGAAACTATTACCCATTGTTTTAAATGAAGGCCAAACTCGTAACTCAAATATTCTCCTCTACGATCAGATTGTAGAAACTTTTATTTTCTTGTTACGATGATTCTCCACTTCACTCTGAAATTCTTTGAACTTTTCAAATGTTTCACTTGTGCTTCATTAAGTAGATATACTCATATCTGCTCAAATCATCTGTGAAGGTCAGAAAATAACGATACCCGCCACGAGCATCAACACTCATTGGACAGCGTACGTCGGTATGTATTATTTCCAACAAGTCAGTAGCTCGTTCCATTGTTCCAGAGAATGGAGTTTTAGTCATCTTGCCCAAAAGGCATAGTTCGCAAGCATCAAATGATTCATAACCAAGTGATTCCAAAAGTCCATGTTTATGGAGTTTCTTCATGCGCTTTACACCGATATGACCCAAACGGAAGTGCCACAAATAAGTGGCACTATCATTATCAACTTTGCATCTTTTGTCATCAATATTATGAATATGTGTATCACTACGATCGAGATCCAACAAACTATTTTCATTGGGTGTATGACCATCGAAGGTTTTATTCATGTAAACATAACAACAATTATTCTCTGACTTTAAATGAATAACCGTATTGCAATAAACATGATCAAATCATATTCATGCTCAACACAAACGCCAAATAACATTTATTTAGGTTTAACACTAATCCCGAAAGTATAGGGAGTGTGCGATGATGATCATATCTATCTTGGAACCACTTCCAACACACATCGTCACTTCACCCTCAACTAGTCTTTGTTTATTCTATAACTCCTGTTTCAAGTTACTAATTTTTAGCAACCGAACAAGTATCAAATACTCAGGGGCTACTATAAATACTAGTAAGGTACACATCAATAACCTATATATCAAATATACCCTTGTTCACTTTGCCATCCTTCTTATCCACCAAATATTCAGGCATTTCCGCTTCCAGTGACCATTTCCTTTGCAGTGTAAGCACTCAGTTTCAGGCTTTGGCCCAGCTTTGGGCTTCTTCGCGGGAGTGACAACTTGCTTGTCATTCTACTTGAAGTTCCCTTTCTTTCCCTTTGCCCTTTTCTTGAAACTAGTGGTCTTGACAATCATCAACACTTGATGCTCTTTCTTGATTTCTACCTTCGTCGATTTCAACATCACGAAGAGCTCGGGAATCGTTTTCGTCATCCCTTGCATACTATAGTTCATCACAAAGTTCTACTAACTTGGTGATGGTGACTAGAGAACTCTGTCAATCACTATCTTATCTGGAAGATTAACTCCCACTTGATTCAAGCGATTGTAGTACCCAGACAATCTGAGCACGTGCTCACTAGTTGAGCAATTCTCCTCCATCTTTTAGCTATAGAACTTGTTGGAGAGTTCATATCTCTCAACTCGGGTATTTGCTTGAAATATTAACTTCAACTCCTGGAACATCTCATATGGTCCATGACGTTCAAAACGTCTTTGAAGTCCCGATTCTAAACCGTTAAGCATGGTGCACTAAACTATCAAGTAGACATCATATTGAGCTAGCCAAACGTTCATAATGTTTGCACCTACTCCTGCAATAGGTCTGTCACCTAGCGGTGTATCAAGGACATAATTCTTCTGTGCAACAACGAGGATAATCCTCAGATCACGGATCCAATCCGCATCATTGCTACTAACATCTTTCAACTTAGTTTTCTCTAGGAACATATCAAAATAAACATAGGGAAGCAACAACGCGAGATATTGATCTACAACATAATTTGCAAAATACTACCAGGACTAAGTTCATGATAAATTAAAGTTCAATTAATCCTATTACTTAAGAACTCCCACTTAGATAGACATCCCTCTAATCATCTAGTGATCACGTGATCCAAATTAACTAAACCATAACCGATCATCACGTGAAGTGGAGTAGTTTTCAATGGTGAACATCACTATGTTGATCATATCTACTATATGATTCACGCTCGACCTTTCGGTCTCAGTGTTCCGATGCCATATCTGCATATGCTAGGCTCGTCAAGTTTAACCTGAGTATTCTGTGTGTGCAAAACTGGCTTGCACCCGTTGTAGATGGACGTAGAGCTTATCACACTCGATCATCACGTGGTGTCTGGGCACGACAAACTTTGGCAACAGTGCATACTCAGGGAGAACACTTTTATCTTGAAATTTAGTGAGAGATCATCTTATAATGCTACCGTCAATCAAAGCAAGATAAGATGCATAAAAGATAAATATCACATGCAATCAATATAAGTGATATGATATGGCCATCATCATCTTGTGCTTGTGATCTCCATCTCCAAAGCACCGTCATGATCACCATCGTCATCGGCGCGACACCTTGATCTCCATCGTAGAATCATTGTCGTCTCGCCAACTATTGCTTCTACGACTATCGCTACCGCTTAGTGATAAAGTAAAGCAATTACAGGGCGATTGCATTGCATACAATAAAGCGACAACCATATGGCTCCTGCTAGTTGCCGATAACTCGGTTACAAAACATGATCATCTCATACAATAAAATATAGCATCATGTCTTGACCATATCACATCGCAACATGCCCTGCAAAAACAAGTTAGACGTCCTCTACTTTGTTGTTGCAAGTTTTACGTGGCTGCTACGGGCTGAGCAAGAACCGTTCTTACCTACGCATCAAAACCACAATGGTAGTTCGTCAAGTTAGTGTTGTTTTAACCTTCTCAAGGACCGGGCGTAGCCACACTCGGTTCAACTAAAGTTGGAGAAACTGACACCCGCCAGCCACCTGTGTGCAAAGCACGTCGGTATAACCAGTCTCGCATAAGCGTATACGTCAGTCCGGGCCGCTTCATCTAACAATACCGCCGAACCAAAGTATGACATGCTGGTAAGCAGTATGACTTGTATCACCCACAACTCACTTGTATTCTACTCGTGCATATAACATCTATGCATAAAACCTGGCTCTGATACCACTGTTGGGGAATGTAGTAATTTCAAAAAAAATCTACGCACACGCAAGATCATGGTGATGCATAGCAACGAGAGGGGAGAGTGTTGTCCACGTACCCTCGTAGACCGAAAGCAGAAGCGTTAGCACAATGCGGTTGATGTAGTCGTACGTCTTCACGATCCGACCGATCAAGTACCGAATGTATGGCACCTCCGAGTTCAGTACACGTTCAGCTCGATGACGTCCCACGAACTCTGATCCAGCAGAGTTTTGCGGGAGAGTTCCGTCAGCACGACGGCATGATGACAGTGTTGATGATGCTACCGACGCAGGGCTTCGCCTAAGCACCGCTATGATATTATCGAGGTGGAATATGGTGGAGGGGGACACCGCACACGGCTAAGAGATCAATGATCAATTGTTATGTCTAGAGGTGCCCCCTGCCCCCGTATATGAAGGAGTGGAGGAGGGGGGAGGGTCGGCCCTCCTATGGCGTGCCCTGGAGGAGTCCTACTCCCATGGGGGTAGGATTCCCCCCTTCCAAGTAGTAGGAGTAGGAGTCAAGGAAAGGGAAAAGAGAAGGGAAGGAAGGAGGGGGCGCAGCCCCTCCCCCAAGTCCATTTCGGACTAGGCCTTGGGGAGCGCACAACCTCCCCTCTCTTTTCCCCTAAAGCCCAATAAGGCCCATATACTCCCCAGCGAATTCCCGTAACTCTCCGTACTCCGATGAATACCCGAATCACTCGGAACCTTTCCGATGTCCGAATATAGTCGTCCAATATATCAATCTTTATGTCTCGACCATTTTGAGACTCCTCTCATGTCTCCGATCTCATCCGGGACTCCGAACTACCTTCTGTACATCAAAACACATAACTCATAATATAAATCGTCACCGAACGTTAAGCGTGCGGACCCTACGGGTTCGGGAACTATGTAGACATGACCGAGACACATCTCCGGTCAATAACCAATAGCGGAAGCTGGATGCTCATATTGGCTCCCACATATTCTACGAAGATCTTTATCGGTCAAACCGCATAACAACATATGTTGTTCCCTTTGTCATCGGTATGTTACTTGCCCGAGATTCGATCATCGGTATCTCAATACCTAGTTCAATCTCGTTACCGGCAAGTCTCTTTACTCGTTTATGTAATGCATCATCCCGCAACTAACTCATTAGTCACATTGCTTGCAAGGCTTATAGTGATGTGCATTACCGAGAGGGCCCAGAGATACCTCTCCGACAATCAGAGTGACAAATCCTAATCTCGAAATACGTCAACTCAACAAGTACCTTCGGAGACACCTGTAGAGAACCTTTATAATCACCCAGTTACGTTGTGACGTTAGGTAGCACACAAAGTGTTCCTCCGGTAAGCGGGAGTTACATAATCTCATAGTCATAGGAACATGTATAAGTCATGAAGAAAGCAATAGCAACATACTAAACGATCAAGTGCAAAGCTAACGGAATGGGTCAGTCAATCACATCATTCTCTAATGATGTGATCCCGTTAATCAAATGACAACTCATGTCTATGGCTAGGAAACTTAACCATCTTTGGTTCAACGAGCTAGTCAACTAAAGGCATGCTAGTGACACTTTGTTTGTCTATGTATTCACGCATGTACTAAGTTTCTGGTTAATACAATTCTAGCATGAATAATAAACATTTATCATGAAATAAGGAAATAAATAATAACTTTATTATTGCCTCTAGGGCATATCATCCGGGAAAGCAGGTGCGGGAGCAAAGTAGTCATTGTGCAGTAGCTTTGCTCCGAACACCCTGTCTCGGTTGATCACTCTTCTCTCTTTGATTGAGCCCTTGAAGTTGAGAATATGCTCCACTTGCCGGTCCATTTCCTCTTGCATGCTCATGAGCATGATCATGTCCACTTCTTCGTCTGAATCTGATGAATCGAAGAACTCATCTTGAATCATTTGGTCAAGCTCCATCGGTCCATACTCCTCGTCCGACGAAGCATCGAAATCCATCATTTACCTAACATAATCCAGCGGTGGAGCTGCGAGCCGAACGGAGCGGGGGAGGAAGAAGAAATGAGAGAGCAAATGGATCCGGCAGCTCGGGGGGGGATTTGGTGCAATTTGGGGTGGGGTCGGGTTGTCGGGTCCGACATGGCGGGCGCCCCATATCTAGCCCATATTTGGTCTAGATATGGGGGCTGCCGGTCAGCCCGAGCGTTTGAGGGCCGTTTGAGGGGCCCGTCTAGGTCAAAAAATTGTGACCGGGCAGTGACCGGGCGGCCCGCCCGGGCGTATGAGGCGGGTTTTAGAGGTCCGGTTGTAGATGCTCTTATCTATTCATTATTGATTCATGACAATAAAACGCTCTTATATTATGAAATGAATGGAATAATAAAATAAATCTTGATTTATGGACCATCTAATGATGACTACAGACACCGGAGAGCCGAAGGAACGTCGTCATCATCAACCCTGCATCGGTGGACCAGGGCAAAACTTGGGATGCATTTGGTTGCCCGCACCGATTTTGGCGTGTTTGCATACACTTCTCAATCGGGTCTGGCTGAGCAAAAACAACATATAAACCACCGTCTACACATAGTTTGGTTTCCTGCATATAAGTTAGCTGCATGAGAGAACTAATTTTGATCTGCCGTTTGGTTAGATGCATGCCATTAGGCACACACATGACTCGTTGCTTGGTTGCTCTTCATCCTCCTCTGCTGCTGCTCTTGCTCTTCTTATTCATATCCTTGCCTGACCTCTATTATACCACATTGCCTGTGCCCACTCCAGTGTTTTGTTCTTCCAGGCTTCATTGTCAAATGCCTCAACACCATGGCCACCGAGCTCAAGATCGCCAGGCGTCACCTCTTCCTCCTTAGGCACCAGTTCATCAACACCCCATTGCAAGATCCAGTTATGCAGAATGCAACATACAAGAACAAGCTTAACCTGGCGTAGGGTAAGGGTGGAATGGCTTCTGATCCAGGATCTTGAACCTGTTCTTGAGAGCTCCAAATGCCCTCTCAACCGTTACTCCAAGGCTGGAGTGTCTGAGATTGAACAACACGTAGTTCCTACCAGAGAACTATTCAGATGGTACCTGGTTTTCCTGAAGGGTGGAAGAGGCCGACATGCCTAGCCAACATCTCCTAGGTAACTTGCCATCAGGGATATTGATGCCATCAGGACGACTACTATTATCACTGAGTACGTTAGCATCATGTGCTGACCCTTCCTAGCCAGCCAACACATAGGTGAACTTCAGATCGAAGTCAACAGCAGCAAGCACATTCTGACTTGTGTAGTGCTTCCTCCCCCTGAATGCTGAAGCTTGTGGCCTCGGCACTCTAGCAGTGACATGAGTACCATTTATTGCCACAATACAATCCTGAAATGGCAATACAAGATTGTGTTAGTGCTCACCTTGAACTATCCAAGCATATCAAGCAATGAACTACATACTACCGTGCTCATGTTGAAGTATGGATACCATCTTGGGCATGTGCGAAACTTGGTAGGAGTCCGTCCAGTTGGTGACTTGATCATCTCTCCTCTGAGCTCCCCAACAACAAACAACACTTGCTTGAAGTACCTTGAGATGGTATCCATTGACCTCCTGAACGTGTTGTGGATAACCCTGTACCTCTGGTTATGGCCAATAATATGAAGGAACATGGCCACTTGCTCACCCATACTGGTGTGGATGCTAATTTCTAGCAGCTCACTGGTCCTGAAGGTCCAAACAAGTGCGGCAAATGGTGCTCTTTTCATTCTAAGCATCCACAGAGCCTCTATGTCATTGCAGTTGTATATGTAGTTCATATTGTAGATCCTCTCCGGCTCCCGCATAAGCATTGGATTATATCTGATGACAGGTCTCTCAGCACGACGAACAACTCTCTTGTGCATGAACATTACCCATGCCTGAATCACAGCTATCAGTGCTCCGGCCTGAAGTACCAGCCTCATTCGTGTGTCCATAACCTAGTCCACTGATACGTCTCCAACGTATCTATAATTTTTGATTGTTCCATGCTATTATATTATCTGTTTTGGATGTTTTATATGCATTAATATGTTATTTTATATTATTTCTGGGACTAACCTATTAACCTAGAGCCATGTGCCAGTTTCTGTTTTTCCCTTGTTTTTGCGTTTACAGAAAAGGAATATCAAATGGAGTCCAAACAAGCAGAAAATTTACGATGATTTTTTATGGACCAGAAGAGACCCACAGAACATCAGAGTTGGGCCAGAAGAGTCCCGAGGCGACCATAAGCCACTACAAAAAAAAGACACATCTATGACATTTGGGCCGAATGAATTTTTTCGGTCATACTTATGACACTTCTATGATGATAATTATGACAAAACCCGGTATCATCATAGGTGTGGTGGGCTCCTACTTCTATGATAAAAAAATCATGATAGAAAACAGGCTTTTCGTCCTGGGTGGGTTGGAGACGCACCTGCATGACATTCTTTGGGCCGTCCATGACGGAAAAAAATCGTGGTAGAAGCAAGGGCGAGGAAAATTTCGGGGAGTTCCCGGTTACAACAGGTGGCCGGGGCCGAGCGATGCACAGAGGTTTGCGTGTTTCTCTCGTAAATGTACGCTCGTGGGTGCGAGGCGTTGGGATCTAACTGAACCCGAGCGAGGCGTTCACCACTGAACCCAAGCAATTGCACTGGCTACGCGTTACTGAACCCGAGCTATCGATTGATCCCTGGCTGTTAACTGAACCCGATCGCTGTTAGTGGAGAGATACTAACGCACTGCAGCAAGAGGTGACATTGTGCATGTGGTAGCCTCGTCACCTTCAGGTGATTGTGGCTGTTCAATCATTTGTTCCATAGCTTGCTAAAAGTTTGAACTTGTAGATTAGTGTAACAGATAAGTTACTAATGAGACAAAAACAAACAAAGTAGGTTACACGTTTATACATAACTTATTTTGGTGAACTACTGTAATACATTAGCATGTATTGTAGTGCCAACTACATAATAAAATCACTTTCGGAACATATGCCCATGTAGCATGCCTACTGTATTGTCTATTTCCTCACATTCGTTGACATCCAAGGATAAGGAGACATGGTTTAAAGTAGGATGAACATAGTATGACATCATTCATATCATGGGCAAACAGATATAAAACAAACAGGCTATTTTATCAGTGTGTGCGCACGTGAACATAATAACTAGATTATAGATCAAGACCAAAAGAATATCCTTCATCCCTTTTAAACCATGTAAGGTGAAATGATACATTAAGGAAACTGTGTATAAAAGTGAACAGAGTAACTGACATTGGCTGCAAACCAAGTAGTTAAATGAATCCCTCTACTCACCCACAATCCATGTTATTCCGCGGCACAACAGCCTCACACCGCAGCCGAACCCGTCAACCCTCGTACTCCTCTCCGCGTGGGTAACTGACATTGGCTGCAAACCAAGTAGTTAAATGAATCCCTCTACTCACCCACAACCCCTGTTATTCTGCGGCACAATAGCCTCACACCGCAGCCGAACCCATCAACCCTCGTACTCCTCTCCGGGTGGGCATCCACTGCCGCGTCTTCCCCGGCTCCGCGTCGTCCCCTTCCTAGGCCTCGCCATCACCCACTGCCTTGGTGCTCTCGGCGCGGCGTGGTCAGTGTGGTCAAGGAACGACTTCCATCGGAAGAGTACTGTTGCACTATAGGTGGAATAGAATGGTCGTTGTGGAGAAGACAAAAAAGGAGAAGATAGTCTCACATCAACTAGGCGTATTAACGGGCTATGGAGATGCCCATAAATAGATACCAATGTGAGTGAGTAGGGATTGCCATGCAACGGATGCACTAGAGCTATAACTGTATGAAAGCTCAAAAAAGAAACTAAGTGGGTGTGCATCCAACTTGCTTGCTCACGAAGACCTAGGGCAATTTTGAGGAAGCCCATCATTGGAATATACAAGCCAAGTTCTATAATGAAAAATTCCCACTAGTATATGAAAGTGACAACATAGGAGACTCTCTATGATGGAGATCATGGTGCTACTTTGAAGCACAAGTGTGGAAAAAGGATAGTAGCATTGCCCCTTCTATCTTTTTCTCTCATTTTTTTATTTGGGCCTTTCTCCTTTTTTATGGCCTTTTTTCTTTTTCTTTTTTTGTCCGGAGTCTCATCCCGACTTGTGGGGGAATCATAGTCTCCATCATCCTTTCCTCACTGGGACGATGCTCTAATAATGAAGATCATCACACTTTTATTTACTTACAACTCAAGAATTACAACTCAATACTTAGAACAAAATATGACTCTATGTGAATGCCTCCAGCGGTGTACTGATACGTCTCCAATGTATCTATAATGTTTGATTGTTCCATGCTATTATATTACCCCCTTTGGATGTTTATGGGATTTATTTTACACATTTATATCATTTTTGGGACTAACCTACTAACCGGAGGCCGAGCCCATATTACTGTTTTTTTGCCTATTTCAGTATTTCAAAGAAAAGGAATATCAAACGGAGTCCAAACGGAGTGAAACCTTCGGGAGCGTGATTTTTGGAACGAACGTGATCCAGAGGACTTGGAGTGCAAGCCAAGAAGCTGCCGAGGCTCCCACGAGATAGGAGGGCGCGCCCCCTGTCTCGTGGGCCCCTCGGGCGGCCACCGACGTACTTCTTCTTCCTATATAAATACCTACGTACCCTGAAAACATCCAGGATCACCACGAAACACAATTTCCGCCACCGTAACCTTCTGTATCCGCGAGATCTCATCTTGGAGCCTTCGCCGGCACTCTGCCGGAGGGGGAATCAACCACGGAGGGCTTCTACATCAACATCCTTGCCCCTCCGATGAGTTGTGAGTAGTTTACCACAGACCTACGGGTCCATAGTTATTAGCTAGATGGCTTCTTCTCTCTTTTTGTATCTCAATACAATGTTCTCCCCCTCTCTTGTGGAGATCTATTCGATGTAAACTCTTTTTGCGGTGTGTTTGTCGAGATCCGATGAATTGTGGGTTTATGATCAAGTCTATCTATGAATAATATTTGAATCTTCTCTGAATTCTTTTATGTATGATTGAGTTATCTTTGCAAGTCTCTTCGAATTATTAGTTTGGTTTGGCCTACTAGATTGATCTTTCTTGCCATGGGAGAAGTGCTTAGCTTTGGGTTCAATCTTGCGGTGTCCTTACCAAGTGACAGAAAGGGTTGCAAGGCACGTATTGTATTGTTGCCATCGAGGATAACAAGATGGGGTTTATATCATATTGCTTGAGTTTATCCCTCTACATCATGTCATCTTGCTTAATGCGTTAATCTATTCTTATGAACTTAATACTCTAGATGCAGGCAGGAGTCGGTCGATGTGTGGAGTAATAGTAGTAGATGCAGGCAGGAGTCGGGCTACTTGTTATGGACGTGATGCCTATATACATGATCATGCCTAGATAATCCCATAACTATGCGCTTTTCTATCAATTGCTCGACAGTAATTTGTTCACCCACCGTAATACTTATGCTATCTTGAGAGAAGCCTCTAGTGAAACCTATGGCCCCCGGGTCTATCTCTTATCATATTTGCTTTCAATCTACTTTTATTTGCATCTTTACTTTTTGCATCTATATTATAAAATACCAAAAATATATTTATCTTATCTTACTATCTTTATTAGATCTCACTTTCGCAAGTGGCCGTGAAGGGATTGACAACCCCTTTATTGCGTTGGTTGCGAGTTCTCAGTTTGTTTGTGTAGGTGCGTGGGACTTTTGAGGAGCCTCCTACTGGATTGATACCTTGGTTCTCAAAAACTGAGGGAAGTACTTACGCTCTTATTGCTGCATCACCCTTTCCTCTTCGAGGAAAACCAATGCAAGCTCAAGACGTAGCAAGAAGGATTTCTGGCACCGTTGCCGGGGAGGTCTTCGCTCAAGTCAAGACATACCAAGTAACTGATACGTCTCCAACATATCTATAATTTTTGATTGCTCCATGCTACTTTATCTACTGTTTTGGACTATATTGGGCTTTATTTTTCACTTTTATATTATTTTTAGGACTAACCTATTAACCGGAGGCCCAACCCAGAATTGCTGTTTTTTTTGCCTATTTCAGTATTTCGAAGAAACGAAATATCAAACGGAGTCCAAACGGAATGAAACCTTCGGGAACGTGATTTTCTCACCGAACGTGATCCAGGAGACTTGGACCCTACTCCAAGAAGCTTCCGAGGAGGTCACGAGGGTGGAGGGCGCGCCCCCCTGGGCGCGCCCCCTACCTCGTGGCCCCCTCGGAGCTCCACCGACGTACTCCTTCCTCCTATATATACCTACGTATCCCCGTATGATCAAAGGGGAGCCCAAAAACCTAATTCCACCGCCGCAACCTTCTATATCCACGAGATCCCATCTTGGGGCCTGTTCCGGAGCTCCGCCGGAGGGGGCATCCACAATGGAGGGCTTCTACATCATCACCATAGCCCCTCCGATGAAGTGTGAGTAGTTTACTTCAGACCTTCGGGTCCATAGCTAGTAGCTAGATGGCTTCTTCTCTCTTTTTGGATCTCAATACAATGTTCTCCCCCTCTCTTGTGGAGATCTATTCGATGTAATCTTCTTTTTGCGGTGTGTTTGTTGAGAACGATGAAATGTGGGTTTATGATCTAACTTATCTATGAATAATATTTGAATCTTCTCTGAATTCTTTTATGTGTGGTTGAGTTATCTTTGCAAGTCTCTTCGAATTATCGGTTTGGTTTGGCCAACTAGATTGGTAGTTCTTGCAATGGGAGAAGTGCTTGGCTTTGGGTTCAATCTTGCAGTGTCCTTACTCAGTGACAGAAAGAGTTGCAAGGCACGTATTGTATTGTTGCCATCGAGGATAACAAGATGGGGTATTTATCATATTGCATGAATTTATTCCTCTACATCATGTCATCTTGCTTAAGGCGTTACTCTGTTTTTAACTTAATACTCTAGATGCATGCTGGATAGCGGTCGATGAGTGGAGTAATAGTAGTAGATGCATAATCGTTTCGATCTACTTGTCACGGACGTGATGCCTATATACATGATCATACCTAGATAACCTCATAGCTATGCTCAGTTCTATCAATTGCTCAACAGTAATTTGTTCACCCACCGTAGAATACTTATGCTCTTGAGAGAAGCCACTAGTGAAACCTATGGCCCCTGGGTCTATTCTCAGCATATTAATCTATATCACTTTATTTACTTGCTTTGTTTTTACTTTGCCTTTACTTTTTACCTTGCATCTATCTATCAAAAACACCAAAAATATTATCTCTATCAGATCTCACTCTCGTAAGTGACCATGAAGGGATTGACAACCCCTAAGCGTTGGTTGCGAGTTGCTATCGTGTTGTGCAGGTACGAGGGACTTGCGCGTGACCTCCTACTGGATTGATACCTTGGTTCTCAAAAACTGAGGGAAATACTTACGCTACTGTGATGCATCATCCTCTCCTCTTCGGGGAAAACCAACGCAAGCTCGAGACGTAGCAAGAAGAATTTCTGGCGCCGTTGCCGGGGAGGCTTACGCAAAAGTCAACATACCAAGTACCCATCACAATCCCTATCTCTCGTATTACATTATTTGCCATTTGCCTCTCGTTTTCCTCTCCCCCACTTCACCCTTGCCGTTTTATTCGCCCTCTCTTTCCCAATCTCCACCTCTCTTTCCCGTTTGCCCTTTTCCCTTTGCCTTTCTATTTGCTTGTGTGTCGGATTACTTGTTGCCATGGCTCAAGATAATACCAAATTGTGTGATTTCTCGAATACCAATAATAATGATTTCCTTAGTACTCCGATTGCTCCTCTTAATAATGATGAGTCTTGTGAGATCAATACCGCTTTGCTGAATCTTGTTATGAAAGATCAATTCGCCGGCCTTCCTAGTGAAGATGTCGCTACTCATCTAAACAATTTTGTTGATTTGTGTGATATGCAAAAGAAAAAAGATACGGATAACAATATTGTCAAGTTGAAGTTATTTCTGTTTTCACTTATGGATCGCTAAAGTTTGGTTTTCATCTTTGCCTAAAAATAGTATTGATTCTTGGAACAAGTGCAAAGATGCTTTTATCTCTAAGTATTTTCCTCCCGCTAAGATTATCACTCTTAGGAACGACATCATGAATTTTAAACAACTTGATCATGAGCATGTTGCCCAATCTTGGGAAAGAATGAAATTAATCCTTCGCAATTGCCCTACTCATGGTTTGAATTTATGGATGATCATACAAAATTTTTATGCCGGATTGAATTTTGCTTCTAGAAATCTTTTAGATTCGGCCGCGGGAGGCACTTTTATGGAAATTACGTTAGGGGATGCTACCAAATTGCTTGATAATATTATGGCTAATTATTCTCAATGGCACACCGAAAGATCTTCTAGTAAAACAGTGCATGCTATAGAAGAAATCAATGTTTTGAGTGAAAAGATGGATGAACTTATGAAGATGTTTGCTTCTAAAAATACTCCTCTTGATCCTAATGATATGCCTTTATCTACTTTGCTTGAGAACAATAATGAATCTATGGATGTGAATTTTGTTGGTAGGAATAGTTTTGGAAACAACGCTTATAGAGGGAATTTTAATCCTAGGCCTTATCCTAGTAATCCTTCTAATAATTATGGAAATTCCTACAACAACTCTTATGGAAATTTTAATAAGATGCCCTCTGATTTTGAGAATAGTGTTAAAGAGTTTATGAATTCATAAAAGAATTTTAATGCTTTGCTTGAAGAGAAATTGCTTAAAGTTGATGATTTGGCTAGGAACGTTGATAGAATTTCTCTTGAAATTGATTCTTTAAAGCTTAGATCTATTCCTCCTAAGCATGATATCAATGAGTCTCTAAAAGCTATGAGAATTTCCATTGACGAATGCAAAGAAAGAACCGCTAGGATGCGTGCTTCCAAAGATGCCTTTATTAAAGCGTGTTCTTCTAATCCCTATGAAAATCAAGATGAAGATCTAAAAGTTATAGATGTGTCCCCCATTAAATCTTTGTTTTGCAATATGAATCTTGATGAATCTTAATATGATTTTCCCTTGCCTAGAAGGCGTTCTAAGAATTCTGAGTTTCTAGATCTTGATGATGAAATTGATGAAAGTAGGATTGAAATAAATAGAAACCGTGATGTCGCTAAACCTACTATTTTGGATCTCAAGGAATTTAATTATGAAAATTTCTCTTTGATTGATTGTATTTCCTTGTTGCAATCCGTGTTAAATTCTCCTCATGCTTATAGTCAAAATAAGGCTTTTACCGAACACATTGTTGATGCCTTGATACAATCCTATGAAGAAAAGCTTGAGTTGAAAGTTTCCATCCCTAGAAAACTCCATGATGAGTGGGAACCTACCATTAAAATTAAAATTAAAGATTTTGAGTTCCATGCTTTGTGTGATTTGGGTGCTAGTGTCTCTACTATCCCCAAAACTCTATGTGATTTACTAGATTTTCGTGATTTTGATGATTGCTCTCTAAACTTGCATCTTGCGGATTCCACTATTAAAAAGCCTATGGGAAGAATTAATGATGTTCCTATTGTTGCAAATAGGAATTATGTGCCCGTAGATTTTATCGTTCTTGATATAGATTGCAATCCTTCATGTCCTATTATTCTTGGTAGACCTTTCCTTAGAACGATTGGTGCAATTATTGATATGAAGGAAGGGAATATTAGATTCCAATTTCCCTTAAAGAAGGGCATGGAACACTTCCCTAGAAATAAAATAAAATTACCATATGAATCTATCATGAGAGCCATTTATGGATTGCCTATCAAAGATGGCAATACCTAGATCTATCCTTGCTTTTATGCCTAGCTAGGGGCGTTAAACGATAGCGCTTGTTGGGAGGCAACCAAATTTTATTTTGTGTTTTTTGTTTTTGGTTCTGTTTAGGAATAAATAATCCATCTACCTTCTATTTGGATGTGGTTTTATGTTTTAATTAGTGTTTGTGCCAAGTAAGACCTATAGGATAACCTACGATGATAGTTGATTTGATTCTGCTGAAAAACAGAAACTTTGCGCGCACGAATTTAGTTATGATAAATCACAGGAACGTGATTTTGCGTTGATTCTTTTTGCTGCTGATGAATAAACAAATTGTCCAGGACTTCCTATTTTGGTAGAATTTTTAGAGTTCCAGAAGTTTGCGTTAGTTACATATTACTACAGACTGTTCTGTTTTTGACAGATTCTGTTTTTCGTGTGTTGTTTGCTTATTTTGATGAATCTATGGCTAGTAAATTAGTTTATAAACCATAGATAAGTTGGAATACAGTAGGTTTAACACCAATATAAATAAAAAAAGAGTTCATTACAGTAACTTGAAGTAGTCTTTTGTTTTCTTTCTCTAACGGAGCTCACGAGATTTCTGTTGAGTTTTGTGTTGTGAAGTTTTCAAGTTTTGGGTGAATTCTTTTGATGGATTATGGAACAAGGAGTGGCAAGAGACTAAGCTTGGGGATGCCCATGGCACCCCCAAGATAATCCAAGGAAACCAAAAAGTCAAAGCTTGGGGATGCCCCGGAAGGCATCCCCTCTTTCGTCCACTTCCATCGGTAATTTACTTGGAGCTATATTTTTATTCACCAACATGATATGTGTTTTGCTTGGAGCGCCTTGTATTATTTGTGTCTTTGCTTGTTAGTGTACCACAATCATCCTTGCTGTACACACCTTTTTAGAGAGCCATACATGATTTGGAATTTGTTAGAATACTCTATGTGCTTCACTTATATCTTTTGAGCTTGATAGTTTTGCTCATAGTGCTTCACTTATATCTTTTGAGCGTGATAATTTTTGCTCTAGTGCTTCACTTAGATCTTTTAGAGCACAGTGGTGGATTTTTTTAAAGAAACTTGATCTCTCATGCTTCACTTAGATTATTTTGAGAGTCATTAATAGCATGGTAATTTGCTTAATGTTAATATACTTGGTATTCAAGATTTGTGAAACCTTCCTTTTTTTGAGTGAATTAAACTAAGTTTGATGCTTGATAATTGTTTTGAGATAGGGAGGCGATAATATCAAAGTCGTGCTATTTGAATAGTTGTGAATTTGAGAAATACTTGTGTTGAAGTTAGCAAATCCCGTAGCATGCACGTATGGTTAAAGTTGTGTAACAAATTTGAAACATGAAGTGTACCTAGCTTGTGCATCCTTATGAGTGGCGGTCGGGGACGAGCGATGGTCTTTTCCTACCAATCTATCCCCCTAGGAGCATGCGCGTAGTATTTGAATTTTTGATGACTTCTAAATTTTTGCAATAAGTATATGAGTTCTTTTGACTAATGTTGAGTCCATGGATTATACGCACTCTCACCTTTCCGCCTTTGCTAGCCTCTTCAGTACCGTGCATTGCCCTTTCTCACCTTGAGAGTTGGTGCAAACTTCGCCGGTGCATCCAAACCCCGTGATACGATACGCTCTATCACACATAAACCTCCTTTTATCTTCCTCAAAACAGCCACTATACCTACCTATCATGGCATTTCCATAGCCATTCCGAGATATATTGCCATGCAACTTCCACCATCATCAACGTGACATGCATTACTTTTGTCATATTGCCATTGCATGATCTTGTAGTTAACATCGTATTTGTGGCAAAGCCACCATGCATTATTTTCCATACATGTCACTCTTGATTCATTGCGCCATCCCGGTACACCGCCGGAGGCATTCATATAGAGTCATATCTTGTTCTAGTTTCGAGTTGTAATCCTTATGTTGTAATCAATAGAAGTGTGATGATCATCATTATTAGAGCATTGCCCTAGTGAGGAAAAGGATGATGGAGACTATGATTCCCCCACAAGTCGGGATGAGACTCCGGACGAAAAAAAATTAGAAAGGCCAATAAAAAAAGAGAAAGGCCAACAATAAAAAAAATGAGAGAAAAAGAGAGAAGGGGCAATGTTACTATCCTTTTACCACACTTGTGCTTCAAAGTAGCACCTTGTTCTTCATGTAGTGAGTCTCATATACTTGTGCTTCAAAGTAGCACCTTGTTCTTCATGTAGTGAATCTCATATACTTGTGCTTCAAAGTAGCACCATGTTTTTCATATAGTGAGTCTCATAAATTGTCTTGTTTATACTAGTGGGAATTTTTCATTATAGAACTTGGCTTGTATATTCCAATGATGGGCTTCCTCAAAATGCCCTAGGTCTTCGTGAGCAAGCGAGTTGGATGCACACCCACTAGTTTCTTTTGTTGAGCATTCATAGCTCTGGTGCATCCGTTGCATGGCAATCCCTACTCCTCATGTTGACATCAATTGATGGGCATCTACATAGCCCATTGGTTAGCCTAGTCAGCATGAGACTTTCTCCTTTTTTTTCTTCTCCACACAATCCCCATCATCATATTCTATTCCACCCATATTGCTATATCCATGGCTCGCGCTCATGTATTGCGTGAAGGTTGAAAGAGTTTGAGATTATTTGAGTATGAAGCAATTGCTTGGCTTGTTATCGGGGGTATAGAAGTTGGGAACATCTTTGTGTGACGAAAATGAAGCATAGTCTAACTATATGATTTTGTAGGGATGAACTTTCTTTAGCTATGTTATTTTGAGATGACATAATTGTTTGATTAGTATGCTTGAAGTATTATTATTTTTATGTCAATATGAACTTTTATCTTGAATCTTTCAGATCTAAATATTCATACCATGATTAAGAAGATTTACATTGAAATTATGCCAAAGTATCACTCCGCATCAAAAATTCTTTTTATCATTTACCTACTCGAGGACGAGTAGGAATTAAGCTTGGGGTTGCTTGATACGTCTCCAACGTATCTATAATTTTTTATTGCTCCATGCTACTTTATCTACTGTTTTGGACTATATTGGGCTTTATTTTCCACTTTTATATTATTTTTGGGACTAACCTATTAACCGGAGGCCCAGCCCAGAATTGTTGTTTTTTGCCTATTTCAGTATTTCGAAGAAACGGAATATCAAACGGAGTCCAAATGGAATGAAACCTTCGGGAACGTGATTTTCTCACTGAACGTGATCCAGGAGACTTGGACCCTACTCCAAGAAGCTTCCAAGGAGGTCACGAGGGTGGAGGGCGCGCCCCCCTACCTCGTGGGCCCCTTGGAGCTCCACCGACGTACTCCTTCCTCCTATATATACCTACGTATCCCCGTATGATCAAAGGGGAGCCCAAAAACCTAATTCCACCGCCGCAACCTTCTGTATACACGAGATCCCATCTTGGGTCCTGTTCCGGAGCTCTGCCGGAGGGGGCATCCACCACGGAGGGCTTCTACATCATCACCATAGCCCCTCCGATGAAGTGTGAGTAGTTTACTTCAGACCTTCAGGTCCATAGCTAGTAGCTAGATGGCTTCTTCTCACTTTTTGGATCTCAATACAATGTTCTCCCCCTCTCTCATGGAGATCTATTCAATGTAATCTTCTTTCTGTGGTGTGTTTGTTGAGACCGATGAATTGTGGGTTTATGATCTAACTTATCTATGAATAATATTTGAATCTTCTCTGAATTCTTTTATGTGTGATTGAGTTATCTTTGCAAGTCTCTTCGAATTATCTGTTTGGTTTGGCCAACTAGATTGGTAGTTCTTGCAATGGGAGAAGTGCTTGGCTTTGGGTTCAATCTTGTGGTGTCCTTACTCAGTGACAGAAAGAGTAGCAAGGCATGTATTGTATTGTTGCCATCGAGGATAACAAGATGGGGTATTTATCATATTGCATGAATTTATTCCTCTACATCATGTCATCATGCTTAAGGCGTTACTCTGTTTTTAACTTAATACTCTAGATGCATGCTGGATAGCGGTCGATGAGTGGAGTAATAGTAGTAGATGCAGAATCATTTCGATCTACTTGTCACGGACGTGATGCCTATATACATGATCATACCTAGATAACATCATAACTATGCTCAGTTCTATCAATTGCTCAACAGTAATTTGTTCACCCACCGTAGAATACTTATGCTCTTGAGAGAAGCCACTAGTGAAACCTATGGCCCCCGGGTCTATTCTCATCATATCAATCTATATCACTTTATTTACTTGCTTTGTTTTTACTTTGCCTTTACTTTTTACCTTGCATCTATCTATCAAAAATACCAAAAATATTATCTCTATCGGATCTCACTCTCGTAAGTGACTGTGAAGGGATTGACAACCCCTAAGCGTTGGTTGCGAGTTGCTATTGTGTTGTGCAGGTACGACTTGCGCGTGACCTCCTACTGGATTGATACCTTGGTTCTAAAAAACTGAGGGAAATACTTACGCTACTGTGCTGCATCATCCTCTCCTCTTCGGGGAAAACCAACGCAAGCTCGAGACGTAGCAGTACCCATCACAAACCCATCTCCCTCGCATTTACATTATTTGCCATTTGCCTCTCATTTTCCTCTCCCCCACTTCACCCTTGCCGTTTTATTCGCCCTCTCTTTCCCAATCTCCTCCTCTGTTTTTTGCTTGCCTTTTTCCGTTTGCCATGTCTAGTCCTCCTATCCTTATTCTCACTCCCGAACAAGAAATTCTCAATTTTAAGCAAAGGGAGAGAGAAAATTTAAAAGATGCTTGGCATAGAATTTGCAATGCCCAATATAAAGCTACTAGGAAGCTTGCTACTTCCGTTCTTCTTCGAAATTTTTATGTAGGCATTACCCCTTGGAATAGATGTGTTCTTGATATTGCTACCAGAGGTGATTTCATGAGTAGCCATACGTTTGATGCTTATAATGCTATGCTAGATTTGTTTGGCCCACCACGTCTTTTGGTTAATGGAACAGTTTTAACTTTAGAACACGTTATGCAACGGCTTGAGATTATTGAAAATAAGATTGCCAATGTTGAGTTGATTGAAAATTTGGATAAAAAGATCCATAATCACATTACCCAATTTGGATCTAGGGTTGGAGTTACTTTGAAAAATCTTAAAGAAAAAGAACCTATAGTCAATGAAAAAATAGATCAAGACTCTGCTAGAATCGGTAAACTTGAGAATATCATGACAAACTTAGGTTCTGCATTTTCCTCCATGAAAA
Source organism: Triticum timopheevii (assembly GCA_963921465.1). Lineage (NCBI taxonomy): Eukaryota > Viridiplantae > Streptophyta > Magnoliopsida > Poales > Poaceae > Triticum > Triticum timopheevii. The sequence continues at coordinate 218,950,653 of OY997274.1, forward strand.
ACACTCCAAAAACCCCTATTAAAACTGCCAAGTTTATTTATGTTCCTAAAAATAAGGGTGAATCTTCTTGTAAGGGAGACGCGGATCTTAAATCCATAAGTGTTCTTCCCAATTGTTTTTCTATCGTTAAGGAACCTTTTGCTGCCAATGAATTTCTTGAATTTTTACCTAAAAATTTAGCCATTGCTAAAAGGGGAGAAACCCCTAGAGATCACAAGCGCTCTATTGATGAATTTAGTGCCAAAGATGGCACTCGTTAGATCTATCTTCGCTTTTATGCCTAGCTAGGGGCGTTAAACAATAGCGCTAGTTGGGAGGTAACCCAATTTTCTTTATGTTTTTTGTTTTTGCTCCTGTTTAGTAATAAATTTTGCATCTACCTTCTGTTTAGATGTGTTTTTATCTTTTAATTAGTATTTGTGCCAAGTAGAACCTATAGGATAACCTACGATGATAGTTGATTTGATTCTGCTGAAAAACAGAAACTTTGCACGCACGAATATAATTTTGTTAAATCACAGGAATGTGCTTTTGCGTTGATTCTTTTTGCTTCTGTTCAATAAACAAATTATCCAGGACTTCTTATTTTGGTAGGATTTTTAGAGTTCCAGAAGGTTGCATTAGTTACAGATTGCTACAAACTGTTCTGTTTTTGACAGATTCTGTTTTCGTGTGTTGTTTGCTTATTTCAATGCATCTATGGCTAGTAAATTAGTTTATAAACCATAAATAAGTTGGAATACAGTAGGTTTAACACCAAAATAAATAAAGAATGAGTTCATTACAGTACTTTATGTGGTGGTTTTGTTTTCTTTCACTAACAGAGCTTATAAGATTTCCTGTTGAGTTTTGTGTTGTGAAGTTTTCAAGTTTTGGGTAAAGCTTTTATGGACTATGGAATAAGGAGTGGCACGTGTCGGTGTCAAAACCGGCGGATCTCGGGTAGGGGGTCCTGATCTGTGCGTCAAGGCTGATGGTAACAGGAAGCAAGGGACACAGATGTTTACCCAGGTTCAGGCCCTCTCGATGGAGGTAAAATCCTACTTCCTGCTTGATTAATATTGATAATATGGGTAGTACAAGAGTAGATCTACCACGAGATCGTAGAGGCTAAACCCTAGGATCTATCCTATGATGGTATGATTGTAATTGTGATCGGCCTTCTAAGGACCAACCTCTCCGGTTTATATAGACACCGGAGAGGGCTAGGGTTTACATGGAGTCGATTACAAGGAAGGAAATATAATATCCGGATCGCCAAGCTTGCCTTCCACGCCAAGGAAAGTCCCATCCGGACACGGGCCGAAGTCTTGAGTCTTGTATCTTCACGCTTCAATAGTCCGGACGTTGTACATAGTCCGGCTGTCCAGATACCCCCTTATCCAGGACTTCCTCAGTAGCCCCTAAACCAGGCTTCAATGACGATGAGTCCGACGCGCAGTATTGTCTTCGGCATTGCAAGGCGGGTTCCTCCTCTGAATACTCCAAAGTGATCATCGAACACTCAAATCGTGTCCGGATATGAAAAATGATCTTTGCATACTACCGTAGAGAGAATGATATTTCACAAATGCAATCTGCTGACAACTTTTTCTGGTGACGTGACACGTTATTATGATCGGATCCATTATTCGAACCGTTTCCCCACAACTAGCTACAACGCATATTACGAGGCCGTTTCTGTGACACGTCTTGTCAAAGTAGAGATATGTGTCCCCTTATTACGGGATTCTCATCAATACGGGTATGGGTAATCTCACCACGCCATTAATCATGGCGCTTGGGAAACAAGCGATTCCCAACAGGCAAGTGGGGAGGCGCACCGCTTCCGGTGCCTTTATAAAGGGATAAGATTCCCTCATTTTCACCCACGCCTTCTTCCTCCTTTGCCCACTCTTGCCCCCTCGAGCTCCAGCGCCCAAGCCCAAGTCTTCCCCGCACAGCTAAATATGTCCGGAGCAGGAGGCAAGTGGGTGGCTTCCACCGTCAAGGAGAAGCACATCGCAAATCTTCGGGCGTCCGGATACTTGGCCGCGGACATAGCGCACCGTTTACCAGACGCCGGCAGGTCATTCCGACCCCAGGACCCCTCGAGAGGGTCGTATTCGTCGCCCACTTCGTCCGTGGACTGGGATTTCCACTCCATCCTTTCGTCCGCGGGCTTATGTTCTACTACGGGCTAGATTTCCATGATCTAGCCCCGAATTTCGTCCTCAACATCTCGGTGTTCATCGTCGTGTGCGAGGCCTTCCTCCGTATCCGGCCTCACTTTGGCCTATGGCTGCAAACCTTCTGCGTGAAGCCGAAGGTGGTAAGCGGCCGACAGGCGGAGTGCGGAGGGGCCATGGTGGGCAGAATTCAAATTGTCACATGGCTCGACGGCTCCTTTGCGGAGACCGTAAAAGGATGGCAATCGGGGTGGTTCTACATCACTGAGCCGCGCGGCGCCAACTAGGCAGCGGCCCCCGAGTTCCGATCCGGAGCCCCTATGCGGCTCACCTCCTGGGAGAAGAAGGGCCTGTCCTGGGGCGATTCCACGGAGCTGGCCGGACTCCAAACATGCGTCAAAAGCATGAGGGACAAGAACATCAAGCTTGTCAACATGATCCAGGTCATACTCGTTAGCCAGATCTTGCCCTGCCAGAGGCGGGCAGTCAATCTGTGGGAGTTCGTCCCAACCGAGCACCGGACACTCCAGAGGCTCTACGACATGACGCGCAAAGGCGCATGGAAGGTACTATTCAAGGCCTCTGAAGTGCCTCCTCCGACATCCGAGGACCGCGGGCTTCACACCGCGCGGGCTCCTAGGCCGGTGAGTTCTTAGACTGACACCGAACCCAGTTCTTCCCTGATATATTCATGGGAGTGCCTTAAGTAGTTGTGCATATTTATTTCAGGATTAGGTGGAGACAGTGGAGCAGGTTTACTGCCCGTCTCCGCTGTCAGAAGACCCAGCAGATGCTCTCCTAACGGAGATGCTGGTCCCGATGCCGTACAAGGTACCGGAGAAGAAGGCCGAGAAGAAGGCCCCGGGGATCCGAAAGGGTCTCCGGCGTAAGGTTGTGCCGGAAGCCTCGTCCGAAGACGACGAGGCAGACTCCTCCCACGAAGGGGAGGAGGAAGAAGAAGAAGACGCCCCATCCGGAAAGGATGAGGGGTCCGGCGAGGCAGACCAGGGGGCCGGAAAAGGCCCGAGCGCAAGGCTGTCATACCCCTGTCGTCAGATGACGATGAGTCAGATTCCTCCCGCAGAGGCGGGGGGAATCGGGAAGAAATTCCACCTCCCCGCACTGGGGAGGGGAAGAAAAGAAAAGCCTCCCTGGAGGGGGAGGCTGGAGCGTCCAAGAAGGGGAAGGTGCCCCTTCCGGACTATTACGCCACGACGCTCATAGCGAGGAGGGGTGGCTGCCCAGGGGGAAGCCCCTAGTGCGATCATAAGTATCCGCACTCTATCATGATTCCGCTTCATAGTTTTTGCATTTTATAATGTCGGACATATGTGCAGTCCGGCCGGGGACCTCCCCGAAGTGTCTTCCTCCGGGTCCCTGAGCAATTCGGAGATGAATTCGCTTCCGACAGCCACTACTCCCCAACACGCGGATGACATAGAGGTGTTGTCCTGAAGGCTCCCAGAGTGGGGGGAGGTGACTCTGGAGACTCACCGAGGCAGGGTCCCAGACGTCGGACACGCGGGGTTCAAGATCCTCGCGGATCGTGTCGATGAGAGCCATGGCCAAAGCTCTCAGCCGAACACAATTCCAGAACCTTTGATGGTTCCGGACTCAGGCGGGCGACCCCTCGCTAGGGAGGGCGAGCCGTCTGTGTCGCGGGCTTCCATTGTGCATGAGGCGCCAGACAGTCTGCTGGAAGCGCTTTGCGGCGCTTCCCTGGATGAGGGGCACCATACTCTTATGAGTATGGTGATTCAGAAGGTTTCGTCCGCCAAAAGCGGACTAACCGAAGCTTGCACCAGCCTCCTAACAGGCTTCGAGGTAAGTAATAAATATGTGCAAAATTACCACCCGATAGGTAGTAGCCCCTGATACTCTGTTTAGCGTTCGGAAAGAAAAGCCGAGCAGAGGGTCAATTACAATCCGCAGGAGTCTAATCATAAGTATTATTTGTAAATAAGCAGGCTGTGCTGCTTGCTGCTGCTGCCCATACTGCCGAGGTTGCCGATCTGAAGCGGGACTGGAGCAGGCACAGGGAGAGCTCGACCTCACGAAGAGGCAGCTCGAAGAGAACAAGGGTAAATAATTCCCGCTCTTATGCATTTAAGGATAAGCAAAATTGGTGGGTCTAACATCTAAGTGTCGTGACCGTGTAACAGGGGACACTACCGAAGTGGCGTCCCTGAAGAAGGCGTTGTCCGAGGCCGAAGACAGGGCGGCCTCGGAGTGTAAGGAGCGTGAGAAGCAAAGTGCTAGGGTGGGTGAGGTACAGCAAGAGCTCCAGGACCTCGGCAAGAAATGGAGTCTGTGGAGCATGATCTGAAGGCGAAAGAGGTCGAGATTGCGGAGGCCCTTATGAGTTTAAAAGACGCCAAGGCCGAAGCCGAGAAGGGACAACAGGAGATCCAGGAGGCCAAGAAGATAGCAGCGGGTAAGAAGTTCTTTAAGCAAAGCAAACATGTGGAGGAGGCATTTCTTTTACTTACTCGAATTCGGAGCTCTCCAGGGGCATTCGCAGATCTGCCACGCAGCGTATCAGACACTGCGGAGTTCTATCGTGCCCAGGAGGGGAACTCAACAGAGAAGCTGTTCTGGTCCCAGTATGTTGGGGCTGAACACCCGATGCCTCTGAGTGACCAACTGAAGCAGTTGGTCGAACTCCACAGGGCGGCCGAACTGGCTATGAAAGGTTTCATAGTCCGGATGTGGCCTAGTGAGCTCATGCCCAGTAGCTACTTCGGCCTGATCAAGCGGATGGTGGATGCCTGCCTGCAGCTTGAGGTGATCAAGCGATCCGTGTGCATCGAGGGTGCCCGCCGGGCCCTTGCCCGCGTCAAAGTGCATTGGGGCAAGATGGATGCGGAGAAGCTGGTCAAGGACGGGCTGCCGGAGGGTAAGGCGCATCGCCATCCTGAGCTCTACTATGATGGCGTTATGAAGGGTGCTCGCCTCGTGGCTGACGAATGTACCAAGGACACCATATTTGAATGAATTCGCTTCTGTCGTGTTTGTATTTCAAGTACGAAGTTACTTGCGCTATGTAGCGCTTATGTTATTTAAAATATTACCTTCTGTGCGGCCGTTTATAAAATCCTGAAAGTAGGCCAGTCGTCGGCTTCCGCCCCCATGTGACTAGCGCTGGGGTGTTCGTGGAAAACCCGGACACTCTTTATCCAATTGTTTGGTCCCTTAAGGAGGTGTCCGACGCAGCGAACGAGGCAATCGGACTATGCGGCTTTATAACTTTCACTTAGCCATAGAAGTCTACAATTTTAAATTTCGGCAAAGCCCCTAGAATCCAGAAGGCCGAATTGGGGCGCTATATACGCCTAGATCGGACAAAGCCGATATATCGCCTAAAGCGGAAATTCTTTACGAACAGCGACCAGCTCTCGCCACATCATGCCAGTCAGTTTTTGGCTTTCTCTACTGAGGTGCTCGTCCGGAAGAACTGGGACACAATCGCAGTAGTTCTCCCTGCGCCACCTTAGCCGATATAGCGGAACGTAAGGCTCCAAAACAAGGGAGCCGGGCTATCCCAACTGTAGACCCAAGACATGATTCGGAGCCGATGCATATAATGCTATAAGTTCGGGGTGCCCCACTGTTTAAAGTGTTCGGACTTTATTTGCCATACTTCAGGGCGCCATCAGAAGCCCCTGGCAAACTGGCCGTACCAAGGTGTACGGATGCAGTACCAAATAAACATTTTTAAGAGAAAAATACTCAAATAAAGATAATAAGTTGACGCTATATATAATCTCCCATTGACGAAAAATACATTTAAACGTATGTTTACAACGGGTGCATTAAGCGGAGATAAATAGGACTATTTGACATGTCCTATCCATGGGCAGGCTGTGTACAGGTAGATAAAGCAGGTATAATGATCGTAAATAGATTCCACCTGGGTATTTCCTTCTGCACACAACTTTTGTTGCCTCCCTGGATGTCTCTTCCATATGAGTCCGACAATTCGGCTCTTCTGAGGATGCTGCACTAACGCTGTGTCCTGAAAGGTAAGAGGGAAAGAGTATGAAGGTATTTAGCGGTTACCCGCATTATCGACTGAGTCGTTGATGCGCCTCCGCCTATGCCCAAGGTATCTTGAGTGCGTAATTGTGTACGCGTGGCACGAATGCTGCTTTGGAGGGGCTTGAGCGGAGGCCGAACTGCTAATCACGATCTTGACATTCATGATGATCCTGTTGCGGGGTGCTCCGGACTCGTTTGACAGTGTTTGAAGCTGTTGCCGGATTGGTTTGTCAGAGGAGGCCGCATTGTACTTCTGCCGCGAGGGCTGCCGTATGCTCTTCTGTTCGAATGGAGCAGTCCATATTTCCATTGATAGTGATGACCCCGCACAGTCCCGGCATCTTGAGTTTGAGATATGCATAGTGTGGCACCGCATTGAATCTAGTGAATGCGGTTTGTCCGAGCAGTGCATGGTAGCCACTGCGGAAAGGGACGATGTCGAAGATTAGCTCTTCGCTCCTGAAGTTGTCTGGGGACCCGAAGACCACTTCCAATGTTATAGAGCCCATGGAGCGGGCCTCTACTCCAGGAATAACACCTTTAAAGGTAGTTTTAGTGGGCTTGATCCTTGAAGGATCAATGCCCATCTTGCGCACCGTGTCCTGATAAAGCAGGTTTAGGCTGCTGCCGCCGTCCATAAGGACACGTGTGAAGTGGAATCCGTCGATGATTGGGTCTAAGACCAATGCGGCTGAGCCGCCGTGACGGATGCTGGTAGGGTGACCCCTACGGTCAAAGGTGATCGGACAGGCTGACCATGGATTGAACTTGGGGGCGACTGGCTCCATCGCATAGACGTCCCATAGTGCCCGCTTCCGTTTCCGCTTGGGGATGTGGGTGGCGTAGATCATGTTGACCGTGTTCACCTGGGGGGGAAAATTTCTTTTGTCCCCCCGTATTCGGATGTCGGGGCTCATCGTCATCGTCGCTGTGCAGCCCCTTGTCCTTGTTTTCGGCGTTTATCTTGCTGGCCTGTTTGAACACCCAACAGTCTCTATTGGTGTGGTTGGCTGGTTTGTCCGGTGTGCCATGAATTTGGCACGAGCGCTCTAGTATGCGGTCCAGACTGGACGGTCCCTGATCATTTCTTTTGAACGGCTTTTTCCGCTCTCTGGACTTAGGTCCGCTGAATCCGGCGTTGACTGCCGTGTCTTCAGTGCTGTCGCCATTGTTCCGTCTCTTATGTCTGTTGCGCCGTGGCTTGCCGTTAGCATCGCGGCCGTCCGAAGTGCCGGAATGTGGCGTGGTGCCACTGCGAGCCAACCAACTATCCTCACCCGCACAAAAACGGGTCATTAGGGTTGTGAGAGCTGCCATAGACTTGGGTTTTTCCTCGCTGAGGTGTCGAGCGAGCCACTCGTCATGGATATTATGCTTAAAAGCCGCCAGGGCTTCTCGTCTGGACAGTCGACTATTTGGTTCTTTTTAGTGAGGAACCGAGTCCAGAATTTCCGGGCTGACTCTCCAGGCTGTTGAGTAATGTGGCTTAGGTCATCAGCGTCCGGTGTCGCACATATGTGCCCTAGAAGTTGTCAAGGAATGCGACTTCCAGGTTTTCCCAACTGCCAATGGAATTTGCTGGCAGGCTGTTTAACCAGTGCCGGGCTGGTCCTTTGAGCTTAAGGGGGAGATACTTGATGGCGTGTAGAGCATCTCCACGGGCCATGTGAATGTGGAGAAGGAAATCTTCGATCCATACTGCAGGGTCTGTTGTGCCATCATATGATTCGATGTTTATGGGTTTGAATCCTTCTGGGAATTCATGATCCATCACTTCGTCAGTGAAGCAGAGGGGGTGTGCGGCGCCTCTGTGCCAGGCTATGTGGCTATGCAGGTCAGATTGTTCTGGGTTGCTATGTTCGGCCCGGTTGGACTTGTTGATGATGTATCCGGCGCGACGGTCATCGTCGCGCGCTGGGGCACACCCCCTCGGTCTGTAGATCGATCTTGGCTGTCCTGCTTTGTTTTCCAGAATATCCTGCAGGTCGTGCCTGTTGCCTTGAGCCGTAGTGTATCGGTGTGGGGGTGCGGGCTGGTATCCGGGATGATATCCCGTTTTATCCCGGCCACGGGGTGGCCGGTCAGCCATTTGGCGTCGAGTCCGTATTCCTCGGCTGCCAGGACTTCAGTCCATCTATCTGTGAGCAGGTCTTGATCAGCTTGGAGTTGCTGCAGCTTCTTCCTCAGGCTCCTCGCAGTGGCTATAAGCCTACGCTTGAAGCGCTCCTGCTCCACGGGATCCTCAGGCACGCCGAATTCGTCGTCGCCGAGGCTAATCTCGTCTTCGGAGGGGAGCATGTAGTTGTCCTCCTCCGGGTATATGTCTGTTGCCTGTTCTTCTGGGCTGACCTGCTCATCTTCCAGTTCGGCCTGCTCGAAGGCGGGCTGGTCAGGGTCATATTCTTCTTTGGCGCCATTCGGATTAGTTTCGTCTCTCGGGCTGGTATTGCTGTGGTGGAGCTTGGAGCGGCGCCGATGACGCCCATTCTTTGTTTTTCTTTCCGAGGGGTTATCCTCTGTTGCCTCATCGCCATTTGTTTCCTTCGGAGTGTCCACCATATATACATCGTATGAGGAGGTGGTCGTCCACCGCTCGGTGAGCAGTGGCTCCTGTAATTCTCCTACATCGTCATCCATACCGTCGATGTCTTCGGAGTCGAAGTCAAGCACGTCGGTTAGATCATCGATCGTGGCAATGAAGTGGGTGGTGGGTGGGCAATGAATTGCGTCCTTGTCCGCTTCCCACTTGAGCCGGACATGTTTCGGCCCGGAGTCTCTTGACAAGGAGAGAGACTTCAATAAGTCCAGCATGTCACCAAAGGGCAAGTGCTGAAAGACGTCCGCCGCGGTGAACTCCATCACCGGAACCCAACCATGATTGGCGGGCTCGGGCGCACGCGGACTGGAACCTACATCCGGATATGAATCTGGGGGTCCGGAGTCACATGCTTCCTCAGAAGTGAGGCCTGTGTTCGGCTCCATCGCCGATGAGGGTACGACCTGCGGGGCGGGGTCTAGCCCTCCGTCCTTAGGCAACGCAACCTGCCCCGGATTCAGATCCAGGGCTTCTGCCGGGGTGATATCCCACGCAACGTCTGGAAGCAGGTCCAAGCCGTGCTCATCATGACTATTCGGTGCTTCTGGCGCCGGCCCGAATCCGTCGAAGATCGAGTCCTTACGAATACCCGCCATGTAGTTCAAGTTCCCGAACCTGACCTAGTGGCCGGGGGCATAGCTATCGATCTGCTCAAGGTGGCCAAGAGAATTGGCCCGCAGTGCGAAGCCGCCGAACACGAAGATCTATCCGGGGAGGAAAGTCCCACCCTGGACAGCGTTGTTGGTCATGATCGAAGGAGCCATCGAGCCTGATAGTGACGACACAGAGGAACTCTCAATGAAAGCACCAATGTTGGTGTCAAAACCGGCGGATCTCGGGTAGGGGGTCCCGATCTGTACGTCAAGGCTGATGGTAACAGGAAGCAAGGGACACAGATGTTTACCCAGGTTTGGGCCCTCTCGATGGAGGTAAAACCCTACTTCCTGCTTGATTAATATTGATGATATGGGTAGTACAAGAGTAGATCTACCACGAGATCGTAGAGGCTAACCCTAGGAGCTAGCCTATGATGGTATGATTGTAATTGTGATCGGTCTGCTAAGGACCAACCTCTCTGGTTTATATAGACACCGGAGAGGGCTAGGGTTTACATGGAGTCGGTTACAAGGGAGGAAATATAATATCCGGATTGCCAAGCTTGCCTTCCACGCCAAGGAAAGTCCCATCCGGACACGGGCCGAAGTCTTGAGTCTTGTATCTTCACGCTTCAATAGTCCGGATGTTGTACACAGTCCGGCTGTCCGGATACCCCCTTATCCAGGACTCCCTCAGCAAGAGCCTAAGCTTGGGGATGCCCATGGCACCCCAAGATATTCAAGAATAGCCAAAAGCCTAAGCTTGGGGATGCCCCGGGAAGGCATCCCCTCTTTCGTCCTTGTTCATTGGTATCTTTACTTGGAGCTATATTTTTATTCGCCACATGATATGTGTTTTGCTTGGAGCGTCGTGTATTATATTAGTCTTTGCTTTTTAGTTTACCACAATCATCCTTGCTGTACACACCTTTTGGGAGAAGCCAATTTAATTAGAATTTGCTAGAATACTCTATGTGCTTCACTTATATCTTTTGAGCTTGATAGTTTTTGCTCTAGTGCTTCACTTATATCTTTTAGAGCACGGTGGTGTCTTAATTTTGGAGAAATTTCTAGTCTCTCATGCCTCACTTATATCTTTTTGAGAGTCTTTTAGAACAGCATGGTATTTGCTATGGTTACAAAGTTGGTCCTAGAATGATGGGCATCCAAGTAGTGTATAATAAAAACTATCATAGAAAAAGAATTGGATGCTATGATCAATTTGATGCTTGATAATTGTTTTGAGATATAAAGGTAGTAATGTTAGGGTCATTCTAGTGGGTAATTATGAAATTGAGAAATACTTTTGTTGAAGTTGGCAAGTCCCGTAGCATGCACGTATGGTAAAAGTTGTGTGACAAATTTGTTGCATGAGGTGCTCTTTTGAGTGTCTTCCTTATGAGTGGCAGTCGGGGACGAGCGATGGTCTTTTCCTACCAATATATCCCTCTTGGGGCATGCGTAGTTGTAACATCCCAAAATTCTAAATTTTGGAATGTTATAATAAATAGATAGTTTTGATTGATTGTTTGATTGATTGACTGAAAGTGAGTGAATTTGAAACTTTTGAAAGTTAAATGAGAGGGAATAAAAGGACTTTCCCGAACTTTCATTTTTCATTTATGATCTCCATGAATTCAAATTCTTTTCAGATACAAAACCCTAGAGAGAAGATGACATGACTTCCATTTAAAAATGAAAAGGGTTCTGAAAATATTTGAATTTCATTTGGAAATATTTCCAATTCAGAAACTTTATGCAACTCAATGATTTTCATGAGAGAAGATAAAATGACTTCTTCAAAACATATGAAATATGAGCTGGGAGTTTAAAAGGATCAAATTTAAAATCCTTTTTGGAAATTATTTTCAATTTGGAGTTATTTGAGTTTTATCCAAATTATTTTTCTCCAAAAATAAAATATATGGAAATAGGGTAACATGATTCCCTACGTCAGAAAATTGGAGAGAAATAAATTTGAATTAATTTTGGTATTTTTAAAATGATTTTTACTGGATTTTACTAGAGCAGAAGCACTCTTTGCTTTATTTGAATTTTTGTGGATTTTATTTGATATTACAAAAATGTTCACGATGTAGGAAATCTTTTGCTGAAATTTGTTATATATTATATGCCTAGGTTGTATTTTTATTTTATTCGTCTGGAAAATGTTTTAAAAAAACAAAATAAGAAATCCCGTCGCCGACTGGGCCGGCCCAGCGCCCGAGCCAGGCCGCGGCCCAGGCGTCGCCACCGCCGTCCCTGAGCTCCCGCATGGGAGCGCCGCCGCCAGAGTCCGACCGGACTCCGTGTCCACCTTGCCCCCTCCTCCATGCCTTGCGCCTCCCCTCCCCTGCTATAAAGGGCGCCGCCCCGGGCCCCTCTCTATCTCTCTCCTCGCCTCGCCTCTCCTCGCAACGCGCCGCCTCCACCGGATCTCACTGCCACTGCCACACTTTGCCGCCACCGTCGCCCCGCGCACTCGCCGGAGCCACCCGCGCCTTGCCGTGCCGCCGAGGACGAAGCCGCCGCCCGTCAGAGCCGCATCCGCGCCTCGCCACAGCGCCATCCCGCTGTCGCCGCACTCGCCGGAGACGCGACTCGCCGGAGAGCCGCCGGAAACCGCCGCCGTTGGTTTTCCACCGAAGATCGCCGAACCGCCGGACCGGTATAAAACCGAACCCTAGAATGGTTATTTTTGGTTTCCCCGGTTTTTCTAAAAAAAGGTTTTCTTTTTAAGTCTAGTTATTTAACGAACGTTCTCCAGTTAGATCTCCTTAGTGAACGGTTTCCATTAATTAGCGGTCGGCAGCGAACCTTCGCTTAGTAGGTTTTTCTTTTTCTTTTATTTTCTGCCCAGGGACCTATTTGTAGTATTCCTTTTACAGTTTAGTCCTTGTTTTTCAAACGGTCACAACTTTTTACTCGTTAGTCCAAATCCAATGAAACCAACGCCAATTTCCTCGTTATGATCCCCTCTATCCAGATAATCAACTTAAACATATTTTCGAAAGTTTTAAAATTTGAATTCAAACAGTTTTGTATTTGAACTTTGTTTGATCGTAGTTTGAGTTCCGTAACTCCGTTTGAGTTAATTCTTTTTGCAAACTAAAGCTCTTGACCTAAACTTTCTAATAAGGCCAAATTCACATAATGTTGGTACTGTTAGAAATTGTTTTATGTTGCAAGAGTTATTTGCTTGGATTTGATGTTTTTCTGAATTGTTTTTCGTTCTTCCCGATCTTTTGAGTGATTGCTTATGTGTGGTTACTATTGCTTGCTTACAATATATTGACCAGAGTGTGACGAGTAGAACTATCAAGAGTTTTGAGTGCGAATCATCTTCATCAACAGTACAGGCAAGTTCACCCTTTGATCATATCCCTTTTCATACCCAGTTTTATGCATTAGTTTCAACCCTCAAACATTGCATGAGTAGGATTGATAACACGTGGGTATTGGGAAGTAGTTGATGAGGTAGGAACCTATTGCCCTGCATTCAAACCTTGGGAGTTACTATTACGTTGCTTATATTGCTATGCTATGCTCGTAGACGTGGATTGGGTTTGAGAGTATTCATGATAAATGTGAGATTGTTTACTTAATGGCTCAACTTAAGGTGACAACTTTAATACACATCTGGGTGGATTGAGGTACCTGGGTATTCCAGGATTTCCTGTTTTTTATGGACCGCCACCCAGGCCCAAAGGGATCATGAGATTATTCATGCTAGAAACTTCTGTGTGCAGCCACAAGCTACTATGGGCTCTAGCATAGCTGACTAAGTCGTGCGAATCTTACAGTGGTAGACTAGCAGATGTAGGGGATGTAGGTTGGTACTGTCTACCCGATCGTAAGGTGCTAGCGCTTCTGAAAGACTATGTCTCGGTCATCCATTTCTCAAACATCCTGTAGTGCGAGAATCCCAACGAAGGAGATCAAGTCTTGTGGGAAAAGTGCGCAAACCTCTGCAGAGTGTATAAACTAATCATGGTTAGCCGTGTCCCCGGTTATGGACATCTTGAGTATCTAGTACTTGGATTATCTTGTGAATCTCATCATGTTATTTTAATTAATATTGTTGGGTTTTATTGATGTTACTTAATTGGGATTGAGAATGCTGTCAACCATTCTCAATGTTTAACAACCGAGACTTTAGCAGAGTCAACTTAAAATCTTTCCAAGTGGTTACTACTTGCCATCCATTGATGGTTTGGTACATCCTCCACCAAGTAGCAGCACCTCTTTCAAAGCATTGAAGAGCATGTTGGGCCCCCTGCCCCACCATTATAGTTGGAGAAACCACCATGATAGTTGGAGAAACTGACACCCGCCAGCCACCTGTGTGCAAAGCACGTCGGTAGAACCAGTCTCGCGTAAGCATATGCGTAATGTCAGTCCGGGCCGCTTCATCGAACAATACCGCCGAACCAAAGTATGACATGCTAGTAAGCAGTATGACTTGTATCACCCACAACTCACTTGTATTCTACTCGTGCATATAACATCTATGCATAAAACCTGGCTCTGATACCACTGTTGGGGAACGTAGTAATTTCAAAAAAATTCCTACGCACACGCAAGATCATGCTGATGCATAGCAATGAGAGGGGAGAGTGTTGTCCCACGTACCCTCGTAGACCGAAAGCAGAAGCGTTAGCACAACGCGGTTGATGTAGTCGTACGTCTTCATGATCCGACCGATCAAGTACTGAACGTATGGCACCTCCGAGTTCAGTACACGTTCAGCTCGATGACGTCCCACGAACTCTGATCCAGCAGAGTTTTGCGGGAGAGTTCCGTCAGCACGATGGCGTGATGACCGTGTTGATGATGCTACCGACGCAGGGCTTCGCCTAAGCACCGCTATGATATTACCGAGGTGGAATATGGTGGAGGGGGGCACCGCACACGGCTAAGAGATCAATGATCAATTATTGTGTCTAGAGGTGCCCCCTGCCCCCGTATATAAAGGAGTGGAGGAGGGAGGAGGGCCGGCCCTCCTATGGCGTGCCCTGGAGGAGTCCTACTCCCACGGGAGTAGGATTCCCCCCTTCCAAGTAGTAGGAGTAGGAGTCAAGGAAAGGGAAAAGAGAAGAGAAGGAAGGAGGGGGCACAACCCCTCCCCCTAGTCCAATTCGAACTAGGCCTTGGGGGGGGCACAGCCTCCCCTCTCTCTTTCCCCTAAAGCCCAATAAGGCCCATATACTCCCCGGCGAATTCCCATAACTCCGGTACTCCGATGAATACCCGAATCACCCGGAACCTTTCCGATGTCCGAATATAGTCGTCCAATATATCGATCTTTATGTCTCGACCATTTTGAGACTCCTCGTCATGTCTCCGATCTCATCCGGGACTCCGAACTACCTTCGGTACATCAAAACACATAACTCATAATATAAATCGTCACCGAACGTTAAGCGTGCGGACCCTACAGGTTCGGGAACTATGTAGACATGACCGAGACACATCTCCGGTCAATAACCAATAGCGGAACCTGGATGCTCATATTGGCTCCCACATATTCTACGAAGATCTTTATCGGTCAAACCGCATAACAACATACGTTGTTCCCTTTGTCATCGGTATGTTACTTGCCCGAGATTCGATCATAGGTATCTATATACCTAGTTCAATCTCGTTACCGGCAAGTCTCTTTACTCATTTATGTAATGCATCATCCCGCAACTAACTCATTAGTCACATTGCTTGCAAGGCTTATAGTGATGTGCATTACCGAGAGGGCCCAGAGATACCTCTCCGACAATTGGAGTGACAAATCCTAATCTCGAAATACGTCAACTCAACAAGTACTTTTGTGGACACCTGTAGAGCACCTTTATAATCACCTAGTTACGTTGTGACGTTTGGTAGAACACAAAGTGTTCCTCCAGTAAGCGGGAGTTACATAATCTCATAGTCATAGGAACATGTATAAGTCATGAAGAAAGCAATAGCAACATACTAAACGATCAAGTGCTAAGCTAACAGAATGGGTCAGTCAATCACATCATTATCTAATGAAGTGATCCCGTTAATCAAATGACAACTCATGTCTATGGCTAGGAAACTTAACCATCTTTGGTTCAACGAGCTAGTCAAGTAGAGGCATGCTAGTGACACTTTGTTTGTCTATGTATTCACACATGTGCTAAGTTTCCGGTCAATACAATTCTAGCATGAATAATAAACATTCATCATGAAATAAGGAAATAAATAATAACTTTATTATTGCCTCTAGGGCATATCATCCGGGAATGTAGGTGCGGGAGCAAAGTAGTCATTGTGCAGTAGCTTTGCTCCGAACACCATGTCTCGGTTGATCACTCTTCTCTCTTTGATTGAGCCCTTGAAGTTGAGAATATGCTCCACTTGCCGGTCCATTTCCTCTTGCATGCTCATGAGCATGATCATGTCCACTTCTTCGTCTGAATCTGATGAATCGAAGAACTCATCTTGAATCATTTGGTTAAGCTCCATCGGTCCATACTGCTCGTCCGATGAAGCATCAGAATCCATCATTTACCTAACATAATCCAGCGGTGGAGCTGCGAGCCGGACGGAGTGGGGGAGGAAGAAGAAAGGAGAGAGCAAATGGATCCGGCAGCTCGGTGGGGGGGGGGGGATTTGGTGCAATTTGGGGTGGGGTCGGGTTGTCGGGTCCGACGTGGCAGGCGCCCCATATCGACCCCATATTTGGTCTAGATATGGGGGCTGCTGGTCAGCCCGGGCGTTTGAGGGCCATTTGAGGGGCCCGTCTAGGTCAAAAAATTGTGACCGGGCAGTGACCAGGCGGTACGCCCGGGCGTGTGAGGCGGGTTTGAGAGGTCCGGTTGTAGATGCTCTTATCTATTCATTATTGATTCATGACAATAAAACGCTCTTATATTATGAAATGAATGGAATAATAAAATAAATCTTGATTTATGGACCATCTAATGATGACTACAGACACCGGAGAGCCGAAGGAACATCGTCGTCATCAACCCTGCATCGGTGGAGCAGGGCAAAACTTGGGATGCATTTGGTTGCCCGCACCGATTTTGGTGTGTTTGCATACACTTCTCAATCGGGTCTGGCTGAGCGAAAACAACATATAAACCACCATCTACACACAGTTTTTTGCCTACATATAAGTTAGCTACATGAGAGAACTAATTTTGATCCGCCATTGGGTTGGATGCATGCCATTAGGCACACACATGACTCGTTGTTTGGTTGCTCTTCCTCCTCCTCTGCTGCTGCTCTTGCTCTTCTTATTCATATCCTTGCCTGACCTCTATTATCCCACATTGCCTGTGCCCACTCCAGTCTTTTGTTCTTCCAGGCTTCGTTGTCAAATGCCTCAACACCATGGCCACCGAGGTCAAGATCGCCAGGCGTCACCTCTTCCTCCTTAGGCACCAGTTCATCAACACCCCATTGCAAGATCCAGTTATGCAGAATGCAACATGCAAGAACAAGCTTAACCCGGGGTAGGGTAAGGGTGGAATGGCTTCTGATCCAGGATCTTGAACCTATTCTTGAGAGCTCTGAATTTCCTCTCAACCGTTACTCCAAGGCTGGAGTGTCTGAGATTGAACAACACGTAGTTCCTACCGGAGAACTATTCAGATGGTACCTGGTTTTCCTGAAGGGTGGAAGAGGCTGACATGCCTAGCCAACATCTCCTAGGTAACTTGCCATCAGGGATATTGATGCCATCAGGACGACTAATATTATCACTGAGTATATTAGCATCATGTGCTGACCCTTCCCAGCCAGCTAACACATAGGTGAACTTCAGATCAAAGTCAACAGCAGCAAGCACATTCTGACTTGTGTATTGCTTCCTCCCCCTGAATGCTGAAGGTTGTGGCCTCGGCACTCTGGCAGTGACATGAGTACCATTTATTGCCACAATAGAATCCTGAAATGGCAATACAAGATTGTGTTAGTGCTCACCTTGAACTATCCAAGCATATCAAGCAATGAACTACATACTACCGTGCTCATGTTGAAGTATGGATACCATCTTGGGCATGTGCGAATCTTGGTAGGAGTCCGTCCAGTTGGTGACTTGATCATCTCTCCTCTGAGCTCCCCAACAACAAACAACACTTGCTTGAAGTACCTTGAGATGGTATCCATTGACCTCCTGAACGTGTTGTGGATAACCCTGAACCTCTGGTTATGGCCAACAATATGAAGGAACACGGCCACTTGCTCACCCATACTAGTGTGGATGCTAATTTCTAGCAGCTCACTGGTCCTGAAGGTCCAAACAAGTCTGGATTTTCGTCCTGGGTGGGTCGGAGTCACACCTGCATGACATTCTTTGGGCCGTTCATGATGGGAAAAAATCGTGGTAGAAGTGAGGGCGAGGAAAATTTCGGGGAGTTCCCGGTTACGACAGGTGGTCGGGGCCGAGTGATGCACAGAGGTTTGCATGTTTCTCTCGTAAATGTACGCTCGTGGGTGTGAGGCGTTGGAATCTAACTGAACCCAAGCAAGGCGTTCACCACTGAACCCAAGCAATTGCACTGGCTACGCGTTACTGAACCTGAGCTATCGATCGATCCCTGTCTGTTAGCTGAACCCGATCGCTGTTAGTGGAGAGATATTAACGCACTGTAGCAAGAGGTGACGTTGTGCATGTGGTAGCCTCGTCACCTTCAGGTGATTGTGGATGTTCAATCATTTTTTCCATAGCTTGCTAAAAGTTTGAACTTGTAGATTAGTGTACCAGATAAGTTACTAATGAGACATTAACAAACAAACTAGGTTACACGTTTATACATAACTTATTTTGGTGAACTACTGTAATACATTAGCATGTATTGTAGTGCCAACTACATAATAAAATCACTTTCGGAACATATGCCCATGTAGCATGCCTACTTTATTGTCTATTTCCTCACATTCGTTGACATCTAAGGATAAAGAGACATGGTTTAAAGTAGGATGAACATAGTATGAAATTATTCATATCATGGGCAAACAGATATAAAACAAACATGCTATTTTATCAGTGTATGCGCACGTGAACATAATAACTAGATTATAGATCAAGACCAAAAGAATATCCTTCATCTCTTTTAAACCATGTAAGGTGAAATGATACATTAAGGCAACCGTGTATAAAAGTGAACAGAGTAACTGACATTGGCTGCAAACCAAGTAGTTAAATGAATCCCTCTACTCACCCACAACCCCTGTTATTCCGCGGCACAGCAGCCTCACACCGCAGCCGAACCCGTCAACCCTCGTACTCCTCTCCGCGTGGGTAACTAACATTGGCTGCAAACCAAGTAGTTAAATGAATCCCTCTACTCACCCACAACCCCTATTATTCTGCGGCACAATAGCCTCACACTGCAGCCGAACCCATCAACCCTCGTACTCCTCTCTGGGTGGGCATCCACTGCCGCGTCTTCCCCGGCTCCGCGTCGTCCCCCTTCCTAGGCCTCGCCATCACCCACCGCCTTGGTGCTCTCGGCGCGGTGTGGTCATTGTGGTCAAGGAACGACTTCCATCAGAAGAGTACTATTGCACTATAGGTGGAATAGAATGGTCGTTGTGGAGAAGACAAAAAAGGAGAAGATAGTCTCACATCAACTAGGCGTATTAACGGGCTATGAAGATGCCCATCAATAGATATCAATGTGAGTGAGTAGGGATTGCCATGCAACAGATGCACTAGAGCTATAACTGTATGAAAGCTCAAAAAAGAAACTAAGTGGGTGTGCATCCAACTTGCTTGCTCACGAAGACCTAGGGCAATTTTGAGGATGCCCATCATTGGAATATACAAGCCATGTTCTATAATGAAAAATTCCCACTAGTATATGAAAGTGACAACATAGGAGACTCTCTATCATAGAGATCATGGTGCTACTTTGAAGCACAAGTGTGGAAAAAGGATAGTAGCATTGCCCCTTCTATCTTTTTCTCTCATTTTTTTATTTGGGCCTTTCTCCTTTTTTATGGCCTTTTTTTCTTTTTTCTTTTTTTGTCCGGAGTCTCATCCCGACTTGTGGGGGAATCATAGTCTCCATCATCCTTTCCTCACTGGGACGATGCTCTAATAATGAAGATCATCACACTTTTATTTACTTACAACTCAAGAATTACAACTCAATACTTAGAACAAAATATGACTCTATGTGAATGCCTCCGGCGGTGTACTGATACGTCTCCAATGTATCTAGAATGTTTGATTGTTCCATGCTATTATATTACCCCTTTTGGATGTTATGGGCTTTATTTTACACATTTATATCATTTTTGGGACTAACCTACTAACCGGAGGCCCAGCCCATATTGCTGTTTTTTTTGCCTATTTCAGTATTTCGAAGAAAAGGAATATCAAACGGAGTCCAAAGGGAATGAAACCTTCGGGAGCGTGATTTTTGGAACGAACGTGATCCAGAGGACTTGGAGTGCAAGCCAAGAAGCTGCCGAGGCTCCCACGAGATAGGAGGGCGCGCCCCCTGTCTCGTGGGCCCCTCGGGCGGCCACCAACGTGCTTCTTCCTCCTATATATACCTACGTACCCCGAAAACATCCAGGAGCACCACGAAACACAATTTCCACCATCGTAACCTTCTGTATCCGCGAGATCTCATCTTGGAGCCTTCGCCGGCACTCTGCCGGAGGGGCAATCGACAATGGAGGGCTTCTACATCAACATCCTTGCCCCTCCAATGAGTTGTGAGTAGTTTACCACAGACCTACGGGTCCATAGTTATTAGCTAGATGGCTTCTTCTCTCTTTTTGGATCTCAATACAATGTTCTCCCCCTCTCTTGTGGAGATCTATTCGATGTAAACTCTTGTTGCGATGTGTTTGTCGAGATCCGATGAATTGTGGGTTTATGATCAAGTCTATCTATGAATAATATTTGAATCTTCTCTAAATTCTTTTATGTATGATTGAGTTATCTTTGCAAGTCTCTTCGAATTATCAGTTTGGTTTGGCCTACTAGATTGATCTTTCTTGCCATGGGAGAAGTGCTTAGCTTTGGGTTCAATCTTGCGGTGTCCTTACCCAGTGACAGAAAGGGTTGCAAGGCACGTATTGTATTGTTGCCATCGAGGATAACAAGATGGGGTTTATATCATATTGCTTGAGTTTATCCCTCTACATCATGTCATCTTGCTTAATGCGTTACTCTGTTCTTATGAACTTAATACTCTACATGCAGGCAGGAGTCGGTCGATGTGTGGAGTAATAGTAGTAGATGCAGGCAGGAGTCGGTCTACTTGTTATGGACATGATGCCTATATACATGATCATGCCTAGATAATCTCATAACTATGCGCTTTTCTATCAATTGCTCGACAGTAATTTGTTCACCCACCGTAATACTTATGCTATCTTGAGAGAAGCCTCTAGTGAAACCTATGGCCCCCGGGTCTATCTCTTATCATATTTGCTTTCAATCTACTTTTATTTGCATCTTTACTTTTTGCATCTATATTATAAAATACCAAAAATATATTTATCTTATCTTAGTATCTTTATTAGATCTCACTTTCGCAAGTGGCCGTGAAGGGATTGACAACCCCTTTATTGCGTTGGTTGCGAGTTCTCAGTTTGTTTGTGTAGGTGCGTGGGACTTTTGAGGAGCCTCCTACTGGATTGATACCTTGGTTGTCAAAAACTGAGGGAAATACTTACGCTACTATTGCTGCATCACCCTCCTCTTCGAGGAAAACCAACGCAATCTCAAGACGTAGCAAGAAGGATTTCTGGCGCCGTTGCCGGGGAGGTCTTCGCTCAAGTCAAGACATACCAAGTACCCATCACAAACCCATCTCCCTCGCATTTACATTATTTGCCATTTGCCTCTCGTTTTCCTCTCCCCCACTTCACCCTTGCCGTTTTATTCCCCTCTCTTTCCCAATCTCCTCCTTTCTTTTTTGCTTGCCTTTTTCCGTTTGCCATGGCTAGTCCTCCTATCCTTATTCTCACTCCCGAACAAGAAATTCTCAATTTTAAGCAAAGGGAGAGAAAATTTAAAAGATGCTTGGCATAGAATTTGCAATGCCCAATATAAAGCTACTAGGAAGCTTGCTACTTCCGTTCTTCTTCGCAATTTTTATGTAGGCATTACTCCTTGGAATAGATGTGTTCTTGATATTGCTACCGGAGGTGATTTCATGAGTAGCCATACATTTGATGCTTATAATGCTATGTTATATTTGTTTGGCCCACCACCTCTTTTGGTTAATGTAACGGTTTTAACTTTAGAACACGTTATGCAACGGCTTGAGATTATTGAAAATAAGATTGCCACTCTTGAGTTGATCGAAAATTTGGATGAAAAGATCCATAATCACATTACTCAATTTGGATCTAGGGTTGGAGTTACTTTGAAAAATCTTAAAGAAAAAGAACCTATAGTCAATGAAAAAATAGATCTAGACTCTGCTAGAATCGGTAAACTTGAGAGTATCATGACAAACTTAGGTTCTGCGTTTTCCTCCATGAAAAACACTCCAAAAACCCCTATTAAAACTGCCAAGTTTACTTATGTTCCTAAAAATAAGGGTGAATCTTCTAGTAAGGGAGACGCGGATCTTAAATCCATAAGTGTTCTTCCCAATTGTTTTTCTATCGTTAAGGAACCTTTTGCTGCCAATGAATTTCTTGAATTTTTACCTAAAAATTTAGCCATTGCTAAAAGGGGAGAAACCCCTAGAGATCACAAGCGCTCTATTGATAAATTTAATGCCAAAGATGACACTCGTTAGATCTATCTTCGCTTTTATGCCTAGCTAGGGGCGTTAAACGATTGCGCTAGTTGGGAGGCAACCCAATTTTCTTTATGTTTTTTGTTTTTGCCCCTGTTTAGTAATAAATCTTGCATCTAACTTCTGTTTAGATGTGTTTTTATCTTTTAGTTAGTGTTTGTGCCAACTAGAACCTATAGGATAACCTACGATGATAGTTGATTTGATTCTGCTGAAGAACAGAAACTTTACGTGCACGAATAAAATTTTGTTAAATCACAGGAACGTGCTTTTCCCTTGATTCTTTTTTCTTATGTTCAATAAACAAATTATCCAGGACTTCCTATTTTGGTAGGATTTTTAGAGTTCCAGAAGTTTGCGTTAGTTATAGATTGCTATAGACTGTTCTGTTTTTGACAGATTCTGTTTTTGTGTGTTGTTTGCTTATTTCAATGCATCTATGGCTAGTTAGTTTATAAACCATAAAGATGTTGGAATACAGTAGGTTTAACACCAAAATAAATAAAGAATGAGTTCATAACAGTACCTTATGTGGTGGTTTTGTTTTCTTTCACTAACGGAGCTTATAAGATTTCCTGTTGAGTTTTGTGTTGTGAAGTTTTCAAGTTTCGGGTAAAGCTTTTATGGACTATGGAATAAGGAGTGGCACGTGTCGGTGTCAAAACCGGCGGATCTCGGGTAGGGGGTCCCGATCTGTGCGTCAAGGCTGATGGTAACAGGAAGCAAGGGACACAGATGTTTACCCAAGTTCAGGCCCTCTCGATGGAGGTAAAACCCTACTTCCTGCTTGATTAATATTGATGATATGGGTAGTACAAGAGTAGATCTACCACGAGACCGTAGAGGCTAAACCCTAGGAGCTAGCCTATGATGGTATGATTGTAATTGTGATCAGCCTTCTAAGGACCAACCTCTTCGGTTTATATAGACACCGGTGAGGGCTAGGGTATACATGGAGTCGGTTACAAGGAAGCAAATATAATATCCGGATCGCCAAGCTTGCCTTCCACGCCAAGGAAAGTCCCATCCGGACATGGGCCGAAGTCTTCAGTCTTGTATCTTCACGCTTCAATAGTCCGGACGTTGTACATAGTCCGGCTGTCTGGATACCCCCTTATCCAGCACTCCCTCAGTAGCCCCTGAACCAGGCTTCAATGACGATGAGTCCGGCGCGCAGTATTGTCTTCAGCATTGCAAGGCGGGTTCCTCCTCCGAATACTCCAAAGGGATCATCGAACACTCAAATCATGTCCGGATCTGAAAAATGATCTTTGCATACTACCGTAGAGAGAATGATATTTCACAAATGCAATCTGCTTACAACTTTTTCTGGTGACGTGACACGTTATTATGATCGGATCCATTATTCGAACTGTTTCCCCACAACCAGCTACAACGCATATTACGAGGCGGTTTCTGTGACACATCTTGTCAAAGCAGAGATCGTGTCCCTTATTACGGGATTCTCATCAATACGGGTATGGGTAATCTCACCACGCCATTAATCGTGGCACTTGGGAAACAAGCGATTCCCAACGGGCAAGTGGGGAGGCGCACAGCTTCCGGTGCCTCTATAAAGGGATAAGATTCCCTCATTTTCACTCACGCCTTGTTCCTCCTTTTCCCACTCTTGCCCCCTCGAGCTCCAGCGCCCAAGCCCAAGTCTTCCCCGCACAGCTAAACATGTCCGGAGCAGGAGGCAAGTGGGTGGCTTCCACCGTCAGGGAGAAGCACATCGCAAATCTTCGGGTGGCCGAATACTTGGCCGCGGACATAGCGCACCATCTACCAGACTCCGGGCAGGTCATTCTAACCCCAGGACCCCTCGAGAGGGTCGTATTCGTCGCCCACTTTGTCCGTGGACTGGGATTTCCACTCCATCCCTTCGTCCGCGGGCTTATGTTCTACTACGGGCTAGATTTCCACGATCTAGCCTCGAATTTCGTCCTCAACATCTCGGCTTTCATCGTCATGTGCGAGGCCTTCCTCCGTATCCGGCCTCACTTTGGCCTATGGCTGCAAACCTTCTGCGTGAAGCCGAAGGTGGTAATCGGCCAACAGGTAGAGTGCGGAGGGGCCATGGTGGGCAGAATGCCCAATGTCACATGGCTCGACGGCTCCTTTGCGGAGACCGTAAAAGGATGGCAATCGGGGTGGTTCTACATCACCGAGCCACGCGGCACCAACTGGGCAGCGGCCCCCGAGTTCCGATCCGGAGCCCCCATGCGTCTCACCTCCTGTGGGAAGAAGGGCCTGTCCTGGGGAGATTCCACGGAGCTGGCTGGACTCCAAACATGCATCAAAAGCACGAGGGACAAGAACATCAAGCTTGTCAACGTGATCTAGCTCATGCTCGTTCGTCGGATCTTGCCCTGCCTGAGGCGGGCAGTCAATCTGTGGGAGTTCGTCCCAACCGAGCACCGGACGCTCCAGAGGCTCTACGACATGACGCACAAAGGTGCATGGAAGGTACTATTCAAGGCCTCCGAAGTGCCTCCTCCGACATGCGAGGACCACGGGCTTCACGCCGCGCGGGCTCCTAGGCCGGTGAGTTCTTAGACTGACACCGGACCCAGTTCTTCCCTGATATATTCATGGCAGTGCCTTAAGTAGTTGTGCATATTTATTCCAGGATTACGTGGAGACAGCGGAGCAGGTTTACTGCCCGTCTCCGCTGCCAGAAGACCCAGCAGATTCTCTCCTAACGGAGATGCTGGTCCCGGTGCCGTACAAGGTGCCGGAGAAGAAGGCCGAGAAGAAGGCCCCGGGGATCCAAAAGGGTCTCCGGCGTAAGGTTGTGCCGGAAGCCTCGTCCGAAGACGACGAGGCGGACTCCTCCCATGAAGGGGATGAGGAAGAAGAAGAAGACTCCCCATCCGGAAAGGATGAGGGGTCCGGGGAGGCGGACCAGGGGGCCGGAAAAGGCCCCCGGTGCAAGGCCGTCATACCCCTGCCGTCAGATGATGACGAGTCAGATTCCTCCCGCGGAGGCGGGGGGAATCAAGAAGAAATTCCACCTGCCCGCACTGGGGAGGGGAAGAAAAGAAAAGCCGCCCCGGAGGGGGAGGCTGGAGCATCCAAGAAGGGGAAGGTGCCCCTTCCGGACTATTCCGCCACGACCGCTCATAGCGAGGAGGGGTGGCTGCCCAAGGGGAATCCCCTAGTGCGATCGTAAGTATCCGCACTCTATCATGATTTCGCTTCATAGTTTTTGCATTTTATAATGTCGGACATATGTGCAGTCCGGCCAGGGACCTCCCCAAAGTGTCTTCCTTCGGGTCCTTGAGCAATTCGGAGATGAATTCGCTTCCGACGGCCACTACTCCCCAACACGCGGATGACACAGAGGTATTGTCCAGAAGGCTCCCAGAGCGGGGGGAGGTGACTCTGGAGACGCCCCGAGGCGGGGTCCCAGACGTCGGACACGCATGGTTCAAGATCCTCACGGATTGTGTCGATGAGAGCCATGGCCAGCCAAGCTCTTAGCCGAACACAATTCCGGAACCTTCGATGGTTCCGGGCTCAGGCGGGCGACCCCTCGCTAGGGAGGGCGAGCCGTCTGTGTTGCGGGCTTCCATTGCGCATGAGGCGCCGGACAGTCTGCTAGAAGCGCTTTGCAGCGCTTCCCTGGATGAGGGGCACCGTACTCTTATGAGTATGGTGATTCATAAGGTTTCGTCCGCCAAAAGCGGACTAACCGAAGCTTGCACCAGCCTCCTAACAGGCTTCGAGGTAAGTAATAAATATGTGCAAAATTACCACCCGATAGGTAGTAGCCCCTGATACTCTGTTTGGCGTTCGGAAAGAAAAGCCGAGCAGAGGGTCAATTACAATCCGCAGGAGTCTAATCATAAGTATTATTTGTAAATAAGCAGGCTGTGCTGCTTGCTGCTGCTGCCTGTACTGCCGAGGTTGCCGATCTGAAGCAGGACCTGGAGAAGGCGCAGGGAGAGCTCGACCTCACGAAGAGGCATCTCGAAGAGAACAAGGGTAAATAAATCCCGCTCTTATGCATTTAAGGATAAGCAAAATTGGTGGGTCTAACATCTAAGTGTCGTGACCGTGTAACAGGGGACACTGCCGAAGTGGCGTCCCTGAAGAAGGCACTATCCAAGGCCGAAGACAAGGCGGCCTCGTAGTGTAAGGAGCGCGAGAAGCAAAGTGCTATGGTGGGTGAGGTACAACAAGAGCTCCAGGACCTCGGCAAGAAATGCGAGTCCATGGAGCATGATCTGAAGGCGAAAGAGGCCGAGCTTGCGGAGGCCCTTATGAGTTTAAAAGACGCCAAGGCCGAAGCCGAGAAGGCACAACAGGAGATCCAGGAGGCCAAGAAAATAGCAGCAGGTAAGAAGTTCTTTATGCAAAGCAAACATGTGGAGGAGGCGTTTCTTTTACTTACTCGAATTTGGAGCTCTCCAGGGGCATTCACAGATCTGCCATGCAGCGTATCAGACGCTGCGGAGTTCTACCGTGCCCAGGAGGGGAACTCAACGGAGAAGCTGTTCTGGTCCCAATATACTGGGGCCGAACACCCGATGCCTCTGAGTGACCAACTGAAGCAGTTGGTCGAACTCCACAGGGCAGCCGAACTAGCTACGAAAGGTTTCATAGTCCGGATGTGGCCTGGTGAGCTCATGCCCAGTAGCTACTTCGGCTTGATCAAGCGGATAGTGGATGCCTGCCCGCGGCTTGAGGTGATCAAGAGATCCATGTGCATCGAGGGTGCCCGCCGGGCCCTTGCCCGCGTCAAAGTGCATTGGGGCAAGATGGATGCGGAGAAGCTGGTCAAGGACGGGCCGCCGGAGGGTAAGGCGCATCGCCGTCCTGAGCTCTACTATGATGGTGTTATGAAGGGTGCTCGCCTCGTGGCTGACGAATGTACCAAGGACACCATATTTGATTGAATTCGCTTCTGTCGTGTTTGTATTTCAAGGACGAAGTTACTTGCACTATGTAGCGCTTATGTTATTTAAAATATTACCTTCTATGCGGCCATTTATAAAATCCTGAAAGTAGGCCAGTCGTCGGCTTCCGCCCCCACGTGACTAGCGCTGGGGTGTTCGTGGAAAACCCACACACTCTTTATCCAATTGTTTGGTCCCTTCAGGAGGTGTACGGCGCAGCGAACGAGGCAATCAGACTATGCGGCTTTATAACTTTCACTTAGCCATAGAAGTCTACAATTTTAAATTTCGGCGAAGCCCCTAGAATCCGGAAGGCCGAATTGGGGCGCTATATACGCCTAGATTGGACAAAGCCGATATATCGCCTAAAGCGGAAAATCTTTAAGGATTTTAAGACCTCTCGAACAGCGACCAGCTCTCGCCACATCATACCGGTCAGTTTTTGGCTTTCTCTACTGAGGTGCTCGTCCGGAAGTACCGGGACACAATCGCAGTAGTTCTCCCTGCGCTACCTTAGCCGATATAACGGAATGTAAGGCACCAAAACAAGGGAGCCGGGCTCTCCCAACTGTAGACCCAAGACATGATTCGGAGCTGATGCATATAATGCTATAAGTTCGGGGTGCCGCACTGTTTAAAGTGTTCAGACTTTATTTGCCATACTTCGGGGCGCCATCAGAAGCCCCTGGCAAACTGGCCGTACCAAGGTGTACGGATGCAGTACCAAATAAACATTTATAAGAGAAAAATACTCAAATAAATATAATAAGCTGACGCTATATATAATCTCCCATTGACGAAAAATACGTTTAAGCGTATGTTTACAACGGGTGCATTAAGCGGAATTAAATAGGACTATTTGACATGTCCTATCCAGGGGCAGGCTGTGTACAGGTAGATAAAGCAGGTATAATGATCGTAAATAGATTCCACCTGGATATTTCCTTCTGCGCACAAGTTCTATTGCCTCCTTGGATGTCTCTTCCATATGAGTCCGGCAATTCGGCTCTTCTGAGGATGCTGCACTAACGCGATGTCCTGAAAGGTAAGAGGGAAAGAGTATGAAGGTATTTAGCGGTTACCTGCATTATCGACTGAGTCGTTGATGCGCCTCTGCCTATGCCCAAGGTATCTTGAGTGTATAATTGTGTACGCGTGGCACGAATGCTGCTTTGGAGGGGTGAGGGAGTCCTGGACTAGGGGGTGTCCAGACAGCCGGACTATCATCGTCAGCCGGACTCCAAGACTATGAAGATGCAAGATTGAAGACTTCGTCCCGTGTCCAGATGGGACTTTCCTTGGCGTGGAAGGCAAGCTTGGCGATACGGATATGTAGATCTCCTACCATTGTAACCGACTCTGTGTAACCCTAGCCCTCTCCGGTGTCTATATAAACCGGAGGGTTTTAGTCCGTAGGACAACAACCATTACAACAATCATACCATAGGCTAGCTTCTAGGGTTTAGCCTCCTTGATCTCGTGGTAGATCCACTCTTGTACTACCCATATCATCAATATCAATCAAGCAGGAGTAGGGTTTTACCTCCATCGAGAGGGCCCGAATCTGGGTAACATCGTGTCCCTTGTCTCCTGTTACCATCCGCCTAGACGCACAGTTCGGGACCCCCTACCCGAGATCCGCCGGTTTTGACACCGACATTGGTGCTTTCATTCAGAGTTCCTCTGTGTCGTCACCGATAGGCTTGATGGCTTCTTCAATCAACAACAACACAGTCCTAGGTGAGACTTTTCTCCCCGGACAGATCTTCGTATTCGGCGGCTTCGCACTGCGGGCCAATTCACTTGGCCATCTGGAGCAGATCGAAAGCTACGCCCCTGGCCATCAGGTCAGATTTGGAAGCCTAAACTTCACGGCGGATATCCGCGGAGACTTGATCTTCGATGGATCCAAGACGCAGTCGAGCATGCCGCACTGTCACGATGAGCATGATCTAACTCTGCCGCCGGACAGTACCTTGGAGGCCGCACATGAATCCGCTCCGACCCATAGTTCAGGGCCGATCACGCAGATCGAGGACGGGTGGCTGGACACCGCCTCGGGAGCTGCAACTTCCACGGCGATGGAGCCGAACACTGACCTCGTCCCTTATAAAGCTCGTGACTCCGAGGTGCCGGACTCCCTGCCGGACTCCGAACCTCCTGCGCCCCTGCCAATCGAATCCAATTGGGCGCCGATCATGGAGTTCACCGCTGCGGACATCTTTCAGCACTCACCCTTTGGCGACATCTTAAATTCGCTAAAGCATCTCTCGCTATCCGGAGAGCCCTAGCTGGACTACGGCTAGGATGGTTGGGATGCGGACGATGAAGAAATTCAAGGCCCACCCACCACTCACTTTGTAGCCACTATCGACGATCTAACCGACATGCTAGACTACGACTCCGAAGACATCGACGGTATGGACGATGATGCCGGAGACGATCAAGAACCAGCGCCTACAGGGCACTGGAAGACCACCTCGTCATACGACATATACATGGTTGACACCCCAAAAGATGGGGACGGTGAAGAAGCAGCGGAGGCAGATTCCTTAAAGAAACAGCCCAAGCGCCAACGTCAGCGGCGCCGCTCTAAATCCCGCCACAGCAAGAATGGAGATTCCAGCACAGGAGATAATAACACCCCAGAAAGTGCCGAAGACAATCCCCTCCAGCAAGATTCAGCGCAGGAGGACACAGAAGCCAGCCCTCACGAGAGAGCGGCAGACGAAGAGGTCGAGGATGATAATTACATACCTCCCTCCGGAGACGAGGCAAGCCTCGACGACGACGAATTCGTCATGCCAGAGGATCCCGTCGAACAAGAGCGTTTCAAACGCAGGCTAATGGCCACGGCAAATAGCCTAAAGAAAAAGCAACAACAGCTTCAAGCTGATCAAGACCTGCTGGCCGACAGATGGACCGAGGTCCTTGCGGCCGAAGAGTATGAACTCGAACGCCCCTCCAAAAGCTATCCAAAATGCAAGTTGCTCCCCCGATCAGAGGAGGAAGCATACATACCTTCATCACCAGCGCACAATACGGCCGACCGACCACCCCGTGGTCGCGACAGAGAGGCATCCAGGCCCTCCGTCAAGACCGTACCCCGGCACCGCTCGAAAAGTATGAGGCCACGAGGAAACGCGCCGGACTTGCGGGATATATTGGAGGACAAGGCAAGACAATCCAGATCTATCTATGGATCATGTGGGCGCCCCACGACCCATGACGAATACCGTCGCGCCGGATACAGCAACTCCGGCCGGGCCGAACACAGCAGACAACGCTCTCTTGAGCTACGTCGTGATATTGCTCAATATAGAGGCGCCGCACACCCACTATGCTTCACAGACGAAGTAATGGATCATCAAATACCTGAAGGGTTTAAACCCGTCAACATTGAATCCTACGATGTCACAACAGACCCCGCGGTTTGGATCAAGGATTATCTCCTTCATATCCATATGGCCCGCGGCGACGATCTCCACGCCATCAAATATCTCCCGCTCAAGCTTAAAAGACCAGCTCGGCATTGGCTTAACAGCCTGCCCGCAGAGTCAATTGGGTGTTGGAAGGACCTGGAAGCCGCATTCCTCGACAACTTCCAGGGCACATATGTGCGACCACCAGACGCCGATGACCTAAGCCACATAATTCAGCAGCCAGACGAATCGGCCAGACAATTCTGGACATGGTTCTTAACAAAGAAAAATCAAATCGTCGACTGTCCGGACGCAGAGGCCCTTGCAGCCTTCAAACATAACATCCGCGACGAATGGCTGGCCCGGCACCTAGGACAGGAAAAGCCGAAATCCATGGCAGCCCTCACATCACTCATGACCCGCTTCTGTGCGGGAGAGTATAGCTGGCTAGCTCGCAGCAACAACCTCAGTAAAAATGCTGGCAATCCGGATACTAAGGACCACAATGGCAGGTCGCGTCGAAACAAAAACAAACGCCGCGTTAACGGCGACAACAATGAGGATACGACAGTCAACGCCGGATTCCGAGGCTCTAAACCCGGTTAGCGGAAGAAGCCATTCAAAAGAACCACTCCGGGTCCGTCCAATTTGGACCAAATACTCGACCGCTCTTGCCAGATACATGGCACCCCCGAAAAGCCAGCTAACCACACCAACAGAGATTGTTGGGTATTCAAGCAGGCAGGCAAGTTAATTGCTGAAAACAATGACAAGGGGCTGCACAGCGATGACGAGGAAGAGACCCGGCCGCCGAACAGTAGAGGACAGAAGGGCTTCCCCCCACAAGTGCGGACGGTAAACATGATATACGCAACCCATATACCCAAGAGGGAGCGGAAGCGTGCACTGAGGGATGTATATGCGATGGAGCCAGTCGCCCCGAAGTTCAATCCATGGTCCTCTTGCCCGATCACTTTCGATCGAAGAGACCATCCGACCAGTATCCGCCATGGTGGATTCGCCGCATTGGCTTTAGACCCAATCGTCGATGGATTTCACCTCACGAGAGTCCTGATGGACGGCGGCAGTAGCCTGAACCTGCTTTATCAGGATACAACGCGCAAGATGGGCATAGACCCCTCAAGGATTAAACCTACAAAGATGACCTTTAAGGGCGTCATACCAGGTGTTGAGGCCAATTGGACAGGCTCAGTCACACTGGAAGTGGTCTTCGGATCCCCGGATAATTTCCGAAGCAAGGAGTTAATCTTTGACATAGTCCCATTCCGAAGCGGCTATCACGCTTTGCTCGGACGAACCGCGTTCGCAAAGTTCAACGCGGTGCCGCATTATGCATACCTCAAGCTCAAGATGCCAGGCCCTCATGGAGTCATCACAGTCAACGGAAATATGGAACGCTCCCTCCGAATGGAGGAACATACAGCGGCTCTCGCGACAGAAGTACAGAGCAGCCTTCTAAGGCAATTTTCGAGTCCGGCCGTTAAACGACCGGACACGGCCAAACGCGCCCGGAGCAACATCAATCAAGACCACCTGGCACATTCCAAGCACGCGTAGCAATGTGGCCCCAACCCCAGCCCTCGCATGATTGCAAGACCAGCTCTCCGCGTACATCATTACGCTCTGGAGATACCATGGGCATAGGGGGAGGGGCACGACCACAACAGGCCCAGAGTGCGGCTCGACCACACCGGGGGCTCCCAAGTGTGTTGCTCTTTTCATTTTTATTTTCCTTCTTTTTATACACAGGACTCCGTTCACCAGAGGCCCTGTCCGGCGGCGAACCTGCCCAACTCACGATGCAACAGCCAGGGAGGGACAAAGGCTGCGACGAACACTCAGGTGGTCTCCATTACGAGCATTAAATTTGTTAAATACACCATTCCGCAGCCTACCCCTGGAGGGAGACACGTCTAATTAGTCCAATCCCTTGCTTACCACACTATTTGTATCATTCCGCATTCATAGCAGAATTCCTTGAATAAACAATGCAGCACTTTTTGCCTATAATTGCATTACTTTACATATATGTTCATTAATGACATTTTGCACCCGTATATTTTGGTACGGCCGAATACACCAGGGGCTTATGTTCCCCGCATTATGGTGTGATAAGTCCGAACACTTTCACAAGTGCGGCACCCCGAACTTATAGCATTATATGAATCGGCTCCGAATCATGTCTTGGGTCAATAGTTGGGTTTGCCCGGCTCCCATGTTTTGGTACCTTACGTTCCATTCTGTCGGCTAAGGTAGCACTGGGAGAACCACTGTGATTGCGCCCCGGTTGAGCTGGGCGAGCGCCTCAGTGGAGAAAGCTAAAACTGACTGCCATGATAAGGCGAGAGACTGGTCGCTGTTCGAGAGGTCTTTTCGAGTCCTTAAAGACTTATGCCGCTTCGAGCGAAGAACCGGATAATGTCCGGCCAAGGCGTGGATAGCGCCCCGAACTCGGTCTTCCGAATACTAGGGGCTTCGCCGAAATTTAAAATTATAGAATTCTATGGCTAAGTGAGAGTGTTCAAGCATTATAAGTCCGGTTGCCTTGTTCGTTGTGTTGAGCGCCTCCCTAGATGGACCCAAAAATGGGAACAAGAGCGCTCAAGTTTATCCCGAACACCCAGCACTCGTGGCATGGGGGCTGAAGCCGACGACTTGCCATCTCTCAGATTTAATAAACGGCCGCACATAAGGTAATATTTTAAATCAATAAACGTTGCTTAGCGCATATGAACAAAGTTTTCAGCGCACAGGATAACACATAGCGAGTTTACTCAATAATTACATCTCTGGGGCACTCATCCGCAATCTTGCGGGCACCCTTCAGGACAGTCTTATAGTACATCTTGGGCGTACGATACTCCTTGCCCGCTGGCGGCGCATCAGTGATAAGCCTCTCCGCATCCAGCCTGCCCCAATGCACCTTTGCGCGGGCAAGGGCCCGACGAGCACCTTCAATACAGGCGGAGCGCTTGATGACCTCCACCTAGGGGCACGCATCCACCAACCGCCGCACGAGGCCGAAGTAGCTCCCAGGCATGGCCCCTCCAGGCCACAGCCGGACTATGAGGCCCTTCATGGCCTGCTCGGCTACCTTGTGGAGCTCGACCAGCTGCTTCAGCTGGTCGCTAGGGGGCACCGGATGGCCGGCCTCAGTGTACTGAGACCAGAAGACCTTCTCCGTTGAGCTCCCCTCCTCAGCTCGGTAGAATGCGGCGGCATCGGACACGCTGCGAGGCAGATCTGCAAACGCCCCTGGAGAGCTCCGAATTCAGGTAAGTGTCAGGTAGTTTACATTAACATGCTTGCTTTGCATGAAAAATGCCTTACCCGCCGCTATTTTCTTCACATCCTCAATCTCCTGGAGGGCCTTACGGGCCTCGGCCTTAGCGGCTTTGGCACTTTCAAGAGACGAGGCAAGCTCGGACTCTCGAGTCTTCGAGTCGTGCTCCATACTCTCATGCTTTTCCATGAGAGCCTGGAGCTCTTGCCGCACCTCCGCCACCCGCGCCTCCTGCTTCTCTCGCTCCGCTCGTTCCGCGGCCGCATTGCGTTCGACCGCGGACACGGCCTCCTTCAGGGTTGCCACCTCGTTCGTGGCCCCTGCAGTACCCACATTATCCTTGTTATTTTCATTGCAACCAAAATCCTTTTCTGTAAGGTACAAATTTAAAGATGGTATTACTCACCTTCTTTGTCCTTGAGCTGCTTCTTGGCAAGGCCGAGCTCTTGCTCAGACCGCTCGAGGTCCTGCTTCAAAGCACCGACCTCCGCAGTCAGTGCGGCAGAGGTCAGCAGCGCAGCCTGCAAACCCATATTGACATAATTTTTAGCACTCCTGCGTATATCTTTTTTAGATCCTCAATCCGCTTTTTCTTTCCGAACACCGAACCGAGCATCAGGGGCTACTGTCTATGCGGTATTACATTACATATTTTTAACTTCTTACCTCAAAGCCTGTTAGAAGGCTACTGCAGGCTTCGGTCAGCCCGCTCTTGGCGAGCTGAACCTTCTGAATCACCGCACTCATGATAGTGCGGTGTTCTTCCTCGATGGAAGCTCCTTTGAGCGCCTCCAACAAGTTATCCGGCGCCTCCGGTTGGACGGAGGCCGCCGGCGTCACGGTCTTGCCCTTCTTGCGAAGAGGCCGCCTGCCGGACTCCGGAACCACTGCGGGTTCCGGCGTGGAGTCCGGCGCAAAGTCCGGGAGGCTGCCTTGTGGCGCCTCAGGAGCCTCCTCCTGATGGGTCCCTTCCTGGGATCCCACCTCGGCGTCCTCAGCGTCGCGAGGGGTGGAGGCAGTCGGGATGGAATCTACATCCGATGGAGCCAACGACCCGCTCGATGAAGTGGGGAGATCATCATCGGCCGGACTGCAGGCAGTGTGCGTCATTAGAAGGACACTATGTGACACAAAAAAGAAATTATAAATCATTCAGGAATCTGGATACTTACGATCTTGCCGGAGGCCTGGCCCTTGAGGGCCAGTCTTCATCGCCAACGTTGGTGTTGGCGGAGCTATCTGTGGGAATAGTCCTTCCCCTCTTGGACCCTTCGGCCTCCCCTGTTGGGGAAGCCTTCCTCTTCCTCTCTCCTTCCTATGGGAGAGAGTCCTCTTTCTCCTCCTCATCTTCGGGGGAGGAGTCTGCCTCGGAGCCATCGGACGATGAGTCCGATATCACCTAGCGCCGGGAACTTCTTCGAGTTCCCGTGGCCTTCTTCTTGGCCTTCTTCTCCGGCACCACATAGAGTGCCGGGACCAGCAGCCCCGTTAAGCGGGCGTCCGCTGGGTCTTTGGGAAGAGGAGCCGGACAGTCTACCTGTCCGGACGTCCTCTGCCAGTCCTGTCAAAGGCATTGGGAGTTTTAGATCCCACATAGAGTCAAACTATGAAAGAAAATAAATGTCCCATAGAGGATAAAAAAGCTTACCTCACCGGCCGGGCGCTTGGTGCTGAATCCGCGGTCCTCCGTCACGGATGCGGGGGCTTCTCCGCCCTTGAACAGCACCCTCCAGGCGGCTTCGTACATCGTGTCGAAGAGCCCGCTCAAGGCCTGGTGTTGTGCCGGATCAAACTCCCACAAATTAAAAGCCCGTTGTTGGCAAGGGAGAATCCGGCGGACGAGCATGACCTGGATCACATTGACAAGCCTAAGCTTCTTGTTCACCAGGGTCTGGAGACAGGACTGGAGTCCTGTCAGCTCCTCCGAACTACCCCATAGCAAGCCCTTCTCTTTCCAGGAGGTGAGCTGCATAGGGATACCAGATCTGAACTCGGGGGCCGCCACCCATTTAGGGTCGCGCGGCTCGGTGATGTAGAACCACCCCGATTGCCACCCCTTGACGGACTCCATGAAGGCCCCTTCGAGCCAGATGGCGTTGGGCATCTTGCCCAACATGGCGCCTCCGCACTCCGCTTGAGCGCCCTTCACCACCTTCAGCTTAACATTGAAGGTCTTGAGCCACAAGCCGAAGTGGGGCTGGATGCAGAGGAAGGCCTCGCACACGACGATAAACGCCGAGATGTTGAGGATGAAGTTTGGCGCCAGGTCGTGGAAATCCAGGCTGTAATAGTACATGAGCCCCCGGACAAAGGGATGCAACGGGAAGCCCAGTCCGCGGAGGAAGTGGGGAAGGAATACGACCCTCTCATGGGGCCTGGGGGTGGGGATGCGCTGCCCCTTGTTGGGCAGCCGGTGCACGATGT
The DNA here is from genome assembly GCA_963921465.1 of Triticum timopheevii. Taxonomy (NCBI): domain Eukaryota; kingdom Viridiplantae; phylum Streptophyta; class Magnoliopsida; order Poales; family Poaceae; genus Triticum; species Triticum timopheevii. The sequence continues at coordinate 218,986,845 of OY997274.1, forward strand.
CGCCGGAAAGGTATCCGGCGCTGCGCAGCTTTGCGATGTGCTCCTCCGTAACGGAGGAGGCCAACCATTTGCCTCCCGCTCCAGACATGGTCGGAGGAGGTCGAGACGAGATGCGCGGACTTGGGCGCTGGAGCTCGGGTGCGCGGAGATGGATAAGCAAAGGAGGAAGAAGGCGTAGGTAAAAAGGTGGATCCTTATCCCCTTATATATGGGCGGACAAAAACTATGCGTCCCCACTGGCCTGGTAAAACTCGCTTATCTCCCAAGCGCCACCATCAATGGCGCGGTTGGGTTACCCACGTCCGTATTGATGTGAATCCCGGAATAAGGGGAACACGATCTCTGCTTCGATAAGACGTGCCAAGGAAACCGCTTCGCTAAACGCGCTGAGGTGGTATAATAAAAAACGATTCCAGTAAAGGCTTGGTGGTGGTGTGACGTCATGCCACAAAATACGTCAGCAGATTGAGCTTGTGTACATATTATTCTCTCTACGGTGTAATGTGGAAATTATTTTGCAGAGCCGGACACTATCCCGGTGTTCGCAATCTTCTATGAATTATTCGGAGGAGGAACCCGCCTTGCAATGCTGAACAATATGCGCGCCGGACTCATCGTCATTGAAGCCTGGTTCAGGGGCTACTCAGGGAGTCCTGGACTAGGGGATGTCCGGACAGCCGGACTATCATCGTCAGCCGGACTCCAAGACTATGAAGATACAAGATTGAAGACTTCGTCCCGTGTCCGGATGGGACTTTCCTTGGCGTGGAAGGCAAGCTTGGCGATACGGATATGTAGATCTCCAACCAATGTAACCGACTCTGTGTAACCCTAGCCCTCTCCGGTGTCTATATAAAGCGGAGGGTTTTAGTCCGTAGGACAACAACCATTACAACAATCATACCATAGGCTAGCTTCTAGGGTTTAGCCTCCTTGATCTCGTGGTAGATCCACTCTTGTACTACCCATATCATCAATATCAATCAAGCAGGAGTAGGGTTTTACCTCCATCGAGAGGGCCCGAACCTGGGTAAAAACATCGTGTCCCTTGTCTCCTGTTACCATCCGCCTAGACGCACAGTTCGGAACCCCCTACCCGAGATCCGCCGGTTTTGACACCGACAAGGGGCTTGAGCGGAGGCCGAACTGCTAATCACGATCTTGACATTCATGATGATCCTGTTGCGGGGTGCTTCGGACTCGTTTGACAGTGTTCGAAGCTGTTGCCGGATTGGTTTGTCGGAGGAGGCCGCATTGTACTTCTGCCGCGAGGGCTGCCGTATGCTCTTCTGTTCGAAGGGAGCGGTCCATATTTTCGTTGACAGTGATGACCCCGCGCGGTCCCGACATCTTGAGTTTGAGATATGCATAGTGTGGCACCGCATTGAATCTAGAGAATGCGGTTCGTCCGAGCAGTGCGTGGTAGCCACTGCAGAAAGGGACGATGTCAAAGATTAGCTCTTCGCTCCTGAAGTTGTCTGGGGACCCGAAGACCACTTCCAATGTTATAGAGCCCGTGGAGCGGGCCTCTACTCTAGGAATAACACCTTTAAAAGTAGTTTTAGTGGGCTTGATCCTTGAAGGATCAATGCCCATCTTGCGCACCGTGTCCTGATAAAGCAGGTTCAGACTGCTGCCGCCATCCATAAGGACATGCGTGAGGTGGAATCCGTTGATGATTGGGTCTAAGACCAATGTGGCTGAGCCGCCGTGACGGATGCTGGTAGGGTGATCCCTACGGTCAAAGGTGATCAGACAGGCTGACCATGGATTGAACTTGGGGGCAACTAGCTCCATCGCATAGACGTCCCATAGTGCCCGCTTCCGTTCCCGCTTGGGGATGTGGGTGGTGTAGATCATGTTGACCGTTTTCACCTGGGGGAAATTTCTTTTGTCCCCCCATATTCGGACGCCGGGGCTCATCGTCATCGTCGCTGTGCAGCCCCTTGTCCTTGTTTTCAGCATTTATCTTGCCGCCTGTTTGAACACCCAGCAGTCTCTATTGGTGTGGTTGGCTAGTTTGTCTGGTGTGCCATGAATTTGGCACGAGCGCTCTAGTATGCGGTCCAGACTGGACGGTCCCTGATCATTTCTTTTGAACGGCTTTTTCTGCTGTCCGGACTTAGGTCCGCTGAATCCGGCGTTGACTGCCGTGTCTTCAGTGCTGTCGCCGTTGTTCCGTCTCTTATGTCTGTTGCGCCGTGGCTTGCCATTAGCATCGCGGCCGTCCAAAGTGCCGGAATGTGGCGTGGTGCCGCTGCGAGCCAACCAACTATCCTTACCCGCACAAAAACGGGTCATTAGGATTGTGAGAGCTGCCATAGACTTGGGTTTTTCCTGGCCGAGGTGTCGAGCGAGCCACTCGTCACGGATATCATGCTTAAAAGCCGCCAGGGCTTCAGCGTCCGGACAGTCGACTATTTGTTTCTTTTTAGTTAGGAACCGAGTCCAGAATTTCTGGGCTGACTCTCCGGGCTGTTGAGTAATGCGGCTTAGGTCATCAGCGTCCTGTGGTCGCACATATGTGTTGGGTAACGTAGCAGAAATTCAACAATTTTCCTACGTATCACCAAGATCTATCTATGGAGAGACCAGCAACGAGGGGAAGGAGAGTGCATCTACATACCCTTGTAGATCGCTAAGCGGAAGCATTCAAGTGAACAGGGTTGATGGAGTCGTACTCGTCGTGATTCAAATCACCGATGATCAAGTGCCGAACGCATGGCACCTCCGCGTTCAACACACGTACAGCCCGATGACATCTCCCATGCCTTGATCCAGCAAGGAGAGAGGGAGAGGTTGAGGAAGACTCCATCCAGCAGCAGCACAACGGCATGGTGGGGGTGGAGGAGTGAGGCAATCCAGCAGGGCTTCGCCAAGCACCACGGGAGAGGAGGAGGAGAAGCAGGGCTGCACCAAGAGGGAGAAGGGAGAGATTCTCGTGTGTACTAGGCAGCCCAATGCCTCAATATATATAGGGGGAGAGGGGGCTGCACCCCCTTCTAGGGTTTCCCACCCCCAAAGGGGTGCGGCCAGCCCTAGATGGCAAAGGGGGTGGCGGCCAAGAGGGGGAGGAGAGGGAGGCGCAGGGAGCATGGGCCTTAGGGCCCATCTGCCCTAGGGTTTGTCCCCTCCCACTCTCCCCTGCGCCTTGGGCCCCTTGTGGGGGGCGCACCAGCCCACCTGGGGCTGGTTCCCTCCCACACATGGCCCATGCAGCCCTCCGGGGTTGGTGGCCCCACTTGGTGGACCCCCGGGACCCTCCCGGTGGTCCCGGTACTTTACCGATAAAACCCGAAACTTTTCCGGTGACCAAAACAGGACTTCCCATATATAAATCTTTACCTCCGGACCATTCCGGAACTCCTCGTGACGTCCGGGATCTCATCCGAGACTCCGAACAGCATTTGGTAACCACATACAAACTTCCTCTATAACCCTAGCGTCATCGAACCTTAAGTGTGTAGACCCTACGGGTTCGGGAGACATGTAGACATGACCGAGACGTTCTCCGGTCAATAACCAACAGCGGGATCTGGATACCCATGTTGGCTCCCACATGTTCCACGATGATCTCATCGGATGAACCACGATGTCAAGGACTTAATCAATCCCGTATACAATTCCCTTTGTCTAGCGGTACGATACTTGCCCGAGATTCGATCGTCGGTATCCCGATACCTTGTTCAATCTCGTTACCGGCAAGTCTCTTTTACTCGTTCCGTAACACATCATCCCGTGATCAACTCCTTGATCACATTGTGCACATTATGATGATGTCCTACCGAGTGGGCCCAGAGATACCTCTCCGTTTACACGGAGTGACAAATCCCAGTCTTGATTCGTGCCAACCCAACAGATACTTTCGGAGATACCCGTAGTGTACCTTTATATCCACCCAGTTACGTTGTGACGTTTGGCACACCCAAAGCACTCCTACGGTATCCGGGAGTTGCACAATCTCATGGTCTAAGGAAATGATACTTGACATTATAAAAGCTTTAGCATATGAACTACATGATCTTGTGCTAGGCTTAGGATTGGGTCTTTGTCCATCACATCATTCTTCTAATGATGTGATCCCATTATCAATGACATCCAATGTCCATGGTCAGGAAACCGTAACCATCTATTGATCAACGAGCTAGTCAACTAGAGGCTTACTAGGGACATGGTGTTGTCTATGTATCCACACATGTATCTGAGTTTCCTTTCAATACAATTCTAGCATGGATAATAAACGATTATCATGAACAAGGAAATATAATAATAATCAATTTATTATTGCCTCTAGGGCATATTTCCAACAGTCTCCCACTTGCACTAGAGTCAATAATCCAGTTCACATGATATGTGATTAACACTCAAGGTCACATCCCCATGTGACTAACACCCAAAGAGTTTACTAGAGTCAATAATCTAGCTCACATTTACCATGTGATTAACACTCGATGAGTTTTGGGTTTGATCATGTTATGCTTGTGAGAGATGTTATAGTCAACGGGTCTGAACCTTTCAGATCCGTGTGCTTTACAAATCTCTATGTCATCTCCTAGATGTAGCTACCACGTTCTATTTGGAGCTATTCCAAATAACTGTTCTACTTGGAGCTATTCTAAATTGTTGCTCCATTATACGTATCCGGTATCTCTACTCAGAGCTATCCGGATAGGTGTTAAGCTTGCATCGACGTAACCCTTTACGACGAACTCTTTTACCACCTCCATAATCGAGAAAATTCCTTAGTCCACTAGTTACTAAGGATAACTTTGACCGCTGTCCTGTGATCCATTCTTCGATCACTCTTGTACCCCTTGACTGACTCATGGCAAGGCACACTTCAGGTGCGGTACACAGCATAGCATACTGTAGAGCCTACGTCTTAAGCATAGGGGACGACCTTCGTCCTTTCTCTCTATTCTGTCGTGGTCGAGCTTTTAAGTCTTAACTTCATACCTTACAACTCAGGCAAGAACTCCTTCTTTGACTGATCCATCTTGAACACCTTCAAGATCATGTCAAGGAATGTGCTCATTTGAAAGTACCATTAAGCGTTTTGATCTATCCTTATAGATCTTGATGCTCAATGCTCAAGTAGCTTAATCCAGGCTTTCCATTGAAAAATACTTTCCAAATAACCCTATATGCTTTCCAGGAATTCTACATCATTTCTGATCAACAATATGTCAACAACATATACTCGTCAGAAATTCTATAGTGCTCCCACTCACTTCTTTGGAAATACAAGATTCTCATAAATTTTGTATAAACCCAAAATCTTTGATCATCATCAAAGCATACATTCCAACTCCGAGATGCTTACTCCAGTCCTTAGAAGGATTACTGGAGCTTTGCATACTTATTAGCATCTTTCAGGATTGACAAAACCTTCCGGTTGTATCACACACAACCTTTCCTCAAGAAAGTCGTCGAGGAAACAATGTTTTGACATCCTATCTGCAAGATTTCATAAATAATGCAGTAATCGCTAATATAATTCCAACAGACTCTTAGCATCGCTACGAGTGAGGAAGTCTCACCGTAGTCAACTCCTTGAACTTGTCGGAAAACATCTTAACGACAAGTCGAGCTTTCTTAATGGTGACATTTACCATCATTGTCCGTCTTCCTTTTAAAATCCATATGTACCTAACAGCCTTACGACCATCAAGTAGTACTCCCAAAGTCTACACTTTGTTTTCATATATGGATCCTCTCTCGGATTATATGGCCTTGAGCCATTTATCGGAATCCGGGCCCACCATCGTTTCTCCATAGCTCGTAGGTTCATTGTTGTCTAGCAACATGACTTCCAAGACAGTAGTACGCATCCTTGTCATCCCACGAGGTTTGGTAGTGACTTGATCCGAAGTTTCATGATCAATATCATAAGCTTCCACTTCAATTGGTGTAGGTGCCACAGGAACAACTTCCTGTGCCCTGCCACACACTAGTTGAAGAGATGGTTTAATAACCTCATCAAGTCTCCACCATCCTCCCACTCAATTCTTTCGAGAGAAACTTTTTCTCGAGAAAGGACCCGATTCTAGAAACAATCCCTTATTGCTTTCGGATCTGAGATAGGAGGTATACCCAACTGTTTTTGGGTGTCCTATGAAGATGCATTTATCCGCTTTGGGTTCGAGCTTATCAGCCTGAAACTTTTTCACATAAGCATCCCCAAACTTTTAAGAAATGACAGCTTAAGTTTCTCTAAACCATAGTTCATACGGTGTCATCTCATCGGAATTACGTGGTGCCCTATTTAAAGTGAATGTGGTTGTCTTTAATGCCTAACCCATAAACTATCGTGGTAATTTGATAAGAGACATCATGGTATGCATCATATCCAATAGGGTGCAGTTATGATGTTCGGACACACCATCACACTATGGTGTTCCAGGCTGTATTAGTTGTGAAACAATTTCCACAATGTCTTAATTCTGTGCCAAACTCGTAATTCAGATATTCATCTCTATGATCATATCATAGATCTTTTATCCTCTTGTCACGATGATCTTTCAACTTCACCCTGAAATTACTTGAACCTTTCAATAATTCAGACTCGTGATTCATCAAGTAAATATACTCAACATCTACTCAAATCATCTGTGAAGTAAGAACATAACGATATCCACTACACGCCTCAGCACTCATTGGACTGCACACATCAAAATGTATTACTTCCAGCAAGTTGCTTTCTGGTTCCATTTTACTGAAACCGAGGCTTTCAGTCATCTTGCCCATGTGGTATGATTTGCATGTCTCAAGTGATTCAAGATCAAGTGAGTTCAAACGGTCCATTTGCATGGAGTTTCTTCATGCATATACACCAATAGACATGGTTCGCATGTCTCAAACTTTTCAAAAACGAGTGAGCCCAAAGATCCATCAACATGGAGCTTCTTCATGCGTTTTACACCGATATGACTTATGTGGCAGTGCCACAAGTAGGTGGTACTATCATTACTATCTTTTGGCATGAACATGTGTACTACGATCGAGATTCAAAAAACCATTCATTTTAGGTGCAAGACCATTGAAGATATTATTCAAATAAACAGAGTAACCATTATTCTCCTTAAATGAATAACCGTATTGCGATAGACATAATCCAATCACGTCCATGCTCAACGCAAACACCAAATAACAATTATTTAGGTTTAACACCAATCTCGATGGTAGAGGGAGCGTACGATATTTGATCATATCAACATTGGAAACACTTCCAACACATATCGTCAGCTCACCTTTAGCTAGTCTCCGTTTATTCCGTGGCTTTTATTTTGAGTTACTAACACTTAGCAACCGAACCAGTATCCAATACCCTGGTGCTACTAGGAGTACTAGTAAAGTACACATCAACACAATGCATATCCAATATACTTCTATCGACCTTGCCAGCCTTCTCATCTACCAAGTATCTAGGGTAATTCTGCTCCAGTGGCTGTTCCCCTTATTACAGAAGCACTTAGTCTCGGGTTTGGGTTCAACCTTGGGTTTCTTCACTACAGCAGCAGCTGAAATGCCGTTTCATGAAGTATCCCTTCTTGCCCTTGCCCTTCTTGAAACTAGTGGTTTCACCAACCATCAACAATTGATGCTCCTTCTTGATTTCTACTTTCGCGGTGTCAAACATTGCGAACATCTCAAGGATCATCATTATAGTTCATCACGAAGCTCTAGCAGCTTGGTGGCAATGACTTCGGAGAAACATCATTATCTCATCTGGAAGATCAACTCCCATTCGATTCAAATGAATGTTGTACTCAGACAATCTGAGCACAAGCTCAACAATTGAGCTATCTCCTTAGTTTGCAGGCTAAGAAAATCGTCGGAGGTCTTATACCTCTTGGCGTGGGCACGAGCCTCAAATCCCAATTTCAGCCCTCGAAACATCTCATATGTTTCGCGACGTTTCAAAAACATCTTTGGTGCCTCAATTCTAAACCATTTAACTGAACAATCATGTAGTTATCAAAATGTGTATGTCAGATGTTCGCAACATCCACAGACAACGTTCGAGGTTCAGCACACTGAGCAGTGCATTAAGGACATAAGCCTTCTATGAAGCAATGAGGACAATCCTCAGTTTACGGACCTAGTCCGCATAATTGCTACTATCAACTTTCAACTAATTTTTCTCTAGGAACATATCTAAACAGTAGAACTAAAGCGCGAGCTACGACATAATTTGCAAAAACCTTTTGACTATGTTCAGAATAATTAAGTTCATCTTATGAACTCCCACTCAGATAGACATCCCTCTAGTCATCTAAGTGATTACATGATCCGAGTCAACTAGGCCGTGTCCGATCATCACGTGAGACGGACTAGTCAACATCGGTGAACATCTTCATGTTGATCGTATCTTCTATACGACTCATGCTCGACCTTTCGGTCTTCTGTGTTCCGAGGCCATGTCTGTACATGCTAGGCTCGTCAAGTTAACCCTAAGTGCTTCGCGTGTGTAAATCTGTCTTACACCCGTTGTATGTGAATGTTAGAATCTAACACCCGATCATCACGTGGTGCTTTGAAACACGAACTATCGCAACGGTGCACAGTTAGGGGAGAACACTTCTTGAAATTGTTGTAAGGGATCATCTTATTTACTACCGTCGTTCTAAGCAAATAAGATGCATAAACATGATAAACATCACATGCAATCAAATAGTGACATGATATGGCCATCATCACTTTGCTCCTTTTGATCTCCATCTTCGGGGCTCCATGATCATCATCGTCACCGGCATGACACCATGATCTCCATCATCATGATCTTCATCATCGTGTCTTCATGAAGTTGCCTCGCCAACTATTACTTCTACTACTATGGCTAACGGTTAGCAATAAAGTAAAGTAATTACATGACGTTTAAGTTGACACGCAGGTCATAAATAAATAAAGACAACTCCTATGGCTCCTGCCGGTTGTCATACTCATCGATGTGCAAGTCGTGATTCCTATTAGAAGAACATGATTAATCTCATACATCACATATATCATTCATCACATCCTTTGGCCATATCACATCACATAGCATACCCTGCAAAAACAAGTTAGACGTCCTCTAATTGTTGTTTGCATGTTTTACGTGGCTGCTATGGGTTTCTAGCAAGAGCGTTTCTTACCTATGCAAAGACCACAACGTGATATGCCAATTGCTATTTACCCTTCATAAGGACCCTTTTCATCGAATCCGTTCCGACTAAAGTGGGAGAGACTGGCACCTGCTAGCCACCTTATGCACCAAGTGCATGTCAATCGGTGGAACCTGTCTCACGTAAGAGTACGTGTAAGGTCGGTCCGGGCCGCTTCATCCCACAATACCGTTGAAACAAGATTGGACTAGTAACGGTAAGCATATTGAACAAAATCAACGCCCACAACTACTTTGTGTTCTACTCGTGCAAATAATCTACGCAATAGACCTAGCTCATGATGCCACTGTTGGGTAACGTAGCAGAAATTCAAAAAATTTCCTACGTATCACCAAGATCTATCTATGGAGAGACCAGCAACGAGGGGAAGGAGAGTGCATCTACATACCCTTGTAGATCGCTAAGCGGAAGCGTTCAAGTGAACGGGGTTGATGGAGTCGTACTCGTCGTGATTCAAATCACCGATGATCAAGTGCCGAACGCACGGCACCTCCGCGTTCAACACACGTACAGCCCGGTGACGTCTCCCATGCCTTGATCCAGCAAGGAGAGAGGGAGAGGTTGAGGAAGACTCCATCTAGCAGCAGCACAATGGCGTGGTGGTGGTGGAGGAGTGTGGCAATCCAGCAGGGCTTCGCCAAGCACCACGGGAGAGGAGGAGGAGAAGCAGGGCTGCACCAAGAGGGAGAAGGGAGAGATTCTCGTGTGTACTGGGCAGCCCAATGCCTCAATATATATAGGGGGAGAGGTGGCTGCGCCCCCTTCTAGGGTTTCCCACCCCCAAAGGGGTGCGGCCAGCCCTAGATGGCAAAGGGGGTGGCGGCCAAGAGGGGGAGGAGAGGGAGGCGCAGGGAGCATGGGCCTTAGGGCCCATCTGCCCTAGGGTTTGCCCCCTCCCACTCTCCCCTGCGCCTTGGGCCCCTTGTGGGGGGCGCACCAGCCCACCTGGGGCTGGTTCCCTCCCACACATGGCCCATGCAGCCCTCCGGGGTTGGTGGCCCCACTTGGTGGACCCCCGGGACCCTCCCGGTGGTCCCGGTACTTTACCGATAAAACCCGAAACTTTTCCGGTGACCAAAACAGGACTTCCCATATATAAATCTTTACCTCCGGACCATTCCGGAACTCCTCGTGACGTCCGGGATCTCATCCGGGACTCCGAACAACATTTGGTAACCACATACAAACTTCCTCTATAACCCTAGCGTCATCGAACCTTAAGTGTGTAGACCCTACTGGTTCGGGAGACATGTAGACATGACCGAGACGTTCTCCGGTCAATAACCAACAGCGGGATCTGGATACCCATGTTGGCTCCCACATGTTCCACGATGATCTCATCGGATGAACCACGATGTCAAGGACTTAATCAATCCCGTATACAATTCCCTTTGTCTAGCGGTACGATACTTGCCCGAGATTCGATCGTCGGTATCCCGATACCTTGTTCAATCTCGTTACCGGCAAGTCTCTTTTACTCTTTCTGTAACACATCATCCCGTGATCAACTCCTTGATCACATTGTGCACATTATGATGATGTCCTACCGAGTGGGCCCAGAGATACCTCTCCGTTTACACGGAGTGACAAATCCCAGTCTTGATTCGTGCCAACCCAACAGATACTTTCGGAGATACCCGTAGTGTACCTTTATATACACCCAGTTACGTTGTGACGTTTGGCACACCCAAAGCACTCCTACGGTGTCCGGGAGTTGCACAATCTCATGGTCTAAGGAAATGATACTTGACATTATAAAAGCTTTAGCATATGAACTACATGATCTTGTGCTAGGCTTAGGATTGGGTCTTTGTCCATCACATCATTCTTCTAATGATGTGATCCCATTATCAATGACATCCAATGTCCATGGTCAGGAAACCGTAACCATCTATTGATCAACGAGCTAGTCAACTAGAGGCTTACTAGGGACATGGTGTTGTCTATGTATCCACACATGTATCTGAGTTTCCTATCAATACAATTCTAGCATGGATAATAAACGATTATCATGAACAAGGAAATATAATAATAATCAATTTATTATTGCCTCTAGGGCATATTTCCAACAGTCTCCCACTTGCACTAGAGTCAATAATGCAGTTCACATGATATGTGATTAACACTCAAGGTCACATCCCCATGTGACTAACACCCAAAGAGTTTACTAGAGTCAATAATCTAGCTCACATTTACCATGTGATTAACACTCGATGAGTTCTGGGTTTGATCATGTTATGCTTGTGAGAGATGTTATAGTCAACGGGTCTGAACCTTTCAGATCCGTGTGTGCTTTACAAATCTCTATGTCATCTCCTAGATGTAGCTACCACGTTCTATTTGGAGCTATTCCAAATAACTGTTCTACTTGGAGCTATTCTAAATTGTTGCTCCATTATACGTATCCGGTATCTCTACTCAGAGCTATCCGGATAGGTGTTAAGCTTGCATCGACGTAACCCTTTACGACGAACTCTTTTACCACCTCCATAATCGAGAAAATTCCTTAGTCCACTAGTTACTAAGGATAACTTTGACCGCTGTCCTGTGATCCATTCTTCGATCACTCTTGTACCCCTTGACTGACTCATGGCAAGGCACACTTCAGGTGCGGTACACAGCATAGCATACTGTAGAGCCTACGTCTTAAGCATAGGGGACGACCTTCGTCCTTTCTCTCTATTTTGTCGTGGTCGAGCTTTTAAGTCTTAACTTCATACCTTACAACTCAGGCAAGAACTCCTTCTTTGACTGATCCATCTTGAACACCTTCAAGATCATGTCAAGGAATGTGCTCATTTGAAAGTACCATTAAGCGTTTTGATCTATCCTTATAGATCTTGATGCTCAATGCTCAAGTAGCTTAATCCAGGCTTTCCATTGAAAAATACTTTCCAAATAACCCTATATGCTTTCCAGAAATTCTACATCATTTCTGATCAACAATATGTCAACAACATATACTCATCAGAAATTCTATAGTGCTCCCACTCACTTCTTTGGAAATACAAGATTCTCATAAATTTTGTATAAACCCAAAATCTTTGATCATCATCAAAGCATACATTCCAACTCCGAGATGCTTACTCCAGTCCTTAGAAGGATTACTGGAGCTTTGCATACTTATTAGCATCTTTCAGGATTGACAAAACCTTCCGGTTGTATCACACACAACCTTTCCTCAAGAAAATCGTCGAGGAAACAATGTTTTGACATCCTATCTGCAAGATTTCATAAATAATGCAGTAATCGCTAATATAATTCCAACAGACTCTTAGCATCGCTACGAGTGAGGAAGTCTCACCGTAGTCAACTCCTTGAACTTGTCGGAAAACATCTTAATGACAAGTCGAGCTTTCTTAATGATGACATTTACCATCATTGTCCGTCTTCCTTTTAAAATCCATATGTACCTAACAGCCTTACGACCATCAAGTAGTACTCCCAAAGTCTACACTTTGTTTTCATATATGGATCCTCTCTCGGATTATATGGCCTTGAGCCATTTATCGGAATCCGGGCCCACCATCGTTTCTCCATAGCTCGTAGGTTCATTGTTGTCTAGCAACATGACTTCCAAGACAGTAGTACGCATCCTTGTCATCCCACGAGGTTTGGTAGTGACTTGATCCGAAGTTTCATGATCAATATCATAAGCTTCCACTTCAATTGGTGTAGGTGCCACAGGAACAACTTCCTGTGCCCTGCCACACACTAGTTGAAGAGATGGTTTAATAACCTCATCAAGTCTCCACCATCCTCCCACTCAATTCTTTCGAGAGAAACTTTTTCTCGAGAAAGGACCCGATTCTAGAAACAATCCCTTATTGCTTTCGGATCTGAGATAGGAGGTATACCCAACTGTTTTTGGGTGTCCTATGAAGATGCATTTATCCGCTTTGGGTTCGAGCTTATCAGCCTGAAACTTTTTCACATAAGCATCCCCAAACTTTTAAGAAATGACAGCTTAAGTTTCTCTAAACCATAGTTCATACGGTGTCATCTCATCGGAATTACGTGGTGCCCTATTTAAAGTGAATGTGGTTGTCTTTAATGCCTAACCCATAAACTATCGTGGTAATTTGATAAGAGACATCATGGTATGCATCATATCCAATAGGGTGCAGTTATGATGTTCGGACACACCATCACACTATGGTGTTCCAGGCTGTATTAGTTGTGAAACAATTTCCACAATGTCTTAATTCTGTGCCAAACTCGTAATTCAGATATTCATCTCTATGATCATATCATAGATCTTTTATCCTCTTGTCACGATGATCTTTCAACTTCACCCTGAAATTACTTGAACCTTTCAATAATTCAGACTCGTGATTCATCAAGTAAATATACTCAACATCTACTAAAATCATCTGTGAAGTAAGAACATAACGATATCCACTACACGCCTCAGCACTCATTGGACTGCACACATCAAAATGTATTACTTCCAGCAAGTTGCTTTCTGGTTCCATTTTACTGAAACCGAGGCTTTCAGTCATCTTGCCCATGTGGTATGATTTGCATGTCTCAAGTGATTCAAGATCAAGTGAGTTCAAACGGTCCATTTGCATGGAGTTTCTTCATGCATATACACCAATAGACATGGTTCGCATGTCTCAAACTTTTCAAAAATGAGTGAGCCCAAAGATCCATCAACATGGAGCTTCTTCATGCGTTTTACACCAATATGACTTACGTGGCAGTGCCACAAGTAGGTGGTACTATCATTACTATCTTTTGGCATGAACATGTGTACTACGATCGAGATTCAAAAAACCATTCATTTTAGGTGCAAGACCATTGAAGATATTATTCAAATAAACAGAGTAACCATTATTCTCCTTAAATGAATAACCGTATTGCGATAGACATAATCCAATCACGTCCATGCTCAACGCAAACACCAAATAACAATTATTTAGGTTTAACACCAATCTCGATGGTAGAGGGAGCGTACGATATTTGATCATATCAACATTGGAAACACTTCCAACACATATCGTCAGCTCACCTTTAGCTAGTCTCCGTTTATTCCGTGGCTTTTATTTTGAGTTACTAACACTTAGCAACCGAACCAGTATCCAATACCCTGGTGCTACTAGGAGTACTAGTAAAGTACACATCAACACAATGCATATCCAATATACTTCTATCGACCTTGCCAGCCTTCTCATCTACCAAGTATCTAGGGTAATTCTGCTCCAGTGGCTGTTCCCCTTATTACAGAAGCACTTAGTCTCGGGTTTGGGTTCAACCTTGGGTTTCTTCACTACAGCAGCAGCTGAAATGCCGTTTCATGAAGTATCCCTTCTTGCCCTTGCCCTTCTTGAAACTAGTGGTTTCACCAACCATCAACAATTGATGCTCCTTCTTGATTTCTACTTTCGCGGTGTCAAACATTGCGAACATCTCAAGGATCATCATTATAGTTCATCACGAAGCTCTAGCAGCTTGGTGGCAATGACTTCGGAGAAACATCATTATCTCATCTGGAAGATCAACTCCCATTCGATTCAAATGAATGTTGTACTCAGACAATCTGAGCACAAGCTCAACAATTGAGCTATCTCCTTAGTTTGCAGGCTAAGAAAATCGTCGGAGGTCTTATACCTCTTGGCGTGGGCATGAGCCTCAAATCCCAATTTCAGCCCTCGAAACATCTCATATGTTTCGCGACGTTTCAAAAACATCTTTGGTGCCTCAATTCTAAACCATTTAACTGAACAATCATGTAGTTATCAAAATGTGTATGTCAGATGTTCGCAACATCCACAGACAACGTTCGAGGTTCAGCACACTGAGCAGTGCATTAAGGACATAAGCCTTCTATGAAGCAATGAGGACAATCCTCAGTTTACGGACCTAGTCCGCATAATTGCTACTATCAACTTTCAACTAATTTTTCTCTAGGAACATATCTAAACAGTAGAACTAAAGCGCGAGCTACGACATAATTTGCAAAAACCTTTTGACTATGTTCAGAATAATTAAGTTCATCTTATGAACTCCCACTCAGATAGACATCCCTCTAGTCATCTAAGTGATTACATGATCCGAGTCAACTAGGCCGTGTCCGATCATCACGTGAGACGGACTAGTCAACATCGGTGAACATCTTCATGTTGATCGTATCTTCTATACGACTCATGCTCGACCTTTCGGTCTTCTGTGTTCCGAGGCCATGTCTGTACATGCTAGGCTCGTCAAGTTAACCCTAAGTGTTTCGCGTGTGTAAATCTGTCTTACACCCGTTGTATGTGAACGTTAGAATCTAACACCCGATCATCACGTGGTGCTTCGAAACACGAACTATCGCAACGGTGCACAGTTAGGGGAGAACACTTCTTGAAATTGTTGTAAGGGATCATCTTATTTACTACCGTCGTTCTAAGCAAATAAGATGCATAAACATGATAAACATCACATGCAATCAAATAGTGACATGATATGGCCATCATCACTTTGCTCCTTTTGATCTCCATCTTCGGGGCTCCATGATCATCATCGTCACCGGCATGACACCATGATCTCCATCATCATGATCTTCATCATTGTGTCTTCATGAAGTTGCCTCGCCAACTATTACTTCTACTACTATGGCTAACGGTTAGCAATAAAGTAAAGTAATTACATGACGTTTAAGTTGACACGCAGGTCATAAATAAATAAAGACAACTCCTATGGCTCCTGCCGGTTGTCATACTCATCGACGTGCAAGTCGTGATTCCTATTACAAGAACATGATTAATCTCATACATCACATATATCATTCATCACATCCTTTGGCCATATCACATCAAATAGCATACCCTGCAAAAACAAGTTAGATGTCCTCTAATTGTTGTTTGCATGTTTTACGTGGCTGCTATGGGTTTCTAGCAAGAACGTTTCTTACCTACGCAAAGACCTCAACGTGATATGCCAATTGCTATTTACCCTTCATAAGGACCCTTTTCATCGAATCCGTTCCGACTAAAGTGGGAGAGACTGGCACCCTCTAGCCACCTTATGCACCAAGTGCATGTCAATCGGTGGAACCTGTCTCACGTAAGAGTACGTGTAAGGTCGGTCCGGGCCGCTTCATCCCACAATACCGTCGAAACAAGATTGGACTAGTAACGGTAAGCATATTGAACAAAATCAACGCCCACAACTACTTTGTGTTCTACTCGTGCAAAGAATCTACGCAATAGACCTAGCTCATGATGCCACTGTTGGGTAATGTAGCAGAAATTCAAAAATTTTCCTACGTATCACCAAGATCTATCTATGGAGAGACCAGCAACGAGGGGAAGGAGAGTGCATCTACATACCCTTGTAGATCGCTAAGCGGAAGCGTTCAAGTGAACGGGGTTGATGGAGTCGTACTCGTCGTGATTCAAATCACCGATGATCAAGTGCCGAACGCACGGCACCTCCGCGTTCAACACACGTACAGCCCGGTGACGTCTCCCATGCCTTGATCCAGCAAGGAGAGAGGGAGAGGTTGAGGAAGACTCCATCCAGCAGCAGCACAATGGCGTGGTGGTGGTGGAGGAGTGTGGCAATCCAGCAGGGCTCCGCCAAGCACCACGGGAGAGGAGGAGGAGAAGCAGGGCTGCACCAAGAGGGAGAAGGGAGAGATTCTCGTGTGTACTGGGCAGCCCAATGCCTCAATATATATAGGGGGAGAGGGGGCTGCGCCCCCTTCTAGGGTTTCCCACCCCCAAAGGGGTGCGGCCAGCCCTAGATGGCAAAGGGGGTGGCGGCCAAGAGGGGGAGGAGAGGGAGGCGCAGGGAGCATGGGCCTTAGGGCCCATCTGCCCTAGGGTTTGCCCCCTCCCACTCTCCCCTGCGCCTTGGGCCCCTTGTGGGGGGCGCACCAGCCCACCTGGGGCTGGTTCCCTCCCACACATGGCCCATGCAGCCCTCCGGGGTTGGTGGCCCCACTTGGTGGACCCCCGGGACCCTCCCGGTGGTCCCGGTACTTTACCGATAAAACCCGAAACTTTTCCGGTGACCAAAACAGGACTTCCCATATATAAATCTTTACCTCCGGACCATTCCGGAACTCCTCGTGACGTCCGGGATCTCATCCGGGACTCCGAACAACATTCGGTAACCACATACAAACTTCCTCTATAACCCTAGTGTCATCGAACCTTAAGTGTGTAGACCCTACGGGTTCGGGAGACATGTAGACATGACCGAGACGTTCTCCGGTCAATAACCAACAGCGGGATCTGGATACCCATGTTGGATCCCACATGTTCCACGATGATCTCATCGGATGAACCACGATGTCAAGGACTTAATCAATCCCGTATACAATTCCCTTTGTCTAGCGGTATGATACTTGCCCGAGATTCGATCGTCGGTATCCCGATACCTTGTTCAATCTCGTTACTGGCAAGTCTATTTTACTCGTTCCGTAACACATCATCTCGTGATCAACTCCTTGATCACATTGTGCACATTATGATGATGTCCTACCGAGTGGGCCCAGAGATACCTCTCCGTTTACACGGAGTGACAAATCCCAGTCTTGATTCGTGCCAACCCAACAGATACTTTCGGAGATACCCGTAGTGTACCTTTATAGCCACCCAGTTATGTTGTGACGTTTGGCACACCCAAAGCACTCCTACGGTATCCGGGAGTTGCACAATCTCATGGTCTAAGGAAATGATACTTGACATTAGAAAAGCTTTAGCATATGAACTACATGATCTTGTGCTAGGCTTAGGATTGGGTCTTTGTCCATCACATCATTCTTCTAATGATGTGATCCCGTTATCAATGACATCCAATGTCCATGGTCAGGAAACCGTAACCATCCATTGATCAACGAGCTAGTCAACTAGAGGCTTACTAGGGACATGGTGTTGTCTATGTATCCACACATGTATCTGAGTTTCCTATCAATACAATTCTAGCATGGATAATAAACGATTATCATGAACAAGGAAATATAATAATAATCAATTTATTATTGCCTCTAGGGCATATTTCCAACAATATGTGCCCTGGAAGTTGTCAAGGAATGCGATTTCCAGGTTTTCCTAACTGCCAATGGAATTTGCTGGCAGGCTGTTTAACCAGTGCCGGGCTGGTCCTTTGAGCTTAAGGGGGAGATATTTGATGGCGTGTAGAGCATCTCCATGGGCCATGTGAATGTGGAGAAGGAAAAATCTTCGATCCATACTGCATGGTCTATTGTGCCATCGTATGATTCGATGTTTATGAGTTTGAATCCTTCTGGGAATTCATGATCCATCACTTCGTCAGTGAAGCAGAGGGGGTGTGCGGCGCCTCTGTGCTGGGCTATGTGGCTACGCAGGTCGGATTGTTCTGGGTTGCTATGTTCGGCCCGGCCGGACTTGTTGATGATGTATCCGACGCGACAGTCATCATCGCGTGCTGGGGCGCACCCCCTCGGTCCGTAGATCGATCTTGGCTGTACTGCTTTGTTTTCCAGAATATCTTGCAGGTCATGCCTGTTTCCCTGAGCCGTAGTGTATTGGCGTGGGGGTGCGGGCTGGTATCCGTGCTGATATCCCGTTTTATCCCGGCCACGGGTTGGCCGGTCAGCCGTTTGGCGTTCGAGTCCGCATTCCTCGGCTGCCAGGACTTTAGTCCATCTATCTGTGAGCAGGTCTTGATCAGCTTGGAGTTGCTGCTGCTTCTTCCTCAGGCTCCTCGTAGTGGCTATAAGCCTACGCTTGAAGCGCTCCTGCTCACGGGATCCTCAGGCACGCCGAATTCGTCGTCGCCGAGGCTAATCTCGTCTTCGGAGGGGGCACGTAGTTGTCCTCCTCTGGGTATACGTCTATCACCTGTTCTTCTGGACTGACCTGCTCATCTTCCAGTTCGGCCTGCTCGAAGGCGGGCTGGTCAGGGTCATATTCTTCTTTGGCGCCATTTGGATTATTTTCATCTCTGGGGCCGGTATTGCTGTGACGGGGCTTGGAGCGGCGCCGACGACGACCATTCTTTGTTTTTCTTTCCGAGGGGTTATCCTCTGTTGCCTCATTGCCATTTGTTTCCTTCGGAGTGTCCACCATATATATATCGTATGAGGAGGTGGCCGTCCACCGCCCGGTGAGCGGTGGCTCCTGTAATTCTCCTACATCGTCGTCCATACCGTCGATGTCTTCGGAGTCGAAGTCAAGCACGTCAGTTAAATCATCGATCGTGGCAATGAAGTGGGTGGTGGGTGGGCAACGAATTGCATCCTTGTCCACTTCCCACTCGAGCCGGACATGTTTCGGCCCGGAGTCTCCTGACAAGGAGAGAGACTTCAATAAGTCCAGCATGTCGCCAAAGGGAGAGTGCTGAAAGACGTCCACCGTGGTGAACTCCATCACCGGAACCCAACCAGGATTGGCGGGCTCGGGGGCACGCGGACTGGAACCTACATCCGGATGTGAATCCGGGGGTCCGGAGTCACAGGCTTCCTCAGAAGCAAGGCCTGTGTTCGGCTCCATCGCCGATGAGGGTACGACCTGCGGGGCGGGATCTAGCCCTCCGTCCTTAGGCAACGCAACCTACCCCGGATTCAGATCCGGGGCTTCTGCCGGGGTGATATCCCGCGCAACGTGTGACAGCAGGTCCAAGCCGTGCTCATCATGACTGTTCGGCGCTTCTGGCGCTGGCTCGAATCCGTCAAAGATCGAGTCCCCGCAAATATCCGCCGTGTAGTTCAAGTTCCCGAACATGACCTGGTGGCCGGGGGCACAGCTATCGATCTGCTCAAGGTGGCCAAGCGAATTGGCCCGCAGTGTGAAGCCGCCGAACACGAAGATCTGTCCGGGGAGGAAAGTCTCACCCTGGACAGTGTTGTTGGTGATGATCGAAGGAGCCATCGAGCCTGACAGCAACGACACAGAGGAACTCTCAATGAAAGCACCAATGTCAGTGTCAAAACCAGTGGATCTTGGGCAGGGGGTCCCGATCTGTGCGTCAAGGCTGATGGTAAAAGGAAGCAAGGGACACAGATGTTTAGCCAGGTTCGGGCCCTCTCGATGGAGGTAAAACCCTACTTCCTGCTTGATTAATATTGATGATATGGGTAGTACAAGAGTAATCTACCACGAGATCGTAGAGGCTAAACCCTAGGAGCTAGCCTATGATGGTATGATTGTAATTGTGATCGGCCTTCCAAGGACCAACCTCTCCGGTTTATATAGACACCGGAGAGAGGGCTAGGGTTTACATGGAGTCGGTTACAAGGAAGGAAATATAATATCCGGATCACCAACCTTGCCTTCCATGCCAAGGAAAGTCACATCCGGACACGGGCCGAAGTCTTCAGTCTTGTATCTTCACGCTTCAATAGTCCGGACGTTATACACTATCTGGCTGTCCGGATACCCCCTTATCCAGGACTCCCTCAGCAAGAGCCTAAGCTTGGGGATGCCCATGGCACCCCAAGATATTCAAGAATAGCCAAAAGCCTAAGCTCGGGGATGCCCCGGGAAGGCATCCCCTCTTTCGTCCTCGTTCATTGGTAACTTTACTTGGAGCTATATTTTTATTCGCCACATGATATGTGTTTTGCTTGGAGCGTTGTGTATTATATTAGTCTTTGCTTTTTAGTTTACCACAATCATCCTTGCTGTACACACCTTTTGGGGGAAGCCTATTTAATTAGAATTGTCTAGAATACTCTATGTGCTTCACTTATATCTTTTGAGCTTGATAGTTTTTGCTCTAGTGCTTCACTTATATATTTTAGAGCACGGTGGTGTCTAATTTTGGAGAAATTTCTAGTCTCTCATGCCTCACTTATATCTTTTTGAGAGTCTTTTAGAACAGCATGGTATTTGCTATGGTTACAAAGTTGGTCCTAGAATGATGGGCATCCAAGTTGGGTATAATAAAAACTATCATAGAAAAAGAATTGGATGCTATGATCAATTCGATGCTTGATAATTGTTTTGAGATATAAAGGTAGTAATGTTAGGGTCATGCTAGTGGGTAATTATGAAATTGAGAAATACTTTTGTTGAAGTTGGCAAGTCCCGTAGCATGCACGTATGGAAAAAGTTGTGTGACAAATTTGTTGCATGAGGTGCTCTTTTGAGTGTCTTCCTTATGAGTGGCAGTCGGGGATGAGCGATGGTCTTTTCCTACCAACCTATCCCTCTTGGGGCATGCGTAGTTGTAACATCCCAAAATTCTAAATTTTGGAATGTTATATTAAATAGATAGTTTTGATTGACTGTTTGATTGATTGACTGAAAGTGAGTGAATTTAAACTTTTGAAAGTTAAATGAGAGGGAATAAAAGGACTTTCCCGAACTTTCATTTTTCATTTATGATCTCCATGAATTTAAATTCTTTTCAGATACAAAACCCTAGAGAGAAGATGACATGACTTCTTCCATTTAAAAATGAAAAGGGTTCTGAAAATATTTGAATTTCATTTGGAAATATTTCCAATTCAGAAACTTTATGCAACTCAATGATTTCCAGGATAGAAGATAAAATGACTTCTTCAAAACATATGAAATATGAGCTGGGAGTTTAAAAGGATCAAATTTAAAATCCATTTTGGAAATTATTTTCAATTTGGAGTTATTTGAGTTTTATTCGAATTATTTTTCTCCAAAAATAAAATATATGGAAAATAGGGTAACATGATTCCCTACATCAGAAAATTGGATAGAAATAAATTTGAATTAATTTTGGTATTTTTAAAATGATTTTTACTGGATTTTACGAGAGCAGAAGCACTCTTTGCTTTATTTGAATTTCTGTGGATTTTATTTGATATTACAAAAGTTTTCACGATGTAGGAAATCTTTTGCTAATTTTTTTTATATATTATATGCCTAGGTTGTATTTTTTATTTTATAAGTATTTGTTTATTTTATTCGTCTCGAAAATGTTTTAAAAAAAACAAAAAAAGAAATCCCGTCGCCGACTGGGCCGGCCCAGCGCCCGAGCCAGGCCGCGGCCTAGGCCTCGCCACCGCCTTCCCTGAGCTCCTGCAGGAGTTCGTCTCCCGCACGGGAGCGCCGCCGCCGGAGTCCGACCGGACTCCGCGCCCACCTTGCCCCCTCCTCCCCGCCTTGCGCCTCCCTTCCCCCTCCTACAAAGGGCGCCGCCCCGGGCCCCTCTCTCTCTCCTCGCCTCGCCTCTCCTCGCAACGCGCCGCCTCCGCCGGATCTCACCGCCACCGCCGCACTTAGCCGCCGCCACCGCCCCGCGCACTCGCCGGAGCCACCTGCGCCTTGCCCCGCCGCCGAGGACAAAGCCGCCGCCCGTCGGAGCCGCATCCGCGCCTCGCCACCGCGCCATCCCGCCGTCGCCGCACTCGCCGGAGACGCGACTCGCCGGAGAGCCGCCAGAAACTGCCGCCATTGGTTTTCCACCGAAGATCGCCGAACCGCCGGACCGGTATATAACTGAACCCTAGAATGGTTATTTTTGGTTTTCCCGATTTTTCTAAAAAAAGGTTTTCTTTTTAAGTCTAGTTACTTAACGAACGTTCTCCGGTTAGATCTCCTTAGTGAACGGTTTCCATTAGTTAGCGTTCGGTAGCGAACGTTCGCTCAGTAGGTTTTCCTTTTTCTTTTATTTTCTACCCAGGGACCTATTTGTAGTATTCCTTTTATAGTTTAGTCCTTATTTTTCAAACGGTCACAACTTTTTACTCGTTAGTCCAAATCCAATGAAACCAACGCCAATTTCTTCGTTATGATCCCCTCTATCCAGATAATCAACTTAAACATATTTTTGAAAGTTCTAAAATTTGAATTCAAACAGTTTTGTATTTGAACTTCGTTTGGTCGTAGTTTGAGTTCCGTAACTCCATTTGAGTTAATTCTTTTTGCAAACTAAAGCTCTTGACCTAAACTTTCTGATAAGGCAAAATTCACATAATGTTGGTACTGTTAGAATTTTTTATGTTGCAAGAGTTATTTGCTTGGATTTGATGTTTTTCCGAATTGTTTTTTCGTTCTTCCCGATCTTTTGAGTGATTGCTTATGTGTGGTTACTATTGCTTGCTTACGATAGATTGACCAGAGTGTGATGAGTAGAACTATCAAGAGTTTTGAGTGCAAATCATCTTCATCAACAGTACAGGCAAGTTCACCCTTTGATCATAGCCCTTTTCATACCCAGTTTTATGCATTAGTTTCAACCCTCAAACATTGCATGAGTAGGACTGGTAACATGTGGGTATTGGGAAGTAGTTGGTGAGGTAGGAACCTATTGCCCTGCATTCAAACCTTGGGAGTTACTATTACGTTGCTTATATTGCTATGCTATGCTCGTAGACGTGGATTGGGTTTGAGAGTATTCATGACAGATGTGAGATTGTTTACTTAATGGCTCAACTTAAGGTGGCAACTTTAACACACATCTGGGTGGATTGAGGTACTTGTGTATTCCAGGATTGCCTGTTTTTTATGGACCGCCACCCAGGCTCAAAGGGATCATGAGATTATTCATGCTAGAAACTTCCGTGTGCAGCCACAAGCTACTATGGGCTCTAGCATAGCTGACTAAGTCGTGCGAACTCTTACAGTGGTAGACTAGCAGATGTAGGGGATGTAGGTTGGTATTGTCTACCCGATCATAAGGTGCTAGCGCTTCTGAAAGACTATGTCTCGGCCATCCATTTCTCAAACATCCTGTAGTGCGAGAATCCCAACGGAGGAGATCGAGTCTTGTGGGAAAAGTGTGAAACCTCTGTAGAGTGTATAAACTAATCATGGTTAGCCGTGTCCCTGGTTATGGACATCTTGAGTATCTAGTACTTGGATTATCCTGTGAATCTCATCATGTTAATTTAATTAATATTGTTGGGTTTTATTGATGTTACTTAATTGGGATTGAGAATGCTGTCAACCATTCTCAATGTTTAACAACCACGATGATAGTTAAATACAATTTATTCCTTTGTAGTAGGGAAAAATTGGCTTTTCGCAAAAACATGTAACCATAGAGCTTTTCCACCAGCCAAATATGCATGTAGTGATAGCCTTTATTCATCATTGCTCTATGGTGTGAATTTGCCAGTACATTCAATGTACTGACCCTTTGTGGCTGCAACGTCTCATGTTGCAGGATTCTTACGATGAGTAAGTGATACGTTAGGGTTACGATTCCTATACTCAACTTTGCCGTTGGTGTTGATGGGAATCCACAACCTTGTTACTTCTGCTATTTTGGATTGAGGTAATAGTATTTATGTTACTTTATACATGTGATTTACCTCTGTTATAAATCCTCGAGTACTGTGTGTGTTAGCATACCGATCCAGGGATGACACTTAAGCACAGAGACTTGATCCATTTGGGTCGGGTCGCTACAAGATGGTATCAGAGCACATGTTGGCTGTAGGACGTGACCCTAGAAACTGGCAAGCCCATAGGAAAGATTTTTCTCTACAACTTTATTTTCAAAAGAATCTTTTACCTCTCTTCTCTTTTGAGCTTATTCAAATCTTCCCTTTTAGTGAGACCATACCCCTTTCCCCTTTTGACCCCTCGAAGATTCGACTGATGAGACCACTCCAAGAAGGACCAAATATCGGACAACTAAGACCACTTCGGAATGAAGAGGATTTTCCCGAGCATTATAATGATGGAAACTACGACGGATAAAGACTTTGAAGACTAGGAGAATATGAAGAATTTCTAGATTTGGTATGACCAAGGAAGGCTACACTTATGGAACTTGATAGACTATGGAAGCTGTCAATACCCGAGATCAAGGTGTATCGGAGAAAGACCTGAACATGGAGCATTAGAACTCAAAGTTTTGTCAAGAAAACCCTAAGGCAGGAGATATCAACTATGGAATAAAAGTTCATGTCAATGACTAGGGTAGAAATATGGATATCCAAGATGTTATCGCTCTCTTATGCTATTATTACAGTGTTGAGTTAAGCATGAATTTGTTCAGAAGTATTGGATGGTAGAAAGCTGATGGAGCACCCATCAGCAAAGGATGTAGTTTTAACCTTAGGTGGTGTATCGCCAGGATCTGGAGTATTACATCAAGGATTTTAAGATGGACTTTAGGAAGTCATATTTAGGCAATTCGTGAAGAGCTCAGAAACCAGAAGCTGAAGTTGCCAAACTGGAGGAACAAAACCCCGAGATACCGGAGATTTGTCAGGAATTGAAGGACATTAGGACCATGGTTCATGCCAAGGATGTTGAAACCCAGAAGTTTGGATGCAACTCCAGAATATTAAAGGACGTCACAAGAGACTCTGCGTCAATAGAGATGATATTGCAAAAGAACTTGAGAAGGACAAGCATGATCAAAAGAAGCCATCAGAGACATGAACAAGACTTGAAGAGTTTGCGACATTGAAAATTTATTGACCTTTAGAAGACCAAACCCCTGTTATATACCTATGTTAGATGCGACGTTTGTGAGCTATCATTTGTTTGTTGTTTTCCCGACAGCCACAATAAAAAAATCTGTCTTTTCAAAAATATTGTTTGCATTGTGTGTATCCCTCTCTATCTCTCTTATCTCACCCCAAAGCCCCTGGACCCAATAGAGGATGAATGGATATGAGCTCATATTTTCTGGACCGATTAGTCAATTGGAGATGGACCGATGGATTCAGAACATGGAGGATCACATGAAGAATAACCCTATAGCCGGAAAGTATATGTCCCACCATGCTCTTCAATGCTTTGAAAGAGGTGCTGCTACTTGGTGGAGGATGTACCAAACCATCAATGGATGGCAAAGAGTAACCACTTGGAAAGAATTTAAGTTGACTCTGCTAAAGTCTCGGTTTGTGTCCCCGAAATTGAAGCCTTATGGAAAGGATATGAAGAAACTTTGTGCATGCAAGCTCTATGGAGAAATAGGACACAACCATAAAGAGCACAAGGATGAATGCCCTAATTGTGAAGAAAGTCACCCAACTGAAGAATGCCCAACTAGGCAGATTACTTATTTCTTGTGTGAAGGAACTACCCACTACCCTGCTCAGTGTCATATTTACCCCATGGTACAAAGAACCATTTGGCAGAAGAAAGAAACAATGAAAGGAGCCCTCATGGAGATTTTAGAAGAACCTGTGATGAAGGAAGATGTCAAGGACAAGCACAAAGGAAACAAAATTAAAGCCTGCACCAAGTCTTGCTATTCATGTGGAGAAGAATGACACATCTCCCAAGATTGTCTAAATGGAGATCCAGTAGAATTCCCGACAGAGGAAGTAGAGTATGACCCACAGGAAATAGAAGCCCTGATTGGAATGAAAAAGTCCAGGAAGAGAAGTAGATTGGATTCCATGAAGGACCTGAGCCATATCACCTGTTTTAGATGCAAGAAGTCAGGGCACTACTTCAGCGGTTGCCCAAAAAGGAAACCTCGAGACTTGTCGGAAGTGATATGTTTTCGTTGTAATGAAGCAGGGCACTTTGCCAGGGATTGTCCCAAGAAGAAGGAGACTTGGGCTAAATAGTCGAGTTAGCAGCAATGTAAATGTAGTAGTAGTAGTGAGAACATCGCTTCTATATTGAGATGTTGAGTTGCGGCATGTAATGGAAATACAGGAGATTGTAGTAATTGGAGAATCAATAAAGTTATCATCGTTGGTACTGTTTTGGATTTTTATGAGTTGTTACTCTATGAAGAAAGATTTTGACTATTTTCAAGGATATGAGAAATATGGTCTATGGATGAGATTGGAGCATTTTAAGGGTGGTAGTAACCTATGAGGAGATTTGACCCTGGAAATGATAATGATATTCCACGGAGTGGATTTCGTACTAAGCAAGCATGAGTTTTATCTCGATATGTTGGATACCCCAAGAGCATGCAGGAAAGAAGTACTATTTGAATATAAAGGAGGTATGATGTTGGTAACATGGAGCAATGGTGACTCTCCGATGAGTCTGAGTAATCACTCTTAGTTTGGTACAAATAGAAGAAAGGGAGACAGTACAGTTGGATGGATTTAAGAATGCTAGGAAGCTGGATGTTGGAATAATGATCAGTGGCCCCGATGATGAGTTCAAGGTTTACAAGTGATGAGGTGGGCCATAACCCACAGGCCCCAGGACCTGCCAAGAAGAAAGCACACTCTTGCTGAAGGAAAAACCCTGGAAGAGATTACGACCTTACCCACAGACGAATTTATAGGAGTAACGCAAAACCTGAGAGTTGTGAAGGACCGATAGATGTTTGTTTGGCTTGCAGAATCAATGGATTTATTTGAACTTGGTTCGTCGACAAGAGAAATTCTGCAATGCTTGTGAGGATGACTGGGTGTTAGAATGTGAGATTCGCTAAACCGTATACAAGGTAATGTTTTGGGTGTGGGATGGATTGATCACCATACCGACTTACTCTTATTATTCGCCTTGCTATGTGGGATGGTAAATCTGAGTGACTTACCTATAGTAGAGAGACGACGATCAAAACCTTGTTTGAACCTTAGAATGGTATGACAATTTTTTTCCTTGTACAAGGCAGTTGTTGCCAATCGTAGGATATATGGTGAGAATGAAGCCCAGACCCATTTTCTGCAGGAGAAACCATAAATTGTTGACCACCATGAGATATCGATAGTTGTTAGTATTGGTGCTAGACCTATCAGCTAAGAAGACCCAGTCTCGGAATAACCTTACCAAGATGAAAGGACAGAAGAATTGCGGTAAAGGTTATGCCACTACCGGAAGAGCCCAGAGAAGGAATTTTCCGGAGAATTTGAGAAGACCGGCCCTGTCAAGAATAAGGATGGAGTATATGAGTATTGATGGGACCGTAACCATGTTTCTAAGGGTGGTAGCACCCCAGACCCCCTGAGACGGTCGATGGATTTTGAGAAGACCCCAAACCCAACCTATTTCTTGCTAGCCTCTCCGAATCTCGAGGACAAGATTCATTTTAAGGGTGGTAGGTTTGTAACATCCCAAAATTCTAAATTTTGGAATGTTATATTAAATAGATAGTTTTGATTGATTGTTGGATTGATTGACTGAAAGTGAGTGAATTTGAAACTTTTGAAAGTTAAATGAGAGGGAATAAAAGGACTTTCCTGAACTTTCATTTTTCATTTATGATCTCCATGAATTCAAATTCTTTTCAGATACAAAACCCTAGAGAGAAGATGACATGACTTCTTCCATTTAAAAATGAAAAGGGTTATGAAAATATTTGAATTTCATTTGGAAATATTTCCAATTCAGAAACTTTATGCAACTCAATGATTTTCATGAGAGAAGATAAAATGACTTCTTCAAAACATATGAAATATGAGTTGGGAGTTTAAAAGGATCAAATTTAAAACCTTTTTGGAAATTATTTTCAATTTGGAGTTATTTGAGTTTTATTCAAATTATTTTTCTCCAAAAATAAAATATATGGAAAATAGGGTAACATGATTCCCTACATCAGAAAATTGGAGAGAAATAATTTTGAATTAATTTTGGTATTTTAAAATGATTTTTACTGGATTTTACTAGAGCAGAAGCACTCTTTGCTTTATTTGAATTTCCGTGGATTTTATTTGATATTATGAAAATGTTCACGATGTAGGAAATATTTTGCTGAATTTTTTTATATATTATATGCCTAGGTTGTATTTTTTATTTTATAAGTATTTGTTTATTTTATTCATGTGGAAAATGTAAAAAAAAACAAAAAAGGAAATCCGTCGCCGACTGGGCCGGCCCAGCGCCCGAGCCAGACTGCGGCCCAGCCTCGCCACCGCCGTCCCTGAGCTCCCGCAGGAGTTCGTCTCCCGCATGGGAGCACCGCCGCTGGAGTCCGACCGGACTCCGCGTCCACCTTGCCCCCTCCTCCACGCCTTGCGCCTCCCCTCCCCTCCTATAAAGGGCGCCGCCCCGGGCCCCTCTCTCTCCTCGCCTCGCCTCTCCTCGCAACGTGCCACTGCTGCCGGATCTCACCGCCACCACCGCACTTTGCCGCTGCCGCCTTCCCGCGCACTCGCCGGAGCCACCCGCGCCTTGCCCCGCCGCCGAGGACGAAGCCGCCACCTGTCGGAGCCACATCCGCGCCTCGTCACCGCGCCATCCCGCCGTCGCCGCACTCGCCGGAGACGCGACTCGCCAGAGAGCCGCCGGAAACCGCCGCCGTTGGTTTTCCACTGGAGATCGCCGAACCGCCGGACCGGTATAAAACCGAACCCTAGAATGGTTATTTTTGGTTTTCCCGGTTTTTCTAAAAAAATGTTTTCTTTTTAAATCTACTTATTTAACGAACATTCTCTGGTTAGATCTCCTTAGCGAACGGTTTCCATTAGTTAGCGTTCGGCAGCGAATGTTCGCTCAGTAGGTTTTTCTTTTTCTTTTATTTTCTGTCCAGGGACCTATTTGTAGTATTCCTTTTACAGTTTAGTCCTTGTTTTTCAAACAGTCACAACTTTTTACTCTTTAGTCCAAATCCAATGAAACCCACGCCAATTTCTTCGTTATGATCCCCTCTATCCAGATAATCAACTTAAACATATTTTTGAAAGTTTTAAAATTTGAATTCAAACAGTTGTGTATTTGAACTTCGTTTGATCGTAGTTTGAGTTCCGTAACTCCGTTTGAGTTAATTCTTTTTGCAAACTAAAGCTCTTGACCTAAACTTTTTGATAAGGCCAAATTCACATAATTTTGGTACTGTTAGAATTTTTTTATGTTGCAAGAGTTATTTGCTTGGATTTGATGTTTTTCCGAATTGTTTTTCGTTCTTCCCGATCTTTTGAGTGATTTCTTATGTGTGGTTACTATTGCTTGCTTACGATAGATTGACCGGAGTGTGACGAGTAGAACTATCAAGAGTTTTGAGTGCGAATCATCTTCATCAACAGTACAGGCAAGTTCACCCTTTGATCATATCCCTTTTCATACCCAATTTTATGCATTAGTTTCAACCCTCAAACATTGCATGAGTAGGATTGATAACATGTGGGTATTGGGAAGTAGTTGATGAGGTAGGAACCTATTTCCCTGCATTCAAACCTTGGGAGTTACTATTCCGTTGCTTATATTGCTATGCTATGCTCGTAGACGTGGATTGGGTTTGAGAGTATTCATGACAGATGTGAGATTGTTTACTTAATGGCTCAACTTAAGGTGGCAACTTTAACACACATCTGGGTGGATTGAGGTACCTGGGTATTCCAGGATTGCCTGTTTTTTATGGACTGCCACCCAGGCTCAAAGGGATCATGATATTATTCATGCTAGAAACTTCCGTGTGCAGCCACAAGCTACTATGGGCTCTAGCATAGCTGACTAAGTCGTGCGAACTCTTACAGTGGTAGACTAGCAGATGTAGGGGATGTAGGTTGGTACTGTCTACCCGATCGTAAGGTGCTAGCGCTTCTGAAAGACTATGTCTCAGTCATCCATTTCTCAAACATCCTGTAGTGCGAGAATCCCAACGGAGGAGATCGAGTATTGTGGGAAAAGTGCGCAAACCTATGCGGAGTGTATAAACTAATCATGGTTAGCCGTGTCCCCGGTTATGGACATCTTGAGTATCTAGTACTTGGATTATCCTGTGAATCTCATCATGTTATTTTAATTAATATTGTTGGGTTTTATTGATGTTACTTAATTGGGATTGAGAATGCTGTCAACCATTCTCAATGTTTAACAACCACCCTGATAGTTAAATACAATTTATTCCTTTGTAGTAGGGAAAAATTGGCTTTTCGCAAAAACATTATAACCATAGAGCTTTTCCACCAGCCAAATATGCATGTAGTGATAGCCTTTATTCATCATTGCTCTATGGTGTGAATTTGCCAGTACATTCAATGTACTGACCCTTTGTGGCTGCAACGTCTCATGTTGCAGGATTCTTACGATGAGTAAGTGATACGTTAGGGTTACGATTCCTATACTCAACTTTGCCGTTGGTGTTGATGGGAATCCACAACCTTGTTACTTCTGCTATTTTGGATTGAGGTAATAGTATTTACGTTACTTTATACATGTGATTTACCTCTGTTATAAATCCTCGAGTACTGTGTGTGTTAGCATACCGATCCAGGGATGACACTTAAGCACAGAGACTTGATCCATTCGGGTCGGGTCGCTACAGTAGTAGTACTTTGCTTCGAGGGCTAAGTAGACTTTTGCAATAAGTATAGGAGTTCTTTTTGACTAATGTGAGTCCATGGATATATGCACACTCATCCTTCCACTTTGCTAGCCTTTATTATTACCGTGCAACTTTTGCCGGTATCATGAACCCCTTATTTACCTTCCTCAAACCAGCCACCATACCTACCTATTATGGCATTTCCATAGCCATTCCGAGATATATTGCCATGCAACTTTCCACCATTCTGTTTATTATGACACGTTCCATCATTGTCATATTGCTATTTGCATGATCATGTAGTTGACATCATATTTGTGGCAAGGCCACTTTCATAATTTTCATACATGTTGTTCTTGATTCATTGCATATCCCGGTACACCGCCGGAGGCATTCATATAGAGTCATATCTTGTTCTAGCTTTGAGTTGTAATTCTTGAGTTGTAAATCCATAAAAGTGTGATGATCTTCATTATTAGAGGATTTTCCTAGTGAGGAAAGGATGATGAAGGCTATGATTTCCCCACAAGTCGGGATGAGGCTTTGGACTTTACAAAAAGAAAAAAAAGAAAGGCCAAAAGAAAGAAAGAAAGAAAAGAAGGCCAAAGAAAAAAAAGAAAGGAGAAAAATAAAATGAGAGACAAAGAGAGAAGGGACAATGCTACTATCTCTTTTTCCACACTTGTGCTTCAAAGTAGCACCATGATCTTCATGATAGAGAGTCTCCTATGTTGTCACTTTCATAAACTAAGTGGGAATTTTTCATTATAGAACTTGGCTTGTATATTCCAATGATGGGCTTCCTCAAAATGCCCTAGGTCTTCATGAGCAAGCAAGTTGGATGCACACCCACTTAGTTTCTTTTGTTGAGCTTTCATATATTTATAGCTCTAGTGCATCCGTTGCATGGCAATCCCTACTCACTCACATTGATATCTATTAATGGGCATCTCTATATAGCCCGTTAATACGCCTAGTTGATGTGAGACTATCTTCTCCCTTTTTGTCCTCACAAGCACCACAATATACCACCATAGTGCTATGTCCATGGCTTACGCTCATGTATTGCGTAAGAGTTGAAAAAGCTGAAGCGCATTGAAAAGTATGAAACAATTGCTCGACTCGTCATCGGGGTTGTGCATGATGGGAGTATTTTGTGTAATAAAAATGAAGCATGGCCTAACTATATGATTTTGTAGGGATAAGCTTTCTTTGGCTATGTTATTTTGATAGGACATGATTATTTGTTAGTATGCTTTGAAGCATTATTATTTTTATGTTTTACAAGCTTTTATTTTGAATCATTTGGATCTGAACATTCATGCCACAATAAATTAAATTACATTGAGAATTATGCTAGGTAGCATTCCACATCAAAAATTTCTTCTTTATCATTTACCTACTCGAGGACAAGCAGGAATTAAGCTTGGGGATGCTTGATACGTCTCCAACGTATCTATAATTTTTTATTGTTCCATGCAATTATATTAACCCTTTTGGATGTTTATGGGCTTTATTTTACACATTTATATCATTTTTGGGACTAACCTACTAACCGGAGGCCCAGCCCATATTGCTGTTTTTTTGCCTATTTCAGTATTTCGAAGAAAAGGAATATCAAACGGAGTCCAAACGGAATGAAACCTTCGGGAGCGTGATTTTTGGAACGAACGTGATCCAAAGGACTTGGAGTGCAAGCCAAGAAGCTGCCGAGGCTCCCACGAGATAGGAGGGCGCACCCCCTATCTCGTGGGCCCCTCGGGCGGCCACCGACGTACTTCTTCCTCCTATGTATACCTACGTACCCCGAAAACATCCAGGAGCACCACTAAACACAATTTCCACCACCGTAACCTTCTGTATCCGCGAGATCTCATCTTTGGGCCTTCGCCGGCACTCTGCCGGAGGGGGAATCGACCATGGAGGGCTTCTACATCAACATCCTTGCCCCTGCGATGAGTTGTGAGTAGTTTACCACAGACCTACGGGTCCATAGTTATTATCTAGATGGCTTCTTCTCTCTTTTTGGATCTCAATACAATGTTCTCCCCCTCTCTTGTGGAGATCTATTTG
Source organism: Triticum timopheevii (assembly GCA_963921465.1). Taxonomy (NCBI): domain Eukaryota; kingdom Viridiplantae; phylum Streptophyta; class Magnoliopsida; order Poales; family Poaceae; genus Triticum; species Triticum timopheevii. The sequence goes on from OY997274.1 coordinate 219,020,117, forward strand.
ATGTAAACTCTTTTTGTGGTGTGTTTGTCGAGATCCGATGAATTGTGGGTTTATGATCAAGTCTATCTATGAATAATATTTTAATCTTCTCTGAATTCTTTTATGTATGATTGAGTTATCTTTGGAAGTCTCTTCGAATTATCAGTTTGGTTTGGCCTACTAGATTGATCTTTCTTGCCATGGGAGAAGTGCTTAGCTTTGGGTTCAATCTTGTGGTGTCCTTACCCAGTGACAGAAAGGGTTGCAAGGCACGTATTGTATTGTTGCCATCGAGGATAACAAGATGGGGTTTATATCATATTGCTTGAGTTTATCCCTCTATATCATGTCATCTTGCTTAATGCGTTACTCTGTTCTTATGAAATTAATACTCTAGATGCAGGCAGGAGTCGGTCGATGTGTGGAGTAATAGTAGTAGATGCAGGCAGGAGTCGGTCTACTTGTTATGGACGTGATGCCTTTATACATGGTCATGCCTAGATAATCTCATAACTATGCGCTTTTCTATCAATTGCTCGACAGTAATTTGTTCACCACCGTAATACTTATACTATCTTGAGAGAAGCCTCTAGTGAAACCTATGGCCCCCGGGTCTATCTCTTATCATATTTGCTTTCAATCTACTTTTATTTGCATCTTTACTTTTTGCATCTATATTATAAAATACCAAAGATATATTTATCTTATCTTACTATCTTTATTAGATCTCACTTTCGCAAGTGGCCGTGAAGGGATTGACAACCCATTTATTGCGTTGGTTGCGAGTTCTCAGTTTGTTTGTGTAGGTGCATGGGACTTTTGAGGAGCCTCCTACTAGATTGATACCTTGGTTGTCAAAAACTGAGGGAAATACTTACGCTACTATTGCTGCATCACCCTCTCCTCTTCGAGGAAAACCAACGCAAGCTCAAGACGTAGCATGTACCTGGATGTGCAATGATTCAAGAGTGACGTGTATGAAAAATTATGAACGGTGGCTTTGCCACAAATACGATGTCCACTAGATGATCATGCAAGGCAATATGACAATGATGGAGCGTGTCATAATAAACGGAACGGTGAAAAGTTGCATCGCAATATATCTCGGAATGGCTATGGGAATGCCATAATATGTAGGTATGGTGGCTGTTTTGAGGAAGGTATATGGTGGGTGTATGATCCGGTGAAAGTTGCGTGGTACTAGAGAGGCTAGCAATGGTGGAAGGGTGAGAGTGCGTATAATCCATGGACTCAACATTCGTCACAAAGAACTCAAATACTTATTGCAAAAATCTATTAGTTATCAAAACAAAGTACTACACTCATGCTCCTAGGGTAAGGGTTGGTAGGAGTTAACCATCGCGTGATCCCGACCTCCACACATAAGGAAGGCAATCAATAAATAAGTCATGCTCCAATTTCTTCACATAACGGTTCACCATACGTGCATGCTACGGGAATCACAAACTTTAACACAAGTATCTATCAAATTCACAACTACTCAACTAGCATGTCTCTAATATCACTATCTTCATATCTCAAAACAATCACAAAGAATCAAACTTCTCATATTATTCAATGCACTTTATATGAAAGTTTTTATTATACCCATCTTGGATGCCCATCATATTAGGACTAATTTTATGACCAAATCAAATTACCATGCTGTTCTAAAAGACTCTCAAAATAATATAAGTGAAGCATGAGAGGTGAACAATTTCTATAGAATAAAACCACCATCGTGCTCTAAAAAGATATAAGTGAAGCACTAGAGCAATATTGTCTAGCTCAAAAGATATAAGTGAGGCACATAGAGTATTCTAATAAATTTCGATTCATGCGTGTCTCTCCCAAAAGGTGTGTACAGAAAGGATGATTGTGGTAAACTAAAAAGAAAAGACTCAAATCATACAAGACGCTACAAGCAAAATACATATCATGTGATGAATAAAAATATAGCCTCAAGTAAAGTTACCGATAGACGAAGACGAAAGAGGGGATGCCTTCCAGGGCATCCCCAAGCTTAGGCTTTTAGTTGTCCTTGGATTTTACCTTGGGGTGCCTTTGGCATCCCCAAGCTTAGGCTCTTGCCACTCCTTATTCCAAAATCCATCAAATCTTTACCCAAAACTTGAAAACTTCACAACACAAAACTTCAACAGAAAATCTCATGAGCTCCGTTAGTATAAGAAAATAAACCACCACTTTAAGGTACTGTAATGAAATCATTATTTATTTATATTGGTGTTAAACCTACTGTATTACAACTTCTCTATCGTTCATACCCCCCGATACTACTCATAGATTCATCAAACTAAGCAAACAACACACGAAAAACAGAATCTGTCAAAAACAGAATAGTCTGTAGCAATCTGTAACTTTCGAATACTTTTGTAACTCTAAAAATTCTTAAATAAATTGGTGGACATGAGGAATTTGTCTATTAATCATATGGAAAAAGAATCAACCTAAAATCATGCTTATATAAAAAAATGACAGCTATTCTCGTGAGCGGAAAAGTTTCTGTTTTTTACATCAAGATCGCAAAGACTTCACCCAAGTCCTCCCAAAGGTTGTACTTGGCACAAACACTAAATAAAACATAAAAACACATCTAAAAAGGGTCTAGATGAATTATTTATTACTAAACAGGAGCAAAAAGCAAAGAACAAAAATAAAATTGGGTTGCCTCCCAACAAGCGCTATCGTTTAACGCCCCTAGCTAGGTATAAAAACACGAATAGATCTAGGTATTGCCATCTTCGGTATGCAATCCATAAGTGGATCTCATAATATATTCATAAGACAATTTAATTTTCTTCCTAGGAAAGTGTTCCATGCCCTTCCTTAACGGAAATTGGAATCTAATATTTCCTTCTGTCATATCAATAATTGCACCAATCGTTCTAAGAAAAGGTCTACCAAGAATAATAGGACATGTAGGATTGCAATCTATATCAAGAACAATGAAATCTACGGGCACATAATTCCTATTTTCAACAATAAGAACATCATTAATTCTTCCCATAGGTTTCTTAATGGTGGAATCCGCAAGATGCAAATTTAAAGACAATCATCAAATTCACGGAAACCTAACACATCACACAGTTGGAAATATACCCTAGAGGCAATAATAAAATGGTTATTATTATATTTCCTTGTTCATGATAATTGTCTATTGTTCATGCTATAATTGTATTAACTGGAAACCGTAATACATGTGTGAATACATAGACCACGACATGTCCCTAGTGAGCCTCTAGTTGACTAGCTCGTTGATCAATAGATGGTTATGGTTTCCTGACCATGGACATAGGATGTCATTGATAATGGGATCACATCATTAGGAGAATGATGTGATGGACAAGACCCAATCCTAAGCATAGCACAAGATCGTGTAGTTCGTTTGCTAAAGCTTTTCTAATGTCAAGTATCATTTCCTTAGACCATGAGATTGTGCAACTCCCGGATACCGTAGGAATGCTTTGGGTGTGCCAAACGTCACAACGTAACTGGTAGGCTATAAAGGTGCACTACGGGTATCTCCGAAAGTGTCTGTTGGGTTGGCACGAATCGATACTGGGATTTCTCACTCCATGTGACGGAGAGGTATCTCTGGGCCCACTCGGTAGGACATCATCATAATGTGCACAATGTGATCAAGGAGTTGATCATGGGATGATGTGTTACGGAACGAGTAAAGAGACTTGCCATAATGAGATTGAACAAGGTATCGGTATACCGACGATCGAATCTCGGGCAAGTACTATACCGGTAGACAAAGGGAATTGTATACGGGATTGATTGAATCCTTGACAACGTGGTTCATCCGATGAGATCATCGTGGAACATGTGGGAGACAACATGGGTATCCAGATCCCGCTGTTGGTTATTGGCCGGAGAGTTGTCTCGGTCATGTTTGCATGGTTCCCGAACCCGTAGGGTCTACACACTTAAGGTTCGATGACGCTAGGGTTATAGGGAATAGATATACGTGGTTACCGAATGTTGTTAGGAGTCTTGGATGAGATCCCGTACGTCACGAGGAGTTCCGGAATGGTCCGGAGGTAAAGATTTATATATGGGAAGTCCTGGTTTCGTCACCGGAAAAGTTTCGGGTGCTATCGGTAACGTACCGGGACCACCGGGAGGGTCCCGGGGGTCCACCAGGTGCAGCCACCGGACCCAGAGGGCTGCGTGGGCCAAGTGTGGGAGGGGACCATCCCCAGGTGGGCTGGTGCACCCCTCCTCCAGGGCCCAAGGCGAAGAGAGAAGGGAAAAAGGGGAAACCCTAGGCTCAGCTGGGCCTAAGGCCCACCTGGTGGTGCGCCCCCCCTCTCTCCCCTCTTGGCCACCCCCTAGATGGGATCTAGGGCTGGCCGCCACCCCTAGGGGTGGAAACCTAGGTGGGGGCACAGCCCCTCCCTTCCCTCTATATATAGTGGGGGTTTGGGGCTGCCATAGACATGAGAACATCTCCCTCTTGGCGCAGCCCTACCCCTCTCCCTCCTCGTCTCTCACAGTGCTTGGCGAAGCCCTGCTGGAGTGCCACACTCCTCCATCACCACCACGCCGTTGTGCTGCTGCTGGACGGAGTCTTCCCCAACCTCTCCCTCTCTCCTTGCTGGATCAAGGCACGGGAGACGTCACCGGGCTGCACGTGTGTTGAACGCGGAGGCACCGTTCTTCGGTGCTTAGATCGGATTCGGCCGCGATCTGAATCGCTTCATGAACGACTCCACCGACCGCGTTCTTGTAATGCTTTCGCATCGCGATCTTCAAGGATATGAAGATGCACTCCCCTCTCTCTCGTTGCTAGTATCTCCATAGATTGATCTTGGTGATGCGTAGAAAATTTTGAATTTCTGCTACCTTCCCCAACAGTGGTATCAGAGCTAGGTCTATGTGTAGTTTCTATGCATGAGTAGAACACAAGTAGTTGTGGGCGATGGTTTGTACAATTTGCTTACCGTTACTAGTCGTATCTTGATTCGGCGGCATTGTGGGATGAAGTGGCCCGGACCGACCTTACACGTACGCTTACGTGAGATAGGTTCCACCGACTGACATGCACTTGTTGCATAAGGTGGCTAGCGGGTGCCAGTCTCTCCCACTTTAGTCGGATTGGATTCGATGAAAAGGGTCCTTATGAAGGGTAAATAGCAATTGGCATATCACCGTTGTGGCTTTGCATAGGTAAGAAACGTTCTTTCTAGAAACCCATAGCAGCCACGTAAAACATGCAACAACAATTAGAGGACATCTAACTTGTTTTTGCAGGGTATGCTATGTGATGTGATATGGCCAAAAGAATGTGATGAATAATATATGTGATGTATGAGATTGATCATGTTCTTGTAATAGGAATCACGACTTGCATGTCGATGAGTATGACAACCGGCAGGAGCCATAGGAGTTGTCTTATTTATTGTATGACCTGCATGTCAATGATAACGCCATGTAATTACTTTACTTTATTGCTAACCGTTAGCCATAGTAGTAGAAGTAATAGTTGGCGAGACAACTTCATGAAGACATGATGATGGAGATCATGATGATGGAGATCATGGTGTCATGCCGGTGACGATGATGATCATGGAGCCCCGAAGATGGAGATCAAAAGGAGCAAAATGATATTGGCCATATCATGTCACTATTTGATTGCATGTGATGTTTATCATATTTATGCATCTTATTTGCTTAGAACGATGGTAGTAAATAAGATGATCCCTCATAATAATTTCAAGAAAGTGTTCCCCCTAACTGTGCACAGTTGCGAAAGTTCGTTGTTTCGAAGCACCACGTGATGATCGGCTGTGATAGATTCTAACGTTCACATACAACGGGTGTAAGCCAGATTTACACACGCGAAACACTTAGGTTGACTTGACAAGCCTAGCATGTACAGACATGACCTCGGAACACAAGAGACCGAAAGGTCGAACATGAGTCGTATAGTGGATACGATCAACATGAAGATGTTCACCAATGATGACTAGTCCGTCTCATGTGATGATCGGATACGGCCTAGTTGACTCGGATCATGTATCACTTAGATAACTAGAGGGATGTCTATCTGAGTGGGAGTTCATAAGATGAACTTAATTATCCTGAACATAGTCAAAAGGTTTTTGCAAATTATGTCATAGCTCTCGCTTTAGTTCTACTGTTTTAGATATGTTCATAGAGAAAATTTAGTTGAAAGTTAATAGTAGCAATTATGCGGACTGGGTCCGTAAACTGAGGATTGTCCTCATTGCTGCGCAGAAGGCTTATGTCCTTAATGCACCGCTCGGTGTGCTGAACCTCGAGCGTCATCTGTGGATGTTGCGAACATCTGGCATACACGTTTTGATAACTACGTGATAGTTCAGTGATGTTAAACGGTTTAGAATTGAGGCACCAAAGACGATTTCGAAACGTTGTGGAACATATGAGATGTTTCGAGGGCTGAAATTGGGATTTCAGGCTCGTGCCCACGTCAAGAGGTGTGAGACCTCCGACAAGTTTCTTAAGCCTGCAAACTAAGGGAGAAAAGCTCAATCATTGAGCATGTGCTCAGATTGTCTGAGTACTACAATCGCTAGAATCGAGTGGGAGTTATCTTCCGGATGAGATAGTGATGGTTCTCCATAGTCACTGCCACCAAGCTACTAGAGCTTCGTGATGAACTATAACATATCAGGGATAGATATGATGATCCTTGAGCTATTCGTGATGTTTGACACCGTGAAAGTAGAAGTCAAGTAGGAGCATCAATTGTTGATGGTTAGTAAAACCATTAGTTTCAAGAAGGGCAAGGGCAAGAAGGGATACTTCATGAAATGGCAAATCAGTTGCTGCTGTAGTGAAGAAACCCAAGGTTGAACCCAAACCCGAGACTAAGTGCTTCTAAAATGAGGGGAACGGTCACTGAAGCGGAACTACCCTAGATACTTAGTAGATGAGAAGGCTGGAAAGGTCGACAGAAGTATATTGGATATACATTATATTAATGTGTACTTTACTAGTACTCCTAGTAGCACCAGGGTATTAGATACCGGTTCGGTTGCTAAGTGTTAATAACTCGAAATAAAAGCTACAGAATAAACGGAGACTAGCTAAAGGTGAGATGACGATATGTGTTGGAAGTGTTTCCAAGGTTGATGTGATCAAGCATCGCATGCTCCCTCTACCATCGAGATTGGTGTTAAACCTAAATAATTGTTATTTGGTGTTTGCGTTGAGCATAGACATGATTGGATTATGTTTATCGCAATACGGTTATTCATTTAGGGAGAATAATGGTTACTCTATCTATTTGAATAATACCTTCAACGGTCTTGCACCTAAAATGAATGGTTTATTGAATCTCGATCGTAGTGATACACATGTTCATGCCAAAAGATATAAGATAGTAGTACCACCTGCTTGTGGCACTGCCATTTGAGTCATATTGGTATAAAACGCATGAAGAAGCTCCATGTTGATGGATCTTTGGACTCACTCATTTTTGAAAAGATTGAGACATGCGAACCACGTCTATTGGTATATACGCATGAAGAAACTCCATGCAGATGGATCGTTTGGACTCACTTGATTTTGAATCACTTGAGACATGCAAATCATACAACATGGGCAAGATGACTGAAAAGCCTCTGTTTCAGTAAGATGGAACAAGAAAGCAACTTGTTGGAAGTAATACATTTTGATGTGTGCAGTCTAATGAGTGTTGAGGCACGCAGTGGATATCGTTATGTTCTTACTTCACAGATGATTTGAGTAGATTCTGAGTATGTTTACTTGATGAAACACAAATCTGAATTATTGAAAGGTTCAAGTAATTTCAGAGTGAAGTTGAAGATTGTCGTGACAAGAGGATAAAATGTCTATGATATGATCATAGAGATGAATATCTGAGTTACGAGTTTGGCACACAATTAAGACATTGTGGAAATTGTTTCACAACTAATACCGCCTGGAACACCATAGTGTGATGGTGTGTCCGAACATCATAACTGTACCCTATTGGATATGGTGCATACCATGATGTCTCTTATCGAATTACTACTATCATTTATGGGTTAGGCATTAGAGACAACCACATTCACTTTAAATAGAGCACCACGCAATTCCGTTAAGACGACACCGTATGAACTATAGTTTAGAGAAACCTAAGTTGTCGTTTCTTAAAAGTTTGGGGCTGCGACGCTTATGTGAAAAGTTTTATCCTGATAAGCTCGAACCCAAAGCGGATAAATGCATCTTCATAGGACACCCAAAATAGTTGGGTATACCTCCTGTCTCTGTTCCGGAAGCAAAAGGGATTGTTTCTAGAATCGGGTCCTTTCTCGAGGAAAAGTTTCTCTTGAAAGAATTGAGTGGGAGGATGGTGGAGACTTGATGAGGTTATTGAACCATCACTTCAACTAGTGTGTAGCAGGGCACAGGAAGTTGTTCCTATGGCGCCTACACCAATTGAAGTGAAAGCTAATGATAGTGATCATGAAACTTCAGATCAAGTCACTACCAAACCTCGTAGGTCGACAAGGATGCGTACTACTTCAGAGTGGTACTTAATCCTGTCTTGGAGGTCATGTTGCTAGTCAGCAATGAACCTACGAGCTATGGAGAAGCGATGGTGGGCCTGGATTCCGATGAATGGCTCGAGGCCATAAAATCCGAGAGAGGATCCATGTAAGAAAACAAAGTATAGAGTTTGGAAGAACTACTCGATGATCATAAGGCTGTTGAGTACAGATGGATTTTAAAAGGAAGACAGACAATGATGGTAAGTGTCACCATTAAGAAAGCTCGACTTGTCGCTAAGATGTTTTCCGACAAGTTCAAGGAGTTGACTACGATGAGACTTTCTCACTCGTAACGATGCTAAGAGTCTATTGGAATTATATTAGCAGTTACTGCATTATTTATGAATTCTTGCAGATAGGATGTCAAAACATTTTTTCCTCAACGATTTTCTTGAGGAAAGTTTGTATGTGATACAACCAGAAGGTTTTGTCAATCCTGAAAGATGCTAACAAGTATGCAAAGCTCCAGTAATCCTTCTAAGGACTGGAGTAAGCATCTCGGAGATGGAATATACGCTTTGATGAGATGATCAAAGATTTTGGGTTTATACAAAGTTTATGAGAAACTTGTATTTCCAAAGAAGTGAGTGGGAGCACTATAGAATTTCTGATGAGTATATGTTGTTAACATATTGTTGATCAGAAATGTTGTAGAATTTCTGGAAAGCATATAGGGTTATTAGAAATGTGTTTTTCAATGGAAAACCTAGATTAAGCTACTTGAACATTGAGCATCAAGATCTATAAGGATAGATCAAAAAATGCTTAATAGTACTTTCAAATGAATACATACCGTGACAAGATTTTGAAGGAGTTCAAAATAGATCAGCAAAGAAGGAGTTCTTGGCTGTGTTATAAGGTGTGAGTATTGAGTAAGACTCAAGACCTGACCACGGCAGAAGAGAGAGAAAGGACAAAGGTCGTCCCCTATGCCTTAGACGTAGGCTCTACAGTATGCTATGCTGAGTACCGCACCTGAAGTGTGCCTTGCCATGAGTCAGTCAAGGGGTATAAGAGTGATCCAGGAATGGATCACATGACACTGGTCAAACTTAATCTTAGTAACTAGTGGACTAAGGAATTTTCTCAATTATGGAGGTGGTAAAAGAGTTCGTCGTAAAGGGTTACGTCGATGCAAACTTTGACACTAATCCGGATGACTCTGAGTAGTAAACCGGATTCGTATAGTAGAGCAGATATTTGGAATAGTTCCAAATAGCGTGTGGTAGCTGCATCTAGGAGATGACATAGATATTTGTAAAGCACATACGGATCTGAAAGGTTCAGACCCGTTGACTAATAAACCTCTCTCACAAGCGAGATATGATCAAACACCGTGGGTGTTGGATTCAATGCAATCACATAATGATGTGAACTAGATTATTGACTCTAGTGCAAGTGGGAGACTGTTGGAAATATGCCCTAGAGGCAATAATAAAATGGTTATTATTATATTTCCTTGTTCATGAAAATTGTTTATTGTTCATACTATAATTGTATTAACTGGAAACCGTAATACATGTGTGAATACATAGACCACGACATGTCCCTAGTGAGCCTCTAGTTGACTAGCTTGTTGATCAATAGATGGTTATGGTTTCCTGACCATGGATATAGGATGTCATTGATAACGGGATCACATCATTAGGAGAATGATGTGATGGACAAGACCCAATCCTAAGCATAACACAAGATCGTGTAGTTCGTTTGCTAAAGCTTTTCTAATGTCAAGTATCATTTCCTTAGACCATGAGATTGTGCAACTCCTGGATACCGTAGGAATGCTTTGGGTGTGCCAAACGTCATAATGTAATTGGGTGGCTATAAAGGTGCACTATGGGTATCTCCGAAAGTGTCTGTTGGGTTGGCACGAATCGAGACTGGGATTTGTCACTCCGTGTGACAGAGAGGTATCTCTGGGCCCACTCGGTAGGACATCATCATAATGTGCACAATGTGATCAAGGAGTTGATCACGGGATGATGTGTTACGGAACGGGTAAATAGACTTGCCATAATGAGATTGAACAAGGTATCGGTATACCGACGATCGAATCTCGGGCAAGTACTATACCGGTAGACAAAGGGAATTGTATACGGGATTGATTGAATCCTTGACATCGTGGTTCATCCGATGAGATCATCGTGGAACATGTGGGAGCCAACATGGGTATCCAGATCCCGCTGTTGGTTATTGGCCAGAGAGTTGTCTCGGTCATGTCTGCATGGTTCCCGAACCCGTAGGGTCTACACACTTAAGGTTCGATGACGCTAGGGTTATAGGGAATACATATACGTGGTTACCTAATGTTGTTAGGAGTCCCGGATGAGATCCAGGACGTCACGAGGAGTTCCGGAATGGTCCGGAGGTAAAGATTTATATATGGGAAGTCCTGTTTTGGTCACCGGAAAAGTTTCGGGTGCTATCGGTAACGTACCGGGACCATCGGGAGGGTCCCGGGGGTCCACCAGGTGGGGCCAACGGACCCAGAGGGCTGCATGGGCCAAGTGTGGGAGGGGACCAGCCCCAGGTGGTCTGGTGCACCCCCGTCTGGGGCCCAAGGCGAAGAGAGAAGGGAAAAAGGGGAAACCCTAGGCTTAGATGGGCCTAAGGCCCACCTAGTGGTGCGCCCCCCTCTCTCCCCCCTTGGCTGCCCCCTAGATGGGATCTAGGGCTGGCCACCACCCCTAGGGGTGGAAACCTAGGTGGTATCATAGCCCCTCCCTCCCCCCTATATATAGTGGGGGTTTGGGGCTGCCATAGACATGAGAACATCTCCCTCTTGGCGCAGCCCTACCCCTCTCCCTCCTCGTTTCTCGCAGTGCTTGGCGAAGCCCTGCTGGGGTGCCATGCTCCTCCATCACCACCACGCCGTTGTGCTGCTGCTGGACGGAGTCTTCCCCAACCTCTCCCTCTCTCCTTGCTGGATCAAGGCACGGGAGACGACACCGGGCTGCACGTGTGTTGAACACGGAGGCACCGTTCTTCGGTGCTTAGATCGGATTCGGCTGCGATCTGAATCGCTTCGTGAACGACTCCACCGACCGCGTTCTTGTAACGCTTCCGCATCGCGATCTTCAAGGGTATGAAGATGCACTCCCCTCTCTCTCGTTGCTAGTATCTCCATAGATTGATCTTGGTGATGCGTAGAAAATTTTGAATTTCTGCTACGTTCCCCAACACACACAAAGTTTTCGGAATCGTGGAAACACTAGCACTCAAATCACACAAAGCATAGCATTCATAACATTTAATCTTAATCTTAATAGTAGGTCCCCACTCATCATAAACTTTTTTAGGGATAGAAACTTCTAGTTCAAGATTTTCTTCATAAGATTGCATCAAAGCATCAACGATATGTTTAGTAAAAGCTTTATTTTGGTTATAAGCATGAGGAGAATTTAACATGGATTGAAACAAGGAAATACAATCTATCAAAGATCTATTATCATAATTAAATCCCTTGAAATCCAAAATAGTGGGTTCATTGCTATTTAAAGTTTTAACCTCTTCAATCCCACCTCTAGATCTAAAAACTCCGAATCATTGGGATGCCTTTTAACTAAAGTTGACTCATCTCCAGTCCCATATTTATCAAGATTAATACTGGAAAACAAAGATTTAATAGGAGTCACATCAATCACTTTTAGGTCTTCATCATTGTTATCATGAAAACTATAAGAACACGCTTTCACAAACCAATCCTTTTTAGCACGCATCCTAGCGGTTCTACTTTTGCACTCATCAATGGAAATTCTCATGGCTTTGAGAGACTCATTGATATCATGCTTAGGTGGAATAGATCTAAGTTTCAAAGAATCAACATCAAGAGAAATTATATCCACGTTTCTAGCCAACTCATCAATCTTAAGCAATTTTTCTTCAATCAAAGCATTGAAATTCTTTTGCAAACTCATAAATTCTTTAACACTATTCTCAAAATCAGAGGGCATCTTATTAAAATTTCCATAAGAGTTGTTGTAGTAATTACCATAATTATTAGAGGAATTACTAGGAGACGGCCTAGGATTAAAATTGCCTCTATGCACGTTGTTACCAAAATTGTTCCTACCAACAAAATTCACATCCATAGATTCATTATTATTCTCAATCAAAGTGGATAAAGGCATATCATTAAGATCAAAAGAAACACTTTTATTAGCAAACAATATCATAAGTTCATCCATCTTTCCACTCAAAACATTAATTTCTTCAATCGCATGAACTTTTTTACTAGTGGATCTTTCGGTGTGCCATTGAGAATAATTAACCATAATGTTATCTAGGAGTTTAGTGGCTTCTCCTAAAGTGATTTCTATAAAAGTGCCTCCCGCGGCCGAATCTAAAAGATTTCTAGAATCAAAATTCAATCCGGCATAAATTTTTTGTATAATCATCCACAAATTCAAACCATGTGTAGGGCAATTACTTATCATTAATTTCATCCTCTCCAAAGCTTGTGCAACATGCTCATGATCAAGTTGCTTAAATTTCTTAATATCGTTCCTAAGGGAGATGATCTTAGCGGGAGGAAAATACTTAGAGATAAAAGCATCTTTGCACTTATTCCATGAATCAATACTATTTTTAGGCAAAGAAGAGAACCAAGTTTTAGCACGATCTCTAAGCGAAAACAGAAAGAGCTTCAATTTAACAATATCATTATCCACATCTTTCTTCTTTTGCATATCTCACAAATCAACGAAGTTGTTTAGATGGGTTGCGACATCTTCACTAGGAAGGCCAGAACATCGATCTTTCATAACAAGATTCAACAAAGCGGTATTAATTTCACAAGATTCAACATTGGTAGTAAGTGAAATCGGAGTGCTAATAAAATCATTGTCGTTGGTGTTGGAAAAGTCACACAATTTAGTATTATCTTGAGCCATCGTGACAAGCAATCAATCCAACACACAAGCACACAAGAAGCAAGAGAAAAGAGACGAACGGAAGAGGGGCGAAGAAAAGGCAAATATTTTCGAAAATTGTTTTAGAAGTGGGGGAGAGGAAAGCGAGAGGCGAATGACAAATAATGTAATGCAAGGGAGAAGAGTTTATGATGGGTACTTGGTATGGCTTGACTTGCGTAGATCTCCCCGGCAACGGCGCCAGAAATCCATCTTTCTACCTCTTGAGCTTGCATTGGTTTTCCCTTGAAGAGGAAAGGGTGATGCAGCAAAGTAGCATAAGTATTTCCCTCATTTTTGAGAACCAAGGTATCAATCCAGTAGGAGACGATGCACAAAGTCACCGAATACCTGCATAAACAACCAAGAACTTGCAACCAATGCGATAAAGGGGTTGTCAATCCCTTCATGGTCACTCACAAAAGTGAGATCTGATAGAGATAATAAAGTAAAAAATTTTGGTATTTTTTGATGTATAGATTGGAAAGTAAAGATTGGAAAATAGTAAACGAGATTCGATAATATGGAAATAGAGATGCAATATAATGGAAAAGAGACCCGGGGGCCATAGGTTTCACTAGTGGCTTCTCTCGAGATAGCATGTATTACGGTGGGTGAACAAATTACTGCCGAGCAATTGATGGAAAAGTACATAATTATGAAGACATCTAAGGCATGATCATGAACATAGGCATCACGTCCGTGTCAAGTAGACCGAAACGATTCTGCATCTACTACTATTACTCCACACATCGACCGCTATCCAACATGCATCTAGAGTATTAAGTTCATAAGAACGGAGTAACGCATTAAGCAAGATGACATGATGAAGAGGGATAAACTCAAGCAATATGATATAAACCCCATCTTTTTATCCTCGATGGCAACAATACAATACGTGCCTTGCTGCCCCTACTGTCACTAGGAAAGAACACCGCAAGATTGAACCCAAAGCTAAGCACTTCTCCATGGCAAGAAAGATCAATCTAGTAGGCCAAACTAAACCGATAATTCGAAGAGACTTGCAAAGATATCAAATCATGCATATAAGAATTCAGAGAAGAACCAAATAATATTAATAGATAATATTGTTCATAAATCCATAATTCATCAGATCTCAGCAAACACACCACAAAAGAGTATTACAACGAATAGATCTCCAAGAATATCGAGGAGAACTTTGTATTGAGAATCAAAGAGAGAGAGAAGAAGCCATATAGATAATAACTATGGACTCGAAGGTCTGTGGTAAACTACTCACGCTTCATCGGAGAGGCAGTGGTGTTGATATAGAATCCCTCCGTGATCGATCCACCCTCCGGCAGATTGCCGGAAAAGGCCCCAAGATGGGATCTCATGGGTATAGAAGGTTGCGGCGGTGGAAAAGTGGTTTCGTGGCTCCCCCAAATGTTTTTAGGGTATGTGAGTATATATAGGCGAAAGAATTACGTTGGTGGAGCTATGAGGGGCCCACGAGGGTGGGGGGGGGGGCGCCTACCCCCCTGGGCGCGCCCTCCTGCCTCGTGGACGCCTTGTTGCATCTCTGACTTCAACTCCAAGTCTTCTAGTTTGCTTTCGGTCCAAGAAAGATCATCACAAAGGTTTCATTCCGTTTGGACTCCGTTTGGTATTCCTTTTCTGCAAAACTCTAAATAGGCAAAAAAAAGAAACTGGCACTGGGCCTCCGGTTAATAGGTTAGTCCCAAAAATAATATAAAAGAGCATATTAAAGCCCATTAAACATCCAAAACAGATAATATAATAGCATAGAACAATTAAAAATTATAGATACGTTGGAGACGTATCAGTCCCTGCTGTCAGGTGGAGGAATAATTTTTTTACGCGTAATAAGGTTGCACTTCCTTGCTGCGGCCATGGACCTAGCTGACAGCCTCTCCACGTAGTTGCTACCATCATCTTTCAACTTAGCTTTCTCTAGGAACGCATTAAAATTCAGGGGAACGGTAGCTCGGGCCATTGATCTACAACATAGATATGCAAAACTATAAGACTAAGTTCATGATAAATTATGTTCAATTAATCAAATTACTTAAGAACTCCCACTTAAATAAACATCCCTCAAGTTATCTAAGTGATACATGATCCAAATCAACTAACCCATGTCCGATCATCACGTGAGATGGGTAGTCATCAATTGTGAACATCTCTATGACTATATGACTCATGTTAGACCTTTCGGTCTCCAGTGTTCCGAGACCATGTTTGTACATGCTAGGCTCGTCAAGTTTAACCCAAGTATTCTGCATGTGCAAAATTATCTTACACCCGTTGTATGTGAACGTAGAGTCTATCACATCGGATAATCACATGGTGTCTCGAAACGACGAACTGTAGCAACGGTGCATACTCAGGGAAAACACTTTTATCTTGAAATTAAAGTGAAGGGATCATCTTATAATGCTATCACCGTTCTAAGCAAAATAAGATGCATAAAGGATAAACATCACACGCAATCAAAATATGTGACGTGATATATGGGAGGGAGGGAGGAGCAGCCAAGGGGGCTCCCAAGTAGGAGGATCCTACTTGGGGTCTCTCCAAAGCCGCGCCCCCTTTCCCTATTTGGAGCGCGGAAGGAAGGAAGGAGGAGGTGGTGCCCCTCCCCTTTCCTTTCTCTCCTGAGGAGGGAAAGGAAGGAGGGGCCACCCCTCCCCTTCCTTCCCCTTAGGGCCGGTCAGCCATGGGAGGGGCGCACCAGCCCCCTTGTGGGCTGGTCTGTCCCCTCCTTTGGCCCATAAGGCCCATATCTTCTCGGGAGGTGCCTGGAACCCCTTCCGGTGACCCGATTACTTTCCGATACATCCCGAAACACTTACCGGTGTACAAATACCATCGTCCTATATATCAATCTTTACCTCTCGGCCATTTTGACTCTCCTTGTCATGTCTATGCTCTCATCCGGGACTCCGAATAACATTCAGTCACCAAATCATATAACTCATATAACACCATATCGTCAATGAACGTTAAGCGTGCGGACCCTATGGGTTCGAGAACTATGTAGACATGACCGAGACACCTCTTTGGTCAATTACCAATAGCGGAACCTAGATGCCCATATTGGCTCCTACAGATCTTTATAGGTCGTACCATTATGACAACATACGTAATTCCCTTTGTCCATCGGTATGTTACTTGCCCGAGATTCGATCGTTGGTATCTTCATACCTAGTTCAATCTCGTTACTGGCAAGTCTCTTTACTCGTTCCGTAATACATCATCTCGTAACTAACTCCTTAGTCATTTGCTTGCAAGCTTGTGATGTGTATTACCAAGAGGGCCCACAGATACCTCTTCGATACTCGGAGTGACAAATCCTAATCTCGATCTATGCCAACTCAACAAACGCCATCGGAGATACCTGTAGAGCATATTTATGATCACCCAGTTACGTTGTTACGTTTGATAGCACACAGGGTATTCCTCCGGTATCCGGGAGTTGCATAATCCCATAGTTGGAGGAATATGTATTTGCATGAGGAAAGCAATAGCAATAAACTGAACGATCAAAATGCGAAGCTAATGGATGGGTCTTGTCCATCACATCATTCTCCTAACGATGTGATCCCGTTATCAAGTGACAACACATGTCCATGGTTAGGAAACCTTAACCATATTTGATCAACGAGCTAGTCTAGTAGAGGCTTACTAGGGACACGGTATTTGTTTATGTATTCACACATATATTTAAGTTTCCGATCAATAGAATTCTAGCATGAATAATAAACCTTTATAATGAATAAGGAAATATAAAATAACAACTTTATTATTGCCTCTAGGGCATCTTGCCTTCAAAAACCACACCAGGATCCCACGTCTCCGTCCCTTCTCATTGCTCTACATCCCCTTTCTCCCTAGCCGACGCCGTTTGTTGTACCACCCCGGCTTCCCGGTAAGCCCGTCATGGACCTTTGCCGCTCCACCCGGGCACCACACCGCTTTGCCTATGCCAATGTTCCATATTGGTTGTCCATCATGTAGGTACCATCCACCCCTGTGGATGTCGTCCGTTGGGGTCACCACACCCGACAGGTGTTTGACGAAATGCATGTGCTAAATTTTTGGCAATGTTTCCCTCTTCTTTAAAGCAATGGATTCAGACATATGAAAACTTCGTTGAGTTGTTCTATGACTCGTCCGACAAGGACGAGTATGCGAATGAAAACGGCTAAGATGTAGGTGTTCCTTGCATACGTGGAGCGTGCGGAAGGGCATGTTCTTAATTTCAAGGGATCGATCAAGGGTGATTGAGTGTTGAATCGAAGCAGAGCACGGGGGCATTGGACGTTGATGGACGACTACTTTGACCCTGATGCCCTATTCACGGATGATTTTCGCCGGCACTTTTCAGAAAATGTGTTTGATTGCCTCTACAATGGCTTACGGGCCTAGATGACTGCTTCATCTTAAGGATGTCATGTGAAGAATTGGATTCTTTGGTTACTAGAAGTGCGCAACTGCATTGCAGATGCTTGCATATAACATGGCCGCATATTTGTGGGACGAGAAACTCAGAGTGTCGGAGAGTACATGCGCGGACACCATGGCCAGATTTGCTACTGCGGTGGTTGAGGTGTTTGGACCTCAATACTTGAGAGAACCAACTATTGCAGACAGCGAAAGGCTCATGGCACTCTCGAAAGCAAGAGGATGGCCAGGTATACTCGGATCTCTTGATTGCATGTGTTGCAGATGCAAGAACTGCCCATATGCTCTACCATCATTCTTGAAGCAGTTGTATCACATGACCTCGGAACTTGGCAAGCTTTCCTTGGCATGCCGGGTCTCACAATGACATCAATGTGCTGCAGCGATCTCCATTGTTTGCTAGGTTGACTCAAGGACACGCTCCTCCATGTAACTATATTATAATGGGCATGACTACAACATGGGCTACTATCTCGTTGACCGTCTATCCTGTGTTGGTGACCTTCATCAAGATCATCTCTGAGCTAGTTGGTTAGAAATGATCTCAATTTGCCCAAAGACAAGAAGGAGGTAGAAAGTATGTGGAGTCGGCATTTGTAGTGCTCAAATCCCGTTTTGTAGTTGTTTGAGAACCTACAAAAATATCGGATCTGAAGACCTTGTGCATGATGATGACATGTTGTGTAATCATGCACAATATGATCATGGAGGATGAGGGTAAAGACGATGTCATAGGTCTAGAATTTGAGGATATGGGTGATCATATCCAACTTTCACATCGGAATCCCGGCCATGTTTGATGATTTTATTTGAATGCATCAACAAATTCGGCATTGAGCAACTCATGAGAAATTAAGGAAGATCTGATCGAGAATTTGTAACATATGTGCGAGTTGAATTCAAGTTTAAACTATTTTATTTCAAAACTTAGTTTGATTGTAATATTTACATTTGAGCTAGTATCACATTTGAATATTTTCAGTTATTGAATATTTGGTATGCTATTATTTTGACTTTTTGAGTGATGCAGACTAAAAAAATAGGGGCAGACGTTTAGGGGACATGGTTGCCGACTAACGTATTCGTAGCCGCATATGAGTCCGGGCCGGTCCATGGACGAACATTAATTGTGTCTATTTTTAAGGTAGGTGTTGGAGATGCCATTAGCCCGACCGAATACCTGCCCCTAATTTTACATCCAATGCATAGGATTCTCTCAAGGCAACGAAGACCCATACGTAGTAGCTTCCCTAGTGCGTTGTACAACAACAAATGTCTCTACCTCTTGCTTGGCAAAAACTGATTACGTTGCAGAATACAAAACTAGCAGTACAACATTTTAGATCCAAGTATGACAGCACAAAACTGAATACAATAGACAAAAATTAATCCCATCACAATTAGGAAAAGCACATGAGTTTGTATGGGCAAAGCATAACAAGGAGATGGAGCAAAGCATACAGTAGACAAAAGTTAATCTCATTACTTGTTTGCAAAGCAAACATTTACAATTGCAGGCCCAACATTTTTCAATTAACTCCAGCGGGCTGCAGTTTCACATTGGAATCATGGAGAAGATTACACGTACAAGAAAGACAAGTCTGAGCCTTTTTTACCTTGAGTGAATCCTATATGTTGGATGCAAAATGAGGAGCAGATTTGGGGGCTACGGCGCTCGGTGACTCCGCTCCACCAAGTCACTGAAGCTGAGTTCACTTACAACATGTAGAACGGTGTTACCTCAACATCTACCGTCAGACTTGGCAAATCCGACCCCGCAAACGCCCGCGGACGCGTCCGCGAACAGTGATCGGTCACGTCTCAAGAAATGGATTCCACATCCGGATACCTCAAACTAGAAACATCAAATCAATATTATTACATGCAACGTGGCGACCTTCAACTGGAGCTCGTCCGGTCGCCGTGGTCATGTCCGGCGGCCGGCTGCGCTCCCCAGAGTGTTGGCCCGGTCGCCGGCAAGGTAGAATAGGGCATGGGACATGAGCCGGCTCATGGGGCTCGTCGGAGCCTGGAACCTGGGTGCCGGTGGACGTTAGATCGATGACGGATCCGTCCAGGGACGAGCCGCCGACATCCACCACCGAGGTTGTGTCGCCCGTACTGATGCGCCATATGGGGCGCCGGAGAATGCGCCAACGCCTCGCCGACGTCCACCGCCATGAGGCTACCAGTGCCTTGCACGGCGGGCACGGCATGCCATGGTCTCGTCGGACGAGGCCATGGTACGTCCCGATGCTCAGCGCGCCAACGGAGGGGTTGCACGTCCACCAGTGCGTTCGGACGCTAGACGGACCGCATGGCCTCCGGCGAGGTAGCTACAGTTGGCCTAGCGCCAGATCCATGCGCCATTTGGATGGACATGGATTCCCGATGGATGGAGTCCGAGCGCAGCCGTGCGCGGGCCTCCTCCCGGGCACGACGGAGCGCAAGACGGACGACCATCTCGTCCTCGGGGGCGCGTGGGATGAGCTCGGGGTCGGCGGATGTGGAGGTGATGGACTCGGATCCGCTGTCCGCCATGCCGGAGACGGCCGGAAGGAGCCAGAGACGAGCTTGGGTGGCGGAGGGGAGTGGAGGGGAGGGGACTGAAGTGACCAGGGTTTGGTCCGGTGAGCAGATGGGGAGGAATTTATGTGGGGTCGGGTGGGCCAGCATCGGCCGGGACCGACGTGGCGGGCGTGCCCGGGCGCGTCGGGGCTCCCCCATATCCGCCTATATTTGGGCTGGATATGAGGGGTGCCGTTCTTCCCGGACATTTGAGGGTCGTTTGAGGGGGCCGTCTGGGTCAAAAAAAAAACGTGACCGAACAGTGACCGGTGAGGGAGTCCTGGATTAGGGGGTATCCGGACAGCTGGACTGTGTACAACGTCCGGACTATTGAAGCGTGGAGATACAAGACTCAAGACTTCGGCCCGTGTCCGGATGGGACTTTCCTTTGCATGGAAGGCAAGCTTGGCGATCCGGATATTATATTTCCTTCCTTGTGACCGACTCCATGTAAACCCTAGCCCTCTTTGGTGTCTATATAAACCGGAGAGGTTGGTCCTTAGAAGGCCGATCACAATTACATTCATACCATCATAGGCTAGCTCCTAGGGTTTTAGCCTCTACGATCTCGTGGTAGATCTACTCTTGTACTACCCATATCATCAATATTAATCAAGCAGGAAGTAGGGTTTTACCTCCATCGAGAGGGCCCGAACCTGGGTAAACATCTGTGTCCCTTACATCTTGTTACCATCAGCCTTGACGCACAGATCGGGACTCCCTACCTGAGATCCGCCGGTTTTGACACCGACATTGGTGCTTTCATTGAGAGTTCCTCTGTGACGTCGCCGTCAGGCTCGATGGCTCCTTCGATCGTCACTAATGACGATGTCTAGGGTGAGACTTTCCTCCCCGAACAGATCTTCGTGTTCGGCGGCTTCGCATTACAGGCCAATTCGCTTGGCCACTTGGAGCAGATCGATTGCTATGCCCCCGGCCATCAAATAAGGTTCGGAAACCTGAACTACACGGCGGATATCCGCGGAGACTTGATCTTCAACGGATTCGGGCCAGCGCCAGAAGCGCCGGACAGTCGCGATGAGCACGGCTTAGACTTGCTGCCAGACGTCGCCCGGGATATCGTCCCGGTAGAAGCCTCAGATATAAATCCGGGACAGGTGGCTTCGCCTAAGGACGGAGGGCTGGACCCCGCCCCGCAGGCCGTACCTTCATCGGCGATGGAGCCGAACACAGGTCTCACCTCTGAAGGAACCTGTGACTCCGGACCCCCGGATTCATATCCGGACGCAGGTTCCAGTCCGCGCGCCCCCGAGCCCGCAGATCCTGGTTGGGCTCCGGTGATGGAGTTCACCGCGGCGGACGTTTTTCAGCACTCGCCCTTTGGCGACATGCTGGACTTATTGAAGTCTCTCTCCTTGTCAGGAGACTCCGAGCTGAACTATGTTCGGCTCGAGTGGGAAGCAGACAACAACGGAATTCGTTGCCCACCCACCACCCACTTCATTGCCACGATCGATGATCTAACCGACGTGCTTGACTTCGACTCCGAAGACATGGACGGTATGGACGACGATGTAGGAGAATCACAAGAGCCACCGCTCACCGGACGGTGGACGGCCACCTCCTCATAAGATATATATATATGGTGGACACTCCGAAGGAAACTAATGGCGATGAGGCAACGGAGGACAACCCCTCGGGAAGAAAATCAAAGAATGGGCGTCGTTGGCGCCGCTCCAAGCCCTGCCATAGCAGCACCGGCCCCGGAGGTGAAAATAACCTGGATGGCGCCGAAGAAGAATATGACCCTGATCAGCCTGCCTTTGAGCAGGCCGAACAGGAAGACCAGCACGTCACCCCAGAAGAATAGGCGACAGACACATACCCGGAGGAGGACAATTACATGCCCCCCTCCGAAGACGAGATCAGCCTCGGCGACGACGAGTTCGGCGTACCTAAGGATCCCGTGGAGCAGGAGCGCTTCAACCGTAGGCTTATAGCCACTGCAAGGAGCCTGAAGAAGAAGCAGCAGCAACTACAAGCTGATCAAGACCTGCTCACAGATAGATGGACTGAAGTCCTGGCAGCCGAGGAATATGGACTCGAACGCCAAACGGCTGACCGGCCACCCCGTGGCTGGGAAAAAACCGGATACCAGCCTGCACCCCCATGCCGATACACTACAGCTCAGGGCAACTGGCACGACCTGCAAGATATTCTGGACAATAAAGCAGGACAGCCAAGATCGATCTACGGATCGAGGGGGCGCGCCCCAGCGCACGATGATGACCGTCACGCCGGATACATCATCAACAAATCCGGCCGGGCCGAATATAGCAACCCAGACAAATCCGACCTGCGTAGCCACATAGCCCGGCACAGGGGCGCCGCACACCCCCTCTGCTTCACGGACAAAGTAATGGATCATGAATTCCCAGAAGGGTTCAAACCCGTAAACATCGAATCATACGATGGCACAACAGACCCCGCAGTATGGATCGAAGATATCCTTCTCCACATTCACATGGCCCGCAGAGATGATCTACTCGCCATCAAGTATCTCCCCCTTAAGCTCAAAGGACCAGCCCGACACTGGTTAAACAGCCTGCCAGCAAATTCCATTGGCAGTTGGGAAAACCTGAAAGATGCATTCCTTGACAACTTCCAGGGCACATATGTGCGACCACCGGACGCTGATGACCTGAGCCACATTACTCAACAGCCCGGAGAGTCAGCCGGAAATTCTGGACTCGGTTCCTCACTAAAAACCAAATAGTCGACTGTCCGGACGCCGAAGCCCTGGCGGCTTTTAAGCATAATATCCGTGATGAGTGACTCGCTCGACACCTCGGCCAGGAAAAACCCAAGTCTATGGCAGCTCTCACAACCCTAATGACCCGTTTTTGTGCGGGTGAGGATAGCTGGTTGGCTCGTAGCGGCACCACGCTACATTCCGGCACTCCGGACGGCCGTGGTGCTAACGGCAAGCCACGGCGCAACAGACATAAGAGACGGAACAACGGCGACAACACGGAAGACACGACAACGCCGGATTCAGCGGACCTAAATCCGGACAGCGGAAAAAACCGTTCAAAAGAAATAATCAGGGACCGTCCAGTCCGGACTGCATACTAGAGCGCTCGTGCCAAATTCATGGCACACCGGACAAACCAGCCAACCACACCAATAGAGACTGCTGGGTGTTCAAACATGCCGGCAAGATAAACGCCAAAAACGAGGACAAGGGACTTCATAGCGACGATGACGATGAGCCCCGGCGTCCGAACTCGGGGGGACAGAAGAAATTCCCCCCCCCCCCCCGGGTGAAAACGGTCAATATGATCTACGCCATACACATCCCCAAGCGGGAATGGAAACGGGCACTACGGCACGTCTATGCGATGGAGCAAGTCGCCCCCAAGTTCAACCCATGGTCAGCTTGTCTGATCACCTTTGATCGTAGGGATCACCCTACCAGCATCCGTTACGGCGGCTCCGCCGCATTGGTCTTAAACCCAATCATCGACGGATTCCATCTCACGTGTGTCCTTATGGACGGCGGCAGCAGCTTGAACCTGCTTTATCAGGACACAGTGCGCAAGATGGGCATTGATCCTTCAAGGATCAAGCCCACCAAAACCACCTTCAAAGGTGTTATTCCTGGAGTAGAGGCCCGCTGCACGGGTTCTACAACATTGGAAGTGGTCTTCGGATCCCCAGACAACTTCAGGAGCGAAGAGCTGATCTTCGACATCGTCCCTTTCCGCAGAGGCTACCACGCACTGCTCGGACGAACCGCATTCGCAAGATTCAATGCGGTGCCACACTATGCATATCTCAAGCTCAAGATGCCGGGACCGCGCGGGGTCATCACTGTCAACGGAAATATGGACCGCTCCCTCCGAACAGAAGAGCATACGGCAGCCCTCACGGCAGAGTACAATGCGGCCTCCTCCGACAAACCAATCCGGTGACAACTTCGAGCACTGTCAAACGAGTCCGGAGCACCCCGCAACAGGACCAACACAAATGTCAAGATCATGATTAGCAGTCCGGCCTCTGCTCAAGCCCCTCCAAAGCAGCATTCGTGCCACGCGTACACAATTACGCACTCAAGATACCTTGGTCATAGGCGGAGGCGCATCAACGACACAGTCGATAATGCGGGTAACCGCTAAATACCTTCATACTCTTTCCCTTTTACCTTTCAGGATACCACGTTAGTGGAGCATCCTCAGAAGAGCTGAATTGCCGGACTCATATGGAAGAGACACCCAAGGAGGCAACAGACGTTGTGCGCAGAAGGAAACACCCAGGTGGAATCTATTTACGATCATTATACCTGCTTCATCTATCTGCACACGGCTTGCCCCTGGATAGGACATGTCAAATAGTCCTACTTTTTATCTCTGCCTAATGCATCCATTGTAAACATACGCTTAAACGTATATTTCGTCAAATGGAGATTATATATAGCGTCAGCTTATTATCCTTATTTGAGTATTTTTCTCTTATAAATGTTTATTTGGTATTGCATCCGTACACCTTGGTACGGCTAGTTTGCCATGGGCTTCTTACGACGCCCCGTAAGATGGCAACTAAAAGTCCAAACACTTTCAATAGTGCGGCACCCCGAACTTATAGCACTATATGCTTCAGCTCCGAATCGTGTCTTGGGTCTACAGTTGGGATAGCCCGGCTCCCTTGTTTTAGTGCCTTATGTTCCGTTATATCGACTAAGGTAGCGCAGGGAGAACTACTGCGATTGTGTCCCGGTTCTTCCGGACGAGCACCTTAGTAGAGAAAGCCGAAAACTGACCAGCATGATGTGGCGAGAGCTGGTCGCTGTTCAAGAGGTACTAAAATCCTTAAAGATTTTCCGCTTTAGGCGATAAATCGGCTTCTTCCGATCAAGGCGTATATAGCGCCCCAATTCAGCCTTCCGGATTCTAGGGGCTTCGCCGAAATTTAAAATTGTAGACTTCTGTGGCTAAGTGAAAGTTATAAAGCCGCATAGTCCGATTGCCTCGTTCGCTACGCTGGACACCTCCTTAAGGGACCAAACATTTGGATAAAGAGTGTCCGGATTTTCCACGAACACCCCAGTGCTAGTCGCATGGGGGCGGAAGCCAACGACTGGCCTACTTTCAGGATTTTATAAATAGCCACACAGTAGGTAATATTTTAAATAACAAAAGCGCTACATAACGCAAGTAACTTCGTCCTTAAAATACAACCATGACAGAAGCGAATTCATTCAAAAATGGTGTCTTTGGTACATTCGTCAGCCACAAGGCGAGCACCCTTCATAACGCCATCATAGTACAACTCGGGATGGCGATGCGCCTTGCCCTCCAGTGGTCCGTCCTTGACAAACTTCTTCGCATCCATCTTGCCCCAATGCACTTTGACGCGGGCAAGGGCCCGGCGGGCACCCTCGATGCAAATGGATCGCTTGATCACCTCAAGCCGCAGGCACGCATCCATCATCCGCTTGATCAGGCCGAAGTAGCTACTGGGCATGAGCTCACGAGGCCACATCCGGACTATGAACCCCTTCATAGCCAGTTCGGCCGCCCTGTGGAGTTCGACCAACTGCTTCAGTTGGTCACTCAAAGGCATCGGGTGTTCGGCCCCAGCATACTGGGACCAGAACAACTTCTTCGTTGAGTTCCCCTCCTAGGCACGGTAGAACTCCGCAGCGTCTGATACGCTGTGTGGCAGATCTGCGAATGCCCCTGGAGAGCTCCGAATTCGAGTAAGTAAAAGAAACGCCTCCTCCACATGTTTGCTTTGCATAAAGAACTTCTTACCCGCTGCTATCTTCTTGGCCTCCTGGATCTCCTCTATGCTTTCTCGGCTTCGGCCTTGGCGTCTTTCAAGCTCATAAGGGCCTTCGCAAGCTTGGCCTCTTTCGCCTTCAGATCATGCTCCACGGACTCGCACTTCTTGCCGAGGTCCTGGAGCTCCTGCTGTACCTCACCTAGACTAGCACTTTGCTTTTCGCGCTCCTTACACTCCGAGGCCACCTTGCCTTCGGCCTTGGACAGCTCCTTCTTTAGGGCCGCCACTTCGGCGGGGGCCCCTATTACACGGTCACGACGCTTAGTTATTAGACTCACCAATTCTGGCTATCCTCAAATACATAAGAACGGGAATTACTTACCCTTGTTCTCTTCGAGCTGCCTCTTCGTGAGGTCGAGCTCTCCCTGCGCCTGCTCCAGGTCCCGCTTCAGATCGGCAACCTCGGCTGTACGGGCAGCAGCAGCAAGCAGCACAACCTGCTTATTCAAATTAATACTTATGATTTGACTCCTGCGGATTTTAATTGACCCTCTGTTCGGCTTTTCCTTCCGAACACCAAACAGAGTATCAGGGGCTACTACCTATCAGGTGGTAATTTTGCACATATTTATTACTTACCTCGAAGCCCGTTAGGAGGCTGGTGCAAGCTTCGGTTAGTCCGCTTTTGGTGGACGAAACCTTCCGAATCACCGTACTCATAAGAGTACGGTGCCCTTCGTCCAGGGAAGCGCCGCAAAGCGCCTCCAGCAGACCGTCCAGCGCTTCATGTGCAACGGAAGTCCGCGAAACAGACGGCTCGCCCTCCTTAGCGAGGGGTCTCCTGCCTGAGTTCGAAACCATCGAAGGTTCCAGAATTGTGTTCGGCTCAGAGCCCGGATGCCCGTGGCTCTCGTCGACACGATCCGCGGGGATCTTGGACCCCGCGTGTTCGACGACTGAGACCCCGCCTCGGGGCATCTCCAGGGTCACCTCCCCCTACTCTGGGAGCCTTTGGGACAACACCTCCTTGTCGTCCGCGGGCTGAGGAGTGGTGGCCATCGGAAGTGAATTCATCTCTGAATTGCTCAGGGACCCGGAGGAGGATACCTCGGGGTGATCCCTGGCCGGACTGCATATATGTTCGGCATTATAAATACAAAAACTGTGAAGTGAAGTCATGATAGAATGCAAACACTTACGATCACGCTAGGGGCTTCCCCCTAGGCAGCCAACCCTCCTCACTGAGGGCGGCTGTGGTGGAGTAGTCCGGAAGGGGCCCCTTCGCCTTCTTGGACGCCCCAGCCTCCCCTCCTGGGGCGGCTTTCCTCTTCTTCTCCCCCCAGTGGGGGAAGGTAGGATCTCTTCTTGACCCCCCCCCCCCCCGCCTCCGCTGGAGGAATCCGACTAGTCGTCTTCGGACGACAGGGGAATGACGACCCGGCGCCGAGGACCTTATCCGGCCCCCGGGTCCGCCTCCCCAGACCCCTCATCCTTTCCGGATGGGGCGTCTTATTCTTCTTCTTCCTCCTCCCCTTC
This sequence comes from Triticum timopheevii, assembly GCA_963921465.1. NCBI lineage: Eukaryota > Viridiplantae > Streptophyta > Magnoliopsida > Poales > Poaceae > Triticum > Triticum timopheevii. The sequence goes on from OY997274.1 coordinate 219,047,874, forward strand.
GCGGGAGGAGTCCGCCTCGTCATCTTCGGACGAGGCTTCCGGCACAACCTTCCGCCGGAGACCCTTTCGGGTCCCCGAGGCCTTCTTCTCGGCCTTCTTCTCCGGCACCTTGTACGGCGCCGGGACCAGCTAAAAGCACAAGTGCTCCCAAGGTGGTTTTGGTAATTAATGTCAACATATCTCTTGTTGGACTAACACCTTTATCTAGTATGTTTCAGATAAGTTCAACAATGGAGTGGCATGGACTAAAGGATGTGGGAACTCCTTCAAGATGCTAAGGACAAAGGATTGGCTCAAGCTTCAAGCTCAAGACTCTTCATTTTACATTTTAAGTGATCCAAGATCACATTGAGTCTATAGGAAAAGCCAATACTATCAAGGAGGGATGAGGTGTTGCTTAATGAGCCTCTTGCTTCATGTTCTTAGTGATATGCTCCAAAACCCTCAGCCACTTTCCCACTTCCACAAATGACCTAAACCTAAAGCCAAAATCGGTCACACTGATTCTTCCTATCCAGCGCCACCGATTCCAAAAGTCATAGCCACTGCCACAAACCCTAAGCAAATTGGTTCTACCGATAGGGATCTCGGTCTCATCGAGATGGGATTGTAATCTCTCTGTGTATGTCCATTATCAAAATCGGTCTCACCGAGTTTGAGCAATCGGTACTACCGAGATTACAATGCAAACTCTCTGGATAACTTATTACCAAAATCGGCCCCAGCGAGTTTGAGTAATCGGTCCCACCGAGTTTGCCTGACCAACTCTCTGGAAAGCTTATTACCAAAATTGGTCTCACCGAGTTTGCGTCATCGGTCTTACCGAGATTATGTTATGCCCTAACCCTAATCATATCGGTCTCACCGAGTTGCATTTCGGTCCCACCAAAAACCCTAACGGTCACATTATTTGCTGAATCGGTCTGACCAAGTTTAATGATTCGGTCCCACCGAGTTTGGTAAATTGCGTGTAACAGTTAGATTTTGTGTGGAGGCTATATATACCCCTCCACCTCCTGTTCATTCGTGGAGAGAGCCATCAGACTGAACCTACACTTCCAGCATACATTTTCTGAGAGAGACCCACCTACTCATGTGTTGAGGCCAAGATATTCCATTCCTACCATATGAATCTTGATCTCTAGCCTTCCCCAAGTTGCTTTCCACTCAAATCTTCTTTCCACCAGATCCAAAACCTATGAGAGAGAGTTGAGTGTTGGGGAGACTATCATTTGAAGCACAAGAGCAAGGAGTTCATCATCAACGCACCATTTGTTACTTCTTGGAGAGTGGTGTCTCCTAGATTGGCTAGGTGTCACTTGGCAGCCTCCGACAAGATTGTGGACTTGAACCAAGGAGTTTGTAAGGGCAAGGAGATCGCCTACTTCGTGAAGATCTACCGCTAGTGAGGCAAGTCCTTCGTGGGCGACGGCCATGGTGGGATATACAAGGTTGCTTCTTCGTGGACCCTTCGTGGGTGGAGCCCTCCGTGGACTCGCGCAACCGTTACCCTTCATAGGTTGAAGTCTCCATCAACGTGGATGTACGATAGCACCACCTATCGGAACCACTCCAAAAACATCCGTGTCTCCAATTGCGTTTGAATCCTCCAAACCCTTCGCTTTACATTCTTGCGAGTTGCATGCTTTACTTTCCGCTGCCCATATACTCTTGCATGCTTGCTTGATATGTATTGTGAATGTTAAACTTGTGCCTAAACTCCACTTAAACTTAAGGAAACTTAAAAACTGCAACTTTGGTACTTAGTGTCTAATCACCCCCCCCCTCTAGACACCTCTTCTCAAGGTCCTACAAGTGGTATCAGAGCATTGCTCTCCATTGCTTTGGTTTAATCACCATTGGAGGAAGATGGATGAGTCTACTATTGGGAGTCTTAGACATAGAGTGCCTATTCTTGATGGAGAGTATTTTCATGAGTGGAAAAATGAGATGCTTGTTATTTTCAATCAATATCATTTGAACAAGTACATTGCTAGCCCTTGTGCACCTTATGTTGATCCTATGCATCCTACCCATGATGAGTCAATTGACATGATTAGGAATCTTAGAACTGCCGAACTTATCATTAGAGGATTGCCTAGAAACTTGATTGGATGTTTGCCTACTTTCAAGTGTGCCTACACTATATGGAAATTTGTTGAGGAACGATTTCCAGATTATTCCTTGAAAAATATTGATGAAATTCTCCATAAGTCTATTGCTTGGAGTAAGATGAATACTAGTGATCCTATGTTTGGTGATCGTCTATTTGAGCTTACAAACCTTATGCGTGCCAAAGGAATTGTTGGCATTATTAGTGATATTATTTCCGAAGCTATAAAAATTCATAAGCACGATCATTGTCAAACTCATTCTAATGAATCACCCTCTCTAGGACTTGATCCACCACATGACGATGTTGAACATGGATACTATGATGAGGATGATGATAGTGACTTCGATCTTGATGATGCAATGAGACATTTTGGTCTTATGGCAAATCTTCGGGGATATATGTCAGGAGGAAAGGAATGGGTTCTTGATAGTGGATGTACCGATCACATGACCGGAGATAAAGACATGTTTCGTGAGCTTGCTGATAATGATAGTCCTCGAAAGTATGTCACTTTCGGTGACAACTCAAAGGGTAAGGTGGTTGGCCTCGGTAAGGTGGCCATATCACATGATAGCTCTATACAAAATATCATGCTCGTTGAATCTCTTGGATACAACTTACTTTTAGTATCTAGACTTGCTGATTTCAGTTTCAATGTCTTATTTACTAAAGTTGATTGCCAAGTGTTTCGTCGAGACAATCATAAAATGGTCTTTACCGGTGTGCGTAGAGGTGATCTAAACATTGTTGATTTCACTAAAAAGGCTCAACCTAAAACTTGCTTCATTGCTAAATCCTCAAAAGGTTGGTTATGGCATAGACGATTAGGTCATGTTGGTATGCGAAACCTTGACAAGATTATTAAAGGAAATCATATCCTTGGAGTTAACGATGTCATATTTGATAAGGATAGACTTTGCAGTGCTTGTCAAGCAGGTAAACAGGTTGGAGGAAGACATCCCGTGAAGAACATCATGACCACAAGGAGGCCACTCGAGCTACTTCACATGGATCTTTTCGGTCCCAACTCTTACAAGAGTCTCGGTGGAAATTCTTTTGGTCTAGTTATAGTTGATGGTTTTTCAAGATTTACGTGGGTGTTCTTTCTCGATGATAAATCGCAGGTCCAAAAGATCTTCAAAAACTTCGCTAGGAAGGCCCAAAATCAATTTGAAGTGAAGATCAAGAAGGTTCGCAGCGACAACGGAATGGAGTTCAAGAACGCAAATGTGGACACCTTTCTTGACGAACAAGGGATTTCACACGAGTTCTCGGCTATGTACACACCTCAACAAAACGGAGTTGTTGAGAGGAAGAACCGGACGCTCATTGAAATGGCGAGAATGATGCTTTATGAGTACAAGACGCTGAAGCACTTTTGGGCAGAAGCGGTTGAGACAGCTTGTCATGCAACAAATCGCTTGTATCTTCACAAGCTACTCGGCAAGACGGCATACGAGCTCCTCACCGGTAACAAACCCCAAGTTGGATACTTTCGAGTATTCGGCTCAAAGTGCTACATTCTTGATAAGCATCGTCTCTCTAAATTTGCTCCTAAATCTCATGAAGGTTTCCTACTAGGTTATGGCTCAAACTCTCACACTTACCATGTCTACAACAATTTCACCCAAAAGGTTGAAGAGACGGTAGATGTGAAGTTTGATGAATCTAACGGCTCGCAAGTAGAGCAATTGCCAATTGATGTAGGTGACAAAGATCCTTCAGAAGCAATTCAAGACTTGGCTATTGGTAAGGTTCGTCCAACGGAGGTGAAGGAGAGTACCTCGTCTGTCCAAGTGGAAGCTTCTACTTCACGACAAGGTGAACCAAGAGTTGATACGGAAGCATCCACAAGTGGGACACACCGAGATGAAGAAAACGAGGAAGTGCATCAAGATGAACATCAACAACCTCCTTCTCCACCACGACAAGAGAACGACAACACCAACAGTGAAGAAGGCCAAGAAGAAGAACAAGATGAAGATGATGTTCAACGAAGACCCAAGCAAAAGCTTTCACGAGTTCGATCAAGAATTGCTAAAGATCATCCCGTCGAGCAAATCTACAATGACATTCAAACCGGGAGAATCACTCGCTCTAAAACTTGTTTAGCTAACTTTTGTGAAAACTATTCTTTCATCTCTAGCATTGAACCTATGAAGGTTTAAGAAGCGTTGGAAGATCCGGATTGGATAAATGCTATGCATGAAGAGCTACATAACTTTGAAAGGAACCAAGTTTGGACATTAGTTGAGAAGCCCGACAACAACCACAACGTCATCGGTACCAAATGGGTGTTTCACAACAAGCAAGATGAAGATGGACAAGTAGTTCACAACAAAGCACGTCTCGTGGCCCAAGGCTACACACAAGTCGAAGGTATGGACTATGGTGAGACTTACGCCCCCGTTGCTAGACTTGAGTCCATTCGCATCTTACTTGCCTATGCTAATCATCATGATATCACCTTGTACCAAATGGACATTAAAAGTTCTTTTCTAAATGGTGAAATAGAGGAGGAAGTTTATGTTAAGCAACCCCCCGGCTTTGTCAATCCTAAGAAACCCAATCATGTTTACAAACTTCACAAAGCTCTTTATGGTCTTAAACAAGCTCCTAGAGCATGGTATAAATGCTTGACCAAGTTCCTTATTGAAAAAGGCTTTGAATTTGGGAAAATTGATTCTACTCTTTTTACTAAAAGGGTTAATGGAGAACTATTTGTGTGCCAAATTTATGTTGATGATATTATATTTGGTTCAACTAACCCTCATTTTAGTGAAAAGTTTGGAAAGCTAATGTCGGAGAAGTTTGAGATGTCTATGATGAGTGAGCTCAAATTCTTTCTTGGGTTGCAAATCAAGAAAACTAAGGAAGGTACCTTTGTTTCTCAAACGAAGTACACCAAGGACTTATTCAAGAAGTTCAATATGCAAGAATGCAAAGGTATGTCTACACCCATGCCTACTAGTGGACATAATGACTTGACCAAAGACGGTGAACCAGTTGATCAAAAGGTTTATCGCTCTATGATTGGTTCATTGTTATATCTCTGTGCTTCTCATCTCGATATCATGCTAAGTGTGTGCATGTGTGCACGATATCAAGCTGCTCCTAAAGAATGTCATCTTAAGGCCGTGAAAAGGATAGTGAGATACTTAATCCATACACCAAACTTTGGCATTTGGTATCCTAAGAGGGCCTCTTTCGATCTTGTTGGCTATTCCGACTCGGACTATGCCGAAGACAAGGTTGATAGAAAGTCCACTTCGGGTACTTGTCAATTTCTTGGTAGATCTCTTGTGTCTTGGTCCTCCAAGAAACAAAACTCGGTATCCTTATCCACCACCGAAGCTGTATATATTGCTGCTGGTTCATGTTGTGCTCAATTACTTTGGATGACCCAAACTCTTAAAGATTATGGGATATATGTGAGACATGTTCCATTGCTTTGTGACAATGAAAGTGCTATCAAAATTGGTCATAATCCTGTGCAACATTCTCGAACTAAGCATATTGAAGTTCGCCATCATTTCATTCGAGATCATGTTGCTAAGGGTGACATTGATCTTAAGCATGTTCGCACCGAAAAGCAATTAGCGGATATATTCACTAAACCTCTTGATGAGAAAGTGTTTTGCAGGTTAAGAGGAGAATTGAACATCATTGATGCTTCAAACTTGGAGTAGAAACTCCATTGGATACATGCAAGACATGAGCTTATGACTAATCCTTGATATTTCTCTTGTGATGAAAATCTTATGTCTTGGATATATTTGTATCTTGCATGTTATCTATCCCATGTAGGTACTTGGTGGAATCAAATTCCATGAGATTGTAATCTACTCACATCTTGAGCAATCTCTACATCACCAAGTCGCTACACTATGGTGGTTGAAGACAAGGAAGCACGAAACCACTCAAACATATCCTTTGACAAATTCTCTATTGGATACACAAGTGCTCTTCCTTGCAAGAACTAACCCATGTAGGTAGATGGACTTAAATTCCAAGTGGTGCTCCAACTCTTGATGAACTACATCAACCTTGAGCAACCCACACAAGTTCAACCACATGGACAACACCACCAACCAAGGTACGCTATTCCATCTTAGAGAAGCTTTACTCCAAGTCATGAGCTAAAGCAACTCAACAAGATGTGAATACATCAAGATGCTTAAACGAAAAATGGCAACCCCATTTTGAGCTTAAATGATGAGTATGACCTATGATCAAGTGATCTCACTTGACTCCTAAGTCAATATACTCTAACATAGGTGACTTTGTCGCCGACCATCTCTAGATGAAGTTCTCTTGTGTCCTTTCTCTGTGTTTCTGCATTTGTCTCATGCATATGTGTTTCCTCTTTCAAAAAAACTTCATCTAGATTTCTTTCTGTTTGCTCCGCATTTTCTGCATTCAAATTCCTTACATATCTTTTAGTAAATTCCTTGCAAATTTTTGTGAGATCTTACTAGTCTAAAGTGAGCTGAGGTGACAAATGTTTTCTCTGAGCTGAACTCGGTTTCACCGATTTGTTGGTTTCGGTACAACCGAAGCATACCACTTGGTGCCACCGATTTCACATCAGGAAAACAGTTTGCCAGATATTCTATGTGTCTTTTGATCCAGCTCCACTCAATGAATCCTGTCCTCTACAAGCATCACATTTTTATCATTGCTTTGTGCTGTGTCTCAAGGACCTAACCCATTCGAAAGATTCTAGAAGACCCTTCTTGGAAATTGATGTCAAAGGGGGAGAGAGAGAACATCAAAGCTTATCATTTAGAAAGAGATTCTTAAGGGGGAGAGACCCTCAAAGAGGAGAGAGAGATCCCCAGGGGGAGAGAATACCTAAGTAGAAAGTATTTCTCAAGGATCCCAGATGCTTAGTGTTCAAGAGGAGAGATGCCCACATGTCTTCTTGAGGGGAGAGACATGTTCATATGATCTTTTGTCCTTATTTGCATTAGCATACATTAGCTCTGTTCATCATTCATATCTTTCAGCTCTGATTTTCTGTTTCCCTATCTTCTCCCAGTATCCCATGTTAGATTCAGGGGGAGCAAGATATCTAAGGGAAAGAAATCATTTAAATCCATTGCATATCTTTACTTTTGGGGACATGTCTAATCCAATACGGTACTTAGTACTCACTCTCTACATGTCATCCCAGTATTGGTATTCTTGTGGTTTCTTTTGTTTGCTCTGGCTAGTAGATGTATCTATGTTATCTAACCTTGTTTACGCAGGTTCATTTCATCCTAAGCCAACTCAAGACTTCAAGGTAAGTATATGCATCACAATCATGTGTATGAGGAATTCTTGCTGATGTACATATTGTTTGCAAGAAGGACTCATGAGCATGAAGGTATTTTCTTTGAATATCCTTTTCTCTGATGCATATGGCCAAGATACATGTAACACATTGCCTGCTCTATCATGGTTATGCTCTCACATGCCTCTATATTCCATATTCACATGATTGCATACTTGTAGGGGGAGCCTATGGTTGTTACATGTCTTTCCAAAGCTTTACTTGCTACTCTTTATATCTTTATCTAAAGCTTTGATGTATGTTGTCATCAATTACCAAAAAGGGGGAGATTGAAAGCACAAGTGCTCCCTAGGTGGTTTTGGTAATTAATGTCAACATATCTCTTGTTGGACTAACACCTTTATCTAGTATGTTTCAGATAAGTTCAACAATGGAGTAGCATGGACTAAAGGACGTGGGAACTCCTTCAAGATGCTAAGGACAAAGGATTGGCTCAAGCTTCAAGCTCAAGACTCTTCATTTTACATTTTAAGTGATCCAAGATCACATTGAGTCTATAGGAAAAGCCAATACTATCAAGGAGGGATGAGGTGTTGCTTAATGGGCCTCTTGCTTCATGTGCTTAGTGATATGCTCCAAAACCCTCGGCTACTTTCCCACATCCACAAATGACCTAAACCTAAAGCCAAAATTGGTCACACCGATTCTTCCTATCCGGCGCCACAGATTCCAAAAGTCATAGCCACTGCCACAAACCCTAAGCAAATCGGTTCTACCGATAGGGATCTCGGTCTCATCGAGATGGGATTGTAATCTCTCTGTGTATGTCCATTATCAAAATCGGTCTCACTGAGTTTGAGCAATCGGTACTACTGAGATTACAATGCAAACTCTCTGGATAACTTATTACCAAAATCGGTCCCACCGAGTTTGAGTAATCGGTCCCACCGAGTTTGCCTGGCCAACTCTCTGGAAAGCTTATTACCAAAATCAGTCTCACCGAGTTTGCGTAATCGGTCTTACCGAGATTACGTTATGCCCTAACCCTAATCATATCGGTCTCACCGAGTTGCATTTCGGTCCCACCGAAAACCCTAACGGTCACATTATTTGCTGAATCGGTCTGACCGAGTTTAACGATTCGGTCCCACCAAGTTTGGTAAATTGTGTGTAACGGTTAGATTTTGTGTGGAGGCTATATATACCCCTCCACCTCCTCTTCATTCGTGGAGAGAGCCATCAGACTGAACCTACAGTTCCAGCATACATTTTCTGAGAGAGAACCACCTACTCATGTGTTGAGGCCAAGATATTCCATTCCTACCATATGAATCTTGATCTCTAGCCTTCCCCAAGTTGCTTTCCACTCAAATCTTCTTTCCACCAGATCCAAAACCTATGAGAGAGAGTTGAGTGTTGGGGAGACTATCATTTGAAGCACAAGAGCAAGGAGTTCATCATCAACACACCATTTGTTACTTCTTGGAGAGTGGTGTCTCCTAGATTGGCTAGGTGTCACTTGGGAGCCTCCGACAAGATTGTGGAGTTGAACCAAGGAGTTTGTAAGGGCAAGGAGATCGCCTACTTCGTGAAGATCTACCGCTAGTGAGGCAAGTCCTTCGTGGGCGACGGCCATGGTGGGATAGACAAGGATGCTTCTTCGTGGACCGTTCGTGGGTGGAGCCCTCCGTGGACTCGCACAACTGTTACTCTTCGTGGGTTGAAGTCTCCATCAACGTGGATGTACGATAGCACCACCTTTCGGAACCACGCCAAAAACATCCGTGTCTCCAATTGCGTTTGAATCCTCCAAACCCTTCCCTTTACATTCTTGCGAGTTGCATGCTTTACTTTCCGCTGCCCATATACTCTTGCATGCTTGCTTGATATGTATTGTGAATGTTAAACTTGTGCCTAAACTCCACTTAAACTTAAGGAAACTTAAAAACTGCAACTTTGGTACTTAGTGTCTAATCACCCCCCTCTAGACACCTCTTCTCAAGGTCCTACACCAGCCTCTCCGTCAGGAGAACATCTGCTGGGTCTTCTGGCAGCGGAGCCGGGCAGTAAACCCGCTCCGCTGTCTCCACGTAATCCTGAAATAAACATGCACAATTACTTAAGGCACTCCCGTGAATATATCGGGAAGAACTGGGTTTGGTGTCAGTCTAAGAACTCACCAGCCTAGGAGCCCGCACGGCGTGAAGCCCGCGGTCTTCAGATATCGGAGGAGGCACTTCGGAGGCCTTGAACAGCTCCTTCCATGCGCCTTTGTGCGTCATGGCATAAAGCCTCTGGAGCGTCAGGTGCTCGGTGGGGACGAACTCCCACAGATTGACTGCCCGCCTCTGGCAGGGCAGGATTCGGCGAACAAGCATGACCTGGATCACGTTGACAAGCTTGATGTTATTGTCCTTCATGCTTTTGAAGCATGTTTGGAGTCCGGTCAGCTCCGTGGAATCGCCCCAGGACAGGCCCTTCCTCTCCCAGGAGGTGAGCCGCATGGGGTGTCAGGACCCCGACTCAATGCCACATCGATCTAGCATGTAACACCTCATATCACTTTGCGGCCTCACGCACGGTATTCCCACGGGTGTCGCCTTACCTTTGCCCGGGACCGTTTGCGCCTTTTGGCACACGTATATGATAGTGTCGCTAGCATCCATATGATAAGGAGCCCGGGCTGACATGGCTAGTCGTAAACCCAAAGTGGCACAAACTTACAGGGACAGGCACCCATGACCCAGCATCGAACGTGTCGGTCATTAACGAGTGAATCCAGGCTGTAGCACTGGGCTAGCAGGACTCCGGTGAACCGGGCTGTAGCGGGCTAACAGGACTCTGGTATTCATTGCGTGACATTTCCCCGAAGGGACAGACACAGGAACGAAGAAGGACACATGCCGGCCAGCCTAAGTGTTCCGGAGCAGTAGCAAGCTACCATGGCTCAGTGGAAGCACTAGGAGACATTTCCCGGTAAGAGAGGCTACTAAGGATAAACAACTAGATAGTCAGATCCCACACATACCAAGCATTTCAATAACATACACACAATATGCTCGATATGTGCAAATACAACATGGCATCACAACATGACTCTACAACTCAAGTATTTTATTCAATAGGCTCCGAGGAGCGAGATATTACAAACATGGGTCTCATGACCCAACATTCAGAGCATACAGATCAAGCACATGCGAAAGCTTATCATGTGTGAGTACAGACATCTACGAATGAAAAAGGCTGAGAAGCCTGACTATCTACCAGATCCTGCCGAGGGCACAAGATCGTAGCTAAGGTAACAAGCTAAACGTCGAAGTCCACGCAAAACTACTAGCGAGACTGAAGTCTCTCTGCAAAAACGTAAAATAGGCAAACGTGAGTACAAATGTACCCAGCAAGACTTACATCAGAACTAACTACATATGCATCATTATCAACAAAGGGGTGGTGGAGTTTAACTGCAGCAAGCCAGCTTTGACTCGGTGGCTATCCTAAACTACAACTGCAAGTAACTCTTTTGAGGTGGCGCACACGAGTCCACATATTCACCAAATCAATACGCCACTATGGATCCGCTCCCGTCTCCCTACGAGAACGCCATCCATAGCACTCACTCTTATCTTGCGCATTTTAGAGTATCCACTTTCACTTGTCTATGAACTGTACAGGCAACCCAAAAGTCCTTTACCGCGGACACGGCTATTCGAATAGATCATATTAACCCTGCAGGGGTGTACTTCTTCACACACGCTCTCTCCACTTACCGCCATGTACACGTCATGTATCTCGGCAACCTTCAAGCGGAAGCCTGGCGAGGGAGTCGGCCACGACCTGACTAACCACACAAGTCTCTCGTCTAGGTTTGTCGCCTATTCGGGTTCCATCCGCAAGGAGATCCGGCCGGGGTGTCGCTCACGGCCCCAAATGATGTGAGCAGGGTTCCCAAGCTCACCTCGACGGGTCGATGTACGCTTGGTACACCATGCCATGGTGCCTAGTCTGTCCCAAGCCCACCTGTACCGGGTGCCACTTGGTAGACTACTAACACTACCTACAAACACCAGAAACTAGTTGCAACTCCTGGACAGAGATCATGTTGATTAATAAGTCGAGAGAGCTTGGAGTGCCCGGAGCCTAATGTGTGGTAGTAACTGTTCATGGATCACAAACACAGAACTCAGTTCCTGAGGACGGCTACAATGAGACAACCCACCATGTACTCCTACATGGCCTCTCACCGCTACCTTTACCAAATCGTGTTCACACACTTAGCTCTCAATAGTAGGACATGTTCACACACCTCCAATTCATCCCCGATGAATCAGACCTGACACAACTCTAAGCAATAGCAGGCATGACAAACAAGCATGAATGAGTAGGCACATCAGGGCTCAAACAACTCCTACTCATGCTAGTGGGTTTCATCTATTTACTGTGGCAATGACAGGTCATGCAGAGGATAAAGGGGTTCAACTACCGCAGCAAATAACAGTTGTATCGTTGTTGTCCCAATGCAATAAGATAGAGCAGGAGCGAGAGAGTGGGATTGTATCGGAATGAACAAGGGGGTTTTGCTTGCCTGGCACTTCTGAAGATAGTATAGTTTCTTCATCGGTGTCATCGAATTCATCGTCGGAACACGTCTATCGAGAGGGAACAACCACCGACAAACAAAGAAGAAACACAATCAATGCAATGCACAATATGATGCATGATCATGACATGGCAATATGCTGTGATTTGGGCTAATGCAGCTAAGAACAGAAAGGTTTGAGCTTATTTGAACCAAAGATTCAAATTCAAACTCAAACTATGAATTCATAAAGTGCATTATCATGTTTTGATATGAACAACAAGGTTAAGTTGATTAAACATGCATGAAACCAGTGCAGATGGATAGATTGGATTTTTCTGATCATTTTTCATATATAACTTGTTTCATTTGGAGTTACGGTTGAATTTCTATGAATTTTAGAAGTTTGTACTATTTTCTAGAATTTCCTGTATAAGAATAATTCCAGTAATTGAATTAATGCGTCAGCACTGCGTCACTATGACATCAGCTGGTCAACAGGGTCGGTCCAGGTCAAACCTGACGGCTGGGACGCACGGGTCAGTGTAACAGGGCTGGTTTGGGTCAATGACATGTGGGACCAGTCAACGCTGACTGGGCAAGTCAACCCTGACAATCGGGGCCCACTTTACTTAATCTAATCCTAAACATAAATAATCTTATACTTAATTATTATGGTGGGGTCCACTGTCAGTGTCTGTGGGTGGTTTAGCTAGCGGTGATTAGCACTAAATACGCGGCCACGTCGGCACGCCGGTGTTTGGCCGGCGGCGACCTCAAGCCGCGACGGAGGCGCACTGGAGTGGCTCGGGTTTTGCCCACGGTCGACCAAATCGACCGTGGTTTGGTCCTATGCGTAGCTGGGGCCCGCGCGCATCTAGCAGGGCAAGCGGGAAGAGCTGGGGTGGCCGGAGGCGACGGCAACCACGACGACGGCGGCGGTCGGAGTTCGGACGGGGTTAGGTTCAGCGTTACACGGCACAGCGAGATCAGCTGAGGGGCTCTACGGGTTCCTGGAGTCACCAGGAGCACACCGGTGCAACGAACGCAAGTGCAGGAGCTCGGGGGCGCGGGGCTCGCCGGCCACGGCGGAAGGCGAGCTACGGCCATGGCGGCGCAGCTAGCTAGGGGACGGACCAGAGAGGGAGAGGAGAGGGTAAATACTCCGGGGCTCACAGCGAGGTCGAAGAGCAGCTCGGTGGTCTCGGGGAGGCGTCGGAGACGGCGAATCGACCGCGGCGATCGCCGGACAGATGCGGCGATGAAGGCGGCGGGGACGACACTGCGGTGCACCCGGCGTCATGTGGGTTGGTGGAGACGAAGAGGAAGGCGCGGCAGTTCTTCTGGAAGCATCGGCGAGGCGAGGGGTGGACATTGGCCGTGGTGGAGCTTGTCGGTGCTCTCGGGTGCTCGTGGTCAATCGCGAGAGAGAGGGAGCAGAGGGGAGGAGGGGGTCCAGAGAGAGAGAGAGGGGCGGTCAGGGGGGTGTCGTGGCTTCACCAGGGCGTCGAGGGGGAAGCGGCAAGCAGGAGGTGGCCGGGACGCGTGCCGGCGCGCTGCGGCCACGCGCTCGTCCTCCTGGCAGGGGAAGAAGATGACAGGGGGAGGCTAGGTGGGCTGGGCTGGCCACTTGGGCCGCCAGGTGGCTACACACGTAAGTGGCCCAGGTGAGTTTCTGCTTCTTCTTCTATCTATATTTTCTGTTATTTTGTTTTGATTTAGTTTGAGAACTAAATCATTTTAAAACTTTATGTAAATTTTTGTGTGAGCTCAGAGAGATAGTCCAAGGCCACATGCAAATTTACAAAAATATTTGAACATTATTTCTTATATAGCAGAAATAATTCCAACCCAAATATGTTACTGATTTAAATCAAAGACCCAAAATAAATTATTTCTGTGGCTCCAAAAATATTGGTTTGAATTTTACCTCATGCCAATATTTTCACAGAATAACAGGAACAATTTCTTGGACTCATTTGATGAGATTTAAATGTTGGTTATTTTTGGAGGTTTTCTGAGGCTTTTGAAAATTCCTCAATTCAAGTTTCATTTGAATTTAAACATGATGCTCACATGGAAGCTAGCATAGGTCAGCCCAGAATTAGGGATGTGACAACTCACCCCTACTAAACAAGAATCTCGTCCCGAGATTCAAGCGTAGGGTAAGATGAAGAGGGGGGGAACGCAAACTAACACAATCTTCACGATCCAGGTTGCAGTTCATAAGAACATTGACTCGATCACCATCATTGTCTCGATGTCTTGCCCCGAGAACTCCAACTAACATGACAATGAAAGGGAAAGGAAAATTCTAGAGGGATCGATCTTATCGAATGTCGAACAACTCATGATCAACTCACGGAGTGGGACATTGAAACATCTCTCGAGCTGAGACACGAAGCATTCGTCCAGAGGGATGGAGTGAAACACATTACAAAGGTTCACTAGGTAGGCAATATTCCACACCTAAGAAGGTGGTGAACGGTTGTCAATGTAGCGAGGAGTTGAGTTGCCATGATACCATAACGATGCACCTTAGGGAAGGTGACTCGTAGAAATATCCCCTTAAGTGGCAAAAGAATTACCTTTGATTCAGAGATCATGAAACTCTTTATACCAGCCTAAGGAAATTCTCGAGCGACCATTTGGAGGGGTTTGGTAGAATGGCATACCCGGATTAGAATGGATGATGTGTATTACCTTGTTGAAAACAACACAAGGGATGATTTTAGTAACTGGGGAGAAGCCCAACAGTAGAGAGTGAGTCCACTGTTTGTAAGGTTATAGCATAACCGAGGAAACTGAGAGCAATCCCAGTTAGTGCCGATGATAACACCTAGCGTTTGTGTGTGCTCTCAAGAACTTGAGCATTTCCATATTCATCAAGGTTTTACCAATTTCCGTGTCAAGGGTCTTGGCAACACATCATACTACCATGATGAATAACGACGAAGGATGCAGGTACAGAGAAGGACAACATTTTCTCAAATTTTACCTTGGCGACGCCAAGGAAATAAAATTTGGAGGATCGACCGAGAGACATTTAGCACTCCGCTTCTAATGTTCTCCTCAATGTGCTAGCGTATCTCATTCATAGGTATGGTTTGATATCTAGAACATCAAGTAAAAGGTCGGACTTTGGGAACACAAGAATCCACAAGGATTAACTTCTAGAATAAGTCATGCGAGATCCTCATGGGTAGTGATCAAACGGCTTAATCAAGATACTACAATAATAGTACTTCTAGCTAGATGCGTCCACTTCACTGGAACCTATATCATAGTTCTTGGAAGAAGTTCCCACCATCATATCTGCCTGAGATTCAGATCTGGTTGGTAACAGGATAATTCAGACCCATTAAGTCTAAAAAGAAAAATGAAAGTTTGCAACACAAATCGACAAGGTGGCGTTGCGAGATTCTCGGGGAATGAGCTATGATAGCAAACTCCAAAACATGAGCTGGTTCTGCTACACACATGTGAGCATGCTGTGCCAGACAAGCATGAACACGTAGTAGTCTTATAATAAAACGCTACCGAGCTCAGAAGGGGAACCATCATCGAGGATATCGAAGTCCTTGCATAAGTCTTGCTCTTAAGAAGGAACTTCTTCTCCTTGAACAAATCAATCAGTGGCTTGGTGTGCTAGGAAACACATATGGAATGGAGGCGGCCAACCTATCAAACCATAGGGTACTTCGCACATGCATGACTGACTTGGGATGATTCCAGAGGAATCAAAAAAAATCTTTCTCGAACTCACGGCGGCAACTTGCATCAGATGCACATGAGTTAGGGGAAGTCACTTCTTTCATCCAAACATATGCTTCACAAATGGTCATGAAGAAAATGCTTACACAAGTTTCCAATGCTAACTTAGATGTACAACATGAATCATGGAGAGGATAAAATGCTGCTGATGAGCTCAACAACAAGTCATCGAGATTCCCATGAAGATGGAATTCCACAACTATGTGAACACAGTGATAGCATTGGTCAGACCAAAAGATATAATGGTGTATGCTCGAGGAAAATCCACGAGTAAGACAGCATTACGAACATCGTTGGTTTTGATTTGATTTGATGATAGCCCATACTCAAATCAAAGATTGGGTAAGATGATAGGTCCATAAACTAATCACGGGGGTCAATAGATGAAAATACCATCTTTCTTCAACACACATACAAGATATCCCTTTGGAATGAACTGAGTCAGACAAGCTATTATCTTCCAACTCTCCAAGTTGTTGTTTAGCTTAACCAACTAGCTCAGGGTATCCGACACAGATGCTTGGAGAAAGGGTGGTTTATAGGAAACCAACTTGATCACGAGCTCAACATAGCGGTCAGGTGACAACCTGGTGATTCTTTCGGGAAGATACTCGAAAAATCATGAACCACCGATATGTTACTAGGCTCGAGAACAATCTTGCTTTTCAGGGCAAGACGATATGACCAGAAGAGCGAGGGGTTGCCAAAATCCTAACTCATTGATCAAAGAGTGCACCAGGAAATAAGGACTAGGTAGCACAATCAGTCTTAGAATGATGATTCAAGAACCAACACACTAAGAATGAAATTATTGTCCATTTACTACCAAGCAACATGGTTCATAGGATTGTTGATTTCACACATGATAGTTCACCTATCGGCGTTTCGGTTGCAACAACACGGGAACCGAGAAATGAAAAATGATGGCGAGAAGTATCACTGCGTCAATAATTCACAAGAGCTGGTGCAATTCTCATGAAACTCCTGACATAAAGAAGGTAATACTTCAAGGTAGAACAGACCAGAGGCTGGATTGGCATTTGATCTATGGAATACAACTACTTTGACCAGTCCAAGAAATGGATGAGGTGCTGGAGTTTGTTTCTCCTAGTCATCCTGAATAGAATGGCTTGACGGACCACAAGAGTAATAGGCATCGACGAACAAATGCACGCATACTCTTGACTATCAATTGATAGACGAGGGTCAGAAGACAACTAAAATGGGACAACTCAAAAGAACATATGATTTCTGAGTTGTGGATGCATGGATTAGCATGTCGAACCAAGTTCAACGGGTTTCTTCCGGATAACCCATGCAGAAAGGTAGAACTGACAGATTCACAATATAGAATGGAGAACTCATCAAGAGCACCCTGGTTGTGATATTTTGGTTCAAAAGAACTCCGGCCAAGAATGGTTCATGGTATTTGGAAGAACGATATACCATGGACCTCGAGGACTATCACAAAGGTTACTAATATCCTAAAGGAACTAGCAACACTATCAACACGAGGTAAGTAGGGTGAATCTCGGGTTCAAAAACCCAGGAATAGAAAGCCTACTAACTAAATGGCATCACGGGATGCTTTCGAGAATGATGGCCAGAATCATCGCACTAGGAACACAAAGCATGGCTAAATTACTAGATGATCCTCTAAGACACCTAGGGTCATAATAATAACTCCAACATATATGTCGAGGCAATAGAGTACCTCAACTCAGCAATTAGTGTGATTAACCTGGCCAAAAAGGACATCAGGAACGGGAGGAAGGGATTTGCAAATGCATCAGACTGTTTAGAAACCTGGGATGACTCGGACAGCATAACGGCTGTAAATGCTCAAAAGAATTAAGACATGCTACAAAAATGGTGGCATAACCACTCGATCATCACAATATCAAGATTTCAAGATCAACAATTAACATACGGAAGTAGTGGGAACTTAACTGAGGCTTGAAACCAACAATCCTATAAGTCTACGGATTAGTAACATGTGATCCTGATAGAAAGAAGAGAAGGCCTAGTTCTTAACCCCGTAGAGAAGAAGAGGGTGACTCAGATCAGAACGACATAAGGTAAAGGAGTAAAAAGAGCCTTACGTTCCCAACCACAATCAATTCCCTTATATAACTAAAGCATTTCTAGACTCAACTTCGACCAGTTTGGCTTAGTAATCCTACAGGCAGTCAAGCTCTGATACCAAAGCTGTCAGGACCCCGACTCAATGCCACATCGATCTAGCATGTAACACCTCATATCACTTTGCGTCCTCACGCACGATATTCCCACGGGTGTCGCCTTACCTTTGCCCGGGACCGTTTGCGCCTTTTGGCACACGTATATGATAGTGTCGCTAGCATCCATATGATAAGGAGCCCGGGCTGACATGGCTAGTCGTAAACCCAAAGTGGCACAAACTTACAGGGACAGGCACCCATGACCCAGCATCGAACGTGTCGGTCATTAGCGAGTGAATCCAGGCTGTAGCACTGGGCTAGCAGGACTCCGGTGAACCGGGCTGTAGCGGGCTAACAGGACTCTGGTATTCATTGCGTGACATTTCCCCGAAGGGACAGACACAGGAACGAAGAAGGACACATGCCGGCCAGCCTAAGTGTTCCGGAGCAGTAGCAAGCTACCATGGCTCAGTGGAAGCACTAGGAGACATTTCCCAGTAAGAGAGGCTACTAAGGATAAACAACTAGATAGTCAGATCCCACACATACCAAGCATTTCAATAACATACACACAATATGCTCGATATGTGCAAATACAACATGGCATCACAACATGACTCTACAACTCAAGTATTTTATTCAATAGGCTCTGAGGAGCGAGATATTACAAACATGGGTCTCATGACCCAACATTCAGAGCATACAGATCAAGCACATGCGAAAGCTTATCATGTCTGAGTACAGACATCTACAAATGAAAAAGGCTGAGAAGCCTGACTATCTACCAGATCCTGCCGAGGGCACAAGATCGTAGCTGAGGTAACAAGCTAAACATCGAAGTCCATGCGGAACTACTAGCGAGACTGAAGTCACTCTGCAAAAACGTAAAATAGGCAAACGTGAGTACAAATGTACCCAGCAAGACTTACATCAGAACTAACTACATATGCATCATTATCAACAAAGGGGTGGTGGAGTTTAACTACAGCAAGCCAGCTTTGGCTCGATGGCTATCCTAAACTACGACTGCAAGTAACTCTTTTGAGGTGGCGCACACGAGTCCACATATTCACCAAATCAATACGCCACTATGGATCCGCTCCCGTCTCCCTACGAGAACGCCATCCATAGCACTCACGCTTATCTTGCGCATTTTAGAGTATCCACTTTCACTTGTCTATGAACTGTACAGGCAACCTAGAAGTCCTTTACCGCGGACACGGCTATTCGAATAGATCATATTAACCCTGCAGGGGTGTACTTCTTCACACGCTCTCACCACTTACCGCCATGTACACGTCATGTATCTCAGCAACCTTCAAGCGGAAGCCTGGCGAGGGAGTCGGCCACGACCTGACTAACCACACAAGTCTCTCGTCCAGGTTTATCGCCTATTCGGGTTCCATCCGCAAGGAGATCCGGCCGGGATGTCGCTCACGGCCCCAAACGATGTGAGCAAGGTTCCCAAGCCCACCTCGACGGGTGGATGTACGCTTGGTACACCGTGCCACGGTGCCTAGTCTGTCCCAAGCCCACCTGTACCGGGTGCCACTTGGTAGACTACTAACACTACCTACAAACACCAGAAACTAGTTGCAACTCCTGGACAGAGATCATGTTGATTAATAAGCCGAGAGAGCTTGGAGTGCCCGGAGCCCAATGTGTGGTAGTAACTGTTCATGGATCACAAACACAGAACTCAATTCCTGAGGATGGCTACAATGAGACAACCCACCATGTACTCCTACATGGCCTCTCACCGCTACCTTTACCAAATCGTGTTCACACACTTAGCTCTCAACAGTAGGACATGTTCACACACCTCTAATTCATCCCCGATGAATCTGACCTGACACAACTCTAAGCAATAGCAGGCATGACAAACAAGCATGAATGAGTAGGCACATCAGGGCTCAAACAACTCCTACTCATGCTAGTGGGTTTCATCTATTTACTGTGGCAATGACAGGTCATGCAGAGGATAAAGGGGTTCAACTACCGCAGCAAGTAACAGTTGTATCGTTGTTGTCCCAATGCAGTAAGATAGAGCAGGAGCGAGAGAGTGGGATTGTATTGGAATGAACAAGGGGGTTTTGCTTGCCTGGCACTTCTGAAGATAGTATAGTTTCTTCATCGGTGTCATCGAATTCATCGTCGGAACACATCTATCGAGAGGGAACCACCACCGACAAACAAAGAAGAAACACAATCAATGCAATGCACAATATGATGCATGATCATGACATGGCAATATGCTGTGATTTGGGCTAATGCAGCTAAGAACAGAAAGGTTTGAGCTTATTTGAACCAAAGATTCAAATTCAAACTCAAACTATGAATTCATAAAGTGCATTATCATGTTTTGATATGAACAGCAAAGGTTAAGTTGATTAAACATGCATGAAACCAGTGCAGCTGGATAGATTGGATTTTTCTGATCATTTCATATATAACTTGTTTCTTTGGAGTTACGGTTGAATTTCTATGAATTTTAGAAGTTTGTACTATTTTCTGGAATTTCCTGTATAAGAATAATTCCAGTAATTGAATTAATGCATCAGCACTGCGTCACTATGACATCAGCTGGTCAACAGGGTCGGTCCAGGTCAAACCTGACGGCTGGGACCCACGGGTCAGTGTAACAGGGCTGGTTTGGGTCAATGACATGTGGGACCAGTCAACGCTGACTGGGCAAGTCAACCCTGACAATCGGGGCCCACTTTACTTAATCTAATCCTAAACAGAAATAATCTTATACTTAATTATTATGGTGGGGTCCACT
This sequence comes from Triticum timopheevii, assembly GCA_963921465.1. Classification (NCBI taxonomy): domain Eukaryota; kingdom Viridiplantae; phylum Streptophyta; class Magnoliopsida; order Poales; family Poaceae; genus Triticum; species Triticum timopheevii. The sequence continues at coordinate 219,068,580 of OY997274.1, forward strand.
GTCAGTGTCTGTGGGTGGTTTAGCTAGCGGTGATTAGCACTAAATACGCGGCCACGTCGGCACGCTGGTGTTTGGCCGGCGGCGACCTCAAGCCGCGGCGGAGGTGCACTGGAGTGGCTCGGGTTTTGCCCACGGTCGACCAAATCGACCGTGGTTTGGTCCTATGCGTAGCTGGGGCCCGCGCGCATCTAGCAGGGCAAGCGGGAAGAGCTGGGGTGGCTGGAGGCGACGACAACCACGACGACAGCGGCGGCCGGAGTTCGGACGGGGTTAGGTTCGGCGTTACACGGCACAGCGAGATCAGCTGAGGGGCTCTACGGGTTCCTGGAGTCACCAGGAGCACGCCGGTGCAACGAACGCAAGTGCAGGAGCTCGGGGGCGCGGGGCTCGCCGGCCATGGCGGACGGCGAGCTACGGCCATGGCGGCGCAGCTAGCTAGGGGACGGACCAGAGAGGGAGAGGAGAGGGTAAATACTCCGGGGCTCACAGCGAGGTCGAAGAGCAGCTCGGTGGTCTCGGGGAGGCGTCGGAGACGGCAAATCGACCGCGGCGATCGCCGGACAGATGCGGCGATGAAGGCGGCGGGGACGACGCTGCGGTGCACTCGGCGTCACGTGGGTTGGTGGAGACGAAGAGGAAGGCGCGGCGGTTCTTCTGGAAGCATCGGCGAGGCGAGGGGTGGACATTGGCTGCGGTGGAGCTCGTCGGTGCTCTCGGGTGCTCGTGGTCGATCTCAAGAGAGAGGGAGCAAAGGGGAGGAGGGGGTCCAGAGAGAGAGAGGGGCGGTCAGGGGGGTGTCGTGGCTTCACCAGGGCGTCGAGGGGGAAGCGGCAAGCAGGAGGTGGCCGGGACGCGTGCCGGCGCGCTGCGGCCACGCGCTCGTCCTCCTGGCAGGGGAAGAAGACGACAGGGGGAGGCTAGGTGGGCTGGGCTGGCCACTTGGGCCGCCAGGTGGCTACACAGGTAAGTGGCCCAGGTGAGTTTCTGCTTCTTCTTCTATCTATATTTTCTGTTATTTTGTTTTGATTTAGTTTGAGAACTAAATCATTTTAAAACTTTATGTAAATTTTTGTGTGAGCTCAGAGAGATAGTCCAAGGCCACATGCAAATTTACAAAAATATTTGAACATTATTTCTTATATAGCAGAAATAATTCCAACCCAAATATGTTATTGATTTAAATCAAAGACCCAAAATAAATTATTTCTGTGGCTCCAAAAATATTGGTTTGAATTTTACCTCATGCCAATATTTTCACAGAATAACAGGAACAATTTCTTGGACTCATTTGATGAGATTTAAATGTTGGTTATTTTTGGAGGTTTTCTGAGGCTTTTGAAAATTCCTCAATTCAAGTTTCATTTGAATTTAAACATGATGCTCACATGGAAGCTAGCATAGGTCAGCCCAGAATTAGGGATGTGACATGGGGGCTCCGGATCGGAACTCGGTGGTCGTCGCCCAGTTGGCGCCGCACGGCTCGGTGATGTAGAACCACCCGGATTGCCATCCTTTTACGGTCTCCACAAAGGAGCCGTCGAGACATGTGACGTTGGGCATTCGGCCCACCATGGCCCCTCCGCACTCCGCCTGTTGGCCTCTTACCACCTTCGGCTTCACGCAGAAAGTTTGCAGCCATAGGCCGAAGTGGGGCCGGATGCGGAGGAAGGCCTCGCACACGACGATGAACGCCGAGATGTTGAGGACAAAATTCGGGGCTAGATCGTGGAAATCTAGCCCGTAGTAGAACATAAGCCCGCGGACGTAGGGATGGAGTGGAAATCCTAGTCCACGGACGAAGTGGGCGACGAATACGACCCTCTCGTGGGGTCCTGGGGTCGGAATGACCTGCCCGGCGTCTGGTAGACGGTGCGCTATGTCCGCGGCCAAGTATCCGGCCGCCCAAAGATTGGTGATGTGCTCCTCCTTGACGATGGAAGCCACCCACTTGCCTCCTGCTCCGGACATGTTTAGCTGTGCAGGGAGGACTTGGGCTTGGGCGTTGGAGATCAAGGGGGCAAGAGTGGGCAAAGGAGGAAGAAGGCGTGGGTGAAAATGGGGGAATCTTATCCCTTTATAGAGGCGCCGGAATGGTGCACCTCCCCACTTGCCCGTTGGGAATCGCTTGTTTCCCAAGCGCCACAGTTAATGGCGTGGTGAGATTACCCATGCCCGCATTGATGAGAATCCCGTAATAAGGGGACACGATCTCTGCTTTGACAAGACGTGTCACATAAACCGCCTCGTGATATGCGTTGTAGCTGGTTGAGTGGAAACGGTTCGAACAATGGATCCGATCATAATAACGTGCCACGTCGTCAGGAAAAGTTGTCAGCAGATTGCATTTGTGAAATATCATTCTCTCTACGGTGGTATGTGAAGATCATTTTTCAGATCCGGACATGATTTGAGTGTTCGATAATTACTTTGGAGTATTCGGAGGAGGAACCCGCCTTGTAATGTCGAAGACAATACTGCGCGCCGGACTCATCGTCATTGAAGCCTGGTTCAGGGGCTACTAAGGGAGTCCTGGATTAGGGGGTATCCAGACAGCCGGACTATGTACAACGTCCGGACTATTGAAGCGTGAAGATACAAGACTCAAGACTTCGGCCCGTGTCCGGATGGGACTTTTCTTGGTGTGGAAGGCAAGCTTGGCGATCCGGATATTATATTTCCTTCCTTGTAACCGACTCCATGTAAACCCTAGCCCTCTCCGGTGTCTATATAAACCGGAGAGGTTGGTCCTTAGAAGGCCGATCACACATTCATACCATCATAGGCTAGCTCCTAGGGTTTTAGCCTCTACGATCTCGTGGTAGATCTACTCTTGTACTACCCATATCATAAATATTAATCAAGCAGGAAGTAGGGTTTTACCTCCATCGAGAGGGCCCAAACCTGGGTAAACATCTGTGTCCCTTACTTCTTGTTACCATCAGCCTTGACGCACAGATCGGGACCCCCTACCCAAGATCCGCCGGTTTTGACACCGACAACCGGGAGACTCGTTCGGGCATATAAAGTGGGTCTAAGGCGACCGACTGTAGATGCTCTGAGAGTGCTCTTCTAATCCCGAGCTCAAACGATCCTCTATGAATAGTATCTTAAAAAAACAGAATCGGCAAACACTGGTTAGTTGTGTTCCTGGTTGCAAATTTTTATGATTAAATCACATTCGTGGAGATCTAGGCAAAAAAATCAGTGCTCCAACATGCTTTAGAGCATTAGGAATGTTTAATGTTTTTTTGCACAAAATTTTACATGTATGTAGAACATTGAACATGTTTGTTGCCAAAAAATTAGAGTATTTATTAAGAAAAACTAACATATTTCGTTGTGGCTTATGTTGAATACTATGGACCAAGGATTGTTTTTTAAGCGCATCAATCAATATTACTTACTTACACATACATGCACCTTCTAAAGAAAGCAGAATAATATTCGTCATAGTGTTGCCACTACAGACGTAAACATAGTCATAGCCGAAATCCGACCGCAATCTCTGCTAGATCATTCATAGGCGTTAGCATAAACTCTTGAGGGGTCGTAGAGAATGATTTGGTGCATCGATAATTGGTTGATCGTGCACTAGGCATATATATATATATATATATATATATATATATGTGTGTGTGTGTGTGTGTGTGTGTGTGTGTGTGTGTGTGTGTGTGTGTGTGTGTGTGTGTACAAGGGGTTCGACCGGTATCTTGTCTCCTAAGATACACGAACATACAGAGGGAGACAGACACTACAGGTACTGCATACAAGACCCAGACCTATGTACATGTACACATGTTCAACACCCCCCCCCCCCCCCCGCAGTCGAAGCGTCGCCGGTGACGCAGAGACTGGACCAAAAGCCCTCGAATGTCGAGGTGGGTAGTCTCTTCGTCATGACATCGGCGAACTGCTGATCGGTGGGCACATGTAGAACACGAACACGACCAAGTGCGACGTGCTCCCTGACGAAGTGAATGTCGAGCTCAATATGTTTCGTCCGTCGGTGATGGACAGGGTTGGCAGCGAGGTAGACCATGGAGACGTTGTCACAGTAGACAAGTGTCGCCTTGGTGACCTCACATAGCAACTCCTGAAGTAGCTGTCGTAGCCAAGAGCACTCCGCAACAGCGTTAGCCATGACCCGGTACTCAGCCTTGGCGCTCGATCGTGAGACCGTGGGTTGTCGTTTAGACGACCACGAAATCAGAGAGGGCCTGAGGTAGACACAGTAGCCGGAGGTGGAGCATCGAGTGTCGGGACACCCAACCCAGTCGGTGTCGGAGTAGGCGACAAGGCTGGTGTCAGGTGATGCCGTCAGGGTGAGACCCATGGCTGTGGTGCCACGTATGTACCAAAGTATACGTTTCACGAGAGCCCAATGGGTGTCACAAGGAGCATGCATATGAAGGCACACCTGCTGGACAGCATACTGAATGTCTGGATGCGTCAGTGTGAGGTACTGAAGCGCATCGACGATGGAGCGGTAGAAGGGAGTGTCGGACGCTGGAGAACCCTCGACGGCGGACACCTTAGCCTTCGTGTCGACAGGCATGGGAGCAGGCTTGCAGTTAAGCATGCCCGCTTGCTCCAGAAGCTCGTAGGCGTACTTCTGCTGGTGCAGGAAGAAGCCAGTGGCCCGACGCACTACCTCGATGCCGAGGAAGTAGTGGAGAGCCCCCAAGTCCTTGAGGGCGAACTCGGTGCCGAGGCGAGCTGTGATCTGCTGAAGTAGCGCTGGCCAGGACGCAGTCAGGATGATGTCGTCGACATACAGTAGGAGGTACGCAGTGGCGGGGTCCTGGTGATAGACAAACAGGGAGGCATCGGACCGTGTGGACCGGAACCCCTGCTGCTGAAGGAAGGCCGCGATCCGCTGGTATCAGACCCGAGGCACCTGCTTCAACCCGTAGAGAGAACAGGAGAGCAAGCACACATGGTCCGGATAGTCGGTGTCGACGAAACCAGTAGGCTGCTGACAGAACACCTGCTCGTCGAGATGGCCATGCAAGAAAGCATTAGACACATCAAGCTGGTGTACCGGCCAGGCGCGAGAAACAGCAAGCTGGAGGACAGCGCGAATCGTGCCCGGTTTGACAACCGGGGCGAAGGTGTCGGTGAAGTCCACGCCGGCACACTGGCGAAAGCCGCGCACCACCCAACGGGCCTTTTAGCGCTCGAGAGAACCATCGGGGCGAGTCTTGTGGCGGAAGACCCACTTGCCAGTGATGACATTGGCACGGGGAGGCCGTGGAATAAGCTGCCACGTACGGTTGTGCTGCAGGGCGTCAAACTCCTCACGCATCGCAGCTAGCCAGTTCGGATCCCGAAGGGCTGCGCGAGCGGAGGTGGGTAGCGGAGACGACACCGAGGTGGATGCAGCACACGCGTACTCATCCGACGGGTAGCGCGTGCTGGGACAAAGTGTCCCGGTCCGGGTCCTAGTGACCACACCGATGAGGGGTGCGGCCGCAGCGACGGGGGCCGCGACGGGGGCCGTGACGGGGGCGGCCGAGGAGGCCGCAGCATCAGGGGCCTCGGCGGGGGCCACAGCGGGGGTGGCCGAGGGGGCCGCGACAGTGGGGGCCGCCGGAGGGGGCGCCGCAGAGGTCGCGGTGACAGGGCCGTGGCAGGGGCCGCAACGGGGGCCGCCGGCGCGGGGAGCGCGGGCAGGGCTGACTCCGGGGCGCGACTGGGCGGTCCGCCAGAGGTGGAGGCAGGGGCGAACCACGCCGCGGGAGACGTCAAAGGTAACGGTACCTGCTGAAACGGGAACACCAGCTCATCAAAGTACACATGGAGAAGTGAAAACACGGTGGGACACTGGATCATAGCACCGGTAACCTTTGGTGTTGGGAGGATAACCAAGGAAAATGCAAGGAAGCGACCGGGGTGCGAGTTTGTGAGGAGCAGTGGACGTGGTGCTAGGATAACAGAGACACCCGAAGATGCGAAGACCATCATAAGACGGAGCCGCACCGAAGAGGAGCTGGTGAGGAGTGTAGTTCCAGCGGGAACGACAGGGGCGAATGTTAATGAGGAGGCTGGCGGTCGCGAGCGCGTCCGGCCAGAACCGAGGAGGCACGTAGGAGTGGAAGAGCAACATGCGGACATAGTCATTAAGAGTGCGAAGGACGCACTCGGCGCGACCATTCTGCTGAGACGTGTAGGGGCAGGTGAGGCGAAAGATGGTGCCGTAGGACGCAAGTAAATTGCGGAAGGTGACGTTGTCAAACTCCTTGCCGTTGTCAGTTTGCAAGGCGAGAATAGGACGACCGAACTGTGTGGTGACATATGAATAAAAGGCTGTGAGTGTGGCAAGAGTGACGGACTTGCGACGGAGAGGGAATGTCCACGCATAATAAGAAAAATCATCCAATATCACCAGATAGTATAAATAGCCCGTGTTGCTAGCAACCGGGGACGTCCAAACATCACTATGCAATAACTGAAAACGGAAAGGTAGAAACGTTTGTAGACTCGCTAAAGGGAAGACGAACGTGCTTTCCAAGACGGCAAGCCTCACAAGTGTGATCGTCGACCTTATTACATGAGAAAGAAAAACTCTGAAGAATCTGACGCATAACGGTGGAGTTGGGATGACCGAGACGGGCATGCCAAAGATCGACACTGGCGGCGAAGGCGATGGAAGCGGGTGGTGGTGGCGTCGGAGGGATGCACTAGGTAAAGCTCATCCGGGCTGTCAATCGGTGGAGTACCATCCGTGTACGGGCGTCCTTCACAAAAGAACCAATATCGTCAAATTCAACAGTGGTAGGGTTCTCACGAGCAAGGCGACGAACAGAAACAAGATTAGTGATTAAGTCAGGAGACACAAGAACATTAGACATATTGACAGGAGTAGAAGTAGAAGGAAAAGACATATGGCCGACATGTGTAATGGGTAGGGAGGAACCGTTACCAACGGTGATACGGGTGGAAGTATGAACGGAAGTGGCAGACGTGAGGTTACTGGGATGAGCAGTCATGTGAGCGGTGACGCCCGAGTCCATGTACCAGTCACCACCGCCACCATAGGAGCTCGGTGACGGGGCGGAGTGCAGGGCAGCGAGCAGGGCCGGGTCCCACGGCGGCGGCACCTGAGGAGGGTAAAACCCTTCGTAGGCCGGCGCGGGAGCTGCATCGAAGGCCGACGCGGCGTTGTCGCCGTAGGCGGGCGCGACCCCGTAGGACGGCGCAGACCCGTACGCGGGCGCAAGCGGGGGGGGCACCGTAGCCGCTGTAGGGAGCGGCGTTCTGCGCGACGAAGAGAGCCTGGTGGCCCGCCGGGCGAGGCCCAATGATGCCCGGAGCAGGAGCCCGAGGGACCGGCATCGAGTACACGTGGACGACGCCAGTCCACGGGTTGGTGCCGTACGTCCATGGGGGAGTCACCTGCTGCTGCTGCTGACGACGGCCCCCCGGTGCCTGTTGCTGCTTGCGGCCGCCCCCGTGGCGGTTGCCGCGGCGTCCACCGCCCGGTTGCTAGGGGGCAGCAGGAGGGGCGGGAGGCGCGGGCGGGAGGGGGAAATACCCCGGAGGCGCGGGGGGCGGCGGCGGCTGGCACGACGCGGGTGGGGCGGCGGGTGGAGGGGCGCCACGTGAGGTGCCGGCGGTGAGGGCGTGATGATGCACACGCATCTTGACCCCCTTCATCTGGCGCTCCTCCAACCGCAAGTACGCCACGAACTAGGGGAAGGAGGGCTCCGGCATCAAGGTGAGGTTGGAGGCGGTGTTGCCGAAGTCCTCGTTGAGGCCGGCGGTGAGCGTGCTGAGGAGGAGGTCGTCATCCACCTTGGCTCGAATGTCATGGAGCTCATCCGCCAACGTCTTCAGGCGGCGGCAGTAGTCATCAATGGACTGTTCATCCTGGTGACAGTCAAAAAATTCCTGCTACAAAAAAACGCGGCGCTGAAGCTTGTTGTCGGTGAGAGGCCGTTCAGCTTGACCCACATGGCGCGGGCGTCGTTGCTGGCGCTCACGACCGTGTGGAACAAGTCCTTGGAGATGGTGGTGAAGAACCACCGGATGATCGTGGCGTCGATCGCGGTCCACTCGGCGTTGTCCACCATGGCGCGGGAGTCAATGGTGCCATCCACATGATCCACGAGGTTGTTCTCGCGGAAGAGCAGCGAGAAGTACGTCTTCCATGCGGAGTACGTGGAGTTGGAGGCGTCGAGGACCACGGGGACGCGTGCGTGGACGTTGATGTCGCGGATCTCAGCAGGATCGACGGCGAAGGGGTTGGAGTAGGTGGATGCGTTGGACGACATGGCTGCGAGGGCGTGGGGAGGAAGGCGGCGCGGCTTGTGTAGGGGCGGCGCGGCGGTGGAAGAAGGGCGGCGCGGCGAAGAGGAGAGGGCGCACGGGGAGGAGGAGGCGCGCGGGGAGGAGGGGTGGCGGCGGCGGTGTGGGGCGACGGCGGCGGCGGCGGGAGATCGTGGCGGCGGCGGCCCGAGGTGGCGGCTAGGGTTGGCGGAAGCGGTAGGATCGACTTGCGATAGATACCATGTAGAGAATGATTTGGTGCATCGATAATTGATTGATCGTGCACTATATATATATATATATATATATATATATATATATATATATATATATATATATATATATATATATATATATATATGTACAAGGGGTGCGACCGGTATCTTGTCTCCTAAGATACACGTACATACAGAGGGAGACAGACACTACAGGTACTGCATACAAGATCCAGACCTACGTACATGTACACATGTTTAACAGGGGTGAAGAAGTTACAGTAACGCGCATCAAGCAACATATAATGACGTGTTACAGAACACACATAAAGCAATATACCATGTATTGCAAAACAGGTTTTGGCATAATCTCGATCACCTTCCAACTGGGTTTCTCTGAACAACTTCATCCAGGAGAGCCATTGATTCTATCAAATTAATAAAAAAAACATTGGTTGATGTTTTGTGCACTTTTTGAGTACATAGGTTTGTTTTTTGGATGATAGCTCCTTGAATGTTATTTGTGGATGAAGTTTTACAAGAATCTAAAACATTTTGTCGATGTCGCAAAATTTTAATTTTTTGGATCACATTTGATGTTGCTTTTTCGTGTTTTTTTTTTGGGTTCACCCAGGTGTAGTACATGGGAGAGTAGAAAATCCACTCTCGTTCGTTAACCTTGCCCTTAACAATCATGGTAACGCACAGCAGCTGGCAAGCAAAAGAACGAAGTTGACAAACTGCACGCACACCAGGTCGCACCAACCAATTGTATCAGCCAAAAAAAAAAAACAAGCACCGGAGACTCGGAGTCAACACTCAGGTGTCTCACACACACACACACACACACACAGGTGTCTCTCTTGCCCGGAGTCCCACAGTGAGGGGCCTGAAGTTTCTTGATAGGATAGGACAGGAGCAGTTTTGTTAAGCACGGAGGGCATAGATTCCCCAAAATTGGTGCCCAGCCTGGCATCTTTCTGCTGCTTCATACGCTGGTCCCAGTCTAGGTTCTCGTTAGCTTAAGTCGTACGAGCTCAGCCCGCCTAAGTTATATTTCTCTTCTCTCGCCTATCATCTTTGCTTCCTCTAAGCATACACTTCCCGGCCAGTAGGCTTAACCCAATCATAGATAGTGCCTACGACCTACCTCGGCGATCGATGTGTCTTCCGTTCCTCTGCGGCGGCCGCGATGATCACGGGCCCTCCCCGCGGCACCATCGACCCCCGCCGACGCCGCAGCACCCTCCTGCATTTTCAGATCAAGATAATTCAGCAGCATACCAGGGAGACGAGACCAGGAACGGAGCGTCCCATGGGGCGCAAGCAAATGCGAGAGACTGGAGGATGGATAACGGGGCGGCGCATCCTGCACCAAGGTACGCTCCTGCCGGTGCTCCTCGCCATGGGCATGAGCCACTGGCATCTCCGCGGCCGGTGGAGGACTGGACGAGGCAAGGTCCGGCACGGCTGTTTACCACCCGTCGGGCTGGAGACGACGACGCCCCTACTGCCGCCTCCAACGACCAGCTCAATCGCGGTGGTAACCGTGGCGGCCCGGGGCAACGCGAATATCGGTCGAAATCACGGGGACCGGTGATCAGGTGAGCACGAGATGACTCTGCTGCTAGTGTCGTTGTTCTTGTCTTACGGAATTGAAATAATATATCATGATGTATGTGGCTGTTGTTCTGTCTGTTTAATTAGGTCATGTAAGTAAACTTGTGGACTTATCGTATGATGATTATTGCTTCCATATGTGTTGTCATGCAAATGTTCAATCTCAGGTGTTGTTGAATCTTCTTGTTCTTTTTCTTCTTCTTTTCATCCTGATGATATTGCTGGTCACGACGACTGTCGTGACTCGTGAGGTGGCATGCATGAACAGTGATTAGAAAGAAAAAGAAAAATGCAAAAAAGAGGGGTTTCCGGTGCAACGAACACGTCTCGTCGCGTCTGCGCGCATATGTAGAACGACGAATATGTTCTCCATCGCGTCTAAGCTAAATATGCTACTTGTCGACATGCATGCTAGTAGCAAAGTTCTTGGATGAGAAGGAACTGACTCCTCCCCCCTCTCAATGAAGATCCTTTTGCAGGAATCGTTCTGTTAATTTTAATATTCACGCGGAATTGTAAGTACTGTTTCTGAATAATAGTAGCGGTAGCAGCAAAAGTGGTAGCAGCAGAGGACAGTGATAATGCGGGACAACAGTGGTAGTACTAGTAGAGAATATTAATAGTGCTTGAGGGCCAGAATAGTAATAAGGAAGTAAATTATATAGCATCATGAAAGCACAGAAGTAAATATAAAAAATTATTAACATTACCATTTGATAAATATTATTCCTATTCCTCTTTTTTCTTTCTTTACAAATGGAACATGCACGTAATTAATTGATTTGCTAATTATTACTATTTATTAATTATTTTCGAATTCCATATAGAAATGTTCCCTTTTTAGTTGGAAAATATTGCCTTTTTCTAGGATGCATGCACAACTTATCATATACTCTCTCTGTTCCTAAATATAAGTCTTCTTTTAGTGATTTCAATATGAACTACATACACGGCTGTATGTAGTCCATATTAAAATCTTTAAAAAGACTTATATTTAAGAACGGAGGTGTTTATGTATGTAAGTATAATTTTAAGCAAATATATATTTATCATTTTTGTGAGAGAATATATATACTTACTATTTTGGCGTAGTATGTATTAACCATTAATTACTTATGTTATTTGTAAAAATAGGATTTCTGCAGTTTTTAACACTTACATATTATCAAATGCATACCTTAAGGATATTGTTTTTAAGTTTGAAGATTTTCATGATAAAAATTCCCAAGTAAGTATATCACTTGTAGAAACATATCAGGTAATGCAAAAAAAAAATATAATGATGTTTTTGAAAATAAATGTACGTATGTGGTGTATACTATGCACTGGATCAACCATACACAGTGCATATGAAAATCGCTATATTTTGAAGGTGTGGATATTAAGTCTGCTACACTATTTTATGTTACTCATGTTATACTTAACTTGTTTATATAAATAAATTTCCCTTTGATCGATCGACGGCTAGGATTTGATTATCCTATTACCTCTCAGAGTGCAAGGGGAATCATCTGTTTTCTTTCTTTCCATCTTGAGTTCTTCTATTCTGCTCTTAGCCAGCAATAGGAGAGGATGCATGAGCGAAATCAATATGACATCATATATGCTTCTTCATTTTAAAAATGTTCCTATATTTTAGAAATTTAAATATTTCCCAAAATCATTTTAAAATAACTTTCACAGGTCAATGATTCTTTTTCTATTTCGAGCATACAATTATAAAGATATATTCATGTATATTAAATAAAATGCCTCCATTCTCTTTTCCGTAGAATCGCAAAAAAATGACGTAGATAAAATCATTTTAATAGTAATATCCAAGTACACATTACAGATGTATAAAATTAATCTATTTGAAAATTAAATATTCATTATTTAGAACATTGTCATGTATGTCAAAAAGTTGTTCATGCAATTACCTTAATGAAAAATGAAACATAAATACTATAATTAAATAGAAAAAAATAAGAAACTAGGAAAATGTTTAAAATAAAATAGAAAATAAGAAAGTAAAAAACCGAAATGTACAAATGAAGGAAAAAATAAATATGAAAAATGAAATGAAAATAAATGGATACAAGACTAATAAATTAAAAAGTGAAAATAGTTTAGAAAAAGCTACCATCAAGATAGCAGTTGTGGCCGGTCCAAGGAAGCCGTCTTGCTGGTAGCATGTCCAGATTCACCGTATTGAGTCGAGAATATATAATTGGCTGTCAACTTGCATAGAGTTTCTCAATAAAGAGTCAAAAGTAAATCAGTCAGCAAGCCCGGTTAGCTATCTTAAATCCAACAATAAAAAAGACTTGAGAACAATATATTTTTTATTGTTGTTGTATTTTTATTACAGCATAAAGCACAACTTTGAGGAGAAACATCACTACAACCATATGAAATATTCTATGATCTGCATGTAATTTCAAAGTAAGGGCAACCTTAGTTTGCAGGATACTCAAAATGCTGGAATATGAAATATACATGACTAAAGTGTATCATCCCGAATCCTATAGAGTAAAAAAAATACAGGAATTCGGATAAAGAGAGTGTTTCATAGCACATGAGAAACAAAGGAATCATCCCAAGATGTTTGAATGGATAGAAATTTTTTGTTTTAAATAAAGTTTAAATAAATCCTAAGGATTCCAATCATAAGAATTATGAATCAAGCAGCAAAAGAAATTTTTTTAAGAATCCAAATCCCTCAAAGATCTTATTAATATTTTTTGAATCAATGACGCCCTGAGATTCTAATTGAGTTTAACTTTATATATTATTTTCCCTTCCTGTACTATACACTTAAATTCTAATTGAGTTTAACTTTATAGATTCTTTTCCACTTCTATACTATACATTTAAATTTTAGTTGAGTTTAGCCTTATGGATTTTCTTTCATATTCCTATATTATAGTTATACATAGAAATGGAGTGAAGGTCAGCATTTTGGTATGCTGCAACTAAACAACTTCTACTATAGATTGCTATATTTTGAAACTTCATGAAATTTAATATATCATGACAACTCAATCATACTACGTACCAACGATAAACATTTCACTAATGGCTTTTCTTTCTTGCGTACGACATGTATATTATTTCCATTCAGAAATTTACGCAAAAGGTTACCTCAGTTGTTTTGTACTCCCTACACGCATAATGTTTTCACTCAGAAATTAACACAAAAACACAGCCATGTTGTTTTGTGCTCCCTACAACAATATAGGGCGTGCATTGCTTTTCATAAAAGTTAAGCATCACAAACTTTGACTAAATCCTTCTTCATCCATGCAACCACCAACACAGTCCTTCTCCATTTAGAAAGTTCTCATTATGTTGAAATTTTGGTAAGAATTAATTTTATTTGATTCGATTGAGTTAATGCATTGTTTCTCAAGTTAATCTATTTACGAGATGTAGCATTTTGGCTCTCGGTGCATCTGCACCCGAGGTGAACAGTAAATTTGTTTAAAATAATAAAATAAATAAAAATAAAATCATTTTTCTGTGATACTAGATGCTCATGTGTATGAAGTCCGTATCAAATATCGTGGAGTTTGAACATTTCAGTAGCTCTCAGAAAAAAGGCAAATCTTAAGGCCATAACAAGGTTTACTGTTCACGTACTGTTTTGATCGATTTTGTCCTTTTTACCATGAGCTCCTTTAATGTCCGAACTAGCTAAAATTTAACACGAACAGCACGCATTGAAACATCTTCCACCTAATTTTTTCTAGACCTTTTCTGATTCTGTTCATATACCTTTTGTATTCACTGTCATCAGGTGCAGATGAGACGAGCATCGAATTGAATATTCGCTATTTACGTTGGTTTTATATTGGTTTTTATTTTGTACGATGTTGGGATTAAAGAAAATTCATGGGAGGCGTGGGGATGAAAAACCCGAGGAAGAAGGTAAAGACCACGCTATCAACTCCCTTTTACCTTTTAATAGTGAGATCTGGTATCTTTTATGGCATCTCCAACAGTGACCCGTAAATTTCCTGCCGCATCTGTTCGCGGACAGGGGATCGATCAATGGACGATGCGTGAGACCGCCATACAATGTTGTCCGCATACAATTAAATCCGCATTTGAACTAACCGGACGAAATTCATGCAAACCGACTGATATTCATCAAAGTTTAGATAGAAAATAGCACAAATCATCCTACAAAATAAGTATAGTACATCAATGTCTTAAATTTGACTAACAAGTTTTTCATCAAGGGATCATGCTCTCTCACACATACTCCCCCTTCATATTCATCCAACAGTATGTGTACGTAAATGGCCATCCCTCTGTCTTGTGATACATAATGGCAGCGCGTGTGGGCTATATAATGTGTATACCAACATAGAGTGAATGAAGCAATCAACAAGTTGAGCAAGAGGAAGCAAAACTTATGATCTCATCTTTCGCCGCGTGCAATTGCCACCTTGCCTCAAGCCGACGAACCACGTTAAACAACTTGTTGACGCTGGTTTGGATAGCGTATCAACGATACGATAAAAACCTTACATTGCGTTCTTAAATGATGTACATGTCATAGAGTGCAGTGTGCTTTCGTGTGTGAAACGGTTCATGCGCTTGCTGTCAGAAGGTCCCCATTTGCTCCTACCTACGAAGTCCACGGATATGACCAACCACGCATCGTACGACAACTCATCCTCCATGGTCGAGTAGCTCGCCATCCTTTGTACTTAAAAACTACATAGCGTTTGAAAATAAGCTTAATGACATTTGACCGAACACCTGCCGAGCATGGTGTCCGCTGGAGGTCATCGACGGGAGGCAAAATGTACTTGGGTACAAACGGCTTCAGGGTGACCAGCGCCGTCATTGAGGCAAGCGGGCGTGTCGGTGCTCGTTGCGGACGTCCGGTAATGCTTCTCTGGCGGCCGAAGACGTACAGTGATGACGGTGGCGGAGATGGAGGGTGCGGATGCAAAGTAGGGGAGGGGGAAGGGCGCGAAGTGGGGAAATGAGACCGGGAGGGAGATTAGGTGTGCCATGGTGTCGGAGTCCAACGTGTGTGCTGTCGGGACTCCCATAAAGCCCCCATTTTATCTCCAATTTTGCGAGAGGAAACACGTCCAGACAGCTCTGCTCGGTTGGATGGATTTCGCGTTTCGGACTGTTCGGACTCCAGCAAAATCCCCGCTTTGTCTCCATTGGGGAAGAAAACACCTCCAAACAACTCGGCGGACCGATACAGGCTCGCATTGGATGACTTCCACGGTTCGAACCTAAAATGCAGAGCGATACAAGCCCGCTTTGGATGACTTCCACGGCCCAGACTCCTACAAAGCCCCCACTTGGTTTGCAATTTCTGGGAGAAAACACGTCTGGACAACTCGGCGGACCGATGCAGACCCACTTTGGATAGCTTTCATGATTCAAACTGTCCAATTGACATCTGCACTGTCCAATTTACAAGAGAAAACGCGTTCGAATAGCTCGACGGACCGATACATGCCCGCATTGGATGGTTTTTCGTCCGAATTGGATGGTCTCCGCGGTTCAAACATACGCAGGTCTCTTGTTTTTTGGGTCTGCATTGAAGATGGGCACCTTAGAGCAACTCTAGCAGACCTCGTAAAATGCTGACCCACATAAGGCTTTTGCAGTTCGCGAAAAAGGGTATATGCGGGCCGGCGTGCCCGCGGTCAGACTCAGACCCCGCAAAACGGACCCATAAAAAAGGATATTCGGCAAATATGCTCTTTTACGGGTCGACTCTGCGGGGTCTGCTCAGGCACAGCCGCGTCGACCCGCAAACCGAAGACGCCCAATTATCGAATTTGCCATCGATTCTGACAAATGAGTTGAAATTCAAACAATAGAACACAGTTCACACGCAAATAAAAGCTTAGTTTTGTAGGACAAACGCAAAAGGGGGTCTTGCAAAAGTGAAGACCACGTACGGCATCATCTTGGTCAATCTTCACTCCGTGCCATCGAGCCCATCGAGATCATCACAACCACCGAGTCCACCTCCGGCACTTGTTCCAACTCCGGCACCGAAATCATCGGCTGGTGCACTGAACGCATCAATGACATTGATTCCAACCCCTGTTGAGAAAACATCTCCGGCATTGTAACACACACCGGCCGATGCAAGCATTCTCCTCTTTAAGATATCTCTTCTTGCCATATCATGCCATTCTTTGGTGAGGTCATCCATGTCATTGCGGTTCAATGTCATGATCTTGTTCTCTTCGGCAAGCAACTTGGACATGGCTTTGTTTTCAGAGGCACGTGCTCTTCTCTCCTCAATGGCCGCTTTGCGCAGCCCCTCATCCTTGAGCAATTGCCATTTTTCTTGCTTCTCCCGTGCCTTCTTCTCGGCCAACTCTTTCTTTATCTCCAACGTCTTCGCTAACATCAACTCATTTGATTGCACCATGGCATCAATCTTGTCCCGCAAGCTTGATGCTTCGTGCTCTCTCTTCATCTTCTCCTTAGTCTTCTTGTCACCATCGAGCTTGTTCAAGTTTCTTGGGCCATCATCATCCTCATCTTCATCCATGTTTGTAAGTCAACCTCTCTTCGATGGGGATTCTTTGTCAATCAACTTCCACTTCTCGCACTCTTTGAGCAAGTCCTAACAATGCTCTAGTTTGAAGAATTTGCCTTCCGAAGCTTTCATGTCTTTGTATGTTTGTTGGGCCATTTTGTCCTACACAATTTAAACAAAGTCAAATGTTGCAATCATATGATGCAATATGATATGCACAACTTGGGACGTGAAAACGAACTCACATAGTCAGATTTCACGGTTCCACTTGGAGGTGCATTGCGTACTTATTCCAAGCAACCTGCCCAACGGCTGCAAATAGACTTGATAACGTCCCAACGCCCTTGGAGTGATTGAAAGGTGCATGGAGTCCTATTGGGATACTTTGCCATCATGCGGAAGTATTGATCTTCGATCCTTTGCCAATACCTCTTGGCGGTTTGAGACGTACCCGTGCAAGCATCAACAGACACGGGATGCCAAGCCTTGATCAAGATTTGATCTTCCAAGATCGTGTAGTTCTTTGATCTCTGGCTTTTTCTTACTTGCGCTTGCTCATACGCCTCCTCATCTATCTCCTCCAATTCTTCTTCACCACCGTGATCATCCACGCCGCCTTCGTTTCATTGTAATCGAATGCAGCGAATGGGGCTTGATCTGTTGGGGAACGTAGCAGAAATTCAAAAAAAAATTCTACGCATCACCAAGATCTACCTATGGAGATTCTAGCAACAAGAGAGGGAAAGGATGAGCATCTTCATACCTTTGAAGATCGCTAAGCGGAAGCTTACAAGAACGCGGTTGGTGGAGTCGTACACGCAGCGATTCAGATCGCGGTCGATTCCGATCTAAGCGCCGAACGGACAGCGCCTCCGCGTTCAACACACGTACAGCCCGGGGACGTCTCCTCCTTCTTGATCCAGCAAGGGGAGAGGAGAAGTTGAGGGAAAACTCCAGCAGAACGATGGCATGGTGGCGATGGAGCTCGTGGTTCTCCGGCAGGGCTTCGCCAAGCACTACGGAGGAGGAGGAGGTGTTGGAGGAGGGAGGGGCTGCGCCAGGGGAAGGGTGCAGCTGCCCTCTCTCTCCCTCACTATATATAGGGTGAAGGGGGGTGGAGGAGGCGCCCTAGGGTTCCCTAGGGGAGGGATGGCGGCCACAGGGGAAACCCTAGATGGGTTTGGGCACCCCCACCTCTAGGAAACTTGCCCCCCCAAGCCGGGAGGGGCGGCTGCCCTAGGGGAGGCGCCCCCACCTCTCCAGGTTACGTGAGAGGGGTTGGGAGGGGCACACAGCCCCTTAGTGGGCTGGTGTGCCCCCTCCCCTTGGCCCATAAGGCCCCCCAATGCTTGTCGGGGCCTCCGAAACACCTTTCGGTCACGCTGGTCGTCACCCGGTACTCCCAAAACAATTCCGGACTCCAATACCCTTCGTCCAATATATCGATCTTCACCTCCAGACCATTCCGGAGTTCCTCGTCACGTTCGGGATGTCATCCGGGACTCCGAACAACCTTCGGTAACCACATAGTATTTCCCATAACAACTCTAGCGTCACCGAACCTTAAGTGTGTAGACCCTACGGGTTCGGGAACCATGCAGACATGACCGAGATGTTCTCCGGCCAATAACCAACCGCGGGATCTGGATACCCATGTTGGCTCCCAC
Organism: Triticum timopheevii; assembly: GCA_963921465.1. Classification (NCBI taxonomy): domain Eukaryota; kingdom Viridiplantae; phylum Streptophyta; class Magnoliopsida; order Poales; family Poaceae; genus Triticum; species Triticum timopheevii. Next base: position 219,086,864 of record OY997274.1, read on the forward strand.
ATGTTCCATGATGATCTCATCGGATGAACCACGATGTTGGGGATTCAATCTATCCCGTATACAATTCCCTTTGTTATGTTACTTGCCCGAGATTCGATCGTCGGTATCCTAATACCTCGTTCAATCCCGTTACCGGCAAGTCACTTTACTCGTTCCGTAATGCATGATCCCGTGACTAACTACTTAGTCACATTGAGCTCATTATGATGATGCATTACCGAGTGGGCCCAGATATACCTCTCCGTCATACGGAGTGACAAATCCCAGTCTCGATTCATGCCAACCCAACAGACACTTTCGAAGATGCCTGTAGTGTACCTTTATAGACACCCAGTTACGTTGTGACGTTTGGCACACCCAAAGCATTCCTACGGTATCCGGGAGTTGCACAATCTCATGGTCTAAGGAAATGATACTTGACATTAGAAAATCTTTTAGCAAACAAACTACACGATCTTGTGCTATGCTTAGGATTGGGTCTTATCCATCACATCATTCTATCATTCTCCTAATGATGTGATCCCGTTATCAATGACATCCAATGTCCATGGTCAGGAAACCATAACCATCTATTGATCAACGAGCTAGTCAACTAGAGGCTCACTAGGGACATGTTCTGGTCTATGTATTCACACATGTATTACGGTTTCCAGTTAATACAATTATAGCATGAACAATAGACAATTATCATGAACAAGGAAATACAATAATAACCATTTTATTATTGCCTCTAGGGCATATTTCCAACAGTCTCCCACTTGCACCAGAGTCAATAATCTAGTTCACACCACTATGTGATTGCAATGAATCCAACATCCATTGGGTTTGATCATATCTTGCTTGTGAGAGAGGTTATTAGTCAATGGGTCTGAATCTTTTAGATCTGTGTGTGCTTTACAAATCTCTATGTCCTCTCCTAGATGCACCTACCACGCGCTATTTGGAACTATTCCAAATAACTGCTCTACTATACGAATCCGGTCTACTACTCAGAGTCATCCAGATTAGTGTCAAAGTTTGCATCGACGTAACCCTTTACGACGAACTCTTTTACCACCTCCATTATCAAGAAAATTCCTTAATCCACTAGTTAATAAGGATAACCTTGACCGCTATCCTGTGATCCATTCCTAGATCACACTTGTACCCCTTAACTGACTCATGGCAAGGCACACTTCAGGTGCGGTACACAACATAGCATACTATGGAGCCTACATCTAAAGCATAGGGGACGACCTTCGTCCTTTCTCTCTCTTCTGCCGTGGTCAGGTCTTGAGTCTTACTCAATACTCACACCTTACAACACAACCAAGAACTCCTTCTTTGCCGATCTATTTTGAACTCCTTCAAAATCCTGTCACGGTATGTGTTCATTTGAAAGTACTATTAAGCGTTTTCTATCTATCCTTATAGATGTTTATGCTCAATGTTCAAGTAGCTTAATCTAGGTTTTCCATTGAAAAACACTTTTCAAATAACCCTATATGCTTTCCAGAAATTCTACATCATTTCCGACCAACAATATGTCAACAACATATACTCATCAGAAATTCTATTGTGCTCCCACTCACTTCTTTGGAAATACAAGTTTCTCATAAACTTCGTATAAACCCAAAATCTTTGATCATCTCATCAAAGCGTATATTCCAACTACGAGATGCTTACTCCAGTCCTTAGAAGGATTGCTGGGGCTTTGCATACTTGTTAGCATCTTTCAGGATTGACAAAACCTTCTGGTTGTATCACATACAACCTTTCCTCAAGAAAATCATCGAGGAAATAATGTTTTGTCATCCTATCTGCAAGATTTCATAAATAATGCAGTAACTGCTAATATAATTCCAACAGACTCTTAGCATCGCTACGAGTGAGAAAGTCTCATCGTAGTCAACTCCTTGAACTTGTCGGAAAACATCTTAACAACAAGTTGAGCTTTCTTAATGGTGATACTTACCATCATTGTCTGTCTTCCTTTTAAAATCCATCTGTACCCAACAGCCTTACGACCATCAAGTAGTTCTTCCAAAGTCTATACTTTGTTTTCATACATGGATCCTCTCGAATTTATGGCCTCAAGCCATTCGTCGGAATCCGGGCCCACCATCGCTTCTCCATAGCTCGTAGGTTCATTGTTGTCTAGCAACATGACCTCCAAGACAGGATTACATACCACCCTGAAATAGTACGCATCCTTGTCGACCTACGAGTATTGGTAGTGACTTGATTTGAAGTTTCGTGATCACTATCATTAGCTTCCACTTCAATTGGTGTAGGTGCTACAGAAACGACTTCCTGTGCCCTGCTGCACACTGGTTGAAGTGATGGTTCAATAACCTCATCAAGTGTCCACCATCCTCCCACTCATTTCTTTCGAGAGAAACTTTTCCTCGAGAAAGGATCCGGTTCTAGAAACAATCACTTTTGCTTCCCGATCTGAATAGGAGGTATACCCTACTGTTTTGGGTGTGCTATGAAGATGCATTTATCCGGTTTGGGTTCGAGCTTATCAGGCTAAAACTTTTCATATAAGCGTCGCAACCCCAAACTTTTAAGAAATGACAGCTTAGGTTTCTCTAAACCATAGTTCATACGGTGTCATCTCAACGGAATTACATGGTGCCCTATTTAAAGTGAATGCGGTTGTCTCTAATGCCTAACCTATAAACGATAGTGGTAATTCGGTAAGAGACATCATGGTATGCACCATATCCAATAGGGTGCAGCTATGATGTTCGGACACACCATCACACTATGGTGTTCTAGGCGGTATTAGTTGTGAAACAATTTCCACACTATCTTAATTGTGTACCAAACTCGCAACTCAGATATTCATCTCTATGATCATATCATAGACATTTTATCCTCTTGTCACAAAGATCTTAATCTTCACTATGAAATTATTTGAACCTTTCAATAATTCAGACTTGTATTTCATCAAGTAAATATACTCAACATCTACTCAAATCATTTGTGAGTAAGAGCATAACGATATTCACTGCGTGCCTCAGCACTCATTGGATTGCACACATCAGATGTATTACTTCCAACAAGTTGCTCTCTTGTTCCATCTCACTGAAAATGAGTCCTTTCAGTCATCTTGCCCATGTGGTATGATTTGCATGTCTCAAGTGATTCAAAATCAAGTGAGTCCAAACGATCCATCTGCATGGAGTTTCTTCATGCGTATATACCAATAGACATGTTTTGCATGTCTCAATCTTTTCAAAAAAATGAGTGAGTCCAAAGATCCATCAACATGGAGCTTCTTCATGCGTTTTATACCAACTCAAATGGCAGTGCCACAAGTATGTGGTACTATCATTACTTTTGGTACGAACATGTGTATCACCACGATCAAGCTTTAATAAACTCATTTTAGGTGCAAGACCATTGAAGGTATTATTCAAATAAACAGAGTAACCATTATTCTCCTTAAATGAATAACCGTATTGCTATAAACATAACCCAATCATATCTATGCTCAACGCAAACACCAAATAACAATTATTTAGGTTTAACACTAATCCCGATGGTAGAGGGAGCGTGCGATCTTTGATAACATCAACCTTGGAAATACTTCCAACACATATCGTCACCTCGCCTTTAGCTAGTCTCCATTTATTCCGTAGCCTTTTATTTTGAGTTACTAACACTTAGCAACCAAACCGGTATCTATTACCCTAGTGCTACTAGGAGTACTAGTAAAGTACACATTCATATAATGTATATCCAATATACTTCTATCGACCTTGCCAGCCTTCTCATCTACAAGTATCTAGGGTAGTTCTGCTTCAGTGACCGTTCCCCTCATGACAGAAGCACTTAGTCTCGGGTTTGGGTTCAAAATTTTGGTTTCTTCACTAGAGCAGCAACTGATTTGCCATTTCATGAAGTATTCCTTCTTGCCCTTGCCCTTCTTGAAACTAGTGGTTTCACTAACCATACACAATCGATGCTCCTTCTTGATTTCTACTTTCGCGGTGTCAAACATCGCGAATAGCTCAAGGATCATCATATCTATCCCTGATATGTTATAGTTCATCACGAAGCTCTAGTAGCTTGGTGGCAATGACTTTGGAGAACCATCACTATCTCTTAAGGAAGATTAACTCCCACTCGATTCAAGTGATTGTAGTACTCAGACAATCTAAGCACATGCTCAATGATTGAGCTTTTCTCCCTTAGTTTGCAGGCTTAAGAAGCTCGTCAGAGGTCTCATACCTCTTGACATGGGCACGAGCCTGAAATCCCAATTTCAGCCCTTTCAACATCTCATATGTTCCGCGACATTTCAAAATCGTCTTCGGCGCCCCAATTCTAAACGGTTTAACATTACTGAACTATCACGTAGTCATCAAAATGTGTATGTCAGATGTTCGCAACATCCACAGACGACGTTCGAGGTTCAGCACACCGAGCGGTGCATTAAGGACATAAGCCTTCTGCGTAGCAATGAGGACAATCTTAGTTTACGGACCTAGTCCGCATAATTGCTACTATCAACTTTCAACTAAATTTTCTCTAGGAACATATCTAAAACAGTAGAACTAAAGCGCAAGTTACGACATAATTTGCAAAGACCTTTTGACTATGTTCATGATAATTAAGTTCATCTAATTTAATGAACTCCCACTCAGATGGACATCTCTCTAGTCATCTAAGTGATACATGATCCGAGTCAACTAGGCCGTGTCCGATCATCACGTGAGACGGACTAGTCATCATCGGTGAACATCTTCATGTTGATCATATCTGCTATACGACTCATGTTCGACCTTTCGGTCTCTTGTGTTCCGAGGCCATGTCTATACATGCTAGGCTCGTCAAGTCAACCTAAGTGTTTTGCTTGTGTAAATCTGGCTTACACCCGTTGTATTCGAACGTTAGAATCTATCACACCCGATCATCACGTGGTGCTTCGAAACAATGAACCTTCGCAACGGTGCACAGTTAGGGGGAACACTTTCTTGAAATTTTAGCGAGGGATCATCTTATTTATGCTACCGTTGTTCTAAGCAAATAAGATGTAAAAACATGATAAACATCACATGCAATCAAATGGTGACATGATTTGGCCAATATCATTTTGCTCCTTTTGATCTCCATCTTTGGGGCGTCATGATCATCATCGTCACTGGCATGACACCATGATCTCCATCATCGTGTCTTCATGAAGTTGTCTCGCCAACTATTACTTCTATTACTACGGCTAATAGTTTAGCAATAAATTAAAGTAATTACATGGCGTTATTCAATGACACACATGTCATACAATAAATTAAGACAACTCCTATGGCTCCTGCCGGTTGTCATACTCATCGACATGCAAGTCGTGATTCCTATTACAAGAACATGATCAATCTCATACATCACATATATATCATTCATCACATCCTTTTGGCCATATCACATCACACGGCATATGCTGCAAGAACAAGTTAGACATCCTCTAATTGTTGTTGCAAGTTTTTACGTGGCTGCTATAGGTTTCTAGCAAGAACGTTTCTGACCTACACCAAAACCACAACGTGATATGCCAATTTTTATTTACCCTTAATAAGGACCCTTTTCATTGAATCCGATCCGACTAAAGTGGGAGAGACAGACACCCGCTAGCCACCTTATGCAACTAGTGCATGTCATTCAGTGGAATATGTCTCATGTAAGCGTACATGTAAGGTCGGTCCGCGCTGCTTCTGTTGGGGAACGTAGTAATTTCAAAAAAAATCCTACGCACACGCAAGATCATGGTGATGGTATAGCAACGAGAGGGGAGAGTGTTCGTCCACGTACCCTCGTAGACCGTAAGCGGAAGCGTTAGCACAACGTGCTTGATGTAGTCGTACGTCTTCACGATCCGACCGATCCAAGCACCGAACGTACGGAGCCTCCGAGTTCAGCACACGTTCAGCTCGATGACGATCTCCGGCCTCCGATCCAGCAGAGCTCCGGAGATGAGTTCCGTCAGCACGACGGCGTGGTGACGATGATGATGTTCTACCGGCGCAGGGCTTCGCCTAAACTCCACGACGATATGACCGAGGTGGAATATAGTGGAAGGGGGCACCGCACACGGCTAAGGAACGATCCGTAGATCAACTTGTGTGTCTATGGGGTGCCCCCCCCCCCGCCCCCGTATATAAAGGAGCCAGGGGGGAGGAGGCGGCCGGCCAAGGAGGGCGCGCCAAGGGGGGAGTCCTAGTCCCACCGGGAGTAGGACTCCCTTCTTTCCAAGTAGGAGTAGGAGAAGGGGGGAAAGAGGAGGAAGAGGGGAAGGAAAGGGGGGGCGCCGCCCCCCTTCCCTTGTCCTATTCGGACTAGGAAGGGGAGGGGCGCGCGGCCCCCTCCTGCCTCCTTCTCTCTTCTCCCTCGAGGCCCATGTAGGCCCAATAACCCCCCGGGGGGTTCCGGTAACCTCCCGGTACTCCGGTAAAATGCCGATTTCACCCGGAACCATTCCGATGTCCAAACATAGGCTTCTAATATATCAATCTTTATGTCTCGACCATTTCGAGACTCCTCGTCATGTCCGTGATCACATCCAGGACTCCGAACAAACTTTGGTACATCAAAACTTATAAACTCATAATAAAACTGTCATCGTAACGTTAAGCGTGCGGACCCTATGGGTTCGAGAACTATGTAGACATGACCTAGAACCATTCTCGGTCAATAACCAATAGCGGGACCTGGATGCCCATATTGGTTCCTACATATTCTACGAAGATCTTTATCGGTCAAACCGCATAACAACATACGTTGTTCCCTTTGTCATCGGTATGTTACTTGCCCGAGATTTGATCGTCGGTATCCAATACCTAGTTCAATCTCGTTACCGGCAAGTCTCTTTACTCGTTACGTAATGCATCATCCCGTAACCAACTCATTGGTTACATTGCTTGCAAGGCTTATAGTGATGTGCATTACCGAGAGGGCCCAGAGATACCTCTCCGACGATCGGAGTGACAAAACCTAATCTCGAAATACGCCAACTCAACATGTACCTTCGGAGACACTTATAGTACTCCTTTATAATCACCCAGTTACGTTGTGACGTTTGGTAGCACCCAAAGTGTTCCTCCGGTAAACGGGAGTTGCATAATTCTCATAGTTACAGGAACATGTATAAGTCATGAAGAAAGCAATAGCAGTATACTAAAGGATCAAGTGCTAGGCTAACGGAATGGGTCATGTCAATCATATCATTCTTCTAATGATGTGATCCCACTAATCAAATGACAACACATGTCTATGGTTAGGAAACATAACCATCTTTGATTAGTGAGCTAGTCAAGTAGAGGCATACTAGTGACTATAGTTTTGTCTATCTATTCACACATGTATCATGTTTCTGGTTAATACAATTCTAGCATGAATAATAAACATTTATCATGATATGAGGAAATAAATAATAACTTTATTATTGCCTCTAGGGCATATTTCCTTCAGTCTCCCACTTGCACTAGAGTCAATAATCTAGATTACATAGTAATGATTCTAACACCCATGGAGTCTTGGTGCTGATCATGTTTTGCTCGTGAGAGAGGCTTAGTCAACGGGTCTGCAACATTCAGATCCGTATGTATCTTGCAAATCTCTATGTCTCCCACTTGGACTTGGTCCCGAATGGAATTGAAGCGTCTCTTGATGTGCTTGGTCCTCTTGTGAAATCTGGATTCCTTTGCCTAGGCAATTGCACCAGTATTGTCACAGAAGATCTTCATTGGTCCCTATGCACTAGGTATGACACCTAGATCGGAAATGAACTCCTTCATCCAGACTCCTTCATTCGCTGCTTCAGAAGCAGCTATGTACTCCGCTTCACATGTAGATCCCGCCACGACGCTTTGTTTAGAACTGCACCAACTTACAGCTCCACTGTTTAATAAAAACACGTATCCGGTTTGCGATTTACGTCTGGATCAGTGTCAAAGCTTGCATCGACGTAACCATTTACGACTAGCTCTTTGTCACCTCCATATACGAGAAACATATCCTTAGTCCTTTTCAGGTATTTCAGGATGTTCTTGACCGCTGTCCAGTGATCCACTCCTAGATTACTTTGGTACCTTCCTGCCAAGCTTATTGCTAAGCATACGTTAGGTCTGGTACACAGCATTGCATACATGATAGAACCTATGGCTGAAGCATAGGGAACATCTTTCATTTTCTCTCTATCTTCTGCTGTGGTCGGGCATTGAGTTTGACTCAACTTCACTCCTTGTAGCATAGGCAAGAAACCTTTCTTTGCCTGATCCATTTTGAACTTTTTCAAAATTTTGTCAAGGTATGTGCTTTGTGAAAGTCCTATTAAGCGTCTTGATCTATCTCTATAGATCTTGATACCCAATATGTAAGCAACTTCATCGAGGTCTTTCATTGAAAAACTTTTATTCAAGTATCCCTTTATGCTATCTAGAAATTCTATATCATTTCCAATTAATAATATGTCATCTACATATAAAATTAGAAATGCTACAGATCTCCCACTCACTTTCTTGTAAATACAGGCTTCTCCAAAAGTCTGTATAAAACCATATGATTTGATCACACTATCAAAACGTTTATTCCAACTCCGAGATGCTTGCACCAGTCCATAAATGGATCGCTGGAGCTTGCACACTTTGTTAGCACCTTTTGGATCAACAAAACCTTCTAGCTGCATCATATACAACTCTTCTTCTAGAAATCCATTCAAGAATGCAGTTTTGACATCCATTTGCCAAATTTCATAATCATGAAATGCAGCAATAGCTAACATGATTTGGACAGACTTAAGCATCGCTACGGGTGAGAAAGTCTCATCGTAGTCAACCCCTTGAACTTGTCGAAAACCTTTCGCAACAAGTCGAGCTTTATGGACAGTTACATTACCATCAGCGTCAGTCTTCTTCTTAAAGATCCATTTATTCTCAATGGCTTGCTGATCATCGGGCAAGTAAACCAAAGTCCATACTTTGTTTCCATACATGGATCCCATCTCAGATTTCATGGCCTCTAGCCATTTTGCGGAATCTGGGCTCATCATCGCTTCCTCATAGTTCGTAGGTTCATCATGATCAAGTAACATGACTTCCAGAATAGGATTACTGTACCACTCTGGTGCGGATCTTACTCTGGTAGACCTACGAGGTTCCGTAGAAACTTGATCTGAAGTTTCATGATCAATATCATTAGCTTCCTCACTGATTGGTGTAGTTGTCACAGGAACCGGTTCTTGTGATGAACTACTTTCCAATAAGGGAGTAGATACAGTTATCTCATCAAGTTCTACTTTCCTCCCACTCACTTCTTTCGAGAGAAACTCCTTCTCTAGAAAGGATCCGATTTTAGCAACGAAAATCTTGCCCTCAGATCTGTGATAGAAGGTGTACCCAATAGTCTCCTTTGGGTATCCTATGAAGACACATTTCTCCGACTTGGGTTCGAGCTTATCTGGTTGAAGTTTCTTCACATAAGCATCGCAGCCCCAAACTTTAAGAAACGACAACTTTGGTTTCTTGCCAAACCATAGTTCATAAGGCGTCGTCTCAACGGATTTTGATGGTGCCCTATTTAACGTGAATGCGGCCGTCTCTAAAGCATAACCCCAAAACGATAGCGGTAAATCAGTAAGAGACATCATAGATCACACCATATCAAGCAAAGTACGATTACGACGTTCGGACACACCATTTCGTTGTGGTGTTCCGGGTGGCGTGAGTTGCGAAACTATTCCGCATTGTTTCAAGTGTAGACCAAACTCGTAAATCAAATATTCTCCTCCACGATCAGATCGTAGAAACTTTATTTTCTTGTTACGATGATTTTCCACTTCACTCTGAAATTCTTTGAACTTTTCAAATGTTTCAGACTTGTGTTTCATTAAGTAGATATACCCATATCTACTCAAATCATCTGTGAAGGTGAGAAAATAACGATATCCGCCGCGAGCCTCAACATTCATTGGACCACAAACATCAGTATGTATGATTTCCAACAAATCAGTTGCTCGCTCCATAGTTCCGGAGAACGGCGTTTTAGTCATCTTGCCCATAAGGCACGGTTCGCAAGTACCAAGTGATTCATAATCAAGTGATTCCAAAAGCCCATCAGTATGGAGTTTCTTCATGCGCTTTACACCGATATGACCTAAACGGCAGTGCCACAAATAAGTTGCACTATCGTTATCAATTCTGCATCTTTTGGTTTCAACACTATGAACATGTGTATCACTACTATCGAGATTAAACAAGAATAGACCACTCTTCAAGGGTGCATGACCATAAAAGATATTACTCATATAAATAGAACAACCATTATTCTCTGATTTAAATGAATAACCGTCTCGCATCAAACAAGATCCAGATATAATGTTCATGCTCAACGCTGGCACCAAATAACAATTATTTAGGTCTAAAACTAATCCCGATGGTAGATGTAGAGGTAGCGTGCCGACTGCGATCACATCGACTTTGGAACCATTTCCCACGCGCATCGTCACCTCGTCCTTAGCCAATCTTCGCTTAATCCGTAGTCCCTGTTTCGAGTTGCAAATATTAGCAATAGAACCAGTATCAAATACCCAGGTGCTACTGCGAGCATTAGTAAGGTACACATCAATAACATGTATATCACATATACCTTTGTTCACTTTGCCATCCTTCTTATCCGCCAAATACTTGGGGCAGTTACGCTTCCAGTGTCCAGTCTGCTTGCAGTAGAAGCACTCAGTTTCAGGCTTAGGTCCAGACTTGGGTTTCTTCTCTTGAGCAGCAACTTGCTTGCCGTTCTTTTTTAAGTTCCCCTTCTTCTTCCCTTTACCTTCTTCTTGAAACTGGTGGTCTTGTTAACCATCAACACTTGATGCTCCTTCTTGATTTCTACCTCCGCAGCTTTTAGCATTGCGAAGAGCTCGGGAATAGTCTTGTTCATCCCTTGCATATTATAGTTCATCACGAAGCTCTTGTAGCTTGGTGGCAGTGATTGGAGAATTCTGTCAATGACACTATCATCAGGAAGATTAAGTCCCAGTTGAATCAAGTGATTATTATACCCAGACATTTTGAGTATGTGTTCACTGACAGAACTATTCTCCTCCATCTTGCAGCTGTAGAACTTATTGGAGACTTCATATCTCTCAATCCGGGCATTTGCTTGAAATATTAACTTCAACTCCTGGAACATCTCATATGCTCCATGACGTTCAAAACGTCGTTGAAGACCCGGTTCTAAGCCATAAAGCATGGCACACTGAACTATCGAGTAGTCATCAGCTTTGCTCCGCCAGACGTTCTTAACGTCGTCAGTTGCATCAGCAGCACGCCTGGCACCCAACGGTGCTTCCAGGACGTAACTTTTCTGTGCAGCAATGAGGATAATCCTCAGGTTACGGACCCAGTCCGTGTAATTGCTACCATCATCTTTCAACTTTGCTTTCTCAAGGAACGCATTAAAATTCAACGGAACAACAGCACGAGCCATCTATCTACAAACAAACATACGCAAGCAAAATACTATCAGGTACTAAGTTCATGATAAATTTAAGTTCAATTAATCATATTACTTAAGAACTCCCACTTAGACAGACATCTCTCTAGTCATCTAAGTGATCACGTGATCCAAATCAACTAAACCATGTCCGATCATCACGTGAGATGGAGTAGTTTCAATGGTGAACATCACTATGTTGATCATATCTACTATATGATTCACGCTCGACCTTTCGGTCTCCGTGTTCCGAGGCCATATCTGTATATGCTAGGCTCGTCAAGTATGACCTGAGTATTCCGCGTGTGCAACTGTTTTGCACCCGTTGTATTTGAACGTAGAGCCTATCACACCCGATCATCACGTGGTATCTCAGCACGAAGAACTTTCGCAATGGTGCATACTCAGGGAGAACACTTCTTGATTATTAGTGAGAGATCATCTTAAAATGCTACCATCAATCAAAGCAAGATAAGATGCATAAAGGATAAACATCACATGCAATCAATATAAGTGATATGATATGGCCATCATCATCTTGTGCTTGTGATCTCCATCTTCGAAGCACCGTCATGATCACCATCGTCACCGGCGCGACACCTTGATCTCCATCGTAGCATCGTTGTCGTTACGCCATCTCTTGCTTCTACGACTATCGCTACCGCTTAGTGATAAAGTAAAGCAATTACAGGGCGTTTGCATTTCATACAATAAAGCGACAACCATATGGCTCCTGCCAGTTGCCGATAACTTCGGTTACAAAACATGATCATCTCATACAATAAAATATAGCATCACGTCTTGACCATATCACATCACAACATGAACTGCAAAAACAAGTTAGACGTCCTCTACTTTGTTGTTGCAAATTTTACGTGGCTGCTACGGGCTTTAGAAAGAACCGTTCTTACCTACGCATCAAAACCACAACGATAGTTCGTCAAGTTGGTTCTGTTTTAACCTTCGCAAGGACCGGGCATAGCCACACTCGATTCAGCTAAAGTGAGAGAGACAGACACCCGCCAGCCACCTTTAAGCACGAGTGCTCGTAACGGTGAAACCAGTCTCGCGTAAGCGTACGCGTAATGTCGGTCCGGGCCGCTTCATCTCACAATACCGCCGAACCAAAGTATGACATGCTGGTAAGCAGTATGACTTGTATCGCCCACAACTCACTTGTGTTCTACTCGTGCATATAACATCAACGCATAAAACCTAGGCTCGGATGCCACTGTTGGGGAACGTAGTAATTTCAAAAAATTTCCTACGCACACGCAAGATCATGGTGATGGTATAGCAATGAGAGGGGAGAGTGTTCGTCCACGTACCCTCGTAGGCCGTAAGCGGAAGCGTTAGCACAACGCGGTTGATGTAGTCGTACGTCTTCACGATCCGACCGATCCAAGCACCGAACGTACGGAGCCCCCGAGTTCAGCACACGTTCAACTCGATGACGATCTCCGGCCTCCGATCCAGCAGAGCTCCGGAGATGAGTTCCGTCAGCACGACGGCGTGGTGACGATGATGATGCTCTACCGGCGCAGGGCTTCGCCTAAACTCCGCGACGATATGACCGAGGTGGAATATGGTGGAAGGGGGCACCGCACACGGCTAAGGAACGATCCGTAGATCAACTTGTGTGTCTATGGGGTGCCCCCCGCCCCCGTATATAAAGGAGCCAGGGGGGAGGAGGCGACCGGCCAAGGAGGGCGCGCTAAGGGGGGAGTCCTACTCCTACCGGGAGTAGGACTCCCTTCTTTCCAAGTAGGAGTAGGAGAAGGGGGGAAAGAGGAGGAAGAGGGGAAGGAAAGGGGGGGGGGGCGCCGCCCCCCTTCCCTTGTCCTATTCGGACTAGGAAGGGGAGGGGCGTGCGGCCCCCTCCTGCCTCCTTCTCTCTTCTCCCTCGAGGCCCATGTAGGCCCAATAACCCCCCGGGGGGTTCCGGTAACCTCCCGGTACTCCGGTAAAATGCCGATTTCACCCGGAACCATTCCGATGTCCAAACATAGGCTTCCAATATATCAATCTTTATGTCTCGACCATTTCGAGACTCCTCGTCATGTCCGTGATCATATCCGGGACTCCGAACAAACTTCGATACATCAAAACTTATAAACTCATAATAAAACTGTCATCGTAACGTTAAGCGTGTGGACCCTACGGGTTTGAGAACTATGTAGACATGACCTAGAACCATTCTCGGTCAATAACCAATAGCGGGACCTGGATGCCCATATTGGTTCCGACATATTCTACTGTTGGGGAATGTAGTAATTTCAAAAAATTTCCTACGCACACGCAAGATCATGGTGATGCATAGCAACGAGAGGGGAGAGTGTTGTCTACGTACCCTCGTAGACCGAAGCGGAAGCGTTGACGCAATGTAGAGGAAGTAGTCGTACGTCCTCCCGGTTCAACGGATCCAAGCACCGTTACTCCGGCACCTCCGAGTTCTTGACACGCGTACAGCTCGATGACGCACCCTCGATCTCCAATCCAGTAGAGGCTCCGAGGGGGAGTTCCGTCAGCACGACGGTGTGGTGACGATCTTGATGTTCTCCTGTCGCAGGGCTTCGCCTAAGCACCGCTACAATATGATCGAGGTGTAATATCGTGGAGGGGGGCACCGCACACGGCTAAGGAACGATCAATGATCAACTTGTGTGTCCTAGGGTGCCCCCCTACCCCCGTATATAAAGGAGGGAGGGAGGAGGTGGCCGGCCTCAAGGGGGGCGCACCATTGGGAGGGGGAAACCTACTCCAAGTAGGTTTCCCTCTCTTTTCCTTATCTTATTTGGAGGGGGAAGGAAGGAGTACTAGTATTAGGAAGTAGTACTAGTAGTAGGAAGGAAGAGAGGGGGAAGGAGAAAGGAAAGGGGGGGCCGGCCCCCCTCCCCAATTCGGATTGGGCTTGGGGGGCGCGCGCCCCTCCCTTGCTCCTTCTCTCTTCCTCCTACATGGGCCCAATAAGGCCCATATACCTCCCGGGGGGTTCCGGTAACCTCCCGGAGCTCCAAACTTCTCCGAAACCTTTCCGGTGTCCAAATATATCCGTCCAATATATCAATCTTTATGTCTCGACCATTTCGAGACTCCTCGTCATGTCCGTGATCATATCCGGGACTCAGAACAACCTTCGGTACATCATAATACATAAACTCATAATATAACTGTCATCGAAACCTTAAGTGTGCAGACCCTACGGTTCGAGAACAATGTATACATGACCGAGACATGTCTCCGGTCAATAACCAATAGCGGGACCTGGATGCCCATATTGGTTCCTACATATTCTACGAAGATCTTTATCAGTCAAACCGCACAACAACATACGTTGTTCCCTTTGTCATCGGTATGTTACTTGCCCGAGATTCGATCGTCGGTATCCAATACCTAGTTCAATCTCGTTACCGGCAAGTCTCTTTACTCGTTCCGTAATACATCATCTCACAACTAACTCATTAGTTGAAATGCTTGCAAGGCTTAAGTGATGTGTATTATCGAGAGGGCCCAGAGATACCTCTCCGACATTCGAAGTGACAAATCCTAATCTCGAAATACGCCAACTCAACAAGTACCTTCGGAGACACCTGTAGAGCACCTTTATAATCACCCAGTTATGTTGTGACATTTGGTAGCACACAAAGTGTTCCTCCGGTAAACGGTAGTTGCATAATCTCATAGTCATAGGAACATGTATAAGTCATGAAGGAAGCAATAGCAACATACTAAACGATCGTGTGCTAAGCTAACGGAATGGGTCATGTCAATCAGATCATTCAACTAATGATGTGACCTTGTTAATCAAATAACAACTCCTTGTTCATGGTTAGGAAACATAACCATCTTTGATTAACAAGCTAGTCAAGTAGAGGCATACTAGTGACACTCTGTTTGTCTATATATTCACACATGTATTATGTTTCTGGTTAATACAATTCTAGCATGAATAATAAACATTTATCATGATATGAGGAAATAAATAATAACTTTATTATTGCCTCTAGGGCATATTTCCTTCAGTCTCCCAGTTGCACTAGAGTCAATAATCTAGATCACATCACCATGTGATTAACATCGATAGTTCACATCATCATGTGATTAACACCCATAGTTCACATCGCCATGTGACCAACACCCAAAGGGTTTACTAGATTCAGTAATCTAGTTCACATCGCTATGTGATTAACACCCAAAGAGTACTAAGGTGTGATCATGTTTTGCTTGTGAGAGAGTCTTAGTCAACGGGTCTTTCATATTCAGATCCGTTATGTATTTTGCAATTTTTCTATGTCTACAATGCTCTGCACGAAGCTACTCTAGCTAATTGCTCCCACTTTCAATATGTATCTAGATCGAGACTTAGAGTCATCCAGATCGGTGTCAAAACTTGCATCGACGTAACCCTTTACGACGAACCTTTTTTTTCACTTCCATAATCGAGAAACATATCCTTATTCCACTAAGGATAATTTTGACCGCTGTCCAGTGATCTACTCCTAGATCACTATTGTACTCCCTTGCCAAACTCAGTGTAGGGTATACAATAGATCTGGTACACAGCATGGCATACTTTATAGAACCTATGGCCAAGGCATAGGGAATGACTTTCATTCTCTTTCTATCTTCTGCCGTGGTCGGGTTTTGAGTCTTACTCAATTTCACACCTTGTAACACAGGCAAGAACTCTTTATTTGACTATTCCATTTTGAACTACTTCAAAATCTTGTCAAGGTATGTACTCATTGAAAAACTTATCAAGCGTCTTGATCTATCTCTATAGAACTTGATGCTCAATATGTAAGCAGCTTCACCGAGGTCTTTCTTTGAAAAACTCCTTTCAAACACTCCTTTATGCTTTGCAGAATAATTCTACATTATTTCCGATCTATAATATTTCATTCACATATACTTATCAGAAATGCTGTAGTGCTCCCACTTACTTTCTAGTAAATACAGGCTTCACTGCAAGTCTGTATAAACTATATGCTTTGATCAACTTATCAAAGCATATATTCCAACTCCGAGATGCTTGCACCAGTCCATAGATGCACATTTTGTTAACACCTTTAGGATCGACAAAACCTGTTGGTTGCATCACATACACCTCTTCTTTAATAACTCCATTAAGGAATGCAGTTTTGTTTATCCATTTGCCAGATTTCATAAAATGCGGCAATTGCTAACATGATTCGGACAGACTTTTAAGCATCGATACGAGTGAGAAAATCTCATTGTATTCAACATCTTGAACTTTGTCAAAAAAACCTTTTTCGACAAGTCTAGCTTTGTAGATAGTAACAATACTATCAGCGTCTGTCTTCCTCTTGAAGATCCATTTATACAATATGGCTTGCCGATCATCGGGCAACTCCACCAAAGTCCACACTTTGTTCTCATACATGGATCCCATCTCAGATTTCATGGCCTTAAGCCATTTTGCGGAATCTGGGCTCATCATCGCTTCCTCATAGTTCGTAGGTTCATCATGGTCTAGTAACATGACTTTCAGAACAGGATTACCGTACCACTCTGGTGCGGACCGTACTCTGGAAGACCTACGAGGTTCTGTAGTAACTTGATCTGAAGTTTCATGATCATCATCATTAGCTTCCTCACTAATTGGTGTAGAAATCACTGGAACTGATTTCAGTGATGAGCTATTTTCCAATTCGGGAGAAGGTACAGTTACCTCATCAAGTTCTACTTCCTCCCACTCACTTCTTTCGAGAGAAACTCCTTCTCTAGAAAGGATCCATCTTAAGCAACGAATATCTTGCCTACGGATCTGTGATGGAAGGTGTACCCAACAATTTCCTTTGGGTATTCTATGAAGATGCACTTCTCCGATTTGGGTTTGAGCTTATCGGGATGAAACTTTTTCACATAAGCATCGCAGCCCCAAACTTTAAGAAACGACAACTTTGGTTTCTTGCTAAACCACAGTTCATATAGTGTCGTCTCAACGGATTTAGATGGTGCCCTATTTAACGTGAATGCAGTTGTCTCTAATGCATGATCCCAAAATGATATTGGTAAATCGGTAAGAAACATCATAGATCGCACCATATCCAATAAAGTGCAGTTACGACGTTTGGACACACCATAATGTTGTGGTGTTCCAAGTGGCGTGAACTGTGAAACTATTCCACATTGTATTAATTGAAGACCAAACTCATAACTCAAATATTCGTCTCCGCGATCAGATCGCAGAAACTTTATTTTCTTGTTACGATGATTTATTTTTACTTCACTCTGAAATTCTTTGAACCTTTCAACTATTTCAGACTTATGTTTCATCAAGTAGATATACCCATATCTGCTCAAATCATCTTGTGAAGGTCAGAAAATAACGATACTTGCCACGAGCCTTCATACTCATTGGTCTGCATACATCAGTATGTATTATTTCCAATAAGTCAGTAGCTCGTTCCATTGTTCCGAGGAACGGAGTTTTAGTCATCTTGCCCAAAAGGCACGGTTCGCAAGCATCAAATGATTCATAACCAAGTTATTCCGAAAATCCATCTTTATGGAGTTTCTTCATGCGCTTTACACCGATATGACCTAAACGGCAGTGCCACAAATAAGTTGCACTATCATTATTAACTTTGCATCTTTTGGTTTCAATATTATGAATATGTGTATCACTACGATCGAGATCCAATGAACCATTTTCATTGGGTGTGTAACCATATAAGGTTTTATTCATGTAAACAGAACAACAGTTTATTCTCTTACTTAAATGAATAACCGTATTGCAATAAACACGATCAAATCATATTCGTGCTCAACGCAAACACCAAATAACA
Source organism: Triticum timopheevii (assembly GCA_963921465.1). Classification (NCBI taxonomy): domain Eukaryota; kingdom Viridiplantae; phylum Streptophyta; class Magnoliopsida; order Poales; family Poaceae; genus Triticum; species Triticum timopheevii. The sequence continues at coordinate 219,105,145 of OY997274.1, forward strand.
TTTATTTAGGTTCAACACTAATCCCGAAAGTATAGGGAGTGTGCGATGATGATCATATCAATCTTGAAACTACTTTCAACACACATCGTCACTTCACCCTTAACTAGTTTCTGTTTATTCTGCAACTCCCATTTTGAGTTACTACTCTTAGCAACTGAACCAGTACCAAATACCGAGGGGTTGCTATAAACACTAGTAAAGTACACATCAATAACATGTATATCAAATATACCTTTGTATACTTTGCCATCCTTCTTATCCGCCAAATACTTGGGGTAGTTCTGCTTCCAGTAACCAGTCCCTTTGCAGTAGAAGCACTTAGTCTCAGGCTTAGGTCCAGACTTGGGCTTCTTTACTTGAGAAGCAACTTGCTTGCCGTTCTTCTTGAAGTTCCCTTCTATCCCTTTGCCCTTTTCTTGAAACTAGTGGTCTTGTTAACCATCAACACTTGATGTTCTTTCTTGATTTCTACCTTCATCGATTTCATCATCATGAAAAACTCGGGAATCATTTTCATCATCCCTTGCATACTATAGTTCATCACGAAGTTCTACTAACTTGGTGATGGTGACTAGAGAATTCTGTAAATCACTATCTTATCTGGAAGATTAACTCCCACTTGATTCAAGCGATTGTAGTACCCAGACAATCTGAGCACATGCTCACTAGTTGAGCGATTCTCCTCCATCTTTTAGCTATAGAATTTGTTGGAGACTTCATATCTCTCAACTCGGGTATTTGCTTGAAATATTAACTTCAACTCCTGGAACATCTCATATGGTCCATGACGTTCAAAACGTCTTTGAAGTCCCGATTCTAAGCCGTTAAGCATGGTGCACTTAAACTATCAAGTAGTCATCATATTGAGCTAGCCAAACGTTCATAACGTCTGCATCTGCTCCTGCAATAGGTCTGTCACCTAGCGGTGCATTAAGGACATAATTCTTCTGTGCAGCATTGAGGATAAACCTCAGATCGCGGATCCAATCCGCATCATTGCTACCAACATTTTTCAACACAATTTTCTCTAGGAACATATCAAAATAAACATATGAAAGCAACAACGCAAGCTATTGATCTTTACAACATAATTTGCAAAATACTACCAGGACTAAGTTCATGATAAATTTAAGTTCAATTAATCATATTACTTAAGAACTCCCACTTAGATAGACATCCCTCTAATCCTCTAAGTGATCACGTGATCCAAATTCAACTAAACCATAACCGATCATCACGTGAAATGGATTAGTTTTCAATGGTGAACATCTCATGTTGATCATATCTACTATATGACTCACGCTCGACCTTTCGGTCTCCGTGTTCCGAGGCCATATCTGCATATGCTAGGCTCGTCAAGTTTAACCCGAGTATTCTGCGTGTGCAAAACTGGCTTGCACCCGTTGTAGATGGACGTAGAGCTTATCACACCCGATCATCACGTGGTGTCTGGGCACGACGAACTTTGGCAACGGTGCATACTCAGGGAGAACACTTCTTGATAATTAGTGAGAGATCATCTTAAAATGCTACCGTCAATCAAAGCAAGATAAGATGCATAAAGGATAAACATCACATGCAATCAATATAAGTGATATGATATGGCCATCATCTTCTTGTGCTTGTGATCTCCATCTCCGAAGCACCATCATGATCACCATCGTCACCGGCGCGACACCTTGATCTCCATCGTAGAATTGTTGTCGTTTACGCCATCTATTGCTTCTACGACTATCGCTACCGCTTAGTGATAAAGTAAAGCAATTACAGGGCGTTTGCATTTCATACAATAAAGCGACAACCATATGGCTCCTACCAGTTGCCGATAACTTCGGTTACAAAACATGATCATCTCATACAATAAAATATAGCATCATGTCTTGGCCATATCACATCACAACATGCCCTGCAAAAACAAGTTAGACGTCCTCTACTTTGTTGTTGCAAGTTTTACGTGGCTGCTACGGGCTTAAGCAAGAACCAATCTCACCTACGCATCAAAACCACAACGATAGTTTGTCAAGTTGATGCTGTTTTAACCTTCGCAAGGACCGGGCGTAGCCACACTCGGTTCAACTAAAGTTGGAGAAACTGACACCCGCTAGTCACCTGTGTGCAAAGCACGGCGGTAAAACCAGTCTCGCGTAAGCGTACGCGTAATGTCGGTCCGGGCCACTTCATCCAACAATACCGCCGAACCAAAATATGACATGCTGGTAAGCAGTATGACTTATATCGCCCACAACTCACTTGTGTTCTACTCGTGCATATAACATCAAACCATAAAAACCTAGGCTCGGATGCCACTGTTGGGGAACGTAGTAATTTCAAAAAAATTCCTACGCACACGCAAGATCATGGTGATGCATAGCAACGAGAGGGGAGAGTGTTGTCTACGTACCCTCATAGACCGAAGTGGAAGCGTTGACGCAACGTAGAGGAAGTAGTCGTACGTCCTCCCGGCTCAACCGATCCAAGCACCGTTACTCCGGCACCTCCGAGTTCTTGACACGCGTACAGCTCGATGACGCACCCTCGATCTCCAATCCAGTAGAGGCTCCGAGGGGGAGTTCCGTCAGCACGACGGCGTGGTGACGATCTTGATGTTCTCCTGTCGCAGGGCTTCGCCTAAGCACCGCTACAATATGATCGAGGTGTAATATCGTGGAGGGGGCACCGCACACGGCTAAGGAACGATCAATGATCAACTTGTGTGTCCTAGGGTGCCCCCCTACCCCTGTATATAAAGGAGGGAGGGAGGAGGTGGCCGGCCTCAAGGGGCGCGCGCCATAGGGAGGGGGAAACCTACTCCAAGTAGGTTTCCCTCTCTTTTCCTTATCTTATTTGGAGGGGGAAGGAAGGAGTACTAGTATTAGGAAGTAGTACTAGTAGTAGGAAGGAAGAGAGGGGGAAGGAGAAAGGAAAGGGGGGGCCGGCCCCCTCCCCAATTCGGATTGGGCTTGGGGGGGCGCGCCCCCCTCCCTTGCTCCTTCTCTCTTCCTCCTACATGGGCCCAATAAGGCCCATATACCTCCCGGGGGGTTCCGGTAACCTCCCGGAGCTCCAAACTTCTCCGGAACCTTTCCGGTGTCCAAATATATCCGTCCAATATATCAATCTTTATGTCTCGACCATTTCGAGACTCCTCGTCATGTCCGTGATCATATCCGGGACTCCGAACAACCTTCGGTACATCAAAATACATAAACTCATAATATAACTGTCATCGAAACCTTAAGCGTGCGGACCCTACGGTTCGAGAACAATGTAGACATGACCGAGACATGTCTCCGGTCAATAACCAATAGCGGGACCTGGATGCCCATATTGGTTCCTACATATTCTACGAAGATCTTTATCGGTCAAACCGCACAACAACATACGTTGTTCCCTTTGTCATCGGTATGTTACTTGCCCGAGATTCGATCATCGGTATCCAATACCTAGTTCAATCTCGTTACCGGCAAGTCTCTTTACTCGTTCCGTAATACATCATCTCACAACTAACTCATTAGTTGAAATGCTTGCAAGGCTTAAGTGATGTGTATTACCGAGAGGGCCCAGAGATACCTCTCCGACATTCGGAGTGACAAATCCTAATCTCGAAATACGCCAACTCAACAAGTACCTTCGGAGACACCTGTAGAGCACCTTTATAATCACCCAGTTACGTTGTGACATTTGGTAGCACACAAAGTGTTCCTCCGATAAACGGGAGTTGCATAATCTCATAGTCATAGGAACATGTATAAGTCATGAAGGAAGCAATAGCAACATACTAAACGATCGTGTGCTAAGCTAACGGAATGGGTCATGTCAATCAGATCATTCAACTAATGATGTGACCTTGTTAATCAAATAACAACTCCTTGTTCATGGTTAGGAAACATAACCATCTTTGATTAACAAGCTAGTCAAGTAGAGGCATACTAGTGACACTCTGTTTGTCTATATATTCACACATGTATTATGTTTCCGGTTAATACAATTCTAGCATGAATAATAAACATTTATCATGATATGAGGAAATAAATAATAACTTTATTATTGCCTCTAGGGCATATTTCCTTCATCTACGAAGATCTTTATCGGTCAAACCGCATAACAAGATATGTTGTTCCCTTTGTCATCGGTATGTTACTTGCCCGAGATTTGATCGTCGGTATCCAATACCTAGTTCAATCTCATTACCGGCAAGTCTCTTTACTCGTTACGTAATGCATCATCCCGTAACCAACTCATTGGTTACATTGCTTGCAAGGCTTATAGTGATGTGCATTACCGAGAGGGCCCAGAGATACCTCTCCAACGATCGGAGTGACAAAACCTAATCTCGAAATACGCAAAATCAACATGTACCTTCGGAGACACTTGTAGTACTCCTTTATAATCACCCAGTTACGTTGTGACGTTTGGTAGCACCCAAAGTGTTCCTCCGGTAAGCGGGAGTTGCATAATTCTCATAGTTACAGGAACATGTATAAGTCATGAAGAAAGCAATAGCAGTATACTAAAGGATCAAGTGCTAGGCTAACGGAATGGGTCATGTCAATCACATCATTCTTCTAATGATGTGATCCCAGTAATCAAATGACAACACATGTCTATGGTTAGGAAACATAACCATCTTTGATTAATGAGCTAGTCAAGTAGAGGCATACTAGTGACTATAGTTTTGTCTATGTATTCACACATGTATCATGTTTCCGGTTAATACAATTCTAGCATGAATAATAAACATTTATCATGATATGAGGAAATAAATAATAACTTTATTATTGCCTCTAGGGCATATTTCCTTCAGCTTCATCCCATGATGCCGCCGAATCAAGATAAGACTAGTAACGGCAAGTAAATTGACAAAATCGACGCCCACAACAACTTGTGTTCTACTCGTGCATAGAGACTACGCATAGACCTAGCTCATGATGCCACTGTTGGGGAACGTAGCATAAATTCAAAAAAGTTCTACGCATCACCAAGATCTATCTATGGAGATTCTAGCAACAAGAGAGGGAAAGGATGAGCATCTTCATACCTTTGAAGATCGCTAAGCGGAAGGATTGCAAGAACGCAGTTGGTGGAGTCGTACACGCAGCGATTCAGATCGTGGTCGATTCCGATCTAAGCGCCGAACGGGCGACGTCTCCGCGTTCAACACACGTACAGCCTGGGGACGTCTCCTCCTTCTTGATCCAGCAAGGGGAGAGGAGAAGTTGAGGGAAAACTCCAGCAGCACGACGGCGTGGTGGCGATGGAGCTCGTAGTTCTCCGGCAGGGCTTCGCCAAGCACTACGGAGGAGGAGGAGGTGTTGGTGGAGGGAGGGGCTACGCCAGGGGAAGGGTGCGGCTGCCCGCTCTCTCCCTCACTATATATAGGGTGAAGGGGGGTGGAGGAGGCGCCCTAGGGTTCCCTAGGGGAGGGGTGGCGGCCACAGGGGAAACCCTAGATGGGTTTGGGCGCCCCGCCTCTAGGAAACTTGCCCCCCAAGCCGGGAGGGGCGGCTGCCCTAGGGGAGGCGCCCCCACCTCTCCAGGTTACATGAGAGGGGTTGGGAGGGGCGAACAACCCCTTAGTGGGCTGGTGTGCCGCCTCCCCTTGGCCCATAAGGCCCCCCAACGCTTGTCGGGGCCTCCGAAACACCTTTCGGTCACGCTGGTCGTCACCCGGTACTCCCAGAACAATTCCGGACTCCAATACCCTTCGTCCAATATATCGATCTTCACCTCCGGACCGTTCCAGAGTTCCTCGTCACGTCCCGGAAGTCATCCGGGACTCTGAACAACCTTCGGTAACCACATACTATTTCCTATAACAACTCTAGCGTCACCGAACCTTAAGTGTGTAGACCCTACGGGTTCGGGAACCATGCAGACATGACCGAGATGTTCTCCGACTAATAACCAATGGCGGGATCTGGATACCCATGTTGGCTCCCACATGTTCCTTGATGATCTCATCGGATGAACCATGATGTCGGGGATTCAATCTATCCCGTATACAATTCCCTTTGTCAATTAGTATGTTACTTGCCCGAGATTCGATCGTCGGTATCCCAATACCTCGTTCAATCTCATTACCGGCAAGTCAATTTACTTGTTGCGTAATGCATGATTTCGTGACTAACTACTTAGTCACATTGAGCTCATTATGATGATGCATTACCGAGTGGGCCCAGAGATACCTCTCCGTCATACGGGGTTACAAATCCCAGTCTCGATTTGTGCCAACCCTACAGACACTTTCGGAGATGCCTGTAGTGTACCTTTATAGGCACCCAGTTACGTTGTAACATTTGACACACCTTCCTACGGTATCCGGGAGTTGCACAATCTCATGGTCTAAGGAACTGATACTTAACATTATAAAAGCTTTTAGCAAACGAACTACACGATCTTGTGCTATGCTTAGGATTGGGTCTTGTCCATCACATCATTCTCCTGATGATGTGATCCCGTTATCAATGACATCCAATGTCCATGGTCAGGAAACCATAACCATCTATTGATCAACGAGCTAGTCAACTAGAGGTTCACTAGGAACATGTTGTGGTCTATGTATTCACACATGTATTACGGTTTCGAGTTAATACAATTATAGCATGAATAATAGACAATTATTATGAACAAGGAAATACAATAATAACCATCTTATTATTGCCTCTAGGGCATATTTCCAACATGATCGATGTCAACGGCGTTGATGTCCAACAAGTTCACGAAACTCGACAGTGCCATTGTTCGAACCACAGCTATACTGAGCGACAAACAAGTCACGAGCTACCGCAATGGCGAAAAGCAAAGAAAATTGAAGAGATCGAAGAGGCATACCTTCCGGCCATTTCGTCAAACACGTCGCTTGCGGTGGAAGCAGTGTCGTTGAGCGGCATCGCCGGGGAACCTCTTGCCAGGGCGGAGGGAGTGGGTGAAGGAGCCGACTTCTTTGTAGCCGGAATCCTCTTACGCTTTACGCCCGAGACCTTGCCATCCTTCTCCGGCGCCGGTCGGGATCGCGCAGTGGCATTGGCGCCCGGAGCGCGGGCCTTCCCGGCGAGGGCAGCCGGATTCCCACCTTGCACGACCACGTTGCACTTGTGGGCGCAATGGTGTCTTGGGCGACAGCGGGGCCAACATGACCGGCGACGAGATCCGCCGGAGGGGATTGAGCGTGCGCGACCTCAACGATGACGGGGAATGGCGGGGAGCCATCCATGACGGCGAAGAGCTGCCAGGGAAGAAGCACTGAACGGCCGCGCGGAAATGTCCCTCGCGCCAAATCTCGCTGTGGATAGGGGCCGAACTCGAGTCGGCCTCCCGTCCCGTGAATCTAAAGGTTGGGAGAGATCTTTGTCGCGCCCCGCAAAATTTTTTACGGGTCGGACGCATTTGCGGTGTCTGATAGGGCAGGATTTTTACGCCGACCCGTATTTTGACGGTTATTATGGGGATGTGCCCCGCAATTTTTTTTACGGTCGGACGCGTTTGCGGTGTCTGATCGGGCATGATTTTTGCGCCGACCCGTATTTTGACGGTTATTACGGGGAGGCGGCTATGAAAGGTGCTTAGACAAATAAACCGGTTTTTCTGAAGCACCGGTGCCTATTTCTATAGGGGAGACGCTTAGTTAAGCGTCTATCATATGTACAAATAAGCATAAAAAAAGATCCGATTTATTTCTCTAAGCACCTCCCATTCTACAAGGCCTTATAGACTCTTTGGATTTCTCTGCACAAGAGAAAGTACAGAAAACGTTTCCAACAAAGGAAATGTTCTCCCAGCAAAGAAAATTGAAAATTTACAGAAAAATCCTACTTGATCCGTGCAACCACCGACAGAATGACGAAAAACTTCGAACACCAATTGGTTGAAAACTATAACGACCGACAGAGTGACGAAAAACTTCAAATACCACTCGGTTGAAAACTTTTTGTACGAGTTGATCCCTAATGACCAAAAACTTCGAACACCACCCGGTTGAAAAACTTTTTATACGAGTGTTGATCCCTGTAACCACCAAACACCGGTCGGTTGGAATTTCTGTGTCTTTTGAGTGTCTCCTCGATTAACCGTAGCCCGTCGGCAATGAAGCAGACATCATCGATTATAGCAAAAGAAAAGAAAAAGATAATCAGACATCATCACAAATAGACCTGTGATGAAAGATTGTTCGAGTAGAGGGCGATGGAGACGGGTCACGTTTTTCGAAACATCAGGATTTATAAGCCTAGAAGATGAAGGATCGAATCGAACCACATTCTATGACGGACTGCCGCTTATTTTGATTCCTCGATTCGCTTACAACCGAGGTTACGCTACTACTACATGCTGCAGTCGGGACTAGCTAGTAGCTAACTAGGTGCCGGTGACGATGGTGCGCCTCCCGGACCTCTCGGCGGCGTGGTCCCCCTTTTCATCGCGCTCGTCGGAGTGGACCTTGTGCATGCGGTCCTCCTTTTTCTCCTCCGCCTCGCGCTTCTTCGCCGGGTCCGTCGTCGTCGCCTTCTGTACCTGCAGCAGCACGCGCGCGCGCACACACATCGACAGGGCAAGGTTAGCTATAAGCGGAAGTCGCAGCTAGCACACACCTCTGTAGACTGTAGTGTGGCCGGCAATCTGAAAAAAACAACTCAGCTCGGCGGACGTACCTTCTCGCCGGCGGTGGCCTTCGCCTTATCGATGCCGGCCTTGGCGGAGGAGGCGGCGTCCTGGACCTTGGCTTTGATGGTCGCCATTTCCTTCACGAATCACGTAGCGCGCGCTCACCGTTTGCTCTGATCACTCGATCTGCTGTCGCTTGCACTCGATCTTGTTGATAGATGCGATAGCTTAGGTAGCATGTATGACAGGTGGTACATATATAAAGGGGTGTATTCAAGGCCCAAACAGCCGGACCGTGCGTGGCACAAGGCAGGCCAGCCAGGTGCAGGCAATCGTGGCACCTTGCTCGTGCCTGCTCTTAGTATTCGGACGCGTGTTGGTGCACGTAATGGCTCGCCTGCTCTGCTTACATGCTTAGGTGGTACGACTTGTACATCTCGCATGCGCGGACGGCGCGCTTTCAGAAAGGATGCATTATGCGTCAGCCGGTGCCGCTCGCGGTGTTGGCCATCTCCTTAGTTGTGGTGGTCGGTCTGAGGTGAGGCTGGATGTCAGATCTCGAGACCCGTCATCTAGTTCTAGCTGCGAGTTGGGAAGGCATAGTTGCTGGTGAAAATCGAGCCGATGGCAGACGATGACAATGTTCTGCATTGTTATTTTGATGAAGGCATCGTCGTAACTACCGTCGACCCACTCGTGTTGCTTCGAGGGATACCCTAAGATCTGGTCTTCCAGATCGGACGATGACGGTACTGCGGTGTCGTTTTCTCTTTTAGGAGCATCGTTTATGGAGCAGAGCTGGAAGACAGAGGCAGGAGGTGGAGCGGCTTCGTCTTGCACGGAGCTTTCGATGGAGATGTCAAGTCATGTCTGACCGACATGTGCTACGCTGTATCATGCCTGGTCGGCAAGTGCAACGCATGAAAGATCTTTCAGAATCTTTGCGTCTGGATGGACGAGTGCGGGGCGGTGGCGTCGTTGGGCGTCGTGGTGCCGTTGATGGATGAACAAACTGACAGGGATGATGCAGATCTCTCTCGTGAAGATGGGTCAGCGGTTCGATGATGATGGCGGTGGCTAAAACGTGTGCATGTGTTGTACGCTTTAGGTCTGCTACACCGGCTATGAGTTCCGATACGTTACGTGGATGGATCGTTGACGACACCAATTTTAGATATGAGGAATGAGAGCACTCCACATTATCGAGTTGTATAGGTGTGAGTGATTGCTTCAAGTGGTTTGATGTATGTTCTTATTAGACACATGTTGAATCTCTACTATCTAAAAGAACCTAAGGTTCTTTTTTTTCTGCTGACGGACCGCGTTCTGCCCACCTTCGTCCATCCATCCCATCTTTTTTTGGTTGGCAAGTGACGATTCAATTCAATTACCATAATAACATGACCCAGTGGAGATCACACCTTTCCTTTAAAAAATTGCAATCATTATAATTATATGCCCAGGCGTCATACCTTCCCTCAAAAATCACAATCACCGTAATTACAAAATTTGGCTCCCGTAGCAACGCACGTGCCCTAGTACTAAATAAAGATGGACATATGCGTTGATTGATGCAGAGGCCAAGGGCCTTAACCTTCTTTAAAAAAAGCGTCAGCCGACCAGACTGCCGTAGGATTTATCGATTTTTCTATCGGAGAGGCCCAAAGGCACGGTCGTTACACTACAAACAGTGGATGACCTATTATGAACTAATAGTAGACTGCCCGTGCGTTGCCACGGGCCAACAAATGAATTTATAAACAATACTCATTTTACTCCCATGAACAAGCACATTGCACGCAATGTTCAACCACAACACAAACGCAAGTATCTTCCTCTCTATCCAACATAAATTACCCTCTCAATCTATTGCCCCTTCTCAGCATGTGGCTTCTATGTCGGTGTTTTGTTGTCTCATTCTACTACATGCGCAACGTTGAACACCACCAACAAATGATGAGATATAATGCACCTTACCTTAGTACAAATAATAAGAAAAGGGGGCATATGGACATGGAAACATTCTCCCCACCACATGTTCATTCACAAACTAACTACGAATAATGCTCTATTTTCCCCGGGTTCTCCTTCCATCTCCACCTAAGATGTGTCTCCATCACTTTACCTAATAGATTGACGACGGAGCAGCAATATACATACAACAATCACACAACAAAGCCGCATCATTGTCATTCCATATCTTCTTCCACAAGCCCTTCCACTTAAACTCTTTTGGCCATTGTTGCTTCGTCGTCACCCTATTCTAGATCTGCCTATGTTACCATCAAGTCTATCAATTTTTTCTTATCAAGTTTGTTCTTTCAGCCTTAGAATTTTCATTGTTCGGAATGAGGAGGGTTTTCTGAGTTCACTTCTCTGAAAGAGAACACAACACATATTGATACAGATTCATGATGAGCAAGACTCGGTGTTATTTATAACAATGAATACCAACACAAGGTAAGTTATTCAATGGAGTAGCTACATTGTTGTGTTTGTCAAAAAATGTTCTAAGAGCATCTCAAAAGCGGACTACTGATGTTTCAAACTCTAGAAAACAAGAACTTCTTCCTACAATGTTGAAGCAGTCACTAAACCCTGCAATATGAGCATCGAAACATATGTCAAATAGGCCTCCTTTCAGATTTGTTGTCAAAAAGAAAGCAAGTGACTGATTACTGTTTTTATTGAACCTTCCAACTCCAAACCACAAGAACTTCCTACAATGTTGAAGCAGTTGCTAATTGTTGTAATATGGGCATCGAAACATAAACAAAGGACAAATAAAAATGCAGAGTAGAGACACATGCGTGCCATCTAATTATCTGGTACATAGATATAGAGACCATTCGGGGAAACTGGAAGCAAGATGAGTATCCTGTCTGAACTATGATAAATGATTTGGGAAATAGTAAATGGAATAGGAATGCAATCTTACTTTGCATTGATGCCATTCATGTGATCGAAATAAGAAATAGATGGGAAACTGATTTTGTGGCAGTAGCATATGCGCACCAATGGTTCCTTGCATCCAAATGCACCCAGAAATAATTATAGGAAATTAGCATGAATATATCAGAACCAAATTTATGTACACACTACAGGAATCAGCTACTTTGCCATCAGCCACGGCGGACGGCAAAGGCATGGATGGCGGACGGCAAAGGTCTTTGCCGTCTGCCGCGGACGGCAAAAGTGGACGACAATGTAAGGGGCGACAAAGAGCTACATTGCCGTCCGCTTCGGGCGGCTGACGGCAAAGGGTCCTTTGCCATCAGCTGCCGACGGCAAAGAATGCTGACGTCAATAATTGCGCTGTTACTCCGTTAGGTGGTTAACGGCAAGCCTTTGCCGTCGGCCGCTGACGGCAAACATCGGAAGGCCTTTGCCGTCCGCCGCTGTAGGCAAAGTTTTTTTCTCTTTGCCGTCAGCCACTGTTGGCAAACTGACCAAATAGGTCAGCCTCCCAGGAAGCACAGTTGCCTGCCACATGGCCTCTTTGCCGTCCGCTGCTGATGGCAAAGAGCCCTTTGCCGTCGGTGGCAGACGGCAAAGAGCCTACATAATGGCTTTTTCCCCTTTTTTTAAATCCAACAATTTTCACAGCAAATATATATGACATATATAGATATATTTCACAGGGCTATTTAACAGCACATAAGTTTCATCGTACATACATATATAGTTCCATCCACTCATACATAGCAAGTTGTACATACACATAAGTTGCAACCATTAGGAAGTTGCACATACATATTACAATGCAAAGTTTCATCAAGATAGCAAGTTCCATCGTAGCAAGCTAGAAGAATACTAGAAGAGAATGAAATAAAAAACAAGCACTCCATCATAGCAAGCTAGCTTCCGAGAAGTGAATGAAATCTGCAAAATGGCAAATAAGAAAGTTAGGAAAAGGTGACTAGAAGAAGAAGACTAGAAGAAGAAGCACGCCATCGTTTGTGAGGTAACTTAGGTGAAATGGATCATTTATGAGCTAACTTAGGTAAAATGCATCATTTTAGAGCTAATGTAGGTAAAATGGATCGTTTATGAGCTAACTAAGCTAATTATGCCGTTTTTTACATAAGTAAGGTAAGTACATGTCATTATTGAGCAAACCTAGTTAACTAAGCATATTATAACTAACTTAGGTCATTTTGGAGGAAACAAAGCTAAGTATAGATTGTTTTAGAGCTAACTTAGGTAAAATGGCTAGTTTTGGAGGTCAGTAAGCTTATTAAGTCATTTTGCAGGAAAAGAAGCTAACTCTAGGTCATTAAGGTAAGCATATTGGATGAAATAAAGCTAAGTCTAGGTCTTTATGCATTTGTTAAGCAAAAAACTAGAGAAACTTACCTTGATCATGGAGGTGTGGGAGCGGGCTGGCTCATGCCTGTAGCTGGAGAAGGATCGTGTGATGCTTGTGTGGAGTAACGCTGCACCAAAGATCATTTCCAATGTTTCGTTAGCATGATGACACTCAAATGTTAAGACTAGCAAGTAACGTCCATTCAAATTAAACTCACCGTGGTCTTAGGAGCAATCTCTGGATCAATGGCTGTGGAGCCACGGGACCTCCCGCCACTAGATATCATCACCTGCTCTGGATTGTAGGGGATCTGGCTTGGGTTAAACTCCTCCCCTTTCCTCGCCTTCCCATTGACTTGCTTGTAAGAGGCAGTGTGGGCCATGGCATACAGGTCGTACCCCTCTGGCACCTTATCCGTCTTATTGTAGCATGCCTGAAAGAGAGAAACAAAGTAAATTAGTAATTAAAGGGCTCAAGCTAGCATGATGAATGAATTGCATTAATCATGAAGCAAACCACATTACCCAATTCCGCCCGAACTGATATAAGCTGGAGCTACCTTGATGGTGTGGCACACCTTCAATTTGGGCACGTTTGTCCTTGGCCTCAGTCGGCTCCCCTTCCATCTTTCAACACCTGCCATGACAAAGAGTAAATGAAATTAGTACAACATAAAAAAAATACCGACATGAATAATAATATGTATATCACTTAAGTGTATCATCATCAAGTACAACATAAAAAAATTGAATACCTGACACTACTAATAATCTCAATCAGTATCATCAATAAATGCATAATCATCATCATCACTATAATCAATGACGGGCTCATAGGGTTCAGTGGCATCAACATGTGGAAGGCCACCTTTACGTAATCGGTCAAGCATTGAGAGGTCGTCCGCAGCAGTAACCTCTTCTTGTTCCGGCTCTTCTTGTTCCTCCTCTGGGGTGATGTGGGATTCACTGTCACTGTCTACTTCAATGTTTTGGGGTGAAGTATACCGGTTCTTGAAACGCTTTTTGGAAAGACGTGTCTCTTGGAAGAATTCTCCTTCATATGTGTCTGGGTTAATGTGAGGTTCATAATCCTCTTCCTTTGGGGGAGATAGTCTAGCACATGGCGGCACTTCATAAATGACATCCCAACCTTTCAGATTTGGATTAGTTTGGCAGGCCCAGGGTAGATAGAATACTTGGGTCGCCTGTTGAGCCATAATATAGACATCAGGAACATCTAAATGGGTGCTTTGGTTGATTTCAACTAGCCCTATATGTTCATGAGTCCTTCTAGTCTCCTTCGGCTGAAACCAATAACATTTGAAGACTACGACATTCAGTGGGTTTTCACCATAGAATAGAAGTTCATAAATTGCTTCAACTCTCCCATAATACTCGGTACCTCCTTCGCCGATAGCAGATACACAACAATTTGTAGACTTTCGGTCGGCCATAGATAGCTCTTTGCCATAGGTAGGAAAACGATACCCGTTGATGTCGTATTTGTCAAATGAGCGGACCTTATAGTCAAAACCATTAGCGACTTGTCTCAATTCGGCGTCCATAGACTCTGAATTAGCCTACAAGTTTAATATGAAAGGATTGTTGCATTACGCACAAATTAGCGAATGAAATGAAATTGTATAATAGAATTTACCGTTTGTTTGAACCAAGAGATGAAACCGGGATAGCCGCCTCCTTGCTTTGCGAGAAGCTCATACTCTTCGACGAAATTCTTTTGGATCACCGCTCCATATGAGAATAGGGCGACGTATCGACTGTATGAAATATCCAGGAATAAGAGCAGTTCAAAGGAAATAGAAGTTGCGAAACAATGTACCGAGAACTTACTCGATGTACGGCTGCACTTCTATCAGGTTGTTGAAGATATACAACGAAATGGTCCGCCATTCTTCGTTATCCAAAGATACTGGATTTGAAACACTGGCTGGTGCGAGATTGCCTTTGAATAGGCTGAGGTTGGATCCACCCTTTTTAGGCTCGTCAGCATTGTACCGAGGCTTCGGATTATGCAAATGACGATTTTTGGTTTCGTAGGGTGCTGTCACGAAGTTTGCCGCCTCCTCAGTGATGAATGCCTCAGCCATAGACGCTTCAATTCTACGTTTATTTTTACATTTTTCTCGAAGCGTCTTCTGCATCCTCTCAGTTGGGTAGCACTAACGATTTTGCACGGGCCACCCCAATCTTGCCTCGGCCGGGAGATGCAAAATCAAATGCTGCATTGGATTAAAGAAGCCCGGTGGAAAGATCTTCTCTAACTTGCAGATCAACTCTGGCGCCAACTCTTCCATTTCTTCTAGCACGCCAGGCGATAGTTCTTTCGCACAAAGAACACGGAAGAAATAGCTGAGTTCTGCCAGTACTAGCCATTCATCCTCAGGGATGAAGCCACGCAACATCACCGGCATTACCCGCTCAATCCATATGTGCCAATCATGACTCTTGAGACCAAATATCTTCAATTTATCAAGACTCGCCCCCTCTTTAGATTCGCTGCATACCCATCGGGGAACATCAACTGCATTTTCACCCACAAGATAATTTCCCTCATAGCTGGCCTTCCAAGATTGAACCATGCCTTTGGCTTCGTCCAGTTCTGCTTTCCTTTCGGTTCTTTCATGTTTTGTAACGGCCTATCACATAGCGCCTCCAGATCAACTCTAGCCTTAGCATTATCCTTTGACTTCCCATCTATGTCGAACAATGTACCAAAAAGTGCCTCGGCGATATTCTTCTCAATGTGCATCACGTAGATGTTGTGTGGGCAAAGGAGGTCTTTGAAGTAAGGCAGATTCCATAAGCATGTTTTGTGAGTCCAGGCGTGCTCAGAATTATACCCCTTGAAGTACCCTGGACGCTCTGGATCTGGCTCGAGAGCGTTTAACTGATCCAGGGTCTGTTGGCCTGTCAACGCAGGTGGTGCAGAGTTTTTTACAACTCTACCTCTGATGAAGTTCTTATTGTCTTTCCTGAACTTATGGCGAGAATCCAGGAACTGTCTATGCATGTCGAAGCAAGAAAACTTGCGACCGGCTTGAAGCCAACGAAACTCAAGAGCTCCCTTGCATGTGGAGCACGGGAACCTTCCATGCACACACCAGCCAACGAATAGCGCATAGGCCGGCAAGTCATGCGTCGAGTACATGTACCAGACACGCATTATGAAGTTTCATTTGCTATAGGCGTCGTATGTCTTGAACCCATTATCCCAGGCTTCTTGCAATTCGTCCTTAAGCGGCTGCATGTACACGTTCATATTTTTCCCCGGATAGTTGGGCCCTGGAATTATCAATGTCAGGAAAATGTTCTTTCTTTGCATAATCTGTCCGGGGGGGGGGGGGATTGAGTGGAAAGACAAATACGGGCCAACAACTGTATTGGGCTGCCGTCATACCAAACACACTGAACCCATCGGTGCTGATGCCGACTCGAGGATGCCTTGGATCTGCCGCTTTGTCAGCATGTAATTCATCAAACTTTTTCCATGCAACACCATCCGATGTGTGTACCATCATCAGATTCCCATCTGCATCTAGTTCGGTTCTTTTGCCTGTTTTGTGCCATGTCATCTGTTTGGCTGTCTCTTCGACCATGAAAAGACGTTGAAGTCTTGGTATGATTGGCATATACCGAAGAACACTAACAGGGATTTTGGTCTGTGTCTTCTCACCCATACCGTTGTCTACCACAATATACCTGGAACACTTGCAAATGGGACAATAGTTCAAGTCCGCATAGTCAAGCCTAAATAAGGCACATCCTTTCTCACAGGCATGTATCTTCTCATAGGGCATCTTCAGTGCACGGAGGATTTTGTCCGACTGGTACAGGTTTGCAGGCAGTACATGGCCTTTGGGTAGAAAGCGTCCAAATACTGTCATAATTGCGTCATAGCATTCTCTGCCCAAGTTGAACTGAGCCTTCAAAGCCATTACTTGTGAGATGGCATCCAACTGACAAAGCTCAGTGTGCTCGTGGAGCGGACGTTTTGAAGACTCCAACATTTCATTGAAGGCCTTTGCAGATTCCTCCATCTCCTCGTCCGAATCCCGAGCATCATCATAGTCTTGCACCATGTTTTCCATCCCGGTACCATGCTCGTCAGTGCGACGATGATCCACCTCAGCTCGGTCACGTTGGGCAGACTCACCATGAAATGTCCACACCGTATAATCGGGCGTAAAATCATTCTTCTGCAGGTGTTTACCCATTTCATCCTCTGTCCTCTTTTCCCAATTGCCGCATCGGAAACAGGGGCACCAAGTTTTCCTCTGGCCATTTGCAAATGCGGCTTGCACAAACCCCTTGGTTTTTGTGAACCATTCAGCGCTCCATTTGTTCTGACCAGTGTGACCGGTATACATCCACGCACGATCACTCATCTTGACTTTCAGAGCTACTGGACACACAACAATTATATATATAATTCACCATGTATATATTCATCAGTTGATCTACTTTGTCAATTTTATTACGTCCATGCAACCTACACTCTAATAGGTAATGATAGGTCCTAATCCCACCCGAGTATGTGTAGATTGGGTTCATTTTCCCAAGCTATGCTCCGGATCCGACGCAAAATTTCGGCAGCACCTCCCCGCTGTTCTCCTGATAAACGTCTCTCCAATAAACAAAGAGGATGTGTACCCGGAGACAACAGGGGAGGCACTGACGAAATTTATGTGTCGGATCCGGAGCAAAGCATATGGGAAAACGAACCCAATCTACACATACTCGGGCTGTCCATGGATAGCGTTGGACAATTCGAAAGAATCAAGGTTATAAATATGCAAATGCATGCATATTTATAACTATGACGCTTTCGAACGGGAGACACATATTGGTTACGCATACTGATGATTCAAGACACATATATAGCTAGCTATCAAGTTTCATCGGCACGAACACCGGAACAGAGCAAATAATTAATGGGGGAGGAGGACATGTCATTTGTGCTCACCCACGAACGAAGGGGCAGAGCTTGTCAAACGCACGGCGAGGTCGTCGAACACCAAACCTCGCAGCGGTGAAACAACTGCACATTTAAATCAACCCGATCAACACAATTATATATGATGTTTTTCATAACAAAATCGGAAAATATATGACCTAACTAATAATTCACAAATATAAGACCCTGTCGGCCTCGGGTGGTCGGGTATCGGGGTGTTTGGGTGTCGTGTCGGGGTCGGGGTGTGGTGTCGGGGTCGGGGTGTCGGGGTCAGGGGTCGGGGTGTCGGGGTCGGGGTGTCGGGGGTCAAGGGGTCGCGGTGTTTCCTTCTATCCTTCTTCTTCTTTCTTTCTCTTCTTCTTCTTTCCTTTCTTCTTCTTCTTCCATCTTTTTTCTACTTTTTTACTTCTTTTCGTTTCTTCTTTTCTTCTTCTTCTACTTCTTCTACTTCTTTTCTTCTTCTTTTTTCATCTTTCTACTACTTCTACTTCTTCTAATTCTTTTCTAACACTAACACTAACACAATCTAGCACTAACAATTAAATAGCAAAAAAAATAATGAAAAAATAGAAAAAAAAAGTAGTTCCTCACCGGAGCAATGGGACGGTCGGCGGGGCGGCGCCGGGCGGCGGGGGCGGCAGGTGCGTCGCCGGGCGGCGGGGGCGGTGCTGGGCGGCAGGTGCATCACCGGGCGGCGGGTGGGGTGGGGGGGTGGGGGGGCGGAGGGGTGGTGGGGGCGGGGGCGGCGCCAGGAGGCAGGGGCGGCGCCGGGCGGCGGGGGGCGGGGGCGGGGCGACGGGGCGTCGCCGAGCGGCGGGGGGCGGGGGCGGGGCGACGGGGCGTCGCCGGGTGGCGGGTGGCGGGGCGACGGGGCGTCGGCGGGTGGGGTGGGGGTGCAGAGGGGTGGTGGGGGGTGGCGCCGGGCGGCAGGGGCAGGGGCGGGCGGCGGGGGGCGGGGGCGGGGGCGGCGCCGGGCGGCAGGGGCGGGGGCGGCGGTGGATCTAGGGCGGGCCATCGGGGAGGAGAGAGGAAGAGAAGGAGAGTAACGGGCGGGGGGGAGGGGGGTGTGGCGTCCGTTAGTTACCCGGCTCTTTGCCGTCCAGCACTCTTTGTCGTCCGCCGTTATCTCTCTTTGCCGTCTGCTAGCAGACGGCAAAGAGGTGGGGGTGTTAAGTTTTTTTAAACGGGCCGGTGGGTGGGGGCCACCTCCCTCTTTGCCGTCAGCTGGCTGACAGCAAAGAATCTTTGCCGTCAGCTGGCGGACGGCAACGAAATGGCTCATGGCAAAGAGCTTCTTTGCCGTCCGCCGTTTCTTTGCCGTCGGCTTTTCGGTAGCTGATGACAAAGAGTTTCTTTGCCGTCCGCTAGCCGACGGCAAAGATGAGACAGATGGCAAAGTAGCTGATTCCAATAGTGACATATAGTTATAGTGCCGCCACAAGCAAGGTCCATCTACGTACAGTAGTCCATTATGATTCTCCCTAACCTTGAAATTTGATATCATGTTGACTAATCATTCGTGGAAGCATGCCACGAAGTTTTGAACTTGATGTTTTTGACACGTACATGTACCATGGTGCCCTCCAACAGCAAAAAGTGATACTCCCTCTGATCCATATCACTTTTCGCTCAAACGGGTGTATCTAGAACGCATTTCAATTTCCTAAAAAAAGACAAAAAAGTGCTGCAGTTTTTTCTATTTCCTCAAAAGACTTGCTGCAGAATTATCAGAATTTTATATACAAATCAAAAGTAACACAAGAACATGTTCTTTAACCAAATAAAGGAGATATTTTAACTGCAAATTACCTCTTAGTGCAAGTACTTTTTGTGCAAATTCCAAAGCTTCATGCCTTATGCTGCGTGAGTTAACTCTACCAGAGTTTGTTGCTGCAGATGGAAATATTACTGGAGGTTTGCACTCAGCATCTGCAATGTCATAATTCGAGTTAGGGTAAAAAGTCAAAATCTCCTGAAGGTACTATTACCTTCGTCCGAAAATAATTGCCATCAAAATAGATAGAAAGGGGTGTATCTAGAACTAAAATATGTCTAGATACATCCTCTTTTATTTATTTTGATGACCAATATTTCCGGACGAAGAGAGTACAAGGAAAAATCACTTTCTAGACACACGTGTGACCACACCACATTGTAAAAAATGCACACCCTGACCCTACACTGGCTTTATAATCGAAATACAAAACTTCACCCGAAAATGTACAAACAATTTTTTCAATCAAACAAATATGTAATTTCTCATAAGAATATACTTGTAATCTACAGTAGCTCGGGTTGCAGGAGGGGAGGGATGCGGCTGCCCACCAAACACCAAAGCAGGAGCCCACTTTTCTAGTGGCCATTGCGGCTGCCCGCCTCAGGTGAAGAAAAGGGTGAACCATAAGTGTGATTTCAGAGGTGGATACCAGATGTCCAGCTCAAGGATAAAACTTTGTGTAGAACTGAGAAATCTGCCTAATTATACATTTCCCAACAAACCTAAGGGATTAGGGATCAGTGAGTGTAACCAAACATGGTTGGAAACACAAATACAAGTACTGTTCCACATATCTACTGGTAAAAACTATAGACGGATGCATAAGATCCTCTCATGATTTTCAGTCTTTGGCATTTAGTGCCAAACAAACTGCATTAAAATTTTATGTCATGAATTGTTGGAACTTTTAAAATTTGACTTGTCCAGTTCACAGCCTATCTATACCACTCTATAGTGGGCCAATAGCTTCAAATATTAGTCGTTGGATATGCCCATCCAACGGCCAAGAGATGGCAAATCCGAGCATTATCATCCGTTGGATTAAGTTTTCAATTCATAGGATTCTGCCATGTGGCCTTCTAATTGAACCCCCAACTTTATCATCTCATGTGTTCTAGAAGCATATGTTGACATGCTTATCTGATACTCTAATAAAAAGGGACTAAAACAATCTGGATTCTACTAGAGAGGCAAGAACCAAGTTGGATCTTGTCCAATACGATTCTAGGAAAGGAAATACATATTCAAATGTATTTTTCCATGCTTTTTATATACATTTAAATGACGTGCAAAGCACATACAATTTACTAGTATGTGTATGAAAGCTTACAGTAATATAACACGAAGGCACATGCATGATTTTTCACTGAAAGAAGGAAAAGGTCAGTACATATATATTTCTCCAAACTACCTTATCAAAGATGAAAATAAGTAGTTCATGAATCCTAATGCAATTTAATTTTTGTTATTAGCAGCATAGTAGTGCTTGTTTGACAATGAATATCCTTGCCTCAAATGATTGCACCTTGCAAGTGGATGCATATGCCGGATTGCTAATTTGGCAAAGCTTGGGCCTCATACCCGAAGATTCAGAGAGAAAAGCAAGAATATATTGAGCATCGTAGAATTGGCTCAGTTGTGAGACCAGCCTGGCAAATTCGTTGAGAGGAAATTGACAAGCTTCTTCTACAAGTAATCTAAGGCTGGTTCAGCCTTACAATGTACTCCCTCTGTCCCAAAATATAAGAACTTTTTTGACACTAGTGTAGTGTTAAAACCGTTCTTATATTATGGGACGGAGGGAGTACATATCTAGTTCTCTTCTACTACAAGTTATATTACATGTCTAGTACAGAGATAAAACTTGACAAGCTTCTTCTTCTTCTTGTACAAGTTATATTACGTGTAGTATAGAGATAAAATTATAAATTCTTTCCATGAACCACGAATTCAAAGCAAGCATAAATAAGCTATAGCCAACACAGATCATGTAATATTAATTGTGCCAAGAACTTGATTCTTTTAAGAATCAGAACTAAATTTTTCTTGGCTACGAGCGAGATTGTCAGCAACTTAGCTTGAATTGTACCTGCATTGCCACAGTGAACTGCTCCTTCGTATCGGGGTCATAGGCCTCGATCTATTTGGTAGTCTTATTGGTGAAGTAGCCCACGATGAGATCGTTTTGGGCGAAATGGAAGGTGTATAGTGCCTTGGAGAAGTACTCGGATTTGGGTAGGATCTCATGATAAATTCCACCTGTAGAGCAAAATATCAAAAATTATTGTCGCGTTCTCTGAAATCTGAATTAAAATATGGAATATGACACGACTTTACTCCTCACTCATTCTGTTATACACGAACTGGCTTCTCTTTGTGAATTGTTCCAACTCCCAGGTCTGCACATCCAAGTAGATCGGGCTGTAAATGGAAGTCCAAAAAAGATATGAGGTTGTAGTTGGAGATGAATATACTCCAATTATCATAGCTGTGACTGAAAGTCTGAGATAGATGATGCACTGACGTATGTACCGGCCGGCCGGCACCTCCGCGGAGAGTTAATGAAAGACATTAGACATGATTGCACGGTATGTCAATTTTTTACATTGAATAAGATTCCTATGCATCTTGCATTAGCAGCATCAGGGAGGGACTGAAAAAACCCAGCGAGGCAAGACCAAAAAAGACCCGGAACGGAGACTACCAACTGCTCCATTAGGAGTAGAGATAATGCATGTTAAATTTCACACGTAGGGACAATATAACACACACACAATTGCTTAATAATTGAAGTCCACTTCACTTGCAATGTAAATTGATAACAAAAAAGATAATGAGGCAAAATTAACCATATCTTGCTGTAGATAAGAATTAACATGCTGTATGATGTGACGATATTTTGATGGGTCTATGTCTTTTTCCCCGCCTTCTTTTATCTGGCCAGATATGAACGTGCTAATAATATGTACCTTTTTACCCGCCCTGTCTCGTAGATGGTCATGGTCAGTGGCGGAGACAGAAATTTTGTGAAGCCTGGGCAAGTTTAAGCCTAACTATATATTCTAAAAATAAATATGGGGAGTTTGGACCATGTTTTTTTTCTTGATACCGGTCTCTTTCCGATAGAGACAGATAGAACCGGTTTTCAAAAAATATATTTAGTTTTGCCTTCCCCCAAGTATCTAAACGAATTTTGAATTCATATTCATTTATCACCAGAATATATACTAGTATTTAACCTCGAAAGCACTTCCAGAGTCCAGTGGGTGTTGTTTTAAAATATGTATACGTGTTCTATTTGACACTACCCAAACGTCTAGCAAATATATTCGGGGTCCAACAAAATATCCAGTAACCGATCGGTGTCCAAAATTTGGTTGACCAGTAAAAATACCTTTGATTCTAATACACAACATATAACTACAAATCTATTTTAACAGTGAAGAAGTAATATATAGCCTGAATGACCAACTGGGCATGCTTTAACCTCTAAATTTAAACCCTAATAAGTCTATGAATCTTCAAAAGTTAGCAATCTCACCTATCACAAAAGAGGGGATAAGAAGCCGCCGACCGAGGATGCAAGCCATTCCTCAGATGGATCTGCTTCGAAGCCCACCGCCGGCCACGCACACAGCGGAGGCCAGTCTCCACTCGCCGCTGTTCCGTCTCCAATCGACCCTAGAGTACCGCCATCTGCAACAGCCGAGCAGGCCAGGTCGCGGGGAGGTGGATCGATCAACCGATCGTGGTCCTCTTTTTCGAGAAAAATATCGTGGTCTTTCCCGTGTGGAGTAAACAACAGCCGATAGATGGCTTGCTAACCAGTAGCCGAATAGGCCTATAATCCCACGTCAATCATGTCCACCTAACCCATTTACTGAAGGAAAAGAAAGCCCATTACCTGATTACCCTACCACAACCAGCACATCTGCCCGGGTAAAGCACGAGGCGTTGACGATTTTTCCCAGTATAACGGGGCCATCGTACCTAGCGCGTAGCGAGCGAGCCCTGGTAGTGAGAAAACAGGCAATATATGTAAGCATTTATCACCTATAATTCTATGTTTAGAATATATTTATGTTTTGTGATATTATATATTATTTATATTATTAATTACAAAGGTTGTGCAATTGCTCTTACACCATAGTATGAGAACATATAATCTTTCATAAGGCATTTCAAATCGTCGTTTGATAAGAAGGCATCTCCAATGTTCACAAACTTGGTTTTCTTGAGGGTAGACATGATAGATTTGATAACTGTAATATCTCCAGCATACAAACATAGTCTGTTGCCTTGATACAAAAACGAGTCAAATTAGTATACAAAATGAGCCAAGTTAGTTAAATATAAAAGGCAATATGACGAAGTAAGAATCGATAATAACATTGAAAAAAAACCTTGTGCGGTAACATTTAAATTGGCATCTTTTTTGTTTTTTATGAGAAATCATCGGTTCATTATGTTGTAAAACACTCGATGACTGTTCGGCCCCTTTGAGCGACGTTGGTTCAAAAATGGGTTCTTTTTGAACATCTCCAAAAACAATATCTATGTCTCCTATATTCTAAAAAAATAATATAAAAAATGCACCTTTTGTATTATCATCTATAGCATACATACAAATAACGATTAGCTATATGCACATCTTCTCGTGGTGTTTCAGTCCGATCTGTCATCGTTACATCAGTGGTAGAACTCATTTTGTACTGCATCATATAAACATAAATAATGTATACTGTATGATAAAAATAAAAGAACTAACGCAGCTGTTTCAATAATTTGTAAAAAAGAAAAACGGTTTATTTCCTTTTTCACCCAACCTTTTTTTGGAAAGGTTTTCACCTAACCTTATCACTACAACCAGTCTGCTCCTCTCCCTCTACTCATCTCCCTGCCGCGTCGCTCCCGGCCTCCGCCCTCACCCCCACAGCCACCACAAATCGACGACCTCGCCTCCCACCACCGCCCCTTCTCATCCTCTCCCCCGGTTCATCAGAGAGGAAAATTGGCAGGTCGAGCGACCAGATCCGCCCACATATGGCCCCGTTGCAACTGGCGACGACCGCGGTGTTGGCGGGCGGCGCCAACACGCCGCTCTCGGCCGTGGAGCTGCTCCCGTCGGGCCACCCGAACCCGTCCGTCGCCTGCTCGCCTCCCGCGGCATCTTCTTCGAACACACAACCAACGGCGGTACGTGCTTGTGCTGGCATGGCTGCGGCTCCACGAGGCCGTGCTCGACCCCGCTGGTGCCGAGCCCTTCACGCGCGCCCACGCCGGCGTCCCTGCCTACGCCTACTATGGCCAGGATCGGGAGGCGAACGAGGTGATGCTCCGGGCCATCACTGGCGTGTCGGAGCCGTTCATGGAGGTGCTGCTGGACGGGTACTGCCCCGGTGGAGGGTTTGAGGGCGTGGCCATGCTTCTCAACATAGGTGCCAGCTCCGGTGCCTTCCTCGCGATGATCATGCACAGGGTGCCCACCATCCACCAGGGACTCAACTTCGACCTGCCAGATGTCGTCGCCGCCGCGCCTCCCATCTCTGGTGAGACCATCGATCCCCCAATCCGCTAGCCTTCCTGCCCGTTGTTGTTGTCGTTGCCCTCTCCCCTGCTGTCTTATCCTCATGACAGAGCTTTACCCGTCTGAATTTTTAGTGAAGATGGTGCAGGCATGTAGCCACGGGAGCACGGGACGGCTTGATCTAAATGGCAAGCTGAAGTGTAGCATTTGTGTACTGACCGTAATACTCTAGGTACTAAAGTGCAGTGGTCGTGTGATGTTAGTAATCTTGTATGTACTATACGGTGGGTACTTAACTGCAGCCGTCGTCACCGACAGTAATCTAGTAAGTTGAAGCAGTGATTGAAAGTTGAAGCAGACTAACTAACAAACAAATCGACAGAACATAGCACCACAATTGACTGTGACAATGCCACAACCGATCATTACCACCACCACACACAGAAAATCTAAAGAAAAAGATGTTGTTTTTGGTGTCAACATATGCAGGAGACGAGTTTGATAATGAGGTTTCAGAGCATACTTGGGGTAAACTATGCATAATGCACTCTTGCTTATACTGGCTTCAGAAAAATTAACCAGTTCAGAGTTCACATGCTAATATTGAAGATATTGTGCCATCCCTGTCCCTACCTAACATGGTAAAAATGAGAGGATAGGCACATTTTTTGCTATATTTTTTGTTAGTTGGTTTTGTAGAACACTTATGGTAAATGCATATGCTTTCCTTAGCATCTTTGCTTCATAATGTTTAACCTGTTCAGAGTTCACGGTGTCAATATCTACAGTAGATGAGTTACAAAAAAAGATGAGTTTGATAATGAGTTTTTTTATGACCGATAATGTGGTTCACATGCTAATACTAAAGATATTGTGTATACTGCAGTTTTACCATAGCTTCTCGCCTGTGTTCTGTTACTCAAAAAACCACAATGAAGAAATCTAAGTCGTACATGGTATTTCCCTGTAAAATTGAACTGCTGCTGCATGAGCCAGAAGCTGATTATGAGCTGAAATCTACCATTTGTGTCGAGGCTTGAGACACACTCATATTGTTAATTGCTTGCCCTAAAAACTGCTTGTCTACTGCTTGCCCTCAAAATTTTTTGTCTACTGCTTGCCTAGTCAATTTTCAGTACATATGTACATGTGTGTGGTGAACTGGTGGATTCATGCCAGAATTTTGCATTGTGCTTACAAGTCCTTAGAGTTATCTAATGCCAAATAATCTGCTGGGCAGACACAATTGATTTATGTGAAATAGTAGATGAGTATAAAATTAATTTAGCTAGAGTGTTGGCATGATCTCATTGTGTTCCATGAATTTTGTTGTTCCATATCTAATAATTATTACACATTTGTAGATAAGAAAAATATACACAGATGTTCATACCTAGATCCACTTGCTTTACTTCTTGACTATCCTTGATGCTCATTCACTTTGTTGATGTTCCTTGGTTATCTGTGATGGACGAGGGGGGGAGAAGGGATGGCAGAGGAGGTTCACAATATATAGGACGACAAATTACATGGTATGTTCCTGTATGCGGCCCATCTCTTTTCTTTTTCCCTTATACATTCTTATAGCAAAGTTATGAACATGATCTGTTGCCTATTTTACCCCAACGTGAAAAAAATGGAAGATACGAACATGATAGGCTGTCAAATTTTGATTAATGCTTAACTTCAGAAGCACACCTACCAATAAAGTACAATAGTAAAGATCTAAAAAAGCAGAACTTGCTAAATATTTTATTTAGTGTATTATTTACAATTAGATATTTTATTATCGTTTATACACCAAGATTAGTTAACGCTCAAGGATTATTTATATTGACTTTAAAGTAAGCTGATAGCAAAACATACTGCTTGCTATTTAGGAAAACTGATAGAAAACTGCAAGAGTAAACAAATTTATATTTGTCCCACGAAGTTGGTTATGATTTATGAATATTTACTGAAATTAGGTATTCACAGGAACAAAGAAAGACACTAATTTAGTTGTTATCTGAGAAAAAATCCAGACCAATTTACCCGATTAGCATTTAGAAATTGTAAACTGATATGAAAACAATACAAATTTAGATGGTATTTTGATTCAAAATATCAGTTTGTACTCCCAACATTATTTATTCTTCCCCTCGCTCATGCTCCATATCCCCTGATGGCCTGATCCACAACCATTCTCTAAGCCTCTTGTGTGTACATGGGCAAGAAGGTCACATTTATACCATGATGCACCAGTTTGGTCACGATCTGCAATAGAACAAAGCCAAAGACGATAATGAAAATAACATCTTGTAAACAAATTATATGGACTGAGAAGTCCACTGGTAGTACTACTCTAGACAGGAACCAACATTTTTTAAGATCATATACCATCAATTAGAAAGAATAGAACAAAGGCATATAGGTAGATGCAAGGGGTAGCTATACTTACGGAAGACCAACTTGAGAGAAAACCTGCTTGCCCAACAGCTGTCGTCGCCGCCTCCAATAACTACACTTATACTTACGTAGATACATGGGGTAGCTATGCTCACAAACAAAGACATGTACGTAGATGCGTCAGATGGGGAGTACTTGTACAGATTGAAGCACCGCCGCCGTCACTTGCTGGTTCTCCCGAGCCGTGTCCGATCCAAAATTCCAGCCGCGGCGGCCGGCGCGGCCGCCTCCAATTTGTTAAGGGAGAGGGTTTGGGGCCGATGCCATGGTCGCCGTCTTGGGTGTTGGTGGCTGCTACACCATCGTTCGTGGCTTTTGTGCTCGCGAGGTTGAAGGCATGGATGCTTCATTTTGGATATGGAATCATTGATGATTGATTTTGTATATGGAATGATTGATGCTCGTCGTCTTTAATTATTTTTAATTGATAATTGAATAGATTGATCCTTGCCACGGTATGAATAGATATCTTAGGAAAGTTGTAATTGTGAAAGGAAAGAGTGGATAGTGATCGATTGTAGTACGTGAGGGACCCATGATCAATTGTAGGGCAGGAGGCATCGCTCGTACATGTGTGCGATTCGTTTGGCATTTTTTTCACTGGTCTAATTTTGTAGGGTTTTTCGGCCGTTTTTCTCTGACGGGAGGTTTGCCCCTGGACTTCGTGGGGGCATCGCTAGGATAGGAGTTTCTTTTGGTTAGACGGGCGTGGGGGGATCGCTGGGAGTTTTTTTGGTTAGACGTGTCTACCTGTGAGGTGGGAATGAGGACAAAAAAAACCAGGTTTGGTGGGACGAAATTTAATCGGTGAACGGAGACTACCAACTGGGACATTAGGAGTCGAGATTATGAACAACGCGAGCACGATAGTCTGGTATAGTGATGTCACGCCCAATATGCGACCATATCCAAAAGGAAATCGAAGGTCCCATCAAGGATAGACCCGCATATTGAAACACTTTTGCAAGGTGGATATCATTACATCAACATTACATAATAGATGGGGATACATACAAAAGGGCATACAATGCCACATGAATACAACAAGACATCATACATGAGAACAACATCCGACTACGGATGGAACACAAACAGAAACTCAAACGACATCCACCCTGCTAGCCCAGGCTGCCGACCTGGAACCTATCCCCTGATCGAAGAAGAAGCAGAAGAAGAACTCCAAACAAGCAAACATCGCTCTCGCGTCATGATCATCGCATAACCTGTACCTGCAACTGTTGTTGTAGTAATCTGTGAGCCACGAGGACTCAGCAATCCCATTACCATGGGTATCAAGACTAGCAAAGCTTAATGGGTAAGGAAGGGGTAAAGTGGTGAGGTTGCAGCAGGGACTAAGCAAGTATGGTGGCTAACATACGCAAATAAGAGCGAGAAGAGAGCAAACGGAACGGTCGTGAAGCTAGCAATGATCAAGAGGTGATCTTGAACTCCTACTTACGTCAAATATAACCCAAAGACCGTGTTCATTTCCCGGACTCTACCGAAAAGAGACCATCATGGCTACACACACGGTTGATGCGTTTTAATTCGGATCTGGTGTCAAGTTATCTACAACCGGATATTAGCAAATTTCCATCTGCCACATAAACGCGGGCACGATTCTCGAAAGTTTATACCCTGCAGGGGTGTCCCAATTTAGCCCATGATAAGCTCTCGCGATCAACGAAGGATATTCCTTCTCCCAGGAAGACCCGATCAGTCTCGGAATCCCGGTTTACAAGACATTTCGACAATGGTAAAACAAGACCAGCAAGACCGCCCGATGTGTCGACAATCCCGATAGGAGTCGCACGTATCTCGTTCTCAGGACACACCGGATAAGCTAAGCGTATAGGTACCGACGTAACCCAAGTTGCCAAGGGATGGTTCCGCACGGTGCTCTAGTTTGGACCAACACTTAGACAAGCATTGGCTCGGGGGGGGGGGGGGGGCTAAAATAAAGATGACCCTTGGGTTAATTACTCCCAAGGGAAAAGTAGGTGGTGGTGAGGCAAATGGTAAAACCAAGGTTGGGCCTTGCTGGAGGAGTTTTATTCAAAGCGAACTGTCAAGGGGGTCCCATAAATCACCCGACCGCGTAAGGAACGCAAAATCCGGGAACATAACACCGATATGACGGAAACTAGGACGACAAGAGTGGAACAAAACACCAGACATAAGGCCGAGCCTTCCACCCTTTACCAAATATATAGATGCATTAATTAAATAAGAGATATTGTGATATCCCAACATAATCCTGTCCACCATGGAGCAATCTTCAACTTCACCTGCAACTAACAACGCTATAAGAGGGGCTGAGCAATGCGGTAACATAGCCAAACAACGGTTTGCTAGGAAGGGTGACAAGGTTACACGCTGACATGGCAAATTGGGAGGCTTGAATAGCAAGAGATAGGTAGTGCAGCATAGCGATAGAACGAAGCAACTAGCATAGCAATGATAGTAGTGAGATCTAAGGTGACGGTCATCTTGCCTGAAATTCCGCAAGGAAGAAGACCGAGTCCATGAAGAAGATGAAGCCACGAAGACGAACCAATTGTAGACGAATGAATCCTCACAAATCGCAACGAAACAGGAACTATCGAAAAGAAGCACACAACATGGTAAACACACCACACATAGACAAGACATGATGCACAACAAGCATGATGCATGACAAAGCTACATGGAGCTACTCATGGCAAGAGAGGATGCATACAAGAACAACACATCAAGGCAAGTTTAAATGAGGCCGGGAACAACATATAACAATTCCGGTAAGTCCTCATATGCAGGTTTCAAAGTTGGTCCAGATCTGAACAAACATTAAGTTTAAGTTGTTTAATAGCAAGTTAAGATGCACCAAGATGATCTACACGAGATTCTAGCCAAGTTACATATAAAGTTCATTTAATTCGGAGCTACGGCCTAGAAGGTATGAGCAAAACAAGTTAAGCATGGCATTGATGCAAAATGCATACAAACATCAAGCAAACACCTCAAAACAAGGATGCACCATAATAATATGAAACTACATGCAAAATAAAGCAAGTTTCATATAGAGCACACTCAAAACGGAGCAACGGTTCAACACATACACTCTATACAAGTTTAAAGGACAAGCTGTCCAAATAAGCAACTAAGCATATTGCAAGCATCAAAACAATATGCTACAGCATCTCAACGTAATAACAAAAGACATGGGCATGAAGTACAGGTAATGCATGACAAAATATGAACACTGAGCTATCTCCAGAAATCACTAGAACATGCTCAAACACACATGGCAAGATTGCATATATTAACAGTTTCAGACTTTGCAGAAATAACATCAGGTTGCAATGTTTAGAGCTATCAAACAACATGTTACAGTAACTTAACATGGCAAACAAAGGCATGACATGACTACTAATGGCATATAACAACAGTCCCTTACTCACCATGAGCCAAAAAGGATCAGAAGATATGATGGCACCCATGTAAACATGGCAAAAAATATGACAGATTCATACATGGCAGGAACAACAATAAATAGGCATGTTGGTGAGCTTGAACCACTCACCACAGAGCAATACATGGCATGGAAAGGTAACTAACAGTAAGATTACATGTTGATGAAGCTAAGCATGGTAAGATCAAGGTCATAGGGTGCATGGATCACTAACAACAATCATGGCAACATTGAACTTAATGTTAACAGGCTGACAGCAACATTATTTAGCAAGTTTGGAGCAAGATAACAACAAGTTACATCAGGCTATAAATTCAACCAGGGGCATGAACGGATATAGCATGACATGTATAACAAAACATCCTTAGTGAACATCTCCAGATTATGCATAGAATGACTTATAGCAGCAGGTTTACATAGCAACAAAATATAACAGAATCAGACTAGCAAAACAGCAACAACAAGTACCCTACTTAACAAGCTTGATGTACTCAGTACAAGACTCAAAAAAAAAAACATGAATGGCACCACTGAGAATATGGCATTATGTAGCACAAAACACATGTAGAGCTCATGCTCTTAAGGTGCACACATCAAATGCAACAAAAATGACAAATCACCAAGTTATAACAGTTTCAGCAGGTTAACATCATATATCACTCTTGCAACGATGATTCAGGCATCAAGATGGACTCAAATAAACATGATGCAATGGAATGAAATGAAGTACTCATCGAGGCGAACAATTTGACATATTACACGCACGAAACGGAGCAGTATGCAGCAAGTTATGATGCGATGAACAAGGCTCCAGAATGCCGAAATATTAGGGACTTAGCAGAATTTACCCTTGTCAAAAACGGGACGGAGGGAAGCGGGACGGACGGATCCGGGACGCGGGCGCCCGTTTGGATCGGCAGGCCGGTGGATCTGGTCCAGCCCGGCCAGATCCGGGACGAGGCGACGGTGGGGCTCTCCAGCGAGAGCGGCACGGCGAGGGACGGCGGGGCGCCGGCGGGGAGGGAGAGGCACGGCCGACGGCAAGGGAGAGGGGCGGCCGGGCGGCGCGAGCAGGCACCGGCGCGTGGCGGCGTCGGTCGGCACGGACACCGGGAGGCGCAGGGAGGTGCGGGCGGTGGGGCCGAGGTCGCCGGAGGAGCGGCGGCGAGGGCGGTCGGCGGCGGAGCGGCGGCGCACGGGCGCGGCCCGGAGGAGCGCGCGGGCGGCGGAGGAGATGGGCCCGCGGGGGCCCGCGGCGGGCTCGCCGGGCCGCGCCGGCGGCGCGGCGGCCAGGGACAGGTGGCGGCGGCGGATTGGCTGCGGGCGCGGGCGGACATGTCCGGCCTGGGCGGACGTGTCCGGCGGCGCGGAGGGAGGAAAGTGCTAGGGTTTCGGGGAGAATTCATCCGCGAATTTCGGGGGGAGGGGCATATATAAAGATTTCGGGAGCTAGGAGAGTCCAAATGAGGAGCGGCTTTTGTCCACACGATCGTGATCGAACGACCGAGAGCATGGAGGGGGTTTGGATGGGTTTTGGGCCACTTTGGAGGGTTGTTGGGCTGCAAGACAAAAGAGGCTTTTACGGTTACCCGGTTAACTGTTGGACTATCAAACGACCTCCAAATGGCACGAAACATGACAGGCGGTCTACCGGTGCTATACCAAGGCCGCTTGGCAAACCTCGGGCCATTCCGAGAACGTTTAACACCCACTCACAACAAGAAACAAAAGGGGGACGCCGGAGGACATAGGAGTGCCGGATCGCAAAACAGACAACGGGGAAAATGCTCGGATGCATGAGACGAACACGTATGCAAAATGAGATGCACATGATGACATGATAAAATGCAACACGCAAGCAAATTACATGGCAACAACGATAAATAACTGGAAGACACCTGGCGCATCGAATCCGGGGTGTTACAACTCTCCTCCACTAACAAGAGATCTCGTCCCGAGATCTTAGGACCGAGATGGAAAGGGAAAAGGGATGATGTGAAACAAGAATTCAAGAGAAGAAGCAAAGAATCGTGAGCACTCAAGAAGAAGAGAGGAACGACGAGAATGACGAGAATCGAAAGCTCACGGAATCAGATAGACTATGAAACCACTCCGGTTAGAACGAGATAAGAAACGAATAAGCCTGAAAGAATTTAGGCAGCACTCCGGCTGAAAAATGGAAGGATTAGAACATGACCTTGAGAGGATGGAATGATACTTGATGAAGATATGACACAAAACCTCCGGAAAGAATTGAAAGAGTTGAATGAAAAGAACGGATAAGAAAATGACAACTTGTGCCACGAATGAAATTGAAAGCAACCTTAGAAGAAAGGATTGAACGGAGTTGTTGAGAAAATCAACAACGAAAAGAATAAGCTTGTTGTGGACCTATGGATAACATCCCGAAATCATAAGGTGATAACTGGCCACAAACGGAAATGATTCGATAGCTGAGAAGAACGAAGAAATGCAAAACTCCACTTCAAAAGAAAACGGAGAATTAATTGCACTTTGAGATGCAAGAAGAAAATATACTTGAACTCCACCAACAAGATCTTGATGAACTCTTGAAGAATGAATTAGATCATGAAGAACCACCATGAAGAACCCCGTTGGCAAAAAGGATGACGAGGTAAAATGAAGAATGAAAGAATAAGATTAAAGCTTGTGATGATTTAGATGGAGTTTCCGACGAAATGACCGAGAAAGTTTGAACTCCGGAAAAGAAAAGATGAATACACTTGGAACTAGAATTTATCCAACAAGAACAAACTCCGAAGGAAGGAATTACTCGCTTGGATGAAATAAGAATAAGATTTATTGTATGCTTATCCTTCATCAAATTAAATTAATGACAAACAATAGATTTTGCATACTACTTATTCTTCTTGAAAAAGAATTGAGAAGTGACATATCGCAAACTTGAGAAGGTCTTCATGAACCACCGGTAGGTTTTAAAATAACGAATTGATTAATAAGATAAACAAGGAAAAGAATCTTGAATGAACCATCGTAAGAATTCGAAAATGACTGCTGAAAAAGAATGAATCACCGGGAAGAATTAGAAGAACAAATATGCTTGAGAGGATTTAGAAACAAGGGAACTAGAAGGACTCGAGCTGATTAAAGAACATTTGAACGGAGCGCCGGGATAAATAGAGAACGATAACTGGAATGATGGCCTCCGGTAAAAAAGAAATGGAAAAACAACTCCTGACATACTCCGGATGGGTAAGAAAGAATACCTGACAAATGGAATAATTCGAGAGGATACCAAGAGACTAGAACCGCGAATCTTGGAGAGAACGGGCAAAATTTAGGGAAAAACTCTTCTTCGGTCTTCAAATGATGACGAGAAACACCACCAAAATTACTGAGATACTCTGGGAGAATGAAAAGCAAAGAGGTTGAGCCAACGATGAAATGATTTGAAAGCACACTTTGAAAAGAATTTGAGATTAACTCCGGGGGAATTAGAAGAGTCAGGTAAGATCCTGGGAAAAGACCTGTGGGTTAGGGCCCACTGAAGAGAAAAACACCGTTGGAAAGGGATGTTGAACAGATAGATGATGCACCGGAACAAATGAAATATTTGAATGAGGTGACAACCTCAAATTAATTGGAACACTGACGAATCTCCTGAGATGTCTTCCGAACTCCGGAATGATAAACTGTCGAGAGGCGAACGAGCAAGGAAAACACTTGAGCCGAGGAAAAGAATATAATCACTACCAAA
Source organism: Triticum timopheevii (assembly GCA_963921465.1). Taxonomy (NCBI): domain Eukaryota; kingdom Viridiplantae; phylum Streptophyta; class Magnoliopsida; order Poales; family Poaceae; genus Triticum; species Triticum timopheevii. The sequence continues at coordinate 219,139,968 of OY997274.1, forward strand.
AATTAAAATTGCATCCACCGGAGAAGAAAAAGAGATGATGAATGTCAAACAAGACGAGAATTCACCGGTTGAAATAATTTATGAAAGACTGAAGAGGTTCCGCACGAACGAAATTGATGCTTGAAAGAGACTCAGGCTTCGCGAAGAAGAGGGTGGGAGGGCGGGAAAACAAAGGCAACTTGAAAAGGGGAAGCGACGAATATCTTGAAGAGAAAACACCGGTTGAAATCATTGAGGAAAGAAAGCAAAGACTTCGCACGAGTAGGATGGATACTCAATTACAAGCTCCGGCTCCAAGAAGAAAAAGGGGTGGGCAGGTGAAAAAAACAACAACTGAGGATTCAACTTGGCAAAGATGAAGAGGCTCGAGTCAACTTGACGAGAAATGCACCGGATGAAAAGACCAACGACCGGAAAACCAACTGCGTGATCCTAAAGAAAAATTTGAAGGGGAAGAGGAGTAATTCAAAACACCTACGTCAAGATTCCTTACCAGAGCGACGAAGGGGCTGAGGAGTAAAAAGAATTCCTACTCTCCGATATAACTAGACTCAGAAATCCGTTTTCTTCTAGACTCAACAACGGCCAAACTACACGATCAATCAAGGGGGGCACCTAAGGTCGGTCGAGGCTCTGATACCAACTTGTCACGCCCAATATGCGACCCTATCCAAAAGGAACTCGAAGGTCCCACCAAGGATAAACCCGCATATTGAAACGCTTTTGCAAGGTGGATATCATTACATCAACATTACATAATAGATGGGGATACATACAAAAGGGCATACAATGCCACATGAATACAACAAGACATCATACATGAGAACAACATCCGACTATGGATGGAACACAAACAGAAACTCTAACGACATCCACCCTGCTAACCCAGGCTGCCGACCTGGAACCTATCCCCTGATCGAAGAAGAAGCAGAAGAAGAACTCCAAACAAGCAAACATCGCTCTCGCGTCATGATCATCGCATAACCTGTACCTGCAACTGTTGTTGCAGTAATCTGTGAGCCACGACGACTCAACAATCTCATTACCATGGGTATCAAGACTAGCAAAGCTTAATGGGTAAGGAAGGGGTAAAGTGGTGAGGTTGCAGCAGCGACTAAGCAAGTATGGTGGCTAACATACGCAAATAAGAGCGAGAAGAGAGCAAACAGAACGGTCGTGAAGCTAGCAATGATCAAGAGGTGATCCTAAACTCCTATTTATGTCAAACATAACCCAAAGACCGTGTTCACTTCCCGGACTCCGCCGAAAAGAGACCATCACGGCTACACACGCGGTTGATGCGTTTTAATTCGGATCTGGTGTCAAGTTATCTACAACCAGATATTAACAAATTCCCATCTGCCACATAACCGCGGGCACGGCTCTCGAAAGTTTATACCCTGCAGGGGTGTCCCAACTTAGCCCATGATAAGCTCTCGCGATCAACGAAGGATATTCCTTCTCCCAGGAAGACCCGATCAGTCTCGGAATCCCGGTTTACAAGACATTTCGACAATGGTAAAACAAGACCAGCAAGACCGCCCGATGTGTCGACAATCCCGATAGGAGTTGCACGTATCTCGTTCTCAGGACACACCGGATAAGCTAAGCATACAGGTACCGACGTAACCCAAGTTGCCAAGGGATGGTCCCGCACGGTGCTCTAGTTTGGACCAACACTTAGACAAGCATTGGCCCGGGGGGGCTAAAATAAAGATGACCCTTGGGTTAATTACTCCCAAGGGAAAAGTAGGTGGTGGTGAGGCAAATGGTAAAACCAAGGTTGGGCCTTGCTGGAGGAGTTTTATTCAAAGCGAACTGTCAAGGGGGTCCCATAAATCACCCGACCGCGTAAGGAACGCAAAATCTGGGAACATAACACCGGTATGACGAAAATAGGGCGGCAAGAGTGGAACAAAACACCAGGCATAAGGCCGAGCCTTCCACCCTTTACCAAATATATAGATGCATTAATTAAATAAGAGATATTGTGATATCCCAACATAATCCTGTCCACCATGGAGCAATCTTCAACTTCACCTGCAACTAACAACGCTATAAGAGGGGCTGAGCAATGCGGTAACATAGCCAAACAACGGTTGGCTAGGAAGGGTGACAAGGTTAGAGGCTGACATGGCAAATTGGGAGGCTTGAATAGCAAGAGATAGGTAGCGCAGCATAGCGATAGAACGAAGCAACTAGCATAGCAATGATAGTAGTGAGATCCAAGGTGACGGTCATCTTGCCTGAAATCCCGCAAGGAAGAAGAACGAGTCCATGAAGAAGATGAAGCCACGAAGACGAACCAATCGTAGACGAACGAATCCTCACAGATCGCAACGAAACAGGAACTATCGAGAAGAAGCACACAACATGGTAAACACACCACACATAGACAAGACATGATGCACAACAAGCATGATGCATGACAAAGCTACATAGAGCTACTCATGGCAAGAGAGGATGCATACAAGAACAACACATCAAGGCAAGTTTAAATGAGGCCGGGAACAACATATAACAATTTCGGTAAGTCCTCATATGCAGGTTTCAAAGTTGGTCCAGATCTGAACAAACATTAAGTTGAAGTTGTTTAACAGCAAGTTAAGATGCACCAAGATGATCTACACGAGATTCTAGCCAAGTTACATATAAAGTTCATTTAATTCGGGGCTACGGCCTAGAAGATATGAGCAAAACAAGTTAAGCATGGCATTGATGCAAAATGCATACAAACATCAAGCAAACACCTCAAAACAAGGATGCACCATAATAATATGAAACTACATGCAAAATAAAGCAAGTTTCATATAGAGCACACTCAAAACGGAGCAACGGTTCAACACATACACTCTATACAAGTTTAAAGGACAAGCTGTCCAAATAAGCAACTAGGCATATTGCAAGCATCAAAACAATATGCTACGGCATCTCAACGTAATAACAAAAGACATGGGCATGAAGTACAGGTAATGCATGACAAAATATGAACACTGAGCTATCTCCAGAAATCACTAGAACATGCTCAAACACACATGGCAAGATTGCATATATTAACAGTTTCAGACTTTGCAGAAATAACATCAGGTTGCAATGTTTAGAGCTATCAAACAACATGTTACAGTAACTTAACATGGCAAACAAAGGCATGACATGACTCTACTAATGGCATATAACAACAGTCCCTTACTCACCATGAGCCAAAAAGGATCAGAAGATATGATGGCACCCATGTAAACATGGCAAAAAATATGACAGATTCATACATGGCAGGAACAACAATAAATAGGCATGTTGGTGAGCTTGAACCACTCACCACAGAGCAATACATGGCATGAAAAGGTAACCAACCGTAAGAATACATGTTTATGAAGCTAAGCATGGCAAGATCAAGGTCATAGGGTGCATGGATCACTAACAACAATCATGGCAACATTGAACTTAATGTTAACAGGCTGACAGCAACATTATTTAGCAAGTTTGGAGCAAGATAACAACAAGTTACATCAGGCTATAAATGCAACCAGGGGCATGAATGGATATAGCATGACATGTATAACAAAACATCCTTAGTGAACATCTCCAGATTATGCATAGAATGACTTATAGCAGCAGGTTTACATAGCAACAAAATATAACAGAATCAGACTAGCAAAACAGCAACAGCAAGTACCCTACTTAACGAGCTCGATGCACTCAGTACAAGACTCACAAAAATACATGGATGGCACCACTGAGAAGATGGCATGATGTAGCACAAAACACATGTAGAGCTCATGCTCTTAAGATGCACACATCAAATGCAACAAAAATGACAAATCACCAAGTTATAACAGTTTCAGTAGGTTAACATCATATATCACTCTTGCAAGAATGATTCAGGCATCAGGATGGACACAAATGAACATGATGCAATGGAACGAAATGAAGTACTCATCGAGACGAACAATTTGACATATTACACGCACGAAACGGAGCTGTATGCAGCAATTTATGATGCGATGAACAAGGCTCCAGAATGCCGAAATATTAGGGACTTAGCAGAATTTACCCTTGTCGAAAACGGGACGGAGGGAAGCGGGACGGGCGGATCCGGGACGCGGGCGCCCGTTTGGATCGGCGGGCTGGTGGATCTGGTCCAGCCCGGCCAGATCCGGGACGAGGCGAAGGCGGGGCTTTCCGGCAAGAGCTGCGCGGCGAGGGACGGCGGGGCGCCGGCGGGGAGGGAGAGGCGCGGCCGGCGGCGAGGGAGAGCCGCGGCCGGGCGGCGCGAGCAGGCACCGGCGCGAGGCGGCGTCGGTCGGCGCGGACACCGAGAGGCGCAGGGAGGCGCGGGCGGCGGGGCCGAGGTCGCCGGAGGAGCGCCGGCGAGGGCGGTCGGCGGCTGGGCGGCGGCGCACGGGCGCGGCCCGGAGGAGCGCGCGGGCGACGGAGGAGATGGGCCCGCGGCGGCGGCGCGGCGGCTAGGGACAGGTGGCGGCGGCGGATTGGCTGCGGGCGCGGGCGGACATGTCCGGCGGCGCGGAGGGAGGAAAGTGCTAGGGTTTCGGGGAGAATTCATCCGCGAATTTCGGGGGGAGGGGCATATATAAAGATTTCGGGAGCTAGGAGAGTCCAAATGAGGAGCGGCTTTTGTCCACACGATCGTGATCGAACGACCGAGAGCATGGAGGTGGTTTGGATGGGTTTTGGGCCACTTTGGAGGGGTGTTGGGCTGCAAGACAAAAGAGGCTTTTACGGTTACCCGGTTAACCGTTGGAGTATCAAACGACCTCCAAATGGCACGAAACTTGACAGGCGGTCTATCGGTGCTATACCAAGGCCGCTTGGCCAACCTCGGGCCATTCCGAAAATGTTTAACACCCACTCATAACAAGATACAAAAGGGGGACGCCGGAGGACATAGGAGTACCGGATCGCAAAACGGACAACGGGGAAAATGCTCGGATGCATGAGACGAACACGTATGCAAAATGAGATGCACATGATGACATGATAAAATGCAACACGCAAGCAAATGACATGGCAACAACGATAAATAACTGGAAGACACCTGGCGCATCGAATCCGGGGCGTTACAGGTGATGACGATCTATGCTGCCATGGTGGGACACGGCGACCAAAGCTCATTGATTTTCCGTCTTTTCTTCTTCTTTTTTCATTTTTTTTCTTTTTGGAAAGGTTTTGTTCGGGTTTTCCTTTTTCTTTCCTTTTCTTTTCTTTTCATCTTTATTTTTCTATTTTTTCCTTTTCTTTTTCTATATGCGATAATTTTTTTGAATTCATGATTTTTTCAAAATTGATGAACTTTTTAAAATTTGTGAACTTTTTTCTCAAAATCGATGACCTTTTCCAAAATCCATGAACGTCTTTCAGATTTGTGAATTTTTTAATCAACGAACTTATTGCAAATTTGTGATTTTTTTGGCAAAACCGATGAACTATTTCTGAAAATCTAAGAACCTTTTTTAAATAGATGAACTTTTTTCAAAAGCAATGAATTTTTTTCAATTTTGTGAACTTTTTCATAATTTTGAATTTTTCTTCAAAATATATGAACTTCTAAGCAAAATAGATGAAGTTTCTTTTGAAAAGGGATGGACATTTTTGTTCAAATTCATGAATATTGTAGCGGTTTTTTCTCTAAGAAAATAAGTACATACTATAGTAATTTTTGAAAGAGAAAAAAAGAGTGATGGAGGAGTCAGTTATCGAGCAGGAGCCTGCAAGCATTGCAGGGCCAGGCCCATGCAAACAATGCAGTGGGTGTTGGGTTCGCCAACTGGCGCTGAAGCTCCCTATATGAGTTCCCGTCCTATTTGGCACTTTAAGTTTTTTTTGAGAGAGTTTTGGTAATTTAGTGCCGGGAGCAACTAGTTGACGAGCGCTCCTTTGGGAGCCACACAATGATCAACGCCATTTGGCGCGCTCTCACGTCACGTGTCGCGCTCTTGGCGCTCCCTCCGGATTTTTTTAAAATTTTTCCGCACGCATTTTCGGCTTTTAAAACTGTTTTTTGGGGTTTTCGACGTTTCGGTTTTCCACTGGTCTTCCTTAGCTTTTGGATAAAAAAATCAATTTTTTGTGCGGAAAGCTTGTATTTTTCTCTTTTGCTAGTCATGGTTTTGCTTTCGGGAGAGTTACAATCGTGCCTCTCGGAAACAGAAAAAAATGCGCTTTCTGTTTTTTTCTTTTCGCGAGAGTCACGGTTTTGCATCCGTGAGAGGCACGGTTGTGCTTTAACGAGAGTCGCGTCCGTGCCTCTAGAAACAGAAAAAAACGCATTTTCTGTTTTTTTTCCTTTCGCGAGTCACGGTTTTGCTTCCGCGAGAGACATGGTTGTGCTTTCGCGAGAGTCACGGCCGTGCCTCTCGGAAACGAAAGAACGCATTTTCTGTTTTTTTCCTTTCACGAGAGTCACGGTTTTGCTTCCGCGAGAGGCATGGTTGTGTTTTCGCGAGAAGCATGGCCAATGCCTCCTTGGAAACGAAAAAAACGTGTTTTCTCTTTTTTTTTCCTTCCGCGAGAGTCGCGGTTTTGCTTTCACGAGAGGCACGGTTGTGATTTCGTGAGCCCGTGCCTCTTTCGAAAAGAGAAAAACCATTGCTCCCGGTTCGGTTTTTTCGTCCTGTTTTTTTCATGAAAAAAAGTTTGTCAAAACCTATCAATATAGGATCTAGTTTTGAAGATCTCAACGCGAGGAATGCAACGGTGAAAGCGGTTCGAGATTTGGACGCACGGTACATGGGTCGCTTGCTCGGGCTGCTATCTTACCTTCGGTAGCTCACTCAAGGGAAGAAACAACAAGCTACTAGTTTAATGAAACAATTGAATTTCAATTTCTACAAATCAAAAGTGGTCAATTCAAAAAAGTTCATGGATTTTGCAAAAAAGTACATGAATTTGAAAAAAGGATTAAATTTGCAAATAGTTCATAAATTTTTTAAAAATAAATCACAATTTTTAAAAAGTTCATTTATTTTGAGAAAAAAGGTTCATCTATTTTGAGGATAATTTCATCAATTGTGAAAAGTAGTTCATCAATTTGAAAAAAAATGCTCATTGATTTTGAGAAACGGTTGATGAATTTTAAAAAATGCATGGGTTTCGGAAAATGTTCATTTGTTTTGGAAAAAAGTTCAAGAATTTTAAAAATGTTCATCAATTTTAGTAAAAAGTTCATGAATTTGAACAAATGTTCATTGATTTTGAAAAAGGTTCAAGAATTTTAAAAACAATTCATGGGTTTTGAAAAAAACATCATTGATTTTGAAAAAAGTTCACAAATTTGAAAAAAAGTTTTTAAATTTTGAAAAATAGTTAAAGAATTTGAAAAAAATCTATGCAATTTAGTAAACAAAAAATATATAAAAAGTGAAAAGAAAAAAAATTGTAAACCGAAGAAAGAAATTAAAGGAAAGAAAGAAGTAAGTGTGCACAAGTAGTAAGATGGCCTATTTGCCTGCACCTTTATTTTGAGGTTTAGCAAAAAAGAGAAGGCAAATGGGCTGGCCTAGAGCGGACGGCGGGGGGGGGGGGGGGGGGGGGGAGGTGTGCGCCTATTTGCAGAATGAACTACAACCGCGCTTAAGGTGCCATATAGGATTTGCGTTTCTTTTTTTGAGGTAGCTCCTTAAGGCGCTCAGTTGGGTGATGGCGTTCGCGCGCGTAGCAAATAGGGCTGCGCGCTAATATTATATTGCTCCCGTCGCTTGTTACGTGTGGCTCACATGAGAAAAACAACTCTTCCTTGCAAAATTAGTTAGCTACGTTATTTTATTGATTAAAAAATCGTGAATTGCAACACATTTATGAATTCGGAAAAACTTGTTCTTATTTAAGAATAATCATGGATTTGAAAATAATTTACAAATTTAGAAAGAACTCATGAGTTTGAAAAAAATGTTCATGAACTTTAAAAAAGTTCACAAATTTCAAAAAAATTATGACTATCGAAAATATTCATAATTTTTTTAAAAAAGTTCATTCCTTTTAAAAAAGTTTGTCAATTTGAGAAACATTCACAAATTGAATACTTCATTAGTTTGCCTTTTTATGAATTTTATGAAATATTAATGGCTTTAAAAATTCATGAATTCAAAATAGTTAGTGGATTTGGAAATGTTCATGAAAACTGAAAAAAAATCATGAATTTGAAAATTCTTTGAGATTTTTTTCAAAAATAATGTAGCACCTTCGTCTAAATATCCTAAATAGCTATTGTATCAGCGAAGAGCGGAGGGGAGTATTTATGAGTAACGTTTATGTCACACCAAGTTGTCACAACTCTTATGTGAAGTAACTGCTTGTGATTCTACAGAAGATACTAGTGTTCTAAGAGTTAAATAAACCAGAGTAATAAATTTGATGAGATTGCTATAGCGAGAGTAATGACAACTTGGAAATAAAGAACATAAATTAAGACTGAAAATAAAAGTGTTTTTCCTGCAGTAGAGAGAGGAGCGGAGAAACTTCAGATCATGGTATACCTCTAGTGTATCGGTTCAATGGTAATTCGAGTTACCTTGTATCATGGGTTTAATATTTGATTTGCTTGTTGTGTAGGCGGATTGCATAAAAGTTATGGAACTCCTTCTTGCCGGGTTGTATTCCACACTATGGTCCTCCTTCGACGTTGCCACAACGTGGTTCTCTCCACAATTAAGGATGGTAAACCGGAACCACGCAACAAGTTCAATGGATCATTGTTATCTCATATTGTCTTGGGTCTTCACAGATGTCTTGACCTGTCATGTCAGAGGATGCAGATTTCCTAAACAATATGTGTTACCTATGTAGCTCTTTAGATCATGTTGCTTGTGTCCTTAAACTGGACAACTTGCACAACACTCACCACAATATAACAACATACTAGACAAATCATAAGACTACAAACCTGAATAACGACATATAGGATAAGCACAAATGAATCTTACCATTCACCTTCAGCTCCCTCACATAGGAGGAATTAGTCACACATCGAAAGAGAATAACTAACCATCATAGAGAATAAATCCATGAAAACCATATCGATAATACCGTGAAGATCCACAATAAGATGGTGAAGGAAATCTGCCCTAGAGGCAGTAATAAAGGTGCTATTTTATATTTCCTTATTCATGATAAAGGTTTATTATTCATGCTAGAATTGTATTGATCGGAAACTTAAATATATGTGTGAATACATAAACAGATACCGTGTCCCTAATAAGCCTCTACTAGTCTAGCTCGTTGATCAAAGATGGTTAAAGGTTTCCTAACCATAGACATGTGTTGTAATTTGATAACGGGGTCACATAAGTAGGAGAATGATGTGATGGACAAGACCCATCCGTTAGCTTAGCATTTTGACCGTTCAGTTTATTGCTATTGCTTTCTTAATGCCAAATACATATTCCTTCGACTATGAGATTATGCAACTCCCGAATACCGGAGGAATACCTTGTGTGCTATCAAATGTCACAACGTAATTGGTTTATCATAAAGATGCTCTACAGGTATCTCCGAAAGTGTTTGTTGAGTTGGCATAGATCGAGATTAGGATTTGTCACTCCGAGTATCGGAGAGGTATCTCTTGGCCCTCTCGGTAATACACATCACAATAAGCCTTGCAAGCAATTGACTAATGAGTTAGTTATGAGATGATGTATTACGGAACAAGTAAAGAGAGTTGCCAGTAACGAGATTGAACTAGGTATAAAGATACCGACGATCGAATTTCGGGCAAGTAACATACCGATGAACAAAGGGAATTACTTATGTTGTCATAAGGTTTGACCGATAAAGATCTTCATAGAAAATATGTAGGAGCCAATATGGGCATCCATGTTCTGCTATTGGCTATTCACCGGAGAGGTGTCTCGGTCATGTCTACATAGTTCTTGAACCCGTAGGGTCAGCACGCTTAACATTCGTTGACGATATAATGTTATATGAGTTACATGATTTGGTGGCCGAATGTTGTTCGGAGTCCTGGATGAGATCACATACATGATGGGGAGCTCCAGAATGGTACGGAGGTAAATATTTATATATAGGACGATGATATTCGGACACTAGAAGAGTTTCGGAGTGTACCGGGTAGTCATCGGGGCACCAGAAGGGGTTCCAGACACCCCTGGGAAGTATATGAGCCTAATGGGCCAACAGGGGGGCATACCAGCCCACTAGGGGGATGGCGCGCCCCTCTCCCTGGCCGGACGGACCTAGGGGAAGGAAAGGGCAGGGTGGCCTGATACGTCTCCAACGTATCTATAATTTTTGATTGCTCCATGCTACTTTATCTACTATTTTACGCAATATTGGGCTTTATTATCCACTTTTATATTATTTTTGGGACTAACCTATTAACCGGAGGCCCAGCCCAGATTTGCTGTTTTATGCCTATTTCAGTGTTTCGAGCAAAAGGAATATCAGACGGAGTCAAAACGGAACGAAATCAACTGGAGAAGTTAATTTTGGAAGGAAAAAAACCTGATGGGCTTGGACCCCATGTCAGAAGATACAGGAGGTGATCACGAGGGTGGGGGCGCGCCCCCCTGCCTCGTGGGACCCCCGTAGCTCTACCGACGTTCTCCCTACACCCATATATACCTACGTACCCTAAAACTTCCAGAATAGAAGATAGATCGGGAGTTCCGCCGCCGCAAGCCTCTGTAGCCACCAAAAACCAATTGGGACCCTGTTCCGACAAACTGCCAGAGGGGGATCCCATCACCGGAGGCCATCTTCATCATCCCGACGCTATCCATGATGAGGAGGGAGTAGTTCACCCTCGGGGCTGAGGGTATGTACCAGTAGCTATGTGTTTGATCTCTCTCTCTCTCTCTCTCTCTCTCTCTCTCGTGTTCTCTCTCGTGTTCCATCTATGGCACGATCATCCCGAGCTTTGCTATTGTAGTTGGATCTTATGATGTTTCTCCCCCTCTACTCTCTTGTGATGAATTGAGTTTCCCCTTTTGAAGTTATCTTATTGGATTGAGTCTTTTATGAACACTTGATGTATGTCTTGCATGGGATAACCGTGGTGACAATGGGTTATTCTATTGATCCACTTGATGTATGTTTTAGTGATCAACTTGCGGGTTTCGTGACACTTGGGAACCTATGCATAGGGGTTGGCACATGTTCTTGACTCTTCGGTAGAAACTTTGGGGCACTCTTTGAAGTACTTTTATGTTGGTTGGATGAATCTGAGATTGTGTGATGCATATCGGATAATCATGCCCACGGATACTTGAGGTGACAATGGAGTATCTAGGTGACATTAGGGTTTTGGTTGATTTGTATCTTAAGGTGTTATTCTAGTACGAACTCTTTTATAGATCGATCCGAAAGAATAACTTTGTGGTGGTTTCGTACCCGACCATAATCTCTATGTTTTTTCTCCGCTATTAGTGGCTTTGGAGTGACTCTTTGTTGCATGTTGAGGGCTTGTCATATGTTCTATCTATGATATTATTGTTGAGAGAACTTACACTAGTGAAAGTATGAACCCTAGGCCTTGTTTCCTATCATTGCAACACCGTTTACGCTCACTTTTACCGCTTGTTACCTTGCTGTTTTTATTATTTCAGATTACAAAAACCTATATCTACTATCTATTTTGCACTTGTATCACAATCTCTTCGCCGAACTAGTGCACCTATACAATTTACCATTGTATTGGGTGTGTTGGGGACATAAGAGACTTTTTGTTATTTGGTTGCAGGGTTGTTTAAGAGAGACCATCTTCATCCTACGCCTCCTACGGATTGATAAACCTTAGGTCATCCACTTGAGGGAAATTTGCTACTATCCTACAAACCTGTGCACTTGCAGGCCCAACAACGTCTACAAGAAGAAGGTTGTGTAGTAGACATCGAGATCTTTTCTGGCGCCGTTGCCGGGGAGGCTGGGTAAAGGGTACTCACACTCCGTCACTAAGCTCTTTTCTGGTGAGGTGAGTGCTTGAAGGTATATCTTTAGATCTTGCAATCGAATCTTTTTGTTTCTTGTTTTAGCACTAGTCTAGTTTATAAAAGAAATTTTCAAAAAAAATGGAGTTGAGTTTGTCTCATACGCTTCACCTTTTTAATATCTTTCGTGAGTATGATGGAAAGGATAATTGTGCTCAAGTGCTAGAAGAAGAAATCTCTAAATTGTTTGGCACTAAATATTTGAATGATGAGCATGATTGCAATGTTGGTAGTATGAATTCCTTGAATATCCATGATGCTAATGATATGCAAAGCCACAAGCTTGGGGAAGCTATGTTTGATGAATATGATATATTTTGTCCCCCAAGCTTTGATGAGAGAATTTACTATGATGATAGCATGCCTCCTACCTATGATGATTATTGTGATGATACGTATGCCATAAAGAAGAAGTTTGCTTATGAGGAGAGTATTAAAATTTCTATGCTAGTAGATCATGAAAAGAATGTTTTAGGTGCTGGTTATATTGTTGAATTCATTCATGATGCTACTGAAAATTATTATGAGAGAGGAACATATGCTTGTAGGAATTGCAATAATGTCAAGTTTCCTCTCTATGTGCTTAAAATCTTGAAGTTATGCTTGTTGTGCCATCCTATGCTAGTTGATTATTGTTCCCATAAGTTGTTTTCTCACAAAATCCCTATGCATAGGAAGTGGGTTAGACTTAAATGTGCTAGTCATATGCTTCATGATGCTCCCGTTATATTTCAATTCTTATATTTTATGTGAGCATCATTGTCATCATCATGCCTAGCTAAAAAGGCATTAAAGAAAAGCGCTTGTTGGGAGACAACCCAATATTTATCCTTACTGTTTTTGTGTGTCCACATGATTATTATACTGTAGTAATTATATTTTATAGCTTTTATTTCAATAAAGTGCCAAGTAGAACCTTTGGGAAGACTTGGGTGAAGTTTATGTGATCTTGCTGTGAAAAACAGAAACTTTAGCGCTCACGAGATTAGCTGCCATTTTTTACTGGAGAGTGCTTTTAGGTTGATTATTTTTGCAGGTGATTAATAGACAAATTGCTCAGGTCCAGCAATTTATTTCATAATTTTTGGGTTTCCAAAAGTATACGTTTTATATAGATGACTACAGACTGTTTTGTTTTTGACAGATTCTGTTTTCTATGTGTTGTTTGCTTATTTTGATGAATCTATGAGTAGTATCGGAGGGTATGAACCATAGATAAGTTGGAGCACAGTAGATATTACACCAATATGTATTTAGAATGAGTTCATTACAGTACCTAAGTGTTGGTTTTATTTTCTTATACTAACGAAGCTTACGAGTTTTGTTTTGAGTTTTGTGTGGTTGAAGTTTTCAAGTTTTGGGTAATGATTCGATGGACAATGGAATAAGGAGTGGAAAGAGCCTAAGCTTGGGGATTCCCAAGGCACCCAAATGTAATATTCAAGGACAACCAAGCAACTAAGCTTGGGGATGCCCCGGAAGGCATCCCCTCTTTCGCCTTCATTCATCGGTAACTTTACTTGGAGCTATATTTTTATTCACCACATGATATGTGTTTTTCTTGGAGCGTCAATTTCTTTTGTTATTTTTTGCTTGCTGTTAGTTAGAATTGTGTTTTGCCTCTTTAGTTTCAATAAAAAAGTCAAGGATAGCCTTTGCCATGCTTATTTTGCTAGTTTGCATGTTGCTGTTTGAAAACAGAAAGTTTACCGCTGTTGCAAAAATTCCCTAGAAAAGTCAGAGCATGGTCTAACGTTGAATATTTTTGAATATTAAGCTCTGATAAATTTATTACAGTGGGAATTTTAGTTCATAATTTTTGGAGTTAGGGAAGTATGATGACTCTTGCTTTCTTTACAGACTGTACTCTTCTGGCAGATTGCTGTTATGGTTGCATTGTTTGCGTATGTTTGCTTGTTTATTGATTCTATTTGAAGATAGGAGTATTAAATATGCAGAGGCATTTAGTATGCAATGTTGAATAATAATTTTAGTGATTTGTTACAGTAGAGAATAATAAGATTTTGCATTGGTTTATACTAACCTATCTCACAAGTTCTTGTTGAGTTTTTTGTGAATGAAGCTTTTGATAAAAAGAGAAACCATGATATGAGAGGAATTAAGGAGACACAAAAGTTCAAGCTTGGGGATGCCCAAGGCACCCCAAGATAATATTTCAAGAAGTCTCAAGCATCTAAGCATGGGGATGCCCCGGTAGGCATCCCACCTTTCTTCTTCAACAACTATCGGTTAGTATCGGTTGAGCCTAAGTTTTTGCTTCTTCACATGAGTTGTGCTATCCTTGCATTGTAGTTTTATTTAGCTTTGCTTGCTGTTTGAATAAAGTATCAAGATCTGAAATCCTTTAATGAGAGAGAGCCATACAAAAATTCGAATTTGCTAGAATACTCTATGTGCTTCACTTATATCTTTTAAGCTTGATAGTTTTTGCTCTAGTGCTTCACTTATATCTATCAGAGCATGGTGGTAGTTTTATTTTGAAGAAATAGATTAACTCCCATGCTTCACTTATATTATTTTGAGAGTCACTAATAGCATGGTAGTTTGCTTAATGTTAATATACTTGGTATTCAAGATATGTGAAACTTTCTTTTGAGTGAATTGAATACTAAGATAAATTTAATGCTTAATAATTGTTTTGAGATATGGAGGTAATAATATCAAAGTCGTGCTAGTTGAGTAGTTGTGAATTTGAGAAATACTTGTGTCGAAGTTTGCAAGTCCCGTAGCATGCACGTATGGGTAAAGTTGTGTAACAAATTTGAAGCATGAAGTGTACCTGGCTTGTGCATCCTTATGAGTGGCGGTCGGGGACGAGCGATGGTCTTTTCCTACCAATCTATCCCCCTAGGAGCATTGTGCGTAGTACTTGATTTTTGATGGCTTCTAAATTTTTGCAATAAGTATATGAGTTCTTTTGACTAATGTTGAGTCCATGGATTATACGCACTCTCACCTTTCCACCTTTGCTAGCCTCTTCGATACCGTGCATTGCCCTTTCTCACCTTGAGAGTTGGCGCAAACTTGGCCGGTCCATCCAAACCCCGTGATATGATACGCTCTATCACACATAAACCTCCTCATATCTTCCTCAAAACAGCCACTATACCTACCTATTATGGCATTTCCATAGCCATTCCGAGATATATGCCATGCAACTGTTGGGGAACGTAGTAATTTCAAAAAATTTCCTACGCACACGCAAGATCATGGTGATGGCATAGCAACGAGAGGGGAGAGTGTGTCCACGTACCCTCGTAGACCGTAAGCGGAAGCGTTATGACAACGCGGTTGATGTAGTCATACGTCTTCACGATCCGACCGATCCAAGCACCGAACGTACGGCACCTCCGTGTTCAGCACACGTTCAGCTCGATGACGTTCCCCGGGCTCCGATCCAGCAAAGCGTCGGGGATGAGTTCCGTCAGCACGACGGTGTGGTGACGATGATGATGTTCTACCGGCACAGGGCTTCGCCTAAACTCCGCGACGATATGAACGAGGTGGAATATGGTGGAGGGGGGCACCGCACACGGCTAAGGAACGATCCGTCGATCAACTTGTGTGTCTTAGGGGTGCCCCCTTCCCCCGTATATAAAGAGGGAGAGGAGGAGGGGGCCGGCCAAGGGGAGAGGCGCGCCCTGGGGGGCAATCCTACTCCAAGTAGGTTTGGCCCCCCTTTCCTATTAGGAGTAGGAGAGGGAAGGAAGAGAGGGGAGGGAAGAAGGAAAGGGGGGGGGGGGGGCGGCCCCCCTCCCAATTCGGATTGGGCTTGGGGGGGGGGGGGGCGCCCCCTCCTTTGGTCCTTCTCCCTCCTTTCCACTAAGGCCCAATAAGGCCCATATACTTACCGGGGGGTTCCGGTAACCTCCCGGAGCTCCGGTATAGTCCCAATCTCATCCGGAACCTTTCCGGTATCCAAATATATCCGTCCAATATATCAATCTTTATGTCTCGACCATTTCGAGACTCCTCGTCATGTCCGTGATCACATCCGGGACTCCGAACAAACTTCAGTACATCAAAACTTATAAACTCATAATAAAACTGTCATCGTAACGTTAAGCGTGCGGACCCTACGGGTTCGAGAACTATGTAGACATGACCTAGAACTGTTTCCGATCAATAACCAATAGTGGAACCTGGATGTTCATATTGGTTCCTACATATTCTACGAAGATCTTTATCGGTCAATTCGCATAACAATATACGTTGTTCCCTTTGTCATCGATATGTTACTTGCCTGATATTCGATCGTCGGTATCCAATACCTAGTTCAATCTCGTTACCGGCAAGTCTCTTTACTCGTTCCGTAATACATCATTTTGTAACTAACTCATTTGTTACAATGCTTGCAAGGCTTAAGTGATGTGTATTACCGAGAGGGCCCAGAGATACCTCTCCGACAATTGGAGTGACAAAACCTAATCTCGAATTATGACAACTCAACATTTACCTTTGGAGACACCTGTAGAGCACCTTTATAATCACCCAGTTATGTTGTGACGTTTGGTAGCACACAAAGTGTCCCTCCGGTAAACGGGAGTTGCATAATCTCATAGTTGTAGGAACTTTGTATAAGTCATGAAGAAAGCAATAGCAACATACTAAATGATCAAGTGCTAGGCTAACAGAATGGGTCAAGTCAATCACATCATTCTCCTAATGATGTGATCCCATTAATCAAATGACAACACATGTCTATGGTTAGGAAACATAACCATCTTTGATTAATGAGCTAGTCAAGTAGAGGCATACTAGTGACTATATGTTTGTCTATGTATTCACACATGTCTCATGTTTCTGGTTAATACAATTCTAGCATGAATAATAAACATTTATCATGCTATGAGGAAATAAATAATAACTTTATTATTGCCTCTAGGGCATATTTCCTTCAGCAACTTCCACCATCATCATCATGACATGCATTACGTTTGTCATATTGCCATTGCATGATCTTGTAGTTGACATCGTATTTGTGGCAAAGCCACCATGCATTATTTTTCATACATGTCACTCTTGATTCATTGCACCATCCCGGTACACTGCCGGAGGCATTCATATAGAGTCATATCTTGTTCTAGTTTCGAGTTGTAATATCAAGTTGTTGTAATAAAGTGTGATGATCATCATTATTAGAGCATTGCCCCAGTGAGGAAAAGGATGATGGAGACTATGATTCCCCCACAAGTCGGGTTGAGACTCCGGATGAAAAAAAAAGAGAAAGGCCAAATGAAAAAAAGGAGAAGGCCAAAAAAGAGAGAGAAAAAGAGAGAAGGGGCAATGTTACTATCCTTTTACCACACTTGTGCTTCAAAGTAGCACCTTGTTCTTCATGTAGTGAGTCTCATATATTTGTGCTTCAAAGTAGCACCATGTTTTTCATATAGTGAGCCTCATATATTGTCTTGTTCATACTAGTGGGAATTTTTCATTATAGAACTTGGCTTGTATATTCCTACGATGGGCTTCCTCAAATGCCCTAGGTCTTCATGAGCAAGCAAGTTGGATGCACACCCACTAGTTTTCTTTTGTTGAGCATTCATAGCTCTAGTGCATCCGTTGCATGGCAATCCCTACTCCTCATGTTGACATCAATTGATGGGCATCTCCATAGCCCGTTGATTATCCTCGTCAATATGAGACTTTCTCCTTTTTTGTCTTCTCCAGCCAATCCCTATCATCATATTCTATTCCACCCATAGTGCTATATCCATGGCTCGCGCTCATGTATTGCGTGAAGGTTGAAAAAGTTTGAGATTACTTGAGTATGAAACAATTGCTTGGCTTGTCATCGGGGGTATAGAAGTTGGGAACATCTTTGTGTGACGAAAATGAAGCATAGCCTAACTATATGATTTTGTAGCGATGAACTTTCTTTGGCCATGTTGTTTTGAGAAGACATGATTGCTTTGATTAGTATACTTGAAGTATTATTATTTTTGTGTCAATATGAACTTTTGTCTTGAATCTTTCGGATCTGAATATTCATATCACAATTAAGAAGATTTACATTGAAATTATGCCAAAGTATCACTCCGCATCAAAAATTCTTTTTTATCATTTACCTACTCGAGGACGAGCAGGAATTAAGCTCGGGGATGCTTGATACGTCTCCAACGTATCTATAATTTTTGATTGCTCCATGCTACTTTATCTACTATTTTAGGCAAAATTGGGCTTTATTATCCACTTTTATATTATTTTTGGGACTAACCTATTAACCGGAGGCCCAACCCAGATTTGCTGTTTTATGCCTATTTCAGTGTTTCGAGGAAAAGGAATATCAGACGGAGTCAAAACGGAACGAAATCAACTGGAGGAGTTAATTTTGGAAGGAAACCAACCTGATGGGCTTGGACCCCACGTCAGAAGATATGGGAGGTGCTCACGAGGGTGGGGGGCGCGCCCTCCCCCTGGGCACGCCCCCTTGCCTCGTGGGACCCCCGTAGCTCTACCGACGTTCTCCCTGCACCCATATATACCTACGTACCCTAAAACTTCCAGCATAGAAGATAGATCGGGAGTTCCGCCGCCGCAAGCCTCTGTAGCCACCAAAAACCAATCGGGACCCTGTTCCGACAAACTGCCAGAGGGGGATCCCATCACCGGAGGCCATCTTCATCATCCCGGCGCTATCCATGATAAGGAGGGAGTAGTTCACCCTTGGGGCTGAGGGTATGTACCAGTAGCTATGTGTTTGATCTCTCTCTTTCTCGTGTTCTCTCTCGTGTTCTCTCTCGTGTTCCATCTATGGCACGATCTTGATGTATCCCGAGCTTTGCTATTGTAGTTGGATCTTACGATGTTTCTCCCCCTCTACTCTCTTGTGATGAATTGAGTTTCCCCTTTTGAAGTTATCTTATTAGATTGAGTCTTTTATGAACACTTGATGTATGTCTTGCGTGGGATAACCGTGGTGACAATGGGTTATTCAATTGATCCACTTGATGTATGTTTTGGTGATCAACTTGCGGGTTTCGTGACACTTGGGAACCTATGCATAGGGGTTGGCACACGTTCTTGACTCTCCGGTAGAAACTTTGGGGCGCTCTTTGAAGTACTTTTATGTTGGTTGGATGAATCTGAGATTGTGTGATGCATATCGTATAATCATGCCCACGGATACTTGAGGTGACAATGGAGTATCTAGGTGACATTAGGGTTCTGGTTGATTTGTATCTTAAGGTGTTATTCTAGTACGAACTCTTTTATAGATCGATCCGAAAGAATAACTTTGTGGTGGTTTCGTACCCGACCATAATCTCTACGTTTGTTCTCCGCTATTAGTGGCTTTGGAGTGACTCTTTGTTGCATGTTGAGGGCTTGTCATATGTTCTCTCTATGTTATTATTGTTGAGAGAACTTACACTAGTGAAAGTATGAACCCTAGGCCTTGTTTCCTATCATTGCAATACCGTTTACGCTCACTTTTACCGCTTGTTACCTTGCTGTTTTTATTATTTCAGATTACAAAAACCTATATCTACTATCTATTTTGCACTTGTATCACCATATCTTCGCCGAACTAGTGCACCTATACAATTTTCCATTGTATTGGGTGTGTTGGGGACACAAGAGACTTTTTGTTATTTGGTTGCAGGGTTGTTTGAGAGAGACCATCTTCATACTACGCCTCCAACGGATTGATAAACCTTAGGTCATCCACTTGAGGGGAATTTGCTACTGTCCTACAAACCTGTGCACTTGCAGGCCCAACAATGTCTACAAGAAGAAGGTTGTGTAGTAGACATCAGGCCCCTCCTGCTTGTCCCTCCTCGTGAGAGAAGGAGGGGGGGCGCCACCTCTCCCTGCCTTCCTCCCGCACTCAAATAAGGAAGGGGGGACAGCTTGGGGAAGACCCCAAGTAAGATTTAGCCTACTTGGGGCGCCCCTTGGCCTCTCCCCTCTACCCCACCTATATATATGTGGGAAGGGGGCGCCACACATAACCACGACAATCTCTTAGCCATGTGCGGCGCCCCCCTTCACCATTTACACCCTCGGTCATATTTTCGTAGTTCTTAGGCGAAGTCCTGCGGATATAGCATCACCATCACCATCACCACGCTGTCGTGCTGCCAAAACTTATCCACTACCTCGCCGTCTTGCTGGATCAAGAACGCGTGGACGTCACCGAGCTGAACGAGTGCTGAACACGGAGGTGCCATACGTTCTATGCTCGATCAGTTGGATCGCGAAGAAGTTTGACTACATCAACCGTGTTACTAAATGCTTTCGCTTACGGTCTATGAGGATACGTAGACACACTCTTCCCTTTCGTTGCTATGCATCACCTTGATAGATCTTGCGTGTGCGTAGAATTTTTTTGTTTTCCATGCAACGTTTCCCAACAAATGGATGATTCAACAACTCTTTGATCTCTACATGAGTATGAATAGAGTTATACACCTTGATCTTACAACTTGGAATTCCTCTTACAATGGTGATGATGAAATGAAATGAGGATGAAGGTGAAAGAACAAAACAAGAAGGTTCTCCGGTGGTTCTTCTTCTCTGGATCGCTTCTCCCTCTTTTCTTGATGAAGTGGCGGCAATTAGGTCTCTCTGATGTGTTGTTCCCCTTCATGAATGTTGCTCCTCTATATGAAGGGGAGCCCTTGGCATCTGGTATGACTGCTAATACGATCATGGATGACCGTCTTGCATTCTGGTGTGCTTGATGATAAAACTACCAAAATGGAAGTTGCTCCATTCGCATGATTTGGAGTAATCCTCCTTGGTTTCCTTCTAAAAATGTTTTTTCCTATCAAGTAATGGTAAACGAGTTTCTTCTCTCCTGAAGGATTAGCGTTAGAATAACTAACAAATAACAGAAACCTGATGAAAACCAAGTCAAAACTCCTTATAAAAAGTCACAAATTTTCAAGCCATCAACTCCCCCAAACTTAAGATTTGCTCCTTCTTGAGAAACTAAGAAATCAGGAGAATGAAAGGGAGTTTGACGATTGAGTAGAAAGAAATTTACCAGATCATGAAGGTGTAATATTTCCATCCTCAAAAATCTTGAAATCTTAGTTAAGAGACTACTTTCATTTGAATGGTTGCACTTAAGCTTGCTTCCTAGCAACATGTAGTCTCGTATAACTAGTTACAATTCTCAAGTTAAACCTTCCATAGTTAACTAGGTGTATAGCAAGCATATACTTTTTATTATCTAATAGAATGGTTTTCTTCCAATCTTTTTGCAAACAAATTCAACCAAAGGACTTTTGGAAAATAAGAAAACATAGTACTCAAGTATTTCATTGGCACCCACAAGTGTTGCCAAATCATGACTCTCAAATACTTCCTTCAATCGTTATTCATTGGAACTTCAAACTTTTGTGATGGGGTTATGTTAAAAGTATGATCCTGTATTGGGTTTCATAGTGGCTTCATTTTGAGTACTATGGACAAATATATTATCTCTTTTGAGCTCTTGCGACATGTACTCAGTTATTACCACATACAAAGACATTTAAGAGAAAGCAAAATAATATTCAATGTAGTGTTGCCATTATGTATGGTAACAAACTCATAGCCAAAAACCAAGTCAAAACTTTGAAGGATTATTCATTGGCTAGCGCAATTCTCGGCATAACATCAAGAAAGGTGATGAAGCCACATTTACACACGTGAACACGCATATAGTGATAGAACCATGGCACAAGCAAGAAGCTGAAGCGCCATGTAAATATACAACACAATTTTTTGGCATAATCTTGATAACCTCAAATATTCATTCCTCTAAATAACTTTATTAGTAGGTATCATCGAGGCAATCAAATTCAGTTCCATGGAGTTGAACTACTTAAGTGCCAGTTCTCTTCAAAAATTAGAGCCCCTGAGTTTCTTTAAAAAAATCTTTTTTTCTTTTGGAACAAAAACCATTTTACATCAAAGTTTCACTAATAAGATTTGAAGTTGGGAATTATGACTAAATTATATTCAACTAACGTGAGGAACGAAGCTTTACTGCAACCACTCAAACAAAAATACTATAACTTGCGAGAAAATTGAGTATGAATATATTATACCTTCTTCCCCCAACTTGCTATTTTCTCAAGTCACTTTTTTGCAGTGTTCTCTTTATTTCAAACTTGCTAGCGGTGAAAATTCCTATAGGTTTATGCAAAGAAAGACACAAACGAAGAGGATTCCAACGAACAAGAACGAAGTTCACTCTAGAAATTTATTATGCAAAATTGGAAATAAATATGAAGACATGGAAAAGAAAATAAATAAAAAGGAGAAAATAAAATAGGTGTTGGAAATATGCCCTAGAGGCAATAATATTGTACTATTCTATTTCGATATTCATAATTAAGAGTTTATATTCTATGCTATAACTGTTATGGTCCCAGAATATGTGATTGAGTGAAAAACACATATGCATGTGTAGAATGATAAAGGATAAAATGAGATTCCTAGTGTCGCCTATAGCACTGGCTCAAGTTTTCTTAGTGATCACGACCAGATCTTAGGATATCGTTAAGTGTAATGATAGTCCTAAAACAACATTGAGAGTATGATGTTAGAACAACGATCATACCGAATCGACCCAAACTTGTTTGTTATACTTTGAGATGATATCATCACAAGTCAACTATTATAACATAGAGTGTTAGTGTGTGTTTAAGTTCCTTATACCATGAGAGTATCGTAGTCATTTCTTACTGTATGATGAGCGGGGTTGCTCAAATGTCATCTATAACACGGTGATCGTATAATGACAACTTACAGGTTCATCGGAAAGTTTGACAAGGGACTCGATAGATCGAGAGTGGACTTTGCTCCTCCGACGATGGATATATATTCTTTGGGCCCTCTCGGTGTGATGTCATCCATCATCGCCTGGCCAGACACAGGTGACTATGTCACAGGGATGCCGGAACATGTCAACAAGAAAGAAGAACAAAAATGGCAACGAGTAGACTGGTATAGAGAGCATGCGTATGACTCAAGAGGACACCGATGCTACTTGTGGGCTACGTTGGGATTTTCCCCCAAAAGGAGGGGAGATGAAGTACAATAGAGATAAGTATTTTCCTCAGTGAGAACGAATGTTTATTGAACTAATAGGAGAATCACGCAAAGCCTCATGAACAACACCTAAGCACACAAAAGCAAATACTGGCACCCAACACAGGCAAGAGGGTTGTCAATCCCCTTGAAATCGTTACTTGCAAGGATCAAATCTTATAGTGGTAGATAGATAAATTGAAAAACAAAAATAAAGGAAATAAATTTCAGCAAAGGAATTTTGGTTTTTATAATATGATTAAAGTGGAATGGAGGAGGGGGCATAGTTTTCACTAGAGGCTTCTCTCCTGAACACATAGCATAAGGTGGGTGAACAAACTACTGTTGGGCAATTGATAGAAAAGCACATAGTTATGATGTATTCACGACAATGTTCATGTATATAGGCATCACGTCCGAGACAAGTAGACCGACTGCTGCCTGCATCTACTACTATTACTCCACCAATCAACCGCTATCCAGCATGCATCTATGGTATTAAGTTCATAAAAACAGAGTAACGCCTTAAGCAGGATGACATGAAGTAGACAAAGTAAACCCAATCAATATGAATAAACGTCGTCGTTTTATCCTTAGTTGCAAAAATACAAATACGTGTCTTGTCCCTTTCTGTCACTAGGATATAAAACACCACAAGATTGAACCCATTACAAAGCACCTCTCCCACTGAAGATATATCAATCTAGTTGGCCAAACCAAACAAATAGATTAGTGAGAAATACAAAGCTATAACAATCATGCATAATAAAATTCAGAAAAACTCAATTACTTTCAATGAATATCCAAATCATAAACCTACAATTCATCGGATCCCAACAAACACACCGCAAAAGAAGATTATATTGGATAGAACTCCAAGAAGATCGAATAGAACATTGTATTGAAGATCAAAGAGAGAGAAGAAGCTGAAGGAAATATGCCCTAGAGGCAATAATAAAGTTATTGTTTATTTCCTTATATCATGATAAATGTTTATTATTCATGCTAGAATTGTATTAACCGGAAACATAATACATGTGTGAATACATAGACAAACATAGTGTCACTAGTATGCCTCTACTTGACTAGCTCGTTAATCAAAGATGGTTAAGTTTCCTAAACATAGACATAAGTTGTCATTTGATTAACGAGATCACATCATTAGGAGAATGATGTGATTGACTTGACCCATTCCGTTAGCTTAGCACTTGATCATTTAATATGTTGCTATTGCTTTCTTCATGACTTATACACGTTCCTATTACTATGAGATTATGCAACTCTCGTTTACCGGAGGAACACTTTGTGTGCTACCAAACGTCACAACATAACTGGGTGATTATAAAGGTGCTCTACAGGTGTCTCCAAAGGTACTTGTTGGGTTGGCGTATTTCGAGATTAGGATTTGTCACTCCAATTGTCGGAGAGGTATCTCTGGGCCCACTCGGTAATGCACATCACTATAAGCCTTGCAAGCATTGTAACTAATGAGTTAGTTATAGGATGATGTATTACATAATGAGTAAACAGACTTGCCGGTAACGAGATTGAACTAGGTATTGGGATACCAACGATCGAATATCGGGCAAGTAACATACCGATGACAAAGGGAACAACGTATGTTGTTATGCGGTTTGACCGATAAAGATCTTCATAGAATATGTGGGAGCCAATATGAGCATCCAGGTTCCGCTATTGGTTATTGACTGGAGACGTGTCTCGGTCATGTCTACAATGTTCTCGAACCCGTAGGGTCCGCACACTTAAGGTTTCGATGACAGTTATATTATGAGTTTATGAGTTTTGATGTACCGAAGGAGTTCAGAGTCCCGGATGAGACCGGGGACATGACGAGGAGTCTTGAAATGGTCGAGACATAAAGACCGATATATTGGACGACTATATTCGGACATCGGAAAGGTTCCGAGTGATTCGGGTATTTTTCGGAGTACCGGAGAGTTACGGAAATTCGTATTGGGCCTTAATGGGCCATACGGGAAAGGAGAGAAAGGCGCCAAAGGGTGGACGCACCCCTCCCCATGGTCTAGTCCGAATTAGACTAGGGAGGGGGGCGCCCCCTTCCTTTCTTCTCCTTCTCCCTTCCCTTTCCTTCTCTCCTATTCCTAATACTTGGAAGGGCTCCTAGTTCTACTAGGAAAGGGGGAATCGTACTCCCGGTGGGAGTAGGACTCCCCTAGGGTGCGCCATAGAGAGGGCCGGCCCTCCCCCTCCTCCACTCCTTTATATACGAGGAGGGGGGCACCCCTTGGAGACACAACAATTGATCATTGATCTCTTAGCCGTGTGCGGTGCCCCCCTCCACCAAGGTCCTCCTCGATAATATCGTAGCGGTGCTTAGGCGAAGCCCAGCGACGGTAGAACATCAAGAACGTCACCACGCCATCGTGCTGACGGAACTCTTCCCCGACATTCTGCTGGATCGGAGTACGGGGATCGTCATCGAGCTGAACGTGTGCTAGAAGTCGAATGTGCCGTAGTTTCGGTGCTTGATCGGTCGGGCCGTGAAGACGTACGACTACATCAACTGCGTTGTTCTAACTCTTCCGCTTTCGGTCTACGAGGCTACGTGGACAACACTCTCCCCTCTCGTTGCTATGCATCACCATGATCTTGCGTGTGCGTAGGAAATTTTTTGAAATTACTACATTCTCCAACAGTGGCATCCGAGCCAAGGTTTTATGCGTTGATGTTATATGCACGAGTAGAACACAAGTGAGTTGTGGGCGATACAAGTCATACTGCTTACCAGCATGTCATACTTTGGTTCAGCGGTATTGTTGGATGAAGCGGCCCGGACTGACATTACGCGTACGCTTACGCGAGACTGGTTTTACCACCGTGCTTTGCACACAGGTGACTAGCGGGTGTCAGTTTCTCCAATTTTAGTTGAACCGAGTGTGGCTACGCCCAGTCCTTGAGAAGGTTAAAACAGCACTAACTTGACGAACTATCGTTGTGGTTTTGATGCGTAGGTAAGAACGGTTCTTGCTCAGCCCGTAGCAACCACGTAAAACTTGCAACAACAAAGTAGAGGACGTCTGACTTGTTTTTGCAGAGCATATTGTGATGTGATATGGTCAAGACGTGATGAAATATAAATTGTTGTATGAGATTATCATGTTTTATTTAAGTTATCGGCAACTGGCAGAAGCCTTATGGTTGTCTCTTTATTGCATAAGATGCAAGCGCCAAATAATTGACTTTATCGCTATGCGATAGCAATAGTTGCAAGAGCAATAGTTGGCGAGACGACCATGTGACGACATATTGATATAGATCGAGATGATGGAGATTATGGTGTCATGCCGGTGACGATGGAGATCATGACGATACTTTGGAGATGGAGATCAAAGGCACAAGATGATGATGGCCATATCATGTCACATATTTTTGATTGCATATGATGTTTATCTTTTATACATCTTATTTTGTTTTGATTGACGGTAGCATTATAAGATGATCTCTCACTAAATTTCAAGATAAAAGTGTTCTCCCTGAGTATGCACTGTTGCCAAAGTTTGTTGTGCCCAAACACCACGTGATGATCGGGTGTGATAAGCTCTACGTCTATCTACAACGGGTGCAAGCTAGTTTTGCACACGCGGAATACTCAGGTTAAATTTGACGAGCCTAGCATATGCAGATATGGCCTCGGAACACTGGAGACCGAAAGGTCAAGCGTGAATCATATAGTAGATATGATCAACATAGTGATGTTCACCAGTGAAAACTACACCATCTCACGTGATGATCGGTTATGGTTTAGTTGATTTGGATCACGTGATCACTTAGATGACTAGAGGGATGTCTATCTAAGTGGGAGTTCTTAAGTAATATGATTAATTGAACTTGAATTTATCATGAACTTAGTCCTAGTAGTATTTTGCAAATTATGTTGTAGATCAATAGCTCGCGTTGTTGCTTTCTTATGTTTATTCCGATATGTTCCTAGAGAAAACTGTGTTGAAAGATGTTAGTAGCAATGATGCGGATTAGATCCATGATCTGAGGATTGTGCTCATTGCTGCACAGAAGAATTATGTCCTTGATGCACCGCTAGGTGACAGACCTATTGCAGGAGCAGATGCAGATGTTATGAACGTTTGGCTAGCTCAATATGATGACTACTTGATAGTTTAGTGCACCATGCTTAACAGCTTAGAATCGGGACTTCAAAGAATTTTTGAACTTCATGGACCATATGAGATGTTCCAGGAGTTGAACTTAATATTTCAAGAAAATACCCGAGTCGAGAGATATGAAGTCTCCAACAAGTTCTATAGCTAAAAGATGGAGGAGAATCGCTCAACTAGTGAGCATGTGCTCAAATTGTCTGGGTACTACAATCGCTTGAATCAAGTGGGAGTTAATCTTCCAGATAAGATAGTGATTGACAGAGTTCTCTAGTCACCATCACCAAGTTACTAGAACTTCGTGATGAACTATAGTATGCAAGGGATGACAAAAATGATTGCCGAGCTCTCCGTGATGTTGAAATCGACGAAGGTAGAAATCAAGAAAGAACATCAAGTGTTGATGATTGACAAGACCACTAGTTTCAAGAAAAGGGCAAAGGGAAAGAAAGGGAACTTCAAGTTGAATGGCAAGCAAGTTGTCACTCCTACGAAGAAGCCCAAAGATGGACCAAATCCTGAAACTGAGTGCTTACACTGTAAAGGAAATGGTCACTCAAAGCGGAAATGCCCTGAATATTTGGTGGATAAGAAGGATGGCAAAGTGAACAAGGGTATATTTGATATACAGGTGTTTGATGTGTGCCTTACTAGTGTTTATAGTAGCCCCTGAGTATTTGATAATTGTTCGGTTGCTAAGATTAGTAACTCGAAACAGGAGTTACATAATAAATAGAGACTAGTTGAGGGGAAGTGACGATGAGTGTTGGAAATAGTTCCAAGATTGATATGATCATCATCACACACTCCCTATATTTTTGAGATTAGTGTTAAACCTAAATAAATGTTATTTAGCGTTTGCGTTGAGCATGAATATGATTTGGTCATGTTTATTGCGATACAGTTATTCATTTGAAGTTAAATAATAATTGTTATTCTGTTTACATGAATAAGACCTTCGATGGTTATACACCCAATGAAAATAGTTTGTTGGATCTCGATCATAGTGATACACATATTCATAATATAGATGCCAAAAGATGCAAAGTTAATAATGATAGTGCAACTTATTTGTGGCACTGCCGTTTGGGTCATATCGGTGTAAAGCGCATGAAGAAACTCCATAAAGATGGATTTTCGGAATCACTTGGTTATGAATCATTTGATGCTTGCGAACCGTGCCTTTTGGGCAAGATGACTAAAACTCCATTCTACGAAACAATGGAACAAGCTACTGACTTATTGGAAATAATACATACCGATGTATGCGATCCAATGAGTGTTGATGCTCGTGGCAAGTATCATTATTTTCTGACCTTCACAAGATGATTTGAGCAGATATGGGTATATCTACTTGATGAAACATAAGTTTGAAATAGTTGAAAGGTTCAAAGAATTTCAGAGTGAAGTGGAAAAATCATCGTAACAAGAAAATAAAGTTTCTGCGATCTGATCGTGGAGACGAATATTTGAGTTACGAGTTTGGTCTTCAATTAAAACAATGTGGAATAGTTTCACAGCTCACGCCACCTGGAACACCACAATGTTATGGTGTGTCCGAACGTCGTAACCGCACTTTATTGGATATGGTGCGATCTATGATGTCTCTTACTGATTTACCACTATTGTTTTTGGGTTATGCATTAGAGACAGCTGCATTCACGTTAAAAGGGCACCATCTAAATCCGTTGAGACGACATCATATGAACTGTGGTTTAGCAAGAAACCCAAGTTGTCATTTCTTAAAGTTTGGGGCTGCGATGCTTATGTGAAAAAGTTTCATCCTAATAAGCTCAAACCCAAATCAGAGAAGTGTGTCTTCATAGAATACCCAAAGGAAACTGTTGGGTACACCTTCTATCACAGATCCGAAGGCAAGATATTCGTTGCTAAAAATGGATCCTTTCTGGAGAAGGAGTTTCTCTCGAAAGAAGTGAGTGGGAGGAAAGTAGAACTTGATGAGGTAACTATACCTTCTCCCGAATTGGAAAATAGTTCATCACTAAAATCAGTTCCAGTGATTCCTACACCAATTAGTGAGGAAGCTAATGATGATGATCATGAAACTTCAGATCAAGTTACTACAAAACCTTGTAGGTCTTCCAGAGTACGGTTCGCACCAGAGTGGTACGGTAATCCTGTTATGAAAGTCATGTTACTAGACCATGATAAACCTACGAACTATGAGGAAGAGATGATGAGCCCAGATTCCGCAAAATGGCTGGAGGCCATGAAATCTGAGATAGGATCCATGTATGAGAACAAAGTGTGGACTTTGGTGGACTTGCCCGATGATCGGCAAACCATAGAAAATAAATGGATCTTCAAGAGGAAGACGGACGTTGATAGTAGTGTTACTATCTACAAAGCTCGACTTGTCGCAAAAAGGTTTTTGACAAGTTCAAGGTGTTGACTACAATGAGATTTTCTCAACTGTAGCGATGCTTAAGTCTGTCCGAATCATGTTAGCAATTGCCACATTTTATGAAATATGGCAAATGGATGTCAAAACTGCATTCCTTAATGGTTTTCTTAAAGAAGAGCTATATATGATGCAACCATAAGGTTTTGTCAATCCTAAAGGTGCTAACAAAATGTGCAAGCTCCAGCAATCCATCTATGGACTGGTGCAAGCATCTCGGAGTTGGAATATACGCTTTGATAAGTTGATCAAACCATATAGTTTTATACAGACTTGCGGTGAAGCCTGTATTTACAAGAAAGTGAGTGGGAGCACTACATCATTTCTGATAAGTATATGTGAATGACATATTGTTGATCGGAAATAATGTAGAATTATTCTGCAAAGCATAAAGGAGTGTTTGAAAGGAGTTTTTTCAAAGAAAGACCTCGGTAAAGCTACTTACATATTGAGCATCAAGATCTATTGAGATAGATCAAGACGCTTGATAAGATTTTCAATGAATACATACCTTGACAAGATTTTGAAGTAGTTCAAAATGGAACAGTCAAAGAAAGAGTTCTTGCCTGTGTTGCAAAGGTATGAAATTGAGTAAGACTCAAATCCCGACCACAGCAGAAAATAGAAAGAGAATGAAAGTCATTCCCTATGCATCAGTCATAGGTTCTATAAAAGTATGCCATGCTATGGACCAGACCTATTGTATACTCTGCCCTGGTTTGGCAAGGGAGTACAATAGTGATCTAGGAGTAGATCACTGGACATTGGTCAAAATTATCCTTAGTGGAATAAGGATATGTTTCTCAATTATGGAGGTGACAAAGGGTTCGTCGTAAAGGGTTACGTCGATACAAGTTTTGGCACTGATCCAGATGACTCTAAGTCTTAATCTAGATACATATTGAAAGTGGGAGCAATTAGCTAGAGTAGCTCCATGCAGAGCATTGTAGACATAGAATATTTGCAAAATACATACGACTCTGAATGTGACAGACCTGGAGACTAAACTTCTCTCATGAGCAAAACATGATCATACCTTAGTACTCTTTGGTTGTTAATCACATAATGATGTGAACTAGATTATTGACTCTAGTAACCCTTTGGGTGTTGATCACATGACAATGTGAACTATGGGTATTAATCACATACAGATGTGAATATTGGTGTTAAATCACATGGCGATGTGAACTAGATTATTGACTCTAGTGCAAGTGGGAGACTGAAGGAAATATGCCCTAGAGGCAATAATAAAGTTATTATTTATTTCCTTATATCATGATAAATGTTTATTATTCATGCTAGAATTGTATTAACCGGAAACATAATACATGTGTGAATACATAGACAAACATAGTGTCACTAGTATGCCTCTACTTGACTAGCTCGTTAATCAAAGATGGTTAAGTTTCCTAACCATAGACATAAGTTGTCATTTGATTAACGGGATCACATCATTAGGAGAATGATGTGATTGACTTGACCCATTCCGTTAGCTTAGCACTTGATCGTTTAGTATGTTGCTATTGCTTTCTTCATGACTTATACACGTTCTTATAACTATGAGATTATGCAACTCCCGTTTACCGGAGGAACACTTTGTGTGCTACCAAAGGTCACAACGTAACTGGGTGATTATAAAGGTGCTCTACAGGTGTCTCCAAAGGTACTTGTTGGGTTGGCGTATTTCGAGATTAGGATTTGTCACTCCAATTGTCGGAGAGGTATCTCTGGGCCCACTCGGTAATGCACATCACTATATGCCTTGCAAGCATTGTAACTATGAGTTAGTTACAGGATGATGTATTGCATAACGAGTAAAGAGACTTGCCGGTAACGAGATTGAACTAGGTATTTGGATGCCAATGATCGAATCTCGGGCAAGTAACATACCGATGACAAAGGGAACAACGTATGCTGTTATGCGGTTTGACCGATAAAGATCTTCGTAGAATATGTGGGAGCCAATATGAGCATCCAGATTCTGCTATTGGTTATTGACTGGAGACGTGTCTCGGTCATGTCTACAATGTTCTCGAACCCGTAGGGTCCGCACGCTTAAGGTTTCGATGACAGTTATATTATGAGTTTATGAGTTTTGATGTACCGAAGGAGTTCGGAGTCCCGGATGAGATCAGGGACATGACGAGGAGTCTCAAAATGGTCGAGACATAAAGATCGATATATTGTACGACTATATTCGGACATCGGAAAGGTTTCGAGTGATTCGGGTATTTTTTGGAGTACCGGAGAGTTACGGGAATTCGTATTGGGCCTTAATGGGCCATACAGGAAAGGAGAGAAAGGCCCCAAAGGGTGGCCGCACCCCTCCCCATGGTCTAGTCCGAATTGGACTAGGGAGGGGGGGCGCCCCCTTCCTTCCTTCTCCTTCTCCCTTCCCTTTCCTTCTCTCCTACTCCTAATACTTGGAAGGGCTCCTAGTTCTACTAGGAAAGGAGGAATCGTACTCCCGGTGGGAGTAGGACTCCCTAGGGCGCGCCATAGAGAGGGCCGGCCCTCCCCCTCCTCCACTCCTTTATATACGGGGAGGGGGGCACCCCTTGGAGACACAACAATTGATCATTGATCTCTTAGCCGTGTGCGGTGCCCCCTCCACCAAAGTCCTCCTCGATAATATCATAGCGGTGCTTAGGCGAAGCCCTGCGACGGTAGAACATCAAGAACGTCACCATGCCGTCGTGCTGACGGAACTCTTCCCCGACATTCTGCTGGATCAGAGTACGGGGATCATCATCGAGCTGAACATGTGCTAGAACTTGGAGGTGCCGTAGTTTCGGTGCTTGATCGGTTGGGCCATGAAGACGTACGACTACATCAACCGCGTTGTTCTAACGCTTCCGCTTTCGGTCTACGAGGGTACGTGG
Organism: Triticum timopheevii; assembly: GCA_963921465.1. Taxonomy (NCBI): domain Eukaryota; kingdom Viridiplantae; phylum Streptophyta; class Magnoliopsida; order Poales; family Poaceae; genus Triticum; species Triticum timopheevii. The sequence continues at coordinate 219,172,432 of OY997274.1, forward strand.
ACAACACTCTCCCCTCTCGTTGCTATGCATCACCATGATCTTGCGTGTGCGTTGGATTTTTTTTGAAATTACTAAGTTCCCCAAGAGAAGCCATCTAGTTACTAGCTATGGACCCGTAGGTCTATGGTGGACTACTCACGCATCATCGGCAAGCAGCAATGATGATATAGAAGCTCTCCGTGATCAGTTCCCCCTCCGGCAGAGTACCGAAAAGGCCTCCAGATGGGATCATAGAAGAACAGAAGCTGGCGGCGGCGGAAAAAGTGTTTTAGGTGACTTTCCCAATATTTGAGAATTTATAGAGGTGGAATTAGGTCAGATGGAGCCTCGTGGGGCCCACAAGGTAACATGGCGTGCCCTGTTGCCCTGTCGTCTCCTAGTTCTTCGTCTGATCTCCTCCCAAAGCTTCTAGGGTCTCTCTTGTCCATAAAAAAAATTCAGCTTCATAGCGTTTGGACTTCGTTTGGTAGCTATTTTCTAGAAAACTAAAAACAAGAAGAAAATAACAACTGGCACTAGGCACTGGGTTAATAGGCGAGTTCCGAAAATGATATAAAATAGTATAAAAACGCATATAAAGTATCCAAGATTGATAAAATCATAGCATGAAACAATTAAAAATTATAGATACGTTGGAGACGTATCAGCATCCCCAAGCTTAATTCCTGCTTATCCTCGAGTAGGTAAATGATAAGAACAATTTTTTTGATGTGAAATACTACCTAACATATTTTTAACCATGTAATCTTTTCATGGTATGAATATTGAGATACGAGTGATTCAAGTCAATAGTCTATGATTTGATATAAAGACATCAATACTCATGCATACTAACAAACAATCGTGCCTTTCAAAATAAAGAATGCGAAAGAATGCTATCCCTACAAAATCATATAGTCCATCATACTTAGTCTTCCTACCATAAAGAATTAATAATGAACTACCCCGATGACAAGCCAAGCAATTGGATCATACTTTTTAACGTGCTTCAGCATTTTTAACCCCACACAATACATGAGCGCGAGCCGTGGATATAGCACTATAGGTGGAATAGAATGCGGTGATAGAGATCAATAAGGGGAGGTCAAAAAAGGAAGAAAGTCTCGCATCGATGCAGCTAATCAACGGGCTATGAAGATGCCCTCTCAATTGATATCAATGAGAGGAGTAGGGATTTCCATGCAAGAGATGCACTAAGAGCTATAAGTGTATGAAATCTCAATGGAAACTAAGTGGGTGTGCATCCAACTTACATGCTTATGAAGACCTCGGGCATTTGAGGAATCCCATCATCGAAATATACAAGCCAAGTTCTATAACATTAAATTCCCACTAGTTGAAAGTGACAACTTATGATACTCTCTATATGAAAACATGGTGTTACTCTGAAGCACAAGTGTGGAAAATGATAGTAACATTGCCCCTTCTCTCTTTTCTCTCATTTTTATTTGATTTTTTCCTTTTTGTATCTTTTTTATTTTTCATCTGCTTTCTCATCCCGACTTGTGGGGGAATCATAGTATCCATCATCCTTTCCTCACTGGGACAATGCTCTAATAATGATGATCATCACACTTTTATTTACTTACAACTTGATAGCGAGAACAATATGAATCTATATGGATGCCTCTGGCAGTGTATCTGGATGCGCCATGATCTAGTGTAACATGTATAAAAAACGATGAATGGTGGCTGAGCCAAAAATACTATGTGAGCTATATGATCATGCAAAGCAATATAACAATGAACATGTATGTCATAAAAATGGAACACTACTAGAAAAAGGCCTACTAATGGCGCACCGGTTTTGCCTACTAATGGCGCACCACCGGTGCGCCATTAGTAGCACACCATTAGTATTTATTACTAATGGTGCACCTAAGGTGCGCCATTAGTATCTGGTATACTAATGGTGCACCAGGCAGTGCGCCATTAGTATAGGCCACGGTGCGCCATTAGTATAGGCCACCGGTGCGCCATTAGTATAGGCCACCGGTGCGCCATTAGTATTTTTGAATTTTGAATCTGGATCTGGATCTGGATCGTGATTTTTTGCCCATTTTTTGCTCTTTTTTTTGCTCGTTTTTTGGCACGACATTATTTCAAATTTTGTTCCTGTTTTTGGATCTTGTACGTTCTTTTGCCATGTTCTTTTGCCGGAGAGGAGTTCGCCGGAGAGGAGGAGGAGAAGGTCACCGGAGAGGCGCTCGCCTACATCGCCGGAGAGGAGGAGGAGGAGGTCGCTGGAGAGGAGTTCACCGGAGCATCGGAGAGGAGGAGGAGGAGGTCGCTGGAGAGGAGTTCACCGGAGCATCGGAGAGGAGGAAGGAGAAACCATGAGGGGATGGGAGGAGAGGAGGGAGGAGGAGCTCACCGGAGCGGAGGGAGGAGGAGCTCACCGGAGAGAAGGGAGGAGGAGCTCACCGGAGAGGAGGGAGGAGGAGCTCACCGGAGAGGAGGTAGAAGAAACCGTGAGGGGAGGGGAGGGGAGGGGAGGAGAGGAGAGGAGGGAGGAGGAGGTCGCCGGAGAGGAGGAGGAGGTCGCCGGAGAGGAGGAGGGTAGTATGGTGGAGGAGAGAAGGGAAGATGGAGTGGAGGAGAGGAGGAGATGGAGTGTAGGAGAGGTGGAATGAAGAGATAAGGAGGAACCACGGCCAGCCATATATACGGCATACTAATGGCGCACCGAGGGCAGGTGCGCCATTAGTAACTTTTTTTTATTTTTTTGATTTATTTTGAATTTTGAAGGCGGGAAGATACTAATGGCGCACCATGGTCAGGTGCGCCATTAGTAATTTTATTTTTATTTTTTTACTTATTTTGAATTTTGAAGGAGGGAAGATACTAATGGCGCACCATGGGCAGGTGCGCCATTAGTAACTTTTATTTTTATTTTTTTGACTTATTTTGAATTTTGAAGGCGGGAAGATAGTAATGGCGCACCATGGGTAGGTGCGCCATTAGTAAGTTTGAATTTTTTTGATTTTTTTTGCCTCTCCATATCTTAAAAGCCCCGTATCTTTTTTTCTATTAGGTTTTTGAGGATTTTGAAAATGTTTAACGAGGTTCCCCCGGATAATTTGGATGTAACTTTTCGAGTAGATGATTTTTCATATAAAAAACTTTTTCATCCGAGTTAGTATGCAAAAGTTATGCCCATTTTTACAAATTCTTGCGAGATTTTGCAAATGAAGTCGAAATTCATATTTGCAAATTTTCCCAACAACTAGACCACATATCACATGGGAGACTTATTTTCTTTTATTTTTTTGACATTTTCATCATTTTCTTTTATTTTTTTTAAAACCGAAAAGGCGATCCACTTGGGGGTGCATTCGGTGGAAGTGGTGGCCGAGTTACTAATGGCGCACCGTGGCATGGTGCACCATTACTAGTTGAACTAGTAATGGCGCACCATGCCACGGTGCATCATTAGTAGTTTTGAATTTTTTTTAAATATTTTTACTAATGGCGCACCGTGGATGTGGTGCTCCATTAGTATTTGGACACTAATGGCGTACCAACACATGGTGCGCCATTAGTATATAGTAATGGTGCACCACATGTCTGGTGCGCCATTAGTGTCAATTCCATCTATAGCCCTTTTCCTAGTAGTGGAATGGTGGAAATTGCATGGCAATATATCTCGGAATGGCTATGGAAATGCCATAATAGGTAGGTATTGTGGCTTTTTTGAGGAAGATATAAGGGGACTTATGTGTGATAGAGCGTATCATATTGTAACACCCCAATTTGTGGCCCTTTCTTTTTCTTTTGAATTTCTTTGAACTTTTATTTGGAATGTCTTTTCTGTGACTCTGTGGTCTTGAAACCTTGGATGATTTTCTCTTTTTCCTCTCCCAAGTGGCTTGTCACTCTCAAATCTTTCCCAAGACCATGTCATTTTCATCTTAGCCCAACCCCAATATTTATTTATTGGGAATACTTCTGCCCTAGGTTGTGAAACAACCTATATTTCTGCCTTGCAATTAATTCCCACAAAATTCTCATAAATCCTTTTGGTCATATCTTCCAAAGATATGCCAAAACCCTTCCTTGCCTAGTTCCAAAATGATTCAGGAACATTCATTTTCCTATTATGTCCAGAGTAGCACTTTGTGAAGGAAGTGCTATTTATATTTTGTTGATTGCTCCAGAATTTTCCAAAGTTTCTATCCTAAGAGAAGCTTTGTTAAGGAAGTACTAGCTAAGCTTATCCAAATGAGTTGAAATTTTTCCACATCTTCAATATGCTCAAATCATCACTCTCCAAAAAGTTCCAGCATCATCCACCAATCTATTGAGCACATAATCCAATCCTTGATTGTGGTTATATTTTCAGGTTTGAAGCAACTACATTTTATATTGCTCCATAATTACTGAAAATTTACCAGGACATTCTGTCGTGGTACTAACTCTGACAGTAAGAATAGGGGGTACGTATGAGGAGGCGAGGCCCTAGCTACGGCGAGGTTGTACACACGAGTTTATGAGTTCAGGCCCCTCTCGGAGGAGGTAAAAGCCCTACGTTTCGGTGCCCTGAGGCGGTCGACTGGAATATGGGTGTGTGTTACAAGGGGTGCGAACCCTTGTCCCAGAGGAGGGGGTGGCTTATATAGAGTGCGCCAGGAACCCAGCCGTCCCCCGTCACAGGGTTCAATGTACATTACGATGGGGAGTTACTGGTAACGCCAGCTATAAAGTGTTATCAATGATCATTAAGACTACGGAGTGAACGCTTAACCGTTGTCATTCTGAGTGACTCTAGGTCTTATGTACCCCGAGTGGTTTCCTGTATGGTCGAATGGCTTCATCTTGGTCGATTGAAATTGGGGGTATCCGAGTGAGGTGACTGGTCAAGTGGAGTGCACTCGATGGCTTCAGTTGATACTTCCTGTTGTGCTTTGAATGTCTTTGTTTCTAGGGTAGTGACCTTGGGTAGGGCGTATAGGTCAGGCCCATGACCCTACCCTAGGTCTATGGCATCATCATTAGCCCCTGAATGGATTGAGGTCCGAGTGGAAAGATGGTTGAAGTTGGTCCTCCCTTGACTCTTATGCTTCATGAGCATTCATACTGGATTCGAGGTCCATGCTGAAACTTCTGCTTCATTTCAGTCGCCTTGATTGATTCAGAGGTTGTCGAGTGAACTTATGTTGGAACTCTTCGAGTGTTGATATGACGCGAAATCTTTGGCGCGATTGGTTACTGTAGATCCCGGATCTCACGGGATTCAAAAATTTGGGGAAGCGCGCGAGGCGGAGCGCACCGCAGTAATCGGGACGGATAGACAGGGGCGCCTGAATTTTCGCGCCACCTTTTTCACCACGTATCCGGTGCATGACTGTTGCAGGATTTGACCGGATTGCTCGGGCCCACGCGTCAGCCACTTGGAAGTAGGCCCTTAAAAGGCGTCGAGGTCGAGGTGTCTGCATTGTGTGCTCCCATCCCGTGTCTTCTTCCTCTACTTCTCCACTGCATTCTCTCTCGCCCTCGACGCTGTTCCGCCAGTGCGCAACCCGTCACCATGGTGAAGGACAAGATGGCGGCGTTGGAGCACGCAAAGAAGGTGACAGTGACGGTGAAGGGCAAGAAGATGAATCGGGGGTCGTCGTCGAGGTCCGTGCTGCCGCCGGGTTGGATTCAGGGAGACTGGATCTGATCTACGCTCCGGCCAGAGGATTTGGAAGATTTGGCCACCACTGGTTTGATTGCCGCCGGGGCTGCGAGGCTGCCGGAGGGTGAGATAGAACCTCAGCCGCGGTCGGGTGAGTGTGTCCTTCTTGCTACCCATGTCGACCGTGGCTTCTCCCTTCCCCCGTATCCTGTCTTCCAGGGTTTTCTGAACTTTTTCGGTGCTCAGCTTCACCACTTCTCTCCCAATACCATCACGTATCTTGCTGCGTTCATGTCCATGTGTGAAAACTTCTTGGGTTGTCGACCACACTGGGGTCTCTACAAACACATTTTCACAATCCGCTCCCAGACTGTGAAGAAGGCAATTCCGAGTGACGAGAGGACGAACGTGATCCAGATGTGCGGGGGTTTATGGATTCAGATGAGGAAGAGGAGCATTTTTTCCACCATGACACTTCCTGAGTCGGTCAGGGGCTGGCAGTCGACCTGGTTCTACTGCCAGGATATTACGACCCCCGGTCAGTCGACCGGTCTTCCTCCTTTTTCCCTAGATCGAGCCCAGCAACCTTCTTCACTGACCATGACCGCAGCAGAGAAATTAGAGACGGACATGTTGGTCGAGAGGGTAGTCCAGTTGGTCCGTCAGTTCCACCCAGAGGAGGTTCCCGATGCGACTGTGGCCGTGTGGCTGAGGAGCATTACCGGAAACAAAGATAACCCTAGGGGATCCAGGAGAGTCAATCCATTCGACGCTGATAATCAGCCGGACAAGGTCTGATCCTTGTTACCGAGTATACTTTATTCCATCTTGCGACTGTCTCCGAATCCGACTGGTGTTTTGGTTAACTTCTTGTCTTATAGATTTATATTGAGATGTACTCGATGCCGAACAGGGAATAAGCCCAGGAGCAAGCGCACAGTGCAAAGGAGAGCGGTGACTGGCAATCCCCCGACGACGATGATGAAGAAGAGAGTCATGAGTTGGACGATGACGAAGAGGAGGTCGACTCACCACCTCGCACAGAGCATCGATCCAAGCAGTTCCATGATCTAGCGGGCGGACGTGGCAAGACTATGGCTCCGAGTACGCAAGTGCATAAGCGCACTTGGACTTAGACTCCGGAGCCGTCGGAGAAGGTCGCCAGGCATCCCAAGGTCGCCCCTTCAAAGTCCTGGAAGACCTTGCCCAAGATCAATATGGACGTTCCTGTTGCTTCTGCGTGAGTGTTCTGCATTTCTGTGTTTTCTTACCGACTCACATTCCTGCTCTTGACCGAGTGGATTATGAACCTTTCAGTGCTGCAACTTCCGGGACCTCTATGGACATTGACAAGGCCCAAGGTGATGAAGAGGCTGACGACACAGCCACTTCCAAAGCCGGTATGATTTTGTAATCTTGAACTTGTTTTGTCGACTGGATTATCTGTTGATTGAACCCTTATGGTTGCTTTTTGTTGTAGCTCCATGGGATGTCATTGAGCTTCCAGACGATGAGGAAGAAGCACCTCTAAAAGACACGAGAAGGAGGGGCAGGGCTTCAAGCAGGAGGACGGTCGAGGGTCAGGTGCCTCAGTCGACATCGGCACCGGAGATGGTGGTCCAGCAATCTGGAGATCAGGCTTGGGCCAATGTTTATTTTGCCAATCCGCTGTCGACTGACCGTCCTTCGGCTTCGACTGCTCAAGTTTCTGCCGCGCCCGCACAACTCCATGCTTCAGATCCTGTGATTGCTCTGACCGTACCGCCATCATCGCTCTTTGCTGTGCATCGCACTCCAGATGACCCGGCGGGTGCCGCCAGAGAGGCTCTACTCCAAGCAAACTTTATGATGGAGAAGATGAAGATAGTGCACGAAGCCAATCAAGCTACCTACAACGCCAGTTTTGCTCTGCACGTTGTCAAGGTTAGTTCTGGTTCCGACTGATCTCTCCATTAGAGGTAGTTGTGACTGTTGTTTCATTGTCCGTAAGGTGTCCCTAGATGAGCATTTTGGAACCTTTATGTGCATCTATCATGGTTCTGCATTTCGCATCCAATCACCCACTGGGTGTTTTGACTTAGTGTTGAATAGTTCTTCCACTTGAGTTGACCAAGTTGAGTCGAGTGTTTTTCTGAACCAGTGGGGGCACGCAGTGACCCACAGGGTGTTTTTCTGAACCAGTGGGGGAACGCAGAGTGCACCCACTGGGTGTAGTCCCCGAGGCCGCCGTCGGGTGTTTGATGCGGCGGGGGTCTTTGTCGAATGTTACTTCATTGTTTTTCACTCGGTTGAATAGCTCGATCCGAGTGGAAACTAGACCAGTGGGGGCACGCCAAGTGCACCCACTGGATGTAGTCCCCGAAACCGTGGTCGACTGCTGGTAGTCGGCTGGGCTCTGAGAATCTCCCCCTCTTTTGCGTACTCATGTTGGGCAAACCATGTAGAGTGGAAAACCGGACCAGTGGGGGCACGCCAAGTGCACCCACTGGGTGTAGTCCCCGAGACTACTGTTGAATGTTTGATTTAGCGGTAGTCTTAGAGCAATTTTCACTGTGATTGACCTTTATCTCTGTCGACTTACATGTCTTATTTGCTGACCGTAGAAATCTTATGACCTTGGAGCCCAATTCACTGAACTGGAGAAGAAGCAGATCAGCCTCAACTTCGACCTGGAGCTGGCCAAGAAAAATCTCTAGAAGCCCCAGGAAGAAGCAGCTACCCTGGTAGGTAATAATTCGTCGACTGTCCACCTTATGACTCTTTTTTTCTTTTAGTCTCTTGAACCAAGTGACTCCACTCGAACAGATGTGCATAGTGAAAACCGTCAACTCCAAGCTCATCTGAAGAATGTTATTTCTTTAGAGAAAATGAAGCAGGCTCTGGAAAAGAAGGATCAAGACCTTGCCACAGCTCAGAAGGAGGCGCGAGAGAAGACGACACTTGCCGATAAGAAGCTGGCCTCATTCAACAAGTTGGAAGAGGAGAACTCCAAGTTGAAGACTGCCGTTACTGAAGCCAACCAGGAGGTTGCTAGGCTGAAGAAGGACAAGGAATACTTGACTGACGAGGTTGGAAGTCTGAAGGCCAAGAAGGGCAAACTGGAGGCTTATCTGGGACAGCTTGCTGAGAAGCTGGTCTTGAAGCTTGAAGGTGTTTACTTTTGTCCGACTGATTTGTCCATGTCGATTGACACATCTTGTTAAACTATTGACTCACCGCTTTTCTGACTGTGCAGAACTTTGTCAAGACATCAAAGCAGAGACGGGGCAGGTCGAGACAGGTCTTGACCCCATAAACTCTCCTGTCAAAGATGACGTTGCGATGAGCGTGCTGCGATTGGAGTCTCGTCTGGATAGTGCTGTGGATTATCTCGCTCGTTTGAAGGTGGCAATGTCGCGGATCGACGTTGAACTCTGGCCTCAAGCGGAACTCCCAAAAGATCTCGAGTCTCTGATGACTCGACTGAATGAAATCCCTGGTCGAGTGCAGGAGTGGAAGAAGTCGTCTGCTCATTGTAGTGCTGATGTGCTCTGTCGTTGGTCCGAGTCTAGTGCAAGGATGTCAGAGAAGACAAGCTAGCGGCTCTCAAGGTTGCCAACATTAAGAAGCTCAGCTTCCAGTCCTTCATGGACACCTTCCTTGATGCCTCCACTCGTATCATAGACAACATCGACCTTGACAGCTTCGTCGAGCCAGCAAGTCCTCCTCCTGCCGAGTGAACAAACATTATGCTCCACCTTTATTTGCCTCGGAATGCCGAGTGGTTTTGTAACCGTTAAACTCTTTCAGGCCTGATGCCTGAGTACTTCTGCCCGTTGTGGTTCTGAACTTTTGCGGGATTTATCTGAACTTGGTTTTCTTTGAATACGATGGCTTTGCCTTTATCGCTTTTGAATGTTTTTTGATTCCAAGTGAAACATGACCTTTTCACCTTTCGTCGAGTGACTCTGACGATGCGTTCATTCAACACCTCGTCGTCCTTGCGGATCAGGATGGAGCGTACATTGTACTTGTGACACGGCTCTGATGTTGTGTTCAGTCGACACCTCGTCGTCCTTGCGGACCAAGATGGAGCGTACGTTGTACTTGTGACGCAGCTCTGACGTTGTGTTGAGTCGACACCTCGTCATCCTTGCAGATCGAGATGGAGTGTACGTTGTACTTGTGACACAGCTCAGAGGATCTTTGTGACTTAGGCGAGTACTGGGTGGCAGCTAAGCCTCCGAGTGGGAGGAAAGCTCTCCAGTCAGAGTGTTTTTAACTTAGGCGAGTACGGGGTCGCAGCTAAGCCCCCGAGTGGGAGGATTGCTCTCCACTCGAAATGTTTTTAACTTAAGCGAGTACGGGGTCGTAGCTAAGCCCCCGGGTGGGAGGATTGCTCTCCACTCGGAATGTTTTTAACTTAGGCGAGTACGGGGTCGCAGCTAAGCCCCCGAGTGGGAGGATTGCTCTCCACTCGGTATGTTTTTAACTTAGGCGAGTACGGGGTCCCAGCTAAGCCCCGAGTGGGAGGATTGCTCTCTAGTCAGAATGTTTTTAACTTAGGCGAGTACGGGGTCGCAGCTAAGCCCCCGAGTGGGAGGATTGCTCTCCACTCGGAATGTTTTTAACTTAGGCGAGTACGGGGTCGTAGCTAAGCCCCTGAGTGGGAGGATTGCTCTCCACTCGGAATGTTTTTAACTTAGGAGAGTACGGGGTCGCAGCTAAGCCCGAGTGGGGAGGACTGCTCTCCACTCGGAATGTTTTTAACTTAGGCGAGTATGGGGTCGCAGCTAAGCCCCCGAGTGGGAGGATTGCTCTCCACTCGGAATGTTTTGAACTTAGGCCCCCGAGTGGGAGGATTGCTCTCCACTCGGAATGTTTTTAACTTAGGCGAGTACGGGGTCACAACTAAGCCCCCGAGTGGGAGGATTGCTCTCCACTTGGAATGTTTTTAACTTAGGCGAGTACATGGTCATAGCTAAGCACCCGAGTGGGAGGATTGCTCTCCACTCGGAATGTTTTTAACTTAGTCGAGTACGGGGTCGCAGCTAAGGTCCCGAGTGGGAGGATTGCTCTCCACTCGGAATGTGTTTAACTTAGGCGAGTACGGGGTCACGGCTAAGCCCTCGAGTGGGAGGACTGCTCTCCAGTCGGAATGTTTTTAACTTAGGCGAGTACGGGGTCGCAGCTAAGCCCCCGAGTGGGAGGATTGTTCTCCACTCAGAGTGTTTTTAACTTAGGTGAGTACAGGGTCGCAGCTAAGCCCCCGAGTGGGAGGATTGCTCTCCACTCAGAATGTTTTTAATTTAGGCGAATCAGGTTTGCAGCTAAGCCACCCACTGGGGGTTTCAGACACAAATGATTACGGGAAATCAATCATTAAGATACTGCAAAAATCTTGTCTTTGGTAAGCAAACCGAAGTACTCTTATTACAACTCGTCGATCCGAGTGATTTTAGGTATAGAACGGGCGAAGCAGCTCTGTGTTCCATGCACGTGGCTCGTCCATATTCTTGGCTACATTGTAGATGTGGTATGCTCCGTTGTGAAGCACCTTGGTGATGATGAAGGGACCTTCCTAGGCTGGAGCAAGCTTGTGAGGCCATTTCTGATCCACTCGGAGCACAAGGTCTCCTTCCTGGAACGCTCAACCTCTGACATTACGGGCATGGAATCGACATAGATCTTGCTGATATATGGTCGACCGAATCAGAGCCATCTCATGTTCCTCTTCCAGGAGATCAACTGCGTCTTTGCGTGCTTGCTGAGCTTCAGCTTCTGAGAAGAGTTCCACCCGGGGAGTGTTGTGCAGCAAGTCACTCGAAAGCACAGCCTCGGCACCGTACACCAGAAAGAAAGGGGTTCAATCAGTCGACCGGTTCGACGTCGTTCTCAGCCCCCATAGGACAGACGGTAACTCAGTCACCCAAGCTCCGGCAGCGTGCTTGAGGTCGCGCATCAGTAGGGGATTTAACCCTTGAAGGATCAAACCATTCACCCTTTCTGCTTTCCCATTCGACTGCGGGTGCGTAACAGACGCGTAGTCGACCTGAGTGCCTTGGGAAGCACAAAACGCCTTAAACTCATCAGAATCAAAATTGGAGCCGTTATCTGTGATAATGTTGTGAGGAACTCCATATCTTAATATCAACTCCTTGATGAAACTGATGGCAGTGCTTGAATCAAGGTTTTATGGGCTTGGATTCGATCAACTTAGTGAACTTGTCGACTGCCACGAGCAAATGAGTGAAAGCGCTTCTGCCAGTCTTGAAGAGTCCAACCATATCCAGCCCCCAGATTGCGAACGGCCAGATGAGTGGAATAGTCTTCAAGGCAGACGCAGGCTTGTGAGACATGTTGGAGTAGAACTGGCAACCTGCGCACTTGTCGACTATATATTTTGCCATCTCATTTGCACGAGGCCTATGGAATCCTGCTCGGTATGCTTTGGCCATGATGGTCCGAGAGGATGCATGGTCACCACAGGTCCCTGAGTGGATATCGTTTAGGATCAGTTGACCTTCTTCTGGGGTGATGTAGCGTTGAGCCACTCCTATGACACTCTCTCTGTAAAGCTGTCCTTTTATCACGATGAAAGCCTTCGATCGATGGACTATCTGGCGAGCCTCATCCTCATTCTCTGGGAGTTCCTTCCTGAGGAGGTACGTGATGTATGGCACCGTCCAATCGGGTGTGATTACTAGGACTTCCATGATCAAGTCGACCACAGCCGGAACTTCAATTTCAGTCGGATTGGTTGAACTTATCGGTTGTGGGGGCTCTTCCTTGAAGGGATCTTCTTGTACTGACGGGGTGTGGAGATGCTCCAAGAACATGTTGCTAGGGATAGGCTTCTGAGTGGAACCTATTTTTGCCAGATCGTCAGCAGCTTGATTCTTGATTCGGGGTATGTGGGGGAGCTCTAACCCCTCAAACTTCTTCTCTAGCTTTCTCACTGCATTGCAATAACTGGTCATTTTTGGACTCCTGACATCCCATTTCCTTCATTACTTGATTAACCACTAAGTCTGAGTCGCCGTAGACCATCAAGCGCCAGACGCCGAGTGAAATGGCCATACTCAACCCATACAATAGCGCCTCATACTCAGCTTCATTGTTTGAAGAATCAAAGTGAATCTGGAGGACATAACTGAGCTTGTCTCCTCTCGGGGACACTAAAACCACTCCTGCACCAGAGCCATTCAACATCTTGGACCCATCAAAGAACATAGTCTAATGTTCCGACTGAATCTGAGTCGGTTGCTGTTGTTCAATCCACTATGCGAGGAAGTCTGCTATAGCTTGGGACTTAATGGCTTTCTTTGCCTCAAACTTGATATCTAAAGGAAGGAGTTCAATCGCCCATTTTGCCACTCGACCAGTTGCATCTCTGTTATTCAGAATTTCTGACAACGGGGCGTCGCTGACGACTGAAACCGAGTGGTCTGAAAAGTAGCGTGCAACTTTCTTCATGGTTAGGTAAATGCCATAAACAAGCTTCTGATAATGAGGATATCTTTGCTTGGATGGGGTCAAGACTTCTGAAATGTAATACACAGGGCGCTGAACTTTGAAGGCTTTGCCTTCTTCTTCCCGCTCGACCGTGAGCACTATGCTGACAATCTGTCTAGTGGCTGCGATGTAAAGCAGTAAAGGCTCCTTGCTGACTGGAGAAGCAAGCACCGGTTGGGTGGAAAGCAGGGCTTTGAGCTATTCAAAGGCTACTTCAGCCTCGTCATTCCGCTCAAACTTGTCAGACTTCTTCATCAGTCGGTAAAGAGGCAGTGCCTTTTCACCGAGGCGTGAGATGAATCGACTCAATGCAGCCAAGCAACCACTAAGCTTCTAAACATCGTGCACATGCACAGGGCACTTTATTCGGAGGATTGTGCCAATTTTCCCTAGATTTGCTTCGATCCCTCGTTCGGAAACAAGAAAACCGAGTAACTTTCCGCCTGGGACTCCGAATGTGCACTTTGATGGATTGAACTTGATATCATATCTTCTTAAGTTGGCAAATGTTTCAGTGAGGTCAGTCAGCAGGTCGGAACCTTTGCGTGACTTAACCACTATGTCGTCCATGTATGCTTCCACGTTTCGACTGATTTGAGTGAGTAGGCACTTCTGAATCATGCGCATGAATGTGGCACCAGCATTCTTGAGGCCAAAGGATGTAGAAACATAGCAAAAACACCCGAATGGGGTGATGAAAGTCGTCTTTATCTCGTCGGGTCCATACAGTCGGATCTGATGGTACCCGGAATAAGCGTCCAAAAAGGACAATCGCTCGCATCTCGCAGTTGAGTTGACTATCTGGTTGATGTGGGGCAGAGGAAAATGATCCTTCGGGCAGGCCCGATTGATGTGCTTAAAATCAATACACATTCAAAGTGATTTATCTTTCTTGGGGACCATAACGACGTTGGCGAGCCACTCGGAGTGGTATATCTCGTGGATGAACTCGGCAGCCAGAAGCCGAGCCACCTCCTCTCCTATCGTCTTTCTCTTCTCCATGGCGGACCGACGGAGATGCTCTTTAATGGGTTTTACCTTTGAGTCAACTCGCAAATGGTGCTCAGCTAGTCCCCTGGGTACACCTGGCATGTCAGATGGCTTCATGCAAAGATGTCCCAGTTCTCACGGAGGAACTGGATGAGCGCTTCTTCCTATTTGCTGTTTAGTGTTGTTGAGATATGGGCCAGAGCAGCATTGGGGTCGGTCGGGTGAATGTGGACTAGCTTGGCCTCGCCGGCCAACTGAAATGCAGACTCCGAGGCAGGCCTCTTGGCACGTAGCAAATCACTTGGATCTGTAGTCTTCTGATATTCTTGAAACTCTACTGCTGCCATCTGATCATTGGCGATCTTCGAACCGTTTTGAAGACAATCCTCTGCTCTCTGCTAGTTTCCAGTGACCGTGATTATGCCTTTGGGGCCAGGCATCTTCAACTTGAGGTACGCATAGCACGGTCGAGCCATGAAACTTGCATAAGCAGGTCTGCCTAGAATGGCATGATAGGTACTGTCAAAATCCACTACCTCAAACGTCAATTTCTCCTTACGGTAATTCAGAAAATCACCGAAAACCACTGATACGTCCATTTTGCATCATGCTTTGATATTGATATTTATTGCATTATGGGTTGTTATTACTCATTATGTCACAATACTTATGCCTTTTTCTCCCTTATTTTACAAGGTTTACACGAAGAGGGAGAATGCCGGCAGCTGGAATTCTGGGCTAGGAAAGGAGCAAATATTAGAGACCTATTCTGCAAACTCCAAAGGTCCTGAAACTCCATGGAAGTTATTTTTGGAATTAATAAAAAATACTGAGCGAAGAAAATACCAGAGGGGGGCCACCCACCATCCACGAGGGTGGGGGCGCCCCCTACCCCCCTGGGCGCGCCCCCTGCCTCGTGGGCCACCTGGCAGGCCTCCGATGCCCATCTTTGGCTATATGAAGTCTTTCGCCCTGGAAAAAATTAGGAGGAAGCTTTCGGGACGAAACACCGCCGCCACGAGGCGGAACCTTGGCGGAACCAATCTAGGGCTCTGGCAGAGCTGTTCTGCCGGGGAAACATCCCTCCGGGAGGAGGAAATCGTCACCATCGTCATCACCGTCGATCCTCTCACCGGGAGGGGGTCAATCTCCATCAACATCTTCACCAGCACCATCTCCTCTCAAACCCTAGTTCATCTCTTGTATCCGATCTTTGTCTCAAAGCCTCAAATTGGTACCTGTGGGTTGCTAGTAGTGTTGATTACTCCTTGTAGTTGATGCTAGTTGGTTTATTCAGTGGAAGATCATATGTTCAGATCCTATATGCATATTAGTACCCCGCTGATTATGAACATGAATATGATTTGTGTGTAGTTACGTTTGTTCCTGAGGACATGGGAGAAGTCTTGCTATAAGTAGTCATGTGAATTTGGTATTCGTTCGATATTTTGATGAGACCTATGTTGTCTTTCCTCTAGTGGTGTTATGTGAACGTCGATTACATGACACTTCACCATTGTTTGGGCCTAGAGGAGGGCATTGGGAAGTAATAAGTAGATGATGGCTTGCTATAGTGACAGAAGCTTAAACCCTAGTTTATGCGTTGCTTCGTAAGGGGCTGATTTGGATCCATATGTTTCATGCTATGGTTAGGTTTACCTTAATTATTCTTTTGTAGTTGCGGATGCTTCTGAGAGTAGTTAATCATAAGTGGGATGCTTGTCCAAGGAAGGGCAGCACCCAAGCACCGGTCCACCCACATATCAAATTATCAAAGTAACAAACGCGAATCATATGAGCGTAATGAAAACTAGCTTGACGATAATTCCCATGTGTCCTCGGGAGCATTTTCCTTCATATAAGAATTTGTCCAGGCTTGTCCTTTTCTACAAAAAGGATTGGGCCACCTTGCTGCACCTTATTTACTTTTGTTACTTGTTACCCGTTATGAATTACCTTATCACAAAACTATCTGTTACAGATAATTTCAGTGCTTGCAGAGAATACCTTACTGAAAACCACTTGTCATTTCCTTCCGCTCCTCGTTGGGTTCGAAACTCTTACTTATCGAAAGGACTACGATAGATCCCCTACACTTGTAGGTCATTAGGACTCTTTTCTGGCGCCGTTGTCGGGGAGTGAAGCGCCTTTGGTAAGGAAAAAATTATATAGTGTGCTGAAATTTACTGTCACTTGTTACTATGAAAAGTAACCCTTTGAGGGGTTTGTTTGGGGTATCTTCACCCTGACCAGTAGAGAAAAGAGTTGCTACTCAACCTACTGAACCTACTGAAAATGTTTACTTTGAAATTATTTCGGGTATGATAGAGAAACTGCTAGCTAATCCTTTTACAGGAGATGGAACATTGCATCCCGATTTGCACCTAATCTATGTGGATGAAGTTTGTGGATTATTTAATCTTGCAGGTTTGCCCGAGGATGTTATCAAGAAGAAGGTCTTCCCTTTATCTTTGAAGGGAAAGGCATTGACATGGTTTAGGCTATGTAATGATATGGGATCATGGAGCTACAACCGATTGAAATTGGAATTTCATCAGAAGTTTTATCCTATGCATCTTGTTCATCGTGATCGTAATTATATATATAATTTTTGGCCTCGCGAAGGAGAAAGCATCGATCAAGTTTGGGGGAGGCTTAAGTCAATGTTATATTCATGCCCCAATCATGAGCTCTCAAGAGAAATTATTAGTCAAAAAATTTATGCTCGACTTTCTCTCAACAATCGCTCCATGCTCGATGCTTCTTGTACTGGCTCTTTCATGACGAAGACTACTAAATTCAAATGGGATTTATTGGAAAGAATTAAATGCAACTCGGAAGATTGGGATCTCGACAAAGGTAAGGAGTCAGGTATAACACCTAAGTTTGATTGTGTTAAATCTTTTATGGATACCGATGCTTTTCGTGAATTTAGCACTAAATATGGACTTGACTCTGAGATAGTAGCTTCTTTCTGTGGATCATTTGCTACTCATGTTGACCTCCCTAAGGAGAAGTGATTTTAATATAATCCTCCCATTGAAGTAAAAATAGTTGCACCTATTAAAGTTGAATAAAAGACTATCACTTATAATGATCCTATTGTTCCTACTACCTATATTGAGAAACCAGCTTTCCATGTTAGGATAAAGGATCATGCTAAAGCTTCAACTGTGGTTCGTAAGAGTAATACTAGGACACCTACACCACCTGAGCAAATTAAAGTTGAACCAAATATTGCTATGGTTAAAGATCTCTTGGCTGATAATATTGATGGGGATGTTATTTACTTCTGCGATGAAGCTGCTAGAATTGCCAGACCCGATACTAAAAATAAACATAGTCCTGTTGTAGGCATGCCTGTTATTTCTGTTAAAATAGGAGATCATTGTTATCATGGCTTATGTGATATGGGTGCTAGTGCAAGTGCAATACCTCATTCCTTATACAAAGAAATTATGCATGATATTGCACATGCTGAGATAGAAGAAATCAATGTTACAATTAAGCTTGTCAATAGAGATACTATTTCACCAGTTGGGATTGTTAGAGATGTTGAAGTCTTGTGTGGGAAAGTAAAATATCCTACTGATTTTCTTGTTCTTGGCTCCCCACAAGATGACTTTTGTCCCGTTATATTTGGTAGACCCTTCTTGAATACTGTTAATGCTAAGATAGAATGCAGAAAGGATATTGTTACGATTGATTTAGGGGATATGTCTCATGACTTTAATTTTGCTAAATTTCGTAGACAACCCCATGATGAAGAATTGCCTAATAAGGATGAAATTATTGGTCTTGCTTCTATTGACGTGCCTCCTAATGATTCTTTAGAACAATATTTGCTAGACCATGAAAATGATATGTTTATGAATGAAAGAAGGGAGATAGATGAAGTATTCTTTAAACAGGGACCTATTTTAAAACACAACTTACCTGTTGAAATTCTAGGGGATCCTCCACCACCCAAGGGTGATCCCGTGTTTGAGCTTAACTACTACCTGAAACTCTTAAATATGCTTATGTTGACGAAAAGAAGATATATCCTGTTATTATTACTGCTAACCTTTCAGAGCAGGAAGAGGAGAAATTATTGAAAACTCTGAAGAAGCACCGTGCTGCTATTGGATATACTCTTGATGATCTTAAGGGCATTAGTCCCACTCTATGCCAACACAAAATAAAATTGGAGAAAGACGCCAAACCAGTTGTTGATCACCAACGACGGTTAAATCCTAAGCTGAAAGAAGTGGTAAGAAAAGAAATACTAAAGTTCCTGGAGGCAGGTATAATTTATCTCGTTGCTGATAGTCAGTGGGTAAGTCCTTTCCATTGTGTCCCTAAAAAGGGAGGTATTACTGTCGTTCCTAATGATAAAGATGAATTGATCCCACAAAGAATTTTTACAGGTTATAGGATGGTAATTGATTTCCGCAAATTAAATAAAGCTACTAAAAAGGATCATTACCCTTTGCCTTTTATTGATCAAATGCTAGAAATATTATCCAAACATACACATTTTTGCTTTCTAGATGGTTACTCTGGTTTCTCTCAAATACCTGTGTCAAAAGAGGATCAAGAAAAGACCACTTTTACTTGCCCTTTCGGTACTTTTGCTTATAGACGTATGCCTTTTGGCTTATGTAATGCACCTGCTACCTTTCAAAGATGCATGATGGCTATATTCTCTGACTTTTTTGAAAAGATTGTTGAGGTTTTCATAGATGATTTCTCCGTTTATGGATCTTCTTTTGATGATTGTTTGAGCAACCTTGATCGAGTTTTTTAGAGATGTGAAGAAACTAATCTTGTCTTGAATTGGGAAAAATGCCACTTTATGGTTAATGAAGGCATTGTCTTGGGGCAGAAAATTTCTGAAAGAGGTATTGAAGTTGATAAAGCTAAAGTTGATGCTATTGAAAAGATGCCTTGTCCTAAAGACATTAAAGGTATAAGAAGTTTCCTTGGTCATGCCGGTTTTTATAGGAGGTTTATTAAGGACTTCTCTAAAATTTCTAGGTCCCTGACTAATCTCTTACAAAAAGATATTCCTTTTGTCTTCAATGATGATTGTGTAGAAGCATTTGAAATACTTAAGAAATCTTTGATTTCTGCACCTATTTTTTAGCCACCTGATTGGAATTTACCCTTTGAAATTATGTGTGATGCTAGTGATTATGCCGTAGGTGCTGTTCTAGGACAAAGAGTTGATAAGAAACTAAATGTTATTCAATATGCTAGTAAAACTCTAGACAGTGCCCAGAGAAATTATGCTACTACTGAAAAAGAATTTTTAGCAGTTGTATTTGCTTGTGATATGTTTAGACCTTATATAGTTGACTCTAAAGTAACTGTTCACACTGATCATGTTGCTATTAAATATCTTATGGAAAAGAAAGATGCTAAACCTAGACTTATTAGATGGGTTCTCCTACTACAAGAATTTGATTTGCATATTATTGATAGAAAAGGAGCTGAGAACCCCGTTGCAGACAACTTGTCTAGGTTAGAGAATGTTCTTGATGACCCACTACCTATTGATGATAGCTTTCCTAACGAACAATTAGCTGCCATAAATGCTGCTCATACTGCTCCATGGTATGCTGATTATGCTAATTACATTGTTGCTAAATTTATATCACCTAGTTTCACGTACCAGCAAAAGAAAAAGTTTTTATATGATTTAAGACATTACTTCCGAGATGACCCACACCTTTATAAAGAAGGATTAGATGGTGTTATTAGACGTTGTGTATCTGAGCATGAACAGTAAGAGATCCTACGCAAGTGTCACTCCGAGGCTTATGGAGGACAACACGCTGGAGATAGAACTGCGCATAAGGTATTGCAATCTGGTTTTTATCAGCCTACTCTCTTCAAGGATGCCCGTAAGTTTGTCTTGTCTTGCGATGAATGTCCAAGAATTGGTAATATTAGTAGACGTCAAGAAATGCCTATGAATTATTCTCTTGTTATTAAACTATTTGATGTTTGGGGCTTTGATTATATGGGACCGTTTCCTTCCTCTAATGGGTATACACATATTTTAGTTGCTGTTGATTACGTTACTAAGTGGGTAGAAGCTATTCCAACTAGTAGTGCTGATCATAACACCTCTATTAAGATGCTTAAAGAAGTTAATTTTTCCGAGGTTTGGTGTCCCTAGATACCTAATGCCTAATGACTGATGCTTAAAGAATTGGTCCAAGAAACTTGATGATGCATTATGGCCTTATAGAACTTCATAAAAAATCCTATGGGTATGTCTGCATATAAAATGGTTTATGGAAAAGCATGTCACTTACCTCTCGAACTAGAACATAAGCCATATTGGGCCATTAAAGAGATCAATTATGATTTCAAACTTGCCGGTGAGAAGAGGTTATTTGACATTAGCTCACTTGATGAATGGAGAACTCAAGCTTATGAGAATGCCAAACTGTTTAAAGAAAAAGTTAAAAGATGGCATGGCAAAAGGATACAAAAGCGTGAGTTTAATGTATGTTATTATGTGTTGCTTTTCAACTCTCGTTTAAGATTTTTTGCAGGAAAACTCTAAATGGGAAGGTCCTTACGTTATCGAGGAGGTCTATCGTTCCGGTGGCATAAAAATCAATAACTTCGAAGGCACAAATCTGAAGGTGGTGAACGGTCAAAGAATCAAACATTATATCTCAGGTAATCCCATAAATGTTGTAACCAATGTGATTGCAACCGTAACCCCGGAGGAATACATAAGGGACACTTTCCAGGACGTTCCAAACTCCGAAATGGAATAGGTATATGGTACAGTAAGTAAACCGACTTCAAAATAGTTCAATGGCAAATTCTCTCTGTTTTGGAATATTTAAGAAAATTGGAAAATAAGAAGTAGTCCGGGAAGGACACGAGGCGTCCACGAGGGTGGAGGGTGAAGGAAATATGCCCTAGAGGCAATAATAAAGTTATTATTTATTTCCTCATATCATGATAAATGTTTATTATTCATGCTAGAATTGTATTAACTGGAAACATGATACATGTGTGAATACATAGACAAACATATAGTCACTAGTATGCCTCTACTTGACTAGCTCATTAATCAAAGATGGTTATGTTTCCTAACCATAGACATGTGTTTTCATTTGATTAATGGGATCACATCATTAGGAGAATGATGTGATTGACATGACCCATTCCGTTAGCCTAGCACTTGATCGTTTAGTATATTGCTATTGCTTTCTTCATGACTTATACATGTTCCTGTAACTATGAGATTATGCAACTCCCGTTTACCGGAGGAACACTTTGGGTGCCACCAAATGTCACAACGTAACTGGGTGATTATAAAGGAGTACTACAGGTGTCTCCAAAGGTAGATGTTGGGTTGGTGTATTTTGAGATTAGGTTTTGTCACTCCGATTATCGGAGAGGTATCTCCAGGCCTTCTCGGTAATGCACATCACTATAAGCCTTGCAAGCAATGTAGATAATGAGTTAGTTACGGAATGATGCATTACGTAAAGAGTAAAGAGACTTGCCGGTAACGAGATTGAACTAGGTATTGGATACTGACGATCGAATCTCGGGCAAGTAACATACCGATGACAAAGGGAACAACGTATGTTGTTATGCGGTTTGACCGATAAAGATCTTCAAAGAATATGTAGGAACCAAAATGGGCATTCAGGTTCCGCTATTGGTTATTGACCGAGAATAGTTCTAGGTCATGTCTACATAGTTCTCGAACCCGTAGGGTCCGCACGCTTAACGTTACGATGATAGTTTTATTATGAGTTTATAAGTTTTGATGTACCGAAGTTTGTTCGGAGTCCCGAATGTGATCACGGACATGACGAGGAGTCTCAAAATGGTCGAGACATAAAGATTGATATATTGGACGACTATATTCGGACACCGGAAGTGTTCCGGACGTTTTCGGAGAAAACCGGAGTGCCAGAGGGTTACCGGAACCCCCCCCCCCGGGAGAAGTAATGGGCCCTATGGGCCTTAGTGGAGAGAGAGAGGGGCGGCCAGGGTGGGCCGCGCGCCCCTCCCCCTCTGGTCCGAATTGGACTAGGCGCCCCCTCTTTCCCTCTCCCTCTCCCCCTTCCTTTCCCCCTCCTAGTAGGAGTAGGAAAGGGGGAGTCCTACTCCTACTAGGAGGAGGACTCCTCCTCCTGGCGCACCCTCTAGGGCCGGCCGGCCTCCCCCCTTGCTCCTTTATATACGGGGGCAGGGGGGCACCCAAGGACACAGAAGTTGATCTACGGATCGTTCCTTAGCCGTGTGCGGTGCCCCCCTCCACCATATTCCACCTCGGTCATATCGTCGTAGAGTTTAGGCGAAGCCCTGCGCCGGTAGAACATCATCATCATCACCACGCCGTTGTGCTGACGGAACTCATCCCCGAAGCTTTGCTGGATCGGAGCCCGGGGATCGTCATCGAGCTGAACGTGTGCTGAACTCGGAGGTGTCGTACGTTCGGTGCTTGGATCGGTCGGACCGTGAAGACGTACGACTACATCAGCCGCATTGTCATAACGCTTCCGCTTACGGTCTATGAGGGTACGTGGACAACACTCTCCCCTCTCGTTGCTATGCCATCAGTGGCATCCGGGCTAGGTTTTATGCGTAGATGTCATATGCACGAGTAGAACACAAGTGAGTTGTTGGCGATACAAGTCATACTGCTTACCGGATGTCATACTTTGGTTCGGCGGTATTGTGAGATGAGCGGCCCGGACCGACATTACGCGTACGCTTACGCGAGACTGGTTTCACCGTTACGAGCACTCGTGCTTAAAGGTGGCTGGCGGGTGTCTGTCTCTCTCACTTTAGCTGAATCGAGTGTGGCTACGCCCAGTCCTTGCAAAGGTTAAAACATCACTAACTTGACGAACTATCATTGTGGTTTTGATGCATAGGTAAGAATGGTTCTTGCTAAGCCCGTAGCAGCCACGTAAAACTTGCAACAACAAAGTAGAGGACGTCTAACATGTTTTTGCAGGGCATGTTGTGATGTGATATGGTCAAGGCGTGATGCTATATTTTATTGTATGAGATGATCATGTTTTGTAACCGAAGTTATCAGCAACTGGCAGGAGCCATATGGTTGTCGCTTTATTGTATGAAATGCAAACGCCCTGTAATTGCTTTACTTTATCACTAAGCGGTAGCAATAGTCGTAGAAGCAATAGATGGCGTAACGACAACGATGCTACGATGGAGATCAAGGTGTCGCGCCGGTGACGATGGTGATCACGACGGTGCTTTGAAGATGGAGATCACAAGCACAAGATGATGATGGCCATATCATATCACTTATATTGATTGCATGTGATGTTTATCCTTTATGCATCTTATCTTGCTTTGATTGACGGTAGCATTTTAAGATGATCTCTCACTAAAAATTATCAAGAAGTGTTCTCCCTGAGTATGCACCGTTGCCAAAGTTCGTCGTGCCCAGACACCACGTGATGATCGGGTGTGATAAGCTCTACGTCCATCTACAACGGGTGCAAGCCAGTTTTGCACACGCAGAATACTCAGGTTAAACTTGACGAGCCTAGCATATGCAGATATGGCCTCGGAATACGAAGACCGAAAGGTCGAGCGTGAATCATATAGTACATATGATCAACATAGTGATGTTCACCATTGAAAACTACTCCATCTCTTGTGATGATCGGTTATGGTTTAGTTGATTTGGATCACGTGATCACTTAGATGACTAGAGAGATGTCTGTTTAAGTGGGAGTTCTTAAGTAATATGATTAATTGAACTTAAATTTTTCATGAACTTAGTACCTGATAGTATTTTGCTTGTCTATGTTTGTTGTAGATAGATGGCTCGTGCTGTTGTTCTGTTGAATTTTAATGCGTTCCTTGAGAAAGCAAAGTTGAAAGATGATGGTAGCAATTACACGGACTGGGTCCGTAACTTGAGGATTATCCTCATTGTTGCACAAAAGAATTACGTCCTGGAAGCACCGCTGGGTGGCAGGCCTACTGCTGATGCATCTGACGACGTTAAGAACGTCTGGCAGAGCAAAGCTGATGACTACTCGATAGTTCAATGTGCCATGCTTTACGGCTTAGAACCGGGTCTTCAACGATGTTTTGAACGTCATGGAGCATATGAGATGTTCCAGGAGTTGAAGTTAATATTTCAAGCAAATGCCCGGATTGAGAGATATAAGTCTCCAATAAGTTCTACAGCTGCAAGATGGAGGAGAATAGTTCTGTCAGTGAGCATATACTCAAAATGTCTGGGTATAATAATCACTTGATTCAACTGGGAGTTAATCTTCCGGATGATAGCGTCATTGACAGAATTCTCCAATCACTGATGAACTATAATATGCAAGGGATGAACAAGACTATTCCCGAGCTCTTCGCAATGCTAAAAGCCGCGGAGGTAGAAATCAAGAAGGAGCATCAAGTGTTGATGGTCAACAAGACCACTAGTTTCAAGAAAAAGGGCAAAGGGAAGAAGAAGGGGAACTTCAAGAAGAACAACAAGCAAGTTGCTGCTCAAGAGAAGAAACCCAAGTCTGGACCTAAGCCTGAAAGTGAGTGCTTCTACTGCAAGCAGACTGGACACTAGAAGCGGAACTGCCCAAGTATTTGGCGGATAATAAGGATGGCAATGTGAACAAAGGTATATGTGATATACATGTTATTGATATGTACCTTACTAGAGCTCGCAGTAGCACCTGGGTATTTGATACTGGTTCTGTTGCTAATATTTGCAACTCGAAACAGGGACTACGGAATAAGCGAGCACTGGCCAAGGACGAGGTGACGATGCGCGTGGAAAACGGTTCCAAAGTCGATGTGATCGCGGTCGGCACGCTACCTCTACATCTACCTTAGGGATTAGTTTTAGACCTGAATAATTCTTATTTGGTGCCAGCGTTGAGCATGAACATTATATCTGGATCTTGTTTGATGCGAGACGGTTATTCATTTAAATCAGAGAATAATGGTTGTTCTATTTATATGAGTAATATCTTTTATGGTCATGCACCCTTGAAGAGTGGTCTATTTTTATTGAATCTCAAAAGTAGTGATACACATATTCATAATGTCGAAGCCAAAAGATGCAGAGTTGATAATGAGAGTGCAACTTATTTGTGGCATTGCCATTTAGGTCATATCGGTGTATAGCGCATGAAGAAACTCCATACTGATGGACTTTTGGAAGCACTTGATTATGAATCACTTGGTACTTGCGAACCATGCCTCATGGGCAAGATGACTAAAACACCGTTCTCCGGTACTATGGAGAGAGCAACAGATTTGTTGGAAATCATACATACAGATGTATGTGGTCCGATGAATGTTGAAGCTCGTGGCGGATATCGTTATTTTCTCACCTTCACAGATGATTTGAGCAGATATGGGTATATTTACTTAATGAAACACAAGTATGAAACATTTGAAAAGTTCAAAGAATTTCCGAGTGAAGTGGAAAATCATCGTAACAAGAAAATAAAGTTTCTACGATCTGATCGTGGAGGAGAATATTTGAGTTACGAGTTTGGTTTACATTTGAAACAATGCGGAATAGTTTCGCAACTCACGCCACCTGGAACACCACAAAGAAATGTTGTGTCCGATCATCGTAATCGTACTTTACTAGACATGGTGCGATCTATGATGTCTCTTACTGATTTACCGCTATCGTTCTGGGGTTATGCTTTAGAGGCGTCCGCATTCACGTTAAATAGGGCACCATCAAAATCCGTTGAGACGACGCCTTATAAACTGTGGTTTGGCAAGAAACCAAAGTTGTTGTTTCTTAAAGTTTGGGGCTGCGATGCTTATGTTAAGAAACTTCAGCCAGATAAGCTCGAACCAAAATCGGAGAAATGTGTCTTCATAGGATACCCAAAAGAGACTGTTGGGTACACCTTCTATCACAGATCCGAAGGCAAGACATCCGTTGCTAAGAATGGATCCTTTCTAGAGAAGGAGTTTCTCTCGAAAGAAGTGAGTGGGAGGAAAGTAGAACTTGATGAGGTAACTGTACCTGCTCCCTTATTGGAAAGTAGTTCATCACAGAAATCGGTTCCTGTGACACCTACACCAATTAGTGAGGAAGCTAATGATATTGATCATGAAACTTCAGATCAAGTTTCTACTGAACCTCGTAGGTCTATCAGAGTAAGATCCGCACCAAAGTGGTACGGTAATCCGATTCTGGAAGTCATGTTACTTGACCATGATGAACCTACGAACTATGAGGAAGTGATGATGAGCCTAGATTCCGCAAAATGGCTAGAAGCCACGAAATCTGAGATGGGATCCATGTATGAGAACAAAGTATGGACTTTGGTTGACTTGCCCGATGATCGGCAAGCCATTGAGAATAAATGGATCTTTAAGAAGAAGACTGGCGCTGATGGTAATGTAACTGTCTATAAAGCTCGACTTGTTGTGAAAGGTTTTCGACAAGTTCAAGGGGTTGACTACGATGAGACTTTCTCACCCGTAGTGATGCTTAAGTCTGTCCGAATCATGTTAGCTATTGCTGCATTTCATGATTATGAAATTTGGCAAATGGATGTCAAAACTGCATTCTTGAATGGATTTCTGGAAGAGGAGTTGTATATGATGCAGCCAGAAGGTTTTGTTGATCCAAAAGGTGCTAACAAAGTGTGCAAGCTCCAGCGATCCATTTATGGACTGGTGCAAGCATCTCGGAGTTGGAATAAACGCATTGACAGTGTGATCAAAGCATATGGTTTTATACAGACTTTTGGAGAAGCCTGCATTTACAAGAAAGTGAGTGGGAGCTCTGTAGCATTTCTGATATTATATGTAGATGACATATTATTAATTGGAAATGATATAGAATTTCTGGATAGCATAAAGGGATACTTGAATAAAAGTTTTTCAATGAAAGACTTCGGTGAAGCTGCTTACATATTGGGCATCAAGATTTATAGAGATAGATCAAGACGCTTAATAGGACTTTCACAAAGCACATACCTTGATAAAATTTTGAAAAAGTTCAAAATGGATCAGGCAAAGAAAGGGTTCTTGCCAGTGCTTCAAGGTGTGAAGTTGAGTCAGACTCAATGATCGACCACAACAGAAGATAGAGAGAAAATGAAAGATGTTCCCTATGCTTCAGCCATAGGCTCTATCATGTATGCAATGCTGTGTACCAGACCTGACGTATGCTTAGCAATAAGCTTGGCAGGAAGGTACCAAAGTAATCCAGGAGTGGATCACTGGACAACGGTCAAGAACATCCTGAAATACCTGAAAAGGACTAAGGATATGTTTCTCATATATGGAGGTGACAAAGAGCTAGTCGTAAATGGTTACATCGATACAAGCTTTGACACTGATCCGAACGATTCTAAATCGCAAACCGAATACGTGTTTATATTAAACGGTGGAGCTATAAGTTGGTGCAGTTCTAAACAAAGCGTCATGGCGGGATCTACATGTGAAGCGGAGTACATAGCTGCTTCGGAAGCAGCAAATGAAGGAGTCTGGATGAAGGAGTTCATTTCTGATCTAGGTGTCATACCTAGTGCATCGGGACCAATGAAGATCTTCTGTGACAATACTAGTGCAATTGCCTTGGCAAAGGAATCCAGATTTCACAAGAGGACCAAGCACATCAAGAGACGCTTCAATTCCATTCGGGACCAAGTCCAAGTGGGAGACCTAGAGATTTGCAAGATACATACGGATCTGAATGTTGCAGACCCGTTGACTAAGCCTCTCTCACGAGCAAAACATGATCGACACCAAGACTCCATGGGTGTTAGAATCATTACTATGTAATCTAGATTATTGACTCTAGTGCAAGAGGGAGACTGAAGGAAATATGCGCTAGAGGCAATAATAAAGTTATTATTTATTTCCTCATATCATGATAAATGTTTATTATTCATGCTAGAATTGTATTAACCGGAAACATGGTACATGTGTGAATACATAGACAAACATATAGTCACTAGTATGCCTCTACTTGACTAGCTCATTAATCAAAGATGGTTATGTTTCCTAACCATAGCATGTGTTGTAATTTGATTAATGGGATCACATCATTAGGAGAATGATGTGATTGAAATGACCCATTCCGTTAGCCTAGCACTTGATCGTTTAGTATATTGCTATTGCTTTCTTCATGATTTATACATGTTCATGTAACTATGAGATTATGCAACTCCCGTTTACCGGAGGAACACTTTGGGTGCTACGAAATGTCACAACGTAACTGGGTGATTATAAAGGAGTAATACAGGTGTCTCCAAAGGTAGATGTTGGGTTGGCGTATTTCGAGATTAGGTTTTGTCACTCCGATTGTCAGAGAGGTATCTCCAGGCCTTCTCGGTAATGCAAATCACTATAAGCTTTGCAAGCAATGTAGCTAATGAGTTAGTTATGGAATGATGCATTACGTAACGAGTAAAGAGACTTGCCGGTAACGAGATTGAACTAGGTATTGGATACCGACGTTCGAATCTCGGGCAAGTAACATACCGATGACAAAGGGAACAACGTATGTTGTTATGCGGTTTGACCGATAAAGATCTTCGTAGAATATGTAGGAACCAATATGGGCATCCAGGTTCTGCTATTGGATTTTGACCTAGAATAGTTCTAGGTCATGTCTACATAGTTCTCGAACCCGTAGGGTCCGCACGCTTAACGTTACGATGACAGTTTTATTATGAGTTTATAAGTTTTAATGTATCGAAATTTGTTCGGAGTCCCGGATGAGAACACGGACATGACGAGGAGTCTCGAAATGGTCGAGACATAAAGATTGATATATTGGACGACTATATTTGGACACCGGAAGTGTTCCGGACGTTTTCGGAGAAAACCGGAGTGCCGGAGGGTTACCAGAACCCCCCGGGAGAAGTAATGGGCCCTATGGGCCTTAGTGGAGAGAGAGAGGGGCGGCCAGGGTGGGCCGCGCGCCCCTCCCCCTCTGGTCCGAATTGGACTAGGAGGGGGCGGCGCCCCCCTCTTTCCCTCTCCCTCTCCTGCTTCCTTTCCCTCTCCTAGTAGGAGTAGGAAAGGGGGAGTCCTACTCCTACTAGGAGGAGGACTCCTCCTCCTGGCGCGCCCTCTAGGGCCGGCCGGCCTTCCCCCTTGCTCCTTTATATACGGGGGCAGGGGGCACCCTAGGACACAGAAGTCGATCTACGGATCGTTCCTTAGCCGTGTGCGGTGCCCCCCTCCACCATATTCCACCTCGGTCATATTGTCGCGGAGTTTAGGCGAAGCCCTGCGCCGGTAGAACATCATCATCGTCACCACGCCGTCGTGCTGACGGAACTCATCCCCGAAGCTTTGCTGCATCGGAGCCCGGGGATCGTCATCGAGCTGAACGTGTGCTGAACTCGGAGGTGCCGTACGTTCGGTGCTTGGATCGGTCGGATCGTGAAGACGTACAACTACATCAACCGCGTTGTCATAACGCTTCCGCTTACGGTCTACGAGGGTATGTGGACAACACTCTCCCCTCTCGTTGCTATGTCATCACCATGATCTTGCTTGTGCGTAGGAAAATTTTGAAATTACTATGTTCCCCAACAGTCTCTTCGAATTATCAGTTTGGTTTGGCCTACTAGATTGATATTTCTTGCAATGGGAGAAGTGCCTAGCTTTGGTTTCAATCTTGCGGTGTCCTTACCTAGTGACAGAAAGGGTTGCAAGGCACATATTGTATTGTTGCCATCGAGGATAAAAAGATGGGGTTTCTATCATATTGCATGAGTTTATCCCTCTACATCTTGTCATCTTGCTTAAGGCGTTACTCTGTTCTTATGAACTTAATACTCTAGATGCAGGCAGGAGTCGGTCGATGTGTGGAGTAATAGTAGTAGATGCAGGTAGGAGTCGGTCTACTTGTTACGGGCATGATGCCTATATACATGATCATGCCTATATAATCTCATAATTATTTGCTTTTCTATCAATTGCTCGACAGTAATTTGTTCACCCACCGTAATACTTATGCTATCTTGAGAGAAGCCTCTAGTGAAACCTATGGCCCCCGGGTCCATCTCTTATCATATTTGCTTCCAATTTACTTTTATTTGCATATTTACTTTTTGAATATATATTATAAAATACCAAAAATATATTTATCTTATCATACTATCTCTATTAGATCTCACTTTCGCAAGTGGCCGTGAATGGATTGACAACCCCTTTATTGCGTTGGTTGCGAGTGCTTTGTTTGTTTGTGTAGGTGTGTGGGACTTTTGAGGAGCCTCCTACTGGATTGATACCTTGGTTCTCTAAAACTGAGGGAAATACTTACGCTACTATTGCTGCATCACCCTTTCCTCTTCAAGGAAAACCAACGCAAGCTCAAGACGTAGCAATCACTTCAGTGACCTTTACCCCACCTCCAGGACATGCTTTTACCAACCAGAGCTCATGACAAAGCCACATTCACGCGGTGACCACACGTAGAGCGCGTGTGTTGCATGCAGATGCAGTCCTCTAGCCACTGGACCCCTAGGGAGGCCCCTCCCCATCCGCCCAACTTGCCACGGTGTGCCACGAGCTCGGGCACGCACCTGAGTCACCTCCCATCTTGTAATATCCCAAATTTTCAATTTGGAATGTTATACATAGATCATCATTGCATATCATATTTTATTTGCATTTTGCCTCGATCCTAGAAATTCTACGCAACTCAAGGACCCATGGAGAGAGTTGGGGATTTCAATATTTTCATATTTGAGTTTTTCAAATTTTGGAAATAGGATCATTTGATTTTATTTATTTTATCCTCAATTATTTCAATTAAATAAATATGAGAGAGGGAATAAAATGACTTTCCCAAAAATAAAGAAATAGTGAGGATTTAATAAAAAATCAAATAAGATTTTTATTTTGGATTTTATTGCTATTTTATTTGAATTTAGGAACAATGCGTGTTTTTAAAAATTGCATTTAGGCCCCAAATAAATGTTCATCTAAACCGGCTTGATTTTAGAAGTCGGGGAAAATTTATTTCGGGATTTTTGGAGTCCGTTTAGTATTTCTTTCGTTTGTTTTTCTGCGCGATTTTTTTTAAGAAACTGGAACCGGCTACGGGCCCTAACCGGCCAGGACTCCGCCTGGCCGGGTCTTTATAAGACGCCACCCCGGGCTGACCCCGCCCCAGCCCAAGCCGCCGCCGCCGCCAAACCCTAACCCTAACCCGCCGCCGCCGCCAGCCCGCGCCGCCGCCGCCGCAGCCCGCTGCCGTGCCGCGCGCCGCCGCCGCCGCCGCCGCAGAGCCGCACCCCGAGGTTGACCTCGCCGCCGCCGATTTTTTCCTAGAAAACCGTTCGGTTTTTCGCCGGTTTTCGTTCGGTTTTTTTAGATTCGTTTTTTATTTTAGATTGATTTTTTTCCGGTTTAGGTTAATTAGCGAGCGTTCGCTCGTTCCTTCATTTTAACGAACGCGTTCATCATTTAGTTCCAGATAACGAACGTTCGTTCGTTAATCTGTTCGTCATTTT
Source organism: Triticum timopheevii (assembly GCA_963921465.1). Taxonomy (NCBI): domain Eukaryota; kingdom Viridiplantae; phylum Streptophyta; class Magnoliopsida; order Poales; family Poaceae; genus Triticum; species Triticum timopheevii. The sequence goes on from OY997274.1 coordinate 219,204,013, forward strand.
TTTTCTTTTTTTGGATTTATTCCGCGATTTTTCTGATCGTGATTTCTGATCCGATTTTCGTTTTAGTTTATCTTTTCGCTCGGTTATCGGAATCAGGCGATTCAAGCGCCTAGAGTTTCGTCACGAAACCCTCTTTCCGAATAATCTACTCAAACCAGTTTTTGCTGCTATAAAATTTGACTTAGGTCCAGATTAGTTAACGAAGCTTGTTTCTTTCGCCGTTTGAGTTTTGTTTCTTCGTTCAATTTGATTCTTTTTGCAAACCGGAGTTCTTAAGTTGAACTTTCTGGTTAGATCATCTTATTTGATTTTTACCCGTGCATTAGATGAGTACTTATTGTATGCTTGTTTGTTTGTTTGCTTGTGATAGAGTACCCGGATTGCGCCGCTTGCTACTTCGAATCCCTAGGTTACGCGGATCATCAGCAAGGCAAGTAACACTTTGATCATACCTCTTTACTACCCAGTTTTTATGCATTAGATCAATCCTCAAACATTGCATGATTAGGATCTAATTAAATTGTGGGTTTTGGAAAGTAGATGAGGTAGTACCTATTACCTGTTTTATTATCAAACCCTTGGGAGTTACTTCTACGTTTGCTTATTATGCCATGCTATGCTAGTAGACGTGGATTGGGTGAGTGAATTTCCATGACAGATGTGAGATTGTTAATTAATGGTTTATTTAAGGTGGCAACTTTAATACACATCTGGGTGGATTGAGGCACTTGGGTATTCCAGTTTTGCCTGTTTGTTTTTGGACCGCCACCCAGGCTCAAAGGGATCATAAGATTATTCATGCTAGAAACTTCCGTGTGCAGCCACATGCTATTATGGGCTCTAGCATAGTTGATTAAGTCGTGCGAACTCTTAAAGTGGTAGACTAGCAGATGTAGGGGAAAGTAGGTGTACCGGTCTACCCATCGTAAGGTGCTAGCGCTTCTAAAAGACTATGTCTCGGTCATTCGTTTCTCAAACACCATGTAGTGCAAGAAAACCAACGGAGGAGATCGAGTCATGTGGGGAAAAGTGCGCAAACCTCTGCAGAGTGTATAAACTGTTCATGATTAGCCGTGTCCCCGGTTATGGACATCTTGAGTATCTAGTACTTGGATTATCATGTGAATCTCATCATGTTACTTTAACTAATATTGTTGGGTTTGTTTAATGATGATGCTTAATTCGGATTGAGGATGCTGTCAACCATTCTCAATGTTTAACAACCACCATGATAGTTAAATAATTTATTCCTTTGTAGTAGGGAAAATTTGGCTTTACGCAAAAACTGTAACCATAGAGCTATCCACCAAGCCATATATTCATGTAGTATAGCTATATTCTTTCATTATTCTCTATGTGTTACTTTGCCAGCATATTCCATGTGCTGACCCGTTTTCGGGCTGCAACGTTCATGTTGCAGACTTCTCAGACGACGAGTAAGATGCCTTAGGATCGTGGTTCTATACTCAGTGATGCCGTTGGAGTTGATGGACTCACTTATCTTCCAAGCCTTCCGCTGTTATCGTTATTAGATGGCCTTAAGCCATATTTATTGTAATAAGTTCTCTTTGGAGACATTCGATGTAATAAGTGTGTGATTGCTACTCTGATATAAATCCTTCAAGTACTATGCATGTCAGCATTACTGATCTAGGGATGACACTGATGCACAAAGATCGGACTGTTTGAGGTCTGGTCTCTACACATCCTCATCACATAGTTCCTGTCTTCGCGTGTGGCCTCCCTGTCATGCGGGCACGTCGACGTGGCTCTCGGAGCTTTGGTGCCACCTCCTCTGCCCTCCATAGCCTTCCCCTAGCTATTTCAGCGCGTCCTCGAGACCCATCGCAGCCCACAACCCCTTCCCCAAGCCTCGAAGTTCCTTCCCTCTCTCCAATGGTCGCCATTACCGCCCGGCCTCCTCTGCAATCCCTCCCCGTGGCCTCGGTTCCCTATGCATCCTAAGCATCCCCGGAGCCGGCCGAGCTGCCATTGTCTCCATCTCCGGTGGAGAATCCAGGAGCCCTGCCAGCGCGGCCCTCGAAAGTCCTCGCCCACCACGGTTTTCTTCTCTGTCCCTGTGGCCGCCTCCTCTCCGAGCCCTCCCGCGCTCCCCGCTGACCACCTCCGGCACGGTGTGATACGTCTCCAACATCTCTATAATTTTTGATTGTTCCATGCTATTATATTATCATTCTTGGATGTTTTACAATCATTTTATAGCAACTTTATATCATTTTTCGGGACTAACCTATTGACATAGTGCCTAGTGTCAGTTGCTATTTTTGGCTTATTTTTTACTTCATAGAAAATCAATACCAAACAGAGTCCAAACGCAGCAAAACTTTTTGGAGATTTTTTTGGACCAGAAGACATCTTCACCACGACACTGCATTCCCTACAGACATCTGTTGGAAAAAGTCAGTTTCGTCGACCGACTGTTTGTTGGAAAAACTTCTATCAGACTGTTGGTCGGTATTACTCACATATAGCGACCAACTGTCGATCGGGAATGCTAAAATTTAGGACAACGCTAATGTCCACACGTGTGCTGGGAGCCAAACCCGCCCACATGCCCTATAACACACAGACTGCACCACGTCACCGCATGCATGCATGTGGGAATCCTTTTGGATTTTTAGTGTTTAAAATGTTTTATCTCTTAAATGAAAAATCCGATTGAAGATCCGTTTTCACCATTAAATCCCTCGCGATGAGATCTTCGAAACTAGATCTCATATCAATATATTTCGACGAATTTTTTTGGTGGTTAAAAAGTTTCCATGTCTATTGCACATGAAATGCCATGATGTTTACACTGAAGTTGCCATGATATGTTTCAGCTATTTTCTTCTACATTTAAAAGTAAATTTTGAAATATTATAAAACGGGGAATTAAGAAACTAGACTTGCCATGAACCATAACCTATAATTGCCATGATACACGCACTTAAAATTGCCATGGTTCATACAAAAAATAATTTTCATGGTCAAAGTACTGGAATTGCCATCATCAAAAACAAACATTTCCATGCTCTACAAACTAAAATTGCCACATGGCAACTTTAGTTTAAGCACTATGGCAACTATAGTGTAAACATCATGGCAACTTTTGGGGAATTTTTTCGTCGAAACATATCAACATGGGGTCTAGTTTTGAAGATCTCATCAAGATGGATTTAATGGTGAAAACGGATTTTTTATTTGATTTTTAAATTAGGAGATAAAACATTTTTAAGCCGAAAACCAAAAAGATTCCTGCTGATGTCATCCGTTCATATGTGGCATGTGGCAAAATGAGTGGCGATGGAGGCGTGTGGGCGATGTGCAAGATGCCCCACGTGTGGGCGTTAGTTTTTTTGAAAATTTATAGCATCAAACCCTTGGTCGGTGATAATTGCAGTACTGTCACATAGTCTTTTTTTGAGGATCAAACACTCCCTTTTTTAATCAAGCACAACAAGTCGTTCAATACATAGGAAATCAGGAGGATTGATCAGCCGCACATGGCGACCATAATCTAAAGAAGCAGAGCCACACATGGGAAATATTGCCGACCGACCATGGGTTGCCAACTGGGCCATGCACGCGACTTAGCGCAAAACCCAGGCCGATTCATGCCGCACCCCCTCACAGCCCACCTCCTCATTTCCCTAAAACGAAACCCTCTTCATACACCATTCGGCTCCAAAAAATCAAGACCACACCGCTAGCTCTCCCCCTTATCTCTTCCCCATCCCGATCTGGGCGGCAACGGCGACGCTGGCGCTTGCATTCGGCGATGCTTCTCCCACTCTATTCATCTCTTCCTCCCACCACTCCATCACCATCCCCACATCGCTGCTTTTTTCCAATGTGGAGGTGGTCCTATGGCGCCGATGCTCTCACCCAGCTGCCGCCGTCGGCACTTCCTTTTCGTGCCCAAGCGCCCGTTGAGGCCACCTCTGCCCTCGCTGCCATGGTGCCACTGCCCCAACCCATACCCAACTCCCTCTCCCCCTCCCATGGGAGCAGATCTGAGACGGACAAGGTCCTTTCGGTCCTTGAGGTTCAGAACGAGGCAGGTGGCTTCTCCTCCCTTATATTCTAGCGACTAGGAGTGTGGTGGCTACCTGGTTGGTGCCCCCATATCTCTTAGACTTCCATGGTGGCAACGACATCCGTAAGCAATGTGTGTGTGTGTGTGCAAATTTTAACTCCAAGCGATGAACCTTCCATAGCCCTAGTGGATGGTGCCCCCATCTCTCACCAGATTGATTTCTTTCAAAAATAATAAGTGCTGCTTTGATTCATGGAAATAATTAAGTTCTTGAAGTAGTAAAGTTCAAACCCTAGCCATCAATTACTATTATTGTGCTTATTTATATTGTGTGATTCGTAGCAGACTTAATTGGATAATGTTTTCTTTTTGCAGGGTGAAGCGAACTTGATTAGGTTTCATGGATGTTTGGGCAATTACTCAACTACTCCCTCCGTAATCTAATATAAGAGCATTTAGATCACTATTTTAGTGATCTAAACACTCTTATATTAGTTTACAGAGGGAGTACTAACTAAAACAGAAGGCCACTGAAACTTTAGTAGATTTTGGTGGTTCTAGTGTAAGTATTTATTTTATTGTTTCAACATTATACATGATTAATGCTTTGATAGTAAGTGTAATGAATACATGATTGTTGTACATGATCCATGATTATTTTCTTTGGGATATTTTCTGGAGATTTTCTGAAGTTGTAAGTGTGTACCTAACCAACTGAATATTATAGATGCATTTGTTACTTTTACTTGACAACATTGATACACTGAAGTTTGTAGGGTTCAACCGACACATGGCGTGTCAGCATTTGCCTATTTACCTGAAGGGCCTGCCAAGAGTGTTGCCAATATCAGTGTGCTTTGTGCTACAGAAAAGGATTTTTAAAAACTTGTAGCACATGGTGTCTTGGGAATCCTGGCTATGTAAATTTCACCTCCCCTATTCAAAGATATGTGGACCTATTACCTCATTATCAGGTATTTCTATGCATCTATTAATCATATGAACTATATAAACAGGGATAAGATACAATTTGGAGGAACTTTGGTAGTTAAACAACCTTACTTTCAAACTGTAATTTCTTTCTTGTGTTATGAATGGAGTGTAGTTTAATCCACATCATTTTAGCTTATTTGAATGACATAAATATGGTGTGTGTGTGCAAGTTTAGCAAATATGATATTTTTTTGTCATAACATACATGGCATTGGAAGTGGGCATCCTAGGATGTTGTTGGATCTCTTAAGTTGGCTACTGTTTTTCTTGTAATTTTGCATGAAATACAATATTTGTGAATCATGTTTCTGCTTTTTTTTAGAATATACACTTAGACACTAATTAATCAATAATATTGAATGGTATGTTGTGTATGATAAAAGAACCAAAAGCTGGATAAATTTTGCATAGTCGTAGTTGTATTATCCAGCAGATAATAGCTTCTGTACGCCCATAACTCACCTAATTCAGTAAGGCAAAGCATAGCAGTCAATAGGCTTTGTATTTGTATAGTTGTAGTTGAACTTAGCATTCAAGTTTACTTTGTCACCATAGCCCTATGTTGATACTCTAGTAGATTGTTAGCTATGTTTATAGAATTCTCTTGCGTAAAAGGGTGACAATTCATCCATGACTTGATGTGTTGATCAGTTGACATACTCTCTTTATTTCGTTTTTGCTCTTGTGAATAGGGGAAGTGTTGGTTATGCTAGTGTGCATACTCACTTGGAAAGAAATGGAAGTATGTGAGGTGACCTTCAATTCCTCACCTACAACTATTTTTTAACTACTAATTAGAGGCACCGTACGAGCCTTTAGGATAAATCCGCACGTACAAATGAATTTGCATCACCTAGAACTTTTTCACTATCTAATATTCCATACTAATTATCCATTCTGAGTTAAATCATACATTAATTATAAGGAACTGAACCATTTGCTAGGGTGAACTATATGCATCATTGAGCATTCTAATCATTCTTCTGCATTGTTCTCTATTTCGACAACTACTGTAGAGCAGGATGAAGTGATGGCATGTATGGTTGATGTAATTCCATCTCAATAAGAATTATTTTTTGCATAGTATATTGGTCCCAGCCTATTTGCTGTAAATGCGTGATATTGATGGACTTTGTTCATGGCTTTGATTATACAATCTAGAATATTTAACCTTTTGAGCAAAATTCAACAGAGCATATCATCCAATACTAAGGATTTAAATCATCATGGTGTATTCAAGTCAAATCTAAATAGTAGTCTGCGTTCGCCTACCTTGGGAAGGATACTAGGTGAATCTACTTTGGTGTTGTAGCTTCTTTTCTTCTTATTACTCTTATTTTTGGGGATTTCATTTATTCTTAATCCTATTTCCATTCTGGGTGAAAATGCGGGAATCTTTTGGGCACATGTACATTTTAAGTGTTCTCCCTTCCTTCCCAAAACAATGTTAGATGAGCTAAGATAATACTTTTAGGTATTTAGAAAGAGCCACATCTATAATTAGCATTCAACTCGATTTATCCAATGTGAACTACTCGAAATCTATACATCTACTGAAAGAGTCACAGTTACATATATTTAGCTTTTAGCTCACTATATCCACTATCTTCAAGGTTGTATGCTTATTTTTTTGGAAATAAGTGTTGGAATATTGGCTGCTAGTATGTTAACTTAAGTATATACCCAGGAACACTATATGCTCAACAATCATACAAAGTAAATGATGCATTTCCTACCAAATGGATAGACAAAAAGTTGATTGAGGGTTTCAATGCCACATCCATGGTTACTGCTGGAAGTCGATTGGCAGTCTTCATGTACCGATATCCTATTTTTATAGATTAACTAAGTGTATTCTTCATTTTGTGTTGTTGTGTGTGCATAGTGCACATGTGAATTCTGCCCGCATTCAATTTCATAGATTAATTAAGCATTGTAATATTTTTGATTTGTACTTTTGTAGGAAGCAAACACAAGGATGGAATCACTATGAACCATGAAGCCAGTGATCCACGTCAACTGGATGATTTAGCTCTCATTTTGTATAACTGATGTATCATAGTTGCATCTTTTAGCTGTCCTTCTGTGAACCTGATGTATGGTGTCTTGGGAGTTATGTCTATAATAGACTGAAGTGTATGTATGTGACAGTTAGTTCAATGGAATAAAAAATGTTTGGTGCACTGTATGGTGTCTTGTTGACTATCCTTAGAAACATGAATTATATGTATGTGACAACTAGTAACATATGCTAATTAAAATTGTGGTTGGCTAAACAATGTTGTCAAAAGAAAACACTGTTTGATTGTTGGTCGGCAAAACAAACCCCATCTTACAGTCAGTCGGGAAAGGGTAATGCAAGCCCCAACAGAATGTTGGTTGGGAAAGGCACACGGCTGCCCCAACAAACCGAAAAGGCCCATGGCTACCCCAATAGACTGCTGATCGGGAAAGGCCCATGGTAGGCCCAATAGATTGTTGGTTGGGAAAGATGAACCATAGCCGCCCAACAGTCGGTCGGGAAAGGGCTTTCCCGTCTGGACTTTTCCTCACAGACGTCATCGGTCGGCAATACTCTTTCCCGACCGACTGTCTGTCAACGGAAGCTGTATTTCTGACCAACCTGGCTGTCGAGGATGTAGAGTTGTGGTGTAGTGGGCCAAAGAAGTACCAGAGGGGGATTCCAAGGGGAGCACAACCCACCAGGTTGCGCCCAGGAGCCCAGGCGCTCCTAGGTGGGTTGTACCCACCTCGGTGGCCTCCTGCATCGCCTCTTCACTCTATAAATACCCAAATATGCAAGAAACCCTAGGGGAGTCGACAAAACACAATTCCAGCTGCCGCAAGTTCCAGAATCACGAGATCCAATCTTGACACCATCACTGAGGTGTTCATTGCCTTGGATATCATCGACGTGTGGATAGCGGTCGATGTGTGGAGTAATAGTAGTAGATGCAGGCAGAAGTCGGTCTACTAATCTTCAATGTGATGCCTATATATTGATCATTGCCTTGGATATCATCATAACTATTTGATTTTCTACCAATTGCCCAACAGTAATTTGTTTACCCACCATGTGCTATTTCTTGAGAGAAGCCACTTGTGAAATCTACGACCCTCGGGTCTATTCTTTATCATATTTGCTTTGAGATCTATTTTTGCTTGCTTTTGTTCTAGATCAATTATTCCAAAAAAACTAAAAATACCTTGCTTCACTTTTATTACTTATTTTATTTCACGTTTTATCAAGATCTACTTATCCAATCTATCACAATTTTATCCCGCCAACTTGACAATTTCTTATGCCGTTACCCGTAAGAGGGATTGACAACCCCTCATAAGTGTCGGGTTGCAAGTATTTGTTCTTTGTGTGCAGGTACTGTTTACATAGTGTTGCTTGGTTCTCCTACATTATTGATACCTTAGTTTCATAACGGAGGGAAATACCTACCATAACTGTGCTGCATCATCCCTTCCTCTTTAGGGAAATACCAACGTAGTTCAAGTGACATCAAAAGGAATTTCTGGCGCCGTTGCTGGGGAGACATCATCAAAATCTATCAGGTTCCTAATCACAAATATCATCTCCTTGTAATTTACATTATTTTCCATTTTCCTCTCATTTCATCTCCCCCACTTCACAAAAATTCGTTGTTTTATTCGCCCTCTTTTTCGTTCACCGTTCTCTCGTCAGATATCTCTTTTGTTTGAACTTGTCACTATGAGTTACTTCGGTATGGCAGAAACAAATGATGGCCTAACTCCTAAAATTGGAAGATCTGGCACTCTGGATGCTAAAACTTTTGTTTTGGGGCAAGGGAATGTTATGGGAAAGGAACATATCCAAGAATATTTTAGTTGTGTTGGAAATTTGATGCTTGATGATGCCCCTATGATTAAAAGAACTAAGTCTTATGCGGAAGCTATTTCAGCACTAGTTCTAAAAGTTGAAAATAGATTTATCCGTACCCATCCTACATTGCAAAGATTGTTTTATGAGCTACCCGTTATAAAGGATCCCAAGGCCAAAAAGCTAGCTACCCTTGTTCTTATGAATGAATTTGATTACGTAGTGTGGGAAGCTAGGGAAATTTTTAATTTTTATGGTATGAGCCATGAAAAACTGGTGATAAATGAGATCCTTTATAATAGTGATTATATGTTGAGACATTTGCTTGGAAATAATCAAATTTTGATGAGAACCTTAAAAAGGAAATCCCCATTTTAGATATAACCAAACAAGTTTTTCAATGATGTTAATCAACACTATTCTTGGATTGTGGCCGGAAATCAAAGGGGATACATAGATGGGCAACTTGATAATGATAAAATTTCTATGGATAATGTATTTCAAGTTATTTTTGCAAAACCTAATGATAAGAACACATCCATGGAAAATAAGAAGAAATATGACAACACTTGAATCTATGCATTTTGCCTAGCTAGGGGCGTAAAACGATAGCGCTTGTTGGGAGGCAACCCAATGAATAAATTTTATTTTTGCCTTTTTCTTTCTGTTCTTGATTGTTTGCACAATTATGCTACTATTATGATTGTGTTTTTATGTATTAATTAGTGTCTGTGCCAAGTAAAGCCTTTAGGATCATGTTGGGTGATAGTTGATTTGATCTTGTTGAAAAACAGAAACTTTGTGCGCCAGTAGTAGAATCTTGTAAAAACATAGAAGCGCGATAAAATCCTGATTTTTACACAACATTGATATACAAATTGCCTAAGTTGTCCTATTTTTCAGAATTTTTTGGAGTTACAAAAGTATACAAAGTTTTCAGATTACTATAGACTATTCTGTTTTTGACATATTTTGTTTTCTTTGCGCTGTGTGCTTATTTTGATGAATCTGTGGTTTGTATTGGATGGTATAAGCCATGGCAAAGTTGGAATACAATAGATATAATGCAAAAATAAAATATTAATGTGTTTGTAACAGTACTTAGAGTGGTGATTTTCTTTGTTATACTAACGGATCTCACGAAGGTTTTGTTGAGTTTTGTGTAATTGAAGTTTTCAAGTTTTGGGTGAGATCACGATGGATGAAGGAATAAGGAGTGAAAAGAGCCTAAGCTTGGGGATGACCCATGGCACCCCAAGTTATTATTCAAGGAGAACCAAGAAACTAAGCTTGGGGACGCCCCGGAAGGCACCCCCTCTTGTCGGTGTCAAAACCGGCAGATCTCGGTAGGGGGTCCCGATCTGTGCGTCTTAGGCTGATGGTAACAGGAAGCAAGGGACACAATGTTTACCCAGGTTCGGGCCCTCTCGATGGAGGTAAAACTCTACTTCCTGCTTGATTAATATTGACGATATGAGTAGTACAAGAGTAGATCTACCACGAGATCGTAGAGGCTAAACCCTAGAAGCTAGCCTATGATGATTATGATTGCAATTGTGATCAGCCTTCTAAGGACCAACCTCTCTGGTTTATATAGACACCGGAGAGGGCTAGGGTTTACACGGAGTCGGTTCCTAGGAAGGAAATACAATATCCGGATCACCAAGCTTGCCTTCCACGCAAAGGAGAGTCCCATCCGGACACGGGCCGGAGTCTTGAGTCTTGTATCTTCACGCTCCAATAGTCTGGACGATGTATACAGTCCGGCTGTCCGGATACCCCGTAATCTAGGACTCCCTTAGTAGCCGCTGACTAGGCTTCAATGACGATGAGTCCGGCGCACAGTCTTGTCTTCGGCATTGCAAGGCGGGTTCGTTCTCCGAATACTCCAAAGTAATTATCGAACACTTAGACCATGTCTGGATATGTAAAATGATCCTCACATACTATTGTTAGGGAACATAGCTTAAATCTGATCTGCTAGAAATCTTCGTACATCATGCCCTTGCATCGTGGCCTGGTCCAACACGAACCGGCGTTTCTCGCCCCACCCCGACTCGCGTTGCGAGGCGGTTTTATTGGCACGTCCTGCCAAAGCAGAGATCGTGTTCCTCTTTTTACGTGATCTTCCATCATTATGGGCGTGCGTGACCCCACGACGACCGTTGGTATGACTCCGTGTGTTTTTAGATAAGCCTCAAGCGGTCACGCTGAGGGCTCTTGATATTCACCCCCTTTATAAAGGGGCCGAGGCCTATGCCTCTTTTCCACCTCCCTTGCGCCTTCTCGCACCTCGAGTTGTAACACCCAAGACCTAAGCTCCAGCACCCCAGATCCTCCAATATGTCCGGATCCAACCCTCAAGGCCGTTGGGTGGCCTCCTCGATCCAAGAGGAGGACATTGCGAGGCTTAGGGAGGTCGGATATCTGACCATCGACATCCAGCACAGGCTTCCTGCTCCAGGGCAACTCATCCCTACACCAGAGCCCAATGAGAGCGTCGTGTTTGTTCCGCACTTCCTCTGAGGCTTGGGCCTCACCCTCGATCCCTTTGTGAGGGGGCTCATTTTCGGTGTCAAAACCGGTGGATCTCGGGTAGGGGGTCCCGATCTGTGCGTCAAGGCTGATGGTAACAAGAAGTAAGGGACACAGGTGTTTACCCAGGTTCGGGCCCTCTCGATGGAGGTAAAACCCTACTTCCTGCTTGATTAATATTGATGATATGGGTAGTACAAGAGTAGATCTACCACAAGATTGTAGAGGCTAAACCCTAGGAGCTAGCCTATGATAGTATGAATGTAATTGTGATCGGCCTTCTAAGGACCAACCTCTCCGGTTTATATAGACACCGGAGAGGGCTAGGGTTTACATGGAGTCGGTTACAAGGAAGGAAATATAATATCCGGATCGCCAAGCTTGTCTTCCACGCCAAGGAAAGTCCCATCCGGACACGGGCCGAAGTCTTGAGTCTTGTATCTTCACGCTTCAATAGTCCAGACGTTGTACACAGTCCGGCTGTCCGGATACCCCCTAATCCAGGACTCCCTCAGTAGCCCCTGAACCAGGCTTCAATGACGATGAGTCCGGCATGCAGTATTGTCTTCGGCATTGCAAGGCGGGTTCCTCCTCTGAATACTCCAAAGTAATTATCGAACACTCAAATCGTGTCCGGATTCAAAAAATGGTCTTCGCATACCACCGTATAGAGAACGATATTTCACAAATGCAATCTGCTGGCAACTTTTCCTGATGACGTGACATGTTATTATGATCAGATCCATTATTCGAACTGTTTCCACACAACCAGCTATAGCGCATATTACGAGGCGGTTTCTGTGACACGTCTTGTCAAAGAAGAGATCGTGTCCCCTTATTACGAGATTCTCATCAATACGGGTATGGGTAATCTAACCGTGCCGCTAATCGCGGTGAGTGGGAGGGCGACGGGTTCCACCAGGCAAGTGGGGAAGCACAAAAAGCCTTTATCGCCTTTATAAGGAGTTCAGGTTCCTTTCTCTTTTACCCACGCCTTCTTCTCCCGCTAGCTCATTCCCCTCTGTGCGAGCCCTAACGCCCAAGCACTCTTCTTCCCTGTTGAAAGGAAGTCTCCCGAAGATGTCTGGATCTGGAGAAGGGAGGTAAATGGATGGCCTCAACTGTCCAAGAGAAGGACATCAAGAAGCTTCGGGGAGCCGGGTATCTGGCCCAGAAGATTGGTCACCGTCTTCCACCGGCGGGACAGGTCGTCCCTACTCTAGAATCTCATGAGAGAGTCGTTTTCCTTCCCCATTTCGTCCATGGGATCGGGTTTCCTCTTCACCCGTTTGTTCGGGGAGTCATGTATTACTACGTGATCGATTTTCATGATCTTTCCCCAACTCCTTCCTCAACATCTCGACGTTCATCGTCGTGTGCGAGGCGTTTCTTCGGATCCCACCTCACTTCAGCCTATGGCTGAAGATCTTCAATGTGAAGCCCAAGGTGGTGAGTGGCGAATACGCCAAGTGTGGCGGCGCCATGGTAAGCAAGATGCCCAAGGCCGTTTGGCCGAAAGGCGCTTTCAACGACTCCGTCAAGGAGTGGCAGCAGTGGTTCTATATCACCGAACCGCGCGGCAAGAAGTGGGCGGCGGCTCCAGAGTTCAGATCCGGAGCCCCACTGCAGCTCATGTCCTGGCCCGAGAAGGGCCCGAACTGGTGCTCGTCCGATGAGTTGTTACTGCTCCAGACGCGCATCCAGGGTGTGGTCGACAGGGACGTCAAATTCGTCGATGTAGTCCAGGTGATGCTAGTTCGCCTGGTTCTCCCTTGTCAGCGTCGAGCTTGTACCCTATGGGAATTCGACCTGGCTGAGCACCAAACCCTTCGGGAGCTTTACGATTCCTCCCACAAGGATATCTGGAAGGTGCTTTTTAAGTCCGGCAAATTGTGGCCGGGCCCCGCCGAGGACCGTGGGTATCGATCATCCCATTCTCCAAGCTCGGTAAGTCACAGCCGCACTCTGCCTATTCATGCCTCAGCTGGCATGTTATGCGGGAGACACCTTAACCGTGTCTCATTGCAACCTCAGGGATGGATAAAGAAGGTGGAGCGGATACATTGTCCAGCCCCTCTGCCGGAGGAACCGGCCCGACCTCTTCTGACGAAGATGATGGTCCTCACGCCTTACAAGGCGCCAAAGAAAGAGGCCTCCAAGAAGGTCAAGAAGACCCGGGGTGGCCTTCGTCGCCGTGAGGCTTCGGACGCCAAATCCAAAGACTCCAGCGATGATCCTTCGGGACTATTCCCTTCCGCGGACATTCTTTTCTAGAAGGAAAGTAGCAAAGCCGAACGCAAATACACATGCAAATTGGACGAGGAGGAGGAAGCAGAGGAGGATGAGCCTCACTCTGATGGTGGGAGGAAGAGGACGGCCTCCTCATCTCTGGAGGCTGGATCGCCCAAGAGGGGGAAACATTCCCACCCAGGGGCATCCCCCACGGCTGCCGATAGCAGCCCGGAGTGGGATCCCAGGGCCCAGCCCCGGGAGAAGTCATAAGTATCCGAACATGCATATGCGTTCGGGATTGTTTTTGGGTGCAGTGGTTTTGACTGTTGCTTGTATATTGCACAGTCCGGCAAGGTCCTGCGCCGGCCAGTCCTCGTCGGAGGATTCACTGGACTCAGACGGTTTGGCGAGCGAGGCGCTCTCCACATGCCCCTTCCCCCAAGTCTGGGTGCGACACTGAGGTGTCGTCTCGACAAGACCCGGACCAGGGAGGACATATCCCTGGTGCCGAACACGCAGGGATGGATACAGCCTCCGGGACCTCTAGGGTTCTGGGATAGAGCAAGCAGCCACCCCTGATGGCGGGGGGCCTGCCTACGCCGCCGGCGTCCTCTGTTCAAGCAGAGCTGCGTAACGGTCTATCGACAGCGTTGAAGAACACATCTATTGTCGATGAGCATCGGGCCCTTATGGGCGAGGTGGTTGAAAGGATTCAGTCCGTCGAGAGCGAGCTGAACGCGTCCTGCCTTAGTCTTATAAAGGCTTTTGAGGTATGTTTCCTAGGAAATCCTTAAGGAATTGTCATAATATAAGTAGTAGCCCCTGATGCACTGTCCGGCGAAGGAGACAGAGCCGGGCAGGGGATCAAACCCCCTGCCTTCGCAGGAGCCTATGTAAATAACATATACCCTTTGGTGTGAAAACAGGCATCCGCAGAGAGGACGTCTGCTTTCAATGCGGAAGTGTCTGAACTGAAGCAGAGCCTTGCACAGTCCGAGGAAGAGCTCGGCCGTGTGAGGAAGCAACTGGAAGACAAGCAAGGTATGTTGAAAACATTTGTCTTGGAGTTGGCACGAACGAATGGTTGTGCAGAATAAAAAGTTTTAGTATTGTGTGCTCTAGGAGCGGGTGCCGAATACGAGGCACTAAAGAAAGCTTTGGCTGATGCCAACAAGAAGGCTGAGGCCGAACATGCGCTTCGTGAAAAACACGAGGCCAGGGTTATCACAGCTGAGCGAGAGCTCCAGGAGGCTGTGAAGAAAAGAGAGGGCTTGGAGCAGAGTCTAAAAGGGAAAGAATCCGAGCTCGCCCAAGCTCTCGAGGATGCAGAAGGTGCTCGGGAAGAAGCCCGAGGTGCTGCATGGGACGTTCAGGAGGCCCGAAAAGTGGCGGCTGGTAAGGCCTTCTGTATTCTTAGCTTCGTATATGTTAGAATGTGAAGAATCCAAGCGGCAGGCTGAATTCTTATTTTTCTAGGGGCTTTTGCAGATCTTCCTCGCAGCATTTCAGATTCTTCTCAATTCTACCGCACCGAGGAGAAGAAGATTGTAGAGAGGGATTTCTGGTCGCAGTATCTGGTGCCGAACTATCCGGTGCCATTTATCGATCAGATGAAACAGCTGGTCGAACTGCACCAGGCGGCCGAACTAGCCATGAGGGACTTAGTTGTCCGGCTGTGGCCTGCGGAGCCGATTCCAAGTAGCTACTTCGCACTCGTCAAGCAGATCGTGGGCGCCTGTCCTCGGCTTGATGCTATCAAGCGATCAGTCTGCATAGAAGGCGCGCGTATGGCGTTTGCCCATGCGAAAGTGCATTGGGGGAGGCTTGACGCGGAAAAGCTGATCACTGAGGGGCCGCCGAAGGGTAAGGAACACCGCAAGCCCGAGCTATATTATGAAGGTGTGATGAAAGGGGCCCGCCTTGCGGCGGACAAGTGTGCTAAAGACATCATATTTCCCTGAGGGCATCTGTGACGCTTGTTGTAATATGGGATAATGGCATGTTTGTTATATATTGCCTGTTTTATTTGAACATATGTTCTTCCTGTGCGGCTGTTTATTGTATGCAAATTCTGGGAGTTGGCCAGTCGTCGGCTTCTGCCCCCTCGTAAAAAGGATACGGGGGTGTTCGAGATATATCTGAACGATCTTTATCCCATAGTTGGGTCCTTTTAAGGAGGTGTATCTTTCCGCGAACCAGGCAATCGGACTATAGGGCTTTATTACTCTCACTTAGCCATAGGAATTCGAGTATGGTCGGTGCAGCCCCTAGTGTTCGGAAGGCCGAACTAGGGGCTTTATTGGCGCCTGATTGGAAGACCAATCCGTCGCACTTAGCATTTATAATGGCGTTATGCGGAATAAACCTTTAAGGATTTTATGACCTCTCGAACAGCGGACCGGCTCTCGCTTCATCATGACAGTCGGTTTTCGGCTTTCTCTACTGAGGTGCTCGTCCGGCTGAACCAGGACACAATCGCAGTAGTTCTCCTAGCGCTACCTTAGCCTATAGAACGGAACGTAAGGTACTAAAACATGGGAGCTGGGCAAACCCAACCAATGACCCAAGACATGATTCGGAGCAGATGCATATAGTGCTATAAGTTCGGGGTGCCGAACGACCGAGAAGGTGGTCGGACTTGATCGCCGTACTGTGGAGCCCCTGGTACAACCAGGCGAACGCGGAGCATGGCTTTCATTTTCGGCAAAGAGGCGTCGGATATAAATGGCAGCCGGTAATTGCTTTTTAAGTCTACGCATTATAGTAGAATGATATGTCTATGCATATTAGTATGATGTATGGAAAGTGGTGTTATTTGGCGAAACCTGTTATGGCCGGACTGGAGGGGGTTGTGAGTGGGTCGAAAATGAATCCGAACTGCCTTCTACCTGCATGTTCCTTCCTTTGTGTGTCTGGGATAAGTCCATGCCGCCAGTTCTGTTCTGCGTCAATCATTAGTTTGCAAATGCGAAATGCTTGAAGACAGCTAGGTGTCCTCTTGTTGTTGTTCCCAGGGTCCCTAATCGGGCCCTGGTGTGCCCAGCCGTTAGACCGTGAGGTAGTACGGACTCCACAGTGGATGTCCGGATGGTTGGCCTAGGTAATTTACCACATATAATCTAGTTGACGTGGTTTTTCCCGTTAGCATACGGTAGGCTATCGTATGGGAAGGTGCCGAGGATTTATTCTTTGGCGTAGCATTTTTGGATGGTCCGAAGACAATCGTTTAGAGTGGTGGGCCAACAGAACTTGGCCTTTGCGCCTTACATCTTTTAGGAGATGTTTTCCGTGGCGTCATACCCTTGTGGGCTTTGTGTGTTATGGAGTCCCTGGACTACTAGGTCTAGAGGCACTGCAATTGACTTGACGTGGTTTATGTGGTCCTGGGCGGTCGGCCATACTGTTACGCTCTGGGGAGGGGGGGGGGTTGTCTTGACGAGGCATCTCCCCTTTATTGCTTCCGGCGTGCGACCAGCCGCTTTGTTTTGACAATCCTGCATTCTCTATTGGTATGCTTTGCCGTCCTTCTCGGGGTACCGTGAATTTCACACGGCTGATCCAGCGTGTGGCTTCGGTCGAGTAGGCTTGTGCTGCTCTTTGTCCGTTTATCGGACTGAGCGTTGTCGGACTTGGCACCAGCTTCCTTGTCTTGATGTTTATGACCTTTATGCCGAGGCCTGAGGGTGCCTCTTCGTGTCTGCTTCTTGCCGCCTTTGACGGTAGCGATGCGTGGGCGTCTGTGTGCATGCCTGTGGTTTTCCTGCTCGAGTTGAGGTTGCCAGTTGTGCCGTGTATGCCCTTTATTGGGGCTCTCGAGTTCGTACTTTTCGGCGGCCAGTATCTTGGTCCACCTATCCTCTAGCGCATCTTGGTCAGCTGTAAGCTGCTCTTGCTTCCTTTGCAGGCTCCTTGCTGTAGCCATGAGCCGTCGCTTGAAGCGAACTTGATCCACTGGGTCTTCCGGTACGCCGAATTCGTCGTTGCCGAGGCTTGCCTCGTCGTCGGGGTGTGTGTGTGATTGTCCCTCTCCCAGCATCCCGTCGTCATTGGTCTGGCTGGCTTAAGTGTAGGCTGACTAGGGTTGTATTCCTTTTTGGCACTGTCCGGACTTCTCTCGTTTCCGGGGCCGTTTTTGGTGTGGCGGGGCTGGGGGTGGTGCCGATAACGCACATGTTTTGCTTTTCTCCCTGAGGGGTTATCCTCCATTGTCTCGCCGCCACTGGTTTCCGTTGGGGTGTCCACCATATATATATTGTATGAGGAGGTGGCCGCCCACTGCCCTGTACGCGGTGGTCCCTGTAGTCCTCCTGCATCGTTGTCCATACCGTCGACATCTTCAGACTCGAAGTCAAGCACGTCGGTTAGATCATCGATTGTGGCAATGAAGTGGGTGGTGGGTGGGCAACAAATTCCGTCGTTGTCCGCTTCCCACCCGAGCCGGACATAGTTCAACCCAGAGTTTCCTGACAAGGAGAGAGACTTCAATAAGTCCAGCATGTCGCCGAAGGGCGAGTGCTGAAAGACGTTCGCCACGGTGAACTCCATCACTGGAGATCAACCAGGATCGGCGGGCTCGGGGGTGCGCGGACTGGAACCTGCATCCGGATATGAATCCGGGGGCCCGGAGTCACATGTTCCCTCAGAGGTGAGACCTGTGTTCGGCTCCATCGCCGATGAGGGCACGGCCTGCGGGGCGGAGTCCAGCCCTCCGTCCTTAGGAGAAGCAACCTGTCCCAGATTTAGATCCGAGGCTTCTCCCGGGATGATATCCCGAGCAATGTCTGACAGTAGGTCTAAGCCATGCTCATCGCGACTGTTCGGCGCTTCTGGCGCTGGCCCGAATCCGTCGAAGATCAAGTCTCCGCGGATATCCGCAGTGTAGTTCAGGTTTCCGAACCTTATTTGATGGCCAGGGGCATAGCTATCGATCTGCTCCAGGTGGCCAAATGAATTGGCCCGCAGCGCGAAGCCGCCGAACACAAAGATCTATCTGGGGAGGAAAGTCTCACCCTGGACAGCGTCGTTAACGAAGATTGAAGGAGCCATAGAGCCTGACAGCGACGACACAGAGGAACTCTCAATGAAACCACTAATGTCGGTGTCAAAACCGGCGGATCTTGGGTAGGGGGTCCCGATCTGTGCGTCAAGGATGATGGTAAGAAGAAGTAAGGGACACAGGTGTTTACCCAGGTTCGGGCCCTCTCGATGGAGGTAAAACCCTACTTCCTGCTTGATTAATATTGATGATATGAGTAGTACAAGAGTAGATCTACCATGAGATCGTAGAGGCTAAACCCTAGGAGCTAGCCTATGATGGTATGAATGTAATTGTGATCGTCCTTCTAAGGACCAACCTCCCCGGTTTATATAGACACCAGAGAGGGATAGGGTTTACATAGAGTCGGTTACAAGGAAGGAAATATAATATCTGGATCGCCAAGCTTGCCTTCCACGCCAAGGAAAGTCTCATCCGGACACGGGCCGAAGTCTTGAGTCTTGTATCTTCACGCTTCAATAGTCCGGACGTTGTACACAGTTCGGCTGTCCGGATACCCCCTAATCCAGGACTCCCTCAATCATGTTCTATTACGGGTTGGATTTTCATGATCTAGCTCTAGATGCTATCCTCCATATCTCGTCGTTCATCATTGTGTGCGAGGCTTTTCTTCACGTCACTCCACACTTCGGCTTATGGCTCAAGACCTTCAATGTGAAGCCGAAGATGATCGAGGGGCAACATACTTAGTGCAGAGGTGTCGTAATAAGCAGGAACGCCGATGCCCCGTGGCCAGAGGGTTCTTTCCCAGAAGTATCCGACGTATGGCAACGGAGGTGGTTTTATGTCACGGCCCCCAGAGGAACAAAGTGGGTGGCCGCCCCCGAGTTCCGCTCGGGCCCTCCATCACAATTGGCGTCATGGACCGACGTAGGACGGAATTGGGGGCCCGCTAGTGATGTTCCAATACCGCAGAGCCGTATCTGGGAGCTTCTTGAGAGGGACATTAACCTTGTCAGCATAATTAAAGTAATGCTAATCCGACGGATGTTGCCGTGCAAACGCCGGCCTCTCCGGATGTGGGAGTTCAATCCAGAGGGTCCGTGGACTATCAAGCACTTCTTTGGCCTGAAGCTCGAAGGGATGTGTAAATTATTCTTTGGACCACAAGTAAAGTGTCCGGACACCACCGAGGATGCGGGCCTAAGCTGCAATCGCCTAGATGCCCAAGTAAGTAACCTTAAAACCGGACACTTTGTTTTTATTTGTCATAGTCATTATTCTGAAAACCCTCTATGGCCAGGAATGGCTCAGCAAGGCGAAGAGAATCAGGTGTCCGGCGCCACTTCCCGAAAGCTCACCTGGTCCAACCATTGCCAAGATGCTTGGCCGGGTGCTCAACAAAATACCCTCAGGGAAAGACGAAGGAAAGGATAGTGAAGCCGAACTTCACACACTGCGCATCCGGACCGGGGGAATTGCTTCCTCCCCAAGGGAGGATAGTCGGGGAGGGGAATCTGAAGCCACCTCCCCGCGCGGGAGGAAAAGGGCCGCCTCCGAAGACTTGGAGACGGAGATGCCCAAACAAGGGAAGAAAGTGCCACCGGGGAACTCTGCCTCGACGGACGTCCTCACCGCGTCATGCCCGCCAACAGGCCAGCCCTCCACCGAGCTGTAAGTTAATCGTTAATTCGAAGGTACTGAGTTTCTCCGAGATCAATAACTAGGATTCGTCTTTTGCAGTCCGGCTAGCAGCTGTTCTCAACAGAGTTTGTCTTCAGGGGATCTTCCTCCAGAGATGATGGAGAGCGAGACTCCACCCACCTCTCTGCCTCATGAAGCGGGCGGCACCGAGGTGTCATCACGGAGGAGTCCAGACCTGCCGAAGCCGGAGGCTAATACCTCAGCCGCCCTGAGCCCGGAGTGTTTGGCTCCCACGGGGGGCAATGAGAAGGGTTCGGCACAGTTTGATGTCCGGCCGGATATACTGACAGGCCTTCTGGAGCAAGCTGCGCTATCGGAGGAGCCCTGCTTATTAATGAGCGTGGTGCTTAAGAAGATTTCATCCGCTACAAGCAGTTTGAATGAGGCATTTACGAGCCTGCTCAGAGGCTTTGAGGTATGTAGTAAAAAATACACTATTTTTTGGCACACGCTAGGTGTGCTCCATATGGATAGTAGCCCCTGAGACTCTGGTTTCCCGCCCTAGGCGGCAAATGGAGGATCATTTTGTTTAAGTACTGATTGCGCTGTACATATGCGCAGGTATCTAAGGATCCGGCTGCCAAACAGTCCGTTAAAGTTGCCGAACTAAGGAGGCAAATTGGATCTATTGATGCCGATATCACGCTGGTGAACGAGCGGCTGAACGAGTCACAAGGTATGTGCTCTGCTTTCCTTATTATGTTGTATAGGAAAATATGAGAGTGGCATAATATCAATGCAATATGTTTGGACTGCAGATAGTGCTGATGCCGTAGAAGCCCTGAGGGCGGAACTTGCCCAGGCCAAGGAACAAGCTCGGGTTAGCAATGCGGCTTCCCTAAAGGCGGCCGAAGAATTGAGAGCCAAACAGGCTGCTCATCGCCAAAGCGAGGAAAAGATAGCCAAAATGGATGTGGAGTTGAAACATGCCGCTGACCGGTATGAACTCCTTGAAGAGGAGCATAAGGCTAGTTCGGCCGACCTGAACAAGGCACTTAGTGCCACTAAGGAGATGCGGACCGAGGTCAGGGGTGTGAGGGAGGAGCTTCAACGGGCCGGTAAAATCGCGGCTGGGGGCTCCTACCTATTGCGGACATAGTTTTTTGGATCCGAAGTATGCTCCCTTGGATGGACGCTGGAGTCCGGCAGATGCGTATGCGGACTTGGCGAAGAGTACGGCTGATGCGGCCAAGTTTTTCGAGGATGAAGGTGATAAAGAAGTGGAGAAGCTTTTCTGGTCGCAATTCAATGCTCCCGCGCGCCCGCTGCCGTTAAGTGAAAAGATGGCTGCTGTGGTGGAGCTTCATAGGCTGTCCGGGCTTGCAATGCGGTCTGTAATAGACCATCTTTGGCCGAAGGGGCCTAAGCCGGACAGTTACTTTGGTTTGGTGCAACAATTCCTTGGGGCGGTGCCTCAGATTGATGTCATGAGGAGGTCGGCGTGCATAGAGGGTGCACGAATGGCTCTTGCCCGTGTTAACGCCTATTGGACGGATATGGAGGCGACCATTGTAGCGACCCAGGATCCGGCGGGAGGCCAATCTGGCCGAGCACTACTTGGCGCAGGTCACAGAAGGTGCCCGCCTAATAGAGGCGCAGTGCTCGAAGAATGTCTCGTTCGAGTGACAAATCGAATCATTGTAAAAACAATGTTATTTTGGTTATAGGGCTATATTTATACTTTTTGCTCGAATGTATTATTGTGTCTATATATATATATATATATATATATATATATATATATATATATATATATATATAAGTAATCTGAAAGTTAGCAGTCGTTGGCTTCAGCCCCCACGCATACAATGCGGGGGTGTTCGCGAAAAATATGCGTAATCACACTTGATCCAATGTCTTGGTCCATTAAGGAGGTGATCGCACGTCGAACTAGGCAACCGAACTATATAGCTGTAACACTTTCGCTTAGCCATGGGAGTTTGATGGTGGGACTACTATGTAGCCCTTAGTACTTTTGCGTGCATCCGAATAGGGGCGCATATGTACATGGCCGAGAAATGGCCCGTCGTTAATGCGGAGGAATCCTAAAGATTCCGGTGAGTCTTCGAGTGGTTGAACAGTCTCTCGCTGTATCATGACAGTTAGTTTTCAGCTTTCTCTACTGAGGTGCTCATCCGGAATAACCAGCGCACAATCGCAGTAGTTCTCCTTTGGCCGCCTTAGCCGATAAGAACAGAACATAAGGCGGCAAACCCAGGAGTCGGGCAAACCCAGCATTTGACCAAAGACATGGTTCGGAGCTAATGCATATAAGGCCAAACTCGTGACGCCGAACACTCCCGAAGGTATTCGGTCTTTGTAACAGAAAATAGGCTGAAGAATGCCTTTTCATTATAAACCCTGTATTTCCAGGTACGTGCATTAATCTGTCATGGCAAAATGCCAATAACGGCAGTATCCTCTATGAGTATGGAACCCATGGGATGGTTAAACAACAAGAGGCAATAGAAATGGTTTACACAGGGGCTTAATCTAAAAAGAAACCTGTTGAGCGGCGCCCTACTGCACGTCTGCGCCTTTGTCTCCGTTGTGCCGTATCCTGGAAGGGTATCGCGCGAATGTTGTCTGTAAAACAAAACTCGTGTAGGAGAGTACAACGTAAGTATGCGATGGATAGTAAAAGTGTAAGATGTTGGCCTGCCAATAAGGTTAAGCCAAGTGTGGGGCTATATTAAGTATTTATAGCTCCTGGTGTCCTCTATGGGATTACATATACGGTGCCCTGGTTCAGTTTTATCCGGGCTACCGGACTCGTCTAACCATGTCTGTGGTCTTAATGACCAGTCATGTTTTCTGATATTGGAGGCCGCTTATAGTCCGGCCGCTAGGGCCGTAGCGTGTTCCTCTTCCCGTGAAGAGCGCTTTGTGTTTCCGTTAATGGTGATGACGCCACGTGGACCGGGCATCTTGAGTGTAAGGTAGGCATAGTGCGGTAATGCGTTAAAGCGGGCGAAGACCGTTCTTCCAAGGAATGCATGATAGTCGCTTTGGAAGGGTGCGATGGTGAAGAGTAGTTCTTCGCTTCTGGAGTTCCCTGGGGAGCCGAATGTTACCTACAGTACGGTGGAGCCCCTGCCGTAGGCTTCAACGCCTGGTATCACCCCTTCAAAGGTGGTGTTGTTTTGGCTAATTCTGGATGGGTCTATCACCATCCTGCGAACAGTGTCCTCGTATATTAAATTGAGACTGCTGCTGCCGTCCATGAGGACGTGGGTGAGATAGTATCCGTCGATTATTGGGTCAAGCAGCAAGGCCTCTAATCCTCTGCGCTGAATACTACTTAGGCGGTCCGTGTGATCAAAGGTGATTGGACAAGCCATTCGGCAATTAGGTGTGGGTACGATGGGCTCTATATCGTACGCGGCGTTGAGCGCACGTTCGTGCCTTCTCGTGGACGTGTGAGTCGCGTGGATCATGTTTACCGTTTTAACCTCTGGTGAGAATTTTTTCTGTCCCCTAGTGTTCGGCTGGCGAGGTTCATCCTCGTCTTCACTTGGTGTTTCCCTCCCCTTGTGTTCGGCATTTACTTTTCTAGCCTCCTTGAAGACCCAGCACTCTGTGTGCGTGTGGTTTGCAGGTTTGTCGGGGGTGCCATGAATTTGGCATAGTCTGTCCAGGACTCTGTTCAGACCGGACAGTCCCTCTTTACTGCCTTTAAATGGCTTCTTTTGCTGATCAGGTCGAGAGCCCCTGAATCTGGCATTGACCGTTGTGTTGTCCGGGCTCTCTTCTATGTTTTGGCGTTTGTTTTTATTACACCGTGGCTTCCCGTTGCCATCCCTTATTTTGGATGTGCTAGGGTCACTGGTGCCTTTACAGGCTCGCCAGCTATCTTCACCCGCGCAAAAGGGGGTCATAAGGCTTGTTAAGGATGCCATTGTCCTTGGCTTTTCTTGGCCGAGGTGTCTGGCGAGCCACTCATCGCGTTTGCTGTGTTTGAATGCCGCTAAGGCTTCGGTGTCCGGGCAATCGATAATTTGATTCTTCTTAGTGAGGAATCTGTTCCAAAGCTTGCGGGCGGACTCTCCGGGCTATTGGATTATGTGACTTAAATCGTCTGCATCCGGAGGCCGGACATAAGTCCCTTGAAAATTGGCCCTGAAAGCATCCTCGAGTTTGTAACACCCCAAAAATTTAACCAGGTTTTAGTTATTAAAATTTTGCCAAGAGTTTAAAATTTTTGCCTGCAAGGATATCTCTGTTGATTTCAAAACTTTTCTTTTAATATTAAGAAATTTTTCCCAAGTGGATCCTTCCAAAACACATTGGACTTATTTTCCCTCTCATTTAGAAACATCTCTCAATCAGCAGATTTATTTATTAAATTATTTCACCCTGAGCTTTATTCATAAAATGACTTTCTTTAAGTTTTGGAGCTCTTTTTGAACTACAACCATTTGATATATTTATCTAAAAATCCAACCAAAATTTGGAGATGTTCTGTGATGTCTCTAAATCACTTTTGAGCAATAATATATTTAATTCATTGCATATGTTGAGTGCTACACCCAATTTTCTTCTCTGGTCCAGAGAGCAATTTTGCACTACAACCCTTTTAAATAATTCTTTCTAGCCTCCACCAAAATTATGGGATGTCAGTAGGAGCATATAATTCCACTATATGCAAAAATACAGGGATGTTCTTTGAAAATTTTGAGTGATACAACCTCATCTTTATTCTGGTCCAACATGATGGTTTGTACAGCAACCATATTTTTTTCTTGCTCTTTAGCCCTTGATTCTTTCTACTACTTGTAGTCCTCCATGTTAAACTCCTAAGTCTAGGAGCATGCAATCATTGACATGATTTTGGTTCAGGAAATAATGCCATTCACATCCTGCCCAGAAGTGTAGTTTTGCAAAACTTGCACTAGCAAGTTTCTTCCTTTTGCAAACTAACTTCACCACCCTCTTATGCATCCAAAGAGACTTCAATCTGGAAGATTTGGCCACTCCAAGACCTTCCTAGATGCCTCTGACATTTTGTCAAACACCTTATGGGCATGATCTATTTTGACATGAGTTTTTGTTTACACTGTGAACTTAATCCCCTGACTAGACCAGCATGTCCAATGGTTTTGCCTTAGACTATAACCCCACCCTGCTAGCTTTCTTGTGGTTTGGACCCCCTAACATGCTATAGCATTTCGTCGAGCACGTCCCGTGCGTGCGCTGGGCGCGCCCAGAGCACGCAAATTGCACGAGCGGCACCCGAGTCGCCGCGTCACGCCCCCGCACTCACCCCAGCCCGTGACCGACCGCAGCCGGCACGCCGGGTCCCCTTGCGCGCAACGTGCTCCCCCTCACCGCAACGCGCCAAGCAAAGCCTCGCCGCGTCCCCGGCAAGCCAAGGGCTAGCCGCCACGGCCGCCCGACAGCCCTGCTCAGGCCGGCGCCGCCAAAGCCACCCCGGCTTGCCACCTGCCCCTGGAACAGTGCGAGCTCATCCGCAGCCTCATCAGCTAGTGCACGTCGCCGCCACGTCGCCCTAGCTACAGAGAGGCGGTCCGCCGGAGAAACTTATCCACGGCCGCCGCGGAACCACCTTACCTCGCCTATATAAGGAGCCCGAGCTCGTCTCCGCACGCATGCAACCTCAGTTCACTCACCTAGGACCCCTTGGGGCAGCCAATCGACCCGGGGAGGTCCTCTTCCCCACCTCCGGCAGCAGCGGCCGCCGCCATGGCCCCAGCTCTCCCAGCGCCACCAGGGCCTCTCCCTCCCATTTCTCTTCGCCAAGAACACCTCCTTCCTTCCAGGAACCCAACCCCCTACTTGATTTTGATCGGGAGCCATCGCCGCCACAAAACCACTTCGCCACCGAAGCCTCCTCCGCCGCGAAGCTCGCCGCCGGCAGCTCCCTCCGTCCCCACCTACCTGACGACCACCGGGAGGACCGCCCTGGAGTGGCGGATCCATCCCCGCCCTCGGGGCCCCGCGAGGAGCTGCCAGTCGTCGGCGATGATCGCCGGAGCCCCGCCTCCGCTCGGGACAGAGGAAGGAGAGGGAGAAAGACTAGTCAAACCTGACTAGTGGGCCCCCCTGGACCCACTGTCAGTGACTCCCCCCCCCCGCGCTCCACGCTGGATAAGTGGAGGCGTAAACCCTCAAGTACGCCTCCTCTGCCCGAAAGCGTATTTTCGTTTGAAACGTTTTCTTTTTCTGTTTTTTTAAAACAGATTTTGACCAAATCTTTGACTCACTATATCTTTTTAATTATAACTCCAAATGAATTAATTCTTTTTCCTACCTCCCTTAAATTTCACCTAGTTTATTTTAAGATTTATTTGAAAAAATTTCAGAACAACTTTTGGTGCTGTTTTTATTTTGTGTGTTAATTCTTTTATATTGCTAAAATAGGATTTTTGAAGAGAGGAGAAATGTTTCAAGTTTTGGAGTGCACCCTGCCTTACCACACATTGAAGGCAAGCATTCTGAACCCCGGCATAATATTTTTGGTGTGTTTGTTGACACGTTTATAACACCACCTCATTTCGAAGGACTTGTTATTTCATGTGATATGATCATTTGCATGGATGCATATTGGTGATTTCCATGCTGTTGGAAATGAGTATACTTGTGATGGTAATCATCCTCATGTATCTTGCATGCATGCCGGAAAGGAATCCGGGAAAGCCTCTGCCTTGGGTAGGCGTGAGCTTGTCGCCGGTCTCCGTCGGGACGGGTATGTCTAGTATGGCATAGTAAGATATAATGAGTGTTGATTGTATTGGTTGAAATATATTTGTTATACATGTCATGCAGGAAACTATAAACCTCCTGAGTCGACCGTAGATCGAGTCTTGTTCCAGTAACCCCGACACTTGTTTCGTCCTACCACTTGTCCCTGCCACAGGTAGGGTACGGTTCAGTAATTTGTCAACCCCTTCTAGCACACACCGTACAGAGGGGCCGGGATGAGGGTACCACGGCCATGGATTAAAGCCAGTCATCCGGTCAGGGGGCATGGGTGTTTCCGGTTGGGACCGAGAGGGGAGGCCACCCCTTAGAGCGCGCGATATAAATTTGATCCCATGCTACGCGAGGTTGTAGCCTCCCCACTTAGAGTTTGCTTAACGGGTGTCGTGGGTGATTCCAGACACCGGTAAGTTAAGCTGGTGTGTGCAAGTCAGGTGTGTTTTCATTTAAAAGACCGTAAGCGGAATTAGTCCCGATGGACTAAAGGAATCCGTTACTCGTGGGTAAAGAGTACACCCTCTGCAGAGATTAAAACTATTCGAATAGCCGTGTCCATGGTTAAGGATTACAGTCTGGGACGGGTCAAGTGTCGGTCTTAGTGTCGGTCTTCGGAGGTGAAACTGTTAAACCAGAAATGGAATTATTACTTGTGACTTGTGAAAATTATGATTATCATTATTGTTGACTAACCCGTGATATTATTGTTATTATCGAGTATCTCTGGGATGGTTCTACCTCCGGGATATTCGCTATGATTGTTATTTTAAAGCCCTTTATGTGGTGTCGCTCAGACGCCCGACTGTGGCAATTATTTTAAAGCCCTTTATGTGGTGTCGCTCAGACGCCCGACTGTGGCATTTCTTTTAAAGCCCTTTATGTGGTGTCGCTCAAACGCCCGACTGTGGCATTTCTTTTAAAGCCCTTTATGTGGTGTCGCTCAGACGCCCGACTGTGGCAATTATTTTAAAGCCCTTTATGTGGTGTCACTCAGACCCCGACTGTGGCAATTATTTTAAAGCCCTTTATGTGGTGTCGCTTAGACGCCCTACTGTGGCAATTATTTTAAAGCCCTTTATGTGGTGTCGCTCAGACGCCCGACTGTGGCATTTCTTTTAAAGCCCTTTATGTGGTGTCGCTCAGACGCCCGACTGTGGCATTTTTTTAAAGCCCTTTATGTGGTGTCGCTAAGACGCCCGACTGTGGCATTGCTTGTTATTTATTTCATAAATTTTAATACTACTATGTTATTAAATTCCTATAAATAACTTGCTTGCATACATCTGAGATTTATTTTTTGACTGACGTCATGAGCATAAAATATTTTCAGCACATTATTGTTATATTATACCTGTGTTCATAATGTTTGCGAGTACATTCAAAGTACTCACTGGCTTGTCCCTGGCTATTGTCTTGGCCAGATTTTCTTGCACGGAGAGGAGCGATGCGATGACAGCCCCGGAACCTAAGCAATGGAGATAGTAGCCTCGTGAAGATAGGAGTTAACCTGGTCAGCTGTTCCTGTGGGATTTGGAGTCCCATAGATACTGATGATCCACAAACCGCTTCCGCCATCAACCACTAGAAACCATTTGTTGTACTCACAGGCCAGAATGGTCTTGTACCACATATTTTGTATTTTGCTTGGAATTTCTGTATCAAGTTGGAGGCTCATCAGCTAACAGTAATCCTGGGGCTGATGAGCACGACGGTCTTTTCTGGAAATTTATACCCGGAAAAACCGGTCGTGACAGACTTGGTATCAGAGCCAGGCTGACCATTGGCTAATCCTATCTTAGCCAGGTCAATAAACTTAGGCAAACCAACCCACCAGACCATAACCAAAACCCAGCCAAGCTTCTCGTGCAAGATAGCCACACAGTGACCCCGACACTTTTGGCAGTCGGTGCCCAACCTACCAACCTAGCTTGTCGATCACGCGCCAGTAACCAGCACGCAAGATGTCTCCTCCACAAGCGTGCGAAGGAAGACTCCGTCCGCTTTTTCTATAAAAAGGGCACGCTAGCCCCAACCTAGCACAGCACAGCGTCTTCCCCAACCTAGGCACAATGCCTGGCCCCATAGTGCACAACGAGACCACAGCGACCAACCTTGGAGGTTTTGTGACCATACTCGCAAACCTCACCCGTCGTGCCTATGCGTTAGAAGAGCCACTTGAATATGTTGTGTACCAAGGACCCATGAGCGGTGAAGACCGCCAATTCTGGGCCACTGTACACATCTACGGTGGGGGTCTAGCGCCCGAACGCCCCTACAGGTTCATCGGAAGAACAAATTCCTTTGAGCCACAAGCCATACAACTAGCTGCTCGAGAGGCTATAGTTCATCTCAGGCACTTGTCGCCCAGAGTTAACTGTCGCTCGTTCCACTACTACCCCAGACGCGAAGGGTATGGTAGACCACCCCAAGTTGCCAACGGAGATCACGAGACAGATCCCGCCTTATTGCACCTAGTGCGCTATGTAAGTGCACTAGAGGCACTGTTCGACCAGATCACCATTGATCTGATCGCAGCTCGAGGAGAGCTGGTTCGTCGAGCCCCAGCAAGGAGAGAAGACAAGCCCGACGCCGACAACCCAGTCGTGCTGTTCGGACAACCGATCGAGACCCTGAGATCAGCTCCAGCCATCAGCCGAGATGCTTTGATGACCCCAGAAGTGCTTCGTCACCTTTTGGGAGCACACTCCAATGGGGTTGTGGCCAACAATCCCCGCGATGGTCATCATCGCTACCCCGACCCTGTCGTTCCTCCGCCATCTCCGACTAATCCCGACAGTGAGACACGTGGAGAAGCCTCGACATCCACCAGGCACGCCCGTTTAGAAATAAACGAGGTAGACTAAGCCGTATGAGTAGCACCGAGTTTCAGTGTATCCTCGCGTTGTAATCGTGCGACCATGTATATTAACGCAGCCTGTCGTTGTGCCACTGCTTTAATGGTAGCCTTGCGTATTTTCCTTGTCAGCGCATAGTTGCACATTTTCCGAGCACAACTACCAAAACCAACCTTGACGACAACTACAGTAACACGTCTCTTTATGAGATATGTGTATCTCCGGCACGGACCCCGACTCTTGAGGTAATCTGGCAGATTTATTACCTTTCACCACGGTAAATAAACCAGCCCCGATGCTATATAAAAAGGCCACCTTGTGACCTTACCCAGCAACCCTCACCTCGTGCACCGCTCTCACAACCATTTCTTGTCATGCCGAGCCCCAGTATTCATCTGAGAACCCCAGATGCAACCCTAGGTAGCTTTGTCAAAATATTGTGGGACTTTACCCGCAGTACTATGGGTTCTACCCAGCCACCCCAGTATGAGTTGTTCAAATCGAGGATCACCCCATCCACCTCGGAATATTGGGCAACAATACACATTCCTCCCATAGATCCCAACCAAGATCCAACAGAAGTTTCCTTCATGGGGAAATCTATGCCAACCCCACACCTGGCCATAGAAGTTGCTGCGAAAGAAGCGATTGCTCGCCTTCGATCCGCAGTACCCTATGCCCGCGAACATGGATATTATTATTTTCCGAGCCGTGCAACACCCGGAGGAGTGACATCTTTTCCCGGTGGACGGATTGAGAAGGACCCAGTACTAGCCAACCTTATCTAGTACATCATCGCTCAAGAGCATTTGAACCAGCGAGTAATGGATTATCTCCAGAGTCTCGCTGATTTAAATCCTCAGATTGCAATCGGCAGATCACTGAGGCCCGACCCGGAGAGACGCATACATCGACAAGTCAATCCACTTCCTCCGATAGAAGAGGAGTGTATCCCTTTACCAGAGATATTTTATCAGGACCACACCCAGTTACCGTTTTCATTTTAGACGTCACTGTTGTATTTGTCTTTGCAGCATTTATATTTGCGTGTATCTTATGCATGGTACCTCAAATTTGTCCGACGAGTCGAGTATTTAGTTCCTACTGGTATGAGTAATTTCCTTCGCGAATAACTTGTGTAACCGTGAAAATCCTAGTATGAGATTTCTTTTCCCTGAGTCGCTGCATCGTTTATCCTCTCACTACGTGGATTATTTTTTTTATTCACGCAGCACCACGGCAGCAGTCTCACAACCGCTCGAACGTATATGGAGTATTTGTTTTTTTTCTCAACGGCTCTTAGCAAATCTTGAGGACGAGATTTTTTTCTTAAGGGGGGTAGTATTGTAACACCCCAAAAATTTAACAGGTTTTAGTTATTAAAATTTTTCCAAGAGTTTAAATTTTTTGCTTGCAAGGATATCTCTGTTGATTTCAAAACTTTTCTTTTAATATTAAGAAATTTTTCCCAAGTGGATCCTTCCAAAACACATTGGACTTATTTTACCTCTCATTTAAAAACATCTCTCAATCAGCAGATTTATTTATTAAATTATTTCACCCTGAGCTTTATTTATAAAATGACTTTCTTTAAGTTTTGGAGCTCTTTTTGAACTACAACCATTTGATATATTTATCTAAAAATCCAACCAAAATTTGGAGATGTTCTGTGATGTCTCTAAATCACTTTTGAGCAATAATATATTTAATTCATTGCATATGTTGAGTGCTACACCCAATTTTCTTCTCTGGTCCAGAGATCAATTTTGCACTACAACCCTTTTAAATAATTCTTTCTAGCCTCCACCAAAATTATGGGATGTCAGTAGGAGCATATAATTCCATTATATGCAAAAATACAGGGATATTCTTTGAAAATTTTGAGTGATACAACCTCATCTTTATTCTGGTCCAACATGATGGTTTGTACAACAACCATATTTTTTCTTGCTCTTTAGCCCTTGATTCTTTCTACTACTTGTAGTCCTCCATGTTAAACTCCTAAGTCCAGGAGCATGCAACCATTGGCATGATTTTGGTTCAGGAAATAATGCCATTCACATCCTGCCCAGAAGTGTAGTTTTGCAAAACTTGCACTAGCAAGTTTCTTCCTTTTGCAAACTAACTTCACCACCCTCTTATGCATCCAAAGAGACTTCAATCTGGAAGATTTGGCCACTCCAAGACCTTCCTAGATGCCTCTGGCATTTTGTCAAACACCTTATGGGCATGATCTATTTTGACATGAGTTTTTGTTTACACTGTGAACTTAATCCCCTGACCAGACCAGCATGTCCAATGGTTTTGCCTTAGACTATAACCCCACCCTGCTAGCTTTCTTGTGGTTTGGAGCCCCCTAACATGCTATAGCATTTCGTCGAGCACGTCCTGTGCGTGCGTTGGGCGCGCCCAGAGCGCGCAAATTGCACGAGCGGCACCCGAGTCGCCGCGTCACGCCCCCGCACTCACCCCAGCCCGTGACCGACCGCAGCCGGCACGCCGGGTCCCCTTGCGCGCTACGTGCTCCCCCTCACCGCAACGCACCAAGCAGAGCCTCGCCGCGTCCCCGGCAAGCCAAGGGCTAGCCGCCACGGCCGCCCGACAGCCCTGCTCAGGCCGGCGCCGCCAAAGCCACCCTGGCTTGCCACCTGCCCCTGGAACAGTGCGAGCTCATCCGCAGCCTCATTAGCTAGTGCACGTCGCCGCCACGTCGCCCTAGCTACAGAGAGGCGGTCCGCCGGAGAAACTTATCCACGGCCGCCGCGGAACCACCTTGCCTCGCCTATATAAGGAGCCCGAGCTCGTCTCTGCACGCATGCAACCTCAGTTCACTCCCCTAGGACCCCTTGGGGCAGCCAATCGACCCGGGGAGGTCCTCTTCCCCACCTCCGGCAGCAGCGGCCGCCGCCATGGCCCCAGCTGTCCCAGCGCCACCAGGGCCTCTCCCTCCCATTTCTCTTCGCCAAGAACACCTCCTTCCTTCCAGGAACCCAACCCCCTACTTGATTTTGATCGGGAGCCATCGCCGCCACAAAACCACTTCGCTACCGAAGCCTCCTCCGCCGTGAAGCTCGCCGCCGGCAGCTCCCTCCGTCCCCACCTACCTGACGACCACCGGGAGGACCGCCCTTGAGTGGCGGATCCATCCCCGCCCTCGGGGCCCCGCGAGGAGCCGCCAGTCGTCGGCGACGATCGCCGGAGCCCCGCCTCCGCTCGGGACAGAGGAAGGAGAGGGAGAAAGACTAGTCAAACCTGACTAGTGGGCCCCCCTGGACCCACTGTCAGTGACTCCCCCCCCCCGCGCTCCACGCTGGATAAGTGGAGGCGTAAACCCTCAAGTACGCCTCCTCTGCCCGAAAGCGTATTTTCGTTTGAAACGTTTTCTTTTTCTGTTTTTTTAAAACAGATTTTGACCAAATCTTTGACTCACTATATCTTTTTAATTATAACTCCAAATGAATTAATTCTTTTTCCTACCTCCCTTAAATTTCACCTAGTTTATTTTAAGATTTATTTGAAAAAATTTCAGAACAACTTTTGGTGCTGTTTTTATTTTGTGTGTTAATTCTTTTATATTGCTAAAATAGGATTTTTGAAGAGAGGAGAAATGTTTCAAGTTTTGGAGTGCACCCTGCCTTACCACACATTGAAGGCAAGCATTCTGAACCCCGGCATAATATTTTTGGTGTGTTTGTTGACACGTTTATAACACCACCTCATTTCGAAGGACTTGTTATTTCATGTGATATGATCATTTGCATGGATGCATATTGGTGATTTCCATGCTGTTGGAAATGAGTATACTTGTGATGGTAATCATCCTCATGTATCTTGCATGCATGCCGGAAAGGAATCCGGGAAAGCCTCTGCCTTGGGTAGGCGTGAGCTTGTCGCCGGTCTCCGTCGGGACGGGTATGTCCGCTATGGCATAGTAAGATATAATGAGTGTTGATTGTATTGGTTGAAATATATTTGTTATACATGTCATGCAGGAAACTATAAACCTCCTGAGTCGACCGTAGATCGAGTCTTGTTCCAGTAACCCCGACACTTGTTTCGTGCTACCACTTGTCCCTGCCACAGGTAGGGTACGGTTCAGTAATTTGTCAACCCCTTCTAGCACACACCGTACAGAGGGGCCGGGATGAGGGTACCATGGCCATGGATTAAAGCCAGTGATCCGGTCAGGGGGCATGGGTGTTTCCGGTTGGGACCGAGAGGGGAGGCCACCCCTTAGAGCGCGCGATATAAATTTGATCCCATGCTACGCGAGGTTGTAGCCTCCCCACTTAGAGTTTGCTTAACGGGTGTCGTGGGTGATTCCAGACACCGGTAAGTTAAGCTGGTGTGTGCAAGTCAGGTGTGTTTTCATTTAAAAGACCGTAAGCGGAATTAGTCCCAATGGACTAAAGGAATCCGTTACTCATGGGTAAAGAGTACACCCTCTGCAGAGATTAAAACTATTCGAATAGCCGTGTCCATGGTTAAGGATTACAGTCTGGGACGGGTCAAGTGTCGGTCTTAGTGTCGGTCTTCGGAGGTGAAACTGTTAAACCAGAAATGGAATTATTACTTGTGACTTGTGAAAATTATGATTATCATTATTGTTGACTAACCCGTGATATTATTGTTATTATCGAGTATCTCTGGGATGGTTCTACCTCCGAGATATTCGCTATGATTGTTATTTTAAAGCCCTTTATGTGGTGTCGCTCAGACGCCCGACTGTGGCAATTATTTTAAAGCCCTTTATGTGGTGTCGCTCAGACGCCCGACTGTGGCATTTCTTTTAAAGCCCTTTATGTGGTGTCGCTCAGACGCCCGACTGTGGCATTTCTTTTAAAGCCCTTTATGTGGTGTCGCTCAGACGCCCGACTATGGCAATTATTTTAAAGCCCTTTATGTGGTGTCGCTCAGACGCCCGACTGTGGCAATTATTTTAAAGCCCTTTATGTGGTGTTGCTCAGATGCCCGACTGTGGCAATTATTTTAAAGCCCTTTATGTGGTGTCGCTCAGACACCTGACTGTGGCATTTCTTTTAAAGCCCTTTATGTGGTGTCGCTCAGACGCCCGACTGTGGCATTTCTTTTAAAGCCCTTTATGTGGTGTCGCTAAGACGCCCGACTGTGGCATTGCTTGTTATTTATTTTATAAATTTTAATACTACTATGTTATTACATTCTTATAAATAACTTGCTTGCATACATCTGAGATTTATTTTTTGACTGACGTCATGAGCATAAAATATTTTCAGCACATTATTGTTATATTATACCTGTGTTCATAATGTTTGCAAGTACATTCAAAGTACTCACTGGCTTGTCCCTGGCTATTGTCTTGGCCAGATTTTCTTGCACAGAGAGGAGCGACGCGATGACAGCCCCGGAACCTAAGCAATGGAGATAGTAGCCTCGTGAAGATAGGAGTTAACCTGGTCAGCTGTTCCTGTGGGATTTAGAGTCCCATAGATACTGATGATCCACAAACCGCTTCCGCCATCAACCACTAGAAACCATTTGTTGTACTCACAGGCCAGAATGGTCTTGTACCACATATTTTGTATTTTGCTTGGAATTTCTGTATCAAGTTGGAGCCTCATCAGCTAACAGTAATCCTGGGGCTGATGAGCACGACGGTCTTTTCTGGAAATTTATACCCGGAAAAACCGGTCGTGACAGAGTTCCTCCCAACTCCCAATTGAATTTTCGGGGAGGCACTTCAACCAGTGTCGAGGTAGTCCCTTCATCTTGAGGGGAAGGTATTTGATGGCGTGGAGGTCATCCCCACGAGCCATGTGAATATGCAGGATAAAATCCTCGATCCAGACCATTGGGTCTGTCGTTCTGTCGTATGCCTCTATGTTCCCAGGTTTGAAACCCTGTGGAAATTCATGGTCCAGTACTTCTTCGGTGAAGCACAGGGGGTGAGCAGCCCCTCTGTATCTGGATGTGCTGTGGCATGTCGTCGGCTGTTGCTGTGTCCGATGTTTATTCCGAACTGGTATTTGATTGGTATAATCGTTTTGGTGGCCGTAGTCCCGCGCCGGGTTGTGCCCTTTAGATCCGTAGATGGATCTAGCAGCGCCGGCTTTCTCATCCAGGTGCTCACGTAAATCGTGCGCGGCGTCAGTAGCTGCCCTGTTGCGGTTACGTAATGGTACGTCCGGCCTCCTTATTGTGTTGTTCTTTGGTGGAACGGCCTCATCGTCAAATTCTGGCAGTAGATTGCGTTTTGGGTAGCTCTTTGTATGGAGATCATCGCCGTATCTTTCTTCAGTGTCTAGCACTTTATTCCGTCTGTGATTGAGCGTTTCCTGTGCGGCTTTTAGCCGTTGCTTCTGCTTCTTTAGACTTCTCGTTGTGGCCATAAGATTTCTGTGGAGGTTATCTCGTTCCACGCGTTCTTCCGGAATGATGAATGCATCATCGTCCGGACTATGTTCTTGTCCTGGGGCGATTTGATGAACTCGTCCCTCAGGATCATTGTGATCGGGCGTCTGCTCCGAAATGGGTTCGGCGTGATGTGGCTCGTCCTGCTCCATCGCTGGGTCCATGTGGTCGTTGTTACCTTCGGAGTTGACTAGTGTGTCGATCTTTCTAGCGCTCTTGTTGCTATTTTTACTATTGCTGGACTTTGAGCAGCGTCTGCGCCGTCGTTTTGGCTTTTGCCCGGGGGTTTTATCTTCCAGATTGTCGTCGTCGTCCTCCTTGGGCGTATCCAGCATGTATATATCGTGTGACGAGGTAGTAGTCCAGCGCCCCAGAGGTTCTGAATCTTCTCCTGCATCGTCGTCCATATCGTTGATGCTTTCGAAGTCGGAGTCAAACACGTCGGTTAGATCATCGATCGTGGCCATGAAGTGGGTGGTGGGTGGGCAGCGTATTCCTTCGTCGCCTGCTTCCCACTCGAGCCGGACATAGTTCGGCCGGGAGCCTCCTGACAAAGAGAGAGACTTTAATGAGTTCAGCATGTCGCCAAATGGTGAGTGCTGGAAGATATCCGCAGCGGTAAACTCCATTACCGGAGCCCAACCAGGCTCGGCGGGCTCGGGAGCGCGCGGACTGGAACCTACAACCGAACACGAGTTCGGGGGTCCGGAGTCACAGGCTTCCTTAGAAGTGAGGCCTGTGTTCGGCTCTACCGCTGATGAGTGTGCGGCCTGAGGTGCGCGGTCCATCCCTCTGTCCTTAGGCAACGCAGCCTGCTCCAGATTTAGGTCCGGGGCTACCGTAGGGGCAATATCCCGATCATTGTCTGACATCAGGTCTAAGCTGTGCTCGTCGTGACTGTCCGATGCTCCTGGCCCAGGCCCGAATCCGTTGAAGATCAAGTCTCCACGAATGTCGGCCATGTAGTTCAAGTTTCTGAACCTGATCTGGTGGCCAGGGGCGTAGCTGTTGATCTGCTCCAGATGGCCAAGCGAATTGGCCCACAGTGCGAAGCCACCGAACACGAAGATCTGTCCGGGGAGAAAAGTCTCTCCCTGGACCGTGTTGTTGGCGATCGAAGGCGCCATCCAGCCTTGCAGTGACGACATAGAGGAACTCTCAATGGAAGCACCAATGTCGGTATCAAAACCGGCGGATCTCGGGTAGGGGGTCCCGATCTGTGCGTCTTAGGCTGATGGTAACAGGAAGCAAGGGACACAATGTTTACCCAGGTTCGGGCCCTCTCGATGGAGGTAAAACCCTACTTCCTGCTTGATTAATATTGACAATATGAGTAGTACAAGAGTAGATCAACCACGAGATTGTAGAGGCTAAACCCTAGAAGCTAGCCTATGATGATTATGATTCTAATTGTGATCGGCCTTCTAAGGACCAACCTCTCCGGTTTATATAGACACCGGAGAGGGCTAGGGTTTACACGGAGTCGGTTACAAGGAAGGAAATACAATATCCGGATCGCCAAGCTTGCCTTCCACGCAAAGGAGAGTCCCATTCGAACACGGGCCAGAGTCTTGAGTCTTGTATCTTCACGCTCCAATAGTCCGAACGATGTATACAGTCCGGCTGTCCGGATACCCCCTAATCCAGGACTCCCTCACCTCTTTCTTCGAACGACCATCGGTATTTTACTTGGAGCTATATATTTATTCGTCACATATCATGAGTTTTTCTTGGAGCATGTTGTATTATTTGAGTCTTTGCTTGTTTTGATTTTTAGTTTGTGTCATCTATCCTTGCTGGACACACCTATTTGAGAGATTCAAAATTATGCTATGATTTTTTAGAATTGCTCTTTATGCTTCACTTAAATTTTTTGAGCTATTGAATTGCTCTAGTGCTTCACTTATATCTTTTTGATCACGGTGTGCTTTAATATTTTTAAAGATTTGCTCTCATGCTTCACTTAGATTTATTTGAGAGTTAGTAAAATTTTGAAGAAATTCTCTCATTCTTCACTTATATTATTTTGATAGATGAAAAAATTCTATGGTCATGTTCTTCATTTAAATTTGTTTGAGACTATCAAAAGCAACATATGAAACTAGTCCCAAAGTGATAGATATTCAAGAGGATATAATAAAAGCTTTCATGAAGATCATTGGACAAAATAAACTTGATTATTTTTAATAGTTTGGAGATATGATGATAGTGATATGTGAGTCATGTTGGTGAGTAATAATGTTTTAGTAAGAATATTGGTGTTAAGGTTTGTGATTCCCTATGCAAGCACGAAATTCAATAGTTATGCAATGAAATTACATCCTACTTATGGTGCATTATTCGGTGTTAGTTATTCTTAATGCTCGCTTATGTGATTTTTTGTTTCTTGGTTGGTTGCTTCTCAATCTATTTGCTAGCCTCCACTTGTACTAAGTAGAAATACTACTTGTGCATCCAAAATCTTTAAAACCAGTTTTGCTATATGAGTCCACCATACCTACCTATATGCGGCATTTCCATGCCGTTCTAAGCAAATTTTTATGTGCCACCTCTAATTTTCAAAATAAGTTTCCTTTTTGTGTGCTCGTACCGCTCATGAAGCGGTAGGGAGTGGGCGAGTGGCTAATATTTTCCATGCTAGATGTGTTATTCTCAAGATGAGTGTTTATTCACTTGTCATTGCACGAAAGTACAACAGTAATAGGGATGCCCAGTCCCGAAATGAAAAAGAAATTTACTTTATGTTGTCAAATAATAAATTCCTTGGAAAGTGTTGGTACG
This sequence comes from Triticum timopheevii, assembly GCA_963921465.1. Taxonomy (NCBI): domain Eukaryota; kingdom Viridiplantae; phylum Streptophyta; class Magnoliopsida; order Poales; family Poaceae; genus Triticum; species Triticum timopheevii. The sequence goes on from OY997274.1 coordinate 219,243,105, forward strand.
GAAGGCACCCGTGGATACGACTAGCCATGGATTGTGAAAGAATGGTGGAAAAAGGAGTAAACTTTATTTTCTGTTTGAGAACCGCCTATGTTATATCTAGCATGGAAAGTGTTGGGAATTACTCGGTCGTTTTCGTTGACGGGAAAAGTATGCCTCTCAAAAAAAATTATCTCTCAATTGTTGCTTTGAGCTATGGCACCTCTACAAATCCCTACTTCCCTCTGTGAAGGGCCTTTCTATTTACTTTATGCAATTTTTACTTTTACTTGAGTCTCCATCTTCTTTTGTAAAGCACCAACTAGGGGGCACTATGATCGTACTTGAGCACTGGATGTAGCTAATATGCGAGTGTGTTTCATGAATGGATCAATGATTGAGCATGATGGGCTAGGGACAACTTTCTTTAGTGTTGATATTTTGAAAGACATGGTTGCTTGTTGATATGCTTGAGTATTGAAATCTTCATGCCAAAACTAGACTATTGCTTTGAATCATATAAAAGTCCAAATGTCCATGCTACAAAAGAAAATAATGTGTGATGAACATGTTAGGCAGCATTCCACATCAAAATTTCTGTTTTATCATTTACCTACTCGAGGAAGAGCAAGAATTAAGCTTGGGGATGCTGATACATCTCCAACGTATTCATAATTTTTTTATTGTTCCATGCTGTTATATTATCATTCTTGGATGTTTTAAAATCATTTTATAGCAACTCTATATCATTTTTGGGACTAACCTATTGACATAGTGCCTAGTGCTAGTTGCTATTTTCTGCTTGTTTTTTACTTCGCAGAAAATCAATACCAAACGGAGTCCAAACACAGCGAAAGCTTTTGGAGACTTTTTTGACCAGAAGACATCCAGTGGGCCAAAGAGGTACTAGAGGGGGGCTCCGAGGGGAGCACAACCCACCAGGGTGCGCTCAGGAGCCCAGGCACACCCAGGTCAGTTGTGCCCACCTCAATGTCCGCTGCATCGCGTCCTCGACCTATAAATACCCAAATATTCTAGAAACCCTAGAGGAGTTGACGAAACACAAATCCAGCCGCCGCAAGTTTCAGAACCACGAGATCCAATCTAGACACCATCATGGAGGGGTTCATCATCCTCATTGGTGCCTCTCCGATGATGCGTGAGTAGTTCATCATAGACCTACGGGTCCGTAGGCAGTAGCTAGATGGCTTCCTCTCTCTCTTTTGAGTCTGAATAGAATGGTCTCTTGGAGATCTATTTGATGTAACTCTTTTTTGCGGTGTGTTTGTTGGGATCCGATGAATTTTGAGTTTATGATCAGGTCTATATCCATGAATATTATTTGAGTCTTCTTTGATCTCTTATATGCGTGATTATTTATAGCCTTGTATTTCTTCTTTGAATCTTTGGTTTAGTCAGGCCAACTAGATCAATATTTCTTGCCATGGGAAGAGGTGCTTTGTGATGGGTTCGATCATGCGGTGTTCTTTCCCAGTGATAGAAGGGGCAGCAAGACACACATGTATCGTTGCTATTAAGGATAACAAGATGGGGGCTATTCCTACATGAATAGATCTCGTCTACATCATGTCATCGTTCTTATTGCATTACTCCGTTTCTCTGTGAACTTAATACACTAGATGCATGCTGGATAGTGGTTGATGTGTGGAGTAATAGTAGTAGATGCAGGCAGGAGTCGGTCTACTAATCTGGACGTGATGCCTATATATTGATCATTGCCTTGGATATCATCATAACTATTCGATATTCTATCAATTGCCCAACAGTAATTTGTTTACCACCGTGTGCTATTTCTTGAGAGAAGCCACTAGTGAAATCTACGCCCCCCGGGTCTATTCTTTATCATATTTGCTTTGAGATCTATTTTTATTTGCTTTTATTTTCAGATCTATTATTCCAAAAACCCAAAAAAAACCTTGCTGCACTTTTTATTAGTTATTTTATTTCACATTTTATCGAGATCTATTTATCCAATCTATCACAATTTTATCCTGTCAACTTGACAATTTCCTACGCCGTTACCCGTAAGAGGGATTGACAACCCCTCATCAGCGTCGCGCTGCATGTATTTGTTCTTTTTGTGCAGGTACCATTTACATAGTGTTGCTTGGTTCTCCTACTAGATTGATACCTTGGTTTCATAACCGAGGGAAATACCTACCATAGTTGTGTTGCGTCATCCCTTCCTCTTTGGGGAAATACCGACGTAGTTCAAGCGGCATCATGGTGCAGAGCCACGAGTTCGCCGGAATCATCGGCGGGCACAACCGACGAGAGGAGCACCGGCGTCGGCCACGACCGAGCAGACCGTTCCCCTCCTCTACCCCGCGTCGGGAGGAAGGAGACAACCCGGGGAGAGGAAGAGAATCAACGCAGGGCCCGCTCGTAAGTGAGCCCGCCATCTGGCCGACGCTAGTAAGTGGAAGCGTATTCCCATGAATACATTTTCCTCTTCAGAAAGCGTACTTCCTTTCTACATCGGTTAAGAATACATTTTTCGTATGCAGCAAATGTATTTTCTGAAAGGCGCTTTCTATTTTCAGTCATTGGCCGAAACCTTTACATTGCGGGCGTTCGTCAGTTAAGTGCAGAAATGAATACATTTTTATTTGTTTTCTGCCTAACGAATGAACGCCCGTATCTCGGCAACCGTAAATCCGATTCAGGTGGTTCAAAAGCCCACATTCTCTACTCATCGAGCTCGTTTTATTTGTACCATTTTCATTATGTTGTCACATTTTGAAACTGACCATTTTGCCCTTGCCCCTAATCAGCTCCGTCGAGAGTGAAACTTTTCCATTAAGTTTTCCCGTGAGTTCATCGCACTTCTTCCTGATGAATCCTTCACCCCCAGGAAATCTACAACATCCATTTGCATGACGGCCTTGCAATAGCAATGGTTTTCACTTGAATGATAAATAATTGTCTGCTCATTTAATTAATTTGTGAATGCCTTGATTATGCTTGTGAATCCATGCTCATCCTTATGCCATGTTCAATTGTATGTAAATGATAAAATGTTAATGCTTTTATTGTCAGGTTTCGTCATTGCAATCACTTTCATATGCTAGTAATAATGATATGATCGTATGAACTATTACCATCTGTTATGAAAATACTTGTGATATTCATGATCATCACTTTGCTATGCTCATCTGCATGAGTAAACTAATGACATATTATTGATGTAAGATTCATATGATAAATGTTTGTGCTTCCCATCCATGCTCATGTTGATATTATGCTCATATGCATTGTCATTTCATTATGCTATTTGATTATGGCTCAGCTCACCACCATTCAAGTTAAATCTGGTGTTAATCTAACTTGAACAACTTTTGGCCGGGTCATGGTGTCACCAAATTGAGCTCATCAGTGCAACCACACTTGTCTGGATGGGGAGGTCCTACTTGGTCTATCGTCATGCCTCTCGCACGTGCCTCCATATGTGCGCGCGCTACCTTGATCAGGTAGGCGGCCATAAGACTTGTGTGCCCATGTTTTGTATTGAGCTCAATGTCCCCGTTTGGTACCGTTTTTGTTTTGTTTTGCCACGACGGTGGCCATCCACGAAGGTGGCAGATGTCAACAATTAGCATCCGGGGCCACCCATGACATAGCCCAAAGGGGAGTTTGTCAGAGTGGCCGGGAGAGTGTCATGCAATAGAGCGGTTTTATCGGAATGTCGTTGGCCCACCCGAATGGGAGCATAATGCCATGAATTCCATGGTGTGGGTACAATGTTCTAACCTCTACATAGTGTATAATCTATCGATAGTCGCGCCCTCGGTCATGGGTGCAATTCATAGTAGGTCACACTATGGGTCCACAATAATAATGACATGAATAATAGACAACCCCGGTTTGATGAGGAAAGAAGTCGGTTGAGCTTTATGTGGTCATGCGATGATCACAAGTAGATATCAAGCTTCTTATGGTCATGTGATGATCACGGTGGTATTGTTGATATCGAGCTTGGTTGATCCTGAGGTGGCCGCGTGTTGTTCCCGATGGTAAGTTTGATATCGATGGTGGTTATGTGATAACCTCCGAGAAGAGTGAGTTGGTCCATGGGACCTGAAACGTCGACCCTCTCTCATGCTAGTATCATCATGTTCATCTCATGAGTAACATGTACATGCCATGCTCATCTTATATTGTTCTAGCAGTATCATGCTCATCATTGATAATCAACCTGTAAATGCCATGTTGTTGTTTGTCTTGATTGCTTTGGTTGCTGTGAGCTTCCGAGTACATTCAAAGTACTCGCCTGGCGTGTCATGCCATATTGCAGGTCCCGTGATTGATTGCTTGTCGAGGATCTAGAGTTTGCGCGCTAGGATGTGTCCCAGCCAGAGTCGCTGTGGAGTGGAGTTTGTCACAGTCATCGTTGTTCCACTACCAGAATTATTCCGCTTGCATGAGTTGTTTCGCTGCTAGCAGAGCTACCTTAGTAGACATAATGTTGTCGTGCCGATGTAATCCTTGTAATATCTCAGTTTTTGAGACCAAGGTATCAATCCAGTAGGAGGCTCCTCAAAAGTCCCATGCACCCACACAAACAAACAAAGTACTCGCAACCAACGCAATAAAGGGGTTGTCAATCCCTTCACGGCCACTTGCGAAAGTGAGATCTGATAGAGATAGTATGATAAGATAAATATATTTTTGGTATTTTATAATATAGATGCAAAAAGTAAAGATGCAAATAAAATTAGATTGAAAGCTTATATGATAAAAGATAGACCCGGGGGCCATTGGTTTCACTAGTGGCTTCTCTCAAGATAGCATAAGTATTACGGTGGGTGAACAAATTACTATCGAGCAATTGATAGAAAAGCGAATAATTATGAGATTATCTAGGCATGATCATGTATATAGGCATCACGTCTGCGACAAGTAGATCGACTCCTGCCTGCATCTACTACTTTTACTCCACACATCGACTGACTCCTGCCTGCATCTAGAGTATTAAGTTCATAAAGAACAGAGTAACACATTAAGAAAGATGACATGATGTAGAGGGATAAACTCAAGCAATATGATATAAACCCCATCTTTTTATCCTCGATGGCAACAATACAATATGTGCCTTGCAACCCTTTCTGTCACTGGGTAAGGACACCGCAAGATTGAACCCAAAGCTAAGCACTTCTCCCATGGCAAGAAAGATCAATCTAGTAGGCCAAACCAAACTGATAATTCGAAGAGACTTGCAAAGATAACTCAATCATACATAAAAGAATTCAGAGAATATTCAAATATTTCTCGTAGATAAACTTGATCATAAACCCACAATTCATCGGATCTCAAAAAACACACCGCAAAAAGAGTTTACATCGAATAGATCTCCACAAGAGAGGGGAGAACATTGTATTGAGATCCAAAAAGAGAGAAGAAGCCATCTAGCTAATAACTATGGACCCGAAGGTCTGTGGTAAAATACTCACAACTCATCAAAGGGGCTACGGTGTTGATGTAGAAGCCCTCCGTGGTCGATTCCCCCTCCAGCGGAGCGCCGGCGAAGGCTCCAAGATGGGATCTCGCGGATACAGAAGGTTACAGCAGTGGAAATTGTGTTTTGTTGGCTCCCTGGATGTTTTTGGGGTACGTAGGTATATATAGGAGGAAGAAGTACGTCGGTGGCTGCCCGAGGGGCCCACAAGACAGGGGGGGCGCCCAGAGGGGGTGGGCGCACCCTCCTATCTCGTGGCGGCCTTGGCTCCTTCTTGGCTTGCACTCCAAGTCCTCTAGATCATGTTCGTTCCAAAAATCACACTCCCGAAGGTTTCATTCCGTTTGGACTCCGTTTGATATTCCTTTTCTTTGAAATACTGAAATAGGCAAAAAAAACAGCAATACGGGCTGGGCCTCCGGTTAGTAGGTTAGTCCCAAAAATAATATAAATGTGTAAAATAAAGCCCATAAACATCCAAAAGGGGTAATATAATAGCATGGAACAATAAAAAATTATAGATACGTTGCAGATGTATCACTTGGCTGGCGTCTGGCCTCGTTTAAACTGAGGGCGGACGGGAGGAGCTCGGCCGGTGTTGCGTTTAATTCCGGCCCGCTCATGAACGTACGTGTGACCGGATTATGTTTCTCGGTCTGCATGCGTCTTTAACAGAGGGGTTTGATGGAGGCGAGGAGGCATGTTTAGTCGGGCGTGCAGCAAGCGGCACAGTACTATTCGATTTGACAGCGGGCGGCGCAGTTCCCGATAAGGCTTTAATGCAGACAAGCGAGGGAGTAGCGGTTCCCGAAATGTTGAACGACAAATGCATCCTCCTTCAATTAATGCATGATGGAAGTAATGGGAGGAGTGCCGGGATAAGAGGCTGCACGATGTGAATGCAACACAGTTTTCCCTCATATAAAGGTGCCCCTCGATTCCAATGCATCTACCACATCGTACGCACCTAAGCATTTGGCTAAGCACCTACACTAAGCGCAAAAGAGCTCACTCCAGATCCATGGCGGCGATGCACGCGAGCGGCCAGCGACTGTGTGAGATGGTCCACGACGCCAGCCTACGGCATGGCACTGAGGATTGTCTCCAGACGGTGTTGGAGACCGGCTGGTGGATGGCCGCCGTCGACGCCAACTACGACTATCAGTTGGACCAGATGATCATTGCCACCACCAACAAGTTCACCATCCTCAAGAAGCTCACGGGCGACATCGCCGTACTCCTCCAGCCCGCGCGCCCGGGCTCCTCATTGCCTGCCACCCTAATCAGCCTTCATGGTCGGAACCTCTTTCAAGCACTGGTGGCCCTGCGACTACCCGCCGACGCCACGAAGAATGTCCACTTGGAGGTCGCGCTCTCCGCGAGGCACCTCGCCCTGCAAGAATTCGTCGACCTACACATCCACGTGTACGGGCAAATCGTGTACATAGGTATCTACAAGGCCAGTGAGGATGCTATGATGTTGGCCTTCCTCAACCGGCTGGAAGCCTTGGATGCCTTTGCTAAGAAGCACCTCGACCTCACCACAAAAGCGGCCGCTGCTTAGCCGCTGGTCGGTGGCCTGGCAACTAAGTTGAGGAGGAGGAGGTCGTACATTTATGGATGCATCTTTCTTCTTGCCTTCTATAACCACCACTGCGATTGCATCATCGTGGCCTTAATTCTTATTGTGCTGTTGCATTCTCGTTCTAGTCAATACCAACATGTGCGATCCCTTTGCTTAATTATATGCATCACTGTAACTAGTACTCCATCCGTCAATTTATAAGTTGTGCTTACCTTTTCCATCAACTTCGTGCAACACGCGGGCATCTTGCTAGAAACACTAGAACATGTCGGACCGCGTGTGACCAAACCGACAATGCGCCAACGTAGCTACTATGTACCCTGCTTATCTGGCGGAACTAGCCCCGCCCTAGTGTTTCCAATCATTATTTCTATCTATCGATCATGCCAAGGAGCAGAACCAAATGTTACAATTTATACATGTTTCTCTACTCCTACTCCTATAAAAGGCTTAGTTGGTGATGGTGGTGTGTCTGCCATCCATCGTTTCTAACCATTAGATCTGCATCTAACGGTTGTGAGGTAAGTTGTGGCATTTTTGCAACAATAGCCCACTTCTCTGCTCAAATTTGCAGAAAACCCCTTATTATCTTGAAAGCAACCACATACCTCCCTCACCTCAAAACAACCTGAGAAATATATTTTGAGTGAAACGTACTCCCTCCGTTCCTAAATATTTGTCTTTCTAGAGATTTCAATAAGTGGCTACATACGGAGCAAAATGAGTGAATCTACACTTCAAAATATGTCTATATAATCTGTATGTGATAGTACATTTGAAATCTCTAAAAAGACAAATATTTAGGAATGGAGGGAGTAATATATTAGGAGTATATCAAAACAAGAGTGATTTCTTTCAAGTTTGTGAACAAGTACTAATATTCTACTACTTTGGATCTGTCGCAACGCACGAGCACATTGCTAGTAAAAGGAAAAGGCCTGCCGCGTTCGCGTCGCACCCACACACGCCCGGGAATCGGGAGTACTCCACGGCCCGTCCGGCACGACACATAGCTTAGGGAAGGCGTGTTGTCTAGCATTTTCACTTTCCTGTGGGACCGCCGTTGAGCAAACCGACTATTGGCAAACCGCACCCCGCCCGCCGCCGGGTTGGAAAACAGAAACGAGGGGAAGATCTAGCTGTAGCACGGAAGCCAAGAAATTTGGTGTCAGATGGGGCTCGTTGATAGAGTAGGAGCATTCCGTACTACTCTACTCCTACTAGTACCAAGTTTGTACTATGAAACTAGTTCTACCACTATACAACTAGTAGGTACATGCATGGCACAACATCATAGGAACAAAAAATGGGAAGATCTTGTTTTGGGTGATTTATCTTTTTTTCAGTCAACATAGTATGAATAATATGATGTGGGGGGCACCCATGAAGCTTATGTGGCTTGGTTGCATGGCTACGAAAGGTTAGACAAAAATAAATAGATAATGTGTTTAGAGTGCACTCCACTAAATTGATATACTTTGGATTCATTGCAATGGGCCGGCACATCTATATCTATACCCCCTATATAGTGTGTGAATAACTTTGAAAGTTGGTCGTTGGATGAAGCCAATCCGACGGTGCAAAGATGGCAAATCCGAGCACTACTGGCCGTTGGATATCATCTACATTCCACCAGATTATGCCACAAGCAGAATCTAGAAGACTCCATGGTTGAACTTAGGGGCTGTTTGGATTGTGACTATCTTTGCCATATATTACCACATGATTTTTGCCACACTTGCCACACTTGCGTTAGTTGAGTTGCTCAAATTGTTAGCCACACTTTGGCTTGCCTAAGGGAATCTTGCCACACTTTTTGTGTCTATGACATGTGGGGCTCACTGCTCATAAAAAAATCCTTGCCTTAAGTGTAGCTAGAACCAAACACCTACCTAACTTGGTCAAACTTGCCTAAGGTTAGGTGTGGCAAAGTGTGGCATGGTGTGGCTAGGAACGAAACAACCCCTTAATTCATGACTAACTTTGCCACAACTAAGCTTAGGCAAAGTGTGTCTACCACAAAAAATGTGGCTAACAAAATGGCCACCACAAGTGTGGCAAGATTTCGCAAGAAGTTGAGTCTATAACATGTGGACCATGTAGCTAGAAAAGTGTGGCAAGCCACAAGTGTAGCAATGAACCAAACACATGCCTAAGATACTGTGGCACACCTAAGCTTAGGCGTGGCAACCTTAAGCTCCAAACCAAACATCTATACCCCTATATAGTGTGTGAATAACTTTGAAAGTTGGTCGTTGGATGAAGCCAATCCGACGGTACAAAGATGGCAAATCCGAGCACTACTGGCCGTTGGATATCATCTACATTCCACCAGATTTTGCCACATGTAGAATCTAGAAGACTCCACATGTAGAAGCACAATGCACAAACCACCAGAATCTCATGTCTGCAATGCACGTGTACCTTACTAGTAGTTGGTAGTAGTAACAAAACAAATTCCGGGTTTGGCATGAGCTCATACTGCGGGAGCACCACAAGGCCTGCTGCAGGAGTTACATTTCCCTCTCGGGGCCCACGAGACCGAACTTCAGTGGCTTAGTGCCCGGCCTATGAGTCAATGACATGCGGACCTTAAATGCGGCTGGCCCACATGTCATTCTCATGGTGGTGGCATGGTTCGCGACTCACTCTTCGAGATGAACCAGCCGGTGGTGGCGTGGCCGTGGCGAGGGTGCCACAGCTAGGCGTCGGGGCGTTATGAGGCGTAGATGGCCACACCGGCGGGTACTACCTGTATTACAGACGTACTCCAGCTGAGGATTGATTCCTGGGACGAAGTGTGTCACAGCCGCTGGATGAAAATTTGATGGTGCGGGAGTACGGATCGGAGCACAACAGTGGAGCAGGCAAACCGCATCCAATCGGGTGTGGTTGTGGTAGAAAGTTGATGGTCGAGCAGTTCAGCTGGCCCGCATGTCATGCACACAAATGCGGAGGAGCAGTGGGGCCGAGAGGATGAGGCGCACATCGGGGGGATGAGGATCACCTAACGTGAACAATCCTACCATTCTGTCACTGACATGTGGGACCCCCAAGCATGGGTCCCATCTGTCAGCGAAGGAAAGGCAGGGTAAGGTAGTGATAGCCACATCAGAGGATCCATGTCCACGTCGGGGGATGTTGTGTCATGGGTTCGAGCGGCGTCATGGGAATCGCGTGTGGGTGTGGCAGTGGTAGAAATAAGAAACGTGATGGTCGTCGTGGTTCAAATTCCATGGACAAGCTGTCATGTCTGCTAATACATGTATATCAAAACTAGAGTGTTTATATTTCAAGCATGTGAACAAGTATTATTCTACTACTTTGGATCCATTGCAGCGCACGGGCCAACACATTGGTAGTAGTAGTGTCTATCTCCATCTCTAGAGTCCTTCCTTCGTTCATCCTTTTCTCTCACAAGATAAACTACTCATACAAATGCATCTTGATGTTCCGCGAAACGCATGAGGATTTTTCCTTGGGGGTCTCTCCAGCGCGGCATGGCCGTAGTTGCAAGTTGACACCCCTTGAGATGCTGACGTTGAGGGGCACTCGGGTTTCCCTCCGATGAGCAGGTAAGATGAGTTTGATCACGTAGTAAATGCATTCTAAAGACTACTTCCATGCCCATTTCCTAGTTCTCGCCCTGCCCACCGTTTCACATGTTAGGCTCGGTGCGAGTGGAGATTGGCTTGCATATGTATGGGAGGGTACCAACATCAAGTTGCACAACATTTACAACGGTGACACCGTTCCTGTAGAACCTTTGTCCAACATTGGGATCAGCCATGCAACGGGCCACCGCATGAATTGGTACAATGGAACCATGGTGAGATTGAATAAGATAGCACTAGTGTAGAACCGGGCTGTATTAACGGTTCGTAAGGCCCTTTAGTGTCGGTTCTGTAACTGGCACAAAAGGGTGGAGACTAAAGGTCCCCCCTTTAGTATCGGTTCAGCATGAACCGCCACTAAAGGACCACTACATGGCATGAGCCAGTGCCGGGGGCAGGGCGACCTTTAGTACCGGTTGGTAACACCAACCGGTACTAAAGTTTTTTTTGAAATAAAGCAAAAACAGCCCACCTACTGGGCCGGCATGGCCTGCATACGACTAGAAACCCAACCTCTAGTTGGGCCAGGATGCAGGCCCATACGGCTTAGTAAGCCCAACATGGCAGAAGACTTGCAATAGGCCCATAAAGGCCTGCTTAGAGAGGAGCTCGACACGGTAGACGCAACGGGGCTTATAAACCGGTGCGAGCTCCTCTCAACTTGTGAAGTGGGACTAAACATTGTGCACTGCGGGTGGAAGCGCACCCCTTTAGTACCTAAAAGTGCAACTATCCCTAGGTGGTTTTGGTAATTCCTAACAACATATAGCTCATTGAGCTAATGCTATTTCAAGATAAATATTTCAGGAAAGCTCAATGATTGGCATGGCATGGATGAGAAAAGTGGACCTCTCAAAATACTAAGGACAAAAGGATTGGCTCAAGCTCAAAGCTCAAGACTCTACATTTTCTATTTTAGTGATCCAAGATCACATTGAGTCTATAGGAAAAGCCAATACTACCAGGGAGGGATGAGGTGTTGCTTAATGAGGCTCTTGCTCAAAATGCTTAGTGATATGCTTCAAAGCCCTCAACTACTTTCTCACATCCACATATGACCTAAACCAAAAGTCAAACTTGGCCCCACCGATTCTTCCTATCCGGCACCATCGAGTTGCATATGTCATAGCCACTGCCACAAACCCTAGGCAAATCGGTCTCACCGATAGGGATCTCGGTCTCACCGAGATGGGATTGCAATCTCTCTGTTTCCCTTCGTAACGTTTCGGTCCCACCGAGATGAGCGATCGGTCCCACCGAGATTGCAATGTAAACTCTCTGTTTCCCTTTCATAACATTTCGGTCTCACCGGAATGAGCGAATCGGTCCCACCGAGTTTACCTGACCAACTCTCTGGTTAACTTATTACCAAAATTGGTCTCACCACGTTTGTGTAATCGGTCTCACCGAGATTACGTTATGCCCTAACCCTAACCATATCGGTCCTACCGAGTTGCATGTCCGTCCCACCGAAAATCCTAACGGTCACTAGATTTGCTGAATCGGTCCGACCGAGTTTCTCAATTTGGTCCCACCGAGATTGGCAAGTTGTGTGTAATGGTTAGATTTTGTGTGGAGGCTATATATACCCCTCCACCTCCTCTTCATTCATGGAGAGAGCTATCGGAACGAACCTACGCTTCCAACTTACTTTTTCTAAGAGAGAACCACCTACACTTGTGTTGAGGCCAAGATATTCCATTCCAACCATATGAATCTTGATCTCTAGCCTTCCCCAAGTTGCTTTCCACTCAAATCTTCTTTCCACCAAATCCAAATCCTGTGAGAGAGAGTTGAGTGTTGGGGATACTATCATTTGAAGCACAAGAGCAAGGAGTTCATCATGAACACACCATTTGTTACTTCTGGGAGAGTGGTGTCTCCTAGATTGGCTAGGTCTCACTTGGGAGCCTCCGACAAGATTGTGGAGTTGAACCAAGGAGTTTGTACGGGCAAGGAGATCGCCTACTTCGTGAAGATCTACCGCTAGTGAGGCAAGTCCTTCGTGGGCGACGGCCATGGTGGGATAGACAAGGTTGCTTCTTCGTGGACCCTTCATTGGTGGAGCCCTCCGTGGACTCGCGCAGCCGTTACCCTTCGTGGGTTGAAGTCTCCATCAACGTGGATGTATGATAGCACGACCTGTCGGAAACACGACAAAAACATCCGTGTCTCCTATTGCTTTTGCACTCTCCAAACCCTTCCCTTTACATTCTTGCAAGTTGCATGCTTTACTTTCTGCTGCTCATATACTCTTTGCATGCTTGCTTGAATTGTGTTAAGATTGCTTGAACTGTGCTAAGTTGCTAAAATCTGCCAAGAACTAAAATTGGGAAAATGATAGATTTTTATTTGGTCAAGTAGTCTAATCACCCCCCTCTAGCATACTTTCGATCCTACAAGTGGTATCAGAGCTTTGGTCTCCATTTGCTTTGATTTCCATAGCTTTTGGTAGTCATAGCCTTGGTTTCACAACCTAGGAGAGTATGGCATCTAGTGAGGGAAATTACCACCGTAGAGGTCCTTACTTTGATGGTACTAGTTTTGCTAGCTGGAAGCATAAGATGAAAATGCATATTCTTGGACATAACCCCGCCGTTTGGGCTATTGTGTGTATTGGCTTGCAAGGTGAATTCTTTGATGGGAGAGAACCCAACCGTGAAGCTACCGCGGAAGAGTTGAAGATGCTGCAATACAATGCTCAAGCTTGTGATATCCTCTTCAACAGATTGTGCCCCGAAGAATTCAACAAAATCATCCGTCTTGAGAATGCAAAGGAAATTTGGGATACTTTGATTGATATGCATGAAGGTGCCGACTCCGTCAAGGAATCCAATTTGGATGTGCTTCAAAGTCAGCTTGACAAGTTCAAAAAGAAGGATGGTGAAGGTGTCGCTGAAATGTACTCTAGGCTTGCTCTTATCACAAATGAGATTGCCGGCTTAGGAAGTGAAGACATGACCTAAAATTCATCATCAAGAAGATCCTAAGAGGTTTGGACGGAAAATATGATACCGTGTGCACCTTAATCCAAATGATGCCCAATTACAAAGATCTCAAGCCAACGGAAGTCATTGGAAGAATTGTTGCTCATGAGATGTCACTCAAGGATAAGGAGGAGCTCCACAACAAGTCAAGTGGTGCTTACACAGCCTCATGTGAAGCTCCCACATCATCAAGTGAGAAACAAACCTTCAATCAAGAATTGAGCCTAGTGGTGAAGAACTTCAACAAGTTCTACAAGAGTAGAAGCAAGGAAAGAAGTTCCAAGTCAAGGTCCTACAATGACAAAAGATCTTCTAGTCGAGAGTGTAATTGCTACAATTGTGGAACACCCGGACACTATTCCAATGAGTGTACGGCACCCTACAAAAGAAGAGAAGACTCTCCAAAAAGAAGAAGTAGAAGAGAAGATTCACCACCAAGAGAGAGAAGGGTAGAGATGATCGTTATGAACGAAGAACATCCCGGAGAAGCAAGGATTCGGAAAGGAAGGACAAGTCATCAAGGAGCTGCACAAAACAAAGACATCAAGCTCATGTTGGTGAATGGGTATCCGGCTCCGACTCCGACAATCACTCTGAGAGAAGCTATCACTCCGACTCCGAATATACTCAAGATGAAGGTGTTGCCGGTCTAGCACTTGTGTCAACCAACTCCTACGACATATTTGATTCACCAAATGAAGGACTTGGAAGATGCTTCATGGATAAAGGCCCAAAGGTACCACACCCCGAGTATGTTGATTTCAATAGTGATGAAGATGACTTGTTAGGTGATGATGATTTACTTGTTGGCAACTCTAGTGATGAATACTATGATGAAACGTGAATTAATCATGCTAATCAAGATAAAACGAATGACAATGATAAGGAGAAGATTGAGCTTCTAACTAAAGAACTAAACACTCTTAAGTTAGCTCATGAAACTATCTTAGAAGATCATCGAGAACTTTTAAGGACTCATGAGAAGTTACGCTTTGAAAAGCTCAACCTTGAGCAAGAGCATGAGTTCTTAAAGGCAATCAATGATGATCTTCACAAGAAAAGTTCTTCTTACATTGCCAAGCATTTACTCTTATCTACTTACATGCCTCAAGTCAAGTCTAGTAACAAGAACAAGAAAGATTCTTCTTCTAGTAGAAACAATAATCATGCTAAATCCAATGTTGTTGCTTCTAGTAGTTCTCTTGATTCCACTAATGATTCTCTTAGCCAAGTTACACTTGAGCAAGAAAATAGCTTATTGAAGGGAATTATAGAGAAAGGTGTTTACAAGAGCCTTGCCGGGAGTAAGTAATTCGAGGAAATTGTACGCAAGCAAGGAAGGCACCGGAAGAACCAAGGTGTTGGTTTTGAACGAAAGTTCAATGCCAATGGAGTTGAGTGGGAAGAAGGTCAATACCCCAAGACGAAGTTTGTTCCTCAACAAGAGAAGTATGATCCTACTTCTTTCAAAGGGACACAAGCTCAAGATGATCTTCCACTACAAGACCACCAGCAAAAAGGCAAGGACAAGCTTCAAGAGGAGATTGATGCATTTGAAGAAGCTCCTAAGGCCTTGGTCAAGTGGGTTCCCAAGACCACATCAAGTTCTACTTCATCAAGTACGACTACAACTCCAAGGATTCCCATCAAGATGATGTGGATCCCGAAGAAGAAGAACTAGAGAGTTCTTGAGGGTGACTCCGCCAACATACTTCACTCTTATCATTTTGGCAAGAACAAGTGCAATCAACTTCCACATCTTGCACTAGTTCATGGAGTCACAAACCCTCTTGTTGGTAAGATAAGGGACAAGGTAACCTAATGCCTTCATAGACATCATCTTGTGTGTGCATCACTCTATGTCTATGGATATCCTTGTTTGTTCCTTGTGGGACTAACCCATGTAGGTATTAAAAGTGCAACTCACTCCAAAGGATTGCTCCAAATGATCTACATCAACATTGAGCATCCACATCTTCAACACCTACATGAAGTCATCATCGACAAAAACCAAGGTTAGTTCATCCCTCTTAGGGGGGATCTCACATCTAGGGGGAGCTTTACTCTAAGAATTGAGTCAAAGCAACTCTAATGGTGTGAACACAACAATGCTTTATGTAAAAGTGGTAACCCCACTTGTGCTTAAACGATGAGTATGACCTATGATCAAATGTTCTCATTTGACTCCTAAGTCAATATACTCATATATAGATGACCTAGTCATCGCCAATTGCTTGATAGATGCTAGAATTGGTTGTGCATGCTTTGCCACATATTTCGTTTGCCATTTTATTGTGTGAGCATGTTGGTTGCATAATTTACTCATTCGAGGACATCCACTTGTTGTTTTGATTGTTTGGCTTCTTTTCTTTTGCCATGTGGATGGACAAGAATGCCTAAGAACCTTCTCTAACTATCTATGTTTT
The DNA here is from genome assembly GCA_963921465.1 of Triticum timopheevii. Taxonomy (NCBI): domain Eukaryota; kingdom Viridiplantae; phylum Streptophyta; class Magnoliopsida; order Poales; family Poaceae; genus Triticum; species Triticum timopheevii. The sequence continues at coordinate 219,259,169 of OY997274.1, forward strand.
ACTTGTCTCACACTCTATTCATGCTACATCATAAAGTTTGATCAAGTCAGATTCGAACCACTCTGTGTGAGGAGCACTCGGAGTCCCCGATTCGTCATAGACTTAAAATTCCAAAACTTCTTTGTGTGTTTCGGTCTGACCGATTCATCCATTTCGGTCATACCGAGATCACTAAGTCGATCTAGGTTCTCAATCTCGGTGCAACCGATTTGAGCTTTTCGGTCACACCGAGTTGCAGTAACTGCTTGCAGTTATACATCTCGGTGCCACCGAGTTGTTCCACTCGGCCACACCGACAGGGTCAGACTATATATATCCCCGGGCCAAAATTTGGAAATTTCTCCGAACCCCTTCGCCCGCGCTCAGCCTGCTCTGCCTCCCTGGGTCTCCGGATCGTCCTCCTCATTGCCAGCTGCCTCCCACCGCTGGTCTTTGTCGCCGTCAACGGGAATCGTCTCCGCCGTTGCCACCTTAGCAGGTCCATCGCCACACTTATGGTATGGACTTGATCCTTGTGCTAATCTCACTCCGATTCCTAGCACATTGTTTTTGCCATGTATCTTGCCACGATTGATATCACTCTATCCAGCGAAATCACTCCGTAGTTTAGTTGTGGATTGAAAATTTAGGGTTAGGTTTCCGCCGAAATCATCTCGGGCCAACCGAGTTGTAGAACTCGGTCCCACCGATTTGGCTAAGGCCAGTGCACATGTGATTCTCGGTCTGACTGAGAATTGCAAATCGGTGTGACCGAGTTCAGAACTTTGTGAAACCCTAGCAGTCTCGGTGCCACCGAACTGTGACTCGGTCTGACCGAGTTCACTAGTTTAGGTTCCAAAAACTGCTTCGGTATCACCGAGTTTTCAAATAGGTAGATCCGAAATGCTTTCTGTGGAAAACTAAAACTAAGTTTTTGACTCATTCTTTTGCAAAAACCTCTATCCTTTGTGATGCTCATACTATCTATCTCATCTATATCTATTCACAGGGTCTGCTGTCAGTGTTTGCATCATGTCAGATCAGAGTGACAGTCAGAACAAGTCTGAGGAGAGGTTCAGATGAGTGAGGGCACTAGTCCCTCTAGCAGCTATGAAGATGGTAGTAGGAGCACACCCAGCAACTTGCCTAAGGCAGCCACTAGGGCCAGAAAGAAGAGAACCTCAGATTCTGAGGATGAGGACTATGTGGCTGTTGAGGATGAGGCCACTTCCAAGAAGAAAGTTCTGAAGAAGGAATATGGCACAACTGCTGCCACCAAGCCAGGAATGCAGAAGAAGGCACCTGCAAGAAGGATTCCCACTTCCAGACCTAGGAAGGTTGCCACTGGTGAAACCGTGAAATTCACCATTGAGTCTAAAGATGAAGGTGTTGGCCAGGACAAGAAGAAGAAGAGAGTCAGAACCACTACTGCCAAAGTACTTGGCAAGCCCTTGATACGTCTCCGTCGTATCTATAATTTTTGATTGTTCCATGCCAATATTATTCAACTTCCATATACTTTCGGCAACTTTTTATACTATTTTTTGGGACTAACATATTGATCCAGTGCCCAGTGCCAGTTCCTGTCTGTTGCATGTTTTATGTTTCGCAAAAAACCCATATCAAACGGAATCCAAATGGGATAAAAACAAACTGAGAATTATTTTGGAATATTTGGGATTTTCCAGAGGAAGAATCAACGCGAAACGGTGTCCGTGGTGGCCACGAGACAGGGGGCGCGCCCTCCCCCCTGGGTGCGCCCTAGACTCTCGTGGGTCACCCGTAAGGCGGTTGACGCTCTTCTTTGGCCACAAGAAAGCTAATTTTACTAGTAAAATCTGGGTGAAAGATTCACCTCAATCGGAGTTACTGATCTCCAGATATAAAAGAAACGGTGAAGGGGTAGAATCTGAAAACCCAGAAACAGAGAGATAGATCCAATCTCGGAGGGGCTCTCGCCCCTCCCAAGCCATGGGAGCCAAGGACCAGAGGGGAAACCCTTCTCCCATCTAGGGAGGAGGTCAAGGAAGAAGAAGAAGAAGAAGGGGGGCTCTCTCCCCCTTGCTTCCAGTGGCTCCGGAACGCCGCCGGGGGCCATCATCATCACCGCGATCTTCACCAACACCGCCGTCATCTTCACCAACATCTCCATCACCTTTCCCCATCTATATCCAGCGGTCCACTCTCCCGTAACCCGCTGTACCCTCTACTTGAACATGGTGCTTTATGCTTCATATTATTATCCAATGATGTGTTGCCATCCTATGATATCTGAGTAGATTTTCGTTGTCCTATCGGTGATTGATGAATTGCTATGATTGGTTTGAGTTTCATGTTTTATTATTGGTGCTGTCCTATGGTGCCCTCCGTGTCGCGCAAGCGTGAGGGATTCCCGCTGTAGGGTGTTGCAATGCGTTCATGATTCGCTTATAGTGGGTTGCGTGAGTGACTGAAACACAAACCCGAGTAAGGGGATTGTTGCGTATGGGATAAAGGGGACTTGATACTTTAATGCTATGGTTGGGTTTTACCTTAATGAATCTTTAGTAGTTGCGGATGCTTTCTAGAGTTCCAATCATAAGTGCATATGATCCAAGTAGAGAAAGTATGTTAGCTTATGCCTCTCCCTCAAATAGAATTGCAATAGTGATTACCGGTCTAGTAACGTAGTCAATTGCTTAGGGACAATTCCACAACTCCTACCACCACTTTTCCACACTCGCTATATTTACTTTATTGCATCTTTATTTAAACAACCCCTACTTTTTATTTATGTGTTCTTTATTATCTTGCAAACCTATCCAACAACACCTACAAAGTACTTCTAGTTTCATACTTGTTCTAGGTAAAGTGAACGTCAAGCGTGCGTAGAGTTGTATCAGTGGCCGATAGGACTTGAGAGAGTATTTGTTCTACCTTTAGCTCCTCGTTGGGTCCAACACTCATCGAAAGAGGCTACAACTATCCCGTATACTTGCGGGTTATCAAGACCTTTTTCTGGCGCCGTTGCCGGGGAGTCATAGCGTGGGGTGAATATTCTCGTGTGTGCTTGTTTGCTTTATCACTAAGTAATTTTTATTTGCTGTTCTTAGTTGTTTTCTATATTTAGTTATGGGTAGGAAACACAAAATACCAAAAAAATTAGTTGTACCTACTGAACCAGTGGTTGAAGAAGCACTCAAAATCTATCACACTCCTGAAGCTTTTTACTTGGATCATCTTCGATCCCTTTGTGCTCGTGCTGAAACCCCCACTAGTTTAGTTGAGGGCAAATCTTTAGATGAGCATGCTTGTTTTGTGCGACACCGTATATCTGAAAAAGGGAAACTATTATGGGATCAAATTCAATGTTTGCAATGCTATGCTTGGAATTTATGTGAAATATATGAGTTTACTTGTTGTTTTGAAGACCCTAAGAAACACCTACCCTATCAATGCTTGTTTAGTGATAATGGAATCATATCTTCATATGCTAAGGGTGTTTATAATTACTATGATTTTCAACAAATTGAAGAATTTGTTGCTTTTAAAGGTACTTATGAGATTGCCTCTTTGATTGAAAAGTATGATGCTAATCTTTACAAATCTAAAATTTTTGCCATATTTCAGTATTGTTATGATAATTATGCTTCTAATGCCTATGTTAAACCATATATTGAGGACTTCTTCGCTGTCCAAGAAGAGACTAATATTTTGCAGGAAGCTATGGAAGAAGAAATTGATAAAACAGTGAGCTCATTGGATGAAAAAGATGATGAGGAGAGCGAAGAACTAAAGGAGGAAGAGCGGATTAGCTACCCGTGCCCACCTTCTAATGAGAGTAACCCTCCAACTCATACATTATTTAATTCCCCTTCGTGCTTACCGAAGGATGATTGCTATGATGATTGCTATGATCCCTTGAATTTGTTTGAAATATCCCTTTGTGATGATACTTGCTATGCTTGTGGCCAAGATGCCAATATGAATTATGCTTATGGAGATGAACTTACTATAGTTCCTTATGTTAAACATGAAATTGTTGCTATTGCACCCACGCATCATAGTCCTATTATCTTTCTGAATTCTCCCTACTACACTTTATCGGAGAAGTTTGTGCTTATTAAGGATTATATTGATGGGTTGCCTTTTACCATTGCACATGATGATTTTGAGGAATATAATATGCATGTGCTTGCTGCTCCTACTTGCAATTATTATGAGAGAGGAACTATATCTCCGCCTCTCTATGTTTCCCATACGCTAAAATTGCAAGAAACTGCTTATACTATGCATCGGCCTTTACTCGGTGTGCATGAATTGTTCTCTTATGACTTGCCGATGCATAGGAAGAGAGTTAGACTTCGTTGTTGCATGATATATGTTACTTTGTGCTCACTACTAAATTACAAATCATTGTTAATTAAAATTGGCTTTGATATACCTTGGGATCCGGGTGGATTCATTACTTGAGCACTAAATGCCTAGCTTAATGGCTTTAAAGAAAGCGCTGCCAGGGAGACAACCCGGAAGTTTTAGAGAGTCATTTATTTCTGTTGAGTGCTTTCATATAGTTTAAAAACAAAAAAATAAAGAGGGGAACCTAAAAAATTTTCAAAAAGGAAAGTGAAAGTGAGAAAGACAAGCATTGTTGAAGTGGGAGAGCTCCTTGAACTTTGTTCATGCTCACGGAAACTTTGTGAATCTTGATTACAGAAAATTTTCATAAAAAATAATTATCCCCTTGTATATTTCCATTTTATTATAAAAGTAATGTGCCAAGGTTTGCCTTTAGGATGTTTACAATGCTTGTTGGTTTGTACGGTGCAGGACAGAAACTTTGGCTTTAGTGCGCGATTTTACATTTTTAACAGGAACGTCAATTGGTTTTGATTCCTTTTGAACCTTCTTTCTATACAACGTGTTTATTTTTACTAATTTTGGTAGAATTTTTGGGGTACCATAAGTATGGTGGATGTTCAGATTGCTACGGACTATTCTGTTTTTGACAGATTCTGTTTTTGATGCTTAGTTTGCTTGTGTTGATGAATCTATCAATTTATATCAGTGGATTAAGCCATGAAAAAGTTATGTTTCAGTAGACACAATGCAAAAACAAAATACGAATTGGTTTGCAACAGTACTTAGAATGGTGATTTGATTTATTATACTAACGGATCTTACCGAGTTTTCTGTTGAAGTTTTGTGTGGATGAAGTGTCTAAACGAGGAGGTCTCGATATGAGGAAAAGGAAGATAGGCAAGAGCTCAAGCTTGGGGATGCCCGAGGCACCCCAAGTAAATATTCAAGGAGACTCAAGCGTCTAAGCTTGGGGATGCCCCGGAAGGCATCCCCTCTTTCTTCAACAAGTATCGGTACGTTTTCGTATTCGTTTCGTTCATGCATTATGTGCAAGTCTTGAAGCGTCTTTTGCATTTAGTTTTCACTTTTCCTTTTTTGCACCATGCTGGTATGAGATAGTCCTTGGTTGATTTATAGAATGCTCATTGCACTTCACTTAAATCTTTTGAGTATGGCTTTATAGAATGCTTCATGTGCTTCACTTATATCATTTGAAGTTTGGATTGCCTGTTTCTCTTCACATAGAAAACCGCCATTTGTAGAATGCTCTTTTGCTTCACTTATATTTGTTAGAGCGTGGGCATATATTTTGTAGAAAGAATTAAACTCTCTTGCTTCACTTATATCTATTTAGAGAGATGACAGGAATTGGTCATTCACATGGTTAGTCATAAAATCCCACATAAACTTGTAGATCGCTGAATATGATATGTTTGATTCCTTTCAATAGTTTTGTGATATAAAGATGGTGATATTAGAGTCATGCTAGTGGGTGGTTGTGGATTGTAGAGACACTTGTGTTGAGGTTTGCAAGTCCCGTAGCATGCACGTATGGTAACCGTTGTGTGACAAATTTGAAGCATGGGGTAATTCTTTGATTGTTTTCCTTATGAGTGGCGGTCGAGGACGAGCGATGGTCTTTTCCTACCAATCTATCCCCCTAGGGGCATGCGTAGTAGTACTTTGCTTCGAGGGCTAAATAAACTTTTGCAATAAGTATATGAGTTCTTTATGACTAATGTGAGTCCATGGATTATACGCACTTTTACCTTTCCATCATTGCTAGCCTCTTCGGTACCGTGCATTGCCCTTTCTCATCTCGAGAGTTGGTGCAAACTTCGCCGGTGCATCCAAACCCCGTGATATGATACGCTCTATCACACATAAGCCTCCTTATATCTTCCTCAAAACAGCCACCATACCTACCTATCGTGGCATTTCCATGGCCATTCCGAGATATATTGCCATGCAACTTCCATCATCATCATATACATGACTTGACCAGTCATTGTCATATTGCTTTGCATGATCGTCAGATAGCTAGCATGATGTTTTCAGGGCTTGTCCGTTTTTTGATGTCATTGCTATGCTAGATCATTGCACGTCCCGGTACACCGCCGGAAGCATTCATATAGAGTCATATTGTCGGTGTCAAAACCGGCGGATCTCGGGTAGGGGGTCCCGAACTGTGCGTCTAGGCGGATGGTAACAAGAGACGAGGGACACGATGTTTTTACCCAGGTTCGGGCCCTCTCGATGGAGGTAAAACCCTACGTCCTGCTTGATTAATATTGATGATATGGGTAGTACAAGAGTAGATCTACCACGAGATCAAGGAGGCTAAACCCTAGAAGCTAGCCTATGGTATGATTGTTGAGATGTATGTTGTCCTACGGACTAAAGCCCTCCGGTTTATATAGACACCGGAGGAGGCTAGGGTTACACAGAGTCGGTTACAATGGTAGGAGATCTACATATCCGTATTGCCAAGCTTGCCGGACACGAGCCGGAGTCTTCAATCTTGTATATTCGTAGTCTTGGAGTTCGGCGGATATTGATAGTCCGGTTTTCCGGACACCCCCAAGTCCAGGTGAGGGAGTCCTGGACTAGGGGGTGTTCGGACAGCCAGACTATCATTATCCGCCGGACTCCAAGACTACGAAGATAGAAGATTGAAGACTCCGGTTCGTGTCCGGAAGGTACTTTCCTTGGCGTGGAAGGCAAGCTTGGCAATACGGATATGTAGATCTCCTACCATTGTAACCGACTCTGTGTAACCCTAGCCTCTCCGGTGTTTATATAAACCGGAGGGCCTTAGTCCGTAGGACGAACATACATCTCAACATTCATACCATAGGCTAGCTTCTAGGGTTTAGCCTCATTGATCTCGTGGTAGATCTACTCTTGTACTACCCATATCATCAATATTAATCAAGCAGGACGTAGGGTTTTACCTCCATCGAGAGGGCCCGAACCTAGGTAAAAACATTGTGTCCCTCGTCTCTTGTTACCATCCGCCTAGACGCACAGTTCGGGACCCCCTACCCGAGATCCGCCGGTTTTGACACCGACATTGGTGCTTTCATTGAGAGTTCCTCTGTGTCATCACCGATAGGCTCGATGGCATCTTCAACCATCGACGCTGTCTAGGGTGAGACTTTTCTCCCCGGACAGATCTTCGTATTCGGCGGCTTTGCACTGCGGGCCAATTCTCTTGGCCATCTGGAGCAGATCGAAAGCTACGCCCCTGGCCGTCAGGTCAGATTCGGAAGCTTAAACTTCACGGCCGATGTCCGCGGAGACTTGATCTTCGACGGACCTGAGCCGCAGCCAAGCGCGCCGCACTGTGACGATGGGCATGATCTAGCTCTGCCGCCGAACAGTGCTTTGGTGGCTGCACTCGGATCCGCTTCGGCCCTTAGCCCGGAGCCGATCGCCCATATCAAGGGCAGGTGGATAGACGCCGCCCTGGGGGCTTCAACATCCACGGCGATGGAGCCGAATACTAATCTTGTCCCCTCCGAGATTCGTGATCCCGAGGCACCGGACTCCTTGCCGGACTCCGAGCCTCCCGTGCCCCAGCCAACTAATTCGGATTGGGTGCCGGTTATGGAATTCACCGCCGCGGACATCTTCCAGCACTCGCCTTTCGGCGATATCCTGAATTCACTGAAACATCTCTCGCTATCAGAAGAATCCTGGCCGGACTGCGGCTAGGATGGTTGGAGTTCGGACGACGAAGAAATTCAAAGCCCACCCACCACCCACTTTGTAGCCACTGTCGAGGATTTAACCGACATGCTAGACTACGACTCCGAAGACATCGACGCTATGGATGACGATGCTGGAGACGAACAGGAACCAGCGCCTACAGGGCACTAGAAGACCACCTCGTCATATGACGTATACATGGTGGATACCCCGAAAGAAGGGGAGGGCAAAGAAGTAGCGGGGGCAGACTCTTTAAAGAAGCAGCCCAAACGTCGGCGTCAGCGGCGCCGCTCTAAATCCCACCACAGCAAGAATATAGATTCCGGCACAGGAAATAACAATACCCCAGAGAGTGCCGAAGACAACCCCCTCCAGCAAGACTCAGCGCAGGAAGATGTAGATGCAAGCCCTCACGAAAGGGCGGCAGACGAAGAGGTTGAGGATCATAACTATATACCTCCCTCCGAAGACGAAACAAGCCTCAATGACGACGAACTGGTCACGCCCGAGGACCCCGTCGAACAAGAGCTTTTTCAGCGCAGGCTTATCGCTACAGCAAGAAGCCTGAAGAAGGAAAAGCGGAAGCTCAAAATAGCGGAAGACACACTCCGAATAAGATGGAGCAAAGTACTCAAAACCACAGATAAATACGGCAATGGCCAACAATCGAAGAGCTACCCGATGCGTAAGCTGCTTCCAGAATTCGACGAGGAGGCCATAGAGCCCCCACCGTCCAATGGCCCAGCCAGGTCCATCTACGGACCCAAAAAGAAAGCCCCAAGAGGCAAAGCAACACGTCAAGTGTCCGACAATAGCGGCACATACAAGTACAGGGGCGCCGCACACCCACTATGTTTCACCGACGAGGTGCTGGATCATGAATTCCCAGCAGGGTTTAAACCCATAAACATAGAAGCCTACGATGGAACAACAGACCCTGGAGTCTGGATAGAAGACTATATATTGCATATACATATGGCCAGAGGAGACGATCTCCACGCCATAAAATATCTACCCCTCAAGCTCAAAGGGCCAGCCCGTCATTGGCTCAAAAGCCTCCCAGAAAACACTGTTGGAAGTTGGGAAGAGCTCGAGGAAGCGTTTAGAGCAAATTTTCAAGGGACCTATGTCCGTCCTCCGGATGCAGATGATTTAAGTCATATAACTCAACAGCCCGGAGAGTCAGCGCGGAAATTCTGGAACAGGTTCCTCACAAAAAAGAACCAAATAGTCGACTGTCCGGACGCCGAAGCCTTAGTAGCTTTCAAGCACAATGTCCGAGACGAATGGCTCGCCAGACACCTCGGTCAAGAGAAACCAAGGACAATGACCGCATTAACAAGCCTCATGACCCGCTTCTGCGCGGGGGAGGATAGCTGGCTAGCACGAAGCAGCACCAGCGACCCAAGTACATCCGAGATAAGAGATGGAAACGGAAAATCACGGCGCAGAAAAGAGCAGCGCCGGAATAAAGAGAAAAGCCCAAAGAGCACGGCAGTAAACGCCGGATTCAACAGCTCGCGGTCCAATAACAAAACTCAGCCCCTCAAAGATGACAGTGACGAACTGTCCAACCTACACAAAATTCTGGGTCGGATATGTCAAATCCACAGTACCCCCGGAAGGCCCGCAAATCACACCCACAGGGATTGTTGGGTTTTCAAACAGTCCGGCCGATTAAATGCCGAACACAAGGGGCTCGACACGTCAAGCGAAGAAGATAAACCCCGCCAGCAGGGCACCGGAAAACAAAAGACTTTCCCATAAGGGGTCAAAGCAGTAAACTCACTTCATGTGATGACACGGAAAAATAGTGCGGCACTTTCTAAAAAGAGCTTCGCACGGTCCAACCCAGCAGACCATAGAGATTGGATATCAAAACCAATCACTTTCGACAACCTGGACTATTCCAGAAGCGTTCGAAACGCGGGACGGACTCCCCTGATATTGAATCCGATAATAGACGGATTACAATTCACAAACATCCTAATGGACGGAGGCAGTGACTTAAACCAGCTATATTCAAACACAATCCGCAGGATGGGGATAGACCCTACCAAAATTCGACACAGCCGCACTTCCTTCAAAGGAGTGACGCCAGGCCCTTACGCCAAGTGCACAGGCTCGATATTACTAGAAGTCGTGTTCGGATCGCCGAACAACTTTCGACGCGAAAAATTAATTTTCCATATCGCCCCATTTAAAAGTGAATATCAAGCACTGTTGGGACGAAAGGCTTTTGTCCGCTTCAACACCATACCGCATTACGCGTCTCTTACACTCAAGATGCCCGGTCCACATTGCGCCATTTCAGTGCGAGGGTCACTTAAAGACCCCGGACTCGGATAGACGAATCCGGACTCAGCAGGCTAGGGGCTCCCTAGCCGCATACCCTTTCACAGGTGGTTGCGCGCACAACTCACTGCGGTTTCATATAAACCTTTCTTTAATTATTTATATTTCTTCTTTTGCATATTTTTCGCACGAACTGTTTCTAAAACTAAACGTTCCTCTCTTTCTACAGATGGACAACGTGCGTACCCATCCAGGATAACGGCGCAACAGAGACACAGGCGCAGATGTGCAGTAGGGACCCGTTGCAAGGATTCTTTTCAGATTAAGACCCTACGTAGACCTTCTTATCACTATCTCTTGTTGTTATTCTCCCTTGGCTTCTCCCTATAGCCAAAGCGGAGCCTGACGCTTTGGCATCGGCCGCATCAGAAGACGATGCCCGTACCTGGACACTAGGGGCTTATGGCATAATTCTGCCCATTATTATAAAGTCCGAACACCTTCGGGAGTGTTCGGCGTCTCGAGTTAGGCATTATATGCATCAGCTCCGAATCATGTCTTTGGTCAAATGTTGGGTTTGCCCGGCTCCTGTGTTTTGCTGCCTTACGTTCCGTATCATCGGCTAACGCGGTACCAGGAGAACTACTGCGATTGTGCCCCAGTTCGGCTGGGCGAGCACCTCAGTAGAGAAAGCCGAAAACTGACTGTCATGATACAGCGAGAGTCTGGTCAGCCACTCGATCGACTATCGGAATGTTTAGAATTCCCCGCTTTGACGAAGGACCGTTTCCCGGTCAGGCACATACGCACCCCGAATCCGGAGATGTGCGGTGTCATCAGGGGCTATATCGTAGCCCCACCCTCGAGCTCCATTGGCTAAGTGAAAGAGATAAAGCATTATAGTCCGGATTGCCTCGTTCGCTACGCTACCACCTCCTTCTAACAGGACCGAGACGTCGGATTAAGTGTGAAAACGCGCTATTTTGCGAACACCCCAGCACCTTGTGCGAGGGGGCTGAAGCCGAAGACTGCATCTTTCAGGGTTATACACAAGTATACGTAAAACGGCCGCACAGGAGAAGTTTTATCACTTGGACGCACAAGTATAAAAAGCAGTTATACCATAATCATTGATTTACAATCTAATGCGTTCATTTGAACGTTACATTCTTTGAGCACTGCGCCTCTATTTTACGAGCACCACGCATGACTTCTCCGAAGTAGTGCTCGGCAGGGAGCCGGCTTTCATCCGGACCCTGGGTGGCAACGGCGGTGGCATCCATCTCCGGATAATGCACCTTCACACGGGCAAGAGCCATCCGCGCGCCCTCGATGCAGGCCGACCGCTTCATCTCCTTGATATGCGGCACCGCCCCAAGGAATTGCTGCAGTAGGCCGAAGTAGCTCATCGCCTTGGACCTCTCTAGCCAGACATGGGCCACGATGTCATTCATAGCCAGTCCGGACAGTCTATTTAGTTCGGCCCATTCGGCCAACCTGTCCGTCAGCGGAAGAGGGCGATCCGGACTGTGGAATTGAGACCAATATAACTCTTCCGTCTCGTGATCCCCCTGGCTCCGGAAGTGCTTAACGGCGTCATCCGCACTCGCAGCCAAGTCCATATACGGATCCTCCGAACTCCACAGCCGCTCAAATCGAGTGTACTTGGCATCCATAAACCGGTGACGCATCAAAAAAGGCTTGCCAGCCGCGATTTCTCCGGCTTGGCGCAGCTCCTCCTTCATAGCCCGCATTGCAGAGCGGGCATCCTTGGCTTCGGCGGTGGCCTTCTTCAGGTCTTCCCGCTCCGACAAGTGCTCCTTTTCAAGAGCCTCATTGCGGTCGGTAGCATCCTTTAATTTCATGGCCAATTCGGCCACCTCCGCCCTGCTTAGGCAGTGCGCAGCCTTCTCGGCTTTCAACTCTTCGGCCGCCTTCGAGGCAGCCGCATCACTCCTTTGGGCTTGCTCCTTAGCTTGAGCAAGTTCGGCCCGAAGGCCCTCCACAGCAGCAGCACCATCTGTACAAACAGTATAGAATTTATCAGAGAAGGGCTTCGACCCCCTCAAATAAAGCAACTGCGGAGAATTTATTTACCTTGCGACTCGTCAAGTCGCCGGTTGACAAGCGCGATGTCAGCATCCGCCACGTCAAGTTGCCGACTTAATTCGGCAAACTCATTAGTCCGGCTGGCCCCCGGACTATCCGCCATCTGTATCAGGACGGCGGTATTCATTACTTGGGATTTTGAGATTTCGATCCTCGGCATGCTGTCGTTTCTGACAACCTACCGAGTCTCAGGGGCTACTATCTATACAGGGCGCATTTTTTATATGCAAAACTGTCAAAAGACAAAGGGGTGCGCTATTTTTGCATACCTCAAACCCCGCCAGCAAGTTCATGGCGGCATTATGCAATCCGCTTTCAGCGGACGAAATCCTTCCAAACACCATACGCATTAACGTGCGGTGATCTTCCGAAATGGATGCCCTCTCAAGCAGACTCTTCAGTCCTCCCGGCTGGACTCTGGTGGGTGCCGAACTCTCTGGCCCCTCCGGACTTGGGGACGCCCTCCGTGACGACACTTCGGGTTCGCCTACCTCATCTGGCGGCGCCGCGGATGGAGGCGTGTCGCTCTCCATCATCTCCGGAAGAAGGTCCCCCGAAGATGAACTCATCTGATAAGGCTGCAGATCTGAACTGCAATATAAATACTTTGGTTACGCACGGAAGCACAAATGAAGGTATTTCCTTAATGATTAATTCCCTCTTTCATACTCACGGCTCGTTGGAGGGCTGGTCCTTTGGCGATGATTGTGCGTCCGGATTCTCTCCGGACACCAGACCCCCCGGTGAGGATTTCTTCCCGCGCTTAGGGGCTTTAACCTCCGGATCTTCGGAGGCGGTCCTCTTCTCCCCCTGAAGGGAGGGGTTATTGGTTCCCTCCTCTTCAGTCGCCTCTTTGGGCGGAATTTTAGCTCCTCTATTATCCCCGTCGCCCCCTTCTGTGGGCGCAACCTCCAACATTCTGACCAGCACGGGCTCCAGTGCGGTCTCTGGGAGGGGGGCCGGACACCTTATCAGCCTGGATCGCGCCACCCATTCCTGGAAAGAACAAAGGGTCAGGAGGCGAACTTTTGAAAGGCATATAAATAGAATGTCCGGACTCTGAGCTATCTACCTGAGTATCCGGGCGATCGCGGCTTAGACCTGCATCCTCGGCCGAATCCGGACACGCCACCTGCGGTCCGAAGAACAGCTTGTACATCTCCACGGGTGTCGCACCCATGAAGTGTTGGAGAATTCGAGGTCCCTCCGGATTGAACTCCCATAAACGGAGAGGACGGCGTTTGCAGGGCAGGAGGTGCCTGACTAGCATGACCTGCACCACCTTGACCAGGTCGATCTCCCTCGCTTGGAGATCTCGAATCCGGCCCTGCAGTGAGGGCACGTCTTCGGACGACCCCCAGTTGAGCCCTTGGTTGACCCACGACATCAGTTGCCGTGGAGGTCCCAGGCGGAATGAGGGCGGCGGCTTTTGCTTGCTGCCCCTTGGAGCAGTGATGTAAAACCACTCCTGCTGCCAAATCCCAGTTCCTCTTGGAAGGAACCTTCGAGCCACGGGGCATCGACCTTCTTGCTTATGGTCGCCCCGCCGCACTCCCCTTGACGCCCCCCGATCATCTTCGGATCCACTTTAAATGTTTTCAACCACAGGCCGAAGTGGGGGATGACGCGGAGGAAGGCTTCGCAGACAATAATGAATGCGGAGATGTGGAGGATAGACTCCAGAGCCAAGTCGTGGAAGTCCAGCCCGTAGTAGAACAGGAGCCCTCTCACGAAGGGATCCGTCAGGAAGCCTAATCCCCGACGGAGGTGAGATACGAAAACGACGTATTCGCCGGGCTCGGGGGCTGGCACGGCCTGCCCTGGGGCAGGCAACCTGTGCGAAACCTCGTAGGCCAGGTACTTGGCCTCATGCAACTTCAATATGTCCTCCTCCGTGACGGAGGAGGGCATCCACCGGCCCTGGAGGTCGGAGCCGGACATTGTTGAGGATCCGAAGCGCTCGAATCTGAAGCTCTAGGTGTTGGAGCTGTGAGCAGAGGAAAGATTCGATGCGAGATTGGAGAACAAGGACAGGCCTTGGTCCTCTTATAAAGAGGAAGAAATACCAAAGGCCGCCTCCGTGACCGTTTGAGATTCCCCTTCGATAGAGGAGGCGTGGCGACGGGAACGGTTGGGTTACCCACGCACGTATTGATGAGGATCCCGGAATAAGGGGAACACGATCTCTGCTTCGACAAGACGTGCCAAGAAAACCGCTTCGCTAAACGTGCTGAGGTGGGATAGTAAAAAACGATTCAAACGAGGGCTTGGCTGCGGTGTGATGTCATGCCGCATAATACGTCAGCAGATTGAGCTAAGTGTGTGTTTTATTCTCTCTACGGTGGAATGTGGAATTTATTTTGCAGAGCCGGACACTATCCTGGTGTTCATTATCTTCTCCGAATTATTCAAGGGAGGAACCCGCCTTGCAATGCCGAACATTATGCACGCCGGACTTATCACCATTGAAGACTGGTTCAGGGGCTACTGAGGGAGTCCTGGACTAGGGGGTGTTCGGACAGCCGGACTATCATTATCCGCCAGACTCCAAGACTACGAAGATAGAAGATTGAAGACTCCGGCTCGTGTCCGGAAGGTACTTTCCTTGGCGTGGAAGGCAAGCTTGGCAATACGGATATGTAGATCTCCTACCATTGTAACCGACTCTTTGTAACCCTAGCCTCTCCGGTGTTTATATAAACCAGAGGGCCTTAGTCCGTAGGACGAACATACATCTCAACATTCATACCATAGGCTAGCTTCTAGGGTTTAGCCTCCTTGATCTCGTGGTAGATCTACTCTTGTACTACCCATATCATCAATATTAATCAAGCAGGACGTAGGGTTTTACCTCCATCGAGAGGGCCCGAACCTGGGTAAAAACATTGTGTCCCTCGTCTCTTGTTACCATCCGCCTAGACGCACAGTTCGGGACCCCCTACCCGAGATCCACCGGTTTTGACACCGACACCAGGACTCCCTCAGTAGCCCCTGAACCAGTCTTCAATGACGATAAGTCCGGCGTGCATAATGTTCGGCATTGCAAGGCGGGTTCCTCCTTTGAATAATCCAGAGAAGATCGTGAACACCAGAATAGTGTCCGGCTCTGCAAAATAAATTCCACATTCCACCGTAGAGAGAATAAAATGCACACTTAACTCAATCTGCTGACGTATTATGCGGCGTGACATCACACCGCAACCAAGCCTTTGTTTGAATCGTTTTTTACTATACCACCTTAGCACGTTTAGCGAAGCGGTTTCCTTGGCACGTCTTGTCGAAGTAGAGATCGTGTTCCCCTTATTCCGGGATTCTCATCAATACGTGCGTGGGTAACCCAACCATTCCCGTCGCCACGCCTCCTCTATCGAAGGGGAATCCCAAACGGTCACGGAGACGGCCCTTGGTATTTCTTACCCTTTATAAGAGGACCAAGGCTCGCCCTTGTTCTTCAATGTCGCATCGAATCTCTTCCCTGCTCCCAGTTCCAACACCTAGAGCCTCAGATTCAAGCGCTTCGGATCCTCAATCTTGTCCAGCTCCGACCTCCAGGGCCGGTGGATGCCCTCCTCCGTCACGGAGGAGGACATATTGAAGTTGCGTGAGGCCAAGTACCTGGCCTACGAGGTTTCGCACAGGTTGCCTGTCCAAGGGCAGGCTGTGCCAGCCCCCGAGCCCGGTGAATACGTTGTTTTCGTATCCCACCTCCGTCGGGGTTTAGGCTTCCCGACGGATCCCTTCATGAGAGGGCTCCTGTTCTACTACGGGCTCGACTTTCACGACTTGGCTCCGGAGTCTATCCTCCACATCTCCGCATTCATTATCGTCTGCGAAGCTTTCCTCCGCGTCATCCCCCACTTCGGCCTATGGCTGAAGACCTTCAAGGTGGAGCCGAAGATGATCGGGGGGCGTCAAGCGCAGTGCGGCGGGGCGACCATAAGCAAGAAGGTCGATGCCCCATGGCCTGAGGGTTCCTTCCAAGAGGAACTTGGTCTGTGGCAGCAGGAGTGGTTCTATATCACCGCTCCCAGGGGCAGGAGGCAAAAGCCGCCGCCCTCATTCCGTCCGGGACCTCCACGCCAACTGACGTCGTCGGTCAACCAAGTGCTCAACTGGGGGCCGTCCGAAGACATGCCCTCACTGCAGGGCCGTATTCGAGATCTCCAAGCGAGGGTGATCGACTTGATCAAGGTGATGCAGGTTATGCTAATAAGGCATCTCCTGCCCTGCAAACGCCGTCCTCTCCGTTTATGGGAGTTCAACCCGGAGGGACCTCGGATTCTCCAACACTTTATGGGTGCGACACCCGTGGAGATGTACAAGCTGTTCTTCGGACCGCAGGTGGCGTGTCCGGATTTAGCCGAGGATGCAGGCCTAAGCCACGATCACCCGGATACTCAGGTAAGTAGCTCAGAATCCGGACATTCTGTTTATGTGCCTTTCTAAAGTTTGCCTCCTGACCCTTTGTTCTTTACAGGAATGGGTGGCGCGATCAAGGCTGATAAGGTGTCCGGCCCCCCTCCCAAAGACCGCACTGGAGCCCGTGCTGGTCAGAATGTTGGAGGTTGCGCCCACAGAAGGGGGCGACGGGGAAAATAGAGGAGCTAATATTTCGCCCAAAGGGGCGACTGAAGAGGGGGGAACCAAGAACCCCTCCCTTCAGGGGGAGAAGATGACCGCCTCTGAAGATCCGGAGGCCAAAGCCCCTAAGCGTGGGAAGAGATCTTCCCCGGGGGGTCCGGCGCCCGGAAAGAATCCGGACGCACAATCATCACCAAAGGATCGGCCCTCCAGCGAGCCGTGAGTATGAAAGAGGGAGTTAATTAGTAAGGAAATACCTTCATTTGTGCTTCTGTAGGTAACTGAAATATTTATATTGCAGTTCGGATCTGTAGCCTTCTCAGATGAGTTCATCTTCGGGGGACCTTCCTCCGGAGATGATGGAGAGCGATACGCCTCCGTCCGCAGCGCCGCCAGATGAGGCAGGCGAACCCGAAGTGTCATCACGAAGGGTATCCCCGAGTCTGGAGGGGCCAGAGAGTTTGGCACCTACTAGTGTCCGGCCGGGAGAACTGAAGAATCTGCTTGAGAGGGCGTCCATTTCAGAAGATCACCGTGCGTTAATGCGTATGGTGATTGGAAGGATTTCGTCCGCCGAGAGTGGATTGCGTAATGCCGCCATGGGTTTGCTGGCGGGATTTGAGGTATGCAAAAACGACGCACCCCTTCGTCTTTTAACAGTTTTGCATATAAAAAATGCGCCCTGTATAGATAGTAGCCCCTGAGACTCAGTAGGTTGTCGAAAACGACAGCGTACCGAGGATCGAAATCTAAAGTAATGAATTCCGTCGTTCCTATGCAGGTGGCGGATAGTCTGAGGGCTAGCCGGACTAGTGGGTTTGCCGGATTAAGTCGGCAACTTGACGTGGCAGATGCTGGCATCGCACTTGTCAACCGGCGACTTGAAGAGTCGCAAGGTAAATAAATTCTCCGCAGTCGCTTTATTTTAGGGGGTCGAAGCCCTCCTCTGATAAATTGTATGCTGTTGGACAGACGGTGCTGCTGCTGTGGAGAGCCTTCGGGCCGAACTTGCTCGAGCTAAGGAGCAAACCCGAAGGAGTGACGCGGCTGCCTCGAAGGCGGCCGAAGAGTTGAAAGCCGAAAAGGCTGCGCACTGCCTAAGCAGGGCGGAGGTGGCCGAATTGGCCATGAAGGTAAAGGATGCTGCCGACCGCCATGAGGCTCTTGAAAAGGAGCGCTTATCGGAGCGGGAAGACCTGAAGAAGGCCACCGCCGAAGCCAAGGATGCCCGCTCTGCAATGCGGCCTATGAAGGACGAACTGCGCCAGGCCGGAGAGATCGTGGCTGGCAAGCCTTTTCTGCTGCGTCGCCGGTTTATGGATGCAAGGTATGCTCAATTTGAGCGGCTGTGGAGTCCGGAAGATCCGTATATGGACTTAGCTGCAAGTGCAGCCGATGCCGTGAAGCACTTCCGGAGCCAGGAGGATCACGAGACGGAAGAGCTATATTGGTCTCAATTCCACAGTCCGAATCGCTCACTTCCATTGACAGACCGGTTGGCCGAATGGGCCGAGCTAAATGGATTGTCCGGACTTGCCATGACTGACATCGTGGCCCATGTCTGGCCAGAGAGGTCCAAGGCGACGAGCTACTTCGGCTTACTGCAGCAATTCCTTGGAGCGGTGCCGCATATAAAGGAGATGAAGCGGTCGGCCTGCATAGAGGGCGCGCGTATGGCTCTTGCCCGTGTGAAGGCGCGTTGTCCGGAGATGGACGCCACCGCTGTTGCTGCCCAGGGTTCGGATGAAGACCGGCTCCCTGCTGAGCACTATTTCGGGGAAGTTATGCGTGGCGCTCGTGTAATAGAGTCGCAGTGCTCGAAGAATGTAACGTTCAAATGAACGCATTAGTTTATAAATCGATGATTATGTTATAACTGCTTTTTATACTTGTGCGTCCAAGTAGTAAAACTTCTCCTGTGCGGCCGTTTACGTATACTTTTGTATAATTTGAAAGATTGCAGTCTTCGGCTTCAGCCCCCACGCACAGGGTGCGGGGGTGTTCGCAAAAATAGCGCGTTTTCACACTTAATCCGACGTCTCGGTCCTGTTTAAGGAGGTGGTAGCGTAGCGAACTAGGCAATCCGGACTATAATGCTTTATCACTTTCACTTAGCCAGTGGAGCTCGAGGGTGGGGCTACGATATAGCCCCTGGTGGCACCGCACATCTCCGGATTCGGGGTGCGTATGTGCCTGACCGGGAAACGGTCCTTCGTCAAAGCGGGGAATTCTAAACATTCCGATAGTCGATCGAGTGGTTGACTAGACTCTCGCTGTATCATGACAGTCAGTTTTCGGCTTTCTCTACTGAGGTGCTCGCCCAGCCGAACTGGGGCACAATCGCAGTAGTTCTCCTGGTGCCGCGTTAGCCGATGATACGGAACGTAAGGCAGCAAAACACAGGAGCCGGGCAAACCCAACATTTGACCAAAGACATGATTCGGAGCTGATGCATATAATGCCAAACTCGAGACGCCGAACACTCCCTAAGGTGTTCGGTCTTTATAATAATGGGCAGAACGATGCCCTAAGCCCCTAGTGTCCATGTACGGGCATGGTCTTCTGACGCGGCCGATGCCAAAGCGTCAGGCTCTGCTTTGGCTATAGGAAGGAACCAAGGGAGAGTAACAACAAGAGACAGTAAAAAAGGTCTACGCAGGGCCTTAATCTGAAAAGAATCCTTGCAACGGGTCCCTACTGCACGTCTGCGCCTGTGTCTCCATTGCGCCGTTATCTTGGACGGGTACGCACGTTTTTCATCTGTAGAAAGAGAGGAACGTTTAGTTTTAGAAACAATTCGTGCGAAAAATATGTAAAATAAGAAATATAAATTATTAAAGCGAGGTTTATATGAAACCGCGATTGTTTGTGCGCGCAGCCCCCCTGTGAAGGGGTATGCGGCTAGGGAGCCCCTAGCCTGCTGAGGCCGGATTCTTCTATCCGAGTCCGGGGTCCTTAAGTGACCCTCGCACTGAAATGGCGCCATGCGGACCGGGCATCTTGAGTGTAAGAGACGCGTAATGCGGTATGGCGTTGAGGCGGACAAAAGCCTTTCATCCCAAGAGTGCTTGATATTCACTTTCAAATGGGACGATATGAAAAATTAATTTTTCGCGTCGAAAATTGTTCGGTGATCCGAACACGACTTCTAGTAATATAGAGCCTGTGCACTTGGCGTAGGGGCCTGGCGTTACTCCTTTGAAGGAAGTGCGGCTGTGTCGAATTTTGGTAGGGTCTATCCCCATCCTACGGATTGTGTTTGAATATAGCAGGTTTAAGTCACTGCCTCCGTCCATTAAGACGTTAGTAAATTGTAATCCGTCTATTATGGGATTCAATATCAGGGAGTCCGTCCCGCATTTTGAACTCATCTGGAATAGTCCAGATGGTCGAAAGTGATTGGTTTTGATATCCAATCTCTACGGTCTGCTGGGTTGGACCGTGCGAAGCTCCTTTTAGAAAGTGCCGCACTGTTTTTCCGTGTTATCACATGAAGTGAGTTTACTGCTTTGACCCCTTGTGGGAAAGTCTTTTGTTTTCCGGCGCCCTGCTGGCGGGGTTTATCTTCTTTGCTTGACGCGTCGAGCCCCTTGAGTTCGGCATTTAGTCGGCCGGACTATTTAAAAACCCAATAATCCCTGTGGGTGTGATTTGCAGGCCTTCCGGGGGTACTGTGGATTTGACATATCCGACCCAAAATTTTGTGTAAGTTGGACAATTCGTCACTGTCGTCCTTGAGAGGCTGTGTTTTGTTATTGGGCCGCGAGCTTTTGAATCCGGCGTTGATTGCCGTGCTCTTTGGGCTTTTATCTTTATTCCGACACTGCTCTTTTCTGTGCCGTGATTTTCCGTTTCCATCTCTTATCTCGGATGTACTTGGGTCGCTGGTGCTGCTTCTTGCTATCCAGCTATCCTCTCCCGCACAGAAGCGGGTCATGAGGCTTGTTAGTGCGGACATTGTCCTCGGTTTCTCTTGACCGAGGTGCCTGGTGAGCCATTCGTCTCGGACATTGTGCTTGAAAGCTGCTAAGGCTTCGGCGTCCGGACAGTCGACTATTTGGTTCTTTTTGGTAAGAAACCTGTTCCAAAATTTCCGCGCTGACTGTCCGGGATGTTCAGTTATATGACTTAAATCGTCTGCATCCGGAGGACGGACATAAGTCCCTTGAAAATTCGCTCTAAACGCGTCCTCGAGCTCTTCCCAACTTCCAACAGTGTTTTCTGGGAGGCTTTTGAGCCAATGACGGGCTGGCCCTTTGAGCTTGAGGGGTAGATATTTTATGGCGTGGAGATCGTCTCCTTTGGCCATGTGTATATGCAGTATATAATCTTCTATCCAGACTCCAGGGTCTGTTGTTCCATCGTAGGCCTCTATGTTTATGGGTTTAAACCCTGCTGGGAATTCATGGTCCAGCACCTCATCGGTGAAACATAGTGGGTGTGCGGTGCCCCTGTACTTATATGTGCCGCTATCATCGGACACTTGACGTGTTACTTTGCTTCCTGGGCCCTTCTTTTTGCGTCCGTAGATAGACCTGGCTGGGCCATTTGACGGTGGAGGCTCTATGGCCTCCTCGTCGAATTCTGGTAGCAGCTTACGCTTCGGGTAGCTTTTCGATTGGTGGCCATTGCCGCATTTATCTGCGGTTTTGAGCACTTTGCTCCATCTCATTCTGAGCGTGTCTTCCGCTGTTTTGAGCTTCCGCTTGTCCTTCTTCAGGCTTCTTGCTGTGGCGATGAGCCTGCGCTTAAAAAGCTCTTGTTCGACGGGGTCCTCGGGCACGACGAGTTCGTCGTCATTGAGGCTTGCTTCGTCTTCGGAGGGAGGCATATAGTTATGATCCTCGACCTCTTCGTCTGCCGCCCTTTCGTGAGGGCTTGCTTCTGCATCCTCCTGCGCTGAGTCTTGCTGTAGGGGATTCTCTTCGGCACTCTCTGGGGTATTGTTATCTCCTGTGCCGGAATCTCTATTCTTGTTGTGGCGGGATTTGTAGCGGCGCCACTGACGCCGGCGCTTGGGCTGTTTCTTTAAGGGATCTGCCTCCGCTGTTTCTTCGCCGTCCCCATCTTTTGGGGTATCCACCATGTATACGTCGTATGACGAGGTGGCCTTCCAGTGCCCTGTGGGCGCTGGTTCCTGTTCGTCTCCGGCATCGTCGTCCATAGCGTCGATGTCTTCGGAGTCGTAGTCTAGCATGTCGGTTAGATCGTCGACAGTGGCTACAAAGTGGGTGGTGGGTGGGCTCTGAATTTCTTCGTCGTCCGTATCCCAACCATCCTGGCCATAATCCGGCCAGGACTCTCCTGATAACGAGAGATGCTTTAGTGAATTCAAGATATCGCCGAAAGGCGAGCATTGGAAGATGTCCGCGGCGGTGAATTCCATGATCGGCGCCCAATCCGGATCGATTGGTAGGGGCGCGGGAGGTTCTGAGTCCGGCAAGGAGTCCGGCGCCTCGGAATCATGAGTTTCGCGGGGGACAAGATTGGTGTTCGGCTCCATCGCCGTGGACGTTGAAGCCCCCAGGGCGGCGTCTATCCAACGGCCCTCGATCTGGGCGATCGGCTCCGGGCTAATGGCCGGAGCAGATCCGTGTGCGGCCACCAAGGCACTGTTCGGCGGCAGAGCTAGATCGTGCCCATCGTCACAGTGCGGCACGCTTGGCTGTGGCTCGAGTCTCCGCGGACATCGGCCGTGAAGTTTAAGCTTCCAAATCTGACCTGACGGCCAGGGGCGTAGCTTTCGATCTGCTCCAGATGGCCAAGTGAATTGGCCCGCAGGGCGAAGCCGCCGAATATGAAGATCTGTCCGGGGAGAAAAGTCTCACCCTGGACAGCGTTGCTGGTTGAAGATGCCATCAAGCCTATCGGTGACGACACAGAGGAACTCTCAATGAAAGCACCAATGTCAGTGTCAAAACCGGCGGATCTCGGGTAGGGGGTCCCAAACTGTGCGTCTAGGCGGATGGTAACAAGAGACGAGGGACACGATGTTTTTACCCAGGTTCGGGCCCTTCCGATGGAGGTAAAACCCTACGTCCTGCTTGATCAATATTGATGATATGGGTAGTACAAGAGTAGATCTACCACGAGATCAAGGAGGCTAAACCCTAGAAGCTAGCCTATGGTATGATTGTTGAGATGTATGTTGTCCTACGGACTAAAGCCCTCCGGTTTATATAGACACCGGAGGAGGCTAGGGTTACACAGAGTCGGTTACAATGGTAGGAGATCTACATATCCGTATTGCCAAGCTTTCCTTCCACGCCAAGGAAAGTACCATCCGGACACGAGCCGGAGTCTTCAATCTTGTATCTTCGTAGTCTTGGAGTCCGGCGGATATTGATAGTCCGGCTATCCGGACACCCCCTAGTCCAGGACTCCCTCACATATCTTTGTTCTAGTATCGAGTTGTAATATTGGGTTGTAAGTAAATAAAAGTGTGATGATCATCATTATAGAGCATTGCCCCATAAAAAAAAGAAAAAGAAAAAAAAAGAAAAAAAGGAAAGGCCAAAGAATCCAAAATAAAAAAAGGGGGCCAAAGAAGCCCACCGAAAGAAAAAAATAAAAAAAGAAAAAGAAAAGAAAAAAAAGAAAAAGAAAAGGGGCAATGTTACTATCCCTTTTCCTCACTTGTGCTTCAAAGTAGCACCATGTTCTTCATATAGTGAGTCTCCTATATTGTCACTTTCATATACTAGTGGGAATTTTCATTATAGAACTTGGCTTGTATATTCCAACAATGGGCTTCCTCAAATGCCCTAGGTCTTCATGAGCAAGCAAGTTGGATGCACACCCACTTAGTTTCTTTTGTTGAGCTTTCATACACTTATAGCTCTTAGTGCATCCGTTGCATGGCAATCCCTACTCCTCACATTGACATCAATTGATGGGCATCTCCATAGCCCATTGATTAGCCGTGTCGATGTGGACTTTCTCCCTTTTTGTCTTCTCCACATAACCTCCATCATTATATTCTATTCCACCTATAGTGCTATATCCATGGCTTGCGCTCATGTATTGCGTGAGGGTTGAAAAAGCTGAAGCGCGTTAAAAAGTATGAACCAATTGCTCGGCTTGTCATCGGGGTTGTGCATGATGGGATCATTTTGTGTGACGAAAATGAAGCATGGCCAAACTATATGATTTTGTAGGGATACGCTTGCTTTGGCCTTGTTGTTTTGAAAAGACATGATTGCTTTATTGGTACGCTCGAAGTATTATTGTTTTTATGTCAAATGATAGACTATTGCTTTGAATCACTCGTGTCTTAATTAATATTCATGCCATGATTAGACATTTGATCAAGATTATGCTAGGTAGCATTCCACATCAAAAATTATCTTTTTTATCATTTACCTACTCGAGGACGAGCAGGAATTAATCTTGGGGATGCTGATACGTCTCCGTCATATCTATATTTTTTTATTGTTCCATGCCAATATTATTCAACTTTCATATACTTTTGACAACTTTTTATACTATTTTTTGGGACTAACATATTGATCCAGTGCCCAGTGCTAGTTCCTGTCTATTGCATGTTTTATGTTTTGCAGAAAACCCATATCAAACAGAATCCAAACGGGATAAAAATGGACGGAGAATTATTTTGGAATATTTGGGATTTTCCAGAGGAAGAATCAACGCGAAACGGTGTCCGAGGTGGCCACGAGACAGGGGGGCACGCCCTCCCCCCTAGGCGCGCCCTAGACTCTCGTGGGTCACCCATAAGGCGGTTGACACTCTTCTTTTGCCGCAAGAAAGCTAATTTTACGAGAAAAATCTGGGCGAAAGATTCACCCCAATCGGAGTTACGGATCTCCAGATATAAAAGAAACGGTGAAGGGGTAGAATCTGAGAACCCAGAAAGAGAGAGATAGATCCAATCTCGGAGGGGCTCTCGCCCCTCCCAAGCCATGGAGCCAAGGACCAGAGGGGAAACCCTTCTCCCATCTTGGGAGGAGGTCAAGGAAGAAGAAGAAGAAGGGGGGCTCTCTCCCCCTTGCTTCTGGTGGCGCCGGAACGCCGCCGGGGGCCATCATCATCACCGCAATCTTCACCAACACTGCCGTCATCTTCACCAACATATCCATCACCTTTCCCCATCTATATCCAGCGGTCCACTCTCCTGCAACCCACTGTACCCTCTACTTGAACATGGTGCTTTATGCTTCATATTATTATCCAATGATGTGTTGCCATCCTATGATATCTGAGTAGATTTTCGTTGTCCTATCGGTGATTGATGAATTGCTATGATTGGTTTGAGTTTCATGTTTTATCATCGGTGCTGTCCTATGGTGCCCTCCGTGTCGCGCAAGCATGAGGGATTCCCGCTGTAGGGTGTTGCAATGCGTTCATGATTCGCTTATAGTGGGTTGCATGAGTGACTGAAACACAAACCCGAGTAAGGGGATTGTTGCGTATGGGATAAAGGGTACTTGATACTTTAATGCTATGGTTGGGTTTTACCTTAATGAATCTTTAGTAGTTGCGGATGCTTGCTAGAGTTCCAATCATAAGTGCATATGATCCAAGTAGAGAAAGTATGTTAGCATATTCCTCTCCCTCAAATAGAATTGCAATAGTGATTACCGGTCTAGTAACGTAGTCAATTGCTTAGGGACAAGTCCACAAATCCTACCACCACTTTTCCACACTTGCTATATTTACTTTATTGCATCTTTATTTAAACAGCACCTACTTTTTATTTACGTGTTCTTTATTATCTTGCAAACCTATCCAACAACACCTACAAAGTACTTCTAGTTTCATACTTGTTCTAGGTAAAGTGAACGTCAAGCGTGCGTAGAGTCGTATCAATGGCCGATGGACTTGAGAGAGTATTTGTTCTACCTTTAGCTCCTCGTTGGGTTTGACACTCTTACTTATCGAAAGAGGCTACAACTATCCCATATACTTGCGGGTTATCAGCCCTCTCGAGGAGAGACTTTGAAGATGAAGAGGAAGAGGTTGCTGCACCAGCACCTAAAGCTCAGAAGCTTATGGGAGATGACATAAGGTGAGGGGCTGCTCCATCAAAGCCCAAAGAAGCTCCCGAAGCTGCTGCTCCAAAACCCAAGTCTCCACCCAAGAGGAACACCAGGAGTATTCCAGTTGCAGAGAAGAACAAGGCCCCAGTGCCTGAAGCTGCTATTGAAGAAGAAGATGATGAGTCACATGTCTTGAGGAAGTTGAAGCCCAAAATTCTAGATCACAACGATGCTCATCCAGTAGCTGAGGATATGAAGCTCAGGAAGGATGCAGGACTAAGACAGTCGAGATTGACTGATCCCTATGCAGTCAGGAGGAGAACTGCTGTGGACTATAGGTTCCATACAAAGGAACAACAGGACTTCTATGAGACAGTGTTGCTTGACAAGAAGCCTATAGTCTGTGATATGAGATGGGTGGACTGGAAGTACATCAGGGAAAATGAAGAGCACTATCCTGGAGTCTATGATAGTTTCAAGTCTTGTGGAGTAGAGGACTTTGTTGGGCAGAAGCTCACAAAGTGGAATGATGAGCTAATTATGCAGTTCTACTCCACAACTCATTTCTACCCAGATGGAAGGATTGTCTGGATGTCTGAAGGTACTAGGTACCAATCATCAGTTGAAGAATGGGAAAATTGATTAATGCTCCTAAGGAGAAGGAGGATGACTTGGATGTCTATGCCAAGAAGAAGAAGAATCACAACTCCATGGCACATATGTACAGAGAGATCCTAGATGTTGTTGTTGAGACACACAAATTTGGATCAGTACATTACCTTCTATCAGGTTTGCCAGCAATCAACTGGATCCTCAGGCATACTCTGTTGCCAAAGTCAGGTGATCACAAGATGATCAGAGGCCATGCAATTAACCTGCTTCACATATTTGATGTGCCTCAAAAGTTCAAGGTCATGAGCCTAATTGTGGAAACTATCAAGAGGATAGTTGCAGATCAGAAGAGAAGTTGTGGGTATGCCCCACGGATCCAGGAGCTAATCAACTCCAAGATGGGCACTGGCACATATCTCTTGGAGAAGGATCACATGCCCATCTACCCAGACTTTGAGGACAACACTATTGTGATGGATGAGAATGAACCATCCTCTGTGCAAGCTCAAGAGAAGGAGAAGCCAAGGACTGAAAAGGCTGCAAAGATGCCAACCATTGATGAGGCATCTCAGTATTTCCTGATGAACAAGCAAGATCAGCTTGGCTACTTGATTGCCTCCACTCTGAGGATAGAGAAGGGATTGGCCACCCTGACTCAAAACAGGAGAGCCTGGAGAGGATCATGGAGCAGAAGTTCTATGATTTAGATGTGAAGGTCACTGAGATACAGTCAGTTGCTGATCAACTTCAGGATGAAGTGCAGGAGAAGAAGGGCAAGTCTACCACTGATGCTTCTTCTAGAGTGCCCAGGAGTCAGAGATCTGCTGCAGTGCCAGTGACAGACACCAGAGCAACTTCGTCTGCACCAGCTACAGCTTCTGTGCATCCAGCTCCAGCACCCACTCCACCAGCTCCATCTACATCTACTGATGCCTTCGTCCTTGGGGTTCTATCTACACCACCACCTGAAGACCAAGCCTGAGAGTCGATCTAGCACTATGCATTTTTTATGAACTTTTTGGTAACTTGTTGCCAAAGGGGGAGAAAATGTATAGATCATAGGCTTCAAGAGAGAGTGTTGCTTTTGTTCTCTCTTGTTTTGCTTTTTGGTGGTTGAACTTTGTTATTTGCTTGGTTGAGATACTCTATGCTTGTGTGTGATACTTGGATGATCATGTGTTTGATCATATGCTACCTTAATGCTTGTTGGATGACATTATCCGTTTATATCCCTATATGATCATTCACGTTGCTTGGTGATGAGTGCATGCATTTAATTATTATCATTTTGAGCGCTCCACCAAGATGTATGTGACACGGAAGAGTAACTCATGATCCTAACTCTTTGTGCATTTGCAGTCCAAAGCAAATCTTTAACTATACACAAATTTAGGGGGAGTTCTAGCTTTTCACATACTTCTCAAAGCCACAATGTTTTTCACTCTTATTATCATTTGTCGAAGCTTTGAACTATATGTTGTCATCAATTACCAACAAGGGGGAGATTGAAAGTGAAACTATCCCTAGGTGGTTTTGGTAATTCCTAACAACATATAGCTCATTGAGCTAATGCTATTTCAAGATAAATATTTCAGGAAAGCTCAATGATTGGCATGGCATGGATGAGAAAAGTGGACCTCTCAAAATACTAAGGACAAAACGATTGGCTCAAGCTCAAAGCTCAAGACTCTACATTTTCTATTTCAGTGATCCAAGATCACATTGAGTCTATAGGAAAAGCCAATACTATCAAGGAGGGATGAGGTGTTGCTTAATGAGGATCTTGCTCAAAATGCTTAGTGATATGCTCCAAAGCCCTCAACTACTTTCTCACATCCACATATGACCTAAACCGAAAGTCAAACTCGGCCCCACCAATTCTTCCTATCCGGTGCCACCGAGTTGCATATGTCATAGCCACTACCACAAACCCTAGGCAAATCGGTCTCACCGATAGGGATCTCGGTCTCACAGAGATGGGATTGCAATCTCTCTGTTTCCCTTCGTAACGTTTCGGTCCCACTGAGATGAGCGATCGGGCCCACCGAGATTGCAATGTAAACTCTCTGTTTCCCTTTCATAACATTTTGGTCTCACCGGAATGAGCGAATTGGTCCCACCGAGTTTACTTGACCAACTCTCTGGTTAGCTTATTACCAAAATCGGTCTCACCATGTTTGTGTAATCGGTCTCACCGAGATTACATTATGCCCTAACCCTAACCATATCGGTCCTACCGAGTTGCATGTCGTCCCACCGAAAATCCTAACGGTCACTAGATTTGCTGAATCGGTTCGACCGAGTTTCTCAATTCGGTCCCACCGAGATTGGCAAGTTGTGTGTAACAGTTAGATTTTGTGTGGAGGCTATATATACCCCTCCACCTCCTCTTCATTCGTGGAGAGATCCATCGGAACGAACCTATGCTTCCAACTTACTTTTTCTGAGATAGAACCACCTACACTTGTGTTGAGGCCAAGATATTCCATTCCAACCATATGAATCTTGATCTCTAGCCTTCCCCAAGTTGCTTTCCACTCAAATCTTCTTTCCACCAAATCCAAATCCTGTGATAGAGAGTTGAGTGTTGGGGATACTATCATTTGAAGCACAAGAGCAAGGAGTTCATCATCAACACACCATTTGTTACTTCTTGGAGAGTGGTGTCTCCTAGATTGGCTAGGTGTCACTTGGGAGCCTCCGACAAGATTGTGGAGTTGAACCAAGGAGTTTGTACGGGCAAGGAGATCGCCTACTTCGTGAAGATCTACCGCTAGTGAGGCAAGTCCTTCGTGGGCGACGGCCATGGTGGGATAGACAAGGTTGCTTCTTCGTGGACCCTTCGTGGGTGGAGCCCTCCGTGGACTCGCGCAGCTGTTACCCTTCGTGGGTTGAAGTCTCCATCAACGTGGATGTACGATAGCACCACCTATCGGAACCACGACAAAAACATCCGTGTCTCCTATTGCGTTTGCACTCTCCAAACCCTTCCCTTTACATTCTTGCAAGTTGCATGCTTTACTTTCCGTTGCTCATATACTCTTTGCGTGCTTGCTTGAATTGTGTTAAGATTTCTTGAACCGTGCTAAGTTGCTAAAATCTACCAAGAACTAAAACTGGGAAAAGGATAGATTTTTATTTGGTCAAGTAGTCTAATCACCCCCCTCTAGACATACTTTCGATCCTACAGTACCGGTTGGTGGCACGAACCCGTACTAAAGGTGTCGGCGTCCTTGATTTGGGGGTATCCAGTCCTGCCTGCCCGCGGCCCACCATGTGGCTCCGTCGACGGCCTGGTACGGCCAAGCCTCAACACCAACACAGCAAGACCCTCGCGAGGGGCCGAGCCTCGGGAGGTGGACGACGCCAAGACCCCTGAAGGAGTTGGCCTCCTCAGGAGGGTTCCTGAGGGGTGGAGAGATCTATGCAACTACCTCATGAGACTCAGCTAACGTGAGCCGTGACGACCAAGGCCAGGCGGGCGCCAGGCGGGTGCAGAGCGCAGATTTCCTCTTTGGTGCAAGGGAGGCAAACGACAGGCGCGGAGTCCCGAGGAATCAACCAAAGGTTTCCATTCTGGCGCAACAAGACCAAGACCGCCAGGACGGCAGGACGGAGGTCATCACTGAGTCCACCGCAACGTCACGACCAGATACTTTTTGCAGGCGAAGACTACTTTTGTCAGGGTAGACTATACTGCTTGTCCCCCTTCAAATCGCTCTATTATGGAATCCCTTCCCTCTCTTATTTGGGAAGAGGACCAAGGCCACTATATATAGGGCTTATCTACCACCATAGAAAGGGACCGAAAACTAGAGCAAGTAGAGCACGACACCAGCGTAAGAACACCTCATCTCCTGAGGCTTGTTCATCCTTTGTACTAGTTCATCCATAGCCCCCCGAGGCAATCCACCACACCACACTGGATTAGGGTATTACACCACAACAGTGGCCTGAACCAGTATTAATCTCTGTGTCTTTGTGTCTCTGTGAGCTCTACGCGCTAGGCTAGGGAGGATCGCGAGTAGGCAGACTGGGCAGGTTGAGATCTCTGCACGCACCCAAGAGTTTGAACCTCTCAAGGGTTGCCGGATCCCGAAATCTGACATTTGACGCGCCAGGTAGGGGTGCGTCGGAATCCTCTTCCTCAACCTCCAGATCGTGCCACTGACCCATATGGCGGGCGCTCCTCCATCGGCCTCGTCGATGCGCGTCCCCAGAGAAGCGCCGGGGTTGCGCTGCTTCGCCCTCTCCCTGCGGAAAGTGTAGTGGCCGCCCAAGTTCCGACAGGAGATGCCGCCGCGCTACAACGGCGCGTCGGATCCAGCCCCTTCCTTCAGGCATATGAGGAAGTAGTTTGGGCGGCTGGTGGAGATGACAAGGTGAAGGCCAACTGGTTCCCGATGGCCCTCATAGGCGTGCCACGCGCCTATTTGCTCAACCTGCCAGTGTCTTCTGTGGCCTCCTAGGAGGAGTTGCGCGACCTCTTCCTCGCCCACTATGCGGCGCCGGCGCCCCCGGTCATCGCAACTCTCCTGGGAGGCTCGCAGGCGCTACCCTCCGACCGCCACGTCAAGCAGTTCTACCTGCGGGCAGGCAACACTCAGGCGGGCTCGGGGGTTCCCCCGGGCTGGGCGGCGCCCCAAGCTGACCTCAGCTTCGGCCCCGAAGATCACCCCTCTGCCACGACGGGGTAAGCGCGCTCCCGATGCTCTGCACCCCCACCATCTGTCATGTGGCGATCACCAGGACCCTCATCGACGGTGGGGCCGGCCTCAAGGTGCTCTCCCCGGAGGCGTTCGGCCTGCTCCATGTACCGCCCAGCCGGCTCCGCCCCTCCAAGCCCTTCTCCAGAGTTGGAGACGGCTCCACCAGGCCCCTGGGGCAGATCCACCCCCCTGTCACCTTTGGGACCCGTGACAACTACCGCACCGAGCTCGTCGACTTCGACATCGCCAAGATCAACCTGCCGTACAACACTATTATGGGATACCCAGCCTTGGCGCAGTTTATGGCTGCGACACACCCCGCGTACAACCTCATGAAGATGCTGGGAAGCAACGGTGTCCTCATGAAGATGCATGGTAGGAGACACCAAAGGCACGCTGCAGGCCCTCAAGCTCACCTTCAAGACAGCCGCGACCAAGGTACCCGGCAAGAAGGAGGATCAGGAAGCCCGAGATGTAGCGCCTGCCAAGAAGAAGTAGTTGTTCTCTCAAGAGCGAGATGAGACAAAGCAGGTGCCGGTCTGCGAGGACGGGACGGCCAGCGCCACCTTCACCATAGGGGTTGGCCTCCCTCAGGACCAAGAGGAGGCATTGATCAACTTTTTGCGAGCCAACAAGGATGTATTCGCCTGGGAACCCAAACACCTGGCCGGGGTCCCAAGGGGGATAATCCAGCATCATCTGAGAGTATGCCCAAATGTACGGCCGGTGAAGTAGAAGGCTCGCCGGTAGTCCACCGAGAAGCAGGCCTTCATCGTCCAAGAAACACGTAAGCTACAAGCCGCAAGGGGTCATCAGAGGGTGCAGTACCCAGAGTGGCTGGCGAACCCTGTCATCCTCCCCAAGAAAGGAGGGAAGGAGCGCATGTGTGTCGACTTCACCAACCTCAACAAGGCTTGCCCTCAAGATCCTTTCCCGTTCCCTCGCATCGACCAAATCATCGACTCCACCGCCGAGTGTGACCTATTGTGCTTCCTGGACGCCTTCTCCGGCTACCACCAGATCAAGATGGCCGTGAGGATGTGGAGAAGACGGCATTCCTCACCCCATGCGGGGTGTACTATGATAACCCACAAGTGTAGGGGATCGCAACAGCTTTCGAGGGTAAAGTATTCAACCCAAATTTATTGATTCGACACAAGGGGAGCCAAAGAATATTCTTGAGTATTAGCAGTTGAGTTGTCAATTCAACCACACCTGGATAACTTAGTATCTGTAGCAAAGTGTTTAGTAGCAAAAATAGTATGATAATAATAGTAGCGGTAGCAAAAGTAAAGATAAATGTTTTTTGGTTTTTGTAGTAGTTGTAACAGTAGCAATGGAAAAGTAAATAAGCGAAGAACATTATGTGAAAAGCTCATAGGCAATGGATCAGTGATGGATAATTATGCTGGATGCGATTCCTCATGCAATAGTTATAACATAGGGTGACACAGAACTAGCTCCAATTCATCAATGTAATGTAGGCATGTATTCCGTAAATAGTCATACGTGCTTCTGGAAAAGAACTTGCATGACATCTTTTGTCCTACCCTCCCATTGCAGTGGGGTCCTTACGGAAACTAAGGGATATTAAGGCCTCCTTTTAATAGAGAACCGGAACAAAGCATTAGCACATAGTGAATACATGATCTCCTCAAACTATGGTCATCACCGAGAAGTATCCCGATCATTGCCACTTCGGGGTTGTCGGATCATAACACATAATAGGTGACTATAGACTTGCAAGATAGGATCAAGAACACACATATATTCATGAAAACATAATAGGTTCAGATCTGAAATCATGGCACTCGGGCCCTAGTGACAAGCATTAAGCATAGCAAAGTCATAGCAACATCAATCTCAGAACATAGTGGATACTAGGGATCAAACCCTAACAAAACTAACTTGATTACATGGTAAATCTCATCCAACCCATCACCGTCCAGCAAGCCTACGATGGAATTACTCACGCACGGCGGTGAGCATCATGAAATTGGTGATGGAGGATGGTTGATGATGACGACGGCGACG
The DNA here is from genome assembly GCA_963921465.1 of Triticum timopheevii. Lineage (NCBI taxonomy): Eukaryota > Viridiplantae > Streptophyta > Magnoliopsida > Poales > Poaceae > Triticum > Triticum timopheevii. Next base: position 219,292,536 of record OY997274.1, read on the forward strand.
AATCCCCCTCTCCGGAGCCCCGAATGGACTCCAGATCAGCCCTCCCGAGAGAGATTAGGGCTTGGCGGCGGCTCCGTGTCGTAAAACGCGATGAAACTTTCTCTGATATTTTTTTCTCCCCAAGACGGAATATATGGAGTTGGAGTTGAGGTCGGTGGAGCTCCAAGGGGCCCACGAGATAGGAGGCCGCGCCCTGGGGGGGTGCCCCTTGTCTCGTGGACAGCCTATGGGCCCCCTGGCATTGATTCTTTCACCAAAAATTCTTATTAATTCCAAAAAGTGCCTCCGTGGATTTCCAGGACATTCCGAGAACTTTTCTTTTCTACACATAAAACAACATCATGGTAGTTCTGCTGAAAACAGCGTCAGTCCGGGTTAGTTTCATTCAAATCATGCAAGTTAGAGTCCAAAACAAGGGCAAAAGTGTTTGGAAAATTAGATACGTTGGAGACGTATCAACTGCCCAGAGGGAGTCCTGGACTAGGGGGTGTCCGGCAGCCGGACTATCAATATCCGCCGGACTCCAAGACTACGAAGATACAAGATTGAAGACTCCGGCTCGTGTCCGGAAGGTACTTTCCTTGGCGTGGAAGGCAAGCTTGGCGATACGGATATGTGGATCTCCTACCATTGTAACCGACTCTGTGTAACCCTAGCCTCTCCGGTGTCTATATAACCGGAGGGCCTTAGTCCGTAGGACGAACATACATTTCAACATTCATACCATAGGCTAGCTTCTAGGGTTTAGCCTCCTTGATCTCGTGGTAGATCTACTCTTGTACTACCCATATCATCAATATTAATCAAGCAGGACATAGGGTTTTACCTCCATCGAGAGGGCCCGAACCTGGGTAAAAACATTGTGTCCCTCGTCTCCTGTTACCATCCGCCTAGACGCACAGTTCGGGACCCCCTACCCGAGATCCGCGGGTTTTGACACCGACATTGGTGCTTTCATTGAGAGTTCCTCTGTGTCGTCGCCGGTAGAGCGGATGCCTCCACCCATCTTCAAAGACGGCGTCTTCGCTGGAGGGGCGTTGGCCGCCGGCCAAACTATTCGGCTTGGTGGTTTTCTCATGACTGCCTGTCCGGCCGCTGCTTCGGCAATGACTTCTCAAGTCGTCGCGAGCAATCCTCGCGTCAGCCCTAAAGCTGCCAAACAGTTAGATCCAATCGAGCTCTCGTCTGTTAACGAGCTCTTGGATTGCATCGCCGCCCTGGGAGTCGCTACGGACTACAACCAGATTGGGCTTAAAACCGATCTGAGAGAGATTAACTCTCCCCAGGCCACCCACCACGTCGCAGTGGTAGAGGAACAACACGACAATTCTTTGCCAGTGTTGAAAACAATCCGTGTCCGGATTCCCGAACCCTCCATGCCAGATTCCTGCGGAGGGACGGACTTTGATCGAGCATTGAACCTAAAATCATGCGTCGCTCCGAACTCGCTGGACTGTCTCCAGCAAACCAAGCTTCCGAATTCGGAAGCCCCTCGGCCTTTGGGCCCAAAGATGGGCAGGGATCCGGATTTTACTCCACCCACCCGCCCAGACATATGCGATCTATCTCTAATTCGGCAAGAGCCTACTGAAACAGTACATCACTACTGGGCCAGATTCCTCCTGGTTATGGACAGGATAAAGGACTGCCGAGAGGAAAACGCAATATCAATCTTCTGCAATAACTGCACGGACAAGGGAATACTAAACGCCATAGATCGTTGCAAAATTACGAGCTTCACCGATCTGGCATCCATTGTATGAAAGTACTGTGCGATGGAGAGTTTCCGGAAAACCAAGAGTCAATTTTGGGATAATCCGGCCCCAAACCCAGTCCGCAGTAAAAGGGCGCCTTACAATCAGGCCCCAGATGCAAAAACGAAAAAACAAAAAGCCAATAAGGGAAACAGAACCGTACTGGAGGGATGGCTCGATGGACCCTGTAAACTTCATAGTACAGAGGGAGCCGTCCCAACACATAGCCTTCGAGCATGTTGGATATTACGGCAGGTGGCCAAAAGTGGCGAAGAGCTTCTAGCTCCGGGAAACCACTCCAACAATACCAGCACGGTATCAGCAGTCTTCGAGACTTTTGCATCAAATAATATGCGAAAACGAACAATCCTCGAACTCGCCAAAGTCTACCAAGTAGCAACAGCAAATCCATGGAGTGGCACAGCTATTACCTTCAACGCCAGCGACGAGCCCACATCTCGAACTACCAGAGCCCCAGCCGCACTGGTACTTAGTCCCATAGTGGACGGCTTTCGACTGACAAAAGTCCTCATGGATGGCGGCAGCGGACTAAACCTCATTTACGAGGAAACTCTGCGAAAAATGGAAATCGATTGGAGCCGTATTTACCAAAGAAGGATAAATCCTGGCGCCTTTGTGTCGATTTTAAAGACCTCAATAAAGCCTGTCCAAAGGATCCCTTCCCTCTCCCCCGCATCGATCAAATTATCGATGCCACAACAGGGCACGATTCGTTGTGCTACCTGGACGCATACTCTGGCTACCATCAAATTAAGATGGCGGAAGAAGATCAAGCCGCAACGGCATTTATCACTCCATACGGACCATTCTGCTTCAACACGATGCCCTTCGGACTCAAAAACGCCGGCGCAACATATCAGCGCATGATTCAAACATGTCTGGCCACCCAGATCGGTAAAACAGTCGAGGCATACATAGACGACGTAGTCGTCAAAACAAAACACGTCGAAACTCTAGTAGATGATTTGAGGCTCACATTCGACAACCTTAGAGCATATGACATCAAGCTAAATCCGGATAAATGCGTTCTCGGTGTACCAGCCGAAAAACTGCTGGGCTTCATCGTATCCGATACAGGAATTGAAGGAAATCCGGCCAAAATCTGGGCTCTGTCACAATTGGATATTCCAAAGGACCTCAAGCAAATACAAAAATTAACAGGATGCATGGCAGCTTTAAGCCGCTTTATCTCCCGTTTAGGAGAAAAGGCGTTGCCCCTCTATCGCCTCCTAAGGCGCACCGGACACTTCGAGTGGACGGATGCTGCCACTGCCGGACTCGAAGAAATAAAGGCCATACTGGCAACAAATCCGGTCCTGGCCGCGCCCACTCTGGGCGAACCGATGTTGTTATACATCGCAGTAACACATCAAGTTGTAAGCGCAGTCCTCGTCGTTGAACGAGCGACAGAAGGGCATAAATTCCCTCTTCAAAAACCAGTGTATTATGTATCCACTGTGTTAACCCCCTGCAAATCCCGCTACCCACACTATCAAAAGATAGCATACGCGGTGTTCATGGCGTCTCGAAAGCTCCGACACTACTTTCAAGAGTGCTCGATAACAGTGGCCTCGGAAGTACCACTCAATGACATTATAAACAACCGCGACGCAACAGGCAGGATAGCAAAGTGGGCCATCGAGCTCTTACCATTCGACATCACTTACAAACCTCGACGAGCTATAAAGTCACAAGTTTTGGCTGACTTCGTCGCCGAATGGACTGAAGCTGAACTCCCTAAAGAGTACGGCGCATACTCCAATTGGACTATGCACTTCGATGGTTCCAAAATGTTGGCCGGACTGGGGGCTGGTGTCGTACTGACGTCCCCCACCGGAGACACAGTCCAGTACGTACTTCAAATAATGTACACGGACTCCAACAATGCAGCCGAATATGAGGCCCTACTACATGGTCTCCGGATGGCGGTCTCCATGGGCATTCAACGCCTAGAGGTGCGCGGGGACTCAAACCTTGCAATATCCCAAATAAACGGAGACTTCAACGCCAAGGATCCGAAAACGGCAGCATATCGTAACGCTGTCCTAAAAATGTCAGCTCGGTTTGAAGGACTCGAATTCCATCACATAGCCCGAGATAATAACCAAGCGGCCGACGTCCTGGCACGCATCGGTGTGAAACATGATGCTGTCCCTCCAAATATCTTCCTGGAACGGCTTTTCAAGCCATCCGTACTATGGGAAGAGGATCCCGGCAGCGACAAACCAGAGAAAACCGCACCAATCGGTGATTCGGTAGATGACATAACACCCTCCGCCCATGACATAATGGCAGTAATCGCCGCGTGGACAGAACCTTTCCTAGCCTACTTACTTAGGCAGGAACTTCCCGAAGACCAAAATGAGGCCCGCTGCATAGTCCGGCGATCGAAGGCCTACAAGGTCCATGAGGGAGAACTCTATAAGAAAAGTACTACCGGAGTCCTTCAAAGGTTTATCTCCGAAGAAGAGGGGCGAAACCTCCTGGCTGAAATCCATGCCGGACTAGGCGGACACCTCGTAGCAGCCCGGGCCCTTGTAGGAAAGGCATTCCGTACAGGATTTTATTGGCCGACGGCTCGGGCAGACGCACAGGACTTGGTCCAGCGATGCGTTGGTTGTCAGCTCTTCGCTAATCAGAGCCATATGCCACCCACCGCCCTCAAAACCATACCCATTACCTGGCTGTTCGCGGTCTGGGGGCTTGACATGGTTGGACCCCTTAAAGTTGGAACCCACAAGAAAAAGTACCTATTGGTCATGGTGGACAAGTTCACCAAATGGATAGAGGCCAAACCGGTCAAAACGGCAGAGTCCGGACCAGTGATAGACTTTATATCAGAGGTGGTACACCGTTACGGAGTCCCCCACAGCATCATCACCGACAACGGCACGAACTTCACGGCCGATGAGGTTAAGTCATGGTGCAAAATTATGGGCATCAAGCTCGACTATGCGTCAGTCTATCTCCCTCAAACCAACGGTCAAGTGGAAAGAGCAAATGGTCTAATCATGAGCGGCATCAAACCCAGACTAGTGAGGTCACTCACTAAATCCGACACCCAATGGGTCGAGGAGCTCGACTCCGTACTCTGGGGGCTGCGGACGACGCCTAACCGTACTACCGGATTCACACCATTTTTTATGGTATACGGCGCAGAGGCAGTCTTGCCCTGCGACATTATTCATGACTCACCTCGAGTGCGCATATATGAGGAAAGAGAAGCCGAGCTAGATCGGCAGGACAGCTTGGACACATTGGAGGAAGAACGTGACATCGCGAGGGCTCGTTCCGCATTCTATCAGCAGCAGGCCCGAAGATATCAAAGCAGAGAAGTACGGGCCAAGACTTACAACGTTGGCGAACTAGTTCTACGCCTGCCGGACAAGAAAAAGGACAAGCTCAAGCCCAGATGGGAAGGCCCCTTCATTATTGATCAAGTACTGACCGGCGGAGCATACCATCTGTGAAATGCGTCGAATAACCGACTGGAGCCGAACCCATGGAACGCAGCCCGCCTCCGACGATTCTATGCCTAGCACCGGACTAAGAGTTCGTCCCCTTCCCCCCGTCCAAATTTTTATACTTCGACTGTCTTTTGTTTCTCTTTTCCCCTTTTGACTTATAAGCCCTCGTGGGCCTATTCTTGCATTCTTTGCATATGCACGAAGTGCCATCCACACTATTTATTCCTGGGGGCTTCTTTTACAGAAGCTTAATTATACGGGTCTCATACCCAACACATGTGTCAAGCTTCCACATGTACCTTTTACTCGCCATTATATGCATCGATATGACTTAAGTTTTGGCCAAGCTGGGTTGCCTGGCTCCTGTGCTTACCCCTACGTTCCCGATTGTTCGGCTAAGAGGTAAAGGGAGCACCTCTGCGATTGTTACTGCCGGGTCAGCCAGATTTGTACCTCAGACTGGGTGAAGCCGAAAGCTAGCGTTCTTAAGGGAATATTCGGTCGGTGATTTAAAAGATGACTTTTTACCTATTTTTCCATCTGCCCCCAGATGTTTTACTGCTTTCTTTGCAGTCCGGCAATGCAATTTAGGGCATGCCTCCCCAGCGAAAGGAACCCTTAACGGAACTATTCTCCCTGGAAGATGTTTCTTACTAACCATGTAATATAACATAACTAGTTGGGCACTTGTCTGATAAAGCACCAATGACCCCTACGCCTGGTCTCCATGCATACCACGGTTGTTTCTTTACCAAAAAGGTATTCGGACACACTCCGGACTCTAGGGTCCCGAGGTCGAAGCGAAAAGGTCGGCAAAGACAAACGATCTACAATCCGGCTAGAAGGCATTTCACATGTCATTTTAAAGGATAACATACATTGTCAAGTTTATTGATTGTATTCCTCCTCAATCCCATCTAACAGGCTGTCTAGTTTACAGTCCCATTGGGAAAACTTAGCAGCCAACTCTACTTGGCTGTACACTAAACTCACAGGGATCTCCTTCCCATCGGGCCCGACCGGTCCAACTTCGGCCATGTGGTTGGGGTCCGCCTTCTTGTACCGCGTCTTCACCATGGCCCAAGCCTCCCTGGCACCTTGACGGCAAGCCGAAATCTTCCACAAACGGAAGCGCTGCCGCACTCCCTGCAGCTTCTCTGCAAGCTCCCCGAGGCCCTCGGGCAGGGTGAGGGCTGGCCATAAAGCCTGAACGGCGCCACTCATTGCCTGCCGAACTCGTTCGAGTAGCTGCAACAGTTCGGGAAGTTGATCACCCATTGATATGGGCATATCCTCTGCAGGACGACCCATGAGTATACCTACAAGACATATCATGTCAAAACACTTCCTCACCAAACTCTTCTTTTCAAAAGAGTTCGCTCAAGCACTTACAATATATGCCGCGATGAAGCCGTTGATTCTCCCTGACGGAGCCGGACAGCTCGGCCTGTGTGCCTTTCAGCTCTTCTCCGAGCTTGGCGTTGGCATCTTGGAGCTTGTTCCTCTCTTGCTGAACCCTGTTCAGCACACTCTCGCCAGCCTTTAGCTGGCACAGCAATGCTTGCCTGTCCGGATCTTGTCCGGCGGCACCTGCAATGTCATTATTAGACTCGCGCGCATGCCGCACAGCGCTTATATTAATTTATACAAATGTGTTACCAGGAGGGGTCTTCCCGTCTCCTCCTGCGGCAGCAAGTGCGGCCTCAAGATGGGCCTTACAGTCTTGCAGCTCCCGAGACAGCTGGGCATTCTTCTCGTTAAGAGCCTGAAATTTCAAATGATCCTTAAATCAGTTAGCATAACTAATTTAAGTCTCGGGGGCTACTGGTGTATACAACCATTAAAATTCCCTTACCCGTATGTCTTTAACATACTGCTCCGTGGCTCTGGTAAAACCATTTTGAGCAGCACGGAGATGCGCGTCCCCTGCATTAAAGGCATCCAATGCCTCAGGGGAAAAGCACGCTTCTTGAAATACTGTCCGGCGGCGTCTATGATTCATAGCGCTCTCCACCTCAGACTTGGTGGCGGACAGTCTGTCGGTATCCTCCGTTGGAGCAGGATCCGGTTCGCGTCTTGCGCTTGCCTCCCCCTCTAGTCCGGGCGCTGGAGCCTGGCTGGTGTTGGTCGGGTCGGCAATTCCTGCGCTCGTAGTCCGGCGGGCGCTTTTTCTCCTATAAAAGATCATGAGCACTTGGGCGTTTCCTCGGAACGTTGCTCTAAAAATTCGAATACGAGCTATACCTTTGCGGCGACATTTCCGTCCGCACTGCGCTCCTTTTCCGCATGCTGGACCAGACTGGCCTCTGTTGGTCAGCCGCCGCGGGCTCGGCTTCCTGCCGTAAAGGCGCTTCCTGTGAAATACCATCGTTCGCGAGGGTCAGAAGGAGGCGGGGAAGAGATACGGGTGTCCGGACTTCGGTCGCAGTCACCTGTGAAGCCAAATTCAGTCCGGGGTAGTCCGCCGTAATGGCGACCAAAGCATTGTCTATGCTGAGTTGGTGTACACCCCGTCGATCAGCTCCACCTCGATGTCCGGATCCTCCTTCGAGGCCGGACCCAGTGATCCTTCCGGATCCTCGGGTTGTGGAGCAGGACTCACCATGTCCTCCACAGTCCGGCGTAGACCCTGCGCCGAAGACATAATGTAAGAAGCTTAAACTTCGAAGACACGGGTAAAGCCCTTTGGGGTGTTCGCTTACCCATCCTCTGGGGTTGATCATGGAAAACCCCTCCAGAGGGTTCGGGCGAAGGAAGTCCTCCTTCTCCCCCTTGTACAGACCGGACAGGATCTTCACCAGATCCTCGGTCGAATCCGGTCCTTTGCGGCCATGCCGGGTAGCATCATCTTCCCCGTTGAAATCCCACATGGGGTGGCCTCTGTATTGCAGCGGCTGCACCCCCCGCTTGATGCACGTCGCCATGACTCCAATCATGGTCAAGCCGGAATGAGCCATTAATCTTATCCGGCCCATCAGGTAATGAACGCTCTTGTCTTCCTCCAAACGGGGGCTCCGCGGGCGCCAGCTGAGGCGTCTCTTCAAGGGAGCAACATCAAACTCCGGGAGGCCGATCCGAACTGGGTCGGGTAACGGAGCGTCTACTATATAAAACCACTCCAAGGGCCAGTCTTCGGACGCCTTCTTGGGAGTGCCGGATAGGTATCCGGTCCCGGCGATGCGCCATATTTCGGCGCCGCCCACTTGATATATGGACCCCTGGTGAGAATGGGGTACGAGGCAAAACAACCTCTTCCACAATGCGAAATGGGGCTCGATGCCCAGGAACAGCTCACAAAGAGCTACGTAGCCCGCGATATGTAGCACACAGGCGGGCGTGAGGTGGTGGAGCTGGAGTCCGTAGAACTTCAGGAGCCCGCGGAGGAATGGATGTATTGGAAATCCGAGCCCTCTTATCAGATAGGGGACGAAGCACACTCGCTCCCCCTTGTTGGGGCTTGGAGTGTCCTCCGCCTGCCTCCCACCTTGATAAGTAACCAGTCTGGCTCGGACTGGGACCATGAAGGCCGGAGGAAGTAACCCCTCCGTTTGGAGCTTCACTAGCTCATTGTGCGAAATAGAGTACCTCCTCCAATTCCCTGGCGATGTGCTAGGAGCGCGTGAGGAAGAGCCGCGTTGACGATCCATGGTGGAATGGATTTCTAGGTCAGAGGCGCTTCGATTGAGAATACGCGGGAGGAAGACGGTGCGGTTTGGATCTGGGTTCCTGCCTCTTTTATAGGCGGACGACCCGCACAATTAGGGGGTGAAATGTAAAAGGCACCCTGGCTTTTCGCATTCGTGCGACGCGTGGAAGAGGGCCATTATTTGGCGTAGAAGCCGAGGAGCACAGTATTCAAGATGAAGCCGGATACTATTCGGCAGGTACATGGAAATTGAAGGGAGAACCCGCCTTGCAACGCCGAAGACTATAAACACGCTGGACTTATCGTCATTGAAGCCTGGTTCGGGGGCTACTGAGGGAGTCCTGGACTAGGGGGTGTCCGAACAGCCGGACTATCAATATCCTCCGGACTCCAAGACTACGAAGATACAAGATTGAAGACTTCGGCTCGTGTCCGGAAGGTACTTTCCTTGGCGTGGAAGGCAAGCTTGGCGACACGGATATGTGGATCTCCTACCATTGTAACCGACTCTGTGTAACCCTAGCCTCTCCGGTGTCTATATAAACCGGAGGGCCTTAGTCCGTAGGACGAACATACATTTCAACATTCATACCATAGGCTAGCTTCTAGGGTTTAGCCTCCTTGATCTCGTGGTAGATCTACTCTTGTACTACCCATATCATCAATATTAATCAAGCAGGACGTAGGGTTTTACCTCCATCGAAAGGGCCCGAACCTGGGTAAAAACATTGTGTCCCTCGTCTCCTGTTACCATCCGCCTAGACGCACAGTTCGGGACCCCCTACCCGAGATCCGCCGGTTTTGACACCGACATCCCCCAAGCTTAAACCTTTGCTTGTCCACAAGCAATTCAGTTGATAAACTGAAAGTGATAAAGAAAACTTTTACAAACTCTGTTTGCTCTTGTTGTTGTAAACATGAAAAGCCAGCATTCAAATTTTAGCAAATATTATGAACTAACCATACTCACAATAACACTTAGCTCTCACAATTACTCATATCAATAACATAATCAGCTAGCGAGCCATAATAATAAAACTCGGACGACAACACTTTCTCAAAATAATTATAACATGATATAACAAAATGGTATCTCGCTAGCCCTTTCTGAGACCGCAAAACATAAATCCAGAGCACCTTTAAAGATCACGGACTGACTAAACATTGTAATTCATGGTAAAAGAGATCCAGTCAAGTCATACGCAATATAAACCAATAGTAATGAATGCAAATGATAGTGTGCTCTCTAGCGGGTGCTTTTAATAAGAAGGGTGATGACTTAACATAAAAGTAAATAGATAGGCCCTTCGCAGAGGGAAGCAGGGATTTGTAGAGGTGCCAGAGCTCGATTTTAAAATAGAGATTGAATAACATTTTGAGCAGCATACTTTTCCTGTCAACGCAACAACTATGATATGGCTGTATCTTCCATACCAAATGCATTATAGGCAGTTCCCAAACAGAATGGTAAAGGTTTATACTCCCCCAACCACCAACAAGCATCAATCCATGGCTTGCTCGAAACAACGAGTGCCTCCAACATACAACAGCCCTGGTGGAGTTTTGTTTAATTATTTTGATTTGCTTTGATCGTTTTGGATCTTGGGACTGGGCATCCCGGTTACTGGCCCTTTCTCGTGAATGAGGAGCGGAGTCCACTCCTCTTGAGAATAACCCACCTAAAATGGAAGATATAGGCAGCCCTAGTTGTAACATGAGCTGCTCGAGCATACAAAAAAGAATTTCATTTGAAGGTTTGGAGTTTGGCACATACAAATTTACTTGGAACGGCAGGTAAATACCGCATATAGGTAGGTATAGTGGAATCATATGGAAAAACTTTGGGGTTTAAGGAGTTGGGATGCACAAGCAGTATTCCCGCTTAGTACAGGTGAAGGCTACCAAAAGACTGGGAAGCGACCAACTGAGAGAGCGACAACAGTCATAAACATGCATTAAAATTAATTCACACCGAACACAAGCATGAGTAGGATATAATCCACCATGAACATAAATATCATGAAGGCTATGTTGATTTGTTTCAACTACATGCGTGAACATGTGCCAAGTCGAGTCACTCAATTCATTCAAAGGAGGATACCATCCCATCATACCACATCATAATCATTCTAATAGCATGTTGGCACGCAAGGTAAACCATTATAACTCATAGCTAATCAAGCATGGCACAAGCAACTATAATCTCTAAATGTCATTGCAAATATGTTTACTTCATAATAGTTGACCCAGGAACGATGAATCATCATATTTACAAAAATAAGAGAGGTCGAGTTCATACCAGCTTTTCTCATCCCAATAAGTCCATCATATATCGTCATTATTGCCTTTCACTTGCACGACCGAACGATGTGTATAATAATAAGATTGCACGTGCATTGGACTAAGCTGGAATCTGCAAGCATTCAACTCAAGAGAGAAGACAAGTAATATGGGCTCTAAGTTAAATAGACAATCATGCATATAGGAGCCACTAAGCATTTTCAATATGGTCTTCTCGACCCCCAAAGGAAAGAAAAGAAAAGAAAACTATTTACACGGGAAAGCTCCCAACAAGTAAGAAGAAGAAATAGAAATCTTTTTGGGTTTTCATTTAAATTTCTACTACAAGCATGGAAATTAAACTAACTAATTTTTTTGGTTTTTCTCAAGGTTTAACAAACACACAAGAAGAAAACTAGAAAAAGAAATTTAAACTAGCATGGATAACACAATGAAAGAGTATGAGCACCGACGACTAGTGTGTGAACATTAATGTAAAGTCGGTGAGAAATACGTACTCCCCCAAGATTAGGCTTTTGGCCTAAGTTGGTTTAATACCAAGGACCGCCGCTACTCTCCTCGGTGTAGTGGGAGGTGTAATCAGGATACCACTAGTTGGTCATCTCCGGATCCCACTGGACAGATGATGCACGATAAGGGTCCAGTTCAGGTTCCGGCTCAGGTTCAGGCTCTAGAGTGAAAGCTTGGGCTCGATGACTGTTCACCGCTTCGGGTGTGACAAAACGATTTTCTGCAAGCAAATCAAACAACAGAGGTGCAGGCAAGATAATAACCTCAATGTGTTTCTTATTAAATCTAAGTTTATACAAGAGCATCTTCTCTTCATTGTCAATAATAAACTTGTGTGCTACCATGCTCTTGTAATCTAAAATGTGAGGATGCAATTTTATCTCATCCTCCTCATGGTGCCTAATGGGTATCTCAAAATGTTCAGCAAGAAATGCAGCATAGATACCTCCAAATATGGGGCCTTTTGTACGATTCAGGGCTAGCCGTTTAGCAACGACGGCACCCATACTAAAAGTATTGTCTCCTAGCAAAGCATGTTGAAGAATAATAATATCTGGAACGCTCAAATTTCCACTATTTCCACGACCAATCAAGCATCTACTAGCAAATATGGAAAAGTAGCGTAAAACAGGAAAGTGTATGCTAGAGGCTTTTGCCTGAGAGCCCTTCTTTGGCTCTTCCAAAGCAATAGTTTTAACGAAGCCACCCACATCTTCACGATGGGGTTCCTCTAATTCTCCCTCATAAGGTATCCTACATACCGCACAAAAATGACATAAAGACATTTCTTTGAATTCATCATATAAATGAAATGATACTGTAGGCGGTGACTTCTTGGGATAAAAATAATAGTTTTGCACGAAGGTATTGGTGAGTAAGAGATACTGATTGATTCGGTCGTTCATGAAACCTGTGAGGCCTGCAGTCTCGATCAAAGAATAAAAATCTTCATGAATTCCAGCTTCTTTCAAGAAATCCTCACATGGCCATTCGCACGACCATACTTCCTCTAAGCGAGGAAGATTATACTTGGCTTTTTCCTTCTCTTTGGCTTGTTTTTCCTGAGAGCTTTGGCTAGAAGAGCCTTTAAAGAGCCTACTTAACATTTTCTGAAAATTGCTGAAACTTTTGTAACTTCAAAATAAAAGTGAATAAAACTAAACAAGATCGATAGCAACTACTCCTACAAGTGCCTAGATCCTATTTCATGCATTGGAATTGCTTGGGACCTCAAAATTTTAACATGCAAGCTCAAGAACATGGTCACCTATGCAGCAAAAATTTGCAATGAATAAAGCACTAGAACAAAAACTAATTGGACCAATGGAGGAGTCGCATACCAAGCAACAATCTCCCAAAGCAGTTTTGTGAATGGAGCTTTGAGCTAAGAGAACGAAAATCGCAGCAAAACGAGCTAGAACTCGTGCTTGAGCTGGATGGGGATTTTTTTGGGTAGAAGATGAAGTGTGTGGGTGCTGGCATAAGTGGAGGGGAGCCACCAGGGGCCCACGAGACAGGGGGCGCACCCTATAGGGGGGGCGCCCTCCTCTCTCTTGGCCTGGTGCTTGCCCCTCCTGCAGTGTTTTTAGTGCCTAAAATTCTCAAATATTCCATAAAAAACATACTAAATTTGAAGAGCATTTGGAGCACTTTTATTTTTTGACTATTTTTTAATGCACGGATAATTCAGAAAACTAATAGATAATACTATTTTTGCTTCATTTATTCTAAATAACAGAAAGTAAAAAGAGGGTACAGAAGGTTGTGACTTCTAGTTTCGTCCATCTCGTGATCATCAAAATGAATCCACTAACATGGTTGATCAAGTCTTGTTAACAAACTCATTCCGAATAACACGGAGCCGGAGAAATTTCGAATAACACTAAGTTACCTCAACGGGGATATGAAAATCCTCAACAATAAGAATATCATACTTTTTCTTGACAGTAGGGAGAGGAAATTCAAAACCTCCAAAAAATGATAGTTGGAACTTTTTCAATAGAATTGATGCTATGAACTTGAGATTGTTTCCTCGGAAAGGGTACCGTATGCTCATTACCATTAACATGAAAAGTGACATTGCCTTTGTTGCAATCAATAACAGCCCCTGCAGTATTAAGAGAAGGTCTACCAAGGATAATATACATACTATCGTCCTCGGGAATATCAAGGATAACAAAGTCCGTTAAAATAGTGACATTTGCAACCACAACAGGCACATCCTCACAAATACCAACAGGTATAGCAGTTGATTTATAAACCATTTGCAAAGATATTTCAGTAGGTGTCAACTTATTCAATTCAAGTCTACGATATAAAGAGAGAGGCATAACACTAACACCGGCTCCAAGATCACATAAAAGCAGTTCTAACATAATTTCATTTAATGGAGCATGGTATAGTTGGAACACCCGGTTCTCCAAGTTTCTTTGGTATTCCACCCTTAAAAGTGTAATTAGCAAGCATGGTGGAAATTTCAGCTTCTGGTATCTTTCTTTTGTTTGTAATGATATCCTTCATATACTTAGCATAAGGATTTGCTTTAAGCATATCAAGTAAGCGCATACGTAAGAAAATTGGTCTAATCATTTCAGCAAAGCGCTCAAAATCCTCATCATCCTTTGACTTGGATGGTTTAGGAGGAAAGGGCATGGGTTTCTGAACCCATGGTTCTCTTTCTTTACCATGCTTACTAGCAACAAAATCTCTCTTATCATAACGTTGATTCTTTGATTGTGGGTTATCAAGATCAACAGCAGGTTCAATCTCTACATCATTGTCTTTGCTAGGTTGAGCATCAACATGAACATTATCATTAACATTATCACTAGGTTCATGTTCATCACCTGATTGTGTTTCAGCATCAGAAATAGAAATATCATTGGGATTCTCAGGTGTGTCTGCGATAGGTTCACTAGAAGCATGCAAAGTCCTATCATTTTTCTTCTCCTTTTTAGAAGAACTAGGTGCCTCTAAATTATTTCTCTGAGAATCTTGCTCGATTCTCTTAGGGTGGCCTTCAGGATACAAAGGTTCCTGAGTCATTCTACCAATTCTAGTAGCCACTCTAACAACAAAGTCATCTTTATTATTTAATTCATCAAGCAAATCATTTTTGAGCTTTAAGTACTTGCTCAGCTTGAGTAGCAACCATAGAAGCATATTTGCTAACGCGATGAAGTTCATCTTTAACTCTAGCCAGAATATCACTTACACGTCCTATCTCGAAAGCATTATTCTTTAACTCTCTACCAACATAAGCATTAAAACTTTCTTGTCTAGCCATAAAGTCATCAAATTCATCTAAGCATGGGCTATGAAATTTAGTAGAGGGTATTTCAACTTTATGATATCTATAGAGAGAATTTACCTTTACTACCTGTGTCGGGTTATCAAGACAATGTAGTTCTTCAGGCGGTATATTAAGACCATGTATTTCTTCAATAGGTGGTAAATTCTTAACATCTTCAGTTTTAATACCTTTTTCTTTCATTGATTTCTTTGCCTCTTGCATATCTTCAGGACTGAGAAATAAAACACCTCTCTTCTTCGGAGTGGGTTTAGGAATAGGCTCCGGAGTTGGCTCAATTGGTTCAGGAATTACTTCGGGAATTGGGTCAGGAAGAGTCCAATTATTTTCATTAGTCAACATATTATTCAATAGTATTTCAACTTCGTCGACTGTTCTTTCCCTGAAAACACAACCAACACAACTATCCAAGTAGTCCTTGGAAGCATCGGTTAGTCCATTATAAAAGATATCAAGTATTTCATTTTTCTTAAGAGGATGATCAGGCAAAGCATTAAGTAACCGGAGAAGCCTCCCCCAAGCTTGTGGGAGACTCTCTTCTTTGATTTGCACAAAATTATATATTTCCCGCAAGGCAGCTTGTTTCTTATGAGCAGGGAAATATTTAGCAGAGAAGTAATAATTCATATCCTGGGGACTACGCACACAACCAGGAGCAAGAGAATTATACCAAGTCTTAGCATCACCCTTTAATGAGAACGGAAATATCTTAAGGATATAAAAACAGCGAGACTTCTCATCATTAGTAAATAGGGTGGCTATATCATTCCAGTTGGTAAGATGTGCCACAACAATTTCAGATTCAAGTCCATAAAAAGGATCAGATTCAACTAAAGTAATAATATCAGGATCTACAGAGAATTCATAATCCTTATCAGTAACACAGATAGGTGAAGTGGCAAAAGCAGGATCGGGTTTCATTCGAGCATTAAGAGACTGCTGCTTCCATTTAGCTAATAATTTTTTAAGATCATTTCTATCATTGCAAGCAAGAATTTCCCTAGCAGCTGCTTCATTCATAACATAACCCTTAGGAACAACAGGTAATACATAATCATTGGGGGAACCTTCATCATCATTGTCGGTGTCAAAACCGGCGGATCTCGGGTAGGGGGTCCCGAACTGTGCGTCTAGGCGGATGGTAACAGGAGACAAGGGACACGATGTTTTTACCCAGGTTCGGGCCCTCTTGATGGAGGTAAAACCCTACTCCTACTTGATTGATATTGATGATATGGGTAGTACAAGAGTGGATCTACCACGAGATCGAGGAGGCTAAACCCTAGAAGCTAGCCTATGGTATGATTGTTGTAATGGTTGTGTGTCCTACGGACTAAAACCCTCCAATTTATATAGACACGGAGAGGGCTAGGGTTACACAGAGTCGGTTACAATGGTAGGAGATCTACATATCCGTATCGCCAAGCTTGCCTTCCACGCCAAGGAAAGTCCCATCCGGACACGGGACGAAGTCTTCAATCTTGTATCTTCATAGTCTTGGAGTCCGGCTGACGATGATAGTCCGGCTATCCGGACACCCCCTAGTCCAGGACTCCCTCAGTAGCCCCTGAACCAGGCTTCAATGACAATGAGTCCGGCGCGCACATTGTTCGGCATTGCAAGGCGGGTTCCTCCTCCGAATTGATAATAGAAGATTGTGAACACCAGGATAGTGTCCGGCTCTGCAAAATAAATTCCACATTCTATCGTAGAGAGAATAATATGTACACAAGTTCAATCTGCTGACGTATTTGGTGGCATGACGTCATACCACCACCAAGCCTTTACTTGAATCGTTTTTTATCATACCACCTCAGCACGTTTAGCGAAGCGGTTTCCTTGGCACGTCTTGTCGAAGCAGAGATCGTGTTCCCCTTATTCTGGGATTCCCATCAATACGGACGTGGGTAACCCAACCGCGCCATTGATGGTGGCGCTTGGGAGATAAGCGAGTTTTACCAGGCTGGTGGGGACGCATAGTCTTCGTCCGCCCATATATAAGGGGATAAGGATCCACCTTTTTACCTACGCCTTCTTCCTCCTTTGCTTATCCATCTCCGCGCACTCGAGCTCCAGCGCCCAAGTCCGCACCTCTCGTCTCGACCTTCTCCAGTCATGTCCAGAGCGGGAGGCAAGTGGGTGGCCTCCTTCGTTACGGAGGGGCACATCGAAAAGCTGCGCGGCGCCGGATACCTTTCCAGCGACATCGCGCACCGGCTGCCCGACGAGGGGCAGCTCATCCCCACCCCCAGGCCCCATGAGAGAGTCGTATTCCTTCCCCACTTCCTCCGCGGACTGGGCTTCCCGTTGCATCCCTTCGTCCGGGGGCTCATGTACTACTACGGCCTGGACTTCCACAATCTGGTGCCAAACTTCATCCTCAACATCTCGGCGTTTATCGTCGTGTGTGAGGCCCTCCTCTGCATCCGGCCCCACTTTGGATTGTGGCTAAAGACCTTCAATGTCAAGCCGAAGGTAGTGAAAGGCGTCCAAGCGGAGTGCGGAGGCGCCATGGTGGGCAAAATACCCAACGTCACCTGGCTCGAGGGGGCCTTCGTGGATTCCGTCAAGGGGTGGCAATCGGGGTGGTTCTATATCACCGAGCCACGTGACCCTAAATGGGCAGCGGCCCCCGAGTTCAGATCTGGTATCCCTATGCAGCTCACCTCCTGGAAAGAGAAGGGCTTGCTATGGGGCAGTTCAAAGGAACTGACAGGACTCCAGTCCTGTCTCCAGACCTTGGTGAACAAGAAGCTTAGGCTTGTCAATGTGATCCAGGTCATGCTCGTCCGCCGGATTCTCCCCTGCCAACAGCGGGCCTTCAATTTGTGGGAGTTCGATCCGGCACAGCACTGGACCCTGAGCGGGCTCTTCGACATGACATACAAAGCTGCCTGGAGGGTGCTGTTCAGGGGCGGAGAAGCCCCCGCATCCGCGACGGAAGACCGCGGATTCAGCACCAAGCGCCCGGCCGGCGAGGTAAGCTTTGTTATCCTCTATGGGACACTTATTTTCTTTCATAGTTTAATTCTATGTGGGATCTAAAACTCCCAATGCCTTTGGCAGCACTGGCAGAGGACGTCCGGATAGGTAGACTGTCTGGCTCCCCTTCCCGAAGACCTAGCGGACACCCGTTTGACGGGGCTGCTGGTTCCGGCCCTTTACGTGGTGCCGGAAAAGAAGGCCAAGAAGAAGGCCACGGGAACCCGAAGGAGTTCCCGGCGCCAGGTGATATCGGACTCATCGTCTGATGGCTCCGAGGCGGACCCGAAGACGAGGAGGAGAAAGAGGACTCTCCCCAGGAGGGGGGAGAGAGGAAGAGGAAGGCTTCCCCCATAGGGGAGGCCGAAGGGTCAAAGACGGGAAGGACCCTCCCTCCGGACAGCTCTGCCAACGCCAACGTTGGCGACGAAGGGTGGCCCTCAAGGGCCAAGCCTCTGGCAAGATCGTAAGTATCCGGATTCCTGAATGATTTATAATTTCTCTTTTGTGTCACGTAGTGTCCTTCTAATGCCACACACTACCTGTAGTCCGGCCGAGGATGATCTTCCCGCTTCATCAAGCGGGTCCCTGGCTCCGTCAGATGTAGATTCCATTCCGACTGCCTCCACCCCTCGTGACGCTGAGGATGCCGAGGTGGGATCCCAGGAGGGGACCCATCAGGAGGAGGCTCCGGAGGTGCCACAAGGCAGCCTCCCGGACTTTGTGCCGGACTCCATGCCGGAACCTGCAGTGGTTCCGGAGTCCGGCAAGCGGCCCCTTCGTAAGAAGGGCAAGACCGTGACACCGGCAGCCTCCGTCCAACCGGAGGCACCGGACAACTTGTTGGTGGCGCTCAATGGTGCTTCCATCGAGGAAGAACACCGCACTATCATGAGTGCGGTGATTCAGAAGGTTCAGCTCGCCAAGAGCGGGCTGACCGAAGCCTGCAGCAGCCTTCTAACAGGCTTTGAGGTAAGAAGTTTTAAAATATGTAATGTAATACCGCATAGACAGTAGCCCCTGATGCTCGGTTCGGTGTTCAGAAAGAAAAACCGGATTGAGGATCTAAAAAAGATATACGCAGGAGTGCTAAAAATTATGTCAATATGGGTTTGCAGGCTGCGCTGCTGACCTCTGCCGCACTGACTACGGAGGTCGGTGTTTTGAAGTAGAACCTTGAGCGGTCCGAGAACAAGCTCGGCCTTGCCAAGAAGCGGCTCGAGGACAAAGAAGGTGAGTAACACCGCATTAAATTTGTACCTTACAGAAAAGGATTTTGGTTGCAATAGAAATAACAAGGATAACGTGGGTACTGTAGGGGCCACGAACGAGGTGGCGACCCTGAAGGAGGCCGTGTCCGCGGCGGAATGCAACGCGGCCGCAAAACAAGCAGAGCGAGAGAAGCAGGAGGCGCGGGTTGTGAAGGTGCGGCAAGAGCTCCAGGCTCTCATGGAAAAGCATGAGAGTTTGGAGCGTGACTCGAAGACTCGAGAGTCCGAGCTTGCCTCGGCTCTTGAAAGTGCCAAAGCGCTAAGGCCGAGGCCCATAAGGCCCTCTAGGAGATTGAGGCGGTGAAGAAAATAGCGGCGGGTAAGGCATTTTTCATGCAAAGCAAGCATGTGAATGTAAATTACCTGTTACTTACCCGAATTCGGAGCTCTCCAGGGGCGTTTGCAGATCTGCCTCGCAGCGTGTCCGATGCTGCCGCATTCTACCAGGCCGAGGAGGGGAGCTCAACAGAGAAGGTCTTCTGGTCTCAGTACGCTGAGGCCGGACATCCGGTGCCCCCTAGCGACCAGCTGAAGCAGCTGGTCGAGCTCCACAAGGTAGCAGAGCAGGCCATGAAGGGCCTCATAGTCCGGCTGTGGCTTGGAGAGGCCATGCCTGGGAGCTACTTCGGCCTCGTGCGGCGGCTGGTGGATGCGTGCCCCTGGGTGGAAGTCATCAAGCGCTCCGCCTGCATTGAAGGTGCCCGTCGGGCCCTTGCCCGCGGAAAGGTGCATTGGGGCAGGCTGGATGCGGAGAGGCTTATCACGGACGCACCGCCGGCGGGCAAGGAGTATCGTACGCCCGAAATGTACTATAAGAGTGTCCTGAAGGGTGCCCGCAAGATTGCGGATGAGTGCCCCAAAGATGTAATTTTTGAATAGACTCGCAATGTGTTATCCTGTGCGCTGAAAACTTTGTTCATATGCGCTAAGCAACGCTTGTTAATTTAAAATATTACCTTCTGTGCGGCCGTTTATCAAATCTGAGAGATGGCAAGTCGTCGGCTTCAGCCCCCATGCCACGAGTGCTAGGGTGTTCGGGATAAACTTGAGCGCTCTTGTTCCCATTTTTGGGTCCATCTAGGGAGGCGCTCAACACAACGAACAAGGCAACCGGACTTATAATGCTTGAACACTCTCACTTAGCCATAGAATTCTATAATTTTAAATTTCAGCGAAGCCCCTAGTGTTCAGAAGACCGAATTCGGGGCCCTATCCACGCCTTGTCCGGACACAGCCGGTTCCTCACTCCAAGCGGCATAAGTCTTTAGGGACTTGAAAAGACCTCTCGAACAGCGACCAGCTCTCTCCTTATCATGACGGTCAGTTTTAGCTTTCTCCACTGAGGCGCTCACCTAGCTCAACTGGGGCGCAATCGCAGTGGTTCTCCCAGTGCTACCTTAGCCGATAGAACGGAACGTAAGGTACCAAAACATGGGAGCCGGGCAAACCCAACTATTGACCCAAGACATGATTCGGAGCCGATGCATATAGTGCTATAAGTTTTGGGTGCCGCACTTGTGAAAGTGTTCGGACTTGCCACACCATAATGCGGGGAACATAAGCCCCTGGTGTATTCGGTCGTACCAAAGTGTACGGATGCAAGATGTCATAGATGAACATATAATAAAAAGAAAGGAATGCAATTATAAACAGAAAGTGATGCATTGTTTATTCCAGGAATTCTGCTACGAGTGCAGAACGATACAAATGGTGCGGTAAGCAAGGGTTTGGACTATTTAATCATGTCCCCCTCCAGGGGTAGGCTGCGGACTGGTGTATTTAACAAATTTAATGCTCATAATGGAGACCACCTGAGTTTTCGTCGTAGCCTTTGTCCCTCCCTGGCTGTTGCATCCTGAGTTCGGCAGGTTTACCGCCGGACAGGGCCTCTGGTGAACGGAGTCCTGTGGAAAAAAATAAAAAAGAGGAAAAAAGAGTGACACACTTGGGAGCCCCTGGTGTGGTTAAGCCGCACTCTGGGCCTGTCGTGGTCGTGCCCCTCCCCCTATGCCCATGGTATCTTCAGAGCGTAATGATGTACACGGAGGGCTTGTCTTGCAATCATGCAAGGGCTGGGGTTGGGGCCGCATTGCTACGCGTGCTCAGAATGTGCCAGGTGGTCTTGATGTATGTTGCTCCGGGCGCGTTTAATCATGTCCGGTCTTTTAACGGCCGGACTCG
This sequence comes from Triticum timopheevii, assembly GCA_963921465.1. Classification (NCBI taxonomy): domain Eukaryota; kingdom Viridiplantae; phylum Streptophyta; class Magnoliopsida; order Poales; family Poaceae; genus Triticum; species Triticum timopheevii. The sequence continues at coordinate 219,313,979 of OY997274.1, forward strand.
AAAATTGCCTTAAGAGGCTGCTCTGTACTTCTGCTGCGAGAGCCGCTGTGTGTTCCTCCGTTCGGAGGGAGCGTTCAGTGTTTCCGTTGACCGTGATGACTCCACGAGGGCCTGGCATCTTGAGCTTGAGGTACGCATAATGCGGCACCGCGTTGAACTTTGCGAACGCGGTTCGTCCGAGCAGGGCATGATAGCCACTACGGAATGGGACTATGTCGAAGATTAACTCCTCGCTTCGGAAATTATCCGGGGATCCGAAGACCACTTCCAGTGTGATCGAGCCTGTACAATTGGCCTCGACACCTGGTATGACACCTTTGAAGGTCGTCTTTGTAGGTTTAATCCTTGAGGGGTCTATGCCCATCTTGCGCACTGTATCCTGATAAAGCAGGTTTAGGCTGCTGCCGCCGTCCATTAGGACTCTAGTCAGGTGAAATCCATCGACGATTGGGTCTAAAACCAATGCGGCGAATCCGCCATGGCGGATACTGGTGGGGTGGTCCCTTCGATCGAAAGTGATCGGGCAAGAGGACCATGGATTGAACTTCGGGGCGACTCGCTCCATCGCATATACGTCCCTAAGTGCACGCTTCCGCTCCCTCTTGGGTATGTGGGTTGCATATATCATGTTTACCGTCCGCACTTGTGGGGGAAACCCTTCTGTCCTCTACTGTTCGGCGCTCGAGTCTCCTCCTCGTCATCGCTGTGCAGCCCCTTGTCATTGTTTTCCGCAATTAATTTGCCTGCCTGCTTGAATACCCAACAATCCCTGTTGGTGTGGTTAGCTGGCTTTTCGGGGGTGCCATGTATCTGGCAAGAGCGGTCGAGTATTCGGTCCAAATTGGATGGACCCGGAGTGGTCCTTTTGAATGGCTTCTTCCGCTGACCGGGTTTAGAGCCTCTGAATCCGGCGTTGACTGCCGTATCCTCAGTGTTATCGCCGTTAACGCGGCGTTTGTTTTTGTTGCGAAGCGACCTGCCATTGCGGTCCTTGCTGTCCGAACTGCCAGAATTTTTGCTGAGGTTGTTACTGCGGGCTAGCCAGCTGTCCGCCCCCGCGCAGAAGCGGGTCATAAGTGATGTGAGGGCTGCCATGGATTTCGGCTTTTCCTGTCCTAGGTGCAGGGCCAGCCACTCATAGCGGATGTTATGTTTGAAGGCTGCGAGGGCCTCTGCATCCGGACAGTCGACGATTTGATTTTTCTTTGTTAGGAACCGTGCCCAGAATTGTCTGGCCGATTCGTCTGGCTGCTGAATTATGTGGCTTAGGTCATCAGCGTCTGGTGGTCGCACATATGTGCCCTGGAAGTGTCGAGGAATGCGGCTTCCAGGTCCTCCCAACATCCAATTGACTCTGCGGGCAAGCTGTTAAGCCAATGCCGAGCTGGTCCTTTAAGCTTGAGTGGGAGATACTTGATGGCATGGAGATTATCGCCGCGGGCCATATGGATATGAAGGAGATAGTCTTCGATCCAAATCGCGGGGTCTATTGTGCCATCATAGGATTTGATGTTCATTGGTTTAAACCCTTCAAGGATTTGATGATCCATTACATCGTCTGTGAAGCATAGTGGGTGTGCGGCGCCTCTATATTGAGCAATATCACGACGTAGCTCAAGAGAGCGTTGTCTGCTGTGTTCGGCCCGGCCGGAGTTGCTGTATCCGGCGCGACGATAGTCGTCGTGGGACGTGGGGCGCCCACGTGATCCGTAGATGGATCTGGATTGTCTTGCCTTGTCCTCCAATATGTCCCGCAAGTCCGGCGCATTTCCCCGTGGCTTCGCTCTTTTCGAGCGGTGCTGGGGTACGGTTCTGGCGGAGGGCCTAGATGCCTCTCTGTCGCGGCCACGAGGTGGTCGGTCTACCGTATTGTGCGCTAGTGATAAAGTTTGTATGCTTCCTCCTCTAGTCGGGGGAGCAACTTGCGTTTTGGGTAGCTTTTGGAGGGGCGTTCGAGTTCATACTCTTCAGCCGCAAGGACCTCGGTCCATCTGGCGGCCAGCAGGTCTTGGTCAGCTCGAAGTTGTTGCTGCTTTTTCTTTAGGCTTTTCGATGTGGCCATCAGCCTGCGTTTAAAATGCTCTTGTTCGACGGGATCCTCGGGCACGACAAATTCGTCGTCGTTGAGGCTTGCCTCGTCTCCGGAGGGAGGCATGTAATTGTCATCCTCTATCTCCTCGTCTGCCGCTCTCTCTTGAGGGCTGGCTTCTCCGTCCTCCTGTGCTGAATCTTGCTGGAGGGGGTTGTCTTCGGCACTCTCTGGGGTTTTATTATCTCCGGTGCCGGAGTCTCCATTCTTGCTGTGGCGGGATATAGAGCGGCGCCGCTGACGTCGGCGCTTGGGCTGTTTCTTAGAGGAATCTGCCTCCGCTGCTTCTTCGCCGTCCCCATCCTTTGGGGTGTCCACCATGTATATGTCGTATGACGAGGTGGTCTTCCAGTGCCCCGTAGGCGCTGGTTCTTGGTCGTCTCCGGCATCGTCGTCCATGCCGTCGATGTCTTCGGAGTCGTAGTCTAGCATGTCGGTTAGATCGTCGACAGTGGCTACAAAGTGGGTGATGGGTGGGCTTTGAATTTCTTCGTCGTCCGCATCCCAACCATCCTGACCGCAGTCCGGCCAGGGCTATCCCGATAACAAGAGATGCTGTAGCGAGTTCTGGATGTCGCCAAAGGGCGAGTGCTGAAAGATGTCCACAGCGGTGAACTCCATGATCGGCGCCCGATCGGATTCGATTGGTAGGGGCGCAGGAGGTTCGGAGTCCAGCAAGGAGTTCGGCACCTTGGAGTCACGAGCTTTATAAGGGACAAGGTCAGTATTCGGCTCCATCGCCGTAGAGGTTGCAGCTCCCGAGGCGGTGTCCAGCCACCGGTCCTCGATCTACGCGGTCGGCTCCGAGCTATGGGTCGGAGCAGATTCGTGTGCGGCCTCCGAGGTACTGTCCGGCGGCAGAGCTAGATCATGCCCATCGTGATAGTGCGGCACGCTCGGCTGTGGCTCGAATCCGTCGAAGATCAAGTCTCCGCGGATGTCGGCCGCGAAGTTTAGGCTTCCAAATCTGACCTGATGGCCAGGGGCGTAGTTTTCGATCTGCTCCAGATGGCCAAGTGAATTGGCCCGCAGTGCAAAGCCGCAGAACACGAAGATCTGTCCGGGGAGAAAAGTCTCACCCTGGACGGTGTTGTTGTCGATTGAAGAAGCCATCAAGCCTATCGGTGATGACACAGAGGAACTCTCAATGAAAGCACCAATGTCGGTGTCAAAACCGGCGGATCTCAGGTAGGGGGTCCCGAACTATGCGTCTAGGCGGATGGTAACAGGAGACAAGGGACACGATGTTTTTACCCAGGTTCGGGCCCTCTCGATGGAGGTAAAACCCTACTCCTGCTTGATTGATATTGATGATATGGGTAGTACAAGAGTGGATCTACCACGAGATCAAGGAGGCTCAACCCTAGAAGCTAGCCTATGGTATGATTGTTGTAATGGTTGTGTGTCCTACGGACTAAAACCCTCCGGTTTATATAGACACCGGAGAGGGCTAGGGTTACACAGATTCGGTTACAATGGTAGGAGATCTAAATATCCGTATCGCCAAGCTAGCCTTCCACGCCAAGGATAGTCCCATCCGGACACGGGACGAAGTCTTCAATCTTGTATCTTCATAGTCTTGGAGTCCGGCTGACGATGATAGTCCGGCTATCCGGATACCCCCTAGTCCAGGACTCCCTCAATCACTATCATCAATAATAGGTTCTTCAATATTTTCATTCCCCCTAACTCTAGCAAGTTGTTCATCAAGAAATTCACCTAATGGCAAACTAGTATCACGCATAGAAGTAGTTTCATCGTGCATAGCAGAAGTGGCATCATCAATAACATGCGACATATCAGAGTTCATAGTAGTAGCAGGTTTAGGTGTTGCAAGCCTATTAATAACGGAAGGAGAATCTAGTGCAGAGCTAGATGGCAGTTCCTTACCTCCCCTCGTAGTTGAGGGCAAAATCTTGGTCTTAGTGTCTTTCAAGTTCTTCATAGTGATCAACAGATATAAATCGCAAGTGACTCAGAGAATAGAGCTATGTTCCCCGGCAACGGCGCCAGAAATTAGTCTTGATAACCCACAAGTGTAGGGGATCGCAACAGCTTTCGAGGGTAAAGTATTCAACCCAAATTTATTGATTCGACACAAGGGGAGCCAAAGAATATTCTTGATCATTAGCGGTTGAGTTGTCAATTCAACCACACCTGGATAACTTAGTATCTGCAGCAAAGTGTTTAGTAGCAAAAATAGTATGATAATAATAGTAGCGGTAGCAAAAGTAAAGATAAATGTTTTTGGGTTTTTGTAGTAGTTGTAACAGTAGCAACGGAAAAGTAAATAAGCGAAGAACAATATGTGAGAAGGTCGTAGGAAATGGATCAGTGATGGATAATTATGCCAGATGCGATTCCTCATGCAATAGTTATAACATAGGGTGACACAGAACTAGCTCCAATTCATCAATGTAATGTAGGCATGTATTCCGTAAATAGTCATACGTGCTTATGGAAAAGAACTTGCATGACATCTTTTCTCCTACCCTCCCGTTGCAGCGGGGTCGTTACGAAAACTAAGCAATATTAAGGCCTCCTTTTAATAGAGAACCGGAACAAAGCATTAGCACATAGTGAATACATGAACTCTTCAAACTACGGTCATCACCGAAAAGTATCCCGATTATTGTCACTTCGGGGTTATCGGATCATAACACATAATAGGTGACTATAGACTTGCAAGATAGGATCAAGAACACACATATATTCATGAAAACATAATAGGTTCAGGTCTGAAATCATGGCACTCGGGCCCTAGTGACAAGCATTAAGCATAGCAAAGTCATAGCAACATCAATCTCAGAACATAGTGGATACTAGGGAACAAACCCTAAAACTAACTTGATTACATGGTAAATCTCATCCAACCCATCACCGTCCAGCAAGCCTACGATGAAATTACTCGCGCACGGCGGTGAGCATCATGAAATTGGTGATGGAGGATGGTTGATGATGACGACGACGACGGATTCCCCTCTCCAGAGCCCCGAACGGACTCCAGATCATCCCTCCCGAGAGAGATTAGGGCTTGGCGGCGGCTCCGTGTCGTAAAACGCGATGAAACTTTCTCTCTGATTTTTTTCTCCTCGAGACTGAATAGATGGAGTTGGAGTTGAGGTCGGTGGAGCTCCAGGGGGCCCACAAGATAGGATTTCGCGCCCTGGAGGGGGCGCCCCCCTGTCTCGTGGACAGCCTGTGGGCCCCCTAGCATTGATTCTTTCGCCAAAAATTCTTATTAATTCCAAAAAGTGCCTCCGTGGATTTCCAGCATATTCCGAGAACTTTTCTTTTCTACACATAAAACAACATCATGGTAGTTCTGCTGAAAACAGCGTCAGTCCGGGTTAGTTTCATTCAAATCATGCAAGTTAGAGTCCAAAACAAGGGCAAAAGTGTTTGGAAAAGTAGATACGTTGGATAGGTATCATACTGCTACACCTGCATGCCCTTCGAGCTACGCAACGTAGGAGCATCCTTCCAGTGGTTGATGCACATCGCCCTGGGTTCGCATTTCGGGAGAAACGCGAAGGCCTACGTCGGTGATATAGTGGTGTAGTCTCGGGAGGCCAGGACTCTGATAGAAGATCTAGAGGAGATGTTCGCCAGCCTGCTCACGGCGGATCTTCGGCTTAACCCCGAGAAGTGTGTGTTTGGGGTCCCCTTCGGCAAGCTGCTAGGCTTCTTGGTATCGCATAGAGGGATCAAGGCTAACTCAGAAAAGGTCAAGGCAATAAGAGACATGAACCCCCCACAGACCCTGAAGGAGATGCAGAAGCTGGCTGGCTGCGTGACCTCACTTGGACGCTTCATTTCCATGCTGGGGGAGCGCACCCTCCCATTTTTCAAGCTGATGAAAAGGAAGGAGCCATTCGAGTGGACCCCCGTGGCAAACGCAGCCTTCCAGGACCTCAAGAGATATCTCACTAGTCCACCTGTGATGGTGGCACCGCGCCCTCTCGAGCCCTTGGTGCTCTATCTGGCAGCAACCCCGCACTTAGCAAGCGTCGCCCTGGTTGCACTAAGGAAGGAGCGCCCGGTTAAGAAGCTGCAGCAGGACACGCAGCCAGCATGCAAAGCGCAGCACACCCGAGGAAAGGCACCTAAAGTCTCGGCCGGCGCGGTGGTCGACATTCCTCTTGAGACGACAAATGACCCCGTGGCTATCGAGGCTCCGGAGCACAGGCCTCATGAGGCCAAAAGGGACACGTGCCCCCATGAAGAACAAGATTCTGCTGATGCCTCCTCCCTTGTTGAGCACCCCGTTTACTTCGTCAGCACAGTACTGAGGGAGGCCCGGGCACGATACCACATGCCACAAAAGCTCTTGCTCGCACTTCTAGTCGCCTCCAGGAAGCTGCGTCACTACTTTCAAGGCCACCCCATCAAAGTTGTGTCAGCATACCTGCTAGAGAGGGTGCTCCGGAGCCCGAACGCAGTTGGGCGAGTTGCTGAATGGAACATTGAGCTTCAAGCATTTGATCTCGAGTTCAGTACCACCAGGGTCATCAAGGGCGCGGCCCTCGCTGACTTCGAGGCCGAGTGGACCGACGCTCCAGACCACAGAGAAGGCAAGAACCGCTCCCTCCTGCCAGGAGATGAAGAGCCAGATGGATGGGTCATGTACTTCGACGGGGCGTTTTCTCGGCAAGGCACGGGGGCGGGGGCCATCCTCATCTTTCCTACCAAGGACAAGCTTTGCTATGCAATACAACTCTGCTTTCAGCGGGGTGAGAAGGTCTCCGACAACATCACAGAATTCGAAGGCTTGCTCGTCGGGCTCAGGGCCGCAGCCGCGCTAGGGGTAAGGCACCTCACCATCAAAGGCGATTCTCAACTTCTCGTCAATTTCTCCAACAAGGAGTACACCCCTAAGGACGAACACATTGAGGCATACCTAGAAGAGGTGCGCAAGATGGAGAAGCGGTTCCTGGGCGTGGAGCTACAGCATCTGCTGCGCGGGACGAACAAGGAAGCAGACGACATCGCCAAAAGAGCCTCTCGTAGGCTCCCTCAGGAGCCAGGGGTGTTTCAGGAACGACTCTTCAAGCCATCTGTGGTTCCGCTCGTCATGACTCCAGCACCACCTCAGGAGGACATGCCACAGGCACCAGAGATGGGAGCTCCATCCTGTGGTCATACCTCAAGAGCCCGCTTCCTGCTCGCGCTTGAGCCCAAGGAGGGGTGCTGGACAGAGGAGTTCAAGGCGTACTCGCTTCAGGGGACTCTACTAGAGAAGGAGGAGGACGCCGAGCGCGTGGCCCACCAGGCGCAGGGCCTCCAGACGATACCGCTCACGAGGCCATTCACGGTTTGGGGCTGGACATCTTGGGGCCATTCCCTCGGGTGCCAGGGGGCTACCGTCGCCATCGACAACTTCACCAGGTGGGCGGAAGTAGAAGCCATGCGCACCATCCCAGCAGGATTAGCCGTCAAGTTCATCAAGGGAATCGTGAGCCTAATTTGGGGTCCCCAATCGCATCATCACCGACAATGGCTCGCAGTTCACCAACAATCTTTTCAAAACATACTATGCTAAGCTTGGAACGTAGATCTGCTACGCCTTAGTAGCACACCCACAGAGCAATGGACAGGCTGAAAGGGCCAATGCGGAGGTCCTGAGGGGCCTCAAGACCCGCACTTTCAAGAAGAAGCTCGAGGCCTGCGGCAGGGGCTAGCTCGACGAGCTGCAGTCCGTCCTGTGGTCCATCCGCACCATCGCGACCAAGCCAACAGGAGAAATGCCTTTCTTCCTCGTCTACGGAGCAGAAGTGGTTCTTCCTCACAAGGTCAGGCATTGCTCCACGCGGGTCCTGGCGTTCGACGAAACGCAGCAGGACGCCATGCGGAGGATGGATCTCATGCTGGGGGAGGAACGCCGCCGCAGCGAGGTACCAGCAGGCACTGCGGCGGTACTATGACCGCAGCATCTGCTCCAGGACGCTAGAGGTGTGCGATCTCGTCCTGAGGCAGGTGCTCTCTAGGGAGGGGCTGCATAAGCTCTCTGGCATGTGGGAGGGCCCATTTAGGGTTGCCAGTGTCTCTAGGCCTGGCACCGCGCACCTGGAGACACAGGACGGGGTCCCCATCCGGATCGCCTGGAACATCTAGCACCTCCGGAAGTTCTACCCCTGAAGAAAGGCTCCGGCCTGTGAAGCAAGGCTCCGGCCTGTGAAGGTCTCCGCTTGTGACACTGTCGCGTAATAATGAGTGGGGTTGTACACGCCCTGGAGTCTCCTGAGAGTCGCCCTGGGGCCTCATGGGGGCTCCCTCCCACGTCCTAGTGGCAGCACTTAGCTCTGCGCTAGTGAGAAGACTAGATTAGGTGCCGGACGCGGCTATTCATTTGCTTTCTGAAGTTGCTTGCGGTTTTCTTAGTAAGTTTTTCAATGGATTTTGTATTCTCGAGCGCTGGTTCCTCAAGTGTGTTTCCTCCTAAGCTGCTTTGGTCTAAGGACGTGAGGGAGGTGGCAGTCGCCCGCCACTTCTCCTCGCGCTCCTCGCGCGTGGGGCTACGTAGGTGTGTGCGCCCAGGGCTTGCCTTTGCACGCACGCACCGCGCCGAACCCCGTTATTTCGGAGTTATCGTCGCGAGGAGCCCTCGATCGAGTCCGCTGGCGCCAGCACCCCTCATGTCCGTGCCCCCGGGCAGCACAACGCAGTGCATCAGACCCTTAACCTTTGGCAGGGGCCTCGCGTAAAGGGGAGCAAGTCGCTCGACAAATTTTCTCTTCCTACAAGGGACGGCTCTGCCCTGCTGCGGCTCCTGAGGGCACAGGGTGTATCTCTTGAGGGCACAGGGTGTACGCCCTGCGGGGCCTGTCAAGTACCTAAGGATAGGTTCTCATGAGGCGGAAGACGACTGGACGTATCAAGCTAAGCCTTCCTACCTTGACCCGCTCAAATTCCAAATACTGCAACACAGCATCAAGGATAGCAACCATAACATCAAAAGGCATAACATCAGCAGTTCATTACATGCCCTCGCAGGGTACATTCTTCTTTTTCGATTTGCAGGAGAAAGGAAAGCTAAACAAAGAGGGCTCGAAGGTGTGTGGGCTCGGCACCAGCGCCGCATCCTCAAGCAGTGCCTCAAGTTAGCCCAGGGCTCCACCAGTTCTCCCACAGGAGATCTGGGGCCCAGCTTCAGGCTGGGCTCCTCTCAGGCTTCACTGGAGCGCTACGACGGACGATCCACCAACATCCTCAACAGGAGCACGACGACGCGGAGGCCGATCGTAGCCACCGCTGCTCGAGCTCTCGTCCGAGGAGGAGCTGCCACCACGAGAGGAGGAGCGCGCATCGCCAAGGCCAAGTTCGCCGTCGCCACCGTCGTCGTCACTGCTGTCCTCCGGGCAGCACCCCACGCGGAGGCCGTCCCCCCTGAATACCCTCACGTAGAGGGTTGCCAAGCCGTCGTACTTGAAGTGGAGGGTGCACCTTCCGCCCAGGCCACGCGCGCGGGCGAAAGTCTGCCAGCCACAGGTCAGCACCACGCTACTAGAGGTAGAAACCTCGGTGCCGACCCACGAGGCTTTGCTGCAGCACCCATCAGCCTACAGCCAGAGGCCAGCAAGCCCCGAAGAAGGAAGCTCGCCGGAGAAGAAGCGAGGGAGCCAGAGCGAGGTGCTAGACAGGCTCTCCAACCACACCACGAACTAGGGAAGCACCTCCAGCGAATAAAAGCGCGGCCGAGGCGGGCGCACGATCATGGTGCGCCTCCCTTTGTCATGGGGGCTGCTCTAGGACCGGTAGCCCCCGCCGCGGGAAGAGGTGCCATCACGGGCGCCCGGTGCAACGCTGCCTTTGGGGGGTGCGCACCCGCGCCCCCTGGATGCTGCCGGGGGGACCGCAGGGTGCTTGCGGGGACGGCCACGGCCCCTCTTGGGAGGAGGGAAGGCTGGCCCCTCCCTAGGGGCCTTCCCTTTCTCGGCCGTTGAGAACCTCTTCGGTGATGCCATGGGAGCAAGATGGACAGGAAAGAAGCAAGCGGGAGTAAGACGAAGGGAAGATGGACAGGGGGCTCCACCCTCCCTCACATTTATAGCCAAGGGAGGCCAACCGTCGGCCTCCATGACCTCACGCCATCATGACCCTCCGCATGCAGCATCGACTAGTCAAGTCGAGCAGTTGCCAAGGCAGCATGGGGAAGCGGAGTCGCCCACGTCCAATCAGTCACCACGCATCATGAAGGCCACATGCAGTTAGGGCCCGCGGCGCTCCACACTTGCCCTTTGGCTTCGCCTAGAAGCCAAGTCCTTGCGCGCCTTGGGCCCGGGGGCTACTATCGGCGTCCTGGATTTGGGGGTATCCGGTCCTGCCTGCCTGCGGCCCACCACGTGGATCCGTCGACGGCCTGGTACGGCCTAGCCTCAACACCAACACAGCAAGACCCTCGCGAGGGGCCGAGCCTAATGAGGCGGACAATGACAAGACCCCTGAAGGAGTTGGCCTTCTCAGGAGGGCTCCTGAGGGGCGGAGAGATCTATGCAGCTACCTCATGAGGCTCATCTGACGTGAGCCGTGAAGACCAAGGCCAGGCGGGCGCCAGGCGGGTGCAGAGCGCATGTTTCCTCTTCGGTGCAAGGTAGGCAAGCCACAGGCGCGGAGTCCCGAGGAATCAACCCAATTCTGGTGCAACAAGACCAAGACCGCTAGGACGACAGGACGGAGGTCATAACCAAGCCCATCGCAGCGTCACGACCAGAGGCTTTTCACAGGCAAAGACTACTTTTGTCAGGATAGACTGTACTACTTGTCCCCCTTCAAATCCCACCGTTGTGAAATCCCTTCCCGCTCATATGTGGGAAGAGGACCAAGACCACTATATATAGGCATTGGCTACCACCATAGAAAGGGACCGAAAACCAGAGCAAGTAGAGCACCACACCAGCTCAAGAACACCTCACCTCCCTAGGCTTGTTCATCCTTTGTACTAGTTCATCCATAGCCCCCCGAGGAAATTCACCACACCACACTGGATTAGGGTATTACACCACAACGGTGGCCCGAACCAGTATAAATCTCTGTGTCCTTGTGTCTTTGTGAGCTCTACGCGCTAGGCTAGGGAGGATCGCGAGTAGGCAGACTGGGAAGGTTGAGATCTTCGCATGCACCAAAGAGTTCGAATCTCTCAAGTGTTGTCGGATCCCGAAATCCGACAAAGGGGGGGGGGTCTTTAGTACCGGTTGGAGCCACCAACCCGTACTAAAGGCCACCACCTCTTTAGTACCGGTTCATGGCATGAATTGGTACTAAAGCTTCGCCACGACCGGTACTAATGCGTGTCGCCTGCCTAGCCGTTGGGACCGGCACTAATGGTCACATTTGTGCCGGTTCAATTACATACCAGGACTAATGAGCTTCACATTAGGCCCTTTTTCTACTAGTGACGTGGACCATGCTGTCTGCGGACAATTTGTTGCCAGATGAGTACGAAGACGCTGCGCTCCTTTCTAACCACATCTTCGCGGTGAAAAACCAGGGGACTTGTTTCGTATGGGACACATCCTAAGATCTCTCTCTCTTCCAGTTGAGATTACAATGTCCATTAAATCATTGTGTGCATGTATAGTAAAGAAACAAATCTCGAGTTTGGCATGAGTTCGTGCAACGGTAGCACCAGCCTGGCATAGGAGTTACATTTCCATCTCAGGGCCCTCGGGACTGAGCTTCAGCACCTTACTACACCTGCCTTTGAGTCAATAACATGTGGACCCGATAGGTGGCTGGTCCACATGTAATGCTCCCGAAGGCAGAGGGGCTGTGGGTCCAAGAGGGGTGAGCCGCAGGTCGGGGGACGTGTGGTGTCATGGGTTCGAGCGGCGTCGTGGGAATCGCATGTGGCTGTGGTAGAAACTTGATGCTCGCCGCATTTAAAGTGGCCCACATGTCATGCACACAAAGGCAGAGGGGCGGTGCGGCCGAGAGGGGTGAGGCGCACGTCGGGGGATGTGGTGCCGTTGGTTGGAGCGGCGTCGTGGGAATCGCGAGTGGCAGTGGATGAAACGTGATGGTCGCCGTAGTTGAACTTCCATGGACAAGTTGTCATGTCTACGGACACATGCATTGCATACCGATCACTGGAAGGATTAGTAGAGAAAGCTAGGCGGATAAATAGTTCCTTATAGTCAAGCGGACCCACGCTACTACTTGTTCCAAAGACATGCACACCATCGAAATAGTCCATCTATATCAATATACACCGAGAGGGAATAATTTTTTTTACAAGAGAGGAAATAGTTCATCCATCCATAATGCCCTGCTGCTAGTGCAGCCTTTTCTTCTTCTTCTTCTTCTTGTTCTCATTTTCTGTGGGAGACGGCTTCGCAACAAGCTCTATGGACCTTGCAGCTATCTCGAACTCACACGGGCATCGAGGGCAGCATATTTTATCCGCTCGTACGTTAAGGGATTATTCTCCCATCTAGACGACCTTAATGTCACCGTCTCGTCACCCTTATGAAGATTTGTACCGAGCACAAAATTTGCTACGTCGAATAGGGATGGTGTATGTTTATCACAATCTTCTACAGAAATTTTGATTCTGGTTTGTAGGTCAGCGATGCTTTTCAAAACAAGGTTGTACGGCTCCAGCTTCTGTTTGTCCCCTTCGATGGCTGCCCCACAGAAGTATATGTCCTCCCGAGACAAGAAATCGTGAAGCTCACTTGGTGTGGAGGGCGCATGTATGATGTGGTACACCAAAACATCATCTTCGAGGCACATCTAAAGGACGGCAGCGTGTTGGATCTTCCTAGTGGCATGCTCCATATACTCTGCGTCAAGACCGATGACCCCCGTCTCTACCTTTTCTGGGGAGTTGGATACATTGTTGATCCACTTCCGAACAACCCATGGGTGGACGGTGATGGTAGCAACTATGCTCAATGAGCCTTTGACGAGGACATGTTGGACGCTAAAAACCTGCATCTCGATCTCTTTCGCCATTTGGAACCGCGGGAACGGAGGGCTATGGTTTGGAGAATTAGGATTAGATGGCTAGTCTAACTGAAGTAGTAGATGATTATTTAAAGAGGTTAAAATAATGTGAACGCAGTGGGGTTTGGATGCAAGTGAAGATGAAGGGGAGGTGAAGAAGCTGAGGAAAATTGGTTCCCGATGCAGAAGTAAATGGGAGAAGTGGCGTGCACGTAGTTGATTAGACGGCTAGGTAGACTAAACAAAAAGGCTATGCGGGTAGACTAAGGAGTCGTGCCTGTTTGTGTACATGCCCATCCTTGCTGATAGGTGGGACCTATGCAAACAGATAAAAAAATGTGTCATAGCTGGTTCAGATGGATATTGGCGCGTGCGTGGGAGACACAACATTCTCTGGTTAAGAATACACGGTTATCCTCATCAAAAAAGAAAAGGCCCATCTCCGCGCTTCCGCATGCATGAGAATTTGGTTTTGCTCACAATATGGATGATACCTGGAGGATGAAGTGAATAGGAATGCTAGCACGGGAGACCTATTTCCGCTATACAGTATTGGAGTACTCATGTTCCTACGACTACTAGTAGTAGTACAACTGTGGTACACTTGATGGTCAAAATACTATTCGTCCGGTCCTCATAGTGAAGTGACAACACCCTGCACCTGACACTAGTCCAGGCGGCGTGTTTAGGTTTCCAAAGTCAGCCTCACCCTATGCACTGTGCAATCTGTCACTCCTGCTGTACAGCACATTAGCTGCCTCGCCTCGTCTCCCTCTCCCCTCCCATAGCATCACTCCATCTCCATCTCCATCTCCATCTCCGTCTCCATCTCACTGTGCCCCCGTGTATCGTCGCCTTGCTCGCCTCCCCAGTACTACTATTCCCTCGCTAGCTGCTCCGGCACCGACACCCTTCTCCCCCGTAAATCAAGCCCCCCAAAACCCCCACCTTCCAAACTCCACCATGGCCGAACGCGAACCGCGCAACATGCATACACTACTAGGGAAAACCTTATACACAGAATCTTAGCAGCAGCGCGGCACAAAAAGAAGTGCTACTACTAATTAGCAGTAGCGCGGGTAAGGAAAACTCACTACTGATGCAAATTTAGCAGTAGCGCGTGAGGTCTAAACCGCGCTGCTATAAAAATCAACCAACAGTAACCCCCAACCTAAGTTTTGCAGCAGCGCGGTGTCACAACGCATGCTACTGCTAATGCAACAGTAGTAGCACGCTTTTTACTCACGTCGCTGCTGCTAAATTTGAAATTGGCTACACGGTTGGCCCCGTTTAGCAATAGCGCGTGTGAGAAAAGCGCGCTGCTGCTACGCTCTTATCAGTAGCGCGTTTTTCCTCCCGTGCTACTGCTAAGACACACCACCCCACCACCTTTTCCCATCCGTCCTCCCCTCCCCCATCTCCTCTCCTCCCTTTCCCCTACCTCCCAGATCCTCCCTCTCTCACCCTTCTTCTTCCTCAATACTTCACCCCCCATTACACTCCCTCTTCTACCTACCTTTCTCTCTCTTCATTACTCCTAGCTAACTACACCACCTCCATTAATGCATCTCCTTTCTCTTTTTCCTTCCCCCTCCACTAGTTGAAGTTGTCTCCTCCCAATTAGCTAGCTAGGTAGATGTAGCATTTAGTTAAGTGACCTATTTGCTCCCTAACTAGATCTATATTTGTCAAGAAGAGCTTTGTGCACTTTTGATCTCCCTACATCATCATCTCCATCGTGTGCTCGATCTCGAGATAGAGGTGATTAAAATTTCATGCTTTTGCAAAATGGAAATATGTGTATGTGTGTGTGATAGATAATTGGGCGATATGATGGAAATTGTGTGTGTGTGTGGCATGAGTTGACGCCAAATTGTGCTTTTGAGTTGCCTATGTTTTGCCGAAATGTCGATTTATTTCCGTTTCGGCGAATTCCGGGCAAACTCTAGATCTATATGTCCTATTTTTAGGGAAGGTCATGCCAAATTTTTGTATGACTTTGATGCATGCACGCATTTTTATAATCAATTTGTTTATTATGACCGTGCAGACATTCATGATGGTCAGTGGAACGATGGTGGCCAGGTGGTTGCGGTCGGTGGTGCAGGACATGAAAGAAAATAACCAGACAGAGGTTTTATGTCCGTGTCGAAAATGCAAAGGAATAGTTTCGCTCGACCCCTATGACGATGGTCGTGTCGAAGCGTACCTGCTCATGACTGGTTTCATGGATGGCTATACTCGGTGGATAATTGAAGATGAGGATGACGATGTTGAGGATGCCGACGGGGCAGGCAATGACGACACGGGGCAAAACGAAGAGATGATCGATAATGGCGGCGGGGATGAGGCCGGACATGGCGGCGGAGAAGGGGCCGGACATGGTAGAGGAGAAGGGGCCGGACATGGCGGCGGAGAGAACATGGACTGCACGCAACAGAGTTTGTCGGTACTAAGTTCAATCATGCGGGACCCTCATGTTCAAGCACTGCTTTGCAAGGAGACGAGTACTGAGAGAGCTGCTTCTAGAGAGGAGGCTAAGATGGAGCAACTAGTGATAGACTCGAACACTCCATTGTATGATGGTTGCAACCCTGAGGTGACCCGCTTGAGTTTCATGCTCCAACTCCTGAAGACGGAGGCTAAAACAAATGGACTGACACTAGTCTCGATGAGCATCTCAAGTACCTAAAGGATGTTCTTCCCGTGGGGAATCTATCACCTACTAGTGTTGATGAGGCTAAGAAGATCGTGTGCCCTCTTGATCTGCTGCACGTTAGATGCCATGCATACATCAACAATTGCATAATTTATCGGAAGGAGCACGCGAAAAAAACAAGCTGTCCGGTGTGCAATGCTTCTAGATACAAGAAGGCCGAGAAGAAATGTCCCCAAAAAGTTGTATGGTACTTACCGATCACTCCCCGTCTCCAGCGGTATTTCATAGATCCCAAGGAAGCAAAGCTAATGCACTGGCACGCGGAGAGGAAGAAGCCCGACGATGGAGATGATCCGAAGCTGAGGCACGTCAAGGATGGAAGCCATTGGAGAGCGTTGAACAGCTTCTATCAGTATTACGAATGTGATGCAAGGAACATCATGCTCGGCGCGTGTACCGATGGCATGAATCTGTTTGGCAACCAGAACACCAACCATCGCACATGGCCCGTGTTTGTATGGATGTACAACCTCCCCCCCCCCCCCCCCCCGGTTGTGCATGAAGTCAAAGTACATTCACATGAGCATGCTGATTTAAGGGCCGAAACAACCAGGAAATAATATTAATTTGTATCCGGGGCTACTTCAAGAGGAGTTAGACACGTTATGGAAAACAACGGCCAAGACATGGGACACCAGCAAAGGCGAGTATTTCTACATGAGAGTCGCACTGATCACGATGGTGCACCTATGTCGGTTACGGATATGTCGCAGGCTAGGTGTGCCATGGATATTGCGGATGCACGCGGTGCATGGATGATACAATGTCTCAGCAGCTAATGTCAAGGAAAGATGGCAGGTCTGGGAAAATCGTGTACATGGGGCATCGAAGATGGCTCGAGCAGGACGGCCCGTGGAGAAACAGTGGAGATCTATTCAATGGTAAGTGATACGTCCATTTTGCATCATGCTTTAATATCAATATTTATTGCATTATGGGTTGCTATTTCACGTTATGTCACAATACTTATAGCTATTCTCTCTTATTTTACAAGGTTTACATTAAGAGGGAGAATGCCGGCAGCTGGAATTCTGGGCTGGAAAAGGAGCAAATATTGAAGACCTATTCCGCGCAACTCCAAAAGTCCTAAAACTCCACGGAATATCTTAAAATAAATAAAGAAAAATCGTCACCAAAGATGAAGGCCAAGGGGCCCACACCCTGCTCACGAGGGTGGGGGCGCCCCCCCTCCCCTGGGGCGCGCCCCCTTACCTCGTGGGCCCCCTGGTGGCTCTCCGACGCCCATCTTCTCCTATATTAAGTCTTTCAATGAGAAAAAAAAATAGAAGGCAACCTTTCGGGACGAGACTCCGCCGCAACGAGGCGGAACCTTGGCGGAACCAATCTAGGGCTCCGGCAGAGCTGTTCTGCCGGGGACACTTCCCTCCGGGATGGGGAAATCATCACCATCGTCATCACCAACGCTCCTCTCATCGGGAGAGGGCAATCTCCATCAACATCTTCACCAGCACCATCTTATCTCCAAACCCTATTTCATCTCTTGTATCCAATTCTTGTCTCCATGTCCGGGATTGGTGCTAGTAGGTTGCTAGTAGTGTTGATTACTCCTTGTAGTTGATGCTAGTTGGTTTATTTGGTGGAAGATCATATGATCAGATCCTTTATGCATATTATTACCCCTCTGATTATGAACATGAATATGCTTTGTGAGTAGTTACGTTTGTTCCTGAGGACAAGGGAGAAGTCTTGCTATTAGTAGTCATGTGAATTTGGTATTCGTTTGATATTTTGAAAAGATGCATGTTGTCTAGCCTCTAGTGGTGTTATGTGAACATCGACTACATAACACTTCACCATTATTTGGGCCTAGAGGAAGGCATTGGTAAGTAATAAGTAGATGATGGGTTGCTAGAGTGACAGAAGCTTAAACCCTAGTTTATGCGTTGCTTCGTAAGGGGCTGATTTGGATCCATATGTTTCATGCTATGGTTAGGTTTACCTTAATACTTTTGTTGTAGTTGCGGATGCTTGCAATAGAGGTTAATCATAAGTGGGATGCTTGTTCAAGTAAGAACAGCACCCAAGCACCGGTCCACCCACATATCAAATTATCAAAGTACCGAACGCGAATCATATGAGCGTGATGAAAACTAGCTTGACGATATTCCCATGTGTCCTCGGGAGCGCTTTTCCTATTATAAGAGTTTGTCCAGGCTTGTCCTTTGCTACAAAAAGGATTGGGCCACCTTGCTGCACTTTATTTACTTTTGTTACTTGTTGCTCGTTACAATTTATCTTATCACAAAACTATCTGTTACCACTTATTTCAGTACTTGCAGAGAATACCTTGCTGAAAACCACTTATCATTTCCTTCTGCTCCTCATTGGGTTCGACACTCTTACTTATCGAAAGGACTAAGATAGATTCCCTATACTTGTGGGTCATCAAGACTCTTTTCTGGCACCGTTGCCGGGGAGTGTAGCGCCTTTGGTAGGTGGAATTTGGTAAGGAAAAATTTATTTAGTGTGCTGAAATTTTCTGTCACTTGTTACTATGGAAAGTAATTCTCTGAGGGGCTTGTTTGGGGTATCTTCACCCCATCCAGTAGAGCAAAGAGTTGCTCCTCAACCTACTCAACCTACTAAACCTATTTAAAACGAAACTCCTTTTGAGATTGCTTCGGGTATGATGGAAAAACTGCTAGCTAACACTTTTACAGGAGATGGAACAAAGCATCCTGATGAACATCTACGCTATGTGGATGAAGTTTGTGGACTATTTAAGCTTGCAGGTATACCCGATGATGTTGTTAAGAAGAAGGCCTTCCCTTTATCTTTGAAGGGAGATGCATTGACATGGTACAGGCTATGTGATGATATGAGATCATGGAACTATAGAAGATTGAAATTGGAATTTCATCAAAAGTATTACCCTATGCATCTTGTTCATCGTGATCGCAATTATATATAATTTTTGGCCTCGCGAAGGAGAAAGCATCGCTCAAGCTTGGGGGAGGCTTAAATCAATATTATATGCATGCCCCAATCATGATCTCTCAAGAGAAGTAATTATGCAAAGTTTTTATCCTCGGCTTTCTGATAACAATCGCACCATGCTCGATACTTCTTGTGCTAGCTCTTTTATGATGAAGACTATTCAATTTAAATGGAATTTATTGGATAGAATTAAATGCAACTCTGAAGATTGGGACCTCGACGAAGGTAAGGAGTCAGGTATGACACCTAAGTTTGATTGTGTTAAATATTTTATGGATACCAATATTTTTCGTAAGTTTAGCACTAAATATGGACTTGACTCTGAGATAATAGCTTCTTTCTATGAATCTTTTGCTACTTATGTTGATCTCCCCAAGGAGAAGTGGTTTAAATATCATCCTCCCATAGAAGTAAAAGTAGCTGCACCTATTAAAGTTGAAGAAAATACTGCCACTTATAATGATCCTATTGTTCCCACTTCTTATGTTGAGAAACCACCTTTCCATGTTAGAATGAAGGATCATGCTAAAGCTTCAACTGTTGTTCGCAAAAGCAATATTAGAACTTATACACCTCCTGAGCAAGTCAAAGTAGAACCCAATATTGCTATTGTTAAAGATCTCTTGTCTGATAATATTGATGGGCATGTTATTCAATTCCGCGGTGAAACTGCTAGAATTGCTAAACCTTGTGCTAGAGATAAACATAGACCTGTGGTAGGCGTGCCTGTTATTTCTGTTAAAATAGGAGATCATTGTTATCATGGCTTATGTGATATGGGTGCTAGTGCTAGTGTTATACCTATTGCCTTGTATGAAGAAATTATGCATGATATTGCACCTGTTGAGTTGGAAGATATTGATGTTACAATTAAACTTGCCAATAGAGATACTATATCTGCAATGGGAATTGTTAGAGATGTTGAAGTCTTGTGTGGGAAAACCAAATATCCCGCTGATTTTCTTGTTCTTGGTTCTCCACAAGATAGCTTATGTCCCATTATATCTGGTAGACCCTTCTTGAATACTGTTAATGCTAAGATAGACTACGAAAAGAATGTTGTTACTGTTGGCTTGGATGATATGGCTCATGAGTTTAATTTCTCTAAATTTAGTAAACAACATCATGAGGAAGAATTTCCTAGTAAGGATGAAATTATTGGTCTTGCTTCTATTGCCGTACCTCCTAGTGATCCTTTAGAACACTATTTGCTAGACCATGAAAATGATATGTTCATGAATGAAAGAAGGGAAATAGATGAAGTATTCTTTAAACAGGAACCTATTCTACAACACAATTTGCCTGTTGAAATCCTAGGGGATCCTCCTCCACCAAGGGTGATCCCGTGTTTGAGCTTAAACCGTTACCTGATAATCTTAAATATGCTTATCTTGATGAAAAGAAAATATATCCTGTCATTATTAGTGCTAACCTTTCAGAGGATGAAGAAGAAAGATTATTGAAAACTCTGAAGAAGCACCGTGCCGCTAACGGATATACTCTGGATGATCTTAAGGGCATCAGTCCCACCTATGTCAACATAAAATAAATTTGGAAGCGGATGCCAAACCAGTTCGTGATCCTCAACGACGTTTGAATCCTAAAATGAAAGAAGTGGTAAGAAAAGAAATACTCAAGCTTTTGGAGGCATGTATAATTTATCCCGTTGCTGATAGTCAGTGGGTAAGTCTTGTCCATTGTGTCCCTAAGAAGGGAGGTATTACTGTTGTCCCTAATGATAAAGATGAATTGATTCCGCAAAGAATTATCACAGGTTATAGGATGGTAATTGATTTCCGCAAATTAAATAAGGCTACTAAGAAAGATCATTACCCCTTACCTTTTATTGATCAAATGCTAGAAATATTATGCAAACATACACATTATTGCTTTCTAGATGGTTATTCTGGTTTCTCTCAAATACCTGTGTCGGCTAAAGATCAATCAAAGACTACTTTTACATGCCCTTTTGGTACTTTTGCTTATAGACGTATGCCTTTTGGTTTATGTAATGCACCTGCTACCTTTCAAAGATGCATGATGGCTATATTCTCTGACTTTTGTGAAAAGATTTGTGAGGTTTTCATGGACGACTTTTCCGTCTATGGTTCCTCTTTTGATGATTGCTTGAGCAATCTTGCTCGAGTTTTGCAGAGATGTGAAGAAACTAATCTTGTCTTGAATTGGGAAAAGTGCCACTTTATGGTTAATGAAGGTATTGTCTTGGGGCACAAAGTTTCTGAAAGAGGTATTGAAGTTGATAAAGCCAAGGTTGATGCTATTGAAAAGATGCCATGTCCAAGGACATCAAAGGTATAAGAAGTTTCCTTGGTCACGTTGGATTTTATAGGAGGTTCATTAAGGACTTCTCAAAAATTTCTCGGCCTCTGACTAATTTACTAAAAAAAGATGTACCATTTGTCTTCGATGATGATTGTGTAGAAGCATTTAAATACTTTAGAAAGTATTAGTCTCTGCACCTGTTGTTCAGCCACCTGATTGGAATTTACCCTTTGAAATTATGTGTGATGCTAGTGATTATGCTGTAGGTGTTCTTCTAGGGAAAAGAGTTGATAAGAAATTAAATGTTATCCATTATGCTAGTAAGACTCTAGACAATGCTCAAAGAAATTATGCTACTACCGAAAAGGAACTCTTAGCAGTTGTATTTGCTTGTGATAAATTTAGACCCTATATTGTTGATTCTAAAGTAACTATTCACACTGATCATGCTGCTATTAAATATCCTATGGAAAAGAAAGATGCAAAACCTAGACATATTAGATGGGTTCTCTTGCTGCAAGAATTTGATTTGCATATTGTTGATAGAAAAGGAGCTGAGAACCCCATTGCAGACAACTTATCTAGGTTAGAGAATGTTCTTGATGACCCACTACCTATTGATGATAGCTTTCCTCATGAACAATTAAATGTCATAAGCACTTCTCATAGCACTCCATGGTATGTTGATTATTCTAACTATATTGTTGCTAAATTTATACCACCTAGCTTCACATACCAACAAAAGAAAAAGTTTTTCTATGATTTGCGACATTACTTTTGGGATGACCCACATCTTTATAAAGAAGGAGTAGATGGTGTTATTAGACGTTGTGTACCTGAGCATGAATAGGAACAGATACTATGTAAGTGTCACTCCGAAGCTTATGGAGGACACCACGCTGGAGATAGAACTGCACATAAGGTATTGCAATCTGGTTTTATTGGCCTACTCTCTTCAAGGATGCTCGTAAGTTTGTTTTTGTAGCGACCCGACCTCAGATGGTCAAGTCCCTGTGCTCAGGTGTCATCACTGGATCAGTAATGCTGACACCACACAGTACTTCGAAGGATTTATAACAGAGTAGCAATCACACACTTATTACATCGATGTCCCAAAAGAGGACTTATTACAATAAATATGGCTTAAGGCCATCTAATAACGATAACAGCGGAAGACTTGGAAGATAAGTGAGTCCATCAACTCCAATGGCATCACTGAGTATAGAACCACGACCTAAAAGCACCTTACTCGTCGTCTGAAAAGTCTCCAACATGAAAGTTGCAGCCCGAAAACGGGTCAGCACATGGAATATGCTGGCAATGTAACACATAGAGAATAATGAATGATAAGCCTATACTATATGCATATATGGCTGGTGGAAAAGCTCTATGGTTACAGTTTTTGCATAAAGCCAATTTTTCCCTACTACAAAGGAATGAATTTATTTAACTATCATGGTGGTTGTTAAACATTGAGAATGGTTGACAGCATCCTCAATCCCAATTAAAAATAATTGTTAACAATCCCAACAATATTAAATTAGGGTAACATGTTGAGATTCACATGATATTCAAGTACTAGATACTCAAAATGTCCATAACCGGGGACACGGCTAATCATGATTAGTTTGTACACTCTGCAGAGGTTTGCGCACTTTTCCCCACAAGACTCGATCGCCTCCGTTTGGTTTCTCGCACTTCATGGTGTTTGAGAAACGGATGACCGAGACATAGTCTTTCAGAAGCGCTAGCACCTTACGATGGGTAGACCTGTACACCTACATCCCCTACATCTGCTAGTCTACCACTATAAGAGTTCGCACGACTTAGTTAACTATGCCAGAGCCCATAATGGCTTGTGGCTGCACACGGAAGTTACTAGCATGAATTATCTTATGATCCCTTTGAGCCTGGGTGGCGGTCCAAAAGAAAAACAGGCAAGTCCTGGATACCCCAGGTGCCTCAATCCACCTAGATGTGTATTTAAGTTGCCACCTTAGATAAACCATTAATTAACAAACTCACATCTGTCATGGATATCACTCACCCAATCCACGTCTACTAGCATAGCATGGCAAAATAAGCAAACGCAGAAGTAACATCCCAAAGGTTTCATAAATAAAACAGGTAATAGGTACTACCTCATCTACTTCCCATCCCACAATTTAATTAGATCCTAATCATGCAATGTTTGAGGATTGATCTAATGCATAAAACTGGGTAGTAGAAACGTATGGTCAAAGTGTTACTTGCCTTGCTGATGATCCGCGAAACCTAGAGACTCGAAGTAACAAGCGGCGCACTCCGGGTGATCTATCGCAGACAAACAACAAGCATACAATAAGTAATCATCTAATGCACAGGTAAATCTCGAATAAAAGATCTAACTAGAAAGTTCACCTTAAGAACCCTGGTTGCAAAAGAAAACGAACCGAACAAAACAACGGAAAACAAACGGCAGAAGAAAACAACTCGGTTCTAGCAAGTTGAAACTCGGTCAAAATTTTACAGTAGCAAACATTTGTTTAAGTTATTTAGTCGGAACGGCGGTTTCGTAACGAAACTCTAGGTGCGTGAATCACCTGATTTCAATAAACGAGCGAGAAGATAAACTAGAACGAAGATCGGATCTGAAATCGCGATCAGAAAATCGCGGAATAAATCCGACTAAAAAGAAAACGACGAACGGTTAAATGAACGGACGTTCGTTAACCGGAAATAACCGGTGATCACGTTCGTTAAGACGAACGGTCCGGCGAACCCTCACTAAACAACAAACCGGAAAAAAAACCGATCTAGGGTTTTGAAAAAAAACCGAAACATCGAAAAAAATAAACCGGAACGGTTTATTAGAAAACCGAACCGGGCGTGGGGCGGTGCGGCGCGGTGGCTACCTCGACGAGGGGCTCCGGCGGGGCGGCAGCTTGGCACGGGCGACGGCGACGCGGTGGCGGCGGCGGCGTGCGGCGCGGGCGGCGGCGGCGCGAGCGGCGGCGGCGCCGCTGCTGCTGCTGCGGCTGCGGGGTGGTGGGGCGGTTTGAGGAGGAGAGGAGGGGTGCTGGGTATTTAAAGGGGGGGAGGGTGGCTTGGGGGAGAGGGCAAGAAAGAGGAGGAGGAGGAGTAATCCTCCTCGGATTCGGCCGGCGGCGGCGGCGCGGCTGCGCACGGGCGCGTGCGCGGGGGAGGGGGCGCGGCTGGGCCGGCTCGGCTGGGCCCTTGGCCCAGTCGGGCGCTGCGTATTTTTTTAAATAGATACGTGCGCAGAACTAAAAATAAGAAAAGAAAATCTAAACGAACTCCAAAATTTACAAAGTAAATATTTCCCGACTCCTAAAAATGAGTCGAACAATATGAACTTTTACTCGGGGCCTAAATGCAATTTTTTTGAAAACACGCATTTTTTTCCTAAGGCAAATATATTCCGAGAAAATCCAAAATTTGATTTATTTATTAAATCTTCATTTTTTCCTAAATTTTGGGAAATTCATATTATTCCCTCTCATATTTTTGATATTGGAAAATTATTTGAAGATGAAATAAAATCAAATGATCCTCTTTTCATAATTCGAGAGAACTCAAATATGAAAATTTCGAAATCTCCAACTCTCTCCGAGGGTCCTTGAGTTGCGTGAAATTTCTAGGATCGACAAAAGCAAGAAAATATGTAATGCATGATGATCTAATGTATAACATTCCAAATTGAAAATTTGGGATGTTACAAACCTACCCCCCTTAAGATGAATCTCGCCCTAGAGATTCGGATTGGCTAGAAAATAGGTGAGGGTGGTCCTTGAGCAAATCTTCTTCTCTCTCCCAGGTGGCTTCATCCTCCGAGTGGTGGTTCCACTGAACTTTGCAAGACTTGATAACCTTGCTGCGAGTAACCCTGCTGGTGTGTTCGAGAATCTTGATGGGTTTTTCCTCATATGTTAAATCATCTTTCAACTGAATTGCTTCAAGTGGCACTGTATCTCTTAGCGGTACCTCCGCCATCTCGGCGTGACATTTCTTCAGCTGAGAAACATGGAATACGTCATGAACCCCTGACAGTCCCTCGGGTAATTCCAACTTATAGGCGACTTCACCCAAGCGTTGCAAGATCCTATACGGTCCAACGAAACGTGGTGCTAATTTTCCTTTTACTCCAAAACGCTTAACTCCTCGAAGTGGGGATACTCTAAGATAAACTCTGTCTCCAACTTCATATTCTATCTCCTTGCGTTTTGAATCCGAATAGCTCTTCTGTCTGGACTGGGCTACCTTGAGCCTATCGCGAATCAACTTAACTTTCTGTTCAGACTCCTTAATCAAATCTAGTCCAAACAACTGACGGTCTCCAACTTCGTCCCATGACAACGGTGTCCTGCACCTCCTTCCGTATAAAGCTTCGAAAGGTGCCATCTTCAGGCTGGTTTGGTAACTGTTGTTATAGGAAAACTCTGCATACGACAAGTTATCGTCCCAACTAGATCCATAATCTAGTGCACAAGCTCTCAGCATATCTTCCAAAATCTGATTGACTCTCTCAGTCTGTCCATCTTTCTGTGGGTGAAAAGCTGTACTGAATTCTAGCATGGTTCCCAAAGTTTCATGCAACTGATTCCAAAACTTTGAGGTAAATTGGGTTCCTCTATCTGATACGATACTCCTCGGAACTCCGTGCAAACACACAATTCTGGTCATGTATATCTTTGCCAACATAGCACTGCTGTAGGTAGTCTTGACTGGAATGAAATGAGCTACCTTCGTCAAGCGGTCGACTATAACCCAAATCGAGTCATAGCCTGAACGAGTCTTTGGCAAACCCGTGATGAAATCCATGCCTAGTTTATCCCACTTCCATTCGGGTATCGGCAATGGTTGCAACAATCCTACTGGCTTCTGATGTTCTGCCTTCACTCTCTGACATACATCACAAACTGCTACATACTCCGCAATATCCTTCTTCATTCCGGTCCACCAGAACGTTTCCTTCAAATCCAAATACACCTTGGTATTTCCTGGGTGAATCGAGTAGGGTGAATCATGTGCTTCTTGCAGAATCAACTTCCTGATCCCCGGGTCATTTGGCACATAAACACGGTCTTCAAACCATAGGGTATCGTGCTCATCCTCACGAAATCTCTTTGCTTTTCCTTCGCTCATTTTCTTCTTTATATCCGTGATCTCTTTGTCATTTTTCTGAGCTTCTCTGATTTTATCCATCAAGGTAGACTGAATCTCCAATGCTGCTACATAGCCTCTCAGAACTATTTCCAAACATAGCTCATGAAGTTCTTCTGCTAACTCCTTTGGTATCTCTCCCATCATCAGCATATTGACATGGCTCTTGCGGCTCAATGCGTCAGCTACTACATTAACTTTTCCGGGATGATAATGCAATCTCATATCATAATCCTTGATGAGTTCCAACCATCTCCTTTGTCTAAGGTTTAACTCTTTCTGCGTGAAAATGTACTTCAAACTCTTGTGATCCGTGTACACCTCACAATGATTTCCAATGAGGAAATGTCGCCATGTCTTCAATGCATGCACTACGGCTGCTAACTCCAAATCATGTGTGGCATAATTTAATTCGTGAGGTTTCAGTTGTCGTGAAGCATACGAAACAACTCTTCCTTCCTGCATAAGCACTGCTCCAAGTCCTCGACGTGAAGCGTCGCAATACACCTCATAATCCTTGGTCTGATATGGCAAAATTAACACTGGTGAGGTAACCAGTCTTTTCTTCAACTCCTGAAAACTTGCCTCACAATCCTCAGTCCATATGAAGTTGGTATCCTTTTTCAGCAACTCCGTCATAGGCTTTGCAATCCTTGAGAAATTCTCAATGAATCTCCGGTAGTATCCTGCAAGTCCAAGAAAACTCCGGATCTCTCCAACTGTCATTGGTGCTTCCCATTCGGTTACGGTCTCAACCTTTTTAGGGTCAACTGCTATCCCTTCTCCAGATATAACATGTCCAAGAAATCCAACTTCCTTTAGCCAAAACTCACATTTGCTGAACTTGGCATATAACTGATGTTCCCTTAGTTTCTCCAAAACCAATCGCAAATGTTCCTTATGTTCCTCTTCATTCTTCGAGTAAACCAAAATATCATCAATGAACACCACGACGAACTTATCCAAAAACTCCATAAACACTTTGTTCATCAGGTTCAAGAAATAGGCAGGTGCGTTAATCAGTCCAGATGACATAACGGTATATTCATACAGTCCATATCTTGTGGTGAATGCTGTCTTAGGTATGTCCTGCTCTCGAATCTTCAACTGATGGTACCCTGATCGCAAATCGATCTTGGAAAACACTTTAGCTCCTTGCAAACGATCAAACAGATCATTTATCATTGGTAGTGGGTACTTTTTCTTGATTGTTACTTCATTCAATCCACGGTAATCAACAACCATCCTTAACGATCCATCCTTCTTCTCCACTAAAAGTACGGGTGATCCCCAAGGCGAAGAACTTGGGCGTATATAACCTTTATCCAATAGCTCCTTAATCTGCTTCTTGATTTCCGCCAAATCCTGTGCGGGCATCCTGTATGGTCGCTTTGATATTGGGCCTGTACCTGGCAAAAGCTCAATCAGAAACTCAATGTCTCTATCCGGTGGCATTCCTGGCAATTCCTCCTGAAATACATCAGGGTAATCCTTCACCACTGGTACCTCTTCCTACACAACTCCTGATAAGGAATTTACTTGATTCCTATTTGGTCCATGTCGTGATACATACTTGATCCTTCTTCCTTCTGGCGTCGTGAGCAAAATCGTCTTACTTGCGCAATCGATGTTTCCTCCATACATCGACAGCCAATCCATACCGAGAATCACATCCAAACCTTGGGATTCCAGAATGATCAAATCCGTCGGGAATACATGCCTTCCTATACTCAATGGCACTTGAAAACATCCTTGTCTGGCCATGTACTTTGCTCCTGGTGAGCTTACTAGCATAGGGGTTGTAAGAATCTTAGTGGGCAGGCTATACTTTTCTACAAATCCCCTTGATATGTACCAATGTTTGAATCAAAGTATTCTGCTGCTGAATCAACTGAGTGATCTCTGGCGGGAAAATGAATCAATTGTCACGTCTCGGAGGCATCTGAAGGGTTTAGAAAAGACGAGAAATTAAGAATAGAGTGAGGTCTAAGGAGAAAACACTACCCAAATGCACATGAGACAAATGCACACAAAATCACTTCATTCATTTCAAACAAAGGGCATACAACGGTCTAACTATCGCAAAAGTGCTTGAACTATAATGTTTACATGGAGGGAATACTACTAATATGTGGGGGTCATCTATTAATTTGAACCGGTGGAAGACTCCATGATGTCTGCTCCAGCTTCGTCTTCAAAGTCGGGTTCACTTGGATCCGAATCGGTGTCGTCGATGATGATGTAGTTGCTCGGACAGTCGACGTACTTGTCTTCATTCTTGAGTGCTAATTTCCCCTTGAGTTCTTCAATCTCACGCTTAAGATCGCTATTGTGCCTTACTACAGCTACGATCTCGTCCATGTAGTCCTTGCGTGTAGACTTTGCTCTCCTTCAAGTTCGATGATCCTTCCCTTCGCATTCTTCAATTCTATCATATCATTGCACATCTGGTTCTCCTGGCGTCGGATGTGCTGGTTTAGCTCCTGGATGAAAGCTGCAATGGATCTATCCTTCTTGGTGCTGACTATCTCCCATTGTTCATCTCGGCGTCCGCAAATCTGGTAGATAGTGTCCTTGAGGTCTTCTTGATAAACTTCTCCAATGCGTCCCATGGTGATATGAGCAGCCATGCTCTTTCCCAGACTCCAGGTTGGTGCACTGAAAACACTATCTATGGGCTTGGTGATTGGGGCGAATGTCCTTCCCGGAACGTGAGCTTGAATCTTCCAGCACTCCTCTTCAGGTAGAGTGGCGTTGAAAGTCCCGGTGAAGCTTGGTAGTCCAATGTTCAGGTACTTGGTGACTTCCTTCAAGTGGAATCCAAAAGGTGTGCCTTCATCTGGTTGAGCGTAATTGATTTTTGCGTCCGTCATCCTAAAATAGTAGAAAAGATGAGGAGTTATAAAATGAGAAGAGAATAGTGATCTATGGTTTTAACTTAGTGGTCGTGTCCTACAGTCAGCGTGTGCTCTGATACCATCTCTGTAGCGACCCGACCTCAGATGGTCAAGTCTCTGTGCTCAGGTGTCATCCCTCGATCAGTAATGCTGACACCACAC
Organism: Triticum timopheevii; assembly: GCA_963921465.1. NCBI lineage: Eukaryota > Viridiplantae > Streptophyta > Magnoliopsida > Poales > Poaceae > Triticum > Triticum timopheevii. The sequence goes on from OY997274.1 coordinate 219,343,194, forward strand.
AGTACTTCGAAGGATTTATAACAGAGTAGCAATCACACACTTATTACACCGATGTCCCAAAAGAGGACTTATTACAATAAATATGGCTTAAGGCCATCTAATAACGATAACAGCGGAAGACTTGGAAGATAAGTGAGTCCATCAACTCCAACGGCATCACTGAGTATAGAACCACGACCTAAAAGCACCTTACTCGTCGTCTAAAAAGTCTGCAACATGAAAGTTGCAGCCCGAAAACGGGTCAGCACATGGAATATTCTGGCAATGTAACACATAGAGAATAATGAATGATAAGCCTATACTATATGCATATATGGCTGGTGGAAAAGCTCTATGGTTACAGTTTTTGCATAAAGCCAATTTTTCCCTACTGCAAAGGAATGAATTTATTTCACTATCATGGTGGTTGTTAAACATTGACAATGGTTGACAGCATCCTCAATCCCAATTAAAAATAATCGTTAACAATCCCAACAATATTAAATTAGGGTAACATGTTGAGATTCACATGATATTCAAGTACTAGATACTCAAAATGTCCATAACCAAGGACACGACTAATCATGATTAGTTTGTACACTCTGCAGAGGTTTGCGCACTTTTCCCCACAAGACTCGATCACCTCCGTTTGGTTTCTCGCACTTCATGGTGTTTGAGAAACGGATGACCGAGACATAGTCTTTCAGAAGCGCTAGCACCTTACGATGGGTAGACCTGTACACCTACATCCCCTACATCTGCTAGTCTACCACTATAAGAGTTCGCACGACTTAGTCAACTATGCCAGAGCCCATAATGGCTTGTGGCTGCACACGGAAGTTACTAGCATGAATTATCTTATGATCCCTTTGAGCCTGGGTGGCGGTCCAAAAGAAAAACAGGCAAGTCCTGGATACCCCAGGTGCCTCAATCCACCCAGATGTGTATTTAAGTTGCCACCTTAGATAAACCATTAATTAACAAACTCACATCTGTCATGGATATCACTCACCCAATCCACGTCTACTAGCATAGCATGGCAAAATAAGCAAAAGCAGAAGTAACATCCCAAAGGTTTCATAAGTAAAACAGGTAATAGGTACTATCTCATCTACTTCCTATCCCACAATTTAATTAGATCCTAATCATGCAATGTTTGAGGATTGATCTAATGCATAAAACTGGGTAGTAGAAAAGTATGGTCAAAGTGTTACTTGCCTTGCTAATGATCCGCGAAACCTAGAGACTCGAAGTAACAAGCGGCGCACTCCGGGTGATCTATCACAGACAAACAAGAAGCACACAATAATTAATCATCTAATGCACAGGTAAATCTCGAATAAAAGCTCTAACCAGAAAGTTCAACTTAAGAACCCTGGTTGCAAAAGAAAACAAACCGAACAAAACAACGGAAAACAAATGGCGGAAGAAAACAACTCGGTTCTAGCAAGTTGAAACTAGGTCAAAATTTTACAGTAGCAAAACTTTGTTTAAGTTATTTAGTAGGAACGGCGGTTTCGTAACGAAACTCCAGGTGCTTGAATCACCTGATTCCGATAAACGAGCGAGAAGATAAACTAGAACGAAGATCGGATCTGAAATCACGATCAGAAAATCGCGGAATAAATCCGACTAAAAAGAAAATGACGAACGGTTAAACAAACGGACGTTCGTTAACCGGAAATAACCGGTGATCACGTTCGTTAAGACGAACGGTCCGGCGAACGCTCGCTAAACAACAAACCGGAAAAAAACCGATCTAGGGTTTTAGAAAAAAACCGAAACATCGAAAAAAAATAAACCAGAACGGTTTATTAGAAAACCGAACGGGGCGAGGGGTGGCGCGGCGCGGTGGCTACCTCGACGAGGGGCTCCGGCGGGGCGGCGACTTGGCGGGGGCGATGGCGACGCGGTGGCGGTGGCGGCGTGCGGCGCGGGTGGCGGCGCTGGCGGCGGGCGGCGGCGGCGCGAGCGGCGGCGGCGCTACTGCTGCTGCTGCGGCTGCGGGGCGGCGGGGCGGTGCGAGGAGGAGAGGGGGGGTGCTGGGTATTTAAAGGGGGGAGGGTGGCTTAGGGGAGGGGGCAAACAAGGGGAGGAGGAGGAGGAATCCTCCTCGGATTCGGCCGGCGGCGGCGGCGCGGCTGCGCACGGGCGTGCGCGCGCGGGAGGGGGCGCGGCTGGGCCGGCTCGGCTGGACCCTTGGCCCAGTCGGGCGCTGCGTATTTTTTTTAAATAGATACGTGCGCAGAACGAAAAATAAGAAAAGAAAATCTAAGCGAACTCCAAAATTTACAAAGTAAATATTTCCCGACTCCTAAAAATGAGTCGAACAATATGAACTTTTACTCGGGGCCTAAATGCAATTTTTTTGAAAACACACATTTTTTTCCTAAGGCAAATAAATTCCGAGAAAATCCAAAATTTGATTTATTTATTAAATCTTCATTTTTTCCTAAATTTTGGGAAAGTCATATTATTCCCTCTCATATTTTTGATAAAATTATTTGAAGATGAAATAAAATCAAATGATCCTCTTTTCATAATTCGAGAGAACTCAAATATGAAAATTTCGAAATCTCCAACTCTCTCCGAGGGTCCTTGAGTTCCGTGAAATTTCTAGGATCGACAAAAGCAAGAAAATATGTAATGCATCATGATCTAATGTATAACATTCCAAATTGAAAATTTGGGATGTTACAGTTTTGTCTTGAGATGAATCCCAAAGAATTGGTAATATTAGTAGACGTCAAGAAATGCATATGAACTATTCACTTGTTATTGAACCATTTCATGTTTGGGGCTTTGATTATATGGGACCTTTTCCTGCCTCTAATGGATATACACATATTTTAGTTGTTGTTGATTACGTTACTAAGTGGGTAGATGCTATTCCAACTAGTAGTGCTGATCATAACACTTCTATTAAAATGCTTAAGGAAGTTATTTTTCCGAGGTTTGAAGTCCCTAGATATTTAATGACTGATGGTGGTTCACACTTTATTCATGGTGCTTTTCGTAAAATGCTTGCTAAATATGACGTTAATCATAGAATTGCATCTCCATATCACCAGCAGTCTAGCGGTCAAGTAGAATTGAGCAATAGAGAGCTCAAATTTATTTTGCAAAAGACTGTTAACAGGTCTAGAAAGAATTGGTCCAAGAAACTGGACGACGCATTATGGGCCTATAGAACTGCATATAAGAATCGTATGGGTATGTCTCCATATAAGATGGTTTATGGAAAAGCATGTCACTTACCTCTCGAACTATAACATAAGGCATATTGGGCTATTAAAGAGCTCAACTGTGATTTCAAACTTGCCGGTGAGAAGAGGTTATTTGATATTAGCTCACTTGATGAATGGAGAACCCAAGCTTATGAAAATGCCAAGTTATTTAAAGAAAAAGTTAAAAGATGGCATGACAAAAGGATACAAAAGCGTGAGTTTAATGTAGGTGATTATGTATTGCTATACAACTCTCGTTTAAGATTTTTTGCAGGAAAATTTCTCTCTAAATGGGAGGGTCCCTACGTTATCGAGGAGGTCTATCATTCTGGTGCCATAAACATCAACAACTTCGAAGGCACAAATCCGAAGGTGGTAAACGGTCAAAGGATCAAACACTATATCTCAGGTAATCCTATAAATGTTGAAACTAATATTATTGAAACCGTAACCCCGGAGGAATACATAAGGGACACTTTCCAGACCGTTCCAGACACCGAAAAGGAATAGGTATGTGGTACGGTAAATAAACCGACTCCAAAACAATTTTTAAGGCAATATTTCTCCATTTTGGAATATTTAGAAAAATAGAAAAATAAATGGCAGTCCGGGAAGGACACGATGTGTTCATGAGGGTGGAGGGCACGCCCTACCCCCCTGGGCGCGCCCCCCTACCTCGTGAGCACCTCGTGTGCCCTCCGGACTCCGTTTTCTTGCACGATACGTATTTTGGTCGGTAAAAATTCATTATATATTCTCCTGAAGGTTTTGACTCCCGCATCACACAAATATCCTCTTTTTTTTTGTTTTGAGATGTTGCTGCTGCAGATTAGAGCAAGATGTCTTCTCAAGAGTCAGTCGGGGAGACCAGGTATCTAACCCGGCACCGGAACCAAGGACAAACAGTGACGCTGACCACTTTGGGCCAGCAACGGAGGAAGAGATGGACGCTGACCTGATGAGGGTAGATGCCATGGAGGATCAAGAAGTCACCTCTCGCCTCCGAGCTGGGTTTATGACAGGGGAACTAGAGAGCTCAGCTATTCCAAACTCGGTTATCCCTTCCAATGTTAGATTTCTTTCCTATGAAAATATGAGGAGGAGTGTCTCTTGTTCTCCCGCAGCTATGCAACACCCTTGGGTGCAAGGAGCTTTAGCCGTTATAGGAAAGCTTCGCAAGGAAATAATGGACCTCAAGCAGCAAGTCAATAAGCTCGAGGAGGAGAACCGTATCTTGAGGGGAATCATCGCCAAGAATATTACGCCAACAACAAAGAAGGAGAAATAATCACATGAGTATGGGCACTCCCCTTGGCAATTGCCAAGCTTGGGGGAGGTGCCCTGGTATCGTATCACCATCACAACTCCTATCTTTACCGTTTTTCTTAGTTCAATCCTTTTAGTAGTATCTTGATTTAGTAAAATAAAGTCATGGCATGATCTAGCTTTGAGTTTTGCTTCATGATCCTTCTTTGTAATCGAGTCCGTGAGCTACATAATAAAGATTAGTGTTGAGTCAAGGGCTTGATTATTTTGCCATGATCTTGGGTGAATAGAAGAAAAAGAATAAAAAGAATCAAAGAGTTCATATTGATCTTATTGAAAGTAATGACTTCACATAAAAGAGTATGATGATTAAAAGTTGTTGGGAGTTGGACAATATAGCTTTGGTCATCGTTGCAATTAATAGGAAGTAATAAGGAAAGAGAGGTCCCACATATAGATATATTTTCATTGACATCTTTTATTATTGGGAGCACTCATTAAAATTTGACATGCTAAAGAGTTGATGTTGGACAAGGAAGACAACATAATGAGTTATGTTTTCTTACATCTGAGATAAAGTATGTTGTCATGGGTCCTCTAACGTGTTGAGCTTGCCTTTCCCCCTCATGCTAGCCAAATTCTCAGCACGAAGTAGAAATACTACTTGTGCTTCCAAATACCCTTAAACCAGTTTTGCCATGAGAGTCCACCATATTTACCTATGGATTGAGTAAGATCCTTCAAGTAAGTAGTCATCCGTGCAAGCAATAAAAATTGCTCTCTAAATATGCATGACTTATTAGTGCGGAGAAAATAAGCTTTGTACGAACTTGTTGTGGACGTAATAAAAGCGACGGACTGCATAATAAAGGTCCACATACAAGGGGCAATATAAAGTGACATTCTTTTGCATTAAGATTTTGTGCATCAACCCCAAACGCGCATGACAACCTCTGCTTCCCTCTGTGAAGGGCCTATCTTTCATTATTATCCTCTACCTTATGCAAGAGTCACGGTGATATTCACCTTTCCTTTTTCATTTTATCCTTTGGCAAGCTCAGCATGTTGGAAAGAACATGATATATATATATCTAATTGGATGTAGGGGAGCATGAATTATTATTGTTGTGGGGCAAAACTATAAGCCCCTATCTTTCTCTGTGTTCGATTAAAACTCCGTAACCACAAGTATTGCGTGAGTGTTAGCAATTATGAAGGACTAAGTGATAGTTGAGTATGTGGACTTGCTTTTAAGCTTTGACATAGACTCTTTCCGATGTTATGATAAATTGCAATTGCTTCAATGACTGTGGTTATAATTTGTTGGTTCTCAATAAGGTTTCTGATTCATACTTTGGCTTTGTGAAAAGATCATCACTTGAACATAAGTAATCATATGACAAAATTTATATATGATGTTGTTATGGAAATAATCATGATGCCTTCATGTCCGTATTTTATTTTTATCGACGCCTCTACCTCTAAGCATGAGGACATATTTATTGTTATCAGCTTTTTGCTTGAGGACAAGCGAGGTCTAAGCTTGGGGGAGTTGATACGTCCATTTTTCATCATGCTTTTATATCAATATTTATTGCATTATGGGTTGTTATTTCACGTTATGTCACAATACTTATGGCTATTCTCTCTTATTTTACAAGGTTTACATGAAGAGGGAGAATGCCGGCAACTGGAATTCTGGGCTGGAAAAGGAGCAAGTATTGAAGACCTATTCTACGCAACTCCAAAAGTCCTGAAACTCCGCGAAATATCTTAAAATAAATAAAGAAAAATCGTCACCAAAGATGAAGGCCAGGGGGCCCACACCTTGCTCACGAGGGTGGGGGCGCCCCCCTGGGGCGCGCCCCCCTACCTCGTGGGCCCCCTGGTGGCTCTCCGACGTCCATCTTATCCTATATGAAGTCTTTCGATGAGAAAAAAATAGAAGGCAACCTTTCGGAACGAGACCGCCACGAGGCGGAACCTTGGCGGAACCAATCTAGGGCTCCGGCAGAGCTGTTCTGCCGGGAACACTTCCCTCCGGGAGGGGGAAATCATCACCATCGTCATCACCAACGCTCCTCTCATCGTAAGAGGGAAATCTCCATCAACATCTTCACCAGCACCATCTTATTACTCCTTGTAGTTGATGCAAGTTGGTTTATTTGGTGGAAGATCATATGTTCAGATCCTTTATGCATATTATTACCCCTCTGATTATGAACATGAATTTTCTTTGTGAGTAGTTACGTTTGTTCCTGAGGACAAGGGAGAAGTCTTGCTATTAGTAGTCATGTGAATTTGGTATTCGTTCGGTATTTTGATAAGATGTATGTTGTCTAGCCTCTAGTGGTGTTATGTGAACGTCGACTACATTACACTTCACCATTATTTGGGCCTAGAGGAAGGCATTGGGAAGTAATAAGTAGATGATGGGTTGCTATAGTGACAGAAGCTTAAACCCTAGTTTATGCGTTGCTTCATAAGGGGATGATTTGGATCCATATGTTTCATGCTATGGTTAGGTTTACCTTAATACTTTTGTTGTAGTTGCGGATGCTTGCAATAGAGGTTAATCATAAGTGGGATGCTTGTTCAAGTAAGAACAGCACCCAAGCACCGGTCCACCCACATACCAAATTATCAAAGTACCGAACGCGAATCATATGAGCGTGATGAAAACTAGCTTGACGATATTCCCATGTGTCCTCGGGAGCGCTTTTCCTATTATAAGAGTTTGTCCAGGCTTGTCCTTTGCTACAAAAACAATTGGGCCACCTTGCTGCACTTTATTTACTTTTGTTACTTGTTGCTCGTTACAATTTATCTTATCACAAAACTATCTGTTACCACTTATTTCAGTACTTGCAGAGAATACCTTGCTGAAAACCGCTTATCATTTCCTTCTGCTCCTCGTTGGGTTCGACACTCTTACTTATCGAAAGGACTACGATAGATCCCCTATACCTGTGGGTCATCACTGAGCATCGAGGACCTCCATGTAAGCGGAGTGGCACCAAAATCGATGAGCTGTTGAAAAACTGGAAGGAGTACCCCGCGCCGGGAAAGACGATGAAAAAGGAGCCGGAGCCGCTGCTGAAGGTATGGAAGACGAGGTCTGTGTTCTGGGACTTGGAGTACTGGCACAAAATCGATACACCTCATTGCCTTGATCAAATGCATATCTATAAGAATGTCCTTGACAGCTGGCTCGCGACACTAATGAACATGCCGGATAAGACCAAGGATGGGCCGAAAGCAAGAAAAGACTTGCAATATTTGAATATCAGGGAAGATCTGCACATGCCGCCCCGTAAAAAGTCAGACGAGACAGAGACGGAGACAGAGGCGCGGGAGAAGAAGGGCAAGAAAATAAAGAAAGAGGATTATTGCCCCCTTCTTGCTTCACCTTAAGTCAGGCTAAGATCGATCAATTCTTGAAGTGCCTTACTGGAGTCAAAGTTAGTTCCGGCTACTATGGCAAGGTGAGCAGATATCTAGACACAGACAAGAAAAGGTTTAGCAGGATGAAGTCCCATGACTGTTATGTGAGGATGCATCAGATACTACCTATTGCGCTTAGAGGGATAATGGACAAGCACGTCTGTGACACCCCTATTGGTCTCTGCAACTTTTTCGACATCATCTCTCGAAAGTCGATCAGTGTGAACCAGCTCCTAATGATACAGGAAGAGATCATTGTGAAACTGAATGAGCTTAAGATGTATTTCCCGCCCGCGTTCTTTGACGCGATGGTGCATCGGTGTGTCCATATTGTGGACGACATAATAGACCTGGGGCCGTCATTCCTGCACAACATGATGCCGTTTGAGAGGATGAATGGGATCGTCAAAGGATTCGTTCGTAACATGTCCCATCAGGATGGAAGCATCGTCCAGGGCTATCTGACACAAGAGTGCATCTCTTTCTGCGAGAATTTTCTATATGGCCCAAACCAGCCACCTGGTGTTAGTGTTGGTTTGCCCGTTAACAAGCACGATGGAAGGCTCGAAGGAGAAGGTCACTCCAACGGTCGCAGGGAACTGCATGTGGCATACTCAGATCGACGCAGCAACTTTGACAGAGCAAACTTGGTAGTTCTACAACACCTAGACGAGGTGGATCCTTTCGTGGCACTGCACAAAGAAATTATCACAAAGAAGTATCGTGACCGGGGGGTATGCAGGACGGACGCCGAAGTTACTAGAGAGCACAACTCCACTTTCCTACATTGGTTCAAAGAGCATATTATTGCTAATCCCCCGGAGGAGGGCTCTAAGGATGGATTGCTCATATATGCCTTAGCACATGGCCCCTCGCCCAACCTCGTAACCTATCAGGCATACGATGTCAACGGATACACGTTCTACACGGAGGCCAAGATATGGACAGTGATGATCAGAACTCAGGAGTGACGATGGAATGCATGACCGGCAGCGACTACGATGCAACTGAAAGATTTTATAGAAGGGTCGAGGAGATCTGGGAGCTTGACTACTCTGGACTGCACAACACGACGATGTTCCGTGTCAGATGGGCTAAGAATGTCGAAAGAAAAAACCGTAATTTCACTACCATGACTATACCTGACGCCAAGAGCGCTATAGTGGATGCTATCACAAAAAACGAGCCATGGGTACATGCTAAGCACATGACACAATGCTTCTTCATAACCGACCCGCGAATCCCAGCCGTGTTGTCGTGAGGAGAGGCAAAAGGAACATCATTGGAAAAGGCAACCCAATGAGGGAAGATGACGATGATGATGAAGTATACGCCAAAAGAAGAATCAATACTACATTACCTAAGAAAAGTTGTACTCCATGGAAAAGGCAAAGTCACAATGAGGGGCTCAATTATTCTTCAACGAACAAGAAGGGAAAGAAGCTGACTCAAAAAAGAAAACGCCAACGCTGAGGAACCGTATGTTATCGGTTAAATGATGTAATATATATGTTCCTACTTTGTATACACACTTAGCCATTATTATGCGGGGGTCCAATGATGTAATATATATGTTCCTATTTTGTATACATATTTAACCATCAAATGATGCAATATATATCGCCTTCCCTTCATTCACTGCTCTCGGAAAAAAAGAAAAGATAAGTGAGAGAAAATAAAGGAAAATAAAATAGAAGGAAACAAATAGGAAAACTGCTATATAGGTACTGGTTATAGCAGCAGCGCTTTTGTGAGGAAAGAGCTACAGTTAGTCAAGATAGCAGCAGCGGTTTCTACACAAAACCGCTATAGCTACCTGGAGTAGTTGTAGCGCGTTTTGTCTAAACGCGCTACTGTTGTGCCCACTTAACTCCCAAAATCCCCACCCCTCTCTTCATCCCGCCTCTTTTCCCCCAAATCCCCACTCTTTCTTCCCCCGTCGCGCCGCCGGAGCGCTGCCCTCCCCGCGCCCCTGCGCTCGCCCCGACCCCGAACTTGACCGACCCCGGCGCCGGCTCCGGCCATGGCCCCCACCCCGGCCCCGGATCCAGCCCCGGCGCTCGCCCACGGCCCCGACCCCGACCCCAGCGTTCGCCCACGGCCCTGGCCCCGACCCCGACCCCGGCTCCGGGCCCCGGCGCTCGACCCCGACCCTGACCCCTCCCAACCTTGGCTGTCGTCGGGCCTGCACCCTCTGTAAGCTCCCCGCCGCTCCTCCTCTCTCTGGTAGGTAGGTTTTTTGGTTAATTTACTTAGGTTTTAGTTAGGGCAGATGGTTAATTAGGTTATATATTTAGTTACAAATTTAGCTAGGTTTTTTCTTCAAGTTCTATATTTTTCTTCCTTGTATATGCAAATTTGAAGTGGACATGTGATATGTGGACATGTGATGTTTTGGACATGTCATATTTGGAATTTGGACATGTCATTTGTACATGATGATTATGTGCAGGGTAAATGATCCGAGTGGCCTATGTTACGCCGAAATGTTGATTCATTTCCGTTCCAGTGAATTTCAGGCGCTCGATATGTCCATTTTTTAGCAAAGGTCCTGCCAAATTTCCCGTGAATTTTGGCATGATTTGTGCTAGATAGTAGGCATATCGAGTGCTGGGAGTTGTGGGGAAACGACATTCTGGCAAACATAGATTTATTTTTTCTGTCATTTCTCATTTTTTTCATAGTTTTGGAATTAAACGAGGAGACTTAATCATAGGAAACATGTCGAACAACGAAGAAACTGGGCCTATTGACCAAGATGTAGACGAGATGGATTATGTGGGTGAACAAGAGTACCTCGACTATTTGACTGATAAGCAATTGCAAAGTAAAGGTTTGCAGGTCGGTCTCGATGATGGTACTTACACCGACATCGACACTGACGGCGCCGACACCGATGGCGGCACTGAGACCGGCGGGGAAGGTACCGGCGGGGAAGGTACCGGCCCCGATGCCACTACCGAAAAGAAGAAACAAAAGAAGCAGAGGATATGAAAACCTAACAGACTAGGGAGTAGACGGCTGGTGATCACAAGGATGGCAACTGGCAAGTTTGAGCCATTAGAGTCGGAAGAACCTCGCAAGTGCTATGGGAACCAAGTAGGATGCATCCTACGGGAATGCGCGAGCATCAACGACGATGACTTAAGGAGTAAAGAACATTTGACACAGTTGCTCCTGACGAAGTAGCACAAGAGATTCAAGTTCCCCGACCGGGATGATAACATAGAACAAGCGTGGGATGATTCGAAGATGAAAAAAATAACAATGACGCCATGGGCATGTTCAGCAATGATTTGGCCTCCTGGAATGGGAGGGTGAAACGAGCTATTGAGGCTGAGGAACCCCTGTCCAAGGACACTTGTGGTACCGAGGCAGCCAAGGCTAAGGCTGCGAAATTCAAGAGCCTCCAGCAAAGGAACACGGGGAAGCATCGCCTCGGAAGTCGTGGCTACCTCGGTAAAGGGCCCATATGGGATAAGGAGGATGCAGAACGTGAAGCCGCGGGTCTCCCAGACCCCTTCGCGATGTTCACCAACCCCTTGGAGCGTAAATTCATCAGGGCCCGCTACAAGTGGGACAAGGAAAAGAAGGTTTTTTACACGGACCAGATCACATGGAAATTGATCAAACTACTGGTAATTATTCTTTTACCACCTTACACTTAGCTCCAGATCTAGTCGACTACACATTCCTAAATGGTTCACGCTCCTTCTGCAGGAGAAGCAACACCAGCTTGCAGCCGAAAGCCCTACTTCTCCGATGAGGCCGAAGTGGGACACCCCTCTCAACCGGGCCTTGAACGAACTTAAGGGACTCCCTTTGGGCCGGCGGCCGCAATATGGCCGTGTGCACGGCGCTGGAGATGACGCTACGTGGAAGGTGTTTTACAACAAGGGCCCGGAGGCCAAGAAGCAGAAAAGGAAGTTTAGTTAGGTGGACATCGACGAGAAGGTGAAGCTTGCGTTCGAGAAAAAAGTAGCTGAGGATGCGAAAAAACAGCCGAGGAGAAAAATGAGTTGCTACAGTAGGCAGTCAATGCAGCTGTAACTGCCCGCGGAAATAATTTTGCTACTAACTTGGTTCCAGCTATCATCAAATAGACGAAGGAAAATCCAGACAAGGCGGTACATGATTTCCCATTGCCCAATTTCGTCGGGAGCAACTCCGTGAACATCAACACCACCGCACCATCAATTGCTCACGCAACCGGGCCTCCTCTTGCACTCGCTCCCGCTCATATCAGCCCGTCCTTAGTCTCTGGCGTGCTAGGTGGGCCTTCGTCTTTGGCTGAGCCCGACGCCCTCACGGTAATTACATGTCGCACCAACATATATATATATATATATATATATATATATATATATATATATATATGTATGTATGTATGTATATATATATATATATGTATGTATATAGAATATTCCATTTTCATTGCCTTTCGGATGTTTTACGCTTTACGCCACAGACATGTGTTTGCAGGCCAAACAAACCCCGTGGACCATACTCTACTTGATCAAAGGCCAGAAGGTGGACGTGGGAAAGGGGGTGATAATGAACCCCTTGCAACCCACGTTCCACAACCAGCCGATCCCCGCTGGGCACTTCAGGTTTAACTTGTCCAGTGTGAAATTGGGGCACAAGGATTTGCCTCCTCCAGTATAGCATGTGGGAGACGACGACGAGACCCCACGGCGGACTGGAAGCTGCAAGGGTCGGGTGCTGCTATAGCTGAAGAATCTTATTCGTCTAGAGCCGGCCGAGAGCACACCAATAACCACACATCAACAAGCATGTGTGGAGACCACCACCCCGCCTATTCAATTACCAGCTCCTGTAGTGCCGGGTGAGAGCGGCGGATGACGTGATGAAGGGGGTGCAATAGTACTGGCTGATGTAATCGGTCCTGCAAAACAGAGAATGGATGATGAGACGGAGGTCGACCCAATGGCTTTCCTCAATAAAAACGCGTATGATTGTGACATAGATATGATGAGTCAACCATATGACGAATCAGGCTATAAGCATGCTAATGAGGATATGGATGATTTGCCCGGGCAGGAAGGTCGTAGCAGGGATTGCAAGAAGTCTCTCTTCATGAAATCCTCACAGGACACGCCTGAAGATGCCGCCTCAACACAGGCTCAACTACCCGGGGTTGTACAGTGCTTAGGCCAGCAACACTGGGGCAGGGGTTAAGGAAAGGTCTGGAAGGTGTGCCCAAGAAAAAGGAGAGGAAGAGATCGGGGAAGATAACTGCCTCCAAACAAGCCAGAGCACAAAGCAGCCAGATGATGGATTCTGAAGAGCGTGTACCCATGAAAGGTGCGGCCATGTTCCATCTCACAGGCGAGCCGATGCTACCGCCAAAACCGCTGGAGGCACTATCAGGGGATCTCAGGAGACTACACGACCATGTGCTATTGACTGAGAAAAGCCTACTAGCCTTGAAGGATCTAGGATATCCGACATACGAGGCTCGTGTGCCTGAGGGGAAGTGCTACGTCGACACACGGCCATCGGAGGTGTTCTTCCTGCGGTTTGACCATATCTTTGAGATGTTTCTGACAAGGCAGCCCAATCGTCCGCCTTTTTGTGCTACATATGAGCTCCGTCATGAAGAGAGAAGAAGTCTCGCAAAACTGTGGCACGGATCCGTACTACATGCACGAGTCTTTCTTGAGTCTCGACGACTTTGAGCGTGAAACTGCTAGGGACTACCTCCAAAACTTCATGGTACAGAATAAGGACCAGGAAATTGTCCTTCTGCCTTATCATCCAAAGTAAGTCAGTTCCAGACAACCCTTTTGTACATTTCAATCATTCCTTCTCGCTCATATGGAGAATAATTTGAGGTGTCTTTTCCCTGCAGCAACGGGCGCGTCGTCCTTATCGTTCTTTACCCATGAGTCTCCCATGTCGTGTATTTCGAACCTTCCAAATACTACGAGAAGAAGGACTACACCCACATAATGAATATCCTAGATGATGCTCTCCAAGGCTTCAGCATTAGAGGTGGCCACATGCAGATTAGGAAACAAAGGAACAAGAAGATGGGTTTCGTGCATAAAACTAACTTGTGCTGCATCCATCTCCCAAAACCAAGCAAGAAAGATGGATTCTACATCCTCCATCTCATGATTGAGTTCAGCACGGATCACCAAGCTTTGCATGACAAGCAGAAATGATGATCATATCAACAAGTGGGTATAATCTCATGGATAAGCGGGTTATAAACTTAGAGATGACTTCTTTCGCATCCAAAGGGACATTGCGACGATCATCATGAAAGATGTCGTCGATGAGAAGGGGATGTTCCACCATGGCCCTATATCGCGAGCTGATGTCTGAACTCACATAGGCATGCAACGTCATGACCTCATGCCATTCAACAAGCTAGGTTCCATCCTCGATGATATGGAAGCATGGAACTTCTAGTGATTTACGATGCCGATGATGATGATATGTATCAGTTGAACTTGTATACTTTTTGTAGCGATGAAACTTTGTGATGTCCACGGTCCCTGCCAAACTTGCATAACGCTACTTTGTTAGTTTGGGTACGATGACCTGCGTACCTCTAGTTAATTAGTTTGCGTACTGTATGTTGCATCTAGTTGCTAACCCTTTCTTTTTCATGTTGCTCTAGTATATTTTGTTGCATATGATTGTACATCCTCTTGATGAAGATGCATCTCTAACAGGTACCTGGCTTCTCGATGGCGAGAAGGCAGTGCTATGTCATGTACAAAGGGAAGATTCCGGGGGTGTACAACGAGTGGCCTGAGTGTCAGGCGCAAGTGAACGGGTTCTCGAGCAGCAGCCATAAAGGCTTCAAAAGCAGACAAGAAGGAGAAGCTAGTTACTTGAGGTTCACGCTAGCGCGAGAGAGGACTCGTAACCGCCGCCTCATGTACTGCATAGTTCCGCTCTCACTCATAGTGATAGCTCTTCTCACGTATACCATTGTTTAGATGGATGACATTATAGTTGCAAGTATTTGAGACTTGCATGTATCGCTATTTTCGAGATGATGATGAGATACCACTTTGTGTTGGATGATGATTATGATGAGACTATTTGTATGTATATGCTATGATTACATTTCTGGTCTCACAGCCATTTGTATGTGTATCATGATGACATTTGTATGTGCTAAAGATTCTTGTATAAAGCCTGTTCAAATACAAAACAAATATGCAGGAAAAAAAATCAAAAACTACTAAAATTAGCAGTAGCGAGTGGAGAAAAATTAGCAGCAGCGTGACAGTAGCAGTAGCGCATACATGCAAAGCGCGCTAGAGCTATTAGTAGTAGCGAGCATCAACGCAGCACACTGCTGCTACACTTGTATAGCAGTAGCGCGGGGATGCACGCGCTGCTGCTACGGGTTAGCTGTAGTGCCCTATTAGTAGCGTTGGACCCCTCGCTACTTATATACCTAGAACCCGCGCTGCTGCTAGGATTTTCCCTAGTAGTGATATGATCCGCGATTGGAGCAATCTCCCCAGTGACATCCTCGACCTCTGTTGTTCATGTATGGATATGTTGCATGCCCTACGACCATCATCAAAGCGAGGCCTAAGCTTTTCAAGACATCCTGCTTGCTGCTATCTGGTCTTGTGAGATTGGCTCACCATGATACGGAGGAGTAAATGATGCCCCTCGACTTCAGTTTGATCTCCATTAGCCGAAACTTCTTTGCAGGTATGTAGTGGGTCGTCGACATCATTTCCCTCGACTTCGATCCGATCACCATCGCCCGAAACTTCTTGGCAGGTATGTACTGGGTCGGCATGAACTCCCACTGGATGGCTGCCTTCAGAGAAGACGGTAAAAAGTTGGTGCTCGTGAACTTCCAGACCTCCCATGAGATTATCCTCCCTCCATTGGATTAGATAGAGTTTTACCATCGCGGTCCAAGTCATCTAGATTACCACATCATTTGGACGGACGTTGTTTTGCAGCAGATTGTAATCTGCCAAGTGCCCACATGACATGCAAATTACGGAGACTTCAAGCTAATTGCCTTGTTCGACCGCGGACTCGCCTATTTTTAGGCCGGTGCCTTCTTTAGCTGGAGACAACTCATCTCGCAGTGGATCATCATCAAAGCTGATACACACTTCTGTGATGCTATTAAACACAATGGCATCATCTACGTGATCGACAAAGCATATGGGACCACATATTGCTGGGACGGCGCGTGTAAGTTGTTTCCGACTCATGTTAATGATGACGCCAGGACACTGTTTGAACTTTTTGTGATGATTGGCATATCCCTGTTTGAGCAGAATTTGAGTAGAACTATGGCAATGTATTAGAGACGCCGTAAATCAGCTATATTTGGAATGAGTTAATTCATGCGATTGTGAGCATGTCATTACAGCCAATTTGCACCCTGAATAATCAAACGATTAGGAATATATGGATATTCTCCTGATTTTACAGTAATCTATATACTACTACTAAATATGAGTGTGTATCAATGGCCATGTTAGTTTCCTCATTTTCATGATGTATAAACATGCACCACACTGTTGGTTTCATCTAACCATACATTAGGGAAGTAAATGTGCATATGGAGAACTCTATATTTGGAAGTACTGAAATCCTGTAATGTTTACCATGTGTACATACCTATATTCGCCTTCAGCAATCAATGGCTAGAATAATATCCTCACAAAATTTTTGCCCACAGAACACGGGTATATAACAATGCATGGTCCATTAGTTACCTTGAAGAATTTGTTTGTGAGGATAGAACATGATTACATAACATGCATGACATGGTAGTTTCCTGTGAAGAATCGATTGCGAGATAAAATGAGTATAAACATGCATGGCACTTCTATATTTTCTAACCCAGTAGACATTTCCTTGTATTTTCCTCCCAGTTCCAATAGGGACATATCAATGTTGTTTCTTGCATTATCCTACTCATACTCTGAACAATGCTAATCTTACATTAACAACGCCTGTCCTTTTTGATATGATGCAGTGTCTGTACAGTTACTTCCCTTTGTAATGACACCACCTTTGCCAAAAACAGGGAAGCACAACTGGTTCCTCGTTCGATCAGATGACAACAAAATACTGATGATCATTCGGACACATGAGCCAGAAAAGTTATATTGCAAAAACCCCACTGTATACAAGCACCGTGAAATACATGAATATCCCGATAGTGTCTGTTATGTCTATGAGCAGGATACCAACTTGTTGGGGCCTTCAGGATTTTTTAGTTGGAGGCGGGTAAACAGCCTTGGTTCACACTCTCTGTTTCTCGGACTCAATTATCCGATTAACCAGGAGATCACCATTGGCAAGGACCTTGATGGCAGAGAGGCTCTGTTTGCTATGGAAAACCGTGTCTACACGGCGACCCCTAGGAGTTCGGGAGAAAACTCCCCTGATTGTCAAAGATACAGCCTGCAGCCAAAAGAAGGTGAGAATGACAAAGGCATCCAGATTAACTTTTATCCTTGGATGTCTCAATTACGACAGGCAGTGATGTGGTTCAAGCCTTCAGGTTGATAGGTAATTGGGCTGTTGCGTCGAAAGGGTGGAGTACTGGTGTCTCCGGATCACTGGTTGCTGAAGCGGGGCTGCGAATTATGATGGTGTTGGATCATCTCTTCGAATGACTTTGTTGTATTTGCTGCTTGTTCTGGATGGGTAGTTCTTTCTTTTGTTATGCATATTCCTTGTCATTTGGTCATCCTCATCTATGTCACTCTTACTATGTAATATTTTCCTCTGTTTAGAATGTCATTCTCGTCTGATCACGAGAGTCTGAGCATTTCAGATGGGTGCATTTTGGTGGTGTAGCAAGACTTCTTATGAACTACCATGTCTTGCTGTTTATGTTAGTAGTAGTCACTAGTCAGTGTTTGAATGTTGTATATATCGTTGTTTCGAACTGTTTATTGTCTCGAACTACTGGTGGGCTAAATGAGGGCATCACCATTCTCCAGGGTTCAGAGTATATCTCCTTTTTTAAGGTTATATAATTTGAGCTCAGTGTCTTTTAGATGATGTACACTTGTTTGGTCCAGTGGGGTGTCGTTGAATATGGGCCGAGTAGTAACGCAATGCCAAACAGGTCAATTATGACTCTCAGGCCGGGCTCTCAAAAGATTCTAAAAAAGGCCGGGGTCTCCAAAAAAGAAAGAATAAGGACTCTTAGACTGACATGTGGGCACCACCGGTGTATTCGTGCGCTTGCACGCCGAGAGCATATTGGCACATGTTTGAAATTCATGCTACCTTTTCATCCCCAATCTCCCGCCCCTCCACCACCTATGGAATCTCGATTCCTACTCCAGTTCCGCCAAATCCCCCTCCTATACTCCCTATACTCAAGCACACTATCATGTCGCCGGTCAACGCAGATCTCCAAGCCAGAGATCAAGAGGTCCGTCCTGCCTTCGGTCGCTGCGTGCTGTCGCTCAACAGTGGCATGGCGGCGCTTGACGACCAGTTTGCCGACAAAGTGCTGATGGTAACCATCAAAGGAGATCGGCCTCACGTCTCGCCGAATGACCTTGTCAAAGCTCTTGGCATTGCGCACGACATCCAAATAAGTGACTTGCTCGTTGAAGTCTGTCCGCCACCGGCTGATTTCTTCGTCAGGTTTCGGACGACTTTTGACTGCAGTCGTGTGTTTGAATCTTCCCGGCGTTTGTTCTGCGATGGCACGCTGGTGAGCTTTGATTGGTGGCACCCAGGATGGGGCTCTTTGCCCTCTGAGCTTGAGTTTTTAACAAAGCTTACCTTCCACGACATGCCTCGACGTGCTTGGAACAACGAGTCCATGAATGAGCTTATCAACGACCTAGGAGGTGACCTCATAAGTATATTTGTTCCTCCAGACAGCTGGGCTCTGACTGTTATGGCATGGATGAAGAAGCCGTCCACCATACCGAAGGTGATTGGTGTTGAGATACTGGTGCAGGAACCGGGGTTGTACTATTCGTCGCCAACAAGGCCGCCGCGGACGACATTAGGTATGTACCTGTATTGAGTGTTCGTGCATGTCGAAGAAGTGGTCAGTCCATCAATCGAAGTCCTGCCGCCACCGCTGGTGCCAGGGTCTGTCGACGACGTCCATTACAGGAGTCAACGTTAGACTTTCCCCATGTTGCTCGGAACGATGGATGGCACAGGGCCTACTCCATCGCATGGCGGAGGCCACTTCTTCTTTGGGAGAAGAGGCAGGGTTGGCTGCCTGGATGTGCTCTAATTTGAGGTAACAACTGAATCTTGTCAGATACTAGTTAAATCCGAGCTATGGGTGTGAAGCACTGATGTGCGAGTACATTTGATTGTGACTAGCACTGATGGCCTCCTGACCAGTGTGTACTGCCGGTAGATAGCAGAACTCGATGTCCTAAAGTGATGCATACTCAGCCCGAATGATAGTGATCATGGAGTAAGCAGCATCCTGGACGGACATCTCCATGGTAACAACAAGACCGTAAGACCAGTGAAGGGGCTCCTTAGCTCCGGGATAAGAAGGAAAGATCCTCACGGTGCAGATATACTGACTCTGATTAAAATCACGATACTGCTCTTCGATGGTAAACTCTGGATACCATCTATAGGCTGTCTCTGTCATCACATGGACTAGCACATCCGTGTGCCCGGGCACGTCAATGCACCGAGTCAGACGTACCACCTGGTGTGTAGTCCAAGAAGACATCGAGCCAGAGATCCCCTTCGCCGTCACGCTTGCTCCAGCTCGTTCCCGACCTCTCCGCCTAGCTCACTGAGTTTGCTGTGAGCCCCTGCTTCTCCCCCTCCTCTCCGTTCTCGCTGCCATCTACTGTAACAACTGCAACGAGCACACCCGCACACGCCGCCGCCTGAGCTCGTCGACGACGTGCCTCCGGCCACGCAACGGCCTCGCCACCCTGTCCACTAACCTCACTACACCGCGTAGACCACGTAGGAGCTGGCCCCATGCCTCCAGGACCACTGCAACGATGAGTTCGGCCCCACCCGAACTCCGGCAGTCGGAAAGATCGTCGCCGACGTTGTTTCCGGCGACCCCAACCACCACCACCCCTCTACGCGGCTTGCTCCCAGCTACTTGTCGGTGGTCTCCACCGTTCATTTGGTCGCTGGAGGGCAAAACCCGCACCCTCCGCCGCGTCTGGTTGTCGCCGGCGGCTAAACGCCGGTGAGTTGACCCAGTTTGACCAGGGATTTGACCCCCCTAGGTCACTGACATGTGGGCCCTGCCTGCTAGTCAAACCTAGGTTAGTAGTTAAACTAATCCTAATTAGTTAGTTAACTAACAGTGACACTGACCAGTGGGTCCCACTAGTCAGGTTTCACCCGGACCACCCAGTTGACTTGTTGACGCAATGCTGACGCAGTAAAGCATTTTCTGGATTTATTCTTATAAAGGAAATTCTAGAAAATAGTGCTAACTTCAAAAATTCATAGAAATTAATCTGTAACTCCAAATGCAAAGTGTTATGTATGAAAAATGATCAGAAAAATCCAATCAATCCATCTTTACTGGTTTGATGCATGTATATACAAGTTAACCTTACTTTCAGTGCAAAACATGATAAGGCACTATGTAAGACCACAAAATGAGTTTGGGTTTGAATCTTTGGTTCAAAATAGCTCAAATCCATCTGGTTATAGTTGCATTAGCCCAACACACTTATTTTTCCATGTCACATGCATGCATCATATTGTTGCATATTGTCGTGTATTGATTGTGTTACCGGTGTTCTCTGTGGTAGCTTCTGTCCCGGAAGATTAACGTAAGTACTCAATCGAAGGACAGTACCGGTCTACCGACCTGCCATGCAAGCAACCACCCATTTGATCATATCGGTAAAATCCCATGTTTCTCGCTCCTGCTCTCATTTACTGCATTTAAGACAGCAACGTTTCAAACTGTTGCGTGTTGCAGTAGTTGAACCCATTTCCTCTGCATGACCTGTCATTGCCACTGTCGGCGTTCTGGGAACGGGGGTCCCCAGACCTGCCTGCCTGCGGCCTGCAGCGTGGCTCAACCAGTGGCCCAGTACCGCCCGTCTTCATCAACCCAAGCTCAAGACCCTCGCGAGGGGCCAAGCCTCATGGGGCGGACGATGCAAGGCCTCCTCAGGGGCGGCCTCCCCTAGTAGGCTCGCGAGGAGGCGGAGAGATCAAGGCGAGGGGTGCGTCACGAGGTGCTCATGACGCAAGCCATGACGATCAAGACCAGGCGGGCGCTAGCCTGCGCAGTGTCCTCGTTTCCTCTTTGGTGCAAAGGGGGCAAGCGCAGGCGCGGAGTACCAAGGCATCAGGCAAAGGTTTCCATATCGGTGCAATGAGACCAAGACCAGCAGAGCGGTAGGAGGAGGTCACCGTGGAGCCCAAGACGGCGTCACCACCAGCACCTTTGGCAGTCGAAGACCACCTTTAGACAAGATACCTTGTACTAGTTGTCCCCTTTCAAAATGGCCGTTGTTGGCTCCCTTCCCGCTCAATATTTGGGAAGAGGACCAGGGCCTCCATAAATAGAGCTAGCCACCACAGTAGGGAGGGATCATCTCATCTAGAGACAAGAGACCTGATCCGAGCCTAGCTCATTCACACCACCACAAGAACATCTCTCCTCACGAGGCTGTTCTTCCTCTGTACTGTTCATCATCAGCCCAAGAGGCAATCCACCACTCCAAACACTAGATTAGGGTATTACACCACAACGGTGGCCCATACCAGCATAAACCTCGTGTCTCTTCTGTTGTTCATCGTGCTAGCTTAGAATCGCGGCGAGGTTGTGGGCGTGTTTCGGTAGGGAGAAGATCTTCGTGCGCACCCCAGAGTTCAAACCTTAAGGGTTTTGCCGGAACCCGATATCTGACATTTGGCGCGCCAGGTAGGGGTGTGCCGGAGCTCTCCGTTCTATTGGCTCGCTCTCCACCAACACCGCGCTTCATCCTCATGGCGGACAACGCGTCTCCGGCTGCGGCGGCCGATGCCAGCACTGGGGCCAGTGGGCTCCGAGCCTTGGCCCCCGCCCTACGGCAGGTGCACTGGCCGCACAAGTTCAAACCGGAGATGTCGCCGTGCTACAACGGCATGGCGGATCCGCTGGCTTTCCGGCTGGCATACGAGGAGGCCGTCCTCAAGGCCGGAGGTGACGACAAGGTCATGGCCAACTGGTTTCCCATGGCCCTCACCGGCGTCCCGCGCGTTTGGCTGCTCAACCTACCAACATCTTCTGTAGCCACCTGGGAGGAGCTGCGCAACCTCTTCCTCACCCACTACGCTGCGCTGGCGCCCCCGGTCGTCGCAGCTCTCCTGGGCGGCTCGCAGGCGCCACCCTCAGACTGCCACGCCAAGCCGTTCTTTTGCCAGATCCGCGCCGCCCTCGCGCGGCAAGGAGCTCCTCCGGGTTGGATGGCACCCAAAGCCGACCTGACTTTCAACTCGGACGATCACCCCGTCAACATCGCATGCTCGGGTGTGCTCCCAATGCTTTGCACGCCCACCATCTGCCAGGTGACCATCACCAAGACCTTCATCGACGGTGGCACCGGCCTCAATGTGCTCTCGGTGGAGGCCTTCAGCCTCCTCCATGTACCGCTGGAACGGCTCCGACCCAGCAAGCCCTTCTCGGGCGTCGGAGGCGGTTCCTCCAGATCCCTGGGGCAGATCCACCTTCCTGTGACCTTTGGCACCCACGACAACTTCTACACGGAGCTGGTCAACTTCGACATCGCCCACATCGGCCTCCCATACAACGCCATCCTTGGATACCCCACCTTGGCTCAGTTCATGGCAGCGACCCATCCGGCCTACAAGCTCATGAAGATGACCGGGAGCAGCGGCATCCTCACCATAGCTGGAGATACCCAGGATGCTCTGCTGGCGCTCAAGCTCGCCCTCAAGACAGCCGCAGCAGCGCAGCCTGCCGGCATGGACACCTCCAAGGCAAAGGAGATTGCGCCGACCAAGAAGAAGCAGCTGCTCACCCAGGACAAGGCGGAGACCAAGAAGGTACCCGTTGAGGAGGACGGGTCCTCAGCCGCCACCTTCACCATAGGTGCCAATCTCGACCCCGACCAAGAGGAGGCCCTGGTGAAGTTCCTGCGCTCGAATAAGGATGTGTTCGCATGGGAGCCCAAGCAGCTAGCGGGGGTCCCAAGGCAGGTGATTGAGCATCACCTGAATGTGTGCCCCAATGTATGCCCCGTGAAGCAGAAAGCAAGGCGGCAGTCCACCGAGAAGCAGGCCTTCATTGTCCAAGAAACCCGCAACTGGAGGCGGCGGGTATTATTCGCGAGGTTTGCTACCCCGAATGGCTGGCAAACCCAGTTGTTGTGCCGAAAAAGGGGGGAAGGAGCACATGTGCATCGACTTCACCAACCTCAACAAGGCCTGCCCTCAAGATCCGTTCCAGCTCCCCCGCATCGACCAAATCGTTGACTCCACCGCCTAGTGCGACCTACTGTGTTTCTTGGATGTGTTTTCGGGCTATCACCAAATCAAGATGGCGGTAGAAGACGTGGAGAAGACGGCCTTCCTGACACCATGTGGGGTATACTGCTACACCTGCATGCCGTTTGGGTTATGCAATGTGGGCGCAACCTTCCAGCAGCTGATGCACATCGCCTTAGGTCGGCAGCTCGGGAAAAACGCCGAGGCTGACGTTGACGACATTGTGGTGAAGTCTCAGGAGGCGAAGACCTTGATCCAGGATCTGGAGGAGACCTTCGCGAGCCTCTGCAAGGTGGACCTGCGACTCAACCCAGAGAAGTGCGTGTTTGGTGTTCCTTCAGGCAACCTTCTGGGCTTCCTCGTGTCCCACAGAGGGATCGAGGCCAACCCGGAGAAGGTCAAGGCAATCGAAGACATGAGTCCACCGCAAACCCTTAGAGAAATGCAGAAGCTCGCCGGATGCGTAACTGCGTTAGGACGCTTCATCTCCAAGCTGGGGGAGCGCACCTTGCCTTTCTTCAAGCTGATGAAAAAAAGGGCCCATTTGAATGGACACAGGAGGCCGACCAAGCGTTTCAAGACCTCAAGAAGTATCTGACCAGCCCTCCTGTGATGGTGGCACCACACCCTCTTGAAACCCTGGCTCTACCTCGTCGCCAAACCGTAATCCACCAGTGTAGCTCTAGTGGTGGTTCGGGAGGAGCGCCAGGTCAAGGCTGCCTCACGACCGGCCACGGCCCCGGTCGCGGCAGCGCAAGACCAAGAAGGCCTCGCGAAGACCACGACCTCGGCAGATGGAGAACAGCCCCAGCAGGAAGATGCCCCTAGGGCTGAAGAGGCCGCGCAAGGCATCCAGGTGCTGGGGGCTCTGTCGTCTCAGGAGGTGATACGTCTCCAACATATCTATAATTTATGAAGTATTCATGCTATTATATTATCCATCTATGATGTTTTATTTGCATTTATATGCCATTTTATATGATTTTTGGGGACTAAACTATTAACCTAGAGCCCAGTGCCAGTTTCTGTTTTCTTTTTGTTTTTGAGTTTTACCGAAAAGGAATACCAAACGGAGTCCAATTGACGTGCCAATTTTTGATGATTTTTTATGGACCAAAAGAAGACCATGGAGCATCGGAGCTGGGCCAGAAGAGTACCGGGCTGCCCACGAGGGTGGGGGCCCCCTATCTCATGGACAGCCCGGAGACCCCCTGATGTGAAACCTACGCCAAAAATTCCTATAAATACAGAAACCTTCGGGAAATAACCTAGATCGGAAATTCCGCCGTCGCAAGCCTCTGTAGCCACGAGAAATCAATCTAGGCCTCTCCGGCACCTTGCCGGAGGGGGCCATCATCATCTCAGAGGGGCCATCATCGCCATGAAGGCCAAGGACTAGAGGGGGAAAGCCATGGAGGAGGAAGCACAAGGGGGAGAACCTCTCCTCCTCTCTCTTGGTGGCACCGGAGTGCCATCGCGAGGGGAATCATCGCCGTGGTGATTGTCTTCATCAACATCACCATCATCATCACCATCCTCATCTCTTTTACGCGGTCCACTCTCCCGCACCCCGCTGTAATACCTACTTGAACATGGTGCGTTCTGCCGCATATTATGATCCAATGATGTGTTGCTATCCTATGATGTTTTGAGTAGATATCTTTTGTCCCTGGGTTGATTGATGGTCTAGATTGGTACGAGTTGTATGTTTTATTTTGGTGCTGTCCTATGCTGCCCTCTGTGTCGCGCAAGTGTGTGGGATTCCTGCTGTAGGGTGTTGCAATACGTTCCTGATTCGCTTATAGTGGGTTGCGTGAGTGACTGAAACAGAAAGCCGAGTAAGGGGGTTGTTGCGTATGGGATAAAGGGGACTTGATGCTTTAATGCTATGGTTGGGTTTTACCTTAATGATCTTTAGTAGTTGCGGACGCTTGCTAGAGTTCCAATCATAAGTGCATATGATCCAAGTAGAGAAAGTATGTTAGCTTATGCCTCTCCCTCATATGAAATTGCAATGACGACTACCGATCTTGTTAACAATTTCCTGGGACAATTCCGCACACCGATCCACCATTATTCCACACTTGCTATCTATAATATTTAGTAATATATTCTAACTTTATGATAACAGCACCTACTTTCATATTTTAGCTCTCCTATTTCATGCAAAGTTATCCTGTTTATACCCACAACGCAGTTTTATTTCTTGTTTCTAGTTGGAAGCAAATGTTCGGTGCATGTAGAGTCGTATCAGTGGCAGATAGGGCTTGAGAGAATATTGATCTTACCTTTAGCTCCTTGTGGGTTCAACACTCCATACTTATCACTTCCACCTTTGGGAATTGCTACGATGATTCCCTGCACTGGGGATTATCAAGCTCTTTTCTGGCGCCGTTGCCGGGGAGCAATAGCGTGGGGTTGATATTCTCGTGTGTGTTTGTTTGCTTTCTTCACTTAATAGATTTTGTTTTTACTTTTTGTTTCTGTTTAGTTGTGGGTGAAACATACAATTTTTTTTTAAATAATGAAAATACCAAAAAATATTCACTTGCCTCTCATGCCTAAAAAAAGTTTTTCAAAAAGAGAAGTGATTGGAAAGTTATGCATTGAAGAAGTGAGGGTCGAGCTTGAGCACTTGTGTTCATGCTCACGGAAACAATCTAGAATTTTTCATGGAAGTTTCTCTGTAAATAATTATCCCCTTGTATATATCCATTGTATTATAAAAATAATGTGCCGACCTTTGGTTTTAGTATGATAAGATTGCTTGCTTACTATGTGCAGAACAAAAACATAAACTTTGGCTGTAGTGCATGAATTTACATTTTTTACTGGAAAGTCAAATGTGTCTGAAACGTTTTGCACATTACTTCTGTACAAAATTTTCAAATTTTCAAATTTATTTCATAATTTTCGGAGTTACAGAAGTTTACTAAACTTCCAGATTACTACAGACTGTCCTATTCTTGACAGATTCTGTTTTTCGTGTGTTGTTTGCTTACTTTGATGCATCTATGGCTAGTATGTAAGGGCATGAACCATAGAGAAGTTGGAATACAGTAGGTTTAACACCAATATAGATAAAGAATAAGTTAATTACAGTACCTTAAAGTGGTAGTTTGCTTTATTACACTAACAGATCTCACAAAGTTTTTGTTTAAGTTTTTGTGAATGAAGTGTTTGAAGAACGAGGAGTTACCGATGTGAGAAGAATAAAGAGAGACAAGAGTTCAAGCTTGGGGATGCCCAAGGAACCCCAAGTAAATATTTTAAAGGATACTCAAGCATCTAAGCTTGGGGCTTCCCTGGTTGGCATCCCATCTTTCTTCTTCGACAGATATCGGTATACCTCTGTTTTTGTTTTGTTCACATGATTTGTGTCCTTTGTGTTTTTATTTTTCTTTAAGAATCATGCTAGTATGAGATAGCTCTTCATTGATTTATAGAATACTTCATGTGCTTCGCTTATATCTTTTAAGTATGATCTTATAGAATTGCTCTTTGTCCTTCACTTAAATCGTTTGAGTGTTGTTTTATAGAATGCTTCGTGTGCATCACTTATATATTTTGAGCTTGGGCATTGGTTAGTCTATATTAATTGTAGGATGCTCCATGAACTTTACTTATATATTTTGGAGTATGAATCATACTATAAATTAAATTGGGTTTCGAAGAGTGTCAACTTTAGGAATTAGTGATCCCACTACCTTGGAGGGTGTTGAATCTTAGTGTGATATTTATGAAAGTGGATTTGGAAGAGTGTCAACTTTAGTTAGTATTCCACTATTTCGGAAGAGGTTCTAATTGAGTATGAGAACAAAGTTGTTATCCATGATTCTACTGAAAACTATTATTAGGGACGAATATATGCTTGTAGGAGTTGCAATAATATCAAGTTTTCTCTCTATGTGCTTAAAGTTTTAAAGTTAAACTTGTTTTGCCTTCCTATGCTAGTTGATTCTTGTTCCTATAAATTGTGTGACTACAAAATCCCTAGGCATAGGAAGTGGGTTAGATTTAAATGTGCTAGTCATATTCTTCATGATGCTCTTTTATGTTTCAACTCTTATGTGAGCATCATTGAAATCATCTTGCCTAGCTAAAAGGCATTAAAGAAAAGCGCTTGTTGGGAGACAACCCAATATTTACCCATACTGTTGTTGTGTGTCTAAATGATTAAGCTACTGTAGTAATCATGTTTTATAGATTTTGTTTCAATAAAGCGCCAAGTAAGACCTTTGGCAAGACTTGGGTGAGAGTTAATGTGATCTTGCTGTAAAAAACACAAACTTTGCGCTCACGAGATTAGCTGTAATTTTTTACAGAAGAGTGCTTTTGAGTTGATTATTTTTGCATAAGATTAATAGACAAATTCCTCACGTCCACAATTTATTTCATAATTTTTGGAGTAGCACAAGTATGATTATTGTTCAGATCATTACAGACTGTTCTGTTTCTGACAGAATCTGTTTTTATCGCATAGTTTGCTTGTTCTCTAGTTTCTATGGCTTATATTTCGCAATATAAATTGTAGAAATGATATGGTACAGTATGCATTGTGTGAAAACAATTATGAACCTTGTCTTTTAGAGCACCAAAGTGAATGGTTTACTCTTTATCATACTAACCTATCTCACGAAGTTCCATTAAGTTCTGTGTGGTTCAAGTTTTTAAGTTTTGGGTGAGATATCGATAGGAGGAGAATAAGGAGTGGGAAGACCCTAAGCTTGGGGATGCCCAAGGCACCCCAAGGTAACATTCAAGGAAGACTCGAGCGCCTAAGCTTGGGGATGCCCCAGAAGGCATCCCCTCTTTTGTCTTCAAAACTATCAGTATACCTTACTCGGAGCTATATTTTTATTCGTCACATGATATGTGTTTTGCTTGGAGCGTATTTTCAATTTTACTTGCTGTTTGAATAAAATCATTGGATCTGAAATATTGAATAAAAAAGGAACCCTCCCATGGCTAGTTAATTATTTGACTACTCAGTGTCCTTCACTCATATCTTTTGGAGTAGTTTGTCATTTACTCTTGTGCTTCATGTATATCCTATGAGTAAATGGTGGAATGAATTGAATGTCATAAATCTGAATTTATATATGTTTCATATGCTTATAACATGGATAGTAATGACTTCACATATAAAGAGTATGAGGCATAAAAGTTGTTGAGAGTTGACAAACATAGTTTTGGTCATCGTTGCAATTAATAGGAAGTAATAAAGAAAGAGAAGCTTCACATATCAATATACTATCTTGGACATCTTTTATGATTGTGAGCACTCATTAAGTATGACATGCTAAAGAGTTGATGTTGGACAAGGAAGACAACGTAATGGTTTATATTTTCTCACATCTCAGTTAAAGTATATTGTCATTGACCTTCTAAACATGTTGAGCTTGCCTTTCCCCCTCATGCTAGCCAAATTCCTTGCACCAAGTAGAGATACTACTTGTGTTTCCTAATACCCTTAAACCCAATTTTGCCATGAGAGTCCACCATACCTACCTATGGATTGAGTAAGATCCTTCAAGTAAGTTGTCATGTTGTAGGCAATAAAAATTGCTATCTAAATATGTATGACTTATTAGTGAAGAGAAAATAAGCTTTGTACGATCTTGTTGTGGAAGCAATAAAAGCGACGGACTGCATAATAAAGGTCCACATACAAGTGACAATATAAAGTGACGTTCTTTTGCATTAAGATTCGCATCCAACCCTAAACGCACATGACAACCTCTGCTTCCCTCTGCGAAGGGCCTATCTTTTACTTTCTGTTTTTACTTTATGCCTGAGTCAAGGTGATCTCCACCTTTCCCTTTTTCATTTTATCCTTTGGCAAGCTCCTCGTGTTTGAAAGATCATGATATATATATCCAATTGGATGTAAGTTAGCATGGATTATTATTGTTGACATCACCTAAAGGTGAATATGTTGGGAGACAAAATTATAAGCCCCTATCTTTCTCAGTGTCCGATTAAAACTCCATAACCACAAGTATTGCGTGAGTGTTAGTAATTGTAGAAGACTATATGATAGTTGAGTATGTGGACTTGCTGAAAAGCTCTATTCTTGACTCTTTCTGATGTTATGATAAATTGCAATTGCTTCAATGACTGAGATTATAGTTTGTTAGTTCTCAATGAAGTTTCTGAACCATACTTGGCATTGTGAATAGATTGTTACTTGATCATGAAAAGCTTTATGAGATAAGCTACTATTATGACACATAATGATGCTAGAAATGTGATTGAAATTATCATTGATCAAACTTGTCCACCTGCTAGCATTCACACTTCATAAATTATTTCTTTTATCATTTACCTACTCAAGGACGAGCAGGAATTAAGCTTGGCGATGCTGATACGTGTCCAACGTATCTATAATTTATGAAGTATTCATGCTATTATATTATCCATCTATGAGCCCAGTGCCAGTTTCTATTTTCTCCTTGTTTTTGAGTTTTACAGAAAAGGAATACCAAATGGAGTCCAATTGATAGGCCAATTTTTGATGATTTTTTATGGACCAAAAGAAGACCACGGAGCATCGGAGTTGGGCCAGAAGAGTCCCGGGCTGCCCACGACGGTAGGGGGGGCGCCCACGCCCCTAGGGCATGCCCCCCTATCTCGTGGACAGCCCAGAGACCCCCCCCTGACGTGAAACCTACGCAAAAAATTCCTATAAATACAGAAACCTTCGGTAAATAACCTAGATCAGAAATTTCGTCGCCGCAAGCCTCTGTAGCCACGAGAAATCAATCCAGGCCCTCTCCGGCACCCTACCGGAGTGTGCCATCATCATCTCGGAGGGGCCACCATCGCCATGAAGGCCAAGGACCAGAGGGGGAAAGCCATGGAGGAGGAAGCACAACGGGGAGAACCTCTCCTCCTCTCTCTTGGTGGCACCGAAGTGCCATCGGGAGGGGAATCATCGCCACGGTGATCGTCTTCATCAACATCACCATCATCATCACCATCCTCATCTCTTTTACGCGGTCCACTCTCCCGCACCCTGCTGTAATCCCTACTTGAACATGGTGCTTTCTGCCACATATTATGATCCAATGATGTGTTGCCATCCTATGATGTTTTGAGTAGATATCTTTTGTCCTTGGGTTGATT
Source organism: Triticum timopheevii (assembly GCA_963921465.1). NCBI lineage: Eukaryota > Viridiplantae > Streptophyta > Magnoliopsida > Poales > Poaceae > Triticum > Triticum timopheevii. Next base: position 219,373,691 of record OY997274.1, read on the forward strand.
GATGGTCTAGATTGGTACGAGTTGTATGTTTTATTTTGGAGCTGTCCTATGGTGCCCTCCGTGTCGTGCAAGCGTGAGGGATTCCTGCTGTAGGGTGTTGCAATACGTTCCTGATTCGCTTATAGTGGGTTGCGTGAGTGAGTGAAACACAAACCCGAGTAAGGGGGTTGTTGCGTATGGCATAAAGGGGACTTGATGCTTTAATGTTATGGTTGGGTTTTACCTTAATGATCTTTAGTAGTTGCAGACGCTTTCTAGAGTTCCAATCATAAGTGCATATGATCCAAGTAGAGAAAGTATGTTAGCTTATGCCTCTCTCTCATATGAAATTGCAATGACGACTAATGATCTTGTTAACAATTGCCTAGGACAATTCCGCACACCGATCCACCATTATTCCACACTCGCTATTTATAATATTTAGTAATATATTCTAACTTTATGATAACAACACCTACTTTCATATTTTAGCTCTCTGATTTCATGCAAAGTTATCCTCTTTAAACCCACAACGCAGTTTTATTTCTTGTTTCTAGTTGGAAGCAAACGTTTGGTGCACGTAGAGTCGTATCAGTGGCAGATAGGGCTTGAGAGAATATTGATATTACCTTTAGCTCCTTGTGGGTTCACTCCATACTTATCACTTCCACCTTTGGGAATTGCTATGATGATTCCCTGCACTGCGGATTATCAGGAGGCACCTAACCCTCCGGAGGGCACAGACCTCGTCAGCACACCCACCCTCGTCGAGCATCTGGTGTACTTCGTCAGCATGGTGTTGCGGGATGCAAGGGCACGATACCCCATGCCTCAGAAGCTCTTGCTCACGCTGTTGGTGGCCTCGCGTAAGCTACGGCACTACTTTCAAGGTCACCCCATCAAGTTCGTCTCCGCTTACCCATTGGAAAGGGTACTCAGGAGCCCCAACTCCGATGGAAGGGTCGCCTAATGGAACATTGAGCTGCAAGCGTTTCTGTTGGAATTCAGCACAACCAGGGTCGTCAAGGGAGCCGCGCTTATAGATTTTGTGCCGGAGTGGACAGAGGCGCCAGGGCTCGAAGCAGGCAAGGATCGGTCACTTTCCCTAGGAAGTGACGCACCAGATGGCTGGGTCATGTAATTCGATGGAGCATTCTCGCGACATGGCACGGGGGCTGGCGCAGTGCTTATATCCCCCACTCAGGACAAGCTCTATTATGCCGTGCAGCTCTGTTTCCAGCAGGGCGAGAAGGTCTCCAACAACATAGCAGAATATGAGGGCCTCATAGCAGGCTTGAAAGCTGCAGCGGCACTAGGGGTGAAGCGCCTCATCATCAAGGGCGATTCACAACTCCTCGTCAACTTCTCCAACAAGGTGTACGAGCCAAAGGACGAGCACATGGAAGCATATCTTGCGGAGGTGCGCAGGATGGAAAAGCAGTTTTGGGGGCTGGAGTTGTAGCATGTGCCCCGCGGCACCAACCAAGAGGCTGATGACATTGCCAGGAGGGCATCCAGGAAGCTGCCTCAGGAGCCTGGCATTTTCGAGGAACGACTCTTCAAACCATCGGCGGCACCGTCACTTTCAAGCACGGCACAGCCTCGGGAGGAACTCCCTCAGCCACCTGCCACAGGAGCCCCGGCATGTGGCCCGACCTCGCGAGCACGCTTACTCCTGGCGCTGGAGCCTCGGGAGGGATGTTGGACCACGGAGTTCAAGGACTACCTGATGCAAGGGACGCTACCAGAGAAAGAGGAGGACGTGGAACGCATGGCCCGGCAGGCCATGGCCTACTGCATCCAAGAGGGAGAGCTCTACCAGAAGCGGCCAAATGACGTTTCCTTGCGTTGCATCGCCAGGGAACAGGGGAAGGAGTTGCTGGCTGACATACACAGTGGGGATTGCGGACACCACTCGTCATCACGGACCCTCGTCGGCAAGGCATTTCGCATCGGGTTCTACTGGCCTACGGCACTCAACAACGCAATCGAGCTGGTGAAGTCCTGTGAAGCCTGCCAATTCCATGCCAAGCAGATCCATCAGCCAGCTCAGGGCCTGCAGACCATCCCACTCTCATGGCTAGTCGTGGTCTGGGGCTAGATATCTTGGGCCCATTTCCCCGAGCGCCTGGGGGCTACCGCTACCTCTACGTCGCCATCGACAAGTTCACCAAGTGGGCGGAGGTGGAAGCCGTCCGCATCATCCCAGCTGGTTCTGCAGTCAAGTTTATCAAGGGCCACGTGAGCCGGTTCAGGGTCCCTAATCGCATCATCACCGACAATGGTTCATAGTTCACCAACAATCTCTTCAAAACATATTGTGCTGACCTTGGAACACAGATATGCTACGCTTCGGTGGCACACCCCCGGAGTAACGGCCAGGCCAAACGTGCCAAACCCAGAGGTCCTGAAGGGCCTCAAAACCAAGACCTTCAAGAAAAAGCTGGAGGCCTATGGCAGGGGCTTGTATGACAAGCTCCAGCCCGAGTTGTGGTCCATCCGCACCACCGCCACCAAGTCGACTGGCGAGACCCCGTTATTACTTGTCTACGGAGCAGAGGCGGTCCTCCCTCACGAGGTCAGGCATTGCTCCGCGCGGGTCCTAGCGTTTGATGAAGCGCAACAGGATGCCATGCGGGGGATGGACCTCGTGTTGGGGGCGGAGCGCCGTCGCGAAGCCGCACTGCGAGAAACAAGATACTAGCAGGCCCTGCGGTGGTATCATTGCCGCAACATCCGCCCCAGGACTCTCGAGGTAGGTGACCTCGTACTCAGGCGGGTGCTCTCCAGGGAAGGGCTGCATAAGCTCTCGCCCATGTGGGAGGGCCCGTTCAAGGTTGTCCATGTTTCCAGGCCTGGTGTCGCGCGCCTGGAGACTCAGGAAGGGGTGCCCATCCCAAACGCTTGGAGCATTCAGCACCTCCAGAAGTTCTACCCTTGAAGAAAGGCCCAGTGCCTGTGAATAAGGCCCGGTGCCTATGAAGCTCGCCGCCCGAAGAAAGGCCCGGTGCCTGTCAAGAAGGCCCAGTGCATGTGAAGCTCGCCGCCCGTGACACTCTCATGTAATAATGAGTTGCGGCTGTACACGCCCTAGAGTCTCCGGAGTGTCGCCCTCGGGCCTCGGGGGCTCCCGCCCATGCCCAGTGGCTGCACTTAGCTCCGCGCTGGTGAGAAGACGTCGAAGACTAGACTAGGTGCCGGACATGGCTTTTCATTTGCTTTCCGCAGTTGGCTTGTTCTCCCTTGTTTGAACCTTTATTAAAGTTGCTTCTAGTATTGTTTGCCGTCTTCGGCCCCTGTTCTTTGTTTTCGGCTTTTGCCTGGCTCGCCCTTTCTCTTGCAAGCCTCGCGAGGGGGCTGCACAGGCGCCCTCATGAGCCTTCTTCTACTGATTATCGCGAGGCCCTCTCATTTGAGATCATAGCGGGAGCACCCCTCCCGGTCCATGCCCATCGGGCATCGTGACACAAAGCACCGGGCCATAGCTGGCAACCCACGCGACCGAGGTTCGGAAATGATTCTCCCAACTGATTTTTCCAGCACTTAAGGCGCCCGGTGAGGCCTCAAGTAGGCACCTCGCAAGGCAGAAACTACTGCAAACATCCCGAGCTAAGTTGTTCCTACGCGCAGGCACATAACCACAACACCATAACATAGCACAGGGACAATGAATGTAGCACGATAATTAGGGGATCATAGTCTGTTGCACACCCCACGGGGCTCCACACTTCTCTCTCCCAATGCAGGAAAAGGAGAAAAACAAAATAAAAATAGCGCGCAGCTCACGAGAGGGGATCTACTTCATCCTCCTGAGCTCAATCAGACTCCGCCTCGCGCTTTACCGGGGCGCGGCGACGGGATGACCCGCTACCACCCTCGAAGCGAGTGCGGCGGCGTGGTGGCTGGTCGCGGCCACCACTGGAGGAGCTATCACCGGAGGAGGAGCTACTGAAGCTCGACGAGCTGCGGTCGCTGTTGGGAGCGGGTTCGCCTTCGCCCTCATCACGGCCGTCGCCAAGGCCGTGCACCCCGTCGCCATCATCGTCTTCAGGGCGGCACCCAACACGGCAGCCATCTTCTCCGAACACCCTCACGTAGAGGGTCGCGTCGCTGTTGTACTTGAAGTGGAGGGTGCACCGCCTGCCTAGGCCACGCGCACGGGCAAACGTTTGCCAGCCCCAGGCCAGGGCCACATTCCCGGCGACGGAGATCTCCACCGCGACCCAGGAGGCCCTGCTGCAACAGCCGTCCGCTTGCAGCCAGAGCCCGCCGGTGCCAGCGGCCGGCAGTTCGCCAGTAAAGAAGCGAGGGAGCCGGAGCCAGTTGCCGGCCGGGTTGTCCGACCACACAACAAACTCCGGCAGCACCTCTGCCGAATGGAAGTGCGGACGGGGAGGCCACACAGCCACGACATGCCTTCCTCCACTGACCGGGCTACCTCGATATGGGTGGCCACCACCATGTGAACGGCCACCACCGCGACCACGAGAAGCCGCGACGGGAGTCGCGGGATGCTTGTGGGGACGGCCGCGGCCGCGCTTGGGTGGAGGAGAGCCAGGCCCTTCCTGGCGAGTCTTCCCCTTCTCCGCGGCCGAGAACCTCTTCACGGGCACCATGGGACACTGCAAGCAACCATAGCGAGGAGGGAGAAGAAGCAGGCAGGGCGAAGGGAGTTGTGCAACGGGGGCTTTCGCCCATCCCCATTTATAGCCCAAGGGAGGCCAACCGTCGGCCTCCACGATCACAAGTAATGATGACTCTTTTGCATGCAGCAGGGACTCGTCAAATCGGTTAGTTGCCGAGGCAGCATGGGGAAGCGAAGACGCCCACGTCCAATCAATCGCCATGCGGCGACCAAGGCCGCAGGCTGTTGGGGCCCGCGGCGCTCCGCACTTGCCCTTTGGCTTCGTTGCTAACACTACAAAAATAAGACACATCCGTGACATTTTGGGCTGAATGAAATTTTTCCTGTCACACATATGACACTTCTATGACGATAATTGTGACAAAACCCGGTATCATCATAGATGTGGTGGGCTCCTACTTCTATGACAAAAAATCATGACAGAAAATGGGCTTTTCATCCTGGGCGGGCCGGAGACGCATCTGTATGACATTCTTTGGGCCGTCCATGACGGAAAAAAAATGGTAGAAGCGAGGGGGAGGAAAATTTCGGGGAGTCGCCGGTTACGGTGGGAGGTCGGGGGCTGAGGGATGTGCGTTTCTCTCGTACACGTACGCGCGTGTGTGCGAGGCGTTGGCTCTAACTGAACCCGAGCGAGGCGTTGGGCTCTAACTGAACCCGAGCGATTGCATTGCAGGCTATGCATTACTGAACCTGAGCGATCGATCGATGGCTGTTAACTGAACCCAATCGAGCGATTCCTTCGCTACTGCTGCCAACAGAAGTCGATCGATTGGATGAACAGTGAGCGTTGCGGGGGGGGGGGGGGGAGGGGTTGGATGAACAGTGAGCGGTGGCGTTGCCTCTGGATGAACAGGACCCCGTGGTGTGGAGGGCTGGATGAACAGTAGACGGTGGAGGGGTGGTTGAACAGTAGCCGGTGGAGTAGCGTGCGGTGGAGGCTGGATGAACAGGAGCCCGTGGAGGCTGGAGGAGGTCGACGGTAGCCCGTGGAGGCTGGAGGAGGTCGACGATGGAGATGAACAGTATCCTGTGGAGTCCCGTTTTGCGGTACGCCACACCCCTCCCGATGAATAGGACCCCCGTTTCGACCGTAGGAGGTACGTTTCATCCGTTTTGCGGTACGCCACACCCCTCCCGATCAACAGGACCCCCGTTTCGACCGTAGGAGGTCCGTTTCATCCGTTTTGCGGTACGCCACACCCCTCCCGATCAACAGGACCCCGTTCTGAACGTAGGAGGTCCGTTTCCTCCGTTGTGCGGTACGCCAGGCCTCGTTTCCATCGCCTGCTCCGTCCAAGCCCTCCTGATGAACACGACCAGGCATTCCGTTCCGACCCAGCCGATTGGCTCCCACGCGTTCCGTTGCCTCCCGATGAACACGACGCATTCCGTTGCCTCCCCATGAACACGACGCATTTTGTTGCCTCCCCATGAACACGATGACGATGTTGTTTCTCCGTTTCGACCCAGCCATGTACGTATGTGCGAGTAGGCGTTCGAGACCCTGCCCGTATGTACGTACGTGGCTGTATTTTCTTTCTTGCACCCTCGCCGTTGTACGTACGTGTACATGCTACATGCGCGCCTCTACTACGACACGTGCGCGCCTCTACATCCACCAGTATATATGTACGTACACGTTCTTGACCAGAATGACAACGCTACGTACGCTTCGACCAGGTGGGTCCCGACTGTCAGGCACTTCCTTGCGTGCGAAGATGTAGGTGGTGGGTCCCAGCAGTCAGGAGGGCGAATCATTTTTTTTTGCCCGGACGCACTTCCTTGCATGCGAAGATGTAGCTGGTGGGACCCAGCAGTCAGGGGGGAAACATTTTTTCGCGAAATACGGTGGCCCGTCCGGTGGGTCCCTGCTGTCAGCTGGAGGAATAATTATTTTGCGCGTAATAAGGAGGCACTTCCTTGTTGTGGCCGTGGACCTAGCTGTCAGCCTCTCCACGTACAGTCCATGTCCAATGGAAGCCGTTCCTTGACCACAATGGCCACGCCGCCCCGAGAGCACCAGGGCGGTGGACGACGGCGAGGCCTAGGAAGGGGACGACGCGGAGTCGGGGAAAACGCAGCAGTGGATGCCCACGCGTAGAGGAGTATGAGGGTTCACTAGTTCGCTGCGGTGTGAGGCTGCCGTCGCTGCAGAATAACAGGGGGTGTGGGTGAGTAGAGGGATGGCCTGGCCAGCGGTGGGAGTAGTAGGGGGCGGTGAGGCCTCCGCCGCATCGCAGCCGGCCATGGGAGGCAGGAGCACGAGGCACGACCGACGCTAGTTTGGGCGGCTGGAGCAAGAAGACCAGAGGTTGAAGAAGCACTACGACCGTTGGATGGACATCGTACGGTCACTGGAGCTAGAATCGTGCATATTGACTCAGTTGACAAAGCCCTCCGTCCCCGTCAACTTAGTAGGCCCACAAGTCAGCCTGCCAATATACTGGGTCCCAGCTAACAGGGGGAGTATTCATTTTTTTGTGCGTAATAAGGAGGCACTTCCTTGCGTGCGAAGATATAGCTGGTGGGTCTGAGTTGTCAGTGGCGGTAACGTTTTTTTCGCGAAATACAGAGGCCCTTTCGGTGGGTCCCTGATGTCAGGTGGAGGAATCATTATTTTGCGCGTAATAAGGAGGCATTTCCTTGTGTGTGGCCGTGGACCCAGCTGTCCGCCTCTCCACGTGCAGTCCACTTCAGATGCATGTCGGTTGTTGACCATGTTGACCAGGCCGCGCCGAGAGCACCAGGGCAGTGGACGATGGCGAGGCCTAGGAAGGGAACGACAAGGAGGTAGGGAAGACTCGGCAGTTGTTTCCCACGCAGAGGGGAGTACGACTGTATGAGGGTTTACTGGTTCGTCTGCCCTCACCGGAGAATAACGTCAGGTGTGGGTGAGTAGAGGGATGTCTAGGCCAGCGATGGGAGTACGGTGGGGTGGTGAGGCCTGCGCGGCAGCACAGCCGGCCGCGGGGAGGAGGGAGCAGGCAGTCCCGCCCGGTGCTTGTTTGAGCGGCTGGAGCAGGAAGAGCAGAGATTGAAGAAGCACGACGGCCGTTGGATGGACATCGTACGGTCACTGGAGCTAGAATCGTTCATATTGACTAAGTTTACAAAGCCCTCTGTCCCCGTCAACTTAGTAGGCCCACAAGTCAGCCTCCCTCCATGGTGGGTCCTAGCTAGCAGGAGGAGTATTCATTTTTCTGTACGTAATAAGGAGGCACTTCCGGTGGGTCCGAGCTGACAGCGGGGGGAACGTTTTTTTCACGAAATACGGTGGTCCGTCCGGTGGGTCCCAGCAGTCAGGGGCAAATGTTTTTTTCGCGAAATACGGTGGCCCGTCCGGTGGGTCCCAGCAGTTAGGGAGGAAACCTTTTTTCCGCGAAATACTGGTGGCCCGTCCGGTGGGTCCTTGCTGTCAGGTGGAGGAATAATTATTTTGCGCATAATAAGGAGGCACTTCCTTGCGGCTGCCGTGGACCCAGCTGTCAGCCTCTCCACGTACAGTACTCTTCCGATGGAAGTCAGTCATTGACCACATTGACCATGCCGCGCCGGGAGCAGCATGGCGGTGGACGATGGCGAGGCCTAGGAAGGGGACGACACGGAGCTGGGGAAGACGCGGCAGTGGATGCCCACACGGAGAGGAGTACGAGGGTTCACTGGTTCGGCTGCGGTGTGAGGCTGCCGTTACCGCAGAATAGCAGGGGGAGTGTGTGAGTGGAGGGATGGCCTGGCCAGCGGTGGGAGTAGTATGGGGATGGTGAGGCCTCCGCGTCAGCACAGCCGGCCACGGGAGATAGGAGCATGCGGCACGACTGGCGCTGCTTTGGGCGGCTGGGGCAAGAAGACCAGAGGTTGAAGAAGCACTACGGCCATTGGATGGACATCGTTGACCACGCCGTGCCGAGAGCACCAGGGCGGTGGACGACGGCGAGGCCTACGAAGGGAACAACATGGAGCCGGGGAAGACACGGCAGTGGCTGCCAACGCGGTGGAGAATACGAGGGTTGACTGGTTCGGCTACCGTCGCCGGAAAATAACAGGAGGTGTGGGTGAGTAGAGGGATAGACAGGCCAGGGATGCGAGTATGATGGGGCCGTGAGGCCTGCCCGGAAGCACTGCCGGCCATGGGAGGCGGGAGCAGGCGGTTCCGACGGAGCTGGTTTGGGCGGCTGGGGCAGGAAGATCAGAGACTGAAGAAGCACGATTGCCGTTAGATTGACATCTAACGGTCTGACGCTGGTAGAGTCAATTTTTAAGAAACCTTGTGTACGCATGAACTTAGTAGGCCCACAAGTTAGCCTCCAAATCTGTGGCAGACAAGATAAAGCCCATTTGCTATTTTTTATAATTTGCAGCCCATTTGCTAATTCTTAAGTAATTTATTACAGCCCATTTTCTGCCCAGGACCACGGTCAAAAAGTTCAACCTTGTTTTGCATATTCCGGTGGAGTCCAAACTGTTGTAATCCCGAAATGATAAACATTTTTTAAGAACTTATTGATTTGCCAAAAAAATCGTTTTGTTTTTGTAAGCAAATAAGACGTGGGACAATTGAGTTGGTTTAAGGGAAAACCAGTGGTAAAAAAATCAGCGCTGGGTGGGAAAAGACAACAAAAATAAGGATGTAAATATGAAAAGGGAATTTTATGTGTTTTCAATATAATGATACGTGTATATGAACTAGTAAAACTATAGGTAGAGATTAGAGAACGGATGTAGGGCATGCATTTCAAGAGGAAAATAGAACTGGGCTGTGTGTTTGATTCAGTAAAAAAACTGCCTGCGGATGTTGTAAGACAAAATATAACTAACGCTGGCCGGCCAGAGGCCAGTAGATACCTGCTGGATCTTTGTGCCCCGTTGTCGTCATGGGCTGGGCCTGTTAAAAACAAAACCAACCCTAGGCAGTCTATAGCCCAGTTGAAACTTGCTCGACCTGAAAAAGCAATATACGTGCTCAATAAACGAGAGTATTCTGCAAGTACAAACTGATAACTGGGATGCAACACGGATATTGTTTTTTTATCGTGATAATAAGTGCATGCACTTGTTTCGAAAAAATTGGAGAACTGGGAATTCGAACGGCGGGTGCTTATGCTACCCATTAAATAAAAATCAAGTGCCTGAAAATTCATTTCGAAACAAATGATTCAGCTTTATATCCATGCCGTCCCTCGGCATGATGGTTGGAAGCAAATACAAGTTCATACCAAAAGATCGTTAACAACAATACCAACTTGCGGACGACAAGGTAGTACAACTACCATTACCACACTAACTTATAATCTTTTTACTCCTGGCCCTAGTGTTCGTCCGGTAGAAAATCTTGCAGAGGACCAGTTCCTGCTCCTTCTCTTGCTCCAAGTCCCTGAGGTGGTACTGGTGCATCACCCAGTTGGTCCTCTGCTAGTCGAAGTTCTTGTTGGTGTGCAGCACCAGAACCTTTTTGCTGCCCGTCTGCCGGCCATTGATCATCACCGGCAAGGTATTGCCGGTCTTGTGCCACATCGTGTGCATGCCGCACTCCGACTGTATCTTGCAACGCGTGCACGTGCCCCTTTTGAATGCCCTGGAATTGCGTTGGAAGAAATGCTTCCTTAGGCCACTCAGTGTGATACCTGCAGTATTGTGGAATACAGGTTTTAGTGTACCTAGTTGGCATTTTCATAACATCTTTGGCATGTTGCAGTCACTTGTTTCACTTTTTATTAACTGTCAAATTGTAATTGCTTCAGCAGGTCTGCGTCTAAAAAGAAAAATAGAGCTATAAACAAAGGAATATGTTTGTGCAAGTAGACGCCCGATCGGTGTCTTACCTGGAAGTTTCTCAGGTTGGGTGTAGCATATGCCGTGCTCGCTGTTGATGGTTGGTATGAACAAATCGATGAGAGACTGAAATCTCGCGCTGTCAGCACTCACTTGGGCCTCAAGGTGCTCGATCTGCTCCTGATCCGTGGGATCGAACTTGACGCCAGCCGGTAGCACCGGCCAATCCTTCTTCGACTTGCATCGGTAATTCCAGTTATATGGTACTCAATGTATGATCAATCGACTGTTTTAAGTGAATGATGAAAGATTTCGACAGATAAGTGGTACTCCAAATCTGAAGTCCAAAATATCCGAACACACCGCCAGGATTCTTGTGTCACCTCACGCGCAGCGTGTTGTCACGTCAATTCAATGTGTGGACATGATGAATAATTTGACCGACGTATATTAGTACTGCTACTGTACTACTTACTAGTCGTATTTAGTGTCACAATTTATACATAGGTTTAACTAACAAGTACACACTTGAAGCCTAACTGATATATATATATATATATATATATATATATATATATATATATATATATATATATAGACGGTCTATTCTGCTAATATTAGCAGAATAACTATTCTGCACACCACTTCCGCACTGCACGCTGAACGCAAGTGCACGTCATTCTTTGAACCAAGTGTGCTGCAGTACTCACACGAGTGAACTTCTCGTCGGAAAAAATTGCACGCGTTATTTTTTAGGTACTCTTTTCGCTCTAATTTTTTAACCTTTTATCGGAATGAGGTGTGTAATATACCGTTGAAAATCTATGGATTAGGCGCAACTTCGACATGTTGAACACTTTTCGAGATTCCACACGGTTTAAGAGCAGTTTTGAAGATGGTGCGGCCCATGACGAGTGGCAGCGAGCATTTTTTCGCGATTTCTTCTAACCCGCTCGTCGGAATGAAGCAAACGATACGCCGTTGGATAGATATCGTCGAGGCGCATCTTTTTCATATATAAATTTTTCTTTAATTCCTTAAGGTTTAAGAGTAGTTTCAAATTTACTAAATCACGGAATTCTGTTTTTCAAATTTTCGTACTGTTTTTGCTCCAGTTTTTAAACGTTTGTCGAAACGGGGTGTGTAATATACCGTTGAAAAGCTATGGACGAGGCGCAACTTTCCAATGTTGAAATGTATTTGAGTTTCCTTACGGTTTTAAGTTAATTTCAAAAATCGTGCGGCAGACGACTAGTGGCAGTGGCTGTTTTTTGTGAAATTTTTACAAACCGCTTGTCGGAATGATTCAAACGATACGCAGTCGGAAAGATATCGACGAGGCGCAAATTTTTCATGTGGAACACTCTCTCTAATTCTTTACGGTTTAAGAGGAATTTCGTATTTACCGAAATGCGGACACCGTTTTTCGCGACACCTAAATCGACGTGGGTACTTCATCCGACTGAAAACTGCACTGCATCGAACGAAAAACCGCACTGCATCAGACGGGTAAGAGAACTGCATGGTTTCTTTTATTCAAAAGTAATTTTTTTCGAGGACGAGAAAGTAGAGTGCACTTCACATCGGGTGTAAATGAACCACAAAACTATCAAGAAGTGAACCGCATTACATTTTTCACTTTCGTAACATTTTTTTGCACTTACGGGATGAACAACATCATACGGCCGACAGCTCTGCTTTAGAATGAAAACCGCACTGCATAGGATGGGCAAGCGAGCTGCATAATTTTCTTTGTCGGACGTAAATTTTCTCTGTCGAGTTTTTGTTGTCTTCTTCTACTTTTTTTATAAACCAGGGCAGACCGCTGCGACGAGGGCAAGTGGACCGTGACGTAAGTCAAAGTGAACGGCAATCGACTGAGTTTTGAAACACACAAGCACAGTGCACTTTTTCATAGTGAGACATCAAGGCTGGGCAATTGAACTGCATTTTTCTTCTCTTTGCATTGCATACACATAGAATTAGGGATACATTAAAAAATGCATTCTAAAATTGCAACGAACTGCACCCATGGTCCACTAAACAACCCTAAAAAAATTAAAAATATAAAAAAGAACTTCACACACGAGCCGTGCAAACCTCAAGCGGTGCCCAAATGGATTGCATCTACTTCTACAAAAAAATAATTACATTTGACTCAAGTGGACCACAGTACTCCTCGAAGTAGGCTCCATCAACCTTTTTTCATAAAGAATGAACCTCTCCAACATAGCAAACGAACAACACTGGACCGGATATAAACAAAAATAAATAAGTGTTGCAAGAGAGGTGAACTACCTAAAAAAGGACCCGCACGGAGGAGAACCTCTCCAACATACACAGTGAATGCCTCATAAAAAACAAGTACGTGTGGAAAGTCCAGGGGCACACGCGAGTTCGCCGGAAAGCCGTGGACTACATGGGGCGAACTACATGCTCCTGTTGGTTGAGCTGCAATCCCCCATGGGCAAAACTACACGCCCGTGTGCAGAGTTGCAGTCGACCTCATGGGCCAAACTGCACAGGGGCGAGCTGCTGAGCTACAACAACAACGATGGCGCACCGCACACGCAGCAATGCGGACCAAACTACAAGCACGCTGCCACTGAGTTGCTCGCTACATCGATGAACTAGACGACAGCGCTGCAAAAACAAACTGCTTCTCGCTGCTTGATAGTGGGAGTACCATCACTGGAACGAGTGTACCTAGCACTGCAACATGCGCATAGTCAGACCACGCGCCGACGAACTACACTGAAATACAAAACTAGACATGAGGAAAGCTACTAAAAACAGTACCTACAATTGACATGGTAGAGAGTGGCGGCATTTGTTTCAATATAAATAGTTAAGCTGGCATGAGCTTGACCAATCAGAATTTACACCAAATAATTTGACAAAATAGAGCCAAATTACATTGAGTAACTAAACCAAACAACAGCAAGGAAAGTCTTATCCAATAGATGATGAAATTGGGTTTTAGAAATCATGTGCAACTTGATCAACTTGAAAATTTCTATTTTTGTTGTCAGGTAAACTACAAATACCAAATTTATAAGAACAAAGAACCAACTAAACGTGCAAAAACTCTGTACATTTGCTAGCCTGAATGTGCCAAAACTCTACACTAATCAGTTTGTACTGAACTGAACACTGACTAGCCTGAATGTGTATCTACCCTGAATGTGTATCGGCTTAGTACTAAACTGAAAATGCATAGAAGGCAGCTGAGGTGGATGTCCATAAGGAATCAGAGGCCATCTACTTACTGAACTGAATGCATGTGCTACAAATCATTGGAAGTGGAGCTCGCGCTCGGATTAACCACACGTAGAGGAGCAGTGGACTGCACGAGGCGCGGCGCCGCGAGCTGCACAGGGAAACAAGCAATAGAGGTCAGCGGGGCGTGGTGCTCATGAATAGTCACCGTCGTTGGCCATACTGCACGCCGTCGTTGGCTGTACTGCACGCCGTTGTTGGCCGTGCTGCACGCCCGCATGTGCCACCCATCTTTGCCGATGGGGGTGGAGCAACTACGCGTGTGGTGGGGGCCCTCCCCCTCTGCTCGCCGCTGCGGGTGGGGTGATGGAGGTTGGGACGGGTATGTAGCTCGCCGGCTCGCGGATCCCGCTCGTCACGGTCGCGGGTATAGTGCACTTCCTCTTCCAAGTGCACTGGTCGCCCTCGCGGGCCGAACTGCACGCCATACATCCCACGGGGCTCCGGCGGCCAGCGGTGAAGCTGGAGGCAGTGGATCTGGAGGGCTGGCGGCGCGCAACCAATTTTTGCAAAGGATGGGGGGACCTTGTGCGTGTTGGAGTAGAGGAGGAGGAGGCGGCCTAGTGCCAGCGCGGGAGGAGGAAGTAGAGATTAGGCCGCGCCAGGGGCCGATGGCGGCCGGATTCGGCGGTTGAAGCCGCACCGGGGGGCAGTGGCGTGGTGGCTGGGGGTGGCCGCGACCCTGGATGTCGCCGGCATTGTAGGAGGAAGGGTAGCAGCGTCGTGAGCCGGGGCTACCAACTTCGAGGAGGGTCAAGGAGAGGAGGCCGGCGGACGTCGGGTTTGGATGGAGGTGTGGCGGCGTGGCACTGTGGTTGGGGGAGGGAGGCGCGCTGGCCGGGAGTGAAAGGAGGCGGTGGGGTGGGGCGCCGCGGTGGTCGGGACCATCCCCATGGTCGTCGGCTGCCAGGCAGGTGGTGGACGGTGGCGGTGCTGGTGGCAGGTGGTGGTGGGGTGGGGTTCCGTGGCCGCACACAGGGGGAGGGAGGTTGGTGGAGGAGAGGGGTTTGAGGGAGAGTGGTGAGCGACCGTGGGGAGGAGGGATGGGTTTTTTCTATTAGCTAGGTCAGCGCGGGTCGGGGTGGCTACCATGTTCGGTGTTAGCAGAATAAGAGTCTTAAAGGTGTTATCATAATAGACCCACCCTATATATATATATGTATATATATATGTATATATGTATATATATATATATATATATATATATATATATATATATATATATATATATATATATATATATGGCTTCTGCACAGCATCTCCGTCATCATTATCAGTACATCCTACGCAGGTGAGTTAGGATGCACTTGATCCCAGGAAGGTATCTATCCTTCAAACCAGAGGAGTGCTTCAAACTAACAACAGTACAAAATATCCAACAAAAGAGGGTCGTGCTACAGCAGCAGAATACATGGCTCAGTCCAGATATCAGCACGAATATGGTTGTGCATATTTGCTGTTGGCATGAACCACATCGCCGCATGTCGGGTTTGCAAAAGCTATCCATAGCATGGAAGCTTGATGCCTTTCACACACTAAAGATTATCTGGCAACAAGCTGTGTCGACGAATCTCTGGATATGGTGATTCATGAAACCCATGGTATGATGTGTAAACACAGCCCCCCCCCCCCCCTCGCGAATGGAAGTTGCATAGCACAGTAATCATCGCCGGTGATATGATCAATGATTGGTTGGATGATCGGATAATTGAGCCCGAGGAACAAGGAGTGGTTGCCGAGGCTGTAAACCCGCCTCCAGTTGAATACGCCTGGCCCAACGGAGATGGGATCTTTCTCGAACACGAAGCAGCCATAGCCAGCAATGTCATGAACGCCCCATGCATTGTACTGCATGTGGTTTGATGTAATGGTTTGGTCAATTTGGTACGTGCGAATGAGCATCAAATGACCGCCGTCAGCTGAACAAGCGATAAACCACCACCCATCGGCAGGTATGATTCCAGGTCCTGGAATCATGAAGGCCAGCGCACTTGCGTCTGCTGGAACAATTCAAATTGAAGACCAAAAGGACAAAAATAAACAATCATGTTCAGAGTATGTGTGGAATTAAGATTATTATAACAGTGACACATATCATAGACAGAGAATTGCAATGCCGTGGTCATAATCATACCCCAAGTTAAAAAATAAGCCAATGGCTTTCATATTCTAGCAACATGTCATGGTTCAAACATCCTGTAACAATGAGAGGAAAACAGCTACGACAGCGCCTACTCATATTCTACCATAGCACTTACTACTACTGTTCTCATATCAACTCTAAGCAATAACATGCGTTGTTATAAAAATCTTGTAAACGAGAGTAACATATAGCAATCATGATGTTATGCTCATAATATGTATTCTAACAATCATTAGATGCCAATTGTTCTCATATCAACTCTAACAATAACATGTGCGGTCATAAAAATCTAGTAAATGAGAGGAACATATAGCAATGATGTGGTTATAGACATGCTATGCATTCTAAATTTGTAACAAATGAACAGGCACTCGTATTCATAAGGTAAAGATGAGATGAGATAGAACAATTACATGACGATAGATTCCACCAGTATAGGCAGCCAATCTGTGCGTCGACCGCGTAAACAATGCCATTGTGCACTATAGCATCAGACAGAAATGTTGCCTCAACAGGATTGATGATGAGCCATAACCATGTATGGCGACCGGATTCCAGATAGACTAATCCCATGTTGAACAAGGCAATGAGCTTGTAATCCATGTAGTCTTCTGATGGTGTGGGAACTTCGCATATTACAACTTTCTGCAAACAGAGGTCGAGCAAAAAGCTTGACGTGTCTCGTGCGTAGTAGGCAGGAGTGTCAGGCGGGCCACGAGGCTCGATGGCGGCGGTATCCAATGATGGAAGGGTGATCTCTCGCTGGGTGTAGATATCCACGAGACGCCACTGACTACCGGTGTGGTGGATGAGGACGATCCAGTTGGCCTTCATGCCCGCCCAGTAGTGGCCGCGCATGAAGGACAGGTGGACGGGTAGTGGTAGCATGTCGAGGGGCACCACGGCAACCTCCGTAGGATCGTCAAGTCGGTGTCTGGGCCACCTGCGAGGATTGGGCATGAGCAAGCAGGGTGTCTTGAAAAGAGCCGGCCGGTTGCAGGCGAGTAGACGGTAGAAAGACACCGAGCATGCGGCTAGACGGACCATGCTGAGTAGGTCCATATGACTACAGATCTTATCCAAGAGAACATCGAGGAGGGAATTCCAATCGCGGCTCTGCGTGTTAGTCGGTTCTGCCATTGGGGTTTTCGGTGCCTGCGAGCCAGCGGGGAAGTGGATTCGGGCAGGCGAGCGAAGAAGCTTCTCCTCGTGTGGCCGAGCAGTGAGCGGGGGGATATGGTACACGTGAGCTACCAAGGAAGATGGCGCACGCGGGCGAGCGGTGGGCGGGGGTAAATGGTGTGTGGCCGACGATGGGGAAGAGAGGAGTAAGAAGAAGAGAGGAGGAAGAAGAGTGGAAGACGGGGAAGAAAGTGCATTAAATCTCAATTCTACTAGTACTACTACCAGGATCCGTCCTTTGGAGTGTAAATAGTTACACCGATGACATGTGGGTCTACCACAAGAGGGCCCATATGTCAGTTAATGGAGGACAGAGGTGCGTGGGCGTATTTGCGAAAGCGTGCTCTACTGGCAAACATGATGGCAGTACCGGGTAAGGCTGATTTAGTAACAACAACATGCTGGTTCAGCTTATTAATTATGTGTCCCATCTGCTGCAGCGTGTATTGTCACTTCACTGTGAAGACTAGTTGAATAGTTCTCTCTGACCGAGATGGGGAATAATGGACCACGAGGACTTCCTTTCTACAATATCTCTATGCCTCTACGCTCACTTCACTCATTTTGCTCCGTCTCTAGTCACTTGTTGAAATCTGTAGAAAGACAAATACTCCGTATTTGGGAACAGAGGGAGGCTTTTACTCCGTACTATTTGGGAACAGAGGGAGTATCACCATATGGAGGGAACAGAGGAAGCTTGAAATATGAACATGTCAATGGGAGGATGTAAGCCCCATGCATGCACGCATGCATGCATGCAACATGCAACACTCACACGTACACATGGACGCACGCAACACTCACGCACCCATGCGGCACACGGCACACGACGCAACACACACGCTCACGCTCAAGTGCTCAACCTACTCCCTACGTCCGTGGAAGACTGTACATTTAGAGATTTGCACATTGACTAGGGCATAATTAACGCCCAAAAGTAGCAGACTTATGAGTGCATGCGACCATTAAGATAAGAAGATTAAATGAAGGCCGTTCCATGCGATAATTAAGGATAGACATGTAGGTGTAGCCTATACCTACAACACAAGTTGGTGCATTAGTCAATCAATATCAATTTAGATTAAAGGCTAAATGCATTGGAAGTGTATATGTACATCATGTACTACACTCTTTGTTTTATAGCCGATGTACACTCTTTGTAGGAAGACCGAGGGAGGACACGTGCATGCACTCACATACACAGCCACGGCGGTTCGGGCGCAAGGGTTGGACTCGTGTCGCGCCTGCGTAAAGTTTTGTTTAACTGATTTCTTTGCTCTGCCAACTGATAGGTGGGACCCAGAAACCAGGAGACAATTTAACCAGTCAACAATGTGCCACGTCGACTATGTGGCCGGTTAGTAGGGTGCAATACGGTGCTCTACGATGAGCTAGTGATCGTATAATCGACTTAAAACTATATATAGTGACCGTAAAGAGCGTATTGTTACATGCGTTGACCGCCAGTGTATTTTTCTCGTTTCAAATTAAGCCATATTAATCGGAAAGGACGCAGTATGGACTACTACTAGTATTAGTACTTCTTTGATGTGTCCCGGCAACTTACCGAACGAGGAGAAGCTTGCTTTTTACGCCTCTCCCTCGTCCACGCGCGCGGTGGTTCGCAGGATGAGGAGAGGGTTTTGACTACAGCGCCCTCTCCCTCTCCCTCTCCCTCTCCCTCGCCCTTGCGGTGGACGTGCAGCAGTTCAATCGGTGCCAGATTGCCAGAAGCATATTGTACTGTAGTTTCATCATTGTTGGACCTTGCGAAGAGGCGAAGAGCCAAGTGCAAGGTTCACACGAGTACGAACTGTTGAACCTCCCGAAGAGGCAAAGAGCCAAGAGCAAGGTTTTATAGGAGTTGTTGTCCTAGTAGGAGTGTACTACAACTATAGCGAACGATGCTACTGTATGATGCCGCCACGTCACGTATATCCAAAGCTGTGCCACCTTTTTTTTCTCAAAGAGCATGTTGGAGCCAGTGCAACAACCACACAAGTTGCACGTACACATAACACATTTACTAGTAATAAAGTTCATCTCCAATTCATGTAATAAATTTGTATACGACTAGTCTACATATATTCACAGCGCTACCGTTCACAATTACCGTACTCCACTTACACACTATAGATGGGCTACATGCATGTCCTCCTCCAGGTTCCAGTCCCAGGTGTTCTTCATGGATGGCACGATCCATAGCGGTGGGCAACGAGAATCATTGTCTCCGCTTTCTAGTCCGGTTCCACACGATGGAGACTCATCCAAGCTGAAGCGGCATAAATCAGGGATAGCGTGTCCCAGCATGTCGTTCATCCGGCGGTGCGCACTGAAGACACAACCATGCTTCATGAACGGCAGGCCTTCCGTGTCGTGCACGGAAGGTGGCATCCGCTTCACAATGGGGTAGCTGTCCCCGATGAAAAGTGAGTACTCTCCAAGAGTGTCCTCGGCACCCACGTAGCATCACGGGGGTCGAGCTCGGCGCCGTTCATCTGGTACACGCGGCATCCCAGATCTGGACACATGGTGACGTACATAGTCAAGGTCCATGCATAATAATGTTGTGCTCAAATATGGCGGTCAGTAATACTGTGCAGCAAATAGTACTACTCCGGTATAGAGGAAGTAAAATAACCGGCTTATTATATATAGCCACTCTTGGCTACATGGATGAGATAGTAAGACATGGAAAAACAAAAATGGTGGCAGCTAGTGGGTTCAAGTCTTCAAGGGCCTAGCTAGCTATACGCGTCCTCCAAGGTAAAAAGTACTCCTACTAGTACTACTAAGTATACTAGTACTAGTACAACATTGAAAGAGAAAGCGAGAGGGTTAAAAAATGGAATTCCTGGGTAGATGGTGACGGTCCGATCGTGGTAGATTGTGTGACCATGTTGCACATCAGTGGTACCATGGGTAACGACTGCTAAGATAGTTCATCCCAATATGCCAAAGTCAGCTACAAGGTTCCAGGTTAGACCGAATCACGGATGCAAATGCACATCCAGGATCGGCGATCTTATTTTGATCGGGGGATGACTGGTCCCTGCAAAATAATGGAGTACCGTTAGGGATGCAAATGATGGTTTGTGCATTCCGTTTGTAATCTCCCGTATCGTAGGATGGCAACCAGATGAAACAAGTCCCCAGGCTTGTCACCGCAAAGATGCGGCCTAGATGGCGCACGACGTCTTCGAACATGTAGGGGTACAAATCTGTCGCCGCCAACATGCGCCAGCCTCTGCCGTTACTGCGTCTTGCATTGATGGCAATCCTTATGTCAAACACCGCGATGAGATAGTAATCGTCGTAGCCGCGTCGCTTTGTCAGCGGGTCCGCAATTGCTATCTTCTTCAATCTCATGTAGGCATCATCATACGAGCCCAGCCAGTCCGGAAGCCCGATCCCAATGGTGGAGAAGGGGTCTACCGGAACGGCTGCACTGCTGTGGATGTTGTGCAAAATGATGGTGGTATCCGGCCGGAGTTATGCAAGCCAATCTTTGTTGGCACTGACCCAGACCTATATCTAAGACAGTGGGCAGCGGAGAAATTACGGGATGGAAATGGAATAACTAAGTACTACATGATCAAACTCCATTACTGACCTGCTCATCGGACAAAATCTGACTACCTCTCAACGTCGGCAACTCTAGCGGAGTCAACGTGCAACCATGGCCAGGGAGCAGTGGATTGTTCAAAGGATTGTCCCATAGAAGACCTTCTCCTCGAGGACGCATGGAAGACCAACAAGCATGGCCTTTTCCCAAGCCTGTTTAAGCAGCGTCTTGAAAAAGTTGGTGCAGGAAGCACCGAGTCTTGCGGCGGTGAGGACGTCAGAGCGGCGTGCGATTTCTCCCAGAGGATCGTCGTCCAAGGTCTCCCAGCCCCGACGAGGAGGAGAACCGCCTGGCGAATCCATGGGAGCAGCGACGAACTGCCTTCTCTTCGGGGGGAGGGGAACTGGCGAGGAGGAGATAAGAGCATAGTAACCACAGGGCCTTGTCCGTTCCAACTGTAGATCGTTCCTCAGCAAGGGGTGACGCTATTATTTACTACTAGTACTAGCATTATGGAACGTTATGGGATTGCATTATACTGTAAATAATAGCACTAGTAAGAAATTTTTGGCACTAGGTAGTAGTTTTTGGCGTGGATTAAGAAATTTTGGGTATGTTTTTGCCATTTTTTGTACACGCCAATTAGTTTCAAAAAACGTCTTACATTATGTGATGGAGGAGTACGTACTCGTACTGTAGCAGTACTAGTACTACTTTTCTCAACTAGTAGTGCGATGTATTGTACTTCTAGTCTAGTCTAGTATAGTGCACCAGTTCTGAACTCTTGAATCTCAGGGCCAAGGAGCTATAGTTGGAAGTGGAGGGTACTACTGTTCTCTAGAACCATCGCTATACTATCAATGCAGGGGAACTACACCTGCGTAGTGGCCTAGTGGGTGCTCTCGGTGCTCTATTCAGCCGCTCCTCTCACGTAGCTGGCCTACTTAGCCGCTCCTCTCACGCACACACTAGCAGCCTGTTTATCAGCGATGGTTACTGCGGGGGCAGAACATTTGAGTTATTTGATACAGCGAGACTAGGATTTTCGCTTCCATTTGTGGAGGTGTAATGGATCTCGTCGAACTTTGTTAGTAGTTCCTTCTTTATGAATGAGATGAAGCAAAGCTTTTGCCTCCGTTTAAAAAAACACGTCAAGAGGAATTTCTTTTATAGTAGAGCCGATTATGGAGTGAAGTCCATGCGTACAACACCACAAGCTACAGAGTAGTAGTAGAGCACTTTACGTATAGAGCCATACTACACAGTTCCCAATGCCCCGCCAGGCTTTTCCGGCTCCTCGGGCTTAATTGGGAGGCGCTAGTTTAAATATGCTACTAGCTGATGAGGAAGCTGCAAGTGAGGTGCGGCTAGGGCGAGCACGTGAGCCACGGGATGCTGGGAAGGAAAACCCGTTCACGTGGCTAGGTTGTCCAGTGCACCCAGATTGTGGGGCCGCACGTCCATTTGACTTCAAAACTCAAACTACCCGTGTAAAATATTGGCTCGCAGCGAAGTATAGTAGTAATATTTTTTTTAAAAGGTCATCATGCGTTCGGCCGGGATCGAACCCACAAAACTAGGTATACACTCCCGCGACCACTAGTAGTACTCGTTGGAGTACAACGCAACCTAGAATCGCCTTTTGTCGCTAGTAGTACGTACATTGTTCCTTACAAGAAACCCCTAATAATGCAAGAAACCACTCAAATGCCAAGAAACTACTACCACTTGCATACTTGGCAGACTTAAGATAAGAATACCTTATCAACCATTGTACATGCTCTTACCAACAAAAATTCTCGAGTGACCTCCTACCTCCGACCCGTCCACCTAGTCATCCTCGGCCATGGGACGCAGCTACCGCCGCCGGCAGAAGGCGAGGTCAAAACCGCCGGCGGTGCAGAGCCCATGTTGCGGCAGCCCGGATGCTAGCTCCGTACAACGCTCGCGGCCTCTAGCTAGCCAAGATAGCTCTGTCCAGCTGCTTGTCTACAAGGTTTGCTAGCTAGGTTGGCACGGCAGCGCGGCGGCTTGCTTGCGCGTGCCGCGCTCAGGCCAGCCATCTGGCTCGAGCGAAGGCCAGCGCGGCGGCTTGCTCGCTTGTGAGTCACGCTCGGGCCAGCCTGCCAACCCGTGCGGAGGCCAGCACGGCGTCCGGCCCGTTTGGCAGAGCGGCGGCCAACTCGCTCATCACCGGCGCCACCGACGAACACGCATCAGTACTGTTTGAAGTAATGTTCAGGAAAAATAATGATTTGAGGGGGAATAACAGGATAGAAGGTCAGATGTGCGTCCCTCGTGTCAATGGTCAAACAAAATGTGTTGGTTTAAGCTGCCTCGTCAGCACGGATGTGTGGGCCAACCCTGTCATAAATGGGTTTAAACAAACATAATCGGTAGGAGTACTAGGTAGTAGTTTTTGGCGTGGATTAAGAAATTTTGGGTATGTTTTTTCTATTTTTTGTACAATAGATTCTTCCTATGGGCTGGTTGAAAGTGGTAGTTTTTTGTTAAATTCTCTACATATTGTAAGTAGGAGTGAAAGTTAAGCTTTGGAAGCCAATAAGCAAGGCTAGTTACATAGTGCATATGTGTACATTATTGAAAGTAAATATCAACCATGAGTGACTAATATCATGATGGAAAACTCGAGACTATGGAATACAAGGAAAAAAGATGCATGGTTGGAAATACTAGCAATGTTCATGTCTGTTGCAATGAATCATAATTAGAATAATACTTATTCACAAACTTGGTACAAAACACTCTAATTTTGATATACATATGTCACTAGAGATATATTATGTTTCAATTAAAATATATTCCTTTGGCTGTTTTGGTGAGGTCAGGGAGGGATGTGGTTGGTTTTAAGATACTAATGATGGGTTTTTCTGTAAATTGGTAGACAAGTGGGATGTTGGTGAGAAAAGGCAACAACTTACCTCACAATCGTTAGATGTAGATCTAATGGTTAGAAACGATGGATGGCGGACACACCAGCATCACCAACTTAGTCTTGTGTAGGAGTACTAGCAAGATCCGTGCATTGCACGGAACATCAAGATGCATTTTTTTATAAAACACTTGTTGTGATTGACCCTTGCGGGAGTAATCCCATGTGTAAAAACTAATGATATCTCGAGAAATATGAGATAAGGTGAAGAGGAGTGGGGTGTGGTGGTGGTTGGTGGTCGGACTGAGCAGAGGCATGGGGATTGACGACGCCGGCAGTGGCCACCAGGCCAGTTTGTTCCAGAGGCTTCCTTTCTTAATTGCTCAACAATGAGGTTTGTTGGAGATAAGGATAAACGAGGGAAGGCCTTGTCTGCAAATGTGGAGAGGGGTGTGGGTATCTTTTAGTTTAATTTCCATCCGTCAGATATAGATCGGATGGTCTATATTGCAACATGGCACACGTACCATCATCACCAACTCGGTTTTTTACAAGAGAAGAAATATAAGTATGGAGATACAAACATATTATCGATACTTGCTTCCGTAAACTAGCATCTACATTCTATTCAACGCCTCGGCATGTGGGGCCTTAGCACAATGACGTCTCGACTGTGTAAAACAAAGATTTTCCCGTCGCCGACAAGGAGGGGGTGACGGCGGCGCACTTTTTGGCTTCCTCTAGTCCTAGTAGTCATACTAGGTGGTCTAAGGACGTGTAGATTTATTCTTTTTCACGTCTCGTGTTCGCCGTACTGGAACGACTGTTGATGATAGACAGTAAGTTATTCACGGGGAAACCCTTGTTGAGCGTGTTTGCGAGAGAGAGAGAGAGAGAGAGAGAGAGAGAGAGAGAGAGAGAGAGAGAATGTGCGTGTGTGATATGTTAGAGACTGAGGCAATGATAACAGATTCTTTCTGTCTATGTGTGTGGAGGATAGAGAGAGACATGTACATGGGGCTTTGTGTTGTGTAACATGGAGACACATATACATAATTAGAGAGTGAGTGTGTGAGATACACATGCGGACATGGGGAGAGATGAGGATCCAGATAAATGGGTGTTTGTGCTTGTATGTGTGTGTTTGTGTACGTGTTTGTGTGTGACAGGGAGAGAGTGTATGTGGAGTAGAGAGACCACTGATGATGTAAACCTAGTATAAGGGAAGGGAGAATGGTGTGACATGTGTAGTAGCGAGATAGCACGGGTGCGGGCGGGGGGAGTAGACTATTTGGAAGAGACATCGAGTGTGTGTGTGGGAGAGGGGTGTGAGAGCAAGAGAAAGAGAGAGCTAGCGACGGAGAGAGAGAGAGAGAGAGAGAGAGAGAGAGAGGAAGAGAGGGGGCGAGAGGGGTCGTTTGTGTATATAAATGGCGTATAGATAGGGAGACAATGTTGATGTTGTCCGAAATTGGCCTATGAACGGAGACACAAGGGAAGCGAGTCATCGTGTGTGTGATAGGGACTTCATGAGAGATCTAGAATAAATGGTGTAGAGAACAATGTGCAAAATCGAGAATGATTATACATTAGGGAGCTACGCAAAGAGTAACGACATATATGTATACAGGGAAGGAGCTGGGGCGGGTCCGCATGTGGGAGAGATAGAAAGAGGAGAGTGGTGCCCAAGGAGACTAAGTGTGCTTGTTTGTAGTGGGGGTGGTGTGTGAGGTGAGTGCGTGAGAACCACATAACTAGGGAGATAGACGTTTGGGGGCGACGTTTTGTGTGTATGGGAAATATACACTCTACATTGTGCGTGTGCTTGGGTAAGAGAGATAGCGGGAGACCTAGAGAGTGAGGGAAGAGATTTGTGCATGCCCGAGAGACAAAGTGATAGAGACCTATGTTGGGGTCCGGACTTTACAAGAGAGAGGGGTGTTAATGTGCTCGTGTGTTGGTGTTTGGGGGAGAGAACGACTTCTCTATGTGTGTGTGTGTGGTGGTGGTGGTGGGAGGGGGGTTGACTTCAGATAAAGAGTGAGGTGTCTATATTTGAGGGACTTTAGTGTAATTGAGATATTGTGCACTCATGGTTGATCAATTTGTTTCACAGTTTGGGCTATGAGATAATGATACTTTTGAACATGCGTGATATACCTTGACGTACCAGAATTACAAACCTAAGATTGGAATTTTGGAATTCGACTCCATCATTAGCTTTTGTAATTCATTTAAACGGAGGTACATTTTTTAAGCCGGGATTTCGTGATTTCAAATTCATATATCAAAACCTAGAGATATACACATACGGGCATGTTCAAACTTTATGATCATCCACTTTATTCATACACATACAAAATTTTGCTTTTATCATCATATTTAGGATAACCACATTTGGAATTTCATTTGAATTGGACCGTATGATGGTATTTGCTTGTAGTAGCTCAATGATCCATATTTGAATTGAATGGACAATCTAAGTTTCGAGTTGGAGACATTGATTTTCAAAACTTGCACATTTTTTTGCGTGCAAAACAAACAAATTGTCGGCCATGATATCATAGTCGGCCATACGAGAGCAGAATACTTATAATTTTAGGCGCCAAAAGCTTTCAAACTTCCCGCTCACATCGAAATATCACGCACCCGAAAGTTTAGCCCTGTGATATTCCTGTTTTACCCCTGCCACATGAACGGAAAAGGGCTGATTTGGTAACTCCATTGTTTTCCCCTCTTTGCCCCCAACATTCTTCCCCAGAGCCCCTCACCTTCCCCTCCCCGACCCTCCCAACCACGGCAAGCCGCCGAATCTAGTCCTCCGCCGCAGCGGTGGACCTCACACCCCGCCGGATCTACCTTCCGCACCTTGGAACCCCCAACTGCCAACTCACCACTTCACCGGAGCTGCTTTAGTGACTAGCTTGTCCACCACTCCAGATCTCCTTGACAACCATCATGGTCCACCGCACCAGATCTGCTTAACCGGCGCCCTCGTCCACCACAGCGTAGGCCCTTCGCTGACTCCCTCGTCCGCCCCTTCGCTGGCACTTCATACAAGCCCTCGTCCGCGGCAACAGATCCGCCTCACCGAAAGCACTGTACAACGCGCCCGCCGAAGCCTTAGTCCACTTCACCGGACCCGCTCCACGGATGCCATATTCAACTCCACCGGCCCTGCTTTACCGATGCCGCAGCCTCATCAGGTTATTTCGATTTGTACTCCTTCGGTTTTTCTCTTTATCGTGCAACTGTTCACTTACCACGGATGAGCTTTCTTGTATGTCGATAGGCGCCACAACCGTAGCACTGGAGCCGCTTCAGCAACGGCGACAGCCGGCCCAAACTCAACCGCAACACGAGCACCATCGACGATCCTTAGCTATCAAGTATGACAACGATACCCATACGCCGCCGAGAATCAAGTACTATTATCCAACGGCCGGCGCCTACGTTTACTTTCCTAGCATAAGCACCGCACCTTTGAATTTCTTCAGGGCACCATTCAATTTTTCATGAGACACGTTATTCTGCTTGCACCTGTAGGGGCCATACTTCTGGCAGTGAACATGTTACATGTGCTAAATTACATACCAGTGCACATATAGTTAATATGCTTTAGTTTTGTTCTGATGCCACCTGTTGGTTCCATCAGACTGCTTAATATTCTCTATGCTTAATTACACATCAGCAAACTAGCATGTGGTTCCGCTGCTTTTTGTTCGTCTTACCCTACATTTTCTGATGCTAGCTATTACATCACTGCTCTGAGCCTCAGTTCATTACTTGTTTGTGTGTTCTTGATCTTCCCAAGTTGCATGACTAATTTGATGCTTCTATTAATTATGGAGCTGCCAACCCCATCAAGCAAAATATTTGTTCTTTTGGGGCTGGCTCCTCGAACAAGCATAAAAATAGAGGGAAGCAGATATATTGTCGTGTATGCACACACCCTTCTTTCATTAGTTTAGATGAACCATTGATGATCAACTTGGACCAGTGCATGCGATTGAAATTAATTTTACCTAAATAGATGGTGCAGAATAAACTACAACAACTAGATTTGCAACCACGGGATGCTGACGATATCTTCAAAGAACATTGCAACAGCAGCTAGGCTTCACAGCAACATATGGTAAGCCAGTGTATTTTAGTACATGTGAAATGCAATGCGAGTGGGATGCTTTCTTGTCTTGTGCCCTCAACGTGTAATCCTACCGAATTACAAATAGTTCAGTTGTCTGCTTTGCTGTATTGCTTGATTCGAATGCTTGTTTGTTGTTAGCTATACCTGAGTTGGCCAATATGTCAGCAGTGCCTATTTTACTATCGTAAAGAAATGCATGCCTATTTCATTTGAGTCCTTAACTTTTCCTCTCAACTTCATCACAAGACTGTCTTCGTAGTTTATATGAGGCCACATTGTTAAGTGCTTTCTCAGATTATTTCAACTACCTAGATGCCTTGGCAACTTAAATATAGCGGTTGTACACTCCCTTTCAACGAGGGATGTCAACTCGGTCCCATTTAATCCCGATTAAAGTCCACTAGTGGTATGATAGTTCAAAAGAGTTTTTTTTTGAGGAAAATGAACTAGGGAGGTAGCAAAAACTAACTAGATGGGACTGGCGGATGTCGTTTATTTCCCACTTACATCCCTAGTTTCATCTTACCATTTTAATTTCTTTTCGGCTGATGCTACTTCGAACCATTTAAATATAGTTTGACATGCTTGGCAATAATTCGTCCATCATTTACCATGTAAGCTTACTGCCTGGATCATACGATAACTATCTCTTACTTATGTCTAGCGGAAACCTTTCAGGATGCCGTTCACACTAGGACACAATGTACAACCCTAGAATCTATTTGTGGAAGCAGTGCGCCATCCATGTTACCAGATGGTAGCAGTTCAGAGGCAACACCGCCGGAGAGCAGTCTGAGCACAGATATTATAGTGCTTAAGGCTCTACTAGAGGCAGAAAGAGATGGTGTGGCTGCCATGAATGAGGTAATCGTTATCTTGAGGCTGGAAATTACGGAATTAGCGGCACGCATTATGCAAGCAACCCAAGAATTGGAGGAAGTAAGAATGTTGCATTTGAAGACGGAGGAGGTCCTGCTGTTTCTGCTATCTGAAGCCCAAGGTAATCTCGGTTCTTCTTTAGATACCAGTTGAAATTGTCATTAGATTATTGTACTTGCATGTTGTGTCATGTCTCTGACTGGATTATGTTGCAAGACCCCCTATGTTATCCATGTGTTGTAATGACCTGAATTTTTTAGGCGAGGTAATCCCCAGTACTTGTATGATTGACATAAGTTGAACTGTTTTTCGTGTGAGCATATTGTATTGGATGAAATAACTTTTTGAATCAGAGTGTATCCAATCTACTGAATTCGAAGATCACAGCATTTCTAAATCATAATCATATATATAGGTGGAATAAATCTTTGTTGTGGTTTTGAAGAAATAAATAACAAAACATATAATTATCTGTGGATATTCGTAATTGAATACAAATTGGATTTGAATTTAGTTTGCTAGGTCCCAGTGCAAACGTGAATGCTAATTCTCCCAAGTTTTGAACGAAGCGGCTAAACACCCACTATAATATGTGGGCTGCCCGAAGCAAGTGTTTGCGAGATGGAAATTACTGTCTACCCTTGACACTTGACATCCTTATCGACCGTATTTACACTGCTGTCGATAGGGGTAGACTAGTAACTTCAATCAGACGTGACACGGCGGCCTTTGAGCCCATTCAGACACGGTGGGCGCCAAACATGGGCGGCAAAACACATTTGTTTCAAGCTTGTCCGAAAGACATGTGTCTCTTCCTCCATTTCCCCATTCATACACGGTGGGTGGCAAAACAAACTCTCCTCATCCGAAATTGATGTAGGCTAATATTTTAAATAGGGGCAGATGTGTAACTTCCATCAGACGTGACACAACTGCCCTACCTGTCAGCCCCGTTCATACACCGTGGGCGCCAACGGTGGGCGGCAAAACACCCTCTCCTCGCCCGAAATAGTTACCGACAAATATTTGGGAGATGCAAGATTACCGTCCTATCCCCAACCGACACGATGTCCGAAATTTTAAACGGGGGATAAGTTCGTAACTTTCCCCCATTTCAGAGAAGCACGTCCCAAAGTTTGAGATCCCCCCTCCCCTCCATTTCCCCATTCATACACCATCGGCGGCACGACAACCTATGCACTGCGGCCAGCCTCCTCCGTCCGTCACCCCATCCTCCACCTTGCCGGAGCCGCTACCCCTACCCCGTCGTCCACTACAAGAGATGGACGTCTCTCATACACGGCGCTGGACCTGGATCCTTTCATCATCTCCTCTCGCTTCATCGGCGTTGTCGTCCACCTTGCCATTGCCGCTCCTACGACCGCCTCGTCCACGGCAACAGGATATATCCCTCGACCCGGCCGTCTGCCGTCTAAAGTCTTCTTCCCCGCCGCCGACAGCCATCGCACCCGCAGCACCCTCAATGTATCAGCATAGGCCTACATGGCGTCGCAAGAGAGGTGCTACTCTTCCATATGTGCTTAAGTTATTGATCTCACCTAGAAAATAGATCGTAATTTGTTTACTGTACTTTTCTTGTCCGTACCAAATCATAGTGGCCAGTTGAAAGCAAACATTGGTTGCAAACTAGCTTTGTTCGGTTTGCACCTTCAGATCCGCCATGGCACGGGCACTATACTCGTAAAGCTTATGGTTTCCCCCCTTTATATTCACTACCATCATCGTAGGTGCTTCGTGTCGTGCTAGCACTGCTCCTCAAGACCTCAACCCAAAGCTTACGTGTTGAAATACGAATCTGATATGATGCTCATATCACTAAAATAGAGAACGTTTAATTGGTCACCTAATGTTCCTATATTTGTTTCGAAAAGCATGTGCGCCACCCACTGGTCCAGCTAGTTCCACTTTCCTAATTTTTCTCTTGATGCTTAGGGTTTTCCCCTTTTATCTACTCTACTATGATCTGCGTAGGTGCTTTCTGTCATACTAGCATTATTCCACCCTTTAAGCTAAACAACACAACACTCAGAATTCGAAAGCTTAGTTGTTCAAATATGATTGTGATATGATACTGATATTAGTTAACCGACACATTTAATTGGTTAGCTAAAGGTCCCACTTGAGTTTCCAAATGCATGTCGCGACATATATAGAGACAACATAATTGCATTTCTTTGTCACTTGTTGACCATACTTTCTTGTCCATACCAAATCTTAGTTGTTATTTCAAAGAAAACATCGGTTGCTAACTACCCTTTGCATGGTTTGCAGCATCAGATCTGCCATCCCACTGCCACGGCCAACACTGTACTCATCATGCTTATGTTTTCCCCATTTTATGATGAATACAATCACCTACGTGGTTTGTGTCGTAATAGCACTGCTCCACCCATCGAGCTAAACAAGCTTAGTTGTACAAATTCGTATCTGATATTATTGCTGATATTAGTAAAACTGAGAGATGTTTAATTGGTGAGCTAAATGTTCCTACTTTAGTTTCGAAATGCATGTGAGCCACATATGGAGAGACCTGAAAGAATAGTATTTCTCTGTGCACTCTGGTTCATCATGGGTGGCCAACCGACATTGTATTGAAAGACTTGTAATATCTTCAACCTGCTTGCCCTTCTGCTCTTCTTTAAGATGATACTCTTCTCTTGCGGTCGACTGGTCAGGTCGAGTTGTTCTCCCTTCGTATATTTTGAATATGTCAGGTCAGGTCGACTTGTTCTTCTTTACTATATGTTCAAGCTATCATCTGCGAAGTGTCATCACTTCTGGAGCTCTCATATTTTGAGTAGTAGGCCACATTATACTACTGCACACAACAAATTATAGCATGCATGGCATCTTTTAAAAGAATTGCAGAGATAGCACAAAGGGGTTTACAGGGAGGCAGTATTGGATTAGAATCACTTCTGCATTACAAAGAAAATCTCACTTGTTTTTATGTTTTCATGCATGTCAGATATTGAACATTATCAAAATGAATATGAGAATGGGCGCACGAGAGGAATATTGCGGAACGATCCACTGGCTAACAAACTTGGTATGGTGGAGGATGGCCTATCTTATTCACCCATCAAGGTGCTTGCTCTAACTTTGCAAAGTTGTATTGGTCGCACATATTTTGCATCTGACCTCTTGCATTACTTCTACTTTGTTACACCATCTGCTTAGTTTAAGCATCATATATGATTATATGCCATACCTATCCATTTTCTGTACCTATTCCATGTGTCGTCACACTATGTTTTTCCAGTCAAATGTTGTTCTTTCATAATAGATGTCCAAAAGGAAGAGGGTGAGTGCAGATCCTCAAGGAGTACAAACTAGGTATTTGGAAAAGGTAGTGATACCTGTTAAATCGGATAGATCAGCAGCCACAGAAAACATAGGCCCAACTGTACCACACATTACCCCTACTCCAGTGGCCAAACCCCTATTAGAACTGTTAGGAGCCCAGCGTCAGGTACTGTCTATGATATCAATTCAAAATTTGACCTCCTAAATTTCTGCTTGCGCCTTACCTTCTCTCTTGTATGAAAACTAATTTCAATGAATCTCCTTGCTCAAAGGATCATACGATCTCAAAACAATAATGGGCTCTGCATTGCTCTTGTCAGTACCTCTCTCCCTTTTGCCTTCTAACGCTGTACTAAATTAATTGCTATTTGATTATGTATCATCAGTCTGCACCTGAGCTTCATTACCCTCTGTTTCTTCCAATATTATTTGATCTATATTTACTCTTTGCAAAATGTAGAATAATGGCAACGCTTATGAAGAATTTTCTTTGGGGAATTTATTGAATTATCCTTCCATCAACATGGAGCAGGGCTTTGTCCAGCCCATGTTAACATGTAATGTAAGTTCATCCTTCTCAAGCCTTCAAACTTTGTTCAAGTATAGATTTGGATAGGCATCATTTCCTCCACTGCTGTTTGCTTTGCTGTTTACATCTGATTGGATGTTTGCAACAACTACCAGTTTCAAATTGTAGTTGTAAAAACATGTTCCTTATGCAGAATAGATCCATTTATTTGCTTATATAATTGTGAAACCTGTTACGTGTCTCCTTGTTTCTCTTTCAGAGTCATATCTCTTATGCCAGGAAGAACTTTAGGAAGATAGTGAGCCAAACCATCTTGAGGACAGCGAGATGACCCCAAGGTCCTGTCTTGATGAAGACAGTGAGTTGAAGCTACTCACTAGCAGGTGTGAGACAACCTCTGTGCAGTCGCTGCCTCAATCAGTTCGACTTCTTCAGTCTCAACTTAAAGCGGAAAGGTTTGCTTCAGCTCAGCTCCGACTTGAAGTCAAAGATGCAATGAAGATGTCAGAGGACTGCCGTGCGCACCATCATGCCTTAAATCTAGTGTTGATGCATCTATCGTTGACACAACTGAGGTCTACTCAGCTTCTTCAGCTGTTTGGGAGGCCTGACCTGGCCAGGCCTTAGTGCCTTCTGAAGTGCTCTCAGTTTTGTATATTCTTTTGTCGGCACATTTATTTGCACTGGTGGCAAACTTTGATGCCTAGTGGATGTAATATGTGATAGCCGTGATAGCCTGGCGTAAGTTTCTTTCTTATTTATTTCCTTGTTGTCTTGTTTATTTGTTTGCCTGTAGTCATTGCAGTTCTTTTTCTGTGGTTTGCTAGTGGCTGCAATAACCTATTTTTTAAAACTAGGCTACAATAACCATGGGCTAATATTTACTGTAGTGACACTGGGCCTCCTACGGCCGTAGAAATAGTGGGCCTTCTATGGGCCATAGAAACAGTGGGCCTTCTACGGGCCGTAGAAACAATGGGCCTTCTACGGGCTGTAGAAACAATAGGCCTTCTACGAGCCATAGAAACAATGGGCCTTCTACGGGCCGTATCATCAATGGGCCTTATACGGGCAGTATGATAACGTGGGCCAATAACAGACCGCATTATGGTCGTAAATGGGCAAGAGTTGGAATCGTCCGTTCATGGGCTGACCATAACGGGCCATCGTTAATAGGCCGTATTTCATGACGCTATGAAAATGGCCCAACGTATTAACGGACCACAAACGGGCCAACTGTAACCACGGGCTGAATTTGGCCCACAAGCAGAAAATGACAGTAACGGGCCGTAAGTAAACGAATGCTGGAAATGATCCCAAGAATAAATGGGCTCTGAGAAGGCCAAAAGATAACATGGGTTGGAAACATCCCAACGGAATAACAGGCCGTTAATGGATATAATGTGATACACTGTTCATTACGGGCCAGTTTCACCACGGGCCGTTAATGGGTGTAAAGTGATACACTATTCATTACTGGCCAGTTTCACCACGGGCCGTTAATAGGCCAAGAGTTACATAGGGCCTCATATGGGCCGAAAGACGTCATGGGCCATACATGGGCCAGAAGTGAAAATGGGCAGGAATCATATTGGGTGGCCCAAATGATGCTACTGGGCCTAATTCGGATAGGGCGTAACGGGCCTTGGGTTAGCGGGCTGTAAATGGGCTATATGCGAACATGCCGTTAACAGGCTTTACATGGGCCGGCCCGCCACCTTTTTACCAAGTCAAACGGGTCGGCCTTTTCACAGGAATGGGCCTCTGTTGGGCCGTGTCACATGTCGACGTATCATAGGCGCCTTCTGTGCAATGAGTGGATGACATCTGTCCCAACGATGAGCCGACACGTGTTTCCTCCAGCCAATGATGATTTTACATGTGGAAAATCCCCATTGGTCGGGGCTGTTAATGGGTTATCGGATCCAAAACCTGACCCGATAGCTTAACGGCGTTCTGTTATGGTGGTTGCCACGTGTCGGTCACCCTTGACGAAAGCACTTCTATGACGCGGGATTTATCATCATGGAAGTGGACATTTCCGTGATGATAATTTTGGTAATGTCATGGAACACTTCTACGACAGCACAGGTATGACTATCTTGATTCTGTCATAAAATCGTCATGGATGTACATGCATGACAGAAAATGCGACCTACTGTGACAAACACGTATCATCACAGAAGTGTACTTTTTTGTAGTGTAAGCCAAGCCCGAGCATGCCTTGGGCCCGGGGGCTACTGTCGGCGTTTTGGGAATGGGTGTCCCCAGACCTGCCTGCCAGCGGCCTGCAGCGTGGCTCAACCAGTGGCCCTGTATGGCCCATCTTCATCAACCCAAGCTCAAGACCCTCGCGAGGGGCCAAGCCTCGCGGGCGGACGACGCAAGGCCTCCTCGGGGGTGGCCTCACCAGGCAGGCTCATGAGGAGGCGGAGAGATCAAGGCGAGGGGTGCCTCGCGAGGTGCTCATGGCGCAAGCCATGATGATCGAGACCAGGCGGGCGCCAGCCTGTGCATTGTCCTTGTTTCCTCTTCGGTGCAAAGGGGGCAAGCGCAGTCAGGGAGTACCAAGGCATCAGGCAAAGGTTTGCTTATCGGTGCAATGAGACCAAGACCAGCTGAGCGGCAGGACGGAGGTCACCATGGAACCCAAGACTGCGTCATCACCAGCACCTTTGGCAGTCGAAGACCACCTTTAGTCAGGATAGCTTGCACTAGCTGTCCCCTTTCAAAATTGCCATTGTTGGCTCCTTCCCACTCAATATTCAGGAAGAGGACCAGGGCCTCTATAAATAGAGCTAGCCACCACAGTCGGGAGGGATCATCTCATCCAGAGCCAAGAGATCTGATCCGAGCCTAGCTCATCCACACCACCACAAGAACACCTCTCCTCGAGAGGTTGTTCTTCCTCTGTACTATTCATCATCAGCCCAAGAGGCAATCCACCACACCAAACACTGGATTAGGTTATTACACCACAACGGTGGCCCGAACCAGTATAAACCTCGTGTCTCTTGTGTTGTTCATCATGCTAGCTTAGAATCGTGGCGAGGTTGTGGGCGTGTTTTGGTAGGGAGAAGATCTTCGTGCGCACCCTGATGACCCACAAGTATAGGGGATCTATCGTAGTCCTTTCGATAAGTAAGAGTGTTGAACCCAACGAGGAGCAGAAGGAAATGATAAGCGATTTTTAGCAAGGTATTCTCTGCAAGTACTGAAATAAGTGGTAACAGATAGTTTTGTGATAAGATAAATGGTAACGAGCAACAAGTAACAAAAGTAAATAAAGTGCAGCAAGGTGGCCCAATCCTTTTTGTAGCAAAGGACAAGCCGGAACAAACTCTTATAATAGGAAAAGTGCTCCCGAGGACACATGGGAATATCGTCAAGCTAGTTTTCATCACGCTCATATGATTCGCGTTCGGTACTTTGATAATTTGATATGTGGGTGGACTGGTGCTTGGGTACTGCCCTTACTTGGACAAGCATCCCACTTATGATTAACCTCTATTGCAAGCATCCGCAACTACAACAAAAGTATTAAGGTAAACCTAACCATAGCATGAAACATGTGGATCCTAATCAGCCCCTTACGAAGCAACGCATAAACTAGGGTTTAAGCTTCTGTCACTCTAGCAACCCATCATCTACTTATTACTTCCCAATGCCTTCCTCTAGGCCCAAATAATGGTGAAGTGTTATGTAGTCGACATTCACATAACACCACTAGAGGTTAGACAACATACATCTTATCAAAATATCGAACGAATACCAAATTCACATGACTACTAATAGCAAGACTTCTCCCTTGTCCTCAGGAACAAACGTAATTACTCACAAAGCATATTCATGTTCATAATCAGGGGGGTAATAATATGCATAAAGGATCTGAACATGTGATCTTCCACCAAATAAACCAACTAGCATCAACTACAAGGACTAATTAACACTACTAGCAACCTACTAGCACCAATCCCGGACTTGGAGACAAGAATTGGATACAAGAGATGAACTAGGGTTTGGAGATGAGATGGTGCTGATGAAGATGTTGATGGAGATTGCCCTCTCCCGATGAGAGGAGCGTTGGTGATGATGATTGTGATGATTTCCCCCTCCCGGAGGAAAGTGTCCCCGGCAGAACAGCTCTGCCGGAGCCCTAGATTGGTTCCGCCAAGGTTCCGCCTTGTGGCGGCGAAGTCTCATCCCGAAAGGTTGCTTATGATTTTTTTCTCATCTAAAGACTTCATATAGGAGAAGATGGGCATCGGAGAGCCACCAAGGGGGCCACGAGGTAGGGGACGCGCCCAGGGGGGAGGGGCGCGCCCCCCACCCTCGTGAGCAGGGTGTGGGCCCCCTAGCCTTCATCTTTGGCGATGATTTTCCTTTATTTATTTTAAGATATTCCGTGGAGTTTCAGGACTTTTGGAGTTGTGCAGAATAGGTCTCCAATATTTGCTCCTTTTCCAGCCAGAATTCCAGCTGCCGGCATTCCTCCTCTTCATGGTAAACCTTGTAAAATAAGAGAGAATAGCCATAAGTATTGTGACATATCGTGAAATAACATCCCATAATGCGATAAATATCGATATAAAAGCATGATGCAAAATGGACGTATCAACTCCCCCAAGCTTAGACCTCGCTTGTCCTCAAGCGAAAAGCCGATAACAATAAATATGTCCTCATGTTTAGAAGTAGAGGCGTCGATAAAAATAAAATACGGACATGAAGGCATCATTATTATTTTCATAACAACAACATATATAGATTTGTCATATGATTACTTATGTTCAAGTGATGATCCTTTCACAAAGCCAAAGTATGAATCATAAACCTTATTGAGCACCAACAAATTATACCCTCAGTTATTGAAGCAATTGCAATTTATCATAACATCGGAAAGAGTCTATGTCAGAGCTTAAAAGCAAGTCCAGATACTCAACTATCACTTAGTCCTTCATAATTGCTAACACTCACACAATACTTGTGGTTACGGAGTTTTAACCGGAAACAAAGAAAGGTAGGGGCTTGTAGTTTTGCCCCACAACCTTTTACCTCAAGGGTAATGTCAACAATAATAATTCATGCTCCCCCACATCCAATTAGATATATATATATATAATGTTCTTTCCAACATGCTGAGCTTGCCAAAGGATAAAATGAAAAAGGAAAGGTGAAGATCACTGTGACTCTTGCATAAAGTAGAGGATAATAGTAAAAGATAGGCCCTTCGTAGAGGGAAGCAGAGGTTGCCATGCGCTTTTATGGTTGGATGCACAAAATCTTAATGCAAAAGAACGTCACTTTATATTGCCCCTTGTATGTGAACATTTATTATGCAGTCCATCGCTTTTATTGCGTCCACAACAAGTTCGTACAAAGCTTATTTCTCTGCACTAATAAGTCATGAATATTTAAAGAGCAATTTTTATTGCTTGCAGTGATGACAACTTACTTGAAGGTTCTTACTCAATCCATAGGTAGATATGGTGGACTCTCATGGCTAAACTGGTTTAAGGGTATTTGGAAGCACAAGTAGTATCTCTACTTGGTGCTAAGAATTTGGCTATCATGAGGGGGAAAGACAAGCTCCACATGTTAGAGGAACCATGACAACATACTTTATCTCAGATGTAAGAAAACATAACTCATTATGTTGTCTTCCTTGTCCAACATCAACTCTTTAGCATGTCATATTTTAATGAGTGCTCCCAATCATAAAAGATGTCAATGATAATATATCTATATGTGAAACCTCTCTCTCCTTATTACTTCCTATTAATTGCAAAGATGACCAAAGCTATATTTGCCAACTCCCAACAACTTTTAATCATCATACTCTTTTTATGTGAAGTCATTACTCTCAATAAGATCAATATGAACTCTTTGATTCTTTTTATTCTTTTTCTTCTAATCACCCAAGATCATGGCAAAATACTCAAGCCCTTGACTCAACACTAATCTTAATTATATAGCTCACAGACTCGATTACAAAGAAGGATCATAAAGCAAAACTCAAAACTAGATCATGCCTTGACTTTATACTACTAAATCAAGATACTACTAATAGGATCGAACTAAGAAAAACGGTAAAAATAGGAGTTGTGATGGTGATACGATACCGGAGTACCTCCCCCAAGCTTGGCAGTTGCCAAGGGGAGTGCCCATACCCATGTGATTATATCTCCTTCTTTGTTGTTGGCGGTGGAGGTGTTATTGATGATGGAAGCTTGTCGTCCACCTTCCATGGCATAGGCTCACCCTCATAGAAGGATGATCGAGTCTCTGGAATCCTCAAATCTGCAAGGGAAATAGTTTGAGACGAAAACAGAGGATATTTGCGTGATACGGTCGTCAAAACCTTTGGGAGAATATATAATGAATTTTTACCGACCAAAATACGTATCGTGCAAGAAAACGGAGTCCGGAGGGCACACGAGGTGCTCACGAGGTAGGGGGGCGCGCCCACGGTGGTAGGGCGCACCCTCCACCCTCCTGGAGGCCTCGTGTCCTCCCCGGACTGCTACTTATTTTTCTATTTTTCTAAATATTCTAAAACGGAGAAATATTGCTTTAAAAATTGTTTTGGGGTCGGTTTACTTACCGTACCACATACCTATTCCTTTTCGGAGTCTGGAATGTTCTGGAAAGTGTCCCTTATGTATTCCTCTGGGGTTACGGTTTCAATAATAATGGTTTCAACATTTTATGGGATTACCTGAGATATAATGTTTGATTCTTTGACCGTTTACCACCTTCGGATTTGTGCCTGCGAAGCTGTTGATTTTTATGGCACCGGAACGATAGACCTCCTCGATAACGTAAGGACCTTCCCATTTGGAGAGAAGTTTTCCTGCAAAAAATCTTAAATGAGAGTTGTATAGCAATACATAGTCACCTACATTAAACTCACGCTTTTGTATCCTTTTATCATGCCACCTTTTAACTTTTTCTTTAAACATCTTGGCATTTTCATAAGCTTGGGTTCTCCATTCATCAAGTGAGCTAATATCAAACAACCTCTTCTCACCGGCAAGTTTGAAGTCATAATTGAGCTCTTTGATAGCCCAATATGCCTTATGTTCTAGTTCAAGAAGTAAATGACATGCTTTTCCATAAACCATTTTATACGGAGACATACCCATAGTATTTTTGTACGCAGTTCTATAGGCCCATAATGCATCATTCAGTTTTTTGGACCAATCTTTCTAGACCTATTGACAGTCTTTTGCAAAATTAATTTGCGCTCTCTATTGCTCAATTCTACCTGACCACTAGACTGCGGGTGATAAGGAGATGCAATTCTATGATTAACATCGTATTTAGCAAGCATCTTACGGAAAGCACCTTGAATAAAGTGTGAACCACCATCAGTCATTAAGTATCTAGGGACTCCAAACCTCGGAAAAATAACTTCCTTAAGCATTTTAATAGAAGTGTTATGATCAGCACTACTAGTTGGAATAGCTTCTACCCACTTAGTAACGTAATGAACAACAACTAGAATATGAGTGTGACCATTAGAGGCAGGAAAAGGTCCCATATAATCAAAGCCCCAAACATCAAATGGCTCAATAACAAGTGAATAATTCATAGGCATTTCTTGACGTCTACTGATATTACCAATTCTTTGACATTCATCGCAAGATAAAACAAACTTACGGGCATCCTTGAAGAGAGTAGGCCAATAAAAACCGGATTGCAATACCTTATGTGCAGTTCTATCTCCAGCGTGGTGTCCTCCATAGGCTTTGGAGTGACACTTGCGTAGGATCTGTTCCTATTCATGCTCAGGTACACAACATCTAATAACACCATCTACTCCTTCTTTATAAAGATGTGGGTCATCCCAAAAGTAATGTCACAAGTCACAGAAAAACCTTTTCTTTTGTTGGCATGTGAAGCTAGGCGGTATAAATTTAGCAACAATATAATTAGCATAATCAGCATACCACAGAGTGCTACAAGAAGTACTTATGACATTTAATTGCTCATCAGGAAAGCTATCATCAATAGGTAGTGGGTCATCAAGAACCTTCTCTAGCCTAGACAAGTTGTCTGCAACGGGGTTCTCAGCTCCTTTTCTATCAACAATATGTAAATCAAATTCTTGGAGCAAGAGAACCCATCTAATGAGTCTAGGTTTT
The DNA here is from genome assembly GCA_963921465.1 of Triticum timopheevii. Taxonomy (NCBI): domain Eukaryota; kingdom Viridiplantae; phylum Streptophyta; class Magnoliopsida; order Poales; family Poaceae; genus Triticum; species Triticum timopheevii. Next base: position 219,414,175 of record OY997274.1, read on the forward strand.
GCATCTTTCTTTTCCATAAGATATTTAATAGCAGCATGATCTGTATGAATAGTTACTCTAGAATCAACAATATAGGGTCTGAATTTATCACAAGCAAATACAACCGCTAAAAGTTCCTTTTTGGTAGTAGCATAATTTCTTTGAGCATTGTCTAGAGTCTTACTAGCATAATGGATAACATTTAATTTCTTATCAACTCTTTGCCCTAGAACAGCACCTACAGCATAATCACTAGCATCACACATAATTTCAAAGGGTAAATTCAAATCAGGTGGCTGAACAATAGGTGCAGAGACTAATGCTTTCTTAAGTATTTCAAATGCTTCTACACAATCATCATCAAATACAAATGGTACATCTTTTTGTAATAAATTAGTCAGAGGACGAGAGATTTTTGAGAAGTCCTTAATGAACCTCCTATAAAATCCAGCGTGACCAAGGAAACTTCTTATACCTTTGATGTCCTTGGGACATGGCATCTTTTCAATAGCATCAACCTTGGCTTTATCAACTTCAATACCTCTTTCAGAAACTTTGTGCCCCAAGACAATACCTTCATTAACCATAAAGTGGCACTTTTCCCAATTCAAGACAAGATTGTTTCTTCACATCTCTGCAAAACTCGAGCAAGATTGCTCAAGCAATCATCAAAAGAGGAACCATAGACGGAAAAGTCGTCCATGAAAACCTCACAAATTTTCTCACAAAAGTCAGAGAATATAGCCATCATGCATCTTTGAAAGGTAGCAGGTGCATTACAGAAACCAAAAGGCATACGACTATAAGCAAAAATACCAAAAGGGCATGTAAAATTAGTCTTTGATTGATCTCTAGCTGACACAGGTATTTGAGAGAAACCAGAATAACCATCTAGAAAGCAATAATGTGTATGTTTGCATAATCTTTCTAGCATTTGATCAATAAAAGGTAAGGGGTAATGATCTTTCTTAGTAGCTTTATTTAATTTGCGGAAATCAATTACCATCCTATAACCTGTGATAATTCTGTGCGGGATCAATTCATCTTTATCATTAGGGACAACAGTAATACCTCCCTTCTTAGGGACACAATGGACATGACTTACCCACTGACTATCAGCAACAGGATAAATTATACCTGCCTCTAGAAGCTTGAGTATTTCTTTTCTTACCACTTCTTTCATTTTAGGATTCAAACGTCGTTGAGGATCATGAACTGGTTTGGCATCCGCTTCCAAATTTATTTTATGTTGACATAGAGTGGGACTAATGCCCTTAAGATCATCAAGAGTATATCCAATAGCGGCACGGTGCTTCTTCAGAGTTTTCAATAATCTTTCTTCTTCATGCTCTGAAAGGTTAGTACTAATAATAACAGGATATATTTTCTTTTCATCAAGATAAGCATATTTAAGATTATCAGGCAACGGTTTGAGCTCAAACACGGGATCACCCTTGGGTGGAGGAGGATCCCCTAGGATTTCAACAGGCAAATTGTGTTGTAGAATAGGTTCCTGTTTAAAGAATACTTCATCTATTTCCCTTCTTTCATTCATGAACATCTAATTTTCATGGTCTAGTAAATAGTGTTCTAAAGGATCACTAGGAGGTACGACAATAGAAGCAAGACCAATAATTTCATCCTTACTAGGCAATTCTTCCTCACGATGTTGTTTACTAAATTTAGAGAAATTAAACCCATGAACCATATCATCCAAGGCAATAGTAACAACATTCTTTTCGCAGTCTATCTTAGCATTAATAGTATTCAAGAAGGGTCTACCAAATATAATGGGACAAAAGCTATCTTGTGGAGAACCAAGAACAAGAAAATCAGCGGGATATTTGGTTTTCCCACACAAGACTTCAACATCTCTAACAATTCCCAGTGCAGATATAGTATCTCTATTGGCAAGTTTAATTGTAACATCAATATCTTCTAACTCAGCAGGTGCGATATCATGCATAATTTCTTTATATAAGTCAATGGGTATAACACTAGCACTAGAACCCATATCACATATGCCATGATAACAATGATCTCCTATTTTAAAAGAAATAACAGGCACGCCTACCACGGGCCTATGTTTATCTCTATCATAGGGTTTAGCAGTTCTAGCAGTTTCACCATAGAATTCAATGACATGCCCATCAATATTATCGGACAAGAGATCTTTAATAATAGCAATATTAGGTTCTACTTTGACTTGCTTAGGAGGTGTATAAGTTCTAGTATTTCTTTGTAGCGACCAGACCTCAGACGGTCAAGTCTCTATGCCTCAGTGTCATCCCTGGATCAGTAAGGCTGACACGCACAGTACTCGAAGGATTTATAACAGAGTAGCAATCACACACTTATTACATAGAATGTCTCAAAATAGAACTTATTACAATAATATGGCTTAAGTCCATCTAATGCGATAACAGCGGAAGGCTTGGAAGATAAAGTGAGTCCATCAATTCCAACGGCATAGCTGAGCTGCACGGCAATGACCTAACGAACCTTACTCCTCGTCTGAAAAGTCTGCAACATAATACATTGCAGCCCGAAAACGGGTCAGCACATGGAATATGTTGGCAATATAACACAGTAGAGTAGAAATAGAATAATACTATCACTACATGCATTTATGGCTGGTGGAAAGCTCTAAGGTTAAAGTTTTGCGGAAAGCAAATTTTTCCCTACAACAAAGGAATGCATTTTAATTTAACTATCATGGTGGTTGATAAAACATTGAGAAGGTAACCCCTCCTCAATCCCAATTAAAAAGTTAACAACCCAATAATATTAATTAACAGTGTAGAGATACATGTGAATACTCAAGTACTAGATACTCAAATTGTCCATAATCGGGGACACGGCTAACCATGATTAGTTTGTACACTCTGCAGAGGTTTGCGCACTTTTCCCCACAAGACTCGATCGACTCCGTTGGGTTTCTCGCACTACATAGGAAGATCACACGGTAACCCCGGGATTTCCAAAAAAATAGGCAATCACTGGGTTCCCCAGGTGCCTCAATCCACCCAGATGTGTATTTAAGTTGCCAGTTGCCACCTTAAGTAAACCATTAATTAATAATCTCACATTTGTCATGGAAAACACTCAACCCAATCCACGTCTACGAGCATAGCATGGCAAAATAAGCAGCGCGTAGAAGTAACTCCCAAGGGTTGATAATAAACAGGGCAATAGGTTCTACCTCAGCAACTACTTCCCAACCCACAAGTTAAAGGCATCCTAATCATGCAATGTTTGAGGATTGAACTAATGCAATGAAAACTGGGTATGGAAAGAGTATGATCAATGTGTTACTTGCCTTGCTAACGATCCGTGAATCCTAGAGACTCGTAGTAACACGCTTCGCACTCCGGGAATTCTATCACAAACAAACAATAACACACATAAGCAACTAGCTAAGATGCGCAAGAAAAACTCCGAATAAAAGAGATTGACCAGAAAGTTCAACTTAAGAACTCCGATTTGCAAAAAGAATCGAATCAAACGGGGAACGAAACTCAATGGCGAAAGAAACAATATCCGTTTACTAATCTGGACTAAAGTCAAATTTTACAGTACCAAAACCTTGTTTAAGTTGATTAAACAAAAAGAGGGTCCCGAGACGAAACTCTAGGCGTTTGAATCACCTGATTCTGACTAACGAGCGCGAAGAAAAACAAAATCTAAGATCGGATCAGAAATCGCGACTGAAAAAATAATCGCGGATAATCCGAAAAAAAGAAATCTGACGAACAGACTAACGAACGAACGTTCGTTAGCTGTAACTAACAGAAGAAAACCGTTCGTTTAAACGAACGTATGGACGAACGTCCGTTAAATAAACGAACCGAGAAAACCAGCGAACCGAAACTAAAAAAACGGTCTAGGGTTTCTAAAAAAACGAACGGTTTTAAAAAAACGGCAGCGATGGTTCGGCGTGGTACCTCGACGAGGTGGCTCCTGCGAGGCGGGGTGGCGGCGGGGCGGCGGCTCTCGGGGCAGCGGGGCGGCAAGCGGCGGCGGCGGCAAGCGGCGGCGGTGGCGGCGCTCGGCTGCAGCGGCGGCGAGGCGCGGAGGCGGCAGCAACGGGTGCGGCGGCGGTGCTCGGCTTGGGGCGGCGGGGCTGGTGGTGGTGGCGGTTTGGGGGCGGGGTGGCGGCGTATATAAAGGGGGGGCGGCGGCTTGGAGTAGGGGCCAAGGCGGCGGCGGAGACGGAGTCCGGCTCGGACTCCGGTCTGGCTCGGACTCCGGTCCGAGCGGCAGCGGGGGCGCGCGCGCGGGAGGCGGCGACGGCTGGGCCGGCCTGCTCGGCTGGGCCTTAGGCCCAGTCGGGCGCGGGGAAGTTTAAAAAAAAACATTTCGCCGGCAGAAAATAAATCTTATAAAATAAAAATAAAAACCTAAAAATGCCAAAGCAAATTTTCACCGTCTAAATAAAATATTTAGAACGAGATGAATATTTTCTTGGCCCTAAAATGCAATTTTAAAAACGTGCATATTTTTCTAATGCAAATAAAATCCAAATAAACTCCAATAAAAACAAATAAATGATTTCAACATTTTTCCTCCAATATTTCCAATTGTTTTAGAGAAGTCATATTATCTCCTCTCATATATTTTAATAAGAAATATTTTTCGGAGAGAAAAATAATAAAAATCAAAATCCTCGTTTCACTATTTGGTAGAAACCAAATATGAAAACCGGGAGATCCCTAACTCTCTCTGAGGGTCCTTGAGTTGCTTAGGATTTCGAGGATTTCGGAACGGAAACACAATAAAATATGATATGCATGGATGATCTATGTATAACATTCCAAATTGAAAATTTGGGATGTTACAAACCTACCCCCCTTAAGATGAATCTCGCCCTCGAGATTCGGGTTGGTCAGAAAATAGGTGCGGGTGGTCTTTGCGAAGATCATCCTCTCTTTCCCAGGTGGCTTCATCCTCGGTATGGTGGCTCCACTGAACCTTGCAAAATTTGATAACCTTGCTGCCAGTGACTCGGCTGGCAAACTCAAGAATCTTCACTGGTTTCTCCTCATACGTCAAATCATTGTCCAACTGAATTGCCTCCAAAGGTACGGTATCTCTTAACGGTATATCGGCCATCTCAGCATGACACTTCTTCAGATGTGAGACGTGGAACACATCGTGAACTCCTGACAATCCCTTAGGTAATTCTAGCTTGTAGGCAACTTCTCCCATCCTTTCCAAAACACGATATGGTCCTACAAACCTTGGGGCTAATTTTCCCTTAACTCTGAATTGTTTCACCCCTCGCAAGGGTGATACTCGCAGATATGCTCTATCTCCGATTTCATAGGTAACCTCTTTGCGTTTCGAATCTGCATAACTTTTCTGCCTGGACTGAGCTATCTTCAGTCTATCCTGAATCAACTTAACCTTCTCTTCAGACTCTTTGATCAAGTCTGGTCCAAACAACTGTCGGTCTCCTACCTCATCCCACATCAATGGTGTTCTGCATCTACGTCCATACAAAGCTTCGAACGGTGCCATCTTCAAACTGGCTTGGTAGCTATTGTTGTATGAGAATTCCGCGTAGGGCAAACCCAACTAGATCCATAGTCTAGCGCACAAGCTCTCAACATATCTTCCAGTATCTGGTTGACTCTCTCGGTATGTCCATCTTTCTGCGGGTGGAATGTTGTACTGAACTCCAATCTCGTACCCAAAGTTTGGTGTAACTGATGCCAAAACTTTGAAGTAAACTGTGTCCCTCTATCTGATTCGATGCTCCTCGGAACTCCATGCAAACATATGATCCTGGACATATATATTTTGGCCAACTTTGCATTTGTATAAGTGGTTTTCACTGCAATAAAATGAGCCACTTTGGTCAAACGATCCACTACTACCCATATTGAGTCATATCCTGCTTTTGTCCTGGGTAGTCCGGTGATAAAGTCCATGCCAAGTTTGTCCCACTTCCATTCGGGTATTGGCATAGGCTGCAATAGTCCTGCTGGCTTTTGATGCTCTGCCTTCACTCTTTGACATACATCACATACGGCTACATACCCAGCAATATCCTTCTTCATACCAGTCCACCAGAAACGTTCCTTTAAATCCAAGTACATCTTGGTGTTTCCAGGGTGTATTGAGTACGGTGAGTCATGAGCCTCCTGAAGGATTAACTTCCTGATCTCCGGGTTATTGGGCACATAAAATCGGTCCTCAAACCATAAGGTATCGTGCTCATCCTCGCGAAAACCTTTGGCCTTTCCTTCGCTCATCTTCTCCTTTAGTTCCGCAATCTCCTTGTCCTCCATCTGAGCTTCTCGAATTTTGTTTAGCAAGGTCGACTGGACCTCCATTGTTGCAATGAAACCTCGTGGAACAATCTCCAATCGAAGTTCCATGATATCCTCAGCTAACTCCTTTGGCAATCCCCTACTTTCAAGTATGTTAGCATAACTCTTCCGGCTTAAGGCGTCTGCTACAACATTTGCTTTCCCTGGATGATAGTGTAGCTTCATATCATAATCCTTTATAAGTTCCAACCATCTTCTCTGCCTGAGGTTGAGCTCCTTTTGGCTTCCCTTCAATCATAAGAGCTTTATCTACCAACTCCTGGTAGTTGTTGAAGGTTGCCACCATCAACTGCATGCTCATCTCATCATTCAACCCTTCCATAAACTTCTCCTGCTTTGTGGCATCTGTGGCCACATCATCAGAGGCATAGCGTGATAACTTGCTAAAATCATCTATGTACTGGCCCACCGTACGGTTCCCCTGGCATAAGTTGCGAAACTCCCGCTTCTTCATCTGCATAGCTCCAGTGGAAACATGGGCAGTTTGAAAGGCCTGCTGAAACTGAGCCCAGGTGACAGTGCCGACAGGGTAGGTGGTGGTGATATTATCCCACCATGCTGCTGCGGGTCCATCCAGTTGGTGTGCGGCAAAGCGCACCTTCTCCGCATCCGTGCACCCTGCGGTGGTTAACTCCCTTCCGATACGGCGTAGCCAATCATCTGCAACTATTGGCTCGGTGCTACTGGAGAACACCGGGGGCTGTAACCTTAGAAAACGGGCTAGGTTGTCCACTGGTGGCGGGTTGTTGTGGTTGTTGTTATTGTTGTTGCCTTGGTTCTGAACTAGTAATTGCATCAAAGCATTCTGCTGCTGGACCAACTGGGTGAGCTCCGGTGGGAAGGCAAAACCGGTGTCACGTCTCGGAGGCATCTGAGGGGTTTTAGATGGAAGAGATTAGAATAGAGAAAGGCCTAGTGAGGAAGCACTACCCATATGCACATGACACAAACTCAATCATTTCATTCAATCAATCACACAAGGGCATACATCAGTCTAAAACTATCGCAAAAGTGCTCACTACTACTTAGTACATGGCAAACTTTCTAATATGGCATGGGGGTCATCTAGAAATTTTGATTGGTGGAAGATTCCATGATGTCTGCTCCAGCTTTGTCTTAATAGTCATCATCACTCGGATCAGAATCGGTGTCGTCAATGATGATGTAGTTGTCTGGGCAGGTGGGGTCGTCGTCTTCGTCTCCCGGGGCTGGTCCTCCCATGAATATCCCGATCTTATTAACCAGGTCGTCGTTCTTCTCCAGTAGAGTCTTGATTTCCTCCTCATATCCATCACGTGTGAACTTGATTTCTTCTTCCAGCTCGATCATCCTAGTGTTTGCCTTCTTCAACTCCATCATGTCGGCGCACATCTGGTTCTCCTGGCGTCGAATGTGCTGGTTTAGCTCTTGGATAAAAGCTGCGACAGATCTATCATTCCTGGTGCTGATCATCTCCCATTGCTCATCTCGGTGCCCGTATATCTGATAGGTAGTGTCCTTAAGCTCCCTGTTGTATACTTCTCCAATGCGTCCTATGGTAATGTGGGCTGCCATGCTCTTTCCTAGACTCCAGGTTGGTGCTTCGAAAGAAAATTCTATAGGTTTAGAAGTTGGCGAGAATGTTCTTCCTGGAACTTGTACTTGAATCATCCAGCGCTCCTCTTCCAGTAAGGTGGAGATGTACGTCCCGGTGAAACTAGGTATCCCAATGTTCAAGTACCTAGTGACTTCCTTCAAGTGGCGTCCAAAAGGTGTATCCTCATCCGGCTGTGCGAACTTGTTCTTCTTCTCCGCCATCCTAAGGAGTGGAAAAAGGAGAGGAGTCAGAAATGAGTAGAGAAGAGTGACCTACAGTTTATCTTAGTGGTCGTGTCCTACACTAAGCGTGTGCTCTGATACCATCTTGTAGCGATCAGACCTCAGATGATCAAGTCTCTGTGCCTCAGTGTCATCCCTGGATCAGTAATGCTGACACGCACAGTACTCGAAGGATTTATAACAGAGTAGCAATCACACACTTATTACATCGAATGTCTCAAAAGATAACTTATTACAATAATATGGCTTAAGGCCATCTAGTGCGATAACAGCGGAAGGCTTGGAAGATAAAGTGAGTCCATCAACTCCAACGGCATAGCTGAGCTGCACGGCAATGACCTAGCGAACCTTACTCCTCGTCTGAAAAGTCTGCAACATAATACATTGCAGCCCGAAAACGGGTCAGCACATGGAATATGTTGGCAATATAACACAGTAGAGTAGAAATAGAATAATACTATCACTACATGCATTTATGGCTGGTGGAAAGCTCTAAGGTTAAAGTTTTGCGGAAAGCAAATTTTCCCCTACAACAAAGGAAAGAATTTTAATTTAACTATCATGGTGGTTGATAAAACATTGAGAAGGTAACCCCTCCTCAATCCCAATTAAAAACGTTAACATCCCAACAATATTAATTAAGAGTGTTGAGATACATGTGAATACTCAAGTACTAGATACTCAAATTGTCCATAACCGGGGACACGGCTAACCATGATTAGTTTGTACACTCTGCAGAGGTTTGCGCACTTTTCCCCACAAGACTCGATCGCCTCCGTTGGGTTTCTCGCACCACATGGTGTTTGAGAAATGGATGACCGAGACACAGTCTTTCAGAAACATTAACTCTCTACTCCGGGTAGACCATACCAAACCTACAAAACCCACTACCTGCTGATCTACCTCTTCAAGAGCTTCACGTAACTTACTCAGCTATGCCAGAGCCCATAATAGCTTGTGGCTGCACACGGAAGTTTCTAGCATGAATAATCTCAGTTCCCTTTGAGCCTGGGTGGCGGTCCATAGGAAGATCACACGGTAACCCCGGGATTTCCAAAAAAACAGGCAATCACTGGGTTCCCCAGGTGCCTCAATCCACCCAGATGTGTATTTAAGTTGCCACCTTAAGTAAACAATTAATTAATAATCTCACATCTGTCATGGAAAACACTCAACCCAATCCACGTCTACGAGCATAACATGGCAAAATAAGCAACGCGTAGAAGTAACTCCCAAGGGTTGATAATAAACATGGCAATAGGTTCTACCTCAGCAACTACTTCCCAACCCACAAGTTAAAGGAATCCTAATCATGCAATGTTTGAGGATTGAACTAATGCAATGAAAATTGGGTATGGAAAGAGTATGATCAATGTGTTACCTGCCTTGCTGACGATCCGTGAATCCTAGAGACTCGTAGTAACACGCTTCGCACTCCGGGAATTCTATCGCAAACAAACAATAACACACATAAGCAACTAGCTAAGATGCGCAAGCAAAACTCCGAATAAAAGAGATTGACTAGAAAGTTCAACTTAAGAACTCCGGTTTGCAAAAAGAATCGAATCAAACAGGGCAACGAAACTCAAACGGCGAAAGAAACAAGATCCGTTTACTAATCTGGACTAAAGTCAAATTTTACAGTACCAAAACCTTGTTTAAGTTGATTAAACAGAAAGAGGGTCTCGAGACGAAACTCTAGGCGTTTAAATCACCTAATTCCGACTAACGAGCGCGAAGAAAAACAGAATCTAAGATCGGATCAGAAATCACGACTGAAAAAATAATCGCGGATAAATCCGAAAAAAAGAAATCTGACGAACAGACTAACAAACGAACGTTCGTTAGCTGTAACAAACGGAAGAAAACCGTTCGTTTAAATGAACGTACGGACGAACGTCCGTTAAATAAACGAACCGAGAAAACCAGTGAACCGAAACTAAAAAACGGTCTAGGTTTTCTAAAAAACCAAACGGGTTTTTAAAAAAACCGGCGGCGACGGTTCGGCACGATACCTCAACGAGGTGGCTCCGGTGAGGCGGGGTGGCGGCGGGGCGGCAAGCGGCGGCGGCGGCAAGCGACGGCGGTGGCGGCGCTCGGCTGCGGCGGCGGCGAGGTGCGGAGGCGGCGGCGGCGGGTGGGGCGGCGACGCTCGGCTTGGGGCGGCGGGGCTGGTGGTGGTGGCGGTTTGGGGGCGGGGGTGGCGGCGTATATAAGGGGGGGACGACGGCTTGGAGTTGGGGCCAAGGCGGCGGCGGAGGCGGAGTCCGGCTCAGACTCCGGTCCGAGCGGCGGCGGGGGCACGCGCGCGGGAGGCGACGGCGGCTGGGCCGGCCTGCTCGGTGGGCCGTAGGCCCAGTCGGGCGCGGGGAAGTTTCTTTTTTTAAAAACATTTCGCCGGCAGAAAATAAATCCTATAAAATAAAAATAAAACCCTAAAAATGCCAAAACAAATTTTCACCGTCTAAATAAAATATTTAGAACGAGATGAATATTTTCTTGGCCCTAAAATGCAATTTCAAAAACGTGCATATTTTTCTAATGCAAATAAAATCCAATTAACTCCAATAAAAACAAATAAATGATTTTAACATTTTTCCTCCATTATTTCCTATTGTTTTGGAGAAGTCATATTATCTCCTCTCATATATTTTAATAAGAAATATTTTTCGGAGAGAAAAATAATAAAAATCAAAATCCTCGTTTCACTATTTGGTAGAAACCAAATATGAAAACCGGGAGATCCCCAACTCTCTCTGAGGGTCCTTGAGTTGCTTAGGATTTCGAGGATTTCGGAACGGAAACACAATAAAATATGATATGCATGGATGATCTATGTATAACATTCCAAATTGAAAATTTGGGATGTTACATTCTTTTACGAACAATAGTGGAAGCTTTAGCATGATCCCTTACTCTAGCAGGGAAAGGTGGTTTCTCAACATAAGTGGTGGGAACAATAGGATCATTATAAGTGATGGTCTTTTCTTCAACTTTAATAGGTGCAGCTACTTTTACTTCTATGGGAGGATGATATTTAAACCACTTCTCCTTGGGGAGATCAACATAAGTAGCAAAAGATTCACAGAAAGAAGCTACTATCTCACAGTCAAGTTCATATTTAGTGCTAAACTTACGGAAAATATCGGTATCCATAAAAGATTTAACACAATCAAACTTAGGTGTCATACCTGACTCCTTACCTTCGTCGAGGTCCCAATCTTCAGAGTTGCGTTTATTCTATCCAATAAATTCCATCTGAATTCAATAGTCTTCATCATAAAAGAGCCATCACAAGAAGTATCGAGCATGGTTTGATTATTATGAGAAAGCCGAGCATAAAAACTTTGCATAATTAGTTCTCTTGGAAGCTCATGATTGGGGCATGAATATAACATTGATTTAAGCCTCCCCCAAGCTTGAGCGATGCTTTCTCCTTCGCGAGGCCAAAAATTATATATATAATTGCGATCACGATGAACAAGATGCATAGGGTAATACTTTTGATGAAATTCCAATATCACTCTTTTATAGTTCCATGATCTTGTATCATCACATAGCCTATACCATGTCAATGTGTCTCCCTCCAAAGATAAAGGGAAAGCCTTCTTCTTAACAACATCATCGGGTATACCTGCAAGCTTAGATAATCCACAAGTATCATCCACATAGCGTAGATGCTCGTCAAGATGCTTCGTTCCATCTCCTGTAAAAGTATTAGCCAGCAGTTTTTCCATAATACCCGAAGGAAATTCAAAAGGAGTTTCATTTTCAATAGGTTCAGTAGGTAGAGAGCAACTCTTTGTGTCGGCGTTCTGGGAACGGGGGTCCCCAGACTTGCCTGCCTGTGGCCTGCGGCGTGGCACAAAGGGGGCCCAGCACGGCCCATCTTCATCAACACAAGCTCAAGACTCTCGCGAGGGGCCAAGCCTCGCGGGGCGGACGACAAGGAGCTTCCTCAGGCACGGCCTCATCAGGCTGGCTCACGAGGAGGCGGAGAGATCAAGGCGGGGTACCTCGCGAGGTGACCATGATGCAAGCCATGACGACCAAGGGCGCCAGTTGGGCGCCAGCCCGCGCAATGTCCTCCTTTCCTCTTTGGTGCAAAGGGAGCAAGCGCAGGCGAGAGCATCAAGTAAAGGCATCCATTTCGGTGCAACAAGACCAAGACCAGCCCAACGGCAGGAAGGAAGTCATTGTGGAGCCCAAGCAGGCGTCACCACCAGAGCCTTTGACAGGCGAGGACCAACTTTAGTTAGGATAAGTGTACAAGATGTTCCCCTTCAAAATGGCCAATTGTTGGCGCCGTTCCCGCTCAATATTTGGGAAGAGGCCCAGGGCCTTTGCCTATAAATAGGACTAGCCACCACAAGGTAGAGGGAGAGAGGATCCTCGCCAAGAAACCAGTAGAGAGAGCGATTGAACTCCCCCTAGCAGTTCATTGTCCCAGCCAAGAACAGACCCTCGCGAGGCTGTTCTTCCTTGTATTGTTCATCATCATCCCAAGAGGCAATCCACCACACCACACACTAGAGTAGGGTATTACACCGCTATGGTGGCCTGAACCAGTATAAACTCTGTGTCTCTTGTGTTGTTACTTCTGTAGTTTAGATCCTAGCGAGTCGGCGGGGTGCAGGTAGGTAGAGGGCGAAATCTCCACGCGCACCCCAGTGTTCGAAACTCAAGGGTCTGCCGGAACCCAAAATCCGACATTTGGCGCGCCAGGTAGGGGTGCGCCGGAATTCGTCTTCCGTCGCCATGTTCTTCTCCGACCATCGCATCCATGTCCGACGCTCGTCGGGCCCGCGCCGAGCGCCGAGCCACCCTCGCTTCCCGTGTCGCCCAGGCGGCTCCCGTCGGCGGGCGCCCTCGTCGTTCCCCGTCACCTGCCGTCAACGCTGCCACCAGCCCGGTGGGGAACGAGCAGCAAGCATCGTCCCAACATCCCTCCGTGAGGCAAGACGGCCGCACTGCTACACCCTCGCTCACCCCAGCTGGTTCTTCATCTCGCGCATTCCGCGCGCCCTTGGAGGCTCGAGCTGCGCTCATCGCGGCAAACGAGCTCCTGCGCTACCGTCCCGTCGACAACGTCTATGAAGAATGGCTCGACCGCGTCGCCGATCTCGTTCGTGCCGCAGGGGGCTCTTCTGCGTTGTTCTTCCCACTGCACTGCACCCCGCCCTGCGCGGGCGACGAAGCTCCGGGGGCGCCTCAGCCGCCTCCCCCTCACGAAGGCGCCCTGGCCCCAAGGCGTATGGCCCCTGGGCGGAACCCGCTCCATCAGCCGCCAGCATGGCAAGAGCAGAGCTGGCAAGAAGTCCCTCGCCCGAGAGAAGCTGCCCGAGCGCTCCCAGCTCCAGCCCGTCGCGACCACGCTCCTGCTCCAGCACGTCAAGACCCCGCGCTGCTCCCAGCTGTAGCGCATGGGGACCCCCAGGACCAAGCTCTTCGTCACCCAAGGCCTCCCGTGGCCACGGCGGGCTGCCGCGCCTTCACCACCGAGCTGCGCAGCGTTGCGTGGCCCAACAAGTTCAAGCCAGACCTGGCTCCTTGCTACGACGGTACGGCTGACCCCGCGGAATTCCTCCAGCTCTACCAGCTGGGCATCAAAGCTGCCAACGGAGACGAGAAGGTCACGGCGAACTGGTTTCCCATGGCGCTCAAGGACGGGGCCCGCACCTGGCTCCTGAAACTGGCTCCAGGCACGATCTCCTCCTGGGACGAGATGCGCACCCGCTTCATCGCCAACTTCCAGGGTACTCACGGCCGGCCACCCGCCGTGAGCGATATGCGCCGTATCAAGCAGCAACCAGGGGAAACCCTGCAGAAGTACATCCAGCGCTTCAACAATGCACGCCTCAAGATTCCCAAGGTGACCGCGGAGGCCATCATCTCGGACTTCTCCGAAGGCGTGCGCGACGTCAAGATGAAGGAGGAGCTAGCGATGCATGAAGACGTGTGCACTTCCTTGGAGCTGTTCAACTTGGCGACCAAGTGCGCCAGGGCTGAGGAAGGGCGTCTCTCCCTCCTCGAGCTGCCTACCGCAGACCCAGAAGAGAAGAAACCCAAGGCCAAGGATGTGAAGCGCTAGGGGGCTGCCGTGCTCGCGGCAGAACCAGACACCAAGCAGGGCAGAGATCAGCCCGTATCTTCCAATGGCAGTCGGTACTGCGTGTACCACGACCTCCACACCCACAACACCAATGAATGCCAAGAGCTCCGAGCTGTGCGTGAAGGAAGGATCGGCCGACGTCCCGACCGCAGCGACCGGGGCTACGACCGAGGAGGAGGAAGGAACGCAGGACGCTGGGAAGACCGCGGCCCTTGCCAAGGGTGGCGCGACCAGCCTCGCAAGGATCGCTGGCAGGACCCGCCTCGCGAGGGAGACTGGAGGGATTATCCTCGCGAGGATCGCCCGCAGGGCAACGCAGGCCTCCCTCCGCTACCGCCGCAGCCAAGGAGAAATGAGGACCGTCATCAGGACGAGGGGGCTGGGGGCTTCCAGGAGCCACGTGCCATCGCCTGCATCCTAGGCGGAGCTCAAGCCCCAGCCTCTCAACGCATCTTCAAGCAGTTCGCCCGTGAGGTAAATGCAGCCCTCCCCAAGATCGAGGCCACGCGCCCTCTCAGGTGATCGGCGTGCACCATCACATTCAGCTCAGCGGATCAGCTCAAGTGCGCGGCCACAGCCGGAGTCCTCCCAATGCTTTGTTCCCCAATCATCAGCAACGTGCTAGTTACCAGGACCCTCATCGATGGCGGGGCAGGGCTCAACGTCCTGTCCGTGGAAACATTCAACAATCTCCAGGTGCCCTACAATCAGCTTCAGCCAACCAAACCTTTCTCCGGAGTCACCATCGGCTCCACGGTCCCGATTGGGCAGGTTCGCCTCCCTGTCACTTTCGGGGCACGCGACAACTACCGCACCGAGCTCATCGACTTCGATGTCGCCCACATTCGCCTGCCGTACAACGCCATCCTCGGGTACCCAGCGCTGGCCAAGTTCATGGTCGTAACCCACCACGACTACAACGTCCTCAAGATGCCAGGAAATGGCGGAGTCATCACGGTGCCCAGCGAAGAGAAAGACGCGGTGTGCTCCCTGGAACGAGCCTTTCAGGCCGCATCACTCGAAGACCCGGATCGCGGAAGAAGGAGGCTTCCCGAGACCGCCCCCAAGAAGAAGAAGACATCGTCCGGCCCGGCCCCTCGGGAGGCAGGCCCCTCAGGGCCCGTGCCTGCCCAGGGGGAACCTCCTTCCATCACATAGGGAAGCGCGCCCGGCGCCCTCCTCGGGCAGGGCTCGGGGGATCTCCCCTGGAGGTCCGCCGACCTCGCCAAGGTCACGAGGGAGGCGCTTGGGCACCACTTGGAGGCGTGTTTCGAAGCACGTTTCCCTCGAGAAGGAGCAAGGCAAGGAGGGCAAAACCCTCAGGAGTTCGTCAGCAAGGCCATTCAGGAGCTACAGGAGTCAAGAGTCATGAGAGGAAGCCGCCGCTTACCCGCTGTGGCCCCCCATCCAGGCGAGGATGGTGGGCTGCGCGTCTGCATCGACATACCAGGGCTCAACCGAGCCGCCTCTCAGGAGTGCCTCTGGCCCTCGCAAGTGGGGCGCTGCAAAGGTCCACCCCACAGCTACGTTTGCATGCCTTATGGCTTGCCGAACGCGGCCGCCACGTACCAGCGCCTCATGAGGCGCATCCTGGAGGCTCAGGAGGCCAAGCATTCTGCAGTCCTAGCGGAGATGGAGTTGGTTCGCGAGGAGCCACCAGCGCCCCCGGAGCCTTCCAAGGCTCCTGGGCCTGGGGGCTCGTGAGGATCGGCTCCCGCAGCCCACCGCGCCTGCTACTTCAACACCCCTTCGTCGTCAACACTATCAGGTGACATCTTTCAAGTTTCGTTTCCAGCTGGGAACGCCCTCAGGGCTGCATCATTCCCAGGCCGCGTGGGTCCGTCCCTGCGGCGTGTATCCCTTTTGCTCGTGTTTTTAGCTTACTTTGTTGGGGGCGCCCCTCCGGCTGCATCATCCCCAAGTCACTGAGGTCAGACCCAGTGACGTGTACACCTTTTTGCATTTATCTTCGGGCCATGCATTCAACCCATCATGCTTGTTATTTGGTGCCTATCCATGGCACCTTTTCTTCCTTGATGTCGGCAGCTTGCACGTTAAAAGGGGGGTACCTGAGCATCGCGACTCAGGGTTCCTACCGGCTCTCCAGCCCTCACCCTCTGGCCTTGTCCAATGCATCGCGACCTGGCATACCAGCGACGGCTGAGACCAGCTCGAGGGCCGGGACCCGAGGACGTAGAGCTTCGACATCTAACCAAACTTGCACGTTAAAGGGGGGGTACCTGAGCATCGCAACTCAGGGCTCCTACCGGCTCTCCAGCCCTCACCCTCTGGCCTTGTCCACGGCATCGCGACCTGGCATACCAGCGATGGCTGAGACCAGCTCGAGGGCCGGGACCCGAGGACGTATAGCGCCGGCATCTAACCAAATTTGCAGGAACACATCCCAAGATAAGGCCCAGTGCCAGGCGCAACCCGCCTTGAGGTAGGGCCCCGTGAGTCCCGCGCTGGCTCACGGGTGCCTAGATACACCTCGTCAGGCCCTACCGTGCCAGCCACGTGTCAGGGCGGGGTTGTACACGCCCCGGGGGCTCCTCCCGGAGGGGAGCCCCCTCCCACGCACCAGCGGAAGCACCATGCTCTGTGCTGGCTGAAGACACTGCCGAGTAGCAGCTATGCCCGTACACATACGGAAGCGCTATGCTCCGCGCTGGTGATAAACAACTGAGGGGAGGGGTTGATGCCTTCCCACCCACCCAGGTTCAAGGCATGGTACTTGCAATTTGGGTTTGTTGCACCGATTATACTGTAGGGGGTTCCCTTACAGTCTTTCTATCAAAAAAATAAACAACTGAGGGTGGCCCCCGGGCCGCATCAACCTCAGGGAGCCTGGAGCTCAGTGTCTAGCCTCATCGCAACGCCTCCCCTTGGGAGTGCCGTGCGAGGGGGCTGGGCACGGGGGTTGCGCCTGGGTCACGCCCAGACGTACGCCATCCAGCCAGGTCCCCCGGGCCTGGTTCGTCGCACGTCCCTCCCCGAGTGGAGCCAAGATACGAAGGCCGTTTGAGCGTCAAGGGGGACTCCTGAGCATCGCGACTCAGGAGCCTAACTGGTCAAGTAGCCCCTCACTCCTTAGTTCCGAAAGGCTAACGGCGGTTGAGGTATGCGCGGGGCCGGGCTCTGCAGACGTAGAATGGCAGATCCACCCACATCTCACCTCCCTAAGGAGTCACCCCCACATCTCACCTCCCTACTTGTTGTTCAAGCGCCAAGGGGGACTCCTGAGCATCGCGACTCAGGAGCCTAACTTGTCACGTAGCCCCTCACCCCTTGGTCCCGTCCTGGTTTCCAGTCGGGGCTAACGGCGGCTGAGGTATGCGCGGGGCCGGCTCTACCGGCGTAGAACATAAGCAAGTAGGAAGGAATAGCGCAAATTTCAAGGAATTCAAAAGCAAATATTATAGTCCATACTGTTATCACAACACCAAATGCAAGTTTTAACGCCTCCCGGAGGCATGGTACATGTGCAGGAATTAAAAGCAGGACGGGAGCCACGACAAAGTCACTTGCCGGCGGTGGAGCTGCGCGAAGTGGGTTCGCCTTGTGGAGCTGCAGGGCCGGCAGCGCCCCGCTTCGGCTTGGTGCTGAAGGCCCGGATCTTCCCCAGCAGAGCCTCCACGCGACCCTTCACGGCCTCAGCAGCGGCAGCGGCAAGCTTGCCGCTCGCTGGCTCCAGCAGGCTGTCGAGGTCGATGTTGGGGTCGCGAAGATAGATGTGGGTCAGGACCCGCGTCAGTGCTGCAAAAGACAAGATGCGCGCCTCGGCCTCAGCCGTAGGGCCAATGCCAAGGGTGACATATTCAAGAGCACGAACCAAGAAGGGAAGTAGCTTGGTGGGGCCGTCCTCGGCGCCGGCCAGCGGGCTCTCCAGGCCGTTGTCATAAAGCATCTTCAGCAAGGTGCGAGCCTTCACCTTCATCTCCATGAAGGCCACGCGATCCTCGGCAAGAACCCATGCCTTGCCG
The DNA here is from genome assembly GCA_963921465.1 of Triticum timopheevii. Lineage (NCBI taxonomy): Eukaryota > Viridiplantae > Streptophyta > Magnoliopsida > Poales > Poaceae > Triticum > Triticum timopheevii. The sequence goes on from OY997274.1 coordinate 219,432,402, forward strand.
TCCAGATCGACCTTCCTCGCCTCCAACTCTTGCTCCAGCGCGCCTAGGCGGTCATGGCGCTTCTTGAGCTTGGCGTCCCGTGTTGGGGAACGTAGTAATTTCAAAAAATTTCCTACGCACACGCAAGATCATGGTGATGTATAGCAACGAGAAGGGGAGTGTATCTTCATACCCTTGAAGATTGCTAAGCGGAAGCGTTTATCAACGCGGTTGATGTAGTCATACGTCTTCACGATCTGACCGTTCCAAGTACCGAACGCACGGCACCTCCGAGTTCTGCACACGTTCAGCTTGATGACGTCCTCGCCTTCTCGATCCAGCAAGACGGGCGAAGTAGTAGATGAGTTCCGACAGCATGACGGCGTGGTGACGGTGTTGGTGAAGAACAATCTCCGCAGGGCTTCGCCTAAGCACTACGAAAACTATGACGGAGGATAAACTAGAGGGGACGGGGTTGCTGGCACACGGCTTGGTGTTTCTTGATGTGTCTTTGGTGCTAGCCCTGCCCCTCTATTTATATGTTGAGCCTTGGGGTCAAAACTTGGAGTAAAAGCCTCCACAAAGTCGGTTTCACCCGAAAGGCAAGAGTCCTTCTCGGACTCCAGGGCCCGACGCCAGGGTTTCCGGTGTCTGGACCCAGACGCCAGGGACCCTGGCGTCTGGCCCCTGGACTCCGCAAAACTTCCTTTTGCGCTTTCCAAAAACCTTGTGGGCTTTCCCCTTTGGCCCAAATAATGTGTTCTCGTACCCAAACATTTCGGGAAGCATCCGGAACCCCTTCCGGTGAATTCCGGAACCCTTCCGGAGATGAAACACTATTATTCCATATATCAAACTTTATCTCCGGACCAATCCGGAGTTCCTCGTCATGTCCATGATCTCATCCGGGACTCCGAACAACATTCGGTTACCAACATGCATAACTCATATAATACTATATCGTCAATGAAACGTTAAGCGTGCGGACCCTACGGGTTCGAGAACTATGTAGACAAGACCGAGACACGTTTCCGGTCAATAACCAATAGCGGGACCTGGATGCCGATATTGGCTCCCACATTTTCTACGAAGATCTTTATCGGTCAAACCGCATAAGAACATACGTTGTTCCCTTTGTCATCGGTATGTTACTTACCCAAGATTCGATCATCGGTATCCAATACCTAGTTCAATCTCGTTACCGGCAAGTCTCTTTACTCGTTACGTAATGCATCATTCCATAACTAACTCATTAGCTACATTGCTTGCAAGGCTTATAGTGATGTGCATTACCGAGAGGGCCCAGAGATACCTCTCCGACAATCGGAGTGACAAAACCTAATCTTGAAATACGCCAACCCAACATGTACCTTTGGAGACACCTGTAGTACTCCTTTATAATCACCCAGTTACGTTGTGACGTTTGGTAGCACCCAAAGTGTTCCTCCAGCAAACGGGAGTTGCATAATCTCATAGTTACAGGAACATGTATAAGTCATGAAGAAAGCAATAGCAACATACTAAACGATCGGGTGCTAAGCTAACTGAATGGGTCATGTCAATCAGATCATTCAACTAATGATGTGATCCCGTTAATCAAATAACAACTCTTTGTCCATGGTTAGGAAACATAACCATCTTTGATTAACAAGCTAGTCAAGTAGAGGCATACTAGTGACACTCTGTTTGTCTATGTATTCACACATGTATCATGTTTCCGGTTAATACAATTCTAGCATGAATAATAAACATTTATCATGATATAAGGAAATAAATAATAACTTTATTATTGCCTCTAGGGCATATTTCCTTCAGTCTCCCACTTGCACTAGAGTCAATAATCTAGATCACATCACCATGTGATTAACATCGATAGTTCACATCATCATGTGATTAACACCCATAGTTCACATCGCCATGTGACCAACACCCAAAGGGTTTACTTGATTTAGTAATCTAGTTCACATCGCTATGTGATTAACACCCAAAGAGTACTAAGGTGTGATCATGTTTTGCTTGTGAGAGAATCTTAGTCAACGGGTCTTTCACATTCAGATCCGTTATGTATTTTGCAATTTTCTATGTCTACAATGCTCTACACGGAGCTACTCTAGCTAATTGCTCCCACTTTCAATATGTATCTAGATCGAGACTTAGAGTCATCTAGATCGGTGTCAAAACTTGCATCGACGTAACCCTTTACGGTGAACCTTTTATCACTTCCATAATCGAGAAACATATCCTTATTCCACTAAGGATAATTTTGACTGTTGTCCAGTGATCTACTCCTAGATTACTATTGTACTCCTTTGCCAAACTCAGTGTAGGGTATACAATAGATCTGGTACACAGCATGGCATACTTTATAGAACCTATGGCCAAGGCATAGGGAATGACTTTCATTCTCTTTCTATCTTTTGCTGTGGTCGGGTTTTGAGTCTTACTCAATTTCACACCTTGTAACACAGGCAAGAACTTCTTTCTTTGACTGTTCCATTTTGAACTACTTCAAAATCTTGCCAAGGTATGTACTCATTGGAAAAACTTATCAAGCGTCTTGATCTATCTCTATAGATCTTGATGCTCAATATGTAAGCAGCTTCACCGAGGTCTTTCTTTGAAAAACTCCTTTCAAACACTCATTTATGCTTTGCAGAATAATTCTACATTATTTCCGATCTACAATATGTCATTCACATATACTTATCAGAAATGTTGTAGTGCTCCCACTCACTTTCTAGTAAATAGAGGCTTCACCGCAAGTCTGTATAAAACTATATGCTTTGATCAACTTATCAAAGCGTATATTCCAACTCCGAGATGCTTGCACCAGTCCATAGATGGATCGCTGGAGCTTGCGTATTTTGTCAGCACCTTTAGGATTGACAAAACCTTCTGGTTGCATCATATACAACTCTTCTTTAAATCCATTAAGGAATGTGTTTTGTTTATCCATTTGCCAAATTTCATAAAATTGCGGCAATTGCTAACATGATTTGGACAGACTTAAGCATCGCTACGAGTGAGAAAATTTCATCGTAGTCAACACCTTGAACTTTGTCAAAAACCTTTTTCGACAAGTCTAGCTTTGTAGATAGTAACACTACTATCAACATCCGTCTTCCTCTTGAAGATCCATTTATTTTCTATGGTTTTCCGATCATCGGGCAAATCCATTGTCGGTGTCAAAACCGGCGGATCTCGGGTAGGGGGTCCCGAACTGTGCGTCTAGGCGGATGGTAACAAGAGACGAGGGACACAATGTTTTTACCCAGGTTCGGGCCCTCTCGATGGAGGTAAAACCCTACGTCCTGCTTGATTAATATTGATGATATGGGTAGTACAAGAGTAGATCTACCACGAGATCAAGGAGGCTAAACCCTAGAAGCTAGCCTATGGTATGATTGTTGAGATGTATGTTCGTCCTATGGACTAAGGCCCTCCGGTTTATATAGACACCGGAGAGGCTAGGGTTACACAGAGTCGGTTACAATGGTAGGAGATCTACATATCCGTATTGCCAAGCTTGCCTTCCACGCCAAGGAAAGTACCTTCCGGAGACGAGCCGGAGTCTTCAATCTTTTATCTTCGTAGTCTGGGAGTCCGGCGGATATTGATAGTCCGGCTGTCCGGACACCCCCTAGTCCAGGACTCCCTCAGTAGCCCCTGAACCAGTCTTCAATGACGATAAGTCCGGCGTGCATAATGTTCGGCATTGCAAGGCGGGTTCTTCCCTTGAATAATCCGGAGAAGATAATGAACACCAGGATAGTGTCCGGCTCTACAAAATAAATTCCACACTCCAACGTAGAGAGAATAAAATACACACTTAGCTCAATGTGCTGACGTATTATGCGGCGTGACATCACACCGCAGCCAAGCCCTTGTTTGAATCGTTTTTATTATTCCGCCTCAGCACGTTTAGCGAAGCGGTTTCCTTGGCACGTCCTATCGAAGCAGAGATCGTGTTCCCTTTTATTCCGGGATCCTCATCAATACGTGCGTGGGTAACCCAACCGTTCCCGTCGCCACGCCTCCTCTACCAAAGGGGAATCTCAAACGGTCACGGAGACGGCCCTTGGTATTTCTTCCCCCTTTATAAGAGGACCAAGGCCTGTCCTTGTTCTTCAATCTCGCATCGAATCTTTCCTCCGCTCCTAGTTCCAACACCCAGAGCTTCGGATTCGAGCGCTTCGGATCCTAAACAATGTCCGGCTCCGACCTCCAGGGCCGGTGGATGCCCTCCTCCGTCACGGAGGAGGACATATTGAAGTTGCGGGAGGCCAAGTACCTGGCCTACGAAGTTTCGCACAGGTTGCCTGCCCCAGGGCAGGCCGTGCCAGCCCCCGAGCCCGGTGAATGCATCGTTTTCGCATCTCACCTCCGTCGGGGATTAGGCTTCCCGACGGATCCCTTCGTGAGAGGGCTCCTGTTCTACTACGGGCTGGACTTCCACGATTTGGCTCCGGAGTCCATCCTCCACATCTCCGCATTCATTATTGTCTGCGAAGCCTTCCTCCGCGTCGTCCCCCACTTCGGCCTGTGGCTGAAAACATTTAAGGTGGAGCCGAAGATGATCGGGGGGCGTCAAGCGGAGTGCGGCGGGGCGACCATAAGCAAGAAGGTCGATGCCCCGTGGCTCGAAGGTTCCTTCCAAGAGGAACTGGGATTGTGGCAGCAGGAGTGGCTCTACATCACTGCTCCAAGGGGCAGCAAGCAAAAGCCGCCGCCCTCCTTCCGCCTGGGACCTCCACGCCAACTGATGTCGTGGGTCAACCAAGGGCTCAATTGGGGGCCGTCCAAGGACGTGCCCGCACTGCAGGGCCGGATTCGAGACCTCCAAACAAGGGAGATCGACCTGGTCAGGGTGATGCAGGTCATGCTAATCAGGCACCTCCTACCCTGCAAACGTCGTCCTCTCCGTCTATGGGAGTTCAATCCGGAGGGACCTCGTATTCTCCAGCATTTTATGGGTGCAACACCCACGAAGATGTACAAGCTGTTCTTCGGACCGCAGGTGGCGTGTCCGAATTCGGCCGAGGATGCAAGCCTAAGCCGCGATCGCCCGGATACTCAGGTAAATAGCTCAGAGCCCGGACATTCTATTTGTATGCCTTTCGAAAGACCGTCTCCTGACCCTTTTTTCTTTTACAGGAATGGGTGGCGCGATCAAGGCTGATAAGGTGTCCGGCCCCCCTCCCAGAGACCGCACTGGAGCCCGTGCTGGTCAGAATGTTGGAGGTTGCGCCCACAGAGGGGGGCGATGGGGGAAATAAAGGATCTAATACTTCGCCCAAAGGGGCGACTGAAGAGGAGGGAACCAAGGATCCCTCCCTTCAGGGGGAGAAGAGGACCGCCTCCGAAGATCCGGAGGTCAAAGCCCCCAAGTGTGGGAAGAAATCCTCACCAGGGGGTCCGGCGTCCGGAGAGAATCCGGACGCGCAATCATCGCCGAAGGACCAGCCCTCCAACGAGCCGTGAGTACAAAAGAGGAAGTTTAATAAGGAAGTACCTTCGTTTCTGCTTCTGTAGGTAACCGAAATATTTATATCGCAGTCCGGATCTGCAGCCGTCTCAGACGAGTTCATCCTCGGGGGACCTCCTTCCGGAGGTGATGGAGAGCGATACGCCTCCGTCTGCAGCGCCGCCAGATGAGGCAGGCGAGCCCGAAGTGTCGTCACGGAGGGCGTCCCCGAGTCCGGAGGGGCCAGAGAGCTCGGCACCCACCAGAGTCCGGCCGGGAGAACTGAAAAGTTTGCTTGAGAGGGCGTCCATTTCAGAAGATCACCGCGCATTAATGCGTATGGTGGTCGGAAGGATTTCGTCCGCTGAAAGCGGATTGCGTAATGCCGCCATGAGCTTGCTGGCGGGATTTGAGGTATGCGAAAATGATGCACCCCTTTGTCTTCTAACAGTTTTGCATATAAAAAAGAATGCACCCTGTATAGATAGTAGCCCCTGAGACTCGGTTGGTTGTCGAAAACGACAGCGTGCCGAGGATCAAAATCTCAACATCTCAGGTAATGAATTCCACCGTTCTGATACAGGTGGCGGATAGTCCGGGGGCCAGCCGGACTAGTGAGTTTGCCGAATTAAGTCGACAACTTGACGTGGCAGATGCTGACATCGCACTTGTCAACCAGCGACTTGACGAGTCGCAAGGTAAATGAATTCTCCGCAGCCGCTTTATTGAGTGGGTCCAAGCCCGCCTCTGATAAGTTATATGCTGTTAATACAGAGAGTGCTGCTGCTGTGGAGAGCCTTCGGGCTGAACTTGCTCGAGCTAAGGAGCAAGCCCGAAGGAGTGACGCGGCTGCCGCGAGGGTGGCCGAAGAGTTGAAGGCCGAAAAGGTTGCGCACTGTCTAAGCAGGGCTGAGGTGGCCGAATTGGCCAAGGAATTAAAGGACGCTACCGACCGCAATGAGGCTCTTGAAAAGGAGCGCTTATCGGAGCGGGAAGACCTGAAGAAGGCCACCGCCGAAGCCAAGGATGCCCGCTCTGTGATGCGGGCTATGAAGGAGGAGCTGCGCCAAGCCAGAGAAATCGTGGCTGGCAAGCCTTTTCTTATGCGTCGCCGGTTTATGGATGCCAAGTACGCTCAATTTGAGCGGCTGTGGAGTTCGGAGGATCTGTATATGGACTTGGCTGCGAGTGCGGCTGATGCCGTTAAGCACTTCCGGAGCCAGGGGGATCACGAGGCGGAAGAGTTATATTGGTCTCAATTCCAGAGTCCGGATCGCCCTCTTCCGCTGACGGACAGGTTGGCCGATTGGGCCGAACTAAATAGACTGTCCGGACTAGCCATGACTGACATCGTGGCCCATGTCTGGCCAGAGAGGTCCAAGGCGACGAGCTACTTCGGCCTACTGCAGCAATTCCTTGGGGCGGTGCCTCATATCAAGGAGATGAAGCGGTCGGCCTGCATCGAGGGCGCGCGGATGGCCCTGGCCCGTGTGAAGGCACAGTGTCCGGAGATGGACGCCACCGCTGTTGCTGCCCAGGGTTCGGATGGAAACCGGCTTCCTGCCGAGCATTATTTCGGGGAAGTTATGCGTGGCGCTCGTGTGGTAGAGTCGTAGTGCTCTAAAAATGTAACGTTCAATTGAATGCGCCAACATGTAGATCAATGATTATAGTATGAATGCTTTTTATACTTGTGCCTCCAAGTAGTAAAACTTCTCCTGTGCGGCCGTTTACGTATACTTGTGTATAACCTGAAAGATGCAGTCTTCGGCTTCAGCCCCCTCGCACAAGGTGCTGGGGTGTTTGCAAAATAGCGCGTTTTCACACTTAATCCGACGTCTCGGTCCTGTTTTAAGGAGGTGGTAGCATAGCGAACGAGGCAATCCGGACTATGATGCTTTATCTCTTTCACTTAGCCAATGGAGCTCGAGGGTGGGGCTACGATATAGCCCCTCATGACACCGCACATCTCCGTACTCGGGGTGTGTATGTGCCTGACCGGGAAACGGTCCTTCGTCAAAGCGGGGAATTCTAAACATTCCGATAGTCGATCAAGTAGCTGACCAGACTCTCGCTATATCATGACAGTCAGTTTTCGGCTTTCTCTACTGAGGTGCTCGCCCAGCCGAACTGGGGCACAATCGCAGTAGTTCTCCTGGTGCCGCGTTAGCCGGGTGATACGGAACGTAAGGCAGCAAAACGCAGGAGCCGGGCAAACCCAACATTTGACCAAAGACATGATTCGGAGCTGATGCATATAATGCCTAACTCGAGACGCCGAACACTCCCGAAGGTGTTCGGACTTTATGATAATGGGCAGAATTATGCCCTAAGCCCCTTGTGTCCAGGTACGGGCATGGTCTGCTGACGCGGCCGATGCCAAAGCGTCAGGCTCCGCTTTGGCTATAGGAAGGAGCCAAGGGAGGGTAACAACAAGAGACAGTAATAAAAAGGTCTACGCAGGGTCTTAATCTGAAAAGAATCCTTGCGACGGGTCCCTACTGCACGTCTGCGCCTGTGTCTCCGTTGCGCCGTTAGCCTGGACGGGTACGCACGTTGTTCATCTGTAGAAAGAGAGGAACTTTTAGTTTTAGAAACAGTTCATGCGAAAAATATGTAAAAGAAGAAATATAAATAAGTAAAGCAAGGCTTATATGAAACCGCGATCGGTTGTGCGCGCAGCCCCCTGTGAAAAGGGTATGCGGCTAGGGAGCCCCTAGCCTGCTGAGTCCGGATTCGTCTATCCGAGTCCGGGGTCTTTAAGTGACCCTCGCACTGAAATGGCGCCATGTGGACCGGGCATCTTAAGTGTAAGAGACGCGTAATGCGGTATGGCGTTGAAGCGGACTTCGTCCCAACAGTGCTTGATATTCACTTTTAAATGGGACGATATGAAAAATTAATTTTTCGCGTCGAAAGTTGTTCGGCGATCCGAACCCGACTTCTAGTAATATCGAGCCTGTGCACTTGGCGTAAGGGCCTGGCGTCACTCCTTTGAAGGAAGTGCGGTTGTGTCTAATTTTGGTAGGGTCTATCCCCATCCGACGGATTGTGTTTGAATATAGCAGGTTTAAGTCACTGCCTCCGTCCATTAGGACGTTTGTGAATTGTAGTCCGGCTATTATCGGATTCAATATCAGGGGAGTCCGTCCCGTGCTTCGAACGCTTCTGGAGTAGTCCAGGTGGTCGAAAGTGATTGGTTTTGATATCCAATCTCTACGGTCTGCTGGGTTGGACCGTGCGAGGCTCTTTTTAGAAAGTGCCGCGCTGTTTTTCCGTGTCCTCACATGAAGTGAGTTTACTGCTTTGACCCCTTGTGGGAAAGTTTTCTGTTTTCCGGTGCCCTGCTGGCGGGGTTTATCTTCTTCGCTTGACGCGTCGAGCCCCTGGTGTTCGGCGTTTAATCGGTCGGACTGTTTGAAAACCCAACAATCCCTGTGGGTGTGATTTGCGGGCCTTCCGGGGGTACTGTGGATTTGACATATCCGACCCAGAATTTTGTGTAGGTTAGACAGTTCGTCACTGTCATCCTTGAGGGGCTGAGCTTTATTATTTGGCCGTGAGCTCTTAAATCCGGCGTTGACTGCCGTGCTCTTTGGGCTTTTCTCTTTATTCCGGCGCTGCTCTTTTCTGCGCCGTGATTTTCCATTTCCATCTCTTATCTCGGATGTACTTGGGTCGCTGGTGCTGCTTCTTGCCAGCCAGCTATCCTCCCCTGCACAGAAGCGGGTCATGAGGCTTGTTAATGCGGTCATTGTCCTCGGTTTCTCTTGACCGAGGTGTCTGGCGAGCCATTCGTCTCGGACATTGTGCTTGAAAGCTGCTAAGGCTTCGGCGTCCGGACAGTCGACTATTTGGTTCTTTTTGGTAAGGAACATGTTCCAGAATTTCCGCGCTGACTCTCCGGGCTGTTGAGTTATGTGACTTAGGTCATCTGCATCTGGAGGCCGGACATAAGTCTGTCGGTGTACTAAAGGAGGGGGGCACCTTAGTACCCCGAACTTGTGCACGGGCAGTCGTAGCGCCCCGCGGCAAGGCTTGCCGGGCGCCCGCCAAGACCCTCCCTCATTTCCTATTACTGCCATTCAAGAACAAAGTACTATCCAAGAAAACAAAGGCCCCGGCAAGAGGAGCTTGCCGGGAAGGCCAACCAAGGCATCACCAAAAGACTTGCCGCGGCGCCCCGCGCGTCCCGGCAAGGCCCGACGGCCGGCAAGCTTGCCGGCACAACAAGAGAAGGGCCGCGGCAAGGCTGCCACCCAAACTCCAGCGCATCCGGCGACGTGTCATCACAGGGCCATCCCAAGGGCACGTGGCGAGGCACTACGCAGCCATGCGGGGCGAGGTGGCAAGCGAAGTTGACAGAGACGCCATCGTGGCAACCGGTGGCTCACTTAACGGTCGCTTCTCTACACTGTTGGGGTGACCGGACGGGCATTAAATGCCCTTGTCCCCTGCCGTCAGAGTTAGGTAGGGGACACTGTTGGTCACTGTTGTACCAACCTGCATTTTTACCTTTCTACCCCCTCTTCCTACGCTGCCACCTGTTGGTACCCCCTTCAGACTATAAAAGGGAGGCCCATGCGCACGTAGAAGGGGTTCGGTCCATTCGACACACGCAACACCACCATACGCTCGCACCCTCGAGCAAGATCAAATACAAACACAAAGCAGCAGTAGGAGTTTTATCTCTCCGGAGAGCTCCGAAGCTGGGTAAAAATCGCCCGTCTCCCCCGCGCGCTCGACCTCAATCTGCTCTGCGCACGGCCTCCGCCCCCCTTGCTGGACTAGAAGGGGCCCCAGTGCCCCATAGGTGCTCGTGGCCGCAGGTATAGATACGCGCCCCGACATCTTTGGCGCGCCAGGTAGGGGGCGCGTCGAGGTCGTGAGCATCTGATCCGGTCTCTGCGCGCGCTGCATCAACGCCTTCATCAACATGCCACCGAAGAAGAAGCCTTCGGAGGTGGCCGCTCCGTCTACATCGATTCCGCCACCACCGCTGGAGCAAACGGGCGGTGGAGTGGGCGCCGGCGGAGGAGCGGGCGCCGACAGTGGGACTCACGTCGTCACCAGATCCAGAAACAAGGCCCCGCAAACGTCGGCGACCGTGCAGACGCCGCACCCTTCCTAGGAGGTGCAAGGTCAACAACGCCCCGGTGCTCCTAGCACCGTGCTCGCATTGGAGCAAGGCCAAGCTGGTGGGTCGCGGGACGTTCGAGGTCAGCATGCACGCCCGCATGCTGGCGCGAGCGAGGTACGGTCGCCTGGACGGGGTGTTGCACCTCCCAATCCAGTTGGGAGTCCGAGCACATCCCGCTCCTCGCGCTGCTCGTCACCACCGCCACCCAAGACAGCAGAGGAAGCGTTGTCCCGACCCCAGCTGCTTCTAGACTACCCTCCTGCGCCGCACAAGATCGACGACTGGAGGATGACCATATACAGCCTCATCGGCTTCGCCAACGGCGACAAGCCCCAGCAACCGAGCGTATCGAGGCCCCGGCAAGGCGCCCAGGCGCAAGCCGACGCCGACAAGACCGCTGGGGGTGCCACCTCCGTGCACTCCCAGCCCCGAAGGCCAAGATTGCCGGCTCGCCGGACCAACCCCGACGGCGACTCCACCGCGTCGTCGGACCCGCGAACCCGACGTGATCAACGCCACGTTCTCCAAGAACGGCGGCACAAAGGCGCACGCACTCGCATCGAGCACAGAAGGGAAACGCGACGTCAATCTAACCAGCGCGCTGGGCCCACTGTCGACATGCATGCACTAGGGGAGCCAGGCGACTTTCCGTACGCGGCAGGTTGCCCTGCATTCACCCGCGAGCTGCGGCAAGTCCAGTGGCCCAAAACCAAGAACTTCAAGCCGGACATGCCCGAGAAGTACGATGGCAGGATACATCCGTCGGAGTTCCTCAGCATCTACACCATCGCGGTGCAGGCTGCCGGAGGACGCGACGAGAAGATCCTCACCAACTACTTCCCGCTGGTGCTCAAACCCAACGTCAGATCTTGGCTCATGCACTTGCCGGACGGCTCCATCTCTTCATGGGCGGACCTGTGTCATCAGTTTGTCGGCGCCTTCACAGGTGGCCACAAGCCTCATGGCCAGGAGAGTGACCTCCACTTGCTCGTCCAGAAGGAGGGGGAGCCCCTGCGCAAGTACATACAGAGATTCAGCCAGGTGCAGCGCAACATCCCAGACGTCCACCCTGCTGCAGTTATCAGCGCGTTTCATCAGAACGTGTGTAACCACAGGATGAGGGAGGAGATGGTGATGTGCAAGATCAGAGACGTCAGCGAGCTCTACGCTCTGGCCGACAAGTGCGCACGGGCTGAGGAGGGGAGAAAAATCCCCAGAGAGGTTGCAGGAGCAGAAGGATCTGACAGTGAGGATGCCGCCCCGGCAAGGAAGAACCGGAGGCGGAACAACAGGAAGAGAAAGGCTAAGGACGTGCTAGCTGTTGAGCATTCCGGCAACGGAGGCAGCTCCGACAAGGCCAAAGCCGATGACTCCGGCGAGGCCGTGGTAGCCGCCGACAAGCAGGATGGTTCCGGCAAACGGTATTGCAAGATCCACCGCACCAAGGGCCATGATCTCCAAACCTGCAAGAAAGTCGAGCAGATGGCGGAGCTACAGAAAGCCGAGTACGAGCGCCGCGATAAGGAGAGAGCCCAGGGAGGTGGCGGAGGATCCGGCAAGAAGCTTCCCGCCCGGGGAGGGCACCGCGGCAAGGCCAAGCCGCGGCAAGGAGATAGGCCTCCCCGCGGCCGTGACAAGGACAAAGATGAGAATGAGGATGATGAGATGGAGGAAGATGAGACCGATGACCAAGAGTTTCAGAAGGCGACAGAGGTGTTGTGCATCGACGGCGGCACCTCTCTGCACACCTCGCACCGCCAACTCAAGCAGTGGGTGCGAGAGGTGAATGCAGCGGAGCCGTCCGTCGAGGCACGCAAGCCTCTGAAGTGGTCCAGCACGCCCATCATCTTCGACGTTGAGGACCACCCTGATCGCATCACTGCGGTCGGGTGCTTGCTGATGTTGGTCTCACCAACAATCCGCAACCTCAAGGTCACGAAGATGTTGGTTGACGGCGGGGCCGGCCTGAACCTGATTTCCTCCGCAGTGCTCAAGAAGCTCCAGATCCCCGACAGTGAGCTCGAAGAGACTGGTACCTTTCAAGGGATAAATCCGGGAAGGAGCAAGCCCAAGGGGAAGATCACGTTGCCAGTGACGTTTGGCAGCGAGCTAAACTTCAGGACCGAGAGGGTCACATTCGATGTGGCTGATATCCCATTACCCTACAATGGGATACTCGGCCGACCCGTGCTCGCCAAGTTCATGGCGGCCTCTCACTACGCATACAATGTGCTCAAGATGCCTGGTCCGATGAGTGTCATTTCTGTCCAAGGTGACAAGAGGGATGCACTCATCTGCGCCGACAAGATCTACCGGGAAGCAGCAGCCGCAGCAGAGCGCGAGCCACTTGCCGCTGAAGCTCCCCGGGGGAAGAAGAAAGCCAAGTCCGGCAAGAATAGCTCTGATGCCCACTCCGGCAAGCGCACCTCCTCGGAGTGCTGCGCTGCCGTCGAGGACGCACCATCGAGCTCCACCGGCAAGTGCGAGAAGGCAAAGGCAGACCAACCAAAGGCTAAGCCCAGCAAGAGCAGCTCTGGTGCCCGCTCCGGCAAGCACGCCTCTCCGGAGTGCCGCGCTGCTGTCGAGGACGCGCCATCGAGCTCTACCAGCCAGTGAGGCAAAGAAAGCTGCCAGCTTCGAACTTTTGAGTTGAATTCCCTGAAAATCCATACCTTGTATGAAGAACCTGTGCGCAGAGGGGTCGAATCGTGGCTAAGTTGCGCCTTTGATCTGTTTCGAGTCCGCTCGACGATGAAAGCCCGCCGCAACCAGCCCGACGAGTTCTTCCTGCCGGAGGCAACACCGCCAGCGGGCTGCTGATGTCCTGCACTCAGCAAGTGTGTTTGCGCCGGGGGGTTCCCTGAAAGCGTGAGGGTGAAAACATACAAGGGAGGAGGTCAAGGAGAAGTACGGCCTCGGCGGATCGCTGAAGACGGAAAAGCTAAGTCACCCAAGCTTTTGTACAGAGCACTTTTTAGTCCTATGCTTTTATGTTATATTCCTCGAGCGTTCGTCCTTTGTACGAAAAACCTGTGTGCGGAGGAACCAACTCGTGGTTAAGTTGCGTCCTTGCTTTGTTTCCGAGTCCGCTCAACAATACAAGTGCGCTGCAGTTGGCCCGAGAAGGTTTCTTGCCGGAAACAACACCGCCAGCGGGCTGCTGATGTCCCGCACTCAGCAAGTGTGTTAGCGCCGGCAAGTTCCCTAGAAGCGTAGGGTAAAACGTACAAGGGATGTAATGAAGTAGAGGACGTAGCATAGCAAGCCTTGCCATGGGACGTCCTTCGTATGAGAAACTTGTGCGCAGAGGAGCTAACTCGCGGCTAAGTTGCGCCTTTGATCTGTTTCGAGTCCGCTCGACGATGAAAGCCCGCCGCAACTAGCCCGACGAGGTTTCTTGCCGGAGGCAACACCGCCAGCGGGCTGCTGATGTTCCGCACTCAGCAAGTGTGTTTGCGCCGGCAAGTCCCCTAAAAAGCGTAGAGTATAAGCATACGAAGGACGAAGCATGGCATTGCGTTGCCCAACCTAAAAAGGTCACTCCACGAAAGAGCAACTTATTACGGTGCTGTCTCAGTTATTTTCGTGACTATGATAACAGCGACAAGGAAAAACCAGAAGGGCGCACTGGCACAGGGGCCCCGGCAAACCGGCTTCGCTGGGGGGCTACAAGTATCGAAGTTCCTTCGCGGCAGGTCATGGTCCCCGGAGGCCGCAGCGTCAGCGGCAAGGGCAAGGGAAGGCGCACCGGCACCTAGGTCTTGGCGGGGCCAGAGTTGCCGGGGGCTGCAAATGCCAAGGTTCATCCCCAGCAAGCTAGAGTCGTCGGGGGCTGCGGCATCAGATAAGTTCTTCATCCCTCATCATGCATCCTCTTATGGACTGGGGAAGGCGGGGCCGCGTCCTTGAACGAGTGTGCCTTGTAAAGAAAAACCCGTGCGCGGAGGAGCCGAGTCGCGGCCAAGTTGCGCCCTTGATTTGTTTCCGAGTCCGCTCGACGATGCAAGCGCGCTGCAACTGGCCCTACAAGGTTTCTTGCCGGAAGCAACACCGCCAGCGGGCTGCTGACGTTCCGCACTCAGCACACGTGTTTGCACCGGCAAGTTCCCTAGAAGCGTAGGGTGGTAACATACAAGGCACAAAATCAAGTAAAGGACTTAATCTGGCAAGCATTCCCCTCTTTTCATTAAAAAACATCCCCATTTAGTACAAGTCCTTAGAGGATGAAAAACATGATAGAGAGGATTACAAATTTTAAATACAGCTAAGGCCCGAAGGCTTACAAATTGAAAGATGAGATGCCCGTAATCCCTCTCCTGTTTCTCTCTCCAGGAGGTAGGTCAAGGAGGCCCCGGCAAGAGAAGCTTGTCGGGGAGGGAAAAAGGGGCGCCTAGGTGAGCTACAGGTGCCAGAAGACACCAAGAGAACATCCCGGGGGCCGGCCAGGAGCTTGACGGAGACGGAGGCGCCAGGGGCAGAGCTTGAAGACAGGGCGGCAGGACGTCAGCACGCTGTCGAGGGCACCTCGCCCTCGTACTCCGACTTGACGGCCTTGCCGCCACCCCTCTTCCTCTTCCGCAGCCTCCCTACGCCAGCCGCCCAAGGAGACGGCCCCTGGGAGTTCAGAAGGCCGGCGACCCGGATGATGGGGTCGCCGGTGGCGCGCGAGGCGGCGTCCGACGCCTAGTCGGACCCGCCGTCCTCGTCGTCGCTGTCGCTCCCCTCCTCGACACTCTCGCTCGAGGAGGGGCCTTCGCTATCGGAGGAGCTGTCCACACAACATCTCGCCCAGGTGCCGGAGTCCCCGAAGACCTTGACGGCGAGAAGGTCGCCCTCCATTAACTTAAAATGGAGGGTAAACCCCGCCGTCAAGCTGTGGATGCGGGCGAACGTCTTCCACCCTCGATCGAAGTACATCACGCCGGGGGCTGGGGATACGACACTAACTCGAGTGCCGCTGATCCCGCAGCCCCTCATGCACAACTCCAACATCTCCGGCGGATCCGGTTCCATCGCGCTCGCGAACGGGGCCGGTAGCCGGAGGCGGCGACGAGGTGCCCAGCGCAGCTTGACGAAGAACTCCCAGGGGTCGTCCCTGGTGTGGACCGCCTCAAGGAGAGGAGCTGCCGGCGGAGACGGGGGTGGCGCACCACCCCGGCCGCCTCCCCCCCGAGCGCTCCGACCACGTCCACGACCTCGTCCGCGGCCTCGCCCCCTCCCTCTTCCCCTCGTGGCTGGCTCCGCCGCCACCGTCGCAGGATAGGGAGAGGTGCGCTGCCTGGTGGCGACCCTCGCCACCACAGATGAAGGACCAGGGTTCCCTCCCTCCATGGCAGATGGGAGAAATAGTAACAGAAGTTGAAGAAAGAGGATGAAGAGGAAGTGCGGGATTTTTGTGCTCCCCTTCCGCCCTTTTTAAGGAGCGAGGTGGGGGCTCGGCCGCCCCGCTCAGCCAATCAGAGCACGGGGAGGGCAGAGGAGCGGGGCCGACTCACCATCTCCACCCGTGACGGCCCGGTCTCCCACCTTCGCCGCCCACGACCCCCCGCGCATGGGAGCCGCGTGGCGAAAAAGCGAAGCCGGGGCGACGGGTGAAGTGACCTCGCCCTGCCCCGTGATCACGGGGGTGGACGCCTTAAAGATCGCACGCACAACCCACGTCTCCCACGACGCCGCAATCGACGCGTGCCGTTGCGGGAGGACGCGGTGGACACGGAGTCCGATTCTGTGTGGACCCAGGCCACGCGTGCCCGTGCACTGTTTTGGGCCTGGCCCAACAACGCTCGGCACCGTGTATGGCCCAGGCCCGGGGGCTCCTGTCGGTGTATTAAAGTAGGGGGGCACCTTAGTACCCCGAACTTGTGCACGGGCAGTCGTAGCGCCCCGCGGCAAGGCTTGCCGGGCGCCCGCCAAGACCCTCCCTCATTTCCTATTACTGCCATTCAAGAACAAAGTACTAACCAAGAAAACGAAGGCCCCGGCAAGAGGAGCTTGCTGGGAAGGCCAACCAAGGCATCACCAGAAGACTTGCCGCGGCGCCCCACGCGTCCCGGCAAGGCCCGACGGCCGGCAAGCTTGCCGGCACAACAAGAGAAGGGCCGCGGCAAGGCACTTGCCGCGGCAAGGCTGCCACCCAAACTCCAGCGCATCCGGTGACGTGTCATCACAGGGCCATCCCAAGGGCACGTGGCGAGGCACTACACAGCCATGCGGGGCGAGGTGGCAAGCGAAGCTGACAGAGACGCCATCGTGGCAACCGGTGGCTCACTTAACGGTCGCTTCTCTGCACTGTTGGGGCGACCGGACGGGCATTAAATGCCCTTGTCCCCTACCGTCAGAGTTAGGTAGGGGACACTGTTGGTCACTGTTGTACCAACCTGCGTTTTTACCTTTCTACCCCCTTTTCCTACGCTGCCACCTGTTGGTACCCCCTTCAGACTATAAAAGGGAGGCCCATGCGCACGTAGAAGGGGTTCGGTCCATTCGACACACACAACACCACCATACGCTCGCACCCTCGAGCAAGATCAAATACGAACACAAAGCAGCAGTAGGAGTTTTATCTCTCCGGAGAGCTCCGAAGCTGGGTAAAAATCGCCCGTCTCCCCTGCGCGCTCGACCTCGATCTGCTCTGCGCACGGCCTCCGCCCCCCTTGCCGGACTAGAAGGGGCCCCCAGTGCCCCATAGGTGCTCGTGGCCGCAGGTATAGATACGCGCCCCGACAAAGTCCCTTGAAAATTTGCTCTAAACGCTTCCTCGAGCTCTTCCCAACTTCCAACAGTGTTTTCTGGGAGGCTTTTGAGCCAATGACGGGCTGGCCCTTTGAGCTTGAGGGGTAGATATTTTATGGCGTGGAGATCATCTCCTCTGGCCATATGTATATGCAATATATAGTCTTCTATCCAGACTCCAGGGTCTGTTGTTCCATCGTAGGCTTCTATGTTTATGGGTTTAAACCCTGCTGGGAATTCGTGATCTAGCACCTCGTCGGTGAAGCATAGTGGGTGTGCGGCGCCCCTGTACTTGTATGTGCCGCTATCATCGGACACTTGACGTGTTCCTTTGCTTCTTGGGGCTTTCTTTTTGGGTCCTTAGATGGACCTGGCTGGGCCATTGGACGGTGGGGGCTCTATGGCCTCCTCGTCGAATTCTGGAAGCAGCTTACGCTTCGGGTAGCTCTTCAATTCGTGGCCATTGCCGTATTTATCTGCGGTTTTGAGTACTTTGCTCCATCTTATTCGGAGCGCGTCTTCCGCTGTTTTGAGCTTCCGTTTTTCCTTCTTCAGGCTTCTTGCTGTAGCGATGAACCTGCGCTTGAAAAGCTCTTGTTCGACGGGCTCCTCGGGCGCGACGAGTTTGTCGTCATTGAGGCTTGTTTCGTCTTCGGAGGGAGGTATATAGTTGTGATCCTCAAACTTTTCTTCTGCCGCCCTTTCGTGAGGGCTTGCTTCTGCATCCTCCCGCGCTGAGTCTTGCTGGAGGGGGTTGTCTTCGGCACTCTGTGGGGTATTGTTATTTCCTGTGCCGGAATCTATATTCTTGTTGTGGTGGGATTTAGAGCAGCGCCGCTGACGCCGGCGTTTGGGCTGCTTCTTTAGAGAGTCTGCCTCCGCTGCATCTTCTCCATCCCCTTCTTTTGGGGTGTCCACCATGTAAACGTCATATGACGAGGTGGCTTTCCAGTGCCCTGTAGGCGCTGGCTCTTGGTCGTCCCCGGCATCGTCATCCATAGCGTCGATGTCGTCGGAGTCGTAGTCTAGCATGTCGGTTAGATCCTCGACAGTGGCTACAAAGTGGATGGTGGGTGGGCTTTGAATTTCTCCATCGTCCGAACTCCAACCGTCCTGGCCATAGTCCAGCCAGGATTCTCCTGATAGCGAGAGATGCTTCAGGGAATTCAAGATATCGCCAAAAGGCGAGTGCTGGAAGATGTCCGCGGCGGTGAATTCCATAACCGGCGCCCAATCCGGATTTATTGGTAGGGGCGCGGGAGGCTCGGAGTCCGGCGCCTCGGGATCACGAATTTCGCAGGGGACAAGATTGGTATTCGGCTCCATCGCCATGGATGTTGAGGCCCCCAGGGCGGCGTCTATCCACCGGCCCTCGATATGGGCAATCGGCTCCGGGCTAGTGGCTGAAGCGGATCCGAGTGCGGCCACCAAAGCACTGCCTGGTGGCAGAGCTAGATCATGCCCATCGTCGCAGTGCGGCGCGCTTGGCTGTGGCTCGAGTCTGTCGAAGATCAAGTCTCCGCGGTCATCGGCCGTGAAGTTTAAGCTTCCGAATCTGACCTGACGGCCAGGGGTGCAGCTTTCGATCTGCTCCAGATGGCCAAGAGAATTGGCCCGTAGTGCAAAGCCGCCGAATATGAAGATCTGTCCGGGGAGAAAAGTCTCACCCTGGACAGCGTTGATGGTTGAAGATTCCATCGAGCCTATCGGGGACGACACAGAGGAACTCTCAATGAAAGCACCAATGTCGGTGTCAAAACCGGCGGATCTCAGGTAGGGGGTCCCGAACTGTGCGTCTAGGCGGATGTTAACAAGAGACGAGGGACACAATGTTTTTACCCAGGTTCGGGCCCTCTCGATGGAGGTAAAACCCTACTTCCTGCTTGATTAATATTGATGATATGGGTAGTACAAGAGTAGATCTACCACGAGATCAAGGAGGCTAAACCCTAGAAGCTACCCTATGGTATGATTGTTGAGATGTATGTTCGTCCTATGGACTAAGGCCCTCCGGTTTATATAGACACCGGAGTGGCTAGGGTTACACAGAGTCGGTTACAATGGTAGGAGATCTACATATCCGTATTGCCAAGCTTGCCTTCCACGCCAAGGAAAGTACCTTCCGGACACAAGCCGGAGTCTTCAATCTTTTATCTTCGTAGTCTGGGAGTCCGGCGGATATTGATAGTCCGGCTGTCCGGACACCCCCTAGTCCAGGACTCCCTCATCCATCAAAGTCCATACTTTGTTCTCATACATGGATGATATCTCAGATTTCATGGCCTCAAACCATTTTGCGGAATCTGGGCTCATCATCGCTTCCTCATAGTTCGTAGGTTCGTCATGGTCAAGTAACATGACCTCCAGAATGGGATTACCGTACCACTCTGGTGCGGATCTCACTCTGGTTGACCTACGAGGTTCGGTAGTAACTTGATCTGAAGTTACATGATCATCATCATTAGCTTCCTCACTAATTGGTGTAGTAGTCACAGGAACAGATTTCTGTGATGAACTACTTTCCAATAAGGGAGAAGGTACAATTACCTTATCAAGTTCTACTTTCCTCCCACTCACTTCTTTCGAGGGAAACTCCTTCTCTGGAAAGGATCCATTCTCAGCAACGAATGTCTTGTCTTCGGATCTCTGATAGTGGGTGTACCTAACAGTCTCCTTTGGGTATCCTATGAGGACGCATTTCTTCGATTTGGGTTTGAGCTTATCAGGATGAAACTTTTTCACATAAGCATCACAACCCCAAAATTTAAGAAATGACAACTTTGGTTTCTTGCTAAACCACAGTTCATATAGTGTCGTCTCAATGGATTTAGATGGTGCCCTATTTAACGTGAATGCATCTGTCTCTAATGCATGATCCCAAAACGATATTGGTAAATCGGTAAGAAACATCATAGATTGTACTATATCCAATAAAGTACGGTTATGAAGTTCGGACACACCATAACATTGTGGTGTTCCAGGTGGCGTGAGCTGTGAAACTATTCCACATTGTTTTAATTGAAGACCAAACTCGTAACTCAAATATTCGTCTCCGCGATCAGATCGCAGAAACTTTATTTTCTTGTTACGATGATTTTTCCACTTCACTCTGAAATTCTTTGAACTTTTCAAATGTTTCAGACTTATGTTTCATCAAGTAGATATACCCATATCTGCTCAAATCATCTGTGAAGGTCAGAAAATAACGATACCCGCCGCGAGCCTTAATACTCATCGGATCGCATACATCAGTATGTATTATTTCCAATAAGTCAGTTGCTCGCTCCACTGTTCCGGAGAACGGAGTCTTAGTCATCTTGCCCATGAGGCATGGTTCGCAAGCATCAAGTGATTCATAATCAAGTTATTCCAAAATCCCATCAGCATGGAGTTTCTTCATGCGCTTTACACCAATATGACCTAAACGGCAGTGCCACAAATAAGTTGCACTATCATTATTAACTTTGCATCTTTTGGTTTCAATATCATGAATATGTGTATCACTACGATCAAGATCCAATGAACCATTTTCATTGGGTGTGTAACCATATAAGGTTTTATTCATGTAAACAGAACAACAATTTATTCTCTTACTTAAATGAATAACCGTATTGCAATAAACATGATCAAATCATATTCATACTCAACGCAAACACCAAATAACATTTATTTAGGTTCAACACTAATCCCGAAAGTATAGGGAGTGTGCGATGATGATCATATCAATCTTGAAACTACTTTCAACACACATCGTCACTTCACCCTTAACTAGTTTCTGTTTATTCTGCAACTCCCGTTTCGAGTTACTACTCTTAGCAACTGAACCAGTACCAAATACCGAGGGGTTGCTATAAACACTAGTAAAGTACACATCAATAACATGTATATCAAATATACCTGTGTTCACTTTGCCATCCTTCTTATCCGCCAAATACTTGGGGTAGTTCTGCTTCCAGTGACAAGTCCCTTTGTAGTAGAAGCACTAAGTCTCAGGCTTAGGTCCAAACTTGGGCTTCTTCACTTGAGCAGCAACTTGCTTGCCGTTCTTCTTGAAGTTCCCTTCTATCCCTTTGCCCTTTTCTTGAAACTAGTGGTCTTGTTAACCATCAACACTTGATGTTCTTTCTTGATTTCTACCTTCATCGATTTCATCATCATGAAAAACTCGGGAATCATTTTCATCATCCCTTGCATACTATAGTTCATAACGAAGTTCTACTAACTTGGTGATGGTGACTAGAGAATTCTGTCAATCACTATCTTATCTGGAAGATTAACTCCCACTTGATTCAAGCGATTGAAGTACCCAGACAGTCTGAGCACATGCTCACTAGTTGAGTGATTCTCCTCCATCTTTTAGCTATAGAACTTGTTGGATACTTCATATCTCTCAACTCGGGTATTTGCTGGAAATATTAACTTCAACTCCTGGAACATCTCATATGGTCCATGACGTTCAAAACGTCTTTGAAGTCCCGATTCTAAGCCGTTAAGCATGGTGCACTAAACTATCAAGTAGTCATCATATTGAGCTAGCCAAATGTTCATAACATTTGCATCTGCTCCTGCAATAGGTCTGTCACCTAGCGGTGCATTAAGGACATAATTCTTCTGTGCAGCAATGAGGATAAACCTCAGATCACGGATCCAATCTGCATCATTGCTACTAACATCTTTCAACACAATTTTCTCTAGGAACATATCAAAATAAACATATGAAAGCAACAATGCAAGCTATTGATCTACAACATAATTTTCAAAACACTACCAGGACTAAGTTCATGATAAATTTAAGTTCAATTAATCATATTACTTAAGAACTCCCACTTAGACAGACATCTCTCTAGTCATCTAAGTGATCACGTGATCCAAATCAACTAAACCATAACCGATCATCACGTAAGATGGAGTAGTTTTCAATGGTGAACATCATTATGTTGATCATATCTACTATATGATTCACGCTCGACCTTTCGTTCTCCATGTTCCGAGGCCATATCTGCATATGCTAGGCTTGTCAAGTTTAACCTGAGTATTCCGCGTGTGCAAAACTGGCTTGCACCCATTGTAGATGGACGTAGAGCTTATCACACCCGATCATCACGTGGTGTCTGGGCACGACGAACTTTGGCAACGGTGCATACTCAGGGAGAACACTTCTTGATATTTTTTTAGTGAGAGATCATTTTAAAATGCTATCGTCAATCAAAGCAAGATAAGATGTATAATAGATAAACATCATATGCAAAAATATGTGACATGATATGGCCATGATCATCTTGCGCCTTTGATCTCCATATCCAAAGTACTGTCATGATCTCTATCGTCACCGGCACGACACCATGATCTTCATCATCTTGATCTATATCAATGTGTCATCACATGGTTGTCTCACCAACTACTGCTCTTGCAACTATTGCTATCGTATAGCGATAAAGTAAAGCAATTATTTGGCACTTGCATCTTATGCAACAAAGAGACATCCATAGGGCTTCTGCCAGTTGCCGATAACTTCAACAAAACATGATCATCTCATACAACAACTTATATCTTATCACGTCTTGACCATATCACATCACAACATGCCCTGCAAAAACAAGTTAGGCATCCTCTACTTTGTTGTTGCAAATTTTACGTGGCTGCTACGGGTTGAGCAAGAACCGTTCTTACCTACGTATCAAAACCACAACGATAGTTCGTCAAGTTAGTGCTGTTTTAACCTTCGCAAGGACCGGGCGTAGCCACACTCGGTTCAACTAAAGTTGGAGAAACTGACACCCACCAGCCACCTGTGTGCAAAGCACGGCGGTAGAACCAGTCTCGCGTAAGCGTACGCGTAATGTCGGTCCGGGCCGCTTCATCCAACAATACCGCCGAACCAAAGTATAACATGCTGGTAAGCAGTATGACTTATATCGCCCACAACTCACTTGTGTTCTACTCGTGCATATAACATCAAACCATAAAACCTAGTCTCTGATGCCACTGTTGGGGAACGTAGTAATTTAAAAAAAAATACTACGCACACGCAAGATCATGGTGATGTATAGCAACGAGAAGGGGAGTGTATCTTCATACCCTTGAAGATCGCTAAGCGGAAGCGTTTATCAACGCGGTTGATGTAGTCATACGTCTTCACGATCCGACCGATCCAAGTACCGAACGCACGGCACCTCCGAGTTCTGCACACGTTCAGCTTGATGACGTCCTCGCCTTCTCGATCCAGCAAGACGGGCGAAGTAGTAGATGAGTTCCGACAGCACGACGGCGTGGTGACGGTGTTGGTGAAGAACAATCTTCGCAGGGCTTCGCCTAAGAACTACGAAAACTATGACGGAGGATAAACTAGAGGGGACGGGGTTGCCGGCACACGGCTTGGTATTTCTTGATGTGTCTTTGGTGCTAGCCCTGCCACTCTATTTATATGTTGAGCCTTGGGGTCGAAACTTGGAGTAAAAGCCTCCACAAAGTCGGTTTCACTCGAAAGGCAAGAGTCCTTCTCGGACTCCAGGGCCAGACGCCAGGGTTCCCGGCATCTGGACCCAGACGCTAGGGACCCTGGAGTCTGGCCCCTGGACTCTGCAAAACTTCCTTTTGCGCTTTCCAAAAACCTTGTGGGCTTTCCCCTTTGCCCCAAATAACGTGTTCTCGTACCCAAACATTTCGGGAAACATCCGGAACCCCTTCCGATGAATTCCGGAACCCTTCCGGAGATCAAACACTATTATTCCATATATCAAACTTTATCTCCAGACCATTTCGGAGTTCCTCGTCATGTCCATGATCTCATCCGGGACTCCGAACAACATTCGGTTACCAACATGCATAACTCATATAATACTATATCGTCAACGAAATGTTAAGCTGCGGACCCTACGGGTTCGAGAACTATGTAGACATGACCGAGACACGTTTCCGGTCAATAACCAATAGCGGGACCTGGATGCCCATATTGGCTCCCACATATTCTATGAAGATCTTTATCGGTCAAACCGCATAACAACATACGTTGTTCCCTTTGTCATCGGTATGTTACTTACCCGAGATTCGATCGTCGGTATCCAATACCTAGTTCAATCTCGTTACCGGCAAGTCTCTTTACTCGTTACGTAATGCATCATTCCGTAACTAACTCATTAGCTACATTGCTTGCAAGGCTTATAGTGATGTGCATTACTGAGAGGGCCCAGAGATACCTCTCCGACAATCGGAGTGACAAAACCTAATCTCGAAATACGCCAACCCAACATGTACCTTTGGAGACACCTGTAGTACTCCTTTATAATCACCCAGTTACGTTGTGACGTTTGGTAGCACCCAAAGTGTTCCTCCGGCAAACGGGAGTTGCATAATCTCATAGTTATAGGAACATGTATAAGTCATGAAGAAAGCAATAGCAACATACTAAACGATCGGGTGCTAAGCTAACTGAATGGGTCATGCCAATCAGATCATTCAACTAATGATGTGATCCCGTTAATCAAATAATAACTCTTTGTCCATGGTTAGGAAACATAACCATCTTTGATTAACAAGCTAGTCAAGTAGAGGCACACTAGTGACACTCTGTTTGTCTATGTATTCACACATGTATCATGTTTCCGGTTAATACAATTCTAGCATGAATAATAAACATTTATCATGATATAAGGAAATAAATAATAACTTTATTATTGCCTCTAGGGCATATTTCCTTCATCCCGGTCCTTGACGGCCGCCTCGCGAGCCTTCATGCCTTCCTCCTGCTCTTGGCGAAGGCGGGACTCCTCGGCGAGCTGGTCCCGCAGGCCATGCAGCTCGCTCTCCAGCGCCTTGCAGCGACCTCGGACATCAGCCACCTCCCCCAAGGCGGCATCGCGAGCAGCCTTCGCCCCAAGGACGGCCTGCCTCTCCTCGTCGCAAGCCGTCGAGGCCTGGACTAGCGCCGCCCGAATCGAAGCATCGGAGCGAATCCAGCTAGAAGCCAGCTCCAGACGCCCGGCCACTAAATGAGGGTCGGCGCCCAGAAGATCCTGCCGCAGACGGTCCAGTTCGGCATCAGCATGATCCAGAACAGTAGGAGGAGTCAGAGAAGCAGCAGTCGGTGGAGTAGGAGGAGAAGACGGCAGCGTGACCACAGTATCCTAAGGTGGGGCCTGCTGCGCCCCAACGGCTGTGGTGGCGGCATCAAGCAAGGGCACCTCGGGAGCCGCTTGGGCCGTGGGGGCTGAGCTCGCCCCAGCCGGCTCAGCCAGGCCTCGCGAGGATGCCCGGGCAGGAGAGGCTTGTGCGTCACGGTCACCTTCTTTCGTGGGCAGAGGTGCTGCCCCGGAAGAAACCTCAGGAGCTCCCTTCGACTTCTTTGCCGCGGACGCCAGCCTAGCCGGGAGATACGAACGTCAAGCCTCAGCAACAGAACAAGAAATAAGACAGGAATCAAGCAATTATAGGTAGTCACTCGTGAGCTCGAGCAGCCTCCGGCCGTACTTGAAGCCCGAGAGCCGGCTGCAAGGATCAGCCTCAAGGAGCTCGGGAGCAGGAGGCGCGTCTGCGGATCGCCTCGGGGCCGGGGCAGACCCGCGGGGGATCGGCCCGGTCCTGTCCTTCTTCGAGATCGGGGGCAGGCTCCCGCCGCCTTGCTCGTCATCACTCAGAGAGAAGCGGAGAGCGCGGGACCTGCGCCAAGGGGGGATCCCTCGACTCTCCGTCGGTCGCCTCTTAGTCAGGCCATTTTTCCCGCTCCCCTTCTTCCTTCTCTTTGCTGGAGTCGCCGGAGGACACGTTCACCGGGTCCTCGGGAGCCTCCGCGGGCACGGGCCCGTCCCCGTTGAAGACGGACATGGACTTCACTACCTGCTCCCAATCCTCGTGGAGGAACAGGGGCATAGGAGTGCCCTCCAATCTCGCCACGTCGCCCCCAACCAAAGATTGGAGGACTGCAGCCAGATCCTCGTCGGCCAAGCCCGCGGGGCTCTGGTGGGGTCTCCACATCGAAAGTGAGTACTGACGAGCCAGCTGATGCTCCAGGAATTCCCTCAGCAGCGATGCGACAGTCAGCTTCGCCGCCGCCTTGTTGGCTGGCCTCAGATCCGCGTTCATCTTCTCCAACACCAGCCTCGCGCGGGGGTCCACGAGCTCCACACGGGACCAGTCGTCGGAGCTCATGGGGTGCCCCGTGGGCAAGATCAGCCGAGGGTGGATGCGTCCAGCATCTACCAAGACCCACTTGCTGTTGAAGCCCTCAATCCTCTTCCCGGGGATCGAAATGGCGATGGAGCTACCATACGCGACGAAGCTCGTGCACGCAGAGACGGGACCACGAGAGGTCCGGAGGGAGAAGTAGTGGCGCAGCAAGGCCACTGAGGTCTTCACCCCTATGTGTGCCTCGCAATAGTATGCGAAGATTGCCAGAAGAAGGACAGAGTTGGGGTGGAGATGCAGAGCTTGTAGCTTGTAATGGCGGAGGACAGAGAAGAAGAACTCAGAAAAGGGAGGCACCAGACCGGCAACAATGGCGCTTGCAAAGAGCGGATAGAAGGTGCTCCCTTGGCCCTCAGGAAGGGCAGAGCCGGCCTTGAACACCTTTGCCCCGTTGATGCCCTGCGCCGCCGCCATCTGGCGCACCCAAGCAAGGCTCGCCTCCGACACGTTCGGCGAGTCCAAGGCGGACGAATACCAAGATCCAGCCGGGGCCTGGCGAGGCGCCATGTCTTGATAGGGCGCGCAGACAGAGTAGATCTGAAGATTTCGGAGGCAGGAAGGAGAGGCGCAAAAAAGGGGATCTGAGCAGCGACCGGAGAAAACAAACGAGGCAAAGCCTAGACAGATGCTGCTCCTTTATCAACTCGCACGGTTACTGAGGCGCTCACGTCCAATCAACTGCCACGCGGCGCCCAAGGCCGCAGGCTGTTAGGGCCTGCGGCGCTTCGCGCTTGCCCTTTCGCCTCTCTGCTCGGCCAAGTCCGGGCACGCCTTGGGCCCGGGGGCTACTGTAGGCGTTCTGGGAACGGGGGTCCCCAGACTTGCCTGCCTGCGGCCTGCGGCGTGGCTCCAAGGGGGCCCAACACGGCCCATCTTCATCAACACAAGCTCAAGACCCTCGTGAGGGGCCAAGCCTCGCGGGGCGGATGACAAGGAGCTTCCTCAGGCACGGCCTCATCAGGCTGGCTCACGAGGAGGCGGAGAGATCAAGGCGGGGTACCTCGCGAGGTGCCTGAGGGAGTCCTGGACTAGGGGGTGTCCGGACAGCCGGACAATCATCGTTCGCCGGACTCCAAGACTACGAAGATACAAGATTGAAGACTCCGTCCCGTGTCCGGATGGGACTTTCCTTGGCGTGGAAGGCAATCTTGGCAATACGGATATGTAGATCTCCTACCATTGTAACCGACTCTGTGTAACCCTAGCCTCCTCCGGTGTCTATATAAACTAGAGGGCTTTAGTCCATAGGACACAACATACATCACAACAATCATACCATAGGCTAGCTCTAGGGTTTAGCCTCCTTGATCTCGTGGTAGATCCACTCTTGTACTACCCATATCATCAATATTAATCAAGCAAGACCTAGGGTTTTACCTCCATTAAGAGGGCCCGAACCTGGGTAAAACATCGTGTCCCTTGTCTCCTGTTACCATCCGCCTAGACGCACAGTTCGGGACCCCCTACTCGAGATCCGCCGGTTTTGACACCGACATTGGTGCTTCCATTGAGAGTTCCTCTATGTCGTCACCGATAGGCTCGATGGCATCTTCAATCAACAACGCTGTCCAGGGTGAGACTTTTCTCCCCGGACAGATCTTCGTATTCGGCGGCTTCGCACTGCAGGCTAATTCACTTGGCCATCTGGAGCAGATCGAAAGCTACGCCCCTGGCCATCAGGTCAGATTCGTAAGCCTAAACTACACAGCCGACATCCGCGGGGACTTGATCTTTGAAAGGCTCGAGCCAAAGCCAAGCGCGCCGCACTGTTGCGATGGGCATGATCTAGCTCTGCCGCCGAACAGTGCCCTGGTGGCCGCACACGAATCCGCTTCGGCCCTTAGTCCGGAGCCGATCGCCCAGATCGAGGACCGGTGGATGGACACCACCTCGGGGGCTTCAACTTCCACGGCGATGGAGCCGAACACTAACCTTGTCCCTCGCGAAACTCGTGATTCCGAGGTGGAGGACTCCTTGCCGGACTCCGGACCTCCCACGCCCCTACCAATCGAACCTGATTGGACGCCGGTTATGGAATTCACCGCCGCGGACATCTTCCAACACTCACCCTTTGGCGACGTCCTAAATTCGCTAAAGCATCTCTCGCTATCCGGAGAGTCCTGGCCGGATTATGGCCAGGATGGTTGGGACACGAACGACGAAGAAATTCAAAGCCCGCCCACCACCCACTTTGTAGCCACTGTCGATGATCTAACCGACATGCTAGACTACGACTCCGAAGACATCGACGCTATGGACGACGATGCCGGAGACTAACAGGAACCAGCGCCTACAGGGCACTGGAAGACCACCTCGTCATACGACGTATATATGGTGGATACCCCAAAAGGAATCGATAGCAAGGACCAACGGGCCGCGGCAGAAGATAACCCCGCCGACAAACAACCAAAACGGCGACACAGACGCCGCCCTAAGTCCCGCCTCGACAACAAAAGAGCTCCTCATGACCCCGCAATACAGCAGGGCAAACAAGCGGACGACGAATGTGCAGACAAGCAACCGTCCGAATAGGACGAGTCAGATAATCAGCCCGGGCCCGGCGAAAACAACAGTCCAGACGACCTCACGCTGGACACACCGCCGGAGAATAAAAACCTCCGGAAAAGACTCGTCGCCACCGCAAGAAGTTTGAAAAAGGAAAAACGGAAGCTCAAAACAGCGGAAGATACACTCAGAATGAGGTGGAGCAAAGTGCTCAAAACCGCAGACAAATACGGCAATGGCCATCAATCGAAGAGCTACCAGAAACGCAAGCTACTGCCAGAATTTGATGAGGAGGCCATAGTGCCCCCACAGTCAAAAAACAAAGAGGCCGCCTGGCCGGATAGACGGCCAGATGATAGGCCAAAATCTGAAAGCGGCGCCGCATATAAACCGACTAACGACCCTGGAAGGATAGATGGCCCAGCCAGGTCCATTTACGAGCCAAAGAAGAGGGCCCCAGGAGGCAATACAACACGCCAAGTGTCCGAAGACATTGGTGCACCAAAATACGGGGGCGCCGCACACCCACTATGTTTCACCAACGGGGTGCTGGATCACGAATTCCCAGCAGGGTTTAAACCCATAAACATAGAGGCCTACGATAGAACAACAGACCCTGGAGTCTGGATAGAAGATTATATACTACACATACACATGGCCAGAGGAGATGATCTCCACGCCATAAAATACCTACCCCTCAAGCTCAAAGGGCCAGCCCGTCATTGGCTCAAAAGCCTCCCGGAAAACACTGTTGGAAGTTGGGAAGAGCCCGAGGACGCGTTTAGAGCAAATTTTCAAGGAACTTATGTCCGCCCTCCGGATGCAGATGATCTAAAGTCATATAACTCAACAGCACGGAGAGTCGGTGCGCAAATTCTGGAACAGGTTCCTCACCAAAAAGAACCAAATAGTCGACTGTCCGGACGCCGAAGCCTTAGCAGCTTTTAAACACAACGTCCGAGACGAATGGCTCGCCAGACACCTCGGCCAAGAAAAGCCGAGGACAATGTCTGCGCTAACAAGCCTCATGACCCGCTTTTGTGCGGGAGAGGATAGCTGGCTAGCAAGATGCAGAACCAGCGAACCAAGTACATCCGAGATCAGAGATGGAAATGGAAAATCACGGCGCAGAAAAGAGCAGCGCCGGAATAAAGAGAAAAACCTGAAGGGCACGGCAGTCAACGCCGGATTCACAAGCTCGCGGCCAAACAACAAAACACCGCCCCTTAAGGATAACAGCGATGAGCTATCCAATTTAAACAAGATTTTGGGTCGGATATGTCAAATCCACAGTACCCCCGAAGGCCTGCAAACCACACCCACCGAGATTGTTGGGTTTTCAAACAGTCCGGCCGGCTAAACGCCGAACACAAGGGGCTCGACGCATCAAGCGAAGATGATGACAAACCCCACCAGCAGAGCACCGGAAAACAAAAGACTTTCCCACAAGAGGTCAAAGCAGTAAACTCACTTCATGTGATAATACGGAAAAATAGTGCGGCACCCTCTAAAAAGGGTCTCGCACGGTCCAACCCAGCGGAACATAGAGATTGGACATCAAAACCAATCACTTTCGACCACCTGGATTATTCCAGAAGCGTTCGAAACGCAGGATGGACTACCCTGATATTGGATCCTGTAATCGACGGACTGCAATTTACACAAGTCCTGATGGACGGAGGCAGTGACCTAAACCTGCTGTATCCAAACACAATCCGCAAGTTGGGGATAGACC
The DNA here is from genome assembly GCA_963921465.1 of Triticum timopheevii. Classification (NCBI taxonomy): domain Eukaryota; kingdom Viridiplantae; phylum Streptophyta; class Magnoliopsida; order Poales; family Poaceae; genus Triticum; species Triticum timopheevii. The sequence continues at coordinate 219,463,137 of OY997274.1, forward strand.
CTACTAAAATTCGACACAGCCGCACTTCCTTCAAAGGAGTGACGCCAGGCCCTTACGCCAAGTGTATAGGCTCCCTATTACTAGAAGTTGCGTTCAGATCATCGAACAACTTTCAACGCGAAAAACTAATCTTTCATATCGTCCCATTCAAAAGTAGCTATCAAGCACTCCTGGGACGAGAAGCTTTTGTTCGCTTCAACGCCATACCACATTACGCGTCTCTTACACTTAAGATGCCCGGTCCACGTGGCATCATTTCAGTGCGAGGGTCATTTCAAAGACCCCGGACACGGTTAGACGAGTCCGGCCTAAATAAGCTAGGGGCTCCCCAGCCACGCACCCCTTCACAAGGGGCTGCGCGCACAAGAACAGCGAGCTCATACAGACTCCGCTTTACTTATTTTTATTTTTATTTCTTCTTTCGTATATATTCCTTTCGAACGAATTCCTTTCAAACTAAGTTCCTCTCTTTTTACAGATGAACAACATGCACACCCATCCAGGATAACGGCACAACGGAGACACAGGCGCAGACGTGCAGTAGGGACCCCTCGCGAGGATTCTTTTCAGATTAAGACCCTGCGTAAACCTTTTTTACTGTCTCTTGTTGTTATAATCCCTTGGTTTCTTATTATAACCAAAGTGGAGCATGACGTTTTGGCATCGGCCGCGTCAGAGGACCATGCTCATACCTGGACACTAGGGGCTTAGGGCATTGTTCTGCCCATTACCATAAAGACCGAACACCTTAGGGAGTGTTCGGCGTCTCGAGTTAGGCCTTATATGCATCAGCTCCGAATCATGTCTTTGGTCAAATGTTGGGTTTTCCCGGCTCCTGTGTTTTGCTGCCTTACGTTCCGTATCATCGGCTAACGCGGCACCAGGACAACTACTACAATTGTGCCCCAATTCGGCTGGGCGAGCACCTCAGTAGAGAAACCCGAAAACTGACTGTAATGATACAGCGAGAGACTGGTCAACCACTCGATCGACTACCAGAATGTTTAGAATTCCCCGCTTTGACGAAGGACCGTTTCTCAGTCAGGCACACACGCACCCCGAATTCGGAGAAGCGCGGTGCCCCAAGGGGCTATGTCGTAGCCCCACCCTCGAACTCCAATGGCTAAGTGAAAGTGATAAAGCATCATAGTCCGGATTGCCTCGTTTGCTACGCTACCACCTCCTTAACAGGACCGAGACGTCAGATTAAGTGTGAAAACGCGCTATTTTTTTGCGAACACCCCCGCACCTTGTGCGTGGGGGCTGAAGCCGAAGACTGCAATCTTTCAGGTTATACAAACGTATACATAAACGGCCGCATAGGAGATATTTTAATACTTGGAACGCACAAGTATAAAAGGCGGTTACAGCATAATCATTGTTTTACAAGGTAAAAATGTTCATTTGAACGTAACATTTTTCGAGCACTGCGACTCTATTACACGAGCGCCACGCATAACTTCCCCAAAATAGTGCTCGACAGGTAATCGGCTTTCGTCCGTACCCTGGGCCGCAATAGCGGTGGCATCCATCTCTGTCCAATGTGTCTTCACACGGGCAAGGGCCATCCGCGCACCTTCTATGCAGGCCGACCGCTTCATCTCCTTGATATGCGGCACCGCTCCAAGAAATTGCTGCAATAAGCCGAAATAGCTCGTCACCTTGGGCCTCTCTGGCCAGACATGAGCCACAATATCAGTCATGGCAAGTCCGGACAACCTGTTTAACTCAGCCCATTCGGCCAACCGATCGGTCAACGGAAGTGAACGGTCCGGACTATGGAATTGAGACCAAAATAGCTCTTCCGTCTTGTGATCCTTCTGGCTCCGGAAGTGTACAACGGCATCAGCCGCACTTGCCGCTAAGTCCATATATGGATCCTCCGGACCCCACAGCTGGCCAAGTTGGGCATACTTTGGATCCATAAACCGGCGATGCAGCAGAAAAGGCCTGCCAGCCACAATATCTCCGGCCTGGCGCAGCTCCTCCTTCATAGCCCGCATCGCAGAACGGGCATCCTTGGCTTCGGCGCTGGCCTTTCCCAGGTCTTCCCGCTCCGATAGGCGCTCCTTTTCAAGAGCCTCATTGCGGTCGGCAGCATCCTTCAATTTCACGGCCAATTCGGCCATCTTTTCCCTGCTTAGGCAGTGTGCAGCCTTTTCGGCTTCCAACTCCTCGGCCGCCCTCAAGGCAGCCGCATCACTCATTCGGGCTTGCTCCTTAGCTTGAGCAAGCTCGGCCCGAAAGCTCTCCACAGCAGCAGCACCGTCTGTATCATAGTATATATATTGTCAAAAGCGGGCTTTGACTCCCTTAAACAAGTGACTGCGGAGAATTCATTTACCTTGCGACTCGTCAAGTCGCCGGTTGACAAGCGCGATGTCCGCATCCGCCACATCGAGTTGCCGCATTAGCTCGACAACTCCACTAGTCCGGCTAGCCCCCGGACTATCCGCCACCTGCATAGGAACGGCGACATTCATTACCTGAGATTTTGATCCTCGGCACGCTGTCGCTTTCGACAACCTACCGAGTCTCAGGGGCTGCTATCTATATAGGGCGCACTTCTATGTGCCAAACTGTCAAAAAGGTGCGTCGTTCTTGCGTACGTCCAATCCCGTCAGTAAACTCTTGACGGCATTATGCAATCCGCTTTCAGCGGAAGAAATCCTTCCAATCACCATACCCATCAAAGCACGGTGATCTTCTGAGATGGACGCTGTCGGTGTCAAAACCGGCGGATCTCGGGTAGGGGGTCCCGAACTGTGCATCTAGGCGGATGGTAACAAGAGACGAGGGACACAATGTTTTTACCCAGGTTCGGGCCCTCTCGATGGAGGTAAAACCCTATGTCTTGCTTCATTAATATTGATGATATGGGTAGTACAAGAGTAGATCTACCACGAGATCAAGGAGGCTAAACCCTAGAAGCTAGCCTATGGTATGATTGTTGAGATGTATGTTGTCCTACGGACTAAAGCCCTCCGGTTTATATAGACACCGGAGAGGGCTAGGGTTACACAGAGTCGGTTACAATGGTAGGAGATCTACATATCCATATTGCCAAGCTTTCCTTCCACGCCAAGGAAAGTACCATCCGGACACAAGCCGGAGTCTTCAATCTTGTATCTTCGTAGTCTTGGAGTCTCGCGGATATTGATAGTCTGGCTGTCGGACACCCCCTAGTCCAGGACTCCCTTAGTAGCCCCTGAACCAGTCTTCAATGACGATAAGTCCGGCGTGCACAATGTTCGGCATTGCAAGGCGGGTTCCTCCCTTGAATAATCCAGAGAAGATCATGAACACCAGGATAGTGTCCGGCTCTGCAAAATAAATTCCACATTCCACCGTAGAGAGAATAAAATGCACACTTAACTCAATCTGCTGACGTATTATGCGGCGTGACATCACACCGCAACCAAGCCTTTGTTTGAATCATTTTTTACTATACCACCTCAGCACGTTTAGCGAAGTGGTTTCCTTGGCACGTCTTGTCGAAGCAGAGATCGTGTTCCCCTTATTCCGGGATTCTCATCAATACGTGCGTGGGTAACCCAACCGTTCCCGTCGCCACGCCTCCTCTATCGGAGGGGAATCCCAAACGGTCACGGAGACGGCCCTTGGTATTTCTTCCCCTTTATAAAAGGACCAAGGCTCGTCCTTGTTCTTCAATCTCGCATCGAATCTCTTCCCTGCTCCCAGATCCAACACCCAGAGCCTCAGATTCGAGCGCTTCGGATCCTCAATCATGTCCGGATCCGACCTCCAGGGCCGGTGGATGCCCTCCTCCGTCACGGAGGAAGACATATTGAAGTTGCGTGAGGCCAAGTACCTGGCCTACGAGGTTTCGCACAGGTTGCCTGTCCAAGGGCAGGCTGTGCCAGCCCCCGAGCCCGGTGAATACGTTGTTTTCGTATCCCACCTCCGTCGGGGTTTAGGCTTCCCGACGGATCCCTTCGGGAGAGGGCTCCTGTTCTACTACGGGCTGGACTTTCACGACTTGGCTCCGGAGTCTATCCTCCACATCTCCGCATTCATTATCGTCTGCGAAGCTTTCCTCCGCGTCATCCCCCACTTCGGCCTATGGCTGAATACCTTCAAGGTGGAGCTGAAGATGATCGGGGGGCGTCAAGCGGAGTGCGGCGGGGCGACCATAAGCAAGAAGGTCGATGCCCCACGGCCTGAGGGTTCCTTCCAAGAGGAACTTGGGCTGTGGCAGCAGGAGTGGTTCTATATCACCGCTCCAAGGGGCAGCAGGCAAAAGCCGCCGCCCTCATTCCGCCCGGGACCTCCACGCCAACTGATGTCATGGGTCAACCAAGGGCTCAACTGGGGGCCGTCCGAAGATGTGCCCTCACTGCAGGGCCGGATTCGAGATCTCCAAGCGAGGGAGATCGACCTGATCAAGGTGATGCAGGTTATGCTAATCAGGCATCTCCTGCCCTGCAAACGCCGTCCTCTCTGTCTATGGGAGTTCAACCCGGAGGGACCTCGAATTCTCCAACACTTCATGGGTGCGACACCCGTGGAGATGTACAAGTTGTTCTTCGGACCGCAGGTGGCGTGTCCGGATTTAGCCGAGGATGCAGGCCTAAGCCGCGATCGCCCGGATACTCAGGTAAGTAGCTCAGAGTCCGGACATTCTGTTTATGTGCCTTTCTAGAGTTCGCCTCCTGACCCTTTGTTCTTTACAGGAATGGGTGGCGCGATCAAGGCTGATAAGGTGTCCGGCCCCCCTCCCAGAGACCGCACTGGAGCCCGTGCTGGTCAGAATGTTGGAGGTTGCGCCCATAGAAGGGGGCGACGGGGAAAATGGAGGAGCTAATATTCCGCCCAAAGGGGCGACTGAAGATGGGGGAACCAAGAACCCCTTCCTTCAGGGGGAGAAGAGGACCACCTCCGAAGATCCGGAGGCTAAAGCCCCTAAGCGCGGGAAGAGATCTTCCCCGGGGGGTCCGGCGCCCGGAAAGAATCCGGACGCGCAATCATCACCGAAGGATTAGCCCTCCACTGAGCCGTGAGTATAAAAGAGGGAGTTAATTAATAAGGAAATACCTTCATTTGTGCTTCTGTAGGTAACCAAAATATCTATATTGCAGTTCAGATCTGCAGCCTTCTCAGATGAGTTCATCTTCGGGGGACCTTCTTCCGGAGATGATGGAGAGCGATACGCCTCCGTCCGCAGCGCCGCCAGATGAGGCAGGCGAACCCGAAGTGTCATCACGGAGGGTATCTCCGAGTCCGGAGGGGCCAGAGAGTTCGGCACCTACTAGTGTCCGGCCGGGAGAACTGAAGAATCTGCTTGAGAGGGCGTCCATTTCAAAAGATCACCGTGCGTTAATGCGTATGGTGATTGGAAGGATTTCGTCCGCCAAGAGCGGATTGCGTAATGCCGCCATGGGTTTGCTGGCGGGATTTGAGGTATGCAAAAACGACGCACCTCTTCGTCTTTTAACAGTTTTGCATATAAAAAATGCGCCCTGTATAGATAGTAGCCCCTGAGACTCAGTAGGTTGTCACAAACGACAGCGTACCGAGGATCAAAATCTAAAGTAATGAATTTCATCGTTCCTATGCAGTTGGCGGATAGTCCGGGGGCTAGCCGGACTAGTGGTTTTGCCGATTTAAGTCGGCAACTTGACGTGGCAGATGCTGACATCGCACTTGTCAACCGGCGACTTGACGAGTCGCAAGGTAAATAAATTCTCCGCAGTTGCTTTATTTGAGGGGGTCGAAGCCCTCCTCTGATAAATTGTATGCTGTTGTACAGACGGTGCTGCTGCTGTGGAGAGCCTTCGGGCCGAACTTGCTCAAGCTAAGGAGCAAGCCCGAAGGAGTGACGCGGCTGCCTCGAAGGCGGCCGAAGAGTTGAAAGCCGAAAAGGCTGCGCACTGCCTAAGCAGGGCGGAGGTGGTCGAATTGGCCATGAAGGTAAAGGATGCTGCCGACCGCTATAAGGCTCTTGAAAAGGAGCGCTTATCGGAGCGGGAAGACCTGAAGAAGGCCACCGCCGAAGCAAAGGATGCCCGCTCTGCAATGCGGGCTATGAAGGAGGAACTGCTCCAGGCTGGAGAGATCGTGGCTGGCAAGCCTTTTCTGCTGCGTCGCCGGTTTATGGATGCAAGGTATGCTCAATTTGAGCGGCTGTGGAGTCCGGAAGATCCATATATGGACTTAGCGGCAAGTGCAGCCGATGCCGTGAAGCACTTCCGGAGCCAGGAGGATCACGAGACGGAAGAGCTTTATTGGTCTCAATTCCACAGTCCGGATCGCTCACTTCCATTGACAGACCGGTTGGCCGAATGGGCCGAGCTAAATAGATTGTCCGGACTTGCCCTGACTGACATCATGGCCCATGTCTGGCCAGAGAGGTCCAAGGCGACGAGCTACTTCGGCTTACTACAGCAATTCCTTGGAGCGGTGCCGCATATAAAGGAGATGAAGCGGTCGGCCTGCATAGAGGGCGCGCAGATGGCTCTTGCCCGTGTGAAGGCGCGTTGTCCGGAGATGGACGCCGCCGCTGCTGTTGCCCAGGGTTCGGATGAAGACCGGCTCCCTGCCGAGCACTATTTCGGGGAAGTTATGCGTGGCGCTCGTGTAATAGAGTCGCAGTGCTCGAAGAATGTAACATTCAAATGAACGCATTGGTTTGTAAATCGATGATTATGTTATAACTGCTTTTTATACTTGTGCATCCAAGTAGTAAAACTTCTCTTGTGCGGCCGTTTACGTATACTTTTGTATAACTTGAAAGATTGCAGTCTTCGGCTTCAGCCCCCATGCACAGGGTGCGGGGGTGTTCGCAAAAATAGCGTGTTTTCACACTTAATCCGACGTCTCGGTCCTATTTAAGGAGGTGGTAGCGTAGCGAACTAGGCAATCCGGACTATAATGCTTTATCACTTTCACTTAGCCAGTGGAGCTCGAGGGTGGGGCTACGATATAGCCCCTGGTGGCACCGCACATCTCCGGATTCGGGGTGCGTATGTGCCTGACCAGGAAACGGTCCTTCGTCAAAGTGGGGAATTCTAAACATTCCGATAGTCGATCGAGTGGTTGACCAGACTCTCGCTGTATCATGACAGTCAGTTTTCGGCTTTCTCTACTGAGGTGCTCGCCCAGCCGAACTGGGGCACAATCGCAGTAGTTCTCCTGGTGCCGCGTTTGCCGATGATACGGAACGTAAGGCAACCAAACACAGGAGCCGGGCAAACCCAACATTTGACCAAAGACATGATTCGGAGCTGATGCATATAATGCCAAACTCGAGACGCCGAACACTCCCTAAGGTGTTCGGTCTTTATAATAATGGGCAAAACGATGCCCTAAGCCCCTAGTGTCCAGGTACGGGCATGGTCTTCTGACGCGGCCGATGCCAAAGCGTCAGGCTCCGCTTTGGCTATAGGAAGAAACCAAGGGAGAGTAACAACAAGAGACAGTAAAAAAGGTCTACGCAGGGTCTTAATCTGAAAAGAATCTTGCAACGGGTCCCTACTGCACGTCTGCGCCTGTGTCTCCGTTGCGCCGTTATCCTGGACGGGTACGCATGTTGTTCATCTGTAGAAAGAGAGGAACGTTTAGTTTTAGAAACAATTCGTGCGAAAAATATGTAAAATAAGAAATATGAATTATTAAGGCGAGGTTTATATGAAACCGCAATTGTTTGTGCGCGCAGCCCCCCTGTGAAGGGGTATGCGGCTAGGGAGACCCTAGCCTGCTGAGGCCGGATTCGTCTATCCGACTCCGGGGTCCTTAAGTGACCCTCGCACTGAAATGGCGCCATGCGGACCGGGCATCTTGAGTGTAAGAGACGCGTAATGCGGTATGGCGTTGAAGCGAATGAAAGCCTTTCGTCCCAAGAGTGCTTGATATTCACTTTCAAATGGGACGATATGAAAAATTAGTTTTTCGCGTCAAAAATTGTTCGGCGATCCGAACATGACTTCTAGTAATATAGAGCCTGTGCACTTGGCGTAAGGGCCTGGCGTCACTCCCTTGAAGGAAGTGCGACTGTGTCGAATTTTGGTAGGGTCTATCCCCATCCTACGGATTGAGTTTGAATATAGCAGGTTTAAGTCACTGCCTCCGTCCATTAAGACGTTAGTAAATTGTAATCCGTCTATTATGGGATTCAATTTCAGGGGAGTCCGTCCCGCATTTCGAACTCTTCTGGAATAGTCCAGATGGTCGAAAGTGATTGGTTTTGATATCCAATCTCTACGGTCTGCTGGGTTGGACCGTGCGAAGCTCCTTTTAGAAAGTGCCGCACTGTTTTTCCGTGTTATCACATGAAGTGAGTTTACTGCTATGACCCCTTGTGGGAAAGTCTTTTGTTTTCCGCTGCCCTGCTGGCGGGGTTTATCTTCTTCGCTTGACGCGTCGAGCCCCTTGTGTTCGGCATTTAGTCGGCCGGACTGTTTAAAAACCCAACAATCCCTGTGGGTGTGATTTGCAGGCCTTCCGGGGGTACTGTGGATTTGACATATCCGACCCAAAATTTTGTGTAAGTTGGACAATGCGTCACTGTCATCCTTGAGAGGCTGTGTTTTGTTATTGGGCCGCGAGCTTTTGAATCCGGCGTTGACTGCCGTGCTCTTTGGGCTTTTCTCTTTATTCCGGCGCTGCTCTTTTCTGCGCCGTGATTTTCCGTTTCCATCTCTTATCTCGGATGTACTTGGGTCGCTGGTGCTGCTTCTTGCTAGCCAGCTATCCTCTCCCGCACAGAAGTGGGTCATAAGGCTTGTTAGTGCGGACATTGTCCTCGGTTTCTCTTGACCGAGGTGTCTGGCGAGCCATTCATCTCGGACATTGTGCTTGAAAGCTGCTAAGGCTTCGGCGTCCGGACAGTCGACTATTTGGTTCTTTTTAGTAAGAAACCTGTTCCAGAATTTCCGCGCTGACTCTCCGGGCTGTTGAGTTATATGACTTAAATCGTCTGCATCCGGAGGACGGACATAAGTCCCTTGAAAATTCGCTCTAAACGCGTCCTCGAGCTCTTCCCAACTTCCAACAGTGTTTTCTGGGAGGCTTTTGAGCCAATGACGGGCTGGCCCTTTGAGCTTGAGGGGTAGATATTTTATGGCGTGGAGATCGTCTCCTCTGGTCACGTGTATATGCAGTATATAATCTTCTATCCAGACTCCAGGGTCTGTTGTTCCATCGTAGGCCTCTATGTTTATGGGTTTAAACCCTGCTGGGAATTCATGGTCCAGCACCTCATCGGTGAAACATAGTGGGTGTGCGGCGCCCCTGTACTTGTATGTGCCGCTATCATCGGACACTTGACGTGTTACTTTGCTTCCTGGGGCCTTCTTTTTGGGTTCGTAGATGGACCTGGCTGGGCCATTTGACGGTGGAGGCTCTATGGCCTCCTCGTCGAATTATGGCAGCAGCTTACGCTTCGGGTAGCTTTTCGATTGGTGTCTATTGCCGCATTTATCTGCGGTTTTGAGCACTTTGCTCCATCTCATTCTGAGCGTGTCTTCCGCTTTTTTGAGCTTCCGCTTTTCCTTCTTCAGGCTTCTTGCTGTGGCGACGAGCCTGCGCTTAAAAAGCTCTTGTTCGACGGGGTTCTCGGGCACGACAAGTTCGTCGTCATTGAGGCTTGCTTCGTCTTCGGAGGGAGGCATATGGTTATGATCCTCAACCTCTTCGTCTGCCGCCCTCTCGTGAGGGCTTGCTTCTGCATCCTCCTGCGCTGAGTCTTGCTATAGGGGATTGTCTTCGGCACTCTCTGGGGTATTGTTATCTCCTGTGCCGGAATCTCTATTCTTGTTGTGGCGGGATTTGTAGCGGCGCCGCTGACGCCGACACTTGGGCTGTTTCTTTAAGGGATCTGGCTCCGCTGTTTCTTCGCCGTCCCCATCTTTTGGGGTATCGACCATGTATACGTCGTATGACGAGGTGGCCTTCCAGTGCCCTGTGGGCGCTGGTTCCTGTTCATCTCCGGCATCGTCGTCCATAGCGTCGATGTCTTCGGAGTCGTAGTCTAGCATGTCGGTTAGATCGTCGACAGTGGCTACAAAGTGGGTGGTGGGTGGGCTCTGAATTTCTTCGTCGTCCGTACTCCAACCATCCTGGCCATAGTCCGGCCAGGACTCTCCCGATAACGAGAGATGCTTTAATGAATTCAGGATATCACCAAAAGGCGAGTGTTGGAATATGTCCACGGCGGTGAATTCCATAACCGGCGCCCAATCCAGATCGATTGGTAGGGGCGCGGGAGGTTCGGAGTCCGGCAAGGAGTCCGGTGCCTCGGAATCATGAGTTTCGCGGGGGACAAGATTGGTGTTCGGCTCCATCTCCGTGGATGTTGAAGCCCCCAGGGCGGTGTCTATCCACCGGCCCTCGATCTGGGCGATCGGCTCCGGGCTAATGGCCGGAGCAGATCCGTGTGCGGCCACCAAGGCACTGTTCGGCGGCAGAGCTAGATCGTGCCCATCGTCACAGTGCGGCACGCTCGGCTGTGGCTCGAGTCCGTTGAAGATCAAGTCTCCGCGGACATCGGCCGTGAAGTTTAAGCTTCCAAATCTGACCTGACGGCCAGGGGCGTAGCTTTCGATCTGCTCCAGATGGCCAAGTAAATTGGCCCGCAGGGCGAAGCCGCCGAATACGAAGATCTGTCCTGGGAGGAAAGTCTCACCCTGGACAGCGTTGCTGGTCGAAGATGCCATCAAGCCTATCAGTGACGACACAGAGGAACTCTTAATGAAAGCACCAATGTCGGTGTCAAAACCGGCGGATCTCGGGTAGGTGGTCCCGAACTGTGCGTCTAGGCGGATGGTAACAAGAGACGAGGGACACAATGTTTTTACCCAGGTTCGGGCCCTCTCGATGGAGGTAAAACCCTACGTCCTGCTTGATTAATATTGATGATATGGGTAGTACAAGAGTAGATCTACCACGAGATCAAGGAGGCTAAACCCTAGAAGCTAGCCTATGGTATGATTGTTGAGATGTATGTTGTCCTACGGACTAAAGCCCTCCGGTTTATATAGACACCGGAGAGGGCTAGGGTTACACAGAGTCGGTTACAATGGTAGGAGATCTACATATCCGTATTGCCAAGCTTGCCTTCCACGCCAAGGAAAGTACCATCCGGACACGAGCCGGAGTCTTCAATCTTGTATCTTCGTAGTCTTGGAGTCCGGCGGATATTGATAGTCCAGCTGTCCGGACACCCCCTAGTCCAAGACTCCCTCAGACGCCCTCTCAAGCAGATTCTTCAGCTCCCCCGGCCGGACACTAGTGGGCGCCGAACTCTCCGGCCCCTCCGGACTCTGGGATACCCTCCGTGACGATACTTCAGGCTCGTCCGCCCTACCCGACGGCGCAGCAGACGGAGGCGTTTCGCTCTCCATCATCTCCGGACGAAGATCCCCCGAAGATGAGCTCATCTGAGAAGGCCGTAGATCCGAACTGCAAGGTAAAATTTTTTGTCATCCACAGAAGCACAAATAGGGGTATTTTCTCATTAATGAACCCCCCTTTTTTTACTCACGGCTCGCTGGAGGGCTGATCCTTTAGAGACGATTGTACGTCCGGACTTTCCCCGGACGCAGGGCCCTCCGGTAAAGATTTCTTCCCCCGCTTAGGGGCTTTGGCCTCCGGGTCTTCGGAGGCGGTCCTCTTCTCCCCCTGGAAGGAGGGATTGTCGATCCCCCCCTCTTCAGGCGCCCCCTTGGGCGAGGTGATAGCTCTTCTATTTTCCCCATCGCCCCCTTCTACGGGCGCGACCTTCAACATTCTGACCAGCACGGGCTCCGGTGCGGTCTCTGGGAGGGGGACCGGACACCTTATCAGCCTCGATCGCGCTACCCACTCCTGATGAAGAATAATGGGTTATAAGGCGAATTTCAGAAAAGCAAACAAACAGAACGTCCGGACTCTGAGCTACTTACCTATGTATCCGGGCGATTGCAGCTTAGGCCTGCGTCCTCGGTCAATTCCGGACACGCCACCTGCGGTTCGAAGAACAACTTGTACATCTCCACGGGCGTCATACCCATGAAGTGTTGGAGAGTTCGTGGCCCCTCCAGATTGAACTCCCATAACCGGAGAGGACGGCGTTTGCAGGGCAAAAGATGCCTGATTAGCATGACTTGCATCACCACAACCAGATTGATCTCCCTCGCTTGGAGGTCTCGAATCCGGCCCTGCAATAAGGGCACGTCTTCGGACGGCCCCCAATTGAGCCCTTGGTTGACCCACGACATCAATCGGCATGGAGGTCCTGGGCGGAATGAAGGCGGCGGCTTTTGCTTGCTGCCCTTCGGAGCGGTGACATAGAACCACTCCTGCTGCCACAAGCCGAGCTCCTCTTGGAAGGAGCCCTCGGTCCACGGGGCATCGGCCCTCCTACTTATGGCCGCCCCGCCGCACTCCGCTTGACGCCCCCCGATCATCTTCGGCTCCACATTGAAGGTCTTCAGCCATAGGCCGAAGTGGGGGGTGACGCGGAGGAAGGCTTCACAGACAATAATGAATGCGGAAATATGGAGGATGGATTCCGGAGCCAAGTCATGAAAATCCAGCCCGTAGTAGAACATGAGCCCTCTCACGAAGGGGTCGGTCGAGAAGCCTAAACCCCGACGGAGGTGGGATACGAAGACGACGTACTCACCGGGCTCGGGAGTGCGTACAGCCTGCCCTCGGGCGGGCAACCTGTGCCAAATCTCGTAGGACAGGTACTTGGCCTCACGCAGCTTTAACACGTCCTCCTCCGTGACGGAGGAGGGCATCCATCGGCCCTGAAGGTCGGAGCCGGACATTGTTGAAGATCCGAAGCGCTCGAATCTGGGGATCTGGGTGTTGGAACTTGGAGCAAGGAGAGGATTCGGTGGAAGATTGAGAAAAAGAAACGAGCCTTGGTCCCCTTATAAAGGGGGAAAATACCAAGAGCCGTCTCCGTGACCGTTCGGGATTCACCTTCGATAGAGGAGGTGTGGCGACGGGCACGGTTGGGTTACCCACGCTCGTATTGATGAGAATCTCGGAATAAGGGGAGCACGATCTCTGCTTCAACAAGACGTGCCAAGGAAACCGCTTCGCTAAACGTGCTGAGGTGGTATAATAAAAAACGATTCAAGTAAAGGCCTGGTAGCGGTGTGATGTCATGCCGCCAAATACGTCAGCAGATTGGATTTATGTGCATTATTCTCTCTACGGTGGAATGTGGAATTTATTTTGCAGAGCCGGACACTATCCTGGTGTTCATGATCTTCTCTGGATTATTCAAGGGAGGAACCCGCCTTGCAATGCCGAACATTATGCGCGCCGGACTTATCGTCATTGAAGCCTGGTTCAGGGGCTACTGAGGGAGTCCTGGACTAGGGGGTGTCCGGACAGCCGGACTATCATCGTCCGCCGGACTCCAAGACTACGAAGATACAAGATTGAAGACTCCGTCCCGTGTCCGGATGGGACTTTCCTTGGCGTGGAAGGCAAGCTTGGCAATACGGATATGTAGATCTCCTACCATTGTAACCGACTCTGTGTAACCCTAGCCTCCTCCGGTGTCTATATAAACCAGAGGGCTTTAGTCCGTAGGACACAACATACATCACAACAATCATACCATAGGCTAGCTCTAGGGTTTAGCCTCCTTGATCTCGTGGTAGATCCACTCTTGTACTATCCATATCATCAATATTAATCAAGCAGGACGTAGGGTTTTACCTCCATTAAGAGGGCCCGAACCTGGGTAAAACATCGTGTCCCTTGTCTCCTGTTACCATCCGCCTAGACGCACAGTTCGGGACCCCCTACCTGAGATCCGCCGGTTTTGACACCGACAGTGCCCATGACGCAAGCCATGACGACCAAGGGCGCCAGTCGGGCGCCAGCCCGCACAGTGTCCTCCTTTCCTCTTTGGTGCAAAGGGAGCAAGCACAGGCGAGAGCATCAAGTAAAGGCATCCATTTCGGTGCAACAAGACCAAGACCACCCCAACGGCAGGAAGGAAGTCATTGTGGAGCCCAAGCAGGCGTCACCACCAGAGCCTTTGACAGGTGAGGACCAACTTTAGTCAGGATAAGTGTACCAGATGTTCCCCTTCAAAATGGCCAATTGTTGGCGCCCTTCTCGCTCAATATTTGGGAAGAGGCCCACGGCCTTTGCCTATAAATAGGACAAGCCACCACAAGGTAGAGGGAGAGAGGATCCTCGCCAAGAAACCAGTAGAGAGAGCGACTGAACTCCCCCTAGCAGTTCATCGTCCCAGCCAAGAACAGACCCTTGCGAGGATGTTCTTCCTTGTATTGTTCATCATCAGCCCAAGAGGCAATCCACCACACCACACACTAGAGTAGGGTATTACACCGCAATGGTGGCCTGAACCAGTATAAACTCTGTTTCTCTTGTGTTGTTCCTTCCGTAGTTTAGATCCTAGCGAGTCGGCGGGGTGCAAGTAGGTAGAGGGCGAAATCTCCGCGCGCACCCCAGTGTTCGAACCTCAAGGGTCTGCCGGAACCCAAAATCCGACACTTTGCTCTACTGGACGGGGTGAAGATACCCCGAACCAGCCCCTCAGTGATTCACTTTCCATAGTAACAAGTGACAGAAAATTTCAGCACACTACATAAAATTTTCCTTACCAAATTCCACTTACCAAAGGCGCTACACTCCCCGGCAACGGCGCCAGAAAAGAGTCTTGATGACACACAAGTATAGGGGATCTATCGTAGTCCTTTCGATAAGTAAGAGTGTCGAACCCAACGAGGAGCAGAAGGAAATGATAAGCGGTTTTCAGCAAGGTATTCTATGCAAGTACTGAAATAAGTGGTAACAGATAGTTTTGTGATAAGATAAATGGTAACGAGCAACAAGTAACAAAAGTAAATAAAGTGCAGCAAGGTGGCCCAATCCTTTTTGTAGCAAAGGACAAGCCGGAACAAACTCTTATAATAGGAAAAGCGCTCCCGAGGACACATGGGAATATCGTCAAGCTAGTTTTCATCACGCTCGGTACTTTGATAATTTGATATGTGGGTGGACCGGTTCTTGGGTACTGCCCTTACTTGGACAAGCATCCCACTTATGATAAACCTCTATTGCAAGCATCCGCAACTACAACAAAAGTATTAAGGTAAACCTAACCATAGCATGAAACATGTGGATCCAAATCAGCCCCTTATGAAGCAACGCATAAACTAGGGTTTAAGCTTCTGTCACTCTAGCAACCCATCATCTACTTATTACTTCCCAATTCCTTCCTCTAGGCCCAAATAATGGTGAAGTGTTATGTAGTCGACGTTCACATAACACCACTAGAGGTTAGACAACATACATCTTATCAAAATATCGAACGAATACCAAATTCACATGACTACTAATAGCAAGACTTCTCCCTTGTCCTCAGGAACAAACGTAATTACTCACAAAGCATATTCATGTTCATAATCAGAGGGGTAATAATATGCATAAAGGATCTGAACATGTGATCTTCCACCAAATAAACCAACTAGCATCAACTACAAGGAGTAATTAACACTACTAGCAACCTACCAGCACCAATCCCGGACTTGGAGACAAGAATTGGATACAAGAGATGAACTAGGGTTTGGAGATGAGATGGTGCTGATGAACATGTTGATGGAGATTTCCCTCTCCGGATGAGAGGAGCGTTGGTGATGACGATGGTGATGATTTCCCCCTCCCGGAGGGAAGTGTCCCCGGCAGAAGAGCTCTGCCGGAGCCCTAGATTGGTTCCGCCAAGGTTCCACCTCGTGGCGGCGGAGTCTCGCCCCGAAAGGTTGCTTATGATTTTTTTTATCATCGAAAGACTTCATATAGGAGAAGATGGGCGTCGGAGAGCCACCAGGGGGCCCACGAGGTAGGGGGGCGCGCCCCCCATCCTCGTGAGAAGGGTGTGGGCCCCCTGGCCTTCATCTTTGGTGACGATTTTTCTTTATTTATTTTAAGATATTCCGTGCAGTTTCAGGACTTTTGGAGTTGCGCAAAATAGGTCTCCAATATTTGCTCAGAATTCCAGCTGGCGGCATTCCCCCTCTTCATGGTAAACCTTGTAAAATAAGAGAGAATAGCCATAAGTATTGTGACATATCATGAAATAACAGCCCATAATGCGATAAATGTCGATATAAAAGCATGATGCAAAATGGACGTATCACACCCCAGAGTTCGAACCTTAAGGGTTTTGCCTGAACCGGATATCCGATAGCCACAATAACTAGATGAAACCCACTAGCATGTGTAGGAGTTGATTAAGCCATGTTTGTGTTTCCTACCTTGTTATGCCTACTATGCTTAGAGTCATGTCAAGTCTGGTTCATCTCGGTGATGGGCTGGAGTGAAACGATCATGTCGGTGATGAGAGTGAAGTGTTGAACACGATTTGGTAAAGGTATCAATGAGAGGCCATGTAGGAGTACATGTTGGGTTGTTTCATTGGAACCGTCCTTAAGAACTGAGATCTGTATGTGTCATTTAAGATTCCGCTACTACCATGCATTGGTCCCTGAAATATGACCCCGCTTGACTTATTAGCCACCCTTGTCCTCTATCCAGGAGTTGCAAGTAGTTTCTGGTGTTTGTAGTATACTGGAGGCCGTGTGAAATGCTGACCCTCGGGGTGGGCTGTGATGCAGTAGGTACGTGCCACGGTGTACCGGGCGCCCGTTTGGTGTCATCGTTCGGGGCCATATGTGGAAACCTCAGCCGGACTCCCTGCAGATGGAACCTGGATAGGCGATAAACCTGGACTAGAGACTTGTGTGGTTAGTCAGGTCGTGTCTACACCCACGTCGGCTTTCGCTTGAAGTCTGCCGAGCACATGTCGTGTGCAGATGCTAAGTTGTAGAAACATGTATGAAGAAGTACACCCCTGCAGGGTTAACATCATCAATTCTAATAGCCGAGTCCGCGGTAAAGGACTACTTGGTTGCCTATATAGTTCATAGAGAAGTAAATGGAAACTACTAAAAGCCTCAAGACAAGTGTGAGTGCCGTGGATGGCCCTTTCGTAGGATAAAGGGAGTGGATCCTCGGTGTTTTTTTTTGGTGAGTAGTGGACTCGAGTGTGCAAAACAATTACAAGTTGGTGTCTCCTAAGATAGTTTAGCCAAGAGTCAAAGCTGGCTTGCTGCAATAACCCCACTATCCCTTTATTGATAATGTGCATGTATGTAGGATCTGATGTAAGTCTTGTTGAGTACCCTTGTACTCATGTTTGCTTAATTACAATTGCAGAAGAGAATGCTGCCCCTTTTGATGGGTTTTACATAGACCTCGACATCGATGAATAGCTTGATGCCTAGGTGGTGATCCTGAGCATGGGAAGAACCCTTGTAGGATAGATAGGCTTCCTCAAGCGTTTTTACTTTCTAGATGTCTGTACGCAGACATGTTGCTTCTGCTTGTTGCTTGTATGCTTGTATAACTTAAATGTCAGGTCGTGTGACCCCTATCTATATGAATGATATGTATGGCGCTCTTTGGAGCCTTTTAAATAAAGTACTTGAGTTGTAGTGTTTTGTTATGATGCCATGTTGTATTTGCACATATCGAGCATATTGTGTGTATGATTGAAATGCTTGGTATGTGTGGGATCTGATTACCTAGTTGTTTATCCTTGGTAGCCTATCTTACCGGGAAATGTCTCCTAGTGCTTCCACTGAGCCATGGTAGCTTGCTACTGCTTCGTAACACTTAGGCTGGCCGGCATGTGTCCTTCTTCGTTCCTGTGTCTGTCCCTTTGGGGAAATGTCACGCGGTGTTCCTTTATGTCCTTGTAGCTTGCTACGACTTGGGTTCATTCGCTGGTTATCGACACATTCATTGCTGGGTCATGTATGTCTGTCCCTGTAAGTTAGTGCCACTTAGGGTTCACGACTAGCCATGTCAGCCCGGGTTCTCTGTCATATGGATGCTAGCGACACTATCATATACGTGAGCCAAAAGGCGCAAACCGATCTAGTATGTAACACATCATATCACTTTGCAGCCTCACGCACGGTATTCCCACGGGTACCACCTTGGGTTTACGACTAGTCATGTCGGCCTAGGTTCGTTGTCATATGGATGCTAGCGGCACTATCATATACTCCCTCCGGTCCTTTTTAGTTTGCGTATAACACTTGACCCGCATACCAAGATGAGAATTTTGTGGATGATTTTGGACTAGTCTACCCCTCCGTTTGCATGGAGAAAGCTGCAGCCCTTTATTTACTGATGCAAACCGACTGGCTGCATGTAGCGGTATTTTACTCCCATGCATGGTCCCCGCATGCTTACCAGGCCACATGCATCCATAACCTCCCGTGCACAGTCCCGCATGCAAACCGATTGGCCGCGAGGCGCACCTCTCCCTCGAGAACGCATGCGAACAGTTGCATGCAAAGCAAATAATTATGGGCAAAACAGGAAAGAATGACCAAAACTTCCTACCGCGCAGACTAATACGAGAAAAACGGAAAAACCTTAGACGCAAAGTAAAGAGGACCGGAGGGAGTACGTGAGCCAAAATACGCAAACGGTCCCGAGCCAGGTAAGGTGGCACCCGTGAGAATACCGTGCGTGAGGCTGCAAAGTGATATGATGTGTTACATGCTAGATCGGTGTGACTTAGGATCGGGGTCCTGGCAGCTTTCATATCAGAGCCCAAATATGTCATGGAAAAATGTGCATCACCTCTGGTTACTGTTTTCAGAATTTTCCAAAAATGATGAACATTTTTTAAGGTCATTTGGGTTTACTGAAAATATTTTAGTTGAAGCTAGTGAGTTCCTTTGATGCTAGGGTTTAGGCAATCCCCATTTCAAGTTTCTTTCAAAATTAAACGTGATGCACACATGAAACTATCCTAGTGCATTGCTAGAAGCTAGGGATGTGACACAGAGGCGCTAAGTGCCTTGTCGCTACGTGGAGCTGGGACGATAAGCTCCAGCATGCCACCGACGAGGAGCTCTGGTGAGCGCCCAATGAAATGGCAAGATCGTTCGCGCATGTTTGCCTGCAAGAGGTAGATCGACACGTCAAGCGCTGCGAGGCGGAGGAGGCGGAGTACTGCCTCCGCTCTGGAAAGACGTCGTGCACCAGGGAGATGTTGGCGAGGTGCTGCCGGAATACTAGTCCCAGGAGGGATTATTAGTTTTAGTATTGTTTGTTTTCAATTTTATGCATTGTACCTAGTAGTTAAGTATCATCACGTATATGTGATGATATTATATATATTCTGCGAGGAACTAATGAACAATTAATATTATATATAATATGAATTCCATTTTCTATCTGTTTTTGTATACTATTTTGAATCTATCTGTTACCATCCACATATACAGAATGGAAAGCATATAAACACACATTGAAACAGAACATATAAGAACGAAAAACAGAGTACACACATTGAAACAGAGCAATAAACAGAGCAATAGTATGATTGTTGTGAATACATAGCTATCCACGTCGAAATGATTCAACAAAATAAAACGCGTCCATGAGACCATGACCAGCAGCCCTTGCCTACGGTAGCTCTTGGCTTCACCTGAACTCGTGCAGGCGTTTGTCCAAGCGATCGACACGCTCACGGTACATCTGGCGCACGATCTCGAGCTCAAGTTGGCTATTTCATCGGAGATCACCACCACGAGGATGCGACGACCATGTTCCTCTACTACACCCAGGTGGACACCTGGGCCAAGGAGGCGGTCGAGCGTACCGACCAGCGCATTGGCATCGAGCGGGCCGCAAACAAGGCGAATGGTGAGACCCATGCGAACGGCGCGGTGCTACGTCTTGAGCTTGCGTTGGTTTTCCTCGAAGAGGAAAGGGTGATGCAGCAAAGTGTAGCGTAAGTATTTCCCTCAGTTTTGAGAACCAAGGTATCAGTCCAGTAGGAGGCTCCTCAAAAGTCCCACGCACCTACACAAACAAACTGAGAACTCGCAACCAACGCAATAAAGGGGTTGTCAATCCCTTCACGTCCACTTGCGAAAGTGAGATCTAATAAAGATAGTATGATAAGATAAATATATTTTTGGTATTTTTGATATAGATGCAAAAAGTAAAGATGCAAATAAAGTAGACGGAAAGCAAATATGATAAGAGATAGACCCAGGGGCCATAGGTTTCACTAGAGGCTTCTCTCAAGATAGCATAAGTAGAAAAGCACATAGTTATGAGATTATCTAGGCATGATCATGTATATAGGCATCACGTCCATAACAAGTAGACCGACTCTTGCCTGCATCTACTACTATTACTCCACACATCGACCGACTCCTGCCTGCATCTAGAGTATTAAGTTCATAAGAACAGAGTAACGCATTAAGCAAGATGACATGATGTAGAGGGATAAACACATGCGATATGATATAAACCCCATCTTGTTATCCTCGATGGCAACAATACAATACGTGTCTTGCAACCCTTTCTGTCACTGGGTAAGAACACTGCAAGATTGAACCCAAAACTAAGCACTTCTCCCATGGCAAGAAAGATCAATCTAGTAGGCCAAACCAAACTGATAATTCGAAGAGACTTGCAAAGATAACTCAATCATACATAAAAGAATTCAGAGAAGATTCAAATATTATTCATAGATAAACTTGATTATAAACCCACAATTCATCGGATCTCAACAAACACACCACAAAAAGAGTTTACATCGAATAGATCTCCACAAGAGAGGGGGAGAACATTGTATTGAGATCCAAAAAGAGAGAAGAAGCCATCTAGCTAATAACTATGGACCCGTAGGTCTGTGATAAACTACTCACAACTCATCGGAGGGGCAAGGATGTTGATGTAGAGGCCCTTCGTGGTTCCTTCCCCCTCCGGCAGATTGCCGGCAAGGGCTCCAAGATGGGATCTCACGGATAAAGAAGGTTACGGCGGTGGAAATTGTGTTTCGTGGTGCTCCTAGATGTTTTCGGGGTACGTAGGTATATATAGGAGGAAGAAGTACGTCGGTGGCCGCCCGAGGGGCCCACGAGACAGGGGGCGCGCCCTACAGGGGGGCGCGCCCTCCTATCTCGTGGGGCCCTCGGAGGCTTCTTGGCTTGCACTCCAAGCTCTCTGGATCAGATTTGTTCCAAAAATAACGCTCCCGAAGGTTTCATTCTGTCTGGACTCCGTTTGATATTCCTTTTCTTCGAAATACTGAAATAGGCAAAAAAAAACAATATGGGCTGGGCCTCCGGTTAGTAGGTTAGTCCCAAAAATGATATAAATGTGCAAAATAAAGCCCATAAACATCCAAAAGTGGTAATATAATAGCATGGAACAACCAAAAATTATAGATACGTTGGAGACGTATCAAGCATCCCCAAGCTTAATTCCTGCCCGTCCTCGAGTAGGTAAATGATAAAAAATAAAATTTTGATGTGGAATGCTACCTAGCATCATTCATAATGTAATTGTCTTTATTGTGGCATGAATGTTCAGGTCCAAATGAATACAAAATAAAAGTTCATATTGACATTAGAAATAGTAATACTTCAAGCATACTAATCAAAGTAATCATGTCTTCTCAAAATAACATGGCTAAAGAAAGTTATCCCTACAAAATCATATAGTCTGGCTATGCTCTATCTTCATCACACAAAGTATTTAATCATGCACAACCCCGATGACAAGCCAAGGAATTGTTTCATACTTTAATAATCTCAAACTTTTTCAACTTTCACGCAATACATGAGCGTGAGCCATGG
The DNA here is from genome assembly GCA_963921465.1 of Triticum timopheevii. Lineage (NCBI taxonomy): Eukaryota > Viridiplantae > Streptophyta > Magnoliopsida > Poales > Poaceae > Triticum > Triticum timopheevii. The sequence goes on from OY997274.1 coordinate 219,484,805, forward strand.
ACATAGCACTATATGTGGAATAGAAGGGTGGTTGTGGAGAAGACAAAAAAGGAGAAGATAGTCTCACATCAACTAGGTGTATCAACGAGCTATGGAGATGCCCATTAATACATATCAATGTGAGTGAGTAGGGATTGCCAACGGATGCACTAGAGCTATAAATATATGAAAGCTCAACAAAAGAAACTTAGTGGGGTGCATCCAACTTGCTTGCTCATGAATACCTAGGGCACTTTTGAGGAAGCCCATCATTGGAACATACAAGCCAAGTTCTATAATGAAAAATTCCCACTAGTATATGAAAGTGACAACATATGAGACTCTCTATCATGAAGATCATGGTGCTATTTTGAAGCACAAGTGTGGAAAAAGAGATAGTAGCATTGTCCCTTCTCTCTTTTTCTCCCATTTTTTCTTTTCCTTTTTTTCTTTGGCCTATCTTTCTTTTCTTTCGTTTTGGCCTTTCTCTTTTTTCTTTTCTTTTTTTCTTTTTGTAAATTCCGAAGTCTCATCCCGACTTGTGGGGGAATCATAGTCTTCATCATCCTTTCCTCACTAGGACAATGCTCTAATAATGAAGCTCATCACACTTTTATGGATTTACAACTCAAAGCTAGAACAAGATATGACTCTCTATGAATGCCTCCGGCGGTGTACCGGGATATGCAACGACTCAAGAGCAACATGTATGAAAATTATGAAGGTGGCATTGCCACAAATACAATGTCAACTACATGATCATGCAAAAAGCAATATGACAAAAATAATGCGTGTCATATGAATGGAACGGTGGAAAGTTGCATGGCAATATATCTCGGAATGGCTATGGAAATGCCATAATAGGTAGGTATGGTGGCTGTTTTGAGGAAGGTAAATGGTAGGTGTATGGTACCGGTGAAAATTGCACGATACAAGAGAGGCTAGCAATGGTGGAAGGGTGAAAGAGTGCGTATAATCCATGGATTCAACATTAATCAAAGGAACTCATATACTTGTTGCAAAAATTTAGAAGTCATCAAAAACCAAAGTACTACGCGCATGCTCCTAGGGGGATAGATTGGTAGGAAAAGACCATCGCTCGTCCCCGACCGCCACTCATAAGGAAGACAATCAATAAATAAAATTGTGCTCCAACTTCATCACAAAGCGGTTCACCATACGTGCATGCTACGGGAATCACAAGCTTCAACACAAGCATTCTTTAAATTCATAATCACCCAACTAGCATGACTTTAGTATCACTACCTTCATATCTCAAAACAATTAACAAGCATCAAATTGATCATAGCATCCAATTCACTTTTCAATGATAGTTTTTATTATACCCAACTTGGATGCTCATCATTCCAGGACCAACTTTATGATAATAGCAAATAACATGCTGTTCTAAAAGACTCCCAAAATAATATAAGTGAAGCATGAGATACTAGCAATTTCTTCAAAATTAAGACAACACCGTGCTCTAAAAGATATAAGTGAAGTACTAGAGCAAAAACTTATCAAGCTCAAAAGATATAAGTGAAGCACATAGAGTATTCTAGCAAATTCTAATCGAATAGGATTCTCCCAAAAGGTGTGTACAGCAAGGATGATTGTGGTAAACTAAAAAGAAAAGACTAATATAATACACGACGCTCCAAGCAAAACACATATCATGTAGCGAATAAAAATATAGCTCCAAGTAAAGTTACCAATGAACAAAGACGAAAGAGGGGATGCCTTCCCGGGGCATCCCCAAGCTTAGGCTTTTGGCTATCCTTGAATATCTTGGGGTGCCATGGGCATCCCCAAGCTTAGGCTCTTGCCACTTGAGGGAGTCCTGGACTAGGGGGTGTCCGGACAGCCGGACTATCAATATCCGCCGGACTCCCAGACTACGAAGATACAAGATTGAAGACTCCGGCTCGTGTCCGGATCGTAATTTCCTTGGCGTGGAAGGCAAGCTTGGCAATACGGATATGTAGATCTCCTACCATTGTAACCGACTCTGTGTAACCCTAGTCCTCTCCGGTGTCTATATAAACCGGAGTGCTTTAGTCCGTAGGACAACATACATCTCAACAATCATACCATAGGCTAGCTTCTAGGCTTTAGCCTCCTTGATCTCGTGGTAGATCTACTCTTGTACTACCCATATCATCAATATTAATCAAGCAGGACGTAGGGTTTTACCTCCATCGAGAGGGCCCGAACCTGGGTAAAAACATTGTGTCCCTCGTCTCCTGTTATCATCCGCCTAGACGCACAGTTCGGGACCCCCTACCCGAGATCCGCCGGTTTTGACACCGACATTGGTGCTTTCATTGAGAGTTCCTCTGTGTCGTCACCGATAGGCTTGATGGCATCTTCAACCAACAACGCTGTCCAGGGCGAGACTTTTCTCCCCGGACAGATCTTCGTATTCGGCGGCTTTGCACTGCGGGCCAATTCTCTTGGCCATCTGGAGCAGATCGAAAGCTACGCCCCTGGCCGTCAGGTCAGATTTGGAAGCTTAAACTTCACGGCCGATGTCCGCGGAGACTTGATCTTCGACGGACCCGAGCCACAGCCGAGCGCGCCGCACTGTGACGATGGGCATGATCTAGCTCTGCCGCCGAACGGTGCCTTTGTGGCCGCACACGGATCAGCTTCGGCCATTAGCCCGGAGCCGATCGCCCAGATCGAGGGCCGGTGGATAGATGCCGCCCTGGGTGCTTCAACATCCACGGCGATGGAGCCGAACACCTATCTTGTCCCTGGGGTAACTCGTGATTCCGAGGCGCCGGACTCCTTGCCGGACTCCGAACCTCCCGCGCCCCTACCAATCGATCAGGATTGGGCGCCGGTTATGGAATTCACCGCCGCGGACATATTCCAACACTCGCCTTTTGGCGATATCCTGAATTCATTAAAGCATCTCTCGTTATTGGGAGAGTCCTGGCCGGACTATGGCCAGGATGGTTGGAGTACGGACGACGAAGAAATTCAGAGCCCACCCACCACCCACTTTGTAGCCACTGTCGAGGATTTAACCGACATGCTAGACTTCGACTCCGACGACATCGACGCTATGGACGACGATGTCGGAGACGAACAAGAACCAGCGCCTACAGGGCACTAGAAGGCCACCTCGTCATATGACGTATACATGGTGGATACCCCAAAAGAATGGGATGGCGAAGAAGCAGCGAAGGCAGACTCTTTAAAGAAGCAGCCCAAACGCCGGCGTCAGCGGCGCCGCTCTAAATCCCGCCACAGCAAGAATGGAGATTCCGGCACAGGAGACAATAATACTCCAGAAAGTGCCGAAGACAATCCCCTCCAGCAAGACTCAGCGCAGGAGGATGCAGAAGCAAGCCCCCGCGAGAGGGCGACAGACGAAGGGGTTGAGGATGATAACTATATGCCTCCCTCCGAAGCCGAAGCAAGCCTCAACGATGACGAATTCGTCGTACCAGAGGATCCCGTCGAACAAGAGCACTTCAAGCGCAGGCTTATCACCAGAGCAAACAGCCTAAAGAAAAAGCAGCAGTAGCTTCAAGCTGATCAGGACCTGCTGCCGATCGATGGACCGAGGTCCTCGCGGCCGAAGAGTATAAACTCGAATGTCCCTCCAAAAGTTACCCAAGACGCAAGCTGCTCCCCCGATTAGAGGAGGAAGCATACATACCTCCATCACCAGCGCACGACATGGCTGACCGACCACCCCGTGGTCGTGACAGAGAGGCGTCCAGGCCCCCAGCCAAGACCATACCCTAGCATCGCTCCAAAAGTACGAAGCCAAGAGGGAACACGCCGGACTTGCGAGACATATTGGAGGACAAAGCAACACAATCCAGATCCATCTATGGATCACGTGGGCGCCCTACGACCCACGACGAATACCGTCGTGCCGGATACAATAATCCCGGCCGAGCCGAACACAGCAGACAGCGTTCTCTCGAGCTGCGTCGCGATATTGCTCAATACAGGGGCGCCACACACCCGTTATGCTTCACTGACGAAGTAATGGATCATCAGATCCCCGAAGGGTTTAAACCCGTAAACATCGAATCTTACGATGGCACAACAGACCCCGCGGTGTGGATCGAAGACTATCTTCTCCACATCCATATGGCCCGCGGTGACGATCTTCACGCCATCAAATACCTCCCACTCAAGCTTAAAGGACCAGCTCGGCATTGGCTTAACAGCCTGCCCGCAGAGTCAATTGGGTGTTGGGAAGACCTAGAGGCCGCATTCCTTGACAACTTCCAAGGTACATATGTGTGGCCACCAGACGCCGATGACCTAAGCCACATCATTCAGCAGCCAGATGAATCGGCCAGACAATTCTGGACATGGTTCTTGACGAAGAAAAATCAAATCGTCGATTGTCCGGATGCAGAGGCCCTTGCAGCCTTCAAACATAACATTCGGGACGAATGGCTAGCCCGGCACCTAGGGCAGGAAAAGCCGAAGTCAATGGCAGCCCTCACATCGTTAATGACCCGCTTTTGCGCGGGAGAGGACAGCTGGCTAGCCCGCAGGAACAATCTCCGTAAAAGTTCTGGCAGTCCGGATACTAAGGACAACAACGGCAGGTCACGTCGAATCAAAAACAAGCGCCGCATTAATAGCGACGATAAGGAGGATACGACAGTCAATGCCGGATTCCGAGGCTCTAAACCCGGTCAGCGGAAGAAGCCATTTAAAACAACCACTCCGGGTCCGTCCAACCTGGACCGAATACTCGACCGCTTATGCCAGATACATGGCACCTCTGAAAAGCCAGCTAACCACACCAACAGAGATTGTTGGGTGTTCAAGCAGGCTGGCAAGTTAATTGCCGAAAACAATGACAAGGGGCTAAATAGCGACGACGAGGAGGAGACCCGGCCGCCGAACAATAGAGGACAGAAGGGTTTTCCCCCACAAGTGAGGACGGTGAATATGATATACGCGACCCATATACCCAAGAGGGAGAGGAAACGCGCACTACGGGACGTCTAGGCGATGGAGCCAGTCGCCCCAAAATTCAACCCATGGTCCTCTTGCCCGATCACTTTCGATCGAAGAGACCACCCGACCAGCATACGCCATGGCGGATTCGCCGCATTGGTTTTAGACCCAATCGTCGATGGGTTCCACCTCACGAGAGTCCTGATGGACGGCGGTAGCAGCCTGAACCTGCTTTATCAGGACACAGTGTGCAAAATGGGCATAGACCCATCAAGGATTAAACCTACAAAGACAACCTTTAAAGGTGTCATCCCAGGAGTGGAAGCCAACTGTACAGGCTCAGTCACACTGGAAGTGGTCTTCGGATCCCCGGATAATTTCCGAAGCGAAGAGTTAATCTTCGACATAGTCCCGTTTCGCAGCGGCTATCACGCTCTGCTCGAACGAACCGCGTTTGCAAAATTCAACGCGGTGCCGCATTATGCATACCTAAAGCTCAAGATGCCCGACCCTCGTGGAGTCATCACGGTCAGTGGGAATACGGAGCGCTCCCTCCGAACGGAGGAACATACAGCGGCTCTCGCGGCAGAAGTACAGAGCAGCCTTCTCAGGCAATTCTCGAGTCCGGCAGTTAAAAACCGGATACAACAAAGCGCGCCCGGAGCAACACCAACCAAGACCACCTGGCGCGATCAGAGCACGCGTAGCAATGCGGCCCCAACCCTCACCCGTGCATAATCGCAAGAATAACACTCCACGTACATCATTACGCTTTGGAGATACCATGGGTGCAGGGAAAGGGGCACGATCACAATGGACCCAGAGTGCGGCTCGACCACACCAGGGGCTCACGAGTGCGCCTCCCTTCCTTTTTATTTTTTCTTCTTCTTTTTCGTACACAGGACTCTGTTAACCAGAAGCCCTGTCCGGTGGCGAACCTGCCGAACTCATGATACAACAGTCAGGGACTAAAGAAGGCCGCGATGAACATTCAGGTGGTCTCAATTACGAGCATTAAATTCGTTTATATACACCAAGTCTGCAGCTCATCCCTGGAGGGGGACATGTTTATTTAGTCCAAATCCCTTGCTTACCGCACTATTTGTATCAGTCCGATCTGCCATCAGACTTTCTTTTATAAATAATGCATCACCTTTTTATTGCAATTGCGTTATCTTTTATATATGTTCATTATATGACATCTTGCACCCGTATATTTTGGTACGGCCGAATACGCCAGGGGCTTCTGTTCCCCACATTATGGTGTGATTAAGTCCGAACACTTTCACAAGTGCGGCACCCCGAACTTATAGCATTATATGAATCGGCTCCGAATCATGTCTTGGGTCAATAGTTGGGTTTGCCCGGCTCCCATGTTTTGGTGCCTTACATTCCGTTCCGTCGGCTAAGGTAGCACTGGGAGAACCACTGTGATTGCACCCGGTTGAGCTGGGTTAACGCCTCAGTGGAGAAAGCTAAAACTGACTGGCATGATAATGCGAGAGACTGGTCGCTGTTCGAGAGGTTTTTTCGGGTCCTTAAAGACTCACGCCGCTTCGAGCGAAGTTCCGGACGATGTCCGAAGAAGGCGTGGATAGCGCCCCGGATTCGGTCTTCCGAATACCAGGGGCTTCGCCGAAATTTAAAATTATAGAATTCTATGGCTAAGTGAGAGTGTTCAAGCATTATAAGTCCGGTTGCCTCGTTTGTTGTGTTGAGTGCCTCCCTCGATGGACCCAACAATGGGAACAAGAGTGCTCATGTTTATCCCGAACACCCCAGCACTCGCGGCTTGGGGGCTGAAGCCAACGACTTGCCATCTCTCAGATTTTATAAACGGCCGCACAGAAGGTAATATTTTAAATTAAACAAGTGTTGCACATGGCGCATATGAACGAAGTTTTCAGCGCACATGATAAATATACAGCAAGTTCACTCAAAAATTACATCTCGGGAGCACTCATCTACAATATCGCAGGCTCCCTTCAGGACAATCTTATAGTACTTCTCCGGCGTGCGATACTCCTTGCCCGGCGGCGGTGGGTCCGTGAGAAGCTTCTGCGCATCCAATTTGCCCCATTGCACCTTTATGCGGGCAAGGGCACGACGAGCGCCTTCAATGCAGGTGGAGCGCTTGACTACATCCAGCCTGGGGCATGCATCCACCAGCCGCCGCACTAGGCCAAAGTAGCTGCCAGGCATGGCCTGTCCAGGCCACAGCCGGACTATGAGGCCCTTCATGGCCTCCTCAGCTACCTTGTGGAGTTCGACCAGCTGCTTCAGCTGGTCGCTTGGGGGCACCGGATGGCCGGCCTCAGCGTACTGAGACCAGAAGACCTTCTCCGTCGAGCTCCCCTCCTCGCCTCGATAGAATGCGGCGGCATCAGACGCACTATGCGGCAGATCTGCAAATGCCCTTGGAGAGCTCCGAATTCGGGTAAGTGTCAGGTAGTTCACATTAACATGCCTGCTTTGCATGAAAAATGCCTTACCCGCCGCTATCTTCTTTATGTCCTCAACTTCCTGAAGGGCCTTACGGGCCTCGGCCTTGGCGTACTTGGCACTTTCGAGAGCCGAGGCAAGCTCGGACTCTCGAGTCTTGGAGTCACGCTCCAAACTCTCATGCTTTTCCATGAGAGCCTGGAGCTCTTTCCGGACTTCCGCCACCAGTGCCTCTTGCTTTTCTCGCTCAGCCCGCTCCGTGGAGGCATTGCGTTCGGCCGCGGACACGGCATCCTTCAGGGCTGCCACCTCGTTAGTGGCCCCTGCAATACACATATTATCCTTGTTAATTTTGTTTGCAACCAAAACCCTTTTCTGTAAGGTACTTATTCAAAGAGGTGTTACACGCCTTCTTTCTCCTCGAGCTGCTTCTTTGCATGGTCGAGCTCTTGCTCGGACCGCTCGAGGTCCTTCTTCAGCACATCGACCTCCGCCGTCAAAGCGGCAGAGGTCAGCAGCGCAGCCTGCAAACCCATATTGACATATTTTTAGCAACCCTGCGTATCTTGTTATATCCTTAGTCCGGCTTTTCTTGCCGAACACCGAACTAAGCATCAGGGGCTACTGTCTATGCGGTATTACATTATATAAATTTAACTTCTTACCTCAAAGCCTGTTAGAAGGCTGCTGCAGGCTTCGGTCAGCCCGCTCTTAGCGAGCTCAACCTTCTCAATCACCGCACTCATGATAGTGCGGTGTTCTTCCTCGATGGAAGCGCCTTTAAGCGCCTCCAACAGGTTATCCGGCGCCTCCGGTTGGACGGAGGCCGCCAGTGTCATGGTCTTGCCCTTCTTTCGAAGGGGCCGCTTGCCGGACTCTGGAACCACTGCGGGTTCCGATGCAGAGTCCGGCACAAAGTCCGGGAGGTCGCCTGACGGCGCCTCCGGAGCCTCCTCCTGATGGGTCCCTCTTTGGGATCCCACCTCGGCGTCCTCGTCGGCGCGTGGGGTAGAGGTAGTCGGGATGGAATTCACATCCGACGAGGCCAGTGACCCGCTCGATGAGTCGGGGAGATCATCCTTGGCCGGACTACGGACAGAATGCGGCGTTAGAAGGATACTACACGACATAAAAGAAATTACACATCAAGGATCCGGATACTTACGATCTCGCCGGACGCTTGGCCCTTGGAGGCCACTCATCCTCGCCAACGCTGATGTTGGCAAAACTGTCCGGGGGGATAGTTCTCCCCCTGTTGGACCCTTCGGCCTCCCCGATTGGGGAAGCCTTCCTCTTCTTCTCTCCCTCCTCCGGGAGAGAATACTCCTCCTCCTCGTCTTCAGGGGAGGAGTCCTCGTCGTCGTCAGACGCCTGATTGCGGGAACTCTTTCGAGTCCCCGCGGCCACCTTCTTGGCCTTCTTCTCTGGCACCATGTGCGGTGCCGGAACCAGCAGCCCTGCTAAGCGGGCGTCCACTGGGTCTTCTGGCATGGGAGCCGGGCTGATGAGCAGCTTGGCCTTCTCCATCCATTCCTGTCAAAGGAAGAGGCAGATTAAAACCTCACTAGAGTCAATCTAATTACCACAAGTGTCCCGTAATGGGGTAGAATCACTTACCTCGTCAGTCGGAGACTACGAGCTGAATCCACGGTCTTCGGTCGCGGATGCGGGGGCTTCGGCGCCCTTGAACAGCACCCTCCAGGCGCCTTCGTATGTTGTATCGAAGAGCCCGCTTAGCGCCTGGTGCTGTTCCGGATTGAACTCCCACAAATTGAATGCCCGTTCTTGGCATGGGAGAATCCGCCGGAGGAGCATGACTTGGACCACGTCGACAAGCCTGAGCTTATTGCTCACCATCTTCTTGATGCAGGCTCGGAGTCCCGTCACCTCCACCGGATTGCCCCACTGCAAGCCCTTCTCTTTCCAGGAGGTGAGCTGCGTGGGGATTCCAGATCTAAACTCGGGGGCCGCCGCCCATGTGGGCTTGCGCGGCTCGGTGATATAGAACCACCCCGATTGCCACCCCTTGACGGAGTCCACGAAGGTCCCTTCTAGCCAAGGGACGTTGGACAACTTGCCCAACATGGCGCCGCCGCATTCCGCTTGCGTGCCCTTCACAACCTTCGGCTTGACGTTGAAGGTCTTGAGCCACAGGCCGAAGTGGGGCTGGATGCAGAGGAAGGCCTCGCACACGACGATAAACGCCGAGATGTTGAGGATGAAGTTCGGCGCCAGATCGTGGAAATCCAGGCCATAATAAAACATGAGCCCCCAGACAAATGGATGGAGCGGAAAACCCAGTCCGCGGAGGAAGTGGGGGAGGAAGACGACCCTCTTATGAGGCCCTGGGGTAGGAACGAGCTGCCCCTCGTCGGGTAGCCGATGCGCGATATCGCCGGAAAGGTATCCGGAGCTGCGCAGCTTGGTGATGTCCTCCTCCTTAGCGGTGGAGGCTAACCATTTACCTCCCGCTCCGGACATATTCGGAGAAGGTCGAGGCGAGATGCGCGAGCTCGGGCATTGGAGCTTGAGTTCGCAGGGATGGATAAGCAAAGGAGGAAGAAGGCGTAGGTGAGAAGGTGAATCCTTATCCCTTATATGTAGGCGGACGAAACTATGCGTCCCCCACCAGCCTGGTAAAACTCGCTTATCTCCCAAGCACCACCATCAATGGCGCGGTTGGGTTACCCACGCACGTATTGATGAGAATCCCGGAATAAGGGGAACACGATCTCTGCTTCGACAAGACGTGCGAAGGAAACCGCTTTGCTAAACGTGCTGAGGTGGTATAGTAAAAAACGATTCAAACAAAGGCTTGGTTGCGGAGTGATGTCACGCCGCATAATACGTCAGCAGATCGAGCTAAATGTGCATTTTATTCTCTCTATGGTGGAATGTGGAATTTATTTTGCAGAGCCGGACACTATCCTGGTGTTCACGATCTCATCTGGATTATTCAAGGGAGGAACCCGCCTTGCAATGCCGAACATTGTGCACGCCGGACTTATCGTCATTGAAGACTGGTTCAGGGGATACTGAGGGAGTCCTGGACTAGGGGGTGTCCGGACAGCCGGACTATCAATATCCGCCGGACTCCCAGACTACGAAGATACAAGATTGAAGACTCCGGCTCGTGTCCGGATGGTACTTTCCTTGGCGTGGAAGGCAAGCTTGGCAATACGGATATGTAGATCTCCTACCATTGTAACCGACTCTGTGTAACCCTAGTCCTCTTCGGTGTCTATATAAACCGGAGGGCTTTAGTCCATAGGACAACATACATCTCAACAATCATACCATAGGCTAGCTTCTAGGGTTTAGCCTCCTTGATCTCGTGGTAGATCTACTCTTGTACTACCCATATCATCAATATTAATCAAGCAGGACGTAGGGTTTTACCTCCATCGAGAGGGCCCGAACCTGGGTAAAAACATTGTGTCCCTCGTCTCCTGTTACCATCCGCCTAGACGCACAGTTCGGGACCCCCTACCCGAGATCCGCTGTTTTTGACACCGACACCACTCCTTATTCCATATTCCATAAAATCTTTACCCAAAACTTGAAAACTTCACAACACAAAACTCAACAGGAAATCTTATAAGCTCCGTTAGTGAAAGAAAACAAAACCACCACATAAGGTACTGCAATGAACTCATTCTTTATTTAATTTGGTGTTAAACCTACTGTATTCCAACTTCCTTATGGTTTATAAACTAATTTACTAGCCATAGATGCATTGAAACAAGCAAACAACACACGGAAAACAGAATCTGTCAAAAACAAAACAGTCTGTAGAAATCTGTAACTAACACAAACTTCTGGAAGTCTAAAAATCCTACCAAAATAGGAAGTCCTGGACAATTTGTCTATTGAACAGCAGCAAAAAGAATCAACGCAAAAGCACGTTCCTGTGATTTAACAAAATTATATTCGTGCGCGCAAAGTTTCTGTTTTTCAGCAGAATCAAATCACCTATCATCGTAGGTTATCCTATAGGTTCTACTTGGCACAAACACTAATAAAAAGATAAAAACACATCTAACCATAAGGTAGATGCAAGATTTATTACTAAACACGAGCAAAAGCAAAAAAACATAAAGAAAATTGGGTTGCCTCCCAGCTAGCGCTATTGTTTAACGCCCCTAGCTAGGCATAAAAACAAAGATAGATCTAGCGAGTGCCATCTTTGGCACTAAATTCATAAGTAGTATGCATGATAGATTCATAAGGTAATTTGACTTTCTTTCTTGGAAAGTGCTCCATGCCTTTTTTTAATGGAAATTGGAATCTCATATTCCCTTCCTTCATATCAATAATCTCACCAATCGTTCTAAGGAAAGGTCTACCAAGAATAATAGGGCAAGAAAGATTGCAATCAATATGAAGAACGATAAAATCTACGAGCACCAAATTTCTGTTTGCAATAATAAGTACATCATTGATCCTTCCCATAGGCTTTTTAATGGTGGAATCCGCAAGGTGCAAATTTAAAGAGCAATCATCAAGATCATGGAAACCTAGAATATCACATAAAGTTTTCGGAATCGTGGAAACACTAGCACCCAAATCACACAAAGCAAAATACTCATAATCCTTAATTTTAATCTTTATAGTAGGTTCCCACTCATCATTAAGTTTTCTAGGTATAGAAATTTCCAAATTAAGTTTTTCATCATAAGATTGCATCAAGGCATCAACAATATGTTTGCTAAAAGCTTTATTTTGACTATAAGCATGAGGAGAATTAACAACGGAATGCAACAAGGAAATACACCCTTTTAAAGAACAATTATCATAATCAAATTCCTTGAAATCCGAGATAGTAAGTTCAATATTATTAGAAGTTGAGGATTCTCCAATCTCACTTTTACCAAATTTAACATCAAGATCTAAAGACTCAGAATTTTTGGGACGCCTTCTAGGCAAAGTTGATTCATCATCACTCCCATAATCATCAAAATTCATATTGCAAAACATAGATCTAATCGGAGACGCCTCAATAACTTTAAGATCCTCATCATTATTTTCATCAAGACTAGAAGAACACGCTTTTATAAAGCTTTCTTTTTTAGCACGCAATCTAGCGGTTCTTTCCTTGCACTCGTCAATGGAAATTCTCATTACTTTGAGAGACTCATTGATATCATGCTTAGGAGAAGAAGATCCAAGTTTAAGAGAATTAACATCAAGCGAAAGTCTACCAACGTTTCTAGCCAAATCATCAACTTTGAGCAATTTTTCTTCAAGCAAGGCATTAAAATTCTTTTGAGAAATCATAAATTCTTTCACACTATTCTCAAAATCAGAGGGCATCTTATTAAAATTACCATAAGAATTATTGTAGGAATTTCCATAATTATTGGAGGGATTACTAGGGAACGGTCTAGCATTAAAATTTCCTCTATAAGCGTTATTTCCAAAACGATTCCTACCAACGAAATTCACATCCATAGATTCATTATTATTCTCAATCAAGGAAGACAAAGGCATATCATTGGGATCAAGAGGAGTATTTTTAGTAGCAAACATCTTCATAAGTTCACCCATCTTTCCACTCAAAACATTGATTTCTTCTATAGCATGCACTTTTTTAGTAGAAGATCTTTCGGTGTGCCATTAGAATAATTAGCCATAATATTATCAAGCAATTTTGTAGCATCTCCTAACGTGATTTCCATAAAGGTGCCTCCCGCGGCCGAATCTAAGAGATTTCTAGAAGCAAAGTTCAAACCGGCATAAAATTTTTGTATGATCATCCATAAATTAAAACCATGAGTAGGGCAATTGCAAAGCATGAATTTCATTCTTTCCCAAGATTGCGCACCATGCTCATGATCAAGTTGTTTAAAATTCATAATATCGTTCCTAAGAGTGACGATCTTAGCGGGAGGAAAATACTTAGAGATAAAAGCATCTTTGCACTTGTTCCAAGAATCAATACTATTTTTAGGCAAAGACGAAAACCAAACTTTAGCACGATCTCTAAGTGAAAACGGAAATAACTTCAATTTGACAATATTGTTATCCGTATCTTTCTTCTTTTGCATGTCACACAAATCAACAAAATTGTTTAGATGAGTAGCGGCATCTTCACTAGGAAGGCAGCAAATTGATCTTTCATAACAAGATTCAGCAAAGCGGTATTGATTTCACAAGACTCAACATCATTAAGAGGAGTAATCGGAGTACTAAGGAAATCATTATTATTGGTATTCCAGAAATCACACAACTTGGTATTATCTTGTGCCATGGCAACAAGTAATCCAACACACAAGCAAACGGAAAAATGGTAAGCGGAAAAGAGAGGAGGAGATTGGGAAAGAGAGGGTGAATAAAATGGCAAGGGTGAAGTGGGGGAGAGGAAAACGAGAGGCAAATGGAAAATAATGTAAATGCGAGGGAGATGGGTTTGTGATGGGTACTTGGTATGTCTTGACTTGAGCAAAGACCTCCCCGGCAACGGCGCTAGAAATCCTTCTTGCTACGTCTTGAGCTTGCGTTGGTTTTCCTCGAAGAGGAGAGGGTGATGCAGCAAAGTGTAGCGTAAGTATTTCCCTCGGTTTTGAGAACCAAGGTATCAATCCAGTAGGAGGCTCCTCAAAAGTCCCACACACCTACACAAACAAACTGAGAACTCGCAACCAACGCAATAAAGGGGTTGTCAATCCCTTCACGGCCACTTGCGAAAGTGAGATCTAATAAAGATAGTATGATCAGATAAATATATTTTTGGTATTTTTGATATAGATGCAAAAAGTAAAGATGCAAATAAAGTAGATGGAAAGCAAATATGATAAGAGATAGACCCAGGGGCCATAGGTTTCACTAGAGGCTTCTCTCAAGATAGCATAAGTAGAAAAGTGCATAGTTATGAGATTATCTAGGCATGATCATGTATATAGGCATCACGTCCATAACAAGTAGACCGACTCTTGCCTGCATCTACTACTATTACTCCACACATCGACCGACTCCTGCCTGCATCTAGAGTATTAAGTTCATAAGAACAGAGTAACGCATTAAGCAAGATGACATGATGTAGAGGGATAAACACATGCAATATGATATAAACCCCATCTTGTTATCCTCGATGGCAACAATACAATACGTGTCTTGCAACCCTTTCTGTCACTGGGTAAGAACACCGCAAGATTGAACCCAAAACTAAGCACTTCTCCCATGGCAAGAAAGATCAATCTAGTAGGCCAAACCAAACTGATAATTCGAAGAGACTTGCAAAGATAACTCAATCATACATAAAAGAATTCAGAGAAGATTCAAATATTATTCATAGATAAACTTGATCATAAACACACAATTCATCGGATCTCGACAAACACACCACAAAAAGAGTTTACATCAAATAGATCTCCACAAGAGAGGGGGAGAACATTGTATTGAGATCCAAAAAGAGAGAAGAAGCCATCTAGCTAATAACTATGGACCCGTAGGTCTGTGATAAACTACGCACAACTCATCGGAGGGGCAAGGATGTTGATGTAGAGTCCCTTCGTGGTTGCTTTCCCCACCGGCAGATTGCCGGCAAGGGCTCCAAGATGGGATCTCGCGGATACAGAAGGTTACGGCGGTGGAAATTGTGTTTCGTGGTGCTCCTAGATGTTTTCGGGGTACGTAGGTATATATAGGAGGAAGAAGTACGTCGGTGGCCGCCCGAGGGGCCCACGAGATAGGGGGCGCGCCCTACAGGGGGGGCGCGCCCTCCTATCTCGTGGGGCCCTCGGAGGCTTCTTGTCTTGCACTCCAAGCTCTCCGGATCAGATTTGTTCCAAAAATAACGCTCCCGAAGGTTTCATTCCGTCTGGACTCCGTTTGATATTCCTTTTCTTCGAAATACTGAAATAGGCAAAAAAACAACAATATGGGCTAGGCCTCCGGTTAGTAGGTTAGTCCCAAAAATGATATAAATGTGTAAAATAAAGCCCATAAACATCCAAAAGTGGTAATATAATAGCATGGAACAACCAAAAATTATAGATACGTTGGAGACGTATCACGCGGCGGGCGTCCGATGCCAGTATGGTGCGGCCGGCCTCTGGTGCAAGTACAGTGCAGAGGGCCTATGCCCACAAATGGCAAGGAATGGGGTTACTAACGGGACGTGTACCCAGCTGCGACGCCCTGTCGACAGCAGGAAAGCACCGATGGATCCGCTCTTGCTGTGCGGTACACCGCGCCTCTCGCTCAGCGGTGCTCCAACGCTCTCTCCATGCGGCGAGCCGCAGCCTATCAGCGCGGATGCACCTAGCTTGCTCTACGGCGCACCATCAATCATGTTGTGCGGCGAGCTGCAGCCTCTCGGCGCTGACATGCCTATCTTGATCCATGGCGCTGAAGCGCCATGCGCCAAAGGTCTGCTCAACCCTGGTGATGACGCGCATCACGACATCGTCCATCGCGTTGCCGGGGAGCGCCGTGGCCTCAACGGGCCGTGGCGCCTTCTAGTTTTCCTCCTCGACGAGGTTAATGGCAGAGGCGGCGCTTTGGTGTGTTGGCATGCTTGGAAAAGGTGGATGTGCTACAGGCTGCGCTTGTTGCCTCTGTGCATCGCGCGGCACCTATGTTTATGTGCAATATTGCTGGGTGGCGGGAAACAGGTGAGGAATTGGTGGGAAACGGTGGCGTGTCCATAGAACGCCATCAATTAATGGAAACTTACAACTTAAAGGAACATCAAGCCAGCACAAGAAGTTTATGATGATGAGATGAACACGGACCACACTAAGGAACCCGTCGGTGATAAATTCATCAATCGCGAACGGTTGTATGCTAGCAAGCGTTTACCACAACACACATGGCATATTCCATCACAAACAGGTCGGATGGATCAACTGTATGCCACGTATGCACATTGTCAAAAAGTAATGCGGTAGACCTTCTTTAACATATGTTAAAAAATAAAATAAAACTAAAAAACAGGGACCTCGAGGTTAAATTAGCTGAGGGAATGGGTCATTTTGGTCATTTGACCGATATGACCCATCCTATCAGTTAATTTAACATCAACACAACTTCCCATCCAGTCACCCAACTGATGACTGCTTCAGCCTGAGCACACTTAACTTGAGAGATCTCTTAGATGAGCTATTGGTGGAACAACTAGTCCTTGCTGATATAGGATGCCTCTTCGCATCCTTACGGCATATCCGGATGATTGCCCGTCTCCCAATGGCCAATACATGTTGTGTAGACTGAGCATATCCGATACGTCTTATTAGAAGCAATCGCCTGTGTTATTATCGGTCTTCACACACATTTTTTATTACAGACATGTTTGCCGCATATCACACACATCTTGTTATATTGAACCATTTCTGTTCTCTTGTCTCAACGCAAACACTTCATCCGAGTGAACCGCATGTTGTATATCGCACACACACCTTGATCTGGCTGACCATTTCTTTCGTCTTGCCTAATCACAAACAATTCATCCGAGTGAACCGTATGCTGTGTATCGCACACGCCTTCATCTGGCTGCCCATTTCTTTTGTTCCTCTTCATCGCAAACAGTTAATTGAACTGAACTGTATGCCCTGCATCGCACACGCAACTAAAATCTGAACTGTGTTTGATGCATCCGTCATCACAAACGTTTTGCACATTTTACATGGTTCTCTGATACTACCGTTTGCGATTATTGCATCGCACACAATTTCTTGAAGGGTCTCTGATCGTAGTGTCGCATTAGCAGCATCCTGCAGTAGTGACTTGCAGGCCATCATGGGTACATGGTGACATGTTTGTGTGTGAAGAAATTCTCATTGCATTTTTGCCAAAATTCCGATGTTGTAATTTTCCTACCAATATAATGGGAATGCCATAAAAACTAGGTGGCAACTTTTGATGTGCCTTTTTATCTAAGCATACACATATGTGGAGAGAAATCCAACAATGGAGACGGATAAATCTGATTCACTATTGGCAGTTAAAGCAATATGAATTTAATGGTTCAAAATAAGTGATATTGGCTTTTTCGTCTGATACGCAAGTATGGAATAGTAAAGGGGTATGAGGGTCACTATAGTGCTAAAATACTTAAATTTTGTACCTAATGGTGTATTAGCAAAAATTCATGACCCTTACTCTATAAAATCCAACTAGTGAATTTGGATGTACCATATCTGCACCAACATATCTGTGCACTATAATGCCACACAAGATTTAGGCCATGCTATAAGTATGTAATTGATCATTCACGATTGTCCTTCTTTATTCAGTCAAGAGCAGAGCCATGAATCAATAGAAGGGGGCAAACCCAACTTACCAAACATTAGGGGGGCAAACATAAATTATTTAGCATTTTACATGAAACTTTATAGTATGTATATACAATCTTCTCAATCTAGGGGTGGGGGTGGGGTCATGGATCCCCCCACCATTGGCTCCATCATTGATCCCAATGAACAATAAGCAATTATTTTTGTGAAAAATATATTCATGCGTACGTTATGGCTCAACCTTTACACGTGTACACACACATAGGGCATGTTCGCCTCAAACCACTTTTTACAGCACCACCATCGCCATTTCATATGACACGTGTGCTTCTCAATCACCAACCCCATGCGCTCCTTGCCCAAGGCACTCCCTATAAGAAGCCACCTTCCTAGGCCATCGATAAGCATCCAACATCGTCCACCAAATCACTAGCTATGTCTTCAAGAGATGGTCTATCCCGGAAGGCTATCCTCCGTTGCAACACAAGCATGATGGGGTCATCCTCTCGCTCGTCCTCCACGTTGTGCAATGAAGGTAAGGTAGAAAAGAAGGAGGGTGCTTGCACTGGCAAGCCAGAGCGCACCTCCTTCAATTGTTTCCAGTGCAACAAGACATTCCCAACCCAGCAGGCCATGGCTGGCCACTGCAGCACCCACACCCGGGCTAGCTTCCGGAAGAGGGCGGTCGCTAGGCGCACCAATCAGATCTCACATGCTCCTTCCATGGTTGCCCTACCTCGCAACCCGCCACGGCTTCCCCAACATCATAATGTTGATGCTATCCACTTTTGGTGTTCCCGGGAACATATCACAACCAGGAGCAACCCTATGTTGCCACTAGGTATAAGGTATGTTCCGTATGTTCGTCCAACTAGCAACCAAGTGATGGTGGCGGTTCCTTACCTTGAGCTACATGGCCATAGTACCATGACACCATCGATGATGGATCCAACTACAAATCCTGCATTAGTGCCTCTAGCACCATCTCCTAGCATGCCAAGATCCACACTGCTTGGCCGGAGAGCCTTTGTCCCTATCTATAGTGTGCCATACCGTGGAGTTAATGTTGCTCCACCCAGTGATGCTTTGTCCTCGACGAATACACCAGGACGCACAGAAACTGATCTGACACTCCAGTTGGGCTCTGGTAATAAGTACACCCGAAGGAGGACACTACCTTTGCTCAAGTCACTAATAATGGCATCAAACATTCGGGAAGGTGCCAACCATAGATGCAAGCTGGCAACAGATGGTGTTGATCAAGGTAACTTGGGGGGAAGTCGGGTGGATGGCTTAGATCTGGAGTTACATTTGTTTCGCTAGTTGTGTACTAAGGTGGAGCTTAATAAGGATGCACCCAAGCAATCTAATTGTGATGCAGTATGAGATCAATAAGCTATAGATTGCACAAAGTAAATTTTGTGGAAACATCTTAGACGTGCAAAGTGTTCTAATAATAATTTGTGGATGTATCGTTGTTTGTACTCAAATAAAGAAGTTCTACAATTAATTAATTAATAGCTCCATGTTTTTTCATGTTGTTATTTTTTTCGATGTTGGAGGAAAGTGTATCTTTCCAAAAGAACAGAAGGCCCTCATCTTATGAATCAAGTGATGCATGCAACCTATTTTATCAAAAATTTATTTATGGCAAATTATCTTGTCTGAACATAGAAGAAAACATTAAGTTGCTAGAACTGAGGCAAGTGATGGTAAAATACATGCTTCCCCATAATTCGCTTCATGAGGGTGTGACACATACGGTGGTGGAGGACAAAAATATGAGGTAATGCGGACTTCGGTGCTATTCTGCAACAATGTTTGACCTCTGTCAATATAACAGTATCAAAAAGATATGCTCAAACAAAGCAAAGGCATGATGCAAACATCATTGTGCTTCTATTCTCGACATGGCATGCAAATAAAATAATTTCCTCGCCGAAGTTTTATATTTTTTCAGCAGCAAAAATATTATTTTCAACAATATTTCAGTATAGAAAGTAGTAAGCACTTTAACCTTACATATCACCAGGACCTTTTTCATACACACCAACGAAACTTCTAGCAAGCATACTATTGAAAAGAGAATTTCAATACAAAACCAATACAATAAAAGGATCAATTCAATTGGATAAAAGATGAGCAAGTTATGCATTCAAAGTTTGGTCAGATATCAAATAGAAAATAACCAAAAAACTATTTATATTGAAATATGACATGTGATACGTTTCCAACCTATCTATCTTTTTTGTTTGTTTCATGCTATTATATTATCAATCTTGTATGCTTTATGTGAAATTTTATATCATTTTGGGAACTAACCTATTAACCGAGTGCCCAATGCTAGTTCCCGTTTAAACCTATTTTATTGTTCCACAGAAAAATCATACCAAACAAAGTACAAACACGACGAAACCTTATAGTGCTTTTTTCTAGACCAAAAGAGACCATAGAAGCTTCTGTGGGTGGGTGGGGGGGAGGCCATAAGTTCCATGAGTGGGCCACAAGCTCACACGACACACTCCCAGGGGGCATGCCACTTGATCTTGTGGCCCCCTCAAAGGTCCGTCTGACCTAATTCAATGGCTATAAATTCCCTAAAATCATGAAACCCCTAGAGCGAGACCCAAAACAATTTTATCGCCGCTTGAAGGCTCCGTTCTTCTACGATCCCATCTAGAGGCCTCCACCGATACTCCGCCAGAGGGGGAATCAATCACGGAGGCCATCTTCATCAACCTTGCCGCCTACATGATGCTGCGTGAGTAGTTTCCCACATGGCCAATGGATCCATAACAGAATCTCTCTCTCTCTCTCTCTCTCTCTCTCTCTCTCTCTCTCTCTCTCTCTGTCTCTGTCTCTCTCTCTTTGATTTTCAATACAATTTTCTCTTCGGAGATCACTTCGATGTAATCCTTTTGTGGTTTGTTTGCTAGGATCCATTAAATTTTGGTGTATGATCAGACTATTCATTGAAAGTAAATGAGCCTTTTCTGAACTTTATTATATGTGAATTTTATAGCCCTGCATTTCTCTCCGATCTACCCATCTAGTTTGGCCAATTAGATTGATTTATCTTCAGTGGGGGAGGTGCATGTTGGTAGGTTCATTCTTGCGGTGTCCTCACCCAGTGACAGAAGGGGCTGCGAGGCACATATTTGCGTTGTTGCTACAATGGGTAAAACGAAGTGGTTTGAACATATTATTTGGTCTTACTTTGTCTACATTATGTCATTATGCTCCAAGCATTACTCTATTTGTTATGAACTTAATACCTTAAGATGCATGTTGGATAGCGGTCGAGGGTTGGAGTAATAATAGTGGATGCAAAAATGTTTCGGTCCATTTGTCACGGACGTAATGCCCATGTATTGATCATGGCATGAATAACGTCATAACTATGCGCTTTTCTATTAATTGCCATACAGTAATTTGTTTGCCCACCATTATTATGCTCATGAGAGAGATGCCTCTAGTGAAAGCTATGGCCCCTGGGTCCATTCACTTCATATTACTAAAACCTAATTCCCTTGCTGCAATTTATTATCTTTTATTTTGTTTTGCAATTTATCTATCTATCACTATCATAATTAATCCTTCCAATTAATGAGGTACCACTTACATTTGTTTGCGTGGATATCCTACTAGTTCGATAAACCTTGTTTCTTAATTGAGGGAAACACTTTCTGCTACTATACTACATCAACCTTCCTCTGAGGAAATCCCAACGCCTATCACAAGTAGCAACATCAAATGCACACTCTTCGAGTACAGCATCGATGAAGTGGTAAGCCCATGTGGGTTATGATGAGTGTTATTTTTACACTCATTCATTGTTGTTTAAATAATTTTATCTTATAAAATCTGAGATATTCCCTCCAATATTTCCAATACAAGAGATTACGAAATCCTCTTGTTATTTTGTTTCCATAGAAAAAGGGCTATTTATGGAGAAAATAAATCATATACAAGGAAAGAAGCAAAATGTAGAAAGGCGAGATCTAGTGGGAGGCACACCAGCACCAACAGAGCGCAAGATGGTCCCTGGTACAAGTGCATGTTCTCATACCAGCAATCATACCAAGTGTAAGACACACTATGGCATCCACCCCAACAACTTCTATAAAGGGACTCATAGCAGATTAGTGAAGGCCAATCGATGAAATCTCTATCTCCGCACTAGAAGACATTCACCAACCCTAGCCGCCGCAATTTCCCATCTCATCTCCATATCCACAACCATCTCCATCACCGCAACAATCCATATCCAAGTTATACATACTTGTAATCGTGTATCGCATCCAGCAACCACTATAAGACATATTATCACTAAAGCATTCTCTTCATGTCTTCTTCAATGTTTCTTCTTGCGTCCAATCCCAAGTATTTTTTCTCAAATTTCTTTGTGCCTCACCATAGAAGAACATTAGTCTCCACTCCTCCTTACTCGGTTCTGAAACAATCATATGGCTGTGGTATTTTGAAAAATTCAATAGCCTCATACTGATCGGGCTCTTTCGAAAAATAGCTAAGCCGCCACTCCCACTACTACCCACTGCATACCCACCATCATACCCCAAAACTCTAGTCAAACCTTTACCTCTTTGTTTTGATAACTTAGTGTCTACCAGACAGACCACCTCCAATGCACACTGCCTTATGACATCCTTGAGCTCTCGAACTGTCGTGGGGTCACAAATCCCTCGACATTTCCAGTAGAAAGTTCTCACTGGACCCAGCGGTCCTCCTCATGGGTGACCACCTCACTAGTTGTATCCATGTCATTTACCTCTTTTACAGTACCCTGCCTTCTTATTTTAACATGTACGTTCCCTGGCGTACTTCAACAGGGGGCTCCTTACTCATTACTCATTGGCCCATTCTCTAGCAAAAGAAAAGTCCCACTTTTCCCGCAAGGTTGGGTCAAGCTGACCATTAACATTTATTAAGACATCATCTCCAATCAATCCATTTTGTGCTCATCTCTCACTGTCAAGATCATCTCTAGAAATAGCTTGGGTATAATCCATCACATCCTCAGTCCTTGGTTCTGTTGGATATGCAGCACCCCTTCCACGACCCCAACTACCTCCTCGATTACCCTTGCCAAAGTCTCCCCTACCTCCTAGTGCACCTCTCCTCCCACATTCTCGTCTCTACTCCCACCATATTCCCGATATCCCACCAGAGAAGTATTCCACAACACAAAATCACCTCACACTTGCTTGGGCCATGCATCCCATCACGACATTCCTCCACTGGTGTAGTGCCCTGCTATACAAATGGTTTTTACCACCTTTCCGCGATGGAGTTTTAAACCGTAGCCTTGTCAGTGTGTGCGATAGGGAGAGGGGGGTCCTTCCCACACGACCCAGAAACCGTCAGGGATAGGCCCTCCAGTCACACACGCGGGGAAAAAAGAGCTCGTGTGCGATCGAGCGAGCCATCGCAGACAATTATACAGCCCCAATCATTTCCATTATATGTACATCCCACACAATCAATAAAAGGAATATGTTTCTGTTTGTATGTTTATCCCACACAGTCAATCCAAGAAATACGTTTCCTTTCATATGTACATCCCACGCGGTGAATCCCAGACAAACGTTTCCATTCACATTTACAACACACACAATTTCACCATCAAATCGTCTATGACAGCATTGCCATTGCAGATGATATTAACAATTTTATCGTTTGTGTTATTGAATGCATCACGCATGGTGCCTAGAAGAAACTGTCCGCGTTCTGGGAACGGGGGTACCCAGACTTGCCTGCCTGCTGCCCATGGCATGGCTCCATCAACGTCCCGGTATGACCCACCTTCCGCATCAACGACTCAAGACCCTCATGAGGGGCCAAGCCTCACGAGGCGGACAACACCAAGACCTCTGGGAGGAGCGGCCTCCTCAGGCTGGCTCCAGAGGAGTGGAGATTTCTATGCAAGCTCACCTCGTGAGGCTAGGATGATGTGATCCATGACAACCAAGGCCAGGCAAGTGCCAGCGGGCACAGAACAACAATTTCCTCTTTGGTGCTAAGGAGGCAAGAGCAGGCGCGAAGTCCCGAGAAATTAGCCAAAGGTTTCCATTCTCGTGCAACAAGACCAACACCGCCAGGACGGCAGGACGAAGGTCATCGCCGAGCCCACCACGGCGTCACGACTAGAAGCTTTGTTGGCGAAGACTACTTTTGTCAGGATAAGATGTACTAGTTGTCTCCCTTCAAATTTGGCCGTTGTAGGATCCCTTCCCGCCTTCATTTGGAAAGAGGACCGAGGCCACTAAAAATAGGACCTAGCCACCACCATAGAGACCCCCCCCCCCCGAGTCCCGGATCCGAAAGCTGGAGATCATCCTCTTCCCCACCAGCACAAGAACACTCCTCCTGAGGTTGTTCTTCCACTGTACTAGTTCATCCTCAAGCCCTCGAGGCCAATCCACCACAAAGCAGGAGTAGGGTTTGACAATGCAAGGTGGCCTGAACCTGGGTAAACTGCCGTGTCCACTTTCCTTTGTGTTCATCGAGCTAGGTCGTGAGATTGGATAGTAGCCAGATTGGGGAGGTTGAGTTCTTCGCACGCACCCCAGAGTTTGAACCTCTCAAGGGTCTGTGGAACCCGAAATCTGACATTTGGCACGCCAGGTAGGGGTGCGCCGGAGCCTCTCTTCCGCCGGTCGATTCGCCATCGCTCCACCGCTTCCATGGCTGACGCTCGTCGAGCTTGTGTTGAGAATCAGGCCGTTCTCGCCGCCCACGTCACTCAGATAGCACCGGCAGGCAACAGCTGCCCTCGCTGTCCCCCGTCGCCAGTGGAGAACGCTGCCACCGGCCCCGCGGGCCATGAGCAGCAGGCCTCGCCACCGCTTCCTTCCGTGCGGCGAGACGGGCGCACCGCCACTCTGTTGCTGACTCTGGCTGCTTCGCCCTCCCATTTTCTTGTCGTGGCCCGGCGTACGCACAGGCCCCGCTGCTCATGGCGCGCGAGCTCCTGTGCTACCGCCTGGTCGATGACTTCTACGAGGACTGGCTCAATCGCATCACCGAGCTCGTCAATGTCACCGAAGAGTCTATTGCACCATCTCTCTCGCTGCCTCAACCGCCGCCTACTGCGGGTGACGTAGCTCACGGAGCACCTCCTCCACCTCCCAGGCAGGACACCATCATCAAGCCAAGGCAGGAGGCTCCTCGGCGCGATCCGCAACGCCGAGCGCCCGCGCTCGATGAGGTAAGCTGCCAGGTGCTGCGGCGGCCACAAGAAGATGCGTGTGCGCTCCCAGCACCGCCACGCCAGGACCGCGCGCCGCGCGCAGTGGTGGCGCACGGGCGGCAAGACCAAGCTCCACTCCCACGATGGGCTCCTGTGACCACAGCAGGGTGCCGTGCATTAACTCTGGAGCTGCGCAGCGTCGTCCGGCCAGGGAAATTCAAGCCCGATCTACCTCCATGCTACGACGGCACCCCCAACCCTGCTGAGTTCCTGCAGCTCTACGAGCCGAGCATCGAGGCGGCCAAAGGCAATAAGAAGGTTATGGCTAACTGGTTTCCCGTGGCCCTCAAGGACGGCACACGCTTGTGGCTCTTGAACCTCCCCGCGGGATCGATCTCCTCATGGGATGAGATGTGAGAGCATTCTGTCGCCAACTTCAAGGGCACTCGCGACCGCCCGCCGGCCGCGGGTGACCTACGGCGCATCAAGCACCAGCCAGGAGAGACCCTGCAGAAGTACATCCAGCGCTTCAATAGCGTTCGCCTCAAGATCTCCAAGGTGTCAAATAAAGCCATCATCTTGGCGTTCACTGATGCGTCAGCGACGTCAAAATGAAGAAGGAGCTCGCCATACACGAGGACCTATGCATGACTCTGGAAATGTTCAACATGGCAACCAAGTGTGCGTGAGCTGAGGAAGGTCACCTATCCCTCCTGGAGCTTCCGGAGGTTGACCCAGAAGATAAGAAGGCGAAGGCCAAGGACGTGAAGCGCAAGGGACCAGCCGTGCTTGCGGCCAAACCAAAGATGAAGCATGGCTGCAATCACCCAGAGTCATCAAAGGGCAGCCGCCCATTCTGCGTCTTCATCAACGTGCACAACCATAACAACAAGGACTGCCAGGAGCTCAGGACCATCTGTGATGGGCACCTCGGCCGTCGCCCCGAGCGCAACGATCGAGGCTATGGCCGCGGAGGAGGACGAGGTGGAGGACGCTGGGACGGCCGCGACCCCCGCCAAGAATGGCGCGACCAGCCTTGGGAGGACCGCTGGCAGGGCCAGCCTCGTGAGGGTGCCTGGAGAGATCAGCCTCGCAAGGACCGCCCTCAGGGCAATGCTGGCCTCCCTCCACTGCCACCACCACCAAGAAGGAATGAAGACCACCACCAGGACGAGGGGGCTGGGGGCTTCCAGGAGCCTCGTGCCATCGCTTGCATCCTAGGCGACGCTCAGGCCCCAGCCTCCCATTGCATCTTCAAGCAGTCCGCGCGTGAGGTGAACGCAGCCCTCCCCAAGCTCGATGCAACACGCCTGCTCAGGTGGTCCAAGTACGCCATCACCTTAGACTTCTCCGATTAGCTCAAGTGCGCGGCCACAACCGACACCCTCTCAATGCTCTGCCCGCCCATCATCAGCAACGTACTTGTCACCAAGACACTCATTGATGGCGGTGCGGGGCTCAATGTCCTCTCCGTCGAGACGTTTAACCGACTCCAGGTGCCCTACAACCAACTTCAGCCTACCAAGCCCTTCTCAGGAGTGACCGACGGCTCCACCAAACCAATAGGGTAGGTCTGCCTCCCTGTCACCTTCGACAAGCGTGACAACTACTGCTGAGCTCATCGACTTCGACGTTGCCAACATTCGCCTCCCGTACAACGCCATCCTCGGGTACCCAGCTGTTGGAGTAATGGGCCACGGGTAGGCTAACCCGAGCCCCAGAACATTTCAAGACATGGGGGCAGACTGCGCCCCTCAAGTACCTATGGCGACTCCACGAGGGCCGACTCCCAGAAGCGACTCCCATTCAAGCTGAGTCCCAGAGGCGACTCCAAGATGGCCGAGTCCCAGAGGCGACTCCCATTCAAGCCGAGTCCCAGAGGCGACTCCAAGATGGCCGAGTCCCAGAGGTGACTCCCGTTCAAGCCGAGTCCCAGAAGCGACTCCAAGGAAGCCGACTGTGGGGAGTCGACCCGCGACTCCAACCACCCGATAATAAAGGGCAGGCATGGCCACAGTGCGCCGTACCCGCGGAGATCTCCACCCGGCACGGCACTGTTGCCATGCCAGCCCTGACATCGGCCTTAGAGGCGGGGCCCTGTGCCCACGACCACTTGTCTGTACAGCCCGAAGACGGCGGGGCCTACCAGTCAGCGAGAGTATTGAAGATGGCGAGAGCACCGAGAGTCGGACCCGTTGGGAGACGGCCCCCTGGAGTCGGCCGACCCTACCCACGGGTCCCACACGCCATTAACCAGATGTGACCGGGGAATGGCCACAGTGATCGCCCGCCAGGCGGCGGCACTGTTGCCATGACCCCCTAACCAAGCCCGCGTCATTAGAAGAACGGCTACAGTAACCTGCAGCCGGCAAGACCCGCCCGCGGCGGACACGGGCTGACGCCCTCGTACCAGGCCAGTCGGCGGGACCCACCAGTCGGCGGGGCCCAGGAGTCAGCGGAGAAGACGACACCTGAGAGACAGACGGCCGGGACACGCACCCAGCCGGTTTTACCATTGTAACCCTGGGGGGTAGGCCTATATAAACCCCCCAGGGCACCCATGCAAAGGGTTGGCATCCATTAGCATTAGACAGACCACAAGGGAAGGAGGGAGCTAGCCTTGCCCTCTCCTACCTCCACAAACAGCTCTAGGAGCAAGCTTGTATTCACTTTGCCTTAGTGATCATGCGGAGACCTCGCAGAGCAGCAGTAGGGGTGTTATCTCCTCGGAGAGCCCTGAAGCTGGGTAAGATTCGCCAGCGTGCATGTCTTCGCCTCATTCCGTTTCCAGGCACCAGCGACGTTCTACTCGCCCCCACCATGATAAGCCATCCTTTGGCATATGTCGCACCCAACCCCCGACATTTGGCACCCACCATGGGGCCTGGTGCACCGTCGTCCGGAGATCTGTTCTGGACGAGAACCCTCTTCCTTCCTGGCGAGCGCAGCCAGTCAGGCTCGCCAGACGGGGTCTGCATCGACGCCCCGCGCGGCGCTGAGGCCGCTTGTGCAGCGAGCTGCCTCGCCGAACTTGTCGGCGAGGTTCGCCTCTCCGACGAGCCTGCATCCGACGCAGGCACGGGTGGCCCCGAGAGCCTCCTCGCGGGCCTCCTCGACAAACTCCACGTCACCGGCGAGCCTGCCGTGGACTTGGAGTCCGTAGGCTCCACCGACCCGATGCTGGTCGACTCCGACGCCTTGTCGCTTGACACTTTCCCCACCAACGTGGTGGTCTACGACAAGCCGCTTCCTCACGAGGAGAGCGGCGGAAGCGCCGTCACGGAGGTGCTCGTCATCAGTCACGATGAGTGCTCCGGTGAGGGAGCTTAGGACCCGCTCGACGCGGCCCTGCAAGACCTGACTGCGCCTATTCCAGAGGACGTAGATGCCAAGACGCTGGAGACATGCCGCCTTCAGATCATCGAAGGCGCCAAGAAGCTGGCAAGCATGAGGCGCTTGTCAGAAGCCTACCAGCGCGAAATGGATCGTGCCGTGGGCGGCTCGCCGGCTCCGACTGGGCCTAGCCGCCTAGGCGCGGTCCGGCAACGCGGCACGACCATCACCGACTTGTTCAGGGCCAATCGCCCCGTATACGCCACCCCTGCGGAGAACATCCGCGCCGCCCAAGCGGCCACCGACGAGCTGAAGAACTTCAAAGGCGAAGAGCGCCGCATGATGACGGAGAAAGTCCAGCAACTCCTCGACGCAGTTGTTGCGCAGAACGCGGCCGCGCCGAGGCGCCACGACAGCTCAAGGACGACTTGCCTCCCCGCCGAGATCAGGGCGCGATGTCTCGGACGCCGACTGGTGGAGTCCGCGGAAGAAAAGACAAAGAGCCGGCTGTCAGCCGCAGTCGGACTCGCATCACCATCGAGCGTGACCAAGACGGCCGTCCAAGAGCAGTGGAGCGGCAGGACGACTACCTGCCTCCCCCACCAAGAAGAGAACGGCGAGTTTCCCCGCCGCCTGTCGAGCATCCGACTCTCGGTGGCCGCCTTGGCTGCCGAGAGGGAGTTGGAGAGAATGACCCCCGCCATCGGATCGACCGACTCCACCGATCCCTGGCGCTGGAAGAAGAAGATGAGCTGGGTCCGCCTTGCTTTGGACGCCGCATCCGAGACGAGCCTTTCCCCAAAGGGTTCACGCTCCCCCGAGACACACCCAAGTACACCGGCTCCATGAAGCCAGAAGACTGGCTAATTGATTACTCCACGACCGTCAGCATAGCGAACGGCAACATGCGAGTTGCCGTGAAGTATGTTCCACTCATGCTCCAGGGCACGGCCCGGACATGGTTGAACACTCTGAAGACCCGCAGCATCAACAGCTGGGTCGACTTCACCGAAGCCTTCATCCGCAACTTCACGAGCACGTACAGGCGACCTCCCAAGCCGCGCTAGCTTTCCTTGTGCGTGCAAGGCCCTGACGAGTCAACACGCAACTACCTCACGCGCTGGGGCGAGCTTCGGAACTCCTGCGAGGGCGTGCACGGGGTGCAGGCTATCGAGTACTTCACCGCCGGGTGCCGAGAGGGCACCCTCCTCAAGCACAAGCTCCTCTGTGATGAGCCAGAAACCCTTGACGAACTGCTGGTCATCACAGACAAGTACGCCATGGCCGACTCCTCCATGAAGACGGAGATTCAAGTCAATGCGGCTGGCAAAGTGGCCCCTCAGGCTCCCAGAACTCCAGCTGGAGACACCAGTCGACGACAACAACCGAACAACAACAAACGCAAGGCCCAACAGCCGACTTCCAATAGTCGGCAGGTTGCGACAGTCGAAGATCAACAGCCGGAGGGGCAGCCTCCGGCCAAGCGACAGAAAGGCGGCAAGTCCAACTGGTTGCTGGCCTTCTCTTACGAGCAGACTCTGGATGGTCCCTGCAAGTTCCACAGTGGCGCGAAGCTGTCAAATCATACCAACCGAAAGTGCCACTAGCTCACCAGAATCGCCAAGGGAGACGGCCTTCTTCCTCCGCCGCCTGCTGGGCCGCCGCCTCCACCGCCGCCCCAGCAGCCGGCCGCACGGCCAGTCGGCGCAGTACAAGACGAGTACCCAGAAGAGCATGGAGCCTATGTGGTGTTCACGAGTGTGGCTGATGATCGACGCAGTAGACGGCTGCAGCAGCAAGAATTAAATGAAGTGGCGACAGATACTCCAGAGTTTATGCATTGGTCCGAGAAGCCTATCAGTTGGAGTAGAGCGGATCACCCAGAGGTGATGCCGAATCCGGGCTCCTATGCCCCGGTCCTAGGTGCTACCTTGGCCACTGATAGGCGAGCAACCCGCTTTTCGAGAGTGCTGATAGACGGAGGCAGTAGCATCAACATCCTGTACAAAGATACTATGGAGAAGCCAGGAATCAAGCAAAGACAGCAGCACAACAGCCGGACTGTGTTCCATGGTATTGTACCCGGCCTTTCCTACTCACCAATCAGCAAGATCCTGATAGACGTCCTCTTCGGAGACAAAGATCATTTCCGCCGAGAGCCAGTCTGGTTTGAGGTGGTGGACCTCGAAAGCCCATACCATGCGTTACTTGGCCGACCTGCACTAGCCAAGTTCATGGCGGTTCCCCACTATGCCTACCTCAAGATGAAGATGTCGAGTTCCAAGGGGATTCTGACCGTCGCCGGCGATTACAAGAAGTCATCCGCTTGTGCGGCCGAGAGTAGTCGGCTTGCCGAGTCCCTGGTGATCGCAGCTGAGAAGCGGCTCCTTGATCGGGTCGTGGCGATGGCCGGAAAGAAGCCAGAGATGTCGTCTGACCCCAAGGAGTCAGAAGCTGAGGGTTCGTTCAAGCCGGCCAAAGAGACTAAGAAGATACCATTGGACCCGGAGCACCCAGAGAGGTATGCTGTCATGGGTGCAAACCTTGACAGCAAATAGGAAGGCGAGCTCGTCGATTTCCTCCGTGAGAATCGAGACATCTTTGCATGGTCCCCTAAAGACATGCTAGGTGTACCGACGGAATTCGCCAAGCACAAGTTACATGTCCGACCAGATGTGAAGCCCGTCAGGTAGCCCTTGCGCCGCCTGTCAGAAGAGAAAAGAAGAGCTGTTGGAGAAGAGATAGCCCGGCCCCTGGCGGCCGGCTTCATTATGGAGGTGTTTTTTTTGCAGAGTGGTTGGCAAACCCGGTCTTGGTACTAAAGAAAAACAAGCAGTGGCGGATGTGCATTGATTACACAAGCCTCAACAAAGCCTGCCCGAAGGACCCCTTTGCTCTGCCGAGAATCAATCAGGTGATAGACTCCACAACCGGATGCGAGCTGTTGAGTTTCTTAGATGCCTATTCAGGATTTCACCAGATCAAGCTGAACCCGGCAGACAGACTGAAGACCGCCTTCATCACGCCATTCGAAGCCTTCTGCTACCTGACCATGATGTTCGGCTTGAGGAATGCCGGCGCCACCTTTCAGCGTTGCATGCAGAAGTGCCTCCTTAAGAAACTCGGCAGAAATGCCCACGTCTACGTGGATGATGTGGTGGTGAAGACGGAGAAGTGTGGGATGCTGCTAGAGGACCTCAAGGAGACCTTTGAGAACCTGCGCCGATTCCAGATCGAGCTCAGCCCCGAGAAGTGCATTTTCGGAGTACCAGCCGGCCAACTCCTTGGCTTTCTGGTCTCTGAACGCGTCATAGAGTGCAACCCCATGAAGATCAAGGCCATCGAGAGGATGGAGATACCCAGCCGACTATTAGATGTGCAGAAGTTCACCGGCTGCTTGGCGTCCATCAGCCGATTCATCAGTCGGCTGGGCGAGAAAGCTCTCCCTTTGTATGAATTGGTGAAGAAGACCACCTTTTTTGAGTGGAACAACAAGGCGGACGAAGCATTTCTCCAGCTGAAGAAGATGTTGACTACTCCTCCTGTGCTGGCGGCTCCGACTCCCAAAGAGCCCATGCTCCTATACATTGCCGCCACCAGCCGAGTAGTCAGCACAGTCATTGTAGTCGAACGCAAAGAGGAAGGCAAGGCGCTCCCTGTCTAGAGACCGGTGTATTACCTGAGCGAGGTACTGTCGACCTCCAAGCAAAACTACCCCCACTACCAGAAGATGTGCTACGGTGTGCATTTTGCCGCCAAGAAGCTGAAGCCTTACTTTCAAGAGCATCCAATCACTGTGGTTTGCACAGCCCCGCTGGCCGAGATCATTGGGAGCCGAGACGCTTCTGGCCGAGTAGCCAAATGGGCTATAGATCTGGCTCCCTACACCATCTACTACCAGCCCCGCACCGCCATCAAGTCGCAAGCACTGGCCGACTTCCTCGTCGACTGGGCCGAGATCCAGTACCAGCCGCCAGCGCCCGACTCCACCCATTGGCAGATGCATTTCGATGGCTCCAAGATGCGCACCGGCCTGGGAGCCGGCGTCGTCCTCACCTCCCCTAAAGGCGACAAGCTCAAGTATGTGCTGCAGATCCACTTCGCCGCCTCCAACAACGTCGCCGAATACGAGGCGCTCATTCATGGGCTCCGGCTTGCCAAAGAACTTGGCATTCGCCGGATCCTGTGCTATGGCGACTCCGATTTGGTGGTCCAGCAGTCATCTGGCGACTGGGACGCCAAAGATGCAAACATGGCGAGCTACCGCTTCCTGGTGCAGCAACTCAGCGGATACTTCAAGGGGTGCGAGTTCCTTCACGTGCCAAGAAACGACAACGATCAAGCAGACACCTTGGCACGAGTCGACTCCACCCGCCAAGCAATTCCATCCGGCATTGCTCCTCAGTGCCTCCTTAAGCCATCTATCAAGCCTTCACCAGAATCAGACTCCATCTTTGTGTCGGCTCCACCCGAAGAAGTCAGATCCGATTCGAGAGCCACAACAGACGGCCCAAAGAAAATCACAGTTGAAGCCGGCCCGGGA
Source organism: Triticum timopheevii (assembly GCA_963921465.1). Classification (NCBI taxonomy): domain Eukaryota; kingdom Viridiplantae; phylum Streptophyta; class Magnoliopsida; order Poales; family Poaceae; genus Triticum; species Triticum timopheevii. The sequence continues at coordinate 219,517,488 of OY997274.1, forward strand.
ACTTCAGAACCCGGCCCGGGGACTGTGCCAGTCGGCCCGGGGACTGCGCCAGTCGGCCCGGGGACTTCATCAATCCAGCAAGTGGCCGCAGACTCTAGCCTGCTGCCTCCCAGCCCAGCCGCCCTTGTCCAAATCGCCGTGGTGGCAGTTGAAGAAATAGCAGCACCTTCATGGGCGCAGCCCATCCTCAAGTTTCTAGTAAACAGAGAGCTGCCAACTGATGAGATCTTGGCTCGGCAAGTGCAACGCCGAGTGGCAGCATACACCATAATCAACAAAGAGCTGGTCAGGCGCAGTGTCACTAGTGTCTACCAGTGCTGCGTGGAGCCAGAGTAAGGCCATGCAATTCTCAGAGACATCCATCAGGGCTAGTGCGGCCACCATGCGGCTTCAAGAGCACTCGTTGCCAAAGCCTTTCGGCACGGTTTCTTCTGGCCGACTGCCCTGGAAGAGGCTAAAGAGTTAGTCCAAAAATGCAAAGGGTGCCAGAAGTTCCGCTCCAAGCCGCTTCAGCCAGCTTCCGCGCTGAAGACAATCCCCATCGCATGGCCCTTTGCAGTTTGGGGCCTGGACATGGTGGGACCATTCAAGATGGCCCGAGGCGGCCTAACTCATCTGCTTGTCGCAGTGGACAAGTTCACCAAGTGGATAGAAGCAAAGCCCAACAAGAAGTTGAACGGTCCGACTGCAGTGACTTTCATCGCCGACATCACGGTGCGGTATGGCATACCGCACAGCATCATCACCGACAATGGCACAAATTTTGCCAAAGGCGCCTTGGCCCGTTTCTGCGCGACACAGGGCATCCGACTGGACTTAGCATCCGTTGCCCATCCGCAGTCAAACGGCCAGGTGGAGCGAGCAAATGGCCTCATCCTGTCCGGCATCAAGCCTCGACTGGTCGAACCACTCGAGCGTTGGGCCGGCTGTTGGCTTGAGGAGCTGCCAGCCATCCTCTGGAGTCTGCGCACGACTCCAAACAAGTCAACCGGCTTCACGCCTTTCTTCCTCGTCTATGGTGCCGAAGCCGTCATCCCGACGGACATAGAATTAGAATCTCCACGAGTCACCATGTACACCGAAGAGGAAGCTGAAGAAGCAAGTAAAGACAGCGTCGACCTGCTGGAAGAGGGCCGGCTGTTGGCACTCAACCGGTCCAGCATCTACCAGCAGAGTCTGTGTCGATACTACAGCCGGAAGGTCAAGCCGAGATTGTTTCAAGAGGGCGACCTTGTGCTCCGGCTGATTCAGCGAACAGCCGGCCAACACAAGTTGTCGGCGCCTTGGGAAGGCCCCTTCATTGTCAGCAAAGTGCTGGGCAACGGCTCCTACTACCCAATCGATGCTCAGAAGCCTCGAGCACGCAAGAGGGACGACTCGGGCAAGGAGTCAGAATGACCATGGAACGCAAATCTTCTCCGAAGATTTTACAGTTGATGCAGTATGTACCACACTATCCTTTGTATTAAAGTACCGAGACTTTGGGCCCCCGAGACGAGCTCGGGGACTGCCCTTTTTTGTTATCTGTATGATAATAATTATGCCCCCGAATATGCTACTCTTTGCTATGCCGCTTGGCACCGGGTTCGACTAGTCGGCCCGGGGACTCGCCGTCTTGCGCTATGAAATGCTTCCTGCAGTCGGACAAGTAGTGTGTTGCGCTTAAGCCGTCTCATGTCGAAAGCCGCAGCTTGCAGAGCGACTGTTGGTAGGCAGAGAGTAAGCAAGAATGAGCACACAGACGAAAAAACGGCTAAGGACTCAAAGCATAGGCATAGCTCAAGCCGGCTTCCAGCCTCTCTCTGCGGAGCCGATTCTTGAATAGTCGGCTCACCGCCTTCTAGCCAACTTGTTAAAAAACTCTAAAAAGGCCAAGTACTTGCCTTCCCTCAAGTAGCCAAGCATTTGCCCTACGGCAGTCCGCGGAGCGGCTGTTCGTCTGGCAGAACGGCGACTACGGAAAGGCGGCAAAGGAAAAAGCAAAAAAGAGCAATGAGCAAGGAAAGATAGAAGGCAGATAGATATTTACATAACACAGGCCGCTAGCCAAATTCAAGATACACGCCGCGGTTGGAATTGTGCAAATTGACAAGTTCTTTCAAAAGACTATTAAGACAGGAAAAGTAAAGACAAGACGGCAGCCTAAGGAGCGGCAGACGGGTTCGGAGGGTCGGCAGAGACGGCGGTGTTAGGCGCCGGAGTGGCCGGCTGGGCGGTCTCGGCTTGATCGTCTCTGACGGCAGTCGGCCCGGTCGGACGCGGCTCGTTGCTGGAGGCGCGATCGAGCTGAGGCTGGTCGTCTGCTCTATCTTCTGGTGCCTCCATCTCGTCTTCGTCCCCCGCCTCGACTTCCTCCTCGGTGCTGGAGCCGATCACCTCAGCCGAGTCCTCGTCGTAGTCTGGGTTCATCCCGAACCACTCCAGAGGCACCTCCTCGCCGTTCGCGGCCCGTTCAGGAACGAAGACACTGGTGTCGGTGTAGTCGGAGATCGCCGCCGCACGCTCGACGAGGAAGCCTTCCACAACCGCCAGTTCTGCCTAGGCCTCTGACCGAAACACGGCCAGCCGGTCCTGGTCCAGTCCTGGGTACCAAGCCTTGACGAATTCCAAGGCCCGGCGCGCTCCGGCCCGGGCCGAGGAACCCTTCCAAGCCTCAAGACAGCCAGCCGCGACCTCCAGCCAGTCGGCAGTCCGACTGGCAGTGCGCAGAGCCGGCATGCCTGGCCACAGGGCGGAGATCGCTTGGGCCCCGGCGCGTTGAAGCCGGCGCAGCAGCTGATGGGCCGGCCACAGACGGGTCTCGATGCTCAGGAGCTGCTCATCGACGGTCAGGGGGGCGTTGGCGGCGATCTCCTCGCATTTCGCCCTCCGAGCCTCGCGATCAGCCTCAATGGCTCGGGTGACCGCCTGCGAGTGGCCAGGGAAGAAGTCTGCCCCAAACAGAAAGAAGCAAAAAAGAAAGTGTCAGAAATCGGCTCAGCTTACAGTCAGCAGTTTGAAGAAAGAAAGCAAAAGAAACTCACCGTCGACAATATCCTCGATCTCGTGGAAGCCGGAAGTCAGCATCGCCTCCCTGTCAGTCCAGGAGGAGCGCTCCATCTCGAACTCGGCCAGGAGAGCGGTCTCTTTCTTCCCTGCCTCGTCCCGAGCCGCCTTCAGTAGCTCCTTCTGCTCCGCCAACTGCTCGCCAGCAAGTCGCGCTCTTTGCCGAGTTTGCCGCACTCCTCCTCCTTGGCGCGAAGGGCCGTGCTGACTTCGCCCAACCGTTTCTGAAGAGCAGCATTGGCTTCTGAAAACAAAGAGAAAAGACTTTAAGTCGTCAACAACAAAGGTCGCTGGGAAGATCCGGCCCGACTGCTCAGCAGTCGGCCCGAATCTTGGGGACTACAGCCCGCGGGTGCCAAGTGCGCCCCGGCGAAAAAAGAAGAAGAACTTACTCCGGCTCTCCGACAAGTCGGCAATCCGCTTCTCCAGCCGCTCAACGTTACGGTTGAAGGCGGTGACGTGGAGGTTGTGATACTCCTGTGATAAAAAATTCGACAAAGACAAAAATGAGGAACTCGACAGATTGAGTTCCGGGCCGCCTGCACAGCAGCCGGCCCGAAACTCGGGGACTACACCCAATGGATGCACTGGCACGCCCCCACAGAGAAGAACGAGAAGAGACAAAGTCAAAAAGGAAAAACGTACCTGGATAGACGCTTGCGACGCCAGATGCGCCCTGGTGCCGCCCTGGATGGCTTCGCCCTCAGCTCGTAGCTTTGCCTGCACGTCCAGGAGCACCTGGTTTAGCGGACCGTCGCCGCCTCCTCGCACCCATCCAGTAGGCGCAGCACTTGATGCCTCAGCATCTGGAATGGCCGAGCTGGCGGCGCCGGCTTCCAAGGGGCGTGGCGCCGAGACCGCCTTTGCAAGGCGGCGGCGCGCTGGTGAGGCGACTTGAAGAAGCAGCCTCGCCACCGCCTCGTCCTCAGCCGGCGGCACTGGAGGGCCCGCCGGCTGCTTGCCATGCGGTGGAGGCGGCGGTGGCGGCGAGGCCGTGCCCGACACGGAGGCCTCACCACCGTCCTTCTCCACGATGGAGTGCTACCCGCCGACTTCTCCAGTCTGCCCTGTGAACTCTGCAGGCGGCGGCGCGGAGTTCAGCGGGACGACAAGCAGCGCCGACTGGCGGCGCGCGGTCTCCTCCGCCCGCTGCTTTGCTGCAGCGGCGGCTTCGGCCTCCTCCAGCTTCTTCTGGGCATAGGCCGCCGCTTTCTCGTCCTCCGCCTTCTCTAGACGGTCGGCCTCTTCCTCGTCGCGCTTCTCCCGCGCGTTGCACTCTGTCGCCTCCCGGAGGTCGGCGGCGCGGTCAATCCGCCGGGTGTTGTCGGACGTCTCGGCCGACCCCATGACAGAGGGGACGGCGACCTTCTCAAGAGAAAGAGGGGCCCTGAAGCAGAAAAGAGAATGAAAAAGACTCGGAAAAGATCCGTCAAAGAAAACAAGACAAAGATAGTCAGCACTTACGCAGAGACCAGCGGTTGGCCTTCACGATCGCCTCCTCCCGCTTGGTCGCGGCGGTGGCCCCCTTGAACTTTTTCGTCCGACCGCCGAGCGAACTCGGCCCGGCGCTTCTTCGCCCTGACTTGACCGGCCAAGCCGGTGGAGGAACTCGCGCCTGGATGGCCGGCTTTCGGTTGACGATGCGGCCAGTCGGTGAAGGTCGCCGAGGGTCGGAAGCCACCTTCCGCTCCTCCTCCTCCGCCTTCGGCGTCGGCCTAGATCGCCGCCGCCCCAAAGTCGGGGTCGTCGATGTCACTCTCCGCTCGGTCTGGAGCGAACTCGCGGGGCGGCCCCGTGGCGCCGGTGCAGGCTGGATGAGGGGGTTCTGACTCGAAGAACCAAGAAGATCAGAAGTCAGATTCGGCTATAAAGAAATACAGAAGACAAAAGATTTGACTTACCACAGGCGGAGCGTTGGCACGTGAGTACGGCTCCTTGCCGAACTGCCAGTCTTCCGTGAGCTTGCAGTTCGCGATGTGATTCACCATGTTCGCCACCTCCACGTGGGGCATCTCCCAGGTGCTCATCCGGCTCGGGTCTCGGCGGTCGCTCATCTGACAGATCAGATGAGGTCGGCCTTGGAGTGGGAGGACTCGGTGCGCCACGAAGGCGGCCAGCAAGTCGGCTCCAACCAGGCCTTCCGACTGTGTCAGCACTCGGAGTCGGGCGACGGCGGCGGTGCCGGCAGGAGAGAGCATCTTGGCCCGATTGGACCAGCTGGGAAGCCTCCCAGCCGGCGCGCCGGCTTTATAGTGCGGCAGGTTGACCCAGTCGCCTTCCTGGCGACGTTCTTCACGTAGAAGTACGAACGTTGCCACATCTTCACCGACTTGATCAGTGCGATGGAGGGGAAGGGGTTGTCGGCGGTCGACCTGCGCATGGCGATGAAGGCGCCGCACTGGGCCGGTATACCGGCGACGTGCGTGCCGAGCTTCGATTGGAAGAACTCTCCCCACAGCTCGAGGGTGGGGAGAACGCCAAGAAAACCCTCGCACAGGGTAGTGAAGGCGGCCAGCAGCACCACCGTGTTCGGGGTGAGGTGGTGCGGCTGGAGTTTGTTGAACTCCAAGAAAGAGCGGAGGAAGCCGCTCGCCGACAGGCCCATGCCGCGCATGAGGTGCGAGCGGAATATGACCCGCTCGCCCTCCTCCGGCGCCGGCCTTATCTCCCCCTCCGGCGAGCGCGGGCTCGCACCAGGTGCGCGCCGGGGAGCCGGCGCGTCCTGCGGAGGTGCTCGATGGCGTCGTTATCCACCCTGGAACCATCCCACGCGCTGGAGCGGACGGCAGAAGCCACGGCGGAGGAAGAGCTCATCGCTGCGGTGCGGTGCGGCGTGGTGCGGCGAAGATAGGAAGAAGAAGAGGCAGAGGAAGCGGGGGAAGCAGGGAAGAACGAGCGCGCGCTTCGCCGTCCCGCTCCCCCCGCCTATTTATTGGCCCATAGGCTGAGAAGCCGATGGGACGGCATGGGATTAACTGCGCGCCAGCCCCCACGCCCCCCACGATTAACCCCACGAAGTTACTGCACGCAGTAACGATATGGGGAACCCAACCGCCCGCCCGGCCGCAGCGGATCCGTTCGCGTGCCGAGGCGCGGTAGTGGCGGGCCCCGCCTGACGGCCCGTCCCGTCGCGCGCGTGGGCAGGCATACTGCCCCTGCCATGTGGCGCCGCGCGACGGGGCCGCGGCGGGCAACCGCAGGAAGCGTATCAGGCACGCCGCCTGGTTCTCTCCGCGACGTTTGAAACACCTCGAGGGGCAAGACGGCCCTCGGAGAATCCGACTCCAGCTAGTCGGCTTGAGGATGACGGCCCTCAGCGAATCCGACTCCAGCCAGTCGGCCTGGAGGAAGGCGGCCATCAAAGCCTGCTTTCCCCCGTCTGAAGAATGAAACTGCTGAGGTGCACGAGTATCACCCTCGGAGCCTCACCAGCTTCGGGAACTACTGTCGGAGTAATGGGCCACGGGTAGGCTAACCCGAGCCCCAGAACATTTCAAGACATCGGGGCAGACTGCGCCCCTCAAGTACCTACGGCGACTCCATGATGGCCGAGTCCCAAAAGCGACTCCCATTCAAGCCGAGTCCCAGAGGAGACTCCAAGATGGCCGAGTCCCAGAGGCGACTCCCATTCAAGCCGAGTCCCAGAGGCGACTCCAAGATGGCCGAGTCCTAGAGGCGACTCCTGTTCAAGCCGAGTCCCAGAAGCGACTCCAAGGAAGCCGACTGTGGGGAGTCGACCCGCGACTCCAACCACCCGATAATAAAGGGCAGGCATGGCCACAGTGCGCCATACCCGTAGAGATCTCCGCCCGGCGTGGCACTGTTGCCATGCCAGCCCTGACATCAGCCTTAGAGGCGGGGCCCTATGCCCACGACCACCTGTCTGTACGGCCCAGAGACGGTGGGGCCTACCAGTCAGCGAGAGTATTGAAGATGGCGAGAGTGCCGAGAGTCGGACCCATTGGGGGACGGCCCCCTGGAGTCGGCCGGCCCTACCCACGGGTCCCACATGCCATTAACCAGATGCGACCGGGGAATGGCCACAGTGATCGCCCGCCAGGCGACGGCACTGTTGCCATGACCCCCTGACCAAGCCCGCGTCATTAGAAGAACGGCTACAGTAACCTGCAGCCGGCAAGACCCGCTCGCGGCGGACACGGTCTGACGCCCTCGTACCAGGCCAGTCGGTGGGACCCACCAGTCGGCGGGCCCCAGGAGTCGGCGGAGAAGACAACGCTTGAGAGACAGACGGCTGGGACCCGCACCCAGCCGGTTTTACCGTTGTAACCCTGGGGGGTAGGCCTATATAAACCCCCCAGGGCACCCATGCAAAGGGTTGGCATCCATTAGCATTAGACAAACCACAAGGGAAGGAGGGAGCTAGCCTTGCCCTCTCCTACCTCCAGAAACAGCTCTAGGAGCAAGCTTGTATTCACTTTGCCTTTGTGATCATGCGGAGACCCCGTAGAGCAGCAGTAGGGGTGTTATCTCCTCGGATAGCCCTGAAGCTGGGTAAGATTCGCCGGTGTGCATGTCTTCGCCTCATTCCGTTTCCAGGCACCAGCGACGTTCTACTCGCCCCCACCATGATAAGCCATCCTTTGGCATATGTCGCACCCAACCCCCGACACCAGCCCTGGCAAAGTTCATGGCGGTCACCCACCATGGCTATATTGTCCTCAAGATGCTAGGAAGCTGCGGCATCATCGCGTTCACCAGGCTGTGGTGGTCGAGGATGTCCTCAAGATGAGAAGGACGTGGTGTGCTCTCTCGAGCGCGCCTACCAGGCTGTGGCAGTCGAGGATCCAGGTGAAGACGGTGATGTCTACCCTCCTGAGGCCGTCCCCAATAAGAAGAAGCAGCAGCTTCATCATGGACCTCAGGAGGGTGGGGTGTCCGGCGGTGCTGCCCCAAGCCCTGCGCCCACTGACGGGGCGCCTTCCCATCTTGCATAGGAAGGCATGCCCGGCGCCCCTCTTAGGCTGGGCTCGGGGGCTCTCCTGTGGAGGGCCTCTGACCTGGCCAACGTCACGGGCGAAGCGCTCGGGCACCATGGTGAGGAGTGCTCCAACGCGCACTTCCGTGAAGCAAGCGCAGGGTGCGAGGCGCCAGGCGCTCAGGAGTTCATCACCAAGAAAATAGAGGAGCTTCAAGAGGCAAGAGCTATGCGGGGTGACCGTCGCCCACCATTCGGCGCAGCTCGCTGCCCCGGCGAGGACAGTGAGCTGCGCGTCTGCGTCAACATCCCTGGGCTCAATAGGGCCACGTCTCAGGTGCTCTTCTGGCCGTCCTGCGCTGGCCGATGCGAGGGCCACCCTCACAGCTACGCTCGCATGCCTTTCAGTTTGCTGAACACGGATGCTACGTTCCAATGCCACATGTGAGGCGCCCGGGCAGCACATGAGGCCAGGCACCAGGCGATCCAGGTGGAGATGGCGATGGGTCCTCGAGATCCCCCCAGGTCTATAGAGCCTCCCGAGGTTCAGGACCTGGGCGGCCCATGAGGAGCGACTTCTGCAACGCGCGTCCTTGACTACTCCAACACCTCTTCAGCAACGGTGCCAGGTGACATCCTTTGGTTTGTTCCATTGGGGGCGCCCCTTGGGCTGCATCATCCCCAAGCCACGTGGGTCCATCCTTGCGGCACGTATTCTTCTTGCATCTATCAAAACTAGCTTTACCTCCTTCCATGAGTTGCCTTATGATTATCAATTGTCTGTCTGGTGCTTCGTCGCCATGAATGTCATGCACTCTTTCAAACCCACCCATAACCGCCTCACAATTAAGGACTAGCACGACGTCTGTTCACTACAAAAAAAAGACACATCCATGACATTTTGGGCCGAACGAAACTTTTTTCTGCCATACATATGACACTTCTATGATGATAATTGTGAAAAAACCCGGTATCATCATAGATGTGGTGGGCTCCTACTTCTATGACAAAAAATCATGACATAAAATTGGCTTTTCGTCCTGGGCAGGCCGGAGACGCAGCTGCATGACATTCTTTGGGCCATCCATGACGGAGAAAACCATGGTAGAAGCGAGGGCAAGGAAATTTTTGGGGAGTTCCCGGTTATGATGGGTGGTTGGGGGCCGAGCGATGCGCGTTTCTCTCGTACACGTACGCGCGTGTGTGCGAGGCGTTGGCTCTAACTGAACCCGAGCGAGGCGTTGGGCTCTAACTAAACCCGAGCGATTGCACCGTAGGCTACGCGTTACTGAACCCGACCGATCGATCGATGGCTATTAACTGAACCCGATCGAGCGATTCCTTCGCTACTGCTACTAACCGAAGCCGATCGATGCTGCCTCTCTGGATGAACAGTGAGCATTGCGCGCGGGGGGGGGGGGGGGGGGGGGTTGGATGAACAGTGAGCGGTGGGGGTGGATGAACAGGACCCCGTGGCGTTGCCTCGATCGAGCCGGTTGGGGGTGGATGAACAGGACCCCATGGAGTGGAGGGCTGGATGAACAGTAGACGGTGGAGGGCTGCCCGTGGAGGGGTGGATGAATAGGAGCCCGTGGAGGCTAGAGGAGGTCGACGGTAGCCCGTGGAGGCTGGAGGAGGTCGACGGTGGAGATGAACAGTATCCCGTGGAGTCCCGTTTTGCGGTACGCCACACCCCTCCCGATGAACAGGACACCCGTTTCGACCGTAGCGCTCCAACACAAGTCCGTTTCGTCTGTTTTGTAGTACGCCACACCCCTCCCGATCAACAGGACCCCCGTTTCGACCGTAGCGCTCCAACACATGTCCGTTTCGTTCGTTTAGTGGTACACCACACCCCTCCCGATCAACAGGACGCCCGTTTCGACTGTAGGAGGTCCGTTTCCTCCATTTTGCGGTACGCCAGACCCCTCCCCATGAACAGGATCCCATTTCGAACGTGGCCGGTTGAACACAAGGCCATTTCCTCCATTCTGCGGTACACCAGGCCTCGTTTCCATCGCCTAGTCCGTCCAAGCCCTCCCGATGAACACGACGACGCATTCCATTCTGACCCAGCCGGTTGGCTCCCCATGAACACGACGACGATGCTGTTTCTCCATTCCGAACCATCCATGTACACGAGCCCTGGCCGTACGTATGCGCGAGTAGATGTTCGAGACCCCGCCCGTATGTACACATACGTGGTCGTATTTTCTTTCTTGCACACTAGCTGCTGTACGTATGTGAACATGCTACGTGCACGCCTCTACTATGACACGTGCACACCTCTAATACGATATGTGCGCGCCTCTACATCGACCAGTATATATGTACGTACATGTTCGCGACCAGAATGACAACACTACGTACGCTTCGACCAGGTGGGTCCCGACTGTCAGGCACTTCCTTGCATGCGAAGATGTAGCTGGTGGGTCCCAGCAGTCAGGGGGCGAATCATTTTTTTCTTGGACGCACTTCCTTGCTTGCAAAGATGTAGCTGGTGGGTCCCAGCAGTCAGGAGGGCGAATCGTTTTTTTTTGCCGGACGCAATTCCTTGCGTGCGAAGGTGTAGCTGGTGGGTCCCAGCACTCAGGGGGGAAACGTTTTTTTTCACGAAATACGGTGGCCCATCCGGTGGGTCCCTGCTGTCAGGTGGAGGAATCATTATTTTCCGCGTAATAAGGAGGCACTTCCTTCCTGCGACCGTGGACCTAGCTGTCAGCCTCTCCACGTACAGTCCACGTTCGATGGAAGTCGTTCCTTGACCACGTTGACCACGCCGTGCCGAGAGCACCAGGGCGGTGGACGACGGCGAGGTAGGAAGAGGACGACGCACAGCCGTGGAAGACGCAGCAGTGGATGCCCATGCGAAGAGGAGTACGAGGGTTCACTGGTTCGGTTGTGGTGTGAGGCTGTCGTCGCCGCAGAATAACAGGGGGTGTGGGTGAGTAGAGGGATGGCCTGGCCAGTGGTGGGAGTAGTAGGGGGCGGTGAGGCCTCCGCGGCATCAGAGCCGGCCACGGGAGGAAGGAGCATGCGGCACGACCGGCGCTGCTTTGGGCGGCTGGAGCACGAAGACCAGAGGTTGAAGAAGCACTACGGCCGTTGGATGGACATCGTACGGTCACTGGAGCTAGAATCGTTCATATTGACTAAGTTGACCAAGGTGAGTCCCAGCTAGCAGGGGGAGTATTCATTTTTTTTGTGCGTAATAAGGAGGCATTTCCGGTGGGTCCGAGCTGACAGCGGGGGAATGTTTTTTTTAGGAAATACAGAGGCCCTTCCGGTGGGTCCCAGCTATTAGGTGGAGGAATCATTATTTTGCACGTAATAAGGAGGCATTTACCTGTGTGGGCCCCTACTGTCAGCCTCTTCTAATGGCTGTTGTTTGTTGACCATGCTGACCTCGCCGCGCCGAGAGCACAAACGCAGTGGACGAGGGCGAGGCCCTGGAAGAGAACCACTCGGAGCGGGCGAAGCCACCGCAGCGGATGCCCACGCTGAGGGGAGTACGAGCGCTGACTGGTCGACTGCAGGGTGAGGCTGATGTCACCGGAAAATAACAGGATGTGTGGGTGGTTAGAGGGATGGCCTGGCGGCAGCATAGCCAGTCACGGGAGGAGGGAGCAGGCAGTCCCGCCGGTGCTGGTTTGGGCGGCTGGAGCAGGAAGATCAGAGATTGAAGAAGCATCGCGGCCATTGGATGGACATCCAACAGTAACTGCTATGTGTTGACTAAGTTGACAAAGCCTTGCGTACGGGTCAAATTTTTTTTACAATAGCATCATCGTCAACCTAGTAGGGCCAGAAGTCAGCCTCCAAATCTGTGGAAAACAGCATACGGCCCATTAGCCATTATTTTCAACAATTTATAGCCCATTTGCTAATTCTTAAGGATATTTGAAGCCCATATTCTTTTTATTAGCATTACATACAATATATTCTGGGCACTACTAAAAAATTCAACAAAATTTTGCATATTTCGGTGGGGTCCGAAATCTTTTAATAACGAAGTTTCGAGTCACGTTAAAAATAATTTTCAAAAGATTATATCAAAATAAAATTCAAAAACCAATTCTCCGCAAAAAAATAAATGAAATTTAGAATCTTAACTAGCAAGATGCGTGTTCGTTGCACGGAACATGAAGATGCATTTGTATGAGTAGTTTATCTTGTGGGAGAAAATACGATATTTTAATGTAATTGCCAGTTACCTTTGGTTTTATAAGAGTAGAGAGTAGAGAAATCCTGAAAAATGATATTTTAATGCAATTGCCGGTTGGCTTTGGTTTAAAAATTTACAGCCCATTTCTTACAACTTTTAGCCCGTTTTCTGGGGAAGCCCATTTCTTATTACTTACATCCTTCCTCGTCTTGAAAGATTTGCAGGCCAGCAGGGCTGAGAAAAGCAAGTAGGCCTCGGTTTTGGTATTCTCAAAAAAAAAAGAATTGGGCTAGACAATTTCAGAAAGAAAATAATATATCAACTAGGCTCATCATGTGCTTAATAAAAGTGTAAGCGTTGGCTAGACGGGCCACAGCCCCCGCACAACGCGTAGTTGAGCTCCGCCTCTGAAATTGAAAAACAACTGGGCGAGTTGCTGGGTCCCTGGTGTTATCCGCTCGTTGTGTAATTTTCTCGTTTATTGACTAGATTGACAATGGCATGGAACCTAGTTGTCAAACAATTAGGAGGAAGTATTTTTTTGGCTTGTAATAACGAGGCACCTGCTTGCGAAATGCAATGACCCTAGTGGGTCCCTACTGTCAGCCTCTCCACGTACAGTCATCTCCTGATTCCTCTTGGTTGTTGACCATGTTGACAACGCCAGACGGCGGCGGGCACAGCGAGCGAACCAAGGTGGAGAACGACGGCAAGGCCTCGGACGGGAACAAACTACAACCATGGAAGATGCAGCAGTGTAGTGGTAGGTGGAGGGGAGTACGAGGGTAACAACATGCAAGTCAAGCATACAAATGGTATAAAAATCCCAAGGATTAATTGTTCATCAAATTTTTAGACAAAACCCAGATTGAACATGACATTAATATCTAACCCAACCACTCTTTTTTGCAGTCACAAACAAATGGATCGGTCTGATCCAGAAAATCAACATCCTGTGCAAAAAAAATTATTTCGGGATGTCTACAACTTGTTGTAAATAGAAGCCGAGCACGTTTAGAAGCCCATTTGTCCACCTGAAACTTCTTTTTTTTGCTGTTCAACATGTTCGTCCATGAGAAATCTCTTGCTGTAAAAATTAAGCCTCATGGGCAATAGTAACCTCGCATTCAACAGGAAGAATGTGACAAAGCTTCTGTTTGCCTGGTTGGATGCATATCGTCCCATCGTTATTGTCCTCAAACGAATGTCATGAGAACTGAGAAAATCCTTGTGCTTATTACGCCAACGATTGGTTATATGTTTTTCTCCATGTGGTTCTGCCTAAGTAGACATGAAGATTGAAAACAGTTAAGGTCTGAAAAAAGAGTATGTCGAAAGAATGACAGCTGAACAGTTAATTATAGTACAATATATATGGAATTTCAATGTGCATGAAATCATCACCTCTATTTATAAATTCTCCAAAGATCAAAAGCATCGCAGCAAGCCAATAATTATGTCCAGAACAAAACTATACATTCTGATTTATATGATCTTGACAGAATCCAGCAGCATTGATAGGCTATCAATGGACGAACTCTTCATTGAGCATATAACATAATATTAGTACCCAACATGTACTCCAAGATGATATAAAACTTATGCGCACAAATGAAAAATGCAGCATATGATTACAAATGTGTAGATGATAATATACGGTACCTGAAAAAGTGAGGAGCCAAACACCAACTCCTTGTGATTATTAAACGGATCACGAATTACACCCAAGGTCTCCAGTTTGGGCGCAGAGACGACAGTTATTTCTGAAGGTGTATAACAATTATGAAGAAGCAACCTTTCAAGTGAAGGGGCATCTTCGATGATGAGCTGCTGTCCTTTAAAACAAATTCCAATGCTTTTAGGGTGAGGCGACTTTATTTAGAGACAACTCATACCGATTTCTATTCCCAAAACAATCAGCAAGCGCTCCAGGGCAGGTCAACTGGAGTGGATGATGTTGTGCGGTGAGGCCTCCGACAAATAAACCACCACAAGCGAAAGTTTTTTTAGCAGTGGGAGTCGAAGCATTTGTACCAGATCGTCTGGTAGATGGCACCGGGCGAAGGTGGCGGTGTGCAGAGAGGAGGAAAACAGCGAGATGGACAACAGTGGTGTGGGCACGAATTCTTGGTGTATTCGTGGTATGAAACTTTTGTGGTAATGGTACAACTCAAACTGCTGGAGTTTTCTGAATTCAGGGGATGTCAGCCAAGCGTCCACCTTGCCGGGTATGGACAACAGGTAGCTTGTCGGGATCCAAAGGCATTGAACGGGGCCCTGCTGGTGAGAAGAGACGATGGCTCTGAGGAGATCAAATTCAGGAAGGATAGATATCTAACGACAGTCGAGATTGAGGGGTGCGGTGGGCCATAGAGGGCGCCACCGAGTTGAGAGGACTTGTGTGCGGCAGCAATCCTTGGTGGGGAGAAGCGAGATGATCTCCTCAAGGATGACACCCGGGATATCGCTGATGCGGTCCACCGGAGATTCTACCGGTTCCTCAGATCCGGGTGAGGGGGGGGGGGCTTGCCGCTTCTCCCCGCGCTACCGGGTGCGGGATCTATAACCGGCATCACCGCTGGCGGGAGCCTCATCTTCTTGGCGCTGGGGCCAGCCGACTCCATTTTCCTTGTGGGCATCGTGCCGAGATCACGGGTTTGAGCAGAGTAGCTAGAGACGAGCCTAGTGGTAGTGCGAGTGAGGAAGAAGGAGGGCTGGGGATTTCTGTAGGAGTGGAAGAAGAGGAGCAGGCGTTTTCTGTACGAGTGAGGAAGAAGGTGAGCGGGGTTTTCTGGACGAGTGAGGAAGATTGGGAGCGGGGGGAATTGGGGGGATACGGAAGTGGGAGAGCGAGTTGTTCGTGTTTTTAAGGCCCGCTGCACTAACTACTTGCTTTTTCCCAAGAACCGCTCTCTTCTTTTGCGTTGCTGCATTGGAGCTGGCGCATGGACTTGGCTGACTGGCCATGCATGCAGGATGCATGTGCCCGCCGGCCACTGCATGCGCCTGGTTTGTTACTAGGCCTATTTAATAGGGTGGTTATGGAGTAAATTAAGGAGATTTATTTTCTCTGTGTGCATCCACCAAATTAGAGGATGCGGTACTGGATGGAGACACTCACATTAAACTAACATTCAGAAGAACAAAAGTTCAGCATGTCTATGTATCTCAATGATTCACCATACTATAACCAATACAAAGCTGTGAGAAGGTGTGGAAATAAAGAAAATTGTTCGATGCTTCTCTGAGCAAAGGGCCTCCCTACGCATGCATTAATTTCCTGGGCATGCTTATTTCTTCTCAATGTTGCGAGCACTTTGAGCATGTTGGCAACTCCACAGCTAGCTAGCTGCCTCATCTTGCAATTGATGCTGACACATTTGCAGCAAACACATGAGGCAATAGAGATGACTCAACATGGGTCCATATTGTGCAGTTCCCCTGAAATCATATTCATTGTCCTGAATCTGAAAAGATAGGAAAACAGTAGCTATACTTAAACAGTGTTGCAAAACAATAGCACATATCAATAGCTCGGCATGACAAAACACGATCATCTGGATGAAGGGGATACTGACCTGCCTGAGGAGGATTATATATAATTTCATAAGTCCTTGGTTGATTTCCACCTTCGGGTGCACTGCTTGTTTGCTCCTCCACACATGACAGGATTGTTCTGCACTGCATTCAGCAAGTCAACGTACGAATAAGCTAATTTCATCTTGCGGTGGTCATTGTACCTAGTTACGAATGTAGGAATACCTGGAGCACCATGAGGTTAGCTGACACCAGGTAGATGCAGCCGTATAAATTTTGTGCGGTGCTACCAAAATTGAGGTTTGTATCCCTTCCCATTATGAGAAATCTTCTTGAAGTTGGTAGAATGTGACGGCTTGTTCTTTGCATCAAACTTGCCTTTCCCCTGAGATTTGTTATTGTTGTTTTGGGGCTGGTTGGGCTGGAAGTTCTTCTCGTGTACCATCTGGGCACTAGAAGCTCCCTCAGCGACCCGGGCACGTGTGTCTTTTGCTCTCGCCTTCTCCTCAAAATCAAGAGTGCTAATGAGATCCAAAACAGGAAACTCGTGTCTCTTGTTTTTCAGAGAAGTAGCAAAATTGTTCCACGAAGGTGGAAGCTTGGCAATGATGGTCCCAACAACAAATTTGTCCGGCAACACACACTTAAAGTACTCAAGTTCCTTAGAGAGTGACTGTATCTCATGAGTCTGCTGAACAACAGAGCGCTCATCAGTCATCTTGTAGTCACAGAATTGCTCCATCACGTATTGCCAGCGCCCGAGGGCCCAAACATGGCCTCGAGCGTAGCCCACATGTCTTTGCTGCTGTCAAGCGACATATATGAATCCACAATGGAATCGTCAAGAACACTGAGCTGGGCGGCTTTAAAGAGGGTATCCATGTTCTGAAAAGCTTCCTACTGTGTAGGATTAAGATCACCCTCAGGCTTTCCCTTAGTGGCATCATAGCAGTACATGATCTGAAACCAATATACTGCTCTTGTGCGCCACCTTTTATATTGCACCCCCTTAAAAGTAGGCGGCTTCAAAAGCGTAGCAAAACCACTCAGAGTAAATTGCCTGTAATCAGGTTTTTGGATTGGATTGTTGAATATATGAGCAATTTAGTATGAGATTTAATCCCAATCAGCAGTAAATAGATCATGACGACAATTGCAAACATCAAAGTAATGATACAGACTAAACCAGGAGGACAGAATCACATAATGTACAGCGGGAGCAGAACCGATGTGGTTGATGTTGTCACTCATGTCATTGATGAAGAGGTTACCGAGGTCGGGGAAGAAGGCTGTCGTTGAGGAAGTCGTCGCTGGCAACAGTCACAGGAGTGTGCTCCCCAAAAACCTGATCGCCCCTCTCCCGTACAGGATCACGAAAGGCGGGGTTCAGAGGACTGTTGTCCCTTCTCGCGGTGCATGCTGGAAGGAGGGCTGGAGAAGAATTGCGTGGCGGCGCTAAGATCTGGAACGGTGCGAAACCATATGATACAGCGGCGGCTAGGGTAGAGCATGTTAGGTCGGTCGTGCGAGTATAATAGTAGGCCTTTGGCCCCCAAACCCCATGTCCAAGTCAATAATAGCTAAAAAGCCAATAATAGCCCCACCAAGGTTTGTCTAAAAAAACGGAGTAATTAAGGCGTCCATTAGTCCCTTTAGTATAAATACTATATCATTAATAATGGCCCCACCTTTTGTCTCACAAAGTATGTTGGAGTACAACCGGCTACACGTTTACAATCCGCTTCTCTTCTCTCTCCTCTTCTCTCTCCTTCAACTAAGCACAAATACTATACTTAAATCCTTATAGCTTGCTTATGTCATCTAATTGTAGTACTTGCTCTAAGGTTACTCTCCACTGTGTAGTCTGAAATGCCGGGCGTGCAGCGGGTGGTGCCCTCGGTCGGTGCGCCGCTTCAACGGCGGAAGCAATGAGAGGTCGTGTCGCCCTGACTTGCCATCAATGTGGAGCGGCGGGCTCAGCTGGCGCCGGGCAGGAAGCGCGTGCGGGAGGGGGGGAGGGGTTTTTGTTGGGCCAAGAAGGTGAGAAGCCAACTTGGGATTGGTCCGGACGGGGAAATATCATGTGCTCCCATACTCTGCATATGACACTAGTCTATGTTACTACTCCCTCCTTTCCGGTTTATAGAGATGTTTAGAGTAACATAGTAATATGTTACAGTATAAGTTACTCCCCACTATGACCAGCCTTGGCCTCTCCCAGTGCTCCACCATGTATAGCTACTAAGCCTGCCACGTAGGCATAAAATATGATGTGGCACCAATAAACTAAGCACCTATGCATTGAAGACTTGAGTTACTAAGCCATTTAATGCACTTAGCACCTCATCTAAAGAGCATGGTTAATAGTATAGCCAACTGCTGGCTATAAGCCAGTGCCATGTCATCTACAACCCATCTTATAGTCAACATGTACAATAGTAGATCAAAAGAGTGTACTACTTTTTTATTATGTGGCCCACCTTTCATTCTCACAAAGTGCCTAGGAGCACGTGCTAGAGCTGGCTCTTCACAAAGCAGAAATATACTAGTTTATTCCTTATAGCCCACTGACTCAACTCTATTGTACTTGCTCTAAGCACATCTAAGCACTTACTAGCACCCCCTTGACCGTGGACCTTGACGGTGTATGTCACCTTGTGTCTCGTAATTTTCCTCGTCATCATCTGAGTCCTAGAATATCTCACCCACGTCATCATTAGCATGCAGCCGCCTTGATAGACAACATGCGCAGAAGGAGTAGAGGCGACCGGGGACGCACCACCACCACGTTGTAGGCACTCCGTATGTGCTCGTGTGCGTGCAGCGTGCATGTTTTCCCATCAGTGCTAGCTCTAAGGCCGAGGCCACGGTCGTCTTCGTCTTCTACTAGTAGTTGAGCAACGACGGCAAAGAGGTGCTGCAAGAGATGCGTATGCGCCATTGCGTGCGAGCTTCGCCGTAGCACGACGAACCGGGCGTCGCCGCGGATGGCGCACGCCTCCATGCAGCCGAGTGTGTGCGCATGCATTTGTTATTCACGTGCATTCTGCGACTGAGCGTGTGTGCATGTACGTGTTGTTTGCGTGCAATCTGTGCTCCATGCTGTGCATGTATGTGCATGAGTTGGATCGGATGGAGTTAGTGCATTGGCTTGTGTACATGCGGGGCTGCATGCATCCTATACATGCATGGCTTGTTGCGTGGTTATCAATAATTCAATATAAACTACTCCCTCCATTCCTAAATATAAGTCTTTCTAGCCATTTCAAATAGACTACAACATACGGATGTATGTAGACATATTTTAGAGTGTAGATTCACTCATTTTGTTTCGTATGTAGTCCCTTATTGAAATCTCTAAAAAGACTTATATTTGGGAACGGAGGGAGTATAAAACATCTTCGACTTAGCATCCTGATGTACAGTTTCTAGTGGTTAGTGAAAGTTTCATGTTCTTTTATTTGTTTATAGGTGGGCAGGCGGCAAAAAACAGGGGAAAACGCACAAGGTTCCTTGCAGACGCTCCACCGCGAGGTTCCTTGCTCCTTCTCGGTCATCGGGAATCTATGCTCTTTAACTCTTTTCTTTTACGTGAGCTTTGTTCATCCTATTCCCAACACGTGAGACATCTAGCATCAAGGTGCACGTGCCATGCAACAAAATGGAAATAATCAGATAAGTAGTGCGTAAGTGAGTCGTGCGGGGGGAAAAGCGGGGGGAAACCCTTTTTCGTAAGTGAGTCGTGCACTTCGATGGCACCTACGCAATATTTTTTTCTCCTCGATGGCACGTGAATAGTGCACGTACTCAACGACGGAGCACGGGATGGTAGCAATGACATGGTCAGCCCTTTTTTGGAGAGAGTACGTACTACTACCTTCGTCCTAGTTTATTGGTCCCCTTAGTATCTTGTGTCAAACTTTGACCATAGATTTAACTAAGAAAATAATAATGCATGTGTTTAAAAATTATATCCTTGGATTCGTATTTGAACATAGTTTCATGTGATATTATTTTTGGTTACATGCATTAACATTTTGTTAATAAAATTCAAGGTCAAAGTTTGGCACAAAATGCGAAGGGGACCAATAAACGAGGACAGAGGTAGTAAATGACTTTGATGTGTCCCATCAACTCGCAGATGACGAGAAGCTCGATTACACCTTCTCCCTCGCCAATGCGTGCGTGGTGGCTCGCAGCACGAGGAGGAACTTTTTCTTACAAGCACTGGACGTGCAACAGTTCATTTGGTGTCAGATTGCCAGAAGCACTACTGTAGAACCATCGACATCCGGAAGAGGCGAAGAGCCAAGCGCAAGGTCACCTACTAACCTTAGGCTAGGCGTAGTGGGAGTAACATAAGTAGGGGTACCTCCTTTTTTATTCTAGAAACAACCACACGCGAATATCAAGGTGCTGGTTACGTAGAACAAATTTCCCGGAGTCCGTGCTTAGCCCTCCTCTATCTCTCTTCTCAGCCAGCCAGCGGACGCACAGAGCCCATCGTCTGTTTGCTCACATGCGGTCCCACATGTCAGTCAAAACGCAAGAGGACCCACTGAACCTGCACATCTTTCACCTCAACGTGCTGGTGATGAAAAACAAATCCAATAAAGATCTTCGGTGGCCGCTTTTGGAGTTACTCAAGAGTAGTAAGATTCTATTTACAATTTAACCCAAGATGCACATCACGTGGCTTCAACTACCACTCTATTTTCTTGCATGACACGACCTGGATGCTGGATGTCCCACGTGTCGGCAAAAGGTGGAAGAACCCGACCAAATCTTTGGTTGTGCTCTCGGATTAGACTAGTTGTGTTAACTTAAAATTTTTATTGTGTACTCCCTCTGTTCCAAAATACTTGACTTCCATTTGTCCAAAAATGGATGTACCTATATACTAAAACATGTCTAGATACATCTATATTTTGACAAATAGAAGGCATGTATTGTGGAACGGAGGGAGTAGAATGGTTGCAAGTTTTTGTATTGGGAAGAAGAGTGCATCCATATATTGATAGAGCATTGGAGTTGGCCTTACAAGTGGGACCGCAGTTGAGGAAACTGACTATCGGCAAACCCCCACCTCGCCCACCGCATGATGGCTGAGTTAGAGAAATGATGAGGTTGAAGAGATTGCTCTAGCATGGACTCCAAGAAATCTAATGTCAGATGGAAGTCGTGCTGGTGGCGTGTGTCGTACTCCTGGATGTGAATGCTTGTTCTGGGCCATGCCACCCTACTACTCCTACTACTTACTATATAGTACTAGTATCGAGGATTCAAGGTGCTGGTTACGTACAACGAACACATTAACATATGGATACAGTAAAAACACCCGCCCGACGCGCGAAGCATGTGAAGCTAGTAAAAATAGTGTAGTACTATTGTTGATTGGCCTCATCTGATAACCTGTTGCAATGCACGTACAATTATGTATTCGGAAAATATTTTTTTGCCTCGTCGCACCACTCACTCAGAGAAGTGACTCGAAAGCCATTCATAAATTTAGTAAGTTTATCACAAGCATATCATTTTATTACATACAACAGGCCATCAACCCACATCGACAACGAGGATACATTATAAATACTAAAGTTTTCATCACACAACAAATAACAAGCAATGAAATGAACTTCAACTCAACCAATCCTCGGCGTTGGGAACGCTTGCTTTGAACCACAAGTGATTCTTTGGGATGGGCCATCTATTGTCGATCTCGAGACCAACGCAGGACTAATCATCCATGCTGAAGCGGCCTACTATATCAGTACCAGTGTAGGGAACCACCCAAATGTCGGAGGTATAGACACAGTTGCTTCTCATAAATGGTACTAGTAACGTTGTGTCAACAGCAGTTGGATCGCCTTTCACAATCATCAGATAGTTTTGCCTAAGGAAGAGCGATTTTTCTCCAAGACTATCAATTCTGTACCAGGGAGAAGGTGTTGGCGCTAGCACACTAGTATCCATCCCGAATACCATGCAACGGGTGTTGGAATAGGTCCGGAGAGTGCGACCATGGGAGACAACACGTGCCCCCTTAGTAGTAACAAACTCAGTGCACTGTATACACATAAGAAGAGGTGATCCATCGGAATTAGTTGCCAGGCGCCACTGAGTATATACGTTCTGCTCGTCCTCATGCTTGTGATCATCACCATCGTCATCTCCCCCTTGGTTATAAAATTTTTCAAGTATAGGTGGTGGAATGTTCACAGGACCTTGGAAACACAAGAAGAAGGTTAATTAGTAAAGGGAAACTTGCTAACCCGCATGCATGTGGATGAAACAATTATAATTAGGTGGAAGACAAACGTACTGAAAGCATAAGGATTCCATGCAAAAACAGTGCCACGAGTGGTGGCAGCAAACACAAGGCCCTCGTATTGAATTGCATCACAGTACACATCCGTGTATAGAAACTGATTTTTGAGCAATATCCATCCAGTCGAACCATGAAGGACAGTAACAAGCTTTTCGCCGGCGGACAGGATGCTGCCGGATCACTAACCAACGCTGAGAGAGAGGGAGGCCACGGCGGCCTTGTGTGAGATGGTGTGACGAGAGACAAACCCATTTTTCCATTTTCCCCACG
Organism: Triticum timopheevii; assembly: GCA_963921465.1. Lineage (NCBI taxonomy): Eukaryota > Viridiplantae > Streptophyta > Magnoliopsida > Poales > Poaceae > Triticum > Triticum timopheevii. The sequence continues at coordinate 219,539,769 of OY997274.1, forward strand.
GCAATCATTTTATATTCTATACATGCCATTGTGGAATATATAACTTTATTTAATGCTAACGCGCCAAGTCGAACTTTGTTCCATCTAGGCATGGTACCCGACCCTCCTTCGAGTGAACAACCGCTACACGTGTCAAATTATCACGTGGGCTGCCTTTTCGTATAGAAACGAACTCCACCGTATACCCGCACGGGTGTGGCCGGGAATGAGACGTGAGTACGTGCGTCCTGCGTGCACTTCTTCTTTAGGTGCAGGTACGTACGTGAGTGGGTGTGAGAGAGATGGTTTGTGCGAAATAGAGGCAATGTGTTGATGATATCTCAATCAGAAAAACGTAAGATATGCAATGTGTGTGAAACAGAGTCATGGATGTGAGATATCGATAGAATTGAAAACAAGGATGAAGTGTGTGGCTGCGCGATCGATAAAGAGTGCCATCGAATTTGTGTTTGCCCACGTCAAAGATACAGGGCGGCTGGCCTACTGGAATTTGAGAGGGCAGAGGTGCAGTTTTTCTTCGTGGCATGGATACCTACCTACGACGTTCGACTATCGGTGTGTGTGTGGGGGGGGGGAGGGGGTAGAGACCGATCGACTAGTATATGTGTGGGGAAGGAGAGAGACCTAGCTATGTATCGAGGGAGATCGATCGACATCTGTCGGGGGTTGGGTGCGACATATGCCAAAGGATGGCTTATCATGGTGGGAGCGAGTAGAATGTCGCCGGTGCCTGGAAGCGGGATAAGGCGTAGACACGTACGCCGACAAACTTTACCCAGGTTGGGGGCTCTCCGTGGAGATAATACCCCTACTCCTGCTCTGGGGGGTCTTCGCATGATCACTAAGGCACTAGTGATGGAAGGTGCTCCTTGAGCTGTGTCTAGAGGTAGGAGAAGGCAAGGATAGCTCTTCCCTGCCGTAGGTAATTGGCTAGTTCTATCAGAGTTAGAACCCTTTGCATGGGTGGCCTGGGGGGCTTATATAGGCCTGCCCCCCCCCAGGGGTACAATGGTAATTGGGCCGGCTGCCTGGGCCCGTCTATCAGTGTCTCCAGCATCCGGCTTCTCCGTCGACTACTGGGGCCCGCCGCCTGGTGGGCCCTGCCGGCTGGTTGGTGGCTGCTTACTGTAGCCGTGCTGTCTATGACGAGGGCTTGGTCATCTTTAGCGTGACTACAGTCCCGCCGGCTAGCGGGAGGTTACTGTAGCCACACCTAGCCTCATCAAGTTAATGGCGCGCTTGCCTCGGGGCAAGGGACAGCTGCCTGCTGGAGGCCGGCCCTTCCCAAGCCCGACTGAATGGGTGTACGCCGTCTTCTGGTTTGTCACTGCCCAGTAGGACCTGCGGCTGGCAGGCCGTATCGACAGGTCGTCGTGGGGAACAGGGTTCCGCCTGCTTGGAGCAGCGTCAGGGGAGACATGGCACAGTGCCCCGCCGTATGGAGATCTCCACCTGTACGGAGCACTGTAGCCATGCCTGTCCCATACATCAGGGCGACGTGCTTCACTGTAGCCATGCTCTAGCTTGTACTCTCGATGGGGGCTCGGCTGCACCGAGGCCGCGAGGTGGCCGCCTGCCTGATGCCACCCTCTCTGGAGGCCGGCCGGCAGGAGCCGGCCGCTCGTAGTGTCGTAGGCTAGGGTTGGCCGCCCTCTGGTAGCCGGCCATTAGGCCAGCCGGCCCCCAGATGGTGGAGCTTCAGCTTGGGGCCCACCTAGGCGGAGCAGCCCCAAAGTCTTGATAAATTTTGGGACTCGGGTGAGCCTACCCGTGGCCCATTACTCCGACAACATCCATGGATATGTGTAGCAGAGGAATAAGGTTGGGAAAAAGACAAAGGTAGAGCGTCGGAGGGTTGGTGGTGGAGTGGCGTCTCACAAATGGTGGGAGAGGCCTGCTAGACAAACAGAGGGTATGAGTGCAATATCAATAAGAGAGGGCGGGGGATGTCTGTCTGTCTATGCACGTGCGTGTGAGAGACGGGTCGGGAGGTATTCAAGGATGATGAGGGGAGAAGATATGGTTGTGGTAAGCATATGTAACTACATAGGAAGATCAACTGTCGTGTGTCCGAGAAAAGGAGAGACATAACTAGCGAAGTAAGTGTATCGGTGCTTGGTGAAAATGAATTATAGTCGACCTGGCTATATATAGGGAGATCAGTTCATATACACGCCTGCATGTGTTAGAAGCAAATAAGGTCTGGAGAGGCAGACAGGGGGAGAGGGTGTGGCTAGGAGGTGGTGCGAGAGGCCTACCATGTCGAGGGGGGAGGAGTGTGCGAGTATGTGATCAATGAAAGGAGGGGCGGGAGTGTGCACCTGCGTGAAATCATATTGAACATAGGGGGGCATGGATTGTGAGAAGAGAAGAGGGGAAGTATATATGTGTTTGTTGTAGGCACACTTGGCTAGAGAGGTATATCGACTGGTGTGTGCCGGAAAGAAGGAGCTGGGGGCCTACACACACCACTGGTGGACAACCTAAAGAGAAATAATGAATGTGCGTGATGGATGGGACGCTAAGGGTGGGTGAGTGGGGGGAGGGCGTGTGCATGCACGATAGAAAGTTAGCGCTAGCTAGCTACAAATAGAATAGGATCGTGAAGGTGTAAAAGACGAACAAAGATCATAATACATTATAAAAAAAGTGGATACGGATACTTGAAGAAGATATCATAATGTAGAACAATGATTATAATTTGGGCTCATGTGTGGATTTTACAACTCAGGTCTAAATACTTGTCATAATGTAGGGGGCGGGGCACTATACTTTGTGTAATAAACACGGTATACGTATGGAACATGGTTTAGATTATGAATATATAGTTAGTACATCAAATGCACTATTATTTGGAATCAACATCAAGCGTATTCAAAAAATAGAATTCGAGTTCATGTAGTACACATAGTTCATATCTACCTCCATAGTAATCATGTGGTGTGTTATTAAGGTAATACACGAATGATGGTCGAATTTGGCAACAATCATGATTGTAGATTCTTATTGAAATAGAGAAATGAATTCAAATTTAGTTCAAATTGCAGCGGTAGTATAGACATTTGGAATGCACTAAAATGTTGGTATGAGTAGGTTACATGCATTATACAGCAAGCGAAAAAATTTAATCGGACATAACATGGATTCATACTCCCGCCTTCCATCTATATTGGGCGTAATGAGATTTTTAAGACCGCCTTTGACTATTGACAAGATTAATAGTACATGACATGCACAATGTGAAAATTATATCATTGAAAGAACCTTTCACAGACAGTGTGCTTTGTGTAAGTTGCATGTCATATATTATTGCTCTAATATTTGGTCAAAGTTAGCATCGAAAAACGCATTAGGCCCTATATAGATGGAAGGAGGGAGTAGCTATGAATAGCATTTGTATAGTAAAACGGGGCAAGACTCTCTTTGTGTGGTGTGAATAGTTTTTTTTTCTTTTTCTTTTTGGTTGAGGGAAGTGTGAATTGATTTGCTACGTACAAGTATAATATTACTACACGTTAGGCTTGTCCCTAAAATTCAACCCGCGTCTTGTTATATCCCGAAAATTCAGATATCGTGCTCCCAAAACTGGCGCCTTCACAACCCGCGCCTTGCTATCCTGAAATTACAACGCGCGCGGAAACTCCCTCCAGCTGCCAAATCCCGACACGCGAAATCCCCCTTCTAACCCTGAGCCAAAAGGGCCACTAGTTCAAATTGGTGGGGCTACTTTTGTAACACACCCTACATTTTGGACAAGCGCGTCCCTAAGTCATGCTTCACCCCCTCCCATCACCCCCTTTTCGCCATTCGAAATCCCAGGCCGCCATAACCTCTCCGCTCCAGCCGCGAAACCCCACCCTCCTCCGGCCGCCACCTTACCGCTGCCCAGCCGGAGCCTCTTCCCAGATGACGTCGTCCACCGCAACAGCTCGACGTCCCTCGTCCTCCTCCCCGGATGAGGATCCTTCGTCCATCTCATCGTCCCGCCGGTTCAGCCGCCCCGCCCTCAACCTCCAAGGAGCTTCCCCAATGATCGCCTCGTCTATCACGGCTGCTCCATCCCCACAGCGCCGCCTTAACTTGCTCCACCGGAACTGCAGCATCCTCACCGACTCCTCCGACGAAGACGAGGTCTACTCGGCGCCACCAAAGAGGTTGTACACTCATCACATCGCACCTTCTCCTTAACTCGACCTCCCGGCGACGACGGTGCTCCATCCTGCACCCCCATGGAGCGGCTACCTTGAAGAAGGAACCGTGGGCGACATCTCCATGGCGGCTCTCCCCCAGTGCGAGGCCCTTCGGCGGCGGCGTCCATACCAGCCAGTTCTGCTACTGCTGCTCTGGCTCTCGCTCGCTTGCTCGTGCTGCTGCTGCTGCTGCTCTGGCTCTCGCTCGATCGCTCGCTTGCCCAGCTGCTGTTGCTGCTCTCCCTCTCGCTCGTGATGTTGCTCTGCTCCGATTTAGCCACACTTCAGTCGACAGAATCGACTTTTGGGTCAGTCGATTTTCAGGGGTTGGGGGGCTCGCCAAAGTTAAGGAACAACCACCCGTAGCAGGGATGGGGGCTCACCGGAGAGGTACCCCACTATCTATCTTAGGGTTCAGGGTGGGGGGCGGGGGTCCTAGAGGGCTGGCCGGGGAGGCGGTGGGGAGTTGTTTCGGGGCGGCGAGGCGGCGCTGGGGCCGGCGGTTTGGTCGGTGGTGGTTGGCGGCTCATGGAGGTGCAGGTTGAAGATGAACTGCAGTCCCTCCCTAAACTACATGTCAAGTGCCTCTCTGCTACCATTGCGTTCAGTTTCGACAGTAGCATTCAGATTCCACAATAAATTTCTGTTTCGACAATTAAGTTCAGAGTCAATAGTTTTTACCTCGGTTGTTGTAGTCAGGTGGTTTTTGGTGATGTAAATTTTACATCCATTTTACATCATCTATTGGATATGCTATTAGAATCCTAGTTGAGATTAACGATGTCTGTCTTGTGCTGCTTCAGCCTTGACGTCTTACGGCTCACCGGAGCTGCTCCCACGACAGAACGATCCATCACAACAGAGCAGTGCCCCGGACGCTGTCTATAGATTCCTCAGATCTTCCTCCACACCTCCCACAGCCACCTCTGCCTCAACTGCTTCAGCGACAAACCAAATGACGTTGAGGTCGACACGGCTACGGCAAAGAGGTTGTACACTTGTTGCATCACTTATTACGATACATTCACGTCGATCCATTAGGGCTAGTTTGGTTCAACGGAAAAACATAGGAATAGGGAATTTTCCAACGGCACTCTACTATTCAATTATTCATGCATTTTGTTGAAAGGAATGAAGCAAAACATCCACCTGGACCTACTTTTCAAAATCCTATGCATGAAAACAAGACCAAGTGCATTAGTTCCAGAATAACATTCTAACTGTACACGCTTTCATATGGTTTCACTTTATTTTGGCCTTGTTTCTTTGCATTCCTCTGCTCTTCCAATTCCTGTAAACCAACCACCCAAGTTGACAGAAATTCTGTGTTTACAAATGCTCTGTTTACCATGTGCATTTTCCTATCCTATTCCGGTGTTTTTCCTATCCCTGCGTTTTAAGAATCATGCAAGCCAAATGAGCCCTTACAGAATTACTTCAATTATAGGTACGTGTCGAAGGGAACTTTGTGTGGTTTGTCCTGCTCCTGCCGCGACGTCGTCCACCTCACCTGAGCTGCTCCATCGACAGAAGCATCCACCAAACCAGACATCACGACTCCTGACCGTCTTTCGCCCCCTCGGATCTCCTTCCCTGCCGCCGGCACCCACCGCAACGGCATCACCATCATCGACTCAGCAGATGTACCTGAGGAGTACACGGGTCCACAAGAGAGGTCACACTCTTTTGTTTCTGCTTATGTTATGCATTGCTTAAACCTACCTGCTACTTTATCATCCTGTTCAGCTCTTGGACTCCCAAGTCAGGTCCAAATTAATGTTCAAACTTGAGTTCTAAATTTGTTGTGGGGCACATATCGAGGCAGCAATGAATAGTATGTCTGTCTAATATCTGGTTCACCTAGGGTATGCCTATGTTGTTCATCTTGGGTGGGAAACAAATAGTCTAGCAATCATCATCTGTCTTTTTATTAATTTAAAGCAATCATCAGCCTGCTATCATTATTTTTGGATCCATCCACTAGTTATTACCATCACTCTAAATTTCTGCATGCTCTCCTTACATAATCTCGCCATATTTTTTTGTATGCATGTCAGATATTGTACATAGTCATGATGAACATGCAGAGAAAAAGAGAAGAGTTTTGCGCGGCACTACAATGTCATGCAGACATCGCTCCATGGTGGGTTCAATGGCAAACCCTCCCCACCCCTCTCCAGATTGTAATCCAGAGGAAGATATCTACTCTGAGGCGGATTCAAACGCTGCTGACCACTCCTATTTACCCCCCCCCCCCCAAGGTGTTTTCTCTACCTTGGCATCATGATGTTAGTCATATCATGCATATGTTGCCTTGCAGTGCCTACTTTTGACATCATATATGTCATCTGCTTAGTTTAGACATGTTCTGTAATGCCACCTGTTTAGTTTCTATATCATATATGGGAATTATGAAGTCTCGTGTCTTTTAGCCAGCCATGATATATGTGAAATGTGCAATGCCATCCAGTTTAACCAGGCATCATATATTTGAATGATATCTTGCCCATCCTTTTATTCATTACATTTCCATTTGTCCACAATGTTTGTACATTAAACTACTCTTCCTGTGAATTAGCCATTAGGGTGGGAGATGGAAAAATCTGGAGTGAAAACAAGGCCTTCAGAGCAGACAGTGCTACCTGTCAAAGCAGATCTCTTGTTGGGTCCCGATAGCTCCTTAGAGATGGATTCAAAGACAGATGACTAGTCATATTCCCCCACTGAGGTGTATGCTCTAACTTGGCACGGTTATACTGCTCATATCATGCATATGGTGTCTTGCATTGCATAGTTTAAACATCATATACACAATATTCAACACCATGTTCCTAGTTCAGATATCATATCGAATGCCCTCTGTTTAGCATATAAATCACATATGTGAATTAAATGATGCGATCCTGATTACTTAGATAACATGTAGGTGAATTATGTCATGCGATCATTTTTAATTATTCATCATATCTTTGAATTATGTTATGCTATGCTATCCAGTTTAGATAGACATCATATATGTGAAATTATGTCATGCTATCCATTTTAGTTAAACAATATACATGTCAACTATTTCATGCCCTCCTTTTTCCACACTATCTATTGCATTTGTCTCTCATACAATGTTTGTACATTCAACTATGTTTCCTGTTTATCAGCCATTTGAATCGGAGCGGGTGATGCTAGTATCTAGTGGACTAAAAACACGATCTTCAAATAAAACAGTGCTACCTCTTGGTGGAGATAGCACCCCGGTTGTACATGCACAAGAACCAGCCCTACCACACATAACCCAAACTCTCTCAGATTGTACCCCTACTGCGATGGACAAAGAACCAGCTTCACCCAATCTAACCCCAGCCCCAGCCGATTGTAACCCAGTTCCTGTTGACACAACACCATCTCCACCACAGAGCTCCCAAAAAAGAGCAGTTAGTAAGGCATCCCCAGTGCCCAAAGGGCCAGTACTATCACGGCGAACCCCAACTCCACCAGTTAGTACGCCTATTCCTGTGGAGGAAGCACAACCAGCTAGTCATAGTTTAGCATCTATCGCATTTGATGTTGTTAAATCGTATGTGCGTATCTTCCCATCTTGGAAATATTATACTGAAGATGAAGGAAAATGCCAGTTGCAGGTGTTTGTCCAGGAGTTATTTGTAAGTAATGTTATTCATGGCAATTACTTTGCTTCGTCCCATACATCCTACCTCCATGATGGTTATAATACAGCAAATTTTCCCATTTTTCTCTATAGAGAAGGACCGATTTGGAAACTCAGGATGAGGTAACCTGTGCTAATACCTCTGCTATCTTCAAGAATGCTTGGTGGCAGTATCGGAATTACCTGAAGAAAACGTACTTCACCGGCAAAGAAACTCATCAAATTCCCTTACGTTCTCCTGAGACACATTTACTGGACGATGACTGGGAACGCCTTGTTCTGTACTGGTCTCGAACCAAGAATGTGGTAAGGTCTATGAGCTCATTTTCTATTTTTAAGTACTATATTCTTGCGTCTTACTGTACTCTGTTCATGTAGAACAAGTGCCTAAACCTGAAGAACAACTATTCTAATTTAAGATTCCATTGCTATCATAGTTCAAAAAAGCGCTAGGCGTTAATTGTGCGTTTTGCCACCACCTTGTGCTTTACTGACCAAAGTGCATGCTTATGCGCAGTTATGCACAGATTAAGCGTAGTTATGCGCAATGCGTTTTGCCAACGCCTAGAGCCTAGGCGTGCTTAAGCGCTCGCTTAGGCGCGCCTTTTTTAACTATGATTGCTTTGCTCTTGTATCATTGTATTTACTCATACAAACTTATTTTGAAATTGAAGGATCCAATCGAAACTCCAATGGAACAGCAGGTATGTTCACGCATGTTTCTTTAATAGGTTTGCTCTTATCAATATCTCTGTTGATTTCAATTTCAATTGTGTATACAGTTGACTTTCATATCATGCACATTACTAGCATCACAACAGAGCCAATAGTGTTGTTGTACATGTAGACCCGTGGTACCCATCTGAAATCTTGTTATGCCGTGTAGTTTCCCACGCTTTGTATTCTTTCACTGCTGCTTTGTGTTGAACTGATATGATTTGAACCGTGTCTCTATTTTGATTTGGCAAGACAATGCAATGACCATATGACATAGATATATGTTTGTTTGATGCTTTTATTATGTACTAGTACTTGGCAATAGAAGACTTGGTAGTTTAATCTTGTCCACCTTACTAATGAACTGGTTCACCGAAATGAGTTTCATATACTAGTACATGCTAAACTTGTTATGTGTCTGCTCGTTTCTTCTTTTAGAATGCTGACAGAATATTGGGGAAGAGTGCCTTATTAAGCAATGGTAAAGGAAGTAATGCAGATAAGGTTTAGGATAGTGACACATCCTAGTTGGTCTCCAACAAAGCTGATAAAACAGCTAAGGAAGACTATCTTGAAGATAGAGAGACAACCCCAAAGTCCTGTCTTGGTTTAGTGTTCGAGTTACTGGCCACTACCGCTTGCACAAGCTATTCAAACTCACTTTCTGAATCAGTTCGGTTTCTTGAGTCTCAACAACAAGATGAAAGCTATCGATCAACTGTGTTGCGACAAGAAGCGGAAGGACTGCGGAAGTCCCTGGAGCATTCAGATACATACTTTTTGGTGCAACAGCAAGCGTTGAAGGATTTTAGCGCCAAACAGGACAAAGCTAATAAGCTTGCTAAGCTTATTGCCAGCATGGTGGATACCTAGGATAACATTTCTAGAGCTCTTCTGAAGTTGTTTCAGTTATGCTCTTGTTTTTCTGCCGCGTTTATTTGCACTGGTGGCCAATTTTGATGGCCAGTGTATGTAATAAGCTGCTTTGTTCCCTATATTTGCACTGGTGGCAAACTTTGATACCAAGTGGATGTAATATGTGTAATGGCGGTAATAGGCTAGCGTTAATTGCTTGCTTATTTATTTCCTTATTGTCTTGTTTAGTTGTTTGCTTGTAGTCACTGCAGTTCTTTTTCTGTGTTTTTTTAGTGGTCACAATAGCCTATTTTGGTAACTAGGCCAATAATCATGGAAACACACAGACTGTTGTAACCAAGGGCCTCCTGCAGGCCGTATGATCCATGGGCCTTCTTCTTGCTGTAGGATCCATTGGCCTTCTATACGGGCCGTAGGATCCATTGGCCTTCTATACGGGCCTTAGGATACATGGGCCTTCTACGGGCCATAGGGTCCATGGGCCTTCTATGGGCCGTATGATCCATGGGTCTTCTACGGGCCGTACAGTCCATGGGCCTCATACGGTCCGTAGGATCCATGGGCCTTCTACGGGGCGTATCATCATTTCGCTAATCATGTGACGTACTATTCGTGGACCATAACGGGCCGTTAATTGGCTGTATTTGATAACTCTATGAAAACAGCCCAACGGGTTTTTTGACATGAAAACGGCCCAACGTATTAACGGTCCGCAAATGGGCCGATTGTAAGGACGAATTGAATTTGGCCCACAAGCAGAAAATGACAGTAACGGGCCATATGTAACCGAATGCTGCAAATGAGCCCAAGAATCAATGGGCCCTGAGAAGGCCAAAAGATAACTTGGGCTGGAAACGGCCCAATGGAATAACAGGCCGTTAATGGGTATAAAGTGATACACTGTTCATCACGGGCCAGTTTCACCACAGGCCGTTAATGGGCCAAGAGTTACAAGGGGCCTCATATGGGCCGAAAGAAGTCATGGGCCACACATGGGCCGGAAGTTAAAACGGGCTAGAATCATATTGGACGGCCTAGATGACGCTACTGGGCCTAATTCGGAGAGGTCGTCACGGGCCCTGGGTTAGCGGGCTGTAAATGGGCTATATGCGAACAGGCCGTTAACAGGCTTTCCGTGGGCCGGCCCTCCACCTTTTGACCAAGTCAAATGGGCCGGCCTTTTCACAGGAATGGGCCTCTGTTGGGCCGTGCCGCGAGTTGTCGTATCATAGGCGCCTTCGGTCCAATGAGTGGATGACATCTGTCCCAACGGTGAACCGACACGGGTTTCCTCTAGCCAATGATGATTTTACACGTGGAAAATCCCCATTGGTCGGGGCTATTAACAGGTTATCGGATCCAAAACCGGACCCGGTAGCTTAACGGCGTTCCATTACGATGGTGCCACGTGTCGGTCACCCTTGACGAAAGCACTTCTGTGACGTGTGATTTATTGTCATGGAAGTGGACACTTCCGTGATGATAATTTTGGTAATGTCATGGAACACTTCTACGACAGCACATGTATGACTATCTTGATTCTGTCATAAAATCGTCATGGATGTACATGCATGACAAAAAATGCGACCTACTGTGACAAACACGTATCATCACGGAAGTGTATTTTTTTGTAGCGGTCCTCGGGTCCATCCCTGGACTGTCGCTAAACCCAAGTGGCTTAGCTCTGGCTCGCACGCCAGCTCTCGTGCACGTCACCTCCCATGGTCCTTGGTGCCTTGTTCTCACATGAGCTAATCGGGGACGGATAAGTTAGGGCATGAGGCTCGGTGCCTCACCACTGCAGGAGCTGCGCGCTGGTTGTCTTTCTTTAGGACTTCCGCATGAGAAGACTGGGCACGGCGTCTGTGCTCGGGTCCGTCCCTACAGCGTCGACAAACCCAACGGCTGAGCTCTGTCTGGCGGGCCGGCCACATTCACTTCACCTCTTAGGGTCGTTGGTGTTTGGCCTTCTCATGCGATAACCTCAGCCGATTGCCTAACCATCTTGCATGACTATCACAAGTGTTCCGAATCAAATTTAGGCGCAACCCGCCTTGAGGTAGGGCCTCGTGAGTCCCGCGCTGGCTCACGAGTTTCCATACACACCTCCTCTAGCCCTACCATGCAAGCCATGTGTTAGGGCGGGGCTGTACACGCCCCGGGGTCTCTCCTCAGAGGGAGCCCCCAGCCATGTACCAGTGGAAGCACCATGCTCCGCGCTGACAGTCGACACGGTCGAGGAGCGGCTATGCCCGTGCAAGAGCGGAAACGCCATGCTCCGTGTTGGTGATAAACAAATGAGGGCAGCCTCATGGCGGCAGTAATCTCAGGCGAGCAACCAGGCTCGGTGTTCAGCCTCACCACGCTGCTTCCCCTTCAGGAGAGTCGCGCTAGGGGGCTGGGCACAGGGGCTATGCTCAGGTCACACATGGCATACGCTACCTCGCTAGGTCCCTCGGACCTGGTCTTCACGTGCCCCTCCCGAGCGAAAGCTCAGCAAGGAAAGGTATGGAGGTCTGTTCGTACATCAAGGGGGACTCCTGAGCATCACGACTAAGGAACCTAACTAGTCACGTAGCCCCTCACCCCTTGGTCTCGTCCTGGTGATCTGGACGACCCAACGGCGGCTGAGGTATGCACGGGACCGGGCCCTACTGAAGCAGAACACTAAGACCTACTCTCGCATCTCCTTCCCGAGAGCAGGGCCGTCTCCAGAAATTCGGGGCCCCGATGCGAAATGCAAATGGGGCTTTAAAATCTGAAAATTTTCTTATAACTAAATCATACTTTCGCATACATTATATATCATTTTATACTCCCTCCACAACCTAGATCTTTTTGACATTGTCGTAGTGTTAAAAGATGTCTTATATTAAGTTATAGAGCTAGTACAATGTTCACAAAATATCAAATATACCAACTATCTCCCCACACACAATTCAACCGCAGAACAACTATCATGTAGCGGTCTGTTAAATAACCGGAGAAGCAGTGCACATGTATCGTATGCCCATTAGTCATATTGGAAAGAAAATAACCTAACATAAATCTGCTTTGGCTTGGCGCACCTAATGTACATGGACTGGTCACCTTCCGCTTGGCCAGCGGTTGCATTCTACTTTGATTGGCGGTGTTGTCCCCTATTGTCCACAAATCTTCTTGGCTGGTTTCTGCTCGAATTTGTGGTGGGAGTTCTGCCGCACTGCCAAGCAGATTTGATCTAGGAGGGGCATGGGATTTTGGAAGACTGGAAACAAATCAGCGACATAACTGATCGAGAGTGATTTCAGGAGAGGCTCAGGTCGTGCTATCGATCGGGACGAAGCTCGAGTTGTCAGAGCAGGCCAACAGGCCCAAAATCGTCGAATCAAAAGAAATAGCTTTGTAGAGAAATATAAGCTTGGCCCAGAACTGGGGGGCCCTTGATATTTGGGGGCCCTGTGCGGTCGCACAGTCCGCACAGCCCCTGGACGGCCCTGCCCGAGAGTTTTTCGTACGTCAAGGGAGACTCCTGAGCATCACGGCTCAGGAGATTAACTGGTCACGCAGCCCTTCACCCCTTTGTCTTACCATGGTGATCCGGACGACCCAATGGCGGCTGAGGTATGCAGGGGGTCGGGCCCTGCCGACATACAACACTAAAGAAAATGAAAAGGGAATCAAAAAATCCTAGCAAATTATTACAAAGCATACTGTCTCTTAAAAAAATACTAAGCATGAGTTCTTACGCCCCCACGAGGCATGATACATGTTGCAGGACTTAAACAGAGGGAAGCACCGCCATCGAGGCTCTTCTTCAGCCTTGGGAGCTGCCATCGCTCACCTGGGGAGCCCTGTCATTGATGACATCGCTGCTGTCCTTGCCATCAGCCCTGGCCACGGGATCGACGGCGAGGAACTTCCACAGCAGGGCATCCACTTGACCCTTCACGGCCTCGGTAGCAGCGATGTAGAGCTCAGGGTCCTCGGGCTCAAGCAAGGCACCAAGATCGAAGCTGGGGTCCCAAAGATAGAGGTGGCTCAAGACGCGCGTCACAGCCGAGGTGGAGAGCGCGCGGGCCTCTCCCTCCACCATAGAACCTACCCCGACCATGACACCCTCGAGCGCCGCGACAAGCTTGAAGAGCAGCCCGATGGAGCCTTCCTCCGGAGTCACCAACGGCTTCTCGTACCTCTCCAATAGAGATCCTGCAGTGCCTTGTGGGACCTTAGCTCGAGGGAGTCAAAAGCGGCACGCCCAGCTGCGGCCACCTCTTCAGCAACAGTAAGGAGTTTCTCCTTGGTGTCCAGGTGTCCTGCGGCGGCCACCTCTTCAGCAACAGTAAGGAGTTTCTCCTTGGCATGGGACACCTGGGCCGCCTCCACCTCCCCCTTCAGCTTCTCCAGGCGACTGCGCTCCATGGCCTGCTCCCGGGCGGTGTAACGCCCCGGTTACAATTTTCCATATTCGTAACTCCAACTCTTGCCTTTTCCGGAGATGCGGTTTGATATTTCCTTCTTGGTTGGGTTTTTGTTTTTATTTTGCATTTTTGTTCATGTCTTGCATCTCATCTCATTGCATCTTTGCATCATGTCATCATGCAATCCTTTTTAAAACTCAACTAAATAAATGGCATGGATCTTTGATCCATTTAAATCGAGGGAATTCACATGGTGATTCTCTTTAAAACATATCCTCTCGATAGTTAGAGAGCTATAGTAATTATTCCATTTTTTGGATTTACCGCAAACACACTTACAAAATATCCTAATGCCTTTGTGGTTTTAATTCTTGTTCTCCCATCTTGCCCGTAATTATTTCATCATTTTCCGGAGCTCCACCAAAAATCCGAACATTTTTGGACCTTCCTTTTATCAAGTCCTAGTTCAAACCCATTTGAATTAAATTCAAATGAGTTTGAATTTAAATCTTTCAATCTTGACCTTTCTATTCTTTTTTTGGAACGAGCATATTTTTGCGAGTTCGGGAAAATTATCTCCATGCACAAATCCTTTTCCCCTAACCCTCTCTTTCTTTTTCTTCTCTTTAATTATTTTCTGCTAAAGAAAATATAAGAGAGAGGGAGAAGAGTGCCTAGCCGGCCTCTTAGGCCCAGCTCTAACCCAAGACGTCCCAAGGCCCAGCCGCCTCTAACCCTAGCCCAGCCCCCACGCACCCCATCTCTCCCTCTTGTTTCCCTGCCAGCGCCGCCTCCTTCTTCTCGTTCCCCATCACGCACGCCCGCATCGCTCCCAGCGCTCTCTCCCGAACCCTCCTCTCAGCCTCCTGCGCCTGCGCCCCTCCTCTGCCTCGCCCTTCCTTCTCCCCTGCGTCCCCATCGCCACCCATCGAATCGAGCTCCCCCGTAGCCATCCCCGCCGCCATCTCTCCCTCCTGCTCCCGCGCCCGGCCTCCGCGACCCCATCAGCGCGACCAACTCCGGCGGCCCTCAGGCCATGGCTCCACCTTGCTCCTCCCTCCTTGCGCGACCCCCTCTCCCTTTTCCCCTCGCCACCACCTCCTGGTCCGGCCGCCACCGCCCGCTTCTCCGCCGCCGCACCCTCGTCCCGTCCCCTTGGCCTCCTCCTCGAGCGCGACCTCTTCACCCCGCGTTCCCACCGCCTCCCGTCGCCCCTTTGCAGGAGCAGCCCCATGCCCCGCCTCTGCCTTGTTCGAGCAGGGAGGAGGATGCGCCTCTGCTCGCCCTCATCGACCAGGAACGCCAAGACCATCCCCGGGCAGGACCTCATGTACATCTACACCGCCAAGACCGGACCGACAAGTACAACTACCGTCGCCGTGTACCACTACTTCCACTACCGTCGCCGTGTACCACTATGCCCAAGTTCCTCTCCAAACGAGTACAACTGCCGTCGCCGTGTACAACAACTTCCTCTACGTCGCCACGTGAACGTCTACCTCCACTACGGCCGTGAACGACTACTTCCTTCGCCGAACCCGAACCGCTCTGAAAACGCACGCTTCGAAGCTTCGGTTTCATCCCGAAGTTGTGAGGATTCGTTCGACTACGTCTGTTTGTCTTCTTCATGGAATCGTTCTTCTTCCTTGCGGGATCTCAGGCAAGATGATCATACCCTCGAAATCACTACTATCTTTGCTATGCTAGTTTGCTCGCTCTTTTGCTATGCCAATGCTATGATGCCTACCATTTGCTTGTCAGCCTTCCAAGTTGCTATGTCAAACCTCTAACCCACCATGTCCTAGCAAACCGTTGATTGGCTATGTTACCGCTTTGCTCAGCCCCTCTTATAGCGTTGCTAGTTGCAGGTGAAGTTGAAGATTTCTCCATGGTGGACAGGGTTATGTTGGGATATCACAATATCTCTTATATTATTAATGCATATATATATATATTTGGTAAAGGGTGGAAGGCTCGGCCTTATGCCTGGTGTTTTGTTCCACTCTTGCCGCCCTAGTTTCCGTCATATCGGTGTTATGTTCCCGGATTTTGCGTTCCTAACGCGGTCGGGTGATTTATGGGACCCCCCTGACAATTCGCTTTGAATAAAACTCCTCCAGCAAGGCCCAACATTGGTTTTACCATTTGCCTCACCACCACCTACTTTTCCCTTGGGAGTAATTAACCCAAGGGTCATCTTTATTATTAGCCCCCCCGGACCAATGCTTGTCTAAGTGTTGGTCCAGACTAGAGCCACTTGCAGCGCCACCTTGGGGAAACTTGAGGTCTGGTTCTAGTTGTACGTAGTGCTCATCCGGTCGTGGCCTGAGACGAGATACGCGTGGCTACTATCAGGATGTCGGCACGCCGGGAGGCTTTGCTGGTCTTGTTTTACCATTGTCGAAATGTCTTGTAAACCGGGATTCCAAGACTGATCGGGTCTTCCTGGGAGAAGGTCTATTCCTTCGTTGATCGCGAGAGCTTGTCATGGGCTAAGTTGGGACACCCCTGCAGGGTATAAACTTTCGAGAGCCTAGCCCGCGGTTATGTGGCAGATGGGAATTTGTTAATGTCCGGTTGTAGAAAACCCGAAGTTGACCTTAATTAAAATACATCAACCGCGTGTGTAACCGTGATGGTCTCTTCTCGGCGGAGTCCGGGAAGTGAACACGGTGTTGGAGTTATGCTTGACGTAGGTTGCTATAGGATCACTTCTTGATCATACTTTTATCGACCGTGCTTTGCCTTCTCTTCTCGCTCTCATTTGCGTATGTTAGCCACCATATATGCTAGTCGCTTGCTGCAGCTCCACCTCATGCCTTTACCTTACCCATAAGCTTAAATAGTTTTGATCGTGAGGGTGCGAGATTGCTGAGTCCCCGTGGCTCACAGATACTTCCAAAACCAGTTTGCAGGTGCCTATGTTACCGAGCAGATGACGCAACCGAGCTCAAGGAGGAGCTTGATGAAGATCTTGCCCTTTGTGTTGTTCCGTTCTAGTTGATCAGTAGTGGAGCCCAGTTGGGGTCGATCGGGGACCTTTGTCGCATTTGGGGTTGTTCTTTTATTTTGGTTCCATAGTCGGACCTTGATTGTATCTGGATGATGTAATGCTTTATTCATGTAATTGTGTGAAGTGGCGATTGTAAGCCAACTATGTACCTCTTTCCCTTATTTATTACATGGGTTGTGTGAAGATTACCTCACTTGCGACATTGCTTTCAATGCAGTTATGCCTCTAAGTCGTGCTTCGACATGTGGGAGATATAGCCGCATCGAGGGCGTTATAAGTTGGTATCAGAGCCTTCCCCGACCTTAGGAGCCCCACTGCTTGATCGTTTTTAGCGGCCGAGTTGTGTCTAGAAAAATGTTTTGAGTCATTTAGGATTATATATATCGGAGATTTAGGAATTCTTTTTACTCCCCAGTCTCTTCATCGCTCTGGTAAGGCATCCTGACGTAGAGTTTTGACTCTTCTCTTCTCAAATTTCACTAAAACTTTTTTAGGATCACGCGGGTATCTTGGAATTGTTCTGATGGTTTTATGACGAGAACATTGTCTTGGTGCCTCCTGTCAGGGGTTTAGTGGAAGTGTCCCGGGGAGTTGAGCTCTGAGGTGTTGTCGCCATAATTTTATCGTTGCAGTTCTGGTATACCTGAGTTTAGTACGCCGACATCGAAAATGTCTTTTGTGCAGTTGTTGGTGACATAACCCCGATAACCCAGTACTGAGGTGAGTACGGGAGTATTGCCATGACTCGTATAACGGATGCTTTTCGAAGGTTGAGGTAGACGATTTCCGAAGGTTTCTTGGTTATGTGTTGAAGGATGGATACAGCTGGATGTAGGATTTGCTAGTTTTGGGTGAGATATTATGCTTCCCCTGTATCCCCAACACCTGATTGCATAACCGGAAAATTTCGGGAGTTTCATAGGTGGGAATTCAAGTAGCTCTTAGGATATCTTTCCGACGGATGTATGATATGAAATTGGGGTTCGACGTCTAGTGGTCCGCCTATTCACGGTTGGTTTTACAGTGGTCTCGTTGTGTCTTAAGAGTCCTTGGCTATGCCGACTCGGGGACGCTTCGTATGTCATGTGCACTGCCTTGTACATGATGGTGTTGTATGATCGAGCCCGTGTAGGCCCCACCACGAAAACTTCGGACAAAATCTCTATCATATGTTTGTTTCGGCTTATTCTGCAAGCCAGTCCTTTGTTTTTGTTTTGAGTTGTGGTATTCGAGTTGCTTCAATGTCAAGTGTTGATTCCATACCTTTCCGAAATGGTGTTCTCATACTCCGATGTGAATACCAATCCTTCTCGACAATCAAGATTGTCATGTCAATCCTTTTCAACCGGCGTGTTTCTCTTCAAGTGGATCCGATCACTTCAACATCAGGAAGACCAATTATCTCTGTTTTTTCCCGCCCACCCACCCTTTTTCCTCAAGGACTAAGATTTCTTTAGCAAGTATCCTTTTATTTTTGTGAAGTTTCTCCATTCTTTTCCGTCAATGTTCTTACCCGGTGGTTCTCAAGAAGATGTTCTACTAGTTCATCATTCTTCATTCTCGTATTCTTTTCTGGTGGATTTAACTCAAGCTTTCGGTGTTGATCATATTCTTTTTCTCATTCCAAGTGCTTTCTTATGCCGGTGTATCTATTAATCATTCTACTTCTCGCTATTTGTTATTCCGGAGTGCTCTAGATATCTCGAAGATTCGTGTTTCCACTCTGCATTCGTTCAAGCTCTTTCGAGATTGGTATCTCATTCAAGTCATTTAATTCAACCGGTGCAACATCTCTTTTAAATCTTTTCAACGGTGTTCTTTTGAGTGGGCCCTAACCCACAGGTCTTTTCCCAAGATCTTACCTGACTCTTCTATTTTCCCAGAGCTATCCTAAATTCTTCTCCAAGTTTGACGTAAGAATGAGTTATCATCAGTCAAATGCTTTTCTCCAAGATCTTTCAAATTCTTTTCATAGTTGGCTCAACCTCTTCGCTTTTGATTCTTCCGGTGTGCCTCAATAGTTCTTGGTGGTGTTTCTCGTTGTCATTCTCATCATTTGAAGACCGAAGAAGAGTTTCTCTTTAATCTTGCTCTATTCTCTTCAAGATTCATGGTGCTAGCTTGTTGCCATCCTCTCATAATTGTTTTCGATTGTGAGAATCTTTTTCACCCATCAGGAGATATTCAAGAGTCTCCTCAGTTTGTCATCCGGAGTCCATCAATTCAGGTTTATTCATTCTCAGCTGTCAGTTATCAATCTCCTATCTTGCCGGTGCATAAATCGAATATCCTCTAATCAGTTCTTGATCTCTTTGTTCTCATGTATCTAGTTTGTCTCAAGCACCTTCGTTCATTTGCTAATTCTTACCGGTGATGCACCCCTATTTCGATCATTTTCAATTCTTACGGTGGTTCTTTCAAGATCTCTCTTCCTTGTTCATCATATTAATTCATTTGTTGTTCCAATCCTACTGGTGGTTCGTTGAAGACCTTCTCAAGTTTTGATATATCTCTTTTAATACTTTCTACGAGAATAAGTAGTATGCCAAATCCGTTGATTGTCATCAATTTAATTGGTGAAGGATAAGCATAACATAATTCTTATTCTTGTTCTTCCAAGTGATTAATTCTTTATTCCGGAGGCCCTTAAAATTCTTGGTTTCAATTTCTCATCCTTCTTTTTCGGAGTTCCAAGTTCTCTCGGTTATATAATTGCGAAGCTCCATCTAAATCATTGCAAGGCTTCACCTTGTGTTTTCAACTTCTCTTTCTTTCTATCATTCTTTTATTATCAGAGTTCTTCATGGAGGTTCTACATGGTGCTTCATCAAGGATTCTCTTCATTCTTCAATTGTTCTTCAAGATTTCTCTTGAAGTTAAGATCAGCCAAGCTTTACTCAAAAATTAAACATGGTATTCAACACATGTCTTGTTTTGAGGAGTTCAAGCATTCTTCATCTTGCATTCCAAAGTGCAATTCTTTCGACCTTATCTTTTCAGGTGGTGTTAGGTCATTCTTGACAATTTCCTTCATGTTTCATGATTCACATGTTGTCAAGAATGAGGTATTTTAAATCCATCAATCTCTTCGTTGGAGTCATCTTGGGTTATATTTCACCTAAAGCCTTCCATTGGGAATGTTGCTATTTGTGGTGCTTATCAATGATCCAATTTTCTCCTTCTCATCTCGGTGAAGAAGTTTTCATCTCTCCGTTGATCTCAAGCAAGCAATGGTTTCCATTTGTGGCCGGTTGTCACCTCATAGTCTCGAGATGTTTGCCATAAGCCCACAACAAGCTTATTCTTTTCGTTGTTCGTCTTCCAACAACTCTATTCTAACCTTCTTGCAAGGATGCCTTCCAAATTCAATTGTGATAGAAGTTGTTATTCTCTTCTCTGTTCTCTCGATTGCACTCTTTCATTTGTCCCGAAGGCATTGTGATGTTTTCTTTGACCCATTATATCATTTTGGAGTTCATGTTCAATTCCTTCCATGTTCAACCGGAGTGCTGCCCGAATTCTTCCCCTCCCATCTTGTTTTAACCGGAGTGGTTTCGAATTCTATCTTGTCCATTAAACTCTTGATTCATGTCTTTGCAACCTTCAAGTTCCCATAATGTTCCTTGTTCCTTTTTTTTCTAACGGATTGTTTGCAATCTCGTTCATCTCTGTTGTACTCTTTCTTTTAAATTGCTCAACCTCTCAAGGTTCGTGGTTTCACTCGTTCGTCAAGAAAGCAACTTAGTTTACCCTCTTCTCTTCCTCTTCCGTTTCTCTCCGGTGCCATCCTAGATCTCGGGACGAGATCCTCTCGTAGTGGTGGAGTGTTGTAACGCCCCGGTTACAATTTTCCATATTCGTAACTCCAACTCTTGCCTTTTCCGGAGATGCGGTTTGATATTTCCTTCTTGGTTGGGTTTTTGTTTTTATTTTGCATTTTTGTTCATGTCTTGCATCACATCTCATTGCATCTTTGCATTGCATCATGTCATCATACAATCCTTTTTAAAACTCAACTAAATAAATGGCATGGATCTTTGATCCATTTAAATCGAGGGAATTCACATGGTGATTCTCTTTAAAACATATCCTCTCGATAGTTAGAGAGCTATAGTAATTATTCCATTTTTTGGATTTACCGCAAACACACTTACAAAATATCCTAATGCCTTTGTGGTTTTAATTCTTGTTCTCCAATCTTGCCCGTAATTATTTCATCATTTTCCGGAGCTCCACCAAAAATCCGAACATTTTTGGACCTTCCTTTTATCAAGTCCTAGTTCAAACCCATTTGAATTAAATTCAAATTAGTTTGAATTTAAATCTTTCAATCTTGACCTTTCTATTCTTCTTGGAACGAGCATATTTTTGCGAGTTCGGGAAAATTATCTCCATGCGCAAATCCTTTTCCCCTAACCCTCTCTTTGTTTTTATTCTCTTTAAATATTTTCTGCTAAAGAAAATATAAGAGAGAGGGAGAAGAGTGCCTAGCCGGCCTCTTAGGCCTAGCTCTAACCCAAGCCGGCCCAAGGCCCAGCCGCCTCTAACCCTAGCCCAGCCCCCACGCACCCCATCTCTCCCTCTCGTTTCCCTGCCAGCGCCGCCTCCTTCTTCTCGTTCCCCATCACGCACGCCCGCATCGCTCCCAGCGCTCTCTCCCGAACCCTCCTCTCAGCCTCCTGCGCCTACGCACCTCCTCTGCCTCGCCCTTCCTTTTCCCCTACGTCCCCATCGCCACTCATCGCATCGAGCTCCCCCGCAGCCATCCCCGCCGCCATCTCTCCCTCCTGCTCCCGCGCCCAGCCTCCGCGACCCCATCAGCGCGACCAACTCCGGCGGCCCTCAGGCCATGGCGCCACCTTGCTCCTCCCTCCTTGCGCGACCCCCTCTCCCTTTTCCCCTCGCCACCACCTCCTGGTCCGGCCGCCACAGCCCGCTTCTCTGCCGCCACACCCTCGTCCCGTCCCCTTGGCCTCCTCCTCGAGCGCGACCTCTTCACCCCGCGTTCCCATCGGCTCCCGTCGCCCCTTTGCAGGAGCAGCCCCATGCCCCGCCTCTGCCTTGTTCGAGCAGGGAGGAGGATGCACCTCCGCTCGCCCTCATCGACCAGGAACGCCAAGACCATCCCCGGGCAGGACCTCGTGTACATCTACACCGCCAAGACCGGACCGACAAGTACAACTACCGTCGCCGTGTACCACTACTTCCACTACCGTCACCGTGTACCACTATGCCCAAGTTCCTCTCCAAACGAGTACAACTACCGTCGCCGTATACAACTACTTCCTCTACGTCGCCACGTGAACGTCTACCTCCACTACGGCCGTGAACGACTACTTCCTTCGCCGAACCCGAACTGCTCTGAAAATGCACGCTTCGAAGCTTCGGTTTCATCCCGAAGTTGTGAGGATTCGTTCGACTACGTCCGTTTGTCTTCTTCATGGAATCGTTCTTCTTCCTTGCGGGATCTCAGGCAAGATGATCATACCCTCGAAATCACTACTATCTTTGCTATGCTAGTTTGCTCGCTCTTTTGCTATGCCAATGCTATGATGCCTACCATTTGCTTGTCAGCCTTCCAAGTTGCCATGTCAAACCTCTATCCCACCATGTCCTAGCAAACCGTTGATTGGCTATGTTACCGCTTTGCTCAGCCCCTCTTATAGCGTTGCTAGTTGCAGGTGAAGTTGAAGATTTCTCCATGGTGGACAGGGTTATGTTGGGATATCACAATATCTCTTATATTATTAATGCATCTATATATTTGGTAAAGGGTGGAAGGCTCGGCCTTATGCCTGGTGTTTTGTTCCACTCTTGCCGCCCTAGTTTCCGTCATACCGGTGTTATGTTCCCGGATTTTGCGTTCCTAACGCGGTCGGGTGATTTATGGGACCCCCCTAACAGTTCGCTTTGAATAAAACTCCTCCAGCAAGGCCCAACATTGGTTTTACCATTTGCCTGACCACCACCTACTTTTCCCTTGGGAGTAATTAACCCAAGGGTCATCTTTATTATTAGCCCCCCCGGGCCAATGCTTGTCTAAGTGTTGGTCCAGACTAGAGCCACTTGCAGCGCCACCTTGGGGAAACTTGAGGTCTGGTTCTAGTTGTACGTAGTGCTCATCCGGTCGTGGCCTGAGACGAGATACGCGCGGCTACTATCAGGATGTCGGCACGCCGGGAGGCTTTGCTGGTCTTGTTTTACCATTGTCGAAATGTCTTGTAAACCGGGATTCTGAGACTGATCGGGTCTTCCTGGGAGAAGGTCTATTCCTTCGTTGATCACGAGAGCTTGTCATGGGCTAAGTTGGGACACCCCTGCAGGGTATAAACTTTCGAGAGCCGTGCCCACGGTTATGTGGCACATGGGAATTTGTTAATGTCCGGTTGTAGAAAACCCGAAGTTGACCTTAATTAAAATACATCAACCGCGTGTGTAACCGTGATGGTCTCTTCTCGGCGGAGTCCGGGAAGTGAACACGGTGTTGGAGTTATGCTTGACGTAGGTTGCTATAGGATCACTTCTTGATCATACTTTTATCGACCGTGCTTTGCCTTCTCTTCTCGCTCTCATTTGCGTATGTTAGCCACCATATATGCTAGTCGCTTGCTGCAGCTCCACCTCATGCCTTTACCTTACCCATAAGCTTAAATAGTTTTGATCGTGAGGGTGCGAGATTGCTGAGTCCCCGTGGCTCACAGATACTTCCAAAACCAGTTTGCAGGTGCCTATGTTACCGAGCAGATGACGCAACCGAGCTCAAGGAGGAGCTCGATGAAGATCTTGCCCTTTGTGTTGTTCCGTTCTAGTTGATCAGTAGTGGAGCCCAGTTGGGGTCGATCGGGGACCTTTGTCGCATTTGGGGTTCTTCTTTTATTTTGGTTCCGTAGTCGAACCTTTATTGTATCTGGATGATGTAATGCTTTATTCATGTAATTGTGTGAAGTGGCGATTGTAAGCCAACTATGTATCTCTTTCCCTTATTTATTACATGGGTTGTGTGAAGATTACCTCACTTGCGACATTGCTTTCAATGCGGTTATGCCTCTAAGTCGTGCTTCGACACGTGGGAGATATAGCCGCATCGAGGGCGTTATAGGCGGCAAGCTCCAGCTCGGCGTCACGGTAGGTGACCACTGCTTCTTTGGTCTTCAGCTTCTCCTCCTGCTCCTCGAGCTCGCGGGTGTGGGTGACTTGCTTGTTGCAGAGGGCTTTCAACTCAGCCTCCACTGCACGGCAGCGCTTCTCGGCAGCCTCCACATCCTTCACCCCCACATCGCGAGCGGCTGAGGCTATGCCGGCCACCTTCTAGCCCTCCTCTACAGCCGCCTTGGCCTGGCCCCAGGCCGCCCTGACGGACGAGTCCGCCTGGAGTCACCTTGAGACCAACCCCAGGCGCCCCGACGCCCTGCGCTGGTCGGGGCCACGAAGATCATCCTGGAGCTGGTTCAGCGTGGAGAAGGCCTCCTCCAGAGCATCGGGCACGGCAGAAGAACCATGGCCCGCTGGTACGACGGCTGAGGAAGGAGATGGCACTGGTGCCAGGACTGGCGACGCAGCGACAGGAAGGATGGTCGGGGGCTCCGGAGCCATCAGGGCATCAGCGGGCGCGCTGAAGGCGAGCGTTTTCGGGGTCGACTTGGCCGCAGGGGCTGTCTTCTCCCGAGGCTTGGCCCCCGAGCCTCAGCAGGACAACCCAGCTGCATGAGCTTGCGAGGCAGCCTCGCCGCTCTACGCCAGAGTTGTCGCGGCTACGGCAGGCCGCCTGGCCTTGGCGGCTCTGGCATCCTCCTTCTTCCTCTTCGCCGCGGCACCAGCCTGGCAATCAAGAGAAAATGTTGGGTGTTGCGCCAAGAACAAAGAATAAGGGAAAGGCGATACACTTACTGGTCCTCTGTGATGTAGTCCCTCTGCCTGTCCAGGACCGCGACGCCACCAAGCTTCCTGGGCACGTACGCTGCCGCGCTCTCAGGGGCGGACGAGCGCGCAGCGGCTGGACCTGCGGCGGCCAGCGGCAGGATGGAGGTGTCGCCCCGAGGAAGCAACGCTGACCTGTCCTTCTGCGGGGTCCCTAATGTCAGCCTCTTCTGGGGTGCCCCTGGACCTCGTGGTGACCCCGATGGAGAGCGGTGACTCCCTAACCAGGCGCACGCCGGCGTCATCATCATCGAAAAGGCTGTAGTGGGGGAGAGGTCTCCGCCTCCCCCTCCAAGGTCTCCTCCGAGTCTCTCTCTCTCCTCCTCTTTCCCCCCGAAATGCTCGCAGGAGGACACCAGCACAGGGGAGCTAGGGGGCTGGGAAGGCTGCAGCTTCACGAGCCCCTGCTCGTTGAGGACAGACATGGCGGCAGCACCTTCTCCCTATCCTCACGGCTTCAGAGGGCCGCCCCGGTCCTTCTCTAGCAAGGTGCATGTGGCCTTGCTCAGATCCTCATCGGACAGCTTGCCCGGGCGCAACTGGAGGTCGTCTTGTGCACCCTTGAAGCTCCACAGGGGGCACGAGTGTGCTTGAAGCGGGGCCATGCGCTGGGTCAGGAACTCCTTGATGATCATCGCCCCTGTTAGCTCCTCCGCCTTTAGGTCCTCCTTGATCTTCTCCAGCAACTGCTCTGCCCGGGAATCGATGAGCTTCTCGTGGGCCCACTGGTCCAGCCTCGCCGGCATCGCGGTCAGCGGCTCCTACAGAGCATGGGGGCGCCTGGCGTCCATGAAGACCGACTTGTTCCGGAAGTCTTCCACGTTCTTCCCTGCCCTCGAGATCGACAGGAGGAGGATGGAGTTGGGATGAAGATGGAGGGCTTGGAGCCCGTAGTGATTGAGGTTGTCATAGAAGAAACTGGAGAAGGGGGGAAGAAGACCAGCGAAGACGTTGTGCAGGAAGAAGGGGTAGAAGTTCTCCCCAAAGGTCCCTGGATCGATGGAGCCAACCAGGAGCGCCGTTTCCCCTCGGTCGTTGGTGTTATCGGCCGTCAGCAGGAGCGCAGCGGCAAGATGCTTCTCCTTGGTGATGGAGGACACACCAAGGCCGACTCAAACAAGGGGGCATTTCGCGCAGGAGCAGCGGCAGTTTTTACCTTGTCGGAGGCCATCGGTAGCGAGCTCGGGGAAGAGATTCAACGGATCTGGAGGTTTTTCTGAGCAAAGGGATAAGGGGATATGAGACAAGACGAAGGGAAGGGAATGAAGGCTCAGCGGCAGGCGCCAACCTTTTTGTCGGACCTGGGTGGTTGCCGAGGCGGTGTTGGGAAGCGGAGACACCCATGTCCCATCAATTGCCATGCGTCGACCAAGGCCGCAGGCGGATAGGGCCCGCGGCACTCCGCACTTGCCCTGTGGCTTCGCCTCAAAGCTAAGTTCGAGCGTGCCTTGGGCCGGGGGCTATTATCGATGACCTGGGAACTGGGCTACCCAAACTTGCCTGCTTGCAGCCCACGGCATGGCTCCATCAACGGCCCGATATGGCCCACCTTCCGCATCAACTACTCAAGACCCTCGCGAGAAGCCAAGCCTCGCGAGGCAGATGAGACCAAGACCTCCGGGAGGAGCACCGTCCTCAAGCTGGCTCCTGAGGAGCGGAGATTTCTATGCAGGCCTCACCTCTTGAGGCTAGGATGACGTGAGACATGATGACCAAGGCCAGGCGGGCGCCAGCAGGCGCAAAACATCAGTTTCCTCTTTGGTGCTAAGGAGGCAAGCACACGTGTGGAGTCCCGAGGAATCAGCCAAAGCTTTCCATTCCCGTGCAACAAGACCAAGACCGCTAGGACGGCAGGATGGAGGTCATCTCCGAGCCCACCACGGCGTCATGACCAGAAGCTTTGCAGGGGAAGACTACTTTTGTCAGGATAAGACGTACTAGTTGTCTCCCTTCGAATTTGGCCGTTGTGGGATCCCTTCCCGCCTTCATTTGGGAAGAGGACCTTGGCCACTATAAATAGGACCTAGCCACCACCATAAAGAATGCCCCCCGGATCCCGGATCTGAATGTTGGAGATCATCCTCTTCCCCACCAGCACAAGAACATACCTCTTGAGGTTGTTCTTCCACTGTACTAGTTCATCCTCAGCACCTCGAGGCCAATCCACCACAAAGGAGGAGTAGGATTTTACACCGCAAGTTGGCCCGAACCTGTGTAAACTATCCTGTCCACTTTTCTTTGAGTTCGCCGAGCTAGGCCGTGAGATCAGAAAGTAGGCAGACTGGGGAGGTTGAGTTCTTTGCACACACACCCCAGAGTTCGAACCTATCAAGGGTCTGCGAAACCCGAAATCTGACAGAAACTGTGTGGCATAAGCTGTCCATCACACACACTTTTTATGTGGAAAACATTTGGCGCAGGTGGCCTAATGCAAACAGTTTTCTAGAGGAAGTCGTGTGTGATTCTTCATTGATCCAACACGTTTACTTCCTAGAAACTGTGTGGGTTGTCTGAGGTCATTGCCCGCGGTGTTGTCTCAATACTGTTTGCAATAGAAAAACCCAACAAACGGGCTAATTGGCCTATTATTATTAATACATTTATTAATCAAATTGGCATTTCATATTAAGCACACAATATATTTCATTTTCATATTACGAAACCTTTCATATTAAGCACACAATATATTTCATTTTCATATTACGAAACCAGGATTTCGTAATTGAAATACATCAGAGTACAACATCATATAACTTGAGCACCTAGTTACACCATATAGGCATATAGCTAGCTACCCCATTACACAACTGCACTAGCACCAAGTTTCACATGCAACATTTATAACCTTTGGAAATTAGCATCATAGACGGTAGATAGACAGATGAATCTCATCTAGAAAGCTACTAAAGCGGAAGGCGAATATTGAGCCTTCAATGATGTTGAAGATCCTTGCAATTTTAGGCCACTGCCTTTGGATGATTGACCGTCCATCCTTCGTCCTCTGAGGAAGACTTCAATATTGTACCATGGGTGTTGTATGAATACCTTCCTCCCCTCCTGACCATATAGGTGGTTTGAGAGGTAATCATCAGTGAACTTCTTTGGAAAGGCCTGAAAACAAAGATATGAATAAATATATTCTCTAAATTTGGAAATGGCACAAAGTAATAAAAAGACAAGATATGAGAGTTAGTACCATCATGTAGTTCACTGATGTCTTCTCTATTGTGCAGGAAAAGATCTTGTTGTTTTTCATCGCTAGTTTCTTTATCCTAACAATCTTTCTGAATTTCTTGACTTGATTGATATTCATGGAAAATTAATTTTCCCATATGCAAGATGGGTCGAACAGTGGGTCAAAACCTCAAACAATAAGACCTACATGTGCAAGACCAAATTGTTAAAAACCTAAATATTAGAATGGTTCCCAAAATTGCACAATAATGTGCTTTCAGACAAAGGACCATGCATGTGCAAACCTCGATTGTAAACCTTAGTGCTTCCCATTGTTTCCCTGCAACACATATAAGGTAGTTATTGATAAGGTTAAGTGAGGGTTGGCACACTATCAGTAAAATATGTTGATGAAAAATAAACACGTTGCAAATTCAGTAGATTAATTGGAGCCACAGGCAAAAGCCATTTATCCAAACCAAGCATGATTAAGAACTAGGAAATATAGCAATTGTATATGTTTCTCAAGTATTTAGTACAGTCAAATTTGATTTATTCCTCACATGCTATACAAAATTGTACCCACAACAGTTGAACATCGCATTGCAGAATTAAACCATCATTTAACTAAACCCCACAACAAATGAACCAAACATTAACTGAGCACCACATTGCACAATATATAACATACTAGAAGATTAGACAGTTAACCAAACCAAGCATGCTTAACAATTTGGAAATATAGCAATTGTATTTGTATCTCATGTATTTTGTACAACCAAATTCAATTTATTTCTCACATGGAAGCAATACAAAATTACACCCACAACAATTGAACACCGCATTGCAGAATTGAACCAAACAATTAACTAAACAACACAACAAATGAACCAAAAACTAACTGAGAACCACATTGCACAATATATAACATACTAGAAGACCAGACAGTTAACCAAACCAAGCATGCTTAACAACTTGGAAATATAACAATTGTATTTGTTTCTCATGTATTTTGTACAACCAAATTTGATTTATTTCTCATATGCAAGACAATACAAAATTGCACCCACAAGAATTGAACATCACATTGCAGAATTGAACCAAATAGTTAACTAAACAAGACAACAAATTAACCAAACAGTTAATAAGTGAGCACCACATTGCACAACATATAGAACATATATACTAGAGGATCAGATTGCATGGTAACAGTACATAAGACAGTTCACTAGAATTTTTAAGGAAAGACAGGAGCAACACATGCAATATGTAAACCTAACATGCTTAACCGGCGTAGCTAGCTAGCTGAACATAGGTCCTTATAGTGAGCTAATAAGACAAGCTACTCCTCATCGTCAAAGACATCGATGACGATTGTCTCCTTGGACTTGGAAGAGGGCGAGGCCTCGATATCATGGGTGCCCTCCTCGTAGTGGTGAGTTGCCCGAGCCGCTCCAGGCACCAACCTGCTGGCTCTCGAGTTGAGGTAAGCACGGGCACACCGAGAAAAAAACTCATAGTCTTGGTCAAAGGCATCGACGGTGGCCTCAAGAAAATGCCATGAACTGTTGTTTAAAGTAGCCAACCGCATGGCGGCGGCAGCACACGCGGCGTCAACAGTGGCCTCGTTAGTGATGTGCTCCTCCAAGATCAGGGGGTCAAAATGAGTGGCAGCCATCGTGACCTCATCCGCGCATGCAACCGCGAGTTTCTTCTCCGTTGCCAAATTCTCCTTGAGATCCTAGCTATACTACATGCACCATGTCTTAGGGAAGCGCTTATTTGGAGGATGGGTCGGTGATTTGGGTGGAAGGTGTCGCACCAATGGTCCGGGCATGTGGGATGTAGAAGGAGGAGGAGGATGGGGGTTGGATGTGGATTACCTGCCTAGATCGACGAGGCCGAGTAGCAGGAAGGAGCATCGCCGGCGAGGAAGCGGCGCTGCAAGCAAGCAGTGAAAGTTTGAACTTGGAAAGTAAGGACGAAATAGGGGAAATGTGGATTTTGGTCAGGCAGGAAGGGGGTAGATATTTTCGCGGAAGCAAAAACTTTTGGCTCGGTGCAGCGAAAAACCGGCGCGCAAAGTGTCATCAGACACGGTCCCTTATTCAACACTGTGTACGATATGTGAGCATCACGAATGTTTCATATAGCTTACCCTATGTGTGCTGAGTTTGAACGTGCAAATTTTGATCCGAATTCCCCTAGTTACAGTGGTCATCCACGTCATTGCATAATTTGGGTATACAAAATAGCCTACAACACACCCACACTTCTTAATCGAGCAAGTTTAGCAATTAAACAGAGCTACCTGACGTAAACATTACTCTAACAAATGATCGTCACTCTAAACAAAGAGTACTACTCGGGCTGGTGCTCGTCGATCTCCATCGCCTCCTCCATGTCCAGCTCGCGCCCAACGATGTCCTGGGGAAGGGGACCCATGGCATCCATCGCACCATATACTCGGCAAGCATCTCACTATCCATGTCAGCCATCTCTTTGGAAAAGACCGTCATGATCTGGGCATGGGCTTCCATGGTCTGGGCTTAGATGGGGTCCTTCGTGGCAAGGTATGCCGCGAAGGAACGAACGGCTGCTCGAATGCCCTCGGCGATTGCCAACTCTTCGGCCATGGGTTGCCGACCATTGTCGGAGAAGCTTCGTGCGATTTGTGCGGTGACCGCGAGGAGCTGCGTGTGGGCAACCTTGACATGGTCATGGGTGGCCTCCATCAGGGCTAAGGCGACAACTATGAAATGGACAATTGTTGTGCTTGTCAAAATCGGGGCTTTGCGGATCCAATAGGTTTGAACTCTGGGGTGCGCTTGCTCTTCACACCCTACTCCTTTCTGCTACAACCACGACGAGGCTACGACAAGAGTGAGCAAGCGGGGGTTGCTGTGGACACGGTAGTTTACCCAGGTTCGGACCACCTCGTGGTGTAAGACCCTACTCCTGCTTGGTGGTTGGATTGCTCTCGTGAGGGAGAAAGACAATACAAGGGGTGTTTGGTGTTGATCCTTTGCTATGGCGGCACCTTGCCCTCTTTTATTCTTGCCTTGGTCCTCTTCCCCCGAAAACATTGGCGGGAAGGATTGCCACACAATGACAATTTTGAAGGAGGACTGGAGCGTAGTCTATCTTGACAGAAGTCGGTCTTCTCCTGCAAAGCTTATGTCGATGACACGCTAGTGGGCTCAGAGATGAACTCCGTCCTGGCGCACCCACCGCCCTGGTCCTCTTGCACCGATCTTGAAACCTTTGGGGATTGCTTTGGGAACTGGTGGCCCGCCGTGCTCCCTTAGCACAAAAGAGGGAAGGCCTCATCTGCGACTATGGCGCGCCTCTGGCATCACTCGCTATCATGCGCGTCACCCACGTGAAGACACAGGGCCATGCAACCAGGTTGAGCAGCCCCTGAATTGTCTGCGTTTGCCAGGGGCCTCAGGAAGCATCCTCGGAAGACCGCCTCACGAGACTCTTGGTGGCACCACCTAGTCTCCTCAGGTCGCCTACGGTGCGGCGGGCCTCGCGTGGCAAGGCCCTCGCGAGGAGTCTTGATCGTGAAGCTTGGTGGTGGGCCATCCACTGGGCCCAAGATATGCGCTGCGCACTGGGCCGCAGGCAGATGGGCCTGGGTACCCCAGCCCACGGGCCCGACAATAGCCCCTAGGCCCGCAACGTGCACGTCTTCGCCTGTTGGGGAGGGGCGAAGCGGCACAGGCCCTAACTGCCTGTGGGCCAGGTGCGACTCCTGGTGCACGACGGGGGGGACCCGCCACTTCTCCCACGACGCCTCAGCAACCGCCCGGGCTGACATAAATCCTACCCGCACGCGGCGCGGAGCCACCATTACTTTCCTTGTCTTGCATCCGTCTTCCGAAGGCGAGGGGGTGTGAACTACCCCTCCACTGAGCGTTATATCTAAGGGCAAGGGGAAGGACCCCCTGGCTCATCTCCTTCTTCCAGCTCTTCCATCCTGCTCCACTATCCAAGCCGACCCCTGTGACGATGGCGAGAGGGGAAGGCCGCACTGTAGTCCCCAAAGTTTCGCCCCGAGGGTGCAGACGCTCCCCGGCAGCCGCCGACATTGGTTGTAGTGGCTATGGGAGAGGCGCCGCCCATGGGCGTGGGTGCAGGGGGCGAGGTGCCCGCGGCCGGGGTGGTCGAGGCAGCGTGGCCGCCCTGACACCCCATTCGTGGATCCACTCTGCTGACGCGGCTTGCAAATTCATCGTGGTATGCACCGGCAGCCCTGCACATGGCTCCGGCTCCTGTACTCCTTCACAGAGGAGATGGCGAACCGCGCGCCACTGGGCTTGTGGGTGCAGCCGGAGGGCTACTGCGATGGCCCCTTCTGGGTGGCGACAGAGTTCACCCCCACTGGCTTCATGTTCTTGAAGCAGGGGTGGAAGTCATTTGCCCTTGCTCGCGGCTTGAAGAAGGGGCACGTCCTCTACTTCAAGTACGATGGGGCCGCCATGCTCTTCATGTAGATCTTTGGGGTTACCGGTTGCCGCTTGAAGTGTTGCATGGAGGGCGACGATAGTGACACCCCTGGCGACAATGGCAGCAACACGTCTCCCTTTGACAGAAGTGGGAGCAGCTATGGCTCCCCCAGCTTCAAGAGCGAGGACGAGGACTCCGACTAGGGCATGGTCGACGCCCGAGCTGGTGCCCTGGGGGTGGCGGCCTTCGCCAGGAGCTTCTCTTTTGTTTCTTCGCTTTCCTGCACTGGACCAATGTGGGCCCTCTGGGTGTGTGTAAGGAATTGTGGCTCACGCATTTTAAATTAGACGCTTTTGCGGTCCAAATGATATGTTTTCTCTACAGCTTCCTCGCGAGGCTTGCTTCTCTCTTTCTTGCTTGCCCGAATGCTCTTTGTCATCAGGACCCAGCCCTCAGGCAGGCCTCAGCCGCCGCCGGTATGTCAGGTCGTGATGCGTGGAACAAGACTAGGAGGTTAGGGGCACCGGGAGCTAGTAAGGGCTCCAGAGACGCGGTGCGCTGAATTTGAACAAACCAAAAAGTCACCTCGTGACATGCTGCTATAGGAGCGTTGGGATGCTTGACGAAGCGCACCGCAGAAGTTTGCCTCTCAGGAGCCGATGGGCTCCCGAGGCCTTGGGGGCTAGCGAGGCGCTCGCAAGCTACGCCGGCCTATAAAAGGTGGTGTCGGCGTTCTCCAGGCTGAAGGGCACGCGGTGTAGTTGGTCGCAAGGCCTCTCTTAGGCCGATGCATGATGGCCAAAAGAGGTCCTGGGAGCTGGACCTGTTGAGGCTCGCAAGGTCGACGCACATGCAGATCTTGTCGCCCTTCTCGGGGAAGGTAACTGGGTTGGCAGGACACGCAGAGCGGTGCTCACCATAGATGGCCCGAGCTTCCCGCAGCTTGCGAGTTTCCTGGGACATGAACTCTTGCTGCCCTGGCGCCTGGCGATGTGCTCCTTGCTTGATGGGACACGCGTCAAGGCACACCTGCAAGTGATGCCCGAACACCACCCTCGGCATGCCGGTCAGGTCAGATGCTTTCCAGGCGAAAGCCCCTGAGCCCGCCTGAAGGGAGGCACCAAGCACGCCTTCCTATGCAGGAGGAGGGCAAGCCTCGACGGCAAGGGCAGGGCTCTGGCTGCAACCACTAGTCATGGCTTTCTTTACCTTGGGATGATCTTTGTAGAGTAGCTGCTTCTTAGTCACGGGGGTGGCCTCAGGAAACCCGGAGACGCCCTCGCCGTCAAAGTTCTTAGCCGCTGCGACCCAGTAGGCATGCTTGAGGGAGCAGAGCGCGTCTTTCTCGTCGCAGGCGACAGTGATGACACTGCTGTAGCCAAGCATCTTGTGGACATTGTAGCCATGGTGGGTCGCTGCCATGAACTTGGCGAGTGCGGGGTATCCCAGGATGGCGTTGTATGGGAGGCTGATGTGGGCCACGTCAAATTCGATGAGCTCCGTGTGCTAGTTGTCGCGGGTGCCGAAGGTGATAGGGAGGCGCACCTGCCCCAGGGGGATGGTAGACCCATCAGTCACCCCGGAGAAGGGCCTGGTCGGCATCAGCTGGTTGTAGGGCACTTGGAGCGTCTCGAAGATCCCGATGGAGATCATGTTGAGGCCGGCACCCCCTTCAATGAGGGTCTTGGTGATAGCGACGTTGCTGATGGTGGGGGTGCACAACATGTAGTGACCGTGCACTTGAGGTAGTCCTTGGAGTCAAAGGTGATGGCGTACTGCAACCACTTGAGGAATTCTTGTATCACTGGCATTGGATGAACATGCAAAACAATACGTACTAGCATTATTCCCAGGGTGATCACCTCGTTTGCAGCAGTTTCACATGTACTCCCTCCGGTCCTTTCTAGTCTGTATACAAGTTTTGTCTGCAGTCAAAGTATCTGTACTTTGACCAATCTTATAGAAAAAAGTATGCACTTTCACAATGTGCGAAGTAAAAAGGAACAGAAGGACTACAAAGAGTTTGAGTAGCTTTTTAGCGTTCCGGTACATTGCAATCAAACCCACAGGCCTGGCAATTCATAGAGAACATTCAAAACAATCGATGATTATGCATCTCGGTGATTCACATGTCAGAGCCAATATTTACTTTACAACTAAAGAATAAAGAAAAAATTGGTCGATGCTGCTGACAGCAAAGGGCGTCCCATTCGAAAATATCAAACTCATGTCTTCTTGCTAAAATCAATGAGCAAAATGTGACAAGGTTGTCCCATTCCAAAATATCAAATGCCTACGATTGTGGAATGGGCAGGGTTTGCCATCAGTTTGGACATTGACATGGCACCTCGTGCTAAATAAACCAGCTATTCTTTTTGTGCAGTTCCACCAACATCAACCAAATTCGCGCGTAGCTTGTATGATTTCGCCCTTATATGTTGCAACGCCTTGAACTTATCGGCACCTCCTTTCTTGTGGTGGAAATGAATGATTCGATGTATTCATGAACATTTTGTGCAGTTCCCATTGAAATCAAGCTGAGCACCCCTGTTTGCACAAATACAAAAAAGTGATTAGTATAAAGCAAACTGTACTATGAATTGACAGTTTAAACAGGCACCTACATGGTCCATGTAGAGCACACTTTTAGAAAAATGGAACTCACTAGAAAGAATCCTAGAACAACATTATACTCGCGCATCACAACAAGAAAATGGAGATTTGTCAGTCCTTCTGAGCTGAAGTTAGTTTGGTCTTGTGGGATGTAACCATCCTTCTACTGGTCCTTCTGATGAGAAGATAGACATGGCTTCTTCATCCTGGCATAATCGAAACTAGTCACTTCACGTACTCTGCATTCTTCTTCAGAGGAGGTTGATCCTGTTGTGCAAAGACAAGAGGACAACTAAATGCCAGCATCCCCGTTTGCTCAAAAAAAGGAAAGGAAATATTTAAAACAGCAAAGGTGAAGCACTTCTCAAGGACAATACCACTTTTTCATGAGAGTATCTAAACAGTAGCCCAACACCAATAGAGATGGCAAAGCTCAATCATATGGATGAAATCAGTGGGCGAGTACCAACCTTTGTCAGGAGGCTTATTGTGTAGAGCATACAGATGAAGCACTTCTCCGGAACCATCTGTTGCTATCTACTGTGGTGGCCATGCTTACTATATACTCCTTGATTAGTTTAATGTTTCCAACATCTTCTTGTGCAGTTCCACTAAAATATATCGTATCTTCAAAGAAGATCCCTGTTTGCACAAGTAGAGATAATTGCGTATTACATTAAGAGTGGCATCAAATAAGTGGCAAAACAATTGCTCGTTCCAGCAATAGCAATAAATCAAGAGATAAAACTATATCATTACTTTTGTCATCATAGTTCGAGTGCTTCATTACAGCACCGGGAGTTGATTTTTGTTTTTCTTCCGCTTGTTCTTCTCCTTCATCACTTGGTTCAATAACAGACAAGCTTCCCCTTCAATGTAAGATTTGGCATGTCAATTAGGGAGCACAAGTATAGCACTAAACAATGACATTAATTTTCTGATGAAAGTGGCAAAATACAGGCCAACAGTTGTGAAATATCCTTATCTTACCTCAATGGGATATTGCGGTGCACATACAGATTGGAAGTCTTGTCTCCATTTGTGTAGTTCACTAAAATCAAGCAACATTAACGTACAAGTAGCACAACATATGAAAGCACACTCCAGAATTATGTGAAAGAAGGCTAGTATTAACCTCTCATGACGTAGAATTCAAACAACTCACAAGAAGAAGATCTGAACAAAATTAGCCAACACGGATAGGAAGTAAGATCTCCTCTTGTGCAGTTCCACTAAGATCAAGCAATCAAGCAACGTTGTCGGTGTGACATTTTGGTTGAACTCCACAAAACACTCTTAAAACAAAAGTGTTTTGTGCATTGCAATAAAAGGTCACAACGGCAATGAGGTGAAGTAGATAACCCTGTTTACACAGAGGTGCAAAGGAAACAAATAGTGGTCAATAATGGTGGATGACATAGAAGCCAACAAAAAGAAGCATCTATCTTATCTAAATGGGAAGGACAGCAAGATAGTAGCATTTCTCAAACGGTGGCATTGATTAATATTAACAGAGAGATTATATTAACAATAAAATTCGTTAAACATGTAATTTGCTTTTAACTGTGGCATTGCATCAATTTTCCAGCGGCATTATTAGAGGGTGTTTGTTTACAGGGACATTTTGGTGTAGGGACTAAAAAAACTCCGTGTCAGTCCCATCTAAACCAAACATGAAGGACTTTTAGGGATTTAAAGTGGGCATTTGGGACTAAAGAAAGAAGACCCCGAGAGAGAGTCTTTTGGGGACTTTTTCCAACAGTTGCCCCAGCAACGCATTGCACCTTGTCTCTATTAGTTCATTACTAGGGGTAACATGGTCTGTTAGCATGTCATTTAATAACCTCTAGTCCATGTTTAGTCCCTGGAACGAAGCAGGTAGGGACTAGGAAGTTTTTAACCAAACAGGGCCTTAGATTAATAACAGCTAAAGAGTTGCACGGGACAGTGGATGCACTAGCATCATGTGCATCTACTAATGTACTGGGGTGATGCACAGTCTGTTGCAACACAGAACAAACAACCAAGGAGCATATTTGTGTTGGTCATAGTTTTGTTATCTTTAGACACCTTTCCCTATGTGAGCGCAGCAAATCTAGTCCTGCTCAAACTCTACAGCCTTGTCCCCCAAAACAAAAGATCAGTTTGTTACAGATGTGCGTAATGTGTTTGTCATTGTTTTCCCTTTTTGACCAACGTAGGTGCTGGATAGCCAGTCTGTACTAGTACTTTCCCCCCTTCCTTTCCTCTTTGAACCACGTCCTAGATTTATGCTATACAACTTTCCCCACTACTTCCCCCCATTCCTTTCCTCTTTGAACCACGTCTTAGATTCATGCGATACAACTTTCCACACTACTTTCCCCCCTTCCTTTCCTTTTTGAACCACGTCCTAGATTCATGCTATACAACTTTTCCCACTACTTTCCCCCATTCCTTTCCTCTTTGAACCACGTCCTAGATTCATGGCATACAACTTTTCCCAGTACTTTCCTGTTTGATCCAACACCTAGATTCGAGTGCAGAAGCGGAAAAAGTCCACATGCAGCTAGAGCAATGCATGTGGAATAAGTAAATTATACCATAAGGTTCTTGGGGTGTGGTTCAGTGGGTGACCGGAGGCCGTTTGGCCCACACTATGTACGGCAGGGAAGAAGAAGGGGTCGGAGGCCCTCCCGCGCCGCTGCTAGGTGAAAGTGAACAGCTGCGCAGGTAGTGGATTCCCTCCCTCGCCGACGGAGACACATTAAGCCTCCATCCCTTCCCGGCGGACGGATCCTGCCGGCTCTTTGACCAGTAGTGAGGGGAGAGAGAGGACAACGAAGTCTTGTTTAGATCTGGAGAGGGTGAGAGAGTGTGAAGAGAGCAACTACAAGCGCTGAGGCTCCAGTGTGTATATACATACTGGAGAGAGTGTGTGAAGAGTGCAAACCCTAGAAAACAAGTGCCGAGGCTGTAGCTTATATGTGATGAGGTGATTATACGGTCACTACGAGATCGTATAGCTCCGTATCCATCCATTTTGACCAGTCAAAGAATCCTCCTGGCACGAATTATGATCAAGTGTAGTGATCGAACCCGAGACCTCAAGTTTGATGAGCGAACAGGCTAACCAGCTACACAACCATCCCATTATGTTCAACGAGAGGAAAATAACCTTTTCTACATTCCTGCATTCGTGTGACAAGCATGCCGTGTTTTTTGTGTGGGAGTCATTGGGATTTAAATCATATCGTGTCATGTGGCTTTGGTGGTAAGACTATCCAAAGTGGTGCAGAAATAATGCAGCCTTAGTCACCTTACGTCCCTCCACGTAGTACGTTGGGTCCCACAAGTCAGAGGGTGGAACAAACAAATTAATAAGAAAAATTAAAAGCGTCAGCGCTGTATCTTACCTCACACATCTCGCTACTGCTCAGGGACACTATCCAATTGATCCCTCTGTTTGCTCATGTACTATTTTAAGTGAATCCTTATTATAACATGCACACAATTTTGGGCACTTGTATTCGACCTAAGTCAGTGTGCCACCATATCTCGTACTACTCCCTCCGTCTAGGTGTAATAAGTCACGCTAAAGGTGCAACGGGACCAAGGTGAAAGCAGATTGGAGGAGAAGGAGAAACTTGACCGGTCATTCCTCCAATCAAAGCCCTCATTTTTGTCTCTAAATGCAACAATTAATCTAATCAACTAAGAGATGCAGTTTTAGCTACCATGCAGTGCCACATATTAACTCGCATGCAAGCCGACTTTGATTTCTTGACTGATCAACGCGTAGTTGTGCTCCATGCATTGGGATTCCGGGGGAGATAACAAGGCAGAGTAAGGAGCATTTGGTTACATTGCTTAGGCTGGTCATAGTGGTGAGTAACTTGGACTCGTAACATGCATATGTTACTAGTCTATGTTACTACTACGCGAAGTTTGCCGGCGGAAGCGAGCCGATCTGGCTCTCCTGAGCTAGCAAGGTTTTTCTAGCCCACCCAAGCTAGCTGGACCACAAAAGCTAACATATTTTAATAGTTCCAAATGCCTAACCTTGCCCGGCTATGCTATAAGGCTGACCATAGTGGGGGTAGTAACATAGAGGCAGCTATAGAGGTAGTAACATAGACTAGTAACATATGCATGTTACTAGTCTAAGTTACTCCCCACTATGACCAGCCTAAGTTGTTCTTGCTAAGGATCCAAATGCTCCCTAAGTAACAACGCTCGCTAGCAACGAGGCTAGGAGGGGATTGAGATGCGAAGTTAATGGACGACGCCTAAACATTTTGGGAATATCTTATTTCCGTAAAATGACTTAACACCTATACGGAGGGAGTACTACTCCTCAGTCCAGGTTTGATGGAATATTAGTCACCTCTTCTCTTCTTGTACGTACTCCATTTGTATCTCACTTCCTGTGGCTTCGCACTCGCACGATTTTCCTATTCTATGAACCTGTGTGTGCGTGTGTGCATGTGTGTGTGTGTGTGTGTGTGTGTTTAACAGCATGTGTGTGTTAGAGAGAGCGACAGATCGACCTACTCCTACAGAGAGATGGTGTGTAGTGTACGATTTTAGCCGCGAGAGTCGGTGCATCCTCTCGTTTTCGGGCGTCCGGTAGGGACAGGCTGGCAGCTGTCACGCCCGCTCCTGACCAGCCTGTCCAACCCAAAGCCCCTCCATCGCCCGCGCGCGCTTCCTGCCTGAAACGGTCAGCGCCGCTCCAAAGAATCGGTGTTGCATTCATGCTCGGGCAGAGTGGACGTGAGCTCTCACTGGCGCCTGCATTGATGGGAGAAGTGGATTCAAGAGTGATGGTTGCTTCGTCCGTCCAACTTACTGCTGGGTCTATGTGATTTGACAGCTCATTGGTCCTTATTACTGAGGTGGTAGGACTGCTGGATGTCCCATGCTTTTGGTGAAAGGAGGTACTATTAGATTACAATTTTCTCCATTCTTACAGCGGAGGAGTGCAAGAGCAGTGAAAACACGCAGGATCAGTGATTACATGCCCACCTCACACTATCACCATATTTTCTGGACACCGTACGACACCTAAATATAAGTCTTTGTAGAGATTCCACTAGGTGGACTACATACGCAACAAAATGAATGAATTTACACTTAAAATGCATCGTTATACACCTGTGGTTCATGGTGAAATGTCTACAAAGACTTATATTTAGGAACGGAGGAAGTACTAGTATAGTACATACTGTAATTTATCAGCGAGATAGTACAATGCTATGAAGCTTTCAGCTTCTGTTACATGTATCTTGCGTCCAAGGTTGCCCATTGCAACATTTCATCAAATACAAAGTTGACTAACATGCATGCTATTGCATCTCAATGATTGACAGATCATAGCAAGTATGTACTCCCTCCGATCCAAAATAAGTGTCTCAACTCTATGCAAACTTTAGTACAAAGTTGTACTACTACTAAAGTTGGCACTT
The DNA here is from genome assembly GCA_963921465.1 of Triticum timopheevii. NCBI lineage: Eukaryota > Viridiplantae > Streptophyta > Magnoliopsida > Poales > Poaceae > Triticum > Triticum timopheevii. Next base: position 219,580,229 of record OY997274.1, read on the forward strand.
ATTTTGGAACAGAGGCAGCTAAAGAAAAAATGATCCATGCAGTCCCTGGCCCTTGAACCGTAAATCCTAACCAGGCATTAATTTGCTGGCAACGTTCGAGCTTCCCAAGAAATTAAGTTTGCAACCTTTTGACCATCGAATCATTTTGTGCAGTTTCACCAAAATCGAGATGAGAATCCCTGTGGCAAAGAAATTGAAGAACTGTGATTAGAATAAGATTACTGGGACTAGTTGATGAGACATAAACTCATCACAAATACAGTACGTAGAAGCCAATAGAGGTGTGTGTGCGGGGCAAAGAAGTAGAGAAATATCCACATGGAGTGATGTGGGCAGCTGGAGCAGTGGTGCAAGCCGGCTGTAAAGGGAGTTGTACCTGAGGGATGTCGGGACGTAGCTCAACCTTGAGGAGGGCGGCGGGAGGCGGCAACTGCCCACGTCGCGACAATGAGCAAGGGACCAAGGAAACCTCACCGGCTTTGTAAGAGAGAACGATGGGGACCCCTGATCGGGATGTGCCGACAGTGGGTTTTCACCGTCGGCGACGGCGAGCGCATCAACACTAATCATCCACCCCTTCCCCCAGCGGACGCGATCTACCTATATGTTAGAGATGTGGCCAAGTTGTTTTGGGCAAGAGAGTGTGAAGAGAGCAACCCCAGGAAGCAACCATGTAGGCTGGCCCGTCCTGACTATGTATATAGTGGAGAGGTTTCCTTTTCTCTCCATATGAACCTATTATATTGCGTACCTGCCACTGAAGAAAAAAACTTTATTTATAAATGACGCGACACCTACTACTCGTTCTCCTATAAACCTTGCACTTGGCATCTCCAAAATATTAACCTTGCGATTAGCTCTTCGCCTCTTCGGGAAGTCGAGCAATAATGGTACTGCAGTATATATCGTTCTGGCTATATGCCGAATGAATTGTTGCACGTCCACCACATGGACGAGGGTCGAGGGGCGGGGGAGAGTGCGTACTATTAAGTCCATTTCAGGGGGAGTGTTTGTTTCCAGGGACTTTTTAGTGTAGGGACTAGAAAAAGTCCCTCTTAGAGACTTTTTAACCAAACAGGAGAGACTACTAGGGACTAAAACTTGCTTTTTCGGACTTAATGAAGAAGACTCTCAAGGAGAGTCTTTTTTGGAACTTTTAAAACAATGCCCCTCCCTGCACCCATTGCCCCGCCGCGCCATGGTGCTGTTTGGTTGTTATTATTCTGTATACTAGGGGTAACATGGTCATTCAATAACCTCTAGGGAGGGACTAGGGAATTTTTAGTCCCTGAAAATAATCAGGGATGGACTTTTTAAGGAGTAGGGACTTTTTAGTTGGGACTAGAAAAATTCTTAGGACTTATGAACCAAACAGGGCCTCAATATGGACTACATACGGAGCAAAATGAGTGAATCTACACTCTAAAATATGTCTATATACATCAGTGTTTGGAGTATGTACTAGTAGTTCATATTGAAATCTACTAAAGGACATATATATTCCAAACAATATGATAATCTCTCTAACCAAGGTAGTAGGGACGAGGAGTAAACGGAGGGAGTACTAAATTTTCTCCTTGTCCTGCGAGCCACCGCGCATGTGGGTGAGGGAGCAAGCGTAAGGCGTACAATACTACTACTAGTAAGCAAGCTTCACCTCATCCTGCGAGCCACCGCGCCCGTGGGCGGGGGAGACGGCGTACTAAGAAAGCCTCTCCTCATGCTGCGAGTTGACGGGACACATCAAAAGTACTCCATTGTATAGAGCCTTGCCTCTGAGGTAGGCCCCACATGGTTTGCCTCTTTTTTAACATAACGTGTCAACTCACAATTTGTTTGTTCACCCATGGTAGACGATGCTCCCTCCATCAAGTGTCAATTTAGCATAACTAGTACACGTGTCAAATTACCATGTGGGCTGCCTTTTCGTACAGAAATGAGCTCCACCGTGTACCCGCGCGGGTGTGGTTGGGAAAGAGACGGGAGTACATGCGCCGTGCGTGCACCTCTTCTCTTCGTGCACGTCCCCCACCTACGTGGGTGTGTGTGAGAGAGATACAAACCTAGACAGATGGCACGTGCATTCGTGAGTGTTTTTTGTTTTTTTTTGAGGGGGGGTTGATTTCGTGACTATATTTGTGGGAATATGTATCGATGACATCTCAAACAAAATTTTGCATGCAATGTGTGTGAAATGGAGGCCTATCCATATCATATATAGAGGGCCGGGCGATCCACAAGAAGAGAGGGAGGGGTCATAGATATTGATAGAGTCGAAGAGAGGATCAAGTGGGTGGGTGCGAGATCGATGAAGAGAGCCTTCGAAATTGTGTGTGTGTGCAAGTCAAAGATATAGGGCGACTGACCTACCGGAACATCAGAGGGCACATGTCAAGCTTGTGTGTGGCAGGGAGACATGACTAGAGCGCTCGATGTATCTGTGTGTGTGTGTGTGTGGGAGGGGGGTGAGGGAGGGGTAGGCAGAGGCCTAACTATAGAGGTAGAACGACTCGTATATGTGTTGAGAAGGAGAGACCCAGTTATGTCTTGACGGAGATCAGTCGACATCCATACATAACTGAAGGACGGGAAATAGGATGGGACAGAGAGAGAGAGAGAGGGAGAGAGAGGGAGAGGGAGGGAGAGGGGTAGAGTGCTGGATGGGTGATGGAGTTGCTTCTCGAAGATGGTGGGAGAGGCCTACTAGACAAACTGAGGGTGGAACTACAATATTATCAATAAGAGTGGGGATGTGTTTCTATGTGTGCCTGTGCGTGATAGATCTATCGTGACGCATCCATGGATGATGAAGGGGAACCATGTGTTTGGTAAGCAAACCTAACTAGATCCGTAGATCAATTGTTGTTTGTCGGAGGAAGTGACAGACATAACTAATGAGGTAGGTCGATCGACGCGTGGGGAAAAATGAGTTATAAGGACCTAGCTAGCTATATGTATAGCGACAGATGGTCGGTGTACGTCCATTTGTTGGAGGCAAATAAGGCCCAGCAAGACGAATAGACAGAGAGAATGGAGCTAGGAGGTGGTGCGAGAGGCCCAACTACTAGCTAGATGGGAGGAGGAGTGTGCGGTCGTGAGATCGATGAAAAGAGGGAGAGATTTTACACGTGTGTGGGACCGTATGAGAGACACGAGGCAAGGACACATAAAGGAGGAGATTGAAGGTGCGTGCGTATGTTGTAGGCAGACATCACTGGAGAGGTTTGTCGATCAGTGTGTGTCCGAAAGGAGTTGTGGAGACTGTGGGAGAACGACCTAAAGAAAAAAATGAATGTGCATGATGGATAGAATGCTAAGGGAGGGGCAGCGCGAGGAGGGCGTGTGCATGCACGAGAGAAAGTTAGTGGTAGCTACAAAGGTTAGAGGATTGTGTGGGTGTAAGAGACTAACAAAGATCATAATTTGATATGAAAGTGGATTCATATATTTGAATAGGATATCATAGTGTTTTAAACATATGCATGCATGAATATAGAGGTGATACACGTGTTGTGGTTTTGCACATGTTATACCATAATGTGATAATGCATGGCGTTTGCAACTCGATCACAGCTAAATGTCGAACAATCTAAACCATACTATACATCAAACAATCTCACATTTTATTTGAATTTGTGATAATGTGTGGCGTTTGCATCTTACAACTAAATATCGAACAATCTAAACAATACTATATATCGAACATTCTCACATTTTATTTGAAATTGTGGTAATGTGTGGTGTTTGCAACTCACATCTAAATACTTGTAGGCGTAGGGGCGGGGCACCATACATAATATGATAAACACATTATACATATGAGACATGGTTTAGATTATGAAGATCTAGCTAGAGCTTGAAATGTACTGTGATTTGAAATCAACATAAAGTGGATTCAAAAAATTGAGTTCGAGTTCATATAGTAAACATAGTTCATATGTAACTCGAGACTAATCATGTGGTGTGCTGTGAAGATAATACACAAACGATGGTTTAACTTGACAATAATGATGATTGTAGATCTTATTAAAATAGAGAAACAAATTCAAATGCTTTGACTTCACAACAATCATTATTGTAGATCTTATTCAAATAGAGAAAGGAATTCAAAATTAATTCATATTGAAGCGGTAGTATATACATTTGGAATACACTAAAACGTTCATTTGAGTAGTAGGTTGCATGCATTATACACATAGAGAAATATTTTAATTGAACATAACATGAATTCAAAGTTTCGAATGACATTTGTAGTGCGAATTGATTTGGTACAGTACACATTAGGCTGGTCCGGAAATTTCAACCCGCGCCTTGTTAGCCCGAAATATTTAACATATGTTTTTGTCTCATTGTGCTCCGACAACACCCTCCATCTCAACCCGCGCCTTGCTATTCCAAAATTACAACGCGCGCGAAAACTCCCACCTCCTGTGAAATCCCGACAAGTGAAATGCCCGTGATACCCCTGAACCAAAAGAACCGCCTCAAATCGGTGGGGGTACTTTCGTAACTTACCCCACATTTCGGACAAGCGCGTCCCTAAGCCATGGCTCCCCACTCCCATCCCATCCGCCCACCCATTCATACACCGAGGCTGCGAAAACCCACGAAGCCCCACACCCTCCTCCGTACGCCACCCAGCCGGAGCCTCTTCCCCGACAACGTCGTCCACAACAACACCTCGACGTCCCTCATCCACAGTACCGGATGAGGATCCGTCGTCGATCTTGTCGTCCCACCGGTTCAGCCACCCCGTCCTCCACCTCCAAGGAGCTGCCCCGACGTTCCCCTCGTCTTTCGTGCCACCTCCATTCCCACACCACCATCTTCACCTGCACCACCGAAAGAGCATCATCATCACTGTTTCCTCGGATGAAGCTGCGGCCTAATCGGCACGACCAAAGAGGTTGTACACTAATCACCGCATTTTCTTCTTGATTCGATCTCACGGTCCTACCGGCGCTCGGTCCCGAGCCGACACGGCGCGGCTCCATCCACAGCGGCGTTGCCGGCCACTTCCTCCACCGCGTCGCTCCCTCGGCGGCGACGTCCACATCAGTAGGAGCTGCTGCTACTTTAGCTCTCACTCGCACTGCTGCTCTGCTCTTGCTCTCAGTCCCCTGCCTGGTCTGCTCTTGCTATTGCTCTTGCTCGCGCTGCTGCTCTCGCTCTTGCTCTTGCTTGTGACGCTTCTCCGATTTAGCTACACTTCAGTCGACTGAATCGACTTTTGGGTCAGTCGATTTTCAAGGGGTGCGGGCTCACCGGAGTTAAGGAAGAACCAGCCACAGCAGGGAGGGGGGGCTCGCCGGAGAGGTACCCCACTATCTATCTTATGGTTTAGGGTGGGGCGATGGTGGGGTGGTGGTGTGGGGATCACCGGAGAAAAAGCTCGGCACGGGGGCCCATAGGGATGGTCGGGGCGGCGGCGGACCGGTGGTGGGGAGTGTTTTTGGGGCGGGCGGGGCGCCGCACCGCCGGCCGCAGGCGGCGGGGGGCGGCTGTTTGGCCGATGGGGGCTGGCGGCTCAGGGGGGTGGAGGTTGAAGATGAACTGCAGGCCCTTGATTTCATATCCAACGGCTGCAAAATTGACTGGCCAGAGATGAAAAAGTCAGTCGACTGACATGTAGCCTCACCTCTAATGCGTTCAGTTATGACAATACAATTCAGTTTCGACGGCAAAATTTAGTTTCAATAGTTAAGTTCAGTTTCGACAGCTAAATTCAGTTTCGACGGTTAAGTTCAGAGATGAGCGGTTGATGTATTTTACTTTTAGCACTTTGTGGTTATGTATTTTACGTCATCTATTGGAGATGCTATTAGAATTCCACTCAGGTTAACGTTGTCTCTCTTGTCCTGCTTCAGCCTCGGCGTCATACAATTCACCGAAGCTGCTCCAACGACGAAACCCTCCATCACAGCGGAGCAGTACCTCAGGCTCCATCTCCAGATGCCTAAGATCTTCTTACCCTCCTCCGATATCCAAGTCAGCCGGAGCATCCTCACCGGCCAACCCAATCATGCTGAGATCGACATGGCTTCGCCAAAGAGGTTGTACACTTGTTGCATCTCTTTTTTAATCTACATGTTATATATATTGTCCACTGAGCACACGGAGTAACGGGAAACACGGTTATTTTATCCTACTATATGACAAGCAGTGAGGTACCAGGCAACTTAGCTATCCGTGATGGACTCTCTTGAATGCCATCATTATTTATCTCTGCGTGTTTGAGCTATGCATTTGTCGATGGCCCTGGGAGTTGAGCTAGTAGGGAAGTGGCCTAGGTCCAAAGTAATAGAAGTAGCACAAAAACATTTTTGAGTGTAGGATTTTCCTTGCTGAAGCCTGCCTACTAGAATTGCCAGTGCTTGAAAGGAAAAGTGAATGAAAAACATAGGAATTGGAAAGTTTCCTATGGTACTACTATTCATGAATTTGGTTCAAAGGAATGGGGCAAAGGAAAACTGTAGGATTTGTTCCTTTAGTGTCTCCTTGAAAGAAAAACCGTAGGAATTTTAATTTTCACTTGTCCTCCTTTTCAAATTCCTATTCATGAAGCACAAGACTAAGAGATAGTAGCATAATAGCATTATAACCGTACATTTACTTGTGGTTTGACTTAACCTCACCATGCTTCTTTGCATCATGTGGTCTTCCAATTCTTGTGAATCAAACACCCAGATTGTCAGAAATCCTGTGTTTTTAAATTCTCCTATTGTCTATTTCCTATCCCTGCATTGTTGGAATCCTCCAATTCAAACAAGCCCTTCAGAATTACTTCTCTTACAGATAGTTGTCAAAGAAAACCTTGCGTGGTTTGTCCCGCTCCTGCTGCACCGTCGTCCACCCTAGCTCAGCTGCTCCAACGACAGAAGGGTCCAGCACAGCAGGGATCCGGCCTCCGGACTGTCTTTCAACACCTCAGATCTTCTTCCCCGTCGCTGGCAGCCATGAAAACTGCATTAACATCATCAACCGAGCAGATGACCTCGAGGGCTACACGGGTCCGCAAGAGAGGTCGCACTCTTTCGTGTCTGCTTACATTATGCATTGCTTAATATTACATGCTACTTTATCGTCCTGTTCACCGATTAGACTCTGAGTCAGCTCCAAACTAATGGTCAAACTTGAGTTTTTAAATGGTTGTGGGGTACATATCGGGGCTGCAATCAATAGTATCTATCTACTATCTGGTTAATCTCCAGTGTCTACTATGAGTCTCATGTTGGGTAGGAAACAAACAGTAAAGAAGCCATTATCTGTATTTTTTAACTGAAGCCATTATCTGCCTGCTATTATTGGTTTTGGGTCTATCCACAGGTTGCTACCATCACTTTGGATTTCTGCATGCACTCCTTACATAATCTCAATATGTTTTATTCCGATGCATGACAGTTATTGTAAACAATGGAACTGAATATGTAGAGCAAAAGAGATGATCCTTGCATGGCAATAAAATTTCATGCAGACATCGCTCCATGGTAGGCGCAAAGGCAGCCCCCCCTCCACCCATTTCGGATTGTAATCGAGAGGAAGATATCTGTTCTGAGGGGGATTCAGAAGGAGAAGACCACTCCTATTTACCCCCATGAGGTCTTCGCTCTAACTTGGCATGCTGATGTTGGTTATATCATGCATATGGTGCCTTGCTTGCTTACTTTATGCATCAAATATGTCATCTTCTTAGTTTGGACATCCTTTGTGCGAATGCCATCCGTTTAGTTTATTCATCATTTATGTGAATTATGCAATGCCATCTTGTTTAGCCAGGCATCATATATGTGAATTTTGCAATGCCGTCCTGCTTAGCTAGTCATCTTATATGTAAATTGTATCAGGCCATCCTTTTTTTCATTGTGTATTAGATTTGTCAACAATGTTAGTACATTCAACTGCTCTTCGTGTGCATCAGCCATTTGATACGGTGATGGAAAATTCTGGAGTGAAAACAAGGTCTTCAGAGCAGACTAGGCTATCTGACGAAGCGCATATCTCGCTGGCTACAGATAGCTCCTCAGAGGAGGATTCAGAGACAGATGACTGGTCCTATCCCCCCCCCCCCCCGAGGTGTATGCTCTAACTTGGCAGGGTTATGTTGCTCATATCGTGCGTATGGTGTCTTGCATTGCTATGTCATTTGATTAGTTTAGACATGCTTTGTGTGAATGCCACCTGTCCAGTGTCTAATTACCATATATGAGAATTATGCATTGCCATCTTGTTGCAAGATATTATATATGTGAATTATGCAATGCTATCTTGTTGCAAAGGCATTATATATGTGAATTATGCAATGCCATGTTGTTTAGCCAATCATCATGTATGTGAATTATATCATGCTATCATTTTTTTGTATTACATGTTCCATTTGTAGACAACGTTTGTATATTCAACTACTCTTCCTGTGCATCAGCCATTTGAAGTGGTGATGGAAGTATCTGGAGTGAAAACAAGGTATTTAGAGCAGACAATGCTACCTGCTGAAGCAGATATCTTGCTGGTTACAGAGAGCTCCTCAGAGGAGGATTCAGAGACTGATGACCAATCCTATTTCCCCCTGAGGTCTATGCTCAAACTTGGTAGGGTTATATTACCCATGTCATGCATGTTGTCTTGCATTGCTTAGTTTTTACATCATATATGGATTGCCATCTGCTTACTTGCTTACTATATAAATCATATATTTGAATTATATCATGCCATCATGTTTACATAGTACATACACAGCATCTATCTGAATTATGGCATGGCAACCCATTTAATAAAGACATCATATAGTTATATCATCTCATCCTATTTAGTGTTTGCAGTCATCATATTTTGAATTATGGCATTCTATCCATGAATGTATGTGAATTATGGCATGCCAACCTATTTAATAAACACATTATATAGTTATACCATGTCATCCTGTTTACATAGTCATCATATTTTGAACTATGTCTTTCCATCTTTTTTAGTTACCATCATAATGTGAAATTGTGTCATGCTATCTTGTTTAGTTAGCCATCATATATGTGAACTTGTGTCATGCTATCCTGTTTGGTTAGACAACAAAAATGTGAATTATTTCATGCCCTCTTTTATTCCCCACTATCCATTGCACCTGTCTATCATATAATGTCTGTACTTTCAATTACTTTTCTTGTTTATCAGCCATTTGAATTGGAGAGGGTGATGGCAGTATCTAAGGGAGTAGCAACACGGTCTTCAGAAAAGATAGTGCTACCAGTTAATGCAGATAGAACAACGGTTGTACTTGCCCAAGAACCAGCTCCACCACACATAACCCAGACTCTCGCAGATTGTACCCCTACCCAGTTGGACAGAGAACCAGCTACACCCCTTCTAACCCCGGCCCAACCCCAGCAGATAGTAACCCAGTTCCAGTTGACACAACACCGTCTCCACCACAGAGCACCCAAACACAAGCAGTTAGTAAGGGAACTGGAGTGCCTAAAGCATGAGGACCACCACTCTGAATCCCAACTCAACTCTTAAAGGAGAAGAAGATTTGTTCTCAGGTCAGGTTCTGTAGCTATGGTTCATACTCCTTTGCTCTTACATTACTGTATTTACTCATACCAACTATTTTCAAATTCAAAGGATGGAATTGAAATTCCAATGGCGCAACAGGTATGTTTTAAACCTGTTTCTTTAACTGGTTTGCTATTGTAACCTGCTCTATGTTGATTTCAGTTTCAATTGAATAAACAATTGTGTTCTCATGTCATGCACATTACAAGTGTTGTTATTGCTCTATAGTTTCCCACACTTATATTCTGTCTATTCTGCTTTGTCTTGAACAAATATTATTTGAACTGTGTCTCTATCTTGATTTGGCAACAAAAACTAGAATGATATAGACCATAAAGTGACCATGGTACATAGATATATGTTTGTTTCATGTTGTTATCCTGTCCACTTTACTACTGAACTCATTTACCAAAATGAGTTTCATATACAACATGGTAAACCTTTGATGTGCCTGCTTGTTTCTCTTTTAGAATGCGGACAAAATATTGGAGAACAGTACCCTATTATGCAATGGTAAAGGAAGTAATGCAGATAAGATTCAAGATAGTGAGACATCCCTGTTGGTCTCCAAGAAAGCTGATAAAAACTATCTTGACGACAGTGAGAGAACCCAAAAGTCATGTCTTGATGTAGTGTTCGAGTTACTGGCCACTACTGCTGGCACAAGCTCTTCGAACTCGCTGCCTGAATCAGTTCGTCTTCTAGAGTCTCAACTTCAAGTTGAAAGACATCAATCAGATGTGCTGTGATAGGAAGCTGAAGGACTGAGGAAGTCCCTGCAGAATTCGGATGCATACTTTCTGGTGCAATAGCAAGTGTTGGAGGATTTAAGCGCCAAACAATAGAAAGTTAATAAGCTTGCTATGCATCTTGCCAGCATTATGGGTGCCCAGGATATTGTTTCTTGAGGTCTTCTGAAGTGGTTTTAGTTCTAGACTTGTTTTGCTGCGGCTTTTATTTGTGCTAGTCGCCAACTTTGACAACCAGTGTATATGATATGCTGCTTTGTCCCCCATATTTGCATTGGTGGCCAACTTTGATGCCAAGTGGATGTAATATGTGTAATAGTCGTGATAGCCTAGCGTAAGTTGCTTGCTTATTTATTTCCTTGTTGTCTTGTTCATTTGTTTGCTTGTAGTCAGTGCAGTTCTTTTTCCGCGGTTTGCTAGTGGCCGCAATAACCTATTTTTTAAAACTAGGCCACAATAACCATGGGCTACATATTTACTGTAGTGACACTGGCCTCCTACTAGACGTAGAAATAATGGGCCTTCTATGGATCGTAGAAACAATGGGCCTGCTACGGGCCATAGACACAATGGGCCTTCTACGGGCCGTATCATCAATGGGCCTTATATGGGTCGTATGATCGATTGGCCAAACATGGGCCAATAATAGACCGCATTATGGCCGTAAACGGGCTAGAGTTGGAATTGTCTGTTCATGGGCCAACCATAAGGTGCCGTCGTTAATAGGCCGTATTTGATGACGCTATGAAAATGGCCCAACGTATTAATGGGCCACAAACGGGCCGTAACAACGGGCTGAATTTGGCCCACAAGCAGAAAATGACAGTAACGGGTCGTAAGTAACCGAATGCTGGAAATGAGCCCAAGAATAAATGGGCCCTGGGAAGGCCGAAAGATAATATGGGATGGAAACGGCCCAATGGAATAATGGGCCATTAATGGGTATAAAGTGATACACTATTCATTACGGGCCAGTTTCACCACGGGCCATTAATGGGCCAAGATTTACAAAGGGCCTCATATGGGCCGAAAGACGTCATGGGTCATACATGGGCCGGAAGTTAAGACGGGATGGAATCATATTGGACGGCCCATATGACGCTACTGGGCCTAATTCGGATAGGTCATAACGGGCCCTGGGTTAGCGGGCTGTAAATGGGCTATATGCGAACAGGCCGTTAACAGGCTTTCAGTGGGCCAGCCCACCACCTTTTGACGAAGTCAAATGGGCCGGCCTTTTCATAGGAATGGGCCTCTATTGGGCCGTGCCACGTGACGACGTATCATAGGCGCCTTCGGTCCAATGAGTGGATGACAGTTGTCCGGACGGTGAGCCGACACGTGTTTCCTCCAGCCAATGATGATTTTACACATGGAAAATCCCCATTGGTTGGGTCTATTAATGGGTTATCGGATCCAAAACCGGACCCGATAGCTTAATGGCGTTCCGTTACGCCGGATGCCGTGTTTCGGTCACCCTTGACGAAAGCACTTCTATGACGCACGATTTATCGTCATGGAAGTGGACACTTCCGTGATGATAATTTTGGTAATGTCATGGAACACTTCTACGACAGCACAGGTATGACTATCTTGATTCTTTCATAAAATCGTCATGGATGTACATGCATGACAGAAAACGTGACCTACTGTGACAAACACGTATCATCACGGAAGTGTATTTTTTTGTAGTGGCAATAGTGATAGTAGCAGTAGTAACTTAGCAAGAACAATATGAAAGAAATTCATAGGCATTGGATCAGTGAATTCGTTGGAGGATATTCATCATATCACAGTCATAACCTAGGGCGATACGGCACTAGCTCCCGTTCATAAATATAATGTAGGCATGTATTCCGTAAATAGTCATACGTGCTTATGGAAAGAACTTGTATGACATCTTTTGTCCTACCCTCCTGTGGCAGCGGGGTCCTATCAGAAACTAAGGGATATTAAGGCCTCCTTTTAATACGGAACTAGAACAAAGCATTAGCACATGGTGAATACATGAACTCCTCAAACTACGGTCATCATCGGGAAGTGTCCCAACTTCTGTCACTCCGGGTTTGTCGGATCATAACACGTAGTGTGTGACTATAACTTGCAAGATCGGATCTAGAACATAGATATAATGATGATAACATAAATGGTTCAGATCTGAAATCATGGCACCCAAGCCCAATGTGACAATCATTAAGCATGGCAAAGTCATAGCAACATCAGTCTCAGAACATAATGGATACTAGGGATCAAGCCATAACAAAACTAACTCGATTACATGATGAATCTCATCTAACTCCTCACCGACCAGCGAGCCTATGAAGGAATTACTCACTCCCGGTGGGGAGCATCATGGAATTGGTGATTGAGAAGGGTTGGTGATGACGAAGATCGAAAATCCCCCTCTCCGGAGCCCCAAACGGACTCCATTTCTGCAATCCCGATGAAGAATAGGAGGTGGCGGCGGCTCCGTCTCGTGAAACGCGATAATTCTTTGGCCCTGATTTTTTTGTCCAAATATGTTATTTTACAGTATCAGGGTTGGAGTCTACGGGGTCACCTAGTGGGGACAACCCACCTGGGCGCGCCTGGAGGGGGGGCGCCCGGGTGGGTTGTGCCCACCCAGGTGCCCCACTCCAGTGGTTCTTGGCTCCAAAAATTCTTATTTATTGAATAAAAAATCCTCGCAAAGTTCCGTGCCAATTTCGGCACAAAAACAACACCATGGTAGTTCTACTAAAAACAAAGTCAGTCCGGGTTTAGTTTCACTCAAATCATGCAAATTAAAGTCCAAAATAAGAGGAAAAGCATTAGGAAAAGTAGATAAGTTGGAGACTTATCAGCGCTCGTGCTCATCCGGGCGGTAGTTTCACCCGGCATCCACATCGAGCATCTCCACAGAGTGAACGACGGCGATCCATACGACCGCAACTTGGTGTTTGAGCGCCCGCATCAAGGCAATAATACCTCCATTTGATTAATTACCGACGCCTGAGGTCGACGAGGTGTGTTCTAACCAATCATCTATTTTGACATTATTGTTAATTACCTCTGAAACTCCGTAGCCAATGAACCTCATTAGCAACTATGTTTTCTTTTATTTCTTTTTGCTGGTTTCGTATACTGAACCGATGGTTTTATTTCGTGTGTTATTTTTGTAGGGGCTTGGACTTATGTGGTAACATGTATGGTATTGCCAACCGTATAAAAGATCTGCAGAAGCTGCTTGGTTGATTCATCATGATGAACTTCACCGACAAGTACCCAGTAACATTTTCCAATATGAACCCCGCTGAAATAAAAGTCTCTTAGTATCGAGTTTCTCACCTTAAGTGAGAATATCCCTTTTAAATTAGGCACCTAGGAGTTGAACACTTGTGTTTTACCTTATCTCACACGCACTTCAGCCAAACCTAAGGGCAAATAACTCTTAGAAATAGTTTGATGACTTAAGCGAGGTGCTTAGGTTAATGGACACATCATTGTTAGGCATATTTTTTACCACTTGTGTTGATAATCCCTTGTGCTACAAAAAAAATGAAAACTCAAAAATCACAAAAATATTTTGTTTTCCTTTAGTTCGTTTCCAGCATGTTCTATTGGAGGGCAGCCACCGGACCACAACAAGGAGATCAATTAAAGCAAGGTCCATGCCTATTAGAAGAGAGGTCGTATGTGCCTCAACGGTAAAAGTGTCTAATCCTTTGCTTAACTAAGCTTAGGGGAGGTAACCACTTCTCATGCGCTCTTTTAATAAGTGCATTTTCTCTTTATTTTATTAATCTTCTCTAGTTTAGTATTGCAAAGTTCTAAGCGTGGGGAGGTTACTTTTGCATGTGCAGTGTCTTGTGTAATGATCTTCATCATTTGATTTTTGTGCATTAGCATGCCCTGCTATTTTGGCATGTTTGCTTTGCACTTGCTTGACTTAGCTTGTGGGAATCTTGTTATCTTGTGAAAAACATTGCCATGTTATTTTATCTTGTGAAAAACATTGCACATGTTTGGTTGATCCGGGATGCGCAACAGGGTTCATCAACGCCAAACCATCACGTCCGGGTACTTAGCTTTTGAGCCTTATGCAACATGACACCGCGATACTCTTGTGTACGTAGTGTTTGAGTGCTTTATGACGAAGGCAAGTTTGAAACCTTTGCACTTCCATTCATATTTTATTACTAGCCTCTATGGTACCGTGCATTTCCCACTCTTACATTTGGACTTGGAGCAAACTTCGAAGGTACATACAAACACATGGGAGGACTTTCTCTTGTTCTCCTACACATAAGACACCCCATCTCCACAAAACAGCCACCATACCTACCTACATGGCATTTTCATAGCCATTCTGATCATATCGCCATGCACTAAGATCATTTTAATTACATGAATAGAGAGATGTTTTCATTTTCCCTGCATGGTCATAGTATGGCGAGCTCGACATTTTGATGGCTTGTCCGTTTTTTGATGTCTATGCTATGCCGAATCATTGCACATACTGGTACACTGCCAGAGGCATTCATCATATAGAGTTTCTCTCATGTTTTCAATTTTGAGTTATGATTACATTCATTTGAAGTGAGTCATTGTAAAGTGTAATGTTTATCCTTGTAAGGTGTTGCTCCAAAAATAAGAAAAAAAGAAGAAAAAAGGAAGAGAGACCAAATAAAAGATGCACCACGAAGGTGCCACAAAAAAGGAGAAAGAAAAAAAAGTGAGGAGAGGAGCAACACCATTATCCTTTTTAGTATACACTTGTGCTTCAAAGTAGCACCACTTCATGCATCCTCACGTATAAAGTTTCATGAGCTTCATGTTTCATACTAGTGGGGAACCTATATTAAAAGAACTTGGCTTGTATATTCCGATGACGAGCATCCTCAAAAGCTCGAGGTCTTCATGAGCAAGCAAGTTGGATGCACCCCCACTTAGTCCATAGGAGAGCTTTCACATATTCATAGCTTTATGTGCGTCCTAGTTATATGGCGATCACTGCTCCTTTTGTTAACATCGACCATAGGTCATTCTCCATTGCCTAATGGTCAACTGCGTTGATGCAAGGATTTCTTTATTTTTGACTTCTCAAAACCCCAACCATTTTCTATCTTTCCCTTAAGTGCGAGGCAAAGGCTTGTGCTTAGTGCTGCATAGGTACTTGAGCGGTTGAATAACACAGACAAACGATCTTGCTATTGTACCTGGTATGCCTCGGGTTGGTGTTTTTGAAGCTATCGCTGATGCTTGATCTCTTTTATCTTTGATAGTTATTGTCGTCTTCCTAACATAATATTGACCCCCTCTCTGAACCTTTCACAATGGGAACTTGGGCGCCACAAAAATATTTTCCTCTTTACCAACCTCCATGGGAATGGAACTAAGGGGATAGCTTGTATTACACCCTTACTAGTTAACTTTTGCATGCTTGCACGATGAACTTGGATATCACTTTTGGGGTTTGGTTCAATGTAAGCTTTAGAGTTGGTAATAGTGACCTTTTGGCAGTCACCTTCTTACTCGAGGACAAGCAAGGTTTAAGTGTGAGGAGGTTGATATCTCTATATTTTATGCATTTTAGAGCTCATTTGTTGCATGTTCCCTTCATATATTATGTCCATTGAACCAAATAGTTGTCAATTATGCATGTTTACCGGGTTTTTGCACTTATCCTTGTGAGCATTCAATATTTAGTATTTTAGTTGGTTTTTATTAGTTTTCTTTGCTTTCTTGTGTCTATTGGTGTATTAGAGCAACTTAAGTCTAAGCACAATGAAAGGAGCAAGGATAGGTTCAATACGGAGTCAGCCATGGGTCAGACTTGGCCATTTCGAATGTCGGAAAAATTCATTTTCCAAAGTACTTCCAATCAATATCAAAGACGAAAATTGGATCGGCATCAATCATACGAATCCAACTATCCCAAGAATGCCAAATTCCGAGTTCGTGTGATGATTTGACAGCCCTTTTACCAGAGGAGTGCAGACGAGAAGATGATGTTCCGAACGACCACATGTGTCGTTTTGGCAGTCGTTTGACACGTATATAGCTCCAAAAGTTGCCCTTCCAGATGGGATTCTTCACCGGTTTCATCCCCGTTTGAGCCCACGGGATCCTTGGCTCGTAAAGAAGAAGTTGGGAGAGGATTTGGCTCATTTTTAGCCCTTGGATAAAGCCCATCAATAGAGGAGGCTAGGGAGGCTCTCTATATGTGTCTCCCTCAACCCTAGCCACCACACACCTCACGCCATTCATCTCCAACACATCCATCTCCATCTCCATCTCCATTGATGCTCCAAGACCACCTCCATAGAGAACAGAAGGGCTAAGCCAAGAGAAAAAAGAAGGGCTGCCTCCACCACTCGGATCGGCCTTCGGGCCAGTGCGGTCTTCACCGCCGGTGTGCCATCGTTACCACCACCGGCATCGTCATGCCCCTCTCCTCCACCGGCTCCATGCCGGCTGTAACTTTCCCTCTCCATCTATGATGTTTGAGTTGTTGTCTTAGTTCTTGAGGAATTGGATGAACCCTTGCATGATTAGTACTTTTTTGAGTAAAGCGATCCAATATTATCTTTATATGTATCGTGTTGATTGTCCTATGGTGTTGTGAAGAATGCTCGCGCAATATTAGCCCCTTGTGGACTTGAGGCAAGTCATATTGGTGATCAGGGTAGTTTTGGAGGGTAGGTAGTGACAGGACTTATTCTTGCTTCCTCCTAGATCGTTGCAATAGGTATTAGTGGAGAACCCTAGAACTTAATGTCGTGACCAAGGGGAGTTCACTCCCCTTAATCATTGTTGTGATAACTGGAGTGGGGAACCACGGTGGTAGCACGAGTGTACGTGGTAACCTTAATGAGGATGCATACTTTATTGGCTCCGCCCACGCAAGATCATATATAGGTGGCTTAGTGATACAACTAGAGAGACATGTTTATCATGTGTTATCAGCATCATACTTATGGTGATGACTCTGATTCCCTCGAGAAGTTTACCACTGAAACACCATTTCATGTAGTTTAGTCTCTTTAACTTTATGTCTTTTATTTCTTGTTTGAAGTATACATAAACACTACCATTTTATTTGTCTTCCTAGCAACTTACTAAAGTAGGGTATTTCTAAACTACAGTTTGGGTGCGTACGTAACTATGTTAAGTGACAGCGTAGTTGCGGGGTTTTTGGTTGCTTCCTATCAGCTCTCTGTGGGATCGACACTTCACTTATCCAGAAAGTGCTACAACATCTCTGTGCACTTGCAGGTCATCAGTACCCTACATCCTGCTTAGTTGTCTAACTGCTACAACAGCCTACCATGAGATAGTTGTGTAAAGAGTCTAATGATCTATTGACTAGCCTAGCCTCAGCTTGTATAATGTACCAGAGGCCTAGGATAACATGAGTCCTAGTCCGTTACGTCAGTGGAGAGGAGTCCTCGTCTTGTATGCCAACTCTTATCGAATCTCCCTTGTATGTGTCATAGGCTGCGCAAAGTGGCCTAGGACTGAACCGACAAAGTGGTCCTTCGCCCGGACCGCCTGGCTGGGAGTCGACATGGTAAGTACCCCCTAGTCTAGGACACAATTGCTAGCCCCTAAACCGATCTTGTAGTCGGGCGACGCTCCTTGGTTTTTCTGAACTGATCCTCATCATTGGTTGTTGGTCGTGAAAGCCGGTTCAACAAATCCTCCCATCTTCGTCCTTGTGGGTCACCGAAGTACATCTGAGGAGTATACACGTCGGGCATCCAAGGAGCCCATTTAAGTTCTCGGCCTTTCTTAAATGCCTTGTTATTTTAATGCCACACCTTTGGTTAGGGCTGGAATTCGAGCCGAGTCGAGACAGCTCGGCTCGACTCGCTAGAGCTCATTTTGTTAACGAGCTAGCTCGACTCGACTCGTTACTATAACAAGCTCAAACCCAAGATTGGCTCGACTCGTATAACTCGCGAGCTGGCTCGTTTAGCTTGTTAAGCTCGTTTAAGATATAAACATAAAGCCCTCAAATATGATAAAAACGATTATGTATATATTAAACATATATATCACTATACAATTGTAATTTTTTTGTAACGCGTGAGTCTCCTAGGAGGCTAGGCCTTCAACTGCTCGGCCTTGGGTTGTGCGCCTGGGACATAGGCTGTTTAGTGGCTAATCTTTCTTTGTATTGGGAGTGGCTGATCTATTGTATCGAGCCTAACGAGTTACATGAGTACTCGTGAGATTGGCTCGTTTAACTTGGTCTATAAACGATCTTAAACTAAAGCTCGGCTCGACTCGTTATTCTTCGAGTTCGAGTCGATTTGAGCCGAGTCACGAGCTACTTGTTTAGCTCACGAGCTTCGAGCTTTTTTTCCAGCCCTACCTTTGGTTTAAAAAAATTCCCCGTGCAACGGTACCTCTCACAATGGCTTACATGCCAGACTTATTTCAAAGTGGTGCACCACCTTAGTCTTGAGTTGTTGATGTAGATTGTCAGCCTCCGTGGGAACCAGTTTCCGGGCAGCAACTTTTCCTGAAATATTTCTAGTTGGTGCAATTTATTCTCTGCCGAGATGTGTAGCCAGTAGTCATCAAGGCGCATGTCGGCTTAAAATACAAAGTACAACTGAAGCATAACATAAAACTACTGATTCCAGTAGCCCCCGAGACTCACGTCAATTCATAATCGTCCTAAGGATTGAATCCTTGCTAGGCAGCATACTTTAAGAATAGAAACGCGGTGTGCAATATCCCCCGGAACTCAAGTCGGGTGTGGCTGACCAACCTGGCGATCATAATCTTCTTGGAAACCATATTGCACTTTGAAAATTTCTACATTGAAGAATCAATGCACTAGTTCCCAAGACCTGGATTGGGCAACATGGCCGACCGTAGGATCATATTTCCTAGGGAACTTGTTCAGCCGTCAACTTTGTTTTGCCAACGCCGAGGTGCAACTCAGCGGGTTAGATGCCAAACTGCAGGATGAAAAAGATCTCTAGAGTAGAATAACAAGTAGTACACCTCAGCCAAGAGGACGTCCTGCCTCCTAGGGAAAAAACATACAAATAGGTTAAAAGTGTTATAAGCTTTGAAAACCAAAAAAATACATAAAAACTCTATGTTTGCATTAAGTCAAGTTTTGTATTGCCGATCAAAAGTTGGTCTTTAAATTAATTTGTGCTTCCGCCATGCTTTAACATTATGTCCGATCTCTAGACTTCTTGTGGACCAGTCTTCTACTTCCTCCTCGTCCCGAAGGCTTAATTGGCGTGCTTATCAGGCAAATTTAGCTGAACTAAACTCTAGCGGCATATAGTGACACAAGGCATCCCAGCTATTTGGCCAAACTCGAGCCGGAAAAAAGAAGCAATACAAAAAGACTTTGCAATGAACTAGGAAGAGATCACTTGTGGATCATCACCGTGATGCCAGTCTAGCCAGCTGCTGCATAGACGGGAGGGGGGATCAAAATGCTCAGGTCATAGATCCAGTAATAGATGCTCCCGCATGATGGCAGGTCAACAGTATTCAATGGAGCATCAAGATTCCATGCCAAGCCATCGCTATCAAACTCAAGGACGTCGAAGTGGATGCTACTGGTGGTAGTAGATGAATAAAGCATCTGCACCATGATGTTGATTGGCACTTGCCCAATTATCGTGTATATAATCATAACAATAAAATAGGGGTGTGTATGTATACACAATCATACCTATCAAAAAATACATATGGGTTTACGCCCAAGGGTTTATTCAGGTTCAGGCCCTCTCCGATGGAGGTAATACCGTACTCCTATGGTGCTCTTTTCTCTTGGCATAAGGTACAATGCGGGAGAGTTCAACCCACAACCTGGTGCCCTCCTCCAACTTATAGGGCTAGTAGTAAATGTAATTGATGGTCTAAGGCATGACCGGCTGTTAGTGGGGATTACTTACTAGTAACGGCTGTAATTAACTAGATTACTCTATTATTGGGGAACAACTATATTGATTGCATCATGGGGTCATGGAATCCTATGGACCAGCCAACTATAGGTTGTCCAATTACTCTCATTTTCCTGGTGAGCCACTGTAGGTTCTCGTTTGTCGGGGGTGGTGATCTGTCTCTAGAAACTTGGTCCCTTGGTAGGTACCACTTCTGGCATTTGATGTATTGGGTTGTAGCTCCAATGGGAGTGGGTGATAGCCCCTTGGCCCTTTGTATTATGGACCATACTTTTGATTGTCTGGGCCTTATGTTGGCCCATATGTATGTGTTGGCCTACCTTGTAGGTATAACCCCGACAAGGGGGTATATAGAAAAGAATGAAGTTTAGAGACCAGAATCAGGTAGTTCAAAACAAGATAAAAATAAAACATCAACATTAAAAATTCTGTCGGGAAGCCACACACGGATAAAGATGTCCCGACTTTCACTATTAGTAAGTTCACCTATAAAAATTAGAGATTTCATGGAAACAAGTTGAGAGGTTTGCGTGTATACAATCTGAATATTAATATATTAAATTGGAGGCAGTTTGAATAAAACAAAAGAAATAACATGTAAAACCAAGAAAATTCACCTTTGTTGGCTATTAATGGTGAAAAACACCAGAAGTTAGAAGATGCTGACAACAAAAACTTTAACGCAAAAAAGAATAAAAAACTAAATCTAAAAAGGTTTACTTCGATAATTTAATGTGCTCATCCTATGGCAGTTCAAAATGTATAGTCAGAGAAGTTCACTTTTCAATTGGGTGGTTCAAAAACAATTTAAATCATTTTTGTGTTTTCAAAACAGCTCTTTAATCATGCGGAATTTGGAAGAAATATATGTGAAATAGATGCTCCCTCCGAATTGGGAGGTTCAAAAAACAAAAGGTTACTAATGAATTTTACCATATTCAAAACTTCTTTTAAACCAGGTGAATTTGGTGAAATGCTTCACATGAAAATGTTGGCCCTTTTCAACAGTTGTCTAACGATATATCATTTTCTCAATCATGATAGATGTTTGAAAATCTATGACAAAAATTAGCATCTAAAAATAGAGTGAACTTCAGACTGTTAAACTCCCTCAGTTCAAGCCCACATACGCTTCTATTCATCTATTCTGTTAGGGGACGGAGAAACAACATGATTCATGTTGCCATATTCAAAATTTCAATTTAACAATTATGAATCTGACAAAATATGTAACATAAAAACTTCAGCATTTTCAATATTTTCCAACATATATCATTCGCCCCATCTGAGAAACCTTTAAAAGTTCCGCATTTGAAAATAATTCCCCTATTCTTATATTTGAATTTAAACTATAAGGAATTTAAAAAAGGATCTATTCAAAATTTTTTGCATTTCCAATAATTTTTTTACGAAACATTACTTGCTAAATTTTGACAAGTCGTTTCAAAATTAGAGCAAAATATGTACTTGTATTTTTGGTAAAAAGTCCACCGCTTTTCAGATTTCTTTAAACCGTATGGAATTTAAGAAATGTTTTAAAGGGGCGTGTTTGGAGCAGATTTCCAGCACCACATCATTTGTATCATACCAATAAGTAGTTTGAAAATGCGATCAAAATTTCATTTCAGATTTTTTTTAATATGGAATAAATCGCCTTTTCAAGGCTTCTTTCAAACTATGACATATTTGCAAGAATGATGTATATGGGGATTTATCTTCTTGTCCTCAACTTTTCAATGGTATATTACACGCCTCGTTTTGACAAAAAAATGCTTGACCTAGACATTTTATCGTATGTCGTTTGGATACTGGAGCAGGGACAGTTCTAAGACATTAACAGAATAATATTTTATGAATATTAATAGAATGGCTCACACACACACACACACATATATATATATATATATATATATATATATATATATATATATATATATATATATATATATATGTAACCGAAAGGATTTGATGGTGTTTGAACGTATTTGATGATTTTTGAAACACCGAAAGGATGCAAATGGCAATCATTGCTCGAATTTGAAGAGAGTAATTATGCAATTTTCAACAGAGATAATTTCATATTTCACTAGGTAATTATTGCATTAGTGACTAAATGATGCAAGGTTTGATTAGTTTGTCATCCTTTCAGTCAATTCCCTAGGACTAGATTTATTACAGTGAACTTACTCATTCTTTTATGATTGGTTCAAGATATTCGAAAAAAATTCTAAAAAGTTATCAAAGATATTTGTGATACATTTACTGCTGCGAATAGACTCACCATTCTATGAATTTATTCGCCAAACTTCGAAAGTTGATAAGAAGCATTTCGTAAAATGATAAAAATGATAACATGATATGGTGTGTTTTACATAACTAAATCAAACTTGTTGATAACAAAGACACTTTAAGAACAAATTAGATTGTTCAAACTAACTCATACATCAAATTCTTCCAGCAAAGAGTGAAATGGAACATAGATCCTTGCTAGATATCAGCAAACTCATAGCGATGAAACAAATCACAACTTCAAGGTAAGATCAATGCTCAGGTTCTCCTCTTCATCTCCTTTCTCCTTATCTTCCACGGTCAACATCATAGAGGTATTAGTTGCCACACTCCCATATGGCATGGGGACATTGGTTGATTCACCATCATCATCAGATAACTCCCTAGACATTTGTATTGGAAAAAATATAATCTCTTCAGGCTTCTCCTTACCCTTGCGATACCTTCTCCAATAAGCTGTGTTTGGTGATAGTGGGTCCATCGAGAAGTCCTTGGACTTTTTGCTCATGTATTCCTCATGCTTCCTCCTATTCTCTAGGACCTCTTGACGATGTTTCGTCATATGTCCACCACGAGCTTGGAGGTTCGTGAAGGTCCTAGGGCAGAAGGAGCAAGTGTATAGTGGGCTTGGTATCATTGGTCTCTCATTGGAGCGCCATGATCCATGGGAGCCGGTTGCCATGAACTTGATGCGACTTCAACAAAAGACCTTTTCTAGTTTACTAACTATAAGTTGGTTGGAGATCTATGTGCTACGTATCGGCCAAGTGGATGCTTTTAAAGAGGTTCCTGGTAGCCTAAATAGGGAATACGAGGAACGAAATAAATTTTCATTTATTTATATTTATATTTAGGTAAACAAGATAACTATTGCACAAAAAGATAAAGTGCCGATGGAATAGATGAAATTACATTAGTAAACATTTAATGTAGTACCTTATGAGTAGCTAAAGTTCAATTTCTTATGAGTTAAGATTTCAGACTAGTAAATGGGTCAAGAAAGCTTGGTGATATTATCAATTCAGGAAGTCCAACTTGAGAGAGTTTGCAATGTAGGAGAAACATTCAAAGTGGCATGACTCTGAACATTGCTTCTTGTTTGTATGAGATGGTTTCATGGACATTTGAAGGATTCTGATGATGAGGAATCTCCCTTCGATCACCTCCCTCCTCAACTCATCATTCCTTTAAAATTCATATTTTTGTGTCATGTAAACAATCCACGTGTTTCAATTAAAAAACTTATCGTGTTATGACTCTCACCTTAGGGTATTCAAATAATACATTTGATTGACTACTCCTATAATGGAAGGTGGAGCAGCTGCCTCCCTATGTTGCTCACAGGCAGAGAGAGCCTCCTAGCCTTCTGTCATGTAGTGCCTTGCCGCGGGAGCCAGTTGGGAGCACTCCAGACCATATGAACTGCTCGGACAGCATGCCCGGGCGACCTGACAGGTCCATGACCGGTGGATTGTCCGGGGCCAATGTCATTGGGCGATGTTAGGCGCTCTCGCAGGCGAGCCCTTACGCTCGGGCGACCTAGCTAGTACTCCCATGATGGGTGGACCGCGAGCCAGGTGGCTTGCTGCGGTGGCTACTCGAGGTGATGTGAGCAGTCCGATCTGCCCAAACGGCACAGACCTGGTCGACATGGCTGGGAGGTCGATGATGGGTGCACCGCCAAGTGCGTTTGGAGCCACTGCCATTGGTCTTTCCGGGGTGCTTGAAGCCGTCCTATCACGCACTTTCTTGTGCGTGGAAAAGTTGTCCGGCCCTACTGGCTTTGTCCTTGCCCCATGCCAGCCTCATTTTGTCAGGACAGCTTTTGCGAGCCGGGTCATGTTTGGAGTGCTGATTGATTGTGGGAAGGTTTGTTCCGCCTTCCTGGGCATCTCACAGGTGAGAGAGGCTTTCACGCCATCCATTTCTGGCTATCTTACCACAAGGGCCTCTCTAGGGCACTTCATGCCGTCCAATTTGCCTACCCCTTCTCGTGTACAACACCACACCAGACAAGCTCGGTTTGTTAGAATCACTTGGGTTCTGTTGGGACCCATCGCTCGCCCGGTAACTTGCCTAGCAGTTTGGCTAGCTGATCTTTTGCATTGGCCATTGATGTGTCACTCGTGGGAGCTAGGCTACCCTTTCTGGAGTTACGTTTGCGTGAGTCAGACACTGCCGGCCAGACTGAGCAGCCTTGTGTGCACGAGGCGGTTGCCTTATTGTTGGTATGCTCGCGATGCTCTTTGCTGCTCATAGGGATGGGCAGTGCCAGTTCACATGCCTTGTTTAAAAGGTCGTGTGAGCTAGCCAGTCATTCAACACTACCTCATGTATTCTTTTCTTCTTTGTCTGTGCCTCTCCCTTGTGGCACCCCAGCTCAGAGCGGCCGGTTTACCCGGTGTTGGCAATATAGAGATCATGTCTTCTGGCAAGAAACAACAACTTGGAATAGAAACAGCTGCTTTATTAATATTGTGCAGGCATAAAGGTTTAGGGATTACATAAGGAAGTGAGGCCAAGCGACACATCTCGTGTAGAGACAATATGTACATTATTTATGGAGCAAGTCTATGGACTCGATACTAGTAATAGAAACTACGAGGCAGTTGAACAACAGGGTAATGGAACTCCATTCCACAGGGACACTGTTGGGACATGTCCTAGTTCATGAAGTTCATATCAACATAAGCTCCATGCACAACTTCTCCTGCATCTGGCATGATAAGCCAGGTGAGTACTTTGAATGCACTCGCAAGCTCATAGCAACCAAAGCAATCAAGACAAACAATATCATGGCATTTACGTGTTAAGCAAATATTAACAAGATGAAATCGAGCATGTATCACTACTGTGCATATATAGGTGGATGCTTAAGGTCTCATGGACCAACTTACTCATGCTCGTGCTCATCCCATAATCACTTAAAGATTAACCAACTTCTTTTCATGAACAACTTAGTACCATGGCACTTTAAGATGAGTTCTTCCATCATTACTGTTGGTCCATAGTGTGACCTAGTACAAACTGTGTCCCATGACCGAGGCAGTGACTAATCGAACAGATTTACACTCTGGAGAGGTGGTGCACTTTACTCACACTATCAAGCTCCTGGCATGTGCTTCCGTTCACTTGCCTTACGCCGGACCGGTGCTCCTTCAACAAACTTGTCTATTGCATGACACTCTTACGGTCCCACCAACATACCCTTTTGGGTCATGCCCTACATCTCCCCATACATGACCTCGTGACACCTGCAATATCATGGCTAAACTAAACTTGTCCCAAAAGGGGACCTTGTACCATATAACTTGGGCTCACAAGGTTATCGCCGCCTACCGGGCCAGGGTAGCACACACATATAACCTCCCCTCTAGTGGTACCGATAAAAGGCACTACAACAGAACAAGTTAGGGCCTCCACATAAAGGCAAATATGGCTGCACTGGAGAGATCAGTTCGGTGGCACTATGACTTGATCAACAGGTTAATTGAAGTTAATTTATCAATAGTTTTAACTTGACTAATGATACATCTCCAACGTATCTATAAATTTTGATTGTTCCATACTATTATACTATCCGTTTTGGATGTTTTATATGCATTAATATGCTATTTTATATTATTTTTGGGACTAACCTATTAACCTAGAGCCTTGTGCTAGTTCCTGTTTCTTCCTTGTTTTTGAGTTTCGCAGAAAAGGAATACCAAACGGAGTCCAAATCGAATAAAACCTTCTTGATGATTTTTCTTTGACCAGAAGACAACCAGGAGACTTGGAGATGAAGTTGGAGGAGCCATGAGGCAGCCATAAGGACGGAGGGCGCGCCCAGGAGGGTAGGGCACGCCCCCCACGCTTGTGGACCCCCCGTGCACCTCCTGACCTAATTCTTTCGCCTATATATTCCCATATATCCCCAAACCACCAGAGGCATCCACGAAAACACTTTTCCACCGCTGCAACCTTCTATACCCGTGAGATCCCATCTAGGGACCTTTTCCGGCACCCTACCGGAGGGGGATCCAATCACGGAGGGCTTCTACATCAACTCTATTGCCCTTCCGATGAAGCGTGAGTAGTTTACCACAGACCTACAGGTCCATGGCTATTAGCTATAGATGGCTTCTTCTCTCTCTTTGATTCTCAATACCATGTTCTCTTCGATGTTCTTGGAGATCTATTTGATGTAATACTTTTTGGTGGTGTGTTTGCCAAGATCCGATGAATTGTGGATTTAAGGTCAGCTTATCTATGAATGTTAACTGAATCTTCTCTGAATTATTTTATGCATGATTTGATATCTTTGTAATTATCTTCGAACTATTGGTTTGGTTTGGCCAACTAGATTGGTTTTTCTTGCAATGGGAGAAGTGCTTAGTTTTGGGTTCAATCTTGTGGTGTCCTTGCCCAGTGACAGTAGGGGCAACAAGGCACGTATTGTATTGTTGCCATCGAGGATAAAAAAGATGGGGTTTTCATCATATTGCTCGAGTTAATTCCTCTACATCATGTCATCTTACTTAATGCGTTACTCTGTTCTTCATGAACCTAATAGTGTAGATGCAGGCAGGAGTCGGTCGATGTATGGAGTAATGGTAGTAGATGCAGAATCGTTTCGGTCTACTTGACATGGACATGATGCATATATTCATGATCATTGCCTTAGATATCATCATAACTTTGCGTTTTTCTATCAATTGCTCGACAGTAATTTGTTCACCCACCGTATTATTTTCTATCTTGAGAGAAGCCTCTAGTGAAACCTATGGCCCCTGGGTCTATTTTCCATCATATAAGTTTCTGATCTACTATTTTGCAATCTTTTACTTTCCCATCTGTAAAGCAAAAATACCAAAACTATTTACTTTATCGTTTATCTATCTCTATCAGATCTCACTTGTGCAAGTAACCATGAAGGGATTGACAACACCTTTATTGCATTGGGTGCAAGTTGTTTGATTGTTTATGCAGGTATTCGGTGATTTGTGCGTTGTCTCCTACTAGATTGATACCTTGGTTCTCTAACTGAGGAAAATACTTATCTCTACTTTGCTGCATCACCCTTTCCTCTTCAAGGGAAAACCAACGCAAGCTCAAGAAGTAGCAGGAAGAATTTCTGGTGTCATTGTCGGGTAGATCTATGCCAAGTCAAGACATACCAAGTACCCATCATAAACTCTCATCTCTTGCATTACATTATTAGCCATTCGCCTCTCGTTTTCCTCTCCCACACTTCGAAAATGATTTTCGAAAAGATTTGCTTTTTCTTCGCCCCACTTCCATTTATCTTCTTCGCTTGCTTTTTGTGTGCTCGTGTGTTGGATTGCTTACTTTGTCACAATGGCTCAATAAAATACCAAATTGTGTGACTTTTCCAACACCAATAATAATGATTTTATTAGTACTCTGATTGCTCCCGCTACTAATGTGGAATTGTGTGAAATTAATGCCGCTTTGCTGAATCTTGTTATGAAAGATCAATTTTCTGACCTTCCTAGTGAAGATGCCGCATCCCATCTAAACAATCTTGTTAATTTGTGTGATATGCAAAATAGAAAAGAAGTGGATAATGATATTGTTAAATTGAAGCTATTTCCGTTCTCGCTTCGAGATCGTGCTAAAACATGATTTTCATCTTTGCCTAAAAATAGTATTGATTCATGGAATAAGTGTAAAGATGCCTTTATTTCGAAGTATTTTCCTCCCGCTAAAATAATCTCCCTTAGGAATGATATTATGAATTTTAAGCAACTTGATCATGACCATGTTGCACAATCTTGTGAGAGGATGAAATTGATGATACGAAATTGCCCTGCTCATGGTTTGAATTTGTGGATGATTATACAAAAAAATTATGCTGGATTGAATTTTGCTTCTAGAAATCTTTTAGATTCGGCCGCGGGAGGCACTTTTATGGAAATCACTTTAGGGGAAGCTACTAAACTCCTAGATAATATTATGGTTAATTATTCACAATGCCACACCGAAAGATCTTCCACTAGTAAAAAAGTGCATGTGATTGAAGAGATTAATGTTTTGAGTGGAAAGATGGATGAATATATGAAATTATTTGCTATCAAGGGTGCTTATATTGATCATAATGATATGCCTTTGTCTACTTTTATTGAGAATAATAATGAATCTATGGATGTGAATTTTGTTGGTAGGAACAATTTGGTAATAACATGTATAGAGGTAATTTTAATCCTAGGCCATTTCCTAGTAATTCCTCTAATAATTATGGTAATTCCTACAAAAATTCTTATGGAAATTTTAATAATATGCCCTCTGATTTTGAGATTAGTGTTAAAGAATTTATGAGTTCGCAAAAGAATTTCAATGCTTTGATTGAAGAAAATTTTCTCAAGATTGATGATTTGGCTAGGAAGGTGGATAGAATTTCTCTTGATGTTGATTCTTTGGAACTTAGATCCATTCCACCCAATCATGATATTAATGAGTCTCTCAAAGCCATGAGAATTTCCATTGATGAGTGCAAAGAAAGAACGGCTAAGATGCATGCTAAACGAGATTAGTTTGAAAAAACGTGTTCTTCTAATTTCCATGAAAATAATGATGAAGATCATAAAGTGATTGATGTGACTCCTATTGAATCTTTGTTTTCCAATATAAATCTTGATAAAGATGGTACTGGAGATGAGTCAATTTTAGTTAGAAGGCGTCCCAATGATCCGGAGTTTTTAGATCTTGATGCAAAAATTGATATTACTGGGATTGGAGAGGTCAAAACTTTAAGTAGCAATGAACCCACTCTTTTGGACTTCAAGGAATTTAATTATGATAGTTATTCTTTAATAGATTGTATTTCCTTGTTGCAATCCATGTTGAATTTTCCTCATGCTTATAATCAAACAATGCTTTTACTAAACATATCGTTGATGCCATGATGCAATCTTTTGAAGAAAAGCTTGAATTGGAAGTTTCTATCCCTAGAAAACTTTATGATGAGTGAAAACCAACTATTAAGATTAAGATTAAGGATTATGAGTGCCATGCTTTGTGTGATTTGGGTGCTAGTGTTTACACGATTCCAAAAACTTTATGTGATGTGTTAGTTTTCCATGAATTTGATGATTGTTCTTTAAATTTGCATCTTGCGGATTCCACTATTAAGAAACCTATGGGAAGGATTAATGATGTTCTTATTGATGCAAATAGGAATTATGTGCCCATAGATTTCATTGTTCTTGATATAGATTGCAATCCTACATGTCCCATTATTCTTGGTAGACCTTTCCTTAGAATGATTGGTGCAATTATTGATATGAAAGAAGGAAATAGTAGATTTCAATTTCCGTTAAGGAAGGACATGGAACACTTACCTAGAAAGAAAATTAAAGTGCCATATGAATCTATGATGAGAGCCACTTATGGATTGCATACCAAAGATGACAACACCTAGATCTATTCGTGTTTTTATGCCTAGCTAAGGGCGTTAAACAATAGCGCTTGTTGGGAGGCAACCCAATTTTATTTTAGTTCCTTGCTTTTTGTTCTTGTTTTGCTTTGAATAATTCATCTAGACACTGGTTAGATGTGGTTTTGTGTTTTAATTAGTGTTTGTGCCAAGTAAGACCTTTGGGATAGCTTATCGGATTTTCTGTTGAGTTTTGTGTTGTGGAGTTTTCAAGTTTTGGGTAAGGATTTGATGGACTATGGAATAAGGAGTGGTAAGAGCCTAATCTTGGGGATGCCCAAGGCTCCCCAAGGTAATATTCAAGGATAACCAAGAGCTTAAGCTTGGTGATGCCCCAGAAGGCATTCCCTCTTTTGTCTTCGTCTATCGGTAACTTTACTTGAGGCTATATTTTTATTCTTTGCTTGGAGCGTCTTGTATGATTTGAGTCTTTTAGTTTTAGTTTGCCACAATCATCCTTGATGTACACACCTTTTGAGAGGGACACGCATGAATCGTGATTTATTAGAATACTCTATGAGCTTCACTTATATCTTTTGAGCTAGGCAATTTTGCTCTAAGTGCTTCACTTATATCTTTTTAGAGCATGGCGGTGGTTTTATTTTATAGAAATTGATGAACTATGATGCTTCACTTATATTATTTTGAGAGTCTTTAAAAAGCATGGTAATTTGCTTTGGTTATAAATTTAGTCCTAATATGATAGGCATCCAAGAGGGATATAATAAAAACTTTCATATAAAGTGCATTGAATACTATGAGAAGTTTAATTCCTTATGGTTGTTTTGAGATATGAAGATGGTGATATTAGAGTCATGCTAGTGAGTAATTGTGAATTTGAGAAATACTTGTGTTAAGGTTTGTGAGTCCCGTAGCATGCACGTATAGTGAACCATTATGTAACGAAGTTGGAGCATGAGATATTTTTTGATTGTCATCCTTTGTGTGGAGGTCAGGATCGTGCGATGGTTAACTCCTACCAACCCTTCCCCTAGGAGCATGTGTGTAGTACTTTGTTTGGATAACTAATAGATTTTTGCAATAAGTATGTGAGTTCTTTATGACTAATGTTGAGTCCATGGATTATACGCACTCTCACCCTACAACCTTTGCTAGCCTCTCTAGTACCGCGCAAGTTTCGCCGGTACCATATACCTTCCTCAAAACAGCCGCCATACCTACCTATTATGGCATTTCCGTAGCAATTTCGAGATATATTGGCATGCAACTTTCCACTGTTCCGTTTATTATGACACACATTTGTAACACCCTGGATTTTGGCTTTTTCTTTTTTCCTTTGATTTCCCTTGGACTACTTCTTTGATTTTCTTTTCCGGGGCTCTGTGATCCTAAAACTTGAGAAGATCATGCCTTCCTAGGTTTCATAGTGGCTTGTAATCCTCAAAACCCTTCTGAGATCATGTCATTTTCAACCTATCCCAAATCCCACTATTCTTTTTATTGGGAATATTCCTTTTCTATTAAAGGGATAACCCTATTTGCCCTAGGTTGTGTAGCAACCTATATTTCTGCCATTCTAAAAATTCTCAAATAATTCTCACAAATTGTTTGGGTCATATCTTCCTTAGATATGGCAAAACTTTTCATTGCCATTGTCACACCCTAGCTAGTTCATGCATTAGAGTGTTTGCATCATGTCTACTCTTATCAGAAACTTGGAAATGGGGATGACAGAACCCCCAGCACCCCCCTTAATCCAACTAGGGTTTACTAAAATCGTTTTCAATGAAACTGAAATGCCCTTCTAAAATGTTCATCATCTTTGCCTTGGTCTTAAACCTCTGACAAAAATGGTGCACAATTTTCTTGGACATCCTAAGGTCACTGGATTAAATCATATGTAAATTGCATTTGGGCATTTAAATGCTATAAAATATTTTAAATGTCCAAATAATCATAAACTAAAATGTTTACTGTTGGGTATATTCTATACAGTGGGCACGAGTAGTTTGGTGATTTTTGAAAGTGCCTAGGTATTTTTAGAAAAGCACAAACCTACAGAAAGAAAAGAAAAACAAAATAAAAAGGAAATGAACTTACCTGGCCAAACGCACCAGCCGGCCCACCTGGCGGCCCAGTACTGTGTTGGCCCGCGCCAGCCAGCTACTTCTTCCCCGCCAGGCAGGCAGGGAGGTGACGCCGGCACGCGCGAGCTCGCCACGGCGTCACCTGCTTGTCGCCCGCGCTTTTGGACGCCTGGACGACCCCCACGTCGTCGCCCCGACCCCTGGACACCTCACTTCTCCCCCAGTGCCTCTCCCTTGCTCTCTCCCACCATGGCCGACACAGCCGCAGCCGCACCACCGTCGTAGCCGCGGCCACCGTCGTCTCCATGCCGCTTTGCTGTGTCCAGCAGCTCCGCCGCCCTCCTCTCCATCGAGCAGACCGAGCCCCAACCGCTCGTTCGCCCTGGAGCCACCGCAACGGCCTCGCTCGACCTCGCTGAGGGAGTCCTGGACTAGGGGGAGTCCGGACAGCCGGACTATCAATATCCGCCGGACTCCCA
This sequence comes from Triticum timopheevii, assembly GCA_963921465.1. NCBI lineage: Eukaryota > Viridiplantae > Streptophyta > Magnoliopsida > Poales > Poaceae > Triticum > Triticum timopheevii. The sequence goes on from OY997274.1 coordinate 219,612,698, forward strand.
GACTACGAAGATAGAAGATTGAAGACTCCGGCTCGTGTCCGGATGGTACTTTCCTTGGCGTGGAAGGCAAGCTTGGCGATACGGATATGTAGATCTCCTACCATTGTAACCGACTCTGTGTAACCCTAGCCTCTCCGGTGTCTATATAAACCCGAGGGCCTTAGTCCGTAGGACAAACATACATCTCAACAATCATACCATAGGCTAGCTTCTAGGGTTTAGCCTCCTTGATCTCATGGTAGATCTACTCTTGTACTACCCATATCATCAATATTAATCAAGCAGGACGTAGGGTTTTACCTCCATCGAGAGGGCCCGAACCTGGGTAAAAACATTGTGTCCCTCGTCTCTTGTTACCATCCGCCTAGACGCACAGTTCGGGACCCCCTACCCGAGATCCACCGGTTTTGACACCGATATTGGTGCTTTCATTGAGAGTTCCTCTGTGTCGTCACTGATAGGCTCGATGGCATATTCAACCAGCAACGCTGTCCAGGGTGAGACTTTTCCCCCCGGACAGATCTTCGTATTCGGCGGCTTTGTACTGCGGACCAATTCGCTTGGCCATCTGGAGCAGATCGAAAGCTACGCCCCTGGCCGGCAGGTCAGATTCGGAAGCTTAAACTTCACGGCCGATGACCATGGAGACTTGATCTTCGACGGACTCGAGCCACAGCCCAGCGCGCCGCACTGTGACGATGGGCACGATCTAGCTCTGCCGCCGGACAGTGCCTTGGTGGCCGCACTTGAATCCGCTTCGGCCATTAGCCCGGAGCCGATCGCCCAGATCGAGGGTCGGTGGATAGACGCCGCCCCGGGGGCTTCAACATCCACGGCGATGGAGCCGAACACCGATCTTGTCCCTCGCGAAACTCGTGAATCCGAGGTGCCGGACTCCTCGCCGGACTCCGAACCTCCCGCGCCCCTACCAATTGATCCGGATTGGGCGCCGGATATGGAATTCACCGCCGCAGACATTTTCCAACACTCGCCTTTCGGCGATATCCTGAATTCACTGAAGCTCTTTCGCTATCAGGAGAATCCTGGCCGGACTATGGCCAGGACGGTTGGAGTTCGGACGATGAAGAAATTCAGAGCCCACACACCACCCACTTTGTAGCCACTGTCGAGGATCTAACCGACATGCTAGACTACGACTCCGATGACATCGACGCCATGGACGACGATGCCGGAGACAAACAGGAACCAGCGCCTACAGGGCTGGAAGGCCACCTCGTCATATGACGTATACATGGTGGATACCCCGAAAGAAGGGGAGGGCGAAGAAGCAGCGGAGGCAGACTCTTTAAAGAAGCAGCCCAAACGCCGGCGTCAGCGGCGCCGCTCTAAATCCCGCCACAGTAAGAATGGAGATTCCGGCACAGGAGACAATAACACTCCAGAGAGCTCCGAAGACAATCCCCTCCTGCACGACTCAGCGCAGGAGGATGCAGAAGCAAGCCCCCACGAGAGGGCGGCAAACGAAGAGGTTGAGGATGATAACTATATGCCTCCCTCTGAAGACGAAGCAAGCCTCAACGATGACGAATTCGTCGTACCTGAGGATCCCGTCGAACAAGAGCGCTTCAAGCGCAGGCTTATCGCCACAGCAAATAGCCTAAAGAAAAAGCAGCAGCAGCTTCCAGCTGATCAGGATCTGCTGGCCGATCGATGGACCGAAGTCCTCGCGGCCGAAGAGTATAAACTCGAACGTTCGTCCAAAAGTTACCCAAGACGCAAGCTGCTCCCCCGATTAGAGGAGGAAGCATACATACCTTCTTCACCAGCGCACGATATGGCTGACCGACCACCCCGTGGTCGTGACAGAGAGGCATCCAGGCCCCCAGCCAAGAACGTACCCCGGCATCGCTCCAAAAGTACGAAGCCAAAAGGGAACGCGCCGGACTTGCGAGACATATTGGAGGACAAGGCAAGGCAATCCAGATCCATCTACGGATCACGTGGGCGCCCTACGACCCACGACGAATACCGTCGCGCCGGACATAACACCGGCCGGGCCGAACATAGCAGACAGCGCTCCCTCGAGCTGCGTCGCGATATTGCTCAATACAGGGGCGCCGCACACCCGTTATGCTTCACTGATGAAGTAATGGATCATCAGATCCCCGAAGGGTTTAAACCCGTAAACATCGAATCTTACGATGGCACAACAGACCCCCCGGTGTGGATCGAAGATTACCTTCTCCACATCCATATGGCCCGTGGCGACGATCTCCACACCATCAAATATCTCCCACTCAAGCTTAAAGGACCAGCTCGGCATTGGCTTAACAGCTTGCCCGCAGAGTCAATTGGGTGTTCGGAAGACCTGGAGGCCGCGTTCCTTGATAACTTCCAAGGCACATATGTGCGACCACCAGACGCCGATGACCTAAGCCACATTATTCAGCAGCCAGATGAATCGGCAAGGCAATTCTGGACACGGTTCTTGACGAAGAAAAATCAAATCGTCGACTGTCCGGATGCGGAGGCCCTTGCAGCCTTCAAACACAACATCCGGGACGAATGGCTAGCCCGGCACCTGGGGCAGGAAAAGCCGAAATCCATGGCAGCCCTCACATCGTGAATGACCCGCTTTTGTGCGGGAGAGGACAGCTGGCTAGCCCGCAGCAACAATCTCCGCAAAAATTCTGGCAGTCCGGACACTAAGGACAACAACGGCAGGTCACGTCGAATCAAAAATAAGCGCCGCATTAACGGCGACGATAAGGAGGATACGGCGGTCAATGCCGGATTCCGAGGCTCTAAACCCGGTCAGCGGAAGAAGCCATTTAAAAGAACCACTCCGGGTCCGTCCAATCTGGACCGAATACTCGACCGCTCATGCCAGATACATGGCACCTCCGAAAAGCCAGCTAATCACACCAATAGAGACTGTTGGGTGTTCAAGCAGGCTGGCAAGTTAATTGCCGAAAACAATGACAAGGGGCTAAATAGCGATGACGAGGAAGAGACCCGGCCGCCGAACAATAGAGGACAGAAGGGTTTCCCCCCACATGTGCGGACGGTGAATATGATATACGCGACCCATATACCCAAGAGGGAGAGGAAGCGCGCACTTTGAGACGTCTATGCGATGGAGCCAGTCGCCCCAAAGTTCAATCCACGGTCCTCCTGTCCGATCACTTTCGATTGAAGAGACCATCCGACCAGCATACGCCATGGCGGATTCACCGCATTGGTCTTAGACCCAATCGTCGATGGATTTCACCTCACTAGAGTCCTGATGGACGGCGGCAACAGCCTGAACCTGCTTTATCAGGATACAGTGCGCAAAATGGGCATAGACCCATCCAGGATTAAACCTACAAAGACAACCTTCAAAGGTGTCATCCCAGGAGTGGAAGCGAACTGTACAGGCTCAGTCACACTGGAAGTGGTCTTCGGATCACCGGATAATTTCTGGAGCGAAGAGTTAATCTTCGACATAGTCCCGTTTCGCAGTGGCTATCGCGCTCTGCTCGGACGAACCGCGTTTGCAAAATTCAACGCGGTGCCGCATTATGCATACCTAAAGCTCAAGATGCCAGGCCCTCGTGGAGTCATCACGGTCAATGGGAATACGAAACGCTCCCTCCGAACGGAGGAACATACAGCGGCTCTCGCGGCAGAGGTACAGAGCAGCCTCTTAAGGCAATTCTCAAGTCCGGCGGTTAAAAAGCCGGACACAGCAAAGCGCGCCCGGAGCAATGCCAACCAAGATCACCTGGCGCGATCAGAGCATGTGTAGCAATGCGGCCCCAACCCTCACCCGCGCATAATCACAAGAATAACACTCCGCGTACATCATTATGCTTTGGAAATACCATGGGTGCAGGGAAAGGGGCACGATCACGATGGACCCAGAGTGCGGCTCGACCACACCAGGGGCTCACAAGTGCGCCTCCCTTCCTTTTTATTTTTTCTTCTTATTTTATGTACACAGGACTCTGTCAACCAGAAGCCCTGTCCGGTGGCGAACCTGCCGAACTCATGATACAACAGTCAGGAACTAAAGAAGGCTGCAATGAACATTCAGGTGGTCTCCATTACGAGCATTAAATTCGATTATATACACCAAGTCTGCAGCTCATCCCTGGAGGGGGACATGTTTATTTAGTCCAAATCCCTTGCTTACCGCACTATTTGTATCAGTCCGATCCACCATCAGACTTTCTTTTATAAATAATGCAGCACCTTTTCATTGCAATTGCGTTATCTTTTATATATGTTCATTATATGACATCTTGCACCCGTATACTTTGGTACGGCCGAATATGCCAGGGGCTTCTGTTCCCCAGATTATGGTGTGATTAAGTCCGAACACTTTCACAAGTGCGGCACCCCGAACTTATAGCATTATATGAATCAGCTCCGAATCATGTCTTGGGTCAATAGTTGGGTTTGCCCGGCTCCCATGTTTTGGTGCCTTACGTTCCGTTCCGTCGGCTAAGGTAGCACTGGGAGAACCACTGCGATTGCGCCCCGGTTGAGCCGGGTTAACGCCTCAGTGGAGAAAGCTAAAACTGACTGGCATGATAAGGCGAGAGACTGGTCGCTGTTTGAGAGGTTCTTTCGGGTCCCTAAAGACTCATGCCGCTTCGAGCGAAGTTCCGGATAATGTCCGACGAAGGCGTGGATAGCGCCCCGGATTCGGTCTTTTGAATACCAGGGGCTTCGCCGAAATTTAAAATTATAGAATTCTATGGCTAAGTGAGAGTGTTCAAGCATTATAAGTCCGGTTGCCTTGTTCGTCGTGTTGAGCGCCTCCCTAGATGGACCCAAAAATGGGAACAAGAGTGCTCAAGTTTATCACCGAACACCCCAGCACTTGTGGCTTGGGGGCTGAAGGCAACGACTTGCCATCTCTCAGATTTAACAAAGGGCCGCACAGAAGGTAATATTTTAAATTAAACAAGCGTTGCTCATGGCGCATATGAACGAAGTTTTCAGCGCACAGGATAAATACACAGCGAGTTCACTCAAAGATTACATCTCGGGAGCACTCATCTGCAATATCGCAGGCTCCCTTCAAGACAACTTTATAATAACGCTCCGGCGTGTGATGCTCCTTGCCCGGCGGCGGCGGATCCGTGAGAAGCCTCTCCGCATCCAGTTTGCCCCATTGCACCTTTATGCGGGCAAGGGCACGACGAGCGCCTTCAATGCAGGCGGAGCGCTTGACTACATCCAGCCTGGGGCACGCATCCACCAGCCGTCGCGCTAGGCCAAAGTAGCTACCAGGCATGGCCTGTCCAGGCCACAGCCGGACTATGAGGCCCTTCATGGCCTCCTCAGCTACCTTGTGGAGTTCGACCAGCTGCTTCAGCTGGTCGCTTGGGGGCACCGGATGGCCGGCCTCAGCATACTGAGACCAGAAGACCTGCTCCGTCGAGCTCCCCTCCTCACCACGATAGAATGCGGCAGCATCAGACGCACTACACGGCAGATCTGGAAACGCCCCTGGAGAGCTCCGAATTCGGGTAAGTATCCGGTAATTTACATTAACATGCCTGCTCTGTATGAAAAAGGCCTTACCCGCAGCTATCTTCTTTATGTCCTCAACCTCCTGAAGGGCCTTCTGGGCCTCGGCCTTGGCGGACTTGGCACTTTCGAGAGCCGAGGCAAGCTCGGACTCTCGAGTCTTGGAGGCACGCTCCAAACTCTCATGCTTTTCCATGAGAGCCTGGAGCTCTTACCGAACTTCCGCCACCAGTGCCTCTTGTTTTTCTCGCTCAGCCCGCTCCGTATCCGCACTGCATTCGGCTGCCGACACGGCATCCTTCAGGGCTGCCACCTCCTTAGTGGCCCCTGCAATACACATATTATCCTTGTTAATTTAATTTGCAACCAAAATCCTTTTCTGTAAGGTACTTATTTTAAGTGGTGTTACTCACCTTCTTTTTCCTCGAGCTGCCTCTTGGCATGGCCGAGCTCGTGCTCGGACCGCTCGAGGTCCTTCTTCAGCACCTCGACCTCCGCCGTTAATGCGGCAGAGGTCAGCAGCGCAGCCTGCAAACCCATATTGACATATTTTTAGCAACCCTGCGTATATCTTGTTAGATCCTTAGTCCGGCTTTTCTTTCCGAACACCGAACTAAGCATCAGGGGCTACTGTCTATGCGGTATTACATTACATATTTTAACTTCTTACCTCAAAGCCTGTTAGAAGGCTGCTGCAGGCTTCGGTCAGCCCGCTCTTGGCGAACTGGACCTTCTCAATCACCGCACTCATGAGAGTGTGGTGTTCTTCCTCGATGGAAGCGCCTTTAAGCGCCTCCAGCAGGTTATCCGGCACCTCCGGTTGGACGGAGGCCGCCGGCGTCACGGTCCTGCCCTTCTTTCGAAGGGGCCGCTTGCCGGACTCTGGAACCACTACGGGTTCCGATGTAGAGTCCGGCGCAAAGTCCGGGAGGTCGCCTGACGGTGCCTCCAGAGCCTCCTCCTGACAGGTCCCTCTCTGGGATCCCACCTCGGCGTCTTCGTCGGCGCGTGGGTTAGAGGCAGTCGGAAGTGAATTCACATCCGACGAGGCCAAGGACCCGCTTGATGAAGCGGGGAGGTCGTCATCGACCGGACTACGGACAGAATGCGGCGTTAGAAGGATACTACGTGACAGGAAAGGTACGACATATGAACGATCCGAATACTTACGATCCGGCCGGACGCCTGGCCCTTGGAGGCCACTCATCCTCGCCAACGCTGATGTTGGCGAAACTGTCCGGGGGGATAGTTCTCCCCCTCTTGGACCCTTTGGCCGCCCCGACTGGGGAAGCCTTCCTCTTCTTCTCTCCCTCCTCCGGGAGAGAGTACTCCTCCTCCTCGTCTTCGGGGGAGGAGTCCTCGTCGTCGTCAGACGCCTGATTACGGGAACTCTTTCGAGTCCCCGTGGCCACCTTCTTGGCCTTCTTCTCCGGCACCACGTGCGTTGCCGGAACCAGAAGCCCTGCTAAGCGGGCATCCACTGGCTCTTCTGGCATGGGAGCCGGGCTGATGAGCAGCTTGGCCTTCTCCATCCACTCCTGTCAAAGGAAGAGGCAGATTAATAACCTCACTAGAGTCAATCTAATTACCACAAGTGTCCCGTAATGGGGTTGAATAACTTACCTCGTCAGTCGGAGACTGCGAGCTGAATCCGCGGTCTTCGGTCACGAATGCGGGGGCTTCGGCGCCCTTGAACAGCAGCCTCCAGGCACCTTCGTGTGTTGTATCGAAGAGACCGCTCAACGTCTGGTGCTGTTCCGGATTAAACTCCCACAAAGTGAATGCCCGTTCTTGGCATGGGAGAATCCGCCGGAGGAGCATGACTTGGACCACATTGACGAGCCGGAGCCTATTGCTCACCATCTTCTTGATGCAGGCTCGGAGTCCCGTCACCTCCACCGGACTGCCCCACTGCAAGCCCTTCTCTTTCCAGGAGGTTAGCTGCGTGGGGATTCCAGATCTAAACTCGAGGGCCGCCGCCCATGTTGGCTTGCGCGGCTCGGTGATGTAGAACCACCCCGATTGCCACCCCTTGACGGAGTCTACGAAGGTCCCTTCTAGCCAAGGGACGTTGGGCAGCTTGCCCAACATGGCGCCTCCGCATTCAGCTTGCGTCCCCTTCACAACCTTTGGCTTGACGTTGAAGGTCTTGAGCCACAGGCCGAAGTGGGGCTGGATGCAGAGAAAGGCCTCGCACACGACGATAAACGCCGAGATGTTGAGGATGAAGTTCGGCGCCAGATCGTGGAAATCCAGGCCGTAGTAAAACATGAGCCCCCGGACAAATGGATGGAGCGGAAAGCCCAGTCCGCGGCGGAAGTGGGGGAGGAAGACGACCCTCTCATGAGGCCCTGGGGTAGGGATGAGCTGCCCCGCGTCGGGCAGCCGATGCGCGATATCGCTGGAAAGGTATCCGGCGTCGCGCAGCTTAGTGATGTCATCCTCCTTAGCAGTGGAGGCCAACCATTTTCCTCCCGCTCCGGACATATTCGGAGAAAGGTCGAGGCGAGATGCGCGAGCTTGGGCGTTGGAGCTTGAGTTCGCAGGGATGGATGAGCAAAGGAGGAAGAAGGCGTAGGTGAGAAGGTAAATCCTAATCCCCTATATATAGGCGGACAAAACTATGCGTCCCTCACAGGCCTGGTAAAACTCGCTTATCTCCCACGCGCCACCATCAATGGCGCGGTTGGGTTACCCATGCACGTATTGATGAGGATCCCGGAATAAGGGGAACACGATCTCTGCTTCGACAAGACGTGCCAAGGAAACCGCTTCGCTAAACGTGCTGAGGTGGAATAGTAAAAAACGATTCAAACGAGGGCTTGGCTGCGGTGTGATGTCACGCCGCATAATACGTCAGCAGATTGAACTAAGTGTATATTTTATTCTCTATACGGTGGAATGTGGAATTTATTTTGCAGAGCCGGACACTATCCTGGTGTTCATTATCTTCTCCGGATTATTCAAGGGAGGAACCCGCCTTGCAATGCCGAACATTATGCATGCCGGACTTATCGCCATTGAAGACTGGTTCAGGGGCTACTGAGGGAGTCCTGGACTAGGGGGTGTCCGGACAGCCGGACTATCAATATCCGCCGGACTCCCAGACTACGAAGATAGAAGATTGAAGACTCCGGCTCGTGTCCGGATGGTACTTTCCTTGGCGTGGAAGGCAAGCTTGGCGATAAGGATATGTAGATCTCCTGCCATTGTAACCGACTCTGTGTAACCCTAGCCTCTCCGGTGTCTATATAAACCGGAGGGCCTTAGTCCGTAGGACGAACATACATCTCAACAATCATACCATAGGCTAGCTTCTAGGGTTTAGCCTCCTTGATCTCGTGGTAGATCTACTCTTGTACTACCCATATCATCAATATTAATCAAGCAGGACGTAGGGTTTTACCTCCAACGAGAGGGCCCGAACCTGGGTAAAAACATTGTGTCCCTCGTCTCTTGTTACCATCCGCCTAGACGCACAATTCGGGACCCCCTACCCGAGATCCGCCGGTTTTGACACCGACACTCGCCATCACCCAAGATCCCTTTCGCCTTCACGCCTGCACCAGCTCGTCCCCGACCTCGTCGTCTAGCTTTCTATGACCACTATGAGCTTCTGCCTCTCCCCATCCTCTCCGTTCTCATTGTCGTCCTCTGCAGCGACTGCAACAAGCTTCACCGCACCGGCCGCCGCCTGAGCTCATCACCGACGTAGCTCCGGCCACCCAACGGCCACGCCACCATGTCCACTGACTTCACTGCACCGTGTAGGCCATGTAGGAGCTGGCCTCGAGCCTTCAGAGCCACTGCAACAACGAGTTCGGCCTCGCTCGAACTCCGGCAGCCGCAAAGCTCCTTGTCAGTGTTGTTTCCGGCGACCTTGAGCTCAACCACCACCACCCCTCGACGCGGCTCGCTCCCAGCTACACGTAGGTGGCCTCCGTCGTCCATTTGGTCACTGAAGGGTGAAACCTGCAGCCTCTGCCGCTTCTAGATGTCGCCGGCGGCTAAAAGCCGGTGAGTTAGCCCAGTTTGACCAAGGATTTGACCCCCCTGGGTCACTGACATGTGGGCCCTGCCCGTTAGTCAAACCTAGCTTAGGGTTAAACTAATCCTAATTAGGTTAGTTAACTAACAATGACACTGACTAGTGGGTCCCACTGGTCAGGTTTGACCTGGACCACACCAGCTGACCTGCTGACGCCATGCTGATGCAGTAACTCATTTTCTGGATTTATTCTTATTCAGGAAATTTCAGAAAATAGTGCTAACTTCAAAAATTCATAGAAATTAATATATAACTCCAAATGCAAAGTGTTATATATGAAAAATGAACAGAAAAATCCAATCTGTCCATCTATACTAGTTTCATGTATGTTTTAACAAATTAACTTGCTATTTAGTGCAAAACATGATACAACACTATTCAAGGTCACAAATGAGTTTGAATTTTGAATCTTTGGTTCAAAATAGCTCAAACTCATCTGGTTATAGTTGCATTAACCCAACACACTCATTTTGCCATGTCTCATGCATGCATCATATTGTTGCATATTGTTTGGTATTGATTGTGTTATCGGTGCTCTCTGCGGTAGGTTCTGCCCTGGAGGAATACCACGAGTACCCGAACGAAGAACAGTACCAGACTACGGACCTGCCAGGCAAGCAACCACCCATTTGATCATATCGATAAAATCCCAAGTTCCCGCTCCTGCTCTCATTTACTGCATTTTAGACAAATGCGTTTCAAACTACTATGTGCTATGGTAGTTGAACCCATTTCCTCTGCATGACCTGTCATTGCCACAGTAACTAGTTGAAACCCACTACCATGTGTAGGAGTTGATTGAGCCATGTATGTGTTTCCTACCTTGCTATGCCTGCTATGCTTAGAGTCGTGTCAGGTCTGGTTCATCTGAGTGATGGGCTAGAGTGAAATGATCATGTCGGTAATGAGTGATGTGTTGAACACGATTTCGTAAAAGTATCGATGAGAGACCATGTAGGAGTACATGGTGGCTTGTTTCCTTGGAACCGTCCTTAAGCACTGAGATCTATATGTGTGATTTAAGACTCAGCTACTACCATGCATTGGGCCAGAAACCAATGGACCCTCTCGGCTTCTTAACCACCCTAGTCCTCTGTCCAGGAGTTGCAAGTAGTCTTTGGTGTTTGTAGCATACTAGAGGCCGTGGGCAGCGCTGACCCTCCGGGTGGGCTATGATTCGGTAGGTACATGGCCGGGTATGTCGGGCACCCGTTAGGTGTCTCGGAACCCTGTACACATCGTTCGGTTCGTATGTGGAAACCTCGGCCTAACTCCCTGCGGATGGAACCTCGATAGGCGATAAAACTGGACTAGAGACTTAAATGTTTAGGTAGGCCGTGGCCGACACCCTCGTTGGGCTTCCGCTTGAAGGTTACCGAGTACATGTCGTGTAAACGGCGATAAGTGGTGGAAGCGTGTGTGAAGAAGTACACCCCTGCGGGGTTACATCATCTATTCGAATAGCCGCGTCCACGGTAAAGGACTACTTAGTTGCCTATACAGTTCATAGACAAGTAAATGGAAACTACTAAAAGCCTCAAGATAAGTGTGAGTGCCGTGGATGGCCCTTCTGTAGGACGACGGAGGTGGATCCTCGGTAGTGTATTCATGTGGTGTGTAGCAGACTCGAGTGCGCAAAACAATTACAAGTTGGAGTCTCGTAGGATAGTTTAGCCAAGAGTCAAAGCTTGGCTTGCTGCAATAACCCACCATCCCTTTATTGATAATGTGCGTGTATGTAGGATCTGATGTAAGTCTTGCTGAGTACCTTTGTACTCATGTTTGCTTAATTATGTTTGCAGAAGATGCCACAGCCCCTTCTGATGGGTTCTACATAGACCTTTATGTCGATGAGTAGCCTGGGGCCCAGGTGGTGATCCTGAGCACATGGTGGACCCTTGTAGGATAGATAGGCTTCCTTGAGTCTTTTTTACTTTCTAGATGTCTGTACCCAGACATGTTGCTTTTGCTTATGGCTTGTATGTTTGTATGACTTGAATGCTGGGTCGTGTGACCCCTATCTGTGTGAATGATATGTGTGGCTCTCTGGAGACTTTAAATAAAGTACTTGAGTTGTAGAGTTTTGTTGTGATGCCATGTTTGAAATGCTTGGTATGTGTGGGATTTGACTATCTAGTTGTTTATCCTTGGTAGCCTCTCTTACCGGGAAATGTCTCCTAGTGCTTCCACTGAGCCATGGTAGCTTGCTACTGCTCAGGAACACTTAGGTTGGCCGGCATGTGTCCTTCTTCGTTCCTGTGTCTGTCCCTTCGGGGAAATGTCATGCGGTGATCCTTTAAGTCCTTGTAGCTTGCTACGACTTGGTATTCATTCGCTGTTGATCAACACGTTCATTGTTGGGTCATGTATGCCTGTCCCTGTAAGTTAGCGCCACTTTGGGTTCACGACTAGCCATGTCAGCCCGGGTTCTTTGTCATATGGATGCTAGCGACACTATCATATACGTGTGCCACAAGGCGTAAACGGTCCCGGGCATGGTAAGGCGACACCCGTGGGAATACCGTGTGTGAGGCCGCAAAGTGATATGAGGTGTTACATGCTTGATCGGTGTGGCATAGGATCGGGTCCTGACAGCGTTGGCATCAGAGCCGGTCTGCCTGTATGTTCTTCAAGCCAAACTGGTCGATGTCGAGTCTAGAAATGCTTTAGTTATATGTAGGGGAATTGATTGTGGGATGGAACGTAAGGCTCTTTTTACTCCTTTACCTCATGGCATTCTGATCTAAGTCGGTCCATTCTTTCCACGGGGGTTAATGTTGGGGAACGTTGCAGGAAATTAAAAAAATTTCTACGGTTTCACCAAGATCCATCTATGAGTTCATCTAAGCAATGAGTCAAGGGAGTGAGTTTGCATCTACATACCACTTGTAGATCGTGTGCGGAAGCTTTCAAGGGGATGGTGATGATGGAGTCGTACTCGACGTGATTCAGATCACCGATGTCCAAGTGCTGAACTGACAGCACCTCCGCATTCAACACACGTACGGGACGGGAGACGTCTCCTCCTTCTTGATCCAGCAAGGGGGAAGGAGAGGTTGATGATGATCCAGCAGCACGACGGCGTGGTGGTGGATGCAGCAGAACTCCAGCAGGGCTTCGCCAAGCGACTACGGGAGGAGGACGAGGTGTAGCAGGGGGGAGGGAGGCGCCAAGCACAAGGGTACGGCTGCCCTCCCCCCTGCCCTCCTTTATATAGGCCCCCAAGGGGGGGTGCCGGCCCTGGGAGATTGAATCTCCCAAGGGGGCGGCGGCCAAGGGGGGAGGAGTGCCCCCCAAGGCATGTAGTGCGCCCCCCCCCCCCCCGCCCTAGGGTTTCAACCCTAGGCGCAGGGGTGGGCCTAGGGGGGTGCACCAGCCCACTATGAGCTGGCTCCCCTCCCACGTCAGCCCATGGGGCCCTCCGGGATGGGTGGCCCCACCCGGTGGACCCCCGGGACCCTTCCGGTGGTCCCGGTACATTACCGGGTGACCCCGAAACTTTCCCGATGGCCGAAATACCACTTCCTATATATTATTCTTTACCTCCGGACCATTACGAAACTCCTCGTGACGTCCGGGATCTCATCCGGGACTCCGAACAACATTCGGTATGCTGCATACTCATATTCATACAACCCTAGCGTCACTGAACCTTAAGTGTGTAGACCCTACGGGTTCGGGAGACACGCAAACATGACCGAGATGACTCTCGGGCAATAACCAACAGCGGGATCTGGATACCCATGTTGGCTCCCACATGCTCCTCGATGATTTCATCGGTTGAACCACGATGTCGAGGATTCGATCAAACCTCGTATACAATTCCCTTTGTCAATCGGTACGTTACTTGCCCGAGACTCGATCGTCGGTATCCCAATACCTTGTTCAGTCTCGTTACCGGCAAGTCACTTTACTCGTACCGTAATGCATGATCCCGTGACCAACCCCTTGGTCACTCTGAGCTCAATATGATGATGCATTATCGAGTGGGCCCAGAGATACCTCTCCGTCATACAGAGTGACAAATCCCAGTCTCGATCCGTGTCAACCCAACAGACACTTTCGGAGATACCTGTAGTGCACCTTTATAGTCACCCAGTTATGTTGTGACGTTTGATACACCCAAAGCACTCCTACGGTATCCGGGAGTTACACGATCTCATGGTCGAAGGAAGAGATACTTGACATTGGAAAAGCTCTAGCAAACGAACTACACGATCTTTGTGCTATGCTTAGGATTGGGTCTTGTCCATCACATCATTCTCCTAATGATGTGAAACCGTTATCAACAACATCCAATGTCCATAGCCAGGAAACCATGACTATCTGTTGATCACAACGAGCTAGTCAACTAGAGGCTCACTAGGGACATATTGTGGTCTATGTATTCACACGTGTATTACGATTTCCGGATAATACAGTTATAGCATGAATAACAGACAATTATCATGAACAATGAAATATAATAATACTTTTATTATTGCCTATAGGGCATATTTCCAACAGTTAAGGACTAGGATCTCTTCTCTCTACCAGGTTCACGTGTTACTAATCTGTAGTAACTTATAGGATTGATGGTTACAAGCCCAAGTTTAGTTCTACTACTTTGGTATGTTGTTAGTTGGACCCAGAACCTTGATATGATGTTGTTGAGTGTCCATGCAATCTTTTGCAAAGTGTCTCAAAATCCTTTTGAGCATTTACAGCTGTTATGTTGTCCAATTTCTGCTAGAAATCCTAATGCCTTTGAATTATTTGGTGTTTCAGATGTCTTCTCGCACTACTCACCAGGTGGTACGACTATCCCGGTGCATTGACGTGCCTGGGCACACGACCATGTTAGTTCGAGTGATGACTGAGACAGGATACAGATGGTATCCTGAATATACCGTCGAAGAGCAGTTTCACGAGTTCAACAGAGTCAGTTTATCTGTACCATGAGGATCTTCCCTTCTTATCCTGGAGCTACCGAGCCTCTGCACTGGTCCTATGGGCTTGGTATCACCGTGGAGATGTCCGTGCAGGATGCTGCCTACTCTATGATCTCCATCATTCGAGCTGGGTATGCATCACTTCAGAATACTGAGTTCCGCTATCTGCCGGTGGCACACACTAGCTAGGAGGGCTATTACACTAGGCTTTATGCCGATGCTTCCCAGGAGGAGCCGCGTCTTCGCACTACCACTGATATGTTGGAGGAGAGAGACTGAGAGAACCGTGCCTTACGCATGGAGCTGTAAAATACCCGCCAGGACCACTGGGCTACCCTGACATGGCTCGCACCTGCCATGCAGACCGGTTACCTGGATATGCGGGATTTGTACCCCGTCCGCACATGTCTTCCAGCTCGCATGGATTATCCAGATGTTGGAGGTATCACGCCTCCACGTGGGTGCCGTCTTCCACCCTTGTGGGGCCGAGGCCTCATCCGAGTCCATATGGTCCACATGCCTGACGTGACCGTGAGTTTCCGGATCCGCACGTTCCTCTTCCAGGCTATGCGGGGGATCTCTATGAGGACTACTACGGAGCCGGAGATGACTGAGCTGGATCACGACACTAGTAGTAGGTAGTAGTTGTATGTCCACAGTCCTGCGCGTCTTGTGGAATATGACTTAGTGTGTACTAGATTCCGGAGGTGTAGAAAAATAATGTATAGGAGCTTGGGATGCCTCCGATGAGATGTAATCTTCCTTTCACTACAGTTGTACTTTAGTTTGGTCTTGTACTAAACCGTGTATGGTGTGTATGACCGATGGTATAAATATGGCAGTTTCTGTATTACCATGTCGTACGGATGAACATCTTACATTCCGAGTCATCCATTACATTCTGCACTTCTATGTCAGAATTTTGTCATCCTTATCTAAACCTTTGTTTTGTTTTTCCTAGGATGGTCAACACCCAAAACAACCCTGCTGCCCCGGAGCAGGCGGAAGGCAGTGGGGCTAGAGATGCGAATCTGCCTCAACCTCCTTCCTTGGTTGAGGTCATGCTGGAGGCCGAGAGGAACAAACATGAGACCAACCGTTTGCTGGAACACATTGAGCAGAACACAGCACTACACCACAAGAACGACTTGGTGCTTCTCAGTGACGTCATCAAGTTACACCCACCGACCTTCCATCATTCTGTCGGGCCCCTCGATGCGGATGATTGTCTCTGTAGCATCACCCACAGGCTACGCTCTTCACACATAGCCGAAGCTGACAAGGTCACATACGCTGCATATCATCTTGAAGGCCCCTCCAGCCTTTGGTGGGAGAACTATGAGGCCATGCGCCCAGCTGGCCAGGTTACCACTTGGGCAGAGTTCAGTGAGGCTTTCCGTGAGCATCACATCTCGGAAGGTCTTATGGATCGCAAGCGGGAGGAGTTCTGTAGTTTCACCTAGGGTAGACTCGTTGTGGATGCATATAGCAAAGAGTTTTGATACTTAGCACGTTATGCAACTGAGGAAGTATCCACCGACGCCAAGAACCAGGCAAGGTTCCACAAGGGACTCAGCCCCGAGCTTCACCGTGATCTTCGACTGCACGAGTCCACTTCCTTCCAGAAGCTAGTGAACAAGGCCATCAGTGCTTAGACAGGTCAGACTGACTTCGAAGCTACACACAAGCATGGCCGTAACACTGGTTCCTCATCCGGTTCTGGGTCTCAGAAGCGCCGGGTGTGGATGCCTAACACAGCTTTGCCACCCAGGTTCACAACGAGGCCATCCTATCAAGCGCCTCGTCCAACCAAGCAGTATGCACCGCCCGTCTTATGGTGGATCAACCACCAATGCTCCCCCATGTACCAGCTCTGTGACATGCTTCAAGTGTGGAGAACCGGGTCACTACATGCAAGAGTGTCCCCAGATCAACCCCAACCCCAACCCCAACCAGTTTGGAAAGGCTGTTGGCCGTGGCAAGCCAACAGGGAAAGTGTACTACGCCAAGCCAGCCACCGCTGCATGTGGCCATGTGAACTGTGTCTCAGGTGAAGGTACTCATTGAAAAATCTTATCAAGCGTCTTGATCTATCTCTATAGATCTTGATGCCCAATATGTAAGCAGCTTCACTGAGGTCTTTCATTGAAAAACTCTTATTCAAGTATCCCTTCATGCTATCTAGAAATTCTATATCATTTCCAATCGACAATATGTCATCCACACATAATATTAGAAATGCTACAAAGTCCCCACTAACTTTCTTGTAAATACAGGCTTCACCGCAAGTCTGTTGTGGGGACCCCGACTCATAAGTCGTGATCACCGAATGCACGTGTACAGTGATCCCAGAGATCAATGCTCACTGAACACACAGAAGCTGAATAACAAGAGTCTTACATCCATACATACCGTATTACACAAGTAGGACCATTATGTTCGAGTCTTGAGTACAACATCGCAGCGGAAATCTTTGTCGATAACTTGGACCCATGCCATCTGCCTTAACCCTACAGGCATTCTGACTGGGAAGCGTCCTAGCTCGCACGTTCGTCACCGAAGAGTTCTTCATCACATCATGTTCTTTCATGCCTGGTCAATAAAATAACCAGTGGCAAGCCAATGAGTACTTTGATTCTACTCACAAGCAACCCATGTTTTGGTTCGAGATACAACAATGCATGATATAGGTAAATTTTTGCAGAAAGCTAGTTTTTCTCATGCAAGTATATCAACATATATCAAGGGCATGACTGTGTCTGCAACAAGTATCAGGAGGTTTCAGACATCATCATCGAGAAAGATTTATAAACAACTCATGCTCAAGCTCATCGTGACTTCTTCACTAGTCGCAATAACACCAAACTGTGTTGTTTTTCAGAAACATCTGGACATAGTCTAAGCAGCACCGCCCAATTGTCCTTGACCGTGGACACGGCTATTCGAATAGTTTTACACTCTGCAGAGGTTGCACACTGTACCCACAAGATCCGGGGAACTTCCGTGTCATCCACGACCCGCGATACCTCAAGTACCCGGGGTAAGCACCCGATCACTACCTTTCCCAAGACGACACTAACATGGAGTCCACTCGATTGGCAGTAACCCCCGTGCCCAACATTTCACATAACATTTTCGTGGAGCCTTGCTCCCATATTCATCACATACCACTGGCATGGCGTACCAACGGTGTGTCTGGTGCCCCATAAAGATGGTCATGGCCGCCCTACCTGGCACGACCCTGTCCCGAGAGAGCGCACCAACAACTCTCCCATCACTAGTAATGCAGGCTCCAAGCTAGTATCGGTCTAGGTACTCAATAATGCCCTTTCCCATATAAGGGTAGAGTGGTTGCGCATGTAAGGTTGGGACAGTCATCAAATCTTAAATCTAATCCGTCTCTGTAAACAACACTTTCATCAAGCCTCGGTACACTACCTCTCCACCAGGTAGTGACCTAGTTCATCATCATCTCCCAGGGGCATTAGTGGCACCCACTGGGCCATTTGCAAGTATGTCAAACCACACTTGGTTTCTTCCATGCATAGCCCTGACCCACTTTGCGTAACAACTACTTTAGCATCCTATCTACTCCCACCGGCATAACCCTCATAAGAAGGTAGGGTCATGCAAGTATCAATGAGGAAGTAACAGAGGCAACCAACCAACGTGGTCTACCATCTCATCATGATTCCGATGCAACAATAATAAAGAGCTATATTGCATGCATAAAAAGGGTTTCATAGACATGGTCAAAGGGCTGCTTGCCTGTTTAACAAAGTCTTCGAGGTCTTCAAATATCTCTGGTCCAACTCCGAGCATTGCGTCTACTTCGTCAACTATCGTTGAAAGCAACCATAATAAGCAACACAACAAGGCATGAAATAAAAGTGCTCCAAAAATATGAGTTGGACTTTTCTAGGATACCTCTGGTCATATGAGGGATGACCAAAGTGGTTTCATTTGGATTTGATGAATGGATATCTCTGAACATTTTGATATGGTGGAATCAAGGGGTTTATGGATTTGCAAGAAGTGTACAGAAATATATTTTTGAAAAATGAGCAAAGGCACCCATTTAACAAAGGGTGATTTTAGAGGCATCTAGGAATTGGTTTCACTGGATTTGGAGTTGAGATGATTTTCCTATGAATTTGCAAAGTTGTCAAATATGAAGAAATGGCTCATTATTTTGTGGGGTACAGAAAGTATTAATGAAAATGTTCATAAACTAAGTTATGAACTTAGATGCATCTAGGAATTGGAATCATGGCATTTGGAGCAAGTTTGAGCTCCCTGTGATTTTCTAAAGTTCATCACAGAAATAAGAAAAGTAGGATTTGATGAATATTTGTGAAGAAGGAGTCTCTGGAAAAATGTGCATGTTGCACCAATAGGTAGAGCATGATTTATGGAGTCTCTAGAAATTTGAATCATCAAATTTGGAGCTAATTTGATTTGTTTATGAATTTTAGAAACTGTATAGAAAAGAAAATGGGGGAAAGGGTTTTACCCAAATGGGCTGGATCTGGGCGGCGGCGGCGCGCACCGGGCGAGGGATAGCTGACGGGCCGGCCCAGCTGCGTAGCCGCACGGGAGAAGAGGCCACGTCGAAGGCGTACTAGACCCAGGGCGTCTTTGCTGCGGGGAGGCGGACTCCAGTTGTCCCACTTCCACTTAAACGACGGGTCCCGCCCACCGGTCGCTGACGAGCGGGGCCCGCTTGTCGGGCTCATCCCCAACCTCCCGCTCGAACAGAGCAGAGGCCAGGGGCGGCGTCGGCGGCGATTTGCCGGTGCCACAGGGCGTCTCCGGTGATGCTCTGCACACCGGCGTGGTCAGAGCGAAGGGGCGCATCCAACCATGGGTCATACGCATGCCGGGGAGGACCAGGTCAAGGAGAACGCCGACCATGGCGGACGTGGCCGACGGTGATGGTGGGCTCGGCACCTTGGCCTCCGGGAGGAGTAACCGGAGCGCGGGGGAGCTCCGATGGGGCTGTGGGGGTGCAAATATACCCATATATGGACAGGAGGGGGCTCGGACGTCGAGGATTTAGGCGATGGCCAGCGGCTCGGCTGCGGCCATGGGCGAGGCTGGAGGGCGCGGGAGGAGGAACGGGCTGGTACAAGGGGGTGCACGAGAGGGAGAGAGAGGCAAAGGAGGCCAGAGAGAGGCCTCGGACTGCCTTAAGTAGGAGGGGGCGAGGTGCACCGTGGCTCGTGCGCCGGCGGGCTCCTAGCCGTTGCTGCAGGCCACGGGGGCGCGCATGGGTGTGTCTGGGGTGTTCGTGGGGTTGTTCTAGGGCGAGAGGAGGGGAGAGAAGGAGCGGGAAAAGGGCCAGGGTGCCGCGCGTGTGAGGCGCACCATTGGCGCACTCGGGCGCCTCTGTTTGCTAGCACGGAGGCGCGGGGAGGAGGAGAGAGGAGGGGGACAGGGGCGTGGCGTGCTGCGGACGCCGAGGCGCGTCGACTGGCGCCCTGGGGAGGCCCGAGGTGGCCGGGAGCGGTTGGCAGGGGGCGGCTACAGTGCGGGAGTGCACTGTAGCGCGCTCCAGAGCATGCAAATGCCCGGCATGGCATTTTTTGGCAATGTGGGCGCGGCCACTGATGTCTGGTAGCGCTTGGGGGTAGTAAAGAAGGGTTTAGAGGCATTGGATGCCCTGGGGATCCACTGGAGTGAGGAGGGAGGTTGAGAGAGAGAGAAATGCAGCTGTCCAGATGGGTAAATGGGGGGGGGGGGTTCACCCCTCAATCATTGAGCTGAGGCCAGGGAAGAGTTACTGGAGATAGGAGAAGACTAGGAGGGGCTGTGGTAGAAATTTGAGTTCACCAAGAATAGTGGAAGGGGTCAAAATAGTGGTTTTTGCAAAATGTCAGAAGGTGTTTGATAATGGTTTGGGCAATAAGATGACTTCCATTTGTCATGAGGCTCCACATGATGAAATGACACACACTATTAGGGCCTTCCACCAATTTGGAGCTCATTTGGAGCAAGTTGACAATGCAACTTTGGTTAACCCTAGAAATGAACAGAAATGGGTTTCCCAAGATTTAGTCATGAAAATATGTTCTCCTTGATGCACCACCTGGTGTAGTGGCCTCATTTGGTCATGTGATTACTCTCACAAAAGTTGGAATCAAGGAGAGAAAGTTGGTAATGTAGAGTTGTTCAAATTTGATTCTGGACAGGAAGGGTTTTGGGGCACTTGGATCAAGTTAAACTGTTCTCCAACTTGTGCCACTTGGTCTAGATGAATTATTAGACCATTTGAGCATGTTCACAAGGTTTGAGAACATTTGGACATGTTTGGCAATGTAAAGTTGCTCAAACTTCAAAATGGACAGAAATGGTTTTGAGGGGATTTCATGGAGTTATACTATTCTCCATGACATGATACTTGCCAAGATAATCATATATGTCATATGTGATATACTAGAATTTTCTTGGAATTTTTGGAGAATATTTCCTTTGTAAATATTTCAAAAGCTTGAAATATCCAGAAAGGGTTTTTGAGGGATTTGACCAATATTTTGAACATGACCATGTGTTGAAACTCTTATATATGGTCAATATATGCCCACTGAGCTCCCCTGATTTTTGTCAAATATTTTTGAAACAATAAAATAATTTTTCCCTATTAAATACCATTTCTGGCCTTAAGAAAAGGCTTTCAAATAAAATAGGAAAATAACTTTTAAAATTATATTTTTGTGGTTTCTGGGTATCCTATATCTAATAGGAGTCAAATATATTTTTATAAAGATTTTTACTGCCCTTAATTAAGTACTTGCAGTGCAAACCTCAATTCAGGGGTTTTTGAAAAACTAATTTTTGAAAATACTATTTGGCCAAATTATTTTTGTAAGAAAATACTTTTATGTCCTATACACATGGCATGATCAATGGTTCAAGAGTTTGGAGCAAGGAGATGAAGTATAGGAGTTGGAGGATTTGTTTGATTTTTAGAGCACTTGCAAACAGCAGACAAACATTCAGTCAAAGTAAAGACAAAACACTCAAAAGTTTTTGTCAAACCACATTTTAGCATGATTTAATGACTTAAGTGTTGTGCCATGAAAATCAGGGTGTGACAGACCTACCCCCCTTACAAGAATCTCGTCCCCGAGATTCCTAGACTAGGCGCGGAAAGGGATACAAAAACTTGGATCTGGGGTAGTCTTCAAGTCCTCATGTTGCTTCTGCTTCCGTGTAGTGCTCCATTGAGATTGAAGTACTTGATAGTGTGGCTTCGTGTATGACGCTCTCGGTTGATCCAGGCTGCTGAGGGGTCTCTTGCGTTAGGTCAGGTTGGACTAGGGGTCGGTGGCTCGTTGGTCAATGTCCTTATTAGTGCTTGGGCTAGCTAGGAAGTTGGAAACACTTCCGGGGTTGGGATGCATGGAGAGCGTTGTGCACATCAGGTAGCTCAGGTGGCAACTCCAGCTGGTAATTATCTTCTCTTCGTCTCGTAGTGATCTCAGAGGGGGGTTGTTACATCTTGGAGTGGTCTCGAAGAAGGCCGATGAATCTTGGGGCGAGCTTTCCTTTGACATGGGAGCGCTGGGCTCCCTTGAGAGGGGTGACCCGGAGATAAACATGGTCTCCAACTCGGAAGTTCATGTCTCTACGACATGAGTCAGCGTAGTTCTTCTGTCTTGACTTGGCAGTCTTCAAATGTTCCTGGACTAGCCGAACGGCTCTTCTTCCATCTTCGGGTGGACAGGTAGGTCACCAAATGATGATGACAACTATCTTGTCTGAGCACTCCATGAGATCTATGGGGTACGTGAAGTGAGCTGAGGCATTGGTGGTGGTCATGGTTGAGCATTGGCCAAGGTCTTATTGATCTAGAGCCAAAGCCCAAGGTCAAGATCCGACCATGTTGTGGCTTGGTAGGGCTTAAGGGTTTCAAGGATTCTAGGGTGCGAGTGAACATTTATCATCTTTATCCTTAAGCACGGTTCCTGAGATGCCAATTGTTCTATCTAGTCCTTTAAGCAAATCACCTCATTCACCGATAGCATCATTTGCATAGGTCAACTCCAATCATCACTCATGTGATTCATATCCTCATGACTCTCGAGAGGAGGTCTAACAAAATCATATATGTCTACAATCCCCAAACTCATATGTATGTCTACCCCTAAAAATCCATGGGTAGAACATACAGGCTGCTAAGCTTGAACGTGACAATCCGAGTGCTCAGCCTGTTCTTCCGAGGTCTAAGATAAAGCATCTCTATCCTAAGGAAACACGTCGTAAGCCACTCCAAGATCTTGTTTCCTTCCTATGAATCAACTCCAACAGCCCATTAACTTCCATCAATCACTACATGATCCATTAATTCCACAAATCCAATGTCTATGGTGTGTTCCACATGATCTTCTAAAGTCCTTATAATCCCCAATACTTGAAAGGGATGCCTTACTATAGTCAGTCCACCAATTCCCGTTATTGTGATCTAGCAATACTCCAAGGTCAAGCTCACAAAGAGGCCTAAATAAATTCCGACAATTAATCCAATCTCCTAGTTTATTGCCCACCGAGAAACATGGTATCACGATCAAGATCATCAGTCTAAATCCAACTTACTCCGAACCATGTAAACATACTCAGCATCTATACTCAACTAGGATCACCTATTTAAATCCAAATCTCTTGTCCAACGAGAATTCCTACAAGCTCCCCAAGTCATTTACGTAATATCAACTGTCTCCTAACAATATCCCATGGCTAAGTTAAATCCAAATACTTCCAAGAATTCTAGCTCGCGAACACAATTATCCTACTAAATCCAATTTGCTCAGGGGTAAAGAAAGTTATGCTAATCTATACTCATGATCCCACCAAGTTCATCTACCAACATGGTAGCCTTATAATCCACCAAAGAGTCTCGGATAATCCCTCAAAGTCATTGATATAAACTTACCAAGTCATTTGTCCTTTATTCCTGTATCCTCAAATTGGTCTTCCCTATGGCATCATCAGTTTTTGTGCTATCTTAGGATGATAATGTGCTCGTTCACTATGTCCACTAGTTCCCTAATGAACCCAGTGATAAAGCAAGGTTACAGAGGCTTTAACAGGCTCTCTTGCAATTCTGTGGGTTAAGCACATGGTTAAGGATTCGAGCTGGGGTATCTTGTGAAGTCTCAAAGGGTCTAGGAATGGGTTTCTAGTCTTGAGGTGTAAACATACGGGGTTGTACTTGGTCGAGGAGGTTGTAGCAAAAGTCTTCAGTGCTTGTTGGTCGCCGAGGTGGAATCCTTGGTGCATATTGTCTTGCTTGTCTTCAGTTGAGGAGAGAGATGAGAGGGAGAAGTAGCATAGGGAAGGGGAATGCCTAAAGGGGGTTCTATAGTGCAGGTGCAAACAAACAAGTGCCAAAAGGCCAAACACAAACAACAGAATAAGGCAGGTGATATGGTCGCGTACTTGTTGCCTAGGGAAAAAAGGGCGACTGATATCAAAACACAACAAATAAAAACAAGCAACACACAATCATGGTTCTACTCGAACCGTCATACGGACTCGTCTGCGCATAGGGGGTACACGACTCATCCTACCCTAGGGGTTCTCGGACACCATAGTCGTGCCTTGTGCCTCGTGCAGTCTCCCGGGTTTTCCTCAGGTGCTGCTACGTCTCTTGTAGTTGTTTGATGAAACGATCCCGGTTGAGCTTGAAGAGTCTTCAACAACTTCTTGCCTGTTGAAGTGATGGGGTGAAGGTGGCTTCTCATAGCAGGCATTGACTCGGTCTTCTGTTGTCTTCTTAATCATGACAATCCCTTTTTGTCTTCTAAGGTGTCGAAGGTACTAAGTAGATAATCCTTTATGCAATGACATTAACAACGCATAATAGAGGTCCATCATGTCAGTTACGTTGATGACAACATCGACACCAAGAGCAGGGGATGAGGAGAACCGTTTTCCTGCTCACTATGGTGAGGCGGACCAAATGGCTAGGTTCTCATCCATCGGTGGTTGCCAATACAACAACGGTAGTGACAGGGTTACTCTATTAGCGATGTATATCATGATCTTGCATATCCTATGCCCTGATCATCGTAGGCTAAGGTTGCATCATCTTGGGGCAGTGTCAAGGGTGTCACCATCTCCTGGGTCTTCAGGTCCTCGTTCCTTGAGGATGTATCTTCTGTTGGTATCGTCTTGTTGTGTTGTCGCCGATCTTGTGTTCAGGAGATGTGGGTGAACGTCTGGCAAGGCATCTTCCTTCTAGATTATCCGCGAGGATTACAAGGAATCCAGTGGTCAGGGGCATAAGGGTTCTAGCGACCAAAGGTTTTGAAGGGGAAGAGATTAATAAGGAAAGTATAACCTAGTTTTCGAAAAACTGAGAAGGGAAGAGAAGTATAGATAGTTTTGAAAACTAGTAGTAGTTTTGGAAATAGTTTTACCCTAACTAACGACCATGCTAACTAAGGCTTCCTACAGTCAGGATGGCTCTGATACCAGCTCTGTGGGGACCCCGACTCATAAGTCGTGATCACCGAATGCACGTGTACAGTGATCCCAGAGATCAATGCTCACTGAACACACAGAAGCTGAATAACAAGAGTCATACATCCATACATACCGTATTACACAAGTAGGACCATTATGGTCGAGTCTTGAGTACAACATCGCAGCGGAAATCTTTGTCGATAACTTGGACCCATGCCATCTGCCTTAACCCTACAGGCATTCTGACTGGGAAGCGTCCTAGCTCGCACGTTCGTCACCGAAGAGTTCTTCATCACATCCTGTTCTTTCATGCCTGGTCAATAAAATAACCAGTGGCAAGCCAATGAGTACTTTGAATGTACTCGCAAGCAACCCATGTTTTGGTTCGAGATACAACAATGCATGATATAGGTAAATTTTTGCAGAAAGCTAGTTTTTCTCATGCAAGTATGATCAACATATATCAAGGGCATGCCTGTGTCTGCAACAAGTATCAGGAGGTTTCAGACATCATCATCGAGAAAGAGTTATAAACAACTCATGCTCAAGCTCATCGTGACTTCTTCACTAGTCGCATCATCAATAACACCAAACTGTGTTGTTTTTCAGAAACATCTGGACATAGTCTAAGCAGCACCGCCCAACTGTCCTTGACCGTGGACACAGCTATTCGAATAGTTTTACACTCTACAGAGGTTGCACACTGTACCCACAAGATCCGGGGAACTTCCGTGTCATCCACGACCCGCGATACCTCAAGTACCCGGGGTAAGCACCCGATCACTACCTTTCCCTAGACGACACTAACATGGAGTCCACTCGATTGGCAGTAACCCCCGTGCCCAACATTTCACATAACATTTTCGTGGAGCCTTGCTCCCATATTCATCACATACCACTGGCACGGGGTACCAACGGTGTGTCCGGTGCCCCATAAAGATGGTCATGGCCGCCCTACCTGGCACGACCCCGTCCCGAGAGAGCGCACCAACAACTCTCCCGTCACTAGTAATGCAGGCTCCAAGCTAGTATCGGTCTAGGTACTCAATAATGCCCTTTCCCATATAAGGGTAGAGTGGTTGCGCATGTAAGGTTGGGACAGTCATCAAATCTTAAATCTAATCCGTCTCTGTAAACAACACTTTCATCAAGCCTCGGTACACTACCTCTCCACCAGGTAGTGACCTAGTTCATCATCATCTCCCAGGGGCATTAGTGGCACCCACTGGGCCATTTGCACGTATGTCAAACCACACTTGGTTTCTTCCATGCATAGCCCTAACCCACTTTGCGTAGCAACTACTTTAGCATCCTATCTACTCCCACCGGCATAACCCTCATAAGAAGGTAGGGTCATGCAAGTATGAATGAGGAAGTAACAGAGGCAACCAACCAACGTGGTCTACCATCTCATCATGATTCCGATGCAACAATAATAAAGAGCTATATTGCATGCATAAAAAGGGTTTCATAGACATGGTCAAAGGGCTGCTTGCCTGTTTAACAAAGTCTTCGAGGTCTTCAAATATCTCTGGTCCAACTCCGAGCATTGCGTCTACTTCGTCAACTATCGTTGAAAGCAACCATAATAAGCAACACAACAAGGCATGAAATAAAAGTGCTCCAAAAATATGAGTTGGACTTTTCTAGGATACCTCTGGTCATATGAGGGATGACCAAAGTGGTTTCATTTGGATTTGATGAATGGATATCTCTGAACATTTTGATATGGTGGAATCAAGGGGTTTATGGATTTGCAAGAAGTGTACAGAAATATATTTTTGAAAAATGAGCAAAGGCACCCATTTAACAAAGGGTGATTTTAGAGGCATCTAGGAATTGGTTTCACTGGATTTGGAGTTGAGATGATTTTCCTATGAATTTGCAAAGTTGTCAAATATGAAGAAATGGCTCATTATTTTGTGGGGTACAGAAAGTATTAATGAAAATGTTCATAAACTAAGTTATGAACTTAGATGCATCTAGGAATTGGAATCATGGCATTTGGAGCAAGTTTGAGCTCCCTGTGATTTTCTAAAGTTCATCGCAGAAATAAGAAAAGTAGGATTTGATGAATATTTGTGAAGAAGGAGTCTCTGGAAAAATGTGCATGTTGCACCAATAGGTAGAGCATGATTTACGGAGTCTCTAGAAATTTGAATCATCAAATTTGGAGCTAATTTGATTTGTTTATGAATTTTAGAAACTGTACAGAAAAGAAAAAGGGGGAAAGGGTTTTACCCAAATGGGCTGGATCTGGGCGGTGGCGGCGCGCACCGGGCGAGGGATAGCTGACGGGCCGGCCCAGCTGCGTAGCCGCGTGGGAGAAGAGGCCGCGTCGAAGGCGTACTAGACCTAGGGCGTCTTTGCCGCGGGGAGGCGGACTCCAGTTGTCCCGCTTCCACTTAAACGACGGGGCCCGCCCACCGGTTGCTGACGAGCGGGGCCCGCTTGTCGGGTTCATCCCCAACCTCCCGCTCGAACAGAGTAGAGGCCAGGGGCGGCGTCGGCGGCGATTTGCCGGTGCCACAGGGCGTCTCCGGCGATGCTCTGCACACCGGCGTGGTCAGAGCGAAGGGGCGCATCCAACCATGGGTCATACGCATGCCGGGGAGGACCAGGTCAAGGAGAACGCCGACCATGGCGGACGTGGCCGACGGTGATGGTGGGCTCGGCACCTTGGCCTCCGGGAGGAGTAACCGGAGCGCGGGGGAGCTCCGATGGGGCTGTGGGGGTGCAAATATACCCATATATGGATAGGAGGGGGCTCGGACGTCAAGGATTTAGGCGATGGCCAGCGGCGGCCATGGGCGAGGCTGGAGGGCGCGGGAGGAGGAACGGGCTGGTACAGGGGGTGCACGAGAGGGAGAGAGAGGCAAAGGAGGCCAGAGAGAGGCCTCGGACTGCCTTAAGTAGGAGGGGGCGAGGTGCACCATGGCTCGTGCGCCGGCGGGCTCCTAGCCGTTGCTGCAGGCCACGGGGGCGCGCATGGGTGTGTCTGGGGTGTTTGTGGGGTTGTTCTAGGGCGAGAGGAGGGGACAGAAGGAGCGGGAAAAGGGCCAGGGTGCCGCGCGTGTGAGGCGCACCATTGGCGCACTCGGGCGCCTCTGTTTGCTAGCGCGGAGGCGCGGGGAGGAGGAGAGAGGAGGGGGACAGGGGCGTGGCGTGCTGCGGACGCCGAGGCGCGTCGACTGGCGCGCTGGGGAGGCCCGAGGTGGCCGGGAGCGGTTGGCAGGGGGCGGCTACAGTGCGGGAGCGCACTGTAGCGCGCTCCAGAGCATGCAAATGGCCGGCATGGCATTTTTTTGGCAATGTGGGCGCGGCCACTAATGTCTGGTAGCGCTTGGGGGTAGTAAAGAAGGGTTTAGAGGCATTGGATGCCCTGGGGATCCACTTGAGTGAGGAGGGAGGTTGAGAGAGAGAGAAATGCAGCTGTCCAGAAGGGTAAATGGGGGGGGGGTTTCACCCCTCAATCATTGAGCTGAGGCCAGGGAAGAGTTACTGGAGATAGGAGAAGACTAGGAGGGGCTGTGGTAGAAATTTGAGTTCACCAAGAATAGTGGAAGGGGTCAAAATAGTGGTTTTTGCAAAATGTCAGAAGGTGTTTGATATTGGTTTGGGCAATAAGATGACTTCCATTTGTCATGAGGCTCCACATGATGAAATGACACACACTATTAGGGCCTTCCACCAATTTGGAGCTCATTTGGAGCAAGTTGACAATGCAACTTTGGTAAACCCTAGAAATGAACAGAAATGGGTTTCCCAAGATTTAGTCATGAAAATATGTTCTCCTTGATGCACCACCTGGTGTAGTGGCCTCATTTGGTCATGTGATTACTCTCACAAAAGTTGGAATCAAGGAGAGAAAGTTGGTAATGTAGAGTTGTTCAAATTTGATTCTGGACAGGAAGGGTTTTGGGGCACTTGGATCAAGTTAAACTGTTCTCCAACTTGTGCCACTTGGTCTAGATGAATTATTAGACCATTTGAGCATGTTCACAAGGTTTGAGAAGATTTGAACATGTTTGGCAATGTAAAGTTGCTCAAACTTCAAAATGGACAGAAATGGTTTTGAGGGGATTTCATGGAGTTATACTATTCTCCATGACATGATACTTGTCAAGATAATCATATATGTCATTTGTGATATACTAGAATTTTCTTGGAATTTTTGGAGAATATTTCCTTTGTAAATATTTCAAAAGCTTGAAATATCCAGAAAGGGTTTTTGAGGGATTTGACCAATATTTTGAACATGACCATGTGTAGAAACTCTTATATATGGACAATATATGCCCACTGAGTTCCCCTGATTTTTTTCAAATATTTTTGAAACAATAAAATAATTTTTCCCTATTAAATACCATTTCTGGCCTTAAGAAAAGGCTTTTAAATAAAATAGGAAAATAACTTTTAAATTTATATTTTTGTGGTTTCTGGGTATCCTATATCTAATAGGAGTCAAATATATTTTTATAAAGATTTTTACTGCCCTTAATTAAGTACTTGCAGTGCAAACCTCAATTCAGGGGTTTTTGAAAAACTAATTTTTGAAAATACTATTTGGCCAAATTATTTTTGTAAGAAAATACTTTTATGTCCTATACACATGGCATGATCATTGGTTCAAGAGTTTGGAGCAAGGAGATGAAGTATAGGAGTTGGAGGATTTGTTTGATTTTTAGAGCACTTGCAAACAGCAGACAAACATTCAGTCAAAGCAAAGACAAAACACTCAAAAGTTTTTGTCAAACCACATTTTAGCATGATTTAATGACTTAAGTGTTGTGCCATGAAAATCAGGGTGTGACATCTGTATAATACTATGTGCTTTATTCAACTCATCAAAGCGTATATTCCAACTCCGAGATGCTTGCACTAGTCCATAGATGGATAGCTGGAGCTTGCACACCTTGTTAGTACCTTTAGGATCAACAAAACCTTTTGGTTGCATCATATAAAACTCTTCTTTAAGAAATATCCATTTAAGAAATTCAATTTTGACATGCATTTGCCAGATTTCATAAAATATGGCAACTGCTAACATGATTCGAATGGATTTAAGCATCTCTACAATTGAGAAAATCTCATTGTAGTCAACACCTTGAACATGTTGAAAACTTTTTGCGACAAGTCGAGCTTTGTAGATAGTAACACTACTATCAGCGTCCATCTTCCTCTTAGAGATCCATTTATTTAATATGGCTTTCCTCATCGGGCAAGTCCACCAAAGTCCACACTTTGTTATCATACATGGATCCCATCTCAGATTTCATGGCCTCAAGCCATTTCACGGAATCTGGGCTCATCATCGCTTCCTCATAGTTTGTAGGTTCAGCATGGTCTAGCAACATGACTTCCAGAATAGGATTACCGTACCACTCTAGTGTGGATCTCAGTCTAGAAGACCTACGAGGTTCGGTAGTAACTTGATCTGAAGTGTCATGATCATCATCATTAGCTTCCTCACTAATTGGTGTAGGAATCACTGGAACTGATTTCTGTGATGAACTTATTTCCAATTCGGGAGAAGGTACAATTACCTCATCAAGTTCTACTTTCCTCCCACTCACTTCTTTCGAGAGAAACTCCTTCTCTAGAAAGGATCCATTCTTAGCAACAAATATCTTGCCTTCGGATCTATGATAGAAGGTGTACCCAACAGTTTCCTTTGGGTATCTTATGAAGATGCACTTCTGCGATTTGGGTTCGAGCTTATCAGGTTGAAGCTTTTTCACATAAGCATCGTAGTCCCAAACTTTAAGAAAGGATAGATTAGGTTTGTTGCCAAACCACAGTTCATACGATGTCATCTCAATGGATTTTGATGGTGCCCTAATTATAGTGAATGCAGCTGTCTCTAATGCATAATCCCAAAATGATAATGGTAAATCAGTAAGAGACATCATAGATCGCACCATATCCAATAAAGTGCGGTTGCGACGTTCGGACACACCATTACGCTGTGGTGTTCCAGGTGGTGTGAGCTGTGAAACTGTTCCACGTTGTTTTAAATGAAGGCCAAACTCGTAACTCAAATGTTCACCTCCACAATCAGATCATAGAAACTTTATTTTCTTGTTACAATGATTCTCCACTTTACTCTGAAATTCTTTGAACTTTTCAAATGTTTCAGACTAGTGTTTCATTAACTAGATATACTCATATCTGCTCAAATCATCTATGAAGGTCAGAAAATAATGATACCTGCCACGAGCCCCAACACTCATCGGACCGCATACATCGGTATGTATTATTTCCAATAAGTCATTAGCTCATTCCATTGTTCCGGAGAACGGAGTTTTAGTCATCTTGCCCATAAGTGATAGGGGCAAAGGTGTCCCGATGTTTCGATGAGATAGCAATCGTTTTCTGTGGGAGTCGACTTTGACGATCCGACTACGATGTGCGAAGACGTCGCGCCTTAGCAATCGCTAAACCAACTTCCGAGGGGTTATTGACCACGCCGGAGCACGATCAACCTGACCACGAGGGTCTATTTCCTGCGAGCAAACGAAGAACAAGCAAGAAACTGAGATTGCAATCTGGATATTGCGAATAAAAGAGGAAAGCTTTATTAATGAAGGTGGGGTTCTGTGACGCCTTGGTCTGGTCGTTGAACACAAACGAAGTACGCGAAGTTGCAGCTATGGCGAACTTTTAATCTAAAAAAACCCGAAGTTTAAACGACGCCCTAAGTGTTGTATATATGGAGGAAGAGGGGGGAATTTCGTGGCCCTTGGAGGAGGGGTCCGAAACCAACCCTAACTCTTGTTTCCCCACACATACGAACTCTAAAAACAGCCTATACTTAAGTATTTTGAAAATACATGGGCCTGGCCCAATAATAAGGTGACACAGCACCTAGAATAGCCTCTAGACGAAATTTATGAAGTGGCATCTTGTATATTTCGTCCAAGGCTTCATGCACTCCTTATGGTGGCTTCAAAGTCCTGAAATCATCACTTGTAACTCCGTTCTTGATCCCCTTGCGCATGCCATCAACTCCATGCGTGTTCTTGCTCCAATGTTCATCCTTCTCCAAGCTAGGCCCTTCATTTGTAAGCAAAACAAATGTATCCAATTTACGCAGCATCATATTCTCATGAACATTAGAATCATTACCAAGAAACGGAAGTACCTGGTAATTTAATTGGCGTGCGCGAGCTCTAGTAATTGGTCCAATATATGTAACAGTAGGGGCTGTGGGTGTAACAATGGTATTGATGTCCTCATCATCGTCCCCTTCTTGAAATGAAGTCGTCCTCGACGGAAGCTCATCTTCCTCACCCAAATAAGGCTTCAAATCTGCAATGTTAAAAGTGGGACTAACCTCAAAATCTGCAGGTAGCTCAAGTTTATATGCATTATCATTTATTTTCTCTAACACCTTAAAAGGACCATCAGCACGTGGCATTAGCTTTGATTTGCGCAAATTAGGAAATCTATCCTTACGCAAATGTAACCAAACAAGATCTCCAGGTGCAAACACAACATGTTTTCTACCCTTATCTCCAGCAAGTTTATATTTAGCATTCATACGCTCAATGTTTTCCTTAGTTAACTCATGCATTTTTAAAATCAATTTAGCACGTTCTTTAGCATCAAAATTAACCTTCTCCGAAGATGGAAGAGGCAACAAATCAATAGGTGCATGAGGTAGGAAACCATACACAATTTCAAAAGGGCACATCTTAGTAGTAGAATGCAATGAACGATTATAAGCAAATTCAATATGAGGCAAGCATTCTTCCCACATTTTCTTATTACTCTTCAAAACAGCCCTCGGCATAGTAGACAATGTTCTATTGACTACTTCAGTTTGTCCATCAGTTTGGGGGTGACAAGTAGTACTAAAAAGCAGTTTAGTCCCCAACTTAGCCCATAAACATCTCCAAAAGTGGCTAAGGAATTTAGTATCACGATCTGAAACAATAGTATTTGGCACACCATGCAAGCGAATAATTTCCTGAAAGAACAAATCAGCAACATTAACAACATCATCGCTTTTGTGACATGGTATAAAGTGTGCCATTTTCGAAAATCTATCCACGACAACAAATATGCTATCCCTCCCCTTCTTTGTTCGAGGTAAACCTAAAACAAAGTCCATAGATATATCCTCCCAAGGAACACTGGGTACAGGCAAAGGCATATATAAACCATGAGGATTGAGTCATGAGTGAGCTTTTTGACATGTAGTGCTGCGAGCAACAAAACGCTCAACATCCCGTCTCATCTTTGGCCAAAAGAAATGTGTAGCAAGTACGTCCTCCATCTTCTTCACGCCAAAGTGTCCCATTAATCCTCCTCCATGCGCCTCCTGCAACAACAAAAGACGAACAGAGCTAGCAGGAATGCATAGCTTGTTAGCACGGAACACAAAGCCATCATTAATAACGAACTTGTTTCATGTTCTTCCTTCTTTACAATTCTGCATTACATCTTTAAAATCAGCATCATGCACATATTGATCTTTGATGGTCTCCAAACCAAATATTTTGAAGTCAAGTTGTGAAAGCATAGTATAGCGACAAGACAAAGCATCAGCAATAACATTTTCTTTACCCTTCTTGTGTTTAATGACATAAGGGAAAGTCTCAATGAATTCCACCCATTTAGCATGTCTACGATTCAGTTTAGCTTGACTTTTAATATGTCTACGATTCAGTTTAGCTTGACTTTTAATATGTTTCAAAGATTCATGATCAGAATGTATAACAAATTCTTTGGGCCATAAATAATGTTGCCATGTCTCTAAAGTCCGAACAAGAGCATATAATTCTTTATCATAAGTAGAATAGTTTAGACTAGGCCCACTCACTTTTTCAGAAAAGTATGCAACAGGTTTGCCATCTTGTAATAACACACCTCCTAATCCAATTCCACTAGCATCAGATTCAAGCTCAAAAGTCTTATTAAAATCAGGAAGTTGGAGTAAAGGAGCATGTGTCAACTTATCTTTCAATACCGTGAAGTCTTCTTCCTGTGCGGTACCCCAAACAAAAGGCACATCCTTCTTTGTAAGCCCGTTGAGAGGTGCAGCAATGGTGTTGAAATCTCTCACAAAACGCATATAGAAACCAGCGAGGCTAAGGAAACTCCTCACTTGTGTGACTGTTTTGGGCTGCGGCACACTCTCAATAGCTTCAATCTTGGCTTTATCAACTTCAATTCCCTATGGAGTAACAACATAGCCAAGAAAAGATATTCGGTCGGTGCAAAAGGTGCACTTCCCAAGGTTAACAAACAAACGTGCATCACGTAGACCAATAAAAACAGCATGTAAATGTTCCAAATGTTCTTCCAAAGATTTGCTATAAATCAGTATATCATCAAAATAGACTACCACAAATCGTCCAATGAAAGCACGTAAAACTTCGTTCATTAGTCTCATGAAAGTACTAGGCGCATTAGTTAACCCAAAAGGCATGACTAACCACTCATATAAACCAAACTTAGTTTTAAATGTTGTTTTCCATTCCTCACCCAATTTCATACAAATTTGATGGTATCCACTACGCAAATCAACTTTGGAGAATATTGTAGAGCCACTCAATTCATCAAGCATATCATCTAGCCTAGGAATAGGATGACGATAATGAATAGTAATATTATTAATGCCTCTACAATCAACACACATACGCGACGTACCATCCTTTTTAGGCACTAGTATAATAGGAACAACACAAGGACTAAGAGATTCGTGTATATAACCTTTGTCGAGCAGCTCCTGTACTTGACGCATAATCTCCTTCGTCTCCTCTGGATTGGTACGGTATGGTGCACGGTTGGGTAGCGATGCACCGGGAATTAAGTCAATTTGATGCTCAATCCCTCGAATAGGTGGTAATCCCGGTGGCACGTGTTTTGGAAAGACGTCAGCGAACTCCTGCAAAATGTTAGTGACAGCAGGGGCAAAGAGGAAGGCACGTCCTCGAATGAAAATAATGCCTCTTTGCACACAAAAGCATAGCAAACAGTATGCTAAAATATAGCTCATCAATATTAGATTTGGTGGCAAGTAAACATGCACTTTTCAATTTAATTTCAGAAGCAACAGTAGATGGTTTATTATTAGGCTTCATTTGTTGCTCAAATTCTTTTGCCACAATCTGATTTTCACTCTTATGTTTCTCCTGTTTTGCTTTATTAGCTCTATTAATATCATCTTTCAAAATGGAATCAGGAGTCATAGGAAGCAAAGTAATATTTTTATCCTAATGAACAAGAGTATACTGATTGTTTCTACCATGGTGTACAAATTTTTTATCAAATTGCCATGGTCTACCAAGTAATAAGGAACATGCTTGCTGTCGTGGGGGATTGGAGCACGAGCACCTATGGGGCAGGAGGGCCCCTTCTTATCCGGCAAGGGAGCGGAGGGCGCACGCAGAGCGGATCGAGGCGAGAGCACGCGGGGGATTTTACCCAGCTTCGGAGCTCTCCGGAGAGATAAAACTCCTACTGCTGCTTTGTGTTTGTATTCTGTTCTTGCTCGAGAGAGCGGGGGTGGTGTCGAATGGGTCGAATGAGACGAACTGGCCGAACCGAACCGAACCGAACCCCTTCTACGTGCGCATGGGCCTCCTTTTTATAGGCTAAAAGGGGTCACCGACAGGTGGCAGCGTAGGAAGAGGGGTAAAAGAGTAAAAACGCGGGTTGGTACAACTACTACCAACAGTGCCCCCTACCTAACTCTGACGGCAGGGGACAAGGGCATTTAATGCCCGTCTGGTCACCCAAACAGTGCAGGAAGCGACCGTTAGGGGCGCCACCGATCGCCACGATGGCCTCCTTGTCAGCTTCGCTTGCCACCTCGCACCGCATGGCTGCACAGCGCCATGCCACGTGCTCCTAGGATGGTCCTGGGGCGACACGTCGTCGGATGCGCTAGAGCTTGGGTGCAGAGTGGCAGCCTTGCCGCGGCAAGCGCCTTGCCGCGGCAAGCGCCTTGCCGCGGCCGTTGTCTTGTCGCACCCGCATGCTTGCCGCTCGCCATGCCTTGTCGCTACGCGCGGGGCGTCGCGGCAAGTTTCTCTGAAGTGCCTTGGTTGGCCTTCCCGGCAAGCTCCTCTTGCCGGGGTCTTTGTCCTTCCCGGCAAGCTCCTCTTGCCGGGGTCTTGCCCTTCCCGGCAAGCTCCTCTTGCCGGGGCCTTGTCTTCTCAGTTAACACTTTGTTCTTGAATGGCAGCAAGAAGGAATAGCGGAGGATCTTGGCGGACGCCCGGCAAGCCTTGCCACGGGACGCTGCGACTGCCCGTGCCCAAGTTCGGGGTACTAAGGTACCCCTACTTTAGTACACTGACAGGAGCCCCCAGGCCTGGGCCATACACGGTGCCGAGCGCTGTTGGGCCAGGTCCAAAACAGGGCACGGGCACACGCGGCCTGGGTCCACATTAAATCTGACTCCGTGCCCATCGCGCCCTCCCGCAACGGCACGCGTCAATCGCGGCGTCGTGGGAGAGCGCGTGGTCAATACTTAATTCCAGGAAATGCGTAACGTTCGCATCCCCCGTTTATAAGCAGAGGAAACAGGGCCGTTCCCCCACCTTTGCCATTTGCAGTTCCTTCCTCCGAAAGCTCCGCCGCTCCCCTCCGCTTCCCAAGCCGAAAGAGAGCAGCGCTCCGCCGCCCGTCGCCGCCGTCGCCGCCGTCACCCTCGCCTTCCCCCACCGCTTCCGCCATGGCTCCGAAGACCGGGAAGGCTGCGAAGGCTGCGAAGTCGGCCGAGGCGCTGCAGCTGGAGGCGCTGCGCAAGAAGCAAGCGCTTTTCTCCCCCGAGCTCACCCCGAAGGCGCTATGGGAGGAGTTCTACCTCTTCTGGTCGACGGAGACGCGGGCACATCCGCGCACGCTGGCGCTTTCCGCTGAGGCTTCCAAATCGAAAAAGTGCCCCAGAGGGTTCTACTTCTTTCCTGTGTTCTTCTATTGCGGGCTCTGCCCACCTTTTTCCTATTTTCTCTGCGACATCATGAACACCTACGGGCTTCATCTTCTTGATTTCACCCCCAACGCCGTTCTGAAAATGGTTGTTTTCGCACACCTCTGCGAGAACTTCGTTGGCATCCTCCCCAATGTCGCCCTTTTCCGTCATTATTTCACCCCCCGGGCCGAGAAAGGGGAGCCACTGGCTGGCGGAATCGCCTGGACCTCCCGGATTGGCATGAAGGAGGTGTACTTGACGGGCGAGCTCCGCAGCAAGTGGGATGAGTGGAGGGCAGAGTGGTGTTGGATCTGTGATGCCAACCCGCAGCCGTTCACCGACCTGCGCCAGACTCGTGTGGTGCGTGGCGGCGACTGGAGCGCTCTGTCGCCGGACGACGCCAAGCTGAAGACTGCCACCACCCGAATCCTCCGGCTCAGGCATGCCGGGCTCATAGCAGGGGCGGTTGGCGTGGATTTCCTTCGCCGTCGCATTGCCCCTCTGCAGAAGAGGGGGAGGCCCGCCTGGCTGTTTGGCAGCCCGGCGGATATCATGAGGCTGCGTCCAGGCCTCAACCTCAACTTCACCGTTTTGGAGCTTGACAGGATGCTGAGGGAGTTGTTCAAGCATGACACCAACCATCCAGAGTGGTTCAGGTTGCCGCAGGGCGTCGTCCCCTTGTGCAACAACTCCCTGCGCGATCGCATCTGTGCAATGATGCCAAAGTGCGACTCGCACGGGATAAGTGCAACTTGGATAGAGCCCGCCGTCGAGGTCGTGCAGTAATTCTTCGATAACTTGACGGAGGTAGCAGTCAACTCCGACGAGCAGAAGCTCCTCACCCGCGCCACCACCGACAATGAGATGCTGTACATCGCCACCAGTGCCGAAGAGGCGGCAGCAGCCGCTGCCGCGGGCGAGTTTGGCTTCACGTTGGAGGAGGCGGAGGCGGCCGAGGCGGCAAGTCCCGCCGACCGAGAAGACCTTGCCGGAGAGGTCACTGGCGAGGGGGAGCCCGAGGCCGAAGCGAGCGAGCCCGCCGAGGGCGCCAGCGGCCAGCCGTCTTCGAGCAGCTTGCCGCAGGCGGAGCCCCCAGCGCAGCCCCAATTCCAACCGAGAAGGCGCCTCCGTTGAGTTGGAGATACGGCAGGGGAGCAGGCCGGCCAGCAACCACGACGCCGTGGGACACGCTCCACCGCGGCAAGCACCGTTGCCGCGGGAGGGTCCCAGGCTGTGCCGGCAACTGAGGCGGGGTCTTCCCGGGCCGCCACGCCTGATCCTGCCGCAGCCCCCGGCAAACGCCGAAGGGAGCCTACTCCTCCGCCACACCGTGCAGAGAGGGTACCGGACTTCGACCTCTCCGCGCTGAGCTCCGATGATGATGAAGAGGAGGATGAGGAGGAGTAAGACTTTCTTCTCACTGTTCTTGTTTTCCTTTGATCTTCGTTGTTTCTGTTTTTGCATTTGATTTGCTTCTCTCTGAATCCCTGTTCTGTTTCAGGACTCTAGCCGAGAGAGCAGCGAAGAGGGCCAAGGTCCCTGTGGTTGTCATCGAGGACGATCCTGCCGTGGTGGCAAAGGACACGTCCGAGACTACCTTGACGGACCCGGTTCCTTCCCCTCGCAGCATCCCCCAGCACAGCCCCCAGCGTAAGTGTTTGGTTCACTTCCTGTTGTGGGGCGCGCATGGGTGCTTCTTCTTTTGCTGACATTTTGGTTGCGGATTCATTCGTGTAGGAGCAGAGCAGGCCCACCAGGAGATTTCAGAGACTGCCCCGGAGGTGCTGTCTGCTTCGACTACGCCGCCAAGGGACGATTCCCCGACAAGGGAGCGCTCCCCGACAAGGGAGAGGTCCCCGGCAAGGGGCGGAACTAGTGAGCCCTTGGTGGAGGAGCCCATAGTCACCGAGCCCAGCACAGGTAACCTTCTTTGTCAGAAATCTTCCCTTGTGTTCTTCTTTTGATCTTCTTTCTTCTTTTTTGGATAATTGCTTGACTTTTCTTTCCTCTTCCTATCCTCAGATCCCCCTCTCGTAGACCCGATGGAGAC
This sequence comes from Triticum timopheevii, assembly GCA_963921465.1. Lineage (NCBI taxonomy): Eukaryota > Viridiplantae > Streptophyta > Magnoliopsida > Poales > Poaceae > Triticum > Triticum timopheevii. The sequence goes on from OY997274.1 coordinate 219,651,607, forward strand.
CGAGGCCGCCGGCGAGGAAGGCGCACGCGGCGACACTGAAGATGCCGCCGCTGGCGATGAAGAGGCCGGCGCTGATGAACCCGCCGACGAGGAAGCCGCCAAGGCTGGTGGCGCAGGAGCTGGCGAGGGGTCCGGTGATCGTACTGACGACCCGGAGGACGCAGGAGCGCAAGGCGCTGCACTTTCTGCCAACCCCTCCGCCACTGATGCAGCGCCGGGCTCCGAGGAGCCCCAGCCAGGCGCATACTTGAAGGCCGGCGAGGGCGTATACATCAAGCTCCCCTGGGCGTCGAGCTCCAGGACGCCGGTGGAAGGACAGGAGTTTGACGGGGAAGTACTCGCCTCTGCTGGGTTGGCAGTGGTTGACAAGCCAAGCAGTAGCAGCGGCGAGTCCGAGGAGGAGCAGTTGCTCCGGAAGCTGGTGTCACTCTACCGCGCCCGGCAAGCGAAGCTTGAGTCCCAGGAAGCGCTTGTCGCGCAGGCGGGAGTTGACATAGAGAAACACGCGGAGGAGCTCAAGAGCCGCAACCAGGAGACCCTCCGGTCCATTGCTGAGGAGAGAGCACAGCTCGACGAGGCGAAGAAGGCGTTCATCCTGGAAAAGGCTGAAGCCGAAGAGCAGCAGAGGCTCGCCGCCGAGGAGCTGTCCAAGCGGGACGGTGAGCTGATACCGAAGAAGGTGAACTTGGATAGCCACGAGGAGGAGCTCGCCGTTCGGGAGCAATCGCTTGGCGGGGCACTCAAGGAGGCGAAGGATGCCGCCGCGGCTGCTGAGGCCGCCAAGAAGGAGTTGGAGGTGAAGGTGATGCAGCTGGAGGCGGACATAAAAAGGAAGAATGAAGAGCTTGCCGCACTCCAGCGCGAACGCGAGAAGGATGCACGCGCCCATGGCGATCTGCAAGTTCAGCTTGCCGAGAAGATCAAGGAGCTGAACGCCGCCAAGGACTCGAGCGCTGATCTGGAGCTGAAGCTGGCCACCTTGACGGAGACGCTGAATGCCGCCAAGAAGCGAGAAGATGACTTGAGGAAAGATCTCAAGGGCAACGAAGAGCTGCTGACGAGGGCCGCCGAGACTCAGAACACTTTCAAGGCCACGGTGGAGCTCTGGACGGAGGGCCTCGTCAACATCACTGTAGCCATCGACGAGGAGTTGGCGGAGCTGGACTTGGCAGGCTTCGGGTACTCCACCAACGAGAACCTCCAGCCCAGCGCCAAGCTCACTCTTTTCTTCAAGGGCGTGGTGACGGCCCTCCAGCAACTCCGAGAAAGGATCCCGAAGAAGCTGGCGGATGAGTCGCGCGCAATCTGCGCCAAGGTCTTGGAGAAGGTGCTGGTGAAGATCCTCTTTCGCAATCCGGGCCTCGACCTCTCCCGCGTCACCAAGAAGCTGCCGGAGGGTGCTGATCTTGAGGAGCTCAGGGCCATCGTCGCACCCATCGTGGACAAGGTGAACGAAGTCAGGAGGGTCGATGGCGAGCGCATGGATTAGGCCATCCTTCTTCTCCTTTCCTTGTCGCTGCTTTTTTTAAGTCATGGGAAGAATTTAGTCAGTGCCGCAACAAGCTATTTTTGTAATATAACTCTATTCTGGGCACTATCTGCTATGTTACTTCCTTTACTCGATTCCATCCCTTGCATGTTTTCGCCCTACGCTTTGAGGGAACTTGCCGGCGCAAACACACTTGCTGAGTGCGGAACATCAGCAGCCTGCTGGCGGTGTTGCCTCCGGCAAGAAACCTTGTCGGGGCTAGTTGCAGCGCACTTGTATTGTTGAGCGGACTCGAAACAAATCAAGGGCGCAACTTAGCCACGAGTCGGTTCCTCCGTGCACAGGTTTTCCATACAAGGCATGGTCGTTCAAGGAATATAACATAAGAATCTAAAACTGAATGTGCTCAAACTTTGGCAACTTAGCTTTTCTATCTTCTGCGTCCCGGCAAGGCTGTATATTTTTTTTTTTAACGACGCCTGGTCCACATCTTTATCCTCTCCTCCCCCCCCCCCGGTGAACTTGTGGGCGAAGGAACCTTCTTTTTGAACAAAAGAAAGAAGAGAAAATAAAGATATGGAGCTTTGAGGCTCGTTATTGCTTACCGGTGGCGAGTGCTGCACAAAGTGTCAGATAAAACATGCAAAAAAGAAAGAATGCGTGAAATTTGACAAGATGTGCAAAGTAGTCATGAACTTTATTTGTGCACGGGATCTGCGCCCGGCTTTGTACAAAGGGTTACATGCAACGGCGGCAAGGCTTGTACAAAAGGTGGTTGCCGGAACAGATTCCGGCAACCGCGCCTTATGGGTAAAACTTGCGAAGATGCTCTATGTTCCAGGAATTGCTCACCGGAAAGCCATCTTCGGTCTCAAGGCGGACAGCGCCGGGCCTAGTGACTCGTTTCACCCGATAAGGGCCTTCCCACTTTGGCGTCAACTTGTTGGAATTCTTGGCGGATTGAACGCGCCGAAGAACAAGGTCGCCTTTCTCGAAGCTTCTGGCATTAACTTTGCGGCTATGGTAGCGGCGCAAAGCTTGCTGGTAGCGAGCAGCTCGTACCGCAGCCTGAAGACGATCTTCCTCGAGGAGCAGCGTGTCATCTTGCCACAGCTTCTCTTGCTCAAGCTCATCATAAGTGAGCACTCGAAGCGATCCGTATACGAGTTCCGTGGGGAGAACTGCTTCTGCTCCATAGACAAGAGCAAAAGGTGTCTGGCCAGTGGCTCGATTTGGCGTCGTCCTGATCGACCAAAGAACCACTAGCAGCTCCTCGATCCAATTCCTTCCGCACTTGCACAGCCTGTCGAAAGTTCTGGTCTTGAGCCCGTGCAGCACTTCAGCGTTTGCCCTCTCCGCTTGACCGTTGCTTCTCGGGTGAGCAACAGAAGCGAAGCAGATCTTGGTGCCAAGATCTTGGACGTACTGCATGAAAGTGCGGCTCGTGAATTGTGTGCCATTGTCGGTGATGATCCTGTTAGGGATTTCGAAACGGCAAACAATTGACCTGAAGAACTTGACTGCTGACTGTGCTGTCATCTTCCTCACTGCCTCCACTTCAGGCCACTTTGTGAACTTGTCGATTGCAACGTACAAGTACTCAAAGCCCCCGACAGCTCGGGGGAAGGGGCCGAGTATATCGAGCCCCCAGACCGAAAATGGCCAGGATAAAGGGATTGTTTGGAGAGCTTGAGCTGGTTGATGAATCTGTTTGGAGTGGAACTGGCACACTTCACACTTGGTTACTTGTGCAGTTGCATCCTGGAGGGCTGTCGGCCAGAAGAAACCTTGCCGGAAAGCTTTGCCGGCAAGTGCTCTTGCGCCAATGTGGTGACCACATATGCCTCCGTGTATCTCCGCCAACAGCTCCTGTCCTTCTTCCCGGGAAATGCACTTCAATTTCACTCCGTTGAATCTTCTTCTGTACAGTATGTCGTCGACAAACTGGTACATACTCGATTGCCGGGCGACTTTCTCCGCTGCTTCTTGTTCCTCGGGAAGTTCTCCTGTCTGAAGGAAATGGACGATCTGCTGTGCCCATGCCGGAGCTTGTGGCTCGACGACAAGGACTAAAGGCGCGAATGCTGCTGCGGGAACATCCGCTTCTACGGCAAGAATCTCGGACCCTGCCGGAGCGTGATGCTCCCCGGCAAGCGTGTCGGGACACAGCTTGTCGGGAGCGTCTGCTTCAATGAAACAAACCCTGGGGCTTGTCGGAGCAGACCGCTCCTTAGCACTTTCTGAGTTGACCCAGGGGACCTTCTTGGCGGCGGCTTCGGGGAGTTCTGCCGGAAAGTAGTCGCCAGTAATCAACTTTCTCTTCTTGCTCTGTCCAGTTGATGGTGTTACAGATGGGTGAGTCAGCTTGAGCACAAAGATCCCTGGTTCCACAGGTAACTTGAGTGCGGCACACTTTGACAGACCATCTGCAATGTCATTCTGAGCTCTTGGAACATGTTCCATTTGCAGGCCGTCAAAATGCTCTTCCAGCTTCCTCACTTCATCGATGTAGGCTTCCATCAACGGACTCTGATAATCTTTGTTAACTTGGCGGACGACAAGCTGTGAGTCACCCCTGACAATAAGCTTCTTGATCCCAAGTTCGGCCGCGATCCTGAGTCCGGCAAGCGAGCCTTCATACTCTGCGGTATTGTTTGTCTCTTGCTCCTTGGGAAAGTGCATCTGAACCACGTACTTGAGGTGCTCTCCGGTGGGAGCGACGAGTAGTACGCCCGCACCAGCGCCTTGCAGCGAGAAGGCACCGTCAAAGTACATGATCCATTCTTTGCTCGCTTCCTTGACGGGGATGCTCCTCTCCGGAGTTTCTTGATCGGGTGTTGGCGTCCATTCTGCTATGAATTCTGCCAATGCTCGGCTCTGGATTGTTGAGGTACTTTCAAACTTGAGGCCAAAGCTTGACAATTCTAGTGCCCACTCGACAATCCTGCCTGTTGCCTCTGGGTTCTGCAATATCCTCTTCAACGGAAAGCGAGTGACCACTGTGATCTCATGCGCTTCAAAGTAATGGCGCAGCTTCCGTGAGGCCATGAGAAGGCCGAAAAGCAACTTCTGCACACCAGAGTACCTTGATCTAGCCCCCTGTAGAAGGGAACTGACAAAGTAAACTGGGCGATGCACCATCTTCTTCTGTTTCTCTTCCGGCAACTGTGCAGATCCATCCTTGCCGGAGCCAGAGCTTGTCGGGGAAGCCCCCTGCTCGTCGCTGGACTCGCTTGCCGCGGTCGCTGGCTCATCATCCGCCTCTCTCTCCGCTACTAACGCAGCACTAACCACTTGATTGGTTGCTGCCAGATATAGCAGCAACTTCTCTTGTGGCTTAGGTGCGACAAGTGTTGGAGTAAAGGATAGGTATCTCTTCAGGTCCTGCAGCGCAGCCTCCGCTTCCGGAGTCCATTTCATTGGACCTGCCTTTTTCAAGATTTTGAAAAACGGCAGGGCGCGTTCAGCAGACTTAGAGATGAACCTACTGAGAGCAGCAATGTAGCCGGCAAGCCTTCGTACGTCCTTGACTTGCTTCGGTCCTTCGATTTGCTCGATGGCCTTGATCTTGTCGGGATTGGCTTCAATCCCCCTCTGGGATACAAAGAATCCGAGAAGCTTGCCGGAAGGAACTCCAAACACGCACTTCTCGGGGTTCAGCTTGAGATTGATCTTGCGCAGATTTGCAAAAGTCTCGTCCAAATCTTGGACCAGAGTTTCTTTGTCCTTGCTCTTGACCACTATGTCATCCATGTAAGCTTCTACATTTCTGTGCAACTGTGGCTCAAAAGCATGGCTGACTACTCTTGCAAATGTTGAACCAGCATTCTTTAGTCCGAAGGGCATCCATACAAAGCAGTACGTGCCACATGGAGTAATGAATGCGGTCTTCTCTTCATCCTCTTCAGCCATGAAGATCTGATGATATCCTGAGTATGCATCAAGGAATGAAAGCAGATCACATCCTGCCGTGGAGTCGACAATCTGGTCAATGCGCGGCAAGGGAAATGGATCCTTGGGACAAGCTTTATTAACATCAGTGAAGTCAATACAAAGCCTCCACTTCCCGTTTGCTTTGCGCACGACTACTGGATTGGCTAACCATGTTGGATGGAGTACTCCTCGGACCAGGCCCGCTGCTTCCAACTTCTTGATCTCCTCTGCAATGAGCTCCTGACGCTCCACTGCTTGCTTCCTAACTCTCTGCTTGACGGGCCGCGCGTGAGGACAGACGGCAAGGTGGTGCTCAGTTACTTCCCTGGGAACACCGGGGATGTCAGATGGTTGCCATGCAAACACATCGACATTCGCCCGCAGGAAAGCAACGAGCGCGCTTTCCTATTTAGGATCAAGCGTGGCACTGATGGTGAAGGTACCACCAGTGCCGTCCTCCTTGGCGGCCACTTTCTTGGTCTCAGGTGAAGCTGTCTTTGCCTTCTTGCACTTGCCGGTGGAGCTCGATGGTGCGTCCTCGACGGTAGCGCAGCACTCCGAAGAGGTGCGCTTGCCGGAGTAGGCATCAGAGCTACTCTTGCCGGACTTGGTCTTCTTCTTCCCCTGGGAGCTTCAGCGGCAAGTGGTTTGCGCTCTGCTACGGCTGCTGCTTCCCGGTAGATCTTGTCGGTACAGATAAGTGCGTCTTTCTTGTCGCCTTGGACAGAGATGACACTTATCAGACCAGGCATCTTCAGCACATTGTAGGCGTAGTGGGAGGCTGCCATGAACTTGGCAAGCGTTGGACGGCCAAGTATCCCATTGTAGGGCAATGGGAAATCAGCAACGTCAAATGTGACTCTCTCTGTCCTGAAATTCAGCTCGCTGCCAAATGTCACTGGCAGTGTGATCTTCCCCTTGGGCTTGCTCCTTCCCGGGTTTATTCCTTGGAAGGTACCGGTCTCTTCGAGCTCGCTGTCGGGGATCTGGAGCTTCTTGAGCACCGCGGAGGAGATCAGATTCTGGCTGGCCCCGCCGTCAACCAGCATCTTCGTGACCTTGAGGTTGCGGATTGTTGGCGAAACCAACATCGGCAAGCACCCGACCGCAGTGATGCGATCAGGGTGATCCTCAACGTCGAAGATGATGGGCGTGCTGGACCACTTCAGGGGCTTGCGCGACTCGACGGACGGTTCTGCTGCGTTCACTTCCCGCACCCACTATTTGAGTTGGCGGTGCGAGGTGTGCAGAGAAGCACCACCGTCGACGCACAAAACCTCCGTTGCCTTCTGGAACTCCTACTCATCAGTCTCATCTTCCTCCATCTCATCATCCTCATCTTCGTCTTCGTCTTTGTCGCGGCCGCGGGGAGGCCTGTCTCCTTGCCGCGGCTTGGCCTTGCCGCGGCGCCCTCCCCGGGCGAGACGCTTGTTGCCGGATCCCCTGCCACCTTCCCGGGCCTTCTCCTTGTCATGGCGCTCGTATTCAGCTTTCTGTAGCTCTGCCATCTACTCAACCTTCTTGCAAGCTCGGAGGTCGTGGCCCTTGGTGCGGTGGATCTTGCAATACTGCTTGCCGGAGCCGTCCTGCTTGTCGGCGGCTACCACAGCTTCGCCGGAGTCACCAGCTCTAGCCTTCTCGGAACCGCCTCCACTGCCGGACTGCTCAACAGCTAGCACATCCTTAGCCTTCCTCTTTCTGTTATTCCGCCTCCGGTTCCTCTTTGCCGGAGGGGCGTCCTCACTGTCAGATCCTTCTGCTCCTGCGTTCTCTCCGGGGAGTCTCCTCCCCTCTTCAGCCCGTGCACACTTGTCGGCCAGAGCATATAGCTCGCTGACATCCCTGATTTTGCACATCGCCATCTCCTCCCTCATCCTGCGGTTACGCACGTTCTGATGGAACGCGCTGATAACTGCGGCAGGGTGGACGTCTGGGATGTTGCGCTGCACCTGACTGAATCTCTGTATATACTTGCGTAGGGGTTCTCCTTCCTTCTTGTAACGCCCTCGATGCGGCTATATCTCCCACGTGTCGAAGCACGACTTAGAGGCGTAACCACATTGAAAGCAATGTCGCAAGTGAGGTAATCTTCGCACAATCCATGTAATATATATAAGGGAAAGAGATACATAGTTGGCTTACAGTCGCCACTTCACACAATACATAAATAAACATCCATCATTCAGTTTACAATCAAGGTCCGACTACGGAACCAAAATAAAAGAAGAATACCCCAAATGCAACACAGATCCCCAATCGTCCCAACTGGACTCCGCTACTGATCGTCTGGAAATGAAACATAGTAACGACCAAGGGCCTCATCAAATTCCCACTTCAGCTCAGTTGCGCCATCTGCGCTGGTATCATCGGTACCTGCATCTGTTTTGGTAGAATCTATGAGTCACGGGGACTCAGCAATCTGACACCCGCGAGATCAAGACTATTTAAGCTTAAGGGGAAGGCTGGTGTAAAGAGGTGGAGCTGCAGCAAGCGACTAGCATATATGGTGGCTACGATCGCAAAAGAGAGCGAGAAGAGAAGCAAGGCACGGTCGTGAAGCTAGAAGCGATCAAGAAGTGATCCTAGAGCAACCTGCGTCAAACATAACTCCAACACCGTGTTCACTTCCCGGACTCCGCCGAGAAGAGACCATCACGGTTACACACGCGGTTGATGTATTTTAATTAAGGTCAACTTCGGGTTTTCTACAACTGGACATTAACAAATTCCCATCTGCCTCATAACCGTGGGCACGGCTTTTGAAAGATAATACCCTGCAGGGGTGTCCCAACTTAGCCCATCACAAGCTCTCACGGTCTACGAAGGAATAAACCTTCTCCCGGGAAGACCCGATCAGTCTCGGAATCCCGGTTCGCATGACATTTCGACAATGGTAAAACAAGACCAGCAAAGCCTCCCGAATGTGCCGAAAAATCCCGATAGGATCTGCACATATCTCGTTCTCAGGGCACACCGGATGAACACTACGTACGGAAACCGAGGATACCCCAAGTTGCCTCAGGGCGGCACCACAAGTGGCTCTAGTTTGGACCAACACTCAGAGGAGCATTGGCCCGGGGGGTTAAATAAAGATGACCCTTGGGCTCGCGAAAACCCAAGGGAAAAAGGCTTAGGTGGCAAATGGTAAAACCAAAGTTGGGCCTTGCTGGAGGAGTTTTATTCAAAGCGAACTGTCACGGGGGTCCCATAAATCACCCAACCGCGTAAGGAACGCAAAATCAAGGAACATAACACCGGTATGACGGAAACTAGGGTGGCAAGAGTGGAACAAAACACCAGGCATAAGGCCGAGCCTTCCACCCTTTACCAAGTATATAGATGCATTAATTAAAACAATAGATATTGTGATATCCCAAAATATCCGTGTTCCAACAAGGAACAAACTTCATCTTCACCTGCAACTAGCAACGCTATAAGAGGGGCTGAGCAAAGCGGTAACATAGCCAATCAACGGTTTGCTAGGACATGGATGGTTAGAGGTTTGACATGGCAATATGGGTGGCATGATATACCAAGTGGTCGGTATCGCAGCATAGGCATAGCAAAAGAGCGAGCATCTAGCAAGCAAAGATAGAAGTGATATCGAAGGTATGGTCATCTTGCCTGCAAGGTTCTCAGAGTTGTCGAAGGCTTGATCCACGTAGGCGTTCTCAACAGGTTCCTCATTCACGTACTCATCTCCCGGCTCTAGCCAAAGCAAGAACACAAGCAACGGAACCACAATCAAACAAGGAACAATGCACAAGCAATATGATGCAATACATGATATGTGATGCGAGATGTGATATGCAATGCATATGTGTGCTCCGGAAGGAAAAATGATGAACCGGGCATCAACTTGGCAAACCAAGTATGCCTCTGGAAAGATGAGATGATTTCGGTTGAAATCGATATAAAGATCACCGGAATAGGATGCACGGTTTGCAAATGACAAGCAAAACAAGGATGACGCAAATCTGCGTTTAACAGCACGATGCCAATTATCAAGCAACAAGAAACTATGTTACAGCATCCCAACATAAAAGCAAAGCATATGGCAGTGATCTACAGGAGATGCTTAACAAAAGAGGAACACTGAGCTACGGCTAAATCACATCATAACATGTTCAAACAAGCATGGTGAAAGTGCAAAAAATATCAGGTTCACAGACTTAGTGAAAATACTAGCATGCCAGAAATTAACATCAGGAAGGCATGTTTAGAGCAAGCAAACAACAAGCTACAGGAACTTATAATAGCAAAACAAGGTATGACATGATTCTACTCAATGCATTGGTCAATAGTCCCTTACTGACTATAAGCCAAAAAGGACCATAAGAAATGGTGTCACCCATGTAAACATTGCAAGTTTTATTAACAGATCCAGACTTAGTGAAATATCAGGACATGGCAAAAACAGATTCAACATGGCATCTTTACAAGCTTGATTAACTCACTACCAGGCATATCATGGCATGGAACAAGTACTAGCATGAAGTAGGCATGAAAATGAAGCTATCCTTGTGCAACACAACCTCCTAGCATGCTTGAAATAAAACACACAAAAATGACAAGACAACATCATGATGTAAAATGACATGTTCATGAACTTGCTCAAATGCAGAAACTAATGGCACCACTGGATTGGTGGGATTTTTCTACCCCAAAAACATATATAATATGTCTAGGTTGCTGTAGAAAAATCCCCACATTTATGCAAAAAACCAAAATAGCCTATAATGGAATCCTCAGCATATGCCAAAACTGGCATATTCCGAATTTGGAATAAAACAGACAAACGTGAGGAAATCTAGGTGCACCCAGGCTGTTCCCAGCCGTTAGGCTGACTGGTAGGGCCGTGGTCCACGTGGCTGGGTGTGTGAAAGACCGGTGGGACCCAACGTCAGAGACACAAAGGAAAATAAAATCGACAGCAAAACTGTGGAGAGCCTGGGATTCGAACCCAAGCCTCCTGGATACAAGCGTGGGTGCGCTACCAGATGGGCTAGGACGGGGCTGTTGGTAGGGAAGGGCTTCGGCCCCTTTTGGATATGCGCCAGGTCGCGCGACTCTGCTGCAAACAGAGAGGACGACGGCGCCGGCGAGGGCAACGGTGGCAACCCAGCGAGCACAGGGACCCCGGCGGCCGTGCGGAAAGGGAAAAAGAACTCGCGCACCTACGAGGGGAAGCAGGGCGCTCGAGCTCGAGCAGTTGCTCGACTCGGGGCCATGGCGTCCGCGGCGAGCGGCAGAGGGACTCGCCGGAGCTGCGGGAGGCTTGCAGGGTGTGCGTGAAGGCATAAGCGAGTGCGCGAGCACGCTACGGGAGCACGAAGAGGGGGAACCGGAGCTGCGGCACGCAAATCACGCTACGGTCGCACTGCACTGCACCAACAAATTCAGAACCGCCGGAGCACTGCGAGCGCGGGAAAGACACGGATCGGACAGCGATCTACAGGCGTCTACATGCCATGGGAAGGATGGGAGAGGGAGGTGCATTACCCAGCTCACCCAAGGACGCGAACTGGACGGCGGAGACGAGCTGGCAGCGACGAATCGGAGCTCTGAACCTTGGCGCGTCTCTGGCCGAGCGGAAGGAGGAAGCAGGGGACGTCGAGGAACTCGTCGTCCGGGGCACCGTAGTCGATGTCGTGGAAGGAGACGACGACGAGGAAGAAGAAGGGCATGATCGGCAGGGTTGGAGTGGACGAAGAGCACGCCGGCGACGAGGCGCGCTCCCAGGTGCGCTCGGGACGGGGCGGAAGCGGCAGATCTGGTGGTCTACTCACCTGGCGGCAGCGATGGGAGGAGGAGGGAAACCCTAGGGGGCGTGTGGACACGGAGAGGGGATAAAAGGAAGGCTAGGGCGACGGGTGGAGCAACGGCGTCGACGCGGCCCTGGCCATGTGCGCGCGCGGCGTGAGCTAGACGAAAATGCGAGAGGTGGGTGCGCTGTAGCCAGTGGCTGGCTGGTGGGGTTGCGAGTGCCACGTGGGCGTACGGGCTGCTGGGTAACGGGGCGGCTGGGTGAGAAACGACGAGGGCGCGAGCGAGCAAGCGGACTGGATGGCTGGCTAGGCTGGCTGGCGGCGGTGCTAGCTGGGCCGGCCTGGGAGGCCGAGGCCCAGGGGGGGTTGCTGCGCTGGCTGCTGCTGGTGCTGCATTTCCATTTTTTTAAAACAAAAATGAAAATAGGAAAGCTCAGGGAAAAAGAAGAGGAGTTAGAGGATAAGGAAAATATTCTCCAACTCTTGGAATTCTCCATTATTTTAATAAATTGCATTGGGCATTGAGGGAGTCCTGGACTAGGGGGTGTTCGGACAGCCGGACTATCATTATCCGCCGGACTCCAAGACTACGAAGATAGAAGATTGAAGACTCCGGCTCATGTCCGGAAGGTACTTTCCTTGGCGTGGAAGGCAATCTTGGCAAATACGGATATGTAGATCTCCTACCATTGTAACCGACTCTGTGTAACCCTAGCCTCTCCGGTGTCTATATAAACCGGAGGGCCTTAGTCTGTAGGACATACATACATCTCAACATTCATACCATAGGCTAGCTTCTAGGGTTTAGCCTCCTTGATCTCGTGGTAGATCTACTCTTGTACTACCCATATCATCAATATTAATCAAGCAGGACGTAGGGTTTTACCTCCATCGAGAGGGCCCGAACCTGGGTAAAAACATTATGTCCCTCGTCTCTTGTTACCATCCGCCTAGACGCACAGTTCGGGACCCCCTACCGGAGATCCACCAGTTTTGACACCGACATTGGTGCTTTCATTGAGAGTTCCTCTGTGTCGTCACCGATAGGCTCGATGGCATCTTCAACCATCAACGCTGTCCAGGGTGAGACTTTTCTCCCTGGACAGATCTTCGTATTCGGCGGCTTTGCACTGCGGGCCAATTCTCTTGGCCATCTGGAGCAGATCGAAAGCTACGCCCCTGGCCGTCAGGTCAGATTCGGAAGCTTAAACTTCATGGCCGATGTCCGCGGAGACTTGATCTTCGACGGACCCGAGCCACAGCCAAGCGCGCCGCACTGTGACGATGGGCATGATCTAGCTCTGCCGCCGAATAGTGCTTTGGTGGCCGCACTCAGATCCGCTTCGGCCCTTAGCCCGGAGCCGATCGCCCATACCAAGGGCCGGTGGATAGACGCCGCCCTGGGGGCTTCAACATCCATGGCGATGGAGCCGAATACTAATCTTGTCCCCTGCGAGATTCGTGATCCCGAGGCACCGGACTCCTTGCCGGACTCCGAGCCTCCCGCGCCCCAGCCAACTAATTCAGATTGGGCGCCGGTTATGGAATTCACCGCCGCGGACATCTTCCAGCACTCGCCCTTCGGCGATATCCTGAATTCACTGAAGCATCTCTCGCTATCAGAAGAATCCTGGCCGGACTGCGGCCAGGATGGTTGGAGTTCGGACGACGAAGAAATTCAAAGCCCACCCACCACCCACTTTGTAGCCACTGTCGAGGATTTAACCGACATGCTAGACTACGACTCCGAAGACATCGACACCATGGAAGACGATGCTGGAGACGAATAGGAACCAGCGCCTACAGGGCACTGGAAGGCCACCTCGTCATATGACGTATACATGGTGGATACCCCAAAAGAAGGGGATGGCGAAGAAGCAGCGGAGGCAGATTCTCTAAAGAAGCAGCCCAAACGCCGGCGTCAGCGGCGCCGCTCCAAATCCCGCCACAGAAAGAATGGAGATTCCGGCACTGGAGACAATAATACGCCAGAGAGCGCCGAAGACAATCCCTCCTGCATGACTCAGCGCAGGAGGATGCAGAAGCAAGCCCCCACGAGAGGGCGGCAAACGAAGGGGTTGAGGACGATAACTATATGCCTCCCTCTGAAGACTAAGCAAGCCTCAACGATGACGAATTCATCGTACGTGAGGATCCCGTTGAACAAGAGCGCTTCAAGCGCAGGCTTATCGCCACAGCAAACAGCCTAAAGAAAAAGCAGCAGCTTCAAGCTGATCAGGACCTACTGGCCGATCGCTGGACCGAAGTCCTCGCGGCCGAAGAGTATAAACTCGAACGTCCCTCCAAAAGTTACCCAAGACGCAAGTTGCTCCCCCGATTAGAGGAGGAAGCACACATACCTTCATCACCAGCGCACGACATGGCTGACCGACCACCCCGTGGTCGTGACAGAGAGGCATCTAGGCCCCCAGCCAAATCCGTACCCCTGCATCGCTCCAAGAGTACGAAGCCAAGAGGGAACGCGCCGGACTTGCGAGACATATTGGAGGACAAGGCAAGACAATCCAGATCCATCTACGGATCACGTGGGCGCCCCACCACCCATGACGAATACCGTCGCGCCGGACATAACAATCCTGGCCGGGCCGAACACAGCAGACAGCGCTCTCTCGAGCTGCGCCGTGATATTGCCCAATACAGGGGCGCCGCACACCCTCTATGCTTCACTGATGAAGTAATGGATCATCAGATCCCCGAAGGGTTTAAACCCGTAAACATCGAATCTTACGATGGCACAACAGACCCCGCGGTGTGGATCGAAGATTACCTTCTCCACATCCATATGGCCCGCGGCGACGATCTCCACGCCATCAAATATCTCCCACTCAAGCTTAAAGGACCAGCTCGGCATTGGCTAAATAGCTTGCCCGCAGAGTCGATTGGGTGTTGGGAAGACCTGGAGGCCGCGTTCCTTGATAACTTCCAAGGCACATATGTGCGACCACCAGACGCCGATGACCTAAGCCACATTATTCAGCAGCCAGACAAATCGGCCAGGCAATTCTGGACACGGTTCTTGACGAAGAAAAACCAAATCGTCGACTGTCCGGATGCAGAGGCCCTTGCAGCCTTTAAACAAAACATCCGGGACGAATGGCTAGCCCGGCACCTGGGACAGGAAAAGCCGAAATCCATGGCAGCCCTCACATCGTTAATGACCCGCTTCTGTGCGGGAGAGGACAGCTGGCTAGCCCGAAGCAACAATCTCCGTAAAAATTCTGGCAGTCCGGATACCAAGGACAACAACGGCAGGTCATGTCGAATCAAAAACAAGCGCCGCATTAACGGCGACGATAAGGAGGATACGGCAGTCAATGCCGGATTCCGAGGCTCTAAACTCGGTCAGCGGAAGAAGCCATTTAAAAGAACCACTCCGGGTCCGTCCAATTTGGACCGAATACTCGACCGCTCATGCCAGATACATGGCACCTCTGAAAGGCCAGCTAACCACACCAACAGAGATTGTTGGGTGTTCAAGCAGGCAGGCAAGTTAATTGCCGAAAACAATGACAAGGGGCTAAATAGCGACGACGAGGAAGAGACCCGGCCGCCGAACAATAAAGGACAGAAGGGCTTCCCCCCACAAGTGCGGACGGTGAATATGATATACGCGACCCATATACCCAAGAGGGAGAGGAAGCGCGCACTACGGGACGTCTATGCGATGGAGCCAGTCGCCCCAAAGTTCAATCCATGGTCCTCCTGTCCAATCACTTTCGATCGAAGAGACCATCCGACCAGCATACGCCATGGAGGATTCGCCGCATTGGTCTTAGACCCAATCGTCGATGGATTTCACCTCACAAGAGTCTTGATGGACGGCGGCAGCAGCCTGAACCTGCTTTACCAGGACACAGTGCGCAAAATGGGCATAGACCCATCCAGGATCAAACCTACAAAGACAACCTTTAAGGGTGTCATCCCAGGAGTAGAAGCCAACTGTACAGGCTCAGTCACACTGGAAGTGGTCTTCGGATCCCCGGATAATTTCCGAAGCGAAGAGTTAATCTTCGATATAGTCCCGTTCCGTAGCGGCTATCATGCCCTGCTCGGACGAACCGCGTTTGCAAAATTCAACGCGGTGCCGCATTATGCATACCTAAAGCTCAAGATGCCAGCCCCTCGTGGAGTCATTACGGTCAATGGGAATACGGAACGCTCCCTCCGAACGGAGGAACATACAGCGGCTCTCGCGGCAGAAGTACAGAATAGCCTTCTACGGCAATTCTCAAGTCCGGCAGCTAAAAAGCCGGACACATTAAAGCGCGCCCGGAGCAACACTAACCACGACCACCTGGCGCGATCAGAGCACGCGTAGCAATGCGGCCCCAACCCTCGCCCATGCATGATTGCAAGAATAACACTCCGCGTACACCATTACGCTTTGGAGATACCATGGGCGCAGGGAAGGGGCTCGATCACAAGGAACCAAGAGTGCGGCTCGACCACACCAGGGGCTCACGCGAGCACCCCCTCGGTTTTATTTTTACCTTTTCTTCTTTTGTATACAGGACTCTGTCAATCAGAAGCCCTGCTCGGCGGCGCACTTGCCGAACTCATGATGCAAACAGTCAGGGACTGAAGGAGGCCGCGGCGAATATTCAGGTGGTCTCAATTACGAGCATTAAATTCAATTACATACACCAAGCCTGCAGCTCTTCCCTGGAGGGGGACATGTTTATTTAGTCCAAATCCCTTGCTTACCGCACTACTTGTATCGGTTCGCTTTATTAGCAGACCTACTTTTATAAATAATGCAGCACCTTTTCATTGCAATTGCGTTATCTTTTATATATATGTTCATTATATGACATCTTGCACCCGTATATTTTGGTACGGCCAAATACGCCAGGGGCTTCTGTTCCCCACATTATGGTATGGTTAAGTCCGAACACTTTCACAAGTGCGGCACCCCGAACTTATAGCATTATATGAATCGGCTCCGAATTATGTCTTGGGTCAATAGTTGGGTTTGCCCGGCTCCCATGTTTCGGTGCCTTACGTTCTGTTCCGTCGGCTAAGGTAGCACTGGGAGAACCACTGCGATTGCGCCCCGGTTGAGCCGGGTTAACGCCTCAGTGGAGAAAGCTAAAACTAACTGGCATAATATGGTGAGAGACTGGTCGCTGTTCGAGAGGTTCTTTCGGGTCCTTAAAGACTCATGCCGCTTCGAGCGAAGTTCCGGATGATGTCCGATGAAGGCGTGGATAGCGCCCCGGATTCGGTCTTCCGAATACCAGGGGCTTCGCCGAAATTTAAAATTATAGAATTCTATGGCTAAGTGAGAGTGTTGAAGCATTATAAGTCCGGTTGCCTTGTTCGTCGTGTTGAGCGCCTGCCTAGATGGACCCAAAAATGGGAACAAGAGTGCTCAAGTTTATCACCGAACACCCCAGCACTCGTGGCTTGGGGGCTGAAGCCAACGACTTGCCATCTCTCAGATTTAACAAACGGCCGCACAGAAGGTAATATTTTAAATTAAATAAGTGTTGCTCATGGCGCATATGAACAAAGTTTTCAGCGCCCAGGATAAAAACACAGCGAGTTCACTCAAAGATTACATTTCGGGGGCACTCATCTGCAATATCGCAGGCTCCCTTCAGGACAACTTTATAATATCGCTCCAGCATACGATGCTCCTTGCCCGGCGGCGGTGGATCCGTGAGAAGCCTCTCCGCATCCAGTTTACCCCATTACACCTTTATGCGGGCAAGGGCCCGACGAGCACCTTCAATACAGGCCGAGCGTTTGATGACGTCCAGCCTGGGGCATGCATCCAACAACCGCCGCACAAGGCCAAAGTAGCTTCCTGGCATGGCCTGCCCAGGCCACAGCCGGACTATGAGACCCTTCATGGCCTCCTCAGCTACCTTGTGGAGCTCGACCAGCTGCTTCAGCTGGTCGCTTGGGGGCACCGGATGGCCGGCCTCAGCGTACTGAGACCAGAAGACCATCTCCGTCGAGCCCCCCTCCTCGCCACGATAGAACGCGGCGGCATCAGACGCACTATGCGGCAGATCTGCAAATGCCCCTGGAGAGCTCCGAATTCGTGTAAGTATCCGGTAATTTACATTAACATGCTTGCTCTGCATGAAAAACGCCTTACCCGCAGCTATCTTCTTTATATCCTCTACCTCCTGAAGGGCCTTCTGGTCCTCGGCCTTGTCGGACTTGGCACTTTCAAGAGCCGAGGCAAGCTCGGACTCTCGAGTCTTGGAGTCACGCTCCAAACTCTCATGCTTTTCCATGAGAGCCTGGAGCTCTTGCCGAACTTCCGCCACCAGCGCCACTTGCTTTTCTCGCTCAGCCCGTTCCGTGGCCGCATTGCGTTCGGCCACGGAAACGGCATCCTTCAGGGCTGCCACCTCCTTAGTGGCCCCTGCAATACACATATTATCCTTATTAATTTTGTTTGCAACCAAAACCCTTTTCTGTAAGGTACTTATTTAAAGTGGTGTTACTCACCTTCTTTTTCCTCGAGCTGCCTCTTGGCATGGCCGAGCTCTTGCTCCGACCGCTCCAGGTTCTTCTTCAGCTCCTCGACCTCTGCCGTTAATGAGGCAGAGGTCAGCAGCGCAGCCTGCACACCCATATTGACATATTTTTAGCAACCCAGCGTATATCTTGTTAGATCCTTAGTCCGGCTTTTCTTTCCGAACATCGAACTAAGCATCAGGGGCTACTGTCTATGCGGTATTATACTACATAATTTTAACTTCTTACCTCAAAGCCTGTTAGAAGGCTGTTGCAGGCTTCGGTCTGTCCGCTCTTGGCGAGCTGGACCTTCTCAATCACCGCACTCATGAGAGTGCGGTGTTCTTCCTCAATGGAAGCGCCGTTAAGCGCCTCCAACAGGTTATCCGGCGCCTCCGGTTGGACGGAGGCCGCCGGCATCACGGTCTTTCCCTTCTTTCGAAGGGGCCGCTTGCCGGACTCAGGAACCACTGCGGGTTCCGATGTAGAGTCCGACACAAAGTTCGGGAGGTCGCCTGACGGCGCCTCTGGAGCCTCCTCCTGATGGGTCCCCTCGTGGGATCCCACCTCGGCGTCCTCGTCGGCGCGTGGGGTCGAGGCGGTCGGAATGGAATTTACCTCCGACGAGGCCAACGACCCGCTCATCGAGTCGGGAAGATCATCCCTGGCCGGACTACGGACAGAATGCAGCGTTAGAAGGATACTTCGTGACGTGAAAGGTACGGCATATGAATGATCTGAATACTTACGATCCTGCCGGACGCCTGGCCCTTGGAGGCCACTCATCCTCGCCAATTCTGATGTTGGCGAAACTGTCCGGGGGGATAGTTCTCCCCCTCTTGGACCCTTCGGCCGCCCCGATTGGGGAGGCCTTCCTCTTCTTCTCTCCCTCCTCCGGGAGAGAATACTCCTTCTCCTCCTCGTCTTCAGGGGAGGAGTCCTCGTCGTCATCAGACGCCTGATTACGGGAGCTCTTTCGAGTCCCCGCGGCCACCTTCTTGGCCTTCTTCTCCGGCACCACGTGCGGTGCCGGAACCAGCAGCCCTGCTGAGCGGGCGTCCACTGGTTCTTCTGGCATGGGAGCCGGGCTGATGAGCAGCTTGGCCTTCTCCATCCATTCCTGTCAAAGGAAGAGGCAGATTAAAACCTCGCTAGAGTCAATCTAATTACCACAAGTGTCCCGTAATGGGGTCGAATCACTTACCTCGTCAGTCGGAGACTGCGAGCTGAATCCGCGGTCTTCGGTCGCGGATGCGGGGGCTTCGGCACCCTTGAACAGCACGCTCCAGGCACCTTCGTGTGTTGTACCGAAGAGCCCGCTCAACGTCTGGTGTTGTTCCGGATTAAACTCCCATAGATTGAATGCCCGTTCTTGGCATGGGAGAATCCGCCGGAGGAGCATGACTTGGACCACGTCGACGAGCCGGAGCCTATTGCTCACCATCTTCTTGATGCAGGCTCGGAGTCCCGTCACCTCCACCGGACTGCCCCACTGCAAGCCCTTCTCTTTCCAGGAGGTTAGCTGCGTGGGGATTCCAGATCTAAACTCAGGGGCCGCCGCCCATGTTGGCTGGCGCGGCTCGGTGATGTAGAACCACCCCGATTGCCACCCCTTGACGGAGTCCACGAAGGTCCCTTCTAGCCAAGGGACGTTGGGCAGCTTGCCCAACATGGCGCCTCCGCATTCCGCTTGCGTCCCCTTCACAACCTTCGGCTTGACGTTGAAGGTCTTGAGCCACAGGCCGAAGTGGGGCTGGATGCAAAGAAAAGCCTCGCACACGACAATAAACGCCGAGATGTTGAGGATGAAGTTCGGCGCCAGATCGTGGAAATCCAGGCCGTAGTAAAACATGAGCCCCCGGACGAATGGATGGAGCGGAAAGCCCAGTCCGCGGAGGAAGTGGGGAAGGAAGACGACCCTCTCATGAGGCCCTGGGGTAGGGATGAGCTGCCCCGCGTCGGGCAGCCGATGCGCGATGTAGCTGGAAAGGTATCCGGCGTCCCGCAGCTTGGTGATGTCCTCCTCCTTAGCGGTGGAGGCTAACCATTTCCCTCCCGCTTCGGACATGTTCGGAGAAGGTTGAGGCGAGATTTGCGAGCTTGGGCGTTGGAGTTTGAGTTCGCAGGGATGGATGAGCAAAGGAGGAAGAAGGCGTAGGTGAGAAGGTAAATCCTTGTCCCTTATATATAGGCGGACAAAACTATGCGTCCCCCACCAGCCTGGTAAAACTTGCTTATCTCCCAAGCACCACCATCAATGGCGCGGTTGGGTTACCCCCGTCCGTATTGATGAGAATCCCGGAATAAGGGGGAACACGATCTCTGCTTTGACAAGACGTGCCAAGGAAACCGCTTCGCTAAACGTGCTGAGGTGGAACAAGTAAAAAAACAATTCAAACAAGGGCTTGGTAGCGGTGTGATGTCACACCGCACAATACGTCAGCAGATTGAATCGGTGTATATGTTTTATTCTCTCTACGGTGGAATGTGGAAATTATTTTTGCAGAGCCGGACACTATCCTGGTGTTCATTATCTTCTCCGAATTATTCAAGGGAGGAACCCACCTTGCAATGCTGAACATTATGCACGCCGGACTTATCGCCATTGAAGACTGGTTCAGGGGCTACTGAGGGAGTCCTGGACTAGGGGGTGTTCGGACAGCCGGACTATCATTATCCGCCGGACTCCAAGACTACGAAGATAGAAGATTGAAGACTCCGGCTCATGTCCGGAAGGTACTTTCCTTGGCGTGGAAGGCAATCTTGGCAAATACGGATATGTAGATCTCCTACCATTGTAACCGACTCTGTGTAACCCTAGCCTCTCCGGTGTCTATATAAACCGGAGGGCCTTAGTCTATAGGACATACATACATCTCAACATTCATACCATAGGCTAGCTTCTAGGGTTTAGCCTCCTTGATCTCGTGGTAGATCTACTCTTGTACTACCCATATCATCAATATTAATCAAGCAGGACGTAGGGTTTTACCTCCATCGAGAGGGCCCGGACCTGGGTAAAAACATTGTGTCCCTCGTCTCTTGTTACCATCCGCCTAGACGCACAGTTCGGGACCCCCTACCCGAGATCCGCCGGTTTTGACACCGACAGGCATTTTTAGAGGTAGAAAAATAAGACAAGTTTGGATATAATTCAAACTTGTGTCATTTTTGAACCTGACCAAAACAACTTCAAATAAGGATATCTTTGGCAGAGAGGTTTAGGGCAAGGAGCAAGATTTACAGGGAGAAGATGAACATAAATAGGGAAAGAAAAATGGCACTTGATAAGAGAATGAAGGTGCCATGGTTGGAAGGGGGGAACAAGGTTATGCCCATGATGCTCATGCCAACAACATGAATGACAACATGCAACATGAGATGACATGAGATGAAGATGCACTACATAATGAGGATGAATGCAAAATGACAAGAGGCACAAATGCAATATGGTAAGATGAGCATGACAAAGAAAAGAATAAAACCACATAACCAAACAAGATGAGGCCAAACATGATAAAATCCACAAGAATTTGGATGAAGGTCAAGTTGATATATTGCCAAAATGGGACATGATACATCTGGGGTGTTACAACTCTCCTCCACTACAAGAGGATCTCGTCCCGAGATCTAGGACTGAAAGAACTCCGGATATTCGGAACGGAGGTGATCCTCGCGCTCCCAGGTGGCTTCTCGGTCGGAATGGTGTGACCACTTTACTTTCAGGAATTTGATTGACTTGTTGCGAGTCTTGCGCTCGGTTTCTTCAAGAATAGCAACGGGGTGCTCATGATAAGAGAGATCTTGTAGGAGGTCAATTTCTTCAAAGTTGATAGTGCGCTCAGGAATCTTGAAGCACTTGCGGAGTTGTGACACGTGAAACACATCGTGCACGTTTGCAAAGTTGGATGGAAGCTCAAGTTGATAGGCGAGATCGCCTCTTTTGCCAATGATCTTGAAGGGACCCACATATCTAGGGGCAAGCTTCCCTTTGATACTGAAGCGACGAGTGCCTTTCATTGGAGAGACGCGGAGGTAGACATGGTCTCCGATTTCAAAAGCCACGTGACGGTGCTTGTCATCATAATAGCCTTTCTGGCGCGAATGCGCGGCTTTCAGATTCTCACGAATGACTTTGCACATTTCTTCAGCTTCTGTGATCAAGTCGTTGCCAAGAAGTTGGCGTTCACCTGACTCGGACCAATTGAGAGGAGTACGACACTTTCTGCCGTAGAGAATTTCGAATGGGGCCTTGCCCGAACTCGCTTGGAAGCTGTTGTTGTAGGAGAACTCGGCATATGCAAGACAATCTTCCCACTTCATGCCAAAGGAAATGACACAAGCCCTGAGCATATCTTCAAGGATTTGATTTACTCGCTCGACTTGGCCACTTGTTTGAGGATGGAAAGCTGTGCTGAAACGAATGTTGGTGCCCATGGCCTTCTGAAAGGAGTCCCAGAACTTAGAAGTGAAGATGCTTCCACGGTCTGAAGAGATCAATTGTGGAATACCGTGCAAGGAGACAATTCTGGAGTTGTATAGCTCTGCCAGCTGAGCTGCTGTGATAGATTCTTTGATAGGAAGAAAATGAGCCACCTTAGTAAGCTTGTCAATGACAACGAAGATAGCATCATTTCCACGCTTGGACTTAGGAAAACCAGTCACGAAGTCCATCTCGATATGATCAAACTTCCATTCTGGAATAGCAAGAGGTTGGAGGAGACCCGCTGGTCTTTGGTATTCTGCTTTCACCCTTCTGCAGACATCACATTCATTCACAAATTGAGCAATTTCTCGCTTCATTCGAGTCCACCAATATGACTGCTTGAGGTCATGGTACATCTTCGTACTTCCAGGATGAATGGATAGGAGGGAATTGTGTGCCTCATTCATGATGACTTTTCTCATCTCGCCTTTAGGAACCACAATTCGATCCTCGAAGAAAAGAGTATCTTTGTCATCCAAGCGATAGCACTTGTATTTGGAAATGCCCTTGTCAATACCACGTTTCACCTTCTTCACCATGGTATCCAGGAGTTGTGCCTCACGAATTTGATCTTCCAAAGAAGGAGAGACTATGAGGTTGGCAAGAAAGCCTTGAGGAACAACTTGAAGATTCAGCTTGCGGAAAGCTTCACAAAGATCCGGTTGGAAGGGCTTGAGAATTAAGCTGTTGCAATAAGCCTTTCTGCTCAGAGCATCTGCAATCACATTCGCCTTGCCAGGAGTATATTCAATACTTGGATTGTACTCTTGAATCATTTCGACCCATCGAGTTTGCCTGAGGTTGAGGTTTGGTTGAGTGAAGATATACTTGAGACTCATGTGATCGGTGAAAATGTCCACTTTCCTTCCCAACAAGAGATGTCTCCATGTTATCAATGCATGGACAACTGCCGCCAACTCAAGATCGTGAGTGGGGTAGTTCTTTTCGTTGGGCTTCAATTGACGAGAGGTATAGGCCACAACCTTCTTCTCTTGCATTAACACAGCACCGAGACCTTGCAAGGAAGCATCACAGAATACTTCGAATGGCTTGGATTCATCAGGAGGAGTCAAGACAGGAGCTGTAACTAGCTTCTCTTTGAGGGTGTTGAAAGCGACATCACACTCAGGCGTCCAGACATACTTGACATGCTTCTGGAGGAGGTTGGAAAGGGGCTTTGCAATCTTAGAGAAATTCTCAACGAATCTTCGGCAATAGCTTGCAAGCCCAAGAAAACTGCAGAGCTGCTTGACATTCTGAGGAGGTTCCCAATCCAGAACCGCAGAAACCTTCGCCGGGTTTACAGCAATTCCCTTGGCGGAGATGATATGACCAAGATAAAGAACTTCATCAAGCCAGAACTCACATTTGGAAAACTTTGCATAGAATTGATGCTCTCTGAGCTTGTCGAGCACCAATCGCAAATGTTTGGCATGATCCTGCTTGTTCTTGGAGAAGACCAAAATATCATCGAGATACACCAAGACGAAATCATTGGTGTAGGGACAGCCCTAGATCTTTGTTTGTAATTAGTTTCATCTTCATCCATGCATCATGTCTAAATTTCTGAAACTTGAATTGAGGATTGTTGAAACCTAAAAATCTAACTAAAAGAAGGGTAAGCACCCTTTAAATTGCATTCTGTGAATCCAAAGTGCCCTAAAAATAGTTTTGTGAATTTTGGCAAGAGTTATATATCAAACCAAAA
This sequence comes from Triticum timopheevii, assembly GCA_963921465.1. Taxonomy (NCBI): domain Eukaryota; kingdom Viridiplantae; phylum Streptophyta; class Magnoliopsida; order Poales; family Poaceae; genus Triticum; species Triticum timopheevii. The sequence goes on from OY997274.1 coordinate 219,675,486, forward strand.
TTCTGGAATATTTTTAAGGAATTATTTGGTCTCTGAATTTAAATCAATAGTCTATTTGAATTTGGGGATATATTCATAATATATAATGAATATATTTTCAAATGCTTTGAAATGTTTTATGTACTTTTGGAATAGTCCAGAGAGGTAACATAAAATATTTCAGAATGTTTTGGCACTGTTTGAAATTATTTTGAATTTGAAAACAGTGGCAAAATAAAATAAAAAGGGAAACAGAACAGAAAAATTAAAAAAGAACATTACTCACCAGGGCCACTTACCTGCGCGGCCAGCCCACCTGGCAGCCCACTAGCCGGCCCAGCACTGTGCTGGCCCGTGCCAGCCACCTGCTTCCTCTCGCCAGGCAGGCAGAGAGGAGCACGCCGGCGCGCGCGCGGGCGCCACACCACCAGGCTGCCTGCCTGCGTCGCCGGGCCACCGCGACGCCTCGCGTCTTCTCCCCGGCGCCGCCCCGACCCCCTGGACCCCCTCGCTCTCTCCCTCTCCCTCGTTCCCCTCCTCTGTCTTTTTCTCTCACGCTCCACCGAACACGCCCACCGCCGCCGTTCGCCGTTGCCGCAACCACCGCCGTCCCGACGATGCCCCGAGCCGCTCCCGAGCTCCTGCACCTCGTCACCAACCCCCTCACCGAGCCACACGACCGAAAGAGCCCCGGAGCGCCGCCCCGATGTTTTCCCCCTCGTCGGCTACCGAGGATCGCCGTCGTCAAATTCGTCGCCGCTCGTCCTTCCCCGAGCTCGCCGTCCATCCCACGGTCATCTACGTGAGCTTCTGATCATCCTCCCCCTCTCCGTTCTCTCTCTGGCACGCCGTAGCCGCCTCGCCCCTCTCGCCCGACTGCGCCGCCGCCTGCACTCGTCGCCGGTGATGCTCCGGTGACCATTTGGTCCCGGGCATCGCGTCAACACGCTCCCCGCATCGCGTAGAGGCCGTAGGTGCTAGCGCCACGCCGACTAGGCCACCGCAGCCCCGCGCACGAGCTGGCCGAGCTTCGGCCTCCGCCTGGCCTCGTCGCCGGCGAAGCTCCGGCCACTCCCCGGCCAAGCCACCACCATGGCTGGGTGCGGGCGATCACCAGCTACCCGTAGCTGCTCTCCGCGCAGCAAATGGTGCCCTGTGGGCGAATCCCGCAGCACGCCGCCGCATCTGTCCTCGCCGGCGGCTAAACGCCGGCGGGTTGACCGCTCCGACCGGCGGGGTTTGACCTCTCTCTCTCACTGACGAGCGGGCCCGGCCCTGCTAACTTTTGGTTAAATTAATAACTAATTTTAGTTAAGCTACTGACCCACTGACATGAGGGCCCGGCCCGACTAATTAAACTAGGTTAGGTTTAAGTTATATTAGGATTAGCCACAGTCACTGACTTGTGGGTCCCAGCCGTCAGTTTGACCTGGAGGCGCCCAGTTGACCAGCTGACGTCATGATGATGTCAGGCTGACGCAGTAATCTATTTTCTGGATTTATTTTTATATAGGAAAATCCAGAAAATTGCCTAAACTTCTAAAATTCATATCAATTCAACCGTAACTCCAAATGAAATAAATTATATATGAAAAATGATCAGAAAAATCCAATCTATCCATCTGTACCATTTTCATGCATGTTTGAACAATGTTTGTCCTCTGTTTTGGACAAAACAAATAAAGGGCATTTAAATAATCATATATGGAGTTGAAATTTGAATCTTGTATTCAAACCAACTTCATTTAAATCATAGCTAGGTGCATTAGCCCAAAACACATTCATATTGCCATGTCATAGCATGCATCATATTGTGCATTGCATTGATCGTGTTTCTTCTGTGTTTTGTCGGTGTTGTTCCCCCTGGGTAGACGTTGTACCGACGATGTGATCGTTGACACTGATGAAGACTCAATGTTATCTTCAGAAGTGCCAGGCAAGCAAAACCCCCTTGTTCATTCCGATACAATCCTACTCTCTCGCCCTGCTCTCTTTTACTGCATTAGGACAACATCGATTCAACTGTTACTTGCTGCGGTAGTTGAACCCCTTTATCCTTTGCATGACCTGTCATTCCATAGTAAATAGATGAAACCCACTAGCATGAGTAGGAGTTGTTTGAGCCCTGTTGTGCCTACTCATTCATGCTTGTTGTCATGCCTGCTATTGCCTAGAGTTGAGTCGGGTCTGATTCATCGAGGATGAATCAGAGGTGTGTGGACATGTCCTACCGTGTGTGAGCTAAGTGTGCGAACACGATTTGGTAAAGGTAGCGGTGAGAGGCCATGTAGGAGTACATGGTGGGTTGTCTCATTGCAGCCGTCCTCAGGAACTGAGTTCTGTGTTTGTGATCCATGATTCAGCTACTACCACGCATTGGGCCCGAAACCAATGGATCCTCTCGGCTTCTTATTCACCCTAGTCTTCTGTCCAGGAGTTGCAAGTAGTTTCTGGTGTTTGTAGCCTACTGGAGGCCGTGGACAGCGCTGACCGTAGGGGTGGGCTGTGATGCGGTAGGTACGTGGCACGGTGTACCGGATGCCCGTTTGGTATCTCGGGAACCCTGTTCACATCGTTTGGGGCTGTGAGCGAGACTTCGGCCGGAACTCCTCATAGATGGAACCCAAATAGGCGATAAACCTGGACTAGGGACCTGAGTGTTTAGGTAGGTCGTGGCCGACACCCACGTTGGGCTTCCGCTTGAAGGTTGCCGAGTACATGTCGTGTAAACGGCGGTAAGTGGTGAGAGCGTGTGTGAAGAAGTACACCCCTGCAGGGTTAACATCATCTATTCGAATAGCCGTGTCCGCGGAAAAGGACTTCTGGGTTGCCTATAACAGTTCATAGACAAGTGAAAGTGGATACTCTAAAATACGCAAGATAAGTGTGAGTGCTATGGATGGCGTTCTCGTAGGGAGACGGGAGCGGATCCATAGTGGTGTATTGATATGGTGAATATGTGGACTCGTGTGCGCCACCTCAAAAGAGTTCCTTGCAGTCGTAGTTTTAGGATAGCCACCGAGTCAAAGCTGGCTTGCTGCAGTTAAACTCCACCATCCCCTTTATTGATAATGATGCATATGTAGTTAGTTCTGATGTAAGTCTTGCTGGGTACATTTGTACTCACGTTTGCCTATTTTATGTTTTTGCAGAGAGACTTCGGTCTCGCTAGTAGTTCCACGTGGACTTCGACGTTTAGCTTGTTACCTCAGCTACGATCTTGTGCCCTCGGCAGGATCTAGTAGATAGTCAGGCTTTCAAGCCTTTTTCATTTGTAGATGTCTGTACTCAGACATGATAGCTTCCGCTTGTGCTTTGACTTGTATGCTCTGAATGTTGGGTCATGAGACCCCTGTTTGTAATATCTCGCTCCTCGGAGCCTAATGAATAAATACTTGAGTCGTAGAGTCATGTTGTGATGCCATGTTGTACTTACACATATCGAGCATATTGTGTGTATGTTATTGAAATGCTTGGTATGTGTGGGATCTGACTATCTAGTTGTTTATCTTTAGTAGCCTCTCTTACCGGGAAATGTCTCCTAGTGTCTCCACTGAGCCATGGTAGCTTGCTACTGCTCCGGAACACTTAGGCTGGCCGGCATGTGTCCTTCTTCGTTCCTGTGTCTGTCCCTTCGGGGAAATGTCACGCATTGAGTACCGGAGTCCTGTTAGCCCGCTACAGCCCGGTTTACCGGAGTCCTGCTAGCCCAGTGCTACAGCCCGGAACTTACTTGCTGATGACCGACACGTTCGATGCTGGGTCATGGATGCCTGTCCCTGTAAGTCTGTGCCACTTTGGGTTTACAACTAGCCATGTCAGCCCGGGCTCCTTTTCATATGGATGCTAGCGACACTATCATATACGTGTGCCAAAAGGCGCAAACGGTCCCGGGCAAAGGTAAGGCGACACCCGTGGGGATACCGTGCGTGAGGCCACAAAGTGATATGAGGTGTTACAGGCTAGATCGATGTGACATTGAGTCGGGGTCCTGACAGCGTTGGTATCAGAGCTTGACTGCCTGTAGGATTACCAAGCCAAACTGGTCGAAGTTGAGTCTAGAAATGCTTTAGTTATGTAAGGGAATTGATTGTGGGATGGAACGTAAGGCTCTTTTTACTTCTTATACCTCATGGCCTTCTGATATGAGTCAACCTCTTCTCTTCTACGGGGATTAAGAACTAGGCCTTCTCATCTATCTATCAGGATGACGTGTTATTAATCCATAGACTTATAAGATTGTTAGTTCCAAATCTCAGTTCAGTTTTACTACTTCCGTATGTTCATAACTGTTGATATCGAAACCTTGATATTGTGCTTCTGAGTGGCTATACCACCATTTTTGTAGCATGTCTCCAATCTTTTGAGCATATACAGCCGTTATGCTGTCCGAGTCATCCCAGGTTTCTAAACAATCTGATGCGCTTGCAAATCCTTTCCCTCTGGTTTTTATGTCCATTTGGGCCAGATTAACCACACTAATCGGTGAGTTGAGGTACTCTGTTGCCTTAACGTATATGTTGGAATTATTATTATGACCCTAGGTGTCTTAGGGGATCATCTAGTAATCTAGCCATGATTTGTATTCCAGTGTGATGATTCTGGCCATCATTCTCGAAAGCATCCCGTGATGTTATTAGTTAGTAGGCATTCCATTCCGGGGTTCTTGAACCCGAGATTCACCCTACTTACTTCATGTTGATAGTGTTTGCTAGTTCCTTTAGGTTATTAGTAACCTTTGCATTAGTCCTCGAGGTCCGTGGTATTTCCTCCTTCCAAATACTATGAACCGCTTATGGCAGAAGTTCCTCGCTGAACCGAAGGATCACAATCAGAGTGCTCTCGATGAGTTCTCCATTCATAATTGTGAATCTGCCAGTTCTAACCTTTTCGCATGGATTATCCGGAAGAAATATGTTGAACTCGTTCGACATTCTAATCCATGCATCCACAACTCAGGAAATCATATGTTCTTTTGAGTAGTCCCTCTTAGTTGTCTTCTGACCCTCGTCTATCAATTGATAGACAAGAGTAGTTGTGCACTCGAGCTCATCGATGCTTATTATTCTTGTGGTCCGTCAAGCCATTCTATTCCGGAATGACTAGGAGAAACAAACTCCAGTACCTCATCCATATCCAGGATTGGGTCAAAGAAGTTGCGCTCCGCAGATCAAATTGCTAATCTAGCCTTTGCTCTGTTCTACCTTGAAGTATTGCCCTCTTTATGTCAGGACTGTCATGAGAATTGCACCATTTCGCACGAATTCTTGACATAGTGATACTTCTCGCTATCATTTTTCATTCCTCGGCCCCGTGTTATTGTAACCGGAATGCCGACAAGTGAACTGTGATGTGTGAAATCTATACTCCTAGCAACTCCGTTGCTTGGTAGTTAAATGGACGATAACCTCATTCTTAGCATGTTGATTATTGAATCGTCACCCTAAGGTTGATTGTGCTACCTAGTCCTTATTTCTGGTGCACTTTTCGATCAATGAGTTAGGATTTTGTCAAACCCTTGCTCTATTGATCATATCGTCTTGCCCTGAAAAGCAAGATTGTTCTCGAGCTTAGTAACATATCGGTGGTTCGTGATGTTCCGAATATCTTCCGGAAGTATTACCAGGTTGTCACCTGACCGCTATGTTGAGTTCGTGATCAAGTTGGTTTATTCTTGTAAACCACCCTTTCTCCAAGAATCTGTGTTGGATACCCCTGAGCTAGTTGGCTAAGCTAAACAACAACTTGGAGAGTTGGAAGATGAAAGCTTGTCCGACTCAGTTCATTCCAAAGGGATATCTCTCTGTGTATGTGTGTTGAAGAAAGATGATATCTTCATTGATTGGTCCTCGTGATCAGTTGTTAGAGCTATCGTCTTGCCAACACTTTGATTTGAGTATGGGCTATCCTCAAATCAAATCAGAACCAACGATGTTCATAATGTTGTCTTACTCGTGGATTTTCCTCGAGCATACACCATTATATCTTTTGGGTCTGACCAATGCTATCACTTGTCCTCATAATTATGGAATTCCATCTTCATGGAAAACCAGGATGAATTGTTGTTGAGCCCATCGACAACATCCTTGTCCTCTCCTTAATTTTGTTGAACATTAAACTAGTGTTGGAAACTTTTTAAAGCATTTGTTCATGCTAGCTCATGAAGCATATGTTCAGATGTAAGAAGTGACTTCCTCTAGTTCATGTGCATTAGATGTAAGTTGCCGCCGTGGATACGAGAAAGTCAATGTTGCTTCCTTTGGAGTCATCCAAAATCATTCATGCATACGTGCGAAGTATTCTGTGGTCTGGAGACTTGCAACCTCCATTCTATATGTATTCTTAGCACACCAAGCCACTGATTGATTTGTTCAAGGGAAAAGGAGTAGTTGTGCAAATCCTAGGTCATGCACAAGACTTCGTTATCCTAGATAATGGTTCCCCACCCGAACTCGGTAGCGTTTTTAATATAAGACTACTATGAGGTCATGCTTGTCTCGGACAACATGTTCACATGTTGTAGCAGAACCAGCTCATGTTCTGGAGCTTGCTACCGTAGTTCATCTCCCGAGAATCTCGCAACGTCATCTCGTCGATTTGTGTTGCAAACTTTCATATTATTTTTCTAGACCTGATGAGTCTGGAATATTCTGACACCAGCCAGATCTGAATCTCAGGCAGATATGATGGTTGGAGCATTTTCCAAAAAACTATAATGTCGGTCTCTCGATAACCGGTAAGGTGGATGTCGTGGCCAACACACCCAACCGGAAGACCTGTTATTGTAGTATCTTGATTGAGAAAATTGGCCACCTCCCCATGAGGATTTTGTAGGATTTACTCCATAGTTATTCCTTATGGATTCTTGTGCTCCCGAAGTCCGACCTTTTACCTGATATTCTGGGTACCAAACCATTTTTATGAATGGGATACGCTAGTATATCAAGGAGAACATTAGAAGCGGAGTGCTAAATGTCTCTCGGTCGATCATCCAGATTTAGTCCCCTTGGCCCCGCTAAGGTGAAATCTGAGAAAGTGTTATCCTCCTTTGCATCTGCATCGTCCATCGCTATTCATCATGGTAGTATGTTGTGGTGTCAGCACCCTTGACACGGACACGGATGTTGATAAAACCTTGATGAATATGGAAATGCTCAAGTTCTTGAGAGCACGCACAAGCGCTACGTGTTATCGTCGGCACTAACTAGGATTCCTCTCAGTTTCCTCGGCAATGCTATGACCTTTTCACACAGTGGATTCACTCTCTATTGTTGGGTTCTCCCCAGTTACTAGAATCATTCCCATCATTTGCATTTTGTTCCCAGCTTGCACTGCCATCGTGCCACCTTACTCTAGATTACCCTTCTCAGCAATTACTGATCAGGATCATCTTCAAAAGTGGTCCTACCATGGGTTCCATCCATCCCCGATGATAAGCAAAATCATCCATTGCATTGTCTTCAACAAGGTAATCCACATCATCCATTCTGGTTCGAGTATGCCATTCTACTGAACCCCTCCAAACGATCGCTCGAGATTTTCCTTAGGCTGGTATAAAGAGTTTTAATGATCTCTGAATCAAAGGTAATTCTTTTTACCACTTAAGGGGATATCTCTACGAGTCACCTTCCCTAAGGTGCCCCGTTATGGTATCATGGCAACTCAACTCTTCGCTACGTTGACAACCGTTCACCACCGTCTTAAGCGTGAAAATTGTTGTCTACCTAGTGAACCTTCGTCATCTGCTACACCTCCTTCCTATGGATGTGTGCTTCGCATCTCAGCTCGTGAGATGTTTCTATGTCTCATTCCGTGAGTTAATCCTGAGTTGTTCGATCTTCGAAAAGATCAGTCCTTCTAGAGTCTCTTTTTCCTCTCGTTGTCATGTTAGATGGAGATCTCGGAGCAAGATGTCAATATCATGATGATGTTCGAATCAACGTTCCTATGAAGTGCAACCTGGATCGTGAAGATTGTGATAGTTTTGTGACCCCCTTTTCCTCTTACCTCACGTCTTGAATCTCGGGGCGAGATTCTTGTTTAGTGGGGGCGAGTTGTCACAGCCCTAGATCTTTGTTTGTAATTAGTTTCATCTTCATCCATGCATCATGTCTAAATTTCTGAAACTTGAATTGAGGATTGTTGAAACCTCAAAATCTAACTAAAAGAAGGGCAAGCACCCTTTAAATTGCATTCTGTGAATCCAAAGTGCCCTAAAAATAGTTTTGTGAATTTTGGCAAGAGTTATATATCAAACCAAAATTCTGGAATATTTTTAAGGAATTATTTGGTCTCTGAATTTAAATCAATAGTCTATTTGAATTTGGGGATATATTCATAATATATAATGAATATATTTTCAAATGCTTTGAAATGTTTTATGTACTTTTGGAATAGTCCAGAGAGGTAACATAAAATATTTCAGAATGTTTTGGCACTGTTTGAAATTATTTTGAATTTGAAAACAGTGGCAAAATAAAATAAAAAGGGAAACAGAACAGAAAAATTAAAAAAGAACATTACTCACCAGGGCCACTTACCTGCGCGGCCAGCCCACCTGGCAGCCCACTAGCCGGCCCAGCACTGTGCTGGCCCGTGCCAGCCACCTGCTTCCTCTCGCCAGGCAGGCAGAGAGGAGCATGCCGGCGCGCGCGCGGGCGCCACACCACCAGGCTGCCTGCCTGCGTCGCCGGGCCACCGCGACGCCTCGCGTCTTCTCCCCGGCGCCGCCCCGACCCCCTGGACCCCCTCGCTCTCTCCCTCTCCCTCGTTCCCCTCCTCTGTCTTTTTCTCTCACGCTCCACCGAACACGCCCACCGCCGCCGTTCGCCGTTGCCGCAACCACCGCCGTCCCGACGATGCCCCGAGCCGCTCCCGAGCTCCTGCACCTCGTCACCAACCCCCTCACCGAGCCACACGACCGAAAGAGCCCCGGAGCGCCGCCCCGATGTTTTCCCCCTCGTCGGCTACCGAGGATCGCCGTCGTCAAATTCGTCGCCGCTCGTCCTTCCCCGAGCTCGCCGTCCATCCCACGGTCATCTACGTGAGCTTCTGATCATCCTCCCCCTCTCCGTTCTCTCTCTGGCACGCCGTAGCCGCCTCGCCCCTCTCGCCCGACTGCGCCGCCGCCTGCACTCGTCGCCGGTGATGCTCCGGTGACCATTTGGTCCCGGGCATCGCGTCAACACGCTCCCCGCATCGCGTAGAGGCCGTAGGTGCTAGCGCCACGCCGACTAGGCCACCGCAGCCCCGCGCACGAGCTGGCCGAGCTTCGGCCTCCGCCTGGCCTCGTCGCCGGCGAAGCTCCGGCCACTCCCCGGCCAAGCCACCACCATGGCTGGGTGCGGGCGATCACCAGCTACCCGTAGCTGCTCTCCGCGCAGCAAATGGTGCCCTGTGGGCGAATCCCGCAGCACGCCGCCGCATCTGTCCTCGCCGGCGGCTAAACGCCGGCGGGTTGACCGCTCCGACCGGCGGGGTTTGACCTCTCTCTCTCACTGACGAGCGGGCCCGGCCCTGCTAACTTTTGGTTAAATTAATAACTAATTTTAGTTAAGCTACTGACCCACTGACATGAGGGCCCGGCCCGACTAATTAAACTAGGTTAGGTTTAAGTTATATTAGGATTAGCCACAGTCACTGACTTGTGGGTCCCAGCCGTCAGTTTGACCTGGAGGCGCCCAGTTGACCAGCTGACGTCATGATGATGTCAGGCTGACGCAGTAATCTATTTTCTGGATTTATTTTTATATAGGAAAATCCAGAAAATTGCCTAAACTTCTAAAATTCATATCAATTCAACCGTAACTCCAAATGAAATAAATTATATATGAAAAATGATCAGAAAAATCCAATCTATCCATCTGTACCATTTTCATGCATGTTTGAACAATGTTTGTCCTCTGTTTTGGACAAAACAAATAAAGGGCATTTAAATAATCATATATGGAGTTGAAATTTGAATCTTGTATTCAAACCAACTTCATTTAAATCATAGCTAGGTGCATTAGCCCAAAACACATTCATATTGCCATGTCATAGCATGCATCATATTGTGCATTGCATTGATCGTGTTTCTTCTGTGTTTTGTCGGTGTTGTTCCCCCTGGGTAGACGTTGTACCGACGATGTGATCGTTGACACTGATGAAGACTCAATGTTATCTTCAGAAGTGCCAGGCAAGCAAAACCCCCTTGTTCATTCCGATACAATCCTACTCTCTCGCCCTGCTCTCTTTTACTGCATTAGGACAACATCGATTCAACTGTTACTTGCTGCGGTAGTTGAACCCCTTTATCCTTTGCATGACCTGTCATTCCATAGTAAATAGATGAAACCCACTAGCATGAGTAGGAGTTGTTTGAGCCCTGTTGTGCCTACTCATTCATGCTTGTTGTCATGCCTGCTATTGCCTAGAGTTGAGTCGGGTCTGATTCATCGAGGATGAATCAGAGGTGTGTGGACATGTCCTACCGTGTGTGAGCTAAGTGTGCGAACACGATTTGGTAAAGGTAGCGGTGAGAGGCCATGTAGGAGTACATGGTGGGTTGTCTCATTGCAGCCGTCCTCAGGAACTGAGTTCTGTGTTTGTGATCCATGATTCAGCTACTACCACGCATTGGGCCCGAAACCAATGGATCCTCTCGGCTTCTTATTCACCCTAGTCTTCTGTCCAGGAGTTGCAAGTAGTTTCTGGTGTTTGTAGCCTACTGGAGGCCGTGGACAGCGCTGACCGTAGGGGTGGGCTGTGATGCGGTAGGTACGTGGCACGGTGTACCGGATGCCCGTTTGGTATCTCGGGAACCCTGTTCACATCGTTTGGGGCTGTGAGCGAGACTTCGGCCGGAACTCCTCATAGATGGAACCCAAATAGGCGATAAACCTGGACTAGGGACCTGAGTGTTTAGGTAGGTCGTGGCCGACACCCACGTTGGGCTTCCGCTTGAAGGTTGCCGAGTACATGTCGTGTAAACGGCGGTAAGTGGTGAGAGCGTGTGTGAAGAAGTACACCCCTGCAGGGTTAACATCATCTATTCGAATAGCCGTGTCCGCGGAAAAGGACTTCTGGGTTGCCTATAACAGTTCATAGACAAGTGAAAGTGGATACTCTAAAATACGCAAGATAAGTGTGAGTGCTATGGATGGCGTTCTCGTAGGGAGACGGGAGCGGATCCATAGTGGTGTATTGATATGGTGAATATGTGGACTCGTGTGCGCCACCTCAAAAGAGTTCCTTGCAGTCGTAGTTTTAGGATAGCCACCGAGTCAAAGCTGGCTTGCTGCAATTAAACTCCACCATCCCCTTTATTGATAATGATGCATATGTAGTTAGTTCTGATGTAAGTCTTGCTGGGTACATTTGTACTCACGTTTGCCTATTTTATGTTTTTGCAGAGAGACTTCGGTCTCGCTAGTAGTTCCACGTGGACTTCGACGTTTAGCTTGTTACCTCAGCTACGATCTTGTGCCCTCGGCAGGATCTAGTAGATAGTCAGGCTTTCAAGCCTTTTTCATTTGTAGATGTCTGTACTCAGACATGATAGCTTCCGCTTGTGCTTTGACTTGTATGCTCTGAATGTTGGGTCATGAGACCCCTGTTTGTAATATCTCGCTCCTCGGAGCCTAATGAATAAATACTTGAGTCGTAGAGTCATGTTGTGATGCCATGTTGTACTTACACATATCGAGCATATTGTGTGTATGTTATTGAAATGCTTGGTATGTGTGGGATCTGACTATCTAGTTGTTTATCTTTAGTAGCCTCTCTTACCGGGAAATGTCTCCTAGTGTCTCCACTGAGCCATGGTAGCTTGCTACTGCTCCGGAACACTTAGGATGGCCGGCATGTGTCCTTCTTCGTTCCTGTGTCTGTCCCTTCGGGGAAATGTCACGCATTGAGTACCGGAGTCCTGTTAGTCCGCTACAGCCCGGTTTACCGGAGTCCTGCTAGCCCAGTGCTACAGCCCGGAACTTACTTGCTGATGACCGACACGTTCGATGCTGGGTCATGGATGCCTGTCCCTGTAAGTCTGTGCCACTTTGGGTTTACAACTAGCCATGTCAGCCCGGGCTCCTTTTCATATGGATGCTAGCGACACTATCATATACGTGTGCAAAAGGCGCAAACGGTCCCGGGCAAAGGTAAGGCGACACCCGTGGGGATACCGTGCGTGAGGCCGCAAAGTGATATGAGGTGTTACAGGCTAGATCGATGTGACATTGAGTCGGGGTCCTGACAGTTGAAGATAAAGTTCATCATGCGAGAGAAAGTTGGAGGAGCATTGACAAGGCCGAAAGACATGACAGTATATTCATAAGAACCAAAGCTTGTTCTGAATGCTGTCTTGGGGATATCTTGTTCACAAATGCGAATCTGATGATAACCCATACGAAGGTCAAGCTTGGAGAAAACTTTAGCACCTTTGAGTTGCTCGAATAGCTCATTGATGTTGGGAAGTGGATACTTGTTCTTGATTGTCTTCTTGTTCAATGGACGGTAATCGACGCAAAGTCGGTCCATGCCATCCTTCTTCTGGACAAAAAGAACTCCACAACCCCATGGAGATGAACTCGGTCTGATCAAACCCAGATGCTCTTGTTCATCGAGCTGCTTCTTCAATTCTTTCAGCTCCTTGGGTCCAAGCTTGTAAGGACGCTTGCAAACGGGTTGAGTGCCAGGCTCAAGATCGATAACGAATTCGACTGGCTGATGAGGAGGCATACCCGGAAGCTCTTCTGGAAAGACATCTTGGTACTCACAAACGACTGGAATTTGAGAGATAGCATCCAACTCACCCTTCTCATTGAGAGAAAACAACCGAATGGTTTCATCACGAGCGGCATAGATGATAACATCCTCAGAAGAGTGTGTCAATTGAATTTCCCTGGCAGCACAATCAAGCTGAGCCTTGTGCTGAGAAAGCCAGTCCATCCCAAGAATTAGATCAATATCCGAGTCACCAAGAACAATTGGTTTAGATAGAAACTTGTAGTCGCCCATCTTGATAGAAACGTCCGGGACACAATTATTAAATGTCATTTGTTTACCCGGGGACACAATCTTCAACGGGACAGGAATCTTTTCTGTCACAAACTCATGCTTGGCAACAAAAGGTCTTGAAATGAAAGAAAGCGATGCACCAGTATCAAATAAGACTTTTGCAGGAATAGAGTTAACTGGAAGGTTACCCATGATCACATCTGAAGAATCCTCTGCTTGAGCTGCATTCATCATATTCACCTTTGCATACTTGGGATTATGCTTGACCACTGCATTGCTTGAAGACCTCACAGGAGGAGGAGGAGGAAGGCGCTTTTGGTTGACGCATTTGTTCGCATAGTGACCCTTCTGCTGGCACTTGTTGCAAGTCACCTCTGAGAGCGGACGGTGATAAGGAGCATTTGACCTTGGAGCTTGAGGCTGAGACTTGTTCTGGTAGCTTGGGTTGGGTGGGTGGGAAGACCCACGACCACCTGAGTTCTTCTGTTGATAAGGCTGACGGAACGGAGGAGGAGGAAGGTAGAACTTTTGCTGCTTTGCTGCCACTTGAGAGGAAGAAGAAGACTGAACTGCATCCCTATTTCTCTTCTTTGAAGCCTCACACTTGAGCTGAGCACCTTCTTGCCTGAGGGCCATATTGTAGAATTGATCGAACTGAGTAGGCTCAATAAGAACAAGAGCTAAATGCAGATCCTCTCTAAGGCCACCTCTGAACTGATAGATCATACTCTTTTCGTCAGGAACGTCTTGTTTAGCAAAGCGAGCAAGTTTCTGAAACTGTATGTTGTATTCGTACACTGACATGTTTCCTTGCTTGAGATTGCGGAACTCCTCACGCTTGCTCTCAACAACACTGGTAGGAATGTGGTGAGCTTTAAAGTCTCGACAAAAATCAGTCCAAGTAATCACTCGACCTCCTCTGGAATCCTTGTATTGCTGGAACCAATCAGCTGCCTGATCCTTGAGCTGAAAAGACGCGAACTTGGCGTAGTCCTCAGGTCTGACATTGCTGCATTCAAAATGCTTGTTGATATCCACGAGCCAATCGTCGGCGTCTATGGCCTTGGCACAGTAGCTGAAAGACTTTGGCTGATTTGCAAGGAATTGGTTGAGTGTAGGAAACTGAGGCTGATGGTAGAACTGCCCTTGACCTTGATTCCCTTGGTTGCCTTGGCCTTGGTTACGCTCTTGCATCAGCTGAATCAACAACTGAGCATTGGCGTTAGTGGTTGCCATCAAAGTTTGCCATGCCTCCGGAGGCGGAGGTGGAGGTGGAGGGTTCGCCTGATTGCCATCACTGTGTTCCGGATTCTGACACGTTGGTGGAGCCATCCTGAAGAGGGTGACATCCGTTAGCATCTTGATTGACAGATAGACAAGTTGAATCAACGGATAGAAATTGCAACATATAGTCTTCACAATAAACATTCGAACAGGGATGAACGAATGAATTCCAAAGTAAACATCACGTCCATTAAGGTGAGAAGCCACTTGATAAGAGATTGAAGAATGAAAATAAAAACAAGGTATGAATGGAACAAATAAGTGGTAAGGATTACCCAATCACAAACCAAATATCTGCGGAAGAAGTGCTAGAGCTACTTGAATCCCACCTATAAACTCCCGAAACTTTCTGGTTATGCAATCAGGTGTTGGGGATAGAGGGGAAGCAATATATCTCACCCAAACTAACAATCCCTACATCCAGCTGTATCCATCCTTCAACACATAACCAAGAAACCTTCGGAAATCGTGTACCTCAACCTTAGAAAAACATCCATTATACGAGTCATGGCAATACTCCCGTACTCACCACGGTACTGGGTTAGCGGGGTTATCTCACCAACGAACTGCATAAAAGAGATTTTTGATGTCGGCGTACTAAACTCAGGTATTCCAGAACTGCAACGATAAAATTATGACGACAACACCTCAGAGCTCAACTCCCCGGGACACTTCCACTAAACCCCTAACAGGAGGCACCAAGACAATGTTCTCATCATAAAACCATCGGAACGATTCCAAGATACCCGCGTGATCCTAAAAAAAATTAGTGAAATTTGAGAAGAGGAAAGTCAAAACTTCTACGTCAGGAGACCTCACCAGAGCGACGAAGGGACTGAGGAGTAAAAAGAATTCATAACTCTCCGATATATATAATCCTAAATGACTCAAGACATTTTTCTAGACACAACTCGGCCGCTAAAAACGATCAAGCAGTGGGGCTCCTAAGGTCGGGGATGGCTCTGATTACCAACTTGTAACGCCCTCGATGCGGCTATATCTCCCACGTGTCGAAGCACAACTTAGAGGCGTAACCGCATTGAAAGCAATGTCGCAAGTGAGGTAATCTTCGCACAATCCATGTAATATATATATATATAAGGGAAAGAGATACATAGTTGGCTTACAGTCGCCACTTCACACAATACATAAATAAACATCCATCATTCAGTTTACAATCAAGGTTCGACTACGGAACCAAAATAAAAGAAGAATACCCCAAATGCAACACAGATCCCCGATCGTCCCAACTGGACTCCGCTACTGATCGTCTGGAAATGAAACATAGTAATGACCAAGGGCCTCATCAAATTCCCACTTCAGCTCAGTTGCGCCATCTGCGCTGGTATCATCGGTACCTGCATCTGTTTTGGTAGAATCTGTGAGTCACGGGGACTCAGCAATCTCACACCCGCGAGATCAAGACTATTTAAGCTTAAGGGAAGGCTGGTGTAAAGAGGTGGAGCTGCAGCAAGCGACTAGCATATATGGTGGCTACGATCGCAAAAGAGAGCGAGAAGAGAAGCAAGGCACGGTCGTGAAGCTAGAAGCGATCAAGAAGTGATCCTAGAGCAACCTGCGTCAAACATAACTCCAACACCGTGTTCACTTCCCGGACTCCGCCGAGAAGAGACCATCATGGTTACACACACGATTGATGTATTTTAATTAAGGTCAACTTCGGGTTTTCTACAACCGGACATTAACAAATTCCCATCTGCCTCATAACCGCGGGCACGGCTTTCGAAAGATAATACCCTGCAGGGGTGTCCCAACTTAGCCCATCACAAGCTCTCACGGTCTACGAAGGAATAAACCTTCTCCCGGGAAGACCCGATCAGTCTCGGAATCCCGGTTCGCATGACATTTCGACAATGGTAAAACAAGACCAGCAAAGCCTCCCGAATGTGCCGACAAATCCCGATAAGAGCTGCACATATCTCGTTCTCAGGGCACACCGGATGAACACTACGTACGGCAACTGAGGATACCCCAAGTTGCCTCAGGGCGGCACCGCAAGTGGCTCTACTTTGGACCAACACTCAGAGGAGCATTGGCCCGGGGGGGTTAAATAAAGATGACCCTTGGGCTCGCGAAAACCCAAGGGAAAAAGGCTTAGGTGGCAAATGGTAAAACCAAAGTTGGGCCTTGCTGGAGGAGTTTTATTCAAAGCGAACTGTCACGGGGGTCCCATAAATCACCCAACCGCGTAAGGAACGCAAAATCAAGGAACATAACACCGGTATGACGGAAACTAGGGTGGCAAGAGTGGAACAAAACACCAGGCATAAGGCCGAGCCTTCCACCCTTTACCAAGTATATAGATGCATTAATTAAAACAATAGATATTGTGATATCCCAAAATATCCGTGTTCCAACAAGAAACAAACTTCATCTTCACCTGCAACTAGCAACGCTATAAGAGGGGCTGAGCAAAGCGGTAACATAGCCAATCAACAGTTTGCTAGGACATGGATGGTTAGAGGTTTGACATGGCAATATGGGTGGCATGATATAGCAAGTGGTCGGTATCGCAGCATAGGCATAGCAAAAGAGCGAGCATCTAGCAAGCAAAGATAGAAGTGATATTGAAGGTATGGTCATCTTGCCTGCAAGGTTCTCAGAGTTGTCGAAGGCTTGATCCTCGTAGGCGTTCTCAACAGGTTCCTCATTCACGTACTCGTCTCCCGGCTCTACCCAAAGCAAGAACACAAGCAACGGAACCACAATCAAACAAGGAACAATGCACAAGCAATATGATGCAATACATGATATGTGATGCGAGATGTGATATGCAATGCATATGTGTGCTCCGGAAGGAAAAATGATGAACCGGGCATCAACTTGGCAAACCAAGTATGCCGCTGGAAAGATGAGATGATTTCGGTTGAAATCGATATAAAGATCACCGGAATAGGATGCACGGTTTGCAAATGACAAGCAAAATAAGGATGACGCAAATCTGCGTTTAACAGCACGATGCCACTTATCAAGCAACAAGAAACTATGTTACAGCATCCCAACATAAAAGCAAAGCATATGGCAGTGATCTACAGGAGATGCTTAACAAAAGAGGAACACTGAGCTACGGCTAAATCACATCATAACATGTTCAAACAAGCATGGTGAAAGTGCAAAAAATATCAGGTTCACAGACTTGGTGAAAATACTAGCATGCCAGAAATTAACATCAGGAAGGCATGTTTAGAGCAAGCAAACAACAAGCTACATGAACTTATAATAGCAAAACAAGGCATGACATGATTCTACTCAAAGCATAGATCAATAGTCCCTTACTGTCCATAAGCCAAAAAGGACCATAAGAAATGGTGTCACCCATGTAAACATTGCAAGTTTTATTAACAGTTCCAGACTTAGTGAAATATCAGGACATGGCAAAAACAGATTCAACATGGCATCTTTACAAGCTTGATTAACTCACTACCAGGCATATCATGGCATGGAACAAGTACTAGCATGAAGTAGGCATTTATTAAGCTATCCTTGTGCAACACAACCTCCTACATGCTTGAAATAAAACACACAAAAATGACAAGACAACATCATGATGTAAAATGACATGTTCATGAACTTGCTCAAATGCAGAAACTAATGGCACCACTGGATTGGTGGGATTTTTCTACCCCAAAAACATATATAATATGTCTAGGTTGCTGTAGAAAAATCCCCACATTTATGCAAAAAACCAAAATAGCCTATAATGGAATCCTCAGCATATGCCAAAACTGGCATATTCCGAATTTGGAATAAAACAGACAAACGTGAGGAAATCTAGGTGCACCCAGGCTGTTCCCAGCCGTTAGGCTGACTGGTAGGGCCGTGGTCCACGTGGCTGGGTGTGTGAAAGACCGGTGGGACCCAACGTCAGAGACACAAAGGAAAATAAAATCGACAGCAAAACTGTGGAGAGCCTGGGATTCGAACCCAGGTCTCCTGGATACAAGCGTGGGTGCGCTACCAGATGGGCTAGGACGGGGCTGCTGGTAGGGAAGGGCTTCGGCCCCTTTTGGATATGCGCCAGGTCGCGCGACTCTGCTGCAAATAGAGAGGACGACGGCGCCGGCGAGGGCAACGGCGGCAACCCAGCGGGCACAGGGACCCCGGCGGCCGTGCGGAAAGGGAAAAAGAACTCGCGCACCTACGAGGGGAAGCAGGGCGCTCGAGCTCGAGCAGTTGCTCGACTCGGGGCCATGGCGTCCGCGGCGAGCGGCAGACGGACTCGCCGGAGCTGTGGGAGGCTTGCAGGGTGTGCGCGAAGGCATAAGCAAGTGCGCGAGCGCGCTACGGGAGCACGAAGAGGGGGAACCGGAGCTGCGGCACGCAAATCACGCTACGGTCGCACTGCATTGCACCAACAAATTCAGAACCGCCGGAGCACTGCGAGCACGGGAAAGACACGGATCGGACAGCGATCTACAGGCGTCTACATGCCATGGGAAGGATGGGAGAGGGAGGTGCATTACCCAGCTCACCCAAGGACGCGAAGTGGACGATGGAGACGAGCTGGCGGCGACGAATCGGAGCTCTGAACCTTGGCGCGTCTCTGGCCGAGCGGAAGGAGGAAGCAGGGGACGTCGAGGAACTCGTCGTCCGGGGCACCGTAGTCGACGTCGTGGAAGGAGACGACGACGAGGAAGAAGAAGGGCACGATCGGCAGGGTTGGAGTGGACGGAGAGCACGCAGGCGACGAGGCGCGCTCCCAGGTGCGCTCGGGACGGGGCGGAAGCGGCAGATCTGGTGGTCTACTAACCTGGCGGCGGCGATGGGAGGAAGAGGGAAACCCTAGGGGGCGTGTGGACACGGAGAGGGGATAAAAGGAAGGCTAGGGCGACGGGTGGAGCAACGGCGTCGATGCGGCCGTGGCCATGTGCGCGCGCGGCGTGAGCTAGACGAAAAGGCGAGAGGCGGGTGCGCTGTAGCCAGTGGCTGGCTGGTGGGGTCGCGAGTGCCACGTGGGCGTACGGACTGCTGGGTAACGGGGCGGCTGGGTGAGAAACGACGAGGGCGCGAGCGAG
Organism: Triticum timopheevii; assembly: GCA_963921465.1. Taxonomy (NCBI): domain Eukaryota; kingdom Viridiplantae; phylum Streptophyta; class Magnoliopsida; order Poales; family Poaceae; genus Triticum; species Triticum timopheevii. Next base: position 219,694,784 of record OY997274.1, read on the forward strand.
CAAGCGGACTAGATGGCTGGCTGGGCTGGCTGGCGGCGGTGCTAGCTGGGCCGGCCTGGGAGGCCGAGGCCCAGGGGGGTTGCTGCGCTGGCTGCTGCTGGTGCTGCATTTCCATTTTTTTAAAACAGAAATGAAAACAGGAAAGCTCAGGGAAAAAGAAGAGGAGTTAGAGGATAAGGAAAATATTCTCCAACTCTTGGAATTCTCCATTATTTTAATAAATTGCATTGGGCATTTTTAGAGGTAGAAAAATAAGACAAGTTTGGATATAATTCAAACTTGTGTCATTTTTGAACCTGACCAAAACAACTTCAAATAAGGATATCTTTGGCAGAGAGGTTTAGGGCAAGGAGCAAGATTTACAGGGAGAAGATGAACATAAATAGGGAAAGAAAAATGGCACTTGATAAGAGAATGAAGGTGCCATGGTTGGAAGGGGGGGAACAAGGTTATGCCCATGATGCTCATGGCAACAACATGAATGACAACATGCAACATGAGATGACATGAGATGAAGATGCACTACATAATGAGGATGAATGCAAAATGACAAGAGGCACAAATGCAATATGGTAAGATGAGCATGACAAAGAAAAGAATAAAACCACATAACCAAACAAGATGAGGCCAAACATGATAAAACCCACAAGAATTTGGATGAAGGTCAAGTTGATATATTGCCAAAATTGGACATGATACATCTGGGGTGTTACACTTCTGGGCGAGCAGGTGAAGATCACTCTCCTGGCCATGGGGTTTGTGGCCGCCTGTGAAGACGCCTACAAACTGATGGCACAGGTCCGCCCACGAAGAGATGGAGTTGTCCGGCAAGTGCATGAGCCAAGATCTGACGTTGGGCTTGAGCACTAGCGGGAAGTAGTTGGCAAGGATCTTCTCGTCGCGCCCCCCGGCAGCCTGCACCGCGATGGTGTAGACACTGAGGAACTCTGACGGATGTATCCTGCCATCGTACTTCTCGGGCACGTCTGGCTTGAAGTTCTTGGTGCTGGGCCACTGGACCTGCCGTAGCTCACGGGTGAACGCAAGGCAACCTACCGCATACGGCAAGTCGCTTGGTTCCCCTGGTGCATGCATATCGACAGTGGGCCCAGCGCGCTGGTCAGATTGACGCCACGCTTCTCTTCTACGCTCGATGCGGGTGCGAGCATCTTCGTGTCGTCGTTCTTGGAGAACTTGGCGTTGATCGCGGCGAGCTCGCGGGTCCGATGACGCGGTGGAGTCGGTGTCGAGGTTGGCCCGGCGAGTCGACGATCTTGGCCTTCGGGGCGGGGAGTGCACGGAGGTGGCACCCCCAGCGGTCTTGTCGGTGTCGGCTTGCGCCTGGGCGCCCTGCCGGGGCTTCGATGCGCTCGGCTGCCGGGGCTTGTCGCCGTTGGCGAAGCCAATGAGGCTATAAATGGCGGCCCCCTCCAGTCGTCGATCTTGTCTGGCGCTGGAGGGTAATCTAGAAGCAGCTAGGCTCGGGCCAGCGCTTCCTCTGGAGTCTTGGGTGGCGGTGGTGAGCGACGCGAGGTGCGGGACATGCTCAAACTCCTAACAGTGTTAGAAGGAGCAACATCTCGTCCAGGCGACCGCACTGCGCTCGTGCCAGCGTGTTGACGTGCATGTTGGCCTTGAGCGTCCCGCGACCCACCAGCTTGGCCTTGTTCCAACGCGGGTACGGTGCTAGGAGCACTGTGGCGTTGTCGATCCTGCACCTCCTGGGATGGGTGCGGTGGATGTGCAGACGCTGAACCTTGCGGGGCCTTGTCCTTTGACCGGGTGACGATGTGAGTCCCCCCGCCGGAGCCCGCTCCTCCGCTGCCGTCCACCCCACCGCCCGTTTGCTCCGGTGGCGGCAGGATAGTCGCAGACGGAGCGGCCACCTCCGAAGTCTTCTTCTTCGGCGGCATGTCGATGAAGATTTTGATGTAGCGCGCGCAGACGCCGGATCAGATATGCACGACCTCGACGCCCCCCTACCTGGCGCGCCAGAGATGTCGTGGGGGATGGGAGCACGAGCACCTATGGGGCAGGAGGGCCCCTTCTTGTCCGGCAAGGGAGCGGAGGGCGCACGCAGAGCGGATCGAGGCGAGACCACGCGGGGGATTTTACCCAGCTTCAGAGCTCTCCGGAGAGATAAAACTCCTGCTGTTGCTTTGTGTTTGTATTCTGTTCTTGCTCGAGAGAACGGGGGTGGTGTCGAATGGGTTGAATGAGCCGAACTGGCCGAACCGAACCGAACCAAACCCCTTCTACGTGTGCATGGGCCTCCTTTTTATAGGCTAAAAGGGGTCACCGACAGGTGGCAGTGTAGGAAGAGGGGTAAAAGAGTAAAAACGCGGGTTGGTACAACTACTACCAACAGTGCCCCCTACCTAACTCTGACGGCAGGGGACAAGGGCATTTAATGCCCGTCTGGTCGCCCAAACAGTGCAGGAAGCGACCGTTAGGGGCACCACCGATCGCCACGATGGCCTCCTTGTCAGCTTCGCTTGCCACCTCGCACCGCATGGCTACACAGCGCCTTGCCACGTGCTCCTAGGATGCTCCTGGGGCGACACGTCGTCAGATGCGCTGGAGCTTGGGTGCAGAGTGGCAGCCTTGCCGCGGCAAGCGCCTTGCCGCGGCCATTGTCTTGTCGCACCCGCAAGCTTGCCGCTCGCCGTGCCTTGCCGAGACGCGCGGGGCGTCGCGGCAAGTTTCTCTGAAGTTCCTTGGTTGGCCTTCCCGGCAAGCTCCTCTTGCCGGGGTCTTTGTCCTTCCCGGCAAGCTCCTCTTGCTGGGGTCTTGCCCTTCCCGGCAAGCTCCTCTTGCCGGGGCCTTGTCTTCTCAGTTAACACTTTGTTCTTGAATGGCAGCAAGAAGGAATAGCGGAGGATCTTGGCGGACGCCCGGCAAGCCTTGCCGCGGGACGCTGCGACTGCCCGTGCCCAAGTTCGGGGTACTAAGGTACCCCTACTTTAGTACACCGACACTTGCATAGGTACCACATCACAATCAACATAATCAGCATATGTGGAGATACTAAAATGCACACGAACAGTACATGTTACCTTAACCTTGCCGCGGTTGTTGAACCATTGGATGTAGTAAGGATGTGGATGTGGTCTTGTGGTGAGAGATAGCTTCTCCACCATCTCCATGCTAGCCAAGTTGTTGCAACTCCCTCCATCTATGATCACGCGAACAGAACGTTCCTTCACAACTCCCTTTGTATGGAACAAATTACGCCTCTGATTTTGCTCAGCTTGTGTAACTTGCACACTCAAAACACGTTGATCAACTAAACATTCATACCTGTCAGCATCTTCAGGAGCCATGTATTGCGTTTCATGATTAGAATCGTCTCCACCGTGTTCTTCACGTGTAATAAGAGCCAAAGTCTCCTCATCATAGTCACTAGCGGACTCATACCCACCATCCTCAGTAGCAATCATCACACGCTGAGATTTGCATTCTCTCGCAAAATGTCCTCTTCCATTACAACGACGACAAATAATATCACTGGTGTGCCCCGTTGATGCCATGGAAGAAGACGAACTCTGTGCAGGCCCGATAGGTGTCCTCTTGGCAGATAATGGTGGTTGTGCCTGCTTCCTTGTATCACGGCTGAAGGTAACAGCTGATGGAGGTGTCGGTGCAGTAGAATGTGTGGAAGTAGAAGATGCACGCGATGCCCATGATGAAGGTCGACCTGTAGAAAAGTTAGTCCGCGCCAATGCCTGTCGATCCTGCACTTCACGTTCAGCTTTACAAGCAAGATGGAATAAATGAGTGATATTATTATAATCCTTATACTCTAGAATGGTCTGAATCTCTCTATTTAATCCACCCATAAAACGTGCAAGCATAGCTTCATTCTCCTCAACAATACCACATCTAATCAAGCCAGTTTGTAATTCCTGATAATATTCTTCTACAGAATTTTTTTCCTTGTCTTAAGCGCTGCAATTTTTGAAGTAGTTCATGTTGATAATATGGTGGAACCCAACGAGTACGCATAGCAGTTTTCAAAGCAGCCCAAGTAGCTGGAACAGGATATAATCTACAATGTTCAGACCACCAAACACATGCAAAGTTAGTGAAAGCACAAACAGCAGCAGGAACACGTCTCTCCTCAGGATATTGTAAACATGTAAATCGTTGTTCAGTTTCTAACTCCCAAGTAAGATATATATCAGGAACATATCTACCCTCAAATGATGGAATATTCAATTTCAGTTTAGGGAGACGGTCATGATCTCGTACCTGAGGGGGAGCCCTAACATTGGCATTATTTGCATGTGGACGACCTGGTGGTTGTGGTGCTGGTGGTTGCACATAGTTCTGATTTTGATCAACCTCATCCTCGTAATCTCCCTCATAATCATCCTCCTCCCCATCAGCAGTAGGAGTCACAGAATTATCAACAGCAGCACCAACAGTTTGGCCAGGCTGAAGAGGAACACGGCTCACTTGGCGGAGGGCTGTTTCGCGATGTGGAGGTAGTCGTTGTTGTTGTTGTTGCTGCAAAGGTGTGGTAGGTGCAGCTGGTGGTGGAAGTTGCGCAAACAGTTCATTAAATCTGTTATCGAGCTTTGTTTCGAACGTCTTCTCAAGGCCAGTGATCTTCTCCATGGCCTCTTCAAAATTGTTCAGCACATCTTGCACCTGTTCAGTCATCATTTGCTGAAACTTATCATGAAGCTCCTTGTTCGTTAAGTTCTCCTAGTCAATCTCGTCGGCTTGTGATCCTGGCATGGTTAGCAGCAATAGAAACACACAAGAATATGATCCTACAGACTACTACCAAGTGATGGTGGTGGTGGGTGTCACAAATCCGTCAAGCAAAACTCAAATTCTTACCAGTTCTTACCCAGCAGCAGGCGGTGATCAGCAACTGATGTAGTAAAAACTTTCAAAGCTTGGATAAAGCGATTACCAGGGAGAGTCAAACACACGATGTAGATGTATGTGGAACTGGGAAGGCTTATAATATGGTAGCAAAAATGGTCAGCAATAATCAATTCAGATACGCAAAGTTGAATAAACGCTCAACGACGGTATTGTGCTGGTCCTAGGCTAGACTGTACTAGAGACGCAGCCTAGAACACTAACAAAATCACGGCGCTGCACGTAAACAAGGGAGGAGCACACTATTTTTTTTTTGTTTTTTCACTTTTTTTGCATTTTTTTCCTCTTTTTTTTTGCTCCGCAACAATTTTTTTTCGAAAATGTCTACAAATGTCCTAAAAACTGCCTAGCCAAAATTTTCCAGACTTAGTTTTTTTTTGAAACTGGAACTATTTTTCTTCTGCGGATGGCTCGAAAGTTGGGGAGTCCTACTCTGTCACGACTCGGAGTACCGCGTGATCTGGAAATCGAGTACAAAGTAACAATTACTAGACTCGGACTAGGACTGGTGGCGGAGATGAATCTGGTGGAAACTCAGACTGGTGGCGGATATATGCAGGGCGGTGGAACACGGACTGGTGGCGAATCTGTGATGGAGGTGGACTCGGATTAGCGTGATGGCGGTGGATATGTGGTATATGGGAGCGGCGATGGCGATGGTGGTATATGGCAGCGGTGATGACGATAGTGGTATATGGCAGCGGTGATGATGATGGTGGTATATGGCAGCGGTGATGATGATGGTGGTATATGGCAGCGGTGATGACGATGGTGCGGCAGCGGCGTGACAACTTGTGAGCAGAACTCTAAACTCTAAAGGACTAGACTCTAGGACCAGCAACTTGACACGACGATGCAACCGCAAATTCAACAAAGCAAATACCAAAAAGATTATGCAAAGGCTCAGATTGGTTCGGATAGATGAACTAACCCTAGTTTTTTTTGGCTTTTTCGTGGACTATAGGTATGAAGAACAGACTCGATCTAAACTACGAAAAACTGTAAAATCTCACCGAGCAACCTGGAAATCTGATACCACTTGATAGGGGCAAAGGTGTCCTGATGTTTCGATGAGATAGCAATCGTTTTCTGTGGGAGTCGACTTTGACGATCTGACTACGACGTGCAAAGACGTCGCGCCTTAGCAATCGTTAAACCAACTTCCGAGGGGTTATTGACCACGCCGGAGCACGATCAACCTGACCACGAGGGTCTATTTCCTGCGAGCAAACGAAGAACAAGCAAGAAACTGAGATTGCAATCTGGATATTGCGAATAAAAGAGGAAAGCTTTATAAATGAATGTGGGGTTCTGTGACACCTTGGTCTGGTCGTTGAACACAAACAAAGTACGCGAAGTTGCAGCTATGGCGAACTTTTATTCTAAACAAAACCCAAAGTTTAAATGATGCCCTAAGGGCTGTATATATGGAGGAAGAGGGGGGAATTTCATGGCCCTTGGAGGAGGGGTCCGAAACCAACCCTAACTCTTGTTTCCCCACACATACGGACTCTAAAATCAGCCTATACTTAAGTATTTCGAAAATACATGGGCCTGGCCCAATAATAAGGTGACGCAGCACTTAGAATAGCCTCTAGACGAAATCTGAAGTGGCATCTTGTATATTTCGTGCAAGGCTTCATGCACTCCTTATGGTGGCTTCAAAGTCCTGAAATCATCACTTGTAACTCCGTTTTTGATCCCCTTGCGCATGCCATCAACTCCATGTGTGTTCTTGCACCAATGTTCATCCTTCTCCAAGCTAGGCTCTTCATTTGTAAGCAAAACAAATGTATCCAATTTAGGCAGCATCATATTCTCATGAACATTAGAATCATTGCCAAGAAATGAAAGTACCTGGTAATTTAATTGGCGTGCGCAAGCTCTAGTAATTGGTCCAGTATATGTAACAGTAGGGGATGTGGGTGTAACAATGGTATTGATGTCCTCATCAATAAGGCACGATTTGCAAGTATCAAATGATTCATAATCAAGTGATTCCAAAAGTCCACCAGCATGGAGTTTCTTCATGCGCTTTACACCAATATGACCTAAACGGAAGTGCCACAAGCATGTTGCACTATCATTATCAATTTTTCATCTTTTGGCATCAATATTATGAATATGTGTATCACTACGATCAAGATTGAATAAACCATCAACATTGGGTGTATGACCATAGAAGGTTTTATTCATGTAAATAGAATAACAATGATTCTGTGTCTTAAGTGAATAACTGTATTGCTATAAACATGATCTAATCATATTCATGCTTTAACGCAAACACCAAATAACATTTATTTAGGTTCAACTATAATCCCGAAAGTATAGGGGTTGTGCGATGATGATCATATCAATCTTGGAACCACTTTCATCATACATCATCACTTAATCCTCAACTAGTCTCTGTTTATTCTGTAACTCCTGTTTCGAGTTACTAATATTAGCAACCAAACAAGTATCAAATACCCAGGGGTTACTACGAGCACTAGGTACACATCAATAACATGTATATCAAATATACCTTTATTCACTTTGTCATCCTTCTTATTCGTCAAATGTTTGGGGCAGTTCCACTTCCAGTGATCATTTCCTTTGAACTAGAAGCACTCAGTTTCAGGCTTAGGTCCAGCTTTGGTCTTCTTCGCAGGAGTGACAACTTGCTTGCCATTCTTCTTGAAGTTCCCTTTCTTTCCCTTTGCCCTTTTATTGAAACTAGTGGTCTTGTTTAATCATCAACACTTGATGCTTTTTCTTGATTTCTACCTTCGTCGATTTCAACATCACGAAGAGCTCAGGAATCATTTTCATCATCCATTGCATACTATAGTTCATCACGAAGTTCCAGTAACTAGGTGATGGTGACTAGAGAACTCTATCAACTATCTTATCTGGAAGATTTACTCCCACTTGATTCAAGTGATTGTAGTACCTAGACATTCTGAGCATATGCTCACTAGTTGAGCAATTCTCCTCCATATTTTAGGCAAAGTACTTATCAGAGGTCTCATACCTCTTGACACGGGCATGAGTCTGAAATACCACTTTCAGCTCTTCGAACATATCATATGCTCCATGATGTTTCAAAAACGTTTTTGAAGTCCCGGTTCTAAGCGTAAAGTATGGTACACTAAACTATCAAGTAGTCATCATATTGAGCTAGCCAAACGTTCATAACGTCTGCATCTGCTCCTGCAATAGGTCTGTCACCTAGTGGTGCATCAAGGACAAAACTCTTCTGTGCAGCAATGAGGATACACCTCAGATCATGGACCCAGTAGGCATCATTGCTACTATCATCTTTCAACTTAGTTTTCTCTAGGAACATATAAAAACATAGGGAAGCTATAATGCGACCTATTGATCTACAACATAATTTGCAAAATACTATCAGGACTAAGTTCATGATAAATTAAAGTTCAATTAATCATATTACTTAAGAACTCCCACTTAGATAGACATCCCTCGATTCATCTTAATGATCACGTGATCCAAATCAACTAAACCATGTCCGATCATCATGTGAGATGGAGTAGTTTTCAATGGTGAACATCACTATGTTGATCATATCTTCTATACGATTCACGTTCGACCTTTTAATCTCAGTGTTCCAAGGCCATATCTGCATATGCTAGGCTCGTCAACTTTAACCCTAGTATTCCGCATGTGCAAAACTGGCTTGCACCTGTTGTATGTGAACATAGAGCTTATCACACCCGATCATCACGTGGTGTCTTAGCATGAAGAACTGTCGCAACGGTGCATACTCAGGAAGAACACTTATACCTTGAAATTTATTAAGGGATCATCTTATAATGCTACCGACATACTAAGCAAAATAAGAAGCATATAAGATAAACATCACATGCAATCAAAATATGTGACATGATATGGCCATCATCATCTTGTGACTTTGATCTCCTTCTCCAAAGTACCATCATGATCTCCATCATCACCGGCATGACACCATGATCTCCATCATCTTGATCTTTATCAATGTGTCGTCACATGGTCATCTCGCCAACTATTGCTTTTGCAACTATTGCTATCGCATAGCGATAAAGTAAAGCAATTATATGGCGCTTGCATCTTATGCAATAATGTGACAACCATAAGGCTCCTGCCAGTTGCCGATAACTTTAATAAAACATGATCTTCTCATAAAAAAATTATATATCACCACGTCTTGACCATATCGCATCACAACATGCCCTGCAAAAACAAGTTAGATGTCCTCTACTATGTTGTTGCAAGTTTTACGTGGCTGTTGTCGTGGTTCTAAGTCTGACAGTAGAAAGGGGTAGGTATGGAGAGGCAAGATCTCAGCTATGGCGAAGGTGTACACACGAGTTTTACGAGTTCAGGCCCTTCTTGGAGGAAGTAACAGCCCTACGTCTCGGTGCCCGGAGGCGGTCGATTGGATTATGCGTGTGGTATTACAGGGGTGCCAACCCTTGTCCCAGAGGAGGGGGGTGGCTTATATAGAGTGCGCCAGGACCCCATCCCACCTCCATTACAAGGGGCTTAATGTACATAAAGTAAGGGCGTTACTGGTAACGGCAGTCTTAAATACTCTTCATGCTCATGAAGACTAAGGAGTGAATGCCCGGCCGTTGTGTGTTCTTCTGAATCCTGGTCTTCGATATAGTCGAGTGACCCCCCATATGGTCGAGTGATGGTGGGAGATGACGGTCGAGTGATTCGGTCGTCGAGTGGATCCTTGGTCTTTTTATCTTTTGGGGTAGTAACCTTGGGTAGGACGTATAGGTCAGGCCTTTGACCCTACCCTAGGTGTATATCCTCATCAGTATCCCCCGAATGGATTAGGTGCGAGTGTAAAGTAGACTGAAATTGAACCTGTTCCGAGCGAGTGCTTTCTGCAAGTCTGAACGCCTGCATCGGTATTTCGGTGTCGACTCGGTCGCCTTGATCCATTTAGTGGACTATCGAGTGAACTGGTGATCTCATGTGCTGAGTGCTATGTTGGACCACGGGATCTTGGGCGCGATTGTCTGCAGTGTATCCCGGATTTCGCGGGATACGAAATTTCGGGGAAGCGCGCCGTTCGGGGAGTGCCGAAGAGGGCGGAGCGGATAAACAGTGATTCCTCGATTGTCGTGCCGCCTTTTTCGCCACGTACGCTGCGCGCGACTGTTGCGGGATTTGACGGGATCGCCTGGTCCCACACGTCAGTCACTCGGAAACGATCCCTTATAAGGTGACCAGACCGAGGCGTCTGCACTGTGATCTTCTCTTCCTTCTTCCCTCTCCACTTCTCCGTTGCGCCCTACTCTTCCGCTCTGACACCTCTGCCCTGTCGCCATGGTGAAGGACAAGACGGCGGCGCTGGAACGCGCAAAGAAGACGAAGGAGGTGGCGAAGGGCAAGAAGCAGCAACACGGGTGGTCGTCGCGCGCGGGGCTGCCGCCAGGCTGGATCCAGGGCGATTGGATCCGGTCTTCGATTCGGCAGGCGGACCTGGACAAGCTGGCGGAGTCGGGGCTAATCACCAAGGGAGCAGCGAGGCTGCCGGAGGGGGAGATGAGTCCCCAGCCTCGACCGGGTGAGTGCGTTCTGCTCGCCACCCATGTCGACCGCGGTTTTTCGTTTCCCCCGCATCCTTTCTTCCGGGGGTTCCTGAACTTTTTCAGTGCTCAACTCCACCATTTCTCCCCCAACACCATCACGTATTTAGCTACTTTCGTGTCGATGTGCGAGAACTTCTTGGGGTGTCGACCGCACTGGGGCCTTTTCAAACACATCTTCACCATTCATTCCCAGTCGGTAAAAAAGGTGAAGTCAAGTGACTTGAAAACCCATGTCATCCAGATGTATGGGGGTTTAGGTATCCAAAAGAGGAATAGGAGTGCCTTTCCTGCCATGACTCTTTCTAACTCCGTTAGAGGTTGGCAGTCGACCTGGTTCTATTGCCAGGATGTCGCGGCTCCAGGTCAGTCGACCGGTCTTCCCCACTCCTCGTTTGACCGTGTTCAGACCCCTGCTCCACTGAAAGTGACTGCTGACGAGACCATGGAGACAAGGATGTTGGTGGATAGGGTGGTCTAGCTTATCAATGATGGCGTTACCGGCATGGACCTGTTGGAAGTGTTCCGCAGTCGACGCATCCAACCTCTCCAAGCTCGCAATCAGCCAATGTGGTTATATTCTGGACCGGATGACACTGCTCGGGTCCACCCGGAAGAAGTGTCGTCTGAAACAGTAGCTTTGTGGCTGAGGAGCATCACAGGCAACCAAGACAATCCCAAAGGATCTAGGCGAGTTGTTCCCTTTAGCAGCGTAAATCCACCTGACAAGGTATGCTTTTTGTTCTGACTGCTTCCCGTTCATGTTCTGACTGCACTTGATGTTGACCGACTCTCGTTCGACCAATTTGTTCTGCAGGTGTTCACTGAGATGCACTCGATGCCCAATGGTGAACAAGCTTTGGAGCAGGCCCAGGAGGAGGAGGACAGCGCGGAAGAGAGTGGCGAGTGGGATTCTCAGGGAGACGATGAGGAGGAGGAGAGCGAGGAGTCGGACAAGGAGGAGGAAGTCGACTTGCCGCCATGCTCCGAACATCGATCCAAATAGCAGCATGATCCAGCTGGCGGGCGCGGGAAAAGCGTGGGTCCGAGTGCCAATACTCAGAAGCGCACTCGGACATCGACTCCGGAGCTGACGGAGAAGGTGGCCAAGCAGCCTAAAGTTGCTCCTCCCAAGGCCCGGAAGACATTGCCGCGAATCAAGATGGACGTCCTCATTGCCTCAGGGTAGGTATCTTGTTTGTGTCTCCGTAAGTCGACTGAAGATTCTCTTGATCTGACCGACCAATTCTTGTGTCCTTCCAGCCCCACCTCTGCTGCCACTGACATGGACATTGACAAGGCACCAGGAGACAAAGAGGCCACCTCACAAGCTGGTAAGTCCGTTCGATCAAGTTCTGTTTAGTCGAGTGGATGGTCAATTGACTGAAAATTTGATACTTCTCTTCTTATGTAGCTCCGCAAGACATCGTTGTGCTTCCTGATGACGAAGAAGAAGAAGTGCCTCTACAGGAGAGGAGGAAGAAGAGTGGAGGCTCGAGCAGGAGGAAGCTTGAAGTCCAGGTCCCTCAGTCGACACCGGCGCCTGAGGCGATAGTCCGGACCAACGTCACATTTGCTAACCTGTTGACGACTGATTGTCCGTCGGGGTCGACTGCACAGACACCTGCTGCACCGGTGCAACTCCACTCATCCGACCCGGCAGCTACTTCGACCCCTCTGGAGCCATCCCTCTTTGCTACATATCAAACTCCAGACGACTCGTCGGGTGCTGCTAGGGAAGCTCTTCGCCAGGCGAATGTTGTCATGGAGCAGGTGAAAGTGATGCATGAAGACAGTCAGATAGCTTACAATGCCAGCACTGCCCTTCAGACCAATGTTCAGGTCAGCAAAATTCCGACTGGACTTTTGAATGTCACTTTATATCTGATCACCCACTGGGTGTTCCTTTGTTTAGAACTCAAGAAATCTTCAATTCTGCACTTTTTGAATCAGTGGGGGCACGTCGAGTGCACCCACTGGGTGTAGTCCCCGAGACCACGGTCGGTTGCTGGCAGTCGACTGAGGTCTAATGATATATCTCTCTCTTTTTTTTGAACTCATGCTAAGTATTGAGCTGATCCAGTGGGGGCACGCTAAGTGCACCCACTGGGTGTAGTCCCCGAGACTACTACTGAATATTTGATTCGGCGGTAGTCTTAGAGTAATTCTTTTCCTTGTATCTGTCGACAGACATGTCCGTCTTTCTGGCTGCAGAGGTCTTGTGATCTTGGACCTCGGCTTACTGAGTTAAAGAAGAAGCATATCAGCGTTGAACTTGACCTCGAACTTGCAAAGAAGAATCTAAAGACTACCCAACAAGAAACGACCATCATGGGAGGTGATCACTCGACCATTTTGGCTGTTTTGTAGCTTCATACTTCGCACTGGTTTTTCTTTCAGTCTCTTTGAACCGAGTGATTTCACACAAGCAGATGTGCGTAGTGAAAATCGTCAACTTCAGTCTCGTCTGAAGAGTGTTGTTTCTTTAGAGAGGATGAAGGAGGCCTTGGAGCAGAAGGATCTGGATCTGGCAGCCGCTCAGAAGGAAGCACGCGAAAAGACGAAGCTTGCGGACCAGAAGCTGGCTTTGGTCAGCAAGTTGGAGGAGGAGAATGCGAAGCTAAAGACTGCCATCTCGGGCGCTAATCGAGAAGTCGAGCAGCTGAAGAAGGACAAGGAGAATCTAACCACTGAAGTCGGTGGCCTCAAGACCAAGACAGACAAGCTAGAGTCCTATCTGGAGCAACTCACCGCCAAACTTGTTCTGAAGCTTGAAGGTATGATCAGTCGACTACGATCAACTTGTTGCCGACTAAACTTTGTTGTCATGCCGTTGACTCACCACTTTTTGCAATGGGACAGAACTGTGTCAGGACTTTGAGGCTGAAACTAGGCGGGTTGAGACGGGTCTCGACCCCATCAACTGTCCTGTGAAATATGACACTGCAATGAATCTCCTTCTGTTGGAGTCATGCTTAGATGGTGCGGTTATTTATCTCGCTCGGCTGAAGGCGGCGATGGCCCAAGTGGATGCTGAACTCTGGCCTCGGACGGAGCTATCTCAAGACCTCGAGTCCCTGATGACTCGACTAAATCAGATTCCAGGCCGAGTGCAAGAGTGGAAGAAATCTTCAGCCCGTTGCGGTGCCGATGTCGCCTTGTCTTTGGTCCGAGTGCACTGCAAGGAGGCTAAGGAGGAAAAGCTGGCAGCACTCAAAGTGGCAAACACTAAGAAGCACTCCTTCCAGGACTTCATGAACACCTTCCTCGAGGCAGCCACTCGCATCACCGACAGCATCGACCTTGACAGCTTCTGCGACCCGGCCAGCCCTTCTCCCGCCGAGTGATAAAAAACATTATGCCTTACTTTTATTTGCATCGGAATGCCGAGTGAATTTGTACCCGTTAAAACTCCTTCGGGCCTGACACCCGAGCACGTTATTCTGCGGTTAAGAAACTTTGGATTTATCATCTCATATATTGCGTCTGTCTTTGAACGAAATTCGTTTTTCTCTCGAATTGTTGTCTGTTTGCTTGATGCAGCTTCTGGAGAAGAATGGCCAGTCGACCGATCGGGCGATCCTTGAGCAACATTGATCATCTCATCAGCAAGGCACTCGGCAATGGTCTTGACGTTTGTCGGTGTCAAAACCGGCGGATCTCGGGTAGGGGGTCCCGAACTGTGCGTCTAGGCGGATGGTAACAAGAGACGAGGGACACGATGTTTTTACCCAGGTTCGGGCCCTCTCGATGGAGGTAAAACCCTACGTCCTGCTTGATTAATATTGATGATATGGGTAGTACAAGAGTAGATCTACCACGAGATCAAGGAGGCTAAACCCTAGAAGCTAGCCTATGGTATGATTGTTGTAATGTACGTTGTCCTACGGACTAAAGCCCTCCGGTTTATATAGACACCGGAGGAGGCTAGGGTTACACAGAGTCGGTTACAATGGTAGGAGATCTACACATCCGTATTGCCAAGCTTGCCTTCCACGCCAAGGAAAGTACCATCCGGACACGAGCCGGAGTCTTCAATCTTGTATCTTTAGTCTTGGAGTCCGGCGGATAATGATAGTCCGGCTGTCCGGACACCCCCTAGTCCAGGACTCCCTCAGTAGCCCCTGAACCAGGCTTCAATGACGATTAGTCCGGCGCGCATAATGTTCGGCATTGCAAGGCGGGTTCCTCCCTTGAATAATTCAGAGAAGATTACGAACACCAGGATAGTGTCTGGCTCTGCAAAATAAATTCCACATTCCACCGTAGAGAGAATAAAAATGTACACTTAGTTCAATCTGCTGACGTATTATGCGGCGTGACATCACACAGCTACCAAGCCTTTGTTTGAATCGTTTTTTACTATACCACCTCAGCACGTTTAGCGAAGCGGTTTCCTTGGCACGTCTTGTCGAAGCAGAGATCGTGTTCCCCTTATTCCGGGATTCTCATCAATACGTGCGTGGGTAACCCAACCGCGCCATTGATGGTGGCGCTTGGGAGATAAGCGAGTTTTACCAGGCTGGTGGGGGACGCATAGTTTTGTCCGCCTATATATATAAGGGATAAGGATTCACCTTCTCACCTACGCCTTCTTCCTCCTTTGCTTATCCATCCCCGCGAACTCAAGCTCCAACGCCCGAGCTCGCGCATCTCGCCTCGACCTTCTCCGAATATGTCCGGAGCGGGAGGTAAATGGTTGGCCTCCACCGTTAAGGAGGAGGACATCACCAAGATGCGCAGCGCCGGATACCTTTCGGGCGATATCGCGCATCGGCTGCCCGACGAGGGGCAGCTCATCCCTACCCCTGGGCCTCATGAGAGGGTCGTCTTTCTCCCCCACTTCCTCCGCGGACTGGGCTTTCCGCTCCATCCATTTGTCCGGGGGCTCATGTTTTACTACGGCCTGGATTTCCATGATCTGGCGCCGAACTTCATCCTCAACATCTCAGCGTTTATCGTTGTGTGCGAGGCCTTCCTCTGCATCCGGCCCCACTTCGGCCTGTGGCTCAAGACCTTCAACGTCAAGCCGAAGGTTGTGAAGGGCACGCAAGCGGAATGCGGAGGCGCCATGTTGGGCAAATTGGCCAACGTCCCTTGGCTGGAAGGGACCTTCGTGGACTCCGTCAAGGGGTGGCAATCAGGGTGGTTTTACATCACCGAGCCGCGCAAACCCACATGGGCGGCGGCCCCCGAGTTTAGATCTGGCATCCCCACGCAGCTCACCTCCTGGAAAGAGAAGGGCTTGCAGTGGGGGAATCCGGTGGAGGTGACGGGACTCCGAGCATGTATCAAGAAGATGGTGAGCAATAGGCTCAGGCTCGTCGACGTGGTCCAAGTCATGCTCATCCGGCGGATCCTCCCATGCCAAGAACGGGCATTTAATTTGTGGGAGTTCAATCCGGAACAGCACCAGGCGCTAAGCGGGCTCTTCGATACAACATACGAAGGCGCCTGGAGGGTGCTGTTCAAGGGCGTCGAAGCCCCCGCGTCCGCGACCGAAGACCGCGGATTCAGCTCGCAGTATCCAACCGACGAGGTAAGTGATTCAACCCCATTACGGGACACTTGTGATAATTAGATTGACTCTAGTGAGGTTTCATTCTGCCTCTTCCTTTGACAGGAATGGATGGAGAAGGCCGAGCTGCTTATCAGCCCGGTTCCCATGCCAGAAGATCCAGTGGATGCCCGCTTAGCAGGGCTGCTGGTTCCGGCACCGCACGTGGTGCCGGAGAAGAAGGCCAAGAAGGTGGCCGCGGGGACTTGAAAGAGTTCCCGCAATCAGGCGTCTGATGAGACGAAGACTCCTCCCCTGAAGACGAGGAGGAGGAGTATTCTCTCTCGGAGGAGGGAGAGAGGAAGAGGAAGGCTTCCCCAATCGGGGAGGCCGAAGGGTCCAAGAGGGGGAGAACTATCCCCCCGGACAGTTTCGCCAACACCAGCGTTGGCGAGGATGAGTGGCCTCCAAGGGCCAGGCGTCCGGCAAGATCGTAAGTATCCGGATCCTTGATGTGTAATTTCTTTAACGTCACATAGTGTCCTTCTAATGCCGCATTCTGTCCGTAGTCTGGCCGGTGACTCCCCGACTCATCGAGCGGGTCGTTGGCCTCGTCGGATGTGAATTCACTTCCGACCGCCTCCACCCCACGCGCCGACGAGGACGCCGAGGTGGGATCCCAGAGAGGGACCCATCAGGAGGAGGCTCCGAAGGCGCCGTCAGGCGACCTCCCGGACTTTGTGCCAGACTCTACATCGGAACCCGCAGTGGTTCCGGAGTCCGGCAAGCGGCCCCTTCGAAAGAAGGGCAAGACCGTGACACCGGCGGCCTCCGTCCAACCGGAGGCGCCGGATAACTTGCTGGAGGCGCTTAAAGGCGCTTCCATTGAGGAAGAACACCACACTATCATGAGTGCGGTGATTGAGAAGGTTCAGCTCACTAAGAGCGGACTGACCAAAGCCTGCAGCAGCCTTCTAACAGGCTTTGAGGTAAGAAGTTAAAATTATGTAATGTAATACCGCATAGACAGTAGCCCCTGATGCTTAGTTCGGTGTTCGGAAAGAAAAGCCGGACTAAGGATCTTTAACAAGATATACGCAGGGTTGCCTAAAATATGTCAATATGGGTTTGCAGGCTGCGCTGCTGACCTCTGCCGCAATGACGGCGGAGGTCGAGGTGCTAAAGAAGGATCTCGAGCGGTCCGAGCAAGAGCTCGGCCATGCCAAGAGGCAGCTCGAGGAAAAAGAAGGTGAATAACACCACTTTGAATAAGTACCTTACAGAAAAGGATTTTGATTGCAAATAAAATTAACAAGGATAATATGTGTATTGCAGGGGCCACTAACGAGGTGGCAGCCCTGAAGGATGCTGTGTCCGCGGCTGAACGCAATGCGGCCACGGAACGGGCTGAGCGAGAAAAGCAAGAGGCACGGGTGGCAGAAGTTCGGCAAGAGCTCCAGGCTCTCATGGAAAAACATGAGAGTTTGGAGCATGACTCCAAGACTCGAGAGTCCGAGCTTGCCTCGGCTCTCGAAAGTGCCAAGTCCGCCAAGGCCGAGGCCCGTAAGGCCCTTCAGGAGGTTGAGGACATAAAGAAGATAGCGGCGGGTAAGGCGTTTTTCATGCAAAGCAGGCATGTTAATGTGAACTACCTGACACTTACCCGCATTCGGAGCTCTCCAGGGGCGTTTGCAGATCTGCCGCGTAGTGCGTCTGATGCCGCCGCATTCTATCGTGGCGAGGAGGGGAGCTCGACGGAGAAGGTCTTCTGATCTCAGTATACTGAGGCCGGCCATCCGGTGCCCCCAAGCGACCAGCTGAAGCAGTTGGTCGAACTCCACAAGGTAGCTGAGGAGGCCATGAAGGGCCTCATAGTCCGGTTGTGGCCTGGACAGGCCATGCCTGGTAGCTACTTTGGCCTCGTGCGGCGGCTGGTGGATGCATGCCGCAGGCTGGATGTAGTCAAGCGCTCCGCTTGTATCGAAGGCGCTTGTCGGGCCCTTGCCCGCATAAAGGTGCAATGGGGCAAATTGGATGCGGAGAAGCTTCTCACGGACCCACCGCCGCCGGGCAAGGAGTATCGCACGCCGGAGAAGTATTCTAAAATTGTCCTGAAGGGAGCCTGCGATATTGCAGATGAGTGCTCCCGAAATGTAATCTTTGAGTGAACTCGCTGTTTATTTATCCTGTGCGCTGAAAACTTCGTTCATATGCGCCATGAGCAACGCTTGTTTAATTTAAAATATTACGTTCTGTGCGGCCGTTTGTAAAATCTGAGAGATGGCAACTCGTTGGCTTCAGCCCCCAAGCCACAAGTGCTGGGGTGTTCGGGATAAACTTGAGCACTCTTGTTCCCATTTTTGGGTCCATCTAGGGAGGCGCTCAACACGACGAACAAGGCAACCGGACTTATAATGCTTGAACACTCTCACTTAGCCATAGAATTCTATAATTTTAAATTTCGGCGAAGCCCCTGGTATTCGGAAGACCGAATCCGGGGCGCTATCCACGCCTTCATCGGACATTATCCGGAACTTCGCTCGAAGCGGCGTGAGTCTTTAGGGACCCGAAAAAACCTCTCGAACAGCGACCAGTCTCTCGCCTTATCATGCTAGTCAGTTTTAGCTTTCTCCACTGAGGCGTTAACCCGGCTCAACCGGGGCGCGATCGCAGTGGTTCTCCCAGTGCCACCTTAGCCGACAGAACGGAACGTAAGGCACCAAAACGTGGGAGCCGGGCAAACCCAACTATTGACCCAAGACATGATTCGGAGCCGATTCATATAATGCTATAAGTTCGGGGTGCCGCACTTGTGAAAGTGTTCGGACTTTATCACACCATAGAGTGGGGAACATAAGCCCCCGGTGTAGTATGCCGTATCAAAATATACGGATGCCAGATGTCATATAATGAGCTTATATATATATAATGTAATGCAATTGCGATCATAAAGGTGCTGCATTATTAATGAAATAAAAGTCTGCTAGTAGAGCGGAATGATACAAATAGTGCGGTAAGCAAGGGATTTGGACTAAATAGATATGTCCCCCTCCAGGGATGAGCTGCGGATTTGGTGTATGTAATCGAATTTAATGCTCGTAATTGAGACCACCTGAGTGTTCGTCGCGGCCTTCTTTAGTCCCTGACTGTTGCATCATGAGTTCGGCAGGTTGACCGCCGGACAGGGCCTCTAGTTAACGGAGTCCTGTGTACATAAAAGAAGGAAAATAAAAAAAAAGAGGGGCACATTTGCGAGCCCCCGGTGTGGTCGAACCGCACTCTGGGTCCGTTGCGATCGTGCCCCCTCCCCTGTGCCCATGGTATCTCCAAAGGTAATGATGTACGCGGAGTGTTATTCTTGCGATCATACGCGGGCAAGGGTTGGGGACGCATTGCTACACGTGCTCTGATCGCGCCAGGTGGTCTTGGTTGGCATTGCTCCGGGCGCGCTTTGCTGTATCCGGCCGTTTAACGGCTGGACTCGAGAATTGCCTTAGAAGGCTGCTCTGTACTTCTGCCGCGAGAGCCGCTGTATGTTCCTCTGTTCGGAGGGAGCGTTCCGTATTCCCATTGACTGTGATGACTCCACGAGGGCCTGGCATCTTGAGCTTTAGGTATGCATAGTGCGGCACCGCGTTGAATTTGGCAAACGCGGTTCGTCCGAGCAGAGCGTGATAGCCGCTGCGAAACGGGACTATGTCGAAGATTAACTCTTCGCTCTGGAAATTATCCGGGGATCCGAAGACCACTTCCAGTGTGACTGAGCCTGTGCAGTTGGCTTCCACTCCTGGTATGACACCTTTAAAGGTTGTCTTTGTAGGTTTAATCCTTGATGGGTCTATGCCCATTTTGCGCACTGTATCCTGATAAAGCAGGTTCAGGCTGCTGCCGCCGTCCATCAGGACTCTCGTGAGGTGGAACCCATCGACGATTGGGTCTAAGACCAATGCGGCAAATCTGCCATGGCGTATGCTGGTCGGATGGTCTCTTCGATCGAAAGTGATCGGACAAGAGGACCATGGGTTGAACTTTGGGGCGACTGGCTCCATCGCATAGACGTCCCTTAGTGCGCGTTTCCTCTCCCTCTTGGGTATGTGGGTTGCGTATATCATATTCACCGCCGTACTTGTGGGGGAAAATCCTTCTGTCCTCTGTTGTTCGGCGGCCGGGTCTCTTCCTCGTCGTCGTTGTTTAGCCCCTTGTCATTGTTTTCGGCAATTAACTTGTCGGCCTGCTTGAACACCCAGCAATCTCTATTGGTGTGGTTAGCTGGCTTTTCAGAGGTGCCATGTATCTGGCATAAGCGGTCGAGTATTCGGTCCAGATTGGACGGACCCGGAGTGGTTCTTTTAAATGGCTTCTTCCGCTGACCGGGTTTAGAGCCTCGGAATCCGGCATTGACTGCCGTATCCTCCTTATCGTCGCCGTTAATGCGGTGCTTGTTTTTGTTTCGACGTGACCTGCCGTTGTTGTCCTTAGTATCCGGACTACTAGAATTTTTACGGAGATTGTTGCTGCGGGCTAGCCAGCTGTCCTCTCCGGCACAAAAGCGGGTCATTAACGATGTGAGGGCTGCCATGGATTTCGTCTTTTCCTGCCCCAGGTGCCGGGCTAGCCATTCGTCCCGGATGTTATGTTTGAAGGCTGCAAGGGCCTCTGCGTCCGGACAATCGACGATTTGATTTTTCTTCATCAAGAACCATGTCCAGAATTGTCTGGCCGATTCATCTGGCTGCTGAATGATGTGGCTTAGGTCATCGGCGTCTGGTGGTCGCACATATGTACCTTGGAAGTTATCAAGGAATGCGGCCTCTAGGTCTTCCCAACACCCAATTGACTATGCGGGCAAGCTGTTAAGCCAATGCCGAGCTGGTCCTTTAAGCTTGAGTGGGAGGTACTTGATGGCGTGGAGATCGTCGCCGCGGGCCATATGGATGTGGAGAAGATAGTCTTCGATCCACACCACGGGGTCTGTTGTGCCATCGTAGGATTCGATGTTTACGGGTTTAAACCCTTCGGGGATCTGATGATCCATTACTTTGTCAGTGAAGCACAACGGGTGTGAGGCGCCCCTGTATTGAGCGATATCGCGACGCAGCTCGAGAGAGCGCTGTCTGCTGTGTTCGGCCCGGCCGGGGTTATTGTATCCAGCACGAAGGTATTCGTCGTGGGTCGTAGGGCGCCCTCGTGATCCATAGATGGATCTGGATTGCTTTGCTTTGTCCTCCAATATGTCTCGCAAGTCCGGCGCGTTCCCTCTTGGCTTCGTGCTTTTGGAGCGATGTCGGGGTATGGTCTTGGCTGGGGGCCTGGATGCCTCTCTGTCACAGCCACGGGGCGGTCGGTCAGCCATATCGTGCGCTGGTGATGGAGGTACGTATGCTTCCTCCTCTAATCGGGGGAGCAGCTTGCGTCTTGGGTAACTTTTGGAGGGACGTTCGAGTTTATACTCTTCGGCCGCGAGGACCTCGGTCCATCGATCGGCCAGTAGGTCCTGATCAGCTTGAAGCTGCTGCTGCTTTTTCTTTAGGCTATTTGCTGTGGCGATAAGCATGCGCTTGAAGTGCTCTTGTTCGACGGGATCCTCGGGTACGACGAATTCTTCATCGTTGAGGCTTGCTTCGTCTTCGGAGGGAGGCATATAGTTATGATCCTCAACCTCTTCGTCTGCCGCCCCCTCATGAGGGCTTGCTTCTGCATCCTCCTGCGCTGAGTCTTGCTGGAGGGGATTGTCTTCGGCGCTCTCTGGAGTGTTATTATCTCCTGTGCCAGATTCTCCATTCTTGCTGTGGCGGGATTTAGAGCGGCGCCGCTGACGCTGGCGTTTGGGCTGCTTCTTTAAAGAGTCTGCCTCCGCTGCTTCTTCGCCATCCCCTTCTTTTGGGGTATCCACCATGTATACGTCATATGACGAGGTGGCCTTCTAGTGCCCTGTAGGCGCTGGTTCCTGTTCGTCTCCGGCATCGTCGTCCATAGCGTCGATGTCTTCGGAGTCGTAGTCTAGCATGTCGGTTAGATCGTCGACAGTGGCTACAAAGTGGGTGGTGTGCGGGCTCTGAATTTCTTCGTCGTCCGTATCCCAACCATCCTGGCCATAATCCGGCCAGGGTTCTCCTGATAATGAGAGATGCTTTAGTGAATTCAAGATATTGCCGAAAGGCGAGCATTGGAAGATGTCCGCGGTGGTGAATTCCATAACCGGCACCCAATCCGAATCGATTGGTAGGGGCGCGGGAGGTTCGGAGTCCGGCAAGGAGTCCGACGCCTCGGAATCACGTGTTTCGCAGGGGACAAGATTGGTATTCGGCTCCATCGCCGTGGATGTTGAAGCCCCCAGGGCGGCGTCTATCCACCGGCCCTCGATCTGGGCGATCGGCTCCGGGCTAATGGCCGAAGCAGATCCGTGTGCAGCCACCAAGGCACTGTTCGGCGGCAGAGCTAGATCATGCCTATCGTCACAGTGCAGCGCGCTTGGCTGTGGCTCGAGTCCGTCGAAGATCAAGTCTCCGCGGACGTCGGCCGTGAAGTATAAGCTTCCAAATCTGACCTGACGTCCAGGGGCATAGCTTTCGATCTGCTCCAGATGGCCAAGTGAATCGGCCCGCAATACGAAGCCGCCGAATACGAAGATCTGTCCGGGGAGAAAAGTCTCACCCTAGACAGCGTTGCTGGTTGAAGATGCCATCAAGCCTATCGGTGACGACACAGAGGAACTCTCAATGAAAGCACCAATGTCGGTGTCAAAACCGGCGGATCTCGGGTAGGGGGTCCCGAACTGTGCGTCTAGGCGGATGGTAACAAGAGACGAGGGACACGATGTTTTTACCCAGGTTCGGGCCCTCTCGATGGAGGTAAAACCCTACGTCCTACTTGATTAATATTGATGATATGGGTAGTACAAGAGTAGATCTACCACGAGATCAAGGAGGCTAAACCCTAGAAGCTAGCCTATGGTATGATTGTTGTAATGTATGTTGTCCTACGGACTAAAGCCCTCCGGTTTATATAGACACCGGAGGAGGCTAGGGTTACACAGAGTCGGTTACAATGGTAGGAGATCTACACATCCGTATTGCCAAGCTTGCCTTCCACGCCAAGGAAAGTACCATCCGGACACGAGCCGGAGTCTTCAATCTTGTATCTTCGTAGTCTTGGAGTCCGGCGGATAATGATAGTCCGGCTGTCCGGACACCCCCTAGTCCAGGACTCCCTCAACGTTCCAGTCGACCGATCGGGCAATCCTTGAGTAGCATTGATCAGCTCATCAGCAAGGCACTCAGCAATGGTCTTGACGTTCTAGTCGGCCGATTGGGTGATCCTTGAGTAGCATTGATCAACTCATCAGCAAGGCACTCAGCAATGGTCTTGACATTCCTGTCAACCGACTGGGTGATCCTTGAGTAGCATTGATCAGCTCATCAGCGAGGCACTCAGCAATGGTCTTGACGTTCCTGTCAACCACCCGGTAAGGTTTTTCAAACTTAGGCGAGCACCGGGCTGCAGCTAAGCCCCCGAGCGGGAGGGTCGCTCGCCGCTCGATAGGATTTTTCAAACTTAGGCGAGCACTAGGTTGCAGCTAAGCCCCCGAGCGGGAGGATCACTCGCCACTCGGTAGGATTTTTTCAAACTTAGGCGAGCACTGGGCTGCAGCTAAGCCTCCGAGTGGGAGGATTGCTCACCACTTGGTAGGATTTTTCAAACTTAGACGAGCACTGGGCTGTAGCTAAGCCTCCAAGTGGGAGGACTGCTCACCACTCGGTAGGATTTTTCAACTTAGGTGAGCATTGGGCTGCAGCTAAGCCTCCAAGTGGGAGGATTGCTCACCACTCGGTAGGATTTTTCAACTTAGGCGAGCACTGGGCTGCAGCTAAGCCTCCGAGTGGGAGGATTGCTCATCACTTGGTAGGATTTTTATCACTTAGGCGAGCTCTGGGCTGCAGCTAAGCCCTCGAGTGGGAAGCGGACTCACCACTCGGTAGGATTTTTATCACTTTGGCGAGCTCCGGGCTGCAGCTAAGCCCTCGAGTGGGAAGCGGACTCACCACTCGGTAGGATTTTTATCACTTAGGCGAGCACTGGGCTGCAGCTGAGCCCCCGAGTGGGAAGCAGACTCACCACTCGGTAGGATTTTTGTCACTTAGGTGAGCACTGGCCTGCAGCTAAGCCCCCGAGTGGGAAGAAGACACACCACTCGGTAGGATTTTTATCACTTAGGCGAGCACTGGGCTGCAGCTAAGCCTCTGAGTGGGGAGCGGACTCACCACTTGGTAGGATTTTTGTCACTTAGGTGAGGACTGGGCTGCAGCTAAGCCCCCGAGTGGGAAGCGGACTCACCACTCGGTAGGATTGTTATCACTTAGGCGAGCACTGGGCTACAGCTAAGCCCCCGAGTGGGAAGCGGATTCACCACTCTGTAGGATTTTTATCACTTAGGCAAGCACTGGGCTACAGCTAAGCCCCCGAGTGGGAAGCGGATTCTGAAGGAAATATGCCCTAGAGGCAATAATAAAGTTATTATTTATTTCCTCATATCATGATAAATGTTTATTATTCATGCTAGAATTGTATTAACCGGAAACATGATACATGTGTGAATACATAGACAAACCTATAGTCACTAGTATGCCTCTACTTGACTAGCTCATTAATCAAAGATGGTTATGTTTCCTAACCATAGACATGTGTTGTCATTTGATTAGTGGGATCACATCATTAAAAGAATGATGTGATTGACATGACCCATTCTGTTAGCCTAGCACTTGATCGTTTAGTATACTGCTATTGCTTTCTTCATGACTTATACATGTTCCTGTAACTATGAGATTTATGCAACTCCCGTTTACCGGAGGAACACTTTGGGTACTACCAAACGTCACAACGTAACTGGGTGATTATAAAGGAGTACTACAGGTGTCTCCAAAGGTACATGTTGAGTTGGCGTATTTTGAGATTAGGTTTTGTCACTCCGATCGTCGGAGAGGTATCTCTGGGCCCTCTCGGTAATGCACATCATTATAAGCCTTGCAAGCAATGTGACCAATGAGTTGGTTACGGGATGATGCATTACAAAATGAGTAAAGAGACTTGCCGGTAACGATATTGAACTAGGTATTGGGTACCGACGATCAAATCTCGGGCAAGTAACATACCGAAGACAAAGGGAACAACATATGTTGTTATGCGGTTTGACCGATAAAGATCTTCGTAGAATATGTAGGAACCAATATGGGCATCCAGGTCCTGCTATTGGTTATTGACCGAGAATAGTTCTAGGTCATGTCTACATAGTTCTCGAACCCGTAGGGTCCGCACGCTTAACGTTACGATGACAGTTTTATTATGAGTTTATAAGTTTTGATGTACCGAAGTTTGTTCGGAGTCCCGGATGTGATCACGGACATGACGAGGAGTCACGAAATGGTCGAGACATAAAGATCGATATATTGGAAGCCTATATTTGGACATCAGAATCGTTCCGGGTGAAATCGGCATTTTACCGGAGTACCGGGAGGTTACCGGAACCCCCCGGGGGGTTATTGGGCCTACATGGGCCTCGAGGGAGAAGAGGGAAGGAGCCAGGAGGGGGCCGCGCGCCCCTCCCCCTCGTAGTCCGAATAGGATTCCTTCCCCTCTTCCTCCTCTTTTCCCCCTTCTCCTACTCCTACTTGGAAAGAAGGGAGTCCTACTCCCGGTGGGAGTAGGACTCCCCCCTTGGCGCGCCCTCCTTGGCCGGCCGCCTCCGCCCCTCCTGGCTCCTTTATATACGGGGGCGGGGGCACCCCATAGACACACAAGTTGATCTACGGATCGTTCCTTAGCCGTGTGCGGTGCCCCCCTCCACCATATTCCACCTCGGTCATATCGTTGCGGAGTTTAGGCGAAGCCCTGCGCCGGTAGAACATCATCATCGTCACCACGCCGTCGTGCTGACGGAACTCATCTTCGGAGCTTTGCTGGATCGAAGCACGGAGATCGTCATCGAGCTGAACGTGTGCTGAACTCGGATGCCCCGTACGTTCGGTGCTTGGGTCGGTCGGATCGTGAAGACGTACGACTACATCAACCGTGTTGTGCTAACGCTTCCGCTTACGGTCTACGAGGGTACGTGGACGAACACTCTCCCCTCTCATTGCTATGCCATCACCATGATCTTGCGTGTGCGTAGGAAATTTTTTGAAATTACTACGTTCCCCAACAGTGGCATCCGAGCCTAAGTTTTATGCGTTGATGTTATATGCACGAGTAGAACACAAGTGAGTTGTGGGCGATACAAGTCATACTGCATACCAGCATGTCATACTTTGGTTCGGTGGTATTGTGAGATGAAGCGGCCCGGACCGACATTACGCGTACGCTTACGCGAGACTGGTTTCACCGTTACGAGCACTCGTGCTTAAAGGTGGCTGGCGGGTGTCTATCTCTCTCACTTTAGCTGAATCGAGTGTGGCTACGCCCGGTCCTTGCGAAGGCTGAAACAGCACCAACTTGACGAACTATCGTTGTGGTTTTTGATGCGTAGGTAAGAACGGTTCTTGCTAAAGCCCGTAGCAGCCACATAAAATTTGCAACAACAAAGTAGAGGACGTCTAACTTGTTTTTGCAGGGCATGTTGTGATGTGATATGGTCAAGACGTGATGCTATATTTTATTGTATGATATGATCATGTTTTGTAACCAAAGTTATCGGCAACTGGCAGGAGCCATATGGTTGTCGCTTTATTGTATGAAATGCAAACGCCCTGTAATTGCTTTACTTTATCACTAAGCGGTATCGATAGTCGTAAAAGCAATAGATGGCGTAACGACAACGATGCTACGATGGAGATCAAGGTGTCGCGCCGGTGACGATGGTGATCACGACGGTGCTTCGAAGATGGAGATCACAAGCACAAGATGATGATGGCCATATCATATCACTCATATTGATTGCATGTGATGTTTATCCTTTATGCATCTTATCTTGCTTTGTTTGACGGTATCATTTTAAGATGATCTCTCACTAAATAATCAAGAAGTGTTCTCCCTGAGTATGCACCGTTGCGAAAGTTCTTCATGCTGAGACACCATGTGATGATCGGGTGTGATAGGCTCTACGTTCAAATACAACGGGTGCAAAACAGTTGCACACGCGGAATACTCAGGTCATACTTGACGAGCCTAGCATATACAGATATGGCCTCGGAACACGGAGACCGAAAGGTCGAGCGTGAATCATATAGTAGATATGATCAACATAGTGATGTTCACCATTGAAACTACTCCATCTCACGTGATGATCGAACATGGTTTAGTTGATTTGGATCACGTGATCACTTAGATGACTAGAGAGATGTCTGTCTAAGTGGGAGTTCTTAAGTAATATGATTAATTGAACTTAAATTTATCATTAACTTAGTACCTGATAGTATTTTGCTTCTCTATGTTTGTTTGTAGATAGATGGCTCGTGCTATTGTTCCGTTGAATTTTAATGCGTACCTTGAGAAAGCAAAGTTGAAAGATGATGGTAGCAATTACACGGATTGGGTCCATAACCTGAGGATTATCCTCATTGCTGCACAAAAAAGTTACGTCCTGGAAGCACCGCTGGGTGCCAGGCCTGCTGCTGATGCAACTGACGATGTTAAGAACGTCTGGCAGAGCAAAGCTGATGACTACTCGATAGTTCAGTGTGCCATGCTTTACGGCTTATAACCGGGTCTTCAACGACGTTTTGAACATCATGGAGCATATGAGATGTTCCAGGAGTTGAAGTTAATATTTCAAGCAAATGCCCGGATTGAGAGATATGAAGTCTCCAATAAGTTCTATAGCTGCAAGATGGAGGAGAATAGTTCTGTCAGTGAACACATACTCAAAATGTCTGGGTATAATAATCACTTGATTCAACTGGGAGTTAATCTTCCTGATGATAGTGTCATTGACAGAATTCTCCAATCACTGCCACCAAGCTATAAGAACTTCGTGATGAACTATAATATGCAAGGGATGAACAAGACTAATCCCGAGCTCTTCGCTCTGCGGAGGTAGAAATCAAAAAGGAGCATCAAGTGTTGATGGTTAACAAGACCACTAGTTTCAAAAAAAAGGGCAAAGGGAAGAAGAAGGGGAACTTCAAAAAGAACGGCAAGCAAGTTGCTGCTCAAGAGAAGAAACCCAAGTCTGAACCTAAGCCTGAAACTGAGTGCTTCTACTGCAAGCAGACTGGACACTGGAAGCGGAACTGCCCCAAGTATTTGGCGGATAAGAAGGATGGCAAAGTGAACAAAGGTATATGTGATATACATGTTATTGATGTGTACCTTACTAATGCTCGCAGTAGCACCTGGGTATTTGATACTAGTTCTGTTGCTAATATTTGCAACTCGAAACAGGGACTACGGATTAAGCGAAGATTGGCTAAGGACGAGGTGACGATGCGCGTGGGAAATGGTTCCAAAGTCGATGTGATCGCGGTCGGCACGCTACCTCTACATCTACCATCGGGATTAGTTTTGGACCTAAATAATTGTTATTTGGTGCCAGCATTGAGCATGAACATTATATCTGGATCTTGTTTGATGCGAGACGGTTATTCATTTAAATCAGAGAATAATGGTTGTTCTATTTATATGAGTAATATCTTTTATGGTCATGCACCCTTGAAGAGTGGTCTATTCTTATTGAATCTTGATAGTAGTGATACACATGTTCATAGTGTTGAAACCAAAAGATGCAGAGTTGATAACGATAGTGCAACTTATTTGTGGCACTGCCGTTTAGGTCATATCGGTGTAAAGCGCATGAAGAAACTCCATACTGATGGGCTTTTGGAATCACTTGATTATGAATCACTTGGTACTTGCGAACCGTGCCTCATGGGCATGATAACTAAAACGCCGTTCTCCGGAACTATGGAGCGAGCAACTGATTTGTTGGAAATCATACATACTGATGTTTGTGGTCCAATGAATGTTGAAGCTCGCGGCGGGTATCGTTATTTTCTCACCTTCACAGATGATTTGAGCAGATATGGGTATATCTACTTAATGAAACACAAGTCTGAAACATTTGAAAAGTTCAAAGAATTTCAGAGTGAAGTGAAAAATCATCGTAACAAGAAAATAAAGTTTCTACGATCTGATCGTGGAGGAGAATATTTGAGTTACGAGTTTGGTCTGCACTTGAAACAATGCGGAATAGTTTCGCAACTCACGCCACCCGGAACACCACAACGTAATGGTGTGTCCGAACGTCGTAATCGTACTTTACTAGATATGGTGCGATCTATGATGTCTCTTACTGATTTACCGCTATCGTTTTGGGGTTATGCTTTAGAGACGGCCGCATTCACATTAAATAGGGCACCATCAAAATCTGTTAAGACAACGCCTTATGAACTATGGTTTGGAAAGAAACCAAAGTTGTCGTTTCTTAAAGTTTGGGGCTGCGATGCTGATGTGAAGAAACTTCAACCAGATAAGCTCGAACCCAAATCGGAGAAATGTGTCTTCATAGGATACCCAAAAGAGACTATTGGGTACACCTTCTATCACAGATCTGAGGGCAAGATTTTCATTGCTAAAATCGGATCCTTTCTAGAGAAGGAGTTTCTCTCGAAAGAAGTGAGTGGGAGGAAAGTAGAACTTGATGAGATAACTGTATCTACTCCCTTATTGGAAAGTAGTTCATCACAAGAATCGGTTCCTGTGACAACTACACCAATTAGTGAGGAAGCTAATGATATTGATCATGAAACTTCAGATCAAGTTTCTACTGAACCTCGTAGGTCTACCAGAGTAAGATCCGCACCAGAGTGGTACGGTAATCCTATTCTGGAAGTCATGTTACTTGACCATGATGAACCTACGAACTATGAGGAAGATGATGAGCCCAGATTCCGCAAAATGGCTAGAGGCCATGAAATCTGAGATGGGATCCATGTATGAAAACAAAGTATGGACTTTTGTTGACTTGCCCAATGATCGGCAAGCCATTGAGAATAAATGGATCTTTAAGAAGAAGACTGACGCTGATGGTAATGTAACTGTCTATAAAGCTCGACTTGTTGCGAAAGGTTTTCGACAAGTTCAAGGAGTTGACTACGATGAGACTTTCTCACCCATAGCGATGCTTAAGTCTGTCCGAATCATGTTAGCTATTGCTGCATTTCACGATTATGAAATTTGGCAAATGGATGTCAAAACTGCATTCTTGAATGGATTTCTGGAAGAAGAGTTGTATATGATGCAGCCAGAAGGTTTTGTTGATCCAAAAGATGCTAACAAAGTGTGCAAGCTCCAGCGCTCCATTTATGGACTGGTGCAAGCATCTCGGAGTTGGAATAAACGCTTTGATAGTGTGATCAAAGCATATGGTTTTATACAGACTTTTGGAGAAGCCTGTATTTACAAGAAAGTGAGTGGGAGCTCTGTAGCATTTCTGATATTATATGTAGATGACATATTATTAATTGGAAATGATATAGAATTTCTGGATAGCATAAAGGGATACTTGAATAAAAGTTTTTCAATGAAAGACCTCGGTGAAGCTGCTTACATATTGGGCATCAAGATCTATAGAGATAGATCAAGACGCTTAATAGGACTTTCACAAAGCACATACCTTGACAAAATTTTGAAAAAGTTCAAAATGGATCAGGCAAAGAAAGGATTCTTGCCTGTGCGACAAGGTGTGAAGTTGAGTCAAACTCAATGCCCGACCATAGCAGAAGATAGAGAGAAAATGAAAGATGTTCCCTATGCTTCAGCCATAGGCTCTATCATGTATGCAATTCTGTGTACCAGACCTGACGTATGCTTAGCAATAAGCTTGGCAGGAAGGTACCAAAGTAATCCAGGAGTGGATCACTGGACAGCGGTCAAGAACATCCTGAAATACCTGAAAAGGACTAAGGATATGTTTCTCGTATATGGAGGTGACAAAGAGCTAGTCGTAAATGGTTACGTCGATGCAAGCTTTGACACTGATCCGGACGATTCTAAATCGCAAACCGGATACGTGTTTTTATTAAACAGTGGAGCTGTAAGTTGGTGCAGTTCTAAACAAAGCGTCATGGCGGGATCTACATGTGAAGCGGAGTACATAGCTGCTTCTGAAGTAGCAAATGAAGGAGTCTGGATGAAGGAGTTCATTTCCGATCTAGGTGTCATACCTAGTGCATCGGGACCAATGAAGATCTTCTGTGACAATACTGGGGCAATTGCCTTGGCAAAGGAATCCAGATTTCACAAGAGGACCAAGCACATCAAGAGATGCTTCAATTCCATTCGGGACCAAGTCCAAGTGGGAGACATAGAGATTTGAAAGATACATACAGATCTGAATGTTGCAGACCCGTTGACTAAGCCTCTCTCACGAGCAAAACATGATCAGCACCAAGACTCCATGGGTGTTAGAATCATTACTATGTAATCTAGATTATTGACTCTAGTGCAAGTGGGAGACTGAAGGAAATATGCCCTAGAGGCAATAATAAAGTTATTATTTATTTCCTCATATCATGATAAATGTTTATTATTCATGCTAGAATTGTATTAACCGGAAACACGATACATGTGTGAATACATAGACAAACCTATAGTCACTAGTATGCCTCTACTTGACTAGCTCATTAATCAAAGATGGTTATGTTTCCTAACCATAGACATGTGTTGTCATTTGATTAGTGGGATCACATCATTAGAAAAATGATGTGATTGACATGACCCATTCTGTTAGCCTAGCACTTGATTGTTTAGTATACTGCTATTGCTTTCTTCATGACTTATACATGTTCCTGTAACTATGAGATTTATGCAACTCCCGTTTACCGGAGGAACACTTTGGGTACTACCAAACGTCACAACGTAACTGGGTGATTATAAAGGAGTACTACAGGTGTCTCCAAAGGTACATGTTGAGTTGGCGTATTTCGAGATTAGGTTTTGTCACTCCGATCATCGGAGAGGTATCTCTGGGCCCTCTCAGTAATGCACATCATTATAAGCCTTGCAAGCAATGTGACCAATGAGTTGGTTACGGGATGATGCATTACAAAACGAGTAAAGAGACTTGCCGGTAACGAGATTGAACTAGGTATTGGGTACCGACGATCAAATCTCGGGCAAGTAACATACCGATGACAAAGGGAACAACATATGTTGTTATGCGGTTTGACCGATAAAGATCTTCGTAGAATATGTAGGAACCAATATGGGCATCCAGGTCCCGCTATTGGTTATTGACCAAGAATAGTTCTAGGTCATGTCTACATAGTTCTCGAACCCGTAGGGTCCGCACGCTTAACGTTACGATGACAGTTTTATTATGAGTTTATAAGTTTTGATGTACCGAAGTTTGTTCGGAGTCCCGGATGTGATCACGGACATGACGAGGAGTCACGAAATGGTCGAGACATAAAGATCGATATATTGGAAGCCTATATTTGGATATCGGAATCATTCCGGGTGAAATCGGCATTTTACCGGAGTACCGGGAGGTTACCGGAACCCCCCGGGGGGTTATTGGGCCTACATGGGCCTCGAGGGAGAATAGGGAAGGAGCCAGGAGGGGGCCGCGCGCCCCTTCCCCTCCTAGTCCGAATAGGACAAGGGAAGGGGGGGCGGCGCCCCCCCTTTCCTTCCCCTCTTCCTCCTCTTTTCCCCCTTCTCCTACTCCTACTTGGAAAGAAGGGAGTCCTACTCCCGGTGGGAGTAGGACTCAACCCCTTGGCGCGCCCTCCTTGGCCGGCCGCCTCCTCCCCCCTGGCTCCTTTATATACAGGGGTGGGGGGCACCCCATAGACACACAAGTTGATCTACGGATCGTTCCTTAGCCGTGTGCGGTGCCCCCTCCACCATATTCCACCTCGGTCATATCATCCCGGAGTTTAGGCGAAGCCCTGCGCCGGTAGAACATCATCATCGTCACCACGCCGTCGTGCTGACGGAACTCATCTCCGGAGCTTTGCTGGATCGGAGCACGGAGATCGTCATCGAGCTGAACGTGTGCTGAACTCGGAGGCCCCGTACGTTCGGTGCTTGGATCGGTCGGATCGTGAAGACGTACGACTACATCAACCGCGTTGTGCTAACGCTTCCACTTACGGTCTACGAGGGTACTTGGACGAACACTCTCCCCTCTCGTTGCTATGCCATCACCATGATCTTGCGTGTGCATAGGAAATTTTTTGAAATTACTACGTTCCCCAACAGATTCACCACTCGGTAGGATTTTTATAACTTAGGCGAGCACTGGGCTGCAGCTAAGCCCCCGAGTGGGAAGCGGATTCACCACTCGATAGGATTTTTATCTCTTAGGAGAGCACTGGGCCGCAACTAAGCCCCCGAGTGGGAAGCGGATTCACCACTCGGTAGGATTTTTAACGCTTCGTCTTAGGCGAAATAGATTCGCAGCTAAGGTAATACGTACAAAAGAAATAAACAACAATCATTTGGAAGAAGTAAATTATTTTTTTGATAGCCGAACTAAAAGGTATTTCTTATTACATCTCATCAATCTAGATGGTTAAGAATAGAAAGGGCGGAGTAGATCCGCATTCCAGGCGCGTGGCTCATCTTTATTATGTTCGACTGCTCCGTTGTCGAACACCTTGGTGACGACGAAGGGGCCTTCCCAAGCAGGAGAGAGCTTATGAGGTCTCTGCTGGTCCACTCGAAGAACTAGGTCTCCTTCTTGAAATGCCCGACCCCTCACATTTCTGGCATGAAATCGACGCAAGTCTTGCTGGTAAATGGTCGAACGGATCAAAGCCATCTCTCTTTCCTCTTCTAGGAGATCGACTGCATCTTGTCGAGCCTGCTCCGCTTCTTCCTCTGAGAAGAGCTCGACTCGAGGTGCATTATGGAGCAAATCACCGGGGAGCACGGGCTTCAGCTCCGTAGACTAAGAAGAAGGGAGTCCTCCCAGTCGACCGGTTAGGGGTTGTCCTCAATCCCAAAGTACAGATGGGAGATCATTGACTCAAGCTCCTGCTGCATGCTTCAGGTCACGCATCAACCGAGTTTCAATCCTTTGAGAATCAATCCATTTGCCCGCTCGGCCTGCCCATTCGACTGAGGATGAGCAACGAAAGCGTAGTCGACTCTTGTGCCTTGGGAGGCACAAAAGGCTTTGAATTCTTCAGAATCGAAGTTCGAGCCGTTATCCGTGATGATGCTGTCGGGACGCCATATCTGAATATAAGTTCTCTGATGAAACTCACAGTTGTGCTTGCTTCAAGGCTTTTGATGAGCTTGGCTTCGATCCATTTGGTGAACTTGTTGACTACAACTAACACATGAGTAAATCCACTCCTGCCCGTCCGCAGAGGTCCAACCATGTCCAGCCCCCACACGGCGAAAGGCCAGACGAGTGGAATTGTTTTCCGGGCTGATGCAGGTTTATGAGACATGTTGGAGTAAAACATACAGCCTTCACACTTGTCCACTATCTCCTTAGCCATCTCATTGGCCTCCAGCCAGTAAAACCCGGCTCGATATGCTTTGGCCACGATGGTCCGAGAGGATGCGTGGTGACCGCGGGTTCCCGAGTGAATATCATTGAGGATCACTCGACCTTCTTCTGGTGTGATACACTTCTGGCAGACTCCAGTTGCACTTTCTCTAAACAACTGCCCCTTTATCACAGTAAAGGCCTTAGATCGCCGGACGATCTGTCGAGCCTCTTCTTCATCCTCCGGAAGTTCTTTCCTAAGAATGTATGTAATGTACGGCACTGTCAGTCGGGAGTGATGACCAGAACCTCCATGACTAAGTCGACCACGGTTGGAATTTCAACTTCAGTCGGATCTGTGGCACTCTTGGGCTGTGGCGACTCTTCCGTGAAGGGATCCTCCTGAACTGAAGGCGAATGAATATGTTCCAAAAACACATTGCGGGGAATGGCCTCTCTCTTTGAACCTATCTTCGCCAACTCATCTGCAGCTTGAATTTTCAATCGGGGTACATGGTGAAGTTCCAACCCTTCAAACTTCTTTTCCAGCTTCCTGACAGCATTGTAGTAACCAGTCATGGCTGGACTTCTGACATCCGATTCTTTCATCACCTGATTAACCACCACATGTGAGTCGTCGTATACCATGAGGCGACGGACGCTGAGTGAAATGGCCATACGCAATCCATATAAAAGTGCTTCGTATTCTGCTTTGTTATTGGAGGAATCAAAATGAATCTGGAGAACATAGTTAAGCTTGTCTCCACGGGGGGACACCAATACTACTCCAGCACCTGATCCGTTCAGCATCTTGGAGCCATCAAAGAACATAGTCCAATGTTCCGAGTAAACTTGAGTCGGTAGTTGCTGCTCAATCCACTTGGCAAGGAAATTCGCGATTGCTTGGGACTTGATAGCTTTCTTTGCCTCAAACTTGATGTCCAGTGGAAGGAGTTCAATCGCCCATTTTGCTACTCGACCAGTCGCATCTCTGTTATTCAGAATCTCAGACAACGGTGCATTGCTGACGACTGTAATAGAGTGATCAGAGAAGTAATGTTCAACCTTCTTCATTGTCATGTAAATTCCATAGACTAGCTTCTGATAATGAGGATATCGTTGCTTGGACGGAGTCAAAACTTCAGAGAGATAATGAACTGGGCGTTGAACCTTGTAAGCTTTTCCTTCCTCTTCTCGCTCGACCGTGAGTACTCTACTGACAACTTGTCCAGTGGCTGCAATGTAAAGCAGTAAAGGCTCTTTGCTGATTGGCACAGCGAGCATCGGCTAGGTGGAAAGCAGGGCTTTGAGCTCTGCAAACACTGCATCAGCTTCTTCAGACCACTCGAACTTATCAGATTTCTTCATCAGTCGGTAAAGAGGCAAGGCCTTTTCACCGAGACGAGAAATGAATCGACTCAAGGCGGCCAAACAACCAGTCAGCTTCTGAACGTCATGTACTCGCACGGGGCGTTTCATTCGGAGGATGGTATCAACTTTATCTGGATTGGCGTCGATCCCTCGTTCAGAAATGAGAAAAACCGAGCAACTTTCCTCCTGGAACTCTGAATGTGCACTTTGACGGATTAAGCTTGATATCGTACCTTCTTAGGTTGGCAAAGGTTTTTGCGAGGTCAGTCAATAGGTTGGAACCTTTGCGAGACTTGACCACAATGTCATCCATATATGCCTCCACATTCCGACTGATTTGAGTGAGTAGGCACTTCTGGATCATTCTCATGAATGTGGCTCTGGCAGTTTTAAGACCGAATGGCATGGTGACATAGCAAAAACACCCGAATGGGGTGATGAAAGCTGTTTTTATTTCATCGGGGCCATACAGCTGGATCTGATGATACCCGGAATACGCATCTAGGAAAGACGGGCGCTCACATCCCGCAGTCGAGTCAACAACCTGATCGATACGGGGGAGAGGGAAGTGATCTTTTGGGCAGGCCCGATTGATATGCTTGAAATCAATGCACATGCAAAGTGAATCATCCTTCTTGGGGACCATGACGACATTGTCAAGCCACTCGGAGTGGTAGATTTCACGGATGAACTCTGCTGCCAACAGTCGAGCCACTTCTTCACTGATTGCTTTTCTCTTCTGAACGGCAGACCGCAGAAGGTGCTCTTTATGGGTTTTACCTTGGGGTCGACATGCAAACAGTGCTCAGCCAGTTCTCTGGGTACACCTGGCATGTCAGAGGGTTTCCATGCGAAGATGTCCCAGTTCTCACGGAGGAACTGGATGAGCGCTTCTTCCTATTTGCTGTCGAGTGTTGTTGATATATGAGTCGGGGCAGCATTGGGGTCGGTCGGGTGAATATGAATCGGCTTCGTTTCACCATTCGACTGAAATGTAGAGTCTAGAGCAGGCTTCTTGGCTCGGAGCAAATCACTCGGATCTGCGCTCTTCTGATACTCCTGGAATTCAACCGCCGCCATCTGTGCATCGGCGATTTTGGAACCTTTCTGGAAACATTCTTCTGCTTTCTGCTGATTGCCAGTGACTGTGATCACACCTTTGGGACCAGGCATCTTCAGCTTGAGGTACACATAGCATGGTCGAGCGATGAAACGTGCGTACGCTGGCCTCCCAGGATGGCGTGATAAGCACTCTAGAAATCCATGACTTCAAATGTCAACTTTTCTTTACGATAATGCTTGGAATCACCAAAAACTACGTCGAGAGTGATCTAGCTGAGTGATTCGGCTTTCTTTCTGGGGATAACGCCGTGAAAGATCATATTGCTCTCACTAAGCTTGGACATCAGGATGCCCATCCCCTTCAAGGTTTTAGCATACAGGATATTCAGACCGCTACCACCATCCATCAGCACTTTGGTCAGTCGGGTGCCACCGACCACCGGGTCGACCACCAGTGCTTGCCTCCCAGGGGTGACTACGCGAGCAGGATGGTCTGACTGGTCGAATGTGATGGCTGTCTGGGACCATTTCAGCTACGTGGTCGTTGTCGCCGGAGCAAACATATTCACCTCTCTGTTGATAACCTTCAACCAACTCTTGCTCTCCACGTCAGCGAAAATCATGAGAGTGGAATTGACCTTGGGGTAGCCATCGTCTTCTTCCTCTTCCTCATCTCTGTCTGACTCTTTCTCCTTCTCATTGGGTTGTTTCTCCCGGAACTGTTGGATTAAGAGTCGACATTGCTGAGTGGTATGCTTCGGGTAAATCAGATTACCTTCTTCATCTTTCTTCGTGTGGATGTGACACGGCAAATCCAGAACATCATTACCATCTTGATCCTCCACCTTCTTAGGGGGCTAGGGCCCCTTAGGTTTTCCCTTAAACTTTCCCTGATTCACTGCCGGAATCTCTCCAGGTGCCGCTGGCTCGGCCTTACGCTTCTGTTTCCGACTGGAGTTACCTCCACCAGCCTCTTGGCCGACTGGTTTGCTCTTCCCACTATGGAGTCAATCCTCTTCTTCCCCGTTAGCGTACTGGGTGGCTATCTCCATCATTTGAGTCAGAGTCATATCCCCAGTTCGACCAAATTTCAAGACCAACTCCCTGTATTTGACGCCTTCTTTGAAAGCACATACAGCCTGATGCTCTGAAACATTCTCGATGGTGTGATGCAAAGTGGACCATCTCTGGATGAACTCCCTCAAAGTCTCATTCGGCTTCTGCACACAATGCTGCAACTCGGGCAATCCTGCTGGCCGCTTGCACGTGCCCTCAAAAGTTCTCACGAACACTTGAGATAGCTTTTCCCAACTGTGAATACTGCTCGGAGTCAACTGAGTTAGCCACGCTCGGGCCGACCCTTCCAACATAAGAGGGAGATGCTTCATCGCTATCTCGTCGTTACCGCCTCCAATCTGCACAGCCACTCGGTAATCTTCAAGCCAAGTTTCTGGCTTGGATTCGCCGGTGAACTTACTGACCCCGGACGCCAACCTGAAGTTGGGAGGTATCACCGCTGCCCTGATGGCTCTGCTAAAGCACTCGGGACCAGAAACATGCAATCGGCTGCCACTTGGACGATCTCTGTCAGGGTCTTCTCTGTGTGCTTTGTTCCAGTCAACCAGGCCTTGAACGAGGATGGATCTCGCATCGAAGCCCGGCTCTCTTGGGTTGACTGGAGCCCTGTGCTCGTCCCTGTGATGACGTCTGTCATCGTTCTGCCGAGGCACGTACGATGCACTCCTCGGAGGAGGCGTTGGCACTCGACGAGGATTGTCGCGGTCGAACTGACGATTGTACTACCCGCGGACTTCACGCCGCGGGGGTGATCTTGGGCTATGGGCCGACTGAATTGTATCCGCTACAATGGATCTGCTGTGTATTCTATTCCGCGATCGAGACACGGCAGAATTCTGCTATCCTGCTGCTCGGAGCAAGGCCCGGATCTGTTCCAACCTCGGCCAGCCTCTGACTAGGAAGGTTGAATCGACTCTGCAATTCGGGCCGCAGCAGTGAGGTTCTGAATTGGAGTATGGTATACCTTAGGTGGAGGCGGGAAAAGCTGCCGTCGACTTGACTCAGGGACTCGCTCCCGAGCTCGCTCATCGAGAGCATGCTGCAAGTTCTCCAGTCGAGTGCGCTCAGCCAAATTAGCCAAGCGCGCCTCCTCCAAGGCCCGAGCCTCGGGAGTTTCTCCAATGATGGGCGTGTGAAGTGCGCCCATGTTGCGATAACGAAGATCCTCTCTCTGCTGCGAAAAGAGAGGTTCGGGACGATACTCCTCATGGACCCGTGATGGATCACCGCCAGCATCTTCGCCGTTCTCGCGGCGAAAGCCAGGTGGACCACGCGGGCCATCGACCATCAGGACTTCCGCCGCAGGATCGCTGCTATCGCACTCGGACGCGGTCTCTGCGGAGCCAGTTGAGGGAGTCCTGGATTCGGGGGTATCCGGACAGCCGAACTATATACATCGTCCGGACTATTGAAGCGTGAAGATACAAGACTCAAGACTTCGGCCCGTGTCCGGATGGGACTCTCCTTTGCGTGGAAGGCAACCTTGGCGATCCGGATGTTGTGTTTCCTTCCTTGTAACCGACTCCATGTAAACCCTAGCCCTCTTTGGTGTCTATATAAACCGGAGAGGTTGGTCCTTAGAAGGCCGATCACAATTACAATCATACCATCATAGGCTAGCTCTTAGGGTTTAGCCTCTACGATCTCGTGGTAGATCTACTCTTGTACTACTCATATCTTCAATATTAATCAAGCAGGAAGTAGGGTTTTACCTCCATCGAGAGGGCCTGAACCTGGGTAAACATTGTGTCCCTTGCTACCTGTTACCATCAGCCTAGAAGCACAGATCGAGACCCCCTACCCGAGATCCGCCGGTTTTGACACCGACACCAGTCGACAGATCGAACAGGCCGTGGAGAGTTTCGTCAGGCTCGATTGTTGCGACTTGATGAGTGGTCGAACGCCGAGCCACCACATGGTTCACCCAGCGCTGAAGCCATGACCGACCGGATCTCTTGCAGCGGTGAACAGCGGGGAGGGAAGATGTCATTGGAGCCGACTGATACTGGGTCGACGGCTGCCGAAGAAGGACGCCGCGAATGCACGCACGAAAGTCCGTCGCCCCTCGGACGTGGAGCGCCTCAACATTGAGTGGAGCTTCCTAAAGCCACGCCGAGTCGTCAGCGACGAGCGCGACGAGATGGATCTCACGGCCCTCAACCATCTCGCAGCCGTAAACCATGATGATGATCGAAAAAACTTGCAACTTCACCAATAAGTCGCTAAGACACCTGCCCCATGGTGGGCGCCAACTGTCGTGGTTCTAAGTCTGACAATAGAAAGGGGGGTAGGTATGGAGAGGCAAGATCTCAGCTATGGCGAAGGTGTACACATGAGTTTTACGAGTTCAGGCCCCTCTCGAAGGAAGTAACAGCCCTACATCTCGGTGCCCGGAGGCGGTCGATTGGATTATGCGTGTGGTATTACAGGGATGCCAACCCTTGTCCCAGAGGAGGGGGTGGCTTATATAGAGTGCGCCAGGACCCCAGCCCACCTCCATTACAAGGGGCTTAATGTACATAAAGTAAGGGCGTTACTGGTAACGGCAGTCTTAAATACTCTTAATGCTCATGAAGACTAAGGAGTGAATGCCCAGCCGTTGTGTGTTCTTCCGACTCCTGGTCTTCGATATAGTCGAGTGACCCCCCATATGGTCGAGTGGCGGTGGGAGATGACGGTCGAGTGATTAGGTCATCGAGTGGATCCTTGGTCTTTTTATCTTCTGGGGGTAGTGACCTTGGGTAGGACGTATAGGTCAGGCCTATGACCCTACCCTAGGTCTGTATCCTCATCAGCTGCTACGAGTGAGGGAGCCCTGGACTAGGGGGTGTCCGGACAGCCGGACTATCATCGTCCGCCGGACTCCAAGACTACGAAGATACAAGATTGAAGACTCCGTCCCGTGTCCGGATGGGACTTTCCTTGGCGTGGAAGGCAAGCTTGGCAATACGGATATGTAGATCTCCTACCATTGTAACCGACTCTATGTAACCCTAGCCTCCTCCGGTGTCTATATAAACCGGAGGGCTTTAGTCCGTAGGACACAACATACCTCACAACAATCATACCATAGGCTAGCTTTAGGGTTTAGCCTCCTTGATCTCGTGGTAGATCCACTCTTGTACTACCCATATCATCAATATTAATCAAGCAGGACGTAGGGCTTTACCTCCATCAAGAGGGCCCGAACCTGGGTAAAACATCGTGTCCCTTGTCTCCTGTTACCATCCGCCTAGACGCACAGTTCGCGACCCCCTACCCGAGATCCGCCGGTTTTGACACCGACATTGGTGCTTTCATTGAGAGTTACTCTGTGTCGTCACTGATAGGCTCGATGGAATCTTCAATCAACAACGCTGTCCAGGGTGAGACTTTTCTCCCCGGACAGAT
Source organism: Triticum timopheevii (assembly GCA_963921465.1). Lineage (NCBI taxonomy): Eukaryota > Viridiplantae > Streptophyta > Magnoliopsida > Poales > Poaceae > Triticum > Triticum timopheevii. Next base: position 219,736,095 of record OY997274.1, read on the forward strand.
CTTCGTATTCGGCGGCTTCGCACTGCAGGCTAATTCACTTGGCCATCTGGAGCAGATCGAAAGCTACGCCCTGGCCATCAGGTCAGATTCGGAAGCCTAAACTTCACAGCCGACATCCGCGGGGACTTGATCTTCGACGGGCTCGAGCCAAAGCCAAGCGCGCCGCACTGTTGTGATGGGCATGATCTAGCTCTGCCGCTGAACAGTGCCTTGTTGGCCGCACACGAATCCGCTTCGACCCTTAGTCCGGAGCCGATCGCCCAGATCGAGGACCGGTGGAGGGACACCACCTTGAGGGCTTCAACTTCCACGGCGATGGAGCCAAACACTAACCTTGTCCCTCGCGAAACTCATGATTCCGAGGTGCTGGACTCCTTGTCGGACTCCAGACCTCCTGCGCCCCTGCCAATCGAATCGGATTGGGCGCTGGTTATGGAATTCACTGCCGCGGACATCTTCCAATACTCGCCCTTTGGCGACATCCTAAATTCGCTAAAGCATCTCTCGCTATCGGGAGAGTCCTGGCCGAACTATGGCCAGGATGGTTGGGATACGGACCACGAAGAAATTCAGATCCCACCCACCACCCACTTTGTATCCACTGTCGACGACCTAACCGACACGCTAGATTACGACTCCGAAGACATCGACGGCATGGACGACGATGCCGGAGACGAACAAGAACCAGTGCCTATAAGGCACGTAAAGACCACCTCGTCATACGACGTATACATGGTGGATACCCCAAAAGGAAGCGACAACGAGGACCAACGGGGCGCGGCAGAAGATAATCCCGCCGACAAACAACAAAAACGGCGACGCAGACGCCGCCCTAAGTCCCGCCTCGACAACAACAGCGCTCTTAATGACCCAGCAATACAGCAGGGCAAACCAGTGGACGACGACAAGCAACCATCCGAACAAGACGAGTTAGACAATCAGTCCGGGCCCGGCGGAAAAAATAGTCCGAACGATCTCACGCCGGACACACCGCCGGAGAATAAAAACCTTCGGAAAAGACTCGTCAACACCGCAAGAAGCTTGAAGAAGGAAAAACGGAAGCTCAAAACAGCGGAAGATACACTCAGAATGAGGTGGAGCAAAGTGCTCAAAACCGCAGACAAATACGGCAATGGCCATCAATCAAAAAGCTACCCGAAGCGCAAGCTACTGCCAGAATTTGATGAGGAGGCCATAGAGCCCCCACTGTCAAAAAGCAAAGAAGCCGCCTGGTTGGATAGACGGCCAGATGATAGGCCAAAATCTGAAAACGGCGCCGCATATAAACCGACTAATGACCCTAGAAAGACAGATGGCCCAGCCAGGTCCATTTACGGGCCAAAGAAGAGGGCCCCAGGAGGCAATACAACACGACAAGTGTCCAAAGACATCGGTGCACCCAAATACAGGGGCGCCGCACACCCACTATGTTTCACCAACGAGGTGCTGGATCACGAATTCCCAGCAGGGTTTAAACCCATAAACATAGAGGCCTACGACGGAACGATAGACCCTGGAGTCTGGATAGAAGATTATATAGTACATATACACATGGCCAGAGGAGATGATCTCCACGCCATAAAATACCTACCCCTCAAGCTCAAAGGGCCAGCCCGCCATTGGCTCAAAAGCCTCCCGGAAAACACTGTTGGAAGTTGGGAAGAGCTCGAGGACGCGTTTAGAGCAAATTTTCAAGGAACTTATGTCCGCCCTCCAGATGCAGATGATCTAAGCCATATAACTCAACAGCCCGGAGAGTCGGCGCGCAAATTCTGGAACAGGTTCCTCACCAAAAAGAACCGAATAGTCGACTGTCCGGACGCTGAAGCCTTAGCAGCTTTTAAACACAACGTCCGAGATGAATGGCTCGCCAGACACCTCGGCCAAGAAAAGTTGAGGACAATGTCCGCGCTAACAAGCCTCATGACCCGCTTTTGTGCGGGAGAAGATAGCTGGCTAGCAAGATGCAGCACTAGCGACCCAAGTACATCTGAGATCAGAGATGGAAATGGAAAATCACGGCGCAGAAAAGAGCAGTGCTGGAATAAAGAGAAAAGCCCGAAGGGCACGGCAGTCAACGCCGGATTCAAAAGCTCGTGGCCAAACAACAAAACACCGCCCCTTAAGGATAACAGCGATGAGCTATCCAATTTAAACAAGATTTTGGGTCGGATATGTCAAATCCACAGTACCCCCGGAAGGCCTGCAAACCACACCCACTGAGATTGTTGGGTTTTCAAACAGTCCGGCCGGCTAAACGCCGAACACAAGGGGCTCGACGCATCAAGCGAAGATGATGACAAACCCCACCAGCAGAGCACCGGAAAACAAAAGACTTTCCCACAAGAGGTCAAAGCAGTAAACTCACTTCATGTGATAATACGGAAAAATAGTGTGGCACCCTCTAAAAAGGGTCTCGCACGGTCTAACCCAGCGGAACATGGAGATTGGACATCAAAACCAATCACTTTCGACCACCTGGATTATTCGAGAAGCGTTCGAAACGCAGGATGGACTGCCCTGATATTGGATCCTGTAATCGACGGACTGCAATTTACACAAGTCCTGATGGACGGAGGCAGTGATCTAAACCTGCTGTATCCAAACACAATCTGCAAGATGGGGATAGACCCTACTAAAATTCGACACAGCCGCACTTCCTTCAAAGGAGTGACGCCAGGCCCTTACGCCAAGTGCACAGGCTCCCTATTACTAGAAGTTGTGTTCGGATCACCGAACAACTTTCGACGCGAAAAACTAATCTTTCATATCGTCCCATTTAAAAGTGGCTATCAAGCACTCTTGGGACGAGAGGCTTTTGTCCGTTTTAACGTCATACCACACTACGCGTCTCTTACACTCAAGATGCCCGGTCCACGTGGCATCATTTCAGTGCGAGGGTCACTTAAAGACCCCGGACACGGCTAGACGAGTCCGGCACAAGTAAGCTAGGGGCTCCCTAGCCGCACATCCCTTTACAAGGGGCTGCGCGCATAAACAACAGCGAGCTCACACAGACTCCGCTTTACTTATTTATATTTCTTCCTTCGTATAGATTTTCTGCACAAGTTCCTTTCGAGCTAAAGTTCCTCTCTTTTTACAGATGAAAAACGTGCACACCCGTCCAGGATAACGGCACAACGGAGACACAGGCGCAGACGTGCAGTAGGGACCCGTCGCGAGGATTCTTTTCAGATTAAGACCCTGCGTAAACCTTTTTTACTGTCTCTTGTTGTTATAATCCCTTGGTTCCTCATTATAACCAAAGCGGAGCCTGACGTTTTGGCATCGGCCGCGTCAGAAGACCATGCCCGTACCTAGACACTAGGGGCTTAGGGCATTGTTCTGCCCACTATTACAAAGACCGAACACCTTCGGGAGTGTTCGGCGTCTCGAGTTAGGCCTTATATGCATCAGCTCCGAATCATGTCTTTGGTCAAATGTTGGGTTTGCCCGGCTCCTGTGTTTTGCTGCCTTATGTTCCGTATCATCGGCTAACGCGGCACCAGGAGAACTACTGCGATTGTGCCCCAGTTCGGCTGGGCGAGCACCTCAGTAGAGAAAGCCGAAAACTGACTGTCATGATACAGCGAGAGACTGGTCAACCACTCGATCGACTACCGGAATGTTTAGAATTCCCCGCTTTGACGAAGGGCCGTTTCCCGGTCAGGCACACACGCGCCCCGAATTCGGAGAAGCGCGGTGCCCCAAGGGGCTATATCGTAGCCACACCCTCGAACTCCACTGGCTAAGTGAAAGTGATAAAGCATCATAGTCCGGATTGCCTCGTTCGCTACGCTACCACCTCCTTAACAGGACCGAGACGTTGGATTAAGTGTGAAAACGCGCTATTTTTTGCAAACACCCCCGCACCTTGTGCGTGGGGGCTGAAGCCGAAGACTGCAATCTTTCAGGTTATACAAATGTATACATAAACGGACGCATAGGAGATATTTTAACACTTGGAACACACAAGTATAAAAAGCGGTTACATCATAATCATTGTCTTACAAGATAAGACGTTCATTTGAACGTGACATTTTTTGAGCACTGCGACTCTATTACACGAGCGCCACGCATAACTTCCCCAAAATAGTGCTCGGCGGGTAACCGGCTTTCATCCGAACTCTGGGCGTCAATAGCGGTGGCATCCATCTCTGTCCAATGTGTCTTCACATGGGCAAGGGCCATCCGCGCGCCTTCTATACAGGCCGACCGCTTCATCTCCTTGATGTGCGGCACCGCTCCAAGAAATTGCTGTAATAAGCCGAAATAGCTCGTCGCCTTGGGCCTCTCTGGCCAGACATGAGCCACAATATCAGTCATGGCAAGTCCGGACAACCTGTTTAGCTCAGCCCATTCGGCCAACCGATCAGTCAACGGAAGTGAGCGGTCCAGACTATGGAATTGAGACCAAAATAGCTCTTCCGTCTTGTGATCCTTCTGGCTCCGAAAGTGCTCAACGGCATCAGCCGCACTTGCCGCTAAGTCCATATATGGATCCTCCGGACCCCACAGCTGGCCAAGTTGGGCATATTTTTGATCCGTAAACCGGCGACGCAGCAGAAACGGCTTGCCAGCGACAATATCTCCGGCCTGGCGCAGCTCCTCCTTCATAGCCCGCATTGCAGAATGGGCATCCTTGGCCTCAGCGGTGGCCATCCCCAGGTTTTCCCGCTCCGATAAGCGCTCCTTTTCAAGAGCCTCGTTGCGGTCGGCAGCATCTTTTAATTTCACGGCCAATTCGGCCATCTTTTCCCTGCTTAGGCAGTGTGCAGCCTTTTCAGTTTTCAACTCCTCGGCTGCCCTCGAGGCAGCCGCATCACTCCTTCGGGATTGCTCCTTGGCTTGAGCAAGCTCGGCCCGAAGGCTCTCCATAGCAGCAGCACCGTCTGTATCACAGCATATACATTATCAGAGGCGGGCTTTGACTCCCTTAAATAAGTGACTGTGGAGAATTCATTTACCTTGCGACTCGTCAAGTCGCCGGTTGACAAGCGCGATGTCTGCATCCGCCACGTCAAGTTGCCGCATTAACTCAGCAACTCCACTAGTCCGGCTAGCCCCCGGACTATCCGCCACCTGCATAGGAACGGCGACATTCATTACCTGAGATTTTGATCCTCGGTACGTTGTCGCTTTCGACAACCTACCGAGTCTCAGGGGCTACTATCTATACAGGGCGCACTTCTATGTGCCAAACTATCAAAAAGGTGCGTCGTTCTTGCGTACCTCAAATCCCGTCAGTAAACCCCTGACGGCATTATACAATCCGCTTTCGGCAGACGAAATCCTTCCAATCACCATACGCATCAAAGCACGGTGATCTTCTGAGATGGACGCCCTCTCAAGCAGATTCTTCAGCTCCCCCGGCCGGACACCAGTGGGCGCCGAACTCTCCGGCCCCTCCGGACTCTGGGATACCCTCCGTGACGATACTTCAGGCTCGTCTGCCCTATCCGACGGTGAAGCAGACGGAGGCGTTTCGCTCTCCATCATCTCCGAAAGAAGATCCCCCAAAGACGAACTCATCTGAGAAGGCCGCAGATCCGAACTGCAAGGTAACAATTTCGGTCATCCACAGAAGCACAAATAGGGGTATTTTCTCATTAATGAACCCCCCTTTTTTTACTCACGGCTCGCTGGAGGGCTGATCCTTTAGAGACGATTGTACGTCCGGACTTTCCCCGGACGCAGGACCCTCCGGTGAGGATTTCTTCCCCCGCTTAGGGGCTTTGGCCCCCGGGTCTTCGGAGGCGGTCCTCTTCTCCCCCTGGAAGGAGGGATTGTCGGTCCCCCCCCTCTTCAGGCGCCCCCTTGGGCGAGGTGATAGCTCTTCCATTTTCCCCATCGCCCCCTTCTACGGGTGCGACCTCCAACATTCGGACCAGCACGGGCTCCGGTGCGGTCTCTGGGAGGGGGGCTGGACACCTTATCAGCTTCGATCGCGCTACCCACTCCTGATGAAGAATAAAGGGTTAGAAGGCGAATTTCAGAAAAGCGAACAAACATAACGTCCGGAGTCTGAGCTACTTACCTGTGTATCCGGGCGATTGCGGCTTAGGCCTGCGTCCTCGGTCAATTCTGGACACGCCACCTGCGGTCCGAAGAATAACTCGTACATCTCCACGGGCGTCATACCCATGAAGTGTTGGAGAATTCGCGGCCCCTCCGGTTTGAACTCCCATAACCGGAGAGGACGGCGTTCGCAGGGCAGAAGACGCCTGATTAGCATGACCTGCATCACCACAACCAGGTTGATCTCCCTCGCTTGGAGGTCTCGAATCCGGCCCTGCAATAAGGGCACGTCTTCGGACAGCCCCCAATTAAGCCCTTTGTTGACCCACGACATCAATCGGCGTGGAGGTCCCGGGCGGAATGAAGGCGGCGGCTTTTGCTTGCTGCCCTTCGGAGCGGTGACATAGAACCACTCCTGCTGCCACAAGCCGAGCTCCTCTTGGAAGGAGCCCTCGGGCCACGGGCATCGGCCCTCCTGCTTATGGCCGCCCCGCCGCACTCCGCTTGACGCCCCCCGATCATCTTCGGCTCCACATTGAAGGTCTTCAGCCATAGGCCGAAGTGGGGGGTGATGCGGAGGAAGGCCTCACAGACAATAATGAATGCGGAAATATGGAGGATGGACTCCGGAGCCAAGTCGTGAAAATCCAGCCCGTAGTAGAACATGAGCCCTCTCACGAAGGGGTCCGTCGAGAAGCCTAAACCCCGACGGAGGTGGGGTACGAAGACGACGTACTCACCGGGCTCAGGAGTGGGTACGGCCTGCCCTCAGGCGGGCAACCTGTGCGAAATCTCGTAGGACAGGTACATGGCCTCATCCGTGATGGAGGAGGGCATCCACCGGCCTTGAAGGTCGGAGCCGGACATTGTTGAAGATCCGAAGCGCTCGAATCTGGGGCTCTGGGTGTTGGAACTTGGAGCAAGGAGAGGATTCGATGGAAGATTGAGAAAAAGAAACGAGCCTTGGTCCCCTTATAAAGGGGAAAATACCAAGAGCCGTCTCCGTGATAGTTCGGGATTCACCTTCGATAGAGGAGGCGTGGCGACGGGCACGGTTGGGTTACCCACGCTCGTATTGATGAGAATCCCGGGACAAGGGGAGCACGATCTCTGCTTCGACAAGACGTGCCAAGGAAACCGCTTCGCTAAACGTGCTGAGGTGGTATAATAAAAAACAATTCAAGTAAAGGCCTGGTAGCGGTGTGATGTCATGCCGCTGAATATGTCAGCAGATTGGATTTATGTGCATTATTCCCTCTACGGTGGAATGTGGAATTTATTTTGCAGAGCCGGACACTATCCTGGTGTTCATGATCTTCTCTGGATTATTCAAGGGAGGAACCCGCCTTGCAATGCCGAACATTATGCGCGCCGGACTTATCGTCATTGAAGCCTGGTTCAGGGGCTACTGAGGGAGTCCTGGACTAGGGGGTGTCCGGACAGCCGGACTATCATCGTCCGCCGGACTCCAAGACTACGAAGATACAAGATTGAAGACTCCGTCCCGTGTCCGGATGGGACTTTCCTTGGCGTGGAAGGCAAGCTTGGCAATACGGATATGTAGATCTCCTACCATTGTAATCGACTCTATGTAACCCTAGCCTCCTCCGGTGTCTATATAAACCGGAGGGCTCTAGTCCGTAGGACACAACATACCTCACAACAATCATACCATAGGCTAGCTTTAGGGTTTAGCCTCCTTGATCTCGTGGTAGATCCACTCTTGTACTACCCATATCATCAATATTAATCAAGTAGGACGTAGGGTTTTACCTCCATCAAGAGGGCCCGAACCTGGGTAAAACATCGTGTCCCTTGTCTCCTGTTACCATCCGCCTAGACGCACAGTTCGGGACTCCCTACCCGAGATCCGCCGGTTTTGACAAACGAGCTTCTAGCAAGAACCGTTCTTACCTACGCATCAAAACCACAACGATTTTTCGTGAAGTGTGCTATTTTAACCTTCAACAAGGACCGGGAGTAGTCAAACTCAATTCAACTAAAGTTGGAGAAACAGACACCCACTGGCCACCTGTGTGCGAAGCACGTCGGTAGAACCAGTCTCATGAACGTGGTCATGCAATGTCGGTCTGGGGCCGCTTCATTCAACAATACCGCCGAATCAAAGTAAGACATTGATGGTAAGTAGTATGACTATTATTGCCCACAACCCTTTGTGTTCTACTCATGCAAAAACCATCTACGCATAGACCTGGCTCGGATGCCACTGTTGGAGTCTCCTGTACTGCCTTCATTCATTGCCAAGCTCTAGTAAATATCTGAGTGAGTAAGTTATGGATCATGGGCGTTTCCATCTCCTGCTTACGGCAATATCTGCTTCTTATTAGCTGAAGACACGCGGTAATTTCAAAATTTTCCTAAGATCACGCAAGATCTATCTAGGAGATGCATAGCAACGAGAGGGGAGAGTGTGTCCAAGTACCCTCGTAGACCGAAAGATGAAGCGTTTCAATAACGTAGTTGATGTAGTCGAACGTCTTTGCGATCCAACCGATCCAAGTAAGAATGTACGGCACCTCCGATGTTCAGCACGTGTTCAGCACATGTTCAGCTCTATGATGTCCCTCATGCTCTTGATCCAGTTGAGGACGAGGGTGAGTTCCGTCAGCACGACGGTGTGGCGACGGTGATGATGATGCTACCGGCGCAGGCCTTCGCCTAAGCACTACGATGGTATGATCGAGGTGTGTAACTGTGGAGGGGGCACCGCACACGGTTAAGAGAAACTTGTGTGTCTTGGGGTGCCTCCTGCCCACGTATATAAAGGAGGGAGGGAGAGAGGACGGCCCTCCTAGGGGCGCGTCAAGTGTAGGGAGTCCTACTAGGACTCCCAAGTCCTAGTAGGATTCCCTTTCCTTTTCGGAGTAGGAAAGAAGGAAAGGAGGGAGAGGGAGAAGGAAAGGGGGGATGAAGGAAATATGCCCTAGAGGCAATAATAAAGTTATTATTTATTTCCTTATTTCATGATAAATGTTAATTATTCATGCTAGAATTGTATTAACCAGAAACTTGATACATGTGTGAATACATAGACAAACAAAGTGTCACTAGTATGCCTCTACTTGACTAGCTCGTTGAATCAAAGATGGTTAAGTTTTCTAGCCATAGACATGAGTTGCCATTTGATTAACGGGGTCACATCATTAGGAGAATGATGTGATTGACTTGACCCATTCCGTTAGTTTAGCACTTGCTCGTTTAGTATGTTGCTATTACTTTCTTCATGACTTATACATGTTCCTATGACTATGAGATTATGCAACTCCCGTTTACCGGAGGAACACTTTGTGTGCTACCAAACGTCACAACGTAACTGGGTGATTATAAAGATGCTCTACAGGTGTCTTCGAAGGTACTTGTTGAGTTGGCGTATTTCGAGATTAGGATTTGTCACTCCGATTGTCGGAGAGGTATCTCTGGGCCCTCTCGGTAATGCACATCACTATAAGCCTTGCAAGCATTGTGACTAATGAGTTAGTTGCGGGATGATGCATTACGGAACGAGTAAAGAGACTTGTCGATAACGAGATTGAACTAGGTATTGAGATACCGACGATTAAATCTCGGGCAAGTAACATACCGATGACAAAGGGAACAACGTATGTTTTTATGCAGTTTGACCAATAAAGATCTTCGTAGAATATGTAGGAGCCAATATGAGCATCCAGGTTCCGCTATTAGTTATTGGCCGGAGATGTGTCTCGGTCATGTCTACATAGTTCTCGAACCCGTAGGGTCCGCACGCTTAACGTTCGGTGACGATTTATATTATGAGTTATGTGTTTTGATATACCGAAGGTAGTTCGGAGTCCCGGATGAGATCGGGGACATGATGAGGAGTCTCGAAATGGTCGAGACGTAAAGATCAATATATTGGACGATTATATTCGGACTTCGGAAAGGTTCCGAGTGATTCGGGTATTTTTCGGAGTACCGGAGAGTTACGGGAATTCGCCGGGGAGTATATGGGCCTTATTGGGCCATATGGGAATAGAGGAGAGAGGCCAAATGGAAGGAGGCGCTCGCCCCCCCCCCCCCCCTCTGGTCCGAATTGGACAAGGGGTGCAGCCCCCTTTTCCTTCTCCCTCTCCCCCTCTTTCCTTCTCTCCTACTCCGGAAAGGAAAGGGGAATCCTACTAGGATTTGGGAGTCCTAGTAGGCCTCCCCACACTTGGCGCGCCCCCTCTAGGGCCGGCCTCTCCCTCCCTCCTTTATATACGGGGGTAGGGGGCACCTCTAGACACAACAATTGATCATTGATCTCTTAGCCGTGTGCGGTGCCCCCCTCCACCATATTCCACCTCGGTAATATCGTAGCGGTGCTTAGGCGAAGCCCTGCTCAGTAGCATCATCAACACCGTCATCACGCCGTCGTGCTGACGGAACTCTCCCACAAAGCTCTGCTGGATCGGAGTTCGTGGGACGTCATCGAGCTGAACGTGTGTTGAACTCGGAGGTGCCGTACATTCGGTACTTGATCGGTTGGATCGTGAAGACGTACGACTACATCAACCGTGTTGTGCTACCGCTTCCACTTTCGGTCTACGAGGGTACGTGGACAACACTCTCCCCTCTCGTTGCTATGCATCACCATGATCTTGCGTGTGCGTAGGAAATTTTTTGAAATTACTACATTCCCCAATAGTGGCATCCGAGCCAGGTTTTATGCGTAGATGTTATATGCACGAGTAGAACACAAGTGAGTTGTGGGCGATACAAGTCATACTGCTTACCAGCATGTCATACTTTGGTTCAGCGGTATTGTTGGATGAAGCGAACTGGACCGACATTATGCGTATGCTTACGCGAGACTGGTTCTACCGACGTGCTTTGCACACAGGTGGCTGGCAGGTGTCAGTTTCTCCAACTTTAGTTGAACCGAGTGTGACTATGCCCGGTCCTTGAGAAGGTTAAAACAGCACTAACTTGACGAACTATTATTGTGGTTTTGATGCGTAGGTAAGAACGGTTCTTGCTCAGCCCATAGCAGCCACGTAAAAATTGCAACAACAAAGTAGCGGACGTCTAACTTGTTTTTGCAGGGCATGTTGTGATGTGATATGGTCCAGGCATGATGCTATATTTTATTGTGTGAGATGATCATGTTTTGTAACCGAGTTATCGGCAACTGGCAGGAGCCATATGGTTGTCGCTTTATTGTATGCAATGCAATCACCCTGTAATTGCTTTACTTTATCACTAAGCGGTAGTGATAGTCGTAGAAGTAATAGTTGGCGAGATGACAACGATGCTATGATGGAGATCAAGGTGTCGCGCCGGTGACGATGGTAATCATGATGGTGCTTCAGAGATGGAGATCACAAGCATTAGATGATGATGGCCATATCATATCACTTCTATTGATTGCATGTGATGTTTATCTTTTATGCATCTTATCTTGCTTTGATTGGCGATAGCATTATAAGATGATCTCTCACTAAATTTCAATATAAAAGTGTTCTCCCTGAGTATGCACCGTTGCCAAAGTTCGTCGTGCCCAGACACCACATGATGATCGGGTGTGATAAGCTCTACGTCCATCTACAACGGGTGCAAGCCAGTTTTGCACATGCAGAATACTCAGGTTAAACTTAACGAGCCTAGCATATGCAGATATGGCCTCGGAACACTGAGACTGAAAGGTCGAGCGTGAATCATATAGTAGATATGATCAACATAGTGATGTTCATCATTGAAAACTACTCCATTTCACGTGATGATCGGTTATGGTTTAGTTGATTTGGATCACATGATCACTTAGATGATTAGAGGGATGTCTATCTAAGTGGGAGTTCTTAAGTAATATGATTAATTGAACTTTAATTTATCATGAACTTAGTCCTGATAGTATTCTGCAAATTATATTGTAGATCAATAGCTCGCGTTGTTGCTTCCCTATGTTTTATATGTGTTCCTAGAGAAAACTAAGTTGAAAGATGATAGTAGCAATGATGCGGACTAGGTCCATGATCTGAGGTTTATCCTCATTGCTGCACGGAAGAATAATGTCCTTGATGCACCGCTAGGTGACAGACCTATTGCAGGAGCAGATGCAGACATTATGAATGTTTGGCTAGCTCAATGTGATGACTACCTGATAGTTTAGTGCACCATGCTTAACGGCTTAGAATCGGGACTTCAAAGACGTTTTGAACGTCATGGACCATATGAGATGTTCCAGGAGTTGAAGTTAATATTTCAAGCAAATACCCGAGTTGAGAGATATGAAGTCTCCAACAAGTTCTATAGCTAAAAGATGGAGGAGAATTGCTCAACTAGTGAGCATGTGCTCAGATTGTCTGGGTACTACAATCGATTGAATCAAGTGGGAGTTAATCTTCCAGATAAGATAGTGATTGACAGAGTTCTCTAGTCACCATCGCCAAGTTACTAGAACTTCATGATGAACTATAGTATGCAAGGGATGACGAAAACGATTCCCGAGCTCTTCATGATGTTGAAATCGACGAAGGTATAAATCAAGAAAGAGCATCAAGTGTTGATGATTGACAAGACCAGTAGTTTCAAGAAAAGAGCAAAGGGAAAGAAAGGGAAACTTCAAGTAGAATGGCAAGCAAGTTGTCACTCCCGTGAAGAAGCCCAAAGCTAGACCCAAGCCTGAAACTGAGTGCTTACACTGCAAGGGAAATGGTCACTGGAAGTGGAAATGCCCTGAATATTTGGTAGATAAGAAGGATGGCAAAGTGAACAAGGGTATATTTGATATACAGGTTATTGGTGTGTTCCTTACTTGTGTTTATAGTAACCCCTCGGTATTTGATACTTGTTCGGTTGCTAAGATTAGTAACTCGAAACAGGAGTTGCAGAATAAACAGAGACTAGTTGAGGGTGAAGTGACGATGTGTGTTGGAAGTTGTTCCAAGATTCATATGATCATCATCGCACACTCCCTATATTTTCTAGATTAGTGTTGAACCTAAATAAATGTTATTTGGTGTTTGCGTTGAGCATAAATATGATTAGATCATGTTTATTGCGATACAATTATTCATCTAAGATAGAGAATAAATTGTTATTCTGTTTACATGAATAAAACCTTCTATGGTCATACACCTAATGTTGATGGTTTATTGAATCTTGATCATGATGATACACATATTCATAATATTGATGCCAAAAGATGCAAAGTTGATAATGATAGTGCAACATATTTGTGGCACTGCCATTTGGGTCATATCGGTGTAAAGCGCATGAAGAAACTCCACAAAGATGGACTTTTGGAATCACTTGATTATGAATCATTTGGTGCTTGCGAACCGTGCCTTTTGTGCAAGATGACTAAAACTCCGTTCTCCGGAACAATGGAACAAGCTACTGACTTGTTGGAAACAATACATACCAATGTATGCGGTCCAATGAGTGTTGATGCCCGTGGCAGGTATCGTTATTTTTCTGACCTTCACAGATGATTTGAGCAGATATGAGTATGTATAGTTAATGAAGCATAAGTCTGAAACATTTGAAAAGTTCAAAGAATTTCCGAGTGAAGTGGAGAATCATCGTAACAAGAAAATAAAGTTTCTACAATCTGATCGTAGAGGAGAATATTTGAGTTACGAGTTTGGCCTTCATTTAAAACAATGTGGAATAGTTTCACAGCTCACGCCACATGGAACACCACAGCGTAATGGTGTGTCCGAACGTCATAACCGCACTTTATTGGAAATGGTGCGCTCTATGATGTATATTACGATTTACCACTATCGTTTTGGGGTTATGCATTAGAGACAGCTGCATTCACTTTAAATAGGGCACCATCAAAATCCGTTGAGACGACGGCTTATTAACTGCGGTTTGGCAAGAAACCAAAGTTGTCGTTTCTTAAAATTTGGGGCTGCGATGCTTATGTGAAAAAGTTTCAACCTGATAAGCTCGAACCCAAATCGGAGAAGTGCATCTTCATAGAATACCCAAAGGAAACTGTTGGGTACACCTTCTATCACAGATCCGAAGGCAATATATTTGTTGCTAAGATGGATCCTTTTTAGAGAAAGAGTTTCTCTCGAAAGAAGTGAGTGGGAAGAAAGTAGTGCTTGATAAGGTAATTGTACCTTCTCCCGAATTGGAAAGTAGTTCATCACAGAAATCAGTTCCAGTGATTCCTACACCAATTAGTGAGGAAGCTAATGATGATGATCATGAAACTTCAAATTAAGTTACTAAAGAACCTCATAGGTCTTCCAAAGTACAGTCCGCACCAGAGTGGTATGGTAATCCTATTCTAGAAGTCATGTTACTAGACCATGATGAACCTACGAACTATGAGGAAGCGATGATGAGCCCAGATTCCGCGAAATGGCTTGAAGGCCATGAAATCTGAGATGGGATCCATGTATGAGAACAAAGTGTGGACTTTGGTGGACTTGCCCGATGATCGGCAAGCCATAGAAAATAAATGGATCTTCAAGAGGAAGACAGACGCTGATAGTAGTATTACTGTCTACAAAGCTCAACTTGTCGCAAAAGGTTTTTCGACAAAGTTCAAGGTGTTGAATATGATGAGATTTTCTCACTCGTATCGATGCTTAAGTCTGTAAGAATCATTTTAGCAATTGCCACATTTTATGAAATCTGGCAAATGGATGTCAAAACTGCATTCCTTAATGGATTTATTAAAGAAGAGTTGTATATGATGCAACCAGAAAGGTTTGGTTAATCCTAAAGGTGCTAACAAAATGTGCAAGCTCCAGCGATCCATCTATGGACTGGTGCAAGCATCTCGGAGTTGGAATATACGCTTTGATGAGTTGATCAAAGCATATGGATTTATGCAGACTTTTGGAGAAGCCTGTATTTACAAGAAAGTGAGTGGGAGCTCTGTAGCATTTCTAAAACTATATGTAGATGACATATTGTTGATTGGAGATGATATAGAAATTCTGGATAGCATAAAAGGATACTTGAATAAGAGTTTTTCAAAGAAAGACCTCGGTGAAGTTGCTTACACATTGAGCATCAAGATCTATAGAGATAGATCAAGACGCTTGATAAAAAATTTCAATGAGTACATACCTTGATTTTGAAGTAGTTCAAAATGGAACAGTCAAAGAAGGAGTTCTTGCCTGTGTTGCAAGGTGTGAAATTGAGTAAGACTAAAAGCCCGACCACGGCAGAAAATAGAAAGAGAATGAAAAGTCATTCCCTATGCCTCAGTCATAGGTTCTATAAAGTATGCTATGTTGTGTACCAGACCGATTGTATACCTTGCTCTGAGTTTGGCAAGGGAGTACAATTTTGATCTAGGAGTAGGTCACTGGATAGCAGTCAAGATTATCCTTAGTAAGGACTAAGGAAATATTTCTCGATTATGGAGGTGATAAAAGAGCCCTTCGTAAAGAGTTGCATCGGTGCAAGCTTTTACACCGATCCAGATAACTCTAAGTCTCAATATGGATACATATTGAAAGTGGGAGCAATTATCTAGAGTAGCTCCGTGCAGAGCATTGTAGACATAGAATATTCGCAAAATACATACGGCTCTGAATGTGACAGACCCGTTGACTAAACTTCTCTCACGAGCAAAACATGATCACACCTTAGTACTTCTTTGGGTGTTAATCACATATCGATGTGAACTAGATTATTGACTCTAGTAAACCCTTCGGGTGTTGGTCACATGACGATGTGAACTATGGGTGTTAATCACATACAGATGTGAATATTGGTGTCAAATCACATGGTGATGTGAACTAGATTGTTGACTCTAGTGCAAGTGTGAGACTGAAGGAAATATGCCCCAGAGGCAATAATAAAGTTATTATTTATTTCCTTATTTCATGATAAATGTTTATTATTCATGCTAGAATTGTATTAACCGGAAACTTCATACATGTGTGAATACATAGACAAACAAAGTGTCACTAGTATGCCTCTACTTGACTAGCTCGTTGAATCAAAGATGGTTAAGTTTCCTAGCCATAGACATGAGTTGTCATTTGATTAACGGGATCACATCATTAGGAGAATGATGTGATTGACTTGACCCATTCCGTTAGCTTAGCACTTGATCGTTTAGTATGTTGTAATTGCTTTCTTCATGACTTATACATGTTCCTATGACTATGAGATTATGCAACTCCCATTTACCGGAGGAACACTTTGTGTGCTACCAAACGTCACAACATAACTGGGTGATTATAAAGGTGCTCTACAGGTGTCTCCGAAGGTACTTGTTGAGTTGGCGTATTTCGAGATTAGGATTTGTCAATCTGATTGTCGGAGAGGTATCTCTGGGCCCTCTCGGTAATGCACATCACTATAAGCCTTGCAAGCATTGTGACTAATGAGTTAGTTGCGGAATGATGCATTATGGAACGAGTAAAGAGACTTGCCGGTAACGAAATTGAACTAGTTATTGAGATATCGACGATCAAATCTCGGGCAAGTAACATACCGATGACAAAGGGAACAACGTATGTTGTTATGTGGTTTGACCGATACAGATCTTTGTAGAATATGTAGGAGCCAATATGAGCATCCAGGTTCCTCTATTGGTTATTGGCCGGAGATATGTCTCGGTCATGTCTACATAGTTCTCGAACCCGTAGGGTCCGCACGCTTAACGTTCGGTGACGATTTATATTATGAGTTATGTTTTTTGATGTACCGAAGGTAGTTCGGAGTCCCGGATGAGATCGGGGACATGACTAGGAGTCTCGAAATGGTCGAGACGTAAAGATCGATATATTGTACGACTATATTCGGACTTCGGAAAGGTTCTGAGTGATTCGGGTATTTTTCGGAGTACCGGAGAGTTACGGGAATTCGCCGGGGAGTATATGGACCTTATTGGGCCATACGGGAATAAAGGAGAGAGGCCAAAAGGAAGGAGGCGAATTGGACAAGGGGTGCAGCCCCCTTTTCCTTCTCCCTCTCCCCCTCTTTCCTTCTCTCCTACTCCGGAAAGGAAAGGGGAATCCTACTAGGACTTGGGAGTCCTAGTAGGACTCCCCACACTTGGCGCGCCTCCTCTAGGGCCGGCCTCTCCCTCCCTCCTTTATATACGGGGGTAGGGGGGCACCTCTAGACACAACAATTGATAATTGATCTCTTAGCCGTGTGCGGTGCCCCCCTCCACCATATTCCACCTTGGTAATATCGTAGCGGTGCTTAGCGAAGCCCTACGTCAGTAGCATCGTCAACACCGTCATCACGTCGTCGTGCTGACGGAACTCTCCCGCAAAGCTCTGCTGGATCGGAGTTCGTGGGACGTCATCGAGCTGAACGTGTGCTGAACTCGGAGGTGCCGTACATTCGATACTTGATTGGTCGGATCGTGAAGACGTACGACTACATCAACCACGTTGTGCTAACGCTTCCGGTTTCGGTCTACGAGGGTACGTGGACAACACTCTCCCCTCTCGTTGCTATGCATCACCATGATCTTGCGTGTGCATAGGAAATTTTTTGAAATTACTACATTCCCCAACAGGGGAGTGCCCACACCCCTTGTCCAATTTGGTTTGGGCAGGGGGGGGCGCGCTCCACCTCGTGGCCCTTCTTCCCTTTCTCAAGTAAAGCCCAATAAGGCCCATTAACTTCCCCCGGCGAATTCCCGTAACTCCCCGGTACTCCGAAAAATACCCGAATCACTCAGAACCTTTCCGATGTCCGAATATAGCCTTCCAATATATCGATCTTTACATCTCGACCATTTTGAGACTCCATGTCACGTCCGTGATCTCATCCGGGACTCCGAACAAACTTCGGTCATCAAAACACATAACTCATAATACAAATCATCATCGAACGTTAAGCGTGCGGACCCTATGGGTTCGAGAACTATGTAGACATGATCGGGACACATCTCCGATCAATAACCAATAGCGAAACCTGGATGCTCATATTGGCTCCTACATATTCTACGAAGATCTTTATCGGTCAAACCGCATAACAATATACGTTGTTCCCTTTGTCATCGGTATGTTACTTGCCCGAGATTCGATCGTCGATATCATCATACCTAGTTCAATCTCATTACCGGCAAGTCTCTTTACTCGTTCGGTAATACTTCATCACGTAACTAACTCATTAGTCACAGTGCTTGCAAGGCTTATAGTGATGAGTATTACCGAGAGGGCCCAGAGATACCTCTCTAAAACACGGAGTGGCAGATCCTAATCTCGATCTATGCCAACCCAACAAACACCTTCAGAGACACCTGTAGAGCATCTTTATAATCACCCATTTACGTTGTGGCGTTTGATAGCACACAAGGTGTTCCTCCGGTATTCGGAGTTGCATAATCTCACAGTCTGAGGAACATGTATAAGTCATGAAGAAAGCAGTCGCAATGAAACTGAAACAATCATAATACTAAGGTAACAGATGGGTCATGTCCATCACATCATTCTCCTAATGATGTGACCCCGTTCATCAAATGACAACGCATGTCTATGGTTAGGAAACATAACCATCTTTGATTAACAAGCTAGTCAAGTAGAGGCATATTAGGGACAATATGTTTTGTCTATGTATTCACACATGTACTAAGTTTCCAGTTAATACAATTCTAGCATGAATAATAAACATTTATCATGAAATAAGGAAATAAATAATAACTTTATTATTGCCTCTAGGGCATATTTCCTTCAGGTACAACCATGGCCTACCAACTTCTTCTTCTCCATCTCCTCTTTGAGATCACTTAGAGCCACCCTAGAGCATTGCCCAACTGTGTGATAGCCTCCTCCTTGTCAGCAACCATTCTAGCAAAGTCCAGTTTGAAAAATTTCAGCTCTTCCTCCTTCTTCCTCTTTTCTCCAACTACTTTGAAGTTTTGTTCAGCATACTGAACATTATCTCTCAACTTGTCCTCGTTTTCTTTCTCATACATGCTCCACAATTCAGTTAAGCAGAATTTCAGAGCCTCTGACCACTCAGGGTTTATCCACTCTAGATAGTTGAATTTTAGTTTAGCCTAAAATTAAATAAATATGCTATCAATAAGAAATTGTATGAAATGTGCACAAATTATATAATATTGTATGAAAATGTGGGCACAGGCTAATTAGCTACATTAGCTTATATTCTATGCACAAATTGTGGGATGAAACAAATATTAGATCATAAATTAATAAAGATATTCTCAATAAGAAATTGTATGCATAGATTCTGGGCAGAAAAAATTATAACAGCATATATAAATAATTTTTTCCTCAATCAGATTGTATATGTATAAATTATGGGCGAGCACAAAGATTTATTACACCAACCGAAGCAAGAGAAGATTGGAGTACTGAAGCAAATCATATTTGAGCAACTATCCAGGAACAAATCTTTCATACACAAAATTGGAGTACTGGCAAGTGAATGGAGCATAAGCCAACTAAGCAAATCTATTTACACTACTAAGCAACATACCTTCTCCTCAGCACACGCTAGAAAACGTCTGCCACGGTCCAAGGATTCAAATGCAATTAGCCTGACGCAAGGTCATCGATGCAGACAACGAGAAGACAGATCGTGAGCAATGCCACTACATTCATAACAAGGAATAGTCTTAGGAAGCTAACCAGCACACAAATTGCACAAATCAACGACCTGATAAAAAAATCCCCAAATGATGAACCCTAATCCTAACCCTCGACGGGGGAGGCGAACACGCATACCTGGCTAGTGACTTCTTCGCCATTCGAAGAAGAGCTAGACTGGTTGCTCCAAGAAACCATGGCGGAGCGGCGAATGGCGGCGACTCGACAGGGGCGGCGCCGGCGGTGGTCGTAGTCGAGAGAGAAGAGAGCGAGCGGGGTGAACTGGTCTGGTCTGGTCCGAACAGTGACCGGTGCGGGCCACTCATACACCGGGCGGGAACGACCGTCTGTCGCCGTCTAACGACGTCCGTCAAACCGCGCCACGTCGACCCGACAGACGGGACCCACCTGTCGGATTCGCTGTTTTTCGAGCTAAAACCAGCATCAGTGCTTCGCGTTACAGATTAACCCCATTGTTGATGGTTTTTTGTGTCCTGCCTCACATGTAGTACCGATATATTACCCTAATCCCAAGCGTGATGGTTTTTGGTAAATAACTCCTAGGTAAAATGCTCGTGGCCCGCCGATGGAGCGGGAGTCTTAGATAGCGAGGCAGTGGCATCTTCCTCCGCATCTCAGTTCCACCCGGCACATACTCGCCCATGTCAACGCGCACGGCCGTTTCTTTACTCCAGCACGTAGCCATCACCGGTACGGCCACCATCTACCTCCCGCCTGATAAAACAAAGCAAAATCTAAGTTGCAGTCAGATCAGTGCCCTCCCTAATCAAACCCGACCGCAGGTTCCAATCTTTTCCCCGCGGGCTCTCACTCGGCCGATCGGTAGCTGCCGCGCCGGCGGTCTCGGAATGGCGCCGATACGCGTGCTCACGGCGCTGGACCACGCCCGCACGCAGTACTACCACTTCAAGGCCATCATCATCGCCGGCATGGGCCTCTTCACCGACTCCTACGACCTCTTCTGCATCGTGCCCGTCATGAAGATCATCGGGCGGGTGTACTACCCTTCGCCCGCCGGCGACGGGAGGCCGGGCGTGACGCCGCCCGCCGTCGTCTCGGCCACGGTCGGCGTCGCCCTGCTGGGCGCGGTGGTCGGGAACCTCCTCTTCGGCGCGCTCGGCGACCGCGTCGGGCGGCGGCGCGTGTACGGCCCGTGCCTGCTGCTGCTGGTGTGCAGCTCCATCGGGAGCGGCTTCTCCATCTGCCGCACGCGCGGGTGCGTGCTCTCCAGCCTCTGCTTCTTCCGTTTCATCCTCGGGGTGGGCGTCGGCGGAGACTACCCGCTGTCGGCGACCATCATGTCGGAGTTCGCCAACAAGCGCACGCGGGGGGCGTTCATCGCCGCCGTGTTCTCCATGCAAGGGTTTGGGATACTGGCCAGCTCCGGCGTCACCATGGTCGTCGCCGCCGCGTTCGACCGGTTCACGGGCCACCCGGACCCGCTTGACACTCCGGAGGCTGCCGACCTCGCCTGGCGCGTCATACTCATGGCCGGCGCCGTCCCTGCCGGGCTCACCTTCTACTGGAGGATGGCCATGCCAGAAACAGCCAGGTACGTCGGTCGTCCTAACTCCCAACTGGCGCACTACGTGTCTCTTCGACCACGTACGTTATATTTCGCTAACGTAGTTCCAGTACTCTGTACGAGTGACATTCATACAGGGTGTTATCATGTACGCATGTACATGTTTCGGCACATTGTCAGTACACAGTAAAAATTTTGGTATGTCTAGGACACATCTAGAGTTATGTCACATCTAAACTGCTGTCCATTGTGTTTGTGGTCTATTTTTTTTGTTTTTTTTTTCTTGTTGCTGCGTTATATATTTGTGAGAGCTTAGATGTGACATTCTTAAAAAACATCTATGTGAATTAGATAAACTGTAAAAAATTTCTCTCTCTAGGCACCTTAGAGATTACTCTAATTTCCATACGAGTCAAACCGTAGTCTCCGCAGATTTTTTAATCCATCACATTCATGCATTTACCATACATGTGATTGGAGTAACTTTGATCAAAATATTGTCTGTGATAACCACTGCCCACCTCACATGAAAACCCGGATTTAAGCTGATACATCTTAATGGGGTAAAAAATGAACGGTTCAAGAGTTCGAGGCTGCGTTTGGAAGTTTTCAACATTTAGTTCCATTGCACAGTCAGTTTGCAGGTGATTTTCTCGTACTGTGTGTCTGTTTCTAAAGCTGTGAACGAAGTACCTTTGAACGGCTCCATGGTAAGTTAACAAAAAATACCAGCTGTTGCTGCCATGATTGTTTTTTTTTCGAAAAGGGAGAATTCCCCGGCCTCTGCATCAGAACGATGCATACGGCCTCTATTACTAGATATAAATCAAGGTCTCAACAATGTCTTACATCAATGTAATAAACGCATGGATAAGCTCACATAGAGCGTCCATGACAAAGCAGCGAAGAGAACAGCCACAACCGGCCAGCATGAAACCAGATAGGTAAAACTAAATGCCTATCCTATTACATGATCGCCATCCAAACCGGTTGAAGATATTCCGCGCCACCATCTTCCACCGGACAGATCCAGTAACCAAATGCTCTCTGGCCTCCGTCGGAGTGAGTAACGACCACGTACGGATCAGCGCTGTAGCTCGGAATAACACCTGCAAAAAATGAGTATTTGTTGTTCTGTTAAAAACCAAATCATTTCTGCAATTCCAAATTACCCATAATAACGCACATACTCCTACACGAATATGTCTGGCCGTGTCAGCCTGAATCCCAACAAGCCACGCCCCAAATAACGTGTTTACCGAAGTGGGAGGAGTAATATTAAAGGCAATTTGCACGGAGCGCCACAACCCGCGAGCCAACGGACAATCAAAAAATAAGTGCTTGATGGTCTCCTCCGTATGACAAAAACTACACCTAGTAGAACCTGTCCAGTTGCGCTTAACTAGATTGTCCTTAGTAAGAATAACCTGCTTATGCACAAACCACATAAACACTTTAATCTTCAAAGGAACCTTAACTTTCCAAACCTCCTTGGAAGTGGGTATTACAGCAGAATTAATAATATTAACATACATCGATTTGACTGTGAATACCCCAGTCCTAGTTAGTTTCCAAAGCAACTGATCGCGGTTAGGAGTTAGCTGAACGTCCATCAGCCTACGGACAAGGTTAAGCCATGCCTCCCATCGAGGCCCAACAAGCACCCTCCTAAACTGGATGTTTAGAGGTACAGACTGCATAACCGTGGCAACAAGAGAGTCCCTACGCTGAACAATACGATACAGAGTCGGATATTGTGTAGCCAATGGCGTGTCACCCAGCCACGTATCCTCCCAGAAACGTGTATTCTCGCCATTGCCCACAGTAAATTTTGTTCTATTAAAGAAAGCGGCTTTAACCCTCATAAGCCCTTTCCAGAACGGTGAATCTGTAGGTCTCAGAGTAACCTGGGACAACGTCCTTGAGTGCAGATATTTACTACGTAAGATCTGCGCCCAAGTTGCCTCTGTCTCAGAAGACAACTTAAACAACCATTTACTAAGCAGGCACTTGTTCTTGATCTCAAGATTTTCAACCCCAAGTCCCCCTTGGTCCTTTGGTCGACATATAATATCCCATCTGGCCAATCTGTATTTTCTCTTGGACTCATCACTCTGCCAAAAGAACCGAGAATGATAGAAATCTAGCCTTTTCCGAACACCCACTGGGATCTCGAAGAACGATAAGAGAAACATAGGTAAACTCGTGAGCACCGAGTTAATTAGAATTAACCGGCCTCCATAAGACATGAGTTTTCCTTTCCAGCAGCTCAGTTTCTTCTCAAAGCGATCTTCGATACACTTCCATTCACGATTAGTTAGCTTACGATGGTGTATTGGAATCCCCAGATAAGTGAATGGTAACGCCCCAACTTCGCAGCCGAACAGTTGTGTATATGCTTCTTGATCATCTTTGGCCCTACCAAAGCAAAACAACTCGCTCCTATGGAAGTTAATCTTCAGCCCCGATAACTGTTCAAACAAACATAAGACTAGCTTCATGTTCCTCGCTTTTGCCAAATCGTGTTCCATGAAAATGATTGTATCGTCAGCGTATTGCAGGATGGATAGCCCACCATCTACCAGATGAGGCACCAATCCCTCCACCTGACCGGCCTCCTTGGCCCTCCCAATCAGGATCGCCAACATATCAACCACGATATTGAACAGAATAGGCGACATAGGGTCCCCCTGTCTCAACCCCTTGTGCGTTCTGAAATAATGGCCTATGTCATCATTAACTTTAATGCCCACACTACCTTTTTGTGTGAACGTTTCCACCTGATTGCGCCAGAGCTCGTCAAACCCCTTCATCCGTAGAGCCTGTTGGAGGAACGGCCATTTGACTTTGTCATAAGCCTTCTTGAAATCCACTTTGAAAATAACACCATCAAGTTTTTTCGTATGAATTTCATGAAGCGTTTCATGCAGGACCACAACCCCTTCTAGGATGTTCCTATCCGGCATGAAGGCCGTTTGAGAAGGTTGCACAACAGTCTGCGCAATCTGCGTGAGCCTTATCGTACCCACCTTAGTGAAGATCTTGAAACTTACATTCAAAAGGCAAATAGGCCGAAATTGCTCAATTCGTATGGCGTCAGTTTTCTTAGGCAACAAGGTAATAGTGCCAAAGTTTAGTTGGAGAAGCTGCAAGTGTCCCGCGAACAAATCATGGAACATCGGCATCAAGTCCCCTTTGATGATATGCCAACACTTCTTATAAAACTCAGCCGGGAATCCATCCGGCCCGGGTGCCTTGTTACACTTCATCTTGGATACAGCCTCAAAAACCTCCTTTTCCGTGAAAGGGGCAGTTAGGATATCGTTCTCCACAGAAGTAAGCTGAGGGACATCGTGCACTCTAGACTCATCCAGGGACACACAGTTACCATCTGGTGGTCCGAATAGACGCTTGTAATAGTCCGTAATGTAAAGTTTGAGGTTGTCCTGACCGACAATGGTGCCCTCATCTTGTTCTAACTGGAATATTCTCTTCTTTCGGTGTTTACCGTTGGCTATCATGTGGAAGAACTGAGTGTTCGCATCCCCCTGGACAACTTTTGTCACCTTTGCCCGCAGCGCCCACTTCAATTCTTCCTCACGGAGGAGCTCTTTCAACCTCCCCTCGGCCTCATGCTTGATATGAAGCTCAGGGGCGGACAAAATCGAAGTTTCTGCCCTAATATCTAGGGTTTGGATAAGGGAGAGCAGACGTTCCTTCTCCACCTTATACATTCCACCTAGATGCTTAGCCCACCCTCGAAGAAAACTCCGAAGATGTCTAATTTTGTTCTGCCAACGCTCTAGTGCAGTCCTACCTCCGGCATCTTTAGCCCATTCTCTGGCTACAAGATCCAAGAATCCTTCTCTTTCAAACCACGCCAGCTCGAAGGAGAATAAATTCTTGTTACCCGAATAAGTAGCCCCACCAGAGTCGAGCAGCAGGGGTGTGTGATCAGAAATACCACGTGAAAGCGCTTGCACCGTTACGAAGGGAAACTTCTGTTCCCACGCAACACTAGCCAAAACCCGATCCAACTTCTCGAACGTCGGATTTGGTAGCGAATTAGCCCAGGTAAACTTTCTCCCTGAAAGCTCAATCTCTCGCAAATCTAAGCTTTCGATAATGGTATTGAACATAAATGACCATCTTCCATCAAAATTGTCATTATTTTTTTCATCACGTCTTCTAATGATATTAAAATCACCCCCCACCAGAATTGGGAGTTGCTCAGACCCGCAGATTCTGACAAGATCAGCTAAAAAGTCAGGTTTGAGCTCTGCCTGCGCTGCCCCATACACCGCAACCAAAACCCAGTCAAACCCATCAACTTTTGACCGTGCCCTGAACTTAACAGCAAAATCCCCCATGACCACACTACGGACCTCGAGGGAGTCACATCTCACACCGAGTAAGATACCGCCCGACCTTCCTCTCGGCGGAAGACAATGCCAGTCAAACGCCATACCCCCCGACAGCGTATTGAGAAATTGAGGCGAGAAATTGGCTCTACCCGTTTCGGATACGGCAATAAAGTCCAATCGATGCTCAATGGACGCCTCCGCCAGGAACCTCCTTTTAGCCAAGTCCTTAAGACCTCTGCTATTCCAGAAAATTCCTCTCATATCTCATCATGAAATTTCTTAGCCGTGCGTATCCTAGCAGTCCTACGGACCGCGGACGTCGGGTATATTTTGTGCTTCCACTTGCGCTTAGGACTAGACTGACCTACCCGGTCTAATACATCCCTTTCTTGCGGTCTAGCCTCTTCTATACCGACATCCTCTTCCTCCTCCTCCTGCTCCGGGAGGGTCGGTGTGAGGTCCTCACAAAACTTATCAAGCACTCGAACTCCCAAAGCATCAATCTCTGAGTCATTCAGTGGTTTAACAGCAGCTAAGTTACGAATCATGTCTAAAGCCCTCTCAGCTTCTAGATCAAGCAAATCATTAATAGAATTAGAAACTTCACCCTCATTACTCCCAAGTGAAATTCCTAATTGGTTTGCCTTATCTACAATTTGCTCATCCGAAAAATGCAAGATAGTATTGGAAATATTAACGGACATACCAGTAGTGGCGTGAACGTCACGAAGCTTTGCCGCCCTCGCGGCACAGCGCTGCTGCATATTGTCAACCTCCGGATAGCCCTGAAGCCGACAGCTCATACGTCGGCCCTCACACGCCTGGTCCGGGATCTCGCCAAACTGGATGACCTCCTCCCTCGTGAACTTATCCGGAGAGCAACCGCCTGTCACTCCCTGAATATCCACCCGGTCTCCATGACCAGGTGAGAGCACAGCGTCAACAACTGGAGAGGCCGAGGCCACCTGCCTCTGCCCCCCAGTCACCCCGGACCGCCTGTCCGGAGAACCCGCAAGAAGGGCAACTTGGGCTCCCCCAACGGGCCCCGATGGTGAGAGCACAGCGTCAGCAGCTATGGTAGCAGAGGCCACCTGCCTCCGCCCCCCCCCCCCCTCCCCCCCCGACCCTCCGGACCACCTGTCCGGAGAGCCTGAGGATGGCGCCACCAGGGCACCCCCGCCTGGCCCCGACGGCGAAGAGGGCTTTGAGGCCGCCCGCCTCAAACCCTCCTGCGGGGCTGGTCCAGCAGGCTGCATTGCCTCCCCATCAATCGGCCTAGGAAGAATAGAGTCCACGTGCTCTGGCCCCCCTACCGCAGACCTGTCGACTCTCCCGGTAGCCACATCGGGAAGAGCCGGATCCGGAGTCGCCAAAATCCCGAACGCCGAGCCCACATGCCCAACAACGCCCACCGCACCTGCGTCCTGAAAGTCCAATGCAGGTAGAGAGAGCTCAAACTCCTCAGCAGACTCCACCCTTTCACTCCAAAGCCTCGGCGGTGCAGAAGCAGGGCCAAAAGAGCCAAATCTCAAAGTGGTCGACGGCACAGAAGCACTAGGTACCGACCCCCCATCTGATTCCTTAGCGGTTTCCACCGGTCTCTTGGCCATCTCAGACCTAGTCTCATTACCCCGTGGATCCTGACCAGTCGTATCATCATCGCCCTCACTCATATCATCACCAGTGGCCGCTGTAGCGTCAGCAAAGAGACTGTCATCCTCAAATTCAATCTCCAGACTGTAAACATAACCGCGAAATGCCCACTTAACCACATCCGGCACAAAGTCTATGTCCAAAATACTGACCAGAATACGAGCAATCCCATGAGCCCGAGTAAAAGCCATGTCTACCTGCTCGGTCTTTCCCACCAAAATCCCCAGGCTAGCAACAACTCTGGCATCCTGCAGCAGAGCAGAAGGCGCCCCCGAAAAGCGCAGCCAGGCCTGAGTAAGGGGGACACCTTGAGGCTCCACCAGGCTCCACTCCTGGAACTCAAGAATGGCTTCCGTACCTGGAACCTTACACATCCCAAAGCTCAGCAACCTCTGAAAATCCTCCACTATCGGGAACTGAACCCTGAATAGGTTGGTCTCCAACCTGACAAGCTCCCAATGGAAGTCTCCAGGTGCCAGCTCACGGAGACACTGAATGATCTGGGCATCAGACACCTGACCTCTAGTCACTTTGACAACACCAGTCGTCATGCTCTGCACCTCCTGAGTAACCTCCCTCTCAGACGGCGACTCAAAAAACGTGAGCTCAGAACAAAACACGCCATACGTCATCAGGCTCGGTGTCTGCTCTCGTAACAACGGACAACCCTCAGACTCATGTGCAGGCTTACCACAAGTATCACATAGAACCGCAACACATTCAGCAATGAAATGACCCTTATCACCACACCGGTAACAAAGCATTCTTTCCTTCTTCTTGGCAAATTTAGCAGCTCTGTCTGACTCAGTAGATTCAGCCACCTCCACCACCATCGGCTGAGTGTCCCCCACCACAGGAGCCACTGCCGCCGCCAGATCCGAGACTACCTCCATAACCTGGGAGGATAACCCTAACTCCTCAGTATCAGCATGTACCACCGTATCATTAACATTAGCATGATTCTGCCTTGGGCGGTAACGGCCCCCACGGCCACCGCGGCCACGGTTACCACGGAACCCGCCTCTGAAGCGATGAGCTGGACCAGACGCTCCCTCGACAAAACCACCTGTTGGCCCCATGAATGGCCGCTCTGCCGAGCCATCACTCTGCCAGGCGTATCCCCGTCCACCACCTGTAGACGAGGACCCCCGGTGGTGCCCTTCTCCATACGCGTTATAACCGTCATCGCCCCACTGGCCACGGGGCGCGACATGAGCTTCGGTACCTACAGAGACCTGCGGCACCTGAGCCTGCTGCAAAACCGGAGTCGTAGAAACACTCGTGTGCCGAGCCACGAAGTGCGGCGGTCGAGCGGCAGCTTGAGCCCCGAGAGGTGGCCTTGAAGCCGGAGCGGGAGCGGGAGGCCTTGTCGTCGGGACACCCCGGCCCGCGGCGGTCCCCATAGACGGAGCAGGCGGCCTTGGACCCCCCCCCCCCCCCCCGCCCCAGCGTCGGCGCCGTCACCACGGGCGCAGGAGGCCGAGCAGCAGCCGCCGCCACCCCACGGCCCAGCTGATCCGGCAAAGTAGCCGCAGGTGGGTGGCCTCCGACAGTGGGAGCAGCACGGCCGGCTCCTAGGCGCGGTGGCGCTCCACCACGTCCAGTTCCAAGAAACCCACCTCGGCCGCTGGATCCCGGTGGCAGGCCACCGGCGCCGCGACTCCCAGCCGTGGCCGGCGCCAGTCCCCCGCGGCCCGCGGCGCCCGGCGCAGCCACCGTCCCCCGACCTCCACCGTCGCTGTTCGCGGCCGCCGCCGGCGCAGGCCCCCCGCGACCGGAAGCGCCCGGCGCCGGCACAGAAGGGGAGGGCGTCCCTCGGCCCGCCATCTTGGCGAGCGGCGGGATGCGTCGAGCCCGAGCACCACCGCGTTCGCAGAACGACGGCCGAAGCGCAGCGCCCCGAACCCTAGAGCGATAGCAGACCGATACGTCGATCACAGAACGATTGCATGGGGGTGTACATCGACGTATTGGCTCGCCTTGGGCCTCATACCCCTCGGTCGTACGGCCAATAGTCGTCGGGCCCGGTTCACTCAGAACCGGCCCACCCTCCAGCAACCCCGCGTGAGGGCCCAACAGCCCACTCAATCGTACGAGCCGCTGATTCCGGATCGAACCTTCGTTGCCAATCACCGGCAGCGGCTCCAGCGCCGCCGGCGATCGCCGGTGCTTTTTCCGTTTGACCACTTTCCATGAACCATCGGTGATGAAATCAGACAACGTGGGTTTAGGGAGACTAACCTTAGGGATGGGCCCCTTCCAAGGCCGCACCGCCGCCGCCGTCGTTCGTCGGTGGACAATGCGCCGGATCATCTCGATCTTGTCTTCGGGCCTCAAACCTTGCCTCGCGGGATCGTCAACCGGTACCACGCCATCCACGATCTCCGCCACCTCTTCCTCAGAATATCCCGGATCGAATGCCTCACAAATCACGGACGAAGGCGTTGGCGAGTAGGCCGTCGAGCCACCGGAGTGCCCGCCGTCTTCGTCGTCGTCCCCACTGCCATCATCCGCAAGTGCCCAGAAGCGGCCGCCCACCCTCCGGCGATCACGGGGGGCGCGCGCGCTGGCCGGCGTCAAGGATCCCAGCGCCATCAGTCGCCAGAGCCCCTGGGTTATAGTATATATTTTTGAGTTGGCATCCTGGGTTATATTCGAGTACCATCGTAAGACACACGAGCGCGAGTGACACGCCTTGCACTAAACATTTAAGCAAGTCACCGCATTGATTGGTAGACTAAGCAAAACTGCGATGATCGATGTGTACACTGACTGGTATCTCAAACAAATGGCGCGGAGAAGAATATACCGCGGGATACTTGAGATCCGACGAAGCAGCAGCTTCCTGCTGACCAACGAAGAAATTCAGTCTGTTCCCCGTAAACGAACCTGGGCACAGTTTGCCTAATTATTTTCTCTAAGCCGGAGCTTAACTAGGTGCCAGGCTCTGGTCGCCATCATAAGGTTGCTGCTTATACTTGTCTAGTTTTGGTATTATATATCTTATCGTCAAGTTGCCTAGCTCCGTTTGACCTTGCACTAGCTTCTAGAACTAGTCGTGCATCTGGCTGTCAAGTTTAAGCATACTTGAACAAGTTGCATATGCATACTTAAACAGTTTGCGTACGTTGTAAAATAAGCAAGTTGAGCATATCTATATCTGGATCGATCTGCGTCTCGTTGGATTGGCCTCGTCACACCACACGTCAGGCCGGCATATCAAATTGAAGTGGCATATACCGGCGCTGAATCTGGCTCACTTTAGTTTTCATTTTGCAGTTAACAAACCAGGTCGATCAGGAGGTGATTCATTACACCAAAAGATAAAGTAGAAACGTACCGTACTACTGAAGTGTCAAAAAAGAAAGTTAAACTAGTAACCAACTAAAGTTCAGTGATTGACCGAACTAA
The DNA here is from genome assembly GCA_963921465.1 of Triticum timopheevii. Lineage (NCBI taxonomy): Eukaryota > Viridiplantae > Streptophyta > Magnoliopsida > Poales > Poaceae > Triticum > Triticum timopheevii. Next base: position 219,766,601 of record OY997274.1, read on the forward strand.
CTAACTGCTCCACCTGATGGGTGCTGGCTGGTGGTGGTGCAGGTTTACGGCGCTGGTACAGCGCGACGTGCTCAAGGCGACCAGCGACATGGGCTGCGTCCTCACGGACCTCGACCTGAACGCGATATCCGAGGGGGAGGACGCGGCGGCCATGCCCCGCACCCCGTCGCCGTTCGGGCACGCGCCGGCGGCTCAGTACGGCCTCTTCTCGCGCGGGTTCCTGCGAGAGCACGGCCGGGACCTCTTTGGGTGCGCGGCGACGTGGTTCCTGCTCGACATCCCCTACTACAGCAGCACCCTGTTCCAGTCCCAGATCTACCGGCCGTGGTTCAAGCCGGCGAGTCACCAGAACGTCTTCCAGGAGGCGTACAACGTGGCGAGGTTCCAGGCCATCATCGCCGTCGCCTCCACCATCCCGGGGTACTTCGCCGCCGTCCTGCTCATCGACCGCACCGGCCGGCGCCGCCTGCAGATGGCCGGGTTCTTCCTCATGGCCGCGTTCCTCTTCGCGCTCGCCGGCCCGTACGACCACTACTGGCGCGGCAACGCCAAGAACGCCTGGTACATCGTGCTCTACGCGCTCACCTTCTTCTCCGCCAACCTCGGGCCCAACACCACCACCTTCATCCTGCCGGCCGAGCTCTTCCCGGCACGGTTCCGGTCCACGTGCCACGGGATATCCGCCGCCGCCGGGAAGGTCGGCGCGCTCGTTGGCTCCGTGGGCTTCCTTTGGGCGTCGCAGTCGCGGGACAGGGGAGATGTGCAGGCCGGGTACGAGCCCGGCATCGGCATGATGTACGCGCTCATCATTCTTGGAGCCATCAGCCTGCTCGGCCTCGTCGTGACCTACTTCTTCACGCCGGAGACGATGAGGCGGTCGCTGGAGGAGAACGAGAGCGAGCGGGACCAGAACCAGGACGGCGACGGCGGGATGTGCTTCCAGGAACTAACTCTGACGCCCAAGAGCCCGGGGTCCTTGGTGAGCTCGCACGTCAGCACGTCGCCTATCCATCCGCACCGCTTTTCTGTATGATGGAACTTTGAAAACAATAGCACGACGCATAAGCAGTTCCGTTTTTTGGTTACTGGCACGTGAAATGCAGATGTAGATAATCTTACAAAAAAAAATACAGATGTAGATTTCCCGCATGGTTGTTTCGTTTGATTGGTTGAGACAAAATTACGTAGCTCAAACTTTGTAAAGGTCTGGTCGTATGTAACTAGCTATGCTATTATATGTGAGTTGGTTATGGTGATTGTGGTGTCACACAAAACACAAATATGTTAGTCAGGTCGGTACGAGCATCTGTGCGCAACATCAAGCCCATCCCACTTGAAAATATGGGGTGGGCTGATATTTTGTTGTCCGAGGACCTGGGTCTAGGACGACTCTAGGTACTAGTAGATACCCGCGTGTTTGTCTTAAAAAAAATAGATACCTGCGCGTTGCCGCGGGATATTTCTTGTGTTATACTGGTACGAGAAAGGAAGAATTAAAATGCATATTACAACTGTTGGCATATGCATGCATAATATGCATGAAAATAATTGAATGGACAAAGAGGTCTAATGGTAGCAATAGTTTTTTCGTGTAACTTAAAGCATCAAATGCTTGATACATAAGAAAAATAGTAAGGTTTTGGATCCGGTGACCGTATCAAATTATTTTGTAAACATGGGAAAATAATTTAATCATCAATAAATATGGCATGCAAGATATATGGACAAGATGGAGATTGTATAACATGTTTGATAGATAAGAGCATCTACAGCCGGACTTGGCAAATCCGGCCCGTCAAACGCCCGCGGATGCGCTCGGACACATCCGCGGGCACTGACCGGGCATCCCTCATATTTGTTGTCCTGCATCCGCGTATCTCATATCCGGCATTTTATATCCATACTACCTATGCACATGTTGATCTATCCTACGTGATCAGACGGCGGACAACGAAATTGAGCTACAAAGGAACACAAGATCGGCTGCAAACGGACATAAACATACTTCACCGCGTCCAAAAGATCACAGTTCGTCCACGGACAAATGCATAAACTTCTATAACTAAAACGATATTAACATTGAGGAGGAGGGGGGCTAGAATCACCACTTCCTCGCCGGGCCTTTGCCCTTCCGGTCGCCGGCACAGCTGTAGGCGTCTGCGCATGGTGGAGGGTCTTGGTCATCGGACGACGAGGTGCAGTTGTCGCCGCCGTCGGAGTTGGAGAGGACAACGAGCCCCTTCATCCGACGGACCACCCTGTCCTGCTCCCGCTTCAACCTTGCCACCTGAGCCTTCACCGCCGCTGCCTCCTTCGCCTCGCACTTCGATTGCTCAATGGCTAACCGGAGCGCCTTGGCGTTCTTCCGTCGAAGGCGGCGGGCGTCCGTCTTCGCCGTCGTGAGGGAGCGGCGGTACACCTAGACGAGGAGACGCACGTCCTCGTCGGCGTCCGGCTCCGTCACGCAGCGGCGGCGCGCAGACTGCGCCGCCTCCCTCTCTCGTGCACGCTGCCTCACGCGGCGGGCTGGAGGTGCGGGCACAAGCACCCCACTGGCTGCGTGGAGGAGTGGCCGGCGGGGGAAGGAGACGACACGGGGCCAGCACGAACTGTGCTGACCGCGTGTCGCTGCGCGTGGGCTGGGAGGCTCCAGCTCCGGCATCCGCGCTGCGCCGGGAAGTGCAGCGACGCTCCAGATCTGGAGCTGCCGCCGGTCTCCACTTTGGACCGCTCCAGCGCAATGCGGAGGGCCATCTCCTCCTCGTAGTCAAGCTTCGAGTCAGAGTCGCTGTCGGAGTTGCTCATGGTGGTGGATGGGATCAGAACCGGAGCGGGAGAGGAGTGGACGGACAGAACGAGAGAGGCAGAGAGTGAGCTAGGGTTTAAGCTCGCCGTCCGGGTTGGGGTTTTTTGTGGGGTCCGTGGTGGGCAGGACCTGTCAAACGGACGCACCCGGGCGTGCCCGGGCCGCCCCATATCCGCCCTATATTTGGGCTGGTATGAGGGGTGCCGGTCAGCCCGGACGTTTGAGGTCCGTTTGAGAGGTCCGGTTGGGTCGAATTTTTGTTATCAGTCACTGACCGGACGGTCTGCTCGGGCGTTTGAGATGGGTATGAGAGACCTACTTGTAGATGCCATAAGAGGAACTCACTTTAGCACCTTGACGGGTTAAGACTTGAGATTGTAGAAGCTACAGTACAAAACCCACTTCAAGGGAGATCAACAATCCAATTCGTAGATAAAGAAGAAAGTAATACTGAAAACGAACAGCAAAATATCAAAAGAGCTACCTAAGTCAGCACCAGCTGCTCCCAAGCATAGATCCAATGACTGTCGTAGACTGATCTAGAATATCCAACGGCTAAAATAATTTGGGTGATGTTGCTCAAGGAGAAGTTAGAGAATTTTTAATAGTTGGGGCTAACTATTTTGATATAGTAGATCCTTGCGTTGCGGCCAGACTAAAAAAAGGCATTTTTGTGTCTCGTCGCATTAATGTGACCCTTAAATTGAGATGGGTTTGGCGGATCCTCAGAGAGGTTGGCGGCCTGCGGCTGCACCTTATTAAAGCAAAGTATTTGGAGGGTTACATTCTTCTTGTGCATAGTTATAGGGAGGAATTCAGTTCTGGTATCGATTCGGTCGATCAAGAATGAGATTCGTCTAGGGATATCTGTCTCCACAGGCAATGGAGGTGAGACGCTCTTCAAGCTTGATATGTGAGTGGATCTACGCTATGCGTTGACTTCCCAGACTTATTGGCTATCTGCGCGGACCCCCTATTGTTGGTTTCCTGGGCCACTCATGATAGAGGCTGGAATGTCTCATTCCGTCATACATTTGGGCCCGAGGAAACAGTTTCATGGGCCAGCCATCAGACGCCAGGCGGCCGTTCTGACGTTGTGCCTGAATTATCCGTATGCCATGTCGTGGCACTTGACTCCTTCGGGGTTCTTTTATGTTGGCTCGGTATATCACGCCCTCGTCGAAGGTCGTCGCTCACATGGACCACACCTATGTGGAAAACGCCATGTCCTCTAAAGATAAAGATCTTTGTGTGACAGCTTCTGTGTGGTCGCCTTCCATCAGAGACGGAGGTGATCAAGCGGATACGTATAGCGATGGATTATGTCCTCTTTATGGTGCTCTGGAGATTGGTACCACATCTTCTTTGTCTACCGCGCGGCTCATTTTGTTTGGTGCTTTGGACAAGAGGCTCTTCGGCCTGAGCGGGAGACCCTGGACCTGGTTGATTTTTTCGAAGCTCAGGCCAACCAGGCCGTGGAGGAGAAGCCTCTTCTGGTTAGCGTTCGCGATGATGACCTTGACCCTCTAGACGACGCGTAACAAGATGGTCATTCAGCGGGTCTTCTTAAGGGGGGCCACTGACTCTGTATTCAAATTCCTGGCGTTTTTGCAAGACTGGCACCCACTCTCTAGGCAGTGAGATCGTGACCTGCTTGGCAGCATGATAGGCGTGATGACTGTGGCGGTTTGTCGCCTTGCCCCGCCACATAGCCACTGATCTTTCTGTCACTTGGTTGTTATTTTTCCTCTTTCTTTGTTATTTTATTTGGGCATGTTTTTGTGTTGTTGCCCCAACGGACTTATTCTTTTTTACTTTACGTGAACTTTAGCTTGTTACCCGCAAAAAAAAAAACTTTAGCTTGTTGTATGGGCATGGTGGTTGCTTTAGCCATAAAGCGGGGTGAAAACCTAATTCAAGATCAAGCCTATCCCACTTAAAACGTTAATCCCTAGCAATACACCAAATGGTAACCTAGATCCGGATACACAGATTCATACAGAGGGGTGAATCTTAGGGCCTGGGGAGGAGAAAAGAAGCTAGCACACGTGGTGTAGGCTACACATACTTAAACCCAATAAGAATGAAACGCATGGCGAACGCTCGCATGATGCACGTGGCGGTAGGAACAATGCTTGGTGCAGAAACACTCTCGAGTATTAGGCATTGTTTTTGGGAAACGTTTCTATATGGTACGCCAGCCGAAACTTCGGACGGTCTAGCACCAGACATCTGATCGCGTACTGCATCACAGACGCACATCGATCGCAAACCTCAGGAAAAAAAGGCGCACATCAAACGTGGGGACAGCTGGCCACGTGGCCTGGCAGGCCCACCTTATCTCTTCGTCTCTAGATTTTTCTGGCCACTCCCCATCATCTTCTTCCCCTGGATTTCTTTTCCCTCGTCCCCTTTCTTCTCTTTTACTGCACGCAGCACACCAAGACGCACCACCACCACTCCCACGCACTCTGTCCTTTACAGGGGTTCGCACCGATGCAAAATCGAGCGCTCACCGTTGCCATCGCCGATGGGATGATTTTTGCTGCAAACCTCGCCGGCGCCCGTCGGAGTTGCAACCGACGTGTTGTGGAGCTAGAACCAGCGTGGGTGGCGTTTTTGCTACAACTAGCGCCTGGAAAAGTTACAAACGGCGAGCGTTTTTGCTACGATGGTGATGGGGTGGCGGCACCGGCGAGCTATTTTTGCTGGAACCACACACATTTTTTTGCTACTACCGGCATTTTTTTGCTACTACCGCGGCAACCTGAGGGTGAGTACTATTTTCTGCGAGCTCGTTATCGGCGTGTTGCGACCGGCGACCGGCACCATCGAAGCTATGGTCGTCGCACCGGAGCTACGATCATCGCCACGGGGGAGCTGCAACCGCGGCCGGATGCTACTGGATGCATGTGGCCGGCGAGAACGCAGGAGGCGGCAGCAACGACGGTGACCTACAGGGACGACGACGGCCGGCGGTGAGGGAAACGACCGGCGGCGAGGGCAGCGACAGGCGAGACGCGGCGTGTGGTGCTTCGAGGTCGGGCGAGTCACCAGTCCATGGTGGCGCGATGCAAGTTTTTTTTGAAAGAAGAACACATCTGATGAAGAAAGGGGACACAATCGTGTGGCTAGGCGATGTTTGATCGAGCGTAGCCGGTGCGACCGGCTCAAATTTCGGCCGGCGCAGCGGCGCCTATCACTCGCCCTGTTTTCATTCTGATTTGCGCACCGCATTAGAAGAGAGTTAAAGAAGAGCAACTCATTTGTTTCTCATCTAAACTTGTGCAAATGTCGGCCCAAGCGGGTTTCGGGCTACGCTTGTAAAAGCTTGACCTTCTTTTCTCAAGCCCAAGCCCGGTCGAAAGCATAAATACTCTCTTTTCTCAAGACCAAGCCCGGCCTGAAATCAAGCCGGAAGCAGGGAAGCCCGACCCGAACGCTGAGTTTCAATGTTTACATGTTTAAGCCCTATGTGAAGCCCAAAATCCCGGCCCAAAATACAAGAAAAAATGAGCCTGGGCCTAGCTCGAACTACACTCCAGGCTGGAAAACATATCTATCAAATGCATGTTTTAAACATTTATTTGAATATGTGTTAAAAAAATTCAAAAAGAAGTTGAGGTTTTTTTATTATACGATTTTTTCAACTACACAAGAATATGTTTTTCATTGTATGAACATTTAAAAAAATGTCATGAACATATGTTTAAAACACGTGAACATTTGTTATTGGTACGAAATATATTTTTTGAATTACGCAATTTATTTCTACATTGTATAAAATTTTAAAAAAAATGGAAAAACATTTTTTTTGAAACTCATGAACATTTTAAAATGTCACAAACATGTTTTTTAGTACTATCAACATTTTCTAAAAGTTCCAAAAATATTTCTTGAATGCACAATAGTTTTTTAATAAAATTAAATACAATATTTTTCATTTTACAGATTAATAAAAGTACTAAATGAAAAACGAACGAAATTAACGAACTAACTCTAATGGGCCGTCCCACTAAGAGAGACAAAGACTCGCCCAAGCCATTCTGGGGCACCAAGTCGCTCTTGATTTGGCGAGAATGAGAAGAAATTTCTGTATTCTTCCAAGCAAACCCGCACTCCTTGCCCCCACATTTTTACTTTATTTCTGCCTTTTACGGGTTTTTCCTATTTCTTTTTTAGCATTCTTGTAATTTTTAAAATTTGTAATTTGTTTATAAATTCGGAACATTGTTGGGATCTGGAAAAAAAAATTCATATATTTTTTTTCGGAATTCAGTAATATTATCTGAATCTGGGTATAGTTTCAAATTCGTGAACATTTTTTGAAATTTTCTAAAAAAATAAAACTGGGAATGTTTTCGAATTGATAAAAAAATTGAGAACATTTTTCAGAATTCATGAATATTTTTAAAATTTGTGCACATTTTTTTAGTTTTGCTTTTTTAATTCACAGACATTTTTAAATTATGGAAATTTTACATAAAGTTTAGTAAATATTCTAATAGGAAACCGACAGGAAAAAAATATATGAAAGTGATTCTCTCTCCCTCACTAACCACCTTGTTACCATTTGAAGTTCCTCTAACTGTCCAAACTACCATTTGCTCCCTAGTTAGGCCTTATACAATGCAAGGTGCTTAAGAGAGGTGCTTAGAGAAAAAAAACAGGTTTTTCTTAAGCACCGGTGCTTATTTGTACAGAGTATATCTTAATTAGGCGTCTCTCATATAGAAATAGGCACTCATGCTTCAGAAAAATCCGGTTTATTTTTCTAAGCACCTAATATTGTACAAGGCCTTAATAGGCTTTCTGCAGCGTTAGGCATGCACATTTTCAAGCTTGAGACGTTGATTTGTACTACTCTCTCCGTCCCAAAATAAGTGTCTTGAGCTTAGCACAAATTTGTACTAGAGCTAGTACAAAGTTGAGACACTTATTTTGGGACGGAGGGAGTAGTAAACTGCAGCTATAGCAAATGGCTCTCCTCAACTTCTAAGCCTGCCTATTTCTTACTCCCTATGTAGTGATCTAAATGCTCTTATATTTCTTTACAAAGGGAGTACGTATTAATTTGTACCACTCCTGGCTTTTCAGAAAACAAGTCGGTTTTAGACTTTTTCGTTTGCGACAACATGATGAGGGCACCAACAGAACTGTCACGACAGACGACTGATGATGGACTGCTGAAGATCAAGCAACTGTTGCTTTCCAACATTGTACCGAACTGAATGTTTCCTTTCTGCAGATTCATGATAAATTTGTTAACATAATGTAATACCCTCAACTCCATTGCAAGTTCGCTATGAGTCTAACATGATGATTGAGTTCACTACTAAAATTCAGGTTAACCGAATGTTTCCTGTCCGCAGATTCCTGACAAATTTGTTAAAAGTACTGTAATACTGTCAATTTCAATGCAAGTTCATTGTCACGCTGTGAGTCTGAGATGATGATCGAGGTCAGCCCATATGATCCATACAGCTCAAAATTGGCAGACAATACTAATACTGAACTCAACAGACATTCAGACTGACAGTTAAATCCAGAGGGCGACTAATCATCATGGTTTACCTGCACATTGTCGACCAAATCTCCTGTAATGTTTATACCCCTTGTTTGATCACCTCCCATGTCATGCTTTACGACTGCCTCTTGGTCTTATTGACCAGATAATATATATAGTGAATGCGTGCGAAGTACGAACACACAATGACACAACCTTAATTGTATATGTACGTGGACTTGACTTGTTCCTTTCCCCAACCACTCCCACCAGATCGATATCATCGCATACTACTCTGCTCGTTCCTCTCCTTATTTCGCAGGTGCAGTGGCATTTCATCTCCTCCGACTCCGATAAATCGTACCGCAAGCTCTCCTCGCCGCCGGCCGTACGGCCACCACCAGCGAGCGGCCGGGGGCATCTCCTCCGAGCACGCGTTGCAGCTTTCAGAGGTTATTAACTCTCTCCGAACTCTGCTTTGCTTTTCGTTGCCAAGCTGAGCTTCAGTTTGCTGAGAATTAGTAGGAACTCAACGCCTTCGATTGGGTAAACAGCTACAAAGTTGCACTAAAGTTGCGACAATTAATGTGGATTGAAGGGGGTACGATATAGTATCTGTAGGCATGATTTGTTTTTTAACATGCTTAGTTTTTGTTTCAATTAACTGCTACATATTAGAAGTTCTCTCCCTTTCTATTATCTAGGCAAAAAAATAGAACCAACTCGGAAATCCTGATCTACACTGCAGGAGCATAACCAGGAGCCAAGATAAACGGTTGCGATGGACAGGATATTGGTGAGTGCTTCCACAGGCGCGATGAACTCCGTCTTGGGTAAGCTGGCCAATCTCATGGGGGAGGAGTTCGCCAAGCTCAAAAACCTCCGGAAGGAGGTCAAGTTCGTCAGCGATGAACTTGCCAGCATGAAGGATGCTCTTGAGGGGCTTTCTTATCTGGACGAGCTAGATCCACAAACCAAGAGATGGAGGGACATCGTCAGGGAGATGTCGTACGACATCGAGGAAATCATTGATGACTTTATGCAAAACATTGGAGGCACCGATAAAAGTGATGGGTTTGTCAGCAGCATGATACGACGCCTCAAAACTTTGAGGTCTCGCCATCGGATTGCTCGACAAATCGAGGACGTAAAGAAACTTGTTCTCGAGACAAGTGCACGGCGTCAAAGGTATAAGATTGATAACTCCTCATCAAGCAATGTGGCCATTGACCCACGTGTTGCCACGCTCTATGAAAACGCAGCTAACCTTGTTGGTGTTGAAGAGCCAACGAATGAGCTTATTAACTTGCTAAGAGAAGGGGAGAAGAAGTTGAAAGTGGTATCTATTGTGGGATTCGGAGGTCTAGGCAAAACAACACTTGCCAATGTGGTATATGGTAAGCTCAAGGGTGAATTTAGCAGCTGTACTGCTTTTGTGCTAGTGTCTCAAAAGCCAGACATCCCAAAACTTCTTCGTGGTTTACTATCACAACTTGGGGTAGAACCATCTATTCACGCATGCGAGTCACATCTTATAGACATGCTCAGGGAACATCTAAAAGATGAGAGGTGCATATTCTTACTTCATGTATCATTGTTTGTTCCGGTTTTTGATTTGTAAGATTTCTCATACATACATATATAGTACATTTTCCCAACTCAGTTCAGAAAAAGAAAATATGCTGCACAGTGAAGTATTGGCAGAAAATCATTAGATGAGCATAACAGACACACAACTAGTTTAGTAATTTAGTAGATACATCTACTGAATTTCTTTGAATTTTTTGCGCCTACTGATTTCATTTAATAAACTTATACGAGTAAACCGTATTAGTCTAATTTGTATGCTGATTTTATTATCGGTGACAACATTGATCTTAAACAACATGTGTTAATTTATTTCAGATCATATATTATTTTCCCCAAAAATTTGGTTTATTAACAATCACAAGCTAATTAACGAGTCTTTTTTTTATTCAATCATAATGAATGTTTGATTAAACAAAGTTATGTTTTTTGGTTCGATGTCTTAATCACTTGATAAATTTCAGTTGGTTGACATAGTGATGAATGTTTGGCAGGTACTTGATTGTAATTGATGATATATGGGATGTATCAGCCTGGGATATTATCAAATGTGCTTTTCCAGAAAATAATCTTGGGAGCAGAGTAATAACTACTACTAGAATTCAGGTGGTGGCTAAGGCATGTTGTTTCCATGGACATGATCACATTTTAGAAATGAAGCCCCTCAACGACAAAGATTCGAGAAGACTATTTTTTGGCAGGATATTTGGTTCCGAGGAAGCTTGCCCTCGCCATCTTGGAGATGTTTCGGTTGAAATTCTTAAAAAATGTGGTGGTTTGCCTCTTGCAATTGTTACTATATCCAGCATGCTAGCCAGCGAAGATTCCATCCAAAAGGAAAGGTGGGAACATGTAAGGAGTTGTTTAGGCTCATTAACAAATCTCACATTGGAAGGAGTTAGGCAAATCTTAAACCTTAGCTACAGAGATCTTCCCCTTCATCTTAAGACGTGTTTGCTGTATCTTGGTATGTATCCAGAGGACTACATAATATCAAGGTATGATCTAGAACGCCAATGGATGGCGGAAGGATTTGTCAGCAAAGATTATGGACAAGATTGTGTGAAGGTCGCAAGTAATTATTTCAATGAGCTTGTCAATAGGAGTCTTATTCAACCTGTAAAATTTGATGGCAGAGGGTCAGTAACAAAATGCAAGATACATGATATGATGCTCGATCTTATCTTGCTCAAGTCCGCAGAAGAGAATTTTTTCACTATAGTGGATGACCCACGAACCATTACAGGACTGGATTACAAGATCCGTCGGCTGTCTATTCACTTAGATAGTCTCGGTAACGGTCAAGCAATATTACCGAGGAACATTAGTATGTCACATGTCCGATCAGTTATGTTCTTTGGGAGCTCTGAGAGTACACCTGATCTATTAGAGTTCAAGCTCCTCCGAGTTCTGTTTATTAACCTCCACCGTGCTACAGTTGATCTCAGTGGACTGTCTAAATTGTATCAGCTGAGGTATTTACGGATTAGTCGCTTTTGCTTGTACCAACTACCAACACAGATTAGAGCGCTACAACACTTGCAAACACTTGATCTGGGAAGGTATTCCAATATTCCCTCAGATAATTTGTCAAAAAAAATTCCCTCAGATATAGTTCACCTACCATACTTGATGCATCTAAATGTTGGATCAGAGCTTTTTGATGGGATAGGTAAGATGAAGTCCCTACGACATCTATGTGCATTTGATTTGGCGGTGAACACCATGGATAATATCAAAAACATTGGTGAGCTGACCAATCTGAGATATCTATTTATCTCATGTGGCCCTCATCTGGACGATACGGAGAGACGCATGGATGTATTACGCTCTTCTCTGGGGAAACTTCACAACCTTGAGGACCTGATTGTCAGTATGAGGGGCTGCATAGATGGCATAGATGGCTTGATGCCATTGTCTCCTCCTCCAACTCCTTACGGACTTGAGAGATTCGTCATGTTCCGGAGTTGCTGGTTTTCCAAGATCCCTAGCTGGATAGGGGGACTCCGCAACCTCGGCGTACTACAATTGCAAGTCTGTGAGCTGCTAAATGATGGTGTTGGAATCCTTTCAGAGCTTCCCGTCCTGATTCATCTCGATATAGATATCCGGAGAGCCGTAAATAAAATGATTGTCATATGTGTGGCGAGAGGAACATTCCCTGCTCTAAAGCGTTTTAGTCTCCAATTAAGCAGCATGACATACCTGGACTTCCAGGCTGGTGTAATGCCCAAACTCCATAGGCTCGAGGCAATGTATAACATGGGTGGATCGGATCAGAATGGGGCTGCACTAGCCGGCATCGAGCACTTGTTAGCGCTTGAAGAATTATCTGCAGCAATCGGCTGCGAAGGTGCTACAGAACCCACGAAGAGAAGCACAGAGTCTGCCCTGAGGAGTGCTATCAACATGCATCCAAGCCATCCTCGTGTTACAATCAGATTCTTCCGTCGCAATTTGAAATTTTTTCTGGAGTAATTTCTCCTTTGGCTCAGCAGCAGCAACATCTTGTATGTACAAATCCGCACCTTCATTCTCCCTGTCTCAATATCTCTCTCTCTCTCTCATTTTTGTTTGTTTCATAGAAATTACCATGAAATGTACCTCTACCTCATCAATCACCATGGAATCGTTATTGCTTTGCTAGCTATGATTTTCTTTTATTTTGTTATGGCAAGGTTTGCGTAAGATATACCTAGCTAAAAATATGGCTAATAAGTAGAGATAGTTTGGAGGTAATCATTGTCACATGGAAGAGTGCGGTATCAATTTTGCAAAGAGATAATGTTTAACATGATTTAATTTCTATTATATGTTTGCTAATACGACATGTAGACTTTGTATGTTGTGTCTTATGTTCCTCTCTTCAACCTTCTACTGGGGGTTTCTTTATTTTCTTGAGGAAACAGCGGCACTGCTAGATTAAATGGGCAATAAATTGTAGAAAATGTTTTTTTTCTGAACTCCTACAGCTGCCTTGAGTTTTTACAAAATTACTGACACTCTAAACTATATTGGTTTTCAGGAAAGGAGCGGATTTCAGTTTCTGTCACTTGGAACAACAGGCCAGGGTCACAACGACAAAGGGGTAGGAAGATGTCTCTCAAATGTGTGTCACAACATGGAAATGTACCTCTCCTGTTCTTCTCTGCTGAAGCTATTTAGTCTGAGTGTTTCTTCTCCTTCGTTGACGTCATCGGTTGTCCCATTCAGTTGCTTGCAACAGGATTGTTGGAGGGCAGGAATTTGCCCTAATGTATCTCGTGCTTGAATTATTCATTTCAGTGACGGATGGTTGTTGTTCTGGTGTGCTGAATAATTGGCTCCTACTTTGTACTGTACTGAATAATTTGCCCTGATGGTCCTACTTTGATAAAACTTGTTAAACTTTGTTATCCTCTGGATTTCAGTACAGGTAGACGATGTGTTTGATATGATAACCGACTTGCAAGCTGCTTGTTTTACAAGACAATTAACTGAGCCCGCAGAATCGAACTGGGATATGAAACAAGGCTGGTTAAATTTGCAGAGCAACAGGGAAACTAACAGAACCACATCGCTTATAACGAATTACCCCTTGTTGGATCACCTCCCATGTCATGCTTCACGACGGCCTCTTGGTCTTGGTTTCGGTGCATCCTCTCAGCCGCTTGTTCTAGCACAAGTTTCAGGGCTTGTTCTGAACCCCTCCAAGCCTCTAAAACCCCTTAAATTCAGCTTCCAAACGCAGCTTCTAACTCCATGTGGCGATTTCAGAAACGTTCGGCACCGAAGTAGCTTCTCCCAGCTTGGCAGCCCAGCTGGGGAGGCTGCTAGCCGGCTGGGCGCTAGTATGGACCGGCTGGAATTAGCCCAGTTCGGCCTAGGGTTTATGGTAACGGAGAGGGGGCTCAGAGGTTGAGGCGGTATCCGTCGAGGTGAGCACCGGCCGGCGGCGGGGTGGAGCTGGCCGTCGGGGTGGGGATGCTGCGTCGGGGTGACGTCCTGGACGGGAACCGGAGGGGATGGCCCTGGAAGTGCTGGATCTCGCGGTGGAGGAGAGCGCCGGCCGGCGGTGGGGGTGGGGGTGGGGGCGGGGGCGGCGGGAGGGTTCGGTCGACAGAGTGGTGGATATGTGGATTTGTGCTGGAAAAAGTCCAAAACAAATGTAGGAGAAAGCTAAATCGAACCCGAACTTATAATCCCGGAAATCAGCACATCAAACTCTTCGATCCCGGTCTATTTTAAACCTTGAGGGTGTTCCCAAACAGAGATTGTACACGTGGCAGGTTGAATCCCTGGTTTGTTGTCTGCTGTTACAACTGGGCCGGCCCAACAAACACAAAATGAGTTGTTTTCTTCGTAAAACGAAGAGGCAAAAATACCGAACAGACGTGAAGCAAGGTAAAACATCGATTCGAACTTGCTACCTGCCGCTGCTGAATTAGCCCGACTAGCCACTAGAACCATTGGCTGTTCTCCATATATTTAGAGGCCCGAACAATAAAAACAAATAGAGCAGTGTCGAGATTTGAGGCATTTTTTGAAGGGCAAACAAATATTAAGAACGTACAGCCCCGAACAATTTTTGAACTATCCTTTTTTACAGTGGAAACACTTTATGACAATTCTGAATAATTTTATAAAAACGAACATTTTTTAAAAACACAATCAGCTTTGAAAAAGTGGACACTATTTGAAACATCATTTTTTTTTAAAAATGGGAACAAAATTTAAAACCTGAAAAAAACATTAAAAAAAATAAACAATGTAAAAAATGTTTGTATAGTTTTATAAAATGTTTTTTGGTATTAATAAAATGTAAAACGTGTATTTGGCAAAATGTTACCGTGTCACTTTATTGATTTTTTTATTTTTTAAATTATTTGCATTTAAAAAATATAATCTTATTTCTAAATTGTTCATATATTATTTTCAGAAATGTTTCGAAAATTTTCAAGATGTTGAATGCTACTGTCGGAAATCCACTTTGGTGTTTCTAGTTCGAGTCCTCAGGGCGATTTTTATAAAATCACTAGTAGCCCGCAGGGCGATTTGCTAGGTGCAGCCTCTGCTAGTTCGAGTCCTCTTGGGCACTTTTTTTTTGCAGCTGCTGGTATTTTCTGTTGCTCCTAATAGAAGACAAGTGGGTACGTGCAGTTTATAAAAATGCGTATCCAGTCAACTGTGCTTGCCATCTCAGCAAATCCCAGCTAAACACCCTCAAGTTTAAAATAGACCGGGATCACAAAATTCGGTGTGCTAATTTCCGGGAATACAAGTTCGAGGTTTGATTTAGCTTTCGCCTACAAGTTCAAGGTTTGTTTTGGACTTTTTCCATTTGTACTGAACCGTTCTCCTTCGCGGTGGCATTCTTCTGTAAAATATGGGCAACTCCATTTTTTGGGGGTGGGGGGGGGGGGGGGGGGGTTCTTTATTCAACTGAAAACGGTTAGGGGAGCGCTACGCGTCTATTGGTAGACGTCTAGTAAACAGCCACCACCTCGACAACCGTCGGATCTCCACGCGTAAGCCGTCCGATCTAACTCCTCGCACGCGGCTCGTTGCCTTCCCGACCACTAATTTCTGAAACAATAAACCAGTTACAGAAACAACCGCCGCATTGCAGAAACAATCCTGAAACAATGATCGCGTTGCAGAAACAATTCCTGAAACAACGGTCGTGTTGCCGAAATAACTATCATGTTGCAAAAATTTGGAGATTGCAGAAACAATTCCTGAAACAACGACCGTGTTGTAGAAACAATTCCTGAAACAGCGATTGCGTTGCAGAAACAACTACCATGTTACTTCCGTCGAATGGTGGTGAGGGAGGAGCGACGACAAGCTCACCTCACCGGCGAGGTGGCGCACCACACGCGGCCGACCGTCATGGTGGAAGCGGGTGACAACGGCGATGACGGTGCGAGGCCTAGCTGCAACGGCGCACCGCCGCGGCGACCGGTGACGACGGCAAAGGCCTGCCTAGCTGGTGAGGATGGCTGCCAGCACGTGGCGGTGGCGAGTAAGGGCACACTCATGGTGCAGACGACCATCTCGCTTGGCACCGTTGATTCAGGAAGGACATTGAGGAGATGAGGATAAGGTACGAGCCATGATTGTTGCAAAGAATGTGCTGGTGCGGTCCACAGAGAACGCGTGGCAAGCAACCGAGGGGGCGGACGCAAACGTGATTATCCGCCGGGTGATGTGTAACGTTGGTTAAGGGAATACAACAAATATCAGGTATAGAACCCAACCATACATAGCGACCCGCGTCCATAGATGACGCTACCTTAGCTAAAATATGAGCTTCGACAGTGGTCGCCCGCTTCTCATGCACGACAGCAAAATGACGAAGATGTGAGGCTCGCTGCTCCACCTCCCGCAAGATCGCCGAGTAGGGGCGCAACGCCTTCTTATGGTAGTTTGTGACCATCTCTAGATAGTCCGAAGCCAACAACACAGTACCCATGTTTAGATCTTGAGCTAATGTGAGGCCTTCGTTGCATGCAACAGCTCCAAGGCATGTTGGGTCAGTCTACCCATCAAGCACAATAACAGAGGCTCCCAAAAACTGGCCATATTCAGTGCGGCAAACATCAGCAACTGCTCCCCTGCTTCCATCTCTAGATAGGCCCCCATCAACGGTAACCTCTGGAGCAATCCAGCTCCTCTTCTGCCTTGTCGTTTCTGCTGAAACGCGCCCCCTTGTGCCAGTGGGTTTTGCTGAAATTTCAATCTCCTCAAGATACCTAGATATAAAAACATGAGTGGACATTGGGTCCTGAAACTCCGCGTCATGCATAGCTCGCCGCCTCGCCCACCAGATAGCCCACAGGGTGGCAAGAACAACAGCCAACTCCTGATGTGTCAATGTATCAAATAACCAAAAGATCCACAGTCGTGCATCATCAGCACGATTCATTATCAGATGCTCCACTAACCCTTCATCAGCTAGAGCCCAGACAGCCATGTCCAACTTAAGGGCCGCATGGGAATTATTGATCCTATTCTTCCTCCTCATGAAGTGAAGACCCTCATATGTTGAGATTATGTTATCTGTAATCAAACACCATGGTGCAAAAGCTGACTGCTCAATGGAGATCACCTCCGGAAGAATAAGTTTCAGCCGATTTGCAAGAACCTTTGAAGCGATTTTATAAATCACATTACAAAGGCTGAGGCCGAAATTGTCCTAAGTTTTTTGGACTAGAGATCTTGGGAATTAAAATGATGAACGTTCTATTTATATCTTTCGGTGAATCATCCCCATTAAGAATTCGCATCACAATACCCGTCACCTCATCACCACAAAGGTCCCAGTGCCGTTGGAAAAAATGCGCTGGAAAACCATCGGGCCCCAGAGCCTTTGTTGGGAACATTTAAAAAAGAGCGTTCTTCACCTCATCTTTGTTGTAATCTTTATTCAGCATCACATTCATATTAGAAGATACCTTCGCTGGGATATGTGACAGTACCTCTTCCATACCTATTGTTCCCTCTATCGCATATAGATTGTAATAAAATTTAGTTGCCATAGAAGCAAGTTCAGTTTGATCATCACATAGCGATCCATCTGACCGTTGCAAAGAGTTAATGCGGTTCTTGCTTCTACGCGCCGATGCTTTCTTATGAAAGAATTTTGTATTGCTATCCCCCTCAACAAGCCACTGAACCCGGGATCTTTGTCTCCACATTACTTCCTCTCTATACAATAAATCAATCAGTTTCACTTCAACACTTTTTTCTTCTTCTGATGGACCAACCCGACCTGGGTCAGATCGCAATTCAACGATTCTCCGCCGTAGCTTCCTTATTTCCTGACGAACAGAACCGAAATATGCTCCGCTCCATTGTTTCAAATTGGCTGCCACCGCAGCAAGCTTTGTAGTCATATCCTCCACATTTGAGCAAGCAGGCATGGCTCGTCACGCTTCTTCTAGGACACCACCAAATTTTTCATGGGACTCCCACATACATTCATATCGAAATGGCTTCTCCCATGCAAATCGTACATTGTTTGAGTCCCGTTCATTAACCAAAAATGCAGTGGTCTGATTGAACAGCCATAAGGTGCTCTACAGAAGCAAAAGGGAAACTCTACCATGGCAAGAACTCGTTCTAAACGGACCCTGCAGAATTCACCACCGCATGCTCTCTTCTCGAACGTCCAGTCGACCCCCTTGTACCCAAGATCAGCCAAAGCACATATGTTAACCACTTCTCTGAATGCCGCAATCTGTGAGCTATCTCTCTCATTGGGCCCCAATTGTTATTCCGGTCTCAAGCACTCATTAAAATCACCAATACAAGCCCACGGTAAGGCACTAGTACTCCGGAGAAACTTCACCATGTCCCATGTTAAGTGTCGGAGGCTTTTGTTTGCTTCTCCATAAAAAACGGTCAGACGCCACTGTTCTTCCCCCGGTTCAGTTATCACACAGTCGATATGGTAATTCGATTCATTTTTTATGTCAAGTTGAATGTCATTTTTCCAGAAAAAACACACAAACCTCCACTTCTTCCAGAACTAGACACGGCATAACTCGCATCGTACCCCAATGATACCGCCAATCCTTCCACACGCTTCTTCGCAATTTGGGTTTCCACAATGCAAAGAACCGTCGGCGCACAAGCCCTCGCAAGATCGCAAAGCTCATTGACCGTCGCGGGGTCGCCAATCCCGCGACAGTTCCACACTAAAGTCCTCATTGGGCTTGGCAGTCCTCCACTCAGGAGGCCGCCTCTAAGTCCATTTCTTGGATGCTTTCCTCTCCACTCATTTCTCGCCTTCTTCGTTTAACAATCAGAACCTTTCCAGGAGTTCCATGCGCGGTGGCTGTATCACTTGTGTCATTGGTAGCCCCCTCCAACATCAGCACCATGTTGGCTACCTTACCATTCAAATTCGGAATATGTTGCCCTCTTGAAAGTGCTAGTATCGACTAGAGGGGGGGTGAATAGGCGATTTTTATGAAAGTCTTTAAAACTTGGAAGCTTCGAAGACAAACAACATAAATAACCTAATTGATATGCAGCGGAAGATAAACTACCTTGAACAAGCCATAGTCACGCATGTCATGATGTGAAAGTACAGGACTAATAGCAGTCAGGTAGTAAGGATCAAGTTGGAAGATAGTATGAAGCCAATCAACAATAGTAGTCAAGCAATGAAGTCAAACAGATACACAGACAGGCAATGACTTCATGAAGATAAACTTAAGTAAGGTTGGAAGGGATAGAACCAGTTGCTTGTTGAAGACACAGGATTTGTTGGACCAGTTCCAGTTGCTGTGACAACTGTACGTCTGGTTAGGGAGGCTGAGATTTAACTCAGAAGACCGTGTCTTCACCTTATTCCCCTTGAGCTAAGGACACCCAGTCCTTGCCCAATCACTCTGGTAAGTCTTCAAGGGAGACTTCCAAACCTTCACAGACTTCGTTCACCGGCAATCCACAATGACTCTTGGATGCTCAGAACGCGACGCCTAACCGGCTGGAGGATTCACAGTCCTCAAGTGTAATAAGGCTTCAGGTCACACCGACAGAAAGACTTCAGTGATGCCTAACACTCTTTGGCTCTGGGTGTTTGGGCTTTGTCCTCGCAAGGATTTCTCTCTCTCAAATGCTTCGAGGTGGGTTGCTCTCAAACGACAAAAGCCGTGCACAACTCTGAGCAGCCACCAATTTATGGTGTAGGGGGTGGGCTATTTATAGCCACTAGGCAACCCGACCTGATTTGTCCAAAATGACCCTTGGTCACTAAGGAACTGACACGTGTTCCAATGGTCAGATTTCAAACACACGCGGCAACTTTACTTGGGCTACAAGCAAAGCTGACTCATCCAGCTCTGGATAAGATTTGCTCTCATTGTCTTCGCTCGAAGACATGGTATTTGGGTTAAGCATCACCTCAGTCACTCTGACTTAGTTCACTTGGACCCCACTTAACAGTACGGTGGTTCCTATGACTCAACAAAGAAGAAAATGAAACAACGAATCCACACAGTCTTCGCGCTCCAAAGTCTTCACTCAATGTCTTCTCATGTCATAGTCTTCAATATGAATATCTTCTCATACCACCATTGTCTTCAATGTCTTCATACATAGGGGTCATCTCCGGTAGGTAAATCGAATCAATGAGGGACACTACCTGCGTTATCCTGCAATTCTCACAAACACATTAGTCCCTCAACCAACTTTGTCGTCAATACTCCAAAACCAACTAGGGGTGGCACTAGATGCACTTACAATCTCCCCCTTTTTGGTGATTGATGACAAACTGGTTGAAGTTTTCAACGGGGATAAAGTATGTGAAATTGTAAGGATAGGTAATTTGTCTTCATAAGTTGCAAGGGCTCCCCCTGAAGATGTGCATATAAGTAATTTGCTTTTGGAATGCAAATGCACATGGCAGGTTGTACTTGTGGAGATCCACTTCAAATTATGAAGATAATTCATCATGCATGAAATGATATAGCAATAAGAATGACATGCATAATGAAAAATGGACGTCTGCGGAATGATCTAAGTGCGGAAGTTATCATCGCACATGCGGAATTTATCATTGCAAAGCAAATAAGTAGCAGAAGTAGTAGACGACCATCAAGTTTAGGTGTTATAACTCAAAGAACCAAATGTTTCAAAACGCAAGAGTTGTAAGCATGCAGCAAAATATAATGCAACCGCCCATGTGAACCCGCTTGAAGACTATCAACTCATACGCTTCTCCCCCTTTTGTCAGTAATGACCAAAAAGGTTTGAAGACATAGAGCATCTACTCGTCATCATGAGTAGGTGAAGTAGCAGGGTTGTCGTCGTTGGTTGGCGGTGCAGACGAGCTTGGTGCAGTGTCGATGCGCGCTGTAGTAGTTGGAGGTGGTGAAGTAGCGTCATCTTCATCATCGATCACTCTGGCATTAACTGTTGCCGCGGAAGAGGAATATTCAGAGTCTTCAAGAGATGGAGTTCGACGCAGGGTAGAAGTCCTTGGAGGAGTGGAGTCGAACTGGAATCTTTCATTGAAGCCATCATCTTGAAGATCAGCTTCAGCACTGAGCAGGGTCAAACTCTTCCATGATCTTCAGCAAGTTTCATGAGCAACAAAGGCATTCTTGGTGGCAAGGTTGTGAATGCGATTGACATCCACCAAGAGGCTTTGCATTTGGCGCTTGAGCCAGAAATGATGCTTATCCTGCTTCTGATGAAGAGCCACAAGAAGCTCTCGGTCACTAAGAACACGAGAACGCTTCCGAGGCCTTTGCGCAATGGTACTTTCAGTAGCTTCAGTGGGCGCTCTGTGAGGCAGACGGGTGTTACCAGCTAGTGGATAGAATCTTGTTGCTGCATGAACACCTTCATAGGCTGAGTGAAGCTTTGGTGCTCAATGTTCTGAAGACAAAGTGGCGTCTTAGCAGGGTCAGAGTATACAGCATCAACTGACATATCAACCTCAGGCAGAAATATGATGTGATTGCGAGCAGAGGGCTGATAATTGACAGATGAGTGTCGCTTGATGAGGCGCATGACCCAGGGAGCATAAAACTTCAGACCAAGCAGGTCAGATCCGGAAGCAGCAAGTTGCCTGATGAAGAAGTCCTGAGTGTTGAAGCTGATGCCATTTAGAATATAGAAGACCAAAGTCTTCATGGCTCCTTCAAGCTTGGACGATGATGAGTGTCCCTTGACTGGCCATAGAGTTCGCCTGATGATATGATATAGGGTGCACGGCAGATACTCAAGGTCTTCAACAAAGAAATTTGTGGGATACTCAGCATCAGATGGCAAAGGCGTCATCATGCTCAGCATCTGGCTCATATTGGGTTCTGGCTTATGAAAGATGCTCTCCACAGCATTGCGGTGTAGCTGACAGTTAGGCTCATAGAGTTCTCCAGGAGTGGCTAGCCCAGTAAGCTCGATGATGTCCATAGCTTTGGCTTCATGATGAACATTGCCAGTCATCCACTCGAGTACCCAAGTCTTGATGTCTCTGTAGTAACCGCGAATGTGTAGAGTGGCATAGAATTGAAGCAATAGCTCTTCATTCCAATGTTCCTTGTCTGTCACAAAATGGAGCAGACCAGCATCGCGAAAGCAGTCAAGTGCTTCTTCCAAGCACGGCAGTCTAGCAATAGCTTCAGTGTCAAGGCACATATGAGGGAAAATGCGCCCTTGATCATATAGCACCCAGGAGTAATAGTTTCGCTGCGGATAGCTCCAGAACCGATCTGACGAAATCTGTGGCTTGGAGTAGGGGTTCTTGGCACTGTCAAAGAAGGTATTGTGGCTCTTGAAGCCATTGGCATTGAATGATCCTGGCGAGTTGGCAGTACTTGGAAACCGTGGCAACCTGGGCTTTGGCTTCTGGACCGGAGGCCGATGCTCAACATGATAGTCAAATTGGGGGCCGGAGGCAGCAGGCGGAGGTACCAGAGTAGGCCATCGGACAGTGACAAGCTGACCGTGATCGTATGCTTGCTCAATAGTGTCAGGCCTTGGAGGCGGAACAGGAGCAGGGGCAACATCAGAGGGTTCAGGCTGCACAACAGGTGCTTCAGGAGCAGTTGTCATATTTACTTCAGGTGCAGCCTCCTCATTGGCGTCAGGTGCAGCATTCCCACTGACTTCAGGTGTAGTAGTGGCCACATTGGTTTCAGGTTCTGTGCCCACACTTGCTTCAGGCACACTCGTTGGTGCAGGCTCCACATTGGCGTCAGCCATGACCACGTCATTGGCTTCATTAGCATTGGTGGTGGCAGCCTCAACATTTTCAACCTCCTCTTGACGAGCAGGAGGGTCGGGCACAGGCACGTTCAGATCATGAACTGCTTCTTCTTCAATCTCAGGGGGAGTTGGGACACGAACTTCTTCTTCTTCAATAGCAGGGGGAGTTGGTACACGTACTTCTTCTTTTTCTTCGGCTGATGCATCCGGAATGTCTTCAGCAGCATGTGCTTCAGACACGGAGATGTTCACTGTTGGAGCTGGTTCAGAGAATACTTGCCGTGCAACAGGTGAACGTTGCACTTCTCCTTCAAGAACGCTCGACAGAGGGACTTCAGGCCTTTGTCCTCTGCGAAGCCTGCGAAGAGCTGGCTTCAGGTTGAGAGATGGAGTAGGGTGAGCCTGAAAGTCTTCATCCTCTTCTTGCACTGGAGGTGGAGCTTGTTGTTGTTGTTGGGGAGTACTAGGGGAGTCTTGTTGCTGTGGGTGATCAGCCCACGAAGCATCCTGTGCGTGGCGTTAATGGATGACCAATGCTGATGATTTTGTTGTTCGTACGAACAGGCGATGATACTACTTGATGTTCGATCTGAGGAAGAACTTCATCATCATTTACATTATCATCTTGACCAATGTCTTCAGCAGCGTTGGGTTCAGCTGCTGGAATATCTTCAGTTGCATGAGCCTCTGTGGTAGCAGGCTCATGGACAACCATCCTTCTTTCTTGATGAACAGACACAGGGCGAACAACGGAAATGGGTTCAACGACTAAGGGCTCTGTGGAAGCAGCCCTAGTCTTCTTGGTCTTGCGCTTCTTCTTGGAGGGAGCGGCATCAGAAGCTTTTGCATGCTTTCTCTTTCTGGCATCAGCCTCAGCAGCCTTTGTCTTCTTCCATTCTGAAGCAGTTGTGGTGACCTTTGGCTTCGAGCCAATCATGCTGCTCGGGAAGATAATGCGAGGGGCTTCTTGGCTTGAAGGCTCAGGCTGTTCAGCAGGGTGCTTCTTCTTCCTCTTTGCAGCCATCCTGGGGTCAATGCCTGGACGGCCCAGGGACTTGCGCTTCTCAGCCTCATTGTAGGCAAGCACACACTTATCAGCCAAAAGCTTCATGCGTTCTCGAGAGCCCTGAGCTTCTTGGCGTTTCATCAGAAAAGATTCTTTAAGCTCATGGAGCATGACCTTGAAGTTTCGGACCTCTTGAACACTCAGATTGGCCACATGCTTCTTGAATTGAGCCTTCTCAAAATCAATCTTGTTTTTGAGCTCAACGATGCACTGAGCAAGAGCTAGCTCAGAAGCAATGGCGCCATTGAAGGCAACACTGAGGCCAACTAGGAGCTGTAAATCTTCAAAGCTGACGTTGGGGTGTCGAACCACTCATCAATGAAATTGTGAATGATGGCCACATCAAACAGAGGCAGGTTGCTGAAGATTTCTGCTTCCTCTTTGCTCTTGATCAGCTGCTCAAGGGCATCATCCGCAAGATCTTCATCACTGGATAGATCAATGGGTTCTTCACGCAGAATGGCAGCAGGAGTCAAAGCTCGCTGATCAGATGGTCTAACAAGTTGCTTCTTCTTGTCCGTTCTCTTGGAGACACGGGACAGATCTTCAGATTGCACACTGGCTTCAGGAGGTGCAATGGCCAGTGGCTTCGCACGCAAAGTCTTCGGCGGTGGCTTTGCAGCTGAGGATGAAGCCTTTGACTTCTTTTGCTTCTGCGGCTTTGGAGGTGGCGGAGCAGGGGCTTCATCAGAGTCAGCACCATCGTCGGAATGATCTACTCTGGCGCCTTGGACCATGATATAGGTGATGAGGCCGTCAAGGTTGGCATAGGGGCCAATGACATTGGGATTGGCTTCACGGGAGCCATCAGCACGGGGAGCAGAGGGACCTGGATTGAAGTCCAAACCCAAGGACTTCTTGTTCTCCTTGGCCGAAGCCACAACAAACTGATAGTTGCGCTTGAAGAGCGAATCTTCACGACACCATAGAAGTGAAGTGGGATCTGCGTTTGCTGGCTGTGGCCCACGGACCATGCATGGATAGAAGCCTTGTCCAATGGCTTCAGCTCGGCTCTTGGGTTGCAGCCCTCGATAGAGGATATCACCCCATGGGCTCTTGATGGCATGCTTCTCTGCATATTCCTTTGTCACAAATCTGTACTTGAACCACTCCTTAGCCCAATAGCGTCGAATCCATTGGGTTCGCGTCTTCCTCTAATGATAATTCTCTTCAGGATCTGTCTTGTACAGTTTTGCTAAGTCATCCGGCAGATCTCTAGATGTGCCACTTCTGCGCTGTCTGCCACCCTTCCTTGCTGATTTCTCTGTTGCCATGAACTTCAAGCTGAAAGGCTTCAGTATGTTTAAAGGCTTCAGAGGTCTGCGTTTGCTCGTCAGACAGGAACTGGCTTCAGGAGAATTTATATGGTGCTGCAAGTATTCTGCAAACGAATGCAGACTATGAGAACCAAGGGATTCTCCCACGGACATGTACCTGTGACAACATTAGAGATGCGAGGGAAGGGGAAGAGGTCATATGCATTCTCAGAAGATTTTGAAGATAAATCAGTTTGAAGACATTGACCTCATGTTGCGAAGACGTTCACTTATATAGATGAGTTGGTTCCAGATTTGTACCAATCCGTGAATAAGTACAAGTGAGGAATCAAGCTAGTAGAAATCTAAGTGAATCGACTAGGCAGTATGAGATGCAGATGGAATAGATCTAGCTTTGAATAGACAGAAACTACTTTCAGTAAATAGGATGAATCTTGAAGATCAAAAAGGTGGTAAAAATAGAGTTCTAATTACCACACGAAGAACTGCTAGATGGAGAAGAATAGGAGACCGATCAGTTCAGCCCACCGTGCCCTAACTTGGCGACGGAGGACACCTACGGCGACGGCGGAGAGGACGATGTCCGCGGCCGGCGTGAGGACGGCGTCGGAGAAGTCACGGCAGCTAAGCGCTTCGTCGCCGGCGTCGTCTCGAGCTAGCGGTGGCGCTAGGGTTTTGACGGAGGTGGAGAGGTGGAAGAAGTATTTCTTTACCGCAGGGGGACAGGTATTTATAAGTAGGTGAGAGAGACAGCGCAATTATGATGGTGCCCCTGCCGGTTCATATCTGAGGGGTACGTGGCAAGCATGCAACACACCCAGGATTGTCCCACGTTCCCACGCCCGCCAGGCATGTCTGAGAGTTGTTCCGGCTTCTCCGGTTTTCAACAGTAAAGATAAGCCATTAAAAACAGATTTAATGTTTGTCTTTGTGCCTTCTGCTGACTAGGACACAGAGAAGACATTCGACAGTTTCAACAGAATGCATATGATTTGGATAGATAGAATTGAGATAGAGAGCATAGAGAGGTTAGGGTCCGATCACATTCACTTAGTGCAAAAAGATCCAATCTTGAAGACATAGCTATAAGTGAATGTTGTAGAGGACAGAACACTAGTATATATATATCAGAAAGCAATCAAATCATCATAGTGCAGAAAGTCATGAAGACAAATTGAAACTGAAGACAAACCAAATGCAAAGTCATTGCAATATAACGCCTTGAATGAAACACTTCAAACAAGAAAAGTTGGTGGTGGCGTTACCCACCGTATAGGAAGTATTAGACCCAGACACGACGCACAATTATCGTGGCACTCTGAAGTCAAATTCCATGTTAATGTATTCACACTCAGAGTGTAGATCTTCATTAATTGAAGATATACATTACTTTGTGTGTTGCACATCTAAGTCATTAGCATGCATAAGTGTTAGGATGTGTGCCTGATCACAGGACATTAGAGGATTCCAAGATATTTAGCTCACACCGTAACTTGCAAAACCTTTTCTCATCCAAGGGCTTTGTGAAGATATCTGCCAGTTGCTCATCAGTGTTGACGTGAATGATATCGATATCTTTCTTCATAACATGATCTCTGAGAAAGTGATGACGAATTTCAATGTGCTTTGTCTTCGAGTGTTGGACTGGATTGTTTGCTATCTTGATGGCACTCTCGTTGTCGCAGAAGAGAGGTACTTGTGTCAGGTTGATGCCATAATCCTTGAGAGTTTGCTTCATCCATAGAAGCTGAGCACAATAGGATCCAGCAGCAATGTATTCAAATTCAGCAGTTGAGAGTGATACAAAGTTCTGCTTCTTCAAAGACCAACAGACAAGTGATCGACCAAGAAAATGGCATGTGCCAGATGTAGACTTGCGATCCACCTTGTCACCAGCATAATCAGCATCAAAGAATCCAACCAAACCGAATCTTGAGCCCTTGGGATACCATAATCCGAGTGTTGGGGTGTAAGCCAAATATCGAAGAATTCGCTTCACAGCTAAGTGATGTGATTCCTTTGGTGCCGCTTGGCATCGAGCACACATGCCAACACTAAGCATAATATCTGGCCTAGATGCACATAAATAAAGCAAAGAACCAATCATGGAGCGGTATACCTTTTGATCGAACTCTTTACCATTGTCGTCGGAACCAAGATGGTGCTTGGCTGGCATTGGCGTCGTATAGCCTTTGCAGTCTTCCATTCCAAACTTCTTCAGACAGTCTTTGAGGTATTTCTCTTGAGATATGAAGATGCCATTCCTCTGCTGACGAATTTGAAGACCAAGGAAGAACTTCAGCTCACCCATCATGGACATTTGATATTGCTCTTGCATCATGTACCCAAACTCATCACTGTACTTCTGGTTGGTGCATCCGAAGATTATGTCATCCACATATATTTGGCACACAAATAGTTCACCATCATATGTCTTCGTGAAGAGAGTGGGATCGAGGGATCCAAGTTTGAAGCCTTTGCTCTTCAGGAAGTCTTTGATTGTATCATACCAGGCGCGAGGGGCTTGTTTGAGGCCATACAGTGCCTTGTTTAGCTTGTACACCATATCAGGATGTTTTGGATCTTCAAAGCCAGGTGGTTGTGCGACATATACTTCTTCTTCAATCTTGCCATTGAGAAATGCACTCTTTACATCCATTTGATATAGCAAGATATTGTGGTGATTAGCATAGGCTAGCAGTATGCGAATAGCTTCAAGCCTAGCAACAGGAGCAAATGTGTCATCGAAGTCAATTCCTTCCACTTGGGTGTATCCTTGAGCCACAAGACGTGCTTTGTTTCTGACGACTTGACCATGCTCATCTTGCTTGTTTCGATATATCCATTTTGTTCCAATAATGTTATGCTTGCGAGGATCAGGTCGCTTGACAAGTTCCCAGACATTATTTAGCTTGAACTGTTGAAGTTCTTCTTGCATGGCTTGAATCCATTCAGGTTCCATAAAAGCTTCAGCAACTTTCTTGGGTTCTGATATTGACACAAATGAAAAGTGCCCACAGAAGTTTGCTAGCTGTGTTGCTCTTGATCGAGTGAGCGGACCAGGTGCATTGATGCTGTCTATTATCCTCTCTATTTGAACTTCATTTGCGACATGGGGATGAACAGGACGAAGATTTTGCTCTGGCTGATCATTGTCATCATCGGGAGGATTGTCTTCGGTCTGAGCATTGTCTTCAGGTTGATTTGGTGCAGAGATGATAAGTTCCTCTTCAGGCTGTGCTTCAGAGGGCATGATTTCACCAGTTCCCATCAGCTTGATTGCCTCGTTTGAAGGAGCTTCATCCAATGTACTTGGCAGAATTTCTCTCTGTGAACCATTGGTTTCATCAAATTTCACATCCACAGTTTCAACGATTTTGTAGAGAAAAAGGTTGAAGACTCTGTAGGAGTGTGAATCCTTTCCATAGCCAAGCATGAATCCTTCGTGAGCCTTAGGTGCAAATTTTGACTCGTGATGGGGATCCTTTATCCAGCATCTTGCTCCAAATACTCTGAAGTAACTGACGTTTGGCTTCTTGCCAGTAAGCAACTCATATGATGTTTTGTTCAGAAGCTTATGAATGTATACATGGTTGATGATGTGACATGTTGTATCAATAGCTTCAGGCCAGAACTTTCTTGGTGTCTTGTACTCATCTAGCATTGTTCGAGCCATTTCAATGAGGGTTCTGTTCTTGCGCTCAACAATGCCATTTTGCTGAGGTGTGTATGGAGCAGAGAACTCATGAGTGATTCCCATTGTATCCAGATACAGATCAAGTCCAGTGTTCTTGAATTCAGTGCCATTGTCACTTCTGATGTGCTTGATCTTCACACCATAGTTTTTCATAGCTCGATTTGCAAAGCGTCTGAAGACATCTTGCACTTCAGTCTTGTACAAAATTATGTGAACCCATGTGTATCTTGAGTAATCATCAACAATGACGAATCCATAGAGACAAGCAGTTGTTGTGAGGGTGGAGTAGTGCGTGGGTCCAAATAAGTCCATGTGTAACAGCTCGAAGGGTTGAGATGTTGTCATGATTGTCTTCGATGGGTGCTTTGCCCTTGTCATCTTTCCAGCTTCACAGGCACCACACAGATGATCCTTCTTGAACTTGACATCTTCGATGCCTATGACATGCTTCTTCTTGACGAGTGAGTGTAAGTTCCTCATGCCAGCATGTCCCAGCCTTCGATGCCAGAGCCAGCATTCTGAAGCTTTTGTGAGAAGACAAACGGCAAGCTGTGGACCTGCTGAGAAATCTACCATGTACAGATCATCTTTTCAATACCCTTCAAAGACTAGAGATTTGTCAGATTCCATCAGTACAAGGCAATGATATTTTCCAAATATCACAATCATGTTCAAGTCACAAAGCATTGAGACAGACATTAAGTTGAAACCAAGGGATTCTACAAGCATCACTTTATCCATGTGTTGATCCTTTGAGATTGCAACTCTACCTAGACCCAATACTTTGCTTTTACCAGTGTCAGCAAATGTGATGTGACTCTTGTCGGATGGACGTAAGGTTGAGTCCATGAGAAGACTTCGATCACCAGTCATATGATTTGTGCATCCACTGTCCATAATCCACTCTGAAGCTTTTGGTGATGTACCCTATAGTGCAGTTAGGAGGATAGGCTTCACACAAGTGTTGTGAAGCATACGCATTTGATACATATAGGGACAGTCACATCTTATATCAAGGTTAGGACATAGTATGACTGATATGCAATTTAGATGTGAAGCATATAGAATGATATATTAACATGCGTCTTCAATAAGTTTTAGGTCCCCAGCAATAGTATCTGACGCCATTGATTGCTGGCTGGAGACCATTTTCTGCAAGAGAGAGTTAGTTCTTCTTTGCCACCCACATCTTCAGTGGGGGCTTAGAAGCAATGAGTCTAAGTGCAGCATCTGAGAATTTTGGCTTTGAAGCCCTAGCAAATAGCCTTGCAGGAGATGAATGATACTCATATGAATAAGCAGAAAAGTTCTTAGTCCTATGAACATAGCCGTTCGAAGATGCACGCTCATATTCATAAGTCTGAGCATGATTTCCCTGCAAAACATTGGCGTTAGGGTGACTCATGTGAGTCCTGTATCTATATGAAGCCTTTGGGCCATATGCAGCCATAGGTCTGGGGTTTGTCTTCTTCCTTGGTGGTGTCATGACGACATTCACAGGAAGACTCTCAATGTACCGCTTAGGTACCCAGATTTTCTTCATAGGTGGTCCATTCCTGCAGTTAGTACTAATGTACCTGGCAAACACTTCACCATTCTGATTTTTGAATAGCTTATAGTTTGCATCAAAGGATTCATCAATGATAATAGGATTAGCACAGGTAAAGCCAGATAAGGTAGATGGATCTACTGAAGGTCCCTTTGCAGCAACCCATGTGGTTTTGGGGTATTTCTCAGGCTTCCAGTACGAGCCATCAACATTCATTTTCCTTTCGAACCCAACACCCTCTTTCCTAGGGTTTCAGTTCAGAATCTGCTTTTTGAGGACATCGCAGAGAGTCTGATGTCCCTTCAAACTTTTGTACATCCCTGTTTCAAGCAATGTCTTCAACATAGCATTTTCATCAGCAACCGCAGTGGTATCCTCCGCAGAGGGGTTAGTGACCACATCAGTAGGTGAAGACAATGAAACAGTGGCAGCAGTGGAACATTCAGCAACAGATGTAGCGTTATCACGCTCAATGCATTTTAGACATGGTGGTTCAAATCCTTCCTGAGCGGAACTGATATGTTGGGCGCGAAGTAACTCATTCACCTTTTGAAGATCTTCATGAGCCGCTCTCAATTTCTCAAGCTCTTGTTTCCTTTGAAGATAATCATAGGAGAGCCTTTCATAAGTTGTTGAGAGCGATTCATGACGACCTTCAAGTTCTTGGTACTTAGCATGAAGATTTTTTATGTCATCAACTAAGGACTGTGAGCGTGTCATTTCAGCGTCCAACAGGTCATCGCTTTTGTCTAATAGTTTCTGAGTATGTTCCATAGCCTTTTGTTGTTCAGTTGCAATTTTAGCAAGAGTTTTGTAGCTGGGTTTGGATTCACAATCAGAGTCATCTTCACTTGAAGTTTGAAAGTAAGCATCGCGTGATTTTACCTTGGCACCACATGCCATGAAGCAGTAGGTGGGAGTAGGATCGTCTTCGTCATTAGCTTCAGCGTTGGTGTGGAAGTCATTGCCTTCAGTGTTGAAGATTGACTTGGCAACATAAGCAGTGGCTAGAGCCAGGCTTGCAACGCCAAGGTCAGACTCCTCTCCAGACTCCACCTCTGCCTCCTCCGAAGCAGACTCCTCCTCTGAATCCATTTCCTTGCCAACAAAAGCACGAGCCTTGCCAGATGAGCTCTTCTTGTATGATGAAGACTTGGAAGAAGACTTAGAAGACTTTGAGGATTTCTTCTTCTTCTTGTCATCAGAATCATATTCCTTGCTTTTCTTATTCTTCTTCTCATTGTCCCACTGTGGACACTCAGATATGTAGTGACCAGGTTTCTTGCACTTGTGGCAGGTTCTCTTCTTGTGATCATGAGTGGAAGCTTCATCATTCCTTGAGCTAGATCGTGAAGACTTTCTGAAGCCTTTCTTCTTTGTGAATTTCTGGAACTTCTTCACAAGCATAGCAAGTTCCCTTCCAATGTCTTCAGGATCTTCAGAACTGCAGTCAGATTCTTCTTCAGATGAGGAAACAACTTTTGCCTTCAAAGCACGAGTTCGGCCATAGCTTGGACCATAGATATCTCTTTTCTCAGATAGCTGGAACTCATGTGTGTTGAGCCTCTCAAGTATATCAGACGGATCGAGTGTCTTGAAGTCAGGACGTTCTTGTATCATGAGGGCAAGGGTGTCAAAGGAGCTGTCAAGTGATCTCAGCAGTGTCTTGACGATTTCATGCTTGGTAATCTCAGTTGCGCCAAGAGATTGAAGTTCATTTGTGATATCAGTGAGGCGATCAAACGTGAGCTGGACATTCTCATTGTCGTTTCTCTTGAAGCGGTTGAAGAGGTTGCGAAGAACACTGATTCTTTGATCTCGCTGGGTTGAAATGCCTTCGTTGACCTTGGATAGCCAGTCCTAGACTAGCTTCGACGTTTCCAGAGCACTCACACGGCCATACTGTCCTTTGGTCAGATGACCACAGATGATGTTCTTCGCAGTAGAGTCCAGTTGAATGAACTTCTTGACATCAATGGGGGTGACACCTTCACCAGTTTTGGGAACACCATTCTTGACGACATACCAGTGTTGGGGAACGTAGCAGAAATTCAAAATTTTCCTACGTGTCACCAAGATCTATCTATGAAGAAACCAGCAACAAGGGGAAGGAGAGTGCATCTACATACCCTTGTAGATCGCTAAGCGGAAGCGTTCAAGAGAACAGGGTTGAAGGAGTCGTACTCGTCGTGATCCAAATCACCGGAGATCCTAGTGCCGAACGGACGTCACCTCCGCGTTCAACACACGTATAGCCCAGTGACGTCTCCCACGCCTTGATCCAGCAAGGAGAGAGGGAGAGGTTGAGGAAGACTCCGTCCAGCAGTAGCACAACGGCGTGGTGGTGGTGGAGGAGCGTGGCTATCCTGCAGGGCTTCGCCAAGCACCACGGGAGAGGAGGAGTAAGAGAGGTAGGGCTGCACCAAGAGGGAGAGATTCTCGTGTCATTGGCAGCCCCCAGACCTCAAGTATTTATAGGGGGAGGGGAGGGGGCTGCGCCCCCTCTAGGGTTCCCTCCCCAGGGGTGGCGGCAGCCCCCAGATCCCATTTGGGTGGCGGACAGAGGGGGAGAGAGAGGAGGCGCGCCTGGGGTGGGCCTTAGGGCCCATCTGCCCTAGGGTTTGCCCCCTCCCACTCTCCCCTGCGCCTTGGGCCCCTTGTGGGGGCGCACCAGCCCACCTGGGGCTGGTTCCCTCCCACACATGGCCCATGCATCCCTCCGGGGTTGGTGGCCCCACTTGGTGGACCCCCGGGACCCTCCCGGTGGTCCCGGTACGTTACCGATAAAACCCGAAACTTTTCCGGTGACCAAAACAGGACTTCCCATATATAAATCTTTACCTCTGAACCATTCCGGAACTCCTCGTGACGTCCGGGATCTCATCCGGGACTCTGAACAACATTCGGTAACCACATATAAACTTCCTTTATAACCCTAGCGTCATCGAACCTTAAGTGTGTAGACCCTACGGGTTCGGGAGACATGTAGACATGACCGAGACGTTCTCCGGTCAATAACCAACAGCGGGATCTGGATACCCATGTTGGCTCCCACATGTTCCACAATGATCTCATCGGATGAACCACGATGTCAAGGACTCAGTCGATCCCATATACAATTCCCTTTGTCTAGCGGTATTTTACTTGCCCGAGATTCGATCGTCGGTATACCGATACCTTGTTCGATCTCGTTACCGGCAAGTCTCTTTACTCGTTCCATAACACATCATCCCGTGATCAACCCCTTGGTCACATTGTGCACATTATGATGATGTCCTACCGAGTGGGCCCAGAGATACCTCTCCGTTTACACGGAGTGACAAATCCCAGTCTCGATCCGTGTCAACCCAACAGACACTTTCGGAGATACCTGTAGTGCACCTTTATAGTCACCCAGTTACGTTGTGACGTTTGATACACCCAAAGCACTCCTATGGTATCCGGGAGTTACACGATCTCATGGTCTAAGGAAGAGATACTTGACATTGGAAAAGCTCTAGCAAACGAACTACACGATCTTTGTGCTATGCTTAGGATTGGGTCTTGTCCATCACATCATTCTCCTAATGATGTGATCCCGTTATCAACGACATCCAATGTCCATAGCCAGGAAACTATGACTATCTGTTGATCACAACGAGCTAGTCAACTAGAGGCTTACTAGGGACATATTGTGGTCTATGTATTCACACGTGTATTACGATTTCCGGATAATACAGTTATAGCATGAATAAAAGACAATTATCATGAACAAGGAAATATAATAATACTTTTATTATTGCCTCTAGGGCATATTTCCAACAGTCTCCCACTTGCACTAGAGACAATAATCTAGTTCACATCGCCATGTGATTAACACTCACAGGTCACATCGCCATGTGACCAACATCCAAAGAGTATACTAGTGTCACTAAACTAGTTCACATCATCATGTGATTAAGACTCAATGAGTTCTGGGGTTTGATCATGTTTTGCTTGCAAGAGAGGTTTTAGTCAATAGGTCTGCAACTTTCAGATCCGTATGTACTTCACAAATCTCTGGGTCATATTGTAAATGCTGCTTCCACGCTCCACTTGGATCTATTCCAAATGGTTGCTCCACTATACGTATCCGGTTTGCTACTCCGAGTCACTCGGATAGGTGTTAAAGCTTGCATCGACGTAACCCTTTACACTGAACTCCTTATCACCTCCATAATCGAGAAACATGTCCTTATTTACTCCAAGGACAATTTTGACCGCTGTCCAATGATCCATTCCTGGATCATTCTTGTACCCCTTGACTGACTCATGGCAAGGCACACTTCTGGTGCAGTACACAGCATAGCATACTATAGAGCCTACGTTTGAAACATAGGGGACGACCTTTGTCCTTTCTCTCTTTTCTGCCATGGTCGAGCTTCAAGTCTTGACTTCATACCTTACATCTCAGGCAAGAATTCCTTCTTTGACTGATCCATCTTGAACACCTTCAAGATCATGTCAAGGTATATGCTCATTTGAAAGTACCATTAAGCGGTTTTTGATCTATCCTCATAGATCTTGATGCTCAATGTTCAAGTACCTTAAACCAGGTTTTCACTTGAAAAACACTTTTCAAATAACCCTATATGCTTTACAGAAAATTCTACATTATTTTTGATCAACAATATGTCAACAACATATACTCATCAAAAATTCTATAGTGCTCCCACTCACTTCTTTGGAAATACAAGTTTCTCATAAACTTTGTATAAACAAAAAATCTTTGATCATCTTATCAAAGTGCATATTCCAACTCCGAGATGCTTACTCCAGTCCTTAGAAGGATCGCTAGAGCTAGCACACCTTTTAGCATCCTTAGGATAGACAAAACCTTTCTGATTGTATCATATACAATCTTTCCTTACGAAAACTGGCAAGGAAACTCGTTTTGACATCCATCTGCCAGATTTCATAAATGCAGCTAATGCTAACATGATACCGACGGACTTAAGCATCGCTACGGATGAGAAAATCTCATCGTAGTCAACTCCTTGAACTTGTGAAAAACTCTTCGCCACAAGTCGAGCTTCATAGACGGTGACATTTCCGTCCACGTCCGTCTTCTTCTTAAAGATCCATTTATCCCAATGGCTTGCCGATCATCGAGCAAGTCCACCAAAGTCCATGCTTTGTTCTGATACATGGATCCTATCTCGGATTTCATGGCTTCTAACCATTTGTCGGAATATGGGCCCACCATCACTTCTCCATAGCTCATAGGTTCATTGTTGTCTAGCAACATGACCTTCAAGACAGGATTACTGTACCACTCTAAAGTAGTACGCATCCTTGTCACCCTACGAGGTACGGTAGTGACTTGATCCGAAGTTTCATGATCACTATCATAAGCTTCTACTTCAATTGGTGTAGGTGCCACAGGAACAACTTCCTGTGCCCTGCTACACACTGGTTGAAGTGATGGTTCAATAACCTCATCAAGTCTCCACCATCCTCCCACTCAACTTTTCGAGACAAACTTTTCCTCGAGAAAGGACCCGATTCAAGAAACAATCCCTATTGCTTTCGGATCTGAATTAGGAGGTATACCCAACTGTTTTAGGTGTCCCATGAAGATGCATTTTATCCGCTTTGGGTTCAAGCTTATCAACCTGAAACTTTTTCACATAAGCGTCGCAACCCCAAACCTTTAAGAAATGACAGCTTAGGTTTCTCTAAACCATAGTTCATACGGTGTCATCTCAATGGAATTACGTGGTGCCCTATTTAAAGTGAATGTGGTTGTCTCTAATGCCTAACCCATGAACGATAGTGGTAATTTGATAAGAGACATCATGGTACGCACCATATCCAATAGGGTGCAACTATGATGTTCGGACACACCATCAAACTATGGTGTTCCAGGCGGTTTTAATTGTGAAACAATTTCCACAATGTCTTACGTGCCAAAGCTTGTAGCTCAGATACTCATCTCTATGATCATATCATAGACATTTTATCCTCTTGTCACAATGATCTTCAACTTCACTCTGAAATCACTTGAATCATTCAATAATTCAGACTTGTGTTTCATCAAGTAAATATACTCAACATCTACTCGAATCATCTGTGAAGTAAGAACATAACTATATTAACTGCATGCCTCAGCACTCATTGGACTGCACACATCAAAATGTGTTACTTCCAACAAGTTGCTATCTTGTTCAATCTTACTGAAAACGAGGCTTCTCAGTCATCTTGCCCTTGTGGTATGATTTGCATATCTCAAGTGATTCAAAATCAAGTGAGTCCAAACGATCCATCTGCATGGAGTTTCTTCATGCGTATACACCAATAGACGTGGTTCGCAAGTCTCAAACTTTTCAAAAACGAGTGAGTCCAAAGATCCATCAACATGGAGCTTCTTCATGCGTTTTATACCAATATGACTTACATGGTAGTGCCACAAGTAAGTGGTACTATCATTACTATCTTATATCTCTTGGCATGAAAATGTGTATCACTATGATCGAGATTCAATAAACCATTCCTTTAGGTGCAAGACCATTGAAGGTATTATTCAAATAAATAGAGTAACCATTATTCTCCTTAAATGAATAACCGTATTGCGATAGACATAATCCAATCATGTCTATGCTCAACGCAAACACCAAATCTCGATGGTAGAGGGAGCGTGCGATGCTTGATCACATCAACCTTGGAAACACTTCCAACACATATCGTCAGCTCACCTTTAGCTAGTCTCCGTTTATTCCGTAGCCTTTTATTTCGAGTCACTAACACTTAGCAACCGAACCGGTATCTAATACCCTGGTGCTACTAGGAGTACTAGTAAAGTACACATTAACATAATGTATATCCAATATACTTCTATCGACCTTGCCAGCCTTCTCATCTACCAAGTATCTAGGGTAATTCCGCTCTAGTGACTGTTCCCTTTATCACAGAAGCACTTAGTCTCGGGTTTGGGTTCAACCTTGGGTTTCTTCACTAGAGCAGCAGCTGATTTACTGTTTCATGAAGTATCCCTTCTTGCCCTTGCCCTTCTTGAAACTAGTGGTTTCACCAACCATCAACAATTGATGCTCCTTCTTGATTTCTACTTCCGCGGTGTCAAACATCGCGAATACCTCAAGGATCATCATATCTATCCCTGATATGTTATAGTTCATCACGAAGCTCTAGCAGCTTGGTGGCAATGACTTTGGAGAAACATCACTATCTCATCTGGAAGATCAACTCCCACTCGATTCTAGTGATTGTTGCACTCAGACAATCTGAGCACAAGCTCAACGATTGAGCTTTTCTCCCTTAGTTTGCAGGCTAAGAAAATCGTCGGAGGTCTCATACCTCTTGACGTGGGCACGAGCCTGAAATCCCAATTTCAGCCCTCGAAAACATCTCATATGTTCCGCGACGTTTCGAAAACGTCTTTGGTGCCTCAACTCTAAACCGTTTAACTGAACTATCACGTAGTTATCAAAATGTGTATGTCCGATGTTCGCAACATCCACAAACGACGTTTGGGGTTCAGCACACTGAGCGGTGCATTAAGGACATAAGCTTTCTACTGTCCGCATAATCGCTACTGTCAACTTTCAACTATATTTTCTCTAGGAACATATCTAAACAGTGGAACTAAAGCGTGAGCCTACGACATAATTTGCAAAGATCTTTTGACTATGTTCAGGATAATTAAGTTCATCTTATGAACTCCCACTCAGATAGACATCCCTCTGGTCATCTAAGTGATTACATGATCCGAGTCAACTAGGCCGTGTCCGATCATCACGTGAGACGGACTAGTCATCATCGGTGAACATCTTCGTGTTGATCGTATCTACTATACGACTCATGCTCGACCTTTCGGTCTCTGTGTTCCGAGGCCATGTCTGTACATGCTAGGCTCATCAAGTTAACCCTAAGTGTTTCGCGTGTGTAAATCTGTCTTACACCCGTTGTATGTGAACGTAGGAATCCATCACACCCGATCATCACATGGTGCTTAGAAGCGACGAACTTTAGCAACGGTGCACAGTTAGGGGAGAACACTTCTTGAAATTTTTTGTAAGGGATCATCTTATTTACTACCGTCGTTCTAAGTAAACAAGATGCATAAACATGATAAACATCACATGCAATCAAATAGTGACATGATATGGCCAATATCATTTTGCTCCTTTTGATCTCCATCTTCGGGGCTCCATGATCATCATCGTCACCGGCATGACACCATGATCTCCATCATCATGATCTCCATCATCGTGTCTCCATGAAGTTGTCTCGCCAACTTATTACTTCTACTACTATGGCTACCGGTTAGCAATAAAGTAAAGTAATTACATGGCGTTGTTCAATGACACGCAGGTCATACAATAAATAAAGACAACTCCTATGGCTCATGCCGATTGTCATACTCATCGACATGCAAGTCGTGATTCCTATTACAAGAACATGATCAATCTCATACATCACATATCATTCATCACATTCTTCTTGGCCATATCACATCACAGAGCATACCCTGCAAAAACAAGTTAGACGTCCTCTAATTGTTGTTTGCATGTTTTACGTGGCTGCTATGGGTTTCTAGCAAGAACGTTTCTTACCTACGCAAAAACCACAACATGATATGTCAATTGCTATTTACCCTTCATAAGGACCCTTTTCATCGAATCCGATCCGACTAAAGTGGGAGAGACTGGCACCCGCTAGCCACCTTATGCAACAAGTGCATGTCAATCGGTGGAACCTGTCTCACGTAAGAGTACGTGTAAGGTCGGTCCGGGCCGCTTCATCCCACGATGCCGCCGAATCAAGATTGGACTAGTAACAGTAAGCATATTGAACAACATCAACGCCCACAACTACTTTGTGTTCTACTCGTGCAAAGAATCTACGCAATAGACCTAGCTCTGATACCACTATTGGGGAACGTAGCAGAAATTCAAAATTTTCCTACATGTCACCAAGATCTATCTATGAAGAAACCGGCAACGAGGGGAAGGAGAGTGCATCTACATACCCTTGTAGATCGCTAAGCGGAAGCGTTCAAGAGAACAGGGTTGAAGGAGTCATACTCGTCGTGATCCAAATCACCGGAGATCCTAGTGCCGAACGGACGGCACCTCCGCGTTCAACACACGTACAGCCCGGTGACGTCTCCCACGCCTTGATCCAGCAAGGAGAGAGGCAGAGGTTGAGGAAGACTCCGTCCAGCAGCAGCACAACGGCATGGTGGTGGTGGAGGAGCGTGGCTATCCTGCAGGGCTTCGCCAAGCACCACAAGAGAGGAGGAGTAAGAGAGGTAGGGCTGCACCAAGAGGAAGAGATTCTCGTGTCATTGGCAGCCCCCAGACCTCAAGTATTTATAGGGGAAGGGGAGGGGGCTGCGCCCCCTCTAGGGTTCCCTCCCCAGGGGTGGCGGCAGCCCCTAGATCCCATCTGGGTGGCGGCCAGAGGGGGAGAGAGGGGAGGCGCGCCTGGGGTGGGCCTTAGGGCCCATCTGCCCTAGGGTTTGCCCCCTCCCACTCTCCCCTGCGCGTTGGGCCCCTTGTGGGGGCGCACCAGCCCACCTGGGGCTGGTTCCCTCCCACACATGGCCCATGCATCCCTCCGGGGTTGGTGGCCCCACTTGGTGGACCCCCGGGACCCTCCCGGTGGTCCCGGTACGTTACCGATAAAACCCGAAACTTTTCCGGTGACCAAAACAGGACTTCCCATATATAAATCTTTACCTCCGGACCATTCCGGAACTCCTCGTGACGTCCGGGATCTCATCCGGGACTCCGAACAACATTCGGTAACCACATACAAACTTCCTTTATAACCCTAGCGTCATCGAACCTTAAGTGTGTGGACCCTACGGGTTCGGGAGACATGTAGACATGATCGAGACGTTCTCCGGTCAATAACCAACAGCGGGATCTGGATACCCATGTTGGCTCCCACATGTTCCACGATGATCTCATCGGATGAACCACGATGTCAAGGACTCAGTTGATCCCGTATACAATTCCCTTTGTCTAGCGGTATTTTACTTGCCCGAGATTCAATCGTCGGTATACCGATACCTTGTTCAATCTCGTTACCGGCAAGTCTCTTTACTCGTTCCGTAACACATCATCCCGTGATCAACCCCTTGGTCACATTGTGCACATTATGATGATGTCCTACCGAGTGGGCCCAGAGATACCTCTCCGTTTACACGGAGTGACAAATCCCAGTCTCGATCCGTGTCAACCCAACAGACACTTTCGGAGATACCTGTAGTGCACCTTTATAGTCACCCAGTTACGTTGTGACGTTTGATAGACCCAAAGCACTCCTACGGTATCCCGGAGTTACACGATCTCATGGTCTAAGGAAGAGATACTTGACATTGGAAAATCTCTAGCAAACGAACTACACGATCTTTGTGCTATGCTTAGGATTGGGTCTTTTCCATCATATCATTCTCCTAATGATGTGATCCCGTTATCAACGACATCCAATGTCCATAGCCAGAAAACCATGACTATCTGTTGATCACAACGAGCTAGTCAACTAGAGGCTTACTAGGGACATATTGTGGTCTATGTATTCACACGTGTATTACGATTTCCGGATAATACAGGTATAGCATGAATAAAAGACAATTATCATGAACAAGGAAATATAATAATACTTTTATTATAGCCTCTAGGGCATATTTCCAACAACCAGAGGTCGACATCAATGGCTTCAAGATGCAT
The DNA here is from genome assembly GCA_963921465.1 of Triticum timopheevii. Classification (NCBI taxonomy): domain Eukaryota; kingdom Viridiplantae; phylum Streptophyta; class Magnoliopsida; order Poales; family Poaceae; genus Triticum; species Triticum timopheevii. The sequence continues at coordinate 219,807,509 of OY997274.1, forward strand.
GCGCATCTTATTCTTCCAGTAGGGATATTCAGTTCCATCGAACACGGGGCAAGCAGCGGAGACTTTGATTATCCCTGCAGTCGACATAGCTGAAACTCCAGGTGGTTAAACCGAATCACACAGAACAAGGGAGTACCTTGCTCTGATACCAATTGAAAGTGCTAGTATCGACTAGAGGGGGGGTGAATAGGCGATTTTTATGAAAGTCTTCAAAACTTGGAAGTTTCGAAGACAAACAACAGAAACAACCTAATTGATATGCAGCGGAAGATAAACTACCCTGAACAAGCCATAGTCACGCATGTCATGATGTGAAAGTACAGGACTAATAGCAGTTAGGTAGTAAGGATCAAGTTGGAAGATAGTATGAGGCCAATCAACAATAGTAGTCAAGCAATGAAGTCAAACAGATACACAGACAGGCAATGACTCCATGAAGATAAACTTAAGTAAGGTTGGAAGGGATAGAACCAGTTGCTTGTTGAAGACACAGGATTTGTTGGACCAGTTCCAGTTGCTGTGACAACTGTACGTCTGGTTAGGGAGGCTGAGATTTAACTCAGAAGACCGTGTCTTCATCTTATTCCCCTTGAGCTAAGGACACCCAGTCCTCGCCCAATCACTCTGGTAAGTCTTCAAGGGAGACTTCCAAACCTTCACAGACTTCGTTCACCGGCAATCCACAATGACTCTTGGATGCTCAGAACGCGACGCCTAACCGGCTGGAGGATTCACAGTCCTCAAGTGTAATAAGGCTTCAGGTCACACCGACAGAAAGACTTCAGTGATGCCTAACACTCTTTGGCTCTGGGTGTTTGGGCTTTGTCCTCGCAAGGATTTCTCTCTCTCAAATGCTTCGAGGTGGGTTGCTCTCAAACGACAAAAGCCGTGCACAACTCTGAGCAGCCACCAATTTATGGTGTAGGGGGTGGGATATTTATAGCCACTAGGCAACCCGACCTGATTTGTCCAAAATGACCCTAGGTCACTAAGGAACTGACACGTGTTCCAACTGTCAGATTTCAAACACACGCGGCAACTTTACTTGGGCTACAAGCAAAGCTGACTCATCCAGCTCTGGATAAGATTTGCTCTCATTGTCTTCGCTCGAAGACATCGTATTTGGGTTGAGCATCACTTCAGTCACTCTGACTTAGTTCACTTGGACCCCACTTAACAGTACGGTGGTTCCTATGACTCAACAAAGAAGAAAATGAAACAGCGAATCCACACAGTCTTCGCGCTCCAAAGTCTTCACTCAATGTCTTCTCATGTCATAGTCTTCAATATGAATATCTTCTCATACCACCATTGTCTTCAATGTCTTCATACATTTTTAGGGGTCATCTCCGGTAGGTAAACCGAATCAATGAGGGACACTACCTGTGTTATCCTGCAATTCTCACAAATGCATTAGTCCCTCAACCAACTTTGTCGTCAATACTCCAAAACCAACTAGGGGTGGCACTAGATGCACTTACACCTCTCACAACCACATTGCCGTTTGCATCAACAAGTCTTTTCTGTGCTCCTTGGTTCCCATTTGAAGCTACAACAAGGTTATCCTAAGAGAATTCCATACCAAGATTGCTATTATAAGTCCCTTAAACATTGTTCACACCCTTTCCTCGACCCCCATCACCTCTCTCCAATCGACCTGTACCATCACCTCGGCCCACTCCATAACCAGCTCTTCCTCTACCCTGGCCATTAATGTTACCTCTTCCTGCCCTTCCACCAAAATCTCCATTACCCCCACCTCCTCGTCCGCCACGTCCCCATCCTCCATTCTGCCGAGAGCCAAAGTCATAACCCGAACGCAACCACTCACCCCACTCATACTCCTTTGGATCATGTATACCGTCCCCACACTCCTCCACCACATGTCCCATCAAACCACACATGAAACAAAAATCAGGCAATTTCTCATAGTAAACGGGGTACTTCTTGCTCTCCTTGATGGTTATCGGAACAAACCTTACCAAGGGGACATTCACATCAAGGTAGACCCGTGCTCTCAAGAATTTCGAGGGATTGATAATACCCTCATTGACAATCACCATTATGGGCGGCTCCCCTACCTTCTTTGCTACCTTCTCTGCAAGTTCCTTTTTCCTCATAAGGCCATCCGGCACTCCCTGAATTGTCACCCACACCGGGATTTTGTCCAACTTATAATCCTCCACATTGTTGAACCCATCGTACTCTTGCAACACTATGGCTGCATCCCGAAACAACCAAGGTCCTCCATCCATCACCCCCTTCCAATCCCCCAAGCAACTGAACTAAACGATGAATAGATTTGCACCCATAGTCTTGAAGGTAATTTTCTGAGCCGCTGTCCAAGCTTGTCGCATCGTGTTAAACAAAACCGAATGGCCGAACGATCTGGTCATATGCACTCTGAAGATTGCTAGCCACCTTTGGGCTGGGCCTTTGCGCTTCACGTTTTTACACTTGAGATCGGTTGAGTTTCTCAAATTGCTTCGCGTTTCTACATTGGAGGTCGGCCGAGCTTCTCGATTAGGCTCCTGGAGGCGCCGGAGCATGGGCCGGCCCACTAGCGGACTGCCCCATTTTTTCTATTTTTTGTTACGAAAATAAAAATGTGAAATCAAAAAAGGTTTACAGATTTAAAGAAAAAAGGTTAATCATTTGAAAAAAAATCATATCTTTAAAAAAGGTTCATCAATTTGAAAAAAAGTTCACTAAAATAAAAAAAAGTTCATCCAATTTAGCAAAAGTTCATTAATTTTTATAAAGTTCATTAAATTTGAAGAAATTCATAGAAATTCAAAAAAGTTCATGTGTTTTTAGAAAAAGTTCATTGAACTGGAAAAAGTTCATAAATCTAAAAAAAGTTCATCAATATTTCAAAAACTTCATCAATCAGAAAAAGAACTATTGAAACTAAAAAAAGTTCATAGAATTTTCAAAAAACGAATCGTCAACTAGCGCCTAGATGGGCCGACCCATTTATGAACGCCACAGGCGCCAGTTATAAAAATGCACGTTAACTGGCACCTGTGGCGCCAAATAGGAAATGCCCCTATACAGCGTTGTAAGCGCCGATTCGCACGACTGGCGCCCGAACGGACGCGAACTGGGCCGGCCCAGCAAGCTGCTGAGAAGCAAAAAAAGCGAAGAAAAAATACCACGTTTCATCGGGAGAAGCTGGAGTCGAACTCGTCACGCCCAAGTAGATGCCCACATGGGTTAACCACCAGACCAAGCTCAATTTGCTGATTTCTATCCGAAAACATAATTCTTTAATCTTTCATACAGTTCAAACATTAAACATATACTAGTATTATATAGCCCCTACACATTTTTTGAATAAAGAAAACATAAGTTTGAAAAGGCATTCATATAAACCATGAATTGAAAGGACAAGTTCGCCAACAATGGAAAAGGTTCGTGAATTAACAAAATTTCATCGAATTTGAAAAAAGGTTCATCAAAATCAAAATTTAAAAAAAGTTTATACAATTTGACAAAAATGTTCATCGAATTTCAAAAAAAGTTCACCGAATTTGAAAAAAGTTCATCAAATTTGAAAAATAGTTCAACGATTCAGGAAAAAGTTCATCAATTTTCAAAAAAAGTTCATGGATTTAAAGAAAAAGTTCATGAATTCAAAAAAACATGCAATAAAGAAAACAAAAAAGATGAGGAAAAAAAGAAAAGGAATAAACCAAACTGTAGAACGAAATAAAAAGAAGAAAACGAACTAGCTTTACACCCGAGGGTGGATGGCCTGGTTGCTAGAGCTGGGGGGAGTATCCAGTGCTACGGGAGCACCTAAGTTTAGGTGCTTCGGGAGCTTTTCAACCGTTCGATCAGAGATCTAAAGGCCACAGTGCGACCTGACACATATTTGCGAAAAAAACCTCGGAAGTCCGGTTATTAGGTCCAGCTCCAACATATCCATACATGACCATTGGATCTGAAATCAATGGTTGGGGTGTTGGGGAATGTAGTAATTTCAAAAAAATCCTACGCACACGCAAGATCATGGTGATGCATAACAACGAGAGGGGAGAGTGTGTCCACGTACACTCGTAGACCGAAAGCGGAAGCGTTAGAACAACGCGGTTGATGTAGTCGTACGTCTTCACGGCCCGACCGATCAAGCACCGAAACTACGGCACCTCCGAGTTCTAGCACACGTTCAGCTCGATGACGTCCCTCGAACTCCGATCCAGCCAAGTGTCGAGGGAGAGTTCCGTCAGCACGATGGCGTGGTGACGATCTTGATGTTCTACCGTCGCAGGGCTTCGACTAAGCATCGCTACAATACTATCGAGGAGGACTATGGTGGAGGGGGGCACCGCACACGGCTAAGAGATCAAGAGATCAATTGTTGTGTCTATGGGGTGCCCCCTGCCCCCGTATATAAAGGAGCAAGGGGGGAGGCGGCCGGCCAAGAGGAGGGCGCGCCAAGGGGGGAGTCCTACTCCCACCGGGAGTAGGACTCCTCCTTTCCTTGTTGAGTAGGAGAGAAGGAAAGAGGGGGAGAGGGAGAAGGAAAAGGGGGCTGCACCCCTTGTCCAATTCGGACCAGAGGGGGGCGCATGCCTCCTTCCTTTTGTCCTCCCTCCTCTATTCCCGTATGGCCCAATAAGGCTCATTTACTCCCGGCGAATTCCCGTAACTCTCCGGTACTCCGAAAAATACCCGAATCACTCGGAACCTTTCTGAAGTCCGAATATAGTCGTCCAATATATCGATCTTTACGTCTGAACCATTTCGAGACTCCTCGTCATGTCCCCGATCTCATCCAGGACTCAGAACTCCTTCGGTACATCAAAACTCATAAACTCATAATATAACAGTCATCGAAACCTTAAGCGTGCGGACCCTACGGGTTCGAGAGCTATGTAGACATGACCGAGACACGTTTCCGGTCAATAACCAATAGCGGAACCTGGATGCTCATATTGGCTCCTACATATTCTACGAAGATCTTTATCGGTCAAACCGCATAACAACATACTTTGTTCCCTTTGTCATCGGTATGTTACTTGCCCGAGATTCGATCGTCGGTATCCAATACCTAGTTCAATCTCGTTACCGGCAAGTCTCTTTACTTGTTATGTAATGCATCATTCCGTAACTAACTCATTAGCTACATTGCTTGCAAGGCTTATAGTGATGTGCATTACCGAGAGGGCCCAGAGATACCTCTCCGACAATCGGAGTGACAAAACCTAATCTCGAAATACGCCAACTCAACATGTACCTTTGGAGACACCTGTAGAGCTCCTTTATAATCACCCAGTTACGTTGTGACGTTTGATAGCACACAAAGTGTTCCTCTAGTAAAGGGAGTTGCATAATCTCATAGTTGTAGGAACATGTATAAGTCATGAAGAAAGCAATAGCAACATACTAAACGATCAAGTGTTAAGCTAACAGAATGGGTCATGTCAATCATATCATTCTACTAATGATGTGATCGCGTTAATCAAATCACAACTCATGTCTATGGTTAGGAAACATAACCATCTTTGATTAATGAGCTAGTCTAGTAGAGGCATACTAGTGACAATATGTTTGTCTATGTATTCACACATGTATCATGTTTCCGGTTAATACAATTCTAGCATGAATAATAAACATTTATCATGATATAAGGAAATAAATAATAACTTTATTATTGCCTCTAGGGCATATTTCCTTCAGTATCCCACTTGCACTAGAGTCAATAATATAGTTCACATCACCATGTGATTTAACACTAATGTTCACATCTGCATGTGATTAACACCCATAGTTCACATCGTCATGTGACCAACACCCAAAAGGTTTACTAGAGTCAATATCTAGTTCACATTGCTATGTGATTATCACCCAAAGAGTACTAAGGTGTGATCATGTTTTGCTCGTGAGAGAAGCTTAGTCAACGGGTCTGTCACATTCAGAGCCATATGTATTTTGCAAATATTCTATGTCTACAATGCTCTGCACGGAGCTACTCCAGCTAATTGCTCCCACTTTCAATATGTATCCAGATTGAGACTTAGAGTCATCTGGATCGGTGTGAAAGCTTGCACCGATGTAACTCTTTACGACGGGCTCTTTTATCACCTCCATAATCGAGAAATATTTCCTTAGTCCTCACTAAGGATATTCTTGACCAATGTCCAGTGATCTGCTCCTAGATCACTATTGTACTCCCTTGCCAAATTCAGAGCAAGGTATACAATTGGTCTGGTACATAGCATAGCATACTTTATAGAACCTATGACTGAGGCATAGGGAATGACTTTCATTCTCTTTTCTATTTTTTGCCGTGGTCGGGATTTGAGTCTTACTCAATTTCACACTTTTGCAACACAGGCAAGAACTCTTTCTTTGACTGTTCCATTTTGAACTATTTCAAAATCTTTACAAGGTATATACTCATTGAAAATCTTATCAAGCGTCTTGATCTATCTCAATAGATCTTGATGCTCAATATGTAAGTAGCTTTACTGAGGTCTTTCTTTTAAAGAACTCCTTTCAAACACTTCTTTATGCTTTCCAGAAAATTTTTACATCATTTCTGATCAACAATATGTCACTCACATATACTTATCAGAAAGGTTGTAGTGCTCCCACTCACTTTATTGTAAATACAAGCTTCACTACAAGTCCGTATAAAACTATATGCTTTGATCAACTTATCAAAGCATATATTCCTACTCCGAGATGCTTGCACCAGTCCATAGATGGATGGCTGGAGCTTGCACAATTTGTTAGCACCTTTGGGATTGACAAAACCTTCTAGTTGCATCATATACAACTCTTCTTTAATAAATCCATTAAGGAATGCAGTTTTGACATCCATTTGCCAGATTTCATAAAATGTGGCAATTGCTAACATGATTCGGACAGACTTTGAGCATCGATACGAGTGAGAAAATCTCATTGTATTCAACACCTTGAACTTGTCTAAAAACTTTTTGCTACAAGTTGAGCTTTGTAGATAGTAACACTACTATCAGCGTCTGTCTTCCTCTTGAAGATCCATTTATTTTCTATGGCTTGCCGATCATCAGGCAAGTCCACCAAAGTCCACACTTTGTTCTCATGCATGGATCCCACCTTAGATTTCATGGCCTCAAACCATTTCGCGGAATCTGGGCTCATCATCGCTTCCTCATAGTTCGTAGGTTTATCATGGTCTAATAACATGACTTCCAGAATAGGATTACCATACCACATTGGTGCAGACCGTACTCTGGAAAACCTACGAGGTTATGTAGTAACTTGATCTGAAGTTTCATGATCATCATCATTAGCTTCCTCACTAATTGGTGTAGGAATCACTGGAACTGATTTCTGTGATGAACTACTTTCCAATTCGGGAGAAGGTACAAATTACCTTATCAAGCTCTACTTTCCTCCCACTCACTTCTTTCAAGAGAAACTCCTTCTCTAGAAAGGATCCATCTTAGCAACGAATATCTTGCCTTCAGATCTGTGATAGAAGGTGTACCCAACAGTTTCCTTTGGGTATTCTATGAAGACGCACTTCTCCGATTTAGGTTTGAGCTTATCAGGTTGAAACTTTTTCACATAAGCATCGCAGCCCCAAACTTAAAGAAACGACAACTTTGGTTTCTTGCCAAACCACAGTTCATAAGGTGTCGTCTCAACGGATTTTGATGGTGCCCTATTTAAAGTGAATGCAGCTGCCTCTAATGCATAACCCCAAAACAACAGTGGTAAAAATCGGTAAGATACATCATAGATCGCACCATATCAAATAAAGTGCGGTTATGACTTTCGGACACACCATTACACTGTGGTGTTCCATGTGGCGTGAGCTGTGAAACTATTCCACATTGTTTTAAATGAAGGCCAAACTCGTAACTCAAATATTCTCGTCCACGATCAGATCATAGAAACTTTATTTTCTTGTTACGATGATTTTCCACTTCACTCTAAAATTCTTTGAACTTTTCAAATGTTTTAGACTTGTGTTTTATTAAGTAGATATACTCATATATGCTCAAATCATCTTGTGAAGGTCTGAAAATAACGATACCCGCCACGAGCATCAATACTGATTGGATAGCATACATCAGTATGTTGTTGGAAATATGCCCTAGAGGCAATAATAAATTAGTTATTATTATATTTCCTTGTTCATGATAATCGTTTATTACCCATGCTATAATTGTATTGATAGGAAGCTCAGATAAATGTGTGGGTACATAGACAACACCATGTCCCTAGTAAGCCTCTAGTTAACTAGCTCGTTGATCAACAGATGGTTACGGTTTCCTGACCATGGACATTGGATGTCGTTGATAACGCGATCACATCATTAGCAGAATGATGTGATGGACAAGACCCAATCCTAAGCCTAGCACAAAGATCGTAGTTCGTATGCTAAAGCTTTTCTAATGTCAAGTATCATTTCCTTAGACCATGAGATTGTGCAACTCCCGGATACCATAGGAATGCTTTGGGTGTACCAAACGTCACAACGTAACTAGGTGGCTATAAAGGTGCACTACAGGTATCTCCGAAAGTGTCTGTTGGGATGGCACGAATCGAGACTGGGATTTGTCACTCCGTGTAAACTGAGAGGTATCTCTGGGCCCACTCGGTAGGACATCATCATAATATGCACAATGTGATCAAAGAGTTGATCGCGGGATGATGTGTTACGGAATGAGTAAAGAGACTTGCTGGTAACAAGATTGAATAAGGTATCGGTATACCGACGATCGAATCCCGGGCAAGTACTATACCGCTAGACAAAGGGAATTGTATACGGGATCGATTGAGTCCTTGACATCGTGGTTCATATGATGAGATCATCGTGGAACATGTGGGAGCCAACATGGGTATCCAGATCCCGCTGTTGGTTATTGGCCGGAGAACGTCTCGGTCATGTCTGCATGGTTCCCGAACCCGTAGGGTCTACACACTTAAGGTTCGATGACGCTAGGGTTATAAAGGAAGTTTGTATGTGATTACCGAATGTTGTTCGGAGTCCCGGATGAGATCCCGGACGTCACGAGGAGTTCCGGAATGGTCCGGAAGTAAAGATTTATATATGGGAAGTCCTGTTTTGGTCACCGGAAAAGTTTCGGGTTTTATCGGTAACGTATCGGGACCACCGGGAGGGTCCCGGGGGTCCACCAAGTGGGGCCACCATCCCCGGAGGGCAGCATGGGCCAATTGTGGGAGGGGACCAGCCCCTGGTGGGCTGGTGCGCCCCCCCACAAGGGCCCAAGGGGCCTAGGGTTTGGGGAGGGGGCGCCCCACCTTGCTTGGGGGGCAAGTTTCCCCCTCTCCCCCCTTGGCCGCCCCCCTAGATGGGATCTAGGGCTGGCCGCCACCCCTAGGGGGTGGAAACCTAGGTGGGGGTGCAGCCCCCTCTCCCCCTATATATAGTGGAGGCATAGGAGCAGCCCAACACACGAAGTTCTTCTCCTGTTGGTGCAGCCCTACCTCTCTTTCTCCTCATATCTCGCGGTGCTTGGCGAAGCCCTGCTGGATCACCACGCTCCTCCACCACCACCACGCCGTTGTGCTGCTACTGGACGGAGTCTTCCTCAACCTCTCCCTCTCTCCTTGCTGGATCAAGGCATGGGAGACGTCACCGGGCTGTACGTGTGTTGAACGCGGAGGTGCCGTACGTTCGGCACTAGGATCTCCGGTGATTTGGATCACGACGAGTACGACTCCTTCAACCCCGTTCTCTTGAATGCTTCCGCTTAGCGATCTACAAGGGTATGTAGATGCATTCTCCTTTCCCTCGTTGCTGGTTTCTCCATAGATAGATCTTGGTGAAACGTAGGAAAATTTTGAATTTCTGCTACGTTCCCCAACAGTGGCATCATGAGCTAGGTCTATTGCGTAGATTCTTTGCACGAGTAGAACACAAAGTAGTTGTGGGCGTTGATTTTGTTCAATATGCTTACAGTTACTAGTCCAATCTTGATTCGGCGGCATTGTGGGATGAAGCGGCCCGGATCGACCTTACACGTACACTTACGTGAGACAGGTTCCACCGACTGACATGCACTTGTTGCATAAGGTGGCTAGCGGGTGCCAGTCTCTCCCACTTTACTTGGATCGGATTCGATGAAAAGGGTCCTTATGAAGGGTAAATAGCAATTGACATATCACGTTGTGGTTTTTGCGTAGGTAAGAAACGTTCTTGCTAAAAACTCATAGCAGCCACGTAAAACATGCAAACAACAATTAGAGGACGTCTAACTTGTTTTTGCAGGGTATGCTATGTGATGTGATATGGCCAAGAAGAATGTGATGAATGATATGTGATGTATGAGATTGATCATGTTCTTGTAATAGAAATCACGACTTGCATGTCGATGGGTATGACAACCGGCAGGAGCCATAGGAGTTGTCTTTATTTATTGTATGACCTGCGTGTCATTGAACAACGCCATGTAATTACTTTACTTTATTGCTAACAGGTAGCCATAGTAGTTGAAGTAATAAGTTGGCGAGACAACTTCATGGAGACACGATGATGGAGATCATGATGATGGAGATCATGGTGTCATGCCGGTGACGATGATGATCATGGAGCCCTGAAGATGGAGATCAAAAGGAGCAAAATGATATTGGCCATATCATGTCACTTTTTGATTGCATGTGATGTTTGTCATGTTTATGCATCTTATTTGCTTAGAATGACTGTCGGGGATATACCCTGTGGCGTAAACCGGCCGGAAGTATAACCCGGCCAGACTGGACGACTCACTGGTAACCCGCCCGGATCTTGGCGGTTCACGGGATACCCGCCCGGTCTTGGCGGTTCATTCGTAACCCGGCGGGCGGGTCAGATGGATGATGAGGCCCATGGCCCAGAAGGCTGGTTCACGTTTAATGGTGGGCCGGTTTATGAGGAAAGCATAAGGACTATTCTCCTACAAAGGAAGCAAGACTAGGACTCCACTTGTAATAGAGTAATCCTAATCCAACTAGGACTCCACATGTAAACCGCCCCTTCAACATATATAAGAAGGGGCAGGGCTCCCCAAAGAGGGACAAGCTACAAGCAAGAAGAAACAATCATAGGGCTAGACACAAAGAGGAGAGCCGGTTTACGGCGACTCCCTCGTGATGATAATGAGACCTAGCCTCAAACAGTATGTAGGGTTTTTACCGGATGATGTTTCCCGGGGCCCGAAGCTGTCTAAATCCTTGTCTTGCGTGTTGATCCGCCCTGCATCTCTCGTTCCACTCAACCCCTCTCAAGCTACCACATAGATGCGTTGGCCTCGCGACTAAGTCCTCACACTAAGGACATCTGCCGTGACAAATCCACGACAGTTGGCACCCACCGTGGGGCTCGCGCACGGTGGTGTTGAGTTCTTGAAGGGATCCCTCAGGGATCGAGAAGCTATGACCCGCCGGATCAGCAAGAGACGGCATAGAAGAATTCACGTCAACTACGAAGTTCAACAGTCAGGATTAAAGAAGTTTTCAGCGGCAGCGTATAGAAGATTGAGCATGAAAGTTTAGGGTTGCGTCACGCCGCACCGCCAAACCGCCGAGACAGGCAGGAAATCGGCCTCGCCAAAGATAAACCGCCGCCTCGTGTGAACTGTTAAACTGGCAGGTTCCATCGACGAAATAGGTACATCAAATCGACTCTTGGCCAAGTCAATCTAAACTTGAGGAATCTGCGAGTCACCATCACTGCTCCACGTACTATGGTCTAAATCCAAAGAGATCAGAGACAGCTGACAGGCGTCCTATGTCATCTGCCAGTACAAATTTCGATTGGGACAGCTGCTTGCGGCCGCGTGAGATCGCCAGATCGATCTGCATGAATTAAAGTTTCTGATAATCAATCCGAAACCCAAAGCCTGATGGATCTCCAAGTTGTTTCACGTGAAGGATCTCTCAAAGCCTGATTGGGACATGGACTTGGTTTTCGCCTCGCCGGCCTAACGCACCGTCCCGTCTCTGCTTCGCCGACGGCCGACCTCTGCGCGGCCTCGCACCGCCGCCCGTTTGGGCACGCACGGCCTCACTCGCCATTGCCGCCTCGCCCTCACTCCGGGTTGCCGGGGGACCCACAGCGGTCGCCGTCATCGCGGCCTTCCCCGCCGCGTCGAGCCGCCGTGGCCGGCGTCGAACCATCCGGCCTCGCGGCTGCCTCAGCTATGGCCTCGCACCTCCGTCTCAAGCGCGTCCCTGCCACCTTGCTATTGCTGCAAGCCATCGTCGCCTCACACTTGGCCTCTCCTGGGGACAGCGACGAACCCGCCTGGGGACAGCGACGAGCTACGGTCCTCGCTCGAATCGCCGGGTCTCCGTACTTCGTTCAGCCCGCGGCTGCGGTTCCACCCCGCGCCGTTTGGCCGCCGCCGTTGTCTCGCGCCTCGAGCCGGTTCTAAGCTGTTTCGCAAGTTGACCGCCTCAAGCGCCGCCGGTCCGCTATTTGCCTATGCTCCTCCGGCCGGTAAGCCGCCCGACTCTTTTTCCGCTCTGCCACCGCAGTTGCTGTTTGCACGGTCGTAAGTGCAAGGGAGGAAAGCTCAATGAGGGATTTTTCCAATCTACACTCTTAATCACGTTGTCAATAATTAGAAATCAAGGGCTGTCATACGGACATATTGGTGTCATCATTTTCAAGCTTTCTGAAAGATCAAAACTTCAGTTTAAGATATACTGAAATTTTCTGCTAGTCATTTGGTTTGATTCCCCAAGACAGAGATACGTGGTTACTACTGCTACTACTTCATGGCGGGGAAAGCAAAGGAAAAATACTATGTAGTACCTCCCGCTAGTACGTGACGTGAAGGGTGGTGGAGCTACACATCAAAATTGTTTAATATTCAATCATTATTTCTGACAAAGACATACGACCAGAATCGTCGATGCAAGCTCAGTGGGCATCCACAAAAGCAGCACAATGCATTATCCAATGCCAGCGTCCGTGTTCATCTGGAAAAAAATACCAGGTGTTATTTTTCAAATGCATTTTTATCAGTACATGTTAACTCATCCAACAACAGTTATTTTGGCCTGTAATATTTTTATGCAGGACGGCTATTAAAAGAAAAAGGGGTGGTATTACACCGCGGAGGCACGTTCGGCTGTGTCGTGCAGCTTCACGGACACGCGTATCGCGGTCCGGTTTACATCAATGCGCCGGCCGACTCACCCGTCCGCACCGCCTTACAAATGGCACGGACAACTCGCCTGTCCGCGCCACCTTACAAGCGTCGCGGCCGACTCACCCGTCCGCACTGGTTTACCACGCCGCGGCCGGTTCACCCGTGAGCGATTTCAACTTCACCTAACGATCATCAATTTCATGGCGGATTATTTCCGGCCTGGCACATCAGGTGATATCCATTTTAAATATATTTTATTGGCACATATTATTTTGTCAAAAAAGCAGTTTATCTTTGCCTTGGTCTGCAATATTGTTAATGCAGGACAATTATTCACTACATCAAAATGATGTGGTTGACTCGCCTGCGCCGGTTTACAACACCGCGGCCGATTCATCCGTCTGAGCCGCCTCTGATGCGGCGGTCGTCTTTACCGACCGTCTCTCGCGGCCTGGTCTACATCAACACACTGGGCCACCCTTTTTCTGAATGAGATGTTTATTGAGTATGAGCAAGTCACTACTGGGGAAGCTCGGTTTTCTTCCAAATTGGAGACAAATTATCATCAACCGCCGTTTGCACTGGATGGTTCAATGGGCAGGCGCACAAGTCGCCGCCACTACAGTTTTGATTAAACTTCAAATCGCCAGTTGGAAGGAACCATTGGCCGAGTTGCTGACACGGCTCATATGGGATAATTTACAACCCGCCGCAGTCACCTCAACCTTCTATGGATTCACATCGTGCTATCAACGCCAATGATATACAAGTTATGCCGGTTTATATCACGGTCAAATATGGAGAGTCTCAAGCCAACTCCTCGAGTCACCTTTGAGACTCGGGGGCTACGATGACAGGACTCAGCGAATCTTGCCAGTTTCAGAAAATTTAAGAACCCCAGGACGATGGAGGGAAGGATAACCCGGTCCCGGAGGCTACTGTTATATTGATGAAAGTTTAAAGGCCGTCAGAAAATTTCCAGCTTAGAAAGTATATGACAGTTATACAATCCCGGCTCGAAGAAGTTCCGGGTCATCAAAAATGACTCCGGTTTACAATCTGGTTCAAGAAAAATCTATTCTCCTTCAAAGCTCTGAAGCGCTCAAATCCAGTTTAACAATGTCCGGTTCAAAAGGGAATTAACTTCTCGCAAGTTCGAGTTTAAAGGCTGTCAGAAAATTTCCGGCTAAAAATAAGGATTCCGGTTTGAAATCCGGTTCAAGGGAAAGATGTCTCCCACAAAGCTTTGAAGATCTCAATATCCGGTTCAAGATCCCGGTTCAAAGAAGAATTTATCTCTTGCAACAAGTTAAAAATTGCCGAAGAGGACCTGCTGCCACGATGCGCGGTTCAAACATGGATATACCGCCTTACTGTCCTGACATATTATTGATCACATGGGGGCTTCTGCTTCATAAAGCGGGGTCTCTGGTCTTTTACATCATGTGAGGTTATACGGAGTTGCTCTAAAGCGGCCTCCGGTTTACCCCTTGAGTTCGCTTTGCTAAAAGCATCGTGTTATATCACTTGGGGGCTTGGTCGTGTCCGAACCAATGCAACACCTTTTGATAGGCGAAAGCCACCAGATCACTTGGGGACATGGTCAAGTCTGAACCAGTCACGCCTCTTGATCGGCCTAAGGCCACTGAATCACTTGGGGGCTTGGTCGAACCCGAACCAATGACATGCCTTTTGATCGGCATATATGCCACGGTTTCATTTGGGGACCTGGCTGACTTGAACCATCGCCACACCTATTGGGGGCTTGGTCCTGTCCGACCATGGTAACACCATCTGATCAGCTCAATAAAGCATCTTTCTTGCAAACGGTTTTATCATTGCCTTTTTGCTTCCAGTATTTTTCTTAAATAACTATTATTTTTGTTGTGATTTTTAAGCCGACAAACCTTTTAAACCGGTTCAAAACTATCAATTGACGAAACACAGTTCACGTCAATCCGGAGACTATTTGCCCGGTTTGATCCTTGTTGTTAACATCCTCTTATGGAGTAACACGGTGTTTATCACAACTCGGCACGGTTTTATCATAAACCGGCATAATATGGAAGGAGTTATCAGTACTCGAGATTTGGGTTATCACCCTTACTAAAAAAGAAGTTGGCAAACCAACGATGTGATTCAGTGTCGCAGGTATGATATGTTTCATATTCAATTATTTTAAATGCAGCCTTGGTTATAAACCCAGGTTATATGTTGGGCATTATGACCCGTCCGGCAGTAAACCGCCAGGACACTTTAAACTTGTTGTATGCAGAAACAGGTTTGTTAACCCGGCCTGGTTTTTGGACTATAAGTCGCCAGCATATATATAGTTGGATTGCGCCATCGGAATTATGCGCTTACAAATCATTGGGTTATATTATTCAAGTAGCCAAACTTGGCTGGCTTTTCATTATGATATTGAATGAACAAGGTTTTCATACCGGATTATATTATCTTGAATAGCCAACATGGCTGGATTTTTATGGTTATTAATAACCGGTATTATTGAATTTTCAAAGTCGCTTTAGCGTAACAGTTATTATTTTATCAAAGGATATGATTTATTCTACAATGGAAGGAATAGTCCCGAGTCGCTGCAGGCTCACGACCCGGCACTTGGGGGCTATATTATTCAAATTGAGATTACATGCAAGTCTCATGTCGCTGCAAGCATGCACCATGACACTCGGGGGCTAATGCAAAGTCATTTTTACTAGTCTTATTGAAGACCCGACTCATCATATTATAATGAGCCGGCCCTTGGGGGCTACCAATTGCTCCTGTTAAACAATTCAAGGTACAAAGCTTTTTATTCATTATATTGAAGGGTCCACTGCTCAGTTGGTAAAGCACAAGGCTCTTAACCTTGTGGACGTGAATTCAAGCCCCATGATGGGGGTTACATCATATGATGTTATTTTGATTGAAGTATATATCAAAGTCCCAGCCCAATATTATCTTACTGAGCCGGCCCTTGGGGGATACACCGCTGCTGTTCAAAGATTACATGATTATACCTACAAAGTCCCTGCTCATTATTGCATAATGACCCGGCACTTGGGGGCTACACTGGTTGAAGTTTTTATGAGTAAGACAACTACAAGTCCCAGGTTACTGCAAGCATGACAACCCGGCACTTGGGGGCTATATAATATGGAGTATTCAGTTTTTTTTAAGTGACTCGAGTGAACAACATGGATTTCTTCTTAAGTGGCAGTATTCATATTGAAGCAAGTCTTAAACCATCACTTTGTTCTGCTCAAGACTTGGGGGCTACAGGTAATATGCATATAAGGAGAAATATTTTCAAATTCTCAGTTTTGAGCAAACCAGATTGACCCGGCGTCACCAATTAATCATTACGACCATGTGGCTGCAACCCGGCTTCATCAACAATCATGAACCAGCGTTGGCAACGGTCATAATCCGGGATCATCGGTTTTTATAACCCGGCCATTTTGGTAATGTTAAACCGGCAAGTTTTTACATCTTCAAACCGGCTGAATATCAGATGAATATTTCAAGACCAATATTTCTTAAACCGGTGCTTTGGAAGCCGACTCAAGTGGATTATTCTTCACAATATTTTTCTGTGAGAAACCAATGTCAGCAAATTGAGTATGACACTGGCTTATTGACCTGGATTTTCTAGAAAGAGGAAATGACAAGGATTTAAGGATGATCAGGTGCCGGTTTACAAGAATTCTCAACCCGGAGCACAACCTGTCAAGTTTGTTCTTGTGTTTATTTTACAGGATCAGTTTAACATGGATAAATCCAAATTAAACTGGGGGCTAATGTCAGGGATATACCCTGTGGCGTAAACCGGCCGGAAGTATAACCCGGCCGGACTGGACGACTCACTGGTAACCCGCCCGGATCTTGGCGGTTCACGGGATACCCGCCCGGTCTTGGCGGTTCATTCGTAACTCGGCGGGCGGGTCAGATGGATGACGAGGCCCATGGCCCAGAAGGCCGGTTCACGTTTAATGGTGGGCTGGTTTATGAGGAAAGCATAAGGACTATTCTCCTACAAAGGAAGCAAGACTAGGACTCCACTTGTAATAGAGTAATCCTAATCCAACTAGGACTCCACATGTAAACCGCCCCTTCAACATATATAAGGAGGGGCAGGGCTCCCCAAAGAGGGACAAGCTACAAGCAAGAAGAAACAATCATAGGGCTAGACACAAAGAGGAGAGCCGGTTTACGGCGACTCCCTCGTGATGATAATGAGACCTAGCCTCAAACAACATGTAGGGTTTTTACCGGATGATGTTTCCCGGGGCCCGAAGCTGTCTAAATCCTTGTCTTGCGTGTTGATCCGCCCTGCGTCTCTTGTCCCACTCAACCCCTCTCAAGCTACCACATAGATGCGTTGGCCTCGCGACTAAGTCCTCACACTAAGGACATCTGCCGTGACAAATCCACGACAATGACGGTAGTAAATAAGATGATCCCTCATTAAAATTTCAAGAAAGTGTTCCCCCTAACTGTGCACCGTTGCGAAGTTCGTCGTTTCGAAGCACCACATGATGATCGGGTGTAATAGATTCTTACATTCACATACAACGGCTGTAAGCCAGATTTACACACGCGAAACACTTAGGTTGACTTGACGAGCCTAGCATGTACAGACATGGCCTCGGAACACAAGAGACCAAAAGGTCGAGCATGAGTCGTATAGTAGATACGATCAACATGAAGATGTTCACCGATGATGACTAGTCCGTCTCACGTGATGATCGGACACGGCCTAGTTGACTCGGATCATGTAATCACTTAGATGACTAGAGGGATGTCTATCTAAGTGGGAGTTCATTAGATGAACTTAATTATCCTGAACATAGTCGAAAGATCTTTGCAAATTATGTCGTAAGCTCGCGCTTTAGTTCCACTGTTTAGATATGTTCCTAGAGAAAATATAGTTGAAAGTTGACAGTAGCAATTATGCGGATAATAGAAAGCTTATGTCCTTAATGCACCGCTCAGTGTGCTGAACCCCAAACGTCGTCTGTGGATGTTGCGAACATCGGACATGCACGTTTTGATAACTACGTGATAGTTCAGTTAAACGGTTTAGAGTTGAGGCACCAAAGACGTTTTTTGAAACATCGCAGAACATATGAGATGTTTCGAGGGCTGAAATTGGGATTTCAGGCTCGTGCCCACGTCAAGAGGTATGAGACCTCCGACGATTTTCTTATCCTGCAAACTAAGGGAGAAAAGCTCAATCATTGAGCTTGTGCTCAGATTGTCTGAGTGCGACAATCACTTGAATCGAGTGGGAGTTGATCTTCCAGAGATAGTGATGTTTCTCCAAAGTCATTGCCACCAAGCTGCTAGAGCTTCGTGATGAACTATAACATATCAGGGATAGATATGATGATCCTTGAGGTATTCGCGATGTTTGACACCGCAAAAGTAGAAATCAAGAAGGAGCATCAATTGTTGATGGTTGGTGAAACCACTAGTTTCAAGAAGGGCAAGGGCAAGAAGGGATACTTCATGAAATGGCAAATCAGTTGCTGCTCTAGTGAAGAAACCCAAGGTTGAACCCAAGCCCGAGACTAAGTGCTTCTGTAATAAGGGGAACAACCACTGGAGCAGAATTACCCTAGATACTTGGTAGATGAGAAGGCTGGCAAGGTCGATAGAAGTATATTGGATATACATTATGTTAATGTGTACTTTACTAGTACTCCTAGTAGCACCAGGGTATTAAGATACCAGTTCGGTTGCTAAGTGTTAGTAACTCGAAATAAAAGAGCTACAGAATAAACGGAGACTAGCTAAAGGTGAGCTGACGATATGTGTTGGAAGTGTTTCCAAGTTTGATGTGATCAAACATCGCACGCTCCCTCTACCATCAAGATTAGTATTAAACCTGAATAATTGTCATTTGGTGTTTGCGTTGAGCATAGACATGATTGGATTATGTCTATCGCAATACGGTTATTCATTTAAGGAGAATAATGGTTACTCTATTTATTTGAATAATACCTTCAATGGTCTTGCACCTAAAGGAATGGTTTATTGAATCTCGATCGTAGTGATACACATTTTCATGCCAAGAGATATAAGATAGTAATGATAGTACCACTTACTTGTGGCACTGCCATGTAAGTCATATTTGTGTAAAACGCATGAAGAAGCTCCATGTTAATGGATCTTTGGACTCACTCGTTTTGAAAAGTTTGAGACATGTGAACCATGTCTATTGGTGTATACGCATGAAGAAACTCCATGCAGATGGATCGTTTGGACTCACTTGATTTTGAATCACTTGAGATATGCAAATCATACCACATGGGCAAGATGACTAAAAAGCCTCGTTTTTCAGTAAAATGGAACAAGATAGCAACTTGTTGGAAGTAACACATTTTGATGTGTGCAGTCCAATGAGTGTTGAGGCATGCAGTGAATATCGTTATATTCTTACTTCACAGATGATTCGAGTAGATGTTGAGTATATTTACTTGATGAAACACAAGTCTGAATTATTGAATGGTTCAAGTAATTTCAGATTGAAGTTGAAGATCATCGTGACAAGAGGATAAAATGTCTATGATATGATCATAGAGATGAGTATCTGAGTTACGAGCTTTGGCACGCAATTAAGACATTGTGGAAATTGTTTCACAATTAATACCGCCTGGAACACCATAGTGTGAGGGTGTGTCCAAACATCATAGTTGCACCCTATTGGATATGGTGCGTACCATGATGTCTCTTATCAAATTACCACTATCATTCATGGGTTAGGCATTAGAGACAACCACATTTACTTTAAATAGGGCACCGCGTAATTCCGTTGAGATGACACCATATGAACTATGGTTTAGAGAAACCTAAGCTGTCATTTCTTAAAGGTTTGGGGCTGCGACGCTTATGTGAAAAAGTTTCAGGTTGATAAGCTCGAACCCAAAGCGGATAAAATGCATCTTCATAGGACACCCAAAACAGTTGGGTATACCTCCTAATTCAGATCCGAAAGCAATAGGGATTGTTTCTTGAATCGGGTCCTTTCTCGAGGAAAAGTTTGTCTCAAAAAGTTGAGTGGGAGGATGGTCGAGACTTGATATGGTTATTGAACCGTCACTACAACTAGTGTGTAGCAGGGCACAGGAAGTTGTTCCTATGGCACCTACACCAATTGAAGTAGAAGCTTATGATAGTGATCATGAAACTTCAGATCAAGTCACTACCGTACCTCGTAGGGTGACAAGGATGTGTACTGCTTCAGAGTGGTACAGTAATCCTGTCTTGAAGGTCACATTGCTAGACAACAATGAACCTACGAGCTATGGAGAAGCAATGGTGGGCCCAAATTCCGATAAATGGTTAGAAGCCATGAAATCCGAGATAGGATCCATGTATCAGAATAAAGCATGGACTTTGGTGGACTTGCCCAATGATCGGCAAGCCATTGAGATAAATGGATCTTTAAGAAGAAGACGGATGTGGATGGTAATGTCACCATCTATAAAGCTCGACTTGTGGCGAAGAGTTTTTTCACAAGTTCAAGGAGTTGACTACGATGAGATTTTCTCATCTGTAGCGATGCTTAAGTCCGTCGGAATCATGTTAGCATTAGCTGCATTTATGAAATCTGGCAGATGGATGTCTAAACGAGTTTCCTTACCAGTTTTCGTAGGGAAAGGCTGTATGCGATACAATCAGAAAGGTTTTGTCGATCCTAAGGATGCTAAAAGGTATGCTAGCTCCAGCGATCCTTCTAAGGACTGGAGCAAGCATCTCGGAGTTGGAATGTACGCTTTGATGAGATGATCAAATATTTTGGATTTATACAAAGTTTATGAAAAACTTGTATTTCCAAAGAAGTGAGTGGGAGCACTATAGAATTTCTGATGAGTATATGTTGTTGACATATTGTTGATCAGAAATGATGTAGAATTTCTAAAAAGCATATAGGGTTATTTGAAAAGTATTTTTCAAGGGAAAACCTGGATTAAGCTACTTGAACATTGAGCATCAAGATCTATAAGGATAGATCAAAATGCTTAATAATACTTTCAAATGAGCACGTACCTTGACATGATCTTGAAGGTGTTCAAGATGGATCAGTCAAAGAAGGAGTTCTTGCCTGAGATGTAAGGTACGAAGTTAAGACTTAAAGCTCGACCACGGCAGAATAGAGAGAAAGGACGAAGGTCGTCCCATATGCTTCAAACGTAGGCTCTATAGTATGATATGCTGTGTACCGCACCGGAAGTGTGCCTTGCCATGAGTCAGTCAAGGGGTACAAGAATGATCCAGGAATGGATCATTGGATAGCGGTCAAAATTGTCCTTGGAGTAAATAAGGACATGTTTCTCGATTATGGAGGTGATAAAGAGTTCGGCGTAAAGGGTTACGTCGATGCAAGCTTTAACACCTATCCGAGTGACTCTGAGTAGCAAACCGGATACGTATAGTGGAGCAACCATTTGGAATAGCTCCAAGTGGAGCGTGGAAGCAGCATTTACAGAATGACCTAGAGATTTGCGAAGTACATACGGATCTGAAAGTTGCAGATCCATTGACTAAAACCTCTCTCACAAGCAAAACATGATCAAAACCCAGAACTCATTGAGTCTTAATCACATGATGATGTGAACTAGTTTAATGACACTAGTAAACTCTTTGGATGTTGGTCACATGGCGATGTGACCTGTGAGTGTTAATCACATGGCGATGTGAACTAGATTATTGACTCTAGTGCAAGTGGGAGACTATTGGAAATATGCCCTAGAGGCAATAATAAATTAGTTATTATTATATTTCCTTGTTCATGATAATCGTTTATTACCCATGCTATAATCGTATTGATAGGAAACTCAGATACATGTGTGGGTACATAGACAACACCATGTCCCTAGTAAGCCTCTAGTTAACTAGCTCGTTGATCAACAGATGGTTACGGTTTCCTGACCATGGACATTCGATGTCGTTGATAATGGGATCACATCATTAGCAGAATGATGTGATGGACAAGACTCAATCCTAAGCCTAGCACAAAGATCGTAGTTCGTATGCTAAAGTTTTTCTAATGTCAAGTATCATTTCCTTAGACCATGAGATTGTGCAACTCCCGGATACCGTTGGAATGCTTTGGGTGTACCAAACGTCACAACGTAACTGGGTGGCTATAAAGGTGCACTACAGGTATCTTCGAAAGTGTCTGTTGGGTTGGCATGAATCGAGACTGGGATTTGTCACTCCGAGTAAACGGAGAGGTATCTCTGGGCCCACTCGGTAGGACATCATCATAATGTGCGCAATGTGATCAAAGAGTTGATCGCGGGATGATGTGTTACGGAACGAGTAAAGAGACTTGCTGGTAACAAGATTGAATAAGGTATCGGTATACCGACGATCGAATCCCGGGCAAGTACTATACCGCTAGACAAAGGGAATTGTATACGGGATCGATTGAGTCCTTGACATCGTGGTTCATCCGATGAGATCATCGTGGAACATGTGGGAGCCAACATGGGTATCCAGATCCCGCTGTTGGTTATTGGCCGGAGAACGTCTCGGTCATGTCTGCATGGTTCCCGAACGCGTAGGGTCTACACACTTAACGTTCAATGACGCTAGGGTTATAAAGGAAGTTTGTATGTGGTTACCGAATGTTGTTCGGAGTCCCGGATGAGATCCCGGATGTCACGAGGAGTTCCGGAATGGTCCGGAGGTAAAGATTTATATATGGGAAGTCCTGTTTTGGTCACCGGAAAAGTTTTGGGTTTTATCGGTAACGTACCGGGACCACCGGGAGGGTCCCGGGGGTCCACCAAGTGGGGCCACCATCCCCGGAGGGCAGCATGGGCAAAGTGTGGGAGGGGACCAGCCCCTAGTGGGCTGGTGCGCCCCCCCACAAGGGCCCAAGGCGCCTAGGGTTTGGGGAGGGGGAGCCCCACCTTGCTTGGGGGGCAAGTTTCCCCCTCCCCCCCCCTTGGCCGCCCCCCTAGATGGGATCTAGGGATGGCCGCCGCCCCTAGGGGGTGGAAACCTAGGTGGGGGTGCAGCCCCCTCTCCCCCTATATATAGTGGAGGCATAGGAGCAGCCCAACACACGAAGTTCTTCTCCTGTTGGCGCAGCCCTACCTCTCTTTCTCCTCATATCTCGCGGTGCATGGCGAAGCCCTGCTGGATCACCACGCTCCTCCACCACCACCACGCCGTTGTGCTGCTACTGGACGGAGTCCTCCTCAACCTCTCCCTCTCTCCTTGCTGGATCAAGGCATGGAGACGTCATCGGGCTGTACGTGTGTTGAACGCGGAGGTGCCGTCTGTTCGGCACTAGGATCTCCGGTGATTTGGATCACGACGAGTACGACTCCTTCAACCCCGTTCTCTTGAACGCTTCCGCTTAGCGATCTACAAGGGTATGTAGATGCACTCTCCTTCCCCTCGTTGCTGGTTTCTCCATAGATAGATCTTGGTGAAACGTAGGAAAATTTTGAATTTCTGCTACGTTACCCAACATATGTATTATTTCCAATAAGTCACTAGCTCATTCCATTGTTCCGGAGAACGGAGTTTTAGTCATCTTGCCCGAAAGGCACGGTTCACAAGCATCAAATGATTCATAACCAAGTGATTCCAAAAATCCATCTTTATGGAGTTTCTTCATGCGCTTTACACCGATATGACCCAAACGGCAGTGCCACAAATAAGTTGCACTATCATTATAAACTTTGCATCTTTTTGGCATCAATATTATGAATATGTGTATCACTACGATCGAGATCCAATAAACTATTTTCATTGGGTGTATGACCATTGAAGGTTTTATTCATGTAAACAGAACAACAATTATTCTCTGACTTTAAATGAATAACCATATTGCAATAAACATGATCAAATCATATTTATGCTCAACGCAAACGCCAAATAACATTTATTTAGGTTTAACACTAATCCCGAAAGTATAGAGAGTGTGTGATGATGATCATATCAATCTTGGAACTACTTCCAACACTCATCGTCACTTCACCCTCAACTAATCTTTGTTTATTCTGTAACTCCTGTTTCGAGTTACTAATTTTTAGCAACCGAACAAGTATCAAATACTCAGGGGCTACTATAAACACTAGTAAGGTACACATCAATAAACTGTATATCAAATATACCCTTGTTCACTTTGCCATCCTTCTTATCCACCAAATATTCAGGGCATTTCCGCTTCCACTGACCATTTCCTTTGCAGTGTAAGCACTCAGTTTCAGGCTTTGGTCCAGCTTTGGGCTTCTTCACGGGAGTGACAACTTGCTTGCCATTCTACTTGAAGTTTCCCTTTCTTTCCCTTCGCCCTTTTCTTGAAACTAGTGATCTTGTCAATCATCAACACTTGATGTTCTTTCTTGATTTCTACCATCATTGATGTCAGCATCACGAAGAGCTCGGGAATCGTTTTCGTCATCCCTCGCATACTATAGTTCATCATGAAGTTCTACTAACTTGGTGATGGTGACTAGAGAACTCTGTCAATCACTATCTTATCTGGAAGATTAACTCCCACTTGATTCAAGCGATTGTAGTACTCAGACAATCTAAGCACTTGCTCACTAGTTGAGCAATTCTCCTCCATCTTTTAGGCGAAGTATTTGTCAGAGGTCTCATACCTCTTGACACGGGCATGAGTATGAAATATCAATTTCATCTCATGGAACATCTCATATGTTCCTGTGATGTTTTAAAAATGTTTGTAGTCCCGGTTCTAAGCCATAAAGCATGGTGCACAAAACTATCAAGTAGTCATCATATTGAGCTAGCCAAATGTTCATAACGTCTGCATCTGCTCCTGCAATAGGTCTGTCACCTAGCGGTGCATCAAGGACATAGTTCTTCTGTCAGCAATGAGGATAAACCTCAGATCACAGACCAAGTCCACATCATTGCTACTAACATTTTTTAACTTAGTTTTCTTTAGGAACACATATAAAAACATAGGGAAGCAAAAACATAGGGAAGCAACCACGCGAGCTATTGATTTACAACATAATTTGCAAAATACTACCAGGACTAAGTTCAAGATAAATTAAAGTTCAATTAATCATATTACTTAAGAACTCCCACTTAGACAGACATCTCTCTAGTCATCTAAGTGATCACGTGATCCAAATCAACTAAACCATGTCCGATCATCACGTGAGATGGAGTAGTTTTCAATGGTGAACATCACTATGTTGATCATATCTACTATATGATTCACGTTCGACCTTTTGGTCTCCGTGTTCCGAGGCCATATCTGTATATGCTAGGTGCTACCTCTTGAGCACTGCATTGGATTTCCCCGAAGAGGAGAGGATGATGCAGTAAAGTAGCGTAAGTATTTCCCTCAGTTTTTGAGAACCAAGGTATCAATCCAGTAGGAGACCACGCACAAGTCCCTTGTACCTACACAAAACGATAGCAACTCGCAACCAACACTTAGGGGTTGTCAATCCCTTCACGGTCACTTACAAGAGTGAGATCTGATAGAGATAATATTTTTGGTATTTTTGATAGATAGATGCAAAGTAAAAATAAAGGCAAAGTAAAAACAAGGCAAGTAAATAAAGTAATATAGATTGATATGATGAGAATAGACCCGGGGGCCATAGGTTTCACTAGTGGCTTCTCTCAAGAGCATAAGTATTCTACGGTGGGTGAACGAATTACTGTTGAGCAATTGACAAAATTGAGCATAGTTATGAGTATATCTAGGCAATGATCATGTATATAGGCATCACGTCCAAAACAAGTAGATCGAAACGATTCTGCATCTACTACTATTACTCCTCTCATCGACCGCTATCCAGCATGCATCTAGAGTATTAAGTAAAAACAGAGTAACACCGTAAGCAAGATGACATGATGTAGAGGGATAAATTCATGCAATGTGATAAAAAACCCATCTTGTTATCCTCGATGGCAACAATACAATACGTGCCTTGCAACTCTTTCTGTCACTGAGTAAGGACACCGCAAGATGGAACCCAAAGCTAAGCACTTCTCCCATTGCAAGAACTACCAATCTAGTTGGCCAAACCAAAAAGATAATTCGAAGAGACTTTCAAAGATAACTCAATCATACATAAAAGAATTCAGAGAAGAATCAAATATTTTCCATAGATAATACTGGATCATAAACCCACAATTCATCGGTCTCAACAAACACACCACAAAAAGAAGATTACATCGAATAGATCTCCACGAGAGAGGGGGAGAACATTGTATTGAGATCCAAAAAGAGAGAAGAAGCCATCTAGATACTAGCTATGGACCCGAAGGTCTGAAGTAAACTACTCACACTTCATCGGAGGGGCTATGGTGATGATGTAGAAGCCCTCCGTGGGGGATGCCCCCTCCGGCGGAGCTCCGGAACAGGCCCCAAGATGGGATCTCGTGGATATAGAAGGTTGCGGCGGTGGAATTAGGTTTTTGGCTCCTGTTCTGATTGTTCGGGGATACATAGATATATATAGGAGGAAGGAGTACGTCGGTAGAGCTCCGAGGGGCCCACGAGGTAGGGGGCGCGCCCTCCACCCTCGTGACCTCCTCGGGCACTACTTGGAGTAGGGTCCAAGTCTCCTGGGTCACGTTCGGTTGGAAAATCACAATCCCAAAGGTTTCATTCCGTTTGGACTCCGTTTGATATTATGTTTCTTCGAAATACTGAAAAAGGCAAAAAACAGCAATTCTGGGTTAGGCCTCCGGTTAATAGGTTAGTCCCAAAAGTAATATAAAAGTGGAAAATAAAGCCCAATATAGTCCAAAACAGTAGATAAAGTAGCATGGAGCAATCAAAAATTATAGATACGTTGGAGACGTATCAGGCATCCCCAAGCTTAATTCCTGCTCGTCCTCGAGTAGGTAAATGATAAAAAAGATTTTTTGATGCGGAGTGATACTTTGGCATAATTTCAGTGTAAATCTTCTTAATTGTGATATGAATATTCAGATCCGAAAGATTCAAGACAAAAGTTCATATTGACACAAAAATAATAATACTTCAAGCATACTAATCAAAGCAATCATGTCTTCTCAAAATAACATGGCAAAAGAAAGTTATCCCTACAAAATCATATAGTCTGGCTATGCTCCATCTTCCCCACACAAAATATTTAAATCATGCACAACCCCGATGACAAGCCAAGCAATTGTTTCATACTTATGACATTCTCAAAACTTTTTCAATCTTCACGCAATACATGAGCGTGAGCCATGGATATAGCACTATAGGTGGAATAGAAGGGTGGTTGTGGAGAAGACAAAAAGAGGGAAGATAGTCTCACATCAACTAGGCGTATCAACGGGCTATGGAGATGCCCATCAATAGATATCAATGTGAGTGAGTAGGGATTGCCATGCAACGGATGCACTAGAGCTATAAGTATATGAAAGCTCTACAAAAGAAACTAAGTGGGTGTGCATCAACTTGCTTGCTGACGAAGACCTAGGGCATTTTGAGGAAGCCCATCATTGGAATATACAAGCCAAGTTCTATAATGAAAAATTCCCACTAGTATATGAAAGTGACAAAATGAGAGACTCTCTATCATGAAAATCTTGGTGCTACTTTGAAGCACAAGTGTGGTAAAAGGATAGTAGCATTGTCCCTTCTCTCTTTTTCTCTCATTTTTTTATTTGGGCCTTTCTCTTCTCTTTTTTTTATGGCCTATTTTTTTTGTAAAGTCCGGAGTCTCATCCCGACTTATGGGGGAATCATAGTCTCCTCCTTTCCTCACTTAGGACAATGCTCTAATAATGATGATCATCACACTTTTATTTTTCTTACAACTCAACAATTACAACTCGATATTAGAACAAAGTATGACTCTATATGAATGCCTCCGGCGGTATACCGGGATAATGAATCATGAGTGACATGTATGAAAGAATTATGAACGGTGGCTTTGCCACAAATACAATGTCAACTACATGATCATGCTAGCAATATGACAATGATGGAGCGTGTCATAATAAACGGAACGGTGGAAAGTTGCATGGCAATATATCTCGGAATGGCTATGGAAATGCCATAATAGGTAGGTATGGTGGCCGTTTTGAGGAACGTATATAGTGGGTGTATGATACCGGTGAAAAGTGCGCGGTATTAGAGAGGCTAGCAAAGGTGGAAGGATGGGAAAAAGTGCGTATAATCCATGGACTCAACATTAGTCATAAAAAACTCATATACTTATTGCAAAAATCTAGAAGTTATCAAAGTAAAGTATTACGCGCATGCTCCTAGGGGGATATATTGGTAGGAAAAGACCATCGCTCGTCCCCGACCGCCACTCATAAGGAAGACAATCAATAAATAAATCATGCTCCGAGTTCATCACATAATGGTTCACCATACGTGCATGCTATGGGAATCACAAACTTCAACACAAGTATTTTTGAATTTACAACTACTTAACTAGCATAACTCTAATATCACCATCTTCATATCTCAATACAATTATCAAGCATCAAACTTATCTTAGTATTCAACACACTCAAAAGAAAGTTTCACATATCTTGAATACCAAGTATATTAACATTATGCAAATTACCATGCTATTAACGACTCTCAAAATAATCTAAGTGAAGCATGAGAGATCAAATAGTTTCTTTAAAACAAATCCACCACCGTGCTCTAAAAGATCTAAGTGAAGTACTAGAGCAAAAATTATCACGCTCAAAAGATATAAGTGAAGCACTATGAGCAAAACTATCAAGCTCAAAAGATATAAGTGAAGCACATAGAGTATTCTAACAAATTCCAATTCATGTATGACTCTCTCAAAAGGTGTGTACAGCAAGGATGATTGTGGTAGACTAACAAGCAAAGACACAAATAATACAAGATGCTCCAAGCAAAACACATATCATGTTGGTGAATAAAAATATAGCTCCAAGTAAACTACCGATGGAAGTGGACGAAAGAGGGGATGCCTTCCGGGGCATCCCCAAGCTTTGACTTTTTGGTGTCCTTGGATTATCTTGGGGGTGCCATGGGCATCCCCAAGCTTAGGCTCTTGCCACTCCTTGTTCCATAATCCATCAAAAGAATTCACCCAAAACTTGAAAACTTCACAACACAAAACTCAACAGAAATCTCGTGAGCTCCGTTAGAGAAAGAAAACAAAAGACTACTTCAAGGTACTGTAATGAACTCATTCTTTATTTATATTGGTGTTAAACCTACTGTATTCCAACTTCTCTATGGTTTATAAACTAATTTACTAGCCATAGATTCATCAAAATAAGCAAACAACACACGAAAAACAGA
Organism: Triticum timopheevii; assembly: GCA_963921465.1. NCBI lineage: Eukaryota > Viridiplantae > Streptophyta > Magnoliopsida > Poales > Poaceae > Triticum > Triticum timopheevii. The sequence continues at coordinate 219,836,885 of OY997274.1, forward strand.
ATATGTCAAAAACAGAACAGTCTGTAGCAATCTGTAACTAACGCAAACTTTTGGAACTCTAAAAATTCTACAAAAATAGGAAGTCCTGGAAAATTTGTTTATGGATCATCAGCAAAAATAATCGACGCAAAAGCACGTTCCTGTGATTTATCATAACTAAATTAGTGCGCGCAAAGTTTCTGTTTTTCAGCAGAATCAAATCAACTATCATCGTAGGTTATCCTATAGGTCCTACTTGACACAAAAACTAATTAAAACATAAAATCACATACAAACAGAAGGTAGATGGATTATTTATTCCTAAACGGAAGCAAAAACAAAAAACACAAAATAAAATTGGGTTGCCCCCCAACAAGCGCTATCGTTTAAAGCCCCTAGTTAGGCATAAAAGCAAGGATAGATCTAGATATTGCCATCTTTGGTAGGCAATTCTTCAATGAGGCATTTACCTCCTTTAGAATTTTATTTCTTCCTCGTAATTGACAAATTTTCGGGCAAAAGATCAAAGAATTCATCTATAGCAAATTGTTCCTTAATGAAGGTAAAAAGATTGGGATGAACACTTATAGATTTAAGATCCGCAGTTTCCTTACTAGATGATTCACCCTTATTCTTAGGAACATAAATAAGCTTATTACTTTTAGTAGAAGAACTTGGAGTGTTTTGAACGGAAGAAAAAGCGGTTCCCAAGTTGGTAATGATACCTCAAGTTTATCGATTCTTGTGGAATCTAGATTTATTTTTTCATTAAAAAGGGGTTCTTTTTCTTTAATATTTTTCAAAGTCATTCCTACCTTAGATCCATATTGGGTAATTTGATTGTGGATCTTTTTGTCAAGATTTTCAATTGATTCAATGGTAGCAACTTTATTTTCAGTAGCTTCAAGCCTTTGCATAACATGCTCCAAAGTTAACGTAGTTCCATTAATCAAAAGGGGCGGTGAGCCAAATATATCTATTAAAGCATTATAAGAATCAAAAGTATGGCTACCCAAAAAATTCCCTCCGGTAATGGTATCGAGGATATATCTATATCAAGGATTAGCACCTACGTAAAAATTGCGAAGAAGAACTAAGGTAGATTGCTTCCTGGTAGATTTATTTTGAGCATTGCAAATTCTATACCAAGCATCTTTTAGATTTCTTCCTCCCTTTGTTTAAAATTTAAGACCTCATTCTCGGGAGATAACGGAGACGATATGAAACTAGTCATGATGACAAGCAAACTAACACACGAGCAAACAGAAAGGCAACGAGAAAAAGGCAAATGGGAAAGAGGGGAGGAGATTGGGAAAGAGAGGGAAAATAAAACGGCAAGGGTGAAGTGGGGGAGAGGAAAACGAGAGGCAAATGGCAAATAATGTAATGCGAGAGATAGGGATTGCGATGGGTACTTGGTATGGCTGACTTGCTTGCGTGAGCCTCCCCGGCAACGGCGCCAGAAATTCTTCTTGCTACCTCTTGAGCACTGCGTTGGATTTCCCCGAAGAGGAGAGGATGATGCAGTAAAGTAGCGTAAGTATTTCCCTCAGTTTTTGAGAACCAAGGTATCAATCCAGTAGGAGACCACGCACAAGTACCTCGTACCTACACAAAACGATAGCAACTCGCAACCAATGCTTAGGGGTTGTCAATCCCTTCACGGTCACTTACGAGAGTGAGATCTAATAGAGATAATATTTTTGGTATTTTTGATAGATAGATGCAAAGTAAAAATAAAGGCAAAGTAAAAACAAGGCAAGTAAATAAAGTAATATAGATTGATATGATGAGAATAGACCCAGGGGCCATAGGTTTCACTAGTGGCTTCTCTCAAGAGCATAAGTATTCTACGGTGGGTGAACAAATTACTATTGAGCAATTGACAGAATTGAGCATAGTTATGAGTATATCTAGGCAATGATCATGTATATAGGCATCACGTCCAAGACAAGTAGATCGAAATGATTCTGCATCTACTACTATTACTCCACTCATCGACCGCTATCCAGCATGCATCTAGAGTATTAAGTAAAAACAGAGTAACGCCGTAAGCAAGATGACATGATGTAGAGGGATAAATTCATGCAATATGATAAAAACCCCATCTTGTTATCCTCAATGGCAACAATACAATACGTGCCTTGCAACTCTTTCTGTCACTGAGTAAGGACACCGCAAGATGGAACCCAAAGCTAAGCACTTCTCCCATTGCAAGAACTACCAATCTAGTTGGCCAAACCAAAAAGATAATTCGAAGAGACTTGCAAAGATAACTCAATCATACATAAAAGAATTCAGAGAAGAATCAAATATTTTCCATAGATAATACTGGATCATAAACCCACAATTCATCGGTCTCAACAAACACACCACAAAAAGAAGATTACATCGAATAGATCTCCACGAGAGAGGGGGAGAACATTGTATTGAGATCCAAAAAGAGAGAATAAGCCATCTAGCTACTAGCTATGGACCCGAAGGTCTGAAGTAAACTACTCACACTTCATCGGAGGGGCTATGGTGATGATGTAGAAGCCCTCCGTGGTGGATGCCCCCTCCGGCGGAGCTCCGGAACAGGCCCCAAGATGGGATCTCGTGGATACAGAAGGTTGTGGCTGTGGAATTAGGTTTTTGGCTCCTGTTCTGATCGTTCGGGGATACGTAGGTATATATAGGAGGAAGGAGTACGTCGGTGGAGCTCCGAGGGGCCCACGAGGTAGGGGGCGCGCCCAGGGGGCGCCTTCCACCCTCGTGACCTCCTCGGGCACTACTTGGAGTAGGGTCCAAGTCTCTTGGGTCACATTCGGTTGGAAAATCACGATCCCGAAGGTTTCATTCCATTTGGACTTTGATATTCTGTTTCTTCAAAATACTAAAAAAGGCAAAAAACAGCAATTCTGGGCTGGGCCTCCGGTTAATAGGTTAGTCCCAAAAGTAATATAAAAGTGGAAAATAAAGCCCAATATAGTCCAAAACAGTAGATAAAGTAGCATGGAGCAATCAAAAATTATAGATACGTTGGAGACGTATCAGGCATCCCCAAGCTTAATTCCTGCTCGTCCTCGAGTAGGTAAATGATAAAAAAGATTTTTTGATGCGGAGTGATACTTTGGCATAATTTCAATGTAAATCTTCTTAATTGTGATATGAATATTCAGATCCGAAAGATTCAAGACAAAAGTTCATATTGACACAAAAATAATAATACTTCAAGCATACTAATCAAAGCAATCATGTCTTCTCAAAATAACATGGCAAAAGAAAGTTATCCCTACAAAAGCATATAGTCTGGCTATGCTCCATCTTCCCCACACAAAATATTTAAATCATGCACAACCCCGATGACAAGCCAAGCAATTGTTTCATACTTATGACATTCTCAAAACTTTTTCAATCTTCACGCAATACATGAGCGTGAGCCATGGATATAGCACTATAGGTGGAATAGAAGGGTGGTTGTGGAGAAGACAAAAAGAGGGAAGATAGTCTCATATCAACTAGGCGTATCAACGGGCTATAGAGATGCCCATCAATAGATATCAATATGAGTGAGTAGGGATTGCCATGCAACGAATGCACTAGAGCTATAAGTATATGAAAGCTCTACAAAAGAAACTAGGTGGGTGTGCATCAACTTGCTTGCTCACGAAGACCTAGGGCATTTTGAGGAAGCCCATCATTGGAATATGCAAGCCAAATTCTATAATGAAAAATTCCCACTAGTATATGAAAGTGACAAAATGAGAGACTCTCTATCATGAAAATCTTGGTGCTACTTTGAAGCACAAGTGTGGTAAAAGGATAGTAGCATTGTCCCTTCTCTCTTTTTCTCTCATTTTTTTATTTGGGCCTTTCTCTTCTCTTTTTTTTATGGCCTCTTTTTTTTGTAAAGCCCGGAGTCTCATCCCGACTTAAGCGGAAGCGTTAGAACAACGTGGTTGATGTAGTCATACGTCTTCACGGCCCGACCGATCAAGCACCGAAACTACGGCACCTCCGAGTTCTAGCACACGTTCAGCTCGATGACGTCCCTCGAACTCCGATCCAGCCGAGTGTCGAGGGAGAGTTCCGTCAGCACGACGGCGTGGTGACGATCTTGATGTTCTACCATCGCAGGGCTTCGACTAAGCACCGCTACAATATTGAAGGAAATATGCACTAGAGGCAATAATAAAGTTATTATTTATTTCCTCATATCATGATAAATGTTTATTATTTATGCTAGAATTGTATTAACCGGAAACATGATACATGTGTGAATACATAGACAAAAATAGTGTCACTAGTATGCCTCTACTTGACTAGCTCATTGATCAAAGATGGTTGTGTTTCTTGACCATAGGCATGTGTTGTCATTCGATTAATGGGATCACATCATTAGGAGAATGATGTGATTGACTTGACCCATTCCGTTAGCTTGGCACTTGATCGTTTAGTATGTTGCTATTGCTTTTTTCATGACTTATACAAAGTTCCTTCAACTATGAGATTGTGCAACTCCCGTTTACCGGAGGAACACTTTGTGTGCTACCAAACGTCACAACGTAACTGGGTGATTATAAAGGTGCTCTACAGGTGTCTCCAAAGGTACATGTTGAGTTGGCATAATTCAAGATTAGGTTTTGTCACTCCGATTGTCGGAGAGGTATCTCTGGGCCCTCTCGGTAATACTCATCACTTAAGCCTTGCAAGCATTATAACTAATGAGTTAGTTACGAGATGATGTATTACGGAACGAGTAAAGAGACTTGCCAGTAACGAGATTGAACTAGGTATTGGATACCGACGATCGAATCTCGGGCAAGTAACACACCGATGACAAAGGGAACAACGTATGTTGTTATGCGGTTTGACCGATAAAGATCTTCGTAGAATATGTAGGAACCAATATGAACATCCAGGTTACACTATTGGTTATTGACCGAGAATAGTTCTAGGTCATGTCTACATAGTTCTCGAACCCGTAGGGTCCGCACGCTTAACGTTACGATGACAGTTTTATTACGAGTTTATAAGTTTTGATGTACCGAAGTTTGTTCGGAGTCCCGAATGTGATCACGGACATGACGAGGAGTCTCGAAATGGTCAAGACATAAAGATTGATATATTGGACGACTATATTCGGACGCCAGAAGTGTTCCAGGTGATTTCGGAGAAAACCGGAGTGTCGGAGGGTTACCGGAACCCCCCCCCCCCCCCGGGAGAGTAATGGGCCTTATGGGCCTTAGTGTAAAGGAGAGAGGGGCGGCCAGCATGGGCCGCGCGCCCCCTCCCCCCTCTGGTCCGAGTTGGACTAGGGGGGGGGGCGGCGCCCCCCCTTCCTTCCTCCTCCTAGTAGGAGTAGGAAAGGAGGAGTCCTACTCCTACTAGGAGGAGGATTCCTCCTCCCTGGCGCGCCCCCCTTGGGCCGGCCGGCCTCCCCGCTTGCTCCTTTATATACGGGGGCAGGGGGGCACCCCATAGACACACAAGTTGATCTACGGATCATTCCTTAGCCGTGTGCGGTGCCCCCCTCCACCATATTCCACCTTGGTCATATCGTCGCGGAGTTTAGGCGAAGCCCTGCGCCGGTAGAACATCATCATCGTCACCACGCCGTCGTGCTGACGGAACTCATCCCCGACGCTTTGCTGGATTGGAGCCCGGGGGACGTCATCGAGCTGAACGTGTGCTGAACACAGAGGTGTCGTACGTTCGGTGCTTGGATCGGTCGGATCGTGAAGACGTACGACTACATCAACCACGTTCTTATAACGCTTCCGCTTAACGGTCTACGAGGGTACGTAGACAGTACTCTCCCCTCTCGTTGCTATGCCATCACCATGATCTTGCGTGTGCGTAGGAATTTTTTTGAAATTGCTACATTCCCCAACAGTGGCATCCGAGCCTAGGTTTTATGCGTTGATGTTATATGCACGAGTAGAACACAAGTGAGTTGTGGGCGATACAAGTCATACTGCTTACCAGCATGTCATACTTTGGTTCGCCGGTATTGTTGGATGAAGTGGCCCGGACCGACATTACGCGTACGCTTACGCGAGACTGGTTGTACCGACGTGCTTTGCACACAGGTGGCTGGCGGGTGTCAGTTTCTCCAACTTTAGTTGAACCGAGTGTGGCTACGCCCGGTCCTTGCAAAGGTTAAAACAGCACTAACTTGACGAACTATCGTTGTGGTTTTGATGCGTAGGTAAGAACGGTTCTTGCTAAAGCCCGTAGCAGCCATGTAAAACTTGCAACAACAAAGTAGAGGACGTCTAACTTGTTTTTGCAGGGCATGTTGTGATGTGATATGGTCAAGACGTGATGCTATATTTTATTGTATGAGATGATCATGTTTTGTAACCGAAGTTATCGGCAACTGGCAGGAGCCATATGGTTGTCGCTTTATTGTATGAAATGCAAACGCCCTGTAATTGCTTTACTTTATCACTAAGCGGTAGCGATAGTCGTAGAAGCAATAGATGGCGTAACGACAACGATGCTACGATGGAGATCAAGGTGTCACGTCAGTGATGATGGTGATCACGACGGTGCTCCAAAGATGGAGATCACAAGCACAAGATGATGATGGCCATATCATATCACTTATATTGATTGCATGTGATGTTTATCCTTTATGCATCTTATCTTGCTTTGTTTGATGGTAGCATTTTAAGATGATCTCTCACTAAAATTATCAAGAAGTGTTCTCCCTGAGTATGCACCGTTGCCAAAGTTCGTCGTGCCCAGACACCACGTGATGATCGGGTGTGATAAGCTCTACGTCCATCTACAACGGGTGCAAGCCAGTTTTGCACACACAGAATACTCAGGTTAAACTTGACGAGGCTAGCATATGCAGATATGGCCTGAACACGGAGACCGAAAGGTCGAGCGTGAATCATATAGTAGATATGATCAACATAGTGATGTTCACCATTGAAAACTACTCCATCTCACGTGATGATCGGTTATGGTTTAGTTCATTTGGATCACGTGATCACTTAGATGACTAGAGAGATGTCTGTCTAAGTGGGAGTTCTTAAGTAATATGATTAATTGAACTTAAATTTATCATGAACTTAGTACCTGATAGTATTTTGCTTGTCTATGTTTGTTGTAGATAGATGGCTCGTGCTGTTGTTCTGTTGAATTTTAATGCGTTCCTTGAGAAAGCAAAATTGAAAGATGATGGTAGCAATTACACGGACTGGGTCCGTAACATGAGGATTATCCTCATTGCTGCACAGAAGAATTACATCCTGGAAGCACCGCTGGGTGCCAGGCCTGCTACAGGAGCAACGCTAGATGTTGTGAACGTCTGTCAGAGCAAAGCTAATGACTACTCTATAGTTCAGTGTGCCATGCTTTACGGCTTAGAACCGGGTCTTCAACGACGTTTTGAACGTCATGGAGCATATGAGATGTTCCAGGAGTTGAAGTTAATATTTCAAGCAAATGCCCGGATTGAGAGATATGAAGTCTCCAATAAGTTCTACAGCTGCAAGATGGAGGAGAATAGTTCTGTCAGTGAGCATATACTCAAAATGTCTGGGTATAATAATCACTTGATTCAACTGGGAGTTAATCTTCCGGATGATAGCGTCATTGACAGAACTCTCCAATCACTGCCACCAAGCTAGAAGAGCTTCGTGATGAACTATAATATGCAAGGGATGAACAAGACAATTCCCGAGCTCTTCGCAATGCTAAAGGCTGCGGAGGTAGAAATCAAGAAGGAGCATCAAGTGTTGATGGTCAACAAGACCACTAGTTTCAAGAAAAAGGGCAAAGGGAAGAAGAAGGGGAACTTCAAGAAGAACAGCAAGCAAGTTGCTGCTCAAGAAAAGAAACCCAAGTCTGGACCTAAGCCTGAAACTGAGTGCTTCTACTGCAAGCAAACTGGTCACTGGAAGCGGAACTACCCCAAGTATTTGGCGGATAAGAAGGATGGCAAAGTGAACAAAGGTATATGTGATATACATGTTATTGATGTGTACCTAACTAGAGCTCGTAGTAGCACCTGGGTATTTGATACTGGTTTTGTTGCTAATATTTGCAACTCGAAACAGGGACTACGGAATAAGCGAGCACTGGCCAAGGACGAGATGACGATGCGCGTGGGAAACGGTTCCAAAGTCGATGTGATCGCGGTCGGCACGCTACCTCTACATCTACCTTCGGGATTAGTTTTAGACCTGAATAATTGTTATTTGGTGCCAGCGTTGAGCATGAACATTATATCTGGATCTTGTTTGATGCGAGACGGTTATTCATTTAAATCAGAGAATAATGGTTGTTCTACTTATATGAGTAATATCTTTTATGGTCATGCACCCTTGAAGAGTGGTCTATTTTTATTGAATCTCGAAAGTAGTGATACACATATTCATAATGTCGAAACCAAAAGATGCAGAGTTGATAATGAGAGTGCAACTTATTTGTGGCACTGCCGTTTAGGTCATATCGGTGTAAAGAGCACGAAGAAACTCCATACTGATGGACTTTTGGAATCACTTGATTATGAATCACTTGGTACTTGCGAACCGTGCCTCATGGGCAAGATGACTAAAACACCGTTCTCTGGTACTATGGAGAGAGCAACAGATTTATTGGAAATCATACATACAAATGTATGTGGTCCGATGAATATTGAAGCTCGTGGCGGATATCGTTATTTTCTCACCTTCACAGATGATTTGAGCAGATATGGGTATATCTACTTAATGAAACACAAATCTGAAACATTTGAAAAGTTCAAAGAATTTCAGAGTGAAGTGGAAAATCATCGTAACAAGAAAATAAAGTTTCTACGATCTGATCATGGAGGAGAATATTTGAGTTATGAGTTTGGTTTACATTTGAAACAATGCGGAGTAGTTTCGCAACTCACACCACCTGGAACACCACAAAGAAATGGTGTGTCCGAACGTCGTAATCGTACTTTACTAGATATGGTGCGATCTATGATGTCTCTTATTGATTTACCGCTATCGTTCTGGGGTTATGCTTTAGAGACGACCGCATTCACATTGAATAGGGCACCATCAAAATCCGTTGAGACGACGCCTTATGAACTGTGGTTTGGCAAGAAACCAAAGATGTCGTTTCTTAAAGTTTGGGGCTGCGATGCTTATGTGAAGAAACTTCAGCCAGATAAGCTCGAACCCAAATCGGAGAAATGTGTCTTCATAGGATACCCAAAAGAGACTGTTGGGTACACCTTCTATCACAGATCCGAAGGCAAAACATTCGTTGCTAAGAATGGATCCTTTCTAGAGAAGGAGTTTCTCTCGAAAGAAGTAAGTGGGAGGAAAGTAGAACTTGATGAGGTAACTGTACCTGCTCCCTTATTGGAAAGTAGTTCATCACAGAAATCAGTTCCTGTGACACCTACACCAATTAGTGAGGAAACTAATGATATTGATCATGAAACTTCAGATCAAGTTTCTATTGAACCTCGTAGGTCTACCAGAGTAAGATCCGCACCAGAGTGGTACGGTAATCCTATTCTGGAAGTCATGTTACTTGACCATGATGAACCTACGAACTATGAGGAAGCGATGATGAGCCCAGATTCCGCAAAATGGCTAGAGGCCATGAAATCTGAGATGGGATCCATGTATGAGAACAAAGTATGGACTTTGGTTGACTTGCCCGATAATCGGCAAGCCATTGAGAATAAATGGATCTTTAAGAAGAAGACTGACGCTGACGGTAATGTAACTGTCTATAAAGCTCGACTTGTTGCAAAAGGTTTTCGACAAGTTCAAGGGGTTGATTACGATGAGACCTTCTCACCTGTAGCGATGCTTAAGTCTGTCCGAATCATGTTAGCGATTGCCGCATTTTATGATTATGAAATTTGGCAGATGGATGTCAAAACTGCATTCCTGAATGGATTTCTGGAAGAAGAGTTGTATATGATGCAACCGGAAGGTTTTGTCGATCCTAAGGGAGCTAAAAAAGTGTGCAAGCTCCAGCGATCAATCTATGGTCTGGTGCAAGCCTCTCGGAGTTGGAATAAACGCTTTGATAGTGTGATCAAAGCATATGGTTTTATACAGACTTTTGGAGAAGCCTGTATTTACAAGAAAGTGAGTGGGAGCTCTGTAGCATTTCTAATATTATATGTGGATGACATATTGTTGATTGGAAATGATATAGAATTTCTGGATAGCATAAAAAGGATACTTGAATAAAAGTTTTTCAATGAAAGACCTCGGTGAAGCTGCTTACATATTGGGCATTAAGATCTATAGAGATAGATCAAGACACTTGATTGGACTTTCACAATGCACGCACCTTGATAAAGTGTTGAAAAGATTCAATATGGATCAGGCAAAGAAAGGGTTCTTGCCTGTATTACAAGGTATAAAGTTGAGTCAGACTCGATGCCCGACCACTGCAGAAGATAGAGAGAAAATGAAAGGAGTTCCCTATGCTTCAGCCATAGGCTCTATCATGTATGCAATGCTGTGTACCAGACCTGATGTGTGCCTTGCTATTAGTTTGGCAGGGAGGTACCAAAGTAATCCAGGAGTGGGTCACTGGACAGCGGTCAAGAACATCCTGAAATACCTGAAAAGGACTAAGGATATGTTTCTCGTATATGGAGGTGACAAAGAGCTAGTCGTAAATGGTTACGTCGATGCAAGCTTTGACACTGATCCGGACGATTCTAAATCGCAAACCGGATACGTATTTTTATTAAACGGTGGAGCTGTAAGTTGGTGCAGTTCTAAACAAAGCGTCGTGGCGGGATCTACATGTGAAGCGGAGTACATAGCTGCTTCGGAAGCAGCAAATGAAGGAGTCTGGATGAAGGAGTTCATTTCCGATCTAGGTGTTATACCTAGTGCATCGGGACCAATGAAGATCTTCTGTGACAATACTGGTGCAATTGCCTTGGCAAAGGAATCCAGATTTCACAAGAGGACCAAGCACATCAAGAGACGCTTCAATTCCATTCGGGGCCAAGTCCAAGTGGGAGACATAGAGATTTGCAAGATACATACAGATCTGAATGTTGCAGACCCATTGACTAAGCCTCTCTCACGAGCAAAACATGATCAGCACCAAGACTCCATTGGTGTTAGAATCATTACTATGTAATCTAGATTATTGACTCTAGTGCAAGTGGGAGACTGAAGGAAATATGCCCTAGAGGCAATAATAAAGTTATTATTTATTTCCTCATATCATGATAAATGTTTATTATTTATGCTAGAATTGTATTAACCGGAAACATGATACATGTGTGAATACATAAACAAAATAGTGTCACTAGTATGCCTCTACTTGACTAGATCATTGATCAAAGATGGTTGTGTTTCCTGACCATAGGCATGTGTTGTCATTTGATTAATGGGATCACATCATTAGGAGAATGATGTGATTGACTTGACCCATTCCGTTAGCTTAGCACTTGATCGTTTAGTATGTTGCTATTGCTTTCTTCATGACTTATACAAAGTTCCTTCAACTATGAGATTGTGCAACTCCCGTTTACTGGAGGAACACTTTGTGTGCTACCAAACGTCACAACGTAACTGGGTGATTATAAAGGTGATCTACAGGTGTCTCCAAAGGTACATGTTGAGTTGGCATAATTCGAGATTAGGTTTTGTCACTCCGATTGTCGGAGAGGTATCTCTGGGCCCTCTCGGTAATACTCATCACTTAAGCCTTGCAAGCATTATAACTAATGAGTTAGTTACGAGATGATGTATTACGGAACGAGTAAAGAGACTTGCCAGTAACGAGATTGAACTAGGTATTGGATACCGACGATCGAATCTCGGGCAAGTAACACACCGATGACAAAGGGAACAACGTATGTTGTTATGCGGTTTGACCGATAAAGATCTTTGTAGAATATGTAGGAACCAATATGAACATCCAGGTTCCACTATTGGTTATTGACCGAGAATAGTTCTAGGTCATGTCTACATAGTTCTCGAACACGTAGGGTCCGCACGCTTAACGTTACGATGACAGTTTTATTATGAGTTTATAAGTTTTGATTACCGAAGTTTGTTCGGAGTCCCGGATGTGATCACGGACATGACGAGTAGTCTCGAAATGGTCGAGACATAAAGATTGATATATTGGACGACTATATTCGGACACCGGAAGTGTTCCGGGTGATTTCGGAGAAAACCGGAGTGCCAGAGGGTTACCGGAACCCCCCCGGGAGAGTAATGGGCCTTATGGGCCTTAGTGGAAAGGAGAGAGGGGCGGCCAGCATGGGCCGCGCGCCCCCTCCCCCCTCTGGTCCGAATTGGACTAGGAGGGGGGGCGCCCCCCTTTCCTTCCCCCTCTCCCCCTTCCTTCCTCCTCCTAGTAGGAGTAGGAAAGGAGGAGTCCTACTCCTACTAGGAGGAGGATTCCTCCTCCCTGGCGCGCCCCCCTTGGGCCGGCCGGTCTCCCCCTTGCTCCTTTATATACGGGGGTAGGGGGACACCCCATAGACACACAAGTTGATCTACGGATCATTCCTTAGCCGTGTGCGGTGCCCCCCTCCACCATATTCCACCTCGGTCATATCGTCGCGGAGTTTAGGCGAAGCCCTGCACCGGTAGAATATAATCATCGTCACCACGCCATCGTGCTGACGGAACTCATCCCCGACGCTTTGCTGGATTGGAGCCCCGGGGACGTCATCGAGCTGAACGTGTGCTGAACACGAAGGTGCCGTACGTTCGGTGCTTAACGGTCTACATCAACCGCGTTGTTATAACGCTTCCGCTTAACGGTCTACGAGGGTACGTAGACAATACTCTCCCCTCTCGTTGCTATGCCATCACCATGATCTTGCGTGTGCGTAGGAATTTTTTTGAAATTACTACGTTCCCCAACAAATATTATCAAGGAGGACTATGGTGGAGGGGGGCACCGCACACGGCTAAGAGATCAAGAGATCAATTGTTGTGTCTATGGGGTGCCCCCGCCCCCGTATAAAAAGGAGCAAGGGGGGAGGCGGCCGGCCAAGAGGAGGGCGCGCCAAGGGGGGAGTCCTACTCCCACCGGGAGTAGGACTCCTCCTTTCCTTGTTGGAGTAGGAGAGAAGGAAAGAGGGGGAGAGGGAGAAAGAAAAGGGGGCTGCACCCCTTGTCCAATTCAGACCAGAGGGGGGGGGGGCGCAGGCCTCCTTCCTTTTGGCCTCTCTCCTCTATTCCCGTATGGCCCAATAAGGCCCATTTACTCCCCGGCGAATTCCCGTAACTCTCCGGTACTCCAAAAAATACCCGAATCACTCAGAACCTTTTCGAAGTCCGAATATAGTCGTCCAATATATCGATCTTTACGTCTCGACCATTTCGAGACTCCTCATCATGTCCCCGATCTCATCCGGGACTTCGAACTCCTTCGGCACATCAAAACTCATAAACTCATAATATAACTGTCATCGAAACCTTAAGCGTGCGGACCCTACGGGTTCGAGAACTATGTAGACATGACCGAGACACGTTTCCGGTCAATAACCAATAGCGGAACCTAGATGCTAATATTGGCTCCTACATATTCTACGAAGATCTTTATCGGTCAAACCGCATAACAACATACGTTGTTCCCTTTGTCATCGGTATGTTACTTGCCCGAGATTCAATCATCGGTATCCAATACCTAGTTCAATCTCGTTACCGGCAAGTCTCTTTACTTGTTACGTAATGCATCATTCTGTAACTAACTCATTAGCTACATTGCTTGCAAGGCTTATAGTGATGTGCATTACCGAGAGGGCCCAGAGATACCTCTCCGACAATCGGAGTGACAAAACCTAATCTCGAAATACGCCAACTCAACATGTACCTTTGGAGACACCTATAGAGCTCCTTTATAATCACCCAGTTACGTTGTGACGTTTGGAGCACACAAAGTGTTCCTCTGGTAAACGGGAGTTGCATAATCTCATAGTTGTAGGAACATGTATAAGTCATGAAGAAAGCAATAGCAACATACTAAACGATCAAGCGCTAAGCTAATGGAATGGGTCATGTCAATCACATCATTCTACTAATGATGTGATCCCGTTAATCAAATCACAACTCATGTCTATGGTTAGGAAACATAACCATCTTTGATTAATGAGCTAGTCTAGTAGAGGCATACTAGTGACAATATGTTTGTCTATGTATTCACACATGTATCATGTTTCTGTTGGGGAACGTAGTAATTTCAAAAAAATTCCTACGCACACGCAAGATCATGGTGATGGCATAGCAACGAGAGGGGAGAGTGTTCGTCCACGTACCCTCGTAGACCGTAAGCGGAAGCGTTAGCACAACGCGGTTGATGTAGTCGTGCGTCCTCACGATCCGACCGATCCAAGCACCGAACGTACGGAGCCTCCGAGTTCAGCACACGTTCAGCTCGATGACGTCCCTCGAACTCTGATCCAGCCGAGTGTCGAGGGAGAGTTCCGTCAGCACGACGGCGTGGTGACGATCTTGATGTTCTACCGGCGCAGGGCTTCGCCTAAGCTTCACGACAATATGACCGAGGTGGAATATGGTGGAAGGGGGCACCGCACACGGCTATGGAACGATCCGTAGATCAAGTTGTGTCTATGGGGTGCCCCCTGCCCCCGTATATAAAGGAGGGAGGGGGGAGGCCGGCCGGCCCCCTTGGGGCGCGCCAAGGGAGGAGGAATCCTCCTCCTAGTAGGAGTAGGATTCCCCCTTTCCTACTCCTACTAGGAGGGGGAAGGAAGGAGGAGAGGGGGGGAAGGAAAGGGGGGCGCCGCCCCCCCTCCTAGTCCAATTCGGACTAGAGGGAGAGGGGGCGCGCGGCCCACCCTGGCCGCCCCTCTCTCTTCCCACCTAGGCCCATGTGGCCCATTAACTCTCCCGGGGGGGTTCCGGTAACCCCCCCGGCACTCCGGTTTTCTCCGAAAACTTCCGGAACCTTTCCGGTGTCCGAATATAGTCGTCCAATATATCAATCTTTATGTCTCGACCATTCCGAGACTCCTCGTCATGTCCGTGATCACATCCGGGACTCCGAACAAACTTCGGTACATCAAAACTTATAAACTCATAATAAAACTGTCATCGAAACGTTAAGCGTGCGGACCCTACGGGTTCGAGAACTATGTAGTCATGACCTAAAACCATTCTAGGTCATTAGCCAATAGCGGGACCTGGATGCCCATATTGGTTCCTACATATTCTACGAAGATCTTTATCGGTCAAACCGCATAACAACATACTTTGTTCCCTTTGTCATCGGTATGTTACTTGCCCGAGATTTGATCGTCGGTATCCAATACCTAGTTCAATCTCGTTACCGGCAAGTCTCTTTACTCGTTTTGTAATACGTCATCTCATAACTAACTCATTAGTTACAAGCTTGCAAGGCTTAGGTGATGAGTATTACCGAGAGGGCCCAGAGATACCTCTCCGACAATCGGAGTGACAAATCCTAATCTCGAATTATGCCAACTCAACATGAACTTTCGGAAACACCTGTAGAGCACCTTTATAATCACCCAGTTACGTTGTGATGTTTGGTAGCACACAAAGTGTTCTTCCGGTACACGGGAGTTGCACAATCTCATAGTTGCAGGAACTTTGTATAAGTCATGAAGAAAGCAATAGCAGTATACTAAACGATCAAGTGCTAGGCTAACAGAATGGGTCATGTCAATCACATCATTCTTCTAATGATGTGATCCCACTAATCAAATGACAACACATGTCTATGGTCAGGAAACATAACCATCTTTAATTAATGAGCTAGTCAAGTAGAGGCATACTAGTGACTATAGTTTTGTCTATGTATTCACACATGTATCATGTTTCCGGTTAATACAATTCTAGCATGAATAATAAACATTTATCATGATATGAGGAAATAAATAATAACTTTATTATTGCCTCTAGGGCATATTTCCTTCAGTTTCCGGTTAATACAATTCTAGCATGAATAATAAACATTTATCATGATATAAGAAAATAAATAATAACTTTATTATTGCCTCTAGGGCATATTTCTTTCATGGGGAACTCCTGGAGCACCCAAAATTAGGTGCTCCCGTAGCACTAGAAATTTTCCCGCTGGAGTTGAGCACCTGCAACGAACGGGTTGCGAGTTCGAATCCCTTCCCAACACTATTTTTGACCTTTCGAAATACAGGAAGGAAAAAGAAAGAATGGGTCGGACTGCTGTAGGCGCCTGTTTGCCAATTGAACTGTAACGGGGCCTGCAGCGCCAAATAGCAATTGCCCGAATTTAGATTCTTGGAGCTCGGACGATTCGAGCCGGCTTTGCACGAGGATTTTGTGGAGCTAGAAGCTGGAGAGGTTCAGTCTATTACTTCTTCTTCGTGTTGCTCAAACTAGAAATTCAACTCCTGAAATGAACTTAACGCGGTGTCATGAATACATTTAAAAGTCTTTTTTTTCTGCTTGGGTTTTCAGTTTTTTTGTATTCTTTTTTCCCTTTCTCTTCTGTTTTTCCTTTTTTTCTTTTTCTTTCATTTTGTTTTTTAAATGTTGACTTTTTTAATACATGTTGTATACTTTTTTATATACGCGCATAACATTTACTTGATACACATTGAATATTTTCCAAATACATGATAATTTTTTTTCAAATACCCTCACGATTCTTTTTCAATGGCATGTTTGAAACATTTTATTTGGATAACCACTACACATTTTCAAATATACGTCGAACATTTTTTGAATGGATGAAACAATTTCTTAAACAACATAAACATTTTTCTACATTGTATATTTTTTTTCTAAATGTCACATATATTTTTTGAAACGTGTAAACATTTTTATTAAATATCACCAACATTTTTCTAATGGTATGGAACATTTTTTTACAACGAATAAATGTTTTCTACTGTTATGAACATTTTTTGAATATTACAAACTTTTTAAACCACACAAACATATTTTCAAAATTTAATTAACCCTTTTTAATGGAGTTCTCTAGATTATGTGAACATTTTTTCATTGTATTGACATTTAAATAATGTCAAGAACATATTGTTGAAATTTTTGAACATTTCTTGAAAATATCACGTACATTTAAATGACATGAAACATTTTTTTGAATCACATGAACTTCTTATTACATTGTATATTTTTTTCTAAAATTGTCACAGTTTTTTTAAAGCAATGTACAATTTTTAAATGTCACCAACATTTTTTGAAATGTTATGGACATTTTTTACAAGTTGCACGAACATTGTTTCACTGCGTGTTTTTTTTCAATGCACGATGAACATTTTTTAAACAAATTAAGCAAAATGTATTTCAGTTTAAGAAATATAAATGAAAACAATAAAAATAGATGATCAATAAGGCCAACAACTTGTAGATGGCGGTATTGTGAAGCTTACTCCTACTCTAGCACTCAGAAAGAAAAGTAACCAAACAATTAATGGGCACCTGTAGGCAAGGGCGCACTCTGCCTCGCTGAGAGCGAGAGATAGGACCTCCTATATGCCGCTTGGTGCAGCAGCTAGTCGCTCCTTGTGCCCCGACAGGGTCGAACCATTAGCACCACAGTGCAGAGAACGGGAGGAATCACCTTGTGCGTTCGGTTTACATGGTTCGGTTTATACGTTTTTTGTTTGTACGTTATTAATACTTCGGTAAATACGGTATGAAACTAAAATACGGTTCGGTTTTGGTATATACCAAATTATTTTGGTATGGTTTCGGTATATACCATAATAACCAAAATTGACGCGAATTTGAAAATGACATAATAATAATTTGCAAATTTATGACTCAAAACACATACTGTTTTACGCAAATAGTATACAACTATACATATAAGTATATATGCATGCATTGATTCATTTGTTGATGGTTATGGACGTGTTTAGCATTTTGAAAAGAGAAAAATGGCTATGTTATAAAAAAAATTTACGTGCTTTATAGTGAATTTGACTCATGTACAAGAAAAATGACAACTTGTATGGTTGTTCATATCAAAAAATATAAATTTATTTTTTACTTTGGTTTATTCGGTTAGCCGTTCGGTTTTTTTGTACCATAAAAACCAAAGTGCAAATTGGTATGAAAAGTTCATACCATACTGAAACCATAAACCATAAAACCATAAAATTGGTTCGATTCGGTTTATTTTTGGTCACAGAGTGAGGGAGGAATAGGTACTTCAACAATGGGACGAGTTACTACAGCAAACCACATGTGGTGAACCGACAATGTAGCACATGTTTGATAATCCGAACAATTTCCTAAAACTGATTTATCTTTTAAAACTTGCAAACAATCTTGAATTTTTGTAGATTTTTCTGAAAAATACTTTCAATTTTTGAATTTCCCAAAAAAAATTGCAAAATAAAATTTAAATTAGAACATTTTAAAAAATGTGAATATTTTTTAATTTTTTTGAACATTGTTCGAAAGTTGTAGACAATTTTGGAATATCATATTTTGGAAACATTAATAATTTTCAAAAATATGAACAACTATTTACAAGATATTCAACATTTTCGAAATTTGTGAATATTTGAAAAAGAACAAGAAACAGAAAAACTTCATGTTGAGAAACCGAGAAGAAAGCCAAAAAAACAATGAGAAAAACAATTGAAAAATGAAAACATGTTCAAGAACCTTATAGAAGGTGAACAAAACCGACAAGAATCCGGAATGGAACCTTCCAGAACTTTCTTAAAAAAACAGAAGAATCGTGCAATCTCCAAAGCATTAAATCAACCATCCCAAAGCAATCACTAGCGTGCTCATTTGTGTGAACTGGCAACAAATTGTCGCAATGAGCGTGAAATAACTAGTCAAGGGGGTACCCCTTACAAAGGTCACACCCACTTCCTCTGATGGTGTCAGGTGGCGCACTACTTGTGCAATACTTGTCGCAATCCAGAAGTTTGGTATTTTTTGTAGATTTTTTTTCAAAATGTTTTATCTCTTGAACCGTGCATCCAAATAACGAATTATTTTTACTGTTGCATTTCTCGCGTCGAGATATTAAAAACCAGATATCATGTTAATAGAATTGGATGGACTTTCTTATAAAAAACAAAAAATGAAATTGAAAAACCAAAAAAAACATAAACAAATTAAAACCAAAAAAGAAGCACAATTGTGCTTCAACTTTTTAGGGAAGCACAATTATGGATCACGTGGAAGCACGATTGTGTTTTTCACTTTTAGGGGGAAGCAAAACTATGCTTCACCCGAAGCACAACTGTGGTTCACTTTTTGAGAAAGCACAACTGTGTTTTTTTAATTTTTTGGAAACACATAAGCATAGTTTGTGCTTCACACGAAAGAACAATTGTACTTCACACGAAAGCACAATGGTTTTTCACCATGAGCACAACTGTGATTTTTATGCTTCACGTGAAAAGCACTCACAAGAAACAAAGTAAACCAAAGAAAAATAGAAAAAAAAACAAAGAACATAGGAAAACCCTGGTAAAATTGGAAAACCCAAAATCCGAATAAAAACAAAGAAGCCCAAAAGCCCAATGCACATGCCGAGTGCCTCCATCGCGCGACACGTGATGGGTGGAGCACCCGTGCGCGCATTCACTGGGAAGCACCCTAGGGGGGTACCCATGAAGTACTCCCAATAAGCGTCGAATAGAGATTGCTCCTAGTTGGCTCCTTAGGCGCCAGCTAAGATACTTGACAGTCACACACGGGAGTATATGGGCCGGCCCAGCCGCGTTTTGTTTTAAATCTGATAACTGATGACATGTGACCGCTGATTGTTGACCAGCTGACCAGTGACCTTGATCATTGACCACTTAGAGTTGATCGTTGACTTTTCAAAAAAAAAGGAAAAAGTTCACAAAAAATGAAAAAAAAACTCAAAAGGCGAAGAAGGTTCATGAAATTTGTAAAATAGTTCACAAATTAAAAAAAATCACAATTTGAAAAATTAACAAATGTGGTAAAAAGGGGAAAATGTTAATAAAGAAATAAACAAGAAATAAAACTAAAAAATGAAAATGAAAATGAAAAAATGAGAAAAACTGGCAAAACCCGTGTTGGGGAAAAACCAGAAGAAAAACGCCCTAAAAAGAAGGTGTACATGGGCCAGCCCATTTAGGTACGCCGGTTTGCAGAATGCACACTAACCAGCGCTTAAGGTGCCAAATAGGAATTGAGCAGAAATAGTCATAGAGGAACACCGACAACTCCCCTAAATCTGAAGTAACCACTGTTTACGAGAAGTTGGGAGCAAAAAACCTCTCCAACAGTTTCCACATAGTGTCCATAACTTTAGAGGATCTCATAAAAGTGGCATTTTCTTCCCGCAAGTTTATGGAAAGATAATCTTTTTGTATATTTTTTGCTGGCTAGTAACTGCCTGAAACTTTATCACTTGCCCTGCTGGAACCTCACCGGAATGTTGCCGTACTGTCACGCCGGAACGCCCATGCCGCCTGCTGCCAAACCGCCTCGCGGCTGTATCGCCGCCCGCCGCTCACGCCGACGACAAGCACACAGCCTCGCGCTACCCCTCACCGGCAGGCATCGCATCGCCCGCTATCACATGTGCCCCTAATTGACGGGTCTTGGGCAATTATCTTTTTTAAATAAAAATAAAAATAAATTTAGGGGAAAAATATAAGTTCCAGACAACTTCCTCTAACTTCTTTTAGGGTATCATCAAGTTTTATTGATCATAATCCACATGTGATGGGATACAAAAAGGATCGTAGGGTTGGATCAACCAGATGTGTCGTCTCTGATCAAGAGAATGAGAAAACTTGGCTAATCTATCAGCTCACCATTAGATGCTCTGCCTTCAAAATAAAATTACAATTAACATTTAAAGCTCTATGCTTGATCTCACTAATGAGAGCATCTCCAGCCGCGCCCCTAACAAGTCCCCCCAGGCAACTTTTCGGCCGTCGGCGCCAAAAAATCGGCCCAGTCGCGCCCCCAGGGGCCTATTTTTCGCCGGCTCGGGCCGAAATTAGCGCCGGCGGACCCAACCCGAACCCGGCGTGCCGGGGGGCGCTCGGAGGCGCCGGGCGAAACGTTTTGGCGCGAAAGCGCCGCGGGCCAGGCGCGTCAGCGACACCGCCCGCCTCGCCTTCTCCCGACGCCTCGGTTTCCCGCGGGGAATCAATGGCAAGGCTGCCGCTGGTCAGCTTTGACATTGATTCCTCGTGGGCGGCGCGTCACGGGGCGGCGCGCCGACGCCTCCCCTCCCTCGAACGCGTACACACGGACGGCGCGGCTATATATGGCCTCGCTCGCATGTGATGAGCCACCTCTCCCAAGTGCCACCGCCGAGCTCTTCTCCCCCAGCCCTTCCTCTCCCGAGCGCCGCCGCCGAGCTCTTCTCCCCCAGCCACTCCATCTCCCGATGGCCGAGTGTTTCCCCGGAGACGAGGCGGCGGCCAACGGCTTCGGCCGTCGTTCGCTCCGCGAACAGGAGTCCTGGCTCCTGTTCCAGGCGAACATCCCGGCGCCGCCGGACATGCGCGCCGGGCCGTCGGGCTGGAGGCTCAGCAATGGGGGGGGGGGGCATTCCCTCGTTGCTCGACGCCGTGGCCAAACCATCCTACTTCGCCGACGAGGTCAAGATCGTGCGCGCCTCCCTCACCGACGCCGAGCTCTCCCTCCCCCAGTACGCCGCCGACAACCACGCGGCTTGGGCGGCGTACTTCGAGCGCCGCCAGCAGCAGCGGCTGGCGTCCACCAACGGGGCACCGGTGGTCGGCGGCCCGAAGAACAGCGAGGGGCACCACCTGTGGTGGGGCGTCCCCGGCCGCACGCTTGACGGCGTGCTGACGCATCTCGAGGGCGGCAACAACCCGCCGTTGGCATACCCCCCCGGCGAGGGCGGCCGCCCCGGCGCACCGCCGACGCGACGGGCAATGGGCGCCAAGGAGGTTCGGCTCCTCCTCCTCTTCTTCCTCGTCGTGCTCTTCCTCCCAATCCTCCGGCACTCCGACGCTGCTCAGCGTCAAGGCCGAGCCCGCGGCGGAGACGCCGCTCGGCTGGCGCACTCGCAGCGCCGGCATCGTCATCAGCGAGGGCGGCCGGCGCGCCTCCTCGTCCGCTCCTCCCCCGCGCTTCGTCAAGCCGAAGACGGAGCCGGGTCTCGCGCCGGTGAAGACGGAGCCGGGGCTGGCGCCGGTGAAGACGGAGCACGGCGAGGTCGAGCTCGACGACGACGCGACCCTTGAATGGGCACGCCAGGACTCCCTGAAGATGGCGAGGGAGCGCCAGCGCGCCGCCCTGCAGCGCTTCGCGGAGCGCCGCCGAGGCCGCGACGAAGGAGGGATCGTCATCATCGACGACAGCGTCGACGACAACGACGCGCCTCTGCCGCCACCAGCCGGGGAGGGGTCCACCAGGGGCGCCCGAGTCAAGGAGGAGAAGGCCGACGATGGCAGCGACGACGGCGACTTCTCGGCCTTCAGCAAGTTCTTTTTTGATTAGTTTTTATATGTAATGGCGACTACTCGTTAAATCCGCGAATATAAGCCCAAGTTTGCCGAAATTTGGCATGTTTTAGCCGAACTTTGCCTACATTTGCTATGCCGATTTTTTTTTCGCGCCTGGGGGCGGCGGCTGGGGGCCAACTCGCCCCAGGTCCATTTTTCGCGCCGGGTCATCCCCAGGCGGCCATTTTAGGCGCCCCCTGGGGGCCAACAGCTGGAGATGCTCCGATATTCCCATACGCCCCTTGTGTTCCAGCATGGATGTCCTTCACTACTTGCTTCGAAAGACGACT
Source organism: Triticum timopheevii (assembly GCA_963921465.1). Lineage (NCBI taxonomy): Eukaryota > Viridiplantae > Streptophyta > Magnoliopsida > Poales > Poaceae > Triticum > Triticum timopheevii. Next base: position 219,859,562 of record OY997274.1, read on the forward strand.
TCCTCTAACTTTTTTTTTGAGCTGAACAACTTCCTAACTTTTTTTTTGAGGGAAGAACAACTTCCTAACTCTTCTTATCCCTTCGTGCGATGAGAACCCGTCCCTCAGCCTGCCAGCAGAAGTTTGGGCTAGCTCATATGAAGCGTACATAGCCCAAAGTACGGCACATTGCGGGCCTATCTACATCAGCAGGTCAGCGGCATTCAGGATGACAATGCAAGGAGCTGGATCTTCAGTTTGTGCAAAAATCTGGATGGGCATGAGTTCATTCGCTTGACAGTTTCTCTTTGGGCAATATGAAGTGCCAGGAGGAAAGCTTTGCACGAAGGTATCTTCCAAAGTCCGCATTCAATAAATGGTTTCATAAATTCATACCTTGCGGAGCTGCGGTTAGTGGACACAAATCCGGTGCCTGGCAGAGCACCGGTACCTCCTGTGCGCAGGGCCTGGGTGTCACCTCCAGAGAATCATGTGAAGGTCAATGTTGATGCCGCGGTAAGTCGCACCAGCAGATATGGAGCGGTTGCTGCTATCAGTCGAAGAAGGGATGGAAGTTTTGAGGGAGCATCTTTGCTAGTCATTCCCTCTGTGTGCGACCCCGAGACTTTGGAGGCCATGGCGGTCAGAGAAGGCATCGCCCTCTCAATGGACCTAAATAGTCAGAGAATCCAGTTAGCCTCAGATTGCTTGAATGTGGTGAAGGAGATCAAGGAGGGGAGCAGAGCGAGCTATGGTGCAATCGTTCAGGAGGTGAACTTGGGTGTTAGTGCTTTTATCTCTTGTAATATAGTTTATGAAAGTAGGAGCTCGAATTTCGAGGCTCACAATCTAGCGAAGCATGCTTTAAAATTGGCTCCAGGCCGTCATGTATGGCTAGGCCATCCAGGGAACCTTTCCTTCGTCCCTGTAAATGTGGTGACGATATAATAAAGCTTCGCGTGATTGTCTCAAAAAAAAAAAATCAGCAGGCAAGAGCATCTGTAGCGAATGTGCGAAAAAAAAAAATCTGTAGCGACTCTCTCCAGTTGCCAAGCGGCACTTCGCTTCCTTCATCTTCCCGGCCGGTGCGGTGCGTACGGCGCAACCAGATCCCACTGCGAGGCCGAGCTAACCGCCTCCGAGGATCCGCACAAACCCCCAACCGCCGTACGCACCGCAGCAGCGGCGGCGGAGGAGCATGGAGAGCTCGTCGCCTTCGGTGCCGTTCCCGCTGCTGCAGGCGCCAGTGGAGAGCACGTACCGTGCCTGCACCATACCCTACCGCTTCCCCTCCGACAACCCCCGCAAGGCCACCCCCGTCGAGATCCAGTGGATCGACCTCTTCCTGAAGTCCGTGCCGTCCTTCAGGTACAGTGCCGACCCGGAATTTGAACTCCCGTAGCGCTCCACTGATTCTCACTTCAGCTCGTCCTCCGACCCTTTTCCAGGCAGCGGGCGGAGAATGACCCCACGGTGCCGGATGCCCCCGCCAAGGCCGAGAAGTTTGCTCAGAGGTACGTATGTATCAGTGATTAGTGTCTGATTGGTCATGTTGCTTCGTTATAACTCAAGTGGTGGTGGTAAAGACAAGTTAGTGTCAGATTCATTAGGTATCAATTTCTTAGCAACTTTTGGCAAGAGGTCGGTTTCTTTGCAGAGGTAGTATGGGCTATCAAATATCTGCTCCTGAAAAAAGGCCATGATTAATTTGCAAGTGGATACATACTACATAATCGCTAAATTCCGTTGGTACTTGCAGACAGTAATTCTTGTGTCAGGCAATTTTGGTTTGCACCTGCTCTGGCAAACCAATTACTGATGGCAACGGTTAAAAGTTTCTGCCAGTTCTGTTGTCAGTCACCACAAGATTCACCTGATGTACTTTACAGTGGCAGACTGCATTATCAATTGTTGAACCAAAAAATAAAATAAAAATCGAAACAACTCACTTGAACTAGGCAGGCGGAGCTTTGCGAGGGCTGGTCATTGGGAGGTGGTATCAAATGAAAAAAACTAACTTCTGTTGTGTTCATGAACTGGTAACTGTTCGCAAGACAAGTGTCCTACTCCTGATAGAGATATTTCAATCCCAATTGTTAGCTTGCACAAAAACAATTTCTGTTATTGTGAATTTTAAGAAATTTGGTGTGGCGTTTTGAACAGTAACAAGCAAACACGCAGCACCTTAGTCTAAAAGTTAACTCTCTCACTAAATTTCTTGGGCGTTACAGCTTCAAAGCTCGGAAGGGCCGCCTTCGCTGATATTATGATATGGGTGCCATGTGGAAGTAGCTGGCCAAGTTAGTTTATGTTTGTAATATTTATTAGATCAATTATCTTTGAGGTGAAAGCCATAAAGTTGAACAGCTGGATGTTACCTCTTGGTGATTCGTATGCCTCACTCACAGTTCTGCTTGTGCACATAAACCAATGCCATTTCACCTCAGAGTATTTTCGGATATTGTATTTTATGAAGAAAGGGCCAAGAGCCTATATCTTTGACAATCACTTGTGTGGAAGGTTTTGGTCAAAAGAGTACGGATGTGAGAAGGATAATCCGCTAATGCTAAATTGATATCAAGCATGTGTAGGCACTCAGCTTTGGTTCACCAACTGGCAGTCTAAACTAGTGATAAATTTGACAGACTAGGTTTGCACTTAGTATCCCTGGATTTACCCCCACAAACAACTTATTAGCAGTGCTAGCATTAACCTGTCGCAGTTTATCCATGCAGAATGATCTCAGTAACTAGCAATGTGAGGTAATGCTGAGACCTAGTTAATTCTAGGAATTACTATACCAAATATTTCAAATGAAGCGTGAGATCATCTATGTCTTTAATTGTATCATGCTCTTTCATCCTTTCGATGTATTGTGCATTGTTCTTAAGGCGGTAAGGTGAGGTGAGCACCCACCGTCCTGACGCCTAAGCGACGACTAAGCAGCTAAGGCAGGCACAATTCCAACACGCTGCCAGGGCACCTTGCTAAGTGTCCAAGACGGGATGCCTTAAAAACAATTGCATCATGTATGCTACTAAGCACCAAAAACTGTATGATTCCAGAAATGATTCGTGGTATTCACTTTCATGGTTCAGATGATGGTTTCTCTCGTTTATTATTGGGTTTCATGGGCAGATATTTGCCAAATGATTTTTGGCTGCGAAAATAGATCTGCAAATCACTCCAAACCATGTTGTTATTTTTATATGTTAAGGTGCTTTAATCTTAGGTTCAATGCTTTCATTGCGACATATTACATGTATGTGTGGCTTAATTTACACCAGTCAACATTTGCATTGCTTTATTAAAAAAAAGTGCATTACGCGTACTTGATTGCTTCTCTGGGGTTAAGCGCTGACATGATGTGCGTCGACAATTACTCAAATAGTATCACAATTTTACTCTGTTCATATTATGAAGCCTTCTAGATGCATTCTTACATTTTGTTATGCATCTTGTTGTGTGGTGAAGGTACACTGATATGCTTGAGGAGTTGAAGAAGAACCCAGAGAGCCATGGAGGACCTCCTGATTGCATAGTAAGATGAGTTTTTCATTGGATCATGAAAGAAAATTTTCAACTACTTCTAACTCTTGCCATGGATCTCAAGCTTCTTTGTAGGCTTCGTGAGCTAATCCTTAGAGAATTGGGGTTTCATGACATCTTCAAGAAGGTTAAGGTAAATTGTAACAAGGTTTTCCTACCTGGCATAATTTTCTTGTTCATTGTTGTGATAATTTGTGGTCTTAACTGTTTCTGCTCCTTTGATTATTTTGATTCTTTACGTGTAGGATGAGGAGAACGCTAAGGCTATGTCACTGTTTGAGGGAGTTGTTCAGCGGAATGATGAAATAGAAGACGGTGAGAAACGATCAGAGAACTTGATCCGTGGAATCTTAGCAGGAAACATATTTGACTTAGGGTCGGCACAGGTATGTAGTCTCAATTGCATTAATGTTTTATTGATCTTTTACTCCCATGGAACTTCAGAGGGCTTACCTTAGGTTGCTTTGAAACATCACCGGCTTAATGTGAAAGACCATTCAACCTGAAGTCACGGAAGTGATGAAATCAAATTTCGTTAGTTCTTTGTGAATCCTTCTGGGATATCTGTTTGTTATTAACAAAATATTCTTTTTATTGCAAAATTTGAAGCTTGCAGAAGTTTTTGCTAAAGATGGCATGTCCTTCTTGGCGAGTTGCCAGAATCTTTTATCTCGACCTTGGGTTATTGATGACCTAGATGCATTTAAACGCAAATGGACCAAAAAATCTTGGGAAAAGGTAATTTTTTATTGTTTTACTGCATTCTTGTTGAAACTGCACGAAATCCTGACAGCCTGCTATCCATCCTATGGCAAGACTGTTTTAGTTTGCATATGTGGCAATGTACTGTTTTATATGTCATTTTAGTGTATATCTGGAGTTCTACGGTTTTACGTTTTGGAAGAAAAAAAAGTGCTAATATCATTTTCCATGTCTATCTCCAATAATTATGGCCCTTATTTGTTAATGACCCATTTATAAATTGTTTTAATATGTATTATGTACATTGTTAGAAATCAATAACTCGCTCAGTGATATTTAGTGTATTCCTTTCTGTATCTCCTCGTAGCTTTGTTGGTGGATTTTACTTATGTATCAGTGGTTGTTACTTTTGGCCTAGTAACAGTTCTGAACCATCCATGCATCAATTACGGGTGAAATCATTACTGGGCAGTTGGATATAAACTTATGTTTACTCAGTGGCATTTTCTTCGAGCTGAATGTATGTTTACAACGTTGATACTGTACAGCCAACCTTAAGTTTGTACCTAGCTGAATCAATCTTCTATCATATGCTGTAGGCAGTTATTTTTGTTGACAATTCTGGTGCTGATATCATATTGGGCATATTACCATTTGCGAGGGAGTTGCTCCGACGTGGCACTAAGGTTTGTCTTAATCTTTTCATATTGCTCTTATTCATTCGGAACTACTGGAAAGCATGGACATGGGTTTACTTTGTCATTTCTACATGAGTTTGTTTCTGGTAGTAACATATCGCTCCTATTCAGCTTTGAAGTAACTGAATGCAAGAAATTATCTATGGAAAATGGTTTACATTGAAGTCTATGTCTATCCATGACTTCTTAGTTAAGCTTGAAGTGTGTTCGTGCTTACGTGCGCGCTTGTGTTGTTGTACATGTACAACTTGGAATCACTGTTATCTATGCATAAACTGTCTGTGATTTATGATTTCTTTTCTTTCTTTTTTAGTAAAGAGTAAAAGAATATCAATAGTTATCTTTCTTTGGTTGGTGCAGGTGATACTTGCTGCCAATGACATGCCTTCCATCAATGATATCACTTACCTAGAGTTGGTTGAGATCGTAAACAAGGTAACTAAAAAAAATCATACATCATTTATGATACAACAATGTGACTCATGTTCTTCAATTGTTTTCAGCTCAAGGACGAAAATGGAAAGCTTGCAGGTGTGGATGTATCCGACCTCATTGTTGCCAACTCCGGGAACGATCTGCCAGTAAGAATATCTTGAACCTGACTCTGCCATCCACTATGGTGGCTTCATAAGTTCTATTGATTGCCTCAGATGCTTAAATAGACAACCCACCTCCTCTCAGGTAATAGATTTGTCTAGCGTCGCACCGGAACTAGCCTATATGGCAAGCGATGCTGACTTGGTCATCCTAGAAGGCATGGTAAGTGCATTCACAAGTTGGCACATCTTTTTGTTTGAAGGCCATCACTAATTGCATCCTACCTATGTCATTTACAGGGAAGGGGAATCGAAACCAACCTATACGCACAAATGAAATGTGACTCGATCAAGATTGGAATGGTGTGTTGTTTTACGTCCATTATGATTATGTAATTTATTTATATCAAAGATTATCCAGATTAGACAACTGTATGATTTATCACAAACTGGTTACTGAAGTTCACAAACTACTGTTCTGTTGCTCTGTTCCAGGTCAAGCATCCCGAAGTGGCACAGTTTTTGGGTGGAAGGCTTTACGATTGCGTCTTCAAGTTCAACGAGGCCTGAAAAAAACTCTGAAGCCCCTGCATGGCACCAACCACATTGCATTCATTTTAATCATTGATTACTGATGCAATCCTACACTGAACGTATGCGTCCACGATGATAGCAAGTGGAAGAAATTACAATTCGCTTGTTGTAGTGCGAGGGAGAACAGTTTTTATGGCAGATGTGTCAAAACACCCCCTTCTACGCTTCAGGTTAATAATATAATTGTAAATTGAGGTGCATGTTGGAATTCCCTATTTCCCGCGTATTGCGGCGAATTGCCGGCGCTTCGCACAGACGAGCGGCGATGGGCTGGCTTGTGTAGATAGCGTAGGTACTACACCATCCGGTTTTGATTCTTTTATTATCGGTTTTTTTGGTTTCTTTTGGTTTTTTGTTCCTAGACATTATGAAAACAATGTATCTACAAAAAGATACAAACCAATCTGTGCCTACCATGCATGGGGAGAAATCCCACTAAGGCTTTGTTCGGTTACACCTCCTCACAGGGGGATTGGGGTGGATTGAAGGAGGTTTTGACTTGTAGAGGGTGTAATCCCTGCCAATCCCCGCCAAACCCCTTCATTTTCCTTGTCAACCGAACAGGCCCTAATTGTGACATTTGTCACACACACATAGTGCACCATCTGTCACCATAAAAAAAATGTGAGAGTGACCTTTGCAAAAGGTATCCCTTTGCTAGTGATTTCAAGAGGTACCCCTTTGCTAGTGATTTTGAGCCTCCCCTAGTGGATGCCAACAGGCCTCAACTGAAGGTCTCGTGTAACCCCCTCTACTCCTCATAGCCCCTTTGCTCTGTGCCTCTGTTGAGGAACATCGAGGGAACCCAAATGTCTAGAACAACTAGCCTCTAACTCCAAGAAAAAACTCATCTCATGTCTCATTGGGTAATCATGGTTTGATCTATTTAAATACAACATTTGTATTGGAGCAAGAACTACAACAACAACATTTGCTTGACAAGTCAAAAGGGCTACCCAACTCGCCGCCGAATTCATATGGCACCACGTCAACATGTGGCTGATCTGCAAATGGTTGCATATATTTTGCGTTTCGGCTCGCTGTTCCCCGAATGCTGGGCTGATGATGATTTCCTGGTAGCTGGAGATTTACAATCGGAGAATTCGACCATGAAATGGTTGAGCACCTATTCTCTGCTTTCTTTAGCCGCTGCCTTGGCCTCCGTACTTGCACCTGCGGCTGAGCATGAGCACGCACGCACGAAGGACTCTTGATGCAGCATCCGTGGACCTTGATATTAAAAAAGAAATTGAATTTGGTGGGGAGATTATAGTTTAGGTCGATTCAATGGATTTGGGACCTGTTTGGTTGCTTCCCTGGAGCAAAGCTGCCTGGCCTAGTCCTTGCCTGAGAACTGCCTATAGTTTGTTTGGTCCTTGACCTGGAGATCGAATGCTAGCCTGGCCTGGAAAAGTGTAGCTCATCGTTAGCCTGGCCGGTAAACTTGAGCGCACGATTAGCCCGGTCCAGGCCACACGTCTGGCCGTGCCTGGGATGCTAATCATGTTGTCCAATTTAAAATAGAAGAAGGTAAAGATGATCAGTGCCATGATTTAATATATTTAACACTTCCTAGGCATGGCCAGGAACCAAACAATGCTTGCCTGTTTAGGTAGGAAACAACGACATCTCAGGCCCAGTTCAGGCACACGATTTTTCAAGGCATGATCTCCAGGACGTGTGAACCAAAACATCCTCTAGATACGCAGGTCAGAAACTTATTTTGCCTGCCAAACTACTGTGTCATGTATTTATGTTACGCCTCTTGTCATTCGTTTTCTTTATGTCAACCCCTATATCATTCCTAAATCCTAGTGGTGTAGTCATATGTAGATATGCTGATGATATCATATTGTTCTTAGAAGATGACAAATATGTTAGGAATTTCAAGTCGACACGTTTGAAACAATGGCCTGGTTAAAGATCGATTTCAAAAAAAAGTGAGGTGCTTTTGATCCAAGATGACTGATTTCCACATTCTTCTACTTGTCAAATGACGTCCTTCATTGGATCTTTCTCGGGCTCTCGCCCATCTTGCCCCAATGGTGAATGATTCTATCTTTCAATGGTGGACCTCTTGGCAACCGTCCATCCCGCCAAAGCTTTGCAAGGGCGTCAACTCGGTGGTGATTTCCTCGCTACAATGCACTTGGCTTGAGAGGAGCCGACGTGTCGTCAAGCACACCTCTTGGCTCCCTACGGCGGTAGTTGATAGAGTGCGTGATCATTGTTGTGAGTTGCAGACGGTAGGAAGCAATAGTTTAAGAAGAGTAGTACCATAAGTCCCTTGTTGTACACCGCTCGGGCTGCCACCCTTGTTGGCGCCATGGAGCTACTCTTGTAAATCATAGATGCTTTTTATCATAATATATAGGCACATACAATTTAAAATCAATAATCAAAGCCCACTTACAATTTATAACATACCTTCTCTTTTATACATAAGAAACAACACAAGGTTGGCTTGCTCGCCTGACTTCTCAACCTTACAGACCTTGCTCCTATAACCCGAGCATAAGGAACATTTTTTTTATTTAACCACATCACATATCAACACAGCTGCTTAATTAAAACACAAACACATATCTAGTCGTTGTTGTCATAGTTCCAACCATTGTGACCTCTTGCACATATCCATATCAAGGATAGCCACCACCACCATATCCTCCACCGTAACCTCCACCATACCCGCCACCGCCACCTCCACCGTATCCTCCACCTCCACCATATCCGCCGCCACCACCATATCCCCCACCAAAGCCGCTGCCAAATCCACCATTTCCACCGCCATTGCCATACCCGCCACCATATCCAGGCCAATAGCCTCCACCACCGTAACCACGCCCATAACCTCCACCATGTCCAGAACTGCCGTATCCTCCACCATACGCGCCACCATTGTTCCCGTAACCTCCATTGCCATAACCTCCACCATTGTTCCTGTATCCACCGTTTCCATAGCCTCCACCATTGTTTTCATATCCCCCACCGTTACCGTATCCACCACCGTTTCCATATCCCCCACCGTTACCGTATCCACCACCGTTTCCATACCCTCCACTGTTTCCGTATCCTTCATCATGCTTGTTTTCACCTCCCAACTTCTCTTCCTTAGGCAGGCCCGGCCCTCCTGCAGGTTTCACATTCTTCTCCTTGGACTCTGCATGAACACAATTCCTTAGTGAACATTGCTTGAGGTATACAAGTACTCTCTCAGTCCGAAAAAGCTTGTCCCTAAAATGGATGTATCTAACACCAAGTTAGTGCTAGATACATCCATTTGAGAGAAAAGGTTGGGACAAGCTTTTTCAGACGGAGGAAGTAGTGAACATTGCTTGAGGTAGATAGGTAGCTGTGCATATATAGGATGAAGTATGAGTTGTGTCGACTGTGTTACTCCCTCCGTTTTAAAATATACTGCTTCCTCTATTCCCGTGCTTCAACTTTGACCATAAATTTAACCAACGAGACCGACTACGGTGCGAGCAAAACTTATACCTGTGAATTTGTATTCAAAAGAAGTTTTTAATTATATAATTTTTTTCTCCCGCCGCAGTCTATCTCATTGGTTAAATTTATGGTCAAAATTGAAGCACGAGAAGTGCGGCCGTACTATATTTTAGATTTAGAATGGAGGGAGTAGTAAATATGAGAGAGAGAGAGAGAGAGAGAGCACGTGTTACAAACCTTTAGCATCTGTAAGCTCTCTAGCATCCGCTACATCCTCGGAGAGAAGCAGGAGCGAGGCTAGTACGACACAAAGAAGAACTAGAGACTTGACCGCCATTGGCGATGATCAGTTTGATCGAGTTATAGTAGCTAGCTTAGGATGAGATGATATCGCTGCTAGAATTGCCGTACTTATAGAAGAGGCAAGACATGTATGCATGCACGCCTATGCCTATCTCCAATTTTAAAAGTTTCAACCTTTGATAATTCCATGTACCGCTATGGTTGGCTGTTAGCTAGGATATGATCAAACCGGGACCGAGCTTTGGTATATCTCGTTGTCACATTTGTTTAGCTACCCAAGCGGGGCACTGACATTTATCCGTGGATTTACGTGTGATCGAGAGTGCAGAACCACTTGCTAACAAAGTAGAGATTGTCCACTTTTGTGCATCCGTGTATTAAATATTATGATATTCGTTGATCGATTATATCCTGGCTATTAATTCGACCCATCATACTGACGTACAGTGTAAAGGCATCTTCAACACGAACCCTTAAAACGCTTCTATACGTCCGGATGCAACGTGTCATCCAACTCGGTACCCATTTTTTTTTCTTTTGAGCATCAGTACAGACACAAGCACTCATATACATGCGCATACACTCATCCCTATGAACGCACACACGCACACCCTACCCCTATGAGCACCTCCGAGAGACTGAGCCGGCATATCATCTTGAGATTTACGAAGTCACCGTAGGCGCCTCGTCGTCGACGGGAACGTCTCCTCCCACTGAAAGCGCATCGCCGGAAATCCTGAAATAAATCCAGGAATAATGCGAGCACCAGGATTTGAACCCTGGTGGGTTGGGGATACCACTGTCCACCTAACCAACTCAACCACAGGTTGATTCGCATTAATGTTGGCTCAAAGCGGAAGCGACCTCTCACTGGAGCCGGCATTAAAGCGGCATGCCGGGAAAGAGGGACACCCAGCCTCCGTGCATGTTCTAATGCAGAGATGCGGTGACCGGACAGGACGGAGCAATGTAGGAGAGACTCTCGACGGAGCATTCGAACTGGCTCCCGTCCGTTCGCTTGCCGGCATTAAATAAGCGCGGCGGCCGAGAAATCCACTCTGGCGCCTGCATTCATACAGCTCGCCGCTTGGCCTGGCCGAAACCCAAAAGCCACCTCCTTGCCCAGCATGACCCGCTCCACAACACATCCGCCATGATCGCGAGCTCTAGAGCGATGTGGAAGAGCCTCTAGACGAAGCAAAAGCAGGAGTTGGTAGGCATTGCGACCGTCTGGCAGGCCCATCGTGCGCGACAGACTGAGGCTAGCTTGCGGGCAAGCACGCCGGAGGTCAGCGACGAGATGACGGAGTAGGCATCCGACGACAAGCTGGCGTCCCCGCCCGCGTAGACGCACTTCAACACTGTCATGGTGAAAAAGCAGTCGGCTCTGCCTGTGTGGGCATTCCGGCAGACGCAGGAGGACCAACGCTACAACCTCCGGCTCCTCGACGGGCACCGGCTCACGGAGGGGCAATTTGCCGGAAAGCAGTGGTACGTCCATTTTGCATCATGTTTCCTACTGTTATCTGTAATGTTTTTTTTATCAAAACAATACTTTGTAGAGCAATTCCAATGCCTTTTATCTCTTAATTTGCAAGATTAAGAGGGAGATTGCCGACAGTTGGAATTCTGGACCTGAAAAACCTATGTCAGAGATACCTATTCTGCACATCTCCAAATGAGCTAAAATTTCACGGAGAATTATTTTGGAATAAATAAAAAATATTGGAGAAAAGAAATACCGGAGGGGGCCACCTAGGTGCCCACAAGGCACTAGGGCACACCCTGGTGGCTTGTGGGCCCCCTGGCCAGCCTCCGGTGCCCATCTTCTGGTATATAAGCCCATTTGCCCAAGAAAAAAAAAATAAAGGAAGGACTTTCGGGACAAAGCGCCGTTGCCTCGAGGCGAAACCTGTGGAGGAGCACTTTTGCTCTCTAACGGAGCGATTCCGCCGGGGATACTTTCCTCCGGGAGGGGGAAATCAAAGCCATCAATATCACCAATAACTCTCTCATCGTGGGAGGACCAGTCTTCATCAACATCTTCAACAACATCATCTCATCTCAAACCCTAGTTCATCTCTTGTATTCAATCTTTGTCTGAAAACCTCAGATTGGTATCTGTGGGTTGCTAGTAGTGTTGATTACATCTTGTAGTTGATGCTAGTTGGTTTATTTGGTGAAAGATTAAATTTTCAGATCCTTGATGCTATTCAATACCCCTCTGATCTTGAGCAAGAATATGATTTGTGAGTAGTTACTTTTATTCTTGAGGACACGGGAGAAGTCTTGTCATAAGTGATCACGTGAATTTCGTATTTGTTCGATATGTTGATGATATGAATGTTGTTGCTTCCTAGCTTTAGTGGTGTCATGTGAACATCGACTACATGGCACTTCACCATCCTTGGGCCTAAGGGAAGGCATTGTGGAGTAGTAATTAGATGATGCGTTGTTAGAAGAACAGAAGCTTAAACCTTAGTTTATGCGCTATCCGTAAGGGGCTGATTTAGATCCATATGTTTCATGCTATGGTTAGATTTATCTTAATTCTTATTTCATAGTTGTGGACACTTGCGAGAGGGGTTAATCATAAGTGGGAGGCTTGTTCAAGTAACAACACCCAAGCACCGGTCCACCCACATATCAAACTATCACAGTAGCGAATGTGAATCAAACAAACATGATGGAAGTTAAACAAACATGATGAAAGTGACTGGATGAAATTCTTGTGTGTCCTCAAGAACACTTTGCTTATTATAAGAGACGGTTCCGGCCTGTCCTTTGTTACAAAAAGGATTGGACTACCTTGCTGCACTTTTGTTACCGTTACTACTTATTGCCCGTTACAAATTATCTTGCAATCGGACTACTTGTTACCGATAATTTCAGTGCTTGCAGAAAATACCTTGTTGAAAACCGCTTGTTATTTCCTTCTGCTCTTGGTTGGGTTCGACGGTCTTACTTATTGAAAGGACTACGATAGATCCCCTATACTTGTGGGTCATCAGCAGGCAAAAGACGATGCCGTTGTGGCCATGGTCATGAAGGATCTGTGCTTCCTTGATGAGCAGTTGGCGTTGTACTAGTTCATGCGCAGCGCCTGCAACATCCACCGCAAGTGATAGCGGCTGCTGTCCTATGGGCGAATAGAGACACTCTATTCATGGAGATCGGCATGGAGGCATATAAAGAGGAGGCATATATGACCATTGATGTCACCAGCTCCCTATCGGACGTGCCGCCCACGCGGTTTGCTTCCCGCCGCAATGACCATGAGGTCGGCCCGTCTATAGACAGTGTCGAAGACACGAAGAACTCTGTCGAGGAAGAGTAGGACATGGGACATGAGAACGCTAGATGTCTCATGTGAGTTGTGCCCCCACATCTTATTCTTCCCCACTCGCAACCTCACTTCCTAGGGCTCACAGACGGTGAGCTTGCCGAACATGGGGAAGATAGGACATGCGACACGGCCGCCGCCATGGCCGCGAACATTTAGACAAGGTTAAAAAAGTGTCGTGCGCTTTTGTTTAGTTGAACTATGTTAAAAATGTAATGAATTCGGTTCTGTTTAAATGAAAATTGTCTGATTTGCATGAAATTTGTCCAGTTTGTTCCAATTTCCTTTGAACTATGTCCGGACGTTTGATGTATAGGGTTGGATAGCCGACTCCCGTATCACTATCCATGGACCCGTCCACAAACAAATAGCATGTCCAATTTAAGAGTCCGCGTTGGATATGTCCTTACATAGAAATATAAAATTATTTGCTTACACATACACACTAAAGTGGCACCCATACACTACTAGGGAAAAGCCTATACACAGAACTTTAGCAGTAGCGCGTGTTAAAAAAGGGCGCTACTGCTAGACAGCAGTAGCACGCGCGAAATAACCGCACTGCAGATACATATATAGCAGTAGCGCGTCCCGCTGTAAAAGCGCTACTACAAAAATTCCCACCACTAAGCCGATCGGCTACACATAGTAGTAGCGCTCTTTTAGAAACAACACTGCCACTAATTTTCTTGTAGCAGCGCGTTTATGTGTAAGGTGCTAATGCTAACGAAAATAAAATAAAATAAAAAACAAGTAGAAAAGTAAATGAAAATGAAAGAAATAGAAAAAGGAGAAAGGAAAAAAAATAAAATGTAAAGGAAAATAAATAAATAAAAGGGAAAAAGGAGAAAGGAATAGCAGTAGCGCGTTTCTGGAAACGCGTTGTAGCTAACTTAGCTATAACGCGTTTTCAGGAACGCGCTACCGTTACGTTTCACTTAAACAGCAGTTTCCCTCCCCCGGCCACCACTTCTTCCCCAAATCCCTCGCCCTCGCCGTCGTCTCCCCAATTCGCCGTCGCCCCACTTCGCCGCCGTCTCCTGCCGGCGTGGACGCCCGCAACCTCACCGTCTCCCTCCGAGGCCGACGTCATCCTCATCGCCGCCGCCCGAGGCCGCCCTCTGCCTCACCGCCGCCGCCCGAGGCCGCCCTCGACCTCACCGTCGCCGCCCTCCACCTCATCGCCGCCCGAGCCCGCCCAGGACCGCCGTTGCCCATGCCCGAGCCCGCCCTCTCTGCCCCTGCCTCCGTCCCCGAGCACCTCCCCGCCACTGTCTCTCCCCTCTCTGTAAGTCCCCCTCCCCCACTCCTCTCTCTCTGCATTTTAGAGCAAAAATTAGTAGAGCAAAAGTTAGTTTATAGCAAAAAATTTAGTTTAGAGCAAAGGATGTTAAGTAGTAGATGTTAGAGCAAAAATTAGTTTAGAGCAAAAAATTTGGTTTACAACAAAAGTTAGTTAGGGCAGTAGGGTTTAATTAGGGTAGATGCTGCTTGTAGTATATAGTGATACTAGTAGATGTTAATTAGGTTAGGGCAGTAGTGGTACTAGTAGATGTTAATTAGATGTTTTTCAGTTAGGGCAGTAGAGTTTTGCTAGGTTAATTAGGTTAGTAGTGCTGCTAGTAGTAGTGGTACAGTAGGTTAATTAGGTGAAGTTAAATGAATAACCTAAATGAATGAAATTAGTAGTTAACTGAATTTTTTTCCTTTCATCATTATAGAGCACTAAAGTTAACTGAATTTTGTTCTATTAGTAGTTAAATGAATTTTATTCTACACTTTGTTTTTGAATTAGCTTGTGAACTTTGGACATGTGGTTGCTCGTGTATATTTGGACATGTGTTGCGGTGTCGAAGAGGGATATTTGAACACTGTTTCTAGGGAATGAAGCTGAGTGGCCTACGTTTTGCCGGAATGTTGATTCATTTTCGTTCTGGCAAATTTCAGGTTCTCGATTTGTCCACTTTTTAGCAAAGGTCATGCCGAAATTTTCCGTGAATTTCGGCATGACTTGTGCTACAAACTAGGACATATCGAGTGCCCGAGATTTGCCGCACCGGGAAGGAGTCAACGTTCCTGCAAAACAATAGGACTTTTTATGCCATTATTCATTTTATTAGGTCTAGAACTAATTGACTAGATTTAATCATAGGAAACATGGCTAGCAACGATGAAGGATAGGGTTCTAGTGATTGCGACGACGTCTACCGGGCGGCAGATGAATTTTTGAGCCTTTCCAACGATCAACCGATGTTGTTGCTGGGCCCACCGGTGGCATCGGGGACTGAGACTGACACGCAGACCGATGCTGGGACTGAGACCGCTAAGACTCAGACCGGCATCGAGACCGGCGTTGAGACTGAGACCGGTGCTGCCTCGGGGAGCGGAGCCGGTGTAGAACCGAAAACAAAGAGGCAACGGTTTCCTAACAAACTCAGGACTACTTAACTGGTGGTCATGGAGGTGGACGACGGCAATTTTGAGCCAATGGCGCCCGAGGAAGCGCGCTCATGCTACGACAATCAAATAGGCTGCATCGTACGGACAACCGCCACCATCAACGATGAGAAACTACAGAAGATAGATAATATGAGGCCCTCCCTCCTAAAGAAGTTTCACCAGATATTCTTGTTCCCGGGACGGAATGAAAAGGATTATGAAGATCCAGATAAGGACGGCAATGAAGAAGATAAACAAACACGCCATGACCAAGTTTAGCGACGCGTTGGCCGCCTGGAAAGCAAGGGTGAAAGCAAGGATCATCAACAAGGAACCCTACTCCGAGATTGTAAAGGATAATCCGAGAATCATGAAAGAGCAGTTTCAAATATTCAAGGAGGCTTGTGAGGCCGAAGCTGTGGTGTCTACTACACAACCTTCTTCTTGTAGACGTTGTTGGGCCTGCAAGTGCACAGGTTTGTAGGACAGTAGCAAATTTCCCTCAAGTGGATGACCTAAGGTTTATCAATCTGTGGGAGGCGTAGGATGAAGATGGTCTCTCTCAAACAACCCTGCAACCAAATAACAAAGAGTCTCTTGTGTCCCCAACACACCCAATACAATGGAAAATTGTATAGGTGCACTAGTTCAGCGAAGAGATGGTGATGCAAGTGCAATATAGATAGTAAATATATGTTTTTGTAATCTGAAAATATAAAAACAGCAAGGTAACTAATGATAAAAGTGAGCGTAACGGTATTGCAATGGTAGGAAACAAGGCATAGGGTTCATACTTTCACTAGTGCAAGTTCTCTCAACAATAATAACATAGATAGATCATATAACAATCCCTCAACATGCCACAAAGAGTCACTCCAAAGCCACTAATAGCGGAGAACAAACGAACAGATTATGGTAGGGTACGAAACCACCTCAAAGTTATTATTTCGGATCAATCTATTCAAGAGTTCGTACTAGAATAACACCTTAATACACAAATCAACCAAAACCCTAATGTCACCTAGATACTCAAGTGTCACCTCAAGTATCCGTGGGCATGATTATACGATATGCATCACACAATCTCAGATTTATCTATCCAACCAACACAAAGTACTTCAAAGAGTGCCCCAAAGTTTCTACCGGAGAGTCAAGATGAAAACGTGTGCCAACCCCTATGCATAGGTTCATAGGCGGAACCCGCAAGTTGATCACCAAAACATACATCAAGTGGCACGTGAAATCCCATTATCACCACAGATAAACACGGCAAGACATACATCAAGTGTTCTCAAATCCTTAAAGACTCAATCCGATAAGATAACTTCAAAGGGAAAACTCAATCCATTACAAGAGAGTAGAGGGGGAGAAATATCATAAGATTCAACTATAATAGAAAAGCTCGCGATACATCAAGATCATGCCATAGAGAGAACAAAGAGAGAGAGAGAGAGAGAGAGAGAGAGAGAGAGATCAAACACATAGCTACTGGTGCATACCCTCAGCCCCGAGGGTGAACTACTCCCTCCTCGTCATGGAGAGCGCTGGGATGATGAAGATGGCCACCGGTGAGGGATCCCCCCCTCCGGCAGGGTGCCGGAACGGGCTCCTGAGAGGTTTTTGGTGGCTACAGAGGCTTGCAGTGGCGGAACTCCCGATCTATCTTCTGTTTCGATGTTTTTAGGGTACGTAGGCTTATATAGGCGAAAGAAGTCGGTCGGGGGAGCCTTGAGGGGCCCACGAGAGGGTAGGGCGCGCCCAGGGGGTGGGCGCGCCCCTTGTCTCGTGGCTTCCTCGATGCTCCCTTTACTTCAACTCCAAGTCTCCTGGGTCATAACCTTCCCAAAAATCACGCCGCCGAAGGTTTCATTCCATTTGGACTCCATTTGATATTCCTTTTTTTCGAAATACTGAAACAGGCAATAAAACAACAATATGGGCTGGGCCTCCGGTTAATAGGTTAGTCCCAAAAGTAATATAAAAGTGTATAATAAAGCCCATAATCATTCAAAACAAATAATAAAATAGCATGAATGCTTCATAAATTATAGATACGTTGGAGACGTATCAAGCTGCCAAAAAAAGTCTAAGTACATGAAGGGGCTTCAAGAGAGGAACATTGGGAGCCACCACCTCGGAAGTCGTGGTTACGGCGGGAAGAGGTCCAAATGGGCCAAGGAGGACGTGGAAGCCGCGAGTCTGGGCATCCCAGACCCCTTGGCGGAGTTCACCGCCCCGCAGGAGCGTGACGTCCTCAGGGCCCGGCACCGTTGGGCCCGAGTAAAGAAGGTTTACGAGACAAACCCGGTCACGACGGAGTTCATTAGACTGCTGGTAATTTTAGTTTCTGATCAATTTGACTGCACACATTAGTCATATTTGTAAACGATCCTTGTGCCTTTTGCAGAGAGAGCAGCACAGGATTGCGGCCGAAAGCGACTCGCCATCTGAGGCATTGGCGAGGCCCAAGTGGGACACTCCATTCAACCGGGCGTTGAACATATTGAAACGACTCCCGGTGTATACTCGGCCGTCGTATGGACGCGTGCACGGTGTCGGACGGAGCCACGTGGAAGTAGTACTACTGTGAGACCGCGGAGGAGAGAAAGGAAAGACGGAGGTTAACTGAAGAAAACATCGACAAGAAAGTTGAGATTGCGGTTGAGAAGAAATCATCTCAGATAGTCGCAACAGCGGTAGCTGCCGCAAAACAGGTGGTTGCAGGTATGTCTACTTCCTTGGTTCCGGCCGTTTTCACTTGGACCAGGCAAAATCCAGAAAAAATGCAGCGGACTTTACCATTGCTGACTTCTTGGGGAGCAGCTTGACTAGCGTTGCACCAGCACCTGCTCCCGCACCGGCTCTGGCATCAGACGTGCTCGGCGGTGCTTCATCTTTGGCTGAGCTCGACGCCCTCATGGTATCTGTCACACCGGCCCCCTTCAATAAATGTATAATCTCCCGTTTTCATTGCCTTTCGGATGTCTCACGTCGCAGACTTTTCTTTGCAGGCCGACGAAACCCCGTGCACCATATTGTACACCATCGGCGACCATAAGGTGGACGTGGGGAAGGCGATGATAATGGAGCCGAAGGAACCATTGTTCCACATCCGGCCGATCCCCCCGAACGTCTTCAAGGTTTCCGTGGCCAGTGTCAAACCGGGCCACGAGAATTTTCCTCCTCTGATACTAGTGGGGGATGACGATGAGACCCCACGGCGGCTTGGTGATTGATGACCCACAAGTATAGGGGATCTATCGTAGTCCTTTCAATAAGTAAGAGTGTCGAACCCAACGAGGAGCAGAAGGAAATGATAAGCGGTTTTTAGCAAGGTATTCTCTGCAAGTACTAAAATAAGTGATAACATATAGTTTTGTGATAAGATAAATTGTAACGAGCAACAAGTAACAAAAGTAAATAAAGTGCAGCAAGGTGTCCCAATCCTTTTGTAGCAAAGGAAAAGCCGGAACAAACTCTTATAATAGGAAAAGCGCTCCCGAGGACACATGGGAATATCATCAAGCTAGGTTTCATCACGCTCATATGATTCGCGTTCGGTACTTTGATAATTTGATATGTGGGTGGACCGATGCTTGGGTGCTGTTCTTACTTGAACAAGCATCCCACTTACGATTAACCTCTATTGCAAGCATCCGTAACTACAACAAAAGTATTAAGGTAAACCTAACCATAGCATGAAACATATGGATCCAAATCAGCCCCTTACGAAGCAACGCATAAACTAGGGTTCAAGCTTCTGTCACTCTAGCAACCCATCATCTACTTATTACTTCCCAATGCCTTCCTCTAGGCCCAAATAATGGTGAAGTGTTATGTAGTCGACGTTCACATAACACCACTAGAGGTTAGACAACATACATCTCATCAAAATATCGAACGAATACCAAATTCACATGACTACTAATAGCAAGACTTCTCCCTTGTCCTCAGGAACAAACGTAACTACTCATAAAGCATATTCATGTTCATGATCAGAGGAGTAATAATATGCATAAAGGATCTGAACATATGATCTTCCACCAAGTAAACCAACTAGCATCAACTACAAGGAGTAATCAACACTACTAGCAACCTACTAGCACCAATCCCGGACTTGGAGAAAAGAATTGGATACAAGAGATGAACTAGGGTTTGGAGATGAGATGGTGCTGGTGAAGATGTTGATGGAGATTGCCCTCTCCCAATGAGAGGAGCGTTGGTGATGATGATCACGATGATTTCCCCCTCCCGGAGGGAAGTGTCCCTGGCAGAACAGCTCTACCGGAGCCCTAGATTGGTTCCGCCAAGGTTCCGCCTCGTGGCGGCGGAGTCTCGTCCCGAAAGGTTGCTTATGATTTTTTTCTCATCAAAAGACTTCATATAGGAGAAGATGGGCGTCGGAGAGCCACCAGGGGGCCCACGAGGTAGGGGGCGCGCCCAGGGGGAGGGGCGCGCCCCCCACCCTCGTGAGCAGGGTGTAGGCCCCCTGGCCTTCATCTTTGGCGACGATTTTTCTTTATTTATTTTAAGATATTCCATGGAATTTCAGGACTTTTGGAGTTGCGCAGAATAGGTCTGCAATATTTGCTCCTTTTCCAGCCAGAATTCCAGCTGGCGGCATTCCCCCTCTTCATGGTAAACCTTGTAAGATAAGAGAGAATAGCCATAAGTATTGTGACATATCATGAAATAACAGCCCATAATGCGATAAATATCGATATAAAAGCATGATGCAAAATGGACGTATCAGTGATTGTTGCAATGGGTGGGTCCTGTTGTGGCTGATGGAGTCATGTACCTAGGGTAGGGTCATAGACCTGATCTAAGTACCCTACCCAAGGACACCTTTAGAAGAGACTACCTTCCAGTCGACCAAGGAGGACTTCACTTGACAGACTTGAAGGACTCGACCATGAAGACTCACTCGACCACCAGGAGGTCAAGAAGCACTCTGTACCGTAACGGTCTGTAATTAAGTAGACTTTATGGTATTTAGGACACTTTATGTGAGGCGTTACCAGTAACGCCTAGACTTAATGTACTTTAAACCCCGCATTACTGAGGGCCGGAGGGGTCTGGCAGGCACTATATAAGCCACCCCCCTCCTCAGTGTAAAGGGTTCGCACCCCTGTAATCCATACACACATAATCCACTCGACCGCCTCCGGGCTCCGAGACGTAGGGCTATTACTTCCTCCGAGAAGGGCCTGAACTCGTACATCTCTTGTGCGTACAACTGCTCCATAGCTAGGACCTTGCCTCTCCATACCTACCCCCCACTCTACTGTCAGACTTAGAACCACGACAGTTGGCGCCCACCTTGGGGCAGGTGTCTTAGCGATTTTTTGGAGAAGTTGCGATTCTTTCGAGTACTTTCATCATGGTTGCTGGTGGAGTTTTGGTCGAGGGCCGCGAGATGTGTCTCAGCGCTCTCACCTTCATCGCCGACGACTCCGCTTGGCTCCAAGAGGCTCCACTCGACGTTGATGCGCTCCCCGTCCGCGGTGCGACGCATTTTCGTGCATGTGTCCGCGGCGTTCTACTGCGGCAACCGTCGACTCCATATCGGTCGACTCCCCTATCGATCACCCTCTCGGTCTCCCGCCAGCGCAAGCGCTCTGGTCGGTCGAGACTCCAGCGGTGGGTGAGGCATGCGGTGGCACGCCAGACGGACACCACCCAAGTTGCGGCAATCGAGCCCGAGGAATCTCTCTACGGCCTGTTCGATCTGTCGACTGGCTCTGTAGAGACTGCATCCGAGTGTGATAGCAGTGATCCAGCGGCGGAGGTCTTGATGGTCAATTGGCCTCGCAGCCCTCCCGGTTTCCCTCGTGAGGACGGGGTAGACGGTGGAGGCGACCCCGCTCAAGTTCATGAAGAGTACCAGCCCGAGCCACTTGATTCCCTGCAAAGGGAAGAACTTCGCCGCAGGAACATGGATGCCCTGCATACTCCCATCGTGGGAGAAACCCCCGAGGCTCGCGCCTTGGAGGAGGCACGTTTGGCCAACTTGGCTGAACGCGCTCGTCTGGAGAACCTTCAGCGAGCACTCGACGAGCGCGCACGACAACGAGTTCCCGACGCCAATCGGCGTCAACTCTTCCCGCCGACTCAGGTATATCGAACCCCGATTCAGAATTTAGCAGCTGCAACCCATATAGCAGAGTCCATCCAGCCCTCTCAGTCGGAAGCTGGCAGAGGCTTGATGCAGATCAGAGATTTGCTCCGGGAAGCAGGAGATCAGAATTCAGCCGTGTCGCAGTCACGCAACAGAATTCACAGTCGATCCGTCACTGCGAATACGGTTCAGTCGGCTCATAGTCCCAAATCGCCTCCGCGGCGTGAAGGATGCGAGAATCGGCGAGACCAGTACGGTGACCGACATGATCGTGATGATAGGCGTCGAGTGCCCACTCCCCCCCCCCCCCCGAGGGGTGGGTCTTACGCTCCTCGACAGCAGGATGACAGGCGTCAATTCAGTGTGGGGCGAAGAGCTCCAGTCGACCCCCGGGAACCAGGCTTCGACGTGCGATCCATCATCGTGCAAGGCTTGGTCGACCAAAACAGAGCCCATCGGGGCGGCCCCGACAGAGATGCGCCCACAAGCAGTCGAGTGCATGTTTCTGGTCCAGAATGTTTCAGGACGGCTATCAGAGCCACGGTGATTCCCCCCAACTTCAGGTTGGCAACTGGAGTAAGCAAGTTCACTGGTGAGTCTAAGCCTGAAACCTGGCTTGAGGACTACCGAGTGGCAGTTCAGATTGGTGGCGGGAATGACGAGGTGGCCATGAAGCATTTGCCCCTCATGTTGGAAGGTTCTGCCAGAGCATGGTTGAATCAGTTACCTCCTAGCAGCATTTACACTTGGGAAGATCTGTCCCGAGTGTTCGTCAGAACATTTGAAGGAACTTGCAAGCGACCAGCTGGATTGACAGAGCTGCAAGTCTGTGTGCAGAAGACGAATGAGACTCTCAGAGAGTATATTCAGAGATGGATCACTTTGCATCATACCGTGGAGAACGTGTCTGATCATCAGGCAGTCTGCGCCTTCAAGCATGGTGTGAAGAACAGAGAATTGAGTTTGAAATTTGGTCAAACCGGAGACATGACCCTGAGTCGGATGATGGAGATTGCTACCAAGTATGCCAACGGCGAAGAGGAAGACCGACTCCGAAGCGGCAAGTACAAGCCGAGTCAGTCGGAGAAGGGAAACACCAGTCGGAAGCAGAAGCGGAAGGCCGAACCAGCAGCTCCTGGAGAGGCTCTGGCCATGACTTAGGGCAAGTTCAAAGGGAAACCCAAAGGATCTTGGAACCCCAAGAAGGTGAAGGATAAAGAAGGAAATGACGTGATGGATATGCCGTGTCACATCCACACAAAGAAAGATGAAGAGGGTAATATCATCTACTCGAAGCATACCACTCGCTAGTGTCGACTCCTGATCCAGCAGTTCCAAGGAAAATAGTCCAAGGACAAGGAAAAGGAGTCGGACAAGGCCGAAGACAAGGAGGACAGTGAGGGAGGATATCCACATGTCAACTCCACTCTGATGATTTTCGCGGATGTGGAAAGCAAGAGCCGACTGAAGGTCATTAACCGTGAGGTGAACATGGTTGCCCCGACGAAACCAAGTTATCCGAGATGGTCCCAAACGCCCATCACATTCGACCAGTCTGATCACCCGACTCATATTGCCACCCCTGGGAGGCAAGCTTTGTGGTCGACCCAGTTGTCGAAGGCACTCGGCTGACGAAGGTGCTGATGGACAGTGGTAGCGGACTGAACTTATTGTATGCGGACACGCTGAAGGGAATGGGCATTCCGATGTCCCGACTGAGCACCAGTAACATGAGCTTTCATGGAGTTATACCAGGAAAGAAAGCCGAGTCACTCGGTCAAATAGCTCTGGACGTGGTGTTTGGTGATTCAAAGCATTTTCGCAAGGAGAAGCTGACGTTTGAGGTCGTGGATTTTCAGAGCGCGTACCACGCTATTTTGGGGAGACCAGCTTACGCACGGTTCATGGCTTGACCATGTTACGTTTACCTCAAACTGAAGATGCCCGGCCCCAAAGGAGTGATCACTGTCACTGGTGATCGGAAAAAGGCAGAAAAGTGTTTCCAGAAAGGCTCAAAGATTGCCGATTCCCAGGTGACAGCGGTCGAGTTTGAAGAATATAAGCAAAATGCAGATCCGAGTGATTTGCTGCGAGCCAAGAAGCCCGCCACAGAGTCTGCATTTCAGTCGTCCGGTGAGACGAAGCCTGTCCACATTCACCCGACCGACCCCAATGCAGCCCCGACCCACATCTCCACAACACTCGACCCGAAATAGGAAGAAGCGCTCATCCAGTTCCTCCGTGAGAACTGGGACATTTTTGCATGGAAGCCAGCTGACATGCTGGGTGTTCCCAGGGGACTGGCTGAGCATCGTCTTAGAGTCGACTCAGCAGCAAAACCAGTTAAAGAGCATCTTCGGCGGTCCGCCGTCCATAAGAGAAAAGCTATTGGTGAGGAAGTGGCTCGACTGTTGGCGGCAGGATTTATCCGAGAGTTATACCACTCCGAGTGGCTCGCTAATGTCGTCATGGTTCCTAAGAAGGACAACTCACTCCGAATGTGCATTGATTTCAAGCACATCAATCGGGCCTGCCCGAAAGATCATTTCCCTCTCCCTCGCATTGATCAAATTGTTGACTCGACCGCAGGATGCGAGAGATTGTCTTTTCTAGACGCCTATTCCGGGTACCATCAGATCTGTCTGTACGGACCTGATTAGATAAAAACAGCTTTCATCACTCCATTCGGGTGCTTCTGCTATATCACCATGCCATTCGGCCTCAAGAATGCCGGAGCCACATTTATGCGAATGATTCAGAAGTGTTTGCTCACTCAAATCAGTGGGAATGTGGAAGCGTATATGGATGATATCGTGGTCAAATCGCAAAAAGGTTCCGACCTGCTCACTGACCTCGCCGAAACATTTGCCAACCTTAGAAGGTATGATATCAAGCTCAATCCATCAAAGTGCACATTCGGAGTTCCTGGTGGCAAGTTACTCTATTTTCTCGTTTCCGAACGAGGGATCGACGCTAATCCAGAAAAGATCGGCACTATACTCCGAATGAAACGCCCCGTGCGAGTGCACGATGTCCAGAAGCTTACTGGATGCTTGGCCGCATTCAGTCGATTCATCTCACGACTCGGTGAAAAGGCATTGCCTCTTTACCGACTGATGAAGAAGGCAGACAAGTTCGAGTGGACTCCAGAAGCTGATGCAGCGTTTGCCGAGCTAAAAGCTCTGCTCTCCACCCAGCCGGTGCTTGCTGCTCCAATCAGCAAAGAGCCTCTGTTGCTTTATATCGCAGCCACAGGACAAGTCGTCAGTACAGTGCTTACGGTCAAGCGGGAAGAAGAAGGGAAAGCCTTCAAAGTTCAACGCCCAGTGTATTATCTGTCTGAAGTTTTGACTCATCCAAGCAGAGATACCCTCATTATCAGAAGCTTGTGTATGGGATATACATGACCACGAAGAAGGTTGCTCATTATTTCTCTGACCATTCCATCACAGTCGTCAGCGACGCTCCACTTTCAGAGATTTTGCACAATAGAGATGCAACTGGTCGAGTGGTGAAATGGGTGATTGAACTTCTTCCCCTTGATATCAAGTTTGAGGCAAAGAAAGCCATTAAGTCCCAGGCAATAGCAGATTTCCTCGCCGAGTGGATTGAACAGCAGCAGCCGACTGAAGTTCACTCGGAGCATTGAACCATGTTCTTTGATGGCTCTAAGATGTTGAATGGTTCCGGTGCTGGGGTTGTCCTGGTTTCCCCCAGAGGAGATAAGCTCAGATATGTGCTCCAGATTCACTTTGATTCCTCCAACAATGAGGCAGAGTATGAGGCCCTCTTGTATGGGTTGCGCATGGCCATTTCACTCGGCGTCCGTCGCCTTATGGTCAACGGCGACTCAGATTTAGTGGTCAACCAAGTGATGAAGGAGTGGGACGTGAGAAGCCCAGCCATGACTGGATACTGCAATGCAGTGAGGAAGCTGGAAAAGAAGTTTGAGGGGTTAGAGCTCCATCATATACCCCGACTGAAAAATCAAGCAGCTGATGATCTAGCAAAGATAGGTTCCAAGAGAGAAGCCATTCCGAGTGGTGTGTTCTTGGAGCATATTCACACTCCGTCAGTTAAAGAAGATCCTTTCACCAAAGAAACTCCGCAACCCAAGAGTGCCACAGATCCGACTGAAGTAGAAGTCCCAGCAGTGGTCGACTTGGTCATGGAGGTCTTAGTAGTCACTCCTAATCGGACAGTTCCATATATCGCGTATATCCTGAGAAAAGAGCTCCCGGAGGATGAGGAAGAGGCTCGACAGATCGTCCGTCGATCCAAGGCCTTTACCGTAATCAAAGGACAGTTGTACAGAGAGAGCGCGACTGGAGTTGGTCAGAAGTGCATAACACCAGAAGAAGGTCGAATCATCCTTGATGATATCCACTCAGGGACCTGTGGCCATCATGCATCCTCTCGGACCATCGTGGCCAAAGCATACCGAGCCGGATTTTACTGGCCAAAGGCAAATGAGATGGCAAAGGAAATAGTGGACAGGTGCGAAGGATGTCAGTTCTACTCCAATATGTCACACAAGCCTGCGTCAGCTCTGAAGACCATACCACTCGTTTGGCCCTTCGCAGTATGGGGGTTGGA
This sequence comes from Triticum timopheevii, assembly GCA_963921465.1. Lineage (NCBI taxonomy): Eukaryota > Viridiplantae > Streptophyta > Magnoliopsida > Poales > Poaceae > Triticum > Triticum timopheevii. The sequence continues at coordinate 219,885,872 of OY997274.1, forward strand.
TATGGTGGGCCCCTTGAGAACAGGTTGAAGCGGTTTCACGCATGTATTGGTGGTAGTCGACAAGTTCACCAAGTGGACTGAAGCTAAACCCATCAAGAACCTTGACGCCGGTACTGCTGTTAGCTTCATCAGGGAACTGATATTCAGATATGGAGTCCCGCACAGCATCATTACAGATAATGGGTCGAACTTCGACTCAGAGGAATTCAGGGATTTCTGCACCTCTCAAGGCACACGAGTCGACTACGCTTCGGTCGCCCATCCGCAGTCGAATGGACAAGCAGAGCGAGCCAATGGCCTGATCCTCAAAGGGTTGAAACCCCGACTTATGCGTGATCTCAAGCATGCGGCTGGAGCATGGGTAGACAAACTTCCCTCAGTGCTTTGGGGACTGCGGACCACGCCTAATCGGTCGACCGGGAAAACTCCATTCTTCTTGGTCTATGGAGCTGAAGTAGTCTTGCCGAGTGATCTTCTCCACAATGCTCCTCGAGTTGAACTTTACAACGAGGCTGAAGCTGAACAAGCGCGTCAGGACGCAGTCGACCTTTTAGAGGAAGAAAGGGATATGGCTCTGATCCGCTCGACCATCTAGCAACAAGATTTGCGTCGCTTCCACGCCAGAAACGTGAAGAGTCGAGCCTTCCAGGAAGGAGATTTGGTTCTCCGAGTGGATCAGCAGAAACAACACAAGCTTGCTCCTTCTTGGGAAGGACCCTTCATCATCACCAAGGTCCTCCACAACGGGGCGTACCGTCTCTACAACGTCAAGCACAATATCGACGAGCCCCGAGCTTGGAACGCGGAACTACTCCGCCCATTTTACACTTAAGTTTTCACTCGGATGAGTTGTAATAAAAGTACTTCTGTAGTCCATATTTTGCAAGATAATAGTGTCATAATTTCCCCAATGATTTTTGTCACTTTTATTTGTTCAGTAAAAATTTCCCCCTTAGTGGGTGACTTAGCCGCGAATCCGTTTCGCCTAAGTTTGTAAAAAAAATCCTTACCGAGTGGTGAGCCAGCCTCCCACTCGGGGGCTTAGCTGCGAATCTGTTTTGCCTAAGTTTCAATAAAATCCTACCGAGTGGCGAGCCAGACTCCCACTCGGGGGCTTAGCTGCGAATCCGTTTTGCCTAAGTTTCAATAAAATCCTACCGAGTGGCGAGCCAGACTCCCACTCGGAGGCTTAGCTGCAGTCCAAGTACTCGCCTAAGTTTCAATAAAATCCTACCGAGTGGCGAGCGAGACTCCCACTCGGGGGCTTAGCTGCAGTCCAAGTACTCGCCTAAGTTTTAAAAAAAAACCTACCGAGTGATAAGCCAGACTTTCATTCGGGGGCTTAGCTACAGTCTAAGCACTCGCCTAAGTACAAATATAATGTGCGGTCGCAAGGAGGACGAGGTGCAGGTCGACTGCGACCCTCTCCTCTGAGCTACGCCACAAGTACAATGTGCGGTCGCAAGGAGGACGAGGTGCAGGTCGACTGCGACCCTCTCCTCTGAGCTACGCCACAAGTACAATGTGCGGTCGCAAGGAGGACGAGGTGCAGGTCGACTGCGACCCTCTCCTCTGAGCTACGCCACAAGTACAATGTGCGGTCGCAAGCAGGACGAGGTGCAGGTCGACTGCGACCCTCTCCTCTGAGCTACGCCACAAGTACAATGTACGGTTGCAAGGAGGACGAGGTGCAGGTCGACTGCGACCCTCTCCTCTGAGCTACGCCACAAGTACAACGTAAAAATCCTACCGAGTGAGGAGCAGACCTCCCACTCGGGGGCTTAGCTGCAGCCCCGTTGAGGGAGTCCTGGACTAGGGGGTGTCCGCACAGCCGGACTATCATTATCCGCCGGACTCCAAGACTACGAAGATACAAGATTGAAGACTCCGGCTCGTGTCCGGATGGTGTCGTGGTTCTAAGTCTGACAGTAGAGTGGGGGGTAGGTATGGAGAGGCAAGGTCCTAGCTATGGAGAGGTTGTAAACACAAGCGATGTACGAGTTCAGGCCCTTCTCGGAGGAAGTAAAAGCCCTACGTCTCGGAGCCCTGAGGCGGTCGAGTGGATTATGTGTAGAGGTGTTACAAGAGTGCGAACCCTTCTGCCTGTGGAGGGGGGTGGCTTATATAGAGTACGCCAGGACCCCTGCCAGCCCACGTAATGCAGGGTTTAAAGTGTATTAAGTCTGGGGCGTTACTGGTAACGCCCCACATAAAGTGCCTTAACTATCATTAAGTCTATTCAATTACAGGCCGTTGCAGTGCAGAGTGCCTTCTGACCTTCTGATGGTCGAGTGTATCTCCATGGTCGAGTGAATCTCCATGGTCGAGTCCTTCTGATCAGTCGAGTGGGTTCCTCGTTGGTCGACTGGAAGGTGATCTCTTCTAAGACTGTCCCTGGGTAGGACATTCAGGTCAGGCCTATGACCCTACCCTAGGTACATGAATCCATCATTAGCCCCCGAATGGATTGAGGCTTGAACGAGGAATTGATGCTGTTTCCGATTGACTTCTGCATACTGGCTATGCGTCGGTCTGGATTAAGATCTTCTTTGTCGATAATCGAGCAACCTTTCTTCAGTCGACTCGATCCATTCTTGTCTTTCGTCGAGTGATCTTTTAGACTTTGCTGGTTCCCGAGCGACGGATCGCAGGAAATCTCGCGTCTGACAGACCGATCTGCCGTTTGCGGATTCCACGGGATGCGAAATTTGGGGGAGCGCACGAAGCGGAACGAACCGTGGCGCTCGGACGGGATGGGACATAGACGCCTCGATCTCCGCGCCGCTTTTTCCGCCATGTATCGTGTCGATGCAACTGTTTCGGGATATGATTAGGTTGCCTGGGTCCACTTGTCATCCACTCGGAAGGGATGTTATAAATGCAACCAGCGAAGGTTTTCTGAACAGTGCTCCATTCTTTCTCTTCTGCTCTCCTCGTCTCCGCCCAACGCGCTCGCTCTCGCCCCCGCAAAGCTCTTCCTCGTGCACCTTGCCGGCAGCCATGGTCAAGGAGAAGACGGTGGCGCTGGAGCGCGCAAAGAAGGCGTCGGCGACAGAGAAGGCGTCGGCAGCGGAGAAGGCGAAGGGGAGATCCACCAGCCGCAGTGGGTCTTCGTCGAGATCCCGCTTGCCGGAGGGCTGGGTCCAGGGAGATTGGATCCAGTCGACCATCAGGGAGAAGGATCTCCTCGACATGGCCGACGACGGGCTGATCCCCCATGGCGCCGCAAGACTTCCAGGGAAGGAGTGGCAACCTCAGCCGGAAGAGGGTGAGTGTGTGCTCCTGGCCACTCATATTGATCGAGGGTTTTCTTTGCCACCGAGCATTTTCTTTCGTGGGTTTTTGAACTTCTTTGGAGCCCAACTCCACCACTTTACTCCGAACTCCATCGCGTACCTTGCTGCGTTCGTATCCATGTGCGAGAGTTTCCTGGGCTGTTGACCGCACTGGGGCTTGTTCAAGCACATCTTCACGTGTCGTTCTCAGACCGTGAAGAAGGCGAGTCCAGGCGATGAGAAGACCCAGGTTGTACAAATGTGCGGGGGTCTGGGAATTCAAGTGAGGAACAAGAGCACCTTCCCAGCTATGACGTTTCCCGAGTCGGTTAGGGGCTGGCAGTCGACTTGGTTCTACTGCCGGAACGAGCTGACGCCGGGGCAGTCGAGTGGACTCCCCCCATTCACCATGAGTCGAGTGAACAAGCCCTCCTCTCTGAAGGTGGTTCCGGAGGAAAGGGCTGATGTGAAGATGTTGATGGACCGCGTGGTGCAGTTGGTCCGGGATGGCGTGACTGGCATGGACCTTCTGGAGGTTTTCCTTCGGCGGCGGATCCAGCCTCTTCAGTTCCGGAGCCATGGCATGTGGTTGTACTGCGGGACTGAAGACGATACCCGAGTCCATCCGGAAGCAGTTGACGACGCCACGGTGGAAAGATGGATGGCCGCGGTCACTGGGAATAAGGATAATCCCCGTGGATCCAGGAGGGTTCCTCCACTCGACCATCACACTGTTCCAGATAAGGTATATTTGCTCTGCCTTCCATTGTATATTTGTCAAATTTGTTTCTGTATGTTCTGCGACTTGGTCGACTGATCTCTGTCTTGACGTCCTCCAGGCCCTCACCGACCTATATTCGATGCCCAATGGAGCTCAGGCTCCGACTGAGGAGGGAGAAGCCAGCAGGGGCGAGAGCCAGGAGGAGTGGGATTCAGACGCTGCCGAAGATGATGATGACGACGACGACGATGACGAGGACGAAGAGGAGGAGGAGGAGGAGGAGGAGGTTGCACCACCGCGCTCGGAAAGGCGGTCGAAGATTGTCCATGACCCCGCGACTGAACGCGGTAAGGGGGTGGCGACTGCCTCGCAGTCGACCAAACGCCCTCGGACCGGCGGAAATTCTCATGGTCGACGGACCCCGCAGTCCTCCCGGCTTCGCCCATGGTGGTGGAGCGGGCGGTGGAGGTGGACCCGAACATGGTCGTGCAAATCTTGGTCGACCGGAACAGAGCCCATTGAGGTGGACCCGAGAGAGATGCACCCACGAGCAGTCGAGTGCATGTTTCTGGTCCAGAGTGTTTTAGCAGGGCTGAGCGGGGCCACCTCCACCGCCCGCTCCACCACCATGGGCGAAGCCGGGAGGACTGTGGGGTCCGTCGACCATGAGAATTTCCGCCGCTGGATCACTGCTATCGCATTCGGATGCAGTCTCTACGGAGCCAGTCGACAGATCGAACAAGCCGTAGAGAGATTCGTCGGGCTCGATTGCCGCAACTTGTGCGATGGCCGCCTGGTGAGCCACCGCGTGTTTCACCCACCGATGAAGCCTCGACCGACCAGAGCGCTTGCGCTGGTGGGAGACCGGACGGGCGACCGATAAAGGAGTCGACCGATAGGGGGCCGACGGTTGCCGCAGCAGAACGCCGCGGACACATGCGCGAAAATGCGTCGCACCGCAGACGGGGAGCGCATCAACGTCGAGTGGAGCCTCCTGGAGCCACGCGGAGTCGTCGATGACGAAGGTGAGAGCGCCAAGACGGATCTCGCGTCCCTCGACCAAAACTCAGCAGTCATCATGATGAAAGTACTCGGAAATACTGCAACTTCTCCACAAAATCGCTAAAACACTTGCCCCAAGGTGGGCGCCAACTGTCATGGTTCTAAGTCTGACAGTAGAGTGGGGGGTAGGTATGGAGAGGCAAGGTCCTAGCTATGGAGAGGTTGTAAACACAAGCGATGTACGAGTTCAGGCCCTTCTCGGAGGAAGTAAAAGCCCTACGTCTCGGAGCCCTGAGGCGGTCGAGTGGATTATGTGTAGAGGTGTTACAAGAGTGCCCACCCTTCTGCCTGTGGAGAGGGGTGGCTTATATAGAGTACACCAGGACCCCTGCCAGCCCACGTAATGGAGGGTTTAAAGTGTATTAAGTCTGGGGCGTTACTGGTAACACCCCACATAAAGTGCCTTAACTATCATTAAGTCTATTCAATTACAGGCCGTTGCAGTGCAGAGTGCCTTCTGACCTTCTGATGGTCGAGTGTATCTCCATGGTCGAGTGAATCTCCATGGTCGAGTCCTTCTGATCAGTCGAGTGAGTTCCTCGTTGGTCGACTGGAAGGTGATCTCTTCTAAGACTGTCCCTGGGTAGGACATTCAGGTCAGGCCTATGACCCTACCCTAGGTACATGAATCCATCATAGTCGAATGCAAGCATTCAACCGTAGTCTCGGGGACTACACCCAGTGGGTGCACTCAGCGTGCCCCTACTAGTTCTGTTCAAGACAGAGTCGACCGGTCGACCCAAAAAAAAAGAAGAAGACGTGCTCTTCAGACTGTAGTCGACTGCAAGCAGTCGACCACAGTCTCGGGGACTACACCCAGTGGGTGCACTCAGCGTGCCCCCACCGGTCTGGAAAACCATTCGATCCAGTCGAATGATGAACAACCTTTACTTTTAAAGCCTAAGGCCGACTGCCAGCAGTCGACCTTAGCCTTGGGGACTACACCCAGCGGGTGCACTCAGCGTGCCCCCGCTAACACGGAGTTTTTTATTGACACACCCAGTGGGTGATTGCTATGGATTTCAGAAATCAGAAAGAAAAAGTTTTGATAGCATATCCTAATAGAACAGGTGGTGGTCGACTGACCTGAACATTGCTTTGAAGGGCGGAGCTAGCATCATAAACTGCTTGGCTTGCGTCCCGGACGATCTTCACCTGCTCCATCATGATCCCCGCTTGACGTATCGCCTCCTTAGCAGCACTGGCTTGGTCCTCTGGGACATGATGTGTTGTGAAGAGCGAAGGTTGTGCAGCACTCGACGAAGTAGGATGAGCACTCGTCAACGGCACCGCGAAAGACACGGTGTGTCGAGTGAGGTTCTCCCCTTCCGTGACCACAGTCTTGGGCGCCGTCGCACTCTGGGCTGCCTTACCAGTGGACGTCTTCATGCTCATCCTGTGCCTCGGCGGTTCTTCATCCTCATCATCATCTTCAGGAAGGGTGATAATGTCATGGGGTGGAGCTTCAGAAAAAGAATCAAAGTCAGAAACCATGAGTCAGTCGACTAAGGACAGAATCGAGAGTATAGTACCAGGATTTGAGGTTGTTGCGTCCTCCATCTCATGGTCGTCAGCCTTGCCTGAGGTCTCAGAAGTTGCAGCACTGAAGTTCCAAAGAATCAGTTGACCAACTCAAGTATCAACCAGAGATAAAGCTTATACAAAACAAGAGAACTCAAGTAGCGTGTTTACCCGGATATGGTGGGGATGGACACTTTCATCTTCGGCAGGAGCTTGGTGGGTTTCGGCGGAGCCACCCTCGACTGCTTCGGAGCCCTTTCACTCAGCACCGGAGAAGCGGTCCGAGGGCGTTTGGTCGACTGCGAGGCAGTCGCCACCCCCTTACCGCGTTCAGTCGCGGGGTCATGGACAATCTTCGACCACCTTTCCGAGCGCGGTGGTGCAACCTCCTCCTCCTCCTCCTCCTCTTCGTCCTCGTCATCGTCGTCGTCGTCATCATCATCTTCGGCAGCGTCTGAATCCCACTCCTCCTGGCTCTTGCCCCCGCTGGCTTCTCCCTCCTCAGTCGGAGCCTGAGCTCCATTGGGCATCGAATATAGGTCGGTGAGGGCCTGGAGGACGTCAAGACAGAGATCAGTCGACCAAGTCGCAGAACATACAGAAACAAATTTGATAAATATACAATGGAAGGCAGAGCAAATATACCTTATCTGGAACAGTGTGATGGTCGAGTGGAGGAACCCTCCTGGATCCACGGGGATTATCCTTATTGCCAGTGACCGCGGCGATCCATCTTTCCACCGTGGCGTCGTTGACTACTTCCGGATGGACTCGGGTATCGTCTTCAGTCCCGCAGTACAACCACATGCCATGGCTCCGGAACTGAAGAGGCTGGATCTACCGCCGAAGGAAAACCTCCAGAAGGTCCATGCCAGTCACGCCGTCCCGGACCAACTGCACCACGCGGTCCATCAACATCTTCACATCAGCCCTCTCCTCTGGAACCACCTTCAGAGAGGAGGGCTTGTTCACTCGACTCATGGTGAATGGGGGGAGTCCACTCGACTGCCCCGGCGTCAGCTCGTTCCGGCAGTAGAACCAAGTCGACTGCCAGCCCCTAACCGACTCGGGAAACGTCATAGCTGGGAAGGTGCTCTTGTTCCTCACTTGAATTCCCAGACCCCCGCACATTTGGACAACCTGGGTCTTCTCATCGCCTGGACTCGCCTTCTTCACGGTCTGAGAACGACACGTGAAGATGTGCTTGAACAAGCCCCAGTGCGGTCGACAGCCCAGGAAACTCTCGCACATGGATACGAACGCAGCAAGGTACGCGATGGAGTTTGGAGTAAAGTGGTGGAGTTGGGCTCCAAAGAAGTTCAAAAAACCACGAAAGAAAATGCTCGGTGGCAAAGAAAACCCTCGATCAATATGAGTGGCCAGGAGCACACACTCACCCTCTTCCGGCTGAGGTTGCCACTCCTTCCCTGGAAGTCTTGCGGCGCCATGGGGGATCAGCCCGTCGTCGGCCATGTCGAGGAGATCATTCTCCCTGATGGTCGACTGGATCCAATCTCCCTGGACCCAGCCCTTCGGCAAGCGGGATCTCGATGAAAACCCACTGCGGCTGGTGGATCTCCCCTTCGCCTTCTCCGCCGCCGATGCCTTCTCTGTCGCCGACGCCTTCTTTGTGCGCTCCAGCGCCGCCGTCTTCTCCTTGACCATGGCTGCCAGCGAGGTGCGTGAGGAAGAGCTTTGCGGGGGCGAGAGCGAGCGCGTTGGGCGGAGACGAGGAGAGCAGAAGAGAAAGAATGGAGCACTGTTCAGAAAACCTTCACTGGTTGCATTTATAACATCCCTTCCGAGTGGATGACAGGTGGACCCAGGCAACCTAATCATATCCCGAAACAGTTGCATCAACACGATACATGGCGGAAAAAGCGGCGCGGAGATCGAGGCGTCTATGTCCCGTCCCGTCCGAGCGCCACGGTTCGTTTCGCTTCGCGCGCTCCCCCAAATTTCGCATCCCGTGGAATCCGCAAACGGCAGATCGGTCTGTCAGACGCGAGATTTCCTGCGATCCGTCGCTCGGGAACCAGCAAAGTCTAAAAGATCACTCGACGAAAGACAAGAATGGATCGAGTCGACTGAAGAAAGGTTGCTCGATTATCGACAAAGAAGATCTTAATCCAGACCGACGCATAGCCAGTATGCAGAAGTCAATCGGAAACAGCATCAACTCCTTCCTCATTCAAGCCTCAATCCATTCGGGGGCTAATGATGGATTCATGTACCTAGGGTAGGGTCATAGGCCTTACCTGAATGTCCTACCCAGGGACAGTCTTAGAAGAGATCACCTTCCAGTCGACCAACGAGGAACCCACTCGACTGATCAGAAGGACTCGACCATGGAGATTCACTCGACCATGGAGATACACTCGACCATCAGAAGGTCAGAAGGCACTCTGCACTGCAACGGCCTGTAATTGAATAGACTTAATGATAGTTAAGGCACTTTATGTGGGGCGTTACCAGTAACGCCCCAGACTTAATACACTTTAAACCCTCCATTACGTGGGCTGGCAGGGGTCCTGGCGTACTCTATATAAGCCACCCCCCTCCACAGGCAGAAGGGTGGGCACTCTTGTAACACCTCTACACATAATCCACTCGACCGCCTCAGGGCTCCGAGACGTAGGGCTTTTACTTCCTCCGAGAAGGGCCTGAACTCGTACATCGCTTGTGTTTACAACCTCTCCATAGCTAGGACCTTGCCTCTCCATACCTACCCCCCACTCTACTGTCAGACTTAGAACCACGACATACTGTAGTCTTAGAAACGTACGATTTTTCCCTATCCACTCGAAAGTGAACCATCTTTGATATTTTGTCGATTGGTTCTTCGTAGAAATCCTGTGACCTTGCGGCTCGCTATACGGAACTGGAGCAGAAGCATATTCAGCTCGAGTTGGATCTGAAGCTGGTGCAGGAGAATCTGACGAAGGCGAAGGAGGAGACCAAAGGTATGTTCGGTGAGACCTCGACGACTCCTTTTCCCTTCCATTTGTATCAAAATCTGACTTTGTTGTAACTTGCAGACAAGGTGCGGGAGGCTCAGAAGAAGGACCTTGAGCTAGCTGAGAAGACCAAGCTTGCTGACGAGAAGTTAGCTTCAGTCACCAAGCTTGAACAGGAAAATCACAATCTGAAAACTGCTCTGGCGATTGCCTCCAAGGATGTTGACCGACTGAAAGCTGACAAGACTACCCTGACCGAGAAGATCAACCAATTGACAGGGAAGAAGAATGACCTGGAAGGCTTCCTGGGTGGTCTTACCAAGAAATTGTTCCTTATGCTAGAAGGTAACCTTTTTCACTTGACCAACATTTTCAACCGTGACGCTTCCATTCGACCATTGTCTTGATTCGGCGCTTTGTCCTTGCAGAATTCTGTCGGAACTTTGAAGAAGAGACTAGCCAGTTGGAGCCGAACCTTGACCCTGTCAATTCTCCGGTGAATGATGAAGTTGCCATGAATGTCTTCCGACTGGAGTCTCGCGTTGCAGTTGTCGTGGACTATCTTGCAAGGCTGAAGGCCGCCACTTCTCGCATCGACTCGACGCTTTGGCCCGGGGCGACACTTCAGAATGACCTCGAGTCGTTGATGGCTCGACTAAACGCGGTCCCCGACCGTGTGCAAGAGTGGAAGAAGTCCTCGGCTCGGTGCGGCGCAGATGTTGCCCTGTGTCTGGCCCGAGTCCACTGCAAGGACGCGCGCGAAGAGAAGCTGGCAGCTCTCCGAGTGGCCAACACCAAGAAACACGACTTCAGATCTTTCATGGAAACTTTCATCGCTGCTGCTACCTGGATCGCAGACGGGATCGACCTCGACGAGTTTGTTGCTCCTTCCAGCCCTCCACAGGAGGGGTAAAAAACTTTCTTTAAGCCCGACACTTTAAATTTGCCTCGGTATGCCGAGTGGAATTGTAACCGGTAAACCTTAACAGGCTTAGTGCCTGAGCACTCTCGATTCCTTTAGGTATCGACCTAAACTTGGATTTGATGTTTGGATATGATTGCTCCTGGTTTGAATTGTCCTTTGCAGGTTCACAGCAAGATGTCCACTGCAGTCGACTTATTCCTTAGGCGAGCGCTGGGCTGCAGCTAAGCCTCCGAGTGAGAGGTTTGCTCTTCACTCGGTAGGATTTTTTATAACTTAGGCAAGCGCTGGGTTGCAGCTAAGCCCCCGAGTGAGAGGTTCGCTCTTCACTCAGTAGGATTTTTATAACTTAGGCGAGCGCTGGGCTGCAGCTAAGCCTCCGAGTGAGAGGTTTGCTCTTCACTCGGTAGGATTTTTTATAACTTAGGCGAGCACTGGGCTGCAGCTAAGCCCCCGAGTGAGAGGTTTGCTCTTCACTCGGTAGGATTTTTTATAACTTAGGCGAGCACTGGGCTGCAGCTAAGCCCCCGAGTGAGAGGTTTGCTCTTCACTCGGTAGGATTTTTTATAACTTAGGCGAGCGCTGGGCTGCAGCTAAGCCTCCGAGTGAGAGGTTAGCTCTTCACTCGGTAGGATTTTTTATAACTTAGGCGAGCACTGGGCTGCAGCTAAGCCCCTGAGTGAGAGGTTTGCTCTTCACTCGGTAGGATTTCTTATAACTTAGGCGAGCACTGGGCTGCAGCTAAGCCCCCGAGTGGAAGTCTGGCTTACCACTCGGTAGGATTTTTATACCTTAGGTGAGCGCTGGGCTGCAGCTAAGCCTCCGAGTGAGAGGTTTGCTCTTCACTCGGTAGGATTTTTTATAACTTAGGCGAGCACTGGGCTACAGCTAAGCCCCCGAGTGGAAGTCTGGCTTACCACTCGGTAGGATTTTTATACCTTAGGCGAGCGCTGGGCTGCAGCTAAGCCTCCGAGTGAGAGGTTTGCTCTTCACTCGGTAGGATTTTTTATAACTTAGGCGAGCACTGGGCTGCAGCTAAGCCCCCGAGTGGAAGTCCGGCTTACCACTCGGTAGGATTTTCATGTTGTATTTGTGGCGAAGCTCGGAGGAGAGAGTCGCAGTCTATCTGCACCTCGTCCTCTTTGCGAGCCCACATTATACTTATGGCGTAGCTCAGAGGAGAGGGTCGCAGTCGACCTGCACCTCGTCCTCCTTGCAAGCGTATGTGGTACTTAGGCGAGCGCTGGGCTGCAGCTAAGCCCCCGAGTGAGAGGTTTGCTCTTCGCTCGGTAGGATTTTTTATAACTTAGGCGAGCGCTGGGCTGCAGCTAAGCCCCCGAGTGAGAGGTTTGCTCTTCACTCGGTAGGATTTTTTATACCTTAGGCGAGCGCTGGGCTGCAGCTAAGCTCCCGAGTGAGAGGTTTGCTCTTCGCTCGGTAGGATTTTTTATAACTTAGGCGAGCGCTGGGCTGCAGCTAAGCCCCCGAGTGAGAGGTTTGCTCTTCACTCGGTAGGATTTTTTATACCTTATGCGAGCGCTGGGCTGCAGCTAAGCCCCCGAGTGGAAGTCTGGCTTACCACTTGGTAGGATTTTTTATAACTTAGGCAAAACGGATTCGCGGCTAAGCCTCCGAGTGGAAGTCTGGCTTACCACTCGGTAGGATTTGTACAAACTTAGGCGAAACGGATTCGCGGCTAAGCCACCCACTGGGGGAAAAAGTGATAAAAATTATGAAGGAATTATGGCGCTATTATTTCGAGATCCATGAACTACAGAAGTATTTTATTACAACTCATCCGAGTGGAAAACTTTTAAGTGTAAAACGGGCGGAGCAGATCCGCATTCCAAGCTCGGGGCTCTTCGATGTTGTGTTCGACGTTGTAGAGACGGTATGCCCCGTTGTGGAGAACTTTGGTGACGATGAAGGGTCCTTCCCAAGAAGGAGCGAGCTTATGCTGTTTCTGCGGATCCACTCGGAGAACTAGATCTCCTTCTTGGAAGGCTCGACCCCTCACATTCCTGGCGTGGAAGCGATGCAAGTCTTGTTGATAGATGGTCGATCGGATCAGAGCCATCTCCCTTTCTTCCTCTAGAAGGTCGACTGCGTCCTAACGCGCTTGCTCAGCTTCTGCTTCGTTGTAGAGTTCAACTCGAGGAGCATTGTGAAGAAGATCACTCGGCAAAACGGCTTCAGCTCCATAGACCAAAAAGAATGGAGTTCTTCCAGTCGACCGATTGGGTGTGGTCCGCAAACCCCAAAGCACTGAAGGAAGTTCGTCGACCCATGCTCCAGCCGCGTGCTTGAGATCACGCATCAGTCGGGGTTTTAAACCCTTGAGGATTAAGCCATTGGCCCGCTCCGCTTGTCCATTCGACTGGGGGTGAGCGACTGAAGCGTAGTCGACTCGTGTGCCTTGAGCGTTGCAGAAATCCTTGAATTCTTCCGAGTCAAAGTTCGACCCATTATTCGTAATGATGCTGTGCGGGACTCCATATCTGAACGTCAGCTCCCTGATGAAGGTAACTGCAGTACCGGCATCAAGATTCTTGATTGGTTTAGCCTCGATCCACTTTGTGAACTTGTCGACTGCGACCAGTACATGCGTGAAACCACTTCAACCTGTTCTCAAGGGACCGACCATGTCCAACCCCCATACTGCGAACGGCCAGACGAGTGGAATGGTCTTCAGAGCTGACGCGGGCTTGTGTGACATATTGGAGTAGAACTGACATCCTTGGCACTTGTCCACTATTTCCTTTGCCATCTCATTCGCCCTTGGCCAGTAAAATCCAGCTCGGTATGCTTTGGCTACAATGGTCCGAGAGGACGCATGGTGACCACAGGTTCCCGAGTGGATATCGTTAAGAATGATTCGACCTTCTTCTGGTGTTATGCATTTTTGACCTACCCCAGTCGGGCTTTCTCTATACAGCTGTCCTTTGATAACGGTAAAGGCTTTGGATCGACGGACGATCTGCCGAGCCTCTTCCTCATCCTCTGGGAGCTCTTTTCTCAGGATATATGCGATATAGGGAATTGTCCAATCGGGAGTGACCACTAAAGCTTCCATGACCAAGTCGACTACTGCTGGGACCTCAACCTCAGTCGGATCTGTGGCACTCTTGGGATGTGGAGCTTCCTCTGTGAAGGGATCTTCTTTAACTGACGGAGTGTGTATATGCTCCAAAAACACACCACTCGGAATGGCTTCTCTTTTGGAACCTATCTTTGCCAGATCATCTGCTGCTTGATTTTTCAGTCGGGGGATGTGATGGAGCTCCAACCCCTCGAACTTCTTTTCCAGCTTCCTCACTGCATTGCAGTATCCAGTCATGGCTGGGCTTCTCACGTCCCACTCCTTCATCACCTGGTTGACCACTAAATCTGAATCGCCATAAACCATCAGGCGACGGACGCCGAGTGAGATGGCCATGCGCAATCCATATAAAAGGGCCTCATACTCTGCCTCATTGTTGGAGGAATCAAAGTGAATCTGGAGCACATATCTAAGCTTATCTCCTCTGGGGGAAACCAAAACAACCCCAGCACCAGAACCATTCAGCATCTTAGAGCCATCGAAGAACATGGTCCAATGCTCCGAGTGAACTTCAGTCGGCTGTTGTTGTTCAATCCACTCGGCGAGGAAATCTGCTATTGCCTGGGACTTAATGGCTTTCTTTGCCTCAAACTTGATATCAAGGGGAAGAAGTTCAATTGCCCATTTCGCCACTCGACTAGTTGCATCTCTGTTGTGCAGAATCTCTGATAGTGGAGCATCGCTGACGACTGTGATAGAATGATCAGAGAAATAATGAGAAACCTTCTTCATGGTCATGTATATTCCATACACAAGCTTCTGATAATGAGGATATCTCTGCTTGGATGGAGTCAAGACTTCAGACAAATAATACACCGGGCGCTGAACTTTGAAGGCTTTTCCTTCTTCTTCCCGCTCGACCGTAAGTACTGTACTGACGACTTGTCCTGTGGCTGCAATATAAAGCAACAAAGGCTCTTTGCTGATTGGAGCAGCAAGCACCAGCTGGGTGGAGAGCAGAGCTTTTAGCTCGGCAAACGCTGCATCAGCTTCTGGAGTCCACTCGAACTTGTCTGCCTTCTTCATCAGTCGGTAAAGAGGCAATGCCTTTTCACCGAGTCGTGAGATGAATCGACTTAATGCGGCCAAGCATCCAGTAAGCTTCTGGACATCGTGCACTCGCACAGGGCGTTTCATTCGGAGAATAGTGTCGATCTTCTCTGGATTAGCGTCGATCCCTCGCTCGGAAACGAGAAAACCGAGTAACTTTCCACCAGGAACTCCGAATGTGCACTTCGATGGATTGAGCTTGATATCGTACCTTCTGAGGTTGGTAAATGTTTCGGCGAGGTCAGCAAGCAGGTCGGAACCTTTTCGCGACTTAACGACGATATCATCCATATACGCTTCCACATTCCGACTGATTTGAGTGAGAAGACACTTCTGAATCATACGCATAAATGTGGCTCCGGCATTCTTGAGGCCGAATGGCATGGTGATATAGCAGAAGCACCCGAATGGAGTGTTGAAAGCTGTTTTTACTTCGTCGGGTCCATACAGACGGATCTGATGATACCCGGAATATGCGTCTAGAAAAGACAATCTCTCACATCCCGCGGTCGAGTCAACAATTTGATCTATGCGAGGGAGAGGAAAATGATCTTTCGGGCAGGCCCGATTGATGTGCTTGAAGTCAATGCACACGCGGAGTGATTTGTCCTTCTTGGGAACCATGACGACATTAGCGAGCCACTCGGAGTGGTATATCTCTCGGATAAATCCTGCCGCCAACAGTCGAGCCACTTCCTCACCAATAGCTTTTCTCTTCTGGACGGCGGACCGCCGAAGATGCTCTTTGACTGGTTTTGCTGATTTGTCGACTCTGAGGCGATGCTCAGCCAGTCCCCTGGGAACACCTGGCATGTCAGCTGGCTTCCATGCAAAAATGTCCCAGTTCTCACGGAGGAACTGGATGAGCGCTTCTTCCTATTTCGGGTCGAGTGTCGTGGAGATGTGGGTCGGGGCTGCATTGGGGTCGGTCGGGTGAATGTGAACAGGTTTTGTCTCACCAGACGACTGAAATGCAGACTCTATGGCTGGTTTCTTGGATCGCAACAAATCACTCGGATCTGCGTTTTGCTTGTACTCTTCGAACTCGACCGCTGTCACCTGGGAATCAGCAATCTTCGAACCCTTCTGAAAGCACTCTTCTGCCTTTTTCCGATCGCCAGTGACAGTGATCACCCCTTTGGGACCTGGCATTTTCAGTTTCAGGTACACGTAACATGGTCGAGCCATGAACCGTGCATAGGCGGGCCTCCCCAAAATGGCGTGGTACGCGCTCTGAAAATCCACAACCTCAAAGGTCAACTTCTCCTTGCGAAAATGCTTTGAATCGCCAAACACCACGTCCAGAGCTATTTGGCCGAGTGAGTTGGCTTTCTTCCCTGGTATGACTCCGTGGAAACTCATGTTGCTGGTGCTTAGTCGGGACATTGGGATGCCCATTCCCTTCAGCGTGTCTGCATACAACAAGTTCAGCCCACTGCCACCGTCCATCAGCACTTTCGTCAGTCGAGTGCCTTCGACAACTGGATCGACCACCAAAGCTTGCCTCCTAGGGGTGGCAATATGAGTCGGGTGATCAGATTGGTCGAATGTGATGGGTGTTTGGGACCATTTCAGATAACTTGGTTTTGCTGGGGCAACCATATTCACCTCACGATTAATGACTTTCAGTCGACTCTTGCTCTCCACATCCGCGAAGATCATCAGAGTGGAGTTGATATGCGGATATTCTTCCTCACTGTCCTCTTTGTCTCCGGCCTTGTCTGACTCTTTCTCCTTGTCCTTAGACTGTTTTCCCTGAAACTGCTGGATCAGGAGTCGACACTGGCGAGTGGTGTGCTTTGGGTAATAATGTTGCCCTCTTCATCTTTCTTCGTGTGGATGTGGCACGGCATATCCATTACGTCGTTTCCTTCTTTATCCTTTACTTTCTTAGGATTCCAGGATCCTTTTGGCTTCCCTTTGAACTTTCGCTGAGTCACGGCCAGGGCCTCTCCAGGAGCTGCTGGTTCGGCTTTCCACTTCTGTTTCCGACTGGAATTTCCCTTCTCCGACTGACTTGGCTTATACTTGCCACTTCGGAGTCGGTCCTCTTCCTCGCCATTGGCGTACTTGGTAGCAATCTCCATCATCCGACTCAGGGTCATGTCCCCGGTTCGACCAAACTTCAGACTCAATTCCCTGTTCTTGACGCCATCTTTGAAGGCGCAGACTGCTTGATGATTAGACACGTTTTCCACAGTATGGTGCAGAGTGATCCACCTCTGAATGTACTCTCTGAGAGTCTCATTGGTCTTCTGCACACAAACTTGCAGCTCTGTCATACCAGCTGGTCGCTTGCAGGTTCCTTCAAAAGTTCTGACGAACACTCGGAACAAATCTTCCCAAGTATAAATACTGTCAGGAGGTAACTGATTCAACCACGCTCTGGCTGAACCTTCCAGCATGAGGGGCAAATGCTTCATGGCCACCTCGTCATTCCCACCGCCAATCTGAACAGCCACTCGGTAGTCCTCAAGCCAAGTTTCAGGCTTGGACTCCCCAGTGAACTTGCTGACTCCTGTCGCCAACCTGAAATTGGGGGGAATCACTGCGGCTCTGATAGCCCTGCTAAAACACTCTGGACCAGAAACATGCACTCGACTGCTCGTGGGTGCATCTCTCTCGGGTCCACCTCGATGGGCTCTGTTCCGGTCGACCAAGCTTTGCACGATAATGGATCGCGCGTCGAAGCCTGGTCCCCTGGGGTCGACTGGAACTCTTCGCCCCGCACTGAACTGACGCCTGTCATCCTGCCGCCGAGGAGCGTCAGACCCTTCCCTCGGAGGGGAAACGGGCACTCCACACTTGTCATCTCGGTCGTGTCGGTCTCCATACTGACCACGCTGGTTGTCGCGCCCTTCCCGCCGCGGAGGCGATCTGGGACTGTGAGCCGACTGAACCGTATTCGCAGCGACGGATCGACTGTGAATTCTGTTGCGCGACTGCGACACGGCTGAGTTCTGGTCCCCTGCTGCTCGGAGCAAATCTCTGATCTGCATCAAGCCTCTCCCAGCTTCCGACTGTGAAGGCTGGATGGACTCTGCTATACGGGTTGCAACTGCTAAATTCTGAATTGGCGTGCGGTATACCTGAGTCGGCGGGAAGAGTCGACTGGCTTCGGGGACTCGTTGCCGCGCGCGCTCGTCGAGTGCTCGCTGAAGGTTCTCCAGACGAGCGCGTTCAGCCACATTGGCCAAACGTGCCTCCTCCAAGGCGCGAGCCTCAGGGGTTTCTCCCGTAATGGGAGTATGCAGGGCATCCATGTTCCTGCTGCGAAGCTCTTCTCTTTGCAGAGAGTCGAGTGCCTCGGGCTGGTACTCTTCGTGGTCCTGAGCGGGGCCACCTCCACCGCCCGCTCCACCACCATGGGCGAAGCCGGGAGGACTGCGGGGTCCGTCGACCATGAGAATTTCCGCCGCTGGATCACTGCTATCGCATTCGGATGCAGTCTCTACGGAGCCAGTCGACAGATCGAACAAGCCGTAGAGAGATTCGTCGGGCTCGATTGCCGCAACTTGTGCGATGGCCGCCTGGCGAGCCACCGCGTGTTTCACCCACCGATGAAGCCTCGACCGACCAGAGAGCTTGCGCTGGTGGGAGACCGGACAGGCGACCGATAAAGGAGTCGACCGATAGGGGGCCGACGGTTGCCGCAGCAGAACGCCGCGGACACATGCGCGAAAATGCGTCGCACCGCGGACGGGGAGCGCATCAACGTCGAGTGGAGCCTCCTGGAGCCACGCGGAGTCGTCGGCGACGAAGGTGAGAGCGTCAAGACGGATCTCGCGTCCCTCGACCAAAACTCCAGCAGTCATCATGATGAAAGTACTCGGAAATACTGCAACTTCTCCACAAAATCGCTAAAACACCTGCCCCACGGTGGGCGCCAACTGTCGTGGTTCTAAGTCTGACAGTAGAGTGGGGGGTAGGTATGGAGAGGCAAGGTCCTAGCTATGGAGAGGTTGTAAACACAAGCGATGTACGAGTTCAGGCCCTTCTCGGAGGAAGTAAAAGCCCTACGTCTCGGAGCCCTGAGGCGGTCTAGTGGATTATGTGTAGAGGTGTTACAAGAGTGCGAACCCTTCTGCCTGTGGAGGGGGGTGGCTTATATAGAGTACACCAGGACCCCTGCCAGCCCACGTAATGGAGGGTTTAAAGTGTATTAAGTCTGGGGCGTTACTGGTAACGCCCCACATAAAGTGCCTTAACTATCATTAAATCTATTCAATTACAGGCCGTTGCAGTGCAGAGTGCCTTCTAACCTTCTGATGGTCGAGTGTATCTCCATGGTCGAGTGAATCTCCATGGTCGAGTCCTTCTGATCAGTCGAGTGGGTTCCTCGTTGGTCGACTGGAAGGTGATCTCTTCTAAGACTGTCCCTGGGTAGGACATTCAGGTCAGGCCTATGACCCTACCCTAGGTACATGAATCCATCAGATGGTACTTTCCTTGGCGCGGAAGGCAAGCTTGGCGATACGGATATGTAGTTCTCCTACCATTGTAACCGACTCTGTGTAACCCTAGCCCTCTCCGGTGTCTATATAAACCGGAGGGCTTTAGTCCGTAGGACAGCATACATTACAACAATCATACCATAGGCTAGCTTCTAGGGTTTAGCCTCCTTGATCTCGTGGTAGATCTACTCTTGTACTACCCATATCATCAATATTAATCAAGCAGGACGTAGGGTTTTACCTCCATCGAGAGGGCCCGAACCTGGGTAAAACATTGTGTCCCTTGTCTCCTGTTACCATCCGCCTAGACGCACAGTTCGGGACCCCCTACCCGAGATCCGCCGGTTTTGACACCGACATTGGTGCTTTCATTGAGAGTTCCTCTGTGTCGTCACCGATAGGCTTGATGGCATCTTCAACCAACGACGCTGTCCAGGGTGAGACTTTTCTCCCCGGACAGATCTTCGTATTCGGCGGCTTCGCACTGCGGGCCAATTCACTTGGCCGTCTGGAGCAGATCGAAAGCTACGCCCCTGGCCGTCAGGTCAGATTTGGAAGCTTAAACTTCACGGCCGATGTCCGCGGAGACTTGATCCTCGACGGACTCGAGCCACAGCCGAGCGCGCCGCACTGTGACGATGGGCATGATCTAGCTCTGCCGCCGAACAGTGCCTTGGTGGCCGCACACGGATCCGCTTCGGCCATTGACCCGGAGCCGATCGCCCAGATCGAGGGCCGGTGGATAGACGCCGCCCTGGGGGCTTCAACATCCACGGCGATGGAGCCGAACACTAATCTTGTCCCCCGCGAAACTCGTGACTCCGAGGCGCCGGACTCCTTGCCGGACTCCGAACCTCCCGCGCCCCTACCAATCGATCCGGATTGGGCGCCGGTTATGGAATTCACCGCCGCAGACATCTTCCAATGCTCGCCTTTCGGCGATATCTTGAATTCACTAAAGCATCTCTCGTTATCAGGAGAGTCCTGGTCGGATTATGGCCAGGATGGTTGGGATACGGACGACGAAGAAATTTAGAGCCCACCCACCACCCACTTTGTAGCCACTGTCGACGATCTAACCGACATGCTAGACTACGACTCCGAAGACATCGACGCTATGGATGACGATGCCGGAGACGAACAGGAACCAGCGCCCACAGGGCACTGGAAGGCCACCTCGTCATATGACGTATACATGGTGGATACCCCAAAAGATGGGGACGGCGAAGAAACAGCGGAGGCAGATCCCTTAAAGAAACAGCCCAAGCGCCGGCGTCAGCGGCGCCGCTCTAAATCTCGCCACAGCAAGAATGGAGATTCCAGCACAGGAGATAATAATACTCCAGAGAGTGCCGAAGACAATCCCCTCCAGCAAGACTCAGCGCAGGAGGATGCAGAAGCAAGCCCTCATGAGGGGGCGGCAGACGAAGAGGTTGAGGATCATAATTATATGCCTCCCTCCGAAGACGAAGCAAGCCTCAACGATGACGAATTCGTCGTACCCGAGGATCCCGTCGAACAAGAGCGCTTCAAGCGCAGGCTTATCGCCACAGCAAACAGCCTAAAGAAAAAGCAGCAGCAGCTTCAAGCTGATCAGGACCTGCTGGCCGATCGATGGAACGAGGTCCTCGCGGCCGAAGAGTATAAACTCGAACGTCCCTCCAAAAGTTACCCAAAACGCAAGCTGCTCCCCCGATTAGAGGAGGAAGCATTCGTACCTCCATCACCAGCGCACGATATGGCTGACCGACCACCCCGTGGTCGTGACAGAGAGGCATCCAGGCCCCCAGCCAAGACCATACCCCGGCATCGCTCCAAAAGTATGAAGCCAAGAGGGAACACGCCGGACTTGCGAGACATATTGGAGGACAAGGCAAGGCAATCCAGATCCATCTACGGATCACGTGGGCGCCCTACGACCCACGACGAATACCATCGCGCTGGATACAATAACCCCGGCCGGGCCGAACACAGCAGACAGCGCTCTCTCGAGCTGCGTCGCGATATCGCTCAATACAGGGGCGCCGCACACCCGTTATGCTTCACTGACGATGTAATGGATCATCAGATCCCCGAAGGGTTTAAACCCATAAACATCGAATCTTACGATGGCACAACAGACCCCGCGGTGTGGATCAAAGACTATCTTCTCCACATCCATATGGCCCGCGGCGACGATCTCCACGCCATAAAGTACCTCCCACTCAAGCTTAAAGGACCAGCTCGGCATTGGCTTAACAGCTTGCCCGCAGAGTCAATTGGGTGTTGGGAAGACTTGGAGGCCGCATTCCTTGATAACTTCCAAGGCACATATGTGCGACCACCAGACGCCGATGACCTAAGCCACATCATTCAGCAGCCAGACGAATCGGCCAGACAATTCTGGACACAGTTCTTGACAAAGAAAAATCAAATCGTTGATTGTCCGGACGCAGAGGCCCTTGCAGCCTTCAAACATAACATCCGGGACGAATGGCTAGCCCGGCACCTGGGGCAGGAAAAGCCGAAATCCATGGCAGCCCTCACATCGTTAATGACCCGCTTTTGTGCGGGAGAGGACAGCTGGCTAGCCCGCAGCAACAATCTCCGTAAAAATTCTGGCAGTCCGGATACTAAGGACAACAACGGCAGGTCACGTCGAAACAAAAACAAGCGCCGAATTAACGGCGACGATAAGGAGGATACGGCAGTCAATGCCGGATTCCGAGGCCCTAAACCCGGTCAGCGGAAGAAGCCATTTAAAAGAACCACTCCGGGTCCGTCCAATCTGGACCGAATACTCGACCGCTTATGCCAGATACATGGCACCTCTGAAAAGCCAGCTAACCACACCAATAGAGATTGCTGGGTGTTCAAGTAGGCCGGCAAGTTAATTGCCGAAAACAATGACAAGGGGCTAAATAGCAACGACGAGGAAGAG
Source organism: Triticum timopheevii (assembly GCA_963921465.1). Lineage (NCBI taxonomy): Eukaryota > Viridiplantae > Streptophyta > Magnoliopsida > Poales > Poaceae > Triticum > Triticum timopheevii. Next base: position 219,907,854 of record OY997274.1, read on the forward strand.
ACCCGGCCGCCGAACAACAGAGGACAGAAGGGTTTCCCCCACAAGTACGGACGGTGAATATGATATACGCGACCCACATACCCAAGAGGGAGAGGAAACGCGCACTAAGGGACGTCTATGCGATGGAGCCAGTCGCCCCAAAGTTCAACCCATGGTCCTCTTGTCCGATCACTTTCGATCGAAGAGACCATCCGACCAGCATACGCCATGGCGGATTCGCCGCATTGGTCTTAGACCCAATCGTCGATGGGTTCCACCTCACGAGAGTCCTGATGAACGGCGGCAGTAGCCTAAACCTGCTTTATCAGGATACAGTGCGCAAAATTGGCATAGACCCATCAAGGATTAAACCTACAAAGACAACCTTTAAAGGTGTCATACCAGGAGTGGAAGCCAACTGCACAGGCTCAGTCACACTGGAAGTGGTCTTCGGATCCCCGGATAATTTCCGGAGCGAAGAGTTAATCTTCGACATAGTCCCGTTTCGCAGCGGCTATCACGCTCTGCTCGGGCGAACCGCGTTTGCCAAATTCAACGCGGTGCCGCACTATGCATACCTAAAGCTCAAGATGCCAGGCCCTCGTGGAGTCATCACGGTCAATGGGAATACAGAATGCTCCCTCCGAACGGAGGAACATACAGCGGCTATCGCGGCAGAAGTACAGAGCAGCCTTCTAAGGCAATTCTCGAGTCCGGCCGTTAAACGGCCGGATACAGCAAAGCGCGCCCGGAGCAATGCCAACCAAGACCACCTGGCACGATCAGAGCACGCGTAGCAATGCGTCCCCAACCCTCGCCCGCGTATGATCGCAAGAATAACACTCCGCGTACATCATTACGCTTTGGAGATACCATGGGCACAAGGGAGGGGGCACGATAACAATGGACCCAGAGTGCGGTTCGACCACACCGGGGGCTCACAAATGTGCCCCTCTTTTTTTATTATTTTTCTTCTTTTTTGTACACAGGACTCTGTTAACCAGAAGCCCTGTCCGGCGGTGAACCTGCCGAACTCATGATGCAACAGTCAGGGACTAAAGAAGGCCGCGTCGAACACTCAGGTGGTCTCAATTACGAGCATTAAATTCGATTATATACACCAAATCCGCAGCTCATCCCTGGAGGGGAACATGTTTATTTAGTCCAAATCCCTTGCTTACCGCACTATTTGTATCAGTCCGCTCTTCTAGCAGACTTTTCTTTCATTAATAATGCAGCACCTTTATGATCGCAATTGCATCACATTTTATATATATATGCTCATTATATGACATCTGGCACCCGTATATTTTGGTACGGCATAATACACCGGGGGCTTACGTTCCCCACTCTATGGTGTGATAAAGTCCGAACACTTTCACAAGTGCGGCACCCCGAACTTATAGCATTATATGAATCGGCTCCGAATCATGTCTTGGGTCAATAGTTGGGTTTGCCCGGCTCCCATGTTTTGGTGCCTTATGTTCCGTTCTGTCGGCTAAGGTGGCACTGGGAGAACCACTGCGATTGCGCCCCGGTTGAGCCGGGTTAACGCCTCAGTGGAGAAAGCTAAAACTGACTGGCATGATAAGGCGAGAGACTGGTCGCTGTTCGAGAGGTTTTTTCGGGTCCTTAAAGACTCACGCCGCTTCGAGCGAAGTTCCGGATAATGTCCGATGAAGGCGTGGATAGCGCCCCGGATTCGGTCTTCCGAATACTAGGGGCTTCGCCGAAATTTAAAATTATAGAATTCTATGGCTAAGTGAGAGTGTTCAAGCATTATAAGTCCGGTTGCCTTGTTCGTCGTGTTGAGCGCCTCCCTAGATGGACCCAAAAATGGGAACAAGAGTGCTCAAGTTTATCCCGAACACCCCAGCACTTGTGGCTTGGGGGCTGAAGCCAACGACTTGCCATCTCTCAGATTTTACAAACGGCCGCATAGAAGGTAATATTTTAAATTAAACAAGCGTTGCTCATGGCGCATATGAACGAAGTTTTCAGCGCACAGGATAAATAAACAGCGAGTTCACTCAAAGATTACATTTCGGGAGCACTCATCTGCAATATTGCAGGCTCCCTTCAGGACAATTTTATAATACTTCTCCGGCGTGCGATACTCCTTGCCCGGCGGCGGTGGGTCCGTGAGAAGCTTCTCCGCATCCAATTTGCCCCATTGCACCTTTATGCGGGCAAGGGCCCGACGAGCGCCTTCGATACAGGCGGAGCGCTTGACTACATGCAGCCTGGGGCATGCATCCACCAGCCGCCGCACGAGGCCAAAGTAGCTACCAGGCATGGCCTGTCCAGGCCATAGCCGGACTATGAGGCCCTTCATGGCCTCCTCAGCTACCTTGTGGAGTTCGACCAGCTGCTTCAGCTGGTCGCTTGGGGGCACCGGATGGCCGGCCTCAGTACACTGAGACCAGAAGACCTTCTCCGTCGAGCTCCCCTCCTCGCCATGATAGAATGCGGCGGCATCAGACGCACTACGCGGCAGATCTGCAAACGCCCCTGGAGAGCTCCGAATGCGGGTAAGTGTCAGGTAGTTCACATTAACATGCCTGCTTTGCATGAAAAACGCCTTACCCGCCGCTATCTTCTTTATGTCCTCAACCTCCTGAAGGGCCTTACGGGCCTCGGCCTTGGCGGACTTGGCACTTTCGAGAGCCGAGGCAAGCTCGGACTCTCGAGTCTTGGAGTTACGCTCCAAACTCTCATGTTTTTCCATGAGAACCTGGAGCTCTTGCCGAACTTCCGCCACCCGTGCCTCTTGCTTTTCTCGCTCAGCCCGTCCCGCAGCCGCACTGCGTCCGGCCGCGGACACAGCATCCCTCAGGGCTGCCACCTCATTAGTGGCCCCTGCAATACACATATTATCCTTGTTAATTTTATTTGCAACCAAAATCCTTTTCTGTAAGGTACTTATTCAAAGAGGTGTTACTCACCTTCTTTTTCCTCGAGCTGCTTTTTTGCATGGCCGAGCTCTTGCTCGGACCGCTCGAGATCCTCCTTCAGCACGTCAACCTCCGCCGTTAGTGCGGCAGAGGTCAGCAGCGCAGCCTGCAAACCCATATTGACATATTTTAGGCAACCCTGCGTATATCTTGTTAAAGATCCTTAGTCCGGCTTTTCTTTTCGAACACCGAACTAAGCATCAGGGGCTACTGTCTATGCGGTATTACATTACATAATTTTAACTTCTTACCTCAAAGCTTGTTAAAAGGCTACTGCAGGCTTCGGTCAGCCCGCTCTTAGCGAGCTGAACCTTCTCAATCACCGCACTCATGATAGTGCGGTGTTCTTCCTCGATGGAAGCGCCTTTAAGCGCCTCCAGCAGGTTATCCGGCGCCTCCGATTGGACGAAGGCCGCCGGCGTCACGGTCCTGCCCTTCTTTCGAAGGGGCCGCTTGCCGGACTCTGGAACCACTGCGGGTTCCGATGTAGAGTCCGGCACGAAGTCCGGGAGGCTGCCTGACGGCGCCTCCGGAGCCTCCTCCTGATGGGTCCCTCTTTGGGATCCCACCTCGACGTCCTCGTCGGCGCGTGGGGTGGAGGTAGTCGGGATGGAATTCACATCCAACGAGGCCAATGACCCGCTCGATGAGTCGGGGAGATCATCATTGGCCGGACTACGGGCAGAATGCGGCGTTAGAAGGATACTACGCGACATAAAAGAAATTACACATCAAGGATCCGGATACTTACGATCTTGCCGGACGCCTGGCCCTTGGAGGCCACTCATCCTCACCAACGCTGATGTTGGCGAAACTGTCCGGGGGGATAGTTCTCCCCCTCTTGGACCCTTCGGCCTCCCCGATGGGGGAAGCCTTCCTTTTCTTCTCTCCCTCCTCCGGGAGAGAGTACTCCTCCTTCTCGGGGGAGACGCCTGATTGCGGGAACTCTTTCGAGTCCCCGCGGCCACCTTCTTGGCCTTCTTCTCCGGTACCACGTGCGGTGCCAGAACCAGCAGCCCTGTTAAGCGGGCGTCCACTGGGTCTTCTGGCATGGGAGCCGGGCTGATGAGCAGCTTGGCCTTCTCCATCCATTCCTGTCAAAGGAAGAGGCAGAATGAAACCTCACTAGAGTCAATCTAATTATCACAAGTGTCCCGTAATGGGGTTGAATCACTTACCTCGTCAGTTGGATACTGCGAGCTGAATCCGCGGTCTTCGGTCGCGGACACGGGGGCTTCGGCGCCCTTGAACAGCACCCTCCAGGTGCCTTCGTATGTTGTATCGAAGAGCCCGCTTAGCGCCTGGTGCTGTTCCGGATTGAACTCCCACAAATTAAATGCCCGTTCTTGGCATGGGAGGATCCGCCGGATGAGCATGACTTGGACCACGTCGACGAGCCTGAGCCTATTGCTCACCATCTTCTTGATACATGCTCGGAGTCCCGTCACCTCCACCGGATTCCCCCACTGTAAGCCCTTCTCTTTCCAGGAGGTGAGCTGTGTGGGGATGCCAGATCTAAACTCGGGGGCCGCCGCCCATGTGGATTTGCACGGCTCGGTGATGTAAAACCACCCCGATTGCCACCCCTTGACGGAGTCCACGAAGGTCCCTTCCAGCCAAGGGACGTTGGGCAATTTGCCCAACATGGCGCCTCCGCATTCCGCTTGCGTACCCTTCACCACCTTCGGTTTGACGTTAAAGGTCTTGAGCCACAGGCCGAAGTGGGGCCGGATGCAGAGGAAGGCCTCGCACACGACGATAAACGCCGAGATGTTGAGGATAAAGTTTGGCGCCAGATCGTGGAAATCCAGGCTGTAGTAAAACATGAGCCCCCGGACAAATGAATGGAGCGGAAAGCCCAGTCCGCGGAGGAAGTGGGGGAGGAAGACGACCCTCTCATGAGGCCCGGGGGTAGGGATGAGCTGCCCCTTGTCGGGCAGCCGATGCGCGATATCACCGGAAAGGTATCCGGCGCTGCGCAGCTTGGTGATGTCCTCCTCCTTGACGGTGGAGGCTAACCATTTACCTCCCGCTCCGGACATATTCGGAGAAGGTCGAGGCGAGATGCGCGAGCTCGGGCGTTGGAGCTTGAGTTCGCGGGGATGGATAAGCAAAGGAGGAAGAAGGCGTAGGTGAGAAGGTGAATCCTTATCCCTTATATATAGGCGGACAAAACTATGTGTCCCCCACCAGCCTGGTAAAACTCGCTTATCTCCCAAGCGCCACCATCAATGGCGCGGTTGGGTTACCCACGCACGTATTGATGAGAATCCCGGAATAAGGGGAACACGGTCTCTGCTTCGACAAGACGTGCCAAGGAAACCGCTTCGCTAAACGTGCTGAGGTGGTATAGTAATTCAAACAAAGGCCTTGTGGCGGCGTGATGTCACGCCGCATGATACGTCAGCAGATTGAACTAAGTGTACATTTTATTCTCTCTACGGTGGAATGTGGAATTTATTTTGCAGAGCCGGACACTATCCTGGTGTTCATGATCTTCTCTGGATTATTCAAGAGAGGAACCTGCCTTGCAATGCCGAACATTATGCACGCCGGACTTATCGTCATTGAAGACTGGTTCAGGGGCTACTGAGGGAGTCCTGGACTAGGGGGTGTCCGGACAGCCGGACTATCATTATCCGCCGGACTCCAAGACTACGAAGATACAAGATTGAAGACTCTGGCTCGTGTCCGGATGGTACTTTCCTTGGCGTGGAAGGCAAGCTTGGCGATACGGATATGTAGATCTCCTACCATTGTAACCGACTCTGTGTAACCCTAGCCCTCTCCGGTGTCTATATAAACCGGAGGGCTTTAGTCCGTAGGACAACATACATTACAACAATCATACCATAGGCTAGCTTCTAGGGTTTAGCCTCCTTGATCTCGTGGTAGATCTACTCTTGTACTACCCATATCATCAATATTAATCAAGCAGGACGTAGGGTTTTACCTCCATCGAGAGGGCCCGAACCTGGGTAAAACATTGTGTCCCTTGTCTCCTGTTACCATCCGCCTAGACGCACAGTTCGGGACCCCCTACCCGAGATCTGCCGGTTTTGACACCGACACCCGTGCTCGCCTAAGGTATAAAAATCCTACCGAGTGGGGAGCAGACCTCCCACTCGGGGGCTTAGCTGAAGCCCAGTGCTCGCCTAAGTTATAAAAATCCTGCCGAGTGAGGAGCGGACCTCCCACTCGGGGGCTTAGCTGCAGCCCAGTGCTCGCCTAAGGTATAAAAATCCTGCCGAGTGAGGAGCAGACCTCCCACTCGGGGGCTTAGCTGCAGCTCAGTGCTCGCCTAAGTTATAAAAATCCTGCCGAGTGAGGAGCAGACCTCCCACTCGGGGGCTTAGCTGCAGCCCAGTGCTCGCCTAAGTTATAAAAATCCTGCCGAGTGAGGAGCAGACCTCCCACTCGGGGGCTTAGCTGCAGCCTAGAGCTCGCCTAAGTTATAAAAATTCCTGCCGAGTGAGGAGCAGACCTCCCACTCGGGGGCTTAGCTGCAGCCCAGTGCTCGCCTAAGTTATAAAAATTCCTGCCGAGTGAGGAGCAGACCTCCCACTCGGGGGCTTAGCTGCAGCCTAGAGCTTGCCTAAGTTATAAAAATCCCACCGAGTGAGGAGCAGACCTCCCACTCGGAGGCTTAGCTGCAGCCCAGTGCTCGCCTAAGTTACAAAAATCCTACCGAGTGGCGAGCACACCTCCCACTCGGGGGCTTAGCCGCAGCCCAGTACCTGCCTAAGTGAATTGAAGAGAAAGTCGACTGCAGTAAGCATCTTGCTTTAAACCTGCAAAAGACATTTCGAGCCAAATGCAAGCGTATTCAAATGTCGAATCCAAGTTTAGATGGATACCTAAAGGAACCAAAAGTGCTCAGGCACTAAGCCTGTTAAGGTTTATCGGTTACAAAATCACTCGGCATACCGAGGCAAATTTAAAGTGTCGAGCTCAAAGAAGTTTTTTACCCCTCCTGTGGAGGGCTGGAAGAGCCGCTAGCTTGTCTTCTCGCGCATCCTTGCAGTGGACTCGAGCCAGACACAGAGCAACATCTGCACCGCACCTAGCAGAGGACTTTTCCCACTCCTGCACTCGACCAGGAACTGTGTTTAGTCGAGCCATCAGAGACTCGAGGTCGTTCTGGAGTGTCTCCCTGGGCCAGAGCGTGGTGTCAATGCGGGAAGTGGCGACCTTCAGCCTTGCAAGATAGTCAACGACAGCAGCAACGCGAGACTCAAGTCGGAACACGTTCATGGCAACTTCATCGTTCACCGGAGAGTTGATGGGGTCCAGGTTTGGTTCCAGCCGACTAGTTTCCTCTTCAAAGTTTTGGCAGAATTCTGCAAGTACAATCACTGAGTCAAGGCAATGGTCGAATGGAAAGATCACTGTAAAAATGATTGTTTGACGCAAAGGATTACCTTCGAGCATGAGGAAGAACTTCTTGGCGAGTCCGCTCAGATAGGTCTCCAGATCGTTCTTCTTCCCAGCCAATTGACTGGCCTTGTCATTCAGAGCAGCTTTGTCGTTTTTCAGTCGACTGACCTCCTTGTTGGCAATTGCAAGAGCAGCTTTCAGATTAGTGTTTTCTTCTTCAAGCTTGGTGACGGAAGCTAACTTCTCGTCAGCAAGCTTGGTCTTCTCAGCTAGCTCAAGGTCTTTCTTCTTCTGGGCTTCCTTCACTTTGCCTGCAAAGTTACAGCAAGATCAGATTTTGAAAGAAATGAAGTGCAAAAGCAGTCGTCGAGGCCTCACCAAATGTACCTTTGGTCTCCTCCTTCGCCTTCGTCAGATTCTCCTGGACCAGTTTCAGATCAAGCTCGAGCTGGATATGCTTGTTCTCCAGCTCGGTATAACGAGCCGCCAAGTCACAGGATTTCTACGAAGAACCAATCGGCAAAATGTTAAAGATAATTCACTTCCGAGTGATTAAGAGAAAATCATGTGTTTCTAAGACTACATCCGAATACAAACATTCGACCGTAGTCTCGGGGACTACACCCAGTGGGTGCACTCAGCGTGCCCCCACTAGTTCTATTAAGATAGAGTCGACCAGTCGACCAAAACAAAAAAAAACAAAAAAAAACAACAGGTATTCTTCAGACTGTAACCGACTGCCAGCAGTCGACCACAGTCTCGGGGACTACACCCGGTGGGTGCACTCAGCGTGCCCCCACCGGTTTGAGAAATCCATTCGACCTAGTCGACTGACGGAAGAACTTAACTTATAAAGCCTATGGTCGACTGCCAGCAGTCGACCATAGCCTTGGGAACTACACCCAGCGGGTGCACTCAGCGTGCCCCCGCTAAACCGGAGTTTCAATCGACACACCCAGTGGGTGATTACTATGGATCCCGGAAAGAAAGATTTTCAGATAGCATATCCTAACAGAACAGGCGATGATCGACTGACCTGAACGTTGCTTTGAAGAGCAGAACTGACGTCGTAGGCTGCCTGGCTTGCCTCCCGTATGGCCTTCACCTGCTCCATCATGAATCCCGCCTGGCGTATCGCTTCCTTTTGCAGCACTAGCTTGGTCCTCTAGGACATAGTGTGTCGAGAAGAGGGAAGGCTGTGCGGCACTTGACGACGCGGGGTGAGAACTTGTCAGCGGCACCGCGAAAGATACGGTGTGCCGAGTGGTGTTCTCCTCCTCCGCTACCAGAGTCTCGGGTGCCGTCACATCCTGAGCCACCCTGCCGGCAGACGCTTTCCTGCTCCTCCTGTGCTTCAGCGGTTCCTCATCGTCGTCGTCGTCAGGAAGGGTGATAACAACATTGGATGGAGCTGCAGAAAAGAATCAGAATTAGAGACCAAGAGTCAATTGACTAAAAAATGGAATTAAGAGAGTGGTACCAGGTTTTGAGGTTGCAGCATCCTCCATCTCATGATCGTCGCCCCTGGCTGAGGTATCGGAAGTAGCAGCACTGCAATTCCAAAAATCAGTCGGTTAACTCAAGTGTCGATCAAAGATAAACTCGTATAAAGCAAGAAGACTCAAGCAGCATTTTTACCCTGATATGGTGGGGATTGACACCTTCATCTTCGGTAGGACTTTGGTCGGCTTCGACGGTGCCACCCTGGATTGCTTTGGAGCCTTTTCAGTCGGCGCCGGGGAAGTGGTCCGAGGACGCTTGGTCGACTGCATGACAGTCGCCACCCCCTTGCCGCGTTCAGTCGCAGGGTCATGGAAAAGCTTCGACCGCCTTTCCGAGCGCGGCGGCGCGGCCTCCTCCTCCTCCTCCTCCTCCTCTTCATCATCATCATCATCATCATCATCTTCAGCAGCATCCGAGTCCCACTCCTCCTGGCTTTCGCCCCCACTCGCTTCTCCCTCCTCAGTCGGAGTCTGCGCTCCATTGGGCATCGAGTACAGGTCGGTGAGGACCTGTCAGACATCAAGACAAATATCAATTGACCAATTTGCGGTGAAAACAGAAATAAGTATGGCAAGAATACAATTGGAGGTAAAGTGGGCATACCTTGTCTGGAGTACTGGAATGGTCGAGTGGAGGAATCCTCCTGGCTCCATGAGGGTTATCCTTGTTCCCAGTGACCGCGGCCATCCACCTTTCCAGTGTGGCATCGTCGACTGCTTCTGGATTGATCCAAGTCTCATCTTCGGTCCCGTAGTACAGCCACATGCAATGGCCCCGGTACTGAAGAGGCTGGATACGTCGCCTAAGAAAAACCTCCAGGAGATCCATACCCGTCACTCCTTCCCGAACCAACTGGACTACGCGCTCCATCAGCATCTTCACGTCGTTTTTCTCCTCCGGGAGCACCTTCAGAGAGGAGGGTTTGTTGGCTTGGTCCATGGTAAATGGAGGGAGGCCACTCGACTGCCCCGGCGTCGACTCGCTCTGGCAGTAGAACCAAGTCGACTGCCAGTCTCTGACCGACTCGGGAAGCGTCATGGCTGGGAAGGTGCTCTTGTTCCTCATATGGATCCCCAGACCTCCACACATATGGATAACCTTGGTTTTATCGTCATCTGGACTCGCCTTCTTCACGGTCTGAGAGCGACACGTGAATATATGCTTGAACAGGCCCCAGTGCGGTCGGCAACCCAGAAAGTTCTCACACATGGACACAAAGGCAGCAAGGTAGGCGATAGAGTTCGGATTGAAGTGGTGGAGTTGTGCTCCAAAGAAGTTCAAGAAACCACGGAAGAAAACACTCGGCGGCAAAGAAAACCCGTGGTCGACGTGGGTAGCCAGAAGAACACACTCACCCTCTTCCGGCTGGGGTTGCCACTCATTCCCCGGGAGCCTTGCTGCTCCGTGGGGGATCAGACCGTCGTTGGCCATGTCGGTGAGATCCTTCTTCGTGATGGTCGACCGGATCCAATCTCCTTGGACCCAGCCATTCGGCAGACGAGATCTGGACGAAGACCCGCCCCGACTGGTTGTTCTCCCTTTCGCCTTCCCTGTCGCCGACGCCATCTTCGCGCGTTCCAGCGCCGCCGTCTTCTCCTTCACCATGGCTACCGGCGAAGCGTACGAGGAGCGATTGCGCGGAGGCGAGAGCGGGCGCAGTGGGCGGAGGCAGGGAGGGCAGAGAGAGAATGGAGAGATACTGTTCAAAGGCCCTCGCCGGGCGCCTTTATAAGATCACTTCCGAGTGGATGACAGGTGGGCCCGGGAGATCCAATCACATCCCGAAACAGTCGCGTGTACACGATACGTGGCGAAAAAGGTGGCGCGAGAATCGAGGCGTCTATGCTCTATCCCATCCAAGCGCCACGGTCCGCCCCGCTTCGCGCGCTTCCCCAAATTTCGTATCCCACAAAATCCGCGAACGGCAGATCGATCTGTCAGGCGCGGGATTTCCTGCGATCCGTCGCTCGGGAATTGTTAAGTTCAAAAGGTCACTCGACGAAAGAAAAGAATGGATCAAGTCGACTGAAGAGAAGTTGCTGATTATCAACGAAGAGATTATTGGTCCAAGACAACACGTATCCAGAACGCAAAAGCAGGTCGGAAATAATATCAACTCCTTCCTCACTCAAGCCTCAATCCATTCGGGGGCTAATGATGGAGTCATGTACCTAGGGTAGGGTCATAGACCTGATCTAAGTACCCTACCCAAGGACACCTTTAGAAGAGACTACCTTCCAGTCGACCAAGGAGGACTTCACTCGACAGACTTGAAGGACTCGACCATGAAGACTCACTCGACCACCAGGAGGTCAAGAAGCACTTTGTACCGTAACGGTCTGTAATTAAGTAGACTTTATGGTATTTAGGACACTTTATGTGAGGCGTTACCAGTAACGCCTAGACTTAATGTACTTTAAACCCCTCATTACTAAGGGCCGGAGGGGTCTGGCAGGCACTATATAAGCCACCCCCTCCTCAGTGTAAAGGGTTCGCACCCCTGTAATCCATACACACATAATCCACTCGACCGCCTCCGGGCTCCGAGACGTAGGGCTATTACTTCCTCCGAGAAGGGCCTGAACTCGTACATCTCTTGTGCGTACAACTGCTCCATAGCTAGGACCTTGCCTCTCCATACCTACCCCCACTCTACTGTCAGACTTAGAACCACGACAGTGGCCAAAGAGTCTGCTTTGTCTGGAGGCGGCCGGGAGCACACCCACGAGCATGCAGCCTCAGCAAGGTATGAACATCAACACCCCACCTACCCAATTAGCGTCGGGTGTCGGGTTGGGTGATAGCGGATGGGGTAAGGAGGAGGCTCCATTAGTCGCTGATGACGTCGCCATGGATGAGGATGAGGATGACGATGGCACTCAACAGTATGTCTATACTGGCGCCTACTCAGGGTTTGAGCGTCATGAGTCGGTGCCTGAATTGACGTCTCCGGAGGCTGAACATATTATGGACGACCTTCCGGTAGTAAAGAAGTCTAGGAAGAGAGCGAGGAAAGGCAAAAAAGCTGATTCTATGATCCAGCCGCCTCAGCGGCCTCGGCTTCAGGACCGTATAGATATCCCCGATGTGGATAAATGGCATATCTCCGGTCAACCCATCCTACCTGCAAGAGCGCTAGAGGCCAGATTCGGCAATCTAAGGAGACTTCATGACGATGTGCTGCAGATAGAGAAAGGCCTCATAGATACTCACTCTACATGGTTAATATTCCACTGCAAATGTCGTACGTCGACTGCTTCCCCGCGGATAAGTTCTTCCTTCGATTCGATTACATATTCGACATGTTTCACGTGAAGAAGCTGGATTTTACGTTTGTCCGCCTTTATGCCTTGCACATGAACTACATCATCAGGGTTGAGCAGATACCTCATATCTGTGTCGCTGACCCATACTACATGCACGAGGGCTTCTTGGGAGTCTGTGCAAAGCACTGTGAATACATGAGGGAATACATCGTCAGTTTCATGCTCGCCAATAAGGACAAGGAGGCGATTCTCGTGCCTTATCATCTCGTGTAAGTCATCCGCGCAGCTATCCTTCCTTCAATTTAAATCATTCATTTGCATGGTGGAGGCTAATTAATTTGAGGTGTACTTATTTTGCGCAGCGGCGGGTGCGTCGTCCTCATCATCCTCTACCCCCGATACTCCCACGCTCTTTACTTGGACTCGTCGAAGAACATTCACAAAAAGGATTACACTCACATCAAGGATGTTCTTGACAGTGCTATGTTTTACTACCAAGCACGGGGTGGGGAGGTCAAGGACAAGAAGAGAAGGGGCGGCAGGCTCGCCTTCAGCCATAAGACCGACTTCTGCTGCATCCAGCAACCGAGCGATTCTCTTAATGATGGATTCTATGTCCTACACCACATGCTGGAGTACAGACGGGATCACCAGAACCTTCGCATGTCACCTAGATCCGGCGATGCCCATATTCTGTAATGGGCAAAGGACGTAGGAGATATCAAGGATCATCGACTTTGAGCTGAGTTCTATAACATCCAGCGCGAACTTGCCCAAATCATCATGAAGGAGGTCGGCTGAAAAACAGGGATGTTCTATGGAGAAGGAAAAATGTCGCAGGAAGACGTCCGAACATGGGTAACCTCTTAGCGTCTCGACATGAAGCCTTTCACTAAGCTCGGGGACTATCTCCCTGACATGGATGGATGGCACGACATGTTGGAGTGATTATCGATATGTGACAATGTGTCCGTTTAGTCCATACTTTCTGTATGACAAAACTTTGAGTTATGCACGGCGAAACTTTATTTGTGATGTAATTAAACCGTCCTCCTCCTCGACTAGCGAAGATCACTCTAGTTAGGGCATTTTGGGTACGATGAACTTTGTTATTTAGGCTTATGATATGTTGTTTCTATTTTTGCCAAGTCTGTCTCTTTCTGTTGCTCAACTATATATGTTGCATATCATCGACTCATGTGATGATGCAGGTGCATAGATCATCGATGGCGAAGAAGTGCTACGCTAGGAGTATATATACGACGAGTGGCCGGAGTGTCAGGCCCAGGTGTACCGGTTTCCGGTTTCCGAGCGACAGGCAGTAGTTAGTTTAGGTTCACGCTAATGCGATAGAGGGATACAAACTCATGTACTGCATAGTTCCGCTCTCACTCAAAGTGATAGCTCTTCTCGCGTATATCATTGTTTAGATGGATGACGATGTATTTGCAAGTAATCGAGACTTGTATCACTATTTTCAAGATGATGACGAGAGACCACTTTGTGTTGGATGATGATTATGATGATGACATGATTTGATGAGACTAGTTGTATGTATATGCTATGATTACATTTGTATGTGTATGATATGCTAAAGATTATTGTATAAAGCCTATTCAAATACAAAACAAATATGCAGGAAAAAAAACTAATAAAACTAGTAGTAGCTACTACGTCTTGAGCTTGCGTTGGTTTTCCTTGAAGAGGAAAGGGTGATGCAGCAATAGTAGCGTAAGTATTTCCCTCAGTTTTTGAGAACCAAGGTATCAATCCAGTAGGAGGCTCCTCAAAAGTCCCACGCACCTACACCGCAATAAAGGGGTTGTCAATCCCTTCACGACCGCTTGCGAAAGTGAGATCTAATAGAGATAGTATGATAAGATAAATATTTTTTTGGTATTTTATAAGATAGATGCAAAAAGTAAAGATGCAAATAAAAGTAGATTGGAAGCAAATATGATAAAAGATAGACCCGGGGGCCATAGGTTTCACTAGTGGCTTCTCTCAAGATAGCATAAGTATTACGGTGGGTGAACAAATTACTGTCGAGCAATTGATAGAAAAGCGAAGAATTATGAGATTATCTAGGCATGATCATGTATATAGGTGTCACGTCCGTGACAAGTAGACCGACTCCTGCCTGCATCTACTACTATTACTCCACACGTCGACCGACTCCTGCCTGCATCTAGAGTATTAAGTTCATAAGAACAGATTAACCCCTTAAGCAAGATGACATGATGTAGAGGGATAAACTCATGCAATATGATATAATCCTCGGTGGCAACAATATACGTGCCTTGCAACCCTTTCTGTCACTGCGTAAGGACACCACAAGATTGAAACCAAAGCTAAGCACTTCTCCCATGGTAAGAAAGATCAATCTAGTAGGCCAAACCAAACTGATAATTCGAAGAGACTTGCAAAGATAACTCAATCATACATAAAAGAATTCAGAGGAGATTCAAATATTTCTCGTAGATAAACTTGATCATAAACCCACAATTCATCGGATCTCGACAAACACACTGCAAAAAGAGTTTACATTGAATAGATCTCCACAAGAGAGAGGGGGAGAACATTGTATTGAGATCCAAAAAGAGAGAAGAAGCCATCTAGCTAATAACTATGAACCCGAAGGTCTGTGGTAAACTTCTCACAACTCATCGGAGGGGCTATGGTGTTGATGTAGAAGCCCTCCATGGTCGATTCCCCCTCCGGCAGAGCGCCGACGAAGGCTCCAAGATGGGATCTCGTGGATACAGAAGGTTACGGTGGTGGAAATTGTGTTTCGTTGGCTCCCTTGGATGTTTTCGGGATACGTAGGCTTATATAGGAGGAAGAAGTACGTCGGTGGCCGCCCGAGGGGCCCACGAGACAGGGGGCGTGCCCTATAGGGGGGGGGCGCCCTACCCTCTTGTGGCCGCCTCGGCTGCTTCTTGACTTGCACTCCAAGTCCTCTGAATCACGTTCATTCCAAAAATCATGCTCCCGAAGGTTTCATTCCATTTGGACTCCGTTTGATATTCCTTTTCTTCAAAATACTGAAATAGGCAAAAAACCAGCAATACGGGCTGGGCCTCCGGTTAGTAGGTTAGTCCCAAAAATGATATAAATGTGTAAAATAAAGCCCATAAACATCCAAAAGGGGTAATATAATAGCATGGAACAATCAAAAATTATAGATACCTTGGAGACATATCAAGCACCCCCAAGCTTAGTTCCTACTCGTCTTCGAGTAGGTAAATGATAAAAACAGAATTTTTGATGTGGAATGCTACCTAGCATAATTCTCAATGTAATTTTCTTTATTGGGGTATGAATGTTCAGATCCAAATGATTCAAAATAAAAGTTCATATTGACACAAGAAATAGTGATACTTCAAGCATACTAATCAAAGTAATCATGTCTTCTCAAAATAGCATGGCCAAAAAAAGTTATCCCTACAAAATCATATAGTCTGGCTGTTTCTCTATCTTCATCACACAAAGTATTTAATCATGCACAACCCCGATTACAAGCCAAGCAATTGTTTCATACTTTAATAATCTCAAACTTTTTCAACTTTCACGCAATACATGAGCGTGAGCCATGGACATAGCACTATATGTGGAGTAGAATGGTGGTTGTGGAGAAGACAAAAAGGGAGAAGATAGTCTCACATCAACTAGGCGTATCAATGGGCTATGGAGATGCCCATTAATAGATATCAATGTGAGTGAGTAAGGATTGCCATGCAACGGATGCACTAGAGCTATAAATATATGAAAGCTCAACAAAAGAAACTAAGTGGGTGTGCATCCAACTTGCTTGCTAACGAAGACCTAGGGCATTTTGAGGAAGCCCATCATTGGAATATACAAGCCAAGTTCTATAATAAAAAATTCCCACTAGTATATAAAAGTGACAACATAGGAGACTCTCTATCATGAAGATCATGGTGCTACTTTAAAGCACAAGTGTGGAAAAAGAGATAGTAGCATTGTCTCTTCTCTCTTTTTCTCTCATTTTATATATATATATATATATTTTCTTTCTTTTTTTTCTTTGGCCTTGTTTTTTCTTTTTCTTTTTGGCCTTTCTTTTTTTCTTTTTTTCTTTTTTTTTCTTTTTGTAAAGTCTGAAGCCTCATCCCAACTTATGGGGGAATCATAGTCTTCATCATCCTTTCCTCACTGGGACAATGCTCTAATAATGAAGATCATCACACTTTTATGGATTTACAAATCAAGAATTACAACTCAAAGCTAGAACAAGATATGACTCTATATGAATGCCTCCGGCGGTGTACCGGGATATGCAATGAATCAAGAGCGACATGTATGAAAATTATGAAGGTGGCCTTGCCACAAATACGATGTCAACTACATGATCATGCAAAGAGCAATATGACAAAAGTAATGCGTGTCATATGAACGGAACGGTGGAAAGTTGCATGTCAATATATCTCGGAATGGCTATGGAAATTCCATAATAGGTAGGTATGGTGGCTGTTTTGAGGAAGGTATATGGTCGGTGTATGGTACCGGCGAAAGTTGCACAACACAAGAGAGGCTAGCAATGGTGGAAGGGTGAGGGTGCGTATAATCCATGGACTCAACATTAGTCAAAAGAACTCATATACTTATTGCAAAAATCTAGAAGTCATCAAAAACAAAGTACTACGTGCATGCTCCTAGGGGATAGATTGGTAGGAAAAGACCATCGCTCATCCCCGATGCCACTCATAAGGAAGACAATCAATAAATAAAATTGTGCTCCAACTTCATCACAAAGTGGTTCACCATACGTGCATGCTACGGGAATCACAAAGCTCAACACAAGTATTTTTCATAATCACCTCAACTAGCATCACTTCAATATCACTACCTCCATATCTCAAAACAAGTATCAAGCATCAAATTGATCATAGCATCAAATTCATTTTCTATGATAGTTTTTATTATACTCAACTTGGATGCTCATCATTCTAGGACCAAATTCGTAACCATAGCAAATACCATGCTGTTCTAAAAGACTCTAAAAATAATATAAGTAAAGCATGAGAGACTAGCAATTTCTTCAAAATTAAGCCACCGCCGTGCTCTAAAAGATATAAGTGAAGCACTAGAGCAAAAACTATCAAGCTCAAAAGTTATAAGTGAAGCACATAGAGTATTCTAGCAAATTCAATCAAGTGGGCTTCTCCCAAAAGGTGTGTACAGCAAGGATGATTATGGTAAACTAAAAAGCAAAGACTAATATAATACACGACGCTCCAAGAAAAACACATATCATGTGGCGAATAAAAATATAGCTTCAAGTAAAGTTACCAATGAACGAACACGAAAGAGGGGATGCCCTCCCGGGGCATCCCCAAGCTTAGGCTTTTGGATATTCTTGAATATCTTGGAGTGCCATGGGCATCCCCAAGCTTAGGCTCTTGCCACTCCTTATTCCGTAGTCCATAAAAGCTTTACCCAAAACTTGAAAACTTCACAACACAAAACTCAACAGGAAATCTTATAAGCTCCGTTAGTGAAAGAAAACAAAACCACCACATAAGGTACTGTAATGAACTCATTATTTATTTATTTTGGTGTTAAACCTACTGTATTCCAACTTCTCTATGGTTTATAAACTATTTTACTAGCCATAGATGCATCAAAATAAGCAAACAACACACGAAAAACAGAATCTGTCAAAAACAGAACAGTCTGTAGCAATCTGTAACTAACGCAAACTTCTGAAACTTGAAAAATCCTACAAAAATAAGAAGTCCTGGAAAATTTGTCTATTGATCAGAAGCAAAAAGAATCAATGCAAAAGCACGTTTCTGTGATTTAACAAAACTAAATTCCTGCGTGCAAAGTATCTCTTTTTCAGCAGAATCAAATCAACTATCATCATAGGTTATCCTATAGGTTTCTACTTGGCACAAACACTAATTAAAAGATAAAAACACATCTAAACAGGAGGTAGATGCAAGATTTATTACAAAACAGGAACAAAAACAAAAAGCACAAAGAAAATTGGGTTGCCTCCCAACTAGCGCCATCGTTTAACGCCCCTAGCTAGGCATAAAAGCGAAGATAGATCTAAGTTGCCATCTCTGGCACTAAATTAATAAGTAGCTCGCATGATAGATTCATAAGGTAATTTGACTTTCTTTCTTGGAAAGTTGTCCATGCCTTTCTTTAATGGAAATTGGAATCTAATATTCCCTTCCTTCATATCAATAATCGCGCCAATCATTCTAAGGAAAGGTCTACCAATAATAATAGGGCAAGAAAGATTGCAATCTATATCAAGAACGATAAAATCTACGGGAACCAAATTTCTATTTGCAACAATGAGAACATCATTGATCCTTCCCATTGGCTTTTTAATGGTGTAATCCGCAAGGTGCAAATTTAAAGAGCAATCATCAAGATCATGGAAACCTAGAATATCACATAAAGTTTTCAGAATCGTGGAAACACTAGCACCCAAATCACACAAAGCAAAACACTCATGATCTTTAATTCTAATCTTTATAGTAGGTTCCCACTCATCATTAAGTTTTCTAGGTATAGAAACTTACAAATTAAGTTTTTCATCATAAGATTGCATCAAGGCATCAATGATATGTTTGGTAAAAGCTTTATTTTGACTATAAGCATGAGGGGAATTAACAACGGATTGCAACAAGGAAATACAACCTTCTAAAGAACAATTATCAGAATCAAATTCCTTGAAATCCGAGATAGTGGGTTCAATACTATTTAAAGTCATGACCTCTATCCCACTTTTACCAAATTTAGCATCAAGATCTAAAAACTCCGAATTCTTGGGACGCCTTCTAGGTAAAGTTGACTCTTCTTCAGTCCCATAATTATCAAGATTCATATTGCAAAACAAAGATCTAATAGGAGACGCATCAATAACTTTAAGATCTTCATCATTATTTTCATGAAAACTAGAAGAACACGCCTTTATAAAGCAATCTTTCTTAGCACACAATCTAGCTGTTCTTTCCTTGCACTCATCAATGGAAATTCTCATTGCTTTGAGAGACTCATTGATATCATGCTTAGGGGAATAAGATCTAAGTTTAAGAGAATCAACATCAAACGAAAGTCTATCAACGTTCCTAGCCAATTCATCAACTTTGAGCAATTTTTCTTCAAGCAAAGCATTAAAATTCTTTTGAGAAATCATAAATTCTTTCACACTATTCTCAAAATCAGAGGGCATCTTATTAAAATTACCATAAGAATTATTGTAGGAATTTCCATAATTATTAGAGAAATTACTAGGGAACGGTCTAGCATTAAAGTTTCCTCTATAAGCATTGTTTCCAAAACTATTCCTACCAACAAAATTCACATCCATATATTCATTATTATTCTCAATCAAAGTAGACAAAGGCATATTGGGATCAAGAGGAGTATTTTTAGTAGCAAACAATTTCATAAGTTCATCCATCTTTCCACTCAAAACATTGATTTCTTCTATAGCATGCACTTTTTTACTAGAAGATCTTTCGGTGTGCCATTGAGAGTAATTAGCCATAATATTATCAAGAAGTTTTGTAGCATCTCCTAACGTTATTTCCATAAACGTGCCTCCCGTGGCCGAATCTAAGAGATTTCTAGAAGCAAAGTTCAAACCGGCATAAAAATTTGTATGATCATCCATAAATTCAAACCATGAGTAGGGCAATTGTGAATCATCAATTTCATTCTTTTCCAAGATTGGGCAACATGCTCATGATCAAGTTGTTTAAAATTCATAATATCGTTCCTAAGAGTGATGATCTTAGCGGGAGGAAAATACTTAGAGATAAAAGCGTCTTTACACTTGTTCCAAGAATCAATACTATTTTTAGGCAAAGATGAAAACAAAAGTTTAGCACGATCTCTAAGTGAAAACTGAAATAACTTTAATTTAACAATATCGTTATCCGTATCTTTCTTCTTTTGCATATCACACAAATCAACAAAGTTGTTTAGATGAGTAGCGACATCTTCACTAGGAAGGTCGGTGAATTGATCTTTCATAACACGATTCAGCAAAGCAGTATTGATTTCACAAGACTCAACATCATTAAGAGGAGCAATCGGAGTACTAAGGAAATCATTATTATTGGTATTCGATAAATCACACAATTTGGTATTATCTTGCGCCATGGCAATAAGTAATCCAACACAGAAGCAAACAGAAAAAGGCAAGCAAAAGAGAGAGGAGGAGATTGGGAAAGAGAGGGCGAATAAAACAGCAAGGATGAAGTGGGGGAGAGGAAAACAAGAGGTGAATGACAAATAATGTAAATTCGAGGGAGATGAGTTTGCGTTGGTTTTCCTTGAAGAGGAAAGGATGATGCAGCAATAGTAGCGTAAGTATTTCCCTCAGTTTTTGAGAACCAAGGTATCAATCCAGTAGGAGGCTCCTCAAAAGTCCCACGCACCTACACAAACAAACAAAGAACTCGCAACCAACGCAATAAAAGGGTTGTCAATCCCTTCACGGCCACTTGCGAAAGTAAGATCTAATAGAGATAGTATGATAAGATAAATATATTTTTGGTATTTTATAAGATAGATGCAAAAAGTAAAGATGCAAATAAAAGTAGATTGGAAGAAAATATGATAAAAGATAGACCCGGGGGCCATAGGTTTCACTAGTGGCTTCTCTCAAGATAGCATAAGTATTACGGTGGGTGAACAAATTACTGTCGAGCAATTGATAGAAAAGCGAATAATTATGAGATTATCTAGGCATGATCATGTATATAGGCGTCACGTCCGTGACAAGTAGACCGACTCCTGCCTGCATCTACTACTATTACTGCACACATCGACCGACTCCTGCCTGCATCTAGAGTATTAAGTTCATAAGAACAGAGTAACACCTTAAGCAAGATGACATGATGTAGAGGGATAAACTCATGCAATATGATATAAACCCCATCTTTTTATCATCGATGGCAACAATACAATACGTGCCTTGCAACCCTTTCTGTCACTGGGTAAGGACACCGCAAGATTGAACCCAAAGCTAAGCACTTCTCCCATGGCAAGAAAGATCAATCTAGTAGGCCAAACCAAACTGATAATTCGAAGAGACTTGCAAAGATAACTCAATCATACATAAAAGAATTCAGAGGAGATTCAAATATTTCTCATAGATAAACTTGATCATAAACCCACAATTCATCGGATCTCAACAAACACACCGCAAAAAGAGTTTACATCGAATAGATCTCCACAAGAGAGGGGGAGAACATTGTATTGAAATCCAAAAAGAGAGAAGAAGCCATCTAGCTAATAACTATGGACCCGAAGGTCTGTGGTAAACTACTCACAACTCATCAGAGGGGCTATGTTGTTGATGTAGAAGCCCTCTGTGGTCGATTCCTCCTCCGACAGAGCGCCGGCGAAGGCTCCAAGATGGGATCTCGCGGATATAGAAGGTTACGGTGGTGGACATTGTGTTTCATTGGCTCCCTGGATGTTTTCGGGGTACGTAGGCTTATATAGGAGGAAGAAGTACGTCGGTGGCCGCCCGAGGGGCCCACGAGACAGGGGGGCGCGCCCTATAGGGGGGCGTGCCCTACCCTCTCGTGGCGGCCTCGGCTGCTTCTTGACTTGCACTCCAAGTCCTCTGGATCACGTTTATTCCAAAAATCACGCTCCCGAAGGTTTCATTCCGTTTGGACTCCGTTTGATATTCCTTTTCTTCGAAATACTGAAATAGGCAAAAAAACAGCAATAGGGGCTAGGCCTCTGGTTAGTAGGTTAGTCCCAAAAATGATATGAATGTGTAAAATAAAGCCCATAAACATCCAAAAGGGGTAATATAATAGCATGGAATAATCAAAAATTATAGATACATTGGAGACGTATCAGTAGCAAGGGAAAAAAAGTTAGCAGTAGCGCCGCCTTACCAGTAGCGCTTCCCTGTAAAAAGCGTTGTAGATAATATCAAAAACGCCCTTCCCTGAAGCGCGCTACAACTATCCATGTATAGCAGTAGCGTGGGACGACAGGCGCTGCTGCTATACGTTAGCTGTAGCGCCTTATCAGTAGCGCATCGTCCCGCGCTACTGATAGGCCTAAAACCCGCGCTGCTGCTAGGCTTTTCCCTAGTAGTGATAGCTTTAACGTGAAAATGCTTATACTCTGTGCTTTTGGTACTCTAATGAACTAATTTAATTAGCTCAGTAATTCATCTTCTTCATAACTACATATTGTGACCTTTTTATTAGTTCAATGAAACTGATCTCAATAATTTCTAAAATAGACGACTATGCTCCCTTTACGGTTGTCTCACCGGATGAGGATGAAGAGGACTATATGGCCCATGTGCAGCTCGCCGTCGAGCGTGCCAGTGAGGACTACTTGGCATCACTTTTTCAAGTGGACCCGCAGCTCTCTGATGAGAACCATGCTCTCCTCGAGCGCATCTAGGATGAATGGGAGGTCAAGGCCAGTCGCTAGGAGATGGCCCGCCGTCATGTCGAGAAACATAAGTTTGCCGAGCTCGACAAGTTCGTCGACGAGCCGAAGGAGAGCAATGACCCGTTGCCATGGATTTGGTCCACCGCCAATGATCACGACGTGAAGGGGGGGAGGCGCTACGTGTTCCCTCTAACTCTGACTACTCGTTGCCCGGCTTCTCCGACTTCGATCTGAAGTAGAGCTGCATTATTGGAGTAGTCTAGCCAGATAGCTTGATATAGATGTAGTGTTGATGTAGTAGGTAATGGAGTGCATTAGTGAATGTACTATTTAATTAAGATGTGTATGATGTTAATGTGGTACCATGCTCTACTTATGCAATGAAGTATTTATGAGTGCTTGTGCATATGATATGTGCTTGCGTATGTGATATGTGCCACGACAACTCGTTTTCCGTTTTTCTTCTTATTTGAATTGTTTATTTCAACGACACTAGGGATGGGAATATTTTCTTGAATTTTTTCATGTTATTGTGATGATGATATTAATATGTGTTCTTTTGGTCATGTCTTTCTTGTAGAAGGTGCTTCGTCAAGCATCAAGTGACTCGTAAAATCAATGAGGCTTTCTGGTAGTGGTGATCGTGGCTACTCTTCCTCAAGTGGTTCTATACTCGTTGCCATGGAGGACCACGATATCTACACTCCTGATTAGGAGGAGGTGCACGAGATGGTGCGTGAGGACGAGGAGGGGTCTGCCTCTAGCTCTACGGACATGAAGAAGCACTCTGGGTGTGGGCAGTCGAAGGTAGCTAAGCCCATGCCTCCCGAGAACTAGCCTATCGTTTGACCCTACTGAGACAAGTAAATGATGTCCTTACAAGTTCTTGGCATATAATATTTGAACGCTGACATATGACTTTCATTTTCATTGTGTAGTCAGTGGGAACTTGTTCAAGCAGCTTCACACTACCTGCAGGTGAACCACATCGTTGGTGCTCTTCTGAAGGAGGACTTCCGCGACATGGTGAAGATGAATGCAAGGTGTAACAGTCCCCATGATTCACTTGGGAGAAGTACAACGCCGCCCGGGATGACTGAGTGTGACAACAAGTCCGACCGAATCTACCGAGATATGTGGGTTAGTACATTCCACACTGCATTATTGGTCCATATTTGATGCTTGGTAAATATTTAACTGCTATTTGCATTGTTGTTGGAACACTTTACCTGCTAGGATGGGCACCTGGTTGAGGCACGCCTGATGGCAGAGAGAGCTTCCAAGAACTCTGACATGAAGCACATTGTGTGATATAATGATTGAGATGAGATGTCGCCCCCTGGAGAACGAGGGGAGGAAGATGAGTACTTATTGGTAAGTAACATCACTGCTTGGTACTACTTACATCAGTAGCCGCTTGTTTCTTCTATTCATCATATGATGTATTTTGTCTGAGTAGCTAGGTGATGGAGCCATGGATCCTAGCTGATTGTTGGGTGGCATTCATGGATATGTGGTGCACCCTGGATGGTAGGTGCGACACATTACGAAAATGGAGGAGAAACCGTGGATGAAGGGCTCGTCACACGTCTTGGATGGCCTCAACCCGACAGTTCACCACCAAAAAAAGGTATGTGCAACTCCAAGGTCAATTTTGTCTCTAGGTACATATATGTTTATTAATCACGATGCTTTCTCTTGCAAGTGAGATAACAACCTGGGTTCCACGTCAACATCATGCAGGCATGGGCACATGGCCATAGGGGAAAGGGGCCCCAGGGTATTACAATGACTCAACCAAGGAGAAGATGGATGCGTACACAACTGTGTACCGGGAGAAACATGGGTCCGTGGTTGATCCTCTGTAGTAGCCATCCTGTCTAGAGTTGGTCATGAGGGTAGGAGGTGTGAAGAAGAGTAATTGCCACCTCATTTGCAATGGTGCGACCGCCACCTCCTCGCATCCCAAACTATTTCAGATCCAGGCACCGAGCACAAGCTCAAGTCCCTCCATGAGTCACCTGACGACTCATTCGTGTGAGATTGCATGACTCCAGATTTGCAACTGTCGTACCCATGTCTTTACATTCCTGAATTGCAACCTATATTTGAGCCACAAAGCTGGAAGAAGAAAGGATGAAAAAGGAGGAGGACGAGGCCGCACAGGTGGCACGGCCACGGGAAGAAGTGGCTACAAGAGAGATGCTCCAGGTAGAGTTCAAGGTTACTACTTTCCCATAATAGCCACCAATATTTACTGATCATTCACTATGATACAAGGCTAACAAAAGATAACTGTAGGCACTTCATGTAAGTGTAGAGGCTATGAATCATACCCCTCCTCCTCCTCCACAATCACAAAGCCCGCGTCCACGGAGTTGATGTTTCCGAGAGGTCATGTCGATGAACTACTTTCAAACTTCCAATGTTTCTTATCTTATGTGTGACTTGTACGATGCTTGGGAACTTTATATGCTTTTTATATTTTTACGTGACTTGTTGGTATATGGACTAATTGTGATTGCCATGGGAATCAACAAGTTGCTAGCTTGCATGGATTATATGTGATGTATATGTGGTGCTGGCTATGTTTTTAATGGCTTTACAAAAATTATTTTATTAAAAAAATACCTTTTACCAAGCGGTGAACTCAGCAAAGGTCTCTGTACCAAGTACCATACTCGGGAGTAGTGGCGCCTGGCTGTCTTTGTCAACTCCAACAGGTAATCTCGCAAGCTCCTAGTAAAAGTACTCAGCAAAGATTTTTCATTGCTAAAAAATTAGTATAGTTGTTTGCCAAGCGTGCCGGCATTCGACAAAGCGGGTCACATGTGAGAACCTGGGAACACCTTTAAACTATACCATGTTCCTTGTGAGAGAACTCGTCAAACGTTTTCTGTTTGTAAAAAAATGAATTTTGAAAATATTAGCCGAGTCGCTTGCTTGGGGCATTCTGCAAACATGTCCCTAAACACTCCATCTATATGTAGTGCAGAAACGAATAGGTTTGAGAGCTTCCATTTCAGTGTGTCTTTCCGAATACTCTTTGGATCAAAATAATGATACAGGAAAAAGAAAAAAATGCCGTCAACCACAAACATTGTGCCACGTGGCTCCTGGTTGTTGAGTGCCATGTCACTAGCTCTCGGCAAAGTGTGTATTGGTCTGAGTGTTTTGGCATTGTTGAGTATTTCTCTGATAGCTATCAGTGAACTGAAGCCTCTATCGAGTGCCCATGTTTGCCAAGTGTGGTGCTCGGGAAAGGTTTGGTTTACCGAGAGCCCATGATATGGAACTTCGCAGAGACCGAGACAGTTGGCAAACACCAATTTTTCAGTAGTGTATATAGAGTCTACATAAAATATTTTGTGCCTAAAATATGGTCAGACAAGGAATATTGACTCTGGGACCACATCATGTAAACACACGTGGACATTCAGATGTCCACAAGGATTCAAATCCAAATTTGATGTCATCAATGCCGGTTCTAAAACTAGTTTTAGGACTAAACCAAGACTACAGTTGGTGCACATATTAGTCTATTAATCATCTTATCATTAGTAACCAAAGCCCATCTAGGAAGCCAAACACTATCAATTCAAAAGTTATATTCTCTTTCATACATAGGAGACAAGACGAGCCTGGCTTGCTTGCTCGATTTCTCAACATTACACCTATATGCGAGCATAAGGACAAATCTTTTATTCAAGCACATCACAGATCAACACAGATGTTTAGTAAAACAAATATACATATCTGCTCATTCATTGTGACCTCTTCCACCATAGTCGTCTCAAGGATAGCCGGCACCACCTGATGCTCCGCCATAACCGCCACCTCCACCATACCCGCCACCACCACCGTATCCTCCACCTCCACCATATCCGCCGCCACCACCGTATCCTCCACCTCCACCGTATCAGCCGCCACCACCGTATCCTCCACTAGAGCCGCCGCCAAATCCACCACCGTTGCCTGGATAACCATAACCGCCGCCATATCCGGGTCCATAACCTCCACCACCATAACCGCCACCATGCCTAGAATTTCCATATCCTCCACCATACCCACCACCATTGTTTCTGTATCCTCCACCATGGTGGTATCCACCTCCACTCCCATATCCTCCACCATTATTTCTGTACCCTCCATTTCCATAGCCTCCCCCACTGTTTCCATATCCACCACCGTTCCCATACCCTCCACCGTTACCGTACCCCCCACCATTCCCATACCCTCCATAATGCTTGCTTCCACCTCCCCATTTCTCGTCATTCAAGCCCGGCCCTCCTGCAGGTTTTACATTCTTCTCCTTTGACTCTGCATACATACAATCACTTACTGAACATTGCTTGAGGTACTGTACTACGTCCATGGAAGTGACTTAATTTGTGTCTACTTTGTTATGAAATACTCCATCTGTCCGAAAATATTTGTCATCAAAATGGATAAAAAAAAGGATGTATCTAGAACTAAAAATAGTTCTAGATACGAGAGACGTGATTCAGAACCATGGTTCAGCCGAACCTATGGTCTATGCCGTATGATTTAACCTCCTACTACATGTGGATCTGTGACATGCATGCCAACTGCATTTTTTAATCAACCATGCATGGATCCTCATGAATAGACATGCATGCCAACTGCATTTTTTAAACAACCATGCATGGATCCTTATGAATAGTGTCTAGAAATCAGTGGTGTCGAGCATAGGTTCGGCTGAACCATGGTTTCATACAACATTTTTCTTTTAGATACATCTTTTTTATCCATTTTGATGACAAGTATCCCCAGACGGAGGGAGTATGAGAGAGAGAGAGAGAGAGAGAGATTGAGAGAGAGCATGTTTGACAAACCTTTAGCATGTGCTACATCCTGGGAGAGAAGCAGGAGCGAGGCTATTACGACACCGAGAAGAACTAAAGACTTGACCGCCATTGCTGACGATCAGATTGATCAGGTTATAATACCTAGCTTAGGATGAGATGATATCGCTGCTAGAATTGCCGTATTTATAGACGAGGCAAGGCTTGCATGCAGTCTACGCCTATCTCGTCGAGTTAATAGACGGGGGCGAAAGTTTCAACCTTCAATAACTCCATGTAACGCTACGGTTGGCTGTTAGCTAGGATATGATCGAACCGGGCCGAGCATTGGTATATCTCGTTGTCAGACTTGATTAGCTAGTGCCACCCAGAACGGGGCATTGACATTTTATCCGTGGCCTTGAGTACGTATGATCGAGAATGTGTGGAACCACAAGGCAACCAAGATCAGCTAACAAAGTAGAGATTGTCTATCTCCGTGCATCCTTGAATTAATTATCGCGTTCATTGATCGATTACGTCCTGTTATATTGAATCGACCAATTTGCTTATGTACCGTGTTGGATGTATACAAAATCTTTATCTTCATTTTTACCTCTTTACCTACTAATAAAGCCTCTATTGTTTATGGTCTTCCATCATTAAAATTACCCTTCATGTTGGTTAAAATTACCCACCAATGTCACCCGTAAGTGGAAAAACGATTCGATTTTTGGGACCAAAAATCGACGCCTCCTTCGTTGTTTTATGGGGGCGCGACGAGTAGAGGCCACAGGACGACGAGAAGCAGAGTGGTTGGCTGATCGCTCTTTTATGAGTGAATAGCAAAAAACTACCACATTACGCTTGTTCCAAAAAACTATCGCTTTTTTTAATCTTTCAAAAAACTACCACAAAAGTGGTGGGCTGTTCCAGAAAACCCAAATTGTCATGTGGTTTAGAATTAATTCAAATTATGACAGGTCGGCCCCGCTCCTAACCAAACCATTTGTTGATTGTCTGTTTGACCGTTATCTTACAAGTGAGACCCACATGTAAGCCATCTCTTCTTCCTCTCCTCTCCTCTCTTCTCCTCTCCCCCTCCTTACCTTTTTCTTTCTCTCCCGAGCCAGCCGGCGCCGCCACGTCCGAGCAGAACCAAGACCGGAGCAGCCATGCCCGGCACCACCTCCCCCGCCGGGAACTTCTCCTCCGCGCGGCGAGCCACCGCGTGGCCGCCACCTCCCACCACTCACGTCGACGAGGAAGCGTGCGGCGAGTGGTGCACCGACTGCTCCTTGCCTCCTCCCATCCTCTCCTTCCTCCAGACAGCGCCTCCTCCTCTCCCTTGCGCGCCCACGCGTGTTGCGTCGGCGACCCCGCGGTCAACCGTCGCCGGCCAGAGAACGCCGCCGCCATCTGGGCCCTGCTGCCACCACCCTCGCGGGCGTCCCTTCGAGCTGGAGCTCATGGTCAGTGGCAAGCAGCAGCAACTGTGGCTGCAAGCAGAAGCACCACGTCCAGCCTCCCTCTCGCCTCTGGCGACAACCGCCGGGAAGCCGGAGCTCCGCAGCACCATCCTCCCCTTTCGCTGGACCGGGACATCGAGGCTCCTACCCGCGCCCAAAGTGCGCGAGCACCAGGGCGAGTAGCTCCTGGAGCACGAGCACCACAATGAGCAACTCCTGCAGCGCTAGCACCACGACGATGAGTTCGCCGGCAGGGACCCGATTGCTTTTTATACTTTTTTGCAGGACCCGATTGCTTTTTAAATAAAATTACATGGACCTGATTGCCTTTATTTTCTCTATAGGGACTTGAATGCACTTCAAAAATATGTGGAGCCCACCTGTCATAACCTGTTAACAGTCAACCTAACGGTCAAAGATAACGGTCAACCTGACGAGTGGACCCGAGCTGTCATAATTTCGTTTAAAACTTAATGGTTCGGTCACTTGGGTTTTTTGGAACAGCCCACCACTTTTGTGGTAGTTTTTAAAAAGATTAAAAAAAACGGTAGTTTTTTGGAACGATAGCCCGTAATGTGGTAGTTTTTTGCTATTCACTCCTCTTTTAGCGGTGAGACTAGGGTTCGATCCCCATGGGCTGGCCCATGTGCAGGGCTTCACTCCTCTATTTTTTTTCATTTTACTTTATTGTCTTTTCTTTTCTCATTCTGTTTTCTTTCTTCTTTCTTCTTTAAATTAATTTCGGATTTTAATATTCTAAAAGTTGCGAGTTTTCAAAAAAATAAGTTTGATAAAAAAACATAAAATATATGTGAATTCAAAAATGTTTAGAAAATCATAAATACTTTGCAGATTCAAAAAATGTTGGTGGTTTTGTAAAACTGTTCGCAAAATTATAAAAAAAATCACAATTTGTAAAAAACTGGTCGGAAAATAAAATCATGTTCATGATTTTGAAAAAATGATCGTGTATTCAAAACATATTTGGGAATCTGAAAAAAGATGTTCATGAAATTTTAGAAAATGTTCACAATAATTATAATAAATATTTGTTATTTTAGTTTTGTTCCCCAATTTTAAAAAAAGTTCATCGATTCAAAAAATGTGTGTTGAGTCAAAAAATGTTAATGAATATGAAAGCGGTTCATACATTCAAAAAAATTGTAAACAAAACTAATGTTCATGATTTTTTTTGAGATAATCAAAATTTTCAAAAAAAATGTTTGTCGATTCGAAAAACTGTCCACTGATTCAAAAGTATTTTATGTCTAGGATTTGATTAGTTTTTCGAAAGTCTTTATATGTCTTGGCGTTGGGAGTTGTTCGTGGTCAATGAGATTTGTTTTTTAAAGTTTTAAATGTTTCCTTGCGCAACATAGTGACAAGTGTGGTATGCACTGACAAACTCTTAGCCTTGGGATTTACCACGTCGAATGCATTGTGATCACGTGAACATCGCAACCATCATCGCCTAGGGTAAGAAAAAAATTGCAACATGGTGAATCAATATGTTAAAATAGAGTACGCTCATATATCGGGATATTGAGTCATATTTATTTGGTTAGCCATAACTTTTTTTGTCTCCCGTTGCAACACACGGGAATATTTGCTAGTATCTACTAACACATGAACGCGCTAAAGCTGCACACGTAGATTTGTTGTGAAAATACTTCAACATGTACAGAGTATAACATGTATACGTGCACACACACGCGCACAATGATTATTGAAGACCAGAGTTGCCGAGCAAAATTTAGAAGTCACAACATATACCTTGCTGTACGGAAACATCACCTTGCACATAAAATCGCGCCTTAATGAGACATACAGGGTGTCAAACCTAAGGAACTTTGTATGCTTTTTGAACTTTTTTTTCTGTGATTTGTTGGATATGGACAAATTGATAGCTTGTATGGATATATGCGATGTATATGGTGATGCCTGCCGATATGTTTGTGTATATATACTCCCTCCATGGAACTTATTTTGAAACCGGGAGTATATACAGAGCCGTCAACCATGGAAGGTCGTGCCACGTGGCTCCTGTTTGCTGAGTGTTTTGTCACTGGCTCTAAGCAAAGGATGTATTGGTGGAGTGTTTTGTGTTTGCCAAGCATTTTTCTGCTAGCTCTCGGCAAACTGAACCCTCTACCGAGTGCCCATGTTTGACAGGTGTGGTCATCGGAGAACCCGTGACATGGAGCTTGGCAAAAGATCACATCACTCGCCAAACGTCAATTTTTCCAATAGCGACAACTGCATGTTGAGATAAATAGAAAGAGTGTGGATCACTCTTATATAAGATCAGTCTTGCTAGGTCTCAGTTGACCGAGTCTTCATGAAGTCTCAGTCGATACTATCCGTGAGATCTTACATTGTATTTGTGCGATGTTTCTTCTTCTGTTATTTTTTTCCTTCTTGCATGTTAAGTCAGACTTAGTTAAATTTCAGTCGACTGAAACCTAGTCACCCTCGTATAAAATTCCTTACAGGCGTGAACAAACCGGCCTATCAGGCCTAAAAAATACTCATTTTTGAGCCAGTACTTATGTTAAGAAAACACAAGCCAAGTGCAAAGTAAACACACTACATTACCGAAGGACGAAAACAAAACAAAGCTGAGAGAGTGGCAGCAACGGAGCAACCACACTGACAAATCATAAAAACACGTCACGCTACATCGCAGCCATGCAGCAACACTCATCCTCTCCAATCCAATTAAGCTGTGGCTAATTCTTAGTCAAGCGACATAGTTTATAAAAAGAAAAAAAAAGAAAAAAAATTGCACAGATCCCCATGCAAGATCAAACGAATCTAAGACTTGGAAAAACTGATCCAATTAACAAACCGCGCGAGAGTAGTACACCAGAGAGCTAGCAACGGCCAGCGCTCAGGGCATCTCCAGCCGCGCCCCCAAGAAGGCCTCCCCAGGCGATTTTTTCACGCCGGCGCCGAAAAAACGTCCCAGTCGCACCCCCAGGATGCCGAAAATCGCCGGTTCGGGACTTTTTTCCGCCCGGCGGTCACAGGCCGAACCCGGCGCGCTGGGGAGCCGTTGGGGGCTCCGACGCTAGTGAAAAGCGCGCCTGGCCCACACCGACAGGGGAAAAGTCAAGTTTTTCTTCCCCGACTCGCCTCGCACCCCCGCGCCCTCGGCCACCACTAGCTGTATCCCGGCGACGGTCGTCGGCCTACTCCGCCTAGATAGCCATTCCCCGCCTGAAAATAGCAGCGCTTCGCCGCGGCAACCCCTCCCCGCAGCACTAGGCGGTGCCGGCCGCCGTTTCCGGCCGCGGAGGACACTGCTCGGATCCTAGCCCAGAATGCAGCAAGAGGATTTCCTGGGATGCTTGGAAGCATCGACTGCATGCATTGAAAATGGAAGAACTGCCCATTTGGTTGGCAGGGGATGTACAAAGGCGCCAAAGGCGGTTGCAGTGTGGTGCTTGAGGCGGTAGCCACACAGGACCTCTGGATTTGGCACTCCTTCTTTGGTATGCCAGGAACTCACAATGACATCAACGTGTTGCAGTGCTCTCCTGTTTTTGCCAAGCTCGTTGAGGGCCATTCTCCTCCGGTGAACTTCGAGATCAATGGGCACCAATACAACAAGGGGTACTATCTAGCTGACGGCATCTATCCGAGATGGTCGACATTTGTGAAGACGATCTCAAACCCTGTGCCAGGAGACAAGAATGCCTGCTTTGCGAAGGTTCAGGAGGCTTGTAGGAAGGATGTCGAGCGGGCATTTGGTGTGCTCCAATCTCGATTCGCTGTTGTTCGGTACCCCGCTCAGACATGGTCGAAAGATCAAATGTGGGAGATCATGACTTGCTGTGTCATCTTGCACAACATGATCATCGAGAGCGAGCAAGAAGACCCAGTGTTTGACACTGAACCATACTACAGGCAGGGTCCTCTAGCCGAAGTTGATCACCAGCTACCGGCAACTTGGACTGCCTATCTCAGTATGCGTCAAGAGATCCGAGACCCACAGGTGCATCATCAACTGCAGAAAGATCTGATTGAGCACCTATGGAGGCTCAAGGGGGACGCCGCGTGATGAAATACGAGTTTTTATTTGTTGAACTATATAATTTGTATTGAACTATTTGTTGTTGTACTATTTTGTTGAAGTATTTGATTTTTCTGTGATGAAATATGTGATAAGGAATAATTATGTTGATAAATGAACGCCGAGACAAGGCGAAACCACGCCGAACATGGGCCTATTCTCGCCCATATGGGCCGTTTATTAGCCGAAATTGGGCTGCAAAGTGGGCCAATTTCGGCGCCTGGGGGCGAGTGGGGGCGGCGACTGGGCGAAAAACCGCCCCCAGCGCCGAGTGTCTCGCCGGCTCACCCCCAGGGGGCGATTTTTGTGTGTCCTGGGGGGGCCAACGGCTGGAGATGCCCTCAGGTACATACATGCATGGGAGCTTAGAATCGGCAGTGCGCCTTGCAGTTGGCATCGCAGTCGTAGAAGTAAGGGCCGTCGCACTGCATCGGGCACAGCAGCTTCATGCCCCGGCACCTCCCCGGCGCCGTGCAACGCGCGTACTCCCCCATGCGGTACATGCTGGAGTTGTAGCTGGGCCGGTGCAGCGTCCTCCTCCCGCGCGGCGCCCCCGGTCTGCTTCCTTTTCCGCGCCACTCCGACTTGGTGCCACTGCCACTGCTGCCACCTCCTCCTCCACCACCGCCGCCCTCGGTGCCCCATCCCCACCCCCACCCCCAGCCGTATCCCCAAGAACTGCCGCCGCTACTTCCCACGCCTCCACCACCTCCACCGCCCCCCATGGCTTCTTGCTTTCGGCCGACGGTGCCGCTGCCATTGTAGGTACCGCCCCGGGTATTCGGCGCCTGCACCTTAACTCGAGCAGCTTCTGCCACGGGAATCACCGGCACTAGCAAGAGAGCCATCAAGAGCGCATTTGCGCCGCACATCGTGGGGCGCGCGGAGCTCATGCATACTGGCAAAGGAAGAAGACACTTGGACGTGGGTTGCCTGCATTAGACCCAACCTGATCCGTGCAGGAAAGCTTAAGTTTGGTTGGTTGGTTGCATTTACTGTTGGGCCTCCACATCACGAAACTTAAAGCACACGTGGGGCTGGCTCGCTGAAAATGTTCAGATCGGCAGTTTGTAGCTAGTTTGCCTTAGGGAGGGATACGAGCTGGTATGCAACCTGCTTATCTTCTCTTTTCTAGCCCCTTCCGATCTACACAACGGTGCTTCGATTCGAGGTAAGCTCTACACGAAAAAGATGCACCTCAATGCTACGGTTCCATTTAGGCGATCGGTTCATAGTTTTGTCGGCCGTAATTTCTTAATTTCGTCTTCCCATTTGAAGCTATTCTGGATGAATTTTGTTAGATTCGTCGCGCATGATCGATCGTTTGAAATTTCCTTTGACCAGCAGTCTAATCTCACAGTTCCGCATAACATTCGTGTTGTAAATTTTTGGTTTTGATCGTAGCTTCATCTCTCTTTGAAAAGTAGCCTATTCTACTCAGAACCCTCCTATTCGTCGCTCTCGAAGCCGACGCCCTTCCCCTTGATCTCCTTGCCCACGTCTTACTACACTAGAGTCGTTTTCGGTGTCGCTCATCTCGGCCTACTCTCTGTCGTCCTCGTACTGCACTAGCGCTGCAATGGCGAGCACATTGCTTTCTTGTGTCCTCTGCCTCCGTGCACACTGCAGTTTGCCGCGCCGTCGACGGGGTCGATCATCTTGCCCTCCTCTCTCTCGCCCTACTACGCTGGAGTCGTTTCCATCATCGATCATCACGGCCTCCTCTCTCATCCACTACACTGGCGATACCATGGCGTGAGCACTGCATTCTCCTCCTCTGTCGACTGTCTTTGCGCGAGCACGCAACTAGTTCCCGACGGTGTCGCTCGCCGTGCCGCCGACGGGGTCGCTCGTCTACGACTCCATGCTCATCATGTCGGACACGACGCCACAGCCACTATCCACCGCAGTCGCCATTGTCCTGCGCACACTGCATTTCTCCTCCCCCTCCCTCTGCTAGCTCTTAACCCTGTGTGCTAAGTGCAAGTGCTAGGTCTTACCTTATGCGTACAACCAAACACCGTGTTCATGTGCTGCTTGGGCCAATGCAGGCAACCAAACAAAGTGCACTTGTGTATTACCTAATGCAGCGATCCTAGATGCAGGCAACCAAACAACTTGCAGATGACACATTTGGGACTGTTTTTGCTCAACCAGGCTGGATTGAGATGTGTATGCAATGCAACTACTGTTCACTGCTGCAAGTAAACACACCCTTGACGGATGCTGGCTTCTGAACTAAAGCGACGAGATAAGAGAATATATAGGCGTAGCGGTATGCGCAAGGTTCGACCGCTCGATCAGCTGTGGTAGTGGGCAATGATGGATTGATGGGAGCAGTTAAGTACTGTACGGCGCAATGAGGTAGCACGAGCAAGCGATCGAGAGGGACAAACCACATGCAGTTGACAAAGATAGGGGCCGAGATTAATTACTTCATGTGCAGTAGTGCACGTCATCTCGGCCAACGACAAGGAGGGACGGCTCCTAGGTAGGGCTCCCGCGCCGCTGGTCACTCCGGCCACGGCGGACACCTTCGCGGCCGTTTCGCCCGCGCCTCCGGCCGCGGCGGCCGCCATCGCCTCCGCTGCCACCCTGTTCGCGCCTCTGGCCACCCCGGCCTTGGCCGCCACCCTCCCAGCCCTCTTCGTTCGTGCTCCTGCCCGCTGCAGTCCCTTTGTGTCAGGACCGGATTTTCGGGATGTTAATTTACCAGAAAATGGCCCTTAAGCTCACCAGCCCCAGGATTACTGTTAGCTGGCGAGACACAAACTTGATACAATAACTCCAAGCAAAATACATGATATGTAGTACAAGACCATTCTGGCCTATGAGTACAACACAAGATTTCTAGGGGTTGATGGCGGAAGCGATTTGTGGATCATCAGTGTCTATGGGACTCCATTTCCCACAGGAACAGCTGACCAGGTTAACTCCTATCTTCGCGAGGCTGCTATCACCATTGCTTAGATGTCGGGGCTGTCATCTCGTTGCTCCTCTCCACGCAAGAAATCTGGCCAAGACAATAGCCAAGTACAAGCCAGTGAGTACTTTGAATGTACTCGCAAGCATTTTGAACACGGGTATAATATAGCAAACGATAATCATGCTCTGAAATATTCTACGATTGCAACGTCAGTCACAGAAATAAAATCCATGATGCATGCAAACAAGTTATTCACATAACACATGAATAATGCAATTAGAGAGTAGAAATAGAATGCCTCAGTCGGGCGTCTGAGAGACACCACAGAAAGGGCTCATAAGTGAAATAAGTAACAAACGTGCCGCAGTCGGGTGTCTGTGCGACGCCACATAAAGGGCTTATAAAGTAAATACATAACAAGCATGCCATAGTCGGGTGTCTCAGCGACACCACATAAAGGGCTTATATGGCAAATAAATAACAAACATGCCACAGTCGGGCGTCTATGCGACACCACATAAAGGGCTTATATGGTAATTAAATAACAAACATGCCACAGTCGGGCATCTATGCAACACCACATAAAGGGCTTATAACAGAAATATCACAGTGAATATCCAGGATGTAGAACCGTCCCAGGGATACTCGATAAATCAAGTAATGAAAATAGTTAGTCCACAATAATAATAATTATAATCATCATATGTCACTGGTCAAAATCAATATTCTGATTTAGTTGTTTTTCCTTTGAAGACCGACACTTGACCCAACCCAGACTGTAGTCCTTAACCATGGACACGGCTACTCGAATAGATATAATCTCTGCAGAGGGTGTACTCTTTACCCACGAGTAACGGATTCCGTTAGTCCATCCGGACTAATTCCGCTTACGGTCTTTTAGTTGAAAACACACCCAACCGCACACACCAGCTTGACTCATCGGTGTCTGGAATCACCCACGACACTCGTTAAGTAAAACTCTAAGTGGGGAGGCTACAACCTCGATTAGCATGGGATCACAAAATTTATA
This sequence comes from Triticum timopheevii, assembly GCA_963921465.1. Taxonomy (NCBI): domain Eukaryota; kingdom Viridiplantae; phylum Streptophyta; class Magnoliopsida; order Poales; family Poaceae; genus Triticum; species Triticum timopheevii. The sequence continues at coordinate 219,944,660 of OY997274.1, forward strand.
CCGCGCGCAAACTAGGGAAGCTACCCCCTCGGCTACAACCGAAACACCCATGCCCCCTGATTGGATGACTGGCTTTAATCCATGGCCATGGTACCCTCATCCCGGCCCCTCTGTATGGTGTGTGTGTGTGCTAGAAAGGGGTTGACAACTTACTGGACCGTACCCTACCTGTGTCAGGGACAAGTGGTAGTACGAAACAAGTGTGGGGGTTATCGGAACAAGACTCGATCTATGGTCGACTCAGGAGGTTTAAGTATTTCCTGCATGGTTAGCATAACAATTATATTTTCAATCAACAGACATAACCACCACTCATCATGTCTCACTATTCTGTACTGGACACAATCGTCTCCACGACCGGAGACAAGCTCGTGTCTACCCAAGACAGAGGCTTTCCCGGGTTCCTTCCGGTATGCATGAGAGGCATGTGATGGTGACTACTATCCCAACATATCAAACTCCAACAGCATGAATCATCAATATGCACTCGTGAGTTTGAACATATCATCACAAAGAAATAACAAAAACTCCGATACGAGAGGTGTTGTAACCGTATCAAACAACACGCGGCCATATTATGCCAGGGTTCAGAATGCTTGCCTTCAAGTTGTGGGGAGGCAGGGTGCATTCCAAAACCTTTGAAAGCTTTCTCCTCTCTCCAAAAATCATATTTAAAATATTTTTGAATCAATAAATAGTTTCAGAAACAGTACAAAAAAGTTGTCTAATTTTTTTTCAAATAAATATGAAAATAAACTAGACAGTATTTGAGAGAGGTAGGAAAAAGAATCAACTCATTTGGAGTTATATTTAAAAAGTTATAGGCAGTCAAAGTTTTGGTCAAAAATATATTTTTAAAATAAAACAGAAAAAGGAAAAACGTTTCGAAAACTGACAAAGTCGAAGGCGTATTCTATGTTTACGTCTCCACTTATCTAGCATGGACCGTGCATGGGTCATTGACAGTGGATCTGCGGGGCCCACTGGTCAGGTTTGACCAGTCTTCTCACCCTCGTCTTCCTCTGCCCGAGCGGAGGCGGGACCCCGGTGATGCTCGTCGGTGAACGGCGGCACCGTTCGAGAAACCGAGGGTGGAGATGGATCCGCCAGTCCAGGGCGGTCCTCCCGGTGGTCGCTAGTCAGGTGTGGACGGAGGGAGTCACCGGCGACGAGCTTCGCGACGGTCGGTGGCTTCGGGTGGATTGGGGTTTTGGGGCTATGGTGGCTCTCCATCGCAGCAGGGGGTTTGGACGTCTCCGCAAGATGAAGGGGAGTCGGGTGGTGGTGTCGGATGGACGGGAAAGGGCCTGGTGGTGACGAACGGGGCCAGAAGGCGGCGGTGGCCGAGCTGGCCGGAGACGGGGAAGACGGCCTCCCCTGGTCGATTGCGGGCTAGGGGAGCGCTAGGTGGATGGCTTGAGGCTGCCTGGGGTCTAGGAGGAGCTCGGGTTCACCATTTATAGGGTAGCTAGGTCGGTTCTGCCGCTGCTGGGGATAAGATCACCGGCCGACCGTTTCTGTTGCGGCAGGGCATCGTGGCGCCGATGAGCACTTGCAGACGAGCGTGAGGATAAGCTTGGATTGCTCCAGGGGCAGCTGGCGCGCGACTGCGGCTCGGGCGGCGCCGACCGTGGCAGGAGCCCACTACGGACGCGGGCGTGCCGCCAAGGGGCTCTGTCGGCGGCGCTGTAGGGCATCAGGGGCAGCTTGGCGCGTTCTGGTGAGTGGTCGAGGGCGGGGCGCGGCTCTGCAGGCGAGCAAGGGCCAGGGGTGCGACGTGGCGGCTCGGTGCACGCACGTGCAAAACGCGCCCAGAGCACGCACGCGACATGCTCGACAAAATGCCAAGCTGGTCTAGAGCGCTCAAGTGAGGCTGGCAATTAACAGGACTAGGCTAGGGTTTGCAAGAAAGCTAATGGACAAGGGGGTTAGGCCAGGAGACCAAGCTTGCAATGCTAACTAAAAACCATGCCAAAACTGGCCATGGCCACAAGGTGTTTGACATAATGCTAGAGGCATCTAGGCAGTTCTTGGAGTGGTCATAATCTCCAGATTGGGGTCTCTTTAGGTGTAGGTGATGGTGGCCAGGTTAGTTTGCCAAGGGAAGAAACTTGTTAGTGCAAATATTTGAGAAAATCAGTTTTGGGCAGAAACTAAAGGCTGTCATTTCATGGACCAAAAATATTCCAATAGGTTCATGCTCTTGGACTTAAGGGTTTTGTAGTAAGGACTACAAGTAGGAAAAAGAGTCATGGGTAAAAGAGCAAGCAAAAACATGGTTGCAGTACAAATCCTCAAGTTGGACCAGAATGAAAATGAGGTTGATTCACTCAAAATTTTCAAAGGACATAACTGGGTTTTTGTATAAGGGTGGATAATATACCCCTACTGACCTCCCCTAATTTTGGTGGAAGTTTTAAAGAAATATTTAAATAGGTTGTAGTGCAAAAGTGCAATTGGACCAGATTTAAAGACTTGTGGAAAAACTCAAAGTCTCCAAATGACTAAGGAATATTTTTTCATAAAAGTGATTTAGGGACATTATATGTCATCCCCAAATTTTGCTAAAAAATTTAGATGCATTTATCAAATGGTTGCAGTGTAAAGGAGACTCCAAAACTTATGAAAAATCATTTTAAAATAATAAATCTCAGGAAAAACAATTATGAAAATAAAACCACTGATTAAGAATTGTTCTGTTGAGAGAGTATATAAGTCCAATAACATTTTTGGAAAGTTTCCACTTGGGGTAAAAACTCTTCAATATTAAAGAAAAAGGGGTTCTGAACTCAAAAGAAAATCCAGAAAGCAAAATTTTTCAACTCCTGGCCAAATTTTAATAATACAAAACATGGTTAAATTTTTGGGGTGTTACAACACTACCCCCCTTAAGAAAAAATCTCGTCCTCGAGATTTGATAAGGGTGGTTTTTTTGAAATTTTTTTTACTCCTACTATCACAAAAACAACCGTCCTACTCCTATAATTAAAACGTAGCTACAGCGAGTGGGCAATAAGTGGTGTAAAACCATAGTGTGGCACACTGGCGTTGCGTGGAAAAATTTATGGTTGGTTTCTACTATTGGTTACAGTAAATTTAGAATAAACTTCTAAATTACTGAAAAAAATACGCTGGTCGTACCCAAGAGCACAGTGCTCTCTGTGGCTGACAGGTGGACCCGGGGCCTACTGTCGGTCTCTTCCTCTACCTCTGGTCCTCTCTTCTTCCTCTCTCTCGCGCGCTTTCCCGCACTTTCTCCACCGGCGACGTCTAGCTTGTAGGGCATCTAGGCCGTACTGCGGTAGTGCGCGGCGTGCTAGCTGCCGGCGCAGCGTGCACTCACCTCGCGGGCCAGTGCGTTGTCGGCACTGCTCGCGGATTCGTCTTCGAACACCGGTGATAGAGCGACGAGCAGCGCTGGTGGACTTCGCCCACCGTACACCGATCTCGAGCTATAAAACGACCGCGGTGCTCCTTCTTCTTCCTCCTGACCTCGCTCTCCTTCTCCTCCCTTCTCCTCCATTTCTGTCTGCAGGAGCTCGAGACGAGGTTCTAATGGCGGAGGTGATGCCGGACTGGTACGTGATCTTGATGTGCGGAGGGTTGGCGGCATTGCTGGGGTTCTCCGTGCTCCTGTGCATGATGATCCTCGATGATCGTCGTGATGCGGCCGCTCGAGTGTTAGCTCTCCGCGGCGGCGCTGATCACGATGATTAGGTGCGGTGTCAGGTGCTAACTGCTGTCAGGGTGCCAGAGGTAATTTGTACCCGAGTAATTTCTCACAAATCTCTCCCTCTGAGACTGTGGGGTGTTAGGGAGGCGATTAATTTGGTGCAAAAAAAATGTGCACGCGGATCTGCACTTGGTCGCGAGGTTGGGGTCGTGAGTCTGCTGTTATGGTGCTGCATGAAAAATACAAATCTATGTCGAGAAGAAATGTATGCTGCAACAACTATGAGAAAAATCTCACTTCAGGATTTACCGAGGGTGAAAACAGTTAATAAAATTTTACCAAAGTAAAATCACTCATATTGACTGAAACTAACGATTTAATTCATCGCACAAATTTAGGATATCACACACAAGTTGCAATACATAAATAACTATAGGAACAATAAATACAGCAGTGACATCTACAACGATAATGGTAATTGGACAGGGTCCTGAGAAAAAGTATGGAATCGGGGCACACTCTTCTTCTATCGGGGGGAGTGGATTGACCAGTCGATGAATGTGCCTCTCCTGGTTGGGCCTCAGTGGTCTGCCGATGGTGATCTGAGGATTCAAATCAGCGAGTCTCTGGAGATAGCCCATTACTCGCTGGGTCAAACGCTCTTGAGCGATGACGTACTGGGCAAGATTGGCCAGTACTGGGTCTCTCTCGATTCGTCCACCGGGAAAAGATGTTACTTCTCCGGGTGCTGCACGACTCGGGAAATAATAATATCCCCGTTCGCTGGCATAGGGTACCGCGAATCGAAGGCGTGTAAGCGCCTCATACGCAGCAGCTTCTATGGCCATATGCAGAGTTGGCATAGATTTCCCCACGAAGGAAGCTTCCGTGGGGTCTTGGTTTGGGTTTGCGGGAGGGACGTGCACCACTGCCCAATACTTCGAGGTGGATGGGGTGATCCTCGATTTGAGCAACTCGTACTGGGGTGGATGGATATCACTCATGGTACTGCAGGTAAAGTCCCACAAGACTTTAACAAAGCTACCTGGAGTTGCATCTGGAGTTCTCAGATAGATACTAGGGCTCGACATGGCAATGGAAATGGTTGTGCGAGTGGTGCTCAAGGTGAAGGGTACCTGGCAAGGTCACAAGGTGGCCTTTTATATAGCATTGGGGCTAGGTTATTTACCGTGGTGAAAGGTAACTAGTCGATCGAGTCTGCTTCATGGGGTCGGGGTCAATGCTACAGCTACACATATCTCGTAAAAGTGACGTATTACTGTGGGCGTCGTCGGTGTGATTTTGGTAGCTGTGCCCGAAAAAATGCAACCGCATATGCTAACATATTTAATGCAAGGCTACTATTTAAAAACAGAGGCACACAAGCAAGCTGCGATTATTGAAGGCGATGCAAGATTACATAATCACAGGGCGTGGGCATATTGAGACTCGGCACTACTTGGGTGACTTAGTCTACCTCGTTTATATCTAAACGGGCCTGCCTTGTGGACGTCGAGGCTTCCCCACGGGTCTCGCTGTCGGGATTAGCTGGAGGGGCTTGAGGGGCTGCCGGGTCGGGGTAGCGATGATGACCATCCCGGGGATTGTTGGCCACAATCCCGCTGGAGCGTGTTCCCAAAAGGCGACAAAGCACTTCTAGGGACACCAAAGTATTGTGGTCGATGGCTGGGGCAGACCTCAAGGACTCGATTGGGTGTCCGAACAACACGACTGGGTTGTCGGCGTCGGGCTCAACTTCTCCTCTCGCCTGGGCTCGGCGGATCAGCTCTCCACGAGCTGCGATCAGATCAAGGGTGATTTGATCGAACAGTTCCTCTAGTGCACCTACATAGCGCACGAGATGCAATAATGCGGGATCCGTCTCGTGATCTCTGTTGACAACCTGGGGTGGCCTACCATACCCGTCACGGCTGGGGTAGTAGTAGAACAAGCGACAGTTAACTCTGGGCGACAAGTGTCGGAGTTGAACTATAGCCTCTCGAGCAGCTAGTTGGATGGCTTGTGGTTCAAAGGAAGTTGTCCTTCCGGTGAACCTGTAGGGGCGTTCTGGCGATAGACCCCTACCATAGATGTGTACAGTGGCCCAGAATTGACGGCTCTCACCGCTCATGGGTCCTTGGTACACAACATATTCTGGGGGCTCCTCTAATGCAAAGGCACAACGGGTGAGGTTTGCTAGCACGGTCACAAATCCTCCAAGGTTGTTGGTTGTGGTTTCATTGTGCACGACGGGGCTAGGCATTATGACTTGGTTTGGGGAAGGAGGTTGTGTTGCGCTGTGTTGAGGTTAGCGTGCCCTTCTTATAGAAAAAGAGGGCGGAGTCTTCCTTCGCACGCTTGCGAATGAGACAATTTAGGTGTCGGTCACTGGCGCGTGATCGACAGGCTAGGCTGATAGGTTGGGCACCGACTGCCAAAAGGTGTCGGGTCACTATGGGGCAATCTTACGCGAGAAGCTTGGCCGGGGTTAGGTTAGGATCTGGTGGGTTGGTTAACCTAGGTTTTTCGACCTCGCGAAGATAGGAATAGCCAATGGTCAGCCTGGCTCTGATACCAAGTCTGTCAGGACCGGATTTTCAGGATGTTAACTTCCCAGAAAATGGCCCTTAAGCTCACAAGCCCCAGGATTACTGTTAGCTAGCGAGACACAAACTTGATACAATAACTCCAAGCAAAATACATGATATGTAGTACAAGACCATTCTGGCCTATGAGTAAAACACAAGATTTCTAGGGGTTGATGGCGGAAGCGGTTTGTGGATCATTAGTGTCTATGGGACTCCATTTCCCACAGGAACAGCTGACCCGGTTAACTCCTATCTTCGCGAAGCTGCTATCATCATTGCTTAGATTCCGGGGTTGTCATCTCGTTGCTCCTCTCCGCGCAAGAAATCTGGCCAAGACAATAGCCAGGGACAAGCCAGTGAGTACTTTGAATGTACTCGCAAACATTTTGAACATGGGTATAATATAGCAAACGATAATCATGCTCTGAAATATTCTACGATTGCAACGTCAGTCACAGAAATAAAATCCATGATGCATGCAAACAAGTTATTCACAAAACACATGAATAATGCAATTAGAGAGTAGGAATAGAATGCCTCAGTCGGGCGTCTGAGCGACAACACAGAAAGGGCTCACAAGTGAAATAAGTAACAAACGTGCCGCAGTCATGCGTCTGTGCGACGCCACATAAAGGGCTTATAAAGTAAATACATAACAAGCATGCCACAGTCGGGCGTCTATGCGACACCACATAAAGGGCTTATATGGTAATTAAATAACAAACATGACACATACGGGCGTCTATGCGACACCACATAAAGGGCTTATAACAGAAATATCACAGTGAATATCCAGGAGGTAGAACCATCCCAGGGATACTCGATAAATCAAGTAATGAAAATAGTTAGTCCACAATAATAATAATTATAATCATCATATGTCACTGGTCAAAATCAATATTCTGATTTAGTTGTTTTTCCTCCGAAGACCGACACTAAGACCGACACTTGACCCAACCAGACTGTAGTCCTTAATCATGGACACGGCTACTCGAATAGATATAATCTCTGCAGAAGGTGGACTCTTTACCCACGAGTAACGGATTCCGTTAGTCCATCCGAAAAAATTCCGCTTACGGTCTTTTAGTTGAAAACACACCCAACTGCACACACCAGCTTGACTCATCGGTGTCTGGAATCACCCACGACACTCGTTAAGCAAAACTCTAAGTGGGGAGGCTACAACCTCGATTAGCATGGGATCACAAAATTTATACCGCGCGCAAACTGGGGAAGCTACCCCCTCGGCTACAACCGAAACACCCATGCCCCGTGAACGGATGACTGGCTTTAATCCATGGCCATGGTACCCTCATCCCAGCCCCTCTGTACGGTGTGTGTGCTAGAAAGGGGTGACAACTTACTGAATCGTACCCTACCTGTGGCAGGGACAAGTGGTAGTACGAAACAAGTGTGGGGGTAACCGGAACAAGACTCGATCTATGGTCGACTCAAGAGGTTTAAGTATTTCCTGCATGGTTAGCATAACAATTATATTTTCAACCAACAGACATAACCACCACTCATCATGTCTCACTATTCTGTACCGGACACAATCGTCTCCTCGACCGGAGACAAGCTCGTGTCTACCCAAGATAGAGGCTTTCCCGGGTTCCTTCTGGTATGCATGAGAGGCATGTGATGGTGACTACTATCCCAACATATCAAACTCCAACAGCATGAATCATCAATATGCACTCGTGAGTTTGAACATATCATCACAAAGAAATAACGAAAACTCCGAGATGAGAGGTGTTGTAACCGTATCAAACAACACGCGACCATATTATGCCAGGGTTCAGAATGCTTGCCTTGAAGTTGTGGGGAGGCAGGGTGCATTCCAAAACCTTTGAAAGCTTTCTCCTCTCTCCAAAAATCCTATTTAAAATATTTTTGAATCAATAAATAGTTTCCAAAATAGTACAAAAAAATTGTCTGAATTTTTTCCAAAAAAATATGAAAATAAACTAGACAGTATTTGAGAGAGGTAGGAAAAAGAATCAACTCATTTGGAGTTATATTTAAAAAGTTATAGGCAGTCAAAGTTTTGGTCAAAAATCTGTTTTTAAAATAAAACAAAAAAAAGGAAAAATGTAAAACTGACCACGTCGAAGGCGTATTCTGTGTTTACGTCTCCACTTATCCAGCATGGACCGTGCGTGGGTCAATGACAGTGGGTCCGCGGGGCCCACTGGTCAGGTTTGACCAGTCTTCTCTCCCTCCTCTTCCTTTGCCCGAGCGGAGGCGGGACCCCGGTGATGCTCGCTGGCGAACGGCGGCACCGTTCGAGAAACCGAGGGTGGGGATGGATCCGCCAATCCAGGGCGGTCCTCCTGGTGGTCGCTAGTCAGTTGTGGACGGAGGGAGTCGCCGGCGACGAGCTTCGCGGCGGCCGGTGGCTTCGGGTGGATTGGGTTTTGGGGCTATGGTGGCTCTCCGTCGCAGCAGGGGGTTTGGATGGCTCCGCAAGACGAAGTGGAGTCGGCTGGTGGTGTCGGATGGACGGGGAAGGGCCTGGTGGTGACGAACGGGGCCGGAAGGCGGCGGTGGCCGAGCTGGCCGGAGACGGGGAAGACGGCCTCCCCTGGTCGATTGCGGGCTAGGGGAGCGCTAGGGGGGTGGCTTGAGGCTGCCTGGGGTCTAGGAGGAGCTCGGGTTCTCCATTTAGGGTAGCTAGGTCGGTTCCGCCGCTGCTGGGGATAAGATCGCCGGCCGACCGTTTCTATTGCGGCAGGGCATCATGGCGCCGACGAGCGCTTGCAGATGAGCGTGAGGATAAGCTTGGACTGCTCCAGGGGCAGCTGGCGCGCGGCTGCGGCTCGTGCAGCGCCGACCGTGGCAGGAGCCCACTGCGGATGCTGGCGTGCTGCCAAGGGGCTCTGTCGGCGGCGCTGTAGGGCACCAGGGGCAGCTTGGCTCGTTCTGGTGAGTGGTCGAGGGCGGGGCGCGGCTCTGCAGGCGAGCAAGGGCCAGGGGTGCGACGTGGCGGCTCGGTGCACGCGCGTGCAAAACGTGCGCTCTGGGCGTGCCTAGAGCACGCACGCGACATGCTGGACAAAATGCCAAGGTGGTCTAGAGCGCTCGAGTGAGGCTGGCAATTAACAGGACTAGGCTAGGGTTTGCAAGAAAGCTAATGGACAAGGGGGTTAGGCCAGGAGACCAAGCTTGCAATGCTAACTAAAAACCATGCCAAAACTGGCCATGCCCACAAGGTGTTTGACATAATGCTAGAGGCATCTAGGCAGTTCTTGGAGTGGTCATAATCTCCAGATTGGGGTCTCTTTAGGTGTAGGTGATGGTGGCCAGGTTAGTTTGCCAAGGGAAGAAACTTGTTAGTGCAAATATTTGAGAAAATCAGTTTTGGGCAGAAACTAAAGGCTGTCATTTCATGGACCAAAAATATTCCAATAGGTTCATGCTCTTGGACTTAAGGGTTTTGTAGTAAGGACTACAAGTAGGGAAAAGAGTCATGGGTAAAAGAGCAAGCAAAAACATGGTTGCAGTACAAATCCTCAAGTTGGACCAGAATGAAAATGAGGTTGATTCACTCAAAATTTTCAAAGGACATAACCGGGTTTTTGTATAAAGGTGGATAATATACCCCTACTGACCTCCCCTAATTTTGGTGGAAGTTTTAAAGAAATGTTTAAATAGGTTGTAGTGCAAAAGTGCAATTGGACCAGATTTAAAGACTTGTGGAAAAACTCAAAGTCTCCAAATGACTAAGGAATATTTTTGCATAAAAGTGATTTAGGGACATTATATGTCATCCCCAAATTTTGGTGAAAATTTTAGATGCATTTATCAAATGGTTGCAGTGTAAAGGAGACTCCAAAACTTATGAAAAATCATTTTAAAAGAATAAAGCTCAGGAAAAACAATTATGCAAATAAAACCGCTGATTAAGAATTGTTTTGTTGAGAGAGTATAGAAGTCCAATAACATTTTTGGAAAGTTTCCACTTGGGGTAAAAACTCTTCAATATTAAAGAAAAAGGGGTTCTGAAATCAGAAGAAAATCCAGAAAGCAAAATTTTTAAACTCCTGGCGAAATTTTAATAATACAAAACATGGTTAAATTTTTGGGGTGTTACACTTTGGCCGTCGCTGCACCACTGCCATACGACCACCTCGCCGGGCAGCTCGTAGTTCTGGTGCCCGTGCCTGCTGCACGTTGGTCCTCGCTGGTAAGGCCTCTTGCTCCACGTTGGTTTCTTCTATAGGTAAGCTTGGTGCTGCAACCCTTTCTGCTTCCTTGGCACCCCACTCTCGTCCTTTCCGCCCTCCTCGCGCATTCCTGCCCTAGTTTCCCCCCAGGACTGCTCGTTGGGCTTGATCCATGGATGGTCCCGAGTTCGAAGATGCTATGTTGGCCAAATATGGGTGCGGCACGGTGGAGTCTGTCGCTGGGCGCTGCCGGCCCGCTGGCATGCTCGCCACAATCCTCACCGACGGTGTGCTTCTCTCTCCTAAGGCCTTTGCTTCGATCTTTGTCAGCTGGTTTGGGGGATAGGCCAACGGCTACCGCGTTCAAATGCACCAGCGTGGCACTTTCCTCTTCCAAGTTGCGCATGAGAGCATCGCCAAGGAGATCGTGCTCCGCGATCCCTAGAGCTCTGGCTTCCTCTCTGTCAGGATGTCGCTTTCCGCTCCGGAGCCTTCTTTGTGTCGTGCCCTTGAACTCGGCCGCAGCTGAGCCCGTGTCCGGGCCTGGCACGTTAACGCTCTCCTTCCTTCTGTCCTTGGGCCTCACCCCTCGTGCGCGTCTTATCCGCGCCAGGTTGGCAGTCCATCGATTGCACACGATCTGCATGGCCTGGTTTCGGGGGATTCCGCCGTCGTCTCGTATGGAGCGTGCTCTAGTGCATGCAGTCGTGTGCATGCCTACAATCAATGGCCTGCTGTTCCTCCCTCCCCTAATCCTGGCATTTTGCCTGCGCCTCCTTGCGGTAGCCAACCCGCAGCCGTTCAACGCTCGGATTACCCCGAGACTGCTGGCGATGCTTCGGCTGCCGCCCCCGCCTCCCTCTCCCAACCTATGCCCATGCCTACCCCCCCCAACCTTCAAGGAGGTGTTGCTATCTAATGCGTATCCGCCTCCTGCAGCCCTGGATACTGCACCAAATCACCTTTTTCGATTTGGAAAGCCCAAGGACCTATCCCGGCGCTGCTTCCGATGCCTCGCTTATAGCCACCGTCGCCGCGATTGCCGGGATCCGGCTGTTTGCTGGACGTGCCGTCTCGTAGGGCATCTAAGCTATCAGTACCATCTCCGCTTCGTTCGCCCCTCTCCCACCCGTTCCTCCCCCGCCTTAAATACCAGCTCTAGTCCGCCTGTTCTCCCTACCCCTGCCCTCTCCTCCTACACCCTCGCTCTATTACCTAGCTGCGCTACCTCGCCCTCTCCTTCCATGGAGCCTGTCGTGCATGGCCGCCCCTCCTCCCTCGACGTGCACTACCCCATGGTGCCTGACCAAAACTCCCTCGTCTGCCTTGTCAACATCACTCCACCTAAAGCTGCCTTCTTGCCATGGCTCAAGCGTGTCTTCCGGCACCACTTAGGCATCACAGCAGTGCGGTTTGCGGATGCTGCTGTGGGGATTGCTTTTGTGGTCTTCTAGTGGGTGTCTGAGCAAGTTGCCGCCTTGCGCTCCAGCCCTCTTCCTCTGGGGGATCGCACTGTCTGGATCTTGCCTCATAACACCGGCGATAACTCCTTTTCCTTCGCCTACCGCCATGTGAGCTTGTCCCTGGAGAATATGCCCCTCGAGTTGTGGAACCGCCGCGGGGTTGCGGCGAGCGTAGTGGGGTTCGCCAACCTATTCCGCCTCGAGCACGCCTGCCTCCATGGCAGCGAGTTCTCGAGCATCTTCGTCCTGGTCAAGGTGGAGGCGCTTCATCACATCCCCCACCACCTCACCTTCCACCGTGTCGACGGCAATGGTACCTAAGCCGATGTGATCATCAACGAGATCTGGGACGTCGCCCGATCGCTCGGTGCTCCCACTGCTTCGCCCCATCATGGAGAGGAAGAGGGGTTGGGCGGGCCCAGCGCGGGTGCCTTGCCACGCTTCGTTGGGAGCGGGGGTGGGAGCAGCACGCGCTCTGTCGCGCCAATGCGACGCGGCAGCGCTCCCTCACGCTCTTTTGCTCCCCTCGCGGCGGAGGAAGGCATGGCGGATCACGCCTTCCGTGCTTTTCTGCACCCGCACATGGCCTCGGTGGACGACTGCATTGCCATGCTCAAGCTCTCCACCTGGCCCAAGCTCATCAAAGGCGCCGCTTTCTCCTCCCCTTCTGTAGCTCAGATTCTGCATGAAGATGAGCTATGCCTCTGCCTCCACTCCTCGCCGCTGGCGGCCGACGTGCGCACCCCGCAGGCTGTGGTTACGTTCGATGTTGACGCGCTCTGCTTCTCTTTCACCTTAGAGCTCACTAACTGTCGGGCGATCGCCGGGGTCATCCCCGTGCGGCCAGTGATGGTAGGTGACGACTTTTTTCTTTGCTTCAACTACCTCTCGGAGGAGCTTGCACAAGAAAGCTGCCATTCTCTACTGTTTAAATTCTGGCCCAAGGAGGTGGGTGGTGGGCTATGCCCGTGCACCTTGTCCTTGCTCCCCTTTGTTGAAGCCCGCTACCCGCCCAAGCCCAACGTGCCTGCAAGCATTCTCCCTGCGCCTGGACCGTTGCTTTCCTCCAATGACGCCAACATCCTGCCTCTTGCGGCCTAGTTTCCGACCCAGGCGCACCTCCAAGCCCACCAAATTCTTACCACCAGGCCCATCTGCACCCGGCCCCTCCACTATATCCCTAGGGCTGAACCTGGGATCCTCCCCAACGGCCAGCCGTCTCCTGTAGTTGCCTCTAACCTCCTCCATGGCGCATGCGTGGTGCTCCCGCCGCATGTAGCCACCATCTTCTGCAGCTATCGCGACCCACCGCGTGAACCTGCAGCTGCTAATTTCATCATGTCCAAAATTGCGCTGCAGCTTCTCCCCCCGAACTTTGTTGCCGCCCTGCTAGGCGCGCCGACCCTGCTGGATCTCAATCTAGATCCGCGGGGGTCGGACCTTCCTCTGGTTGAGTGTGGAGGGTTCGAATCTACTGCGCTCGACGCGCCTGTGGTGGCGGCTTCGTCTGCTGCTGCTTCGGCTGATGCTGCGGCCGCCTCTTTGGTCGTGCCGCCGCCATCTACCTTGTCCCCGCGCCGCAGCCCACGGATCCGGCAAGCCTTCGACGGGGTTCGGGTGAGCCCGGTGGAGCGCGCCGCCAAGCGCAAGGCGATGGAGTCCGGCTCCAGCTCCAGCAGCGGCCCCTCCCGGCGTCCAGGATCTTCTTCTCGGTGCAAGAAGGCGCGGGCCAAGGCGGTGGCCGGCCTCCTGGAGCTGCCGCTGATTGCAACTCCGTCCCCGCTCACAAGGAGCAAGCTCAAGCAGAATGCCCAAGGCTGCGACCTCAACGCCTCGGCCATCCTCGACCAAGCCAGAACCCGAGCGGACGCAGATGTGGTGGGCGAAGCTCCTGCCTCCCCGGCTGCAAGCGCATCCTCTGCATCCTCTGTGTGCGTTATCACCCCTCCCATGCTTAGCTTACCTACTTTCAGTTGGTCGTAGTGGTTGCAGCTGGAGGCCTGGGCCTTGCTGTGCTCTCTGCTTGTTGATGTTGCCCTCTTGTTAGATCATGTATCGTCTCCCTGTCATAGCTTTATAGAGGCTGTTGTGGTTGTGTTCGCAGTAGCTTTTGCGTCCTGTTTCGACCTGTGCTACCTGCTTATGTATCGAGCCTGGCTCTTTTCAATCAAAGACTATCGTGTTTGCTACCTTTCCAGCTTTTCCCGTAGCATGCTTATGCCTTGCTCATCTATCCCCTTGGGTTGCTTGCACTATGTTTATCTATGAAGATTCTAAGTTGGAATGTACGTGGCCTCGGTGATGACGACAAGTGCACGCTTGTCCGGGACACCATAACTTCTTGCTGCCATACTATCGTATGCTTGTAGGAAACGAAACTGGCTTCACTTACTCCTTTCAAGATGAGATTGTTTCTTCCTGCCAAGTTCACAGATCACGCTGTCACTTTCTCTGAGGGCACCTCAGGGGGCATTCTGGTTGCATGGGACTCCTCCAAGTTTGTTGGACATGTTGTGATCGAGCATAGATATCATGTCACTATCAAGATGGTTTCTGCCGTATCCAGCTGCTAGTTCCTTCTCTCTGTTGTGTATGCACCCTGCCTGAGCACCGAGTGATATGCTTTCTTCGAGGCAGTCTCTGAAGTGGTAGCTGATAACGACACACCTTGGGCAGTCCTAGGAGACTTTAACATGTATCGCTTCTCCCATGAGAAGTGAAAGGGCAGGCTGAGTTGGACTGCCATGGGGCAGTTCAACACTTGGATCAAAGAGCACGGCTTGGATGACATCCCTGTTGACAATAGGTTGTTCACTTGGTCGAACAAGCGCAACTCCCCAACGCCGGTGCGCCTTGATCGTGTCCTCATCAATGATGCCTGGGGCCTCAACTTTATGCAGACCACGACCTCATGCCCGCCTTACACTACCTCGGATCATGCTCCAATCATGCTCCAGTTCTCTGCTGACACCCCAAAGAGCAAGCTTTTCCGCATGGAGAATCATTGGTTGGAGATGGCAGAGTCAAGGGATATCATCGTCAGTTGCTGGGATAGAGGCCTGCGGCATTTATCTTCCTCGGCCACACGCATCAACTACAATATGCGTAGGCTGCGGGCTGCCCTATGGCACTGGAGTAGGCGCAAGCCCAGTCTCTCGATGCTTATTGACAACAACAAACACGTTGTTTGCTTCCTCAACGCAGTGGAAGAAAGGAGAGACATGTCCTGCCTGGAAGTTGTCCTCCGTGAAGCAGCATCAGCCAAAACAGAACAGTTGATACTTTGGTAGACCGCGATTTGGCGTCGCCGGGCCAAAGTAAGGTGGTGTGTCTCTGGCGACGAGAATTGTAAGTTCTTCCACGCTGCAGCAAACTGCCAAGCACGTCGCAATAAGATCAGAGTCCTCGTCCACAACGGGGTTGAGCACTTCCAGAACGAGCAGAAGCTTAACATTACAAGTGAGTTTTTTGCTGCAATCCTGGGGCAGTCAGCTTCCTTCATGCCAACTGTGAACCTCAGCTCCCTGTATATGCCCATGGACCTCTCCGGGCTTGTTGCCCCGTTCTCCTGGGCTGAGATCATTGAAGCTATCAACAAAGCTCCAAATAACAGGAGTCCAGGACCAGATGGGTTCACCAACAAGTTCTACAAAGTCTTCAAAAACCTGCTCAAGGATGATCTTCTCAGTTTCTTCGAGGATCTGCATAGCAACAGTGTCAGCCTTGCCGGTATCAATACTGCATACATCACCTTGCTGCCTAAAAAGGACACACCCTTGGACATAAAGGATTACATGCTCATTTCCCTGGTTCATAGCTTGCCAAAGCTGGCTTCTAAGGTCTTGACCAATCGGTTGCAGAAGCAAATCCCGGAGCTCGTGCATTCCTTGCAATCTGGGTTTCTAAAAGGACGCTCCATTATTGAAAATTTTGCGCTGGCCGCGGAATTAATTCAGTGTGCCCACAAAAGAAATCTGCCCGTTATCGCTTTGAAGTTGGATTTCCACAAAGCCTTCGACAGCGTCAGCTGGGACTGTCTCAGCCAAGCCATGGTAGCAAGAGGCTTTCCACAGCCATGGAGGCACTGGGTCAACAACCTGCTCTCCTCTAGTAGCTCAAGGGTCATGATCAACGGGGAGCTGGGCCCACCCATCCCTGCTAAGCATGGCTTTAGGAAGGGTGACTCTATGTCACCTTACCTCTTTCTGTTGGTGGCAGATGTGCTGCAAAGGCTATGCTGTCTGCACTTCCAAAATGGGTCTCTGCAGCACCCGCTTGGCGTGGACCGCTTCTTTCCTATGCTGCAATACGCTGACGACACTCTGATCATCTTCAAGGGGGACTTGTAGCAGGCCATGATCATAAAGGACATTCTAAACTCCTTCTCGGCCTTTTCAGGGCTGGCTATTAATTTCCACAAGAGAACCTTAGTGCCTGTTGCTGTCGGCACAATCGTCACAAATGAGATTGCCAGTTTGCTTGGTTGCCCTATCTCCTCCACGCCCTGCACATACCTTGGTCCGCCTCTGTCTCTCAATAAGATCACTCATGAGATGTTGCTACCAGTTATACACAAAGTGGATCGTTGGTTGTTAGGGTGGTTGGCCACTTTCCTTTCCCTTGGTGGGAGTCTAACCCTTGTCAACTCTGTGCTGGCTGGCATTCCTACATACTTCATGGCATGCTTTCCTTGGCTTAAAGAGTCGATTTGCTCTCTCGAAAGCCTGCTGCCTGCGTTTCTCTGGCAAGGACTGAACAAAGTGAAGGGGGGCCAATGCCTTGTGGCCTGGGACAAGGTGACTGTCGTGGGGAATGGGAGCACGAGCACCTATGGGGCAGGAGGGCCCCTTCTTGTCCGGCAAGGGAGCGGAGGGCGCACGCAGAGCAGATCGAGGCGAGAGAGCGCGCGGGGGATTTTACCCAGCTTCGGAGCTCTCCGGAGAGATAAAACTCCTACTGCTGCTTTGTGTCTTATATTCTGTTCTTGCTCGAGAGAGCGGGCATGGCGTCGAATCAGCCGAACCCCCAAGCTGTGGAACCAAAATTCCGAACCCCCTCTACGTGCGCATGGGCCTCCTTTTTATAGGCTAAAGGGGTCACCGACAGGTGGCAGCGTAGAAAGAGGGGTAGAAAGGTAAAAATGCGGGTTGGTACAACTACTACCAACAGTGTCCCCTACCTAACTCTGGCGGCAGGGGGACAAGGGCATTTAATTCCCGTCCGGTCGCCCCAACAGTGGAAGGAAACGACCGTTGGAGGCGCCACCGATCGCCACGATGGCCTTCTTGTCAGCTTCGCTTGCCACCTCGCACCGCCATGCTGCATAGCTACCCGCCACGTGCACCAGGAGCGATCTTGTGGCGACACGTCGTCGGGTGTGCTGGAGCATGGGTGCAGAGTGGCAGCCCTGCCGTGGCAAGCGCCTTGCCGCGGCCTTTATCTTGTCGCACCAGCCAGCTCGCCGCTCGCCGGGCCTTGCCGGGACGCGCGGGGCGTTGCAGCAAGTTTCTTGAAGTGCCTTAGCTGGCCTTTTGTCCTTCCCGGCAAGATCCTCTTGCCGGGGCCTTGTATTCTTCCCGGCCAGCTTCTTTTGCCGGGGCCTTGGTTGGCCTTCCCGGCAAGCTCCTCTTGCCGGGGCCTTAGTTTGAGTACTTTGTTCTTGAATGGCATCAAAGTAGCCGTGGGGGATCTTGGCGGACGCCCGGCAAGCCCTGTCGCGGGTCGCTGCGACTGCCCGTGCACAAGTTCGGGATACTAAGGTACCCCTACTTTAGTACACCGACAGTGACTCTCCATTGTCAGAATGGAGGTCTGATACATCTCCAACGTATCTATAATTTTTGATTGCTCCATGCTACTTTATCTACTGTTTTGGACTATATTGGGCTTTATTTTCCACTTTTATATTATTTTTGGGACTAACCTATTAACCGGAGGCCCAACCCAGAATTGCTGTTTTTTGCCTTTTTTTAGTATTTCGAAGAAACAGAATATCAAACGGAGTCCAAACGGAATAAAACTTCTGGGAACATGATTTACTCATCAGATAAGATCCAGGAGACTTGGACCCTCCGTCAAGAAAGCCACGAGGCGGTCACGAGGGTGGAGGGCGCGCCCTCCCCCCTGGGCGCGCCCCCCTGCCTCGTGGGCCCCTCGGAGCTCCACGGACGTACTCCTTCCTCCTATATATACCTACGTACCCCCATTAGACCAGGGACGGAGCCAAAAACCTAATTCCACCGCCGCAACCTTCTGTATCCACGAGATCCCATCTTGGGGCCTGTTCTAGAGCTCCGCCGGAGGGGGCATCCACCACGGAGGGCTTCTACATCAACACCATAGCCTCTCCGATGAAGTGTGAGTAGTTTACTTCAGACCTTCAGGTCCATAGCTAGTAGCTAGATGGCTTCTTCTCTCTTTTTGGATCTCAATACAATGTTCTCCCTCTCTCTCGTGGAGATCTATTCGATGTAATCTTCTTTTTGCGGTGTGTTTGTTGAGACCGATGAATTGTGGGTTTATGATCCAACTTATCTATGAATAATATTTGAATCTTCTCTGAATTCTTTTATGTATGATTGAGTTATCTTTGCAAGTCTCTTCGAATTATCCGTTTGGTTTGGCCAACTAGATTGGTAGTTCTTGCAATGGGAGAAGTGCTTGGCTTTGGGTTCAATCTTGCGGTGTCCTTACTCAGTGACAGAAAAAGTTGCAAGGCACGTATTGTATTGTTGCCATCGAGGATAACAAGATGGGGTATTTATCATATTGCATGAATTTATTCCTCTACATCATGTCATCTTGCTTAAGGCGTTACTCTGTTTTTAACTTAATACTCTAGATGCATGCTGGATAGCAGTCGATGAGTGGAGTAATAGTAGTAGATGCAGAATCGTTTTGATCTACTTGTCACGGACGTGATGCCTATATACATGATCATACCTAGATAACCTCATAACTATGCTCAATTCTATCAATTGCTCAGCAGTAATTTGTTCACCCACCATAGAATATCTATGCTCTTGAGAGAAGCCACTAGTGAAACCTATGGCCCCCGGGTCTATTCTCATCATATCAATCTCCATTACTTTATTTTACTTGTTTTGCCTTTACCTTTTTACTTTGCATCTTTATATCAAAAATACCAAAAATATTATCTCTATCAGATCTCACTCTCGTAAGTGACCGTGAAGGGATTGACAACCCCTAAGCGTTGGTTGCGAGTTGCTATTGTTTTGTGCAGGTACGAGGGACTTGCGCGTGACCTCCTACTGGATTGATACCTTGGTTCTCAAAAACTGAGGGAAATACTTATGCTACTGTGCTGCATCACCCCCTCCTCTTCGGGGAAAACCAACGCAAGCTCGAGACGTAGCAAGAAGGATTTCTGGCGCCGTTGCCGGGAAGACTTACGCAAAAGTCAACATACCAAGTACCCATCACAATCCCTATCTCTCGCATTACATTATTTGCTATTTGCCTCTCGTTTTCCTCTCCCCCTCTTCACCCTTGCCGTTTTATTCGCCCCTCTTCCGTTCGATCTTGTGTCTCCATGTACCTTCTTTTTTGCTGGCATCTTTGCTTGCTAAAAGTTTATGGATCCTCATCCACTTGCTAATCTCTTTAAGAGATCCAATTATGTTGAACCTATTGCTAGTGAGTTGAGTTTGTCTCATACACTTCACCTTTTTAATATCTTTTGTGAGTATGATGGAAAGGATAATTGTGCTCAAGTGCTTGAAGAAGAAATCTATAGAATGTTTGGTACTAAATTTTTGAATGATGAGCATGATTGCTATGTTGTTAGTATGAATTCCTTGAATATCCATGATGCTAATGATATGCATGAATATATAGATAATGATGATTCCGATGATTTGATTGAAATATCCCTTGATGAACACGATGCTTGCTATTCTTGTGGCCATGATGCCAATATTTATGAAGATGAATTTGCTATAGTTCCTTATGTTAAACATGAGATCGTTGCTATTGCACCCATACTTGGTAGTTCCTTCGATAAAAAGCATGATTGCAATGATTTTCCTATAAATTCTTTTGATGTCAACTGTGCTAAAATTATGCAAAACCCTAAGCTTGGGGATGCTAGTTTTGCTATGTCTACTACTTGCTGCAATGATCATGATTGGGGTGATTCTTCTTTTGATCTTGAAAATTTATTTAATCCCCATGATGAATATGAGATTGATAATATTGTTTGCAATAATATTGAAAGTGGGTTTGGAAGAGTGTCAACTTTAGATCCCACATATTTGGAGAATATTCAATCTTATGAAATTTTTGATAAAAGTGGGTTTGGAGAGGTCATGACTTTAGTTAATGTTAATCCCACTATTTTGGAAGAGTGTCAACTTCGCATGCATATGGATCGTGTTGAGAATATGTTATGTGATAGCTATATTGTTTAATTTTCTTATGATCCTACATGTAACTATTATGAGAGAGGAAAATATGGTCGTAAAATTTTTCATGATAATAAATTACCTCTCGTTATGTTGAGATTGCTATTGTTTCTTTCCGCTTCCTTGCATATGCTAGTTTTTGCTTGCTATGATAATTTGTTTGCCTATAAGATGCCTATGCATAGGAAATATGTTAGACTTAAATGTGTTTGTCATGTGTTTCATGATGCTCTCTTTGCGCTTCAATTCTTGTCTTTCTTGTGAGCATCATTAAAATTCTCAATGCCTAGCTGGGGGCGTTAAACGATAGCGCTTGTTGGGAGGCAACCCAATTTTATTTTGTGTTTTTTGTTTTTGATTCTGTTTAGGAATAAATAATCCATCTAGCTTCTGTTTGGATGTGTTTTTATGTTTTAATTAGTGTTCGTGCCAAGTAAGACCTATAGGATAACCTACGATGATAGTTGATTTGATTCTGCTGAAAAACAGAAACTTTGCGCGCACGAATTTAGTTATGATAAATCACAGGAACGTGCTTTTGCATTGATTCTTTTTGCTGCTAATCAATAAACAAATTGTCCAGAACTTCCTATTTTTGTAGAATTTTTAGAGTTCCAGAAGTTTGCGTTAGATACAGATTACTACAGACTATTCTGTTTTTTGACAGATTCTGTTTTGCGTGTGTTGTTTGCTTATTTTGATGAATCTATGGCTAGTAAATTAGTTTATAAACCATAGAGAAGTTGGAATACAGTAGGTTTAACACCAATATAAATAAAGAATGAGTTTATTATAGTACCTTTAAGTAGTCTTTTGTTTTCTTTCTCTAACGGAGCTCACGAGATTTCTGTTGAGTTTTGTGTTGTGAAGTTTTCAAGTTTTGGGTGAATTCTTTTGATGGATTATGGAACAAGGAGTGGCAAGAGCCTAAGCTTGGGGATGCCCATGGAACCCCCAAGATAATCCAAGGACACCAAAAAGTCAAAGCTTGGGGATGCCCCGGAAGGCATCCCCTCTTTCGTCCACTTCCATCGGTAATTTACTTGGAGCTATATTTTTATTCACCACATGATATGTGTTTTGCTTGGAGCGTCTTGTATTATTTGAGTCTTTGCTTGTTAGTCTACCACAATCATCCTTGCTGTACACACCTTTTTGAGAGAGCCATATATGATTTGCAATTTGTTACAATACTCTATGTGCTTCACTTATATCTTTTGAGCTTGATAGTTTTGCTCATAGTGCTTCACTTATATCTTTTGAGCTTGATAATTTTTGCTCTAGTGCTTCACTTAGATCTTTTAGAGCACGGTGGTGGATTTGTTTTAAATAAACTTGATCTCTCATGCTTCACTTAGATTATTTTGAGAGTCATTAATAGCATGGTAATTTGCTTAATGTTAATATACTTGGTGTTCAAGATATGTGAAACTTTCTTTTGAGTGCGTTGAATACCAAGATAAGTTTGATGCTTGATAATTGTTTTGAGATATGAAGATGGTGATATTAGAGTAATGGTAGTTGAGTAGTTGTTAATTCAAAGAATACTTGTGTTGAAGTTTGTGATTCCCGTAGCATGCACGTATGATGAACCGTTATGTGATGAGCTCGGAGCATGATTTATTTATTGATTGTCTTCCTTATGAGTGGCGGTCGGGGACGAGCGATGGTCTTTTCCTACCAATCTATCCCCCTAGGAGCATGCGCGTAATACTTTGCTTTGATAACTTCTAGATTTTTGCAATAAGTATATGAGTTCTTTATGACTAATGTTGAGTCCATGGATTATACGCACTTTTTCCCATCCTTCCACTATTGCTAGCCTCTCTAATACCGCACACCTTTCGCCGGTATCATACACCCACCATAAACCTTCCTCAAAACAGCCACCATACCTACCTATTATGGCATTTCCATAGCCATTCTGAAATATATTGCCATGCAACTTTCCACCGTTCCGTTTATTATGACACGCTCCATCATTGTCATATTGCTTAGCATGATGATGTAGTTGACATCGTATTTGTGGCAAAGCCACCTTTCATAATTCTTTCATACATGTCACTCATGAATCATTGCATATCCCGGTACACCGCCGGAGGCATTCGTATAGAGTCATATTATGTTCTAAGTATCGAGTTGTAATTGTTGAGTTGTAAGAAAAATAAAAGTGTGATGATCATCATTATTAGAGCATTGTCCCAAGTGAGGAAAGGATGATGGAGGCTATGATTCCCCCACAAGTCGGGATGAGACTCAATGAGAGAAAAGGCCATAAAAAAAGAGAAAAGGCCCAAATAAAAAAATGAGAGAAAAAGAGAGAAGGGACAATGCTACTATCCTTTTACCACACTTGTGCTTCAAAGTAGCACCATGATCTTCATGATAGAGAGCCTCCTATGTTGTCACATTCATATACTAGTGGGAATTTTTCATTATAGAACTTGGCTTGTATATTCCAATGATGGGCTTCCTCAAAACGCCCTAGGTCTTCGTGAGCAAGCGAGTTGGATGCACACCCACTTAGTTTCTTTTGTTGAGCTTTCATATACTTATAGCTCTAGTGCATCCGTTGCATGGCAATCCCTACTCACTCACATTGATATCTATTGATGGGCATCTCCATAGCCCGTTGACACGCCTAGTTGATGTGAGACTATCTTCCCTCTTTTTGTCTTCTCCACAACCACCACTCTATTCCACATATGGTGCTATATCCATGGCTCACGCTCATGTATTGCGTGAAGATTGAAAAAGTTTTGAAAATGTTAAAGTATGAAACAATTGCTTGGCCTGTCATCGGGGTTGTGCATGATTTAAATACTTTGTGTGGGGAAGATGGAGCATAACCAGACTATATGATTTTGTAGGGATAACTTTCTTTTGCCATGTTATTTTGAGAAGACATAATTACTTTGATTAGTATGCTTGAAGTATTATTATTTTTTATGTCAATATGAACTTTTGTCTTGAATCTTTCGGATCTGAATATTCATACCATGATTAAGAAGATTTACATTGAAATTATGCCAAAGTATCACTCCGCATAAAAAATTCTCTTTTTATCATTTACCTACTCGAGGACGAGCAGGAATTAAGCTTGGGGATGCCTGATACGTCTCCAACGTATCTATAATTTTTGATTGATCCATGCTACTTTATCTACTGTTTTGGACTATATTGGGCTTTATTTTCCACTTTTATATTATTTTTGGGACTAACCTATTAACCGGAGGCCCAGCCCAGAATTGTTGTTTTTTGCCTTTTTCAGTATTTGGAAGAAACAGAATATCAAACGGAGTCCAAACGGAATGAAACTTTCGGGAACGTGATTTACTCATCAGATAAGATTCAGGAGACTTGGACCCTCCGTCAAGAAAGCCACGAGGCAGTCACGAGGGTGGAGGGCGCGCCCTCCCCCCTGGGCGCGCCCCCTGCCTCGTGGGCCCCTCGGAGCTCCACCGACGTACTCCTTCCTCCTACATATACCTATGTACCCCCATTAGACCAGGGACGGAGCCAAAAACCTAATTCCACTGCCGCAACCTTCTGTATCCATGAGATCCCATCTTGGGGCCTGTTCCGGAGCTCCGCCGGAGGGGGCATCCACCACGGAGGGGTTCTACATCAACACCATAGCCTCTCCGATGAAGTGTGAGTAGTTTACTTCAGACCTTCAGGTCCATAGCTAGTAGCTAGATGGCTTCTTCTCTCTTTTTGGATCTCAATACAATGTTCTCCCCCTCTCTCGTGGAGATCTATTCGATGTAATCTTCTTTTTGCGGTGTGTTTGTTGAGACCGATGAATTGTGGGTTTATGATCCAACTTATCTATGAATAATATTTGAATCTTCTCTGAATTCTTTTATGTATGACTGAGTTATCTTTGCAAGTCTATTCGAATTATCCGTTTGGTTTTCCCAACTATATTGGTAGTTCTTGCAATGGGAGAAGTGCTTGGCTTTGGGTTCAATCTTGCGGTGTCCTTACTCAGTGACAGAAAGAGTTGCAAGGCACGTATTGTATTGTTGCCATCGAGGATAACAAGATGGGGTATTTATCATATTGCATGAATTTATTCCTCTACATCATGTCATCTTGGTTAAGGCGTTACTCTGTTTTTAACTTAATACTCTATATGCATGCTGGATAGCGGTCGATGAGTGGAGTAATAGTAGTAGATGCAGAATCATTTCGATCTACTTGTCACGGACGTGATGCCTATATACATGATCATACCTAGATAACCTCATAACTATGCTCAATCCTATCAATTGCTCAACAGTAATTTGTTCACCCACCGTAGAATATCTATGCTCTTGAGAGAAGCCACTAGTGAAACCTATGGCCCCCGGGTCTATTCTCATCATATCAATCTCCACTTTATTTTACTTGTTTTGCCTTTACCTTTTTACTTTGCATCTTTATATCAAAAATACCAAAAATATTATCTCTATCAGATCTCACTCTCGTAAGTGACCGTGAAGGGATTGACAACCCCTAAGCGTTGGTTGCGAGTTGCTATTGTTTTGTGCAGGTACGAGGGACTTGCGCGTGACCTCCTACTGGATTGATACCTTGGTTCTCAAAAACTGAGGTAAATACTTACGCTAATGTGCTGCATCACCCCCTCCTCTTCGGGGAAAACCACGCAAGCTCGAGACATAGCAAGGTCTCGGTGTGAGGAATCTGCAAGCTCACAACCAAGCCATGCTTTGTAAATTTCTCTCCAGGATTCTGCAGCACTCCAACATCCCTTGCTACCAATGGTTTGCTCTGCAACACTGTCAGTCTACCCTGCCCCTTGCGCCTTCTGGGCGGAATACTGCTATGTGGCATGGGTTCAAGGCTTGCATCCCCATGGTTATCAACTCCTCGTGATGCATCCTCGGTTCGGGCGAGCACATCTCCTTCTGGCATGATCTTTGGGTTGAGATAGGCAGGCTATACTTGTTGATGCCTGTTCTTTACTCCTTTGCAAGGAACCGCTGCTGCTCTGTGCTTTCTCAATACTCAAATGGTGCCTGGTCAGTGCAGCTCCACCCCAACCTCTCCCGCTCTGCTGAACGCGAGCTTGTTTTTCTGCAGCAGTTGCTTGCTCCGCTAGCTTCGGTTGAGTCTGGAGAGGATGTTCGTCTGCCGTCGGTCTTTGAGAAGCATCTTAGCACGGGCTACTTCTACAGGCTCCTAACCTTCTGTGGGGTTTCGTGGTCCTTCCATGAC
Source organism: Triticum timopheevii (assembly GCA_963921465.1). Classification (NCBI taxonomy): domain Eukaryota; kingdom Viridiplantae; phylum Streptophyta; class Magnoliopsida; order Poales; family Poaceae; genus Triticum; species Triticum timopheevii. Next base: position 219,970,196 of record OY997274.1, read on the forward strand.
TTCATCTGGGACACTCTGATTCCTTTGAAGCACAAAACCTTCCTCTGGTTAGCTTTTTGCGGACGGCTCAACACCAGAGACAACATCATCAAGAAAGATTGTACTACCGTTGCTGCTAGCTCCGGTTGTGACCTTTGCCCTGCAGTGGAGTCGATACATCACATTTTGCTGCATTGCCGGGCGGCCTCCACTCTCTGGCACCACCTACAGTTGGCAACAATTACTGGTAAGGCACCTGATATTCTCACTTTCGTCTGGCAAGCTGCTGATCAACTTCAGTTCAAGTGCAAATGGAATGCGGCTTTTGCCGCCTGTGCCATCGCTCTCTGGCATGCCCTAAATGACCGTGTTTTCAACTCGCAATCTTGGACAGACGCTTACGTACGGTTTTATGCCGCAGAACTGATCCGCCTTTGGTACTACAGAGCCAAAAAAACAGCAAGACAAGGAGGACCTCAAGTTTTGGGGCAACCTTATAGCAACATAGTCGTATAGCTGGCCTCTAGTTCTCCTTCTCCTTTTTCTCCCTGTTTCCTTCTTCTGTGTTAAGAACCCCCTTCCTGTCAGGGTTTTCCTTGTGGTTTTGCACTAAAGTGCACCCCACAAGCCCTTGTTTGTACGTTCTCAGGCTGCAGCCTGCTTTGAAATATAAAGGTGGCTCGAGCCCCTTTCTTTTTCAAAAAAAAAGTAGTGCACGTCTTCTGTTCCACGGTGTACAACAACAAGCACATGGAGGTACTCAGTATTATGGTAGAGCTAGCATGGCTTAGACCAGGAGAGGAGAAATCGGCCGACCATGGCGTCGGCGTGCTCCCTTCTCCATCTACGTGACCAAATATGAACTTGTTAATTGCCTTACTCCGTTGAGAATTGTAAAGATGCATCACACATGCATATTCTATAGTTGGTTCTCTGTCGGGGAAACGACACCTATGGGATCACGAGGATCCCTTCTACGGTTGGCGGGGAGAGAGGGTTGCACAAAGAGCAGGTCTGGTGACCAGCACGAGGGATTTTTACCCAGGTTCGGGCCGCCGAGGAGCGTAAAACCCTAGTCCCGCTTTGAGTGTATATTTGATGTTCTTGAACCTTAGCTAGCTGCTATGCGTGCCTGGTCCAAAAGTTCGAATCCTTCTCCAGTATGCCTCGGGCCTCCTTTTATACGTCAAAGGGGTCGCCACAGTGGCACATAGGAGGTGTAAAGTAGCTACAGTGTACAAGCTTATCACTGACGTTGTAGGACAAGCGCATTAAATGTTGGTTACGTGCCCTTCAACTTTATCGGGGACGGTAATAGAACCTGTCCCGCCGGTCGCCGCCTTACCCTGCCTTGACACGCGTCCAGGCTGACGAGGCATGCAGCGCCAAGCTGACTAGCTAGCCGCTACGCTGGCGCGGTCATAGGATCTTCGCGAAGATCTGCATGCCACCATGCAGGTGCTTACTTAGTTGGCAAGCTGATCGCCGCGCTGGAACGGCCGAGGGTGGCGAAACCTTGTCGGGTGCGGGCCCAGCCGTGGCCCCGCAATTGTCCCCGGCAAGGGTCTTGCCGGGGCCTCCCAGTCGTCTCCGGCAAGGGCCTTGCCAGGGGTCTTCGTCTTCTGGTCTCCATGTAGACCTGCATGCCACCAGTATTCACAAAGATCTGCATGCTACTTCACATGCGCCCCCAGGTCTTGGCCTTAACGTTTGTCGATGGGGTCAGAGCTCTCAGCTTCAAGGGTGGTGGCCTTGCTGGTGCTTAGCAAGCCGCCCCAGCAAGGCTCTTGCCGGGGCTACGCAAGCCGTCCGGCAAGGGTCTCGCCGAGGGAGATCTATCTTGTCTTCTGCTTTCTGTTTACTGGCTTGAATGCTATCTTGGTAGTTTTGTATCTTGCCTTCTACTGCCCTATCAAGCCTTGCCGCAGGTGTGGCTGCGACTGCCCGTGCACAAGTAAGGGGTACAGAAGGGCCCACACTTATGTACACCTACATTCTTCGTCGCGTGTGGCCCTCTGCTGGTGTTCTGTTCTGCTTGAGAACATTGCACCACCGTCTCGTGCTCACCAGTAACCGCATGCATAGCAAGCTGCTGGCCTCAGTTAGTTACGGACGATGATGGCTTAGAGCATCTCCAGCCGCGCCCCCAGAACGGCCTCCCCAGGCAATTTTTTCGCGCCGGCGCCGAAAAAAACGGCCCAGTCGCGCCCCCAAAGGCCCATTTCTCGCCGCCTCGGACCGAAATTGGTGCCGGCGGACCCAGGCCGAACCCGGCACGCCGGGGGGGGGGGGGGGCTTCGGGGCGCCGGCCGAAACGTTTTTGGCACGAAAACCGGCGGGCCCTCCTTGACAGCGACTCGGCTCTTCTCGCCGCTTCGTCATCCTCATCGCCTCGGTTCCCGCGGCGAATCAATGCCACAGCTGCCACGCGCTGCCGTGCCAGTCCGCCTCCTCCATTGATGCCTCACGGGGGCGTAGTGAAGACCGGACGACACGCGTCCCTCGCCCGCCACGCGTACACACGGCGGCCACGCGTACGCACGGCGCCTCCGCCTATATAAGTCGCCCCCAGGGCGCCGGTGACGCACAGACACTCCATCGCCGATGCCCGTTCCTCCCCCGTTCCTCCCTCTCCTCTCGCCGTCTCCAGTTCAACCATGGCCGAGCGTTTCCCAGGCGACGACGCGGCGGCGAACGGCTTCGGCCGCCGCCACCTTCACGAGGACGAAGCTCGGCTCCTCTTTGAGGTCGAGTACCCGGCCCCGCCGGACATGCGGAGGACGAGCACGGCGTGGTGATCCTCGACAGCGACGAGGACGAGGACACCCCGGACCGTCCAACCCGCCGCGCCAACCTGGGGAGGGGTGCAGCAGGGACGGCGGCCGCGGAGGAGGCGACGACGACGACGACGCCGACGACTACACGCAGTTCTGCAGGCTCTTCGGCATGTAGAGCTTCAAGGGCGACGGCGGGCCTAGTAGCGTTTTTTTTCTATAAAATATTTTAAATATGTATGAACTCGCCGAAGTTTGGTTGAATTTAGCCGTGTATAACCGAACGTCGTCGAACATTTTCTTTTTTTAAAAACAATTAGACGCGCATGGGGGCGGCCCTGGGGCCGGCGACTGGGGACCAACTCGCCCCAGGCCGGTTTTTTGCGCCGGCTCGCCCTCAAAGACGATTTTAGGCGCCTCCTGAGGGGTCAACGGGTGGAGATGCTCTTAGTCATCACTGGTGCCGATCCAGTAGTAGCCCGCACGTTCACAATCTGCAACTTGCCGCTTTAGCCTTCATCTCTATGATCGACCGCCGGGATTCATCATGCCAACTATTGTAGTGATTTCTATTGCCTTTCCAATGCCACAAACGCCTCGCTGTCGTGTCGTTTCATTGCAACACTGTTTCCTGTTATGGTTAGTATGGCTGCACAATTTGAAGTTTTTGTGATCTATCTGTCGATCATGTTCTATAAGCATGTAAATATAAAATGTTTTAACTCTTTTCTGAATCAGATATATATAGAGACATATTCGTTCACTTATTTCAGTTCGTATGTTGTCTATATTAAAATATTAAAAACATCTTATAATTATGAACGGGATAGTACAAAGGTACGAATCACGTTAAACTAGTTTATGGCCATGAGTAGGATGTATCAATAACGGAGTCTTTTCTACCATACAAAAATAGAGAAAGACTAAACGACACAGCACAGGCCTATCCATGGATGGGAGTATACTGTAGCACGGCACAGTGAAAAACCCAAAAAAACTACTACCTCCGTAATTTTTCCGACAAAGACAATATATTAATATCACGACAATACCAATTGCACCCACCTGTGTACCAACAAGATGTTCAAATACATTAAGAATACACACAACCAGTAAAAGAAAAAAAGAAAAAAAGGCCCTGCCACGGCCAACGCACTCTAATCACCCTAAAAAACAACACTTGGAATACAAAAGAGGTTCTCCAAAAGCAACGCCTACAAGAAGAAAATAGTGTACAAGCATTGATGTTGCCTGATCGAAGATCTTGGATTTTTCAGCCCGGAGAAAGTCCGAGTTCACCCAAAACAATGCCTTCAACAAGGTGATTGCCAGGTACAACAAATAAAGGTCATACCTTGGGTTTTCACCCTGGGATCAAGAATCGGTACTCGAGGAGCACGACCAAAAATGTAGTCCTCAGTGTTGTGGCCTCTGCTTACCAAGGCTGTTGTTACTAGTCACTATACACATGGCACAAAATCTTCATCACATCCAATACACCCTTCCACGAGAGCTCAAGACATCCAAACGCACCCGCCATGACTTTCCCCACCTCTGTCAATGTCTTGGAAATCTTGTCTTAGACATGTCCCATGAAACAGATAAGAAAGCCAAGCTTCCCGCTGCTCCCTCTTAAGGCCATGTTGGCGGATAATATGAGCGTGCGCGATCGGGGCCTTTTTGATCTAGATATCCGGGGCCGTCATATGTCAATCCATTTATATCTTGGACATGGAAGACCGGAACTCGTCAGCGGCCAGATCCAAGAGGTTAACATCCAGCGGAGGGATCGAGATTCAGTGACTTGCTAGTCACAAGTCACCAATGAACAGTATTTTAACTGGCCCCCATCTCCACACCGTCCGATCAGAAATCGACGGACAGATCCGCATGAACAGTATACGTTGTACAGTGCTGTCTCTACAGCGCCCTTTCCACAGTGTTTTCTGCTACAGTGCCGTCTATAGTGTTTTCTGCTACATAATTCAATCTGACCCGCCGCCCCCTGATCCAACGGCTGGCCGCCCCCCAGTCACGGCGTGACTGGCCAGAGGCCAGTCACTGGATCCCTGTCCCCAGCGGAGAGATGGCTTGGCGGAAGAAGAGTGTTAGGGCCAAGATGCGCCAGAACCAGATCGGGGCAGGCCACCACCATGGACGGGAGCCCCACCTCAACCCATCCCACCACCAGACGGGAACTTGCTTGAGCACCAACCGGCCTCCACTGTCATTGGTCCAAGCACCTGGCACGCCACCACTGCTGGGAGGCAGGGCAGCCACCACCCGCCTTTGCCATCATAGCCTGCGCCACTCAGAGGCCAGACTAGCCAGTCCAGGAGGAGGCCCCAGATCTGGACGACTCCAACCAGATCATCACTGCCTCATGAGCGTGCCACCCACCAGGAACACGCCCCCAAGAAGCACCTCACGCCAATGCCACCAGCTCTGGTCGCCACCGAGGCCGCTGATGGCCTTATGCCGCCACGCCCTCCTCCGCCCGAGGCTGTTGTCCCACGCCAGCCAACCCGGCGGGAAGGGGGAGAGGGCCCTGCCCCCGGTGGCCCGCTCCGGCGGTTGCGAGGGGCGATGGAGGCGAGGAGGTAGACTCTGGCGGCGCATGACAGCCCCCCCCCCCCCCCCCGGCCCGCTCGTGGGAGCGGCTGGGCGATAATTATGGATCAGACCGCGCGTAGATAAGACCTAGTGTCAAAATGTCTTATATTAAATTACAAAGAGAGCACAATACAACAGAGAGGATTGAACAAGAGACATCCCGTCGTGGATGCACGTTGATAGACAACGGGCTCATTAACGTTACTGACCTTTAGTTAGGAACTAAGCACGTACATTTTTTGAATCTGTATTTTGTTCTAAAAATAACTCAAGTAATTTTTGAAACTCTGAACAAAATTTGGTAAAGCAGACATTTTTTGAATATGTGAATATTTTTTAAATAATTTTTTAAATTCGAAACAATATTTGAAAATGAGAGGAATTTTTCAAATTTATGAATATATTTAGAAAATTTGAAAACTTTTTGTGAAGTCACAAACTTCATTAAAACCGTGGAATGTTTTACAAAATGAAAAAGGAAAGCAGAAAAAAGAAGCAGAAAAAACTAAAAAAAGAGAAATAAATGGAGAAAATGGAAGAAAACCGAAAACAATCAGAAAAGAAACAAACAGGAAAAACTCGGTTAAAGAAACAGGACAAATCTTCGTGAATGTTCCCTTCTTTTAGTTATCAAGATCATTCCTTTTTTTAGTGTCGTGGATGTTCCTTTTTTATAATCACCTATGATTTTATTTATATTCATAACAATTAGAGGTACACTAATTTGACTCTAAAATCCAAGAAAATATAAAGTAACTTCTATAACTAAGAATTACAACGAAATCTATTTTAAACACCTTCACTGTATCGAACTCTGCTAGAAGAAATACTCCAAAGATTTTGGTAAAGAGCCTGCAATTGAACTGGAGCAACGATGTTGTCTCTTTTTCACCCGCACCAACATTACAAATAATGATTTTTGTAGCGCCTTGAGTCGCCGATCCAAAATGATGAGAAGGCTTGATCGATGAATGTACTTGGACCCCCTTGAAGTGCAGGTCGTCGGATCACAATATCTTCACCATGATTTCGATTAAAGATTTCAACTACACAAAGAATCAAACAAACAAACAAAAAAAGTTTGGCACACCAACATAAACTCATCATATCCGAATAATTGAATCTACAAGGACAGAAAACTCTCTAACCTCATGACGCCGTCAAAAGAACAAGAGTAACTTTATTCTCACAAAAACAATGATCGATGAGTACGAAAAAAGAACTCTTGAAGATGTGAGGTCTCCCAACTTTTCAGCACCAAGATGAAAGCTGAAGACGAGGGGACCAAAATTCTCCGTTAGCGGTGGCTACTGCAGCCCTAAACGAAACCTTAAACGTTCCTTTTGATTATTTTTTAGGATCCCCTAAACGTTCCTAAGCCAGAAGCCTCTGCTAGCTGTTCGCACACGAACACGTCGCCATGTACCCTCGACACCGAGGATGATACACCGCAGCTCGCGTCGAAGGAGACCCGACCGGCAACGCAATACACAGGACAGCTGGCTGATGCTTTTGTAGACCCGAAACCCCACACGCACGGGAGGGACCCCATCGGGGCGCGCGGTGGCTATGGGCTGCCCTATGTCGACCTGATCACCCCTAGGGCCTCGAGGTTCGCCGCCCTGCAACAAGAAGAACAGACGAAGAACGAGGAAGAAGAAGAACTAGGGTTAAGGAGAAAAGATAAAAGATAAAAAGTGGTAGATGAATTGATCGATTGTGTGTTGTTCAATTGACCGTCGCCCCTTAGGTATATAAGAGGCGGCTGGACTTCCCGTGCAAGGAAAATGTTTGGATTCACATTCAAAACCCTAGTCAAATTCGGATTGGTTTTGTCCGAACTTTCCAAAACTGTTCGGTCTAAAACTGGCTGCACCTTGCGGGTCTTTTTTGAGATGGTAAACGACCAAGGATGGAAACGAGCCCAAAAACAATATTTACTGTTTCGACGAGACGAACAATTTTTATGTTGAATGTTTTACGATCAGAGGTCATCTTGAGGGTCAAATCGCTCGTGCAAAATAGGCTACTATTCGCGCTACACATCACACACAGTGGCTGATGGGGCGCCACTTTTGGCTCATGATAGGGTTGTACTCGGATGGCTCTAAGTTTTGCATACGAACTTGGATTGGGATGATTTTTATATCAAAATCAACCGTTTCAACGAGACGGAGACAATTGGTCTAGAAAGGTTTTTCAACTAAGGCCATCTTGGAGGCTTAATTGGCCGAATAATACTCTGAATATAAAATTTGAGTACTTCGAGTATAGTTTCGGCCCTCGAGATGAGATCGGATAGCGATGGACCAAACTTCAAAGATGTTCACGTCAACAAGACGGAACTTTTTCATGTATACCACTTCTCCATTTGAGGTCATTTTAATTAAGTTCTTGACCATGCCAAAATTTGTTGTGAACACATGCCCCCCTGTTTTTGGCAAAACTTTTGTGCCGAAAAATAACTTGCATGGAGTTTGTTCTAAGCACGATGTCAACACTCCATTGGCCATTTGTATGTGCTTAGGATGAGAAGTTTATATCGGCCATTGCTTGTTTGAACCTCTTGATGCAACTTGGGTTAAAACTCCTCAACTTATATAACAATCCGATGATAAGGTTCCATAGATATGTATCTCAAAGCTATCCTCCAAACCATATTATTCACCCTTTCGCTAGGATTTTGCAGATAATCAAGAATGAACTTCCTCCAATCCTTTCTTTGCCCGCATAAAAGTTTCATTAGTGGCCAAGGTGCTGAGCTCCAATTTGGCCTTACCTATGTTGGCAAGAATAAGTATCGGCTATTGATAGATGTGCAATACACCATGACGGACATGGTAGCCGGATGCTTACTATGCCAACTCTCTCCAATTTTCATGTCTATGAAGAATATTAAAGCAACCCAAAGTAAATTTTGCATCTAGACATACCCCAAGATAAACTATAAGTGATTTGTCAAAACATTGATAAACTCTAGATATTTGTTGCACTACTCATAACGAATCACCCAAAGCCTTAGAATGTGTAGCACCTATGGAAACAAAAAGCTTCAAACCGAATAACATTGCATATTTGACTTCAATTATTGTGCAAAAAATATTTTAAGCGGCCTGAGGCTTCACAAAATAGCACTATAAGGAGATATATAAACAACACCAATACCTTGGCCATTGTTATGAATTTAACCATCGAAAATATTCTCCATAGTACTAGAAAGACAAGGGTAATATTAATGAACACGTACCTTGTTTCGGTATCCAATTGAACTAAGGACGATGTTAGGATACTACACCGGCCATGCTTTGACATATTACTAGGGCGATAGATAAATATAGGCCATTACCATGAGGTCCATGTAGAATTCACCCACCAAAGTATGTATAGCTGAAATAAACAAATGAAATAGCAATGAAATATTTCGGCCCCTTTGTATTAGCAACAAAAATTTAACTAACCAAATGTATAGTGATTTGGTAATACCCTCTCATAATATATAAAATTATGTTGCATCCATGGATCAAAATAAATCCATGGAGGGTAATTGATCATACCTAGGGATGAATTCCGTGGCAAAGGCATCAATGGCATGGTTGAAGAAAATGGATGATGTGCTAACCGAATATTTTGATGTTGTGATGCACACCTTCGGCTTAATTGTTTGTTGCTTCCATCCTCCTCTTTCTTCACTTTTATTGTACTTGTTACAATATAAGCATGCACATCATTTTTGTTTTGATTGATCCTCTTGGGAACCCATGCCATGTTTTTCTTTCTCAGCTCTTGTGAACTAAGATTTTGTAATTCCTTCTTTTGCCAATATGATAAGCCGAGTGGGCATCTCGGCGGTGATTCTGTTTTGACCAATGGCAATTCTTTCTTGGCCTTGCGCACTCTTAATTTCTTTTCTTCAGATTTGACACTATGACTCTCAATAATTGGTTGCTTCATCTCATTGCCTTCAGTAACCAATGTTAACACTTTAATTGGCTCTTCTTCTTTTGAGATCAAATCTGAAGTTGCACTCTTACGACCATCTCTTCTCATGCGGTAAACTTGCTTTACCACCTCTTTCTTCTTCCTTGAGCTCTAGATCGACTCCTTATGATTGAAACGATCTTTGATGCGTGATTGTTCAAATGCCAATCTTCTTGGAGCAGCATAATATTGGTGAGATGGTCTAAAATACGATGGATAATGTGCCCAAGTATCATACTTGTCCCATGATGGATATGGATCTAAATGAGCATAGGAAGGCATCCACGACATTGGCATTGGCGGCCCAAAATAAGGATATGAATATGTTCCATGAAGATTCTCACTTTGCCAATACCGATCCTCATATTTGCACCTTGGGGGTGATCTTGGTTTTTTGCATGATTTGGACGATAAGCATTCTTCTCTTCGCTTTTCTTTTTATATTTATCCAATACTTTAGTGAAGGTGATTTTTGATCTCTTACACTTGCGCTTATTTCGGCCTCTGTTTTCTTTTGGTTTCTTTTCCTTGATCATTGGGTTTGCTTGCTGCCCCCAGTCCTTGGCGTCTTCATTATCGCTTCAATGGAATTCTCACCCTCAAGTTTATGTTCATTATGGTCTTCAAAAACTTCTTTACTTGAAAGCTTGATTCCGTCACCTATAGTTTTTACCTTTTCATCATTTAATGAATCATCTTGAAGAAGCCGATGCAAAAACTTTTTGCCATCAGGACCAACTGGAATAGATTGGTGATCCTTTGGTGTTTCAACAATTCTCAATCGTCCCTTATCAATGGCTGATTTGACCATTTGGTGAAACATATTGCAATCCTTAAAATTATGTTTGAACGAATGATGCAACCTACAATACATTCGTCCTTGAATTGATGGCTTGACATGGTGGTCAAGAATTCTTATGTAATTATTTTTCAGCAACAAATTAAATATTTGATCACACATGCTTGAATTAAAGGTAAACTTTTTGTTTTTTAGCCGGTCTTGGTGTGAGAATGGCTTTGGAGGTAAGCAAATGAATGGTTCAGATTTGGAATCTCCCCATTCGGCTATGCAATGTGTTTTGCACTCTATATCCGATGGCTTCCGATAAGATATCACAATAGCATCGGCTTTCTCAACAGAATTTACTCTTGGCTTTAAATTTCTGAAACGAAAATATTTAGAACATACATGTCTCAATTGAGACCAAGTGTAAGCCAAGTAAGAAATAAGCAAAGCTCCCCAATTAGATATGAACTTTAGATAAAGCAATGGAGAAAGCTTTGGCTGTAACAATAAGTCATTATCGATCTTTATAAATGGCTGAATGGGTTGACCGATATGTTCTATAACAATTTTATTGCTACCAAGTAAATTACCCTTATTTATTGGTCTTTCAAAACTACTTATGAGGATTTTAATAGATCCATCAACTATGAAGTTGCGACCAAATCTGAAAATAGGAAAATCAGTTGCTAGGCATACCTCTTCAAATATGTTGGGAGAGCATGATGGTGGTGTGACTTCAACAGTACCTTGCTCCATCTTTGGATGGCTCCCCAACGCCTTATCATCATTTTTTTCTTGATTCCGTGCATCATTACTTTGAAGATCCTTGTCAGACGAACTTTGTTCGGCTACTTGCTCTTGTTCTTGAGGCTTGTCAATTTCTACGGCACGGAACTCATAGGGCAAGAAGTAGGTTCTATTAACTTCAGAAAAATCAAGCATGATCATTTTGCCATGCTTTCCATTCCCTTTCTCAATACTACTTGCCTCTTTGAATTTTATGGATTCAGAATATATACTACTTGATTCGGTTTTTCAACCGAAGCACTTTCATGTTCCAAATTGTCCTTTTTTCCATTGATACTGCCAATTGGCAATGCTTCTTTTATCTGAGCCAGTTCTTTTTCTATTTGTTTCTGGCGGCGAGTGGCAAAATTGGCTTTAAGTTTTTTCTCAATTTCAGTCCACTCCGGATATGATTGCCCCCCAATGCCTTTAGATTCTTTCGGCAATGACACACAGGTGTTGCCTAAACTTTGAAATTGTGTAGGGGTGTATAATATGATGTAGTGCTAGGTGAAGGCATATGCATTGTAGTAAAACCATATTTTTGCTCGCCAATTTTACCAATTGGTAAAGATTCATCTTCTTGGAAAACTCTAGCTTTTATTGCATTATAATCAGGAACTAGACCCTTATCATGTTCTTCAAGGCAAAGAGCACTAATCCTCTTATTTTGGGCTAAACTTTTCAATGCAGCCACCACTACCTCATCTTCTATAATATTGGGCACGGCCGCTCTTGTAAAATTTACATTTATTCGGCTATGACCAGGAAGGTATGAAGCCGAATTATGAACATCTACAGTTGTATACAGTGCCGAAAAATTACTAACAATAGGTGTAGCATATGATGGTTGAGAGTAACTAGCCGAATAGCTAGTAGTAGCATGACCAATTCTCCTATCCATCGGCAAGTTTGGATTGACATATTGCAAGTTCGTTGCCGATGAATAAGAAGCTGAAACACTTTGTTGCATGCAATTAGAAGTTCTAACTTGGGGTGTTTCAAATTGATTAACCAAACTCATCATGTTGCTCATCGGCATGTGAATTTGCTGGGTTGCCAATGCATGTGAGTTGGAATACATATGTCTCATGTTACTAGTGTCATAAGAAGTTGAAGCATGTAAATTACTTTGAATCGGCCCTTGCACGTAGTTAGATTCATGATGGAAAAAACTAGGGTTGGCCGATAGAGTATACTCATTGAATGATCTAGTAACAACATATGAATTATTTGCATCCACAATAGGGAATTGGGTATTCATATTACCTTTGTAGATTGCGAACCCTAGGTGAAGATCTCTTCGGAGCAAGAACGGACTGGAGACTGTTCAAAACTTCGTCCCCAGCGGATTCGCCAAAAAGTGTGTTCGCATGCGAACACATCGCCGTGTACCCTCGACGCTGGGGGTGATACACTATAGCTCGCGTCGAAGGAGACCCGACCGGCAGCGCGATACGTAGGACAGCCGGCGGATGCTTTTGTAGACCCGAAACCCCACGCGCCTGGGAAGGGCCCCGTCAGGGCGTGTGGTGGCTATGGGCTGCCCTAAGTCGACCTGATCGCCCCTAGGGCCTCGAGGTTCGCCGCCCTGCAACAAAAAGAACAGACGAAGAGCGAGGAAGAAGAACTAGGGTTAAGGAGAAAAGATAAAAGATAAAAAGTGGTAGATGAATTGATCGATTGTGTGTTGTTCAATCGGCCGTCACTCCTTAGATATATAAGAGGCCGCTGGACTTCCCGTGCAAGGAAAAGGTTTGGATTCAGGTTCAAAACCGTAGTCAAATTCGGATTGGTTTTGTCCGAACTTTCCAAAACTGTTCGGTCTAAAACTGGCAGCACCTTGTGGGTCATTTTTGAGATGGTAAAAAAATCTAGGATGGAAACGAGCCCAAAAGAAATCTTTACCATTTCGACGAGACGAACAACTTTCATGTTGAACATTTTGTGATCAAAGGTCATCTCGAGGGTCAAATCGCTCGTGCAAAACAGACTACTATTCACGCTACCCATGAGACATAGTGGCTGATGGGGCGCGCCACTTTTGGCTTGTGATAGAGTTGTATTTGGATGGCTCTAACTTTTGCATACGAACTTGGATTGGGACGATTTTTATATAAAAATCAACCGTTTCACGAGGTGAAGACAATTCGTGTAGAAAGGTTTTTGAACTGAGCCATCTTGGAGGCTTAATTGGCCGCTCTGAATATAAAACCTGAGTACTTAGAGTATAGTTTCGGCCCTCGAGATGAGATCGGATAGCGATGGCCCAAACTTCAAACATGTTCACGTCAACAAGACGGAACGTTTTCATGTAGACCTCTTCTCCATTTGAGGTCATCTTAATTAAGTTCTTGACCATCGAAAATTGGGTGTCAACACTAGCGTTAAGTTGGCCGGCCCACTCTGCTGGCGCCTGTGCGAAACGCCAGCGTTAGAGGGAGATTCTAAAAAAAAGAATGTAGGTCAGAGGAAAGTTCCTACGCAAATGCTATGTATCCCTCGAACTTCAGTTTTATTTTTATCTTATTTTGAGAATTACTTGAATTTTAATAAGACTTGCCTACAGATACTACAGTACCGGGCCAGCCCATTTCTACACATTCGAGCGTTTGTTTGCTCGCACGCTATCTCTGGCTACATCTGCTTCGCCCAGTCGCTGGTTTGTTTTTTTTTGGGGGGGGGGGGGGGGTTAATTTTTATTTCGTTTTCTTTGGTTTACTTTTTGTTTATTTCGTGGTTTTATCAGCTATCTTAAGTTTTCCCTCGGATTTTCTTTTTCTTTTTTCTTTTTCCTATTTTCCTTTGTTTCAATCAACGGTTTTCATAGATTTTCTTTAGTTTTATTTTTTTTTCGTTTTTCTGTTTTCAAATACAGGTCTACATTTTTCATATGCATTATACATTTTGTATACATTAGAAACATCTTTTTACACACATTCGACATTTTCCAAATATATGATTAGAATTTTTTTTCTAATGTATGTTTTCATGTCTACTCTTTTTATACATGTTCACATTTTTCATATAATTATAAATATGTTTCATAAATGTTTCCAATTTTATAAACACATTATTAACAATTCATACAAAAACCTGTTTTGGAAAGTTTTTCCAATAACATGTTAAAATTATAGTAAATAAACGTCAAAACATTTTTTCCTAATGTCTTACAGTGTATAAACATTTTTCATACGCATGATTAGCATTTTCGTTTTTTAGATCACACTGTATTTTTTTGTATGCTGCAAAAATATTTTTCTATATACGTTAGACATTTTCAACTACAGGATTAACCTTATCAATTAATATAAAGTATTTTTTGATGTATATATTATTTTAAAATGTAAACAAAAAATGTGAGTAAAAAGGGGGAGGGGGGGAGGGGGGAGAAAAAACAGACGAGCCGTGGCTACTAGGTCGGCTGAATCCATTTTCCTTTCTCTTACTTATTTTTCTTCAAATGCGTCAACTTTTTTAAATTGGAATTCTTTTCTCAATTTTTGAAATAAAATCAAATTTGTGAAATTCTTCCAAATTTTTATACTTCCTCTCAAATTTGTAAATTTTGTGAACTTTGAAAAATTCACAAACTTTTTAAAAAAATTGTGAAGTTTCTCCAAATTCATAAACATTTTTTCAAATTTGTGAACTTTTATAGAAAAATAAGATGAGATTTTCCCAAATTTTGAATATTTTCAAATTTTATAAACACCTTTCTAATTCCATATTTGTAAATAAATAAATGAATTGTGAACAATTTTCAAAGTGCAAAAAAAATTCATATTCATAAACTCTTTATCAAATATTTGACCCTTCCAAAAAAATTGTGAACTTTTTAAATGCATGAGACTTTTCAAATTTATGTTGTATTTTCATATTCATGATTTTTTAAATCGCAACCGGCCAACGGTCAATCGGCGAATGATTTAGCGAGGGGAAAATACAGACCAGAGCAAGGGAGAGGTCGGGTTTTCCTGGGTCGGTCCACGCGTGAGAGCCCAGTGAGCGGCAGATTACGAGCATAATTGGTTTGCTATCAACATTTGGCATTGCCAATATTTGACAAGCCAACATTTGGCAAAATCAAAAATTGCCAATATTTGGCAACTATTTATGAGATTGGCAACGAGAATTGGCAAGCAACCAATCTCTAGCCAATATTTAGCAGTTGCCAAAATTTGGCATTGCCAATTTTTGGCATCAAACCAATTATGCTCTACTATCCAGTGCCGTAAGCGCTGACTAGGACCTCTCCACTAATAGTGGATAAGCAATTGATTGGAAGTGGTACTTTTATATAGCGGCCATGACGCGAGCGGGGCTTTTTTGGCTCTCGGGCTCTATGGAGCATGAAATTTTAAAAAAAAAATATATGTTTTTTATGTTTCAAAAAATAGCTGGAAATAAATACTTAAGTACTTGTGGATGTGTACTAAATGTTTATAAAAATTCCTTCCAAAATAAGTTTTGATATGAGTTCTACAAAACAATGAAATCATGTAATTCTATAGTGAATGGTGCATGCACTAGAAATACATGATTTCTTTTTTAGCTCGCAAGCAAATGTATTTTGCTATGAAACTTTACAGTCAAGTAGTATACATCCATAGGTATGTGTGTATTTTTTTCATAATTATTCAAAATCTAATAATTTGATTTTTTATTTTTTTGAAAATTTCAAATGTTGGGTTCCATGGTGCTTCTTATTTAGCTATTCTAAATTAGGGGGAAATGTTGGAGATTGTTGTTTTTTCCCTTTGGAATCAACTTATAACGATTGCTAAATATAGATCAAATACCATACCAAATTAGGACCTATTTTATGTTAAATACATGCTAATCTGCTAGGAATTGATTTTGTTTCAATATATGTACTGTATGCGCTATGAAGTGCACCACTTTCGTCCGGTATGCCGCATACGTGTATCATGAACAATGCACACAATCACGTAATTGCCTACGAGAGCGGACAGTTAAACACCAATGTGCTGCAACAGGGGGGAGACGCCCAGATCCGGCGGTCCGGAGCCAGCCCCTTCCTCTCAGGGCCAGACCGCGGGGGATGGCGGAGCGTGGACGGTGGTCACCTCGCGGAAGAACCGGAAAGCTGCCTCTTCCTCGGCGGGTGCTGGGGGGCGCCGCCAGAGGCCGCGCTCGGACCGGAACTGTGGCTTCAATGCGGCTGCCAGCCGCGCGGCCTTCTTAAGCCAGTTTTGGGGCAAATGCTTCCGCTGCCTGAGTGAGCTGCACCGACGCATCGACTGCAGAGACTCGCTTCGCTGCATCATCTGCAAGCGAGCGGGGCATTTCGGCAAAGAGTGCCCACAAAATCCTAGGAACGGGGGTCTAGGAGGGACTACCTGCGATAGGTTGGGGCAGCTGCCGCCTAGAGCTCCGGTGCGCGACCGCTTGTGCTTCCCGCCGACGCAAGCACCGGCGCCGATGGACCTCCACCTGCACTGCGACCTAGCGCAGTGCCCGCGCTCCAGCCGGTCGTCGTGGCGTCCCCCGACCACGAGCACGCTGAGTTCATCCTGCGGCAGCACACCGTCACCCTCACCGCTGCCGAGCGCCGCCACTCCACCAACCCGATAGCGGTGGGCAAAGCCATCCATGAGCAGCTCTGCACCCCGCCGCACCAGCTTTGCGTCACGACGCACCACCCGGAGGCCTTCCTCGTCCACTTCGACCTCCTGGCGCACCGTGACAACGCGGTGAGGCGCGGCGTGCTCAAAGTTGACGGCGGCAAGTACTTCATCAAGGCCTGGAATGAAGCCGACTACGCGGCGATCGTCAAGTACAACCTCCACGTGCGCGTCATCATCGAGGACTTGCCCATGCAGTTCTGGTCGCTCGCCGGGGCGGAGGAGGCCCTGGGAAACTTCGGGCATGTTGATCGCCTCGACTCGCGCACGCTGGAGAGGGGGCATACCAAGACCTTCGCCTGCTCGCTCTGGGTGTGGGATGTGGCCCACATCCCAATGAAGCGCGCGATATGGGTGCTCAAGCGCGGCGCTGGCCGCGCCGACGAGGTGCTCGGCTTCGCGCCACTCGACCGCCGCGTCCCCCACCCCCTGGCGCGCTCCTCTTCGACCTCCTTGTGCACGTCGATCTAGTCGAGGACTGGACGCCGCACTCGCCACGCTCATCGCACTCAGGGCAGAGCGGCCTCCCCTCCTCCTCTGACGACGACCGCTCGTTGTCGCGCATCGAGCCGGGCACATGGGTGGCGCATGTCGAAGATGGTCAAGGCCCGGGTCGCCGCTCTGCCTCACGCGGCCCGGCTGCAGGATGCGGTGGCCCCATTTCCAGGCATCAAGGGCGCGACCAAGACGACGACGACAACTCTGGTGGCTCGGGCCGGTCTTGGAGAGACCGCCTGCTCAGTCGTGGATGCCACGCCAAGGGCAGCGGCACGGACGTTGTCACTGGGGTGCATCGCCGCCGCAGTCGCACCCCGGTCGGCCGGCGTCACGGGCGCATGCCCTCCGAGGAGGCCTCCGACACGGCTGCCCCTGCGGCGCTCCGGGCCACCCCTCTGCTTCCCCTCCGCCAGGATCCATCGCCCCCTACACCAGCACCAGAAGACCCAGTTGCGTGCTTCTTCAGCCTCACCGACTCTGCCCGTGCGCTCTTCCCGCCACCGCGCACGGACTGCATGCAACTTGAGATAGAAAATGTCGTGATCGAGGCCCTACAGACCCCGCTGGCGTTCAAAGACGGCGGTCGCTCCCCGTCCATCCCGCTCCCCAACCCTCGGGAGTTGGACAACCCTGAGATGATCCCCTGCCTGCTGCCCTGCGTCACCTCCCCAGCGGTGGCCACTATCGGCTTCCAGCTGTCGGCGATGATGGAGCGGGTGGGCACCATCTGTTGGAAATATGCCCTAGAGGCAATAATAAATTAGTTATTATTACTATATTTCCTTGTTCATGATAATCATTTATTATCCATGCTATAATTGTATTGATAGGAAACTCAGATACATGTGTGGATACATAGACAACACCATGTCCCTAGTAAGCCTCTAGTTGACTAGCTCATTGATTAATAGATGGTTACGGTTTCCTGACCATGGACATTGGATGTCGTTGATAATGGGATCACATCATTAGGAGAATGATGTGATGGACAAGACCCAATCCTAAGCCTAGCACAAAGATCGTGTAGTTCGTATGCTAAAGCTTTTTCTAATGTCAAGTATCATTTCCTTAGACCATGAGATTGTGCAACTCCCGGATACCGTAGGAATGCTTTGGGTGTACCAAATGTCATGGGTGGCTATAAAGGTGCACTACGGGTATCTCTGAAAGTGTCTGTTGGGTTGGCACGAATCGAGACTGGGATTTGTCACTCCGTGTGATGGAGAGGTATCTCTAGGCCCACTCGGTAGGACATCATCATAATGTGCACAATGTGACCAAGGGGTTGATCACGGGATGATGTGTTACGGAACAAATAAAGAGACTTGCCGGTAACGAGATTGAACAAGGTATCGGGATACCGACGATTGAATCTCGGGCAAGTACTATACCGCTAGACAAAGGGAATTGAATACGGGATTGATTGAATCCTCGACATCGTGGTTCATCCGATGAGATCATCGTGGAACATGTGGGAGCCAACATGGGTATCCATATCCCGCTGTTGGTTATTGGTCGGAGAGTTGTCACGGTCATGTCTACGTGTCTCCCGAACCCGTAGGGTCTACACACTTAAGGTTCGATGACGCTAGGGTTATAGGGAATAGATGTACGTGGTTACCGAATGTTGTTCGGAGTCCCAGATGAGATCCCGGACGTCACGATGAGTTCCGGAATGGTCCGGAGGTAAAGATTTATATATGGGAAGTCCTGCTTTGGTCACCGGAAAAGTTTCGGGTGATATCGGTAATGTACCGGGACCACCGGGAGGGTCCCGGGGTCCACCAGGTGGGGCCACCAGCCCCAGAAGGCTGCGTGGGCCAAGTGTGGGAGGGGACCAGCTCCAGGTGGGCTGGTGCGCCCCCCACCAAGGCCCAAGGCGCAGGGAAGAGTAGGAGGGGGCAAACCCTAGGGCAGATGGGCCCTAAGGCCCACCCCAGGTGCGCCTCCCCCTCTCCCCCCTTTGGCCGCCACCCTAGATGGGATCTGGGGCTGCTGCACCCCTTGGGGTGGGAACCCTAGAGGGGGTGCAGCCCCCTCCCCTCCCCCTATATATAGTTGAGGTCTAGGGGCTGCCCAACAGAAGAGTTTCCACCTCTCCCTCGCGCAGCCCTACCTCTCTTTCTCCTCATATCTCGCGGTGCTTAGCGAAGCCCTGCAGGATTGCCACGCTCCTCCATCACCACCACGCCGTTGTGCTGCTGCTGGACAGAGTCTTCCCCAACCTCTTCCTCTCTCCTTGCTGGATCAAGGCATGGGAGACATCACCGGGCTGCATGTGTGTTGAACGCGGAGGTGTCGTCCGTTCGGCACTAGGATCATCGGTGATTTGGATCACGACGAGTACGACTCCATCAACCCTGTTCACTTGAATGCTTCCGCTTAGCGATCTACAAGGGTATGTAGATGCACTCTCCTTCCCCTCGTTGCTAGATTACTCCATAGATTGATCTTTGGTGATGCGTAGAATTTTTTTGATTTCTGCTACGTTCCCCAACACCATCCAGATTGGCGAGGCGGGTGGCGACGAGCACTCCGAGCTGTTCGTTCCTGTCCCCCCGCCTATCATCAATGACCCGCCGGCCAAGCCTCGCTACTCTGCTCCACCAAAGTCCAGAGTCGTCTCCACCCCATCTCGCCGCAGTGCCCGCCACACCGCTGCGGCAAATCCAACTCCGGTGGCTAAGTGGGCGGTGCTTCGCCTGGTGTAGGAGCGGGGCGCGCTCGGGCCAAAAGACAGAATGACCCTGAAGGCGGCTGCCCTGCTCATGAAGCGCTTCCAGGAGCCGCTGTCCAACGGTGACATTGCTGCAATCACCAAATGGGCTGGACCAGACTGCTCTCAAGATCGCAGCTGGCATGGCCGGGATCGCCGGTGCCGAGGAGTCCCTCCACGTCTGATCATGTTAGCTAGGTCTGTTGGAAATATGCCCTAGAGGCAATAATAAAAGCATTATTATTATATTTCCTTGTTCATGATAATTGTCTTTATTCATGCTATAATTGTGTTATCCGGAAATCGTAATACATGTGTGAATAACAGACACCAACATGTCCCTAGTGAGCCTCTAGTTGACTAGCTCGTTGATCAATAGATAGTCATGGTTTCCTGGCTATGGACATTGGATGTCATTGATAACGGGATCACATCATTAGGATGATGATGTGATGGACAAGACCCAATCCTAAACATAGCACAAGATCGTATAGTTTGTTTGCTAGAGTTTTCCAATGTCAAAGTATCTTTTCCTTAGACCATGAGATCGTGTAACTCCCGGATACCGTAGGAGTGCTTTGGGTATACCAAACGTCACAAGTAACTGGGTGACTATAAAGGTAGACTACGGGTATCTCCGAAAGTGTCTGTTGGGTTGACATGGATCAAGATTGGGATTTGTCACTCCGTATGACGGAGAGGTATCACTGGGCCCACTCGGTAATGCATCATCATAATGAGCTCAGAGTGACCAAGTGTCTGGTCACGGGATCATGCATTGCGGTACGAGTAAAGTGACTTGTCGGTAACGAGATTGAACGAGGTATTGGGATACCGACGATCGAATCTCGGGCAAGTAACATATCGATTGACAAAGGGAATTGAGTACGGGGTTGATTGAATCCTCGACATCGTGGTTCATCCGATGAGATCATCATGGAGCATGTGGGAGCCAACATGGGTATCCAGATCCCGCTGTTGGTTATTGACCTGAGAGTCGTCTCGGTCATGTCTGCCTGTCTCCCGAACCCGTAGGGTCTACACACTTAAGGTTCGGTGACGCTAGGGTTATGAAGATATGTATATGCAGAAACCCGAATGTTGTTCGGAGTCCCGGATGAGATCCTGGACATCACGAGCAGTTCCGGAATGGTCCGGAGGTAAAGAATTATAAATAGGAAGTGCAGTTTCGGGCATCGGGACAAGTTTCGGGGTTATCGGTATTGTACCGGGACCACCGGAGGGGTCCCGGGGGCCCACCGGGTGGGGCCACCTGTCCCGGGGGGCCACATGGGCTGTAGGGGGTGCGCCTTGGCCTTCATGGGCTAAGGGCACCAGCCCCTATAGGCCCATGCGCCTAGGGTTTCCACCTAGGAGGAGTCCTAGTGGTGGAAGGCACCCCTAGGTGCCTTGGGGGGGAGGGAAACCTCCCCTTGGCCGCCGCCCCCCCCTAGTAGATCTCATCTACTAGGGCCGGCGCCCCCCCATGGCACCCCTATATATAGTGGGGGGGAGAGGAGGGAAACACACCAGCCCCTGGCGCCTCCCTCTCCCCCCGTTACGTCTCTCCCTCGGAGTCTTGGCGAAGCCCTGCTTCTGTGATGCCCTGCATCCACCACCACGCCGTCGTGCTGCTGGATCTTCATCAACCTCTCCTCCCCCCTTGCTGGATCAAGAAGGAGGAGACGTCTCCCGTCCCGTACGTGTGTTGAACGCGGAGGTGCCGTCCGTTCGGCGCTTGGTCATCGGTGATTTGGATCACGTCGAGTACGACTACATCATCACCGTTCTTTTGAACGCTTCCGTGCGCGATCTACAAAGGTATGTAGATGCATCTAATGACTCGTTGCTAGATGAACTCCTAGAAGATCTTGGTGAAACGAGTAGGAATTTTTTTTGTTTTCTGCTACGTTCCCCAACAAGGTCTCCGCTTAGTCTCTGTCGACAGCTGTTCTTAAACCAGCTTGAGTTAGGGCTAATCTCCATGTGTAGTGTTCCTGGTTTGTGGTGTGTTCGACGACGACGGGGTTTTGGGCCTGCTGGTGGCCGTCGTTGCCCCCGGCATGTTGTAAGGTGTTCAGTTATGTCATGATTAGTAGATGTGCTCGACGGAGAACTACACGGTGTCCTGATGTGTGACAACGAGCTAATATTCATGTCCTGGAACGTCCGTGGCTTGAACTGCCCGGCGAAACGCACATCCATTACGGATGTAGTTCAAGCTAACCACGTTGCAGTTCTAGCATTACAGGAAATGAAGGTGGAAATTTGGTCTTCTGTCGTGGCTACGGAGGTGGGCGGCGCTAGTCTGCAAGGATGCGTAGTGCTGCCAGCGCACGGGACAAGAGGTGGTATGGCGATCTTCTAGGACAAGCTAGTAGTCGACGTAGTATCACATCATTTAGGAAGTTTCTCCGTTACGGCTAGAGTAGTGCCCAAGTTAGCACCTTCTGGCTTACCACGGTCTGTGGGCCGACGGACGACGCGCAGAAGGACGGCTTCATGGCTGAGCTCGCCGCTGCTGCACCACCGGCTGGTGAACCATGGGTGATCAATGGAGATTTCAACATGATCTATCAAGCGAGCGACAAGAGTAACAGCAACATCAACAGGAGGATGATGGGAAAGTTTAGAAGAGCGTTGGACTAGGCTGGACTGAAAGAGATAAAGTGCAGAAACAGAAAGTTCACCTGGAGCAATGAATGGGAAAACCCCACCCTTTGCAGTATCAACAAATTTTTCTGCAACGACTTGTGGGATATGTCGCACCAAGATCACATTCTTATGGCAGCATCAACCTCTTTGTCAGATCATTGCCCGCTAATTCTTGCAAAGGCTTCCACGCCCGTCAGAAAAACCAGATTCAGGTTTGAGAATTTTTGGCCAACGTTCCCTCATTTCCATGAAACGGTTTTGCGTGCTTGGCAGCATCCTGTCTCGCATGACTGCCCTTTTGTGAGGATGAAAAGAAGGCAGGCAAGAGTTGCCGTTGATCTCAAGGTCTGGAGTAGAGCGATGTTTGGAGAGGTCAGGCAGCAGCTGGACATTGCAAATGAGGTGATTCTACAATTTGATCTGGCACAGGAGCACCGAGTCCTCACGACGGCAGAGAGATAGCTGAGAAAAGCCTTGAAGCTAAAAGTGCTTGGCCTTGCTGCAATTGAACGGTCGAGAAAGAAACAAGACTCCAGAGTGAATTGGCTGCGTGCAGGGGATGCGAGCACGCGTTTCTTCCCTGCAAAAATGCAGTCTTGCCACAAAAAAAATCATTCATGTGATCTGCAGCAATGACAGGGTTGTAGTGGATCACGGTGAGAAGGAACAGATCATCCTCGACCACTTCTCTGAAGCTTGGGGCGCAGCAAGCAGCGAGGCTGCACTCTCAATTGGGGTAGTCTGAACATTCCGGTTGTTGCTCCGTCAGAGCTGGACGGGCCGTTCATGATGGTCGAGGTCTGGGTGGCAATCCTTGCGTCCCCCACAGAAAAGGCCCTGGGCCCGGACGGTTTCACTTGGCAGTTATGTCGCTCATGTTTGCCGATCGTCAAGGAAGAGGTCATGGCAATTTTCAACAAGTTCTATCAGCTGGCCGGGAATAATTTTGCCGAGCTAAATTCAGCGCTCATTGCCCTGCTGCCGAAGAAGGATGGCGCATCTGAAATCAGCCACTACAGGCCCATTAGTTTGATTCACTCCATGGCAAAGTTAATCTCCAAAGTGCTTGCTCTCCGCTTGTCCTCTGCTCTAAACGGACTTATTTCGCTGGCGCAAACGGCTTTTCAGAAAGGAAAATGCATTCATGACAATTTTCAGTATGTACAAGGTTGCGTCACAATGCTGCACAGAGAGAAAAAGCAGGCCTTGCTCTTCAAGCTTGATTTCGCCCACGCGTTTGACTCCATTTCCTGGGCCTACCTGATTGAGCTGCTGCAGCGCATGGTTTTTTTGCAGCGTTGGAGAAATTGGGTGGCCCTGCTACTATCAACTGCAACTTCCTCCTGTCTGCTAAATGGGTCGTCGGGGCCAAGTTTCTTTCACGCATGCGGGCTCAGGCAGGGCGATCCGTTGTCACCACTGCTTTTCATCCTGGCTATCGACCCACTGTTCCGTCTGCTGGATGCGGCCACAGTGAGGGGTTGATTGCACCGCTACCAGGGCGCGGGGCAAGCATGTGGGTGAGTCTGTATGCGGATGATGCGATCATCTTCGCTAATCCAATCAAGGAAGAGGTCACCACCTTGTTGAGACTATTACATTCCTTTGGTGAAGCCACGGGGTTAAAGCTGAATCAGGGGAAATCTTCAGTGATCCTGATGAACTACGACGCTCTGCTGCTGTCTGAGGTCTTGCAAGGGTTTGGGGGATCGATCGCTAGTTTCCCAACAACCTATCTGGGCCTCCCTCTATCCCCCAAGAGACTGTGTTTAGTGCATTTCCAATTCCTCATCGACCGTATCAAGTCGCGTCTCGCGGGCTGGAAGGGCAAGCTGATGTCGCTGGCGGGTCGATGCGTTCTGGTGCGGGTGGTGCTCTCAGCGCTGCCAACCTTTGCCATGACCGTGCTCAAGGTGCCAAAGAAGATCCTCAAGGAGATTGACAAGGCGCGGTATCAGTTCTTATGGGCCCAAGACGAGGCACTGACGGGCGGGAAGTGCAAAGTGGCATGGAAGCAGGTGTGCACCCCAATAGAGAAGGGCGGGTTGGGGATCCCTGACTTGCTTCGGTTCGGCTGAGCCTCTGGCTACGCTGGTTATGGGCATCCTGGCAGCACCCGACGAGGCCCTGGACGGCCTTCCCCTTGCCATGCGACGACAGAGACTGGAAGCTGTTCGCTGGAGCAACAAGGATCACCATTCATGACGGCCAAAGGGCAGGGTTCTGGACATGCCCCTGGCTCGACAGCGCGCCCCTGAATACCACCTTCCCAAGCCTGTTCAAGCACTCGCGGCGCAAAAACAGATCGGTTGCCGCTGCTCTTGTCAATGAACAGTGGATAAATGATCTCAGCCATGGCGACACGGCCTCCATTGTCGTCGATTTCCTCAGGCTCTGGCGATGGCTCCAGCAGGCTCAGATCACCCTCGACAACCAGGTCGCTGACCGGATCATCTGGACTGCAGAAGGAGGGGCCTCGTTCTCGACCAGGGCTGCGTACAAGATGTTCTTCAAGGACGCGTCGAGCACGGGCCACGACACCGTCATCTGGAAGGCTGGGCACCGGGAACCGTCAAGATGTTTGCATGGCTGCTGCATAATGATAGAGCCTGGTGCAATGACAGGCTGCAGAGGAGGGGGTGGCCGAACGGTTACTTCTGCGGCTTGTGCCTGAGGAATCTCGAGTCTTCACTCCATCTGATCTGGGACTGCCCCTTCTCCAGGATGATTTGGAGCTCTGTCGCCACATGGATCGGCTGCGAGACGCTGGGCTTAAGCAGGCGACCGTCTCATAGCTCTCTACAGCACTGCTTGACAATGATCAGCCACACGCCGGCCAACCAGAGGAGAGGAATCAAAACAATGGCGATGTTGGTCGCTTGGCACATCTGGAAGGAGCGGAACGCATACGTTTTCAGAGGGAAAAAGCCACGGACTAACGATGTTCTTCAAGCCATAAAGCTCGATCTTCCGTCTTGGAGGTCTGCTAGAGCCGCATGTTTAGAGCCCCCGTTCGGGGACGCAGCAGCGAGGTAGGAAGCTCATGATGGGGGTCTATGGACGCCGCCATCGCTGTTTTTTAGGTTTCCTGCTCTTGAGAGCTTTTTTCGTTTGCCATGATCACTTGGTCCCCGCTTGTTTCCCGTATGCTTTCTCCTAAATCAATGAAGCCGGCCTAAAATCGGGTCTTTCAAAAAAACACCAATGTGCTATAAAGTGCATCACTTCATCCCGTATGCCACATATCTGTTTTGCTTCCTCCTGTCCATTTTTTTCTTTCTTATGGTACATTTTATTGTGGTGTAATATGATAGGTCCACAACTCAATAAAAAATCATGGGTCCACCATTATTTTCTCAAAGTGGTAAATACTTATGGTGGGGTCAAAATTTGTCGGTGCTTTTTACGGTGCGGTCAGGAGGAAGGTAACGGTGGCCGGTATTCTGTGTCCTGGGAGGACATGTGAGCGCCATGGGTGGGCGGGTGGCCTCGGCATACTGAACCTCAACTGGTTGAATGTGGCATTATAGGCAAGATGACCTTTGTTGAAGCGGGCAGATCCCTCTAGGCCATGGACGGAGTTTGAGATCACTGTACCAAAAGCATCAATGCAACTTTTCAAGGCTGCTACCTGGACCATGATTGGAAACGGGAACACCGCACTCTTTTGTGAGGATAGATGGATGGAGGGCCATCGTCTGGAGGAGCTGGCGCCGGCCTTGTATGTCCGAGTCAAGCAATCGGTAAGGGAAACATGCACGGTGCGACAAAGTTTGATAGATGGAGCTTGGGCTCTTGACATTGGACTGTAGGTCACCAATCAAATGTTGGACGAATACTTGAGACTTAGGGTTCAGCTTGCCGAGGTTCAGCTTGAACCAGGTGAGGTGGACTCCTACCGATGGGCTTGGGACAAGAGTGGATAGTTCACCACACGATCAGCATACTTGACACGGTTCTGGGGCAGAGAGATTGTGCCACCCGCCGAATTCACATGGCAATCCAAAGCTCCCCTAAGATGCAGGTCTTCACTTGGATAGCCCTTCGGAACAGGTGTTGGACCTCGGATAGACTCGCGAGAAGGGGCTTGGATAACTACGGAAAATGCCCTTTCTGTGACCAAGAGGACGAGACGATTGACCACATTCTACTACATTGTTTCTTTGCATGTGAGGTGTGGACTCGTGTGTGCCTCGCTTTGGACAAGCAATCTTGGACCCACCAGTGGATCAACACTAAGGGAATGGTGCATCGATAAGGACGGGAGCAACCTAGGTAAGAAGGTCACTCGAGCAGTTGTGGTTCTTGTATTGTGGGTCTATGGAAACACCGAAACAGAATTGTCTTCGACTGTGCTACCCCCTCGACTCAATATGTAACTAATTGTTTAGAGGTTGAGGGGAGAGTGTGGAAGGATGCGGGCCTCCTTAAGGGAAATGTGGACGCCTTTTAGGGAGATTATCGTTGGGCATGAGAGGGAGTAGTTAGCATTGTGACTTAAGGGGTTGTGTTCTTGTAATGTAACCGCCAACTTGAAGGGGCTCTTCACCCCACTTCTTCTTTAATATATAGTACGCACACTCGTGCGTATCCGAGAAACATTTTGGTAAATGCTATGTGGTGATGATGGAAAGGAAATCCTATGAAAGTTTGTCCCTAGTCTCACCAATACACATCCTAGCAAGTGACATGTTTGACCAATCTCTAAGCATCCTTTCTTCTGCAATCCATTCCCTTTGTAGGTCCCCGATTGTCCATCTTATACGTCTCTCAATGCATTGGAGGTGTCCGGGTATTCCTTGTATACTTTGTCATTTCAATGTATTACGAAGATATCAAGAATAAAGAAAGAGAAGGAAAGTCTTGTCCCCAGCCTCTCCCAACCCTAGCCGTTTCCGCCAAGTTTCTCCTCGATGTTGCCACATCGCCCCCCTCCTCTTCCCCGTCTGATGGTTTCACCGGTGACAAGAGAAGCGGCAACCCATCCGTCGGTTCCTTTTTTATAGGTTTTGATTCCCCAACAACGTCGTGTTTCCTTCTCTCTCTTTATTCATATTGTTTGACAAGAACGTATATAATCTAAGAGATCAAGAATAGAGATGAAAAAATCATTCAAATCGCTTCAAGAAAAGCAAAGGTATTCATTTGGTTGTCAAAATAATGTTTTTCTGGTTTACAAGGAATGATATTCATAGTGTTCGACATGAACGTATATAATCCAAGAGCAGGAGGTATCAAAACCAAAATTGTTACAACTTTTTCTCATAAATGTTACAATATAGTATTACCTTTGTTGTTGATAGTTTTTTATATAGCTATAACCGCTCAGGCCGAGCTCCCTGATCTATTACCTTTGTTTTTGTTTAGAGAAGGAGGTGTGACCCTCCGGCGACTGCGTGGACCAATACATATTGCCATAAAATTATTATTGTTGGACTTTACAAGTATTTTTATTCCCATCATGTGCCTTTTAGAAAAGCTTGAGAAGCGAATTTCACAATATGAGTGAATTATGTGCATCACAATACACAATTTCTATTGTCTTTTATTCTTAAATAGTTACAACCTACTATCTATTTTTTCTAGTCATGCAACCATGCCACATAAATATGTGATAAATGCGAGCCATAAATTACATTTATTTTTGCATTACTCTATGCATGCAAATGTTGCCACATCATCACTTCATGCAAATTAGTCATCAATTATTCTTTATATTAGAGTTCATCCTTCATATTTTGTTAGAAATGACATTTTTTTTCTCTTTTTATGCACTTCTCTTTTTTTAAATCTTTTTAGCTTACATTTGCATTCTATTAGTTTTTAGATGTTTTCATAGCAACTATTTATGCATTTTTAATAAGGTTTCCGCAGCACCACGTGGGGCATCATCTAGTTTATTCCGCTCATTCTAAACACACCAGCCCCTGGCGCCTCCCTCTCCCCCCGTTACGTCTCTCCCTCGGAGTCTTGGCGAAGCCCTGCTTCTGTGATGCCCTGCATCCACCACCACGCCGTCGTGCTGTTGGATCTTCATCAACCTCTCCTCCCCCCTTGCTGGATCAAGAAGGAGGAGACGTCTCCCGTCCCGTACGTGTGTTGAACGCGGAGGTGTCGTCCGTTCGGCGCTTGGTCATCGGTTATTTGGATCATGTCGAGTACGACTACATCATCACCGTTCTTTTGAACGCTTCCGTGCGCGATCTACAAAGGTATGTAGATGCATCTAATGACTCGTTGCTAGATGAACTCCTAGAAGATCTTGGTGAAACGAGTAGGAAATTTTTTTGTTTTCTGCTACGTTCCCCAACAGTGGCATCATGAGCTAGGTCTATGCGTAGTTCTTCTTGCGCGAGTAGAACACAATTTGTTGTGGGCGTAGATTTGTCAACTTTCTTGCCGTTACTAGTCCTTTCTTGCTTCAGCGGTATTGTGGGATGAAGCGTCCCGGACCAACCTTACACGTACGCTTACGTGAGACCGGTTCCACCGACTAACATGCACTAGTTGCATAAGGTGGCTGGCGGGTGTCTGTCTCTCCTACTTTAGTTGGAGCGGATTCGATGAACAGGGTCCTTATGAAGGGTAAATAGAAGTTGACAAATCACGTTGTGGCTTTAACGTAGGTAAGAAGACGTTCTTGCTAGAACCCTAATTCAGCCACGTAAAAACTTGCAACAACAATTAGAGGACGTCTAACTTATTTTTGCAGCAAGTGGTTTGTGATATGATATGGCCAAAGTTGTGATGAATGATGAATGATCTATATGTGATGTATGAGATGTTCATGCTATTGTAATAGGAATCACGACTTGCATGTCGATGAGTATGACAACCGGCAGGAGCCATAGGAGTTGTCTTTATTCTTTTATATGACCTGCGCGTCATTGAGAAATGCCATGTAAATTACTTTACTTTATTGCTAAACGCGTTAGCCATAGTAGTAGAAGTAATAGTTGGCGAGCAACTTCATGGAGACACGATGATGGAGATCATGATGATGGAGATCATGGTGTCAAGCCGGTGACAAGATGATCATGGAGCCCCAAGATGGAGATCAAAGGAGCTATGTGATATTGGCCATATCATGTCACGTTTATTATTTGATTGCATGTGATGTTTATCATGTTTTGCATCTTGTTTACTTAGAACGACGGTAGTAAATAAGATGATCCCTCAAACTAATTTCAAGAAGTGTTCCCCCTAACTGTGCACCGTTGCGACAGTTCGCTGTTTCAAAACACCACGTGATGATCGGGTGTTTTATTCAGACGTTCACATACAACGGGTGTAAGACAGATTTACACATGCAAACACTTAGGTTGACTTGACGAGCCTAGCATGTACAGACATGGCCTCGGAACACAGAAGACCGAAAGGTCGAGCATGAGTCGTATAGAAGATACGATCAACATGAAAATGTTCACCGATGTTGACTAGTCCGTCTCACGTGATGATCGGACACAGTCTAGTTAACTCGGATCATGTAATACTTAGATGACTGGAGGGATGTCTAATCTAAGTGGGAGTTCACTAATAATTTGATTAGTTGAACTTAATTATCATGAACATTAGTCTAAATATTTTACAATATGTCTTGTAGATCAAATGGCCAACGTAGTCCTCAACTTCAACGCGTTCCTAGAGAAAACTAAGCTGAAAGACGATGGCAGCAACTATACGGACTGGGTCCGGAACCTGAGGATCATCCTCATAGCTGCCAAGAAAGATTATGTCCTACAAGCACCGCTGGGTGACGCACCTGTTCTCCCTGCAGAACAAGATGTTATGAACGCTTGGCAGGCACGTTCCGATGACTACTCCCTCGTTCAGTGCGGCATGCTTTACAGCCTAGAGCCGGGGCTCCAAAAGCGTTTTGAGAGACATGGAGCATATGAGATGTTCGAAGAGCTGAAAATGGTTTTCCAAGCTCATACCCGGGTTGAGAGATATGAAGTCTCCGACAAATTCTTCAGCTGTAAGATGGAGGAAAATAGTTCTGTCAGTGAGCACATACTCACTATGTCTGGGTTACATAACCGCTTGACTCAGCTGGGAGTTAATCTCCCGGATGATGCGGTCATTGACAGAATCCTCCAGTCGCTTCCACCAAGCTACAAGAGCTTTGTGATGAACTTCAATATGCAGGGGATGGAAAAGACCATTCCTGAAGTATTTGTTATGCTGAAATCAGCAGAGGTAGAAGTCAAGAAGGAACATCAAGTGTTGATGGTCAATAAAACCACTAAGTTCAAGAAAGGCAAGGGTAAAAAGAACTTCAAGAAGGACGGCAAGGAGGTTGCCGCGCCCGGCAAGCAAGCTGCCGGGAAGAAGCCAAAGAATGGACCCAAGCCCGAGACTGAGTGCTTTTATTGCAAGGGAAGCGGTCACTGGAAGCGGAACTGCCCTAAGTACTTAGCGGACAAGAAGGCCGGCAAAACAAAAGGTATATGTGATATACATGTAATTGATGTGTACCTTACTAGTGCCCGTAGTAGCTCCTGGGTATTTGATACCGGTGCAGTTGCTCACATTTGTAACTCAAAGCAGGGGCTGCGGAATAAGCGGAAACTGGCAAAGGACGAGGTGACGATGCGCGTCGGGAATAGTTCCAAGGTCAATGTGATCGCCGTCGGCACGCTGCCTCTGCATCTCCCTTCGGGATTAGTTTTAAACCTTAATAATTGTTATTTAGTGCCAGCTTTGAGCATGAACATTGTATCGGGATCTCGTTTAATTCGAGATGGCTACTCATTTAAATCCGAGAATAATGGTTGTTCTATTTATATGAGAGATATGTTTTATGGTCATGCTCCTATGGTGAATGTTTTATTCTTTATGAATCTCGAACGTGATGCTACACATGTTCACAATGTGAGTACCAAAAGAAGTAAGGTTGATAATGATAGTCCCACATACTTGTGGCACTGCCGCCTTGGTCACATAGGTGTCAAACGCATGAAGAAGCTCCATGCTGATGGACTTTTAGAGTCTCTTGATTACGAATCATTTGACACGTGTGAACCATGCCTTATGGGAAAAATGACCAAGACTCCGTTCTCAGGAACAATGGAGCGAGCAACCAACTTATTGGAAATCATACATACTGATGTGTGCGGTCCAATGAGTGTTGAGGCTCGCGGTGGCTATCGTTATGTTCTCACCCTCACTGATGATTTAAGTAGGTATGGGTATATCTACTTAATGAAACACAAGTCTGAAACGTTTGAAAAGTTCAAGGAATTTCAGAGTGAGGTTGAAAATCAACGTGACAGGAAAATCAAGTTTCTACGATCAGATCGTGGAGGAGAATACTTGAGTCATGAGTTTGGCACACACTTAAGAAAATGTGGAATAGTTTCACAACTCACGCCGCCTGGAACACCTCATCGTAATGGTGTGTCCGAACGTCGTAATCGCACTCTGTTAGATATGGTGCGATCTATGATGTCTCTTACCGATTTACCACTATCTTTTTGGGGCTATGCTTTAGAGACTGCCGCATTCACTTTAAATAGGGCTCCGTCGAAATCCGTTGAGACGACACCGTATGAATTATGGTTTGGGAAGAAACCTAAGCTGTCGTTTCTAAAAGTTTGGGGATGCGATGCTTATGTCAAGAAACTTCAACCTGAAAAGCTCGAACCCAAGTCGGAAAAATGCGTCTTCATAGGGTACCCAAAGGAAACTATTGGGTACACCTTCTACCTCAGATCCGAAGGCAAGATCTTTGTTGCCAAGAATGGATCCTTTCTAGAGAAAGAGTTTCTCTCGAAAGAAGTAAGTGGGAGGAAAGTAGAGCTTGATGAAGTATTACCTCTTGAACCGGAAAATGGCGCAACTCAAGAAAATGTTCCTGAGGTGTCTGCACCGACTAGAGAGGAAGTTAATGATGATGATCAAGATACTTCTGATCAAGCTCCTACTGAAATTCGAAGATCCACAAGGACACGTTCTGCACCAGAGTGGTACGGCAACCCTGTCTTGGAAATCATGTTGTTAGACAACGGTGAACCTTCGAGCTATGAAGAAGCGATGGCGGGCCCGGATTCCGACAAATGGCTAGAAGCCATGAAATCCGAGATAGGATCCATGTATGAAAACAAAGTATGGACTTTGACTGACTTGCCCATTGAGCGGCGAGCCATAGAAAATAAATGGATCTTTAAGAGGAAGACAGACGCGGATGGTAATGTGACCATCTATAAAGCTCGGCTTGTCGCTAAGGGTTATCGACAAGTTCAAGGGGTTGACTACGATGAGACTTTCTCACCGGTAGCGAAGCTGAAGTCTGTCCGAATCATGTTAGCAATTGTCGCATTCTACGATTATGAAATATGGCAAATGGACGTCAAAACGGCATTCCTTAATGGTTTCCTTAAGGAAGAATTGTATATGATGCAGCCGGAAGGTTTTGTCGATCCTAAAAATGCTGACAAAGTGTGCAAGCTCCAACGCTCGATTTATGGGCTGGTGCAAGCATCTCGGAGTTGGAACATTCGCTTTGATGAGATGATCAAAGCGTTTGGGTTTACGCAGACTTGTGGAGAAGCCTGCGTTTACAAGAAAGTGAGTGGGAGCTCTGTAGCATTTCTCATACTATATGTAGATGACATACTTTTGATGGGAAATGATATAGAACTCTTGGACAGCATCAAGGCCTATTTGAATAAGAGTTTTTCAATGAAGGACCTTGGAGAAGCTGCTTATATATTAGGCATCAAAATCTATAGAGATAGATCAAGACGCCTCATAGGTCTTTCACAAAGCACATACCTTGATAAAATATTGAAGAAGTTCAATATGGATCAATCCAAGAAGGGATTCTTGCCTGTGTTACAAGGTATGAAATTGAGCTCAGCTCAATGTCCGACCACGGCAGAAGATATAGAAGAGATGAGCGTCATCCCCTATGCATCAGCCATAGGTTCTATTATGTATGCCATGCTGTGTACCAGACCTGATGTAAACCTTGCCGTAAGTTTGGTAGAAGGTACCAAAGTAATCCCGGCAAGGAGCACTGGACAGCGGTCAAGAATATCCTGAAGTGCCTGAAAAGGACTAAGGAAATGTTTCTCGTTTATGGAGGTGACGAAGAGCTCGTCGTAAAGGGTTACGTCGACGCTAGCTTCGACACAGATCTAGATGACTCTAAGTCACAAACCGGATACGTGTATATTTTGAATGGTGGGGCAGTAAGCTGGTGCAGTTGCAAGCAGAGCGTCATGGCGGGATCTACATGTGAAGCGGAGTACATGGCGGCCTCGGAGGCAGCACATGAAGCAATATGGGTGAAGGAGTTCATCACCGACCTAGGAGTCATACCCAATGCGTCGGGGCCGATCAAGCTCTTCTGTGACAACACTGGAGCTATTGCACTTGCCAAGGAGCCCAGGTTTCACAAGAAGACAAGGCACATCAAGCGTCGCTTCAACTCCATTCGTGAAAATGTTCAAGATGGAGACATAGAGATTTGTAAAATACATACAGACCTGAATGTAGCAGATCCGTTGACTAAACCTCTCCCTAGGGCAAAACATGATCAACACCAGAATTCCATGGGTGTTCGATTCATCACAATGTAACTAGATTATTGACTCTAGTGCAAGTGGGAGACTGTTGGAAATATGCCCTAGAGGCAATAATAAAAGCATTATTATTATATTTCCTTGTTCATGATAATTGTCTTTATTCATGCTATAATTGTGTTATCTGGAAATCGTAATACATGTGTGAATAACAGACACCAACATGTCCCTAGTAAGCCTCTAGTTGACTAGCTCGTTGATCAATAGATAGTCATGGTTTCCTGGCTATGGACATTGGATGTCATTGATAACGGGATCACATCATTAGGATGATGATGTGATGGACAAGACCCAATCCTAAACATAGCACAAGATCGTATAGTTCGTTTGCTAGAGTTTTCCAATGTCAAAGTATCTTTTCCTTAGACCATGAGATCGTGTAACTCCCGGATACCGTAGGAGTGCTTTGGGTATACCAAACGTCACAACGTAACTGGGTGACTATAAAGGTAGACTACGGGTATCTCCGAAAGTGTCTGTTGGGTTGACATGGATCAAGATTGGGATTTGTCACTCCGTATGACGGAGAGGTATCACTGGGCCCACTCGGTAATGCATCATCATAATGAGCTCAGAGTGACCAAGTGTCTGGTCACGGGATCATGCATTGCGGTACGAGTAAAGTGACTTGTCGGTAACGAGATTGAACGAGGTATTGGGATACCGACGATCGAATCTCGGGCAAGTAACATATCGATTGACAAAGGGAATTGAGTACGGGGTTGATTGAATCCTCGACATCGTGGTTCATCCGATGAGATCATCGTGGAGCATGTGGGAGCCAACATGGGTATCCAGATCCCGCTATTGGTTATTGACCTGAGAGTCGTCTCGGTCATGTCTGCCTGTCTCCCGAACCCGTAGGGTCTACACACTTAAGGTTCGGTGACGCTAGGGTTATGAAGATATGTATATGCAGAAACCCGAATGTTGTTCGGAGTCCCGGATGAGATCCCGGACGTCACGAGGAGTTCCGGAATGGTCCGGAGGTAAAGAATTATATATAGGAAGTGTAGTTTCGGGCATCGGGACAAGTTTCGGGGTTATCGGTATTGTACCGGGACCACCGGAGGGGTCCCGGGGGCCCACCGGGTGGGGCCACCTGTCCCGGGGGGCCACATGGGCTGTAGGGGGTGCGCCTTGGCCTTCATGGGCCAAGGGCACCAGCCCCTATAGGCCCATGCGCCTAGGGTTTCCACCTAGGAGGAGTCCTAGTGGTGGAAGGCACCCCTAGGTGCCTTGGGGGGGAGGGAAACCTCCCCTTGGCCGCCGCCCCCCTAGTAGATCTCATCTACTAGGGCCGGCGCCCCCCCATGGCACCCCTATATATAGTGGGGGGGAGAGGAGGGAAACACACCAGCCCCTGGCGCCTCCCTCTCCCCCCGTTACGTCTCTCCCTCGGAGTCTTGGCGAAGCCCTGCTTCTGTGACGCCCTGCATCCACCATCACGCCGTCGTGCTGCTGGATCTTCATCAACCTCTCCTCCCCCCTTGCTGGATCAAGAAGGAGGAGACGTCTCCTGTCCCGTACGTGTGTTGAACGCGGAGGTGCCGTCCGTTCGGCGCTTGGTCATCGGTGATTTGGATCACGTCGAGTACGACTACATCATCACCGTTCTTTTGAACGCTTCCGTGCGCGATCTACAAAGGTATGTAGATGCATCTAATGACTCGTTGCTAGATGAACTCCTAGAAGATCTTGGTGAAACGAGTAGGAATTTTTTTTGTTTTCTGCTACGTTCCCCAACAAGGTCTCCGCTTAGTCTCTGTCGACAGCTGTTCTTAAACCAGCTTGAGTTAGGGCTAATCTCCATGTGTAGGGTTCCTGGTTTGTGGTGTGTTCGACGACGACGGGGTTTTGGGCCTGCTGGTGGCCGTCGTCGCCCCCGGCATGTTGTAAGGTGTTCAGTTATGTCATGATTAGTAGATGTGCTCGACGGAGAACTACACGGTGTCCTGATGTGTGACAACGAGCTAATATTCATGTCCTGGAACGTCCGTGGCTTGAACTGCCCGGCGAAACGCACATCCATTACGGATGTAGTTCAAGCTAACCACGTTGCAGTTCTAGCATTACAGGAAATGAAGGTGGAAATTTGGTCTTCTGTCATGGCTACGGAGGTGGGCGGCGCTAGTCTGCAAGGATGCGTAGTGCTGACAGCGCACGGGACAAGAGGTGGTATGGCGATCTTCTGGGACAAGCTAGTAGTCGACGTAGTATCACATCATTTAGGAAGTTTCTCCGTTACGGCTAGAGTAGTGCCCAAGTTAGCACCTTCTGGCTTACCACGGTCTGTGGGCCGACGGACGACGCGCAGAAGGACGGCTTCATGGCTGAGCTCGCCGCTGCTGCACCACCGGCTGGTGAACCATGGGTGATCAATGGAGATTTCAACATGATCTATCAAGCGAGCGACAAGAGTAACAGCAACATCAACAGGAGGATGATGGGAAAGTTTAGAAGAGCGTTGGACTAGGCTGGACTGAAAGAGATAAAGTGTAGAAACAGAAAGTTCACCTGGAGCAATGAATGGGAAAACCCCACCCTTTGCAGTATCAACAAATTTTTCTGCAACGACTTGTGGGATATGTCGCACCAAGATCACATTCTTATGGCAGCATCAACCTCTTTGTCAGATCATTGCCCGCTAATTCTTGCAAAGGCTTCCACGCCCGTCAGAAAAACCAGATTCAGGTTTGAGAATTTTTGGCCAACGTTCCCTCATTTCCATGAAACGGTTTTGCGTGCTTGGCAGCATCCCGTCCCGCATGACTGCCCTTTTGTGAGGATGAAAAGAAGGCAGGCAAGAGTTGCCGTTGATCTCAAGGTCTGGAGTAGAGCGATGTTTGGAAAGGTCAGGCAGCAGCTGGACATTGCAAATGAGGTGATTCTACAATTTGATCTGGCACAGGAGCACCGAGTCCTCACGACGGCAGAGAGATAGCTGAGAAAAGCCTTGAAGCTAAAAGTGCTTGGCCTTGCTGCAATTGAACGGTCGAGAAAGAAACAAGACTCCAGAGTGAATTGGCTGCGTGCAGGGGATGCGAGCACGCGTTTCTTCCCTGCAAAAATGCAGTCTTGCCGCAAAAAAAATCATTCATGTGATCTGCAGCAATGACAGGGTTGTAGTGGATCACGGTGAGAAGGAACAGATCATCCTCGACCACTTCTCTGAAGCTTGGGGCGCAGCAAGCAGCGAGGCTGCACTCTCAATTGGGGTAGTCTGAACATTCCGGTTGTTGCTCCGTCAGAGCTGGACGGGCCGTTCATGATGGTCGAGGTCTGGGTGGCAATCCTTGCGTCCCCCACAGAAAAGGCCCTGGGCCCGGACGGTTTCACTTGGCAGTTATGTCGCTCATGTTTGCCGATCGTCAAGGAGGAGGTCATGGCAATTTTCAACAAGTTCTATCAGCTGGCCGGGAATAATTTTGCCGAGCTAAATTCAGCGCTCATTGCCCTGCTGCCGAAGAAGGATGGCGCATCTGAAATCAGCCACTACAGGCCCATTAGTTTGATTCACTCCATGGCAAAGTTAATCTCCAAAGTGCTTGCTCTCCGCTTGTCCTCTGCTCTAAACGGACTTATTTCGCTGGCGCAAACGGCTTTTCAGAAAGGAAAATGCATTCATGACAATTTTCAGTATGTACAAGGTTGCGTCACAATGTTGCACAGAGAGAAAAAGCAGGCCTTGCTCTTCAAGCTTGATTTCGCCCACGCGTTTGACTCCATTTCCTGGGCCTACCTGATTGAGCTGCTGCAGCGCATGGTTTTTTTGCAGTGTTGGAGAAATTGGGTGGCCCTGCTACTATCAACTGCAACTTCCTCCTGTCTGCTAAATGGGTCGTCGGGGCCAAGTTTCTTTCACGCATGCGGGCTCAGGCAGGGCGATCCGTTGTCACCACTGCTTTTCATCCTGGCTATCGACCCACTGTTCCGTCTGCTGGATGCGGCCACAGTGAGGGGTTGATTGCACCGCTACCAGGGCGCGGGGCAAGCATGTGGGTGAGTCTGTATGCGGATGATGCGATCATCTTCGCTAATCCAATCAAGGAAGAGGTCACCACCTTGTTGAGACTATTACATTCCTTCGGTGAAGCCACGGGGTTAAAGCTGAATCAGGGGAAATCTTCAGTGATCCTGATGAACTACGACGCTCTGCTGCTGTCTGAGGTCTTGCAAGGGTTTGGGGGATCGATCGCTAGTTTCCCAACAACCTATCTGGGCCTCCCTCTATCCCCCAAGAGACTGTGTTTAGTGCATTTCCAATTCCTCATCGACCGTATCAAGTCGCGTCTCGCGGGCTGGAAGGGCAAGCTGATGTCGCTGGCGGGTCGATGCGTTCTGGTGCGGGTGGTGCTCTCAGCGCTGCCAACCTTTGCCATGACCGTGCTCAAGGTGCCAAAGAAGATCCTCAAGGAGATTGACAAGGCGCGGTATCAGTTCTTATGGGCCCAAGACGAGGCACTGACGGGCGGGAAGTGCAAAGTGGCATGGAAGCAGGTGTGCACCCCAATAGAGAAGGGCGGGTTGGGGATCCCTGACTTGCTTCGGTTCGGCTGAGCCTCTGGCTACGCTGGTTATGGGCATCCTGGCAGCACCCGACGAGGCCCTGGACGGCCTTCCCCTTGCCATGCGACGACAGAGACTGGAAGCTGTTCGCTGGAGCAACAAGGATCACCATTCATGATGGCCAAAGGGCAGGGTTCTGGACATGCCCCTGGCTCGACAGCGCGCCCCTGAATACCACCTTCCCGAGCCTGTTCAAGCACTCGCGGCGCAAAAACAAATCGGTTGCCGCTGCTCTTGTCAATGAACAGTGGATAAATGATCTCAGCCATGGCGACACGGCCTCCATTGTCGTCGATTTCCTCAGGCTCTGGCGATGGCTCCAGCAGGCTCAGATCACCCTCGACAACCAGGTCGCTGACCGGATCATCTGGACTGCAGAAGGAGGGGCCTCGTTCTCGACCAGGGCTGCGTACAAGATGTTCTTCAAGGACACGTCGAGCACGGGCCACGACACCGTCATCTGGAAGGCTGGGCACCGGGAACCGTCAAGATGTTTGCATGGCTGCTGCATAATGATAGAGCTTGGTGCAATGACAGGCTGCAGAGGAGGGGGTGGCCGAACGGTTACTTCTGCGGCTTGTGCCTGAGAAATCTCGAGTCTTCACTCCATCTGATCTGGGACTGCCCCTTCTCCAGGATGATTTGGAGCTCTGTCGCCACATGGATCGGCTGCGAGACGCTGGGCTTAAGCAGGCGACCGTCTCATAGCTCTCTACAGCACTGCTTGACAATGATCAGCCACACGCCGGCCAACCAGAGGAGAGGAATCAAAACAATGGCGATGTTGGTCGCTTGGCACATCTGGAAGGAGCGGAACGCATACGTTTTCAGAGGGAAAAAGCCACGGACTAACGATGTTCTTCAAGCCATAAAGCTCGATCTTCCGTCTTGGAGGTTTGCTAGAGCCGCATGTTTAGAGCCCCCGTTCGGGGACGCAGCAGCGAGGTAGGAAGCTCATGATGGGGGTCTATGGACGCCGCCATCGCTGTTTTTTAGGTTTCCTGCTCTTGAGAGCTTTTTTCGTTTGCCATGATCACTTGGTCCCCGCTTGTTTCCCGTATGCTTTCTCCTAAATCAATGAAGCCGGCCTAAAATCGGGTCTTTCAAAAAAACACCAATGTGCTATAAAGTGCATCACTTCATCCCGTATGCCACATATCTGTTTTGCTTCCTCCTGTCCATTTTTTTCTTTCTTATGGTACCTTTTATTGTGGTGTAATATGATAGGTCCACAACTCAATAAAAAATCATGGGTCCACCATTATTTTCTCAAAGTGGTAAATACTTATGGTGGGGTCAAAATTTGTCGGTGCTTTTTACGGTGCGGTCAGGAGGAAGGTAACGGTGGCCGGTATTCTGTGTCCTGGGAGGACATGTGAGCGCCATGGGTGGGCGGGTGGCCTCGGCATACTGAACCTCAACTGGTTGAATGTGGCATTATAGGCAAGATGACCTTTGTTGAAGCGGGCAGATCCCTCTAGGCCATGGACGGAGTTTGAGATCACTGTACCAAAAGCATCAATGCAACTTTTCAAGGCTGCTACCTGGACCATGATTGGAAACGGGAACACCGCACTCTTTTGTGAGGATAGATGGATGGAGGGCCATCGTCTGGAGGAGCTGGCGCCGGCCTTGTATGTCCGAGTCAAGCAATCGGTAAGGGAAACATGCACGGTGCGACAAAGTTTGATAGATGGAGCTTGGGCTCTTGACATTGGACTGTAGGTCACCAATCAAATGTTGGACGAATACTTGAGACTTAGGGTTCAGCTTGCCGAGGTTCAGCTTGAACCAGGTGAGGTGGACTCCTACCGATGGGCTTGGGACAAGAGTGGATAGTTCACCACACGATCAGCATACTCGACACGGTTCTGGGGCAGAGAGATTGTGCCACCCGTCGAATTCACATGGCAATCCAAAGCTCCCCTAAGATGCAGGTCTTCACTTGGATAGCCCTTCGGAACAGGTGTTGGACCTCGGATAGACTCACGAGAAGGGGCTTGGATAACTACGGAAAATGCCCTTTCTGTGACCAAGAGGACGAGACGATTGACCACATTCTACTACATTGTTTCTTTGCATGTGAGGTGTGGACTCGTGTGTGCCTCGCTTTGGACAAGCAATCTTGGACCCACCAGTGGATCAACACTAAGGGAATGGTGCATCGATAAGGACGGGAGCAACCTAGGTAAGAAGGTCACTCGAGCAGTTGTGGTTCTTGTATTGTGGGTCTATGGAAACACCGAAACAGAATTGTCTTCGACTGTGCTACCCCCTCGACTCAAT
The DNA here is from genome assembly GCA_963921465.1 of Triticum timopheevii. Lineage (NCBI taxonomy): Eukaryota > Viridiplantae > Streptophyta > Magnoliopsida > Poales > Poaceae > Triticum > Triticum timopheevii. The sequence continues at coordinate 220,011,073 of OY997274.1, forward strand.
ATGTAACTAATTGTTTAGAGGTTGAGGGGAGAGTGTGGAAGGATGCGGGCCTCCTTAAGGGAAATGTGGACGCCTTTTAGGGAGATTATCGTTGGGCATGAGAGGGAGTAGTTAGCATTGTGACTTAGCGGTGGAGCTGGGGTTGTGTTCTTGTAATGTAACCGCCAACTTGAAGGGGCTCTTCACCCCACTTCTTCTTTAATATATAGTACGCACACTCGTGCGTATCCGAGAAACATTTTGGTAAATGCTATGTGGTGATGATGGAAAGGAAATCCTATGAAAGTTTGTCCCTAGTCTCACCAATACACATCCTAGCAAGTGACATGTTTGACCAATCTCTAAGCATCCTTTCTTCTGCAATCCATTCCCTTTGTAGGTCCCCGATTGTCCATCTTATACGTCTCTCAATGCATTGGAGGTGTCCGGGTATTCCTTGTATACTTTGTCATTTCAATGTATTACGAAGATATCAAGAATAAAGAAAGAGAAGGAAAGTCTTGTCCCCAGCCTCTCCCAACCCTAGCCGTTTCCGCCAAGTTTCTCCTCGATGTTGCCACATCGCCCCCCTCCTCTTCCCCGTCTGATGGTTTCACCGGTGACAAGAGAAGCGGCAACCCATCCGTCGGTTCCTTTTTTATAGGTTTTGATTCCCCAACAACGTCGTGTTTCCTTCTCTCTCTTTATTCATATTGTTTGACAAGAACGTATATAATCTAAGAGATCAAGAATAGAGATGAAAAAATCATTCAAATCGCTTCAAGAAAAGCAAAGGTATTCATTTGGTTGTCAAAATAATGTTTTTCTGGTTTACAAGGAATGATATTCATAGTGTTCGACATGAACGTATATAATCCAAGAGCAGGAGGTATCAAAACCAAAATTGTTACAACTTTTTCTCATAAATGTTACAATATAGTATTACCTTTGTTGTTGATAGTTTTTTATATAGCTATAACCGCTCAGGCCGAGCTCCCTGATCTATTACCTTTGTTTTTGTTTAGAGAAGGAGGTGTGACCCTCCGGCGACTGCGTGGACCAATACATATTGCCATAAAATTATTATTGTTGGACTTTACAAGTATTTTTATTCCCATCATGTGCCTTTTAGAAAAGCTTGAGAAGCGAATTTCACAATATGAGTGAATTATGTGCATCACAATACACAATTTCTATTGTCTTTTATTCTTAAATAGTTACAACCTACTATCTATTTTTTCTAGTCATGCAACCATGCCACATAAATATGTGATAAATGCGAGCCATAAATTACATTTATTTTTGCATTACTCTATGCATGCAAATGTTGCCACATCATCACTTCATGCAAATTAGTCATCAATTATTCTTTATATTAGAGTTCATCCTTCATATTTTGTTAGAAATGACATTTTTTTTCTCTTTTTATGCACTTCTCTTTTTTTAAATCTTTTTAGCTTACATTTGCATTCTATTAGTTTTTAGATGTTTTCATAGCAACTATTTATGCATTTTTAATAAGGTTTCCGCAGCACCACGTGGGGCATCATCTAGTTTATTCCGCTCATTCTAAATATACTAAACCTGGCCAGGTTTAATTTACCACGTTTTTCTGACTTTTTCTTATCAGTGAAAATCGGACCAATCGAGAGATGACACGTTATTTATTGGGGGATATGACTGGGTACACTCTTAGTAGATCTAGAGATTCTGGGTTAGATATACGTACCGGACATTCCTTCTGCCCCGCATGAGCATGTGCCATGCATGGATTGGATCTGACCGGATTTGTCGCGTGGTGGGTTTCCATGTGCCTTGTTTTGACTGGTTATGATGTGCGTAATTGGTTCATGCGGTTGTAGATATTTTTTGAGGTAATAGCATCCCAGATACCCCAAGACCTCTTTCAATGCAAAGGTGCTTAGATGAGGTGTTAAGCGCATTAAATACCTTATCAACTCAACTCCCCAATGCATAGGTGCTTAACTTGTTGTTGCTAAGCACACTATATTTAATGAGTTAGCACCTAAAGTCTTTCATCCATTGGTCAAGTTGTTTCATTTAAGTGGTTTACCTAGATTTACGCGCTTGGTATTGGTTCTTTCTGGGGTCACCAAAGTGCTCTCTCTCCTCCTTAATTGCTGTGCCATGTCATTTTTTTGCTTATGTGGCATGCTTAGCACCTGTCCACCGTGGAGCACTGGGAAGGGCCTAACTTGCATGGAATGTGATGATTTAGTCTCAAACTTGCAAAATGTTACTCCACCATACCCTAACTTGTACTAGATGTGATGATTTAGTCCCCAGCCTATCACAGCACGACAAGTGGCAGCCAGCTGGCCGGACAGGTCGTTGCCTGTACTTTTACAAAAAAACACCCTGCGTCTTGTCTAATTAACCCCCACTACAGGCAGCTCTTCTATTTCGCGCGATTTACAAGATACTTTCGCGCGATCCGCACTCGCCAGCGCCCACGATGCGTCTTGTCTAATTAAACAGTATCCTGTTCCTTGCTGACGCCCCAGCTGCGGGGTTCCAGCAGAATCCGGCGCAACTTGCGCGGCCGATGGGGCCAGCGCCTTCTTCGGCCAGAACGGCGGCAGCCCGGGCACCCAGAGTTCGGCAGTCTTAAATGGCCCGGCGGAGGAGAAGGAGGCCGAGCGGAAGATGGCGATGTTTTCCGCCGGTGATGGCGGCCAGGGCGGGCTGCTCTCGGCCTTCTTCAGTAACGGCGGTGACATGGACATGCTCAACTCGGCCTTCCTCAAGGGCATGGAGGAGGCCAACAAGTTCTTGCCGACCAACAACACCCTCCTCGAGGCCATCCCCGGCAAGGAGCGCGGCTTCACCGTCAAGAAGGAGGTGGCGAATGGAACACGGACGTCCGGCAATGGCCGGGGCCGCAAATACAGGTACGACGAGGACGACCTGGAGGCGGAGACCGCAAGGAGCATCAAGCTGATGATGCCGGACAGCGAGGAGACCGGCGCCCGCGAGATGTTCGACGAAATAATGCTGGAGGAGTACGAGGCATGCATGCATGGGATAGAGGAGCTGCGCCTCGCCATGGACAGCGAGGCCAAGAAGAAGAACGGGAAGACGGCGCGCGCGAAGAAGAGCGAGGCGGTCGACCTGCGCACCATGCTCATCCACTGCGCGCAGGCCGTGGCCGCGGGCGACCGCCGGGGCGCGACGGAGCTGCTCAGGCAGATCAAGCAGCACTCCTGGCCGACGGGAGACGCCACGCAGAGGCTGGCGCACTGCTTCGCCGAGGGGCTGGAGGCGCGGCTGGCGGGCACGGGGAGCCAGGTCTACCGTTTCGCGCGATCCGCACTCGCCAGCGCCCACGATGCGCGCTCGTACGCGTACGTCTCGGCTGGCAACCAACGGATATCTACAACTACATGCATGCACTAACTGACTATTGCATGCACGCTACACATTAACTAACTACTACTGATACGGCCGCGCGCACGACGTATCCAACTAACTAGCTAGCTCTACGCGCGCACGACGCCAATGGACTGCGGCACCCACGCAGCCATGCACCGGCGTCCAGTGTAGACCTAGACATACACACGCACACACGCTGGTGACCACGGACTCACACGCGTCACGGTTTATTTTCTAACACTTGGTGCCTTCGCCAGTGCTGCCGGCGGCGGAGCGATAGAACCCGATGACGTCTCAGGCGCCAAGGCCCTTCTCTTTCACGAAGCGGTTCCAGCCTTGGTTGAGGACGTAGCTCTGGCTGTTGTTCCAGTACGAGTAGCGGAACCGCCACACCTTGCCGGTGCCGTCGTCGAAATTCAGGACGCGGAGCAACAGAAGAGCTGCCTGTAGCGGGGGTTAATTAGACAAAACGCAGGGTGTTTTTTTGTAAAAGTGCAGGCGACGACTTGTCCGGCCAACTGGCTGCCACTTGTCGTGCTGTGATAGGCCGGGGACTAAATCATCACATCTAGTGCAAGTTGGGGTATAGTGGAGTAGCATTTTGCAAGTTTGGGACTAAATCATCACATTCCATACAAGTTAGAGTATCTGGGGTGCTATTACCTCGTATTTTTTCGTTGGTGTGTGCTGGCTCTTACGGACATTGACACGTAATGACCTTTCGAACGTGTACTAGGTGCGCGTTCTATCCGGAAGACTCCAGCGAAAGCCTCCACCGTCTCATCGTATGCGCCTGTATAAAAAGGCTTTGCCCCATCGCTTTTGGACCTCACCAATGCGTTTGCCGCACCTCTCCAATCTAGGCGAGTCCACGTCCGACCTCGCCGCCGGACCGCGTCTTGCCGGAGCTCCCACCGTCGGGACTCCATCTCCGCTGCCATCGGCCTCAGGATGGCGTCCACGGCATGGCGAGGCTCGCGTGGAGGGCACGACGGAGAGGAGGCAATGGTGGCGTGCATGTGGGGGTGACGCAGACCTCAGGCCGCGGCGTCTCTGCTCAAGCTCGCCCCCGCCCAACAGTCCATCGGCCCCCTGCCGTCGCATGTCGGGTGGGCATACGTCGATCCGAGCAACTTGGCAGGTGTGCACCGCCGAGTGTTGTGCGCCTGACATGGCGATGGCATTTGTAGGACGCTGGTGGCTGCGAGTACCAATATGACCATGGCGTCCACGGCGACTCTGGTGATCCCGTAGTGCGTGGGGGTGTCAGGATCTGTGGGCGCCTGCACCAATATCGCGATGGCGTCCACGGCGAGGTGGTCCTGTAGTGCGCCGGGCGGCAGCGTCCATGAGCGCCGAGGCTGCGGAGTGCAAGCAGCCGGGCACCTCGCCACCGCCGTCGGCGATAAACGCCAGGCCCCCGGCCGGTGACATCCTCACCATCTCCGCCGCCGCCACCACCGGTGAATTCATTGTCTTCACATAATTCATGATCACAATGGCCAGCAGTGGAAGACATGGACATCGCCCGTCATCGGAGTCATTCCCCTGGAATTCGGATTTGGGCTGCTGTCATTAGTCGTGTGCGACTCTGCTTCATGATCGGAGTGGTGCTGATGGACAGGTTCGTCAGGCGGTTCTGCGGTGTTTTGTTGCTGGCCATGATTCTTTGTGCTTTTTTTTTGTCGGCGGGTGCGCCCTGTGCGCCGTCGGGGCATTGGCTGTTCGATGGATTCTTTCGTTGTTGTTAAGTTTGATTTGAGTCGTGCTATTTGTTGATATTTATCTAGATGCTGTTGGAGTCGGACAGAACGTGCCAGTACTCCAGGTTGAGGACGCCACTGCAGTCGGACAGGCACGTGTGCGAGTTCTTCGTGCAGCGGTTCCGGCGGCACCGGCGGCAGCACAAAGTGCCATGGCGGCTGGTGAAGCAGGCTCTAGCGGCGAGAGGGGAGGACGACGCAACGATGCCTTTGCCAAGACCCGGCTCACGCGCTATGTCAACTGCACGGGCACTATAGGAGAGGGCGCAACGAGACTTCTGCCATGACCCGGGCACAATGGAAGGGGGCGCAACGATGCCTCTGCCATGACCCGGCTCACGCGCTATGCGACCTTGTCACAGTTCCGGTGCAAGCATGGCAGTCGGAGGCAGTGGGTGTGCGTGCGCATCTTCTCCTGATGCTACATCCATCGAGCCGGAATTACCTTTTTAGAGAACTGTCGCATGTATATCTAATCAAACCGGATGAGGCTTGCCTGCTCCCCAGAAATACTCCCATCCGTGCTCCCTCGCGTTCAACGGCAGAGATTAACTGTTGGATGGCCCACGTCCAAGTCTTCTCTTGCCTACCATCGTCTTCTTCCTTCTCGAGAGAAAAACGAATCGCGACCAAAATCCGGCGAACACCACGACGCGCCTCGTGGCGGTGCAGCAGCTGCGCCCCTCTTTGAAGGCAGCGCGCAGATGGCCATGTCGAGTCTGCCCCGGCGGCCACGCCGGGCACTTCGATCCATCGATGAAGCTCACCACACCAGAGCTAGAAAGCTGCATAAGAGCATTACTAGTAGTGCCCTCAAACCCTCAAACCTTTAAAAATAACCGCTTTTTTTACAGTTTTCGCCGGAAAAACGCCGTAGACTAGAACCTGTAAACCCTCAAACCCGTAAAAAAATTTAGAGGTCCAACCCTCAAACCAATTTGCAATCTGTAGAAGTAGGGGTTGAGGGGGAAATCTCCCCCCAACCCGCACTCCTCTTCGTCGCTGGCTCCTCGTTCGCGCGGGAGGCAATCGCTCCCCTCCCGCCTGCGTCCCGCCGCCCTCCTCCTCGTCGCCGGCCATGGAAGGCCCCTCCGCCGCCGCGCCCTCGCCCGCCGCGGCCGCCGCTCCCGCCCCGCCCGTCCCGCCCGCGTCGGCCGTCGCGTCGCCCGCCCCGGCGCCCGCACCCGCCCCCGCCCAACCGGCCGGCGACCCACGTCGGGGCCAAGCGGTGGCGGGCGGGCCTCGCACCACCTCCTGCCGCCCCCGCCCCGGCGCCCGCCCCTGTCACCGCCCCGCCCACCTCGCCCGCGCCGGCACCCGCCCCCGCCCCCACGGGAGCTGATTGTCATTTGAACCATGCATCAATGATTGTCATTTGATAGTTTGTTTGGAAGTCGATTGTGTTCTTGTTGTCATGAATTGTGAGATGTCAAATGATAGATTTAAAGGTTGGGGTCGAGGCAAAGACTAGAACCCTCAAATCCAATCCTTAAAGCAGTTTACGGGTTGGGTTTGAGGGTTCTAATATTTGCCACTGTTTTTTAACCCTTAAAAGTGTCAAAAAGTGGCACAACTCAACCCTTAAAAATGCTTTTTAGATTTGAGGGTTTGAGAATTCTACTAGTAATGCTCTAAGTCTGCACATCCGAGTCACTGCTACCCCCTGCTGTCTGCACTACACCACGGAGCCCGCCAGCCATCGCGTATGTGTGTCAATGTATCATCCTCTACTCTTCTCAGTCACCATCAACAACTTCAACGGGTGTTCACTGTCCGTAGTTGCCATTGTGCCAATCGATCCAATCATGAATTGATTAACCTTTCTCATCTCAAGTCTCACCGGTGTAGCGAGGAAACGCGTCGGCAGTCGGCACCAAGGCTATGTTTATGGGTGTTGTGAGTTGTGACGGCGTCGGCGAGGAGCCCGAGGAGGTACCGTGTCACGCCAGTGCAATGGCGTCCATGGGCATGAGTTACTCGCTACCTCGACCGCCTTGCCAATACCCCTGCCAGCGAGCGAGGGAGCACGAGCAAGTAATTTCAACGGTGATTTGTTCTAGGAGAATTTGTGAGTACTTGGATTGCAAAGTTGCAATACGATACGGCTAGAGATCGAGGCAGACATCATGGTCAGCCACTCAGCCTGAAGGGGTCGTGTCACGGAAAGGAGAGGGAAGGGAAGGGTTGAGACGCGCAGCCGCTGCACGGCCGCGAGGCGCGTTGTGGTGTTCGCCGGATTTTGATGGCGATCCCTTTTTTTCTCGAGAAGGGAGAAGACGATGGTAGGCAAGAGAAGACTTGGACGTGGGCCATCCAACAGTTAATCTCTGCCGTTGAACGCGAGGGAGCACGGATGAGAGTATTTCGGGGGAGCAGGCAAGCCTCGTCCAATCAAACCATGCATTCAGCCACCGCATGCACGCACGTCCCCATATATTCTATAGAAACCAACCATCCAGCAATTCTGCTCAAACCAATTAATGCACGAGGTAGTCACATCATCTCCACATGCATGCAGTGGACAACAAATATAAAAATCCAACCGCGCATGCACAAGCGGACACCGATAATTTCTCTACAAACCTTCCCCAAAAAAATTCCTATACAAACCCAGAGGGAGTACCCAGCCAAATCAAAAGCAAAGCACATGTCAGCTCTACATTAGCACAATCTGCGCCTAAAAAACTTTCTAAAAATCTACAAAACAGAAATCCTCAGATGGACATTAAAAAAAACTCAGATGGAGTACCATGGGATGCTCTCTGGCTGAAGTACGAATTCTTTTTTTTATAATGCGCCAATGACGTATCATATTTTTATAGAATTTACAAGATGATAGGGTGTGATGCGAACAAGGGCTCGATAACACACCCACACCAACCATGACACACAATAGTACTTTCTCAATTACGAATTCCTTTTCTTCGTTCATTTGCCAGAAAGCAATATATGTTGGCGGAAAATAAATAAAAAATAACCATCAACAATAACAATTTTGATTAGCATACGCATCTATGTTTTTCTTTCCACATGGGTCTCGAGCTAATACATACTCTGCTTGAAAGTTTTCCTGGATTGCAGAAATGACCATTTGTGCAAAATCTCACCAGCATTATTGCTTTTTCAAACCATAAGAATATGCTGCTTACGAAATTAATTACGAAATATCCTTGGAATCATATTTTCTTAATTTTTTTACAGGTTTTCTTGCAAACAATTACTCACAGATGCATCCAGTATTTGTTCTTCTACACCTAAAGTCATACCATCATATTGCAGGAGCATAAAAAATACGAGGCCAACATCTCTAGAGGTTCTCTTCCTTCCACTCTTTTAAGAATACCTACAACTCACAATAATTCAACGCTAACATTAGCACGTCATAGTAGTTGTCTTGAGCAAAAAAAAAGAAACGTGAAGTTACATCAATGGTTTAAAAGTTTATTGCACAAGGAATAGCAAACCTATCCTAAAAGATGCAATTTAAAGAGTACTATTTGCCAAATCTCATGATGTTATTTGTAGCACCAAATTTGCTTTTCTCTTTTGGGAAATTATTGTCTAAAATGGCAACATGAGACCTCAATACCGATAATACAATTTACAAAATATTTGTTAGCAAAGACAATTCAACATGGCCTGTCAGTAGGTACCCCACAGGAAAATGAATTCACAAGACAGACCCAGATCCTGGCAAAGACATGTGATAATTTCTATGACATAATACCATTGTGTGTACCCTCAGCGTCCACAGACTGATGATCAAATTATTTCGTACACTGGCACGAAGCTACATGCAGGTCGCATGCAACAATTTGGAAAGGCTCTGTATCCTTGCATCGCATGTAACAATCCCATCCCACGACGGGCTCCACTAGAATGATATAAGCTACAAATGAATGTAATGTGTTCAGCCTGCTAAAAAAATGGCAATGTGCACTTTTCATCTTGCAAGATGTAGCACATATCATGATAAAAAATGAATAATTTTTAAATTATTCTTGTGCATGCCTTCCTTTTTTGTGACTATAGAGTTATGACTACAAACTTATGCTCATAAAAGTCATAATTTTATGACAGAAAATAAAAATAGCACATATACACATAACATATCGACAGAGCGCGGCATGCTGCCGCGCGGGCATGGCTAGTATATCTCTAGTGATCAAACAAATTCTTTGGCCAAGTTAATATGAAAAGGCAAAGTGCAGGTATATTTTTCTGTCCTTTTGCATATCAAAAAAGCAAAATACATTGATTTATAAATCAATACAATCTGCAGTGACAAGTAATGTTGTGACTCAGGGCTGGCTGCCCCTGAGGCCCTGATTACAACTTGACTAAATCAAGACCTTATTTCACCACTAACCACAGGAAAACGAACGCGTGCTTAATCATGTGGTATGCAGACCGTGCACTTACACCCCTGGGGAACACATGTTGCAGTGACCTTGCCGATGTAAATGAACCTTTTGCATAGCTCCTTACATGAGGCGCCATTGCCATCACAACTTGGCGAAACTATCGAGTCACTGCAGAGTTCTGCTGAAGCCTGCATCAACATGCCTGCAGATCTCAGAAAGAAACGAACGAGGATTAGGAAAAATCAACAGAAAAGAACGTCGGATTGCATGCATAATACTCAACTGTTGATTACCTGAGGATAGCACCAAAAGAGCAAGACCCACGAACACCATGTTGACAGTCTTCATCCTTGTGAACGAAAGAAAAAAGGAAACTTATCAGGTGAGGTGTCTGCTATTGGTGCTGCAAGCCTGCCACTCTCAACCTTGGTTGGAAGGATATTTATAGTGCACACGCATGGATGGTCGGCAACGTTGATATGGAATCAAATAGCTGAAATCAGGGGCAATTGAAAAAGATCACGAGCCAGGCCGCACGCTAAATGCCATGGATCGGAGCAATTAAACAGATCCCAAAATGGTGCGCGCTGATCAACTACTCCCTCCGTCCCATAATGTAAGACGTTTTTGACGCTAGTGTAGTACATGCTATAGTTTTTTTTTAAATCGAGTACATGCTATAATTGGGCTTGTGTGGTAGCCATTAATTGCCTGACAGGACAGCGTGGTTGAGAGCATGCCTCGTTTGTAATGTCAATTAGTACTAGAGGCTGCCGCACGCTTTGCTGGGCCGTTTTCAACCGTAGGATCAACCTTTTTCTTCTTTAGTATGTTTATATATTGCAGTCGGTTGTTTTGTTCTGATTTATCTGTGTTGGTTTGGGTTTTAGTTATGTCTTGGCGTTGTTTTATCATCTAGTTGGGCTGCTGGTTTTTTCTTACGAATTTTATTGGCATGTCGTCGAAGATGGTATTTTGTTTGAAGAAGAGAGTGGTGGTGTTCATGTGTGGAATGGTGTCCGTCCACGTGTTGAACTCGGTGTCAGTCTGTGTTAGTTGTGTGAGCCCCTTGGAAGCTACTATTCCACAGTAAAACGATGAAATTCCTGATATAACGCTCACTTATAGCCAGTCCGTCAAGCTCTTGCTCGCTCGCTTAGTTTCTTTTTTCAATTTACTCCAATGCTAGCTCAGTAAAACTATTATCACTTATTAAATTGAAAAAAAATCAATTAATGAAAAGATATTCACAAATTTATTTTCAAACATTTTGCAAATTAAAAAAACAATTTTTAAATAAAATGATCATGAATTTTAAAAATATTTTGGATCTCAAAAAATGTTCTCAAATTTGAAAAAGGTTCACAAACTAAAAAAATTATAGACCTTGATAATGTTCATGAACTTTAAATATATGTTTTTTTATCATTTATATCACTGGTTATGTATCCCTACCTAGTTTTGCTACTAGGAATTTCAATTGCTCAAAAATGACATCGCTTCGTCAGCCGCATGCTCAAAAATGCCTCTAGACACCATTAATGTCAACTCAAATCTCATTTGCCATGTTATAATGTTATAATGACCAAAATAGTTATAGACCAACATGTCAACTCTCTCTCTATCTCACTACACTAAAGTGATGGTCGCACTTGATCCCATCAACGTTATTATATTCCTCTAAATTATTCGTTTGTTCACTCCTGACAATTGGGGCAAACACTTATCATTCTGAGATAGAGAGAACTGACGTGTGGATCTAGGGGTATTTTGTCATATAACATGGTTAATGGGTTTGACCTGACAATAGCGATGTCTAATGGCATTTTTGAGCAAACATCGATTTAATGGAATTCATTTTTGAGATATCTAATGAAGTGTTGAGCAGTAATCTCACGGAATGGTGGCATTTTTTGGCAGTTGTAACTTGTAATGACAAAACTGAGTAGTGGGACACAACTAGTATCATAAATGACAAAATGTTGGCATGCAAGATCGTTCATGAATTAAAATGTGAAAAGAGGAAAAAACAAGAATAAGGAAAAGGAAAAAGATGAAAATAGATATTAAAATAGGTAGAGAAACACATAGGAAAGAGTGAAAAATATCCAAGAAATACCTCCCTAGAACCTTCTCGAAACCAGGAAAAAACCATGGCACTTTACGACTATATACATATGTGTTACTCCAACAAGCGACACACCCCCTTACATGTGGGGCCTATAGAGACCAGACGGCCCAGGACGCACCAGGAGGCTCCAAATCGCTGAGCTTAGTATTTGAATAAAAATGTTCAATGTGTGTTCACAAAATATTCACAGTGTATTTAAAAAAACATTCACTGTACATTCATCAAGTTGTAAACAAGTATTTGAAAAAAATGTTTAACGTGTATCTTAAAAATGTAGAACTTGTATAAACAAAAAGTTCAATGTATATTTAAAGAAAGTGGACATGTATTTACAACATTCCCAAAAGAAAAGAAATAGAGAAAACTCACAGAAACCAAAAAATAAAAATAAATCAAAGAACTGATAAAGAAAAACCAAAAGAAGAAAAAACATGGAATCGATATGTGGCTGTTATTGGCGGCACACCGCCACACCCTATCGCAGGCTAACAACCTGGGCTATCAGCGCTCCATCGAGAAGGAGAGCATCGAGAGAGCAGACACACACTGACGCGTCCAAGAAAAAAAGCTCCATGAATTGCCATGACTCAATACTGAGTAGGCCCATATACATGTAACAACTAAAACACATCCTAATAAATAGGCCCACAACCGACCCAAAAAACCATGATGCACCAGGAGCGTGGAAATCTTGGGAGCTTAGTAACTGTATAGGTGTCACAATTCTTCGTAGGAAAACGATCGGAATCGGGCGGTGCTAGGCGTCGGCTGACCAGGAAGGAGCCTAAATCAGTGGCCTCCCACACTGTCTGATCACATCAGCCCTAGCCTTCTGATCGGCCTCCCACCCCGCACAATGTCTCTCTCTCATCATCCCCTTCTGGTTGCTTCACCACACATGCTTCTCCCTTCGCGCTCGTAGAAGTCGTCGACCTCCTGCATAGACCGGCAAAATCTCTCTAAGGTCACCACACCGTCATTGCCCTATGGCTAAATTAAAATTACGAAGAGACGATTTCACGGCGGACTCTCCTAGAATTTTTAGTGGTGACTATAGCGGGCAATCACGACAATAGCGACAATTTTTCAGATTGGAGGGATGATTCTAGAGGTTTTACTGATTTTGGAACCTTTTAGAGGGATTTGTGAAGGATTTGAAGGCGGCAGCCATAGTGTAGCAGCAAGGCTCCTGATCAGCAATAGTGCTGCTATTTTGTGGCAAGGCTCCCGACAAGCCTGGGGGGCACACCCTACCCCCAGGGCGTGCCCTCAAAGCTTGTGGGGCCCTTGGCAGGCCTCCGAAGCCCATCTTCTGCTATATGATGCCATTTGAGCTAGAAAAAAAATCATAAAGAAGGTTTCGGGACGAAGTGTCGCCGTCTCAAGGCGGAACCTGGGCGGGGGCACTTTTGCTCTCCGGCGGAGCAATTTCGTCGGGAAAACTTCCCTCTGGGAGGGGGAAATCAAAGTCATCATCATCACCAATGATCCTCTCATCATGGGAGGACCAATCTTCATCAACATCTTCACCAACACCATCTCATCTCAAAATCCTAGTTCATCTCTTTGTATTCAACCTTTGTCTCAAAACCTTAGATTGGTACCTGTGGGTTGCTAGTAGTATTGATTACATCTTATAGTTGATGCTAGTTAGTTTATTTGGTGGAAGATTATATGTTCAGATCCTTAATGATATTCAATACTCCTCTGATCTTGAACATAAATAGGATTTACGAGTAGTTACTTTTGTTCATGGACATGGGAGAAGCCTTCATATAGTAATCATGTGAATTTGGTATTCATTCAATATTTTGATGATATGTATGTTGTTGCTTCCTTTAGTGGTCTCGTGTGAACGTCGACTACATGAAACTTCACCATCTTTTGGCTTAAGGAAAGACATTGTGGATTAGTAGTTAGATGATGGGTTGCTAGAGTGATAGAATCTTAAATCCTAGTTTATGCGCTATTCTGTAAGGGGCTAATTTGAATCCATATGTTTCATGCTATGATTAGATTTATCTTAATTCTTCTTTCGTAGTTGTGGATGCTTGCGAGAGGGGTTAATCATAAGTTGGAGGCTTGTTCAAGTAAGAACAACACCCAAGCACCGATCCACCCACATATCAAATTATCAAAGTAACGAACGCAAATGGAACAAACATGATGAAAGTGACTAGATGAAATTCCATGTATCCTCAAGAAGGCTTTGCTTGCTATAAGAGAAAGTTCCGACCTATCCTTTGCTATAAAAAGGATTGGGCTACCTTGCAGCACCTTTGTTACTATTTCTACTTGTTGCTCATTACAAATTACCTTGCTATCAAACTATCTATTACCGATAATTTCATTGCTTGCAGAAAATACCTTATTGGAAACCGTTTGTCATTTCCTTCTGATCCTCGTTGGGTTTGACACTCTTACTTATCGAAAGGACTACACTTAATCCCCTATACTTGTGGGTCATCAAGACTCTTTTGTGGCGCTATTGCCGATGAGTGAAGCACCTTTGGTAGGTGGAATTTGGTAAGGAAACATTTATATTACATGCTGAAATTTACAGTCACTTGTCACTATGGAAAATAATCCTTTGAGGGGTTTGTTCGGGGTATCTTCACCTCGACCGGAAGTACAAAGAGTTACCCTTCAATCTACTGTACTGAAAATATTTCTTATGTGATTCCTTCAGGTATGTTATAGAAACTTCTAGCTAATCCTTATGCAGGAGATGGAACTGTACATCCTGATGTGCACTTAATTTATGTGGATGAAATTTGTGGATTGTTTAAGCTTCCAGGTTTATCCGAAGATGGATTTAAGAATGAGGTATTCCCTTTATCTTTGGCGGAAAAGGTATTGACATGGTATAGGCTATGTGATGATATTGAAACGTGGGATTTGAACCGATTTAAATTGGAGTATCATCAGAAGTTTTATCCTATGCATCTGGTTCATCGTGATCTGAATTATATATATATATATATATATATATATATATATATATATATATATATATATATATATATATATATATATATATATATAGTGTTACTATTCATCACCCAGGGTGCAGAATACATTATTCTTCATCCGAGGTAATATTACGATCATTCATAAATAAATTATGTTTCAAATACAAATAGTTACAGTCATATTGATTCACTGCGTAAAATTTGGCATAAAAAAGGTCAGAAGACCAGAAAAATTACATTTTATGTACATTTTACACTATGTTTTTACGTTTCAAAATTTGCGTAACATAAAATATTTTTACGGCGATTATATATTTTCTTACGTTTTCCTTTTATGTCTGAAATAAGACAAAATTTACGAAACGTAAAATTACGATGCATTCATGTTAAAATAGAGGGGGGTGAAGAATAACAATTCAATATATATATATATATATATATATATATATATATATATATATATATATATATAGAGTGTTACTATTCATCACCCGGGGTGCAGAATAAGTTATTCTTCACCCGAGGTAATATTACGATCAATTCACAAATAAATTATGTTTTAAATACAAATAGTTACAGCCATATTGATTCATTGCGTAAAATTTGGCATAAAAAAATGTCAGAAGACCAGAAAAATTACATTTTATGTACATTTTACACTATGTTTTTACATTTGTAATTTACGTAACATAAAATATTTTTTACGGCAATTATATATTTTCTTACGTTCTCTTTTTACGTCTGAAATAAGATAAAATTTAAGAAACGTAAAATTACGGTGCATTGATGTTAAAATAGAGAGGGGTGAAGAATAATTATTCCTCACCCAGGGTGACGAATAGCGCGACCCTATATATGACTTACTATAATATATATAGATGGGGCACCTAGGTGTCTGGGCACCTAAGCCCGTTATAGTAAGTCATATTTGTTGGTGCATGATGTGTAATCCATGACTTGATGACTTTCCAAGTTTTATTTGCCATGACTTTCCAAGTTTTATTTGCATGCACTACAACCATCATCGGTCAATCATTGCTTTCCAAAAAATAATATACTGCCGGATCCCAGCAATGGTTACTTTCCAAATGAAAATCACGTACTGTTTTTCTATAATAATGCGCCCTATTATTCAGTCAAAACATATGACGTGCCCACATATGTACCCAATATATTTCTGGTTATGTATGTATATACCTAATGAAAGAAAAAAGATATGTATACACCCTCTAATTTTTTAAGATACTAGATTGACCTAATAATACGAAACGTCGTCCCAAAAGGTTTGTATGTATAATTAGGACATTTTTATGTCTTTTTTTAATATTTTACATTTCAACGTATCTAGTATTTTTTAAAGCAGGGTCAGACTTTTTGACGACTAATTTTCCTATACAAATTAAGGTGATGAAATAATATAAATGTGATCACACAATTTTCCTACACAATTTTTCTATACTAATTTTCCTACACAATTTTTTACTTTCATTAGAATATAACGTACTCACATAATCCCATAGTATATACCCAATGAACTTAAAAGTAAAATAGTATACCTGAAAAAAACTCACTAACATGTAAACTAAAAAAATGATATACCCAAGTCCCAACGTACTTATTACCAGATTAGAAAATACGATATCCCTATAAATGAAATACCTCAAGTGCAAATATACCCGATGTGTATGCACACGTATATACCCGGCTATGTGAAAAATGGTACGAAAATTTTATAGGTATCTCATCAACGTATATAAAGTAAAATATGGCTACATATATACCTGGCTACGTGAAATATGGCATCCATAGGTATGTGATACCCAATGTGTATGCACGCGTATATACCCGGCTATGTGAAAAAGGGTACGAAAATGTTATAGGTATCTCTTCAATGTATAAAAGTAAAATATAACTACGAATATACCTGACTATATGAAATATGACATCCATAGGTATGTGATATCCAAGGTCGTAAAATGGTTGGGAAAAAAATGTTGTATGTATGAACCCAATGTGTATGCACACATATGAAAAAAAATGTACATATACCCAACGTCATCGACTTTAAGGTACAATAATGAGGCCTTAATTTCTAGTTTTCTCTCTCCAATTTGTACTACTACCGTCTCTCAATTAGTAACGATTGCATTCATGACATTATTTTGCTTTCCAAATAAATGTTGCCATGCATGGCGTGTTGGACCATAGCATTGTTTCCAAATTATATAATTATTTCCAAATCAGTAACTTGTGATGGATTAATCTGTAATGCAATCGGATGGTGGAAAGGCAAGGAGCCTGGGCACCTAGGTGTCCCATATGGCCGTCCTATATATATATATATATATATATATATATATATATATATATATATATATATATATATATATATATATATATATATATATATATATATATATATATATATATAATATTTGGCCTCGTGAAGGAGAAAGTATCGCTCAATCTCGGAGGATGCTTAAGTACATGATGTACACATGCCCCAATCATGAGCTCTCAAGAGAAATTATTATTCGGAATTTCTATGCTCGACTTTCTCATAATGATCGATCCATGCTCGATTCTTCTTCTACTGATTCTTTTATGAATAAAAGTATTGAATTCAAGTGGAATCTTTTGGAAAAATTAAATGCAACTCTGAATATTGGGAATTAGACAAAGGTAAATAGTCAGATATAAACCTTGAGTTTGATTGTGTTAAGTCTTTCATGGAAACCGATGCCTTTCATAAGTTTAGTGCTAAATATGGACTTGACTCTGAGATAGTAGCCATTTTTTGTGAATCCTTTGTTGCTCATGTTGATCTCCCTAAGGAGAAGTGGTTTAAATATCATCCACCTATTGAAGAAAAGATAGAGGAACCTGATATAGTTAAAGATGAAACCATCATTTACAATGTTGACCCAGCTACTTATATTGAGAAACCTCCTTTCCCTGTAAGGATAAAGGGACAAGCTAAAGTTACAATCGTGGTTAAAAAAAGTAATATTAGAGCACCTAGACCCTCTGAACAAATTAAAGTTGAATCTAAAATTGCTATGGTTAAAGATCTCTTGGTCGATAATATTGATGGACATGTTATTTATTTCTGTGATGAAGCAACTGAATTGCTAAGTGTCGGTGTCAAAACCGGCAGATCTCGGGTAGGGGATCCCAAAATGTACGTCTAAGGATCGAAGGTAACAAGGAGGCAGGGGACACGATGTTTACTAATACGTCTCCAATGTATCTATAATTTTTGATTGTTTCATGCTATTATATTATCTATTTTGGATGTTTAATGAGCTTTATTATACACTTTTATACTATTTTTGGGACTAACCTATTAACCGGAGGCCCAATCCAAATTGCTATTTTTTTTGCCTATTTCAATGTTTCGCAGAAAAGGAATTTCAAACGGAGTCCAAACGGAATGAAACCTTTGGGAGAGTCATTTTTGGAACAAACGCAATCCACGAGACTTGGAGTGGACATCAAGGAAGCAACGAGGCAGCCACGAGGTAGGAAGGCGCGCCCAGGGGGGTAGGCGCGCCCCACCCTCGTGGGCGCCTTGTGGCTCCCTTGACCGACTTCTTTCGTGTAACATCCCAAATTTTCAATGGATTTTTATTTCTGTGCCCCTGGTTCCTTAGCTCTACTCATTCATCCCCACTCTGTTAACTTTTGCTCACTTTTCCCCACTCCCTTGCCTAAAACCCTCAGGACAGGTTATAACGGACGTTGTCGTCGGGTCAATGCCTTGGACCGTTAGCTGACAAGTGGGGCCGCGTATACTTGGGCGCATGCGAGACCGAGGTCGTGGGGTAGCACGTGTCCATGGACATGCCCGAAACGTCCCATCATATAAAGAGGGCAACCACCTCCATCGCCCCTACCATTTACCCCCAAATCCCCTTCCTGCCGCATCGTCTTCCTCTCCCCCACCGGTGTCGTCTCGCTCTCCTCCACTGCCTCCACTGCACCGTCTTGCTCTCCCCCACCGCATCCTCTTCCTCACCTTCATCGCCTCCATCTGTAAGATGGCCAACGCTCATGGCGATGCCGGCGCAGCGGCCAGAGATGTGGTGGAGCTGCAGGGTCGAGGCGCGGCGACCGCGGATGTCGGCGACGTTGTGAACTATGATTTTAGGTGCTGCAATGATTGGGGTTTTTAGATTTGTTTTTAGATTTGGATAAATTCGTTGCAAAAATGCTAGATGTTGTGAACAGATTGGGGTTTTTAATGCTATGATGCTTATTAGATTTGTTTTTAGTACTCACAGATTGGGTTTTTTAATGCTAGATGTTTTTGAATGCTACTCAGATTGGGGTTTTGAATGTCATATGCCCAAATGGAATCCATTGATTAAGAAGTTATAATTTTGATTCAATGTGTGTAAATTTGTCATATTGGGGTTTTTGATTCATTAGTATATAAATTTGATATATTAGCTCTATTCTTCAATGTGTGTGCATGACCAATGATCAATGTGTTATTTGAATGTCATATTGGGGTTTTTTGATCAATGTGTGTACAAATCTAATACATTGATATACTAGTGATGGATGTGGTTTTTGAATGCATAGAGCTAAGGGGCACAGAAATAAAAAAACCTCACTTCTAAAACATTTCTGATATTGGGAGTATATTAGCCCTATGATCAATGTGTCATGTGTGCATATCTAAATTTTCAATTGGCTACTAGTGATGGATGTAATTGTATATTTAGGAGGATGATGGTTGGGGGGGGGGAGGAAGAGGAAGCTGGCCGACTACGACCCGTATGAGGGGGAGTTTAGTGACGATTTTGAATATGAGGTAAGCATATCCCTTGTTCATTTAGTTTCTTTGACATGGTGTATATGAATCTAATGCAATTCACTCATGTGTGTAGTATGATTCTGGAGATGATGTGTACAAGGGCAATGTCGCGTCCTTCACAACCAAGGAGGTGGAGAAGATCAAGGCCAAGGGAGTTGGTTCCTTCTACAACCGCGAGTTCAAGAAGTGGCACTGCCCACTACAAAAAAATACACTTCCGTGATGATATGTGTTTGTCACAGTAGGTCACGTTTGCTATCATGCATGTACATCCATGACGATTTTATGACAGAATCAAGGCAGTCATACCTGTGCTGTCGTAGAAGTGTTCCATGACATTACCAAAAATATCATCATGGAAGTGTCCACTTCCATGACAATAAATCGCGCGTCATAGAAGTGCTTTCGTCAAGGGTGACCGACACGTGGTATCCACCATAACGGAACGCTGTTAAGCTATCGGGTCCGGTTTTGGATCGGTAACCCATTAACAGCCCCGACCAATGGGGATTTTCTACGTGTAAAATCATCATTGGCTGGAGGAAACATGTGTCGGCTCACCGTTGGGACAAATGGCATCCACTCATTGGACTAAAGGCGCCTATGATACGTCGACACGTGGCACGGCCAAACAGAGGCCCATTCCTGTGAAAATGCCGGCCCGTTTGACTTGGTCAAAAGGTGGCGGGCCGGCCAACTGAAAGCCTGTTAACGGCCTGTTCGCATATAGCCCGTTTACAACACGCTAACCCAGGGCCCGTTACGACCTATCCAAATTAGGCCCAGTAGCGTCATATGGGCCGTCCAATATGATTCCAGCCTGTTTTAACTTCCGGCCCATGTATGGCCCATGACGTCTTTCGGCCCATATGAGGCCCTTTGTAACTCTTGGCCCATTAATGGCCCGTGGTGAAACTAGCCCATAATGAACAGTGTATCACTTTATACCCATTAACGACCCAATATTCCGTTGGGTCGTTTCTAGCCCATGTTATCTTTCGGCCTTCTCAGGGCCTATTTATTCTTGGGCTCATTTCCAGCATTCGGTTACTTACGGCCCGTTACTGTCATTTTCTGCTTGTGGGCCAAATTCAGCCCGTTGTTACAGTCGGCCCGTTTGTGGCCCGTTAATACATTGGGCCGTTTTCATAGCGTCATCAAATATGGCCTATTAACGACGACCCGTTATGTTTGGCCCATGAACGGACGATTCCAACTCTAGCCCGTTTATGGCCATAATGCAGTCTGTTATTGGCCCATGTTTGGCCAATCGATCATACGACCCATATAAGGCCCATTGATGATACGGCCCGTAGAAGGCCCATTGCGTTTACTGCCCGTAGAAGGCCCATTGTTTCTACGGCCGGTAGGACGCCCAGTGTCACTACAGTAAATATGTCGCCCATGGTTATTGTGGCCTAGTTTTAAAAAATAGGTTATTGCGGCCACTAGCAAACCGCGGAAAAAGAATTGCATTGACTACAAGCAAACAAATAAACAAGACAAGGAAATAAATAAGCAAGCAACTTACGCTAGGCTATCACGGCTATTACACATATTACATCCACTGGGCATCAAAGTTCGCCACTAGTGCAAATATAGGGAACAAAGCAGCATATCATATACACTGGTTATCAAAGTTGGCGACCAACGCAAATAAACGCCGCAGCAAAACAAATGCAGAACTGAAACCACTTCAGAAGATCTCAAGAAACAATATCCTGGGTACCCATAATGATGGCAAGATGCTTAGCAAGCTTATTTACTTTCTCTTGTTTGGTGCTTATATCCTCCAGCGCTTGCTGTTGCACCAGGAAGTATGCATCTGAATTCTGCAGGGACTTCCTCAGTCCTTCAGCTTCCTGTCGCAGCACATCTGATTGATGTCTTTCAACTTGAAGTTGAGACTCAAGAAGACAAACTGATTCAGGCAGCGAGTTCAAAGAGCTTGTGCCAGCAGTAGTGGCCAGTAACTCGAACACTACATCAAGACAGGACTTTTGGGTTCTCTCACTGTCGTCAAGATAGTTTTTATCAGCTTTCTTGGAGACCAACAGGGATGTCTCACTATCTTGAACCTTATCTGCATTACTTCCTTTACCATTGCATAACGGGGTACTGTTCTCCAATATTTTGTCCGCATTCTAAAAGAGAAACAAGCAGACACATCACAGGTTTACCATGTTGTATATGAAACTCATTTTGGTAAATGAGTTCAGTAGTAAAGTGGACAGGATAACAGCATGAAACAAACATATATCTATGTACCATGGTCACTTTATGGTCTATATCATTCTAGTTTTTTTGCCATGTCAAGATAGAGACACAGTTCAAATAATATTTGTTCAAGACAAAGCAAAATAGATAGAATGTAAGTGTGGGAAACTATAGAGCAATAATGTGCATGACATGAGAACATAACTGTTTATTCAATTGAAACTGAAATCAACATAGAACGGATTATAATAGCAAACCAGTTAAAGAAACAGGTTTAAAACATACCTGTTGCGCCATTGGAGTTCCAATTCCATCCTTCAAATTTGAAAATAGTTGGTATGAGTAAATACAGTAATGCAAGAGCAAAGGAGTATGAACCAAAGCTACAGAACCTGACCTGAGAACAAATCTTCTTCTCCTTTAAGCGTTGAGTTGGGATTCAGAGTGGTGGTCCTCGTGCTTTGGGCACTGTAGTTCCCTTACTAACTGCTCGTGTTTGGGTGCTCTGTGGTGGAGACGGTGTTGTGTCAACTGGAACTGGGTTACTACCTACCGGGGTTGGGGTTAGAAGTGGTGTAGCTGGTTCTCTGTCCAACTGGGTAGGGGTACAATCTGCGAGAGTCTGGGTTATGTGTGGTGGATCTGGTCCTTGGGCAAGTACAACCGTGGTTCTATCTGCATCAACTGGTAGCACTATCTTTTCTGAAGACCGTGTTGTTACTCCCTTAGATACTGTCATCACCCTCTCCAATTCAAATGGCTGATAAACAAGAAAAGTAATTGAAAGTATAGGCATTGTATCATAGACAGGTGCAATGGATAGTGGGGAATAAAAGAGGGCATGAAATAATTCACATTTATGTTGTCTAACCAAACAGGATAGCATGACACAATTTCACACATATGATGGCTAACTAAACAGGATAGCATGACACAATTTCACATTATGATGGCTAACTAAAAAAGATGGAAAGACATAGTTCAAAATATGATGACTATGTAAACAGGATGACATGATATAACTATATAATGTGTTTATTAAATAGGTTGGCATGCCATAATTCACATACATTCACGGATAGAATGCCATAATTCAAAATATGATGACTGTAAACACTAAACAGGATGAGATGATATAACTATATGATGTTTTTATTAGATGGGTTGCCATCCCATAATTCAGATAGATGATGTGTATGTACTATGTAAACATGATGGCATGATATAATTCAAATATATGATTTATATAGTAAGCAAGTAAGCAGATGGCAATCCATATATGATGTAAAAACTAAGCAATGCAAGACAACATGCATGACATGGGTAATATAACCCTGCCAAGTTTGAGCAGGGGGGAAATAGGACTGGTCATCAGTCTCTGAATCCTCCTCTGAGGAGCTCTCTGGAACCAGCAAGATGTCTGCTTCAGCAGGTAGCATTGTCTGCTCTGAATACCTTGTTTTCACTCCAGATACTTCCATCACCACTTCAAATGGCTGATGCACAGGAAGAGTAGTTGAATATACAAACATTCTCGACAAATGGAACACGTAATACAAAAAAATGATAGCATGATACAATTCACATACATGATGATTGGCTAAACAGCATGGCATTGCATAATTCACATATATAATGCCTTTGCAATAAGATAGCATTGCATAATTCACATATATAATGTCTTACAACAATATGGCACTTCATAATTCACATATATGGTAATTAGACACTGAACAGGTGGCATTCACACAAAGCATGTCTAAACTAATCAAATGACATGGCAATGTAAGCATCATACGCACGATATGAGCAACATAACCCTACCAAGTTAGAGCATACACCTCGGGGGGGGGGGGGGGATAGGACTGGTCATCTGTCTCTGAAACCTCCTCTGAGGAGCTATCCGTAACCAGCGAGATATGTGCTTCGTTAGATAGCATAGTCTGCTCTGAAGACCTTGTTTTCACTCCAGCATTTTCCAACACTGTGTCAAATGGCTGATGCACACTGATGAACCACAAGTATAGGGGATCTATCGTAGTCCTTTCGATAAGTAAGAGTGTCGAACCAACGAGGAGCAGAAGGAAGTGACAAGTAGTTTTTAGTAAGGTGCAGCAAGGTGGCCCAATCCTTTTTGTAGCAAAGGACAAGCCTGGACAAATTCTTATAATGAGAAAACCGCTCCCGAGGACACTTGGAAATTATCGTCAAGCTAGTTTTCATCACGTTCATATGATTCACATTCGTTACTTTGATAATTTGATATGTGGGTGGACCGGTGCTTGGGTGCTGCCCTTTCTTGGACAAGCATCCCACTTATGATTAACCCCTATTGCAAGCATCCGAAACTACAGAAGAAGTATTAAGGTAAACCTAACCACATCATGAAACATATGGATCCAAATCAGCCCCTTACAAAGGAATGCATAAACTAGGGTTTAAGCTTCTGTCACTCTAGCAACCCATCATCTACTTATTACTTCCCAATGCCTTCCTCTAGGCCCAAATAATGGTGAAGTGTCATGTAGTCGACGTTCACATAACACCACTAGAGGAGATACAACATACATCTCATCAAAATATCGAACAAATACCAAATTCACATGACTAATAATAGCAAGACTTCACCCATGTCCTCAGGAACAAACGTAACTACTCACAAAGCATATTCATGTTCATGATCAGAGGAGTATTAATATGCATTAAGGATCTGAACAAATAATCTTCCACCGGATAAACCAACTAGCATCAACTACAAGGAGTAATCAACACTACTAGCAACCCACAGGTACCAATATAAGGTTTGGGTACAAAGATTGGATACAAGAGATGAACTAGGGTTTGAGTGGAGATGGTGCTGGTGAAGATGTTGATGGAGATTGACCCCCTCCCGGTGAGAGGATCGTTGGTGATGACAATGGTGATGATTTCCCCCTCCCAGAGGGAAGTTTTCCCGGCAGAACAGCTCCGTCGGAGCCCTAGATTGATTCCGCCAAGGTTCCCCCTCGCGGCGGCGGAGTTTCGTCCCGTAAGCTTGCTTATGATTTTTTCCAGGGTAGAAGACTTCATATAGCAGAAGATGGGCACCGGAGGGCCCCCAGGGGGCCCACGAGGCAGGGGGTGCGCCTAGTAGGGGTGGGCGCGCCCCCACCCTCGTGGCCAGGGTGTGGGCCCCCTCTGGTACTTCTTTCGCTCAATAATTCTTATTAATTCCAAAAATGACTTTCATGGAGTTTCGGGACTTTTGGAGCTGTGCAGAATAGGTTTCCAATATTTGCTCCTTTTCCAGCCCAGAATCCCTGCTGCCAGCATCCTCCCTCTTTATGTTAAACCTTGTAAAATAAGAGAGAATAGCCAGAAGTATTGTGACATAACGTGTAATAACAGCCCATAATGCAATAAATATCGATATAAAAGCATGATGCAAAATGGACGTACCACACACGAAGAGCAGTTGAATGTACTAACATTGTCGACAAATGTAATATGTAACAAAAAAATAATGGTCTGATATAATTTACATATAAGATGACTAGCTAAGCAGGATGGCATTGCAAAATTCACATATATGATGCCTGGCTAAACAAGATGGCGTTGCATAATTCACATAAACGATGAATAAACTGAACAAATGGCATTCGCACAAAGGATGTCTAAACTAAGCAGATGACATATTTGATGTAGAAAGTAAGCAATGCAAGGCACCATATGCATGCTATAACCAACATCAGCATGCGAAGTTAGAGCAAAGACCTCATGGGGTAAATAGGAGTGGTCTTCTCCTTCTGAATCCCCCTCAGAACAGATATCTTCTCTCGATTATAATCCGAAATGGGTGAAGGGGGGCTGCCTTTGCACCTACCATGGAGCGACGTCTGCATGAAATTTTATTGCCACGCAAGGCTCATCTCTTTTGCTCTACATGTTCAGTTCCATTGTTTACAATAACTGTCATGCATAGGAATAAAACATAGTGAGATTATGTAAGGAGTGCATGCAGAAATCCAGAGTGATGGTAGCAACCTGTGGATAGACCCAAAACCAATAATTGCAGGCAGATAATGGCTTCAGTTAAAAAATACAGATAATGGCTTCTTTACTGTTTGTTTCCCACCCAACATGAAACTCATAGTAGACACCGAAGATTAACCAGATAGTAGATAGATACTATTGACTGCGGCCCCGATATGTACCCCACAACCATTTAAAAAACTCAAGTTTGACCATTAGTTTGGAGCTGACTCAGAGTCTAACCGCTGAATAGGACGATAAAGTAGCATGTAATATTAAGCGATGCATAACGTAAGCAGACACGAAAGAGTGCGACCTCTCTTGCGGACCCGTGTAGTCCTCAAGGTCATCTGCTCGGTTGATGATGGTAATGCAGTTTTTATGGCTGCCGGCGGCGGGGAACAAGATCTGAGGCGACGAAAGACAGTCTGGAGGCCGGATCCCTGCTGTGCTGGACCCTTCTGTCGTTGGAGCAGCTGAGCTGGGGTGGCGCAGCAGGAGCAGGACAAACCACACAAGGTTTTCTTTGACAACTATCTGTAAGAGAAGTAATTCTGTAAGGGCTCAATTGAAGTGGAGGATTCCAACAATGCAGGGATAGGAAATAGACAGGAATGGGATAGGAATGCACATGCAAATCAGAGAATTTAAAAGCACATGATTTCTACCAATCTGGGTGTTTGATTCACAAGAATTGGAAGATCACATGATGCAAAGAAGCACGGTGAGATTAATTCAAACCACAAGAAAATGTACGGTTATAATGCTATTATGCTACTATCTCTTAGTCTTGGGCTTCATGAATAGGAATTTGAAAAGGAGGACAAGTGAAAATTAAAATTCCTACATTTTTTATTTCAAGGAGACACTAAAGGAACAAATCCTACAGTTTTCCTTTGCTCCATTCCTTTGAACCAAATTCATGAATAGTAGTACCAATCTGAAGTTTGGGTACAAAGATTGGATACAAGACATGAACTAGGGTTTGAGAGGAGATGGTGCTGGTGAAGATGTTGGTGGATATTGACCCCCTCCCGATGAGAGGATCGTTGGTGATGACGATGGTGATGATTTCCCCCTCCCGGAGGGAAGATTCCCCGGCAGAACAGCTCCGCCGGAGCGCTAGATTGGTTCCGCCAAGGTTCTGCCTCGTGGCGGCGGAGTTTCGTCCCGTAAGCTTGCTTATGATTTTTTCCAGGGTAGAACACTTCATATAGCAGAAGATGGGCAGCGGAGGGCCACCAGGGTGCCCACGAGGTAGGGGGCGCGCCTAGTAGGGGTGGGCACCCCCCCACCCTCGTAGCCAGGGTGTGGGCCCCCTTTGGTACTTCTTTCGCTCAATAATTCTTACTAATTCCAAAAATGACTTTCGTGGAGTTTCAGGACTTTTGGAGCTGTGCAGAATAGGTTTCCAATATTTGCTCCTTTTCCAGCCCAGACTCCCAGCTGCCGGCATCCTCCCTCTATATGTTAAACCTTGTCAAATAAGAGAGAATAGCCATAAGTATTGTGACATAACGTGTAATAACAGCCCATAATGCAATAAATATCGATATAAAAGCATGATGCAAAATGGACGTATCAACTCCCCAAGCTTAGACCTCGCTTATAGATAGAGGTGTCGATAAAATTAAAATACGGACATGAGGGCATCATGATCATTCTTATAACAACAACATATATAGATTTTGTCATATGATTTCTTATGCTCAAGTAACAATCAGTTCACAATGTCAAGTATGGTTCAGAAACTTCATTGAGAACTAACAAACTATAATCTTAGTCATTTAAGCAATTGCAATTTATCATAACATCGGAAAGAGTAAAAAATAGAGCTTTTCAACAAGTCCACATACTCAACTATCATATAGTCTTCTACAATTGCCAACACTCACGCAATACTTTATGGTTCTGGAGTTTTAATTGGACACAGAGAAAGATAGGGGCTTATAGTGTTGCCTCCCAACATTTTACCTCAAGGGTAATGTCAAAAATAATAGTTCATGCTAACTTACATCCAATTGGATATATATATATCAGGATCTTTGCAACACGAGGTGCTTGCCAAAGGATAAAATGAAAAAAAGGAAAGGTGAGAATCACCTTGACTCTTGCTTATTGTAAAAGACATAAAGTAAAATATAGGCCCTTCACAGAGGGAAGCAGAGGTTGTCATGTGCTTTTAGGGTTGGATGCACAAAATCTTAATGCAAAAGAATGTCATTTTATATTGCCACTTGTGATATGAACCTTTATTATGCAGTCCGTCGATTTTATTACTTCCATATCACACGATCGTATAAAGCTTATTTTCTCCACACTAATAAGTCATACATATTTAGAGAGCAATTTTTATTGCTTGCAACATGAAAACTTACTTGAAGGATCTTACTCCATCCATAAGTAGGTATGGTGGACTCTCATAGCAAAACTGGGTTTAAGGATATTTGGAAGCACAAGTAGTATCTCTACTTGGTGCAAGGAATTTGGCTAGCATGAGGGGGAAAGGCAAGCTCAACATGTTGGACGATCCATGACAATATACTTTAACTAAGATGTGAGAAAACATAAACCATTACATTGTCTTCCTTGTCCAACATCAACTCTTTAGCATGTCATACTTTAATGAGTGCTCACAATCATAAAATATGTCCAAGATAGTATATTTATATGTGAAAACCTCTCTTTCTTTATTACTTCCTATTAATTGCAACGATGACCAAAACTATGTTTGCCAACTCTCAACAACTTTTAAGCCTCATACTCTCTATATGTGAAGTCATTACTATCCATAAGATCAATATGAACTCTTTTATTTCCTTTTATTCTTTTATGCACTTAAGATCATGGCAAGATAGCAAAGCCCTTGATGCAACACTAATCTTTATTATATAGGTCACACACTCGATTACATAGAGGGATCACAAAGCAAAACTCAAAACTAAATCATACCAAAAATTTATTCTACTAGATCAAGATATTACTAAAAGGATCGAACTAAGTAAAACGGTAAAGATAGGAGTGTGATGGTGATACGATACCGGGGCACCTCCCCCAAGCTTGGCAGTTGCCAAGGGGAGTGCCCATACCCATGTGATTATGTCCTCGGAGGTGGTGAAGAAGGAGTCGTTGATGATATAGGCTTGTCGTCCGTCTTCCAAGGCATAGGATCACCATCATAGAAGGATGATCGAGTCTCCGGGATCCTCAAATCTGCAGCCAAACTCACCCCTTTGAATCTATATTCATACTCACAGTTTTGGTTTTGTAGGTCATAGATCTGGGCTTGGAGGTGCTCGATTTTCTCATGAAGCTTGAAGATGGCCTCCCCAATGTTCTTGGTGTCCAGCTTGTGGTTGTTGGTGAATTATGCAATCATCATCTGGTTGGCGTTAAGTCCGCGCTCCACCATCCCTTGGCACTTGAAAACTTGTTGTTCCACTGCTTCGAGCTTTGTCTCCACGCTTCCGGTACTCATTGGCCCCTCCACATCGCGTATGTTCAGCACCCCCTCATGCATCTCAATGGTTTGAGGGTGATGCAGCACCTCCGCGAGATAGGGGTTGATAACCCTCTCAAAAAACTTGTCCTTGGGAGTGCTTGGAGACGTCATGGTGCTCTAGATCTGTCAAATAAACAGCTCGAAACGAAAATAGAAGATTTTTGTGTGATACGGTGGTCAAAACCTTAGGGAGATTATCTAATGAATTTTTACCGACCAAGAGAAGTATCGTGCACGAAAACGGAGTCCGGGGAGCACACGAGGTGCCCACGAGGCAGGGGCGCGCCCAGTAGGGGTGGGCGCGCCCTCCACCCTCGTGGAGGCCTCGTGTCCTTCCCGGACTACTTCTTATTTTCCTATTTTCTTAAATATTCCAAAACAGAGAAAAATTGCTATTAGAACTGTTTTGGAATCGGTTTACTTACCGTACCACATACCTATTCCTTTTCAGAGTCTGAAACGTCCTGAAAAGTGTCTCTTATGTATTCCTCCGGGGTTACGGTTTCAACAATATTAGTTTCAACATTTATAGGATTACGTGAGATATAATGTTTGATTCTTTGACCGTTCACCACCCTCGGACTTGTGCCTTCGAAGTTGTTGATTTTTATGGCACCGGAACGATAGACCTCCTCGATAACATAAGGGCCTTCCCATTTAGAGAGAAGTTTTCCTGCAAAAAATCTTAAACAAGAGTTCAATAGCAACACATAATCACCTTCGTTAAACTCACGCTTTTGTATCCTTTTGTCATGCCATCTTTTAACTTTTTCTTTGAACAACTTGGCATTCTCGTAGGCTTGGGTTCTCCATTCATCAAGTGAGCTAATGTCAAATAACCTCTTCTCACCGGCAAGTTTGAAATCATAGTTGAGCTCTTTAATGGCCCAATATGCCTTATGTTCTAGTTCGAGAGGTAAGTGACATGCTTTTCCATAAACCATCTTATACGGAGACATACCCATAGGATTCTTATATGCAGTTCTATAGGCCCATAATGCATCATCAAGTTTCTTGGACCAATTCTTTCTAGATCTATTAACAGTCTTTTACAAAATTAATTTGAGCTCTCTATTACTCAACTCTACTTGACCACTAGACTGTGGGTGATAAGGAGATGCAATTCTATGATTAACATCATACTTAGCAAACATTTTACGAAAAGCACCATGAATAAAATGTGAACCACCATCGGTCATTAAGTATCTAGGGACTCCAAACCTCAGAAAAATAACTTCTTTAGGCATCTTAATAGAGGTGTTATGATCAGCACTACTAGTTGGAATAACTTCTACCCACTTAGTAACGTAATCAACAACAACTAAAATATGTGTATAACCATTAGAGGCAGGAAAAGGTCCCATATAGTCGAAGCCCCAAACATCAAATGGTTCAATAACCATAGAATAATTCATAGGCATTTCTTGACATCTCCTAATATTACCAATCCTTTGACATTCGTCACAAGACAAGACAAACTTACGGGCATCTTTGAAGAGAGTAGGCCAATAAAAACCGGATTGTAATACCTTATGTGCAGTTCTATCTCCAATGTGGTGTCCTCCATATGGTTCGGAGTGACACTTGCGTAGGATCTATTCCTGTTCATGCTCAAGTACACAATGTCTAATAACACCATCTACTCCTTCTTTATAAAGATGTGGGTCATCCCAGAAGTAATGTCTTAAATCATAAAATAACTTTTTTCTTTTGTTGGTATGTGAAACTAGGTGGTATAAATTTAGCTACAATGTAATTAGCATAATCAACATACCATGGAGCAGTACGAGAAGCATTTACGACATCTAGTTGTTCATCAGGAAAGCTATCATCAATAGGTAGTGGGTCATCAAGAACATTCTCTAACCTAGACAAGTTGTCTACAACGGGGTTCTCAGCTCCCTCTTTATCAATAATATGCAAGTCAAATTCTTGGAGCAAGAGAACCCATCTAATAAGTCTAGGTTTAGCATCTTTCTTTTCCATAAGATATTTAATAGCAGCATGATCAGTGTGAATAGTTACTTTAGAATCAACAATATAAGGTCTGAACTTATCACAAGCAAATACAACTGCTAAGAATTCCTTTTAAGTAGTAGTATAATTTCTCTGAGCAGTGTCTAGAGTTTTACTAGCATATTGAATATCATTTATTTTATTATCAACTCTCTGCCCTAGAACAGCACCTACAACATAATCGCTAGCATCACACATAATTTCAAAGGGTAAATTCCAATCAGGTGGCTGAACAATAGGTGCAGTGATCAAAGCTTCCTTAAATATTTCAAATGCTTCTACACAATCATCATCGAAGACAAAGGGAATATCTTTTTGCAATAAATTAGTCAGAGGCATAGAGATTTTAGAAAAGTCCTTAATGAACCTCCTATAAACCGGCATGACCAAGAAAACTTCTAATACCTTTAATGTCCTTGGGACACGGCATCTTTTCAATAGCATCAACTTTAGCTTTATCAACCTCAATACCTCTTTCAGAAATTTTATGACCCAAGACAATGCCTTCATTAACCATAAAGTGGTACTTCTCCCAATTCAAGATGAGACTAGTGTCTTCACATCTCTGCAAAACTCGATCAAGGTTGCTCAAGCAATCATCAAAAGAGGATCCATAAACGGAGAATTCATCCATGAATACCTCAAAAATCTTTTCACAAAAGTCAGAGAATATAGCCATCATGCATCTTTGAAAGGTAGCAGGTGCATTACATAAACCAAAAGGCATACGTCTATAAGCAAAAGTACCGAAAGGGCAAGTAAAAGTAGTCTTTGCTTGATCGTCCGCTGACACAGGTATTTGAGAGAAACTAGAATAACCATCTAGAAAGCAGAAATGCGTATGTTTGGATAGCCTTTCTAGCATTTGATCAATAAAAGGTAAAGGGTAATGATCTTTCTTAGTATCTTTATTTAATTTGCAGAAATCAATTACCATCCTATAACCTGTAATAATTCTTTGTGGGATCAATTCATCTTTATCATTAGGAACGACAGTAATACCTCCCTTCTTAGGTACACAATGGACATGACTTACCCACTCACTACCAGCAACGGGATAAATTATACCTGCCTCAAGGAGCTTTAGTATTTCCTTTCTTACCACTTCTTTCATCTTAGGATTTAACCGTCGTTGATGATCTCTAACTGGTTTGGCGTCTTCGTCCAATTTAATTTTGTGTTGGCATAGAGTGGGACTAATGCCCTTAAGATCATCTAGAGTAAATCCAATAGCAGAACAGTGCTTCTTCAGAGTTCTCAATAATCTTTCCTCTTCCTGCTCTGAAAGGTTAGCACTAATAATAACAGGATATATCTTCTTTTCATCAAGATAAGCATATTTAAGATTATCAGGTAATGGTTTAAGCTCAAACACGGGAACACCCTTGGGTGGAGGAGGATCCCCTAGGATTTCAACAGGTAAGTTGTGTTTCAAAATAGGACCCTGTTTAATGAATACTTCATCTATTTCCCTTCTTTCATTCATAAACATTTCATTTTCATGGTCTAGCAAATATTGTTCTAAAGGATCAGTAGGAGGCACCACAATAGAAGAAAGACCAATAATTTCATCCTTACCAGGCAATTCTTTGTCATGGGGTTGTCTATGGAACTTAGCAAAATTAAACTCATGTGTAGTATTCCCCAGACCAATAGTAACAACATCCTTTTCACAATCAATCTTAGCATTAACAGTATTCAAGAAGGGTCTACCAAATATAATGGGACGAAAGCTATCTTGTGGGGAGCCTAGAACAAGAAAATCAGCAGGGTATTTAACTTTCCCACACAAGATTTCGACATCTCTAACAATCCCAATTGGTGAAGTAGTATCTCTATTTGCAAGCTTAATAGTAACATCAATATCTTCTATTTCAGCAGGTGCAATATCATGCATAATTTCTTCATATAAGGAAATAGGTATTGCACTAGCACTAGCACCCATATCACATAAGCCGTGATAACAATGATCTCCTATTTTAACAGAAATAACAGGCATGCCTACGACAGGTCTATGTATCTTAGCATCGGGGCAATATTAGCAGCTTCCTCACAGAAGTAAATAACATGCCCATCTATATTATCAGCCAAGAGATCTTTAACCATAGCAATACTAGGTTCAACTTTAATTTGCTCAGGAGGTGTATAAGTTCTAGTATTACTCTTACGAACAACAATTAAAGCTTTAGCATGATCCTTTATCCTAACAAGGAAAGGTGGTTTCTCAACATAAGTAGTAGGAATAATAGGGTCATTATAAGTGATAATCTTTTCTTCAACTGTAACAGGTGCAACTTCTTTCAATGGGAGGATTATATTTAAACCACTTCTCCTTAGGGAGATCAACGTGAGTAGCAAATGATTCACAAAAAGAAGCTACTATCTCAGAGTCAAGTCCATATTTAGTGCTAAATCCACGAAAAGCATCAGTATCCATAAAAGATTTAACACGATCGAACTTAGGTGTCATACCTGACTTCTTACCATCGTTGGAACTCCAATCTTCAGAGTTGCATTTAATTCTTTCCAATAAGTCCCACTTGAATTCAATAGTCTTCAGCATATAAGAACCAGCACAGGAAGTATCGAGCATGGTGCAATCATTGAGAGAAAGCCGAGCATAAATTTTTTGAATAATCATTTCTCTTGAGAGCTCATGATTGGGGCATGAATATAACATTGACTTAAGCCTCCCCAAGCTTGAGTGATGCTTTCTCCTTCGCGAGGCCAAAAATTATATATATATATATATATATATATATATATATATATATATATAATTGCGATCACGATGAACAAGATGCATAGGATAAAACTTCTGGTGAAATTCCAATTTCAATCGTTTATAGTCCCAAGATCCTGTATCATCACATAGCCTATACCATTTCAATGCATCTCCCTTCAAAGATAAAGGGAAGACCTTCCTCTTAACAACATCATTGGGAATACCTGCAAGCTTAAATAATCCACAAACTTCATCCACATAGATAAGGTGTAAATCGGGATGCAATGTTCCATCTCCTGCAAAGGGATTAGCCAGCAGTTTCTCTATCATACCCGAAGGAATTTCAAAGTAGACATTTTCAGTAGGTTCAGTAGGTTGAGGAGCAACTCTTTGATCTACTGGTCGGGGCGAAGATGCCCCAAACAAGCCCCTCAAAGGATTAGTTTCCATAGTAACAGGTGACAAAAAATTTCAGCACACTATATAAATGTTTCCTTACCAAGTTCCACTCACCAAAGGCGCTTCACTCCCCGGCAACGGCGCCAGAAAAGAGTCTTGATGACCCACAAGTATAGGGGATCTATCATAGTCCTTTCGATAAGTAAGAGTGTCGAACCCAACGAGGAGCAGAAGGAAATGACAAGCGGTTTTCAGTAAGGTATTCTCTGCAAGCACTAAAATTGTAGGTAATAGATAATTTTGTGATAGGATAATTTGTAACGGGTAACAAGCAATGGAAGTAAATAAGGTGCAGAAAGGTGGCCCAATCCTTTTTGTAGCAAAGGGCAAGCTTGGAAAAATTCTTATAATGAGAAAAGCGCTCCCGAGGACACATGGGAATTATCGTCAAGCTAGTTTTCATCACGTTCATATGATTCGCGTTCGTTACTTTGATAATTTGATATGTGGATTCCCCGCAAAAAAAATTTGATATGTGGATGGACCGGTGCTTGGGTGCTTCCCTTTCTTGGACAAGCATCCCACTTATGATTAACCCCTATTGCAAGCATCCGCAAGTACAAAAGAAGTATTAAGGTAAATCTAACCACATCATGAAACATATGGATCCAAATCAGCCCCTTACGAAGCAATGCCTAAACTAGGGTTTAAGCTTCTGTCACTCTAGCAACCCATCAAATACTTATTACTTCCCAATGCCTTCCTATAGGCCCAAATAATGGTGAAGTGTCATGTAGTCGACGTTCACATAACACCACTAGAGGAGAGACAACATACATCTCATCAAAATATCGAACTAATACCAAATTCACATGACTACTAATAGCAAGACTTCACCCATCTCCTCAGGAACAAACGTAACTACTCACAAAGCATATTCATGTTCATGATCAAAGGAGTATTAATATGCATTAAGGATCTGAACAAATAATCTTCCACTGGATAAACCAACTAGCATCAACTACAAGGAGTAATCAACACTACTAGCAACCCACAGGTACCAATCTAAGGTTTGGGTACAAAGATTGGATACAAGAGATGAACTAGGGTTTGAGAGGAGATGGTGCTGGTGAAGATGTTGATGGAGATTGACCCCCTCCCGATGAGAGGATCATTGGTGATGACAATGGTGATGATTTCCCCCTCCCAGAGGGAAGTTTTCCTGGCAGAACAGCTCCGTCGGAGCCCTAGATTGATTCCGCCAAGGTTCCCCCTCGTGGCGGCGGAGTTTCGTCCCGTAAGCTTGCTTATGATTTTTTCCAGGGTAGAAGACTTCATATAGCAGAAGATGGGCACCGGAGGGCCCCCAGGGGGCCCACGAGGCAGGGAGCACTCCTAGTAGGGGTGGGCGCGCCCCCACCCTCGTGGCCAGGGTGTGGGCCCCCTCCGGTACTTCTTTCGCTCAATAATTCTTATTAATTCCAAAAATGACTTTCATGGAGTTTCGGGACTTTTGGAGCTGTGCAAAATAGGTTTCCAATATTTGCTCCTTTTCCAGCCCAGAATCCCTGCTGCCAGCATCCTCCCTCTTTATGTTAAACCTTGTAAAATAAGAGAGAATAGCCAGAAGTATTGTGACATAACGTGTAATAACAGCCCATAATGCAATAAATATCGATATAAAAGCATGATGCAAAATGGACGTACCACACACGAAGAGAAGTTGAATGTACTAACATTGTCGACAAATGTAAAATGTAACAAAAAAAATAATGGCCTGATATAATTTACATATAAGATGACTAGCTAAGCAGGATGGCATTGCAAAATTCACATATATGATGCCTGGCTAAACAAGATGGCGTTGCATAATTCACATAAACGATGAATAAACTAAACAGATGGCATTCGCACAAAGGATGTCTAAACTAAGCAGATGACATATTTGATGTAGAAAGTAAGCAATGCAAGGCACCATATGCATGATATAACCAACATCAACATGCCAAGTTAGAGCAAAGACCTCATGGGGTAAATAGGAGTGGTCTTCTCCTTCTGAATCCCCCTCAGAACAGATATCTTCCTCTCGATTACAATCCGAAATGGGTGAAGGTGGGCTGCCTTTGCGCCTACCATGGAGCGACGTCTGCATGAAATTTTATTGCCACGCAAGGCTCGTCTCTTTTGCTCTACATGTTCAGTTCCATTGTTTACAATAACTGTCATGCATAGGAATAAAACATAGTGAGATTATGTAAGGAGTGCATGCAGAAATCCAGAGTGATGGTAGCAACCTGTGGATAGACCCAAAACCAATAATTGCAAGCAGATAATGGCTTCAGTTAAAAAATACAGATAATGGCTTCTTTACTGTTTGTTTCCCACCCAACATGAAACTCATAGTAGACACCGGATATTAACCAGATAGTAGATAGATACTACTGATTGCGGCCCCGATATGTACCCCACAACCATTTAAAAACTCAAGTTTGACCATTAGTTTGGAGCTGACTCAGAGTCTAACAGGTGAACAGGACGATAAAGTAGCATGTAATATTAAGCGATGCATAACGTAAGCAGACACGAAAGAGTGCGACCTCTCTTGCGGACCCGTGTAGTCCTCATGGTCATCTGCTTGGTTGATGATGGTAATGCAGTTTTTATGGCTGCCGGCGGCGGGGAAGAAGATCTGAGGCGACGAAAGACAGTCTGGAGGCCGGATCCCTGCTGTGCTGGACCCTTCTGTCGTTGGAGCAGCTAAGCTGGGGTGGATGACGGCGCAGCAGGAGCGGGACAAACCACATAAGGTTTTCTTTGACAACTATCTGTAAGAGAAGTAATTCTGTAAGGGCTCAATTGAAGTGGAGGATTCCAACAATGCAGGGATAGGAAATAGACAGGAATAGGATAGGAATGCACGTGCAAATCAGAGAATTTAAAAGCACATGATTTCTGCCAATCTGGGTGTTTGATTCACAAGAATTGGAAGATCACATGATGCAAAGAAGCAGAGTGAGATTAAGTCAAACCACAAGAAAATGTACGGTTATAATGCTATTATGCTACTATCTCTTAGTCTTGGGCTTCATGAATAGGAATTTGAAAAGGAGGACAAGTGAAAATTAAAATTCCTACGTTTTTTATTTCAAGGAGACACTAAAGGAACAAATCCTACAGTTTTCCTTTGCTCCATTCCTTTGGACCAAATTCATGAATAGTAGTACCATAGGAAACTTTCCAATTCCTATGTTTTTCGTTCACTTTTCCTTTCAAGCACTGGCGATTCTAGTAGGAAGGCTTGAGAAAGGAAAAGCCTACACTAAAAAATGTTTTTGTGCTACTTCTATTACTTTGGACCCAGGCCACTGCCCTACTAGCTCAACTCCGAGGGCCATCGACAAATTCACAACTCAAATACGCAGAGATAAATAATGATGGCATTCAAGAGAGTCCATCACGGATAGCTAAGTTGCCTGGTACCTCACTGCTAGTCATATAGTAGGATAAAATAATTGTATTTCCCGTTACTACGTGTGCTCAGTGGACAATATATATAACATGTAGAGTAAAAAAGAGATGCAACAAGTGTACAACCTCTTTGGCGAAGCCATGTCGATCTCAGCGTGATTGGGTTGGCCGGTGAGGATGCTCCGGCTGACTTGGCTGTCGAAGGAGGGGAAGAAGATCTTAGGCGTCTGGAGATGGAGCCCGAGGTACTGTCCGCTGTGATGGAGGGTTTTGTCGTTGGAGCAGCTCCGGTGAGTTGTACGACGCCGAGGCTGAAGCAGGACAAGAGAGACAACGTTAACCTGAGTGGAATTCTAATAGCATCTCCAATAGATGACGTAAAATACATAACCACAAAGTGCTAGATGTAAAATAGATCAGCCGCTCATCTCTGAACTTAACTGTCGAAACTGAATTTAACTATCGAAACTGAACTTAACTATCGAAACTGAATTTTGCTGTCGAAACTGAATTTTACTGCCGAAACTGAACGCACTAGCAAGGTGAGGCTACATGTCAGTCAACTGACTTTTTCATCTCTGATCAGTCAATTTTGCAGCCGTTGGATATGAAATCAAGGGCCTGCAGTTCATCTTCAACCTCCACCCCCCTAGCCGCCAGCCTCCACTGGCCAAACAACCGCCCCCCGCCGCCTGCGGCCGGCGGTGCGCCGCCCCGCCCGCCCCGAAAACACTCCCCACCATTGGTCCGCCGCCGCCCCGGCCATCCCTATAGGGCCCCCCGTGCCGAGCTTTTTCTCCGGCGATCCCCACGCCACCTCCCCACCATCGCCCCCACCCTGAACCCTAAGATAGATAGTGGGGTACCTCTCCGGCGAGCCCCCTTCCCTGCTGTGGCTGGTTCTTCCTTAACTACTTTGAGCCCCCCCACCCCTGAAAATCGACTGACCCAAAAGTCGATTCAGTCGACTGAAGTGTAGCTAAATCGGAGCAGCATCACAAGCAAGAGCAAGAGCGAGAGCAGTAGCGCGAGCAAGAGCAATAATAAGAGCAGCCAAGGCAGGGGACCGAGAGCAAGAGCAGAGCAGCAGCGCGAGCAAGAGCTGTAGCAGCAGCAACTCCTACTGATGTGGACGTCTCCGCCGAGGGAGCGACTTCGTGGAGGAAGTGGCCGGCGATGCCGTCGTGGATGGAGCCATTCTCGTGGTTCTAAGTCTGACAGTAGAAAGGGGGGTAGGTATGGAGAGGCAAGATCTTATCTATGGCGAAGCTGTACACACGAGGTTTACGAGTTCAGGCCCTTCTCGGAGGAAGTAATAGCCCTACGTCTCGATGCCCGGAGGTGGTCGATTGGTTTATGTGTGTTGTGTTACAGGGGGTGCGAACCCCTGTCCCTGAGGAGGGGGTGGCTTATATAGAGTGCGCCAGGACCCCAGCTCACCTCAATTACAAGGAGCTTAATGTACATAAAGTAAGGGAGTTACTGGTAACGGCAGTCTTAAATACTCTTAATGCTCATGAAGACTAAGGAGTGAATGCCCGGCCGTTGTGCGCTCTTCCGATTCCTGGTATTCAATATGGTCGAGTCATTCCCCATACGGTCGAGTGAAAGTGGGGAATGACGGTCGAGTGATTATACCATCGAGTGGATTCTTGATCTTCTTATCTTCTGGGGTAGTGACCTTGGGTAGGACGTATAGGTCAGGCCTATGACCCTACCCTAGGTCTGTATCCTCATCAGTAGCCCCCGAATGGATTAAGGTGCGAGTGCAAAATAGGCTGAAATTGAGCTTGTCTTGAGCCTTGGGATCTCGTGAGCGCTTTCTACACGTCTGAGCGCCCGCGTCGATGTTTGGTGTCGACTCAGTCGCCTTGATCCATTCAGTGGACAGTCGAGTGAACTGTTGATCTTATGTGCCGAGTGTCGCGTTGGAGTGCGGGATCCTGGGCACGATTGCCTGCAGTGTATCCCGGATTCCGCGGGATATGAAATTTCGGGGAAGCGCGCCAGACAGGGAGTGCCGAAGCGGGCGGAACGGATAAACAGTGATTCCTCGATTTCCGCGCCGCCTTTTTCGCCACGTACGCTGCGCGCGACTGTTGCGGGATTTGACGGGATCGCCTGGTCCCACGCGTCAGTCACTCGGAAACAACCTCTTATAAGGTGGCCGGACGAGGAGCCGGTACTGTACACATCTTCTCTTCCTTCTTCTTTCTCCGTTTCTCCGCCACACCTTACTCTCCCGCTCCGACGCCGCTGCCCCGTCGCCATGGTGAAGGACAAGACGGTGGCGCTAGAGCGCGCAAAGAAGATGAAGGAGGTGGCGAAGGGCAGAAAGTAGCAGCACGGGTCGTCATCGTGCGCGAGGCTGCCGCCGGGCTAGATCCAGGGCGATTGGATCCGGTCTTCGATTCAGCAGGCGGGCCTGGACGAGCTGGTGGATTCGGGGTTAATCGCCAAGGGAGCGGCAAGGCTGCCGGAGGGGGAGATGAGCCCTCATCCTTAGCCGGGTGAGTATGTTCTGCTAGCCACCCATGTCGATCGCGGCTTTTCGCTTCCCCTGCACCCTTTCTTCCGAGGGTTTCTGAACTTTTTTGGTGCTCAACTCCACCACTTCTCCCCCAACACCATCACGTATTTAGCTACTTTCGTGTCGATGTGCGAGACTTCTTGGGGTGTCGACCGCACTAGGGCCTTTTCAAGCACATCTTCACTATTCGTTCCCAATCGGTAAAGAAGGCGAAGTCGAGTGACTCGAAAACCCATGTTATCCAGATGTGCGGGGGTTTAGGTATCCAAAAGAGGAAAGGGAGTGCCTTTCCTGCGATGACCCTTCCTGATTCCGTTAGAGGCTGGCAATCGACTTGGTTCTATTGCTAGGATGTCGCGGCTCTAGGTCAGTCGACCGGCGTTCCCCACTGAAAGTTACGACTGGCGAGACCATGGAGACGAGGATGTTGGTAGATAGGGTGGTCCATCTTATCAATGACGGTGTCACGGGTCTGGATTTGTTGGAGGTGTTCCTCAGTCGATGCATCCTGCCTCTCCAGGCCCGCGATCATCTGATGTGGCTATATTCCGGACCGGACGACACCACACGGGTTCATCCAGAAGAAGTACCGTCTGCAACAGTAGCTTCGTGGCTGAGGAGCATCACAGGCAACCAGGACAATCCAGAGGATCTAGGCGAGTCGTCCCCTTTAGCAGCGACAACCCACACGACAAGGTACGCTTTGCACTCCAACTTCCCATTCATGCTCCGACTGTACTTGAGATTGACCGACTCATGTTCAACCAATTTGTTCTGCAGGTGTTCACTGAGATGCATTCGATGCCCAATGGTGAGCAGGCTTTGGAGCAGACCCAGGAGAGGGAGGACAGCGCGGAAGATAGTGACGAGTGGGATTCTCAGGAAGATGATGATGATGAGGAGGAGAGCGAGGAGTCGGACGAGGAGGAAGAAGTCGACTCGCCGCCGCGCTCCGAACGTCAATCCAAACAGCAGCATGACCCGGCCGGTGGGCGCGGGAAAGGTGTGGGTCTGAGTGCTAATACCCAGAAGCGCACTCGGACGTCGACTCCGGAGCCAATGGAGAAGGTGGCCAAGCAGCCTAAAGTAGCTCCCTCCAAGGCTCGAAGACACTGCCGCGCATCAAGATGGACGTTCCCGTTGCCTCGGGGTGGGTATCTTGTTCATGTTTCTGTAAGTCGACTGAAAAATTTCTTTATCTGACCGACCAATCCTTGTGTCTTTCCAGCCCTACCTCTGCTACCACTGACATGGACGTCGACAAGGCACCAGGAGACGAAGAGGCCACCTCTCGAGCTGGTAAGTTCGTTCGACCAAGTTCTGTTTAGTCGAGTGGATGGCCAATTGACTGAAAACTTGACATTTCCCTTCTTATGTAGCTCCACAAGATATCGTTGTGCTTCCTGATGAAGAAGAAGAAGAAGTGCCTCTACAGGAGAGGAAGAAGAAGAGTGGAAGCTCAAGCAGGAAGAAGCTTGAACTCCAGGTCCCTCAGTCGACACCGGCGCCTGAAGCGATAGTCCAGACCAACGTCACATTCTCTAACCCGTTGACAACTGATCGTCCGTCGGGGTCGACTACGCAGACACCTGCTGCACCAGTGCAACTCCACTCATCTGACCCGGCAGCTACTTCGGCCCCTCTGGAGCTATCTCTCTTTGCTACATATCAAACTCCAGACGACTCGCCGAGTGCTGCTAGGGAAGCTCTTCGCCAGACAAACCTTGTCATGGAGCAGGTGAAAGTGATGCATGAAGCCAGTCAGATAGCTTACAGCGCCAGCACTGCTCATCAGACAAACATTCAGGTCAGCAAAACTCCGATGAAATTTCTGGATGTCACTTTTATATCTGATCACCCACTGGGTGTTCCTTCGTTCAGAACTCAGGAAATCTTCAATTCTGCACTTTTCGAATCAGTGGGGGCACGTCGAGTGCACCCACTGGGTGTAGTCCCCGAGACCACCGAGGTCTAATGATGTGTCTCTCTTTCTCTTTTTTTGAACTCATGCTGAGTATTGATCTGATCCAGTGGGGGCACGCTAAGTGCACCCACTGGGTGTAGTCCCCAGACTACTGTTGAAAATTTGATTCGGCAGTAGTCTTAGAGTAACTCTTTGCTTTCAGTCGGCACTTTGATCTGTCGACTGATATGTTCTGTCTTTCTGGTTGCAGAGGTCTTGTGATCTTGGAGCTCAGCTTACCGAGTTAAAGAAGAAACATTCAGCGTTGAACTTGACCTCGAACTTGCGAAGAAGAATCTGAAGACTGCCCAACAAGAAATGGCCATCATGGGAGGTAATCACTCGACCATCCTGTCTGTTTTGTAGCTTCATGCTTCACGCTAGTTTTTCCTTCAGTCTCTTTGAACCGAGTGATTTCACATGAGCAGATGTGCGTAGTGAAAATCGTCAACTTCAGTCTCGTCTGAAGAGTGTTGTTTCTTTAGAGAGGATGAAGGAGGCTTTGAAGCAGAAGGATCTGGATCTGGCAGCCGCTCAGAAGGAAGCACGCGAGAAGATGAAGCTTGCGGACCAGAAGCTGGCTTCGGTCAGCAAATTGGAGGAGGAGAATGCGAAGCTGAAGGCTGCCATCACAGACGCCAACCAGGAAGTTGAGCAACTGAAGAAGGACAAAGAAAATCTGACCACTGAAGTTGGCGGCCTTAATACCAAGACCGACAAGCTAGAGTCCTATCTGGAGCAACTCACCGCCAAACTTGTTCTAAAGCTTGAAGGTATGATCAGTCGACTCATCACTTTGTTGCCGATTGAACTTTATCATCTCGCCGTCGACTCACTTTTTGCAATGGGACAGAACTGTGTCAGGACTTTGAGGCCGAAACTGGGCGGGTCGAGGCAGGTATCGACCCCATCAACTGTCCCATGAAAGATGAAGTTGTGATGAACTTGCTTCGACTGGAATCACGCTTGGACGGTGTAGTTGACTATCTGGCTCGGCTGAAGGCGGTGATGGCCCGAGTGGACGCTGAGCTCTAGCCTCGAGAGGAACTGTCTCAAGACCTCGAGTCCTTGATGGCTCGGCTAAACCAGATTCCAGGTCGAGTGCAAGAGTGGAAGAAATCTTTTGCCCGCTGTGGTGCTGATGTCGCTTTGTCTCTGGTCCGAGTGCACTGCAAGGAAGCTAAGGAAGACAAGTTGGCAGCTCTCAAAGTGGCAAACACTAAGAAGCACTCCTTCTAGGACTTCATGGACACTTTCCTCGAGGCAGCCACTCGCATCACCGACAGCATCGACCTCGACAACTTCTGCGACCCGGCCAGTCCTTCTCCCGCCGAGTGACAGAAGAAAAACATTATGCTATCACTTTTGTTTGCCTCGGAATGCCGAGTGAATTTGTTACCGTTAAAACTCCTTCGGGCCAGATGCCCGAGCACTTTATTCTGCGGTTAAGAAACTTTGGATTTGTCACCTCATAAACTGTGTCTGTCTTCGAACGAAAATTGTTTTTCCCTCGAATTGTTGTCTGTTTGCTTGATGCAGCTGCTGGAGAAGGCTGGCCAGTCGACTGATCGGGCGGTCCTTGAGCAACCTTGATTAGCTCATCAGCAAGGCGTTCCAGTCAACTGATAGGATGATCCTTGAGCAGCATTGATCAGCTCATCAGCAAGGCACTCAGCAATGGTCTCGACGTTCCTGTCAACCGATTGGGTGATCCTAGAGGAGCATTGATCAGCTCATCAGCAAGGCATTCAACAATGGTCTTGACGTTCTTGTCAACCGATTGGGTGATCCTTGAAGAGCATTGATCAGCTCATCAGCAAGGCATTCAGCAATGGTCTTGACGTTCCTGTCAACCGACTGGGTGATCTTTGAGGAACATTGATCAGCTCATCAGCAAGGCTCTCAGCAATGGTCTTGACGTTCCTGTCAACCGATTAGGTGATCCTTGAGGAGCATTGATCAGCTCATTAGCAAGGCACTCAGCAATGGTCTTGACGTTCCTGTCAACCACCCTGTAAGGTTTTTCAAACCTAGGCGAGCACTGGGCTGCAGCTAAGCCTCCGAGTGGGAGGTTCGCTCCCCACTCGGTAGGATTTTTCGAACTTAGGCGAGTACGGGACTGCAGCTAAGCCCCCGAGTGGGAGGTTTGCTCTTCGTTCGGTAGGATTTTTCAAACTTAGGCAAGTGCGGGACTGCAGCTAAGCCTCCAAGTGGGAGGTTTGCTCTCCACTCGGCAGGATTTTTCAAACTTAGGCAAGTGCCAGACTACAGCTAAGCCCCCGAGT
This sequence comes from Triticum timopheevii, assembly GCA_963921465.1. Lineage (NCBI taxonomy): Eukaryota > Viridiplantae > Streptophyta > Magnoliopsida > Poales > Poaceae > Triticum > Triticum timopheevii. The sequence continues at coordinate 220,055,613 of OY997274.1, forward strand.
GGGAGGTTTGCTCTCCACTCGGCAGGATTTTTGAAACTTAGGCGAGTGCGGGACTGCAGCTAAGCCCCCGAGTGGGAGGTTTGCTCTCCACTCGGTAGGATTTTTATCACTTAGGCGAGCACTAGGCTGCAGCTAAGCCCCCGCATGAGGGGTTTTCTCTCCACTCGGTAGGATTTTTATCACTTAGGCGAGCACTGGGCTGCAGCTAAGCCCCCGAGTGAGAGGTAGGCTCATCACTCGGTAGGATTTTTATCACTTAGGCAAGCACTGGGCTACAGCTAAGCCCCCCGAGTGAGAGGCAGGCTCATCTCACTCGGTAGGATTTTTATCACTTAGGCGAGCACTGGGTTGCAGCTAAGCCCCCGAGTGAGAGGCAGGCTCATCACTCGGTAGGATTTTTATCACTTAGGCGAGCACTGGGCTGCAGCTAAGCCCCCAAGCGAGGAGCAGACTCATCACTCGGTAGGATTTTTATTACTTAGGCGAGTACTGGGCTGCAGCTAAGCCCCCGAGTGAGAGGCAGGCTCATCACTTGGTAGGATTTTTATCACTTAGGCAAGCACTGGGCTGCAGCTAAGCCCCCGAGTGAGAGGCAGGCTCATCACTCGGTAGGATTTTTATCACTCCGTCTTAGGCGAAATAGATTCGCAGCTAAGGTAACTCGCAGCTAAGTAAATTATGTCTTTGACAGTCAAACTAAAATGGATTTCTTATTACATCTCATCATTCTAAATTTTTAAGAATAGAAAGGGCGGAGCAGATCCGCATTCCAGGCGCGTGGCTCATCTTTATTATGCTCGACCTTGAAGAGACGGTATGCTCCGTTATGGAGCACCTTGGCGATGACGAAAGGGCCTTCCCAAGCGGGAGCAAGCTTGTGAGGCCTTTGCTGGTCCACTCGAAGAACCAGGTCTCCTTCTTGAAATGCTTGACCTCTCATGTTTCTTGCGTGAAATCTACGCAAGTCTTGCTGATAGATGGTCGACCGGATCAAGGCCATCTCTCTTTCTTCTTCTAAGAGGTCGACTGCATCTTGCCGAGCTTGTTCTGCTTCTTCTTCTGAGAAGAGTTTGACTCGAGGTGCATTGTGAAGTAAATCACTGGGGAGCACGCCTTCAGCTCCATAGACTAAGAAGAATGGAGTCCTTCCAGTCGACCGGTTAGGGGTTGTCCTCAATCCCCACAGCACGGATGGAAGCTCATTGACCCAGGCTCCCGCTGCGTGTTTGAGGTCACGCATCAACCGAGGCTTCAATCCTTTGAGAATCAATCCATTCGCCCCCTCGGCCTGTCCATTCGACTGAGGATGAGCGACCAAAGCGTAGTCGACTCTTGTTCCTTGGGAGGCGCAAAAGGCTTTGAATTCTTCAGAATCAAAGTTCGAGCCGTTATCCGTGATGATGCTGTGTGGAACGCCATATCTGAATATAAGTTCCCTGAGGAAACTCACAGTTGTGCTTGCTTCAAGGCTTTTGATGGGCTTGGCTTCGATCCAGTTGGTGAACTTGTCGACTGCTACTAGCACATGAGTAAACCCACTCCTGCCTGTACTCAAAGGTCCAACCATGTCCAGTCCCCATACGGCGAAGGGCCAGATGAGTGGAATTGTTTTTAGAGCCGACGTAGGCTTATGAGACATGTTGGAGTAAAACTGGCAGCCTTCACAGTTGTCCACTATTTCCTTAACCATCTCGTTGGCCCGCAGCCAGTAGAATCCAGCTCGGTATGCTTTGGCCGCGACGGTCGAGAGGACGCGTGGTGATCACAGGTCCCCGAGTGAATATCATTGAGGATCACTCGACCTTCCTCTGGTGTGATACACTTTTGGCAAACTCCAGTTGCACTTTCTCTGAACAACTGCCCCTTTATCACAGTAAAGGCCTTGGATTGCCGGACGACCTGTCGAGCCTCCTCTTCTTCTTTCGTAAGTTCTTTCCTAAGAATGTATGCGATGTACGGCACCGTCCAGCCGGGAGTGATGACCAGAACCTCCATGACTAAGTCGACCATGGCTGGGATGTTAACTTCAGTTGGATCTGTATCACTCTTGGGCTGTGGCAACTCTTCTGTGAAAGGATCCTCCTGAACCGAAGGCGAATGAATATGTTCCAAAAACACATTGTGGGGGATGGCCTCTCTCTTGGAACCTATCTTTGCCAACTCATCTGCAGCTTGATTTTTCATTCGGGGCACATGGTGAAGCTCCAACCCTTCAAACTTCTTTTCTAGCTTCCTGACAGCGTTGCAGTAACCAGTCATGGCTGGACTTCTGACATCCCATTCTTTCATAACCTGGTTAACCACCAAATCTGAATCGCCATACACCATGAGGCGACATACGCCGAGTGAAATGGCCATACGCAACCCATATAGAAGTGCTTCGTGTTCTGCTTCATTATTGGAGGAATCAAAGTGAATCTGGAGAACGTAATTGAGCTTGTCTCCATGGGGGGACACCAATACTACTCCAGCACCTGACCCGTTTAGCATCTTGGAACCATCGAAGAACATGGTCCAATGTTCCGAGTGAACTTGAGTCAGTAGTTGCTGTTCAATCCACTCGACAAGGAAATCCGCGATTGCTTGGGACTTGATAGCTTTCTCTGCCTCAAACTTGATATCCAGTGGAAGGAGTTCAATCGCCCATTTTGCTACTCGACCAGTTGCATCTCTGTTATTCAGGATCTCAGACAAAGGTGCGTCGCTGACGACTGTAATGGAGTGATCGGAGAAGTAATGTGCAACCTTCTTCATGGTCATGTAAATTCCATAGACAAGCTTCTGATAATGAGGGTAGCGCTTCTTGGACGGAGTCAAAACTTCAGATAAATAATAAACTGGGCGTTGAACCTTGTACGCTTTTCCTTCCTCTTCTCGCTCGACCGTGAGTAAACTGACAACTTGTCCAGTGGCTGCAATGTAAAGCAGTAAAGGCTCTTTGCTGATTGGCGCAGCGAGCACCGGCTGGGTGGAAAGCAGGGCCTTGAGCTCTGCAAACGCTGCATCAGCTTCTTCAGACCACTCAAACTTATCAGATTTCTTCATCAATCGGTAGAGAGGCAAGGCCTTCTCACCGAGATGAGAAATGAATCAACTCAAGGAGGCCAAACAACCAGTCATCTTCTGAACGTCATGCAATCGCACGGGGCGTTTCATTCGGAGGATGGTATCAACTTTTTCTGGATTGGCGTCGATCTCTCATTCGGAAATGAGAAAACCGAGCAGTATTCCTCCTGGAACTCCGAATGTGCACTTTGACGGGTTAAGCTTGATATCGTACCTCCTTAGGTTGGCAAAGGTTTCTGCGAGATCAGTCAATAGGTCAGAACCTTTGCGAGACTTGATCACGATGTCATCCATGTATGCCTCCACATTCCGACTGATTTGGGTGAGCAGGCACTTCTGGATCATTCTCATGAACGTGGCTCAGGCGTTTTTAAGATCGAATGGCATGGTGACATAGCAAAAGCACCCGAATGGGGTGATGAAGGTTGTTTTTATTTCATCGGGACCATACAGTTGGATCTGATGATACCCGGAATAGGCATCTAAAAAAGACAAGCGCTCACACCCCGCAGTCGAGTCAACAATTTGATCGATACGGGGGAGAGGGAAGTGATCTTTCGGGCAGGCCCGATTGATATGCTTGAAATCAATGCACATGCAAAGTGAATCATCTTTCTTGGGAACCATGACGACATTGGCAAGCCACTCGGAGTGGTAGATTTCACGGATGAACTCTGCTGCCAACAGTCGAGCCACTTCCTCGCCGATTGCTTTTCTCTTCTGAACGGCGGACCGCCGAAGGTGCTCTTTGACGGGTTTTACCTTGGGGTCGACACGCAAACGGTGCTCAGCCAGTCCTCTGGGTACACCTGGCATGTCAGAGGGATTCCATGCGAAGATGTCCCAGTTCTCACGGAGGAACTGGATGAGTGCTTCTTCCTATTTGCTGTCAAGCGTCGTTGATATATGAGTCGGTGTAGCATTGGTATCAGTCGGGTGAATATGAATCGGCTTTGTTTCACCATTCGACTGAAACGCAGAGTCCGTCGCAGGTTTCTTGGCTTGGAGTAAATCACTCGGATCCGCACTCTTCTGATACTCTTGGAATTCAACCGTCGCCATCTGTGCATCGGCGATTTTGGAACCTTTCTGGAAACATTCTTCTGCTTTTTGCCGATTGCCAGTGACCGTGATCACACCTTTGGGACCAGGCATCTTCAGCTTGAGGTACACACAACACGGTCGAGCCATGAAACACGCGTACGCCGGTCTCCCTAGGATGGCGTGATAAGCACTCTGGAAATCCACGACTTCAAACATCAACTTTTCTTTTTGGTAATGCTTGGAGTCACCGAAAACCACGTCGAGAGTGATCTGGCCGAGTGACTCGGCCTTCTTTACGGGAATAACACCGTGAAAGCTCATATTGCTCTCGCTAAGCTTGGACATCGGGATGCCCATTCCCTTCAAGGTTTCAGCATACAGGATATTCAGGCCGCTACCTCCATCCATCAGCACTTTAGTCAGTCGAGTGCCACCAACCACTGGGTCGACCACCAGCGCTTGCATCCTGGGGGTGGCTATGTGAGCAGGATGGTCTGACTGGTTGAATGTGATGTCTATCTGAGACCATTTCAGGTACGTGGTCGTCGTTGCCGGAGCAACCATGTTCACTTCTCTATTGATGACCCTCAACCGACTCTTGCTCTCAACATCGGCAAAAATCATGAGGGTGGAATTGACCTTGGGGTAACCGTCATCTTCTTCTTCCTCCTCATCTCTGTCCGACTCCTTATCCTTCTCATTGGGTTGTTTCTCTCGGAACTGTTGGATCAGGAGTCGACATTGCCGAGTGGTATGCTTTGGGTAAATCAGATTACCTTCCTCATCTTTCTTTGTGTGGATGTGACACAGCAAGTCTAGCACATCATTTCCCGCTTGATCTTTTACCTTCTTAGGAGGCCATGGCCCCTTAGGTTTTCCATTAAACTTTCCTTGAGCTACTGCTGCAATCTCACCAGGTGCTACTGGTTCGGCTTTATGCTTCTGTTTTCGATTGGAACCACCTCCACTGGCCTCTTGACCGACCGGTTTATTCTTCCCGCTACGGAGTCGATCCTCTTCTTCTCCGTTAGCATGCCGGGTGTCTATCTCCATCATCTAGCTCAGAGTCATATCCCCAGTTCGACCGAACTTCAGAACCAACTCTCGATACTTGACACCTTCCTTGAAAGCACACACTGCCTGGTGTTCTGATACATTCTCCATGGTGTGATGCAAAGTGGTCCACCTCTGAATGAATTCCCTCAATGTTTCATTCGGCTTCTGCACACAATGCTGCAGCTCGGGAAGCCCTGCGGGCCGCTTGCATGTGCCCTCAAAGGTCCTTACAAACACTGGAGATAGCTCCTCCCAACTGTGTATACTATCCGGGGCCAACTGAGTCAACCACGCTCGGGCTGACCCTTCCAACATAAGAGGGAGATGCTTCATTGCCATCTCATCGTTTCCGCCTCCAATCTGCACAGCCACTCGGTAATCCTCAAGCCAAGTTTCAGGCTTGGGTTCTCCAGTGAACTTGCTGACTCTTGTTGCTAATCTGAAGTTGGGAGGAATCACTGCAGCCCTGATGGCTCTGCTGAAACACTCTGGGCCCGAAACATGTGACCCGCTGCCACTTGGACGGTCTCTGCCCAGATCTTCTCTATGTGCTCTATTTCGGTCGACCAGGCCTTGGACGAGAATGGATATCGCATCAAAGCCTGGCTCCCTTGGGTCGAGTGGAGCTCTGCGCTTGTCCGTGTGACGGCGCCTGTCATCGTGCTGCCGAGGCACATACGACGCACTCCTCGGAGGAGGTGTTGGCTCTTGACGATGATTGTCGCGGTCGAACTGATGACCGTACTATCCACGACCCTCACACCGCGGGGGCGATCTTGGGCTATGGGCCGACTGAACTGTATCCGCTGCCACGGATCTGCTGTGTATCCTATTCCGCGACTGAGACACTGCAGAATTCTGTTCTCCTGCTGCTCTGAGCAGGGCCCGAATATGTTCCAACCCTCGGCCAGCCTCTGACTGGGACGGTTGAATCGACTCTGCAATTCGGGCCGCAGCAGTGAGGTTCTGAATCGGAGTACGGTATACGTTAGGTGGAGGCAGGAAAAGCTACCGCCGACTGGACTCATGAACTCGTTCCCGAGCTCGCTCGTCGAGAGTGCGCTCCAAGTTCTCCAGTCGAGTGCGCTCAGCCAAATTAGCCAAGCGCGCCTCCTCCAAGGCCCGAGCCTCGGGGGTTTCTCCAACGATGGGCTTGTGAAGTGCGTCCATGTTGTGACACGAAGATCTTCTCTCTGCTGCGAAGAGAGAGGTTCGAGACGATATTCCTCGTGGACCCGTGATGGATCGCCACCAGCCTCTTTGCCGTCCTCGCGGCGAAAGCCAGGTGGGCCACGCAGACCATCGACCATCAAGACTTCATCCGCAGGATCGCTGCTATTGCACTCGGACGCCGTCTCCGCGGAGCTTGTCGACAGATCGAACAGGCCGTGGAGAGTTTTGTCGGGCTCGATTGCCGCGACTTGATGAGTGGCCGAACGTCGAGCCACCGCATGTCTCACCCACCGCTGAAGCCGCGAACGATCGGATCGCTTGTGGCGATGAATAGCGGGGAGGGGAGATGCCACCGGAGCCGACTAATACTGGGTCGACGGCTGCCGAAGAAGGACGCCACGAATTCACGCAGAAAAGTGCGTTGCCCCTCGGACGGGGAGCGCCTCGACATCGAGCAGAGCTTCCTGGAGCCACGCCGAGTCGTCGGTGATGAAAACGAGCGCGCCGAGACGGATCTCGCGGCCCTCAACCATCTCGCCGCCGGAAACCATGATGATGATCGGAAAACAAACTTGCAACTTCACCAACAAGTCGCTAAGACACCTGCCCCAAGGTGGGCGCCAACTGTTGTGGTTCTAAGTCTGACAGTAGAAAGGGGGGTAGGTATGGAGAGGCAAGATCTTAGCTATGGCGAAGCTGTACACACGAGGTTTACGAGTTCAGGCGCTTCTCAGAGGAAGTAATAGCCCTATGTCTCGGTGCCCAGAGGCGGTTGATTGGTTTATCTGTGTTGTGTTACAGGGGGTGCGAACCCCTGTCCCAGAGGAGGGGGGTGGCTTATATAGAGTGCGCCAAGACCCCAGCTCACCTCCATTACAAGGAGCTTAATGTACATAAAGTAAGGGAGTTACTGGTAACGGCAGTCTTAAATACTCTTAATGCTCATGAAGACTAAGGAGTGAATGCCCAGCCGTTGTACGCTCTTCCGATTCCTGGTCTTCAATATGGTCGAGTCATTCCCCATATGGTCGAGTGAAAGTGGGGAATGATGGTCGAGTGATTATACCGTCGAGTGGATTCTTGGTCTTCTTATCTTCTGAGGTAGTGACCTTGGGTAGGACGTATAGGTCAGGCCTATGACCCTACCCCAGGTCGGTATCCTCATCAGCCATGCCGTGTCGGCTCGGGACTGAGCGTCGACAGCACCGTGAGATCGAATCAAGAAGAAAATGCAGCGATTAGTGTACAACCTCTTTGGTGGCGCCGATTAGGCCATAGCTTCATCCGAGGAAACGGTGATGATGATGCTCTTCCGGTGGTGCAGGTGAAGACGGCGGTGTGGGAATGGAGGTGGCGCGAAAGATGAGGGGAATGTCAGGGCAGCTCCTTGGAGGTGGAGGACGGGGTGGCTGAACCGGCGGGATGACCAGATCGACGATGGATCCTCACCCGGTACGGTGGATGAGGGACGTCGAGGTGTTGTTGTGGACGACATCGTCGGGGAAGAGGCTCCGGCTGGGTGGCGGACAAAGGAGGGTGTGGGGCTTCGCGGGTTTTCCCGGCCTTGCTGTACGAATGGGTGGGCGGATGGGATGGGAGTGGGAACCATGGCTTAGGGACGCGCTTGTCCGAAATGTGGGGTAAGTTACGAAAGTACCCCCACTGATTTGAGGTGGTTCTTTCAGTTCAGGGGTATCACGGGCATTTCGCGTGTTGGGATTCCCCAGGAGGTGGGAGTTTTCGCGCGCGTTGTAATTTTGGAATTGCAAGGCGCGGGTTGAGATGGAGGGTGTAATCGAAGCACAACGAGACAAAGATATATCTTAAATATTCCAGGCTAACAAGGTGCGGGTTGAAATTTCCGGACAAGCCTAATGTGTACTGTACCAAATCAATTCGCACTACAAATGTCATTCAAAACTTTGAATTCATGTTATGTTCAATTAAAATATTTCGCTACGTGTATAATGCATGCAACCTACTACTCAAATGAACGTTTTAGTGCATTCCAAACGTATATACTGCCGCTTCAATATGAAATAAATTTGAATTCGTTTCTCTATTTGAATAAGATCTACAGTACTGATTGTTGTGAAGTCAAAGCATTTGAATTGGTTTCTCTGTTTTAATAAGATCTACAATCATCATTATTGTCAAGTTAAACCATCGTTTGTGTATTATCTTCACAGCACACCACATGATTAGTCTCGAGTTACATATGAACTATGTGTACTATATGAACTCGAACTCGATTTTTTGAATCCACTTTATGTTGATTCCAAATCACATTACATTTCTAGCTCTTGCTAGATCTTCATAATCTAAACCATGTTCATATGTATAATGTGTTTATCACATTATGTATGATGCCCGCCCCCTACGCCTACAAGTATTTAGATGTGAGTTGCAAACACCACACATTACCACAAATTCAAATAAAATGTGAGAATGTTCGATATATAGTATTGTTTAGATTGTTCGATATTTAGTTGTAAGCTGCATACGCCACACATTATTACAAATTCAAATAAAATGTGAGATTGTTTGATGTATAGTATGGTTTAGATTGTTCGACATTTAGCTGTGAGTTGCAAACGCCATGCATTATCACATTATGGTATAACATGTGCAAAACCACATCACGCGTATCACCGCAATATTCATGCATGCATATGTTTAAAACACTATGATCTCCTATTCAAATATATGAATCCACTTTCATATCAAATTATGATCTTTGTTAGTCTCTTACACCCACACAATCCTCTAACCTTTGTAACTACCACTAACTTTCTCTCGTGCATGCACACGCCCTCCTCGCCGTCCCTCTCCCTCAGCATTCTATCCATCTTGCACATTCTTTTTTTTCTTTAGGTGGTTCTACCAGAGTCTCCACAACTCCTTTCCGACACACATCGATCGATAAAACTCTCCAGCGATGTCTACCTACAACATACACACGCACCTTCAATCTCCTTCTTTATGTGTCCTTGCCTCGTGTCTCTCATACGGTCCCACACACGTGTAAACTCTCACCCCTCCTTTCATCGATCTCACAACCGCACACTCCTCCCCGTATCTAGCTAGTAGCTGGGCTTCTCACACCACCTCCTTGCTCCATTCTCTCTGTCTATCCGTCTCGCTGGGCCTTATTTGCCTCTAACAAATGGACATACACCGACCGATCTCCCGCTATACATATAGCTAGCTAGGTCCTTATAACTCGTTTTCCCCCACACGTCGATCGATCTACCTCATTAGTTATGTCTCTCCCTTCCTCCGACAAACAACAATTGATCTACCGATCTAGTTAGGTTTGCTTACCAAACACATGGTTCCCCTTCATCATCCATGGATGCGTCCCGACAGATCTATCATGCACATGCACACACAAAAACACATCCCCACTCTTATTGATAATATTGCAGTTCCACCCCCAGTTAGTCTAGTAGGCCTCTCCCACCATCTTCGAGAAGCAACTCCATCACCCATCCAGCACTCTACCCCTCTCCCTCCCCCTCTCTCTCCTCTGTCTCTCTCTGTCCCATCCTATTTCTCGTCCTTCAGTTATTTATGGATGTCGACCGATCTCCCTCAAGACATAGCTGGGTCTCTCCTTCTCAACACATATACGAGTCGTTCTACCTCTATAGTTAGGCATCCGCCTACCCCTCCCCCACCCCTCCCCCCACACACACCGATACATCGAGCGCTCTAGTCATGTCTCCCTGCCACACACAAACTTGACCTGTGCCCTCTGACGTTCCGGTAGGTCAGTCACCCTATATCTTTGACTTGCACACACACACACACACAATTTCGATGGCTCTCTTCATCGATCACGCACCCACCCACTTGATCATCTCTTCAACTCTATCGATATCTATGACCCCTCCCTCTCTTCTCGTGGATCGCCCGACCCTCTATATATGATATGGATAGGCCTCCATTTCACACAATTACATGCAAAATTTTGTTTGAGATGTCATCAATACATATTCCCACAAATACATTCACGAAATCAACCCCCCACCCCCCAAAAACAAAAAACACTCACGAACGCGGTTTGTATCTCTCACACACACCCACGTAGGTGGGGGACGTGCACGAAGAGAAGAGGTGCATGCACGACACACGTACTCCCGTCTCTTTCCCAACCACACCCGCGCGGTTACACAGTGGAGCTCATTTCTGTACGAAAAGGCAGCCCACGTGGTAATTTGGCACGTGTACTGGTTGTCCACTTGGTGGAGGGAGGATCGTCTACCACGGGTGAACAAACAAATTGCGACTTGACGCGTTATGTTAAAAAAGAGGCAAACCATGTGGGGCCTACCTTAGAGGCAAGGTTCTATACACTGGAGTACTTTTGATGTGTCCCGTCAACTCGCAGAACGAGGAGAAGCTTTCTTAGTACACCGTCTCCTCCGCCCATGGGCACGGTGGCTCGCAGGATGAGGTGAAGCTTGCTTAGTATTGTACGCCTTACGCCCGCTCCATCGCCCACGCGCGCGGTGGCTCGCAGTACGAGGAGAAAAATTTACTACTCCCTCCGTTTACTCCTCGTCCCTACTACCTTGGTTATAGAGATTATCGTATTGTTTGGAATATATATGTCCTTTAGTAGATTTCAATATGAACTACTAGTACATACTCCAAACACTGATGTATATAGACATATTTTAGAGTGTACATTCACTCATTTTGCTCCGTATGTAGTCCATATTGAGGCCCTGTTTGGTTCATAAGTCCTAGGACTTTTTCTAGTTCCAACTAAAAAGTCCCTACTCTTTAAAAAGTCCCTCCATGTTTGTTTTCAGGGACTAAAAAGTCCCTAGTCCCTCCCTAGAGGTTATTGAATGACCATGTTACCCCTAGTATACAGAAAAATAACAACCAAACAACACCGTGGGGCGGCGGGGAAATGGGTGCAGGGAGGGGCATTATTGGAAAAGTCCCAAAAAAGACTCTCCTTGAGAGTCTTCTTCACTAAGTCCCAAAAAGCAAGTTTTAGTCCCTAGTAGTCCCTCCTGTTTGGTTAAAAAGTCTCTAAGAGCGACTTTTTCTAGTCCCTGCTATGTCTTGAGCTTGCGTTGGTTTTCCTTGAAGAGGAAAGGGTGATGCAGCAATAGTAGCGTAAGTATTTCCCTCAGTTTTTGAGAACCAAGGTATCAATCCAGTAGGAGGCTCCTCAAAAGTCCCACGCACCTACACAAACAAACAAAGAACTCGCAACCAGCGCAATAAAGGGGTTGTCAATCCCTTCACGACCACTTGCGAAAGTGAGATCTAATAGAGATAGTATGATAAGATAAATATATTTTTGGTATTTTATAATATAGATGCAAAAAGTAAAGATGCAAATAAAAGTATATCGAAAACTTATATGATAAAAGATAGACCCCGGGGCCATAGGTTTCACTAGTGGCTTCTCTCAAGATAGCATAAGTATTACGGTGGGTGAACAAATTACTGTCAAGCAATTGATAGAAAAGAGAATAATTATGAGATTATCTAGGCATGATCACGTATATAGGCATCATGTCCGCAACAAGTAGACCGACTCCTGCCTGCATATACTACTATTACTCCACACATCGACCGACTCCTACCTGCATCTAGAGTATTAAGTTAATAAGAACAGAGTAATGCCTTAAGCAAGATGACATGATGTAGAGGGATAAACTCATGCAATATGATATAAACCCCATCTTTTTATCCTCGATGGCAACAATACAATACGTGCCTTGCAACCCTTTCTGTCACTGGGTAAGGACACCGCAAGATTGAACCCAAAGCTAAGCACTTCTCCCATGGCAAGAAAGATCAATCTAGTAGGCCAAACCAAACTGATAATTCGAAGAGACTTGCAGAGATAACTCAACCATACATAAAAGAATTCAGCGGAGATTCAAATATTTCTCATAGATAAACTTGATCATAAACCCACAATTCATTGGATGTCGACAAACACACCGCAAAAAGAGTTTACATCGAATAGATATCCACAAGACAGGGGGACAACATTGTATTGAGATCCAAAAAGAGAGAAGAAGCCATCTAGCTAATAACTATGGTCCCGAAGGTCTGTGGTAAACTACTCACAACTCATCGGAGGGGCTATGATGTTGATGTAGAAGCCCTCCATGGTCGATTCCCCCTCCGGCGGAGCACCGGCGAAGGCTCCAAGATGGGATCTCACGGATACAGAAGGTTACGGTGGTGGAAATTGTGTTTCGTTGGCTCCCTGGATGTTTTCGGGGTACGTAGGCTTATATAGGAGGAAGAAGTACGTCAGGGGCCGCCCGAGGGGCCCACGAGACAGGGGGCGTGCCCTATAGGGGTGGGCGCGCCCTACCCTCTCGTGGCCGCCTCGGCTGCTTCTTGACTTGCACTACAAGTCCTCTGGATCACGTTCGTTCCAAAAATCACGCTCCCGAAGGTTTCATTCCGTATGGACTTCGTTTGATATTCCTTTTCTTCGAAATACTGAAATAGGCCAAAGAAACAGCAATACGGGCTGGGCCTCCGGTTAGTAGGTTAGTCCCAAAAATGATATAAATGTGTAAAATAAAGCCGATAAACATCCAAAAGGGGTAATATAATAGCATGGAACAATCAAAAATTATAGATAAGTTGGAGACGTATCAAGCATCCCCAAGCTTAATTCCTGCTCGTCCTCGAGTAGGTAAATGATAATAACAGAATTTTTGATGTGGAATGCTACCTAGTGTAATTCTCAATGTAATTTTCTTTATTGGGGCATGAATGTTCAGATCCAAATGATTCAAAATAAAAGTTCATATTGACATAAGAAATAGTGATACTTCAAGCATACTAATCAAAGTAATCATGTCTTTTCAAAATAACATGGCCAAAGATAGTCTGGCTGTTGCTCTATCTTCATCACACAAAGTATTTAATCATGCACAACCCCGATGACAAGCCAAGCAATTGTTTCATACTTTAGTAATCTCAAACTTTTTCAACTTTCACGCAATACATGAGCGTGAGCCATGGACATAGCACTATATGTGGAATAGAGTGGTGGTTGTGGAGAAGACAAAAAGGAGAAGATAGTCTCACATCAACTAGGCGTATCAATGGGCTATGGAGATGCCCATTAATAGATATCAATGTGAGTGAGTAGGGATTGCCATGCAACGGATGCACTAGAACTATAAATATATGAAAGCTCAACAAAAGAAACTAAGTGGGTGTGCATCCAACTTGCTTGCTCACGAAGACCTAGGGCATTTTGAGGAAGCCCATCATTGGAATATACAAGTTCTATAATGAAAAATTCCCACTAGTATATGAAAGTGACAACATAGGAGACTCTCTATCATGAAGATCATGGTGCTACTTTGAAGCACAAGTCTGGAAAAAGAGATAGTAGCATTGTCCCTTCTCTCTTTTTCTCTCATTTTATTTATTTTTTCTTTTCTTTTTCTTTTTCTTTTTTTCTTTTTCTTTTTTTTTTCTTTGGCCTTTTTCTTTTTTTGGCCTTTTTTTTCTTTTTTTTCTTTTTGTAAAGTCTGAAGTCTCATCCCGACTTGTGGGGGAATCAAAGCCTTCATCATCCTTTACTCACTGAGACAATGCTCTAATTAATGAAGATCATCACACTTTTATGGATTTACAAATCAAGAATTACAACTCAAGGCTATAACAAGATATGACTCTATATGAATGCCTCCGGCAGTGTACCGGGATATGCAATGAATCAAGAGCGACATGTATGAAAATTATGAAGGTGGCCTTGCCACAAATACAATGTCAACTACATGATCATGCAAAAAGCAATATGACCAAAGTAATGTGTGTCATATGAATGGAACGGTGGAAAGTTGCATGGCAATATATCTCGGAATGGCTATGGAAATGCCATAATAGGTAGGTATGGTGGCTGTTTTGAGGAAGGTATATGGTGGGTGTATGGTACCGACGAAAGTTGCGCGGCACAAGAGAGGCTAGCAATGGTGGAAGGGTGAAGGTGCGTATAATCCATGGACTCAACATTAGTCAAAAGAACTCATATACTTATTGCAAAAATCTACAGGTCATCAAAAACAAAGTATTACGCGCATGCTCCTAGGGGGATAGATTGGTAGGAAAATACCATCGCTCGTCCTCGGCCGCCACTCATAAGGAAGACAATCAATAAATAAAATTGTGCTCCAACTTCATCACAAAGCGGTTCACCATACGTGCATGTTACGGGAATCACAAACCTCAACACAAGCATTTTTCATAATCACCTCAACTAGCATGACTTTAATATCACTACCTCCATATCTCAAAACAATTATCAAGTATCAAATTGATCATAGCATCCAATTCACTTTCTATGATAGTTCTTATTATACCCAACTTGGATGCTCATCATTCTAGGACCAAATTTGTAACCATAGAAAATACCATGCTGTTCTAAAATACTCTCAAAATAATATAAGTGAAGCATGAGAGACTAGCAATTTCTTCAAAATTAATCCACCGCCGTGCTCTAAAAGATATAAGTGAAGCACTAGAGCAAAAACTATCAAGCTCAAAAGATATAAGTGAAGCACATAGAGTATTCTAGCAAATTCTAATCAAGTGGGCTTCTCCCAAAATGTGTGTACAGAAAGGATGATTGTGGTAAACTAAAAAGCAAATACTAATATAATACACGACGCTCCAAGCAAAACACATATCATGTGGCGAATAAAAATATAGCTCCAAGTAAAGTTACTAATGAACGAAGACGAAAGAGGGGATGCCTTCCCGGGGTATCCCCAAGCTTAGGCTTTTGGCTATCCTTGAATATCTTGGGGTGCCATGGGCATCCCCAAGCTTAGGCTCTTGCCACTCCTTATTCGATAGTCCATAAAATCTTTACCCAAAACTTGAAAACTTCACAACACAAAACTCAACAGGAAATCTTATAAGCTCCATTAGTGAAAGAAAACAAAATCACCACATAAGGTACTGTAATGAACTCATTATTTATTTATTTTGGTGTTAAACCTAATATATTCCAACTTCTCTATGGTTTATAAACTATTTTACTAGCCATAGATGCATCAAAATAAGCAAACAACACACGAAAAAAGAATCTGTCAAATACAGAACAGTCTGTAGAAATCTGTAACTAATGCAAACTTATGGAACTCTAAAAATCCTACCAAAATAGGAAGTCCTGGAAAATTTGTATGTTCATCATCATAAAAAATAATCAACGCAAAAGCACGTTTCTGTGATTTAACAAAACTAAATTCGTGCGTGCGATGTTTTTGTTTTTTAGCAGAATCAAATCAACTATCATCATAGGTTATCCTATAGGTTCTACTTGGCACAAACACTAATTAAAAGATAAAAACACATCTAAACAGAAGGTAGATGCAAAATTTACCAAATAACAGCAAGGAAAAATATTGGGTTGTCTCCCAACAAGCGCTTTTCTTTAAAGCCTTTTTAGCTAGACATTGGGATTTCGATGATGCTCACATGAAAGACAAGAATTGAAGCACAAAGAGATCATCATAAAACATGTGACAAACACACTTAAGTCTAACATACTTCCCATGCATAGGCATATTGTAAGAATTTTTTTTATCAAGGCAAGCAAAAACTAGCATATGCAAGGAAGAACAAAGAGATGATAGCAATCTCCACATGAAGAGAGGTAATTTAGTAACATGAAAATTTCTACAACCATATTTTCCTCTCTCATAATAATTACATGTAGGATCATAAGCAAATTCAACAAAATAACTATCACATAAAATATTTCCAACACGATCCACATGCATGCGATGTTGAAACTCTTCCAAAATAGTGGGATTAACATTAACTAAAGTCATGACCTCTCCAAACCCACTTTTATCAAAAATACCATAAGATTGAACGTTCTCCAAATATGTGGGATCTAAAGTTGACACTCTTCCAAAACCACTTTCAGTATTATTGCAAACACTATTATCAATCTCATATTCATCATGGGGCTTAAATAAATTTTCAAGATCATAAGAAGAATCACTCCAATCATGATCATTGCAACAATAGTAGACATAGCAAAACTAGCATCCCCAAGCTTAGGATTTTGCATATTATTAGCACAATTGACATCAAGAGAATTTATAGTAAAATCATTGCAATCATGCTTTTTATTCAAAGATCTATCGTGAATCACTTCATAAAGTTCTTCATCACAATTTTCAGATTCACGAATTTCAAGCAAAACTTCATAAAGATAATCTAGTGCACAAAACTCACTAGCAATTGGTTCATCGTAATTGGATCTCTTAAAAAGATTAGCAAGCGGATGAGGATCCATAGATCTTAGGTTCTGTTTAGCAATAAATAAGCATCTATTCCAACCAAACGAGCAAACAAAAGGGCAAGCAAAAGAGAGAAGAGATTGGGAAAGAGAGGGCAAATGAAACGGCAAGGGTGAAGTGGGGGAGAGGAAAACAAGAGGCAAATGGCAAATAATGTAAATGCGAGTGAGATGAGTTTGTGATGGGTACTTGGTATGTCTTGACTTGAGCGAAGACCTCCCCGGCAACGGCGCCAGAAATCTTTCTTGCTACGTCTTGAGCTTGCGTTGGTTTTCCTTGAAGAGGAAATGGTGATGCAGCAATAGTAGCGTAAGTATTTCCCTCAATTTTTGAGAACCAAGGTATCAATCCAGTAGGAGGCTCCTTAAAAGTCCCACGCACCTACACAAACAAACAAAGAACTCGCAACCAGCGCAATAAAGGGGTTGTTAATCCCTTCACGGCCACTTGTGAAAGTGAGATCTAATAGAGATAGTACGATAAGATAAATATATTTTTGGTATTTTATAATATAGATGCAAAAAGTAAAGATGCAAATAAAAGTAGATTGGAAACTTATATGATAAAAGATAGACCCGGGGGCCATAGGTTTCACTAGTGGCTTCTCTCAAGATAACATAAGTATTACGGTGGGTGAACAAATTACTATCGAGCAATTGATAGAAAAGCGAATAATTATGAGATTATCTAGGCATGATCATGTATATAGGCATCACGTCCGCAACAAGTAGACCGACTCCTGCCTGCATCTACTACTATTACTCCACACATCGACCGACTCCTTCCTGCACCTAGAGTATTAAGTTCATAAGAACAGAGTAATGCCTTAAGCAAGATTACATGATGTAGAGGGATAAACTCATGCAATATGATATAAAACCCATCTTGTTATCCTCGATGGCAACAATACAATACGTGCCTTGCAACCTTTTCTGTCATTGGGTAAGGACACCGCAAGATTGAACCTAAAGCTAAGCACTTCTCCCATGGCAAGAAAGATTAATCTAGTAGGCCAAACCAAACTGATAATTCGAACAGACTTGCAGAGATAACTCAATCATTCATAAAAGAATTCAGAGGAGATTCAAATATTTCTCATAGATAAACTTGATCATAAACCCACAATTCATCGGATCTCGACAAACACACCGCAAAAAGAGTTTACATCGAATAGATCTCCACAAGAGAGGGGGAGAACATTGTATTGAGATCCAAAAAGAGAGAAGAAGCCATCTAGTTAATAACTATTGACCCGAAGGTCTGTGGTAAACTACTCACAACTCATCGGAGGTGCTATGGTGTTGATGTAGAAGCCCTCCGTGGCTGATTCCCCCTCCGGCGGAGCGCCGACGAAAGCTCCAAGATGGGATCTCACGGATACAGAAGGTTACATTGGTGGAAATTGTGTTTCATTGGCTCCCTGGATGTTTTCGGGCTACGTAGGCTTATATAGGAGGAAGAAGTACGTCGGTGACTGCCCGAGGGGCCCACGAGACAGGGGGGCGCGCCCTATAGGGGTGGGCACGCCCTACCCTCTCGTGGCCACCTCGGTTGCTTCTTGACTTGCACTCCAAGTCCTCTGGATCACGTTCGTTCCCAAAATCACGCTCCCGAAGGTTTCATTTCGTTTGGACTCCGTTTGATATTTCTTTTCTTCGAAATACTGAAATAGGCAAAAAAAACAGCAATACGAGCTGGGCCTCCAGTTAGTAGGTTAGTCCCAAAAATGATATAAATGTGTAAACTAAAGCCCATAAACATCCAAAAGGGGTAATATAATAGCATGGAACAATAAAAAATTATAGATACGTTGGAGACGTATCAGTCCCTACACTAAAAAGTCCCTGGAAACAAACACCCCCTGAAACGGATGTAATAGTACGCACTCTCCCTCGCTCCTCGCCCACGTAGTGGACGTGCAACAATTCATTCGGTCTCATATAGCCAGAACGATATATACTGCAGTACCATTATTGCTCGACTTCGTGAAGAGGCGAAGAGCCAATCACAAGGTTAATATTTTGGAGATGCCAAGCGCAAGGTTATAGGAGAACGAGTAGTAGGTGCCGCTTCATTTATGAATAAAGTTTTTTTTCAGTGGCACGTATGCAATATGATAGGTTGATATGGAGAGAAAAGGAAACCGCTCCACTATATACATAGTCAAGATGGGCCAGCCTACACGGTTGCTTGATGGGGCTGCTCTCTTCACACTCTCTCGCACAAAACAACTGTGGCCACATATCTAACATCCCGGCGGATCACGTCCACCGGGGGAAGGGGTGGATGCTTAGTGTAGGTGCGGTCGCCATTGCCGACAGCGAAAACCCACTGTCGGCAAGTCCCGATCAGGGGTCCCCGCCGTTATCTCTCACAAAGCCGGTGAGGTTGCCTTCATCCCTTGCTCACTGCCGGGACGTGGGCAGTTACCGCCTCCCGCCGCCCTCCTCAAGGTTGAGCTACGTCCCAACATCCCTCAGGTACAACTCCCTTTACAGCCGGCTTGCACCACTGCTCCAGCTGCCCACATCACTCCATGTGGATATTTCTCTACTTCTTTGCCCCGCACATACCTCTACTGGCTTCTACATACTATATTTGTGATGAGTTTATGTCCCATCAACTAGTCCCAGTAATCTTATTGTAATCACGCTTCTTCAATTTCTTTGCCACAGGGATGCTCATCTCGATTTTGGTGAAACTGCACAAAATGATCCGATGGTAAAAAGGTTGCAAACTTCATTTCTTAGGAAGCTCGAACGTTGCCAGCAAATTGAAGCCTGGTTAGGATTTAAAATTCAAGGGCTAGGGACTGCATGGATCATTTTTTCTTTAGCCGCCTCTGTTCCAAAATAAGTGTCAACTTTAGTAGTAGTACAACTTTGTACTAAAGTTTGCATAAAGTTGAGACACTTATTTTGGAACGGAGGGAGTACATATTTGCTATGATCTGTCAATCAGTGACATGCAATAGCATGCATGTTAGTCTCCTTTGTATTTGATGAAATGTTGCAACGGGCAACCTTGGACGCAAGATAGATGTAACAGAAGCTAGAAGCTTCATAGCATTGTACAAATTTATCTCGCTGATAAATTACAGTACATACTATACTAGTACTTCCTCCGTTCCTAAATATAAGTCTTTGTAGAGATTTCACCATGAACCACATGCGGATGTATATAGATGCATTTTAAGTGTAGATTCATTCATTTTGTTCCATATGTAGTCCACCTAGTGGAATCTCTTCAAAGACTTATCTACTATATCTTAATAGCTAGCCCCACTACTAGGAATTCTCTATCCTCTCCTTGAGCCACATGATCAAAATTAATGTAGCCATTAGATGAACTAAATCGGTCCATAATAGCCGTCTGATCTAGACGTTGAGAGGCTTCCCACTAAGCCACATGCAAGCATGCAGAAATACCATGGCATGCATGTGAGTGGGTTTTAAATCACATCAACATGTCTGCATGCAAGCATGCACCGGTAGCATGCATGTAAGTGAGCTTTTAAGTCCCATTAACATGTCAAAAAGAAAAATATAATCCCATTATGCAGTAGGAGTTGGCTGATCTTTTTTCCTTACGTGGGATGATCTAAATGATTATGGGAGTTTTTTTTGTTTGGCTACCACATTTGTCATGCGGTTATAGAGTTTTTTTGTAGTTCTATGAAATCGATAATTTTACGCAGATAGATATACGGCTGTTCCACGGCAACGCGCGGGGACTCATCTAAGTATTTAGGAATGGAGGGAGTAATATGTAAAGAGTTAGGTGTCGCACGGTGTCCAGAAAATATGGTGATAGTGTGAGGTGGACCATGTAATCACTGAGCCTGCGTGTTTTCACTGCTCTTACACTCCTCCGCTGTAAGAATGGAGAAAATTGTAATCTAGTAGTACCTCCTTTCACCGAAAGCGTGGGACATCCAGCAGTCCTAGCACCTCAGTAATAAAGACCAATGAGCCGACAAATCACATAGACCCAGCAGTAAGTTGGACGGTTGAAGAAACCATCACTCTTGAATCCGCTTCTCCCTTCAACGCAGGCGCCAGTGAGAGGTCGCGTCCGCTCTGCCCGGGCATGAATGCGGCAACAATTCTTTGGAGCGGCGCTGACCGTTTCGGGCGGGAAGCGCGCGCGGGCGATGAAGGGGCTTTGGGTGGGCCAGGCTGGTCAGGAGCGGGCCTGGCAGCTGTCCGCCTGTCCCTACCGGACGTCCGGAAACGAGAGGATGCACCGACTCTCGCGGCTAAAATTGTACACTACACACCATCTCTCTGTAGGAGTAGGTCGATCTGTCGCTCTCTCTAACACATACATGCTATTAAACACACACACACACACATACACACACACGCACACGCACACATAGGCTCATAGAATAGGAAAATCGTGTGAGTGAGAAGCCACAGGAAGTGAGATACAAATGGAGTACGTACAAGGAGAGAAGAGGTGACGAATATTCCATCAAACCTGGACTGAGGAGTAGTACTCCCTAAGTCATCTTACGGAAATCAGATATTCCCAAAATGTTTAGGCGTCGTCCATTAACTTCGCATCTCAATCCCCTCCTGGCCTCGTTGCTAGCGAGCGTTGTTACTTAGGGAGCGTTTGGATCCTTAGCAAAAACAGCTTATAGCATAGCCGGGCAAGGTCAGGCATTTGGAACTGTTAAAATATGTTAGCTTTGTGGGCCAACTAGCTTGGGTGGGCTAGAAAAACCTTGCTAGCTCAGGAGAGCCAGATCGACTCGCTTCCGACGGCAAACTTTGCGTAGTAGTAACATAGACTAGTAACATATGCATGTTACTAGTCCAAGTCACTCACCACTATGACCAGCCTAAGCAATGTAGCCAAACGCACCTTACTCTGCCTTGTTATTGATATGTCTCCAACGTATCTACTTTTCCAAACACTTTTGCCCTTCTTTTGGACTCTAACTTGCATGATTTGAATGAAACTAACCCGGACTGACGCTGTTTTCAGCAGAACTACCATGGTGTTGTTTATTGTGCAGAAAACAAAAGTTCTCGGAATGACCTGAAAATCCACGGAGACAACTTTTGGAAAATATAAAAATACTGGTGAAAGAATCAAGGCCAGGGGGCCCACACCCTGTCCACGAGGGTGGGCGGCGTGCCCCCTCCCCCTCGGCGCGCCCCCTGTCTCATGGGCCCCTTGATGCTCCACCAACCTCAACTCCAACTCTATATATTCTGTTTCGCGGAGAAAAAAATCAGATAGAAAGTTTCATCATGTTTTACGATACGGAGCCGCCGCCAAGCCCTAATCTCTCTCGGGAGGGCTGACCTGGAGTCCGTTGGGGGCTCCGGAGAGGGGGATTCGCCGCCGTCGTCATCATCAACCATCCTCCATCACCAATTTCATGATGCTCACTGCCGTGCGTGAGTAATTCCATCGTAGGCTTGCTGGACGGTGATGGGTTGGATGAGATTTACCATGTAATCAAGTTAGTTTTGTTAGGGTTTGATCCCTAGTATCCACTATGTTCTGAGATTGATGTTGCTATGACTTTGCTATGCTTAATGCTTGTCACTAGGGCCCGAGTGCCATGATTTCAGATCTGAACCTATTATGTTTTCATGAATATATGTGAGTTCTTGATCCTATCTTGCAAGTCTATAGTCACCTATTTTGTGTTATGATCCGACAACCCCGAAGTGACAATAATCAGGATACTTCTCGGTGATGACCGTAGTTTGAGGAGTTCATGTATTCACTAAGTGCTAATGCTTTGGTCCCGTTCTCTATTAAAAGGAGGCCTTAATATCCCTTAGTTTCCACTAGGACCCCGCTGCCATGGGAGGGTAGGACAAAAGATGTCATGCAAGTTCTTTTCCACAAGCACGTATGACTATATTCGGAATACATGCCTACATTACATTGATGAACTGGAGCTAGTTCTGTGTCACCCTATGTTATAACTATTAGATGAGGAATCACATCCGCCATAATTATCCATCACTGATCCAATGCCTAAGAGCTCTTCACATATTGTTTTTCGCTTATTTACTTTTCCATTGCTACTGTTACAACTACTACAAAACTGCGATCTTTACTTTTGCCACTGTTACCATTACTATCATACTACTTTGCTACTAAATACTTTGCTGTAGATACTAAGTTATCCAGGTGTGGTTGAATTGACAACTTAATACTTGAGAATATTCTTTGGCTCCCCTTGTGTCGAATCAATAAATTTGGGTTGAATACTCTACCCTCGAAAACTGTCGCGATCCCCTATACTTGTGGGTTATCAAGACTAATTTCTGGCACCGTTGCCGAGGAGCATAGATCGATTCTTCGAGTCACTTGGGATTTATATCTGCTGATCACTATGAAGAACTTGTAAGACGCAAGAACTAAGATTTTTCCCTCAACTACGAGGGGAGGTAAGGAACTGCCATCTAGCTCTGCACTAGATTCTCCTTCTGTTTTGAGTAAGCTTGCGACACCTAAACCTGCTACTACTATGAATTCTGATATGTTGCACGTTATTGATGATGCCACTTCTGCTATGCATGATACTTATGATGAAACTACTTCTATGCTTGATACTACTTTGCCATTTGGTGAATTTCTTGATGAACAACTTGCTAGGGTTAGAGAGAACGAAATTATTGAGAATGAAATTATTGATGATAGTGATGATGAAGGTTCTCCCCCTAATTAGAATTGCCTGTTGTTCCTGAGGGTTATGTTATGGATGAAGAAGCTGCTAGAGCTATTTTTGCTTGCAATGATAGATATGATCTTAAGAAGTTATTAGCTAAATGGAAGCAACAATCTCTTAATTCTAGAATGAAACATGACCCCACTTTTGCTACTTCACCTATCTGTGTTACTGATAAGAGTTATGTTATGGATGAAGAAGCTGCTAGAGCTATTTTTGCTTGCAATGATAGATATGATCTTAAGAAGTTATTAGCTAAATGGAAGCAACAATCTCTTAATGCTAGAATGAAACATGACCCCACTTTTGCTACTTCACCTATCTGTGTTACTGATAAGGATTATGAATTCTCTGTTGATCTTGAGATAATTACTTTGGATGAATCTGATCCTTTTTATGGCTATGAATCTGAAACTGTTGTGGCACATCTTACCAAGTTAAATGATATAGCCACCTTGTTTTCTAATGATGAGAAGTCTTGCTGTTATTATATCCTTAAGATATTTCCGTTCTCATTAAACGGTGATGCTAAAATTTGGTTTAATTCTCTTGATCCTGGTTGTGTGCGTAGTCCCTAGGATATGATTTATTACTTCTCTACTAAATATTTCCCTACTCATAAGAAACAAGCTGCCTTCCGGGAAATATATAATTTTGTGCAAATCAAAGAAGAGAGTCTCCCACAAGCTTGGGGGAGGCTTCTCCGATTACTTAATGCTTTCCCTGATCATCCTCTTAAGAAAAATGAAATACTTGATATCTTTTATAATGGACTAACCGATGCGTCCAAGGACTACTTGGATGGTTGTGCTGGTTGTGTTTTCAGGGAAAGAACAGTCGACCAAGCTGAATTACTATTGAATAATATGTTGACTAATGAAAATAATTGGACTCTTCCTGAGCCAATTCCCGAGGCAATTCCTGAGCCAATTGAGCCAACTCCTGACCTATTCCTAAACCTACTCCGAAGAAGAGGGGAGTTCTATTTCTTAGTCCTGAAGATATGCAAGAGGCAAAGAAATCTATGAAAGAAAAAGGTATAAAAGTTGAAGATGTTAAGAATTTACCTCCTATTGAAGAAATACATGGTCTTAATATACCGCCTGTTGAAGAAACACGTTGTCTTGATAACCTGACATAGGTAGTAAAGGTAAATTCTCTCTATAGATATGATAAAGTTGAAATCCCGTCTATTAAATTTCATAGCCAATGTTTAGATGAATTTGATGACTTTATGGCGAGGCAAGAAAGTTTTAATGCTTATGTTGGTAGAGAGTTAAAGAGTAATGCTTTCATGATAGGACGCTTGAGTGATTATATGGCTAGAGTTAAAGGTGAACTCAAACTCATTAGCAAATATGCTTCTATGGTTACCGCTCAAGCTGAACAAGTACTTAAAGCTCAAAGTGATTTGTTCGATGAATTAAATAATAAACATGACTTTGCTATTAGAGTGGCCACTATAATGGGTAGAATGACTCAGGAACCTTTGTATCCTGAAGGCCACCCTAAGAGAATCGAGCAAGATTCTCAGAGAAATAATTTAGATGCACCTAGTCCTTCTAAAAAGAAGAAAAAGAAAAACGATAGGATTTTGCATGCTTCTAGTGAACCTGTCTTCTTTCGTATGCGCTTAACTGATATGCTTAAATTAAATCCTTATGCTAAATATATGAAGGATATCATTACAAATAAAAGAAAGATACCGGAAGCTAAAATTCCCACCATGATTGCTAATTATACTTTTAAGGGTGGAATACCAAAGAAACTTAGAGATCCAGGAATACCAACTATACCATGCTCCATTAAAAGAAACTATGTTAAAACTGCTTTATCTGATCTTGGAGCCGGTGTTAGTTTTATGCCTCTCTCTTTATATCATGGACTTGAATTGAATAAGTTGACACCTACTGAAATATCTTTGCAAATGGCTGATAAATCAACTATTATACCTGTCGGTATTTGTGAGGATGTGCCCGTTGTAGTTGCAAATGTCACTATCTTAATAGACTTTGTTATTCTTGATATTCCCGAGGACGATAGTATGTCGATTATCCTTGGTAGACCCTTTTTGAATACAGCAGGAGCTGTTATTGATTGCAACAAAGCCAATGTCACTTTTAATGTTAATGGTAATGAGCATACGGTACACTTTTCGAGGAAACAACCTCAAGTTCATAGTATCAATTCTATTGGAAAAATGCCAATTGTCATTATTGGAGGTTTTGAATTTCCTCTTCCTACTGTCAAGAAAAAAATATGATATTCTTACTGTTGGGGATGTGCATATCCCCGTTGAGGTAACCTAGTGTCATTCGAAATTTCTCCGGTTCCATGTTATTCGGAATGAGTTTCTTAACAAGACTTGATCAACCTTGTTAGCGGATTCCTTTTGATGATCATGAGATGGATGAAACTAGAAGGCACAACCTTCTGTATCCTCTTTTTACTTTCTGTTATTTAGAATAAATAAAGCAAAAATAGTATTATCTGTCTGTTTTCTGAATTATCCATGCAATAAAAAATATCCCGAAAATAAAAGTGCTCCAAATGCCCTGCAAATTTAGTATGATTTTTACGGAATATTTGAGGATTTTAGGCACTGAGAACACAGCAGGGGGCAAGCACCTAGCCACGAGGGTGTGATACGTCTCCAACGCATCTATAATTTTTTATTGTTCCATGCTATTATATTACCCCTTTTGGATGTTTATGGGCTTTATTTTACACATCTATATCATTTTTGGGACTAACCTACTAACCGGAGGCCCAACCCATATTGCTGTTTTTTTGCCTATTTTAGTATTTCGAAGAAAAGGAATATCAAGTGGAGTCCGAACGGAATGAAACCTTCGGGAGCGTGATTTTTGGAACGAACATGATCCGGAGAGCTTGGAGTGCAAGTCAAGAAGCTTCCGAGGGCCCCACGATATAGGGGGCCGCGCCCCCCTATGGGGAGTGCCCCCTGTCTCGTGGGCCCCTCGGGCGGCCACCGACGTACTTCTTCCTCCTATATACACCTACGTACCCCGAAAACATCCAGGAGCACCACGAAACACAATTTCCACCGCCGTAACCTTCTGTACCCGCGAGATCTCAACTTGGAGCCTTCGCCGGCACTCTGTCGGAGGGGAACCAACCACGGAGGGCTTCTACATCAATATCCTTGCCCCACCGATGAGTTGTGAGTAGTTTACCATAGACCCTACGGGTCCATAGTTATTAGCTAGATGGCTTCTTCTCTCTTTTTGGATCTCAATACAATGTTCTCCCCCTCTCTTGTGGAGATCTATTCGATGTAAACTCTTTTTGCGGTGTGTTTGTCGAGATCCGATGAATTGTGGGTTTATGATCAGGTTTATCTATGAATAATATTTGAATCTTCTCTGAATTCTTTTATGTATGATTGAGTTATCTTTGCAAGTCTCTTTGAATTATCAGTTTGGTTTGGCCTACTAGATTGGTCTTTCTTGCCATGGGAGAAGTGCTTAGCTTTGGGTTCAATCTTGCGGTGTCCTTACCTAGTGACAGAAAGGGTTGCAAGGCACATATTGTATTGTTGCCATCGAGGATAACAAGATGGGGTTTATATCATATTGCATGAGTTTATCCCTCTACATCATGTCATCTTGCTTAATGCGTTACTCTGTTCTTATGAACTTAATACTCTAGATGCAGGCAGGAGTCGGTCGATGTGTGGAGTAATAGTAGTAGATGCAGGCAGGAGTCGGTCTACTTGTTATGGATGTGATTCCTATATACATGATAATGCCTAGATAATCTCATAACTATGCGCTTTTCTATCAATTGCTCGACAGTAATTTGTTCACCCACCGTAATACTTATGCTCTCGAGAGAAGCCACTAGTGAAACCTATGCCCCCCGGGTCTATCTCTTATCATATTTGCTTTCAATCTACTTTTATTTGCATCTTTACTTTTTGCATCTATATTATAAAATAACAAAAATATATTTATCTTATCATACTATCTTTATTAGATCTCACTTTCGCAAGTGGCCGTGAAGGGATTGACAACCCCTTTATTGCGTTGGTTGCGAGTTCTCAGTTTGTTTGTGTAGGTGCGTGGGAATTTTGAGGAGCCTCCTACTGGATTGATACCTTGGTTCTCAAAACCGAGGGAAATACTTACGCTACACTTTGCTGCATCACCCTCTCCTCTTTGAGGAAAACCAACGCAAGCTCAAGATGTAGCAAGAAGGATTTCTGGCGCCGTTGCCGGGGAGGTCTTCGCTCAAGTCAAGACATACCAAGTACCCATCACAAACCCATCTCCCTCGCATTTACATTATTTACCATTTGCCTCTCGTTTTCCTCTCCCCACTTCACCCTTGCCGTTTTATTCGCCCTCTCTTTCCCAATCTCCTCCTCTCTTTTCTGCTTGCCGTTTTTCTGTTTGCTTGTGTGTTGGATTACTTGTTGCCATGGCGCAAGCTAATACCAATTTGTGTGATTTCTAGAATACCAATAATAATGATTTCCTTAGTACTCCGATTGCTCCTGCTAATGATGTTGAGTCTTGTGAAATCAATACCGCTTTGCTGAATCTTGTTATGAAAGATCAATTCGCCGGCCTTCCTAGTGAAGATGCCGCTACTCATCTAAACAATTTCATTGATTTGTGTGATATGCAAAAGAAGAAAGATACAGATAACAATATTGTCAAATTGAAATTATTTCCGTTTTCACTTAGAGATCGTGCTAAAGTTTGGTTTTCGTCTTTGCCTAAAAATAGTATTGATTCTTGGAACAAGTGCAAAGATGCTTTTATCTCTAAGTATTTTCCTCCCGCTAAGATCATCACTCTTAGGAACGATATTATGAATTTTAAACAACTTGACCATGAGCATGTTGCCCAATCTTGGGAAAGAATGAAATTGATGCTTCGCAATTGCCCTACTCATGGTTTGAATTTATGGATGATCATACAAAAATTTTATGCCGGTTTGAACTTTGCTTCTAGAAATCTCTTAGATTCGGCCGCGGGAGGCACCTTTATGGAAATCACGTTAGGAGATGCTACAAAATTGCTTGATAATATTATGGCTAATTATTCTCAATGGCACACCGAAAGATCTTCTAGTAAAAAAGTGCATGCTATAGAAGGAATTAATGTTTTGAGTGGAAATATGGATGAACTTATGAAGATGTTTGCTACTAAAAATACTCCTCTTGATCCCAATGATATGCCTTTGTCTTCCTTGATTGAGAATAATAATGAATCTATGGATGTGAATTTTGTTGGTAGGAATAGTTTTGGAAACAATGCTTATAGGGGAAACTTTAATGCTAGACCGTTCCCTAGTAATCCCTCTAATAATTATGGAAATTCCTACAATAATTCTTATGGTAATTTTAATAAGATGCCCTCTGATTTTGAGAATAGTGTGAAAGAATTTATGATTTCTCAAAAGAATTTTAATGCTTTGCTTGAAGAAAAATTGCTCAAAGTTGATGATTTGGCTAGGAACGTTGATAGACTTTCGCTTGATGTTAATTCTCTTAAACTTGGATCTTCTTCTCCTAAGCATGATATCAATGAGTCTCTCAAAGTAATGAGAATTTCCATTGACGAGTGCAAGGAAAGAACCGCCAGATTGCGTGCTAAAAAAGAGAGCTTTATAAAAGCATGTTCTTCTAGTCTCCATGAAAATAATGATGAGGATCTGAAGGTTATTGATGCGTCTCCGATTAGATCTATGTTTTGCAATATGAATTTTGATGATTATGGGACTGATGATGAATCAACCTTGCCTAGAAGGCGTCCCAAGAATTCGGAGTCTTTAGATCTTAATGCTAAATTTGGTAAAATTGAGATAGGAGAATCCTCAACTTCTAATAATATTGAACCTACTATCTCGGATTTCAAGGAATTTGACTATGATAATTGTTCTTTAAAAGGGTGTATTTCCTTGTTGCAATCCGTTGTTAATTCTCCTCATGCTTATAGTCAAAATAAAGCTTTTACCGAACATATTGTTGATGCCTTGATGCAATCTTATGATGAAAAACTCAATTTGGAAGTTTCTATACCTAGAAAACTTAATGATGAGTGGGAACCTACTATAAAGATTAGAATTAAAGATTATGAGTGTTTTGCTTTGTGTGATTTGGGTGCTAGTGTTTCCACGATTCTGAAAACTTTATGTGAGATTCTAGGTTTCCATGATCTTGATGATTGCTCTTTAAATTTGCACCTTGCAGATGCCACCATTAAAAAACATATGGGAAGGATCAATGATGTTCTTATTGTCGCAAATAGAAATTTGGTGCCCGTAGATTTTATCGTTCTTGATATAGATTGCAATCTTTCTTGCCCTATTATTCTTGGTAGACCTTTCCTTAGAACGATTGGTGCGATTATTGATGTAAAGGAATAGAATATTAGATTCCAATTTCCCTTAAAGAAAGGCATGGAGCACTTTCCGATAAAGAAAGTGAAATTACCTTATGAATCTATCATGCGGGCTACTTATGAATTTAGTGCCAAAGATGGCACTCATTAGATCTATCCTTGCTTTTATGCCTAGCTAGGGGCGTTAAACAATAGCACTAGTTGGGAGGCAACCCAAATTATCTTTATGTTTTTCGTTTTTGCTCCTGTTTAGTAATAAATCTTGCATCTACCTTCTGTTTAGATGTGTTTTTATCTTTTAATTAGTGTTTGTGCCAAGTAAAACCTATAGGATAGCCTACGATGATAGTTGATTTGATTCTGCTGAAAAACAGAAACTTTGCGTGCACGAATATAATTTTGTTAAATCACAGGAACGTGCTTTTGCGTTGATTCTTTTTGCTTCTGTTCAACAAACAAATTGTCCAGGACTTACTATTTTGGTAGGAATTTTAGAGTTCCATAAGTTTGCGTTAGTTACAGATTTCTACAGACTGTTCTGTTTTTGACAGATTCTGTTTTTCGTGTGTTGTTTGCTTATTTCAATGCATCTATGGCTAGTAATTCAGTCTATGAACCATAAAGAAGTTGGAATAAAGTAGGTTTAACACCAAAATAAATAAAGAATGAGTTCATTGCAGTACCTTATGTGGTGGTTTGGTTTTCTTTCACTAACGGAGCTTATAAGATTTCCTGTTGAGTTTTGTGTTGTGAAGTTTTCAAGTTTTGGGTAAAGCTTTTATGGACTATGGAGGAGTGGCAAGAGCCTAAGCTTGGGGATGCCCATGGCACCCCAATATATTCAAAGATAGCCAAAATCCTAAGCTTGGGGATGCCTCGGGAAGGCATCCCCTCTTTCGTCTTCGTTCATTGGTAACTTTACTTGGAGCTATATTTTTATTCGCCACATGATATGTGTTTTGCTTGGAGCGTCTTGTATTATATTAGTCTTTGCTTTTTGCTTTTTAGTTTACCACAATCATCTTTTCTGTACACACCTTTTGGGAGAAGCCTATTTGATTAGAATTTGCTAGAATACTCTATGTGCTTCACTTATATCTTTTGAGCTTGATAGTTTCTGCTCTAGTGCTTCACTTATATCTTTTAGAGCACGGTGGTGTCTTAATTTTGAAGAAATTGCTAGTATCTCATGCTTCACTTATACTATTTTTAGAGTCTTTTAGAACAGCATGGTATTTTCTATTATCATAAAGTTGGTCCTAGAATGGTAGGCATCCAAGTTGGGTATAATAAAAACTATCATAGGAAGTGAATTGGATGCTATGATCAATTTGATACTTGATAATTGTTTTGAGATATGGAGGTAGTGATATTAAAGTCATGCTAGTTGGGTGATTATGAATTTAAATAATGCTTGTGTTGAATTTAGCAAGTCCCGTAGCATGCATGTATGGTTAAAGTTGTGTAACAAATTTGAAACATGAAGTGTACCTGGCTTGTGCATCCTTTTGAGTGGCGGTCGGGGACAAGCGATGGTCTTTTCCTACCAATCTATCCCCCTAGGAGCATGCGCGTAGTACTTGGTTTTTGATGACTTCTAAATGTTTGCAATAAGTATATGAGTTCTTTTGACTAATGTTGAGTTCATGGATTATACGCACTTTTACCTTTCCGCCTTTGCTAGCCTCTTCGGTACCGTGCATTGCCCTTTCTCACCTTGAGAGTTGGTGCAAACTTCGCCGGTGCATCCAAACCCCGTGATACGATACGCTCTATCACACATAAACCTCCCTATATCTTCCTCAAAACAGCCACCATACCTCCCTATTATGGCATTTCCATAGCCATTCCGAGATATATTGCCATGCAACTTTCCACCGTTCCGTTCATCATCATCATGACATACTTTACTTTTGTCATATTGCCATTGCATGGTCATGTAGTTGACATCGTATTTGTGGCAAAGACACCATGCATTATTTTTCGTACATGTCACTCTTGATTCATTGCACCATCCCGGTACACCGCCGGAGGCATTCATATAGAGTCATATCTTGTTCTAGTTTCGAGTTGTAATTCTTATGTTGTAATCAATGGAAGTGTGATGATCATCATTATTAGAGCATTGCCCAAAAAGAAAAAAAAAGAAAAAAAAAGGAAGAAAGGCCAAAAAGAAAAAAAGAAAGGCCCAAAAAAAGAAAAAGAAAAAGAAAAAAAGAAAATAAATAAAAGGGGCAATGTTACTATCTCTTTTTCCACACTTGTGCTTCAAAGTAGCACCTTGTTCTTCATGTAGCGAGTCTCATATATTGTGCTTCAAAGTAGCACCATATTTTTCATATAGTGAGTCTCATAAGTTGTCTTTTTCATACTAGTGGGAATTTTTCATTATAGAACTTGGCTTGTATATTCCTACGATGGGCTTCCTCAAATGCCCTAGGTCTTCGTGAGCAAGCAAGTTGGATGCAGACCCACTAGTTTCTTTTTGTTGAGCATTCATTTATAGATCTAGTGCATCCGTTGCATGGCAATCCCTACTCCTCATGTTGACATCAATTGATGGGCATCTCCATAGCCCGTTGATTATCCTCATCAATGTGAGACTTTCTCCTTTTTTGTCCTCTCCACACAATCCCCATCATTATATTCTATTCCACCCATAGTGCTATATCCATGGCTCACGCTCATGTATTGCGTGAAGGTTGAAAAAGTTTGAGATTATTTAAGTATGAAACAATTGCTTGGCTTGTCATCGGGGGTATAGATGTTGGGAACAGCTTTGTGTGACGAAAATGAAGCATAGCCTAACTAGATGATTTTGTAGGTATGAACTTTCTTTTGCCATGCTATTTTGAGAAGACATGATTACTTTGATTAGTATGTTTGAAGTGTTACTATTTCTTTTATCAATATGAACTTTTATTTTGTATTCATTTGGATCTGAACATTCATGCCACAATAAAGAAAATCACATTATGAATTATGCTAGGTAGCATTCCACATCAAAAATTCTCTTTTTATCATTTACCTACTCGAGGACGAGCAGGAATTAAGCTTGGGGATGCATGCTTGATACGTCTCCAACTTATCTATAATTTTTTATTGTTCCATGCTATTATATTACCCCTTTTGGATGTTTATGGGCTTTATTTTACACATTTATATCATTTCTGGGACTAACCTACTAACCGGAGGCCCAGCCCATATTGCTGTTTTTTTTGCCTATTTCAGTATTTCGAAGAAAAGGAATATCAAACAGAGTCCAAACGGAATGAAACCTTCGGGAGCATGATTTTTGGAACGAACGTGATCTGGAGAGCTTGGAGTGCAAGTCAAGAAGCTTCTGAGGGCCCCACGAGATAGGGGGCCACGCCCCCCTGTAGGGCGCGCCCCCTGTCTCGTGGGCCCCTCGGGCGGCCACCGACGTACTTCTTCCTCCTATATATACCTACGTACCCCGAAAACATCCAGGAGCACCACGAAACACAATTTCCACCGCCATAACCTTCTGTATCCACGAGATCTCATCTTGGAGCCTTCGTCGGCACTATGCCGGAGGGGGAATCAACCACGGAGGGTTTCTACATCAACATCCTTGCCCCTCCAATGACTTGTGAGTAGTTTACCACAGACCTACGGGTCCATAGTTATTAGCTAGATGGCTTCTTCTCTCTTTTTGGATCTCAATACAATGTTCTTCCCCTCTCTTGTGGAGATCTATTCGATGTAAACTCTTTTTGCGGTGTGTCTGTCGAGATCCGATGAATTGTGGGTTTATGATCATGTTTATCTATGAATAATATTTGAATCTTCTCTGAATTCTTTTATGTATGATTGAGTTATCTTTGCAAGTCTCCTCGAATTATCAGTTTGGTTTGGCCTACTAGATTGGTCTTTCTTGCCATGGGAGAAGTGCTTAGCTTTGGGTTCAATATTGTGGTGTCCTTACCCAGTGACGGAAAGGGTTGCAAGGCACGTATTGTATTGTTTCCATCGAGGATAACAAGATGGGGTTTATATCATATTGCATGAGTTTATCCCTCTACATCATGTCATCTTGCTTAATGCTTTACTCTATTCTTATGAACTTAATACTCTAGATGCAGGCAAGAGTCGGTCGATGTGTGGAGTAATAGTAGTAGATGCAGGAAGGAGTTGGTCTACTTGTTATGGACATGGTGGCTATATACATGATCATGCCTAGATAATCTCATAACTATGCACTTTTCTATCAATTGCTCGATAGTAATTTGTTCACCCACCGTAATACTTATGCTCTCGAGAGAAGCCACTAGTGAAACCTATGGCCCCTGGGTCTATCTCTTATCATATTTGCTTTCAATCTACTTTTATTTGCATCTTTACTTTTTGCATCTATATTATAAAATACCAAAAATATATTTATCTTATCATACTATCTTTTTTAGATCTCACTTTCGCAAGTGGCCGTGAAGGGATTGACAACCCCTGTATTGCGTTGGTTGCGAGTTCTCAGTTTGTCTGTGTAGGTGCGTGGGGCTTTTGAGGAGCCTCCTACTGGATTGATACCTTGGTTCTCAAAACCGAGGGAAATACTTACGCTACACTGTGCTGCATCACCCTCTCCTCTTTGAGGAAAACCAACGCAAGCTCAAGACGTAGCAGGGTGGAGGGCTCGCCCACTCCCCCTAGGCGCGTCCCCTGTCTCGTGGGCCCACGGTGGCCCCCCTTCACTTTTTCCTGCACCCACACATTCCAGTCCCAAGATAAAAAAGATCAAAGCAAATCAAAATAATTAAACAAAACTCCCCCAGGGCTGTTGCTAGTTTGAGGCACTCGTTGTTTCGATCAAGCCATGGATTGATGCTTGTTGGTGGTGGGGGAGTATAAACTTTACCATTCCGTTTGGGAACCACCTATAATGTATGTAGCATGGAAGATATTGCCATCTCATAGTTGTTGCGTTGACAGTGAAAGTATACCACTCAAAATGTTATTCATCTATGTTTTAAAATCGAGCTCTGGCACCTCTACAAATCCCTGCTTCCCTCTGTGAAGGGCCTATCTATTTACTTTTATGTTGAGTCATCACCTTCTTATTAAAAAGCACCCACTGGAGAGCACATTGTCAATTGCATTCATTGCTATTAGTTTATATTGGGTATGACTTGACTGGATCTCTTTTACCATGAATTACAATGTTTAGTCAGTCCTTAATCTTTAAAGGTGCTCTGCATTTACGTTTTGCGGTCTCAGAAAGGGCTAGCGATATACCATCTTGTTATATCATATTATGATTGTTTTGAGAAAGTGTTGTCATCCGAGATTTATTATTATTGCTTGCTAGTTGATTATGCCATTTATATGAGTAAATATGAGACCTAAGTGTTATCGTGAATATGATTAGTTTATAATCTTTGCTGAAAACTTGAATGCTGGCTTTACATATTTACAACAACAAGAGCAAACAGAGTTTGTAAAAGTTTTTCTTTATCACTTTCAGTTTATCAACTGAATTGCTTGAGGACAAGCAAAGGTTTAAGCTTGGGGGAGTTGATACGTCTCCAACATATCTACTTTTCCAAACACTTTTGCTCTTGTTTTGGATTCTAACTTGCATGATTTGAATGAAACTAACCCGGACTGACGCTATTTTTAGCAAAATAGCCATGGCGTTGTTTATTGTGCAGAAAACAAAAGTTCTCGGAATGACCTGAAAATCCACGGAGATAACTTTTGGAAAATATAAAAAATACTGGCGAAAGAATCAAGGCCAGGGGGCCCACACCCTGTCCATGAGGGTGGGCAGCGCGCCCCCTCCCCCTGGGCGCGCCCCCTGTCTCGTGGGCCCCCTGATGCTCCACCGACCTCAACTCCAACTCTATATATTCTGTTTCGCGGAGAAAAAAATCAGAGAGAAAGTTTCATCGCGTTTTACGATACAGAGCTGCCGCCAAGCCCTAATCTCTTTTGGGAGGGCTGATCTGGAGTCCGTTCGGGGCTTCCGAGAGGGGGATTCGTCGCCATCGTCATCATCAACCATCCTCCATCACCAATTTCATGATGCTCACCGCCGTGCGTGAGTAATTCCATCGTAGGCTTGCTGGACGGTGATGGGTTGGATGAGATTTACCATGTAATCAAGTTAGTTTTGTTAGGGTTTGATCCCTAGTATCTACTATGTTCTGAGATTGATGTTGCTATGACTTTGCTATGCTTAAAGCTTGTCACTAGGGCCTGAGTGCCATGATTTTAGATCTGAACCTATTATGTTTTCATGAATATATGTGAGTTCTTGATCCTATCTTGCAAGTCTATAGTCACCTACTATGTGTTATGATCCAACAACCCCGAAGTGACAATAATCGGGATACTTCTCGGTGATGACCGTAGTTTGAGGAGTTCATGTATTCACTAAGTGCTAATGCTTTGGTCAGGTTCTCTATTAAAAGGAGGCCTTAATATCCCTTAGTTTCCACTAGGACCCCGCTGCCACGGGAGGGTAGGACAAAAGATGTCATGCAAGTTCTTTTCCATAAGCACGTATGACTATATTTGGAATACATGACTACATTACATT
Organism: Triticum timopheevii; assembly: GCA_963921465.1. Lineage (NCBI taxonomy): Eukaryota > Viridiplantae > Streptophyta > Magnoliopsida > Poales > Poaceae > Triticum > Triticum timopheevii. The sequence continues at coordinate 220,091,910 of OY997274.1, forward strand.
GATGAACTGGAGCTCGTTCTGTGTCACCCTATGTTATAACTATTACATGAGGAATCACATCCGACATAATTATCCATCGCCGATCCAATGCCTATGAGCTTTTCACATATTGTGTTTCGCTTAGTTACTTTTCCGTTGCTACTGTTACAACTACTACAAAACTGCTATCTTTACTTTTGCCACTGTTACCATTACTATCATACTACTTTGCTACTAAATACTTTGCTGCAAATACTAATTAAGTTATCCAGGTGTGGTTGAATTGACAACTCAACTGCTAATACTTGAGAATATTCTTTGGCTCCCCTTGTGTCGAATCAATAAATTTGGGTTGCATACTCTACCCTCGAAAACTGTCGCGATCCCCTATACTTGTGTGTTATCAGTTATCTCCCCCGGAATCCCGATGCATGGAGCGCAACTACGCGTTGATCAGTCAAGAAATCAAAGTTGGCTTGCATGTGAGTTAATACACGGCCCTGCATGGTATCTAAAACGACATCTCTTAGTTGTTTGGATTAATTATTGTGTTTAGAGACAGAAATTCGGGCTTTGATTGGAGGAATGACCGGTCAAGTTTCTCCTTCTCCTCTAATCTGCTTGCACCTTGGTCCCGCAGCACCTTCTAACGTGACATATTACACCTAGAATGAGGGAGTAGTACGAGATACGGTGGCACACTGACTTTGGTCGAATACAAGTGCCCAAAATTGTGTGCATGTTATAATAGGGATTCACTTAAAATAGTACATGAGCGAATAGAGGGATCAATTGGGCAGTGTTCCCGAGCAGTAGCGAGATGTGTGAGGTAAGATACAGCTGGCACTTTTAATTTTTCTTATTAATTTGTTTGTTTCACCCTCTGACTGGTGGGACCCAACGTACTACATGGAGAGAGGTAAGGTGACTAAGGCTACATTATTTCTGCACCACTATGGATAGTCTTACCACCAAAGCCACATGACATGATTATGATTTAAATCCCAATGACTCCCAGACAAAAAAAACACGGCATGCTTGTCACACGAATGCAGGTATGTATAAAAGGTTATTTTCATCTCGTTGAACATAACGGGAGGGTTGTGTAGCTGGTTAGCCTGTTCGCTCATCAAACTTGAGGTCCCAGGTTCGATAACTACACTTGAGCATAATTCATGCCAGGAGGATTCTTTTACTAGTCAAAATGGATGGATACGGAGCTATACGATCTCGTAGTGACCGTATAATCACCTCATCACGTATAAGCTGCAGCCTTGGTGCTTGTTTTCTAGGGTTTGCACTCTTCACACTCTCTCTCCAGTATATATATACACGCTGGAGCTTCAGCGCTTGTAGTTACTCTCTTCACACTCTCTCACCCTCTCCAGATCTAAACAAGACTTTGTTGGCCTCTCTCTCTCTCTCAGCGCTTGTAGTTGCTCTCTTCACAGTCTCTCACCCTCTCCAGATCTAAACAAGACTTCGTTGGCCTCTCTCTCCCCTCACTGCTGGTCAAAGAGCCGGCAGGATCCGTCCGCCGGGAAGGGAAGGAGGCTTAACACTGTCACCGTCGGCGAGGGAGGGAATCCAATACCAGCGCAGCTGTTCACTTTCACCCAGCAGCGGCGCGGGAGGGCCTCCGACCCCTTCTTCTTCACCGCTGTCCGGTCGCCCACCAAACCACGCCCCAAGAACCTTAAGGTATAATTTACTTATTCCACATGCATTGCTCTAGCTTCATGTGGGCTTTTTCTGCTTCTGCACTCGAATCTAGGTGTTGGATCAAACAGGAAAGTAGTGGGGAAAGTTGTATACCATGAATCTAGGATGTGGTTCAAAGAGGAAAGGAGTGGGGGAAAGTAGTGGGAAATTTTGTATAGCATGAATCTAGGACGTGGTTCGAAAAGGAAAGGAAGGGGGAAAGTAGTGGGGAAATTTGTATCGCATGAATATAAGACGTGGTTCAAAGAGGAAAGGAATGGGGGAAAGTAGTGGGGAAAGTTATATAGCATAAATCTAGGAGATGGTTCAAAGAGGAAAGGAAGGGGCGAAAGTACTAGTACAGACTGGCCATCCAGCACCTACGTTGGTCGAAAAGGGAAAACAATGACAAATGCAGTACGCACATCTCTAACGAACTAATCTTTTGTTTTGTGGGACAAGGCTGTAGTTTAGCAGGACTAGATTTGTTGCGCTCACATAGGGAAAGGTGTCTAAAGATAACAAAACTGGGGCCAACACAAATATGCTCCTTGGTTGTTTGTTCTTTGTTGCAACAGACTGTGCATCCCAATAGTACATCGGTAGATGCAAATGGTGCTGGTGCGTCCATTGTCCCGTGCAACTCTTTAGCTATTGTTAATCTAAGGCCATGTTTGGTTAAAAAATCTTAGTCCCTACCTGCTTGGTTCCAGGGACTAAACATGGACTAGAGGTTATTAAATTACATGCTAAAAGACCATGTTACCCCTATTAATGAACTAATAAAGACAAGGTGCAATGCATGGCAGGTGCAACTGTTGGAAAACGTCCTAAAAAGACTCTCCCTCGGGGTCTTCTTTCTTTAGTCCCAAATGCCCACTTTTAGTCCCTAAAAGTCCCTCCTGTTTGGTTTAGATGGGACTGACACGGAGTTTTTTTAGTCCCTACACCAAAATGTCCCTGTAAACAAACACCCTCTAATAATGCCACTGGAAAATTAATGCAATGCCACAGTTAAATGCAAATTACATGTTTAACGAATTTTATTGTTAATATAATCTCTATGTTAATATTAATCAATGCCACCATTTGAGAAATGATACTATCTTGATTTCTTTCCCATTTAGATAAGGTAGATGCTTCTTTTTGTTGGCTTCTGTGTCATCGACCGTTATTGACCACTAGTTGTTTCCTTTGCACCTCTGTGTAAATAGGGTTATCTACTTCACCTCGTTGCCATTGTGACATTTTGTTGCACTGCACAAAACACTTTTGTTTTAGGAGTGTTTTGTGCAGTTCAACCAAAATGTCACACCGACAACATTGCTTGATTGCTTGATCTTAGTGGAACTGCACAAGAGGATATCTTACTTCCGACCTGTGTTGGCCAATTTGGTTCAGATCTTCTTCTTGTGAATTGTTTGAATTACGCGTCATGAGAGGTCAGTACTAGCCTTCTTTCAGATGATTCTGCAGTGTGCTTTCATATGTTGTGCTACTTGTATGGTAATGTTGCTTGATTTTAGTGAACTGCACAAATGGCAACAAGACTTCCAATCTGTATGTGCACCGTAATATTCCATTGAGGTAAGATAAGGATATTTCACAACTGTTGGCCTGTATTTTGCCACTTTCATCAAAAAATTAGTGTCATTGTTTAGTGCTATACTTGTGCTCCCAAATTGACATGCAAAATCTTAAATTTAAGGTGAAGCTTGTCTGTTATTGAACCAAGTGATGAAGGGGAAGAAAAGCGGAAGAAAAACAAAAATCAACTCCCGGTGCTGTAATGAAGCACTGGAACTATGATGACACAAGTAATGATATAGTTTTGCCTCTTAATTTATTGCTATGGCTGGAACGAGCAATTGTTTTGCCACTGATTTGATGCCACTCTTAATGTAATGCATAATTATCTCTACTTGTGCAAACAGGGATCTTCTTTGAAGATACCATATATTTTAGTGGAACTGCACAAGAAGATGATGGAAACATTAAAATAATCGAGGAATATATAGTAAGCATGGCCACAACAGTAGATAGGAACAGATGGTTCCGGAGAAGTGCTTCATCTGTATGCTCTACACAATAAGCCTCCTAACAATGGTTGGTACTCGCCCACTAATTTCATCCATATGACTGAGCTTTGTCATCTCTATTGGTGTTGTGCTACTATTTAGATATTGTCATGAAAAAGTGGTATTGCCCTTGAGAAGTGCTTCATCTGTGCTGTTTTAAATATTTCCTTTCCTTTTTTCTAGCAAACAGGGATGCTAGCATTTAGTTGTCCTCTTGTCCTTGCACAACAGGATCATCCTCCTCTAAAGAAGAATATGGAGTACGTGAAGTGACTAGTTCCGATTATGCTAGGATGAAGATGCCCTGTCTATCTTCTCATCAGAAGGAGCAGTTGAAGGGTGGTTACATTACTCCCCACAAGACCAAACTAACTTCAGCTCAAAAGGACTGACAAATCTCCATTTTCTTGCTGTGATGCGCGAGTACAATGTTGTTCTAGAATTCTTTCTGGTGAGTTCCATTTTTCTAAAAGTGTGCTCTACATGGACCATGTAGGTGCCTGTTTGAACTGTCAATTCATAGTACAGTTTGCTTTATACTAGTCACTTTTTCTGTATTTGTGCAAACAGGGGTGCTCAGCTTGATTTCAATGGGAACTGCACAAAATGTTCATGAATACATCAAATCATTCATTTCCGCCACAAGGAAGGAGGTGCCGATAAGTTCAAGGCGTTGCAACATATAATGGCAAAATCATACAAGCTACGCGCGAATTTGGTTGATTTTGGTGGAACTGCACAAAAAGAACAGCTAGTTTATTTAGAACGAGGTGCCATGTCAATGTCCAAACTGATGGAAAACCCTGCCCATTCCACAATCATAGGAATTTGATATTTTGGAATGGGACAACCTTGTCAAATTTTCAAATGGGACGCCCTTTGCTGTCAGCAGCGTCGATCAATTTTTTCTTTATTCTTTAGTTATGAAGTAAATGTTGGCTCTGACATGTGAATCGCTGAGATGCATAATCATCGATTGTTTTGAATGTTCTCTATGAATTGCCAGCCCTGTGTGTTTGATTGCAATGTATAGAAACGCTAAAAAGCTGCTCAAACACTTTGTACTCCTTTTGTTCCTTTTTACTTCGCACATTGTGAAAGTGCATACTTTTTTCTATAAGACTGGTCAAAGTAGAGATACTTTGACTGCAGACAATACATGTGAAACTGCTGCAAACGAGGTTATCACCCTGGGAATAATGCTAGTATGTATTGTTTTGCATGTTCATCCAATGCCAGTGATACAACAATTCGAACTAATCGAAATAAATTCATTCATACACGGTCGGATTTCATATAAACATGTCGGATTTCATTACATTTCATACATTCTTCACTAAAAAGGGGTGCGCTGGAGGTATAATTAATTAACCGAAGCTACCCACCTGTGTCTGGCTGAGCCGAACAAAAGCTTCAGTGACTTAACTGCAGGTGCAGTTGCGTAACTGACATGTGGCCTGTTGGGCCCACATGTCAGTCAGCCAACTGCACCAGCAGTTAAGTAGAAGCAGCATCCTGCTTCAAGACAGCTCTCCGACTCCATGTCGCCGCCAAGAAGCTAACCAGCCGTCAATGGTCAATCCGCCTAGCTTGCCTTCAACCGGAGGGTAGCATCAGTGGCCTTACTTGGACCTGAGTGGCGGCGACCTACCGTGTTCTACTCTTCCTTGTTTTCTGTGTGGCGCGGCCTCGTTGGTAGCGGGGCGGGGCCTCGTCGGAGCCGACGATGTCCTCTGTCTACTTGCCGGCAGGTGGCGCCTCGGCGGAGCAGTGGAAATCCTCCCCCTCGTTACTGGCAGGATGGGGCCTCGGCTGAGCTGCGATGTCATCTGCCTTGTTGTTGGCGGGGCGGGGCCTCGGCGGAGCCGGCGGTGTCCTCTGCCTCGTTGTCGGCGCCGCGGGGCCTCGGTAGAGCAGGGCCTCGTCGACGCCAGCGGAGCGGGGACTCGTCGCAGTCATCATTGTCCTCTACCTCGTCCTCAGTCTCGCCAAACAGTGCCTCTCCTGCTTCAGGGCCCTCTTTGTAGGTGGCCGCAGCCTCCGCTACCCGCATGCGGTACCGCCAGCGCTCGAGGCGGCCCTCGCGGGTGGAGCGGTACGAGTCGAGCAGCGCCTCCTGCTCCACCCGCTCCGTGGCGATCTGCTCCTCCGCCTGCAGGTGCTCTTGGAGGAGATGGTGGTTGTAGGCGGTGTCGGCCTGCGCCTCCCGGAACTGCTCCTCACGCTTCTGCCTCATCGTGTCAATATATTGGGCACGGGCCTCGCCGATGGTCATGGTGCAATGCACCAGCGAGGATGGCGTGGAGGAGGGGGTTGGCACCGGATCATCGACTAGCATGTTCTCCATTGGGACGTCGTCGTCCTCCGGCTGCCTGCCGGCCAGCCAGTCGGTAGCAATTGCTGCCATCTCCTTGTGGTCCATTGTCCGTCCGTCCTGAAGAGCGCTGGAGCGCGAGGAAGCCATGGTGGGCGATAGTGGTGTGGATAGGAGAAAGGGAACGGATGCGGATGACTGCGGCTATGGCCGGCACATCAGTTTATATAGCAATGGTGGGCGGCGGAGGGACAGACATGTGGCGCTAGAGTAGCTGCCTCGGCAACCGCATATCATTAATGTGGGCAGCAAATGGACGTACGGACGACACTTGTGTCGTTTGAAGGCGGAGCAACCACCTGCACCGGGAAGCGGGCGGGTGGCACTGACTGTTTCAGGCGGAAAGCGCGCGCGAGGAGGAGATGACTTTACTTGGAGAGGATGACAATGGGGACCCACCAGGGCCATAGCCTCATGTACGCAAGTGCCTCCTTATTATATAAAACTATAATTTTTTTGCTTCCTTCTGGTTTCTTGACATCACGGTCCCACACCATTGTCAACCTATGTAGTCAATAAACGAGAGAATTGCACAAGAAGCGGCGGACAGCTGGGACCAAGCAGCTCGAGTAGTATTTGTGTTTTTGACGTGTGAGCACTTCAGAGTTTTTCTTGAGCGATGTTTAGCCCAGATATTAATTTTTCTCCTCTGAACAACAACGAAAACATTGTTGCAGGTATTAACTGGGCAGGCTGTGGCCCGTCTAGGCCAGGCCAGATATCCAGCCTATGTATTAATTTTTTTCAAGCTGAAAATGGCTAGCCCAGCTATACTTTTTTTAGGAATACCCAGGCAAGGTCAAGTTGTATTCTCCGCCTGGCTGGGCTGTAAATCTTTCCTAGGAGGGATGCATTAGGCTTCACAAGAAAAATGGGCTTTAAGAAATAATAAATGGGATGTAATTATAGAAACTGGGCAGTAACTATAAAAAATGCACCAAACACGTAATTACTTTATAAAATATTATTTTTGGATATTGAAAATTTTAATTTCATTAATTGTTGCGAGCGCAATGTTTCATTGGATTTTTATGTAATATAAATTTATATTGAAATTGTAATTAATCTGACTAGAAATTTCGGGATAAAAATATTTCGGATCCCATCAAAATGTGGGAAATTTTATTGAATTCTATTTTGAACGGTTGGTTGAAATGGGCTGTATTTTTAACAAACTGTAAATGGGCTGTAGTAAATTCCATTAGAATTCAAAAATGGGCTGCACATTCTTATAAATCTCAAATGGGCTATAATTTCTCTGCCACACACTTGTGGCCTTACTAAGTTGACGCCCCCTCAAAATAAAAAAAGAGTTGACGCGTATGCAAGGCTTTGTCAACTTATAGTTAACACACGGTTCTAGCAGCTGTGGCCGTTGGATGTCCATCCAACGGATGCCGTGCTTCTTCTTCAATCTCGGATATTCCAGCTTCACCCGCCCAAAAAATGATTCCTCCCCCTGACATCTGGGGCGCACCATTTTGGAAGCTGGCCTGTGGGCCTACTAAGTTGACATGTACCAAGGGCTTTGTCAATTTAGTCAATATAAACGATTATAGCTGCAGTGACCGTACGATGTCCATCCAACGGCCGTCATGCTTCTTCAACCTCTGGTCTTCTTGCTCCAGCCGCCCAAAGTAGCGTCGGTCGTGCCGCCTGCTCCTGCCTCTCGTGGCCGGCTGTGCTGCCGCGGAGGCCTCACCGGCCCCATACTACTCCCACTACTGGCCAGGCCATCCCTCCACTCACCAACACCCCCTGTTATTCTTCTGTGACGGTAGCCTCACACCGCAGCCGAACCAGTGAACCCTCGTACTCCTCTCCGCGTGGCCATCCACTGCCGCGTCTTCCCTGGCTTCGCGTCGTCTCCTTCCTAGGCCTCGCCGTCACCCACCGCTGTGGTGCTCTCGGCGCGGCGTCGTCAATGTGGTCAACGACCGACTTCCATCGGAAGAGTACTGTACGTGGAGAGGCTGACAGCTGGGTCCACGACAGCCACAAGGAAGTGCCTCCTTATTACGCGGAAAATAATTATTCCTCCACCTGACAGCAGGGACCCACCAGACGGGCCACCATATTTTGCAAAAAAATGTTTCCCCCCTGACTGCTGGGACCCACCGGACAGGCCACTGTATTTCGCAAAAAAAAATGCCCCTCCCCCCCGCTGTTAGCTCGGACCCACCGGAAGTGCCTCCTTATTACGCACAAAAAAAATGAATACTCGCCCTGCTAGCTGGGACCCACCTTGGTGGGAGGCTGACTTGTGGGCCTACTAACTTGACGGGGACGAAGGGCTTTGTCAACTTAGTCAATATGAACGATTCTAGCTCCATTGACCATACGATGTCCATCCAACGGCAGTAGTTCTTCTTCAACCTCTGGTCTTCTTGCTCCAGCCGCCCAAAGCAGCGCCGGTCGTGCTGCATGCTCCTGCCTCTCGTGGACGGTTGTGCTGCCGCGGAGGCCTCATCGCCCCTACTATTCTCATCGCTGGCCAGGCCCTGCGACGACGGCAGCCTCACACCGCAGTAGAACCAGTGAACCCTCGTACTCCTCTCCGTGCGGGCTTCCACTGCCGCGTCTTCCCCGTCTCCGCGTCGTCCCCTTCCTAGGCCTCGCTGTCGTCCACCGCCCTGGTGCTCTCCGTGCGGCGTGGTCAACGTGTTCAATGAAAGACTTCCATCGGAAGAGTACTGTATGTGGAGAGGCTGACAGCTGGGTCCACGGTGGCCGCAAGGAAGTGCCTCTTTATTCCGCGCAAAATAATTATTCCTCCACCTGACAGCAGGGACCCACCGGACGGGCCACCGTATTTCACGAAAAAACGTTTCCCCTGACTGCTAGGACCCACCAGCTACATCCTCGCACGCAAGGAAGTGCGTCCGAAAAAAAACGATTCGCCATCCTGACTGCTGGGACCCACCAGCTACATCTTCGCATACAAGGAAGTGCCTGACAGTCTGGACCCACCTGGTCAAAGCGTATGTAGCGTTGTCATTCTGGTCGCGAACGTGTACGTACATACTGGTCGATGTACATGCGCGCACGTGTCGTAGTAGAGGCGCGTACGTAGCATGTACACGTACGTACATCGTCCAGTGTGCAAGAAAGAAAATACGGCCACATACGTACATACGGGCGGGGTCTCAAACACCTACTCGCGCATACTACGGCCAGGGCTCGTGTACATGGCTGGGTCGGAATGGAGAAACTACTTCGTCGTCGTGTTCATGAGGAGGCAACGGAATGCGTCATGTTCATCGGGAGGCAACGGAATGCATCGTGTTCATCGGGAGGCAACGTAACGCGTGGGAGACAACCGACTTGGATGGAACAGCTGATGGAAACGAGGCCTAGCGTACCGCACAACGGAGGAAATAGCCTTGTGTTTGACCGGCCACGTTCAAAACAGGATCCTATTCATCGGGAGGGGTCTGGCTTACCGCAAAACGGAGGAAACACACTTGTGTTGGACCTCCTCTGGTCGAAACGGGGTCCTGTTGATCGGGAGGGGTGTGGTGTACCGCAAAACCGATGAAACGGACTTGTGTTGGAGTGCTACGGTCGAAATGAGGGTCCTGTTCATCGGGAGGGGTGTGTCGTACCGCAAAACGGGACTCCACGGGATATTGTTCATCTCCACCGTCAACCTCCTCCATCCTCCACGGGCTACTGTTCATCCACCGTCGACCTCCTCCAGCCTCCACCTGCGACTGTTCATCCACCGGCTCCTGTTCATCCAGCCCCCACCGCGTGCTACTCCACCAGCTACCGTTCAACCACCCCTCTCCACGTGCTCCTGTTCAACCACCCCTCCACGGGCTACTATTCATCCACCCCTCCACCGTCTACTGTTCATCAACCCTCCACGGGGTCGTCCTGTTCATCCACCCTTCCACGGGGTCCCTTTCATCCAGCCCCAACCGGCTCGATCAATCGGGGCCCTGTTCAACCAGATGCAACACCACAGGGTCCTGTTCATCCACCCCACCGCTCACTGTTCATCCAACGCCCCCCCCCCCTCGCAACGCTCACTGTTCATCCAGAGGCAGCATCGATCGACTACAGTTAGGAGCAGTAGCGAAGGAATCGCTTGATCGGATTCAGTTAACAGCCATCGATTAATCACTCGGGTTCAGTAACGCATAGCCTGGAGCGCAATCGCTCGGGTTCAGTTAGGCGACGCCTCGCTCGGGTTCAGTTAGAGCCCAATGCCTCGCACACACGCACGTACGTGTATGAGAGAAACGCACATCGCTCGGCCCCCGACCACCCACCGTAACCGGGAACTCCCCGAAATTTTCCTCGCCTTGCTTCTACCACGGTTTTTTCCGTCATGGACAGCCCAAAGAATGTCATGTAGCTGCGTCTCCGGCCCGCCCACGACGAAAAGCCCATTTACTGTCATGATTTTTTGTCATAAAATTAGGAGCCCACCACATCTATGATGATATCGGGTTTTGTCACAATTATCGTCACAGAAGTGTCATAAGTATGACATAATTTTTTTCGTTCGGCCTAAAATGTCACGGATGTGTCTTTTTTTGTAGTGCCCCCTACTGCACCACCAAGACAAAGCCAAGGGATGGCCGATTCGATCACCTTCTGTCTCATGCTGAGGATGTGGCGATTCACGGGGAGGGCTACATGATCAGGGGGAAGCATGCCGCCCTCGCGAAGGCCCTGACTCTGGCGTGATTTGATCGATGATGTGATATTGTGTTAGTTTTAGTTTGGTTTGTTAAACTGTTGGATTACTTTTGGTTTGTTGAACTAAATGTCGTTGGTTATGGTTTTTTGAACTGAATTTGGTTAGCTAGTAATCTTGTTATGCTATCTATATTTGTCTGTCCTTAAATTTGCATGTGGTATATTTGTCTGTCCTGAATCTATGGTTAGTTATGTTTAGATGTTGTGAACTACTCCCTCCATTCCGTTGTACTAACTTTAGTACAAAGTTGAGTCATCTATTTTGGAACAGAGGGAGTATGATCTTAGGTCTTGGAATGATCACACATGTTGTGTAGGAAATCAAATGCATGCTCCAAATAAGATTATGTAAACCTTGGAAAACCTGGACAATACAAATTCAAGAAAAATGCAAAAACAAGTAAAACCTTGGCAAACTATCTATGTTTGTGTAGGAGATCATGTGTGCAATATTTGAAGTGATTTAGAGGAGGTTAAATAAATTTGAATTTGAGAAAATGTGCTCCAAATGAGCTCCGAGGCTAGGGTAAACATCCCATTTGTAATCAAGTTTTATTGAACCTACTCTAAATGAGCCAAATGTTTTTTTATTAACACATATTCACTTTCCATAGTGTAGATTCGAAGTCTCACTATTTTTTGAATTAATCTTCATATTTTTACATTTTCTTTTGAAAACATATGCTTTAATATAAAAATTATTAAAAACACATTTTAAAATATGAAAAATGGAAAAGTAACTTCAGATCCTTCTTATTCACTTTAAAATAAAGCTTTAGTGGTTTTTTTATTTTTTTTTATTTTTTTCAAAAACAGAAGGAAACACCACCTCCTCCCCTTGAACTCTATGAAATCATGTACATGATAGCTCATATGTGTGAAGGTTTTCTCATGAAAATGACCATAGACCAAGTTTACGATTTTTGGTTGGTAACATGTCACATAAGACAACATTGTGCGCAGGTTTTATATTTTGTTGATTTTTTTACAATTCATGTTGCTCATTTGACCTCGATCGTGCCAGCTAGGGTTTTTTCATGAAAATGACCATAGACCAAGTTTAATATTTTTCCTTGTTAGTTTGTCTTATAAAACGACGAACCACGAAGGTTTCATATTTTTCGATTTTTTTAAAATTAGTTATGCTCAGTCAAAGCCATCGAAACCCCGTTGACCAGCTCAAAACCCCTCTAAACCCCGCGGGGTTTCGCCTAACCGTAGCTCCCAACATCAGCTGTCCGATCATACCCTCGTGCCAAGCGACAACCCTCAGATATGGCCTTCTAGAAGGAACTAGGTGAGTTGGCTGTGTGCAGGCTCCGCGTCGTTGGATCACAAGGACGGCGCCGCATCGTTGGATCGTGGGGCGATCCACGAGAGGCGATCCTATTGGTTGTGCTCGGCTGCTCGCCAACCACTGACTCCATGAAAAAAAACGTTGTTATTGGGCCCAAAAGGAAACCAAGCTCTGGTTGGGCCGTCGAATTGCGTCATTTTTTTGCATCGTTTGCTTTGTTTTTTGTGAACGTGTTGGCTCTGTATTTTTGCATAGTTTGCTCTGTTTTTTGTGAACGTGCTAGCTCTGTATTTTTGCATCGTTTGAAATTAATTGACATTGCGTAGTAAATGACCAATTTTTAAGGGCCAAATTTATTTTTGTCATGCAAAATGGCCACAAACTATTCAAAAATTGTCTCTTTTTGTTCATGTAATATATATGACCATGGATTCCCACGCGTGCAATTAGCTTCTTTTTCTTCTGCCTCTGCCAAATGGACACACGTGCAATTTATTTTTATCATGCAAAATGGCCACAATCTATTCACACGGCCAAATAACACATAGCACTATGGCTATTTAAGGCACCCTCTGCCTCTGCCATCCCTCATCCATCTCCCTTCTTGCTCTTCGACCCCTTCTCCGTCTTCTGCACATCCCTCAGCCATGCAGTACATCAGACCAACCTACTGCTTCCCACCCACCATGCTGGAGAGGCTCTACCCTACCGGCGTGTACGTTGATCGCACACTACATGTGTGGGCGATATCAAGGTTGAGGACCGCAAGGAATTTCACCGAGTTCTTCCTCGCGTCCGGCTACCACCACCTCCCGAGGGGATCTGCAACGATGTTCCGCGTCAAGGAGGTCATCCAAAACCGGGTGGTGGTTGCTCTCCTTGCCCACCTCATGAACACATTCGACGCCTTCTACCTCCTCGGTCGGGTGTTTCGGTGTGGCGCCGAGTTCATTTCTTTACCACCCACAACAGGTTCACGGAGTACAACAACATCTTCCCCACCGCGATGCACATGCGCCCTCTTCCGTACCCCATCGACAACGCCCCGGAGGAGCAGTGAAAAGGGCGCCCGGAGGAGCAGCGAGGTGGAGAAGGTGGTGGGTAGGGTTCTAAACCCTCTATCTTTTTTTAGTCTATGTTATGTGAAGTTGTAATTGAACTATGTTGGAGTTGCTATGGGCTTGTTGGCCCTTTTCTTAATTTCTATTATTAAGTTTTCTATCTATTCTATTATTAAGTTCTTCCTAGTTTGAGATATGTGATCGTGCTATGGGCTTGTTGGCCCTATATTGGGACTACATATTTGTTGATTATTTTCTTAGAGAGCTCGCCTTGTTAGTAGGGTTCCCTTGTTAGTAACCACCTAGTGCATGCAAGAAAGCTTTTTTAGTAGGGATGAATGAGTACAACTAAGCAAGGGAGTGGCTCTTTTTGACACAAGCCACAAATATGTAGCCACCTAGCTAGAAGAGAGGAACCAGCGTCAGTGACCGTCGCTGCATCCGTGGCGGCTGGCATGCAAGAAGGCTACTCGGTCAGTGCATCATGGCGGACGCATCGGCGCATGCAGGCTCAGTCGGCGCATCGTGGGATCGTGGCATCAGCGCATGCAGGCTCGATTGACGCATGCAGACATGCTTTGTTGGGTGCATGCATAATAGGCTTTTGTCCTAGCGGCGCGCGCAGACATTTAATGCAAGGGACGACCCAACGAAACCACGGCCCAACGGTCGAACAGTGACACCACCCAACGCGGCCCCACTTTTCAGGTCGAACGGATGACACAGTCCAGCGTGGCCCCCACTAGTCAGAGTTAACGGTCAAGCCTTTGACCCAACGGCAACGTCTGTTGTGCCCAGTTATGAGGGTTTCTGGCAAGGGAATGGGGAAATTGAGCAAAAGTTAAGAGTGCGGGGATGAATGAGTAGAGCTAAGGAACCAGGAGCACAGATGTAAAAAACCCAATTTTTAATTTGGAATGTTGTACATAGGACATCATATGCATATCATATTTTAATTGCATTTTGGTTCGATCCTAGAAATTCTAAGCAACTCAAGGACCCACGGAGAGAGTTGGGGATTTCATTATTTTCATATTTGAATGTTCTCGAATATTGAAAAGAGGATCATTTTGGTTTTAATCATTTTCTCTCCGAATATTTCCAATATTAAAATAAAAGAGAGGGGATAAAATGACTTCTCCAAAATAAAAGATGGGAATTTGTAACTTCCGAACGTTCCTACCTTCGCAATAGATACGAACGACTCGATCGTCCGGAGCAAGCGATTCCCACTCGCTTTTAAACGCTCGCAAAAAACAGCACCGATGGGAATCGAACCTCCCACCTATAGGCTGGTCTCTCTCTCGAGTAACCACCTTAGCTGGTGCACTTTGGTGATTAGAAATATGTTAGACACTTTTTGTACCGTGCCGCCGATTTCTGTCAGAAAAAAACCGAAAATCTGGTGTGAGTGTGCGGCACTTAAAATTTGAACCTGGGTCGTTAGGGAATTTAGTAGAGTCCCATTAACACCTCACCTAAATTGCTTTAGGGAATTTTTAACTTCTGAACATTCGTATATCTTTCCAACAGATACAAACGATCGATCCTACAACCCCGTATGCCAGCCCAGGCCACGTCCAGATCGGGATTTATTTTTCAGGCATTGATAAAAGAAAAAATAACCGTTCTAAAGTGGGACTCAAACCCACGACCTTTATGATGAAGCAACAGTGTACTAACCAACTCACCCTGCCTTGATTATTGTCCAATAAGTAGCAATATGACAATTAACTTTTTGCACTTTCATATGAGCCAGAAAAGCATTTTTTTCTTGTGTTTTTTTGAATTTGTCAAGTTGTCTTGTAGTCTCCCATATATACTAACGGGTACCAACGGGTTGTATACCTTGCCCATGTAGTCTCGTTATAAATATCATGGTAACTTCACACTAGAATTTTTTTGGGGGGTTGAAACATACCCCAGTAACTTCTGTGCAAATGGCATGGTGATTTGTGCACGGGGACCCGATAACTTACGTATAAATGTCATGGTAACTTCAACTGGGAATGAAAAAAAATATTAAAACATCTCCCTGATGATTTATGTGTAAACAACACGATAATTTCTGCATGGCAACCCTGATAACTTAGGCACAAACATCACGGCAAGTTTGACCCGAAGGAAAAAACTTGTCAAAAATGTACCCGGTAACTTTTGTATAAACATCATGGTAATAATGCATCATATACATGATAACTTATGTATGAACACCAAGTTAAGTTGGACCCCGAGAAAATTGTTGAAAAATGTAGCTTCGATAAAGTTTGCATGAATATCATGATAATAGAAAACATATTCCCCGGTACTTTGTGTGCAAATAACATGGTATTATACACACAATAAAGTTGATAAATCACTACAGACCCCACGGTAACTTTTGACCATAGGATAAAAAAGTGTTGAAAACATACCCTAATAACTTATGTGTAAATAACATGGTAATATACATACAACAAAGCTGATAACTTATTTAATCCAGATGTGGTAAATTTTTTATCAGGGAAAAATGTTGTTAAAAAATACCTCCCAGTAACTCATGTGTAAACAACATGATAATACACGCATATGAGAGTTGATAACTCATATACAAATATCACGGTAGATTTTTGCCCGAAGGAATGAAAATTGTTGAAAAACATACCCCGATAACTTTTGTGCAATATGATAATATACACAACTAAGCTGTTAACTCACTCCAAACTTCACAATCACTTGTTGACCCTAGGATAAAAGTTTGTTAAAAACATACCCCGAAAACTTTTGTGTAAATGACACGGTAACATATGTATGACAGACATGATAACTTACGTACCCCAGATGTGGTAACTTTTGGTCAAAAAAAGTCATCAGAACATATCAGCATGAGATCTAGTTTCAAAGATCTCGTCGAGACGATTTTTTTTGTGAAGACGGTTTTTCAATCGGAGCGATGGTTTGAGCTAAAAAACATTTTGAAGTTTGAAAAAAGAAGGAATCTAGCATGACATCAGCTTTTCGTCCTTTAGTGCATATATGCATGTAATTAGAGGGAGGAGTGCACGTGAAAAAAGATTTGTCAATCTAATGCATACATATATTTAATTAGAGTGAAGTAGTAATCGTTCTTGCCTATTGCTAAAATCTGAATGTTTGGTAGTTATAAAAGTCCATAAAAGATATAGTGGAGGAAAATGTTAAAATCAAATAAGTATTTTATTTGGATTTTTTATTGCTGCTTTATTCGAATTAGAAAAATGTGCATTTTTCAAAATTGCATTTTTAGGCCAGAAAAATGTTTGCGTTGTTCTAAATATTTCATTTAGACGGTGAAAATTGTTTTTGGCATTTCTAGAATTTGTTTTATATTTATTAGGATTTTTTCGTTCGGGCAAAATTTATATAAAAAAAATGTTCGCGGACCGCACTAGGCCAGCGGCCAAGCCGGCCCACAGCCGCCGCCGCCCTCACCGCATCCCCGAGCCGAACTCCACCAGGAGTCCGAGCCGTCGCCGGCCGCCGCGCCTTGCCCCCTCCGCCAAGGCAGCCCTTCCTCCCTCCTTAAAAGCCGCGCCGCCCCGCCGCTTTTCGCCATCACCCCGCCCCGCAGCAGCAGCAGCAGAGCAGCGCCGCCGCTGCAGCCACTCTGGTGCCGCTGCCGCCGCGCCGCTCCACCCGCCGCCTCCCGCCGATGCCCGCGCCATTCGCCGTCGCCCTGGAGCCGGCGACGCCCGCGCCCCGCCTTGCCAGAAGTCGCCGGAGCTGCGCCGGACTTCGCGGATCTCGCCGCCCGGTTTTTTTGGTTTAGGTAAAACTGGCGGGTTTTCTTTGAAAACCCTAGATCTGTTTTTTAATAGATCGGTTCGGTTTTTCGTTGGTTTATTTATTTAGCGGATGTTCATCCATTTGTTAGTTTGTTCGTTCCGTTTTATTTTCCAGGGTTTATCTGCGATTATTTCAATCGCGATTTCTGCCCTGATCTTCAATCTAGTATAACTTTTTACTCGTTTATCCGAATTAGATGAAACCAGCGCCTAAATCTTCGTCTCGAAGCCCTCTTTCTGTTTAGCCAACATGAACATGATTTTGGTACTGTAAAATTTGACTTTAGTCCAGATTAGTAAATGATCTTCTTTTGATCGTAGTTTGAGTTTCGTTGCTCCGTTTGAGTTGATTCTTTTTGCAAATCGAAGCTCTTCAGTTGAACTTTCGGTTTGGATCTTCCTATTTGAGTTTTACTCGTGCATCTATGCTGGAGTGCTTATGTGTGCTATTGTTTGTTTGCGATAGAATTTCCGGAGTGTGAAGCATGCTACTACGAGTCTCTAGGATTTGCAGATCATTAGCAAGGCAAGTAACACTTTGATCATATTCCTTTATTACCCAGTTTTTATGCATTAGTTCCAAGCCTCAAACATTGCATATTTAGGATCTGATTAACATGTGGGTTTGGGAAGTAGATGATGAGGTAGAACCTATTGCCTTTTATTATCAAACCTTGGGAGTTACTTCTACGTTATGCTCAAGATTGCTATGCTATGCTCATAGACGTGGATTGGTTGAGTGTATCCATGACAAGTGTGAGAGTTGTTAATTAATGGTTAACTTAAGGTGGCTACTTAAATACACATCTGGGTGGATTGGTTGCGGGCACGTGGAGAATACAGTGTTGTCCTAGGATATCCCGGAGTACCCGTGTGATCATCCTACGGTTCGCCACCCAGGCTCAAAGGGATCATAAGATTATTAATGCTAGAAACTTCCGTGTGCAGCCACAAGCTATTATGGGCTCTAGCATAGTTGAGTAGGTTGCATGACCTCTTTCAGTGGTAGGGCTAGCAGATGTAGGGGAAAGTAGGTGTAACTGTCCACCCAAAGTAAAGAGTTAATATTTCTGAAAGACTGTGTCTCGGTCATCCGTTTCTCAAACACCTTGTAGTGCAAGAAATCCAACAGAGGAGATTGAGTCTTGTGGGGAAAAGTGTGCAAACCTCTGCAGAGTGTACAAACTAATCATGGTTAGCCGTGTCCCCGGTTATGGACATCTTGAGTATCTGGTTATCATGTTGATCTCATCACTCTAAATTAATTTGTTGGGTTAAATGATATTGTTTAATTGGGATTGAGTTGGAGGAACCTTCTCAATGTTTAACAACCACCATGATAGTTAAATAAAATTTATTCCTTTGTTGTAGGGAAAAATTGGCTTTATGCAAAACATTAACCATAGAGCTTTCCACCAGCCACATATGCATGTAGTGATAGCATTTATTCGGTTCATTGCTCTTTTGTGTTACATTGCCAGCATATTCCATGTGCTGACCCGTTTAGGGATGCAACATATCATGTTGCAGACTTTTTAGACAAAGACTAAGGTGCGATTGGTCGTTGTCGTTCACTCAGCTATGTCGTTGGAGTTGATGGACTCACTTTATCTTCCAAGCCTTCCGCTGTTATCTTATTCAGATGGCCTTAAGCCATATTATTGTAATAAGTCCTCTTTTGAGACATTCAATGTAATAAGTGTGTGATTGGGACTCTGTTATTAATCCTCGAGTATTGTGCGTGTCAGCATTACCGATCCAGGGATGACACTAATGCACAAAGACTTGACCGTGTGAGGTCTGGTCACTACAAGATGGTATCAGAGCACATGCTGACTGTAGGACACGACCCACTAAGTTAAACCATAGGTAACTCTTGTCTACTCATTTCTGACTCCTCTCCCTTTCCACTCCAAAGGATGGCAGACTCAAGGAACAAGTTTACACAACCGGATGAAGACACACCTTTTGGGCGACACTTGAAGGAAGTCACTAGGTACCTGAACATCGGAATACCAAGCTTCACCGGAACTTACATCGCCACTTTACCAGAAGAGGAGCGTAGGATGATTCGACTTCAAGTTCCAGGAAGGACATTCATGCCAGTTACTGAGCCCATAGAGTTTTCCTTTGATGCACCAACCTGGAGTCTAGGAAAGAGCATGGCAGCCCACATCGCCATGGGACGCATTGGAGAAGTTTATCACAAGGATCTTAAGGACACTATCTACCAGATATGTGGGTGCCGAGATGAGCAATGGGAGATGATCAACACCAGGAAGGACAGGTCCATTGCAGCTTTCATCCAGGAGTTAAACCTGCACATTCGTTGCCCGGAGAACCAGCTGTGCACAAGCATGATAGATCTGAAGAAGGCGATGACCAGGATTACGTAGCTAGAGGAGGAACTCAAGTCTACACGCGATGTATATGAGGAGGAAATGACGATACTAGTGGAGGAGAATGACGACCTGACGAGGAAGCTTGGAGTATTCATGGGAGACCCCACGCCAGGAGGAGATCACGACCCTTCCAAAGACATTCGTTTGGAGGACTACATCATCATCGATGACACCGATTCTGAACCCGACGGTAGCGATGATGATTACGTTGATGAAGCTGGAGCGGATATCATGGAGTCTTCCACCGATCAAAACTTCTTGTCGACTACCATATTAGTAGTAGTATTTCCCCATGTATATAGAATAGTCCGAGCACTTTTGTAACGATAGTTAGATCGATTGTATGCCCTTGTTTGAATTGATTGGTGTGATATGATTGTGATTGCCTCATGAGCATATGGGTAGTGTTTTCACCTAAGACCCCATTCTATTCTGTTTTCTCATTTTTTCTAAACCCATCAGATGTCGCCGAGACGTGACAATAGATTTGCTTTTCCATCGGAGCTCACTCAGTTGATCAAGTAGCACAATACCTTGATGCAACTACTAGTCCAGAATCAGAACCAAGGCAACAACAACAACAACAACCCACCACCACCACCACCTGTTGATCACTTAGCCCGTTTCCTAAGGCTGAATCTGCCGGTGTTCTCTAGTAGCACCGAGCCGATTGTTGTAGATGATTGGCTCCGCAAGATTGGAAGGGAGCTGACCACTGCAGGATGCACAGATGCGGAGAGAGTGCATTTTGACGCACATCAGCTTGATGGACCTGCAACATCATAGTGGGAGAATTTCACAGCCACTTACCCCATTGACGCTGTTACATGGGATCAGTTTCAGCAGGCTTTCCGCACTGCCCATGTTTCAGCAGGACCTATGAACATGAAGAAGCGTGAGTTTCGCAACTTGCACCAGGGAGGACGCACAGTGGGCCAGTATGTGGATGAGTTTGGTAAGTTAGCATGCTATGCCCCTGATGACGTAGCTACTGATGCTGCTAAGCAGGAGAAGTTTCTAGAAGGACTGAATGATGAGCTGAGTATGCAGTTGATGGTGGCAACATTCAACAACTACTAGGAGTTGGTAGATAGAGCTCTTATGATTGAAGGGAAGCAGCAGCAGATAGAGAGCCGCAAGAGGAAGTATGGACAAGGGAAGTACAATTCAGGACCTCAACAAAGACCTCGTTTTACCCCGAACCCGGGAGGACACATTCACCATAACAATGGAGGCCGTAATTCAAATGGAGGAAGTTCGCATAACCATAGTGGCCCCAAGAATGGGAATGGGAATGGAGGAAGCAGCAGCCAGAACCGTTCCAACCCAGCAACGCCCGCCAATAAGGATCAAGTATGTATCCCGGCATGTGCCGAAGAGGACTCAAGTGAATTCCTTATCAGGAGTTGTACAGGAGGAAGTACCAGTGGTGAAGGATTACCCCGACGTATTTCTGGAGGAGTTACCAGGCATGCCACCGGATCGAGACATTGAGTTTTTGATTGAGCTTTTGCCAAGCACCGGGCCAATATCAAAGAGACCATATCGAATGCCCGCAAAAGATTTGGAGGAAATTAAGAAGCAGATTAAGGAGTTACTGGATAAAGGTTACATCCGACCAAGTTCCTCACCTTGGGGAGCCCCGGTACTTCTAGTGGAGAAGAAGGATGGATCATTAAGGATGGTTGTTGATTATCGTGCGTTGAATGAAGTGACGATCAAGAACAAGTACCCACTGTCGATGATCAATGATTTGTTTGACTAGTTGCAAGGAGCTAAAGTATTTTCCAAGATTGATCTGCGATCAAGATATCACCAGTTGAAGATTCAAGAGCAGGATATACCTAAGACAAATTTTACCACCAGGTACGGGCTATACGAGTATACCGTTATGTCATTTGGTCTGACTAACACACCTCCCTATTTCATGAACTTGATGAACAATGTATTTATGGAGTTTTTGGATAAGTTCGTCGTGGTGTTCATTGATGATATATTGGTCTACTTGAAGAATGAAGAGGAGCATAAGGAACATTTGCGTTTGGTTCTTGAGAAGCTCAGGGAACACTAGTTATATGCCAAGTTCAGCAAGTGTGAGTTTTGGCTAAAGGAAGTTGGATTTCTCGGACATGTTATATCCGGAGAAGGAATAGCAGTAGACCCCACCAAGGTTGTTTCTGTCACTAAATGGGTGGCACCCACATCAGTTGGAGAGGTCAGGAGTTTTCTTGGACTCGCAGCATATTACCGGAGGTTCATAGAGAATTTCTCCAGGATTGCAAAGCCCATGACAGAGTTGTTGAAGAAGGACACCAAGTTCAAATGTACCGAGGAGTGTGAAGCTAGTTTTTAGTAGTTCAAGAAACGTTTGGTTACATCCCCAGTGTTGATTCTTCCAGACCAACAAAAGGATTATCAAGTGTATTGCGACTCTTCACGTCGAGGACTTGGAGCAGTACTTATGCAGGATGGAAGAGTTGTTTCATATGCCTCACGACAGCTTAAACCCCATGAGCTGAATTGTGCTACGCATGATTTGGAGTTAGCAGCCGTAGTGCATGCGTTGAAGACATGGAGACATTTTCTCATTGGAAACCATTGTGAGGTATACACGGATCATAAGAGTATGAAATATATCTTCACACAGAAGGAGTTGAATCTCAGGCAAAGGAGATGGTTGGATGTCACATCCCTAGCTTCTGGCAATGCACTAGGCTAGCTTCATGTGTGCATCATGTTTAAATTTTGGCCTAAACTTGAAATGGGGATGTTCAAACTTTAGCACCAAATGAAATCCAACTAGGATCACAATGAAATATTTTCAATGAACCCAAAATGCCCTTTGGAAATGTTCATCATTTCTGATAAAGGTAAAAACCTTTGCCAAAAATGATGAACATATTTCTAGGTCATTTTTGGATTTTTGAATTAACTCATATTGTATTTGAATTAGGGCATTTAAATCCTATAAATATTTTAAATGCTCAAATAATTCTGAAATTAGTTGAGGGCTGTTGGGAATAATTTCAAGATTGCCCACAAATATTTTCAGGATTTTTGAAAATGCTCTGGCATTTTTAATAAAGCCAAAACAATTGCAAAAAATAGAAAATAGATAAATAGTAAGGAGAGAGAGAGAGAGAGAGGAACCTCACATGGGCTTACCTAGCTAGCCGAGGAGCTGGCCCATCCCACCATCGCCTCCTCCCCTGTCGTCTTCCTCCTCTGCCAGGAGGACGGAGGCGCGTGCCCGCCCCGCGCTGGCCACCTCCTCCCTCCCTGCCTTCCTGGCTCCTCCCCGGTGCTCCTAGACAACGCCACGGAGACGCCATGCAACCCCCTGACCCCTCTCACTCTTCCCCATGGCCCTTCTCTCCTCTGCTCCCTCTCTCTCATCCGCGCCGAGCGCTGCCATCGCCACCACTCGCCGTAGCCAAGCCCACCAGCCCTCCCTCGCCTCGCCGACGTGTCCATGGCCTCCGCCTCAATGCCCTCGTCCTTCCCGTCAACTCGCACGACGCTGGACGGCTCAAAACGCCGCCCCCGACGCTTTCTTCTTCCTCGGGTCGCAGAGATCGCCTCCGCCGCCCCGCTCGCTCCGGCCCTTCCCCGAGCCCGCTTCGACGCCTATTGCAACCGCCGTGAGCCACCGAACCTTTCCCCCTCTCCGTTCTCGCTCTCGTGCATCGTAGCCGCTCTACCTTTCTCGCCCGCACACGCTGCCGCCTGTGACCGCGACCGACGAGCCTCCGGCCACCTAGCGGTCGGGCCGTCGTGCTCAGGTCCCTCCCCGCGCCGCGTAGAGCATGTAGGTGCCCTGCACGAGCCTCCCCGGCCACCATAGCATCGACCCCGAGCTCACCCGAGCTCCGACGACTGCCAAGGTCGACGCCGGTGACGACTCCGGCCATCTCAGGCCCTGCAACCACCACCACTCAATGTGGACGAGTGCCCGCGTTACGTAGATGCCCTCCGCCGTCCATTTGGTCGCCGGAGGAGGAATCCCGATGTCCTCCGCCGTCTTTGGAGTCTGATACGTCTCCAATGTATCTACTTTTCCAAACACTTTTGCCCTTGTTTTGGAGTCTAACTTGCATGATTTGAATGAAACTAACCCGGACTGACGCTGTTTTCAGCAGAACTGCCATGATGTTGTTTTATGTGTAGAAACAAAAATTTCTCTAAATGTCCTAAAAATCCACGGAGGCACTTTTTGGAATTAATAAGAATTTCTAGGCGAAAGAAATACACCAGGGGGCCCACAGGCTATCCACGAGACAGGGGGCGCCCCCCCTAGGGCGCGCCCTCCTATCTTGTGGTCCCCCTGGACCTCCATCGACCTCAACTCCAACTCCATATATTCACGTTCGGGCAGAAAAAATCAAAGAGAAAGTTTCATCGTGTTTTACGACACGGAGCCACCGCCAAGCCCTATTCTCTCTCGGGAGGGCTGATCTGGAGACCGTTCGGGGCTCCGGAGAGGGGGATTCATCGCCGTCGTCATCATCAACCATCCTCCATCACCAATTTCATGATGCTCACCGCCGTGCGCGAGTAATTCCATCGTAGGCTTGCTGGACGGTGATGGGTTGGATGAGATTTACCATGTAATCAAGTTAGTTTTGTTAGGGTTTGATCCCTAGTATCCACTATGTTCTGAGATTGATGTTGCTATGACTTTGCTATGCTTAATGCTTGTCACTAGGGACCGAGTGCCATGATTTCAGATCTGAACCTATTATGTTTTCATGAATATATGTGTGTTCTTGATCCTATCTTGCAAGTCTATAGTCACCTATTATGTGTTATGATCCGACAACCCCGAAGTGACAATAATAGGGATACTTCTCGGTGATGACCGTAGTTTGAGGAGTTCATGTATTCACTATGTGCTAATGCTTTGTTCCGGTTCTCTATTAAAAGGAGGCCTTAATATCCCTCTGTTTCCGCCAGGACCCCGCTACCACGGGAGGGTAGGACAAAAGATGTCATGCAAGTTCTTTTCCATGAGCACGTATGACTATTTATGGAATACATGCCTATATTACATTGATGAATTGGAGCTAGTTCTGTGTCACCCTATGTTATAGCTATTACATGAGGAATCGCATCCGGCATAATTATACATCACTAATCCATTGCCTGCGAGCTTTTCATATATTGTTCTTTGCTTATTTACTTTTCCGTTGCTACTGTTACAACTACTACAAAAACCCAAAAACAATTATCTTTACTTTTGCTACCGCTACCTTTATTATCGTACTACTTTGCTACTAAATACTTTGCTGCAGATACTAAGTTATCCAGGTGTGGTTGAATTGACAACTCAACTGCTAATACTCAAGAATATTCTTTGGCTCCCCTTGTGTCGAATCAATAAATTTGGGTTGAATACTTTACCCTCGAAAACTGTTGCGATCCCCTACACTTGTGGGTTATCAAGACTAATTTCTGGTGCCGTTGCCCGGGAGCATATCTCTATTGTCTGAGTCACTTGGGATGTCTATCTGTTGATCACTATGGAGAACTTGAAAGACGACCGAACTACTATTTTGCCCTCAACTACGAGGGGAGGTAAGGAACTGCCATCTAGCTCTGCACTAGATTCTCCTTCCGTTATTAGTATTCTTGTGACACCTAAACCTGCTACTGCTATGAATTCTGATATGTCGCATGTTATTGATGATTCCACTTCTGCTATGCATGATGAAACTACTTCTGTGCGCGATACTACTTTGCCATTAGGTGAATTTCTTGATGAACAACTTGCTAGAGTTAGGGGGAATGAAATTACCGAAGATCCTATTACTGATGATAGTGATGATGAAGGTTCTCCCATTGATTATGTATTACCTGTTGTTCCTAAGGGTTATGTTATGAATGAAGAAGCTGCTAGGGAAATCTTTGCTTGCAATGATAGATATGATCTTAAGAAATTATTAGCAGCAGTCTCTTAATGCTACAATGAAACCCGGCCCTGCTTTTGCTACTTCACCTATCTGTGTTACTGATAAGGATTATGAATTCTCTGTTGATCCTAAAATTATTACTTTAGTTGAATCTGATCCTTTTTATGGCCTTGAATCTGAAACTGTTGTGGCACATCTTACCAAGTTGAATGACATAGCTACCCTGTTTACCAATGATGAGAAGTCTCGCTATTATTTTATCCTTAAGATATTTCCGTTCTCATTAAAGGGTGATGCTAAAACTTTGTATAATTCTCTTGCTCCTGGTTGTGTGTGTAGTCCCCAGGATATGATTTATTACTTCTCTGCTAAATATTTCCCTGCTCATAAGAAACAAGCTGCCTTGCGGGAAATATATAATTTTGTGCAAATCAAAGAAGAGAGTCTCCCACAAGCTTGGGGGAGGCTTCTACGGTTACTTAATGCTTTGCCTGATCATCCTCTTAAGAAAAATGAAATACTTGATATCTTTTATAATGGACTAACCGATGCTTCCAAGGACTACTTGGATAGTTGTGCTGGTTGTGTTTTCAGGGAATGAACAGTCAGCGAAACTGAAATATTATTGAATAATATGTTGACTAATGAAAATAATTGGACTCTTCCTAAGCCAATTCCTGAAGTAATTCCTGAACCAATTGAGCAAACTCCTGAGCCTATTCCTAAACCCACTCCGAAGAAGAGAGGTGTTTTATTTCTCAGTCCTGAAGATATGCAAGAGGCAAAGAAATCAATGAAAGAAAAAGGTATTAAAGCTGAAGATGTTAAGAATTTATCCCCTATTGAAGAAATACATGGTCTTAATATACCGCCTGTTGAAGAACCACATTGTCTTGATAACCCGACACAGGTAGTAAAGGTAAATTCTCTCTATAGATATGATAAAGTTGAAATCCCCTCTACTAAATTTCATAGCCCATGCTTAGATGAATTTGATGACTTTATGGCTAGGCAAGAAAGTTTTAATGCTTATGTTGGTAGAGAGTTAAAGAATAATGCTTTCGAGATAGGAGATGTGAGCGATAATATGGCTAGAGTTAAAGATGAACTCAAACTCGTTAGCAAATATGCTTCTATGGTTGCTACTCAAGCTGAGCAAGTACTTAAAGCTCAAAATGATTTGCTTGATGAATTAAATAATAAAAATGACTTTGTTGTTAGAGTGGCTACTAGAACTGGTAGAATGACTCGGGAACCTTTGTATCCTGAAGGCCACCCTAAGAGAATCGATCAATATTCTCAGAGAAATAATTTAGAGGCACCTAGTTCTTCTAAAAAGAAGAAGAAGAAAAACGATAGGACTTTGCATGCTTCTAGTGAACCTACTGTAGACACACCTGAGAATCCCAATGATATTTCTATTTCTGATGCTGAAACTCAATCAGGTGATGAACATGAACCTAGTGATAATGTTAATGATAATGTTCATGTTGATGCTCAACCTAGCAAAAACAATGGTGTAGAGATTGAACCTGCTGTTAATCTTGATAACCCACAATCAAAGAATCAATGTTATGCTAAGAGAGATTTTGTTGCTAGGAAGCACGGTAAAGAAAGAGAACCATGGGTTCAGAAACCCATGCCCATTCCTCCTAAACCATCCAAGTCAAAGGATGATGAGGATTTTGAGCGCTTTGCTGAAATGATTAGACCTATTTTCTTACGTATGCGCTTAACTGATATGCTGAAAGTGAATCTTATGCTAAGTATATGAAGTATACCATTACAAACAAAAGAAAGATACCGGAAGCTAAAATTTCCACCATGCTTGCTAATTACACTTTTAAGGGTGGAATACCAAAGAAACTTGGAGATCCAGGTGTACCAACTATACCATGCTCTATTAAAAGAAATTACGTTAGAACTGCTATATGTGTCTTGGAGCCGGTGTTAGCGTTATGCCTCTCTCTTTATATCGTAGACTTGAATTGAATAAGTAGACACCTACTGAAATATCTTTGCAAATGGCTAATAAATCAACTGCTATGCCTGTCGGTATTTGTGAGGATGTGCCTGTTGTGGTTGCAAATGTCACTATCTTAACGGACTTTGTTATTCTTGATATTCCCGAGGACGATAGTATGTCTATTATCCTTGGTAGACCTTTTCTTAATACTGTAGGGGATGTTATTGATTGCAATAAAGGCAATGTCACTTTTCATGTTAATGGTAATGAGCATACGGTACACTTTCCGAGGAAACAATCTCAAGTTCATAGCATCAATTCTATTGGAAAAGTTCCAACTATTATTATTGGAGGTTTTGAATTTCCTCTCCCTACTGTCAAGAAAAAGTATGATATTCTTATTGTTGGGGATTTCCATATCCCCGTTGAGGTAACTTAGTGTTATTCAAAATTTCTCCGGTTCCGTGCTATTCGGAATGAGTTTGTTAACAAGACTTGATCAACCTTGTTAGTGGATTCATCTTGATGATCATGAGATGGATGAAACTAGAAGGCACAACCTTCTGTACCCTCTTTTTACCTTTTGTTATTTAGAATAAATAAAGCAAAAATAGTATTATCTGTCTGTTTTCTGAATTATCCGTGCATTAAAAAATAGTCCGAAAATAAAAGTGCTCCAAATGCCTTGCAAATTTAGTATAATTTTTTCTGGAATATTTGAGGATTTTAGGCACTGAAAACACTGTAGGAGGGGCAAGCACCAGGCCACGAGAGTGGAGGGCTCGCCCCCCCCCCCTATAGGGCGCGCCCCCTATCTCGTGGGCCCCTGGTGGCCCCCCTCCACTTATGCCAGCACACACACACACACTTCATCTTCTACCCAAAAAAATCCCCATCCAGCTCAAGCACGAGTTCTAGCTCGTTTTGCTATGATTTTCGATCTCTTAGCTCAAAGCTCCATTAACAAAACTGCTTTGGGAGATTGTTGCTTGGTATGTGACTCCTCCATTGGTCCAATTAGTTTTTGTTCTAGTGCTTTATTCATTGCAAATTTTTGCTGCATAGGTGACCATGTTCTTGAGCTTGCATGTTAATTTTTTGAGGTCCCAAACAATTCCAATGCATGATATAGGCTCTAGGCACTTGTAGGAGTAGTTGCTATCAATCTTGTTTAGTTTTATTCACTTTTATTTTGAAGTTACTAAAATTTCAGAAATTTTCAGAAAATGTTGACGATACTTTTGAGGGGCTCTTCTAGCCAAAGCTCTCGGGAAAAACAAGCCAAGGAGAAGGAAAAAGCCAAGTATAATCTTCCTCGCTTAGCGGAAGTACGGTCGTGTTAATGGCCATGCGAGGATTTCTTGAAAGAAGCTGGAATTCATGAAGACTTTTATGCTTTAATCGAGGCTGCAGGCCTCACCGGTTTCATCAACGACCGAATCAATCAGTATCTCTTACTCACCAATACTTTTGTGCAAAACTTTTATTATTATCCTAAGAAGTCACCGCCTGCAGTATCATTTCATTTATATGATGAGTTCAAAGAAATGTCTTTACGTCATTTTTGCGCGGTATGTAGGATACCTTATGAGGGAGAATTAGAGGAACCCCATCGTGAAGATGTGGGTGGCTTTGTTAATACTATTGCTGTAGAGGAGCCAAAGAAGGGCTCTAAGGCAAAAGTCTCTAGCATACACTTTCCTGTTTTACGCTACTTTGCCATATTTGCTAGTAGATGCTTGATTGGTCGTGGAAATAGTGGAAACTTGAGCGTTCCTGATATTATCATTCTTCAACATGCTTTGCTTGGAGACAATACTTTTAGTATGGGTGCCGTTGTTGCTAAATGGCTAGCCCTGAATCGTACAAAAGGCCCCATATTTGGAGGTATCTATGCTGCACGTCTTGCTAAACATTTTCAGATACCCATTAGGCACCATGAGAAGGAGGAGATAAAATTGCCTCCTCACATTTTAGATTACAAGAGCATGGTAGCACACAAGTTTATTGTTGACAACGAAGAGAAGATGCTCTTGTATAAACTTAGATTTAATAAAAAACACTTTGAGATTATAATTTTTCCTGCGCCTCTGTTGTTTGATTTGCTTGCAGAAAATTTTCTTGTCACACCGGAAGCGGTGAACAATCATCGAGCCCAAGCTTTTACTCCAGAACCTGAACCTAAGCCAGAACCTGAACTGGACCCTTATCGTGCATCATCTGTCCAGTGGGATCCGAAGATGACTAGCCAGTGGTATCCTGATTACACCTCCCATTATGTCGGGGAGAGTAGCGGCGATCCTTTGTATTAGACCAACTTAGGCCAAAAGCCTAATCTTGGGGGAGTACGTATTTCTCACTGACTTTACATTCATGTTCACACACTAGTCGTCGGTGCTCATACTCTTTCATTGTATTATCCATGCTAGTTTCAATTTCTTATTCTAGTTTTCTTCTTGTGTGCTTTATAAACCTTAAGAAAAACCAAAAAAATAGTTAGTTTAATTTCCATGCTGGTAGTTAAAATTAAAATGAAAACCCAAAAAGATTTCTAGTCTTCTTCTTACTTGTTGGGAGCTTTCCTGTGTAAATAGTTTTCTTTTCTTTTCTTTCCTTTGGGGGTCGAGAAGACCATATTGAAAATGCTTAGTGGCTCTCATATGCACGATTGTTTATTTAATTTAGAGCCCATATTACCTGTCTTCTCTCTTGAGTTGAATGCTTGCAGATTCCATCTTAGTCCAATGCACATGCACTCTTATTATTATACACATCATTCGGTCGTGCACGTGAAAGGCAATAATGACGATATATGATGGACTTGTTGGGATGAGAAAAGCCAGTATGAACTAGACCTCTCTTGTTTTTGTAAATATGATGAGTTCATCATTTCTGAGTTAGCTATTATGAAATAAACATATTTGTAATGACATTTAGAGATTATAGTTGCTCGTGCCATGCTTGATTAGCTATGAGTTATAATGGTTTACCTTGCATGCCAACATGCTATTAGAATGATTATGATGTGGTATGATGGGATGGTATCCTCCTTTAAATGAATTGAGTGACTCGACTTGGCACATGTTCACGCATGTAGTTGAATCAAATCAACATAGCCTTCACGATATTTATGTTCATGGTAGATTATATCCTACTCATGCTTGTACTCGGTGTAAATTAATTTTAGTGCATGTTTACGACTGTTGTTGCTCTCTCAGTTGGTCGCTTCCCAGTCTTTTGCTAGCCTTCACCTGTACTAAGCAGGAATACTGCTTGTGCATCCAAACTCCTTAAACCCCAAAGTTGTTCCATATGAGTCCACTATACCTTCATATATGCGGTACTTACCTGCCGTTCCAAGTAAATTTGTATGTGCCAAACTCCAAACCTTCAAATGAAATCCTATTTTGTATGCTCGAGCAGCTCATGTTACAACTAGGGCTGCCTATATCTTCCATGCTAGGTGGGTTATTCTCACAAGGAGTGGACTCCGCTCCTCATTCACGAGAAAGGCCCGGTAACCAGGATGCCCAGTCCCATGATCCAAAAAGATCAAAGCAAATCAAAATAATTAAACAAAACTCCACCAGGGTTGTTGTTAGTTGGAGGCACTCGTTGTTTCGAGCAAGCCATGGATTGATGCTTGTTGGTGGTTGGGGGAGTATAAACCTTTACAATTCTGTTTGCGAACTGCCTATAATGCATGCAGTATGGAAGATACAGCCATCTCATAGTTGTTGCATTGACAGTAAAAGTATGCCGCTCAAAATGTTATTCAATCTCTATTTTAAAATCGAGCTCTGGCACCTCTACAAATCCATGCTTCCCTCTGCGAAGGGCCTATCTATTTACTTTTATGTTGAGTCATCACACTTCTTATTAAAAAGCACCCGCTGGAGAGCACACTGTCATTTGCATTCATTACTATTGGTTTATATTGGGTATGACTTGACTGGATCTCTTTTACCATGAATTACAATGTTTAGTCAGTCCTTGATCTTTAAAGGTGCTCTGCATTTATGTTTTGCGGTCTCAGAAAGGGCTAGCGAGATACCATTTTGTTATATCATGTTATGATTATTTTGAGAAAGTGTTGTCATCCAAGTTTTATTATTATGGCTCGCTAGCTGATTATGCTATTGATATG
Organism: Triticum timopheevii; assembly: GCA_963921465.1. Classification (NCBI taxonomy): domain Eukaryota; kingdom Viridiplantae; phylum Streptophyta; class Magnoliopsida; order Poales; family Poaceae; genus Triticum; species Triticum timopheevii. Next base: position 220,123,337 of record OY997274.1, read on the forward strand.
AGTAATTGTGAGACCTAGGTGTTATTGTGAGTATGGTTAGTTCATAATATTTGCTGAAACTTGAATGCTGGCTTTTCATGTTTACAACAACAAGTGCAAACAGAGTTTGTAAAAGTTTTTCTTTATCACTTTCAGTTTATCAACTGAATTGCTTGAGGACAAGCAAAGGTTTAAGCTTGGGGGAGTTGATACGTCTCCAACGTATCTACTTTTCCAAACACTTTTGCCCTTGTTTTGGACTCTAACTTGCATGATTTGAATGAAACTAACCCGGACTGACTCTATTTTCAGTAGAACTGCCATGATGTTGTTTTATGTGTAGAAAAGAAAAGTTCTCTGAATGTCCTGAAAATCCACGGAGGCACTTTTTGGAATTAATAAGAATTTCTGGGCGAAAGAAATACACCAGGGGGCCCACAGGCTGACCGCAAGACAGGGGGGCGCCCCCCTAGGGGGCGCCCTCCTATCTCGTGGGCCCCCTGGACCTCCACCGACCTCAACTCCAACTCCATATATTCACGTTCGGGGAGAAAAAAATCGGAGAGAAAGTTTCATCGCATTTTACGACATGGAGCCGCTGCCAAGCCCTAATCTCTCTCGGGAGGGCTGATCTGGAGACCGTTTGGGGCTCCGGAGAGGGGGATTCGTCGCCGTCGTCATCATCAACCATCCTCCGTCACCAATTTCATGATGCTCACCGTCGTGCGTGAGTAATTCCATCGTAGGCTTGCTGGATGGTGATGGGTTGGATGAGATTTACCATGTAATCAAGTTAGTTTTGTTAGGGTTTGATCCCTAGTATCCACTATGTTCTGAGATTGATGTTGCTATGACTTTGCTATGCTTAATGCTTGTCGCTAGGGCCCAAAGTACCATGATTTCAGATCTGAACCTATTATGTTTTCATGAATATATGTGTGTTCTTGATCCTATCTTGCAAGTCTATAGTCACCTATTATGTGTTATGATTTGACAACCCCGAAGTGACAATAATTGGGATACTTCTCGGTGATGACCGTAGTTTGAGGAGTTCATGTATTCACTATGTGCTAATGCTTTGTTTCGGTTCTCTATTAAAAGGAGGCCTTAATATCCCTTAGTTTCCGCCAGGACCCCGCTACAACGGGAGGGTAGGACAAAAGATGTCATGCAAGTTCTTTTCCATAAGCACGTATGACTATTTACGGAATACATGCCTACATTATATTGATGAATTGGAGCTAGTTCTGTGTCACCCTATGTTATTGCTATTACATGAGGAATCGCATCCGGCATAATTATCCATCACTGATCCATTGCCTTCGAGCTTTTCATTTATTGTTCTTCGCTTATTTACTTTTCCGTTGCTACTGTTACAACTACTACAAAAACCCAAAAACAATTATCTTTACTTTTGCTACCGCTACCTTTATTATCATACTACTTTGCTACTAAATACTTTGCTGCAGATACTAAGTTATCCAGGTGTGGTTGAATTGACAACTCAACTGCTAATACTCAAGAATATTCTTTGGCTCCCCTTGTGTCGAATCAATAAATTTGGGTTGAATACTTTACCCTCAAAAGCTGTTGCGATCCCCTACACTTGTGGGTTATCAGCGTCGTCGTCGGCGAGCCGCGGGTCAACTCCGGAGAGTTTGACCCGGGTTTGACCGCACTTTGATCGCTCTAGCCCACTGACGTGTGGGCCAGGCCCTGTTTAATTAGGTGTTAGATTAGTTAGCGCTAATTAATTTAGTTAATTAGTTAAGCCACTCACATGTGGGCCCAGCCCTGCTGACATTTAGTTAGGATTAGTTTAACTCTAATTAACTCAGTTAACTAACTGAGTCACTGACCAGTGGGCCCCACTGGTCAGGTTTGACCTGGACCGGGTCTGTTGACCTGCTGAGGTCAGCATGACCTAATGCTGACACAATAAGTCACTTTCTGGATTAAAGTTAATTCAGAAAATTGCAGAAAATGCCCTAAACTTCTAAAATTCATAAAAAATAATCAATAATTCCAAATGAAATAACTTATATATGAAAAATGATCAGAAAAATCCAATCTATCCATCTGCACTAGTTTCATGCATGTTAAAGCAACTTAAACCTGCTGTTTATATCAAAACATGATAATACACTTTATAAATTCATAGTTTGAGTTTGAGCTTGAACCTTTTGTTAAAAATAACTCGAACCCATCTGGTTGTAGTTGCATTAGGCCAACACACTCATATTTCCATGTCATGATCATGCATCATATTATGCATTGCATTGATTGTGTTCCCTTTTGTGTTGCCGGTGTTTGTCCCCTCTTAGTGAACGACATACCAACGATGAGTTCAATGGCACCGATGAAGAGCTATACTATCTTTAGAAGTGCCAGGCAAGCAAAACCCCCTTGTTCAGTCTGATACAATCCCCCCTCTCGCTCCTGTTCTCTTTTACTGTATTAGGACAACAACGACTCATGTGTTACTTGCTGCGGTAGTTGAACCCCTTTTCCTCTGCATGACCTGTCATTGCCACAGTAAATAGATGAAACCCACTAGTATGAGTAGGAGTTGTTTAAGCCCTGATGTGCCTACTCATTCATGCTTGTTTGTCATGCCTGCTACTACTTAGAGTTGAGTCAGGTCTGATTCATCGGGGATGAATTGGAATGTTGTGAACATGTCCTACTGCGTGTGAGCTAAGTGTATGAACACGATTTGGTAAAGGTAGCGATGAGAGGCCATGTAGGAGTACATGGTGGGTTGTCTCATTGAATCCATCCTCAAGAACTGAGTTCTGTGTTTGTGATCCATGAACAACTACTACCACTCATTGGGATCCTTAATTGAACCTCTCGGCTTCTTAATCACGCTTGTCCTTTGTCCAGGAGTTGCAAGTAGTTTCTGGTGTTTGTAGTATGCTGGAGGCCGTGCACAGCGCTGACCCGAGGGGTGGGCTGTGATGCAGTAGGCACGTGGCATGGTGTACCGGGTGCCCGTTTGGTGTCTCGGGAACCCTGCTCACATCATTCGGGGCGATATGTCGAAACTTCGGCTGGACTCCCTGCGGATGGAACATGAATAGGCGATAAACCTGGACTAGAGACTTGAGTGTTTAGGTAGGCCGTGGCCGACACCCTCGTTGGGCTTCCGCTTGAAGGTTGCCGAGTACATGTCATGTAAACAACGGTAAGTGGTGAGAGCGTGTGTGAAGAAGTACACCCCTGCAGGGTTAACATCATCTATTCGAATAGCCGCGTCTGCGGTAAAGGACCTCTGGGTTGCCTATACAGTGCATAGACAAGTGAAAGTGCATACTCTAAAATACGCAAGATAAGCATGAGTGCTATGGATGGCGTTCTCGTAGGGAGACGGGAGCGGATCCATAGTGGTGTATTGATATGGTGAATATGTATGACTTATTAGTGCAGAGAAAATAAGCTTTGTACGAACTTGTTGTGGAAGTAATAAAAGCGACGGACTGCATAATAAAGGTCCACATACAAGGGGCAATATAAAGTGACGTTCTTTTGCACTAAGATTTTATGCATCAACCCTAAACGCGCATGACAACCTCTGCTTCCCTCTGCGAAGGGCCTATCTTTTACTTTATGTTTTATTTTATGCTTGAGTCAAGGTGATCCACACCTTTCCCTTTTTATTTTTATCCTTTGGCAAGCTATTCGTGTTTGAAAGATCATGATATATATATCCAATTGGATGTAAGTTGGCATAGTCTATTATTGTTGACATCACCTAAAGGTGAATACGTTGGAAGGCAACACGATAAGCCCCTATGTTTCTCAGTGTCCGGCTGAAACTCTATAACCACAAGTATTGAGTGAGTGTTAATAATTGTAGGAGACTACGAGATAGTTGAGTATGTGAGCTTGCTGAAAAGCTCTATTATTGACTCTTTCTGATGTTACAACAAATTGCAATTGCTTCAATGACTGAGATTATAGTTTGTTAGTTCCCAATGAAGTTTTTGAACCATACTTGACATTGTGAATTGCTTATTGCTTGAACATAGGAAATCATATGACAAAAATCTATATGTTGCTGTTATTAGAATGATCATGATGCCTTCATTTCCGTATTTTATTTTTATCGACACCTCTATCTCTAAACATGCGGACATATTTTTCGATTTCGGCTTCCGCTTGAGGACAAGCGAGGCCTAAGCTTGGGGGAGTTGATACGTCCATTTTGCATCATGCTTTTATATCAATATTTATTGCATTATGGGCTGTTATTACACATTATATCCCAATACTTATGGCTATTCTCTCTTATTTTACAAGGTTTACCATGAAGAGGGGGGATGCCGGCAGCTGGAATTCTGGCTGGAAAAGGAGCAAATGTTGGAAAACTATTCTGCACAACTCCAAAAGTCCTGAAACTCCACGAAAAAACTTTTTGGATTTAATAAGAATTTATGAGGGAAAGAAATAGGCCAGGGGGCCCACACCCTCTCCAGGAGACAGGAGGGCGCCCCCCTTGTAGGGCGCGACCTCCTATCTCCTGGGCCCCCTGGTGGGCCTCCGGCGTCCATCTTCTGCTATATCATCACTTTTACCCAGGAAAAAATCATGGGCAAGCTTACGGGACAAAACTCCGCCGCCACGAGGCGGAACCTTGGCGGAATCAATCTAGGGCTCTGGCGGAGCTGTTCTGTCGGGGACACTTCCCTCCGGGAGGGGGAAATCATCACCAACGATCCTCTCGTCGAGAGGGGGTCAATCTCCATCAACATCTTCACCAACACCATCTCCTCTCAAAACCCTAGTTCATCTCTTGTATCCAATCTTGTATCAAAACCACAAATTGGTACCTGTGGGTTGCTAGTAGTGTTGATTACTCCTTGTAGTTGATGCTATTTGGTTTACTTGGTGAAAGATCATATGTTCAGATCCTTTATGCATATTATTACCCCTCTAATTATGAACATGAATATGCTTTGTGAATAGTTACGTTTGTTCCTGAGGACATGGGTGAAGTCTTGCTATTAGTAGTCATGTGAATTTGGTATTCGTTCGATATTTTGATGAGATGTATGTTGTCTTTTCCTCTAGTGGTGTTATGTGAACGTCGACTACATGACACTTCACCATTATTCGGGCCTAGAGGAAGGCATGGGGAAGTAATAAGTAGATGATGGGTTGCTAGAGTGACAGAAGCTTAAACCCTAGTTTATGCGTTGCTTCATTAGGGGTTGATATGGACCCATATGTTTAATGTTGTGGTTAGGTTTACCTTAATACTCCTTTTTGTAGTTGCGGATGCTTGCAATAGGGGTTAATCATAAGTGAGATGCTTGTCCTAGTTAGGGCAGTACCCAAGTGCCGGTCCACCCACATATCAAATTATCAAAGTACCGAACACGAATCTTATGAACGTGATGAAAACTAGCTTGACGATAATTCCAAATGTGTCCTCGGGAGCTCCTTCTTCATTATTAGAATTTGTCCAGGCATATCCTTTGCTACCTAAAGGATTGGGCCACCTTGCTGCACTTTATTTACTTTATTTACTTTTTGCTCGTTACTATTTACCTTATCACAAAACTATCTATCACCTACTATTTCAGTGCTTGCAGAGAAAACCTTACTGAAAACCGCTTATCATTTTCTTCTGCTCCTCGTTGGGTTCGACACTCTTACTTATCGAAAGGACTATGATAGATCCCCTATACTTGTGGGTCATCAAGGCCGCGAGGTGGCCGCCTGCCTGATGCCGCCCTCCCTGGAGGCCGGCCGGCTGGAGCCGGCCGCTCGTAGTGCCGTAGGCTTGGGTTGGCCGCCCTCTGGCAGTCGGCCGTTGAGCCAGCCGGCCCCCAGAGGGCGGAGCTTCAGCTTGGGGTCCAGCTAGATGGAGCTAGCCCAAAGTCTTGATAAATTCAGGGACTCGGGTGAGCCTACCCATGACCCATTACTCCGACAGTAGTCCCCGAAGCCGGTGAGGCGTTGTGGTCGAGGGGCCGCGAAGTCTCAACGGCTTCCCCCCTCACCGGGATCCAGGAGAACGTCGATCCGTTTGGTGGCTAGACGACTACTGAAGCCGGCCTCGCCCAGGCGGAGCTACGTGGTCGATTTTGAACTCCAAGGCGGGAAACAGGTGGCGTGCCTGCTAAGCTTCCCAGGCCACCGCCCGCCACAGACGTGCCATGCGGCGCACGCCAGCCCGGCCAGCCTGCCACCCCACGCCCCTGATGGGACGTGATAGTGGGCCGGGCCCGCCACTACCGCGCCTCGGTAACCGGGCGGATCCGCTGTGCCGAGGGGGGCGATTGCCATTCCCACGACCATTTGCGGCATGGTGAATGCGTGCGATAAATAGGGGTCGTGGGGTCATGGGCGTAGTTAATCCCACGACCCACGCCCCGCCCCCTCGGCTTCATAGCCCAAGGGCTATAAGTAGGGGGATGGGAGGGGTGCGGCAAAGCTTGCGCGCCCCCTCCCACTCTTCTTCTTCCTCTACTCTCCATTGTCGTTGCCACTGCTCAGTGCTATCGTGGGGCTGCCGTCGTCGTTCGTCGCTGACGCACTCCTCCTCCTCACGCAGCCAGCCTGAAGCCATGGCGCGCGAGAAGGGCGGCGACTGGGATGGGTCGACAGTGATCGAGGATCACATCTCCTTCCTCCGAGACACGCGCCGGATGCCCAGTGCGGCCTTCGTCAAGGCGCAGGTGCCGCTAGAGGAGGAGATCTCGCCGTTGCCGTGGGGAAACGAGCGGGTCATCTTCCGCTCGCACTTCCTTTGTGGCTTCGGCCTTCCGATGAGCGGCTTCTTCCGCTCTTTCCTCAACTTCTACAATCTCCAGCCTCATCACCTCACGCCCAACGCCGTGACTCTACTCTCCGCCTTCATCACGGCGTGCGAGGGCTACATTAGCGTCCTCCCCACACTCGAGCTGTGTGGAGCATTCTTCTACAGGAAGTTCGGCACCTCCGCCAGGGAGACGGCGGCCGAGTGCGGCGGCTTCGTCGCCGTGCACCGACCGGCAAAGCGGAACGCCTTCCCCGTCATCAAGCTGGCACAGTCCATGAAGATGTAGCAGCAGTCCTACTTCTACGTCGAGAATGTAGATCCGGCTGCCGACTTCCTCAACCTGCCGCCTTATGAGGCCGACCCCCTACCGGGACTCGGCCCACCTGGGGGTTCAAACCGAAGCCGGTATCGGCGGACGCGGTGGCTGCCATCGGCCGACTCCAGGTGCTCCAGGAGTCGGAGGGCCTCGTGGCCTCCGACCTCCTTGTTGCCTTCGTTGAGCGCCGGATCCTCCCGCTCCAGAGCCACCCTCATCCGATCTTCTAGATGGGCGGGCACCGCGACCCGTGCCGGCTGTGCATGAAAGGGATGCCACCTACCGAGGTTGCGCGGGTGGTGAATGAGATCTCCGACCTCAAGGTGTCGGAGGAAGACTGGTGGTACAGGAAGTGGCCGTACTCCCGCCACAATCCGCCGCCTGCCGTAAGTTTCTTCATCCTTCTGATCTGTTTTCTTCAGCCTCATTCTTGTCATGATGTAACTCCTTTTTGGTCGCAGATTTACATGTCCGCGGCGACGGCCGCCCTCCTGGGGCCGGGTGACGACTACCAGCCGGACAGGGCGGTAAGCAACCTGGACGACCGCGACTTGGGGGCGGCCGCCCTGGCAGACGACGCAACAGGCGGCGGCGGCAGAGCTGACGGTGGCAGCGGAGCAAGCGACTTCGAGGAAGGCGGCGGCGTGGGGACTTGGCCCGACGACGACGACAAAGACGAACCGCGCCCCACCTGGAGCTCTGCCAATACCGGCGCCGGCCCCTTTTTTGGGCTGCCCGCCCGCGGCAGCAAGCACAAGCGGAAGCAGGGTGCTGCCCTGTTTGGCAGCTCCCCGAAGAAGCCCAAGAACCCGGCCGCGGTGACCAGGCGGAAAGAAGCCGCGGCCAAGGTGGCCAAGTATCAGAGGCAGCCGTAGGTGCCCATCATGGTGTCGGCGTAAGTATCTTTTCCATGTTTCCCGTCTTCTTGCCAATCTGGCGTGGGAGACTTCTGACTTGTCTTCTTATTTCAGGGCCCCGCTAACCCTCGAGAAATTGAGCGCCGCCTCGGTCCTCAGGTCGGCGGCGACCTCCTCGACCAGCCGGCGACTTGACCCGGCCGCCGACCTCCGGGAGGCGACAGAGCGGAACACGCGTGAGGAAGAGGCCGACCGTCTGGCCAAGGAGCAGGCGGACAAGGCGGCCGCGTCTTCTGAGAGAGCGCTGGCAAAGGCGGAAGCCCAAGCCGCGGAGAGGGAGCGGCTCGCGGAGGCCGCACGTCGCCAAGAGCCGCTGCTCATGGCACCCCTGAACACCGCGCCGCCTCCGCCTGAGTTCGTGGCGACGGCCGGAGGAGCCGGCGACGATCACCCGATCTGGGAGCGGGAGGGCGGCGACGTGGCTATGTCGGACGTCTTTGTGCCACCGCCACCGCCTCCACCGCCGCCACCAGCCAGCGGGACACAGGACGAGCAGCTGGCTGCACCGCCGGTGCCACCGGTCAAAGGCACGGTGGTGACGGACCTGATTCCTGAGGTCCGCACACCCACGCGCCGCCGCCTTGAGAAGGCGGCCTCAGCACCGCGGCCACAGGAGGTCGCTGCCACGAGCTCATCGGTCCCCGACACTGAGGCGACCAGCGCCGCGCCCGTAGGTTGGATACACGGGGGCGGGACGGGCGCCCTGAACCAGGCGGCCCTTGACGTCCAGGCCAAGCTCCGGGCTGAAGCCGAGGCCCTCAGGCGCTACAACGAGGCCTTCTTGGAGTCGCGAACCGCCATAAGTTATCTTCGGCTTTCTTTTTTGGATGATCCTCTTACTTCTCTCGTGGGGGCGCGCAAGCCCACCCACTGGGTGTAGTTCCCAAGTTCCAGGCCGGCTGCCGAGCAGGCGGGCCGGGACTTTATCTTGCAAACATCGACTGCTGACTTCGTCTGGTGTTCCTTTTGCAGGACTACCACAATCTCCGCGCGACTGCCTACAACTCCAGGGTCCAGAACTAGAGACGCAGACCGCCCATCTGACCGAGAGCTGGAGTAGGCTCTATCTTTCTTTCTTCGCGGGGCGCGCTGGCGCACCTGCGGGCTGTAGTCCCCGAGGTTCGGGCCAACTGCTGAGCTGTCAGGCCGAATCTCCTCAGTGTTTCTTTCTTCATTAGTTACTTCTTCTCTACAGGGGCGCGATGGCGCACCCGCGGGCTGTAGTCCCCGAGGTTCGGGCCGACTGCTGAGCAGTCGGGCCGAATCTCCCCAGTGTTTTTTTCTTTGTCTTGTCTGCTAGACTGATGCTCTTTTCTTCTTTCTCTCTTTCTAGAGGCCAACGCCGCCTTGCAGCAGTAGCTGGGCGAGGCTAACACCGCTCTGCGCGGCAAGGAGGCGGAGTGCGACAAAGTGGCCGAGGAGCGAGACCGCCTGGTCGCTCAGCTTGCCGAACAGGCGGAGGCCCTCAAGGCGGCCCAGCTGGAGGTGAAGACCAAGGAGGCCGACCTCCTCGCCGAGTTTGAGGTCGAGCACTCCACCTGGGCCGACAAGGAGGCCAAGATGACGGCCTGCTTCAGCAGCATTGAAGACTTAGTCGATGGTAAGCTTCATTCTCTTGATTTCTTGTTTTGAACTGTCGGCCCTTATCCAGGCCGGTGCCTTGCTTATGACCTTGGTCTTTCTCTCCCTCCATCCAAACAGACTTCTTCCCGGGCCACTGTGTTGCCGCAATCCAGATGATCGAGGCCCAACGCGAGGAGCGGAGGGCAGAGGGCACGCAGATCGCTGCTGATGCTCCCCGGACTCTTGGCTAACAGATCCTCAGCATTCAGGCCCGCCTTTGGCCTGCTCATCGCATGCTACGCCATCTCCAGCGCGTCGGAGCTCAGGCGGTCTCTGCCCTCTGGCCAGGTTTGCCGGTTCCGCGCACCCCAAGTCGGACCGCCGACTGGCTGGAGGTGGCGGCCGGCCGCCTGGAAGCGTGGAAGGGCTCCGCAGCCCAGGCAGGAGCGCGCCGGGCCTTGGAGTTCACCAAGGCGTGGTATCCTAGGCTGGACTTAGCCCAGTTGGCCACGTTCCGGTTGGAAGCACAGGGGGAGCTAGCAGCGGTGGAGGCCGAGCTTGTCAACAGGGCGGTGGCGATCGCCGACTTCACCGCCACCAGCATCTTTGTTCCGGAGGTGGTCTAGGAAGGCGCCGAAGCTCCGCAAGAGTGGCTCGGGCTGAACCCAGAGGACAGCGAAGATTCAGCTGAAGTCATCGACTCCAGCGATGAAGGGGAAGACGGGGAGGAGGAGGAGGAGGAGAGCAATGTCGATCTGCTGGAGGTCGGGGCAGACGGTCAGCCCCAACTTGACCGGGCCTCAAGCAACGAGCCACGCACCAAGGTGCCGACTGCTACCGGAGATGGCCAGGCGGGGATCGACCAGCCACCCGCTCCTCCGACGGATGCTACCGACTCCGTCCTCCAGCCCTCCGCCGTCCCGACTGCTGCTGGCAATTCTCCTGCCCAGATGGAGCCACCTGCCGCGTCAGGCGGTGCAGCCGACCCCAGCATCCAGCCGGAGCCTTCTGCCGTGCCAACCGGCACCGCCTAGCCGGAGCCTTCTGCTGCGCCAATCGGCACCGCCCAGCCGGAGTCCTCTGCTGCTCCTTAGGAATTTATCTGCTTTCTGCTTGCTAATCTGAATAGTTTTGTTAAATTCGCACAATTCCACCCGCGAGGTGTATCTTAAACTTTGTTTGAATGCTGGCCAGAAGGCCTTTATCCATGTAAATATTCTATCACAGCTTTATGCTTTGCTTTGCCAACTTCTATCTTTCCTTGCCTTTTACTCCTTGGTTTTTTTTCCTTTGCCGCCCTCCCTTGCCTATCCTCTTGCCAGCCAGGCAGCCGCTCTGCAGACTGCGGCTAGGTTGAGTACTTAGTCATTTGGAGGAGGGCTAGTACTTAGCCATTCGGGGGTGTTGGCAATGAAAGTAGGAGCTGGCTGGCCGGCTGCTCGGCAGCCGGACGAAAAAAGGTGAGATGCCGGCCTTCGCTATATGCATTTTGTCCTTAGTCGTTTTTCGTGTGGGCGTCGGTTTGGGACCCCTGCCCGCCGTACAGTCGCTCTACGAGCTGCGACTTCTGGCAAAGGAAGTGTCCGGCGCTAACACACTACTTGTCCGGCTACAGGAGGCGGCACATAGCAGAAGGCGGCGAGCCTCCGGGCCGACTGGTCGAACCCGGTGCCAGGCAGAAAAACTATACATACTCATGGCATAATACTTATCACATAGATAAAGGAGGGTAGTCCCCGAGTTCGTCTCGGGGGACCCGGAGTCTTTGTGCACAATACAAAAGGTAGCGTGGTACATACTGCTTTCAACTGTAAAATCTCTGGAGGAGGTTTGCATTCCACGGCATCTTCGTCTCCTTGCCTGGATCATCTCTCTTGCGTGCTCTGGGCTTCTGAGCGTCGATCAGATAGTAGGAGTCGTTGCCCAATACCTTGCTGATGATGAAGGGGCCTTCCCAAGGCGCCGAGAGCTTGTGCTGGCCGGCTGTTTGTTGGATCAGATGGAGCACAAGGTCTCCCTCTTGTAAGGATCTTGGCTTCACCTTGCGGTTGTAGTATCAGCGTAGACTCTGCTGGTAGATGGCGGACCAGCTGAGTGCCAACAGCCGGCCCTTTTCCAGCAGGTCGACGCCGTCTTCTCACGCCTCCTTGGCGTCCTCCTCGGTGTACATGGTGACTCGCGGGAAGTCGAACTCTATGTCCGTCGGGATGACGGCTTCAGCACCGTAGATGAGGAAGAAAGGCGTGAAGCCGGTCGACTTGTTCGGAGTTGTGCGCAGGCTCCAGAGGAAGGCCGGCAGCTCGTTGAGCCAACAGCCGGCCGAACACTCAAGAGGCTCGACCAGTTGGGGCTTGATGCCGGATAAGATGAGGATGTTTGCTCGCTCAACCTGGCCGTTTGACTGCGGGTGGGCAGCGGACGCTAAGTCTAGTCGGATGCCCTGTGTCGCGCAGAAACGAGCCAAGGCTCCTTTGGCAAAGTTTGTGCCATTGTCGGTGATGATGCTATGTGGTATGCCGTACCGAGTGGTGATGTTGGTGATGAAGGTCACGGCAGTCGGCCCATTCAGTTTCTTGATTGGCCTGGCCTCTATCCACTTGGTGAACTTGTCCACAGCGACAAGCAGATGAGTCATGCCGCCACGGGCTGTCTTGAATGGCCCCACCATATCCAAACCCCAAACAGCAAATGGCCAAGCAATCGGGGTAGTATTGAGTGCAGAAGCTGGGAAATGCGGCTTGGAGCGGAATCTTTGGCACTCTTGGCATTTCTGGACCAACTCTTTGGCCTCTTCAAGAGCAGTCGGCCAGAAAAAACCATGGCGAAAGGCTTTGGCAACAAGGGCTCTTGAGGCCGCGTGGTGGCCGTATTCACCCTGGTGAATGTCTTTAAGGATTGCTTGGCCCTGGTCCGGCTCCACACAACGCTGGTACACAATAGTGACACCGCCCCGAACCAGCTCTCTATTGACTATGTTGTATGTTCCTGCTCGCCGTTGCACCTGCCTGGATGAGATCTCATCAGTCGGCAGTTCTTTGTTGACCAGAAATTTGAGGATTGGCTGAGCGCAGGATGGTGCTGCTATTTCTTCTACTGCCACAAATGCAACTTGTATGAGGGTGGTTGGGCCGGGAGGTGGCGTGTTGGCAATTGCTTCCACCTACTGAGTTGACAGAGTCCCCGGGTCGACTGCTGAAGTCCCCAGGCCGGGCTCTGGAGTCCTCGAGCCGGGTGCTACTGCAGCAGTCCCAGGGCCGACTGCCGAAGACCCTGTGCTGGCTTTTGGGACCCTCAAGTCGGATCCGACTGCTTCAGGAGGGACCGGCACAAAGATGGAATCTGATTCTCGGGACGGATTGACGGACGTCTTGAGAAGGTGGCGTAGGGCGACACCGGGTAGTATTGCTTGTCGGGTGGAGCCAATCCGTGCCAAGGCATCTGCTTGTTCATTGTCATTTCTTGGCACGTGGAGAAACTCGCACCCGTCAAAGTATCCACTGAGTTGCTGCACGAGGAAACGGTACCTTTCCATATTTGCATCCTTGGCGTCCTAGTCGCCTGACGATTGCTGGACCACCAAGTCGGAGTCACCATAGCACAAGATCCGGCAAATGCCGAGTTCCTTGGCAAGCCGGATTCCGTGTATGAGTGCCTCATATTCCGCTACGTTGTTGGAGGCGGCAAAATGGACTTGCAACACATATTTGAGCTTGTTGCCTTTGGGAGAAGTGAGAACGATGCCGGCTCCTAGACCGGCGCGCATCTTCGATCCATCAAAATGCATCCGCCAATGGGTGGAGTCTGGTGCTGGCGGTAGGTACTGGGTCTCGGCACAGTCGACGAGGAAGTCGGCCAACACTTGCGACTTGATGGCGGTGCGAGGCTGGTAGTAGATGGTGTAAGGTGCTAGATTGATGGCCCACTTGGCCACTTGGCCAAAAGCATCCTGGCTTCAAAGGATCTCAGCACGCGGAGCCGTGCAGACGACGGTTATTGGGTGTTCTTGAAAGTTGGGCTTCAGCTTCTTGGCGGCAAAGTGCATGCCATAGCACATCTTTTGATAATGCGGGTAGTTTTGCTTGGAGGCGGACAGTACTTCACTTAGGTAATATACCGGTCTCTGGACCGGCAATGCTTTGCCTTCCTCCTTACGCTCTACCACAATGACTGTGCTGACGACCCGACTGGTGGCAGCAATATAGAGGAGCATGGGCTCCTTCTCAGCCGGAGCTTCCAGGACAGGCGAGGTTGCCAACATCTTCTTGAGCTGGGAGAAGGCTTCATCCGCCTTGTCATTCCACTCGAAAAAAGTGGTCTTCTTCATAAGTTGGTACAGAGGGAGGGCCTTCTCGCCCAGCCGACTAATGAAACGGCTAATTGATGCCAGGCAGCCGGTGAACTTACTGCACGTCCAGCAGTCGGGTGGGCACCTCCATCCTCTCAATGGCCTTGATCTTCACCGGGTTGCACTCTATGCCACGCTTTGAGACCAGAAAGCCAAGGAGCTGGCCGGATGGTACTCCAAAGACACATTTCTTCGGGTTGAGCTTGATCTGGAATCGGCGCAAATTCTCAAAAGTCTCCTTGAGGTCTTCTAGCAGCGTGCCATGCTTCTCCGTCTTCACCACCACATCATCCACATATACATGGGCATTTCTGCCGAGTTGCTTGAGGAGGCACTTCTGCATGCAACGCTGAAACGTGGCGGCGGCGTTTCTCAAGCCGAATGTCATGGTCAGGTAGCAGAAGGCTCCGAATGACCTGATGAAGGCGATCTTCAGCCTGTCGGCCGGGTTCAGCTTTATCTGGTGATACCCCGAGTATGCATCCAAAAAACTCAACAGCTCACATCTGGCTGTGGAGTCTATCACCTGATCAATCCTTGGCAGAGCAAAGAGATCTTTGGGGCAGGCTTTGTTGAGGCTGGTGTAGTCAATGCACATACGCCACTGCTTGTTTTTCTTCAACACTAGGACTGGGTTGGCTAGCCACTCTGGAAAGAACACTTCCATGATGAATCCGGCTGCTAGAAGCCAGGCTATTTCTTCTCCGACAACTCTTCTCTTCTCTTCCGACAGGCAGCGCAAGGGCTGCCTAACCGGCTTGGCGTCAGGTCGGACATGTAGCTTGTGCTCGGCGAAATCCGTCGGAAGACCTGGCATGTCTTTGGGAGACCATGTGAATATGTCCTGATTCTCATGGAGGAAATCGACGAGCTCACTTTCCTATTTGTTGTCAAGGCTTGTGCCTACGACAGCGTGCCTCTCCGGATGCTCCAGGTCTAGGGGTATCTTCTTTGTTTCCTTGGCCGGCTTGAATGAACCCTCAACCTCCGACTCCTGGGGGATGGGTGACATTTCCGGCTTCTTGCCTGCCAGCGCCACCACCTGGTCAAGGAGCCGCTTCTTGGCTGCGATCATGAGGGACTCGGCTAGCCGGCTGCTATCTGTGGTGCAAGCAATCGAATTCTTGTAGTCCCCGACTACTGTCAGGATCCCCTTGGTACTAGGCATCTTCATCTTGAGGTAGGCATAGTGGGGGACTGCCATGAATTTGGCCAAAGCTGGCTGGCCAAGCAGTGCATGCTAGGCGCTTTCAAGGTCCACCACTTCAAACCAAACTGTCTCACGGCGGAAACGATTATTGTCTCCAAAGAGGACATCAATCTGGGTCTTGCTGATTGGTGAGCAGGAAAGGCCAGGGACTATGCCATGGAATACAGTCCGACTAGGGATGAGCTACTTCTGCTTGATTCCCAACTTCTCCATTGTGTCACGGTACAGGATATTGATGTTGCTGCCGCCATCTATCAAGACTCTGGAGAAACGTGTTGCCCGCCTCTCCGTTGCAAGGGTAGATTCTAGGACCAGGGTGTATGAACCGGGGGAAGGCATCACTTCCGGGTGGTCGGCCCTGCTCCAATTGATAGGCTTCTCGGACCAATGCATGAATTCTGGAGTGCTGGAGGCCACTACTTGCACTTCTTGTTGTTGTTGCCATCTGCTGCATCTGTTGTCGGCCACGCTGGTGAAGACAACATAGGCTCCGTGTTCCTCTGGGTACTCATCTTGTATGGCACCGACTGGTCGGGCCGCCGGCTGCTAGGGCTGAGGAGGCAGCGGTCCGGCAGACGGAGGAGGCAGGAGTCCATCTCCCTTGGCGATTCTGGTGAGCCAGTGACACTTCCGAGTGGTGTGGTTGGATGGATTGGCGCCACTATAGAACTTGCAGGGTGCATCTAGGGTTTGCTCATAAGAGAAGGCGGGCAGCCAATTGGATTTGTCGCCCTTCTGCCGCTTGGGCGCCGGCTGCCCCTCTGGCTGCCGATGCTCGACCGTCGCCACCTGTCGGCTAGTGGAAGCCAGCTGGGTGGCCTTCTGCTTGTTGTCGCCTGGTTGCTGTCACCGATCGGTATCACCAGCCAGAGTCCAAGGGGCCTGAGGTGCCACCTTGCCGGATGCATCAACCAGAATTTCCAGCTTCATGGAGGAGTCGGACGTGGCGTGCTTGTCAGCGATGACCAGTAGCTCGTCTAGCGTCTCGGGCTCATCGCAGAGGAGTCGATGCTTGAGGAGGGTGCCCTCTCGGCACCCGACGGTGAAGTACTCGATTGCCTGCACCTCGTGCACGCCTTCGCAGGAATTGCGCAGCTCGGTCCAGCGCGTGAGGTAGTCGCGAGTCGACTCTGTGGGCCCTTGGACGCACAAGGAGAGCTGTCGGGGCTTGGGAGCCCTCTTGTAGGTGATGGTGAAGTTGCGGATGAAGGCCTCGGTGAAATTAACCCAGCTGTTGATGTTGCGGGGCTTCAGGCAGTTGAGCCATGTTCGGGCAGTGCCTTGAAGCATGAGTGGGACGTACTTCACGGCAACACGCTTGTTGCCATTTGCTATGCTGACGGCTGTCGAGTAGTCGACCAGCCAGTCCTCCGGCTTCATGGAGCCGGTGTACTTGGGCGTGTCTCGAGGGAGGGTGAACATTTGGGAAAGGGCTCATCCCGAATTCATGGGCCGAAGCAAGGCGGACCCAACGCATCTTCTTCTTCTAGTGCCAGGGATCGGTTGAGGCGGTCGATCTGATGGTGGGCGTCGTTCTCTCCGACTCCCTCTCAGCGGCCAAGGCGGTCGCCGAGTGTCGGGTGCGTGACAGGCGGCGGAGTGGGATATCTTGCTCCGCGAGGCGGGGGAGGCGGAGGATCGCCTCGGCGCTCCACCGCTCGAGGGCGACCGTCTTCGTCATGCTCGTTGCCTCGTTTTCCACGGGCACCGCCAGTCGGCGTCCGGGAGGTCGCGCCGTGCTCTTGGCGATGGGCGGCTCTTCATTCCGCAGGGCGGGCTCTTCAGCGCAGCAGCCGGCTTCGTGCAACGCGGCGGCCGCGTCTAGGAGCTGCTGGACTCGCTCCATCATGTGGCGACGCTCGTCACCCTCGTATTTATCCAGCTCGTCCGTCACCGCCTGGGCGGCCCGGACGTTCTCTATAGGCGTGGCGTAGACGGGGCGTTCTGCCCCGAACATGCTGGCGATGGTCCCGCCACGCTGCCGGACAGGGCCAATGCGGCTAGGCCCCCCAGGAGCTGGTGTACCGCCGACCGCTCTGTCCATCTCGCGCCGATAAGCGTCCGAGAGGCGTCGCATGCTAGCAAGACGGCCAGCGCTCTTGAGAAGCTGGACGTGGCGTGCCTCCAGCATCTCAGCATCTGCATCTTCTGGGATGGGCGCCGTCAAGTCCCACAGCGCCGCATCGAGTGGGTCTCGAGCTTCTCTGTTCGAGCGCTCGCCACTGTTAATGACGAGCACCTCCGTGACGGTGCTCCCGCCACTGTGCTCGCGAGGAGGTGGCTCGTCGTAGATCACCACGTTGGTGGGGAATGCGTCAAGCGACGCCGTGTCGGAGTCGACGATCATCGGGTCGGTGGAGCCAACAGACTCCAGGTCCACAGCAGGCTCGCTGGTGACGTGAAGCTGGTCGAGGAGGCTGACGAGGTGGCTCTCGGGGCAGCCGGTGCCTGCGTCGGAGGCCGGCTCGTCAGAGAGGTGAATCTCGCCAACGAGGTCGGTGAGGCAGCTTGCTGCGCAAGCAGTCTCCGCGCCATGCATGGCGTCGAGGCTGACGCCGTCGGGCGTGCTGGGCTGGCTTCGCTCGCCAGGAAGGAACAAGGTCCCCATCCAGAGCAGGTCTCCGGGAGATGGTGCACCTCGCCCCACGGTGGGCGCCAAATGTCGGGGGTTGGGTGTGACATATGCCAAAGGATGGCTTATCATGGTGGGAGCGAGTAGAACATCGCCGGTGCCTGGAAGCGGGATAAGGCGTAGACACGTACGCCGACGAACTTTACCCAGGTTGGCGGCTCTCCGTGGAGATAATACCCCTACTCCTGCTCTGCGGGGTCTCCGCATGATCACTAAGGCACTAGTGATACAAGGTGCTCCTCGAGCTGTGTCTAGAGGTAGGAGAGGCAAGGCTAGCTCTTCCCTGCCCTAGGTAACTGGCTAGTTCTATCACAGTTGGAACCCTTTGCATGGGTGGCCTGGGGGACTTATATAGGCCGCCCCCCAGGGGTACAATGGTAATCGGGCCGGCTGCTGGGGCCCGTCTGTCAGTGTCTCCAGCCTCCGGCTTCTCCGCCGACTACTGGGGCCCGCCGCCTAGTGGGCCCTGCCAGCTAGTTGGTGGCTGCTTACTATAGCCGTGCTGTCTATGACGAGGGCTTGGTCATTTTATCGTGGCTACAGTCCCGTCGGCTGGTGGGAGGTTACTATAGCCACACCTGGTCTCATCAGGTTAATGGCGCGCTTGCCTCGGGGCAAGGGACAGCCGCTTGCTAGAGGCCGGCCCTTCCCAAGCCCGACTGGTTGGGCGTCTGCCGTCTTCGGCGGTGTCACTGCCTGGTAGGACCTGCGGCTAGCAGGCCGTAACGACAGACCGTTGTGGGGAACAGGGTTCTGCCTGCTTGGAGCGACGTCAGGGGAGACATGGCACAGTGCCCCGTCGTGTGGAGATCTTCGCCTATACGGAGCACTGTAACCATGCATGTCCCGTACATCGGGGGCGACGTGCTTCACTGTAACCATGCTTTAGCTTGTACTCTTGATGGGGGCTCAGTTGTACCGAGGCCACGAGGTGGTCGCCTGCCTGATGCTGCCCTCCCTGGAGGCCGGCTGGCTGGAGCCGGCCGCTCGTAGTGCCGTAGGCTTGGGTTCGCCGCCCTCTGGCAGCCGGCCGTTGAGCCAGCCGGCCCCCAGAGGGCGGAGCTTCAGCTTGGGGTCCTGCTAGACGTAGCTGGCCCAAAGTCTCGATAAATTCAGGGACTCGGGTGAGCCTACCCATGGCCCATTACTCCGACACGGTAGCTGAAATGTGAGGATGAAAAATTCTTCTGGAACGATGGCCTCTGGGGAAAAGAAACGGGAAAACAACTTCTGACATACTCCGGATGGGTAAGAAAAGGAATATATGACAAATGGAACAATTCAAGAGGATAACATGAAGCTACAACCACGGATCTTCGAGAGAACAGACAAGATTTAGAGGAAAAACTCTTCTTTGATCTTCAAATGACGACGAGGAATGCCACCAAAATTACTGAGATACTCCAGGAGAATGAAAAAGAGGAAGGGTTGAACCAAAGATGAAAAGAATTTGAAAGCGATCTTGGAGATGGCATCTGACTGATGAGATTCATACTTACGTCAAACTTCGAAAAGAATTAGGAATGGCTCCAGAATAATTAGAAGAGTCAGGTAAGATCCTGGGAAAAGACCTGTGGGTTAGGGCCCACTAAAAGAAAACACCGTTGGAAAGGGTTGTTGAAGAGGTAGATGATGCACCGGAATGATTGAAATATTTGAATGAGGTAACAACCTCGAATTAATTGGAACACAGACGAATCTCCTGAGATGACTTCTGCACTCCGGAACGATTGAATGGCAAGGGGCGAATGAGCAAAGAAACCACTTCGAGGAAAAGGATATGATCAACCCGAAAAACTTGAATTGAATCCACCGGAAAAGATATGAAGAATGTCAAACGAGACGAGAATTCCCCGGTTGAAATAATTGAGGGAAGACTGCAGAGGCTCCGCACGAATGAAGTTGATGCTTGAAAGAGCTCAAGCTCTAGGAAGAAGAGGGTGGGAGGGCGGGAAAAAACAAAGGAACATGGAACGAGAAATCGATGAATAACTTGAAGAGTTGAAACAATTGAGAAAAGAGTGGAAGAGTTGAAATAATTGAGGAAAGAATGCAAAGACTTCGCACGAGTAAGAAGGATACTCGATTACGGGCTCCATCTCTGAGAAGAAAAAGGGGTGGGTGGGTGGGAAAAAGAAGACAACTGAGGATTGGACTTGCAAAAACGGAGAGGCTCGAGTCAACTTGATGGGAAATGCACCGGATGGAAAGAGCTGAGAACCAATGACCGGAAAACCAACTGCGTGATCCTAAAGAAAATTTGAAGGGGAAGAGGAGTAATTCAAAAACACCTACGTCAAGATTCCTCACCAGAGCGACGAAGGGGCTGAGGAGTAAAAAGAATTCCTACTCTCCGATATAACTAAACTCTGAAAATGGTTTTCTTCTAGACTCGACAATGGCCAAACTACACGATCAATCAAGGGGGCTCCTATGATTGGTCGAGGCTCTGATACCAACTTGTCACGCCCAAGATGCGACCCTATCCTAAAGGAACTCGAAGGTCCCACCAAGGAAAGAAGCGCATCTTGAAGACGCTTTTGCAAGGTGGATATCACTACATCAACATTACATAATAGATGGGGATACATACAAGGCATACAAATGTCGCAAGAATATCTCAATACAACATACATAAGATTAGCATCCAACTACGGATGAAACACAAACAGAAGCTCAAATGACATCCACCCTGCTAGCCCAGGCTGCCGACCTGGAACCTATCCCCTGATCGAAGAAGAAGCAGAAGAAGAACTCCAAAACAAATAACATCGCTCTCGCGTCAAGATCATTGCATAACCTATACCTGCAACTGTTGTTGTAGTAATCAGTGAGCCACGAGGACTCAGCAATCCCATTACCATGGGTATCAAGACTAGCAAAGCTTAAAGGGTAAGGAAGGGGTAAGTGGTGAGGTTGCAGCAGCGACTAAGCATGATATGGTGACTAACATACGCAAATGAGAGCGAGAAGAGAAGCAACGGAACGGTCGTGAAGCTAGCAATGATCAAGAAGTCATCATGAACTCCTACTTACGTCAAACATAACCCAAAACTGTGTTCACTTCCCGGACTCCGCCAAAAAGAGACCATCACGGCTACACACGCGGTTGATGCGTTTTAATTCGAATCTGTTGTCAAGTTATCTACAACCGGACATTAACAAATTCCCATCTGCCACATAACTGTGGGCACGGCTCTCAAAAGTTTATACCCTGCAGGGGTGTCCCAACTTAGCCCATCACAAGCTCTCATGGTCAACGAAGGATATTCCTTCTCCCAGGAAGACCCGATCAGTCTCGGAATCCCAGTTTACAAGACATTTCGACAATAGTAAAACAAGACCAGCAAAGCCGCCCGATGTGCCGACAATCCCGATAGGAGTTGCACATATCTCGTTCTCAGGGCAACACCGGATGAGACTAGCTACGAGTAAAACCAGCCCTCAAGTTTCCCCGAGGTGGCCCCGCAGGCAGCTCGGTTCGGACCAGCACTTAGAGAAGCACTGGCCCGGGGGGGCTAAAATAAAGATGACCCTCGGGAGCGCGACTCCTAAGGGAAAAGTATAGGTGGTGGTGAGGCAAATGGTAAAACCAAGGTTGGGCCTTGTTGGAGGAGTTTTATTCAAAGCGAACTGTCAAGGGGGTCCCATAAATTACCCAACCGCGTAAGGAACGCAAAATCAAGGAACATAACACCGGTATGACGGAAACTAGGGCGGCAAGAGTGGAGCAAAACACCAGGCATATGGCCGAGTATTCCACCCTTTACCAAGTATATAGATGCATTAATTAAATAAGAGATATTGTGATATCCCAACATAATCTTGTCCACCGTGGAGCAATCTTCAACTTCACCTGCAACTAACAACGCTATAAGAGGGGCTGAGCAAAAGCGGTAACATAGGCAAGCAACGGTTTGCTAGGAAGGGTGAAAAGGTTAGAGGCTGGCATGGCAGTTTGGGAGGCTTGATCAACAACAGATAGGTAGCGCGGCAAAGCGATAGAATGAAGCAACTAGCATAGCAATGATAGTAGTGAGATCCAAGGTGACGGTCAGCTTGCCTAAAATCCCGCTAGGAAGAAGAATGAGTCCATGAAGAAGACGAACGGATGAAGCCGAACCAAGCGTAGATGAACGAATCCTCACGATCGCAACAAAACAGGAACTATCGAGAAGAAGCACACAACATGGTAAACACACCACACATATACATGACATGATGCACAACCAAGCATGACGCATGACAAAGCTACATAAAGCTACTCATGGCAAGAGATGATGCATACAAGAGCAACATATCAAAGCAGGTTTAAATGAGGCCGGAAACCACATATAACAAATCCGGTAAGTCCTCATATGCAAGTTTCAAAGTCGGTCCAGATCTGAACAAACATTAAGTTGAAGTTTTTAAACAGCAAGTTAAGAGCACCAAGATGATCTACACGAGATCCTAGTCAAGTTACATATAAAGTTCATTTAATTCGAAGCTACAGCCTAGAAGATATGAGCAAAACAAGTTAAACATGGCATTGATGCTAAATGCATTCAAACATCAAGAAAACACACTCAAAACATGGATGCAACAAGGTAATATTAAACTGCATGCAAAATCAAGCAAGTTTCATATAGAGCGCACTCAAAACGGAGCAACGGTTCAACACACACTATACAAGTTTAAAGGACAAGCTGTCCAAAATAGCAACTAGGCATCTAACAAGCATCAAAACAATATGCTACAGCACCTCAACATAAGAAAAAAAATGCATGGGCGTAATGTACAGGTAAAGCACAACAAAACATGAACACTAAGCTATCTCCAGAAATCAATAGAACATGCTCAAAAGGACATGGCAAGGTTGCAAATGACAACAGTTTACAGACTTAGCAGAAATAACATCAGGTTACAATGTTTAGAGCTATCAAACAACATGGTACAGGAACTTATCATGGCAACCAAAGGCATGACGACAAGCTGATACTAAAGACAAAGAACAAAACACCCTTACTGAACTAATTCCAAAGATCAACAGAAAACATGGTAGCATCAATGCAAACATGGCAAATGATATGACAGATTCAGACATGGCAGGAACAACGATAAGTAGGCACGTTGGTGAGCTTGTACAACTCACCACAGAGCAATACATGGCATGACAATGTGACCAACAGTAATATGACATATTTGTGAAGCTAAAAATGGCAAGAGAATGTTCATAGGGTGCATGGATCACTAGCAAAGCTCATAGCAAAACTGAACTTAATGTTAACAGGCTGACAGCAGCATTATTTAGCAATTTGAGAGCAAGTTTACAACAAGCTACAACAGGCTATAAATGCAACCATGGGTATTTATGGATATTGCATGACATTTTTAACAAAACATCCTTAGTGAACATCTCCAGATTATGCATAGAATGACTTGTAGCAGCAGGTTTACATAGCATCATAATATAACAGAATCATTCTAGCAAAACAGTAACAGCAAGTACCCTACTTCACGAGCTCGATGCACTCACTACAAGACTCAAAAATACATGGATTGCACCACTATGAAGATGGCATGATGTAGCTCAAAACTCATGTAGACATCAAGCTCATTGGATGCACACACTAAATGCAATGAAAAAGACAAATCATCAAGTTTTGTTAACAGACAACAGTTAACATCATATAGCACTCTTGCAACGATGATTAGGGCATCAAGATCAACTCAAACAAGCATGGTACAATGGAACAAAATGAAGAGCATCTCACAATTAACTTTTTATATGTCACGCACGCAAAACGGATTAGTATGCATGGAGTTATGATGCGATGAACATGGCATAAAAATACTGCAGAAAAAGACTTGGATGAATTCAGGGTCGACCTTCGGTCCAGATTTAGGGTTCTTGGCATGGTTCCCGAGGCGGCGGCGCAAGCTCGCCAGAGAGGAGGGAGGCGGACGAAGTGGACGAAGGGGCCGGATCCGAGGCGCTCCTCGCCGGATCCGGTCGGTGGAGGCGAGGGAGAGGCCGGGTGGCGCGCCGGCGGAGTGGTGCGGCGCGGCGACCGGGAGGCGGCGAGGCGGGCGGCGACCGGCATCGGGGCGGTGGTCGAGGCGGCAGCGCGCGGGGCGCGGGCGGAGGCGCGCTGGGCGCGGGGCGGCTCGGGCCGCGGGGGCCTGCCCCGGGCCGAGTGGGCCGGCGCGGCGGAGAGGACCCGCGGGACAGGTGGCGGCGTGGGATAGGCGCGGTGGCGGCGGCGCGGTCTGTCCGACCGGACCGGACGTGTCCGGCGGCGAAGAGGGAGTGGGGCTAGGGTTTTGGACTCGGATTTGGAGGAGGGGTGCACAAATTTATAGGTAGATGGAGCTAGGAGACTCCAAATGGAGTGCGGTTTTCGCCCACACGATCGTGATCGAACGACCGAGAGCATGGAGGGGTTTGGATGGGTTATTGGGACACTTTGGAGGGGTGTTGGGCTGCACACAAAAGAGGCCTTTTCGGTTCCCCTGTTAACCGTTGGAGTATCAAACATACTCCAAATGGCACGAAACATGACAGGCGGTCTACCGGTGGTGTACCAAGGCCGCTTGGCAAATAACTGTCCATTCCGAGAATGCTTAACACCCGCTCACAACGAGAGACAAAAGGGGGACGCCGGAGGACATAGGAGTGTCGGATTGCCAAACGGACAATGGGGAAAATGCTCGGATGCATGAGACGAACACATATGCATAATGAGATGCACATAATGACATGATAAAATGCAACACGCAAGCAAACAACATGGCAACAACGAAGAATAACTGGAAGACACCTGGCGCATCGAATCCAGGGCATTACAACCTGCCAACCTCCGAAGAGGATGAGAGCCTAGGCGATGAAGACTTTATCATACCAGAGGACCCCCTCAAACAAGAGCGCTTTAAGTGCCGGCTAATAGCCACAGCAAGAAGTCTGAAAAAGAAGCGGCAGCAACTTCAAGCCGATAAGGATTTACTCAATGACAGATGGACTAATGTCCTGGCAGCCGAGGAATATGGCCTCGAGCGCCCAACTAAGAGTTACCCAAAGCGCGGGTTGCTCTCCCAATTCGAAGATGAGGTCCCAGGGCCTATACCGACAGCGCGTAATGCGTCTGACGGGCCTGACTGACCACCTCGTGGCAGGGACAGAGCGGCAACCCAAGCCGAACACCAACCGGCGCCACCTCGCCCTAGAGGCAGAGAAACAGCGGTTGCAGGGCGCACACACGACCTGCGACAGGACCTAGACAATAGAGCTAGTCATACTAGATCAATTTATGGATCAAGGGGACGTGCACCAGCGCAAGAAGACGGCCATCAGGCCTGGAGCGATAAACACAACCTCACATCCTCACCCGGGCCGAAAACCGCATACGGACTCCATCCGAACTGCATCGTGATGTTGCCCGATACAGAGGAACCGCACACCCCCTGTGCTTCACCAACGAAGTAATGGACCACCAGTTCCTAGAAGGGTTTAAACCCGTGAACATTGAATCATATGATGGCACAACAGATCCCGCAGTATGGATTGAAGAGTTTCTTCTCCATATCCGCATGGCCCGCGGTGATGACCTACACGCCATCAAGTACCTCCCCCTAAAACTTAAGGGACCAGCACGGCATTGGCTGAATAGCCACCCAAAAAACCCTATTGGAAGATGGGAAGACTTGGAGGACGCCTTCAGAGACAACTTCCAAGGTACCTATGTTCGGCCCTCGGACGTCGATGACCTTAGTCACATAATCAAGCAACCTAGCGAATCAGCCCGGAAGCTCTAGACCAGGTTCTTAATTAAAAAGAACCAGATTGTGGATTCTCTGGCCGCCGAAGCCCTCCTTCAAACACTGCGTCCGAGATGAGTGGCTCGCCTGACACCTCGGTGAAGAGAAACCGAAGTCCATGGCAGCCCTTACCGTGCTTATGACCCGCTTTTGCACGGGAGAAGATAGTTGGCTCGCTCATAGAAACAATAGCACCAGCGACCCAGGCACCTCTGAAGCCAGGGACGGCAATGGCAAACCACAACGTGACAAGCACAAGCGTCGAAACAATACCAAAGACACGGCGGTGAACGCCGGATTCAATGGCTCAAAATCTGGTCAGCAGAAGAAGCCATTCAAAGGAAACAAAGATGGTCCATCTAGTTTGGACAAAATACTTGATCGGCCTTGCCAGATTCATGGCACCCCCATAAACCTGCCAATCACACCAACAGAAACTGTTGGGTCTTTAAACAGGTCGGCAAGCTCAACGCCAAACATAAGGGGAAAAGGCCGCCCAGCGAGGACGGTGATGAAGAGCCTCGCCCACCGAACACAGGGGCAGAAGCAATTTCCCCCCAAGGTCAAAACAGTAAGTATGATCTATGTCACCCACATCCCCAAACGGGAGCGCAAGCACGCATTAAGGGACGTCTACGCCATAGAGCCGGTCGCCCCAAAATTCAACCCATGGTCAGATTGTCCGATCACCTTCGATCGAAAGGACTACCCGACCAGTATCCGTCACGGAGGGTCGGCAGCTTTTCTCCTCGACCCAATCATCCATGGATTCCATCTCACGCGAGTCCTCATGGATGGGGGCAGTAGCCTTAACCTGCTCTATCAGGACACCGTCCGCAAAATGGGTATTGATCCATCAAGAATCAAGCCCACTAAAGCTACCTTTAAAGGAGTAATACCTAGCGTAGAGGCCCGTTGCTCGGGCTCAATAACATTGGAAGTTGTCTTCGGCTCGCCCGACAACTTCCGCAGTGAAGACTTGATCATCGATATTGTACCCTTCCGAAGTGGCTATGACGCACTGCTTGGACGGACCGCTTTTGCTCGATTCAATGCGGTGCCGCACTATGCTTATTTAAAGCTCAAGATGCCCGGTCCACGCAGCGTCATAACAGTCAATGGAAACACGAAACGCTCCCTCCGCACTGACGAGCCGAAGTACATAGCGGCCCACTCAAGACGCACACCTCATTGGCCATCAAGCTGCCAGACTATGTTAAAAGAGTCCGGTCAGTCCCGCAAGCTAGCGACTCGGTACTTCCAAAGCTAGACTAGCAGCTTTGCCTCCGTTTATCACCGCGCACACCCGCGGACTTTGTACCGCGCATGCATCATTACGCACTCAAAATACCTTGGGCATCAACTGAGGCACAACACGGGAAGGTCTACAGTACGGCTCAACCCTGTATGACCTTCCACTCTTCTTGTCTTACTTTTCGACTACAGATGCATTCGAGCCCATATACCCTACGGACTTACAAGGACTCACTTCGAGCCTGGTTTCATGCCGGAAAAAAAAGACAGTTCCCTTTAAGGAACCCCTCTCTACAAGGCGAAAGCGGCGCAGACGTGCGGCAGGACATCCAAAGGACTCTTCGGACCAAACCTTATTTAAAGGACCTGTACTGAGCTTTTCTCCTTATTATTAGACCCCCGACATGTAAAATGATTTTGGTACTTATGATACCCTCTGTAAGATCACGTCTTGACGTATCAATCAGATCCTAGTAGGGGGAAATTCGGTATCAACTTTATACATAAAACTATACTCCGTCTCTCCAGTTGTCTCATATTCCTCGACACCCATTGCCAGGGGCTCTATACGTCCACGTATGCGCCGCCAGGAAAGGCCAAACAACTTTATAGCACACTTCGGTGTCCCGAGCTTGGCATTATATGCATCAGCTCTGAATCATGTCTTTGGTCAATAGTTGGGTTGCCCGACTCCTGTGTTTGCTACCTTACGTTCCGTGTGTTTGGCTAGGTTAGTAAAGGGAGAACTACTGCGATTGTGTTTCTAGTTCGTCCGGTCAGGCACCTTAGTTGAGAAAGCCGAAAACTCACTGTCATGATGAGGCGAGAGCTGGTCAGCCGCTCGGTGACTTACTAAATCTTTAGCGATTTTTCCGTATTAAACGAACGACTGTTTTTCCAATCATATATGTAACGCATCCGTATTCGGATAGTCACATACATACTAGGGGCTATTTTATAGCCCCATTTTCAAACTCCTATGGCTAAGTGAGACAGGTAAAGCCGTATAGTCCGATTGCCTGGTTCGCCGCACTAACACCTCCATCATGGACCGAGACGTTGGGTCAAGAGTGCTCATGTGCTATTCCAAACACTCCCGTAGCACCTATGTGGGGGTCGAAGACGATGACTGGAAAACTCTCAGGCATACAAAAACAGCCGCACAGGAGGCAAGCAACTTCAAATAATGGCACAAATATATTACAAAGCCTTGATATCTACAATACACACGGCCGGGTCATTCGGATACATTCATTTGAATATAATGTCCTTTGAGCATTGACCCTCTATCAAGCGAGGTCGTCATTTAAATAACGCTCCAGCGTGCGGTGGTCCTTGCCTTCAAGGGGACCTGATACGTCTCCAACGTATCTATAATTTTTTATTGTTCCATGCTATTATATTACCCGTTTTGGATGTTTATGGGCTTTATTTTACACATTTATATCATTTTTGGGACTAACCTACTAACCGGAGGCCCAGCCCGTCTTGCTGTTTTTTTGCCTATTTCAGTGTTTCAAAGAAAAGGAATATCAAACGGAGTCCAAACGGAATGAAACCTTCGGGAGCGTGATTTCTGGAACAAACGTGATCTAGAGGACTTGGAGTGCAAGTCAAGAAGCTGCCGAGGCGGCCACGAGGGTGGAGGGCGCGCCCACCCCTACAGGGCACGCCCCCTATCTCGTGGGCCCCTCGGGCGGCCACCGACCTACTTCTTCCTCCTATATATACCCACATACCCCGAGAACATCAAGGGCGACCATGAAAAATTATTTCCACCATCGTAACCTTCTGTATCCGCGAGATCCCATCTTGGAGCCTTCGATGGCGCTCCGCCGGAGGGGGAATCGACCATGGAGGGCTTCTACATCAACACCATAGCCCCTCCTATGAGTTGTGAGTAGTTTACCACAGACCTTCGGGTCCATAGTTATTAGCTAGATGGCTTCTTTTCTCTTTTTGGATCCCAATACCATGTTCTCCTTGATCTTCTTGGAGAACTATTTGATGTAACTCTTTTTGCGGTGTATTTGTCGAGATCCGATGAATTGTGGGTTTATGACCAAGTTTATCTATGATAAATATTATCTCCTCTGAATTCTTTTATGTATGATTTAGTTATCTGTGAAAGTCTCTTCGAATTGTCAGTTTGGTTTGGCCTGCTAGATTGATCTTTCTTGCAATGGGAGAAGTGCTTAGCTTTGGGTTCAATCTTGCGGTGTCCTTTCCCAGTGACAATAAGGGCAACAAGGCACGTATTGTATTGTTGCCATCGAGGATAAAAAGATGGGGTTTATATCATATTTCATGAGTTTATCCATCTACATCATGTCATCTTTCTTAATGCGTTACTCTGTTCTTTATGAACTTAATACTCTAGATGCATGTTGGATAGCAGTCGATGTGTGGAGTAACAGTAGTAGATGCAGGCAGGAGTCGGTCTACATGTCACGGACGTGATGCCTATATTCATGATCATGCCTAGATAATCTCATAATTATTCACTTTTCTATCAATTGCTCGATAGTAATTTGTTCACCCACCATAATACTTATGCTATCTTGAGAGAAGCCACTAGTGAAACCTATGGCCCCCAGGTCTATCTCTTATCATATAAGCTTTCAATCTACTTTTATTTGCATGTTTACTTTTCCAATCTATATTATAAAATACCAAAAATATATTTATCTTATCATACTATCTCTATCAGATCTCACTTTCGCAAGTGGCCGTGAAGGGATTGACAACCCCTTTATTGCGTTGGTTGCGAGTTCTTTGTTTGTTTTTATAGGTGCGTGAGACTTTTGAGGAGCCTCCTACTGGATTGATACCTTGGTTCTCAAAAACTGAGGGAAATACTTACGCTACTATTGCTGCATCACCCTTTCCTCTTCAAGGAAAACCAACGCAAGCTCAAGACGTAGCAAGAAGGATTTTTGGCGCCGTTGCCGAGGAGGTCTTCGCTCAAGTCAAGACATACCAAGTACCCATCACAAACTCATCTCCCTCTCATTTATATTGTTTGCCATTTGCCTCTCATTTTCCTCTCCCCCACTTCATCCTTGTCGTTTTGTTCGCCCTCTTTTTCCCAATCTACTCCTCTCTCTTTCGCTTGCCTTTTTCTGTTTGCTTGTGTGTTGGATTACTTGTCGCCATGGCGCAAGATAATACCAAATTGTGTGATTTCTCCAATACCAATAATAATGATTTCCTTAGTACTCCGATTGCTCCTCTTAATGATGTTGAGTCTTGTGAAATCAATACTGCTTTGTTGAATCTTGTTATGAAAGATCAATTCGCCGGCCTTCCTAGTGAAGATGCCGCTACCCATCTAAACAACTTTGTTGATTTGTGTGAGATGCCAAAGAAGAAAGATACGGATAATGATATTATTAAATTGAAGTTATTTCCGTTTCCACTTAGATATCATGCTAAAGTTTGGTTTTCGTCTTTGCCTAAAAATAGTATTGATTCTTGGAACAAGTGCAAAGATGCTTTTATCTCTAAATATTTTCCTCCCGCTAAGATCATCACTCTTACGAACGATATTATGAATTTAAACAACTTGATCATGAGCATGTTGCCCAATCTTGGGAAATAATGAAATTGATGATTCGCAATTGCCCTACTCATGGTTTGAATTTATGGATGATCATACAAAAATTTTATGCCGGATTGAATTTTGCTTCTAGAAATCTTTTAGATTCGGCAACGGGAGGCACGTTTATGGAAATTACTTTACGAGATGCTAGAAAACTCCCTGATAATATTATGGCTAATTATTCTCAATGGCACACCGAAAGATCTACTAGTAAAAATGTGCATGCTATAGAAGAAATTAATGTTTTCAGTGGAAAGATGGATGAACTTATGAAATTGTTTGCTACTAAGAGTGCTCCTATTGATCCCAATGATATGCCTTTGTCTACTTTGATTGAGAATAATAATGAATCTATGGATGTGAATTTTGTTGGTAGGAATAGTTTTGGAAACAATGCTTATAGAGGAAACTTTAATCCTAAACCATTCCCTAGTAATTCCTCTAATAATTATGGAAATTCCTACAATAATTCTTATGGTAATTTTAATAAGATGCCCTCTGATTTTGAGAATAGTGTGAAAGAATTTATGATCTCTCAAAAGAATTTTAATGCCTTGCTTGAAGAAAAATTGCTTAAAGTTGATGATTTGGCTAGGAACGTTGATAGACTTTCGCTTGATGTTGATTCTCTGAAACTTAGATCTACTTCTCCTAAGCATGATATCAATGAGTCTCTAAGCTATGAGAATTTCCATTGATGAGTGCAAAGAAAGAACCGCTAGATTGCGTGCTAAGAAAGATTGCTTTGTAAAGGCGTGTTCTTCTAGTTTCCATGAAAATAATGATGAAGATCTTAAAGTTATTGATGTGTCCCCTATTAGATATTTGTTTTTCAATATGATGGGACTGGAGATGAGTCAATTTTAGTTAAAAGGTCTCCCAATGATTCGGAGTTTTTAGATCTTGATGCTAAATTTGGTAAAAGTGGGATTGGAGAGGTCAAGACTTTAAATAGCATTGAACCCACTATCTTGGATTTCAAGGAATTTGATTATGATAATTTTTCTTTAGAAGGTTGTATTTCCTTGTTGCAATCCTTTGTGAGTTCTCCTCATGCTTATAGTCAAAATAAAGCTTTTACCAAACATATTGTTGATGCCTTGATGCAATCTTATGATAAAAAACTTAATTTGTAAGTTTCTATACCTAGAAAACTTAATGATGAGTGGGAACCTACTATAAAGATTAAAATTAAAGATCATGAGTGTTATGCTTTATGTGATTTGGGTGCTAGTGTTTCCGCGATTTCGAAAACTTTTTGTGATATTCTAGGTTTCCATGATCTTGATGATTGCTCTTTAAATTTGCACCTTTTGGATTCCACCATTAAAAAGGCAATGGGAAGGATCAATGATGTTCTCATTGTTGCAAATAGAAATTTGGTGCCCGTATATTTTATCGTTCATGATATAGATTGCAATCTTTCTTGCCCTATTATTCTTGGTAGACCTTTCCTTAGAATGATTGGCGCGATTATTGATATGAAGGAAGGGAATATTAGATTCCAATTTCCATTAAGGAAAGGCATGGAGCACTTTCCAAGAAAGAAAATTAAATTACCTTATGAATCTATCATGCGAGCTACTTATGAATTGAGTGCCAAAGATGGCACTACTTGAATCTATCCTCGCTTTTATGCCTAGCTAGGGGCGCTAAACGATAGCGCTAGTTGGGAGGCAAGCCAATTTTATTTGTGTTTTTTGTTTTTGTTCCTGTCAAGTAATAAATTTTGCATCTACCTTCTGTTTACATGTGTTTTTATGTTTTAATTAGAGTTTCTGCCAAGTAGAACCTATAGGATAACCTATGGTGATAGTTAATTTGATTCTGCTGAAAAATAGAAACTATGCGGGCACGAAATTAGTTTTTTTAATTCATAGAAACGTGATTTTGCGTTGATTCTTTTTGCTGTAGATCAATAGACAAATTTACCATGACCTCCTAGTTTTTAAGGATTTTTAGAGTTCCATAAGTATTCGTGGATTACAGATTGCTACAGACTGTTCTGTTTTTGACAGATTCTGTTTTTCGTGTGTTGTTTGCTTATTTTGATGCATCTATGGCTAGTATTAAGTGGTATAAACCATAGAGAACTTGGAATACAGTAGGTTTAACACCAATATAAATAAAGAATGAGTTCATTACAGTACCTTATGTGGTGGTTTTGCTTTCTTTCACTAACGCAGCTTATGAGATTTCCTGTTGAGTTTTGTGTTGTGAAGTTTTCAAGTTTTGGGTAAAGATTTGATGGACTATGGAATAAGAAGTGACAAAAGCCTAAGCTTGGGGATGCCCATGGAACCCCAAGATATTCAAGAATAGACAAAATCCTAAGCTTGGGGATGCCCCGGGAAGGCATCCCCTCTTTCGTCTATGTTCATTGGTAACTTTACTTGGAGCTATATTTTTATTCGCCACATGATATGTGTTTTGCTTGGAGCATCTTGTATGATATTAGTCTTTGCTTTTTAGTTTACCACAATCATCCTTTCTGTACACACCTTTTGGGAAGAAGCCCACCTGATTAGAATTTATTAGAATACTCTATGTGCTTCACTTATATCTTTTTAGCTAGATAGTTTTTGCTCTAGTGCTTCACTTATATTTTTTAGAGCATGGCGGTGGCTTAATTTTGAAGAAATTGTTGATCTCTCATGATTCACTTATATTATTTTGAGGGTCTCTTAGAACAGCATGGTGTTTTCTATGGTTATAAAATTGGTCCTAGAATGGTAGGCATCCAAGTTGGGTATAATAAAAACTATCATAGAAAGTAAATTGGATGCTATGATCAATTTGATGCTTGATAATTGTTTTGAGATATGGAGGTAGTGATATTAAAGTCATGCTAGTTGGGTGATTATGAATTTAAAGAATGCTTGTGTTGAAGTTTGTGATTCCCGTAGCATGCACGTATGGTGAACCGCTTTGTGATGAAGTTGGAGCACAATTTTATTTATTGATTGTCTTCCATATGAGTGGTGGTCGGGGACGAGCGATGGTCTTTTCCTACTAATCTATCCCCCTAGGAGCATGCGCGTAATACTTTGTTTTTGACTAATGTTGAGTCCATGGATTATACGCACTCTCACCCTTCCACCATTGCTAGCCTCTCTTGTGCCACGCAACTTTCGCCGATACCATACACCCACCGTATTCCTTCCTCAAAACAGCCACCATACCTACCTATTATGGCATTTCCATAGCCAATTCCTCAAAACAGCCACCATACCTACCTATTATGGCATTTCCATAGCCATTCCGAGATATATTGCCATGCAACTTTCCATCGTTCCGTTTATTATGACACGCATCATCATTGTCATATTGCTCTCTGCATGATTATGTAGTTGACATCGTATTTGTGGCAAAGCCACCTTCATAATTTTCATACATGTCGCTCTTGATTCATTGCTTATCCCGGTACACCGCCGGAGGCATTCATATAGAGTCATATCTTGTTCTAAGTATTGAGTTGTAATCTCGAGTTGTAAGTAAATAGAAGTGTGATGATCTTCATTATTAGAGCATTGTCCCAGTGAGGAAAGGATGATGGAGACTATGATTCCCCCACAAGTCGGGATGAGACTTCGGACTTTATAAAAAAAAAAGAGAAAGGCCAAAAAGAAAAAAAAGAAAGGCCAAAGAAAAAAAAGAAGAAAATAAAAAAAGGAAAAAATGAGAGAAAAAGAGAGAAGGGACAATGCTACTATCCTTTTTACCACACTTGTGCTTCAAAGTAGCACCATGATCTTCATGATAGAGAGTGTCCTATGTTGTCACTTTCATATACTAGTGGGAATTTTTTTTTCATTATAGAATTTGGCTTGTATATTTCAGTGATGGGCTACCTCAAATGCCCTAGGTCTTCGTGAGCAAGCGAGTTGGATGCACACCCACTTAGTTTCCTTTGTTGAGCTTTCATACATTTATAGCTCTAGTGCATCCGTTGCATGGCGATCCCTACTCACTCACATTGATATCTATTAATGGGCAACTCCATAGCCCGTTGATACGCCTAGTTGATGTGAGACTATCTTCTCCTTTTTTGTCTTCTCCACAACCACCATTCTATTCCACATATAGTGCTATATCCATGGCTCACGCTCATGTATTGCGTGAAAGTTGAAAAAGTTTGAGATTACTAAAGTATGAAACAATTTCTTGGCTTGTCATGAGGGTTGTGCATGATTAAATACTTTGTGTGATGAAGATAGAGCAACAGCCAGACTATATGATTTTGTAGGGATAACTTTCTTTAGCCATGTTATTTTAAGAAGACATGATTGCTTGATTAGTATACTTGAAGTATTATTATTTCTTATGTCAATATGAACTTTTATTTTGAATCATTTGGATCTGAACATTCATGCCATAATAAAGAAAATTACATTGTGAAATATGCTAGGTAGCATTCCACATCAAAAATTCTGTTTTTATCATTTACCTACTCGAGGACGAGCAGGAATTAACCTTAGGGATGCTTGATACATCTCCAACGTATCTATAATTTTTTATTGTTCCATGCTATTATATTACCCGTTTTGGATGTTTATGGGCTTTATTTTACACATTTATATCATTTTTGGGACTAACCTACTAACCGGAGGCCCAGCCCGTATTGCTGTTTTTTTGCCTATTTCAGTGTTTCGAAGAAAAGGAATATCAAATGGAGTCCAAACGGAATGAAACCTTTGGGGGCGTGATTTTTGGAACAAACATGATCTAGAGGACTTGGAGTGCAAGTCAAGAAGCTGCCGAGACGGCCACGAGGGTGGAGGGCGCACCCACCCCTACAGGGCATGCCCCTCTATCTCGTGGGCCTCTCGGGTGGCCACCGACCTACTTCTTGCTCATATATATACCTACGTACCCCGAGAACATCAAGGGCGACCACAAAAAACTATTTCCACCATTGTAACCTTCTATATCCGTGAGATCCCATCTTGGAGCCTTCATCGGTGCTCCACCGGAGGGGGAATCGACCATGGAGGGCTTCTGCATCAACACCATAGCCCCTCCGATGAGTTGTGAGTAGTTTACCACAGACCTACGGGTCCATAGTTATTAGCTAGATGGCTTCTTCTCTCTTTTTGGATCTTAATACCATGTTCTCCTCGATCTTCTTGGAGATCTATTCGATGTAACTCTTTTTGAGATGTGTTTGTCGAGATCCGATGAATTGTGGTATGATCAAATTTATCTATGAGAAATATTTGAATCTCCTCTGAATTCTTTTATGTATGATTGAGTTATCTTTGCAAGTATCTTCGAATTATCAGTTTGGTATGGCGTACTAGATTGATCTTTCTTGCAAAGTGCTTAGCTTTGGGTTCAATCTTGCGGTGTCATTTCCCAGTGACAATAAGGGCAGCAAGGCACGTATTGTATTGTTGCCATCGAGGATAAAAATATGGTTTATGTCATATTGCATGAGTTTATCCCTCTACATCATGTCATCTTTCTTAATGCGTTACTCTGTTCTTTATGAACTTAATACTCTAGATGCATGCTGGATAGTGGTCGATGTGTGGAGTAATAGTAGTAGATGCAGGCAGGAGTCGGTCTACTTGTCACGGACATGATGCCTATATACATGATCATGCCTAGATAATCTCATAATTATTCGCCTTTCTATCAATTGGTTGACAGTAATTTGTTCACCCACCGTAATACTTATGCTATCTTGAGAGAAGCCACTAGTGAAACCTATGGCCCCCGTTTCTATCTCTTATCATATAAGCTTTCAATCTAGTTTTATTTGCATCTTTACTTTTCCAATCTATATTATAAAATACCCAAAATATATTTATCCTATCATACTATCTCTATCAGATCTCACTTTCGCAAGTGGCCGTGAAGGGATTGACAACCCCTTTATTGCGTTGCTTGCGAGTTCTTTATTTGTTTGTGTAGGTGCGTGGGACTTTTGAGGAGCCTCCTACTGGATTGATACCTTGGTTCTCAAAAACTGAGGGAAATACTTACGCTAGTATTGCTGCATCACTCTTTCGTCTTCAAGGAAAACCAACGCAAACTCAAGACGTAGCAGGACCCTCCACCGCGACAACGACGGCTTTTATCTTGGCCCAGTGCACCTTGACACGGGAAAAGGCCATGTGTGCACCTTCTATGCACACCGACCGTTTGATGGCATCAATTCGGGGCACGACATCAATGAGTCTCCGCACTAGGCCAAAATAACTGCTCGGAACGGGTTCAACCGGCCACGGCCGGAGTATAACCTCCTTCATGGCCGCTCCGGACATCTTCTGCAACTCGGGCCACTACGCCATCTGGTCATTCAGCAGCGACGAACACTCCTGCATTGCATATTGCAACCAGAACAGCTTCTCCGTCGCGTGCCCCTCCTGGCCCTGGTAGAATTGTGTTGTGTCAGTGGCGCTCTCCGGTAGATCCACAAAGGAGTTTGGAGAACTCCATAGTCGATTAAGTAAGGCATACCTTTGATCGCCAAACTTAGACTGTAAAAGAAAGGGCTTACCAGCTGCTATCTGTCCGGCCTGTCAGAGCTCCTTGTGAGCCGCGCGAGATTCGGACCTCGCCTCTTTGGCGTCTTGAAGGGCCTTAGCGAGTTCGGCCGCCTTCGCTTTATTCCCCTCCTCGAGGAGCTCGCACTTGCGAGTTGCATCCTTGAGCTCCTGCTCAATCTTGGATACGCGCTCCTCGAACTGGCGCCAGGTGGCTTGTTCATCCTTCAAATCGGCAGCCGCTTTCTCAGCGGCCGCATCGCTCACCCTTGCATGATCCTTCGCGCGGGCAAGGTCACTCCTGAGGGTCTCGACCTCAGCAGCGCCATCTGCCATTATGCATATAGCAGCGCGTGAGCTTCACTTAAGCATTTACAAACTAATTCAATATAATACAGAGCACTTGAAACATACCTTGCGATTCGTCGAGCTGCTTGTTAATCCGGATATTGTCCTCATCGACTAGCTGTAGTTTCCGCTTTAGTTCGGAAACCTCAGCGGCCTGAGCGGTCGCCGCTAACAGTGAAGCCTGATTTTTATCAAAAAGGCCAAGTATGTTATTTACTGTGGATACCTATAGACCCTCTTCTCGCCCTCCTTCATTGGCCAACCAGAGTCTTAGGGGCTACTATCTATATATAGGTGGATTTTTTATGGAAAGCGGCTAAAATACATTACATCGCATACCTCGAAGCCTGTTAGTAGGCTTGTGAAGGCTTCATCCAGTCTGCTCTTAGCGGACTGAACTTTTTCAACCACCGTACCCATTAAGGTACGGTGCTCCTCCAAGACGGATGCACTTTGCAGTGCATCCATCAGCTTGTTCGGTGCCTCTGCATTCGTAGAGGTCGCCGTCTCCCCCTCCTGCAGAGGGGGCTGCGGATTCGATTTCGGGACCGTTTGGGTCTCCGGAACAGTATCCGACTGAGGGTTGGATGACCCAGGACCCCCATGGCCGGTCTCCATGGGGGTTGCACCCCCCTATGTTCTCGGCAGCCTCTGGTGCCGCATTGGTCCTCTCCCGCACTTCTCTAGAGCCCGGAGAAATCTTTGGGACAACACCTCGGGATCGTCCGCCCTAGGAGGTGGGGAAGCTTGTGGAGACGTCTCGCTCTCCATCTTCTCTGACGAAAGATCCCCTGATGACGAAGATTCTTGAGGAATGTTGCGAGCCAGACTAGAATATGAAATTGGATATTGTTCTTATAATCTATAAAAAAGATTAGATGTATACAAGGCATCTGAAGGTACTCACAATTCGGCAAGGGGCTTGCTGCGGGGGCGGTGCTTGGGAACGGCCTCGGTG
Source organism: Triticum timopheevii (assembly GCA_963921465.1). Classification (NCBI taxonomy): domain Eukaryota; kingdom Viridiplantae; phylum Streptophyta; class Magnoliopsida; order Poales; family Poaceae; genus Triticum; species Triticum timopheevii. The sequence continues at coordinate 220,161,517 of OY997274.1, forward strand.
CCCGAATCCGAGTCATCGGAGAGGGATATCCTTCCACTCTTAGAGGAGGGTTCTCTACTTCCTCCTCCTCCTCCTCGTCCTTGTCTTGGTCTTCCTCGCGAGAGGAAGGAGATTCGATTCCTCCAGACACGGCGCCCGAAGTCTCTTCGGGACGAAGGTCGCCTTTGGCCTCCTTGGTCTTCTTCTTCTTGTCCTTGTTTGCCAACGCCTGGTAGGGCGCCGGGACCAACATCTTCATTAACAGAGGATCGGCTGGGTTTTCGGGGAGCGGGGCCGGACACTTAATCCGCTCGGCCTTCTTTATCCAGTCCTATTCAAGAGATGGAATTTTTAGGACCCTGCTACCTCTTGAGCATGCGTTGGTTTTTCCGTTGAAGAAGAAAGGGTGATGCAGCAAAGTAGCATAAGTAGCATAAGTATTTCCCTTAGTTTTTGAGAACCAAGGTATCAATCCAGTAGGAGGGTCCTCAAAAGTCCCTCGTACCTACACAAACAAACAAGAAACTCTCAACCAACGCGATAAAGGGGTTGTCAATCCCTTCACGGTAACTTGCGAAAGTGAGATCTGATAGACATAATATGATAAGATAAATATTTTTGGAATTTTTATGATATATATTGGAAAGTAAAGATTGCAAAATAAAGATAAATGGAAAATTTATATGATAAAACATAGACCCGGGGGCCATAGGTTTCACTAGTGGCTTCTCTCAAGATATCATAAGTATTACGGTGGGTAAACAAATTACTGTCGAGCAATTGATAGAAAAGTGCATAGTTATGAGAATATCTAGGCATGATCATGTATATAGGCATCATGTCCGCAACAAGTAGATTGAAACGATTCTGCATCTACTACTATTACTCCACACATCGACCAACTCCTGCCTGCATCTAGAGTATTAAGTTCATAAGAACAGAGTAACGCATTAAGAAAGATGACATGATGTAGAGGGATAAACTCAAGCAATATGATATAAACCCCATCTTTTTATCCTCGATGGAAACAATACAATACGTGCCTTGCTGGCCCTGCTGTCACTGGGAAACGACACTGCAAGATTGAACCCAAAGCTAAGCACTTCTCCCATTGCAAGAAAGATCAATCTAATAGGCCAAACCAAACTGATAATTCGAAGAGACTTGCAAAGATAACCAATCACACATAAAAGAATTCAGAGAAGATTCAATAATTTCTCATAGATAAACTTGATCATAAACGCACAATTCATCAGATCTCGACAAACACACCGCAAAAAGAGTTACATCAAATAGATGTCCAAGAAAATCGAGGAGAACTTTGTATTGAGATTCAAAGAGAGAGAAGAAGCCATCTAGCTAATCACTATGGACCCGAAGGTCTGTGGTAAACTACTCACAACTCATCGTAAAGGCCTTGGAGATGATGTAGAGGCCCTCCATGGTTGATTCCCCCTCCGGCAAAGCGCCAGCGAAGGCTCCAAGAAGGGATCTCGCGGATACAGAAGGTTGCGGTGATGGAATTAGGTTTTCGTGGTGCTCCTGGATGTTCTCGGGGTACGTGGATATATATATGAGAAAGAAGTAGGTCGGTGGAACCACGAGGGGCCCACGAGGGTGGGGGGCGCCCACCCCCCTAGGGCGCGCCGGGCACCCTCGTAGCCGCCTCATTTACTTCTTGACGTCCACTCCAAGTCTCCTGGTTTGCATTTGCTCCAAAAAGATCGCTCCCGAAGGTTTCATCCCATTTGGACTCCGTTTGATATTGCTTTTCTTCGAAACACTGAAATAGGAAAAAAAGACAGCAATTCGGGCTAGGCCTCCGGTTAGTAGGTTAGTCCCAAAAATGATATAAAATTGTGAAGTAAAGCCCATAAACATCCAAAACGGGTAATATAATAGCATGGAACAATCAAAAATTATAGATATGTTGGAGATGTATCAAGCATCCCCAAGCTTAATTCCTTCTTGTCCTCGAGTAAGTAAATGATAAAAAACAGAATTTTTGATGTGGAATGCTACCTAGCATATTTCTCAATGTAATTTTCTTTATTGTGGCATGAATGTTCAGATCCAAATGATTCAAGACAAAAGTTCATATTGATATAAAAATAGTAATACTTCAAGCATACTAACAAAGCAATCATGTCTTCTCAAAATAACATGGCTAAAGAAAGATATCCCTACAAAATCATATAGTCTGGCTATGCTCTATGTTCATCACACAATGTATTTAATCATGCACAACCCCGATGACAAGCCAAGCAATTGTTTCATACTTTAGTATTCTCAAACTTTTTCAACTTTCACGCAATACATGAGCGTGAGCCATGGACATAGCACTATATGAGGAATAGAATGGTGGTTGTGGAGAAGACAAAAAGGGAGAAGATAGTCTCACATCAACTAGGCGTATCAACGGGCTATGGAGATGCCCATTAATAGATATCAATGTGAGTGAGTAGGGATTGCCATGCAACGGATGCACTAGAGCTATAAGTGTATGAAAGCTCAACAAAAGAAACTAAGTGGGTGTGCATCCAACTTGCTTGCTCACGAAGACCTAGGGCATTTTGAGGAAGCCCATCATTGGAATATACAAGCTAAGTTCTATAATGAAAAATTCCCACTAGTATATAAAAGTGACAACATAGGAGACTCTCTATCATGAAGATCATGGTGCTACTTTGAAGCACAAGTGTGGTAAAAGGATAGTAGCATTGTCCCTTCTCTCTTTTTCTCTCATTTTTTCTTTTTTTATTTTTTTATTTTTTTATTTGTTCTTTCTCTTTTTTTTGGCCTTTCTCTTTTTTTTTAATCCGAAGTCTCATCCCGACTTATGGGGGAATCATAGTCTCCTCATCCTTTCCTCACTTGGGACAATGCTCTAATAGTGAAGATCATCACACTTTTATTTACTTACAACTCAATATTACAACTCGATACTTAGAACAAAATATGACTCTATATGAATGCCTCCGGCGGTGTACCGGGATATGTAATGAATCAAGAGTGACATGTATGGAAGAATTATGAAGGTGGCTTTGCCACAAATACGATGTCAACTACATGATCATGCAAAAGCAATATGACAATGATGGAGCGTGTCATAATAAACGGAACGGTGGAAGGTTGCATGGCAATATATCTCGGAATGGTTATGGAAATGCCATAATAGGTAGGAATGGTGGCTGTTTTGAGGAAGGTATATGGTGGGTGTATGGTACCGGCGAAAGTTGCGAGGCACAAGAGAGGCTAGCAATGGTGGAAGGGTAAGAGTGTGTATAATCCATGGACTCAACATAGTCATAAAGAACTCATATACTTATTGCAAAAATCTACAAGTCATTGAAACAAAGTACTACACGCATGCTCCTAGGGGGATAGATTGGTAGGAAAATACCATCGCTCGTCCCCGACCGCCACTCATAAGGAAGACAATCAATAAATAAATTATGCTCCAACTTCATGACAAAGCGGTTCACCATATGTGCATGCTACGGGAATCACTAACTTCAACACAAGTATTCCTCAAATTCACAACTACTTTAACTATCATGACTCTAATATATCACCATCCTCATATCTCAAAACAATTATCAAGCATCAAATTGATCATAGCATCCAATTCACTTTCTATGATAGTTTTTATTATACCCAACTTGGATGCCCATCATTCTAGGACCAATTTTATAACCACAGAAAATACCATGCTCTAAAAGACTCTCAAAATAATATAAGTGAAGCATGAGAGATCAACAATTTCTACAAAATAAAGCCCGTGCTCTAAGAGATATAAGTGAAGCACTAGAGCAAAAATTAGCTAGCTCAAAAGATATAAGTGAAGCACATAGAGTATTCTAATAAATTCCAAATCATGTGTGTCTCTCCCAAAAGGTATGTACAGCAAGGAGGATTGTGGTAAACTAAAAACAAAGACTCATATCATACAAGACGCTCCAAGAAAAACACATATCATGTGGCGAATAAAAATATAGCTCCAAGTAAAGTTACCGATAGACGAAGACGAAAGAGGGGATGCCTTCTAGGGCATCCCCAAGCTTAGGCTTTTGGTTGTCCTTCTGTTATCTTGGGTTTCCATGGGAATCCCCAAGATTAGGCTCTTGTCACTCCTTATTCCGTAGTCCATCGAATCTTTACCCAAAACTTGAAAACTTCACAACACAAAACTCAACAGGAAATCTCATAAGCTCCGTTAGTGCAAGAAAGAAAAACCACCACATAAGGTACTGTAATGAACTCATTCTTTATTTATATTGGTGTTAAACCTACTGTATTCCAACTTCTCTATGGTTCATACCCCCCGATACTAGCCATAGATTCATCAAAATAAGCAAACAACACACGAAAAACAGAATCTGTCAAAAACAGAACAGTCTGTAGAAATCTGTAACTTTCGAATACTTCTGTAAATCTAAAACTCCTACCAAAATAGGAAGTCCTGGGAAATTTGTCTATTGATTTACTGAAAAAATAATAAACTAAAAATAAAGTTTCTGTGATTTATTAAAATTATTCTCGTGCGTGCAAAAGTTTCTGTTTTTCAGTAGAATCAAATTAACTATCACCGTAGGTTATCCTATAGGTTCTACTTGGCACAAACACTAATTAAAACATGAAACCACATGTAAATGGAGGCTAGATGATTTATTTATTACTAAACAGAATCAAAAATAAAGGAACAAAAATAAAATTGGGTTGCCTCCCAACAAGCGCTATCGTTTAACGCCCCTAGCTAGGCATAAAAGCGAGAATAGATCTAAGTATTGCCATCTTTGGCATTCAATTCATAACTGGCACACATAATAGATTCATAAGGTAATTTGACTTTCTTTCTAGTGAAGTGTTCCATGCCTTTCCTTGATGGAAATTGGAATCTAATATTCCCTTCCTTCATATCAATAATAGCACCAATCGTTCTAAGGAAAGGTCTACCAAGAATAATAGGACATGAAAGATTGCAATCTATATCAAGAATGATAAAATCTACAGGCACATAATTCCTATTTGCAACAATAAGAACATCATTAATCCTTCCCATAGGTTTCTTAATAGTGGAATCCGCAAGGTGCAAGTTTAAAGAGCAATCATCAAAATCATGGAAACCTAGCACATCACATAAAGTTTTTGGAATCGTGGAAACACTAGCACCCAAATCACACAAAGCATAGCACTCATGATCTTTAATTTTAATTTTTATAATAGGTTCCCACTCATCATAAAGTTTTCTAGGTATAGAAACTTCCAATTCAATTTTTTCTTCATAAGATTGCATTAAAGCATCAGCGATATGTTTGGTAAGAGCTTTATTTTGACTATAAGCATGAGGAGAATTCAACATGGATTGCAACAAGGAAATACAATCTATTAAATAACAATTATCATAATTAAATTCCTTGAAATCCATAATAGTGGGTTCAATGCTATGTAAAGTTTTGACCTCTCCAATACCACTTTTACCAAATTTAGCATCAAGATCTAAAAACTCCGAATCATTGGGATGCCTTTTAACTAAAGTTGACTCATCTCCAGTCCCATCATTATCAAGATTCATATTGCAAAACAAAGATTTAATAGGGGACACATCAATAACTTTTAGATCTTCATCATTATTTTCATGGAAACTAGAAGAACACGCTCTTACAAAGCAATCTTTCTTAGCACGCATCCTAGTGGTTCTTTGTTTGCACTCATCAATGGAAATTCTCATGGCTTTGAGAGAATCATTGATATCATGCTTAGGTGGAATAGATCTAAGTTTCAAAGAATCAACGTCAAGAGAGAGTCTATCAACATTCCTAGCCAATTCATCAACTTTAAGCAATTTTTCTTCAAGCAAAGCATTGAAATTCTTTTGAGAGATCATAAATTCTTTAACACTATTCTCAAAATCAGAGGGCATCTTATTAAAATTTCCATAAGAGTTGTTGTAGGAATTACCATAATTATTAGAGGAATTACTAGGAAACGGCCTAGGATTAAAGTTTCCTCTATACGCGTTATTACCAAAATTATTCCTACCAACAAAATTCACATACATAGATTCATTATTATTCTCAATCAAAGTAGACAAAGGCATATCATTGGGCTCAATAGGAGAACTTTTAGTAGCAAACAATTTCATAAGTTCATCCATCTTTCCACTCAAAACATTAATTTCTTCTACCGCATGCACCTTTTTACTAGTAGATCTTTCGGTGTGCCATTGAGAATAATTGACCATAATATTATCAAGGAGTTTAGTAGCTTCTCCTAAAGTGATTTCCATAAAAGTGCCTCCCGTGGCCGAATCTAAAAGATTTCTAGAAGCAAAATTCAATCCAGCATAAAAAAATTGTATGATCATCCATAAATTCAAACCATGTGTAGGGCAATTGTGAATCATTAATTTCATTCTTTACCAAGATTGGGCAACATGCTCATGATCAAGTTGTTTAAAATTCATAATATCATTTCTAAGAGAGATGATCTTAGCGGGAGGAAAATACTTAGAGATAAAAGCATCTTTGCACTTATTCCATGAATCAATGTTGTTTTTTGGCAAAGGCGGAAACCAAGTTTTAGCACGATCTCTAAGTGAAAACGGAAATAACTTCAATTTAACAATATCATTATCCGTATCTTTCTTCTTTTACATATCACACAAATCAACAAAGTTGTTTAGATGAGTAGCGGCATCTTCACTAGGAAGGCCAGAGAATTTATCTTTCATAACAAGATTCAACAAAGCAGCATTGATTTCACAAGATTCGACATCATTAAGAGGGGCAATCGGAGTGCTAAGGAAATCATTATTATTGGTATTGGAAAAGTCACACAATTTGATATTATCTTGCGCCATCATGACAAGCAATCCAACACACAAGCACACAAAAGGCAAGCGAAAAAGAGAGAAGGACGGGAAAGAGAGGGCGAATAAAACGGCAAGCGTGAAGTGGGGGAGAGGAAAACGAGAGGCAAATGGCAAATAATGTAATGCGAGGGAGATGAGTTTGTGATGGGTACTTGGTATGTCTTGACTTGAGCGAAGACCTCCCCGGCAACGGCGCCAGAAATCCTTCTTGCTACCTCTTGAGCATGCGTTGGTTTTTCCCTTGAAGAGGAAAGGGCGATGCAGCAAAGTAGCGTAAGTATTTCCCTTAGTTTTTGAGAACCAAGGTATCAATCCAGTAGGAGGCTCCTCAAAAGTCCCTCGTACCTACACAAACAAACAAGAACCTCGCAACCAACGCGATAAAGGGGTTGTCAATCCCTTCAGGGTAACTTGCGAAAGTGAGATATGATAGAGATAATATGATAAGATAAATATTTTCAGTATTTTTATGATATAGATTGGAAAGTAAAGATTGCAAAATAAAGATAGATGGAAAACTTATATGATAAAAGATAGACTCGGGGGCCATAGGTTTCACTAGTGGCTTCTCTCAAGATAGCATAAGTATTACAGTGGGTAAACAAATTACCGTCGAGCAATTGATAGAAAAGTGCATAGTTATGAGAATATCTAGGCATGATCATGTATATAGGCATCACGTTCGCAACAAGTAGATCGACACGATTCTGCATCTGCTACTATTACTCCACACATCGACCGACTCCTGCCTGCATCTAGAGTATTAAGTTCATAAGAACAGAGTAACGCATCAATAAAGATGACATGATGTAGAGGGATAAACTCAAGCAATATGATATAAACCCCATCTTTTTATCCTCAATGGCAACAATACAATACGTGCCTTGCTGCCCCTGCTGTCACTAGGAAAGGACACCGCAAGATTGAAACCAAAGCTAAGCACTTCTCCCATTGCAAGAAAGATCAATCTAGTAGGCCAAACCAAACTGATAATTCGAAGAGACTTGCAAAGATAACCAATCACACATAAAAGAATTCAGAGAAGATTCAATTATTTCTCATAGATAAACTTGATCACAAACCCACGATTCATGGATCTTTACAAACACACCGCAAAAAGAGTTACATCGAATAGATCTCCAAGAAGATCGAGGAGAACTTTGTATTGATATTCAAAGAGAGAGAAGAAGCCATCTAGCCAATAACTATGGACCCGAAGGTCTGTGCTAAACTACTCACAACTCATCGGAGAGGCCTTGGAGATGAACTAGAGGCCCTCCATGGTTGATTCCCCCTCCAGCGGAGCGCCGGCGAAGGCTCCAAGATGGTATCTCGCGGATACAAAAGGTTGCAGTGGTGGAATTAGGTTTTCGTGGTGCTCCTGGATGTTCTCGGGGTACGTGGATATATATAGGAGAAAGAATTAGGTCGGTGGAGCCACGAGGGGCCCACGAGGGTGGGGGGTGTCGGTGTCAAAACCGGCGGATCTCGGGTAGGGGGTCCCGATCTGTGCGTTTAAGGCTAATGGTAACATGAGGCAGGGGACATGATGTTTTACCCAGGTTTGGGCCCTCTCGATGGAGGTAAAACCCTACTTCCTGCTTGATTGACCTTGATGATATGAGTATTACAAGAGTTGATCTACCACGAGATCGTAGAGGCTAAACCCTAGAAGCTAGCCTATGATGATTATGATTGTTCTTGTCCTACAGACTAAACCCTCTGGTTTATATAGACACCGGAGGAGGCTAGGGTTACACAAAGTCGGTTACAAAGAAGGAGATCTAACATCCGGATCGCCAAGCTTGTCTTCCACGCAAAGGAGAGTCCCATCCAGACACGGGACGAAGTCTTGAGTCTTGTATCTTCACGGTCCAACAGTCCGGCCAAAGTATATGGTCCGGCTGTCCGGATACCCCCTAATCCAGGACTCCCTCAGTAGCCCCTGAACCAGGCTTCAATGACGATGAGTCCGGCGCGCAGATTGTCTTCGGCATTGCAAGGCGGGTTCCATCTCCGAATCCAGAGTATCTGTTGTAGCGAACAGTGTCCGGCTTCCCATCAATGTTGTACTCCTCGGCTTTTGTGCTTCAATAATGGCCATCACCACGTGTCGAACGACTACGAGGAGCCGGAGCATTTTTACATTTGCCACCCTGACCCTGCAGGCAAACCGTCTATTTGAAGAGACGGGGATCCTCAGATCCAAATCTCACCTTCTTCCCTTGAGCAAGCATTTAACAGAGCGCATCCGGAAAAAACTATTCCATCATGGCCAGTCGCCGCAGCTCCTCTTCTCGCTCCCTTAGCTCTAAGCTAGGTGATTGGGAGGAATGTTCTATCCCCCATAGCCGTTTAGTTGAGTTGCAGACCCAAGGATTTCTTCTCCCAGCATTCATGGTCCCCGTCCGAGCCGGACTAGCCACCTACAATGGCGGGGAGCAAGCGAAGATATCTCCTAACCCATCTCAGGGGGAGCGAGTATGCCTCATCCCATATTTGCTAAGACGCGTCGGGTTTCCAATCCACCCATTCCTTCGCGGGCTCCTGGAGTTCTATGGCCTCCAGTTGCACAACTTCACCCCCGCCTCCGTGCTGCACATCACAGGATACGTCACCCTTTGTGAATTATTCCTAGGCTGTGAGGCTCACTTCGAGTTATGGAAGAAGTTATTCTGCCTCGTCCCTCGCAATCAGGGGGAATCTATATATCAAGTGGGTGGAGTCGAAATATGGCGCATCGCCAAGACCGGATACCTTTCCGGCACTCCAAAGAAGGCATCTGAAGGCTGGCCCTTGGAGTGGTTTTATGTAGATGACGTTCCCCTTCCGGATCCAATCCGGACGGGCCTCCCTGAGTTTAATAACGCTCCGCTGAAGAAACGCCGAAGTTGGCACCCTCGGAGCCCCCAGGAGGAAGATACCAGAGAAGTCCACTTCCTGATGAGCAGGATAAAGACACTAGCCCAATCAGGACTGACAATAATCGAGGTTATATCAATATGCATAATGCGGGGGGTGCAGGCACTTCAATATCGGGGAAAGCCCATGTGGCACTTCAACGGGGAAGACGATGCCACCCGCTGCGGTCGTAAAGGTCCGAACTCCGCCACTGCTCTGGCGGGAATATTGTTCGATTTATATAAAGGAGAAGAAGAGGAGTTCCTCCGCATCAAACCGCGGGATGGATTTTCCATGTACAACCCCCCAAGCTGGGTGAGTTGTTACTCTTTACTCAACTTTATCCATTCTTGCGCCCTTCATCACAATCATTTACCTTGGTATTTCTAAGCAGGAACTGAAGCAAGCCGTGAAAGAGTTCAACAACCCTCCTCCGCAGCCAGAGGATCCTGGCCGGGCCTTCGACCCCGGACTTGAAGAAGATCTGGATATATCTGTGGAGCTTGTCGATGGGACATTTTATCAGGCAAGTCGCAACGGCACCTTGGTGGCTATTATTGCCGATTATCCCGGACTGTTCCCTGCGTCGCGTGTAAGCAAAGTTGCAGCTTTCTGAAGAAGATTCCTTCCTTATGCCATGCCTTATGCACAAATATCTTATTTTTATAGAGACGACCATCGGAATGTGGAGTCGAGCCCCTGGGGGCTCGTCAGCAAAGGGCATCCAGGCCAGGCAGGCTCAAGAGGAAGGCGGTTAGGGTCGAAACACCATTGCAGAGGTATAGTTAAAATCTGCTTTATGATTATGATGTTTGAAATGTAACAGCGTCCATCGTGTCTGGGCAGAAAGAGTAGTCGCCGGACTACATCCGGCGATCCTGCCGGTCACGCCTCCACCAGCCGGATTCCAGAACCAGCTTTGCGGGAGGAGGCCAATGCGGTGCCGATGCCGAATTGTCCTCCGACAGAGGATGCGGATAGGCTCTCCGCCACAAATTCCGAAGTAGAGAGCGGCATGAATCACCGACGCCGATGGGCCGTACTTCGCAATAGTATCTTTTCCGAAGAGGCATTCAATGCTTTCAATTTGGGAGACGCATACATCCAAGCTGCCCAAGACGGGCTCGCCCGAGCGACTGACCAGTATGCGAAAGATACACGGGTAAGAAAATTTGATAAGCATGTATAGCAGTAGCCCCTGAGACTTGAAACACTTGGAACAACTGATTTAAGGATCATTGTATGCACAGGTTCTTGTAGAGAAGAATACCCATTTGTCTCAAGAGCTAGAGGAGTGCAAGACCCACCTGAGGGCCGCGGTTGCCAAACTAGAGGAATCCCAAAAGGCCTCATCTGGTAACATTTGTCTCAATAGAGAAATTTTAAGGAAATATACCAGTTAGTAGTTTGCTTGCTGTATAAGTCTAACCGAAAATTCTGCAGGCAATCCCGGGGAGAATCCGGAGATCGTAAAAGATAGTGAGTCACATCTCCAAAGACAGCTAAAGGCTGGCGAGCGTGTGCTTACGCAGGTTAGGCAGGAGAAAAACAATCTCCAAGATGCCAACGTCCGGCTGGGCGTTGAATTAGCAGATGTCGAGCTCAGCTTGCGGACTCCGTGAAGGAGAACAGGAGGCTTCGTCGTGGCATTTATGGTAAGTGCCTAAACAAACTGCAGTACAGTTCAGCGAGGAAGCATATTAAAAGAGTTTATATCTGTAGGTATGCTGACAGGCCGTCCTGAAGAGGAGATGCCCGGGTCCGCATGCGATTTGCTGCAAGATCTCTCTCAACTGCACGGACGAGCTCGGCAGGTGATGCAGGGTATTGCCCAGGCCTTGTGGCCATCCGCTTCCCTGCCAGGAGACATGGGGGCGCTCGTGGACCTGCTCCAAGGAGCACGGCGGCGCTTCCGGTTATGGAAGGTATCAGCCTACCGACAAGGTGCCAGGGAAGCCTGAGCCATGGTGAAGACGCGATACGCCAAGCTTGACCCAAACCATATGGCCGAAGTCGGACCGGCGGGGCCAGATGGGCAAGAGATTCCCGTGAGTCTAGTGTATGACCAGGTAGCATTAGCCGCAAAGTATTCCCAATAGGATTGCAAGCTAGATAGCCTATTGGATGGTATAGAGGAAGAATATAGCCAGTCCAAGTGACTATGTAATTCAATGGACCTATGTAGTCCCTAACCGGATTAAAAATCTTTTGTCATGGCGGACCTTTTCGCTTCAACCCCCGAATCCGACAGTTCGGGGTGTATCCGAATACCCGCTCAATTATGAAAAACCAGGGTATGCGTGGAAACTAGGCGTAGGGGTCATAAGTGCTTGAACAGACAAGTACCCAACTAGTTATGTTATATTACATGGGTAGTAAGAAACATCTTCCAGGGAGAATAGTTCCGTTAGGGGTTCCTTTCCCTGGGTACGCATGCATCGATGTGCATGTCCAAACTACGAACAGAAACGCGGGATAGAAAACATCTGGGGATTCACGTTGTAATAAACGAAAGAAACATCTTTTGTTCACCAACCAAATATTCCCTTAAGAACGCTAGCTTTTGGCTTCACTCAGTCTGAGGTACACATCCGGCTGAACCGGCAATAACAATCACAGAGGTGCTCCCCTTATGCCCTAGCCGAATTAACGGGAACGTAGGGCATAAACACAAGAGCCAGGCAACCCAGCATGGCCACATCTTAAGTCATATCGATACATATAATGGTGAAGAAAAGGGCACATATGGAAAAAGGACACATATGTGGTAGGCAGGAAGCCATAAAAGTAATTATATTTAGCTTCTGTATAGGAAGTCCCTAGGTATTGTGAGCACACATAGTGCGGCTGGAGTGATCCGAGCATCCGCACTGTATTTAATACTTTGTGTGAAGAAGGTAAAAAGGGCGAGAAAGGAAAAAGGGAGAACATAATTAAAAGAGCGGGGGTAAGGAGACGAACGCTGAGTTCGGCACTAGGCTTAGAATCTCCGAAGTCTGGCCGCGTTCCATGGGTTTAGCTCGAGTCTGTTATCGGATGCATTGCACAGGCGGTACGCTCCTCCGGTGAGAACTTTATCAATGATGAAGGGACCATCCCACTTAGATTTGAGCTTGTCCTTCTTCTTCTCCGGTAGGCGTAGAACGAGTTCGCCAACATTGTAAGTTTTGGCCCGGACTTCTCTGCTTTGATACCTTCGAGCCTGCTACTGATAGAATGTGGAATGGGCTTTTGCGACGTCGCGCTCCTCCTCCAGGGCATCTAAGTTGTCCTGTCAATCTAGCTCGGCTTCCTTCTCTTCGTACATGCGCACGCGAGGTGAGTCATGGATTATGTCATAGGGTAGTACTGCTTCTGCGCCGTACACCATAAAAAATGGTGTATATCCGATGGTACGATTCGGCGTGGTCCGCAGCCCCCAGAGTACGGAGTCGAGCTCCTCAACCCAGTGCGTGTCCGATTCTGTCAAGGATCGCACTAGTCTGGGTTTGATGCCGCTCATGATGAGAACATTTGCACGTTTGACCTGGCTGTTTGTTTGGGGATGATAGACGGAGGCGTAATCAAGCTTAATGCCCATGTTGCCGCACCAAGTTTTCACTTCATCGGCTGTGAAGTTTGAGACATTGTCAGTGATGATGCTGTGGGGGACGCCGTAATGGTGTACAACCCCTGATATGAAGTCTATCACTGGTCTGGATTCGGCCGTTTTAACTGGTTTGGCTTCTATCCATTTGGTGAACTTGTCCACCATGACCAATAAGTATTTTTTCTTATGGCTTCCCCCTTTAAGAGGTCCGACCATATCCAGCCTCCAGACCGCGAAGGGCCAGGTTATGGGGATTGTTTGGAGAGCGGTAGGGGGCATATAGCTCTGATTGGCGAAGAGCTGGCAACCGACACAATGTTGGACAAGGTCCTGTGCATCTGCCCGGGCTGTCGGCCAATAAAAACCTGTACGGAAGGCTTTGCTGACAAGTGCCCGAGCCGCAGCGTGGTACCCGCCGAGTCCGGCATGGATTTCGGCCAAGAGCTGCCACCCTTCCTCTTCGGAGATGCATCTCTGGAGCACTCCGGTGGCACTTTTCTTAGAGAGTTCTCCCTCATGGACTTTGTAGGCCTTGGAACGCCGCACAATATAACGTGCTTCATTTTGGTCCTCGGGGAGCTCCTGCCTATTTAGGTAGGCCAGGAAAGGTACGGTCCATGAGGCGATTACAGCCATGATTTCGTGGGCCAAGGGTGTTATTTCGGTGGTGGAGCCCCCGATTACGTCAGATGGTTCAGAATCTGGGGTTGTATTCGGAGCCGGACTAGTGTTGCCGGACTCCCCTTCCCATACCATGGATGGCTTGAAAAGCCTTTCCAAGAATATATTAGGTGGGACAGGGTCGCGTTTAGCGCCGATGCGGGCGAGGATATCCGCCGCTTGATTGTTTTCTCGAGCCACATGGTGGAATTCGAGCCCCTCGAACCGAGCTGACATTTTGAGGACGGCATTACGGTAGGCCGCCATTTTCGGATCCTTGGCATCAAAATCTCCGTTTATTTGTGATATTGCGAGGTTTGAGTCCCCGCGCACTTCTAGGCGTTGAATGCCCATAGAGACTACCATCCAAAGACCATGCAACAGAGCCTTGTATTTGGCTGCGTTGTTGGAGTCTATGTATAATATTTGGAGTACGTATTGGACCGTGTCTCCGGTGGGGGATGTCAGGACTACACCCGCTCTCAATCTGGTCAGCATTTTAGAGCCGTCAAAGTGCATGATCCAATTGGAGTATGCGCCGTATTCTTTAGGGAGTTCGGCTTCTGTCCATTCGTCGACAAAGTCAGCCAATACTTGCGACTTAATGGCCCGCCGTGGTTTGTATGTTATGTCGAACGGAAAAAGCTCGATAGCCCATTTAGCAATCCATCCCATGGCGTCGAGGTTGTTTATTATGTCATTGGGTGGTACTTCGGAGGCCACCGTAGTCGAACACTCTTGAAAGTAGTGTTGTAGCTTCCGGGATGCCATGAAGACCACGTATGCTATATTTTGATAGTGTGGGTATCGGGATTTGCATGGGGTGAGGACAGTGGACACGTAATATACTGGCTTTTTGAGCGGGAACTTGTGTCTGTCTGCTTCTCGTTCGACGACGAGCACTGCGCTTACAACTTGATGTGTTGCAGCTATGTACAATAGCATAGGTTCGCCAGTATTCGGCGTGGTTAGGACTGGATTGCTGGCCAATAGGGTCTTTATTTCATCCAGTCCGGCCGTGGCCGCATCCGTCCACACGAAGTGTTCGGTGCATCAAAGAAGGTGGTAAAGAGGTAGTGCCTTTTCTCCTAATCGGGAGATAAAGCGGCTTAAGGCAGCCATGCATCCAGTTAGTTTCTAGATATGCTTGAGGTCTGTTGGGATAGCCAACTGTGACTGAGCTTGGATTTTTGCCGGATTTGCTTCAATTCCTCTATTGGAAACTGAAAGTGCAACTATCCCTAGGTGGTTTTGGTAATTCCTAACAACATATAGCTCATTGAGCTAATGCTACTTCAAGTTAAATATTTCAGGAAAGCTCAATGATTGGCATGGCATGGATGAGAAAAGTGGACCCCTCAAAATACTAAGGACAGAAGGAATGGCTCAAGCTCAAAGCTCAAGACTCTGCATTTTATATTTCAGTGATCCAAGATCACATTGAGTCTATAGGAAAAGCCAATACTATCAAGGAGGGATGAGGTGTTGCTTAATGCCTTACTTGCTCAAAGTGCTTAGTGATATGCTCCAAAGCCCTCAACTACTTTCTCACATCCACATATGACCCAAACCAAAAGTCAAACTCGGCTTCACCGATTCTTTCTATCCGGCACCACCGAGTTCAGATGTCATAGCCACTGCCACATACCCTAGGCAAATCGGTTTCACCGATAGGGATCTCGGTCTCACCGAGATGGGATTGTAATCTCTCTATTTCCCTTCGTAATGTTTCGGTACCACCGAGATGAACGATCGGTCCCACCGAGATTGCAATGTAAACTCTCTGTTTCCTTTTCGTAACATTTCGGTCTCACCAAAATGAGCGAACCGGTCCCATCGAGTTTACCTGACCAACTCTCTGGAAAGCTTATTACCAAGATCGGTCCCACCGAGTTTGTGTAATCGGTCTCACCAAGATTACGTTATGCCCTAACCCTAATCATATCAGTCCTACCGAGTTGCATGTTGGTCCCACCAAAAATCCTAACGGTCACTAGATTTGCTGAATCGGTCCGACCGAGTTTCTAAATTCGGTCCCACCGAGATTGGCAAGTTGTGTGTAATGGTTAGATTTTGTGTGGAGGCTATATATACCCCTCCACCTCCTCTTCATTCGTAGAGCTAGCCATCAGAATGAACCTACACTTCCAACTTGCATTTTTTGAGAGAGAACCACCTACTCATGTGTGGAGACCAAGATATTCCATTCCTACCATATGAATCTTGATCTCTAGCCTTCCCCAAGTTGCTTTCCACTCAAATCTTCTTTCCACCAAATCCAAATCCTGTGAGAGAGAGTTGAGTGTTGGGGAGACTATCATTTGAAGCACAAGAGCAAGGAGTTCATCATCAACACACCATTTGTTACTTCTTGGAGAGTGGTGTCTCCTAGATTGGCTAGGTGTCACTTGGGAGCCTCCGACAAGATTGTGGAGTTGAACCAAGGAGTTTGTAAGGGCAAGGAGATCCCCTACTTCGTGAAGATCAACCGCTAGTGAGGCAAGTCCTTCGTAGGCGACGACCATGGTGGGATAGACAAGGTTGCTTCTTCGTGGACCCTTCGTGGGTGGACCCCTCCGTGGACTCGCGCAACCATTACCCTTCGTGGATTGAAGTCTCCATCAACATGGATGTACGATAGCACCACCTATCAGAACCACGACAAAAACATCCGTGTCTCCAATTGCGTTTGAATTCTCCAAACCCTTCCCTTTACATTCTTGCAGGTTGCATGCTTTACTTTCTGCTGCCCATATACTCTTTGAATGCTTGCTTGAATTGTGTTAAGATTGCTTGACTTGTGCTAAGTTAGCTAAAATCTGCCAAAGACTAAAATTGGGAAAAGGATAAGTTTTTATTTGGTCAAGTAGTCTAATCACCCCCCCTCTAGACATACTTTCGATCCTACAAGTGATACCAGAGCTTTGGTCTCCATTTGCTTTGATTTCCATAGCTTTTGGTGGTCATAGCCTTGGTTTCACAACCTAGGAGATTATGACGTCAAGCGAGGGAAACTATCACCATAGAGGTCCTTACTTTGATGGTACTAATTTTGCTAGTTGGAAGCATAAGATGAAAATGCATATTCTTCGACATAACCCCGCCGTTTGGGCTATTGTGTGTATTGGCTTGCAAGGTGAATTCTTTGATGGGAGATAACCGAACCGTGAAGCTAGCGCGGAAGAGTTGAAGATGCTGCAATACAATGCTCAAGCTTGTGATATCCTCTTCAACGGATTGTGCCCCGAAGAATTCAACAAAATCAGTCGTCTTGAGAATGCAAAGGAAATTTGGGATACTTTGATTGATATGCACGAAGGTACCGACTCCGTCAAGGAATCCAAGTTGGATGTGCTTCAAAGTCAGCTTGACAAGTTCAAAATGAAGGATGGTGAAGGTGCCGCTGAAATGTACTCTAGGCTTGCTCTTATCACAAATGAGATTGTCGGCTTAGGAAGTGAAGAGATGACCGACAAACTCATCATCAAGAAGATCCTAAGAGCTTTGGATGGAAGTCATTGATCCAAATGAAGCCAAATTACAAAGATCTCAAGCCAACGGAAGTCATTGGAAGAATTGTTGCTCATGAGATGTCACTCAAGGATAAGGAGGAACTTCACAACAAGTCAAGTGGTGCTTACAAAGCCTCATGTGAAGCCCCCACATCATCAAGTGAGAAACAAACCTTCAATGAAGAATTGAGCCTAATGGTGAAGAATTTCAACAAATTCTACAAGAATAGAAGCAAAGAAAGAAGCTCCAAGTCAAGGTCCTACAATGACAAAAGATCTTCTAGTCGAGAGCGTAATTGCTACAATTGTGGAAGACCCAGACACTACTCCAATGAGTGTACGGCACCCTACAAAAGAAGAGAAGAATCACCTAAGAGGAGAAGTAGAAGAGAAGAATCACCACCAAGAGAGAGGAGGAGTAGAGATGATCATTATGAACGAAGAACGTCCCGGAGAATCAAGGATTCAGAAAGGAAGGACAAGTCGTCAAGGAGCTACACAAAACGAAGACATCAAGCTCATGTTGGTGAATGGGTATCCGGCTCCGACTCTGACAATCACTCCGAGAGAAGCTATCACTCCGACTCCGAATATACTCAAGATGAAGGTGTTGCCGGTCTAGCACTTGTGTCAACCAACTCCTACGGCATATTTGATTCACCAAATGAAGGACTTGGAAGATGCTTCATGGCTAAAGGCCCAAAGGTACCACACCCCAAGTATGTTGATTTCAATAGTGATGAAGATGACTTGTTAGGTGATGATGATTTACTTGTTGACAACTCTAGTGATGAATACTATGATGAAACGTGAATTAATCATGCTAATCAAGATAAACCGAATGACAATGATAAGGAGAAGATTGAGCTTCTAACTACAGAACTAAACACTCTTAAGTTAGCTCATGAAACTATCTTAGAAGATCATCGAGAACTTTTAAGGACTCATGAGAAGTTACGCTTTGAAACGCTCAACCTTGAGCAAGAGCATGAGTTCTTAAAGGCAATCAATGATGATCTTCGTAAGAAAAGTTCTTCTTACATTGCCAAGCGTTTACTCTTATCTACCTACATGCCTCAAGTCAAGTCTAGTAACAAGAACAAGAAGGATTCTTCCTCTAGTAGTAACAATAATCATGCTAAATCCAATGTTGTTGCTTCTAGTAGTTCTCTTGATTCCACTAATGATTCTCTTAGCCAAGTTACACTTGAGCAAGAAAATAGCTTATTGAAGGGAATTATAGAGAAAGGTGTTTACAAGAGCCTTGCCGGGAGTAAGCAATTCGAGGAAATTGTACGCAAGCAAGGAAGGCACCGGAAGAACCAAGGTGTTGGTTTTGAATGAAAGTTCAATGCCAATGGAGTTGAGTGGGAAGAAGATCAATACCCCAAGACAAAGTTTGTTCCTCAACAAGAGAAGTATGATCCTACTTCGTTCAAAGGGACACAAGCTCAAGATGATCTTCCACCACAAGACCAGAAGCAAAAAGGGAAGGACAAGCTTCAAGAGGAGATTGATGCATTTGAAGAAGCTCCTAAGGCTTTGGTCAAGTGGGTTCCCAAGACTACATCAAGTTCTACATCATCAAGTACGACTACAACTCCAAGGATTCCCATCAAGATGATGTGGATCCCGAAGAAGAAGAACTAGAGAGTTCTTGAGGGTGACTCCGCCAACATATTTCACTCATATCATTTTGGCAATAACAAGTGCAATCAACTTCCACATCTTGCACTAGTTCAAGGAGTCACAAACCCTCTTGTTGGTAAGACAAGGGACAAGGTAACCTAATGCTTTCATAGACATCATCTTGTGTGTGCATCACTCTATGTCTATGGATATCCTTGTTTGTTCCTTGTGGGACTAACCCATGTAGGTATTGAAAGTGCAACTCACTCCAAAGGATTGCTCCAAATGATCTACATCAACATTGAGCATCCACATCTTCAACACCTACATGAAGTCATCATCGACAAAACCCAAGGTTAGTTCATCCCTCTTAAGGGGGGATCTCACATCTAGGGGGAGCTTTACTCTAAGAATTGAGTCAAAGCAACTCTATGTTGGGGAACGAAGTAATTTCAAAAAAATTCCTACGCACACGCAAGATCATGGTGATGATATAGCAACGAGAGGGGAGAGTGTTCGTCCACGTACCCTCGTAGACCGTAAGCGGAAGCGTTAGCACAACGCGGTTGATGTAGTCGTACGTCTTCACGATCCGACCGATCCAAGCACCGAACGTACGGAGCCTCCGAGTTCAGCACACGTTCAGCTCGATGACGTCCCTCGAACTCCGATCCAGCCGAGTATCGAGGGAGAGTTCTATCAGCACGACGGCGTGGTGACGATCTTGATGTTCTTACCGGCGCAGGGCTTCGCCTAAGCTTCGCGACGATATGACCGAGGTGGAATATGGTGGAAGGAGGCACCGCACACGGCTATGGAACGATCCGTAGATCAACTTGTGTCTATGGGGTGCCCCCTGCCCCCGTATATAAAGGAGGGAGGGGGGAGGCCGGCCGGCCCCCTTGGGGCACGCCAAGGGAGGAGGAATCCTCCTCCTAGTAGGAGTAGGATTCCCCCTTTCCTACTCCTACTAGGAGGGGGAAGGAAGGAGGAGAGGGGGGAAGGAAAGGGGGGCGCCGCCCCCCGCCCCCCCCCCCCCCTCCTAGTCCAATTCGGACTAGAGGGAGAGGGGGCACGCGGCCCACCCTGGCCGCCCCTCTCTCTTCCCACCTAGGCCCATGTGGCCCATTAACTCTCCCGGGGGGTTCCGGTAACCCCCCCCCCCCCCCCCGGCACTCCGGTTTTCTCCGAAAACTTCCGGAACCTTTCCGGTGTCCGAATATAGTCGTCCAATATATCAATCTTTATGTCTCGACCATTCCGAGACTCCTCGTCATGTCCGTGATCACATCCGGGACTCCGAACAAACTTCGGTACATCAAAACTTATAAACTCATAATAAAACTGTCATCGAAACGTTAAGCGTGCGGACCCTACGGGTTCGAGAACTATGTAGTCATGACCTAAAACCATTCTAGGTCATTAGCCAATAGCGGGACCTGGATGCCCATATTGGTTCCTACATATTCTACGAAGATCTTTATCGGTCAAACCGCATAACAACATACTTTGTTCCCTTTGTCATCGGTATGTTACTTGCCCGAGATTTGATCATCGGTATCCAATACCTAGTTCATTCTCGTTACCGGCAAGTCTCTTTACTCGTTCTGTAATACGTCATCTCATAACTAACTCATTAGTTACATGCTTGCAAGGCTTAGGTGATGAGTATTACCGAGAGGGCCCAGAGATACCTCTCCGACAATCGGAGTGACAAATCCTAATCTCGAATTATGCCAACTCAACATGAACTTTCGGAAACACCTGTAGAGCACCTTTATAATCACCCAGTTACGTTGTGACGTTTGGTAGCACACAAAGTGTTCTTCCGGTACACGGGAGTTGCACAATCTCATAGTTGCAGGAACTTTGTATAAGTCATGAAGAAAGCAATAGCAGTATACTAAATGATCAAGTGCTAGGCTAACAGAATGGGTCATGTCAATCACATCATTCTTCTAATGATGTGATCCCACTAATCAAATGACAACACATGTCTATGGTCAGGAAACATAACCATCTTTGATTAATGAGCTAGTCAAGTAGAGGCATACTAGTGACTATAGTTTTGTCTATGTATTCACACATGTATCATGTTTCCGGTTAATACAATTCTAGCATGAATAATAAACATTTATCATGATATGAGGAAATAAATAATAAATTTATTATTGCCTCTAGGGCATATTTCCTTCAGTCTCCCACTTGCACTAGAGTCAATAATCTAGATTACATAGTAATGATTCTAACACCCATGGAGTCTTGGTGCTGATCATGTTTTGCTCGTGAGAGAGGCTTAGTCAACGGGTCTACAACATTCAGATCCGTATGTATCTTGCAAATCTCTATGTTTCCCACTTGGACTTGGTCCCGAATGGAATTGAAGCGTCTCTTGATGTGCTTCGGGACCAATGAAGATCTTCTGTGAAATCTGGATTCCTTTGCTAAAGCAATTGCACCAGTATTGTCACAGAAGATCTTCATTGGTCCCGATGCACTAGGTATTACACCTAGATCGGAAATGAACTCCTTCATCCAGACTCCTTCATTTGCTGCTTCAGAAGCAGCTATGTACTCCGCTTCACATGTAGATCCCGCCACGATGCTTTGTTTAGAACTGCACCAACTTACAGCTCCACCGTTTAATATAAACACGTATCCGGTTTGCGATTTAGAATCATCCGGATCAGTGTCAAAGCTTGCATCGACATAACCATTTACGACTAGCTCTTTGTCACCTCCATATACGATAAACATATCCTTAGTCCTTTTCAGGTATTTCAGGATGTTCTTGACCGCTGTCCAGTGATCCACTCCTGGATTACTTTGGTACCTTCTTGCTAAGCTTATTGCTAAGCATAGGTCAGGTCTGGTACACAGCATTGCATACATGATAGAGCCTATGGCTGAAGCATAGGGAACATTTTTCATTTTCTCTCTATCTTCTGCTGTGGTCGGGCATTGAGTTCGACTCAACTTCACACCTTGTATCACAGGCAAGAATCCTTTCTTTGCCTGATCCATTTTGAACTTTTTCAAAATTTTGTCAAGGTATGTGCTTTGTGAAAGTCCTATTAAGCGTCTTGATCTATCTCTATAGATCTTGATGCCTAATATGTAAGCAGCTTCACCGAGGTCTTTCATCGAAAAACTTTTATTCAAGTATCCCTTTATGCTATCCAGAAATTCTATATCATTTCCAATTAATAATATGTCATCAACATATAAAACTAGAAATGCTACAGAGCTCCCACTCACTTTCTTGTAAATACAGGCTTCTCCAAAAGTCTGTATAAAACCATATGCCTTGATCACACTATCAAAACGTTTATTCCAACTCCGAGATGCTTGCACCAGTCCATAAATGGAATGCTGGAGCTTGCACACTTTGTCAGCACCTTTTGGATCAACAAAACCTTCTGGCTGCATCATATACAACTCTTCTTCTAGAAATCCATTCAAGAATGCAGTCTTGACATCCATTTGCCAAATTTCATAATCATGAAATGCAGCAATAGCCAACATGATTCGGACAGACTTAAGCATCGCTACGGGTGAGAAAGTCTCATCGTAGTCAACCCCTTGAACTTGTCGAAAACCTTTCGCAACAAGTCGAGCTTTATAGACAGTAATATTACCATCAGCGTCGGTCTTCTTCTTAAAGATCCATTTATTCTCAATGGCTTGCCGATCATCGGGCAAGTCAACCAAAGTCCATACTTTGTTTTCATACATGGATCCTATCTCAGATTTCATGGCCTCCAGCCATTTTGCGGAATCTGGGCTCATCATCGCTTCCTCATAGTTCGTAGGTTCATCTTGGTCAAGTAACATGACTTCCAGAATAGGATTACCATACCACTCTGGTGCGGATCTTACTCTGGTAGACCTACGAGGTTCAGTAGAAACTTGATCTGAAGTTTCATGATCAATATCATTAGCTTCCTCACTAATTGGTGTAGTTGTCACGGGAACCGGTTCTCGTGATGAACTACCTTCCAATAAGGGAGTAGATACAGTTATCTCATCAAGTTCTACTTTCCTCCCACTCACTTCTTTCGAGAGAAATTCCTTCTCTAGAAAGGATCCATTCTTAGCAACGAATGTCTTGCCTTCGGATCTGTGATAGAAGGTGTACCCAACAGTCTCTTTTGGGTATCCTATGAAGACACATTTCTCCGATTTGGGTTCGAGCTTATCTGGTTGAAGTTTCTTCACATAAGCATCGCAGCCCCAAACTTTAAGAAACGACAACTTCGGTTTCTTGCCAAACCATAGTTCATAAGGCATCGTCTCAACGGATTTTGATGGTGCCCTATTTAACGTGAATGCGGCTGTCTCTAAAGCATAACCCCAAAACGATAGCGGTAAATCAGTAAGAGACATCATAGATCGCACCATATCAAGTAAAGTACGATTACGACGTTCGAACACACCATTTCGTTGTGGTGTTCCAGGTGGCGTGAGTTGCGAAACTATTCCGCATTGTTTCAAATGTAAACCAAACTCGTAACTCAAATATTCTCCTCCACGATCAGATCGTAGAAACTTCATTTTCTTGTTACGATGATTTTCTACTTCACTCTGAAATTCTTTGAACTTTTCAAATTTTTCAGACTTGTGCTTCATTAAGTAGATATACCCATATCTGCTCAAATCATCTGTGAAGGTGAGAAAATAACGATATCCGCCACGAGCTTCAACATTCATTGGACCACATACATCTGTATGTATGATTTCCAACAAATCTGTTGCTCTCTCCATAGTACCGGAGAACGGTGTTTTAGTCATCTTGCCCATGAGGCACGGTTCGCAAGTACCAAGTGATTCATAATCAAGTGATTCCAGAAGTCCATTGGTATGGAGTTTCTTCATGCGTTTTACACCGATATGACCTAAACGGCAGTGCCACAAATAAGTTGCACTATCATTATCAACTCTGCATCTTTTGGCTTCGACATTATGAATATGTGTATCACTATTATCGAGATTCAATAAAAATAGACCTCTCTTCAAGGGTGCATGACCATAAAAGATATTACTCATATAAATAGAACAACCATTATTCTCTGATTTAAATGAATAACCGTCTCGCATTAAACAAGATCCAGATATAATGTTCATGCTCAACGCAGGCACCAAATAACAATTATTCAGGTCTAAAACTAATCCTGATGGTAGATGTAGAGGTAGCGTGCTGACGACGATCACATCGACTTTGGAACCGTTTCCCACGCGCATCGTCACCTCGTCCTTGGCCAGTGCTCGCTTATTCCGTAGTCCCTGTTTCGAGTTGCAAATATTAGCAATAGAACCAGTATCAAATACCCAGGTGCTACTGCGAGCTCTAGTTAGGTACACATCAATAACATGTATATCACATATACCTTTGTTTACTTTGCCATCCTTCTTATCCGCCAAATACTTGGGGCAGTTCCACTTCCAGTGTCCACTCTGCTTGCAGTAAAAGCACTCAGTTTCAGGCTTAGGTCCAGACTTGGGTTTCTTCTCTTGAGCAGCAACTTGCTTGCCGTTCTTTTTGAAGTTCCCCTTCTTCTTCCCTTTGCCCTTCTTCTTGAAACTAGTGGTCTTGTTGACCATCAACACTTGATGCTCCTTCTTGATTTCTACCTCCACGGCTTTCAGCATCGCAAAGAGCTCGGGAATAGTCTTGTTCATCCCTTGCATATTATAGTTCATCACGAAGCTCTTGTAGCTTGGTGGCAGTGATTGAAGAATTCTGTCAATGACACTATCATCAGGAAGATTAACTCCCAGTTGAATCAAGTGATTGTTATACCCAGACATTCTGAGTATATGTTCACTGACAGAACTATTCTCCTCCATCTTGCAGCTATAGAACTTATTGGAGACTTCATATCTCTCAATCCGGGCATTTGCTTGAAATATTAACTTCAACTCTTGGAACATCTCATATGCTCCATGACGTTCAAAACATCGTTGAAGACCCGGTTCTAAGCCGTAAAGCATGGCACACTGAACTATAGAGTAGTCATCAGCTTTGCTCTGCCAGACGTTCTTAACATCGTCAGTTGCATCAGCAGCAGGCCTGGCACCCAGCGGTGCTTCCAGGACGTAACTCTTCTGTGCAGCAATGAGGATAATCCTCAGGTTACGGACCTAGTCCGTGTAATTGCTACCATCATCTTTCAACTTTGCTTTCTCAAGGAACGCATTAAAATTCAACGGAACAACAGCACGAGCCATCTATCTACAAACAAACATAGACAAGCAAGATACTATCAGGTACTAAGTTCATGATAAATTTAAGTTCGATTAATCATATTACTTAAGAACTCCCACTTAGACAGACATCTCTCTAGTCATCTAAGTGATCACGTGATCCAAATCAACTAAACCATAACCGATCATCACGTGAGATGGAGTAGTTTTCAACGGTGAACATCATTATGTTGATCATATCTACAATATGATTCACGCTCGACCTTTCGGTCTCTGTGTTCCGAGGCCATATCTGTATATGCTAGGCTCGTCAAGTTTAACCTGAGTATTCTGCGTGTGCAAAACTGGCTTGCACCCGTTGTAGATGGACGTAGAGCTTATCGCACCCGATCATCACGTGGTGTCTCAGCACGACGAACTTTGGCAACGGTGCATACTCAGGGAGAACACTTCTTGATAATTTAGTGAGAGATCATCTTAAAATGCTACCGTCAATCAAAGCAAGATAAGATGCATAAAGGATAAACATCACATGCAATCAATATAAGTGATATGATATGGCCATCATCATCTTGTGCTTGTGATCTCCATCTCCGAAGCACCGTCGTGATCACCATCGTCACCGGCGCGACACCTTGATCTCCATCGTAGCATCGTTTGTCATTACGCCATCTATTGCTTCTACGACTATCGCTACCGCTTAGTGATAAAGTAAAGCAATTACAGGGCGTTTTCATTTCATACAATAAAGCGACAACCATATGGCTCCTGCCAGTTGCCGATAACTTCGGTTACAAAACATGATCATCTCATACAATAAAATATAGCATCACGTCTTGACCATATCACATCACAACATGCCCTGCAAAAACAAGTTAGACGTCCTCTACTTTGTTGTTGCAAATTTTACGTGGCTGCTACGGGCTTAACAAGAACCGTTCTTACCTACGCATCAAAACCACAACGATAGTTTGTCAAATAGACTCCGTTTTAACCTTCACAAGGACCGGGCGTAGCCACACTCGATTCAGCTAAAGTGAGAGAGACAGACACCCGCCAGTCACCTTTAAGAACGAGTGCTCGTAACGGTGAAACCAGTCTCGCGTAAGCGTACGCGTAATGTCGGTCCGGGCCGCTTCATCTCACAATACCGCTGAACCAAAGTATGACATGCTGGTAGGCAGTATGACTTATATCGTCCACAACTCACTTGTGTTCTACTCGTGCATATAACATCAACGCATAAAACCTAGGCTCGGATGCCACTGTTGGGGAACGTAGTAATTTCAAAAAAATTCCTACGCACACGCAAGATCATGGTGATGATATAGCAACGAGAGGGGAGAGTGTTCGTCCACGTACCCTCGTAGACCGTAAGCGGAAGCGTTAGCACAACGCGGTTGATGTAGTCGTACGTCTTCACGATCCGACCGATCCAAGCACCGAACGTACGGAGCCTCCGAGTTCAGCACACGTTCAGCTCGATGACGTCCCTCGAACTCCGATCCAGCCGAGTATCGAGGGAGAGTTCTGTCAGCATGACGGCGTGGTGACGATCTTGATGTTCTTACCGGCGCAGGGCTTCACCTAAGCTTCGCGATGATATGACCGAGGTGGAATATGGTGGAAGAGGGCACCGCACACGGCTATGGAACGATCCGTAGATCAACTTGTGTCTATGGGGTGCCCCCTGCCCCCGTATATAAAGGAGGGAGGGGGGAGGCCGGCCGGCCCCCTTGGGGCGCGCCAAGGGAGGAGGAATCCTCCTCCTAGTAGGAGTAGGATTCCCCCTTTCCTACTCCTACTAGGAGGGGGAAGGAAGGAGGAGAGGGGGGAAGGAAAGGGGGGCGCCGCCCCCCCCCCCCTCCTAGTCCAATTCAGACTAGAGGGAGAGGGGGCGCGTGGCCCACCCTGGCCACCCCTCTCTCTTCCCACCTAGGCCCATGGGGCCCATTAACTCTCCCGGGGGGTTCCGGTAACCCCCCCGGCACTCCGGTTTTCTCCGAAAACTTCCGGAACCTTTCCGGTGTCCGAATATAGTCGTCCAATATATCAATCTTTATGCCTCGACCATTCCGAGACTCCTCGTCATGTCCGTAATCACATCCGGGACTCCGAACAAACTTCGGTACATCAAAACTTATAAACTCATAATAAAACTGTCATCGAAATGTTAAGCGTGCGGACCCTACGGGTTCGAGAACTATGTAGTCATGACCTAAAACCATTCTAGGTCATTAGCCAATAGCAGGACCTGGATGCCCATATTGGTTCCTACATATTCTACGAAGATCTTTATCGGTCAAACCGCATAACAACATACTTTGTTCCCTTTGTCATCGGTATGTTACTTGCCCGAGATTTGATCGTCAGTATCCAATACCTAGTTCAATCTCGTTACCGGCAAGTCTCTTTACTCGTTCTGTAATACTTCATCTCATAACTAACTCATTAGTTACATGCTTGCAAGGCTTAGGTGATGAGTATTACCGAGAGGGCCCAGAGATACCTCTCCGACAATCGGAGTGACAAATCCTAATCTCGAATTATGCCAACTCAACATGAACTTTCGGAAACACCTGTAGAGCACCTTTATAATCACCCAGTTACGTTGTGACGTTTGGTAGCACACAAAGTGTTCTTCCGGTACACGGGAGTTGCACAACCTCATAGTTGCAGGAACTTTGTATAAGTCATGAAGAAAGCAATAGCAGTATACTAAACGATCAAGTGCTAGGCTAACAGAATGGGTCATGTCAATCACATCATTCTTCTAATGATGTGATCCCACTAATCAAATGACAACACATGTCTATGGTCAGGAAACATAACCATCTTTGATTAATGAGCTAGTCAAGTAGAGGCATACTAGTGACTATAGTTTTGTCTATGTATTCACACATGTATCATGTTTCCGGTTAATACAATTCTAGCATGAATAATAAACATTTATCATGATATGAGGAAATAAATAATAACTTTATTATTGCCTCTAGGGCATATTTCCTTCACTCTAATGGTGTGAACACATCAATGCATTATATAAAAGTGGAAACCCCACTTGAGCTTAAACGATGAGTATGACCTATGATCAAATGTTCTCATTTGACTCCTAAGTCAATGTAGTCATATATAGATGACCTAGTCATCGCCAATTGCTTGATAGATGCTAGAATTGGTTGTGCATGATTTGCCACATATTTCATTTGCCATTTTATTGTGTGAGCATGTTGGTTGCACATTTTACTCATTCGAGGACATCCACTTGTTGTTTTGATTGATTGGTTTCTTTTTCTTTTGCCAAGTGGATGGACAAGAATGCCTAAGAATCTTCTCTAGCTGTCTATGCTTTTCTTGTCCCAAACTCTATTCATGCTACATCACAAAATTTGATCAAGTCAGATTCGAACCACTCTGTGTGAGGAGCACTCGGAGTCCCCGATTCGTCATAGACTTAAACCTCCAAAACTTCTTTGTGCTTCTCGGTCTGACCGGTTCCTCCATTTCGGTCATACCGAGATCACTAAGTCGATCTAGGTTTTCAATCTCGGTGCAACCGATTTGAACTTTTCGGTCACACCGAGTTGCTGTAACTGCTTGCAGTTATGCATCTCGGTGCCACCGAGTTGTTCCACTCAGTCACACTGACAGGGTTAGGCTATATATATCCACGGGTCAAATTTTGGAAATTTCTCCGAACTCTTTCGCCCGCGCTCAGCCTGCTCTGCCTCCCTGGGTCTCTGGATCGTCCTCCTCGTCGCGAGCTACCTCCCGCCGCTGGTCTCAGAAGCTTGTGGGTGATGCCATGAGGTCAGGGGCTACTTCATCAAAGCCCAAAGAAGCTCCCAAAGCAGCTGCTTCAAAGCCCAAATCTGCACCCAAGAGGAACACTAGGAGCATTCCTGCTGTAGAAAAGAAAAAGGCCCAGTGCCTGAAGCTTCTGTTGAAGAAGATGATGAGGAGGAACATGTCTTGAGAAAGTTGAAGCCCAAAATTCCAGATCACAATGATGTTCATCCTGTGGCTGAGGATATGAAGTTGAGGAAGGATGCAGGACCCAGGCAGTGGAGATTGACTGATCCCTATGCAGCTAGGAGGAGAACTGTTGTGGACTACAGGTTCCACACAAAGGAACAACAGGACTTCTATGAGACAGTGCTGCTTGACAAGAAGCCAATTGTCTATGACATGAGATGGATGGATTGGGAGTACATCAGAAAGAATGAAGAGCATTATCCAGGGGTGTATGACAGTTTCAATGCTTGTGGAGTGGATGGCTTTGTTGGGCAGAAGCTCACAAAGTGGAATGATGAGCTTATTATGCATTTCTACTCCACAGCTCACTTCTACCCAGATGGAAGGATTGTCTGGATGTCTGAAGGTACTAGGTACCAGTCATCAGTTGAAGAATGGGAAAAATTGATCAATGCACCTAAGGAGAATGAGGATGACTTGGATGTCTATGCCAAGAAGAAGAAGGATCACAACTCCATGGCACACATGTACAGAGAGATCACAGATGCTGCTATTGAGACACACAAGTTTGGCTCTGTACATTACCTTCTGTCGGGATTGCCAACAATCAACTGGATCCTCAGGCACACTCTTTTGCCAAAGTCTAGAGATCACAAGATGATCAGAGGCCATGCCATCAACCTACTTCACATATTTGATGTGCCTCAAAAGTTCAAGGTCATGAGCCTCATAGTGGAAACTATCAAGAGGACTGCTGCAGATCAGAAGAGAAGTTGTGGGTATGCCCCACAGATCCAGGAGCTCATCAACTCCAAGATGGGCACAGGCACATACCTCTTGGACAAGGATCACATGCCCATCTATCCAGATTTTGAGGACAACATAGTGGTCATGGATGAAGATGAACCATCTTCTGTGCAAGCACAAGAAAAGAGGGAGAAGGCAAGGACTGAAAAGGCTGCCAAGATGCCAACCACTGATGAGGCATCTCAGTACTTCTTGAATAACAAGCAGGAGCAGCTTGGCTACTTGATTGCCTCCACTCTGAGGATTGAGAAGGGACTGGCCACCCTGACTCAAAACCAGGAGAGCCTGGAGAGGATCATGGAGAAGAAGTTCTATGACTTGGATGTGAAGGTCACTGAGATACAGTCAGTTATTGAGCAACTTCAGGATGATATGCAGGAGAGGAAGGGCAAGACTACCACTGATGCTTTTGCCAGAGTGCCCAGGAGCCAGAGATCAGCTACAGTACATGTTAGAGACACCAGAGCCACTTCATCTGCACCAGCTACAGCTTCTGTGCAACCAGCTCCAGCACCTACTCCACCAGCTCCATCTACATCTACTGAAGTCTTCATCGAAGGAGCCATCTCTACACCACCACCTGAAGACCAAGCCTGAGAGTCGATTTAGTGCTATGCATTTTCTATGAACTTTTTGGTAACTTGTTGCCAAAGGGGGAGAAAAATGTATAGATCATAGGCTTCGAGAGAGAGTGTTGCTTTTGTTCTCTCTTGTTTTGGTGGTTGAACTTTATTTGCTTGTTTGAGATACTTTATGCATTTGTGAGATACTTGGATGATCATGTGTTTGATCATATGCTACCTTATGCTTGTTGGATGACATTATCCTTTTATCCCTATATGATCATTCACTTTGCTTGGTGATGAGTGCATGTATTTAATTATTATCATTTTGAGCGCTCCACCAAGATGTATGTGACATGGAAGAGTAACCCATGAGCCTAACTCTTTGTGCATTTGCAGTCCAAAGCAAATCTTAGACTATGCACAAATTTAGGGGGAGCTCTTGCTTATCACATGCTTCTCAAAGCGACAATGTTTTTCACTCTTATTATCATTTGTCGAAGCTTTGATCTATATGTTGTCATCAATTACCAAAAAGGGGGAGATTGAAAGTGCAACTATCCCTAGGTGGTTTTGGTAATTCCTAACAACATATAGCTCATTGAGCTAATGCTACTTCAAGTTAAATATTTCAGGAAAGCTCAATGATTGGCATGGCATGGATGAGAAAAGTGGACCACTCAAAATATTAAGGACAAAAGGATTGGCTCAAGCTCAAAGCTGACTCTACATTTTATATTTCAGTGATCCAAGATCACATTGAGTCTATAGGAAAAGCCAATACTATCAAGGAGGGATGGGGTATTTCTTAATGGCTTACTTGCTCAAAGTGCTTAGTGATATGCTCCAAAGCCCTCAACTACTTTCTCACATCCACATATGACCCAAACCAAAAGTCAAACTCAGCCTCACCGATTCTTCCTATCCGGCGCCACCGAGTTCAGATGTCATAGCCACTGCCACAAACCCTAGGCAAATCGGTCTCACCGATAGGGATCTCGGTCTCACTGAGATGGGATTGTAATCTCTCTGTTTCCCTTCGTAACGTTTCGGTACCACCTAGATGAGTGATCGGTCCCACCGAGATTGCAATGTAAACTCTCGGTTTCCTTTTCGTAACATTTCGGTCTCACCGAAATGAGCGAACCGGTCCCACCGAGTTTACCTGACCAACTCTCTGGTTAGCTTATTACCAAAATCGGTCCCACCGAGTTTGTGTAATCGGTCTCACCGAGATTAGTTATGCCCTAACCCTAATCATATCGGTCCTACCGAGTTGCATGTCGGTCCCACCAAAAATCCTAACAGTCACTAGATTTGCTAAATCGGTCCGACCAAGTTTCTCAATTCGGTCCAACCGAGATTGCCAAGTTGTGTGTAACGGTTAGCTTTTGTGTGGAGGCTATATCTACCCCTCCACCTCCTGTTCATTCGTAAAGAGAACCATCAGAATGAACCTACACTTCCAACTTGCATTTTTTGAGAGAGAACCACCTACTCATGTGTTGAGACCAAGATATTCCATTCCTACCATATGAATCTTGATCTCTAGCCTTCCCCAAGTTGCTTTCCACTCAAATCTTCTTTCCACCAAATCCAAATCCTGTGAGAGAGAGTTGAGTGTTGGGGAGACTATCATTTGAAGCACAAGAGCAAGGAGTTCATCATCAACACACCATTTGTTACTTCTTGGAGAGTGGTGTCTCCTAGATTGGCTAGGTGTCACTTGGGAGCCTCCGACAAGATTGTGGAGTTGAACCAAGGAGTTTGTAAGGGCAAGGAGATCGCCTACTTCGTGAAGATCTACTGCTAGTGAGGCAAGTCCTTCGTGGGCGACGGCCATGGTGGGATAGACAAGGTTGCTTCTTCATGGACCCTTCGTGGGTGGAGCCCTCCATGGACTCGCGCAACCGTTACCCTTCATGGGTTGAAGTCTCCATCAATGTGTATGTACGATAGCACCACCTATCGGAACCACGACAAAAACATTCATGTCTCCAATTGCCTTTGAATTCTCCAAACCCTTCCCTTTACATTCTTGCAAGTTGCATGCTTTACTTTCCGCTGCTCATATAATCTTTGCATGCTTGCTTGAATTGTGTTAAGATTGCTTGACTTGTGCTAAGTTAGCTAAAATCTGCCAAAGACTAAAATTGGGAAAAGGATAAGTTTTTGTTTGGTCAAGTAGTCTAATCACCCCCCCCCCCTCTAGTCATACTTTCTATCCTACAGAAACGATGAAGCCGAGCAACTTCCCAGAGGGTACACCGAAAACACATTTTTCCGGGTTGAGCTTGATGTCGTATGTTCGGAGGTTGTCGAACGTGAGTCTCAAGTCATATATTAAAGTTTCGACGTGTCTTGTTTTAATGACCACGTCGTCCATGTATGCCTCCACTGTTTTGCCGATTTGCTTCTCCAGGCATGTCTGAATCATGCATGTATAGGTTGCGCCGGCATTTTTGAGCCCAAAAGGTGATGATTTGGTCAATGTGAGGGAGGGGGAAGGGATCCTTGGGGCAGGCTTTGTTGAGGTCTTTGAAATCGACACATAGGCGCCAGGATTTATCCTTCTTTGGTACCATTACCAGATTTGCCAGCCAATCCGGATGTTTTATATCTCTGATGAATCCGGCCTCAAGTAGCTTGGCTAGCTCTTCTCCCATGGCTTGCCGTTTAGGCTCTGAGAAGCGTCTAAGAGTCTATTTGACTGGCTTGTATCCTTTCAGTATATTGAGGCTGTGTTCGGCGAGCCTGCGCGGGATGCCCGGCATGTCTGAAGGATGCCAGGAGAAAATGTCCCAATTCTCGCGTAGGAATTCTCGCAGTGCAGCGTCCATCGTGGGGCTCAACTGTGTCCCAATGGAAGCTGTCTTTGTGGGGTCCATTGGATGGACCTGGAATTTGACTATCTCTTCCGTGGGCTTGAATGAGGTGGACTTGGGTCGTTTGTCAAGTATCACGTCGTCTCTGTCCGCTGTGGTGCGTAGCGTTGTTAGTTCTTCGATCGCTAGGGCTTCGGATAATGCTTCCAGGGCTAGTGTAGCGGTTTTATTTTCGGTGCGGAGTGCGACATCCGGATCACTTGCTAGAGTGATGATTCCATTGGGTTCGGGCATTTTGAGCTTCATGTACCCGTAATGTGGTATGGCTTGAAAGCTCGTGAATGCGTCCTGCCCTAAAAGGGCGTGGTATCCGCTGCCGAATGGGGCCACATGGAACGTGATTTCTTCGGACCTATAATTCTCCGGCGTGCCGAATACCACATCCAGTGTGATTTTTCCCGCACACCATGCCTCCCGACTAGGGATGATTCCCCTAAAGGTTGTGCTGCTTTGCTCAATGCGGCTTTTATCAATTTCTATCTTGTTGAGCGTTTCTTCATAGATCAAGTTTAATCCGCTTCCGCCGTCCATGAGTACTTTAGTGAGCCAAAAGTCGTCCATGATTGGGCTAAGGACCAAAGCGGCTGGTGCCTAGACTTTTTGGAATTGGGGTTCATCACTGGCACTGAAGGTTATAGAGTGTCGCTCCACGGATTTATTTTTGCCACGTGGCAGATTTCAGTGAAATTTCGATGAGCTCTCTTGCGCCTATTATTTGAGGCGAAAGTCTCGAAGACTGTCAGTACCGCATTGTTGTCGATGTTGCTCCGCTTTATGGTTTACAAGAAGATCCTCGCCGCTTTTTGCTACCTGCCGGAGTATCCAACATGCTCTAAGGCTATGCGTTGGTGTAGTATCCGGCGTGCTGTGAATTTTGCATGGCCCATCAAGCCATTCTTCCAAGACGGTTCCACGCCCTGGAGTGGGCTTTGGTTTTTTGGGAATTGGATTGGGTAACTTACGAGAGTTTTCCCTTTTAGCTCGAACGAAGGGTTTAGTGAGAGCCGGATTATCCCAAAAGTTTGTCTGGGTTTTCCAAGCGCTTTCCATCGCACAGTACTTCTGTACTATGGCTGCTAAGTCAGCAAAGTGTACTATGTCACGGCGACTTATAGCATTAAGGATCCCTTTGTTCGTGCAATTTTTGCAGAAAAGTGAGATTGCGTCTTCCTCGCGACAGTCCTTGACCCTGTTTATCACAAGGAGGAATCTGGCCCAGTAGCGATGTACTGTCTCTTGGGGCTCTTGTCTGATATGGGAGAGACGGCTTAAGTCTGGGTGGGTGGGCATAGTTAAATATGGATTCCGATCCGATCTAACACCCAGGGGCAGAGAAGCTTCCGGGCATGGCAGCTCGGGCTCCGGGATGTTGCCCGATTTTTCCAGCCTGTTGCCCGATTCTAAGTTCAGGGTCTGGGCCATGTCCTCCCACGAACGGGTATCCGGCTCAGAGAGCTTGGTAATCCGGACATAGTTCATCCTCAAAGTAGAGGGATAATCCATGTGTGGCTCTTCCACTACCGCTATCTCGTGGGTGACAGGTGGGGATTTAATATCCCTTTGGTCGGGTTTAAGCCCAATCCGATCATAGTCTGTAGCGACTCCCAGAGTGGCGATGCAATCCAAGAGCTCATTAAGGGAAGAGAGCTCCATTGTAACCATCTGTTCGGCGAGTTCCGAATTGACGTGGAGGCTGTTTTTGATGACCCGAGAAGTCATCGTCGGCGCGGCAGGCGATCGAGCGGTCATGACGAAGCCGCCTAGTCTGAGAGTTTGGCCTACCGCCAGGGCTCCCCCAGAGGTGATGTTGTCCTTGACAACGAGACGAGCCATCAAGCCTTATTGCGACGACACAGAGGAACTCTCAATGAAAGCACCAATGTCGGTGTCAAAACAGGCGGATCTCGGGTAGGGGTCCCAATCTGTGCGTCTAAGGCTAATGGTAACAGGAGGCAGGGGACACGATGTTTTACCCAGGTTCGGGCCCTCTCGATGGAGGTAAAAGCCTACTTCCTACTTGATTGATCTTGATGATATGAGTATTACAAGAGTTGATCTACCACGAGATCGTAGAGGCTAAACCCTAGAAGCTAGCCTATGATGATTATGATTGTTCTTGTCCTACGGACTAAACCCTCCGGTTTATATAGACACCGGAGGAGGCTAGGGTTACGCAGAGTCAGTTACAAAGAAGGAGATCTAACATCCGGATCGCCAAGCTTGTCTTCCACGCAAAGAAGAGTCCCATCCGGACACGAGACGAAGTCTTGAGTCTTGTATCTTCACGGTCCAACAGTCCGGCCAAAGTATATAGTCCAGCTGTCCGGATACCCCTTAATCCAGGACTCCCTCAGGGGGCGCGCCCACCCCCCAGGGCACGCCGTGCACCCTCGTGGCCGCCTCGTTTACTTCTTGACGTCCACTCCAAGTCTCCTGGTTTGCATTTGTTCCAAAAAGATTGCTCCCGAAGGTTTCATCCCGTTTGGACTCCGTTTGATATTCCTTTTCTTCAAAACACTGAAATAGGCAAAAGAACATCAATTCGGGTTGGGCCTCCGGTTAGTAGGTTAGTCCCAAAAATGATATAAAAGTGTAATGTAAAGCCCATAAACATCCAAAACGGGTAATACAATAGCATGGAACAATCAAAAACTATAGATACGTTGGAGACGTATCAGACCCCTCCCTAAAGATCGACAAGCTAAGTAGTGTTCGGAAATATGATACTTACTGGGGACGCCGGAGTGTTGTAGCCGAGGCCAGTGTCGTCGGACGTCCGTGGCCATGACTTCTGCTTCTTAAAGTGCAGCTTCCAGATCCCTTTGTGTGTCATGCCAAAGAAGTGCTGCAGGGTCCGTGTCCCCTCCGGATTGAACTCCCACATTTTGAGAGGTCGTCGTTGGCAAGGGAGAGCTCGGCGGATGAGCATCACCTGAATCACATCAGCAAGGGTGATGTCCTTTTTTATCATGCTCTTGATATGCTTCTGCAGCATCGATACTTCGTCAAGGGACCCCCCAATCTAAGCCCTTGTTGGTCCAGGATGCGAGCCGCAGCGGAGGTCTAGATCTGAAGGCAGGAGCAGCAGCCCACTTGGTGCCGCGGGGTTCGGTGATATAGAACCACTCCTACTGCCACACCTTGACAGTATCCACAAATCTTCCTTTGGGCCAAGTAACATGGTTGAGCTTGCTCACCATGGCGCTGCCGCACTCGGTGTGTTGGCCTTCAACCACCTTTAGCTTCACATTGAAAACTTTGAGCCATAAGCCAAAGTGTGGAGGGACGCGGAGAAATGCCTCACACACGACGATAAACGCCGAGATGTGGAGGAAGGAATTCGGGGCCAGATCATGGAAATCCATCCCGTAGTAGTACATGAGACCTCAGACAAAGGGGTGAAGGGCGAACTCGAGTCCTCGGAGTAAGTGAGGGATAAAAACCACCCTTTCGTCGGGCTCTAGGGTGGGGATGACCTGCCCTTGGGTTGGAAGCCTGTGTTTGATCTCCGTCGTTAGGTACCCTCGCCTCCCGCAGATCCTGGATGTTCTTCTCCATTAAGGAGGAGGCCATCCACTTGACCTGAAAGCCAAATCCGGCCATTGCTGGAGAAGTTGGGGCGGAAGGAAAGTTTGCAACTTGGGCGCTGGAGCTCGGGGAATTGAAAGGAAGAGGAAGAAGAAGGCATGAGGTGAACAGATGGGTTTTTGTCCTCTTATAGAGGCAGCGAATATCAAGCGCCCCCCTCATAATCCTTAAATCTCGCCTATTCCCAAGGGGACGTGTGAACAGCACGGTTGGATTACCCAAAACCCCTATTGATGAGAATCCTATGATAAGGGGACATGATCTATGCTTTGACAAGACGTGTCATTGACCGTACCTCGAAATGCGAAATGAGGTTGTAAAACGGTTCAGAATAATAATAAGGCCAGAACATAACGTCTCGCCGAAAAAGTGGCCCGTGGACGTGGCTTATTTTGCTTTAAGTATTGTTGCCTTTTACAGCTTATAGGGTTGTAAGTGTTAAGCAGGGCCGGATACAACTCTTATGTGCGGAAGACTGCTTTGGAGTATTCGGAGAAGGAACCCGCCTTGCAATGCTGAAGACAATCTGCGCGTCGCATACATCATCATTGAAGCCCGGTTCAGGGGCTACTGAGGGAGTCCTGGACTAGGGGGTCCTCGGGCGTCCGGGCTATGTGATATGGGCCGGACTAATGGGCCATGAAGATATGAGATCAAAGACCTTCCCCCGTGTCCGGATGGGACTCTGCTTTGCGTGGATGGCAAGCTTGGCGTTCGTATCATGCCTCTTCCTTTCTTTGTAAACCGACTCTGTACAACCCTAGGTCCCTCCGATGTCTATATAAACCGGAGGGTTTAGTCCATATGGGCAATCACAATCATACAGCCTAGACATCTAGGGTTTAGCCATTACGATCTCGAGGTAGATCAACTCTTGTAACTCCTATACTCATCAAAGTCAATCAAGCAGGAAGTAGGGTATTACCTCCATTAAGAGGGCCTGAACCTGGGTAAACATTGTGTCCCCAGCCTCCTTGTTACCTTCTATCCTTAGATGCACAGTTTGGGACCCCCTACCCGAGATCTATCGGTTTTGACACCGACACCCCCCTTTCCTCTTTCTCCTCCGCCTCTTTCCCTCTCTCCCCCTCTTGGAAAAGGAAGGGGACTCCAACTAGGATTGGGAATCCTAGTAGGAATCCCCCTATAGGAGCACCCCTCCTTGGCCGGCCTCCTCCTCCCTCCTTTATATACGGGGGCAGGGGCACCTCAAAGCACAACATACAATCTCTTAGCCGTGTGTGGTGCCTCCCTCCATAGTTTAACACCTGGGTCATATCGTTGTAGTGCTTAGGCGAAGCCCTCCATCGGTAATGTCATCAACACCGTCGCCACGCCGTCGTGCTGACGGAACTCTTCCTCGTCCTCAACTAGATCAAGAGCTCGAGGGACGTCATTGTGTTGAATGTGTGCTGAACACGGAGGTGTTGTACATTCGGTACTTGGATCATGAAGACGTTCGACTACGTCAACCGCGTTACTAAACGCTTCCTCTTTAGGTCTACGAGGGTACGTGGATCATAGAAATTTTTTTGAATTACTATGTTCCCCAACATCTTCCTTTAGTGGTGTCGTGTGAACATCGACTACATGACACTCCACCATCTTTGGGCCTAAGGGAAGACACTATATGATGGGTTGCTAGAGTGACAGAAGCTTAAATCCTAGTTTATGTGCTGTTCCATAAGGGGCTGATTTGGATCCATATGTTTCATGCTATGGTTAGATTTATCTTAATTCTTCTTTCGCAGTTGCGGATGCTGGCGAGAGGGGTTAACCATAGGTGGGAGGCATGTTCAAGTAAGAACAACACCCAAGCACCGGTCCACCCATATATCAGATCATCAAAGTAATGAACGCGAATCAAACAAACATGATGAAAGTGACTAGATGAAATTCTCATGTGTCCTCAAGAATACTTTGCTTGCTATAAGAGAAAGTTCTTGTCAGATATCGGGTTCCGGCAAAACCCTTAAGGTTCGAACTCTAGGGTGCGCACGAAGATCTTCCCCCTACCGATCCACGTCCCAACGCCTCGCTACGAATCTAAGCTAAACGATGAACAACACAAGGGACACAATGTTTATACTGGTTCGGGCTACCATTGTGGTGTAATACCCTAATCCAGTGTGTGGTGTGGTGGATTGCCTCAGGGGCTGATGAAGAACGGTACCAGGGAAGAACAGCCTCTCGAGAGGTGTTCTTGGGCTGGTGCAGTGTTCCGCTTGGGTGGATCCCTCTAGGCTCTAGATGAAGTGACCCCTCTCTTTGGTTGTGGCTATCCCTATATATAGAGGCCCTGGTTCTCTTCCCAAATATTGAGCGGGAAGGGAGCCAACAACGGCCATTTTGAAGGGGAACATCTAGTACAAGTTATCCTGACTAAAGGTGGTCTTCGGCTGCCAAAGGCACTGGTGATGACGCCATCTTGGGCTCCATGGTGACCTCCGTGCTGTCGCTCTACTAGTCTTGGTCTTGTTGCACCGAAATGGTAACCTTTGCTTGATGCCTCGGTACTCCGCGCCTGTGCTTGCCCCCTTTGCACCAAAGAGGAAACAAGGATGCTGTGCAGGCTGGTGCCCGCCTGGTCTCGATCGTCATGGCTTGCACCATGGGCACCTCGCGAGGTACCCCTGCCTTGATCTCTCCGCCTCCTCGCGAGCCTGCCTGGTGAGGCCGTTTCTGAGGAAGCCTTGCATCGTCCGCCCCGTGAGGCTTGGACCCTCGCGAGAGTCTTGAGCTTGAGTTGATGAAGATGGGCCGTACTGGGCCACCACTTGAGCCACGCGGGGGCAGGCAAGTCTAGGGACCCCCATTCCCAGAACGCCGACAGTAGCCCCCTGGCCCAAGGCGCGCTCGGACTTGGCTTAGCAAAGAAGCGAACGGGCAAGTGCGGAGCGCCGGGCCCCAACAGCCTGCGGCCTTGGTCGCCACGTGGCGGTTGATTGGACGTGGGCGTCTCCGCTTCCCCATGCTGCCTCGGCAACTGCCCAATTTGACGAGTCCCTGCTGCATGCAAAAAGGGTCATGATTACCTGCGATCGTGGAGGCCGACGGTTGGCCTCCCTTGGGTTATAAATGTGGGGGGGCGCAGGCCCCCGCTGCACATCTCCCTTCCCCCACTTGCTTCTTCTTCCTCCCTGCTCCAGTCGCCTGTCGCGCTCCATGGCACCGACGAAGAGGTTCTCGGTCGCGGAGAAGGGGAAAGCTCACCGGGAAGGGCCTGCCCCCCCCCCTGCCCAAGCGCGGTCGTGGTCGCCACCGTAAGCGCTCCGTGACTCCTGCGGTGGCCCCTCGTGGTCGCGGCGATGGCCCTTCACACGGCGACGGCCGCCCGGTGGGTGAGGGGAGGCGCGTTGTGGCTGCGCGGCCTCCCAGGCCACGCTTCCACTCAGCCGAGGTGCTGCCGGAGTTTGTCATGTGGTCGGCGGACCCGACCGGCAACTGGCTCCAGCTTCCCCGCTACTTCGCCAGCAAACTCCCGGCTGGCGCTCCTGGCGGCCACTGGCTCCAGGCGGATGGCTGCTGCAGCAAGGCTTCCTGGGTCTCGGTGGAGATCTCTGTCGCCGGGAACGTGGCCTTGGCCCGCGGCTAGCAGACGTTCGCCCGCGCGCGCGGCCTGGGCTGGCGGTGCATCCTGCACTTCAAGTTTGATGGCAACGCGACCCTCTACGTGAGGGTGTTTGGAGAAGATGGCCGCCATGTTGGGTGCTGCCCCAAAGACGATGACGGCGACCAAGTGCAGGGGCTTGGTGACGGTCGCCATGAGGATGAAGGCGAGCCTGCTACCGGCGGCGTTCGCAGCTCGCCAAGCTTCAGCGGCTCCCCCTCTGGTGACAGCTCCTCCAGCGGTGGCTGCGATCAACCACCGCACCGCCGCGCCCGCTTCGAGGGTGGTAGCAGGTCATCCCTCCGTCGTGCCTCGGTGAAGCGTGAGGAGGAGTCTGATTGAGCTCAGGAGGACGGTGTGAATCCCCCCTCACGAGCCGTCGCCGGGCATGCCTTGTTTATTTGTTTCCCCCCTTTTCTTGCATAGAGAGAGAGAGAAGTATGGAGCCTCGTGGGGGCGTACTGGACTATTGCCTCTAATTATTATGCTATTTCCATTATTCCCATGTCGTGTTGTGGTGTTGTGGCTGCGTGCTTCTGCGTAGGAACAACTTAGCTCGAGGGGCTCGCTGCAGTTTTCGCCTTGCGAGGTACCTGCCTGAGGCCTCGTCGGGCGTCTTGAAGCCTGCAAAAATTAGCCAGGAGGATAGCTTTCGAACCTTTGTCGCGAGGGTGTCCGACTCAGGTCCTGTGTTTGCATCGCGATGCCCGTGGGGCATGGGCTGGGAGGGGTGCTCCCGCTATGAACTTGAGTGTGTGAAGCCTCACGAAATTAGGTAAGAAGGTACTCGCGAGGGCGCCCGTGCAGCCCCCTCACGAGGCTTGCGAAAGAGAGGACAAGCCAGGCGAAAAACAAAGGCGAAGAATCATGGGTCGGGGACGGCAAACAACACTAAAAGCAACTCCAATAAAGTTTCGAACAAGGGTGAACAAGCCAACTGCGGAAAGCAAATGAAAAGCCGCATCCGGCACCTAATCTAGTCTTCGACGTCTTCTCACCAGAGCAGAGCTAAGTGCTTCCAATGGGCGTGGGAGGGAGCCCCCGAGGCCCAAGGGCGGCACTCCGGAGACTCCGGGGCATGTACAGCCCCAACTCATTATTACGTGAGAGTGTCACGGGCGGCGAGCTTCACAGGCATTGGCCTTCTTCACAGGCACTGGGCCATTTCTTGGGGCGGCGAGCTTCAAAGGCACTGGGCCCTTCTTCACAGGTGCCAGGCCTTCTTTACAGGCATTGGGCCTTACTTCATGGGTAGAATCTCCGGAGGTGCTAAATGTTCCACGCGTTCGGGATGGGCACTCCCTCCTGGATCTCCAAGCGTGCAGCGCCAGGTCTGGAAACATGAACAACCATGAACGGGCCCTCCCACATGGGCGAGAGCTTGTGCAGCCCTTCCCTGGAGAGCACCCGCCTGAGCACGAGGTCACCTACCTCGAGAGTCCTGGGGCGGATGTTGCGGCAGTGGTACCGCCGTAGCGCCTGCTGATATCTTGCCGCTCGAAGCGCGGCCTCCCGACGGTGTTCCTCCCCCAGCACGAGATCCATCCCCCGCATGGTGTCCTGCTGCGCTTCGTCAAATGACAGGACCCGCACAGAGCGACGCCTGACCTCGTGAGGGAGGACCGCCTCTGCTCCGTAGACGAGGAAGAACGGGGTTTCGCCGGTTGACTTGGTGGTGGTAGTGCGAATAGACCATAGCACGGACCGGAGCTCGTCGTACCAGCCCCTACCGCAGGCCTCTAGCTTCTTCTTGAAGGTCCTGGTTTTGAGGCCTTTCAGGACCTCTACGTTGGCGCGTTCAGCCTGGCCGTTGCTCCGAGGGTGCGCCACCGAAGCGTAGCATATCTGCGTTCCAAGGTTAGCATAATATGTCTTGAAGAGATTGCTGATGAACTGTGAACCGTTGTCGGTGATGATGCGATTAGGCACCCCGAATCGGCTCACGAGGCCCTTGATGAACTTGACTGCGGAGCCAGCTGGGATGGTACGAACGGCTTCCACCTCTGCCCACTTGGTGAACTTGTCAATGGCGACGTAGAGGTAGTGATAGCCCCCTGGTGCCCGAGGAAACGGGCCCAAAATGTCCAGCCCCCAGACCACGAACGGCCATGAGAGTGGAATGGTCTGTAGGCCCTGAGCTGGCTGATGAATCTGCTTGGCGTGGAATTGATAGGCTTCACAAGCCTTCACCAGCTCGATTGCATCGTTGAGTGCTGTAGACCAATAAAACCCGCTGTGAAACGCCTTGCCGATGAGGGTCCGTGATGACGAGTGGTGTCCACAGTCTCCACCGTGAATGTCTGCCAGCAACTCCTTCCCCTATTCCCTGGAGATGCAACGCAGGGAAACACCATTGGGCCGCTTCCGGTAGAGCTCTCCGTCTTGGATGCAGTAGGCCGTGGCCTGCCGGGCCACGCGTTTCGCATCCTCTTCTTTCTCTAGTAGAATCCCTTGCATCAGGTAATCCTTGAGCTCTATAGTCCAGCATACTTCTTGAGGCTCCAGCGCCAGGATCAAGCGTGCTCTTGAGGTCAGGCCATAGGCCGGAGCTCCTGAGACAAGCGGTTGAGGGAGTTCCTCCCGAGGTTGCGCTGTGCTTGATAGTGACGGTGCTGCCGAGGGCTTGAAGAGTCGTTCCTCGAAAACGCCAGGCTCCTGAGGCGGCCACCTTAATGCCCTCTTGGCGATGTCATCAGCCTCCTGATTGGTGCCGCGAGGCACATGCTGCAGCTCCAGCCCTAGAAACTACTTCTCCATCTTGCGCACTTCCACAAGATACGCCTCCATGTGCTCGTCCTTGGGCTCGTATACTTTATTGGAGAAGTTGACGAGGAGATGCGAGTCCCCCTTGATGATGAGGCGCTTCACTCCTAGTGCGGCCACGGCCTTCAAGCCTGCTATGAGGCCCTTGAATTCTGCTATGTTGTTGGAAACCTTTTCGCCCTGATGGAAACAGAGCTGCACGGCATAATAGAGCTTGTTCTGAGTGGGGGATATAAGCACTGCGCCGG
The DNA here is from genome assembly GCA_963921465.1 of Triticum timopheevii. Classification (NCBI taxonomy): domain Eukaryota; kingdom Viridiplantae; phylum Streptophyta; class Magnoliopsida; order Poales; family Poaceae; genus Triticum; species Triticum timopheevii. The sequence goes on from OY997274.1 coordinate 220,205,304, forward strand.
CCCCTGCACCATGTCGCGAGAATGATCCATCGAAGTGCATAACCCAGCCGTCCGGTGCCTCGCTTCCCAGGGAAAGCGACCGATCTTCGCCTGCTTCGAGCCCTGGGGCCTCTGTCCATTCTGCCACAAAATCTGCAAGTGCTGCTCCTTTGACAACTCTAGTCGTGCTGAATTCTAACTGAAACGCTTGCAGCTTGATGTTCCATTCAACGACCCTTCTAGCGGAGTTGGGACTCCTGAGCACCCTCTCCAATGGGTAGGCTGAGACAACCTTGATGGGGTGACCTTGGAAATAGTGCCTCACCTTCCGTGAGGCCACCAATAGCGCAAGCAAGAGCTTTTGGGGCATGGGGTACCATGCCCTTGCATCCCGCAGCACCGTGCTGACGAAATACATAGGATGCTCGACGAGGGTGGGCACGTCGGCGGAGCCCGCACCCTCTGGAGAATCGAGTGCCTCCTGAGGCGTTCGAGCCCCCGGCTCCTGACTACTTGGCGAGGTCCCCTCAGCCCCAGAGGCGTCTTCCTATTGAGGCTGGTCCCCATCTGCCGAGGTCGTGGCCCTCGCGAGGCCTTCTTGGCCTTCAGTTGTCGCGGTTGGGATTGCGGCCGATGCGGCCTTGACCCGACGCTCCTCCCGAACCGCCACCAGAGCTGCGCTAGCGGAGTAAGGTGTGGCAGCGAGGTAGAGCACCAGGGGCTCCTGAAGGCGCGGAGCCACCATCACCAGAGGGCTGGTCAGGTACTTCTTGAGATCTTGGAACGCTTTGTCAGCCTCTTGAGTCCATTCGAACAGACCCTTCTTTTTCATCAGCTTGAAGAAGGGCAGGGCGCGCTCCCCCAGCTTGGAGATGAAGCGCCCTAAAGCGGTCACTCGATCGGCGAGCTTCTGCATTTCCCCGAGGGTTTGTGGCGGACTCATGTCTTCGATTGCCTTGACCTTCTCCGGGTTAGCCTCGATACCTCTGTGGGATACGAGAAAGCCCAGAAGCTTGCCAGAAGGGACACCGAACACGCACTTCTCCAGGTTGAGCCACAGGTCCACTTCACGAAGGCTCGCGGAGGTTTCTTCGAGGTCCTGTATCAGGGTCTTGGCCGCCCGAGACTTCACCATGATATCATCGATGTAGGCCTCGGTGTTTCTCCCGAGCTTCCGGCCCAAGGCGATATGCATCAGTCGCTGAGAGGTTGCGCCCGCGTTGCGCAATCCGAACGGCATGCAGGTGTTGCAGTACACCCCGCACGGGGTCAGGAAGGCCGTTTTCTCCACATCTTCTACCACCATCTGGATTTGGTGATAGCCCGAGAAGGCATCCAGGAAGCACAACAGGTCGCACTCAGTGGTGGAATCGATGATTTGGTCGATGCGGTGGAGTCGACGCACATGCACTCCTTTCCTCCCTTCTTTGGCACACCAACAGGGTTTGCCAGCCATTCCGGATAGCGAACCTCGCGAATGACTCCCGCAGCTTCTAGCTTGCGGGTTTGTTGGACGATGAAGGCTTGCTTCTCGGTGGACTGTCGCCTTGCTTTCTGCTTCATAGGGCGCACGTTGGGGCACACGTTCAGGTGGTGCTTGATCACCTGCCTTGGGACCCCCGCTAGCTACTTGGGTTCCCACGCGAACACCTCCTTGTTTGCGCGCAAGAATTTCACCAGGGCCTCCTCTTGCTCGCGGTTGAGATTGGCGCCTATGGTGAAGGTGGTGCCGGAGGATCCATCCTCATCGACTGGTACCTACTTAGTCTCCGCCTTGTCTTGGGTGAACAGCTGCTTCTTCTTGGTTGGCGCAGCCCCCTTGGCCTTGAGGGTGTCGGCGCTGGTGGGTTGTGCCACTGCGGCCGCCTTGTAGGCGAGCTTGAGCGCCTGCAGAGCATCCTTCGTATCTCCAGCTACGGTGAGGGCGCCGCTGCTCCCGGGCATCTTCATGAGGTTGTAGGCCAGGTGAGTCGCTGCCATGAACTGGGCCAAGGCAGGGTAGCCGAGGATGGCGTTGTACGGGAGACCGATGAGGCTGATGTCGAAATTGACCAGCTCCGTGCGGAAGTTATCGTGGGTGCCAAAGGTCACCGGGAGACGGATCTACCCCAGGGAGCCGGTGGAACTGCCTCCGACGCCCGAGAAGGACTTGCTGGCTCGGAGTCCCGCCAGGGGCACATGGAGGAGGCTGAAGGCCTCCACCGAGAGCACGTTGAGGCCGGCACCACCGTCGATGAGGGTCCTGGTTACGGCTACCTGGCAGATGGTGGGAGTGCACAGCATCGGTAGCGCACCCGAGCGGGCGGTGTTGGTGGGGTGATCGTCCAAGCTGAAGGTCAAGTCGGCCTAGGGTGCCACCCAACCCGGAGGGGCTTCGCGGCGCGTGAGGGCGGCGCCAATCTGGGGGACGAACGGCTTGACATGGCGGCTCGAGGGTGGCGCTTGCGAGCCGCCCAGGAGAGCTGCGACGAGCGGGGGCGCCGGCACAGCATAATGGGTGAGGAAGAGGTTGCACAGCTCCTCCCAGGAGGCCACCGAAGCTGTTGGCAGGTGGAGTAGCCACATGCGCGGAACGCCGGTGAGGGCCATGGGAAGCCAGTTAGCCATGACCTTGTGGTCGCCCCCGGCCTTGAGGACGGCCTCCTCATATGCCAGCAGGAAAGCTAGCGGATCCGTCGCGATGTCGTAGCGCGGCAACATCTCTGGCTTGAACTTGTTCGGCCACTGCACCTGTCGCAAGGCGGGGTCCAAGGCTCGGAGCCCCCTGGTCCCAGTGCTGGCGGCGGCAGTCGGAGCGGGCGGCGTGTTGTCCGCCATGAGGGCGAAGCGCGGTGTTGATGGAGAGCAGGTCGACGGAAGGGAGAGCTCCGGTGCACCCCTACCTGGCACGCCAAATGTCAGATATCGGGTTCCGGCAAAACCCTTAAGGTTCAAACTCTGGGGTGCGCACGAAGATCTTCACCCTACCGATCCACGTCCCAATGCCTCGCTACGAATCTAAGCTAAACAATGAACAACACAAGGGACACAAGGTTTATAATGGTTCGGGCCACCGTTGTGGTGTAATACGCTAATCCAGTGTGTGGTGTGGTGGATTACCTCAGGGGCTGATGAAGAATGGTACAAGGGAAGAACAACCTCGCGAGAGGTGTTCTTCGGCTGGTGCGGTGTTCCGCTTGGGTGGATCTCTCTAGGCTCTAGATGAAGTGATCCCTCTCTTTGGTGGTGGCTATCCCTATATATAGAGGCCCTGGTCCTCTTCCCAAATATTGAGCGGGAAGGGAGCCAACAACGGCCATTTTGAAGGGGAACATCTAGTACAAGTTATCCTGACTAAAGGTGGTCTTCGGCTGCCAAAGGCACTGGTGATGACGCCGTCTTGGGCTCCACGGTGACTGAAAGTGCAACTATCCCTAGGTGGTTTTGGTAATTCATAACAACATATAGCTCATTGAGCTAATGCTATTACAAGACTATTATTTCAGGAAAGCTCAATGAATGGTATGGCATGGATGATGAAAGTGGATCCCTCAAAATATCAAGGACAAAGGATTGGCTCAAGCTCAAAAGCTCAAGACTCTTCATTTTACATTTTAAGTGATCCAAGATCACATTGAGTCTATAGGAAAAGCCAATACTATCAAGGAGGGATGAGGTGTTGTTTAATGAGCCTCTTGCTTCATGTGCTTAGTGATATGCTCCAAATACCCTCAACTACTTTCTCACATCCACATATGACCTAAACCCAAAGTCAAAATCGGCCCCATCGATTCTTTCTATCCGGCGCCACCGAGTTCAAATGTCATAGCCCGTGCCACAAACCCTAGGCAAATTGGTCTTACCGATAGGGATCTCCGTCTCACCGAGATGGGGTTGTAATCTCTCTGTTTGCCTTCATAACATTTCGGTCTAACCGAAGTGAGCGATCGGTCCCACCGAGATTGCAATGTAAACTCCCTGTTTCCCTTTCGTAACATTTCGGTCTCACCGAAATGAGCGAATCGGCCCCACCGAGTTTACCTGACCAACTCTCTGGAAAGCTTATTACCAAAATCGGTCTCACCACGTTTGTGTAATCGGTCTCACCGAGATTACGTTATGCCCTAAACCTAACCATATCGGTCCTACCAAGTTGCATGTCGGTCCCACCGAAAATCCTAACGGTCACTAGGTTTACTAAATCGGTCCGACCGAGTCTTTTAAATCGGTCCCACCGAGTTTGGTAAATTGTGTGTAACGGTTAGATTTTGTGTGGAGGCTATATATACCCCTCCACCTCCTCTTCATTCGTGGAGAGAGCCATCAGAACAAACTACACTTCCAACTTACCATTTCTGAGAGAGAACCACCTACTCATGTGTTGAGGTCAAGATATTCCATTCCTACCATATGAATCTTGATCTCTAGCCTTCCCCAAGTTGCTTTCCACTCAAATCTTCTTTCCACCAGATCCAAATCCCATGAGAGAGAGTTGAGTGTTGGGGAGACTATCATTTGAAGCACAAGAGCAAGGAGTTCATCATCAACGCACCATTTGTTACTTCTTGGAGAGTGGTGTCTCCTAGATTGGCTAGGTGTCACTTGGGAGCCTCCGACAAGATTGTGGAGTTGAACCAAGGAGTTTGTAAGGGCAAGGAGATCACCTACTTCGTGAAGATCTACCGCTAGTGAGGCAAGTCCTTCGTGGGCGACAGCCATGGTGGGATAGACAAGGTTGCTTCTTCGTGGACCCTTCGTGGGTGGAGCCCTCCATGGACTCGCGCAACCGTTACCCTTCGTGGGTTGAAGTCTCCATCAACGTGGATGTACGATAGCACCACTTATCGGAACCACGACAAAAACATCCGTGTCTCCAATTGCGTTTGAATCCTCCAAACCCTTCCCTTTACTTTATTGCAAGTTGCATGCTTTAATTTCCGCTGCTCATATACTCTTTGCATGCTTGCTTGAATTGTGTGATGATTGCTTGACTTGTCCAAAGATAGCTAAAATCTGCCAAACTCTAAAATTGGGAAAAGGTTAAGTTTTAATTGGTTAAGTAGTCTAATCACCCCCCCTTCTAGACATACTTCAAGGTCCTACAAGTGGTATCAGAGCTTTGGTCTCCATTTGCTTTGATTTCCATAGCTTTTGGTGATCATAGCCTTGGTTTCACAACCTAGGAGAGTATGGCGTCTAGCGAGGGAAATTATCACCATAGAGGTCCTTACTTTGATGGTACTAATTTTGCTAGTTGGAAGCATATGATGAAAATGCATATTCTTGGACATAACCCCGCCGTTTGGGCTATTGTGTGTATTGGCTTGCAAGGTGAATTCTTTGATGGGACAGAGCCATGTGAAGCTAGCGCGGAAGAATTGAAGATGCTGCAATATAACGCTCAAGCTTGCGATATCCTCTTTAATGGCTTGTGCCCCGAAGAATTCAACAAAATCAGCCGTCTTGAGAATGCAAAGGAAATTTGGGATACTTTGATTGATATGCATGAAGGTACCGACTCCGTCAAGGAATCCAAGTTGGATGTGCTCCAAAGTCAGCTTGACAAGTTCAAAATGAAGGATGGTGAAGGTGTCGCTGAAATGTACTCTAGGCTTGCTCTTATCACAAATGAGATTGCCGGCTTAGGGAGTGAAGAGATGACCGACAGATTCATCATCAAGAAGATCCTAAGAGCATTGGATGGAAAGTATGATACCGTGTGCACATTGATCCAAATGATGCCAAACTACAAAGATCTCAAGCCAACGGAAGTCATTGGAAGAATTGTTGCTCATGAGATGTCACTCAAGGATAAGGAGGAACTTCACAACAAGTCAAGTGGTGCTTACAAAGCCTCATGTGAAGCCCCCACATCATCAAGTGAGAAACAAACCTTCAATGAATAATTGAGCTTAATGGTGAAGAACTTTAACAAATTCTACAAGAGTAGAAGCAAAGAAAGAAGCTCTAAGTCAAGGTCCTACAATGACAAAAGATCTTCTAGTCGAGAGTGCAATTGCTACAATTGTGGGAGACCCGGACACTATTCCAATGAGTGTACGACACCCTACAAAAGAAGAGAAGATTCTCCAAAAAGAAGAAACAAAAGAGAAGAATCACCACCAAGAGAGAGGAGGAGTAGATATGATCGTTATGAACGAAGACCCTCACGGAGAAGCAAGGATTCGGAAAGGAAGAATAAGTCATCAAGGAGCTACACAAAACGAAGACATCAAGCTCATGTTGGTGAATGGGTATCCCGCTCCGACTCCGACAATCACTCCGAGAGAAGCTATCACTCCGACTCCGAATATACTCAAGATGAAGGTGTTGCCGGTCTAGCACTTGTGTCAACCAACTCCTACGACATATTTGATTCACCAAATGAAGGAATTGGAAGATGCTTCATGGCCAAAGGTCCAAAGGTAACACATACCGAGTATGTTGATTTCAATAGTGATGAAGATGACTTGCTAGGTGATGATGATTTACTTGTTGACAACTCTAGTGATGAATACTATGATGAAACGTCAATTAATCATGCTAATCAAGATAAAACGAATGAAATGATAAGGAGAAGATTGAGCTCCTAACTAAAGAACTAAACACTCTTAAGTTAGCTCATGAAACTATCTTCGAAGATCATTGAGAACTTTTAAGGGCTCATGAGAAGTTATGCTTTGAAAAGCTCAATCTTGAGCAAGAGCATGAGTTCTTAAAGGAAATCAATGATGATCTCCGTAAGAAAAGTTTTTCTTACATTGCCAAGCGTTTACTCTTATCTACTTACATGCCTCAAGTCAAGTCTAGTAACAAGTAAAAGAAAGATCCTTCCTCTAGTAGTAACAATAATAATGTCAAATCCAATATTGTTGCTTCTAGTAGTTCTATTGATTCCACTAATGATTCTCTTAGCCTAGTTACACTTGAGCAAGAAAATAGCTTATTGAAGGGAATTATAGAGAAAGGTGTATACAAGAGCCTTGCCGGGAGTAAGCAATTCGAGTAAATTGTACGCAAGCAAGGAAGGCACCAGAAGAATCAAGGTGTTGGTTTTGAACGAAAGTTCAATGCCAATGGAGTTGAGTGGGAAGAAGATCAATACCCCAAGACGAAGTTTGTTCCTCAACAAGAGAAGTATGATCCTACTTCCTTCAAGGGAACACAAGCACACGATGATCTTCCACCACAAGACCACAAGAACAAAGGCAAGGACAAGCTTCAAGAGGAGATTGATGCATTTGAAGAAGCACCTAAGGCCTTAGTCAAGGGGGTTCCCAAGACTACGTCAAGTTCTACTTCATCAAGTACAACTACAACTCCAAGGATTCCCATCAAGATGATGTGGATCCCGAAGAAGAAGAACTAGAGAGTTCTTGAGGGTGACTCCGCCAACATTCTTCACTCATATCATTATGGCAAGGACAAGTGCAATCAACTTCCACATCTTGCACTAGTTTAAGGAGTCACAAACCCTCATGTTGGTAAGGCAAGGGACAAGGTAACCTAATGATTTCATGGACATCATCTTGTGTGTGCATCACTCTATGTCTATGGATATTCTTGTTTGTTCCTTGTGGGACTAACCCATGTAGGTATGTTGAAAGTGCAACTCACTCCAAAGGATTGCTCCAAATGATCTACATCAACATTGAGCACCCACATCTTCAACACCTACATGAAGTCATCATCGACAAAACCCGAAGGTTAGTTCATCCCTCTAAAAGGGGATCTCACGTCTAGGGGAGCTTAACTCTAAGAATTGAGTCAAAGCAACTCTAATGGTGTGAACACATCAATGCATTATGTAAAAGTGGTAACCCCACTTGAGCTTAAACGATGAGTATGACCTATGATCAAATGTTCTCATTTGACTCCTAAGTCAATATACTCATATATAGATGACTTAGTCATCGCCAATTGTTTGATAGATGCTAGAATTGGTTGTGCATGCTTTGCCACATATTTTATTTTCCATTTTATTGTGTGAGCATGTTGGATGCATATTTTACTCATTTGAGGACATCCACTTGTTGCTTTGATTGTTTGGCTTCTTTTTCTTTGGCCAAGTGGATGGACAAGAATGCCTAGGAATCTTCTCTAGCTATCTATGCTTTTCTCGTCTCAAACTCTATTCATGCTACATCAAAAATTTGATCAAGTCAAATTCGAACCACTCTGTGTGAGGAGCACTCAGAGTCCCCGATTCGTCATAGACTTAAACTTCCAAAACTTCTTTGTGATTCTCGGTCTGACCGGTTCCTCCATTTCGGTCCTACCGAGATCCCTAAGTCGATCTAGGTTTTCAATCTCAGTGCAACCGATTTGAACTTTTCGGTCACACCGAGTTGCTGTAACTGTATACAGTTATGCATCTCGGTGCCACCGAGTTGTTCCACTCGGTCACACCGACAGGGTCGGGCTATATATACTCACAGGCAAAAAAATTGAAATTTCTCCGAACCTCTTCGCCCGCGCATAGCTCGCTCTGTCTCCAGGGTCTCCGGATCATCTCCTCATCGCCAGCCGCCTCCTGTCACTGGTCTCCTCCGCCGTCAACGGAATTCACCCCCGCCGTTGCCACCGTAGCGAGTTCATTGCCAAGCTAGGGTATGGACTCGATCACAGTGCTATCCTCGTCCGATTCCTAGCACATTGTGTTCATTATGATTCTTGCCACGATTGAAACACTCCTATCCAGTCAATACAATCCTTAGAATAGATGCGATTTGAAAATTTAGGGTTAGGTTTCCGCCGAAACCATCTCGGACCCACCGAGTTGAAAAACTCGGACCCACCGATTTGGCTAACGCCATTGCACTAGTAACTCTTGGTCTAACCGAGAATTGCTAATCGGTGTGACCGATTTTAGGACTTTGTGAAACCCTAGCAGTCTCGGTGCCACCAAACTGTGACTCGGTCCGACCGAATTCACCAGTTTAGGTTCCAAAAACTGCTTCAGTATCACCGAGTTTGAAAATTGGTTGATCCGAAATGCTTTCTGTGGAAAACTAAAACTGAGTTTTTGAATCATTCTTTTGCAAAAATCTCTGCATTTTGTGATGCTCATCCATTCTATCTCATCTATAACTATTCACAGGGTCTGCAGTCAGTGATTTGCAGCATGTTAGACCAAAGTTATAGTCAGAACAAGTCAGAAGAGCACAATCACATGAGTGAGGGCACTAGTCCCTCTAGCACTTCAGATGATGGCAGCAGGAGCACCCCAAGCAATTTGCCTAAAGCTGCCACCAGGACAAGGAAGAAGAGAACCTTAGAATCTGAGGATGAGGATTATATGGTAGAAGAAGATGAGGCTACTTCCAAGAAGGTAGTGCTCAAAAAGGAGTATGCCTCAGCAAAGAAGACAAAGCCTGGACTCAATAGGAAGGTTCCTGCCAAGAGGACACCTATGCTGAAGTTGCTGATGAGGAAGATGATGAAGGACAAGTCCTGAGGAAGCTAAAGCCCAAGATTCCAGACCACAATGATGCTCATCCTGTGGCTGAGAACCTGAAGTTGAGAAAGGATGCAGGACTCAGATTGTGGAGGCTGTCAGATCCATATGCTACCAGGAGAAGGACTGCTGTTGATTACAGGTTCCACACTAAGGAATAGCAGGACTTCTATGAGACAGTGTTGTTGGACAAGAAACCAATAGTGTGTGATATGAGGTGGGTCGACTGGACCTACATGAAGGAAAATGAGGAACACTATCCTAGAGTGCAAGACAGTTTTGTTGCTTGTGGAGTTGCAGACTTTATTGGGCAGAAGCTCACAAAGTGGAATGATGAGCTCATTATGCAATTCTACTCCACAACACACTTCTATTCAGATGGCAGGATAGTTTGGATGTCTGAAGGTACAAGGTACCAGTCAACAATTGAGGAATGGGCACATCTGATCAATGCCCCAAAGGAGAGTGAAGATGACTTGGATGTCTATGCCAAGAAGAAGATGGACCACAATACCATGGCTCATATGTACAAGGAAATTCCTGATGTTGCAGTTGAGACACATAAGTTTGGGTCAGTTCACTTCCTTCTCTCAGGGCTGCCAACAATCAACTGGATCCTAAGGCACACTCTTTTGCCCAAGTCAGGTGACCACAACATGATTAGTGGGCATGCAATCAACTTGCTGCACTTGTTTGATGTGCCACAAAAATTCAAGGTCATGAGCCTCATTGTTGAGACCATTAAGAGGACAGCAGCAGACCAGAAGAGAAGTTGTGGGTATGCCCCACAGATTCAGGAGTTGATTAACTCAAAGATGGGCACAGGAACATACTTGCTGGATAAGGAACATTTTGCTATCTATCCAGACTTTGAGGATAATCAAGTTGTAATGAATGAGAATGAACCATCATCAGTGCAAGCTCAAGAGAAGAAGGAGAAAGCAAAGAGAGAGAAGGCTGCCAAGATGCCAACTCAAGAGGAGGCATCTGAGTACTTTTTGAAGAACAAGCAGGAGCAGCTTGGTTACTTGATAGCATCAACATTGAGGATTGAGAAGGGGTTGGCCACCCTAACTCAAAACAAGGAGAGCCTGGAAAGAATCATGGAACAAAAATTCTATGATCTAGATGTCAAAGTAACTGAGATTCAGTCGGTTGTGGAGCAGCTCCAGGATGACATGCAGGAGAGGAAGGGCAAGACAACCACTGATGCATTTGCCAGAGTACCTAGAGCTCATAGGTCAGCTACAGTGCCTGTGACAGACACCAGAGCCACATCATCTGCACCAGCTACAGCTCCTACAGCTCCAGTGCAACCAGCTCCAGCACCAACTCCTCCAGCTCCATCCACATCAACTGAAGCCTTCGTCCAAGGAGCCATCTCTACACCACCACCTGAAGATCAAGCCTGAGAGTCGATCTAGCACTATGCATTTTCTATGAACTTTTTGGTAACTTGTTGCCAAAGGGGAAGAAAAATGTATAGATCATAGGCTTCGAGAGAGAGTGTGTTGCTTTTGTTCTCTCTTGCTTTGGTGGTTAAACTTTTGTTTGCTTTTGATTGCTTGAGATACTATGCTGTTATCTGTGAGACATTGATGATCATGTGTTTGATCATAAGCTACAATTATGCTTGTTAGATGATATTATCTTACCTATCCTTATATGATCATTCACTTTGCTTGGTGATGAGTGCATGTATTCAATCTTTATTATTTTGAGTACTCCACCAAGATGTATGTGACATGGAAGAGTAACCCATGAGCCTAATTCCTTGTGCATTTGCAGTCCAAACCAAATTTTAAACTATGCACAAATTTAGGGGGAGCTCTTGCTTATCACATACTTCTCGAAGCGACGATGTTTTTCAATCTTATTATCATTTGTCAAAGCTTTGATCTATATGTTGTCATCAATTACCAAAAAGGGGGAGATTGAAAGTGCAACTATCCCTAGGTGGTTTTGGTAATTCATAACAACATATAGCTCATTGAGCTAATGCTATTCCAAGACTATTATTTCAGGAAAGCTCAATGAATGGCATGGCATGGATGATGAAAGTGGATCCCTCAAAATATCAAGGACAAAGGATTGGCTCAAGCTCAAAAGCTCAAGACTCTTCATTTTACATTTTAAGTGATCCAAGATCACATTGAGTCTATAGGAAAAGCCAATACTATCAAGGAGGGATGAGGTGTTGTTTAATGAGCCTCTTGCTTCATGTGCTTAGTGATATGCTCCAAATACCCTCAACTACTTTCTCACATCCACATATGACCTAAACCCAAAGTCAAAATCGGTCCCATCGATTCTTTCTATCCGGCGCCACCGAGTTCAAATGTAATAGCCCGTGCCACAAACCCTAGGCAAATCGGTCTTACCGATAGGGATCTCGGTCTCACCGAGATGGGGTTGTAATCTCTCTGTTTCCCTTCGTAACGTTTCGGTCTAACCGAAGTGAGCGATCGGTCCCACCGAGATTGCAATGTAAACTCCCTGTTTCCCTTTCGTAACATTTCGGTCTCACCGAAATGAGCGAATCGGTCCCACCGAGTTTACCTGACCAACTCTCTGGAAAGCTTATTACCAAAATCGGTCTCACCGCGTTTGTGTAATCGGTCTCACCGAGATTACGTTATGCCCTAAACCTAACCATATCGGTCCTACCGAGTTGCATGTCGGTCCCACCGAAAATCCTAACGGTCACTAGGTTTACTAAATCGGTCCGACCGAGTCTGTTGAATCGGTCCCACCGAGTTTGGTAAATTGTGTGTAACAGTTAGATTTTGTGTGGAGGCTATATATACCCCTCCACCTCCTCTTCATTCGTGGAGAGAGCCATCAGAACAAACCTACACTTCCAACTTACCATTTCTGAGAGAGAACCACCTACTCATGTGTTGAGGTCAAGATATTCCATTCCTACCATATGAATCTTGATCTCTAGCCTTCCCCAAGTTGCTTTCCACTCAAATCTTCTTTCCACCAGATCCAAATCCCATGAGAGAGAGTTGAGTGTTGGGGAGACTATCATTTGAAGCACAAGAGCAAGGAGTTCATCATCAATGCACCATTTGTTACTTCTTGGAGAGTGGTGTCTCCTAGATTGGCTAGGTGTCACTTGGGAGCCTCCGACAAGATTGTGGAGTTGAACCAAGGAGTTTGTAAGGGCAAGGAGATCGCCTACTTCATGAAGATCTACCGCTAGTGAGGCAAGTCCTTCGTGGGCGACGGTCATGGTGGGATAGACAAGGTTGCTTCTTCGTGGACCCTTCATGGGTGGATTCCTCCGTGGACTCACGCAACCGTTACCCTTCGTGGGTTGAAGTCTCCATCAACGTGGATGTACGATAGCACCACCTATCGGAACCATGACAAAAACATCCGTGTCTCCCATTGCGTTTGAGTCCTCCAAACCCTTCCCTTTACTTTCTTGCAAGTTGCATGCTTTAATTTCCGCTGCTCATATACTCTTTGCATGCTTGCTTGAATTGTGTGATGATTGCTTGACTTGTCCAAAGATAGCTAAAATCTGCCAAACTCTAAAATTGGGAAAAGGTTAAGTTTTTAATTGGTCAAGTAGTCTAATCACCCCCCTCTAGACATACTTCAAGGTCCTACGGTGACCTTCGTCCTGCCGCTCTGCTGGTCTTGGTCTTCTTGCACCGAAATGGTAACCTTTGCTTGATGCCTCGGTACTCCGCGTATGCGCTTTTCCCCTTTGCACCAAAGAGGAAACAAGGACACTGCGCAGGCCGGCGCCCGCCTGGTCTCGATCGTCATGGCTTGCGTCATGGGTACCTCGCGAGGTACCCCTGCCTTCATCTCTCCGCCTCCTCGCGAGCCTGCCTGGTGAGGCCGTTCCTGAGGAAGCCGTGCGTCGTCCGCCCCGCGAGGCTTGGCCCCTCACGAGGGTCTTGAACTTGAGTTGATGAAGATGGGCCGTACTAGGCCACCACTTGAGCCACGCCGCAGGCCGCAGGCAGGCAAGTCTGGGGACCCCCGTTCCCAGAACGCCGACAGTTCTTGCCTGTCCTTTGCTATAAAAAGGATTGGGCTACCTTGCTGCACCTTTGTTATTATTGCTACGTGTTGCTCGTTACAAATTACCCTGCTATGAAACTATCTGTTACCAATAATTTCAGTGCTTGCAGAAAATACCTTATTGAAAACCGCTTGTCATTTCCTTCTGCTTCTTGTTGGGTTCGACACTCTTACTTATTGAAAGGAGTACGATTGATCCCTTATAATTTTGGGTCATCACTGCAACACATACTCCAAAAATCATTGTGATGGTGTAAGGCGGATCATGTATAAATAAAATAGTACTACTTAGTAACTACTCCGTAGCTACTATACATGTTAACTATTAGGTTGGCTATAGGTGATATTTACAACTTCATATAGCCGGTTGTTAGCAATATTGTTAACTATACTCTGACGTGGCCAGTCGCAGAACCTATGGTTGTTGGTTCCATTACCAAGCACCGCTGGTATCTCTTTCTATCGCCAATCACAGCATTGACGTCGTACGACCTCCGACACACCGTACCAGCACCAACCGTTGCTGATTGCAGCAACCAGGCTTGCCAGTCCCAGCAGTCACCACAAGGGCGCCCCTATATCTCGCTTTAAGCGAGCACAGGGGGAAGCCTCGCGTCCTGGGGGAGCCCAGATGGGCCGACCCAGCCGCACAGGAGGCCACAGCCTGTTTTTTCTGTTCTCGTTTTTGCTTTGTTTTTATACTTTTCTTTATACTTTAACATATTACACACACACAAACACACACACACACACACACACACACACACACACACACACACACACGAAAACACTCTTCAAAAATGTTGAACAAGTATTTGAAAAATGCTAAATAAGTATTAAAAAATGTTGAAGTGTTTGAAAAATATTGAACATGTATTTGAAAATGTTGAATAAGTATTAAAAATGTTGAAGAAGTATTTGAAATGTTGAATAAGTATTAAGAATTATTGAACAAGTAATTGAAAAATGTTGAACATGTATTTGAAAAATGTTGAATAACTATTAAAATGTTGAACGTGTATACAAAGAAATGTTGATCACTTATTAAATATTTTTTTTTGACATATATGAAAATGTAGAGTGAAACAAAACAAACATAAGAAGAAGAAAATGGAGAAGAAAAAATAAAACTAAACAAAAAAAAGAAGAAAACAGAAATCAAATAAAAATTGAATAATGCAAAAAGATCATAATAACCAAATAAAAACAAAATGCAAAATGAATGAAAGAAAAATTGAATAGAAAAAGGAAAGAAACAAAAAAAGAAAAAAAATCCCAATGAAAAAATTGGAGAAGAGAAAGAAACAGAAGAAAACAAAAAAGACATTGAAAAGCCAGAAAACCCAGCTCTTTTCGCCTTAAGTAGCACGCGCCTAACAAGCTTAGCATGAAGGCAATGTTAGTCGAGTGGCAAGGAGCGTGTTGCGTCACCTTGCACGACCAGGGTTTGATTCCTGGTCCCGCCTTTCCTCTTACGGGCACTGGAGGCCAGCCAGTGGGCCTACAGGCCATAGGCGCCTAGGCACTAGGGTAGCCCCTCGGGTGGTGCCTTGGCCCTCTGGTCTTTTCCCGGCTTAAAATTTCCCAAACCATTTTTGTATGATTTTTTCTCAAACTTTTTCTGTGATGTTTATGAAATACCAAAAACAACCAAAACAGAAAACTGATACTATGTATCGGATTAATATATTAATTCAATAAATTTGAGAAAAGGTAAGCCCAAAGTGTATGAAATTGGTAGCAAAGTAGCATGAATCATACAAAAACAATAGATACGGTTGAGATGTATCACATGTAGGCATATATATAAAATAGTGAAGAATCTTTGAAAACACATGTCATAGAAAGTTGCCATGGTGTACAAATCTAGAGAAAGTTGCGATGGAAACTTACCCAAAATTACCAAAAAATATCTTGAAAACGCATGTCATGTTAAAAGAGAAAAAAACTATTGTGTGTCTTGGTGTTTACTGCACACTTATATTCTTGTAGACTTTGTTGAGTCTCAAACACAGAGTTTTGTACGATAGCAACATATTTTTCTCAAGTGGATGACCTAAGATTTATCAATCTGGGGCAAGTGTAGAATGATTATATTCTCCTCTCAAGCAACCCTGTATTAATATATGAGAAATCTCTTGTGTCTCCAACACACCTAATATAGTTTCACTAGTTTGCCAAAGAGATTAATGCATTTGATGGTAAATAGGTAATATGGATGGCGATAATATTTGTATTTTTTGAATATTTAAAAATAAGAAAATAACAAGGTGGAAACATGACTAAAATGAGGTTTGAAATGGTTGAGAACATGCCTAATTGTCTATTCTCAATATGACAACGTCAATAAAAACATGATGTAACCTCATAAAGTATTTTATAAATTCCAAAAGATATCTTGTAGGTGCAAGGAAATTAAACCACCTCAAAGTTTTCTTTCTAATATTATAATCTATTGAACTATCCCAGTGCCACGTTGGTAGCCCGAGAGATTATACAATGAAAACACCATATGACCTGTCATCCAGTCTTTGTCTAATGAGTCACCCCAGTGTCTCACAGGCGTCTCGAGGGATTATAATAGGCATGCATCATGTAATCTCATTAACCTCTTAAGTTCAAGACCATATCATGAACAAGATTCAATCCTAGGTACTCATCACAAGAGGTACACCATACAATTCAATTATCATTGATGCCCAAGATCATAATCGTGATGGAGATTCGTAAGAGAGAGTGGGGAGAGGGAGAGGGAGGCACGTGGAACATGGCACATGGCTATTACCACAAACCTTGAAGGTGGACTACTCCCGGATCACCATGGGAGCAACAAGGGTTGGTGTAGAGGTTGAAGATGAAGATTACCCACTCCGACAGAGTGCCAAGTCAGATAAAAAAACAAAGATAGCCTCAGAAATGCTACATGGTGACGACCAATAAATCCTCGATAGTTAGTGGTAAGTCTTGGGGGTATATAAATTCCATCGGGTACCAGAGCAAAATAGGTGCCCTGGGCCCAGGGCGCCTCCCGACGCCTACGCATGAGGCACGACCCCTGGTGCTAGGCCTTGGTTCCTCAGTCTTCTCCCCGCATGAATCTTCCCGAAGTTGTTTTCTTTTATTTTTCCTCGGACTTTTTCTGGGGATTTTCTTGAGATTACAAAAACAACCCAAAAAAACTGACACTAGACACTCAATTAATATGTTAATTCAATAAAAAAAACATGTGCACAACGTATTTGTAAGTGATTCAACATAACATGTACAAAATATTATAGATACGTTTGAGACATATCATGTATCAACATGAAAATTGCAATACAAAAAACAACTGTCATGAGGCATATAATGTCATGACATAAAGCATAATTTTTCTTCACACAAATCAGAAAAGCAATAAACTAATTAGAATTGCCACGATCCACTTATATTTTCCATGTGACCAGTACAAACATTTGTGAAAGTTCTCATGATTGTAGAGAACACATCTCAGAGAAGTAGTCATGTGACCATTACAATATGTCTACAAATTGCCATGATTTAAAAAACACAATATAGTAAATTTGTCATTTGACCCGTGCATAAACTTTCCTACATTTTCCATGAACTAAAGAGCAAGTTTCAATAAAGTTTCCATGTGACCAGTACTAAAAGTTTATATATTTGTCGTGAATTATAGCAAAAAGATTTAAAAGTTGCCATGCTATGTATAATTGCCATGTTGCATGTATAGTTGCCATGGGGTATATATAGGTACATTCTATGGTGAAAAAATCATACACAAAACAAAACAGAAGTTGCTATGATGTAAAAAAAACTAGCGAGGAGTTCCATGTTATAGATAATAAATTTTCCATGTGATAAGTAGTACAAATATTCTTAAAACAAATCATGTTGTACAGAGTAAAATTGCTAAATTTGCCACGTGAACATTATTAAAAAAAACTACTTTTTCCATCATTTAGGGAACAATTTTTTTCTAAAATTTTCATGTAGCCCATACAAATATTTTATAAATTTGCCATTTTTAGAAAACATTTTTTTCTAAATTTGTTGTTTTGTACTTGATTCTTTTTTTAATTTTGCCATGTTATTATGTTTTCAAGATTTTTCTTATATACATTTACATGCATAGTTGCATAATGTGTAGAACAATTTTTCTCTAAAGTTGCCATGTTTCCATCCTTTTTTCAGAATTTTGTGCACACAAAAAATAGTTGCCATGACTAATAAAATTTTATTTCCAAAAAATATTTTTACATATTTCAAAAAAGTTACCACATTTTTTAGAACAAAAATCCTAAACTTGCCATATTAACACTGCAATTTTTAAGTTTGCCATGATTTAAAAAAATCATTTTCTTCATTTGCCATATGACAAGTAGAAACATTTTTAAAAAATTTGTGTGATTTTAAAAAATAGAATTCCTAAATTTTCCATGTGACCATTACATGTTTTGTAGTCGTGATTAAGATAGTATATTTTTTTCTAAATTTTCCATATGAGCATTAAAATCGTTTTTTTAATTTGCCATGTTTTAGAGAACATTTTTTTCTTAAAATTGCCACAGTCCAATACAAACATTTTTTTTAATCTGACATGTTTTAGATAACATTTTGCAAAAGATTTTAGGGATAAATGATACTCCCTCTGTTCCATATAGTTGTCGCTCTAAATACAACTAATATGGACTGGAGGGATCAGCGCCAGCTAATATGGAACAGAGGGAGTAGCAATCTTGTAGAAATTGAGGGATACACTTGGCAAACTTTAGCAGTTGCGTCATATAAACACACGCAAACTGTATGATACATTATGGGAAGATTAAGGAAAAAATCATGGTGAACATTTCGAGTGGTGCCCTCCATCACCCTAACCTTTGCTTCCCCGTGAAATGGAAGAGCAGTTAGCAGTCCGAGCCCCCCCCCCCCCCCCCCCACCACCACCTTTCGAATCCACCCGGAGCCCCCCTGAATCGACCCGCGCACCACTCGCCAAAAAAGGGAGGAAGGTTAGGCATACCTCGTCGGGGCACGATTAGTACCTCGTGGATGTTAGTGTGTCATGCAGCCCAGATTCCCTGCGACAGCCAATGCATGGAGAGGAAGTAGCTGCGGTGACAATGGAGGTGGTGTTGGCACGAATGCGGGAGAGAAAACGGCGGCGATGACGAGGAACAACAACGGAGGCGGGGGAGAGCCGAGCTCGCGGCGGAGGCATTAGCGTCGGGATCTGAGAAGGAAGCATTGGGAAGAGTTGATGCGTTCAGTAGGAGAGGAGAAATGACCTCATTGACGAGGGAAGAGACTAGCGAGGGGCGAGATGAGGTGAGGACAACAAAAAATGTGTCATACAAATACCATAAAAAAGCGAACTGTTGCCTCCACAACACCACGATGTCATGCTTCCAGATTCATGCAGAACCAATCGATGGTGTCGTCACGTCGCACTAGTGCACGTCTAAGCAAAACATAACTCCATAAGAGCATATACAACCACACATAGCTAATTTGAGTTGCCAAACGTCTGTGGACACTGCCAGATGTGTTCACAGACTGGTTATACCCCATATTTGGCCGGCCACAACCATAGTACTCATTTCATGATTTGTATTTCCATAAAAAAGCAAGGGCAATGATCTATTGTACGAACTCCTCCTCGTCGGAGATGTCGATGAAGTTCGCGCCGGAGTTGCCGGCCACGTGGTCATTAGCAGTCGGGTGACATGTTGGCTCCCACTCCTCGTCCTCCTAGTCGAGGAAGATCTCGTCGAGCTCCGCATCAGCCTGGCGGAGGATCCGGCGGTTGGCCTCCACCTCCACCTCCGACTGGATGGAGTTGATAATGGCCTCCTGCTCTGTCACCTCTCTGCTTGGGCCACCTCGAACTCCTCCGTTGTGTCGGCCAAGGCGAAGCCCGTAGCCAGAGGCGCCGTATTAGCCTCGCCTTCGGCCTCTTCCTCCTTTGGCTCCGCGTCCTTCGCCTCCTGCTCCTACGACCAGGCCTGCTGTGATCCGGATGCGGACGAATTGGAATATTGCGGCGGCGAAGGGCAGGGAGTGGGAAGAAATGGGAACGTGCTAGGTTGGAATGTCGTCGTCCGGCTTAGAAAGCCGGACTTGATCTCTCGAGCGGCACGCCGGAGAGGTGCTACGTGGCGCCATGAATACCCTCACCGAAAAACAGAGGAGGCGCCGTCGTACTGATGGATCTCCATGTGTTTTCGCATGGGCCCTGCAGTCAGTCCGACATTGCGGATGCGTCCGAATGTCTACGTATCCACCCCCACACATAGGCTGAATACGAGGATTGCCTATCAGCCCGGATCGTTTGAATAGGGTTTGGGACAGATCCGGGGCATGGGGCGTCGAGTTGCGGATGCTCTGACATTTTCGTAAAGGAAACCGGGTCCTTTCGTTGGTGCGTGCAGGGCGCGTGACGTGTTTGCTTCGTTGGTGCAGGTGCCGCGCGCCTCCGTCTCCCTCGGGTATAAATTGCCAGTCCCCCACAGTTTATTTATTGATTTCCAGCAACACACGAACAGGAGGGACTCCGTACCGCGAGAGACAGAGGAGAACACCGATCCCGCCGGCCGGCCGGCGACGTGAAACCGCGACTCCGGCGAGAGGAGAGGCCCGACCGCAACGATGGGCAACGAGATGTCGCCCCTCCAGAGGCACCGCGCGGAATACCGCCCCGAGCTCCCGCCCTGGCTCCAGGTATACCACCGGCCTCCGATTCCCACTTTCCCACGACCGTTCGCCGCGGCATTGCCTCGCCGTGCGCCGATCCCTCGTTCCCGGATCATGCCCGATTCGCCGTCCCACAGGATCGATCTCGCCGACGGCCTGGGAGTGCGGTTTATCTGTTATCTGTTTCGAATATTTCCCTTCGCTTTCGGGTGGGTCACGCTGGGGGTGGGGGGTGATTCTAGGTGCACCAGTGGTGATCCGATGCCGATGCCGATGCCACCGCCCCTCCCCCGCCGCGGAGGTGGATCTGAGATTACCACCCGTAAAGGTCGAAGGGAAAGCGACGGCACTCTCATCGCCGATCACCGATCCAATCATCCCGTTCATAGAAAGCATCTTCCATGGCTGGGCCGATCAAGCCGATCGTTTTCTTGCTTTACAAGTTGATCGGTCTCTTTCTTTTCTGGGTGGAAACCAGGGCACCGCGGTGAAGGTGGAGTACGGCGACGCCGCGATCGCGGCTGATGGCGCTGACGCGCATGTGATCCGCCGCGCGTTCCCGCACACCTATGGCCAGCGGCTGGCGCATTTCCTCCCCAAGACGGCCAATGCGCCGGACGCTACGGTCATAACAGAGCACCCTGCCGTCAGGTACGCATCTTGTAGATATGATCTGGAAAATCTTGTAGATATGTTCAGTTTGTTCTGGCATCTAATGCGGCATTTCTCTTACGTAGCATATCTGTAATTTACTAGTAATTAGCTTTTGATTTTTCCATCTTTCTAAAAAACTTTCGAGTATCCCAACCAATATATTGTACATGAGATGCATATATATATATGCAATGGGTTGTATATGCGAATTATAGATGTGCTACTTTGTTGTTTGTACCATAACAATACGTTGCAGTTTGCACTAAACATGAACACTAGGCGGTCCAGCATTGTCCTGTTTTAACTATGGCCGTCACTGTTGTAGTACTTCAGAAGGGGTACGACATACAAACCTGCGTAATCAAGCCAAACAGTAGTTAGCTAATCTAATGCTGTAAGTTGTAACTCTATAGCATGGGATTGAAACCATAAATTACTTCGGCACTCCATATTTCTGAAATACGTTCTGAGATGTCTCCATATTTTTTCTCCATGCATCCTTTAATGTAAAATTATCTCTGGGGTGCAGGGTTGGTGTCGTCTTCAGTGGTAGGCAGTCCCCAGGTGGTCACAATGTTATATGGGGACTATATAATGCTATAAATTCTCACAACCCAGGCAGCGAGCTTATCGGTTTTCTTGGTGAGTGGATGAGTTTATTCAGATTGTTCTTTCATGGATATGTAGCTTTATTATTCCAACTACTATTCAGTCTAACAATAATTTACTCATTAGCTAGAGCGTCCTAGCATTTTAGGAATGAAAAAAAACACATGGATACAAGTTCAAAACAGATTTTTAAAATGCAGGATTATTCCGATTTATTTATTTATTCTTGAAAAGGGAGGATATCCCCCAGCCTCTGCATCACACGACACACAACTATTTTATTAACCAAAGTATGAGGTTCAAAATAAGGTCTCAAGCAATCCGCAAACCAAAGTAAGGTAAAAAAATGCCACAACTAGCAAAATTAGGGTAAGATGACTAAACATCTATCCTATTGGACCGTCATCCAAACCAGTTGTAGGTATTCCGTGCTACCGTTTCCCAGCGGTGGCACCCAATATCCATAAGCTCTTTGTGATCTGCATGACTGAGTAACGACCACGTATGGATCCAAGCAGACACCCCAATTACCGAAAAAGGGTTGCCCCCCGCTTTATATTATAAAGCAACGACCACACGATACAAATGCTGGGGCCACAGCACAAGCAAGCCCAAAAGAAACAAAAAAAGGAACTGAAGAGAAAATAATGCCAACACCGGCGGATCAACGAAAACGATGAGGACCCGCAACCGCCGCGCCCACCGGAAAATACCACCACGCTCCTAGCATTCCGGACCGCCGCATACCAAACAACACCCTCAAGAAGGATTGCGACGATGACGAAGCTGTTGCCCGGACATGTCCTAGGGTTTCCCCCGGTACGCGAGGGGTGAGGTGGAAGGGGTATGCCCGACGCCCTTCAGGAAGGTACGGCGGCACCCACGAGCGTCACCGTGTCGGTGCCGGCCCGGCCGACAAGGATTTCTCCCGCCCACCAACCAACCACGACCCCAGACGATCCATCCCGCGCCACCAAACACACCGCCCACCAACTTGCGCCACCACGGTCGAGCAGTCTCCATCGCCGTCTCACCATGGCAAACGAAACGGGACCGACGGAAACAAGACGACGCAACCGGGAACCAGGAGCGGCAACATCAGCAGCCTCGCGGGAGGGGACATCCTCCACCGCCCCCGGCGGGATCCGGCCGGACGCAGCACAGGGGCAAACCGGGCCACCCCTGGCCCAGCCGAGCCCGAAACGGGCTCGCGAAGCCCCCGTCGCCGCGCTGCAGAACGCGAGCCGCCGTCGCCACCACCCCCCGCACGAGTCACGCCCCCGACCCGCCGGAGACGCCGCAAGCAGACCAGGCCAGGCCCGCCCAGACCCAGATCGAGCCCAAAAGGGCCTGGATCTGGGCCGGGAAGGCCCACCGCTAGCCACCGCGTCGCCCCGCCGCCAAGCGGCCGCGCCACCGCCCGCACGCCACCCAGCACTGC
The DNA here is from genome assembly GCA_963921465.1 of Triticum timopheevii. Classification (NCBI taxonomy): domain Eukaryota; kingdom Viridiplantae; phylum Streptophyta; class Magnoliopsida; order Poales; family Poaceae; genus Triticum; species Triticum timopheevii. The sequence continues at coordinate 220,228,160 of OY997274.1, forward strand.
ACCGCCGAGGGAGCTGCGCCGCCGCCGGATCCAATGTCGCCGAGGAGCACCCCCATCGGCCGCCGTCCGCCCGAGCCGAGGCGCCAAGCGGGGGGGGGGGGGGGGGAAAGGCCGGGGCCGCCGCCGCCGGCACCACGCGGGCAAGGCCCGGTGGCCCAGGCCGACGGCGGCGGAAGGGGAGGAGGGGGAGGAGGGGCTGGGAGGGGGCGACGAGATCCCCCGGTCGCCCCGCTCGGGGAGGCGACGCGGGGGGAGGAGGCAGACACCCCAATTGACCTGCAACATTGCTCGAGCAGTTCCATATGGCCCAAAGTAATGCACACAGTCCTACTCGAGCCGCTGTCTTAGGCTCTACCCCGTTTAACCACGCACCAAATATACTGGATAAAGTGTTGGGAGGACTAACGTTAAAGGACATATGGACCGTGTGCCACAATAACTTGGCTAGTGGACATTTGAAGAACAAATGTTGTATTGATTCATCCTGATCACAAAAACAACAACGTTTACTACCCTCCCAACTACGCTTTGCCAAATTGTCCTTCGTCGATATCACTCCCTTGTGAACAAACCACATGAATACCTTTATTTTTAGCGGCACCTTAACTTTTCAAATGGACCTTAGGATAGGACCGGTATTTATCAAATCAATATACATGGATTTGATCGAGAATACACCTGACACGGACAGCTTCCAGTGTAGGGAACCTCCATCAACCCACACACAAGATGCAACCATCTATCCCATCGCCCCCCCCCCCCCCCCCCCCCCCGGCACTAGCACCCGCCTGAATTGGATATTTAAAGGAACATAACCAAGTATTGTACTGACGAAAGCTTATTTACGTTGTACAATGTTATATAAAGACGAATACTGCAAGGCTAGTAACTTGTCCCCGGGCCAGGTATCTTCCCAGAAATATAGTACTATTTTCGCTCCCAAAGATGAATTTACTCCTATTGAAGAAGGCTGCCTCTGTCTTCAACAACCCCTTCCAAAAAGGAGAATCAGTCAGCTGCGCCGTGACTTCCAAAAGGGAATAGTTGTTTTGATAGAACGAATGAAAAACATAAGGAAAGTTTGTCAATCATATGCGGATGAGTGGAAAACGGATGTTGTACAATGAGTGTTTAAATTCCTATAAGATTGAACCATAGTAGATCAACCCTTGTTAATTTGTTAGCATCATTCCTATGATCCAAATGCTCTTCATAGGTCAATTTTCTTAAGGATTCAAATCACACAATAACCCGACGAAAGTCTTATGATCTAGAGAGGGCTGAGATTCTGCGAATAATTTATACTTTTTTCTCTTTTAGTAGGTCCAACAAACTACTGGTTGCTTTGCCTCCTTTCAAGTTCTGAATATTTTGTGAACATTTACATTGGTATAAAATGTGAATCTGCAAATTTTGGTCAAGAGTACATTCATCTGTGTTTTGTAAAGACAAATGATCTTCACTTATTGATAGTCGATCGTAAAACATCTATTTTCTGTAGCATACAGATAGATACACATTTCAGCGCAATTTACAAGTTCACACTTCATGCAACAATCCAGATCTCTTTTTTGTACATGTGATTTTTTATTCTCTGACTTCAAATGGGTGCGCGAGGCGCATGTGTGCAAAATGCACACTCAGCAAACTAAAAATCAATTAGGGGCCTCTCTGATTCCACTATTTTTCTAGGATTCTACATGGTCCTGTTTGATTGTTATGATTGTTTATCACAAGTATTTTCCCAACCCATTTCACGAAAAAATTATGATGATCATTTGCCGTGGTTTGCAGTAGTGCAACCAAACTTCCTTTGGTACAATTATTGTGGTTCTCAATGTTATAGGAATAGTTCTATCTAGTGTCTTTGGAATCCTTTGAATCAAGCAGGACCTATTTAACTGCACTTTACATATCCAAGCTCACAAAATCATGAAAAATTCTACGAAAAACGTATGTTCGGATCTTACTAATTGTCTCATCGGTGTCAGACAGCCAGTTGGCTAAACAGTGCTAGGTGTCACTAATAAATCTTTGGAATGAAAACTTTTTGTCCCTGCTTTCACATGTGAATGCATAATTTTTACTTAGACATAATTAGATATCGCATAATGAATCCTATATATGTTCCATTGTACTGATTATTTCTATTTTTTTTTATTGAAACAGGCGGAACTGATGGCTTGTTTTCTCAGAAAACTTTGGAAATCAGTGATGAAGTTTTTTCTTCCTATAAAAACCAAGGTGGTTATTATATGCTTGGTCGAACCAGGGACCAAATCAGGACAACTGAACAAGTAAAGGCAGCAATGACTACTTGCCAAGCTTTGAAGTTGGATGCTCTTGTAATAATTGGAGGTATTATTTATTACTACCTATTAAGATATTATATTGATATTAGCTGTTATTTACTCTGTTATGCAGAGGCCGGGTGTAATGCTTATAAACCTTTTAAGTAATAAAGCCCCCCTTATCGAAAAAAACTGTTATTTATTCTGAATGCCTTCTTTTCTTTTCGTAGGTGTCACATCCAACACGGATGCTGCTCAGCTTGCTGAGACTTTTGCTGAGTCAAAATGTTCAACAAAGGTGGCTGAAAATTGTCTAATAAAGCTAGTTCCTTCATTATAATCTTTTGTACTGGCTCACATCCCTGTGGTAATAAGTATTTTCCTTACAAAGTGCAAATAGCCTGAGACAATCTGTTTTTTAACAGGTAGTTGGTGTTCCTGTAACTTTGAATGGTGACCTTAAGAACCAATTTGTCGAGACAACTGTTGGTTTCGATACCATATGCAAGGTACATTAATTTATATAGCAAGCTATTGAGTTGCACCCTTCATTTAGCATGTGGTACCATTTTAGAGATGCACTGTTCGCCAGTCCGCCTATTACATTTTATTGACCTGTCTGGCGGTATGGTGAGTAGCTGCGAGGAGCATCTCATTCTCACTACTCATCTTTGATCATCCTTCTTTCTTACTATGGTTTCGGCATTGTTTGTTTTAGTGTTACCTTACTAATTTGTGGTATTTCATTTACATTTTTTTACGGTAACATGGATTGCTACTTATTGAACAGGTGAACTCACAGCTCATAAGTAATGTCTGCACTGATGCTCTTTCTGCTGAGAAGGTAACAGATAATGGATGGTCAACTTCCACCTTAGCACATTTCATGAGTTTAAATACTTGTTTGGTGAAAGCTAGTAAAGTAGTCCTAAGTTCAGTCATAATCTTTCTTCTACATACCGTGCTACCGGCTTATTACTCATAAAGTTGTCTCCATTTTATAAGGGCGCTCTGTATTTTCTACATAATTTCTGAATTTTGACACACACAAAATTCAAGTACACAGTCTACATTTTTATCTCTCTTAAAGCTTCATAATTTTTCTCGGCAGTATTACTACTTCATTCGCTTGATGGGGCGGAAAGCATCTCATGTGGCCTTGGAATGTGCTCTTCAGTCACATCCAAATATGGTTAGGGATGCTACTTTTATTCTGAATTGACTTGCTTGATCCATAATACAAACATTACAAACTAATCTGACTTGATAATGCTCAGGTCTTACTAGGGGAGGAGGTTGCTGCGTCAAAACTTACAATTTCAGATATTACAAAGCAGATATGTGATGCTGTCCAGGCAAGGGCTGAAAAAGGTAGGAATCATATAGTTCTTACAAGCTTCGTATTGTAGTGTCATGTTGCCATTGTTTATAATAGGCGGTAAGGCGACCTAAGGTGAGCACCATCCGCCCTGGACGCCTAAGCGCCTAGAGCGGGCATAATTGTAAAGCGCTGCCAGGCTTGCTGCCTAAGAGTCCAAGGCAGGACGTCTTGTAAATAATGCATGTTGCCATAATATCTTGGGCACAAAATATATCATGCAGTTGCACTTATTCCTTATGATTCACAGTATCAAACTATCTTGCACAGATAAATACCATGGTGTTGTACTTATTCCCGAGGGCCTTGTCGAGAGTATTCCTGAATTATATGCTTTGCTTCAGGTCAGTGTCAGTACATGAAACAATGGTGTTGTTTATTGAATAGTTCACTGAGCTTAGCTTATTCTTGTAGGAAATTCATGGGCTACATGATAAAGGTGTTTCCACTGAGAACATCTCTTCTCATCTTTCGCCTTGGGCTTCTGCACTATTTGACTTTCTGCCTCCATTTATCAGGAAACAGGTATGTATTTCTTGTTTTCATATTCAGAAATCCATAATTTGGAGAAGATTTTGTTGATTCAACTTTTTTTTTGTCGTGCAGCTACTTCTGCATCCAGAATCTGACGACTCTGCTCAGCTTTCTCAGGTGTCCCAGCAATTCAGTCTGTGATATTAGCCTATCCTTTCTGTTTTACATTTGTTCGGGCATCAGATTTATATGTGTATCTTGCAGATTGAGACTGAGAAGCTTCTAGCCCAGTTAGTTGAGACAGAAATGAACAAACGTCTGGTGAGCATATGCTGTAGTCATTTGTGGAAAACTAATTTAAGACCTATGAGTTATTAGTTCACTTGCACAATAAGCACCACCTTTATCAGTGCATATTGTTAATTGGCTTATTTAGGAGGAAGGCACTTACAAAGGAAAGAAGTTCAATGCAATTTGCCACTTTTTTGGCTACCAAGCAAGAGGTGCCCTGCCGTCAAACTTTGATTGCGATTACGCCTATGTAAGTTCGGCCTCACTTCTCTATATCATGTTCCATCTGGTTATTCTCCTTAATGGCTGGTCAATTGTTTGATTCCAGGTTCTCGGTCATGTATGCTATCACATCATAGCTGCCGGTCTGAATGGCTACATGGCCACTGTAACTAATCTAAAAAGTCCTGTGGACCAGTGGAAATGTGGTGCTGCTCCTATTACGGTGAGCACATTGGATTGTTAGTGTTTGTATGTTTTTTAGACTGCATTCCTTTAAGATTTGCACATGATCCATCTCACACAAGTTTATATGAAACACAAAGTAATACATAACCATTTCTGCATTTGCTCACGAGCAGTCTATGATGACGGTAAGGGGATGGTCGCGCGGTCCCACTGCCAGTCAAATTGGGAAGCCCGCTGTCCACATGGCAAGCGTCGACTTAAAAGGAAAAGCATACGAGTACGTATGATTTTTGGTTTGAAATTAAGTGCCATCTTTTACTCACTATTCATCGTGTTCTTCTATTCTCCATTGCCTGTTGAGAGGAAATTCTCCATTGTTTCACTGAATACATACATACACCGCATAAAAGGATAAAACGACAAGTGCTCGTACTTACCAAAGAAATCGTCTTGTGCCTTGCAGGCTGCTGAGGCAAAACTCTTACAGCCTCCTGATGGAAGACATCTACAAGAACCCTGGACCGCTGCAATTCCAAGGACCGGGTGCCGACGCAAAGCCCATCTCGCTGTGCGTGGAAGACCGGGACTACATGGGGAGGATCAAACAGCTGCAGGAGTATCTGGAGAAGGTACATCGGCCAACAATTTGGTTATCCGACTGGTAACAGTGCTTTTATTGGTTCTCATGATGCATGCCACGCAGGTGAAGAACATCGTGAAGCCTGGGTGCTCGCAGGATGTGCTGAAAGCTGCACTGAGCTCCATGGCACATGTGACGGAGCTGCTGACCATCATGTCTTCTCCGTCTTACAGTGGCCAGGCGACCATCTGAGAGCAAACTCGGAGCGTTCCATATGCCGGAATCCCACAGGCATAATTTTCCTTTTGTCGGCCGTAGAAACCGGGATCTTGATAGGCTCTGTTCTTTATCTGAGTTTTAGACTGCAGAGTGTGGCAAGTTTGGAGATTGGGATTTGGAAAGAGTTAGAACAGGAATAATTGCCCACTTTTATGGCAGAAATCAACGTCAATATAACCAGTGTGAGTTAGAAGCTCCGGATAATAACAACAAATACTGTGTAAATGGTAACCCTATTTTTTCTTCTCTGATAAATGCAATCCTTACCCGCTAGAGAAGCGGCTTGAGTCACACTAACGTGGCACCATAGCATTTTTTTTTTGAGACAACATGGCACCATAGCATTTTTTATTTTTTTGAGGGATACGTGGCATGATAGCAAAGCCGAAAAGGCTGGAGTGAGGATTTTGGGCTCCCGGGCTCTATGGAGCCTGGATTTTTCAAAAAAGATTTTTTTAAAAAAATCAACCTTTCAAGTTTCAGAAAAATCTGTAAAAAAATTAACCTGTAGTTAGAGATGTATACTATTCCCTCCGTTCCTAAATATAAGCCTTTCTAGATATTTCAATACCGGCTACATACGGAGCAAAATGAGTGAATCTACACTCTTAAATATATCTATATACATCCGTATGTAATCCTTATTAAAATCTCAAGAAAGACTTATATGTAGGAGCGGAGGGAGTACATATGTAAAATTTAACGAAGATATACGTTTTGATGTGAGTTACACAAAAAGAACATACTTTTATAGTGAAGGGTTTATGTGCAATACATGAATTTTATTTAATGCATTTCATCATCAAACTTTACAAATAAGTACTCCCTACGTAAAAAAAATACCGTTTAGATCTAAACGGTCTTATATTTCTTTATACACATACGCATTCTTTTGTTTAATTATTTTCAGATTTTTTAAACTTAAAATCATTTTTTTAAAGAGAGCCAAAAGTAATTTCTGAGCACCTACAAATTTCAAAGAGTAGATTATACCGAGGGTCCACAAAATTGTCGGTGGTTTTATTTACTTCGAGGATAAACACATGGATGGCAGCTGAGTTGGTTCACCGGGTAGTCCATCCAAAGGTCCAATTGATCAGAGAGCATCGACTGGCCAACAGAACATCTGACCAATTGTGGGAAGTGTTACGCCGAGAGGTTGATTCAGCGGCCAGGAAATGTCCATGGGTAATGAGTTGGATCACATGGTCTAGACCGGTGAGGATGCGAAAGGCTTCCGATTCTAGAGTTTTTTTTTTCATAAATATAATCCTTGTACTGTGTCCTCTACCTCTCTCGGTTTATCTTCCTCTCATGACAAATTCTTCTTCTTCCTTTATGCAAGGAGACAAATCTAGTTCTGTTCTTGGAACTTATGTGCTCGTTTTTTGTGAATAAATCTGATCTTTTAAGCATGGCAAACATTTTTATGATAAACTAGATAATTGCCCGTGCGTTGCAACGGGAGTATAAACATTCTAATAGATTAGCCCGTTACTGCACGTCTATTATTATATTAATGTGCTAGAATCTTGGAAAGTATTTGTAAGCAATCGCCATGATTTACCTACCATGCTATTGTTAAGCACTTATTTGGTAAGAATTTAATCACTTATCAAAGAAAATATGTTTTTGCTTTGGTAAGTTAATAAAACATGATACAATTGATTCCATTTTAAGGAAAACCGATGGGAAAAAATCTGAAATGGGAGAAAAAATCAAAAGGAAGAAGGAAAGAGGGGGATGTATACAAGGAAGGTTGGACAAAAGAGAGGTGAAATAAAAATCTTGCGTTCTTTTTAATTTACTAGAACAATGCCCGTGCGTTGCAACGGGATATAAATATTCTGTTACGTTAGCTTATAATTTACCTGTCCATAATAAAACGATTGTGTAAATAAATGTTCGTCAAATTCTGACCGTGAATTAACTTATATTTTGATTAGAAGTTTGGTAAGTAAATTAAAGTGGAATTGGTTCAGAAGTTAAGTAAATTAATATGAATGATTATCATAAGTAAATTAAAGTGATTGATTATCATATACATGGAAGGTTGGACGAAGGAGTGGTGAGAAGAAAGGTGAAATGGAATCTTACATTCTTTTTAAGTGGTAGAGTAGTAGATAGAGATAGAGACTAGGTAACTGCCCATGCGTTGCCACGGGAATGTAGATATGTATAGCTCAAATGACACATATAAACAAATAATCCATTTATCTATCCCTGAGTTACCACACATAAAATGCATGTTCTGCCCTCATTCTACTTTTGGCTCGCCATGAACGAAATCATGTTATCAATCCTTCTCTCCAATTGTACTCCACAAATATTTTCCCAAATACTATTCTTCCTAAATAACATATATACATTGCCACAATGAATATTATTGGTGATGATGCACAAGCATAGCCTCATCGTGTTCTTATGTATCTCAATAGACAAACAAGCCCTTTTTTCATTTATCAACAAACTAACCTTAATGCTGGGCACAATCATGCAAATACATAAGACCCTACTAGACTAAATAACAAATTCTTGTGACGAAAACAATGGACAGTGGCATTGCATCACAAGTTAAAAACAAGAAAGTTTTGAAAAAGAATTAACCAACTCAGATAGTATATGCTGGAAAAAGCATGGGAATATAAATAGTGCTAGTCTTACAAGGATATTTACACACACACACAAAAAAAATCCAACCTAACTAAGAGTACAACCGGCCACTTAGAATGATGAGCTCCTTCTAGCTCGCAAATGATTTACGTTTCCTGCAATACAAATAATAATCAGTGTGTATTGAGAGAATAATTTTCCTGAGAAATATAATAAATATATTCACGGGATGACCCTGACAAAGAGGAAGATGAACATTGAAGCAATTAAGAAAAAAGCTAGCTCGCCATCAGGTCATTGCCCGTATCTTACATGACTGCATCATGCAAGCTAGCTCGCCATCATGCATATCCCCGTAACTATACCAAGGAAAAAGTACATTAGAAATGGCAATCAAGCAGATACGAAACATAACAGAAAATTATAAAACATTGAGGACCTCTGTCACGCTGCTCGCCGCCATCTACTTGGAGAAAAGGGCTTTGCGGCAACAATCAACGTAACTGCGCAGAGGCGATGCGGGTTTGGTGGGCCTCTAGTGTCATGCACTGCTGCTGTAGACTCGAGGCGAGAGTACTGGACAACACCATGATTTTACCTTGGTCGTGATGCTCCGGCCTATTCTCCTCGAGGAGGATGGTGGCCTCCCGACGCGGTGCGAGCGGGATCCTATCAACGACGCAGGTACCCTAGATAAGGAAGGGAGAGATATTTATGGAGAGAGAAAAAATCAGTATGTAGAAAAGGCATGAAATAAACCAAGATAAGGAAGAGAAAAATATGCCCGTGATTACCATGTGAGAATTGATTGCGTTAGAGCATCTCCACTCGTTTGCCCTCCCAGGAGGCATTTTTTTGCCGCTTGGGGGGCTGCTGGCGAAAATTTTGGCCCGGGAGGGGGGGGGGGCAAAAAATTTCACTCGTTGCGCCCCCCAGGAGCAGTGTTGAGGCTCAAGTAGACATCGGCATTTTGTCATGCAGGTCACAGACGGCGTCGTGGCGGCCCTCGCGGACGAGCACACGGGCGGTGGTGGAGAAGCTTGAGGAGACGGGTCGTCCGTGAAAGCGCTCATGCCGCGCCGCCCCGACGTGACGCCGCCCGACGAGCTCGCCCGCGGTGAGCGCCACGTACACCAAGTCCACGCTTTGGTGCATGCAGGCCCTGCTCATGGTGCAATCCCTCCGTTTGGTGAGATCAGGGGAGGAGGCGAGTCCGGCGAGGTCGTGCTCCATGTACTCGAAGACGAGGTACATGTTGGCGGAGGAGCGGGAGGTGATGAGGCCATGGAGGCCGATCATGTTGGGGTGGCCCTGGAGCCGGCGGAGGACAATGATCTCCCGCGCCATGAAGCGCACGCTCTCCGGGTTGCAACGGGGAGAAGGCCGACGTGGTGTCCATGCTGCCCGACGACATGCTGCTAGAGGTCTTGAGGCGACTGCTGCCGCCGACGGGCACCGTCTGGTGCGCGGCGGTGTGCCGCCGCTGGCGCCGCATCATGTCCCGCGTGCCCTGCCCCACCACTTCGGCTTCTTCCGCAACCATGGGTGTCACGCTCGGCCTCGGCTTCCTCCCCGTGCCGCCCGCCTGCAGCGTCATCCTCGTCGACTGCTGCGGCCACCGCCTCCTCCTGCTTGAGCTCGGCGGCCACCTCGCGATGGAACTCAACCTCCTCGTCTGCAACCTCCTACCCCCGGTGACCCTAAAGACGTCCCCCTTGCACACGGCGCACCCCATGGCTCTGCGCCATCGACCAAGAAAGAAACAAAGAGGTGAGGGGAGGAGCAAGAACCAAGTAGGGGGAGGAGCAAGAAACAGGGGAGAGCAAGAACCAATCCAGGCGAGGCTGAGACTGCCGGGCGACTGGGCGTGGGCGGCCCTCCGGCGGCGTCCATCCTGGTACTGGTGCTATAAAAAGGGAGGGAAAGGGAGGAGAGAGGAGAGAGACGCTGGCACAGAAAGGAAGGAGAGAGGAGAGAGACGCTGGCACGGAAAGGGCGGAGAGAGGAGAGAGACGTTGGCAGGTGGGCTGATACGTCTCCAACGTATCTAGTTTTCCAAACACTTTTGCCCTTTATTTGGACTCTAACTTGCATAATTTGAATGAAACTAACCCGAACTGACGCTGTTTTCAGCAGAACTGCCATGATGTTGTTTTATGTGTAGAAAACAAAAGTTCTCGGAATGTCCTGAAAATCCACGGAGGCACTTTTGGAAAATATAGAAAATATTGGCGAAAGAATCAAGACCAGGGGGCCCACACCCTATCCACGAGGGTGGGGGCGCGCGCCCCTATCTCGTGGGCCCCCTAAGGCTCCACCGACCTCAACTCCAACTCTATATATTCCGTTTCGCGGAGAAAAAAATCAGAGATAAAGTTTCATCGCGTTTTACGATACGGAGGCACCGCCAAGCCCTAATCTCTCTCGGGAGGGCTGATCTGGAGTCCGTTCGGGGCTCCGCAGAGGGGGATTCGTCGCCGTCGTTATCATCAACCATCCTCCATCACCAATTTCATGATGCTCATCGCCGTGTGTGAGTAATTCCATCGTAGGCTTGTTGGACGGTGATGGGTTGGATGAGATTTACCATGTAATCAAGTTAGTTTTGTTAGGGTTTGATCCCTAGTATCCACTATGTTCTGAGATTGATGTTGCTATGACTTTGCTATGCTTAATGCTTGTCACTAGGGCCCGAGTGCCATGATTTCAGATCTAAACCTATTATGTTTTCATGAATATATGTGTGTTCTTGATCCTATCTTGCAAGTCTATAGTCACCTATTATGTGTTATGATCCGACAACCCCAAAGTGACAATAATCGGGATACTTCTTGGTGATGACCGTAGTTTGAGGAGTTCATGTATTCACTATGTGCTAATGCTTTGTTCTAGTTCTCTATTAAAAGGAGGCCTTAATATCCATTAGTTTCCGCTAGGACCCCGCTGCCACGGGAGGGTAGGACAAAAGATGTCATGCAAATTCTTTTCCATAAGCACGTATGACTATATTCGGAATACATGCCTACATTACATTGATGAACTGGAGGTAGTTCTGTGTCACCCTATGATATAGCTATTACATGAGGAATCGCATCCGACATAATTATCCATCACTGATCCAATGCCTACGAGCTTTTCACATCTTGTGCTTCGCTTATTTACTTTTCCGTTGCTACTGTTACAATCACTACAAAACCCAAAAATATTACTTTTGCTACCGTTACCTTTATTATCATACTACTTTGCTACTAAATACTTTGCTGTAGATACAAAGTTATCCAGGTGTGGTTGAATTGACAACTCAACTGCTAATACTCAATAATATTCTTTGGCTCCCCTTGTGTCGAATCAATAAATTTGGGTTGAATACTTTACCCTCGAAAGCTGTTGCGATCCCCTACACGTGTTGGTTATCAAGACTAATTTCTGGCGCCGTTGCCGGGGAGCATAGCTCTATTCTCTGAGTCACTTGGGATTTATATCTGTTGATCACTATGAGGAACTTAAAAGACGAAAGAACCAAGATTTTGCCCTCAACTACGAGGGGAGGTAAGGAACTGCCATCTAGCTCTGCACTAGATTCTCCTTCTGTTATTAGTAAGCTTGCGACACCTAAACCTGCTACTGCTATGAATTCTGATATGTCGCATGTTATTGATGATGCCACTTCTGCTATGCATGATACTTATGATGAAACTACTTCTGTGCGTGATACTACTTTGCCATTAGGTGAATTTCTTGATGAACAACTTGCTAGGGCTAGAGAGAATGAAATTATTGAAGATGCTATTATTGATGATAGCGATGATGAAAGTTCTCCCCCTGATTATGAATTACCTGTTGTTCCTGAGGGTTATGTTATGGAAGAGGAAGCTGCTAGAGCTATCTTTGCTTGTAAAGATAGATATGATCTTAAAAGGTTATTAGCTAAATGGAAGCAGCAATCTCTTAATGCTAGAATGAAACCTGACCCTGCTTTTGCTACTTCACCTATCTATGTTACTGATAAGGATTATGAATTATCTGTTGATCCTGAGATTATTACTTTAGTTGAATCTGATCCTTTTTATGGCCTTGAATCTGAAACTGTTGTGGCACACCTTACCAAGTTGAATGATATAGCCACCCTGTTTACTAATGATGAGAAGTCTCGCTATTATTATATCCTTAAGATATTTCCGTTCTCATTAAAGGGTGATGCTAAGACTTGGTTTAATTCTCTTGCTCCTCGTTGTGTGCTTAGTCCCTAGGATATGATTTATTACTTCTCTGCTAAATATTTCCCTGCTCATAAGAAACAAGATGCCTTGCGGGAAATATATAATTTTGTGCAAATCAAAGAAGAGAGTCTCCCACAAGCTTGGGGGAGGCTTCTCCGATTACTTAATGCTTTGCCTGATCATCCTCTTAAGAAAAATGAAATACTTGATATCTTTTATAATGGACTAACCGATGCTTCCAAGGACTACTTGGATAGTTGTGCTGGTTGTGTTTTCAGGGAAAGAACAGTCGACGAAGCTGAATTACTATTGAATAATATGTTGACTAATGAAAATAATTCGACTCTTCCTGAGCCAATTCATGAGGCAATTCCTGAACCAATTGAGCCAACTCCTGAGCCTATCCTAAATCCACTCCAAAGAAGAGAGGTGTTTTATTTCTCAGTCCTGAAGATATGCAAGAGGCAAAGAAATCAATGAAAGAAAAAGGTATAAAAGCTGAAGATGTTGGGGATATAACTATTTGTGTAAGCCGCTCAGGAGGGGCCGGGTTACACAAAGAAGACTCATCAGAGGAAGCCCAAGACCAAGCATGAAGATGGCGATTCAATAAAGGGCTTAAGGCCCACGGGCGGCTTAAGGCCCGTTGTAGTAAACTGCCATGATGGCATGACTTGTAACATAAGGTAGATTTAACTAGTCACCGAGCCGGACACTGTTTATAAGCCGGTCGGGACTCTGTAAGCCATAGGGCGTCAACCCGTGTATATAAGGGGACGACCCGCTGGCGGCTTAGGGTAGGAAACAACTCATCAAGAGCCGGGCATAGCGTATCTCGCTCCCTGGTCATCGAAACATCAATACCAACCCAACTAGACGTAGGCCTTACCTTCACCGTAAGGGGCCGAACTAGTATAAACCCTCTCGTGTCCTTTGTCCCGATTTAACCCCTTCAAGCTTCCTAGTTGAGATGGCTCCACAACTAAATCCTTTCACGAGGACATCTGACGTGACTATTCCACGACAGTTGGCGCCCACCATGGGGCCAGCGCACGGTGGATTTGAGTTCCTGAAGGGCAACTTCGAAGGGCTCAAGGGATACGTAGTGGGCCGGATGACCAAGAGTCGTCGCGGCAAGATCTACATCGACGACGAAGGCTGGGGTCCCGACGCCGGCTCAATTGAGTACGGATACCGGGTCCCCTTCGGCGGAATCCACGTCTTCATCGGCCGGATCGGTGAGCCGGGCCCTGAGCCGGACAACTGCATCGACCTCGTCCAGACGGCTGAGCGTGCGAGGAAGACCCGGACTCAACCGGTCATGAGGCGTGCCTTCGTGGGCTGCATCCGCGGAGAGGAACTTTCTGAAGGATCTGAAGATAAGGGTGAGACGGCCGTCCTCTCAGACGGTGATTCGTCCGTCAGTTCAACAGATTCGTTGTACCAAGTGCAAGATGGCATGCTTAGGGGTTGTTCCGATGGCATCAGTATTCCGGACCCCTGTGAGTCGCCAAGATGGGCCGGAGTCTTCATGGCTGGGACTCAGCCCGGCTCAAACTCTACAGCTGCTGTAGAGGTAACGTCTAGGTTAGGAGCAGCCGGGGCAGGCGGCCTCGTGCGCCCACCGGCTCAAGTGCTGATAGATCTCATGGACAAACTTACGGCCCTGTTAACCGCCACGGTTATTCCTGTAGACAAAGATGAGCATGACACAGCAGTAGCACATGTGCGCGAGGAGATAGCTCAGGCCAAGGAGGCCTTGGCAGCTGAGGATACTAGACTAGCTACAGAGCGGGCGGCTCTCGACGTCCGGGCACAGCGCTTGCAGTCGGAAGCTTACCAGCTCACGATGAGCCTAAACGCATCCAATGAGGTAATGAGGAGGAGACATCAGAAGACTCAGTCCCTTTTACCTCCAAATTACGACCCTTGGGTTCTTTTTGCTACACCCGGAGCCGGCCCAAGTAACCCGCCAGAGGCCAATCAGCTTATGACAGCCGGAATAGGAGGGCCGACTCAGCCTCGGGAGACAGTACCACCTCACGTGAGCATGCCACCGCCACGTTATGTGCCAGTTCCCCCGGGTCACTTTTCCAACCCCATGGAGAACTTAATTGCAGCTTCAACACGTTTGGCGGCTCTTCCCATGGACGGTGATGACCCGGCGACAGTGGAAACTCGGAGAGTCAGAGAACTTCTTTAGACGGCCTTAGCTCAGCAGGAGACCTATTCTTACAGCCGGGACAGAATTCATTCAACACCCCCGCCTTGGTTAGCACCGCCTCGTCAGAACCGGAGCCCGAGTTACAGCCGACACATGGAGTCTGAAGCTTTGTCAAGCAACGCCCAACGCCATAACCAGCCCGGTGGCTATCACCCGGTGCAAGACCGAATACGTCAGGAGAACGAACGGGCGGCTCAGGCAGCAGCTCAACAGGCGGCTTATCAGGACTTCCCGGAGTATCCAACGACTTCTGTTGAGGCGGGAGTAGCCACTAGAACCGGTGGTGTTCCTTGTTTGGTACCGGCTCTACGTAATGTGCGCCTGCCCAAGGACTTCAAGGGACCTCGAAAGATACCAAATTACACGGCCGACTTGCAGCCCGGGGCATGGATCAAGAGTTATGAGATGGCCATGGAGCTATTGGAAGTTAGTGACGCGGCGATGGCTAAATATTTCACGATGATGCTAGATGGAACAGCCCGGTCTTGGTTAAAGGGTTTGCCACCCAACTCCATCAGCTCATGGGAGGAGTTAAAGGCCCGGTTCATCCAGAACTTCAAGGACACCTGTAAACAATCTATGTCGATTGTGGACTTAACGAATTGTAAGCAGGGGGAGGGCGAGTCCACCACCCATTGGGTGCACCGGGTCAAGGAGATAATTCATTCATCTGACAACATGGACGCCGGTTCTGCAGTCCTTGTGTTGGAGAAGAATTGTAGCTTTGAGCCGCTGAGGCAGAAGCTGGGGCGCCTCAAACGTGACTGCAAGGATATGGGCATGCTGATGGCGGCTTTAGTTAAATATGCCGATTCTGATAGTACCAAGGATCCCACGTCTGACGATGAAAAGACAGGGAAGGGAAGAAGGAACGACAATGGAAAGGGTCAGCAGCATAATCCGGGGAATCAAAACGGCAGTAAGCGTAAGGCGGACAGTAACCCGGAGTTCGTGGCCAATGCCAATGCATAGGGTAACAATCAGAGACGAAAGGGCAAATCGCCTCGATCCGTCGGGTCAGGCCCATCTCTTGAACAGCTGCTCAATGAGCCCTTCCCGAGACACGGCACCAGGGAGCGGCCTGCCACGCACCTGTGGAAGGATTGCGCGATCATGAAGGCGTTTAAGAATTCCAACACCTATGATGGCCATAATGGGTCTAGTGGTGGTTCAGGAGCTGGCGGTTTCCATGGCCCGAGTGGCGGCTCAGGGTCCAGCTTTCAGGGACGTCAAGGAGGAGGCTATAACCAACAGCAGTCTGGTCAAGGAGAGTAGCAGCAGCAGCAGTCGGGTTATCAGAGCAACCCAAAGCAATTGAATGGTGGGCAGTATCACGTATTTACCACTAGCTTATGCAAACGTGACCAGAAGGTTCATAAGAGGGCCGTCAATTCTGTTGAGCCGGCAATCCGTCGTTATTTAAGGTGGTCAGAGCAGCCCATCATATGGAGCAGGGAAGATCATCCTCCGCAGGTTGATAATCCGGGTCAGTTGGCCCTGGTGGTGGCACCTCGGGTTGGAGGGTATAAGTTCACTAAGGTGCTCATGGACGGGGGTGGTAGCATCAATATCCTCTATTATGAGACCTTTCAATGCATGGGATTAACTGATAAAAATCTGAGAACATCCAACACTGTTTTCCATGGAGTGGTCCCTGGTAAGTCGGCTTACCCAGTTGGCAAAATTGAGCTGGAGGTGGCCTTTGGAGACCAATATGACTCCAGAGCTGAGAAGTTGACGTTTGAGGTGGTCAAAATCAGGAGCCCATACCACGCTCTATTCGGGCGGCCGGCTTATGCTAAGTTTATGGCCCGGCCATGTTATGTTTATTTGCAGCTCAAGATGTCGGGTCACAAGGGCACCATCACTGTACATGGCAGTCGGAAGGTAGCACTGAAGTGTGAAGAAGGCGACGCGGCTTATGCTGAGTCGGCCTGCGTAGCAGAAGAGCTCATTTTATCAAGATAATGTTGACCTGGCGGATATGACATCCCTGAAGAAGCCAACTACAGAGCATGACCCGGCGTTAAATTTTAAATCAGCAGCTGAGACAAAGCTCGTTGACTTTACCCCGGGTGATCATTCCAAGCAATTCAGCATCAGCAGCAATTTGGATCCCAAATAGGAAAGCGCGCTCATCGAGTTCATCCGTGAGAACCGGGACATCTTTGCATGGAAACCTTCTGACATGCCGGGTGTACCGAGGGAACTCGCTGAGCACACTCTCAATATTGATCCGAAGTATAAGCCGTTTAGGCAGTTTCTGTGGTGTTTTAATGAAGAGAGACGAAAAGCTATTGAAGAGGAAGTCGCCCGGCTCTTGGCGGCCGGTTTTATCATTGAAGTTTTTCACCCGGAGTGGTGGGCTAACCCGGTGCTTGTCCTCAAGAAGAACGGCACCTGGCGGATGTGTGTGGACTACACGGACTTAAACAAGGCTTGTCCGGCTGATCCCTTTGCTCTTCCCCGTATTGATCAAATCATTGATGCTACGGCGGGTTGTGAACATTTGAGTTTTTTGGATGCTTACTCTGGTTATCATCAGATCAAAATGGAAGTTAAGGACCAGGAGAAGACGGCTTTCATCACTCCGTTTGGAGCCTTCTGCTATGTATCTATGCCATTTGGACTTAAAAGTGCCCAGGCGACTTATCAGCGGTGTGTGCAGAACTGTTTGCACGATCAAATTGGGCGTAATGTTCATGCTTACGTGGATGACATTGTGGTGAAGTCCAGAGAAAAGGAGACCTTGATATCTTACTTGAAGGAGACCTTTGATAATCTTCGGGTTTACAAGATGATGCTTAATCCGGCCAAGTGTGTGTTTGGCGTTCCTACGGGCAAGCTCTTGGGCTTTCTAGTGTCCAACAGAGGCATCGAAGCTAACCCGGAGAAGATTAAGGCGATCACCTCTCTGGCTAAGCCGGCGTGCATCAATGATGTTCAGTGACTGGCGGGTCGTGTTGCCGCCTTAAGTCGGTTCATAAGTCGGCTAGGTGAGAAGGCCCTTCCATTGTATCGGATGATCAAGAAAACTGACATTTTTGTCTGGAGCGAGGCTGCTGATGCTGCTTTTGAAGACTTGAAGAGACAATTGTCCGAACTGCCGGTTCTTGCGGCTCCAATTGACAAAGAGCCTTTGTTGTTATATGTGGCTGCCAATTCACGAGCCGTCAGCGTTGCCATCGTGGTGGAGCGTAAGGAAGCTGGCAAGGAGTATCCAGTTCAATGGCCGGTTTACTACATCAGTGAGGTACTCATTGAATCTAAGTAAAGGTATCCACATTGGCAGAAGCTTGTTTACGGGGTGTTCATGGCCAACCGAAAGTTGAAGCAATACTTTCAAAGCCACCCTATAACTATGGTAAGTTCTGCCCCTTTGGGAGACATCATTCAGAACAGGGAGGCCATAGGACGAGTCGCCAAGTGGGCCATTGAGCTTGGGCCGCACGATCTAAAGTATATGCCACGTACTGCCATTAAGTCTCAGGCCTTGGTGGACTTTATCAATGATTGGACAGAGTTACAGGACCCTGAGGAGAAGCCGGATAACACATATTGGACGATTCACTTTGATGGGTCCAGGCAGCTAGAAGGCTCGGGGGCTGGAGTGGTGTTAACTTCCCCTCGAGGTGACAAATTTCGTTATGTACTCCGGCTTATGTTCCCATGTACTAACAATGCAACTGAGTACGAGGCCTTACTCCATGGTCTCCGGATGTCTAAGGAGATGAACTTAAGCCGGGTAAGATGCTTGGGCGACTCAGATCTTGTGGCTCAACAAGTGTCAGGCAAGTGGGATTCCAAGGACCCCCTTATGGCGGCTTATCGTCGTGAGGTAGATGCTGTAGCTGGTCACTTCACTAGTTATCAAGTGGAGCACATCGATCGAAGGAAGAATGAGGCAGCTGATGCTTTAAGCCGGTTGAGATCCCAACGTAAGCTGGTGCCGCCCAACACCTTTCTCGATGTTTTGCATAACCCTTATGTCAAGGTGCCTACCGAGGAAGAGCTAGCAGTGCCAGACCCGGAGGCATAGCTGGTAGCGGCTCTTCACGTTATCCCAGATTGGACAGTGCGCTACTTGGCTTATATGACCCGGGGTGAGTTGCCTGAGGATGAGACCTTGGCGAGACAAATCATCAGGCGCTCCAAATCTATGACAATTGTGAACGGCGAGTTACATCACCTAAGTGTCACGGGGGCGTTTCAGCGTTGTATGTCCCCTACAGAAGGCCAAGAAATACTTCGTGAGATCCATGAAGGGGATGTGGCCATCATGCCGGGTCAAAATCTCTCGTAGCCAAAGCTTTTCGTCATGGTTTCTATTGGCTGACGGCTCATGCTGATGCGGAGGATCTGGTCAGTAAATGTGATTGTTGTCAAAAGTTCTCACGACGAGGTCATGTGCCGGCTCAAGAATTGAGGATGATCCCGATCACTTGGCCGTTTGCAGTCTGGGGGCTTGACATGGTTGGACCTTTCAAAAGGTCTAAAGATAAAAAGACACATCTGCTGGTGGTAGTAGACAAGTTTACAAAGTGGGTTGAGGCAGAGCTGGTTAGTAAGTGTGATGCAGCCACGACGGTTCAGTTCATGAAAAAGGTGATCTTTCGTTTTGGTTTCCCACATAGCATCATAACTGATAATGGCACTAATCTCTCCAAGGGTGCCATGGAAGAGTTCTGTCAAAGAGAACATATCCGTCTTGATGTTTCGGCTGTTGCTCATCCTCAATCCAATGGTCAAGCAGAAAGAGCTAATCAAGAGATCCTGAAAGGCATCAAGCCCCGGCTCTTAGTCCCTTTACAGCGGACTTCGGGTTATTGGGTGGAGGAGTTACCCTCTGTGCTATGGAGCATGAACACTACGCCTAACAAATCTACAGGATACACACCTTTCTTCATGGTCTATGGAGCAGAGGCAGTCCTGCCAAGTGACATCCGGCACGACTCACCCCGTGTGGCGGCTTACGTTGAGGCGGATAACGAAAAGGCTTGTCAGGATGCACTTGACTTGTTGGATGAGGAGCGAGACTTGGCAATAGCCCGCTCGGCGATTTACCAGCAAGACCTGCGCCGCTATCACAGCCGCCGGGTTAAGAGTAGAACCTTTCAGGAAGGCGACTTGGTGCTCCGGCTCATCCAGGATCAGTCTAACATGCACAAGCGATCCCCACCTTGGGAAGGGCCATTTGTGGTCAGCAAGAATCTGTACAACGGGTCATATTATCTCATCGATATTCGAGAGCACAAGGACTCACTTAAGTCAGAGGAGGAGACCCACCGGCCGTGGAATATAGCTCATCTCCGGCCTTACTATACTTAAGTCACCAGTTCTTAAGATGTATATACTTTTGACGATGTACATATTATATAAAGCAATAAAGCAGGACCTCTGTCCTTTTTTCCCATAAAGAATGTTTTATGTCTTCTTTATCAGGTGATGGACACTACCAACAGGGGACAGATCATATCTGAATCTGGCTTTCCCTTTGGTCCGGCTTATGATCATATCTGAATCTAGCCATGGTCACTTGGGGGCTTCCTGTTCAAACATAGGTCGTATTCAAACCAAAGAGAACATAGCTGTCGATACCCACTTGATCGGCATACTGCCAAACCCACTTGGGGGCTTCTTGATCATATTTGAATCACAGCTTAACCCCTTTGGGTCTGACGTGGATCGTATTCGAATCAGCGTCATTAAACAACTCTTATGTTCACTTGGGGGCTTCCTGTTCAAACATAGGTCGTATTCGAACCAAAGAGAACATAGCTGTCGATACCCACTTGATCGGCATCGCCAAAGCCACTGGGGGCTATATGATCATATCCGAATCTTAGCTTAACCCTTTTGGGACGGTTCTCTGATCGTATTCGAATCAGGAGCCTGTGAACATTGCTTATAAGTATAGTTACTTTAACTATCATTGAAACCTTCTTGAGGAGATGGTTCTTGATTCTTCCGGTTTACTATTGATTACCCCAGGTTCTAAAAATGCCAGGTAAAGTATCCAATGGGCCGGAAAGACTATCAGAAGGGTCACAGGTATGTAGTTGTGATTATGTTTTAAATAATCATAAACCGGCCTATATATGAGGTATTTTGATCATGTTCCGGGTGATCAATACTCTATACACCCCTGGGGCAGTGAACCGCCCAGAAAACTCTGCCTGTTTTTATGTGCAGGATAAAGCAAAGCAAGTTAAACATCAAGGAAATTCATGGTTAACATAAGCCAGAGGAATATAGTGATGGCGGCTTACAAAAGTAATCAGCGCCATAAAGCATGACAAGCATTGAGAAGTTTTCTCTATCCTATTACAAGACTCCCCGAGTCTAAACAAGTGAAGCATTGTTTTTGCAAAGGTTATAACACGCCTGGCGGCTCATTCCTCCGGCTGGCATGACGACTCCGGGTTATCCTTCTCCGCCTCCCCTTCGGTTGTTTTGTCCTAGAAGGTGGACGAGGCCCAGTCAATGCCGCTCAAGGCTTCAAATTCAGCCTCATCATCTATTAAACCGGCCGGGTCCACTTCAGGGGCAAAGGTATGCTTACGCGTTGGAGGGATTAGGCTGACTTGGTCATATGGGATGTTTGGGATTCTCCAGTTCTTGCTATCATAGCCCGGCGAATACTTAGTAAGATCAGTATCGTTCCCAATGAGAGTCGCCAGGGGACGTACGAATTTGACACAGGCAGTGAAGTCTTGGTCGTCAAAGGTAGTGCCGTCCTCCTTCAGGCTTGGATATCCGAGAGAGAGATCAGCAAGGTCAAGTTCTGGCACCCATGCTCTTGCCCGACTTAATGAGGCCACGGCTCCGGCTCTCGCAGATGTCCGCCTTAAATCCTGAATTCGTTGGGGTAGCACTGAGAGATGCCTTAGCACATCTTGTAAGAGGCGAGGAGTGGTATTTGATAAGGCCACAACGGCCAAAGCACGTTGTGACCCGGAGTACAGTTGCTCTACCAAGGTGTACACCGCCTTAAGCTTGATCAACATATTTTCCTTCAGATTGGTACTCCTGGGGCCTGTATGTTCACAGGTATAACAGTAAGCCGGAGGTAACTATTACAATAATCCTTGGAAGATTACAATATTTAAGGTTTTTTAGAGTGACTTACCGAAGATGGCTGAGACCATTTGGGATATCTGCCGTTTTAAGTCGGACAGCTCGGTTGTTGCCTCGGCAAGAGATGCTTTTGCTGTTTCGGCCCGAGTCACCAGTGAAGCCCTCTCATCAACCCAAGTTTTCTTCTCCGATTCAAAAAATTTCTTCAGCTTCTCTTGTTCAGAGACACTGAATTCAAACTTGGAGTTGGCTTTCTGAGTTTCAAGCTCTTGGGTCTTTAACTGGCTCTTCAGATCAGCAATTTCCGACTCAAATTGACTTATGGTGGCCTGTATTAACATCAGTCTATGGTAAGAATCATGGTAAGGTAACATTCAAGTCCCAAACACTTTACAAGTAAAGATACTTGGCACTTGGGGGCTAATGTATGCTTAAAGAATTTTTTAACCTATCCTGCCGAGTCATATATATTAAGTCTCAAGCACTTTACAAGTAAATATACTTGACACTTGGGGGCTAATGTGTAACACAAATTCAAAGTCTCATGCTATCACCTGGTTAAATGTATTCACTTTAAACCGGACAAACTAACAGTAAGTAGATTTCTAAGTCTACAGCATATTCATTCATAAGCAATAGACTTGGGGGCTGGTACAGTAAGTAAGGTTCAAGAAAAAAGCATAAATTATACCTCAGATTTGTCCTGTATTTGCTTCACCATGTCAATTTCCAGGTCACGACTATTGTGTACTTGGTTCAGATAGCCCGAGACTATATCACCAATACTTAGGTGAGCATAATCAGTGATGTCATGTTTGGCTTTCCGACATTGAGCAAACTCCTCCTTGGCAGTGCATTGGGCAAGAACAGTAGGCCGGCCCGGTTCAACATATTGACTTTTCACAATTTCAACTTCTGGGTCAGTCGTCTTGACCGGACTAGGAACTTCCGGGTTATCAGAATTGTGGATAACATCTTCTGCAGGCGGGTCAGAGGTTGGCACCGGAATGTCTGAAGCCGGTTCAGGTGGTGGCTGATGAGTGGAGCTGTCAGGAATGGATGAATCAAGCGCTGGTTCAGTGACCACCGGGTCTCGGGACGGTTTATTCTTCTTTGCCCTCTTCCTAGGTTTCACTTGCAGGCTGTCAATCAAAATGGAAGGATAAGCATCAAAGTATAAGTACGGAAAAACTTAAAGTAAGAAAGGTCATATTACCCGGGAGCCGTTTTGAAAGCCGGCATGTTTGATTGCATCGACTCGTCAGAGGAAGGAGAGTTATCCTGATAATTGGAGTCAGTTGAGTTGAGAGGTTGGCGAATTAAACCCGCCAAAGGTAAAGCGGAATGTAAATCGGAGATAACCTCGGTCCGACGCTTCCTGGTTACATCGGGTAAGCCGGAGGAGAGTTCTGCGTCTTGGTTGGTCCGAGTCTGCCTTCGGTTCTCAAGCTGTTGTTGCTTCAAAAGAAATTGAGGATCTTGGTAAGCTAGAGGATGTGAAAATCTTACTTTCCGGGTCACCCTTCGGATTTTTTGTGTTGGCAAAGGCTCTGAGTCGGAGGAGATTATAGTTACCTCTTCGTCAATTGCTTGACTATTCCCTGTATCCTCCTGAAAGGGTAAAATGTCAGTAAAACAATGACAAAGGAGTTAAAGAAAATCAAAAAAGATTACCTCTTCCTCATCCGAAGAAGAGTCATCTAGTTTAAGCATATCGGAGGCACTGGGTTTCTTCTTCCTTGAGGTGCCCGTCTTGGCGGCTTTCCTTTCAGTCTTCTTGGCTGCCCTGGCCAGTTTGGCAGCCTCATGGTCATACTTGACCTTCCAGAAATTATCACCGGCCTGTGGAAAAAGATAAGGAATCATAAGTACAAGAAGGTGTAATGTGCTAAAAGGTATTTATAAAGATTGGTAACTTACCGTAGGGGCCGTGTTCTTCTTGCAGAAGGGAAGTAAACCGAAGGCATTACCAGTTACAGTGCCCTCCTTCAACAGTGACTGGACTGTAGCATCTACCACATCATCTGGTAAGTCATCAGGACTATGACGCATTGGGTCCTCCTTCTCGCCTGTGTAAGTACACATTAAGCCGGAGCGGCGGCTTAATGGTAGTATCCGCCAGGTGACCCAAACCCGGACCAAATCGATGCCACTTAACCCGTTGCCTAAAAGGGCTTTGATCTTCTTAATGGTGGGATTAAGAGGCAGGCGCTCAACAGCAGTCAACTTGTCCGCCAGATGATGGTTGGATTCAAGGCGCAGGGCGCGAAAGCCAGGCAGAGGGCTCTCATCAGCCGGTGACGTGTCTTGACAATAGAACCACGTCTGGTTCCAATCCTTTGGGTGACTTGGCAGCTCAGCATAAGGAAAAAGACAATCTCTCCGCCGCTGGATTGAGATGCCGCCAAGTTCAAGGCTAGGCCCGTTGGCACGTTCACTCTGCCGGTTCAAATAAAAAAGTTCTCTGAGCAAAAGTAGACTTGGCTCTTCTCCCAGGTAAACCTCGCAGAAGACTTGAAAATTGCAAAGATTTGACACAGAATTGGGTCCAATGTCTTGAGGTCTAAGGTTGAAGAAATTCAGAACTTCCCTGAAGAATTTTGAGCCGGGAGGGGCAAATCCCCGGTTCATGTGATCCATGAACACTATTACCTCCCCATCTTTGGGTTGAGGTATCTCTTCAGATGGGTGAGGGGCACGATAAGACATGACCTCTTTCTTTGGCAGATGGCCAGACTTCACGAACTCGGCAAGTTTGCTTTTGGTCACTGTGGATGGAACCCAATTGCAAGTCACAGGGGCTTTGGCTGCCTTAGGAGCCATGACAATAGTTGGCCTATGACAAAATAAGAAAGCTCCGGTTCAACTTTAACCCGGGAAAAATATCTAACTTATTTAAAGTGGCGGCTTAAGAAAGGGGCCTAATGATATAAGGGTGATTGTGCAATAATATTTAAGCCGCTACCAGTGTCAAGAGCAATTCAAGAATTCTTAAAGGTCATGAGAAGAAGGCAAGGCTTACAGTTCAGTATCACTTATTTAAACCGGACACCTGGACAGTGGTGTTTAAAGGGCATTTTCCAGAAGAAGCTTTTTGGGTGATAGAAACAAGCTTCACAGACGACAACTATTATTCTGGATCAAATTATTGCTCTGAAAGAAAAAATTTCTAGACCTAAAAACAGGGAAGAGAAGTTCATACACTTGAAGAGGGTTTCTAAACGAGTAAAATGAGATCTATTTCTATGCAAGATCAATACAAACAACTACCACAGCAGTTCTGCACAGCTTTACGATCTAAACGAGGCATTGGAGGTGAAAACTAGCGAGGGTTTGCGTCGGGCAGTGATGAACGCCGACGAACTTAGCGGAGTTCCAATGCTGATCTAAGAAAGGGGAGGAGAGGAACTCACGGATGAGGACGAGCTGCGGAGGTGCGCCACCGTTTTCTGGTCAGAGTCAGGTTGATGCAGCGGCCTGAGTCGATGAAGACGAGGGGTTCAACGGCGGCGGCGGCGGAGCTCGAGTGGCAGAGAGGAGAGGAAGAAGACGACTGGAGGGAGAAAAATGAAAGACCTAAGTCGCGGTTATTTATAGGGAGAAGATAACTGAGACGGCGCGGGAAACAAGGAGATAAGAATTACTATCCAGCGGCCCCGACGCCTCGATTTTCGGAACAATCAATAAAAGAAGAGATCCGTTGAAGGATACGATGGAATAAAAAATGAATTAAAGGAAGGATGACGTCATGCCGGGTTAAGACGGAGCCAGACGATGATGCCATGGCGGGTTAACAAAAACCCTCTGCATGGTCAGAAGACTGAAGATTTATTCTTTAGAAATATATTTTTAAGATTAACATGAACAGGTTCAAATCAATCTGGGGCCTAATGTTGGGGATATAACTATTTGTGTAAGCCGCCCAGGAGGGGCCGGGTTACACAAAGAAGACTCATCAGAGGAAGCCCAAGACCAAGCATGAAGATGGCAATTCAATAAAGGGCTCAAGGCCCACGGGCGGCTTAAGGCCCGTTGTAGTAAACCGCCATGATGGCATGACTTGTAACATAAGGTAGATTTAACTAGTCACCGAGCCGGACACCGTTTATAAGCCGGCCGGGACTCTGTAAGCCACAGGGCGTCAACCCGTGTATATAAGGGGACGACCCGCTGGCGGCTTAGGGCAGGAAACAACTCATCAAGAGCCGGGCATAGCGTATCTCGCTCACTGGTCATCGAAACATCAATACCAACCCAACTAGACGTAGGCCTTACCTTCACCGTAAGGGGCCGAACTAGTATAAACCCTCTCGTGTCCTTTGTCTCGATTTAACCCCTTCAAGCTTCCTAGTTGCGATGGCTCCACAACTAAGTCCTTTCACGAGGACATCTGACATGACTATTCCACGACAGAAGATGTTAAGAATTTACCTCCTATTGAAGAAATACATGGTCTTAATATACCGCCTGTTGAAGAACCACATTGTCTTGATAACCCAACACAGGTAGTAAAGGTAAATTCTCTCTATAGATATGATAAAGTTGAAATCCCCTCTACTAAATTTCATAGCCCATGCTTAGATGAATTTGATGACTTTATGGCTAGACAAGAAAGTTTTAATGCTTATGTTGGTAGAGAATTAAAGAATAATGCTTTCGAAATAGGATGCTTGAGTGATTATATGGCTAGAGTTAAAGGTGAACTTAAACTCATTAGCAAATATGCCTCTATGGTTGCTACTCAAGCTGAGCAAGTACTTAAAGCTCAAAATGATTTGCTTGATGAATTAAATAATAAACCTGACTTTGCTGTTAGAGTGGCTACTAGAACTGGTAGAATGACTCAGGAACCTTTGTATCCTGAAGGCCACCCTAAGAGAATCGAGCAAGATTCTCAGAGAAACAATTTAGAGGCACCTAGTTCTTCTAAAAAGAAGAAAAAGAAAAACGGTAGGACTTTGCATGCTTCTAGTGAACCCACTGTAGACACACCTGAGAATACCAATGATATTTCTATCTCTGATGCTGAAACACAATCAGGTGACGAACATGAACCTAGTGATAATGTTAATGATAATGTTCATGTTGATGCTCAACCTAGCAAAAACAATGAAGTAGAGATTGAACCTGCTGTTGATCTTGATAACCCACAATCAAAGAATCAACGTTATGATAAGAGAGATTTTGTTGCTAGGAAGCACGGTAGAGAAAGAGAACCATGGGTTCAGAAACCCATGCCCTTTCCTCCTAAACCATCCAAGACAAAGGATGATGAGGATTTTGAGCGCTTTGCTAAAATGATTAGACCCATCTTCTTACGTATGCGCTTAACAGATATGCTTAAAGTAAACCCTTATGCTAAGTATATGAAGGATATCATTACAAATAAAAGAAAGATATCGGAAGCTGAAATTTCCACCATGCTTGCTAATTACACTTTTAAGGGTGGAATACCAAAGAAACTTGGAGATCCGGGGGTACCAACTAGACCATGCTCCATTAAAAGAAATTATGTTAGAACTGCTTTATGTGATCTTGGAGCCGGTGTTAGTGTTATGCCTCTCTCATTATATCATAGACTTGAATTGAATAAGTTGACACCTACTGAAATATCTTTGCAAATGGCTGATAAATCAACTGCTATACCTGTCGGTATTTGTGAGGATGTACCTGTTGTGGTTGCAAATGTCACTATCTTAACGGACTTTGTTATTCTTGATATTCCCGAGGACGATAGTATGTCGATTATCCTTGGTAGACCCTTTTTGAATACTGTAGGGGCTGTTATTGATTGCAACAAAGGCAATGTCACTTTTCATGTTAATGGTAATGAGCATACGGTACACTTTCCGAGGAAACAATCTCAAGTTCATAGCATCAATTCTATTGGAAAAAGTTCCAACTATCATTATTGGAGGTTTTGAATTTCCTCTTCCTACTGTCAAGAAAAAGTATGATATTCTTATTGTTGGGGATGTTCATATCCCCGTTGAGGTAACTTAGTGTTATTCGAAATTTCTCCTGTTCCGTGTTATTCGGAATCAGTTTGTTAACAAGACTTGATCAACCTTGTTAGTGGATTTATTCCGATGATCATGAGATGGATGAAACTAGAAGGCACAACCTTCTGTACCCTCTTTTTACTTTCTGTTATTTATAATAAATAAAGAAAAAATAGTATTATCTCTCTGTTTTCTGAATTATCCATGCAATAAAAAAATATCTCGAAAATAAAAGTGCTCCAAATGCCCTGCAAATTTAGTATGATTTTTTATGGAATATTTGAAGATTTTAGGCATTGAAATCACTGCAGGAGGGGCAAGCACCAGGCCACGAGAGTGGAGAGCGCGCCCACCTTCCCTGGGCGCGCCCCCTGTCTCGTGGGGCCCTGGTGGGGACCCTCCACTTATGCCAGCACCCACACACTCCATCTTCTTCCCAAAAAAATCCCCATCCAGCTCAAGCACGAGTTCTAGCTCATTTTGCTACGATTTTCGATCTCCTTGCTCAAAGCTCCATTCACAAAACTGCTCTAGGAGATTGTTGCTTGGTATGTCCTCCATTGGTCCAATTAGTTTTTGTTCTAGTGCTTTATTCATTGCAAATTTTTGCTGCATAGGTGACCATGTTCTTGAGCTTGCATGTTAAATTTATGAGGTCCCAAGTAATTCTAATGCATGATATAGGCTCTAGGCACTTGTAGGAGTAGTTGCTATCAATCTTCTTTAGTTTTATTCACTTTTATTTTGAAGTTGCTAAAATTTCAGAAAATGTTAAGGAGACTTTTGAGGGGCTCTTCTAGCCAAGGCTCCCAGGAAAAACAAGCTAAAGAGAAGGAAAAAGCCAATTATAATCTTCCTCGCATAGCGGAAGTACGGCCATGTGAATGGCCATGCGATAATTTCTTGAAAGAAGCTGGAATTCATGAAGATTTTTATTCTTTGATCGAGAATGCAGGCCTCACCGATTTCCTCCACGACCCGATTGATCAGTATCTCTTACTCACCAATACTTTCGTGCAAAACTTTTATTATTATCCTAAGAAGTCACCGCCTTCAGTATCATTTCATTTATATGATGAATTCAGGGAAATGTCTTTACGTAATTTTTGCGCGGTATGTAGGATACCCTTTGAGGGAAAATTAGAGGAACCCCATCGTAAAGATGTGGATGGCTTTGTTAACACTATCACTGTAGGGGATCCAAAGAAGGGTTCCGATGCGAGAATATCTAGCATACACTTTCATGTTTTACGCTACTTTGCCATATTTGCTAGTAGATGCTTGATTGGTCGTGGAAATAGTGGAAACTTCAATGTTCCTGATATTATCATTCTTCACCATGCCTTGTTTGGAGATAATAGTTTTAGTATGGGTGCCGTCATTGCTAAATGGCTAAGCCTGAATCGTACAAAAGGCCCCATCTTTGGAGGTATCTATGCTTCACGTCTTGCTAGACATTTTGAGATACCTATTAGGCATCATGAGAAAGAGGAGACAAAATTGCCTCCTTACATTTTGGATTACAAGAGCATGGTAGCACACTAGTTCATTGTTGACAACAAAGATAAGATGCTCTTGTACAACCTGAGATTTAATAAGAAACACAATGAGACTATTATTTTGCCTGCGCCTCTATTGTTTGATTTGATTGCAGATAATTTTCTTGTCACGCCGGAAGCGATGTACGCTCATCGAGGCCAAGCATCCACTCCAGAACCTGAGCCTGAGCCGGAACCTGCACTGGACCCTTATCGTGAATCATCTTACCAGTGGGACCCGGAGATGGCCAGCCAGTGGTATCCTGATTACACCTCCGAGTACACCAGGGAGAGTAGTAGCGGCCCTTGGCACTAGACCAACTTAGGCCAAAAGCCTAAGCTTAGGGGAGTACATATTTCTCACCTACTTTACATTCATGTTCACACACTATTCTAGTTGTCGGTGCTCATACTCTTTCATTGTATTATCCATGCTAGTTTAAATTTCTTTTTCTAGTTTCTTCTTGTGTGTTTGATGAACCTTAATAAAAATAAAAAATAGTTAGTTTAATTTCCATGCTTGTAGTAGAAATTAAAATGAAAACCCAAAAAGATTTCTCGTTCTTCTTCTTGTTGGGAGCTTTCCCGTGTAAATAGTTTTATTTTCCTTTCTTTCCTTTGGGGGTCGAGAGTAGAAGACCATATTGAAAATGTTTAGTGGCTCTCATATGCATGATTGATTATTTAACTTAGAGCCCATATTACTTTGTCTTCTCTCTTGAGTTGAATGCTTGCAGATTCCAGCTTAGTCCAATGCACGTGCACTATTATTATTATACACATCGTTCGGTCGTGCAAGTGAAAGGCAATAATGACGATATAGGATGGACTGATTGAGATGAGAAAAGCTGGTATGAACTCGACCTCTCTTGTTTTTGTAAATATGATGAGTTCATCGTTCCTGATTCAGCTTATTATGAGGTAAACATATTTGCAATGACATTTAGAGATTATAGTTGCTTGTGCCATGCTTGGTTAGCTATGAGTTATAATGGTTTACCTTGTGTGCCAACATGCTATTAAAATGATTATGATGTTGTATGATGGGATGGTATCCTCCTTTGAATGAACTGAGTGACTCGACTTGGCACATGTTCACGCATGTAGTTGAAACAAATCAACATAGCCTTCACGATATTTATGTTCATGGTGGATTATATCCTACTCATGTTTGTACTCGGTGAGAATTAATTTTAATGCATGTTTATGACTGTTGTCGTTCTCTCAGTTGGTCGCTTCCCAGTCTTTTGCTAGCCTTCACTTGTACTAAGCGGGAATACTGCTTGTGCATCCAAACTCCTTAAACCCCAAAGTTATTCCAATGAGTCCACCATACCTTCCTATATGCGGTATTTACCTGCCGTTCCAAGTAAATTTGTATGTGCCAAACTCCAAACCTTCAAATGAAATTCTGCTTTGTATGCTCGAGCAGCTCATGTTTCAACTAGGGCTGCCTATATCTTCCATGCTAGGTGGGTTATTCTCAAGAGGAGTGGACTCTGCTCCTCATTCATGAGAAAGGGCTGGTAACCAGGATGCCCAGTCCCATGATCCAAAAAGATCAAATCAAATCAAAATAACTAAACAAAACTACCCCAGGTCTGTTGTTAGTTGGAGGCACTCGTTGTTTCGAGCAAGCCATGGATTGATGCTTGTTGGTGGTTGGGGGAGTATAAACCTTTACCATTCTATTTGGGAACTGCCTATAATGCATGTAGTATGAAGATACAACCATCTCATAGTTGTTGCGTTGACAGTGAAAGTATGCCGCTCAAAATGTTATTCAATCTCTATTTTAAAATCGAGCTCTGGCACCTCTACAAATCCCTGCTTCCCTCTGCGAAGGGCCTATCTATTTACTTTTATGTTGAGTCATCATCCCTCTTATTAAAAAGCACCCGCTGGAGAGCACTCTGTCATTTGCATTCATTACTATTGGTTTATATTGGGTATGACTTGATTGGATCTCTTTTACCATGAATTACAATGTTTAGTCAGTCCTTGATCTTTAAAGGTGCTCTGCATTTATGTTTTGCGGTCTCAGAAAGGGCTAGCGACATACCATTTTGTTATATCATGTTATGATTGTTTTGAGAAAGTGTTGTCATCTGAGTTTTATTATTATGGCTCGCTAGCTGATTATGCCATTGATATGAGTAATTCTGAGACCGAGGTGTTATTGTGAGTATGGTTAGTTCATAATATCTGCTGAAACCTGAATGCTGGCTTTGCATGTTTACAACAACAAGAGCAAACAGAGTTTGTAAAAGTTTTTCTTTATCACTTTCAGTTTATCAACTGAATTGCTTGAGGACAAGCAAAGGTTTAAGCTTGGGGGAGTTGATACGTCTCCAACGTATCTACTTTTCCAAACAATTTTGCCCTTGTTTTGGACTCTAACTTGCATGATTTGAATGAAACTAACCCGAACTGACGCTGTTTTCAGCAAAACTGCCATGATGTTGTTTTATGTGTAGAAAACAGAAGTTCTCAGAATGTCCTAAAAATCCACGGAGGCACGTTTTGGAAAATATAAAAAATACTGGCGAAAGAATCAAGACCAGGGGGCCCACACCCTGTCCACGAGGGTGGGGGGCGCGCCCACCCTCCCTGGGTGCGCCCCCTGTCTCGTGGGCCCCCTGAGGCTCCACCGACCTCAACTCCAACTCCATATATCCCATTTCGCGGAGAAAAAAATTAGAGAGAAAGTTTCATCGCATTTTACGATACGGAGCCGCCGCAAAGCCCTAATCTCTCTTGGGAGGGCTGATCTGGAGTCCGTTCGGGGCTCCGGAGAGGGGGATTCATCGCCGTCGTCATCATCAACCATCCTCCATCACCAATTTCATGATGCTCACCGCCGTGCGTGAGTAATTCCATCGTAGGCTTGCTGGACGGTGATGGGTTGGATGAGATTTACCATGTAATCAAGTTAGTTTTGTTAGGGTTTGATCCCTAGTATCCACTATGTTCTGAGATTGATGTTGCTATGACTTTGCTATGCTTAATGCTTGTCACTAGGGCCCGAGTGCCATGATTTCAGATCTGAACCTATTATGTTTTCATGGATATATGTGTGTTCTTGATCCTATCTTGCAAGTCTATAGTCACCTATTATGTGTTATGATCCGACAACCCCGAAGTGACAATAATCGGGATACTTCTCGGTGATGACCGTAGTTTGAGGAGTTCATGTATTCACTATGTGCTAATGCTTTGTTCCGGTTCTCTATTAAAAGGAGGCCTTAATATCCCTTAGTTTCCGCTAGGACCCCGCTGCCACGGGATGTAGGACAAAAGATGTCATGCAAGTTCTTTTCCATAAGCACATATGACTATATTCGGAATACATGCCTACATTACATTGATGAACTGGAGGTAGTTCTGTGTCACCCTATGATATAGCTATTACATGAGGAATCGCATCCGACATAATTATCCATCATTGATCCAATGCCTACGAGCTTTTCACATCTTGTGCTTCGCTTATTTACTTTTCCGTTGCTACTATTACAATCACTACAAAACCCAAAAATATTACTTTTGCTACCGTTACCTTTATTATCATACTACTTTGCTACTAAATACTTTGCTGCAGATACTAAGTTATCCAGGTGTGGTTGAATTGACAACTCAACTGCTAATACTCAATAATATTCTTTGGCTCCCCTTGTGTCGAATCAATAAATTTGGGTTGAATACTTTACCCTCGAAAGCTGTTGCGATCCCCTACACTTGTGGGTTATCATGGGCCAACGCCTGCAAACGGTGAAATTAGCCCTCCTCAGTGCCCCCAGCTCCCTGGGTTTGCCTTGGGGACGCCGGATTAGTTTTTCATCAAATTTGGAAAAAATTGAGGGGCTGGCGGTGTGAGTGGGAGGTTTTTTATTCGTCGGCGGTGAAAAAGTGCTCTGGGGAGGCTTCTTGGGGGGACGAGCGGAGATGCTCTTATGCATTGCCAAAGAAGAGATTGATTACCATGTGAGATTTTTTTTTTGAAAAACCCCTCCATGTATTAATTAACTTAAAATGTTCGTGCAATCATTCATAACAAACTTTGCCACGCGGGGCGGAACAGAATGAAACAGAAAACCATCAGATCTATTATCAAAACTAAACTTTGCAATCTCATGAGCCACCATACCAGCCCTCCTGTTGATCTTTGATCTGTAAATTCACCAACAACTTTGAGACATCTACAGCTTCCTTCTTTAGATCAACAAGGGATGATCTGTCCACATATTCTTTACCAAAAACGGGGGCCACAACGGAACAGTCAGTTTCCGAAATGACGGGCATGTCTAGAGTCATACCAATATATAGGCCGGACAAGGACGCTCTAAGTTCTGCTTCCTTGATGCTATAGCAAGCACCAATATAATCCCAGGAGGATAGGATCACTTTTCCATGGTGATTTCTAACAACCACCCCCATGCTCACAGCTTCAATGGCCTCCACAAAACTTGCGTCGACATTAATCGTGTAGACATCTGGGGTAGGTGGCCTCCAAAGAGTAACTTGCCTCTCAATGTTATTGGTTGGCTGAAGATCCAGCTCCACTTGCTTCCCTTTACTGCATATCTCCACCTGCATTTTAGCATGACAAGACGAGAAAGATGCCCAATAATTTTTGACAAAACTCATCGAGGCTGAGATGGATTCCATTCCCTTACCAAAGATCAAATCATTCCTCAAGTGCCAAGCTCTCCAAAACATGAATATAGTTTGCTCACATACATGCATAGTTAACTGGTCCAATAAAATAAGGAACCAATCCGGTCCAGAATATTTGAAGGTCTCCTCCGCTGGTAATTTCCACACTTCCTTCAAAGCCATAAGGAACGCACGAGCCTTGGGACAAACCACCAACGCATGAAAAATACACTCATCGTCAATACCACATATTGAGCATGTACCTAGAGTAGTTTGATGATGTTTAACCCTATTGAGTTGAACTGCCAAACTATTAGAAGCAGCCCTCCAGGCAAAAAAATTTAATTTTCTAGGGGACATTAGCATTCCAAATAATATTCCAGAGCCTCCTATCCCCATTTATGGCATCACTGGAATTGCTAGAATCAATCCTCGGCTCTTTAAGATTTAGAGCTAGTCTATACGCACTCTTCACGGAGAACAAGCCACTTTTCTCGTGGCACCATGCAATAATATCTCCCTCTTCCAGTCAAAGAATACGGAGCTTTAGGATTTCCTCTGCATCATGAATATAAAATAGATGCCTAATCAGGTTCTCATCCCAACTCCTGGATCCACTCAAAAATAACTCGGACACCAATTTGATCCTAGTTCTGTTCTTTTTTCCGCAAATTTGTAGGCCAGATTCCCTAGGGATCCAATTATCCCTCCAAATATTTATACTAGTCCCATCAACCACTCTCCAAATAATGCCTTTTTTAGCAATTCAAGGCCATGCATAATTCCTTGCCAAGTAAGGGAAGTAGCTTGAGGGAATACCGTATCTATAAGGTGCCCATGAGGATAGTATTTAGCTTTCATCACCTTAGCACACAGAGAGTCCGGGAAAACCAAAAGACGCTAAGCTTGTTTCGCCAGAAGTGCTCGATTAAAAAGCCAAAGATCACGAAAGCCCATACCCCCTTCACTTTTTGGTCTCGTCATCTTATCCCAAGCCAGCCAATGCGTTCTTTTCCTATTCTCTTCATCGCCCCACCAAAAATTCCTGATAATCTGGGATAACTCCTCACACAGTGAAGCGGGGAATTTAAAAATACCCATCGCAAACACAGGAATAGCTTGGATAACGGACTTGATCTGGATTTCTTTCGCTCCGCTCGAAGCATATTTTTCAATATAATCTAAAACCCGCTTGAGCACCTTATCTTTGGTGGATTGAAACTTACCTGCCTTCATACGACCTTCTGGAATAGGAAAGCCTAGATATTTATCCTCAAAACCATCAATCGTGATTTTAAGGATAACCAGAATAGACATCTGGTCTTCCATAGAACATTTTTTGCCAAATAATATGGAGAATTTATCCGGACTTAATAGTTGGCCAGTTCCCTCCTCATAAGCCAACAAAATACCTTTAATATTTAGAGCTTGCTCCAAGTTACCCTTAAAAAACAGGAGACTATCATCAGCAAAAAGGAGATGAGATATACCTGGGGCATGTCTGTTTAGCCGGAACTCTTGAATAGCCCCTCTTGCCGAAGCATCATTAAGTAGCAACGACAAAGCTTCAGCCACAAAGAGGAATAAGTATGGTGATAGTGGATCCCCTTGCCTGAGACCACGAGAAGGATGAAAAGGCTCTAACAGCTGGCCATTCAAACGCACAGCAAACTTTACAGTGGTAACACAAGACATGATCCACTTAATCCATGTTGGAGCAAAACCATACACTTGAAGCATTCTTTCCAAGAATTTCCAATTGACACGGTCATACGCTTTAGCAAGATCCAACTTATATGCACAAAATTCACCACTGGTATCTTTTAACATATTTAAAGAGTGCATACATTCAACCGCGATTAGTGCATTATCAGATATTGATCTTCCAGGGATGAATGCACTTTGGGTAGGAGAAATCATACAATCTAGCAGAGGTCATAGTCTGTTGACCAGGCACTTAGAGATAATCTTATAAATCACAATACAAAGACTGATTGGAAGGAAGTCTTTTATCGACTGAGGATTCTTCACCTTAGGAATAAGAACAATAGTTGTATCATTTATCCCTTCAGGCGTAGTTCCAGAAATAAAGAATTACTGGATAGCATGAACAATATCCTCCTTAAGCAGACCCCAATTTCTTTGAAAAAACCCGGCAGGAAATCCATCTGGCCCCGGGGCCTTTAACGACCCTATTTGGAATAGGGCATCGCTGATTTCTTGCTCAGAAAACGGCTTACAAAGATCCTCGTACATTTGATCAGTCACCAATGGTTTCACAAGAGAAATGATACGAGACGGATTAACCACAGAATCACAGGAATAAAGATTCTTGAAAAAAGCATTAGTGATACCTTTTATTTCATCCATATCCTGAGAGAGAGACCCATCTCTTCTTCTGATGGTAGAAATATTATTTTTCTTCGCTCTCCAAGCGGCCTTCCTATGAATTTTTTTGTGTTCCTATCTCCCCATTTCATTTTATTCAGACATGATCTCTGCTTCCACATAATTTCTTCCTTTATCATGAGCTCATCCATTTCCTTTAAAATTTTCTTCCTTCCTACTATTGCTTTATGATCACTTCTGTTAAACAACACACTTAATCTTGTGCGAGCAGATTCAAGCTTTTTAGGCAAATATCCAATGTGAACCTTACTCCACCCATGAAGAGACTTCATCAACTTGTCCAAATTATTAGCAACATCTCCCAGATTATTGACTCTAGCATTTTTATTCCTACACGAATCAATCTGTACTTGCAGCTCCGCATCTTCCTTCTCCCAATACGCTTCATATTTCAAATGTTTAATAAATGTGCCAGAGCGAGGAGCTCCCATCAATTCAATAAGAAGAGGGGAATGATCCGACCTGGAGCTGATAATATGCGATACCTTGCAGTCAGGAAAGATAGATGACCATTGAGGGCACGCCACCGCCCGGTCCAGCCGCACCTTCACATTTTTGTTACCTTCCTGCTTATTGTTATAGGTCCAAGGAACTCCATGAAAACCCAAATCAAACAGGTTGCATTCAGACATGATCTCACGAAAATTAGCCATAAGTTTTGGTGACCGTTTGATCCGAGAACAATGCTCATCTTGCCACATAGCCTCATTAAAATCACCAACCATAAACCACGGACCTGACCCAAGAGGTTTTATACGCCTTAACAATTCCCACATAACATACCTTTGGCTCGCCTTTGGCTCCCCATAGATAAAAGTGCATCTCCACTTAGTGCCAGCATCGTTAGAAATGTACATGTCAATAAAATGTTCCCCATATTTGTTTAACTCCAAAGTGTATAGGTCATCCCAATAGACCGCTAATCCACCTCCTTTTCCTGGCATAGAAACAGTAAAAATATTTTTCATACCCAAGCGGTAGCGCAAACTCTCAACATACTCTTTATTTTTCCTTGTTTCAGAAAGAAAGATAATGTTAGGCCAGTGTGTCATTGAAAGGCACACAAGTTCTTGAACTGTCCGAGGCTGACCCAAACCTCGGCAGCTCCAACATATCATTTTCATGGCTCCTGACGGGCGTCATCAAGTGCGCCCGTCAGTTGACCGGCAGCCCCAGGGCCGGTAGCTTCCTTGCTTATACCCCCTATTTCCTTACCATCACCTACAGACTCTCTCCTATTTTGAACCTCCTCCTCTCCCTCATCTATCTCCTCTGCAATATGAACAGTGGAGCCATCTATGCTATCAATACTGGAGCTATTCAACTCTCTCAACACACACTCTTTTACATGTCACACTCATATCCAGAGCACCCCTAAACTCTATGCTATCAGTACTGGAGCTATTCATGCTAAGAACCAGGTCCTTGTCTTCATCCGGTGAGCGCCTCTTGCTACCAGCAGTGCCCTCAAGCATTGCAGCAAAGGCCACCTTGTCGCCGGAAAGATCGCTGCTGCTGTTCGGCGGAGTGGGGATGCCAAAAACTGCATGTTTAACACATGCGGCTTGCAGCATAACCTTCTCGTCTTGTTCTTGCCGATGAAGCCTTTTCTACCGCTAGACTCCAACAGAAGTGAGGGCTTGCCGCTGGGCGCCAACATTAGCACCATCGTCACAACCATCCTTGTCAATGGCCACCTGAACCTGAGCTTCACCCTCAAGCCGCTGCAGCTGCACGCCCACAGCAGCAGCAGAAGCCAGGGTCAGCTGGTGCCCCGGCTGTGCATGCACCTCAGCAGGCGCACCCCCAGCCCGCTCCTGAGGCCGCTGCTGCATAGGAACATCAGTAGCATCACTCACCTGGTCTTGGATCAGAGCCATAGAGGCCCTAGCAGGATCATCCAAATTACCATGTGAGAATTGAATGTATTACCAAAGATTGATCCTCGTTTGTCCAAAAAATCAAAACTGATTTAAATAGAAAAATCAGGAGCGGGAGAAAATAGAGGCAGGGATGGACATTCTGAAGGAAATATGCCCTAGAGGCAATAATAAAGTTATTATTTATTTCCTTATTTCATGATAAATGTTTATTATTCATGCTACAATTGTATTAACCGGAAACTTAGTACATGTGTGAATACATTGACAAACATAGTGTCACTAGTATACCTCTACTTGACTAGCTCATTAATCAAAGATGGTTAAGTTTCCTAACCATAGACATGAGTTGTCATTTGATTAACGGGATCACATCATTAGAGAATGATGTGATTGACTTGACCCATTCCGTTAGCTTAGCACTTGATCGTTTAGTATGTTGCTATTGCTTTCTTCATGACTTATACATGTTCCTATGACTATGAGATTATGCAACTCCCGTTTACCGGAGGAACACTTTGTGTGCTACCAAACGTCACAACGTAACTGGGTGATTATAAAGGAGCTCTACAGGTGTCTCCGAAGATACATGTTGAGTTGGCATATTTCAAGATTAGGATTTGTCACTCTGATTGTCGGAGAGGTATCTCTGGGCCCTCTCGATAATGCACATCACTATAAGACTTGCAAGCAATGTGACTAATGAGTTAGTTGCGGGATGATGCATTACATAACGAGTAAATACACTTGCCAGTGACGAGATTGAACTAGGTATTGAGATACCGACGATCGAATCTCGGGCAAGTAACATGCCGATGACAAAGGGAACAATGTATGTTGTTATGCGGTTTGACCGATAAAGATCTTCGTAGAATATGTGGGAGCCAATATGAGCATCCAGGTTCTGCTATTGGTTATTGACCGGAGACGTGTCTCGGTCATGTCTACATAGTTCTCGAACCCGTAGGGTCCGCATGCTTAAAGTTCAGTGACGATCGGTATTATGAGTTTATGTGTTTTGATGTACCGAAGGTAGTTCGGAGTCCCGGATGAGATCGGGGACATGACGAGGAGTCTCGAAATGGTCGAGACGTAAAGATCAATATATTGGACGACTATATTCGGACTTCAGAAAGGTTCCGAGTGATTCGGGTATTTTTCGGAGTACCGGAGAGTTACGGGAATTCGTCGGGGAGTATATGGCCCTATTGGGCCATACGAGAATAGAGGAGAGAGGCCAAAAGGAAGGAGTCGTGCCCCCCCCCCCCTCTGGTCCGAATTGGACAAGGGGTGCAGCCCCCTATTCCTTCTCCCTCTCCCCCTCTTTCCTTCTCTCCTACACCAGAAAGGAAAGGGGAATCCTACTAGGACTTGGGAGTCCTAGTAGGACTCCCCACACTTGGCGCGCCCCCTATAGGGTCGGCCTCTCCCTCCCTCCTTTATATACGGGGTCAAGGGGGCACCTCTAGACACAACAATTGATCATTGATCTCTTAGCCATGTGCGATGCCCCCCTCCACCATATTCCACCTCGGTAATATTGTAGCAGTGCTTAGGAGAAGCCCTGCGCCGGTAGCATCATCAACGCCGTCATCACGCCGTCGTTCTGACGGAACTCTCTCGCAAAGCTCTGTTGGATCGGAGTTTGTGGGACGTCATCGAGCTGAACGTGTGCTGAACTCGGAGGTGCCGTACGTTCGGTACTTGGATCGGTCGGATCGTGAAGATGTACGACTACATCAACCGCGTTGTGCTAACACTTCCGCTTTCAGTCTACGAGGGTACGTGGACACACTCTCCCCGCTCATTGCTATGCATCACCATGATCTTGCGTGTGCGTAGGATTTTTTTTTTTGAAATTACTACGTTCCCCAACAGTGATATCCGAGTCTGGTTTTATGCGTAGATGTTATATGCACGAGTAGAACACAAGTGAGTTGTGGGCGATACAAGTCATACTGCTTATCAACATGTCATACTTTGGTTCGGCGGTATTGTTGGATGAAGCGGCCTGGACCGACAATACGCGTACGCTTACGCGAAACTGGTTCTACCGATGTGCTTTGCACATAGGTGGCTGGCGGGTGTCAGTTTCTCCAACTTTAGTTGAACCGAGTGTGGCTACGCCCGGTCCTTGAGAAGGTTAAAACAGCACTAACTTGACGAACTATAGTTGTGGTTTTGATGCGTAGGTAAGAACGGTTCTTGCTCAGCCCGTAGCAGCCACGTAAAACTTGCAACAACAAAGTAGAGGACGTCTAACTTGTTTTTGTAGGGCATGTGTGATGTGATATGGTCAAGACATGATGCTAAATTTTATTGTATGAGATGATCATGTTTTGTAACTAAGTTATCGGCAACTGGCAGGAGCCATATGGTTGTCGCTTTATTGTATGCAATGCAATCGCCCTGTAATTGCTTTACTTTATCACTAAGCGGTAGCGATAGTCGTAGAAGCAATAGGTGGCGAAACGACAACGATGCTATGATGAAGATCAAGGTGTCGCGCCAGTGACGATGGTGATCATGACGGTGCTTCGGAGATGGTGATCACAAGCACAAGATGATGATGGACATCATATCACTTATATTGATTGCATGTGATGTTTATCCTTTATGCATCTTATTTTGCTTTGTTTGACGGTAGCATTATAAGATGATCTCTCACTAAATTTCAAGGTATATGTGTTCTCCCTGATTATGCACCGTTGCGAAAGTTCTTTGTGCTGAGACACCACGTGATGATCTGATGTGATAGGCTCTACGTTCAAATACAACGGGTGCAAAATAGTTGCACACGCGGAATACTCAGGTTAAACTTGACGTGCCTAGCATATACATATATGACCTCAGAACACTGAGACCAAAAGGTCGAGCGTGAATCATATAGTAGATATGATCAACATAATGATGTTCAGCATTGAAAACTACTCCATCTCACGTGATGATTGGACATGGTTTAGTTGATTTGGATCATGTGATCACTTAGATGATTAGAGGGATGTCTATCTAAGTGGGAGTTCTTAAGTAATATGATTAATTGAACTTTAATTTATCATGAACTTAGTCCTGATAGTATTTTGCAAATTATGTTGTAGATCAATAGCTCGAGTTGTTGCTTCCCTATGTTTTATATGTGTTCCTAGAGAAAACTAAGTTGAAAGATGATAGTAGCAATGATGCGGGCTGGATCCGTGATCTGAGGTTTATCCTCATTGCTGCACAGAAGAATTATGTCCTTGATGCACCGCTAGGTGACAGACCTATTGCAGGAGCAAATGCAGACGTTATGAACGTTTGGATAGCTCAATATGATGACTACTTGATAGTTTAGTGCACCATGCTTAACGGCTTAGAATCGGGACTTCAAAGACATTTTTAACGTCATGGACCATATGAGATGTTCCAGGAGTTGAAGTTAATATTTCAAGCAAATATCCGAGTTGAGAGATATGAAGTCTCCAACAAGTTCTATAGCTAAAAGATGGAGGAGAATTGCTCAACTAGTGAGCATGTGCTCAGATTGTCTGGGTACTACAATCGTTTGAATCAAGTGGGAGTTAATCTTCCAGATAAGATAGTGATTGACAGAGTTCTCTAGTCACCATCACCAAGTTAGTAGAACTTTGTGATGAACTATAGTATGCAAGGGATGACGAAAATGATTCCCGAGCTCTTCGTGATGTTGAAATCGATGAAGGTAGAAATCAAGAAAGAACATCAAGTGTTGATGATTGACAAGATCACTAGTTTCAAGAAAAAGGCAAAGGGAAAGAAAGGGAACTTCAAGTAGAATGGCAAGCAAGTTGTCACTTCCGTGAAGAAGCCCAAAGCTAGACTAAAGCCTGAAACTGAGTGCTTCTACTGCAAAAGGAAATGGTCACTAGAAGCGGAAATACCATGAATATTTGGTGGATAAAAAGAATGGCAAAGTGAACAAGGGTATATTTGATATACAGATTATTGATGTGTACCTTACTAGTGTTTATAGTAGCCCCTGGGTATTTGATACTTCTTCGGTTGCTAAAAATTAGTAACTCGAAATAGGAGATACAGAATAAACAGAGACTAGTTGAGGGTGAAGTGACGATGTATGTTGGAAGTGGTTCCAAGATTGATATGATCATCATCGCACACTCCCTATACTTTCGGGATTAGTGTTAAACCTAAATAAATGTTATTTGGCATTTGCGTTGAGCATGAATATGATTTGATCATGTTTATTGCAATACGGTTATTCATTTAAAGTCAGAGAATAATTGTTATTCTGTTTACATGAATAAAGCCTTCGATGGTCAAACACCCAATGAAAATAGTTTGTTGGATCTCGAGCATAGTGATACACATATTCATAATATTGATGCCAAAAGGTGCAAAGTTGATAATGATAGTGCAACTTATTTGTGGCATTGCCGTTTGGGTCATATCGGTGTAAAGCGCATGAAGAAACTCCATGTTGATGGGTTTTTAAAATCACTTTATTATGAATCATTTGATGCTTGCGAACCGTGCCTTTTTGGCAAGATGACTAAAACTCCGTTCTTCGGAACAATGGAACGAGCTATTGATTTATTGGAAATAATACATACCAATGTATGCGATCCAATGAGTGTTGATACTCGTGGCAAGTATCGTTATTTCCTAACCTTCACAGATGATTTAACAGATATGGGTATATCTACTTAATGAAACACAAGTCTGAAACATTTGAAAAGTTCAAAGAATTTCAGAATGAAGTGGAGAATCATCGTAACAAGAAAATAAAGTTTCTACGATCTGATCGTGGAGGAGAACATTTGAGTTACGAGTTTGGCCTTCATATAAAACAATGTGGAATAGTTTCACAGCTCATGCCACGTGGAACACCACAATGTTATGGTGTGTCCGAACGTCGTAACCGCACTTCATTGTATATGGTGCGATCTATGATGTATCTTACTGATTTACCACCATCGTTTTGGGGTTATGCATTAGAGACAACTGCATTCACTTTAAATAGGGCACCATCAAAATCCGTTGAGACGACGCCTTATGAACTGTGGTTTGGCAAGAAACCAAAGTTGTCGTTTCTTAAAGTTTGGGGCTGCGATGCTTATGTGAAAAAGTTTCAACCTGATAAGCTCGAACCAAATAGGAGAAGTGCGTCTTCATAGAATACCCAAAGGAAACTATTGGGTACACCTTCTATCACGGAGCCGAAAGCAAGATATTCGTTGCTAAGATGGATCCGTTCTAGAGAAGGAGTTTCTCTCGAAAGAAGTGAGTGGGAGGAAAGTAGAGCTTGATAAGGTAATTGTACCTTCTGCCGAATTGGAAAGTAGTTCATCACAGAAATCAGTTCCAGTGATTCCTACACCAATTAGTGAGGAAGCTAAT
Source organism: Triticum timopheevii (assembly GCA_963921465.1). Taxonomy (NCBI): domain Eukaryota; kingdom Viridiplantae; phylum Streptophyta; class Magnoliopsida; order Poales; family Poaceae; genus Triticum; species Triticum timopheevii. The sequence goes on from OY997274.1 coordinate 220,271,853, forward strand.
GATGATGATCATGAAACTTCAAATTAAGTTACTACAGAACCTCGTAGGTCTTCCAAAGTATAGTCCACACCAGAGTGGTACGGTAATCCTGTTCTGAAATTCATGTTACTAGACCATGATGAACCTACAAACTATGAGGAAGCGATGATGAGCCCAGATTCCGCGAAATGGCTTGAGGCCATGAAATCTGAGATAGGATCCATGTATGAGAACAAAGTGTGGACTTTGGTGGAGTTGCCCGATGATCGGCAAGCCATATTGTATAAATGGATCTTCAAGAGGAAGACAGACGCTGATAAGTAGTGTTACTATCTACAAAGTTCGACTTGTCGCAAAAAGTTTTTCAACAAGTTCAAGGTGTTGAATACGATGAGATTTTCTCAGTCGTATCGATGCTTAAGTCTGTCCGAATCATGTTAGCAATTGTCACATTTTATGAAATCTGGCAAATGGATGTCAAAACTGCATTCCTTAATGGATTTATTAATGAAGAGTTGTATATGATGCAACCGGAAGGTTTTGTCAATCCTAAAGGTGCTAACAAAATGTGCAAGCTCCAGCGATCCATCTATGGACTGGTGCAAGCATCTCGGAGTTGGAACATACGCTTTGATGAGTTGATCAAAGCATATGGTTTTATACAGACTTTTTGAGAAGCTTGTATTTACAAGAAAGTAAGTGGGAGCTCTGTAGCATTTTCTAAAACTATATGTAGATGACATATTGTTGATTGGAAATGATATAGAAATTCTGGATAGCATAAAAGGATACTTGAATAAGAGTTTTTAAAAGAAAGACCTTGGTGAATCTGCTTACACATTGAGCATCAAGATCTATAGAGATAGATCAAGACGCTTGATGAGATTTTTCAATGAATACATACCTTGATAAAATATTGAAGTAGTTCAAAATAGAACAGTCAAAGAAGGAGTTCTTGCCTGTGTTGCAAGGTGTGAAGTTGAGTAAGACTCAAAACCCGGCTATGGCAGAAAATAGAAAGAGAATGAAAAGTCATTCCCTATGCCTTAGTCATAGGTTCTATAAAGTATGTTATGTTGTGTACCAGACCTATTGTATACCTTGTTCTGAGTTTGGCAAGGGAGTACAATTTTGATCTAAGAGTAGATCACCGGACAACGGTCAAGATATCCTTAGTGAAGACTAAGGAAATATTTCTCGATTATGGAGGTGATAAAAGAGCCCATCGTAAAGAGTTATGCTACATCTCGAGCTTGCGTTGGTTTTCCCCGAAGAGGAGAGGATGATGCAGCACAGTAGCGTAAGTATTTCCCTTAGTTTTTGAGAACCAAGGCATCAATCCAGTAGGAGGTCACGCGCAAGTCCATCGTACCTGCACAACACGATAGCAACTCGCAACCAACGCTTAGGGGTTGTCAATCCCTTCACGGTCACTTACAAGAGTGAGATCTGATAGAGATAATATTTTTGGTATTTTTGATAGATAGATGCAAAGTAAAAAGTAAAGGCAAAGTAAAAACAAAGCAAGTAAATAAAGTGATATAGATTGATATGGTGAGAATAGACCCGGGGGCCATAGGTTTCACTAGTGGATTCTCTCAAGAGCATAAGTATTCTACAGTGGGTGAACAAATTACTATTGAGCAATTGACAGAATTGAGCATAGTTATGAGTATATCTAGGCAATGATCATGTATATAGGCATCACGTCCGTGACAAGTAGATTGAAACGATTCTGCATCTACAACTATTACTCCACTCATCGACCGCTATCCAGCATGCATCTAGAGTGTTAAGTTAAAAACAGAGTAACGCTTTAAGCAAGATGACATGATGTAGAGGGATAAATTCATGCAATATGATAAAAACCTCATCTTTTTATCCTCGATGTCAACAATACAATACGTGCCTTGCAACTCTTTCTGTCACTGAGTAAGGACACCGCAAGATTGAACCCAAAGCCATGCACTTCTCCCATTGCAAGAACTACCAATCTAGTTGGCCAAACCAAATGGATAATTCGAAGAGACTTGCAAAGATAACTCAATCATACATAAAAGAATTCAGAGAAGAATCAAATATTTTCCATAGATAATACTGGATCATAAACCCACAATTCATCGGTCTCAACAAACACACCACAAAAAGAAGATTACATTGAATAGATCTCCACAAGAGAGGGGGAGAACATTGTATTGAGATCCAAAAAGAGAGAAGAAGCCATCTAGCTACTAGCTATGGACCCGAAGGTCTGAAGTAAACTACTCACACTTCATCTGAGGGGCTATGGTGATGATTTAGAAGCCCTCCGTGGTGGATGCCCCCTCCAGCGGAGCTCTGGAACAGGCCCCAAGATGGGATCTCGTGGATACAGAAGGTTGCGGCGGTGGAATTAGGTTTTTGGCTCCTGTTCTGATCGTACGGGGATACGTAGGTATATATAGGAGGAAGGAGTACGTCGGTGGAGCTCCGAGGGGGGGGGGGCGCCCTCCACCCTCGTGACCGCCTCGTGACTTTCTTGATGGAGGGTCCAAGTCTCCTGGATCTTATCTGATGAGAAAATCACGTTCCCGAAGGTTTCATTCCGTTTGGACTCCGTTTGATATTCTGTTTCTTTGAAATACTGAAAAAGGCAAAAAACAGCAATTCTGGGCTGGGCCTCCGGTTAATGGGTTAGTCCCAAAAATAATATAAAAGTGGAAAATAAAGCCCAATATAGTCCAAAACAGTAGATAAAGTAGCATGGAGCAATCAAAAATTATAGATACGTTGGAGACGTATCAAGCATCCCCAAGCTTAATTCCTGCTCGTCCTCGAGTAGGTAAATGATAAAAAAAGAATTCTTGATGCGGAGTGATACTTTGGCATAATTTCAATGTAAATCTTCTTAATCATGGTATGAATATTCAGATCCGAAAGATTCAAGACAAAAGTTCATATTGACATAAAAATATTAATACTTCAAGCCTACTAAATTATGTCTTCTCAAAATAACATGGCCAAAGAAAGTTATCCCTACAAAACCATATAGTCTCGCTATGCTCCATCTTCCCCGCACAAAGTATTTAAATCATGCACAACCCCGATGACAAGCCAAGCAATTGTTTCATACTTTAACATTTTCAAAACTTTTTCAATCTTCACGCAATACATGAGCGTGAGCCATGGATATAGCACTATATGTGGAATAGAACGGTGGTTGTGGTGAAGACAAAAAGAGGGAAGATAGTCTCACATCAACTAGGCGTATCAACGGGCTATGGAGATGCCCATCAATAGATATCAATGTGAGTGAGTCGGGATTGCCATGCAACGGATGCACTAGAGCTATAAGTATATGAAAGCTCAACAAAAGAAACTAAGTGGGTGTGCATCCAACTCGCTTGCTCACGAAGACCTAGGGCATTTTGAGGAAGCCCATCATTGGAATATACAAGCCAAGTTCTATAATGAAAAATTCCCACTAGTATATGAAAGTGACTAAATGAGAGACTCTCTATCATGAAGATCATGGTGCTACTTTGAAGCACAAGTGTGGTAAAAGGATAGTAGCATTGTCCCTTCTCTCTTTTTCTCTCTTTTTTTATTTGGGCCTTTTCTCTTTTTTTTATGGCCCCCTTTTTTTCCGTCCGGAGTCTCATCCCGACTTGTGGGGGAATCATAGACTCCATCATCCTTTCCTCACTTCGGACAATGCTCTAATAATGATGATCATCACACTTTTATTTTCCTTAGAACTCAACAATTACAACTCGATACTTAGAACAAAATATGACTCTATATGAATGCCTCCGGCGGTGTACCAGGATATGCAATGAAACATGAGTGACATGTATGGAAGAATTATGAAAAGTGGATTTTGCCACAAATACGATGTCAACTACATGATCATGCTAGCAATATGACAATGATGGAGCGTGTCATAATAAACGGAACGGTGGAAAGTTGCATGGCAATATATCTCAGAATGGCTATGGAAATGCCATGATAGGTAGGTGTGGTGGCTGTTTTGAGGAAGGTTTATGGTGGGTGTATGATACTGGCGAAAGGTGCGCGGTACTAGAGAGGCTAGCAATGGTGGGAGGATGGGAAAAAGTGCGTATAACCCATGGACTCAACATTAGTCATAAAGAACTCATATACTTATTGCAAAAATCTAGAAGTTATCAAAGCAAAGTATTACGCACATGCTCCTAGGGGGATAGATTGGTAGGAAAAGACCATCGCTTGTCCCCGACCGCCACTCATAAGGAAGACAATCAATAAATAAATCATGCTCCGAGTTCATCACATAATGGTTCACCATACGTGCATGCTACGGGAATCACAAACTTCAGCACAAGTATTCCTTAGATTCACAACTACTCAACTAGCATGACTCTAATATTATCACCTTCATATCTCAAAACAATTATCAAGCATCAAACTTATATTAGTATTCAACGCACTCAAAAGAAAGTTTCACATATCTTGAACACCAAGTATATTAACATTAAGCAAATTACCATGCTATTAACGACTCTCAAAATAATCTAAGTGAAGCATGAGAGATCAAGTTTCTTTAAAACAAATCCACCACCGTGCTCTAAAAGATCTAAGTGAAGTACTAGAGCAAAATTTATCAAGCTCAAAAGATATAAGTGAAGCACTATGAGCAAAACTATCAAGCTCAAAAGATATAAGTGAAGCACTATGAGCAAAACTATCAAGCTCAAAAGATATAAGTGAAGTACATAGAGTATTCTAACAAATTTCAATTCATGTATGGCTCTCTCAAAAGGTGTGTACAGAAAATATGATTGTGGTAGACTAACAAGCAAAGACACAAATAATACAAGACGCTCCAAGCAAAACATATATCATGTTGGTGAATAAAAATATAGCTCCAAGTAAATTACCGATGGAAGTGGACGAAAGAGGGGATGCCTTCCGGGGCATCCCCAAGCTTTGACTTTTTGGTGTCCTTGTATTATCTTGGGGGTGCCATGGGAATCCCCAAGCTTAGGCTCTTGCCACTCCTTGTTCCATAATCCATCAAAAGAATTCACCCAAAACTTAAAAACTTCACAACACAAAACTCAACAGAAATCTCGTGAGCTCCGTTAGAGAAAGAAAACAAAAGACTAGTTCAAGGTACTGTAATGAACTCATTATTTATTTATATTGGTGTTAAACCTACTTTATTCCAACTTCTCTATGGTTTATAAACTAATTTACTAACCATAGATTCATCAAAATAAGCAAACAACACACGAAAAACAGGATCTGTCAAAAACAGAACAGTATGTAGTAATATGTAACTAACGCAAACTTCTGGAACTATAAAAATTCTACCAAAATAGGAAGTCCTGGACAATTTGTTTGTTGATCAGCAGCAAAAAGAATCAACCTAAAAGCACTCTCCAGTAAAAAATGGCAGCTAATCTCGTGAGCGCTAAAGTTTCTGTTTTTCAGCAGAATCAAATCAACTATCATCGTAGGTTATCCTATAGGTCCTACTTGGCACAAACACTAATTGAAACATAAAACCACATCCAAACAGAAGGTAGATGGATTATTTATTCCTAAACAGAATCAAAAACAAAAAACACAAAATAAAATTGGGTTGCCTCCCAACAAGCGCTATCGTTTAACGCCCTTAGCTAGGACATTGATATTTCAATGATGCTCACAAGAAAGACAAGAATTGAAGCACAAAGATAGCATCATAAAACACGTGATAAATACCTTTCGCTCAATACTCAAATCTACAATTGAAGTATCTGAAGCCGCATCAATCGAGGATACACGACGGAAGGAATTGTTAGTTCGCCTCACCTTCCCGAAGCGTGGGTTTGTTTGCTTTACAAATTTGGTTCTCTCTATGCCAACCCCTTCTCTTTTTCGTAAGACTGAGGTATAGGTAGGGCAAAAAAAAGCAAAAAAAAAGAGTCAAATCGCACCATCTCTGTAATAAGTAAATGCCTTTTTTTCTCCTGAGGTTGTCGGAATTATTCGCAAAAAAATATCGGCTACAATTGAGGAGGTCTTATCAATGAAATTTCCATTTACACGGGATCTATGCATAATTCCCAACCCATTCTATATAGAATTGTTTTCATTCCTTCACAAAATAACATAAAAACAAACACATTCGATTCTTATAATTATAAATAGATTGAACCATATGCTCTACTCTAAATCCATATGCTTTAAATGGATAAGAGAGATATGGATTTTCCGCTCAGCTCAAATTGTATCCTTTTCCTTCTGCTTGGACACAAAGAGATATGAAATATTTGACTAAGACTGGATTTCATTCCACTTTCCTATTTCTGAACAACCACTTATGTTATCAACTATTTCGTGTTTTCAAAGTTATTTTATTAATTGTCTCATACCCTATTTTTGATTTCGATAGTATGGTGTAGCGTATCTTATGCAAACGGAATTCTAAGGTTTCTTTATTTTATTTTATTATGCAATAAGAAGAATTCTTCCATTTTCTTTTTCTTTAGTTGCGGGAAAACCCAAATTAAAACTTTTATTTTATAGCGAGCGCAATTTCTAGTAAAAAATCCTGTATCCTTCCACTTAGGTCAAAAGGAATTTTTCCAATAGAACTATGGAACCCCCGAGTGGTTGCAGTTGTACCTGTACTGCAGGAATAAGAAAACTCGCTATTCACTCAGTTTATTTTCCATAATAAGTTATGTAGGAGAGATGGCCGAGCGGTTCAAGGCGTAGCATTGGAACTGCTATGTAGACTTTTGTTTATCGAGGGTTCGAATCCCTCTCTTTTCGTTTTTATTAATTCATCAACGTTAAGGATCACAATGTATCAAATCAAATAACAATTTTTTCCAGCAATAATATAATATCTTATATTATCTTATTTTGATTTAATAGAAATTAGAAATTCTCTATAGCAAGTTACTGTGGTATGTAAAATACACATAGAGGAAAAAAGAAAAAAGGATCCTAATCCTAGGGTTAATCAATTTTAGCTAGTTGATGGGAAAATACGAATTAATGGTAATGGTCTTAGGGCGATTTAGTTCGGGGAAAGGGGAAGGGGAAGAAAATTCTATGAACCTTTCTTTTTTTCGTTAAGTTCAAGTCTGACGAGAGTAATATTCTACAACTAACAACTCATTTATTTTGAGACCGACCCACTTCCTATCTAGGATTTTATTTACTAGTCCTTTATATTCCAACGTGTCAATCGCCAAATGCTTTGGCAATTTCCCCGGGTCCGATGAAGCAATATAATTTTGAACCAGACCTTTTGATCTTTGGTTATCTTTCGTAGTAATAATATCTCTGGGTTTGCAACGAAAACTTGGTATATTGACTATACGACCATTAACTAAAATATGTCTATGGTTGACTAATTGGCGGGCCCCAGGAATGGTTGAAGCCATACCCAATCGAAAAAGGATATTATCCAAACGCATTTCAAGTAATTGTAGTAAAACCTGGCCTGTTGACCTTTTTGCTTTTCCAGCGATATGTACATATCTAAGTAATTGTCGTTCTGTCAGACCATAATGAAAACGCAATTTCTGTTTTTCTTGAAGACGAATACGATATTGCTCCTTTTTCCCAGAATTGAACTTTTTTTAAGATTACTTCCGGATTTAGGTGTTTTTCTAGTGAGTCCTGGTAAAGCTCCCAGACGGCGTATTTTTTTTAAACGTGGTCCTCGATAACGGGACATGAAGACTCCTTTTTTGTTTTATTGAAATTTCATTTTACACAATTAATTTCATTGTATTTACATTACAGAATACATCGAAATTAAAACTGAATTAAACTACAGGATAAACAGAGTAAAATCAACTAAAGTACCCCAAAAAAATGGAATTTCATCAAAATCTTTATTTTTTTTATATATATTATTTATTTTATTGTTTTGTATCTAGAAAAATTGTAAGGTAAAAAACATAAAAGATCCTGGATTCTCCATTTAATTTGAAAAAAAAAAGATTCTTGTTCGTAGAACATCGATAGAGAAAAAAAAGCCGACTATCGGATTTGAACCGATGACCCTCACATTACAAATGTGATGCTCTAACCTCTGAGCTAAGTGGGCTTACATAACGGAAATAGTGTAACAAATAGAAATAGGTATAGTATAGGAAATCCGTAAAATATCAGATATTAGTTTTTAATCTTAGCTATTAACTAGTTCTAAATTTGAAGTTATACTTATAAAAATAAAAAAAATACTAAAACTTCTTAAAGATAAAGTTAGCTTGATATGCTTAACTATAGGATATTAAAAAATAAAATTATAGAATTTATTGGTATTTTCATTCGATCATTATAGACTTTATTATTTGTTAATAATTTGAGGATTAATATTTCACTAAGGGGAACATAGAGTCAGAGTAAATAAAATTGCTAATTCTGATTAGAAAAAAAGAATAAATATCAAGCGTTATAGTATAATTTTGAATACTATAAAAAAGTAAGACGGGAGGTGGGGGAGATAAAAACTTTTGGATATATTGATTCGGATTGAATTGCAAATACATCAAGGATAGAATCAATTCAATTCTGAATTGCAATAAGCAAGCGAGGTCTCTCAAATAGAGTCGAACTGAACTGCTAGACTACGTTGAGTGATGAACTCAATGATTCAAAAAAACTAAGAGATGGATGAAATTACACAAGGAATCCTGGTCTCAAAGAAGAGGGAAATGGGGATATGGAGAAATCGATAGACGCTACGGACTTGATTGTATTGAGCCTTGGTATGGAAACCTACTAAGTGGTAACTTCCAAATTCAGAGAAACCCTGGAATTAAAAAAGGGCAATCCTGTGCCAAATCTGTGTTTTGAGAAAACAAGGGGTTCTCGAACTAGAATACAAAGGAAAAGGATAGGTGCAGAGACTCAATGGAAGCTGTTCTAACGAATCGAGTTAATTACGTTGTGTTGTTAGTGGAACTCCTTCTAATTCTAAATTAGAGAAAGAGGGGTTTTATACCTTATACATTTAATAAACACGTATAGATACTGACATAGCAAACGATTAATCACAGAACTCATATTATATTATAATTATAATATAGGTTCTTTATCTTTTTTAAAAATGAAATTAGAAATGATAATGATTATGAAATAAAAAACTCATAAAAACTCATATCATATTTTTTTTCATTATTGTGAATCCACTCCAATCGAATATTGAATAATCAAATTCTTTAATTCAAATTCAAAGTTTTCGAGATCTTTAGAAAAGTGGATTAATCGGACGAGGACAAAGAGAGAGTCCCATTCTACATGTCAATACTGACAACAATGAAATTTCTAGTAAAAGGAAAATCCGTCGACTTTATAAGTTGTGAGGGTTCAAGTCCCTCTATCCCCAAATCCTCTTTTATTCCCTAACTATACTATATTATTATTATTTATCCTCTTTTTTTTCTTTTTATCAATGGGTTTAAGATTCATTAGCTTTCTCATTCTACTCTTTCACAAAGGAATGCGAAGAGAACTCAATGGATCTTGAATAGATTTCTTTTTTATTAGAGTATTGGCAAGAAATCTTGGTTATTCACTCTATTTTTAAGTTTTATTTAAGTAAACCATGCACAATGCATAGGACTACCCCCCCATTTTCAAATTTTAAATTTGAAATACTTTAATTAATTTTTAGTCCTTTTAATTGACATAGATACAAATACTCTACTAGGATGATGCACAAGAAAAGGTCAGGATAGCTTAGTTGGTAGAGCAGAGGACTGAAAATCCTCGTGTCACCAGTTCAAATCTGGTTCCTGGCAGAGAAAAAAAAAGATCCACCGAATAGGTATTGATCCAAATACCTCGAGATGGATTGTGATACATATTCATTAATAATATTTATTCATCTAAGTGGATAAATCTATAATATAAATATAGAGGCACTTCTTTTTCTTTTTAAAGAAGTTTTAAAATAGATCTTTTCTTTATGATAAAGAAGGGGTGAGATTCCCCTTTATTTTTTTGCGTTCCTTAATTTTGTATTCCGCTATTCCGACGAATATTTTTTTAGTCTTGCTTATCTTTATCTTATCTTATTTTCCTAGTTGTGCTAAGTAATGTGCGCGGTACAAAGTTCCTGGTAGAGAACTTCTTTGAGTCATCCTATTTTTCTGTTCATATGAAGGAAATTAATATGCGATTTTCAAAATAGGGGAATCCAAATGAAACCCTTTTTTTGCTCAGTCTATCTGGAATGCTTTTGTATAATTAGGAACTAATTATAAATAGGTATTCCGTTTCATCTAGGAAAAGAACCTAAAAATATTCCTTGACTTGAATAAAATCTGGAGTTGTGTTGTATAAGTGAGCATGAATTTCTTATCATTCAATGAGCATCTTGTATTTCATAAAAATTGGGGGTTATATAATCCTTACGTAAGGGCTAGCCTATCCAACTTTCAGGCATTAGGATACGTTTAAGGCGCGGATGATTATCATAAGAGATTCCCACCATATCATAAGATTCGCGTTCTTGAAAATCGGCACTTCTCCAAATCCAGAAGACAGACAGAATTCTAGGATTATCCTTTTGGGCAAAGACTTTTATGCAGACTTCTTCTGGATTATCTATACCATATTGTATTCTCGTAAGATGATACACGCTAGCTAAAGATCCACCGGGTGCTACATCATAAGCACATTGGGAGCGTAAATAATTGTAACCATATACATATAAAATGACAGCAATGGAATCCCAATCCCCTGCTTTTATTTGTAAAGTCTCTATTCCTCGGTGATCAAAGCCCAAAGATCTATGAACCACCTCATGTTTGACTAGCCAATTAGATAACCAACCCTGCTGCATTGTCTTCATCTCTCCCTCTTTGTATAAATATTTCACATTTCAGATGCAAGTTTGAAAGATTGCCCTGCTTTTTATTTTTCTACACAAAAGAGCCCCCCTCCTAATTCACTAATTTGTAGGAAGGTACTGAACTTTTGGATTTGAAAAAAGTTTCAGAAGATATATCTAATGTAGATGGTGATTGATAGAGCAATTCTTGCTCATAAGTTCCTGTATGAGTACTGCGCCTAACATAAAGCTTGTGACTGGTAGTAAAACATCTATTTTTATTTCGAGATAGAGTTCGATCCTCAACTATTTCTCGCGGTATCTTCTTACGAAGTTTTGTTAGGGCATTAACTACCTCCGGTTTAGGTGGGCAGCCCGGCAAGTAGACATCCACAGGAATTAACTTATCAACTTCCCGAACAGTACTATAGGAATCCGTACTGAACATTCCTCCTGTAATAGTACAGGCTCCCATAGCAATGACGTATTTTGGTTCAGGCATTTGCTCATATAATCTCACTAAAGAGGGAGCCATTTTCATTGTTACCGTACCGGCTGTTAAAATTAGGTCTGCTTGCCTAGGACTTGATCTTGGTACCAATCCATAACAATCAAAGTCGAATCGTGAGCCTATTAATGAAGCAAATTCAATGAAACAACAACTGGTACCGTATAGAAGGGGCCATAAACTAGAGAGTCTTGACCAATTCGAAAGATCATTTGGTGTAGTTGAAATAACAGAATTGGAACTTGTTTGGTCAAGTAAGGGAAACTCAATCAAATTCATAACTGTCTCAATAGAATCTTTTCCTTCTTTTTTTTGTCTAAATATTCAGTTAAGACCATGCCAAGGCTCCTTTTCACCATGCATAAACTAAACCAACAACTAAGATAAGCACGAAAACCAAAGCTTCGATAAAAACGGATACACCCAATACGTCGAAACTCATTGCCCAAGGGTATAGAAAGACGGTTTCCACATCAAAAACAACAAAAACGAGCGCAAACATATAATAGCGTATTCGGAATTGTACCCAAGCCCCTTCCATGGGTTCTATACCCGATTCATAACTAGAAAGCTTCTCTGGTCCTTCACTAACCAGGGCTAAAAGTCCTGAAATCGAAAATGCCAAAATAGGAATAAGGCTTGCTATTATTAGAAATGTCCAAAAAATATCATATTCGTGAAGCAGAAACATAATGTACTCCCATTAATGTGGAATAGGCGGAACTTAAATTAGTCAATTCAATTCAGCATATTCAATTTATCCAGAACTTCTCTCTTTTCCTCGGTGAAACAAGAATCTTTTTTGTTCAAACAAAAGCGCTTAGTTTAGCCTTTGTTTCCTCTGTGCTGCATCTTCTTTAAAGATTCATCCAATGGAATCCCAACTCCCTTTCTTTTGGATTTCCATTCTATTTAGATATGGTGTATGTAGATCTAATTCTTATATAAAGAAAACTTTCTCGTTTCACTTTGTCTCGCTTTCTCTACAATCTCTAGAAAAAAGAATAGCTCTATCCTTTATTTAATATTTAATAATAAAATAATAAGAGACTATTAAATAAAAATGAGAATACTACTAAATTAGAACCTAATTAAGATAGTAGGACTAATCTATGCAGTATAATTAATGAGAAGTAATACTATAAAATAGAAAAAAGAACTCTATTTCAGAACTATGAGACAGAATATTCTGTTTTCTTATTTACTCTTTACTTTATTTTTTCTATTTAAAGTTGATCAATTTACATAATGAATCTATAAACAAAGTAATAAATATACTTAAAACAAAGTAGGAATTCGCAAAATGGATAAAATCATTGCAGTTATTATAGGGAAGTCTAGAGATATCCTATTTGAAGGAGGACGGGATTCAAATCAGGGAAAGGATCCTTTCTTCTATTGATTTGATAGAAATTCATTTTTCTTTTCCTGTCTGTATGATTTTGATTTTCGATGAACGAGCCTTTTGTAATGCTTTCATCTCTATTCTATGTCGCAGGCGCCTATCCAGTCTATAAACAAATACTAATGAGAAAAAGAAAACTATACTAAACTAAAGAAAACATAGGATAGAGATCCTAAAATATAAAAAAGGGCATATTAGGGCTATACGGATTCGAACCGTAGACCTTCTCGGTAAAACAGATCAAACGGATTATTATCGAAATGATTTGAACTGTTTCAAAGACCCAACATGCATTTTTTGCATTGGGCTCTTTCATAAACTGATTTAAAAATCAGTTAGTCCACCATACTTTTTCTTTACGGAAAGATAATGAGATGGCTCCCTGTGCTCTGATTGATTTTTTTATTATGATCTATCTAGGAGCAATACCAAAGTGTTTCAAAGGAGGATTACCTTGACTTAGGTCTGCCTCCGGTCTAAATTAAATCAACCTAAGTGAAATGGAGTCTCTATCGTTCCACTGCAAGAGTTAACTATGAGACTTCATACACCTTAAAGTTCATAGAACGAAAAGAAGTTTTTTGGAGGTCCTTATCCTCATTACGCCTAGCATTTAGTGGGCTGGATATTTACCTTATCAACTAGCAAATCCATAAGGGTTCTATTTGATTAGGCACCTGAATTGGCACCTGAATCGGACTGAACCGACTGTTTGTCAGGCTACTGTTCTCCTATTCTCTCGAATCTATGAAGTAAGACATTGATTTTGCAATAAAATCGATTATGTTCATTGCATAATAAGCTCCTTTGAAAAGCATTGGCGCACGTGTAAACGAGTTGCTCTACCGAACTGAGCTATAGCCCTTATTAGAGATATCTTAACATATAGATAATTTCTTGTCAAGATGAATATTTTCTAATGCCAGAGGATACCCCTTTGATCTGTATCTGTTTAGTATTTAGTTTAGTATTTAGTATATAACAGACCAATAACAGAGCGGTATTGCTTAGAAAAGGGATTAAATATATAATCGATCGAAGTAATGGGTCTTCCTTTGTGGTGATAAATTGCCTACTTAACTCAGTGGTTAGAGTATTGCTTTCATACGGCGGGAGTCATTGGTTCAAATCCAATAGTAGGTAAGTAGGTAGAAAAATTACTAGATAGCATTGGACTTACTTCGCTTCACTATCTAATAACTTTTTCTACCCCTCTTCCCTTTTTCTTTGTATCAACTATAAACCACTGGATTGTCTTCAATTGGATGGGGGAATCCAATTGACAGCCTCGATTCGTATCCTAGCTCGTCTAAGAGCGAGCTTCGCTTCAACCAAATCTTTCGTACCCTCAGCTTTACTCAAGTTAGCTTCAGCTATTTCAAGTGCCTTTTGAGCTTCTTCCGGATCAATATCACTACCCAGTTCCGCATCATTTCCTAAAATGATGATCTCATTATTAACTATTCTCGCAAAACCGCTCCACAGAACTGCTGTTAACCATTGGTCGTTGAGGAGGCGTATTCTCAAAGGACCCATATCTACTGCTATGTTAATGGGGGCGTGGTTTGGTAATACGTCAATTTGGCCACTATTAGTGGATAAAATGATTTCTTTCACCTCACAATCCCAAATAATTCGCTTAGGAGTCAGTACATAAAGATTTAATTTCATTTCTGCGATTTGTTCTCCTCTTCTAAGGTTATAGCTTTCGTGCTAGCTTCATCGATGTTACCCACCAAATAAAAAGCCTGTTCAGGTAGGCCGTCTAATTCTCCAGAAAGGATTAGTTGAAATCCCCTAATAGTTTCCGCAAGGGCAACATACTTTCCTGGAGAACCAGTAAAAACTTCTGCCACAAAGAACGGTTGTGATAAGAAACGCTCAATTTTTCTTGCTCTTGCTATAGTTAAACGATCCTCTTCCGATAATTCATCCAAGCCAAGAATTGCAATAATGTCCTGAAGTTCTTTGTAACGTTGTAAAGTTTCCTTAACTCTTTGCGCAGTTTCATAATGTTCGTTGCCAACGATCCGAGGCTGTAACATAGTCGAGGTTGAATCTAAAGGATCTACTGCCGGATAAATACCCTTGGAAGCTAATCCTCTGGAAAGTACGGTAGTAGCATCCAAATGTGCAAATGTTGTGGCAGGGGCAGGGTCGGTCAAATCGTCTGCAGGTACATAAACTGCTTGAATCGAAGTTATAGATCCCTTTTTAGTAGAAGCAATTCTTTCTTGCAAAGAACCCATTTCTGTACTAAGAGTAGGTTGATAACCCACTGCGGAGGGCATTCTCCCTAATAAAGCGGATACCTCTGATCCTGCTTGAACAAAACGAAAGATATTATCGATAAATAAAAGCACGTCTTGCTTATTAACATCTCGGAAATATTCCGCCATAGTTAGGGCAGTTAAACCAACTCTCATACGAGCTCCTGGTGGTTCATTCATTTGGCCATAGACTAGAGCTACCTTTGATTCCTCAATATTTTTTTCATTAATTACTCCGGATTCCTTCATTTCCATATAAAGATCATTTCCTTCACGAGTCCGTTCCCCTACTACACCGAATACAGATACGCCCCCATGAGCTTTAGCAATGTTATTGATTAATTCCATGATCAGTACTGTTTTACCTACTCCAGCCCCCCCAAATAGTCCTATTTTTCCTCCACGTCGATAAGGAGCTAAAAGATCGACGACCTTAATACCTGTTTCAAAGATGGATAATTTCGTATCTAACTCGATAAAGGCAGGCGCAGATCTATGAATAGGGAACGTTGCACTACTATCTACAGGACCCAAATTGTCAACAGGCTCCCCAAGAACGTTGAAAATTCGTCCAAGAGTAGCTCCACCGACCGGAACAATGAGAGGAGCTCCCGTGTCAATCACTTCCATTCCTCTCATCAACCCGTCCGTAGCACTCATAGCTACAGCTCTAACTCGATTATTTCCTAATAATTGTTGTACCTCACAAGTCACATTAATTTGCTTATCGTCAGTGTCTCTACTCTGGACTACCAAAGCGTTATAAATATAAGGTAACTTGCCTGGGGGAAAAGTGACATCCAGCACGGGTCCAATAATTTGATCGATACGACCTGTATTTTTTTCTTCAATTGTGGAAGCCCCGAGAGGAGAAGTAGTAGGATTGGTTCTCATAATTATCACATAATTAAAAAAAAGGAATTTGTCGAAATTTTTCTTTTTTTATTGTTGAATAATGCCAAATCAAATCAAAAAAAAATCCAAAAGTAAAAAGAAAATGAATTAGTTAATTCAATAAGAGAGAAAAGGGGACCAGGACTTGATTTCGTTGCCCAAGAGAATCCCATTCAATCGTTTACTCATGGAATGAGTCCGTTGGAAAGTTCAATCAATCTTTTTTTCATATACATTTTGCCTTTTGTGGAGGATCTGTGCCTACTCTACTTTCCTATCTAGGACTTCGATATACAAAATATATACTACTGTGAAGCATAGATTGCTGTCAACAAAGAATTTTATTAGTATTTAATTAGGTATTTGCATTCAAAATAAGAAAAGAGAACTATTAAGAACTTTTAAAATAAGGATTAGGAATTAATTTGGGTTGCGCTATATCTATCAAAGAGTATACAATAATTATGGATTTGGTAAATCAAATCCATGGTTTAATAACGAACCGTGTTAACTTACCATAACAACAACTCAATTCCTATCGAATTCCTATAGTGGAATTCCTATAGGATAGAACATACACAGGGTGTATGCATTATATATGAATGAAACATATTCATTAACCTAAGCATGCCCTCAATTTTATTTAATGAGTTGATATTATATTAATTGAATATCCTTTTTGTTTTACGAGATTTTTGCTAAAGTTTCATTTACGCCTAATTAACATCGAGTAGACCCTGTTACTGTGAGAATTCTTAATTCAAGAGTTATAGGGAGGGACTTATGTCACCACAAACAGAAACTAAAGCAGGTGTTGGATTTAAAGCTGGTGTTAAAGATTATAAATTGACTTACTACACCCCAGAGTATGAAACTAAGGATACTGATATCTTGGCAGCATTCCGAGTAAGTCCTCAGCCTGGGGTTCCGCCCGAAGAAGCAGGGGCTGCAATAGCTGCCGAATCTTCTACTGGTACATGGACAACTGTTTGGACTGATGGACTTACCAGTCTTGATCGTTACAAAGGACGATGCTATCACATCGAGCTTGTTGCTGGGGAAGACAGCCAATGGATCTGTTATGTAGCTTATCCATTAGACCTATTTGAAGAGGGTTCCGTTACTAACATTTTTACTTCCATTGTAGGTAATGTTGGGGAACGTAGTAATTTCAAAAAATTTCCTACGCACACGCAAGATCATGGTGATGGCATAGCAACGAGAGGGGAGAGTGTTCGTCCACGTACCCTCGTAGACCGTAAGCGGAAGCGTTAGCACAACGCGGTCGATGTAGTCGTACGTCTTCACGATCCGACCGATCCAAGCACCGAACGTACGGAGCCTCCGAGTTCAGCACACGTTCAGCTCGATGACGTCCCTCGAACTCCGACCCAGCCAAGTGTCGAGGGAGAGTTCCATCAACACGACGGCGTGGTGACGATCTTGATGTTCTACCGGCGCAGGGCTTCGCCTAAGCTTCGCGACGATATGACCGAGGTGGAATATGGTGGAAGGGGGCACCGCACACGGCTATGGAACGATCCGTAGATCAACTTGTGTCTATGGGGTGCCCCCTGCCCCCGTATATAAAGGAGGGAGGGGGGAGGCCGGCCGGCCCCCTTGGGGCGCGCCAAGGGAGGAGGAATCCTCCTCCTAGTAGGAGTAGGATTCCCCCTTTCCTACTCCTACTAGGAGGGGGAAGGAAGGAGGAGAGGGGGGGAAGGAAAGGGGGGCGCCGCCCCCCCCCCCTCCTAGTCCGATTCGGACTAGAGGGAGAGGGGGCGTGCGGCCCACCCTGGCCGCCCCTCTCTCTTCCCACCTAGGCCCATGTGGCCCATTAACTCTCCCGGGGGGTTCCGGTAACCCCCCCGGCACTCCGGTTTTCTCCGAAAACTTCCGGAACCTTTCCGGTGTCCGAATATAGTCGTCCAATATATCAATCTTTATGTCTCGACCATTCCGAGACTCCTCGTCATGTTCGTGATCACATCCGGGACTCCGAACAAACTTCGGTACATCAAAACTTATAAACTCATAATAAAACTGTCATCGAAACGTTAAGCGTGCGGACCCTACGGGTTCGAGAACTATGTAGTCATGACCTAAAACCATTCTAGGTCATTAGCCAATAGCGGGACCTGGATGCCCATATTGGTTCCTACATATTCTACGAAGATCTTTATCGGTCAAACCGCATAACAACATACTTTGTTCCCTTTGTCATCGGTATGTTACTTGCCCGAGATTTGATCGTCGGTATCCAATACCTAGTTCAATCTCGTTACCGGCAAGTCTCTTTACTCGTTCTATAATACGTCATCTCATAACTAACTCATTAGTTACATGCTTGCAAGGCTTAGGTGATGAGTATTACCGAGAGGGTCCAGAGATACCTCTCCGACAATCGGAGTGACAAATCCTAATCTCGAATTATGCCAACTCAACATGAACTTTCGGAAACACCTGTAGAGCACCTTTATAATCACCCAGTTACGTTGTGACGTTTGGTAGCACACAAAGTGTTCTTCCGGTACACGGGAGTTGCACAATCTCATAGTTGCAGGAACTTTGTATAAGTCATGAAGAAAGCAATAGCAGTATACTAAACGATCAAGTGCTAGGCTAACAGAATGGGTCATGTCAATCACATCATTCTTATAATGATGTGATCCCACTAATCAAATGACAACACATGTCTATGGTCAGGAAACATAACCATCTTTGATTAATGAGCTAGTCAAGTAGAGGCATACTAGTGACTATAGTTTTGTCTATGTATTCACACATGTATCATGTTTCCGGTTAATACAATTCTAGCATGAATAATAAACATTTATCATGATATGAGGAAATAAATAATAACTTTATTATTGCCTCTAGGGCATATTTCCTTCAGTCTCCCACTTGCACTAGAGTCAATAATCTAGATTACATAGTAATGATTCTAACACCCATGGAGTCTTGGTGCTGATCATGTTTTGCTCGTGAGAGAGGCTTAGTCAACGGGTCTGCAACATTCAGATCCGTATGTATCTTGCAAATCTCTATGTCTCCCACTTGGACTTGGTCCCGAATGGAATTGAAGCGTCTCTTGATGTGCTTGGTCCTCTTGTGAAATCTGGATTCCTTTGCTAAAGCAATTGCACCAGTATTGTCACAGAAGATCTTCATTGGTCCCGATGCACTAGGTATTACACCTAGATCGGAAATGAACTCCTTCATCCAGACTCCTTCATTTGCTGCTTCAGAAGCAGCTATGTACTCCGCTTCACATGTAGATCCCGCCACGACGCTTTGTTTAGAACTGCACCAACTTACAGCTCCACCGTTTAATATAAACACGTATCCGGTTTGCGATTTAGAATCGTCCGGATCAGTGTCAAAGCTTGCATCGACGTAACCATTTACGACTAGCTCTTTGTCACCTCCATATACGAGAAACATATCCTTAGTCCTTTTCAGGTATTTCAAGATGTTCTTGACCGCTGTCCAGTGATCCATTCCTGGATTACTTTGGTACCTTCCTGCTAAGCTTATTGCTAAGCATACGTCAGGTCTGGTACACAGCATTGCATACATGATAGAGCCTATGGCTGAAGCATAGGGAACATTTTTCATTTTCTCTCTATCTTCTGCTGTGGTCGGGCATTGAGTTCGACTCAACTTCACACCTTGTATCACAGGCAAGAATCCTTTCTTTGCCTGATCCATTTTGAACTTTTTCAAAATTTTGACAAGGTATGTGCTTTGTGAAAGTCCTATTAAGCGTCTTGATCTATCTCTATAGATCTTGATGCCTAATATGTAAGCAGCTTCACCGAGGTCTTTCATCGAAAAACTTTTATTCAAGTATCCCTTTATGCTATCCAGAAATTCTATATCATTTCCAATTAATAATATGTCATCAACATATAAAACTAGAAATGCTACAGAGCTCCCACTCACTTTCTTGTAAATACAGGCTTCTCCAAAAGTCTGTATAAAGCCATATGCCTTGATCACACTATCAAAAAATTTATTCCAACTCCGAGATGCTTGCACCAGTCCATAAATGGAACGCTGGAGCTTTCACACTTTGTTAGCACCTTTTGGATCAACAAAACCTTCTGGCTGCATCATATACAACTCTTCTTCTAGAAATCCATTCAAGAATGCAGTCTTGACATCCATTTGCCAAATTTCATAATCATGAAATGCAGCAATAGCCAACATGATTCGGGCAGACTTAAGCATCGCTACGGGTGAGAAAGTCTCATCGTAGTCAACCCCTTGAACTTGTCGAAAACCTTTCGCAACAAGTCGAGCTTTATAGACAGTAATATTACCATCAGCGTCGGTCTTCTTCTTAAAGATCCATTTATTCTCAATGGCTTGCCGATCATCGGGCAAGTCAACCAAAGTCCATACTTTGTTTTCATACATGGATCCTATCTCAGAGTTCATGGCCTCCAGCCATTTTGCGGAATCTGGGCTCATCATCGCTTCCTCATAGTTCGTAGGTTCATCATGGTCAAGTAACATGACTTCCAGAATAGGATTACCATACCACTCTGGTGCGGATCTTACTCTGGTAGACCTACGAGGTACAGTAGAAACTTGATCTGAAGTTTCATGATCAATATCATTAGCTTCCTCACTAATTGGTGTAGTTGTCACGGGAACCGGTTCTCGTGATGAACTACCTTCCAATAAGGGAGTAGATACAGTTATCTCATCAAGTTCTACTTTCCTCCCACTCACTTCTTTCGAGAGAAATTCCTTCTCTAGAAAGGATCCATTCTTAGCAACGAATGTCTTGCCTTCGGATCTGTGATAGAAGGTGTAGCCAACAGTCTCTTTTGGGTATCCTATGAAGACACATTTCTCCGATTTGGGTTCGAGCTTATCTGGTTGAAGTTTCTTCACATAAGCATCGCAGCCCCAAACTTTAAGAAACGACAACTTTGGTTTCTTGCCAAACCATAGTTCATAAGGCATCGTCTCAACGGATTTTGATGGTGCCCTATTTAACGTGAATGCGGCTGTCTCTAAAGCATAACCCCAAAACGATAGCGGTAAATCAGTAAGAGACATCATAGATCGCACCATATCAAGTAAAGTACGATTACGACGTTCGGACACACCATTTCGTTGTGGTGTTCTAGGTGGTGTGAGTTGCGAAACTATTCCGCATTGTTTCAAATGTAAACCAAACTCGTAACTCAAATATTCTCCTCCACGATCAGATCGTAGAAACTTTATTTTCTTGTTACGATGATTTTCTACTTCACTCTGAAATTCTTTGAACTTTTCAAATGTTTCAGACTTGTGCTTCATTAAGTAGACATACCCATATCTGCTCAAATCATCTGTGAAGGTGAGAAAATAACGATATCCGCCACGAGCTTCAACATTCATTGGACCACATACATCTGTATGTATGATTTCCAACAAATCTGTTGCTCTCTCCATAGTACCGGAGAATGGTGTTTTAGTCATCTTGCCCATGAGGCGCGGTTCGCAAGTACCAAGTGATTCATAATCAAGTGATTCCAGAAGTCCATCGGTATGGAGTTTCTTCATGCGTTTTACACCGATATGACCTAAATGGTAGTGCCACAAATAAGTTGCACTATCATTATCAACTCTGCATCTTTTGGCTTCGACATTATGAATATGTGTATCACTATTATCGAGATTCAATAAAAATAGACCACTCTTCAAGGGTGCATGACCACAAAAGATATTACTCATATAAATAGAACAACCATTATTCTCTGATTTAAATGAATAACTGTCTCGCATTAAACAAGATCCAGATATAATGTTCATGCTCAACGCAGGCACCAAATAACAATTATTCAGGTCTAAAACTAATCCCGATGGTAGATGTAGAGGTAGCGTGCCGACGGCGATCACATCGACTTTGGAACCGTTTCCCACGCGCATCGTCACCTCGTCCTTGGCCAGTGCTCGCTTATTCCGTAGTCCCTGTTTCGAGTTGCAAATATTAGCAACAGAACCAGTATCAAATACCCAGGTGCTACTACGAGCTCTAGTTAGGTACACATCAATAACATGTATATCACATATACCTTTGTTTACTTTGCCATCCTTCTTATCCGCCAAATACTTGGGGCAGTTCCGCTTCCAGTGTCCAGTCTGCTTGCAGTAGAAGCACTCAGTTTCAGGCTTAGGTCCAGACTTGGGTTTCTTCTCTTGAGCAGCAACTTGCTTGCCGTTCTTTTTGAAGTTCCCCTTCTTCTTCCCTTTGCCCTTCTTCTTGAAACTAGTGGTCTTGTTGACCATCAACACTTGATGCTCCTTCTTGATTTCTACCTCCGCGGCTTTCAGCATCGCAAAGAGCTCGGGAATAGTATTGTTCATCCCTTGCATATTATAGTTCATCACGAAGCTCTTGTAGCTTGGTGGCAGTGATTGAAGAATTCTGTCAATGACACTATCATCAGGAAGATTAACTCCCAGTTGAATCAAGTGATTGTTATACCCAGACATTCTGAGTATATGTTCACTGACAGAACTATTCTCCTCCATCTTGCAGCTATAGAACTTATTGGAGACTTCATATCTCTCAATCCGGGCATTTGCTTGAAATATTAACTTCAACTCTTGGAACATCTCATATGCTCCATGACGTTCAAAACGTCGTTGAAGACCCGGTTCTAAGCCGTAAAGCATGGCACACTAAACTATAGAGTAGTCATCAGCTTTGCTCTGCCAGACGTTCTTAACATCATCAGTTGCATCAGCAGCAGGCCTGGCACCTAGCGGTGCTTCCAGGACGTAACTCTTCTGTGCAACAATGAGGAGAATCCTCAGGTTACGGACCCAGTCCGTGTAATTGCTACCATCATCTTTCAACTTTGCTTTCTCAAGGAACGCATTAAAATTCAACGGAACAACAGCACGAGCCATCTATCTACAAACAAACATAGACAAGCAAGATACTATCAGGTACTAAGTTCATGATAAATTTAAGTTCAATTAATCATATTACTTAAGAACTCCCACTTAGACAGACATCTCTCTAGTCATCTAAGTGATCACGTGATCCAAATCAACTAAACCATAACCGATCATCACGTGAGATGGAGTAGTTTTCAATGGTGAACACCATTATGTTGATCATATCTACTATATGATTCACGCTCGACCTTTTGGTCTCTGTGTTCCGAGGCCATATCTGTATATGCTAGGCTCGTCAAGTTTAACCTGAGTATTCTGCGTGTGCAAAACTGGCTTGCACCCGTTGTAGATGGACGTAGAGCTTATCACACCCGATCATCACGTGGTGTCTCAGCACGACGAACTTTGGCAACGGTGCATACTCAGGGAGAACACTTCTTGATAATTTAGTGAGAGATCATCTTAAAATGCTACCGTCAATCAAAGCAAGATAAGATGCATAAAGGATAAACATCACATGCAATCAATATAAGTGATATGATATGGCCATCATCATCTTGTGCTTGTGATCTCCATCTCCGAAGCACCGTCGTGATCACCATCGTCACCGACGCGACACCTTGATCTCCATCGTAGCATCGTTTGTCGTTACGCCATCTATTGCTTCTACGACTATCGCTACCGCTTAGTGGTAAAGTAAAGCAATTACAGGGCGTTTGCATTTCATACAAAAAAGCGACAACCATATGGCTCCTGCCAGTTGTCGATAACTTCGGTTACAAAACATGATCATCTCATACAATAAAATATAGCATCACGTCTTGACCATATCACATCACAACATGCCTTGCAAAAACAAGTTAGACGTCCTCTACTTTGTTGTTGCAAATTTTACGTGGCTGCTACGGGCTTAGCAAGAACCGTTCTTACCTACGCATCAAAACCACAACGATAGTTTGTCAAATAGACTCT
Source organism: Triticum timopheevii (assembly GCA_963921465.1). Classification (NCBI taxonomy): domain Eukaryota; kingdom Viridiplantae; phylum Streptophyta; class Magnoliopsida; order Poales; family Poaceae; genus Triticum; species Triticum timopheevii. The sequence continues at coordinate 220,295,594 of OY997274.1, forward strand.
GTTTTAACCTTCACAAGGACCGGGCGTAGCCACACTCAATTCAGCTAAAGTGAGAGAGACAGACACCCGCCAGTCACCTTTAAGCATTAGTGCTTGTAACGGTGAAACCAGTCTCGCGTAAGCGTATGCGTAATGTCGGTCCGGGCCGCTTCATCTCACAATACCGCTGAACCGAAGTATGACATGCTGGTAGGTAGTATGACTTATATCGTCCACAACTCACTTGTGTTCTACTCATGCATATAACATCAACGCATAAAACCTAGGCTCGGATGCCACTGTTGGGGAACGTAGTAATTTCAAAAAATTTCCTACGCACACGCAAGATCATGGTGATGGCATAGCAACAAGAGGGGAGAGTGTTCGTCCACGTACCGTCGTAGACCATAAGCGGAAGCGTTAGCACAACGCGGTTGATGTAGTCGTACGTCTTCACGATCCGACCGATCCACGCACCGAACGTACGGAGCCTCCGAGTTCAGCACACGTTCAGCTCGATGACGTCCCTCGAACTCCGATCCAGCCAAGTGTCGAGGGAGAGTTCCGTCAGCATGACGGCGTGGTGACGATCTTGATGTTCTACCGGCGCAGGGCTTCGCCTAAGCTTCGCGACGATATGACCGAGGTGGAATATGGTGGAAGGGGGCACCGCACACGTAAACCTGCTAACAGTTTGGACTGAAACTATAGTTTCAGTCGGTTTCCCTATTGGACTGCTTTTGGATTGGATGCAATGGGCTAATCCTCTAAATTAATTTAGTTTGGTCTGGGGTTTACCCATTATTGGATTGGATTGGTTTGGTCTGGACAGAGACTGACTGGTCTCAAATGGTTTCGATCCATCGATGAAAACCAAACCGTCAGACCAGTCCTGCAGAAGAGCAAGTCCACGAGGTCATCAATGAACCCATCCACGAAGGAGTTGCAGCCTGAGTGTGAGCATCTAGCCTATCTGGCCACCCACGGGAGACCCACGGCCTCGCCCTGCAGCCGCTACTGCGAGCTGCCGCCGGCGGTGCACTGCGACCGTAGTATGGAGAGATGTGTCGGGCTGGAGCACGATCTTGTCCCACCTCAACTACTTCTTCTGCTGCTGTAGAGGCGCCGCCTCATAGATAACTAGCTCACCTCGGCTACTTCTGCTGCTGATGCCACGGTGGCCGGGACGGGGATGGCTGCCTACTTCACCCACCGTCTGTGTGCATATGTCCAAAGTTTGAAACTTTAGGCTCAAACCAATTCTAGGGAATGGATTGGATTGGTTTGGCTTGAAAACACAAACAATTTGGTTTGGCTTGGATTATAGTATTTATAGTTTGGATTGGTTTGGTTTAATTGGTGGAATTCTACATGTATAGGTTGGACTGGGTTTGGTTTGGATTACAAACTATTCCCAGGCTTACGCACACGGCTATGGAACGATCCGTAGATCAACTTGTGTCTATGGGGTGCCCCCTGCCCCCGTATATAAAGGAGGGAGGGGGGAGGCCGGCCGGCCCCCTTGGGGCGCGCCAAGGGAGGAGGAATCCTCCTCCTAGTAGGAGTAGGATTCCCCCTTTCCTACTCCTACTAGGAGGGGGGAGGAAGGAGGAGAGGGGGGGAAGGAAAGGGGGGCGCCGCCCCCCCTCCTAGTCCAATTCGGACTAGAGGGAGAGGGGGCGCGCGGCCCACCCTGGCCGCCCCTCTCTCTTCCCACCTAGGCCCATGTGGCCCATTAACTCTCCCGGGGGGTTCCGGTAACCCCCCCGGCACTCCGGTTTTCTCCGAAAACTTCCGGAACCTTTCCGGTGTCCGAATATAGTCATCCAATATATCAATCTTTATGTCTCGACCATTCCGAGACTCCTCGTCATGTCCATGATCACATCCGGGACTCCGAACAAACTTCGGTACATCAAAATTTATAAACTCATAATAAAACTGTCATCGAAACGTTAAGCGTGCGGACCCTATGGGTTCGAGAACTATGTAGTCATGACCTAAAACCATTCTAGGTCATTAGCCAATAGCGGGACCTGGATGCCCATATTGGTTCCTACATATTCTACGAAGATCTTTATCGGTCAAACCACATAACAACATACTTTGTTCCCTTTGTCATCGGTATGTTACTTGCCCGAGATTTGATCGTCGGTATCCAATACCTAGTTCAATCTCGTTACCGGCAAGTCTCTTTACTCGTTCTGTAATACGTCATCTCATAACTAACTCATTAGTTACATGCTTGCAAGGCTTAGGTGATGAGTATTACCGAGAGGGCCCAGAGATACCTCTCCGACAATCGGAGTGACAAATCCTAATCTCGAATTATGCCAACTCAACATGAACTTTCGAAAACACCTGTAGAGCACCTTTATAATCACCCAGTTACGTTGTGACGTTTGGTAGCACACAAAGTGTTCTTCCGGTACACGGGAGTTGCACAATCTCATAGTTGCAGGAACTTTGTATAAGTCATGAAGAAAGCAATAGCAGTATACTAAACGATCAAGTGCTAGGCTAACAGAATGGGTCATGTCAATCACATCATTCTTCTAATGATGTGATCCCACTAATCAAATGACAACACATGTCTATGGTCAGGAAACATAACCATCTTTGATTAATGAGCTAGTCAAGTAGAGGCATACTAGTGACTATAGTTTTGTCTATGTATTCACACATGTATCATGTTTCCGGTTAATACAATTCTAGCATGAATAATAAACATTTATCATGATATGAGGAAATAAATAATAACTTTATTATTGCCTCTAGGGCATATTTCCTTCAGGTAACGTATTTGGTTTCAAAGCCCTACGTGCTCTACGTTTGGAGGATCTATGAATTCCCCCTACTTATTCAAAAACTTTCCAATGCCCGCCTCATGGTATCCAAGTTGAAAGAGATAAGTTGAACAAGTATGGTCGTCCTTTATTGGGATGTACTATTAAACCAATATTGGGATTATCCGCAAAAAATTATGGTAGAGCGTGTTATGAGTGTCTACGTGGTGGACTTGATTTTACCAAAGATGATGAAAACGTAAACTCACAACCATTTATGCGCTGGAGAGACTGTTTTGTCTTTTGTGCCGAAGCTATTTATAAATCACAGGCCGAAACCAGTGAAATCAAGGGGCATTACTTGAATGCGACTGCGGGTACATGTGAAGAAATGATTAAGAGAGCTGTATTTGCAAGAGAATTAGGGGTTCCTATTGTAATGCATGACTACTTAACTGGGGGATTCACCGCAAATACTACTTTGGCTCATTATTGCCGCGACAATGGCCTACTTCTTCACATTCACCGTGCAATGCATGCAGTTATTGATAGACAGAAAAATCATGGTATGCATTTCCGTGTATTAGCTAAAGCATTGCGTATGTCTGGGGGAGATCATATCCACTCCGGTACAGTAGTAGGTAAGTTAGAAGGGGAACGCGAAATGACTTTAGGTTTTGTTGATTTATTGTGCGATGATTTTATTGAAAAAGATCGTGCTCGCGGTATCTTTTTCACTCAGGACTGGGTATCCATGCCAGGTGTTATACCGGTAGCTTCAGGTGGTATTCATGTTTGGCATATGCCAGCTCTGACCAAAATCTTTGGGGACGATTCTGTATTACAATTTGGTGGAGGAACTTTAGGACATCCTTGGGGAAATGCACCTGGTGCAGCAGCTAATTGAGTGGCTTTAGAAGCCTGTGTACAAGCTCGTAACGAAGGGCGCGATCTTGCTCGCGAAGGTAATGAAATTATCCGAGCAGCTTGCAAATGGAGTCCTGAACTAGCCGCAGCTTGTGAAGTATGGAAGGCGATCAAATTCGAGTTCGAGCCAGTAGATACTATTGATAAGTAGATAAAACTAAAGATAAAGAAGAGAAGGTATAAATAAAAAAGAAACGAAATAAAACGAGAAAAAAATAAGTTATGAAATGCAGTAATTCTTCTTTATTCTTCTAATTGATTGCAATTAAACTCGGCTCAATCTTTTTTTTCTAAAAAAGATTGAGCCGAATAAAAATAGATCATGATATGATCATGAGACTTGACAAATCGAGATTCGTCTATTCTATATATCTAGAATATATATATTAAGGTATGATACAATAAAGAAATACAAATAAAATAATAAAATATAGTATTATCATATGATAATGGAATCAAATACGCAGTATTTACAGAAAAAAGTCTTCGTTTATTGGGAAAGAATCAATATACTTTTAATGTCGAATCGGGATTCACTAAGACAGAAATAAAGCATTGGGTCGAACTCTTCTTTGGTGTTAAGGTGGTAGCTGTGAATAGCCATCGACTACCTGGAAAAGGTGGAAGAATAGGACCTATTCTGGGCCATACAATGTATTACAGACGTATGATCATTACCCTTCAACCGGGTTATTCTATTCCACTTCTAGATAGAGAACAAAACTAAAGGAGAATGAATGAAAAAAGACATAGTTTGGAAGTTAGACCTTTTTATAGGACTCTCTTTCAATTTCAAAAAAAGAGGACGTTTGAAACTTTTAACAGGCGTAATCGTGAGTCAACAAGTGACTCGAACTGTGTGTAAAAAAAGAAGCATTTTTTTACAGAATATTTTTCAAACTAAAAATAAAAAATACAATACAATAGTCAATATTCCTTATAATAGATATACTTAATTATATCATAAGAATCTTAAGATATTTTTCGACTAGATAGAAATAGTAAATTTGAATTGAGACACCTATTCCATGACGGATTTAAACTTACCTTCTATTTTCGTGCCTTTAGTAGGCTTAGTATTTCCGGCAATTGCAATGACTTCTTTATTTCTTTATGTGCAAAAAAATAAGATTGTCTAGTATTTTTTAGTGTAAGTAATATAATATGGTAGGGTATGTGGCTTTTTCTACACACACTTTCTACACACAAATGAAAAACGGTTATGGATGCGGATATAGGCTACGAGCATAAATGCATGAATATGCAGAGCCAGGTATAACGAGTTTTATTTTATTTATTTTAATTGAATCAACGAATATTTTTTGAATAGAAAGTCAATGTATCTAACCTATTATTTCACAGGAGTACTAGTTGCTGAAGGCGATTTCAGAATCAAAAAAAGTAAAGTCAAAATTATTTAGCTTATTCTCTCAATTTCAATCGACCGCTGCTGGATTTAGTATATCTAATATGAATTGGCGATCAGAACACATATGGGTAGAACTTCTAAAAGGTTCTCGAAAAAGGGGTAATTTTTTCTGGGCCTGTATTCTTTTTCTAGGTTCACTAGGATTCTTATCGGTTGGGATTTCCAGTTATCTTGGTAAGAATATTATATCTATACTTTCATCTCAAGAAAAAAAAATCCGCAGGGGGTCGTGATGTCTTTCTACGGAATCGCAGGCCTATTCATTAGCTCCTACTTGTGGTGTACTATTTTGTGGAATGTAGGTAGTGGTTATGACCGATACGATAGAAAAGAGGGAATAGTGTACATTTTTCGTTGGGGATTCCCTGGAATAAAACGTCGCGTCTTCCTTCGATTCCTTATGCGGGATATCCAATCAATTAGAATTCAGGTTAAAGAGGGTCTTTATCCTCGTCGTATTCTTTATATGGAAATCCGGGGCCAGGGGATCATTCCCTTGACTCGTACTGATGATAAATTTTTTACTCCATGAGAAATTGAACAAAAAGCTGCCGAATTGGCCTATTTCTTGCGCGTACCAATTGAAGTATTTTGAGCATCTTATAGGCAAACAAATTATCAAGGCAAGCAAAAACTAGCATATGCAAGGAGGCGGAAAGAAACAATAGCAATCTCAACAAAACGAGAGGTAAATTATTATCATGAAAATTTCTACGACCATATTTTCCTCTCTCATAATAATTACATGTGGGATCATAAGCAAATTCAACAAAAAAGCTATCACATAAAATATTTTCAACACGATCCACATGCATGCAAAGTTGACACTCTTCTGAAATAGTGGGGTTAACATTAACTAAAGTCATGACCTCTCCAAACCCACTTTTATAAAAAAATTCATAAGATTGAATATTCTCCAAATATGTGGGATCTAAAGTTGACACTCTTCCAAACCCACTTTCAATATTATTGCAAACAATATTATCAATCTCATATTCATCATGGGGATTAAATAAATTTTCAAGATCATAAGAAAAATCACCCCAATCATGATCATTGCCACAAGTAGTGGACACAACAAAACTAGCATCCCCAAGCTTAGGGTTTTGCATATTATTAGCATAATTGACATCAAGAGGATTTATAGTAAAATCATTGCAATCATGCTTTTTATCAAAGGAACTAGCAAGTATGGGTGCAATAGCAACGATCTCATGTTTATCATACGGAACTATAGCAAATTCGTCTTCATAAATATTGGCATCATGGCTACAAGAATAGCAAGCATCATGTTCATCAAGGGATATTTCACTCAAATCATCGGAATCATCATTATCTATAGATTCATGCATATCATTATTTTCTTCCAAAGCAACGGTCATTCTTTCAATAAACTCTTGGACATAGACATTATGAGCAAGGTTTTCATTGCAATACTTAAGTATGACGAAATTTTCAGATTTGTTGAGAGTAAAATTATACTTTTCAATCAAAGAAGCAACTTCATGAGCACCCTTAAAAATGACAAATTCTTCAATTTGTTCGATATCATGGTAACTATAAACACCCTTTGCATAAGAAGATAAGATTTCATTACCATTGAACTCACATAGGTAGGGAAGGTGTTTCTTAGGGTTCTTAGAGCAACAAGTAAAATCACACATTTCACAAAGATTCAAAGCATAGCATAGCAACCTATTTATATGATACCGTAAGAGTCTCCCCTTTTCAGACAAACGATGATGCACCAAATAAAAATGCTCATCTAAAGATTTCCCATCAACTAGGCTAGTTGGGGTTTCAGTACGAGCACATAAGGATCGAAGATGATCCAAGTAGAATACCTTAAGTGGATCCATACCAATAGATTTTTAGCAAGCAAAGATGCAAGCAAATAGAGGGCACGTGGAAACACAAACAAAGATACATACGGGAAGAAGGCGAATGGAAAAGAGAGGGCGAATAAAACGGCAAGGGTGAAGTGGGGGAGAGGAAAATGAGAGGCAAATGGCAAATAATGTAATGCGAGAGATAGGGATTGTGATGGGTACTTGGTATGTTGACTTCTGCGCAAGCCTCCCCGGCAACGGCGCCAGAAATTCTTCTTGTACGTCTCGAGCTTGCGTTGGTTTTCCCCGAAGAGGAGAGGATGATGCAGCATAGTAGCGTAAGTATTTCCCTCAGTTTTTGAGAACCAAGGTATCAATCCAGTAGGAGGTCACGCGTAAGTCCCTCGTACCTGCACAACACGATAACAACTCGCAACCAACGCTTAGGAGTTGTCAATCCCTTCACGGTCACTTACGAGAGTGAGATCTGATAGAGATAATATTTTTGGTATTTTTGATAGATAGATGCAAAGTAAAAAGTAAAGGCAAAGTAAAAACAAAGCAAGTAAATAAAGTGATATAGATTGATATGGTGAGAATAGACCCGGGGGGCATAGGTTTCACTAGTGGCTTCTCTCAAGAGCATAAGTATTCTACGGTGGGTGAACAAATTACTATTGAGCAATTGACAGAATTGAGCATAGTTATGAGTATATCTAGGCAATGATCATGTATATAGGCATCACATCCGTGACAAGTAGATCGAAACGATTCTGCATCTACTACTATTACGCCACTCATCGACCGCTATCCAGCATGCATCTAGAGTATTAAGTTAAAAACAGAGTAACGCTTTAAGCAAGATGACATGATGTAGAGGGATAAATTCATGCAATATGATAAAAAACCCATCTTGTTATCCTCGATGGCAATAATACAATACGTGCCTTGCAACTCTTTCTGTCACTGAGTAAGGACACCGCAAGATTGAACCCAAAGCCATGCACTTCTCCCATTGCAAGAACTACCAATCTAGTTGGCCAAACCAAATGGATAATTCGAAGAGACTTGCAAAGATAACTCAATCATACATAAAAGAATTCAGAGAAGAATCAAATATTTTCCATAGATAATACTGGATCATAAACCCACAATTCATCGGTCTCAAAAAACACACCGTAAAAACAAGATTACATCGAATAGATCTCCACAAGAGAGGGGGAGAACATTGTATTGAGATCCAAAAAGAGAGAGAATAAGCCATCTAGCTACTAGCTATGGACCCGAAGGTCTGAAGTAAACTACTCACACTTCATCGAAGGGGCTATGGTGATGATGTAGAAGCCCTCCGTGGTGGATGCCCCCTCCGGCGGAGCTCCGGAACAGGCCCCAAGATGGGATCTCGTGGATACAGAAGGTTGCGGCGGTGGAATTAGGTTTTTGGCTCCTGTTCTGATCGTACGGGGATACGTAGGTATATATAGGAGGAAGGAGTACGTCGGTGGAGCTCCGAGGGGCCCACGAGGTAGGGGGCGCGCCTAGGGGGGCGCCCTCCACCCTCGTGACCGCCTCGTGACTTTCTTGACGGAGGGTCCAAGTCTCCTGGATTTTATCTAATGAGAAAATCACGTTCCCGAAGGTTTCATTCCGTTTGGACTCCGCTTGATATTTTGTTTCTTCGAAATACTGAAAAAGGCAAAAAACAGCAATTCTGGGCTGGGCCTCCGATTAATAGGTTAGTCCAAAAGATAATATAAAAGTGGAAAATAAAGCCCAATATAGTCCAAAACAGTAGATAAAGTAGCATGGAGCAATCAAAAATTATAGATACGTTGGAGACGTATCAAGTTACATCGGTGCAAGCTTTTACACAAATCTAGATGACTCTAAGTCTCAATCTGGATACATATTAAAAGTGGGAGCAATTAGCTAGAGTAGCTCCGTGCAGAGCATTGTAGACATGGAATATTTGCAAAATACATACGGCTCTAAATGTGACAGACCCGTTGACTAAACTTCTCTCACGAGCAAAACATGATCATACCTTAGTACTCTTTGGGTGTTAATCACATAACGATGTGAACTAGATTATTAACACTAATAAACCCTTCGGGTGTTGGTCACATGATGATGTGAACTATGGGTGTTAATCACATACAGATGTGAATATTAGTGTTAAATCACATGGTGATGTGAACTAGATTACTGACTCTAGTGCAAGTGGGAGACTGAAGGAAATATGCCCTAGAGGCAATAATAAAGTTATTATTTATTTCCTTATTTCTTGATAAATGTTTGTTATTCATGCTAGAATTGTATTAACCGGAAACTTAGTACATGTGTGAATACATAGACAAACATAGTGTCACTACTATGCCTCTACTTGACTAGCTCGTTAATCAAAGATGGTTAAGTTTCCTAACCATAGACATGAGTTGTCATTTGATTAATGGGATCACATCATTAGAGAATGATGTGATTGACTTGACCCATTCCGTTAGCTTAGCACTTGATCGTTTAGTATGTTGCTATTGCTTTCTTCATGACTTATACATGTTCCTATGACTATGAGATTATGCAACTCCCGTTTACCAGAGGAACACTTTGTGTGCTACCAAATGTCACAACGTAACTGGGTGATTATAAAGGAGCTCTACACGTGTCTCCGAAGATACATGTTGAGTTGGCATATTTCGTGTTGGGGAACGTTGCAGAAAACAAAAATTTTCCTACTCGTTTCACCAAGATCCATCTAGGAGTTCATCTAGCAACGAGTCATCGGATGCATCTACATACCTTTGTAGATCGCGTGCGTAAGCGTTCAAAGAACGGGGATGAGGTAGTCGTACACGACGTGATCCAAATCACCGATGACCAAGCGCCGAACGGACGGCACCTCCGCGTTCAACACACGTACGGGACGGCCACGTCTCCTCCTTCTTGATCCAGCAAGGGGAGAGGAGAGGTTGAGGGAGATGGCACCAGCAGCAGCACGACGGTGTGGTGTTGATGGAGCTGCAGTACTCCGGCAGGGCTTCGCAAAGCGCTATGGAGGAGGAGGAGGTGTTGGAGAGGGAGAAGGAGGCAACCAAAGGCGTGGGATGAAAGCCCTCCTTCCCCCACTATATATAGGAGGGCCAAGGGGGGGGGCGCCGGCCCTCGAAGATCCAATCTCCTAGGGGGGGCGGCCAAGGGGGGTTTCCCTCCCCCCCAAGGCACCTAGGAGGTGCCTTCCCCTCCTAGGACTCTTTCCCCTTGTAACCCTAGGCGCATGGGCCTCTTTGGGGCTGGTGCCCTTGGCCCATGTAGGCCAAGGCGCACCCCCTACAGCCCATGTGGCCCCCCGGGACAGGTGGCCCCACCCGGTGGACCCCCGGGACCCTTCCGGTGGTCCCGGTACAATACCGATAACCCCGAAACTTGTCCCGATGCCCGAAACAGGACTTCCCATATATAAATCTTTACCTCCGGACCATTCCGGAACTCCTCGTGACGTCCGGGATCTCATCCGGGACTCTGAACAACATTCGGGTTACTGCATATACATATCCCTACAACCCTAGCGTCACCGAACCTTAAGTGTGTAGACCCTACGGGTTCGGGAGACATGTAGACATGACCGAGATCGCTCTCCGGTCAATAACCAACAGCGGGATCTGGATACCCATGTTGGCTCCCACATGCTCCACGATGATCTCATCGGATGAACCACGATGTCGAGGATTCATACAACCCTGTATACAATTCCCTTTGTCAATCGGTATGTTACTTGCCCGAGATTCGATCATTGGTATCCCAATACCTCGTTCAATCTCGTTACCGGCAAGTCACTTTACTCGTACCATAATGCATGATCTCGTGACCAGACACTTGATCACTCTGAGGCCCGGGGGTAGGGATGAGCTGCCCCTCGTCGGGCAGCCGATGCGCGATATCGCCGGAAAGGTATCCGGCGCTGCGCAGCTTGGTGATGTCCTCCTCCTTGACGGTGGGGGCTAACCATTTACCTCCCGCTCCGGACATATTCGGAGAAGGTCGAGGCGAGATGCGCGAGCTCGGGCGTTGGAGCTTGAGTTCGCGGGGATGGATAAGCAAAGGAGGAAGAAGGCGTAGGTGAGAAGGTGAATCCTTATCCCTTATATATAGGCGGACAAAACTATGCGTCCCCCACCAGCCTGGTAAAACTCTCTTACCTCCCAAGCGCCACCATCAGTGGCGCGGTTGGGTTACCCACGCACGTATTGATGAGAATCCCAGAATAAGGGGAACACGATCTCTGCTTCGACAAGACGTGCCAAGGAAACCGCTTCGCTAAACGTGTTGAGGTGGTATAGTAATTCAAACAAAGGCCTTGTGGCGGTGTGATGTCACGCCGCATAATACGTCAGCAGATTGAACTAAGTGTACATTTTATTCTCTCTACGGTGGAATGTGGAATTTATTTTGCAGAGCCGGACACTATCCTGGTGTTCATGATCTTCTCTGGATTATTCAAGAGAGGAACCCGCCTTGCAATGCCGAACATTATGCACGCCGGACTTATCGTCATTGAAGACTGGTTCAGGGGCTACTGAGGGAGTCCTGGACTAGGGGGTGTCCGGACAGCCGGACTATCATTATCCGCCGGACTCCAAGACTATGAAGATACAAGATTGAAGACTCCGGCTCGTGTCCGGATGGTACTTTCCTTGGCGTGGAAGGCAAGCTTGGCGATACGGATATGTAGATCTCCTACCATTGTAACTGACTCTGTGTAACCCTAGCCCTCTCCGGTGTCTATATAAACCGGAGGGCTTTAGTCCGTAGGACAACATACATTACAACAATCATACCATAGGCTAGCTTCTAGGGTTTAGCCTCCTTGATCTCGTGGTAGATCTACTCTTGTACTACCCATATCATCAATATTAATCAAGCAGGACGTAGGGTTTTACCTCCATCGAGAGGGCCCGAACCTGGGTAAAACATTGTGTCCCTTATCTCCTGTTACCATCCGCCTAGACGCACAGTTCGGGACCCCCTACCCGAGATCCATCGGTTTTGACACCGACATGGCTTCTCCATAAGTCTGCGTAAACCCAAACGCTTTGATCATCTCATCAAAGCGAATGTTCCAACTCCGAGATGCTTGCACCAGCCCATAAATCGAGCGTTGGAGCTTGCACACCTTGTCAGCATTCTTAGGATCGACAAAACCTTCCGGCTGCATCATATACAATTCTTCCTTAAGGAAACCATTAAGGAATGCCGTTTTGACGTCCATTTGCCATATTTCATAATCGTAGAATGCGGCAATTGCTAACATGATTCGGACGGACTTCAACTTCGCTACCGGTGAGAAAGTCTCATCGTAGTCAACCCCTTGAACTTGTCGATAACCCTTAGCGACAAGCCGAGCTTTATAGATGGTCACATTACCATCCGCGTCTGTCTTCCTCTTAAAGATCCATTTATTTTCTATGGCTCGCTGCTCATCGGGCAAGTCAGTCAAAGTCCATACTTCGTTTTCATACATGGATCCTATCTCAGATTTCATGGCTTCTAGCCATTTGTCGGAATCCGGGCCCGCCATCGCTTCTTCATAGTTCGAAGGTTCACTGTTGTCTAACAACATGATTTCCAAGACAGGGTTGCCGTACCACTCTGGTGTGGAACGTGTCCTTGTGGACCTTCGAATTTCAGTAGGAGCTTGGTCAGAAGTATCTTGATCATCATCATTAACTTCCTCTCTAGTTGGTGCAGGCACCTCAGGAACATTTTCTTGAGTTGCGCCATTTTCCGGTTCAAGAGGTAATACTTCATCAAGCTCTACTTTCCTCCCACTTACTTCTTTCGAGAGAAACTCTTTCTCCAGAAAGGACCCATTCTTGGCAACAAAGATCTTGCCTTCGGATCTGAGGTAGAAGGTGTACCCAATAGTTTCTTTTGGGTATCCTATGAAGACGCATTTTTCCGACTTGGGTTCGAGCTTTTCAGGTTGAAGTTTCTTGACATAAGCATCGCATCCCCAAACTTTTAGAAACAACAGCTTAGGTTTCTTCCCAAACCATAATTCATACGGTGTCGTCTCAACGGATTTCGACGGAGCCCTATTTAAAGTGAATGCAGCAGTCTCTAAAGCATAGCCCCAAAAAGATAGCGGTAAATCGGTAAGAGACATCATAGATCGCACCATATCTAATAGAGTGCGATTACAACGTTCGGACACACCATTACGCCGAGGTGTTCCAGGCGACGTGAGTTGTGAAACTATTCCACATTTTCTTAAGTGTGTACCAAATTCATGACTCAAGTATTCTCCTCCACGATCTGATCGTAGAAACTTGATTTTCCTGTCACGTTGATTTTCAACCTCACTCTGAAATTCCTTGAACTTTTCAAAGGTTTCAGACTTGTGTTTCATTAAGTAGATATACCCATATCTACTCAAATCATCAGTGAGGGTGAGAACATAACGATAGCCACCGCGAGCCTCAACACTCATTGGACCGCACACATCAGTATGTATGATTTCCAATAAGTTGGTTGCTCGCTCCATTGTTCCTGAGAACGGAGTCTTGGTCATCTTACCCATGAGGCATGGTTCGCACGTGTCAAATGATTCATAATCAAGAGACTCTAAAAGTCCATCTGCATGGAGCTTCTTCATGCGTTTGACACCTATGTGACCAAGGCGGCAGTGCCACAAGTATGTGGGACTATCATTATCAACCTTACATCTTTTGGTACTCACATTATGAACATGTGTAGTATCACGTTCGAGATTCATAAAGAATAAACCATTCACCATAGGAGCATGACCATAAAACATATCTCTCATATAAATAGAACAACCATTATTCTCGGATTTAAATGAGTAGCCATCTCGAATTAAACGAGATTCCGATACAATGTTCATGCTCAAAGCTGGCACTAAATAACAATTATTAAGGTTTAAAACTAATCCCGAAGGTAGATATAGAGGTAGCGTGCCGACTGCGATCACATTGAGCTTGGAACCATTCCCGACGCGCATCGTCACCTCGTCCTTTGCCAGTTTCCGCTTATTCCGTAGCCCCTGTTTTGAGTTACAAATGTGAGCAACTGCACCGGTATCAAATACCCAGGAGCTACTACGGACACTAGTAAGGTACACATCAATTACATGTATATCACATATACCTTTTGTTTTGCCGGCCTTCTTGTCTGCTAAGTATTTAGGGCAGTTCCGCTTCCAGTGACCGCTTCCCTTGCAATAAAAGCACTCAGTCTCGGGCTTGGGTCCATTCTTTGGCTTCTTCCCGGCAGCTTGCTTGCTGGGCGCGGCAACCTCCTTGCCGTCCTTCTTGAAGTTCTTTTTACCCTTGCCTTTCTTGAACTTAGTGGTTTTATTGACCATCAACACTTGATGTTCCTTCTTGACTTCTACCTCTGCTGATTTCAGCATAGCAAATACTTCAGGAATGGTCTTTTCCATCCCCTGCATATTGAAGTTCATCACAAAGCTCTTGTAGCTTGGTGGAAGCGACTGGAGGATTCTGTCAATGACCGCATCATCCGGGAGATTAACTCCCAGCTGAGTCAAGCGGTTATGCAACCCAGACATAGTGAGTATGTGCTCACTGACAGAACTGTTTTCCTCCATCTTACAGCTGAAGAACTTGTCGGAGACTTGATATCTCTCGACCCGGGCATGAGCTTGGAAAACCATTTTCAGCTCTTCGAACATCTCATATGCTCCGTGTCTCTCAAAACGCTTTTGGAGCCCCGGCTCTAAACTGTAAAGCATGCCGCACTGAACGAGGGAGTAGTCATCGGTACGTGCCTGCCAAGCGTTCATAACATCTTGTTCTGCAGGGAGAACGGGTGCATCACCAAGCGGTGCTTGTAGGACATAATCTTTCTTGGCAGCTATGAGGATGATCCTCAGGTTCCGAACCCAGTCCGTATAGTTGCTGCCATCATCTTTTAGCTTGGTTTTCTCTAGGAACGCGTTGAAGTTGAGGACTACGTTGGCCATTTGATCTACAAGACATATTGTAAATGTTTTAGACTAAGTTCATGATAATTAAGTTCGTCTAATCAAATAATTAATGAACTCCCACTTAGATTATACATCCCTCTAGTCATCTAAGTATTACATGATCCGAGTTAACTAGGCCGTGTCCGATCATCACGTGAGACGGACTAGTCAACATCGGTGAACATCTTCATGTTGATCGTATCTTCTATACGACTCATGCTCGACCTTTCGGTCTTCTGTGTTCCGAGGCCATGCTGTACATGCTAGGCTCGTCAAGTCAACCTAAGTGTTTGCATGTGTAAATCTGTCTTACACCCGTTGTATGTGAACGTCTGAATAAAACACCCGATCATCACGTGGTGTTTTGAAACAGCGAACTGTCGCAACGGTGCACAGTTAGGGGGAACACTTCTTGAAATTAGTATGAGGGATTATCTTATTTACTACCGTCGTTCTAAGTAAACAAGATGCAAAATATGATAAACATCACATGCAATCAAATAATAAACGTGACATGATATGGCCAATATCACATAGCTCCTTTGATCTCCATCTTGGGGCTCCATGATCATCTTGTCACCGGCTTGACACCATGATCTCCATCATCGTGTCTCCATGAAGTTGCTCGCCAACTATTACTTCTACTACTATGGCTAACGCGTTTAGCAATAAAGTAAAGTAATTTACATGGCGTTTCTCAATGACACGCAGGTCATATAAAAGAATAAAGACAACTCCTATGGCTCCTGCCGGTTGTCATAGTCATCGACATGCAAGTCGTGATTCCTATTACAATAGCATGAACATCTCATACATCACATATAGATCATTCATCAGTCATCACAACTTTGGCCATATCATATCACAAACCACTTGCTGCAAAAACAAGTTAGACGTTCTCTAATTGTTGTTGCAAGTTTTACGTGGCTGAATTAGGGTTCTAGCAAGAACGTCTTCTTACCTACGTTAAAGCCACAACGTGATTTGTCAACTTCTATTTACCCTTCATAAGGACCCTGTTCATCGAATCCGCTCCAACTAAAATGGGAGAGACAGACACCCGCCAGCCACCTTATGCAACTAGTGCATGTTGGTCGGTGGAACCGGTCTCACGTAAGCGTACGTGTAAGGTTGGTCCGGGCCGCTTCATCCCACAATACCGCTGAAGCAAGAAAAGACTAGTAGCGGCAAGAAAGTTTACAAATCTACGCCCACAAAAAATTGTGTTCTACTCGCGCAAGAAGAACTACGCATAGACCTAGCTCATGATGCCACTGTTGGGGAACGTTGCAGAAAACAAAAAATTTCCTACTCGTTTCACCAAGATCCATCTAGGAGTTCATCTAGCAACGAGTCATCGGATGCATCTACATACCTTTGTAGATCGCATGCGGAAGCGTTCAAAGAACGGGGATGAGGTAGTCGTACACGACGTGATCCAAATCACCGATGACCAAGCGCCGAACGGACGGCACCTCCGCGTTCAACACACGTACGGGACGGCCACGTCTCCTCCTTCTTGATCCAGCAAGGGGAGAGGAGAGGTTGAGGGAGATGGCACCAGCAGCAGCACGACGGCGTGGTGTTGATGGAGCTGCAGTACTCCGGCAGGGCTTCGCAAAGCGCTATGGAGGAGGAGGAGGTGTTGGAGAGGGAGAAGGAGGCAACCAAAGGCGTGGGATGAAAGCCCTCCTTCCCCCACTATATATAGGAGGGCCAAGGGGGGGGGGGCGCCGGCCCTAGGAGATCCAATCTCCTAGGGGGGGCGGCGGCCAAGGGGGGTTTCCCTCCCCCCCAAGGCACCTAGGAGGTGCCTTCCCCTCCTAGGACGCTTTCCCCTTGTAACCCTAGGCGCATTGGCCTCTCTGGAGCTGGTGCCCTTGGCCCATGTAGGCCAAGACGCACCCCCTACAGCCCATGTGGCCCCCCGGGACAGGTGGCCCCACCCGGTGGACCCCCGGGACCCTTCCGGTGGTCCCGGTACAATACCGATAACCCCGAAACTTGTCCCGATGCCCGAAACAGGACTTCCCATATATAAATCTTTACCTCCGGACCATTCCGGAACTCCTCGTGACGTCCGGGATCTCATCCGGGACTCCGAACAACATTCGGGTTACTGCACATACATATCCCTACAACCCTAGCGTCACCGAACCTTAAGTGTGTAGACCCTACGGGTTCGGGAGACATGTAGACATGACCGAGATCGCTCTCCGGTCAATAACCAACAGCGGGATCTGGATACCCATGTTGGCTCCCACATGCTCCACGATGATCTCATCGGATGAACCACGATGTCGAGGATTCAAACAACCCCGTATACAATTCCCTTTGTCAATCGGTATGTTACTTGCCCGAGATTCGATCGTCGGTATCCCAATACCTCATTCAATCTCGTTACCGGCAAGTCACTTTACTCGTACCGTAATGCATGATCCCGTGACCAGACACTTGATCACTCTGAGCTCATTACGATGATGCATTACCGAGTGGGCCCAGTGATACCTCTCCGTCATACGGAGTGACAAATCCCAGTCTTGATCCATGTCAACCCAACAGACACTTTCGGAGATACCCGTAGTATACCTTTATAGTCACCCAGTTACGTTGTGACGTTTGGCACACCCAAAGCACTCCTACGGTATCCGGGAGTTACACGATCTCATGGTCTAAGGAAAAGATACTTTGACATTGGAAAACTCTAGCAAACGAACTATACGATCTTGTGCTATGTTTAGGATTGGGTCTTGTCCATCACATCATTCTCCTAATGATGTGATCTCGTTATCAATGACATCCAATGTCCATAGTCAGGAAACCATGACTATCTGTTGATCAATGAGCTAGTCAACTAGAGGCTTACTAGGGACATGTTGGTGTCTATTATTCACACATGTATTACGATTTCCGGATAACACAATTATAGCATGAATAAAGACAATTATCATGAACAAGGAAATATAATAATAATGCTTTTATTATTGCCTCTAGGGCATATTTCCAACATTTCGAGATTAGGATTTGTCACTCCGATTGTCGGAGAGGTATCTCTGGGCCCTCTCGGTAATGCACATCACTATAAGACTTGCAAGCAATGTGACTAATGAGTTAGTTGCGGGATGATGCATTACATAACGAGTAAAGAGACTTGCCGGTAATGAGATTGAACTAGGTATTGAGATACCGACGATCGAACCTCGGGCAAGTAACATACCGATGACAAAGGGAACAACGTATGTTGTTATGCGGTTTGACCGATAAAGATCTTCGTAGAATATGTGGGAGCCAATATGAGCATCCAGGTTCCGCTATTGGTTATTGACCGGAGACGTGTCTCGGTCATGTATACATAGTTGTCGAACCCGTAGGGTCCGCATGCTTAAAGTTCAGTGATGATCGGTATTATGAGTTTATGTGTTTTGATGTACCGAAGGTAGTTCGGAGTCCCGGATGAGATCGGGGACATGACGGGGAGTCTCGAAATGGTCGAGACGTAAAGATCGATATATTGGACGACTATATTCGGACTTCAGAGAAGGTTCCGAGTGATTCGGGTATTTTTCGGAGTACCGGAGAGTTACGGGAATTTGCCGTGGAGTATATGGCCTTATTGGGCCATACGAGAATAGAGGAGAGAGGCCAAAAGGAAGGAGTCGCGCGCCCCCCCTCTGGTCCGAATTGGACAAGGGGTGCAGCCCCCTTTTCCTTCTCCCTCTCCCCCTCTTTCCTTCTCTCCTACTCTGGAAAGGAAAGGGGAATCCTAGAGGAGAGAATCCTACTAGGACTTGAGAGTCCTAGTAGGACTCCCCACACTTGGCGCGCCCCCTCTAGGGCCGGCCTCTCCCTCCCTCCTTTATATACGGGGGCAAGGGGGCACCTCTAGACACAACAATTGATCATTGATCTGTTAGTCATGTGCGGTGCCCCCCTCCACCATATTCCACCTTGGTAATATTGTAGCAGTGCTTAGGCGAAGCCCTGGGTCGGTAGCATCATCAACACCGTCATCACACCGTCGTGCTGACGGAACTCTCCCGCAAAGCTCTGGTGGATCGGAGTTCGTGGGACGTCATCGAGCTGAACGTGTGCTGAACTCGGAGGTGCCGTATGTTCGGTACTTGGATCGGTCGGATCGTGAAGACATACGACTACATCAACCGTGTTGTGCTAACTTTCGGTCTACGAGGGTACGTGGACATACTCTCCCCGCTCGATGCTATGCATCACCATGATCTTGCGTGTGGGTAGGAATTTTTTTGAAATTACTACGTTCCCCAACACATTCACCAACTTGGTTTTGCTACGTAAATGCAAGGAGCTCACCTCGGCGGGTGCGACGGACATGACGAGCGGAGCACGGAGGCAACAGCGGCCATGGCGCATCGTCACCAGGAAGGCGATCTTGAGGCTCTTTACACCGCTGAGCCCGTCCCGGCTGCCGTCTGGTCGCCGACGTCTACAGCTTCTCTTCCACAATTGATGAACGTGCTCACAAAGGATCGACTGAAGAGAGAAGAAACAGATATATGCAGGGCCGTCAATGTGGTCGTGCGAGCAGCCGTCGTCTTCTCTTCCACCGAACTCAGGAATTCCTTCCTGCATGTGAGACACGGCCTTAACTGCGCTGCAATCTCCGCGATTATCTTTCCTACATACACGTGATTGCTTCCTTATGATTTGTTTACCTATTAGCTAGCACCATTATCGCATGCAAAAATATCGGGAGCAAGAAAATCGCCAGAGATATCGCTCTGTTTTATTGTATCGTATACTACTCTGAGTGGAAACGTTCCATTCAACGACAAATTGATTGTGTCTGGTTACCTTATGTGATGATGATAAAACTGGCAGAACCGGTAGGGAGAGAACCGGTGGAGGGGGGGGGGAGAAAATCGCTACAGGGGAGAGGGGGTCATCCGAGAGGTTGGACGAAGAGCGGGCAACGTAAGAGGGGAAACGGAACGCTCCGTTTCTTTTAGGTAGTAGAGACTAGAATAATGCCCGTGCTTTGCAACAGGATATAATATATTCTAGTACGTTAACTTGTTGCTTACCTGCCCGTAATATGCGATTGTGTAAATAGATGTTCATCAAATTATGTCTGTGATTTATCTATATTTTGATCAGAAGTGATTTACCTTCCCATAGTATGCGATTGTGTAAATAAATGTTTATCAAATTCTGCCATGATTTACCTTAAATTTTGGTCAGAAATTTGGTAAGTAAACTAAAGTGTAATTGGTTAAGAAGGTAAGTAAATTAAGGTGATTGATTATTATAGGGGAGGGTTGGACAAAGGGGTGGTGAAAAGAAATGTGAAACGAAAACCTTACGTTCTTTTTAAGTAGTAGAGATTTACCTTATATTTTGGTCAGAAATTTGGTAAGTAAACTAAAGTGTAATTGGTTAAGAAGGTAAGTAAATTAAGGTGATTGATTATTATAGGGGAAGGTTAAGGGGTGGTGAAAAGAAATGTGCAACGGAAACCTTACGTTCTTTTTAAGTATTAGAGATAAAGATAGAGATTTATGATTTATGATAAATTATGTTGTTGTGAGGATGTCAATTTTCTTACCAAGCATGACAAATTTTTAGCATGTTCAGACATGGCAAGGATCCTTCTTTGACAAATTGCCATCCTCACGACAACATAATTTATCATTTTGGACGTTCGATTTGACATGCTAAAAAATCTGACCTTTTATTTGCAGAGGTATATGTTGTATTGTCACCGTAAGAGTGAGCTCCATGTGCCCACGAAAACAATGAAGTACTAGATGACGCCCCGCTGCGGGAATCTTGATAAAACAGATGCTAAAAACTAAAACTATTGCAAAAACAAATTTAAGAATGCCCTTGGGATATATTTTGAAAACAATAAAGTATATGAAGCATGTCACAAAAATGTTGTATAAAAAGAGAAATCTATTGGATTGAGTCAAACGGGTGTCATTTTTTACAAAAGTATGTGCTAAAAAAAGTGTAACAAGACAATCTATGATGCACACAAATATAGTGAAACAAATCCATGCATGATTGCTGAGGTGGCTGGGCTGTATGAATAAATTAGTGCATAAATTATAACTTATGACCACATGCATGACTTAATGATGTGGCATAGTTGCATGAAGAGAAAATACTGATTTTATTTCTAGAGTTAAAAGGAAAATATTGTTTTTTAGATTTAGGAAAAATAGGTTGTAGGTTTTTTTTTTAGAAGAAAAATAGGTTGTAGGTTGCAACTATTTAAAAATAGAGGATGAGCTCTATGGGCCGGAAGGGCATTCTCAAGTGCACTGGGTTGGGCCGCTGAGCTTCTCTGCTGAGCCCCATTACTTCTTACCTTTTCTCCAAGTCTTCTCCATTCGGCCTCCAGCCCTTTAAACCCCACAAAACCCTAGACTTCGCAGCGAGCAGCCGTCGTCGGATCCCCAGAGAAACACCAAAGCCCGAGCCATGTCGTCGGCGTCCCTCGCCGCCAGGCTCCTCCGCCGCGCCGCCTCTTCGTCGCGGGTCTCCACCCTATCCCGACGCTGCGCCCACTCCTCCGCGACGTCCCGCGCGCCCGTTTCGCTTGCCCGTTTCCACCCCGCCGCCGCCACCGCCGCCGCCTCCCCTTCAGGGACCACTGCCCGCCGCTTCCTCTCGTCGCAGTCCCCGGCGTCTTCCTCCAAGATCTCCCCGGACGAGAACCTGAGGCGGGTCATCGACTCCGAGATCGAGTGCGTCGTCGAATCGGAGGAGGGCTCCGCGCAGGTATCTTGGCTTCCTTAACCACCGCCCCTGCATTTCCTTTTCGTTGCTTCGAGATAGTAGTTTGACTCCATTTATCCACGATCGAGCTTTATTATTTGTGGTGTGATTACCGGGGGAAATACCTTGATCCCGCGTATTTGGGAAATATTAGGAACAGAACCAAAATTAAGGTCATCGATGCAAGACTGTTTAGTCTTTTATGTGGTAAAGTAGTAATACTAGGTATGCCCGTGATTGTTGCTCCTGCAGTGAACAGCTAACTCTGGGAATCTCTCATCCCTGCATCTCAAATTGCAGAACAAGGACTCTGTGCTACATTGGTGTCATGCGCTTAGTCAGTAATGGTGACTATTCAGGATTAAAGAATTAAAATGGTAGTGGTATGGATAGTAAAAATGAAATGTTGTTGGTATATTACAAAACCAGGTTGTGAGATCCTGGCCTGTGCTGGATGCTCCAGGCTCCAGCTCAATCCAATAGGTTCACAAACTTGACCTTGATAGCTCAACTTTTCAGATGTTCAAGTCCTTCTCCTTCTAAACTATTTAATTTATGAGTCAATTGGACATTATTAGTTGAAGTTTGTGCACATTTGAAATGTTTATTCAGGTAAGTGAACGTTTGAGATGTAGCTTATGTAGTATTAATTGTTCTCTGAGGTCCATAAACTCCAGTATATGCTTTATGTCAATGTGATAAAGTGTTATACTGCGATGATGTGAAGATGGGTTTCATAGACTGATGTCGCATACTATACCTTGTGTTATACTTATGCTTTGCAAGTACTTGATTGTTTTATCTTGTTAATAGGAAGAAATGCTTTAGTTTTGCTTCAAAAGAACCTTTGTCTGTAGAACACTACTCTGATATTTTTGAAAAAGGACATGACCAAAATACTTGTTTTGAATTGTTTTTAACAGCAAATTGATCCTCCAGAAGACTTCCCCTTTGAGATAATTGATAACCCTGGTGATCAGTCCATCGTTCTCAAAAGAGAGCTTGCAGGAGAGACTATTAAAGCTACTGTATACACAAATTTTGATACTGAGGAAGATTTGAACAATGAGGATTCTGATGCTGAGAATGATGATGACTCATTTAAGCCAGCACTTCAGATGGTTGTCACTGTTGAGAAACCAGGAGGCTCAGTCCTGGAATTTGAGTGCAACTTTAATGATGATGAACTGGCAATTGAAAATATGAGGTTGCTGAATCGCGATGCCATCTCTACTGAGAATGCATATGAGGGGCCACAATTCTCGTAAGTTCTATATTTTTCTTATCCAACTTGTATTATTTCTTGAATTTCAAGCATCATAATAAGCCAACCAAATGGTTGCAAAATGTATACTTACAAGGATCCTTGGTCACAAATTTCTTGCTGTTTTACACGAAATGGCTCAAGCTTGACAGTACTTTCTTGTATGTGTTTCTCCCCTGGCTGATTATTCAATCCAATGTTCTGTGTACTTAAGTACCTAGATGAATACTAAACCGCATTGCATCTTGTGGTTTCTTCTGGCGTTTACTTACTCATTGTTTTCTACAGTGATCTGGACGAGAGCTTGCAGAAGTCCTTTCACAGGTATCTTGAGGTGAGGGGGATCAAGCACTCGCTGCATGACTGGCTGCACGAGTACATGATGAGCAAGGATGAGAAGGAGTACCTGGTTTGGTTGAAGAACATGAGAGAGTTCATTGAGAAATGATTGCCACTGCCCGTCATTCTCTTTTAATAGAAAGAACATGCCTGGTGGTCTATGTCAAACCTGTCTGATCATAAATGTGCATTGCTTTCTGGCACGCCAAGTCTCGGTGAACGCCGAGCTGAATTTACATTTTGCTGGACCTGTTAGCTGTAGAAGAGCTTCGGCATCTTATCTTTTGATGTTTAACCTGTGATCCATTCAGGTATGATCCGTTATTTTCAGCTGCGAGTATATTGCTACGAACGTTCTAGAACTATGAGGGGATGATTCAGAGATATAATTGAATGTGCACATTAGTTGAATAATTTACCATTGAAAACAAGTAGTGTAACCTGCAAGCCATTTAGATTCAAGCTTTACAAGTTTGTATCCCAAGAAAGGAAGAGGGTGACGTTTTGGAACTCCTGATTTATGCTTGGCTGCTACTTCTATGACCTCGTGATATGATTGTTTAAGCCATGCGCGTGAGGGAACGGTGACCGGAGAACCAGCAAACTTAAAAATCCGAATCAATTGTACAGCAAGAGCAAACAATTCCTTCGAGTTTTCTTGCTTCAGTTCTGTCGGCTGACAGAGCTGAGTGTCCTCTCCGTCTAATTTCTTTTTTGGTGTACATGTTACTAGTACGTCTATTTTCTTTCTTAGTGTGCGTGACATGTATAGCTGAAACCATCAAGGCTGATTTGCAGAGTTAGCAACTTGGAGCATCTATCAATGCTGAGATGCAGGGTTAGCAACTTTGAGCATCTCAACAGATGCCCAAAAACTGCCGCCGTGCCCAAAAAACGTGCCCCATCTCATCTTTGGTGATTTTTTTTCTTTTGGCGGCTGCCGCAAAATTTTGTTACTTGCGCTGCGAACCCCAATTCCCCACCCTTAGCCGCATCGTCGGCTGTCGGCACCGCCTTCGGTTCTTGTTGCCCTAGGCCGCGCCGCCACTCCACTGGCCGCCACGAGCCACTAGTTCAAATTAAGTTCTGTTTTCAGATTACAAGGCTTTCAAATAAGATCTATTTTGAGCATGTTTTAACTTTTTTTTTTGAACTTCGTTAAGTTCCAACTTAGGTGACCGAACAAAAATATTGTAAGATTTAGAAACTGCGAACGACAAAATCTGAAACCTAGTGCGAGCGAACAACAAAATCGCAATTTTCCAGAAACTGCAAACGTTGAAATCATAAGTTTCGAAAACTAAAACGTTAAACTTGGTGTGCGCTCGTGCAAGATCCAATGACTTTGCGGATCGCGAGGCAATTGGGTGGCCAGGCAGGTGTGTGCTCCCGCTCGTGTGTGCCCCTGCAAATTTCCGCAAGGAGGCGCGACGGAAGAAGGAGAGAGGTGAGGAAGAGGATTGCAGGATTCCTGCCGAGGTCAATGAGCTGTTCAACCAGCTCGAGATGGAGCTCACGAAGCCTAGAAGAGTACAAATCACACACAATTGGCAGAATTGAGAAGCCGTCTACTGACAATGACCAGGAGGCAGGCCCCTCTGTCGGAGGGGTGATCGACATTGACTCGGATGACGAAGACTTCGACATGTACTGTGTGTGTACAAAAACACAGGATCCATGATGGTCTATTGTAGTAGTGTCTCCATAGTAGTCATGTTCTATCATAGTAGTGATTAATTATGTCGTTTTAATGTTTAATGTTCATATTTCGTGCTAGAGTTCGTAATTTTGAAATATGCAATGAATCATGCTCAAATTTAAAAGTTTAGGGCATCTGCTGCAGTAGAAAATTTCCTGGCGTTTCAAACCTTCTCTCTCATCCCTTATAACCAGTTTTGGGGTATCAAACTTTTGGGCGTCCTTTGAAGATGCTTTTAGCATGGATGGAAGAGCCCCCTAAAGATATCAGTCTTGCTGGCCTCTACTAGATAATTTAGTCTTGCTGGCCTCTACTAGATAGTTTTGGGAACCTGAGAAGATCACGAGGACATGGTTCCTACCGCGGCGTGCTGAATTGCTAATTCAGGTAAGAGAGAGGCAGAGAGCAGTGTGCAACCGGAAAATAGCGCGAGGAAGACGGTTCAAAAGTGCCACATCCCACGTTTACTTGTAGCAACCTTTCCAAAAGAACAAACTTTGGTAACTTATTCGTATTACTCCACTCGATTCTTGGTCAAGAAGTTTATTTATTTTGGAAATAATTCTGGCGAAGAAGTTGAACTTACGACCAAGCTAAATCATTTAAAACATAAACCCCAGCTCTTCAAATTACACCAAAGCCCCTTCACAATTTTGTCCTACGTGGCAGCCACCTCAGCGTCGTAGCCATTCTCTATTTCTCTCCTCTGCAACTCAAACTTTATCCATTCTCTCTGATGAAACATAAAGCAGACGGCCTAATGCCCTCGTGTCTCCGTTCAAACGGATATCAGATAAGATCACAAGAATAAGTTGTACACATCCTATTCCCGAGGAACAAATAGAAAACACATAAAACATATGTCACCGTCCAGAAGATGGTGAGGTGTGGACTTGTTTTCATACGAAGACACAATGCGTATAAAATGTGTGAACCCTTATCTGCTTTTGTAGATCACGCGTCCCTGATCAGTGGGTTCAATGCCGGACCTGTTTGCCCGGATCATGTGAAGTACTAGATGCTACTTCCTCCGTTTCAAATTACTCGTCGTGGTTTTAGTTCAAGAGTAGGTTCTTAAATAATTTCCCAATCCATGTTTTTCTAA
Source organism: Triticum timopheevii (assembly GCA_963921465.1). Taxonomy (NCBI): domain Eukaryota; kingdom Viridiplantae; phylum Streptophyta; class Magnoliopsida; order Poales; family Poaceae; genus Triticum; species Triticum timopheevii. Next base: position 220,321,709 of record OY997274.1, read on the forward strand.
AAGCCACCTCTATGTATTACTCGTGGTTGCAGTGTCTTTGGGGCAAAGCCTCACCCTCAACTCGCTCTCCGTTGTCACTTTCTTGATTTCTTCCGGATAAGAAAGAATGGCCGGTTCAGGTTTTTTGCATGTCTTATTATAAATTAGGATGGAGTGCATCCAAATCGATTATATATACACCAAATCAAAGATAGGGGAACAACAACGGCGGCTCGTCGGCGGCTCGTTCTAGCAGTAGTAATGTGTGTTCGGTGGTCTTGGAATCTTGATGTAATCTTTATGAAAAATTATTACATTTGAGGTGCTTTTACTTCTGGTGAACTTTGATAATAAATCTGAATCATTTTCGCAAAAGAAAAAGATAAGGCAGAGCAAATGAGTCAAGCTTTTGATAGCATGGTCTAAATTATATACGAATACCTGTATTTTTCCGAAAATCCGACATGTAAAAGCAAAACAAGCACATATGTACACATATGTGGGATCATGGGGAAGCCCCGCCTACTGCTAGTCCTTTGCCTCCTCCCCGCCAAAAAAATGTCTTTTGCCTCTGTCACTGGTATATACCGGTCACTAATATTTAAATTTTTATGTAGACATATCCTTAAAGCATAACCGCTATTACATTCAACTTTTATAACAATTCTTTCAAAAAATTGGAGTTCACGACAAACACCGTCAAATGAACGTTGTTGCGCCGGCTAACGGTCAGTCCGTCAAATTCTAGAATGGCAAGTGGAGTTAGATCAGGGCCAGGTGTTCTATGCCGCCCTCTACTCTTATGACATTGTCTTGCACGCCGGCCTAGCCGAGTCTGTCTCCAACATTGTAGTTGAAAACGAGCTTGCTTTCCTACGTGACGAGCTATGTGCTTCCACTTTACCGCCGCTAATGGTGTTCGTGTTGTGGCGTGAAGTCTTTGCACCGCTAAACATCAAGGTCTTCTGAATTCTCCAATATGGTAACATCGGAATGTGCGCCTTCTCTGTCAAGCCGGGTTGAGTCCTGTAGGAGGCCTATTTATTCGGTCGGCATTGATGAGACAATCCTCCCTTAGGTGATGATTCCAAAGTGATGGAAAAGGTAAATACCACATTGCAAAATGCATTATGATTTGCAAGTTGCGCAGGCTCATATGCTACACAATTATGTTATCTTCTCATATGTTTCATGAATCATGATGATCCTCCAAAATAACACCCCCCCCCCCCTCCCATGCAAATAGGAAGGGCTATCAGATCCCAAATAGGGTTTCTCTCCGAACCCACACTAATGCAAATTTCATCTCTTCCACGCATGTAAGTGGTCACGCTAGATGTGGTTCCAAGACAATAGAAGCATCGAGTCATCCTCCTCTCTTATAATCACTCCCAATCTTGGAGATGGCGAAACAATAAAAAAGGCATGCACCATCTCCAAAAGGACATTGCTTTGGATATCTTCGCAGTATCAAAGGAAGGTGGTTTGCGATGGCTCATCCTCTAGGAGCCAGAGTAGTCAGGACCACCCTCGCCATGATAGTCTTTCGGAAGATATGGAACGGAAGAAATACACGTGCCTTACACAATCATTTCACAATGACACCGATCATTATATCATGTATTAGAGCATAAGCCGAGGGTCGGTCGACATCATATCACAAGAGTAATCTTTTTCTTTTCCTTGCCTATGATCGAGGTCATGTACTTATTATACTCTCTTTTATAATTAATACAAAAAGACAAAATTTGTGTCCTTGTTAAAAGAAACACACCCACGCCGACCTCACCTAACACCTCATCCAAAGCACCATCAAAGGTCATAAAAAATAGAAAGAGAACTGTAGAAGAGTGATAACTAATCCTACTCTTCAAATTGAGATTGTGTGTCGACACTAGTAGTTTATCTTTTTTTTGAAAAATACCCCATATATTAATTAAGCCAACGAAAGGTTCTTACAATCATTCGTTACATCACACACCACGCAGGGCGGAACAGAATTAAAAAGAATCCCATCATACATAGAACTAAATCTAAACTTAGCAATCTCATGTGCCACCCCATTGGCAGTCCGACTTATCTTTGCAATATGAAAATTATGGATCATCCTAGATATACTCAGAGCCTCATCCATCAGATCAGACAGAGGGGACCTGCCAATCTTCTCATTTGCGAAACGAATGTACGAAAGCACCATCAGTCTCTAAAATAATAGATTGGTGAAGAGTGATACCTATATAAAGTCCTGCGAGGCAGGTGCGGAGCTCAGCTTCATTCACACCGGAACACCGATCAATAAAGTCCCATGAAGAAACAATAATATCTCCAGAAGAATTACGAGCTACGACCCCTACACTGGCTGCATTAGTACTCTCCACAAAACTGGCGTCAACATTGATCTTGATATGATCATTAGGGGGAGGAGTCCGGACCACATGATCTTTTAACGGTGCATAATCCTCTACAACTCCACTCACCTTCTCCTTGCCTTTGTTGCTAGCGTCCAATTTAGCGGTGTCATGACTAGACGTGAAGGTGGTCCAAAAATTATCCACAAAATGTGCAGAGCATTAACGGATTCTTTCCCGTTCCTAAAAATTAAATCATTTCTCAAATTCCATGCTCGCCAGAAAATAAACATGATTTACTCCCTCTGCCGCAAACCCAATTGCGCCAGCAAAATCAATAACCAATCTGGTCCCGTGCACTTGAAGAACTCTTCATACGGAATATTCCACCGCTCTCTCACGGTCATTCAAAGAGCACGAGCTTTAGAACAACTCACCATAGCATGAAAGATGTCTTCATCTTCAACCCCACAAATAGACACATCCCTGAATCAGTCTGATGGTGCTTAACTCTATTCATTTGGACCGCCAAGCTATTGGTAGCAGCTCGCCACACAAAGATCTTGATTTTCTGAGGTATATTAGCCTTCCATATTATCTCCCAAATCCCTCTTTCCCCCTCTAGTTCGCCACTAGATTGGCCAACATGATCCTGACTATCCTTCAAATTAAGCGCAAAATTGTACGCATTTTTAACAGAAAATATACCATTCTTCTCATGGTGCCACGCAACAAAATCCCCATCCCTAGAGGCCTGAATATGAATCTTAAGAATTTCCTCCGCATCATGTGGATAGAATAGATACTTGATCAAATTTTCATCCCAACACTTACGGCCGCTCATGAATAAATCAAGTACCAATTTTAACCTGGTATTATGCCTTCTAGCTGAGATTTTTAGGCCATGCCTCCTAGGTATCCAATTATCCCTTCATATATTAATACTAGATCCATCACATGCCCGCCAAATGACCCCCTTCTTAAGAAGTTTCAGACCATGTGAAATACCTTGCCAAGTCACAGAACTAGCATGCGGAAACACCGTATCAAGAATATGTCCCTAGGGATAATACTTTGCCTTCATCAACTTCGCACATAGCGAATCCAGGTAAACCAATAACCGCCATGCCTGTTTAGCCAGAAGAGCTTGATTAAAAAGCCTGAGATCACGGAAACCCATCCCACCCTTACCTTTAGGTCTAATTAGTTTGTCCCACGCCAACCAATGAGTTTTTCTTCTTTCTTCTTCGTCTCCCCACCAAAAGTTCCTTATAATCTGGGATAACTCCTCACAAAGGGAAACTGGAAATTTGAATGTCCCCATAGCGTACACAGGTAGAGCCTGAATTATTGTTTTGATTAAATCTTCCTTGACTCCACAAGAAGCATATTTTTCAATCCAGTCAGAAAGCCTTTTCAAAAACTTATCTTTAGTATACTGAAACATACCGGCCTTCATTCTACCCTCTGGTACTGGTAATCCAAGATATTTATTCTCGAACCCCTCCATAGTAATTTTTAAGATAACCATGATAGTCACTTGTTTCTCCAAGCTGCATTTTTTCCCAAACATTATGGGACATTTATCAGGGCTTAACATCTGTCCAGTTCCCTTCTCATACACCGTCAGAATATTTTTAATTGCTAAAGCTTTATCAAAAGAATCCTTGAAAAATAGCAGACTATCATCTGCAAATAGCAAGTGAGAAATACCAGGCGCTCGTCTAGTCAGTTTGAATTCCTGGAGAACTCCCCTGGCACATGCGTCATTGAGCAACAAAGAAAGTGCCTCTGCCACAAATAAGAACAAATAGGGAGATAAAGGATCTCCCTGCCCGAGCCCCTGAAAAGGTGAGAACGACTGCAGCAATTGACCATTAAAGCGCACCGCAAATTTCACCGAAGTAACACATGTCATAACCCATTTAATCCATTGCGGCGCAAAACCCAACATCCCCATCATACTTTGCAAAAATTGCCAATCCACACGGTCATAGGCTTTGGCTAGGTCCAACTTATAAGCACAATATTCCCCTCTTAAATCCTTAAGCGTACTTAACGAATGCATACATTCAAAGGCTATAAGAGCATTATCAGAAATTAACCTTCCCGGAATAAACGCACTTTGGGTAGGGGAAATCATACCATCGAGGAGCGGTCGCAACCTGTTAACAAGACACTTGGAAATAATCTTGTAGATAACATTGCACAAACTGATTGGCCTGAAATCTTTGATTGTTTGGGGATTCTTGATCTTCGGGATGAGAACAATAGTAGTATTATTAATACCATCAGGCATAATTCCAGAATTAAAAATTTGTTGCATAGCCTTGACAATATCATCTTTGATTAGCCCCCAATTCCGCTGAAAAAACCTTGCAGGGAAGCCATCTGGCCCTGGCGCTTTTAACTGTCCCATTTGAAAAAGGGCATCACTTATTTCTTATTCAGTAAAAGGTTTGCATAAATCATCATTCATGTCATCAGTCACACGGGGCTTGACTAATGAAATAATGTGGGATGGGTCGACCGAAGCATCACAAGAATAAAGTTGTTTAAAAAACGAGTTTGTGATACCTTTCATTTCCTCCAAATTTTCCGTGAGATAGCCATCATCCTTCCTCAGAGCCGAAATAGAATTTTTTTTGCTCTCCAGGAAGCTTTTCGCTGAAAATATTTTGTATTACGATCTCCCCCTTTAATCTTGTGCAGACGAGATCTCTGCTTCCACAATATTTCTTCCCTAATAAGAAGTTCATCCATCTCCCCTAGAATATTCTTTCTTTCCAACACAGCAGAATGATCAGTTATATTTAACAAAATGCCTAGTCTCTTACGAGCCCATTCAAGTTTCTTAGGTAGATACCCAATATGCACCCTACTCCAACCATGAAGAGATTTCATTAATTTTTCTAAATTTTTGGCAACATCTTTCAGATCCTTAATATTTGATCCTCTATTCCAACAATCATTAATCTGTTCATCCAAAACACGACCTTCCCTCTCCCAGTAAGATTCATATTTCAACTCTCTAGCAAGCCTCCCCTCCCGAGCATTACCCATCAACTCAATTAAAATGGGACAATGATCAGATCTGGAGCTAATAATATGGGAGACCTTACATTGAGGGAAAATAGAAGACCAAAGAGGACATGCCACTGCACGGTCAAGACGTACCTTAACATTCTTGTTGCCCTTCTGCATATTATTATATGTCCACGGAGCACCCTAAAAACCCAAATCAAATAAATTGCACTCCGACAGGACTTCACGAAAATCAGCCATGAGTCTAGGAGATCTCTTATGTCGAGAGAAATGTTCATTTTGCCACATAGCTTCGTTAAAATCCCCCACCATAAACCATTGTCCAACACCAAGAGGTTTAATCCGCCTCAAAAGATCCCACATAACATACCTTTGGCTCGCCTTAGGCTTTCCATAAATAAATGTGCACCTCCACTTTGTACCATCACCCTTGTTGACGTACATGTCCATAAAATGTTCACCATATTTGTTTAGTTCACAAGAATATGCTCCATCCCAAAACACGACTAGACCTCCACCTTTACCATGTCCAGAAACAGTAAACACATTATTCATACCCAACCGGTACCGCAAAAGCTCAACATACTCTTTATTTTTCCTAGTTTCAGAAAGAAAGATAACATTGGGACGGTGCGTCTTAGTCAGACACACAAGCTCCTGAACCGTACGAGGTTGTCCCAGCCCTCGACAGTTCCAACTGAGCATTTTCATGGCTCCTGACGGGCGTCATCAAACGCGCCCGTCAGTTGACCGGCAGCCCCAGGGTCGGTTGCTTCCTTAGGAGTGCCACCTTCCTCTTTTTCCTCTCCTACAGATTCTCTCCTCCTCTCCTGAAGATCTTCCTCTCCCCCATCTATCTCTTTAGTTACATGAACCATAGCCCCATCTCCACCTACTACAGCCTCAACCCTCTCAGCACACACTCTTTTACAAGTTATAGATATGTCATTTTCACTCTTGTACTCTAAACTCTCAGAGCTATTGCTATTCATAGTAAAAACTAAGCCTTGGTCTTCAGAACGACGCCTCTTACTTCCTGCAGTACTCTCCAGGATGGCAGCATAGGCAACCTTTCGAGTAGATAACTCGCTGCCACTATTTGGGGGAGTGGGAACCCCAAACGGGACATGCTTGGCACACACACCATGAACAGCAGCATGCTCCACTTGCTCCTCTATGTACAAGCTTTTCCAGCGGCCCCATTTTGATTCAGCTCCATTTTCATCAACGTCCAGCCGGGAAGCACTCCCAGCCAAACCAACAGGGACGCCTGTAGAGCCACCACCAGCCGGCAACACCTTTGCCGCAACCGGAGGTAGAGCACCTCTGCCCAGCAACACAACCAGACGAGCTTCCGGCTGCGTCCCAGCAGAAGCGAACTTGCCAGCTGCTGTATTGGGATCAGTCAGCGTGAGCCGTCCCACCTGGATGGCCCCTGACCCCAGTACACACTCATCTTCTTGACCAGTTTGAGGGGAGACGTCCATGCTACTGCCTTCTTGACCGCCCGTCGTCGGAGCCAGCAAGGGCGAGGCCGCCACCGACAGCTTCTGTACCGCCGTAGCCACGACAGTGACTTCCTTTTTCGGTAGCTTGACCAGCTCCGGGTTGTCGTTGTACTGAAGATCCCGGTCATCCCAGCGACCTCCCAAGTTGAGGTGCCGCCGACCAGGGCGCCCGAAGCTTGCATGGTGCTCCAGAAGGCCGGCGCCTTGATGTCGTTGGAGAACTCAGGCTTCCAAAGTTCCTTAGGGATGTTACAGAATCTGGCAGTAGTATGCCACAACAAAAGCAAAAATTTGGCAATTTTTCATACATAACATCATATAGGATCTCTACTTTACTGCCAACCGGGGTCGTGTCGATGGTCTTCCTCAGGGGCTCGTCGACGAGATGCTCGACCTGGACTCGGAGATGCTCGTCGACGATCTTTTTGTTTTGGTGGGCCACCGCGAGGACCTTTCCAAGCTTGTCGCCGAGGATGTAGCCCATCTCCACCGTCTTGATCGGTACTGGAAGGCCCCAGATTTGTGCCCATAGCTTGATGGAGTCGAGGCGCACATCGGCCGGATTGCCGTCTTCGTCGAAAGCCGCTAGGATGACAACATCATTTCTGAAATGCCATGGCCCAGCGTGCAGAGCATGATATCGATCCCCACCCCCCGCGAAGGTGATGACGAAACAGCGGTCGTCGCTCGTGACGTGTTGTGCCACGACCTCTCCTCGGAGCCGCCATGGCCCCGAAGCTCGTTGACGACCGCCTTGGGGTCGACCGGGTATGGTAAGAGAACCCGGGCGACCGCAAGTTTGCCCGCCACCGCACGCAGCACCGCTTCCATATCGATGACGATCGGCTTGTCGTCCATCCTCGAGAACATGGCCGCCTTGCTCTTTCCGCTCCTCTGGAGCGGGGGAGGCGCCGCCGCCGCACGCAGCGCCGCTTCCATATCGATGACGATCGGCTTGTCGTCCATCCTCGAGAACATGGCCGCCTTGCTCTTTCCGCTCCTCTGGAGCGGAGGAGGCGCCGCCGCCGCAGTGAACCCAAAGGCGGCATTCGGCGTGACGATCAGAGCCAAGCCCGACGGCCCGCCCACCGTAGCTTTCCCCTTCTCCATCAGAGGAGTTCCTGGGGCAGCCTCGACGATTGCCGAAGAAGGCAGCTCCTCTCCCCTTGCCTCACAGACCTCGGTATCGTCCGAAGAGACAGCACCAATGATCGAGGGGGGAGCAGTAGTGTTCGCAGCAGGCATGGAAGGAGCCGCCGCTCCCTCCTGGCCGTTGCCCATCTTAGTGCTCAGATTATCAAAAACAGATTGGAAAGAAACAATCGAACCCGACAGCACCTCAGATTATCTCTCCGCTCCATTTGAATCCGACAAGGATTTTTTTTCAAAATGTAAGTACATTTTTATTTTTTGAAAAATAAAAAATTCATGCGCGTAGAGGATATATAGACAGAGAAATATATGCATGTAAAATTTGAAAATTAAACACGACCGTAAGTAACCTTTACAAAAATGACAAACTAAGCAATGAAAAGTGCGACGACTATGTTTTAGCCGTATATACGTCTTCAGATGTCCCTAGGTCCAGAAAACGCACTCCACACCACCTTGTGTTATCCTCTCCACCGGTGGCAGCTTGGCGCCTCGGCCAGTTGGGAAGAAGAAAAAAATCGAACACAGGAACAGTGCCATAATTTTCTTGGTTTATTTATTTATAGAGACCGTCTCTGAACGCCTCTAGTCGACAAATTATTCTTCGCGGCATTCTTGTGCTTCAGTCCTACGACCGCGCACGTTGGAATCGTATCTCCCAAATTCGGGTTGAATTCCAAGAGATGTTGCGTGAAAGGGAGTAGAACGTTTTGTGCGTACATCTTTACCTTTTTGCTCCTCCAAAATTCCTCAGATTCCACCTCCAGCGCCCGCTCCCGTGCATTTCGGCTCGCTAGGCACAGTAGCAGCACAGTACCACAGTGGCAGCCCGCAAGTCAGAGGTCGGTCCAGAGACAGCGGCGGCACACACGACCGGACGCCCGGCGCGCTCGGCAGGACCGGACCGGACACAAGCAGCCACGTCCACTCCGGCCGTCCGAAATCTCTCGTGCTCGCGTGTAGGCGGCCGACGTGCGACGCGAGGGAGCGGCGGCATCTGTTCTGTTCAGAGATAGCAGCGGCACGCACGACCCGACGGGGCGAAGGAACCCGTGACGTCCCGCGGGAGCGAAGAAACGAGCCGCGCGGCTGGACGCGGGCCGCCACGTCGAGCGCATGCGGCGCGCACACGACACTCGTACAACGAGACAGGAATCGGCTTTATAAGACGCGACGCGGTGCTCCATCCGAGGCACCGCACCGCGTATCCGACGGCCGAGGCGCCACCGCACCAAACGCACGCGCAGGCGGCGGCAGCAGCACCTTTGCCGGACGGATCCGCCCGCCTCCGCGGAGCGTGAGCAAGGAAGAAAAGAAACACCCGGGAAGCGGCGGAGACCAACCGGGAACTTCCTCTTCTTCCCCCGGTCCGTCCCGGCTCCGCGACATGGGCGCGAATGGCGCGCTGGAGGAGGAGAGACCGGCGGCCGAGGCGGAAGCGGAGGAGGAGGAGGAGGAGGAGGGCGGGGCGACGGTGTTCCGGGGCACCAACTACTCGCTGCCGCGGACGATCGCGGCGCTGGCGCTGTGGCTCGGGGGAATCCACTTCAACGTCCTCCTCATCCTCGCCTCGCTCTTCCTCTTCCCGCTCCGCCTCGCCGCCCTGTGCGTCCCGTCCCTTTCCAATCCTTCCTTTTCCTTTATTATTCTCTTTTTTCTTTCTAGCATAGGCATAGCAGGAGGCGAAAGAGCATCTCCTTTCCTTGCTTCTTTTGTCTTCCATGGCTCAGTGCTGACTCCTTCCGTGATGATGATGCAGGGTGGTGGCGCTGCAGCTCATCTTCATGGTCATCCCCCTCAACGACGAGGACAAATTGGGCCGCAAAATCGGCAGGTCCATTTCTCTCCACCGACTCCCTTCCATTATTCTGCAAACTGCTAGTACAATTTGCTCGGTTTTGTTCCTTCTTGGATGTTCAACCGATGGCTCTGCTATGCCTGCGGTCGCAAGTACGCCATGGGCTACTTCCCGATAAGCTTGCATGTGGAGGACTACAACGCCTTCGATTCCAGCAGGGCTTATGGTGAGCTTCCTCGGAATCAGTTTCCATATATGGATGCAATGATCATCATATCTTGCTCTTCACTAGATTTCCCAGGCTAATTCGGTCTCCAGCCGACGATTCAACGGCAGTTTTGCTGCTGACGATATCAAAAGGGCAAAGAAACAGAAATCTGTTTGGTAGAAAGTTTGTGCCTGACTTTCTTGTGCACTATGTTTGCAGTGTTTGGCTATGAACCACATTCTGTGCTGCCAATCGGCGTGGCGGCTCTAGCGAATCATGTCGGGTTTATGCCTCTGCCTAAGCTCAAAGTCCTTGCAAGCAGTGCGGTATGTAAGCTCCCTGAATTTGCTTGCAGCACAATGCCGCGGATTAATTTAGTTCCATCGATTAGTAGTCTGTGTTACTTATTCTGTTGATGATGGTTCATTTGTGCTAGGTGTTCCACACCCCATTCCTGAGGCAAATATGGACTTGGATAGGACTGATTGCTGCAACGAGGAAGAATTTCTACTCCTACCTTGCAGCTGGTTACAGTTGCGTTGTAGTGCCTGGAGGTATACAGGAGATTCTTCATATGGATCACGATTCCGAGGTTTGTGCTTGTGACATGTGGATGACATCCTTTCTTGTATCATCCATTGACGAGGAGCATTGACTTTCTGAGTTAAAATAATCTTTATTACTCACTCTTCCTAAGTTAAAGTTTGTCCAACCATTGCGTGTTTTGCAGGTTGCTTTCCTTAATTCAAGAAAAGGGTTTGTCAAGATAGCTATGCAGGCTGGCTGCCCTTTAGTCCCTGTTTTCTGCTTCGGACAGGTAAAAAGCAACATTTGGTTGCTTTAACTGTAAAATGTTGAAACCAAACTTAAACTATAATTCAGTTTCCCAAACTTGAAAACATATGCCACTGACACAAGGAAGCTATGGAATATGCTTAGGGTCATGTCCCTGCAAAGTCAACCGTATTCTTCGTTTCTTATCGTTGAATACATTCCTGAAGAATTACCAATGCTGATTATCTGTTGTTATCATCTGGTCAGAGCAAAGCCTACAGGTGGTGGAGGCCAGGAGGCAAATTGTTTGTGAACATTGCTAGAGCACTTAAATTCACTCCTATTATCTTCTGGGGAAGATACGGGTAACTCCCTGCGTGTTGATGTAATTATTGTTGAATTTGCGATATCGGTTTGGATGGCTTTTCATCATCTACCTGCACATCTGGATGCAGGACACCGATCGCTTTCTCGGCACCTATGCATGTGGTTGTTGGTAGACCCATTGAGCTGAAGAAAAATCCTCTGCCTACCATTGATGAGGTGAAAACTCATAATCACGCAACTGCTGCCAGGAACAATTTGTCAATCTACTTGTAGGACTAATCTTAGTCATCTTTGCATGTTCCCCTACACTGTAACAGTAGCAGTATTACTTCTTTTACCATCTCATTACCAAGAAAAGCATGTTTGCATATTGTTGTCAGCCGTCTAAAAACAAGTTTCCTCATTGTCTGACAGATAAACGAAGTGCACGGACAATTCGTCGGCGCCTTGCAAGAACTGTTTGAGAAGTACAAGACGAAAGCCGGATATCCTGGCCTCCATCTGAGAGTCCTATAACACTTTCTTGTGGAGAATAAGTGGCTTGTAATGTCACGGCAATTCGGCGACGCTTGCGGCCTGTTTGATCATTGCACGATCACTAGTACGAAGCTGGAGTTTGTCGAGTTGTTAGGCCATGATGTTGGTACTGGCAAGTGTTGATGATCACACGGCGCCTTTCTTGTGACAGAATTGTCAGTTCCCACTGGTTGCTCATAATATAAAGCCTCGTGCAAGTCGATCCTTCAGAGGAGGTCTTGGTTCGTTCTTTGCTTTTAGGTTTGGAGGACTGCTAATCTGCAAGATATGAGCTACACGCATTAGTCTATTGTCCGAACATATCCACGGACTATGTCAGCATGCTGTCATGTGGTTGGTCGTCCTAATTTTTCTATAAAATAAAAAGATGGATAAAGTCGTAAGGGCATCTCCAATGGCAACCCAAAAAACCACGGACATGGATGCAGGAAGCAGTCATTCAACGCTAGTCGCGTATATTTTCACAACAACTCAAACCAATTGTACGAAATATTATAGTGCGGAGTTTATATAAACACGGTCTGATTTTATATGAACATGTTGGATTCATATAAATTTTGTTATAAATACATCGGCTCCGAAGTATAATTAATATCTAATCTAAATGATTGTTGGCTTTCGGTCCCCGTCTTCGGCCATAAACCAAGAGAACAGAAGCTTCGCCTTTCCAGCTCCGTCTCGGCGCTCTCCAGCTTCGCCTCTAAGACCTCCACCTCGCTCATGTCGTCGTTGCCCGTGTCGTCATCGGACTTCTTGTCGACGGCCGCCACCTCCGCCACCCGCTGCTGGTACCGCTAACAGGCGAGGCAAACCTCGCTGGCGACGCGGTAGGACTCGAGCAGCGCCTCCTGCTCCGTCAAGTCCACGTCCGGCGCGGCCGCCCTGTTGACGGTGACCTGCTCCTCTGCTCGCATATGCTCCTGGAGGAGGTTGTGGTTGTAGTTGACGTCGGCCTGCGCCTCTCGGAACTGCTTCTCCCGCACCATGTTCGTATAATGGGCACGGGTCTCGCCGATGGTCAGGGTGCAATGCACTGGCGAAGGTGGAGCGGAGGAGGAGGGTGCTATGGAGGAAGACAAGGGTGGCGCTGGCTCGTCGTCGGAAGCGTCCTCCATTTGCACGTCTTCTAGCTGCCTGTCGGCCTGCTAGTCGACAGCAATGGCGGCCATGGCCATCTTCTGCTCCGATGTAAGCCCGTCCCAGAGAGCTTTTGCCGCAGGGGGATCCATGACAGGGAGTGATGTGGAGAGGGATGAATGTGTCTATGGCCGGGGCACCGGGGCAGCAGTTTATATAGCTCCGGTGGGCGATAGACGGACAGAATGGTGGCGCCAAGTGAGACGTCTCAGCAACTGCGTGCCATCAATGCGGGTGGCAGACGGACGGACGGGTGGCCATCGTGTCATTCAAACGCGCGACAATCGCCTGCACCGGGAAGCAGTGCGGGCGGCACTCTCTCGGCCAGCGCACCACTTCAATGCCCGCGCCAGTGAGCGGTCGCGTTCCCTCTGGGCGGGCATGAATGAGGGCGCTAACGCTCTGGAGCGGCGACCGAAAAAAACACGCGGGGTGGGAAGGGGGGGGGGGGGTTGAGGGATTTTTGGTGGGCCAGGGCGGTTAGAAACGAGCTGATGTCTACTACACAACCTTCTTCGTGTAGACGTTGTTGGGCCTGCAAGTGCACAGGTTTGTAGGACAGTAGCAAATTTCCCTCAAGTGGATGACCTAAGGTTTATCAATCCGTGGGAGGCGTAGGATGAAGATGGTCTCTCTCAAACAACCCTGCAACCAAATAACAAAGAGTCTCTTGTGTCCCCAACACACCCAATACAATGGTAAATTGTATAGGTGCACTAGTTCGGCGAAGAGATGGTGATACAAGTGCAAAATAGATAGTAGATATAGGTTTTTGTAATCTGAAATAATAAAAACAGCAAGGTAACTAACGATAAAAGTGAGCGTAAACGGTATTGCAATGATAGGAAACAAGGCCTAGGGTTCATACTTTCACTAGTGCAAGTTCTGTCAACAATAATAACATAGATAGATAATATAACAAGCCCTCAACATGCAACAAAGAGTCACTCCAAAGCCACTAATAGCGGAGAACAAACGTAGAGATTATGGTAGGGTACGAAACCACCTCAAAGTTATTCTTTCGGATCAATCTATAAAAGAGTTCGTACTAGAATAACACCTTAAGATACAAATCAACCAAAACCCTAATGTTACCTAGATACTCCATTGTCACCTCAAGTATCCGTGGGCATGATTATACGATATGCATCACACAATCCCAGATTCATCCAACCAACATAAAAGTACTTCAAAGAGTGCCCCAGAGTTTCTGCCGGAGAGTCAAGAATGTGTGCCAACCCCTATGCATAGGTTCCCAATGTCATCAAACCCGCAAGTTGATCACCAAAACATACATCAAGTACCACATGATATCCCATTGTCACCACAGATAATCACGACAAGACATACATCAAGTGTTCTCGTAAAAGACTCAATCCGATAAGATAACTTCAAAGGGGAAACTCAATTCATCACAAGAGAGTAGAGGGGGAGAAATATCATAAGATCCAACTACAATAGCAAAGCTCGGGATACATCAAGATCGTGCCCTAGATGGAACACGAGAGAGAACACGAGAGAAAAAGATCAAACACATAGCTACTGGTACATACCCTCAGCCCTGAGGGTGAACTACTCCCTCCTCATCATGGATAGCGCCGGGATGATGAAGATGGCCACCGGTGATGGGATCCCCTTCCGGCAGGGTGCCGGTAGGGGCTCCCGAGAGGTTTTTGGTGGCTACAGAGGCTTGCGGCGGCGGAACTCCAGATCTATCTTCTGTTCTGAAAGTTTTAGGGTACGTAGGTATATATGGGTGCAGGGGGTACGTCGGTGGACCTCCGGGGTGCTCACGAGGTAGGGGGGCGCTCCCGGGGGGTGAAGGAAATATGCCCTAGAGGCAATAATAAAGTTATTATTTATTTCCTCATATCATGATAAATGTTTATTATTCATGCTAGAATTGTATTAACCGGAAACATGATACATGTGTGAATACATAGACAAACATAATGTCACTAGTATGCCTCTACTTGACTAGCTAATTAATCATAGATGGTTATGTTTCCTAGCCATAGACATGTGTTGTCATTTGATTAACGGGATCACATCATTAGGAGAATGATGTGATTGACTTGACCCATTCCGTTAGCCTAGCACTTGATCGTTTAGTATGTTGCTATTGCTTTCTTCATGACTTATACAAAGTTCCTACAACTATGAGATTATGCAACTCCCGTTTACCGGAGGAACACTTTGTGTGCTACCAAACGTCACAACATAACTGGGTGATTATAAAGGAGGTCTACAGGTGTCTCCAAAAGTACATGTTGGGTTGGCATATTTCGAGATTAGGATTTGTCACTCCGATTGTCGGAGAGGTATCTTTGGGCCCTCTCGATAATGCACATCACTATAAGCCTTGCAAGCAATGTAGCTAATGAGTTAGTTACGGAATGATGCATTACGTAACGAGTAAAGAGACTTGCCAGTAACGAGATTGAACTAGGTATTGGATACCGACGATCGAATCTCGGGCAAGTAACATACCGATGACAAAGGGAACAACGTATGTTGTTATGCGGTTTGACCGATAAAGATCTTCGTAGAATATGTAGGAGCCAATATGGGCATCCAAGTTCCGCTATTGGTTATTGACCAAGAATAGTTCTAGGTCATGTCTGCATAGTTCTCGAACCCGTAGGGTCCGCACGCTTAACGTTACGATGACAGTTTTATTATGAGTTTATAAGTTTTGATGCACCGAAGTTTGTTCGGAGTCCCGGATGTGATCACGGACATGACGAGGAGTCTCGAAATGGTTGAGACATAAAGATTGATATATTGGACGACTATATTCGGACACCGGAAGTGTTCCGGGTGATTTCGGAGAAAACCGGAGTGCCGGAGGGTTACCGAAACCCCCCGAGAACTAATGGGCCTTGTTGGGCCCTAGTGGAGAGAGAGGGGGGCCGGCCAGGGCAAGAGGCGCGCCCCCTCCCCTTGAGTCCGAATAGGACAAGGAAGGGGGGGGGCGCCCCCCTTGCCTTTCCCCTCTCCCACTCCTTCCTTCCCCCTCCCTCTTGGACTAGGAAAGGGAGGGGCAAACCTACTTGGAGTAGGTTTTCCCCTCCTAGGGCGCGCCACCCCCTTGGCCGGCCCCCTCCTCCTTCCCCCCTTTATATACGGAGGAGGGGGGCACCTCTAGACACACAAGTTGATCTTCGTGATCGTTCCTTAGCCGTGTGCAGTGCCTCCCTCCATCATATTCCACCTCGGTCATATCGTTGCGGTGCTTAGGCGAAGCCCTGCATCGGTAGAACATCATCATCGTCACCACGCTGTCGTGCTGACGGAACACATCCCCAACACTTTGCTAGATCGGAGACCGGGGATCGTCATCGAGCTGAACGTGTGCTGAACTCAGAGGTGCCGTACGTTTGGTGCTTGGATCGGTCGGATCGTGAAGACGTACGACTACATCAACCGCGTTGTCATAACGCTTCCGCTTACGGTCTACGAGGGTACGTGGACAACACTCTCCCCTCTCGTTGCTATGCATCACCATGATCTTGCGTGTGCGTAGGAATTTTTTTGAAATTACTATGTTCCCCAACAGTGGCATCCGAGCCAGGTTTTATGCGTTGATGTTATATGCACGAGTAGAACACAAGTGAGTTGTGGGCGGTACAAGTCATACTGCTTACCAGCATGTCATACTTTGGTTCAGCGGGATTGTTGGATGAAGCGGCCTGGACCGACATTACGCGTACGCTTACGCGAGACTGGTTTTACCGTCGTGCTTTGCACACAGGTGACTAGCGGGTGTCTGTTTCTCCAACTTTAGTTGAACCGAGTGTGGCTACGCCCGGTCCTTGCGAAGGTTAAAACAGCACTAACTTGACAAACTATCGTTGTGGTTTTGATGCGTAGGTAAGAACGGTTCTTGCTCAGCCCGTAGCAGCCACGTAAAATTTGCAACAACAAAGTAGAGGACGTCTAACTTGTTTTTGCAGGGCATGTTGTGATGTGATATGGTCAAGACGTGATGCTATATTTTATTGTATGAGATGATCATGTTTTGTAACCGAAGTTATCGGCAACTGGAGGAGCCATATGGTTGTCGCTTTATTGTATGAAATGCAAACGCCCTGTAATTGCTTTACTTTATCACTAAACGGTAGCGATAGTCGTAGAAGCAATAGATGGCATAACGACAACGATGCTACAATGGAGATCAAGGTGTCGCGCCGGTGACGATGGTGATCACGACGGTGCTTCGGAGATGGAGATCACAAGCACAAGATGATGATGGCCATATCATATCACTTATATTGATTACATGTGATGTTTATCCTTTATGCATCTTATCTTGCTTTGATTGACGGTAGCATTTTAAGATGATCTCTCACTAAAATTATCAAGAAGTGTTCTCCTTGAGTATGCACCGTTGCGAAAGTTCTTCGTGCTGAGACACCACGTGATGATCGGGTGTGATAGGCTCTACATTCAACTACAACGGGTGCAAAAAAGTTGCACACGCGGAATACTTAGGTTAAACTTGACGAGCCTAGCATATACAGATATGGCCTCGGAACACGGAGACCGAAAGGTCGAACGTGAATCATATAGTAGATATGATCAACATAGAGATGTTCACCATTGAAACTACTCCATCTCACATGATGATCGGACATGGTTTAGTTGATTTGGATCACGTGATCACTTAGATGACTAGAGAGATGTCTGTCTAAGTGGGAGTTCTTAAGTAATATGATTAATTGAACTTAAATTTATCATGAACTTAGTACCTGATAGTATTTTGCTTGTCTATGTTTGTTGTAGATAGATGGTTCGTGCTGTTGTTCCGTTGAATTTTAATGCGTTCCTTGAGAAAGCAAAGTTGAAAGATGATGGTAGCAATTACACGGACTGGGTCCGTAAGCTGAGGATTATCCTCATTGCTGCAGAGAAGAATTACGTCCTGGAAGCATCGCTGGGTGCCAGGCCTGCTGCTGATGCAACTGACGACATTAAGAACGTCTGGCAGAGCAAAGCTGATGACTACTCGATAGTTCAGTGTGCCATGCTTTACGGCTTGAAACCGGGTCTTCAACGACGTTTTGAACGTCATGGAGCATATGAGATGTTCCAGGAGTTGAAGTTAATATTTCAAGCAAATGCCCGGATTGAGAGATATGAAGTCTCCAATAAGTTCTATAGCTGCAAGATTGAGGAGAATAGTTCTGTCAGTGAACACGTACTCAAAATGTCTGGGTATAATAATCACTCGATTCAACTGGGAGTTAATCTTCCTGATGATAGTGTCATTGACAGAATTCTTCAATCACTGCCACCAAGCTACAAGAGCTTCGTGATGAACTATAATATGCAAGGGATGGATAAGACTATTCCCGAGCTCTTCACAATGCTAAAAGCTGCGGAGGTAGAAATCAAGAAGGAGCATCAAGTGTTTATGGTTAATAAAACCACCAGTTTCAAGAAAAAGGGCAAAGGGAAGAAGAAGGGGAACTTCAAAAAGAACAGCAAACAAGTTGCTGCTCAAGAGAAGAAACCTAAGTCTGGACCTAAGCCTGAGACTGAGTGCTTCTACTGCAAGCAGACTGGTCACTGGAAGCGGAACTGCCCCAAGTATTTGGTGGATAAGAAGGATGGCAAAGTGAACAAAGGTATATATGATATACATGTTACTGATGTGTACTTTACTAATGCTCGTAGTAGTACCTGGGTATTTGATACTAGTTCTGTTGCTAATATTTGCAACTCGAAACAGGGACTACGGATTAAGCGAAGATTGGCTAAGGACGAGGTGACGATGCGCGTGGGAAATGGTTCCAAAGTCGATATGATCGCGGTCGGCACGCTACCTCTACATCTACCATCGGGATTAGTTTTAGACCTAAATAATTGTTATTTGGTGCCAGCGTTGAGCATGAACATTATATCTGGATCTTGTTTGATGTGAGACGGTTATTCATTTAAATCAGAGAATAATGGTTGTTCTATTTATATGAGTAATATCTTTTATGGTCATGCACCCTTGAAGAGTGGTCTATTTTTATTGAATCTCGATAGTAGTGATACACATATTCATAGTGTTGAAGCCAAAAGATGCAGAGTTGATAATGATAGTGCAACTTATTTGTGGCACTGCCGTTTAGGTCATATTGGTGTAAAGCGCATGAAGAAACTCCATACTGATGGACTTTTGGAATCACTTGATTATGAATCACTTGGTACTTGCGAACCGTGCCTCATGGGCAAGATGACTAAAACGCCGTTCTCAGGAACTATGGAGCAAACAACTGATTTGTTGGAAATCATACATACTGATGTGTGTGGTCCAATGAATATTGAGGCTCGTGGCGGGTATCGTTATTTTCTCACCTTCACAGATGATTTGAGCAGATATGGGTATATCTACTTAATGAAACACAAGTCTGAAACATTTGAAAAGTTCAAAGAATTTCAGAGTGAAGTGGAAAATCATCGTAACAAGAAAATAAAATTTCTACAATCTAATCGTGGAGGAGAATATTTGAGTTACGAGTTTGGTTTACATTTGAAACAATGCGGAATAGTTTCGCAACTCACGCCACCCGGAACACCACAACGAAATGGTGTGTCCGAACGTCATAATCGTACTTTACTAGATATGGTGCGATCTATGATGTCTCTTACTGATTTACCGCTATCATTTTGGGGTTATGCTTTAGAGACGGCCGCATTCACGTTAAATAGGGCACCATCAAAATCCGTTGAGACGACGCCTTATGAACTGTGGTTTGGCAAGAAACCAAAGTTGTCGTTTCTTAAAGTTTGGGGCTACGATGCTTATGTGAAGAAGCTTCAACCAGATAAGCTCGAACCCAAGTCGGAGAAATGTGTCTTCATAGGATACCCAAAAGAGACTATTGGGTACACCTTCTATCACAGATCTGAGGGCAAGATTTTCATTGCCAAATTCGGATCCTTTCTAGAGAAGGAGTTTCTCTCGAAAGAAGTGAGTGGGAGGAAAGTAGAACTTGATGAGGTAACTGTACCTGCTCCCTCATTGGAAAGTAGTCCATCACAAGAACCGGTTCCTGTGACAACTACACCAATTAGTGAGGAAGCTAATGATATTGATCATGAAACTTCAGATCAAGTTTCTACAGAACCTCGTAGGTCTACTAGAGTAAGATCCGCACCAGAGTGGTACGGCAATCCTATTCTGGAAGTCATGTTACTTGACCATGGCGAACCTACGAACTATGAGGAAGCGATGATGAGCCCAGATTCCGCAAAATGGCTAGAAGCCATGAAATCTGAGATGGGATCCATGTATGAGAACAAAGTATGGACTTTAGTTGACTTGCCCGATGATCGGCAAGCCATTGAGAATAAATGGATCTTTAAGAAGAAGACTGACGCTGATGGTAATATAACTGTCTATAAAGCTCGACTTGTTGCGAAAGGTTTTCGACAAGTTCAAGGGGTTGACTACGATGAGACTTTCTCAACCGTAGCGATGCTTAAGTCTGTCTGAATCATGTTATCAATTGCTACATTTTATGATTATGAAATTTGGCAAATGGATGTCAAAACTGCATTCCTGAATGGATTTCTGGAAGAAGAGTTGTATATGATGCAACCAGAAGGTTTTGTTGATCCAAAAGGTGCTAACAAAGTGTGCAAGCTCCAGCGATCCATTTATGGACTGGTGCAAGCATCTCGGAGTTGGAATAAACGCTTTGATAGTGTGATCAAAGCATATGGTTTTATACAGACTTTTGGAGAAGCCTGTATTTACAAGAAAGTGAGTGGGAGCTCTGTAGCATTTCTGATATTATATGTAGATGACATATTATTAATTGGAAATGATATAGAATTTCTGGATAGCATAAAGGGATACTTGAATAAAAGTTTTTCTATGAAAGACCTCAGTGAAGCTGCATACATATTGGGCATCAAGATCTATAGAGATAGATCAAGACGCTTAATTGGACTTTCACGAAGCACATACCTTGATAAAGTTTTGAAAAAGTTCAAAATGGATCAGGCAAAGAAAGGGTTCTTGCCTGTATTACAAGGTGTCAAGTTGAGTCAGATTCAATGCCCGACCACAGCAGAAGATAGAGAGAAAATGAAAGATGTTCCCTATGCTTCAGCCATAGGCTCTATCTATGCAA
The DNA here is from genome assembly GCA_963921465.1 of Triticum timopheevii. Lineage (NCBI taxonomy): Eukaryota > Viridiplantae > Streptophyta > Magnoliopsida > Poales > Poaceae > Triticum > Triticum timopheevii. The sequence continues at coordinate 220,342,654 of OY997274.1, forward strand.
TGCTGTGTACCAGACCTGACGTATGCTTAGCAATAAGCTTAGCAGGGAGGTACCAAAGTAATCCAGGAGTGGATCACTGGACAGCGGTCAAGAACATCCTGAAATACCTGAGAAGGACTAAGGATATGTTTCTCGTTTATGGAGGTGACAAAGAACTAGTCGTAAATGGTTACGTCGATGCAAGCTTTCACACTGATCCGGACAATTCTAAATCGCAAACCGGATACGTGTTTTTATTAAACGGTGGAGCTGTAAGTTGGTGCAGTTCTAAACAAAGCGTCGTGGCGGGATCTACATGCGAAGCGGAGTACATAGCTGCTTCAGAAGCAGCAAATGAAGGAGTCTGGATGAAGGAGTTCATTTCCGATCTAGGTGTCATACCTAGTGCATCGGGACCAATGAAGATCTTCTGTGACAATACTGGTGCAATTGCCTTGGCAAAGGAATCCAGATTTCACAAGAGGACCAAGCACATCAAGAGACGCTTCAATTCCATCCGGGACCAAGTCCAGGTGGGAGACATAGAGATTTGCAAGATACATACAGATCTGAATGTTGCAGACCCGTTGACTAAGCCTCTTCCACGAGCAAAACATGATCAGCACCAAGACTCCATGGGTGTTAGAATCATTACTGCGTAATCTAGATTATTGACTCTAGTGCAAGTGGGAGACTGAAGGAAATATGCCCTAGAGGCAATAATAAAGTTATTATTTATTTCCTCATATCATGATAAATGTTTATTATTCATGCTAGAATTGTATTAACCGGAAACATGATACATGTGTGAATACATAGACAAACATAATGTCACTAGTATGCCTCTACTTGACTAGCTCATTAATCAAAGATGGTTATGTTTCCTAGCCATAGACATGTGTTGTCATTTGATTAACGGGATCACATCATTAGGAGAATGATGTGATTTACTTGACCCATTCCGTTAGCCTAGCAATTGATCGTTTAGTATGTTGCTATTCCTTTCTTCATGACTTATACAAAGTTCCTACAACTATGAGATTATGCAACTCCCGTTTATCGGAGGAACACTTTGTGTGCTACCAAACGTCACAATGTAACTGGGTGATTATAAAGGAGCTCTACAGGTGTCTCCGAAAGTACATGTTGGGTTGGCGTATTTCGAGATTAGGATTTGTCACTCCGATTGTCGGAGAGGTATCTCTGGGCCCTCTCGGTAATGCACATCACTATAAGCCTTGCAAGCAATGTATCTAATGAGTTAGTTACGGAATGATGCATTACGTAACGAGTAAAGAGACTTGCCGGTAACGAGATTGAACTAGGTATTGGATACCGATGATCGAATCTCGGGCAAGTAACATACCGATGACAAAGGGAACAACATATGTTGTTATGCGGTTTGACCGATAAAGATCTTCGTAGAATATGTAGGAGCCAATATGAGCATCCAGGTTCCGCTATTGGATATTGACCGGGAACAGTTCTAGGTCATGTCTACACAGTTCTCGAACCCGTAGGGTCCGCACGCTTAACATTATGATGACAGTTTTATTATGAGTTTATAAGTTTTGATGTACCGAAGATTGTTCGGAGTCCCGGATGTGATCACGGACATGACGAGGAGTCTCGAAATGGTCGAGACATAAAGATTGATATATTGGACGACTATATTCGGACACCGGAAGTGCCAGAGGGTTACCGGAACCCCCCACCCCGGGAACTAATGGGCCTTGTTGGGCCCTAGTGGAGAGAGAGGGGCCAGCCAGGGCAAGAGGCGCGCCCCCTCCCCTTGAGTTTGAATAGGACAAGGAAGGGGGGGGGCCTTGCCTTTCCCCTCTCCCACTCCTTCCTTCCCCCTCCCTCTTGGACTAGGAAAGGGAGGGGCAAACCTACTTGGAGTAGGTTTACCCCTCCTAGGGCGCGCCACCCCCTTGGCCGGCCCCCTCCTCCTCCCCCCCTTTATATACGGAGGAGGGGGGCACCTCTAGACACACAAGTTGATCTTCGTGATCGTTCCTTAGACGTGTGCGGTGCCCCCCTCCACCATATTCTACCTCGGTCATATCGTTGCGGTGCTTAGGCGAAGCCCTGCGTCGGTAGAACATCATCATCGTCACCACGCCGTCGTGCTGACGGAACTCATCCCCGACACTTTGCTGGATCGGAGTCCGGGGATTGTCATCGAGCTGAACGTGTGCTGAACTCGGAGGTGCCGTACGTTCGGTGCTTGGATCGGTCGGATCATGAAGACATACGACTACATCAACTGCCTTGTCATAACGCTTCCGCTTACGGTCTATGAGGGTACGTGGACAACACTCTCCCCTCTCGTTGCTATGCATCACCATGATCTTGCGTGTGCGTAGGATTTTTTTTGAAATTACTACGTTCCCCAACAGGGGGGCGCCCCCACCCTCGTGGGCAGCCCGGGAATCCCTTGACGTGCACTCCAAGCCCAACAGATTGGTTTCCTTCCAAAATTAACTTTTCCAGTTGATTTCGTTCCATTTTGACTCCGTCTGATATTCCTTTTCCTCGAAACACTGAAATAGGCATAAAACAGCAAATCTGGGCTGGGCCTCGGGTTAATAGATTAGTCCCAAAAATAATATATAAGTGGATAATAAAGCCCAATATTGCCTAAAACAGTATATAAAGTTGCATGGAGCAATAAAAAATTATAGATATGTTGGAGACGTATCAAGCATCCCCAAGCTTAATTCCTGCTCGTCCTCGAGTAGGTAAATGATAAAAAAGAATTTTTGATGCGGAGCGATACTTTGGCATAATTTCAATGTAAATCTTCTATATTGTGATATGAATATTCAGATCCAAAAGATTCAAGACAAAGGTTCATATTGACACAAAAATAATAATACTTCAAGCATACTAATCAAAGCAATCATGTCTTCTCAAAATAACATGGCAAAAGAAAGTTCATCCCTACAAAATCATATAGTTAGGCTATGCTTCATTTTCGTCACACAAAGATGTTCCCAACTTCTATACCCCCGATGACAAGCCAAGCAATTGTTTCATACTTAAATAATCTCAAACTTTTTCAACCTTCATGCAATACATGAGCGTGAGCCATGGATATAGCACTATGGGTGGAATAGAATATGATGATGGGGATTGTGTGGAGAAGACAAAAAAGGAGAAAGTCTCACATTGACGAGGCTAATCAACGGACTATGGAGATGCCCATAAATTGATGTCAACATGAGGAGTAGGGATTGCCATGCAACGGATGCACTAGAGCTATGAATGCTCAACAAAAGAAAACTAGTGGGTGTGCATCCAACACGCTTGCTCATGAAGACCTAGGGAATTTGAGGAAGCCCATCGCAGGAATATACAAGCCAAGTTCTACAATAAAAAATTCCCACTAGTATAAAAACACAACTTATGAGACTCACTACATGAAGAACAAGGTGCTACTTTGAAGAACAATATATGAGACTCACTACATGAAGAACAAGGTGCTACTTTGAAGCACAAGTGTGGAAAAGAGATAGTAGCATTGCCCTTTTTATTTATTTATTTTTTTGGGCCTTTTTTTTGGCCTTTCCTTTTTTGGGCCTTTCTTTTTTTTGGCCTTTTTTTGGGCAATGCTCTGATAATGATGATCATCACACTTTCATTACAACATATGAATTACAACTCGAAACTAGAACAACATATGACTCTATATGAATGCCTCTAGTGGTGTACCGGGATGGTGCAATGAATCAAGAGTGACATGTATGAAAAGTAATGCATGGTGGCTTTGCCACAAATACGATGTCAACTACACGATCATGCAATGGCAATATGACAAAAGTAATGTATGTCATGATGATGATGATGGAAGTTGCATGGCAATATATCTCAGAATGGCTATGGAAATGCCATGATAGGTAGGTATGGTGGCTATTTTGAGGAAGATATAAGGAGGTTTATGTGTGATAGAGTGTATCGTATCACGGGGTTTGGATGCACCGGCGAAGTTTGCACCAACTCTCAAGGTGAGAAAGGGCAATGCACGGTACCGAAGAGGCTAGCAAAGGCGGAAAGGTGAGAGTGCGTATAATCCATGAACTCAACATTAGTCAAAAGAACTCATATACTTATTGCAAAAATTTAGAAGTCATCAAAAATCAAGTACTACGCGCATGCTCCTAGGGGGATAGATTGGTAGGAAAAGACCATCGCTTGTCCCCGACCGCCACTCATAAGGATGCACAAGCCAGGTACACTTCATGTTTCAAATTTATTACACAACTTTAACCATACGTGCATGCTACGGGACTTGCAAACTTCAACACAAGCATTCTTTGAATTCATAATCACCCAATTAGCACGACTTTGATAGTATCACCTCCATATCTCAAAACAATTATCAAGCATCAAACTTTTCTTAGTATTCAACACACTCATAAGAAAGTTTCACATATCTTGAATACCAAGTATATTAACATTAAGCAAATTACCATGCTATTTAAGACTCTCAAAATAATATAAGTGAAGTATGAGAGTTCATCTATTTCTTCAAAATAAAACTACCACCATGCTCTAAAAGGTATAAATGATGCAAAAGAGCAAATCACAAACTACTCCGAAAGATATAAGTGAAGGTCAATGAGTAGCTAAATAATTATGCAACTATGCAAAGACTCTCTCTCATTTAATAATTTCAGATCTTGATACTTTATTCAAACAGCAAGCAAATCTAAAGAAAACTACATTGCAAGGATAGCACAACTCATGTGAAGAAGCAAAAATTTAGGCTCAACCGATACTAACCGATAGTTGTTGAAGAAGAAAGGTGGGATGCCTACCGGGGCATCCCCAAGCTTAGATGCTTGAGACTTCTTAAAATATAATCTTGGGGTGCCTTGGGCATCCCCAAGCTTGAACTTTTGTGTCTCCTTAATTCCTCTCATATCATGGTTTCTCTTCTTTTTATCAAAAGCTTCATTCACAACAAACTCAACAAGAACTCGTGAGATAGGTTAGTATAAACCAATGCAAAACCTTATCATTTTCTACTGTAACAAATTACTAAAATTATTATTCAACATTGCGTACTAAATTCCTCTGCATATTCAATACTCCTATCATCAAATAGAAACATTAAACAAGCAAACATATGCAAAAAATGCAACCATAACAGCAATCTGCCAAAACAGCACAGTCTGTAAAGAATGCAAGAGTATCAATACTTACCTAACTCCAAAAATTATGAACTAAAATTCCCACTGTAATAAATTTATCAGAGCTCAGTATGCAAAAAGATTCAATGTTATACCATGCTCTTACTTTTCTAGGGAATTTTTGCAACAGCGGTAAACTTTCTGTTTTCAAACAGCAACATGCATACTAGCAAAATAAGCATGGCAAAGGCTATCCTTGATTTATTTATTGAAACTAAAGGTGCAAAACATTATTATAACTAACAGAAAGCAAAAAATAACAAAATAAAATGACGCTCCAAGCAAAACACATATCATGTGGTGAATAAAAATATAGCTCCAAGTAAAGTTACTGATGAACGAGGACGAAAGAGGGGATGCCATCCGGGGCATCCCCAAGCTTAGTTGCTTGGTTGTCCTTGAATATTACCTTGGGGTGCCTTGGGCATCCCCAAGCTTAGGCTCTTGCCACTCCTTATTCCATAGTCCATCGAATCTTTACCCAAAACTTGAAAACTTCAACCACACAAAACTCAACAGAAAACTCGTAAGCTCCGTTAGTATAAGAAAATAAAACAACCACTTAGGTACTGTAATGAACTCATCCTAAATTCATATTGGTGTAATATCTACTGTACTCCAACTTATCTATGGTTTATATCCTCCGATACTACTCATAGATTCATCAAAATAAGCAAACAACACATAGAAAACAGAATCTGTCAAAAACAGAACAGTCTGTAGTAATCTGTATCAAACGTATACTTCTGGAAATCCAAAAATCCTACCAAATTAGGAAGTCCTAAGCAATTCGTGTACAAATCCAGAGCAAAAAGAATCAGATCATAAGCACGTTTCTGTGAATTTACAAAACTAATTTACTGGGTGCAAAAGTTTCTGATTTTCAGCAGGATCAACACAACTATCACCGTAAGCCATCCTAAAGGTCTTACTTGGCACTTTATTGAAACGAAAGCTATAAAACATGATTACTACAGTAGCATAATCATGTGAACACACAAAAACAGTAAGGATAAATATTGGGTTGTCTCCCAACAAGCGCTTTTCTTTAATGCCTTTTCAAGCTAGGCATGATGATGACAATGATGCTCACATAAGAGATAAGAATTGAAACATAATGGGAGCATCATGAAGCATATGACTAGCACATTTAAGCCTAACCCACTTCCTATGCATAGGGATTTTATGAGCAAACAACTTATGGGAACAATAATCAACAAGCATAGGAAGGTAAAACAAGCATAGCTTCAAGAATTTCAACACATAGAGAGGAAACTTGACATTATTGCAATTCCTATAAGCATATGTTCCTCCCTCATAATAATTTTCAGTAGCATCATGAATAAATTCAACAATATAACCAGCACCTAAAGCATTCTTTTCATGATCTACTAGCATAGAAAATTTACTACTCTCCTCATAAGCAAACTTCTTCTTTATGGCATACGTATCATCACAATAATCATCATAGATAGGAGGCATGCTTTCATCATAGTAAATTTGCTCATCAAAGCTTGGGGGGGGGGGGATATCATCTTCATCAAACATAGCTTCCTCAAGCTTGTGGCTTTGCATATCATTAGCATCATGGATATTTAAGGAATTCATACTAACAACATTGCAATCATGCTCGTCATTCACATATTTCATGCCAAGCATTCTATGTAATTCTTCTTCGAGCACTTGAGCACAATTTTCCTTCCCATCATTTTCACGAAAGATATTAAAAAGGTGAAGCGTTTGAGACAAACTCAATTCCATTTTTTTGTAGTTTTCTTTTATAGACTAACTAGTGCTAAAACAAGAAACAAAAAGGTTCGATTGCAAGATCTAAAGATATACCTTCACTTACCTAGCCGCCCCGGCAACGGCGCCAGAAAAGAGCTTGATGTCTACTACACAACCTTCTTCTTGTAGACGTTGTTGGGCCTGCAAGTGCACATGTTTGTAGGACAGTAGCAAATTTCCCTCAAGTGGATGACCTAAGGTTTATCAATCCGTGGGAGGCGTAGGATGAAGATGGTCTCTCTCAAACAACCCTGCAACCAAATAACAAAGAGTCTCTTGTGTCCCCAACACACCCAATACAATGGTAAATTGTATAGGAGCACTAGTTCGGCGAAGAGATGGTGATACAATTGCAAAATAGATAGTAGATATAGGTTTTTGTAATCTGAAATAATAAAAACAGCAAGGTAACTAATGATAAAAGTGAGCGTAAACGGTATTGCAATGATAGGAAACAAGGCCTAGGGTTCATACTTTCACTAGTGCAAGTTCTCTCAACAATAATAACATAGATAGATAATATAACAAGCCCTCAACATGCAACAAAGAGTCACTCCAAAGCCACTAATAGCGGAGAACAAACGTAGAGATTATGGTAGGGTACGAAACCACCTCAAAGTTATTCTTTCGGATCAATCTATAAAAGAGTTCGTACTAGAATAACACCTTAAGATACAAATCAACCAAAACCCTAATGTCACCTAGATACTCCATTGTCACCTCAAGTATCCGTGGGCATGATTATACGATATGCATCACACAATCTCATATTCATCCAACCAACATAAAAGTACTTCAAAGAGTGCCCCAAAGTTTCTACCGGAGAGTCAAGAACGTGTGCCAACCCCTATGCATAGGTTCCAATGTCACGAAACCCGCAAGTTGATCACCAAAACATACATCAAGTGGCACATAATATCCCATTGTTACCACAGATAATCACGGCAAGATATACATCAAGTGTTCTCATAAAAGACTCAATCCGATAAGATAACTTCAAAGGGGAAACTCAATTCATCACAAGAGAGTAGAGGGGGAGAAACATCATAAGATCCAACTACAATAGCAAAGCTCGGGATACATCAAGATCGTGCCCTAGATGGAACACGAGGGAGAACAAGAGAGAGAGAGAGAGATCAAACACATAGCTACTGGTACATACCCTTAGCCCCGAGGGTGAACTACTCCCTCCTCGTCATGGATAGCGCCGGGATGATGAAGATGGCCACCAGTGATGGGATCCCCCTCCGGCAGGGTGCCGGGAAGGGCTCCCGAGAGGTTTTTGGTGGCTACAGAGGCTTGCGGCGGCGGAACTCCCGATCTATCTTCTGTTTTGGAAGTTTTAGGGTACGTAGGTATATATGGGTGCAGGGGGTACGTCGGTGGACCTCCGGGGTGCTCACAAGGTAGGGGGCGCGCCCAGGGGGCGACGCCCCCACCCTCGTGGGCAGCCCGGGAATCCCCTGACGTGCACTCCAAGCCCAACAAATTGGTTTCCTTCCAAAATTAACTTTTCCAGTTGATTTTGTTCCGTTTTGACTCCGTCTGATATTCCTTTTCCTCGAAACACTGAAATAGGCATAAAACAACAAATCTGGGCCGGGCCTCCGGTTAATAGGTTAGTCCCAAAAATAATATAAAAGTGGATAATAAAGCCCAATATTGCCTAAAACAGTAGATAAAGTAGCATGGAGCAATCAAAAATTATAGATATGTTGGAGACGTATCACGGGCTTGGGATCGGCTCGGACGCCCGCAAACCTCCCCCACTTGTCTCCGGTTTGTGGGAGAAATCGTGTCTGGATCACCCCACGGACCGATACTGGCCCGCGTTGGATGGCTTCTGCGGTCCGAACCGTTGCCGAAGGTTTGCGGATCGGTGTTGAAGATGCCCTAAGGGCATCTAAGGCCGAATAGGCAAATTTGCCTCCCTTGTATGTCCACGGTCCGGGTGGGTCCATTATGACTCCCTATTGTCCATCCACACAGTCATGTTTCTCATTTTTGTTCCTATATGTCCGGTCACATGTGTCATGTTCCTCACTTTTGGTCACATGTGTCATGTTCTTCACTTTCTTTTCCTATACATCCGGACATATGTGATTGATGGTGGTGGGTTAAATCTATGTGGCGGATGCAGGACCACTGACCAGATACGTACGGGCACTCCTCATGTTCATTTCATATTTTTGAGAGTACGCAAATTGTGTACGATAACTTTATAGAAGAAGAGAATTCAGACACGTACGGGCACTCCTCATATCGCCCCATATTTTCGAGAGTACGCAAATTGTAGAATTATAAGTACAAGATGACTACCACTCGCTACGAGTGTAGCACAACTTCACATCCGGCTAGTCTAAAGACAACCGCCTACAACAACATAACTACACGGCAAAAGAGTCTGCCCAAAACCGAAAACCTCGCCGCATCTCGACCGACGTTGGTCACCATTGAAGAGCAGCAACTTCCGCCAAGCATCCCTTGTCGACGCACCATCCCCCCTTAATACTTAAAAGAGGTGACAAGAGGATGGCAGGACTCGATCTGATCCGAGGAAGGCGCCGTCTTGGAATCATCAGCGACGACTGTAAATTGCGCCAAGGAAGAATGATCATGGGTAGCGTCCAACACCGAAGGAGCGCAACATAGGACATCTAGACCATGTCTCCCAGCACGATGCCCCCAACAGAGGGACGACATTGAGGACGCCGCCATCCTCTCGATCTAGCACCGAATCAAGGCCCGAAGACAATTGCCAACACCAAGGAAGAGAGGGGGATGGTGACACACTCGACGACACCTCCAAAGAGAGGAACGACACCCACGGGTGCCATCGCCGCCGGCCCGACCACAACCTAACAGGATTTTCACCTGTAATGCCACGCACCTCCACGCCTTCAACGTTTAGGCAGTACCGTCCATGAAGCCTCGCATTGCCGCAACAACTTGCCATCGAAGCCGCGCAACTAAGGTCCTCCCTCACTCACACCGCTACAAGAACGAGACCCACAACAGCACCATCCACCAAGACGAGGAGCCGCAGCAGCCAACAACGTCATGCAAGAGCCAAACCCGCCACGACGGCCTTCACCCACACCAGGGGACTGCCGCGCAACGAAATCAACCCCAAGGCCCAGATTGAACCTGGGGGGATTTGGATCTGACCCGCACACACCTCCTTCGACCACTCCGGCGACACCAGCTCTGAGAGCACCACAACGCGCCCAACGCACGTAGGCAGCCAGCCGCCCACTGCCCACCATGGACTCATTCCTTGTCGGGCCTCTCAGCGCCGCCACCACCATGGCCTTGAGCTCACGACGTCGCCCCCATCTGCACCAACGCCCCACCCTCCTCCACCACACTGCTGCACACCTGGCCAGGGTCCGCCTCTCTGTCGTGCGCCGGCGACTGCCACCGTGAATCCCGCCGCTGGCCATCCCGCCATCATGGCAGCCGCGAAGACATTCCACTCCGTGCGAAAGGGCCCGTCGGGGGTAGGGGCACTGCCAACACCCGCCACCTTCCTCGGCCAGGCGCGACCGCCACCGCCGGCACCGGCGTGGGCAGCGATTGTAGGAGGAGATCTGGGGCCCTGCTGGTCTAGGGTTTGGGGGGCCTCTGAAGCCGCACTCGTGGCGACCCGGGAGGCGTTATTGCCAACAGGTCGTAAACCAGGGCTATTTTTGTTTCTACGGGTTGTGACCGTGAAGCATACTTATCCCATACAGGAGTATGAGATTAATATGTGAAGTACTCCCTCCGTTTCAAAATAGATGACTCAACTTTGTACTAAAGTTAATACAAAGTTGAGTCATTTATTTTTTTTGAAACGGAGGGAGTATCAGAGAGCCTGGCATTTAAGGAGATTTTGAGGGACCCGATTGAGCAAAAGTTCACGCGGCAAGAATGTCCACGTTTTTATTTCAAAAAAGAATGGCCACGTTCGGGTTCGGCTGTCGCACACGCGAGCTCACCGGATCGATCATGGCCCTCCTCTTCGGTTCCAAGCCAAACATGTCTGCGGCTAGCTCGTCGGCCGTCGCTTTCCGGAAGCACTAATGCGCAACCAACCGTACATTCAAACCCCTGGTACCCATACTCATATCAACCCCAGTCAAAACGAATCCCCACATACCACTTTTTTTTAATTGAGAATCTTCTCCACATACCACTTAGATCTGTCAATGAAATTTAAAGTTTACACTTTCAAATAGCGACAAATACATCTTATATTGATCTGCGTCTATCTCGAAAAACAATCAACAACTCAAAAAATAATTATAATTTGTGTTTTTTCTTAGGAAGGAATGGCAGCGGCCCTTGATAGCATTGAATAAACCAACACATGGGCTACCCGGGCCAAAAGCCTGATGTTAGAGCTGGGCTCGAGCCTCACTTTCTAGTTGTAGCCGAACTAAGATCCTAAAAAAAAACCCAGCTGACATGATTTAGGAGGGTTTTATATAAAAATAGGCAATTAGGTTCGTAAAAGAGAAAAAGATAGCCACACCCGAAACTTTAACTTAATTCTCTTCGTCGGGCGCGATGGTACCACGACGGAGGGAGGAGATTGAGGGGAGGGCGGGGTGACAAGGCCGGCGCTTGAGCGCCACCGCCCACGGGTAGTAGTGGTCTAGTCGGTGGTACATTCAATGGTTGAGGAAGAAGAAGAAGGTGAGAGCTGGAGGTTGAAGAAGCGACCTCAACAAGTCAACTGCCCAAATAGAATTTTTAGTCGATTTATCCCTAGCCAATCCCTTAACAATTCTACAGCCTGCACTTTCAAGGGCTCATCCTCAACCAAATACGTTCACTTTTACGGCTTCCCATGTTTTTGGATGGGCGAGTCAGGGCTCTCTGGTACTTTTGTCAGTAATCAAGATCGTGTACAAGTGACTATGTTAATACTCTAGTTTAATTGCAGTATCGTTGTTGAAGGCTTGAGTAGATTTTGTATTCCAAAAGTTATTTCCAAGAAGATGCATGTAGGAGATTTTGTTGTAATTCCTAATTTGAGAAATTATTTTGTACGCACTCTATTCACTAATGTAAGACATTTGACTGCCAAAACCGTCTTACATTGGTGAACAGAGGTAGTAGTTTTTTGAATCTTCGATCCAAAGAATTTTACCTGTAATGGTTTTCATGTTTGAATAAAGTTACATTATTTAATCCTGATTTTTTATTATTAAATTCGTATTACCAAAATAGCCATTTTCATGGCTACCGGCTGGGCTTGGCATTTTGTTGTCGGGCTTTGCGAGGCCTGGCCTGAAACCCGGCCCTGCCCGGTCATTGACCGGGTCTAGCGCTGAATATGTTCCTCATCGATAACCTCTCGGCTCCAAACTCCACCGCCTACGGCCACGGTACACTATCGCTTTTGCTTGTGCGGCGTCGCGCCGCGCTGGTCAGAAATACCAGGCGAGAGACTAGAAGGCGGAGGCTCAAGAGATCAAGAAGCTGGCGGCGAGCAACGGGTGGGAGCGCGCCGATGGGAGCGCCATGGCCGGGATGGACCCTGGCGCCGGCGAGCCTCGGGGCGCGTCGCACTACCTCGACCTCCTCCTCGCGCAGCAGCAGCAGTCGACGCCGTTCTCCCACATCGCGCATGTCAAGGCAGAGCAGCACTCCATGGCGTCGCCGGTCAGGAGCCCCGCCTCCGGCGCCGGGGCCGAGCAACACGGGGGCGGCGGCGACCAGCAGCAGCCCTCCTCATCGGCCATGGTGCTGGCGGATGGTGGCGGGGGGTCCGCGCGGCCGATGCGGCGCCCGCGAGGGAGGCCGCCGGGGTCCAAGAACAAGCCCAAGCCGCCCATCATCGTGATCCGGGACAGCCCCAACGCGTTCCACTCCCACATCCTCGAGGTCGCCGACGGCGCCGACGTCGTCGAGTGCCTCGCCGAGTACGCGCGCCGCCGCCGGCGCGGCGTCTGCGTGCTCAGCGGCGCCGGGGTCGTCACTAACGTCTCGCTTCGTCAGCCCGGCGCGTCGTCGTCGTCGTCTGGCGGCCTCGTTGCCACCCTGCAGGGGCAGTTCGAGATCCTGTCGCTCACGGGCACGGTGTTGCCGCCGCCGGCACCCCCGGCTGCCAGCAGCCTCGCCGTGTACCTCGCCGGCTGGCAGGGGCAGGTCGTCGGCGGCAGCGTGGTCGGCCAGCTCGTCGCCGCGGGCCCCGTGTTCCTCATGGCCGCATCGTTCGCCAATGCCGTCTACGAGCGCCTGCCGCTGGAGAGGGAGGCAGAGGAGGCCGGCACGGCCACCGCAGCCACAGAGGCGCAGGGAGCAGGCGCAGCAGCGCAGCCCCCCGGCGCTTCACCGCAGCAGCCTGCGGCGTCGCAGTCGTCGGAGGTGACCGGAGGCGAGGCCGGTGGGCATGTCATGCCGTTGTGCAATCTTGAAGGGAATGTTGGGAGCTACCAGTTGCCCGGACCCGGAGACAACTTGGGGACCTGGAGCGGCGTCAGGCCATGATTGCTTGGACTGTCTTCCAGCAAGGTCGATCTTAGCAATGGCGTCGCATCACAATTACTAGGAGATTTGAAGGAACTGCGGTCGATCACTGTGGGAAAGCATTTTGTCTACGGTACGTGTTGCAAGCTTTGCACTTGAGGCGATTTGTGGAGTATGCAATGCATGTAAAATTATGGGTCAACGCATTTTGTGGACTAAGTTTTAGACTTCTTATTTAGTGCTCATGTCGGAAAAATCTCATACTACATCGCCTAGTGTATCAGTGTCGCAAGATTTTTTTTTTTTGGAACAAGAACTCGGAAGAATGAAAGGTTAAGTTGATCCCGGGTTCATCCTGCAATATTTTTTATCTCGAATCCGTGGCCTTTTTACAGCAACTTTTGTGAGCAATGATGCTTGTGACTCTTACTTTAATTTTCAGTTCGACCCTCTACTAGTACATCCCCCACAACAATTTAAGCTGGTTAAAACTCGAAACGACCTTTAGGTGTCACGCAAGGTGTCTTCCGGTCTTTGTTTTCCTGTGCATGTGTCACTTGGTCATGAGCAATTTCTGCTTCTGTTCAATTTTGCCACTGTCGACTCTGTTTTTTTTTTCCTTTTTGAGAATCGCTGTCGACTCTGGATTAAGGAGTGATCGGGTCAGGATTTTGAACCCTAGTTTAGGGTCTGCGACAATTTCAGGATTAGTACGATTTTCTACAGCGTGCTAGTCGTACGAGCCTACTCCACTTTGCAATCTAGCCTCCCCTACAGGAAAAGAAGTAACTACAGTTATGTCCCTAGTCCTCTGTTTTGTCCGTCAGTAATGCCAGGTTGAGGTCTCCTAGATCCTTTTGGCAGCCCGGCGTGGTACTGTACGAGCTCCAGCCATGAAACTATGCCAGCCAGCGGGAGCCTAAATCAAATAGTACAAGTACTACGAAGGGTATTAACCAAATTTGAAGTAATACGATCATGTTGGAGTAAGGGCCTCTTTGATTCGTAGGATTTTGAAAATGGAGGAATAGGAGAAGTATAGGGTTGGAGTGGCATGCCCACTTGAATCCTATAGGATTAACAATGAATGTTTGATGCCACAGGAAAAATAAAGGAAGTATAAAAAAAGGTTGGAGTAGATGTTAGATTTCCTATGAAATTCCATAGGAAAAATTCCATAGGAAAAATTCCTATGGAATTAAATCCTATAAATCAAAGGATCAACATAGGAAAGAATCTAAGAATTTCAACCCACCAGAAATCCTATAAAGTTCCTTTGAATCAAAGGAGCCCTAATCAAATTTGGAGTAGTACTTCATACGTAGTACCAACATCACATGTTTTTGTCATCTGACATTCGACGAAAGGTATGTTTGACTGCACCCCTCCTTGGTCCTTCTCAAGCATATCCTCGAGAGAAAAGATGGGCTGATAAGACTGCCACGGTGGGCCTCCTGAGTGGCAGTGCATGCGTGGCTGCGATCGCCGCTGCGTTGTTGAGATAGAGCCAAAGGCTATACGGTTATAGCTGCGCAGAGGGAAAGAGAGGGCCTAGCACAGGCGCACGCTAGCATACCATTTACTGTTGCTGCGAGAGGGGTAAAGATTCTAGCGATCTGCTGCTTCTGCCCCTCTCCTCCCAAGCAGTACGATCCTGGAAATTTTGTTCGTGCTCGGTGCTGTTTCGTGTTCATCGGGAGAGGTGCAGGAGGGCAGAGCGCCGCTTGGGAACTCGCTCAGCTTTGCAACTTTTGATGTCATCACCTCCTTTTTTGGTCAAAGGTGTACTCTCGGTCATCAGACTCAAACGTCACGAGGGAGAATATCGTAGGAAACCAACGTTCGGTAAAAATCCATAAAAACCACACGATTTTTTTTAAAGTTTCAACAGAATCTCAATAAAATACGGCATGTTCGGGCGACGTTCCATTGCCAGGCGAAATTTTAAATTTAAACACATTACGGGACGTGAGCTATGAAAAAAAGCAAATTCAGCCCTAAATAGTGCAAACTACACATCTCGTAATGTGTTTCAACTTAAAAAATTTGCGTGGTAATAAAACATCACCCTCTTGACATCCCGTATTTTTTTCCAGATTTTTTTATAAACTTCCAAATATGTTTTTCATGAATTTTTCTTCCAATGTTAGTTTTCTATGATATTCTCCCAATATCACGGCTGAATTTCACACAAAACCAAGACACAACTATGGGAGCGCGTAAAGGCACCTCCAACGCGCGGCGCGGATTTGATCCGATTTTTATCCATTTGGGTTGGCGCGGATTTGATCCGGTTTTTGTCCCTTTGGGTTGACCATAGGGGTGGCGTCCGACCCCGTCCGTGTGTTTGCAGGTCGGTGTGCATGACCTACTGGTACATTTCATCCGCGCGGCCAGTATGCATCCATATTTTTACACACTTTTTGCATACAAATCTAAACATTGCACAAAGTTTAAATCACATAGTTTACAACCAAATAAAAAACTCATAGTTTACAAACCAAATAAAAATTAAAACTTTCACAAATATATTGAAAAGAAAAGAGTCGTTACATCTATTGGTTTCCAAGGTGAGTCCACGTATGCTTAACCAAATTATTTTAAAGTTGAATGTTAGTTGTCCAATCACGCATTTCATGATAAAATTGGGTGAATTGTGCGAACGTTGCAGGTACTCCATGCTCAGTCACAATATTTCACCCTGAAATTGGAACCCTTGGACGAAGTTTTCATCCTCACGCCCATCCTCTATGATCATGGTGTGCATGATCACACAAACAGTCATGACCTCCCATAATTTTTTGGTGCTTCAAATTCTAGCAGGATACCGTGCGATGCCCCGTTGAGAGTGAAGCACACCAAAAGCACACTCCATATGCTTCGTAGCACTGTCTTGTGCTTGACAAACCTAGCCCTCTTCTCTCCTAACGGATTGGAGACTGTCTTCACAAGAGTTGTCCAGTGAGGTAGTATCCCTTGTTGTAATGGTGGCCACTGTTCTCAAAGTTGACCTCGCAATTGTCTTCTACAAGCCTTCCGAACAATGGAGAGCGCTGGAGCATGTTGATGTCATTGTGAGAACCAGCCATGCCGAAATAAGAGTGCTAAATCCAGAGATCTTGTGAAGCCACAACTTCAAGTATGACAGTGCAACCTTTGACATGCCACCTATACTGCCCCTGCAAAGAAGATGGACAGTTCCTCCACTTCCAGTGCAAACAATTATGTTACCAAGCATCCCGGAAAAAGCCCATATCTACATTGATCGGCAACAACCGGGTTGTATCCGCATCATTTAGCTCACTCAGGACTGTGGACCAGACACTGCTACTATAGCCTTGTAGAACTTGTACATTAATGCAAGGCATGTGGACTCACTCATGCGGACATACTCATCAACAAGATCACCGGGAATTCTGTATGCAAGTATCTGAATAGCTGCAGTGCGTTTCTGATAAGAGGATAAGACAACCTTTTCAAGGTCATCCTCCTTGCATACGGAATAATCATCATACACCATCACTCCTGAAAGGATCGATATGGTTGACTAGAGGGGGGGTGAATAGGCAACTAACAATTTTTAGTTTTTCTTTACCAATTTAAACTTTGCATCAAAGTAGGTTGTCTAGATATGCAACTAGGTGGACAACCTATATGATGCAACAACAACAAGCACACAAGCAAGCTAGGGAAATAACACAAATAAGCTTGCACAAGTAAAGGCAGGAGATAACCAAGAGTGGAACCGGTGAAGACGAGGATGTGTTACCGAAGTTCCTTCCTTTTGAGGGGAAGTACGTCTTCGTTGGAGCGGTGTGGAGGCACAATGCTCCCCAAGAAGCCACTAGGGCCACCGTATTCTCCTCACGCCCTCACACAATGCGAGATGTCGCGATTGCACTATTGGTGCCCTTGAAGGCGACAACCGGACCTTCACAAACAAGGTTGGGGCTCTCTCCACAACTTAATTGGAGGCTCCCAACGAAACCCCGGAGCTTCACCACAATGGAATGTGGCTCCAAAGTGACCTCTTCCTTCTAGGGCACCCAAGCACCCAAGAGTAACAAAATCCACACAAGAAAGTATGGGGGAATCAAATATCCTTTGGTGGAAGTGTAGATCTAGGTCTCCTCCTTCAATCCCTAGCAAATCAACGAGTTTGAGTGGCTAGAGAGAGATCGTGCAAGAGAGCTTTTAATGGCAGTAATGGAGGAGAGAGAGAGAGAGAGGCAAGAGATGGGTGGGAGGTAGGAGAAGCACCTCCTTAAATAGGCCCCCCCACAAATCCAACTGTTATGTGCAGAAACGCATAGGAGCGGTACTTCCGCAATGGGTACCGGTACAACCGATGAATGCGACAAACCCCTGCTAGGGCAGCAGGGCGGTACTTCCGGTGGCACACCCAGTAGTACCGGTTTATCGGAATAAACCGGAACTACCGCCCAACAACCGCTCAACTACCGGGCCACATATAGAAAGTAAACCCCTCAGGCCGGTAGTTGGAGCGGAGGTTGGGCCGGAACTACCGCTGGGCCAGCAGTCCCTGGGTGGTGGGGTCCGAGGCGGTACTACTGCCCTGAATACCGGTAGTACCGGTTTATCAAGATAAACCGGAACTACCGTTCAACCACCGGTCCACCACCATACCCGGTACAGAAGGGAGTCACCCCTGAGCGGTACTAGGAGCGGTGGTGAGACCGGAACTACCGGTCAATGGTACAACCGCTGAAAGGAGCGGTACTACCGCCATGGGCAGAACTGCACAGAACAGAGGATGGGGAACCTCTCTCTCCTCGAACTGAAGGTATATGGTGGGTGCGGAGAATGTGTACGTGAAGTGATTCACCCAATACCTTCCTATGTGGATTCCCTCTTAATAGTACGGATATCCTACGACCAAAGGAATAAAAATGTCGGAAACACCGTCTTCGATCTTTTCCGCAGAGAGGGAAGTCCTAACCGTCTTGCGCCACACAGTGTATACCTGAGACAACTATGGTGCACGATTAGTCCACACGTGTGTTGTCATCATCACCAAAATCCTGGGGCAGAAGATGCCCTTACAATCTCCCCCTTTTTGGTGGATGATGACAACCACATGAGAAGTCCGGGAGTTCTAGAAAATAAAGAAGCCCCCCCCCCCCCCGAGTGTGAGCACTATTTAGAGTTTGCTTTTGGAATGCACAGTGTGCACACTAGGATCAATGCTCCCCTGGATTTTATGGACCAACCGAAGACAGCAAAACAAACACAACAAAACATAACGCAGTAGAGACAAGGATAAGGGCACCAACAACACATAAGCTCTACTGGTAGAAGAGTGCACAGATAAATAGATAAGGGACACATGTCTTACACCATGCACAAGACCACAACACAAGATAAGTCCATAAGACACTACAAAGAGCAAATGCAAATAAACTCTCAAGACCAACTGCAAATAAACCATCCATGCAACTCTCGTGACCTAATGGAGCTCTCTCCCCCTTTGGCATCAAGACACCAAAAAGGAAAAGAGCAAAGCTAGCGCCCCGGGGCTCAGTAGATCTCCTCGCCAGTTGTCGCAGAGCTGTCAGAAGCATCATCATCAACATCATCGTCATGCTCCTCAGCCTCCTCAGACTCCTCAGACCTCGCAGTAGCAGCCTCATGAACACGGACATAGGAAGAAGCTGGCGCTTCATCAAACCACCGATAGTTCTCCAAGCACCATGTATCCTCAGGAGTGATGGTCTTCTAGGAGCCACTCTTCATATCTGGCACATTGAGGTGCCTCATCAACTGAATCTGCCTGCGACGCGCCATCTTCTCAGCAATGTGGGCCTTGTAGAGCTTCTTCTGAATGTGGGTCTTCAAGGAAAAGGTCTTCTTGATCTTGGATGTCAGCTTCTCAACCGACGAGGGCTGGGCCCCAACCTCTAGCACAAAGTCCTCGTCGTCCGAGGTAGCAAACACATCCTCCTGATTGCCTGAAGCAAAGCAAGGAGTCTTATGCTTCTTCTTCCTTAGCTCCTTAACCTCATGCTCCATGAGGCTGGCAGGGGTGGTGAGAGGCTGTCCTGGCCTACGGACTGCCCAAACGGTGTTCAGGAACTGCATCACAAAAGGAGCATAGATTGGTACCTTGCGGTACAACACCATATTGTACATCTCCTCCCACAGCCACTTGGAGATATCAAACGTGGCACCGGATCCCCTCTTGGTCTTCATGGCCACAAGCAAATCCACCAGATAACCATAGATATAATCTTGATTCCCAACCTTGGGAAACAGCACAGAGCAAAACACACGATGCATAATGTCATAGACTAGCAGAAGATCATTTGACTTGCCCACAATACCATGTCCAGGGATGTACAGAGGGGCAAGCTTCACCTTGTCCATGGGGTGAGCTCGGTCGTGAGGACGGATGCCACCTTGACCCTCCACCCCGGTATCCTCATAGCCAAGAGCATTGCAGAAAGCTCTCCATGGGACATGAAAGAACTCATCACGGCACATAAAGGAGAGGTGGCGCTCCTCATCCGAGCCGAAGTGGACGGTAGCATAGAACTGATGGATGAGCTGCACATCAAAGTCACAGTTCACGGTCATGAGCTTGATCAAATCAGACTCCTCATAGATCGCTAGAGCTTCTCCAAAGTAATCAAGGTTGTTCCTCCAATGATCGATGTCAATGGACCACGTCCGGGTGAACTTGTTCTTGTGATGCTAGAGAACTTCTGACACAATCCTCATCTGTAACTCATTCCGAAACTGAGGATTGTTCCAACGAGGATTCGGTGCTATAGTGTATGGATCCTGGAAACGAAACTTTTGCCAGTCTGGCATCTTCCATTTGTGCATTGGCAGAGCAATACGTTGCTTGGCAGCAACAGACTTCTCCCGACGAGTGGCCTTGGTGGGAATCACCACTTCAGGAGAATCATCATTATCATCCGAAGGTTTGCCCCTATGGGCCCTCTTCTTGGTGTTTAGAGGCTTCCGAGCAGCACGAGAACTAGAGCCACCTGCAGACGCACACAGAGAGCACACAGAACCCCAGCAAAGATGAGAGGAATGTCCACAAGATCAAAGGAATATGTCTCATGTATGTAAGTGAAAGAGAAACAATGGATATAGGTTCGGAGGAACCGGTTGTTCCAGCTGTTCCACCGGTAGAACCGCTCGAGGGGTAGTACTGCTCGCAAGGAGCGGTAGTACCCCTGAGAGCGGATCTGCCCAGTGGAAGAACGGGAACTGCCCTATCTCGAATCTAGATGCAATATTCCTACTTCTACTTACGCACAGGAAACAGAGGGAGGCTATACGGATCTCTCTCACCAAACATTTGGCCAAAAATGTGGGAGTACAAGCAATGCCCTAGAGAGAGGATTCAACAATAGGAACCCTAAGAACGAGAAGAAACAGGGCATTACCGGTATCCATGGGAGCAGATCGAAGAGGAGGCGGCCTCCACGGAGCGGATCCGATGAAGGGCCGACCAACCCGGAGGGCCTGAGGGCGCTCTGGGGCGAAGGACCGAGCAACCGGCAGCTAGGGAATAGAGAAGGGAAGAGCGCGAAGGGAAAAAGAAAACCCCCTCAGCCTGCGCCCCTTATATAAGCCCCAGATGTCAGCGGTAGTACCGCTCTGAGGAGCGGTAGTACCGGTCCTGTAACTACCCGGTGTTTGAGAGCGGTACTTCTACTTCAGAAGGAGCAGTAGTACCGCTTCCAAACACCGGTAGTACCGGCCAGAGACACATGTGCAGGCAGGAGCGGTAGAACCGCTAGTGCGAGACCGGTTGTACCGCTGGGACCATACAACGTAGTGGGAGACCGGTGGAACCGTTCTGACCACCGGTTGTACCGCCAGGATGCATCAGCCCAAGCACAAAAGGAGATCAAACTTGTGTACATTATAAAAGATGGCTTGGGATGAGAAGGCTTAGGATGGAAGCAAGTCACTGTAATATGATGATGGAGACTCTCAAGAGTGCAAGAAGCAAACAAGAAAAGCCACTCTTTAGAGAATTCAAACATCTAGGAGAACCAAAAGAGCCAGGCAAAAGGAAACACACAACAAGGAGAAGCACCTAAGCACAAGGGCGGTGGCCGGAGCCACCTATGTTTGAGTTACATGGTATGGCGCCGCGAAGAATTATCCTTGGGCCCATGACCAAAACTTGTCTTTGAAGCACAAGTATCATCAACAATGGCTAGTGTGAAAGAGTTGATTAATTTATGCATAATGGGGGGACGAAGAGTTCATTGAGAGAACAATACTCCCCCTATGTACATGCCTACACCTGGAGCAAGACATCATGATGAGTATGGTGGGGTGTGCAAAGGTTCAAGCAACATTGCTGGAATCAATGATATTTAGCTCATGCCTTAACTCGCAAAATCTTGCTTCATCCAAGGGCTTCATGAAAATATTACAAGGTTATCATGAGTGTTGGCATAGTTGAGCTCGATCTCCCCTCGCCTAATATGATATCGGATAAAGTGATACCGAATCTCAATATGCTTCATCTTGAAATGTTGCACCGGGTTGAGAGAAATCTTGATGGCACTTTCATTGTCACACCAAAGAGGCACTTTGTCACAAATGACACCGTAATCCTTTAAAGTTTGCCTCATCCAAAGAAGTTGTGCATAACAACTACCGGCGGCCACATACTCCGCTTTGGTGGACGAGAGAGACACACAACTCTGCTTCTTAGAGGACCAACTCACCAGAGAGCAACCAAGGAATTGGCACCCTCCCGAAGTTGACTTCCTATCCACTTTGTCTCCCGCCCAATCGGAGTCTGAATATCCTTCAAGATTGAAGCGCGATCCTCTTGGGTACCATAATCCAAAGTTTGGGGTATGAGCCAAATATCTAAAGATTCGCTTGACCGCCACAAAGTGGCTTTCCTTAGGTGTGACTTGAAACCATGCACAAATTCCCACACTCAACATGATATTCGGTCTAGATGCACAAAGGTAAAGCAAGGAGCCAATCATGGAGCGATATACCTTTTGATCCATAGCTTTACCATTGGGATCTAAGTAAAGTTGGCATTTGACGGGCATAGGAGTGGAAGCCGGCTTGACATCACTTAGCTTGAATCTCTTGAGCATGTCTTGAGTGTATTTGGCTTGGTCGATGAAGGTCCCTTCTCTTCTTTGCTTGACTTCGAACCTGAGAAAGAACTTCAACTCTCCCATCATGGACATCTTGAATTTTGAGGTCACGAGAGAGGCAAATTCCTCATTGAATGCTTTGTTAGGGGAACCAAAGATAATATCATCAACATATAGTTGGCACACAAACAACTCCCCTTTGACCTTCTTAGTAAAAAGAGTGGGGTCGATTTTACCAATTTCAAAACCGCGATCTTGCAACAACTCGGTAAGGTGATCATACCATGCACGTGGGGCTTGCTTAAGGCCATAGAGCGCCTTATCGAGGTGGTACACATGATCGAGAAAATAGGGATCCTCGAACCCGGGGGGTTGCTTGACATACACCAACTAATTAATAGGACCATTAAGAAAAGCACTCTTCACATCCATTTGTTGCAACTTAAAGTTATGATGAGAAGCATAAGCAATCAACATGTGAATGGATTCAAGGCGAGCAACGGGAGCAAAGGTTTCACCGTAGTCGATACCCTCGACTTGGGAGTAGCCTTGTGCTACCAATCGAGCCTTGTTGCGAATGATAATACCGTGAGCATCTTGCTTGTTCTTGAATATCCACTTGGTTCCAATGACATTATGGTTCCGTGATGGCCTTGGCACCAATCTCCACACCTTGTTGTGCTCGAAGTTGTTGAGTTCTTCATGCATGGCATTTAGCCAATTCGGATCTTCGAGCGCCTCATAGACCTTTTGGGGTTCAACACAAGAGACAAACGCGTGATGTTCACAATAGTTTGCCAATTTTCTACGAGTGCTTACCCCCTTTAGAATGCTTCCAAGCACATTTTTCATGAGATGTCCCTTAGTAGAGAGCTTGGATGCAATCTTGGCGGCACGACGCTCCAATTCCTCCTCAGGAGTGAGTTGAGGAGCAGTTACTTGATCATCTTGAGCGTCGTCTTGAGCTTGCTCTTGATCTTGAACTCACTCGGAGGAGAGAACTTGACCTTGGGCATCGCTTGGTGGTTCAACACCATCTTGAGGTTGATCTTGCCCTTGGTTTTGTTCAAGAGGATGAGGGTCGTCACTTTGTTCTTCGGAAGCGTGTGGGTCCTGGGTTGGTGATGGTTCCACTTGAGTGGAACATTGTCCTTCCCCTTCGGCCACAAGGGGTTCCTCAATGGGTAGGATAAATCCAACACCCATTCTTCTTATGGCTTGGGGAGGAATTTCATCACCTACATCACAAGTACCACTTTGCTCCACTTGGGAGCCGTTATTCTCATAAAACTCCATGTTACACGTCTCCTCAATAAGTCCCGTGGATTTATTGAGGACACAGTAAGCATGAGAGTTTGTAGAATAACCAACAAATATGCCCTCATAAGCTCTAGCCTCAAATTTGGACAAACGAACAACTTTCTTGAGAATGAAACACTTACACCCGAACATCCGGAAGTACTTGAGGTTAGGTTTGTTACCGATGAGTATCTCTTACAGAGTCTTGTTCAAGCCTTTGCGGAGATAGAGCCGATTTGATGCATGACACTCGGTGTTGATGGCTTCGGCCCAAAAGTTGTATGGAGACTTGAATTCTGCCTTCATGGTTCTTGCCGCATCCATCAACGTCCGGTTCTTCCTCTCCGCTACACCATTTTGTTAAGGGGTGTAAGGTGCGGAATATTGATGCTTGATCCCCTCATCACTAAGGAACTCATCCAAGGTGTAGTTCTTGAACTCGGTGCCGTTGTCATTTCTTATCGTCAAGATCTTTGCATTGTTTTGGCGTTGAGCTTCATTTGCAAAATCAATGACGGTTTGTTGGGTCTTGCTCTTCCTCTTGAAGAAATATACCCAAGTGTATCTTGAATGATCATCCACAATCACCAAGCAATACTTTCTACCCCTAAGACTATCAAAGGATGGAGTCCCAAAGAGATCCAAGTGAAGGAGCTCCAAAGGCCTCTTCGAATAAATGATAGTCATGGGAGGGTGAGCCTTTTCATGTAGCTTTCTCGATACACGCACTGCAAGCACGATCTTTAGCAAAACTAACATTTGTTAGTCCACGGACATGGTCCCCCTTGAGAAGACTTTGCAAAGATCTCATATTTACATGGGCTAAACGACGATGCCAAAGCCATCCCACGTCAACTTTAGCCATTAGGCATGTCGCGCTCTTAGTGGGTCGCTCCGAAAAGTTAATCACATAGAGACCGTTCTCGACATGCCCAACAAATGCTACTTTAAGAGTCTTGATCCACAAGAGGGCCACGGAATCAATATCAAAGAAAATGGCAAAGACCATGAGTGCAAGTTGACGAACAGAAAGTAAATTGTATGCGAAGGGACTCAACAAGCATGACTTTCTTGATCATGAGATCATGAGAAATGACAACCTTGCCAAGGCCCAATACCTTAGAAGATGCGGCATCACCCCATTCGACATTGGTGGGCATAGATGGAATCTTGTGCACGTCCACCACCAAATCCTTGCTTCCAGTCATATGATTTGTGGCTGCACTATTGAGCAACCATGATCCCCCACCAGAAGCAAACACCTACAAGAAATAAATGCTTGGTTTTAGGTACCCATTTTGTAATGGGTCCTTTGATGTTAGTAACAAGGGTCTTAGGAACCCAAATAGACCATTCAATGTACTCATAAGGAGAGCCAACAAATTTAGCATAAACATGTCCATCACTAGCACGGCATAACACATAAGAAGGGTTAAAGTCGCCGGCTTTGTTGGAAGGAGTAGCATTTCCCTTCTTGGCAT
The DNA here is from genome assembly GCA_963921465.1 of Triticum timopheevii. Taxonomy (NCBI): domain Eukaryota; kingdom Viridiplantae; phylum Streptophyta; class Magnoliopsida; order Poales; family Poaceae; genus Triticum; species Triticum timopheevii. Next base: position 220,367,971 of record OY997274.1, read on the forward strand.
CACCACCCTTCCCATTGTTCTTCTTCTTCTCCTTAGGAGCACCCTCTCCCTCCTTCACAAAATTTTGCTCGAGAGGAAGAGGTCATTTGGCCTTGTCATTCTTCTCCTTGTTCTTGGACTTGGGTGTGTACCCAACCCCTTCCTTACCCACAACTTCCTTTTGATTGCTCAAAAGGTCGTTGAGATTCTTCTCGCCTTGTATGCAAGACATAAGGCCTTTCTCAAGTTGCTCCTTGATACGTCCATTTTGCATCATGCTTTTTTATCAATATTTATTGCATTATGGGCTGTTATTACACATTATATCTCAATACTTATGGCTATTCTCTCTTATTTTACAAGGTTTACCATGAAGAGGGGGAATGCCGGCAGCTGGAATTCTGGCTGGAAAAGGAGAAAATATTGGAAACCTATTCTACACAGCTCCAAAAATCCTGAAACTCCACGGAAGTCACTTTTGGAATTAATAAGAATTATTAAGCGAAGAAAACACAAGAGGGGGCCCACACCCTGGCCAGGAGGGTGGGGGCGCGCCCAGTAGGTGGGCGCGCCCCCTGTCTCCTGGGCCCCCTGGTTGCCTCCGGTGCCCATCTTCTGCTATATGAAGGCTTTTACCCTGGAAAAAATCAGAGGCAATCGTACGGGACGAAACTCCGCCGCCACGAGATGGAGCCTTGGCAGAACCAATCTAGGGCTCCGACAGAGCTGTTCTGTCGGGGAAACTTCCCTCCGGGAGGGGGAAATCATCACCATCGTCATCACCAACGATCCGCTCATCGAGAAGGGGTCAACCTTCATCAACATCTTCACGAACACCATCTCCTCTCAAAACCCTAGTTCATCTCTTGTATCCAATCTTGTATCAAAACCACAAATTGGTACCTGTGGGTTGCGAGTAGTATTGATTACTCCTTGTAGTTGATGCTAATTGGTTTACTTGGTGGAAGATTATATGTTCAGATCCTTAATGCATATTATTACTCCTCTGATTATGAACATGAATATGCTTTGTGAGTAGTTACAATTGTTCCTGAGGACATGGGTGAAGTCTTGCTATTAGTAGTCATGTGAATTTGGTATTCGTTCGATATTTTGATGAGATGTATGTTGTCTTTCCTCTAGTGGTGTTATGTGAACGTCGACTACATGACACTTCACCATTATTTGGGCCTAGAGGAAGGCATTGGGAAGTAATAAGTAGATGATGGGTTGCTAGAGTGACAGAAGCTTAGACCTTAGTTTATGCGTTGCTCCATAAGGGGCTGATTTGGATCCATATGTTTAATGTTGTGGTTAGGTTTACCTTAATACTTCTTTTATAGTTGCGGATGCTTGCAATAGGGGTTAATCATAAGTGGGATGCTTGTCCAAGTAAGGGCAGTACCCAAGCACCGGTCCACCCACATATCAAATTATCAAAGTACCGAACGCGAATCATATGAGCGTGATGAAAACTAGCTTGACGATAATTCCCATGTGTCCTCGGGAGCTCTTTTCTCATTATATAAGAAATTGTCCAGGCTTGTCCTTTGCTACAAAAAGGATTGGGCCACCTTGCTGCACTTTATTTACTTTCATTGCTTGTTACCCGTTACAATTTATCTTATCAGAAAACTATCTGTTATCTACAATTTCAGTGCTTGCAGAGAAAACCTTACTGAAAACCGTTTGTCATGTCCTTCTTCTCCTCGTTGGGTTCGATACTCTTACTTATCGGAAGGACTACGATAGATCCCCTATAATTGTGGGTCATCAAGACTCTTTTCTGGCGCCGTTTTCGGGGAGTGAAGCGCCTTTGGTGAGTGGAACTTGATAAGGAAACATTTATATAGTGTGCTGAAATTTTCTGCCACTTGTTACTATGGAAACTAATCCTTTGAGGGGCTTGTTTGGGGTATCTTCACCCCGACCAGAAGAGCAAAGAGTTGCTCCTCAACCTACTGAACCTACTGAAAATATTTACTTTGAGATTCCTTCGGGCATGATAGAGAAACTGGTAGCTAATCCATTTGCAGGAGATGGAACATTGCATCCTGATTTAGACCTTATCTTTGTGGATGAAGTTTGTGGATTATTTAAGCTTGTAGGTATTCCCGATGATGTTGTCAAAAGGAAGGTCTTCCCTTTATCTTTCAAGGGGGATGCATTGACATGGTATAGGCTATGTGATGACATGGGATCTTGGAATTATAAACTATTGAGGTTGGAACTTCACCAGAAGTTCTATCCTATGCATCTTGTTCATCGTGATCCTAATTACATATATAATTTCTGGCCTCGCGAAGGATAAAGCATCTCTCAAGCTTGGGGGAGGCTTAAGTCAGTGTTATATTCATGCCCAAATCATGAGCTCTCGAGAGAAATGATTATTCAAAAATTTTATGCTCGTCTTTCTCCCAATGATCGCAACATGCTCGATACTTCCTGTGCTGGTTCTTATATGCTAAAGACTATTGAATTCAAATGGGATTTATTGGAAAGAATTAAACGCAACTCTGAAGATTGGGGTTCCGACGATGGTAAGGAGTGAGGCATGACACCTAAGTTTGATTGTGTTAAATCTTTTATGGATACCGATGCTTTTCGTGGATTTAGCGCTAAGTATGGACTTGAATCTGAGATAGTAGCTGCTTTTTGTGAATCTTTTTCTACTCATGTTGATCACACAAAGGACAAGTGGTTTAAATATAATCCTCCCGTTGAAGTAAAAGTAGTTGCACCTATTAGAGTTGAAGAAAAGACTATCACTTATAGTGATCCTATTGTTCCTACTACTTATGTTGAGAAACCTCCTTTTCCTGTTAGGATAAAGGATCATGCTAAAACTTCGACTGTTGTTCGTAAGAGTAATACTAGGACTTATACACCTCCTGAGCAAATCAAAGTTGAACCTAGTATTGCTATGGTTAAAGATATCTTGGATGATGATTTAGATGGGCATGTTATTTATTTCTGTGGTGAGGCTGCTAATATTGTTAGACCAGATGCTAAGATACATAGACCTGTTGTAGGCATGCCTGTTATTTCTGTTAAAATAGGAGATCATTGTTATCATGGTTTATGTGATATGGGTGCTAGTGCTAGTGCAATACCCTATGACTTATATAAAGAAATTATGCATGATATTGCACCGCTGAATTGGAAGGTATTGATGTTACTATCAAGCTTGCCAATAGAGATACTATTTCACCAATTGGGATTGTTAGAGATGTTGAAGTCTTGTGCGGGAAGGTTAAATATCCTGCTGATTTTCTTGTTCTTAGTTCCCCACAAGATGATTTTTGTCCCATTATTTTTGGTAGACCCTTCCTGAATACTATTAAGGCTAGGATTAATTGCGAAAAGGACACTATTACAATTGGCTTAGGGGATATGTCTCATGAGTTTAATTTTGCTAAGTTTCGTAGACAACCCCGTGATAAAGAATCACCTAGTAAGGATGAGATTATTGGTCTTGCTTCTATTGCCGTGCCTCCTACTGATCCGTTAGAACAATATTTGCTAGACCATGAAAATGATATGTTTATGAAGGAAAGAAGGGAAATAGATGAAGTGTTCCTTCATCAGGAACCTATTCTGAAACACAATCTACCCGTTGAAATTCTAGGGGATCCCCCTCCACCCAAGGGTGATCCCGTGTTTGAACTCAAACCATTACCTGATAATCTTTAGTATGCTTATCTTGACGAAAAGAAAATATATCATGTTATTATTAGTGCTAACCTTTCAGAAATAGAAGAAGAAAGATTATTGAAAACTCTGAAGAAGCACCGTGCTGCTATTGGATATACTCTGGATGATCTCAAGGTCATTAGTCCCACGTTATGCCAACACAAAATTAATTTGGAGGACGATGCCAAACCAGTTAGAGATCCTCAACGACGATTGAATCCTAAGATGAATGAAGTGGTAAGAAAGGAGATACTAAAGCTCCTTGAGGCAGGTATAATTTATCCCGTTGCTGATAGTGATTGGGTAAGCCCTGTCTGTTGTGTTCGTAAAAAGGGAGGTATTACTGTCGTTCCTAATGATAAAGATGAATTGATCCCACAAAGAATTATTACAGGTTATAGGATGGTAATTGATTTCCATAAATTAAATAAAGCTACTAAGAAGGATCATTACCCTTTACCTTTTATTGATCAAATGCTAGAAAGACTATCCAAACACACACATTTTTGCTTTCTAGATGGTTATTCTGGTTTCTCTCAAATACCTGTGCCAGTGAAGGATCAATCAAAAACTACTTTTACTTGCCCTTTCGGTACTTTTGCTTATAGACATATGCCTTTTGGTTTATGTAATGCACCTGCTACCTTTCAAAGATGTATGATGGCTATATTCTCTGACTTTTGTGAAAAGATTTGTGAGGTATTCATGGATGATTTCTCTGTCTATGGATCCTCTTTTGATGATTGCTTGAGCAACCTTGATCGAGTTTTACAGAGATGCGAAGACACTAGTCCCGTACTAAATTGGGAAGAGTGCCACTTTATGGTTAATGAAGGCATTGTTTTGGGGCATAAGATTTCCAAGAGAGGTATTGAAGTTGATAAAGCTAAAGTTGATGCTATTGAAAAGATGTCATGTCCCAAGGACATAAAAGGTATAAGAAGTTCCCTTGGTCATGCCGGTTTTTATAGGAGGTTCATTAGGGACTTTTCTAAAATCTCTAGGACTCTGACTAATTTATTGCAAAAAGAAATTCATTTTGTCTTTGATAATGATTGTGTAGAAGCATTTGAAATACTTAAGAAAGCTTTGATCACTACACCTATTTTTCAGCCACCTGATTGGAATTTACCCTTTGAAATTTTGTGTGATGCTAGTGATTATGCTGTAGGTGATGTTCTAGGGCAAAGAGTTGATAAGAAATTGAATGTTATCCAGTATGCTGGTAAGACTCTTGATACTGCCTAGAGAAATTATGCTACTACTGAAAAAGAGTTCTTAGCAGTTGTGTTTGCATGTGATAAGTTTAGACCTTATATTGTTGATTCCAAGGTAACTATTCACACTGATCATGCTGCTATTAAATATCTTATGGAAAAGAAAGATGCTAAGCCTAGACTTATTAGATGGGTTCTCTTGCTCCAAGAATTTGATTTGCATGTTATTGATAGAAAGGGAGCTGAGAACCTCGTTGCAGACAACTTGTCTAGGTTAGAGAATGTTCTTGATGACCCACTACCTATTGATGATAGCTTTCCTGATGAACAATTAGCGGTCATTAATGCTTCTCGTACTGCTCCCTGGTATGCTGATTATGCTAATTACATTGTTGCTAAATTTATACCACCTAGTTTCACATACCAGCAAAAGAAAAAGTTCTTTTATGATTTAAGACATTACTTCTGGGATGACCCACACCTTTATAAAGAAGGAGTAGATGGTGTTATTAGACATTGTGTACCTGAGCATGAACGGGAACAGATCCTACGCAAGTGTCACTCTGAATCATATGGAGGACACCACGCTGGAGATAGAACTGCACATAAGGTATTGCAATCTGGTTTTTATTGGCCTACTCTCTTCAAAGATGCTCGTAAGTTTGTCTTATCTTGTGATGAATGTCAAAGAATTGGTAATATTAGTAGACGTCAATAAATGCCTATGAATTATTCTCTTGTTATTGAACCGTTTGATGTTTGGGGCTTTGATTGTATGGGACCTTTTCCTGCCTCTAATGGTTACACACATATTTTAGTTGTTGTTGATTACGTTACTAAGTGGGTAGAAGCTATTCCAACTAGTAGTGCTGATCATTACACTTCTATTAAAATGCTTAAAGAAGTTATTTTTCTGAGGTTTGGAGTCCCTAGATATCTTATGACTGGCGGTGGTTCACATTTTATTCATGGTGCTTTCCGTAAGATGCTTGCTAAGTATGATGTTAATCATAGAATCGCATCTCCTTATCACCCGCGGTCTAGTGGTCAAGTAGAGTTGAGCAATAGAGAGCTCAAATTAATTTTGCAAAAGACTGTGAATAGATCTAGAAAGAATTGGTCCAAAAAACTTGATGATGCATTATGGGCCTATAGAACTGCATACAAAAATTCTATGGGTATGCCTCCGTATAAGATGGTTTATGGAAAAGCATGTCACTTACCTTTAGAACTTGAACATAAAGCATATTGGGCTATTAAAGAGCTCAATTATGACTTCAAACTTGCCGGTGAGAAGAGGTTGTTTCACATTAGCTCACTTGATGAATGAAGAACCCAAGCCTATGAGAATGCCAAGCTCTTCAAAGAAAAAGTTAAACGCTGGCATGACAAAAGGATACAAAAGCGTGAGTTTAACGTAGGTGATTATGTGTTATTATTCAACTCTCGCTTGAGATTTTTTGCAGGAAAACTTCTCTCTAAATGGGAAGGTCCTTACGTTATCGAGGAGGTCTATCGTTCCGGTGCCATAAAAATCAACAACTTCGAAGGCACAAGTCCGAGGGTGGTGAACGGTCAAAGAATTAAACATTATATCTCAGGTTATCCTATCAATGTTGAAACTAATATTATTGAAACCATAACCCCAGAGGAATACATAAGGGATACTTTCTAGAATGTTTCAGACTCCGAAAAGGAATAGGTATGTGGTACGGTAAGTAAACCGACTCCAAAACAATTCTAATGGCAATTTTCCTCCGTTTTGGAATATTTAAGAATTTTAGGAAGAAATAAGTAATCCGGGAAGGACACGAGGCCTCCACAAGGGTGGAGGGCGCGCCCACCCTTCCTGGGCGCGCCCCCTGTCTCATGGCCACCTCGTGTGCCTCCCGGACTCCATTTTCTTGCACGTTACGTATTTTGGTCGGTAAAAATTCATTATATAATCTCCCGAAGGCTTTGACCACCGTATCACACAAATATCCTTTGTTTTCGTTTCAAGCTGTTCCTGTTGCAGATTAAGAGCAAGATGTCTTCTCAAGAGTCAGTCGGGGAGAGTCAGGTGTCTCACCTGACACTAGGTCCAGGGGCAAATAGCGATGCCTATCACTTTGGACGATCAACAGAGGATGAGATGGAGGCTAACTTGAAAATGATAGATGCCATGGAGGAAGACCAAGAAGTTACCTCTCGCTTCCAAGCAGGATTCATGATGGGGGAACTACATAGCTCGGCTATTCCAAATTCGGTCATCCCTTCCAACGTTAAATTTCTTTCTTATGAAAATATGAAAAAGAGCGTCACTTGTTCTCCAGAAGCTATGCATCATCCTTGGGTAAAGGGAGCTTTAGCCGTTACGGGCAAGATCCGCAAAGAAATTATGGACCTCAAACAACAAGTCAATAAGCTCGAGAAGGAGAATCGTATCCTGAGGGGCATCATCGCCAAGAAGATCACAACACCAACTATGAAGAAGGAGACATAATCGCATGGGTATGGGCACTCCCCTTGGCAACTGCCAAGCTTGAGGGAGGTGCCCCGGTATCGTATCACCATCACACTCCTATCTTTACCGTCTTATTTAGTTCGATCCTTTTAGTAGTATCTTGATTTAGTAGATTGAAGTTTTAGTATCAATTAGTTTTGAGCTTTGATTTGTGATCTCTTTATGTAATCGAATCCTTGAGCTATCTATAATAAAGATTAGTGTTGAGTCAAGGGCTTTGCTATCTTGCTATGATCTTGAGAAAGTAGAAAGAATAAAAAGAATAAAAGAGTTCATATTGATCTTATGAATAGTAATGACTTCACACATAGAAAGTATGAGGCATAAAAGTTGTTGAGAGTTGACAAACATAGTTTTGGTCATTGTTGCAATTAATAGGAAGTAATTGAAGGAAATATGCCCTAGAGGCAATAATAAAGTTATTATTTATTTCCTCATATCATGATAAATGTTTATTATTCATGCTATAATTGTATTAACCGGAAACATGATACATGTGTGAATACATAGACAAACATAATGTCACTAGTATGCCTCTACTTGACTAGCTCATTAATCAAAGATGGTTATGTTTCCTAACCATAGACATGTGTTGTCATTTGATTAACGGGATCACATCATTAGGAGAATGATGTGATTGACTTGACCCATTCCGTTAGCTTAGCACTTGATCGTTTAGTATGTTGCTATTGCTTTCTTCATGACTTATACAAAGTTCCTATAACTATGAGATTATGCAACTCCCGTTTACCGGAGGAACACTTTGTGTGCTACCAAACGTCACAATGTAAATGGGTGATTATAAAGGAGCTCTATAGGTGTCTCCAAAGGTACATGTTTAGTTGGCGTATTTCGAGATTAGGTTTTGTCACTCCGATTGTCGGAGAGGTATCTCTAGGCCCTCTCGGTAATGCACATCACTATAAGCCTTGCAAGCAATGTAGCTAATGAGTTAGTTACAGAATGATGCATTACGTAACGAGTAAAGAGACTTGCTGGTAACGAGATTGAACTTGGTATTGGATACCGATGATCGAATCTCGGGCAAGTAACATACCGATGACAAAGGGAACAACGTATGTTGTTATGCGGTTTGACCGATAAAGATCTTCGTAGAATATGTAGGAGCCAATATGAGCATCCAGGTTCCGCTATTGGTTAATGACCGGAAACAGTTCTAGGTCATGTCTACATAGTTCTCGAACCCGTAGGGTCCGCACGCTTAACGTTACGATGACAATTTTATTATGAGTTTATGAATTTTGATGTATCGAAGGTTGTTCGGTGTCCCGGATGTGATCACGGACATGACGAGGAGTCCCGAAATGGTTGAGACATAAAGATTGATATATTGGATGACTATATTCGGACACCGGAATAGTTCCGGGGGTTATCGGATATATATCGGAGTACCGGGGGTTACCTGAACCCCCCCGGGAACTAATGGGCCTTGTTGGGCCCTAGTGGAGAGAGAGAGGGGCCGGCCAGGGCAAGAGGCGCGCCCCCTCCCCTTGAGTCCGAATAGGACAAGGAAGGGGGGGCGGCGCCCCCCTTGCCTTTCCCCTCTCCCACTCCTTCCTTCCCCTCCTTCTTGGACTAGGAAAGGGAGGGGCAAACCTACTTGGAGTAGGTTTCCCCCTCCTAGGGAACGCCACCCCCTTGGCAGGCCCCCTCCTCCTCCCCCCCCGTTTATATACGGAGGAAGGGGCACCCCATGACACACAAGTTGATCTTCGTGATCATTCCTTAGCCGTGTGCGATGCCCCACTCCACCATATTCCACCTCGGTCATATCATAGCGGTGCTTAGGCGAAGCCCTGCGTCGGTAGAACATCATCACCATCACCACGCCGTTGTGCTGATGAAACTCTTCCCCGACACCCTGCTGGATCGGAGTCCGGGGATCGTCATCAAGCTGAACGTGTGCTGAACTCGGAGGTGCCGTACGTTTGGTACTTAGATCGGTCAGATCATGAAGACGCACGACTACATCAACCGCGTTGTCATAACGCTTCCGCTTTCGGTGTACGAGGGTACGTGGACAACACTCTCCCCTCTCGTTGCTATGCATCACCATGATCTTGCGTGTGCGTAGGAATTTTTTTGAAATTACTACGTTCCCCAACAGTGGCATCCGAGCCAGGTTTTATGCGTAGATGTCATATGCACGAGTAGAACACAAGAGAGTTGTGGGCGATACAAGTCATACTGCTTACCAGCATGTCATACTTTGGTTCAGCGGTATTGTGAGATGAAGCGGCCCAGACCGACATTAAGCGTACGCTTATGCGAGACTGGTTTCACCGTTACGAGCACTTGTTGCTTAAAGGTGACTGGCGGGTGTCTGTCTCTCTCACTTTAGTTGAACCGAGTGTGGCTATGCCCGGTCCTTGCGAAGGTTAAAACAACACTAACTTGACGAACTATCGTTGTGGTTTTGATGCGTAGGTAAGAACGGTTCTTGCTCAGCCCGTAGCAGCCACGTAAAATTTGCAACAACAAAGTAGAGGATGTCTAACTTGTTTTTGCAAGGCATGTTGTGATGTGATATGGTCAAGACGTGATGCTATATTTTATTGTATGAGATGATCATGTTTTGTAACCAAAGTTATCGGCAACTGGCAGGAGCCATATGGTTGTCGCTTTATTGTATGAAATGCAAACGCCCTGTAATTGCTTTACTTTATCACTAAGCGGTAGCGATAGTCGTAGAAGCAATAGATGGCGTAACGACAACGATGCTACGATGGAGATCAAGGTGTCGCGCCGGTGACGATGGTGATCACGACGGTGCTTCGGAGATGGAGATCACAAGCACAAGATGATGATGACCATATCACATCACTTATATTGATTGCATGTGATGTTTATCCTTTATGCATCTTATCTTGCTTTGATTGACGGTAGCATTTTAAGATGATCTCTCACTAAATTATCAAGAAGTGTTCTCCCTGAGTATGCACCGTTGCGAAAGTTCTTCGTGCTGAGACACCACGTGATGATCGGGTGTGATAGGCTCTACGTTCAAATACAACGGGTGCAAAACAGTTACACACGCGGAATATTCAGGTTAAACTTGACGAGCCTAGCATATACAGATATGGCCTCGGAACACGGAGACCGAAAGGTCGAACGTGAATCATATAGTAGATATGATCAACATAGTGATGTTCACCATTGAAACTACTCCATCTCACGTGATGATCGGACATGGTTTAGTTGATTTGGATCACGTGATCACTTAGATAACTGGAGAGATGTCTGTCTAAGTGGGAGTTCTTAAGAAATATGATTAATTGAACTTAAATTTATCATGAACTTAGTACCTGATAGTATTTTGCTTGTCTATGTTTGTTGTAGATAGATGGCTCGTGCTGTTGTTCCATTGAATTTTAATGCGTTCCTTGAGAAAGCTAAGTTGAAAGATGATGGTAGCAATTACACGGACTAGGTCCATAACCTGAGGATTATCCTCATTGCTGCACAGAAGAATTACGTCCTGGAGGTACCGCTGGGTGCCAGGCCTGCTGCAGATGCAACTGACGATGTTAAGAACGTCTGGCAGAGCAAATATGATGACTACTCGATAGTTCAGTGTGCCATGCTTTACAGTTTGGAACCGGGTCTTCAACGACGTTTTGAATGTCATGGAGCATATGAGATGTTCCAGGAATTGAAGTTAATATTTCAAGAAAATGCCCGGATTGAGAGAAATGAAGTCTCCAATAAGTTCTATAGCTGTAAGATGAAGGAGAATAGTTCTGTCAGTGAACACATACTCAAAATGTCTGGGTATAATAATCACTTGATTCAACTGGGAGTTAATCTTCCTGATGATAGTGTCATTGACAGAATTCTTCAATCACTGCCACCAAGCTACAAGAGCTTCGTGATGAACTATAATATGCAAGGGATGGACAAGACTATTCCCGAGCTCTTCGCAATGCTAAAAGCTGCGGAGGTAGAAATCAAGAAGGAGCATCAAGTGTTGATGGTCAACAAGACCACCAGTTTCAAGAAAAAGGGCAAAGGGAAGAAGAAGGGGAACTTAAAGAAGAACAACAAACAAGTTGCTGCTCAAGAGAAGAAACCCAAATCTGGACCTAAGCCTGAGATTGAGTGCTTCTACTGCAAGTAGACTAGACACTGGAAGCGGAACTGCCCCAAGTATTTGGCGGATAAGAAGGATGGCAAAGTGAACAAAGGTATATGTGATATACATGTTATTGATGTGTACCTTACTAATGCTCGCAGTAGTACCTGGGTATTTGATACTGGTTCTGTTGCTAATATTTGCAACTCGAAATAGGGACTACAGATTAAGCGAAGATTGGCTAAGGACGAGGTGACGATGCGTGTGGGAAATGGTTCCAAAGTTGATGTGATCGCGGTCGGCACGCTACCTCTACATCTACCATCGGGATTAGTTTTAGACCTAAATAATTGTTATTTGGTGCCAGTGTTGAGCATGAACATTATATCTGGATCTTGTTTGATGCGAGACGGTTATTCATTTAAATCAGAGAATAATGGTTGTTCTGTTTATATGAGTAATATCTTTTATGGTCATGCACCCTTGAAGAGTGGTCTATTTTTATTGAATCTCGATAGTGGTGATACACATATTCATAATGTTGAAGCCAAAAGATGCAGAGTTGATAATGATAGTGCAACTTATTTGTGGCACTACCCTTTAGGTCATATCGGTGTAAAGCGCATGAAGAAACTCCATACTGATGGACTTCTGGAATCACTTGATTATGAATCACTTGGTACTTGCGAACCGTGCCTCGTGGGCAAGATGACTAAAACGCCGTTCTCCGGAACTATGGAGCGAGCAACTGATTTATTGGAAATCATACATACTGATGTATGTGGTCCAATGAATATTGAGGCTCGTGGCGGGTATCGTTATTTTCTCACCTTCACAGATGATTTGAGCAGATATGGGTATATCTGAAAAGTTCAAGGAATTTCAGAGTGAAGTGGAAAATGATCGTAACAAGAAAATAAAATTTTTACGATCTAATCGTGGAGGAGAATATTTGAGTTACGAGTTTGGTTTACATTTTAAGCACTGCGGAATAGTTTCGCAACTCACGCCACCCGGAACACCACAACGAAATGGTGTGTCCGAACGTCGTAATCGTACTTTACTAGATATGGTGCGATCTATGATGTCTCTTACTGATTTACCGCTATCATTTTGGGGTTATGCTTTAGAGACGGCCGCATTCACGTTAAATAGGGCACCATCAAAATCCGTTGAGATGACGCCTTATGAACTGTGGTTTGGCAAGAAACCAAAGTTGTCGTTTCTTAAAGTTTGGGGCTGCGATGCTTATGTGAAGAAACTTCAACCAGATAAGCTCGAACCCAAATCGAACAAATGTGTCTTCATAGGATACCCAAAAGAGACTATTGGGTACACCTTCTATCACAGATCTGAGGGCAAGATTTTCGTTGCTAAATTCGGATCCTTTCTAGAGAAGGGGTTTCTCTCGAAAGAAGTGAGTGGGAGGAAAGTAGAACTTGATGAGGTAACTGTACCTGCTCCCTTATTGGAAAGTAGTTCATCACAAGAACCTGTTCTTGTGACAACTACACCAATCAGTGAGGAAGCTAATGATATTGATCATGAAACTTCAGATCAAGTTACTACTGAACCTCGTAGGTCTACCATAGTAAGATCCGCACCAGAGTGGTACGGTAATCCTATTCTAGAAGTCATGTTACTTGACCATGGCGAACCTACGAACTATGAGGAAGCGATGATGAGCCCAGATTCTGCAAAATGGCTTGAAGCTATGAAATCTGAGATGGGATCCATGTATGAGAACAAAGTATGGACTTTGGTTGACTAGCCCGATGATCGGCAAGCCATTGAGAATAAATGGATCTTCAAGAAGAAGACTGACGCTGATGGTAATGTAACTGTCTACAAAGCTCGACTTGTTGCGAAAGGTTTTCGACAAGTTCAAGGGGTTGACTACGATGAGACTTTCTCACCCGTAGCGATGCTTAAGTCTGTCCGAATCATGTTAGCAATTGCCACATTTTATGATTATGAAATTTGGCAAATGGATGTCAAAACTGCATTCCTGAATGGATTTCTGGAAGAAGAGTTGTATATGATGCAACTGGAAGGTTTTGTGCAATCCAAAAGGTGCTAACAAAGTGTGCAAGCTCCAACGATCCATTTATGGACTGGTGCAAGCATCTCGGAGTTGGAATAAATGCTTTGATAGTGTGATCAAAGCATATGGTTTTATACAGACTTTTGGAGAAGCCTGTATTTACAAGAAAGTGAGTGGGAGCTCTGTAGCATTTCTGATATTATATGTAGATGACATATTGTTAATTGGAAATGATAAAGAATTTCTGGATAGCATAAAGGGATACTTGAATAAAAATTTTCAATGAAAGACCTTGATGAAGCTGCTTACATATTGGGCATCAAGATCTATAGAGATAGATCAAGACGCTTAATTAGACTTTCACAAAGCACATACCTTGATAAAGTTTTGAAAAAGTTCAAAATGGATCAGGCAAAGAAAGGGTTCTTGCCTGTATTACAAGGTGTGAAGTTGAGTCAGACTCAATGCCCGACCACAGCAGAAGATAGAGAGAAAATGAAAGATGTTCCCTATGCTTCAACCATAGGCTCTATCATGTGTGCAATGCTGTGTACCATACCTGATGTATGCTTAGCAATAAGTTTAGCAGGGAGGTACCAAAGTAATCCAGGAGTGGATCACTGGACAGCGGTCAAGAATATCCTGAAATACTTGAAAAGGACTAAGGATATGTTTCTCGTTTATGGTGGTGACAAAGAGCTAGTCGTAAATGGTTACGTTGATGCGAGCTTTGACACTGATCCGAATGATTCTAAATCGCAAACCGGATACGTGTTTTTATTAAACGGTGAAGCTGTAAGTTGGTGCAGTTCTAAACAAAGCGTCATGGCGGGATCTACATGTGAAGCGGAGTACATAGCTGCTTCGGAAGCAGCAAATGAAGGAGCCTGGATGAAGGAGTTCATTTCCGATCTAGGTGTCATACCTAGTGCATCGGGACCAATGAAGATCTTCTGTGACAATACTGGTGCAATTGCCTTGGCAAAGGAATCAGGATTTCACAAGAGGACCAAGCACATCAAGAAACGCTTCAATTCCATCCGGGACCAAGTCCAGGTGGGAGACATAGAGATTTGCAAGATACATACGGATCTGAATGTTGCAGACCCGTTGACTAAGCCTCTTCCACGAGCAAAACATGATCAGCACCAAGACTCCATGGGTGTTAGAATCATTACTGTGTAATCTAGATTATTGACTCTAGTGCAAGTGGGAGACTGAAGGAAATATGCCCTAGAGGCAATAATAAAGTTATTATTTATTTCCTCATATCATGATAAATGTTTATTATTCATGCTATAATTGTATTAACCGAAAACATGATACATGTGTGAATACATAGACATACATAATGTCACTAGTATGCCTCTACTTGACTAGCTCATTAATCAAAGATGGTTATGTTTTCTAACCATAGACATGTGTTGTCATTTGATTAACGGGATCACATCATTAGGAGAATGATGTGATTGACTTGACCCATTTCGTTAGCTTAGCACTTGACCGTTTAGTATGTTGCTATTGCTTTCTTCATGACTTATACAAAGTTCCTATAACTATGAGATTATGCAACTCCCGTTTACCGGAGGAACACTTTGTGTGCTACCAAACGTCACAATGTAACTGGGTGATTATAAAGGAGCTCTACAGGTGTCTCCAAAGGTACATGTTGAGTTGGCGTATTTCGAGATTAGGTTTTGTCACTCCGATTGTCGGAGAGGTATCTCTGGGCCCTCTCGGTAATGCACATCACTATAAGCCTTGCAAGCAATGTAGCTAGTGAGTTAGTTACGGAATGATGCATTACGTAACGAGTAAAGAGACTTGCCGGTAACGAGATTGAACTAGGTATGGGATACCGACGATCGAATATCGGGCAAGTAACATACCGATGACAAAGGGAACAACGTATGTTGTTATGCGGTTTGACCGATAAAGATCTTCGTAGAATATGTAGGAGCCAATATGAGCATCCAGGTTCTGCTATTGGTTATTGACCGGAAATAGTTCTAGGTCATGTCTACATAGTTCTCGAACCCGTAGGGTCCGTGATGTCTACTACACATCCTTCTTCTTGTAGGCGTTGTTGGGCCTGCAAGTGCACAGGTTTGTAGGACAGTAGCAAATTTCCCTCAAGTGGATGACCTAAGGTTTATCAATCCGTAGGAGGCGTAGGATGAAGATGGTCTCTCTCAAACAACCCTGCAACCAAATAACAAAAAGTCTCTTGTGTCCCCAACACACCCAATACAATGGCAAATTGTATAGGTGCACTAGTTCGGCGAAGAGATGGTGATACAAGTGCAAAATAGATAGTAGATATAGGTATTTGTAATCTGAAATTATAAAAACAGCAAGGTAACAAGTGGTAAAAGTGAGCGTAAACGGTATTGCAATGATAGGAAACAAGGCCTAGGGTTCATACTTTCACTAGTGCAAGTTCTCTCAACAATAATAACATAGATAGAACATATGACAAGCCCTCAACATGCAACAAAGAGTCACTCCAAAGCCACTAATAGTGGAGAACAAATGTAGAGATTATGGTCGGGTACGAAACCACCACAAAGCTATTCTTTCGGATCGATCTATAAAAGAGTTCGTACTAGAATAACACCTTAAGATACAAATCAACCAAAACCCTAATGTCACCTAGATACTCCATTGTCACCTCAAGTATCCGTGGGCATGATTATACGATATGCATCACACAATCTCATATTCATCCAACCAACATAAAAGTACTTCAAAGAGTGCCCCAAAGTTTCTACCGGAGAGTCAAGAACGTGTGCCAACCCCTATGCATAGGTTCCCAAAGTCACGAAACCCGCAAGTTGATCACCAAAACATACATCAAGTGGATTAATAGAATAACCCATTGTCACCACGGTTATCCCACGCAAGACATACATCAAGTGTTCTCATAAAAGACTCAATCCAATAAGATAACTTCAAAGGGGAAACTCAATTCATGACAAGAGAGTAGAGGGGGAGAAACATCATAAGATCCAACTACAATAGCAAAGCCCGGGATACATCAAGATCGTGCCCTAGAGGACCACGAGAGAGAACATGAGAGAGAGAGATCAAACACATAGCTACTGGTACATACCCTCAGCCTCGAGGGGGAACTACTCCCTCCTCGTCATGGATAGCGCCGGGATGATGAAGATGGCCACAGGTGATGGGATCCCCCTCCGGCAGGGTGCCGGAACAGGGTCCCGATTGGTTTTTGGTGGCTACAGAGGCTTGCGGCGGCGGAACTCCTGATCTATCTTCTGTTCTGGAAGTTTTAGGGTACGTAGGTATATATGGGTGCAAGGGGTACGTCGGTGGACCTCCGGGGTGCTCACGAGGCAGGGGGCGCGCCCTCCACCCTCGTGACCTCCTCAGAGGCTTCTTGGAGTAGGGTCCAAGTCTCCTGGATCACGTTCGGTTGGAAAAACACGATCCCGAAGGTTTCATTCCATTTGGACTCCGTTTGATATTCTGTTTCTTCGAAATACTGAAAAAGGCAAAAAACAGCAATTCTGGGCTGGGCCTCCGGTTAATAGGTTAGTCCCAAAAGTAATATAAAAGTGGAAAATAAAGCCCAATATAGTCCAAAACAGTAGATAAAGTAGCATGGAGCAATCAAAAATTATAGATACGTTGGAGACGTATCAAGCATCCCCAAGCTTAATTCCTGCTCGTCCTCGAGTAGGTAAATGATAAAAAAGAATTTTTGATGCGGAGTGATACTTTGGCATAATTTCAATGTAAATCTTCTTAATTGTGATATGAATATTCAGATCCAAAAGATTCAAGACAAAAGTTCATATTAACACAAAAATAATAATACTTCAAGCATACTAATCAAAGCAATCATGTCTTCTCAAAATAGCATGGCAAAAGAAAGTTCATCCCTACAAAATCATATAGTTAGGCTATGCTTCATTTTTGTCACACAAAGATGTTCCCAACTTCTATACCCCCGATGACAAGCCAAGCAATTGTTTCATACTTAAATAATCTCAAACTTTTTCAACCTTCACGCAATACATGAGCGTGAGCCATGGATATAGCACTACGGATGGAATAGAATATGACGATGGGGATTGTGTGGAGAAGAAAAAAAGGGAGAAAGTCTCACATTGACGAGGCTAATCAACGGGCTATGAAGACGCCCATTAATTAATGTCAACATGAGGAGTAGGGATTGCCATGCAACGGATGCACTAGAGCTATGAATGCTCAACAAAAGAAAACTAGTGGGTGTGCATCCAACTCGCTTGCTCACGAAGACCTAGGGCATTTGAGGAAGCCCATCGTAGGAATATACAAGCCAAGTTCTATAATGAAAAATTCCCACTAGTATAAAAAGACAACTTATGAGACTCACTACATGAAGAACAAAGTGCTACTTTGAAGCACAATATATGAGACTCACTACATGAAGAACAAGGTGCTACTTTGAAGCACAAGTGTGGAAAAAGGATAGTAGCATTGCCCCTTTTTATTTTATTTTTTTTATTTTTTTGGGCCTTTCTTTTTTTATTTTTTGGCCTTTCTCTTCTTCTTTTTATTTGGGCAATGCTCTAATAATGATGATCATCACACTTCTATTGATTACAACACAAGGATTACAACTCGAAACTTTAGAACAAGATATGACTCTATATGAATGCCTCCGGCGGTGTATCGGGATGGTGCAATGAATCAAGAGTGACATGTATGAAAAATAATGCATGCTGGCTTTGCCACAAATACGATGTCAACTACATGATCATGCAATGGCAATATGACAAAAGTAAAGTATGTCATGATGATGATCGGAACGGTGGAAAGTTGCATGGCAATATATCTCGGAATTGCTATGGAAATGCCATAATAGGTAGGTATGGTGGCTGTTTTTAGGAAGATATAAGGAGGTTTATGTGTGATAGAGCGAATCGTATCATAAGGTTTGGATGCATCGGCGAAGTTTGCACCAACTCTCAAGGTGAGAAAGGGCAATGCACGGTACCGAAGAGGCTAGCAAAGGCGGAAAGGTGAGAGTGCGTATAATCCATGGACTCAACATTAGTCAAAAGAACTCATATACTTATTGCAAAAATTTAGAAGTCATCAAAAATCAAGTACTACGTGCATGCTCCTAGGGGGATAGATTGGTAGGAAAAGACCATCGCTCGTTCCCGACCGCCACTCATAAGGATGCACAAGCCAGGTACACTTCATGTTTCAAATTTGTTACACAACTTTAACCATACGTGCATGCTACGGGACTTGCAAACTTCAACACAAGCATTTCTCAAATTCCCAATTACCCAACTAGCACGACTTTGATATTATCACCTCCATATCTCAAAACAATTATCAAGCACCAAACTTGTCTTAGTATTCAATTCACTCAAAAGAAAATTTCACATATCTTGAACACCAAGTATATTAACATTAAGCAAATTACCATGCTATTAACGAATCTCAAAATAATCTAAGTGAAGCATGAGAGTTCAACTATTTCTCCAAAATAAAACTACCACCATGCTCTAAAAGATATAAGTGAAGCACTAGAGCAACAACAAACTACTCCGAAAGATATAAGTGAAGATCAATGAGTAGCTAAATAATTATGCAACTATGCGAAGAGTCTCTCTCATTTAATAATTTCAGATCTTGATACTTTATTCGAACATCAAGCAAAGCTAAAGAAAAATACATTGCAAGGATAGCACAACTCATGTGAAGAAGCAAAAACTTAGGCTCAACCGATACTAACCGATAGTTGTTGAAGAAGAAAGGTGGGATGCCTACCGGGGCATCCCCAAGCTTAGATGCTTGAGACTTCTTGAAATATTATCTTGGGGTGCCTTGGGCATCCCCAAGATTGAACTTTTGTGTCTCCTTAATTCCTCTCATATCATGGTTTCTCTTTTTATCAAAAGCTTCATCCACAACAAACTAAACAAGAACTCGTGAGATAGGTTAGTATAAACCAATGCAAAACCTTATCATTTTCTACTGTAACAAATCACTAAAATTATTATTAAACATTGCATACTAAATGCCTCTGCATATTTAATACTCCTATCACCAAATAGAATCATTAATCAAGCAAACATATGCAAACAATGCAACCATAACAGCAATCTGCCAAAACAGTACAGTCTGTAAAGAATGAAAGAGTATCAATACTTCCCTGACTCCAAAAATTATGAACTGAAATTCCCACTGTAACAAATTTATCACAACTCAATATTCAAAAAGATTCAACATTATACCACTCTCTGACTTTTCTAGGGAATTTTTGCAACAGCGGTAAACTTTCTGTTTTTCAAACAGCAACATGTATACTAGCAAAATAAGCATGGCAAAGGCTATCCTTGACTTCTTTATTGAAACTAAAGATGCAAAACGTTAATCTAAATAACATCAAGCAAAAACTAACAAAAGAAAATGACGCTCCAAGCAAAACACATATCATGTGGCGAATAAAAATATAGCTCCAAGTAAAGTTTACCGATGAACGAAGACGAAAGAGGGGATGCCTTCCGGGGCATCCCCAAGCTTAGGCTTTTGGCTATTCTTGAATATTAACTTGGGGTGCCTTGGGAATACCCAAGCTTAGGCTCTTGCCACTCCTTGTTACATAGTCCATCGAATCTTTACCCAAAACTTGAAAACTTCACAACACAAAACTCAACAGGAAATCTTATAAGCTCCGTTAGTGAAAGAAAACAAAAGCACCACATTGGTACTGTAATTAACTCATTCTAAATTCATATTGGTGTAATATCTATTGTACTCCAACTTATATATGGTTCGTACCTTCCGATACTACTCATAGATTCATCAAAATAAGCAAACAACACATAGAAAACAGAATCTGTCAAAAAACAGAACAATCTGTAGTAATCTGTATCCAACGTATACTTCTGGAACTCCAAAAATCCTACCAAATTAGGAAGACCTTAACAATTTGTGTACCAATCCATATCAAAAAGAATAAGATCAAAAAGCACGTTTCTGTGAATTAACAAAACTAAATTACTCGGTGCAAAAGTTTCTGATTTCCAGCAGGATCAACACAACTATCACCGTAAGCTATCCTAAAGGTCTTGGCACTTTATTGAAACAAAAGCTATAAAACATGATTACTACAGTAGCATAATCATGTGAACACACAAAAACAGTAAGGATAAATATTGGGTTGTCTCCCAACAAGCGCTTTTCTTTAATGCCTTTCTAGCTAGGCATGATGATGACAATGATGCTCACCTAAAAGATAAGAATTGAAACATATGGGAGCATCATAAAGCATATGACTAGCACATTTAAGTCTAACCCACTTCCTATGCATAGGGATTTTGTGAGCAAACAACTTATGGGAACAATAATCAACAAGCATAGGAAGGTAACACAAGCATAGCTTCAAGATTTTAAGCACATAGAGAGGAAACTTGATATTATTGCAATTCCTACAAGCATATATTCCTCCCTCATAATAATTTTCAGTAGCATCACGAATGAGTTCAACAATATAACCAGCACCTAAAGCATTCTTTTCATGATCTACTAGCATAGAAAATTTACTATTCTCCACATAAGCAAAATTCTTCTCATGAATAATAGTGGGGGCAAACTCAACAAAATAACTATCATGTGATTGAAAATTAAGATCAAGATGACAAGTTTCATGGTTATCATTATTCTTTAAAGCATACGTGTCATCATAATAATCATCATAGATAGGAGGCATGCTTTCATCATAGTAAATTTGCTCACCAAAGCTTGGGGGACAAAAAATATCATCTTCATCAAACATAGATTCCCCAAGCTTGGGGCTTTGCATATCATTAGCATCATGGATATTCACGGAATTCATACTAACAACATTGCAATCATGCTCATCATTCAAAGATTTAGTGCCAAACATTCTATGTAATTCTTCTTCTAGCACTTGAGCACAATTTTCCTTCCCATCATTTTCACGAAAGATATTAAAAAGGTGAAGCGTTTGAGACAAACTTAATTCCATTTTTTTGTAAATTTCTTTCATAGAAAAACTAGTGCTAAAACAAGAAAAAAAAGATTCAATTGCAAGATCTAAAGATATACCTTCACTTACCTAGCCTCCCCGGCAACGGCGCCAGAAAAGAGCTTAGTTGACGGGGTGTGAGTGAGTGCCATTCCCCGGCAACGGCGCCAGAAAAGAGCTTGATGTCTACTACACAACCTTCTTCTTGTAGACGTTGTTGGGCCTGCAAGTGCACAGGTTTGTAGGACAGTAGAAAATTTCCCTCAAGTGGATGACCTAAGGTTTATCAATCCGTAGGAGGCGTAGGATGAAGATGGTCTCTCTCAAACAACCCTGCAACCAAATAACAAAAAGTCTCTTGTGTCCCCAACACACCCAATACAATGGCAAATTGTATAGGTGCACTAATTCGGCGAAGAGATGGTGATACAAGTGCAAAATAGATAGTAGATAAAGGTATTTGTAATCTGAAATTATAAAAACAGCAAGGTAACAAGTGGTAAAAGTGAGCGTAAACGGTATTGCAATGATAGGAAACAAGGCCTAGGGTTCATACTTTCACTAGTGCAAGTTCTCTCAACAATAATAACATAGATAGAACATATGACAAGCCCTCAACATGCAACAAAGAGTCACTCCAAAGCCACTAATAGCGGAGAACAAACGTAGAGATTATGGTCGGGTATGAAACCACCACAAAGCTATTCTTTCGGATCGATCTATAAAAGAGTTCGTACTAGAATAACACCTTAAGATACAAATCAACCAAAACCCTAATGTCACCTAAATACTCCATTGTCACCTCAAGTATCCGTGGGCATGATTATACGATATGCATCACACAATCTCATATTCATCCAACCAACATAAAAGTACTTCAAAGAGTGCCCCAAAGTTTCTACCGGAGAGTCAAGAACGTGTGCCAACCCCTATGCATAGGTTCCCAAAGTCACGAAACCCGCAAGTTGATCACCAAAACATACATCAAGTGGATCAATAGAATAACCCATTGTCACCACGGTTATCCCACGCAAGACATACATCAAGTGTTTTCATAAAAGACTCAATCCAATAAGATAACTTCAAAGGGGAAACTCAATTCATCACAAGAGAGTAGAGGGGGAGAAACATCATAAGATCCAACTACAATAGCAAAGCTCGGGATACATCAAGATCGTGCCCTAGAGGAACACGAGAGAGAACACAAGAGAGAGAGATCAAACACATAGCTACTGGTACATACCCTCAGCCCCGAGGGTGAACTACTCCCTCCTCGTCATGGATAGCGCCGGGATGATGAAGATGGCCACCGGTGATGGGATCCCCCTCCGGCAGGGTGCCGAAACAGGGTGTCGATTGGTTTTTGGTGGCTACAGAGGCTTGCGGCGGCGGAACTCCCGATCTATCTTCTGTTCTGGAAGTTTTAGGGTACGTAGGTATATATGGGTGCAAGGGGTACGTCGATGGACCTCCGGGGTGCTCACGAGGCAGGGGGCGCGCCCAGGGGGGCGCGCCCTCCACCCTCGTGACCTCCTCGGAGGCTTCTTGGAGTAGGGTCCAAGTCTCCTGGATCACGTTTGGTTGGAAAATCACGATCCCGAAGGTTTTATTCCGTTTGGACTCCGTTTGATATTCTGTTTCTTCGAAATACTGAAAAAGGCAAAAAACAGCAATTTTGGGCTGGGCCTCCGGTTAATAGGTTAGTCCCAAAAGTAATATAAAAGTGGAAAATAAAACCCAATATAGTCCAAAACAGTAGATAAAGTAGCATGGAGCAATCAAAAATTATAGATACATTGGAGACGTATCAGTCCGCACGCTTAACGTTACGTTGACAGTTTTATTATGAGTTTATGAATTTTGATGTACCGTAGGTTGTTCGGAGTCCCGGATGTGATCACGGACATGACGAGGAGTCTCTAAATGGTCGAGACATAAAGATTGATATATTGGACGACTATATTCGGACACCGGAATAGTTCCGGGGATTATCGGATATATATCGGAGTACCGGGGGTTACCGGAACCCCCCGGGAACTAATGGGCCTTGGTGGGCCCTAGTGGAGAGAGAGAGGGGCCAGCCAGGGCAAGAGGCGCGCCCCCTCCCCTTGAGTCCGAATAGGACAAGGAAGGGAGGGGGCGGCGCCCCCCTTGCCTTTCCCGTCTCCCACTCCTTCCTTCCCCCTCCTTCTTGAACTAGGAAAGGGAGGGGCAAACCTACTTGGAGTAGGTTTCCCCCTCCTAGGGCGCGCCACCCCCTTGGCCGGCCCCCTCCTCCTCCCCTCCTTTATATACGGAGGAGGGGGCACCCCATGACACACAAGTTGATCTTCGTGATCATTCCTTAGCCGTGTGCGGTGCCCCCTCCACCATATTCCACCTCGGTCATATCGTAGCGGTGCTTAGGCGAAGCCCTGGTAGAACATCATCACCGTCACCACACCGTCATGCTGACGAAACTCTTCCCTGACACCCTGCTGGATCGGAGTCCGGGGATTGTCATCGAGCTGAACGTGTGCTGAACTCGGAGGTGCCGTACGTTCGATACTTGGATCGGTCGGATCATGAAGACGTACGACTACATCAACTGCGTTGTCATAACGCTTCCGCTTTTGGTCTACGAGGGTACGTGGACAACACTCTCCCCTCTTGTTGCTATGCGCCACCATGATCTTGCGTGTGCATAGGAATTTTTTTGAAATTACTGCGTTCCCCAACAGTAATAAGGAAAGAGAGGTTTTCACATACAAATATACTATCTTGGACATCTTTTATGATTGTGAAGCACTCATTAAGTGTGACATGCTAAAAAAGTTGATGTTAGACAAGGAAGACAACGTAATGGTTTATATTTTCTCACATCTCAGTTAAAGTATATTGTCATAGACCTTTCCAACATGTTGAGCTTGCCTTTCCCCCTCATGCTAGCCAAATTCCTTGCACCAAGTAGAGATACTATTTGTGCTTCCAAATATCCTTAAACCAGTTTTGCCATGAGAGTCCACCATACCTACCTATGGATCGAGTAAGATCCTTCAAGTAAGTTGTCATGTTGCAAGCAATAAAAATTTCTCTCTAAATATCCATGACTTATTAGTGCAGAGAAAATAAGCTTTATACGATCTTGTTATGGAAGCAATAAAAGCGACGGACTGCATAATAAAGGTCCATATACAAGTGGCAATATAAAGTGACGTTCTTTTGCATTAAGATTTTGTGCATCCAACCCTAAACGCACATGACAACCTCTGCTTCCCTTTGCGAAGGGCCTACTTTTACTTTATGTTTTTACTTTATGCTTGAGTCAAGGTGATCTTCACCTTTCCCTTTTTCATTTTATCCTTTGGCAAGCTCCTCGTGTTTGAAGAAAAGCTGAAACACGTACGACGAGTAGCATCTGAAAGTTAATACATGGAAAGAAAACAAGGAACATTCCTACATTTATATCCATCAATTATAAATGTTGACATACCCAAGCGAATATAAACTAAAGTAGAAAAATATTGATATCTAGCAAGCAAAATAATTGATGTATGGAAGCAAGATGTCACATGAACAAGCAAATGACAAGAGAGGCAAATCAAAGAAATGTCATCCCTAAGAGGAAAACATAGTGTGAACTGGACCCTATGCTCTTAGTGAACATAGATGACAAATACCTCAAGAAAAGCACAAGCTCCCTTACTATACTATGACTGTTTAAAGTATATTTCTTATAGTCGAAGCACTGTTTAACTATGTTATATAGAATATTTGACATTACCATATACTCCCTCCGTCCCAAAATAAGTGACTCAAGTGTCTATGGGCTAAGGATTACCCCCCCCCCCCCCCCCCCCCCCACTAAATCATAGAAATGTTTTATTTTACAATAGTTGCAGGCTTCATAAATAATTTGTCACTGGCTAAAAAAAACATCACAAATGCTAATGCAGTTCCGTTCGATATGACATGTACGTTTAGCAAGCTGGTCATGACGTTTTGTTTTCATATGTAGTTAAATCAAGCAGTCTCCTTGTGTGGATCTCCAAGACTAATAAAATGCCCAAAAATCTGAATGCTCTTTACAAATCTAAGTACGGACCAAACGTGAGCAAGCAAAATGAACGCACATTCTTATATTTTCTCGAGTTCAGCAGACAAAAAGCATCATGTGACATTCACACATACCCCTACGAGAGAATGTACGCAAGTTATGCACATAAAAAAAATTCTTACCAAGATGGCACCACCGATGAGGCCACCATTAGCAGCGTGGACTTGACATCATGCATCTAGCTCAGCATAGAGGAAGACAGAAGTCTGGCCGTCCGGCTGGAGCTCGCCGATGACGCCCGAGACGGACACCCAAGTTGTTGATACCGGGGTGCCAACCCTGCACAGTCCACCAACTCTGGCTGTAGCCAAGCTCGAGGTCAGCTCACATGTGAGCTGCAAATAGTTCGTACAACCTGACCATGAATACATAAAACATTAGAACAAGACGAGGAAAGGAACTGGCCGGAGTTGCAGAGAGGAACCAACCGAATCGGTGTGGCTGTCTCAGGTGTCGCCCCAGATGAGCTTCCACTGGATCTGATGGCGGAGCACTACTGCTGGCTCCCACCATTCTCAGGCGACCAAATCCCATCTGGCCTCCGTGGTTGTCGCCGCTGCTGGTGACGGTGGAGCTCAAGGCCACCGGATCTATGGTAGGTGCTCGCCGGCTCTGGCCACATGTTGAGGGAGAGGTGGGCTAGTTAGGTGCCGGCTCTTGCTAGGTGCGGCGACGGCCAAGAGATCCTTGGAGAGAGGCAAGGGAGGTGAGAAAGAGTGGATGGAAGTGGAAACCGTGCAGGCGGCGGTTCGAGAAAGACGAGGGAAATTAGGAGGGTCAACCGCACGGAGAGGTGGGGAAAACTGGGAGGGCCAACTAAAAAAACTGGGAGGGGGCAGTGCCTGTCAAGGAAAAAAAACTGGGAGGGAGCAGTGCCGGTCACTCGGTCAGGGTTTCGCTCGCTAATGTGGTCGATTTTCGGACATATATTTGTATTTTTTTGGATCAAATTCATCTAAACAAAACTTTATATTTCGAATTATTAGGCTTCTAACTTACTCCAATTTTGATGTTTGGAACTTACATGTATTATTATTTTGTCATAATAACATATAAAAAAACGTGTTTGTGCACGTCCTAGCACGTGATGTAGCTCGATGTCGTCCAATCATCAAGAAACCATGCATTGCTAGCATGTTGTTGGTGCCATGGTGATTTTTTATCCATGTCATTTAAAAAAGAAAAATATCTAAATCGATAAATTGATGGCACGAGCGAGATCGGTTGCCTCGCTCGCAACGCGCATGCTAGTGGGACCCATGCACCGCCCTTTGTTTTCCTAAAGCATGTTCATCACGTGATTCTCAGCTATGACTGCGTTTTCCTCATGCATTGCAGTAAACAAGCATTTGCTACAGTTGCCGACACAACAAGCTTTTTTCTTCGGCAATGGCGCGGGGGTGAAGTAGGGGGAGGCTGCTATGATGTTTGGGATGTGACACATAGGGCGGTGTGGGATGCGACCAATTGGGAGCTCACGGCGGTCAACCGACGGATAGTGTTGTCCTTAAAAAAATATTGATCCTATTTATTCTTTTCGAGCATATTTTAAATAAATAGGACTTTCTGTTTATTTCTTTGGTTTCTCATGTGGTTCCATTTTTTTTTTGAAATGTGGAACTCCTGCTTATTTCAATTCAAGATATTAATTAGTTCTTCATGATACATTTCCTTAAATAAAAAGGTGGAGACCGGGAACCTAGACCGTGAAGTTGTATTTAATAAAAATGTGAAGGTACCATGTTACAGGAGGACTCATAACTAAAAAGTAGCAAACTACTCCCTTCTTTTTACAAAGAGGGCCCTAGAACAATGATGGAAAACACGATCTATACAAGCACATCCTCAACTCACTGTTGTCGCGGACGGCCCCACTTGGAACGGCAAGACCTCTATGACTCCATGTCGCGAACTATTTGGAGAAGCAGTGATGCCTCCTTTTTACGTCCTTGGTCGGGAGGAAGAAGAAGAATGCATGTATTTGGGTTGAGCCGAACAACATGCAATTTGTAATAGCCACTCAAAGATCCACACATGGATGTGCTCTATCCCAATCTAGAACTCCATATTTTATCCACCTTTGTGTTAGCCACCATAACGATTTGGAAGAATGGGAAAAGGCGGAACGCGCTTCGCAGTAGCTAGCCATCAACAAATACCACCAGGACCACGAGCGTTCGTGAGCCACCAGCCACCAACCACTTTCACAAGACGCCCATGTGCCACATGGTGACGACCGAACCTAGACCTAGACATTGTACATGCAAGACTTTCCTAAGCGACGCCTTCCCCTCGCCTACTCTAGTCGGTGAGGCAATGGGTCGGGGATGGGGATTTCTTCTTGACTCTCAACGGTCTCTCTCCTCATGATACTTTGTAAGTGCACAATCTCAAACATGCCATTTTCAAATTCGTCATATTTATAACGTTTTGGACCAGTTTTTTTAACCATCATATTAATGCAAAATAATATGGTGCACTTACAATAGCTGTTGGAAATTTAATTATATAGAAAATATCTGGAATATAACGAGCTGTCATTCCACATGTTTATTGTCGTTGTGCATTGGAACATATCACCGAGGGTGAAATTTAACCGTCGGTTATTGCTATCCCCCGTCGGTCATTTCTAGTCATAACCCAGAGTTCTCTTTTGACCTTCGCTTATTAAATTATACCGTCAGGTATTACGTGCAATCCCCATGGGTATAGCCATAACCGTCGGATATAACAATGAACCGTCGCGCATTAAATTGGATATCCGAGAGTTGGGGTTTCCCGTCGGTAAATGTGGTACACCGTCGGTTATTAGCACCCATACATGTGAGTTGAGAAAAACCGTCGGGCATTACCACCACCGTCGGCTATTACTTTAATGGCCGACGGCCCGTCGTCTATTAGATTTCACCGTCGGAAATATGGGGATTTCTAGTAGTGATATCCAATTGGATGTAAGTTAGCATGTATTATTATTGTTGACATCACCTACAGGTGAATACGTTGGGAGGCAACACAATAAGCCCCTATCTTTCTCAGTGTCTGGTTGAAACTCCATAACCACAAGTATTGCGTGAGTGTTAGTAATTGTAGAAGACTACATGATAGTTGAGTATGTGGACTTGCTGAAAAGCTCTATTCTTGACTCTTTCTGATGTTATGATAAATTGCAATTGCTTCAATGACTGAGATTATAGTTTGTTAGTTCCCGATGAAGTTTTTGAACCATACTTGACATTGTGAATTGATTGTTACTTGAATATAAGAAATCATATGATAAAATCTATATATGTTGCTGTTATAAGAATGATCATGATGCCCTCATGTTCGTATTTTATTTTTATCTACACCTCTATCTCTAAACATGTGGACATATTTTTTGATATCGGCTTCCGCTTAAGGACAAACGAGGTCTAAGCTTGGGGGAGTTGATACGTCCATTTTGTATCATGCTTTTTTTATCAATATTTATTGCATTATGGGCTTTTATTACACATTATATCTCAATACTTATGGCTATTCTCTCTTATTTTACAAGGTTTACCATGAAGAGGGGGAATGCCGGCAGCTGGAATTCTGGCTGGAAAAGGAGCAAATATTGGAAACCTATTCTGCACAGCTCCAAAAATCCTGAAACTCCACGGAAGTTAGTTTTGGAATTAGTAAGAATTATTGAGCGAAGAAAACACAAGGGGGGCCCACACCCTGGCCACTCCTTCAACTTTGCATTCTCCTCAACAAGATGCACATGCTCACAACATGGGTTAGTAACATTTGCATTATCAATTAAGACCATATGAGGAAAAGTGTCATTCTCCATGGTTAGTTTTACTTGGAGTTGATCATGAGACTCTATGAGGCTAGCATGAGCACCCTTCAAGACCTTGTGAGCCTTGTCAAGTAAGTCAAACTCCTCTTTGAGTCTAGCAAGATCAACCCCAAGCTTAGCCTACTCGGAGTTTAGCACACGAGATACAACAAGAGCATGATCAAGATCTTTATTTAATTTAGCATGGTCATCGTTGTATGACTCCTCAAGAGACAAACGAAGACCTCGCTCTTACTCAAGAGCATTGGAAAGATCCGAAATCTCATCGGCATAGTCACGACTATGCCCCTCCATCTTAGAGATGGTATCTTCGCGAGCCTCGATCATGTCATTGGCTTCACCAAGTTGTTCCAAGAGAGCAACGAAGTGCTTCTTGGATTTACCCTTGAGTTTACTCATAAAAGACTCAAATTCATTCTCCTCCACATTAGACCCCTCACGTTCATCGATGCAATCCGTCATAGAAGGATTATTAATGATGGTGGTTTTGATGTTGGGGGTTACCTTGTTGGTGGCTTTAGCCATGAGACACTTGGCGGTGATGTTATCATTGGGTGAGTCGAAGAGAGACACTCGTGGAGTTGTCGCAATGGCAACGGAGGCCATGGCAACCGACTCACTGTCTTCATTATCATCATCATCCTCATTGTACTCTTCTTGTGCCACCAACCCCTTGGGAGGAGTCTTCTTGGTGAATTTGCCCTTGTTGGGGAAGGACTTGGCCTTGTCTTTTCGGATGAGCCTGCCACCATTGTCTTCCCTCTTCTCATAAGGGCATTCCGCAACAAAGTGGCTCGCATTGCCACAATTATAGCATGTCCTCACTCGTTACTTGATCTTCGCGCCACTTGAGTTGTTCTTGTTGAAGTTGGGCCTTGTGTTCTTCTTGCTCCAAAATTGCCTTGAAGCAAGAGCCATGTGTTCATGATAAGCATACTTTGTATCTTCGGGATTGCTCTCCTCTTATTCCTCTTCGTCCTCTTCTTCCATACTAACCTTGGCCTTCAAGGCAAGGTTGGGCTTCTTTGCTCTTTGAGAACGTAACACCGCATTGTCGACGGTCTTGTCCAAGATACTCATAGCCACAAACTCATCCAACACTTCACTTGAGGACAAGGTGTGGAAATCTGGCCTTTGACGAATGACGGAGGACATGGCCTTGTGGTAAGGCATCATGGCCTTGATAAATTTGCGCTTGATCCAATTGTCATCTGTATCCTTCCTCCCATGATCTCGAAGTGAGACCGCGAGAGTAGTTAATCCCCGATAAAGCTCACGAGGTTCTTCATCTTCTTTCATTGCAAACTCATCGGCTTCATCTTGCACCACTTCATAGTTGGAGCGTTAAATGCTTGCGCTTCCCCTGTAGAGGGAAACAACATGGTGCCATGCATCCTTGGCCACTGTGAAGGGCCGGAGATGAGCTAGATCTTCGGGTGGAATTGCATCTTGGATGATGAAGAGAGCATTCTCATTGAATTGATTATCCGCGGCTTCTCTAGGGGTGAAGTTGCTTCGGTCATGCGGATAAAAACCTTCTTCAATGATTCTCCAAAGATTAGTATTAACATGGTTTAAATGACGCTTAAAGTGATAAACCCG
The DNA here is from genome assembly GCA_963921465.1 of Triticum timopheevii. Taxonomy (NCBI): domain Eukaryota; kingdom Viridiplantae; phylum Streptophyta; class Magnoliopsida; order Poales; family Poaceae; genus Triticum; species Triticum timopheevii. The sequence continues at coordinate 220,399,044 of OY997274.1, forward strand.
AGAATCAAAGTCCTCATTTTTCACAATCTTAGGGGGGGGTCGGCATGATTCAAATGAGTGGAAAGAATCGGCCCACCATAAGTAAGCAGAGGTTCCACATGGGCAAAGATGTCATTGCCATTTTTACCAGTAGACAAAGGAGCCTTTTCACTAGTAGCTTCCCCCTTATCGGAGTTAGCATCCGTCACCTTGTTAGTGGGATCACCCACTTTCATGGGTGCGGTGGATAATTTAAGCCCTTCTAAGAATTTGTTAAACATGCTTTCAACCTCGGTCGTCATGGAGGTTTTCAATGTGTCCAAAGCCACATTGAATTCCTCATGAGAGACCGCGGTTCCCCCATCGGCCGTAGACGAGACCGGATTCACACCGGAGTGCTCCTCCGCACCGTCTACAGTGTCAACCATACTCTTCGGACAACAAAGTCCTTAAGAAAGAGACGAGGTTCTGATACCAATTTAAAGGATCGGTATGGTTGACTAGAGGGGTGTGAATAGGCAACTAATAATTTTTAGCTTTTCTTTATCAATTTAAACTTTGCATCAAAGTAGGTTGTCTAGATATGCAACTAGGTGGACAACCTATATGATGCAACAACAACAAGCACACAAGCAAGCTAGGGAAATAACACAAATAAGCTTGCACAAGTAAAGGCACGAGATAACCGAGAATGGAGCCGGTGAAGACGACCTTGTGTTACCGAAGTTCTTTCCTTTTGAGGGGAAGTACGTCTCCGTTGGAGCGGTGTGGAGGCACAATGCTCCCCAATAAGCCACTAGGGACACCGTATTCTCCTCACGCCCTCACACAATGCGAGATGTCGTGATTCCACTATTGGTGCCCTTGAAGGCGGCAACCGGACCTTTACAAACAAGGTTGGGGCTCTCTCCACAACTTAATTGGAGGCTCCCAACGAAACCCCAGAGCTTCACCATAATGTAATGTGGCTCCGAAGTGACCTCTTCCGTCTAGGGCACCCAAGCACCCAAGAGTAACAAAATCCACACAAGAAAATATGGGGGAATCAAATATCCTTTGGTGGAGGTGTAGATCTAGGTCTCTAATACGTCTCCAATGTATCTATAATTTTTGATTGTTTCATGCTATTATATTACCCCTTTTGGATGTTTATGGGCTTTATTTTACACATTTATATCATTTTTGGGACTAACCTACTAACCGGAGGCCCAACCCGTATTGCTGATTTTTTTGCCTATTTCAGTATTTCGAAGAAAAGGAATATCAAACGGGGTCCAAATGGAATGAAACCTTCGGGAGCGTGATTTTTGGAACGAACATGATCCAGAGGACTTGGAGTGCAAGTCAAGAAGCAGCCGAGGCGGCCACGAGGGTGGAGGGCGCGCCCACCCCTACAGGGCGCACCCGCTGTCTCGTGGGCCCCTTGGGCGGCCATCGACGTACTTCTTCCTCCTATATATACCCATGTACCCTGAAAACATCCATGAAGCCAACGAAAAACAATTTCCACCGTCGTAACCTTCTGTATCCGCGAGATCCCATCTTGGAGCCTTTGCTGGTGCTCCGCCGGAGGGGGAATCGACCATGGAGGGCTTCTACATCAACACCATAGCCCCTCCGATGAGTTGAGAGTAGTTTACCGCACACCTTCGGGTCAATAGTTATTAACTAGATGGCTTCTTCTCTCTTTTTGGATCTCAATACCATGTTCTCCCCCTCTCTTGTGGAGATCTATTCGATGTAATTCTTTTTGTGGTGTGTTTGTCGAGATCCGATGAATTGTGGGTTTATGATCAAGTTTATCTATGAGAAATATTTTAATCTCCTTTGAATTCTTTTATGTATGATTGAGTTATCTTTGCAAGTCTCTTCGAATTATCGGTTTGGTTTGGCCTACTAGATTGATCTTTCTTGCCATGGGAGAAGTGCTTAGCTTTGGGTTCAATCTTGCGGTGTCCTTACCCAGTGACAATACAGGTTACAAGGCACGTATTGTATTGTTGCCATCGAGGATAAAAAGATGGGGTTTATATCATATTGCATGAGTTTATCCCTCTACATCATGTCATCTTTCTTAATGCATTACTCTGTTCTTATGAACTTAATACTCTAGATGCATGCTGGATAACGGTCTATGTGTGGAGTAATAATAGTAGATGCAGGCAGGAGTCGGTGTACTTGTCGCGGATGTGATGCCTATATACATGATCTTGCCTATATAATCTCATAATTATTCGCTTTTCTATCAATTGCTCGATAGTAATTTCTTCACCCACCGTAATACTTATGCTATCTTGAGAGAAGCCACTAGTGAAACCTATGGGCCCCGGGTCTATCTTTTATCATATAAGCTTTCAATCTACTTTTATTTGCATCTTTACTTTTCTTATCTATATTATAAAATACCAAAAATATATTTATCTTATCATACTATCTCTATCAGATCTCACTTTCGCAAGTTGCCATGAAGGGATTGACAACCCCTTTATTGCATTGGTTGCGAGTTCTTTGTTTGTTTGTGTAGGTGTGTGGGACTTTTGAGGAGCCTCCTACTGGATTGATACCTTGGTTCTCAAAAATTGAGGGGAAATACTTACGCTACTATTGCTGCATCACCCTTTCCTCTTCAAGGAAAACCAACGCAAGCTCAAGACGTAGCAAGAAGGATTTTTGGTGTCGTTGCCGGGGAGGTCTTCGCTCAAGTCAAGACATACCAAGTACTCATCACAAACTCATCTCCCTCGCATTTACATTATTTGCCATTTGCCTCTGGTTTTCCTCTCCCCCACTTCACCCTCGTCGTTTTATTCGCCCTCCCTTTCCCAATCTTCTCCTCTCTTTTTCGCTTGCCTTTTTATGTTTGCTTGTGTGTTGGATTACTTGTCGCCATGGCGCAAGATAATACCAAATTGTGTGATTTCTCCAATACCATTAATAATGATTTCCTTAGTACTCCGATTGCTCCTCTTAATGATGTTGAGTCTTGTGAAATCAATACTGCTTTGCGGAATCTTGTTATGAAAGATCAATTCGTCGGCCTTCCTAGTGAAGATGCCGCTACCCATCTAAACAACTTTGTTGATTTGTGTGATATGCAAAAGAAGAAAGATACGGATAATGATATTGTTAAATTGAAGTTATTTCCGTTTTCACTTAGAGATCGTGCTAAAGTTGGTTTTCGTCTTTGCCTAAAAATAGTATTGATTCTTGGAACAAGTGCAAAGATGCTTTTATCTCTAAATATTTTCCTCCCACTAAAAATAGTATTGATTCTTGGAACAAGTGCAAAGAATGAAATTGATGATTCGCAATTGCCCTACTCATGGTTTGAATTTATGGATGACCATACAAATTTTTTATGCCGGGTTGAACTTTGCTTCTAGAAATCTTTTAGATTCGGCCGTGGGAGGCACGTTTATGGAAATTACTTTAGGAGATGCTACAAAACTCCTTGATAATATTATGGCTAATTATTCTCAATGGCACACCGAAAGATCTACTAGTAAAAAAGTGCATGCTATAGAAGAAATTAATGTTTTGAGAGGAAAGATGGATGAACTTATGAAGTTGTTTGCTACTAAAAATACTCATCTTGATCCCAATGATATGCCTTTTTCTACTTTGATTGAGAATAATAATGTATCTATGGATGTGAATTTTGTTGGTAGGAATAGTTTTGGAAACAATGCTTATAGAGGAAACTTTAATCCTAGACCGTTCCCTAGTAATTCCTTTAATAATTATGGAAATTCCTACAATAATTCTTATGGTAATTTTAATAAGATGCCCTCTAATTTTGAGAATAGTGTGAAAGAATTTATGATCTCTCAAAATAATTTTAATGCTTTGCTTGAGGAAAAATTGCTCAAAGTTGATGATTTGGCTAGGAACGTTGATAGACTTTCGCTTGATGTTGATTCTCTTAAACTTAGCTCTACTCCTCCTAAGCATGATATCAATGAATCTCTCAAAGCAATGAGAATTTCCATTGATGAGTGCAAAGAAAGAACCGCTATATTGCATGCTAAGAAAGATTGCTTTGTAAAGGCGTGTTCTTCTAGTTTCCATGAAAATAATGACGAAGATCTTAAAGTTATTGATGTGTCTCCTACTAGATCTTTGTTTTGCAATATGAATCTTAATAATAATGGGACTGAAGATGAGTCAACTTTAGTTAGAAGGCGTCCCAATAATTCGGAGTTTTTAGATCTTGATGCTAAATTTGGTAAAAGTGGGATTGGAGAGGTCATGACTTTAATAGCATTGAACCCACTATCTCGGATTTCAAGGAATTTGATTATGATAATTGTTCTTTAGAAGGTTGTATTTCCTTGTTGCAATCCGTTGTGAATTCTCCTCATGCTTATAGTCAAAATAAAGCTTTTACCAAACATATTGTTGATGCCTTGATGCAATATTATGATGAAAAAATTAATTTGGAAGTTTCTATACCTAGAAAACTTAATGATGAGTGGGAACCCACTATAAAGATTAAAATTAAAGATCATGAGTGTTTTTCTTTTGTGTGATTTGGGTGCTAGTGTTTCCACAATGATTGCTCTTTAAATTTGCACCTTGCAGATTCCACCATTAAAAAGCCAATGGTAAGGATCAATGATATTCTCATTGTTGCAAATAGAAATTTGGTGCCCGTAGATTTTATCGTTCTTGATATAGATTGCAATCTTTCTTGCCCTATTATTCTTGGTAAACCTTTCCTTAGAACGATTGGCGCGATTATTGATATGAAGGAAGGGAATATTAGATTCCAATTTCCATTAAGGAAAGGCATGGAGCACTTTACAAGAAAGAAAATTAAATTACCTTATGAATCTATCATGCGGGCTACTTATGAATTGAGTGCCAAAGATGGCACTACTTAGATCTATCTTCGCTTTTATGCCTAGCTAGGGGCGTTAAACGATAGCGCTAGTTGGGAGGCAACCCAATTTTATTTGTGTTTTTTGTTTTTGTTTCTGTTTAGTAATAAATTTTTCATCTGACTTATCTTTATATCTGTTTTTATGTTTTAATTAGTGTTTGTGCCAAGTAGAACCTATAGGATAACCTATGGTGATAGTTAATTTGATTCTGCTGAAAAACAGAAACTTTGCGCGCACGAAATTAGTTTTGTTAAATTACAGAAACGTTCTTTTGTGTTGATTCTTTCTTCTGCTGATCAATAGACAAATTTCACAGGACTTCCTATTTTTGTAGGATTTTTAAAGTTCCAGAAGTTTGCGTTAGTTACAGATTTCTACAGATATTCTGTTTTTGACAGATTCTGTTTTTCGTGTGTTGTTTGCTTATTTTGATGCATCTATATCTAGTATTAAGTAGTATGAACCATAGAGAACTTGGAATACAGTAGGTTTAACACCAAAATAAATAAATAATGAGTTTATTACAGTACCTTATGTGGTGGTTTTGCTTTATTTCACTAACGGAGCTTATGAGATTTCCTGATGAGTTTTGTGTTGTGAAGTTTGCAAGTTTTGGGTAAAGATTTGATGGACTATGGAATAAGGAGTGGCAAGAGCCCAAGCTTGGGGATGCCCATGGCACCCCAAGATATTCAATAATAGCCAAAAGCCTAAGCTTGGGGATGCCCCCGGAAGGCATCCCCTCTTTCGTCTTCGTTCATTGGTAACTTTATTTGGAGCTATATTTTTATTCGCCACATGATATGTGTTTTGCTTGGAGCGTCGTGTATGATATTAGTATTTGATTTTTAGTTTTCCACAATCATCCTTGCTGTACACACCTTTTGGGAGAAGCCCACTTGATTAGAATTTATTCGAATACTCTATGTGCTTCACTTATATCTTTTGAGCTAGATAGTTTTTGCTCTAGTGCTTCACTTATATCTTTTGGAACACGGCGGTGGCTTAATTTTGTAGAAATTGCTAGTCTCTCATGCTTCACTTATATTATTTTGAGAGTCTTTTAGAACAGCACGGTGTTTTCTATGGTTATAAAATTGGTCCTAGAATGGCAGGCATCCAAGTTGGGTATAATAAAAACTATCATAGGAAGTGAATTGGATGCTATGATCAATTTGATACTTGATAATTGTTTTGAGATATGGAGGTAGTGATATTAAAGTCATGCATGTTGGGTGATTATGAATTTAAAGAATGCTTGTGTTGAAGTTAGCAAGTCCCGTAGCATGCACGTATGGTTAAAGTTGTGTAACAAATTTGAAACATGAAGTGTCCTTGGATTGTGCATCCTTATGAGTGGCGGTCGGGGACGAGCGATGGTCTTTTACTACCAATCTATCCCTCTAGGAGCATGCGCATAGTGCTTGATTTTTGATGACTTCTAAATTTTTGCAATAAGTATATGAGTTCTTTTGACTAATGTTGAGTCCATGGATTATATGCACTTTTGCCTTTCCATCATTGCTAGCCTCTTCGGTACCGTGCATTGCCCTTTCTCACCTTGAGAGTTGGTGCAAACTTCGCCGGTGCATCGAAACCCCGTGATACGATATGCTCTATCACACATAAACCTCCTTATATCTTCCTCAAAATAGCCACCATACCTACCTATTATGGCATTTCCATAGCCATTCCGAGATATATTGCCATGCAACTTTCCACCGTTCCGTTTGTCATCATGACACGCATTACTATTGTCATATTGCCATTGCATGATCATGTAGTTGACATCGTATTTATGGCAAGGCCACCATGCATAATTTTTCATACATGTCACTCTTGATTCATTGCCCATCCCGGTACACCGCCGGAGGCATTCATATAGAGTCATATCTTGTTCTAGTTTTGAGTTGTAATTGTTGTAAATCAATAAAAGTGTGATGATCATCATTATTAGAGCATTGTCCCCCAAAAAAAAGAAAAAAAGAAAAAAAAGAGAAAGGCCAAAAGAAAAAAGGGAAGGCCCAGGAAAAAGAAAAAAATAAAATAAAATAAAATAAATAAAGGGGCAATGTTACTATCTCTTTTTCCACACTTGTGCTTCAAAGTAGCACCATGTCCTTCATATAGCGAGTCTCATATATTGTGCTTCAAAGTAGCACCATGTTCTCCATATAGTGAGTCTCATATGTTGTCACTTTCATGTACTAGAGGGAATTTTTCATTATAGAACTTGGCTTGTATATTCCTACGATGGGCTTCCTCAAATGCCCTAGGTCTTCGTGAGCAAGCAAATTGGATGCACACCCACTAGTTTTATTTTATTGAGCTTTCATACATTTATAGCTCTAGTGCATCCGTTGCATGGCAATCCCTACTCCTCATGTTGACATCAGTTGATGGGCATCTCCATAGCCCGTTGATTATCCTCGTCAATGTGAGACTTTCTCCTTTTTTGTCTTCTCCACACAATCCCCATCATCATATTCTATTCCACCCATAGTGCTATATCCATGGCTCACGCTCATGTATTGCGTGAAAGTTGAAAAAGTTTGAGATTATTTAAGTACGAAACAATTGCTTGGCTTGTCATCGGGGGTGTAGAATTTGGGAACATTTTTGTGTGACAAAAATGAAGCATAGCCAAACTATATGATTTTGTAGGGATGAACTTTATTTAGCCATGTTATTTTGAGAAGACATGATTGCTTTTATTAGTATGCTTGAAGTATTACTATTTCTTATGTCAATATGAACTTTTATTTTGAATCATTTGGATCTGAACATTCATGCCACAATAAATAAAATTACATTGAGAAATATGCTAGGTAGCATTCCACATAAAAAATTCTGTTTTTATCATTTACCTACTCGAGGACGAGTAGAAATTAAGCTTGGGGATGCTTGATATGTCTCCAACATATCTATAATTTTTGATTGTTCCATGCTATTATATTACCCCTTTTGGATGTTTATGGGCTTTATTTTACACATTTATATCATTTTTGGGACTAACCTACTAACCGGAGGCCCAACCCGTATTGCTGTTTTTTTTTGCCTATTTCAGTATTTCGAAGAAAAGGAATATCAAACGGAGTCCAAACGGAATGAAACCTTCAGGAGCGTGATTTTTGGAACGAACGTGATCCAGAGGACTTGGAGTGCAAGTCAAGAAGCAGCCGAGGCAGCCACGAGGGTGGAGGGCGCGCCCACCCCTACAGGGCGCGCCCCCTGTCTCGTGGGCCCCTCGGGTGGCCACCGACGTACTTCTTCCTCCTATATATACCCATGTACCCCGAAAACATCCACGGAGCCAACAAAAAACAATTTCCACTGCCGTAACCTTCTGTATCCGCGAGATCCCATCTTGGAGCTTTCGCCGATGCTCTGCCAGAGGGGGAATCGACCACGGAGGGCTTCTACATCAACACCATAGCCCCTCCGATGAGTTGTGAGTAGTTTACCGCAGACCTTCGGGTCCATAGTTATTAGCTAGATTGCTTCTTCTCTCTTTTTGGATCTCAATACCATGTTCTCCCCCTCTCTTGTGGAGATATATTCGATGTAACTCTTTTTGCGGTGTGTTTATTGAGATCCGATGAATTGTGGGTTTATGATCAAGTTTATCTATGAGAAATATTTGAATCTCCTCTGAATTCTTTTATGTATGATTGAGTTATCTTTGCAAGTCTCTTCGAATTATCGGTTTGGTTTGGCCTACTAGATTGATCTTTCTTGCCATGGGAGAAGTGCTTAGCTTTGGTTTCAATCTTGCGGTGTCCATACCCAGTGACAATAGGGGTTGCAAGGCACGTATTGTATTGTTCCCATCGAGGATAAAAAGATGGGGTTTATACCATATTGCATGAGTTTATCCCTCTACATCATGTCATCTTTCTTAATGCGTTATCCTGTTCTTATGAACTTAATACTCTAGATGCATGCTGGATAGCGGTCGATGTGTGGAGTAATAGTAGTAGATGCAGGAAGGAGTCGGTCTACTTGTTGCGGACGTGATGCCTATATACATGATCTTGCCTAGATAATCTCATAATTATTCGCTTTTCTATCAATTGCTCGACAGTAATTTGTTCACCCACCGTAATACTTATGCTATCTTGAGAGAAGCCACTAGTGAAACCTATGGCCCCCGGGTCTATCTTTTATGATATAAGCTTTCAGTCTACTTTTATTTGCATCTTTACTTTTCTTATCTATATTATAAAATACCAAAAAAATTATTTATCTTATCATACTATCTCTACCAGATCTCACTTTCGCAAGTTGTCGTGAAGGGATTAACAACCCCTTTATTGCGTTGGTTGCGAGTTCTTTGTTTGTTTGTGTAGGTGCGTGGGACTTTTGAGGAGCCTCCTACTGGATTGATACCTTGGTTCTCAAAAACTGAGGGAAATACTTACGCTACTATTGATGCATCACCCTTTCCTCTTCAAGGAAAACCAACGCAAGCTCAAGACGTAGCAGTCTCCTCCTTTAATCCCTAGCAAATCAAAGAGTTTGAGTGGCTGGAGGGAGAGGTCGGGCAAGAGAGCTTTTAATGCCAGTAATGGAGGAGAGAGAGAGGCAAGAGATGGGTGGGAAGTAGGAGAAGCACCTCCTTAAATAGGCCCCCCACAAATCCAACCGTTATGTGCAGAAACGCATAGGAGCGGTACTTCTGCAATGGGCACCGGTACAACCGGTGAATGTGGGAAACCCGTGCTAGGGCACTAGGGCGGTACTTCCGGTGGCACACCCGGTAGTACCGGTTTATCAGAATAAACCGGAACTACCGCCCAACAACCTCTCAACTACCGGGCCACATACAGAAAGTAAACCCCTCAGGCCGGTAGTTGGAGCGGAGGTTGGGCCGGAACTACCGCTGGGCCAGCAGTCCCTGGGTGGTGGGGTCTGAGGCGGTACTACCGCCCTGAACACCGGTAGTACCGGTTTATCAAGATAAACCGGAACTACCGTTCCACCACCGTACCCGATACAGAAGGGAGTCACCCCTGATCGGTACTAGGAGCGGTGGTGAGACTGGAACTACCGGTCAGCGGTACAACCGCTCAAAGGAGCGGTACTACCGCCATGGGCAGAACTGCACAGAATAGAGGATGGGGAACCTCTCTCTCTCCTCAAACTGAAGGTATATGGTGGGTGCGGAGAATGTGTACGTGAAGTGATTCACCCAATACCTTCTGATGTGGATTCCCTCTTAATAGTACGGATATCCTACAACCCAAGGAATAAAAAAGTCAGAAACACCATCGTCGATCTTTTCTTCATAGAGGGAAGTCCTAATCGTCTTGCGCCACACAATGTGTACCTGAGACAACTATGGCACACGATTAGTCCACACGTGTGTTGTCATCATCACCAAAACCCAAGGGCAGAAGATGCCCTTACAACTCCCTCTCGAATACGGTTTAACACATGTCTAGCCATCTAGAAGCGGTGTTGGAATAGCCTAGGATTGAAGAGTGGGGATGTGCACTGAAAGTAATTGGTGAAGAGTAGGAATGGTCGATCTCTCTATTTTCATTCAACACCGGAGCATGGGCATGATACGTCTCCAACGTATCTATAATTTTTGATTGTTCCATGCTATTATATTATCTGTTTTGGATGTTTAATGGGCTTTATTATACACTTTTATATTATTTTTGGTACTAACCTATTAACCCAAGGCCGAGTGCAAATTGCTGTTTTTTGCCTATTTCTGTGTTTTGCAGAAAAGGAATATAAAACAGAGTCCAAACAGAATGAAACCTTCGGAAGAGTTATTTTTGGAACAAACGCAATCCAGGAGACTTGGAGTGGACCTCAAGAAAGAAACGAGGAGGCCATGAGGCAGGAGGGCGCGCCCAGGGGGTGTAGGCGCGCCCCCACCCTCGTGGGCCCCTCGTGGCTCCACCGACCTACTTCTTCCGCCTATATATTCTCATATACCCCAAAAACATCCGAGAGCACCACGAAACCCTATTTCCACCACCGCAACCTTCTGTACCCGTGAGATCCCATCTTGGAGCCTTTTCCGGCGCTCCGTCGGAGGGGGAATCGATCATGGACGGCTTCTACATCAACACCATAGCCTCTCCGATGAAGTGTGAGTAGTTTACCACAGACCTTCGGGTCCATACTTATTAGCTAGATGGCTTCTTCTCTCTCTTTGGATCTCAACACAAAGTTCTCCTCGATTCTCTTGAGATCTATTTGATGTAATTCTTTTTGCGGTGTGTTTGTCGAGATCTGATGAATTGTGGGTTTATGATCAAGATTATCTATGAACAATATTTGATTCTTCTCTGAATTCTTATATGTATGATTTGTTATCTTTGCAAGTCTCTCCGAATTATTGGTTTAGTTTGGCCTACTAGATGATCTTTCTTGCAATGGGAGAAGTGCTTAGCTTTGGGTTCAATCTTGCGGTGTCCTTTCCCAGTGACAGCAGGGGCAGCAAGGCACGTATTGTATCGTTGCCATCGAGGATAAAAATATGGGGTTTATATCATATTGCTTGAGTTTATCCCTCTACATCATGTCATCTTGCCTAATGTGTTACTCTGTTCTTATGAACTTAATACTCTAGATGCATAATGGATAGCGGTCGATGTGTGGAGTAATAGTAGCAGATGCAGAAACATTTCGATCTACTTGTCGCGGACGGGATGCCTATATACTTGATCATGCCTAGATATTCTCATAATTATTCACTTTTCTATCAATTGCTCGACAGTAATTTGTTCACCCACCATAAAATATGCTATCTTGAGAGAAGCCACTAGTGAAACCTATGGCTCCCGGGTCTATCTTTTATCATATTACCTTCCTATCAATTTACTATATTTGCTTCTGTTTATTTTGCAATCTTTACTTTCCAATCTATATCATAAAAATATCAAAAATATTTATCTTATTATCTCTATCAGATCTCACCTTTGCAAGTAGTTGTGAAGGGATTGACAACCCCTTTATCGCGTTGGTTGCAAGGTTCTTATTTATTTGTGTAGGTACAAGGCGATTTGCGTGTGACCTCCTACTGGATTGATACCTTGGTTCTCAAAAACTGAGGGAAATACTTATGCTACTTTGCTACATCACCCTTTCCTCTTCAAGGGAAAACCAACGCATGCTCAAGATGTAGCAGGGCACGGATCGATCCCCTAAACCTCAGCCGCAACCTAGCAATGTGGTCACTGGCGACCATAGTCGCAACCAAAAAAATCTCAACGTCCGTTGAAACACATGAAGTTGTTGAGAAAGAACCCATCCACACTATCCATGGTAAGGATCAAACACCTTGCAGGCGTGGTGGAGAAGTCAGCCGGTGAAGAGCCTCGCGCCTCTCCCCTGTATAGGCTGCATGCATGTCGAAGTGGAGGTGGCCATGGAGTGAGGCCGACGGGCTTAGACCTAGGTGATATGTCTCCAATGCATATAATTTTTTATCGTTTCATGTTATTATATTATCAATCTTGTATGCTTTACATGCAATTTTATATTATTATTGGGAACCAACCTATTAACCTAGTTCTCAGTGTTAGTTCATGTTTTTGCATATTTTATTGTTTCGCGGGAAAACCATACCAGACAAATTCCAAACACGATAAAACTTTACGGTGTTTTTTTCTGGACCAGAAGGGACCCTAGAAGCTTCAGGGGGACCATACGTTGCATGAGAGGGGTACAAGCTCACACGGCGCGCCCCCAAGGGGGCTCCGCCTAAGCTAGTGGACCCTCGCAACTCCGTTTGACCTAATTCCAGGCCCATGACTTCCCTAAAATTCAGAAACCACCAGAGCGAGACCCGAAACAATTATTCCGCCGCCGCAAGCCTATGTTCTTCTACGATCCCATATTGAGGCCTCCGTAGGTACTCTGCCGGAGGTGGAATTTATCACGGAGGGCCTCTACATCAACCTTGCTACCTCTCCGATGATGTGTGAGTAGTTCCTCATAGGGCCTACGGGTCCATAGTAGTAGCTAGATGGCTCTCTCTTTCTCTTTGATCTTCAATACAATGTTCTCTTCGGAGATCGATATGACGTAATCCTTTTATGCGGTGTGCTTGTTGGGATCCGATGAATTGTGGGTTTATGATCAGATTATTCATTGAAAGTAACTGAGTTATTTCTGAACTTCATTATGTGTGATTGTTATAGCTATGTAATGGTTTCCAATCTATGAGTTATCTTTGGCCAAGTTGATAATTAGATCTTGAGTGGAAGTGGTGCATATTAGTAAGTTCAATCTTGCGGTGTCCTTAACTCGTGACAGAAGGGGTCGCAAGACACGTATTTGTATTGTTGATACTAAGGATAAAATGACAGGGTTCGATCATATTAGTTGGTCTTATTTTGTCTGCATTATGCCATCTTTCTTAAAGCATTACTTTGTTTGTTTTGAACTTAATACCTAGAGAGGCAAGCATAGAAGCGCTCTCGAAGTGGAATAATAGTAGTAGATGCAGATGTATGTTAGTCTACTTGTCACGGACGTAATGCCTATTCATTGATCATGTCATGAATAACATCATAACTATGCACTATTCTATCAATTGCCCAACAGTGATTTGTGCACCCACCGTTTGCTATGTTCTTGAGAGAGATGCCTCTAGTGATGCTATGGCCCCCGGGTCCATTCACCTTATATTACTAAAACCCGAAAAACCTTGCTGCAATTTATTTAGTTTTGCAATTTATATATCTATCACCATCAAAATTAATCATCGCAATTAATGAGTACAAGGGGATTGATAACCCTCTTGCCCGTGTTGGGTGCTAGTATTTGTTTCTGTGTGTGCATGTACTGTTGATCGTCGTTTGTGTGAATCTCTTATTGCTTTGATAAACCTTGGTTCTTAACTAAGGGAAATAATTTCTGCTACTATACTACATCATCCTTCATCTTCTGGAAAATCACAACGCCTATCACAAGTAGTAGAAGAATTTTTGTCGCCCTTGCCATGGAGACTTCATCAAACAACCGAAGGTTCCTTCACATACATTTATCATTTACTTGTTCTACTTTTTATTTGCCTTCGTTATTTTTTAAAATACTCCCTCCATTCAGTTTTGTAAGACCTTTTAGACATTTAAGACATCACCTAAAACAGTTCAATTTCAGCTGTCTTAAAGGACTTACAAAAGTGAACAGAGGGAGTACCAAAAATATCTTGTGTGCTATTTTGCTTGAATCGTCATTATGTCTTAGCAACACTAAATTGTGACTTCTCGAATACTAATAACAAAGGTTTTATTAGTACTCTAATTGCTCCTCCCGCCACTAGTGTGGAGGCATATGATATTAATGTTGCTTTATTAAATCTTATTTTGACAGAATAATTTGCTGAAAATCTTAATGAAGATGTTACATCCCATATTAATACATTCGTTGAATTATGTGATATGCAAAATAAAAAAGATGTGGCTAACAATATTTTTAAGTTGAAATTATTTCCTTTCTCACTAAGAGATCGGGCTAAAACTTGGTTTTCATCCTTACTGCACAATAGTATTGATTCATGCGATAAATGTAAGATGCTTTGTTTGCTAAGTATTTTCTCCACTAAGATCATATCTCTCAGAAATCAAATCATGAACTTTAGACAACATGAGCAAGAACATGTTGCACAATCTTGGAAGAGAATGAAATTAATGATTAAAAATTGCCCCACTCATAGATTAAGCTTATGGATGATAGTACGAAAATTTTATGCAGGACTGAACTTTGTTTCGAGAAATATTCTAGACTCAGCTGCAGGTGGCACGTTCATGGGAATCACATTAGGAGAAGCCAGGAAGCTTCTCAATAACATGACAACAAACTATTCCCAGTGGCATACCGAATGAGCTCCAACTGGTAAGAAGGTAAATTCTGTCAAAGAAGTTTCTACATTGAGTGAATAAATGCATGCTCTTATGAATATGCTTGCTAGTAAAAATTCTGATGTAGAGATAAGAATTCAGGTCAACTGAATTTGACGTGACTCATTCATCTTTGACCTAAAATTCCGATCTCTGCATTTTTTAGTCATGTCAAATTCAGTTGAATTGAGTGGATTCTCATTGTATGTTGTATCTGGTTCTGATGTGGTTTGTCCTTGGAAGTCTTACACTGGCGCTTGAATGTAGATCTGATAAAGAACATATCGAGTTCTACATTTTTGTATAGTAGAATTCAGAACTGGGCCAACCATGTTCTTCAGATTGATGGAGGCATAGGTCGAAATGTTGAACCTAAAAGACCATTTTTGCCGGCAAATTTGGTTGTTCCTGATGTACTACATTCCCCTGTGATTGCATAATTCGTCTATTATACTACAACTTTGTTCATTATTTCTCTTCTGCAAGAAATCGATACTACACACAAGAGGCTTATGACCGGGGAGGTTCAAAGTTTCTCTTCAAAGTTCCTTGTGCCCAATCAATTTCCCGCCTGGTTTCATATCTGCTAGTGCTACTATTTGAACAGCCCCTTCAGCTACATTTGTTCTTGAGCAACATCTCTAAACAAGTGAATAGATCACCATTTAGAATGTCAAATCATTTTGCTTATAAGAAATCAAAGTGGCTATTGCCTGTTTAACTTATCCGCTTGCCAACTAGCCTAGGCCACTGCAATCATCCCGACTGATGAAGAGCTCCTACTTCATAGCCGAAGCCTTGAAGCAACCAAATGGAAGACTCCTATAGCTCATAATCTATGCACACACGTCAAAGCTCATCCACCTTTACACAACCAGAAGAACGGCCTAGCCAGCCAGCCAATGATGAGCCAGGGAACTAGAACTGGAAGTCTAGTGCAGTTTCTAGTGCGGCTAATCATCGGTGCCTTTTAATCTGGCTTCCTTCTCTCGCTTTGCCTTTTGGCCTCCTCTATGCACTTTGTTTGAAATGTGATGAACTTCTTTCATATGATCTCATCTCCATCAACTGGGCATCATCAGCCACCACCCCTTTTTGATATCCTCCCCTTCCCTTCATGATTGATTAAAAAGGAAAAGGAGAGAAAATCCATTGTTCTTGGAAAATCCGGTACTAGCAATGATGATGCATTTTGTGGTGGCATTGTAGGAACACGTCGTTTTATTCTAGTGTTGTTTTCATGTGATGCCGCTGTTCATCACATGAACCCAGGGTTGCTTTTGTGGTGTCGTTGTAGGAAACGCGTAAACAAAGTAGTCTCGCCTTTAAGATTACTCATGTGTTGCATCATTACTCATCTCCATTCCTAGTAACAAGGATGTCGGCAACAATGAGAGCACATTTTTGGCGGAACAATGGTGCCAGACAGATCCAATTAATGATATACTACGAATTCACATCGTCACAATGTTGCCAGTATAATCATGCCACGTGTTAACGTACAGTCACGTCCTTAGAGCGTGAGAATGTCATGTACCTTCATGTCGGATGGTTGCTTTGGGATTTCTCAAACGGTGCCCATAACAGGGAGATTAAAATGATAAATTCCAAGTACATAATAAAAGTATGTCTAGGGACTTGATAGTTCAAGACTGAGATTTGCTTCCTCCGACAATGGAAACTTACTCTTCAGGCCCATTCGATATTATGGTATCCATCCATCTTCTATCCAAACACAACGTAACATGATCAAGGGGATACTATAATATGAAAATGAGAAAAGAAAACAAAACCGATAACGAGGGTAACTCAATATTGTGATCAAGTTGGTGCTTCACAAGGGTACGGACAAAAATCTTGCCTTGGGTTTTGTTAAGTATTGTTAAGCAAAGGATTGCATACGCAAACAAACGGTTCGTTCGATAAATAAATTCGTGTATGTGTAGCAATCAATATGGTGTACAAATCCCGATATTGATTATTGATCGGATTGTGCTCCGGTTCATGTCTACATATTGCTGAACCTGGGGGATCACGCGCTTAAGAATCATGGTTTGTTGAGTAATAGGAGCACAAGAGAAAATCCCTCAAAGTTTCAGATAGATAAAAAATGTTTTGGAGAGGAACTGAAAATATTTCGGAGGAAACCAGAAAAGTTCTGGTAAAACTGGGAAGGTCCTGGAGTACCCAGGAAGGCACCGAAAGGTCTAGGATCCCATAACCTTCCAAAAGGTTCTAGGATGCCCTATGGGCTTCACATCTTGGATGGCCCAAGGTGTGGCAGCCACTTGGGCCAAAGGGCCCATGTAGGGTTGCACCCCTTACCTTAGAGGGACGACTAGGGTTGGGGGGAGGGCACCCCTTGGGTGGTGTGCTTACTCTAGGGGAGTGAGCCCTTCCTCCAAGCCAGTCCGTGCCATACGCTTATATATAGAGGAGGAGGGGGTAGCTCCTTCAATTCACCTGAATTTCTGGCGGCGCCTGCTCTCTTTCTCTGCAAGTTCTCCAACATCGCCAAAAGGTTGTTCCAACTCGCAGTCTTCCGTTAGTTCTTCATCCTACATAGTGAAAGCTTGCTAAATTAGTGAACCCGTACACATGGTTACCTACAAAGGAACCATAGCTTCGATCCTAGATCAGGAAAAAATTCATAGCTGGGAGGTATAACCTAGTTGTGGAAATCTGCAACAATCTTCATCAAGTTCTTCTCTTTGTTGCGTTGTTGATAAATATCCAATCTATCTTCAGGCGTTGTCATAGTTGGTCCTGGGTTTTATTCATAGGCATGAATGTTTTTGTTTTCTACTATGTTTCCCAACAAGCCAGAGTAGCCACATAGGCGGTGGTCATTGATGGTTTGCGAGCTGCTTCAGTCGAGGGCGTCAAGGATATTTAACGGCGGGGTCCGGGTAGCAGTTGGGGCTCTGGATCGTGCTGGGTATGCGTGTAACATGGGCTGCATCATCAAAATTGGGTAGAGGTGTACGACGATGAGGTCAGGCCCAGCTGGCAGTGCTTGCGGGAGCTCATGCATGGTGTGTGTCATTGGATCTTTTGAAGATTTAGGGGAGCTGATGTGTATCCCCGCAACGACCCCGATGTAGTGCAGCTATTTCTTGCTTTAAGCGAGACGATAGACTCCTCTCGCTAAAGGAATCTTGTTCTGTCGTACGAAACGGGTCGACCCAATTTCTTTTCCTCCACTTAAAAACAACGGAGAAAAAGCTGGAGGACTCAGGGATTGAACGCTGGTCTCTGGGATGATGCGCCTCGCTCCTTACCACTACGCTAGCATTAATTTTTTTTAAATAATACATTTTTTTATTAATTTTCACAAATATTATGCCCAAAAAATTATTTTCAAAAATAATACACCGTCGGCCCACAGTAGGCCGACTGGAACTAGTCGGCCCACAGCAGGCCGACTGGCGTCTTATCGGCTTGCTGCTGGCCGAGTGGCCTGTCGGCCGCCAGCTCAAGTCCAGTCGACCAACTGTAGGCCGATAGGTTCCAGTCAGCCTGCTGTGGGCCGACTAGAACTAATTGGTTTACTGTGGGCCGACTGGTGCATGCACCCATATTACATTTTTTTGCCCCGTACAATATTACAGATTTGTTTTTCAAAACTATGATGTTTTTTCGCGCAACCCTTTTTCCCCGCATATGTTTGCCATCCAACGCTTTCCCGCCATATGTTTCCGCCACCCGTTTCCCGCCATATGTTCCGCCAACTCTTTCCCGCCACCCGTTTCCCGCCATATGTTCCCGCCACGCGTTTCCCGCCATATGTTCCCGCCACGCGTTTCCCGCCATATGTACCCGCCAACTTTGTCCCACCACCTGTTTCCCGCCATATGTTCCCGCCAACTCTTTCCCGCCACCTATAAAACCCCCTTCAGACGGAGTTGGATAAGCATTCCAGTGTAGTGTAGTTGAGATGTCCCATTATCCTTTCGATCGTAGTTTTCACCCTGGGATGAGCAGGACTCTTCTGAGCCTAGCTACCGATTTCAGGATGGACAATAGGATAGTTCCATGGGACGAACTCACCGGTAGTGACACCATAATGAATGAATTGGCTCACCAATTACGTAGGTCTGGGTGGCCTGAAAGGACCTATGTGGAGGTACGTAAAGAACTTCTTAGGTTGCATGAATGGTGGAATAAGGTGGTGGTGCCGAAGAGTGAAACTTTCAGAAGGATTTCAGCAAATAATCCATCTTTATGGATTGAGGAGAGCGAGGACGAAGATGATATCTTCATGCCGCCGCTTCCGGGTTCTGCATCTTCGAAGGGCAAGAGTTCTTCATCGTCGAAGGGCAAGGTTTCTTCATCGTCGAAAGGCAAGAGTTCTTCATCGTCGAAGGGCAAGAGTTCTTCATCGCCGAAGGGCAAGAGTTCTGCATCGATGGAGGATGACGATGATGACTTCATGTAGTTTTATGTTGTATGTTGTAAGTTCACTCGTACGTACCGTTTAATTTAGATGTAGTTCTATGTAGTTGTTTGTACTGTCTTGTTGTACGAGCATTCTGTTCTATCTAAATATGATGTTGTAGTTTGGATAACATAGTACTAAAATAGAGTAGGCATATGTCTCATACATAAGTTCATAGTCATTTGTCTCATACATAGAATAGACATAAGTCTCACACATAAATAGATGGTAATGTCTGTACTGATAGATAGAAGCGTCAGTGACGACGTCTGGCCTGGCGGGGAGGCGGATCTGGAATCGGCGTCCATCCCCATCTGTCAGGTGCCCTAATGGGACGCGGAGCAATCTCAGACTCTTCCTGGTCATGTTGTGTATCCTGTGTGGGGCCTGGTGGAGGAGTCGAAAACATGTTCATCCAGTGGGTGTGCTGCGACATCGGAGCCTGTATGTGATCCTCGGGATGATGATCACTCCCCCACGTATCATGTGATGCCGACATAGACGCATGATATCCATAGGCTCCTGCACGACGGAACTTTAAGTCATGAAGTCTGATGCCACCTGAACTAATATTGAAAACAATAAATATGAAGACACACACCTGCTGGCTGTGACGGCTGCTCTGGCTCAAACACAAAGCTCGACGAGGGACCGTGGTGTTGTGGCTGTGGAGAAAACACGAAGCTCGACGTGGGACCATAGTGTTGTGGGTGCTGCCACGATGAACTGCCAGGTTGTTCAGGAGGGGGTGGCCTGGTCGTCGGCTGATGTGCTAGACGTGGATGTGGTTGATGTCGGTGCATGGAGGGACGCGGCTGCTGTGTTGGTGCTGAACAACGTCGCTTCTCCGGGTGCACGTGATAGCCTCGTAGACAGCTCGTATTTTGTTCTGCATCCGTTCCAAGAAGGGTTGTATGACAGGACGGTGATGAAGAAGAGGTCCTGACGACAGTGATCGTCCAAAGGTGGTCACGTCATTGTAGAGTTCGTGTGTCAAGGTAGCCTGCAAATTTTCAGGACGATTATTAAGTATGCACGCCAATGTATGTGACAACATTACTTAAAGAAAATATATCTTACCGCGTACTGCCTAGAGCCTGAAGTATCATAGCTCGGGTACGTATCCGACGGAGTAGGATCAGGTATCTCCTCTGGATGAGAGTGCTCAACGATGCGTAACCGTGTTCCGCTCATGTAGCGCCGCAAATAGAGATTGAATTCATTGAGTTCAAAATTATTATCCTCGTGCCATAGATTTGTGTTTGTTGTCTCCCATTCTATAACATACGGCTCTAGTCTTACTAGCCACTCAGCAGTTGTCCTAGTCACGCCCTTCCTTGTTGTCCTAAAATTGTGGTGTGTGTTCAACAATTACCTAAAGCTTCGAATGGAGTACTATGAAAGATAATGCAACATTGAAAAACTGGTTAATACCTGTGGATGTGGTCTGGCACCGTGTTCTCTATAGGGGGAGGCAGCTCCAACTGCAGAAGACCAAATTGTCTCATAACCCTCTGTTGTGCCATCTCCTCAACGAAGACATCAAAGATGATCTTTGATTTTGTCATCCAGTAATCTCGGTCCCTTGTGCATAGCACGGACATACCACCAGGGTATCTCGCTTGTATGGCTGCTTCCATATAGGGCTGCCAGATGACCCCGGTGTACGCATCAAACTGCTCGTTCAATGCTGTGTATGCTTTCCTGGTCTGATCACTAGCAAAGCGTCTCTGCAGAAAACAAAAGTTAGTATCCGCTAGCATCGAACTATCTCTTGTGTAGGAAAAAGTTGCATTAAACTACAACATGGTGCATACCTTGCGACGTGTCCAACACAGACCGAAAGTAGGCATGTCGATGTCGTCAACATCAAACATGGTGTCTATAGGCTCATGAACACGTACATCTGGTCGCCCTATAGAGAACCTCTCCCAAGACCACAGCTGTAGGACTAGAGGGCATCCAAGAAGGGCTGGCTTTTTTTATGTAAGCTGGCAAGCGTTGCACATACCTCGGTATGTAGCCGCCAAGACCACCGAACCCCAACTCCTCTGTCTGATCTGATCCGCCGTCTGAGCGCTCGCTATCTCGAGTGCCATAGGGATGTAGAGCGCGCTAATAGTGGTGACATGGTTCTCTGTGAACATCACCTTCCCGAAAAGCCACATTAAGTAGGCCTCTAGGCTCCGAGTGATCTGTTCTGCAGTCAACGGCGCCTGGAAGTTCTGGATCTGCATTAAGCGAAGAGAAAGTTTTAGTAAGCCACAGTTATTTTTTATAAAACCATATGCACGATAACTTGAAGATAAGAGGTAGGGCAAATTACCCGGAAATTGAGCAACCACTCATACTTAGGCCCGTGATGCTCCCATACTGGATCCGGAGCATCCGGAAAAACACCATGAAAACGTTGTGTAAGAGCTTGCTCCCAACCAGCCGGTGCGTCCAACGGTCCTATGGCATGACTTGCCAACGGTAGTCCGAGCAAAAGTGACACATCCTCAAGAGTAGGAGCCATCTCTCCCCATCGGAAGTGAAACGTGTGGGTCTCTGGCCTCCAACGGTCCACTAAGCAGCTCAGCAAGGACCCGTCGATGGCGAGGCGTTTCTCTGGCATGAACATGTCTTGGATATCGATATAGGTGCCTGGATTCCGCTGCTGCAGGGTGTGGAGGAGCTGGACAACAGAGTCATATGCATCAAAATAAGAACCAAATCTCCTCTCAAGCGCCGCATGCTTAGCCCTCCAAGCCTTTCCATAAGAAATTCTGTACTTGAACCTGGCAAAGACTTTTGTCTGGACTGCCTTCACTTCCATAGCTTTGCCCTGCACTATCTCATCGTAAAACAACCGAGCAATAAGCGTGGATGAAAGGTTGGCATGATCTTGAGGGATGCAGGAAATAAGACAAGTGTGATTAACTAAGTCACTTATCACCCAACTTGTGCCATACTTAGGGAGAAAGCCGTGCACCCTAGCGGGACAATCTGCGTTCTTGCATACCATTGTCAGGAATTTCTGACTGGACACCTGAGTTGTGAAAACCCTTTGCGTGGACATTGCCCAATTAATTATTGCATCCTTCAAGGCTTGCTTGTTCGGATACATAGCACCCGTTGCAATATTGTTTTGATGATATTGCCAGCCTGAATCATGTCCATCATTCACGGTCATTGCATATGAGAAGTCATGATTCCACCATGCAGGATTCGGGACCTCCGCTGCATTTTCTTCTTCATCTGACTCATCAGAATCATCGGCATAACCCCTTTTAACATCAGTGTCTTCTTCTTCCATCTGGTCCTGCATGTGCCCATCTACCTCGTCAACGTCAACCTCGCCATTGTATTCACCATCGGCATTTCCCCCTTCTACCTGACTATTCTGCCCTGGTTCATAACCATAAGCATTTCCTCCTTCTACCTGACTGCTCTGTCCTTGTTCGTAACCATCATCTCCAGCATTTGACATAGATAGCCGCCTACCTACACTGCTCTGCCCAGGATCGTTGCCACCTTGGCCTTCATGTGCAGTGACCCCCTTCACGACGGGAAGCACTAAAGCAATAGGATTGCACCCCCTTCGTTCACAACCTTGTAACCACCGCACCCAATCGGAGTCTCGCTCTATTGGCCTCAAATAAAAGTAAATTATTGTACTTGACCGTGTCCACAATGCATGAACACCGACGGTGTGTGTTTCAGTATCAAGACCTAAACTTGCCGCAATCCATTCTTTCAACTGACTGACAGACCATGTTTGAGGTGCGCTCATTGGCACCTCTATGTGAGTAAATTCACTCAGATCAGCTCCCATCTCAGTTGTTTGGAGAGTACCAGGACCGTAGTAAAATCTGATGTCACTACATCAGACATCTCGGCTCACCTATTTTTTTTCACAACGAAATACAATTATTAAGCAACAACTTAAAATACCCGCACTAACAAACATTAGGCACTACACATCCACATATTACCGGAGCAACTACAAATATTGACACTCCTAAATACTACACATCCACATATAGTCCGGAATATTACCGGAGCAACTACACATTTTGACACAACTAATTAGTTGACATCTAAATAAAATGCTCACCGGAACCGGAACGGGACAATAAAATGCTCACCACGAAAGATTTTAATATTTGACTGACTGCCTATATTACGGATTTAACCGGAGCAACTACAAATATTGACAATCCTAAATAGTACACATCCATATATAGTCCGGAATATTACCGGAGCAACTACACATTTTTACACAACTAATTAGTTGACATCTAAATAAAATGCTCACCGAAACCGGAACGGGAAAATAAAATGCTCACCACGACCACCTAAATATTTACGTTTACTACTCGAGCAAATAATATTCATATAGTCCGAAATATTACCGGAGCAACTACACATTTTTATGCAACCAATTAGTTGACATCTAAATAAAATGCTAACCAAAACGGGAAAATAAAATGCTCACCACGACCACCTAAATATTTACGTTTACTACTCGAGCAAATAACAATAATTGCACGCAACTTCGAAAAATAAATGTTTGCTGAAATATACCCTTGAAGCGTGCGCGCGAACGACGAACAGCGGCCTTCAATCACCGGAACCGGAGCCGGAAACTCCACCAAACTCCCACAGCTTCACCTCCACCACCACCTCCACCTCCACCACCGCCACAACCTCCACCTCCGCCTCCACAACCTCCACAAATGAGCTGAAAAAATGCTCCAACAAAATCTTCACCACAACCACCACAAGCTACCCCATCAGTAGATCGAGGTCTCTTTTGGCTCCTCTAGCTAAGTAGAACCCATTCACGGTGCCAAATCTGCAAAAAACCGGGTCATTTTGGTGTATTAATTGGAGCTATTTCGTGTTGGAGAGAGGAGGAAGGAAGAAGAACAAAGAGATGTTGTGCTGCGTGAGGTGGGGAAGGAAAGGAGAAGGAGAAGGGAAAGAAAAAGGAGGCAGCGCTGCGGGCCCGCTCCCTGTCGGCCTGTAGCTGGCCGATCAGTCGGCAGCTGGCCGACTGGGGCGCCCGTGACCCAGCCCGCGCCACAGGGAGTGGAGGGACGTGGTGCGGCCACTAGTCGGCCCGCACGTGGCCGATTGACCGCCTGTCGGCCAACAGTAGGCTGATAAGGCCCTGTCGGCCAGCCGTGGGCTGACTAGTCTCACTCGGCCTGCTGCAAGCTGATTGACTAATATTTTTGAAAATAAATTTATCAGCGTAATATTTGTGCAATTTAATAAAAAATGTATTATTTAAAAAAATTTAGCAGCATTGGGTTCTTGCTAAGTAGCTGGGCGCAAACATAGTTGGAGCGAAGATCTGGTTTTCACCCAATTTTCTGTTTTTTTCCTGTTTTTGTTATTCCTTTTGTTTTATTTTTGTTTTTTGTTTTTTCTTCTCCATTTGTTTCATTCTTTTTCGCACCTTGTTTTCTTTCTTTCTTTTCTTTTTTCTTCTTCTCTTTTTGTTTGGTTTTCTTTTCGCTTCTCCATTTTTTGTTTTTTTTCTTATGTTTGTTTTTGTTTTCACTCTACATTTTTTATATGTGAAAAACATTTTTTAATAAGTGATCAACATTTTTGTATACAAATGTTGAACAAGTAACTAAAAAATGTTGAATAAGTATTTAAAACTTTCTTTAAATACTTGTTCAACATTTTTAATAGTTATTCAAAAAAAATACTTGTTCAACATATTTAATACTTATTCAGCATTTTTCATATAATCACTCAACATTTTCTAATGTGTATTCAACATTTTTCGAATAGCTGTTCAACATTTTTCATATTTATTCAACATTTTCAAAAACTTATTCAACATTTTTCAAATTCTTGTTCAACAATTTTTAATACTTATTCGACATTTATTCAAATGGTTGTGCAACATTTTTCAAATTTGTTTTTGAAGAGTATTTTTGTACGTACAATATTTTGAAGTATAATGAACAGAAAACGCGAACAGAAAACAGAATAAATAAATAATTGTTTGAGTAACTAATAAATAAATAACAGGTCGTGGCCTCCCGCGCTGCTGGGCCAGCCCGTCTGGGGCTCACCCGGCGCGAGTGATCCCCCCCTGTCTCGCTTAAAGCGAGACATAGGGGCACCCGGTGGAGTCATCGCTCAGAGCATGGTGTGGGCTAGCCCAATATCTCGGATCGCTCACAACAAAAAAGCCTGATGCTATAGTAGGGTAGGTACCATTCCTGTGCTTTTTTGTTCTCTTTTTCTCCACTACACCACAAAAACCACAAAATGTTCAAACTAATTTGTGAATTAAAAATGTTCGTGAATTTAAAAAGGGTATGACTCTGGAAAAAGGTCAAAAATTGTAATTTTTTTAACTAATTAAAAAATATTACTCCCTTCGGTACACAATAAGTGTCACCCTTTTGAACTCAGTTTAGCTCAACCTTAGTTCAAAACTGCGACACTTTTACGGATCGTAGGGAGGAGCAGTAAAGTTTTAAAGAAGTTCATGATTTCCAATTTTTTTGTGAATTTCAAAAATATTAAGAAAAATTAAAAAAATATTCACAAATTCAAAAAACTTCATGTGTTTGTAAAAAGTTTGCAAATTCAATTTTTGTAGTGAAATTCAAAGAAAATCATACATTTAATATTAAGTTCATGAATTCAAAATAAGTTTGAATTTGAAAATTTCCATGAATTAAAAAATTTCCAATTAAAAGATTATCAACATTTAAATAATGAACAAGTTATAAAATTATGAACAATGTTTGAAATGCCAACTCATTTTTAAAAATGTGATCATTTTTTAAGTTTTTGAACATTCTCTTGAAATTGTAAGCCATGTTTGAAATTCAAAACACTTTTTTGAATTGGTGAACATTTTTTGAAATTTCATGTATTTTTGGAAAAACACAAAAAAAATTGAAAATGTATTTTTCTTCTAAATTTTAAACATATTTCGAGGATTCTGAACTTTATAAATTTTTAATTTGAAAAAGAAATAACAAAAAACAAAATTATAAAAGGAAATAAAACAGAAAACCAAGCATTTTCTAAATTGTTACGTAAAACCCCCTAATATTTGGGTCAATCAACCCACGGTACATCTAGAACAAATATTTTTCAAAATAATCATATCTTTTCAACCCTAACTTCAATTTCAAAATGTTATATATGAAATTTGATTAGAAAACCGTGTAGAATCTGAATATGATGTTCTTTTTATTTATTAATTAATTAAATAAAATGCTATTTAGGGTGCAACCTAAATAAATGGCACATGATCCGTCATTACTTTGTACAGGCGTCGATTCATATTGCAAATGAACCTTGCAACACACATTGCTCTGTGTACTTAGCAAGGACAGAGTGAGGGAAATGATTACAATGATCCAATTACAATCTGTAGGCATGTTGTACTTCCACCAGCTTCTCTCTCTGTATATGTCCTATGATCGAAGACCCTAAGTACGCAATTTTTTTAGCGAAATCCACACACATACTTACCAACGGACTACACAATTCTTTTTCGTAGTGAATACCCAAATAATTTTTGTAGCAAATACATACGCTTATAAAATTTATGAACATCAGAAGTAGATGAAGATTTATTTTCAAAATATCCAAACAATTCTTGTGATAGTCATGAACGTTATATTGGAACCAATATATAGGACCTTAATTTGTGTTTTATCCGCTCCATGTGACGGTGTCACATATAGACTTTCTTAAATAGACTTAATTGATAGACGCGGCCTTCTCAAACGACACCGACCGGTTGATATATGAGCCTGGCCGTAGGTGCACACCATCATTATTACAATTCAGAACCAAAATTGAATCGAAATGGAAACAATGGCTTGGATAAAAAAATATTTACTCTCCCATTGCAACACACAGACATATTTGCTAGTCAGTAATAATAAAATAATAAAAGTTAAAAGAAAACCCTGTCCGAAAACTTTCCAAATCGGCTAGCTTGCAAGTGCGTATAGCACGATTGATTTGCCTGCCCGTTGCTAGCGGTCGCAGCAGGCGATACATAACCACACTGCGTACCGGTTCGGCCATGCTAATATGAATGGACGAGGCTTGCCTCCTCCTTCGTCCGTGCTCCCCTTCATGTCCCCCGTCTTCGAATTTCCATCCGACGGCTGCCCCGGTTTCCTCGCACGCTTATTTTTCTTTCAACTTTTTTTGAGGGAATTTTTCTTTCAACTTAGAAAACACTGTATTTCCTTCCATCCTAATACTCGGACAACCCCGCAATGACGGCGTGAAGAAGGCGTCGCCGGCGCGTCACGGAAGGAGATGCCGCGCTGTCGTGCCGTCGCAGTCCCGCGAGGAAGGATTGTCCTTGACGCTGCTTCTTCATCTACAGCTTGTCGTCGCCACCGTCCACTACGACCAGCGTCGCCAGCGTGGGGCGGCGGGGGCCACTGCATGCTGTTGCCCGTTCTTCTTGCTGTGGTTTGTTGAATATCTCTTGTATAGGCATTATATCGCATGTATATGTAGGATCATTTCCTACCTTGCCCCGCCTCCTAGTTACCATGTATAGTTTAGGCTGTGGGCTGCTCATTATAAATATATATGTGTGTGTGTGCACCCAATCAATTGAGAATTGCATTCCAAACAATATGGTATCAGTTTCCCTCACGCGATCCTCTTCCTAAAGCTTCCGCTTCCGCCGCCGCTGCGCCCTAGGCCGCCGCTGCCGCTTCACCGCCGCCACCGCCCCCTAGCTGCGCCGCCGCCGCACCTTCTCCGTGCCGCCGCTGCCTTCTTACAGCCGCCGCATCCCCCTCTTTCTCCCACACACCTAGCCACGTCCCTCAATCGCCATGGCCTCACCCGGTTCATCCGCCTCCGGTTCCACCATCCCCAACCCGTTCGCCGGACCCGATCCCGTGCTCATCCGTGACCTTGACATCCACCGTCGTGTCCTCGTGTGTCTTGATTACCCCACCTCCACCTACTACGCCTGAAAAACACACTTCTCTTTAGTGTTCCGCGAGTATCATCTCCATGATCATGTCGACGGTTCCATGGATTCCAGCCTCATGCTTGGTGATGCAGAGTGGACGACCATCGATGCTACACTCATTCGTTGGTTCTACCTCACCATCTCCAAAGATCTCTTCCACATGGTGGTCACCGACGGGGATGACGCGCTCGCCGTTTGGACCAAACTCAACGGGCTCTTCACCGACAACCAACTCCAACGCGGGTTTTTCTTCAGCAAGAATTTTTTTGGGTCTCATCAACTTGATTCATCTATCGATGATTATTGCATGCGTCTCAAGAAACTTGCAGATGAGCTCCGTGATCTTGGCGAAACCATCTCCGACGATCTCCTCCTCAGCACCCTCACCGCCGGGCTCAATGAGGAGTTCGGCAACGCTGCCTCGAACCTCACCTTGATCCTGGAGCCAACCTTTCCCAAGGTTGTGGCTTATTTACGTCTGGAGGAGCGTCGCATGAAGATGGCGAAAACCAGGGCTACCCACGTCGCCCTCGCCGCCGGGACCTCCCGCGGCGGCCCGCCCCCGCCGTCTCCGCAGGCGCCCGCCGCGCCGCGGTTCCCTCCTCTGGCGGCCTCCTACGGGAAGTACCCGCCGCCGCCCGCGGGTCTCTTCCAGGGGCCGCCACCCCCGCCTGCCACCTCTAATCACGCCGTGGTGGGCATCGCGGTCGCAAAGGCAACGGCCAGGGTGGCCAGCCTCGTCAGCAGCAGGCCACCGCGCCTTGGGCCGCGGTCCAGAACCCGTGGACAGGCCTGGTTCATGCGTACAACATGCCAGTGCCTCGCCCGCCCACTCCTGGCCTCCTGGGTCCACGTCCCGCGGCGCACCAGGCGTTGATCTCCGCACCCCAGGCGTCGTACGCTGAGCTCCCGCCAGCACCGTACGCCGCGCCCTCTCCAGGAGCCTACGCCGCAGCGCCGTACGCCGCGCTGCCGCCGACGCCTTATGCCGCGGCACCGTACGCCGCGCTGCCACCGTCGGTGCCTCCACTCCCGCCGGCTCCATGGGACCCGACCCTTCTCGCGGCGCTCCAATCTGCCCCCTCACCGGCCAACTACATGGGTGGCGACGATTGGTACATGGACAGCGGCGCCACCTCTCATATGGCTGCCAACCCCGGTACTCTCCATTCCTCTTATCCCGTCCATACTTCCAATCACATTACCGTCGGTGATGGATCATCACTTCCCATTACACACATAGGCCATGCTTACTTTCCGTCTACATCCACACCGATATCATTATCTAACATACTTGTGTCTCCCGACCTTATTACCAATCTTGTTTCTGTTCGTTCTCTTACTCATGATAACCCCGTCACCGTTGAATTTGACATGTGTGGTTTTTCTGTCAAGGACGCCCGTACCCGGATGGTGCTCCACCGATGTAATAGTCCCGACGAGCTCTACCCGGTCCACCCACCCGCCTCCACCAACACCTCACCGGTCGCCCTTTCCGTCGGTGTGGACCTTTGGCACGCTCGCTTGGGACATCCGAACGACACCACCCTTCGTCATATTCTTCGGAGTTTTTCTTTCACTTGTAATAAGACCGACGGTCACACTTATCATGCGTGTCGTCTAGGCAAACATACTCGGCTTCCCTTTAGCACTTCCTCTTCGGTTGCATCGTATCCGTTTGAACTACTTCATAGTGATGTGTGGACTTCTCCAGTTGCGAGTAATACTGGCTATATTTATTATCTCGTCATTTTGGATGATTTTTTGCACTATGTGTGGACCTTCCCGTTGCGGCGGAAATCCGATGTCATATCCATTCTTACCGCCTTTTACTCCTATGTCACCACCTAGTTTGGTCGCCCCATCCATGCCAACCAAACCGACAACGGAAAGGAATTCAACAACCTTGCGGTTCGCAATCTCCTCACCACACATGGCATGATATTTCGTCTCACTTGCCCCTACACCTCGCAACAAAATGGGCGGGCCGAACGGGTCCTACGCACTCTTAATGATTGCATCCGCACCCTATTATTTCATGCTAATTTGCAACCCCGCTTCTGGCCCGACGCCCTCGCCACCGCATCACGTCTCATCAACATTCGGCCTTGCCGCGTTCGCGGCAACTTTGCACCGCACCACTTGCTTTTTGGGAGCCCCCCATCCTATGACGATCTTCGCATGTTCGGGTGCCTCTGCTACCCCAGCATCGTCTCTACCACCCCTCATAAAGTTGCTCCTCGCTCTCTCGCGTGCATCTTCTTGGGCTACCCTGCCAACACCAAGGGCTACCGCTGCTACGACCCTATCTCTCACCGTGTTTTCACCTCTAGACACGTTTACTTTGATGAAAGGGTTTTTTGTTTCAGCGGGTACCACTGGCCGACTTGCCGGCGACTTCACCACCCGCTCATGGCAGCTCGGTCTCGGGCCCCCTTGGTGCGCACACGTGCCCTCGGGCCTCCCTCAGGCCGCCTCCTGGCTTCGTCCCTCGCCCCCCTCACGGGCTGCAGGCTCGGTGCCCCACTCGGCGGCTGCGGGCTCGGCCTCTGCCTCCGCCGCTTCAGCTGACGCCGCGGTGCCCCCGACGCCTCCTCCTTCCACGATGCCCATCGCGTCAGTGCCTTCCTCGCCATCCGCGCCCTCCGCCGGGTCTCTTGCGCCAGGCTCTACAGCGGCCTTGCCCACACCAACCACCTCAGGCTCTCCGGCGGGCTCGGCCGAGGAGCTCCCGTCGGCCTCTGCAGCGCCCGGTTCGCCCGAGCCCGCGCTGAGCTCTCCCGCGCTCTCGGCCGGCTCGGTCTCGGCGGGCTCTCCTTCATCCTCGCCCGCCGCCCCGGCCCCGCCGCCATCCCGCATGGTGACTCGTGCCCAGACCGGTACGCTCCGCCCGAGTCAGTGGTACTCTGCCGACGAGTACCTTCTTGCGGCCTCCACCTTGGTGCCGTCCACCTCGGCGCCGTCTCCCCTCCCATCATCGGCTCGAGCGGATCTTCGGGACCCTCATTGGCTCGCCGTGATGCAGGAGGAGTTTGACACTCTTCAGCGCAACCGCACCTGGCAGTTGGTGCCTCGGGCGCCGCACGATAACGTGATCAGCGGTAAGTGGGTCTTTTGGCATAAGACTCGCCCTGACGGGACCCTCGAGCGCTACAAGGCTCGGTGGGTTGTTCGCGGTTTCCGCCAGCGTGCCGGTGTGGACTTCACCGACACCTTCGCCCCTGTTGTCAAACCGGGCACTATCCGCACTGTCTTGCAGCTGGCGGTCTCTTGCGCGTGGCCCGTCCACCAGATGGACGTCTCCAACGCATTCCTTCATGGCCATCTCGCCGAGCAGGTCTACTGTCAGCAGCCCATCGGCTTCATCGATGCCACCCAGCCGGATCACGTGTGCTTGCTCTCGCACTAACTCTACGGGCTCAAGCAGGCCCCTCGTGCTTGGTACCAGCGGATTGCTGCCTTCCTTCAGCAGCTTTGCTTCGTGGCCACCCGCTCGGACGCCTCTCTGTTCGTCTACCAGCACGCTGGTGGGACGGCTTACCTGCTGCTCTGAAGGAAATATGCCCTAGAGGCAATAATAAAGTTATTATTTATTTCTTTATAATCATGATAAATGTTTATTATTCATGCTAGAATTGTATTAACCGGAAACATAATACATGTGTGAATACATAGACAAACAAAGTGTCACTAGTATGTCTCTACTTGACTAGCTCGTTAATCAAAGATGGTTATGTTTCCTAACCATGGACAAAGAGTTGTTATTTGATTAACGAGGTCACATCATTAGTTGAATGATCTGATTGACATGACCCATTCCATTAGCTTAGCACCCGATCGTTTAGTATGTTGCTAATGCTTTCTTCATGACTTATACATGTTCCTATGACTATGAGATTATGCAACTCCCGTTTACCGGAGGAACACTTTGGGTGCTACCAAACGTCACAACGTAACTGGGTGATTATAAAGGAGCATTACAGGTGTCTCCAAAGGTAGATGTTGGGTTGGCGTATTTCGAGATTAGGATTTGTCACTCCGATTGTCGGAGAGGTATCTCTGGGCCCTCTCGGTAATACACATCACATAAGCCTTGCAAGCATTACAACTAATATGTTAGTTGTGAAATGATGTATTACGGAACGAGTAAAGAGACTTGCCGGTAACAAGATTGAACTAGGTATTGGATACCGACGATCGAATCTCGGGCAAGTAACATACCGATGACAAAGGGAACAACGTATGTTGTTATGCGGTCTGACCGATAAAGATCTTCGTAGAATATGTAGGAGCCAATATGGGCATCCAGGTCCCGCTATTGGTTATTGACCGGAGACGTGTCTCGGTCATGTCTACATTGTTCTCGAACCCGTAGGGTCCGCACGCTTAAGGTTACGATGACAGTTACATTATGAGTTTATGCATTTTGATGTACCGAAGGTTGTTCGGAGTCCCGGATGTGATCACGGACATGACGAGGAGTCTCGAAATGGTCGAGACGTAAATATTGATATATTGGAAGCCTATGTTTGGACATCGGAAGTGTTCCGGGTGAAATCGGGATTTTACCAGGTTACCGGGAGGGTTACCGGAACCCCCCGGGAGCCATATGGGCCTTCATGGGCCTTAGTGGAAAGGTGTAAGGGCTGCCCACAAGGGCTGCGCGCCTCCCCCTTCCCCTAGTCCTATTAGGACTAGGAGAGGTGGCCGGCCACCCTTCTCCCTCTTTCCCACTTGGGGAATCCTAGTTGGAATAGGATTGGAGGGGAGTCCTACTCCCGGCAGGAGTAGGACTCCTCCTGCGCCTCCCTCCTTTGGCCGGCCAGCCTCCCCTCCTCTCCTCCTTTATATACAGAGGCAGGGGCACCTCTAAACACACAAGTTGATCCACGTGATCTATTCCTTAGCCGTGTGCGGTGCCCCCTGCCACCATATACCTCGATAATACTGTAGCGGAGTTTAGGCGAAGCCCTGCTGCTGTAGTTCATCAAGATCGTCACCACGCCGTCGTGCTGACGGAACTCTTCCCCGACACTTTGCTGGATCGGAGTCCGGGGATCGTCATCGAGCTGAACGTGTGCTCGAACTCGGAGGTGCCGTAGTTTTGGTGCTTGATCGGTTGGATCGTGAAGACGTACGACTACTTCCTCTACGTCGTGTCATCGCTTCCGCAGTCGGTCTGTGTTGGGTACGTAGACAACACTCTCCCCTCGTTGCTATGCATCACATGATCTTGCGTGTGCATAGGAAATTTTTTGAAATTACTACGAAACCCAACATGCTCTACGTCGACGACATCATCCTGACTGCTTCCTCGATCGAGCTTCTCCTTCAGCTCACGGCTCGCCTCGGCATTGAGGTCGCGATGAAGGACCTCGGTCCTTTACACTACTTCCTCGGGATCGAGGTAGTGCACCAAGCGGTTGGGTTCTTTCTTCATCAGCAGTAGTACGCCCAGGAGTTACTCCAGCGCGCCGGCATGCTTAACTGCAAGCCCGTACCTACGCCTATCGACACGAAGGCTAAGGTCTCCGCTCTTGAGGGAACTCCGGCGCAGGATGCCGCCTTCTACAGGTCCATCGTCGGCGCTCTTCAGTACCTGACACTCACTCGCCCGACCTGCAGTACGCGGTTCAACAGGTGTGCCTACACATGCACGCTCCCCGTGACTCTCACTGGTCCCTGGTGAAGCGGATCCTTCGTTACATCGGCGACACTATGGGTCTAGGTCTCACGTTGACGGCGCCCTCCTCCACAGATCTGGTGGCTTACTCCGATGCCGACTGGGCTGGCTGCCCTAACACTCGGCGCTCTACCTCCGGCTACTGCGTCTACCTCGGGCCCTCCCTCATCTCGTGGTCGTCTAAACGACAACCCACGGTGTCCAGGTCGAGTGCCGAGGCTGAGTACCGCGCTGTGGCTAATTCCGTTGACGAGCGCTCCTGGTTACGGCAGCTTCTTCAGGAGTTGCACCTTGGCGTGGCCAAGGCTACTGTTGTCTACGGTGACAACGTCTCCGCCGTAT
Source organism: Triticum timopheevii (assembly GCA_963921465.1). Lineage (NCBI taxonomy): Eukaryota > Viridiplantae > Streptophyta > Magnoliopsida > Poales > Poaceae > Triticum > Triticum timopheevii. The sequence goes on from OY997274.1 coordinate 220,433,221, forward strand.
ACCTCTCCGCCAACCCCGTTCATCATCATCGCACGAAACACATCGAGCTCGACATTCACTTCGTGCTTGAGCAGGTGGCTCTCGGATACATACGGGTCTTACATGTCCCCACCGCTCAGCAGTTTGCCGATGTTATGACCAAGGGGTTACCGATGACTACATTCGAAGAGTTTCGGTCCAGTCTATGCGTCACCGGTGACGAATCGACTGCCGGGGGGGGGGGGGGGGGTTGAATATCTCTTGTATAGGCAGTATATCGCATGTATATGTAGGATCATTTCCTACCTTGCCCCGCCTCCTAATTACCATGTATAGTTGAGGCCGTGGCTGCTCATTGTAAATATATACGTGCGTGTATGCACCCAATCGATTGAGAGTTGCATTGCCAAACAATATGGTTCACTGGTTCTAGGGGTGCTCTAACCAACGAATCCCCCTTCTCTATTTTTGAGTTCCTCGTCCGAGGACGCCAGAGCAATCGGAGCAGTCCGAGTCATACGGTCGCCAAAGCGATGCACAGTGCATGTGGACGCCTTCTCTTGTTTTACTCCAGCGATGCCAATGTACTTCCTGGACTCCACCGATTGCCTGTGATGTGGCGCTGTTGAGCTTTGCTCCGGCCACATCTTCCTAATATGGTAGACGTACAGAACAACATATGAGAGGAGTCGTGACGCCGGCAAGGTCGCCGGCCATGATGGCAAGGATCACTAGTGGATGTTTTCCCGTGTGCGCCGCTTGGGACCTGTTCCTCGACGGAACCTGGTGGGGCTCGGCTGAAGCTCTTGGGGTTGGTTGTGAACACCGGCGGCAAGTCCATGGCTTTTGGCGTTGGAAAGCGACGGCTCCAGACGGCTGTATTTTTCATGCTTAGTCAAATACTGAGTAATACATACATCTGTAATCTACTTATCAGGATCTAGGCAGTTACTTTTAACCAGAGTTCTCCTACCTTCTCCTCTTCCTGACATCTTCTCAACGAGAGGCGAGCCCCGTGTCGCTCCCCGCGAGCGGCCGGGGCGCTAACCCTAGCCGCCGGGCACCGCCGCCCCCCTTCCCCCCCTCCTCCCCCGCCGCCGCCGGCGAGCGCCGCCCGGGCAAAGCCCGTGTGGTGTCGGCGGCGGCGGGCTCTTCCACTCCCGCTCGCGAGGTGGGCTGCGCAGGGCAGCTGCGCCAAGCGGAGGAGGCAGGCGCGAGGCGCTGCGGCGTGTGGCTGTGCACGGGCCGGCGCTGCTCGGCACGCCATGGTCGCGGCGTAGGAGCCGTGGGCGCACGAGGTCTCCAGCCCGCGCGGCTCTGGCGTCGAGGGCGCGCGCTGTGACGGGCTTGGCTGCGCTGGGAGGCGCCGTGCTCGCGCGCCGGGGTTCCGGATCTGGCGCCTGGATGCCGCGTCGTGGCTCTGGCGGCCCGGATCTGGTGTGCCCGCGGGGCCCCGCGGCTGGCGGCCCGCCTGCGGCTCGGATCCATGGCGGCGGCCATGGCTGGTGGCACGCGGCGCAGCTTGGCGGCGGGCGGCGCCGGCGTGGACAGGTGGACCATTTCTCTGGCCATGTGGATGGCGGGGAGGTGGTGGGCTTCGGCTGCGGCGGCGGTTCCTCGCTGGATGTTGGTGGCCATGGTGATGCTCGTCCTCGAGCCCGATCTACTCCGATCTGCAGCGGATCCGGCCCTTGGTGGCTTCGGTCACCGTTCTTGGGTGCTGGCCTTGCAGATCCGGTGGCTGGAAGGGTTCCGGGGGAATCTCTTGGCCGGCGTGGCGGCCACTCCGATGGTTGTGCCTTTGGGTGTTGCTTCCCTCGTTGGAGGCTTCGGAGAGGACCTCCTTCCTTTCACCCCTCCCAGGAGCTCAGGTGAAAACCTCAAAACCCCCTGTTCCAAGCGACGACGACACCACGGTGCCGTGCTCCTTCCTGAAGGCGTTGCTCGGGGGCTGCTCAAGTGGCGGTGGAAGTGGCGGCGGTTCGGTGTCGACACATGCATTCTGGTCAGCTTCATCTTGGAGGCTGCGGCGACGTAGGCGATGCTCGTCTGGTGGAGCTACTGCCGATGTTCGAGGCATCGTCGGCAGTCTGCGCCATCAGGTTCGGGGTGCTCAGGGGGGAACCCTAGATCTGGGTCTTCCGGATCGGATGATGATGGCGTTCTATCGCTTACCCTTCTGGGGGCATCGTCTTGGAGCAAGTGCTGGCTGGAGGGATGGTGGAGCGGTGTTTCATCTCACACTTTGATGGCGGCGGAGATCGATGGCATGGCGCTGTGGAGACTCGGCGTCCGATGTGCGGAGATGGGCTCGCGCAGGAGGAGGTTGTTGTCTGGCGTCATGGTGACGTCGATGGCTGAGTGGCCAGACAAGGTAGAAGCCTCAATATGATCTGAAGACCTGTGGAAGATGGCGGCGACGACACACGAGTGCGTCTGACCGGATTGTGCCCCAGACCCGGTATGTGGCTCGGCTGGGGCCTCCGAATGAGTTTCAGCCTCCGGCTTTTGATGTTAGGCTTAGGTGAGTGGTTTGGGTAGTGGCCCAGCTAGCACCCCTTCATCATTTTTGATAAGAGTAGCGACATATGTTGCCAAGATGGTGGATTCAGGCACATTGTTGTAATACTTTGTAAGGTCCTCGAGAATAATCAATAAAGTGGCCGTATGCATCTCCCAGATGCAGAGGCCGGGGGTCATCCTCCTTTTCTAAAAAAAAACTTATCAGGATCTACATAGCTTTATTTTTTTTTACGGTAGAAGTTTCACTTGGAGCAACATGCAAGATGCACCCCTACTTGAGAGAATTGATTGGTGTTTCACCTCTAAATTAATACTATGGTTGTTCCTCTTGCTAGAACTACATCTGATCATGTACCAATTGTCATTAAAATTGGCACTTCCATTCCCAAATCCAAGATTTTCAGATTTGAATACTTCTGGCTACAACATCCACAGTTCAAAGAGGTAGTTAAAAACATCTGGGAGCAACAAGTCTCTGAAAATGGTAGTGCCAAGATCATTTCTGCTAAATTTAAGAGACTGAGAAAAGGTCTGAAAATTTGGTCCAAAAACTTTTCAAACCAGACTCTCCATTTCCAACTGCAATGAAGTGATTCTTATGTATGATCATATTGAAGAACTGAGACAGTTATCTGAGGAACACAATGACAGAGTTATTCTCATGCAACACCTTAATTCCCTTATTCATATGCAAAAGATCTATTGGAAGCAGAGAGCTACCATCAAGAATATTAAATTTTGTGAAGCTAATACCAAATTCTTTCAGGCTAAGGCCACAATCAAACATAGAAACAACCACATTGCCATGCTGAAGGATGATAATGACATAGAACATCAAGATCATCACACTAAAGAAGCCATCCTCTCTAAAGCTTTTAAAGAAATGCTAGGGACCACTTAATTCACTGATAATCCACTTATGCCGGAATCTCTGATTAATGCTAATGTGGATTTACAGTCATTGGAAGCCCCTTTCACAAAGGAAGAAATTGATAAGTGATTTCAAATATGCCTAGTGACAAATCTCTAGGGCCAGATGGTTTTAATGCTACTTTTCTGTAAACTTGTTGGGATATTATTGCACCTGACTTCTACAAGCTGATTGCAGACTTCCATGAGGGAAACATCAATATGCAAAGCATCAACTACTCATTCATCACCCTCATTCCAAAAAAGGACTCTGCTGCTATTCCAAGTGATTACAGATCCATCTCACTGTTGAATTGTACACTCAAAATCATCACAAAACTGCTAGCAAATAGACTTCAGAAAGTCATTCTTACTATGGTGCATGATAACCAATATTGTTTCCTAAGACAGAAGCATTCAGGACTGTCTAGCATGGTCTTTTGAATATCTCCATCAGTGCCATCACTCTAAGAAGGATATTATCCTACTTAAATTGGATTTTGAGAAAGCATTTGATATGTTAAGTCATGATGCCATTTTCAAGATTCTTCAAGCAAAAGGCTTTGGGAAAAAGTGGATTCAGTGGATAAAATGATTTACAGCTCTGGATACTCTTCAGTACTGCTTAATGGAGTTCCTGGAAAACAATTTTTATGCAAAAAAGGAGTTAGACATGGAGATCCCCTCTCTCCTCTAATTTTTGTACTTGCTGCAGATATCTTGCAATCTATGTTGAATGAAGCAATGCAAGCTGGCATGATTGAGGCCCCCATTGAACATTTCTCCTGCACTGATTTCCATGTTATCCAATATGCTGATGACACCATCTTGGTCATTCCTGCAGAAGAGAGACAAATTATGCACATTAAGAATCTTCTGCTGCATTTTGCTAGCTTTACTGGGCTAAGAGTGAACTACTCCAAATCTACTATGATTGCTATCAACACATCTGAGGAGAAAATTAACAGGTTATCAAATTTGATGGGATGCCAGGTTGGCACTCTGCCTCTCACTTACCTTGGTCTGCCTTTATGCACTTCCAAACCTAAGGTAGATGATTTTACCCCCATGCTCTATAGAATTGAAAAGAGGCTTCTGGGATGCTCCACACTCCTCTCTTTTGGAGATAAGCTGGTTTTGGTCAAGTCAGTTTTTGCAAGTATGCCCATCTACTTCATGAGTTCTCTGTCTATTCCAAAAACAGTTCTCACCCACATCAACAAACTTCTCAGACACTGTTTGTGGAAGAAATATGGAAATACAGAGTAGGGGGCAGCATTAATTTCATGGGATAAGGTGTGTCAGCCAAAAGCCCTTGGAGGAGTAGGTGTCTGGAGATTCACACACACAACCGGGCGCTTTTGATGAAATTCATTCATAAATTCCTCAATAAGGAGAATACACCATGGGTCAAGATTGTATGGGAGGCCTACTACAACAACAGTCAACCGGGTGAGAGACTGATAGGATCTTTCTCGTGGAAGGACATTCTTAAATCATTTCCAAAGTTCAAGCAATTGTATCAATGCAAGGCTGGCTTGGGGGACACAGTTCAATTCTGGCATGATCGATGGCTGCAAACTGAACTTAAGGACAAGTTTCCTGAGTTATTTTCTTTCACCACCCAAGTAACATCTCCCTTCAGCAGGTGAATGCACAACACTCATTGGAAGATCTTTTCTATAGACCATTGTCAAGCCAGGCATATTCTCAGCTTCTACAACTTCAAAATATTCTTGCTGAGCACCAAACGCAAGATCAACATGACATATGGTCTTTGAAAGAACACACCCCCAAGTTCTCAGCCATTCAAACATACAAGTCCGTCTTTGATGGGACTCACCATCTATTCAAGTTGTTATGGAAGAGTTCAGCCAGGCTCACTCACAAAATCTTCTTCTGGTTGCTACTACATGATAGAGTCAATACCACAGACCTGCTTAAGAGGAAAAGGATGCCTCTTCAGTCCTATAATTGTGCTCTTTGTTCTGACAACACGGAGGAAACCCTTTCACACTTATTCTGGGACTGCAATTTTGCTATGCACTGCTGGGACCACTTATTCCCACAAAAGAACAGAGGCATCTCGAGCTTTGATGAATGCTGTATTATAGCTGATCGCCTCTCCAGTGACATTGCATTTGACATCATTGTGATGGCCTGCTGGAGCATCTGGCTCGTTCGAAATGATAAGATCTTCCGACAAGCACCAGCTTATTTAGGGGGTGGAAATTCTACCTTCAAGAAGGTTTGCAAGCAACCGAGATCAGAGCAAGAGCAGAAAGAGCACATCAGATTAAAGAATGGTCTGAGCAGCACTTGTTATAATTTGATCATGATACCCAAACATGGAATTAGTTGATTTAGTTTGGGACTCTTACTTTTGTAAATGTAAATATTTATTAATAAAAAATTTACCGTAGAACATTCTGTTCTACGGTCTTCTCTTCAAAAAAAAGACATAGTTGCCAAACGGGGCCGTACAGGAAAGTAATGGGGAAGAGAAAATACGATCCTTTTTTCCTTGGAAAAAGTGACATGGGGCAGTAAACTGGGACAGCCGTCGGATGGAAACTCAAAGACGGGGAGCACGGATGGGAGCACGGTCGAGGGAGGTGGCCGGCTGGTCTGCACTGTTAATCCTAGTGATTAGTAGCCATTTCCTTTTTCTAACAGATCTGACCTATAATTTGCACTGGGTTTACATAATACCCATTCAAATTCTGTTTAAATAATACCAACTCAAATTCTAAAAATTCAGAAACATGCACAAAAACAGTAGGGCTATTATAGTTTATAGGAAAATATTTCCAGACCCAATGCATGTTTGGAAATTCAGTTCTGCAAATGGACTTAAATAATTCTCTAATTAAATTAGGGTTTATAGAATAGCCAAATTTATCCCCAAACCCGAAAATGCATTGAAATCATGGCATGCTTATGAATGATATGTTCGCATCATAATTTGAAAATTTTGGGATGTGACATGGTGCATTTGTCGGTGCTTCACGGAAACAATTAGAGCATGTGGGTGAATAAATGATTTTTTTAGTTTAAGCTATGTTATTTCGAAACTTGATGTCATGATTGTAATATTTATATTTAAATTATTATTGTACTGTAGTATTTATTTTTGATTATTTTCGAGAAAGATGACTTGGAGAAAATAAAAGGAGAAACAGATGAGTAGGCTATATTTATGGCCTACCATTGAACGATCGGCACCGACTTGACAATCCACAGACATGTTGAGACGTGTTTGCAGACAAATAGAGGTGTACATTTGTATGCCTTCCATGATGTTGGGAAAACAAAAGGTCCACTGTAAGATAGGTTTGCAATGAGAGGAACTACTCGGAATGAAATAGGTGAGCGTGTCATCTTGTTTTTTATTTTTTTTGAGCAAGTGTCATCTTGTTCTAATAATGATGTTTGTGTGCCGAGGGGAAAACAAAATCGCACTCATGTACTGCAGGTGCAAACGGAACACGAACGTTCGGTCGAGAATTGGCCGGTGATTCTCGATTCGTGCACGTGTCACTTTAAAGACTGAATCGGGTTCAAGAATTCAAGTCACACTGTAAGACTAGAGCGATCCACACGTTTCGGGCGTACGGAGGTTTCCATTGAAATTGACGAAAAATCACTATCACAATATCAAGTGATCAAGTACCGGGCGTCCGGAGATTTCCATTGAAATTAACGAAACATCACTATCGAATCAAGTGCGTGCAACACAAAGATACATTTGCACATACCAGTACCTAACCTAGCTGCCCGTGCATGCACCAGGGAACCCTCACGAGGATGCGAGATGTCGTGCAACACTCGGGCACGCTGAACACGATCCCAAAGGACAGGGCTTCAACATCACTGCGTTAAAGCTGAGTCGCCTAACACGCAACCCCCTCGTTCTATGTCGCCCTCTTATCAAGTACCCTCGCGTGCGATCCACCCACACGCCTTATAGCGCGGTCCGGCCCGTCGCGTCCAGCCACAACTCACCATCAAAGCCTCTGCCTCAACAAGCTCTGCTGCTCCTGCTTTGCTCCGTCGTCAGTCCGTCGCCGCGCCCGAGCCTAGAGATGGCCTCCGACGGCGTGATCACTCACCGCAACGTCGACGTGAACGGGGTGCGCCTGCACGTCGCGGAGGCCGGGCCGGCGGGCGCGCCCGTGGTGCTGCTGCTGCACGGGTTCCCGGAGCTGTGGTACACCTGGCGGCACCAGATGCCCGCGCTGGCCGCGGCGGGCTACCGCGCCGTCGCGCCCGACATGCGTGGCTACGGCGACTCCGACGCGCCCTCCGGCGGCCCGGACCAGTACACCGCGCTGCATGTCGTCGGCGACCTTGTCGAGCTCATCGACTCCCTCGGCCAGAAGCAGGTCTTCGTGGTGGCGCACGACTGGGGCGCCTTGATAGCCTGGAGCCTCTGCCTGTTCCGGCCTGATAAGGTGAAGGCACTGGTCGCCTTGAGCGTCGCCTTCAACCCTCGGAACCCGGCGATGAAGCCCGTGGACGCCTTCAGGGCTCTGTACGGGGATGACTACTACGTCTGCCGCTTCCAGGTACGTAGATACCATGCAAAACTCTATTTTTATTATTTTTCATTTAACCATGCAGAAGAGCTGTATATATTCATCATTACTCCCTTCATTTCTAAATATAAGTTTTTATAGAGTTTTCACTAGATGGACTACATAGAAAGCAAAATGAATAAATCTATACTTACAATACATATATATACATTTGTATGTAATTTATAGTAAAATTTCTATAAAGACTTAGGAGTATTTAGAAACGGGAGAATAGATAAGAGAGTAGTACAGCATGCAGCACAATCCAATCCCCGACGGATGTCCCAATTAAGGATCCTGGCACAATCACAGACAACCAACGATCTGTACAGAACAGTAGAACCAAAGTAAAAACAAACAAGGACTATAAACATAAATTGAACGAAACTACTCCACATACAACAATTAGGCCAACTCCATCGCACGATCCAAAACGGACGTACGTTTTGTCCGGATTTCGTTTATTTGGGGGGCAATGGGTGTCAAAACGGTCATGCGTGTCCGGGTTTGCGCCCAACGCGGCACCAACCCCAAAACGTCCGCTACGCCCGCGCCAGCCGTCGCCGCTCGCGTCGTTCGCCGTGGCCGCCCGCCCGTGCCCTGCTCCGGTCCTGCCGCGCCCGCAGCCGTCCCTGCTCGCTGCGCGCGCCCTGCTGCCCGCCCTGTCGCGCACGTGGTCGCCTCGCCCCGCTCGTCGCCGCGCCTAGCCGTACGCAGCCGCGCCCTGCGTCCCACCGGCGCCGCTCGTCGCCTCACGCCACGCGCAAGCCGCCCACCGCCGCGCCCCCTGCCCCAGCCGATGCGCCCGCAGCCGTCGCCGTGCGCACGGAGCAGCGCCGCGTCGCCGCCTGCGACCGGCGCACGCAGGGTGGTGCTCCAGACGCGACCTCATGCCGTCGCCCGCGACTTGCGCGCACACAGGAGGTGCTCGAGTCGCCGCCCGCGACTGGCGCGCGCCCGCCTGCGCCTCGCCACGCTACGTCGCACCTCGCCGGTCGCGCTTGCGCGTGCACCTAAGCCTACGCCCGCCATGCCCCACTGTGCTCCCGCTCGCCCACAGCTCGCGCTCTCGCCAGCGCTCGCAGGCGCCCCGTCCGCGCTCTCCCGCCAGCGCCCGCAGCTCTCCCGCACGCCAGCAAAAGCAGCCGCCACATGCATCAGGCTAGCTAGCTAGATATAGCACGTATGCACTGGGATTGCTAGCTAGCACGCATGGAGTAGGAGCGACTTGGAGTCCCTCGTCTTCGCGGTCGTGGCCGCGCGCCGCTGCGCGCCGCCGCCCGCTCGCCACGCCCATCACGCACTTGCGCCCTGCAGCCGTCCCGCGCGCCGCCCGCCGTGCCTGGAGGAAGGCCGCCGACGCTCTATGCATGGCCACAGAGACGAGAGAGGCGAGGAGAGATGCGCGCGCTCGTGGTGGGCCAGCAGAGAGAAGAAAAGAAGGAGAGAGACATGGGTGGATGACATGTGGGCCTGGGCGGACATAGACGGACTAGGATGATGCAAAGAGCGTCCGGCTCGTGTCCGCTTTTGACCCAAAGCGAGACCAACTTTGGTCCAGAGATGGGGTGAAACGGACACGAAATGGACGAAAAGGTAAAATGGGGTCTGCCGCTGGGTCGTCTGGTATGTCCGTTTTACCCCAAACGGACGTACCCGGACAAAATGGGGTCGTGCGGTGGAGTTGGCCTTATTGTTCGATCTTCGTATCATCAAGCAATCCAGCACCCCTCGGAGCATATGCAGCCGGACGCCTCAAACGCCCAGGTAGACGGCCCGATTACTGACCGGTCCCGAAAATTCAACCCAGACGGGCTCCTCAAACGGGGCTCAACGACCAGGCTGACCGGCACCCCTCATATCAAATTCAAATATGCGGCGGATATAGGACGGCCGGGCATGTCCACCACGTTGGACCCGGTTCACGCTGGTCCACTCAACCCCACATATATTCCTCCCCACCCGCTCGCCGGACCAAACCCTAACCACTTCACTCCACTTTCCTCCGCCACCCAAGCTCCCGTCCAACGATCTCCAACCGTCTCCGGCATGGCGGTCAGCGGATCCTAGTCCTTCACCTCTAGATTCGTCGACGCTGAACTCATCCCACGCGGCCCCGAGGAGGAGATGGTCGTCCGGCTTGCGGTCCACCTCTCTTGGGAGAAGGCCAGTGCGAGGCAGCGTTCGGACTCCTTCCGTCGAGTCGACAAGCCCCAAAAGGAGAAATGTGGTCCCCAAAGCCCTAACATATCCCTCATCATATGGTGGGCGAGGCGTGCAGACTTCGCGGGCCAAGCTCTAGGCAGAGAACTGAAGATTGTCATCTTCTTAGCCAGCGTGAGGAGGGGGGTCTAGCCGGAACATTCACCCGAGATGGTGATAAGGAGGTCCTAGTGCCTCCCGCGGATGATCTCCCAAGAAGGATTTGGTCCATCGGTAAGGGTCGACGTAGCACCGAGGACCAATACAATGGCAAACTCTCGAGCCCTAAGCTCCTGGTGCATGGGCCCACTTTGGTGCAATTCTTGCGGTGGCTGAGATGTCTACCCGGAGTGAAAAGATCGGGCTAATGGGGATCACGCCACCCCTTGGTGTTTTCCCATTGGCATTGGAACCCCTCATCTCATGAGTTAGGGTCCCACATGTACTGGTAGATGTAGGGATCGACATGAACATTATGCACCCTGGCACCCTGGGCAACATATGAGTCCCATGTCCACCGGCGAGTTGGTCCATTCTCCCATCAATGAGAGGTACCACGTGTTCATCATTCTCTTGTCTTGGGAAGGGTAAATCTGCAAGTCACTTTGGGTGTGCTAGGCTACTGATGGACGAATGGGCTTAGTTGTGAAGTCACGAACATGCCAGGGTGGGTACTCTGATGTTCTCAGGCTCTACTTCATACTCGTCAAAGGCACTCCCCCTGTTAGGCAAGATTACAATTCTGAATGTCAATCCCCAAGGGAGGCATTGTCATACAAAGACATAGCCTTCAAATTCCCCAGATAGGGGGCTCCATTAGCTGGGATTGTTTGCCTTTGGTGCATCACTGTGGGTGAATCTTGTGCACCCGGGGTTACCCAATATCCCAACACTTGATGGCCCTCATCCCCGGGCTTACCTGATCTAAATGGGTAAGCGGGTAAGCGCATCATTGTGGGTCAATGATGTGCACCCGGGCTTACCTAGTGCCCCAACAGTAGATGTCCGATCGGATACATTATGAGGGAAAGGGGTAAGTGGGTTAGGGCCCTCTTTTCTCAAGACTAACGTCTTGAGCATCCCAATTGTTGGCTAGGGACTAAGGGAGTCTGATGAGGCTTGAACTATGTTGGTATTTCCCCAAAGAGGAAGGGATGATGCAGCACATCTACGGTAGGTATTTCCCTCAGTGACGAGACCAAGTTATCGAACCAGTAGGAGAACCACGCAACACCATGTAAACAGCTCCTGCACACAAAGAACAAATACTTGCAACCCGACGTAAGAGAGGGGTTGTCAATCCCTCACGGGTAAAAGGATAGGTAAAATTGTAGTAGATTGGATAAATAGATCTCGCGGGAACGCGAGATAAAATAAATAATAATAAATTGCAGCAAGGTATTTTTATATTAATAGATTAAAAGATCTGAAAATAAAAGCAAATAAAAATAGATCGCGAAGGCAAATATAATAAAGAAAAGACCCGGGGGCCGTAGATTTCACTAGTGGCCTCTCTCAAGAAAAATAGCATACGGTGGGTAAACAAATTACCGTTGGGCAATTGATAGAACTTCAAATAATCATGACGATATCCAGGCAATGATCATTATATAGGCATCACGTCCAAGATTAGTAGACCTACTCCTGCCTGCATCTACTACTATTAGTCCACACATCGACCGCTATCCAGCATGCATCTAGTGTATTAAGTTCATGGAGAAACGGAGTAATGCAATAAGAACGATGACATGATGTAGACAAGATCTATTTACATAGAAATAGAACCCATCTTGTTATCCTTAATAGCAATGCTACATACGTGTTGGTTCCCCTTCTGTCACTGGGATCAAGCACCGTAAGATCGAACCCATCACAAAGCACCTCTTCCCATGGCAAGAAAAATTGATATAGTATAGTTGGCCTAACTAAACTAAAGATTCGAAGAAGAAATACGAGGCTATACGTAATCATGCATATAAGATATCAAAGAAACTCAAATAACTTTCATGGCTAAAAACATAGATCTGATCATAAACTCAAAGTTCATCGGATCCCAACAGACACACCGCAAAAAAAGTTACATCAAATAGATCTCCAAGAGACCATTGTATTGAGAATCAAAAGAGAGAGAGAGAGAGGAAGCCATCTAGCTACTAACTACAGACCTGTAGGTCTGAACTACTCACGCATCATCGGAGAGGCACCAATGAGGATGATGAACCCCTCCGTGATGGTGTCTAGATTGGATCTGGTGGTTCTGGAACTTGCGGCGGCTAGAATTGATTTTCATAGACTCCCCTAGGGTTTCTATAATATTGTGGTATTTATAGAGCAAAGAGGCGGCGTGGGAGGCCACCGAGGTGGGCACAACCCACCTGGGCTTGCCTGGGCCCCCAGGCGCGCCCTAGTGGGTTGTGCTCCCCTCGGAGCCCCCCTCTGGTACTTCTTTGGCCCAACAAGTGTCTTCTGGTCCAGAAAAATCTCCAAAAAGTTTTGCTGCGTTTGGACTCCATTTGGTATTGATTTTCTGCAAAGTAAAAACAACAACCAGCAGTGGGCACTATGTCAAAAGGTTGGTCCCAAAAAATGATATAACGTTGCTATAAAATAATTGTAAAACATCCAAGAATGATAATATAATAACATGGAATAATCAAAAATTATAGCTATGTTGGAGACATATCAGAGTCCAGCTTGAGATGCTACATCTTCGTCTTTTGGTAATGTGATGCAGTAAAACGCATGAAACCTAAGCTGGTCAAGGCCCGCGAATGGTGTACCATGCGGTGAAGGATTCTCCGAGTGCGCCTTCACTCTAACAATAGCAAGGAAAATGACCACTTGAGCGTCCCAAAGGAGGAAGGCCTCATTTTCACAATGGGAATGATGTTCATATTTTGCACAGCCCTAGATAGCCACAGGAGGTGGGCTTTTTATTGCATATAGGTTCCGACAGATGACCACTGGGTCCTCAACTATGCGGGCACACTGAGTGAAGGGTGATAACGAGGCGGGTCGAAATATGAACCCCTCCCAGGAGAGGCATCGTGCATCATGGTTCAGTACATGGTTCTCGGACGAGAAGTGAGGGTGTTACCCTCGGGGGCAGACTTCCTCGGCCTACCAAACGTCACTCAATACTTTAAAGGAATTAATGATATGCCCAACAATGGGCCATCCAGATTCCCCCAGCTGGGAGCCAACTGGATACACTGTATTCTACTCGTCAACAACCCTCGTCCACGGCGTCCCCATCCGGTGGATGATGCTAGGTGACCCATCTGGGAAGGGTGACGAGGCCATGCTCACCTTGCCCTCTGGAGAATCACTTCCATCCTGAGAGTACTCCTTGATCTCTTATGCTTCAACAGATGCGAGGAGATACTTCATGTGCTTAATGCGCTTGTGTGCCGCACACAATGGAATCGCGTCTTGGGCAGCTTCGGCCTCCAAATCTGGCAAGCCATTCGGTGCAGGCGATAAACACCTGAGAGGCTGACACTCGTGTGGAACCAGATGCTCTAAACAACATGTGATGAAACTTCACTCAAAGGAAATTGTCGAGGAAAGCCCAGAGAGACGCCTTTCTTTCTAGGCCGCCAGGTGGCCTCCCTTGACATAGGCACAACTCTTGGATTCATGTTTGCCAGCGTGTAAGATAAGATACCCATATCGTTCTTCTCCACCTCGTCCACGAAGGGCATGGCCATGGAAGAATGGGAGGCCTCGATGTTCCCCTCGACAGCAACATTGTTTCGTTCAAGAAACATCATAGAGGGATGGAATCCTAGAACACCAGCACTGTGCGTTGCGGGGAGGGATGGCGATGGCCCACCCTATCTTCATTGGTACATGTCAGAGTCATCCGCTCCATACCCCTGGCTGGTCATTCTTCTCCCACTGAAAACGAAGCAGCCACTGGCTCTGAAGAAACAGAAGCATCGGAATAAGGGCAAGGCTTCCTATGCTCACTCGCGCTAGCTACCCATGCTTTATAGGGGCACATGGGCTCGACCTCGACCCCGAAGCGACATCGTGACATTTTGAATGTTGATGACATCGTGACACGAGGCCATTTGAGTAGTCAACTCTGGACCCATCTCAAGTTAATCAATGTAACCTAGCCACGTCGGTATACAAGGCGAAGGTTAAGGACACGCTCAGTGGGAAAATAGAAGAGAGAAAAAAATCCTAGGATGGATGCCACCCTGAGCCACCAGCAGGCTGAGTTATAACCACAAGAGAAGAGCTCGCCAGCGATCCTTTAGATCTATGTCGACCACCATTGGAAATACAGACAACCAAGGCAGGAGTAGGGTATTACCTCCTTCCCAGAGGTCCCTAACCTGGGCAAATCCTCTCATTGTAACATCTTACACTCCAATTGTACCGCATGCGCTCCTTCGAACAATCTCTCCATCCTCCTGACGACACTGCGGAATGAAACTCTGACACTTGTTCTAAAATTTAGTTAATAATTGAGTCAGTTATAGATACATGTTGTACAATTTAATAATAATTAAATTCCTCTTTAGCTAAAAGTGTTTTCATGCTAGTGATGAAGGTACTCTCCAAGTTACCATTCTATTTACTACTTGTTTCTATCAATCTACTATTCCATAAGATTGGTTGACTCTTGTGTAATTTTGTTACAAAGGAACGAAATGTTTTATTGCCCTATCACGTATGTGGCATCTTCTCTAGTGTGGCGAGGCTATAATGGCTCTTTGCCTCAAAGGATATTCATAGGATATTACGAGGATTTGATCCTTTGGAATTTTCACATGTATGTTGTTTAAATCCTAGGATTAATGGAATCCCCAACAAAAAAATCCTAAGGATGGAATTGCAGTATCACATTCACGTGATTCTTATTACACTTCCTTTATCTGTATATTGCCAAACACTCTTTGTTTTATATTCTTATAGTTCTCTAGCCATGTAGAATTCAACATGACATAACAATGTGATACTGCGTTTTATTCTATTCCTAGCTTTTGAGAATCACGTGAATCAAAGATGCACTAAGTAAAGTCATTTCATTTTTAACTCTCATATTGTCTGTGGAGTTGCATTCAAAAATCATGATTGAGCTAATTCTAATTTATAGGAGCCTGGAGCAGCTGAAGCGGAATTTAGGCGCCTTGGTACAGAGTTGGTGCTAAGAAAGTTTTTCGCTTATCGAACTCCAGGCCCCCTGTTCATCCCAAAGAGCGGATGGGGCTCACCAGATGAGGAGGTGCCCTTGCCGAGTTGGATAACGGAGGAGGACATCAAGTACTACACGACCCAGTTTGACAAGTCTGGTTTCACCGGGGGATTGAACTACTACCGTGCTTTGAATAAGTAATTATAAGTTGCTTACCTTGGAATCTTTTCCTTTTAGATTTTAACCTTATGAATAATTATAATTAACTATTACCTTAACATAAATATGTGGGTCTGAACTTAAAATATGATTCAAGGCTTTAAATGTTTTGCATAATGATATTTTTTATAGGTATAGGATTTTTTGGGAGAAAGAGGGACTGGATTTCTAATTAGATATATCATCAATATTTGAAATGACATACATACATACATACACAATTATGTTTGAATTCTGTTCTACATAAGAAAACTAATAATATACACAATACTATAAATTTTGCTTTTTCAAAAACAATAATTAATCCATTTAGAGGTGACTAAATGAGTGAGAGATGGTTTCTCCAAAAGGTGCTTCAAGAAATATTTACCATAATTTTGTAAAGGCCGTCTCACAAGCAAGATCACCTTTTGTATAATGGAGTTCACCTTTAATATTGTCATTTACTTGCCCAAAACTTTATATTTTCTATTTTGTTGGCGACAATCACATTGTTAAGTTTTATTATAAATCAATGGTGTACATCATCCACAATACACTCGTAGAGACATAATTACTCTCTATCTCCCAAAGAAATAGTCACAATAAGTATTTCTAGGATGATTCAGTGACACCACACAATGTTTTGGTCTAAACCACCATATTTGGTTCTTTTCTGTGCAGGACATGGGATCTAACTTCACCATGGACCGGAGCTGAGATAAAGGTGCCAACCAAGTTCATTGTTGGTGATTTGGATCTAACATACAATACTGCAGGCGCACAAAATTTCATAAACAAAGGAGGCTTCAAAAAGTTTGTTCCATTACTGGATGATGTGGTGATAATGAAGGATGTTGCACATTTCATTAATGAAGAAAAACCAAAGGAAATTAGTGCACATATAATCAGCTTCGTAAATAAATTCAACTAAAATGAGGTATATCAAATGCATCCTGGAATAGGGTCAAAATGTGCATGCTTGTTGGAAATTTACATTCAAGCCATTGTATTATTGTGTTACACATGTACACATATATGCATGCAACTATTGTTTTTACTATACATTTCACTATTTATATCATATGTGATGTTTAGTCCCACTACACCTGCTCCATAGGGTGTGTTCCTTGGTTGTTTCTTGGTTTTCTAGTTAATTACAAACAAGCCACAAGTGCTAACAACGAATGTAAAACTATGTTATGGCAATTAATACAAACGGATTGTGGGGTGCTCCTTGTTTCAAAAAACAAGGTGCTAATCCCTCTTGGTCAAGTTTCTTTTTATAATGAACCGTTGCGCCATTGGTGAAGAGACAAACTGCAACCCGAAAATTAAGAGAACTATTTGAAGGGTCGTTTTGTCAACCATCTGCAAATGATTATGTTTGTACCGCATTTGTATTTGCCTTGATGATGATCACTGCCATGGCTTTTTTGGCAACACATAAGCCATTTGCTTGAGCAGGGGAATGAACTCTAAGATTTTTTTATGCTTCAGCCTTTCCTCATCTCGTAAATGCGACAGAAAAACAACAATCAATAAATTAGGTGAACCATTTGAATGATGTTTCTGGTGAATTGCATGTAAGTGATTATATTCATATTGCGTTTGTAATTGCCCTGTATATTAGCAATGGCAAACAACAACGATTTTTGGCCATGTGCTTCGTTGTCTAGCCAGGGCAACCCAACGATCGGATCGATACAATGCTCGATCGACCACCCATGTCAAATGACCTGAAGCATCAGAACCGAGAACCCCACCTGAAACGACATGAGCAGAAGGAAGCAAAGCAAACCGAATAGATGATTAGTCCCGGGGGAGCGCAGTCGGCGAGAGCGTGCAACCACATACACCAACTGGCATGGCCGCAGCGTCCAAAGGCCAAGTAAACATGCCAAAACACACCATCCAGCCACACCACAATGTCCAAAGGTCGTTGTCGTTCTTTCCATCTAGTAGGCATGTCACCCTATGTCACTCACTGATATGTCTCCAATGTATCTATAATTTCTAAAGTATTCATACTATATTTACATCATTTATTTATGTTTTTGGCACAATATTTATTCGAACTAACCTATCAATCCAGTGCCAAAGTCCAGTTCCTGTCTCTATAGTTTTTGGAAAAACAGGTAAAAAAAATCAAAGAGCCAAAACGAGCTGATTTTTTTTGAAATTTTGTATGGAAAATATCAGATTTTTGGATATAGAAATCGTCGTAAGGCAGTGCCCGAGCGTGCACATGGCCTCCCGAGGTGGTATTGACCCCACCCGCCCGAGGGACCCGTGAGGGAGCTTTGAAGGTCTGTTGGGGCTCTTCTTTGTCCGCAAGAAAGCCAATTTCATGGGAAAAGCTGCTACTTGTGAGCTGCGTTGGGGGTTTTCCCCGAAGAGGAGGGAAAGATGCAGTATAGTAGAGATAAGTATTTCCCTCGGTGAGAACCAAGGTTTATCGAACGAATAAAAGAATCATGCAAAGCCTCGTGAACAACACATGCACACACAAAAGCTAATACTTGCACCCAACCGGGCAAGAGGGTTGTCAATCCCCTTGAACTCATAACTTGCAAGGATCAAATCTTGTAGTGGTACATAGATAAATTGCAAAACAAAATAAAAATTGCAGCAACAAAATTTTGATTTTTGTAATATGATAAAAGTAGACCCGGGGCCATAGTTTTCACTAGAGGTTTCTCTCTTGAACGCATATCATAGGGTGGGTGAACAAATTACTGTTGGGCAATTGACAGAAAGCGCGTAGTTATGACAATATCCAAGGCAATGATCATGTATACAAGCATCGCGTCCTAGACAAGTAGACCGACTCCTGCCTGCATCTACTACTATTACTCCACCAATCGGCCGCTATCGAGCATGCATCTACGGTATTAAGTATGAAAATAGAGTAACGCCTTAAGCAAAATGACATGATTTAGACAAAGTAAACTCAATCAATATGAATAAACCCCATCATTTTATCCTAAATGGAAACAATACAAATACATGTCTTGTCCCTTCCTGTCACTGGGATATGGAGCACCGCAAGATTGAACCCACACTGGTACAACGACGTCCTAAACAAACGGTTTAAAACCCCTTTCCACGACAGCATTTGGAACCGTCGCCAAGTGAGTGTGGGTGATAGGGGGGTCCTTCCCACACGACCTAGAAATCGTCGGGGATAGGCCCTCATGGGACACAGGCTGGGGCTGTGTGTGATCGGGCGAGGCATGGAAACCCAACCATTTCCGTACGTATGTACATCCCACACGGTGGAATCCCAGAAATCATTTCCGTAGGTATGTACATCCCACACGGTGAATCCCAGAAATCATTTCCGTAGGTATGTACATCCCACACGGTGAATCCCAGAAATCATTTCCGTAGGTTTGTTCATCCCACACGGTGAATCCCATAAATCATTTCCGTAGGTATGTACATCCCACACGGTGAATCCCAGAAAATCATTTCCGTAGGTATGTACATCCCACACAGTTCTTTGTGTGGAAACGTGTGTGCAAGGTGGCCTAACGCAAACAGTTCGCTGCCGGAAGTCGTGTGTGATTGTTAGTTGATCGAACACGCCTACTTTCTACAAACCGTGCGGGTTGTTTGAGTTCATCGCCCACGGTGCTGTTTGAGTAACCGTTTGCAATAGAAAACCCCAATAAGCAGGGTAATTAGCCTATTATTGATAATCCATGTATTAATCAAATTGATATTTCTTATAAAACATGCCAGATATTGCATATCCGTGTGAAAGCAACCAGGATTTCATAATCGAATTACATCATATAGCTTTGGCACTCAGTTACGCCATTACACAACAGCACCAAGTTTCAAATGCAGCATCAGAAACCTTTGGAAAGTAGCACCACACACGGTAAATAGACAGATGAATCTCATCTGGGAAACTGCAGAAGCGGAAGGCAAATATTGAGCCTTGAGTGATGTTGAATGTCCTTGCAACTTTAGGCTAGTGGCTATGGATAATTGCCCGCCCAACCTTCGTCCTCTTCAGCAAGACTTCAGTATTGTACTGTGCGTGTTGAATGAATAGCTTCCTCGCCTCTTGACCATGCAGGTGGTTTGAGAGGTAATCATCGGTGAACCGCTTTGAAAAGTACTGAAAACAAAGCTATGCATAAATCGCTGTTGTAAATTTTAAAATGGCGCAAGGGGTAAAAACAAGGTAAAAGAGTTGGTACCATCCTATAGTTGACTGATGTCTTCTTCATTGTGCAAACAAAGATCTTGCTGTTATTCGTCGCAAGTTTCTTCATCCTAACAATCTTCCTGAGTTTCTTGACTTGACTGATATTCATGGACATCTCATTTCGCCATATACAAAATGGGTCTAACAGGACCCACATGTGCAAGACCAAATTGTAAGAAACCTAAATATTAGAATGATTCCTGCAACTGCACAATAATGTGCTATTAGCCAAAGGACCCTGCTTGAACAAACCTCGATAGTAAACCTCAATGCCTCCCATTGTTTCCCTGCGGCACACATAAGGAAGATGTTGATCAGGTTAACTGAGAGTTGCCATACTATCAGTATAATATGTATCAAGTACAACCAAATTCGATTGGTGACACATGCATAACAATACAAAATTGTACCCACAGCAAATGAAAATCAAATTGCAGAACTGAACCAAACAGTTAAATGGACAGCAGACCAAATGAACCAAAATAGTTAAGTGAGCACGACATTTCGGAATAGAAACATGTACTAGAAGATAAGACAGTTAACAAAACAAAGAATGCTTGAGAACAGTACTACGAAATGTAGCAATTGTTGGACCAAAGTGTTAACTGAACATTACGTTTTAGAGGACCAAACTGTTAACTAAACATCAGATTGCATATTAACATTACAGAGGACAAATCACTAGAAGGCACTGGTGGTGGCCTCGAGAAAACAGCACGAAATGTATTTTAAGGTAGACAACCGCGTGGTGGTGTCGACGGTGGCCTCGAAGACAAGGAGCTCCTCCAAGATCTGGCGGTCGACACGCATGGCAGCCATAGTGACCTCGTGCGTGCGTGCGGCCGTATGCTACTAAGCTCCATGTTATACTGCATGCAAAATGGTTGTGGACGGTGCTTAATTGGAGGAGGGGGGCAGTGATTTCGGTGGAAGGTGTCGCTTCGTTGGTCGGGGCATGTGGGACGGGAATGGAGGACGATGGTGTGGGTGGGGTGTGGATTACCTAACCATATTGACGAGGCCACGCAGCAAGAAGAAGGGTCAGCAGCGAGGAGGCCGCGCAGCAAGAAGAAGGGTCACTGGCGAGGAAGCGGCGCTGCAAGAAGAAGGGTCGCCGACGAGGAGGCGGCGTTGCAAGAAGAAGGGTAGCCGATGAGGAGGCGGCGCTGCAAGAAGAAGGGTCGCCGGCGAGGAGGCTGAGCCGCCAGTAAGCAGCAGTGAAGGTTTGAACTTGGAAAACAAGGAGGAACATCGGAAATGTGGCTTTTGGTAGTAGGGAGGGGGCGGGGAGATAGATATTTCCGCGGTGGCAATTTTTTTTCGCTCGGTGCCGCGAGAAACTGGTGCGCAAGTGTGGTTCAAGCGGGGCCGGTGGACTGCAGATGGTGAAGCTTCCTGCGTAAGCCAGACAAGATGGTGCACCATGATATTTTATATCGCATCCCACACGATTCTTTCTAGTAAACTGTCTGTGGTATACCTGATTTTTTTCATTATGTTTTGAAAGATAAAATGGTGTTACGGAGGGAAAGGATGGTGTTTGAATTGCTAGAACATTTACATACAGTGAACATGCAACTAGTATATGAGTGTCGTGTTTAAATTTGGAATTATTCCGGGTTCGTTTGGCATTTTTATGCATTAATTGAGTTTCTAGGCATTTAATGTGCATAATTCAAATTTGAACTACAAGCACATGCTCCAATGCACCAAAGTTTGCTGAAAAATCACGTGTGTGTCTTTGGGTGAATTTATAGGTCCCATGCAAGAAATGGGAATAAAATTCAAACATCTGGGTGTCGTCGCTCAGCCGGAATGATTGAGAAACTTGGTTTTTTTATTCCTGTAAATCCAAAACACGGCTGAAAATCATGAAACTTGGCATGGTGTCATGACATGGCACCAACATGTTGCAGCAAATTTTTTGGCCGAATTGGGACAAGCTTTGGTGTAAGCTTCTTGCAAACCAGAGCTTCCCTCAAGAAGGCTCCTGGTTCCGAGAGGGAACGTGTCACCTCCGTGTGCGAAATGACATACATACATTTCCTTCTCCCGCCTTAATTTTTTTACACAGGCAGATTAGACCAAATAGAAGTATCATGCTAAATTTTGGAATTATTACGTGTTTGTTTGGCCTTTTTTATACATTAATTGAGTCTCTGGGCATTTAATGTGCATAATTCAAATTTGAACTACAAGCACGTGCTCTAGTGCACCATAGTTGTTTGAAAAATCACATGTGTGTCCTTGGGTGAATTTCTAGGTCCCATGCAAGAGATGGGAGTGAAATTCAAACATCTGGGCGTCATGGCTCGGCCGGAAAGTTTGAGAAACTTGGTTTTTTAATTCCTGTAATTCCAAAACACGCCTGAAAATCATGAAACTTGGCATGGTCTCATGACATGGCACAAACATGCTGCAGTAATTTTTTTGGCCGAATTGGGACAAGCTTTGGTGTAAGCTTCTTGCAAACCCGAGCTTCCCTCAAGAAGGCTCGTGGTTCCAAGAGGGAACGCGTGACCTCCGTGTGCGAAACGACATACGTACACTGCCTTCTCCCGCCTTAATTTTTTTGCATATCCAGATTAGACCAAATAGAAGTACCGTGCTAAATTTTGGAATTATTCCGGGCTCGTTTCACCTTTTTTATACATTAATTGAGTTTCTGGGCATTTAATGTGCATAATTCAAATTTGAACTACAAGCACAGGTTCCAGTGCACCAAAGTTGTTTGAAAAATCACATGTGTGTCCTTGGGTGAATTTCTAGGTCACATGCAAGATATTGGAGTGAAATTCAAACATTTGGGCGTCGTGGCTCGGCCGGAAAGATTGAGAAACTTGGTTTTTTAATTCATGTAATTCCAAAAAACGCATGAAAATCATGAAACTTGGCATGGTGTCATGACATGGCACGAACATGTTGCGGTAATTTTTTTGGCCGAATTGGGACAAGCTTTGGTGTAAGCTTCTTGCAAACCGGAGCTTCCCTGAAGAAGGCCCGTGGTTCCGAGAGGGAACGTGTCACCTCCCTGTGCGAAAGGACATACGTACACTGCCTTCTCCCACCTTTTTTTACACAGCCATATTAGACCAAATAGAAGTACCGTGCTAAATTTTGGAATTATTCCGGGTTCGTTTGGCCTTTTTTATACATTAATTGAGTTTTTGGGGATTTAATGTGCATAATTCAAATTTGAAGTACAAGCACATCTCCAGTGCACCAAAGTTGTTTGCAAAATCACATGTGTGTCCTTGAGTGAATTTCTAGGTCCCTTGCAAGAGATGGGAGTAAAATTCAAACATCTGGGCGTCATGTCTCGGCCGGAAAGATTGAGAAACTTGGTTTTTTAATTCCTGTAATTCTAAAACACGCCTGAAAATCATGAAACTTGGCATGGTCTCATGACATGGCACCAACATGCAGTGGTAATTTTTCTGTCCGATTTGTGAAGGCCCACACATTAACGATCAACAAAGTAATTTTGGAACAAGTGCTGTCATGTTACAAATCGGAAACATAAGTATTATTGAAACCGTGGGCATTCGACTTACCAATTACGTGCGGCCATGCGTCCCCTTTTTTTATTGGCTAGGAGGTGCCGTTCAGTGTAGCTATTTGTGTACGGGAGGCATGCGATCAAAACCCTGCGCGTGCTCATCGGGAGGAGAGCCCTTTGACTGCTACCCACCGCGCACCTCCCTCCCAACGTCTCCATTAATGGCGCCCGAGCACCTGTTCTATGGCATGGCTATATGTCTCACTGGACTGAGATTTAAAAGAGAAAAATGAAAATTTGAAAAGAAAGTCTTGCACGGGTCTTGATGTAAGATCCGACGGACCTATATAGCATCGAATGCGACTTATAGCAAGCATGATGAATATAAGGACGATGACGGTGGATAATAATTGTCTTACATATTTGGAAACATAATTAAAAAGAGCCACATGCGGCAACACCCGAAATGCACAAGGGCAAAAGAAGAAGGAAGACAACGATCTGGCTTGCTGATCTCTACTTTCTTGATGCGTTGCTGCAGACTGCGGGAACTAATCTCCGCGGCGAGCGGCGACGAGCTCTTCTTGTCCTCAAGATGCTGCTTGAGAGCATCCACGGATTCCTCCACCAGCCTTATGCGCTCAATGCGCAGCTTGTTATTCTCGTCCATAAGTTTCTCGATGATGACGCCGGTCCTCTTCAACAAGGCAGTGGTCTGCTCCTGCTGCTCCAGACATCCGACGATCTTCGCCCTCAGCAGGTCGTGCTCGGCCCGGAGCTTCACATTGCTCTCATTTAGTTGCCGGATGATGTCGGTAGACTGTTCAAATGAGGCTTGCAGGTCATCCTGCAACCTCGCCCACCTGGAGATCTGATCCATCTGCCTATGGACAAGGGCACGCATGCGCCTGTAAGAGTCTTCGCCTGCCCGCAAGGCATTTTCCCAGGCCGCCATGACAACGTAGGACATCTCTGCTACATTCGCGGCGCGGCGGGACATCTCTTCTGCTTCCGCGGCGCGGCTGGACCAGTTTGCTGCATCGACGGTGCGGCGGGTCCTCTGTGCTGCTTCGACGGCGTGGCGAGACCTCTCTGCTGCTACGGCCGTGTCACGACATGTTGGCTGCTATCGCGGTGAGGCGGGACATCTCTCGTGCTCTTGGTGGCAATCTCTCGACCCAAAATATTAATGAGGACTTGAGGACCTCTCCCTGGGGGCAATCTCTCAACCCAGAACTCACGCTGGCCATGGCGGACGCAAGGGAATGATGATGAATGACTTGTTTGTTTTTGACTTTTTGTGGATGAGGAGTTGAGGAGGAATGTGCAGTCATCTTGGAGTAGTAGCATTTATAACCGCATAGTAATATGCTCCTAAGTGGGAAACCGTTTAGGTTTTGATCGGTGTGAACAGGTTTGCAATTTGGAATGTGACGGGACGCATGCTCAAAATTTATTGACGGTTATAAGTGCGGCACTATTCCCAGAAGGCGTAACGTGGGCACGTACGCCTTCTCGACCGCGTACATGGCTTTTGCACCATAGGGTGTGCTACGTCTTGAGCTTGCGTTGGTTTTCCTTGAAGAGGAAAGGGTGATGCAGCAAAGTAGCGTAAGTATTTCCCTTAGTTTTTGAGAACCAAGGTATCAATCCAGTAGGAGGCTCCTCAAAAGTCCCACGCACCTACACAAACAAACAAGAACCTCACAACCAACACAATAAAGGGGTTGTCAATCCCTTCACGGCCACTTGCAAAAGTGAGATCTGATAGAGATAATAAGATAAGATAAATATATTTGGTATTTTTATGATATA
Organism: Triticum timopheevii; assembly: GCA_963921465.1. Classification (NCBI taxonomy): domain Eukaryota; kingdom Viridiplantae; phylum Streptophyta; class Magnoliopsida; order Poales; family Poaceae; genus Triticum; species Triticum timopheevii. The sequence continues at coordinate 220,458,294 of OY997274.1, forward strand.
GATTAGAAAGTAAAAGATGCAAATAAAAGTAGATGGAAAACTTATATGATAAAAGATAGAGCCGGGGGCCATAGGTTTCACTAGTGGCTTCTCTCAAGAGAGCATAAGTATTACGGTGGGTGAACAAATTATTGTCGAGCAATTGATAAAAAAGCGCATAGTTATGAGATTATCTAGGCATGATCATGTATATAGACATCACGTCCGCGACAAGTAGATCGAAACGATTCTGCATCTACTACTATTACTCCACACATCGACCTACTCCTTCCTGCATCTAGAGTATTAAGTTCATGAAGAACAGAGTAACACATTAAGAAAGATGACATGATGTAGAGGGATAAACTCATGCAATATGATATAAACCCCATCTTTTTATCCTCGATGGCAACAATACAATACGTGCCTTGCTGCCCCTGCTGTCACTGGGAAAGGACACCGCAAGATTGAACTCAAAGCTAAGCACTTCTCCCATTGCAAGAAATATCAATCTAGTAGGCCAAACTAAACTAATAATTCGAAGAGACTTGCAAAGATAACTTAATCACACATAAAAGAATTCAGAGGAGATTCAAATATTTCTCATATATAAACTTGGTCATAAACCCACAATTCATCGGATCTCGACAAACACACCGCAAAAAGAGTTACATTGAATAGATCTCCAAGAAGATCGAGGAGACCTTTGTATTGAGATTCAAAGAGAGAAGAAGCCATCTAGCTAATAACTATGGACCCGAAGGTCTGTGGTAAACTACTCGCAATTCATCGGAGAGGCCTTGGAGATGATGTGAAGGCCCTCCGTGGTCGATTCCCCCTCCGGCGGAGCGCCGATGAATGCTCCAAGATGGGATATCGCGGATACAGAAGGTTACGGTAGTGGAAATAGTTTTTCGTGGTGCTCCTGGATGTTTTCTGGGTACGTGGATATATATAGGAGGGAGAAGTAGGTCGGTGGAGCAACGAGGGGCCCACGAGGGTGGGGGGCGCGCCCATCCCCAAGGGGCGCGCCGGGCACCCTCGTGGCCGCTTCGTTCGTTTCTTGACGTCCACTCCAAGTCCCGTCGATTGCGTTTGTTCCAAAAAGATTGCCCCCGAAGGTTTCATTCCGTTTGGACTCTGTTTAATATTCCTTTTCTTCGAAACACTGAAAGAGGCAAAAAAAATAGCAATTCAGGCTGGGCCTCCGGTTAGTAGGTTAGTCCCAAAAATGATATAAAAGTGTAAAGTAAAGCCCATAAACATCCAAAACGGGTAATATAATAGCATGGAACTGTCACAGCCTGGTTTTTGCCCTCTTTTATTTGCCTGATTTTCATCTGAGTTGGTTTTGAATTTGGAGTTTTGAATCATTCCATTTGGACTTGATCACTTGGGTATCCCTTGATTTTCACCCAAGTGCCCCCTCTTCTCTTCTAATCCATCATTTCACCCCTGGCCAACCCAACAAAATTGTTTGGAATATTTTTCTTAAATGAAAAATATTCATTTTGCCTCTTAAACCCTAGCTAAACTCTTTGACCTCCAAAGCAACCCTCATTTCTGTTGCCCTAAAAATCCTGAGAAAAATCCCAAATATTCTTTGGACCCTAGGGCACATTTCTGAGCAAAAATATTTCACCACTTTTTGGAGTATTTTTGCTACAGAAAATATTTTCACTTCTGGGCTGAAATGGTAGTTTCTACAGCAACTACCTTTTTACTAGCTCCAATGTAGCTGGTTTTCCCTGTGCTTATTCACCTTAGTAAGAGTCAGTAAAACCCCAAAGATCAGCCCTTGAAACCCTGTGGTTTGACCACAGGAACTGTTCAAAGTTTCTGTCCAGTAACTAAACATCTTCACCATTTCACTTCTACTGCACCTGGAAACAAACCGAGCCATGGTAACACCTAAAGTTACTAAGGACTACACGCCAGACATCATGGTTAGTGCAAATGTGGCCTGATGTCATGGTTCACGCGGTGACCGCGTTCGTCCGAGGGTGCTGGCATGCCAAACGCGCGCTCTGTGCGTCGCCGGTGCCTCTGTGGCGCACGTGCACGCTGCTCGGCCAGCCTGAGCATGTCCCCCCGCGCCACCATCCTCGTCTCCACCCCCTAAACTCCTCCCTGCCGCTCGCCGATGCCGGAGCTCGCAACAGTGAGCACGGGCATAGTCCGGCCAATGGCACAGTGCCCGCGCACTGTGTTCGTCCCTTTCCTCCTTGCTCCTGTGCTCGTCCGCGTCCGTGCACAGCTCCCGCGTGACCTCGTCGCCTTCCCCCTCTCTCTCTGGCACCATTCGTCGTCGGGCGCCAGCGACTGTTGTCCTTCGGCGGAGCCCGAGCCCTCCTCGCTGCCCCGCCTATAAATAACCCCCTCCGCAGCCTCCTAGAGCACTGCACCTCACCACCACTCCCTCCTATAGCCACTAGAAGCCGCAGCCCGGCCGGGCAGGCCGCGGGGTGCCGTCCCCGAGCCGAGCTCGCCGGCGATTCCCTCTGGATCGACCCCGCAGCTCCGGCCACTCCCAAGCCAAGGCGACCCCGCCAGGACCTCCACCTCTCCTCCGTGAAGCTAACGCGCGAAGCCCGAGCCCCTGGAGGCGCCCCTAGTCGCCGTCTTCCTCATCTCCGGCGACCACCGTGTTCTGCCTCCGCTTGCGAGGAAGAATCCGACGCCATCCGGTCACCGTTTGCCACGCCACGGGTACGGGCAGGTGCGCAAGAGCCTCCTCCGTGATCCCTCCCTCTCATTTTCCTCCAAGATGCCTCAACATCGGCGAAAGCTCCGGCGAAGCGCCGCGCCGCTCTGTTTCTTCCCCCTCCCTCTGGCCTGACTAGCGGGGCCCGCTAGTTAGCCACTCATAATGCGCGCGAAGCAGTATGAGTGGTGGCGCCCTGGGAAAATACGCCATCGACGTCACCCCCTCTCCGTTTTTCTTTTTCAAATTTATTTAAATTCCAGTAGCATTCAAACAGCCATAACTTTTATTCTACAAGTCCAAATGCAGTGATTCCTTTTGCATTGTGTTCTTTGTCCAAAAATCTAAGAGCTCCCAAAAGATGGGATTTTTCCTTGTTGTCTAGATTTTCTGGCAATTTTTAGAAGGTTTCTTGATATTTTTCAATTGTGGTTTTTGAATAGTTTCAGAGGAACCAGCTTGTCTTGAGTATCACCAGGAGCCTTGTGAACCTCATCAGTACTAAGGCAAGCCACAGAAACATTTTCATGGTGCCACTTCAATATTTATGATTTTAATACTTGAACTTATGAATATTGATGCATTTAAATTAGTTATATAATAAATATATTCTGTTATATGCTTGTTATGCTAAAATGCTTGAACTTTAGTATGTTTGAAGTAAATATTCTTAGCAAGATTATGAGAACTTAGTTGCAAGAGTTGAATAAATAATATGGTCATAGGATTTTATGAGTAGTTTAAATATTATTTTGCATGAGCTATAATGATGGTTATTGCTAGAAATGGTTCTGTTATGAGTAAAGAGAGATTTTTAACCAGTATAGTAGCATGAGTTTATGTTGGCTCCGTGGGAGCGTAGTTGGTGCAGTTTTGCATGGTTATGTGATGCATATGTTAAGTGATGCATGGTATGACAATATGACACCGGTTATTTTATTTTCACATTAAGTTGAACCTGATTAATAATTCAACTTGAACATGTTGTTGGCCGGGTCGCGGTGCCGCTGAAACGAGTTTTTCCCAGTGCAACCACACTTGCCGGTATGGGACGGCCTTAATGCGTTTCATTGTTGTGCCTCTGGTCGGTACCTCAATTTAGGGAAGGTTATGGGCGTGCTGTACCCTGGCCCGGTAGGCAAGCATAACCTTGTGAGCCCGTTGTTAAGTTAAGTTTGGTACCGGATCCCAGTGTGGATCGTGGCCACGACGGTGGTCGAGGTGTCTGGAGGTAGACACGGGGCCACCCAGGACTAGCCCAGTGGGGTCTGAGTCGGAGGGGCCGGGAGAGTGTCATGACAATGAAATGGTTTCGTTGGAACGCTGTTGGTCCACTCGGATGGGAGAGTGAGGCCATGGGTTCCGTAGTGTGGGTACAATGTACTAACCTCTGCAGAGTGTTTTTAAATCTATCGATAGCCGAGTCCACGGATACGGACACGCTCGAAAGTAAGGTACACCATGGGTCAACACTTAATAAATATGCACACTTAATTGCACTAAGGATGACAGTGAGGTCATCGTGTTGAGTTGGACATGAGTTGTCGGGTTGTGATCGCCGTAAGGATCATGGGCCACGAGTTGGTCGCGTAGTGATCGCCGTAAGGATCACGGGCCATGAGATGGTCGGGTTGTGATCGCCGTAAGGATCACGAGTATGTGTTGGTAATATTATGTTTGTTGGTCACACCTGGTAAGCAAGACGGGAGAATGAGTATCTGTTAAGCACTGTCACAGCATGTTGGTTATGTAGTTGCATTATTGATTAAATTGGATAAATATCATAATATTGTCTGTCATCTTGTTTATGTTTATTGTGAGCTTGCAAGTACATTCAATGTACAGACCTGGCGTGTCATGCCAGATTTTAGGAAAGTTCCGTTGGAAAGGAGTGCTGTCCGAGTCTAGACCGTGTCCACGTCGGTGTCCCTGTGCTATGGAGTCCCGCTACGACGTTGTTCCGCTGCCGAGTAGTTGTCATGATCGAGGCCCCCTTTATGTTCACTAAATAATGTACATATTGTTCAGCCGCACCGTGTGTGTGCCGCTTGGCCTCGCTAACTGTTGTAATATGAACTATGTCCCACTAGCATGAATAAAGCGGTTGTTTTCTGTACCATGTTGTTGTGTGTTGCCAGAAGACAAGATCTCTGGGTTGGCAATGCAAGGTAAACCGGTTGCTCTGAGCTGGGGTTCCACAGGAACAATCAAAAATTATAGATACGTTGGAGACGTATCAAGCATCCCCAAGCTTAATTCCTGCTTGTCCTCGAGTAGGTAAATGATAAAAATAGAATTTTTGATGTGGAATGCTACCTAGCATAATTCTCAATGTAATTTTCTTTATTGTGGCATGAATGTTCAGATCCAAATGATTCAAAATAAAAGTTCATATTTACATAAGAAATAGTAATACTTCTAGCATACTAACTAAGCAATCATGTCTTCTCAAAATAACATGGCATTAGAAGGTTCATCCATACAAAATCATATAGTTAGGCTATGTTTCATTTTCATCACACAAAATACTCCCATCAAGAACAACCCCGGTTTTAGCCAAGCACTTGGTTCATACTTTTTAACGCGCTTCTGCTTTTTTCAACTCTCACGCAATACATGAGCGTGAGCCATGGATATAGCACTATGGGTGGAATAGAATATGATGATGGAGGTTGTGTGGAGAAGACAAAAAAACAGAAAGTCTCACATTGACGAGGCTAATCAACGGGCTATGGAGATGCCCATCAATTGATGTCAACATAAGGAGTAGGGATTGCCATGCAACGGATGCACTAGAGCTATAAATGTATGAAAGCTCAACCAAAGAAACTAAGTGGGTGTGCATCCAACTTGCTTGCTCACGAAGACCTAGGGCATTTTGAGGAAGCCCATCGTAGGAATATACAAGCCAAGTTATATAATGAAAAATTCACACTAGTATATGAAAGTGACAATATATGAGACTCTCTATATGAAGAACATGGTGCTACTTTGAAGCACAAGTGTGGAAAAAGATGGTAGCATTGTCCCCCTTTTTTTGGGCCTTTTTTTTATTTGGCCTTTCTCCCCTTTTTTGGCCCTTTTTTTATTTGGCCTTTTTTAGGGATAATGCTCTAATAATGATGATCATCACACTCTTATTTATTTAGAACTCATGAGTTACAACTCAAAACTAGAACAAGATATGACTCTATATGAATGCCTCCGGCGGAGTACCGGGATGGGCAATGAATCAAGAGTGACATGTATGAAAAATTATGCATGGTGGCTTTGCCACAAATACGATGTTAACTACACGATCATGCAAGGCAATATGACAATGATGATGCGTGTCATGATAAATGGAACGGTGGAAAGTTGCATGGCAATATATCTCGGAATGGCCATGGAAATGCGATAATAGGTAGGTATGGTGGCTATTTTGAGGAAGATATAAGGAGGTTTATGTGTGATAGAGCGTATTGCATCACGGGGTTTGGATGCACCGGCGAAGTTTGCACCAACTCTCAAGGTGAGAAAGGGCAATGCACGGTACCGAAGAGGCTAGCAATGATGGAAAGGTAAAAGTGTGTATAATCCATGGACTCACATTAGTCACAAAGAACTCATATAATTATTGCAAAAGTTTTATTAGCCCTCGAAGCAAAGTACTACTACACATGCTCCTAGGGGGGGAGGTTGGTAGGAGTTAACCATCGCGCGCCCCCGACCTTCACTCAAGGGAAGGCAATCAAAAGAGCACTCCATGCAATAAATTTGTTACACAACTTTTACCATACGTGCATGCTACAGTACTTGCCAACTTCAACACAAGTATTCTTTAAAGTCACAATCACCCAACTAGCATGACTCTAATATCACCACCTCCATATCTCAAAATAATTATCAAGTATCAAATTGATCATAGCATCCAATTCACTTCCTATGATAGTTTTTATTATACCCAACTTGGATGCCCATCATTCTAGGACCAATTTTATAACTATAGCAAATACCATGCTGTTCTAAAAGACTCTGAAAATAATATAAGTGAAGCATGAGAGATCAACAATTTCTACAAAATCAAGCCACTCTCGTGCTCTAAAAAGTATAAGTGAAGCACTAGTGCGAAATTATCTATCTCAAAAGATATAAGTGAAGCACATAGAGTATTCTAATAAATTCCAAATCAAGTAGGTTTCTCCCAAAAGGTGTGTACAACAAGGATGATTGTGGTAAACTAAAAAGCAAATACTAATATTGTACAAGACGCCCCAAGCAAAATACATATCATGTGGCGAATAAAAATATAGCTCCAAGTAAAGTTACCGATAAACGAAGACGAAAGAGGGGATGCCTTCCGGGGCATCCCCAAGCTTAGGTTTTGGTTGTTCTTGGATATCTTGGGGTGCCATGGGCATCCCCAAGCTTAGGCTCTTTCCACTCTTTATTCCATAGTCCATCAAATCTTTACCCAAAACTTGAAAACTTCACAACACAAAACTCAACAGGAAATATCATAAGCTCCGTTAGTGCAAGAAAGAAAAACCACCACATAAGGTACTGTAATGAACTCATTCTTTATTTATATTATTTATATTCAAACTTCTCTATGGTTCATACCCACCGGTACTAGCCATAGATGCATCAAAATAAGCAAACAACACACGAAAAATAGAATCTGTCAAAATCAGAACAGTCTGTAGCAATCTGTAACTTTCAAATACTTTTGGAACTCTAAAACTCCTACCAAAATAGGAAGTCCTGGGAAATTTTCTATTGATCTACAGAAAAAAGAATCAACGCAAAATCACTTTTCTGTGATTTACTGAAATTATTTTCTTGCGCTCAAAAGTTTCTGTTTTCAGCAGAATCAAATTAACTATCACCGTAGGTTATCCTATAGGTTCTACTTGTCACAAACACTAATTGAAACATAAAAACACATCTAAGCAGAAGCTAGATGAAATATTTATTACTAACCAGAAGCAAAAGGCAAGAAACAAAAATAAAATTGGGTTGCCTCCCAATTAGCGCTATCGTTTAACGCCCCTAGCTAGGCCTGAAAGCGAGGATAGATATAAGTAGTGCCGTAATAATAAGATAGATCACGAAAAATCATCTCATATTCTCTATGTTCAGCAACAAGTTTTCTTTGAGACAAGCAAAAGTAATAAAAAGGGCTAAATTTAATGGGACAGAAGTCCCCAAGATCAATCTCAGGGGGTATGGGTTCCTCCTGTGGCCCTTCATATTGAACAACCAATTCATCACTATTAACATTCTTTTGACAGAACCTCTTGAGTCTACACTCAAGAGAATATCCTAGCTCATTATTTCGAATAGCAAAATCATTATTGAGTTCAGAAATTTTATCAACTAGAACAGTGGTAGGAACCTTTTTTCTAAGGTTTTCATTAAAAGCAATATAGTCCAAAGATTGGAAACGCATTATTTCCTCTTGATCGAAGAGGATTGCCTCTATGGGAGGACGGCTGGCGTCCACCCTATAGTGCGCATAAATTTCTTTGACTTCTTTTATTATAAATCTAAACTCATGTGCCAAAAAGATAGTAGTTGCGCGGTTAAGAGAAGAATGCTCAATTTTAGAAAATTCTAGGAAAATCCTTTGTATGCAAGGATGCATGTGCATAAACTGTCTTTCAAGTTCAACTATAAGCATGGAAATAGCATCCGCAAGACTACTAGTTCTATGCAAGATAGAACTACCCATAGAAGGTAAAGCACCGACACAAGTAAAGAAATCTTGAATAACCCCTTTTCCAATAATATTACCATTACCGATTCGAAACTTTTTAGTATGCAAGATAGGGGGTTCTTCAGCAGGAGCACCAGAATTCTCCATATTATCATTATTGTCCACATCGACGATGATCTCCCCAATTTCTGACATAACGGCATAAGAAGCAAGGAGAAAGAGAAAGAAGGAGGCAAACAGGAAGAGAGGGCGAATAAAACGGCAAGGGTGAAGTGGGGGAGAGGAAAACGAGAGGCAAATGGCAAATAATGTAATGCGAGGGAGGTGAGTTTGTGATGGGTACTTGGTATGTCTTGACTTGAGCGAAGACCTCCCCGGCAACGGCGCTAGAAATCCTTCTTGCTACTTCTTGAGCTTGCGTTGGTTTTCCTTGAAGAGGAAAGGGTGATGCAACATAGTAGCGTAAGTATTTCCCTCAGTTTTTGAGAACCAAGGTATCAATCCAGTAGGAGGCTCCTAAAAAGTCCCACGCACGTACACAAAAAAAAAGAACCTCGCAACCAACGCAATAAAGGGGTTGTCAATCCCTTCACGGCCACTTGCGAAAGTGAGATCTGATAGAGATAATAAGATAAGATAAATATTTTTGGTATTTTTATGATATAGATTAGAAAGTAAAAGATGCAAATAAAAGTAGATGGAAAACTTATATGATAAAAGATAGACCTGGGGCCCATAGGTTTCACTAGTGGCTTCTCTCAAGAGAGCATAAGTATTATGGTGGGTGAACAAATTACTGTCGAGGAATTGATAGAAAAGCGCATAGTTATGAGATAATCTAGGCATGATCATGTATATAAGAATCACGTCCGCGACAAGTAGATCGAAATGATTCTGCATCTACTACTATTACTCCACACATCGACCGACTCCTGCCTGCATCTAGAGTATTAAGTTCATGAAGAACAGAGTAACACATTAAGAAAGATGACATTATGTAGAGGGATAAACTCATGCAATATGATATAAACCCCATCTTTTTATCCTCGATGGCAACAATACAATACATGCCTTGCTGCCCCTGCTGTCACTGGGAAAGGACACCGCAAGATTGAACCGAAAGCTAAGCACTTCTCCCATTGCAAGAAAGATCAATCTAGTAGGCCAAACCAAACTGATAATTCGAAGAGACTTGCAAAGATAACTTAATCACACATAAAAGAATTCAGAGGATATTCAAATATTTCTCATATATAAACTTGATCATAAACCCACAATTCATCGGATCTCGACAAACACACCGCAAAAAGAGTTACATCGAATAGATCTCCAAGAAGATCAAGGAGAACTTTGTATTGAGATTCAAAGAGAGAGAAGAAGCCATCTAGCTAATAACTATGGACCCGAAGGTCTGTGGTAAACTACTCACAACTCATCGGAGAGGCCTTGGAGATGATGTAGAGGCCCTCCATGGTCGATTCCCCCTCCGGCAGAGCACCGGCGAAGGCTCCAAGATGGGATCTCACAGATATAGAAGGTTATGGTGGTGGAAATAGTTTTTCGTGGTGCTCCTGGATGTTTTCGGGGTACGTGGATATATATAGGAGGAAGAAGTAGGTCGGTGGAGCAACGAGGGGCCCATGAGGGTGGGGGCACATCCACCTCCAGGGGGGGCGTCGGGCATTCTCGTGGCCGCCTCATTTGTTGCTTGACATCCACTCCAAGTCTCGTGGATTGTGTTTGTTCCAAAAATATCGCTCCCGAAGGTTTCATTCCGTTTGGACTCCGTTTGATATTCCTTTTCTTCGAAACACTGAAATAGGCAAAAAAACAGCAATTCGGGCTGGGCCTCCAGTTAGTAGGTTAGTCCCAAAAAATGATATGAAAGTGTAAAGTAAAGCCCATAAACATCCAAAATGGGTAATATAATAGCATGGAACAATCAAAAATTATAGATACATTGGAGACATATCAGGGTGCACCGCAATAGGTAATGTCAGCACACGTCTTTTAATTAGAATGGGTGTGCCTGTCTAGCGCACACATGTTGATCTATCTAACTGTTTCAGTTTGTTGTGGCTAATCACAAACAGTTCATCCATGTGAAGTGTATGCCATCAATTGTAGACACTTTGATCTGGCTTACCCATTTCTGATCTGTTGCCTAATCGCAAATAGTTAATCCTTCTGAAGCGTATGCCCTCAATCACACACACCTCGATCTGGCTGACCATTTCTTTTGTGTTGCCTAATCACAAACAGTTCATCCGAGTGAACCGTATGCTGTATATCGCACACACCTTCATCTGGCTGCCCATTTCTTTTGTGTTTCCTAATCACAAACAGTTCATCCGAGTGAATCTTATGCTCTATATCGCACACGCCTTCATCAGGCTGCCCGTTTCTGTTGTTCCGCCTCATCGCAAACAGTTCATTGGACTGAACCGTATGCCCTGGATCGCACACGCAACTAAAATCTGAACCGTGTTTGATGCATCCTCCATCGCAAACATTTTCATCTTTTTTTGATGGTTTTCATACAGCACCCTTTGCGATTATGGCATCACACACAGTTTCTCAAAGGGTCTCTGATTGTAGTGTCGCGTTAGCAGCATCCTGCAGTCGTGCCATCACAAAGTACCTCTCCTACTAAAGATAAATCGATCTAGTTGGCATAACCAAACGGATATATCAGAGAGAAATACAAAGCTATAACAATCATGCGTAATAAAGTTCAGAAAAGGCTCAGTTACTTCTCATGAATATTCAGATCATAAATACACAATTCATCAGATCCCAACAAACACACTCCAAAGAATATTATATCGAATAGAACTCCAAGAACAACAAGGAGAAATTGTGTTGAAGATCAAAGAGAGAGAAGAAGCCATCTAGCTACTACCTATGGACCTTTAGGTCTGTGATTAACTAATCACGCATCATCGGAAGGCAGCAAAGATGATGTAGAAGCCCTTCATGATTGATTCCCCCTCCGGCAGAGTACCAGAAAAGGCCTCCAGATGGGATCGCAGAAGAACAGAAACTTGCGGCAACGGAAAAAGGGTTTTGGGTGGCTCTCTGTTGGTTTCCCAACATTTGAGAATTTATAGAAGTGGAATTAGGTCAGGCGAAGCCTCATGGGGCCCACAAGGAAACATGGCGCCCCAGGGCGCGCCCTATTGCCTTGCCGTCTCCTCGATTGTCCTCTGGTCTCCTCCCTAAGCTTCTAGGGTCTCTCTTGTTCAAAAAAAATCATCAGTAAGTTTCATAGTGTTTGGACTTCGGTTGTTACTGATTTTCTAGAAAACCAAAAACAAGCAAAAATACAACAACTTGCACTGGGTTAATAGGTTAGTCCCAAAAAATGATATAAAATATAATATAAATGCATATAAAACATCCAAGATTGATACTATAATAGCATGGAACAATAAAAAATTATAGATACGTTGGACACGTATCAAGCATCCCCAAGCTTAATTCCTGCTCGTCTTCGAGTAGGTAAATGGTAAAAAAAAAATTAATGGAATTCTGCCTAACATGTTTATCATGTAATCTTTATTTTAGGGTATGAATATTAAGATCTGAATGATTCAAAGCAATAGTCTATAAGTTGATATAAAGACATCAATACTCAGGCATACCAACAAACAATCATGCCTTTCAAAATAAAAATGCTAAAGAACAATATCCCTACAAAATAATATAATCTTGTCATGCTTGGTCTTCCTAACACAAAGTATTAATCATGAACTACCCCGATGATAAGCTGAGCAATTGGTTCATACTTTTTAACGTGCTTCAACATTTTCAACCCCATGCAATACATGAGCGTGAGCCATGGACATAGCACTATGGGTGAAATAGAATGCAGTGATAAAGATCAACAAGGGGAAATCAAAAAAGGAAGATAGTCTCACATCAACGCGGCTAATCAACGAGCTATGGAGATGCCCATCAACTAATGCCAATGTGAGGAATAGGGATTGCCCTGCAATGGATGCACTAAGAGCTATAAGTGTATGAAATATCATACTAAAAACTAAGTGGGTGTGCATCCAACTTGCTTTCTCATGAAGACCTCGAGCATTTGAGGAAGCCCATCATCGGAATATACAAGCCAAGTTCTATAATGAAAAATTCCCACTGCGGTATGAAAGTGACAACATAGGAGACTCTATATGAAAAATATGGTGCTACGTTGAAGCACAAGTGTGGAAAGGATAGTAACATTGCCCCTTCTCTCTTTTTCTCTCATTTTTTGTTGCGCTCTTTTTGGCCTCTTTTTTCTCCTTTTATTTTATTTCATTTTCCGTACGGTTTCTCATCCCGACTTGTGGGGGAATCATTGTCTCCATCATACTTTCCTCACTGGTACAATGCTCTAATAATGATGACCATTACACTTTAATTACTTACAACTCAATATTACAAATCGATACTAGAACAATATGACTATGTATGTATGCCTCTGGCAGTGTACCAGAATGTGCGATGATGCTAGCGTAACATGTATGATAATGATGAACGGTGGCTGAGCCACAAATACTATGTCAGCTATATGATCATGCAAAGCAATATGACAATGAATGTGTATGTCATAAAAACGGATCGGTGGAAGTTGCATGGCAATATATCTTAGAATGGCTATGGAAATGCCATGATAGGCAGGTATGGTGGCTGTTTTGAGGAAGATATAAGGATGCTTATGTGTCATAGAGCATATCATATCACGGGGTTTCGATGCACCGGTGAAGTTGGCACCAACACTAGAGGTGAGAAAGGGCAATGCACGGTACCGAAGAGGCTAGCAAATGGAGGAAAGATGAGAGTGCATATAATCCATGGAGTCACAGTAGTAATAAAGAATTTGCATACTTATTGTGAAAATTTATTAGCCCTTGAAGCAAAGTACTACTATGCATGCCCATAGGGGGTAGATTGGTAGGAAAAGACCATCGCTCATCCCCGACCTTCACTCATAAGGCAGACACTCAATAATAAATCATGCTCCAACCTTCATTGCATAACGGGAGACTATACGTGCATGCTTCAGGATTCACAAATCTTAACACCAATATTCTTAATAAACCACAATCATTCACTAGTACCCCCACATACTACCATCTCAATATTGCAAAACTACTGCAAGGAATCAAACTTATCATATTCAGTGATCTACATGAAAGTTTTTATTATATCCCTCTTGAATACCTATCATATCAGGACCAATTTCATAACATGTGCATATTGCCATTACTATTTATTAGACTATCTCAAAAAGATATAAGTGAAGCATGAGAGTGTAACTATTTCTTTAAAATATAACCATCACCATGCTCAAAAAGATATAAGTGAAGCACTAGAGCAACTTCCTAGCTCAAAAGATATAAATGAAGCACATAGAGTATTCAAACAAATCATGAAGAAATGTGTGTCCCTCTAAAAAGGTGTGTGTGCAGCAAATAATGATTGTGGCAAACTAAAAAGAAAAATGTAAAGGCTACCATCATACAAGACGCTCGAAGGAAAACTCATATCATGTGATGAATAAAAATATAGCTCCAAGTAGTATACTGATGGATTGTAGACGAAAGAGGGGATGCCAACCGAGGCATCCCCAAGCATAGATGCTTGAGTCTCCTTGAATATTACCTTCGGGTGCCTTGGGCATCCCCAATATTAGGGTCTTGCCACTCCTTATTCCTTCATTTATCGTGATCTCACCCAAAACTTGAAAACTTCAGCACACAAAACTCAACAGAAACCTCATAAGGTCCATTAGTATAATAAGCAATCGTAAACTTTAAGTACTGTTATGAACCCATTAATATTTTATTCTTGCATAATACTCACTGTATTCTAACTTCTCCATGACTTATACCCCCTAATGTAATCCATGGCATCATTAAAACAAGCAAATTATGCAAAAGAAAACAAAATATGTCTAAAATAAAATAGTCTGTAATGATTTGAACAAATACTATACTTTTGTAACTACAAGAACTCCGAATAATTTGGACAACGTGGGCAATTTGTATATCAATAAATGTGTAAAAAAAATCAGAATTTTATCCTATACTAGTGAATTATGAAAATTCCAGTACTGGGCTTAAAAGTTTATGTTTTTCACAGAATCAAGTCAACTGTCACCCAAATCATCCCAAAGTCTTTACTTGGCACAAGCACTAATTAAAACATAAGAACGCAATCATAATTGTAGCATAATTGTGTCTACACTCAAAAACAGAAAGAAAAACTAGAAAAATAAGATAACTATTGGGTTTCCTCCCAACAAGCGCTAATCTTTTACGCCCCTAGCTAGGCGTAAGGCATTGTTTCAAGTATTATGATCTTTCACATTAATTTCATAGGTGTCCCTCATAATAGATTCATATGGTGGTTTAATTCTCTTTCTAGGTAAGTGCTCCATCCCTTTTTTTAATGGGCACTGGAATCTTATATTTACTTATTTCATATCAGTAATAGCACCTATGGTTTGTAGGAAAGGCCTACCAATTATTATAGGACAAGACAGATTACATTCAATATCAAGAACAATTAAATCCATGGGCACATAATTCCTATTCGAAAGAATAAGCACATCATTTATTCTACCCAGTGGTTTCTTAATAGTTGAATCCGCTAAGTGCAAATTAAGGGAACATTCATCCATATCAACAAGGCCTAGCACATCACATAAAGATTTTGGTATAGTGGAAATGCTAGCAAGTAGATCACATAAAGCATTACATTCATAATCATTAGTACCTCCCACATATTATCATCTCTATATCGCAAAACTATTGCAAGGAATTAAACATATCATATTCAGTGATCTACAAGTTTTATGTAGGATTTTATGACTAACCATGTGAATGACCAATTCCTGTTGACTCTCTAAATAGATATAAGTGAAGCAAGAGAGTTGAATTATTTCTACAAAAGACCATGCTCTGAAAAATATAAGTGAAGCAAAAGAGCATTCTACAAATGCTAGTTTTCTAGATGTAGAGAAATAGGCAATCCAAACTTCAAATGATATAAGTGAAGCACATGAAGCATTCTATACAGCCATACTCAAAAGATATAAGTGAAGTGCAAAGAAAATTCTACAAATCAACCAAGGACTATCTCATACCAGCATGGTGCATCATTAAAATAAAAATAAAAAGCACATAACGCTCCAAGAATCTACACATATCATGTGAACAAAGCAAAAACCGAAACATATCGATACTTGTTGAAGAAAGATGGGATGCCTTCCGGGGCATCCCCGAGCTTAGATGCTTGAGTATCCTTGAATATTTACTGGGGGTGACTTGGGAATCCCCAAGCTTGAACTCTTGCCTCTCCTCCTTCTCCTCATATCGAAACCTCCTCGATCTTTGAACACTTCATCAACACAAAACTTAACAAAACCTTCGTGAGATCCGTTAGTATAATAACGCAAATCACTACCTTAAGTACTATTACAAACCCATTAATATTTTGTTTTTGCATTATAGCTACTGTATTCTAGCTTATACCCACCAATACAATCCATAGATTCATGAAAACAAGTAAACAATGCAACAAAACAGAATCTGTCAAAAACAGAACAGTCTGTAGTACTCTGAACATTGACCATACTTCTGTAACTCCAAAATTCTGAAAAAATAGAAAAAAATAAACAAAATTCATAGAGGTATTGTGTAAAAAATTCTGAATTTTTGCATGTTCCAGTAAAAAAATATAAATTCATGCACTACAACAAAAGTTTTTGTTTTTGCACCGCACATACCAAACAAGCAATCTAATCATCGTAAAGGCAAAACTTGGCGTCTTATTTTTATAATACAATGTATTTTTACAAGGGGATATGTATTTTTGTTGAAAAGTTTCTGTAATTCAAGATTTGCAAACTTTCCATGGGCATGAACAAAGTTCAAGGAGCTCCCCCACTTCAACGGTGCTCGTCTTTCTTACTTTCACTTTCCTTTTTGAAAAGTTTTAGGTTACCCTCTATATTTTTTTGTTTTCAAACTTTTTTAAAAGCACACAATAGTAGTAGTTGACTCTCTAAAACTTTCGGGTTGTCTCCCCGACAACGCTTTTTTAAAGCCATTAAGCTAGGCATATAGTGCTCAAGTAATTGATCCACCCGGATCCCAAGGTATATCAAAGCCAATTTTAATTAATAATGATTTGTAATTTATTAGTGAGCAAAAAGCAACACATATCATGCAATTACGAAGTTGAACTCTCTTCCTATGCATCGGCATGTCATAAAAGAACAAATCATGCACACAAAGTAAAGGCCAATGCATAGCATAAGCAGTTTCTTGCAATTTTATTGTGTTGGAAACATATAGAGGTTGAGATGTAGTTCCTCTCTCATAATAATTGCAAGTAGGATCAGCAAGCACATGCATATTATATTCATTCAAATCATCATGTGTGGTGGTAAAACGCAACCCATCAATATAATCCTTAATATGCACAAACTTCTCCAATATAGCGTAGTTGGGAGAATTCCAAAAGATAATAGGAATATCATGTATGGGTGCAATAGCAACAATTTCATGTTTAAAATAGGGAACAATAGCAAGTTCATCTCCATAAGCATAATTCATATTGTCATATTGGCCACAAGCATAGCATGCATCAATTTCATCAAAAAGGGATATTTCAAATGAACCCAAGGGATCATAGCAATCATTATAGCATTCATCCTTCGGTAAGCACGGAGGAAAATTAAACATTGTATGGGATAAAGAGTTACTCTCATTAGAAGGTGGGCAAGGATGACCAATCCGCTCTTCCTCCTTTTGTTCTTCGCTCTCCTCCTCATCTTTTTTATCTAATGAGCTCACAATTTCATCAATTTCTTCTTCCATAGTTTCCTGCAAAATATTAGTCTCTTCCTGGATAGCGGAGGAGTCCTTGATATATGGTTTAACAAAAGCATTAGAAGAATAATTTTCATAGCAATATTTAATTATGATAGATTTTTCAAATTTTTAAAGAGTAATATCATACTTTTCAATCAAAGAAGCAATTCCATAAGCACCCTTGAAAGCTCATATCATAGTAACTATAATCACCTTTTGCATAAGAAGATACGATTCCATTACCACTAAACTCACATTGGTAGGGAAGGTGTTTCTTAGGGTCTTCAGAACTACAAGTAAAATCATATATTTCACATAAATTCCAAGAATAGCAATGCATAGTATTAACATGATGGCATAAAAGTTTCCTTTTTGAGATAAGTGGTGTCGCACATAGAGCATGCTCATCTAATGATTTTCCCTCAACTAAGCTAGTTAGGTTTTCAGCACGAGTACATAGGGATCAAAGATGATCCAAGTAGAAAGCTTCAACAATACGATAGATTTTGGGTGGTTCTTCAACCATTGGTTTAGCATGTACAACTAATTTTCTTTTGGTATTTTATGTTTCCTACCCATAACTAAAGATAGAAAACAAGAGCACAAAATAAAAACTACTTAGTGATAAAGCAAACATGCATACACGAGAATATTCACCCCACGCTATTGCTCCCTGGCAACGGCGCCAGAAAAAGGTCTTGATAGCCCACAAGTATAGGGGATCAATTGTAGCTTTTTTGATAAATAAGATTGTCGAACCCAACGAGGAGCTAAAGGTAGGATTTATATTCCCTTCAAGTTGTATCGACCACCGATACAACTCTACGCACGCTTAATGTTCGCTTTACCTAGAACAAGTATGATACTATTTTGTAGGTGTGATGCTAGAAATACTTTGCAAGAATAAAACTAGGAGTAATTTGCGAGATAATAATAGTGAGTTGTTCAGTAGAAAGATTTTTATAACACAAGAGAAGTATTTTGTCCCTAGTAGACTAGTCATCATTATTGCAATTTTATATGAGGGAGAGGCATGAGCTAACATACTTTCCATACTTGGATCATATGCACTTATGATTGGAACTCTAGCAAGCATCCGCAAATACCAAAGATCATTAAGGTAAAACCCAACCATAGCATTAAGTATCAAGTCCTCTTTATCCCATACGCAACAACCCACCTACTTGGGTATGTGTTTCAGTCACTCACGCCACCCACCATAACCGAATCATGAACATATTACAACACCCTACAACGGGAGTCCCTCACCCTTGTGTGACATGGAGGGCACCATAGGACAACACCAAAATAAAACATAGAACTCAAACCAATATACGATCATCAATCAACCCATAGGACAAACTGAATCCACTCAAACACCATAGGATGGCCATACATCATTGGATAATAATATATAGAATTAAGAACCATGTTTAAGTAGAGATTACAGTAGGAGAAGAGGTGTTAAACCTCTACAGAGAGGGGGAGAGTTGGTGATGATGGTGGTGAAGTTGCTGGTGTAGATCGTGAAGGAAATATGCCCTAGAGGCAATAATAAAGTTGTTATTTTATATTTCCTTATATCATGATAAATGCTTATTATTCATGCTAGAATTGTATTAACCGGAAACTTGATACATGTGTGAATGCATAGACAAAACAAAGTGTCCCTAGTATGCCTCTACATGACTAGCTCGATTAATCAAAGATGGTTAAGTTTCCTAACCATAGACATGTGTTGTCATTTGATGAACGGGATCACATCATTGGGATAATGATGCTTAGCATAATGATCGTTAAGTTTTATTGCTATTGCTTTCTTCAGGACTTATACATATTCCTCTAACTATGAGATTATGCAACTCCCGAATACTGGAGGAACAACTTGTGTGCTATCAAACGTCACAACATAACTAGGTGATTATAAAGATGCTCTACCGGTGTCTCCGAAGGTGTTTGTTGGGTTGGCATAGATCAAGATTAGGATTTGTCACTCCGAGTATCGGAGAGGTATCTCTGGGCCCTCTCAGTAATGCACATCACTATAAGCCTTGCAAGCAATGTGACTAATGAGTTAGTTATGGGATGATATATTACGGAATGAGTATAGAGACTTGCCGGTAACGAGATTGAACTAGGTATGATGATACGGACGATCGAATCTTTGGCAAGTAACATACCGATTACAAAGGGAATAACGTATGTTGTCATTGCGGTTTGACCAATAATGATCTTCGTAGAATATACAGGAACCAATATGAGCATCCAGATCCCGCTATTGGTTACTGATCAGAGATATGTCTCGGTCATGTTTACATAGTTCTCGAACTCGTAGGGTCTGCATGCTTAATGATTGATGATGATTTGTATTATGAGTTATGTGTTTTGGTGACCGAGGTTTGTTTGGAGTCCCGTATGAGATCACAGACATGATGAGGAGTCTCGAAACAGTCGAGAGGTAAAGATTCATATATTGGAAGGTTGTGTACGGACACCGGAATGGTTCCGAAGAGGTTCGGGGATTTATCGGAGTACCTGGAGGCTATCGGAACCCCCGGGAAAGTTAATGGGCCTCATGGGCCATAGTGGAGAGGAGAAGGCAGCCACAGGAGGTGGCGGCGCCCCCCCACCCAAGCCCAAACCAAATTGTACAAGGGGTGGGGGCGAGGCCCCCCTTTCCTTCTCCCTCTCCCCTCTTTCCCCTTTCCCCCTCTTCTTGGAAGGAAGGGGGGGCGAATCCTACTAGGAGTGGAGTCCTAGTAGGACTCTCATGTCTACTATGCAACTTTATTCTTGTAGACTCATGTTGGGCCTCCAAGCGTAGAGTTTTGTAGGATAGTAGCAATTTTCCTTCAAGTGGATGACCTAAGTTTTATCAATCCATGGAAGGTGTAGGATGAAGATGGTCTCTCTCAAACAACCCTGCAACCAAATACAAGAAATCTCTTGTGTCCCCAACACACCAAATTGTATAGGTACACTAGTTCAGTGAAGACATGATGATAAAAGTGTAATATGGATGGTAGAAATATATTTTTATAATCTGAATAAATAAAAATAGCAAGGTAGCGAACGATAAAAGTGAGAACAAACGGTATTGCAATGCTTGAAAATGAGACCTAGGGTCCGTACTTTCGCTAGTGCAATCTCTCTACAGTGCTAATATAATTGGATCATATAATCATCCCTCAAAGTGCGATGAAGAATCACTCCAAAGTTCCTAGTAGCGGAGAACATAAGAATAAATTGTTTGTAGGGTACGAAACCACCTCAAAGCTATTCTTTCCGTCTGATCTATTCAAGAGTTCATACTAAAATAACACAAAGATTATTTTTTGTGTTCGATCTATCCAAGAGTTCATACTAAAATAACACCAAAGCAAATTCATATTCATAATAATCAATCCAACACAAAGAACATCAAAGAGTGCCCCAAGATTTCTGCCGGAGAAACAAAGACAAGAACGTGCATCAACCCCTATGCATAGATTACCCCAATGTCACCTCGGGAATCCGCGAGTTGAGTGCCAAAACGTATATCAAGTGAATCAATACGATACCCCATTGTCACCATGAGTACTCAATTGCAAGACATATATCAAGTATTCTCAAATCCCTAAAAGTATTCAATCAGATAAAACTAAATCTCAAAGGGCAAACTCAATTCATCACAAGATAGAGAGGGGAAAACACCATATGATCCGACTATATTAACAAAGCCCATGATACATCAAGATCATGACATCCCAAGAACAAGAGAGAGAGGGATATAGAAAGATAGATAGATAGAGAGAGAGAGAGATTAAACACATAGCTACAGGTACAAACCCTCAGCCCCGAGGGTGGACTACTCCCTCCTCATCGTGGTGGCCGTCGGGATGATGAAGATGGCCAGCAGACTTGATTCCCCCTCCGGCAGGGTGCCAGAACAGGGTCTAGATTGGTTTTCGGTGGCTACAGAGCCTTGTGGCAGCGGAACTTCTGATATAGGTTAACCCCGAGGGTTTCTGGAATTTTTGGGAATTTATAGGGCAAAGAGGGGGTGCGGGAGGCTGCCGAGGTGGGCACAACCCACCTGGACGTGCGTGGCCCCCCAGGCACGCCCTGGTGGGTTGTGCCCCCCTCGAGGCACCCCTGAGGTGCTGCTCTGGCCCATCCTGGGTGTTCTGGTCCATATAAAATCCCAAAAAAAATTCGCAGTGTTTGGACTCCGTTTGATATTGATTTCCTGTGATGTAGAAAACAAGCAAAAAACATCAACTGGCACTGGGCACTGGGTCAATAGTTTAGTCCCGAAAAAATGATATAAAGTTACTATAAAATGATTGTAAAACATCCAAGAATGATAAAGTAACAACATGAATACTTCATAAATTATAGATACGTTGGAGACGTATCAACATCCCCAAGCTTAATTCCTACTTGTCCTCGAGTAGGTAAATGATAAAAGAAATAATTTATGAAGTGTGAATGCTAGCAAAGTGCACAAGTTTGATAAATGATAATTTCATTCGCTTTTCCTAGCATCATAAGAGCAATTCTTTCTCATAAAATTTCTCATGTTATAGTAGAAAGCAACTCACATGTTAAGGTTCAAACAATGAACTCTCTTGAACCTCAACAACCTATGTTATCAGTCACCAAGCAATTGCAATTCAACTTATTCAACAGAGTTAAATAAGAGCTCCACATACTCAACCATCATATAGTCTTCTATGATTGCTAACACTCACCGCGTACACATGAGCAAAACGTTTCAATCGGGCACATAGAAAGATAGGGGCTTATTGTTTTGCCTCCCTACGTATTCACGTCAAGGGTGATGTCAACAATAATAACTCATGCTACCCATATTCAACTGGAAATATGTGCCTAGATCTTTCCTCACCACATGATGCTTGCCAAAAGAGAAAAATAAAAAGGAATAGAGAGAAAAACTTTGACTCTTTGCATAAAAGTAAATACTGAAAAGTAAAAGATAGGCCCTTCGCAAAGGGAAGCAGAGGTTGCCATGTGCTTATTTCTTTGTATGCCCAACCCCTTAGTGCAAAAGAACGTCACGTTATCTTGCCCCTTATTGTAGCAACCTTTATTATGCAGTCTGTCGCTTTTATTCTTTGCCATCACAAGTTCGTACAACGCTCAATTTTCTCTTACACTAAATGATCTAACACTTTTAGAAGCAATTTTTATTGCCTTATTGCACAGATGACAACTTACTTGAAGGATCCTATTCAATCCTTAGGTAGGTATGGTAGACAGGTAGGTATGGTGGACTCTTGAAAATAGGATTTGGGTTTAAGGGTTTTTGGATGCACAAGTAGTATCTCTACTTGGTGCGAAATTTTTGGCTAGCAAATATGGGGGGCAAGCACCACATGTTGAAGGATTTATGATAATATAACTTCTGTGTGAATATGAACAAATATAAACCATTACGTTGCCTTCCTTGTCCAACATCAACAATTTTGGCATATAATATTTTGATGGGGGCTCACAATCAGAAATTTTTTCCAAGATAGTGTATTTGCATGTGAAAGTTCTCTTCCTTATACTAATTATTCGTGAATTGCTTGTATGACCAATATTGTGATTGTCAAGCCTCAAAATATTTCACTTTCGAAACCCAATGTGAAGCTAGCACTAGGCATGATATGATTTCAACTTCATGACATTCAATTTATTCAACAATTTACTCATAGGATATATGTGAAGCACAAGAGTAAATGACAAGCTACTCCAAAAAGATGTAAGTGAAGAACATGAGCATAATATTTCTTTCTCTCAAATTAATTTAAGTGAAGCAAGAGAGAATTTCTTCAAAAATACTAAAGAACACTGTGGTAAAAAAGATATAAGTGAAGCACTACAGAAATTCCATAGAAAAGAGCTTCGTTGACGGGATGTGCGTGCCGCTTACCTAGCATCCCTGGCAACTATTTGAGGACTCTATTTTATTTAAAAACTTTTAGGTCTAAGTAATTTATTAAAACAGCAAGCAAAACAAAATAAAATGACATTCCTAGGATAGCATACATCATGTGAAGAAGCAAAAAGTTAGGCTCAACCGATAACCGATAATTGTTGAAGAAGAAAGGTGGGATGCCTACCGGGGCATCCCCAAGCTTAGATGCTTGAGACTTCTTGAAATATTATATTGGCATGCCTTGGGCATCCCCAAGCTTGAGCTTTTGTGTCTCCTTAATTCCTTTTATATCACGGTTTCCCTAAATCTTAAAACTTCATCCACACAAAACTCAAAAAGAACTCATGAGATAAGTTAGTATAAACCAATGCAAAAACTTTATCATTATCTAATGTAGCAAATCACTAAAATAATTATTCAACATTGCATACTAAATGCCTTTGCATATTTAATACTCCTAACCTCAAATAGAATCATTAAACAAGCAACCATATGCAAACATAACAACAATCTGCCAAAACAGTACAGTCTATAAAGAATGCAATATTCATCATACTTCTTAAACTCCAAAGATTATGAAAATCTACCATCCTTTAGAAAATTTATCAGATCTTATCTTGCAAAATGTTTCAACATTTTATCACATTCTGACTTTTCTAGGGAATTTTTGCAACAGCGGTAAACTTTCTGCTTTCAAAAAGCAACATGTAGACTTGCAAAATAAGCATAGTAAAGGCTATCAATGCCACTTTTATTGAAATAAAAGATGCAAAACATTATTCTAAATAACAGAAAGAAAATCCTAACAAAATAAATTGACGCTCCAAGCAAAACACATATCATGTGATGAACGAAAACATCACTCCAAGTGAGGTTACCGATAATGTTGGAGACGAAAGAGGGGATGCCTTCTGGGGCATCCCCAAGCTTTGTTGCTTGGATCTTCCTTGAATATCACCTTGGGGTGACTTGGGCATCCCCAAGCTTAGGTTCTTGTCACTCCTTATTCTCCTCATATCGACATCTCACCCAAAACTTGAAAACTTCAATCACACAAAACTTAACGGAACTTTGTGAGATAGGTTAGTATGATAAAGAGCAAACCATTTCACTTTGGACTGTCAAAGACAAGATCCATAATTGTTTCCACACAATGCCTACTGTACCATATCATTTCCACAATTTATATTGAGCAATATAAGCGATAGAAAAAAGAATCAACTTAAAATCACTCTTCTGTTGAAAATGAGAACTATTTTCGTGAGCGCAGAAGTTTCTGTTTTTTAACAAAATCAAATAAACTATCACCCAACATGATCCCAAAGGCTTTACTTGGCACTTTATTGAAACAAAAGCAATAAAACGTGATCAATACAGTAGCATAATCATGTGAACACACAAAAACAGTAGGTAGAATTGTTGGGTTATCTCCCAACAAGCGCTTTTCTTTTATGTCTTTTTAGCTAGGCATGATGATTTCAATGATGCTCGCATAAAAGTAAAGAATTGAAACATAAAGAGAGCATCATGAAGCATATGACTAGCACATTTAAGCCTAACCCACTTCCTATGCATAGAGATTTTGTGAGAAAACAACTTATGGGAACAATAATCAACTAGCATAGGAAGGCAAAACAAGCATAACTTCAAGATTTTCAACACATAGAGAGGAAACTTGATACTATTGCAATATGTAAAAGCATTTGTTACTCTCTCATAATAATTTTCAGTAGCATCATGAATGAATTCAACAATATAACTATCACATAAAGCATTCTTTTCATGATTCACAAGCATAGAAATTTTCTTACTCTCCACATAAGAAAATTTATTCTCATGAATAGTAGTGGGAGCAAACTCAACAAAATAACTATCATGAGATGGAAAATTAAAATCATGATGACAAGTTTCATGGTTATCATAATTCTTTTTAGCACACATGCCATCACCATAATCATCATAGATAGGAACTTTGTTTTCATAGTCAATTGCAACATCCTCCAAAATAGTGGATTGATCATTAAATAAAGTCAAGTCCTCTCCAAATCCACTTTCATCAATATAATCATCATAAATATGAGGCATGCAATCATCATAATAAATTTTCCCATAAAAACTTGGGTGACTAAAAATATCATATTCATCAAATATAGCATCCCCAAGATTATGGCTTTGCATATCATTAGCATCATGGATATTAAAGGAATTCATACTAGAAACATTGCAATCATGCTCACCATTCAAATATTTTGTGCCAAACATTTTATTAACTTCTTATTCTAACAATTGAGCATAATTTTCTGAACCATCATTTTCAAGAAAGATATTATAAAGATGATCAATAATATGATGCAACCTCAATGCCATTTTTCGTAGTTTTATTTTATAAACCAAAATAGTGATAAAACAAGAAATTGGAAGATTCGATTGCAAGATCTAAAGATATACCTTCATGCACTCACCTCCCTGGCAACGGCGCCAGAAAAGATCTTGATGTCTACTACAGAACTTTATTCTTGTAGACTTGTGTTGGGCCTCCAAGCGCAGAGTTTTATAGGACAATAGCAAATTTCCCTCAAGTGGATGACCTAAGGTTTATCAATCCATGGGAGGTGTAGGATGAAGATGCTCTCTCTCAAACAACCCTACAACCAAATAAAAGAAATATCTAGTGTCCCCAACACACCCAATACAATGGCAAATTGTATAGGTGCACTAGTTCAGCAAAGAGATGATGATAAACAGTACTAGGAAAACGGCTATAGATGAAATGGACTCTAATGGTGCACCACATGTGTGGTGCGCCATTAGTATATAGCAATGGCGCACCACATACATGTGCGCCATTAGGAATATATTAGTAATGGCGCACCTGGTGTGTGGTGCGCCATTAGAAGTTTTGAAAAAAATAAAAAAAAATTGTTACGAATGGCGCACCGTGGGATAGTGCGCCATTACTAGTTGACATAGTAATGGCGCACCACACCCACCGTGCGCCATTAGTAGTTTTGAAAAAAATAATAAAAAAAATATTTTTTTCAAAACTAGTAATGGCGCACCACCCCACGGTGCGCCATTACTAACTTGACCCAAAAGTTCCACCGAATGCACCCCCCCCCCCCCCGTGGACCGCCTTTTTAGTTTTAAAAAAATTAAAAGAAAATGATGGAAATGTCAAAAAATAAAAGAAAATAAGTTTCCCATGTGATATGTGGTCTAGTTGTTGGGAAAATTTACAAATATGAATTTCAACTTTATTTGCAAAATCTCTCTGGAAATTTGTAAAATGGGCATAACTTTTGCATTCTAACTCGGATTAAAAAGTTTTTATATGAAAAATCATCTACTCGAAAAGTTACAACCGAATTTAACCGGGGGAACCCCGTTAAACATTTTCAAAATCCCCAAAAACCTAACAGAAAAAAGTTACGAGGCATTCAAGATCTAGAGGCAAAAAAATTCAAAAAAATTCAAACTTACTAGTGGCGCACCGTGGATGTGGTGCGCCACTAGTAACAGAAAAAAATGGTTTTGAAATTTTTTTTCAATTTTTTTTCAAAAAATGATACGTAATATGACCGGGAAGTTTGAAATATTTTTCAAAATTTCATCATAGTCATGAACATGAACAAAGTCCTAGACATCAACAAGGTATAATAGGATTGATATGCTAGATATATCAACAAGTGCCTGTGAAGTGAGCTGTTGCTGGGGTTGGATAGAACTCTGAAGTTAAGCGTGCTTGGGCTGGAGTAGTGTGAGGATGGATGACCTTTCGGGAAGTTTGACCACGGAGTGCGATTTGACCTGAGATTAAGCATATTGACCCGAGATTAAGCCATAGTGACCTGAGATTAAGAAAAAAACGAAAAAAAATTCAAAAAATTCAAAAAAAAATTCAAAAAAATATATTCTAATGGCGTGATGCTAGTGGCGCACCAGTAGTGCGCCATTAGAAGGCAAAACTGGTGCGCCACTAGCATGCCTTTTCCTAGTAGTGAAAAGTGTAATATGGATGGTAGAAATATTTTTTATAATCTTAATAAATAAAAATAGCAAGGTAGCAAACGATAAAGTGAGCACAAACGGTATTGCAATGCTCAAAAATGAGGCCTAGGGTACGCATGCACTTTCGCTAGTGCAATCTCTCAACAGTGCTAATATAATTGGATCATATAACCATCCATCAAAGTGCGATGAAGAATCACTCCAAAGTTCCTATCTAGCGGAGAACATAAGAAAAAAATTGTTTGTAGGGTACGCAACCACCTCAAAGCTATTTTTTCCGTTCGATCTATTCAAGAGTTCGTACTAAAATAACACAAAGCTACTCTTTCCGTTCAATCTATCAAAGAGTCCATACTAAAATAAGACCAAAGCAAATTCATATTCATAATAATCAATCCAACACAAAGAACTTCAAAGAGTGCCCCAAGATTTCTACCAGAGTAACAAAGACAAGAACGTGCATCAACCCCTATGCATAGATTACCTCAATGTCACCTCGGGGATCCGCGAGTTGAGTGCCAAAACATATATCAAGTGAATCAATATCACCACGAGTATTCAATTGCAAGACATATATCAAGTGTTCTCAAATCCATAAAAGTATTCAATCCGATAAAACAAAATCTCAAAAGGCAAACTCAATTCATCACAAGATAGAGAGGGGAAAACACCTTATGATCCGACTATATTAACAAAGCCCGTGATACATCAAGATCGTGACATCTCAAGAATATTAGAGAGAGAGAGAGAGAGATTAAACACATAGCTACTGGTACAAACCCTCAACCCCGAGGGTGGACTACTCCCTCCTCATCATGATGGCCGCCGGGATGATGAAGATGGCCACCGAACTTGATTCCCCCCTCCGGCAGGGTGCCGGAATGGGGTCTAGTTGGTTTTCGGTGGCTACAGAGCCTTGCAGCGGCGGAACTTCTGATCTAGGTTAACCCCGAGGGTTTATGGAATTTTTGGGAATTTATAGGGTAAAGAGGGGATGCGGGAGGCCGCCGAGGTGGGCACAACCCACCTGGGCACGCCTGGGCTCCCAGGCACGGCCCAGGCGCGCCCTGGTGTGTTGTGCCCCCCTCGGGGCAACCCCTAGGTGCTGCTCTAGCCCATCCTGGGTGTTCTGGTCCATAAAAAATCTCCAAAAAGTTTTGCGGTGTTTGGACTCCGTTTGATATTGATTTTCTGCGATGTAAAAAATGATATAAAATTACTATAAAATGATTGTAAAACATCCAATAATGATATAAAGTTACTATAAATGATTGTAAAACATCCAAGAATGGTAAAATAATAGCATGAATACTTCATAAATTATAGAGACGTTGGAGACGTATCAGACTCCCCCCCACTTGGCGCGCCCCTAGGGGGCGGCCAACCTCCCCTCCCCTCCTTTATATACGTGGACAGGGGGCACCCCAAAGGGACAATAGTTATTCTCTTAGCCGTGTGCGGTGCCCCCCTCCATAGTTTACTCCTCCGGTCATAGCGTTGTAGTGCTTAGGCGAAGCCCTACGCGGATCACATCACCATCACCGTCGCCACGCCGTCGTGCTGACGGAACTCTCCCTCGACCCTCTACTGGATATGGAGTTCGAGGGATGTCATCGAGCTGAACGTGTGCTAAACACAGAGGTGTCGTACGTTCGTTACTTGGATCGGTTGGATCGTGAAGACATTCGACTACATCAACCGCATTAATCTAACGCTTCCGCTTTCGGTCTACGAGGGTACGTGGACACACTCTCCCCTCTCGTTGATATGCATCTCCTAGATAGATCTTGCGTGAGCGTAGGAATTTTTTGGAAATTGCATGCTACATTTCCCAATAGTCGCATCCGAGCTAGGTCTAAGCGTAGATGATATGCACGAGTAGAACACAATGAGTTGTGGGCAATAATAGTCATACTGCTTACCACCAACGTCTTATTTTGATTCAGCGGTATTGTTGGATGAAGCGGCCCGGACCAACATCACATGACCACGCTCTTGAGACCTGTTCTACCGACGTGCTTCGCACACAGGTGGCTGGCGGGTGTCTGTTTCTCCAACTTTAGTTGAATCAAATTTGACTACGGCCGGTCCTTTTTGAAGGTTAAAACAACACACTTGACGAAAAATCGTTGTGGTTTTGATGCGTAGGTAAGAACGGTTCTTGCTAGAAGCCCATAGCAGCCACGTAAAACTTGCAACAACAAAGTAGAGGATGTCTAACTTGTTTTTGTAGGGCATGTTGTGATGTGATATGGTCAAGATGTGATGAGATATAAATTTTTGTATGAGATGATCATGTTTTGTAGAAGTTATCGGCAACTGGCAGGAGCCATATGGTTGTCGCTTTATTGTATGAAATGCAATCGCCATGTAATTGCTTTACTTTATACACAAGCGGTAGCTATAGTCGTAGAAGCAATAGCTGGCGAAACGACAACGGCGCTACAATGGAGATCAAGGTGTCAAGCCGGTGACGATGGAGATCATGACGGTGCTTTGGAGATGGAGATCAAAGGCACAACATGATGATGGCCATATCATGTCACATATTTTGATTGCATTTGATGTTAATGTTTTATGCATCTTATTTTGCTTAGTATGGCGGTAGCATTATCAGATGATCCCTCACTAAATTTCAAGGTATAAGTGTTCTCCCTGAGTATGAACCATTGCTATAGTTCGTCGTGCCGAGACACCACGTGATGATCGGGTGTGATAAGCTCTACGTTCACATACAATGGGTGCAAGACAGTTTTGCACATGCAGAATACTCGGGTTAAACTTGACGAGCCTAGCATATGTAGACATGGCCTCGGAACACTAAGACCGAAAGGTCAAACGTGAACCATATAGTAGATATGATCAACATAGAGATGTTCACCATTGAAAACTACTCCAACTCACGTGATGATCGAACATGGTTTAGTTGATATGGTTTACGTGATCATTTAGATGACTCGAGGGATGTCTATATAAGTGGGAGTTCTTAAGTAATATGATTAATTGAACTTAATTTATCATGAACTTGGTCCTGATACTATTTGCATATCTATGTTGTAGATCAATAGCTCACGTATAGCTCCCTTGTTTTATTTTTGATATGTTCCTAGAGAAAACTAAGTTGAAAGATGATAGTAGCAATGATGCAGACTGGGTCCATGATCTGATGATTATCCTCATTGCTGCACAGAAGAATTATGTCCGTGATGCACCGCTAGGTGACATACCTATTGGAGGAGCAGATGCAGACATTATGAATGTTTGACAAGCTCGGTATGATGACTACTTGATAGTTTAGTGCGCCATGCTTTACGGCTTAGAACTGGGACTTCAAAAATGTTTTGAATGCCATGTAGCATATAAGATGTTCCGAGAGCTGAAATTGGTATTTCAGACTCATGCCCATGTGGAGAGGTATGAGACCTCTGACAAGTACTTTGCCTACAAGATGGAGGAGAATAGCTCAGCAAGGGATCATGTGCTCAGAATGTCTGGGTACTACAATCGCTTGAATCAAGTGGGAGTTAATCTTCCAGATAAGATAGTGATTGACAGAGTTCTCTAGTCACTATCACCAAGTTACTAGAACTTCATGATGAACTATAAATGCAAGGGATGATGAAAACGATTCCCAAGCTCTTCGTGATGCTGAAATCGGCGAAGGTAGAAATCAAATATCATCAAGTGTTGATGGTTAACAAGACCACTAGTTTCAAGAAAAAGGGCAAGTGAGAGAAAGGGAACTTCAAGAATGGCAAGCAAGTTGTCACTCCCGTGAAGAAGCCCAAAGCTAGACCCAAGCCTGAAACTGAGTGCTTCTACTGCAAAGGAAATGATCACTGGAAGCAGAACTACCCCAAAAATTTGGCGGATAAGAAGGATGACAAAGTGAAAGGTATATTTGATATACATGTTATTGATGTGTACCTTACTAATAATCGTAGTAGCGCCTGGGTATTTGATACTGGTTCTATTGCTCATATTTGCAACTCGAAATAGGGGCTATGGATTAAACGAAGATTGGGTAAGGACGAGGTGACGATGCACGTCGGGAATGGTTCCAAGGTCTAAATAATTGTTATTTGGTGCCAACGTTGAGCATGAACATTATATCTGGATCTTGTTTGATGCAAGACGGTTATTCATTTAAATCAGAGAATAATGGTTGTTCTATTGATATGAGTAATATCTTTTATGGTGATGCACCCTTGATGAGTGGTCTATTTTTGTTGAATCTCGATCATAGCGCTACGTCTTGAGCTTGCGTTGGTTTTCCTTGAAGAGGAAAGGGTGATGCAGCAATAGTAGCGTAAGTATTTCCCTCAGTTTTTGAGAACCAAGGTATCAATCCAGTAGGAGGCTCCTCAAAAGTCCCACGCACCTACACAAACAAACAAAGAACTCGCAACCAACGCAATAAAGGGGTTGTCAATCCCTTCAAGGCCACTTGAGAAAGTGAGATCTGATAGAGATAGTATGATAAGATAAATATATTTTTGGTATTTTATAATATAGATGCAAAAAGTAAAGATGCAAATAAAAGTAGATTGAAAGCAAATATGATAAGAGATAGACCCAGGGGCCATAGGTTTCACTAGTGGCTTCTTTCAAGATAACATAAGTATTACGGTGGTTGAACAAATTGCTGTCGAGCAATTGATAGAAAAGCGAATAATTATGAGATTATCTAGGCATGATCATGTATATAGGCATCACGTCCGTGACAAGTAGACCGACTCCTGCCTGCATCTACTACTATTACTCCACACATCGACCGCTATCCAGCATGCATCTAGAGTATTAAGTTCATAAGAACAGAGTAACACATTAAGAAAGATGACATGATGTAGAGGGATAAACTCATGCAATATGATATAAACCCCATCTTTTTATCCTCGATGGAAACAATACAATACGTGCCTTGCAACCCTTTCTGTCACTGGGTAAGGACACCGCAAGATTGAACCCAAAGCTAAGCACTTCTCCCATGGCAAGAAAGATCAATCTAGTAGGCCAAACGAAACTGATAATTCGAAGAGACTTGCAAAGATAACTCAATCATACATAAAAGAATTCAGAGAAGATTCAAATATTTCTCATAGATAAACTTGATCATAAACCCACAATTCATCGGATCTCGACAAACACACCGCAAAAAGAGTTTACATCGAATAGATCTCCACAAGAGAGGGGGAGAACATTGTATTGAGATCCAAAAAGAGAGAAGAAGCCACCTAGCTAATAACTATGGACCCGAAGGTCTGTGGTAAACTACTCACAACTCATCGGAAGGGCTATGGTGTTGATGTAGAAGCCCTCCATGGTCGATTCCCACTCCGGCGGAGCGCCGACGAAGGCTCCAAGATGGGATCTCGCGGATACAGAAGGTTACGGTGGTGGAAATTGTTTTTCGTTGGCTCCCTTGATGTTTTCGGGGTACGTAGGTATATATAGGAGGAAGAGGTACGTCGGTGGCCGCTCGTGGGGCCCAGGAGACAGGGGGCACACCCAGGAGGGGTCGGCGCGCCCTCCTATCTCTTGGCCGCCTCGTTTGCTTCTTGACTTGCACTCCAAGTTCTCCGGATCACGTTCGTTCCAAAAATCACGCTCCCGAAGGTTTCATTCCGTTTGGACTCCGTTTGATATTCCTTTTCTTCGAAATACCGAAATAGGCAAAAAACAGCAATACGGGCTGGGCCTCCGGTTAGTAGGTTAGTCCCAAAAATGATATAAATATGTAAAATAAAGCCCATGAACATCCAAAAGGGGTAATATAATATCATGGAACAATAAAAAAATATAGATACGTTGGAGACGTATCAATACACATATTCATAATATTGAAGCCAAAAGCTGCAAAGTTAATAATGATAGTGCAACTTATTTGTGGCACTGTCGTATAGGTCATATTGGTGTAAAGCGCATGAAGAAACTCCATGCTGATGGGCTTTTGGAATCACTAGATTATGAATCACTTGATACTTGCGAACCACGCCTCATGGGCAAGATGACTAAGACTCCATTCTCCGGAACAATGGAGAGAGCCACTGACTTATTGGAAATAAGACATACTGATGTATGCGGACCAATGTGTGTTGAGGCTCGCGGCGGGTATCGTTATTTTCTGACCTTCACAGATGATTTGAGCAGATATGGGTATATCTACTTAATGAAACACAAGTCTAAAACATTTGAAAAGTTCAAAGAATTTGAGAGTGAAGTTGAGAGTCATCGTAATAAGAAAATAAAGTTTCTATGATCTGAGAGGCGAATATTTGAGTTACAAGTTTGGCCTTCATTTAAAACAATGTGGAATAGTTTCACAACTCACGCCACCTGGAACACCACAGCGTAATGGTGTGTCCGAACATCGTAAACTGGTGCAATCTATGATGTCTCTTACCGATTTGCCACTATCATTTTGGGGTTATGCATTAGAGATGGCTGCATTCACGTTAAATAGGGCGCCATCTAAATCCGTTGAGACGACACCATATGAACTATGATTTAGCAAGAAACCTAAGTTGTTGTTTCTTAAAGTTTGGGGCTATGATACTTATGTGAAAAAGCTTCAACTAGATAAGCTCGAACCCAAATCGGAGAAATGCGTCCTCATAGGATACCCAAAGGAAACTGTTGGGTACACCTTCTATCACAGATCTGAAGGCAAGATACTCGTTGCTAAGAATGGATCCTTTCTAGAGAAGGAGTTTCTCTCAAAAGAATTGAGTAGGGGGAAAGTAGAACTTGATGAGGTAATCGTACCTTCTCCCGAATTGGAAAGCGGTTCATCCCAGAAATCAGTTCCCGTGATGCCTACACCAATTAGTGATGAAGCTAATGATAATGGTCATGAAACTTCAAGTTCCTACCAAACCTCGTAGGTCAACCAGAGCACGTTCCGCACCAGAGTGGTATGGTAATCCTGTTCTAGAAGTCAAGTTACTAGACCATGACGAACCACGAACTATGAGGAAGCGATGATGAGCCCAGATTCCACAAAATGGCTTGAGGCCATGAAATCTGAGATAGGATCCATGTATGATAACAAAGTGTGTACTTTGGTGGACTTGCACGATGATCGACAAGCCATTGATAATAAATGGATCTTCAAGAGGAAGACGGACGCCGATGGTAGTGTTACTATCTACAAAGCTCGACTTGTCACAAAAGGTTTTCGACAAGTTCAAGGTGTTGACTATGATGAGTTTTTCTCACTTGTAGCGATGCTTAAAGTGTGTCCGAATCATGTTAGCAATTGCGACATTTTATGAAATCTGGCAAAATGATGTCAAAACTGCATTCCTTAATGGATTTGTTGTATATGATGCAACCAGAAGGTTTTCTCAATCCTAAAGGTGCTAAAAAGTGTGCAAGCTCCAGTGATCCATCTACGGATTGGTGCAAGCATCTCGGAGTTGGAATATACGCTTTGATGAATTGATCAAAGCATATAGTTTTATACAGATTTGCGGTGAAGCCTGTATTTACAAGAAAGTGAGTGCGAACACTACAGCCTTTCTAATAAGTATATGTGAATGACATATTGTTGATCGAAATGATGTATAATTTTCTGGAAAGCATAAAGGAGTGTTTGAAATGATTTTTTCAAAGAAAGACCTCGGTGAAGCTACTTACATATTGAGCATCGATATCTAGATCAAGATGCTTGATAAGATTTTTCAATGAGTATATACCTTGACAAGATTTTGAAATAGTTCAAAATGGAACAGTGAAAGAAGGAATTCTTGCTTGTGTTGCAAGGTGTGAAGTTGAATAAGACTCAAAACCCGACCACGGCAGAAAATAGAAAGAGTATGAAAGTCATTCCCTATGCCTCAGTCATAGGTTCTATGCTATGTTCCAGACCTATTGTGTACCTTGCCATGAGTTTGGCAAGGGGGTACGATAGTAATCCAGGAGTGGATCACTGGACATCGGTCAAAGTTATCCTTAGTTACCTGAGAGGACTAAGCAAATATTTCTCGGTTATGCAGGTGATAAATAGTTCATCATAAAGAGTTACGTCGATGCAAGCTTTTACACCGATTCAGATGACTCTGAGTCTCAATCTGGATACATGTTGAAAGTGGGAGCAATTAGCTAGAGTAGCTCCATGTAGAGCATTGTACACATAGAAAATTTGCAAAATACATACGGCTCTGAATGTGGCAGACCTGTTGACTAAACTTCTCTCCCAAGCAAAAACATGATCACAGCTTAGTAGTCTTTGGGTGTTAATCACATGGCGATATGAACTAGAATGCTGACTCTAGTAAACCCTTTGGGTGTTAATCACATGGTTATGTGAACTATTGGTGTTAAATCACATGGCGATGTGAACTAGATTATTGACTCTACTGCAAGTGGGACACTGAAGGAAATATGCTCTAGAGGTAATAATAAAGCTGTTATTTTATATTCCCTTATATCATGTTAGATGTTTATTATTCATGCTATAATTGTATTAACCAGAAACTTGATACATGTGTGAATACATAGACAAAACAAAGTGTCTCTAGTATGCCTCTACTTGACTAGCTCGATTAATCAAAGATGGCTAAGTTTCCTAACCATAGACATGTGTTGTCATTTGATGAACGGGATCACATCATTAGGAGAATGATGTGATGTACAAGACCCATCCATTAGCTTAGCATAATGATCATTAAGTTTTATTGCTATTGCTTTCTTCCTGACTTATACATATTCCTCTGACTATGAGATTATGCAACTCCTGAATACCGAAGGAACACCTTATGTGCTATCAAACGTCACAACGTAAATGGGTGATTATAAAGATGCTCTACAGGTGTCTCCTAAGGTGTTTGTTGGGTTGGCATAGATCAAGATTAGGATTTGTCACTCCGAGTGTCGGAGAGGTATCTCTGGGCCCTCTCGGTAATGCACATCACTATAAGCCTTGCAAGCAATGTGACTAATGAGTTAGTTACGAGATGATGCATTACGGAATGAGTAAAGAGACTTGCCGGTAACGAGATTGAACTAGGTATGACGATACCGACGATCGAATCTCGGGAAAGTAACATACCGATGACAAAGAGAATAATGTATGTGGCCATTGCGGTTTAACCGATAAAGGTCTTCGTAGAATATGTAGGAACCAATATGAGCATCCTGGTTCCGCTATTGGTTATTGACCGGAGATATGTCTCGGTCATGTCTACATAGTTCTCGAACCCGTAGGGTCCGCACGCTTAACGTTCGATGATGATTTGTATTATGAGTTATGTGTTTTGGTGTAACATCCCAAATTTTCAATTTGGAATGTTATACATAGGTCATTGTCGGTGTCAAAACCGGCGGATCTCGGGTAGGGGGTCCCAAACTGTGCGTCTAGGCGGATGGTAACAGGAGACAAGGGACACGATGTTTTTACCCAGGTTCGGGCCCTCTCGATGGAGGTAAAACCCTACTCCTGCTTGATTGATATTGATGATATGGGTAGTACAAGAGTGGATCTACCACGAGATCGAGGAGGCTAAACCCTAGAAGCTAGCCTATGGTATGATTGTTGTAATGGTTGTGTTGTCCTACGGACTAAAACCCTCCGGTTTATATAGACACCGGAGAGGGCTAGGGTTACACAGAGTCGGTTACAATGGTAGGAGATCTACATATCCGTATCGCCAAGCTTGCCTTCCACGCCAAAGAAAGTCCCATCCGGACACGGGACGAAGTCTTCAATCTTGTATCTTCATCATCTTGGAGTCCGGCTGACGATGATAGTCCGGCTGTCCGGACACCCCCTAGTCCAGGACTCCCTCAGTAGTCCCTGTACCAGGCTTCAATGACGATGAGTCCGGAGCGCATATTGTTCGGCATTGCAAGGCGGGTTCCTCCTCCGAATAATTCATAGAAGATTGTGAACACCAGGATAGTGTCCGGCTCTGCAAAATAAATTCCACATTCCACTGTAGAGAGAATAATATGTACACAGGTTCAATCTGCTCACGTATTTTGTGGCATGATGTCACGCCACTACCAAGCTTTTACTTGAATTGTTTTTTTATTATACCACCTCAGCGCGTTTAGCGAAGCGGTTTCCTTGGCACGTCTTGTCGAAGCAGAGATCGTGTTCCCCTTATTCCGGGATTCCCATCAATACGGACGTCGGTAACCCAACAGCGCCATTGATGGTGGCGCTTGGGAGATAAGCGAGTTTTACCAGGCCGGTGGGGATGCATAGTCTTCGTCCGCCTATATATAAGGGGATAAGGATCCACCTTTTCACCTACGCCTTCTTCCTCCTTTGCTTATCCATTTCCGCGCACTCGAGCTCCAGCGCCCAAGTCCGCACATCTCGTCTCGACCTTCTCCAGCCATGTCTGGAGCGGAAGGCAAGTGGTTGGCCTCCTCCGTTACGGAGGAGCACATCGAAAAGTTGCGCGGCACCGGATACCTTTCCAGCGACATCGCGCACTGGCTGCCCGACGAGGGGCAGCTCATCCCCACCCCCAGGCCCCATGAGAGGGTCGTATTCCTTCCCCACTTCCTCCACGGACTGGGCTTTCCACTTCATCCCTTCGTCCGGGGGCTCATGTTCTACTACGGCCTGGACTTCCATGATCTAGCGCCAAACTTCATCCTCAACATCTCGGTGTTTATCGTCGTGTGCGAGGCCTTTCTCTGCATCCGGCCCAACCTCGGCTTGTGGCTCAAGACCTTCAACGTCAAGCCGAAGGTAGTGAAGGGCGTCCAAGCGGAGTGCGGAGGCGCCATGGTGGGCAAGATGCCCAACGTCCTCTGGCTTGAGGGCGCCTTTGTGGAAACCATCAAAGGGTGGCAATCGGGGTGGTTCTATATCACCGAGCCGCGGGACCCTAAATGGGCAGCGGCCCCCGAGTTCAGATCTGGTGCCCCTATGCAGCTCACCTCCTGGAAAAAGAAGGGCTTGCTATGGGGCAGTTCGGAGGAGCTGACCGGACTCCAGTCCTGTCTCCAGACCTTGGTGAACAAGAAGCTCAAGCTTGCCAACGTGATCCAGGTCATGCTCATCCGCCGGATTCTCCCCTGCCAACAATGGGTCTTCAACCTGTGGGAGTTCAATCCGGCACAGCACCGGACCCTGAGCGGGCTCTTCGACACGAGGTACGAAGCTGCTTGGAGGGTGCTGTTCAAGGGTGGAGAAGCCCCCGCATCCGCGACGGAAGACCGCGGATTCAGCACCACGCGCCCGGCCGGCGAGGTAAGCTTTGTTATCCTCTATGGGACACTTATTTTCTTTCATAGTTTGACTCTGTGTGGGATCTAAAACTCCCAATGCCTTTAACAGGACTGGCAGAGGACGTCCGGACAGGTAAACTGTCCGGCTCCCCTTCCCGAAGACCCAGCGGACGCCCGTTTAATGGGGCTGCTAGTCCCGGCACTCTATGTGGTGCCGGAGAAGAAGGCCAAGAAGAAGGCCACGAGAACTCGAAGAAGTTCCCGGCGCCAGGTGATATCGGACTCATCGTCCGATGGCTCCGAGGCGGACTCCTCCCCCGAAGACGAGGAGGAGAAAGAGGACTCTCTCCCGGAGGAGGGAGAGAGGAAAAGGAAGGCTTCCCCAACGGGGGAGGCCGAAGGGTCCAAGAGGGGAAGCACCCTTCCTCCGGACAGCTCCGCCAACGCCAATGTTGGCGACGAAGAGTGGCCCTCAAGGGCCAGGCCTCCGGCAAGATCGTAAGTATCCGGATTCCTGAATGGTTTATAATATCTCCTTTGTGTCACATAGTGTCCTTCTAATGCCGCACACTTCCTGTAGTCCGGCCGATGATGATCTTCCTGCTTCGTCGAGCGGGTCCTTGGCTCCATCGGACGTGGATTCCATTCCGACCGCCTCCACCCCTCGCGCCGACGATGCCGAGGTGGGATCCCAGGAGGAGGCTCCGGAGGTGCCGCAAAGCGGCCTCCCGGACTCTGCGCCGGACTCCATGCCGGAACCCGCAGTGGTTCCGGAGCCCGGCCGACGGCCCCTTCGTAAGAAGGGCAAGACCGTGACGCCGGCAGCCTCTGTCCAACCGGAGGCGCCAGACAACTTGTTGGAGGCGCTTAACGGCGCTTCCATCGAGGAAGAACACCGCACTATCATGAGTGCGGTGATTCAGAAGGTTCAGCTCGCCAAGAGCGGGCTGACTGAAGCCTGCAGCAGCCTTCTAACAGGCTTTGAGGTAAGAAGTTTAAAATATGTAATGTAATACTGCATAGACAGTAGCCCCTGATGCTCGGTTCGGTGTTCGGAAAGAAAAACTGGATTGAGTATCTAAAAAAGATATACGCAGGAGTGCTAAAAATTATGTCAACATGGGTTTGCAGGCTGCGCTGCTGACCTCTGCCGCACTGACTGCGGAGGTCGGTGCTTTGAAGCAGGACCTCGAGCGGTCCGAGCGAGAGCTCGGCCTTGCCAAGAAGCAGCTCGAGGATAAAGAAGGTGAGTAACACCACTTTTAAAATTTGTACCTTACAGAAAAGGATTTTGGTTGCAATAGAAATAACAAGGATAACGTGGGTACTGCAGGGGCCACAAACGAGGTGGCGACCCTGAAGGAGGCCGTGTCTGCGGCCGAGTCAGACTCAATAGAATTGGATCCATTCCAAATAGCGAGAATTAGGATTCTTGATCCCTCTCAATCTCTCTTTCAATTCGAGGATCCAGAGAGGTGTTTTCATAGTCATGCAATGCGGCTACGGAACAAGCGGAGCGAGAGAAGCAGGAGGCGCGGGTGGCGGAGGTGCGGCAGGAGCTCCAGGCTCTCATGGAAAAGCATGAGAGTTTGGAGCGCGACTCGAAGACTCGAGAGTCCGAGCTTGCCTCGGCTCTTGAAAATGCCAAAGCCGCTAAGGCCGAGGCCAGTAAGGTCCTCCAGGAGGTTGAGGATGTGAAGAAAATAGCGGCGGGTAAGGCATTTTTCATGCAGAGCAAGCATGTTAATGTAAATTACCTGTTACTTACCCGAATTCGGAGCTCTCCAGGGGCGTTTGCAGATCTGCCTCGCAGCGTGTCTGATGCCGCCGCATTCTATCGAGCCGAGGAGGGGAGCTCAACGGAGAAGGTCTTCTGGTCTCAGTATGCTGAGGCCGGACATCCGGTGCCCCCTAGCGACCAGCTGAAACAGCTGGTCGAACTCCACAAGGTAGCTGAGCAGGCCTTGAAGGGCCTCATAGTCCGGCTGTGGCCTGGAGAGGCCATGCCTGGGAGCTACTTCGGCCTCGTGCGGCGGCTGGTGGATGCGTGCCCCTGGGTGGAAGTCATCAAGCGCTCTGCCTGCATTGAAGGTGCCCGTCGGGCCCTTGCCCGCGCAAAGGTGCATTGGGGTAGGCTGGATGCGGAGAGGCTTATCACTGACGCGCCGCCAGCGGGCAAGGAGTACCGTGCGCCCGAGATGTACTATAAGACTGTCCTAAAGGGTGCCCACAAGATTGCGG
The DNA here is from genome assembly GCA_963921465.1 of Triticum timopheevii. Taxonomy (NCBI): domain Eukaryota; kingdom Viridiplantae; phylum Streptophyta; class Magnoliopsida; order Poales; family Poaceae; genus Triticum; species Triticum timopheevii. The sequence goes on from OY997274.1 coordinate 220,498,910, forward strand.
ATGAGTGCCCCAGAGATGTAATTATTGAGTAAACTCGCAATGTGTTATCCTGTGCGCTGAAAACTTTGTTCATATGCGCTAAGCAACGCTTATTGATTTAAAATATTACCTTCTGTGCGGCCGTTTATTAAATCTGAGAGATGGCAAGTCGTCGGCTTCAGCCCCCATGCCACGAGTGCTGGGGTGTTCGGGATAAACTTGAGCACTCTTGTTCCCAATTTTAGGTCCACCTAGGGAGGCGCTTCAACACAACGAACCAGGCAACCGGACTTATAATGCTTGAACACTCTCACTTAGCCATAGAATTCTATAATTTTAAATTTCGGCGAAGCCCCTAGTATTCGGAAGACCGAGTTCGGGGCACTATCCACGCCTGGGCCGGACACAACTGGTTGCTCGCTCGAAGCGGCATAAGTCTTTAGGGACTCGAAAAGACCTCTCGAACAGCGACCAGTCTCTCGCCTTATCATGACAGCCAGTTTTAGCTTTCTCCACTGAGGCGCTCGCCCAGCTCAACCGGGGCGCAATCGCAGTGGTTCTCCCAGTGCTACCTTAGCCGACAGAACGGAACGTAAGGTACCAAAACATGGGAGCCGGGCAAACCCAACTATTGACCCAAGACATGATTCGGAGCCGATGCATATAATGCTATAAGTTTGGGGTGCCGCACTTGTGAAAGTGTTCGGACTTATCACACCATAATGCGAGGAACATAAGCCCCTGGTGTATTCGGCCGTACCAAAATGTACGGGTGCAAGATGTCATTAATGAACATATATGTAAAAAAGGTAATGCAATTATAGGCAAAAAGTGCTGCATTGTTTATTCAAGGAATTCTGCTATGAGTGCAGAACGATACAAATAGTGCGGTAAGCAAGGGATTGGACTAATTAAACATGTCCCCCTCTAGGGGTGGGGCTGCGGACTGGTGTATTTAACAAATTTAATGCTCATACTGGAGACCACCTGAGTGTTCATCGTAGCCTTTGTCCCTCCCTGGCTGTGGCATCGTGAGTTCGACAGATCTACTGCCGAACAGGGCCTCTGGTGAACGGAGTCCTGTGAGAAAAATAAAAAGGAAGAAAAAAGAGTGGCACACTTGGGAGCCCTTGGTGTGGTTAAGCCGCACTCTGGGCCTGTCGTGGTCGTGCCCCTCCCCCTATGCCCATGGTATCTCCAGAGCGTAATGATGTACGCGAAGAGCTGGTCTTGCAATCATGCAAGGGCTGGGGTTGGGGCCACATTGCTACGCGTGCTCGGAACGTGCCAGGTGGTCTTGATTGATGTTACTCCGTGCGCGTTTGGCCATGTTCGGTCGTTTAACGGCCGGACTCGAAAATTGCCTTAAAAGGCTGCTCTGTACTTCTGCCGCGAGAGCCGCTGTGTGTTCCTCCGGTCAGAGGGAGCGTTCAGTATTTCCGTTGACCGTGATGACTCCACGAGGGCCTGGCATCTTGAGCTTGAGGTATGCATAATGCGGCACCGCGTTGAACTTTGCAAACGCGGTTCGTCCGAGCAGAGCGTGATAGCCGCTGCGGAACGGGACTATGTCGAAGATTAACTCCTCACTTCGGAAGTTATCCGGGGATCTGAAGACCACTTCCAGTGTGACTGAGCCTGTACAATTGGCCTCCACACCTGGTATGACGCCTTTGAAGGTCGTCTTTGTAGGTTTAATCCTTGAGGGGTCTATGCCCATCTTGCGCACCATATCCTGATAAAGCAGGTTCAGGCTGCTGCCGCCATCCATCAGGACTCTATGAGGTGAAATCCATCGACGATTGGGTCTAAAACCAATGCGGCGAATCCACCGTGACGGATACTGGTAGGGTGGTCCCTTCGATCGAAAGTGATCGGGCAAGAGGACCATGGGTTGAACTTTGGGGTGACTGGCTCCATCGCATACACGTCCCTAAGTGCACGCTTCCGCTCCCTCTTGGGTATGTGGGTTGCGTATATCATGTTTACCGTCCGCACTTGTGGGGGGAAACCCTTCTGTCCTCTACTGTTCGGCGGCCGACTCTCTTCCTCGTCATCGCTGTGCAGCCCCTTGTCATTGTTTTTGGTAATTAATTTGCCTGCCTGTTTGAATACCCAACAATCTCTGTTGGTGTGATTAGCTGGCTTTTCGGGGGTGCCATGTATCTGGCAAGAGCGGTCGAGTATTCGGTCCAAATTGGACGGACCTGAGGTAGTTCTTTTGAATGGCTTCTTCCGCTGACCGGGTTTAGAGCCTCTGATTCCGGCATTTACTGCCGTATCCTCATTGTTATCGCCGTTAACACGGCGTTGTTCTTGTTTCGACGTGACCTGCCATTGTGGTCCTTAGTATCCGGACTTCCAGCGTTTTTGCTGAGGTTGTTGTTGCGAGCTAGCCAGCTGTCCTCTCCCGCACAGAAGCGGGTCATGAGTGATGTGAGGGCTGCCATGGATTTCGGCTTTTCCTGTCCTAGGTGCCGGGCCAGCCACTCCTCGTGGATGTCATGTTTGAAGGCTGCGAGGGCCTCTGCATCCGGACAGTCGACGGTTTGATTTTTCTTTGTTAAGAACCGTGTCCAGAACTGTCTGGCCGATTCGTCTGGCTGCTGAATTATGTGGCTTAGGTCATCGGCGTCTGGTGGTCGCACATATGTGCCCTGGAAGTTGTCGAGGAATGCGGCTTCTAGGTCCTCCCAACACCCAATTGACTCTGCGGGCAAGCTGTTAAGCCAATGCCGAGCTGGTCCTTTAAGCTTGAGTGGGAGATACTTGATGGCGTGGAGATCGTCGCCGCGGGCCATATGGATATGAAGGAGATAATCTTTGATCCAAACCGCGAGGTCTGTTGTGCCATCGTAGGATTCAATGTTCACGGGTTTAAACCCTTCAGGGATTTGATGATCCATTACTTCGTCAGTGAAGCATAGTGGGTGTGCGGCGCCTCTGTATTGAGCAATATCACGACGTAGCTCAAAAGAGCATTGTCTGCTGTGTTCGGCCCGGCCGGAGTTGCTGTGTCCGGCGCGACGGTAGTCGTCGTGGGTCGTGGGGCGCCCACGTGATCTATAGATAGATCTGGATTGTCTTGCCTTGTCCTCCAATATATCCCGCAAGTCCGGCGCATTCCCTTGTGGCTTCGTACTTTTTGAGCGGTGCCGGGGTACGGTCTTGATGGAGGGCCTAGATGCCTCTCTGTCGCGACCACGGGGTGGTCGGTCTGCCGTATTGTGCGCTGGTGATAAAGGTTTGTATGCTTCCTCCTCTAGTCGGGGGAGCAACTTGCGTTTTGGGTAGCTCTTGGAGGGGCGTTCGAGTTCATACTCTTCGGCCGCGAGGACCTCAGTCCATCTGTCGGCCAGCAGGTCTTGATCAGCTTGAAGTTGTTGCTGCTTTTTATTCAGGCTATTTGCCGTGGCGATAAGCCTGCGTTTAAAACGCTCTTGTTCGACGGGATCCTCTGGCACGACGAATTCGTCATCGTTGAGGCTTGCCTCGTCTCCAGAGGGAGGCATGTAGTTTTCATCCTCCTCGTCTGCCGCTCTCTCTCGAGGGCCGGCTTCCCCGTCCTCCTGTGCTGAATCTTGCTAGAGGGGGTTGTCTTCGGCACTCTCTGGGGTGTTATTATCTCCGGTGCCGGAATCTCCATTCTTACTGTGGCGGGGTTTAGAGCGGCGCCGCTGATGTCAGCGCTTGGGCTGTTTCTTAGCAGAATCTGCCTCCGCTGCTTCTTCGCCGTCCCCATCCTTTGGGGTGTCCACCATGTATATGTCGTATGACGAGGTGGTCTTCCAGTGCCCTGTACGCATTGGTTCTTGATCGTCTCCGGCATCGTCATCCATAGCATCGATGTCTTCGGACTCGTAGTCTAGCATGTTGGTTAGATCGTCGACAGTGGCTACAAAGTGGGTGGTGGGTGGGTTTTGAATTTCTTCGTCGTCCGCATCCCAACCATCCTGACCGCAGTCCGCCCAGGGTTCTCCTGATAACGAGAGATGCTTTAGCGAATTTAGGATGTCACCAAAGGGTGAGTGCTGAATGATGTCCGCGGCGGTGAACTCCATGATCGGCGCCCAATCGGATTCGATTGGCAGGGGTGCAGGGGGTTCGGAGTCCGGTGAGGAGTCCGGCTCCTCGGAGTCACGAGCTTTATAAGGGACAAGGTTAGTATTCGGCTCCATCGCCGTAGGATTTGCAGCTCCCGAGGTGGTGTCCAGTCACCTGTCCTCGATCTGCACGGTCTGCTCCAAACTATGGTTCAGAGCGGACTCGTGTGCGGCCTCCAGCGCACCGTCCGGCGGCAGAGCTAAATGATGCCCATCGTGACAGCGCGGCACGCTCGGCTGTGGCTCGAATCCGTCGAAGATCAAGTCTCCGCGGATATCGGCCGTGAAGTTTAGGTTTCCAAACCTGATCTGATGGCCAGGGGCGTAGCTTTCGATCTGCTCCAGATGGCCAAGCGAATTGGCCCGCAGCGCGAAGCCACCGAATACGAAGATCTGTCCGGGGAGAAGTCTCACCCTGGACGGTGTTGTTTTTGATTGAAGAAGCCATCAAGCCTATCGGTGACGACACAGAGGAACTCTCAATGAAAGCACCAATGTCGGTGTCAAAACCGGCGGATCTCGGGTAGGGGGTCCCGAACTGTGCGTCTAGGCGGATGGTAACAGGAGACAAGGGACACGATGTTTTTACCCAGGTTCGGGCCCTCTCGATGGAGGTAAAACCCTACTCCTGCTTGATTGATATTGATGATATGGGTAGTACAAGAGTGGATCTACCATGAGATCGAGGAGGCTAAACCCTAGAAGCTAGCCTATGGTATGATTGTTGTAATGGTTGTGTTGTCCTACGGACTAAAACCCTCCGGTTTATATAGACATCGGAGAGGGCTAGGGTTACACAGAGTCGGTTACAATGGTAGGAGATCTACATATCCTTATCGCCAAGCTTGCCTTCCACGCCAAGGAAAGTCCCATCCGGACACGGGACGAAGTCTTCAATCTTGTATCTTCATAGTCTTGGAGTCCGGTTGACGATGATAGTCCGGCTGTCCGGACACCCCCTAGTCCAGGACTCCCTCAGTCATCATTGCATATCATATTTTATTGCATTTTGGTAGATCCTAGAAATTCTAAGCAACTCAAGGACCCAAGGAGAGAGTTGGGGATTTCGTTATTTTCATATTTGAGTTTTTCTCAAATTTTGAAAATAGGATCATTTGGTTTTAATTATTTTCTCTTTGAATATTTCTAATATGAAGATAAAAGAGAAGGATAAAATGACTTCTCCAAAATAAAGAAATATTGGAGGAAAAATATTAAAATCAAATAAGAATTCTATTTGGACCTTTGTTGCTATTTTATTTGAATTAGGAAAAAAAATACGTTTTTCAAATATGCATTAGAGGCCCAAATAAATGTTCACTTTGTCCGCAATATTATTAAAGGACCGTGAAAATTTATTTCAGGATTTTTAGACTCCGTTTAGTATTTCTTTTATTAGTTTGTCCGCGTCAGGAATTTTTTTTTAAAAAAGCTGCACCGACCTTAACGGGCCTTGTCCAACCTGGACACTGCGCCCGGCCGGCCCCTTTAATGGCCGAGGCCCCGCCCCGCCAGCCAAGCCGCCTCGCCCCGCCAACCCTAGCCGCCGCCAGCCCCGTGCTGCCGCCGCCGCCTCTCGCCGCTAGCGCCGGAGGAGCCGCCGCCCGTCGCCGCCGACCTCACCGGAGGTATAAGCCGCCGCCACCGTCGTGACAGTGGGACGGGCCCGCCACTACCGGGCCTCGGCACGTGGGCGGATCCGCTGCGGACGGGGCGGGCAGTTGCGATCTTGTGGACGTTATGGCGCAGTAACTCCACGCAGTAATCGTGGGGTCGTGGGGTCATGGGCGCAGTTAATCCCACAATCCCACGCCCCGCCCCCTCGGCTTCGCAGCCCGATGGCTATAAGTAGGGGGAGGCAGGGGAACGGCAGAGCACGCGCGCCCTCCTTCCCACACTCTCTTCCTCCTCTCTCTGTCTATCGCCGTTGCTGCTTAGTGCTCGCCGTAGCGCCGCTGTAGTTCGCCGCCGCTGCGCTTCTCCTCCCCACGCAGCTCCGCTCGAGGCCATGGCGCGCGAGAAGGGCGGCGACTGGGACGGCTCGACGGTGATTGAGGATTACCTCACCTTCCTCTGGAACACACGCCGTATGCCCAACACAACATTCATCAAGGTGTGGGTGCCGTCGTCGGAGGAGATCTCGCTGGCGCCATGGGGGGACGAGCGGGTTGTCTTCCGCTCGCACTTCCTCCGCGGCTTCGGCCTCCCAGTGAGCGGCTTTCTCCGCTTGTTCATGTACTTCAACCACCTCCAGCCGCATCACAGGACGCCCAACACCGTGACGCTGCTCTCCGCCTTCGTCACGGCGTGCGAGGGCTACCTCGGCATCCTCCCCACCATCGAGTTGTGGGGAGCATTCTTCTACGGCAAGCTGGGCACCTCCGCCAAGGAGATAGTGGCCGAGTGCGGCGGCTTTATCGCCGTGCGCCGGCCGGCGAAGAGGAATGCCTTCCCCATCATCAAGCTGTCACAGTCGGTGAAACTATGGCAGCAATCTTGTTTCTACACTAAGAACGTTGACCCGGCCGTCGACTTCATCAACTTGCCGGCCTACGAGGCCGGGGCCCCTATTGGGCCTCGGCCCAACTGTGGCTACAAGCCGAAGCCGGTGTCAGCAGACACGGCTACCGCCATCGGCCGGCTCCGGGTGCTCCAGGATTCGGAGGGTCTCGTGGCGTCCGACCTACTCATCGCCTTCGTCGAGCACCGGGTGCTCCCGCTTCAAGGACGCCCACATCTGATCTGTCGGATGAGCGGCCATCGCGACCCGAGCAAGATGTGCACGAAGGAGGTGCCGACTGCCGAGGTGGCGAGGATGGTGAATGAGATCTCCGACCTCAAGGTGTCGGAGGGAGCCTGGCGGTTCGGGAAGCGGCCGTACTCCCGCGACAACCCGCCGCCTGCCGTAAGTCTCTTAATTTCTTCTTTTCGGCTCTGGTTTTAGTCTTGTTCCTGGTGTGAAACAATTCCTTCTCCGGAGCGCAGATTTATATGTCTGCGGCGTCGGCCGCCATCGTGGGGCCGGGTGGTGACTATCAGCCGGACCGGGAGGTGAGCGACGAGGACGACCCCGACTTGGGGGCGGCCGCCTTGGAGGACGACGCTGCAGGCGGCAGAGACAAAGCAGGCGACTCCGAAGAGGGCGGCGGCATGGAGACTTAGCCCGATGATGACGACGACGAAGACGAGCCGTGCCCCTCCCGAAGCACCGCTAACACCGGCGCAGGCCCCTCTGCCGGGTCGTCCGCTCGAGGTGGCTAGGGGAAGTGGAAGCAGGGCGCCGCCCTGTTCGGCAGCGCACGGCGAAGGTGGCCAAGTTCCAGAGGCAACCGAAGGTGCCACCCATGGTGTCAGTGTAAGTATTCCTCTTAAGCTTCCACTTCCTCGCTGATCTGGCCTAAAAACTTCTTTATCTTGCTTTCTTATCTCAGGGCCCCGCTCACCCTCGAGAAGTCGGCCGCCGCCTCGGTCATCAGGTCTGCGGAGACCTCCACCACCACCCGGCGAATCGATCTGGCCGCCGACCTCCGGGAGGTGCAGGAGCGAAACATGCGGAGGTGCGCGAGGAATAGGAAGCCGACCGCCTAGCAAAGGCACAAGCTGACAAGGCGGCAGCGTCTGCGGCGAGGAAGCTCGCACAGGCGGAGGCTGACACCGCGGCGAAGGAGCGGCTTGCAGAGGCCGCGCGCCACCAGGAGCCGCTGCTCGTGAATCCCCTGAACACCGCGCCGCCTCCACCAAAGTTTGTGGCGATGACTCGGGGAGCCAGCGACGAGAAGCCGGTAATGGAGAGGGAGGGCGGCGACGTGGCCATGCCGGGAATCATCGTGCCGCCGCCACCATCGACAGACAGAGCGCAAGACGGGCAGCCGACTGCCCCGCTGGTGCCACCAGCCGGGAACACTGTGGTGATGGACCTGACTCCTGAGGTCCGCACACCCGTGTGCCGCCGTATTTCGAAAGCGACCTCAGCACCGTGGCCGCTGGAGGCCAGTGCCGTGAGCTCATTGGTCCCCGACACCGAGGTGACCAGCATTGCGCCCGCTAGCTGGGTACGCAGAAGCGGGACAGGAGCCTTGAACCAGGCGGCCCTCGACGTCTAGGCCAAGCTCCAGGCTAAAGCCGAAGCCCTCAAGTGATGCAACGAGGCGTTCCTGGATTCGCGGGCAGCCATCCGAGTAAGTTTCTTACTTCTCTTCTATTTTTTGTCTTCTTGGTTCCTTCGTGTGGTTGCGCCAGCGCACCCACTGGGTGTAGTCCCCAAGTTTCGGGCCGACTGCTGAGCAGGCGGTCCGGAACTTTAACTTGCAAGTGTCAAACGCTAACTTCATTTGACATCCCTCTTGCAGGATTATCACAACCTTCGGGCGGCCACCTTCAACAGCGGGGTCCGGGAGCTAGAGAAGCAGACCGCCCACTTATCCGAGAGCCGGAGTAAGTTTTGACTTCCTTCCTTCACGGGAGCGCGCTGGCGCACCTGCGGGCTGTAGTCCCCGAGATTTGGGCCGACTACTGAGCAGTTGGGCAGGATTTTTTCAGTGACTTTATTTCTATTGATAACTTTTTTCTCTGCGAGGGCACGCTAGCGCACCCGCGGGCTGTAGTCCCCGAGATTCTTTTCTTTGTTTAGTGATTGACGTTCTTTTCTTCCTCCCTTTTTGCAGAGGCCAACGCCGCCTTGCAGCAGCAGCTAGGCGAAGCCAACACCACATTGCACGGCAAGGAGGCGGAGTGCAGCAAGCTGGCCGAGGAGCATGACCGACTGGTCACTCAGCTCGCGGAGCAGTCGGAGGCCCTCAAGACGGCTCAGAGGGAGGCGAAGACGAAGGAGACCGACCTCCTTGCTGAGTTCGAGATCGAGCGCTCCACTTGGGCTGACAAGGAGGCGCAGATGACTGCCTACTTCAGCAGCATTGAAGACTTGGTCGATGGTAAGCCTCTTCTTCTTTTCTTTCTTGCTTTGAGTCGCCAACTCTTATTTAGGCCGACTGCCGGCTTCTGACCTTTGGCTTTTCTTGCCCCTTGTTCAAACAAACTTCTTCCCTGGCCAGTCCGTCGTCGCGAACCAGATCATCGAGGCCCAACGCCAGGAGCGGAGGGCGGAAGGCGTGCAGATTGCCGCCGACGCCCCCCGGACCATCAACGAGCAGCTCCTCAGCATCCAGGCCCGCCTTCGGCCTGCCCATCAGATGCTGCACCGCCTTCAGCACGTCGGGGCCCATACGATCTCCGCCCTCTGGCCAGGCGTGCAGGCTCCGCGCACTCCCAGTCGGACTGCCGACTGGCCGGAGGTGGCGGCCGGCCGCCTGGAGGCCTGGAAGGGTTCTGCGGCCCGGGCTGGGGCACGCCGAGCCCTGGAGTTCGTCAAGGCGTGGTACCATAGGCTGGATCTAGCCCAGCTGACCATGTATCGACTGGGGGCGCAGGAGGAGCTGGTGGCGGTGGAGGCCGACTTTATCAGTAGGGCGGCGGCGATCACCGACTACACTGACACTAGCATCTTCATCCCGGAAGTGGTTGAAGAGGGCGCCGAAGCGCCGCTGGAGTGGCTCGGTCTGAACCCGGAGGACAGCGAGGACTCGGCTGAGGTGATTGACTCCAGAGATGAAGGGGAGGAGGAGGAGGAGGAAAGCGAGGAGGACATGCCGAAGGTCGGAGCGGATGGCCAGCCTCAACCTGACTGGGCCTCAAGCAATGATTCGCGCTCCAATGCACCGACTGCTGCTGGAGGCGGCCAGGCGGAGACCGACCAGCCGCCCTTTCCACCGACGGACGCCGCCGACTCTACCGTACAGCCGTCCACTACCCCAACTGGTGCCACCAACCCTGCCATCCAGCCGGATCCCTCTGCTGCGCCAACCGGCACCGCCGACTCCACCGTCCAGCCGGATCCTTCTGCTGCACCAACCGGCACCGCCGACTCCATCGTCCGGCCGGATCCTTCTGCCACCCCTTAGGGTGTTATCTTTTTATTTTTCTGCTCACTAGTCTGGACAAACTTTGATTAAATTTGCACAATTCGACCCGCGGGGTGTATATGAAACTCTGTTGAATGCTGGCCAGTGGGCCTTTATCTATGTAAATATTTTGTTGCAACTCATGCTTTGCTTTGCCGGCTTCTGACTTTTCTTGCTTTATGCTCCTTGCTTTTTTCCTTTGCCGCACTCCCTTGGCTATCATCTTGCCAGCCAAACAGCCGCTCTATGGACTACGGCTGGGTGGAGTACTTAGCTATTTGTGGGAAGGCAAGTACTTAGCCGTTTGGAGTGTCGGCAAGGCAAGCAGAAGCTGGCCGGCCGGCTGCTCAGCAGCTGGCCAAAAAGGCGGGATGCCTACCTCGGCTATATGCGTACTTTCCTTAGCCATTTTTCATGTGGGCATTGTTTTGCATCCCCTGCCCGCCGTACAGTCGCTCTACGAGCTGCGGCTTCTGACAGGGGAAGTTTTTGGTGCCGACACACTACTTGTCCGGCTGCAGGAGGCGGCATATAGCAGAAGGCGGCGAGCCTCCGGACCGACTGGTCGAACCCGGTGCCAGGCGGAATAATAAAACAACACATTCATAGGAAGAACACTTATCATATAGATAAAAGAGGGTAGTCCCTGAGCTCTTCTCAGGGGACCCGGAGTCTTCGTACTTAATATAAAAGATAGCGTGATATATACTGCTTTCAACTGTACAATCTTCGGAGGAGGTTTGCGTTCCATGGCCTCTCCATCTCCTTGCCTGAGTCATCTCTTTTGCGTGCTCTGGGCTTCTGAGCGTCGATCAGGTAGTAGGAACCGTTGCCCAGTACATTGCTGATGATGAAAGGTCCTTCCCAAGGTGGCGAGAGCTTGTGCTGGCCGGCTGTTCGTTGGATCAGCCAGAGCACAAGGTCTCCCTCTTGGAAGGATCTTGGCTTCACCTTGCGGTTGTAGTATCAGACTCTATTGGTAGATGGCGGACCGGCTGAGCGCCAGCAAGTCAACGTCATCTTCTCGTGCCTCCTTGGTGTCCGTCTTGGTGTACATGGTGACTCACGGGGAGTGGAACTCTATGTCCGTCGGGATGACGGCTTCAGCACCGTAGACGAGTAAGAAGGGCGTGAAGCCAGTCGACTTGTTCAGAGTTGTGCGCAGGCTCCAGAGGACGGACAACAACACATCGAGCTAGCAGCCGGCCGAACGCTCTAGAGGCTCGACCAGTCGGGGCTTGATGCCGGACAGAATGAGGCTGTTTGCTCGCTCTACTTGGCCGTTTGACTGCGGATGGGCAACAGACGCTAAGTCCAGTCGGATGCCCTACGTCGCGCAGAAATGAGCCAAGGCTCCTTTGGCGAAGTTTGTGCCATTGTCAGTGATGATGCTATGTGGTATGCCGTACCGAGTGGTGATGTCAGCGATGAAAGTCACGGCAGTCGGCCCATTCAGCAACTTGATTGGCTTTGCCTCTATCCACTTGGTGAACTTGTCCACAGCGACAAGCAGATGAGTCATGCCGCCACGAGCCGTCTTGAATGGCCCCACCATGTCCAGCCCCCAAACAGCAAAGGGCCAGGCAATGGGGATGGTCTTGAGTGCAGAAGCCGGTAAGTGTGGCTTGGAGCGGAACTTCTGACACCCTTTACACTTCTGGACCAACTCTTTGGCGTCTTCTAGAGCAGTCGGCCAGAAGAAACCATTGCGGAAAGCTTTGGCAACAAGTGATCTTGAAGCCGCGTGGTGACCACATTCGCCTTGGTGGATATCTTTGAGGATTGCTTGACCCTAGTCCGGCTCCACACAACGCTGGTACACACCAGTGACATTGCGCCGTACCAGTTCTTTGTTGACTATGGTGTAAGCTGCTGCCCGCCGTTGCACTTGTAGGGCTAGAATCTCATCAGCCGACAGCTCTTTGTTCACTAGAAAGTTGAGGATGGGTTGAGCCCATGAGGGTGCTGCTATTTATTTGACTGCCACGGCAGCAACTTGTACAAGGGAGGTTGGGCCGGGAGGCGGCGGGTTGGAGTTGGCCGCCGCCTGCTGAGTTGTAGAAGTCCTCGGGCTGACTGCTGCAGCCCCCGGGCCAGGTTCTGAAGTCCCTGGGCCGGGTGTGACGGCTGCAGTCCCCGGGCCGCCTGCCGAAGACCCCGCACCGGTTTCTGGGGCCCTCAAGTTGGTTCCGACTGCTTCAGGAGGGGCCGGCACGAAGATGGAGTCAGACTCTGGTGATGGCTTGACAGACGGCTTAAGGAGGTGCTGTAGGGCGACGCCGACTGGTATCGCTTGCCGGGTGGAGCCGATTCATGCCAAGGCATCTGCTTGCTCGTTGTCATTTCTTGGCACATGGAGGAACTCACACCCGTCAAAATATCCACTGAGTTGCTGTATGAGGAAGCGGTAGCTTGCCATATTTGCATCCTTGGCATCCCAGTCGCCTGACGATTGCTGGACCACCAAGTCGGAGTCACCATAGCACATGATTCGGCAAATGCCGAGTTCCTTGGCAAGCCGGATCCCGTGTATGAGTGCCTCGTACTCAGCTACGTTGTTGGAGGCGGCTGATGACGCCATATACCTAGGGTAGGGTCATGGACCTGTCCAAAGTACCCTCCCCTAGGACATCTCTAGAAGAAACTACCTTTCAGTCGAGCTAGAAGGATCCCACTCGACGGACACGAAGACACTCGACCATGAAGCCTCACTCGACCACCAGGAGATCAAGAGTCACTCTGCACCCAAACGGTCTGTTATTAAGTAGTATTTATGGCCATGATAGCACTTTATGTAGGGCATTACCAGTAACGCCAGGCCTTAATGTACTTTAAACCCCGCATAACTGAGGGCCGGAGGGGTCTGGCAGACTCTATATAAGACACCCCCTCCTCAGTGTAAAGGGTTCGCACCCCTATAACTCATAAGCATATAATACAGTCGACCGCCTCCGGGCTCCAAGACATAGGGCTGTTACTTCCTCTGAGAAGGGCCTGAACTCATAAATCCCTTGCGTATACAACTACTCCATAGCTAGGATCTTGCCTCTCCATTCCTACCCCCTATTCTACTGTCAGGCTTAGAACCACGACAGTTGGCGCCCACCTTGGGGCAGGTGTCTTAGCGACTTATTGGAGAAGTTGCAATCGTTCCGACTACCTTCATCATGGTTTTTGGCAGAGTTTTGGTCGAGGGCCGCGAGATCTGTCTCGGCACGCTCACGTTCATCGCCGACGATCCTGCTTGGCTTCAGGAGGCTCCACTCGACACCGACGCGCTCCCAGTTCGCAGGGCAACGCACTTTCGCGCGTGTGTCCGCGGCGTCCTCCTGCGGCAACCATCGGCCCCATATCCTCCCCGTCTCCCGCCAGCGCAAGCGCTTCGGTCGGTCAAGACTTCAGCGGTGGGTGAGGCACGCAGTGGCCCGCCAGTTGGCCACCCCCCAAGTCACGGCGATCGAGCCCGACGAATCTCTCTACGGCCTGTTCGACTAGCTCCGTAGAGACTGCATCCGAGTGTGACAGCAGTGATCCAGCGGTGGAGGTTCTGATGGTCAATGGACCGCGTAGTCCTCCCGGCTTCCCCTGCACTGACGGAGGGGATGGCGGAGGCGACCCAGCGCAGGTCCACGAGGAGTATCAACCCGAGCCACTCACTTCGCTGCAAAGGGAAGATCTTCGCTGCCGGAACATGGATGCTCTGCATACTCCTATCATAGGCGAAACCCCCGAGGCTTGTGCCTTGGAGGACACACGTTTGGTCAACTTGGCTGAGTGCACTCGACTGGAGAACCTCCAGCGAGCACTCGACGAGCGTGCGCGGCAACGAGTTCCAGACTCCAGTCGACGTCAACTCTTTCAACCACCGACTCAGGTATATCAAACTCCGATTCAGAATTTAGCGGCTGCAGCCCGAATAGCAGAGTCGATTCAGCCCTCCCAGTCAGAGGCCGGCAGAGGCTTGATGCAGATCAGAGATTTGCTCCGGGCAGCAGGAGATCAGAATTCAGCTGTATTGCAGTCGCGAAACCGGATTCACAGCAGATCCATTGCTGCGAATACAGTCCAGTCGGCCCATAGCCCAAGATCGGCCCCGCGGCGTGAGGGATGTGGAGGTCGGCGTGATCAGTATGATGACCGATTCGATCGCGATGATCGGCGTCGAGTGCCCACTCCTCCCCCAAGGGGTGGGTCATACGCCCCTCGACAGCAAGATGACAGACGCCAGCACTGTGTTGGGTGAAGGGTTCCAGTCGACCCCAGAGAACCATGCTTTGACGCGAGATCCATTATCGTGCAAGGTCTGATCGACCGGAACAGAGCTCACCGAGAAGGCCATGACAGAGATGTGCCCACCAGCAGCCGAGTTCATGTCTCAGGACCAGAGTGTTTTAGCAGAGCCATCAGAGCTGCGGTGATTCCTCCCAACTTCATGCTGGCGACTGGAGTTAGTAAGTTCACTGGTGTGTCCAAGCCCGATACTTGGCTTGAGGACTACCGAGTGGCTGTTCAGATTGGCGGCGGCAATGATGAGGTGGCCATGAAGCACTTATCCCTCATGTTGGAGGGCTCGACCAGGGCATGGTTGAATCAGTTGGCACCTAACAGCATTTACACTTGGGAAGATCTTGCCCGAGTGTTTGTCAGGACATTTGAAGGGACTTGCAAGCGACCAACAGGGTTGGCAGAGCTGCAGGTTTGTGTGCAAAAGTCGAATGAGACCCTGAGGGATTACATCCAGAGGTGGATCACATTGCATCACACGGTGGAGAATGTATCTGATCACCAAGCAGTCTGTGCCTTCAAGGAAGGCGTTAAGAACAGGGAGTTGAGTTTGAAGTTCGGTCGGACCGGAGACATGACTCTGAGTCAAATGATGGAGATTGCCACCAAATATGCCAATGGTGAAGAAGAGGACCGGCTCCGGAGTGGCAAGTACAAGCCGACTGCTCATGAAACCGGAGGAGGGAACCCCAGTCGGAAGCAGAAGCGGAAAGCTCAGCCAGCTGCTCCTGGAGAAGCCTTGGCCGTGACTCAGAGCAAGTTTAAAGGGAAGCCCAAAGGATCTTGGAACCCCAAGAAGGTGAAGGACAAGGAAGGAAACGACGTGATGGATTTGCCGTGCCACATCCACACGAAGAAAGACGAGGAGGGTAACTTCATTTACCCGAAACATACCACTCGCCAGTGCCGGCTCTTAATCCAGCAGTTTCAGGGGAAACAGCCCAAGGATAAGGAAAAGGAGTCGGACAAGGTTGAGGACAAAGAGGACAGTGATGGAGGATACCCCCATGTCAATTCCACCCTGATGATTTTTGCTGATGTTGAGAGCAAAAGTCGATTGAAAGTTACCAACCATGAGGTGAATATGGTTGCTCCGGCGACACCCAGTTATCTGAAATGGTCTCAGACCGCCATCACGTTCGACCAGTATGATCATCCGACACACATAGCCACCCCTGGGAGGCAAGCTTTGGTGGTCGACCCAGTCGTAGAAGGCAATCGACTGACTAAGGTTCTGATGGATGGTGGCAGCGGGTTGAATATATTGTATGCGGAGACGCTGAAGGGAATGGGCATTCCGATGTCCAGACTCAGTTCCAGCAGCATGAGTTTCCATGGAGTCATTCCTGGGAAGAAGGCTGAGTCACTCAGCCAAATTTCTCTTGACGTGGTTTTCAGCGATTCAAAGCATTTTCGCAAAGAAAAGTTAACATTTGAAGTTGTGGATTTCCAGAGTGCTTATCACGCTATTTTAGGCAGGCCAGCTTATGCATGATTCATGGCTCGACCATCTTATGTGTACCTCAAATTGAAGATGCCTGGTCCCACGGGTGTGATCACCATCACTGGCAATCAGAAAAAGGCAGAAGAGTTCTTTCAGAAGGGCTGAAAGATTGCCGATGCTCAGATAACAGTGGTGGAGCTGCAAGAATACCAGAAAAATGCAGATCCGAGTGATTTATTGCGGGCCAAGAAGCCCGCCACAGAGTTAGCGTTCCAGTCGTCTGGTGAGACGAAGCCCGTTCACATTCACCCGATCGACCCCAGTGCTGCTCCGACTCATATCTCCACAACACTCGACTCTAAATAGGAAGAAGTGCTCATCCAGTTCCTCCGTGAGAACTGGGACATCTTCGCATGGAAGCCTGCTGACATGCCGGGTGTTCCCAGGGCACTGGCTGAGCATCGTCTACGAGTCGACTCAAAGGTGAAACCTATCAAAGAACATCTTCGACGGTCCACCGTCCAGAAGAGAAAGGCCATTGGCGAGGAGGTGGCTCGGCTCCTGGCAGCAGAGTTTATCCAAGAAATTTACCACTCCGAGTGGCTCGCCAATGTCGTCATGGTCCCCAAGAAGGACAAGTCATTTCGCACGTGCATTGATTTCAAACATATCAATCGGGCCTGCCCAAAAGATCATTTTCCTCTTCCCCGCATCGACCAAATAGTCGACTCGACTGCGGGATGTGAGTGCCTGTCTTTTTTAGACGCTTATTCTGGTTACCATCAGATCCGTCTGTATGGACCCGACGAGATCAAAACAACTTTCATCACTCCATTCTGGTGCTTCTGCTATGTCACCATGCCATTTGGCCTCAAGAATGCCGGAGCCACGTTCATGAGGATGATTCAGAAGTGTTTACTCACTCAAATCAGTCAAAACGTGGAAGCATACATGGATGATATTGTGGTCAAATCACGAAAGGGTTCCGACCTGTTGACTAACCTCGCTGAAACATTTGCCAATCTCAGGAGGTATGATATCAAGCTTAATCCATCAAAGTGCACATTCGGAGTTCCTGGTGGAAAGCTACTAGGTTTTGTCGTTTCCGAACGAGGAATTGACGCCAACCCAGAAAAAGTTGGCACTATACTCCGAATGAAACGCCCCGTGCGTGTGCACGATGTCCAGAAGCTTACTGGATGCTTGGCCGCGTTAAGTCGATTCATCTCTCGCCTCGGTGAAAAGGCATTGCCTCTTTACCGACTGATGAAGAAGTCAGACAAGTTCGAGTGGACTCCAGAAGCTGATGCAGCATTTGCAGAGCTAAAAGCTCTGCTCTCCACCCAGCTGGTGCTTGCTGCTCCAATCAACAAAGAGCCTTTGTTGCTTTACATTGCAGCCATAGGACAAGTCGTCAGTCCAGTACTTACGGTTGAGCGGGAAGAAGAAGGGAAAGCCTTCGAAATTCAGCGCCCAGTATATTATCTTTTCGAAGTGTTGACCCCATTGAAGCAAAGATACCCTCATTATCAGAAGCTTGTATATGGGATTTACATGACCACGAAGAAGGTTGCACATTATTTCTCTGATCATTCCATTACAGTCGTCAGCGACACCCCATTGCCAGAGATTCTGTACAACAGAGATGCAACTGGTCGAGTGGCAAAATGGGCGATTGAACTCCTTCCCCTTGATATCAAGTTTGAGGCAAAGAAAGCCATTAAGTCCTAAGCAGTAGCAGATTTCATCGCCGAGTGGATTGAACAGCAACTACTGACTCAAGTTCACTCGGAGCACTGGACCATGTTCTTTGACGGTTCTAAGATGTTGAATGGTTCCGGTGCTGGGGTAGTATTGGTTTCCCCCCGAGGAGATAAGCTCAGATATGTGCTCCAACAATGAAGCAGAATACGAAGCACTTTTGTATGGGTTGCGCATGGCCATTTCACTCGGCGTCCGTCGCCTCATGGTTTATGGCGACTCAGATTTGGTGGTCAATCAGGTGATGAAGGAGTGGGACGTCAGAAGCCCAGCCATCATGGGTTACTGCAATGCAGTAAGGAAGCTTGAAAAGAAATTTGAAGGGTAAGAGCTCCATCATATACCCCGACTGAAGAATCAAGCGGCTGATGATTTGGCAAAAATAGGTTCCAAGAGAGAAGCCATTCCCAGTAATGTGTTTTTGGAATATATCCATACTCCATCAGTTCAGGACAATTCTTTTACCGAAGAAGCTCCGCAGCCAAAAAGTCTCACAGATCCGATTGAAGTTGAATTTCCAGCGGTGGTCGACATGATCATGGAAGCGTTGGTCATCACTCCCGACTGGACAGAGCCGTACATCGCGTATATCTTAATGAAAGAGCTCCGAGAGAATGAAGAAGAGGCTCGACAGATCGTCCGTCGATCCAATGCCTTTATCATGATAAAGGGACAGTTGTACAGAGAAAGCGCGACTGGAGTCGGTCAGAAATGTATAACGCTAGAAGAAGGTCGGATAATCCTTGAAGATATCCACTCGGGGACCTGTGGCCATCGTGCGTCCTCTCGGACCATTGTGGCTAAAGCATACCGAGCGGGATTTTACTGGCCAAGAGCAAACGAAATGGCAAAGGAGATAGTCGACAAGTGTGAAGGATGTCAATTTTACTCCAATATGTCACACAAGCCCGCCTCAGCCTTGAAGACCATTCCACTCGTCTGGCCTTTCGCTGTATGGGGATTGGATATGGTTGGACCACTGAGAACAGGAAGAAGCGGCTTCACCCATGTGCTGGTGGTAGTCGACAAGTTCACTAAGTGGATTAAAGCTAAACCCATCAAGAATCTTGATGCCGGCACTGTTGTCAGCTTCATCAGGGAGTTGATATTCAGATATGGAGTTCCACATAGCATCATCACTGATAATGGGTCAAACTTCGATTCCGAGGAATTCAGAGCCTTTTGCACATCTCAGGGCACATGAGTCGACTATGATTCAGTCGCTCACCCCCAGTCGAATGGACAGGCAGAACGAGCAAATGGTTTAATTCTCAAGGGACTGAAACCCCAACTGATGCGCAATCTCAAGCACGCGGCTGGTGCATGGGTCGACGAACTTCCGTTAGTACTTTGGGGATTAAGGACCACACCTAATCGGTCGACTGGGAGAACTCCGTTCTTCTTGGTCTACGGAGCTGAAGCAGTCTTGCCGAGTGACCTGCTTCACAACGCACCCCGAGTCGAACTCTACACTGAAGATGAAGCAGAGCAAGCCCGACAAGATGCAGTCGATCTTCTAGAACAAGAAAGAGAGATGGCCATGATCCGATCGACCATTTATCAGCAGGACTTGCGTCACTTCCATGCCAAAAACGTGAAGAGTCGAGCCTTCCAAGAGGGAGATTTGGTTCTCCGAGTGGATCAGCAGAAGCCACACAAGCTTGCTCCTACTTGGGAAGGTCCCTTCATCGTCACCAAAGTTCTCCACAATGGGGCGTACCGTCTTTACAATGTCGGTCACCAGATTGACGAGCCCCGAGCTTGGAACGCGGAGCTGCTCCGCCCCTTTTATACTTAAGTGTTCACTCGGATGAGATGTAATAAAAGTACTTCTGTAGTTTATTTATCAAAGACAATTTTCCCAGTGATTGTTGTTACTTTTGTTTACATGAGCAGTCCCCTAGTGGGTGGCTTAGTTGCGAATCCGTTTCGCCTAAGTTTGTAAAAAAAAATCCTTGCCGAGTGGTGAGCCAGTCTCCCACTCGGGGGCTTAGCTGCTAATCCGTTTCACCTAAGTACTTTCAAATCCTGTCGAGTGGTGAGCCAGCCTCCCACTCGGGGGCATAGCTGCAGTCCAAGTACTCGCCTAAGTTTAACAAAATCCTGCCGAGTGGTGAGCCAGCCTCCCACTCGGGGGCTTAGCTGCAGTCCAAGTACTCGCCTAAGTTTAACAAAATCCTGCCGAGTGGTGAGCCAGCCTCCCACTCGGGGGCTTAGCTGCAGTCCAAGTACTCTCCTAAGTTTAACAAAATCCTGCGGAGTGGTGAGCCAGCCTCCCACTCGGGGGCTTAGCTGCAGCCTAGTGCTCGCCTAAGTTTTTGAAAATCCCGCCGAGTGGTGAGCCAGCCTCCCACTCGGGGGCTTAGCTGTTGTCCAAGTACTCGCCTAAGTTTAACAAAATCTTGCCGAGTGGTGAGCCAGCCTCCCACTCGAGGGCTTAGCTGCAGCCCAGTGCTCGCCTAAGTACAAATACAATGTGCGCTCCGCAAGGAGGACGAGGTGCAGGTCGACCGCTACCTTCTCCTTCCGAGCTACGCCACAAATAAAATGTGCACTCCGCAAGGAGGATGAGGTGCAGGTCGACTGCTACCTTCTCCTTCCGAGCTACGCCACAAATACAATGTGCACTCTGCAAGGAGGACGAGGTGCAGGTCGACTGCTACCTTCTCCTTCCGAGCTACGCCACAAATACAATGTGCGCTCCGCAAGAAGGACGAGGTGCAGGTCGACTGCTACCTTCTCCTTCCGAGCTACGCCACAAATACAATGTGCGCTCCGCAAGGAGGACAAGGTGCAGGTCGACTGCCGCCTTCTCCTTCAGAAGTACGTCACAAAAATCCTACCGAGTGGAGAGCAAACCTCCCACTCGGGGGCTTAGCTGCAGCCCAGTGCTCGCCTAAGTTTTTGAAAATCCTACCGAGTGGAGAGCAAACCTCCCACTCGGGGGCTTAGCTGCAGCCCAGTGCTCGCCTAAGTTTTGGAAAATCCTACCGAGTGAAGAGCAAACCTCCCACTCGGGGGCTTAGCTGCAGCCTAGTGCTCGCCTAAGTTTTTGAAAATCCTACCGAGTGGAGAGCAAACCTCCCACTCGGAGGCTTAGCTGCAGCCCAGTGCTAGCCTAAGTATGAGATTCATTCCGCTCTGCAAGGATGACAAGGTGCAAGTCGACTGCTACCTTCCACTTCAGAGCTCCGCCACAAATACAATGTGCTCTCCATCCCGATCCGCAAGGATGCAAGTCGACTGCAATCTGTGCTTCATTCATACCTGCCAGAGTGCATCATGAGCACTAGCATATATTCCGAGCGAAGAACAATGTTAGTTCAAAGACAAATGCAAACATATTCAACGGCAAACCCAAGTTCAGATAGCATCCTACGGATCTAGAAGTGCTCAGGCACCAAGCCTGTTAAAGTTTACCGGTTACAAAAACCACTCGGCATTCCGAGGCAAATTTAAGGCATCAAGCATAGAAGTTTTTTACTCTTCCTGTGGAGGACTCGAAGGCGCGACAAACTCGTCCAGGTCGATTCCATCTGTAATCCGAGTGGCAGCAGCAATGAAGGTCTCCATGAATTATCGGAAGTCATGCTTCTTGGTATTGGCCACCTTGAGAGACGCCAGCTTGTCCTCTCGCGCGTCCTTGCAGTGAACACGGACCAGAGATAGAGCAACATTAGCACCACACCTGGCAGAAGACTTCTTCCATTCTTGCACTCGACTTGGAACTTCATTCAGTCGAGTCATCAGAGACTCGAGGTCATTCTGAAGTGTTTCCCTCGGCCAGAGTGTTGTGTCGATGCGCGACGTTGCAACCTTTAGTCTAGCAAGATAGTTGACCACAGCAGCAACACGAGACTCCAGTCGGAGCACGTTCATGGTGGCTTCATCCTTCACAGGAGAGTTGGTGGGATCCAGGCTTGTCTCCACTCGACCAGTCTCTTCCTCAAAGTTTTGGCAGAACTCTGTAGACACAACCCAAAGATAAGCCAACAGTTTTGTGGTAAGTCCATAATCACAAGCCAGTTGGATACAAGGGATTACTTTCAAGCATGAGGAATAACTTCTTGGCGAGGCCTCCCAGATAAACCTCTAGATCATTCTTCTTTCCCACCAGTTCGCTAGCCTTGTTGCTCAGGGTTATCTTGTCATTGTTCAGTCGACTGAACTCCTTGTTGGCCGCATCGAGAGCAGCTTTCAGATTGGTATTCTCCTCTTCAAGTTTGCTGATTGAAGCCAACTTTTCTTCTATGAGTTTCGTCTTGTCCGAAACCACTTTCTGCGCTTCGGCGAGGTCAAGGTCCTTCTTCTTCAGAGCATCCTTCAGTTTTTCTGCAAAATGACAGTGAAATCAGACTCAGGAATGGACAAGAAATAAGGGCAGTCGTCAAGGTTCTCACCAAACATACCTTTTGCCTCCTCCTTCGCCTTCATGAAGTTCTCCTGGACAAGCTTCAGATCAAGTTCGAGCTGGATATGCTTGTTCTCCAACTCAGTATAACGAGCCACAAGCTCGCAAGATTTCTGTGAAAGATCAATCGACAGACATCAAAGATAGGTCACTTCTGAGTGACTAAGAGAAAAATCGTAGTATTTCTAAGACTACAGCCGAATCAAAATATTCAACTGTAGTCTCGGGGACTACACCCAGTGGGTGCACTCAGCGTGCCCCCACTGGTTCTATTGGCTCGGGTCGATCAGTCGACCAAAAGAGACAAAAAGGCTAACTGCCAGTAGTTAACCACAGTTTCAAAAAAAATATGTTCTTCAGACCATAGTCGATTGCCAGCAGTCGACCACGGTCTTGGGGTCTACACCCAGTGGGTGCACTTAGCGTGCCCCCACTGGTTCCATGATTCCATTCGACTAGATCGAGTGGAGAAAGTAAAGAGAAAAAGTTCAAGGTATAAAGACTATTGTCGACTGCCAGCAGTCCACCATAGTCTCGGGGACTACACCCAGTGGGTGCACTCAGCGTGCCCCCACCAATCCAGATATTCAATCGACACACCCAGTGGGTGTACAGATACTAAGATCTTCAGAAAGAAAAGTTTTCAGGTACCATATCCTAACAGAACAGGCGGTGATCAACTAATCTGGACATTGCTCTGAAGGGCTGAACTTGTATCATAAACTGCTTGGCTGGCGTCTCGGATTGCCTTCACCTGCTCCATCATGACCCCCGCCTGGCGTATAGCTTCTTTAGCAGCGCCTGCTTGGTCCTCCGGGATATGGTGGGTGGAGAAAAGGGAAGGCGGATCAGCACTAGACAACGGATGACGAGCACTCGTCAGCGGCACAACAAAGGATACGGTAGCCCGAGTGACGTTGCCCCCTTCCGGAACCAGGGTCTCATGTGCTGATACAACGTGAGAAGTCTTGCCAGCTGACGTCTTCCTGTTCCTCCTCTGCCTCAGTGGCTCCTCGTCGTCATCATCAGGGAGGTCAATGATGATATTAGGTGGAGCTACAGAAAAGATTCAAAGTTAAAAATGAAGATCCTGTCGACCAAAAGCGAAACTACAGAGATCATACCAGGGTTGGAAGTGACATCATCCTCCATTTCTTGATCGTCATGTCATATTGAGGTCTCAGAAGTAGCAGCACTGCGGTTTCAGAAATCAGTCGGTCAGCGAACGAGTCGACCAAGAGTGTATCCATGTTAAACAAGAAAACACAAGTTATGCCATTACCCAGAAATAGTGGGAATCGTCATCCTCATCTTCGGCAGGGCCTTCGTCGGTTTTGATGACGCCGCTCGGGGTTCCTTCGGCGCTTTATCAGTCGGCGCTGGAGAGGTCGTCCGAGGACGTTTGGTCGACTGCCCGACAGGCACGGCCGCCTTGCCGCGCTCGACTGCAGGGTCATGGACGAGCTTGGATCGTCTTTCAGTACGGGGAGGCTCGACTTCCTCCTCCTCTTCCTCATCAGAGCCGGCATCTTCTTCACCTTCATCGCCATCGGATTCCCACTCCTCCTGACATTCACCCCCGCTCCCTTCCTCCTCTTCGGTCTGTTCTTGCGCCCCGTTGGGCATCGAATACATCTCGGTAGTGATCTGGAAGACAACAAACAAGACAAAAGTGAGTCGACCGAATTGTAGCAAAACGGAATGAAGGAAACGGATTACGGTCGGAGGCAAGTGATTAGACCTTGTCTGGTTCGTACGACTGGTCGAGTGGCGGGATCCTCCTGGCTCCACGGGGGTTATCTTTATTCCCTGTGATGGCAGTCATCCACCTTTCCAGTGTGGCATCGTCGACCTCCTCCGGGTGGACCCGAGTGGTGTCTTTGGTACCAGAGTACATCCACATCGGGTGGCCTCGATATTGAAGTGGCTGAATGCGCCGTCGAAGGAAAACCTCCAGAAGATCCATGCCAGTCACCCCGTCACGGATGAGCTGGACTACATGCTCTACCAACACCTTAACCTGAGCCTTCTCCTCCGGGACCACCTTCAGAGAGGACGGCTTGTTCACTCGGTCCATGGAGAATGGAGGGAGTCTAGTCGACTACCCTAGCGTCGGCTGGTCTTGGCAGTAGAACCAGGTCGACTGCCACCCTCGGACTGACTCGGGAAGGATCATGGCTAGAAAGGCACTTTTACCCCTCCTGAACCCCAAGACCCCCACACATCTGGATTACTTGGGTTCTCTCGTCACTCGGATTAGCCTTTTTCACCGTCTGAGAGCGACAGGTGAAAATGTGTTTGAAAAGGCCCCAATGCGGCCGACAACCCAAGAAGTTCTCACACAAGGACACGAAAGCGGCAAGATAGACGATAGAGTTGGGTGTGAAGTGGTGGAGTTGTGCCCCAAAGAAGTTCAAAAATCCCGGAAAAAAAGGGTTGGGCGGCAGAGAAAACCCGCGGTCCATGTGGGTAGCTAAGAGGACGCACTCACCCTCCTGAGGCTGCGGCTGCCACTCCTTCCCCGGGAGCCTCGCTGCTCCATGAGGGATCAGTCCCTCATTAGCCAGGTCGTCGAGGTCTTTCTGGCGGATGGTCAAGCGGATCCAGTCTCCTTGGATCCAGCCTTGCGGCAGACCAGCCCACGACGAGGATCCGCCCCGACTGGTCGCCCTCCTCTTCGCCTTCGCCGCCGCCTTCTTCGCCCGGTCCAAAGCCGTCGTCTTCTCCTTCACCATCGTCGCCGGCAAAGCAGGCACAGGGCAATAGCGCTGGGACGGTGGCGAACGCAGCAGGTGAATCTGAGGAAGAGGGAGGGGAAAATGAGGGCGCACTTTTCAAAAAAAGCCCGTCCGGCACCTTATATGAAATCCCTTCCGAGTGGCTGACTGGTAGGCCTGGACAATCCTGTCAAATCCCGCAACAGCCGCGCGCGCGATACGTGGCGAAAAAGGTGGTGCGAAGATCGAGGCGTCCCTGCTTTATCCCGTCCGAGTACTGCGGCTTCCTCCGCCTCGCGCGCTTCCCGAAATTGTCAGACCAGAGATTTCCTCCGATCTGTCGCTCGGAAATCTCCAAGCTCATAGAAGTCACTCGACAGATACAAAGAATGGATCAAGGCGACTGAAAAAGAAGTTGATGCCATCGATTAAGGTCTTTGATCCAGAACAAGACACACTAGTAGCACGAAAAGAAGGTCGGAAGAATCTTCAACTCCTTCCTCACTCAAACCTCGATCCATTCGGGGGCTAATGATGATGCCATATACCTAGGGTAGGGTCATGGACCTGTCCAAAGTACCCTCCCCTAGGACATCTCTAGAAGAAACTACCTTTCAGTCGACCTGGAAGGATCCCACTCGACGGACACGAAGACACTCGACCATGAAGCCTCACTCGACCACCAGGAGATCAAGAGTCACTCTGCACCCAAACGGTCTGTTATTAAGTAGTCTTTATGGCCATGATAGCACTTTATGTAGGGCGTTACCAGTAAGGCCAGGCCTTAATGTACTTTAAACCCCGCATAACTGAGGGCCGGAGGGGTCTGGCAGACTCTATATAAGCCACCCATCTCCTCAGTGTAAAGGGTTCGCACCCCTATAACTCATACGCATATAATCTAGTCGACCGCCTCTGGGTTCCGAGACGTAGGGCTGTTACTTCCTCCGAGAAGGGCCTGAACTCGGAAATCCCTTGCGTATACAACTACTCCATAGCTAGGATCTTGCCTCTCCATTCCTACCCCCCTATTCTACTGTCAGGCTTAGAACCACGACATTGGCAAAGTGGATCTGCAGCACATATCTGAGCTTGTCGCCTTTGGTAGAGGTGAGGACGATGCCGACTCCCAAACTGGTGCGCATTTTTGAACCATCGAAATGCATCCGCTATTGCGTAGAGTCTGGCGCTGGCGGCAGGTACTTGGTCTCGGCCAAGTCGACGAGGAAGTCGGCCAGTGCTTGTGACTTGATGGCGGTGCGAGGCTGGTAGTAGATGGTGTAGGGGGGCAGATCAATGGCCCATTTGGCCACTCGGCCTGATGCATCTCGGCTTCCAATGATCTCAGCAAGCGGAG
This sequence comes from Triticum timopheevii, assembly GCA_963921465.1. NCBI lineage: Eukaryota > Viridiplantae > Streptophyta > Magnoliopsida > Poales > Poaceae > Triticum > Triticum timopheevii. Next base: position 220,524,923 of record OY997274.1, read on the forward strand.
CAGTGCAGACAATAGTTATTGGGTGCTCTTGAAAGTAAGGCTTCAACTTCTTGGCGGCAAAGTGCACACCATAGCACATCTTCTGATAGTGGGTGTAGTTTTGCTTGGAGGCGGACAGTACTTCACTCAAGTAATACACCGGCCTCTGGACCAACAATGCTCTTCCCTCCTCCTTGCGTTCCACTACTATGACTGTGCTGACAACCCGACTGGTGGCGGCGATGTAGAGGAGCATGGGCTCTTTATCAGTCGGAGCCGCCAGGAAAGGCGGGGTGGTCAACATTTTCTTGAGTTGGAGAAAAGCCTCGTCCGCCTTGTCGTTCCACTCGAAAAAAGTGGTCTCCTTCATGAGTTGGTACAGGGGAAGAGCCTTCTCGCCCAGCCGACTGATGAAACGGCTGATTGATGCCAGGCAGCCGGTGAATTTCTGCACGTCCAGCAGTCAGGTGGGAACCTCCATATTCTCAATGGCCTTGATCTTCACAGGGTTGCATTCTATTCCGCGCTCTGAGACCAGGAAATCGAGAAGCTGGCTGGCTGGTACTCCAAAGACATATTTCTCCGAGTTGAGCTTGATCTGGAATCGGCGCAAGTTCTCAAAAGTCTCCTTGAGGTCTTCCAGCAGCGTGCCAGGCTTCTCCGTCTTCACCACCACATCATCCACATAAACATGGGCGTTTCTACCGAGTTGCTTGAGGAGACACTTCTGCATCCAACGCTGAAATGTGGCGCCGGCATTCGCAAGCCGAACGTCATGGTTAGGTAGCAGAAGGCTCCAAATGGTGTGATGAAGGTGATCTTCAGCCTGTCGGCCGGGTTCAGCTTGATCTGATGGTACCCTGAGTACGCATCCAAAAGACTCAGCAGCTCGCATCCGGCTATGGAGTCTATCACCTAGTCAATTCTTGGCAGGGCAAAGGGATCTTTGGGGTAAGCTTTGTTGAGGCTGGTATAACCAATACACATGCGCCACTGCTTATTTTTCTTCAGCACAAGAACTGGGTTGACCAACCATTCTGGAAAGAGTACTTCCATGATGAAACTGGCTGCTAGAAGCCGGGCTATCTCTTCTCCGACAACTCTTCTCTTCTCTTCCGACAGGCGGCGCAATGGCTGCCTGACCGGCTTGGCGCCAGGTCGGACATGTAACTTGTGCTCGGCAAAATCCGTCGGAACACCCGGCATGTCTTTCAGAGACCATGCGAAGATGTCTCGATTCTCACAGAGGAAATCAACGAGCTCGCTTTCCTATTTGCTGTCAAGGTTTGCACCTATGATAGTGTGCCTCTCCAAGTGCTCCGGGTCCAGGGTATCTTATTTGTTTCCTTCGCCGGCTTGAACGAGCCCTCAACTTCCGACTCCTTGGGGATAGGTGACATTTCTGGCTTCTTGCCTGCCATCGCCAAAACCCGTTCAAGGAGTCATTTCTCAGCTGCAATCACAAGGGACTCGACTACTGTCCACGGCGCAGGCGGACTACTTCTTGTAGTCTCCGACTATGGTCAGGATCCCCTTGATACTCGGCATCTTTATCTTGAGGTAAGCATAGTGGGGGACCGCCATGAACTTGGCCAGGGCAGGCCGGCCAAGCAGCACATGGTAGGGGCTCTCAAGGTCCACCACTTTAAACCAAACTCGGCAGAAATGATTCTTGTCTCCGAAGAGAACATCAATTTGGGTCTTGCCGATTGGTGAGCAGGAAAGGCCAGGGACTATGCCATGGAATACAGTCCGACTGGGGTGGAGCTACTTCTGCTTGATTCCCAACTTCTCCATTGTGTCACGGTACAGGATATTGATGCTGCTGCTGCCATCTATCAAGACTCTGGAGAAACGAGCTACCCGCCTCTCCGTTGCAAAGTTAGCATCTAGGACCAGGGGGTAGGAACCAGGGGAGGGCATCACCTCCGGGTGGTCAGCCCTGCTCCAACTGATGGGCTTTTCAGACCAATGCATGAATTCTGGAGTATCTGATTCCACCACTTGTACTTCTTGTTGTTGCAGCCATCTGCTGCGCCTGTCATCGGCCACGCTGGTGAACACAACATAGGCTTCGTGCTCCTCAGGATACTCGTCTTGTATGGCACTGACTGGCGGAGCCGCTGGCTGCTGGGGCGGAGGAGGCGGCGGGCCGGCAGGCGGAGGAGGCAGGAGTACATCTCCCTTGGCGATTCTGGTGAGCCAATGGCACTTCCAAGTGGTGTGATTGGATGGCTTCGCGCCACTATGGAACTTGCAGGGTGCATCAAGGGTCTGCTCATAAGAGAAGGCGGGCAACCAATTGGGCTTGACGCCCTTCTGACGCTTGGGCGCTGGCTGCCCTTCCGGCTGCTGGTCTTTGACTGTCTCCACCTGCCGGCTGGTGGACGCCGGCTGGGTGGCCTTGCGCTTGTTGTTGCTTGGTTACTGTTGCTGACTGGTGTCACCAGCCGGAGTCCGAGGAGCCCAAGGAGCCACCTTGCCGGACGCGTCGACTAGGATCTCTCCGCCTTCATGGAGGAGTCGACCGTGGCGTGCTTGTCGGTGATGATTAGCAATTCATCGAGAGTCGCAGGCTCGTCGCAGAGAAGTCGGTGCTTGAGGAGGGTGCCTTCTCGGCACCCAGCGGTGAAGTACTCGATTGCCTGCACCTCATGCATGCCTTTGCAGGAGTTGCGCAGCTCGGCCCAGCGCGTGAGATAGTCGCGAGTCGATTCGCTAGGCCCTTGGACGCACAAGGAGAGCTGCCGGGGCTTGGGAGGCCGCTTGTATGTACTGGTGAAGTTGTGGATGAAGGCTTCGGTGAAATCAACCCAGTTGTTGATGCTGCGGGGCTTCAGGCTGTTAAGCCATGTCTGGGCTGTGCCTTGAAGCATGAGCGGGATGTACTTCACAGCAAAGCGCTTGTTGCCATTCGCTATGCTGACGGCCGTGGAGTAGTCGACCAGCCAGTCCTCCGACTTCACGGAGCCGGTGTACTTGGGCGTATCTCTTGGGAGTGTGAACCCTTTGGGGAAGGCCTCATCTCGGATTCGTGGGCTGAAACAAGGCGGGCCCAACGCGTCTTCTTCTTCTAGCGCCAGGGATCGGTTGAGGTGGTCAATCCGATGGCGGGCGTCATTCTCTCCGACTCCCTCTCGGCGACCCAGGTGGTCGCCGAGTGTCGGGTGCGTGACAGGCGGCGGAGTGGGATGCCTTTCTCCACGAGGCGGAGGGGGAGGCGGGTCGCCTCGCTGCTCCACTGCTCGAGGGCGGCCGTCGGCGTGGCGCTCGATGGAGAGGTGAGTCCGACTTCGGCTGGCAGCCGACTCATTACCTCTTCTTCCGTGGGCGCCACTGGTCGGCATCCGGGATGTCGCGCCATGGTCTTGGCGGAGGGGCAGTTCCACCGGACGGGCTCTTCGGTCAGCATCCGGGATGTCGCTCTGTCATATGGTGATGCTCGTCGCCCTCATACTTATCCAGCTCATCCGTCACCGCCTGGGCGGCCCGGATGTTCACTGTAGTTGTGGCGTAGATGGGGCGATCCGTCCAAAACATGCTAGCGATGGTCGCACCACGCTGCCGGATCGAGCCAATGCGGCTAGGCCCCTCAGGAGCCGGCGTGCCACCGACAGCCCGGTCATCTCGCGCCGGTAGGCCTCCGAGAGGCGTCGCACGCTGGCCAGTCGGTTGGCGCTCTCGATAAGCTGGACGCGGCGTGCCTCCAGCATCTCGGCATCTGCGCCTTCCGGGATGGGCGCTGCCAAGTCTCGCAGTGCCGCATCGAGTGGGTCTCGAATACCTCCGTCCGAGTGCTCACCACTGTTGATGACAAGCACCTCCGTGCCGGTGCTCCTGCTGCTGTGCTCGCGAGGAGGCGGCTCGTCTTAGACCACCATGTTGGTGGGGAACGTGTCAAGCGATGTCGTGTCGGAGTCGACGATCATCGGGTCGGTGGAGCCAACAGACTCCAGGTCCACAGCAGGCTCGCTGGTGACGTGAAGTTGATCGAGGAGGCTGACAAGGTGGCACTCCGGGCAGCCGGTGCCCGCGTCAGAGGCCGGATCGTCGGAGAGGTGGATCTCGCCAACAAGGTCGGCGAGGCAGCTCGCCGCACAGGCGATCTCCACGCCGTGCAGCGTGTTGAGGCTGACGCTGTCGGGCGTGCTGGGTTGGCTTCGCTCGCCAAGAAGGAACAAGGTTCCCGTCCAGAGTAGGTCTCTGGAAGACGGTGCACCTCGCGCCATGGTGGGCGCCAAATGTCGGGGGTTGGGCGCGACATATGCCAACGGATGGCTTATCACGGTGGGAGCGAGTAGAACATCGCCGGTGCATGGAAGCGGGATAAGGCGTAGACACGAACCACGGTGCACTTTACCTAGTTTCGGGGCTCTCCTAGGAGATAACACCCCTAGTCCTGCTCTACGGGGTCTCCGCATGATCACTAAGGCACAAGTGATACAATGGTGCTCCTTGAGCTGTGTGCTAGAGGTAGAAGGAGGCAGGGCTAGCTCTCTCCTTCCTCTAGGGTATTGGCTAGTACTAATGGGGTGGGACGTTTGCATGGGTGCCCCAGGGGGTTTATATAGGCCTACCCCCAGGGGTACAATGGTAATCTGGCCGGGTGCTGCACCCGGCTGTCAATGTCTCTTGTCACCGGCTTCTCCGCCGGCTGCTGGGGCCCGCCGCCTGGTGGGCCCCGCCGACTGGTCTGGTACGGAGCCGACAGGCCGCTCCCGCCGCTGGCGGGTCTGGTTGGTGGCTGATCACTGTAGCCGTGTTGCTAATGACGCAGGCTTGGTTAGCGGAGTGTGGCTACAGTCCTGCCGTCTGGTGGGAGATCACTGTAGCCACACCATGTCTTATCTGGTTGATGGTGCACGGGTCCTGAGGGAGGAACTGGCCGCTTGCTAGAGGCCGGCCTCCCTCAGGTCCGGCTGGTCTGGCTTCCGCCGTCTTCCAGGCTCTCGCTGCCTGGTAGGGCCCGCCGCCTGCAGGCCGTACCGACAGGTCATCGTGGGGAACAGGACTCCGCCTGTCAGGAGTGACGTCAAGGGGGGAGTGGCAACAGTATTGCACCGTGTGGAGATCTCCGCCTGTATGGGGCACTGTAGCCATGCCCAGCCCAAGATTCGGGGGTGAGGGACTACACTGTAGCCGCACCCTGTCTTGTCCTCTTGATGAAGGCGCGGACTCTGAGGGCGCTGGGTGGCCGCCTACTAGATGTCGGCCTCTCTGTAGGCCATCTGCTAGGAGCCGGCCAGTCTTGGTGCCGTCTGCTGGTGCTTGGCCGACTTCAGGCAGCCGGCCGTCCAGCCAGCCGGCCACCAGAAGGCAGCGCTTCAGTACGAGGTTTTGTGGGGTGAAGCCGGTCTAAAGTCTTGAAAGGCTCAGGGGCTCAGGTGAGGCTACCCGTGGCCCATTACTCTGATAAGAGTTATTCAGTGGAACTTTCTGGTTAGATCTCTTATTTGAGTTTTACCCGTGCTTCTAGTTGAGTGCTTATGTATGTTATTGTTTTTTTGGATAGAATTCCCGGAGTGCGAAGCGTGCTACTATGAGTCTCTAGGTTTTGCGGATCATCAGCAAGGCAAGTAACACTTGGATTATATCCCTTTATTACCCAGTTTTTATGCATTAGTCTCAACCCTCAAACATTGCATGGTTAGGATTTGATATAACATGTAGGTATGGGAAGTAGATGATGAGGTAGAACCTATTGCCCTTTTATTACCAAACCTTTGAGAGTTTCTTCTACGTTATGCTCAGGATTGCTATGCTATGCTCGTAGACGTGGATTGGGTGAGTGTATCCATGATAGATGTGAGTATTGTTAAGTAATGGTTAACTTAAGGTGGCTATTTAAATACACATCTGGGTGGATTGGTTGAAGGCACCCTGGAGTACCCAGTGGTTGCCAGGATACCTGGAGAATCCAGTGTTATGCTAGGATATCTCGGAGTACCCGTGTGATCATCCTACGGTTCGCCACCCAGGCTCAATGGGATCATAAGATTATTCATGCTAAAAACTTCCGTGTGCAGCCACAAGCCAATATGGGCTCTAACATAGTTGAGTATGTTGTGTGACCTCTTTCAGTGGTAGACTAGAAGATGTAGGGGATGTAGGTGGTACTGTCTACCCAGAGTAAAGAGTTAATGCTTCTGAAAGACTGTGTCTCCGTCATCCGTTTCTCAAACACCATGCAGTGCAAGAAATCCAACGGAGGAGATCGAGTCTTGTGGGGAAAAGTGCGCAAACCTCTATAGAGTGTATAAACTAATCATGGTTAGCCGTGTCCCCGGTTATGGACATCTTGAGTATTTGGTTCTTGGATTATCATGTTGATCTCATCACTCCAAATTAATTTGATTGGGTTTAATGATGATGTTTAATTGGGATTGAGTTGGAGGAACCTACTCAATGTTTAACAACCACATGATAGTTAAACAAAATTCATTCCTTTGTTGTAGGGAAAAATTGGCTTTATGCAAAACTGCAACAATAGAGTTTTCCACCAGCCATATATGCATGTAGTGATAGCATTTATTCTGTTCATTACTCTATGTGTTACATTGCCAGCATATTCCATGTGCTGACCCATTTCGGGCTGCAACATGTCATGTTGCAGACTTTTCAGACGACGAGTGAGCTGCCATAGGTCGTTGTCGTTCACTCAGCTATGCTGTTGGAGTTTGATGGATTCACATTGTCTTCCAAGCCTTCCGATGTTATCTTATTTAGATGGCCTTAAGCCATATTATTATAATAAGTTCTTTTTTGAGACATTTGATGTAATAATTGTGTGAGTGAAACTCTGTTATAAATCCTCGAGTATTGTGTGTGCCAGCATTACCTATCCAGGGATGACACTGATGCACACAGACTAGACTGTTTGAGGTCTGGTCGCTACAAGATGGTATCAGAGCACACACTGACTGTAGGACACGACCACTAAGCTAAAACCATAGGTCGCTCTTCTCAACTCATTTCTGACTCCTCTCCCTTTTATACTCTATAGGATGGCGGACTCAAGGAACAAGTTTACACAACCGGATGAATACATACCTTTTGGACGACACTTGAAGGAAGTTACTAGGTACCTGAACATTGGAATACCGAGCTTCACCAGAACCTACATCGCCACTTTACCAGAAGAGGAGCATTGGATGATTCGAGTTCAAGTTCCAGGAAGGACGTTCATGCCAGTCACTGAGCCCATAGAGTTTTCCTTTGATGCACCAACCTGGAGTCTAGGAAAGAGCATGGCAGCGCACATCACCATGGGACGCATTGGAGAAGTCTACCACATGGATCTCAAGGACACTATCACCCAGATATGTGGGCACCAAGATGAGCAATGGGAGATGATCAGCACCAGGAGGGATAGGTCTGCTGCAGCTTTCATCCAGGAGTTAAACCAGCACATTCGTCGCCAGGAGAACCAGATGTGTGCAGGAATGATAGATTTGAAGAAGGCAATGACCTAGATCATGGAGCTGGAGGAAGAACTCAAGTCTACACACGATGGATATGAGGAGGAAATGATGATACTAGTGGAGAAGAATGACGACCGGACAAGGACGCTAGGAGTATTCATGGGAGACCCCGCGCCACAAGGAGAAGACAATGATTCCAAGGACATTCGTTCGGGGGACTACATCATCATCGACGACACCGACTCAGACCCCGATGACAGCGATGATGACTATGTTGATGAAGCTGGAGCAGATATCATGGAGTCTTCCATCGATTAAAAATTTCTAGTCGACCACCATATCAGTAGTAGTATTCCCCCATGTATATAGTATAGTCCGAGCACTTTTGTAATGATAGATAGACCGATTGTATGCCCTTGTTTGAATTGATTGAAGTGATATGATTGTGTTTGTCTCATGTGCATATGGGTAGTGTGTTCCCTTTAGACCTCATTCTATTCTATTTTCTCACCTTTTCTAAACCCATCAGATGCCTCCGAGACGTGACAATGGATTTGCTTTCCCATTAGAGCTCACTAAGTTGATCCAGCAGCAGAATACCCTGATGCAGCTACTAGTCCATAACAAGAACCAAGGCGACAACAACAACAACAACCCACCACCACCACAACCAGTTCATCACTTAGCCCGTTTCCTAAGGCTGAATCCCCCGGTGTTCTCTAGTAGCACCGAGCCGATTGTTGCAGATGATTGGCTCCGCAAGATTGGAAGGGAGTTGACCACTCCAGGATGCACTGATTCGGAGAGAGTGCATTTTGCCGCACATCAGCTTGATGGACCCGCAGCATCATGGTGGGAGAATTTCATAGCCACTTACCCCATTGACACTGTTAGCAGGCTTTCCGCACTGGACATGTTTCAGCTGGAGCTATGAACATGAAGAAGCGCGAGTTTTGCAACTTGCCCCAAGGAGGACGCACAGTGGGCCAGTATGTGGATGAGTTTAGTAAGTTAGCACGTTATGCCCCGGATGACGTTGCTACAGATGCTGCTAAGCAGGAGAAGTTTCAGGAAGGACTGAATGATGAGCTGAGCATGCAGTTGATGGTGGCAACATTTAACAACTATCATGAGTTGGTAGATAGAGCTCTTATGATTGAAGGGAAGCAGCAGCACATATACAATCGCAAGTGGAAGTATGGACAAGGGAAGTACAATTCAGGAGCTCAACAGAGGCCCCGTTTTACCCTAAACTTGGGAGGACACATTCACCACAACCATGGAGGCCATAATTCTAATGGAGGGAGTTCACATAATCATAGTGGCCCCAAGAATGGGAATGGGAGTGGAGGAAGCAACGGCCAGAACCGATCCAACCCAGCAACGCCTGCCAAGAAGGATCTAAGTCACATTACTTGTTTCAAGTGCGGGAAGAATGGACATTACACCACAGAGTGTTCTAAAGCAAAGAATGGAAATGGAAATGGAAGCTCTAGGAAGAAGCCCAACCCTTTCAACAGGGGACAAGTGAACCACGTTAGCGTGGAGGAGGTTGAAGCGCAACCCGATGCAGTTATAGGTAAGTTTTTGGTTAAGTCATTTACTGCAATCGTTCTTTTTGATACTGGTGCATTGCATTCATACATATCTAGGGGATTTGTGGATAAGTATAACTTGCCAACCGAAGCCCTTAGGTCACCCATGTTAGTAACCTCGCCAGGAGCAGAGTATATGGCCAGCCTATGGCGTGATCGGTTACCATTAAGGATTGGTAACTACGTGTTCCCCTTAGACCTAATAGTATTGGAGTCACAAGGACTGGACATAATATTAGGCATGGATTGGTTATCAAAGTATGGAGGGAACATTGACTGTGCCAGTAAGTCAGTTATGCTCACCACCCCGGAAGGAAGAAGGATTAAGTATGTATCCGGCATGTGCCGAAGAGGACTCAAGTGAAATCCTTATCAGGAGTTGTACAAGAGGAAGTACCAGTGGAGAAGGATTTCCCTGATGTATTCCCAGAGGAGCTGCCAGGCATGCCACCAGATAGAGACATAGAGTTTTTGATTGAGCTTTTGCCAGGCACAGGGCCAATATCTAAGAGACCGTATCAGATGCCCGCCCAGGATTTGGAGGAAATTAAGAAGCAGATTAAGGAGTTACTTGATAAAGGTTATATATGCCCAAGTTCGTCACCTTGGAGATCCTCAGTACTTCTAGTGGAGAAGAAGGATGGATCGTTAGGGATGGTTGTTGATTATCGTGCGTTGAATGAAGTGATGATCAAGAACAAGCACCCACTGCCGATGATCAATGATTTGGTTGACCAGTTGCAAGGAGCTAAAGTATTTTCCAAGATCGATCTGCGATCAGGATACCACCAGTTGAAGATTCGAGAGCAGGATATACCTAAGACAACTTTTACCACAAGCTACGGGCTATATGAGTATACCGTTATGTCATTTGGTATGACTACCGCACCTGCCTATTTCATGAACATGATGAACAAGGTGTTTATGGAGTTTTTGGATAAGTTCATCGTGGTGTTCATTGATGATATATTGGTCTACTTGAAGAATGAAGAGGAGCATAAGGAGCATTTGCGTTTGGTTCTCGAGAAGCTCAGGGAACATTAGTTATATGCGAAGTTCAGCAAATGTGAGTTTTGGTTGAAGGAAGTTGGATTCCTTGGACATATTATATCCGGAGAAGGAATAGTAGTAGACCCCACCAAAGTTGTCACTGTGACTAAATGGGAATCACCCACATCAGTTGGAGAGATCCGGATTTTTCTTGGACTCGCAGGATATTACGGAGGTTCATTGAGAATTTTTCCAAGAGGGCAAAGCCCATGACAGAGTTGTTGAAGAAAGACACCAAGTTCAAATGGACTGAGGAATGTGAGGCCAGTTTTCAGGAATTGAAGAAACGTTTGGTTATAGCCCCAGTGTTGATTCTTCTAGATCAACGCAAGGATTATCAAGTGTATTGCGATGCTTCTCGTCGAGGACTTGGAGTAGTGCTTATGCAGGAGGGAAGAGTTGTTTCATATGCCTCACGACATCTTAAACCTCATGAGCTAAATTATGCTACACAAGATTTCGAGTTAGCAGCCGTAGTGCATGCGTTGAAGACATGGAGACATTTTCACATCGGAAACCATCATGAGATGTACACGGATCACAAGAGTTTGAAGTATATCTTCACGCAAAAGGAGTTGAATCTCAGGCAAAGGAGATGGTTGGAGCTCATTAAGGATTATGATATGAAGTTGCACTATCATCCGGGAAAGGCTAACATAGTAGCGGATGCGTTGAGTCGCAAGAGCCATGTCAGTACGCTCATGACCAGAGGATTACCCAAGGAGTTAGCAGAGGATCTTTGTGAGCTATGTTTGGAAATAGTTCCGAAAGGTTACGTAGCAGCGTTGGAAATTCAGTCACCTTGATGGATAAGATCAGAGAAGCATAGTAGACTGATAAAGAGATTGCTGAGATAAAGGAAAGGATGAGAAAAGGAAAGGCTAAAGGATTTTGGGAGGATGAGTACGATACCTTATCGTTTGAGGATCGCGTATATGTGCCTAATGACCCCGAGATCAGGAAGTTGATTCTGCAGGAGGCCCATGATTCATCGTATTGGATTCACCCAGGAAACACCAAGATGTATCTGGATTTGAAGGATAGTTTCTGGTGGACCGGAATGAAGAAGGATATTGCTGAGTATGTAGCGGTATGTGATTTATGTCAAAGATTGAAGGCAGACCATCAGAAGCTAGCAGGTTTGCTACAGCCATTACCGATACCAGAATGGATGTGGGACAAGCTAGGTATGGACTTTATCACAGGATTGCCTAGGACCTGTTCAGGCTATGACTCGATATGGGTTGTAGTTGATCGGTTGATGAAGGAAGCTCATTTCATCCCAGTGAAGACCACGTACACCAGTGCTAAGTTGGCAAAGATATACATGACCAGGATCGTATGTCTGCACGGTGTTTCGGGGACCATTGTATCAGATAGAGGAACCCAGTTTACCTCAAAGTTTTGGAATCAGTTGCATGAGACTTTGGGTACCAGGCTAGAGTTCAGTACAGCCTTTCATCCATAGACAGATGGACAGACTCAGAGAGTCAATCAGATTCTGGAGGACATGTTGAGAGCTTGTGCGCTAGACTATGGATCTACTTGGGACGACAATCTGCCGTATGGAGAGTTCTCTTACAATAATAGTTATCAAGCTAGTTAGAAGATGGCCCCTGTCGGTGTCAAAACCGGCGGATCTCGGGTAGGGGGTCCCGAACTGTGCGTCTAGGCGGATGGTAACAGGAGACAAGGGACACGATGTTTTACCCAGGTTCGGGCCCTCTTGATGGAGGTAAAACCCTACATCCTGCTTGATTAATATTGATGATATGGGTAGTACAAGAGTGGATCTACCACGAGATCAAGCAGGCTAAACCCTAAAGCTAGCCTATGGTATGATTGTTGTAATGTATGTTGTGTCCTACGGACTAAAGCCCTCCGGTTTATATAGACACCGGAGAAGGCTAGGGTTACACAAAGTCGGTTACAATGGTAGGAGATCTGCATATCCGTATCGCCAAGCTTGCCTTCCACGCCAAGGAAAGTCCCATCCGGACACGGGACGGAGTCTTCAATCTTGTATCTTCGTAGTCTTGGAGTCCAGCGGACGATGATAGTCCGGCTGTCCGGACACCCCCTAGTCCAGGACTCCCTCAGTAGCCCCTGAACCAGGCTTCAATGACGATAAGTCCGGCGCGCATAATGTTCAGCATTGCAAGGCGGGTTCCTCCTTTGAATAATCCAGAGAAGATCATGAACACCAGGATAGTGTCCGGCTCTGCAAAATAAATTCCACATTCCACCGTAGAGAGAATAAAATGTACACAAGTCCAATCTGCTGACGTTTTTTGCGGCAACGCCACTACCAAGCCCTTACTTGAATCGTTTTTTATTATACCACCTCAGCACGTTTAGCGAAGCGGTTTCCTTGGCACGTCTTGTCGAAGCGGAGATCGTGTTCCCCGTATTCCGGGATTCTCTTCAAAACGAGCGTGGGTAACCCAACCGTGCCCGTCGCCACGCCTCCTCTATCGAAGGTGAATCCTGAAAGGTCACGGAGACGGCTCTTGGTATTTTCCCCCTTTATAAGAGGACCAAGGCTCGTTTCTTTTCTTCAATCTTCCATTGAATCTTCTTCTTGCTCCAAGTTCCAACACCCAGAGCCCCAGATTCGAGCGCTTTGGACCTTCAACGATGTACGGCTCCGACCTTCAGGGTCGGTGGATGCCCTCCTCCATCACGGAGGAGGACGTGCTAAAGCTGCGTGAGGCCAAGTACCTGTCTTACGAGATCTCGCACAGGTTGCCCGCCCAAGGGCAGGCCGTACCCACTCCCGAGCCCAGTGAGTACGTCGTCTTCGTATCCCACCTCCGTCGGGGTTTAGGCTTCTCGATGGACCCCTTCGTGAGAGGGCTCATGTTCTACTACGGGCTGGATTTTCACGACTTGGCCCCGAAGTCCATCCTCCAAATTTCCACATTCATCATCGTCTGCGAAGCCTTCCTCCGCGTCACCCCCCACTTCGGCCTGTGGCTGAAGACCTTCAATGTGGAGCCGAAGATGATCGGGGGGCGTCAAGCGAAGTGCGGCGGGGCGGCCATAAGCAGGAGGGCCGATGCCCCGTGGCCCGAGGGCTCCTTCCAAGAGGAGCTCGGCTTGTGGCAGCAGGAGTGGTTCTATATCACTGCTCCAAAGGGCAGCAGGCAAAAGCCGCCGCCTTTATTCCGCCCGGGACCTCCACGCCGGTTGATGTCGTGGGTCAACCAAGGGCTCAATTGGGGGCCGTCCGAAGACGTGCCCTTATTGCAGGGCCGGATTCGAGACCTCCAAGCGAGGGAGATCAATCTGGTTGTGGTGATGCAGGTCATGCTAATCAGGCGTCTTCTGCCCTGCAAACGCCGTCCTCTCTGGTTATGGGAGTTCAATCCGGAGGGACCACGAATTCTCCAACACTTCATGGGTATGACGCCCGTGGAGATGTACAAGTTGTTCTTCGGACCACAGGTGGCGTGTCCGGAATTGACCGAGGACGCAGGCCTAAGCTGCAATCGCCCGGATACTCAGGTAAGTAGCTCAGAGTCCGGACGTTTTGTTTGTTCGCTTTTCTGAAATTCGCCTTCTAACCCATTATTCTTTATCAGGAGTGGGTAGCGCGATCGAAGCTGATAAGGTGTCCGGCCCCCCTCCTAGAGACCGCACCGGAGCCCGTGCTAGTCAGAATGTTGGAGGTCGCACCTGTAGAAGGAGGCGATGGGGAAAATAGAAGAGCTATCACCTCGCCCAAGGGGGCGCCTGAAGAGGGAGGGATCGAAAATCCCTCCTTCCAGGGGGAGAGGAGGACCGCCTTCGAAGACCCGGAGGCCAAAGCCCCTAAGCGGGGGAAGAAATCTTTACCGGAGGGTCCTGCGTCCAGGGAAAACCCGGACGTACAATCGTCTCTAAAGGATCAGCCCTCCAGCGAGCCATGAGTAGGGAAAGGGGAGTTCATTAATAAGAAAATACCCCTGTTGGTGCTTCTGTGGATAACCGAAGTTTTTACCTTACAGTTCGGATCTGCGGCCTTCTCAGATGAGTTTGTCTTCAGGGGATCTTCGTCCGGAGATGATGGAGAGCGAAACGCCTCCGTCTACTGCACCGTCGGACAGGGCAGACGAGCCTGAAGTATCGTCACGGAGGGTATCCCAGAGCCCGGTGGAGCCGGAGAGTTCGGCGCCGACTAGTGTCCGGTGATTGGAAGGATCTGCTTGAGAGGGCGTCTATCTCAGAAGATCACCGTGCTTTGATGAGTATGGTGATTGGAAGGATTTCGTCCGTCGAAAGCGGATTGCATAATGCCGTCAGTAGTTTGCTGGCGGGATTTGAGGTACGCAAGAACGATGCACCTTTATGACAGTTTTGCACATAGAAGTGCGCCCTGTATAGATAGTAGCCCCTGAGACTCGGTAGGCTGTCGAAAGGGACAGCGTGCCGAGGATCAAAATCGCAGGTATTGAATGTCGCCCTTCCTATGCAGGTGGCGGATAGTCCGGGGGCTAGCCGGACTAGTGGAGTTGTCGAGTTAATGCGGCAACTTGATGTGGCAGATGCGGACATCGCGCTTGTCAACCGGCGACTTGACGAGTCGCAAGGTAAATGAATTCTCCGCAGTCACTTATTTAAGGGAGCCAAAGCCCGCCTCTGACAATTTATATTCTGTGATACAAACGGTGCTGCTGCTGTGGAGAGCCTTCGGGCCGAGCTTGCTCAAGCCAAGGAGAAAGCCCGAAGGAGTGATGCGGCTGCCTCGAGGGCGGCCGAGGAGTTGAAAGCCGAAAAGGCTGCACACTGCCTAAGTAGGGAAAAAATGGCCGATTTGGCCGTGAAATTGAGGGATGCTACCGACTGCAATGAGGCTCTTGAAAAGGATCGCATATCGGAGCGAGAAGACCTAGGGAAGGCCACCGCCGAGGCCAAGGATGCCCGTTCTGCAATGCGGGCTATGAAGGAGGAGCTGTGCCAGGCCGGAGATATTGCGGCCGGCAGGCCTTTTCTGCTGCGTCGCCGGTTTACGGATCCAAAGTATGCCCAACTTGGCCAGCTGTGGGGTCCGGAGGATACATATATGGACTTAGCGGCAAGTGCGGCGGATGCCGTTGTGCACTTCCGGAGTCAGAAGGATCACAAGACGGAAGAGCTATTTTGGTCTCAATTCCATAGTCCGGATCGTTCACTTCCGTTGACCGATCGGTTGGCCGAATGGGCTGAGCTGAACAGGTTGTCCGGACTTGCCATGACTGATATCGTGGCTCATGTATGGCCAGAGAGGCCCAAGGCAACAAGCTATTTTGGCTTATTGCAGCAATTTCTTGGAGCGGTGCCGCATATCAAGGAGATGAAGCGGTCGGCCTGCATAGAAGGTGCGCTGATGGCCCTTGCCCGTGTGAAGACACATTGGACAGAGATGGATGCCACCGCTATTGCAGCCCGGGGTTCGGACGAAAGCCGGTTACCCGCCGAGCACTATTTTGGGGGAAGTTATGCATGGCGCTCGTGTAATAGAGTCGCAGTGCTCAAAAAATGTCACGTTCAAATGAACGTTTTATCTTGAAAAACAATGATTATGATTGAACCGCCTTTTATACTTGTGCGTTCCAAGTATTAAAATATCTCCTATGCGGCCATTTATGTATACGTTTGTATAACTTGAAAGATGGCAGTCTTCGGCTTCGGCCCCCACGCACAAGGTGCGGGGGTGTTCGCAAAAAATAGCGCGTTTTCACACTTAATCCGACGTCTCGGTCCTGTTAAGGAGGTGGTAGCGTAGCAAACGAGGCAATCCGGACTATGATGCTTTATCACTTTCACTTAGCCATTGGAGTTCGAGGGTGGGGCTACGATATAGCCCCTGGGGGCACCGCGCTTCTCCGGTATTCGGGGCGCGTGTATGCCTGACCGAGAAACGGTCCTTCGTCAATGCGGGGAATTCTAAACATTCCGGTTGTCGATCGAGTGGTTGACCAGTCTCTCGCTGTATCATGACAGTCAGTTTTCGGCTTTCTCTACTGAGGTGCTCGCCCAGCCGAACTGGGGCACAATCGCAGTAGTTCTCCTGGTGCCGCATTAGCCGATGATACGAAACGTAAGGCAGCAAAACACAGGAGCCGGGCAAACCCAACATTTGACCAAAGACATGATTCGGAGCTGATGCATATAAGGCCTAACTCGAGACGCCGAACACTCCCTAAGGTGTTCGGTCTTTATAATAATGGGCAGAACCATGCCCTAAGCCCCTAGTGTCCAGGTACGGGCTAGGTCTTCTGACGCGGCCGATGCCAAAACGTCAGGCTCCACTTTGGTTATAATGAGAAACCAAGGGATTATAACAACAAGAGATAGTAAAAAAGGTTTACGCAGGGTCTTAATCTGAAAAGAATCCTGGCGACGGGTCCCTACTGCACGTCTGCGCCTGTGTCTCCGTTGTGCCGTTATCCTGGACGGGTGTGCATGTTGTTCATCTGTAAAAAGAGACGAACTTAGTTTGGAAAGAAATCGTGCGAAAAGATATATATACGAAGGAAAAAATATAAATAAATAAGTAAAGCAGAGTCTATATGTGTTCGCTGTTACTTGTGCAGCCCCTTGTGAAGGGATGTGCGGCTAGGGAGCCCCTAGCTTACTTATGCCGGACTCGTCTGACCGTGTCCGGGGTCTTTAAATGACCCTCGCACTGAAATGATGCCACGTGGACCAGGCATCTTAAGTGTAAGAGACGCGTAATGTGGTATGGCGTTAAAGCGGACAAAAGCTTCTCGTCCCAAGAGTGCTTGATAGCGACTTTTAAATGGGACGATATGAAAGGTTAGTTTTTCGCGTCGAAAGTTGTTCGGTGATCCGAACACAACTTCTAGTAATAAGGAGCCTGTGCACTTGGCGTAAGGGCCTGGCGTCACTCCTTTAAAGGAAGTGCGGCTGTGTCGAATTTTAGTAAGGTCTATCCCCAACTTGCGGATTGTGTTTGGATACAGCAGGTTTAAGTCACTGCCTCCGTCCATCAGGACTTGTGTAAATTGCAGTCCGTCGATTATAGGATCCAATATCAGGGCAGTCCATCCTGCATTTCGAGCACTTCTGGAATAATCCAGGTGGTCGAAGGTGATTGGTTTTGATGTCCAATCTCTATGTTCCGCTGGGCTGGACCGTGCGAGACCCATTTTAACGGGTGCCGCACTGTTCTTCCGTATTATCACATGAAGTGAATTTACTGCTTTGACCTCTTGTGGGAAAGTCTTTTGTTTTCCGGTGCTCTGCTGGTGGGGTTTATCATCATCTTCGCTTGATGCGCCGAGCCCCTTGTGTTTGGCGTTTAATCGTCTGGACTGTTTGAAAACCCAACAATCTCGGTGGGTGTGGTTTGCCGGCCTTCCGGGGGTACTGTGGATTTGACATATCCGACCCAGAATCTTGTTTAAGTTGGATAGCTCATCGCTGTTATCCTTAAGAGGCGGTGTTTTGTTGTTTGGCCACGAGCTTTTAAATCCAGCGTTGACCGCCGTGCTCTTTGGGCTTTTCTCTTGATTCCGGCGCTGGTCTTTTTTGCGCCGTGATATTCCGTTTCTATCTCTGATTTCGGATGTACTTGGGTCGCTGGTGCTGCGTCTTGCTAGCCAGCTATCCTCTCCCGCACAAAAGCAGGTCATGAGGCTTGTTAGCGCGGACCTTGTCCTCGGCTTCTCTTGGCCGAGCTGTCTGGCGAGCCATTCGTCTCGGACGTTGTGTTTAAAAGCTGCTAAGGCTTCGGCATCCGGACAGTCGACTATTTGGTTCTTTTTGGTGAGGAACCCGTTCCAGAATTTGCGCGCTGACTCTCCGGGCTGTTGAGTTATATGACTTAGATCATGTGCATCCGGAGGGCGGACATAAGTTCCTTGAAAATTTGCTCTAAGTGCGTCCTCGAGCTCTTCCCAACTTCCAACAGTGTTTTCTGGGAGGCTTTTGAGCCAATGACGGGCTGGCCCTTTGAGCTTGAGGGGTAGGTATTTTATGGCGTGGAGATCATCTCCTCTAGCCATGTGTATGTGTAGTATATAATCTTCAATCCAGACTCCAGGGTCTGTTGTTCCGTCGTAGGCCTCTATGTTTATGGGTTTAAATCCTGCTGGGAACTCATGATCCAGCACCTCGTTGGTGAAACATAGTGGGTGTGCGGCGCCCCTGTATTTGGGTGTGCCGCTATCTTCGGACACTTGGCGTGTTGCATTGCTTCCTGGGGCCCCCTTCTTTGGCCCGTAAATGGACCTGGCTGGGCCATCTGTCTTTCCAGGGTTATTAGCCGGCTTATGTGCGGCGCCGCTTTCAGATTTTGGCCTATCATCTGGCAGTCTATCCAACCAGGCAGCCTCTTTGTTTTTTGACTGTGTGGGCTCTATGGCCTCCTCGTCAAATTCTGGCAGCAGCTTGCGCTTCGGGTAGCTCTTTGATTGATGGCCATTGCCGTATTTGTTTGCGGTTTTGAGCACTTTGCTCCACCTCATTCTGAGTGTATCTTCCGCTGTTTTGAGCTTCCGTTTTTCATTTTTCAAACTTCTTGCGGTGGCGACGAGTCTTTTCCAAAGGTTTTTATTCTCCGGCGGTGTGTCCGGCGTGAGGTCGTCTGGACTGTTGTTTTCGCCGGGCCTGGACTGATTATCTGACTCGTCCTGTTCGGACGGTTGCTTGTCTGCGTGTTCGTCGTCCACCGGTTTGCCCTGCTGTATTGCTGGGTCGTTAGGAGCACTGTCGTTGTCGAGGCGGGACTTAGGGCGGCGTCTACGTTGTCGTTTTGGTTGTTTGTCGGCGGGATTATCTTCTGCCGCGCCCCGTTGGTCTTTGTTATCGCTTCCTTTTGGGGTATCCACCGTGTATACGTCATATGACGAGGTGGTCTTCCCGTGCCCTGTAGGCGCTGATTCTTGTTCGTCTCCGGCATCGTCGTCCATACCATCGATGTCTTCGGAGTCATAGTTTAGCATGCCGGTTAGATCGTCGACAGTGGCTACCAAGTGGGTGGTGGGTGGGCTTTGAATTTCTTCATCGTCCGAATCCCAACCATCCTGGCCGTAGTCCGGCCAGGTCTCTCCGGATAGCGAGAGGTGTTTTAATGAATTTAGGATGTCGCCAAAGGGCGAGCGTTGGAAGATGTCCGCGGCGGTGAATTCCATAGCCGGCGCCCAATCAGATTTGATTGGCAGGGGCGCGGGAGGTCCGGAGTCCGGCACCTCGGAGTCACGAGCTTCGCGAGGGACAAGGTTAGTGTTCGGCTCCATCGCCGTGGAAGTTGAAGCCCCCGAGGCGGTGTCCAACCACCGGTCCTCGATGTGGGCGATCGGCTCCGGACTAAGGGCCGGAGTGGATTCTTGTGCGGCCACCAAGGAACTATTCGGCGGCAGAGCTAGATCATGCCCATCGTAACAGTGCAGCGCGCTTGGCTGTGGCTCGAGCCCGTCGAAGATCAAGTCTCCGCGGATGTCGGCCGTGAAGTTTAGGCTTCCGAATCTGACCTGACGGCCAGGGGCGTAGCTCTCGATCTGCTCCAGATGGCCAAGTGAATTAGCCCGCAGTGCGAAGCCGCCGAATACGAAGATCTGTCCGGGGAGAGAAGCCTCACCCTGGACAGCATCGTTGATTGAAGAAGCCATCGAGCCTATCGGTGACGACACAGAGGAACTCTCAATGAAAGCACCAATGTCGGTGTCAAAACCGGCGGATCTCGGGTAGGGGGTCCCGAACTGTGCGTCTAGGCGGATGGTAACAGGAGACAAGGGACACGATGTTTTACCCAGGTTCGGGCCCTCTTGATGGAGGTAAAACCCTACGTCCTGCTTGATTAATATTGATGATATGGGTAGTACAAGAGTGGATCTACCACGAGATCAAGGAGGCTAAACCCTAAAGCTAGCCTATGGTATGATTGTTGTAATGTATGTTGTGTCCTACGGACTAAAGCCCTCCGGTTTATATAGACACTGGAGAAGGCTAGGGTTACACAGAGTCGGTTACAATGGTAGGAGATCTGCATATCTGTATCGCCAAGCTTGCCTTCCACGCCCAGGAAAGTCCCATCCGGACACGGGACGGAGTCTTCAATCTTGTATCTTCGTAGTCTTGGAGTCTGGCGGACGATGATAGTCCGGCTGTCCGGACACCCCCTAGTCCAGGACTCCCTCAGCCCCTTTCGAAGCTTGTACGGAAGGAGGTGCAGGACACCGTTGCTGTGGGATGAAGTTGGAGACCGTCAGTTGTTTGGACCAGATTTGATTAAGGAGTCTGAAGAGAAGGTTAAACTAATTCACGATAGACTCAAGGTAGCCTAGTCCAGGCAGAAGAGCATGCGGATTCTAAACGCAAAGAGATAGCTTACAAAGTCGAAGACAGAGTATATCTTCGTGTGTCCCCACTTTGAGGAGTTAAGCGTTTTGGAGTTAAGGGAAAGTTAGCACCACATTTTGTGGGACCATACAAAGTTTTAGAGCGTATGGGAGAAGTTGCTTACAAGCTGGAGTTGCCGGAAGGATTGTCAGGAGTTCACCGTGTGTTCCATGTTTCCCAGTTGAAGAAGTGCCACGCAGAGATGGCCGATATTCCTCTGAGAGATATAGTGCCACTGGAAGCGATTCAGCTGGATAACGATTTGACTTACAAGGAGAAACCAGTGAAGGTTCTCGAGTTTGCCAGCCGAGTCACACGCAGTAAGGTTATCAAGTTCTGCAAAGTTTAGTGGAGCCACCACACTGAGGATGAAGCCACCTGGGAGCGAGAGGAAGACTTACTGAAGGACCACCCGCACATATTTTCTAGCCAACCCGAATCTCGAGGGAGAGATTCATCTTAAGGGGGGTAGGTTTGTAACATCCCAAATTTTAAATTTGGAATGTTATACATAGGTCATCATTGTGTATCATATTTTATTGCATTTTGGTAGATCCTAGAAATTCTAAGCAACTCAGGACCCAAGGAGAGAGTTGGGGATTTCATTATTTTCATATTTGAGTTTTTCTCAAATTTAGAAAATAGATCATCTGGTTTTAATTATTTTCTCTTCGCATATTTCTAATATGAGGATAAAAGAGAGGGGATAAAATGACTTCTCCAAAATAAAGAAATATTGGAGGAAAACTATTAAAATCAAATAAGAATTCTATTTGGACTTTTGCTGTTATTTTATTTGAATTGGGAAAAATGCGTTTTTTTAAATTGCATTAGAGGCCCAAATAAATGTTCACTTTGTCTGCAATATTATTAGAGGACCGTGAAAATTTATTTCAGGATTTTTGGACTCCGTTTAGTATTTCTTGTATTAGTTTTTCCGCGTCAGGATTTTTTTTTAAAAGCTGCACCGACCTTAATGGGCCGTGTCCGACCTGGACACTGCGCCGGCCGGCCCCTTTAAAGGCCAAGGCCCCGCCCCGCCCCGCCAACCCTAGCCGCCGCCAGCCCCGCGCCGCCGCCGCCTCTCGCCGCCGCCGCCACGTGACGCCGTCGCCCAGCCGCCGACCCTGCCTGCCGCCGCCAACCGCCCCGCTGCCAGATGAGCCTGCGCCCGCCATCGCCGACATCGCCCGAGGTATAAGCCACCGCCGTCGTCGTTTGTTTTTTAAGAACCGCTTGGTTTTTTTAGAAACCCTAGATTTAGTTTTTTTTATCGGTTCGGTTTTTTTCCGGTTTAGTTAAATAGCAGACGTTCATCCGTACGTTCGTTTTAACGAAGATTGTTCGTTCGTTAGCCGTAGACAGCGAATGTTCGTTCGTTAGCATGTTCGTCTCGTTTTATTTTCCAGGGTTTTTTCGCGATTATTTTCGATCGCGATTTCTGCCCTGATCTTCGTTTTAGTTTATATTTTCGATCATTTATCCGATTCAGGTGAAAGAAGCGCCTAGATCTTCGTCTCGAAGCCCTCTTTCTGTTTAACCAACTTGAACAAGATTTTGGTACTGTAAAATTTGACTTTAGTCCAGATTAGTAAACAAATCTTGTTTCTTTCGTAGTTTGAGTTTCGTTGCTCCGTTTGATTTGATTCTTTTTGCAAACCGGAGTTCTTCAGTGGAACTTTCTGGTTAGATATCTTATTTGAGTTTTACCTGTGCTTCTAGTTGAGTGCTTGTGTATGTTATTGTTTGTTTGTGATAGAATTCCCGGAGTGTGAAGCGTGCTACTACGAGTCTCTAGGTTTTGTGGATCATCAGCAAGGCAAGTAACACTTTGATCATATCCCTTTATTACCCAGTTTTTATGCATTAGACTCAACCCTCAAACATTGCATGGTTAGGATTTGATATAACATGTGGGTATCGGAAGTAGATGATGAGGTAGAACCTATTACCCTTTTATTACCAAACCTTTGGGAGTTACTTCTACATTATGCTCAGGATTACTATGCTATGCTCGTAGACGTGGATTGGGTGAGTGTATCCATGACATATGTGAGTATTGTTAATTAATGGTTAACTTAAGGTGGCTATTTAAATACACATCTGGGTGGGTTGGTTGAAGGCACCCTAGAGTACCCAGTGGTTGTCAGGGCACCTGGAGAATCCAGTGTTGTCCTAGGATATCCTAGAGTACCTGTGTGATCATCCTACGGTTTGCCACCCAGGCTCAAAGGGATCATAAGATTATTCATGCTAGAAATTTCTGTGTGCAGCCACAAGCCAATATGGGATTTGGCATAGTTGAGTATGTTGTGTGACCTCCTTCAGTGGTAGACTAGCAGATGTAGGGGATGTAGGTGGTACTGCCTACCCAGAGTAAAGATTTAATGCTTCTGAAAGACTGTGTCTCGGTCGTCCATTTCTCAAACACCATGCAGTGCGAGAAATCCAACGGAGGATATCAACTCTTGTGGGAAAAAGTGTGCAAACCTCTATAGAGTGTGTAAACAAATCATGGTTAGCCGTGTCCCCGGTTATGGACATCTTGAGTATCTGGTTCTTGGATTATCATGTTGATCTCATCACTCTAAATTAATTTGATTGGGTTTAATGATGATGTTTAATTGGGATTGAGTTGGAGGAACCTTCTCAATGTTTAACAACCACCATGATAGTTAAACAAAATTTATTATTTTTGTAGGGAAAAAATGGCTTTATGAAAAACTATAACCATTGAGCTTTCCACCAGCCATATATGCATGTAGTGATAGCATTTATTTTGTTCATTACTCTATGTGTTACATTGCCAGCATATTCCATGTGTTGACCCATTTCGGTCTGCAACATTTGATGTTGCAGACTTTTCAGACAACGAGTGAGGTGCCATAGGTCGTTGTCGTTCAGTCAGCTGTGCCGTTAGGAGTTTGATGGACTCACTTTATCTTCCAAGCCTTCCGCTGTTATCTTATTTAGATGGCCTTAAGCCATATTATTGTAATAAGTTCTCTTTTGATACATTCGATGTAATAAGTGTGTGATTGAAACTCTGTTATAAATCCTCGAGTACTGTGTGTGTCAGCATTACCAATCTAGGGATGACATTGATGCACAGAGACTAGACTGTTTGAGGTCTGGTCGCTATATTTGGTGATCGAAGTTTGTTCGGAGTCCCGAATGAGATCACGGACATGACGAGGAGTCTTGAAATGGTAGAGAGGCAAGGATTCATGTATTGGAAGGTTGTATACGGACACCAGAATGGTTCCGAAGAGGTTCGGGGATTTATCGGAGTACCGGGAGGCTATCGAACCCCTCGGGAAAGTTAATGGGCCTCATGGGACGCCTTTCCTTCTCTGACTCCCCCTCTTTCCCCTTTCCCCTCTCCATTGGAAGGAAGGGGGCGAATCCTACTAGGAGTGGAGTCCTAGTAGGACTCCCCCCACTTGGCGTGCCCCTCGGGGCCGGCCGGCCTCCCCTCCCCTCCTTTGTATACGTGGGCAGAGGGCACTGTCGGTGTCAAAACCGGCGGATCTCGGATAGGGGGTCCTGAACTGTGTGTCTAAGGCTAATGGTAGCAGGAGGTAGGGGACACGATGTTTAACCCAGGTTCGGGCCCTCTCGATGGAGGTAATACCCTACTTCCTCCTTGATTGATCTTGATGATATGAGTATTACAAGAGTTGATCTACCATGAGATCGTAAAGGCTTAACCCTAGAAGCTAGCCTATGATCAGGATTGTTGTTGTCCTACGTACTAAACCCTCTGGTTTATATAGACACCGGAGGGGGCTAGGGTTACACAGAGTCGGTTACAGAGAAGGAGATCTACATATCCGAATTGCCAAGCTTGCCTTCCACACAAAGGAGAGTCCCATCCGGACACGGGGCTAAGTCTTCAATCTTGTATCTTCATAGTCCAACAGTCTGGCCAAAGTATATAGTCCGGCTGTCCGAGGACCCCTTAATCCAGGACTCCCTCAGGAGCCCCTGAACCAGGCTTCAATGACGATGAGTCCGGCGCGCAGATTGTCTTCGGCATTGCAAGGCGGGTTCCTTCTCCGAATACTCCATAGAAGATTTTGAACACGGGAATCGTGTCTGGCTCTGCAAAACAAAATCTACATACCACCGCAGAGAGTACAATATTCCACAAATCTAACCTGCTGATAGCTTTTTATGACATCACGCCACGGTCTGGTCATTATTTGAACCGTTTTTCACAACCAGCTACTGCATGTAATGCGAGGCGGTTTCCTTGACATGTCTTGTCGAAGCAGAGATCGTGTCCCCTTATCACGGGATTCTCATCAATACGGGTATGGGTAACCCAACCGCGCCATCAATCGTGGCGCTTGGGAAACAAGCGATCTTAACGGGCAAGTGGGGAGGCGCACAGTTTCTACCGCCTTTATAAGGAGATAGGGATCCTCCTCTTTCACCCACGCCTTCTTCCTTCTCCGCTCATCCATTCTTGCATGCTCGAGCTCCAGCGCCCCAGTTCTCACCTTCTCCGTACAACCAAATATGTCCAGAGCGGGAGGTAAGTGGATGGCCTCCTCCGTCACGGAGGAGGACATTACAAAGCTTCGGGCGGCCGGGTACTTGGCCACAGACATCGCGCACTGGCTCCCAGACGCAGGGTAGATCATTCCGACTCCGGGACCCCACGAGAGGGTTGTGTTCCTTGCCCACTTCGTCTGCGGACTGGGATTCCCCCTCCACCCATTGGTCCGCGGGCTCATGTTTTATTACGGGCTGGATTTTCATGATCTGGCCCCTAATTTCATCCTCAACATCTTGGCATTTATCGTCGTGTGCGAGGCTTTTCTCCACATCAGGCCCCACTTCGGCCTGTGGCTAAAGATCTTCAACGTGAAGCCAAAGATAGTGGTCGGCCAGCAGGAGGAGTGTGGAGGGGCCATGGTGGGCAAGATGCCCAGCGTCACCTGGCTCGAAGGCTCCTGAGGGAGTCCTGGACTAGGGGGTGTCCGGACAGCCGAACTATCATCGTCCGCCGGACTCCAAGACTACGAAGATACAAGATTGAAGACTCCGTCCCGTGTCCGGATGGGACTTTGCTTGGCGTGGAAGGCAAGCTTGGCAATACGGATATGTAGATCTCCTACCATTGTAACCGACTCTGTGTAACCCTAGCCCTCTCCGGTGTCTATATAAACCGGAGGGCTTTAGTCCGTAGGACATAACCTCCATTACAACAATCATACCATAGGCTAGCTTCTAGGGTTTAGCCTCTTTGATCTCGTGGTAGATCCACTCTTGTACTACCCATATCATCAATATTAATCAAGCAGGACGTAGGGTTTTACCTCCATCAAGAGGGCCCGAACCTGGGTAAAACATTGTGTCCCTCGTCTCCTGTTACCATCCGCCTAGACGCACAGTTCGGGACCCCCTACCCGAGATCCGCCGGTTTTGACACCGACATTGGTGCTTTCATTGAGAGTTCCTCTGTGTCGTCACCAATAGGCTCGATGGCTTCTTCAGTCAACAACGCTGTCCAGGGTGAGACTTTTTTTCCCCGGACAGATCTTCGTATTCGGCGGCTTCGCACTGCGCGCTAATTCACTTGTCTATCTGGAGCAGATCGAAAGCTACGCCCCTGGCCGTCAGGTCAGGTTCGGAAGCCTAAACTTCACGGCCGACATCCGTGGGGACTCGATCCTCGACGGGCTCGAGCCACAGCCGAGCGTGCCGCACTGTCACGATGGGCATGATCTAGCTCTGCCGCCGGACAGTGCCTTGGTGGCCGCACACGAATCCGCTCCGGCCCTTAGTCTGGAGCCGATCGCCCAGATTGAGGACCGGTGGCTGGACACCGCCTCAGGGGCTGCAACTTCCACGGCGTTGGAGCCAAACACTAACCTTGTCCCTTGCAAAGATCGTGACTCCGAGGTGCCGGACTCCCTGCCAGACTCCAAACCTCCCGCGCCCCTTCCAATCAAATCTGATTGGGTGCCGGTCATGGAGTTCACCGCCGCGGACATCTTCCAACACTCGCCCTTTGGTGACATCCTAAATTCGCTAAAACATCTCTCGCTATCCGGAGAGACCTAGACGGATCATGGCCAGGATGGTTGGGATGCGGACGACGAAGAAATTCAAAGCCCACCCACCACCCACTTTGTAGCCACTGTCAATGATCTAACAGACATGCTAGACTATGACTCCGAAGACATCGACGGTATGGACGACGATGCCGGAGACGATCAAGAACCAGCGCCTACAGGGCACTGGAAGACCACCCCAACACATGACGTATACATGGTGGATACCCCAAAAGGAAGCGATAGCGAGGACCAACGGGACGCGGCAAAGGATAATCCCGCTGATAAACAACCAAAACGGCTACGTAGACGCCGCCCTAAGTCCCGCCTCGACAACAACATCGCTCCTCATGACCAAGCAATAGAGCAGGGCAAAACAGTGGACGGCGAACATGCGGACAAGCAACCGTCCGAACAGGAAGAATCGGATAATCAATCCATGTCCGACGAAACCAACAGTCCAGTCGACCTCACGCCGGACACACCGCTGGAGAATAAAAACCTTCGGAAAAGACTCGTCGCCACAGCAAGAAGTTTGAAGAAGGAAAAACGGAAGCTCAAAACAGCAGAAGATATACTCAGAATGAGGTGGAGCAAAGTGCTCAAAACCGCAGACAAATACGGCAATGGCCATCAATCAAAGAGCTACCCGAAGCGCAAGCTACTGCCAGAATTTGACGAGGAGGCCATAGAGCCCCCACAGTCAAAAAACAAAGAGGCCGCCTGGTCGGATAGACGACCAGATGATAAGCCAAAATCTAAAAGTGGCGCCGCACACAGGCCGACTAATGACCCTGGAAAAACAGATGGCCCAACCAGGTCCATTTACGGGCCAAAGAAGAGGGCCCCAGGAGGCAACACAACACGCCAAGTGTCTGAAGACAGCGGTACACCCAAATACAGGGGCGCCGCACACCCACTATGTTTCACCAATGAGGTGCTGGATCATGAATTCCCAGCAGGGTTTAAACCCATAAACATAGAGGCCTACGATGGAACAACAGACCCTGGAGTCTGGATAGAGGATTATATACTACACATACACATGGCTAGAGGAGACGATCTCCACGCCATAAAATATTTACCCCTCAAGCTCAAGGGGCCAGCCCGTCATTGGCTCAAAAGCCTCCCAGAAAACACTGTTGGAAGTTGGGAAGAGCTTGAGGACGCGTTTAGAGCAAATTTTCAAGGGACTTATGTCCGCCCTCCGGATACAGATGATTTAAGTCATATAACTCAACAGCCCGGAGAGTCAGCGCACAAATTCTGGAACCGGTTCCTTACTAAAAAGAACCAAATAGTCGACTGTCCGGACGCTGAGGCCTTAGCAGCTTTTAAACACAACGTCCGAGACGAATGGCTCGCCAGGCACCTCGGCCAAGAGAAGCCGAGGACAATGTCCGTGCTAAGAAGCCTCATGACCCGCTTTTGTGCGGGGAAAGATAGCTGGTTGGCAAGATGCAGCACCAGCGATCCAAGTACATCCGAGATCAGAGATGGAAACGGAAAATCACGGCGCAAAAAAGATCAGCGCCGGAATAAAGAGAAAAGCCCAAAGAACACGGCGGTCAACGCCGGATTCAAAAGCTCGCGGCCAAACAACAAAACACTGCCTCTTACAGACAACAGTAATGAGCTATCCAACTTAAACAAAATCTTGGGTCGGATATGTCAAATCCACAGTACCCCCGGAAGGCCTGCAAACCACACCCACTAAGATTGTTGGGTTTTCAAACAGTCCAACCGATTAAATGCCGAACACAAGGGGCTCGACGCATCAAGCAAGGATGATGATAAACCCCACCAGCAGAGCACCAGAAAACAAAAGACTTTCCCACAAGAAGTCAAAGCAGTAAACTCACTTCATGTGATAATACGGAAAAATGCAGCACCCGCTAAGACGGGTCCCGCACGGTCTACCCCAGCGGGACATCGAGATTGGATGTCAAAACCAATAACTTTTGACCACATGGATTATTCCAGAAGTGTCCGGAATGCAGGATGGACTGCTTTGATATTGGATCCTATAATCGACGGACTACAATTTACACAAGTCCTGATGGACGGAGGCAGCGATCTAAACCTACTATATCCAAACACAATCCGCAAGTTGGGGATAGACCGTACTAAAATTCGACATAGCCACACTTCCTTTAAAGGAGTGACGCCAGGCCCTTACGCCAAATGCGCAGGCTCCTTATTACTAGAAGTTGTGTTCGGGTCACCAAACAACTTCTGACGTGAAAAATTAATCTTTCACGTCGCCCCGTTCAAAAGTAGCTATCAAGCACTATTGGGACGTGAAGCTTTTGTCCGCTTCAACACCATACCACATTACGCGTCTCTTACACTTAAAATGCCCAGTCCACGTGGCATCATTTCATTGCAAGGGTCATTTAAAGACCCCGGACACGGCTAGACGAGTCCGGCATAAATAAGCTAGGGGCTCCCTAGCCAGACACCCCTTCATAAGGGGCTGTGCATTTAAGCAACAACGAGCTCATATAGACTCCGCTTTACTTATTTATTAATATTTTTCATATACCTTTTTTTCGCACGATTTCCTTTCAAACTAAGTTCCTCTCTTTTTACAGATAAACAACATGCACACCCGTCCAGGATAACGGCACAACGGAGACACAGGCGCAGACGTGCAGTAGGGACCCGTCGCAAGGATTCTTTTCAGATTAAGACCCTGCGTAAACCTTTTTTTACTGTCTCTTGTTGTTATAATCCCCTGGTTTCTCATTATAACCAGAGCGGAGCCTGACGTTTTGGCATCGGCCGCGTCAGAGGACCTTGCCCGTACCTGGACACTAGGGGCTTAGGGTATTGTTCTGCCCGTCATTATAAAGACCGAACACCTTAGGGAGTGTTCGGCGTCTCGAGTTAGGCCTTATATGCATCAGCTCCGAATCATGTCTTTGGTCAAATGTTGGGTTTGCCCGGCTCCTGTGTTTTGCTGCCTTACGTTCCGTATCATCGGCTAACGCGGCACCAGGAGAACTACTGCGATTGTGCCCCAGTTCGGCTGGGCGAAGCACCTCAGTAGAGAAAGCTGAAAACTGACTGTCATGATACAGCGAGAGACTGGTCAACCACTCGATCTACCACCGGAATGTTTAGAATTCCCCCGCTTTGACGAAGGACCGTTTCCCGGTCAGGCACACACGCGCCCCGAATTAAGAGAGCGCGGTGCCCCCAGGGGCTATATCGTAGCCCCACCCTCGAACTCCAATGGCTAAGTGAAAGTGATAAAGCATTATTGTCCGGTTGCCTTGTTTGCTACGCTACCACCTCCTCAACAGGACCGAGACGTCGGATTAAGAGTGACAATGCGCTATTTTTGCGAACACCCCCGCACCTTGTGCGTGGGGGCTGAAGCCAAAGACTGCCATCTTTCAGGTTATACCCACGTATACATAAACGGCCGCATAGGAGATATTTCAATACTTGGAACGCACAAGTATAAAAAGTGATTACATCATAACCATTGTTTTACAAAATACAACGTTCATTTGAACGTGATATTTTTCGAGCACTGCGACTCTATTACACGAGCACCACGCATAACTTCCCCAAAATAGTACTCGGCGGGTAACCAGATTTCGTCTGAACCCTGGGTTGCAACAGCGGTGGCATCCATCTCTGTCCAATCTATCTTCACACAGGCAAGGGCCATCCGCGCACCTTCTATGCAGGCCGACCGCTTCATCTCCTTGATATGCG
Organism: Triticum timopheevii; assembly: GCA_963921465.1. NCBI lineage: Eukaryota > Viridiplantae > Streptophyta > Magnoliopsida > Poales > Poaceae > Triticum > Triticum timopheevii. The sequence continues at coordinate 220,555,088 of OY997274.1, forward strand.
GCACTGCCCCAAGAAATTGCTGCAATAAGCCAAAATAGCTCGTCGCCCTTGGGCCTCTCTGGCCAGACATGAGTCACGATATCCGTCATGGCAAGTCTGGACAACCTGTTCAGCTCAGCCCATTCGGCCAACCGATCGGTCAGCGGAAGTGAACGATCCGGACTATGGAATTGAGACCAAAATAGCTCTTCCGTCTTGTGATCCTTCTGACTTCGGAAGTGCACAACGGCATCCGCTGCACTTGCCGCTAAGTCCATATATGGATCCTCCGGACCCGACAGCTGGCCAAGCTGGGCATAATTTGGATCCGTAAACCGGCGACGCAGCAGAAAAGGCATGCCAGCCACAATATCTCCGGCTTGACGCAGTTCCTCCTTCATAGCCCGCATTGCAGAATGGGCATCCTTGGCCTCGGCGGTGGCCTTCCCCAGGTCTTCCCGCTCCGATAGGCGCTCCTTTTCAAGGGCCTCATTGCGGTCGGTAGCATCCTTCAATTTTACGGCCAATTCGGCCATCTCTTCCCTGCTTCGGCAGTGTGCAGCCCTTTCGGCTTCTAACTTTTCGGCCGCCCTCGAGGCAGCCGCATCACTCCTTCTGGCTTGCTCCTTGGCTTGAGTAAGTTCTGCCCGAAAGCTCTCCATAGCAGCAGCACCATCTGCGTCAAGCATAAATATTGTAAGAGGTGGGCTTTGACTTGCTTAAATAGGTGACTGCGGAGAGACAACTTACCTTGCGACTCGTCAAGTCGCTTGTTGACTAGCGTGATGTCTCCATCCGCCACATCGAGCTGCCGCATTAATTCGGCAACTCCATCAGTCCGGCTAGCCCCCGGACTATCTGCCACCTGCATAGGAAAGGCGACACTCAATACCTGCGATTTTGATCCTCGGCATGCTGTCGCCTTCGACAACCTATCGAGTCTCAGGGGCTACTATCTATACAGGGCGCACTTTCATGTGCAAAACTATCAAAAAGGCGCGTCGTTTTTACCTACCTCAAACCCCGCCAGCAAACTTCTGACGGCATTATGCAATCCTCTTTCGGCGGATGAAATCCTTCCTATCACCATGCTCATCAATGCACGGTGATCTTCTGAGACGGACACCCTCTCAAGCAGATCCTTCAGCTCCCCCGGCCGAACACTAGCCGGCGCCAAACTCCTCGGCTCTGCCGGGCTCGGGGACACCCTCCGTGATGACACTTCAGGCTCGTCCGCCCTATCCGACGGTGCAGCAGACGGAGGCGTCTCGCTCTCCATCATCTCCCGACGAAGATCCCCCGAAGACGAGCTCATCTGAGAAGGTCGCAGATCCGAACTACAAGGTAAAATTTTGGTTATCCTCAGAAACACAAATAAGGATGTTTCTTATTAATAAACTCCCCTTTTTCTACTCACGGCTCGCTGGAGGGCTGAAAAGATTGTGCGACCGGGGCCTCCCCAGACGCAGGACCCTCCGGTGAAGATTTCTTCCCCCGCTTAGGGGCTTGGGCCTCCGGGTCTTCGGAGGTGGTCCTCTTCTCCCCCTGGAGGGAGGGATTCTCGATCCCCCCTTCTTCAAGTGCCCCCTTGGGCGAGGTGATAGGTCCTCTATTCTCCCCTTCGCCTTCTTCTGAAGGCGCGATCTTCAACATTCTGACCAGCACGGGCTCCGGTGCGGTCTCTGGGAGGGGAGCCGGACACCTTATCAGCTTTGCTTGCGCTACCCACTCCTAATGAAGGATAACGGGTTAAGAGGCGAATTATAGAAAAGCAAACAAACGGTACGTCCGGACACTGAGCTGCTTACCTGAGTATCCGGGCGATTGCAGCTTAGGCCTGCATCCTCGGTCAATTCCAGACACGCCACCTGCGGTCCGAAGAACAACTTGTACATGTCCACGGGTGTCGTACCCATGAAGTGTTGGAGAATCCGTGGTCCCTCCGGATTGAACTCCCATAACTGGAGAGGACGGCGTTTGCAGGGCAGAAGATGCCTGATTAGCATGACCTGCATCACAACGACCAGATCGATCTCCCTTGCCTGGAGGTCTCGAATCCGGCCCTGCAATAGGGGCACGTCTTTTGACGGCCCCCAATTGAGCCCTTGGTTGACCCACGACATTAACCGTCGTGGAGGTCCCGGGCGGAATGAAGGCGTTGGCTTTTGCCTACTGCCCTTCGGAGCGGTGATATAGAACCACTCCTGCTGCCACAAGCCGAGCTCCTCTAGGAAGGAGCCCTCGGGCCATGGGGCATCGGTCCTCCTGCTTATGACCGCCCCGCCGCACTCTTCTTGACGCCCCCAATCATCTTCGGCTCTACATTGAAGGTCTTCAGCCACAGGCCGAAGTGGGGGGCGACGCGGAGGAAGGCTTCGCAGACGATAATAAATGCGGAAATATGGAGGATGGACTCCGGAGCCAAGTCATGAAAATCCAGCCCGTAGTAGAACATGAGCCCTCTCACGAAGGGATCCGTCGAGAAGCCTAAACCCCGACGGAGGTGGGATACAAAGACGACGTACTCACCGGGCTCGGGAGTGGGTATGGCCTGCCCTTGGGCGGGCAACCTGTGCGAAATCTCGTAAGACAGGTACTTGGCCTCACGCAGCTTTAGCATGTCCTCCTCCGTGACGGAGGAGGGCATCCACCGGCCCTGAAGGTCGAAGCCGGACATTGTTGAAGGTCCGAAGCACTCGAATCTGGGGCTCTGGGTGTTGGAACTTGGAGCAAGGAGAGGATTCGATGGAAGATTGAAGAAAATAAACGAGCCTTGGTCCTGTTATAAAGAGGGGGAATACCAAGAGCCGTCTCCGTGACCGTTCGGGATTCGCCTTCGATAGAGGAGGCATGGCGACGGGCGCGGTTTGGTTACCCACACCCGTATTGATGAGAATCCCGGGATAAGGGGAACACGATCTCTACTTTGACAAGACGTGCCAAAGAAACCACTTCGCTAAACGCGCTGAGGCGGTATAATAAAAAACAATTCAAGTGAAGGCTTGGTAGTGGTGTGACGTCATGCCGCAAAATACATCAGCAGATGGAACTTGTGTACATTTTATTCTCTCTACGGTGGAATGTGGAATTTATTTTGCAGAGCCGGACACTATCCTGGTGTTCGCAATCTTCTTTGGATTATTCGGAGGAGGAACCCGCCTTGCAATGCCGAACATTATGCGCGCCGGACTCATTGTCATTGAAGCCAGGTTCAGGGGCTACTGAGGGAGTCCTGGACTAGGGGGTGTCTGGACAGCCGGACTATCATCGTCCGCCGGACTCCAAGACTACGAAGATACAAGATTGAAGACTCCGTCCTATGTCCGGATGGGACTTTCCTTCGCATGGAAGGCAAGCTTGGCGATACGGATATGTAGATCTCCTACCATTGTAACCGACTCTGTGTAACCCTAGCCCTCTCCGGTGTCTATATAAACCGGAGGGCTTTAGTCCGTAGGACATAACCTCCATTACAACAATCATACCATAGGCTAGCTTCTAGGGTTTAGCCTCTTTGATCTCGTGGTAGATCCACTCTTGTACTACCCATATCATCAATATTAATCAAGCAGGACGTAGGGTTTTACCTCCATCAAGAGGGCCCGAACCTGGGTAAAACATCGTGTCCCTCGTCTCCTGTTACCATCCACCTAGACGCACATTTCGGGACCCCCTACCCGAGATCCGCCGGTTTTGACACCGACAGCTCCTTTGTGGAGACCGTGAAGGGGTGGCAATCGGGGTGGTTCTACATCACCGAGCCGCGCGACGCCAACTGGGTGGCGGCCCCCGAATTCCAATCTGGCATCCCCATGTGGCTCACCTCCTAGAAGAAGAAGGGCCTAGCCTGGGGCGCGTCCACGGAGCTGACCGGATTCCAGAACTGCGTCAAAAATATGATAACCAGGAAGATCAAGCTTGTCAACATGGTCCAGGTCATGCTATTTCGCCGGATTCTCCCATGTCAAAGATGGGCATTCAACCTATGGGAGTTCAATGCGGCCCAACACCAGACACTGCATGAGCTCTTTGACACGACGCACAAAGACGTTTGGAAGGTGTTTTTCAAGGCCGACAAAGTTCCTCCTCCCACCACCGAGGACCGCGGACTCAGCGCCAAGCGCCACTCCAATTCGGTAAGAATTCTACATTTCACAAGATGTGCCTTTCCTCAGTATATTCGTGGGAGGAACTTAAGCCACCGTACTGATTTAACAGGATTATGTGGCGACGGTGGAGCGGATCGACTATCCGGCTCCGTTGCCTGAAGATCCAGCAACCGCTCTCCTGACGGAGATGCTGGTTCCGGCGCCCTATGAGGTGCCGGAGAAGAAGGCCAAGAAGAAGGACATGGGGACCAGGAAAAGTCTCCGGCGCAAGGTGGTGTCGGACTCATCGTCCGAAGACACTGAGGCGCACTCCTCCAACGACAATGAGGAGGAGGAGGAGGAAAATCCTCTCCCCCAAACCGAGGGGGAGAAGAAAAGGAAGGCCACCCCTTCCGGGGAGGCCGAAGGGTCCAAGAAGGGAAGGACCCTCCCTCCGAACCACTCCACGACCGCCGCCTACAGCGAGGAGGAGTGGCTACCCAGGGCTAAACCCCTGGCGAAGTCGTAAGTATTCGTATGCCAGAATACTTCTTGCATGTTTTAGCTTTATGGCTTCTTATTATGTCAAGATTTGCTTGTGTGGTCTGTCCAAAGACCACATCAACTTATCCTCCTCGGATGGGTCCTTGAGCTCGTCGGAGATGAACAGCTATTCGCTCCCGACGGCTTCCACTCCCCGGTCCGCGGATGACACCGAGGTGTTATCTCAGAGGATACCGGGCCAGGAGGAGGTAGTCCTGGAGACGCCTCAAGGCGAAACTCACGATGCCGGGCTCATGGGGGGGGGGGAGATCCCCATGGATTCGGATGAGTGGGGCTGCAGCAGGCTTGGTCCCCAGCCGGATACTGCGCCGGAACCTCCAGTGGTTCCGGATTCAGGCAGGCAGCCCCCCGCCAAGGGGGCGAGCCACCTGTGCTGATGACCTCTGTCCATCCAAAGGCATCGGATAACTTGGTGGAAGTGCTTCACAGTGCTTCCCTTGATGAAGGACACCGTACTCTTATGAGTACGGTGATTGCGAAGGTTCAGTGCGCCAAAAGCGGATTGACCGAAGCCTGCGCCAGCCTCCTGACAGGCTTTGAGGTAAGTAATTTAAATTATGAGAAAGTATCACAGTGTAGACAGTAGCCCCTGATGCTCTGTTTGGTGTTCGGGAAGAGAAACCGAACAGAGGATCAAATATTATTCCCAGGAGTCTAATCATATTATGTCTATGTGAATAAGCAGGCGTCGCTACTGGCCGCCGCCGCTGCCACTGCGGAGGTCTCCGGACTGAGGCAGAACCTGGGGCGGGCCGAAGAAGGGCTTGGCCTCGTGAAGAGGCAGCTCAAGGAGAACAAAAGTAAGTAATACCCCGTATGAATGTTATATAAAGGAAAAAATCATTGATGCTAATAGAAGCATGATGAATTTTACTTGGGGCCACGACCGAAGTGGCGGCCCTTAAGAAGGCACTGTCCAAGGCCGAAAACGAAGCGGCCAAGGAGCGCACCGAGCGCGAAAAACAAGAGGCTCGGGTTGATGAGGTCCAGCAAAAGCTCCAGGATTTCGTCAAAAAATTCGAGTCCTTGGAGCGAGACTCCAAGTCGCAAGAGTCGGAGCTTGCGAAGGCCCATCAGAGCACGCAAGACGCCAAGGTAGAAGCCCAGAAGGCCCTCCAGGAAATTGAGGCGGACAAGAAGATAGTTGTGGGTAAGGCTTTCATTATGCAAAGCAAGCATGTGGAGGAGACTTTCCTTTTACTTACCCGAATTCAGAGCTCTCCAGGAGCATTCACAGATCTGCCGCGCAGCATCTCTGATGCCGCTGAGTTCTACCGGGCTGAGGAGGGGAGCTCGACAGATAAGCTGTTTTGATCCTAGTATATTGGGGCCGAGCATCCGATGCCCTTGAGCGTCCAGCTGAAGCAACTGGTCGAACTGCACAAAGTGGCCGAACTGGCCATGAAGGACTTCATAGTCTGGCTGTGGCCTGGCGAGCCCATGCCTAGCAGCTACTTCGGCCTTGCCAAGCGGATGGTGAATGCCTGTCCGCGACTGGAAGTCGTTAAGTGGTCCATCTGCATTGAGGGTGCACGTAGGGCCTTGGCCCTTGCGAAAGTGCATCGGGGGAACATGGACACCGAGAAGCTGGTGACAGAGGGGCCGCCGAAGGGCAAGGAGCATCGCCACGCCGAACAGTACTATGACAATGTCATTAAGGGTGCCCGCCTTGTGGCGGATGAATGTACTAAGGATGTGATGTTTGAATGAATGTACTCATGTCATCCTATGTTATGAAAACCAGTTCATGTGCGCTATGTAGCGCTTGTTAATTTAAAATATTACCTTCTATGCGGCCATTTTTAAAAAAAATCTTGAGAGTTGGCCAGTCGTCGGCTTCCGCCCCCATGTAACTAGTACTGGGGTGTTTGGGATAAATATAAACACTCTTTATCCAAGTTTTTGGTCCTTTTAAGGAGGTGTTTAGCGCTGGGAATGAGGCAATCGGACTATACGGCTTTATCGCTCTCACTTAGCCATATAAGTCTACAATTTTAAATTTTGGCGAAGCCCCTAGTATCCGGAAAGCCAGACTCGGGGCGCTATACACGCCTAAATCGGACGAGGCCGATTCCTCGCCTGAAGCGGAAAAAATCTTTAAGGATTTGAGACCTCTCGAACAGCGACCAGCTCTGGCCTTATCATGACAGTCAGTTTTCGGCTCTACTGAGGTGCTCATCCGGAAGAACCGGGACAAATTGGCAGTAGTTCTCCCTGCGCTACCTTAGCCGATATAGCGGAACGTAAGGTACGAAAACATAGGAGCCGGGCAAACCCAACTATTGACCCAAGACATGATTCAGAGCCGATGCATATAGTGCTATAAGTTCGGGGTGCTGCACTGTCGAAAGTGTTCGGACTTGTCTTTCCAGGTTATGGGGTACTGAAGCCCCTGGCAAACTAGTCGTGCAAAAATGCACGGGTATAATAAATAAGCAGTAAAGGAAAGGGGGTAAATAAACGTAATAGCAAGCTGACGTTGTATACTATTTCCGTTGTTATTCAAATGATACGTCAAAGCGTACATATACAAGTAGTGCGATAACCAGAATAGGACTATTTGACACATCCTGACCAGGAGCGGGCGGTATGCGGGTATGTAAAACAGGTATAACGATCGTTATCAGAGACCACCTGAGGATTCCCTTGTACGCCAAAGCTTCTTGTCCTCCTGGTGTGTCCGTCCCGCTATGTGTCGGATAGCCGGTCTTTCGGAAGAGACTCCTGAAGATAGGGACCTGAAGAAAAAAGGGGTGCAAAGATGCGTGTGTCCCATGGCGGTCAAACCGCATTGTGGACCATGTCATGGCCATGCCTCTGCCTATGCCCAGGGTATTTTAAGTGCGTAGTTGTGTACGCGTGGCACAAATTTCGCCGATTGACTGGGACTAGGGCGGAGGCCGGATTGCTAGTCGAGCTCTGGACGTGCCGGATGATCCTGTGGCGGAGTACTCCAGACTCGCTTGACGGTATCCGGGTTCTTTATCGCCGAATTGGCTGTTTGCCTAAGAAGGCTGCTTTGTACTTCCCCCGCGAGGGCCGCAGTGTGCTCCTCCGTGCGAAGCGAGCGCTATGTGTTTCCATTAACTGTAATAACCCCGCAAGGTCCTGGCATTTTGAGCTTGAGGTATGCATAATGCAGTACCACATTGAATTTGGCGAATGCGAGTCGTCCGAGCAGTGCATGATAGACACGGCAGAAGGGTACGATGTCGAAGATTAACTCCTCGCTTCGGAAATTGTCTGGAGATCCGAAGACCACTTCCAGTGTGATTGAGCCCGTACAACAGGCCTCCACACCGGGTATGACACCCTTGAAGGTGGTTTTTGTGGGCTTGATCCTTGAGGGGTCGATGCCCATTTTGTGCATTGTATCCTGATAGAGAAGGTTCAGGCTGCTGCCACCGTCCATGAGGACTCGTGTGAGATGGAATCCGTCGATGATGGGGTCAAGGACGAATGCGGCCGAACTGCCATGACGGATACTGGTAGGATGGTCCCTGCGATCGAAGGTGATCGGATAAGAGGACCATGGGTTGAACTTTGGGGCGACTGGCTCTATCGCATAGACGTCCCTTAGTGCACGCTTTCGTTCCCGCTTGGGAATACGGGTTGCGTATATCATATTTACTGTTTTCACCTGGGAAGGGAATTTCTTCTGTCCTCCTGTGTTCGGCGATCGGGGCTCCTCCTCATCGTCTCTATGCAGCCCCTTTTCCTTGTTTTCGGCATTCAACTTGCTGGTCTGTTTAAACACCCAACATTCCCTGTTGGTGTGGTTGGCTGGTTTATCGGGGGTGCCGTGAATTTGACATGAGCGATCGAGTATGCGGTCCAAACTGGACGAGCCCGGACTGTTTCTTTTGAATGGCTTTTTCCACTGTCCGGATTTAAAGCCTCTGAATCCAGCATTGACTGCCGTGTCTTCGGCGTTGTTGCCAATGTTGCGACGCTTTTGTCTATTTCGTCGTGGCTTGCCATTGCTGGCGTCTGAATCGCCTGAGTTTTTTGGTGTGATGTTGCTATGAGCCAGCCAGCTGTCCTCGCCCGCGCAAAAGCGGTTCATGAGTATCGTGAGGGCTGCCATGGATTTTGGCTTCTCTTGGCCGATGTGTCGGGCGAGCCATTCATCACAGATGTTATGCTTGAAGGCTGCTAAGGCTTCAGCATCCGGGCAGTCAACAATTTGGTTCTTTTTGGTTAGGAACCGAGTCCAGAATTTCCTGGCTGACTCTCCGGGCTGTTGGGTTATGTGGCTTAAGTCATCCGCATCCAGTGGTCGCATGTAAGTGCTCTGGAAGTTATCAGGGAATGCATCTTCCAGATCCTCCCAACTGCCAATGGAGCTTGCTGGTAGGCTATTCAGCCAATGCCGAGCCGGTCCTTTGAGCTTAAGTGGTAGGTACTTTATGGCATGTAAGTCATTGTCGCGGGCCATGTGAATGCGTAGGAGAAAATCTTCAATCCATACTGCGGGGTCTGTTGTGCCATCATTTGAGACAATGTTTACGGGTTTAAACCCTTCTGGGAATTCATGATCCATAACTTCATCAGTGAAGCATAGGGGGTGTGCGGCGCCTCTATGCTAGGCTATATCACGACGTAGTTCAAATGAATCCGGTCTATTGTATTCAGCCCGGCCGGACTTTGGTTTATTGTATCCGGCGTGACGGTCATTGTCACGTCTTGTGGCGCGCCCCCATGATCCGTAGATCGATCTTGAATGTCCTGCTTTGTTTTCCAATACATCTCGCAGGTCGTTCATGTAGCCCCGAGCCTTAGTATTATCATTTGATTGGCGACGGGGTGCGGTTTGGACTTCGGGCTGGTATGCCGCTTTGTCTCGGCCACAGGGTGGCCGGTTAGCCGCATCATGCGCTTGTAGTGTGGGCTGTAACGCCTCCTCCTCGAGTTGAGGTAGCAACCTACGCTTTGGGTAACTTTTGGTAGGGCGCTCGAGTCCGTATTCCTCGGCAGCCAGGACCTCGGTTCATCTGTCAGTTTGCAGATCTTGATCAGCTTGAAGCTGTTGCTGTTTTTTCTTCAGGCTTTTTGCAGTGGCTATAAGCCGGCGTTTGAAGCGCTCCTGCTCGACGAGATCCTCAGGCACGATGAATTCTTCGTCGTCAAGGCTCGCTTCATCTTCGGAGAGAGGCATGTAATTATCATCCTCTGATTCTCCATCTGTTGCCTGTTCTTTAGGTCTAGCTTGCCCTTCCTCTTGCTCGGCCTGCTCGAAGCCTGGCTGCGCAGGATTGTTTTCGTCTTCGGCACCATTTGGATTATTATCTCTTGTGCCGGTATCACTATTTCTGCTATGGCGGGGTTTGGAGCGGCGCCTATGACGACGGTGCACAGATTGCTTCTCCAAGGGTTATCGTCCGTTGCCTCATTGCCATTGGATTCTTTGGGGGTGTCCACCATATATATATATCGGATGATGAGGTGGCTGTCCAGCGCCCTATAGGCGGTGGTTCCTGTTCTTCTCCTGCATCGTTGTCCATACCATCGATGTATTCGGAGTTGAAGTCAAGCACGTCAGTTAAATCATCGACAGTGGATGTTAAGTGGGTGGTGGGTGGGGAATGATTTTCTTCGTCGTCCGCTTCCCACTCGAGCCGGACATAGTTCGGCCAAGAATCTCTCGACAAGGAAAGAGACTTTAATGAGTTCAGCACGTCACCCAAGGGCGAGTGCTGAAAAATATCTGTGGCGGTGAAGTCCATGACCAGTGCCCAATCAGATTCGATAGGCACGGACACACACGGTTCAGAACCTGTAGCCGGAGACGAGTCTGAGGGTCCGATGACACCACCCTCACAGGAGGTGGGATCAGTGTTCGGCTCCAGCACCGATGTGTGCGCGGCCTCCGTGGTGGGGTCCATCTACCCATCCTTAGAGGGCACGATCTGGTCCGGATTGACTCCCGGCGCCGCCGCAGGCGCGATCTCCCGAATAGTGTCCGATGGCAGATCAAAGTCATGCCCGTCGTGACCATCCGGCATGCCTGACATGGTCTCAAATCCATCAAAGATCAAGTCTCCGCAGATGTCGCATTATAGTTCAAGCTTCCAAACCTGACCTGATGTCCAGGGGCGTAGCTATCGATCTGCTCCAGATGGCCAAGCGAGTTGGCCCGCAGTATGAAGCCGCTGAATACGAAGATTTATCCGGGAAGGAAAACCTCCCCCTGGACCGCATCATTGAAGATGATCAAAGGAGCCATCAAGCCTTACCACGACGACACAGTGGAACTCTCAATGAAAGTGCCAATCTCGGTGTCAAAACTGGTGGATCTCGGGTAGGGGGTCCCAAACTGTGCGTCTAAGGCTAATGGTAACAGGAGGCAGGGGACACGATGTTTTACCCAGGTTCGGGCCCTCTCGA